>CM046946.1:0-5000000 GCA_025698515.1 Gossypium sturtianum | reverse complement strand
ATGGGTTATTTTGTCGGCTGTTTATGTTTAAGAACTTAATAAATATATAAGTATTAAAAATAAATAAATAAAAATATTTTAAAAAAATCAAATAACATAATTGGACAAAATATGTTCAGATTATTTATAAATATAAACGAATCTTAAATGAATTAAAGTATATATATCAACTTAAAAAGATTTAAATGATGTTCTCAATACTATCAAATCATAATCATTTAAAAATATCTTTAATATGTTAATAATTTATATTAATATAAATGACTAAAGATCACTAATTTTACAAATAATTATAAAAGTTCTAAACACCAGCTTAAACCCCTCAACTATGTAACTGCTGAAAAATAAATAAAGGTTAAACAATGAATAGAAAATCTGGGTACTTACCACCTTTAACAATGTTGAACTAAATGAACCATAATTTCAACAAAACTTATCTATGACTATTTCCACTTTGGCTATGAGATTATAAGGTAATAATATAACTATGTTGCTCGGATTCTTGCTTGGAGTAACTGCACCCGACCCATGTTAAGCACATATCTATATCCAGCATTCACACTCGAGTCCAAGTAGCATAGTGATTGAAGAAGTGGGAACAAATATGAAATGAAATGAAATAACCTCAGTGCACAAGACTTTACAATGTCGGGCCAACATAGCGCAGGAAGTCACTATCTTTGCAGCTTCCCGGCGGAGTGCAAGTATACTGATACCGATACAACACTGCAATAACAAGAGAAATACAGAAATTATACATAATTGCTACATGTTTTGATCCAGACGAAATGCTATACTCCCTATATGTATGTGCAGGACCAATTACCAGGCGGTGATGCTCTGAATTATGCTAGATGCCAGATTTGAAGCTTCAATACAAGAGAGACTATCTATTGTATGGATATTAAAATGTGGCCAGAGATAACTTACGTAGCACCAAGGAAGAAAGCAAGGGTAAGATTGAAGCCGAACAGAAACACTGAAACAACGGCAGTGAGAAGCATTGCCACTGAAGTAGAATAGACCTGCACCACATTGAATAGACAATGGAACTTCAACTGAAGGATTCAAAATGGTTACTAATATGCTATGAATGTACCATTTGATCCCTTTTATCACTTCTCTGAATAGGCTGATGTTTACTTTATGTTAAAAAGTTAATTTGCATAAGGTTTGATCCATCGAAATAATTTTAGTTTCGAGTGTGGTTAAATAATTCACTGGACACTTGGAGTATATCATTAGGAAGCCACAAAGTCATTCCTTAGCTTCAATTTCTTTCGAGGAGGCTTCTAGTATGCAGCTAAAGATTCTTAACATATTATTAAACCACATACCACTTAGCTTGGGTTGCAGCAACGTTGTAAATAGTATAATCAAAAGACAGAAGATGACATTCTTGCTCATTAAAATAAAGCACCTTACTTACAGGTTTCAGCAGCAAGAAAACTGGATATTACATATAGTGGAAGCAGAGGAATAAACAAGTAACCCAATCAACTTAAGAAAGACAAGCAACTTCCTTCATTATGCCATGCAAATGCATGAACATTACTGATAACCATGACATGCCTAACAAGTTTCTTAAAATCAGAGAGATGGATGTAAATGCAGACAAATCAATGATTGACTAACATGAAATTTTGGGTCATATCTTACCTTCACAATATTGTCTGCATATTTCATTACCATTGATACAGCAATTCCACTGCAAATGAAACAAATATAAGCATATTTCAGAAAGCAAAATATGGAAATTAAAAGGTCTTTAAAATAGTACTTCACTAGGAAAAGGACAATGATCATACAAATCTAAGCTCTCATTGCAAAATGAAGATATACTTTGGCAGAAACCAGAGATTCTTCTTAGATCTAGCTATAGTTAATTTGTTGAACATCAGAACTTCCATTTCTTGAAGTATTGAAGGGGCAGATCAGAAGCGAAGAGTTAGTCACCCCTTGATTGCTAGTAGTGTAGCTCATTGCCTATTAAATATGTTATTCCGAGTTCTGATAATTATAAAATTGCAATCTGAACATTTTCTTGAGGTTCACAGTGTTCTCCAATAACAAACAAACTTTAATTCCAGATATCGATCTGAAAAGATTGCAATATCTTCCTAGATACAATGTCAACAGCAAAACTGGAAATGGAGTCAGAAACTAGCTGCTAGCAAGCTTCCTTGAGCCAGAAAGGAGAATGTAATACCTTAGTGCATGATTAAGGATCATGAGAGTGGTAATTATCGAGTATCCATGGAAGAAGCCCCTGAGCAAACAAAACAAATTTCAAAATATAACTGAAAGAACTACCACGGAACTAAAAAGTTATTAAAACAGAAGTCTATTTTAAGATGACTGTTCATTTTGTAAGACATATATCATATGCATCTACAAGTAATGAGTCGCATACATGCACATGCACGATGACATGCAGAGTAAATAATAATGTTTCTAAGATAAGAGACAGTAAAAAATTTAAAGGCTCAGATTACTTGTTCACGACAGCATCAAAATCTTGTATCAGTATTGCTATAGCATTGAAGGCCATTCCAAAAATATACAACCAGAAATTCTGCACATTTATATTCCTTGATGGGCGCTTCTTAATTATAGCCTGCCAGCAGAAGTAAATAATCAACATGAATTTCTATGTCACAGTAAAGAATTTTGCTAGTTGAACTCAGCAGAAACTCTGTATGTTTTAAACTGAATTAAGACTTTTTCATTGATAGAGAAGAATTATAAATCAATTAATTCAACCAGAATCAGAACGGTCAACATTGGCAAAACACCTTAACTATCATCCAAAATCAATTTTCAGCTTAGAAAAGAAGAAATGGAACAAGTATCTAAAAAAGCTTACCTCGGTGTACACTCCAGCAAATCCACTCAAAAGGGCCATCACCTGCAAAGAAATAAAGATAAATGATTAACAATTTTGATTCTGAAGCAATAAATCAATTTCACTTTTCTCCTTTATTGGACTAAAAGACAAATATTTTGGCAACTTACAATTGCCATTATCCAACCTGGCAGAGATGTTTGAAGTACATGATCTGAACTGCAAAATGTAATGCAAATTGAATAAGGCACGGCCAAGTGATAAATCTTATAAATATTTCAAATTGAGAACAGCATGTCCCCATTTCAAATACTCTACTCATAACCATATAAAGTATACAAGTACAAATGGTTCAATCATTAGAAAGCAATTTTAGGCATTCATCGTCCACGTAAACCATCAGAAAACAGCAGTAAGACAATGTCCAAGGTCAATAAGTTTCCATCAAAGTAACAAGCATGTGCTCAGAAACAAACTGTGGATCCATCCAATCAAGGGAACAATTAGAAAGGTTTTATGATTCTTACCGAGAATTCAGTTGTGCTGTGGTGCAGCCAGCACATAGAAGAATAAAAGCTGCCCATTGAATATCACTTAACCTGAATCAAAGTAAATAAGAGCAAAATGAATGGAATCCAAAATGTTCAGAATATATGTTTAGTTAAGCATATTTTCCACATGAATGTATATTAAGGTTTATTTCATAGAACTTATCATAACTGAGAAGTTCCATTGCCATGCTAAGCTATACTGAACAATTAGCAGATGTTATCCATCAACTATTTTCTATGAAAAACATCAACATGCATGGTTTTAAGAAGCTTACTTTTTCTTAAGGATGATACGATACAAAACACCAGTACTGATAATATTCAGGTTCTTTAGTATCTGATAACCCGGTGCATCAACATAGGCAAAGATATAATACTGCATCATAAAATTGAAAAGCACATACAATTACAATGTGGAAAATAAGAACTTCGTAACATTACTTACAAGAAAAACAAACAATAAAAGAAATCCACCTGCAGCAAATTCTTGACAAGATAAAGTAAAGCAGGAATGGGATAAACAATAACTTCATCAAGGGTTGTACTCAACCTGGTTCAATGAAAATGAAGGAAAAAAATATGTCAATCATCTCCATAGTCCATATTAATAAAAAAATAAATAGATTTAAGCAATCTCAAGTAAACTTACCTGTTATCTTCTGTAACACCTTCACTTCTCCATATTCTTGCCAAGGCTGCAAGTGACAAAGCACATTTCAAAGTCTCCACCTGTTTCCCAAAATAAAAGTTGAAGGTCAATCCCATGAGCATCATGTCAAGTGGAAACACAAGATGACCATTCCACTCACCAAAAAGTTGGCTGTGGTAACACTATACTCGTACTTCCCAGCTCTCTTCGACCAGACAATAAGTATTGCTTGTGAACTTGTAAGAAAAGTCAATGCAACTGTAACAACTGTCCTACTCAAGAGAAAAAAGAAACCATCAGAACTTATATTTTCTGTTTATTTGTTTTTTCTTGTTTGAAGCTAATATTAGTAAAAACAAAACAGATCATATAAGCAGATCTTACTTGCGTTTCCACTTGGCCTGTTCCCTTGGAGGAACATTACTTACAGAAGCTGCATATCAGTGGAAATCATAACAGAAACGAAAAAACAAAGTCAGGATAAAATTCGTAAAATTGAAATTGCACAGCAATCGAATTGCACTTTAACCAAAACATACCAACCCCCGAAAACCCTATGCCTCGTAGATTCTCAATGTCATTACTTAGTGTTCCTCCATCATTATCCTACAAGTCAAAATTCATTCAAAACCATAATAAAAGATCGGATTAAGCCTCTTAATCTTGAACAAATTCCAAAAATCAGCAAGTAAACAAAATTTCTTTATTTTTACGAGATTAAAAATTAACGAGATCGCAAAACTAAATTTACTATAATCGGAAACACTTTAAATTAACATTTCTTCACTCCAGTAAACAAAACAAAACAATCACATCAAAATTTTGAGGAATTCAAGGAGAAAAATAGCCACTAGATTCACATAATAAACTAAAGGAAAAAATAAAGTATAATGCCGTTAAATAAAACAAACTAGAATTGTAGCCAAAATCAACCTAAAAATATCAGTGACGACGGATTCAATTTGGCATCCAGATATGATAATGAAGAACGTTGCGAGGTACGATTGATGAGAAAAAAAATATAAAGAAAGAAAGAATACCTCATCTTTGATTTTGCGATACTCCATTTTCGAATCAGCTCGTAGCAGATCTCACTGTTTTTTTTTTTTTTGCTACGGACTGTTTTGTTTTTGGGTGAAGGGAAACTAAGGAAAAGAACAATGGCCAGATTTGAACCGTATTTTGAGCTCAGTTCATGGGCTTTTTTGATTGGGCTTTTGAGATTTGTAATCTAAAGGCCAATGATGAGATTCAGCCCATTATTTAAGGGTGTTTCTGGATGAGCGATGATTGTGATGCGGTAGAATTTTTTATTTTACAATTATAGTAATTAATTTTACCGTTATCGTTATTTTTAATTTTATCGGAGATAAACACATCGTCTATCCAAAGACACTCTAAAATCAAATCGAGGTGCAATTGAGTACTTTTGAAAATAAAGCAGGATTAAGGGGCAGTTGTGAAAAATCAAAGCTATTTGAGGCTATTGTTTGGCAGCTCCTTTTTAAAAAATTATTTTAGTGAAATATTTGATATTTTGTGTATAAAATCTCATGTAATAATTAAAGGTGAATAATGCTTTAAAAAAGTTAAAGGTGTATAAGTGATTTATTTGGTGGATTGAACCGATTTCTAACACATAACCAACCGACCTTCAACAATAGTTAGGTCAACTGATCTTGGTTTTAATTGATTTAACTAAACTTCGGTGAAATTATCTATACCATTCTTAAAACCTTTTATTAAATTAGTAAACCTATACCATTCTTAAAACCTTTTATTAAATTAGTAAACCTTTTATTAAATTAGTGTCATGAGTTATTCGAAAATCATACTTTCTTTTTTATATATAAAATGGATAAAAATCCATGCATAGTAAAAAATTTCATGATTTTCTTAATCAAAATTTCATTTGGTTTTTACATAAATTTTTAATAGATATAAATTATGAATATATTAAAAATAAATTAAATTTATAAATATAATTCAAAAATTTTAATCAAAGACATTGCTAATAATAACTTGGTGGTATAATTTACAAAGTTTACGATTGGTCATACTTTATATTAAACCAATAGCATTTCAGTAAAAATGTTCAACACAATGAACTTTGAATAACCATCAATTTCTTGTGGGTCAGAAAAAAGTCCCTCAACACCATAGCCTAGTTTGCTTCAAAGCTTTATCACCAACCATCTTCTTCTTTGCTTTGCTGTACAATCTGCCAAACACCAAGCAAAACCTTCAGTTTTCTGGATTGGGTTATTACCTATTAGCAAATGGTTAAAAACTCCAGCTACCAAATACGAGGACCGGGAAGAAATTTGACAACCCTACGGATTTATAGTTGCCAGTGTGATGGTATCTAAATGCACAGCTATATAATGCAACACTAACACGAAAATATCGAATCGGTTCATTATCATTCTATACAAGTTATCGACTTCTCTATTTGTGTATTACTCCGATTTATATCGTATATAGATTAAACCGCAAGCTGTTTCTTTTACTTGAGCTTCAACTATCCGGAAACAGAAAAAAAAAATGATGCTTCTGGAAACCAGAAAGAGGATATAACGAGACAGTTCGAAGAAACCTGTACATGATGTGTGCGGCTGGAAATTATTGAGAATCGTGTGAATTTCTCATGCTAATATTCAGACTGTTTCGCATGGTTCGTCTACCAATCCATCCATTGCCTTTTTTCATCATGTCAACGAATTCACCATAATCAATTCTTCCGTCCTGAAATAAGGCAGAAAGTCGTAAAATTTGATACTTTGTCAACAAAATTTGCACAAACACCACTTTTTAGGCTAATGTAAACAAAGATCAATGAATAAATTAGCTATGCCAATCCAGTCATGCTGGCGAAATGACATACATTATCTTGATCAACTTCTCTAATAATATCCTCGAACAAAACATCTGTCAAGTTATACTCAGCCCAAGCTTGTTGAAGCTCATCAACCGTAATATAGCCGCTTCTATCCTTGTCGAAGTATTGGAACGCAGCAACGAGATGTTCCTCGTGCTCTAGTTTATTAAGGTGAACTGTTGCAGCTATAAATTCTCCGTAATCAATGGTCCCACTATTGTCGATATCAGCCTGAGAACAAATAAAACAAGCTCAGATTGTTAGTAACTTATGGCAAAAGAACATGAAGCTAATATTTAGATATCTGCTTCATAACAAACTTACGGCATCCATAAGGGCCCTTATCTCTGCATCTTTCAAGGTTGAACCATATCTTCGCAAACCAGCTTTGAGTTCATCGAATGTGATTGCACCACTGTTATCAGTATCCATTGATTTAAACATTTCTCTCAAACCAGCAATCTCCTCCTCTGATAGACTTTCGGCTATTACCTGATTGCACAGATACATTAACTCTAAACCGGAGCATGTTTAAATCGAATATGAAGCTCAATGTGCTTGAAACTAAACTCTTATGATATTAAGTGCAAAAACGAGCCAGAAATATAAAGAAAACGCCATTGTACACAGATGCAGCCTTGAGAATCTTACCCGTAAAGCCAGCTTCTTTAGTTTATTCATTGCCGAGAATTGTTTAAGACGAGAAAGTATAGCTGGATCCAGTGCCTTATCGGGGGCAACCCCATTTTCACAAATCCAAGGATGACCTAATCAAATAAAAGGAGGCAAAAGATATCACAATTTGATCTTTTATTTATTTATTAAGTATGAAATGATGCTACGTACATAATACTTTGTGAGCAGTGAGCCGCTCTGAAGGTTGAGAGCATAACATCTTCCGGATTAGGTCCTTTGCGCTATCAGATATTAGGGGCCATGGTTCTGAATCGAAGTCAATAAACCCTTTCAACACGGCATCGAATATTCCTTGCTGTGTTTCTGAAGAACATACGAAGAGAAACTTATAAGTATAGATTTCCTTGAAAACTCGTAATAATACAATACCACGAAACATCATAAATACCGCCCCAAAATGGTGGAACGCCACTTAGCAATATATAGAGTATAACTCCTGCGGTCCATACGTCAGCTTCTGGTCCATAATGTTTTTGGAGTACTTCAGGAGCGACATAATATGGGCTTCCGACCACATCAGTAAAAACTTGTCCTAAAGTAGCAAACAACACATTATGTCAATCAACTCGATTCTAGCTAAAGGGGCTTAATTACTCCATGTTAATCAACACATTGTGTTTAACAGGCGTTCACAATATAGAATATACCGCATAATGTCGTACTCGTATGCATTCAGTAGAAATATAAGATTGCAAAACTCAGAATATTTCATTTCGTACCTGGTTTAAAGAATACAGAGAGTCCGAAATCAATCGCCTTGAGAGAGAAATCATCGTCCTTGTTAACTAACAAGAAATTCTCCGGCTTTAAATCTCTATGCATAACCCCGAGGGAATGACAAGCCTCGACGACCCCAACAATGATCCTAGTCAATTCAGCTGCCTTCCTCTCGGTGTAATGCCCCCTCTGGATAATCCGGTCAAACAACTCCCCTCCAGAGCAAAGCTCCATCACGATATGCACATACAAAGAATCCTCGTACGTGCCTTTAATCGTCACAATATTCTTATGACCGGCTAAATGATACATTATCTGAATCTCCCTCCTAACATCATCCACATCCTCTTTGGCAACCAACTTCCTCTTCGATATCGACTTACAAGCGTACTTGATCCCCGTGGAAAGCTCGGTACACAAATACGTAGTCCCGAACTGTCCTTGTCCTAACTTAGGACCTAAAGTGTAAAGGTCACGAATGTTGGGAGTCTTATGACCCATAACAAAATAGGTCTGGTTATCATTCCCAAGTTTCATGATGCTTTCTTGTTCACTGGCGCTAATAGAAGCCGAATGATTATCGTTTTCACCGGTTTCTTCGCCGGATTCTCGGGGAATTAATGGCTTAGAAGGGGGATTATTATTATTATTATTGTTATTAGAACTAGAACGATGTGAAGAAGTGTTGTAACCCTTATAAAGATTCCCCTTGGAAGGTCCACGGCATGTATTGCCCATCAAACAATCAAAGTTTCCCCCACAACAACACTGTTTTCCTCATCCAAGCATATATATATAAATAATCATCAAAATCCCACACTGCAACAATAAAAATGGAATAGAAAATAAGAAAATTTGGGACGAACCCATCATTACCATAATAAAAAATGAGCTTTAAATCTAAACATTGAAACAATCCCACATCGGATCAGAGCTTCAAACATGCAAAGTTACCATCTTTCTAACATAACATCAATCAAAAAGGAAAAGTAAGAACAGAAATCCAGAAAAAGAAAATATGAAAGAGAAAATAAAGCTAGAAACATGTAAAAACACAACACAAGAATCAAAATTTAAAAAAAAAAAAAAAAGAATCCAGAGTTAGGAAGAATTACCAGTTTGGAGTAAAAGAAAAAGAGAAAAAGAAATGACAGAAGGAGAGACGAAGAAGGAAATGGCTATGGTGGGGTGATGGATTGTTTTTAATGTTTGAATTTTGATTCCGTTTTTCTTGTTTGTTTATTTTTGGGTTGCTGTTTTGAGAAACATCGGTTCAACTGACTGACTGGATGTGTCTTTTTATTTTTTATTTTTTATTTTTATGTTTAGACATTAATTCAATATATAAAAAATTAATATTTTGTTTTTGTGGAATTTCTTTTAGGTAAAAGTACCTTCTCGGTCCCTCCTAATCTTGATATTAAGCAAATTGGTTCCCTTTAAAAAATTTTAAACAATTTAATCCATGTCAATTTCAAAAACGAGTAATCAAAGATAATTGATCACAACATTAATGTTTTCCATATAATTTTGGTTGGTATAATAATAAATTTAGCTCTCGATTTTTATATATTTTGCGTAAAGTAGAGGTAATATCAGTTCGATTTGGTCGGATTTTTTGGATTTTATGAACCGTCTATCGTAATTCGGTTCGGTTTGGTTTGATTCTCGGTTTTTTCATATTAATTTTTGGTTTAATATTTTTAGACTTATTTTGAAAAAAAAATAAGTTTTATTTTATGGCTTTTAAATATTATTTGACAAAATTTCAAAGTATTTTTCATAAATATTTCTAAAAAAACAATAATTTTTCAACAACTCTTAAATTATTTTCACTATTTTAAATAAAAATATTTATTTCTATATCATAAAAATTAAAATTAAATATATATTAAATAAAAAATAGAATTCGATTTGGTTTCGCGTAACCGCAGCTTTTTAACTTGTATTCCATAAACCGTCCGAACAACTCAGTTCGGATCAATTTTCAATTTTCCTTGCTAAAATCTAGCATAAATATTGACAAGACGTGTAGATGTTGCAGGTTAAATTTATTAAATTAATACCAAATTGACAAAATATATAAACTTTGAGAGCTAAATTTACTACTATACCAAAAAAATATGTACAATTGACGAAAACATTAGTATTTATGATTAATTGTTCTTAGTTACTTACCTTCGAATTTGACAAAGATTAAATTACTCTAATTTTGTTTTTTGAAAGGGACCAATTTACTTAATATTAAAATTTTTTAAAAAAAAAGGTTTTTTTACTTTTTTTTAATATAAAAAATTTGTTAAGTTATCAATACATATTTTAAAGAATATTTATGTATATAATTTACCAAAAACAAACAAACTCATTTTTCTTTGGCTTAAATTGAAATTAGATTTTTTTTTCTTTCTCATGAAAATTAGTAACCTTAGTAATATATTTTGGAAAACATTAATAAATATATAATAGAAATAATTATTCTAGAAAAAAAAAGGATTATTTATAGTCCTCCCCAACCTATAAATAGGAGGATAATACGCTTCAACACACTTAAACTCACGTCCTCTTGCATTGACAACAATGCTCATGTCAATCGAGTTAAGACTCAATTAACTCTTATTTAGTATTTTTAAATGCGTGTTATAATATGTCAAAAGTTTATCTTTTTAATAAATATAAAAATAATAAATATTTGTATTTGTAGGTTTAATTTTTTTTTTCATGTGATTTATATTGGTTTGGTTTTACTTTATAATTATTTAGATTTGTATTTGTAATTATATTATATTTATATTTATAAAATTAAAATTTTTCAAAAAAAAACTAATATTTTTTTCCGGTGAATAAAACTTAACCTAATTTCCTATCAACACTAACATGTAGCTATCCTACCATTCCAATAATTACTTAAAGGACGTTCTCTATTTTGATCTCAATCATGTGCTATACTGTATTGTATGGCCCAATATACAGATGTCTTAATAATTTTTAAAAAGCTCCAAGATAAACCTTGGAAAACAAAAAAAAAAATTCTATTTTTCCATATACGACAAGCCATTCTATTTTTCCAAAATATATCCATCCTGAATTCCTCAAGTTTATCATAATCCAATCTGAGAGATTTTCTGAGAAAAACTGGGGTTGGTAATCTTCCTACATAAAGTACTTCCAAACATCTTTAGCAACCAGGCAATTTCAAAGGACGTGCAAAATATCTTCTGTCTCATTGTGACAAAGCATGACATATTTTGTCCAATACCCCTACGTACACGTTTCAGATACATGTATACTATATCAACTATGATAATAATGAAGTTTTGTTTTTCTTTTATAAATGAATAAAAAATTATCACATGATTTATTTTTTTACATTTTTAAATACAAAAATATATGACAATTTATACTTATTTATATCTCATAATAATTAAAAATTCCAAAAAAAATATCTCAATAATAATTAACTTGTATATTGTATCATGTTTATATTTAATTTTTTTTATATATAATAATAATATTTATTATATTTTTTGTACTTTACATAATAAAATATATGTTATTATGATAATAAAAAAAAAACACAGAAATACGATAGGGTTGATGTTTCTCAAAATGGGAGAATACGACGACCTAGGAGGTTTGTACCTATATGTATTTGGTCAATAATTTCTACCTAATTTTGCATGTAAATCAAAAATAAGAATCTAAAATCTAATTTTAGACTTATTTGTTTCATGTTCTCGAACTTGTTTGATTTTTTTGAACTTTAAAATTTTCATATTTTTTAGCTTTGAAAATTTGTATTTAGTTTTTATTTTTATGTATTTATAGATTTTATATATTTTTAAATTTTATATTTATTTTTTAGAATTCTCTAATTTTTAAAGAATTTTGATTTTTTTAAAAAAATAAATTTTACATAGAATAAGGTTAAATTGATAAAAAAATATAAAAATTAAGGACTAAATTTGTAATTGCACCAATTAGAAAAATGCCACTATTACTTAACAGTTAGGTGAAAAAAAAACTAATTTCGAAAGCATTAGTTACCAATTAGTTACTTTTCAAAGTCAAGTGACCAAAACGAAAAGTTATGCATAGTTAAGTTATCATTGTTATACTTTACCCTAAAAAAATAAAACTTATAGCTAAAAGGGTAAACTATGCTTAAGGTCACTAAACAATTAGTAAGTTTGCGTTTTGGTCATTCAACTTCAAAATGTTACAAAATGATCATTAAACTATTCGAAAGTTTTCATTTAAGTTTCTGAATTATTAGAAAGCTTTTCTCTAAATCACTGGACTGTTAAGTTTTTTTTAAAAGAAAAAATTTGGCTAGGGAGCTCTAATCAACGATTTGACGATTGGTTCAGTGGATCAAAATCATTGGCGAGTAAAACAACATACCTTAGATCTAAGTCAATTTAACAGTTAATGTCAAAGACCATATAAGAAAGTTGTTTGAATTTTTGTTCGCAGATTCATGGCGTTCAAAGTTATTTTCATGAAAAAAGATTCCATTGTAGAAGAGAAGAGGAATAAGAGCTTTTAATTGGTGCAGACGAAGCGTACAAAGGCCACACAATAATGATTTTAACATCCTGGCGATTTAAATGAAAACGTTTGAATAATTCAATTACTATTTTATAACTTTTTAAAATTAAATGACCAAAACGTAAACTTACTAATAGTTTAGTGACTTTAGATGAATTTACCCTAAAAATAAAACTTATAACTAAGATTATTTTTAAAAAAACACTAACCTTAATAAAGTTAGGTGGATCTTGATCAATCTTATCGGTTTAGACCGTTGACTCGTATATCTTTGCTAAATCTACAAATGAAGTTTCCTTGCAATGGCAACTTGTGGTTGACTAATAGATCCTCTTTATTCTACTCATTGTTTCGTTGACTATAAACCATGCCCAAACTATATATATTGACATCAATTTCCAACATCTCTTTTCAGGTTTCTAAGCATTTCCCTTCAAAAAAGTCAACGGCTCAAAATCTTCACTAACATAAAAGAAAAGTAATTTATTAATAATATTATATATATATATATATAAATATATTTATGTTAAAGTGTTAGAGAAATAAAGCTAGATTGATTATGAAGTGTTTAGGTTTTGAAGTTTGGTCTGAACTTTGGATAAATTTGCGAGAAGAAAGTGAACAATGGGAGCGAGAGTTGGCATTCCAAATCGCTCTCCATGTATAAATTAGGGAGGGCTCAAGGACAATAGAGGACGATTTGGGGAAATAAAGTTGAATAATGACTAAATGAAAAAGGTAAAGAGAAGAGGAAATACCTAATATTATACCCGTGGGAGCTAATTTGAGCGCAACCCTGAAATGAAAAATTCAAGCTTTAGATCTCAAAATTCATAAAATCTTAAGGTAATATATGATAAAATTATAGTTTGACCTTTTAAAAATGTTAGAATTTCAAATGTGTCCTTTTGAAAACCGTAAAGATATAAGTTAATACAATAATAAAATTACATTTTAACTCTCATAACAATACATAACTTAATCTCACCCCACTAAAATTTTTTTTTGCTTCGCCCCCAAAAATTAACCTAAGGTCCAAGGAAGCATAGGGATTGGTTAATTTCTTTTGTCTTTAACTGGACACCTAATGAGGAGAATGTATACTCCTAATACTACAGGCTAGTTTAGCATTGCTTTTTAGAAGTACTTTTGGGCTAAAAAATACTTTTGAGATAAAAACATTGCTAAACATGATGCTTTTAAGCTTTTAAAAGTGCTTTTGAGACAAAAAAAAAAATTATTTGCAAAAGCACTTTTTTGGCCAAAAGCAAAAAAATTTAACTTTTGCTCAAAAGTATTTTCTTAGCTCAAAAGTACTTTTTAAAAGCAATGCTGAACTGACCTTACGTCAATTATTAGTGTAAACTTCTATGACCTTCAAGGAACATGGGGATTGGCGAATTCCTTTTGTCTTTAGTTAACTTCTATGACGTGTCAATATCATAGGCTTCCACTTCGATTCTACACACCTATGATCTATTCATTTAATCTTCTTCTTGATATACGAGATTACCTTCTCTATGTGAAGCTCCTTCATTAGCTTAAATCACATCCAACATACTTATGAAAGTCTTGACACTTTCCTCTCGAATTTCAAAGAAACATCTTAGCTTTTAAGGGTTAAGAAATACTTTAGTTTCAGTGACACCTTTATCCAGACCATCTCTTACTTGAAAGAATGAATTGGCTGTTACAGTGTTCAACTATTATGGACTTGTTCTAGGACCCATCGTAAGTGGCAATAAACCAATATTTTTAGAATCGAATTGGTGGTTAAATCAGTCAAGTCTTCAGCTCATCGATTCAAGAAAAAATAATAAAAATTCATAAAAATATAAACAAAAACTCGATTCAACTATTGGTTTAACCGTTTTTAACTAATTCAATCAGTCCATATCAATTCACACCATTTTTTACTTAATAAAAGATGAGCTCAATTTTCATGATCAACTTCAAACTAAATTATATATACTTAAACCTATATTCAAGTTCATATTAATTAAAATAAAAATTTTGGATTAACTTCACAAGTTATTTAAATACTTAAGTTTAATTAACTCAAACTCGACTAGATAATAATAAAAACAGAATAACGTGGGTGTATAATCATGTAAATTACACCAATTAAAGGGAAAATGTAAGCCTCCCTTTGTATTGGGCTTTGGATTTCTCCTATAAATTGAGCTTTCCTTGTTAGTGTAGGCCCAACTATATTTTTGGTACGTTTTCTTTTCTTTGTATAATAATTAATAGTCTAAGGCCTCCTTTGATCAATGGTGGCTGTGGTGTGCAGGCTTCGCTTTTGGGTTGCTTGAGAGTACAACTGTCTAAAGTTTAAGGTTGGAAGAGATTTAAAATTAATATTTTTTAATTTTTAATGTAAGAAAAAATATTTTCAAACTAAAATAAATTAATTAAATGTATAGTCTTTTTAATTTTTCATCATAAATGCTTCATCTCTTAGGACCCTAAAATTCTTTTAGCGTTTATTTATTACATTTTATAATTCTTTTAAAAAGGGCTCCATAAGGCCTAAAAATGTCAAGAATAGGCTTTATGGTGCAGTAGAATATTTTACCTAATTTCACCGTTATCGTTATTTTTAATCTTACCAAAAATAAACACACCGCCATCTGAACTAAGCCTAAGTAATTATTTATGTATATTTCCTCTTATATCAGCTAATTATATTTAAGTAGTTTTATACTTTTATAAATTTTTATATGTTCATAATTTGTGTAACATAAATTTTAGTACGTTTGTGTATTTATATCATATTTATATACTTTTTTGTCCTTTTCGTATAAGGTTTTTAGTTTCTTAGCCGTAATTACGAACTTCAATATTTACAATTTTTTTTTTATTTTAATTCTTATTAATTTTTGAAATTAATTTTGATTGTTAATCTTTAAAAAAAATTAAATTATTTTTTTAATATAAATATTTATTAAAATATTGATTTATTAACGATGGTGTGACAACTCACATGGCATTCTACGTGTACTTTATGCTGACATGACAATGTTTATCTTATATCCTGCTACATCAACAAATAATTTAAAAAAAAATAAAAAAAGAGCACATGTAAGATGCCATGCGAGCTACCATGTTTAAAAATTTAACGTTTTAGTTAACATTTCTGTTAAAAAAACAACAGTTCAATTTTTTTTTTTTTGAAATTTTGATGGTAAAATTCAACTCATTTTAAAATATTGAGAGCCAAATGTAACTTAAAAAAATTCTTATTATATCTGCTATTTTTGACACAATACCTAAAATTACCCATAGCTTCTCTCCGACCTTTAAATAGGAGGATAATGCGATTCAACATACTCAAACCAACATCCTTTTGCACTGAAAATAATATCAATACTAATCGAAATAACTCAATCGGCATATAATATTTCTTTTTTACCCATCATAACAATTATAATTAAACAAATTTAGTTGAATTAAATCATACAAATAATTTTAAAATGTCACATTCATAATAAATTACCATAAACTTTATTTTTATTTAAAATTATATTTCATTTATCTCTAACCCCACCATAATCCTTTTTCCCTTTACTATATAATCAATGATTAATCTAAAAGCCAAATGACACACCACCAACTGGGCGATACCTTTAAGCTTTTTATTTGATTTTAAATTATCAATGAAAAGACTACTTACGTGTTTTTTTGGCTAAGAAATAGTACATTTCACTTTTAAAAATAGGTTTAAGTACTAAAAATTAATTCGAAAATCAATTGGTTTTTAATTGAAAAATGTAATCAATTGAACCCTTAATTCAAAAAAAATAATTAATTGAGTCCTCTTGACGGACTGTTAAGTGCTTATATGACCGGTGACATTGAGATTGATATAAAAATTTTGATGATGTGATGACTGACGTGAAAAAATACTGACTTGGGGGACTTAAATTGATTTTTTTATTATTTTACAAGGGCTTAATAATTTTAATAATTTTTATATAATCTCTAAAAAACAATTAAACCCTCGTAAAATTTTAAAAAAAATTAAACCCTCCATGTCAGCTGTCATATTATCAAAATTTTTATGTCATCCATCACGTCAGCACTTAATTGTTCATTAGGGGTCTTAACAGAAGTGGCAATTCAGAGAACCCAATTGATTGTAATTTTTAGATTAAGGATCCAATTGATTGCACTTTTCAACTAGGGGCTCAATTGATTTTCGAATTATTTTCAAGATTCATCTAGAGGCCTTAAAAATATTTCATGTTTGAATCATACAATCTCATTTTGAGAATATATTATCTTTGAATAAACCTGATTAAGAGCAATCTCATTTAAGTAAACTCGAATATTTAGATACAATGATAAGTCACATTGCACTCTCAAAGAGAGAATGCAACTTCAAACTGTAAAGACGACATCGTTAAAGATGTAATCCTAAATCTCAAATATGAATCATAAAACAACATAAAAGATACTAAAAACCCCTAAATTAGTAGGCACCTTTCGGGAGAAATTTTTAAAATATTGTCCATCAAGCAGCCAATTAAACCCTCAAGTAGTGAAGTTATTATGTCCGAATTTTATCTTTTAACTTCGAAAAGAACTCAAATGGGTACATAACTACAATACCTTCACCATATAAAATCTAATCGTTTACTCAACATACGATATTTCAAAAACTTTTTTCGAAAAAGAATCAATCCCTCAATTAAAAAGAAGCAGCTATTATGAAATTGAAATTTAATAGTATTGAACACCTTTTATAATGACAAATGATCATAATAAGCTTTGTAAGGTCATAGTGGATGGCTGGGTGCAATCATTAGTAATAGAATTATTCTTTCTTTTTATTATTTTATTATTATTACTATTACCATCATCATTATTATTAAGTTGAAGGTTATTTTTCCTCAAAATTATTATTCACAATTTTCAATCAAAGATTAAAATTAAAATTAGTACGAATATTTTTTATAATTAATAATAATTAATATGTAATTTATTAAACGAGATTAATATAATTAAATATAATTAATAATAAATAAGTGTATGAATTAAAGTAAAAGAATGAATTGTATAAAACTGTGATTCCACGTCATCTTTATCATTTACTAATGGGAAAATGACAAATTAGATTTTTCTATTTAAGAGGAAAAATATGATTTATATTCTTCCGTTGAAAAAGGGATAAAAACGACGTAAAATCACAGTTTCATATAATTATTTCTCGTTAAACTAAAGCTACTTTTATGTTATTCCAAATTTTTTTTATTTTTAAATTGAAATTTTAAATATTATAGTAGAAATATAATAAGGTAAAGGTTGGAAAAAATAAGTCAATTATTCCTTCTTTGAGGCCATTCTAGTTTCCCATTAAAAGAAGCTTTAATTGTGTCCTCAGTTTCTATTCTCCTTAAATATTTTAATTTTAATTCTTTTGCATTTAATTTTAAGAATTTATTCTCTCTATTTATTTTAAATCAATTTTTATTTTGAAATAATGTTATATCAACTAGACTTTTGAATATTAAAATGTGACTGTAATTTTTAAATAAACAAGCAGATAAACTAATAAAAGGAACTAAGGCTATGTTTGGTTTATGAAAATATTCTTTTTTTTTAATTTTAAAAAAATATTTTTATTTTTATTTTTTTAAAAATTTAAAAAATATATGTTAAATTGGCAAAATATTTTCTTTTTTCACTTTTTAAGAAATATTTTTATATTTATTTTTAATTTTAGAAATCATTTTTAAGGAAAGCAATTATTTTTTAATTTTCACCCATTTCATTTTTATTTTCTAAAAATAAGTTTAAAAATTTTTAACCAAATTTATTTCCTATGTATTTTCCACTTAAAAAAAAAAACCAAAATGAAAGTTATCTCGTTTTTTTTTAACGATCTCATTATAGTTCTAATTATATATGTTCTTTCTGACACAATGTCTAAAACTACTCAAAATCCCTCCCAAACCCATAAGTAGGAGGAAAATGTGTTTCAGCGCACTCAAAACCCACATCCTCTTACATTGGCATCAATGCCTCTGCTAACTCAATTGGCAAGTCATCTTATTTTTTAAAAATTAAAAAAAAAATGATAAACAATTACGGCTAAATTAGCCAAATATGCTGAAAAAAAATATTAATTGGAAGATAGGACGATTTTTTTGAATTTTAGATAAATAGGTCATTTTTAGAGAGAGTGTGTGAAAGCGTGTCTAGCTTAGCGAGCTTTCCTGCTGACATGTCAAGAAAAGCACACCCAAGTGGACGTGTTTTCTTTGTAATTATAGAAAAACACATCTAGTTGGTCGTGTTTTCCTTGACATGTCAGTAAAAAAGCTAGACTAACTAGATACGTTTTTACACACTCTAACAAAACGATTTGTTTCCTTAAATTTAAAAAAAAAACTATTTTATCAATTAATATTTTTTTTTCAAATATATTCAACTAATTTAGTCAACTAAAAGAACCTCTAAAAAGTTGAAACCAGTGAAACAACTCTAGAATAAAATAGAAAAATGGTGATGATTTTTTTCCCTAAAGAAAGAAAGCATCAAACTTTCAATTTTCAAACTCAGTGACCTCTCTATTTGTCTTGTTCGTAATGAAATTTGCATAATGACGGCAAATCAAATCAAGACAATTAGTTCGTAAAAACTAATAATATATATATATATATATATATATATATATATATATATTTATCAATTATGTGAAAACGCCAGAAGATTCCCATGTTTAATGTCTTTTTCGACTCTTCCCCATTATTCTTCATCAAGTAAACAATTTCTATATAACTACTACTATGGGTTCCATCTAGGTTTCTTCTCCTGTTATTAAATTATATTTTGTTTTTTTTTATTTGAAAATAAATAAATTAATCTTTGTACATTAGATTTAAGAAGAGATTTGTTCTTTCTGTTAAAATTTTCATCCATTTGTACTGTTAAAAACTGTCATGACTAACAAAATAACTAGACAATGACACGTGACATGTTACGTATACCTCATGCTGATGTACAATGACCAATTTTTAACTAAAAAAATAGATGAAATTTTAACTGGAGGACAAGTTTGCTCTTTGATCTAATGTACAAGGGCAAAATTATCCATTTTTTAGTAAAGGGGGGCAAAATGCAATTTTGCTCCTAGTAAAGGACTAATTTTTAATTGGAGGACAAGTTTATACTTTGATCTAATGTACAACGACAAATTTGTCCATTTTTAATAGAGTATACTGTTTTTACCAATGATTATTTGTTTGTATCAAGTTATAAAGTAAAATTTGAAGTTTAAAATATAGTCTACGTCTCTTTACATTTTATACATTTGGAATTTAGTCCTCTATTTTATTTTTAGAAACTTAGTCATGGATTTAAAAATTCAGGTTTAATTATCACTATTATTCAAAATTTTCTATTAGATCTATTGATTTGATTTTTAAAAAATTTAAAAAAATTATTCGGTAATCATGTAGCAAAAGAAACATTGAAAATATTGATGTGGATTTTTCTTTAAAAAAATCCATTTGAACTCGTCATTATAATTTTTTTTTTTGTTGGAATAATATTCTCAAGAAAAATTGACGTCAACATTTTGACCAAAATAATTAACAATATTAATTATTTAGACTAACTAATTACATTATAAGAGTAGAAACCAAATTATGTCAAGAATTAAAATATATAGATTAAATGTCAAGTTTTTGTATATAATATATATATATATATAAATGCAGTGTTTTAATAAAAAAGTTAACTTATTAATTAATTAAGTTAATTAATAACATTTTAAAAATATATGAATCAAATTATGTGAATAAATAAAATATAGATATTAAATCTTAAATATAAGCATAACAGAAACACCAAAATTGAAATTTAATTATTTTGTATATGTAAAAGAAAAAGGAGAATATGATGATACATGTGTCAATAATAATGGAAAACCTTTGGAACCTTCTTTTACACGTAATTATATTATATTTTAATTCATAACATATTTTATATAATTTATTTTAAAATTAATATATTTATATTTGTTATGTGCTCAAAATATCATAAATTTATATTTCATCTCATTTATTTAAAAATAAATAATATCACGTCGATTGAGTCTTAGCTCGATTGACAAAAGTATTGTTATTAATACAAGAGGACGTGACTAGAGGTTATAGGTTGTTTTAAGCATTGCGTTAAAAAATCAAAACATATAATAAAATTAAATAATTGATACATTAATATGATTAATATAAATATTATTCAAAACTTTAATATAAATTTGGAAAGCTAAAGTATATTCTAGTTCCATTTTAGTATCTTCTTGTATATTGAGATGATGCCAAATGGCAAACCGGCATTTGACCTAAATACTTTTTAATTACAATTATTTAATAAAGGTTAAGCACTTGAAAACATAGATTTTATAAAATATTTTTAGTGGGTTTTATAATATTTAAAATTGTAAATAGTTAATTGCAATGGTAGGTGAAATGCTTACTATTTGAAAAGTGTTTTTTACTTTTTAAATTAAGGTTTTTTTTTTTAATAGGTTAGTAAGCTTGAAAAAAACAAAACAAAAGAAAATCTGAATAGGAAGATTAAAGTCATTTAAAAAAAATATAATTTTAAAAATATATTGTATACGTTAATTGAGTTTTAGTTCGGTTGACATCAACTTTGTTATCAGTGTAATAGAACATAATTTACGCTCGCTCAAATACATTTTATCCTGCTATTTAATAGTTAGAAATATATATATATATATATATATATATATATATCATATAAAAAATTAAATAAGAATTAAATTTTATGAAAAAAATTAGTTTAATATAAAAATTAGTTACATGAAGTTTAAATTTGATGCAATTATATAAATGAAAATTTGATTTTAGTTCTATTATATACATAAAACTTTAATTTTGATTCAACTGCTACGTTTAAAAAGTAAATATATCAATTTATTTTTATGTTAGATAAATATAATAATTTGTATATGTAATATGTAAACGTAAAATAGTACCATGTCGATAACAGTGTTAGTAATTTGCGAAAATTGAATCAGATCAAATATTATGTATACAATTGCACAAAATAAAAGTTTATGTATCATATTGCACATTAATCTAAATTTTATACACAACTTAAAATTTGAGCCCTTGAATTATAAAAAATAACTCCTATTTTTAAAAATTTATCTACACAATAATATTTTTAAAGAGAAACAGCTACCAATAAGTGGTTGTGTGCAATAGTAAGGCATATTGCACTCCGAAAGGGAGACCAAGGTTCAAACCTTGTAGACGAAAATGTTGGAAGGGATAGCTACAAACCTTAAACATGGATCATGTCACCACAAGAGTGTATGTCCTACATGTTAGAAGCAAAAGACTACAAAGTATAATCAATAATACTCGAAATATTAATTTAATCATAAAATTAGACAAATAATATATCCTCACCCATTTAATACAAAGAAAAATTCGAAATCATATCAATTTTACTAAGTTTTTCAGTAATTCCTTTTAGCTCTCGCTTTATTTTAGCCAGTCTCAATATCACTATTTTTTTTTATGGATTGCCATTTCAAGTATTGCTCCCGTTGGGCTTCTTATGTCAGGATACGGATAAAATAATAAATATTCCTTTTTAGGTGGTCTGCTAGCTGCTACTCAATCAGTTAGTTATGAAATACCATTAACTCTACGTGTTTTATCAATATCTCTACGTGCGATTCGTTGAAATATTCCTCTATTGAAGTCTTTTGAGTTGGTCGGTACATTTAGCTAGGTTCAACGACTCTGGCGTATTGGTAAAAGGCAATTTGCACAACAACTCGAGAACCAATCAATGAAATAACGATTGTTGTCTGCTTCTACAAACATGGGCATGGATACAGATGCCATGGTCAGTGTCACAAATGTTTTTGTCGACAACACTTATGGTAGGCACAAGAAGCAAATCTTTAGCAAAAAAATTACCATAAATATCTATTTTTGGAATGAGGATTCTTATTTAAAGAATCCGAGTATATTAGCAGCATCCCTATAAATTAAGAGTCTCCTTTATTTATCATGCTTTTCTATTTTCAAGGTTGTAAAACTTTATTTAACAGAGTTACTTTCTTATAATAAAATGAGAAGAATTTATACGTAACTTGTGAGATTTGGATCTCTCTCTAACGAGTTATAGATATCAACTCCCTTTAACAAATTGAATTCTATACAGGATAGGTCATTTAAGAAACAAGAACAAGGGAGATAATCCCTCTCCTCAACGTAACTTTGTTGTAAACTGTCCAGTGACTCGATTCGTATCCAAGGAACATAACAAATTGGTATCAGAGTTAAGCACCATGGGCAATCAAACATATGAGGAACTAAAGGTGTTGCTCTGAGAAACGATTACGAAATTTGAAGCTAGAATGGAAGCTAGAATGCATCAATTGACACAACAATTGGAAGCTATAATTCAACCTTGAAATCAATCACTTGGAAAAAAAGGGGGGAAACGAAACAAAATAAATCTAGGATTGGGCACACCAGTCATGTCCAAAGCAAATCTGAGTAATAAATAATGAAACTGGAAATGGAAATAGCGGTGGAGGAATAGTACCACATTTCACTAAGATTTTCCAACTTATAACAGGTTTAAGGATCCTTTGATTTAGCTTCATTGATGTGAACAATTTTTTGCCAAACAACGAACACTAGAGATAGATCAAGTCAGTCTAGCAGCCTTTCACTTGTTGGGTATCCTACAGTGGTATCGTGATATCCTCCTTGGGTATCGTGATACCCAGCTTCCAAGGAAGACTTCCATATTGAAACTGTCGATGATATCGCGATATCCAACTCTGGATATCGCGATATCACTATCATGAGGGAATAAAAAATGACATCAGATATAGTCCTTATCCATTTGAAGCACCAATCAAAATTAGATGTCTAGAGGCATTTTGGTCACTAAAACTTGGGTTGTAATCAACTTTAAAAAGCCAAAAATTGGCTGAAGAAAAGAGAGGTTGTAGTTTAGGTTAGAAAGCTTTATAGTTTAGGGTTTCTCTCGATCTTTTAATTTAGGTTTAGGATAGTTTTCTTTTTCATAGTTTAGGGTTTTAATTCTTTGTTTGTTTCTTTATTTTCCTTGAATTTTCTTAGTTAGTTAAGTTAGTTTTTACTGTAGTTAAGTGGTATTTGTTTAGTAACCCTTTAAACTTTCTTGTAGATACATTTTAATCTCACTTTAGTGTTATTCAATTTCCTTTAATTTTTTCTATTAAAAATCATTTCTTTAGCATTTTCGTTTATTGTTCTTGTTTCCATTATTCTGCTTTCCAAGCTTTTGCAAAAAAGCTTGGATTTTTATTCACCTTTAATTAAGTTTAAGTTAATAGTTTCTTGACTTGATTATTTGTTGTTTGTATATTTAGATATGAGTAGGAGTAGCTAAATCTAAGGTGGTTGGTAGATGAAAATGTTCGGTAGTTAATTTTAGGGTTTAAAGACTAAATTGCAAAATCTAGACTAAATTGAATAAACTTCAAAACTTAGGATTGACACCCCTAAGGGAAAATCAAGATAAGTGAGACTGAGAGGTAATCTTATTAGGCACCAATTCATTAGCCCCAGGTTAGCCGTGAGATCGAGAGATAAACCAGACTAGTCTAAGTTGGTAAAGTTGAGACCGGGAGGTAAAATGGAACCAATTTAAAAGTGCTAGCGATTTAGATCCCTAATTCGAAGATTAATTAACCACATGGAAATCAACCAACTGATGTCTGTTATCATATTTAGTAGTTTTATATTTTACGTTATTTACAATTTAGTCATTTTCTGTTGTAGGTAGTTAATCAGTTTTAATCAATCTCATTTATGGCCTGTCGTAATATAGTGCTTTATGAGTAGCTAGCTAGACTCCTTTCTTGCATGCATTTTTTAATAGAAATCACTAAATCGCTGACTCCTTTGAGTTTGATTCTTAGAATACTCCTGTATTCCATTGTAACACTATAAATATTACAACTGACCTATCACACTTGTAGACATCGCAAGATATTATATATTTTGATTTCTTTGTTTGTTGTATTTGTGTTGATTTCCTCTCGTCACTCGCGAGGGCGATCATAATGCCAAAATATTCATGCTTACTGGAGATGAAAAAGGATTAAGAAAACCGAGTGTTGGCTCAATAATTTAAATTTGACCTACAAAGAAAGATTAACTAAGAAGGATTTAGACAAGATTAGGTAATAATGATAACTAATAAAGGGAGGCTTGATTTTAGTGAAGTAAAAATGAATAGAATAACCTCTATTTCTAGTATGTTACCTCAAATATACATTTTTCCATAACCATCTCAAAGCTTTAAGTCTCCTCTAAAAAAGACTCATGTTTTTCATCTCTTTTTTTTTTTCTCTCCATGGTGTAATACAAATACAACAAAGTTGACAATTAACTAAGTTTTTCTTACCATATTGTTCAAAGCTCGAAGGCTATAATTGACCTTAAATGTGTCGTCATCTGTCCTTTTATTAAAGTTTAGGTCATTCGACTCGTATAACTATATAAATCTCAACCTTTTGTTATTAACTATCATAACAAAAATGACGTAAACCCTAAATCGATCTAAACTCAATACAACCCTATTCCCTATCCCATCCAACCTCTTTGTAATAAATCTCAACCTTTTGTTATTAACTATCATAACAAAAATGACATAAACCCTAAATCAATCTAAACTCAACACAACCCTATTCCCTACCCCATCCAACCTCTTTGTAATAAATCTCAACCTTTTGTTATTAACTAATATAATAAAAATGACGTAAACCCTAAATTGATCTAAACTCAACACAACCTTATTCTCTATCCCATCGAACCTCTTTATAATAAATCTTAACATTTTATTATTAACTAGCATAATAAAAATGAAGTAAACCTTAAATCGATTTAAACTCAACACAACCCTATTCCCTATCCCATCTAACCTCTTTGTATATAACTAAATATTGCATACCCAATTAAAAAATGTTATAAAGGTTAATAGTATTTTATATCGAAAATTTATTTTAACCCCAACCCCAAAAAAAAGTGCTTTAAACTATTGATGATACAAAGATGAGCAAGTAAAGTGAAACACAAATTTTCCAGATTGAGTGTGACAAGTAAAGTGCAATCTAATACGTGCAAATTAAGGAGAGGTATAAGGGTTGGGGCAAGTTGCAA
Source organism: Gossypium sturtianum (assembly GCA_025698515.1). Classification (NCBI taxonomy): domain Eukaryota; kingdom Viridiplantae; phylum Streptophyta; class Magnoliopsida; order Malvales; family Malvaceae; genus Gossypium; species Gossypium sturtianum. The sequence continues at coordinate 4,973,899 of CM046946.1, read as the reverse complement.
TTAACCCATTCTTTCTCTTATGGGTTTTCTTCTCTTTTGCTTTAACCTTTGCGTTTCTCTTCCTCCCTTGTTGATGAGGTCACTTTACCCTTAATATATATATTGCTTTATTGTGAAAAATAAATAAATAAAATCTCGTCACTCCTCAGTCACCAAGTACCTCTTTTTTATTCGATTCCAAAGGTGATGACAGTCTGTTATGGCCTTTTCTATATCTGATGATTCCTGAAACTCTTTTATCAGCAGCTTTTTGCTTCTGTTTCTTCCATATCTGCCTTGCTTTGCTTCCCTAGGTAAAGCTAACAGCTTTTTTTGGTTTTATATTGAACTTAGACACCTGGTTTTTTTTTTTATTTTTACTTTGATTTTTTTGTTTCTTTCCCATCTTGGGTTTTCTCTCTTTTGATACATAGTCAAGTTTGTTCTTTGGGGAGGGGGGTGTATGGAGACTGTGATCTGATACCTGTTCAGATGCTGTATCTGGCACTGTTTTTTTTTTTTTTTTTTGATCCATGGTCTTGGTTTGTTTTGTTTAACTTTCAGGTTACTTAGTTTAGTGCTCAGTGTTTAAAGGATTGGGGATTTTTCTTTTTTGTGCGTGAAAAATGAGTGGAGCTGTGCTTGTAGCTGTTGCAGCAGCAGTTGGTAACTTATTGCAAGGATGGGATAATGCCACCATTGCAGGTAATTCATTTACTTCCTTAAATTGTTATACATATCTAGTTCAACATAAAAAATTCAGTTTTTTGGACTAAAAATGATAGCTTTCATGGGTCAAAGATCTATGGTGAATTTGAGGTGACTGATGATCTAATTGGATTTATGGAGTTTCTCTTTCCTTAATTATTAATTTATACAGTTCTTCTCTACTTCAGTGTAAAGGGTGTTTTGCTATCTTTCTAGATTGATTAATTAGTTATCATGTTTGGTTTCATCATCTGCTATATGTAATTCAACATTGAAAATTCACTCTTTTGGACTAAAATGATAGCTTTCATATGTCAAAGATCTATGGTGGTGATGATCTAATTGGATTGATGGTGTTTTTCTTGCCTGTATGATTAGTATGTACAGTTCTTCTCTACTTAAATGTAGAGGGTGTTTTGCCATCTCTTCACATTGAATAATTAGTTTTTCTTTTTATCAAATTACATTGAATATTAGTTGATTCAGTCTTGTTGGACCAAAATGATAGATTTCATATGTCAAAGATCTATGGTGAATTTGAGGTGATGATCCAATTGGATTGATGGGGTTTTCCTTCCCTTAATGATTAATAGATATAGTTCTTCTCTACTTCAGAGTTATGGGTGTTTTTCCATCTCTTTAGATTGATTAAGATATGTATTGCAACATCGAAAAATTCATTCTTTTGGACTAAAATGAAAACTTTCATATGTCAAAGATCTATTTGTAAATTTGAGTTGATCTAATTGGATTGATGGGGTTTACTCAATGATTAACATATGCGGTTATCCTCTTTGGTTTCATGAACTGCTATATATATGTAGTTCAACATTGAAAATTCAGTTTTTTGTACCAAAATGATAGCTTTCATATGTCAAAAAATCTACGGTGAATTTGAGTTGATGATATAATTGGATTAATGGGGTTTTTCTTCCCTTAATGATTAACGTATACAGTTCTTCTCTACGTCAGTATAAAGGGTGTTTTGCCATCTCTTTAGATCAATTGATTAGTTATCCTCTTTGTGTTCCACGTTGCAGGCGCTGTTCTATACATAAAGAGAGAGTTTAGTTTGGAAAGCGAACCAACTATAGAAGGCCTGATTGTAGCCATGTCTCTTATTGGAGCCACCTGCATTACTACCTGCTCGGGAGGCATATCGGACTGGCTAGGCCGCCGTCCAATGCTAATTATCTCGTCTGTTCTTTATTGTGTTAGTGGTCTTGTAATGTTATGGGCTCCTAATGTTTATATCTTACTTTTGGCAAGACTTTTGGATGGTTTTGGGGTTGGTTTGGCAGTAACTCTGGTCCCAGTTTACATATCCGAAACTGCACCACCTGAAATAAGGGGGTTGCTAAATACCCTTCCGCAGTTTACTGGTTCCATCGGAATGTTTTTGTCATATTGCATGGTTTTTGGAATGTCATTATCGGAATTACCGAATTGGAGATTGATGCTTGGAGTTCTTTCTTTTCCATCTCTTATATATTTTATATTAACCATTTTCTTCTTGCCTGAGTCTCCGAGATGGCTCGTAAGTAAAGGACGAATGAGTGAGGCAAAAAAAGTTTTGCAGAGACTACGTGGCAGGGAAGATGTTGCTGGTTAGTTCATCCTCGGTCTCTTTTAATCTCTTCTTTTTTTCCCTACCTCTATTTACATTGCGCTTGCCATCTGAAGCTATCCAGCTGATGGTACTAATATTATTTGAAATGAACAGGTGAGATGGCATTGTTAGTGGAGGGACTTGGTGTTGGAGGTGAAACATCGATAGAGGAGTATATAATTGGCCCGGCCAATGAGGACATAGAAGACCAAGATATATCAGATGATAAGGATCAAATCAAGTTATATGGACCTGAAGAAGGTCTTTCCTGGGTGGCCAGACCTGTCACAGGACAGAGTACTCTTGGTATCGTGTCTCGGCATGGAAGCATGGCTAGCCAGAGCGCTCTTGGTCTTGTTGATCCTCTTGTCACCCTCTTTGGAAGTGTCCATGAGAAGGTCCCAGAAACGGGAAGTATGCGTAGCGCACTTTTTCCGCACTTTGGTAGCATGTTCAGCGTGGGAGGTAATCAAGCTAGAAATGAAGAGTGGGATGACGATATTGTTCCCAGAGAGGGCGAGGACTACCCATCTGATGGTGGTGGTGGTGATTCTGATGACAATTTACATAGTCCTTTGATATCACGACAAACAACCAGTTTGGATAAGGACATAGTTCCAACTAACCACGGTAGCCTTACGAGCTTAAGACATGGTAGTCTAATGCAATCAACTACCGGAGAACAAGTTGGTAGCATGGGTATTGGTGGTGGTTGGCAGATTGCTTGGCAATTGTCTGAAAAAGTAGGCCCAGATGGAAAAAAGGAAGGGGGCTTTAAAAGAATTTATTTGCACCAAGAGGGTGTACCCGGCTCGAGGCGTGGATCACTGGTTTCTCTTCCCGGTAATGATGCCCCTGTAGATAGTGAGTATGTCCAGGCTGCTGCCTTGGTGAGTCAGCCAGCCCTCTATGCCAGCGAGCTTATGAAACAGCATCCGGTTGGACCAGCTATGGTTCATCCAGCTGAAACTGCAAAGGGACCAAGTTGGAAAGATATCTTTGAACCAGGAGTCAAGCATGCTTTAGTAGTAGGGATCGGAATTCAAATACTTCAGCAGGTAACACAGAGAACCTAACCACAATTATCTTTCTAGCAAATGGCTCGAATAGCCTTTTTTGCTTGATATCTTCATGTTTCTCATCTTAAAATCACTTCTTTACGGCTCTGCATTACATCCTGCTTTACTGTTTTAGGAATCAGTCGGGTTCGATGTAGTGTACACACACACACACACACACATGTATATATGTATTGCCTTGATCGCACAAATGTGTGGTAATGGTGTACACGGGATAGTACATTTGCAATACTGTTTTCCGGCTTTGCATTATTGGCTTATTGAGGACCGTTCTTTATTCTTTCCTTTTTACGTGCAGTTTTCTGGTATAAATGGAGTTCTATACTACACTCCGCAAATTCTCGAGCAGGCGGGAGTCGGAGTTCTTCTTTCGAACTTGGGGATCAGTTCATCTTCTGCCTCACTGCTTATCAGTGGTATTACAACCTTGCTGATGCTTCCAAGTATAGCGGTTGCTATGCGGCTTATGGATATTGCTGGTAGAAGGTATGTTTTTTTTTCCTTTTCCGGGTTCCTTTGAAATTATAAGAAAGCTCACCTGGAAACACGCTATATCTGTTGGCACTCAGAATTTAAAGATTTAGTTTTGAGCGGAAATTGCTCAACCTTTATTTGTGTACCTTTTTGTTGGCATACTTGCGGTTATTGTCTCTAATTTTCTGATATTATGATGGTGGATTTTGTTGATTACCAATGTCTTCCTCCATTGCAGGAGTTTGCTACTCTTCACACTCCCGGTCCTGATAATATCCCTTCTCGTCTTAGTCATCGGAAGTGTGGTAAAAATGGGGAATGTTGTGCATGCAGCGATCTCAACCGTTAGTGTTGTTCTCTACTTCTGTTTCTTCGTCATGGGATTCGGGCCAATCCCAAACATACTCTGTGCTGAGATCTTCCCAACACGGGTTCGTGGCATATGCATTGCTATATGTGCCCTTACATTCTGGATTTGCGACATCATCGTCACGTATTCACTCCCAGTGCTGCTCAAATCAGTCGGTTTAGCCGGTGTTTTCGGGATGTACGCGGTCGTGTGTGTTATATCGTGGGTGTTTGTGTTCTTAAAAGTACCCGAAACCAAAGGCATGCCTCTCGAAGTCATTACGGAGTTCTTTTCCGTTGGTGCGAAGCAAGTTGCAGCTGCCAAGAACAACTGAGTTTGGTTACATATATTTGATGGATAGTTTGAAAGTTTTGACGGCTGTTCAAATTTATCTTTTTTTTTCCTTTTCATTTTATTGTCAATTAGGCAGTTCGATTTATGTAGAAAGATTAAAAAAAGAACAAAAATCAAACATGACTTTCTATTTGTTACAGTTTTCTAAATGACATTTAAAGTTATCTTCAAATGCTCTCTTTTAGTTTGAAATTTAAGATTCAAAGTTTTGTTCGAGTTTAATCGACTATGAAGTAAACTAAACATAATTCTTTATGTTTTAGCTTAATTCGAGTTGATTGTTGAGATGTTCTAACTTAACTAATCGATAAATTGGGCTTGTTTCAACAATGGCGGCCGGATATTTTTTTTTTCAAATTTATAAATAAAAATAGGGTTTTTCTTAAAATGCTCATGTATGACATTTATATCTTGAATGAGTATGAGATATAACCCATGGATCCTCCAAACACACGAGAAAACTTGGAATAAATTAAACATACTCGTATGTGACACTCATATCTAACATAGTCGTGAAGAACGGTGGTCCTGTAAAATGGCCAGTCATAAGAAGCAAATTTGTAGAACCACCACGGCCACCACTAGCAGCCACCTCTCATCCGCCATCTTCACAACTATACATCAAATTGATTCAAGCACAGGGTTAAGTAGAAACGACAAAAATTTACTAACATCATAGGTAATTATCAGAAGCATGATGTCCCCACTGCATTCATAATAGCAACTTGCTTGGCTTGAGTTCTCATATGCATAAATTTGAAGTGAAATAATCCAGCTAATCTCACTGTTAAATAAAAAATAAACACATAAGCTCTTCATGTTAACAATCAAAAAAATGATTTCTAATACCTACTGGTTTGTGTTGATTGCTTTTTGACCTTCTATGCTATTCTGAAATTAAATATATTTGTCCCAGGAAGGGTTTAGATTTCATGACATCAGAGACCTCACCAATCACAACTACCGATTTGGTATGAAGCCCTTGATGATTTACGGCTATACCAAGTAAAAACTTAGAAGTGTGCAGGGCTTATTTCAGTCAAAAATCCTCTCCCCCGTTGAGAATAGCAAGAATATGAAAGAGCTAAATATGCAGAGCAATCCCGGGATGACAAAGACTGTTCTCCAGCTTTCTGGACTAGAAAGATCTGAATATTCAGCTTTAGCAGCTTCGAGAAGCTTTCCAGTCATATCAACCCCAATGATCCCAGCTAGGGTGCCAGCTGTATTAGAGACACCCATTACAATTCCAGCATATTTGGGTGCAATATCCATATGATTCACTGCAAACCCAGCCCTTCCGAGCGCCAAGAAACCAAGAGCCACAGAAGAACAGAAAATGGCTCCAGCTGATGTTCTGAAGATTGGTAGTGCCATCAATGCAAGAGAAGAGACTATAAATCCTACAGTGTTCAAGAACTTCCTAGTTTTAGTCACGGACATTATTCTTTTGGTGATCAAGTGGTCAGCAAGAACCCCACCGATATTTGAGAATATGAACATGTTGAAATAAGGCAACATCTTAGAAGAACCCATTTCCTGAAGACTGAGCTGGAGGCCCAGCTCAAAGTATGTTGGCAGCCAGTTCATTAATACATAAAGGGCATAGTGGAATGTGAAATTATTTACCACGATTGCCCAAACTGGCCTGCTGGCTAAAATTCTCTTCCATGGGATTTCGGAAGTTCGGGCTGTGGTTCCTCCATTCTCCACTTTTATCTTCTGACTTGCTTTGGTAGGTAATAAAGATTCTCCAAAACCAGTGGCAGTGGCTTTCTGATGCTCAGACCGAGGGGGGTCAGTTGCATATTTAAACCAAAAGAAAGACCAGATGACACCTAATGCTGCTTCTGCAATAAATACAGATTGGGGACCTCTGAACTTCACCAGGCTAGGAAGGACAAGCATTCCCATAGCTGCACCTAGGTACATCCCCGAAGTTGTAAGCGAAACAGATCTTGACCTCTCATGTGGTGGTACCCACTGTGCTAGGACAGTGTGAATAGAAGGGAAGATGAAACCTTGTGCCACACCAACAAGCAAGCGAGCAACAACCAAGATAGTGACTCTATTGGGATCTAGTGGAACCAAAAAACAAGTTGATGACCATAAAACGAATGAGAGAAGAAGAACCTGCCTTCCCCCGATCTTTTGAGCCGCCCATCCCCCAGGTACCTGAGAACAAGCATAACCGTAATAGAATGTTGATAGTATTGTCCCTTTGCTTGATTGGTTAATCCCAGCAGCATCAGCTGCAACTGTGTATGCTATGGAGAAACCCACACGTTCTATATAACATACGCATGTGCTGACAAAGGTTAAAAGGACAATTAAGTATCGCTTTGGGAATTTCATCGACTTCATAATTCACTTTTATATAGGAATCTTTATTTTGTCAACTGTCTTCAAACAAATCAATTATCTAACTTAGGCTTTCGACCCCAATTAACAAGCATTTCATCAAGACAGCAGTTTCTTCGTCACTGCCTCATAGCTTCAATAAACTCCCAAGGTCTGGATGGAAAAAAAAAATCATTCAAATATTAAAAATGCGGGACAAAGCACCATCAAATCAGCTTGCAAAAGCTAAATGTTACGTAGGCATAAGTCAAGAAGGAATCCCTGCTTAATTTGCTTTATTAGTGAAAGTTCAAGTGAAAACCTTCACTAACTTGACTTCTTAGGGATGGATGACACATAAAAATGGTCCAAGATATCAGATAAAAAAAATTGTTATGACCACGAAAAGAGTTTCCCCAGCATATCTCACCCAAAATATTGAATCCACAAATAGAAAAAGGGATAGAAATGACATCCATATTTAGACACAAGTAAAGGTTTACAAGCTGCAGTGTTTGCAAAAGCCAATCATGAAAATATTGGTCAACAGATTGTTGCAGCACATCAAAATCTTGTTGTAAAAGATTGTTGATATTAGCAAGAAGTAAACTTTGGCCTCTAGCCTTAACAAGTAATGTGATAAGAGAAGTTTCCAACCTAAGTTAAGTGTTAAAAAAAATCATATAAAAGGAAAAAGAAAATGGGGGAAGCAAATGCTTTAGTCGTTCACATCTGAGCCTAAGAATCAAAAGAAGTTTATAAGAAGAAACTCATTAACAGACATTACAGACAATAGGCTAAAAACAAACAGATCTGATAATATGGGTCAAACCATCTAGCCAATGGAACTGATTGGCCAAGAAATTTACATTAGACGTTTCTAACTTTATGAACTTTGAACAATGGATGAGGACCAGCATTTGCAACTCCATGACACCATGATATTTTACCATTAAAATGGGGTTTAAAATTTTAATCAATATCTTGTGAAGTGCATTGATTCAATTATGTTAACCATTGTATCAAATATCTACTACATGAATGAACTAATCCACCCAGTACTAACAAATTCAAGAACAAAACAAACATTTTCAAGCCCAGTCCAAATACAAGAAGAAATGATCACTTCGGATCTCATCATTTGAAACGGGGATCAAATAATCAAAGAGCAGAGTTTCAGTTAAAATTCGTTTTCTTTCCCTAAATGAACGAGAAAAACAAAAACCCAAAAAATCTTAGTAAAAAACAATCCCACATTTCTTAAGGAAAAAGAAGAAGCAAGAAATGGAATTAATTGGGGAATTTCAACAAACAGAAGGAGAGCAAAATAAAACAAGGAGAGAAAGGAAGATTGAAACAAGAAAAGAAGAAAGACCCAGAAAGCAGGAAGACGTTAAAAACATACCTTGTAAAATTTGGGTGTCATTGGGAATCCATGGAAGAAGCTAAATCCAAGAAAGAAAAGCACATTGGTAAGAAAGAAAAACCCTAAGACAGAAAGAGGGAGAGGGAGAGGGAGAGGGGAGGAAGTCAACGTGGTGAAAGGGCTTGTCCTACTGAAGAAAACTACTAAATTTCTAAAATTCACGTGTTCGTTAGCTTCTTCTCTGTCGCTGGATGCAATGCGATGTGATGCCCACACCCATCTCATTCCAATTTTCTAGTTTTTTTCCTTTGTATTTTTTTTTGTTTGGATTCAAAGAAAAAGATGGAAATGGAAACTTGTTTCTAACTAAACCAATTTAAAAAAAAATCTAATCGAATCACTTTTAAGTTAAATTTTCTAATTTATCAAGTCGATATGAGAATTAATTGTATAAAATTGTAATTTCACATTATTCTTATTTCTTTAAAAAGTAAAAAGTTGAGAATAAAAGAAAAAATCTAATTTGTCATTCTCTTATTAGAAAGGGATAGAAATGAGGTGAAATGACAGTTATATATAACCTTTTCTCTTACTCAAATAGATTCAATTCATAACATGAGGATATTGAAGCGCATTATCCTCATGTTTCATGTTTTATTCATGTAAATCATGCTTGTCAAATTTGAAGTAAATTAAAAATGTCTAACTATCTCTTTTATGTAAAAAAAAAAAATTCAATAATTTAATATATATTAATGTGGTAAATATATTGTGTTAATTCGAATAATTATATACACAATAAATACAATTACATTGATAATAATTTAACGATTAAAATATTAAAATATTAGTAGAAATATCATTGGCGAAGTCAGAATAATTTTTTAGGAGGGCCGGATGAAATTTTAATTTTTTATAGTTTATATCTTTATAATTTGTAAAGGATTAAATTGAATTTTTATAATTTTAGGGGGGCCAAAGTGCAATTTTACCTTTACTAATTTAAAATTTTATAAAAAAATTTAGGAGCCTAAATAGTAATTTTACATTTAAGGGGGGCCGGGCTCATGCCAGCCCTGACTTCGCCCCTGAGAAATATAATAAAAATATATGGAACTACTTAATTTTATACCTATGTAAGATACTTTTTTGAGACAACTTTCTTTGCGGAAATTATTTAATTTAAAGCCAGCACCTATAATTTATGTTAAATTTTGAAATTTGAGTAACGTTATGGTATTGGTCAAATTCAAGTTTTCATCCTTATATTATATTTAAAATTACAGATTAATCTCTATACTATTTTTTATTAGGCATATTCTTTTCCTCACTATTATTAATATTATGCATTAGTCCAAATTACTAACCCCTTAAAATTCCAATTTATTGGTTGAAGAACATGAAACTCGAATTTTTCCTATGTAATTTAAAAAATGAAATTTTATTATAAAAAATCATTGTTTTTTTACTAATTTACTTTTAAAAATATTTTAGAGCTCAAACTCATTATTCGAATTTTTTAAAAACATTCAGATTAACCGACTAAAGTAATTTTATATCAGTGATACTGATTTAAAATATAATTATTTTTTTTATAAATTGGTACTTAAATTATATTTTTTTTTCCATTTGGGTATTTAAACTTTTTTTTCAAGTGGTATTTTAAAATACTTTTTTTCTTAAATTAGTACATCTATTAGTCAAACTGTTAAGTCTATTTAAAAATAAAAAACTAAACTTACAAATTGGTACTTAAACTATGTCATTTTTCTCATTTTGGTCCCAAAACATTTTTTTGATCACAAGTGGTACCTAAACTATCCCCCCAAGTTGGTACCTAAACTATTTTTTTCCCCAAGTTGGTACCTTTGTCGTTAGTCAAACCGTTAAGTCTATTTAAAAAAAGAAGATAACCAATTAAAAATTACCATGTAGCAAAAAAAATATTATTTTCTTTATATATTTATTGAAAAATCATAAAAAAATATTTTTAAATAAAAAACTATTTATAACCTTCCCAACCCGACCTAGACGTTAGACCCGAATTCAGAAAATTACATCAGCCACCGAGATGGCCTAGCAGGGTTATCGGAGTTTTGAAAACAACCATATTAAAACATTTGTTTGATTTAGTAGAAAATCTAGTTACAAACCGTTTTATTTATTAGAATAACAGTCTAACTGTCTTAGTTAGCGTACGGTATAATGCAGTTACTAAGTAGTTGTAATCAGTTGTTGTATAAATATGTATGAAAAATATATGAATAAATTTCTCAATTATTGAGATTTCAACATGGTATCAGAGTGTTTTTTTGTTTTGTTGATTGCTGAGTTGAGTTGAGTTGAGTTGACAATGGAGTCGACTGGAAACTTTCTTAATTCATTTGCCTTTGCATCTCAGAAGGTGGCAATACTTGTTGACGATGGAAATTTCTCGGCCTGGAAGCAACATGTTTTATTGGTGATTAAGACGCATAGGTTACAATCGTTTGTCGATGGAACTGTTGCTAGACCACTGTGAGTAGTGGTTGATGATGAGGGTGTGTCCAGTGAGAATCCGGCGTTTATTCAATACGAGCAGCAGGATTCGGTGTTGGTAGCATGGCTTCTCTCCACTGTAAGTGCTTCTCTTCATAACTAATTAGTTGTGAGTTCTGGCTCTGCTTTTGAGTTGAGGCAGGCACTCATGCATTTATTTGGTAGTCATTCCACTACTAAGGCTATGCGCTATAAGTCTTTGCTCCGTAGTCTTAAAAAGAATGATCTTTTAATGTCTGCCTATCTCGCCAAGGTTAAACATCTTTGTGACTCTTTGGCGGGGTGTGGTCAGAGTGTGTCTCTAGAGGAGCAACAATCGACCATTCGCAACGGCCTTCCATCGGAGTTCAATCATGTGGTTTTTATTATAACCACGAGCAGGATTCCATTTGATCTTCAGGGTGTTTCGACAACTCTTTTAGATGTTGAAGCCCGACAACAAGGGTATCTATCTCAGAATTCTTTTTCTGCAAATCTTGCTGCGTCAAACAAGTCTTAGTCATTGTCGGTGGTTGTTCTTTTATATGCTGGACAACCACCGTCGCAGATGTTTCGCTCCTTTCGTGCGTTGGGTTTTTCTCATCGTGGATGTCGTCGAGGTCGGCATGGTGGCGGTGTTAGGCCGCAGTGTCAAATCTATAACAAGACTAGTCATATTGCCTGGTGATGTTTCTACCGTTATGATTCAACTTCAGATGACGATGAGGCTAAACACCCTAAAATGGTCTGATGAGAGGAACTCTAATTGAGGTGAGCCTAGGAACTCAACTTGGGGCGAGACTTCTTATCATATGGGCCACAAGCCTTTTTGGTGTATGTTTATGATATTATAGTAACAGGTGATGATGGTGTTGAGTTAGATGATGTGATTTGTTGTCTTGATCGACAGTTCTCCTTTAAAGACTTGGGTGAGTTGAATTATTTTCTTGGACTTGAAATTTTGAGAAGTAAGGGTCGTATGCATATTTCTCAACAAAAGTATGCTCGAGAATTGTTGGAGCGTGCCAATATGTCAAATGTTAAACCAGTAGACACTCCTATGGTGAGTTCTCCCACTCTTACATCCTTAATCGGGTCTCCACTTTTCGATGGAACACTCTATTGACAAGTTGTGGGGAGTCTGCAATATTTGTGTTTGACCAGGCTTGACTTGTCATTTGCTGTCAATAAAGTCAGTCAATATATGCATCAACCACGTGATGTGCACTGGACAACAGTGAAGCGTATTCTTCGGTATCTTAAGGGCACAATTGATTATGGGTTGTTGTTTCAAGAGTCGAGTATGAGCTTAACTAGGTTTTGTGATGCTGACTGGGCTAGTTCTCTAGAAGATCGCAAGTCTACCTCTGTGTTTTGTTTGTATCTTGGTGATAATCTTATTAGTTGGATGTCGAAGAAACAAAGTGTTGTATCTCGGTCTACTTCTGAGGCAGAATATTAGAGTTTAGCAAATGCCACATCTGAGTTGATATGGTTTCGCTCCTTGAGAAATGAGATCGGTGTCAAGCTGAGTGGTACACTAGTCATTTGGTGTGATAATGCTAGCACTAACTCCTTAGCTACAAATCTGGTTCTACATTCTAAAGTCAAGCATGTTGAATTAGATATGCATTTTGTTCGTGAAAAGGTTCTTAGTGATCAGCTTCATGTGTGTTTTGTACCTGGTTGTGATCAGGTTGCTGATGTCTTAACTAAACCGTTAACGGTGGGTGTTTTTTCTCGCTGTTGCTGACGCATGCATGTTGTTGTTGCGGGTGTTCTTTTTCAAGATGTTGAAGGGGGAATATTAGAATAACAGTCTAACTGTCTTAGTTAGCGTCTGGTATAATGCAGTTACTATGTAGTTGTAATCAGTTGCTGTATAAATATGTATACTATGTATGAACAATATATGAATGAATTTCTCAATTCTTGATATTTCAACATTATTATTCCTCCAAATCTTACTTCTAATTTAGCAGCGGAAAAATGATTTTTTGTTTTTAATAAAAACCAAGGTTCATGCATACTTAATCAATAATCATAACATAATCTCCTAAAAATTTAAATCAAATGTCATGCAAAATAAAATAAACTCAAATTCTAAGTCTCATGTCATAGTTTGAAATAGAATAAAACAAACTTTAATAATAGAGTAAATAAAATAATAAGCCTTAATCAATCAAAAAATAAAGACAGAGTCGAGACCCTTCGGGTGTCACGTCCACGTCTTAACTTAGTGGGTTATCTGTAAGGATAAAGATTTAAGAGAGAGTGAGCTATAACGCTCAGTGTGAGTTTATTAACAAGAAAGTTAGTGCAAACAGTTGGTAAGACACATTAAATAATATCGCATAAAATAATCACAATCAGACAACAGTTCAAAGTATTTGTTTTTCAATGCAACCATCATTAATATATTGGAACACACAATAACAATCCTTAGAATAAACAATTTTCAGATTTGCCCACAGTATACATATACTAAACATATATAGATATCATAACATAATTTTTATATTTGTATGCACATGATTTTTAAATATGCCATACAATTTTAGTTTTTAACAGAATAGATCCCACGCCACCGCTACACACCATAATGGGAGTTCCCCTGAATGCCCTTCTCCAACACACCGGGATATGGATAAATCACTACTGGTTTGCATATAATAACTGTCATTTGGCTGAAAATTACATAACGTAAACCCACAGTTGGAATCTGCCTTTGGCTATGGATACATAGCAGTACCTGCAGATGGAATCTATCTTTGGCTGTGAATGCACAGCAAAATAGATAAATACAGATAAACTGCCAGACTTCTTCCGATCACATCGTCCCATCCCATGCAATGTAATGCGACATATTTAATACATATCAAACATGATAGCAACTAATGTAGTAACACATGGCAAATCAATAGCAAAAGTCATGTTTTTCATGTATTCAGATTAACAGTAACACGAGGCATGTCATTCATATGATCTCAAATATAGATACAATAGTAACATATACTATTCATAATTCATGCAAATATATATATACGAATAAATTCTACATTAATTCGATCAATCATGGATTCTAACATATTTCATATCATTAGGGACCTAATTGCTTAATTTAAAACCATAAAAATAGTTTGGAATTAATTCAGGGGCTAATCTAATCAAAACATAAAATTTTGGGTCGAAACTATAAATTCTGAGTTACAAGGGACACACGACTATATGACTGGACTGTGTGGGAAGCCTTGGGCCGTGCGGATGGGGTACACGGTGGCTAGGCTGTGTGACAGAATGTGGCCATGTGGGACATGCAAAATTAAGCTTCAAGGGTGACACGGCTGTGTGGAGGGTCCTAAGCCGTGTGAGAATCAAACATCCTAGGGTTTCAGGGGGAACATGACTGTGTAGGGGGGTTGTGTGGTCCACACGGGTGGCCCACACGCCTGTGTGGTTGGCCGTGTGGCCTTATCCTATCCTAGGCTTGGTTTTGACTTGATTCACTTGTAAAAGAATACAAACCTGTCTTTGAGATCTCGAATGTCGCTCCTTGCACTTAAATCTGATGTGGGGTACCTAAAATGGGTCATTCAAATGGGATTTATAAATGAATCAATAACGGTTTTCAAGACTAACCAAGATTATTAAGATTTTTGGCAAAATTTGTAAAAGATCCGTAATCGAATTGGAAAATTAATGAGAGACGATGTTATTTCATAATTTATGGGTTCTACTAATATAAACGCGAGTCCTTACCGATCTTTTGGCAAGACTAGAGACAAAATTGACGGTGTTACGCTAAACTAATAGAAAGAACAGTTGAACGGAGATAGATTTCAGATTCGGGATCAAAATTAAAATTTGGACAATGGAATAAAAATATTTTGTAAAGAAGAAGATGAAAAAGAATAAAGGAAAGAAATAAGGAGAGAGGAGAAAAATTTTAGTTTAGTTAGGAAAATAACTATAGTTCAATTGTGTTTAGGAAAAAGGATTAAATAGTTAGGGTTTTCAGATTTTAAAGGGGCTAAATGGTAAATTATTCCCTTTTGTCAAAAAATTAAGAAATAAGGTGATTGGGAATTCAAAAGGAAAGGGAGAATGCTTAACCAATTGAGTTGCTATCCACACTTAACATGTTTTTACACTAATTAGTATATATTCTAGTATGGTTTTGATCATAGGTTGCTGAAAAAAATAAAATAAAATGGGAAAAGCGTGGTTTGAACTTTGGATATTTAAGAGAATAGACTAGCTACATAACCATCAAGACTAATTCATTTCTTAATAATTTATTTCATCTAACCCTATATATTTTGGGGTGTTACATTGTTTGAACTAGTTTGATAGTTTTTTAGCTCAATTAAACTGATTTATATTGATTTGTGAGTCAACCGGTTCAACCTCTAGACCAATTCTCGATCCAACCAATCGATCCGCTCCAGTTTTGGAAACATTGATTTTGATCAATGAAAGAATTTTTCGATCCTGTCAGGTTGAGCAAGTAGGCAATAAAGTACAAAAAAATAGAACTAATTGCCAACATCTCGACCTTAAGAGGATCAATTTTGAGCATTATTGCCATTGCTAGACATTATAAAGGAAGAAGAAAAAAATAAAGAGGTAGAAATAATGTAAAAGAAAATAAAAAAATAAAAAATTATTTTAAAAAGTTTACATAACGTGACAAACTATTATTAGCTGAATTTTTTTTAACGGAAATATTTTGGTATAAAATGGGTAATGGAAGAATAGTTTAGGTACCATTTGTGATAAAAAAAAGTTTATGTATCAATTTGAAAAAAAGAGTATTATTTAGGAACCAATTTATGGATTAAGCCTTAAGAGGCATAAATTATATAAATTAAAGTAAAATGACTAAATACTCAATTTAAATTTAGTACAAAAATGAAAAGTATAACTTAGTGGTGTAGTATAAATCATATTTAAAGTACATATATTTTTTGATAGCTATATTTAAAATACTATATATTATGATAATAATTAATAATTTATGTTGTTTCAAAAATATATATTTTTGATAAATTTGGATAAATTACATTAGTAATCATCCAATTATGTGTAAGTTTTAGTTTTAGTAACATAAATAAAAATAAGTTACAATTTGATTACCAATGTTTTTGAGTGATCGTTAATCACGGTTGAGTGACCAAAGAAATAATCTCAAAACGATTGTGACCAAATTGCATTTTTTTAATTGAGTGATTAAAACGAAAGCTTATACATAGTTGAGTCCCAATAGTTTAACTTATAAATTTTTATTTATTTTTTAAAAAAAAACCATTATTTTTAGAATTGAATCGAATTGAATTGATCCCTAAAAATATCAATTTGAAATAAAAGATTTAATTGATTGATGTGCAAATTGATATTAACGATCATTAAATCAAACTAAAAAACCTATTAAATATTTTTTTTTAATTTTAATAATTTATTCTATTCAAGAGATTTAACCATGGCTAAATAAGGTATTTATACCGTTTTTTTATTTGGCCTTTTAGGCCATTTTTTTGAAAATCAGAGAAATAGGCCAATTTTGGAGAGAGTATGAAAGCGCATCCAGCTGGGCACGCTTCACATACTCTCTCTCCTAGGGTTAGAGTTCTTTAATTTTGTTAGGGTTAAGGTTTGGGTTTTTTAAGGTTTAGGGTTATGGTTCTAGGGGTAAAACTGTGAAAGTTCATGGGTAGATTTGAGGGGCCGGAGATGCGATAACGCACCGCAGAAGACATACATTTCATATGTCATGCCGAGATAGGACTATTACCTCAGAAATCCATCCTATGGAAGTGAGGTTTAGGGGTGGCAGTGCTTGATACGGTCACAAGTCGAAGTCTAAGTGGAGGTCCTAGTCGGCGACCATGATGCAGTCACTGGTTCAAGTATAACTGGGGGCCAGTTGACGGTCGCTATGCGGTCACGAGTTCAAGCTTTTTGGATACCCGCATATGATGTCTTATATATATCATACATAAGATTGAAGTCATAATCATAGGGAAAAACGGAGGGTTTTCCGAAGTAATCAAAGTAATTATTTTTCTCTATTTCCAGGCAACCGGTATCTTTAACCTTTCATTCTTATCCGAAGGCTGACACCAAGGTGGACACAAGAGGGCTCTTAAGCGGAGAGCGGATGTTTCGGCGGAAGTAGAGGTCAAACTCGAGTCGGCGCGACATCGGTTGTAGTTATTAATGGATTGTTTAATAATGACAACCATTCTCGCCTCGAAAAGAGCATCACTTTTACTCCACCGAAAACAGTCGCTGCCCGCCTAAGAATTCTCCTATGTCCACGGCGGTGTCGACCTTCGAATAAGAAGGAATGTTAAAGATACCAGCGACATAGAAATGGAGAAAAAAAATTACGCCGTTTGTAGCGGAAAGCCCCACAGTTTTTCCCTATGATTATACCTTCAAACTTCTGTATGGTATTTATAAGGCAACATTTTTGGGTATCCGAAAAGTTTGAGCTCGTGGCCACGTAACGACTGTCAACTGGATCCCCCGTTATACTCCGATTCATGACTGCATAACAGCTTTCGGTTGAGACATTTATGTAAACTTCCACCCGTAATCATGCAAAACAAAATAACGACGGAACCCAACTTTCATAGGATAGGTTTCGGAGGTAATGGTATCAGCTCGGAAGAATATATGAAATGTATGCGTTTCGGAGC
This sequence comes from Gossypium sturtianum, assembly GCA_025698515.1. Classification (NCBI taxonomy): domain Eukaryota; kingdom Viridiplantae; phylum Streptophyta; class Magnoliopsida; order Malvales; family Malvaceae; genus Gossypium; species Gossypium sturtianum. The sequence continues at coordinate 4,956,423 of CM046946.1, read as the reverse complement.
GATATCGCATCACCGATGACTCAAGAATACCTCAAACTGAAAATTATATTAGCGACGTAAATTTTTAACACAGAAGCGGGGAAGAAAACGGAGGGAGAGAAATATTGTAAAGTGGAGGGATGGAGGCCGAGAGAAATGATGTTTTTGGGATGATAGAGTATGGAGGGAATTTTGTTATGTACGGAATTTTATTTAAAAATAATTGCGTAATTATTATTGTAACAACCAATTTTTAGAGAAATCGGAACAGTAGTTTCTGGACCACAAATCTGATTCCGAAAAGAAAATTTATTTTAATATTATTTTATGGTCTATAATATGATAATAATGTTCTGTGAAAATTTCGTAAAGAAATTTTATCGATTACATGCTTAAATCGATAAAGGACCAAATTGCACAAGATGCAAAAGTTGAGTTCTAATAGCTAAAGGGATTAAATAGCTATAGAACTTTAAGTTGGAGGTCCTTATATGGTAATTAGACCATTAAAAATGCTTAGTCATTAAGGATGATGATTCATCCATGGAAAATAAAATTTAAGAAAAGGACAAAATTAGAAGAATAAAAAAAATAAAAGATGAAAATATCATCATTTATCATCATCTTCCCCAAATATTTTGCATGGAAACCCTAGGAAAGAGAAAGCAAGCTTTCTTGGTGATAAACCATAAAAGCAACACATTTTAATCCCATGCTTAGCGTGTTTTTGGATGTTTTATTATACAATTTTGTGAATTTGATGCTCCTAATCCTTTAAATTCACGTTTCTATATGTAGGAGAGCATAGGGAAGCGAAAGGAATGGAAAACGAGCCAAAATTTGACAAAACGGGCCATCTTAAGGATCCACACGGCCAAGCCAATACCACACGGGCTGAGCACATGCCCGTGTGAACCACACGGGCTGGACACACGCCCGTGTGCCAGCCCGTGTCAATCGTGAGCCATGTCAAATTTGCACACGGCCTGGGCATTCTCACACGGGCTGATTACACGCCCGTGTCCCTGTCGCACCCTGTTCTGTTTTCACACGAAAAAGCCAATTTTTAGGGTTTCTGAGCATTCTAAAGTCTATAAATACACACCAGAAGAAGACCTAAGAGAGCACGCAGAGTAGAACGAAGAAATTACTCGAAGGAAGCCGTCAGAAACATCTCGTAAGCAGATCCACTCCAAGATTGAAGATTTCCATCAAGTTCCTTAAAAGTTTTTGGGTTCTTTATGTCTTGTTGTTTCTTTATTCTGAGATGTTTTCCTTTTACGCTATGAACTAAACTCCCTAAATATCTAGGGAGGATGAAACCTACGATGAATCATATTATTTAATTATCTGAATTACATGATAAATACTTGTTCTTGTTCTTAATTATGTGTTCTTAATTATTGCTTTAATATTTTCAAGATATTAATTCAAGTTGATGTGCTTATTCAGTGGAGCAAAAGTCCCTGTTTAAGAGTAGATCTAGCATAATTAAGCGGAGTTGATTGCAACCCTAGAAATAGGACGACATAAATCTGCCGGATTAGAGTCAAATCTAATAAGGGAATCCATAGATCGAGTTAATGCAACGATAGGGGTTTTAATTAGAAAGAGATTTCAATTAATCAACCTAGAGTCAGTTGTTTTTAGTCTCGAAAGAGATATTAACATAATTTAGGGATTTTTACGGATCAAGACAAGTGAATAAATCGTTTAATTCAGAGTCAGAATAATAAGTGAAGTCTAGGTGGATTCTTCTTTGGGTATTGTCTTTATTCATTGGTTTATTCGATTATTTCCTTCACTCTCTGTCGCGTTCATAGTTAATTAGTTTAATTTTAGATTAAAACAAAACTCTTTAATTATTAGGCTAAATAATAAAAAAGATAGTAATTACTAGTACTTTTAGTCCTCGTGGATACGATATTCCGGACTCACCATAGCTATACTACTGTTCGATAGGTGCGCTTGTCTTTGTCGTATTTTAGTTAGTTCGTGACGTCATCAAGTTTTTGGTGCCGTTGCCGGGGACTAAAATATTAGGAACGCTTTATTTTTATTACTTTAGCCATTTTTATTTTTATTGCAATTTATTTGTGTTTTTATTTTAATTTACTAACTATTCTTTTATTTGCTTCTGGCATGTATTTTTAGTTTATGACTAGAAGGAACCCGTCAGGACCATTGCTTTTTGACAGTGACATTGAAAGTACCGTTCGCAGAAACCGTAGAGAAATAAGGCAAAGTCTACAGTATATAGAGGAAGAGCAAGAGGACGATAACAATATTACCGATGAGATGGCTGATAATAATCCGCTACCTCCTGTGGTTACCGCAAATCCTGTGAATCAAAATCCTGCTCCTCGTACTATGTACGATTATGCTAAGCCTAATTTGAATGGGGCTGAATCGAGTATTGTGAGGCCTGCTGTTGCTGTAAATAACTTCGAGCTGAAGCCGAACACTATTCAGATGATCCAACAATGTGTTCAGTTCGATGGTTTACAGAATGATGATCCAAATACTCATTTAAACAATTTCCTAGAATTTTGCGACACTTTCAAAATTAATGGCGTTTCTGATGATGCCATTCGCCTTCAGTTGTTTCCTTTTTCCTTGAGAAATAAAGCTAAACAGTGGTTGAACTCATTACCACGAGGTTCTATCACTACTTGAGAATAGATGACCGAGAAATTTTTATTGAAATATTTTCTGCCGGCTAAAACAGCAAAGTTGAGGAATGATATCTCTTCTTTTGTGCAGATGGATTTAGAAACTCTTTACGATGCATGAGAGAGGTATAAGGACTTATTGAGAAGGTGCCCTCACCATGGGTTATCGCTATGGCTACAGGTTCAAACTTTTTACAACGGTTTGAACCCCTCAACTAGGCAACTAATTGATGCAGCCGCCGGCGGTACCCTAAATAACAAAACACCTGAAGCGGCTTATGAGGAGATGTCACTGAATACCTATCAGTGGCAAGTCATGAGAACAAAGCCGACAAAAGCCGCTGGTGTCTTCAACCTCGATGCGGTCACCATGTTATCAAACCAGGTAGAGCTCTTAAATAAAAAGATTGATGGTTTATGTGTTTCTACGTAGGTACATCCGGTGATGCAATGTGACACAAATGGAGGAGGGATGAACACCACATAATATCCATCTTACAACCCGAGCACAGAGAATGAACAAGTTCACTATATGGGTAACAATTCTATACCTCAGAATAATCCCTATAGTAACACTTACAATGCAGGTTGGAGGAACCATCCCAATTTCTCATGGGGTGGTCAAGGAAATCAGAGACCACAACCCCCTCCAGGCTTTCAACAACAACCCTACCAACAGGAGAAGAAGCCGAACCTTGAGGACATGCTAACAAAATTCATCTCGGTGTCAGAAACCCGTTTTCAAAATACTGAAACAGCACTCAAAAATTAGCAAGCGTCGATTCAAGGGCTCGAGAACCAAATAGGTCAGCTTGCTAAGTTGATCTCAGAACGACCATAAGGTAGCTTGCCGAGTAACACCGAACCTAACCCAAGGAAGCAACTCCATGCCATCACTGTGCGTGACGAAGAAGGGTTAGTAGAATCTGAATCTGAACCGAGGCAAGAAATTATGGTAAGTAAATAAAAGGTTGATGTGAGCCACAATGCACAGAAACTGGTAAGTAAAGAATATAAACCTCGTGTGCCATACCCCAACACGATGAAGAAAGACCATACCAATGAACAATTTGGTAAATTTCTTAAACTCTTGAAAAAGTTACATATTAACTTACCGTTTATTGAAGCTCTTTCACAGATGCTCAACTCAGTTAAATTTTTAAAGGAGCTTTTAGCAAACAAACGGAAGTTAGATGATGCGTCACACGTGGAGCTAAATGCAGTCTGCTCAGCCATTTTACAGAATAAACTACCCAACAAATTAAAGGATCCAGAGAGTTTTACTATTCCTTGTTTAATTGGTAGTTTAGATGTTAATAATGCCTTGGCTGATTTAGGGGCAAGTATTAACGTCATGCCCTATAAAATGTTTAAGCAACTAGGTATTGGGAAACCTAAACAAACTAGGATTAGCATTCAACTAGCAGATAAAACTATTAGATTTCCTAGGGGTATTGTTGAGGATGTGCTTGTAAAAATCGATAAATTTATATACCCAGTCGACTTTGTTGCTCTAGACATGGATGAGGATAGTGACGCACCTTTAATATTAGGTTAGCAACTGCTAGAACTATCATTGATGTTGGCACAGGTGAATTGATACTTCGTGTAGGTGATGACACGATTAAACTCCAAGCTCGTGATTCTGTTAGGATATCTAGTAATCTAGATGATATTACGAGTTCTGTTAATGTGAGTAACGTTGTGGCTCAAACTTCTTTGCAGGAAATCCCTAGGAAGAAAGTGATGGAGCCACATTCTATTCTATGTGACAAACACAGAACGACTCATGAGGAGCGAAGGCTTCAGATCGATGAACTAGACGATGGAGGACACATGTCAAGGAGAAACCGAGAATACATGAAGCAAAATCGAAACGACTCCATGACGAGCTTAAGGATGGAACGAACCACTTCAAGGTTGGGGACCAGGTACTGTTAGATGAAATCGACCCTCGAATAACCACTTCAGAGCTTAATGCAAACGGAGCGACTCTTTTTACGGTACTCAATGTCTTCCCATACGGAACAGTCGAGGTAACTCATTCTAATTTTGGCACTTTTAAGGTAAATACTACTCGACTCAAACCGTATGTTGATAATAGAATTGGTAGTGAGAAAGAGGAGTCTCGACTCTGTGAACCACCGTAACCGAGCGAAAACAAGGTAAGTCGAGCTTAGACTCTAAACAAGCGCTTCTCGGGAGGCAACCCGAGCATTAACATGCTTAATTTACTAATTATATTTTCTGATATTTTCAAAATTAATTAATTAAAAAAAATGGTGTTTTAAAACCCACACGGCTTGGACACACGGGCGTGTCCTTGGCCGTGTGGATTCTGGGACTTAGTTTTTAAATTTCAATGAAATCGACAGTGGGCTACACGGCCTGGCGACATGGCCGTGTGAGTGACACGGCCTGGACACACGGGCGTGTCCTTGGCCGTGTGGATCCTGGAGTTTAAAATTCCCAAAAATTGACAGAGACACGGCCTGAATATAGTCTACACGGGCGTGCGACGTGGCCGTGTGGACCACACGGCCTGGACACATGAGCGTGTCCTAGACCGTGTGAAAACTGGAGCCTAATTTTTCAAATTTTAAAATTTAAAACAAGTCAGGAGGCTCTACGGGCAATACACACGGCCATGTGTAAGGTCACACGGGCGTGTCCAAGGCCATGTGAAGGATGGACTCAAAAATATCGCGAAAAACATGGGTTGGGGATAGACCACACGGGCGTGTGACACGGTCGTGAACCCATAACCCCTTTTCTTTTTCCTCTTCTTTGTCTTCTTCCCCAAAGTTTCAAAACCCTAGCAGCCGCAGCTCACCACCACCGGCCGCCGACTCCACCCATTCCCCCTCACCCACCTCACTTATCACCGCCGACCACCCATCCCCTCCCTCTCTTTTCTTTTTCTTTCCCTTCCCTCCAAACCCCCAACACCCTAATCTGACCACCCCATTCCCCTTCTTTCTTTCTTCCTTTCCTCTTACTCCAGCCACCCCATCCCTTGCGCACACACCACCGCCTCGACCAGCCTTTTCCCCCTTTTTCTTCCCTTTTTCCCCAACCCGACAACCCCCCTCTCCCCTTTCATTTCCTCCCCCACCAGCTTTTTCCCCTAACACACACCATTCAAACCGCCCACCTCAGCACCCCGACCCCCTAGCCACTCACCCTTCATCGTTCGGCCGCCGTCTGACCATTTGCCCGTCGACCGCCAGTCGCGCCTCACTCCGGCCACCACCCTTGCCACCGTCGATCCTTCTTCTTCCCTTTTTGCCCATTTTCCTACTGTCTTTAGTTCTTTATTTTTATTATTTTATTATTATTTATCATTCATTATTATTATTAGTTATTTTATTTTCTTTATTTCTTGTCTATTATATATTATTTCATTAGTTCTATTCTTTTATGTTAGTCATATTTATTTACTGACATTATTATAATTTGATACTAGTTCTTATATTGACTACTTTGCTCATTGTTCCATTTCCTATTATTCGTTGATTTAGTACTAGTAATACTTATTTATTTATTCTTACTTTCAGAATCTAACTTTTAGTTACGACTTTGTTATTTGATTCTCGTAGTGTTTTCACCACTGTGATTCTTGATAGCTGCAATCTTTTAATTTGATATTCGAATACACTAGTTTAGGAGTCATTTCTTAGGACTACTTGGATTTTATTTGGTGATGCCTTATTGATACATTATTTTACCTTTTCAGGTATACCATGACAAATACTCGTGGCAAGACTAAGGTCGCCATCTCCGCTTCGAAAAAGCGGAAGGGTCCTGGCGCGACCTCCTCAAGCGCCTCCGCTGAAGTTCGCCATCCTTACTTTAGATTTTTCGCGGACCCAACGGAGGAATTATTTCAGCTCCTTCGCGTACGACCACTGGGTTTGGGCCGATGTATTGACTGGGCCGCGTTGAAGCAGGTCCACCTCGCTGATGAGGTTCGCGCTTTCATCATCACAGCTCCATGGGACCGTTTCTTTAGTATCGTCGAGCCCACTTATATGGAGATTACTTTGGAGTTTTGCTCAACTTTTCACCTTCAATACGTCATGTCAGTCCATGACGAGCCAGGCACCATCACTTTTCGCCTTGGCAGTTTGGTACGACACATGAGCGTCCCTGTCGGTCTTGCCGCTTGGGATCAGCATACGAGAGGAGTTCATGTGCGCCGAGGACTTTCTTCAGCTTCATCGACATATTCATCACTCGCCCTCGCGTTGTTGGACTGATCTCACGGGTGGCCTGACAACCTATGGCGCTAGTCGCTTGAAGGCGACTTCTCTCTCTCCAGCCCTACGGTATATTCACGCCCTTTTAGCTCACACTTTGACAGGACGGAGAGAGAGCACCAAATTCATCACCACTCATGACGCCTATTTTCTATGGAGCATGGCACATGGCCATATATTTGATCTGGCATACTTCATCGTTTTATCCTTCCGCTATCAGACTGACTGCCACAGGAAGGGCCACATCTGCTTAGGCCCTTACGTGACTCGCCTCGCTCGACACTTCGGTCTCCTCGACACACCGGAGCAGTCCTCCACACTCACACTTGTCGACCAGATGTCCCCTCAAGGCATCTCAAGCATGCTACACATGAGGATGATCGAGTGACGTCGTGGGTTTGATCCTCCCTAGTACCGACTGTCTCGTTCTGATGATCAGGATGATCCCGAGGACATCACTGATGATGTTCCTCTCTCTCACGAGGACCCACCTCATCCTCCACCTCCGAGTCACCGACCTCCTTCTTTTTATACTACTTTGATAGACATATCCGAGCGTCTCACTCGCTTCGAGCAGCAGTGCTTTCAGCGGTTCGACAATCTCGAGGCTACATTGCAGCAGATTTGCCACCATCTCCATATTTCATCCTTGGCGCTGATGACTCACGACGCGTCTGACGATGAGGACCTTTGAGTCCATTTATTTTATTTTATTTTTATCTTTATTTTTATTTTTATTTTTAGTCTATTTTCCTTTTATGTTTCTTATCATCTTTTCAAAGACTTGTCTTTTATATTTTGAACTCTATTTTTGTTTTTATGATTGTTCCTAATCGAGTAATCCCTTAATATTTTTCCACAGTTGTGTTTATTTTCTTAATAGATGCTCAGAATCATGCACTTCACTTTGCTATATCCACAATTCCGCGTTCACTATTCCACGGATTTCATCCAAAATTAAGGAAGTTTCACTCCTCTCCATCTCTTATGATATTCTCATTAAATTGTTATTATCTATTTTGGTACATTGAGGACAATGTACATCTTAAGTGTGGGGAGGTTAATTATATCATTATTAGAAAATCCCTGAATTATGTCTTGTTCTTAAGTAATTTTCTCATATTACTATTAGAATGAATTTCTATTGACTTATGATTTTTATTGATATGTTTTGGATTAAGTCATAGGTAATTGTGCATTGATTGTTTAAACTTTAAGACATTAGAGAATCAAGTATGATAAGTCTATTTTCGGAATTAAAATTGCTAGGTTGTTTCCCTAAATTTAAATATTACCTTGAAGTTTGAGATTTACGAGATTGACATAAAAAAAACCGTAATTTTTGTGAGATTTTGAGCTTTTAGAGCATACACTTTTCTTGCTCACTTTATTATTGGTTATGAGTGTGTCAATATTGATTTGTTATTCTAGAACTTGCTTCGATTATACATGTTGAGACCACACCTTTGATTTGATATACTGAGATGATAAAGGCACTTAGGTTTTAACCCACTTATTCCATTAAAAGCCTACCTTCATAATTAACCCCTAGTGAACCCCTTTGAACCTAATAAACCGTTTCTTGACTCACCCATTAATATTAACCCAAAACTCATTTTTTCGTTGTTCCCATTTTATTGACTCCCTTTTTGTCGAGATTTGATTTGGTTAGTTACCTAACTATGTTCTTTTATTTCAGTTGTTAAATTCTTTCTTATTATCGTAAAAAAAAAGTGGAAATATATCTATTACTAATCCTTTAAGTTTGATCTTAAGTAATTAATTTTATTTTCTAAGAAGAAGCTCGTGATTTGCTTTAATTATTTCGATTGATGTACTTTTTCAGTATTAGTTCATTTTTCTAGTAGGTAATTTATCAATTCGATCTCGATTCTAACCTTCTTTTTTAGCCATTTATTTACACCTTTAACCCAAGCCCCATTACAACCCTTTAGAGACCTTTTGATTTGTGTATCATCTCATTTTATAATGGTGGAGATTTGATTTTCATGCAAGCCTATGGTGATAACTTTTCATTGTTTGACTTTTGAGTGCTTAATTTTTGAACCTTAAAAATTTTGAGTGATTTGAGCGAATATTTAGTGAGGATGTCGAATCTTGTCGGTTTTGAATTAAAGGTAATTATTTAGATAAGGGGAAACACTTATGTTTTCATTCTATAAAAATGTGTGACTTGGGTTGTTTAAATCTTTAGTGCTCTTTTAGTTAAATTATCAATGTGTGATTATTTGTGAATTGTGATAAGACATTATTGATGAGAATTATAAATTGAGGAAGTTTAATTTTAATTGTGAGTTGAGGATTTTGCTTGAGGACATAAGTGTGGGGATATTTGATAAACCATAAAAGTAACACATTTTAATCTCATGCTTAGCGTGTTTTTGGATGTTTTATTATACAATGTTGTGAATTCGATGCTCCTAATCCTTTAAATTCATGTTTCTATACGTAGGAGAGCATAGGGAAGCGAAAGGAACGAAAAACAGGCCAAAATCAAACAAAACGGGCCATCTTAAGGATCCACACGGCCAAGCTAATACCACACGGGCTGAGCACATGCCCGTGTGAACCACACGGGCTGGACACACGTCCGTGTGCCAGCCCGTGTCGATCGCGAGCCATGTCAAATTTGTACACGGCCTGGGCATTCTCACACGGGCTGATCACATGCCTGTGTCCCTGTCGCACCTTGTTTCGTTTTCACGCGAAAAAAGCTAATTTTTAGGGTTTCTGAGCATTCTAAAGTCTATAAATACACACCAGAAGAAGACCTAAGAGAGCACGCAGAGTAGAACGAAGAAATTACTCGAAGGAAGCCGTTGGAATCATCTCGGAAGCAGATCCACTCCAAGATTGAAGATTTCCATCAAGTTCCTTAGAAGTTTTTGGGTTCTTTATGTCTTGTTGTTTTCTTTATTATGAGATGTTTTCCTTTTACGTTATGAACTTAACTCCCTAAATATCTAGGGAGGATGAAACCTACGATAAATCATATTATTTAATTATCTGAATTACATGATAAATACTTGTTCTTGTTCTTAATTATGTGTTCTTAATTCTTGCTTTAATATTTTCAGGATATTAATTCAAGTTGATGTGCTTATTCAGTGGAGCAAAAGTCCATGTTTAAGAGTAGATCTAGCATAATTAAGCGGAGTTGATTGCAACCCTAGAAATAGGACGACATAAATCATGCCGGATCGAGTCAAATCTAATAAGGGAATCCATAGATCGAGTTAATGCGACGATAGGGGTTTTAATTAGAAAGAGATTTCAATTAATCAACCTAGAGTCAGTTGTTTTTAGTCTCGAAAGAGATATTAACATAATTTAGGGATTTCTACGGATCAAGACAAGTGAATAAATCGTTTAATTCAGAGTCAAAATAATAAGTGAAGTCTAGGTGGATTCTTCATTGGGCATTGTCTTTATTCATTGGTTTATTCGATTGTTTTGTTCACTCTCTATCGCGTTCATAGTTAATTAGTTTAATTTTAAATTAAAACAAAACCCTTTAATTATTAGGCTAAATAATAAAAAGATAGTAATTACTAGTACTTTTAGTCCTCGTAGATACGATATTCCGGACTCACCATAGCTATACTACTGTTCAATAGGTGCGCTTGCCTTTGTCGTATTTTAGTTAGTTCGTGACGTCATCACTTGGTCAAATTAGGTAAGAATTCAAGCCTCGGTTTTAGTAATTTTTATATTTTTGAGATCGGGGTAACTTAATCTATTTATTTTGGGGATCAATTTGAAAAGATATCAAAGTATAGAATTTTTACCATGGATGAATATGCTGAAATTATGAAATTTATGGTAGAAAATGAAAGGTTGTTGATAGATAAACAACTTTTACAAAGTGAATTTTGATGAAAACTTGATTTAGGGACTAAATTGTAAAAATGAGAAATCCATGGAAAAATTCTGATTTTTATGAAATATATGGGCTGTAAATATTACATGAAAAATTCGGTTAGCTCGGAACAAGGATTAAATTGCATGAATTTTATTTTTCGAGTCTAGTGACGAAATCGTCATTTATTAAAAGTTTAAGGGCAAAATGGTAATTTTGCCTAAAGTGTAAATTGGACTAAATTGAGTATGAATTACATCAAATTGATGTTAAATTTACTCGTATAGATCCGGATAAACCGAATATGGAGTTAGAACGAGGAAAGGAGAAAATGTCGGATTAGTAGACTTTATGTACACAAACACTTATTGAGGTAAGTTCGTATAACTAAATTGTATATGTTTATATGCTTGAATTGAATGGTGTGTATGTAAATTGTATAAATGCCATAAATATGTGAAATGATCACATATTCGTTAAAGCCCGATAAATGAAAGTGCCTGAAATAAATGATAATACCCGATAAGTGATAAATGATAAAAATGTTATTTTTATGCTTGAGTTTAATGTGAACATTTGAATTTCATAAATGCATAAATATATATGAGATTGATCACATACCCGACAATTGCTTGATAAATGTCAAATTCCATTTGAATAAATGAAAAATCGATGGATATGTGATTTCCCGAAATGAATGAGGTCCTGTATTTGTTGCTGACGGGATTTAGCTCGGACGAGTAATCCTATTGACCTCATTACAGATTGGATTTAGCCCGGATGGGTAATCCTGATATAATCCCTCTTGAGCATATGTTACAATTAGGATTTAGCCTGGACTGGTAATCCTAATTGAGCTCTTCTGAGCATATGTTACAGAAAGGATTTAGCCTGGACTGGTAATCCTGTTATATGATATGTGGCTTGAGAGTGTGTTTCCTGATTAAGTGCCCTAATTGGTACTCCTGAAAATGAATTGATGGATTTACTGATTTGTACACTTTGTGTGTACTACCTGAGTATCCATCGATATTTTCAATAATTCAACGGGTAAAATCCTAACATGAAAAGAAATGGGTTTTTACATGTATCTGCCTGAAGTACATGAAAACGATGTTATATGAAATATGGAAGTATGAAATTATGATATATGAACATGGAAATTTGCTTGATGAATACATTCATCTATGAGAATATATTTGTACATCTCGAGTGTATTATCTGTGTGATTATCAATATTTCAGTTGAATAATAAGCAAAGTTCTGACATGAAATATACTAAAACTTGAGATGAATTATTATAGAATGTACCTGAAAAATATGGAAATAATTTGTATATATGTTATATGAATACATGATGTGGAAAACATATGTGTATGAGAATCTGGATATTGTTGAGCTCATATATATGTTTCTTGATGTTTATATGAAATAAGTTACTAACAAGGGTGATGAGAATATGTGTTAGGGCTTAGGAACGAATGGTTGATTGTGATTTACATGTTTATCTTTAATATGAATAGTTGGTAAGCTAATTACCAAGTTATACGGACTTACTAAGCATTATATGCTTACTCTGTTCTATTTTTCCCTGTTCTATAGTAAATCGGAAGCTCGTTGGATTGGAAGCTCGACGGAGATCACTCACACTATCCATCGACTCAATTTGATATATAAGGTAAAACAATTGTGGTTATAATGGCATGTATAGGTTAAATTGGCCAAGGAATGGCATGTAAATATTTGTTAATGACTAGCTATTGCAATGGCTAGTTATGAACATGTTTTGTTGTTTATGTATAAAAGACTATATCATGGTATATGTTTGAAAATGATTGATTAATAGAAATCACAATGAGATGTATAAAAGACTATATCATGGTATATGTTTGAAAATGATTGATTAATAGAAATCACAATGAGATATGTATGAATGAATTAAATTAGCATATTTGATACAATATGCACAAATGTGAACATGGTATCTAGATAAATATGAGTATCAATTGACATGTATAAGACTTAAATTTTTGGTATGAAAATGTGGTTGGTGAATGTGATAAATTGTGCATAAGTGTTGGTGTAGGTGCAAGGCTAAAAGGGGTGAAAAATAAAGTTAGGAAATGGCTTTATTTTTTCCACACGGGTAGACACACGGGCGTGTGTCTTGACCTTGTGAGACACACGGCTTAGCACATGGGCGTGTGGTCTGGCCGTGTGTCCCCTGCATCTTAAATTTTAGAAACAGAATGCTCAGAATTGAGCACACGGGCATGTGTCTCAGCCGTGTGGGTAACACGGCCTAGCATACGGGCGTGTGACTTGGCCGTGTGATGCAAGTCAGAGAGTTACACGAGGCAGGACACGGCTTGATGTACGGGCGTGTCATAGGGTCATACGGGCGTGTCCCTTGGCCACACGGGCGTGTGAGCCCTGCATCTAGGAAAATTTTTGAAATTTCATGAAAATTTTTTTGAGATCTCGATTAGGTCCCGATTTGATTCTAATGTTTATATTGGGCCTCAAGGGCCCATTCAAGGGACAATATGATTAGTATCGGACATGAATAGTAAATGATGTAAAATATCTGTAATTATTCTATAAATTTTGGTAATGCTACGTAACCCTGTTTCGGCGACGGATACGGGTTAAGGGTATTACAATTATAGGTTTGAACAAATAAGTAACTAACCTCAGCTTTCGAGCGTTGATCTAACAACAGTCGGATATCTTTAAGCTGCTCGAGTAGTCCCATGTAACCCGACCAATGATTCCACCTATACAAGCAATATCTTAATTCAAACATATAATAAATAAACAACATTTACTATACAAACTATATATTTATTAAGAAATGATTTTTACCTTGTCATGAATGGGAACATATATGGGTCGTTCACTCAGGGACGTAAATATGGTAGTTGCCACCAGGCCCATGACTGTAGCAGGAGTAGGCAACCATCGATTGACATCTTAACTAGTTTTGTTGCCCGACACAACTCCTGGTACAATGTGGCCACCACAGATGATCCCCAACTCATTCGTCTGCTTTATTTGAAGTTGACTGGGTGTAGTAGCCACCTTATGTTTACCAATTTTCGAGATTTATCAGGTATTAGAATGCCCCCGATTAACCTCAAGATGATTGCTCAGGCGTATTGTTCTTTGACGACGTCAAGTGCGTTCAGAGGAAGATATTTGAAATTGGTTTCCAATCACTTCATATCTATCCGGCCACCGTAAAACTTATACGGCACATTCCCCAAAAATGCCTTGTAAAGGTCCTCTTTACCAGGAACGACCGCTGACCCCGTGACGACTGGCCCATCTACCGGTAAATTGAGTTGTAAAGTTACGTCCTCGAATGTGATTGTACACTTGTCGTATGGAAGAAGGAAAGTGCGTGTCTCGAGCCTTTATCTTTCCACCAACACGCTGATGAGTGTAGGATCGGGTTTGCAGCCATTGAGCATACGGGATGCATACAAGAATCCCGAGTCTTGCAAGTAACCACGAATTTCTGTATCACGGCTCCTTGATAGGTTATGTATGAACCCCTCCAAAATACGATCATTCGGCTATTTATATCGACAAAAATATTAATTTAAAATATTTTAAAAAATAAAATACTTTAAATTTAACTTAATTGAAAATAATAAAATTTAAAACTTTGTCTTACCATTATCGCTTGAGCGGCAAAAATGTGCTTGTCGTCGAAATAAATCAGAAAGATTTTCATTCATGAAAATTTAATCGAAACGAATAATATACGAAATAATTAAATAAAACTATAATATTTTTAAACAAGTGTTTCGAAAAATTTAAAACAAAACTTGAGAAAATTGGGAGAGTTGAGAATTTAGAAATAATTGAGAGAGTTGAATTTGAGTGAAAAGAATGAAAAATGGTCTGATATTTATAGGAAGAAAATTACCGTTGGAGCCCTTCAAAAATTTTACTGTTGCCAATATTAAAAAGAATGACAGTTGGTGGAAAGCGCGTCCAGCTGGGTGCATTTTCCTACCAACTGTAGTTGGTCGCGCTTTCACACATTCTCTCTAAAATCGGCCTATTTCCCTAGTTTTAAAAAACGACTTAAAAAACTCAAAAAAAAAAAGGCTTAATGACAAATTTGGCCATTAACGTTTACATGTTTTGTCAAAATGACCCTAATTGTATTTTTTAGCCTTTTTTTAGATTGCTTTTTTTAACAAATTTGATTAAAGTACCGTTAAAAAAGTCAACGGGATAATGTGAAATTTTATATGTGAAATATTTTTAATGAGATGTAATTTATTACTTAGTTAACCCAATAAAATAATTACATGTGGAAAATAATAAAATAAATAAATAATTCATAAATTTTAAAAAATAACTCTTAATTTAAAGAAAATAAACATAATTATCTAAAAAAAGTTTCAAAATCAATGCACACATTCAATATTTTCGATTTGATTTATTAATTATCTTTTTAAAACTTCGTAATAAACAAACATATGCATTCATTTTGAAATTTTTTTTTAGATAATTAGTTTATTTTCTTTAAATTAAGAGGTATTTTTTTAATTTCATATATGATTTATTTATTTTATTATTTTTACATGTAATTATTTTATTGGGTTATCTAAACAATAAATTACATCTCATTAAAAATATTCCACATCATCCCTGTTAATTTTTGTAATGGTACTTTCATCAAATCTGTTAGAAAAAGCAATTTAAAAAAACAGAATAAAAGTTGATGGCAAAAAAAAAAAAAAAAAAACTCAAAAATACAATTAGGACCATTTTGACAAAACATGTAAATATTAGTGACCAACTTTATCATTAAGCCAAAAAAAAAAAAGAAGAAGATATAATTGCCTAATTTAGCCTTTAAACTATATTATTAGCCATTAAATTATGAGTAAGTTTTCGTTTTGGTCATTGAACTATTTAAAAGTTTTCATTTAAGTCACTGGGTTGTTAAAATCTATGTTATATGGCTTTCTCTGTTCGCATTGCTTGCACTAATTGAAAGCTCTCTTTCCATTTCTCTTTTATTGTTCATTTTTTTTGTGAAACAATTTTGGACGTTATAAATTTGCAAACCAAAATTCAAACAGCTTTTTTCTCCGATCTCGAATATTGGCCGTCAAATTGACTTGGATCTAAGGTATGTTCTTCTATTCGTTGATGGGTATTGATCCACCATACCGATTGTCGAATCATCACTTGGAGCTCTATGGCGGAATTTTTAAAAAAAAAACTTAATAGTCTAGTGACTAAAATAAAAGTTTTTGAATAGTTCAATTATTTAAAAGAAAATTTTGAATAGTCCAGTGATCATATCGTAATTTTTTTAGTTAAGTGACAAAAAAAAAACTTACCTGTAACACCCCACACCCGTATCCGTCGCCGGACTAAGGTTACGGAGCATTACCGGACTTATTACACAATCGAGTATACATTTCTCATACAATTATCGAATTCAAATACAAGTCATTCATAATCATTCATCATGTCCCTAATACGAGCCTACGAGGCCCAAAACATGCATTCAGAGTGGTTCGGGACTAAATCGATAACTCAGAAAATTTTTGGAACAATTATAAAATTTTACAAAATACAGGGGACACACGCCCGTGTGGCCCGGACGTGTGTCTCACACGGCCAAAGACACGCCCGTGTCACAGGCCGTGTGGACATTCGAAATGGGATCACATGGCCGTGTCCCAGCCCGTGTTCGACCCCGTGTAACTCTCTGACTTGGGTCACACGGCCAACCACACGCCCGTGTGACCAGCCCGTGTGCCTTTCAAAATGGCCTCACACGCCCGTATGCCAGGCCGTGTGCTAGGCCGTGCCAAACCTATAGGGTATACTGGGCGTGTAACTTGGCCGTGTGGAGCATACTGACTTGATTTCTAATTCAACACCAGGGGACACACGGCCGTGTAACCTGACCATGTGTCACACACGGTTGAGACACACGCCCGTGTCTTTGCCCTTGTGGACAAAAATAGGCTATTTTCCAAGCCATCTTGCCACCCAAATTTACATATACCTACACCAAATCAAATGGCACACAATATGGCATAAATAGGCATTCAACCAACCTCAACCAAGCATAATTCATACCATTTCAATACCAATATATACAAGGTACACAAATACCACAATATGCCATTCAATTTCATACTAAACCTCACTTTCGCAAATCATCAATGTGGACACTTCCAATTATGCATCATTTTTGCCTAAATTCATAAACATACCAATTCTCAAATATCAACCATTTACCACAATCATTTGCATAGCAATTATCAAAACAAGACAAAAGCCATTTGCATATATATATAATATATATATATATACATCACTAATTATGCCAAAATAAGCCAACTCACATGGCTATACACAAAACCAAACACTTAACATTTACAAGCCATTTCAAATGACTAAATTCATTACCAAACTATATACCAAAATGACCAAAGTTCCTATACATGCCATATAACCTAAATATAAACTCAAAAATACCAAAGTGATAGCTTGATAGTGTGATGAAGTCTCCGGCGATTCCCAAATCCGAGCTAGCTTCGAAAACACTATAAAACACGGAAAATAAACAAAGTAAGCTATAAAGCTTAGTAAGCTCGTATGCTAAATAAGTAAAACTTTCCAACCAATAGTTCAATAACATAAACATCATATAATGCAATTAAAATTGAATCATAACTTAACATATGTATTCAATCCAAAGATTAAGCTCAATTTCTACCAACTTCTTCAATTTGATGATTGTATAATTTACGTACATACCTGTACAAGCTCGTATCGATCTCATATTCATTCACATCTTTGATATACCCGTTGAACCATTCGGAATACTATCAGATACTCAGGAGTCTTGCACCCTAAGTGCCACATATATAGCCGGAGCTATCTCAATCTCGTATCACATGTAATGCTCACTCTCGAGCTATCAACGGGTCTACTCACACAAGCTGACGGTCATGACGAAGCTACACGGTGTTGCTCACACAAGCTGACGAGAATCCGCAACACATGCCGGATAACTCAGCCACCGATAGGACGTACGGACCAGCACCCAAATCACATAACCCCTAATGACATGTCATTCGTATCCTAATATATTTCTAAGGTTCAACCGGGATTTCACATTTTTCGAAACGTTGTCGAATATGTCCGCAAGGTCGTATTCACAATTTATACAATATCAAAGCATTTAAAATGCAAATATAATAATGCTTATTACATACGAACTTACCTCGGATGTAAAAACGACAAAGTAGATCGACTAATCTAACACCTTGTTTTTCCCCCGATCTAAATTCGAATTTCGCTTTTCTTGATCTATATATAATATCAAATTTAGCTTATTTAATCATAAATCAATTCAATTTAGTCCAAAATACACATTATAGCAACTTTACACTTTTACCCCTAATATTTCAACATTTTTACAATTTAGTCCTTATCTCATAAAAATGCAAATTCATGAAATTCAACTTAAACTCATGCTAGCCGAATTTCAATTAAGTCCCTAGAAGCCCATATTTTTCATTTATTTCACATTTTAACCACAAAATTTCAACATTTCTCAATTTAATCCCTAAATGACAATTTTGTCAAAAATCACTTAACAAATGTTGTTTACCTAACAACAAGCATGCATTTTCTATCATCAAACATCAAAATACACCAACATTCATCAATGGAAAAACCCTAAACCTTTAACAGTTTTGCAAAATAGTCCCTGGGCTAGCTAAATTAAGCTGCAACGATCTCAAAAACATAGAAATCATTAAAAACGGGACAAAAATCGTACCTAAATGGACAACAATGCTTTGGCCGAATATCAAGCCCTAACCATGGCTTTTTCTTCTTCAAATTCGATTGGAGAAGAACATAAAAGATGATGACCATTTGTGTTTAATTATTTTATTAACATGTATTTATAATTTACTAAAATAACCTTATTACAAAACCATTTAATAACATCCATTTTATATCCATAAATGTCAACCCAATATAAAAATGGTCTAATTACAATATAAGGACCTCTACTTTAATATTCCATAGCTATTAGATACCTTTAACTAATAGAATACAAGTTTTACACTTTACGCGATTTAGTCCTTTTTATCAAATTAAGCACTCAAACGACAAAATTTCTTAGCAGAATTTTCATAAAATCATACTATCATGCTGTTGACATTAAAATAATAATAAAATAATTATTTTGACCTCGGATTTGTGGTCCCAAAATCACTGTTCCAATTTGACTAAAAATGAGCTGTTACATTATCCATAATTTAGTAACTAGTAGTATAATTTACTATGTTATTAATTATTCTAAAATTTCAACATTATTAACTATTATAATTAAAATATCGATGTGATTTAAAAAAATCTTTAAATATTAGATTGACGTGTATTTTTAATGAGATTAAACACTTGGTTTAGAATCCTATGTGATGGCCTGATGGTCAAGGATATTCATCGTCCCAGGTGTGGCTTGGGTTTGAGTTGTGTTAGTCGCGTTGGTTGTTCGGGCTTTGCTCTGTTATTGTAATTCACAAAAAAAAATTTGGTGCCATTTGACCTCTATATTTATTATGCATTGTATTATAAAATATCTAGTTGAGTTTTCGGTATTACTTATCAAACAATGATGAATATCTCACCCATGAACGCTAAAAAGCTTAATGCCCTAAAATAAGGTTTTGAGCTTGAGTTTTGTAGATGAAAAATACAAAACTAAGAGAGCTTACTCTCATTTAGAGATATGGGTCAGTTCAACTTCTATTTTAGTCGATGTCCAATGTAGCTACCGAACAATGGAGTCTCATACAAATAAAAAAAGGGTAAAATACAAGAATGTTTAATCAACTATACGATTCGTTCTATTTTGGTTATCCAAATATTAATTTGTTCATCAAAAAGATTATCTAAATTTTTTAATATTTGAGTGAGATCATTGAGTTTTTATCTAAATTTTATTTTGATTTAAATCCCATTATATGTGAAGATCATAAAATGTGTACGAATTGTAATTTCATTTGTTAGTATATTATGTGGTTCTACTATAACATTTTTGACCTTCAAGTTATACATAAGGATGATAGTTTGGATTGCGGATTTAGATATCCGACAACGCATGATATTTAACAACTAAAATTGTGCTACAACAACCCAGGCTAACGCTTAACTTTAATTAAAGTTTACACAAACTAACAAATAACGTATAAGTATCAATAAAAATATTTTAATTAATAATAAAGTTAAATATAATAATTAATAATAAATATAATAAATTTAAATATGTTAAAAAAATCAGAAAATATATCTTGTTCTTTATATACTCTCAAAACCATTTAAACGATTTCTTGAAAATTTTATTCTCTTTTCATTTTTGGTATTAATAAATTATAAATAATAAACTTTAAAAAAATAATGTTAATATATATGTGTTTGAAATCCACACTTAAACTAGACTTGTTATGAGAAAAATATAATCACTACAACTATCTCTCTTTACAAGTTGCTGAGAATTAGAAAAGCATAATAATTTATTTATCCTTAAATTTTATAAAAAAATTATTTTAACTCTTTATTTAATTTTTCATCTTTTTTAATTCTGAAAGTTACATTTACAAAATATATGGAAAAAGTTAACAAACTGGTAACATGGAATACACTTAAATTGCCACATAGGTGACACACCAACATTTAACTAATTTTTAAATTTAAAAATATTAAAAAAACATTTTTATATATTTTTAATAATTTTAATACTTTTTAAATTTTAAAAATAGTTTTTTATATTTTTAATAATTTTAAAAAATAATTAAATGTTTATGTATCATCCACGTGTATTCCAAGTTAGCAAAGTTAAAAAACGTTAACTTTTACATTAATTTTGAGACGATTTGACAAAAAAAATATAAGTTTGAGAGCTAAAAAAGGTGAAAAGTTAAATAAAGAGCTAAAATGAATTTTTTTTAAAATTGAAGGACCAAATAAATTGTTATGCCAATTAAAAATGCCAAAAAAATTACTATTTTGTTTAGAATTATGAATTTATTTAGCTGGACAAAAATTTTAAGGCTAAACCA
This sequence comes from Gossypium sturtianum, assembly GCA_025698515.1. Taxonomy (NCBI): domain Eukaryota; kingdom Viridiplantae; phylum Streptophyta; class Magnoliopsida; order Malvales; family Malvaceae; genus Gossypium; species Gossypium sturtianum. The sequence goes on along the minus strand of CM046946.1, from coordinate 4,935,509 downwards.
TTTTCACCAATTTCTTAGAAAACTTTTTTGATTAATGCGAACGAATAAGAAAAAAAAATTAAGAAGCAAATTTAAAAAAAAATATTACTAAATTCGATAATTAAATAGTCACTCCAATTTTTTTTTTTTTTGGTGAATTATAAGAGGAATGTAAAGTTCTAATAACAATGCAACTAACGTGATTCGAACTCAAATCATACTTTAGACGGTGAACACTCTAACCATTAAGTCAATACACGAGTTCTAATCACTCAATTCTTTGTTCAGTCAATTTGTTGTTTAATGTATTTATAATGTATTAATTTTATTTTACATTTTAATTATTTAAACTATTTATTTATAATTACTCATATTTATATTTTAATTATATTATACTTGTTACACTAAAAAAAATACAAATCTAAATTCTTGGAAAAAACACAAATATAAACAAGAACCCAGTCCCCATTAGATACTGAGTCTAATTAGCATTAAGTTCTTCTTTTGATAAAATGTCTAGAATTGCCTATAATTCATCCTCAATTTTTAAATAAAAAAATAATACGCTTCAATACACTTGAAATTATGTATTTCTATATTGACAACAATGTCAATACCAATCTGAGTTAAAATTTAATCCATACGAGCGATGGAAACACTTATCTTTGTTGTTGACGCATATCATGAAAGTTGAGCAAGTATGTAGGCATTAAGGCATCCAGGTTCTTCCACCTCCCACCACTTCCCCAAGAAAAGAAATTAAGAGTGCGTGCCAGATATAGGCATGTGTATGATACGAATATAATCAAATTCTCTAAGTTTTCCATGGATTTGAAGAGTCCTTGGAAGTCATATCCCCATATTTACTGTCTGTCTTGGTGTGCCTAACATTGATTCGTGTCTATCTGATGCTCATAAGTAGACAATAAAGGGACAAAACTAACAAGTGTTAAGTTACATTACACTCAAAGAACTCAAGTTCACAAAATTATTGGGAGGAACAACCCTAAATCCCGAAAGAATTACTGTAAAATGAACTTGAATGATACCTTGGCCATACAAGAAAGTAGAGACATAGAGGGGGAAAAAGGGGCACAATATGTAGTCTAATGCAGAGCAGTGTCAAGGATTAATCCCCAAAGAATTGCCTAGTGCAGTCCGAGGACAGATCATTCCACAAGAACTGTTTTCTTCATTAACTCCAATATGGCATCCTACTGAGATTTTAACAACTAGTAATAAGATCACTCTTTCATGAACCATCCACAAGCAAACAGAACAAGCAAAAATCAATTCAGGAAATGCTTCATAATTGATCAAATATATACTGGAAAAAAAAGGGGTTCTTCAAAATCAGTCATGGAAATATGAAAAGAAAAGTTTCAGAGATTGAATCAAAAATTAAAAAAAGAAAACACAACTTTTTACCTGCAAGAAATCAACAGGGAGATTTCCTCTACTTTTAGCTTGAGGAATGGATTGGAGTTCCCTAAAATTGGTGATAAAAGCCAATCTACCATCCCTAGAAGAAGCCAACCATGTCCCACCAGCTTGCCCATCTCTTCCACCAAGAATCTCCCCACCCTCCCACCATATCAATGGCTCAGTTGGCCTTCAAAACAAAACCCCAAAATTCCAAAAATTGAAAATCAACAAAGAGTTAACAAAGAAAGGCACTTGAAAAAGGTGTATATATATATTTACCGGTTGTGATACTCGTCTCTGTTGAGAAATAAAATGAAAGGGTAAAGTGGGTGTGTTTCCCACATAAAAACCGCTATGCACATAGTTGACTTCAGTGATAGCCAAAAAGAAGAAGAAGACATAATTGCCTAATTTAGCCTTTAACCACGACTAATAAAAAAAAAAAAGCAGCCGATGATTTGAGCGATTGAAGGGAAAAGTAAAAGAGTGCGCGCCCACACGCTGCAGCTCAGCAGCTGTCTCCAGCCCATTTCCCTCCCTTCCGAGCGACCCCATTCCCCTCTTTATATACACCCCAAATCCCCCCATTTCCCTATACCTCCTCCTCCTCCTCCTCCTCCACCGCCACCGCCACAGCCAACCAATTTCCTCTTTCATCGCCACCGCTCAAAATGTCTCTTCACCAATTGCTCTTTCCCATTCTAATACTCGCATTCTCCGCTGCTTCTTCATTAGCTGCCACTGCAAAAGACCAAACTTTAAACACTCATCAAGCTGAGTTCTTTAACCCCAAGCTTCCACCCAGAATCCTTTCCTCTTCCAAAAAGTTCGAAGGCTCATCGGACATTGTCGACCTCCGTTACCACATGGGTCCCGTCCTTTCCTCGTCGCCGATCAATATCTACCTCATTTGGTACGGTCGTTGGTCTGTTTCCCAAAAACTCCTCATCAAAGACTTCATAAACTCAATTTCCCCTTCCGCGACGCCGTCTCCTTCCGTTTCCGACTGGTGGAAAACCGTCCCTCTTTACACTGACCAGACCGGAGCCAACGTTTCGCGGACCGTCGTCATTGCTAAAGAACACTCCGACACGGGTTATTCCCGCGGTTCTCACCTCACGCGCCTTTCAGTCCAACAAGTTATCGCCACCGCCGTCGAAGCCGCTCCTTTCCCCGTCGACCACCGTAATGGGATCTACTTAATCCTTACCTCCCACGACGTTACCGTTGAAGATTTTTGCCGTGCCGTTTGTGGCTTCCATTACTTCACGTTCCCATCCATGGTGGGTCATACTTTGCCCTACGCTTGGATCGGCAACTCGGGTAAACAATGCCCCGAGGTCTGCGCTTACCCCTTCGCCGTCCCGGGCTACATGGGCGGCGGCGGTCCGGGTTCGTTGGCCCCACCGAACGGAGACGTCGGGTTGGACGGCATGATCAGTGTGATCGCCCACGAGTTAGCCGAGCTCTCCACAAACCCACTGGTGAACGCATGGTACGCCGGAGAGGACCCCACCGCACCGACGGAGATAGGAGACCTCTGTGAAGGGTTGTACGGTACCGGCGGCGGCGGAGGGTACATCGGTCAAGTCATGAGAGACCAGAAAGGGAAAACGTATAACATGAACGGCAATAAAGGAAGGAAATTCATGGTGCAATGGATTTGGAGCCCTGTTTTGAAAGCTTGTGCTGGTCCCAATGCTTTGGATTAAATTTAATTTCATTTTTCTGGGTTTTTCTTTCCATTGAAATCATCAGATTCATTTCCATGGAATCTTGATTTTTGCATGTCAATTTAGGGTTTGAGATAGTTATATGTATTGTAGAGTTGTATAAACAGGTCGATGATGAAGATGAATAAGTTTAAATATTATAGCATTATTTTATGTTTAATTAATATAAGTAGAAAATTTTCATTTCTTTGAAATTTGCCATTGTAGTGGTGGTGATAAAGAGCAAATTTAAAGCTTTGGGTTTTAGAAGAATCCTTCAATGGTGTGATTTGCAGGTAAAAAAAAAAAATGCAAAACAGTGCATAGTCTGAGCTTTACAGTGAGTGTGTTCCCCTTTTCACTCTCTTTGCTTTCAATTATGCTTGTTAAAGTGTTATGACACTTGCCACTTTGAATTTTGGAAGGGTAAATTACATTCAAAGTATTAAATTATTAGTAAATTTACATTTTAGTCGCTCAACTTCAAAAGTTATAATATTCTCACTAAACTATTCAAAAAATTTGATTTAAGTCACTGAACTATTCGAAATTTTTCGTTTAAGTTACTAGATAGTTAAGTTTTTTTTTTTTAAATTTAAGTCCAACTAATAAGCTCTAAGTGACAATTTGACAAATCAATATAATTGATCAGTACCCATCCACGAGTAGAAGAATATACCTTAAATCTAAGTTTATCTAATGATCGATGTTGTAGATTAAAGAATAAATTATTAATACTGTCATTTGATGATTTTATATTACACGTAAACAATTATATTTATCTAAAAAATAAATTAATATAATTACTTTTTTTAATGTGTATATTAATTAACCTCAAGGTTTTGTGTTGAATTGTATTAAAATCAAATTATATTTCGTTTCCTTTACTAAAAAAATGAGCAAATTAGTCTTTGTATGTTAGATAAAAAAACAAATTGATTCTTTCTGTTAAAACTTTGATCCATTTGTACGGTTAAAAACTTATATTGTTGACGAAATAACCATACATTAACATGTGACGTATCCCATGTATCTTATATTAACATATAAAGACCAATTTTTAATAATAGAAATAGATGAAATTTTTAACAAAAATGTAAATTTACTCTTTAATCTAACAAGCGAAAATTAATTTACCCATTTAGTAAATAATATATTATATTATATATTTTTAATTTTTTTTATTATGTTGTGTTTTTATCAAGTCTACGTGGATCTTGAAAGTGACTCAACATATAGGCACATGGGGTTTTTTTTACTGAAATAGGTTAAGAAAAAAAAAAACCAAAATGGGCTGGCTTCATGGTTATTTACCGAAATGGTATAACCAGGGTGGTCACGCCACTCCCATAGGCGGCACCACCCTAGTGTCAGCCATACCTGCATCAAATTTAAAGAAAACAGTTAGAAACAGTGTTAAATGACAGAGGCATGCAAAGAAAGAGAAGAAAAAAACGATGAAAAAGCATGCAAAGATCAACAATGGACTACCAGAGGCGGCACTTCCTGGACAATGGCAAACATTATTTAAAAAAAAATATACCTAATTTCACTAATTTTTTTTCCCCGTGATCTCCCTTTCTTCTTCCTTTCTTCTTTCTCTTTCTTTTTCCGGCGGCACCACCTCCTTCCTCTTCTTCTTCTTTTTCTTCTTCTTCTCACGCTTGTTGCTTCAAGTTTCGCGGGGGGACCATTTTAAGGTCCCCATGAGCGAAACATGCCAAAAGAGCATGCAGAAACGTCGTGTCATGGTGTCGCCTCTGCATGCCCATTGTTCGATCTTTGGTGCCGCTCTGCATGCCCATTGTTCAATCTTTGGTCTTTGCCTCTGCATATCCATTCCATTGTTCACCTCACATTGCTTTGCACCGCTTTTGTATCTCGCTTCTAACTGTTTTATGTTTTCTTTTTTAAATTTGCTGCAGAATATCAGGGTGGTGCCGCCTATGGGAGTGGCGTGACCACCCTGGATATACCATTTCGGTACATAATCCATAGGCCAACTTATTTTGGTTATTTGTTTTTATTTTTGTATTATTTCTGTAAAAAACCCGCACATGGGTCTCATCATTGTTTCCTTTATTACTGAATTTCAAAAAAGTAACTTGAAAAAAAAAAAATTATCTTTTGTTACTCCAATATTATAGTTAAATTATAATTTTGGTACCTACACGATTTATTTTTTATTAGTTTGGCTCATATATTTTTATTCTGTAATCTTCGTTACCCAAATCCAAATATTTATTTAAAAAAATGTTAAGTCAACCAATCACACACCACTACATGTCAAGAAAAAAAGGTTAAAAATACTTTAAAATTTTAGAAAATATCTGAAAATTTTTAAAATTCATTAAAAATAACCCCCCAAATATTCAGACTTAGAAAATTATAAAAAATAAAAAAAAATATTTTTAAAAAAGAATAGGCATTAATGTTTGATATATTAAGGGCCTTTTGGATGGACATTTATTTTCAGTGTGATGTATTTAACTTTCTTTTTATCTTATACTACAGTATTTAATCTCAACGTTATCGTTATTTTTACACTAATCGTAAATAAACGTATCATTTATCCAAAAGGACCCAAAATTATAAAAGTAATCTCGTATTATGTTAAAATAAATAAATAAATAAATAAATTATAGAACTAATTGTTGTGGTTTGAGAATTGAGAGGGTAGTGGCAGTGATTGGTAGGAGAGACCTCCCAAAACTTTAATTGGAACATTTGTGATTCACAGCTAATATTGGGACCCATAAAATTGTTTTATTTATTTTTATTAAAATTTGAGTTAAATAAATGAGAATATACTATTTTTTTCCATTTAAAAAATTAATTATTTTATTTTATAAATTAAGTTTAAATTAAAATATTTTTATTAATTAAACAATAATTGACTCAAAATATTAAAATTATATTACGCTAAAATTTGATATTTAATTTATATACTTAATTTGTAATATAATATAATTATTTATTTTTATAATGTTGTTAATTAGTTTAAACAATCAAAATTCTCATGTTAGTTTTCTTTTAAGAACATCATCCCAACAAAATTTTTTTTATTATAACGTATTTTTATTTTCAGGTGACTATTAAATAAATATTTTTTAAAATTTCAAAATGGGATATTAGTAAATTTAATAAAAAAAATTTAATAATAATAATAATAATAACTGGACCTAAATTTTTAAATTTAAAAGAAAATTTAAAAATAAAAATAAAAAATTAAATTCTAAATATACGAAATATATAAATATTTAACCTTTAAATTTTTACTTAATAATTTCCCAACAAATAATCAACACAGGGGATAGATATTTTGGCTTTGGGACAAGTGCCCGTACAAATAAGATGATGCATTATGATTGGTCCATATTTCGAGGGCCTACCTAGGAATTTCTTCATCTCATTCGGGTCCATACCTACATTATTCGTACTGTCTCTCCCATAAATATCAGTAATAACTTCACGTTTTGCTTTGGGATATTTCAATATTTAGTCTTTAAGTTTTGTAATTTTTCAATTTAGTTCATAAATTTTTTCGGTACATTAGCAAATTTTTGGGAGGTCTCAATATTTGGACCCATAAAATTATTTTATTTAAACCTCTCACTTTTACTTAGTAATTTTTTTTCTTTCCAATTTTGGTCATTCTGATGATGTGGCACTCCAATTGAGAAAATTGAGAAAACTTGTTAAGTTCCAAGGCTAATGTGACAAAAAAAATTAGAGACTAAATTAAAAAAAATGAAATTTAAGGATTAAAATATAATTTATCCCTTTTCCTTTTAAAAAAAATCTTCTTTTACATTACAATAATGCTAAATATCTTGTTTTTTTTTACCAGACATAATTCTAAATATCTATGCAATGGATAAATTTAATTTGATTCAGAAATTTACCATATGTAAAAAGTACACTGCTTTTTTAAAAACAAGTGAATCCGTACAATACTTTAATTTAATAGACAATGACAAATCACTTTAAATTAGATATGATTGTAGATGTATTTTTTTAGGTTAAATTTTAGCTTTGGTCCCTTTATTATATTAAAATTTATGATTTAGTTCTTTTATCTATTTTAAATTTGGTACCAATTGACGTTTATATTTAGGGTAAACTATATTATTAGTCACTAAATTATGAGTAAATTTTCGTTTTGGTCATTGAACTATTCAAAAGTTTTCATTTAAGTCACTCGGTTGTTAAAATCTATGCTTTATGGCTTTCTTTGTTCGCATTGCTTGCACTAATTGAAAGCTCTCTTTCCATTTCTCTTTTATTGTTCATTTTTTTTCGTGAAACAATTTTGGACGTTATGAATCTGCAAACCAAAATTCAAACAGCTTTTTTCTCCGATCTCGAATATTGGCTGTCAAATTGACTTGGATCTAAGGTATGTTCTTCTACTCGTTGATAGGTATTGATCCACCACACCGATTGCTGAATTATCACATGGAGCTCACTGGTGGAATTTAAAAAAAAAAAATAGCCCAGTGACTAAAATAAAAGTTTTTGAATAGTTCAATGATTTAAATGAAAACTTTTGAATAGTTCAGTGATCAAATTGTAATTTTTTTTAGTTAAGTGATAAAAACAAAAACTTACCCATAATTTAGTAACTAATAGTATAATTTACTATATTATTAATTATTCTAAAATTTCAACATTATTAACTATTCTAATTAAAATATTGATGTGATTTAAAAAACATCTTTAAATATTGGATTGCATGTATTTTTAATGAGATTAAACATTTGGTTTAAAATCCCATGTGATGGCCTGATAGTCAAGGGTGTTCACCGCCCCAGGTGTGATTTGGGTTCGAGTCGCACTAGTCGCGTTAGTTGTTTGGGCTTTGCCCTATTATTGTAATTCACCAAAAAAATAACATTTGGTTTATATTTATTTATTCTTGGTACCATTTGATGTTTATATTTATTATGCATTATATTATAAAATATCTAGTTGAGTTTTCGGGGTTACTTATCAAACAAGGATGAATATCTCACCCATGAACGCTAAGAAGCTTAATACCCTAAAATAAGGTTTTGAGTTTGAGTTTTGTAGATGAAAAATACAAAACTAAGAGAGCTTACTCTCATTTAGAGATATGGGTCGATTCAACTTCTATTTTAGTCAATATCCAATGTAGCTATCGAACAACGGAGTCTCATACAAATAAAAAAAGGGGTAAAACACAAGAATGTTTAATCAACTATACGATTCGTTTTATTTTGATTATCCAACTATTAATTTGTTCATAAAAAAGACTATCTAATTTTTTTAATATTTGAGTGAGATCATTGAGTTTTTATCTAAATTTTATTTTAATTTAAATTCCATTATACGTGAAGATCATAAAATGTGTACGAATTGTAATTTCATTTGTTAGTATATTATGTGGTTTTACGATAACATTTTTGTCCTTCAAGTTATACATAAGGATGACAGTTTGGATTGTGAATTTAGATATCCGAGAACGCATGATGTTTAACAACTGAAATTGTGATGCAACAATCAAGGTAACCCTTAACTTTAATTAAAGTTTGCACAAACTAATAAATAACGTATAAGTATCAATAAAAATATTTTTTAAATTTAAATATTTTAATTAATAATAAAGTTAAATATAATAAATTTAAATATGTTAAAAAAATCAGAAAATATATCTTATTATTTATATATACTCTCAAAACCATTTAAACGATTTCTTGAAAATTTTATTCTCTTTTCATTTTTGGTATTAATAAATTATAAATAATAAACTAAAAAAAATGTTAATATATATGTGTTTGAAATCCACACTTAAACATGGGAAAAATATAATCACTACAACTATCCCTCTTTACAAGTTGCTGAGAATTAGAAAAGCAGAATAATTTATTTATCCTTAAATTTTATAAAAAAAATATTTTAGTTCTTTATTTAATTTTTATATTTTTTAATTTTTAAAGTTACATTTTTTTCAAATAGCCCCTAAAATGTACGGAAAAGTTAACGTTTGTTAATTTTGATAACGTGGAATACATGTGGATTGTCACATAGATGGCACACCAACATTTAACTAATTTTTAAATTTAAAAATATTAAAATTTTTTTATATTTTCAATAATTTTTAATTTTTAAAAATAGTTTTTTTAATATATTTTTAAAATTTTTTAAATTAAAAAATTAATTAAATGCTTATTTATCATCCACCTGTATTCTACGTTAATAAAGTTAAAAAATGTTAACTTTTATATTAATTTTGAGATGATTTGACAAAAAAAACACAAATTTAAGAGCTAAAAAAAGGTAAAAAATTAAATGAAGAGTTAAAATGAAAATTTTTAAAATTGAAGGACCAAATAAATCATTATGCCATTAAAAAGGTCAAAAAGTTACTATTTTTTTTAGAATTATGAATTTATTTAGCTGGACAAAAAATTTTAAGGCTAAACCATTTTCACCAATTTCTTGAAAACATGAACGAATAAGAAAAATAATTTAAGAAGCACATTAGAAAAAAAAATACTAAATTCAATAATTAAATATTCACTCAAATTTTTTTTGTGAATTATAAGAAGTCGTGATTTGAACTCAGGCCACACTTGAAATAGTGAACATTCTGACCATCAAACTAACACACGGTTCTAGTCACTCAATTCTTTGTTCAGTCAATTTATTCATTTTAATTTGAATTTTATTAATCTTTAGTGTATTTGTAATGTAATAATTTTATTTTACATTGTAATTATTTAAACTATTTATTTATAAATACTCAGATTTACACTAAAAAAGTACAAATCTAATTTCTTGGAAAAAACACAAATCTAAACAAGAACATAGACCCATCATATACCGAGTGTAATCAGCCTAATGTTTTTAAGTTTTTTTATCATTATAGAATATCTAAAATTATCCATAATTCCTTCTTAATTTTTAAATAAAAAAATAATACCTTTTAAAGTACTCAAAATAACATCCTTTTATATTAATAATAATATTAATACTAATCGAGCTAAGATTCCATCCATTAATCAGACCAGTGATGGAAACATTTATCTTTGTTGTTGACGCATATCATGAAAGTTGAGAGCAAGTATGTGCGGATACTCGCAATCAAATTTTAAATGTATTGTAGCGCCACCAGCACACCAGCTTTGATGATGAACCATGTTTGACACGTATCGCCATGTGTTGTTCTTCAGTTTTATGTTTTCCGACACTTGGTTTACATGCATGTTTTTCAAAACACCTATTTAAACCAAATACAGGGAGACACTATTTTCTTCACAATTCACAAAAAGATGATAAAAAATAAAAAAGGGAGAAAATAGCTCCAACACAAAAAAAGGACTGAAAAAATGGCGGATGCGAGGGTGAGTGTTAAAGAGGTTGTCGTGTGTAACGACAGGTGTGGTTGTCCTTCCCCTTGTCCCGGTGGCGGGTCTTGCAGGTTCATTTACACTCCCCCCCCCCTTTATTTTCATGGTTTCCTTTATTTTCACCCATACATGTTGGATTGATAATGTAAAATTAGTGTTTGGTTTTGATAGCTTACATATTTGCCTTCAAATGTAAGTAAAAAATGTCAAACAAGGTATTTGAATTTTGAAACTCACACATTCAACATTCAAGAACCACGAACACATGCTGCTCTGACATTCCATCCGTGCGCCACATGTGATGTGAGCAGAAGTATCTTTCTCCTTGGATATTTATTTTTCTCTGACAGGACAAACCGACCATTTGACAGTTGCGACTCTCTGTCTCTTGTTTTACTGCTCAAACTGTCAGGACCTAACTACATGCCCACTTCTTTGCTTTTGTTGTCAATTGTCATGACCTACAGGTGCACAACGACGGAGACCACAAGTGGGGCGGACCACAAGCGGTGCTCCTGCAGCGACCACTGCGGTTGCAATCCATGTACATGCAGCAAGGACGATGTGGCTGCAGGGACAGGGAAGCTGTACTGTAAATGCGGGACGGGTTGTACCTGTGCCACTTGTGCTTCTTGAGCAGAGATTTTGGTTTTGGTTTTGGTGTTACATTTGTATGTCAGTTGCAAAATCTGGGTTTTGCATGTTTGGTGTTACTATGCGAGTGTTCCTCACTAAATAATTCAATTCTCGATTTATGAGATGTTTTTAAGTAATTAATATGGCTGATATGTACCATCAATTCATGCTTAATTTTAGTCTTCCCATATTTTGAAATTTCAAAGATTAGGATCAAATTTGAAAATTGTAGAAGTTGAATGAATCCAGTTGAAACTTAAAAGAGAGAGATTTTAGTTGAATTTACCTCAAATTTTCAAACTTTTTCAGGACTTTCCAAGAATCCCTAGACTCCTTCTCACATGTGCACTGTTTCAGGCCTATTGCCCTTGGTGACCTCTATTCGAACCTAGGCTTCGCACCCTTAGGTGGCTTACTCACGGGCAGACTTATGATATTCTCTCCCACTAGATCAATATTACCATATGTCATCTTATCTGCATCCAATTGTAAACTTTACTCACCATGATTAAATTAAATTTTTAGAGGTTAAAGTGCATAATTTATAATAAGATAATATATTATTACTAATGTAAAATAAAAAACGTTGAAGGACTTGAACTTAAACATAAATACTGTCGAAATCATTTTACAAGTTTGGTTTTTAAAAAATTAAAAATGGGGATCGATTTTTAAAAACAAAAATAGAGTCTACTTAGGTGTGATTGGATCACCTTGAAAATTGTTTATTTTAAAATACTGAAAATTGTTTATTTTAAAATACTTATTTTGGCCTACAAAAACAAAGAAAAACGGGTTCGGGAGTCGGTAAGGGTTAGCACCTTCATAACACTCAGAAATTGGTACTTAATTGATAAAATCATAACCTAATGTTGAAACTTTAAAAGATTCAAAATCATAACTTAATGTTGAAACTTTAAAAGATTTAAAAAAAATGAATTTTTATTTGAAGAAAAAATTCAGACTTATCTATCTCAAAGAAATAAAACACTATACCCAATAAGTTAGAATATAGCATCTCATGACTTTGAAACTAAGCACGTCTTTATTTTAGAAAATTCCTACTTCGAGACGCAAAATGTCGAACTCAATAAGTTAAGGCACAACGATCCGAATTCCCAAGAATAGATTTTTTTTAATTTGAAATTGGTAAATTTCAATTTTTTTTAAGAAAGAAGGGATAGGTAATACCTAAAGATTCACGAGAAAAATCGAATCCAATAAGTTAGGGCAAAACTCTTCTCGAAATTCCCCAAATATTACATATTATCGTATTTTGAAAACCATTTGAATAAAATATCTTAATTCGAAAGATATTTTTAGAAAATAATGATTTAAGTATACAACATACATAAATATATAATGAACTATGCTAAACAATAATAAATGATCTAAAGAATAAAAATAAATAAACATGTAATTTAAAATAAATAGCAATAATTGAAATTTTCACGAAAATATAAAATTAAAAAAAATACTTATAATAAATATATATAATTTAATAATCTAATATATGTATAAATAATTACATGTAATAAAAATAATTAGTAAATAGTATAAAGTATTTTTATATAAAAACATTTATATATAATATACTAATCATAAAATTACATACATAATATAAATAATATAAATAAGATATACTCGGATAAAAAAATAAGATTTTAGAAATAATATATAATATAACATAATACTATATAATATAAAAATTAAAAAAGTAATATAATAAATAATATACTATATAATATAAATAATATTAAACCACATAAAATAATTCATAGTATTAATAATATACATATAAAGATAATATGTAAAAAATATATATATACAAATTTATATTGTTAATAGATTAATATATAAATAATAAAATCTAAAAATTTTAATATGCTAAAACATTATAATATAATACCAAAATAATTTAAATTAAAAAATAATAATATAAAAAAAATCCAGGATTAAATAAATATAAGGGATTAAAATGGCAATTATGCCTTTTTCCAAAACGGCGTCGTAAAGAATTTGGCCCTTAATGCGGACAGAGGGACTAAATTGGAACAAAAAACAAAATTTAGGGCTAATTTAATAAATAATGAAAATTCAATTTGGACCGAATTAAAAAAATAAAAATACGGGAGGACTGAAATTGAAATTAGACCATTCATAAAAAACGCGCGTATCCTCCCCGAGTATTCGGGTCAACGCGCGGATCCCCTACTTGAAACGACGTCGTTTTACGTTTATCAGACTGTCGAAACCATTCTTTTATTAGGTTTAAAGAACGTGGATCGACTTTAAAAATATGGAATGGAGTCGCCACCGATCTTTTATTCGAGGTGTGATCAGATCACCTTGAGATTGATTATTTTAATAAAACATTTTAATTTATTAAAATAATAATTTTTGGTCTACGAATTATAAGAAAATGAGTTCGGAAGTCGGTTACGTGCGAGGAAGGGTTAGCACCCTTGCAACGCTCAAAATTGGTACCAGATTGATTAATTAGTGTCCTTATGCTTTAAACTTGAAAATATTTAAGGTATAAATTTTTAAAGAGAATTAGTTATCCTTGAATTGAATCTCAAGATTAACTCGTCTCAAAGGAATAAAATATCATACCCAGTACGTTAGGATATAATACGTTTATACCTCGACACCGAGATCATCTTTGATCTTCAAAACATGCAATTAAGAAGGGTATTTGGCTATTTGGTTGGACGGAAAATTGACACCCAGTACGTTAGGGCATAATTTTCTGACCTTCCAAACACACAAATATTACCTTATTTTGGGAAAAAAATTTTAAATACACAATCTTAAATTCGGCTCAAAATGCATTTTTAATGAAACGGAACAGTTAGTAGAGACTTGAATACATTAGAAATCGAGGTATGATAAGATGCATAAACATTAATCATGAAATACACACAAATTAAATATCATATTAACAACAGGCTATAAAACATAATAATCTTACCAAACTGACAATGGCAAATTAACATAAAATTAATGTTGAATTTGAATCTCAAGATTAACTCGTTTCGAAGGAATAAAAATATCATACCCAGTACGTTAGGATATAACACGTTTATATCTCGACATCGAGATTATCTTTGATCTTCAAAACATGCGATTAAAAAGGGTATTTGGCTATTTAGTTGGACAGAAAATTGACACCCAGTACGTTAGGGAATAATTTTTCGAACTTCCAAACACATAAATATTGCCTTATTTTGGAAAAAAAGTTTTTTAATACATAATTTTAAACTCGGCTTAAAATGTATTTTTAATGAAATGTAACATTTAATAGAGACTTGAATATATTGGAATTTGAGGCATAATACCACAAGATGCATGAATATTTATCATGAAATATACCCCAAAATAAACAATCATATTAACAATAGGCTATTGAATGAAATGATCCTATAAAATTGGTCATGACAAGTTAACATAAAATAAAATCTTGGATGCTAACAAAAATATTTAAAATAAATAAAATAAATTGATTTTGAAATTAACACTTTATGAGATTATTTACTATACAATCGTTTATGAAAGAATTTATTAGATATATATTTTAAAAGAATTTACATGTCTAAGTATATATATATGCAAGCGTATATAAGTAATAAAATATAAAATATATGAAATAAATCAAAATATACAATAAAACACTATACATGTATGTATAAAATAATAATATATAATTGTCTTGTTTTTTTAGATTAATATTATAAACTATTAAAGAAATATTTAGTATATGATTTAGAATCAAATATTTTTACAATAAATATATAAATATATAGATGGCAAATAAACAAATTAGAACCTTATAGAATAGATTTCAAAATAATTTAATTATAATAACTTGGATAATGGATAAATTTAAGACTAAAATACATGAATTATAAATAAAATTAATAATTAATCGATATAAAGAACAAAAAACAAAATTAGAAGACTATTTCCTAAATAAACCTAATTATTTGAATGAAATCATGGATTCTATCGCATTTTCGCATAAAAATAGAGGATCAATTTGGCAAATATCCCAATATCTAAAACGCAGCGCACACACAGAACTAAATTAAAATGATTCACGAATTACAGGGATTAATTTAAAAAAACGAAGGAAATATATAACATGTCTAATTGAATAACACTATAACCAAAAGGACTAAATGCATAAATATTCCATTATTGCAAAAACACGCGGATCTTGCGCTTTAAAACGGATTGGGTCGGGTAGCTTTACACGGCACCGTTTTAGGCTATTGAAATGAACTAAAAACGGTGCCGTTTTCTTAATTGGCACCGATTATTTAAAAGCCTAATTAAACCATTTTTGCTAATCTACCCTAAATTGAAAAACCCTAGCCCCCTTTCCTTTGTTTTCAATCGCAATCCGAAACATCTCCACCGAGCCACTAAATCGCCACCACGAACGGCGAATAGCAGCACCTGAGGATTCGATTTGCTTCCGTAACACCAACCTTAAAGCCCTGCTTTCTGATTTAGCCACCTCGTTCATCTTCGATTGCGACGGAGAAAACGAACGATGGTACATCTCGCATCTTCGCCTAACTCCGATTGCGACAGAGAAGACGAGGATACTCACAAAGGTACTTATCTTTTTCTCTTCTTTTTATTTCACATGAACACACAAAGAAACAGATGCAAAAAGGGAAAGAAAAAAAAAACGAAAAGGAAAAAGTTTTGAGAAATGAAATCACCTTCTGCTTTTTTTCTGGTTTCGTATTTCTTGTATTTTGTGTGCGTCAAAAAGATGTCCCCCTTTACAACTGTTTTTCTTCGATTTTTATAACCGAATTCAGAAAAAGAAATAAAAAAAATACAATCATTTTTTCTTGTTGCACTGTGTTTTTTATTTCCTTGTGCAGGTACGAGGCGACATGGAGGCACGAGGGTGGTGTACGGAGGCCGTACGGTGGCGACATGGCGCGGGGTGGCTTGCTGTTGGGGCTGTGTGCAGCGCTGGTGGGAACCCTAGGGTTTCCGAGTTTTGGAACCATTCGGGCCTTAGGGTTAGGGGCATTTGGGCTTAGTGTTTTAGTATTTGGGCCACTAGGGACTTTGGGCCTGTTATTTTATTCATTTTTTGTAAATTTGAACTACTGATGGACTTTATTATTATTATTGTTTTTGGTTTTTGGTTATAAAATGGGCCTGGGCATAAATTGGGTCTTACAGCTGCCTCTCTTTGCTCATTGTTGTGTAACGAGAATGGAGCAAAGACTTTAAAAGGGCCAATTTTGCCCGGTCTCGCTTAATCTTGACTTCTATCGGTGCTTTTATTCTTTGAGTAGCTTCATTCCATCCTACTGTATCTTCAAGGGCATGAAAACTAGCGCTTCGATCCAATTCGATGTAATTTCCTAGAGAAGAGATTTGTAGCTTCAATCTGCTCCGTTGGGACTTCGATGTGATAAGAATCCAGAGGGAAGAGATTTGTAATTTCGATCTTCTCACTGAAACTTCTCGAAATATTGGTTGGTCCTCAATGTAATCTCAGGGAGGAGGGATTTATAGCTTCAACCTGCTCCACTGGGACTTCGAGGTGATAAGATTTGTATCTTCGATCTACTTCGCTCAGGAAGGCAATATCCTCTATCTTCAACCTGCTCCACTGCAAACTCAGGGAGACAAGATCTGGTGTCTTCGATCTGCTCTTGCAACTTCAGGATTGCCAGATCTGCTATCTTCGATTTGCTTCGCTCAGGAAGGCAAGATCTGCTATCTTTTGTCTGCTCCAATGCAAACTCAGGGATGCCGGACTGATGGCTTAAATCTGTTCCACTCTTGCTTAGGAGACCAAATTTGTTTGTTCGATCTTGGTCCATCGCTTAGGGTGACAAGATCTACAATCTTCAACCTATTCCACTCTTTGGTCGTGGAGATATGGCTGGTGGCTTAAATCTGCTCCACTACTGCTTAGGGGGACAAGATTTGCCGTTCGATCTTGGTCCACTACTGCTTAGGGTAACAAGATCTACAATCTTCGACCTATTCCAATGCTTGTCATGGAGATAGGGCTGGTGGCTTAAATCTGTTCCACTACTGCTTAGGGAGACAAGATTTGCCGTTCGATCTTGGTCCGCTACTGCTTAGGGCGACAAGATCTACAATATTCGACCTATTCTAATGCTTTTCATGGAGATAGGGCTGGTGGCTTAAATCTGTTCCAATACTGCTTAGGGAGACAAGATTTGCCGTTCGATCTTGGTCCACTACTGCTTAGGCCGACAATATCTACAATATTCGACCTATTCCACTGCTGGTCAGGGAGATAGGGTTGGTGGCTTAAATCTGTTCCAATACTGCTTAGGGAGACAAGATTTGCCGTTCGATCTTGGTCCACTACTGCTTAGGGCTACAAGATCTACAATCTTCGACCTATTCCACTGCTGGTCAGGGAGATAGGGTTGGTGGCTTAAATCTGTTCCACTACTGCTTAGGGAGACAAGATTTGCCGTTCAATCTTGGTCCACTACTACTTAGGGCGACAAGATCTACCATATTCAACCTATTCCACTGCTGGTCAAGGAGATAGGACTGATGTCTCTGATCTGCTCCTGCAACTTGAGGATTGCCAGATCTGCTATCTTTGATCCGCTTCGCTCAGGAAGGCAAGATCTTCGAATTCACCGATGTTGCAACAACGTCCTCTAAGGGACCTGTCCTGTAAAATCAGTTCAGTTGTTTATGTTTATATAAAATGGTTAGGATGCAATGATCAGAATAAATCTCATGCTCCTGACTAAATGTATCATGGACGACATTTGCATGAATGCAGAATGTCATGAGAATGGTCTTTTTAGAAAGATTAGGATGCAATGATCAGAATGAATCAAATGTCCATAAATAGATGTGTCTTATGGATGATATTTGTATGAATGCAGAATGTCATGAGAATGATTTCTTACAATGATTAGGATACAATGATCGGAATGAATCAAAAGCTCCTAACTAAATGTGTTTTGCATGAATGCAGAATTTCATGAGAATGATCCCTTTTTAAAAGTTTAAGGTGGTCATCGCTCATTGTTTATCACTGATGTCTTATGCTGCGATCTTATTCGGATGGTATTCTTGACAGAAAACCCAAGAAAACAAATATCTTGCTCAACAAATTTACCCCACTGTAACTTCAGTGTTCATCTCATTGTGACTTAGGGGTATAGGATCTGAATCTTTTCCCATCCATCCCACTGCTATTCAAAGGTACATGACTTGTATCATTTTCCATTCATGCCACTGCAACTCAAGGGTAGAGGACTGTAATTTGTTCAATCAACTGATCGCTCTCCAGGTGACCTAACCAAATGTGTATACATGATATTTGCATAGATGCAAAATATCATGTTTTTCTTGCGAATGATTCCCCTTTTACACTTGGGTTAACATTGCCCATTTTTTTTCAAGATTGTATCACTGACGCAATATCTTGTCGTTTGTTCAACCACCATTTTTGACAAAAATCCAAAGAGATAACCTTAATATGGACTCAAATATTTCCGACCCTTAAGCTTGGTGAATTCTGAACAATAATCCTGTTTCAGGTTCTTGTATTATTCAGAAGCCTCCAGAGTAATATGCGAAACTCCTTTTGTGAAAGTGTTATTAGTCCACTAATCGTTATTTCAATGCGAAACTCTTGAAAAAGATCATAACAATGGACAATAAGGAAATTAATCAGGAGCATAGCTCGAAATAAATAAGTTAAGCAAAGATAACAAATGCAATCAGAGGAAATTTATTGTGAACATATTTTGAAAAGAATAATATAATCACAAATAGCAAATTTAAAATGGGTAAAATGGAAAATAGGTGCCCTGTGATATCGCGCACTGAGCTTCTGCTCAAACTTCTTGAGGACCATTTTAAGCTCAATATGTGTTTAAGGGATCCGAGTACTTGGTCGATGCCCCAAGACGTAGCATACTTCTTCATTGTTAACTCGCATATAGCAAGACTCACTGTATGCCCCACTTTTGATCAAAATTTGAGTCGCCCTTTTCGGGTTTTCAACTCAAATCCCCTTTGGTCTCAAAGTGCCCTTTGCGAGTTTTCACCTTGGCCTCTCCTTCTTCTTTCTTTTTCTTTCTTTTCCTATTTTTTTTTGTTTTTGTTTTTTTTTTATTTTTTTTGTTTGTTTTTGTTTTTTTTTTGTTTTACTCTTTGGAAAACTTCTTATTGAATTCTGAATTCACCGGATTGGGCAGGTCCTTGCTATCTATCTCAGACAATATCCATGCTTCCCTAGAACAGGCCTTCTTTGCTGCATAAAGTCCTTCCCAGTTTGGCATCCACTTTCTTCTGAAGCCCTTTTTGCATGGGAAAAATCTTCTTCAAAGCCCTATCATGAAATTTTCTAGGGCGAATCATTTTTGTCGTGAGCTCGCATCATCTGACTGTGACAGATAGTTTTTAAAATTTTCTTTTCAAATTCAACTGATCATATTGAGATTGGATCCATTCTGCCTCATCCGATTTCAGCTCTGAAGGAATTTCGACTCCAATGGCCAAAACCAATGAGAAATGTGTTACCCAGGACAGTCTTGGCCAACGTTTGATAATCATAGAGCGTAAATAGTAACTTCTGTATGCCAATCTTTACAAGTCTCGGTCTTTTTATGATCTTTTGTTTTTCTTTTTGGTTGCTTTTGCTGCACTGATATGTGGCACCTAATCTTTGAACAGACCGCAGACTTTTGACATTGTACGGTTGAATGTGATCTTTTTGACATTTTTTTTATTCTTTCTTTCTTTTTTATTTTTTCTCTCTCTCTCTTTTTTTTTTGGAATTTGATAACTTTCGACATCATAAGATTGGCATAAGAAGCGACTTTCACCCTTTTGGTGGAGTGACCAATGACCACGAATATAAATCGATATTGGCTAAAAGCTTTTGAGGAGGTTGGCTTGATAACGTCCCTGCCCCACGTATATGGAATCTGTGAAGACATAGAGGAGGCGCGTAAGTCTGTATTCATCCATCTGGCATTCTGGCATAACTGATGCAACCTCCCTTTTCTGGTGGACCAGCAGTACCTAAACCTCATGATTAGCCTGACTATTGTAGAACCATTAGCATGGGTTCTTTAAACATCAATCTTAACAGTATATCCACATTTCAATAGCCTAGCGTGCCTTGATATGATCGTGCGAAAACATCTTGAATTCTTGAAAATAGCTCAATGATGTCTCACCTTGTGGTGAATTATGCTTCGATATTTGCCCTTTCTTAATCTCGCAACGTCCACTGACCTTTTGCAAGGTAGAGTCTATTTTCATCTTGTTCTACCATCCTTAACAAATCAAAAGATAGGCTACGATCTCTGTCATCTTCCAAGTCCTTAGATCCCTTAGGCCCGTATCTCATTCAAAAAGGGAGTCAGTAACAACGTTGCTCATGTCATTGATATATGGGTACCTATTGTAGGTACGAAGGCAAATTCCAAAGAATAAATGATTCTAAGGATGATTATTTGTATGGTATGGTCATGAATAAAGAATGAAAGAATATTCTAAAAACCAAATAATGTATAGTATAAAATGTAAAGAATAACAAATATTTGCTTAAAAAGATGCATCTTATTGAAATAAAAATTCTGGACACAAGCCTATTTCACAAAAAGATTCTTGTTGCTTCTAGGATTAAAGCAACAAGCATGTTTTGAACATTGCTCTAGATTAGCTCTAAAATACAGGGATCCCTTCACAGTCCCATTGTTTAAAATCTTCCCAAGTACGTAAAGGTAGAAGCTTGGAAAATCTATTCCCTGGTTCTCTTTTCGAATATATCATTAATGTTCAAATTCGCCAGTATCAGGTTTTGCACTAGAGCCCTGAACTTGACGTACTCCTGATCTCATGCCCCCATTCATCATGGTGCTCACAATAGTTATCCCTTTAACAGCATGGTTGAATAACGAATTTTCTACACCAGAGGGATCATCGAATCTTATAACTCCTATTTTGATGAATCTTTCGACTAATTTCTTGAAAGCGGTGCAGTTTTCCATCGAGTGCCCCGTAATTCCTGTATGGTATTCACATTGGGCGTTCACATCGTACCATTTAGGGTATGGAGTCTGTACTGGTTCCACGTAAAATGGGATACAACATGTGCTTCAAACAAAATTTGGTACAATTCCCTATACGTGATTGGGATGGGTGCAAACTGGGGTTTTTCTAAGTTCGATTTTGGATCAGGTTCTTGCCTTGGGGGGACCTGTCGGCTGGTAGTTATCGTCCTTGGCTGGCCTACTATAATCGGCTCCAAATTGCCCTTGTTATACTTACTCGTATTATTCGCTTTATTTTCTTTTTTCTTCAGGGCTTTTAAAGTCCACTCTCCTTTTTCTTTTGTTTCTGTCAGCACAACCAGTTTGGCT
Source organism: Gossypium sturtianum (assembly GCA_025698515.1). Classification (NCBI taxonomy): domain Eukaryota; kingdom Viridiplantae; phylum Streptophyta; class Magnoliopsida; order Malvales; family Malvaceae; genus Gossypium; species Gossypium sturtianum. The sequence goes on along the minus strand of CM046946.1, from coordinate 4,913,966 downwards.
CGATCATCCTCCGGGTTAAAACCTAAACCCATCGGAAAGTTCAACAGGGCCGAAGTATCAGTCTGACATTGGGGTCCAATAATGACGGGTACCCCATGCGAACGCGTGTCTGGGTGAGTCGGGATACTTATCGGGGAATAAACGATATCTTCATCATCATCCATACTGCTGACCACTGGGCCACTCCTTTTTTCAAGCCTCCGACTAGTAATTGGGTTAATTGGCGCATCATATTCAGTTGATCTCGCATATCCCGTTGAATTTTGGCCAACTGCTCTTGTATCAGTATTTGCCTTTGCTCTAATCTCTCTAACCTTTGTTCCATGTCTTCTAGGTTAACTGAAAATATTTCACCTAATCAGGGTCATTTTGTAAAAAAAATTAATGCAAATGATGCAATGTAATGAAAATAGCGTAATGCAAATGATGTAATGCACATGCATGAAATGCAATGCAAATGCATGGAATGAATGCAAAAAAGAAAGAGAGACGTTGATTATGAATTCAATTCCATTAGAAGAACTTTTCTAGAAAACAGATTTCTTTACATAAAACGGATTACATATGCGGCTTTGTCCTCATAGTCCAGCTAAAGGCATCAATCCTTTTCTTCGTATCCGGATGTCATGGTCGTGTCCCGTGAACTTCCTCAATAGATGCCTCTTCTAGCTTCTTGTTGTTTGATCCAGGCTGCGACTCTTCACTCACTTATCCTCCGCGATGCTCATTAGCTCCTTTAAGAAAGTCGAGACGTGACGGCCCTTAAATAGTTTTTGTCGGTTTGAATCCTCGAGCAAAGTCTTGTATTCTTCTGTGGACTATCAGCCTTCTCTCGTTGTTTACCTGGACTATATTCAAACGACCGTATTATAATCCACTTTATCAAGTAACCCATTTCCTTATGACAAGCTCTTCTTTTTAGCAATCAAATATTAATCAACATCTCCTTTCTATAATGATGCAATGCAATGCAATCAAAACAAAAGAAAACACGTTAGTGCAAGAGACATAAACAACATAAAACACCTGACCGGGTGACTACTAGGATTTGGCGTGGCTCTATCTAGGGTAGGCTCCTAGGGCTGCTATATGCGGCTTGGTTCTAGAGGATGGGTACCTGAACCAGCAGATTCCTCAATCTTCACCCATTATAGGCTCATATGTATCAAGTTCGGTTCAAAGGGGATACATTTCCCTATGCCCATGCGGAGGTGAAAACCTCACGAAGACATAGGTACGGATGTATCCCGGAAGAAGTGCACTAGCCCGTGCGGAGGTGAAAACCTTACGAAGGCATAGTTTCTCACTCCCACTTATAGGTGTAACAACAACGGTTATGCAATACAATGCCAGAGTATTCTACGAGATTTTAATCATAACATCGATAAATGCATTAAAAGAAACGAGATTTTTCAAAACAATTTTCCGAGTTTTCAATCAAAAGGACAAAACTTAATCAATCTATGGCCTGACTCTCAACCGTCCCCAGCGGAGTCGCCAAGCTGTCGAAACCATTCTTTTATTAGGTTTAAAAAACGGGGATCGACTTTAAAAATATGGAATGGAGTCGCCACCGATCTTTTATTCGAGGTGTGATCGGATCACCTTGAGATGGATTATTTTAATAAAACATTTTAATTTATTAAAAAAATAATTTTTGGTCTACAAATTATAAGAAAACGGGTTCGGAAGTCGGTTACGTACGAGGAAGGGTTAGCACCCTTGTAACGCCCAAAATTGGTACCAGATTGATTAATTAGTGTCATTATATTTTAAACTTGTTAAGGTATAAATTTTTAAAGAGAATTAGTTATCCTTGAATTGAATCTCAAGATTAACTCGTCTCAAAGGAATAAAATATCATACCCAGTACGTTAGGATATAATACGTTTATACCTCGACACCGAGATCATCTTTGATCTTCAAAACATGCAATTAAGAAGGGTATTTGGCTATTTGGTTGGACGGAAAATTGACACCCAGTACGTTAGGGCATAATTTTCTGACCTTCCAAACACACAAATATTACCTTATTTTGGAAAAAAAATAATTTAAATACACAATCTTAAATTCGGCTCAAAATGCATTTTTAATGAAACGGAACATTTAGTAGAGACTTGAATACATTAGAAATCGAGGTATGATAAGATGCATAAACATTAATCATGAAATACACACAAATTAAATATCATATTAACAACAGGCTATAAAATATAATAAGCTTACCAAACTGACAATGACAAATTAACATAAAATTAATGTTGAATTTGAATCTCAAGATTAACTCGTTTCGAAGGAATAAAAATATCATACCCAGTACGTTAGGATATAACACGTTTATATCTCGACATCGAGATCAACTTTGATCTTCAAAACATGCGATTAAAAAGGGTATTTGGCTATTTAGTTGGACGAAAAATTGACACCCAGTACGTTAGGGCATAATTTTCCGAACTTCCAAACACACAAATATTGCCTTATTTTGGAAAAAAAAGGTTTTTTAATACTCAATTTTAAACTCGGCTTAAAATGTATTTTTAATGAAATGTAACATTTAATAGAGACTTGAATATATTGGAATTTGAGGCATAATAGCACAAGATGCATGAATATTTATCATGAAATATACCCCAAAATAAACAATCATATTAACAATAGGCTATTGAATTAAATGATTCTATAAAATTGGTCATGACAAGTTAACATAAAATAAAATCTTGGATGCTAACAAAAATATTTAAAATAAATAAAATAAATTGATTTTGAAATTAACACTTTATGAGATTATTTACAATACAATCGTTTATGAAAGAATTTATTAGATATATATTTTAAAAGAATTTACATGTCTAAGTATATGTATATGCAAGCGTATATAAGTAACAAAATATAAAATATATGAAATAAATCAAAATATACAATAAAATACTATACATGTATGTATAAAATAATAATATATAATTTTCTTGTTTTTTTAGATTAATATTATAAACTATTAAAGAAATATTTAGTATATGATTTAGAATCAAATATTTTTACAATAAATATATAAATATATAGATGGCAAATAAACAAATTAGAACCTTATAGTAGAATAGATTTCAAAATAATTTAATTATAATAACTTGGATAATGGATAAATTTAAGACTAAAAATACATGAATTATAAATAAAACTAATAATTAATCGAAATAAAGAACAAAAAACAAAATTAGAAGACTATTTCCTAAATAAACCTAATTATTTGAATGAAATCATGGATTCTATCGCATTTTCGCATAAAAATAGAGGATCAATTTGGCAAATATCCCAATATCTAAAACGCAGCGCACACACAGGACTAAATTAAAATGATTCACTAATTACAGGGATTAATTTAAAAAAAAATGAAGGAAATATATAACATGTCTAATTGAATAACAGTATAACCAAAAGGACTAAATGCATAAATATTCCATTATTGCAAAAACACGCGGATCTTGCGCTTTAAAACGGATTGGGTCGGGTAGCTTTACACGGCACCGTTTTAGGCTATTGAAATGAACTAAAAACGGTGCCGTTTTCTTAATTGGCACCGATTATTTAAAAGCCTAATTAAACCATTTTTACTAATCTACCCTAAATTGAAAAACCCTAGCCCCCTTTCCTTTGTTTTCAGCCGCAATCCGAAACATCTCCACCGAGCCACCAAATCGCCACCACGAACAGCGAATAACAGCACCTGAGGATTCGATTTGGTTTCGTAACACCAACCTTAAAGCCCTGTTTTCTTATTTAGCCACCTCGTTCATCTCCGATTACGACGGAGAAAATGAACGATGGTACATCTCGCATCTTCGCCTAACTCCGATTGCGACAGAGAAGACGAGGATACTCAAAAAGGTACTTATCTTTTTCTCTTCTTTTTATTTCACATGAACACACAAAGAAACATATGCAAAAAGGGAAAGAGAAAAAAACGAAAAGGAAAAAGTTTTGAGAAATGAAATCACCTTCTGCTTTTTTTCTGGTTTCGTATTTCTTGTATTTTGTGTGCGTCAAAAAGATGTCACCCTTTACAACTGTTTTTCTTCTGTTTTTATAACCGAATTCAGAAAAAGAAAAAAAATACAATCGTTTTTTCTTGTTGCGCTGTGTTTTTTATTTCCTTGTGCAGGTACGAGGCGACGTGGAGGCACGAGGGTGGTGTACGTAGGCCGTACAGTGGCGACGTGGCACGGGGTGGCTTGCTGTTGGGGCTGTGTGTGGCGCTGGTGGGAACCCTAGGGTTTTCGAGTTTTGGAACCATTCGGGTCTTAGGGTTAGGGGTATTTGGGCTTAGTGTTTTAGTATTTGGGCCACTAGGGACTTTGGGCCTGCTATTTTATTCATTTTTTTTGTAAATTTGAACTGCTGATGGACTTTATTATTATTATTGTTTTTGGTTTTTGGTTATAAAACGGGCCCGGGCATAAATTGGGTCTTACACAGACTAAACGAAAACGGCGCCGTTTCTCTACTATTATATAAACTAAAAATTTAACAAAAAATTCATTTTAAACATTTCTAAAAAAAAAATCTGAGGCCTTAAAATCCTCTATGATCCTTGGCCTCCGGCCAGACTCCGACCTGGGCTCTATTACACGCGCCGACACACGAGCCGTCGCCTCCAGTAGCCGAAAGGTAAAAAAACTTTGCCTTTTTTTTATATATTATTTTGTTTATGAAATATGCAGGAATCGAAAAAAAAGAAAAAAAAAGAATGTAAATCACCTCTGAAATGGAATTTTTTATCTCTCTGTATTCCAATATTTTTTCTTTGTGTATTCTGCTTTTTTTTCTCTTTCTGTCTGTCCCCTTTTTACAGATTTTTCATGGGGTTTTATAACCCGAAAAAACGAAAGAAAAAAAAGAAATACATTTTTTCATATCTGTTTCTTTCCCTTTTTGCTACGTTTTCCTTATTTTGCAGGTCAGGCGAGGATTCTGGTGGTGACCGCGACGTGACTTACTGCGCGATTCTCGGCTTTGACGAGGGCAAGGCTTGCGGCGCAAAGAGGCTGAGGGTGTTGAGGCGTGATGATCGGGCTTCTACTGAGGCGGCGCCTAGGGTTTCAGAAACCCTAGGCCACCTCTAATTCTGTTTAATGTTTGGGCCTTCTTGGGCTGCACTAGTTTGGGTCCTAATTTGGTCTGTTTAGGATCTGGGTTGGATGGGTCTGTTTAGGTAGTGTTTGGGTTTAAGTGTTGGGCTTTTGGCTTATTGTTTTTGGGTTTTTGTAAAAGGACTGTATAAATTAAAAGAAACTGGGCATTTTATTTTTTTTGTTTTTATTGTATGGGCTCGGTCAAAATTGGGTCTCTACAGCTGCCCATCTTTGCTCATTGTCGAGAAACGAGAATAGAGCAAAGACAATAGAAGGACCAATTTTGCCCGGTCTTTTTCGAGCCTCGTCTTCTTGGTCCTCGTCTTCTTCAAACAACTTTAAACTCCACTATAACTTCAATAAGTCTGATAGCTTCAATCTGCTTCACTGCTACATCAGATAGATAAGGCTGAAAGTGCTTTCGATCTGCTTCCTGCAACTTCAGGAAGATAAGATCTGTAATTTTCGATCTGCTTCTTGCAACTTCAAGAATGCCGGATCTACAATCTCCATCATTTCACTACTACCTTGAGAGGACAAAATCTGAACTTTTCACCAGCTTCCTTACTATCTTCAGGAAGATTTCAATCTTCAGTTTGTTCCACTACCATCTCTAGAGAACAAAATCTGAACTTTTCAATTTGCTTCCTTACTATCTTCAGGAAGACTTCAATCTTCAGTCTGCTCCACTACCATCTCGAGGGAACATAATCAACTTTTAAATTTGCTACCTTACTATCTTCGTGGATGACTTCAATCTTCACCGCTGCTCCACTACCATCTCGAGGGAACATAATCTGACTTTTAAATTTGCTTCCTTACTATCTTCAGAAGACTTCAATCTTCACCGCTCCCACTATCATCTCTAGGGAACAAAATCAAATTTTCAATTTGCTTCCTTACTATCTTCAAGAAGACTTCAATCTTCACTGCTCCACTATCATCTCTAGGGAACAAAATCCTGAACTTTTAAATTTGCTTCCTTACTATCTTCGTGAAGACTTCAATCTTCACTGCTCCACTATCATCTCTAGGAACAAAAATCAAACTTTTCAATTTGCTTCCTTACTATCTTCGTGAAGACTTCAATCTTTAGCTTTGCTCCACTATCATATCTAGGGAATGAATCCAACTTTTTAATTTTCTTCCATACTATCTTCAGGAAGACTTCAATCTTCAGCCTGCTCCACTATCATCTCTAGGGAACAAAATCTGAACTTTCAAATTTGCTACACCGTCCTCTGGAGGACATGTCCTATAGACTTGAATGTATTATGGATGACATTTGCATGAATGCAGAATGTCATGCGAATGATGATTAGGATGCATGATCGGAATGAATTTAATGCTCCTAACTAAATTATATTAGGGATGACATTTGCATGAATGTAGAATGTCATAAGAGTGATCCTATGTAATGATTAGAATGCAATGATCGAAATGAATCTAATGCTTCTAACTAAATGTATTATGAACGACATTTGCATGAATGCAGAATGCCATAAGAATAATTTCCTTCTTTTTCTCTCTCCCCTTTTTTTTTTGGTACAACGATTAAGATACAATGATCGGAATGAATCAAATGCTCCTAATTAGAAATGTGAGAATGATCCCTATGGGTTATCATTGCTCATAATTCATTAAGGCTCTATCACTGATGTGCTACCATGCTTTCTCGTTCAGCTGGTATCATGGACAGAAAACCCAAAGAAACAATCATTCTGTTCAGCAAGCTTACCCCGCTGTAATTCCAAAGTCTCTTTTCTTGAACCTTAGGACATAAAAATTTATACCTCCCACTGCAACTTCAAAGGAATAACATTTGGTTTCTTCCATCCATCCAATTATCACTTAGAGGTATGGAATTTTCAATCAACTTGGTCTGTTACATCATCCCCTGAGTATAATGACAAGATGTACGTATGTAGGGTATTTTCTTTTCCTGAGAATGATCCCCTTTTACACTTGGCTTGACATTGTTCGTCATTTTTCGAAATAGTATTACCGACGAAAAGTCCTATCCAATAAGAATCTGCAGAGATAATCATCCTTCAATATTTCCCAACCCTTAGGCTTGGTAAGTTTTAAACAATAGTCCTATTTTGGATTCACATATTATTTAGAAGCTTCTAGAGTAATATACAAAACTCCTTTTATGAAAGTATTATTAGTCCATTAATCGTTATTTCAATATAAAATGCTTGAAAAAGATCACAACAATGGACAAGAAAGAAATTAATCATGAGGATAGCTCGAAACAAATAAGTTAATCAAAGATAACCAAGGCAAATAAAAGAAAATTGATTTAGGTGTATTTTGAAAATAATAAAGCAATTAAAGATAACAAATTCAAAAATGGGTAAGATGGAAGCTAGGTGCCCCAGATATCACAGCCTGAGCTTCTCTGTTCAAACTTTTTGAGGACCATCTTAAGCTTAGTATGTGTTTATGGGATCCGGAGTACTTTTTCGATGGCCCAATATGCAGCATACCTCCTCATTGTTAATTCAGGCATAGCAAGACTATCATGCCCTATCTTTGAACAAAATTTGAGCCGCCCTTTTCGGGTTTTCAGCTCAAAGCCCCTTTGGTCTCAAAGCGCCCTTTGCGGGTTTTCGCTTTGGCCTTTCTTTTTTCTTTTTCTTCTTCTTTTTTTTTTTGAATTTGAACTCAAGACGCCCTTTACGGGTTTTCACCTTTCCCTTTTCAGGTAAAATACTTCTTGATTGAACCTGAATTCACCGGATTGGGCAAGTCTTCGTCATCTATCTCGCTCAATATCAATGCTCCTCCAGAATAGGCCTTACATAAGTCCTTCTCAGTTTGGCATATGCTTTCTTCTAAAATCATTTTATAGAAGAAAGGTCTTTTTCAACATCAGGTTCCCTCGTGGAATTCCCTAAGATGAACTTCTTCAACGTAAGCTCGCATCATCTGGCCGTGACGAATAGCTTTTAACCTTTTATTCAATTAGGTTTAATTAGCAAAACGCTTCAATTCCATAAACCAATGGGTAAGATGTTGCCCCCAGCAAAGGTTCTGGCCGACGTTCAATAAGACAGAAGGTAACAGTAGCTTTTTATGCCAATCCTTACAAGTCTAAGTCACCTTTCATAGTTTTTTTTTTTGCTGTACTGTAATATGTTGCCTAGTCTGCAGTTATGCGTGATCCTTTATGGCATTCTTTGCGGGCATCTGATCCTTTCCTTTTTTTTTATTTTTTTTTGTTTTTTTTGGAGAATTTACTGTCTTCGACCTTGTAACATTAACATAAGAAGCTACTTCCACCCTCTTAGTGAAGTAAGCGACGACCATGACGATGAATCAATATTGGCTAAAAGCTTCTACCGATATTGGCCCCATCACATCCATGCCCCACATATGGAAAATTTGCGAAGAACTGGAGAAGGCACATGAATCTTGTCTCCTTAAATACGGCATAGCTGATGCCATCCCTTTCTATGTAGATCAGCAGTACCCGATCCTTATGTTAAGCCCGTGTCTTAGTAGCCCAGGTATGTCCTGATATAATCGTGCAAAAACATCTTTGAATTCTTGAAAATAACTCAATGATGTCTCGCATTATCTTTATGGTGAGCTGTGTTTCGATCTTCACCCCTTTTCTAGGCTCATAATATTTACTGACCATTTGTTAAGTAAAGTCTGTTTTTCATTTTGCTAATCCATTTTTAACAAATTAGAAGATATGTTACAATCTCTATTATCTTCAAAGTCCTTAGATGCCCTAAACCCATACCTCATTCAAAAAGGGAATCCGTAACAACGTTGCTCATGTCATTGATATCTGAAGACCTAGTGTAAGTTCAAAGAAAGATTTCCAAAGAATAAATGATTCAAAGAATGGTTATTTGTATGATATGAATAAAAGAATATTTGAAAGAAAAATAAAAGAATCTATACATAAAAAGAATGGAAGAATATTTGTTCAAAAAGATGCATTTTATTGAAATAAGAATTTAGGACACAAGCCTATTTCACAAAAGGGTTCTTATTGCCTCTAGGCTTAAGGCAACAAGCGTGTTTTGAATATTACTCTAGATTAGCTCTAAAATATAGAGATCTCTTCCACAGTCCCATTATTCAAAACACTCCCAAGTATACAAGGGCTTTGAAACTTTGTTCTCCGATTTCCTCTTCGCTTTTGATTTCTTCAAGGGATCGCAACTTTCTTGTCTCCTCCTTCAGTTATCGCGTTTGCTGTCTCATCAAAGTGATCAGGTTTTGATGAATCGTCGAACTTCACAATTCCCATTTTAATGAACCTTTCAACCAACTTCTTAAACGTAGTACAGTTTTCAATTGAATGACCCTTTATTCCCGCATGGTACTCACATTGGGCATTTCCGTTATACCATTTTGGGAACGGAGGTTGCAACGGTTTTAAATAAAATGGGGACACCACGTGTGCATCAAACAAACTCTGATAAAGCTCCTTATACGTCATTGGGATTGGCGTAAATTGGAGCTTTTCAGAGTTTTGCCTTGTGCCTGACTCCTGTCTTGTCGACCCTTGTTGCCCAGCAGTAATTACCTTTGACTGATTAATAGTAATTGCTTTTGAGTACCCTTTGTTGTATGTACTCGTGTTATTCACCTTGTCATCTTTTTTCCTAGGAGTAGACCTTCTAGTTGTTTCCCCTGCTTCAATCTTGCCACCTCTAATGGCATTTTCAATCATTTCTCCTGCCATCACTATATCCGCAAAGCTCTTAGTAGTACTTCCTATCATATGAGTAATGAATGGAGCCTTCAAGGTATTGATGAAGAGCATTGTAGTCTCATTTTCTAGGAGTGGTGGCTGAACTTGCATGGCGACCTCTCTCCATCTTTGCGCATACTGCCTGAAGCTTTCATTTGATTTCTTCTCCATGTTTCGCAAAGTGATTCTGTCAGGCGTCATGTCCGTGACATGATTGTATTGCTTCATGAAGGCTTGAGCTAAGTCTCTCCAGGAGCTAATGTTAGCGCGGCTGAGTTGATTGTACCACCTAGACGCGGCCCCCACCAAACTGTCTTGGAAACAATGAATAAAAAGTTGATCATTGTTAACATAGCTGGTCATGCGTCTACAAAACATGGTAATGTGGGCTTCAGGACAGCTAGTCCCGTTGTACTTCTCAAACTCTGACATCTTGAATTTATGAGAAAGCACCAAATCTGGAACCAAACTCAAGTCTTTTGCATCAATACCATGGTGATGATAAGCATTTTCCAGAGCCTGGAACTTTTCTTCCAACCATCTACAGCGATCCTCCAACTGCCTTGAGGATTCAGTTCTTATCCCTTCTCTTTCTGCCATATCCTAATCAGGGATGACGGAATTAGCAGGGTTGTCTCCTAGATTAGATCCTGAGCCCACTTGAAAGTTCATGGGCGGTCTATTATCAGCTTGCCCCTGTTGAGGCCTAATTGTGACAGGTGGCCTTTGGGGATACTCTTCAGGTTGTACATGTGGTAGGGTGAAACCCCGAGGAAAATTCTCATTATCCTCAGCGTTGACTATGGGACCCTTTCCCTTGTCCATTGCCTCACTCAGCATTTGGGCCATTTGAGTTATCATATTCTTTTGTGCTTCCAACATCTGGTCCCTCATCTCTTGTTAGAGTTTTGCCATCTGCTCTTGCATCTGGTCTTGCATGTCTCTCTGGAATTATTCCAATCTTTGATCCATTTTCTTCGATTTGGCACGTGTACCGTAAGGATGTTCAACTTTCAGATTTTCCTTCCTCTTTCTCTTTTCTCTCTCTGTTAATTTCAACTAATTAGACTCTCTCTATGGACTTGAATGCATATGATGTGATGTAATGCAAATGCATGAATGCAAAGAAAGAGAGACATTGATTCTGAATTCAATTCCATTAGAAAAACTTTTCTAGAAAATAGATTTCTTTACATAAAACGGATCACATATACGACCATGCCTTCATATTCTAAGCAAAAACATAAATCCCCTTCTTCGCATAAGTTAAATCTTGCAAACTTCTAATAGATGCCTCCTTTTAGCTCCTTTTTGCTTGATCTGGGCCGCGACTCACTGTTCACTTATCTTTGCAATGCTTATTAACTTCTTTAGGAAAGCCTTGCCGTGGTGATTCTCGAATAATCTTTGTCAGCTTGAATCCTTGGGCAATAAACTCTTGTATTCCTTCACGGGCTATCAGTCTTCTCTCGTTATGTTTGCTTGAAACATATTCAGACAACCGTATTATACTCCACTTTATCAAAAAATCCATTTCCTTATGACAAACTTTTCTATTTAGCAATCAAATTTGAATCAACACCTCTTTTCTATGATGTGGATGCAATGCAATCAAAAAATAACGTTAGCACATAGAACACCTATCTGGATGACCACTAGGGTTTGACATAGTTCTACCTAAGGTGGGCTCTTAGGGTTCACTATATGCGGTTTAGTTCTAAAGTTAAGGTACCCGAACCAGCAGATTCCTCGATCCTCACCCATTATAGGCTCATATGGACCGAGTTCAGTTCAGGGGAATACATTTCCCTATGGGTGCACGGAGATGAAAATCTCACTAAGACATAGGTACGGATGTATCCCGAAAGCGATTCACCATCCTGCACGAAGGTGAAAACCTCACGAAGGAGTAGCTTCTCCCTCCCACTTAAGGGTGCGACCACAACGGTCATGCAAATGCAATGCAAACAAAAAAAATGCAATAAAAAGGATCATGATTTTTTTTAAACCAGATTTTTAAATTCAGACACAAGGACATGAAATGATCAATTTTACGGCTTGACTCTCTTATTGGTCCCCAGTGGAGTCGCCAAGCTGTCGAAACCATTTTAAAAGTTTGGTTTTTAAAAAACGGGGATCGACTTTTAAAAACGAAAATGGAGTCGCCACCAATCCTTTTTACTTAGGTGTGATTGGATCACCTTGAAAATTGTTTATTTTAAAATACTTATTTTGGCCCACAAAAACAAGGAAAAACGAGTTCGGGAGTCGGTTACGTATGAGGAAGGGTTAGCACCCTCATAACGCCTAGAAACTGGTACCTAATCGATAAAATCATACCCTAATGTTGAAACTTTAAAAGATTCAAAAAAATGGACCTTTTATTTGAAGAAAAAACCCAGACTTACCTATCTCAAAGAAATAAAACACTATACCCAGTAAGTTAGGATATAGCATCTCATGACTTTGAAACTAAGCACGTCTTTATTTTAGAAAATTCCTACCTCGAGACGCAAAACGTCGAACCCAATAAGTTAAGGCACAACAATCCGAATTCCCAAGAATAGGTTTTTTTGATTTGAAATTGGTAAATCTCAGTTTTTTTTAAGAAAGAAGGGATAGGTAATACCTAAAGTTTCACGAGAAAAATCGAACCCAATAAGTTAGGGCAAAATTCTTCTCGAAATTCCCCAAATATCACATATTACCGTATTTTGAAAACCATTTGAATAAAATATATTAATTCGAAAGGTATTTTTAGAAAACAATGATTTAAGTATACAACATACATAAATATATAATGAACTATGCTAAACAATAATAAATGATCTAAAGAATAAAAATAAACAAACATGTAATTTAAAATAAATAGCAATAATTGAAATTTTCACGAAAAGACAAAATCAAACAAAAAAATACTTATAATAAATATATATAATTTAATAATCTAATATATGTATAAATAATTACATGTAATAAAAATAATTAGTAAATAGTATAAAGTATTTTTATATAAAAGCATTTATATATAATATACTAATCATAAAATTACATACATAATATAAATAATATAAATAAGATATACTTAGATAAAAAAATAAGATTTTAGAAATAATATATAATATAACATAATACTATATAATATAAAAATTTTAAAAAAGTAATATAATAAATAATATACTATATAATATAAATAATATTAAACCACATAAAATAATTCATAGTATTAATAATATACATATAAAGATAATATGTAAAAAAAAAATATATACAAATTTATATTGTTAATAGATTAATATATAAATAATAATAAAATCTAAAAATTTTAATATGCTAAAACATTATAATATAATACCAAAATAATTTAAATTAAAAAATAATAATATAAAAAAATCCAGGATTAAATAAATATAAGGGATTAAAATGGCAATTATGCCTTTTTCCAAAACGGCGTCGTAAAGAATTTGGCCCTTAATGCGGACAGAGGGACTAAATTGGAACAAAAAACAAAATTTAGGGCTAATTTAATAAATAATGAAAATTCAATTTGGACCGAATTAAAAAAATAAAAATGCGGGAGGACTGAAATTGAAATTAGACCATTCATAAAAAACGCGCGGATCCTCCCCGGGTATTCGGGTCAACGCGCGGATCCCCTGCTTGAAACGACGTCGTTTTACGTTTATCAGACTAAATGAAAACGGCGCCGTTTCTCTACTATTATATAAACTAAAAATTTAACAAAAAATTCATTCTAAACATTTCTAAAAAAAAAAACAAATCTGAGGCCTTAAAATCCTCTCTGATCCTCGGCCTCCGGCCAGACTCCGACCTGGGCTCTATTACACGCGCCGACACACGCGCCGTCGCCTCCAGTAGCCGAAAGGTAAAAAAAACTTCGCCCTTTTTTTTATATATTATTTTGTTTATGAAATATGCAGGAATCGAAAGAAAAAGAAAAAAAAGAATGTAAATCACATCTGAAATGGAATTTTTTCTCTCTCTGTATTCCAATATTTTTTCTTTGTGTATTCTGTTTTTTTTTCTCTTTCTGTCCGTCCCTTTTTTTACAGATTTTTCATGGGGTTTTATAACCCGAAAAAACGAAAGAAAAAAGAAATACATTTTTTCATATCTGTTTCTTTCCCTTTTTGCTGCGTTTTCCTTATTTTGCAGGTCAGGCGAGGATTTTGGTGGTGACCGCGGCGTGACTTACTGCGCGATTCGCGGCTTTGACGAGGGCAAGGCTTGCGGCGCAAAGGAGCTGAGGGTGTTGAGGCGTGATGATCGGGCTCCTGCTGAGGCGGCGCCTAGGGTTTCAGAAACCCTAGGCCACCTCTAATTCTGTTTAATGTTTGGGCCTTCTTGGGCTGCACTAGTTTGGGTCCTAATTGAGTCTATTTAGGATCTGGATTAAAGGGGTCTGTTTAGGTAGTGCTTGGGTTTAAGTGTTGGGCTTTTGGCTTATTGTTTTTGGGTTTTTGTAAAAAGACTGTATAAATTAAAAGAAACTGGGCATTTTATTTTTTTTTTGTTTTTATTGTATGGGCCCGGTCAAAATTGGGTCTCTACAAATACTATTAACTTTATTTAAATATAATTAAATATTAATTATATTCAAATTGTTATATGTAGAATAACAATCGAAAATGAAAATTTAAAGGAAAGAACTTGTTATTGACTATCATTAGCTTGTTAATCAATCGTAGGTTCAAATGCCTTGAAAATAAACCTCAACCATTATTGATAGTGCCAAATGATATATATCAATCATCCAAATGATGTTTACTTTGTGGTCATCTCTATTTGGTAAGTTACTGTATTCTCTTTCCACCGATCCTTGTCCAAATATCTTTCATAAAAGCACACCTCCCCATTTGATTTCACTGTCAATGCTGACTGGTTTCTGGTTCCATAACGTCCCTGCACAATCCCCCCCAGAAAAGAAAAACAGCCCTCATCACTGTTCACCAATATTCAACCATAATTTTAAACCTAAGCACTAAATTTTTACCTGGGGACGAGTGGTATCTATGTAAATGGCACTCAAATTATACTCAGTCTCAGGTGAGTATATGTGGGGTAACAAGCTTAAATCATCTTTAGTGGTGTCCATCATTAGTTGGCCAACCATCTCTTTAAGTGGAAGTTCATCTTTGCCATATCTAGCCAATACCTCCTTGAAATTATGATCCAATCTTTGAGCCTACATAAGATGCAACCATGCAGCTGTAATATAAACGTAATAGCTAATGTTTTGGACTTGGATTCTGTAAATGTTAGATATAGGTATGGGGTTAAATCTCTATTTCGAACCTAAACTTGGCAATTTTTCTTATATTGGGACCTGAATTTTTTTTGGTCCAAATTAGGCTCTAAACTTGCAATTGTTCCCCCATCGAGGCCTAAAATTCTTTTTATCCAAGTTAAGCCTGAACTTGGCAATCTGGCAATTTTTCCCACATGGAGGCTTGAGTTTTTTTTTTTTTGTCAAAATTAGTTTTTAAAAAACCCTAAAGTTCAGGTACCATGTAATAGCAAATGTCAGGTTCAAGGACTAATTTGGACAAAAAAAGAGGTCAAGCCCTAAAGTGGGAACAATTGCCTAATCTAGGTCCCCGTGTAAGAACAATTGCCTAATCCAGGTCCCAATGTGGGAACAATCGTCAAGTTTAGGGCCTAATTTGAACCAAAAAAAAAAAATTCAAACCCCAATGTGAGAAAATTTGCCAAGTTCAAACCCCAAATAGTGGTTTAACCCTATAGGTTTATTCAAAACTTTAAAAGTTTTTCTATGCATGCAGTGCCGGAACGGTATAGGACAATTCCTAAATCATCAAGTGAATATGCATGAAAAATCACAAACATGAAAAACCACCTTACCTTGAGCCAAGGTGAATCTAGGTTTGCATTTGATAGAACATGAATCCCAGGTGAAACCTGTGTGACAAAGTTGCCAGTTTTTTCCGGTCGGTTTGTTAGATAAACCATGGATTTTGAACGAACATCGACTAATATAAGGTTGAACCCATTGTACTGATCTGCCTCCTTCACCACTTCTTCAGCAAATTCAATAGGCTTCTTCTTGCTCTGAAACCATGGAATCCCAACAATGAACTGAGGGTTTCTAAATAAAATTCATCCCTACCAAAAGGAACATGTACATTTCTAAGTTCTTTAAAGTGTACTCATTCAAATATCAAGATTGAACAAGTAATGACACAAGCAGAATGATTATAAGAAGCTATGTTACTCTGAATTGGTTGCCAGTGCCATACACAAGTGCTAGATTTTCATGTATTCAGAGAGTCCTCGGAGAAGTGTTCCCCATACTCATGTCTAGATATGTGGCAGATATGTGAGTAGCAACACGAGTATGCTAATTTTTTTTCAAGATTTCTATGCATTTGGAAAATCTTGGAGAAATGATCCCTATACTCAGTGTCCAAATATGTGCCAGATACGTGTCAGACATGTGTAGTACCAGAAAAAACAAAAAGTTCGAACAACATAGATCAAAAGTTTTCCAGATATTGTAGATTTAAAGGTTGGTATCATGCACCCACTTGAACAAAAGTAGCTCAACGTAATGTTAAAATAGTTCTTAACTCTCACGTGCAACAATGAGACTCAACACGAGGCCATTAAGGCATCCAGGTTCTTCCACCTCCCACCATTTCCCCAATAAAAGAAATTAAGAGTGCGTGCCAGATATGGGCATGTGTATGATACGAATATAATCAAATTCTCTAAGTTTTGCATGGATTTGAAGAGTCCTTGGAAGTCATATCCCCATATTTACTGACTGTCTTGGTGTGCCTAACATTGATTCGTGTCTATCTGATGCTCATAAGTAGACAATGAAGGGACAAAACTAACAAGTGTTAAGTTACATTACACTCAAGGAACTCAAGTTCACAAAATTATTGGGAGGAACAACCCTAAATCCCGAAAGAATTACTGTAAAATGAACTTGAATGATACCTTGGCCATACAAGAAAGTAGACATAGAGGGGGAAAAAGGGGCACAATATGTAGTCTAATGCAGAGCAGTGTCAAGGATTAATCCCCAAAGAATTGCCTAGTGCAGTCCGAGGACAGATCATTCCACAAGAACTGTTTTCTTCATTAACTCCAATATGGCATCCTACTGAGATTTTAACAACTAGTAATATGAAGATCACTCTTTCATGAACCATCCACAAGCAAACAGAACAAGCAAAAATCAATTCAGGAAATGCTTCATAAATGATCAAATATATACTGGAAAAAAAAAGGGTTTCTTCAAAATCAATCATGGAAATATGAAAAGAAAAGTTTCAGAGATTGAATCAAAAATTAAAAAAAGAAAACATAACTTTTTACCTGCAAGAAATCAACAGGGAGATTTCCTCTACTTTTAGCTTCAGGAATGGATTGGAGTTCCCTAAAATTGGTGATAAAAGCCAATCTACCATCCCTAGAAGAAGCCAACCATGTCCCACCAGCTTGCGCATCTCTTCCACCAAGAATCTCCGCACCTTCCCACCATATCAATGGCTCAGTTGGCCTTAAAAACAAAAACCCAAAATTACAAAAAATTGAAAATCAACAAAGAGTAAACAAAGAAAGGCACTTGAAAAAGGTGTATATATATATATTTACCGGTTGTGATACTCGTCTCTGTTGAGAAATAAAATGAAAGGGTAAAGTGGGTGTGTTTCCCACATAAACACCGCTATGCACATAGTCGAAATCTCCCTACAAGAAAATGGCTCTATTGTATTCACAGCAGTTGACTTCAGTGATAGCCATGGCTGTTAACTTATATGGCTCCAACAAGTGGATAAAGGGAAATTGTCCATCGCAGTGTTATATAGCAAAGATATCAGATTTGGGGTTGGCCAAATTGGGCCCTTGCATATGATTATGCATTTGGGGTTCTTTTATAAGTGAATTTATTGCATCCTTTCAGACCATTTTACTTGATGCTATGATACATAATGTGTACAATCAAAGGCTTAGGTGAATTTATTGCATTCTAATGAGCCCAAATTTCGATGAAATTTTGCTTATACAACTCAAAAAGATCTTTCTCGCTTAACCAATCAACTCTAAGCTCTATTCCCTCCGGTTATAAACACGGTCCTACATTGTTCAGACTTTTCATTTTTTATTCATATGATATCTCCAACATAGTATATAATTTTGGGCTACGTAGTTACAGCAATTCCAGGAACAGACAAAAGTGCATGTGAGTTCATTGTTTGTGATAAGTTGTCATGCTTTCAACATGTTCCATAAATGCTGCAAAAGAAAACGACATTGGATTGGTTGCCTGTAATGTTAAATATCTCACTTTGCAACTCTTTAACATCTTAACTTTCATTTTCAAAACAAAATTGATATGTTGAGAGAAGATATTATAATAGACATCTTTTCTGGATGGAGGAGTTTCTTAAGGAAATGTTTGTTTCGAGTCCTTCGAGTCGGTCCGATCCCGTCTCACATTGCTGTGATCATGGACGGGAACCGAAGATACGCTAAGAAGAAGAAGATAAACGACATGACGGGGTACGATGCAGGGGCATTGGCACTCTTGCATTTGATCATTTACTGCATGGAGCTTGGTGTTAAATATGTTACGGCGTATGCTTTCAGCATCGACAATTTCAGAAGGCACCCGGAAGAAGTTCAAAAGATCATGGACTTGACGATGGAGAGCGTCATGCTATTAACGTGGATATCAAAACTTCGATTGGTGAGGGTCCATTTCGCGGGGAACCTACAACTATTGAGTGCGGATATTCAGGATGCGGCCAAGAGACTCATGGAATCCACCGCGGGTTACAATAACTTTGTGTTGACGATATGCATTTGCTACACTTGTTCCGATGAGATCTTGCATGCGGTCGAACAATCGTGCAAAGAAAAATGGGATGATGGTATCGGAATCATGGGATATGACGAGGGGAGCGACTACGAGCGGCTCATAAAGGTGGTAGACATTGAAAAGCATATGTACATGGCCATTGCGCCAGATCCTGACATTCTAATCCGCACTGGGGGCGAGTACCGGCTAAGCAATTTCCTAGTATGGCAGAGTAGTTGCTGCCATTTGTCTTCGTTGGGGACGGTTTGGCCGGAGTTTGGTGTGTTTCATCTGGTGTGGGTGGTATTGGATTTTCAGCAAAATTACCGTTATTTTGCTAAGAAAAAACTGCAGTTATAGACCCTTACAAATGGTTCATATCTTTGCTAGTATTAGTCCCATAATAACATATTAATTAGGTGCAAAAATAAGGGGAAAAAAACTTAAGAACTGTGTTACCAGGATGTACCAACTTAAAAGGGGTCTGGGTTTTATCATATGCAATTTAAGCATGTATAGTTCTTTAGCATATAATTTATAATATTCGAGTGTGTATATTTATATATGCATTATTTTAGTCAATTGAACCTGTGATGTAATAGTCAAGTTGAATCTTATTAACCCAAGGACCTAAGACAAATTTATAAGTATCGAAAATGCATACATCCGGTTATAGTAAATTGTTGTGTTATTCGAGTTGTTAAAATAAGTGTTGAATATTTATCGATTGAGTCTTAGTTCGATTGGTATGAGTATTATTGTTAATACACGAGAACGTGGGTTCGAATATGCTGAAGCGCATTATCCTCATATTTATGGATTGGGAAAAGACTATGGGTAATTCTAAACATTGTGTTTAAAAAGAATAGCTATAATATGTTGTAATAGTTGTTTAATGAAACAATTAAGAATAGCAAAGCATTAGTGAAGAAAGAACAATAGAGGATCTACGAAATTGGTTATGCACTTCGGTTTAAGAATTTACGTTTATAAGACATTACCCGGATAATGAGTCCACTATACAAATTTCCTGATTAAAAATAATCGTAGCCTCAAAATTGTGCAGTTTGTATGCTCTCTCTCTACACTCAAACTACCTTTTTCACTCAAAAGTGAAATTATAAAACAAATTTACTTAAATAAATGTTCCTTATCCATAAAATAAAGCTCTCAAAATATACAAAACATGAAAGAGGGTTCCAACACTTTTATAGGCACCCTTGAAATACTTTCAATGCATCTCAACTTCTTTGAAATTATCCTCCAATAAATAACAAACATTTTCTTTTAAATAAATGTCTTATCTCTACTATCATATCCCTTTAGATAGTCTCTTGTCAAATCTTCAAAATAGATCAATTATCACTTTCAAGAGTTTCTAAGATTAAAACTCTAATAATGAAACAAGTGATAAGCCCCCATAATCTAAGGACTCTCCAAATAATTATTTAGTTTCCTTTATACATAATAATTCTAAAATTGTTTGGCCTAATATCGCAATATATCATCAATAATAAAAGATTAAAAATAAAAAAATAATTAACATTTAGCACAAAATGAGCATAGTTTTTGTCATATAGCATTGTCAAGCTAGTTGTTGCAACAATTAAGTTTGACGGACTGCTTTGACATAATGTTCTAACAATTTTCTTCTTTGACATTTTTGACAAAACTCTACTTTTATTGCTCATCTTCATTCTTATACCTCCCCTTACTCAATTCACCACCTTTCATATTGCATCAGGTTTATTAAAGGGGATGAGACAAGGGACTACATCAACAATCTTGCAAACCGGAGTTGTAACTCATGAAACTACATGGATATTTTTCGCGAAAACTTGATGGAGTGTTTGTGGTTGTTGAAATATCTTTATTATGATCAACATGGGTAGCAACATCAAGTTTCACTCAAGCATCAATCTATTTTTGATCTTCAAAATAAATTCGTGTTTGAACATTCCTCACCTATGCTTGTTCTTCTTAGTTGGTCTAGGTGGAGTTGCAACATGTGATGAAACATAGTTGATTCTTCTAAGACCATTGAGTAGCTTAAAGCATCTTGGTTTGATGTGTCCAATTACTCCACAAGAGTGACACACAGGTCTACACTCTTGCTTGTGTTGAATTTTCAAGAGTGCACCAGTTTTCTTGGCATTGGCAACAATAATAAATAAGGAAGTTGAAACATGTTCTGTAACATGTCTGGAGTTACTTCTTTTCAAATCATCAATCATCCTAACACTAATGTCTAATATGGCCAATCACTTCACAATAATAATAGGTATGCTTTTGAAAATTTTCCTCTATCTTGGAATCAACAAAAGTTTCTTTAGTTTTAATAAAAATAGTAAGGGAAGAGGTTTTCTTACCATTATCAATATAGCCCAGGCCTTTTTAGCTGGTTTTTGTTTTTTCAACTAGTATTTCATCAAGCTTATCACTTATGTATCCAACTTAAGAATCTCTTGATCAAATAACTAAATCTTTTTTTTTTTTTTTGTAAAGTTTTCAATTCAAACTCACAATAAGCAAAAAGTGCATTTTTCCTTGATTTCTTAAACTAATCTCTTATGGCCTTTCTTCAAAGTGGAGTTTTCAATTATGAGGTTTTCATTATCTTTATATACTATGTTACAATGTTCCAACAACTTGTAAATTTCTTATAGCTCATCAATACTTATATCAATATCAATGTTACTATCCTCTTTTGAAATTGTCTCAATAGTTTCTACAACACTAGAAGTAATAGAATGAGTTTTTACTACGATAGTAAGTAGTTGCTTCCTTGACCATCTTCTTCATCACAAGCAGTATCCTCATCTCTCCAACACGGAAGGACTTATTTTCCTCTTGAATGTGTTTATACATCCAGCATGTATGTGTCCAAAGCCTTGGCGTTCATGGATTTGGATTTTTCTTCTTAAGCTCTTCAACAACCATTCTTTTTCTCTTGATAGAAATTTGATTCGTATTTGAATTTTTACCATTCTTAGAGAATAACTTGAAAACTTTATTGAAAATTTTGGCAAAAAGTCCAAGATATTTTAAAGAACCAGATGTTGGTTCAATTGTTACAACATCTGATGCAATAGTGAAAGTAATATTCTTCTCAAACTTGAATATTTATCTTTTGCTTTGGTCTCGAATGTTTGTAATGAACCAATGAACTCATTTATTTGTATGGTGATGATATCTTTTGCAATTGCTGTAGCTTTGATGGTGAACCTTTCTACAATTATCACAACACCTTTTAAACTAATTTAACATTAAAGTATTCCTCACTAAGAGCAGAAGCTTCATTAGTAATATCACATAATTTAGTAAAAAAACTCAACCAAGTTTCATCACCAAACATTCTAAGGTTTTCAAAACCAGTTGTTAGCGTATGAAGTTTTGACAATTTCACTCTAAGAGAACTTTTATGAGTTGTTTTGAGAATACTCCAAGGTTTTTTTTTGATAGAAACACATTTAGAAATTTGTTTGAACTTTTTGACATCTACATAAAAATAACATTCAGGGCTTTTGGAATTGTGATTTGTAATCTTATCTCCCTCTGCAATCCACATTGCTATTGATTTTAATTCTCAACATCCATATGCTTTTATATTGTATGGTGGCTTCCAACTAATCAAACAACCTTCCATCCTTTTTCAACAATGGGCTTGATAAATGCGCTTTCATTTAAAATTTCCAACAGGTGTAGCTAGACCAAGTAGAGAAGGTCGTGTCAAACTTCCTTTTTTTTCTTTCATAAAGTTGAGGGCTATCAATTAAACACAAGGATCACACCAAGTAAGTTAGGTGGTACCAATGCACATGTTTAGGTATAATAAACTATTTTTTATTGTATTGTTGAAATAATGTTGCAATGTTTGTTCCGACAGTTAAATGAAATAGTTAAAAAGTAATAAAACATAAGTAAAGAAGGAATAATAGAGGAGCCACAAAATTGGTTACACAATTCAATTCAGTAACCTATGTTGTGGGGCCTTGCCCAGAATGAATCCATTATATAGACTTCCTATTACAACTTTTAATAACCAACTCTACCCAAACTTACCAAATATAATTGTAGCCTTACCGTTACATAGCTTTAATGCATCGACACTCACTCTTTACTCAAATCACACTTCCACTAGAAGGAAATAATCATTATATTAGAAAGTGAAATTACAAAGCAATTATACTTAAATAAAAATTTCCTATTGAATAAGTAAAACTTTCAAAATATACGTCAACATGAAAGAGTATTCCAAGCGTTTAATAGGCAACCTTGATGTAGCTTCAATGCATCTCGACTTCTTTGAAATTTTCTACCAACAAGTAGAGGATATTATCTTCTTAATAAAACTCTGACCTTTGCTATCATATCCCTATAGATAATCTCTTATCAAGTTTTTAAAGTCGACCGACTATCACCTTCAAAATTTCTCTAAGATTAAAATCCTAACAAAGAGGCAAGTGATAAACTTCCATAATATGCAAACAAAACATTTTTAAGTTTGGGGTGTGACACTTTTCCTTGTCTTTCTTTCTCCCTTTTGGACTTTGGGATTAGGTTTTTTGTTGATGGCTTAAGTGATGGCTCCTTTTGTTGACTTATTCTCTAACGACTTCCATGCTGCTTTACTTTTTTTTTTTTCTTGGTGGGCATTTTTGTGGGGTAATGTGCTTAATTGAAATATTAATGTGGTTAAATTTAATGAACTTTGGACATGGTTTCTACTAATTTTGGTACTTTATTAGTAAGTTTTCTGTAGTGCAATATATGTCCTAAGAGTTGGAAAACAAGTTGAAATGTGGATTGCATGGAAAATTTGGCATGGGAGCAAAAGTAGCTTACAAATTTTTTTAGATTTTAAGATTATTTTATTTTAATATTTATTTTTATTTGGAAAGACATCTTGTAAGGAAATGGATTAGGATTAAATTTTTTGTAAGGATCAAGTAAAGGCTTTTTGTTTGATTTTCTATTTTATTTTTATTTGCCTTGTTTTGGAATGTGGTGTCGGGCCTTATTTTATGTTTTAATATATATATATATATATCGGTGTAAAACTAATATAGTTTTATAGTCTTAACTTTTTCTACTATTGATATTTTGACAATCTAACCATTGAATTTATCAATATAATAGTACTTGTCACACATTTAAAATTTAGAATTGGTTCGATATCTCTATCATACTAATCTAAAATATTGTCTATATTGATATATATTTAATGGTTGAAAGATTTTTTTACATAAAATAAATAGTAAAAAAAAGTTTATTTCAAACTTAATATGCATAATCTACATGAATAAAATATGAAATTCAATGGTTGGATTGTTAAATATTAATAGTAGAAAAAGATATAAAAGTGTAACACCCCAAACCCGGCCTAGAAGTTAGGCCCAAATCTGGCGTGTCACATTGAAGAGTTTTTCGAAAACCATGCTTTCATTAGAAACCCTTCTTACAGTTTAAAACTTTCTGCCCTTAAAAACCTCAGATTTCGTTTGCTTATTTTCAAAACGTGGTTTATTAAAAGTCATTCTCTTGTAAAACATTATTATCTCTAAAACCTTGTTCGTTGTGGAAACTTAATTTAAAACAGTTGCGGAAACATGATATTTTGAAAACAGTAGTATATGTTTTAAAAACCCGTGTTTAATAAACTAGCAGTTTGTAGAGAAATACCAAATAAAAGTTAAAAACAATCCCAATGGCCTTATTACAAAAATTATTAACCCAATAATTAAAATAAACTAAATTAAAATATAGTCACTAAATTTAACCCAAAAACATATTGGACGTGTGGCCACTTCCGAGTCCCTCGCAGCTCCAAATCCACTAAGGCTGGGGATTACCTGCACAGTTAATAAACGAGGTGAGTTTATAAAAACTCAGTGTGTACACTACAGCAAAACAGACTTTTAGCGGCATTTTTAGTGGCGTTTTAAAGCAAAACGCCGCAAATATTATACATTAGCGGCGTTTGAAGGAAAACGTCGCAAAAAAATGAGCAATAGCGGCGTTTATTTCCAAAACGCCGCTAAAAAGGATATATAGCGGTGTTTATTCGTAAAACGCCGCCGCTAAAGGTCTGAGCATCAGCGGCGCTTTCGGAAAAACACCGCTAAAGGTCTAAGCATCAGCGGCGCTTTTGAAAAAATGCCACTAAAGGTCTGAGCATTAGCGGCGCTTTTGTAAAAACGCCGCTAAAGGTCTAAGCATTAGCGGCGCTTTTGGAAAAACGCCGCAAAGATGTTAATATGGGCCAACTAGGGTTTCGAGTTTAGCATTTCAAGATTTAGTGTACTTTATCAGTTTATGGTTTACGGTTAGTCTGAGGATTAGGGTTATGGCTAGAGTTTATGGGTTTGTGGGTGTATGGTTTAAGGTTCATGGGTTTAGGATTTAGGGTTATCGAATGAAGACAGAATATCAAATTTGATTTAATCATTAAAAAAATATTAAAATATATGCTATAAAATGGTGAGATTGCAATTTTTACTTACAAATTAATTTCAGCCCCTAACAAAATCTGATTGTGCATCTGTTTATCCTTAAACCCTAAACCCTAAACCTTACACAGTCTAAACCCTAAACTATAAACCATAAATCTAGATTTTAAACCCTAAATCATAGCTCTAAACACTCAATCATAAACCCCTAAACTACAAACACTAAACCATTAACCATTAAACACTAACCTTAAACGCCGCTAAATGTTGAGCAACAATTCTATTTTCATTTAGGGTAATCGACACTCATTTCGATTTTATTCGATTTAATTTTCATTTTTTCTTATTTTTGTTTTGATTTTAATTTTATTTTTCTATTTGAAATTAACTGACTTAATTATGAAAAGTACGTTACAAATTGATAACTAAACCCTTAAGAAGTTTTGCGTTATCGAAACCCTTAAACCCTAACTAATAATGTTAATTAAAATACAATTTATTTTAATTGAATATATAAAATATAAATATTTTATCTTACTTAAAATATAAATTATATTGATTAAAATATAAATTATTCCTAAAATATTGAAAGAATATATAATTACAAAAAATTTTAAAGCTTTTTTTTTTCATATTTTGGAATTTTTTTATTTTTTTTTTTGTTTTGTTACATAAAAATTATAATTTTATCTAATTCTTTTAAATATTACTTAAAATTAAAAAAATATTTAAAATTTATATAAAAAATACAATAATTTAATATAAAAATTGTAAAAAAATTAAGTGTTAGCAACGCCGCAAATGGGGAGCAATAGTGGCGTTTTCATTGAGAACGCTGCAAACAAGATGAGCAATCCACTAAAAGTAAAATAAAAGGAAAATTATAACGATGACAGTACAGAAAGGGAAAATCGCAAAATCCCCAGATTTTCTTTCCATCCAAAAACACCTCTTTCTCTATGTCTTTGTTGTATTATCTTCACCGTTTCATTTGTATCTATTATAATTATTATCCTAAAAAAATCTCTCTTCCCTAATTTTCTCTCATTTTCCAGGAAAAAAATGAAGAACACCTTCTGTAATCGTTCTCTAACAAAGGTATGCTTATCAGTTACATGTATCTCATTTAAGCTCTAGAATTTTACAGGGCTTTGACTTTGCTTATTTATTTTGCTTTAGCTATTAAAAGAATGATATCTGTTGTGAACGATGATGCTGAATTTGATAAACGATCGGATAAAATCGAAGAGAAAGCTAGGGTTTCTACCGATGAAGCTATTGGTAGCCGTAATGAAGACAATAAATTGAGCTTAGGAGTTTTTGATGAATGAGCTAGGGTTTCTCCAATGGACCACGATTTGAAAGATTTTCTGGTTTTAGAGACTAATAGATCTGGTTTTATGGATTTGAAGTGCGTGATATGGTTTGGGCTTTATGATGTGACAAAGCGGACTTCCTCTAAAGTCGGTTATTTTGTACTTCTTACAAATGTGTAAATAATGTGCAGATTCTCGAGGCTCCTTCATTGCCTCTTCCAAAGAAGAGTGTTCCAAAATTACCAGAGTTTCAAGTAAGGACTGTACTTTCTTGTTTGTTCCTGGATTAAGGGCATTTGACAAAGTATCATGACAAGCTATAAGTTTCATCAAAATAAGGTTTCGTGCAGTCCATATTTAGCACTGATTCTTGTCATGTTGCTTCTCAGGAGTTTCACCTAAAGACATCAGAAAGGGCTGTGCAACTGCCATCATCTGTATCATCCTCTTCGTTTCAAACAAATGATTATGATAAGGTTACCCATGGATAGCTCTGTATCATCTTTCCTGGATCTTATTGTAAACCCACTTTGTTACTCATGTAAAACTTATGTTGTTTCAGGGGTTTGTGAAACCTTGTACTAATTCAACTAATCGCAATGGAACTAAAAAAGTCAGAAGGTAAATGTTTTACATTTTAATTATTGGAGAATGTTGTGACTGATTTATATCTGGACAATGTGCTTTGGGCAGAATATGTAGGTATCTATTGAAGTATGTATTTATTATTGGCTAATTCTGTATATGGGCACCTTGGTGCTTATTAGTATTAACCTGAGAAATAATTACTTTGGGTTACTGTTCCTGCATTTCTTTGACCAAGTGCCATGGATGCCACTAGGTTTTGCTTAGTCAATGTCATCGATTCCGTGCTCTAGTTCTTCTTGGAAGATTCCTTGATATGGGACCATGGGTTGTAGATCTGGTAGTTCTTTAGGGATGTACTCTTCACTATTTGCATTTCATGTTGTTGTTTACTTATAGGGGGATTCTGTTTTTAGGCCATTTCTGTTGGAATATTTCCTTATGTTCTGAAGCTATTGCAAACAACCACTCCAGAACTGCGTCATATCCTTGTCTTCATTTGGACAAAATTTTTGGCACTCCCATCTGAACGAGCAATTAATCAGGGTATTGTGCCAAAGGTTATAGCTTAATCTCTCTCTCTCTCTCTCTCTGCCTTTTCAGCTTATTCTTTTTATCTTGAACTTTTGAATGAATTAATTAGATAGGTGAACTACTCAGCTGCTTCTTCATTAAATGAGTGTATTAAATAGTATTATGATACCGTTGCAAAAGATTTCAAGAATCTTTATTTTTTAGGCAGTGACTACCTCGCTGCCCGTTTTCAACCTTTTCACATCCCACTTCCTTCCCAAATTTTAAATACTCAAATCATACTCATTCCATACATTCCTTCTATCTTTTTGGTTTTCATTATTCTCTCTTCCTCCCTTCTCATACTTCACAGATTCTGTTTTGGTCTCTACTGTGGGAAGATAGTTTTCGTGAGAGGGAGAAACCCATAAGTTTTTCTCTATCTGTTCTGTTTGTTGTGATGTTGAAATCGCCTGCTTCATGGGAGAGTCATTTCAGGTATGAATATTTACATTAACTATGTATTTGCCTTTTCATGTATTTTTTTAATTTCAGATAGATACCTAAGTTTTCTCTTCCTGTATATGCATACTGCGATGCAAGCCAAGAACGAACGTTTCAATTAGAGCGAGTTTCGGGTTTGGTGCCCGTCAAACGCGCCGTCGCTTCGGTTCCGAAAGTGTAAAAAATCGTCATCAATCGTGTAAGTTTACAAAACCTTTTCTTGTGTTTGCTTAGTAGAGTAATTTTTGTAATATCCGCTGAGCAGAATACTTTTCCTCTCTGTTTTTAGTTGATATATGCTTCTTTTCTTGTTTTTGCTTAGCAGAGTAATTTTGGGGTTTGGTTTTTTTGGGCCTGAATCATGCTTAGATTTTGGCTTTTCATTTATATTTTTGTCATTATAGTTACTTTTTCAAATAACATGACACTAGTTCCAT
Source organism: Gossypium sturtianum (assembly GCA_025698515.1). Classification (NCBI taxonomy): domain Eukaryota; kingdom Viridiplantae; phylum Streptophyta; class Magnoliopsida; order Malvales; family Malvaceae; genus Gossypium; species Gossypium sturtianum. Next base: position 4,885,465 of record CM046946.1, on the reverse strand, counting down.
TGCTCCCAAGACAAATTATTCTTCTTAGCGGATATTACAAAAATCCTTATACAGATATTTTCTTCGGTTTTTAGTTGATATATGCTTCTTTTCTTGTTTTTGCTTAGCAGAATAATTTTGGGGTTTGTTTTTTTGGGCCTAAGTCACGCTTAGATTTCGACTTTTCATTTATATTTTTGTCAGTATAGTTCCTTTTCCAAATAACATTACACTGGTTTCATTGCTCTCAAGACTCAGGAAAATATCTGTATAATATTTTTGTAATATCCGCTGAGCAGAATATTATTCCTCTGTTTTTAGTTGACATATGCTTCTTTTTGCTAATATGTTCAGTGGTTTTTATTAAGGTTGGTTAATCAATCATTACGGGCCTCGGGGAAGTGTTTCTGGGATTCATTAGTTAAAATTTGCATAGGTCTCCTGGGTCCTTTGTTTTATTTTTCTCTTTATATTTTTTTTACCTCTACTTTGGTGATTGATTATAAGATTATAACTTGCATGCCGATGAACCCATATTCACTGAAATTGGTTTGTGAAGAAATCTGGAAAAAGAGTAAACCAGAGGAAGAAAATCGCTGAATCTGTATGCATCATGCGACATAGAGTGCTATTATTTCCTCTGCTTTAGAGATGAACAAAAAGAAAGGAAAAAAAAAGGAACTATTGACTATGGGCTAACCTTTTGTCAGGTTTTCTTTGGAGTGGCCAATGGTTATGTTGGTTGTATAGGTAGTTGGTTTTCTTTTATTGTTGTGTTTTGCAGTTGATATTTGTAATCTGCAGTGCAGGTAGTGTGATTGGCCTTTTAAAAAAAAAGAAGTTTGTTAATAAGTTTGTTAATATTCGTTTCCTTCGTGGTTTTGCCGCAAAATGGTTTATACATTTTTCTATTTAATTAATTGATTTATTTTTGTTTTAGATGATTGGATTGATGTGAAGAATTTTTGGTTTTTTTTTTTGCAGTAAATCATTGATAAAAGCGATAAAGAGTCAGATTGATGTTATGAGGAGGAAAAAGAGTGCGACGCTTAAGTTTTTGAAGAAAGATATTGCTGATATGCTTGCTAATGGCATTGATATCAATGCTTATGGCAGAGTAAGTTTTTGACAAAAAAATATTATTACTGTTTTATACTGATATATTCTGCTAATTTTGATTTATATGTAGTTTTACTGATTTAATTTTTGAGCAAGATATAATGCACATATAATGCAGCAGCAGTGAAGTTAATTATCCAACTTTTCAATTTATGGTGTTTTATTTTAGTTGCTGAATGATATTGCTTTTGCAGATTGGGATTCAGGCCGTGGTAGATATGGCGAGCTTCTAATTCAGTGACTACTCAAAGGTTAGCTTCTGTCTTGTTTTTGGGCTCTTGGTTTAGATAAGGTTTTATTTATTTTTCATTTCATGGCATTGTTGGTATCATTCAAGTCCTATTTCAGTTGAGGTTGATTTCGGGGTTGTCCATATCATCTAATTTTGGATCTTTATTTATCTGATTCAATGGTATGACATGATAAGTAAATTTTCAGAGAAGGATTGATGTCATACAAGCAATTCATTCAAGTGCTTGAGGATGATATACTACCAGCTGAAGCTGAGCGCAGTGCAAATGTGGAATAATGTTACCATTTTGGTTTTTTCATGTATGAGAATTGCAGCTTTAACTGGAATGTGTAGTAAATGTGGCGTTTTCTTTGTGTAGGTACCAAGAATACAAGTCGGAGTATATATCTACCCAAAAAGAGCATTTTTGATGCCCACAAAGACGAGGAATGGTACATTATGTTGTTAAGTGAATTTTCTGCCTCTGTACTCCCCTCAAATTTCTAATTGGACTTGCTTTTGTATGTAGGTTGAGAGACAAATATCATCCAACAAACTTGGTCACTGTTATTGAAAGGTTAGTTCTACTTGCATATTTCATGATTTTCAGTTCATGAATTTGTTACTAAGTTGATGGATTTATGTCCTACATTATCTAGCATTGTGTTGTTGATGGATTTGGTGTCTTCTGTCATGCTATCATTGGATTATTTTCTGAATTCCATTTTCTTTTTGGCATTTATTTTTTAGGAGGAATGAGCTTGCACGCAAAGTTGCGAAGGACTTTTTCCTTGATTTGCAGAGTGGAACACTGGACTTGTAAGATCAGTTGTGCCCACTTATTTTATGTGTATATTCAACTTGGCTCTGTGCAAATTTTTATCCAGCTGCTCCCAATAATTTATGTTTGTGGTGCAGAAAACTTGGTGTCAATGCTTTGTCATCAAATAGATCTGGACAAACCAGTGAACCTAATTCTGAAGATGAAACAGACATTGGTGGGAAAAGAAGGCGTCATGGTAGGGGACCTACTAAAGAAACTGATATTCTTTCTCTGGCTCCAAATGTATATTTTTTTTACTTTCTTTGAAATGCAGTTGTCACTTGTGTCTTTGTTGAAGTAGATCCATGTGTTTCTCTCTAGTGCTTGGTGAACATTTGTTGAGAAAATATCATGGTTTCGTCCCTCGAAATTAATTTTGTTAATACATCTGGTGTGGTATTTACCAAAACTTTTTCCAATCCAAGCAAAACAAATTGGGTTATGATGCTTCAAGTTCAAGGTGAGCTGATTAGCTTTCTTAAGTATCTTATAGAACTTAAATTACTATATCCTTTTTTTATCGGGGCATCGAGATAGCCTTATAGAGATGATGATGTGAGAGTAGCAGATGAAAACAAAGAAGACAATGATGATCAAGGAAAACCGCGAAGCATGAAGGGCCATCTCAAAAAGTGGTAAGTGTTGGAGTTTTGGACTGCTTTCTCAAATTTTGATTGACTAGAAGTTTTCTAGTAAAATTTGACATGGTCCTGAAATTCAATGTCCTAAGTTATTTGTTTCCTATTTCCTTGATAATGCTATTACTTTGCATGCACCGCCAAAAGGATATCAGCTTGTTGGGTACTTGACATGGGCAAATGTGATACCCATTATTTGATTATTACCTCCTTTCCCGTAATGCTATCATATAAGAGTTCTGGAACCTGGATATTCTTGTTTTCTACTTCCAATTTTCTTGCTTTGTTTGCTAAAGCCTACTGATATGGATAATTCTCTGTTCTTTGAACTTTTTTATTTTTACTACACTATATCAATGGGGTTGTCCACGATTTTTCATTGGGAACCAATCCCTTCACTTCTGAGAGAGAGCAATTCCTCACATAAAGACTGAAGTGGTTGGTTTGGTGAAGGAGTGTGAAGCTCCTAGGGAAAATGGAGAGTGAAAGAGCAATGGCATTGAAGAAGATGCTAAATCGACAGAAGTGCAGAGAGACAACTTTGATGTGGTAGATGATCGCCCGAGCAAATCTAGGTTTCCTTTTGTATTTTTTTTCCCTTTTTTGGTCATTTATTGAAGGAAAAAATGTAGATTGATGTGACATAAAATATGGTATTTCGGTACCAAACAAATCAGAGATCCAATAGTAATGCAAAATTTTTATTTTTTAATTTTTTGATATGAAGAAAAATATTTTAATTTTTATTTTATTTTTCATGACCAAATTAGCGGCGTTTGTAAAAAAAGCGCCGCTAAAGACATACTTTTTGCGGCGTTTTTGAGAAAAGCGCCGCTAAAAGTCATGACCTTTAGCGGCGTTTGTAGGAAAAGCGCCGCTAAAAGTCATGACCTTTAGCGGCGTTTGTGGAAAAAGCGCCGCTAAAAGTCATGACCGTTAGCGGCGTTTGTGGGAAAAGCGCCGCTAAAGGTCATGTCCTTTAGCGGCATTTGTTGGAAAAGCGCCGCTAAAAGTCATTATCTTTAGCGGCATTTTTTTCTCATAAACGCCGTTAAAGTTTGCGGCGTTTGTTTTAGCGGCGTTTTTTGCGACGCTTTTAAAAGCGCCGCAAATACTATTAGTGGAGCTTATAAACGCCTCTAAAAGCCTAAAAAAATACCGCTAAAAGTCTGTTTTGGTGTAGTGGTAATCCCCTATAACGGTTATAATCTGGGCTCGAGCCCATACAGTGTCGGTCTGGGCCTAAGCCCTATTCGGTAACAAGCTGGGCCTAAGCCCCAAATCATCCCAATACAAATGGATATGTGCCCACCCAACCCTATCCAGCCAACTAACTCTCCACCCGTACCAACCAACACACCATGTGGGGACCATGTCAACCCACCCAGCCAAAACTCTCCAGTAATGCAGTCAAGCTGCTAATAACGGTATATGTGGCTGAGCCACTAAATAAAGCATATGTGGTGAAGCCACTGTAACGGTATGTGGCGGTGCCACTAAAACGGAATGTGGCAGAGCCACTAGAACGGTACTTCCTCCAATCAGCAAACCCAACCCAATGCAAAATGATATGAATGCAGTGTATTACGGTCATATACAGATATATAAAAAAAACCATATAAACAACATTTAAACTACCTCTAAGGGTATAACGGTCATTTCGTCACTTAGGGGTAAGACGGTAATTTCACCCCTCGGGGGTATTTCGATAATTTACCCATCGAGGGTATTTCGGTAATTTACCCACTAAGGGTATTTCGGTAACTTCGCAAACCAAGGGTATTTCGGTAATTTTGTAAACCAAAGTATTCTAAGCCGAGATAACAATGCAAATGGGCCTAAGGACCATTCTCGGCCCAAATGGGCCCACACGCTCATGTGGCCCATTTAGCCCAAATCTAGCCACAGATATAAGATTCACATAGACCAGTCCAATATCTACTACACAATCATACAATTTATTCATATGGGCCCAAACAGCCTAAACCCATAAGAACACTCACGAGGGCCTCAACTATCGCGTCGAAGCTCCCACACGTGCGCTCGCACGCTCGTGTGGCTACCATCGCTGTGTAACCGGTATTTCGGCATTTGCCGCTCTACAGCTAAAGTAGTGCGAAATACACACCTGATAGGAATCTGAAGTTAATCCGCGCTCTGAACACTGTTCTGCGCAGAAGCCAACAATGATCGCACCCTTGACTCCCAAGGGGTGTGTCGATCAACTTCGGTCACCACCACCGCGACCCAACGGCATACAGATCAACGAATGATCCAACGCCTAACCCAAACGAGCACGCCAAAAAGCGAAAGGGATAAGCCAAGAAAGGTATCCCTACTCTCCTCATGGTTTGCTCTATTTAAAGCCAGCTTCTTGCCTCTCCTCATGCTAGCTTCCCGATGTGGGATCCCTCCTTCATCAGAGTTTAAATCCATTAGACTTGAACCTTGGACCCCTTGCTTCCTCTATGGTTTCACTTCCTTGTCTCCCATGTGGCGCCATTTGCCACTAGACCACAACTCCTTTTTGTGTCATTTTTCTCCACATTTTATTCTTAAAGCCTACTTACTAACTCCTAGGGTTTTATTCACCTAAAACCAAAATTTTCCTAAAGCCCAGGTTTGAACCCGGGACTTCATGGAAGCCCCCTAACCTTCCAAAATCACTCACCTAATAGGTCCAACTTGCATTAGTTCCGTTCTCTTGTTCCCAAAAATTTTAAACGCTCCCTCGCCCAAGGCCCAATGGGCCCAATTCTACTAGGCCCAATTTCGGGGCGTTGCAAAAAGTGTGTAAAATCATGTTAGTTTCACATTAGTGTAAGTGAATATATATATAATGCCTTTGGCGTTGGTAGGGGTAGGACGATTGTCATTGTTTTGCTATTCTACTATAGTATTATATAAAATTTTTATCTGATAATTTTTGCTATTTTAATAAATCGTTAAGTACAAGTGATTGTCTGTAAAGTCAAGCAGTTTTAGGAAATGAAGTATCTGGACCTCGTTTCTATAAATGCTCGTAAATATTTTTGTTAAATATTTACAGAATGATTATATAGGTGTATTAAAATTTGATTAGGAAATTTTAATATTTAGATAGTTAATTAATTAAAAATGACTTAATTGTGAAAATGCTAAAGTCAGTTGTTATAGTTAATTAATTTAATTGAATTCAAAGAATAAAATGATAGATTTATAAGGCAATTTAGCCATATTTTTGTTAATGGTGGTTTGTCATCTAGCTTTGTTATTAAATGCATGTTTATTTTAAAAAGAAATGAAATGATTAAAATAATAATAATACTAAAACTAAAGTGGAGGCATCATCTTCTTTCTTTGTTTCTTCACGGAAAGTTGAGAGAAGAACTTCATTAAAGGAGCTTAAAATTCGGCTAGACAAAAGCTTGTGCATGTAAGTATTTTCTTAACTTGTTTTTCATGAAATTAGTATTTTTGTATTGTTATTTTGATGCCTAGCTAGATTATGGGTTAGTTTGTGAAATTATCAAATTAGAGAAAATATGCCATTGATGATTTTAAATGATTTTGATGTTAAATATGCCATTGATGATTTTAAATGATTTTGATGTTAATTGGTAAAATATGAAGCTTGGTTGTTAAATAAATATATTTTGTTAGGTAATTTTTTTTATGATTTTAAAGTTTAGGGATTTATTGATGAAAATGGTAAAATTCAAGGAATATATTGTAAATTGATGATAAATGTGGGCTGTTATAAGGCTAGGTAAAAATCGGTAACATGAATTTTAATTAAAAGTGGTTAAATTAAAAGTTTGGGATTTATGTATTAAATTGCAAAAGTGTAAACTTTGAGGGTAATTTTATAAATTTTCATTGTTAAGAGTTATAAGCTAAATTAATTATTTTTAAATGCTGGAATGAGATTAATTGAATAAACAAAACTATCTAGATCAAGAAATGACTCGACTGGACACACATCGCGGAAAAATCAAAGTAGCGAATTAATCGTTGGATCACGTTAGGGAATTGTTTTGGTACATATAAGTTCGTAGTCCTTAATCTCGAACTTTATTTACTTACTTAAATTAAATTAATTATTATTTTGATGTTTAATTACAACTTTATAAATATAATTGACTAGAAGTTAAATGAAGAGTTATGGAGTTATAGATGTAGTTATGGAATAAATTAAAGTATTACTTATAGTCATTGATGCAATGGTTGAATTATGAAATGAGGAATTGTGGAATTATATATATATATATATATATATATGATAATTCTATATGAAATATACCATGGAAGTACAATGGAAAGTGAATTGGAGTAATTGAATGATTGAGAAAATAGTTTTAAATGGTTGGTTATGGATAAATGATTTATGTGTACATTTATGAGTTGTATATTGAATTGAATAAGTTGATGGTGAGCAATATTGATAAACTTAAGAAGTTTAGTTATGATACGATGGAATTGAGATTATTTGATCTTGTGTTGGAAGTGCAGGACGTATATACACATTTAATATCGTCAGTTTATCCGACTAGCGCTGGGTGTAAATCTTTGTCGATTTATTCGACTAATGCAGGGCACATCTACTGTCAGTTTATCCGACTAGTGCTGGGCGCAAATATACTATTGGTTTATTCGATTAGCGCTATGCACAAATCTTTGTCGGTTAATCCGACTAGTACTGGGCACACATTTAATATCGTTGGTTTACTCGACTAGCGCTGGGCGCAAATCTTTATCGATTTATTCGACTAGTGCATGACACATCTACTGTCGGTTTATTCGACTAGCGCTAGGCACAAATCTATATTGATTTATTTGACTAGTGAAGGGCACATCTACTGTCAGTTTATCTGACTAGTGCTGGGCGCAAATCTTTATCGATTTATTTAACTAGTGCAAGGCACATCTACTGTCGGTTTACCTGACTAGCGCTGGACACAAAAATTTGTTACGGTTTATCCGTTAGACAGCAGGTGCCAATAACATGTTGGTCAACTTTAATACTGTTTAACCGATCCCTGAAGATGATTGGTAAATGAGAGATAGCTTAAATTGTATATGAAATATTCATGAGGAACTTATGGTACACTATGTGGTAATAACCATTACAAGTTACATATTTGAATTGATGGATTATTAAACATATATGTAGTTCTTTGGGTTAATGAAATTACTCAATATTTGATCATTCTTTTGTGAGCAGGTTAGATACCTATACTTTGACTATTGACTTCGCATCCAACGATAATCCCGAACTCAACGTTGGTGATGTATTTCTTTGTGTGTCTTGGCATGTACTTAGGATAATGATATTTTGAGTAATAATTTTTTGGTCTATGGTTGAACCTAGTGTAAGTTACTTATGTTGAATGTCATATAAAACTTTTGAGTTATGTTTTGCCTTGAAACAAATGCTTTTATATAGTTATGAATGAAATAAGCATGTTTGATAAGCATGACTCTTTTGGATGTGTTTAATTGTTAATCTAAATTGATAAATGTTAGTGCAATGGAAACTTGGTGAGAATGGTTATATTTGGCTATTTTGGTGGATGTTTGAGTATGAAAATGTGGTTGTCGAAACCATTTTTATCGGGTTTTGAAAAAACGGGAATCGACTTTTAAAAATATGGAAACGGAGTCGCCACCGAACTTTTATTCACGGTGTGATCGGATCACCTATAAAATATTTTGGTCTGCGAAACTCGAGAAAACGGGTTTGGGAGTCGGTTACGTGCGAGGAAGGATTAGCACCCTCGCAACGCCCAAAATTGGTACCAAATTGATTCATTAATGTCCTAATGTTGAAAAGTTTTAAATGGTTTTGAAATTATTATTTTTTTATTTTTATATTTTAAATAACTTGACTGAATATCGAGATTCTCTTGCTCCGAAAGAATAGAATATCATATCCAGCACGATTGGACACGACAGTCTGAGTCCTCGAATCCAAGATCATCCCCAAAATTCTCCAAGTACATGTATTGGAATTAAAAAGGTATTTGATTATTTGGACAAACAAAAAAGATCACACCCAGCACGATTGGGCACGATTTCTTCGAATTTCCAAATTATTTTGAAAATATGAACCAATTTTGAAAGGGTATTCGTTTTTTCGGTTAAACGAAAAGGACCACACCCAGCATGATTGAGCGCGATTTCTTCGCATTTCCAAATGCACGAATATTACCTTATTTTGAGGAAATGAACAAATTTTGAAAGGGTATTCGTTTATTTGGTTAAACAAAAAAAATCACACCCAGCACGATTGGGCGCGATTTCTTCGAATTCCCAAACGCGCGAGTATCACCTTATTTTTGGAAATATTAAGCAAGAACGATTTTAAAGATCGAATAGTGTGGAAACATGATGTTTTTTTTTTTAAAAATGTAGTGCTATGATGTAGTAACATACAATATGGAGCCATCATTCACGAGTAAAATACAATGCTATTGAATCTCAAGCAGTAAATAAATATAGAGCAAGAATTAAAGCATACAAGTATTATCAAGCATGAATACGGAGCAAGACTTAAATATAGAGCAAGAATTATCAAGCGTTAGATCAATGATAAAGAAAATTAATTTAATGTATATAAGCATAACAAATGTACAACATATTCTAAATAAACGAGAGCGATTTTAAAATATGTTAATAATAATTAAAATGATGCACATAATAAAATCAAACAAGATAATAATATTGATATTGACTAGAAATAACAGTAATAATCTTAGGAATAATACTCATACTAATATAAAAACAACAATAATAACATTGACTTAATGATAAACAAGCCATTAAAGCAGGGACTAAATAAAAAACACTTAAACGATTAGGGATTAAAACCGTAAATACTTAAACAACAGAATACAGTGAACAAACTGGACTAAATCAAAAGTATATGTAAATTTCGGAGGCTAATTAAACAATAAAAATCAACACGAAAGGGGATTAATTAAAAATCATATGGGAATAGAAGGGACTAAACGCGCAAATCCTTCATTAATTGGAGAAACGCGCGGATCTTGGCCGCATTCGGTCGGGTCTCCTAAGATAAGCCAATACGACACCGTTTTAGGGCCATCAAACAGCCCCTAAACGGTGCCGTTTCGTGCTCCGTAATAAAACCTAAACTAAACCTAATTTCTAACCCCCCTAATCACTCTCAACACAACAAAAAAAATCAAACCCTAAACACTCTCTTCTTTCTCGGTTTATCCGCCGCAGAAAAGAAAATCGTCGAACCACCTCGGCGCCATTGTAACCGCGATCGATCAAATTATCGATCCACGATCGATCGTTTCTCTCAAACCAGGCTCGGATATTAATCTCGGCGACCATCCTTCTTCCAATTTTGACAGAGAAGGCCGATCGTCGTGGAGATTAAAGGTATGTTCCCTCCTCTTTGGGTGTTTTGTGTATAACAAACAAAAAAACAAGATGAAAAACACGGAAAAATGGATTCAAACAAAAAAGAGAGAAAAATATTCGAAAAGATAGAATGAACAACCTTTTCTTTGAATTTCTGCTATTGATTTTTTGATTTCGCTTTGTTATCTGTGCGTAAAAAAATAGTGTTTGTGGCTCGGCCCTTCTTATAGCCAATCCGAAAAAGAAAATCAAAAATACAAAAAGGATGATTTTATTCCTTTTCTATTTTGTATTTGCTGCTGTCGTGGTCTCTTTTGCAGGTACGGGGGCTACGTGATTTTCGGCGCGAGGTGTACGAGGGTCTATCGCGTACACTGGGTGTTTGGCGTGAGTGTGGTAATGCGCTGGGGGCAGTACGGAAGTGCTGGTACTGGCTGTACGCAGACATGGCGACGCGCGCGTGGGAACACGAGCAGTCGCGCGTGTAGAGCACGCGGGAAGCCAAAGGGGCGCGCGTGGGGTACTCCGGGTATCTCAAGCGACGCGCGTGAGGAAGCTGAAAAAGCACCAGAACAATCTGGAATTTGGGCTATTCGGGCTTGCCAATTTTTGGGTCTAGGGTTTAGTTTAAATTTGGGTTATGTATTGGGCTACCTATTTGGGCTGGTTGATGTGTAGCATTTTGGACTTGTAAAAATGGACTGTTATTGGGATTATTATTATTTTTTATTGGTTTTAATATTTCTGGTTTTATTTTATGGGTTTATGGTTTTAAAATGGGCCGGGCGAAAATTGGGTCTTACAGTGGTTAATGTCATATGCTCTTTAACTTGGTTATTTGAATGATTAATATTTGTTGAGGTGCCTTTGAATGGCATATTGGTTAGGTATAGGATGGATGAAATTTTGGCTTGTAATTGATGATTTAAATGTGGTGTCAATGAGGGCACATTGGTTAGGCACTTAGGTTGTGTGAAATTGACATATTTTGAGTTGTTTTAAAGTGTATTTGATGTTGTTTATAAAATGATTTTAGGCTTGACATATTAACCAAGTTAAGTGGGGTGATTGCCTTGTTTTATGATAAAATTATGGTACACACGGCCTGGGGCACAAGATGCCACACGATCGTGTCACACACGACCTATCCACATGACCTATCACATGTGACACGGCCATGTATCTTAAAACAGTTTGTCACACGGGCAGACACACGGCCAGCGACACGACCGTGTAACCTCAGTTCGAATGTACACACAGGCGGACACATAGGCTAGAATACGGTTGTGTGTAGGCTAGAATAAGGTTGTGTGTCTGGACTTCGAATGTCCACACGGCCTTATGTCCCCTGTTTTCAAAATTTTCAACTGTTTACTAGTTTCTTTGTTTTGTTTCGAATTGACCCTAGAATGTTCCTAAACTAGTTTTAGGGCCCCGTAAACTCCGTTTAAGTCTCGTAAGTGTATGTTTGTTATAAATGGAATGTGATTTTATGACTTGTAATTATAATTGAATATTTGTAAGTTAGTAAAGTTTAAATGTTTAAAATGTTATTGTAATATTCCGTGACCCCAATCTGGCGACGAAGACGGGTTAGGGGTATAGGTGTTACAGCTTCTACTAATTCCTCTCTTCAAATAGGTTTTATTTTTGTAGGTCTTGACAGCCTAAGAAAGAGTATAATCTAACTCTGGCTTTAAATTAAATCAAAATAAATACAAAAAATGGCACATAAATTTTTTTTTTTAACCTTCATAAGAATATAATAAATACATCCAAATTGTAAGCTTCATAAAGAAATACTAAATTAGTTTCTAAGCTTCTATTTGACTATAAAAAATGTATATCTGCTTAAAAGAATTTGATGTTTTTTAAGTTCTTAAGTTTAAATCTTGTAGATAAACAAAATTACGATGAAAAAGCCTTTATTTATGAGTCCGACCTAACTTGATTTTTAAATTTAATCAAATCTCAAATTAAAAAAGTAGGCAACTTTTAGCTTCATAAGAATGTAATAAATGCATCCAAATTCTAAGCAATAAAAAAAATTGCATGCAACTTGGGTGTTAGCTTATAAGTTGTTCACACTTCCAACATGGTCGAGAAATGTTAAAGAAAATTCACCATTGAATCCATTGTTTTACCTCTTGTTTCAAGGATTCATGACAATGGCATGCATTTTCCCCCTTTTTAAGTACCTCATTCTTTAACACCCACAATCGAGCTTCGCATTCTCGACTTGATCAATTTGAATCATGGACAAAGAATATTTTTTAACCAAAGTCTTGTCCTGTTGGTCAAGTTTGATACGAAAAGTAGTGTTCTGTGTTCTTCGAGTCGGTCCGATCCCCACACACATCGCGGTGATTATGGATGGAAACCGAAGATACGCCAAAAGGAAGTTATTAGAGGAAGGCGCCGGCCACGATGCGGGCGCTATGGCGCTGTTGAATTTGATCATTTACTGCTATGAACTCGGAGTGAAATACATTACCGCTTATGCTTTTGCCATCGATAATTTCCGAAGAAAGCCAAGTGAAGTGCAAAAAATAATGGATTTGTTGAAGGAATGTATGACGGTGTTGGCCAAGATTGCGAAGCATCATCCGATCAAAGTTAATTTCGCTGGAAACCTTGAGCTTTTGAACACGGAACTTAGGGATGAGGCTCGTAAACTCATGGGAGCGACCGCCGAGTATTCCAAATTCGTCGTCACGATTTGTGTATGCTATTGTTGCACCGACGATATCGTTCATTCCGTCGAAGAATCTTGCCGAGAAAAACACTATTATCATAGTTATATCAGAGATAGTCATGATGATGATAAAGACGATGATGACAAAGATGATGAGAGGCATATGATAAAGTTGGTAGACATTGAAAAAAATATGTATATGGCGGTTACACCGGATCCCGACATTTTGATACGCACCGGCGACGAGCACCGGCTAAGCAATTTCCTTCAATGGCAAACTTCTCATTCCCTTTTGGCATCGTTGTCTACAGATTGGCCAGAGATTGGTGTATGGCATTTAGTGAAAGTGGTTTTAGATTTTCAGCAAAACTACGATTATTTCGTCAGAAAAAGGTTGCAACGATTATAAATATACATATAATAATCATTATTTACATTAATTAGTTCTTAGGTTGTATTAGTGGAGAATCTTATGGTTTTAATGGAATGTGTGATTGATAATAATGCAATTTTTTGAAAGGTTATTCTAAAATTACAAAATATTTTTTTAAAAATGCATTAAATATTTTATTTATTTTAATAAATTATATAATTTATATCACATAAAATTAATTTTACGAGCTTTTCAAGTAAACACACATTTAGAGATGCATATGTATTCTTGAGGATTGTACCATTGAATATTGCATTTAGAGCCTTGGAATTGTAGCTCTTTAGCTTAGATTTGTGCTATTTGCATTAGTAATTAAGGTGATCTCAATTTGTCAAAATTTCTCTTTAATTTTTTCATCTATGGTTTTAATGAAAACGTTCACCCGCGCCTTACAGTATGTATAATTGAAACAATCCAACAAGGATGATAGTGAGATTAAATGCTTTTTTTCTTTGTAAATCTATGTTCAAGAACCAAACATAAGATCATACAAATTACGTTTGGTAGTTGGCTCTGATACCAATTAGTGTATGGTTGTAGGGATGTTGCACTAGAATGTTGCAACAAGCTATTAAACAATATACTTTTAACAAATTGAGTTTTTCTTTGCTCCATATAAGTATCCAAGTTTGATTTTAATGTTTAATTTGGAACCTGAACTTTTTTTTGTCCCGATTAAGTATATGCGTATTTTTTACTAGAGTAAACGTGTTAAACATTGATTGGGTTGTTCAGTTTGGCTACCAAATTGAACTTTGAAGACAAACTCAAGTACCAAACTAAACAAAAATACTCAAATACCAAATTTAATATTGAAACCAAACTTAGGTACGAGATAATATATAACCCAAATTAAAACAACCAGAAAGGATACAACGCATAGTATACTTACGAATCAAAGGTAAGTTTAAATTCTATCAATAAAAAAAAGGGAATTTTTTGTTTTTGGGCCTTTTACTATACTAAAATTTAATTTTTCAGGTTGCTCTACTCTATTTACAAATAAAAAGAAGTCAAAATTAATTTTGAGTCATCTATATTTTAATTTGATATAACTTGACTCTTCTATTTTTATAATGCTACTTGTTAATTCAATTGTTAACATAATTAATTATTCATTGGTTGAAGTGATGACTTAAAGTTTTGTTTTTTTAAGTCACTCTTAAGCACTTGGTTTACATATAAATTTTTTTTTTGACTAAAATTTGTTAGAAACACCCTTAAGCATTTGGTTCACTTGTAATTTTTCTTTTTAAAAAAATTCACATTAGTGCTTTAATAAGAATAATTAACAGTATTAATAATTTAGACTATTTAATAAAATAAAAATAAAAAGAATAAATTATACTAAATTAAATTAAAACATAAGAATTAAATTTTAAATTTTAGCATAGTAAAAGTGTAACACCCCAAACCCGGCCTAGACGTTATGGCCGAATCTGGCGACGTCACATGATAGTGCTTTGGAAAAATATAACTATGTTAAAACCATTTGTAGATATCTTGGGCTTTCGTCAAAACGTGTCGTTTAATTATTCATCATCCATTTTCAAAACATTATATGTTGCGGAAGCTTTTAACATAATTTGCGAGTTCGTGTATTTTTTTGATAAAACATTTATTTATTTTGAAAATCCGCGTCTTATCCTACTACTAGCAGTTTATAAAATAATAATCCCAAATTTTAAACAAAAATCCATAAAGGCCATGTTACATAAAACTTGCCCAAATATAATCAGAACTATAAATGAAAAACCGTTAAAGGTCCAGAACTGTGGTCACCGCCAAGTCCTTCGCCCCACCGATCCGTCTACTGCTGGGGATTACCTAAACAGATTAAACAAAAAATGGTGAGTTTTCGCAAACTCAGTGTGTAATCCCCACAGAAAACATACACACAGTCATATTAGAAAACAGACATAAGTTCATAGTTCGGGTCTGAGCCTATTACAGAAACGGTGTGGACTTTAGCCCACTCAGGTACAGAATCAGACATATTATAGGGCCTTAGCCCATTCCAGACAGAATATACAGAAAATAGAGTCCTACCCACCAGCCTCTACACACCAACTCCGTCCAACCCTACACATCATGTGGGGATAAAATCAACCCACCCAGCCCTACACACCATGTTGTACCGAATACAGCACATAATCAAATTTGCAATGAGTCGCAAATAATAGAGCTTAAGAGCCTTTCGGATACTTCATCCAATCATAATCAACCCACCCCAATGCAGTGCAACATACAAGAATGACATGCTATTATGCAATTAACTCATATATTCAGATCAGTGTACATGCTTAGTACAAAAATCAGACAGACAGATCATTCATTTAGGGTCTATGTATTGCTTACCGACCCTACGGTAGGTCCACAGTCGACTTGGGCGACCCGTGCAACCTTACAAAGTTTTTCAGAAAAATGGGCTCACACGCCCATGTGGCCCACACGCCCCAAATTAGCCTTGGCCGTGTGGATCACACGGCCTGGCCCAGAATCCCACACACCCGAATGGGCCCATACGGCCCAATTGGTCGAGCCCGTGTGTCGCACACGGCCTCGCTCGGCCTCAAGCGCACGGCTAAGCTCGTCGATCACACGGTCGTGTTGTGACTTACAGTCCTGCACACGACCTACCACACGGGCGACTACACGCCCGTGTAGCATCGACAGATAGGTTTTCGACTTTCGACGAAACCTCATTTTCTGTGTTTTCGGGTACACACCTGGTATGTTTTCAACGCAAAGGCACTCCCGAGACCACCAGAACCTACAATTAACCAATCAAACCCTGAATTAGTCTCTTAAACTGACATTAAACCGAAACATCTCGTAAATGACAACCCTTTGATAACCAAAAACCCTTACCTTAGTACGAACAACGATGCTTACGGAATGATTAAAGCGCTGATTGCAAACCTCTAGCCCCTTGAATTCCCCCTAATCATAAACGAATTCCATTAACCCAAAGTTAATAACCAAAATAAGAATCGCACTCACCATACTTACCGAAACGTGCAACGAAATAGAAGTGACGAAACTGAGGTGTGACGGCCAACGGACAAGAACCGAAAACAAAAGGGAAGCGAAAAGAAAAGGAAAACAGTAGGGCAACAGGGTACCAACGTCGATTTCTTAGAGGAAAGGTGAAATTTTGCAAAAAGAAAATAACAGAAAAGATATCTCCTTTTCTGATAACCCCCAAAACCCCCAAATCTCCTTACTATCGGATTTCTAATCCAACACAGACTCTTTGGACGTGATAGACAAAAATAATGCTCACGCTGATATTCGAACACAGGACCACCAACACTCAAACACTCCACTTAACCACCAGGCCAGTAGGCCCATTCTGTTAATTACTTACACATTTTAATTTATAAGCCTACTACCCAGAGTTTGGGTTGTATTCAAAAAAATACCAAAATTTACTCAAGTTGTGACTTGAACTTGGGACCCCCCACATACACCCAGAACACATAACCACTGAAGCAGATACACAATTGTGTGACAATTTTACAAAAGCTGAAATTACAGAAAAATTGGGGCGTTACAACTCTACCCCCTTAAAAGAAAATTTCGTCCTCGAAATTTTACCTGATCAGAAAAGGTGAGGATACTGCTAACGCATCGAATCCTCCGGCTCCCAAGTGGCCTCCTCAGTGCTATGATTTCGCCACAACACTTTCACTAAGGGATAGACTTCCTTCGTAGAACTTTAATATCGCGATCCAGGATTTGGACCGGTTCCTCCTCGAACGTCAGATCTAGTCTAACCTCTATCTCTTCAACATGAACAACATGCGTGGGATCAGAGCAGTAGCATCTCAACATTGAGACGTGAAACACATCATGAATGCGATCCAACTCCAGAGGAAGTTCCAACTGATATGCGACTGGCCCCACCCACTTCAGAATACGATACGGCCCAATAAACCAATGGCTCAGCTTACCCTTACGACCGAACCTCAAAACTTTCTTCCATGGTTAGACCTTGAGAAAGACTAAGTCCCCCACAGAATACTCAATATCCTTTCTCTTCAGATCCGCATAGGACTTCTGCCTATCAGATGCCGCTTTCAGTTGATCTCGAATTAATTAGACCTTATCTTCAGTTTTAGAAACCAATTCCGGACCTAGAATACGTCGCTCACCCAACTCAATCCAGCACAAGGGAGTGCGTCACTTACGATCGTACAAGGCCTCGTAAGGTGCCATCTAAATTCTAGACTGATAGCTGTTGTTATAGGCGAACTCTGCCAACAGCAAGTACTCCTCCCAACTGCCTCGGAAATCTATAACACAGCCCCTCAACATATCCTCCAGTACTTGAATCACCCTCTCCGACTGGCCATCTGTTTGAGGATGGAAAGTAGTACTGAAGTCCAACCTTGAACCCAGAGCCTCGTACAATTTCTTCTAGAACCGAGACGTGAAGCGAGGATCCCTATCGGAGATGATCGAGATAGAAAACCCATGCAGTCTTACAATTTCAGACACATATAGCTTAGCCAACTTCTGGAGCGAAAAGTCCGTCCTGACCGGAATGAAATGTGCGGACTTGGTCAATCGATCCACGATGACCCAGACAAAATCCTTCTTAGTGGGTTCTAAAGGCAACCCACTAACGAAGTCCATAGTTACTCGCTCCCATTTCCACATCGGTATCTTTACCAGCTGCAGCAATCCTGAAGGCAACTGATGCTCAGCTTTAACCTACTGACAAGTCAAACAGTGAGTAACAAAATCAGTAACCTCATGTTTCAACCCCGGCCACCAGTACAACTCTCGGAGATAGCGTAGGGGCTACTATGCGCTTCCCTCAGAATCAACTATCTTAAATCCTCATCGGTTGGCACACAGATCCGACCGCGGAAATAGAGTACCCCATCACTGTTAATCCCGAACTTGGTAGTATCCCCATTCTCAACCTGACGGAATCGCAACTCAAGCGATTTATCCCCCATCTGTTTACTCCTGATCTCATCAATCCATGTGGGCTTAACCTAAAGTTCTGCTAACAGACTCCCATCATCGAATAAGCCGAGTCGAGCGAATATCGCTCTTAGATCGGTCATAGCTCTACGACTCAAAGCATCTGCCACCACATTAGCTTTACCAGGATGGTACTCGATGGTGCAGTCATAATCCTTAAGCAGTTCAATCCATCTACGCTGCCTAAGATTTAACTCCTTCTGGGTGAGGAGATACTTGAGGCTTTTGTGATCAGTGTAGATAGTACACTTCTCACCATACAGATAGTGCCTTCAGATTTTCAGAGCGAAGACTACCGCTGCCAACTCCAAATTGTGCGTCGGATAGTTAGCCTCATGTGTCTTGAGCTGATGAGACGCATAAGCTACCACTTTACCATCCTGCATCAGAACACAACCCAGACCTACATGCGACGCATCACTGTATACCATGAAATCCTTCCCAGATTCAGGCTATATCAGAATCGAAGCTTGCGTCAAAACAGATTTAAGCTTCTCGAAGCTCTCTTGTTGCTTATCAATCCAGACAAAGGGAACTCCCTTACGCAAAAGCTTGGTCAATGGTGCTGCGATCAAAGAGAACCCTTCTACGAAACGTCAATAATAACCCGCCAGCTCCATAAAGCTGCGGATTTCAGTTTACATTCTTGGTGTTTCCACTCCAACACAGCCTCAATCTTACGAGGATCAACACGAATCCCCTCCGCAGAAACTACATGCCCTAGAAAGGTTACTTCTCGGAGCCAGAATTCACACTTACTGAACTTCGCATACAATTGTTTCTCGCGAAGCGTCTTTAATACCACTCGGAGATGCTCGTAGTGCTCGTCCTCAGTCTTCGAATACACCAGAATGTCGTCAATGAAGACTACAACGAACCGATCCAGATAGGGCTGGAACACTCGGTTCATCAGATCCATAAAAGTTGCTGGTGCATTAGTCAGTCCAAATGGCATTACTAGGAACTCGTAATGGCCGTACCGAGTCCTAAATGCAACACATGCAATGGCAGCAACAAGCCTACTGGAGATATGCAAAAATAAGAGATGACTCGATGAGGAGCGCCCTAAAGAAAATTTATAATGACCCATTTATTTTTGTGCCTGAGTTTCCAGATTTCATATTTGAACCATGGGTGTCATCATCAAAGAGGGAGCAAGGCGATTCATGCAAAGATAATACTAATGGAGCAAAAGATGAGTCAAATTCGGAAGGGTCGGCGAACAAATAAAAAAAGGGGAGGACTTCAACTTTCGTTTATTTCTTTCTTAAGTATTTTAGGATTAGGTTAATTAGGAATTTTTATTTTTGCACAATAAAATAAGAGATAGGAATCATGAATAAAATCTGAACAAGTCACAAAGGCTAAAGTGTGGCAATAGATATATACATGTCTAGGATTGGATTTTAGGAAGAGCTTGGTACTTAAGCAGTCAATTTGACTCACCTCCTCTTTTCTAATTATCCTACCTGGTGTATAGTATCTATTCACTTTAAACAATGAGGACATTGTTCACTTTAAGTAGGGGGACCAAAAATTTGAATTGATTCCACTCAGAATAAAATTTTCTTTTAATTATGATTAGGATATATTTTGTTCAATAATTTGAAATTTTGTAAAGTATGCTGAACTTCAGTATTAATAAATTTCTATTATTTCAATAACTTATTATGTTAGCTTAATAAAGATATGAATGTATTTTTAATAAAGCATGTAAATTCGTACCATAAAATTTTTAATTCCCTACAAAAAAATTAGGCATGCATGAAAGTTTAAGTCTTTAGAATTGACTTAGTAATTTCTTGAGGCAAAATCCTAGGAAGCATGGAATGTTGAAAATGATTTAGGCAACTGTTGTTTGGACCGTTCGAGCCTTTCAAGCCGACCCTGATAAAATTATCCTTTGGAACCCAACCTTGAGACTATATGGCCTAATTTTATTTGGACCTATGCAATATTTAGCCATCAATTTTCTCTTCATTACTTTTAAAATTGTCCCAAACACTAGACTCAGTACTATTCAGAAGATCGTTTGAAAATAAGTTTGGGGGAGTTGAAAAGGAGTATCAATTGCTCGAAAAAATTGTAGTACATGAAGCAAGAGCTCGAATTTGAGCTCGAATCGCACTCACCATACTTACCGAAACGTGCAACGAAATAGAAGTGACGAAACTGAGGTGTGACGGCCAACGGACAAGAACCGAAAACAAAAGGGAAGCGAAAAGAAAAGGAAAACGGTAGGGCAACAGGGTACCAACGTCGATTTCTTAGAGGAAAGGTGAAATTTTGCAAAAAGAAAATAACAGAAAAGATATCTCCTATTCTGATAACCCCCCAAACCCCCAAATCTCCTTACTATCAGATTTCTAATCCAACACAGACTCTTTGGACGTGATAGACAAAAATAATGCTCACGCTGATATTCGAACACAGGACCACCAACACTCCAACACTCCACTTAACCACCAGGCCAGTAGGCCCATTCTGTTAATTACTTACACACTTTAATTTATAAGCCTACTACCCAGAGTTTGGGCTGTATTCATAAAAATACCAAAATTTACTCAAGTTGTGACTTGAACTTGGGACCCCCCACACACACCCAGAACACATAACCACTGAAGCAGATACACAATTGTGTGACAATTTTACAAAAGCTGAAATTACAGAAAAATTGGGGCGTTACAACTCTATCCCCTTAAAAGAAAATTTCGTCCTCGAAATTTTACCTGATCAGAAAAGGTGAGGATACTGCTAACGCATCGAATCCTCTGGCTCCCAAGTGGCCTCCTCAGTGCTATGATTTCGCCACAACACTTTCACTAAGGGATAGACTTCCTTCGTAGAACTTTAATATCGCGATCCAAGATTTGGACCGGTTCCTCCTCGAACATCAGATATGGTCTAACCTCTATCTCCTCAACATGAACAACATGCGTGGGATCATAGCAGTAGCATCTCAACATTGAGACGTGAAACACATCATGAATGCGATCCAACTCCAGAGGAAGTTCCAACTGATATGCGACTGGCCCCACCCGCTTTAGAATACGATACGGCCCAATAAACCAATGGCTCAGCTTACCCTTACGACCGAACCTCAAAACTTTCTTCCATGGTTAGACCTTGAGAAAGACTAAGTCCCCCACAGAATACTCAATATCCTTTCTCTTCAGATTCGCATAAGACTTTTGCCTATCAGATGCCGCTTTCAGTTGATCTCGAATTAATCAGACCTTATCTTCAGTTTTAGAAACCAATTCCGGACCCAGAATACGTCGCTCACCCAACTCAGTCCAGCACAAGGGAGTGCGACACGTACGATCGTACAAGGCCTCGTAAGGTGCCATCTAAATTCTAGACTGATAGCTGTTGTTATAGGCGAACTCTGCCAATGGCAAGTACTCCTCCCAACTGCCTCGAAAATCTATAACACAGCCCCTCAACATATCCTCCAGTACTTGAATCACCCTCTCCGACTGGCCATCTGTTTGAGGATGGAAAGTAGTACTGAAGTCCAACCTTGAACCCAGAGCCTCGTGAAATTTCTTCTAGAACCGAGACGTGAAGTGAGGATCCCTATCGGAGATGATCGAGTTAGAAACCCCATGCAGTCTTACAATTTCAGACACATATAGCTTAGCCAACTTCTGGAGCGAAAAGTCCGTCCTGACCGGAATGAAATGTGCGGACTTGGTCAATCGATCCACGATGACCTGCATGTAATCCTTCTTAGTGGGTTCTAAAGGCAACCCACTAACGAAGTCCATAGTTACTCGCTCCCATTTCCACATCGGTATCTTTACCAGCGGCAGCAACCCTGAAGGCAACTGATGCTCAGCTTTAACCTACTGACAAGTCAAACAGTGAGTAACAAAATCAGTAACCTCATGTTTCAACCCCGGCCACCAGTACAACTCTCGGAGATAGCGTAGGGGCTACTATGCGCTTCCCTCAGAATCAACTGTCTTAAATCCTCATCGGTTGGCACACAGATCCGACCGCGGAAATAAAGTACCCCATCATTGTTAATCCCGAACTTGGTAGTATCCCCATTCTCAACCTGACGGAATCGCAACTCAAGCGATTTATCCCCCATCTGTTTACTCCTGATCTCATCAATCCATGTGGGCTTAACCTAAAGTTCTGCTAACAGACTCCCATCATCGAATAAGCTGAGTCGAGCGAATATCGCTCTTAGATCGGTCATAGCTCTACGACTCAAAGCATCTCGCCACCACATTAGCTTTACCGTGATGGTACTGATGGTGCGATCATAATCCTTAAGCAGTTCAATCCATCTACGCCGCCTAAGATTTAACTCCTTCGGGTGAGGAGATACTTGAGGCTTTTGTGATCGGTGTAGATAGTACACTTCTCACCATACGAGATAGTGCCTTCAGATTTTCGAGCGAAGACTACCGCTGCCAACTCCAAATTGTGCGTCGGATAGTTAGCCTCATGTGTCTTGAGCTGATGAGACGCATAAGCTACCACTTTACCATCCTGCATCAGAACACAACCAAGACCTACATGCGACGCATCACTGTATACCATGAAATCCTTCCCAGATTCAGGCTGTATCAGAATCGAAGCTTGCGTCAAAATAGATTTAAGCTTCTCGAAGCTCTCTTGTTGCTTATCAATCCAGACAAAGGGAACTCCCTTACGCAAAAGCTTGGTCAATGGTGCTGCGATCAAAGAGAACCCTTCTACGAAACGTCAATAATAACCCGCCATCTTCATAAAGCTGCGGATTTCAGACACATTCTTCGGCTGTTTCTACTCCAACACAGCCTCAATCTTACGAGGATCAACACGAATCCCCTCCGCAGAAACTACATGCCCTAGAATGGTTACTTCTCGGAGCCAGAATTCAAACTTACTGAACTTCGCATACAATTGTTTCTCGCGAAGCGTCTTTAATACCACTCGGAGATGCTCGTAGTGCTCGTCCTCAGTCTTCGAATACACCAGAATGTCGTCAATGAAGACTACAACGAATCGATCCAGATAGGGCTGGAACACTCGGTTCATCAGATCCATAAAAGTTGCTGGTGCATTAGTCAGTCCAAATGGCATTACTAGGAACTCGTAATGGCCGTACCGAGTCCTAAATGCTGTCTTATGCACATCGGTCTCTTTAACCTTCAGTTGGTGGTATCCAGATCACAAATCGATCTTGGAGAAAATAGAAGCCCCTCTAAACTGGTCAAATAAATCATCTATTCTCGGTAGTGGGTACTTGTTCTTAATGGTCAGCTTATTCAGCTTGTTCTTTAATCATCTATTTTCGGCTTTCGACGAAACCTCATTTTTTGCATTTTCGGGTACACACCTGGTATGTTTTCAACGCAAAGGCACTCCCGACACCACCAGAACCTACAATTAACCAATCAAACCCTGAATTAGTCTCTTAAACTAACATTAAATCGAAACATCTCGCAAAGGACAACCCTTTGATAACCAAAAACCCTTACCTTAGCACGAACAATGATGCTTACGGAAGGATTAAAGCGCTAATTGCAAACCTCCAGCCCCTTGAATTCCCCCTAATCATAAACGAATTCCATTAACCCAAAGTTATTAACCAACATAAGAATCTCACTCACCACACTTACCGAAACGTGCAATGAAACAGAAGTAACGAAGCTGAAGTGTGACGGCCGACGAACAAGAACCGAAAATAAAAAGGAAGCGAAAAGAAAAGGAAAACGGTAGGGCAACAGGGTACCAACATCGATTTCTTAGAGGAAAGGTGAAATTTTGCAAAAAAAAATAACAGAAAAGATATCTCTTTTTCTGATAACCCCCAAAACCCCCAAATCTCCTTACTATCAGATTTCTAATCCAACACAAACTCTTTGGACGTGATAGACAAAAATAATGCTCACACCGATATTTGACACAG
The DNA here is from genome assembly GCA_025698515.1 of Gossypium sturtianum. Classification (NCBI taxonomy): domain Eukaryota; kingdom Viridiplantae; phylum Streptophyta; class Magnoliopsida; order Malvales; family Malvaceae; genus Gossypium; species Gossypium sturtianum. The sequence goes on along the minus strand of CM046946.1, from coordinate 4,861,263 downwards.
GACCACCAACACTCCAACACTCTACTTAACCACCAGACCAGCAGGCCCATTCTGTTACTTACTTACACACTTTAATTTATAAGCCTACTACCCAGAGTTTGGGCTTTATTCATAAAAATACCAAAATTTACTCAAGTTGTGACTTGAACTTGGGACCCCCCACACACACCCAGAACACATAACCACTGAAGCAGATACACAATTGTGTGACAATTTTACAAAAGCCGAAATTACAGAAAAATTGGGGCGTTACAAAAAGGATTAAAACTAGAATTTAACCTAATAAAAACAGAAATGGTGGGCTTAAGCATCCCTAGAAAATCAAATAAAGCTTGACTGAAAGGAGTAAAATTTGTCATAAAAGGGTGAACGAAATTCACGCTTTTGTTTAATTATTTTAGCCACTAAAGAGGTGTCTTAGGTGGATTGTAACATCCTAAATTTACGGGCCTATACATTTAGTGTAGGGATAGGTTTACTATGTTAATTTAATTGATAGGGGTCTAAATTTGGGCTTAGAATTAGGCAAAAAGGCCCAGATTAAAGTGGCATCATTAATGCTTAAAAGGAACAAGTTTTGGGTCGCAAGGAGCCCATGTTTTAGGCCAAATTCGACACTTTAAATGAAGAGAGGGTGACGCCACACACAAGGAATTAGGGGCCCAAGTATTAAGTTTAATGAGGCCCAAATCTTTTAATTTAAGTGAGTTAAATTTGGCATTAGGGATTAGTAGAGGTGGACGGCTACAAGGCTATAAAATAGGAGATTTTATGTGGATTTTTAAGTGATAATATCATAGATAAAAAGGAGAAAAGTTAGGAGCTTATCTTCAAGGGAAGTGTTGGCCGAAAATCCACCACCTAGAGGAGTGTAAAATTCGGTCACGCATGGCAAATGAGGGTGCCAAATTTCTCCTCTCTTTTAGCTTGAATTTTAAGGGCGTTTTTGGTTTTTAGCAAGAGGTGCCAAAATATCTATAAATAGGGGGCTAGCTCCTTGATTCGACACTCGAAAACCCTAAATTTCTCTCCCATTGTGCCGAAATTCCTAGCCTCTCCTCTCCAATTTCTTTAAAAGCCAAACTCTTCTCCACTTTTTCCTTCTTGTGCCGATTTCTCTAGGAAGCCGAAGCATCCATAGTCTTTTCTTCTATTCATCCTATTTGAGAATTAGTTCTATACTTCCGGCATTTAAATCTTCCATGGGCATTGCCGAATCCTCTCTCTAGTGCTAGCCGAATCTCCTATGCTAAGGTAAGTGTTGATTTATGATTAGTTCTCATGATCTATTCCCGGTTTTTGAAAGGCAAAAGCCAAAAGCTAATAGTTTAATGGTTTTATGATGGGCGGCAATTCAGGATTTGAAGGAAGCTTAGTCGACTAGATCTAAAAGCCGAAAATCATAAGTCTCCAATTTTGGGATTTCAAGGTAAGAGGATTTGTTTATTTATATATATAAAATCGGGTAGAATACTAACCATGGCCGAATATATGAGAGGCCTATTTTCGCAATTATTCTGGCTTTTAAGCAAGGCTATAGATTGAGGATAATAGATCCAGATAGCAAGGACATCGACTAAGAATATTGGATTTCGCAATATCAGGTGTGTAATTCTCCACACCATCTAGATCCGTTTTATTAATATATGAAAATAAGTATTACATATTTTGTTAAATGCCGAAACCCCGGCATATTGACGGGAACCCAAAGAGGGTAAAGCAAATCACCAGGTTAGTAAATGATCTGATTAAATGTTATAAGTATACTGATTTTATGTGATTGCATGGGTTGGGTTTGATGAAAGGAGGAAGTTATATGTTGTAGCGCTTTTTAGTGATCCATTGTAGCGGTTCCTTACTGAAGTGATTCTGTGGCGCCTTCTGCGTGATGCATTGTAGTGGCTACGGCCATGATCTCGATGATGAGCAAAGACGACTTCCATCAAGGCGTGTAGCGGTGTGGGTTGATTGTAGAAATCCCCAATGGTGTGAATGGTCGGTACGGGGGCGTGTAGCGGATGGACACCTAGGAAATGGGTTGGGCTTTGCATATTATTTTTGTTATTTATATTTTGATTATTCTGTTTTATGGGGCTAAAGCCCAAATCTAATGGTGCATGAGGGTTGCATACTGAGTCTCGCGACACACCCTTTAATTTTAACCATCTCAGGTGACACTTAGGGCATCAGACCGGGCTGGAGAGGAGAGCAAGGTGGCCATGCGACAGAGTTTTGAGAATTCAGCAAAAAGACTTAGTCTAATATTTGATTTTCATTTAATTAATGGGTTCAAATTTCTTTGTAATAAGGCCATGGGCCACTAGATTACCATTTATGTTTTGAGATTTTGTTGGGCTTTTATTACCGGGTTTTAAGTTTTACGTTTTCAATTAAGTTAAGACCTACATGAAATTTCGGTTTTTATATAAAATCTACCAAGATAATTGGTTACTTAATATTTTATACTTTAATGAATTATTAAGCTTTCGAAATAAAGGTGTAAACCTAGTAATTGTTTTCCAAAATGCGACATGTTATGTAAAATCTCTTAAGTGACATACCAGATCCGGTTGTAGCGTTTGGGCCGGGCTTGGGGTGTTACAAATTGGTATCAGAGCCCGATTCAAAACTAGGCTCTGGGGGTTTTTTGGGCTCAAAACGTTTTCTAAAGTTGGGTTTTGAAACATGCATATTTATACAGTCCATTAGCTCAAAGATGGCACTGCGTCTCTGGCCTAAGTCCGCTAGGTAAGTATTCTGAACCATTGTGTGATATAATATATGTGGGCTTGATGGGCTTTATGGGACGTAGATTAGTTAGATTAGAACTTGATGGACTTTAGGCCTAGCTGAAACAACTCTTAAAATCTCATAAGACTTAACTTCACTAAACAAACCCGTGAACGAGCCGCAAGTCTAGGGTGTGGTAACAGGCATACGCATGTCTAGGATTGGATCCTGAAGAGCCCGGTATTTAAGTAGTCCTAGTGACTCACCTCCTCTTCACTGAATCTTACAGTGCGTAGTGACTGTTCACCTTAGCCAAGTTAGGGTGTGGCAATGGGCATACGCATGTCTAGGAGTGGATTCGGGAGAGCTTGGTACTTAAGCGATCCTAGCGACTCACCTCCTCTTCACTAGAATCCTACCTGCAAGCGTGGTGACTATTCACCCTAGTTACGAGGACTTGTTGATGGGCTAAACCTTATAATTAAAACCCGAAAGGGACCAAATGCACCCTAGTTTGAAAAAAAAAAAGAAAGAAAATTTCTCAAGTTTTGCAAAATTTTCAAAATACGTTTGATTTGTGAAAACTACCAACCAGCCATGAATTTGTAAAATACCTATGTTTTGAAAATTTACCCGAAAATCTCATGTTTATAAGAGTAACCCGGACCATGAAACTAGATTTTTTCCCAAAGTACCCTGTTTGAAAAAAAAAAACAACAAAAACATCGAAATATCCCTGGTTAGAAAAAATTACCAACCTACCCTCGTTTTGTCAAATGACCAAAATACCCCTGGTTTGTACAATTACCAAATTACCCCTGATTTGCAAAATTACTAAATTGCCCCTGATTACAAAATTACCGAAATACCCTCAGATTTCAAAATTATCGAAATACCCCCGGATTTCAAAATTACCGAAATACCCCCAGATTTTAAAATTACCAAAATACCCTCGGATTGTAAAATTACCAGAATACCCTCACTTCACGAAATCAACAAGGAACTTTATTATGAAAAATTACGAAAATACCCCAGAGGATGATGAAATACGAAAATACCCTCGGTGGTGAATCAACGAAAACACCTTTACGTGAAGAATGTAAGTGCTTGGATGATTTTTGTATGATGTATGTGTTTTATTTTAGTTAGAGGTTACAAACTTGAGACTGTATTGTGAATGCGAATTCGAAAGAACCACTCTTAAAACTATTGTTCATAAAACTGTTCATGGTTAATAAGCGGAAGAAAACTAATAATTCATAAAATTTCTAAACAGATAAACGCGAATCGGTAAAATGAGTATAAGGGGACGAGGACGCTCTAGATGCTAACACTGGTGCGTACTCTACCATAGTATACTAAGTGTTTCTTTTGGCTTTAGAATCGGAGTGCGCAGCGAAAGCATAGTGGTGAGACTTGGGTAGTACGATTAATAGTTGTTGGAAATTTCGAGGACGAAATTTCTTTAAGGGGGTAGAACTGTAACATCCTAAATTTACGGGCCTATACATTTAGTGTAGGGATAGGTTTACTATGTTAATTTAATTGATAGGGGTCTAAATTTGGGCTTAGAATTAGGCAAAAAGGCCCAGATTAAAGTGGCATCATTAACAGTTAAAAAGGAACAAGTTTTGGGTCACAAGGAGCCCATGTTTTAGGCCAAATTCGGCACTTTAAATGAAGAGAGGGTGACGCCACACACAAGGAATTAGGGGCCCAAGTATTAAGTTTAATGAGGCCCAAATCTTTTAATTTAAGTGAGTTAAATTTGGCATTAGGGATTAGTAGAGGTGGACGGCTACAAGGCTATAAAATAGGAGATTTTATGTGGATTTTTAAGTGATAATATCATAGATAAAAAGGAGAAAAGTTAGGAGCTTATCTTCAAGGGAAGTGTTGGCTAAAAATCCACCACCTAGAGGAGTGTAAAATTCGGCTCTTTGCATGGCAAGGAGGGTGCCGAATTTCTCCTCTCTTTTAGCTTGAATTTTAAGGGCGTTTTTGGTTTTTAGCAGTAGGTGCCAAAATATCTATAAATAGGGGGCTAGCTCCTTGATTCTGACACTGAAAACCCTAAATTTCTCTCCCATTGTGCCGAAATTCCCTAGCCTCTCCCTCTCCAATTTCTTTAAAAGCCGAAACTCTTCTCCACTTTTTCCTTCTTGTGCCGATTTCTCTAGGAAGCCGAAGCATCCATAGTCTTTTCTTCTATTCATCCTATTTGAGAATTAGTTCTATACTTCCGGCATTTAAATCTTCCATGGGCATTGTCGAATCCTGTAACATCCCCAAACCCGGCCCATTCACTACGACCGAATCTGGTTATGTCACCGGGAAAAGACGGTTGAAAATCTTCTTAATTTAAAATAAAACATCGTCAATCTTTGGAATAAAACTTTGCTATTAAACTCATTCATTTTTAAAACTTTAGTTTATAATATCCAATTTGAATAAATAGGTTGCAAATCATAAATCATTTTCACGTAGCAATTTAATTTAAATAAACCATACCAAAAACATAAAATGGCCTTTATTACAACCCAACAATTCAAATAAAGTACTTATATCAAAATCAAGCGTGGAATAATTGAACATCATCTTCGGCATGGGCCACCTTGTCCTCTCCGATCCCGGTCCAGCTTTATGCACTACCTGAAATGGTTAAGGAAAAAGGTGAGTCACCCAGACTCAGTGTGCTACCCTTTTTCCCGGATTAGCAAAATATCACATACAAACATAATCATGATCATCATGCATCCCAATCATATGCACCCAATCCTAACCGTCCATACACCTTTTCTACCCCGTGTGGTACCAAACCACTGGTGGTGCCAAACCACTGGTGACGTATAGTCACAATGTGTTACCAAAACACTGGTGACCGAAGTCACAAATCCAATGATGGGGCCAACCCATCGTGTGATACCAAATCACTGGCAGACGATCCCATATCTCAAAGTGGGGCCAACCCACGGTGGAATTAACCACAGGGACAAGTCGCTATGAGGTGCCAAACCTCTGGTGTCCGAAGACACGAATGTGATACCAAATCACTGGTGGTTCCAAACCACTGGTGCCCGAAGACACAAATCGAATGATGGGGCCAACCCATCGTGTGATACCAAATCACTGGCGTCAATCCCTCAATACCGCCTTGTGGGGCCAACCCACTGTGGTGCAAAACCACGGGGACGAGACGCTGAGGTGCCAAACCTCTGGAGGTGCCAAACCTCTGGTGACCGTAGTCACAAAGTTGTGTTACCAAAACACTGGTGCTCGTCAGCACAAAATATCACTGCCCCCTCCACTCATATCACCCATCATCATACCAACTCATGTATAGTATTCAAATCATGCAAACATGTTTAACGTTGCATCTCATAGCACATACATCATAAATCATGACATCATGTATCAATAACAGTACTCATAATGAAACGGACTTACTCGAATCTGCACATACCCCATAGGGTATCATATCACTCAACCATACTATTTCGGTTTTACCAATCAATCTATTTATCAAACATATACAAAGCAAGAAGTGTGTTAGTTTACACACACGATTACTAATGCGACTATCAAATCCAGTAGATCAAGATCTAACGCACTAGATCCCCATTCCTTAACACTTTTCGAGCACTAGCCACAACCCGAGATATGCGAGATCAAGCCTTCCCCTACAATCGGCCAAAACTAAACAACATAATCATGCTAATCAACCTTTAAGGGTAAAATCGTAATTTTACCTACTAAGGGTATTTTCGTAATTTACCCACCAAGGGTATATCGGTAATTTTGCACCTACAATGGCCTTTCCCAAAGGCCCAAATGTCGCCCCAGCGACTCAAATACCATTTCCTGGTCGTCTGCCTCGACGATTGGGCCTAAAACTTGATTCCGGCCCATTCGCCCACACGCTTTTCGTGTGGCCCACCTAGCACAAAATCTAGCCACGTATATAAGTTCCACCTAGTCTAGTTCAACATATACTAACCAATCATGCAATTTACTCATATGGGCCCACGGGCCCATTGGTCCCACTTCGCCCATCGAGGCCCAAGCACCCAAACCACGAGAATACTACGATGGCCTCAACTATCGCGTCGAAGCCCCACACGCGCGCCGCACGCTCGTGTGGCTACTATTGCCGTGGACCGCACTTCGGCATTTGCCGCTCTACGCCTAGAGTAGAGAGTTACACACCGATAGGACTCTGCGTGTTAATCCGCGCCCGACCACTCCTGTGCCCAAACGCCTTCCAAGGTGTGTCAACCCTCCTCCCGAATGCTCTTTATATAGCTAGCACTTCACCTTCCTTCTTTGTATCTTTCCGATGTGGGATCCCTTCGTCAATGAGAGTTTAAATTCAATCAAACTCTTCCCGTCAGCACCATAAAATAAATACTCCCTTGCTTCTCATGAGATTCGAACCTGTGCTCCTTGCAACATAATCCACGCCAGCTAGCTACTTAGCCACAAGCTCCTCTTGTGTCTTAAACCATGCGCAACTAAATATAAACTATAGCCAAATTCTCGAGGTCCAAGTAAAAAGAAAACCAAAATGCAAAAGCCAAGACTTGAACCTTGGACCTCCTTCCTTCCCTTGTGGCGTCATCCCTTGTCTCTTATGTGGCGTCACTTTGCCACTACACCACACACTCTACTTGTGTTATTTTCCTCCATAATTTATTCTTAAGGCCTACACGCCAACTTCGTGGTTTTTTCCACCTAAAATCAAAATTTCCCCAAAGCCAATATTTGATCCCGGACTTCATAGAAGCCTTCTAACCTTCCAAAATCACTTATCCAATAGGTCCAACTTGCATTTAAGCCGGTCTCTTGTTCTCCAAAAATTTAAACGCTACTACGCCTAAGGCCCATTGGGCTCAATTCTCCTAGGCCCAATTCCTTTTTACCCTAAAAATCTAAATTTTCCAAAATCTCCCCTTTCATCCAAGCATTCTTAAAACCCCAAAACACATCCAAGCACACCCAAGAACCTTCCAACACCTACATTATACTCAAACCGCATAGCCCCTAAACCAGTGGTGTTACAATTCTACCCTCCTTAAAAATAATTTCGTCCTCGAAATTACTTTACTAGCGACGTCCGTACAACCTATCTTACCACCTTACGCTTATGTCGCGCACTCACGATCTCCAAGAGCTAACATACTTTACGAGCAACAAAACAAACAAATCACCAAAATCGCCTCTACCACGTCCACGAGAAATGCGACCACGCCCCTAGAACTCATATCTAGCGTCGCGATTTAATCTGATTAAAAGTTTTATGCATTAGAAATTTTGTTCCACCGTTTAATCCACGAGCAAATTTTATGAATAGAAGTTTCGGAAGTCGTTCTTTCGAGCAATCAAAGTTTCGATTCTAAAGTAATCCACTATTGCAATCATCCGATCACATCAATAACTCACAAGCAATAGTAAGGGTACTTACCTGTGGACTTCGGCCTCGGAGGTACAGTGCCATGCCACCTAACTCGAAAACCTTTTCATAAAAACCCATATTTTTGAAAAGCCCATTTTGAAACGTTTTTGGGCCCAAAACCCTCAAAGCCGAAGTTTTGAACCGGCTCGATACCAAAATCAGAACATCCCCAAACCCGCCCATTCACTACGATCGAATCTGGTTATGTCACCGGAAAAGACGGTTGAAAATCTTCTTAATTTAAAATAAAACATCGTCAATCTTTGGAATAAAACTTTGCTATTAAACTCATTCATTTTTAAAACTTTAGTTTATAATATCCAATTTGAATAAATAGGTTGCAAATCATAAATCATTTTCACGTAGCAATTTAATTTAAATAAACCATACCAAAAACATAAAATGGCCTTTATTACAACCCAACAATTCAAATAAAGTACTTATATCAAAATCAAGCGTGGAATAATTGAACATCATCTTCGCATGGGCCACCTTGTCCTCTCCGATCCCGGTCCAACTTTATGCACTACCCGAAATGGTTAAGGAAAAGGTGAGTCACCCGGACTCAGATGTGCTACCCTTTTTCCCGGATTAGCAAAATATCACATACAAACATAATCATGATCATCATGCATCCCAATCATATGCACCCAATCCTAACCGTCCCATACACCTTTTCTACCCCGTGTGGTACCAAACCACCGGTGGTGCCAAACCACCGTGACGTATAGTCACAATGTGTTACCAAAACACCGTGACCGAAGTCACAAATCCAATGATGGGGCCAACCCATCGTGTGATACCAAATCACTGGCAGACGATCCCATATCTCAAAGTGGGGCCAACCCACGGTGGAATTAACCACAGGGACAAGTCGCTATGAGGTGCCAAACCTCGGTGTCCAAGACACGAATGTGATACCAAATCACCGGTGGTTCCAAACCACCGTGCCCGAAGACACAAATCGAATGATGGGGCCAACCCATCGTGTGATACCAAATCACCGGCGCCAATCCTCAATACCGCCTTGTGGGGCCAACCCACTGTGGTGCAAAACCACGGGGACGAGACGCTGAGGTGCCAAACCTCTGGAGGTGCCAAACCTCTGGTGACCGTAGTCACAAAGTTGTGTTACCAAAACACTGGTGCTCGTCGGCACAAAATATCACTGCCCCCTCCACTCATATCACCCATCATCATACCAACTCATGTATAGTATTCAAATCATGCAAACATGTTTAACGTTGCATCTCATAGCACATACATCATAAATCATGACATCATGTATCAATAATAAAGATACTCATAATGAAACGGACTTACCAGAATCCGTTGCACATACCCCATAGGGTATCATATCACTCAACCATACTATTTCGGTTTTACCAATCAATCTATTTATCAAACATATACAAAGCAAGAAGTGTGTTAGTTTACACACTGATTACTAATGCGACTATCAAATCCCGTAGATCAAGATCTAACGCACTAGATCCCCATTCCTTAACACTTTTCGAGCACTAGCCACAACCCGAGATATGCGAGATCAAGCCTTCCCCTACAATCGCCAAAACTAAACAACATAATCATGCTAATCAACCTTTAAGGGTAAAATCGTAATTTTACCTACTAAGGGTATTTTAAGTAATTTACCCACCAAGGGTATATCGGTAATTTTGCACCTACAATGGCCTTTCCCAAAGGCCCAAATGTCGCCCGAGCGACTCAAATACCATTTCCTCGTCATGCTTCGACGATTGGGCCTAAAACTTGATTCCGCCCATTCGGGCCCACACGCTTCGTGTGGCCCACCTAGCACAAATCTAGCCACGTATATAAGTTCCACCTAGTCTAGTTCAACATATACTAACCAATCATGCAATTTACTCATATGGGCCCACGGGCCCATTGGTCCCACTTCGCCCATCGAGGCCCAAGCGACCCAAAACCACGAGAATACTACATGATGGCCTCAACTATCGCGTCGAAGCCCCACACGCGCGCCGCACGCTCGTGTAACTACTATTGCCGTGGCCCGCACTTCGGCATTTGCCGCTCTACACTAGAGTAGAGAGAGTTACACACCGATAGGACTCGGTGTTAATCCGCCCCGACCACTCCTGTGCCCAAACGCCTTCCAAGGTGTGTCAACCCTCCTCCGGAATGCTCTTTATATAGCTAGCACTTCACCTTCCTTCTTTGTATCTTTCCGATGTGGGATCCTTCACGTCAGAGAGTTTAAATTCAACTGAAACTCTTCCCGTCCAGCATCGCAAAAAATAAATACTCCCTTGCTTCTCATGAGATTCGAACCTGTGCTCCTTGCAACATAATCCACGCTGCTAGCCACTTAGCCACAAGCTCCTCTTGTGTCTTAAACCATGCGCAACTAAATATAAACTATAGCCAAATTCTGAGGTCCAAGTAAAAGAAAACCAAAATGCAAAAGCCAAGACTTGAACCTTGGACCTCCTTCTTCCTTCCCTTGTGGCGTCATCCCTTGTCTCTTATGTGGCGTCACTTTGCCACTACACCACACACTCTACTTGTGTTATTTTCCTCCATAATTTATTCTTAAGGCCTACCCGCCAACTTCCAGGGGTTTTTTCCACCTAAAATCAAAATTTCCCCAAAGCCAATATTTGATCCCGGGACTTCATAGAAGCCTTCTAACCTTCCAAAATCACTTATCCAATAGGTCCAACTTGCATTTAAGCCGGTCTCTTGTTCTCCAAAAATTTAAACGCTACTACGCCTAAGGCCCATTGGGCTCAATTCTCCTAGGCCCAATTCCTTTTTACCCTAAAAATCTAAATTTTCCAAAATCTCCCCTTTCATCCAAGCATTCTTAAAACCCCAAAACACATCCAAGCACACCCAAGAACCTTCCAACACCTACATTATACTCAAACCGCATAGCCCCTAAACCAGGGTGTTACAAATCCTCTCTCTAGTGCTAGCCGAATCTCCTATGCTAAGGTAAGTGTTGATTTTTGATTAGTTCTCATGATCTATTCCCAGTTTTTGAAAGGCAAAAGCCAAAAGCTAATAGTTTAATGGTTTTATGATGGGCGGCAATTCGGGATTTGAAGGAAGCTTAGTCGACTAGATCTAAAAGCCGAAAATCATAAGTCTCCAATTTCGGGATTTCAAGGTAAGAGGATTTGTTTATTTATATATATAAAATCGGGTAGAATACTAACCATGGCCGAATATATGAGAGGCCTATTTTCGCAATTGTTCCGGCTTTTAAGCAAGGCTATAGATTGAGGATAATAGATCCAGATAGTAAGGACATCAACTAAGAATATTGGATTTCGCAATATCAGGTGTGTAATTCTCCACACCATCTAGATCTGTTTGATTAATATATGAAAAAAAGTATTACATATTTTGTTAAATGCCAAAACCCAGATATTGACGGAAACAAAAAGGGGGTAAAACAAATCACCAAAGGTTAGTAAATGATTTGATTAAATGTTATAAGTATACGATTTTATGTGATTGCATGGGTTGGGTTTGATGAAAGGAGGAAGTTATATGTTGTAGCGATTTTTACCGTGATCTCAGTAGCGGTTCCTTACCGTGATCTGTTGTAGCGGCTTCTGCCGTGATTCATTGTAGTGGCTACGGCCATGATCTCGATGATGAGCGACATGACCGCCATCAAGGCGTGTAGCGGTGTGGGTTGATTGTAGAAATCCCCAATGGTGTGAATGGTGAGTGCGGGGCGTGTAGCGGATGGACACCTAGGATATGGGTTGGGCTTTGCATATTATTTTTGTTATTTATATTTTGATTATTCTATTTTATGGGGCTAAAGCCCAAATCTAATGGTGCATGAGGGTTGCACACTGAGTCTCGCGACTCACCCTTTAATTTTAACCATCTCGGGTGACACTTAGGGCATCGGACCGGCCGAGAGGAGAGCAAGGTGGCCATGCGACAGAGCTTTGAGAATTCAAAGAAAAGACTTAGTCTAATATTTTATTTTCATTTAATTAATGGGTTCAAATTTCTTTGTAATAAGGCCATGGGCCACTAGACTACCATTAATGTTTTGGGATTTTGTTGGGCTTTTATTACTGGGTTTTAAGTTTTACGTTTTCAGTTAAGTTAAGACCTGTATGAAATTTCGGTTTTTATATAAAATCTACCAAGATAATTGGTTACTTAATATTTTATACTTTAATGAATTATTAAGCTTTCGAAATAAAGGTGTAAACCTAGTAATTGTTTTCCAAAATGCGACATGTTATGTAAAATCTCTTAAGTGACATACCAGATCCGGTTGTAGCGTTTGGGCCGGGTTTGGGGTGTTACATGGATTGCGACCGTCCACTTTGAATATAGTACGTTAGATTTAAATACACATTACATTTTTACTAATAATGATTAGATATAATGGTAAAATATATTATACTTTCAAGAGATAATATAAGTTTGAATTTTGGAGACGATATTGTTAAGAGGGGTAGATACGAATCTCGAATATGGACTATGAAACTGACATAAAGAATACTAAAAATATAAAAAAAATCATTTTAGTCCACTATTTAAATTTTCACCTCGTTTAGCCCTTGAATATACGTGGATTGTCACGTAAATGACACATTAGTATTTAATTAAATTTTTAAATTTAAAAAAATATTTATTCTTTTTATATATTTTTAAATAATTTTAATTTTTAAAATAGTTTTTTATATACTTTTTTGAATTTTTAAAATTTAAAAATTAATTAAATGCTTACGTGTCATCCACATGGCAATCCACGTGTATGCAACATTAACAAAGTTAAAAAACATTAAATTTTGCATTCATTTTGAGGTGAATTGATAAAAAAATACAAGATTAAGGGTTAAAAAAGACGAAAAATACAAGATTAGGAGCACTGTAGTGTTAACAGGAGCACAAATGTGTTATCAGGAGTACGAAAGTACTATCAGGAGCACTTATTCAGGATTTAGGACATTCATGTTATCACAACACTTCCAATACTAAAGCATATATTAGATTCATCTTAATATCGTGCAATACTCCACAAAGAGTTTAATGATCCCATACATTATCTAAATACATTTCATTTAAGTTCAAACTCAACTTCTATATCAATGTCATTTCACTCAAGATTCATTAAGTATATATATAAGTATTTATAACACAATTAATCAACATTCAATGTAATTTTCCTTTTTCCTTGATTATTTACCGGTTCTTGATCTATACAATAATTTATTTCCAATTATCAGTTATAAACATTTTAAATCATCTCATTTCATGTATATGACATCTTTTATTCATTTATCATAATTTCTCTAAAGTTCTAGGTTTTATTCAATTTAATATTTAAAAACTGAAATAAGCATATAATTCATTTTTAAGCCCCAAACTTTAAATCCAGCTTCAAACACATCCTTATACAGCTCTTAAACACCTACATTTATAAAGATTTCATGTCAATTTCAACATATTCTCATTTTAGTCCCTAAACTCAAAACTAACAAAAAAATCACTTTATAAAATAGTCCTATTTTCCATCAAAGCTTCAAACTCAATCATATAACATCAAAAACCTCAAAATTCAATAGTGGTAACTTTTCAAAACTTTGGAAGTTTTACGATTTAGTACCTGAGCTAGCTAAATTAAGCTACAACGATTTCAGAAATATAAAATTTACGAAAAACGAACCTCAAATTAACTCACATGCATGGGCCGAACCTCTAGCTTGAAAAGAACAATGGCTTCCTTTGGTTTTAGGTTGAAGAAGTGGTGGAGAAAAGAAATGGCAAAGATGACAACTTTTCTTTATATTTTATTAACCTTTAACTTATTATTTTTATTACATTTTAACAAATTTCATTAAAACAGAAGCACTTAACCGTCCACTACAAACAACGATGACATAATTTCCATTTAAAACCATTCAATTATGATTTTAGATTCATTTAGCACATATAATTTAATAGTAATTAATTTTTATGATTTTTACGATTTAGTCCTTATATCTTAATTAATCATCCAATCACTAAAATTTCTGGACCAAAATTAAATACACCTATATAAAAACTATTAAATATTTACAGGCTCATTTTATGGAAATAAGATCCCGATACCTCATTTTCCAAAACCACTGACTTTAAGGTCAAACCACTTGTACTTTAATTAACCTATCCAATTAGCAAAATTTATCAAATCAAAATTCACTATAACACTGTATTTGACTCGTAAATATTAAATAATAATATTTACAAACTCACTCGTCGGAATTGTGATCCCGAAACAACTATCTTTGATACTACTAAAAAAGAGCTATTACAGTGCTCCCCCACACTTGCTCTTTTTTCCAAAATAGAGTTCTCAATCCTTTCACTCATCTTCCATTTATGTTATATTTGACACTTTTCACTCTTAAGCCTCTCTTGTTTTTTGTTTTCCAAATGTATGCTTCCTTATCCAAATAGATGTGTCTATTACTTAAGCAGACAAAGGATCTTCACCTGATATGATAGGTGATTGGCTTTGATACCAATTAAAAAGTCTAATTTATAGTTTGTTTTAGTGAACTGTTAAAACAAATGTTGTAAAGGTATGTTAAGGTAGTAAAAAATGATATCCATAGTAAGCAAATTTGAGAAAGGAGACCCAAGATTGGTTTATTTAGTTATGTTGTTAAATCTATGTCTGCAAGGCACTAACCTAGAGATTAAATCGATTATACAATCTTCTTAGGACAACTCTTAACAAATAATCAAATAAATTAGAGCTCAGTACAGATAGTTGTAGTCTCAAAGTTGTACAGTCTATATGCATTAACTCTACAATTAACCTTTCTTATACAAGGTTATACTTAAACTCGAAAATTGTAGAACTAACGACAATCACCAACACTTAAAATCAATTTCTTATTTGAACAAAATAGTCCACTCATCGACCTTGAGATCTGAAGGGAGCATCCCCTTACAATGCCAACCATGAAACATATCCCAATCCCTTAGTTGGCTCATTTATCCATAATTAACATATCATGATAAAAATACACAGGAAATGTGAATATCTCATGATATTTGGACTTTAGTAACACAAAATAAACCTATATTTATAGCATAAACTCGAAATAAATCATCAAATCATCAAATCATAAAAGATACAAATCAAAATTGCCAACCGCAATGTTACAACCTTATACAAATATTGTCATAAAACATGTTGCAACACTAGTTGTGACAATGATAGTAACACTGTCAATATTCTAACATCTCTCATTATGAAACAATTTCTCAAGCTGTGTGACATATTTAGGGTGGGTTTGGATGGATGGTGGGGTGCGGTGCGTTTAGTTTACTTTTTGTCTCACACTACAATATCTAATCTCAACGCCATCGCTGTTTTTACACTAACCGCAAGTAAACACATCGCCCATCCAAACCCACCCTTAATGTTGTTGAACTCCCATTGATTTTGCAAGGGGATATTAGAGGAGATATAGATATTAAAGGATGAGAGATCTGTTTTGAAATTTAATTGTGTAAGATACTTGGTTTGAAATATTTTGAATAGGTTAATCTTCTAGCTGAGATAAGTTATCTAGTTTGAATTTGTTTATTCAATTTTTTTTCTTTATCATTTTCTTTGTAACTATTTTATTTTTTAATATAAATAAAGCATGAGAATCAGTTAGACCTACTCATGGACCGTGCCACTAAAAAATGAGAGGGTTTGGACAAAATATGAGGCCTAGAAAATGGGCTTGGGTAAAATTTAAGACTTGTTTCTATATGGTTGAGTCTTGAGCAAAATTTTTGGCCCGAGCTCGGCCCAGTCCGAGCATATTATGTTATAAAAATGTTATATTAATTATATATGTTAATAATAATTATATATTTATATTTAAATTAAATCACTAATCCAATAACAATTAAACTCATTACCCAAAACCTAAAAAAAAAACTTACCCAACTAAATAACCCAACCCAAAATATAAAAAAATAAAAGTTATATTTAATACAATAAAATATTTATTATATTTATTTGTGTTTTTAATATAATAAAACATTTATTATATTTATGGTAGTGTTTTTTAATATAAATACTATTTAATGTATTTTTAATTTGTTAGAAAACTTTTATTTTAGCATTTTTTAGTGTATTATATATTTTTTTTAAAATAATTTTTAAATAAAAATTAATCTAAAAAATCAAATATGGTCGGGTTAGGTCGGGCCCGAGTTTTGAGTTGGGCTTGACAAAAAAACCCATTTCTCAAGCTGAGGTGGACTCGAGTTTGAAAAATTGGTCTGGATACCTTGTATGGGTCGGGTCCATGAGCACCACCAGAACCAGTGACTCGAGCAACCACTACATACAAACAGCCTTATATTGACGGTTCAAAAATCGTGGCTAAAAACAAAAGTTCTGTCAATATAAACCTAATCTTATACTGATGGCCAGAAGGATTATTCTGACGAAAAAAAATAATCATGTCGAAATAAACTTAAATCATCGAAAAACATGACCATTGAAATAAGTTTGAAGAGCTTATACCTTTATTAATTATGAAGGGGTGGAGGGTTTTGAGCAAATGAATGTCATTATGGTTAGATTTTATAGGGTGTTCAATTATTTGCTGGAATCACCTATATTAGTAACCATTGATCTTTTGAACCATTATATATATTTCAAAAGTTCATCATTATAATTATCATTATTACGTTTTCGATTTTCATCGGTTGATTCAAATAGAGATTTATTTTTAAAAAAATTAATTTTATTAAAAAATAGAATTCAGTGGGTGTAGGGTGTTTTATTTTAAAAAATAAATTTAAATAAAAAAAATTACAGACCATCAAAAAAACATAAAAGAGTATAATTGATGTTTTAGAATTCATCTATACCGACGATACAAATAAAACCGTCAGTATATATAAAACTTATACTAGCGAATAAATTTGATTCGTCAATATAGCTAGTCTTCTACTAACAACAACAAAATGTGTTGCTATAAGCTTGATTATATTGACAGGTACGTAATCCATCATTAAACTTATAGTGACAGTATTTTATCATTAGTAACATTAAACTTATAGTGACAGAATTTGATCATTAGTAAAAGTAAGTGTTGGCATACGGTAAGTTGATAAATAACTTTTCACTTAAAAGAAAGTATCTCGTGTTATTGGTGATTTATGATATTCAATTGAACTCTCAAGTCATGTTAAAATTTACCGGGTATATATATTAATTTGAATAAATTTATCAACTAGATTAATTAATTAAAATCATTTAATTCAACTTAAATCAAATACTCACCTTTAACTAGATCTGTTCATGAGTTGGGCTACTCGCCCAGACTTGAAGGCCCGTCTGAAATTTGGGAGGGTTTGGGCAAAAATATCAGGCTCGAAAAATGGGTTTGGGTAAAAATTAGGCCCGTTTAAAATATAGATCGAGCTAAGGTTTAAACATTTAAGGCCCAACCCCGACCTGACTCGACTCATTTTTTAAGTTTATAATTCTTTATATTATGTTATTTTTATATACTATGTAATTTAGAACACATTAAAAAAATTAAACTTATACTAAATATATATACTAGTCTAATGTAAATATTAAAATAATGTTAATATGAATATATAAAAATTTTCAATAAATAAAAAAATATATAAAATTATTAAATATTAAAATAATATAATATAAATATTTTTTAAAAAATTAAAAATAATATGGGTAAGCCTAAAATGGGCTTGGGTTAGTCTTTTATGAATATGGATATATTTGGGCAAAATTTTAGACTCATATATTGAGTCAAGCCGAACTTAATCAAATATAAAATATATTAATATTATACTTAGACCCGATCCAATCGGGCCATGAATACCTCTACCTTTAACCATCGCAGTTGAAAATACAAAAAAAAAAAAAAAAATCAGAAACATCACATCTACAAATCAATGTAAAAGATTCAATTCTATCAATAAAACCAACAAGAAAATGGAATAAAACTTGACTGGGGAAGGTCTTAAAAGGGTGAACGAAATTCAAGATTTTGTTTAATTATTTTAGCCAATAAGGAGGTGTGTCGTCTGTGGATTGTGGACTGCACACTTAGAATAATATACTATACATTAGATGTGATCTATTTGCCCTCTTTCGTCTGGGAAATTGCACTTATAAGTTATTTCTATGTCAGCAGTCCATTGTTTAATGCATTCTAGCACTTCAATTAAATTTAAGATAAACAATACCATCAACAATGAATGACTTACAACTCAAATTTATTTTTATTGTTGGTAATATTATTACTGTTGTTGATAATAATAATATTGTTATTAGTATTTACATTTTGATATCTAAATTTGATTTTAAGGTTTAAAATTAATGTTTAAGACTTTTTTTTGTTTAATCAGGTACCTGAACTTAGCTTCATAGTTCAATTTGGTTCAAACAAGTTATTATCGCAAGTATTAGTTTTGACCAAAAAGTCAAATTCACGTACCAATTAGAACCAAGAAGCAAAGTTCATGTATCTAATTTAGGTACTAAATTGAACCTTAAAGCCAAGTTCGAGTGAAACTTGAAGCTAATTTCAAGTATTGAATTGTGTATTTATCCTAATAAGAATATAAAATTTAATTGGTAAATTTTAATTTAAATATACAAATCATATTTGTTTTTAGTTGTGTTCTAACGTATGTATGGGATTTGTTGAGGTAAGAGCGTCACTTGATTTGTTGGGAACCATATCGAAGAGCCTCACTAGATCTATCGAACACCTTGATGATGATGAGGGTGATAGACCATTTGAGATTTAGCTTTACTTGCATCATTGATACGATGGGTCTTGAGGCTTTTAGCAATGGTTTCTTGGTTGATCGGGATTCGTTGTCAAGTTGGTTGGTCTAATGATGGTGGGTAAGGATGCAATTATCGGTAATTGATCAAAGCGTCACATTCCTGGTTTGTTTTTGGATCTTTCCAGTGTCGCAGTTATTGTTAATTTTTCTTTCTCCTTTATTTGGTTTTGTTTTGTAAACAATTACATTTATGCATCAGTTTATAATATTTTATCTATCGTTTGTTCTATTTACAATTACTATTAATGAATAGCAAATTTAAATAAACCATATTTATAATTTATAATTTATATAAATAAGAGACAAATTTACGATTTAACATCGGACCAGATTTTTGAATAGCAAATTTAAATCAAGAAACTAATTTAACGTGAAAAGCCAAAATGAATAAGCTCTTTACTCAACAACCTGTTTTTTGTTGAACTTTAGTACAGCTTAACTTACAACTATAGTTTTGTTTGCTATACACTTTCTATATAAACTAAAATTAGTTGGTTGAGTTTTAGCTCGATTGATAATTGATATGGATATTGTTGTTACTGATAGAGTACGTGAGTTCGCGTACGCTGAAACATATTATCCTCCTATTTATAAATTAAAAAATAATTATAAATAATTTAAATATTATATCAAACAGAACAGATATAATCCCAACTTATAAAGAGTTTATTGAAGACAACTAGTAGATAGTGGTTTCACTTAGGCTCTAAACTTTCTAGATTTGGGTGTAATACTGGAATCCAATTGTTTAAGAAATGAACTAAAAACTGATGGGAATATATACATTAACTATTATAGCGTGTGCCTTCCACGCTCTTTTTTTATCTATGAGCTAGTGGCTATCGTATTCATTGCCAACACATGGGTAGTGACATCATTGCTGATTTTTCTCTTTATATGTTCTCCTTCAAAGGCGTGTGTCCTCCACAAGCCTTCCAATCTCATAGATTGTTAGAATTATTTGTATATTCTTGTTTTTTGTTCATCATGGCTGCCTCTCAAACTCTTCAACTTTCATCGCTTAACAACGTTGAGATATTACCCATACAAGTCATTGACATCGAAGAAAACAAGATTCAAGAGCCTGCTGTTGATGAATTCGATTACTCTCAAAGAGGACAATGGCTTCGAGCTGCTGTTTTGGGAGCTAACGATGGATTGGTGTCCGTTGCGTCACTAATGATGGGTGTCGCCTCAGTTAAAAATGACATCAAAGCTTTGATGGTTGCCGGTTTTGCAGGATTGGTTGCCGGTGCTTGTAGCATGGCCATTGGAGAGTTCGTATCTGTATGCACCCAAAGGGATGTAGAGATATCTCAAATGAAAAGAAAGAACCGAGAGAGATCATTAGAGAGTGATGAAAATGATGAGAAACTACCGAATCCTGGACAGGCTGCTGTGGCATCGGCTTTGGCTTTTGCAGTTGGTGCGGTGCTTCCCCTATTGGCTGCTGCTTTTATAAAGCAACCTAAGGTGAGGATGGCGGTGGTTTTTGTGGTGGCTAGTGTGGCTTTGGTTGCTTTTGGAGTGGTGGGTGCTTTGCTTGGAGGAACTCCGGTGGTGAAATCTAGTGCTAGGGTGCTTGTTGGTGGATGGATGGCGATGGGTACTACCTTTGGGCTCACCAAGTTGATTGGAATCGAGCATGGGATGCAAATTTGATTTGAATTTACTTTGCAATAAATTGTTTCTTCTCTTAGACATGATTCATGGCTAGTTTCATGAATTTAGTAAGCATTAGACTTCTTTCTCTGAGCTGTGTATTAATTTCTCAATTGGTGACAATTGTGAAATGTAGTGGAAAGTTTATTAATAACGTTCCAAGTGCCACATGTTGCTAATCTAAAATATAATTTAGAAAGATTTCAAGGATGTTCAAACTATTTAGATTAACTCCTCAAACCCTAGACTATCCATGCAGCCACCTTAAGATTCTCTCTCTTTAAAATAGTGTTGTTGCCCCGGCATAAAATAATAATTTTATAAAATTTAAATGAATTATATAGCTAATTTACTAGTTGAGGGGGGCAAGGCCTATCCTCATCCCTGCCACAACCCAAACCCTCCTTTCACCCAACATTTGGTGCTCTCAAGCTTCACCCTTCTTTCACAAATAGAACCTCTCTGCCATTCTCTCTTTCGTCCTTCATGCATCCCCAAGTCTTTCACATCCTTTATTGCTAACGTGTGACGCCAACGATTTTTTTTCCAAAATACAGCTCCCGTCCCTCTTGCTCATCTCCTTTTTGCACTCAACCTAACATATGGCCCACTTAAGCTTCTCTTATTGTTTTCCAACACAGAACTCTTAGCTCCCCCACCTCTCTCCTCACCCCTCAGTTTCCGCTTGTTTCTTTCCATATCCATTCATACGAAGTCCTCACGCTTCCTTCGACCTTACCTTATCCATGTGACGCTTCCTCGAACTTCCCCACTATTTTTTTCAAAATAGAGTTGTCAACCATTTCATTCATCTCTCGTTTTTACACGAGGCCTTAAGCATCTCGTCTTTATTTCCAAAATTAAGATTCTTCATCCCATTTTACTCAATGCTCGGGGTTAAGGCGTGACTTTTTCAACTTCCTCCTTGTGTTTTAATATCCGGTTTGCTTATATGATATTAATAAGATTTTATATTTTATATTTATAGGTTTTTTTTTTTTGCCTATTTATCCCAAGACAAATAAATCCTATTTTATCCCGGTTTTCTCTTGTAACTAACGTTACAAACCGCTAACTAGAGTTGTGGTTCGATTCGAAGATCTGCCCGAAAAGTGAGAGGGTTTAAGTAAAAATACATGTTTGAAAAATGAGTTCGGACAAAAAATCAGGCCTGTTTTTAAAATGGTTCGGGCCTTAGGTAAGAGTTTTTCAATCTTGGCTCGACCCGAAAGTATTGATACCCTTAAACAAAGTATCAATACCCTACTTGATATCAATACGGTTTTAAGGTTCAATGTTTTGAAAATTAAAAAAAAATTGCCTGAGTATCGATACCCTCCCCAAGGTGTCAATAATTCATAGCAACTATCGATACATTCCCTATTGTATCGATACTATAGGCTTTAATATGGACCGGGTCAATACGGGCCCGGGTTTAACATATATAATCTAGGTTGGGCTTAGGTAAAAATTTAAGCACATTTTTCGGATTGGGCCAAACCCAAGCCTATCAATTGGACCTAAAATTTTGTTAGGATCCGGTCCATAAACAATTCTACTACTAGCTAAGGTTATTGAGATATAATTTCTGTTTCCCTTAAAATAAAAATAAAAATAAAAATAAAAAAACAAAACAAAAACTTAATTTGATAGAACTTAGAATTATATTTGTAAGAAAATTATAGCAATGCTAAGAGTAATACCAATTGTTTTAGATACTAATGAATAATAAAGATAAACATAATGATATGTTTATAAAGTTTGGTTTCTCTACGTTTGCGGGCATTATCCAAAAAGATAATCCATTATCTTAACACATCATACAATAAATGATTATAAGTTCTAACACTCACTAGATTAGTAAACTCTTTTTTGCTCTTAAGATCTAGATCACTATCCTCTAAGTTTTCTTCCTAAAAGCTTAGTTTGTAAACTAAAGTGACTTACTTGTTTACTTACAAAATGAACTTTGAAAACAAGTTCTAAATAACATAATAAAAATTCTCCACACCCTTCTACCTACACAAGCCTTTCAATATATAATTGTTTAAGGTTTGTTAAAATAAAGATTAATTACAATCAATTTTCCCATCAAAAGGGCAAGATTTTAGCACTCCACACCTGACCAGATCATTGGGTCCGAATATGGGATACCACATTCGTTGCCGAAACAACTAGAATTAGCTTTTCATTCAATATCAACACTGTTGAAACCTCTTTTTCGGAAATCGACTTCTATTTTGAAAAACGAAAATGGGAGTTGCCACCAATCCCTTTTTTTTTATGAGGTGTGATCAGACTACCCCGTAATTTGATCGTTTTAATAAATAGTTTGATTTAAAACGACGATTTTTGGTCTACAAAGTTTAGAAAACGGGTTCGGGAGTCGGTTACGCATGAGGAAGGATTAGCACCCTCGTTACGCCCGAAATTGGTACCTAATTGATTACTTGATGTCTTTGATGTCCAAAATTGAAAATTTGAAAAGAATTAAAAACACGATCCCTCTTTGTGTTAAAAATTTCTTAAATAAATCGAAATGAATATTAAAGACCCTCTCGTATCGAGATAGCAAAATGTCACATCCCGTAAGTTAGGACACAACACCTTGAATCCTTGAGAATGAGCTTGTCCCTTTTTTATTTAAAATCTCATGTAATTTAATTTTAAAAGGATGTTCGGTTATTTAAGTTCAACAAGAAAACTGAAACCCCGTAAGTTAGGGTGCGATTTCTCGAATTCCCCAAATATGAAACATTACCTTATTTTGAAATTTTTTTTCTCGCGTATTTGGGCAAGAATCAACGTAATATTAAAAGTGATATATGAATCAAATGTTACATTAATAAACGGCAACAATATAAATGTACTAATAAGCAACTCGTAATACGTATCGTTTTAATACCAATATTAACAAAGAAAAATAAAATAAATAATAAAAATAAATAATGACAATGATAACAATAATAATACTAATGATAAAATATGCACATGAAATGACAATATCAATTTTCAAATATAATAAAGACAAAGAAATAAATAAAATAAAGACATAAATAAATATAAGGAAAAAAATTTGTAAAAATATTGAAAGTAAAGAATCAAAGTAAAATATAAATGAAATTAAAGGTAAAATTTGTAATAAAAACATATATAATAATAATAATAATAATAATAATAATAATAATAATAATAATAATAATAATATATGTACAAGTAAAAACATAAATAATCTAATTTTCAAAAGTATAAAAAAAGGGGGTAATGAACAAATAAATGAATAGATAATAATAAAACAACAATAGATAATAAAATAGTAATAATAATGAAGGCATGAATAATAAATAATCAATGAAAGAAAATAAAAAATTAAAAAATGAAAGAATAATAGCTAAGTGAATACGAGGATTAAAATAAAAATAAATAAATAAATGAACATTATATAAAATAGATAAGCAAATGAATAAACGAATGAATAAAATAAAAGGATTGATAAATAAATAAGCAAGTAAATGAATAAATGAATAAATAAAACAATTAAAATAAAAAGGGTTAATTGCAACTTAAACAAAATAAAAAAGGATAAATTAAATAAAATAAATAACAGAAGGGCTAAAATGTAATGCGCGAAAACAAGCGAGGACTAATTAAGAAATTAACCCAATCTTCTGGACACGCATCCCTTCCCGAGATCAGCGAGCCAGGGACTAAATTGAAACGCGCGAAAAATTTAGTGGCCAAATCTATAAAAATTAAAATAAAGGGATTTGGACCCCATTGCAAACCATCTGAAAAGCGGAAGGACTGAAAGGGTAAATAACCCATTCATTAAAGAACATGCGGATCCTATGCGGGCGGGTCGGGTCGGTCCGATTTGGCCCTAAAACGACGTCGTTTTAGGGCGTTTTGGGCATGGATGAAACGGCGTCGTTTCACCATGCCTATTTAAGTTAAATTTTTTTGAAAAAAAAAATCATTTCAGCCTTTTCCTTAAAAAAAAAAACCCCAAACCCCATTTTTTTCTCTAAAGTAGTTCTGAGTCTGGCGAAAGAGTCACCGCCGGCCACCGTGACGGCCGTCGGTCGCCGGCAACGGTGTCGCCGTCCACGGTGGCCGGAAAAATAAAAAGGCCATTTTTTCCGTTTTTCGAGCTTTTGAACCCCAAAAGATGTCGTTTTTCATCGGAAACGACGAACCTCTGCCACCTACAGCGGCGGAATGCGAAGGGTTAGGTAATTTCTACCTTTTTTCTTTGTATTTTGTTTTTTTTATAAAAGTAAAAATAAGAGCAGAAAAAAATAGAATGGATAAAAATAATCACCTTTTGTTAGAAGATTTGATTTCTAAATTTTTTTGTATTTTGATTCACTGGTCTCTAATAATACGTGGATCATTTCGTGGCTTTTATAGCCGAAGGGATACAATATTACTGTTTGCTTTCATTTATGCTATCAAGTTTACTGTCATTGTGTTTTACATTGCGCTTTCGTTTTGTTGTCCTTTCTCTTTTTTTTTTTAAGGTGACGGTGCGCGGTCAATAGAGGGGAACAGGTGGCCTCTTTGCTTCCTTGGTGAAACGAGGGCAGCAAGGTGTCAGGCCTCGGGACGAGGCATAGGCGGTGCAATCGAGGAGGAGTGGCTAGGGTTCTAAGGCTTCTTTTTTTTTGCTGAAATTATTTAGGCTGTGGGCTTATTAATTGGGCTTAGGGTTTTTTACTTTGGACTTGTAATAGTTTTTTTTTGGGGCATGTAATTTTCTGGACTTATTTAATTTTAGTTTTATTTGTTTGGTCTTGGGCCCGGGCAACAATGACCCATTACAAACACAAACATCATGTATTTTACCATATTATACAAAACATTTATATTGTTTATAAACATTTACAAGTCCTTTTAATTACTTATAATCATTTTGAAATGAATTCTAGGTGTTCGAGATAAAGTTTGGATCTTCAGAGGTCAAAACAAGTCAAAAGAGGGGAGGGACCCTGTTTTGATATACTTGTATCGGTAGAAGTATACCAGTAGGAACTCTTGGTACTGTTCATTTCTTGCTATTAACTTATTTGTACCGATACATTTGACCACTTGTACTAATAAAAGTTTGTCAGGACCCAAAAATGACCCCAGAACTAACCTAGTCTAATCCAAAACAATACTAATTCATTTCAACACATTATGGAACACTATAAACAAATTTTAAACATCATTTCAAGCATATTTAGCACCTTGAATCACATGTTCACAAACATGTACACAACCTTACTAATATCGTGCATCAAATTCACTTACTTTGCAAACAAACAATATCTCAAACATAGTATAAACATGGAAAATTAGGCATACATATCATCATATCCCTAGTGTAACACATATACACATCACCATACATATATAATTGCATTCAAATTACAACTCTTTAACATGATAAGTACCAAAACATCAAAATAAGCTCAAAGACTAATCTATGACACTTGGTACATCCCAACTTGCTATAAAACATATCAAAAGTTATACAAACTTTGTTGAGCCGAGAATTGAGTCCTAGATGTTGTCGTACGTCTCAAGTCCTTGAGATCTAACGATACTTTCGCATGAAAATAAACAAAATCGTGTGCTAAGCAATAGGGCTCAGTGGTACTAACATGATTTGAAAACAAAATAAATCAATGCATAATTAAGTTAAACATAGTAAAAGTATACTCACCTATCATGAGACAAGCATTTAAACATCACTTTAATCAATTAACACCTATCAAGCTATGAATTGAAATCAAACCACGAAAGCACACACTGGGATAGGCTACTCATCTAAGGCCTTCGCCTTTCCATTATCCTGTGACGTCTCGACGTCGCCTTTAGCTACGTAAATTGCATTTTATTCATTTTAGTCCTTATAAGCCCTAATATCCAAAATGCTCGTATCTTTCGATATTTAATATCAAATCAAAATTCAATTTCATATTTATTTACTAGGGACCTCGTACTTTCAATCTATAGCAAAATTTTCTAACAGCTTTCAAACTTTTAAATTTAGTTATAAAATTAACTAACGTACTTAGTTGAATTTCTAATTAAATCCAACACTTTTTACCACTTTCTAACATAGTTCTGACATAATCTAACCTCATAATTCATAAATCTATAACTATCAAACTTAACCTCACAAAAATCCTTTAATGGCAATTTTACATAGACTTGATAATTAAGAATTTTAACATATGGGTTAGCTTAATCAAACTCAATTAATCATAATTCTATAAAAAGTTCAAAAGGAAGACATGTATGCCTTATGAATTTTTGGATCGATTGAGCTAAGGAAACTAGAAAATCTCCCCCTTCTTCCAAGCTATGGACGGCACAAAGATGAAGAAAAAGAAAAGATGACTACTTTGTTGTCTCTGCCTCACTTTGTGTGTGTAATTAGCGAATTTAATCATGTTTAATTAACTAATTGAATGGCCATGATTTTAATTTATTAAACATGGTGAAAATGAATGGTTTGGATGATTCTCACATGTTATCTCATGAATGAAAATGGTTAAATAACCATTAAATCCCTCATGTAATGCTAGTTAAGCTCTCATACCTTTTCTAAATTAAAGTTCAATAACGATCACATTTTTTCAATTTAATCCCTGTACTATAATTAACAATTTTTTCGATTTAATTACTCAACTGTCCAGTAATACATTTTCATACTAAATATGTAATTCCTTCTATTCATAATTCCACGTACTAAATTTACAGAATTGAGTTTCGAAATCGTATTTTTTTACGCCGATTAAAATTGGGTCGTTACAAAGATAATTTGGCAGTGTACATTTTTTATGCCACAAGTAACTTGAAAATTTGACAAGTGTTTTTTTTTTAAAATATTTATTTTTTAATATTTTATTATAGTAAATCCCTTAACTTTACTCATGAAATCTAAAAACTCCACAACAGTATACCAAATAATTTCTCTTCCGAAAAAACTAAGGAAAGCATAAGGTTCGTTGAAAAACATTGATATTACTTTTTCTAACACTGACGACAAATTTCTATTTACAGGAAAGAAACAAATCCAAATGTACAAATAAGAATAATAAAATACTTGAAGAAATCAACTCATATAATTCTCTTAAGCAAAACATCAATATGGGCATTATCAGAAGCTACTGCATCAGATAGAAAATTGCTGCTGGATTCTGGGAAAGCAAAGCATATAGCATAGCATTTCCATTACAGGTTCATACAAGTTTAATTGTCCCACTAACACGTATATGCACTCAACTCAGCAGGCAAATGCGTGTGGCTTTGTCTTTATAAACAGCCATAATCAAAGCTTTCAAACATGTGGACCACATCTAGCAAGCAATCTGGTTTTCAAACTTGCGTCTGCAAACGGGTTTAGGGTGTTCAAAGTTACGGCTTCAGGTGGAGGCTGGGGGGAGGGGGATTAGAGATCCATGGTCGAACGTGGAGGGATTAGGTCAGTGGGCGTTTTCCGATCATGTGGCGTTGGACGATTTTGTCAACATGATATATATGTTTTTATTTATCGGAAAACTCACCTTTTAGTTTTGAGAATTCCCCATGGCACAAGTTACATTGTTCCAACAAATAAAAACATATATCATGTGGAACGGTATGACCATGCTCAGGGATTTAAATTGCGGTCGCAGCCGTGTTTTCAGTCGCGTTGCGTTTATCGCGGTTGCGGACATAACGAATGCTATTACAGTCACTGCGGGTATCGTGGTCGTGAATTTTTTTTAAAAAAATTTACACAACTAATAACTAAATAACAAAGTAAAAAAATAAATATCAACGGGAATAGCAGAAAAATAACGGGAATAGTAGCCCTTTTGCCGCAATTAGCCGTTACCCGTTAAATTGCGGCTGCGATCCACCACTATTGGTGTGACTTCGCTTCACACCGCTATTTTCAACAATAAAAATTTCGGACGATGCCGCTACAGCTATATAACGACCACTATTCCGCTACCTGACCGCTATTTTAATTCCTGACCATGCTGTTCTCATTGGACCCTAAAAAACATGAACCAAAGAAACTTATTTGGTTTTTTAGGCTTTTCTTCTTCTTCTTAAGTATAATTTCCCACTTTCGTGTAAAAATTGCACTTTCTTAAGAAAAATATTCTTTTATCCTCCCTTTACAAGTGATCTCTTAAACTCTGATCAATGCTTTCTAAGTCAGACATCCACTAGACCTACCACTACCTGCCATCTTCACAAATTTATACCTTTCTGAGTTAATTACAGGCGTTGATTCATGCAAATATTTTTAATTATTTAAGAAATGTACCAAAAACTGATGGGAATATATACATTAAATAATGGAACGTGTGCCTTCCACACTCTTTTGTTTATTATGTAATGGCCTACCTATTCATTGTGAATCCACTCACACCATTGCAGATTTTTTCTGTATAAATTCTATCCATCAAAGGCGTGTGCCCTCCACAAGCCTTCCTATCTCACTAATATTTCTATTTCTTACTTGAATATTCTTGTTTTTGTTCATCATGGCTTCCTCGCAATCTCTTAAACTTCCATCGCTTAACAACGTTGAAATACCCGTACACATCATACACACTGAAGAAAACCAGATTCAAGAGCCTGCTGTTGATGAATTGGATTACTCCCAAAGAGGACAATGGCTTCGAGCTGCTGTTTTGGGAGCCAACGATGGGTTGGTTTCCGTTGCATCTCTAATGATGGGTGTCTCCTCAGTTAAAGAAGACGTCAAAGCTGTTATCGTTGTTGGCTTTGCAGGTTTGGTAGCCGGGGCCTGTAGCATGGCCATAGGAGAGTTTGTATCTGTATGCACCCAAAGGGACGTAGAGATAGCTCAAATGAAAAGAGAGAAGAGAAAGGGGTCATCAAAGAGTGATGAAAATGATGAGAAACTGCCTAATCCTGTACAAGCTGCCTTGGCGTCGGCTTTGGCTTTTGCAATCGGTGCGGTGGTTCCGCTATTGGCTGCTGCTTTTATAAGGCAGCATAAGGTGAGGATGGCGGTGGTTGTTGCGGTGGCTAGTGTGGCTTTGGTGGTGTTTGGAGTGGTGGGTGCTTTGCTTGGGGGAACTCCTATGGTGAAATCTAGCGCAAGGGTGCTTGTTGGGGGATGGATGGCGATGGGTACTACTTTTGGACTCACCAAGTTGATTGGATCCGATCATGGGATGCAATTTTGATTTGCTTCGCTTTGCTTTTGTTGTACCATTTTGTGTCTTCCTCTCAAACTTGCATCATGTTTATTTTCATGTTAACGGTTAAACTTGTTTGTCTGAATCATGTATGCCAATGTCAATTGGCGACAATTGTGAAATTCAGTTGAAGTTTTATCAATAATATATAGGATTGATCATCATAAACATTATCAATTAACCTAAGTACATAAACAATCCACCAATTTAAGTAAGTCCCAATATTTCCAAAGCCTATCAGTAGAAGAACAGCACCAAGAAATAGCCGCCTGAGAATCAGATTCAATGATGAACCTATACGCAGCACTCCACCTAGAATCGATAACCATCTGCAATGCTTTAATAATTCACCTCAACTCTGCCTCATTGGAATCCAAACTTCCCAGCAGGCCAGAGAATAAAGCCAAAATTTCACCAGTGTGGTCACATAGAACTCCATTACAACCAGCAGGCCCCAGTTTCCAATGTGCCGCTCTATCAACATTAAATTTAAGCACACCCATTGGAGGAGCAAACCATTTAGTACCACTCCTGGAGCACTATAGCCAGAGCAAGGCAAACACAGTCTAGGATTCACCCACCACTGAGATTCCAGCACCATACCTCCCTCTTTCGAGGCTTTAACCTAATAAAGCGACCGAATCTTAGCCAGAAAAATAATCTCTTCGACCGAAAGTTTTTCTTATTGAAAACTAGCTCATTACGAGCCAACCACAGAGACTATACGAAGGAAGCACAACACAAAATCCACCACTGTTTCAGCAAGCTTGAGACGCAAACATTTTAGCACTGCCAAATGCAATTCACAACATTTTAGTAAAAGATACATTAAATTAATCAATCGCTTTATTTATAAATTATATATAAATAATTATTCTTTTATCTTCCCGTGAATGTAGTAATTTTAAATAATCTCTAGTCTCTGATCAAACCCACTAGACCTACAAGTACCAGCCACCTTTACAAATTCAATCCTTCGTATATATTTTTGCACATTAACTTAATCACAGTTTCATACAATTTTTTTTCTTATTTTTAAATTCAAAGATTAATTAGTTTTCGGTACCCAATAGCGTAAAAGGATAATGGTTAATTTTTTTAATTAATTTCTTAATGATCAAGATTTAATCTATTTTCAAATCGTAATTTGAGCAGATATGATTAGAACCTATTATAAAATTTCAAAATATGCTTAAAATTTGTACCTAATTCAGCTACTTCATACATTATCTAATAAAAATACTTTTAACAAATGCATTCAAATTTCAGTATCTACTCTTCTTTAATTTAAGGGATCATCAGAGAGCAATGAAAATGATGAGAAACTACCTAATCCTGTACAAGCTGTCGCAGCGTCGGCTTTGGCTTTTGCAATAGGTGCGGTGCTTCCACTATTGGCTGCTGCTTTATAAGGCAGCCTATGGTGAGGATGGCGGTGGTTGTTATGGTGGCTGGCTAGCGTGGCCTTAGTGGTGATTGGAGTGGTCGGTGGTTTGCTTGGGAGAACTCCTGTGGTGAAATCTAGTGCCCAGGGTGCTTGTTTGTGGATGGATGGCAATGGGTACTACTTTTGGGCTCACCAAGTTGATTGGTTCCAATCATGGGGTGCAGATTTGATTTGTTTTTGCTTCACTGTATTTTGTTTGTTCTCTCAAAAAATGGTGTCGAAACCATTTTTTTTTTTAAAATAGAGTCGGTCGACTTTAAAAACGGAAATGGAGTCGCCACCAATCTTTTTTCGAGGTGTGATTGGATCACTTTGAGATTGATCATTAAAACATTTTGATTTATTAAAACAATGATTTTGGCCTACAAAATTCGAGAAAACGGGTTCGGGAGTCGGTTACGCACGAGGAAGGATTAGCACCCTCGTAACGCCCAAAATAGTACCTAATTGATTAATTAATGTCTTAATGTCGAAAATTTAAAAAGATTTTAAAATACGATCCACTTTATTTAAAAGAAAACTTGAATAAATTAAATTGGATGCTAAGACCCTCTTATTTCGAAGAAGTAAAATGTCGCGCCTAGTGAGTTAGGATACGACATTTCAAATTCTCGAAACTAAGCTTGTCTTTTGACTTTTAAAACTCATGCATTTAAGTTTAAGAAGGATATTCGATTATTTGGGTCAAATAAAAAATCGGAACCCAGTAAATTAGGGCACAATTTCTCAAAATTCCAAATACAGAATATTGCCTTTATTTTTAGAAATCCTTACCTCGAGATAACAAAATGTCACGTCCGGTGAGTTAGGACACAACATTTTTGAATTCCCGAGAATAAGCTTTTATTTAACTTATATGCTTTGAAAAAAGGATAATTGGTTCTTTAGACTCAACGAGAAAAAATCGAAACCCAGTAAGTTAGGGTACGATTTCTCAAAGCTCCCAAATTCCAAGCATTGCCTCATTGTGAAAACATTTTGAACCAGAATGTAGCAATAAAATGAAATGCATTTCTATTTAAAACGATGGTTTGTGAATAAAATCATTACACCAATAAATTACAAGATATAAATACTAAAAGAAACACTTCGAGAAAATTACACGACATACATCATTTAAACGCTAACATTAATAATCAAAGAAAAATGAAATAAATAATATAAGAAACAATTTAAAGTAAATAATGATTTAAAATAAATAATTTATAAAAATTCAAAATAAAATAATAATAAAAGAGTTTAAAATAAACAAAATAATTTTTTAAAATAAATAACATATAAAACAGTTTAAACTAAGTAACTTATATAAAAATTTAAAATAGATAATATATATAAAAGTTTAAAAATAAATAATATATATAAATTTAAAAACAAATAATGTATAAAAAAGGTTTAAAAACAAACAGTATATATAATAACATTTATAATAATAAAACAATTCAAAAATAAATAATAAGACAATTTTAGATAAATAATACATAAAAAAGTTTAAAATAAATACTATAAACGGCAACTTAAAGTAAATAGTATAAAACAATTTAAATAATTAATATAAAAATTAAAATAAATAATATATACAAAGCATCTTAAAATAAATAATATATAAAATAATTTAAAATAATCATATAAAAAGTTTAAAATAAATAATATGTAAAAAAAAGAAGAAATTTAAAACAAATAATATACAAAACAGTTTAAAAATAAATGATACATAAAAAGGTTTAAAATAGATAATATAAAAGTTTTAAAATAAATAAATAAATGACAAATTTGCAAAAATAAATTGAAATTAAACAGATTATGGACTAAATCGAAATAAAAAGGAAATTAAGGGTAAAAACTATGATAAAATAAACAAATGCAGACTAAAATCAAAAGGCGCGAAAAGGCCGGGGACTAAATGAGAAAAAAACCGAATCCCTGGACACGTATCCACTTTTCAGCGCATCAATGGGCCAGGGACTAAATTGAAACACGCAACAAATTCTGCGGCCAAATTTATAAATAAGAAAAAATAGCAAAAGGACTAAATTATAACAAATAAAAAAAGCGGAAGGACCGAAAGGGTAAATAACCCAATTATTAAAAACACGCGGATCCTCCTTGCCGGTCGGGTCGCGCGCGCGGGTCAAGTTCAAAATGACGCCGTTTTGGCGTCTGTGCATTGGCCCAAAACGGCGCTGTTTCACATAGGCTATAAAAGTTTTTTTTTTTGACAAAAATTTCATTTCTCTCCCTTTTTTTTTTAAAAAAAAAAGTTTCTCTCAACCCTTCTCTGCCCTCTCCGGCCTCCGGTCAAGGGTCCGGCACCAGACCACCGTGGCAGCCACCGGTCGCCGGCGACGGCGCCGCCGTCCATGATGGCCAGAAAACAAAAAGTCACCATTTTTTTGTATTTTCGACTCCCTTGCCCGAAAAATGCCCTTTTTCATCGGAGAGGACAGTCCTCGACCACCCACGGCGACGAAACGTGGGAAAGGTAGTATTTTTCTTCCTTTTTTTATTTGTTTTTTATATCGAAAAAAAATAAAATAAAACGAAATAAAAGAGAAACTGAAAATGCAAGAAAATCACCTCGAATAGTTTCTGTTTTTTTTTTTTGTATTTGATTGTCTGTGTGTAAAGTGTTTACTAAGGTTTTGTTCTTCGGTTTTATAGCCGAAGTTGAAGAAATAAAATACAAAAAATACAATGTTTTTTTTCTTGTTTTTTCTGCTGTGTCTTTGTCCTTCTTCTTTTTTTGCAGGTACAGAGCGACATGGAGTGGGCTGCGGTGGTACGGCATGCATGGGAAAAGCTGCTGACGTGGCGGCAGCGGCTGAAGAGGGCTAGCCCTAGGGTTTAGTTTTCTGATTTTAGGTTTAGATGTTGGGCTAGTTGGGCTCAGTAATTTTGGGCTTGTTTTTGTAATTTTGGACTGTTAATTTTGGACTTTTTATTTATTTTATTTGGGTTTTATTTTGGATTAATTGAGTTAATTGGGCCCGGGCAAAAATTGGGCCTTATAGCTGCCCCTCTTTGCTTATTATCGTGTAACGAGAATGAAGCAAAGACTTTAAAAGGGTCAATTTTGGCTGGTCTTGCCGAGCTTCGACTTTTCAGTGCTTTTCTTCTTCGAGTAGCTTCATTCCATCCCACTGCATCTTCAGGGGCATAGGAACTAGTGCTTCGATCCACTTCAGGGAGATTAGATTTGTAGCTTCAATCTGCCCCAATGTAATTTCAGGGAGAAGATCCGTCATAATTTGTAGCTTTAATCTATTCCACTGCAACGCCAGGGAAATAAGATTTGTGGCTTCAATCTGCTCCACTGCAACTTCAGGGAGATAAGATTCATCGCGATTGATCCGATCTACTCCAACTTCAGAGGTATAGGACTTGTAACTCGTAGCTTTAATCTGTTCCACTGCAACTTCAGGGGAATAAAATTCGCTATCTTCAACTTGCTCCACTGCAACTTCAGGGAGATAAGGTTAATGGCTTCAATCTGCTCCACTGCAACTTCAGGGAGATAAGATTCACCATGGTAGATTTGATCCGACCTACTGCAACTTCAAAGGTATAGGACTTGTGGATTCACCGATCTTGCTACACCGTCCTTTGGGGGACATAACTTGTAGAATCGATTTTATGGACCTATGCTTATGCATAATGATTAGGATGCAGTGATCAGAATGAATCGAATGCTCCTAACTAGATGTGTTATGGATGATATTTGCATAAATGCAGAATGTCATGAGAATGATCCCTTTTTTTAATATCTGGGTTGTCATTGCTCGTTGTTCTTCAAGGTTGTATCACTGACGTAATATCCTGTCTTCTTGTTCAGCCGATATTTTTGACAGAAAATCTGAACAAATAGTCATTATTTAGAGTTTCTTTCTCAAATATTTCCAACCATTAGGCTTGGTGAGTTCTAAATAATAGTCCTGTTTCAGGTTCTCGTGCTATTTAGAAGTTTCCAGAGTAATATGCAAAACTCCTTTTGTGAAAGTATTATTAGTCCATTAATCGTTACTTCAATGCAAAATGCTTGAAAATGATCATAATGATGGACAAAACTGAAATTTATCAGGAACAAAATCTGAAAAAATGGGTTAATTAAAGAAAGCAAACATTGCTGGAATACAAAATAGTGAGGGGAAAAAATAGGTGCCCCGGATATCGCAGCCTGAGCTTCTCTGTACGAACTTTTTGAAGACCATTTTAAGCTCAATATGTGTTTAGGAAATCTAGAGTACTTTGTCGATGCCCCAAAATGTTGCATACCCTCTCTTCGTTAATTCAAGTATAGCAAGATCACCGCATGCCCCATCTTTGATCACAATTTGAGCCGCCCTTTTCGAGTTTTCGACTCAAAACCCCTTTGGTCTCAAGGCGCCCTTTGCGGATTTTCACCTTGGCCTCTCCGTTTTTTTTAGAGAAGGTCTCAAAGCGCCCTTTGTGGGTTTTCACTTTGGCCTCTTTTCCTCTTTAAGCATAGTAATTCTTGACTGAATCCTAATTTACAGGATTAGGCAAGTTTTTCTCATCCATTTCGGTCAAAATCAGTGCTCCTCCGGAGAAAGCCTTTTTTACCACATAAGGTTCTTCCCAATTTGGCATCCATTTCCCTCTGAAATCTTTTTGTATGTGGAGGATCTTTTTCAATACCAGGTCCCCCTCGTGAAATTCTCTTGGGCGAACCTTTTTGTCATAAGCTCGCATCATTCGTTTTTGGTACATCTGACCCTGACGAATAGCCCTTAGCCTCTTTTCCTCAATCAAGTTCAACTGATCATATCGAGACTGGATCCATTCTACTTCATCTAACTTTAACTCTGACAAAACTCGAAGGGAAGGTATCTCTACTTCAATGGGTAAAATCGCCTCCATTCCATAAACCAATGAGAAAGGCGTTGCCCCTGTGGACGTTCTGATAGACGTTCGATAAGCATAGAGAGCAAATGGTAACTTCTCGCCAATTTTTATAAGTTTCATCATTTTCCCGACGATCTTCTTAATGTTTTTATTGGTTTGCTTCCACTTCGCACCATTCATTTTTGGACGATCTGATGATGAATTGTGGTGTCTAATTTTGAATTGACTACGGACCTCGCTATCGTCTCGTTGTTCAAGTTTAATGCATTTTCAGATATGATCCTCTCAGGCATTCCATATCGACATATGATTTCCTTTTTTAGGAATCTGCTGACTGCCGACTTAGTAACACTGGCATATGAAGCAGCCTCTACCCACTTGGTGAAATAGTCGATAACGACAAAGATGAATCGATGCCCATTTGAAACTTTTGGTGAGATCGACCCGATGACATCCATGCCCCACATAGTGAAAGGCCATGGAGAAGTCATAACATGCAAAGGCGAAGGAGGTACATAAATTTTGTCTCCATAATTTTGGCATTTGTGACATCTCCTAGCATAATTGATGCAGTCTCCCTCCATGGTAGACTGATAAACCATAATATATATACATATTTTACTCCCACATTTAGCTTACTTTTGGATTAATTTTGATTTAATTTGATGAATTCGATGCTCCTAATCGCTTAATTTCATGTTTTATACTCAAGAGAGCTTAGGGAATCGAAAGGAACGAGAAACGGGCCAAAAAAGGGCAAAATGGGCTTACCTTAGAGAAGCACGCGGCCTGGACTATCACCCACGGCCGTACGTTTCGAGTAACAACCGAGACACGGCCTAGAACATCGTACACGGCCAGATCACACGGCCGTGTGTGGCAAACAGGATCGACCACGGCCAAGAGAGTCGACCACGGGCGTGTCACACGGGCGTGTCCCTGCTATAGCCAAGATGAGTTTCATTTAGAATAGGATACTTGTGGGCCAAGAAAGACATTCCGAAACCTATATAAACACCCTAAGTATAACCTAAAAAGGGGTCTTTGGTACGGGGCGAAGCCAGAGAGGGCTGAACACAGGGGATTACTCCAAGAAAGCCGGTTGATCCATCTTAGAAGCCGGAATCACGCTCAAGACCGAAGATCTTCCCTTCAATTTTCTTTAGGGGTTTTTAGGGTTTTTCTTATGTTTTGTTATTTACTTTCTTCTGAGATGTATTCTTTATTAAACATGAACTAAACCCCTCAAATACCTGAGGGGGATGAAACCTAAGACGGATCTTGTTATTATTTTCTGAACTATATGATAAATACTTGATTTGTTCTTAATTATGTGTTCTTAATTCTTGTTTTAATATTTCAGGATATTGATTCAAGTATTGATGTGCTTAGGCGAAGGAGCAAAGTCCCTGTTTAAGAGTAGATCTAGCATAGTTAAGCGGAGTTGATCGCAACCCTAGAGATAGGATGACGAAAATCTGCCGGATTAGGGTCAAACCTAATATGGGAGTCCATAAATCGAGTTAATGCAACACTAGGGGTTTTAATTAGAAAGAGATTTCAATTAATCAACCTAAGGTTAGACGTTAGTAGCTTCGAAAGAGGTATTAATATAAATTAAGGAATCTTACGGATCAAGTCAAGTGAATAAATTGTCTGGTTCAGAGTTAAATAACAAGTGAAGTCTAGGTGGATTCTTCCTCGGGTATTGTCTTAATCAACTGGTTTTCCCCAAAAGTATTTTCCCAATTCACTCTCTGTGTCTTAGCATCCTTAATTAGTAATTAGTTAATTAAACATCGATTCCCTTAATACTTAGGCTAAATAATAAAAAGAAAGTAACTACTAGTACTTTTGGTCCTTGAGGATACGATATTTCCGGTCTTGCCATAGCTATACTACCGAATGATAGGTGCGCTTGCCTTATTCGTTGTCATAGTTAGTTTGGACACGATCATAGACCAATAGTACCCGAATCTCATAATTTTTCTAGCCATTGTGAAACCATTAGCATGTGTTCCAAAAACACCCTCGTGGACTTCTTTCAGAATTTTTTTAGCTTCAACAGCGTCCACACATCTCAATAGTACCTGATCCTTTCTTCTTTTGTACAGGATTTCCCCGTCTAATACATAGTCACAGGCTAGTATTCTCAACGTCCTTTTATCATTCTCGATTGCCTGATCAGGGTATTCACGATTTTTCACGTATCATAATATATCGTGGTACCAGGGGTGATCATCTATTTCTTCTTCCTCCATATTGTAACAATGAGATGGGGCCTCGTAAATACTCATTTGAATGGGTTTTGCATCCTCTTGTTTGCTCACTTTGATCATGGAAGCCAAAGTAGCCAAACCATCTGCCATCTAGTTTTCATCTCGCGGGAGATAATTGAAAGTAATATCATCAAACTCCTCAATTAACCCCAGAACTATCCTTCGATAATTGATCAATTTGGGGTCTCTTGTCTCCTATTCACCTTTCAGTTGGTAGATCACCAATGCATAATCTCCATATACTTCCAGCGATCTAATTTTACGTTCTATGGCTGCACAGAGTCCCATGATTCATGCTTCATACTCTTCCATATTATTTGTACAATCAAAGTCCAATTTGCATGTGAATGGATAATGATCTCCATTTAGGGATACCAAGACTGCCCCAACTCCATTACCTACAGCATTTGATGCTCCATCGAAGTTCAATTTCCAAAGGTGATCTTTTGTAGCATCTTCTTCAGTAGCTGGCATATACATTAGTTCTTCATTGGGTAAGTCAAAGTTCAGAGGCTCATAATCTTCTAGAGTCAGTCTTTGGCCGGAAAAATCACTATCTGCGCTTCCTTTCACGGCTTTTGGCTCACATAAACTATGTCAAATTCAGAGAGCAGAATTTTCCATCTAGCCATTCTTCCATTCAAAGCAGTTGACTCCATCATATATTTTAGAGGGTCCAACTTCGAGATTAGCCAGGTCGTATGGTACAACATGTATTGCCTCAACCTCCAAGTTGTCCAAATCAAGGCACAACACAATTTCTCAATTAGCGAATATCTCATTTCACACTCAGTGAATTTCTTACTGAGGTAGTATACCGCCTTTTCTCTTCTTCCCGAATCATTGTGTTGACCCAGCACACATCCCATAGAGTTATTAAACACTTTGTCAAATCAAGATTAAATGGCCTATCTGGGGCATGGAGGTGACAATCTTGGAGGACTTGACAAATCTTGTTTAACCTTATCAAAAGCTTTCTGGCATTCATCATCCCACACGCCTGGATTGTGTTTCTTAAGAAGACAAAATATGGGATCACATTTCTCAGTTAATTGTGAAATAAACCGAGCAATGTAATTTAGCCTTCCAAGGAAACCTCGAACTTCTTTTTGAGTGCGCGGCGGAGGCAATTCTTGTATAGCCTGACCTTATGTCCGAGTCAATCTCAATTCCCCTCTGACTGACTACGAAGCCTAACAATTTTCCCGATCTAGCTCCAAAAGTACATTTTGTTAAATAAACCGAGCAATGTAATTTAGCCTTCCAAGGAAACCTCGAACTTCTTTTTGAGTGCGCGGCGGAGGCAATTCTTGAATAGCCCAGACCTTGTCTAAGTCAATATCAATTCCCCTCTCGTTGACTACGAAGCCTAACAATTTTCCCGATCTAGCTCCAAAAGTACATTTTGTTAAATAAACCGAGCAATGTAATTTAGCCTTCCAAGAAAACCTCGAACTTCTTTTTGAGTGCGCGGCGGAGGCAATTCTTGAATAGCCCGGACCTTGTCTAAGTCAATATCAATTCCCCTCTCGTTGACTACGAAGCCTAACAATTTTCCCGATCTAGCTCCAAAAGTACATTTTGTTTGATTGAGCTTTAATTGAAATTTCTTCAGTATCAAGAATAACTTCCTCAAAACTTGGATATGTTCCATTTTTGTTCGGGACTTTGCAATCATATCATCAATGTAAACATTGATTTTTTTGTGCATCATATCATGGAACAAGGTCACCATGGCCCTTTGATATGTCGCTCCTGCATTTTTCATCCCAAATGACATCACCTTATAACAAAATGTACCCCACAAGGTTATGAATGTAGTCTTTTCCATGTCTTCAGGATGCATTTTTATCCGATTGTATCTCGAGAAGCCATCCATGAAGGAAAATAATGAATAGCTCTCTTGCATTGTCTACTAGAGTATCAATGTGAGGCAAGGGGAAATTGTCTTTCGGGCTGGCCTTATTTAAGTTTCTATAATCTACACACATTCTCACCTTCCCATTTTTTTTAGGGACAGACACAATGTTGGCTACCCATTCTGAGTATTTGACCTCCTGCAAGAATCCGGCATCGAACTGCTTTTTGACTTCCTCTTTTATTTTTAGCACAATGTCAAGCCTCATTCTCCTGAGCTTCACGAACCTACCTGCAATCCTCTTTTATGGGGAGGCGGTGTACAACAATGTCAGTGCTTAACCCGGGCATATCTTGGTATGACCACACGAAGACATATTTGAATTCTTGAAGTAACTCTATGAGGTCTCGCTTCGTTTCTTCGGTTATGCACGTTCCAATTTTCACTACCTTTCCTTCTTCTAAGGTCGCAATCTTTACTGTCTCTTTATGAGGTAGAATTTGTTTTTCCTCTTGTTTTACCATTCTTAACAAGTCCACAGATAAGCCAAAGTCTATGTCATCTTCAAAGTCCTGAGATCCCTCTAAACACATGTCTTGCTCAAAAGGAGGTTCTAATTCCTTAGCAGCATTACTCATGTCGTTGATATCCGAGAACCTGTAGTAGGTACAAAGGAATATACAAAGAACGAATGAATTTAAGAATAATTATTTGTATGGTATGATTATGAATGAGATGAAAGAATGATTTAAAAAAAGGTCCAATGAATGAAAGAATCTAACATAATTACTTGTATATAAAGAATGAAAGAACCTAAAAGAATGAAAGAATATTTACTCAAAATGATATCAAATATGTATTTCATAATGATGTTTGAACATAAGCCTATTTCACAAAGGAATTCTTATTGCTTCTAGGCTTAAAGCAACAAGTGTGTTTTGAACATTACTCTAAGTAAGCTCTAAAAACTATAGGAATTTCTTCTGCAGTCCAATTATTCAGAACACTCCCAGGTTCATAAGGGCAGATGTCTGACAAGGTCCCTCCTTCAGTTGTTTCTTCATATATGGCATTGATGTGAATATTTCCCGACATTTCTTCAACACTTTATTTCCTTGGCGTCCTTTGCTCGGGATGAATAATCCCTCTCGATACGAAAGTTTTAGATATGTGGGGGAATATCATTGGTTCTCATTTGATTTCTTTCCCACTTATGCGTACCCTTCTTCTTTCTTTCCTCTTTTCCAGTTCCTTCCTTCTTTGTCTCGCGTCTGGCTTGTACCCTAAGCCAAAGCGGTTCAGCTTGTCCTTCAGCATTAGAGCCTCAACTCTTCCCTGAAGACGTCTCCCTAGTCTTTTTCCTGGTAAAGCTCCCTTTCCTACCATCAGTTGTAATCCCATCCTGGTAGCCTTGGATATTTTTAGCACTGGAATCATGTTCCCCTCAGTAATGAATGTTGCATTCACAAACTTCAAAGACCGGAAATAACATTCAATTGCCTCATCATTTACCTCCAAGTACGGCGTATCACTGGTTACGGCTGCGATAATATCTTCTTCGGTATTTATCGTCACCAGCCAACCTTCTGATACTAGCTTTAACTTCTGATGTAGTGACAAAGGCACGGCCCCTGCTGAATGTATCCAAGGTCTTCCCAATAAGCAATTGTAGGAGGGCTTGATATCCATTACTAGGAATTCCACCTCATAGGTAGTTGGGCCAATCAACAGAGGTATTTCAATTCTTCCCATGACCCCCATTTCTATGCCATCAAACGCCCTCACTATATTCTGGCATACCTTCATATGTGAGCTATCCATAGGTAACCTATTAAGTGTGGATAGGGGCAATACGTTCAGTGCTGATCCATTGTCGATCAGAACCCCTGGCAATGTGTACCCTTTGCATCTGGTAGTAATGTGCAGAGCTTTAGTGGATCCCATACCCCTTGGTGGTATTTCATCATCGTTGAAGAAGATGAAGTTATCGGCACTTATGTTATTAACCAGCCAATCTAGTTTATTGACAGTGATATCATTGGCCACGTACGTCTCGTTCAGCACTTTCATCAATGCACTTTGGTGTACTTCCGAACTCAAGAGTAAAGCTAGTACAGATATGCGAACTGGTTGTTTATGCAACTGTTCCATAACACTATACTCGCTGTGCTTCAAAAACTTCAGGAATTCCTTAGCTTCTTCCTCTTTTACTGGCTCATTAACAAGCGGCTCAAGTCTGACTGCTTTTTCCTTCTTTTACTCCACCATCAGGGTCTTTCCTTTTACGGGTTCTGCTCGGGCATTTATCAAATTATAATGCCTTCTACTACGCGTATGAGAACTTACATCTTGATCCTCTTTTGAAGCGCTGGCTGAGTTCTCCTTTCCCGGGACTGTCACGTTGCAATCATAATTCTAGGGGACCCTTTTGTTATCCTGATAAGAGAAGACCCCGGTTTTTGAATTATGATCTTTGGTGTCATCTGTACTCCAGCTTCATTTTTTTTAGGTCGCGAAATGATGACCACAGGATGATTGACTTTTGGGACCTTCATTGTTGATTCTGACGCACATATGCTTCCTTCTTCTTTAACTTCTTCACAAAACTCTATCTCTTTATTGTCCATCAGACCTTGCACCAAGGCTCTGAATTCTACGCATTCTTGGATCTTGTGCCCCTCTTCCTGATGGAACTCACAGTAGTTCCTCATGTTTTCACAACTTCCTTCAAGATTCGAAATGCTCAACCCCTTTTTTACCATCTCCATCCAGACCCATCTCAAAGGAATTTTTACTTCTGCAATATCGGTCTTGATTCTTCTCCCCACATTTCCATCTATCGCATTTATCCCATTATCAGTATGATTGGGTAACGGATTTTCGGCACTAGGTGCATCATCAAATTTCACAATGCCCATTTTAATAAGTCTTTCAACTACTTTCTTAAAGGTAGTGCAGTTTTCTATTGAACGCCCCGAAATTCCTGCATGGTAGTCACATTGAGCGTTTGCATCGTACCATTTGGGGTATGAAGGCTGTAATGGTTTTAGGTAAAATGGGATACCACGTGTGCGTTAAATAAGCTTTGATACAACTCCCTATATGTCATTAGGATTGGCGTAAATTAGAGCTTCTCAGTGTTTTGTTTTGTGTCGGACTCCTGCCTTGATGAACCTTGTTGACCAGTAGCCACCATTCTTGGCTGATTTACAATAATCGATTTTGAGTAACCCTTGTTATATGTACTTGTGTTGTTCACCTCATTTTCTTTTTTCCTCGAGGCTAACCTTTTATTACTCTCTCCTGCATCTATCTTTCCACTTCTTATCGCATTCTCGATCATTTTGCCAGTCATCACTATGTCTGAAAAACTTTTGGTAGCGCTTCCTATCATATGAGTGATGAACGGGGCTTTTAGGGTGTTGATAAAGAGCGTCATAGTTTCTTTTTCTAGGAGCAGCGGCTGAACTTGTATGGAAATTTCCCTCCATCTCTGTGCATATTGCCTGAAACTCTCACTT
Source organism: Gossypium sturtianum (assembly GCA_025698515.1). Lineage (NCBI taxonomy): Eukaryota > Viridiplantae > Streptophyta > Magnoliopsida > Malvales > Malvaceae > Gossypium > Gossypium sturtianum. The sequence goes on along the minus strand of CM046946.1, from coordinate 4,817,388 downwards.
GGTTTCTTCTTCATGTTTTGTAAAGTAATTCTATCAGAAGTCATATCCGTCACATGACTATACTGCTTCATGAATGCTTGTGCTAAGTCTCTCCAAGAACCAATCCTAGTACGGCTCAATTGGTTGTACCATTTGGATGCTGCTCCCACCAGACTGTCTTGGAAGCAATGTATTAGTAGTTGATCGTTGTTAACATACCCGGTCATCCGTCTGCAAAACATGGTGATGTGAGCTTCGGGGCAACTGGTCCCATTGTACTTTTCGAATTCTGGCATTTTGAACTTGTAAGGAAGCACTAGATCTGGGACCAAACTCAGATCCTTAGCATCGACTCCATACTGACTATTAGCGTTTTTCGTTGCCCTGAATTTTTCCTCCAGCCATTTACATCGGTCCTCTAACTACTTTGGTAATTCTGTCATTGCCCTTTCCTTTTCTACCACTTCGTCAAGGTCAGGGAGAACATGATTAGTTGGATTATCCCCTGGTTTAGAACCTGATCCAGCTTGAAAGTTCATCGGTACCGAAACACCATCCTGAAATTGTTGAGGCCTAATTGTGACGGATGTTCTTTGAGGGTACACCTCAGGTTGTGTCTGTGTATTTGTTGGAGTAAAACTCAGAGGATAGAGAGGTTCCTCATTATCTTCTCCAGCATTAACCATGGGGCCCTTTCCTTTATCTATTCCTCCAGTCAGCAGTTGGGTCAACTGAGTCATCATATTTCTTTGGGACTCCAACATTCAGTCCATCATGTCCTGCTGGATTTTAGCCAGTTGCTCTTGCATTTGCAATTGTAGTGATCTTGTATCTCTTTTTGGAGTTATTCAACTCTTTCCAATCTTTGATCCATGTCTTTTGTCTTTGCTCGGGTACCGTAATGATGTTTGGTTGGTAAGTTTTTGTTGGTTTCCAGATTAACTCTAAAATGATCTTAACCAATTAGGGTCTTTCCATAAAATTCAATGCACATGATGTGATGTAATGCGAATGCATGAAATGAATGCAAAAAGGCATCGATTCTAATTTAATTTCATTTAGAAAAATTTACTAGAAAACAAAATTCTTTATATAAAACGGATTACAGATATGGCTTTGCCCTAATGCTCAAAGTTTTAACTTTCCTAAGCAACGAAGCTAACTCTTGACCTCAATCTGATTCTAGCTCATACTTTACGCTTAGCATGTCAACCTGAATTGCTAAGGTCTGTAAATGATCGACTATCTCCCGAATCTGAGCCACGGCCTCTCCCATAATGTAATCTCTGTTCCTAACTTGATTCTAAGAATGGTGAAGCTGTTCCTTCCAACGTTCTTCACTTACCTCAAGAAGCTCTACCCAGAGCTCACAGTTTTGTAATGCAGACTCTAATTCTTCTATCTTTCCTTTTATTTCTTCCATCTTGTTCAAACTTGCCCTCAACTCAATCGCAGAATTACGATTTTTATACTGATTAAGTAATTTTTCAAGTTTTTTCACTCTAGCCTTTAATTCTCTTTTGTCATTTTTGGTTTCTAATAAACTCCTTTCTAGGGCCTCTTTCTGTGCCTGAGCCTCCTGGAATTTTCTCTCCCACCGATCGACTTTGGTTCTTTCTTCTTGGATCTCTTATCGCCGTTGCTCCGATGTTTTTCCCAATCCGCCGGTTCTCATCGATAGACGCAATTTCTTGTAATCCGTCTTTAAACTATCCAAGTCTTCCTCGACTTTATTCTTTCCTTTCTTTAATTTCTCGGCCTCTAGCTTTTGAACATCAGCATCTAACCTTAAATGCATCTTTTCTTCCTCCAATTGTTCTATCTTCTTTTCAAGTTCCAAATTCCTCCTCTCGAAGTCTTGCCTTATGATTTCTAGTTCTGAGGGGATCACTTGTAAGTACTCTTCCATCGGTCGAACGCCTTCTAAATTCGGTCTGGGGATATTATCATTAATTCTTTTACTCCACCATCCACTGTACTCGGGAGTCGTCATTGAACCTACGGCAAACCTTTTCATTCGACGAGTCTGATTCCAAGCGTTAGAAATCTCCTTTACCCTTTTCTTGTAGTTATCTCCCCTATACGAAAACTCACATTGAGCTAGCCCATGCGTTGTCGGTATGAACTGTCTTGATCTGTATTGCCTTAATATAAGCAAAGGAGCATACCCAACAGCTCCCCAAATCCCAAGCAAAGGGACCCAGTCAAAACTCCCACATCGGTAAAGAATTTCGTCGGGAATCAACCAAGGAGCTCTCCACTCGACGTCTTCTTCCTGGAGATTTTGGAGGAGCGCTATCCAATTTTCCTCTAATATGTCATCCCTTCTTGGCGTGGCCACTATCTCCTTTAATGGAGAGTAATTCCCGGAGAAAACCCGATAAGAAACCTTATCGACCTTCCAGAAATGACTGTGGAACCAAGCTAACAACTGCGCGCACCCTATAAATCTTCCCTCACCGGCCCTCCTACATGCATTCAAAGATCTAAATGTCTCGGCCAAGATTGCAGGAATAGGTGTGACCCCTTTATCAAGTCGATCAAAGAGATTCGAGACCGCCTCATCTACATACCCTAATGCCCTAGGGAAGATCGTTAGCCCGTAGATGCTCAAAGCAAACACATCGACTCTCTTTTTTGTATCAGGATGCGCTAGAATCAAATCTCTCAAGTTCTTCCATGGGATGCACTTACACTCACCTTTTTGCTTGAACCTGGACGTAATCCACTATTCGCCCATTCCTGTAATGTTCATCAATTTCTTCCAAAAGGTCGGGACATAAGCGGCTCTAAAATAAGCTTTATCAACTTGAACCTTTGGACAACGCAGTAGGGCTGTATATTCTTCCACGATGGGGCGATAAATCTACCCTCCCAAAGGTAAAGCAACAAATGATGTTCCAGGGTTCCATTGCGGCGAGGGCACGGAATAAATGCTCGTCTACCTTGATGTCGAGTAGATACGACAAATCCCCATAATTATAGTAGAACAACTGCTTAGTCTCATCATTCCACTGATTTCATATCTCTTTTAATTCCTGAAGGTTATTTTGCGTCACGCTGATACGGGTGTAATCCCATAATTCTGACGTGTGCCCCTCGGCTAGACTATCCCCTTTCACTAATTATGTTTTCTCTGACCACATGCGGACAGCTGCATTATCTTCCACTTTATCAAAAAATTCGTTCTCCATGACAAGCTCTCTAATTTAGTAATCGAACGTGAATCGACACTCTTTTAAATATGAAATGACATGCAAACATAGCAAAAACACAATAAGTCAGTACAATATACAAAAAAATAAAACTCAAAGCAAATGAAAGAGAATCAAGCACCTATCTGGGTAACCGCTAGGATTTGGCGCTGTGCTATCTAAGGTGGGCTCCTAGGGTCTTCTACATGCGTTTTGGTTTTAAAGTTGAGGTGCCCGAACCAGCAGATTCCTCGATCCTCACCCATTATAGGCTCATACGGACCGAGTTCAGTTCGGGGGAATACATTTCCATATGGCTGCACGGAGATGAAAATCTCACGAAAACATAGGTACGGATGTATCCCGAAAGCGATCCATTATCCTGCACGGAGGTGAAAACCTCACGAAGGAGTAGCTTCTCACTCCCACTTAAAAGAGGTAAGACCAATCGGTCCTTATGCAATATGATGCGAAAATATTCTACGAGCCTCAAACCATAGCAATCATATGAAATAGCACAAACAAATGCAATAAAAGGATCGTAACTTTTCAAATTAGATTTTCAATTTTCGACAACAAGACAGAAAATAATCAATTTTACGGCTTGACTTTGTTATTTTCCCCAGTGGAGTCGCCAAGCTGTCGAAACCATTTTTTTTGGAAAAAACAGAGTCGGTCGACTTTAAAAACGGAAATGGAGTCGCCACCAATATTTTTTCGAGGTGTGATTGGATCACCTTGAGATTGATCATTAAAATATTTTGATTTATTAAAATAATTATTTTGGCATACAAAATTCGAGAAAAAGGGTTCGGGAGTCGGTTACGCACGAGGAAGGATTAGCACCCTTGTAACGCCCAAAATTGGTACCTAATTGATTAATTAACGTCTTAATTTCGAAAATTTGAAAATATTTTAAAATACGATCCACTTTATTTAAAAGAAAACTTGAATAAATTAAATTGGATGCTAAGACCCTCTTATTTCGAAGAAGTAAAATGTCATGCCCAATGAGTTAGGATACGACATTTCAAATTCTCGAAACTAAGCTTGTCTTTTGACTTTTAAAACTCATGCATTTAAGTTTAAGAAAGATATTCGGTTATTTGGGTCAAATGAAAAATCAGAACCCAGTAAGTTAGGGCACAATTTCTCAAAATTTCAAATACAAAATATTGCCTTTATTTTTAGAAATCCTTACCTCGAGATAACAAAATGTCACGTCCGGTGAGTTAGGACACAACATTTTTGAATTCTCGAGAATAAGCTTTTATTTGACTTATATGCTTTGAAAAAAGGATAATTGGTTCTTTAGACTCAACGAGAAAAAATCGAAACCCAGTAAGTTAGGGTACGATTTCTCGAAGCTCCCAAATTCCGAGCATTGCCTCATTGTGAAAACATTTTGAACCATAATGTAGCAGTAAAATGAAATGCATTTCTATTTAAAACGATGGTTTGTGAATAAAATCATTACACCAATAAATTACAAGATACAAATACTAAAAGAAACACTTCGAGAAAATTACACGACATACATCATTTAAACGCTAACATTAATAATCAAAGAAAAATAAAATAAATAATATAAGAAACAATTTAAAGTAAATAATGATTTAAAATAAATAATTTATAAAAAAATTCAAAATAAAATAATAATAAAAGAGTTTAAAATAAACAAAATAAAAATTTTAAAATAAATAACATATAAAACAGTTTAAACTAAGTAATTTATATAAAAATTTAAAATAGATAATATATACAAAAGTTTAAAAATAAATAATATATATAAATTTAAAAACAAATAATGTATAAAAAAGGTTTAAAAACAAACATTTATAATAATAAAACAATTCAAAAATAAATAATAAGACAATTTTAGATAAATAATACATAAAAAAGTTTAAAATAAATACTATAAACGACAACTTAAAGTAAATAGTATAAAACAATTTAAATAATTAATATAAAAAATTAAAATAAATAATATATACAAAGCATCTTAAAATAAATAATATATAAAACAATTTAAAATAATCATATAAAAAGTTTAAAATATATAATATGTAAAAAGAAGAAATTTAAAACAAATAATATACAAAACAGTTTAAAAATAAATGATACATAAAAAGGTTTAGAATAGATAATATAAAAGTTTAAAATAAATAAATAAATGACAAATTTGCAAAAATAAATTGAAATTAAACATATTATGGACTAAATCGGAATAAAAAGGAAATTAAGGGTAATAACTATGATAAAATAAACAAATGCGGACTAAAATCAAAAGGCGCGAAAAGGCCGAGGACTAAATGGGCAAAAAACCGAATCCCTGAAAACGTATCCACTTTTCAGCGCATCAATGGGCCAGGGACTAAATTGAAACACGCAACAAATTCTGCGGTCAAATTTATAAATAAGAAAAAATAGCAAAAGGACTAAATTAGAACAAATAAAAAAAGCGGAAGGATCGAAAGGGTAAATAACCCAATTATTAAAAACACGCGGATCCTCCTTGCGGGTTGTGTCGCGCGCGCGGGTCAAGTTCAAAACGACGCCGTTTTGACGTCTTTGCATTAGCCCAAAACGGCACCGTTTCACATAGGCTATAAAAGTTTTTTTTTTTTTTTTGACAAAAATTTCATTTCTCTCCCTTTTAAAAAAAAAACAAAAAGTTTCTCTCAACCTTTCTCTGCCCTCTTCGGGCTCCGGTCAAGGGTCCGGCACCGGACCACCGTGCCGGCCGCCGGCGACGGCGCCGCCATCCACGGTGGCTGGAAAACGAAAAGTCGCCGTTTTTTCGTCTTTTCGACTCCCTTGCCTGAAAAATGCCCTCTTTCATCGGAGAAGACGGTCCTCGGCCACCCACGGCGGCGAAACGCGAGAAAGGTAATATTTTTTCTTCCTTTTTTATTTTTTTATTATATCGAAAAAAAAGAAAATAAAACGAAATAAAAGAGAAACCGAAAACGCAAGAAAATCACCTCGAATAGTTTTTGTTTTTTTTTTTTTGTATTTGATTGTCTGTGTGTAGAGTGTTTACAATTACGAAAAAGAGTCAAATTTTAGATTTTGCATCTAATTTACTTGCGAAAATATGATAATTTTCTTCATGAATTATTATAAATTAACTCGTTGGATTCATGGGTTACCTGATCTGTCGTTTCTAGGCCCAAACCAATAATAGAACCCCTTATATTATATTCCAGGAATTTGAGGATATGTAATTATACATCGATAAGCAAGAAGAATAAATAAATTATCTGGAACTTCACGTAAGTTTAATATTTATCAATGTCCTAATAATGATTTTGAGATTAAAGAAATGAAAAAGATTTCCTATGCTTCAGCAATGAGGAGTTTAAAATTGCTCAAGATTCTATATATATGTCCATTGTTGGAATTATGTTGAGCAGATATTTGAGAAATTTGGATATAAATCATTGAAAAACAATCAAATAATTCTTATGATATCTTTAGAAGATAAAACATTACATGTTCACTATCAGAGGTTTGTGATAAGTTAGAAATTATTAGGTATATAGGTTTCGATTTTGTTGGAATATAGATGCAAAATTTTGTTATAGGCTGTGAATTGTGACAATAAATTGTAATCCTTTTTCAGATGACAATTGGAGCATATCAAAATTAAAGTACGTAGACTTTAAATTCATGATTATTAAATAAAGAATTCAAAGTGCTCAGGTGCGTATAAAACATATTCGGACAAACTCCATCGTGGATCTACTTACTAAAGGACTATCACCCAAGTTTTTTCACGAGCACACTACTCTTATGGGTGTTGTCATTTGAGGATATTCAGTTCTAGTAGGAGTTTGTAATTTTAAATGCTTTTATATTATGAACACATTATTGAGTATTTTGTTATGAATATTTTATAATTAAGTGGATGCGCATCAAAATAAAGATAAATTTGATTTACTTTAGGAATCTAATAGTCATTAGAAGTAGAGTTTTATTTTATTTATACTTATACTACAGCAAAACAGACTTTTAGCGGCGTTTTTTTTGGCCTTTAGCAGCGTTTATAAGCGCCACTAAAAGTGTTTGCGGCGCTTTTGTAAGTGCCACAAAAAACGCCGCCACTGCTACCGCCGCAAATTTTTGCGGCGTTTATGAGCAAAAAACGCCGCTAAAGACCATGACTTTTAGCGGCGTTTATGGAAAAACCCTAAACCCTAAACTATAAACCTTTATAAACTCTAAACCCTAAAATACCATAAACCACAAAATCTTAAATCATAAACCATTAATTATAGACATATAAACCCTAAAAGCATAAATACTAAACCTTAAATCAAAAACTCTAAACAACTAACACCCTAAACTATATATAAACATTAACCCCTAAACCTTACGACCCACACCTTACACACTAAATGCTAAGCCTTTAACACTAAGGCAAAAAAATAAACACTAAATTAATGTAAATTAAACCCTAAACCCTAAACCTTAAAATTCTACACTTAAATCATAAACCCTAAACTCAAAAACCTGACACATTAATCATTTCCCCCCTAAACCCCTAACCCTAAACCTATAACTATAAACCTAAAACCCTAACCTATTAGCCATTAATTTCCCTCTAAACCTCAAACCCCTAACCCTTAAAATATTAACCCCAAACCCTTAACCATTTACCTTTAAACCCATTAACCCTAACTTTTAATCCATAAAACCCTATAGGACAACCTTAAACCGCAAATCATAAACCCTAAAACCTAAACATTAAAACAGTACGTAACTCCTAAATCTTACACCCTAAACTATATATGTTAAACCATAACCCCTAAATAATCATGAGAATTAATATTCTATATTTTAAAATTAATACTATCTCTTTTACGATTATATAAGAAATTATTTAATATTTTTTTCATCTTTAACAAATATTTTTCTCTTAAATAATTTAAACTAGAATCATAATTTTAATGTATTAAAATTAATGTTATCTCTTTTACAATTATATAAGAAATTATTTAATATATAAATTTAAAAACAATCAGTCATATGTATCCAAAAAACACTTTAAAATTATTTGCGGCGTTTTTCCAAAAGCGCCGCTAATACCCGGACTTTTAGCGGCGTTTTTCCAAAAGCGCCGCTAATGCCCGGACTTTTAGCGGCGTTTTTCCAAAAGCGCCGCTAATACCCGGACTTTTAGCGGCGTTTTTCCAAAAGCGCCGCTAATGCCCGGACTTTTAGCGGCGTTTTTCCAAAAGCGCCGCTAATACCCGGACTTTTAGCGGCGTTTTGAGAAAAGCGCCGCTAATACCCGGACTTTTAGCGGCGTTTGCACAAAAGCGCCGCTAATTCCCGGACTTTTAGCGGCGTTTTGTAAATAAACGCCGCTATTGCTCATTTTTAGCGGCGTTTGATAAATAAACGCCGCTATTGCTCATTTTTTTGCGGCGTTTTCCTTCAAACGCCGCTAATGTATAATATTAGCGGCGTTTTTCTTTGAAACGCCACTAAAAACGCCGCTAAAAGTCTGTTTTGGTGTCCATAAATATAGACTTTGGAGAAGCATTATAACCATCCATATTAATCAATAAAAAATATGTTCTCTTGCTCTCCTATTTCTCTTGCTTTTACTCTCTCTGTTCTTTTATTTCATAAAATATTTCAATTTATGGATATTTTAAGGGTTTCTTTTTTAAAAAAAGAAAAAGTTTATTAGTTTATTCACACTCTAATTTTCGTAAAATTTGATTTTAATAAGGTTTCTGGAGGACCAGGTAGAGATGGACATGTTAAGATCACATTTCATATAATTTTCATGTTACATATTCATACTTGATCTATGTCATTTGGCTATGCTAATATACGTAATTGAGGTTTGAATTAGCTATGCTAAATTTAGCAAAAATTGTCATAGTTCTATGTTAACATAATAAATGGATGAGATTGTTTAGAACACTTTTGGTTATGTTAGTAAAACTTTGAGCTTATAATATCACGTAATTATAAGGTGATAAGTAAGTAGGTATGTATGTATGTAGGTGGTCTAAGTGGAAAATTGTTAGATAATATGGGCATCACAAATATAACAAGCATAACTACATTTGATTATTTAGTATCATAAAAATGTCAGCCCAAATTAAAAGTGATCTAAAATTGTAAAAACTTTTGAGCTTCAATTATTAAATAAAATATGAACCAAATATGTAAAAATAGTCAAAGTAACTAATTTTAATTGATAATGGGATAATTAAAAATTAGGGATTACCGTACAAACCTTATCTATATCTAATATAATACCAACTCCTTCTGGAGTCACTAGGAATAAATAGGGGTAATTTAGGTATTAGAAATTAAGTGGAGGGATAATTTAGGAATTAAAAGTTAAAAAGGAAATTTGGATATTTTGACAAAAGCTAATTACTTATTTTAATTAATTCAATCGTCTGTTTAACTTATTCTTTTAGTCCGGTTCAACCAGTTCGTATTGGTTCGCGGTTCAATTAATTTAAAGTCTTTTTCCGATTTGATATTTCAATCAATTCCCAATTCAACTGATTTAACTAAACGATTTGATCCAGTTCAGTTAACCATGATCATATCCTTTTGAATTGAACTCACTTATAATCTCTAATGGACAATAAAATAATTAATTCACTTCAATAAAATACTTTTACATAAATAAGAAATACATTTAACAATTATAAGGATTGTCATTGATAATAGTATGCACTTCACAAAATCATAATTCAAATATCAATCTTTTTTAGCATATTTTTTTACATCAAATGAAATTTAGATGCTGCAAATTATACTATTGTGATAATTAAATTCTAATACTCATTTTTATGAAATTTTTAATACTATTAATTATGAATCAAATATTAATTTATTACTAATTATTCATTTGATTTCATATATTAAAATATACATTTCTTACTAAATATTCTATTTTTTTAAAAAAATATTTTAAATTAAAAATAAATATGCAAATTTGGAAATATTAATATCAATATAATATCATTTTATATGTCTCTTAAATTTTGTTTGAGTTTTCTTTTTTATTTTTAGTTACTTTTAGTGTGATAGGTATTTAAAAAACTAATAGAGTAATTTAGGTATTCTAGAAAATAATTAAATTTATTTAATTTTATAATTTTTAGTAAATCTTTGAATTAATAGGCTACTAAATTAAAAATGTTTTCCATGGTTACAACTTTTTTTCAACTCTTTTTAAAAAAAAAAAAAATTATTTTCTCATTCTAAGTTTTCCATAATTTTTTTTGCCAAGTCCTACAGTTAATTTTATTATTTATTATTTTTCTATCATCTCAAATATTTATCAGTAGTTAATAATAAATAATTTTTCTTTTTTGATGAATTATAAGGAGAGGACAAAGTCTTAACAGCAACGTGACTAATGCAACTCAAACCGAAACTATACTTAGAATGGTGAACACTTTAACCATCAGGCTAGCACATGAGATTCATAATAAATAACTTTTCAAACTGCACTTAAATAACACTTTTAGTATAATGAAGACATTTATTGTATTAAAATGTTCAATTTTGTGTTATATAAATACTTCTTTGAGTTTTACTTTGTGTTTTGAATTTAGATAAATTTAGATATTGTTTTCTCTTTGAGTTTTGATCTTAAAATGTGAAATATAGTTTAAATTTAATTTTGTTTTTATGTTATATTTTTATAAGCATGTACATGTGTTAAATTATGAAGAATAATAGGTTCAAAATTTAACAGAAACAACAATGATTAAAAGAGCGATAATTTTTTTTAAAATAATTGATTACAGATATAATCTTATTATAGGTTCTGATTACAAGACGACTTATGATAATAAAAAGTTCGTCGGCTAAAAGATAAATTTTATTGAAAAATAAGATACTTCCATTGTATACACAGTTAACATACTATATGATGTCTAAAATGTAAATGGTATACTATTAAAATAGAAATGTATAAAAATAACAATCAATTGATTATAAAAAAAGATATCATTATGTTAAAATAATAAAAAATTAATCCGAACAATGCGTGGTCATATTCTTAGTATATTAGGACTATGGTCTCTAAATTATAAATATGTAATTTTTCTAACATTTCATATTAAAAAAGAGTTACATTCTTTAAAATATTATGTGTGTTAAATCAAGTAAAAATAACAAAATTATGTAAAAGTACAATAGAGACCCTTGTACTAAGAGTATGATTGCATTTTGTCACCTCTACTTAAAAAATGGGCAAATTAGTCCTTATATGTTAGACTAAACAGTAAACTGATCATTTTGTTAAAAATTTCATCAGTTTTTATTGTTAGAAACTAACCCTTGTACATCAACATAAGATACATGTGGTACGTCACGTGTCACTATATGGTTATTCCAACAATCACACCAGTTTTTAATAATACAAATAGATGAATTTTTTTAATAGAAATAACTAATTTACTCATTTTTTTGAGTAAAAAAAAAAACAAAATACAAAAACCTCCATAATACTTTTACGGTAAAACCATAAAAATCGAGGAATTTGAAGGTTTGTAGAGAGGATGACAATTGTGGGGGAAACTTTAGATGAATCAGAATGAAGCATCATAAAAACTGATGTGAATATATACGATTTGAAAAGCATAATCTTTTTTCTTTTATTCCTTGCTTTGCAATTTCCAGGAAAGTAGTTCATACAGAAAAGCAAAGGGAATTATAGTTATGATAAAGCAATGAGAATTAAAGATTAGGTTTGCTGCTAAATCACTTACAAAAAGCATTGCATCAAACAACTCAGCAGCAAGTAGAAACTGCTTCCAACCATTTCTTCCTTAAACAATCTACTTTTCAATGCTACACCATACCCTCTTTCCTCCTTTTTCTTTTTCCATCTGAATAAGGCAAAGTAAAAAGAAATTGAGAAATCCATAATTAATTCCAACCCTCATTTTTTAAACAAACATTAAAAAATATATATTACCTGGCCAAATTTTTGAAAAGTGAGAGGGTTTGGATAAAAATATAGGTCCAAAAAATGAGTTTGGACAAAAAAAACTCGTTTAAAAAATAGGTTAAGCCTCGAGTAATGCTTTTTTTCCAAGGCCTAGCCCGATCCGATCCGAATTAGCAAAAAGACAAAAAAAATATTCTATTTTCTTGTTGTTTTCTCGCTGTTTTGCTACTATTTTACTATTATGTTGCACTATTATATTACTACTATTTTGTTGTTATTGTATAACTCTTATTTAATTGTTAATTTTGTTACTATTTTAGAGACATTTGCTTGTTAAGTTACACTTATCTTAGTGTTATTTCAATATAAATATAAATATTTTTTAAATTTATTTTCAATTTGTTGGGAAACATTTATTTTAATGTTTTCAAGTATTTTTTGATGTATTATATTTTTAAATTTTTTTATATAAAAAATTAATTCGGACGGGCCGGGCCAAACCGGAGTTTTAGCATTTTTTTCCGAGCCGAGCTTGGGCACAATTTTAAACCCATTTTTCGGGTCGGGCCTGAGTCTAACAAACGGGCCTAAATTTTTAGCAAGGCCTGACCCATGGACTGATCTATGGGCTTAAGCATCCCAAGAAAATTGAATACAAAGCGTAAAATGGGTCTTAAGGGATAAAAGTATCAGAAAGCCTTGTATTTAGAGGCGGATTGCATTTTGATTCATTTATTTAAAATATAGGCACATTAGCTCTTATACATTTTGAAACGTACAAAATAACCCTTTCGTTAAATTTTTTCTGTTAACTAATGACGTGAAATGTTAATTTAAATGATTAATTATTAATTTGGTCTTTAAACTATAGCTAAAATATCATTTTGAATATTTTTAAATTTTTCTTAATAATAATCCTAAAAAATTTAAAAAATCTTAAAAAATAAATATAAATTATATAAATATATTAAAATAATGTTAAAAATTTCAACGAATTTATCCTTTAATGTTTACAAAAATTATCATTTTAGTTCTAATTCTAAAAAATTCAATAAATTTGACCCTCAATATTTATAAAATTTATCAATTTATTCTTAACTCTAAAAATTAATATATATATATATATATTTATTTATTTAAAAAAAAACATTTTTAGTCTTTTATGACCCATCGGCTAACTCACCTGAGATATTAAAATAAGAAAAATAGTACATTCTTTCAAGTCACTTGCAAAAGAACCCTAAAAACTTGGGATAAAACACAAAAAATTACGGTTAACTACACCAATTGTCCTTAAGCTTTGTTTAAAATTACATTTCAGTCACCCAACTTTCAAAAGTTACATAATAGTCACTAACGTTATCAAATTATTATATTTTGATCACTTGTTCGTTAACTACCATTAAGAGAATGATGTGACACATTAATTTAAATAGTTTATTACTAATTTATCCCTTCAACTATAGCTAAAATTTTATTTTAATACTTTTAAAAGAAAATTAACCATAATTCTAAAAAAATAAAAAAATACAATAAAATACAATAAAATATTTTAAAAAATTATTAAAAATATATTTTTAAAAAATAAATCTGCTATTGATTTTTTTTTTTTTTATCTTTTTCTCCTTAAGAAATCAAAGCTAGTTTTTCATTAAAACAAAACCAAACCAAGTTCATTAAAATCAAAGCTTACATTCAAAGAAACTCTTTTTTGGTGATTTATGGTTGGTTTTTTTTTTTTTTTGGAAAATTGAGCTCTCTTTTAATAATGAGGAAACATTTCCATTTTCAATAAAATTCTCGATTTAATAAGAACTATTTAATGCAATGAGATACTAATCTTACTTGTTGAATGTAACGCCCCGATTTTTCTTAATTTCGGCTTTTGTAATTTTGGCATGAATGAGTGTCTGCTTCAGTGGTTATGTGTTCCGGGTGTGTGTGGGAGGTCTCAAGTTCAAGCCTTGACTTGGGCAAAATTTGGTATTTTTATGAAGTAAGCCCTAGCTTTGTTCAGTAGGCTTTTAATTAATTGTTAGGGAAAATATCAAAGTGGGCCTGCTGGTCTGGTGGTTAAGTGGAGTGTTAAGTTGTTGAAGGTCTGGGGTTCAAATTCCTGTGCGAGTAGGAGGAATTATTTTTGCTGCTAATGTTGTGTAAGAGTTTGAGTTTTAGTTAAACACTGATGGTGGAGTGTTTGAAGGAGAGAATTAAGCAGTTGAGAGGGGGGAGTTATCAGAATCTGATCAGAGGTTCAATTAGGCAAAAATTCAGCTCTCTCTCCCTCTTCTCTTTTCTTGCCTTTTTCTTTCTTTTCCCCAAAATCCTTGCTGCCGTTTTCTTCCCTTGTTCCTCCCCTTTCTTTTCGATTTTTATTTTGTTCTTGCTTATACAACGTTCTCTTCGCGTATTCGGTAAGTGATGGTTTCAATCATTCTTAACTGTTCCTCATGATTAATTAGTAAAGAAGGGTTTTATGTGATGTTTAAGAGGTCCTTAAGAGGTCAGGATTTCCGATCGGTGCCGACGCGAGTGTGCGGATTCGCCACCGCTTTCGCTAAGGTAGGGTCGTGATAAGATTTAGGAATTGTCTGTTCATACTGATTCGGGTTAGTATTGATTTAAGTGACTAAAATTGGGCCTTGGATTGTTGATTTTAGGTTTCGCTGTGCTCAGGAGTGATTACGTGTCAAAATCGAACCAGGTGTGTACCTGAAAACGCAGAAAATGAGGTTTCGACGAAAGCCGAAAACCTTACTGTCGACGCCACACGGGCGTGTGCTCGCCCGTGTGGTAGGCCGTGTGTAGGACTGTAAGTCACCACACGGCCGTATGATCGACGAGCCCGGCCGTGCGCTTGCGACACACGGGCTCGACCAATTGGGCCGTGTGGGCCCACACGGGTGAACCACACGGGCGTGTGGGATTCTGGGCCAGGCCGTGTGATCCACATGGCCAAGGCCAATTTGGGCCGTGTGGGCCACACAGGCGTGTGGGCCCACACGGGTAGGCCCTGAGGGCGTGTGAGCCCATTTTTCGGAAAACTCAGAAGGTTACACGGTCACCCAAGTCGATCGTGGACCTCACCGTATGGTCGATGAAGCAATACTTAGACCCCTAAATGAATGATCATGCATCCGATTGCATACTAAGCATGTATACTTGATCCAATATATGAGTTAATTGCATAATAGCATGTCGTTCTTGTATGTTGCATTGCATCAGGGTGGGTTGATTATGATTGGAGGTAGTATCTGAAAGGCTCTTAAGCTTTGTTATCCGCAAATTCGGCTACAAATTTACGATTATGTGCCGCATTCGGTACAACCCGTGTGTGTAGGTTTGGGTGGGTTAATTTTATCCCCACATGGTGTGTAGGGTTGGATGGAGCCGTGTGTAGAGGCCGGTGGGTAGGACTCTGCTTTTTGCATATTCTCACTGGAATGGGCTAAGGCCCTGTAATATGTCTGATTCTGTATCTGAGTGGGCTAAAGTCTACACCGTTTCTGTAATGGGCTCAAACCCGAACTATGAATTTATGTATATTTTCTGATATGACTGTGTGTATGTTTTCTGTGGGGATTACACACACCGAAGTTACTTAAAACTCACCCTTTCTGCTTAACTGTTCGGGTAACCCCAAAGATGAAGCGGATCGGTGCGGCGGAGGACTTGGCGGTGACCACAGTTCTGGACCTTTAACGGTTTTTCATTTATAGTTCTGATTATATTTGGGCAAGTATTATTTAACAAGGCCTTTATGGATTTTTGTTTAAAATTTGGGATTATTATTTTATAAACTGCTAGTAGTAGGATAAGACGCGGATTTTCAAAATAAATAAATGTTTTATCAAAAATACACGAACTCGCAAATTATGTTCAAAGCTTCCGCAACATATAATATTTTGAAAATGGATAATGAATAATTAAACGACACGTTTTGACGAAAGCCTAAGATATCTACAAATGGTTTTAACATAGTTATGTTTTTCCAAAGCACTATCATGTGACGTCGCCAGATTCGGCCATAACGTCTAGGCCGGGTTTGGGGTGTTACATTGAAGATGCTCTCTAATGCAACTCTAAAAGCACTCATTTCAATAAAATTATGATTTTATTACTTTTGAAATGCAATCAATCCAAAGAAACAACATATTTACAGTAAACAAAATTTTTCTTTTTGCATCTCTCTTTGGCCACAAAGAAGAAGATGAAGACAAGGAGCTCCTTTCACTATTTCTCCACCTGGAGACGTGTTGATTGCTTTGGGGTTTTCTTTTAAATTAAAATTCCATTTTTTATCTTTTATTTATTCTCATAAATTTAAAAAAAAATATTTTCTAAAATTTCAAAACTCATGGAGTCCTTGTTCAGAACCCAAAAATTTATATTAAAAATTCTAAACTCAAAATTGTTAAATCTATTAACTTAAATATTAAAACTTCTTAGGGTATTAAAAAATAAAATCTTTAAATGGGAAAGTTTGCAATAGTTAAGGGGGTGCAAAAGTGAGTAATCGAAATATTATAACGGTGATTACACACCATCAAGAGATACGAAAGCATAGGAGATGCGAAAATGAGTACTCACTAAAGTAGAAGAAAGTAATTAACCGTTTAAATTAATGTTCCACATCATTATTTAACAGAAAAAATAAATAGAGGAACTTATTTGTACGTTTCGAAATATATAGGAATTAATTTAACTATTTTTCTAATAGAAAGTTGAAATGCAATTCCCTATTTTTTTAATAGAGGATTGAAATGCAATTCAAGAATTTCATGGTACTTTTACTTGTCTTTTAAGGGTGAACGAAATCAAGCTTTTGTTTAATTATTTTAGCCTATAAAGAGGTGTAGTACGTGGACTAGACACTTCAAATATACTATGTTGGGGCTGATCTATTTTCTCACTATCGTGTAGAAATTGCACTTCCTTAATATATAAAAGTTATTAATTATTCTTTTATCTTCCCTTATGAATGTAGTAATTATAAGTAATCTCTTAGTCTCTGATCAATGCTTTCGAAGTCAGCAATCCACTTGACCTACCACTCTGCAAATTTAATCCATTGTATACATTTGAGCACTAAGATTTAATTACGGGTCAAAAGTAAATGATTCAACTCGTGCAATTATTTTTAATCAAAAGTTTATACTCAGTGAGTTTAAGACCTTTGAAATATGTTCAAAATTTGCATCAACATTATCAAAGTGAAAAAACTTGATTCATATAAAAATATCTGTTGCTCCAGCTCATAGCTGAACAAATAAACTTAGAATTGATATTTAAACATCTAACATGTATGAACAGGCTCTACACTTTGGGTCGAATATGGGAATATAATCATTAATTATTGGAACGTGTGCCTTCCACACTCTTTTGTTTATGATGTAGTCGCAATCGTATTCATTGTGAATACACTCACACCATTACAGATTTTTCTGTATAAATTCTATCCATCAAAGGCGTGTGTCCTTCACAAGCCTTCTTATCTCAACAATATTCTAATTCTTGCCCTTATATTCTTGCTTTTGTTCATCATGGCTGCCCCTCAATCTCTTCAACTTTCATCGGTTAACAACGTTGAAATACCCGTACACATCATACACACCGAAGAAAACCAGATTCAGGAGCCTGCTGGTGATGAATTCGATTACTCCCAAAGAGGACAATGGCTTCGAGCTGCTGTTTTGGGAGCCAACGATGGGTTGGTTTCCGTTGCATCACTAATGATGGGTGTCGCCTCAGTTAAAGAGGACATCAAAGCTGTAATTGTTGCTGGCTTTGCAGGTCTGGTCGCCGGTGCTTGTAGCATGGCCATAGGAGAGTTTGTATCTGTATGCACCCAAAGGGATGTAGAGATAGCTCAAATGAAAAGAGAGAAGCTAAAAGGGTCATCAAAGAGCGATGAAAATGATGAGAAACTGCCTAATCCTGCACAAGCTGCTGCCGCGTCGGCTTTGGCTTTTGCAATTGGTGCGGTGCTTCCACTATTGGCTGCTGCATTTATAAGGCAGCCTATGGTGAGGATGGCGGTGGTTGTTGCGGTGGCTAGCGTGGCCTTGGTGGTGTTTGGAGTGGTGGGTGCTTTGCTTGGGAGAACTCCCGTGGTGAAATCTAGTGCCAGGGTGCTTGTCGGTGGATGGATGGCAATGGGTACTACTTTTGGGCTCACCAAGTTGATTGGTTCCAATCATGGGATGCAAATTTGATTCGTTTTTGCTTTGCTTTTGCTTCATTGTAAATTGTTTCTGCTCTCAAATTTGGTTCATGGTTAGTTTCATGAATTTCGTAAGGATTAAACTTGTTTGTCCGAACCATGTCTAAAAATGTTGATAGGAGACGATTGTAAAATGCAGTTGATGTTTTATCAATAACTTTGCAAGTGTCGTGTGTTGCCAACAATATATAAGATCAATGATCATAATATCATTTTTTTCTAAATAATTTTACCATGTTTGTAATTTGCTTTTTTACACAAAAAGAAGAGCACAATTATAAAGAGACTTTCTCTCATTCTTTCAAAACTATAATGATTTTATTTTCATATTTTTACCATGAATCATATTAGATAGATATCATGATTGCGTTTTTCAATGGAGACATTAATGTAAAAATTTGTATGTTGCAATTAGAAAATTGGGTTTGGTGAAGTAAAGGTAATGGTTTCCAAATTAAAGAAATTTGTTTAGGCAAGACTCTCGTCAATTGTATTACAAAATTACAAAGTGATTATCTCATTCTATTTCGAAATGAGTTTAGTTGATAATTATGTATACCGCAAGTTCAGTAGGAGTAACCATATTTTATAGGTTTTATATATCAATGACATAATTCTTGCTAGCAACGATATAGGCATGTTGCATGAAACTAAGAGGTTCTTAGAAAATAAATTTTGAGATGAAAGATCTTAGTTACACAACTTTTGTATTAGGGATTTAGATAGATCAAGATTATTCTCGAGGTATTCTTAAATTATCACAAAGTGTCTATATTGAAAATGTATTGATGAGATTTGATATGCAAGATAGTAAATAAAGTGATATCCTTTATGTTAAAAGAGATAAATTCAGTCTAGATCAATGCCCTAAAAATAACTTTGAGATTAAAGAAATGAAAAAAAATTTCCATGCTTCGGCAATGGAGAGTTTAATGTATGCTCAAGTTTGTACGTGTCTAAACATCGCATACATTGTTGGAATGTTGGGCAAATATTTTAGCAGTTAGAGCAATTTGACTATGGATCACTAGAAAGTAGTCAAATGATTCATATGGCATATTCATAAAAGAAAAAAAGTTACATGATCACATATCAAATGTTTGATAACTTAGAAATTGTCAGGTATACAGACTTAGGTTTTTTTGGAAAACAGATGTGAATTTTTATCACTAGGTTGTGAATTGTGACAAATTGTAGTAATTTATTCTAATAACAACAAGAGCACATCAATTTCGACGTTTATAGACTTTAAACTCTTGTTTATTAAAGAAAGAGTTCGGAATGGTCAGATGTCTATAAAAAATATGCGAACAAACTCCATGATTGTGGATCCACTTTCTAAGGATACCATTCAAGGTTTTTTAATGAGCACCCTTCTCATATAAGTGTCATGTCATTTGAGGGCATTCAGTTTTAATAGGAGTTTGTAATTTTAAATGCTTCTATGTTATTGGGATATGATTTAGCTACGATATATGTAGTGAAAGCTACCTTGGTTGTATGCTAACATAATTAAAGGATGAGATTTTTGAAATACCTTTTTACTATGATTGTAAAGTTTTGAGCTCATAAAATTATATTGTGGCATGTAATTATAAGGTAATATATGTGTGTGTGTGTGTGTGTTACCCAAATGAGAGATTGTTCAATAATACGGACATCACATATATAATAAAAATAATTACATATTATTTACTATCATAAAAATGTTAATCCAAATTAAAAATATCTAATACGGTTAAGGCATATTAAGATTCAGTTATTAAATAAAGTACAAGTCGAATATGTATAGATGCTCAACTTATTTCTAATTAATGTGCAAAAACTATATATTAGGATTATGATGCCTCTAGTATCTTAACTTCATGAAAAAAAAAGAAGTCACTTTCTCTAAAAAAGGTGTACAAATTTGGGAGATCAAAACTACAAAATTTAAATATTTCAACATATTATTAGATTCAAGTACACATTCACATATCATTTTTATTCTTAATGATTTAATATAATAAGTTCTAGGTTATTAAATTTAAAGTTTCAACCATTATAATATAATACTAATATTATTTTAATTAGATTGGGAACCGATTAAAATACCTATCCAGAGAGTTGTTTTGAATCGATTAAACTGTGTTTTAATCAAATTAGTTACATCCATCAGATCAATCAGGTCTACGAACCGAAGATCTGATGCCTTGTTTAAAAAAGTCTAAAGACATCCATAAATGTACTGACAGCAAGAGGAATCAATGCAGGTGGAGAGCAAAAAAGTTCCATACTTAACGTGAAAACTGAGGAATTTAATTTTGGAATCAACAATTGTGGGGAAGCTGTAAGAATCAGCCCACAAAAGGAAAATAAAGCTTCCAAACATCATAAAAGCTGATATGAATATATACCATTTGAAAAGCATAATATTTTCCTTTCCTTTGCAGTTTCCATGAAAGTAGTTCACACATCCAATAAAGAGATGTAGTATGTGGACTACACACTTCAAATATACTACGTTGGGGCTGATCTATTTTCCCACTTTCGTCTACACATTGCACTTTCTTTATATTGTCTATATCTTCCCTTATGAATATAGTAATTATAAGTGATCTCTTCGTCTCTGATCAAATGCTTTCTAAGTCAGCAATCCATTAGACCTACCACTGTCTGCCATCTTTACAAATTTAATTAATCCTTTGTATATATTTGAGCATTTCGATTTAATTACAGATAAAAAATAAATGATTTAAAACCTCGTGTATTGGCATGATGGTTAAGGTGATCACTACTCCAAGTGTAGTTTAAGTTCGAGTCGTACTAGTCATATTACTGTTAGGGCTTTATCTTTCTATTATAACTCACCAAAATTAAGAGAAAACTATCTAACAGATTTAGAATTCCAATCGTAATATATGTGATCTTGTAATTTATTTTATATATATATATATATATCATATATTATATTCATATTCAAATATCTCACATGTATGAACAGGGTCTACACTTTCTTAGATTTGGGTGGAATAGTATACTGGAATCCAATTATTCAAGAAATGAACTAAAAACCGATGGGAATATAATAATTAATTATTAGAACGTGTGCCATCGTATTCATTGTGAATCCACTCACACCATTACAGATTTTTCTGTATAAATTCTCTTCATCAAAGGCGTGTGCCCTCCACAAGCCTTCTTATCTCACCAATATTCCAATTCTTACTTATATATTCTTGTTTTTGTTTATCATGGCTGCCTCTCAATCTCTTCAACTTTCATCGCTTAACAACGTTGAAACACCGATACCCATCATAAACACTGAAGAAAACCAGATTCAAGAGCCTGCTGTTGATGTATTGGATTACTCCCAACGAGGACAATGGCTTCGAGCTGCTGTTTTGGGAGCCAACGATGGGCTGGTTTCCGTTGCATCACTAATGATGGGTGTGGCCTCAGTTAAAGAAGACGTCAAAGCTGTAATTGTTTCCGGTTTTGCAGGTTTGGTAGCCGGCGCCTGTAGCATGGCCATAAGAGAGTGCGTATCTGTAGGCACTCAAAGGGATGTAGAAATAGCTCAAATGAAAAGAGAGAAGCGAAAAGGTTCATCAATGAGGGATGAAGATGATGAGAAACTGCAATCGGTACGGTGCTTCCACTATTGGCTGCTGCTTTTATAAGGCAGCCTAAGGTGAGGATGGCGGTGGCTAGCATGGCCTTGGTGGTGTTTGGGGTGTTGAAATCTAAGGGTGCTTGTTCGTGGATGGGTACTGCTTTTGGGATCCAATCATGGATGCAAATTTGATTGGTTTCTGCTTCTTTTGTAAATTGTTTCTTCTTTTAGACATGGTTTAAACTTGTTTGGACTCTATGGGATTGTCAATTTCCGACTATTGTGAAATGCAGTTGAAGCTTTATCAATAATCTTGAAAGCCCCATGTGATGTCGATGATATAAAGGATCCATTACTCCATTCCAATCAACTATAATTCAATTCAATCCCAAATTATAAAAGTAGTCACCTCAATGCTTACCATATGCAAACTATTAAATATGCAATAATCTATTATTTAATTCGGATTATAGAAACATAAATTATGTATTCTGAGTTATTTGACCTCGATTTTATCCTTTTTCTTTTTACTCGAGGATTCCGGTACGACGTTAGCTACGGAATAAAACAATTAAAATACATTAATATTACACGATTCAATCTTCACATTAAATTTTTAATTTTTACAATATATTTGTTTAAATTTCAATTTAGTCTCTAAATCGAGACTAATTTTAACATTCAATTTAATTTTATATTTTTGTACTAATTTCACTTTAAGCTAAATTTAACTCTCTATATTTCAATTATATCCCTAAATTTTGATTTTTTTTTTCTCAATTTAATCTCTATTGCTCAAAATCAATAGTTAACTCTACAATTTAGTCATTTTCCAGTTCTGCTTTAAAAATCTATCTTTTTAATCCCTAATACTTAAACTATTCAAAAATGACAACATTTAAAATCTTAAACAATACTAAAAATTTCAACATAAGCCGAATAATTCTAAGTATCGAGATACCAAAAATATGAAAATTTAAAAAAAAAATTAACTAACCAATTGAAATTGGAAAACTTGAAAATCCCTAAGGAGCCGTCCAAGCTTCTTCTCCCCTTTCTTTCTTTTCTTTTTAATTTGTTTGCATGTGAAATAAAAGAATGATTTTAGTTGTTAATTATTATTATTATTATTATTATTAGTAATTAACTAAATACATATAACATACATAATTCTGATATACATATACATATTTATTAAAGCATGGCCGTTCACCATCCAACCATTTAATTAATGGTGTAATTTCTACTTTAGTCTCCTTTGTAGACATTCATTTTTGTGCGAGTCTAATTGAAGGCTCATTTAAATTTTTGTTTTTTCGTAGATTGTTCGAAGCCTATTTGATTTTGGTCAATTTAATATATTTATTTTTCTTTCCTGACAGGCCCCAAATTATTATTATCACTATTACTAGTATTATTATTAAATATTATTATTATTTCTTCTTCTTTTTTTTTTACAAATAAACAAGACTAAAAAATAATATATATAGATGAAATGAAATGAAAGAAAATAAATGGAGGCTTTTCATATTTTATTCTTTAAAAAAAAAGGTAAAAAAAATAACAACAGCCAGCATTTTAGTTTCTTTTTTTTTTCTTCTTTTCTTTTTTTTACCATAGATATGTCATGAGGGACCGAGTTTTGGGCTCCGATGAATGGGACGTTACCGGACTGTCGATCCTCTGCTCCTAGGAGCCCCCAAAAATCTCATTTTTTTCCTCCCCTTTCTAAAATAAATGTTTCTTTTTTCTTTTTTTTTTTTAAAAGCTTGATCTTGAGAAATTTTTTTATTTTTTTTTTAAAAAAGAGAAAATTTAGATTTTAAAAATAAAAATGTTTTTTAATTGTTGAAACCATTTTAAAATCGCTTTTAAAAAACGATTAGGATCGACTTTAAAAACGAAAATGGGAGTCGCCACCAATCCTTTTTTTATTTAGGTGTGATTGGATTACCTTGCAAAATATTTTATTTAAAAACATTTAATTTTGGTATACGAAAAACAAAAAAAACCAGTTCGGGAGTTGGTTACGTATGAGGAAGGATTAGCACCCTCATAACGCCCAAAAATTGGTACCTAATCGATAAAATCATGTCCAAATGTTTAAAATTTAAAAGTATTTAAAAATATGATTTCTTTAAAGAAACTTTGAGTAATTTTAAAATTTGAGACTTTCTTGTTCCAAAGGAATATAAATATCACATCCAACACGTTAGGACATGATATTTTAAAACCTTCGTAATCAAAATCATCTCACGGTTTACAAAACTTGTCAAAAGGATATTTAGTTATTTAGCCAAACGGAAAATCGCACCCAACACGTTAGGGCACTATTTCCCGAATTTCTAAATACCAAAACATTGCCTTATTTTTAAAAAACCTTTAAACGAAATATAGTAATTTTATAAAAAATATATTTTTATTTTAAACAATAACCATGTGACAATATTACATTTATAAACTATCGAATAATAACACATATAAAATAAAATAGCACATATGAAATAGTATATATAATATTACAAATAAAAATAATGTATAGACAACAAAAATAGCACACATATATAATTGAGAAAATAAAATAAGTTTTGACATAAGTAATTAATCAAGAACTAAAAATAAAAACATGTTCATAATATCCAAATACATAAAAAAAAACTATATATTTAAGAATAAATAATATATTATACAATATAAATAAATTTTTAAAAAAATAAAATTTTAACAAAAATAATATATGATAATATAATATTATATAATATAAAAAATTTTGAAGTATGTAACTAATTTATTAATCCTAAAATAATATGTAATAAAAAAACAAATCAAATAAAATAATAAATAATGATTAAGCAATTAAATAAAAAAACGCATAAGTTCTACCCCGCAATATGAAGATTCAACGAAATTCTTCCACCAAAATCTAACTCGAACGGAAGTAACTCAAAAAGAAATGAAGATGAGCGAAGAACAAAATAAGAACAAGCCACAGAAAATAAGAACGCAAAAGGGAGAAATTTAAGTGAATGCTCTCAAGAAATTTTATTACTCCCAATTCCAATGTCATTCAAGTGTGTTTACAATGAAGGGAGAGGCCTCTATTTATAGTTGAGCCTCCCCAAATTCAACGGTACAGATCAATTACATCAACGGCTAATATTAAAAGGTATCTACAAATTAAATCTCTAAGATTACAAAATCATATCTTTTAATATTACATACCATATCTTCTAAGATTGCATATCATATCTAAGATTGCATACCATAACTTCTAGGATTGCATATCATATCTAAGATTTGCATATCATATCTAAGATTACATACCATACCTTCTAGGATTGCATATCATATCTGAGATTGCATATCCTTGAAGATTGTACTTCCATATACGTCAAGCTTTTAGATAGACCTTCAATCTTTTTAAGTAATGGGCCATTCCGATCGGGCCAAATGATATATTTTGGACTGGACTTGGACTTTGTTTTATTATTTTGGGTTTATTATTAAGCCCGGGCAAAATGGGCTATTACATTAATCATTTTAAAGGAAAGTTTAAATTTTTAAAACAAAATTTTGATTTTTTTCAACTATTTCAAAATAAAAGCTTTGATCTTTAAGAAAAATTGTGTTTTTTTAAAAAAAAAGAAAAAAAAGAGAAAGTTTAGATTTTTAAAATAAAAATCTATTTTTTAGTCATTTAAAGGATTTAAAACAAAGTTTTAATCTTTTTCAACTATTTCTAAATAAAGTTTTAATTTTTAAGAAAGTAGTGATTTTTTTTAAAGAAAATTTTGATTTTGAAAAAAAAAAATTTCAGCCACCATATGCGGCGGCTCCACCACTAGAGGCCGAAGAGCCGTTGGGCTCTCCGGTGGTGGAGCCGTGGCCAACATAGAAGGAGGAAGAGGAAGAGAAAGAGGAAGAGGTTTTTTTTTTTTTTTTTTGAAAAAAATGAGATTAAAATGAAAAAAATGAATAGTTTTTATTTATTTATTTATAGGTGTCAAAAATGAGTAATTTATTCTCACCCCTTACTTTTTAAATTTATAAAAAATGCTTCGTTTTTTCAGCATCGCCCTCACTCTCTAGCCTATTTACACTCATAACTCTTTTGTTTATTCAAACTTTCGATTTAATCCGAAATTTAAAAATTAAAAGCAAATTAATTTCTACATCGATCCTCTGTCTTCCACATTTTTTATCTTTTAATCCCCAAATCAAACTATGTCATTTTGTTTCCATCTTTAATAAATTATTTACACTTATATCTTCCCTTTCATTTGCATTTATACCTTATATATTTAATATCAATTATGCACTTTATTTTAATATTTTATATTTATTCACACTTGTATAATTTTTATTTATTTTTATTTCGTCTTTATTTATTTTCATATCTATTTATATTTATGTTTTTTTTTACACATTCCGCTTACATACATTTTAATATTATTTGTTTATGTTACTTTGATTCTTTTATTGTATTATGAATAAGGTGTATTGTTGTTATTATTATTATCATCATGTCAAGGTCTTATTTATTTCATTTATTTAAGTTTTCTTTTCATTATTACCCTTTTTGAAAGAGATTAAACTTTTCATTAACTTTAGTCAATTTAATTAATTTTCTATTTTATTACTATTCGTTTTAAAAGAGAGAACTTTAGGTCGTTTTTCCATCCTATAAGTGTTGACATGAAGTTAATTAAGTAGGTGTTACATTTTAATGAAACCATAAGGTTTTTATATTCAAATTTAGGTTAGTCTTTAAGATCTTATCTACCATTTACCCTAGAAAAATTATAAATAATATGTAAGATTTTTTTAGGGTTTTAAACTAATTTTAAATATCGTATGGGATTAGAATTTTAAATTAATATGCAAATATGCTTTAGGACTTTATTCAAGATTAAAACTAAAGATTTTTGTAGGTGAGTTGTAAATCATGAGTAGGTCTTTCTAAGTATTTTATTTTAGAAACTTTTTAAGAAAGCTAATAAATGTTATTTAAGATATAATATTTTAGGATTTTGACGAATTTAAACTTTAGATCTAGAATTTTAAAGTAAGATAAATCATGAACCCGGCATAAGATACTTTCGTAAGATCTTGATAGGTTCAACATTATTAATTAAATCTTTAATAATAATAATAATAAAGGATCGAATAAGTTGTAGACGGATTTTAATATTTCTCTTAATTCATTGGTAATTTCTAGGTTTCTTTTAGAATTCTAAAATAGAATTAATTTTAGGAATTGAAGGTATTTTACTAGAATTATTTAGGTATCTTTTAGGGTTCCCGTTTAAAGTAAAAATCTCTAATTTAAGTTTCAAATTAGATAAGTTTGGTGAACATATCTTAATCGAGTTACAAGTAAACCGGAGGCATTTTCTTTAGAGTTTTTATTTAAGATTTCCATAAGATTTTAGCCTAGACTAAGACATTAATATGCTTAAATAAAAAAAAAATTTAGCTCTTAAGACCCCGTAGGACTATCCCCGGATAGGCATTGTGGGGGTGCTATAACCTTCCCCACACGTAACCGTACTCCCGAATCTGAAATTTGGTGATGAGATCGAGTCTAGACTTTTAAGATTTTTTCCATAGTACTAATTCTAGATTTTTAGATGATAGGTGGCTAACCAACCTAGCCCTAATTGGTTAGTGGCGACTCTACGTTAATTTAGGCCCTCCGTGTCTAGCTTTGCTTACTATGCCCCCGTACTCTTATGTAGGCAACATTATGACACCCTTTTATTTATTTTAATCTATAATTCAACTTTTGACACTTTCACAATTTAGTTCATATACCTTAATAATTCCTAATTTCATGCAAATTACTTATCTAAAATTTAATTTACTACTAAACTAACCTCGTATATATATAATAAAAATATCTACGAGTTCATTTTACGAAAATGAAGTCCCAAACCTCACTTTTCGACACTCCTGACTTTCAGATTGTTACATGAACAATCTCAATCTTAAATGGAAACAACCTGTTTTGACTCATTTTCAGAATAACAATAACTCCTTTAGATGGATCATAAATCTATTAGATTTGGTGCCCTAAGTGTAGTATTTCGTCTAAGTACACTTGTAATTTTTTGAATAGATTGAATAATAAAACAAATTCATTGATCACATTAATATAGTTTCTATGGTTGTCCTTATATGGTTTTTGCACGCAAAACAAAATGGAAGTAAATGTTGCTCATTGGTTGTCCAATTTTTAAACTAATACTGAGTGATATTACGTGGTCGGATCGTAATACGAAGAGACAACTTATATTAGTAGACGAGCCTAGACATATTCTTAGTCTAATCATAAATGAGCAAACCGATTGAAAGACTAATATGGCATCTATCAAGTCCAATTAGGGAAATATTTTGTCTTAGGCATCGGAGCGGATGACTCCCAGAAGATAGAGACATAGATGTGACTGACTGGATTAACAATACATCAGACTGGACCCAATAAGAATAGATCTTGAATCCATTTATACATTTATTCACTTGTGACGTTCATAGTGTGGCATACCTAAATCTTGAGTGGATGACGGACTATATATGTGTGACTCGTACACTTGATGTAAGTAAAAACTTGAGTTCGAATAGATAAGGAACCGAAAGCCAGCGCGTTGGATGTATGACTTCTGCAGTATGTAGTGTCATTCTCAATAGTGGAATTCATAGCCCAAAACATGGGTAAACGATATCCTCTCATTAGCATTACATGGTTGATAAAAAGTAAATGTGGTCACAGGTCGTTCGTCTTTGTGATGGATGACTCTATCACTATTTGATGTGATTGACTTTTCATAAAAGAAGATGTAATGGTTACCATGAGATAAAATAGGATCACATTGAGAGAACGAATATTATTCCAAAGAGATTAAGGATATCTTATGAGGGTAACACACTTATGACAAGGTCACTGCACGAGCACCAAGTAGTTGCTTTCGTAATGGTATGCTGTTAGGGAGAGCTCAATCATGATATTATAGTGGAATAACTTCATGACTAAATGAGTTTATGATTAATAGACGAAAAGCAAAAACTTAATTATAAATCATTTGAGCCCTAATTACATATGTCCAATAGGTCTCTCCGCTAGCTTGTTGAAACCAGAAATGAATTGTGTGTTTGAATCGAAATGAACAGAATGAATAGAAATGAGAAACATTAAAAAATGATTATGGTTTTCTTCAAAATGGAAAAATAAAATTATTTGGAAACGAATGTGGTTTTCTCAAAATGGAAATGGAAATGAAAATGAAAATGAAAATGAGAAATGAGAAATGATTCATTTGCAAATGTAGATGATTTAATTAAAAATGATCAGAAGAATGAGTTTATGTTTTTGAGCTATTTTAAAGCCCGAAAATGAAAATAAATCATTCAATCATAATGAATAAGTTAAATTGTGAAATATTAAATTTTTTTTTCAAAAATTTTACCAGTGGTAAAATCATCATAATTTTACTGGGGGTAAAATTGAGATGAGAAAATGATGGGCTCGAAACTAACTAATAATTCGACAAAGGCAAGCGCACCTATCGAACAGTAGTATAGCTATGGTGAGTCCAGAATATCGTAACCACAAGGACTAAAAGTACTAGTAATAACTATCTTTCTATTATTTAGCCTAATAATTAAGGGGATTCGTTTTTAATTTAAAACTAACTAATTAACTATGAACGCGATAGAGAGTGAAGAAAGTAATCGAATAAACCAATGAATTAAGACAATACCCAAGGAAGAATCCACCTAGACTTCACTTATTATTCTGACTCTGAATTAAACGATTTATTCACTTGTCTTGATCCGTAGAAATCCCTAAATTATGTTAATATCTCTTTCGAGACTAAGAACAACTGACTTTAGGTTGATTAATTGAAATATCTTTCTAATTAAAACCCCTATTGTCGCATTAACTCGATCTATGGATTCCCTTATTAGATTTGACTCTAATCCGGCAGATTTATGTCGTCCTATTTCTAGGGTTGCAATCAACTCCACTTAATTACGCTAGATCTGCTCTTAAACAGGGACTTTTGCTCCACTGAATAAGCACATCAAACTTGAATTAAAATCCTAAAAATATTAAAACAAGAATTAAGAACACATAATTAAGAACAAGAACAAGTATTTATCATGTAATTCAGATAATCAAATAATAAGATTCATCGTAGGTTTCATCCTCCCTAGGTATTTAGGGAGTTTAGTTCATAACGTAAAAGGAAAACATCTCAAAATCAAGAAAACAACAAGACATAAAGAACCCAAAAACTTCTAAGGAACTTGATGGAGATCTTCAATCTTGGAGTGGATCTGCTTCTGAGATAATTCTGACGGCTTCCTTCGAGTAATTTCTTCGTTCTACTCTGCATGCTCCCTTAGGTCTTCTTCTGGTGTGTATTTATAGACTTTAGAATGCTCAGAAACCCTAAAAATTGGCTTTTTTCGCGTGAAAACGAAGCAGGGTGCGATAGGGACACGGGCGTATGATCAGCCCGTGTGAGAAGGCCCGGGCCGTGTGCAAGTTCGCATGGCTCTCGATCGACACGGGTTGGCACACGGGCGTGTGCCCAGCCCGTGTGGTTCACACGGGCATGTGCTTAGCCCGTGTGGTACGGGCTTGGCCGTGTGGATCCTTAAGATGGCCCGTTTTATCTGATTTTGGCCCTTTTTCTGCTCCTTTCACTTCCCTATGCTCTCCTAAGTATAGAAACACGAATTTAAAGGATTAGGAGCATCGAATTCACAAAATTGTATAATAAAACATCCAAAAATACGCTAAGCATGGGATTAAAATGTGTTACTTTTATGGTTTATCAGAAAATTATTTAATTGAATGAAAATGTTGAAGTTTATTTTGGGAAATAGAAAAACAAAATCGGGTTGAATCATATTACAAAGTACTGGCTCAAAATTTTTAGGAAGTACTCGTAATTGAACTTGATGTGAGAGAGGCCAAAAAACCCCTCTTGGTATGTGAATGGGACAACAACCTTAGTAGGAATACTAGGGGATGTCATCCACCCTATTCCTACTTTAAGTAGGAAGTTGTTTTTCTAGTTGAAATAATTCTTCACAATTCAATAAGGGTTATACTTTCTCTTCCTATAAATAGATGGCACTAGTAGAGTTATTTATAAAACTTTAAGATATTGTTACTCTGCCGAAAAATAAAAAGAATTTATTCTCGACTATTAAATATATTTTTCCGGAATAACAATTCTGCTGGTTTTTGTTTGAGAAGAGAATTTTTCTTTCCACGTAAAAGAAAATAATTTCTAGTTCTGTATTTTGATTCAATTGGTTTGAGCCCGCACTCAAAGCAGTTTGTGGTACGAGAATAGTGGAAAATATCGTTTGGTTGAAAGCCAGGAACGACAAAGATCCTTCTATCTGAAATACATGTACGATTTCGGTATAAGGTTTATTGCTATAAATATAAAAGATCGGGTTGGTTTCAAAATTTTAATTTTCCGCTGTATAAGAAAACCGTTTTCAAATTGAATTTTTTCCAACAAAATCTCACAAGCTCCATTCTTGAGGGTGACAACATGTTTTTTTTCTAACAATTGACCAACACTCAATACATTGCTTCTCAAAGCAAGAGCTTATAATACATTAGATATTGTTTCCACAAAACTATTCTTGGTTCTAATATTGATGTTACCCTTTCCCATCACATCCATAGTAGAACAATCACCAAAGCTAACTATAGAACGAAAATCATCATTTAAATATGAAAAGGTTACTTACTTCCAAACATATGGTTATTGCAACTTGTATCTACATACCAAACATCCGGCTTAAGTTCCTTTTCTACTTCAATTGCCATCAATAAGGTCTAAACTCATTCCTTGTTCTCAACAAAATATGACTATTCATCCTTGTCATTAGGTAATCTAACATAACATTCAAAACGATAATGATCAAACTTTTGACACTTGAAGAATTTTATCTTGGTTTTGTCAAAATCTCGTCCATTGCCTTTGCTTTGGTCATCATTGGTTCTGAAATTCTTGTTGTCATTTCTATTTTCGTCATCTCTATTACGTCGATCTCCTCTTCCTCTACCTATACTTTTACCTTTACCCCTTCCTCTAGAATTGGAAGAAAAATAAAAGTAGAAACCTTCAAAGCTTGCTCCTCGAAAGTTTATTATGACTCATCTTCTACTCATGCACCAATAAGGAGCTTTGCAACTCATCAAGAGATAGTACATCTATGTCTTTTGACTCTTCAATGGAGCAAACAACATAATCAAATTTCGACGTCATGGAGTGCAAAATCTTCTCCACTATAGTGACATCCTTCATCTTTTCACCTTGGAACCACATCTTGTTGCATATTTCCATGGTTCTAGCACAATAGCTAGTGATAAATTCCCCTTCCTTTATTTATAAAGTCTCAAAGTCTCTCCTCAAGACTTGAAGTTGTGCTCACTTCACTCTGGCATAGTCTTGATAGTTTTTCTTCATGGAATCTCATATATCTTTGGAAGTTTCTTTGCAAAGAATAGTTTTCAAGATGGGATGATCAATAGCCTAAAAGAGATAATTTTTCCCTTTCAAATCTTTCAACTTTCTCACTTCGAACTCTACATTCTGGACATTCATCAAAATTTCTCCTCCCGTCGGTACTTCAATACCTGCGCCAACAATTAGTCAATACTCCTTTGACCATAAAAAATTCTTCATTAGCATACTCCAATGGTCATAATGACCATCAAAACGGAGAATGATCACTTGAACAAAGCTACTCTCTAGGACCAAAAATGACAAAAAAAAAGAAAAGAAATAGACAAACCAAAACTATATTTTTTGGGGGCTAACTAGATGGAACTAAACTTTAATACCATTGTTGCACTCGCTACTCATAATTTGAGCATTCTATAGGCTATACTATTCAAATGAAGAGAAACTCAATTGTGAAGTTGGTTAAGTATCAATCAAGCAAGTATCATGGAAACTGATCTTAACTGCTATTTCTAAGCTATACTATTCAGGCTATAAATATTGGTAATAAATTATATTCAATTTTATATAATGAAGTAGTTCTCGCTAATGTTCATGAAAAAGAAATCGATATCTACAATGGTTTTCTTAAACCAGAGCCAATGCCCGGTCTTTTAACAAAGCTTCCACCGCTCTTCTACCTGAAACCAGAGCTCCATCAAAGGTAGCCGAAGTCATATAATCACCACACAAATACAAACCCGGTCCGATGTTGGGATTCTTCATCAAATCCGTAGGTGGTGATTGGTTCGGCTGTGCAAAACCGATTCGATATGTTCTTAAGTGCCGCCATGACTCGACTTTTGAAGCTCCGAACCAACCCGAAAGCTCCTTAAGAACCTCAGCTCTTAGATCATCATCGGCGGTGTTCTCGTACAACCCAATCAACGATACCGACGCCAATGCTTTGTTCGAAGGGCCATATGATGGAGCCACATTTGTAGCGAAGAACATGTTGTTGATAATTCCTTTACCTGAACCGTTGAGAAACAGGACCGGGTCTTGAACCGGAACTTGATCCTGGTCCACTGAAAAATACAAACAAACCGTACTTCGGGCTGGTTTATTTCTCTGACCCGGTGGTGGCGGCGGCGGCTGTTTCTTTCCCGCCAAAATCTTGTCCACTGCCGGTTGTTCAACCGCCATTATTACCCCGAGTTCGCTCTTGAGGATTTCGCCGTTCTCTAATGTTACCGACGGTGATTTCGAGTCATCGGAATCAACGGAAACCACTTTGGCGTTCAACAGGAGTGAATCGGACGGCAGTTTTGCTGCCAATTGGATTGGAATTTCGCCTATTCCTTTCGCCGGAAGAGTGTTGTCACCGAGAGCGAGACATTTGAAGACGAAATCGAAGAGTCTCGAAGTAGTTTCAAGCTGTGGGTCGAAAAAAATCCCACCAAAAAAGGGTCTAAAAAACCTTCCGATCATCGAATCCGAAAAACCAATATTTTTCAACAATTGAATCGTCGAAACCTCGTTGGCGCTCATAATATCCTCGTAGGATTTACTCAAAACCCGAACCCTCGTCAAAGCGATAAGCAGCTTATCAAGAACAGACCCAATGGGATTTCCTAGGGACAGAAGGGAATCCGAGAAATGACGCAAAGGATCAGCAACAGTATGGAATTTACCATCGTAGTAAATCCTGGCACCGGAGTAAAACTTCCGGAGATTCAATTCATTGTAATTTAACAGCTTTTGAGCTTCCGGGTAAGCAGTGATGAAGATTTGGAAGCCACGGTCCAAGAGAAAACCATCGACGACATCGGTACGGACGCGACCACCAACACCATCGGAAGCTTCTAAGAGGAGGAAAGGGATGTTATCGGAGTTGAGACGGGTAGCAGCGGCGAGGCCAGCGAGGCCGGCTCCGATGACGATGACGGGAGCTGTCTTGATGACCGGCGGAGGCTTGGGGGCGAGTTGGGTGGTGGCTGCATGGGGAATAGTGAAAAAACGGTGGCTGTGGGTGGATTTGGCGGTGGGAGAGAGGAAAGAGAAGCTTGAAGATGGCGGAAGAGTGAGAGGCATTGGATTTTTTGTTTTGGATTAGACGAGGATGTTTTTGGTGAATCTTTCAATTTTTCAAGGCCATTGCCTTATCCATTTCATATTTTGTATGGGTTAAAATAAGCTCTAAATACCTATAATCTTAATATAATTAAAATTTAGTCCTTGAATTTAATTTTTTTACTTTTTATATTTTAAAATTCAGGTCAAATTATTAACACCGTACAATTTCTTCTATTAAAATTATTAGTGTAACATTTTGAAATGAGAAAAATACTTTCTTAGTAGCCATGTAAGAAAAATGGCGTTATAATGAAGTTGAATTTAATAAAAATAATTTTGAACGTGGATTTTAGTGCGTTGAAGCACATTATGTCAAAAAGAGCAGATATAAGTAAAACCTATAATAAGATTGTAAAAAAAAAAAATCATATTTTATAAATTCTAGGTAATCCAATTATTCATATAAAACATATTTATATTTGATATTCACATTCAAATTTAGATAACATGCCATTATCTACCATACAAAAACATGAAAATCAACATTTTTTTTTTTTCAGTTTTGGGTTTCAAATGTTGAACAATTGGCTATACATTAAAGAAAGAAAGAAAGCGGAGAAAATTGCTACTTATTTTAGGCCAAAAGAGAGAGAAAAAAAGAAGTGAGGGATTTTGAAAAAAGAAATTTTCATCTTCAAATCCTCAAGCTCAATGCGTGTTTAAAGTTCCCCACATGCAACACATATTGTCCCAATGCAATCTTTCGCCTTCCAAGTTCATCAACTACACTCAAATCCTTGCAAACATCCACTTTAAATCTCATCAATGTCCCTGATTTCCCTTTCAAAGAAATTTTCTCGAACCCGATCAAATGTTTCCGAGGCGAGTTGTGCACCGATGGGGGAGTGACGAACAACAAAACCGAGTGGCTTCCCCCGTGCCTTGCCTTGTTTTGAACTCGCAAATGTATGTCAAACGTTACGCTTTTTTTACAAAGTTGTTCGACGGCCTCGACTGAGTTGCAGTCCAACGAGTGGCGACAAACGTGGTCGTCGTCCAAGGGGATGGAAACAGTTTGAGGTGCTTTAACTATTTTATGGCTGAATTTGGAGTAGCTTAGCCCATGTCCAAATGAATAAATCGTTTCCCCAGTGTAGAATCTATAGGTTCTTCCTGGGTACCCTTTGGATGGATCTGGTCTCATGTTCATGTTCGTCATTGGGACCTTGTCAAGATATGATTGGGGATACCATGTCATTGGAAGCCTTCCACCTATACATGGCAAAGCCAAAAAAATATTTAAGGGACGGTATCATAAGTTATATATTTTTATAAGAGTTAAAATACAAATTTTTATTTTATTAATTTATATTTTTATGGTTTTTAAAAAAGACTAAATTGGAATTTTAACATGCGGGGGGAGAAACTATAATTTTACCATATACTTGAAATTTTATGAAATTTTATATTCCAGTTTAGGGAGTGGCCCAGTGCCTGCCCCCTTCCCTTCACCCTAAAACTTAGAAAACTTACGTTACTCAAAATCAAATAAAGTGTTAAATACGAGTACATTTAATTTCTTTTTCCCTGCATTTAGAGGGTCACAAGATAGACATATATTTACACTTATATCATATGTTGGATACAAATACTTCAAGTAAAATGAAAAGTCAGAGCAACATAAGTAGACTCATCCAAGAGTCTAATTACCTATCCAAATTCAAAAAGTTATCCAATATTTGGAAGGGTTTGAAAAAAAAAAATATTAAGTTCGAAAAATGAGTTTGAGAAAAAAAATTAGGCTTGTTTAAAACAGTCGAATTTGACTCTAATATTCAAGGTTTGAACCTGGTAACCTAACCATTTAGGATTTAAAATTTAGGATTAGTCATTTATAAATACAAATAAGTGAGGGGAGGAAACTCCTTCAAAAGAAGTTTTTGAACTGCCGTCTATCGGGTAGTCGGCTAAACCCCAACAATGGTCAGTATTGTCCCCAGGTGCTAGTACAAGTGGTACTATATTCCCCTAATTGATGACCTATATGCCATAGGTCAAGGGTTCAAACCCTCTCCCTCCACATCCCCTTGGTGGGTGGTCGTGTGCCCCATGTACAGTTTAATTCCTTAAAGTGCTCCCTCTTCGTGAACTAGGCCGCTCACGGTAATCTAGTTCTCAACGAAGGCAAGAGATTAAACCCCAAACAAGACTCGGGGACAATACCGAGTATTGTTGGGGGTCTGACTAACTGCTCAGCAGACAACACTCCGAAGACTTCTCGCGAAAGAGTTAGCCCTTGACAAAGTTAAAATTTGAAAGCTGTATTTTACATCAAGTTAGATTTGGATGAATATAAATGATGTTGATTCTGATACTATTAGTGCGTAACGTGTTTGACCTGAACCCAACTCGATGAAAAATAACTCAATGAACACCGAAATTCTAGTTTTATACTGATGATAAATGACTTACTTGGATTATAATACCCAAAAATCACATCAGCAATGGCAGCTCCACCAGCTTCACCAGGGTAACCAACCCAAAGGATACTTGTAACTTTGTCATTGTGTTTGGCAAACGATATATCAAAGCCTCCACCCGACATTATTACAAGAATCACAGGTCCCTTGGCAACCTTTGCAACTTCTTTTATGAGAAGTGGTTGCTGTCCTGGCAAACGAAGGTCAACTCTGTCGAAGCTTTCTCTTTCGAGGGATTGGTCAATGCCCATCACAAGCACGGTGGCGTCGGCTGTAGCGGCTAGTTTCTTTGCTTCCTTTACTTGGGCATTGCCACAAGTCACATTGGAGCAGCCAGGCAGATATTTTGTTGCCACTGAAGCTGTTAGACCCTGCAATGGTGTTGTGTATTTGCATGGAATGCCTGCAAAAGGTTCCCCCATGATGCAAGTTAAATCATATTATTTGGAAAAATTCAATTACTTTTTTTTTATATATAAAATAGACAAGTACATGATCCAAGC
Source organism: Gossypium sturtianum (assembly GCA_025698515.1). Classification (NCBI taxonomy): domain Eukaryota; kingdom Viridiplantae; phylum Streptophyta; class Magnoliopsida; order Malvales; family Malvaceae; genus Gossypium; species Gossypium sturtianum. The sequence continues at coordinate 4,779,919 of CM046946.1, read as the reverse complement.
AATGATGCCAGGATTTAGAGTGAGCGTCATATATGAACCTATATTTGGCATGATACATGCGAGAAGTCAAAAAATTTTGGTACAAAATTAAATTATATATTTTTATAATTTTTAAATGATTAAATTAAATTTTTATTATTTTTAGAAGGTTAAAATGTAATTTTACTATTATTAATTTAAAATTTTATAAATTATAAAGTGTTTAAATGAAAACTTTTCTATTTTAGGGGACCAGGACATCTACCACCCCCCTTGACTTCACCAGTAGCATGATATTTGAAAGATTATGCAACTTATTCACCTTAACCTCAATGCCAGCTTGATATTTGAAAGAGTTTAAAATTATTCAAGATTTGAGTTCAGTCTAACCCATTTTTTAATTTAATAATATATTAATTTTTTATTTATATATGTAACTATTGAAAATTAAATAAAACTAATTTTTAAAAAATAATATAAACAAACTTAAACGAGTTTAAGTTGACTAGCTTAAACTAAATATGAGACCTACATTTCAAGTTAGGTCGGGTTTTATATTATATGTAAGTCCAACCTGAAACAAATGTTTTAATAACTAGACCAATGGTCGAATCGGTTAGACCATCAATTCCTGATTTAACTAGTTCAACCGTCAGTCCGCTAATGTTTAAATAAATAATTTAATATTAGTTAATATTAAAAAAATTACAAAATTGGTTCAACCATCGTTTTTGTCCCAATTTTTCTTTTCACCTATTTCGAGTTGTTTGTTTAGAGGTCAGTTCAATCCCTATGTCTGGACCAATATATCGGTCGGTTCTTAGTTCAACCAGTCCGATTCAAATAACACTAGATGAAACCAAGGTTATTAAATGGGTACATAGTTTCGGATTGTGACTGGTTGGACAGAGAACTGGTTGGGAGGCATTGATCATATTGTCCCAAAAATTAAATCAAACCGGTTGAACCGATAAAAACCCAATTAAACCGGATGGTTGAACCAAAATTTAATTTTTATTTTTATTTTTATGAATTTTTTAATAATTTTTTTAATCAAACTGGATGGACCGGTTGAACCGAACACGAAATGTTAAAAATAAATAAAGAGTTCAATCAAGATAAATGGCGAATATGATGTTGGAATACCTTCGTAATTTCCGATCATCGTTTTGGTGACATTGGCATTGGGTCCAATTACTGCCAAGGTTTTAATAGCAGCGGGCGATAGAGGCAACGACCCAGCAGTGTTCTTGAGCAACACAATCCCTTGCCTCGCAGCATCACGAGCCAACTCCTGATTCTCTGCAGTACACACATCTTTCGGGCCAAGTTTACCGTAAGGTTGCTTTCGAGGATCGCCGTCGAAGAACCCGAGTCTCATTAAAGTAGCAAAATTGTTAGTGATGGCATTATCAATGTCTGATTCTTTCAAAAGCCCTTTCTTCACTGCAGCTGCTGTGTGTTGGCCGAGGAATGATCCACAGTTGAGATCCAACCCTAGTAAACATCAATTCATTTAGCACTTAGCTAATGGACTATTCACCCAAAATTTTCATTCTTTTAAATAATCATTAAATAACTCAAACTGCGAAAACCAAATTGTGATTTTGAATAGATGTTTCAGTTTCGAAGGAAAGAGACTGACCTGCCAAAATTGCTTTGGCAGCAGCTTGTTCAGGTGTCTTGGTATAGTGCTGGTCATCGAAGAACACTTCCACCGAGTCACAATCCGAAACTATGTACCCATTTAATTTCCATTGGCCTCGAATGACCCCAGCAAGAAGATGAGGGTCTGCACAAGTTGGCTTACCATTAACCTGATTGTAAGAACACATAACACTCGCCACATTCCCATCAATAACGCAGCTCTTGAATGGCGGATCAAATGTATCATCCATATCTTGTTGCGTTACCTAACCCATCCACAAATCAATCATGAGTTATCTATTATGTCTACCTTATTCTATGTATAGTATTAATATTATAGATATTTGTTAAAGTTTAGGTTTGAGTTTTGGTCGAGGTCTAGTCCTAAAAAACACTTGAACATGAATTCGGCTCAATTTCGATATGTTTTTATAGTTGGTGTATTGGAAAATATTAAAAATATATTTTATAATTCTATAAGAATAAAAAAATTTACAAATGGTTTAGATGTTGACGTATGTCATTTGCAAAAATTTTTAAAAAAAATGGCACATATTAACATTCTAAATTTGCTTGTGGAAATTTTTTTATTTCACTATTTGTGCATAGAATAATTAAATTTTAAAAAAGAATATTTTTTTTATTATTTTATTCCTCCCTAAAGGGATAAATATCACTCATTTAACCTTGCATGTAAAATTTTCAAACTCCACTAGCACAATATAAAATAATTTTACTTAAAAGGTATTAACGTATAATTACTATATCCACTACCACCCGAGTAAAAGAGCTTCACAAAGGAATCTAAGATGCCGTTAAGTGTTTTTATTGTTTTATAATTATATAACACTTTAAGACATATATGACATCATCTTAGATTTTGTTTGTAGATTTTTTTTACTCTAACGATGAATAGGATAATAATAGTCCTAAATTAAGTAAATATTTTTTATTATTTAACTTGAATTCGAGATAAATCGGATTAAGATCAAATTTATATTGTTTAAATCCTATCTAGCCCGAATTAGTTTAGCTATAAATAAAATTAAAACTTTGAACTTATAAACATTACCACAGCATTGAAATGGTAGCGGTCGACCCCTTTCCAGTTATCCAAATCATAGGCAGTGTAGTGTTTACAGCATGCGGCCACCTTGAGTCGAGAAGGGTCGGCATTATCATCGGTTTGTTGCAAACCTTTGACATAACTTGAACCATATTTACTGCTCAGCAATGGGTCCTCTCCCGGTGTCTCTTGGCCCCTTCCCCACCTCGGGTCTCGGAATATGTTAACGTTGGGTGACCAAAATGTTAGCCCTGCCAACCCAACATTGTACATTGCTCGAGCCTCCGTCGAGACCACCTACAAAAAAAATGGGTTAAAAAACGTATAAACGATGCACGGCACGTCTTATTAAACATCAAAGTCATACCTTGCCAATGGCTTCGAAGAGAGAAGTATTGAAGGAAGCCGCTGTCAAGATGACTTGAGGAAAGCTTGTCGCTCCCGGAACCAAGCTGCTAAAATTGGTGCCGGGACCGATGTTAGAGACCCCGTGAAGGGCCTCGGACCACCATTCGTATTTCGGTATCCCGAGCCGACTAATGTTCCCAGCACCATTCACTATGTTCAGAATTTTCTCCTGCAATGTGAGCCTTCGTACCAAGTCAGCCACCCTCGCGTCTCTCCCCAACGAAGCGTTGCAAAAGCCGTAATGCACGACCTTCCGGTCTTTTGTAGCATCGCAGGCGAAAACAGCCGGCGATACTTGCCCCACGACTCGAACCGAGATCAATGAAAAACAAATAAAAAAACCAAGAATGAAAAACACCTTAGGTGCTCTGTTTTCAAAATCAGAGATCATTTTTGGCACAATTTCGCTTTTGATCCTCAAAAATAAAAATAAAAAAGTAAAAGAACTAAAAGGAAACTTAAGCTTGGGAAAAAGGGTTTGTTTTACAATCTTTCTTTCACCATGAAAACTTGTTAAAAGCTTGGTGTAATTTTATTTTTGTAGAAGAAGAGTTGTTAAAATGAATACAACGTTGATGCTCTGTATTAGCCAGTGATGGGAAAATAGGTGAAGATGCTGTAATGATTATGTAGTCTTTGCAAAGTTTGGGTTTTTTTTGCAAAATCCAAAAAAGAAATCTTCTTTGCAAAGTTTATAGATTGTGATTTGTTAGTGTAAAAAATAAGAAAGAATGCAAAGTTGAATTTAAGGGAAAAGAAAGAAAATTAGTAGCTTTAATGGTATATCGTAAATCGAGATTTTGGGCTTGTTTTTCTGTCAATTCTGTAACTCACGTCAGGGATTTGGGGATGATATCTCGGCTTCGTTCTTTAGTTTTAGTTTTTCAGCCAAATGGATAAAAATGTTAATATTTGCTGTCAGTCCCTTCACTGTTGTAAAGTTTGATATTTAGTCCCTACGCTTGAATCCTTACTTTTTCGATTTAAGATTTAGGTTAAATTCTTCTATTAGTTCATTTACTTTTCAAAAATTTAGTCTTTATATTTTAATTTGATCAATTTTAGTCCTTGTACTTTTTTTGTTAAATTTTAGTTCTGACCCAAACAGTAACAATTCAATTTGTTTGATTCAATTCAATTACTAGTCATGTACTATGCACAAAATTGTAGATTTAGTCTATATTCTCCAAATGGATCATTATAAGTCTATATGCTTTTTCGAATTTCTAAATTTCAATCTTAACACAGATGACCATTGTTAATCCATTAATTGGATTTTTAGTGAGTAACATGTGGAAATAGCAAAGTTCACATGACATTACATATATGATAATATGTTTGCTGCGTTAGATTTTGGAAATAGCAAAACTTAAATTTAACAGTTGTCACTTGGTAAGGACTAAAATTTTAAATTTTGAAAAGTATAAAGACTTAAAATGACTAAATTAAAGTATGTCACAGTCCACCCGTGAGCAAAGCTACTCGAAGCATGGAAACAAGTCTGGAATGGAATGAGTACAAGAAAACTAAACCACGAGGTTGTCGAAATGTCACAAAAGACTCTAAAAGTCCATGTAGAAGATTTGGAAAGCTAAAAACCTATCCACACTTGTATGGCATTTAATAAGGTAAGAGCTTATCAATATAAGTAAAGGCTTTCTCTCTCGTTCGTACACAAGCTAGCTTTTGAGTGAAATATACTTTTACATTCTCTCATTTCTCTTGTGTTTTCTAAAGCCCTTCTTTGTATGTTTATCTAGTGCAAAGCCTCATCAAGTGAGGATCGAAGGTTGATTTAAGCTTGTTGTCGTAGGAACCGAACTTAAGATCACACATGAACAAAATTTACAACTTTCATAAAATACAGAATTAACAGCAAAATTTAACCTAAATTTTATAGTCTATGTTTGGCACCTTTTGTATTTCTTGTCAAAATGTGCTTACTTTCAAGTATTCCTACTAAGTTCATAACTATTTGTTTCTAAAGTTAGTATCATTGTATAGTTATGTTTAGGGGGGAAATTAAAAAATTGATTTGTGAGACGGTACTGAATTGTAAATTTCAAAGAGAATCAAAGTACAATTTTATTATGATATTAACTTGTAAATTTACAAAATTTAAAGGACTAAATGAAAATTTTACCAATTTGGGTTATACGGCTGATTTCTTTGTTTATTTCGTTTGAATCATTCTTTTGGAGAACCCGAAGCTAAGAAATTAAGTTATTAGATTTGCATTTAGATTTTTTTTTTATTTCTTATGAACAAATTTTGGATTTAGATTTAATAACATTCAACTAATAAGCATATAATTTTACATAAACAAATATAAAAATAATTTTAAAACTTTTAATGAACATGAACGAATAAACTTAAAAATAAACAAACGAACATGAATAGAAATCTGTTCGTTCAAGCTCGATTTATTTACAACCCTAATAGCTAACTCCCTTTCTCCTCCACCACCACCACTGCTTATGGAGTTAATCGATTTCTCAGTTCAGTTCAATCAATTTATGAATTAATTAAACTTTTGTCTTATTTCGGATTAATATATCGATCGATTTCTAATTCAATTCGATTTTAACAGCTTTAGATTGAATTTATGTCCATTTAATAAATACTTAATTATTTAAATTTTAAATTAGAATTAATTATTATTAACTTATCCAATATAATAAACATTCACAAATATAAGTTTCATAATTCATAGGTAAAACATATAACAATAATAATTTAAAAAAATTAGAAAGTAATGAAGAGAACAACGGCCCCTATGGTTTACGGCAAGTGAATCGCGTGTTATTATGGGTGCGTGGTGAAGTTTTAAGATACGGAGCCTTGCAAGTTGCAAGTACCAAGTTGCCACTGTTTTGGACAGTATCTGATGTGAAGCCGACCCATCTAAAATGGAATTTTTTTTATTTATATCCTTTATAATTGATATTTTTTTTTAAATTATAAAAATATTAATTATTAAATAAAAAACTTTTCTATATATTTAATTTAATTTAATTTAATTTAAATAAATTAGATTTATATAATTTAATATTTATTAATTTTTAAATAGTAAAATGAATGATTTAAATTGGTGGAGGTTTTAGGCCTAAAATGATAAAATAAAATGTAAGTAAACATGAGGGATGAGATTGTGGAAGATAGTAAATTTATTCAATAATTAAATATTCATCCGATTGAACCATGTTTTAACTTTAAATTATAATAATTTTATTATTTTAGTGTATTGTGATAATTTGAGAACATATTTTTTTTATATTTTTTAAATAAATGTTTTTATTATTATTTAAATGATGCATTATTGAATATGAACAAAGTTGTGGCCGGCACTTTTATTTCTCATTATAGATTTCATTCCCTAGATTTCCCTCTAAGGTACCTTTATACAAAAATTAATACATAAAATCCTTATGAATTTAAGACAATAAAAATAACCCTAGATTTCCCAACAAGGTATCTTTATAAATAAAAATAAAATAAAATCCAAGAGAATCTTACATTCGCCGATTGAGTCTTATCTCGATTGGTATTGACATTGTTGCCAGTGTAGGAGGACGTGGATTCGAGTGTGTTGGAGCGTATTATCCTCTTATTTAAGGGTAGGGGAAGGGGCTATGAGTAGTTTCTAGGCATTGTATCAAAAAGAGTATATATTATAAGAACATATAATAAGATTAATGTTCAAAAAATAACCCCTAAATTTACCAATAAATTATATTTTATACAAAATTTTTAAAAATAATAGTTATGAATTTAAGAGAATAAAAAAATAGCTATACTTTATTCATGAATCTGTATAATATGGTAATTATTATTATGATAGTATTTTTTTTCTTTTTTATATTTTATATAATTAGGAATATGACCATGCGTTGTGTGGTTTAACTTTTTATTACTTTAATATAATAAATTTTTTGTTAATCAATTTTATTTTTTAAAACATATAAATAATTTTTTCATTCAATATTATCTTTTACGTTTTAGGATTTGATTTATAAATAATCTATTTGATTTTTAAAAATTCAATATCTAAAATTAACTATTTATGAACAAAATTACTGAAAAGCTACTCCATGACTCTAAAATAGAGTTGTCCATGGGCCGGGCCTTAACAAAATTCTAGACCCAATTGATAGGCCCGACCCTAGCCCAACTCGAAAAATAGGTTTAAATTTTTGCCCAAACCCAGTTCAAATAAAAATACTAAAACCCGAGCCCGGCCCGCCCATATTAAATTTTTTTATTTTTATATAAAAATTAAAATATATAATACATCAGAAATACTAAAAATATTGAAATAAATATTTCCCAACAAATTGAAAATAAATTAAAAATATATTTATACTTAAATAACACTAAGATAGATGCAACTTAACAAGCAAATGCCTCTAAATAGTAGCAAAATTAATAATAAAACAAGAGTTATACAATAACAACAAAATAGTAGCAACATGATAGTGAAATAACAACAAAACTACTTTTTCTTTTTTGCAAATTCGGGCCGGGCAAATCAAAAAAACCTTACCTGAAGCCCAACCCGCTTTCTAAATGGGTTTCTTTTTTTGCCCAATCTCATTTTTCGGGCCTATATTTTTCCCCAACCCCATTTTTTTTTTGAACAAAACAGATTGGGCTTATATATATATAAGAGGAAAGGAAATAAAACCAACGAAATATTAAATGTCTGGCCTATACACAACCCGATTCTAATAACTAAAGGCCCTTGCCATAATAAACTAATAAAATAAAACAGAAACATAAAAAAACGGAAAGGTCGCGAAAGAATTAATGCAAAGACCTATAGCCCAATCAGTAGTCACATCGTTTGGCTCTCCATCAAATTCGTCGCTTCGTTCTTCAATGCCAGATAAAACTGAGGGGTTTCATTTTGAAATTGGAAAAGATTCACAATCCCATTTTCCTCCCTCCGTTCCAGTTCTTCCTTCCTTTCTCTCTAACGATCAGTCGGGCTCCCTTAGGCTTTCGTTCCTCGCTTGTGTTACTGACAAAGTATGGCACTCCCCAACCAGTAAAATTCCTTTTTCTTCTTCAAAGTTTCGCCGCTATCATATGTGCTAAAGTGTTAATCGATCCGGAAATGAAAACGAACCTAATTTCTTTGAGATCTGACTTCATCTTTCGAATATCGTTGATATATGGACCGATCTGAGATCTATCTGTCGATCATTTCTACATTTTTGATAATCGTAAGTGAATCGCCTCAACAATGACCTCTTCTTTTTGCATGTCGATCCCTAATCCCAATCGCTTCGACAAGCCAAGGCTTGGCCGCCGCAAAGCCGATGCCACATGCTCATGGATTCTGGACTTCGAGACGAGAACTGACCCTGCGCTGTCTCTGGCCACTATTCCTGATGCTGAAAGATGTTCCTTCGCCGCAAATGCTCCATCAAAATTAATTTTTACAACCTGATGAGGTGGGTGTTTCCATCTGTTAACAACTTTTGGAGATTTAACAACTCTGCTTTTTACACCATCAAGTTCTTTTACATAGTTTCGCATATAAACTGTAATCTCATAGCCTGTTTTACTTATTTTTTCATGAACCCGAGCGTTTCTATCCCCCCAGATGGCTCATAGAGCTCCGCAGAAAAGTCTACACAGGTCTAGAGAAAGAAGATCGAGAGACGAGGTGAGCCATTGTTTAAACTCACTAATATTATCTTGTAACACTTTTATTTCTGATAGCTGTGTCCATACTTCTACTGATATTGGGCATTCTCTGAACAGATGATTCAATGTTTCTGTTCCCAAACCACAGCGAGGACATGAGGCGTCTGTAGTTAACTTTTTATGAAGTAAATTTACCCTTGTGGGTAGATAATTCCAGGAGGCTTTCCAGATATTAATTTTAACCTTCGTAGGAAGATCAATACACAAAAGCTTCTTGTAAAAATCATTGTAGACCGGTTGTATCGCATAAGCGTTAGGATCAAATCTCTGTAATAGTTTATAGGTGCTCTTGACCGAGAAACTCCCTGATGGTTCGCCCCTCCATGCCAGCTGATCAACATGCGGATGCTTTGCTAAAGGGATGCGAAGGATCTTTTCTGCCTCGTCAACTCTGAAGGTATAATCAATCACTTCTCTATTCCATTCTCTTGTTTGGCAATTAATAAGTTCTACAACTTTATTATCATTTGAACCTAAATAAGAAGATAATAACCTGTAATTATCAAGATCTAGAGCCCACGCATCATTAACAATAGAGATACTAGTGCCTGTTCTCACTTTCCAAATCAGCCCCTTTTCCAAAATGCCCCCTGTAGCCCAAATGCTGCGCCAAACGTATGAGCTTCTATTTCTCAACTGAGAGTTAAGAAAATCACTTTTTGGAAAATATTTTGCCTTAAACATGTGACATTCTAAAATTTAGAATTTTATGTGTTGCATTATTTCTTGCGTTAGGCTAGTTAAAAATATTAATTGAGTATGTTTAGGGGTCCTAAGAAGGCTCGGGGTTGAATTGGGCCTTAGAAAAAAATTTTGTGTTTAAGCACTTTAAGGAGAGAAGGTAGGTGGCATCAAGGCTTATGGAAATAAGTGTGCATTTTGCTAGCACAAGTGAAGCTAGAAGAGGAGTGGTGTGGTGTTGCATGTATGGGCTTGAGGGGTGGAGTTCGAATCCCACCTAGTGCAAATTTTGGGATTTTATTTTTGTATTCCTTCCCTAAGTGTCGGCCAAGGTGGTATTTAAGGCAATGAAGACTTTTTAATTATGGAAAGGTGGCTAAGGAAATACGGTATGGAGGAAGATAAGGGATGATGAAGGAAAGAATCAAAAGAAAAAGGCAAGTGAAGGGAACATGTTGGCTAATATTGTGGGTGCTGTTTTGGAAAGACATTTTGGTCAACATCCATCCTTTTGGGCAAAAGATGCCACACGGTTTTGAGAGGGGAGTTGAGAGCCGAATTTTTGCTAGTTTAGTGCATGAGAGGTATAATTTTCTTTTGTTTGAACATTTTGTGTTTCTTTTCTAAACCTTTTTCCTTTCTTGCCGAAACACTCTAGGCCAAAATAGTTCATTTTTTTTCCTTTGTTATGTCGAATCACTAAAGTCATTTTGGTACTTTCTCTTCCAATTTCTTTTCCCCTTGCTTTGGTCGAAACCTCCTAATTCATTTGGTCATTTTTCTCCTTTGTTTTGCCGTGACCCTCAAACCACTTTTGCTCATTTTCTTTGGATGGCCGAAACTCTCTAATTTCTCTTGGGTTATCACTTCTTTTCCTATTCACTATTCGTTCAATCTTTCTCCATTTTTCCTCCACTAACCGAACCTTGATCATCTTCTCTTCTTCATCTTACAAGTTGGATTTTTCTTTCTTGATTAAACCGGGTAAGTGTTTTATTCAAATCTTTTCAATCTTTTTCTCCTTAGCCGAATGAGTATTCCTCATCATTTGGTTATTTCATATGGTTTCTAAATCGAAATGGTGTTTTCCCACACTCCCTCATATTTTGATAATCTTCTATTTGTAGTACTTTAGTGGATTGGCCGAATATCACATCTTAGCCGAATCACTTCTAGTCTTGCGCCCAATCGATCGAAGTGGATCTATTATTGTCGAGGTAAGGGATTTCTTTAAGGTTCAATATCTCAATACTTGGTTATTCCGCTAAAACGGATTGACGATTAGGTATATACGCTTTATTCTAGGGACTATATCGATCGTTGATATTCGCTTGTTGATTCTACTGAAATAGTGGTGTTTAACCCTTTTTCCTTAAACAATCGATATATATATCATCATCGTAATATCATTTTGATTAAGATTTTTCCAATGGAGGCAAGTGGAACCGTGTTGAAAGGAAAAGCGATTGGAGAACACAAAAGGAGTGGAATTGCCATTCCTACTCCTAAGTTCAAGCGTAAAGCGGTTTCGGCGGTTCGAGATTTCCCACCGGGTTGTGGACCATTATCCGGTGAGAATATACAAATCGTGGTCGTTCACGATATCGAGGGTGCCGACGATCAAGAGAGTTTAATACTTACCGTAGTCAGGTGTGTAATCTCACACCGTAATCCCGTAGAATTATGATTCGGTAACATGTCGAATAGTAGATTGTTATTATTATACGGCTAAAAATCGTAAAAATTGGCATAAAACGAGGAATTTGTTTAAAGTATACTATTTTGAAAGATTTGACAAAATCGACATTAAAAATTGTTAAATTACGAAAATGCCCTTATGGGCCGAATTACGAAAATGCCCTTATGGGCCGAATTACGAAAATGCCCCTAAAGGGCCGATTTGCTAGAATGCCTTAAATGGGCCGAGTCATTGTAATAAATTACTTGATTAATGGTTGCTCTTTATATGTGAACATCTTATTATGTATCTTTGCATTTTCATATATTGCATGGGATGGGAAAAATGATGAAGAGAAGTGTAGCTTTGGTGGCATTGCCACAATAAAATGTTTATTATAATGTTTACGTATGATATCGGTGGCTTGGCCATAATAAATTATTATAAATGGCAATTTGCTCGCGATTTGGTGTGATTGGCGGGGTGGGTTGACTTGATCCCCACATGTGTGATAGGCTGGTACGGGGGTGTGTTAGATGGATGGGTTGGGTTACATACATTGCACATATATATATTCTGTTATGTAAATGGGCTTAGGCCCAAGATGATGCTAAATGGGTTCAGGCCCAGTGGACAACGGTAAAGGGATTATACACTCGAGTTCTAGTAACTCACCCCGTTTCCTTAACCCTTGCGGTAATGTTCGATGAAGGTGGACTTGGGCCATGGATGATTCGGTGGAGGCCATACTTCAGAAATGATGTTTTATTTTGAACTTTAGATTTCTATTTCCGTTCACTTTACTGTTTTGGGTTTTTTTTTTTTATGATGTAATAAGGCCTCTGGAGCATTTTACTTTTGCTTTATGTTTGACGTACTTTTATTTTGCTTGAATTGTTTTAAATGGAATTTTTCTAAAAACTTAAATAAAGAATTTCCAAAATAGATTAACAAAGGGATTTCATAACAAACCTTTACAAATATTTTAACTCGAGATTTTCTCTCGAATTATCAATAATATTTTCAAAAGTCATGGTTTATAAGATCTCTAGTTCAAATTATCGATTTATCAATCAACCTTCGAGGTTTGAAATACTTTATCAAATATTTCAAATCAAACTTATTTTCTTGATTATAACAAAATAATACCTATTTTAGTACGAATAAAAAGGATTTAACATGTTTTTCTCATGTGACATGTCAAATCCGGTCATAACGCATGGGCCGGGTTTGGGGTGTTACAAAACACTTGCGCGACTAAAGAATTTGGGTTTTCTAAAAAACGCCACCCCTGCTTTGCCAACATTGCTAAATTGAATTGGGCCATATTACGAAAACCCATCCCCCCTTCACTTTTCGGTCTGCATAAATAGCCCCATTGACACCAGTGAATACCATTTCTACCCTTCCCTTTCTGCCACCAGAACTTAGTGAAGATGCTTTCCATTTTTTTGCATAAAGAATCCTAAGAAGAAAAAACACGACATTGCAAAAGTTGGAATAGCTTTGTAGGACCGATTTTATGAAAACTTCCTTTCCCCCTTGTGATAGCAATCATTACTCCACCCCTCAATGCGCATTGAAATTCTGTCGAGGAGATTTTGAAACGATTCTTTTTTCCTTCTGCCGATCATATTGGGGAGCCCTAAATATTTTTCTGGGTTTGTTGCAATTCTGACTCCTAACATAAAAGATACTGCTACTTTATCTTCTTCAGCGGTATTCGCACTAAAGAAGACTGTTGACTTCGAAAAATTAACACACTGGCCTGAACAAATCTCATAATCCTGCAGAATGTCCTTCATAATTTTAGCTCCTTTATTAGATGCCTCCCCAAATAGTATACAGTCGTCTGCGAATAAAAAATGCGATATCGCTGCCCCTGTCTACTAGCTTTCTTTGCTTTGATTAATCCTCGCCTTTTAGCAGCTTCTCATAAGAGATGAAAGACCCTCACTACAAATCAAGAAAAGAAAAGGGCTCAATGGGTCCCCCTGTCTAAGTCCTCTAGATGGATAAAACAAATTCCCCCTCCTTCCATTAATGTTGACTGCATAAGTGACAGTAGTAACACATCGTCTTAATATTTCCACCCATTCACAATCAAAACCCATCTTTAACATCACCTCTTCGATAAACCCCCATTCCACTCTATCATATGCCTTACTCATTTCCAATTTGACTGCCATAACACCTTTTTTCCCTGTGCGTTTTTGATTAATCGTTTGAAGAATTTCGTAAGCTAGAAGCATATTATCTGTAATGAGACGTCCCGGTACAAAGGCACTCAACTTTGTCAATGCATTTATCAATCATCTTCTCGCAATCGATTAGCTATAGTTTTAGCCACAACTTTATACACAAATCGTACACAAGGTGATAGGCCTCGTTGACCAGGTTGAGTAGGACTTTGAGTTTTGGGAATGAGGACAATATCTGCTTCATTAAACCTCCAAGATCCTCATTTATTATTCAAAATTCCCAAACAGAGTCAATGACATCGCGTCCTACAATGTGCCAATACTTTTGGAAGAACAAAGCTGAAAACCATCTACTCCCGGAGCCTTTGTGGGTCTCATACCTTCCAAGGCTACTTGAATTTCTTCAGCTCGGAAAGGCTTTAATAAGAATTCATTGTCCTCTTGCTTTATCGTTCTTTCAATGCCTTCCAAAACCTTGCAAGGATTCGCCACTCCCTTTGACTTGAATAAATTCTGAAAGAATGAAGAAGCCTCCTCCATAATTTCTGATTCCTCCACAATCTCCATCCCTTCCTCCGTCACCAATTTTGAGATAGTATTTGCTCGCCTCCGGGCCAAAGCACACTTGTGAAAAAATGCTGAATTTTTATCTCCGAGCTTTAACCAATTTTCTCTTGCTCGCTGCTCCCAATACATCTCATCTTTGTTAATTTCCAAATTTAGATGAATTTTAGTGTCAATGATTTTTGCCATAGTGGCATTATTCCTTTCACCTTCTAACAGAACTTCCAACTCCTTTGTTAATTGCCTTTTCAACCCCTCCTTATTTCTGCTGATTTTTCGTGACCATTCTTCCAAACAAAGCTGCAATTTCCCTAACTTCTCCAATAGCGTTCCTTCATTTTTCGTCCAAGAATCTCAAACGACTTTTTCGAAAGATTCTTCCATGGTCCACCATGCTTCAAAGTGAAATTTCCTGCTTCCTGTATAAGATACATGCTGTTTTGTATTCAAAAGAAGAGGACAATGGTCTGAAGTAGAATAAGGGAGATGTTGCATAATATTCAGCGGAAAAAGCTTAAACCACTTCTTATTTGCAACCCCCCTGTCCAGCCTCTCTCTTATATTTTTTTTCTGGTAGATTCCCCCTTTCCCATGTAAACCAGACCCCTGAAAACCCAATATCAACCAGCTGACAATCTTCTAACGTTTCCCTAAAGGCCTCCATTCTCTTATTATCCCTTTGAACTCCTCCACATTTCTCGAAAGAATATAAAGTTTCATTGAAATAACCTTCAACAAGCCAAGGGTAATCAATCTCATGAGCCAATCTTCTAAGCAAATTCCAAACAGTATTTTTGTCTTTTAAGTAGGGAGAACCATACAAACCCGTATATCTCCATGCCTCGTCTACATCGTCCTCCTTGATTAGAACATCAATATGCCATTTGGAAAAACTTCTCAAGTTAACACTAATTTCCCCCTTCCATGCCAGGCAAAGCCCTCCCTTAGATCCCCCAGCTTCAACTTCGATTTCATTTACAAACCCACATCTTCTCCGTACCTTTTCCATCCTACTCTTATTCAGTTTCGTCTCCATTAAGAAGACCAATTGGGGATTGTGCTGCTTAACTAAGTAGCACAGCCTTCGAACTGCCCATGGACTCCCCAACCCACGAACGTTCTAACATAGGCTTTTCATTGTGTTCGGTCGGCTTGCCTAAAGGCAGCCGCCGGTTTAAAAGAGTCTGATTCTGCATAATCAGCCTGAATCTCAAAGTTTTCGCTCCTAACCAATTCTTTTACACCATCTACTTTTATCTTTTTCACACTTCCATATCTTAAACTTTCCTCATAACTTCTGTCAACTTCATTATCAATAAATTTCATCTTTCCCACCACCTGCTCACTCATACTGATTTCACCCTTACTCCTTACGTCCATTCTTTTCCAACTCATTTTTTTGTGTGCTTCTTTGTCTTTTTCCAACGGCTTGATTACCAGCTCCTTTTCCACCATACCCCCAACATCTTCCTTATGCTGTAGACCCTCCTCCCAGCTTGTCAATTGTCGTCCATTAATTAAGCTTTCCGACTTTGCCACATAATCAACCCCTTGAACACACTCAAAATTCCCCTCTTTCAAACCCCCTGTATATGAACATTGGACTCCCTGATTTTTTGAGAAAGCTGTAAATTTCATACTTTCTTTCCCCATTGCCTTAGATTCTGCCTTAAGAGCAACAGAGAAAGGGGGGTCGTCTTTAATACTGTTTTTCTCTTCCAGGCTCATTAGCACACAATCATGGAGGCCATGACCCATCTGCCCACAGCCGAAACAGAATACTGGTAATTTTTCATATTTAAAAGGAACCCAAGACTTAGCACTACTACTAGTAGTAGCAAAGATACCTCTTCTCAAAGGTTTCTGAATGTCTAACATAACTTTAAGTCGGCAAAAATCATCATAAATTTTTTATCTAATAACCCCACCAAACGTACTACCGATTGCATGTAAAAGATCTTTTTGATCAAAATCAGGTAAACAAGGGCCAATTTTAATCCAATATGGCGATGATGTAAGACAAATTAAATCTCTATCAATTGGACTATTTAATCTATCAAATAAGATAAGAGACTTACGGAATAACCAGGGGCGTCCTTCCAGAATCAACTCCATATCATCTTCAAAATAAAAAATAATTGAGAATAAATTTTTCCCTTCTATTCTGATCTCAAATTTTTTCTTTGTCTTCCAGATACTCCTCATTTGCGCCTTGAAACTTTCAGAATTAAATGTCTTTTTAGTCCACACCGAACAAATTAAAGTGGGTTTTTCTGCCGGTACTACTAAAGATCTCTTAATTGACAGTTGGACAAGTTCCTCCGCTAGCAATGTGATCTCTGTGATCTCTCAACCAGGATCCCTCTCTCCGCCACCACTCTCCTCCATCCCCAACCGCAACAGTAACTGCTCTCTCTAAGACTCTATGGACAGCACTCTTGGTTTCAGAGGGATTCTAAATCAACTTAATTGTTTATTTTTCCCCAACCCTTATCAATAGACAAATCTACTCTAAAACATTTCCTACCTTGAAAAAAAAAATACAAACATCTATAAATTTAAACTACAAAAATTGTAGAAACGCGCAAATTAAATAAGAAGAAAAAACCTCTACTTAAAGAGTGATATTATGGTTGTCAATTTAGAATACCTTAGTAATAAAATCAACACCAATAATTGCTTTATTGTTGACTAAACTTCATATGAAAAGAGAAATATAAACATTTACAGATTTAAAATACAATATAGAAACACATAAATTAAATAATAACAAGAAGAAAAATAATCTACTCGAAGAGTGACAATATAGTTGACAATTTAGAGTACCTTGTGATAAAATCAACATCAGTGGTTACTTTATTGTTGACTAAACTTCATACGAACGTGTTTAAATTCAAGTAGTTAACTCTAAAAACAATGTACCTTGTAAAATAGAGCTCTAAACTGAAAAGCAAAAAAAAGGATTAATATTCAAATAAAATAACAATTTAGATATAAATAATTAATTAAAAATATAAATTTAAACAGTAATAAGAAATAATTAAAGCTTGATTAGGGTTGAAAGATGCCGATTTATCAATATTTTGTTCATGACATGACATATAAGAACTACACATATCAACAATATACACCAATATTGCAAAAGCATAAGCAAATCCTTTACGTATATATACACAAATAAAAAGATTATAACCTTCAAAAGAAATAAAAAAACATTAAAATGTAACTCTCATAAAGTTAAAAACAATTAATATATATAAATAAAAATCAATTACTTAACAATAAAATAAAAAGTGTAACTCTAAGAATTATAAATACTAATTTGATATAAATAAGAATAATTTATTTAACAATAAAACAATATTAATTAAAATATATAATACAATTAAATAATAATTAGTGATATAACAAATTTTCATAAATTTATTTAATATATTTGGAATATCGAGAATACCCTTAATATATGTTGAAATATCAACAGTACTTTTATTAACTCCAATCACTTTTAAAAAAGAATTGAAAATATTATATATATATATATATATATATATATATATTATTAAAAAACAATTAATTAAAAAAATGAATTTTTTGGACATTAAATCATAAATAATTTAAATGAAATACTGAAATTTAAATTGACTTTGTGCAATGGAAGTTAAAAAGATATATTTTTAAAAAAAAAAAAACTTGTTATTAATATCTTATTAAGTGGATGTCCATAATGATAAAGATAAAATTTTGATATACTTTAAATTCTAATAGTTCTAATAGTTATTAGAATTAGATCTCTATTTATTTTATACTTTTTATCCCTATAAATAGAGACTCTGATGAAGCATTGTTATCATCCCTTTTGATCAATAAAGTTCATTCTCTGTTGCTTTCATATTTTCTTTGTTCTTTATTCTCTCCATCTCTCTTTATTTTATAACAAGTTATCAGCACGATTCTCAATTTTTTTTTGCTAAACCCACCTTGTTCTTATTTTTCATTTGATAACGCCCCCCCAAAAAAAATTTTGAAACCCATACCTTAATTGCTTTCTATGCTTTTCTAATCCCCGTTGAATTACTTTCATTATTTTTCTAACCTAGCATTCAAATTGATTGCTTGGCTACCCAAAATTTGACGAAAAAAAGAGGGGTTCAAACTTGTGCAGCGATAAGTTCTTGGGAGGAATCAAATTTAATTTCTCTATCGACTTAAGGTAATCCTAAATTTTATATCACAAATTATTTTATGTTATTTCCTTTTCTTTTTTTTCCTTAAATACTTTATTATAATTGCATTTGACAAATAATATGATTACTAATGTTTTTTTTAGTTTCTTTTTTAGTGATTATAATGTCAAATCTTGCCAAACTTTAATTTGCCGCCCTAAACATCTCAGGCAAAAATTATTTGTCATGGGTGTTAGATGCTGAAATTCACCTAGATGCTAAAGGTCTAGGGAATACTATAGTAGAAAATAAAGAAGCATCTAACCAAGACAAGGCAAAAGCAATGATTTTCATCCGTCATCATCTACATGAAGGATTAAAAGTGGAATATCTCACTGTGAAAGATCCTCTTGAATTGTGGAAAAATTTGAAAGAAAGATTTGAGCATCAGAAAACGGTGATCCTCCCTAAAGCTCGTTATGATTGGATGCACTTACGGTTGCAAGATTTTAAGACTGCAAGTGAATACAATTCAGAACTTTTCAAAATTAGTTCTCAATTGAAATTATGTGGAGAGAACATAACTTATAAGGATTTTTTAGAGAAAACCTTTTCAACCTTTCATACTACTAATGTGCTCCTGCAGCAGCAATACCGTGAAAAAGGTTTTAGAAAATATTCTGAATTGGTTTCATGCATTTTAGTGGTGGAACAAAATAATGAGTTGTTGATGAAAAATCATGGAATTCATCCCACTGGTACTGCACCACTCCTTGAAGTGAATGTTGCAGTACACAATAAATATGGAAATGAAAAATATAAAGGTTGCAATCGTGGTCGTGGTCGTGGACGTAGGGGGGGACATGGTAGAGGACGTATTAGTTACCTCTATCATGGTGTTCATAATAGTGGTATTTCTAACCACTAGAAAAAGAATATCAATGAAAGACAAGAAAGAGGTGGTCAAAATAATCCTTCAAAGGTTATTGAGAATTTATGTTACCGATGTTGTATGAGGGGGCATTGGACACGTACCTGTCGTACGCCTGAACATTTAGTAAAACTTTATCAAGCATTTATTAAAGGGAAGAAAAATAATATTGAGACAAATTTTATATCCAAAAATGATGAAATGGAGGCAAAAAAGGAGGGTGATGTAATTCATGGCCTTAATGATATAACTCACCTTGATGTGACAGATTTCTTTAAGAATCATTAGAAGAGTTGGTGTTATTTTAAGCATTTTATATTGTTTTTAAGGGCCAGTTCTTCTGTACTTTTCAAAAGCACTTCTGGCTCCAAAAGCACTTTTGGAAGAAAAGCTGTGCAGAACAAGCTGCTTTTGGCTGAAATTTTTGGCTTTTCAGAAGTGCTTTTGTGAAACACCCCAAATCCGGCCCACGAGATTTACCCAGATTTGGTATGTTCCTCAAGTAAACCGGTTTCAAAATTCTTTCGTTACCTAGAGAAAACTTGTGCGATTTTGAAAAAAAACATTGTTTGGGTTGGGCTTGTGTTGAAAACGTATTCAATTCTTTATATTAAAAATTTTACTTAAACTTTAATAGGTAAAACTCATAATCATAATAAATAGAAATAAATGGAAAACAATTCAACTATGGCCTTATGGCCTTATTACATCAAATAATTTCCAAGTAATTCAAGTACTTAAATAAAAATAGTAGTTCATAAAATAAAAACTTCATGTTGAGCATGGCCACCACAAGTTCTGCCGTCCCGGTCCATCACTGATCATCACCTAAAAAATATTCCCCAACGGGGTGAGTCAAACAGACTCAATGTGTACACAAACACTAAATCAAAATAGAATCAGGCATACAAATGTTACGCATTCATATCATAGCATACAAATTATGATGCATTCCCAAACCCAAACCTAATTAGCCATCCGCTACACTCCCCCGTACCAACCATGCACACCGTGGGGACTACTAAGTCGACCCTCCTTCCGCTACACTCCAAATTGCGGTCTTAGGTCACCGCATTCGTGGTCTTAGGTCACCACGTTCAGATTACTGTGGTCTTAGGTCACCACTTTCAGATTACTGTGGTCTTAGGTCACCACTTTCAGATATCACGGTCTTAGGTCACCGTGTTCGTGGTCTTAAGTCACCACATTCACTTCCCCTTTCAAACAAACCCATATGCCCCATATAATAATGATATGCATAAATATGCCAGAGTTCACATTCTTATCATATTCTCATGTTACTAATGACCTTTTTCATATTCTTTGTAGAAGTAGGAAACGTACCTGAGTACTTAGTACCATAACATGGTACCCTAGCCACTTTCATATTCTTAATATCACATATTTAATTAGACATAGCCATAAAACTTATTATGAAGTAGTGTGGGGTACACACCTGATTTGCTTAATAATTTCCTTGAAATCCCGAAATCTGATCTACCGCTTAGATCCTTAATCCCTACATTTGATTAATCACTTACTAATTAGCACAAAGCCTATTCGGTTAGAAAACCAAATCCTAGTAGGATTTGTATTCTTAAAGCTTACCTTGGTGTCGATTTGATGATTTAATCAAATCCCAGAAACTCGTATTTTTCCCCTTTGAAATCGGCTAGTCACTAAATCCCTTGAATTGGTTAGTTTTCGGCTTAAAACACATAATAATAGATCTACTACTAAAATAGGTCTTGGCCGAATTTACCTTTGTTCTTACCTTCCAAATCTTAAATCTCGAATTGGATCCTTGCTTCTTTATTGCTGTCGAAAACCCTATGTACCCATGTTAGATCCAATCTAACATTAAATCATAATAATATAGCTTATGGCCGAATGGTATTCATAACTTACCTTAGATCTTAGAAGTTCCGAAAGATACCTTCTTGTAGTTGACAATTTCTTAAATCCCGAAAACACCCTTCCATAACTCGGCCAAAATCCATAATAGAGATTAGTCCCTAAATTTTAGATAGGTTTAAAATATAAAAGAATTGAAACCAAACTTTGGATCTTACCCTTTTTAAGAAATCGGTAGCACCCTTGTTAAAAGCCCCTTAAAGAATCGGCCTTGATGACTAGATGATAAAGTTTCGGCTTTTGGGATTTAATGGAGAAGTCGACTAGAGGTTCTCTTGGGGTATTTGGTTTCCACGAAAATAAGGAAAAGAAACTTGAGAATTTTGGCAATGGTGGACTATAGATTCGGCTTGACAAAAGAAAAAGAGAAGAGAAGAGAGGAGAGCACTCAGAAATTCGGCAGAGAGAGGAGGAGGAAGAAAAATTGATGAGTAGCCCTATTTCCTTCCTTTTATAGCCGAAACTACTCCTCGAATCCCTTACTTGGCCACCACTCTTCTTTATTTGATAGCTTTATCTCTTAATTTAAAATAATTAGAGAATAATCCTTTATTATCTCTTCAAAAATAATCCAAATTAAATCCCTTATTTATCACCTTATTAATCGAATATTAAAGAGAATAAAACTCCTCCTTTCTAGAAGACTTGTGCCGTCCACCTCGAGCTTCCGGAAGCAAAAATAAAACTTCTTTTATTTGCTTCCCAAGTGACTCAAACCTGTGCCCAACACCTTGCATGTGGCACCATTTCCAGAGGCCCTAAGTGGCATCTTCAGTGCCACTTTTCCAAGCTCTGTTTGTGTGTCAAATTTCACAAAATTTTTCTTTAAGGCCACCTTGCCTTAATTTCCTCTTTAAACTTTAAAACTCGACATTTCTAAGTCATTTCTAAGTTTCCAAAAATTTTCGTTCGACTCAGTAAACTTGACATTTTCTTACATTTCCAAGTTTCCAGAAATGTGCACTTTCCTATTTTGAATCATTTCCAAATCATTTCCATCCATTTCCAAGTTTCCAAAAATGTTCACTTTCCATTTTTTTTAACTTAACATTTCCATACATTTTCAGTGTTTCCAAAATTGTTCAAAATTTATTCTTAGTACATAAAACATGTTACTTCATACAATTAAACCGAAAATGCATAGGCCCTTCCGAGGATGTTACAATTCTACCCCCTTAAAATAATTTCGTCCTCGAAATTTTCTAACTAAAATAATTGAGGGTATTGTTGTCGCATTGCCTCTTCTGGTTCCCACGAAGCTTCTTCCGATCCATGATTGCGCCATAACACCTTGACTAGAGGAACTGACTTCCTCCGTAGCACTTTCACATCACGTTCCAATATCCGAATCGGCTCTTCCTTGTAGGATAAGTCCGGCCTTAGCTCTACTTCTTCAACAATACCACATGAGACGGATCTGATCGGTAACGACGTAGCATGGATACATGGAATACGTCGTGCATCGCCACAACTCGTGGCAACTCCAATTGGTATGCCATCGCTCCAACTCGCTTCGCACTCGATAGGGCCCTATAAACCTTGGGCTTAACTTCCTTGCGATCGAACCTCATTACCTTTTTCCAAGGCGAGACTTTCGAAACACTTGGTCTCCCACTTCAAACTCTATTTCCTTCCGCTTAAGGTCTGCGCGACTTACTTCGCCTATCGAGGCTTCCTTTAACCGTGCTCGAATCATCTCAACCTTCTCTTGATTTACCACTAACCCCGGACCCAAAACTCGACGTTCTCCTAACTCACCAACAAGTAGGAGTTCTACACTTCCGACCATACAATGCTTCATATGGTGTCATCCAAATGCTAGCCTCGATAGTCGTTGTTGTAGGCGAACTCAGCTAAAGGCAAATAGTCTTCCCAACTTCCTCGGAAATCCATCACACAGCCTCTCAACATATCCTCCAACACTTGTATAACTCGTTCAGAGTGCCCGTCTGATTGTGGATGAAAAGTCGTAGAGAAGTCCAACTTAGTGCCTAAAGCTTGATGAAGTGCCCTCCAGAACCGAGACGTAAACCTTGGGTCTCTGTCGGAGATGATCGATACTGGTACACCATGTAACCTCACAATTTCCGCCACATATAACTTAGCCAGCTTCTGAAGAGAATAGTCAACTCTTACCGGGATGAAGTGCGCAGACTTAGTCAAACGGTCCACTATCACCCATACCGAGTCCTTCTTAGTAGGCGTAACGGGAAGCCCACTAACGAAATCCATGGTAATTCTCTCCCACTTCCATTGCGAATCTCGATTGGTTGAAGCAATCTGATGGAACTTGGTGTTCAAATTAACTTGGCGACACGTCAAACATTTCCCCACAAATTTAGTCACTTCTTGCTTAAGATCGGACCACCAAAATTGTTCCTTTAGATCTCTGCGACTTAATGCCTCCGGATGCATAGCATAAGGGCTACTATGCGCCTCCAAAGAATCCTTTGTCTTAACTCCTTGTCCTTCGGCATACGGACTTTTCCTTTGTAACACAATACTCCTTCATCATTAACGCCATAATCCTTTAATTCCCGCTCGCACTTGCGAACTTAGCACTTAGATCCTTATCAACCAATCGTCCCTCTTTCACCTCCTTCACCATGTGGGCTTGACTTGCAACTCGCTAACAAAGCTTCCATCATCGTGACAAACTTAAGTGGCGAACATAGCCCTTAGATTCGACACAACCTTCCGACTTAGGGCATCGGCTACCACATTCACCTTGCCCTGATGATATTCTATCGAGCGATCGTAGTCCTTCAACAACTCCACCCACCTTCGTTGCCTCAAGTTCAACTCCTTCCGAGTCAACAGATACTTAAGGCTCTAGTGGTCCGTGTAGATCACCGACCTTTCTCCATAGAGGTAGTGCCTCCAAACCTTAAAGGCGAAAACTATCGCTGCGGTTCAAGTCATGAGTTGGGTAGTTAACCTCATGAGGCCTTAGTTGCTTAGAGGCAAGCATAAGCGACTACTTTTCCTTCTTGCATTAGCACACATCCTAATCCCGTGTCATGCGGCGTCACAAGACACCACAAAATCCTTCCCAGCCTCCTACTGAATTAACACCGAGCTTCATCAAGACCTTCTTGAGCTTCTCAAAGCTCTGCTGTTGCTTATCAGACCATTCAAAGGGTACTTCCTTCCTTAGTAACTTTGTCAAAGGCGCGGCTATTGACGAGAATCCTTCTACGAACCTTCTATAATAGCCTGCCAAACCTAAGAAACTTCGAATCTCAGCCACGGACCTAGGTGGTTTCCAATCCAACACTGCTTCGATCTTCCTAGGATCCACCCTTATTCCCTCTGCGGATACCATATGTCCTAAGAATGCCACCTCCTTAAGCCAAAATTCACACTTACTGAATTTGGCATAGAGCTTCTTCTCCCTTAAAACTTGTAGCACCACTCGGAGATGTTCATCATGCTCCTCTTCAGACTTAGAATACACCAAATATCGTCGATGAACACAACGACGAACCTATCCAAGTAGGGTTGAAAAACTCGGTTCATCATATCCATGAACGCAGCTGGAGCGTTCGTCAACCCAAACGGCATTACTACAAACTCATAATGGCCGTATCTTGTCCTAAAGGCGGTCTTATGGATATCTGCCTCCTTTACCTTCAACTGATGATATCCCGACCGTAGATCTATCTTCGAAAACACACCGCCTCTTTTAGCCGATCGAACAAGTCGTCTATCCTTGGCAAAGGATACTTGTTCTTAATGGTCACTTTATTCAACTAACAATAATCTATGCACATACGCATAGTTCCGTCCTTCTTCTTTACAAGCGAATCGGTGCTCCCCATGGAGACACACTCGGGTCGTATGAACCCACGATCCAACAACTCTTGGATTTGAGCCTTGAGCTCAACTAACTCCTTTGGCGCCATTCGATATGGAGCGATTGACACAGAGCTGCTCCCGTGAGTAAGTCTATTCCAACTCCACCTCCCTATCCGGGGTATTCTGTAATTCCTCCTAAATACATCTTCAAAGTCTTTCACCGTTCTAACTCCACGACACCTTCTTCCTTTCCACCTAACGCACTTACGAAGGCTAAGAACGCCTTGCACCCTTTCTTAACCATTTTCTCGGCCTTCAACGCGCCGAAACTACGTTGGACGGGTAGTTTCTTCTCTCTCCGATCATTACTACTACTTCATCCTCCGGGTCCTTAGTTCCATTCGTTTAGTGCACAACCCAACACGGCTCGTTGCTCTACTAGCCACTCCATTCCAAGTATAAGTTCAAACTCCCCGAAACATTTCGGCTCCATTAGCTCGGAGCCGGCTAAGCACAGACTTACGGGTTCCCGAATTTCCTCCTACACCAGCCACCAACTCTAAAACTCGCAAAGACACTGTGACACAAAGATCATCCCCGCCTAAGCTTGCGCTCAACATCAACAGCTGGGGGTGGTGGTGGCGGTGGTATCTCATTGTCAGACCCTTGACCCGATCTAACGGGTTCTGACACCGTCATCCTTTCTCTACCTCATCCATGACGACCACGTCCTCTAGAGCTCATTTCTAACGTCGTGATCTGATTAAGAAGTTTTATGAATTAGTCTTTGTTTCACTTGATTACCCGCGAAGAAATTTTATGAAAAGAGTTTTAGGAGTGGTTCTTTCGTATGCACACAGTCTTTCCATTCATTCATCCATACATCCATTAAACAATCATGAACTCTCGTTCATTCGAGAGAAAGGTTGTAGTTTTCATTGTTATTGTTTTTTTTCCACTACCTAGGGTATTTTCGTAATTCTATCCTACGAGGGTATTTTCGTAATTTTTCAAAAGGAAAAGTTCCTTGGTGATTTTGCACAAAGTATTTTGGTATTTTTAAATTTCCGGTATTTTGAAAATTTTTGAAATCCAGGTATTTCTGATTTTGGACCTCGGGGTATTTTGGTGATTTTTTCCAAGCTGGGTAAATTTGTAAAATCTTATAAATCGGGGATATTTCAAAGGTTGCAAAACTTTGAGGGTTCTTTTTGAGAATTGTACTTTTCAAAACGGTGATGTTGCAAAAATTTTGGAAATCAGGGTCATTTTGGTAATTTTATAAGTTAGGGGCAATTTTGAAATTTCCAAAATTCAAGGTATTTTTGATAATTTGCAAATTAGGGTTTTTGAACATTGATAAAATAATGAAATTTTGGCAAAACTGTTGGGTAGTTGGTCATTTTATAAACCAAGGGTATTTTGGTAATTTTACCACTAGGGACATTTTTGTATAAATCGGAAATCTTTCAGAAAATTTTGTAAAGATGGTTTTCATGAATTTAGAAGAAAGTTTTAAGAGTTCTAAAACTAGGGTTTTGTTGTTTTTATAAAAAACACGGGTAATTCCCTTTCGGGTTTTAGTTATTGTGTTTAGCCTATGACCGAGTCCTCTTGGTCAGGGTGAACCCAAGCTACGCACCAGGCAGGATTCGAGTGGAGAGGAGGTGAGTCACGCGGATTGCTTAAATACCAAGCTCCCACCGAAACCATTCCTAGACATGCGCATGAGAGGTTGCCACACCTCACCGAGCCCTGCAGGTTAGGGTGAACCGAAGCTACGCACTGCAGGATTCTGCGAAGAGGAGGTGAGTCACTAGGATTGCTTAAATACCAGGCTCTTCCGGATCCAATCCTAGACATGCGCACAGGGGTTACCACACCCTAACTTAGTGACTTAGCCATGGGTTTGTTTAACGCTCCTTAAGTCTTATGTGTTTGTGTTTGAGTAGACTAGTCCTAGGGTTCAAGTTCCTATCATGCTATTCTACGCTCCATTCCTTTTCTACCCTTCTAATATTCATTACACATAATCACACAAATAGTTAGGGTACTTACCGTGGATGGATGGGTCTGAGACTTTAGGTGCCATGCCGTAAAACCTCGCTTGTTTCATAAAATATTTTCAAAAAAAAAAACTCATTTGGGCTCGCTTTGAAAACGTTTTGGGCCTTGGCCCACAGTAAGAGAATTTAAAATCGGGCTCGATACAAATCAAAACACCCCAAACCCGGCCCACGAGATTTGCCCAGTTTGGTATGTTCCTCAAATAAACCGGTTTCAAAATTCTTTCGTTACCTAGAGAAAACTTGTGCGATTTTGAAAAAAACATTGTTTGGGTTGGGCTTGTGTTGAAAACGTATTCAATTCTTTATATTAAAAATTTTACTTAAACTTTAATAGGTAAAACTCATAATCATAATAAATAGAAATAAATGGAAAACAATTCAACTATGGCCTTATGGCCTTATTACATCAAATAGTTTCCAAGTAATTCAAGTACTTAAATAAAAATAGTAGTTCATAAAATAAAAACTTCATGTTGAGCATGGCCACCACAAGTTCTGTCGTCCCGGTCCATCACCGATCATCACCAAAAAAATATTCCCAACGGGGGTGAGTCAAACAGACTCAATGTGTACACAAACACTAAATCAAAATAGAATCAGGGCATACAAATGTTACGCATTCATATCATAGCATACAAATTATGATGCATTCCCAAACCCAAACCTAATTAGCCATCCGCTACACTCCACTACCAACCATGCACACCGTGGGGACTACTAAGTCGACCCTCCTTCTGCGCTACACTCCAAATTGCGATCTTAGGTCACCGCATTCGTGGTCTTAGGTCACCACGTTCAGACATCGTGGTCTTAGGTCACCACTTTCAGACATCGTGGTCTTAGGTCACCACTTTCGAGATATCACGGTCTTAGGTCACCGTGTTCGTGGTCTTAAGTCACCACATTCACTTCCCTTTCAAACAAACCCATATGCCCCATATAATAATGATATGTATAAATATGCCGAGTTCACATTCTTATCATATTCTCATGTTACTAATGACCTTTTCATATTCTTTGTAGAAGTAGGAAACGTGCACGAGTACTTAGTACCATAACATGGTACCCTAGCCACTTTCATATTCTTAATATCACATATTTAATTAGACATAGCCATAAAACTTATTATGAAGTAGTGTGGGGTACACACCTGATTTGCTTAACAATTTCCTTGAAATCCCGAAATCTGATCTACCGCTTAGATCCTTAATCCCTACATTTGATTAATCACTTACTAATTAGCACAAAGCCTATTCGTTAGAAAACCAAATCCTAGTAGGATTTGTATTCTTAAAGCTTACCTTGGTGTCGATTTGATGATTTAATCAAATCCCGTAAACTCGTATTTTTCCCCTTTGAAATCGGCTAGTCACTAAATCCCTTGAATTGGTTAGTTTTCGCTTAAAACACATAATAATAGATCTACTACTAAAATAGGTCTTGGCCGAATTTACCTTTGTTCTTACCTTCCAAATCTTAAATCTCGAATTGGATCCTTGCTTCTTTATTACTGTCGAAATCCCTATGTACCCATGTTAGATCCAATCTAACATTAAATCATAATAATATAGCTTATGGCGAATGGTATTCATAACTTACCTTAGATCTTAGAAGTTCAAAAGATACCTTCTTGTAGTTGACAATTTCTTAAATCCCAAAACACCCTTCCATAACTCGGCCAAAATCCATAATAGAGATTAGTCCCTAAATTTTAGATAGGTTTAAAATATAAAAGAATTGAAACCAAACTTTGGATCTTACCCTTTTTAAGAAATCGGTAGCACCCTTGTTAAAAGCCCCTTAAAGAATCGGCCTTGATGACTAGATGATAAAGTTTCGGCTTTTGGGATTTAATGGAGAAGTCGACTAGAGGTTCTCTTGGGGTATTTGGTTTCCACAAAAATAAGGAAAAGAAACTTGAGAATTTTGGCAATGGTGGACTATAGATTCGGCTTGACAAAAGAAAAAGAGAAGAGAATAGAGGAGAGCACTCAGAAATTCGGCAGAGAGAGGAGGAGGAAGAAAAATTGATGAGTAGCCCTATTTCCTTCCTTTTATAGCCGAAACTACTCATCAGAATCCCTTACTTGGCCACCACTCTTCTTTATTTGATAGATTTATCTCTTAATTTAAAATAATTAGAGAATAATCCTTTATTATCTCTTCAAAAATAATCCAAATTAAATCCCTTATTTATCACCTTATTAATCGAATATTAAAGAGAATAAAACTCCCCCTTTCTAGAAGACTTGTGCCGTCCACCTCGAGAGCTTCCGGAAGCAAAAATAAAACTTCTTTTATTTGCTTCCCAAGTGACTCGAACCTGTGCCCAACACCTTGCATGTGGTGCCATTTCCAGAGGCCCTAAGTGGCATCTTTAGGCCACTTTTCCAAGCCTGTTTGTGTGTCAAATTTCACAAACTTTTTCTTTTAAGGCCACATTGCCTTAATTTCCTCTTTTAAACTTTAAAACTCGACATTTCTAAGTCATTTCTAAGTTTCCAAAAATTTTCGTTCTACTCAGAAACTTGACATTTTCTTACATTTCCAAGTTTCCGAAATGTGCACTTTCCTATTTTGAATCATTTCCAAATCATTTCCATCCATTTCCAAGTTTCCAAAAATGTTCACTTTCCATTTTTTTTAACTTAACATTTCCATACATTTTCAGGTTTCCAAAATTGTTCAAAATTTATTCTTAGTACATAAAACATGTTACTTCGTACAATTAAACCGAAAATGCATAGGCCCTTTCCAGGATGTTACATTTTGGAAAGCACTTCTGAAAAGGAGAAGCTAAATTTTTTAGCTTTTCCTCTCCCAAAAGCACTTTTAGTACTTAATTACTTTTTCACCCCTCTAATAACATAGTACTTTCCCTTTTTTTTCTTGGTGCTTAATTACAAATGTGTTAAAATCATTAATTAAAAATAAAAAAAATATTTTTTAAAATACTAATTACAAATATTTAATGGTTATATTTAAATATTTAAAATGTAGTTTATATAATTCTAATTAAATTTTATAGGTAATTAATATTTATTACTTAAAAATATTTAAAATTTATATTTCATATATTAAAACATTAATAAGTTATAGTAATTTTTTTTATATTCTTACTAATTTTTTTTATATTCTTACTAAAATATAATAATATTAACTAGTTTAAATTTTATTTAAATGCATATTTGTTACTTGATAATAACGTCTAAAATGGACATTTTATTTCTCAAAAGCACTTTTTGACAGCAATGCTAAACACTCAAATTTTAAACTAAACTTTTCAAAAGCACTTCTCAAAAGCACTTTTCCACAGCACTTTTCAAAAGTACTTTTCAAAAGCATTGCCAAACTAGCCCTAAGTATGTTTCGTTTTCTTCCATAAGGAATAAGTTGGTGTTATTATGTTATTTTAAATATGTTCATTTTCTTGATTCAAAAAAAAAGTATGTTTATTTATTTATTTATTTTGCAAGTTATATATATTCAATAAATATTTACAATGTTTCTAATGTTATATATATATATATTTTTTTGAAGAATATGAATGATCAACAAAATTTTGTTGGATCCAAAATTAATGGAGACATATGTCTTACTGATAGTGCTACAACACATACGATACTCAAAGAGAAAAAATATTTTTCTCATTTAACAATAAGTGATGCTCATATTAATACAATCTCGGGTAGTTCAAAACTTATTGAAGGCTCCGGAAGAGCAATTTTATTATTACCTAAAGGTACAAAGTTTGTCATTGATGATGCTTTATTTTCTACTAAGTCTCAAAGAAATTTATTGAGTTTTAAAGATATTCGTATTAATGGATATCATATTGAGACTATGAATGAGAAAAATATTGAATATCTATATATTATAAATGTTGAATGTGGAAAGAAATGTGTTTTGGAAAGACTACCTGCTTTTTCATCAGGTTTATATTATACACATATTAGTGCAATTGAGGCACACGTTACTACAAACCAGAAGTTTGTAGAACCACATACTTTTACTATTTGGCATGACTGGTTAGGCCATCCCGGATCTATTATGATGCAAAAAATAATTGAGAATTCAATTGGGCACCCATTAAAGAACCAGAAGATTCTTGAATTCAAAGATTTCTCTTGTGATGCTTGTTCTCAAGGTAAACTGATTATTAGGCCATCACCAGCTAAAGTTGAGATTGAATCTCCCGCATTTCTGGAACGTATTCAAGGTGATATATGTGGGCCTATTCATCCACCATGTGGACCATTTAGATATTTTATGGTATTGATAAATGCATTTAGTAGATGGTCACATGTATGTTTATTATCGACTCGCAACCTGGCGTTTGTGAGACTACTTGCTCAAATAATTCGATTAAGAGCACAATTTCCAGATTATGCAATAAAAACTATCTGTCTTGGTAATGCTGGTGAGTTTACATCTCAAGCTTTCAATGAGTATTGCATGTCAATTGGGATAAAAGGTGAACATCATGTAGCTCATGTTCACACACAAAACGGTTTAGCTGAATCGTTTATCAAATGCCTCCAACTAATAGCTAGACTATTACTTATGAGAACAAAGCTCCCTATTACAGCTTGGGGATATGCTATTTTGCATGCAGTAGCACTTATGCGCATCAGGCCAACAAGTTATAATAAATATTCCCCATTACAATTGGCTTTTGGTCAGGAGCCAAATATTTCCCATCTTAGAATTTTTGGATGTGCAGTATATGTTCCAATTTCTCCACCACAACGAACAAAGATGGGTCCTCAGAGGAGGTTGAGAATATATGTTGGTTATGAATCTCCTTCTATAATTAAGTATGTTGAACCATTAACTGGAGATTTATTTACTGCACGATTTGTTGATTGTCACTTTAATGAAACAATATCCCTAACATTAGGGGGAGAGAAAATACAGTTGGTAAAAGAAATTACATGGAATGGATCATCATTATCTCAATTAGATCCTCGTACGAGTCAATGTGAGCAAGAAGTTCAAAGGATCATACATTTTGAAAAACATCGCCAATCAACTGCCAGATTCATTTACTGACCTAAAGAGAATTACAAAATCTCACACACCAGTTGAAAATGCTCCAATACGAATTGATATCCCAATAGGGCAAACTGTTAGAGCAAAAGAAAGTAATCCATGCCTGAAACGTGGAACACCGGTTGGTTCCAAAGATAAAAATCCTCGTAAAAAGAAAGGAGCAAGTATTCAAGGTGATTATATTATGGAGACAAGTTCCCAAGAAGAGGCCAAATATATAACTAATTATAATCATAAAACCCCAGAAGGGATTCAGGTACCTGAAAATGATGATAACGAAGAGATCTTAATAAGTTATGTTACTTCGGGGAAAAGATGGAACCGGAAAAATATAGTTGTCGACAACAATTTTGCATATAATGTTGCTATTGAAGTAGAATAAGAAAATGATGATCCTAACCTAAATCTATTTATGAATGTAGAAATAGAAAAGATTGGCCAAAATGGAAAGATGCAATTCAAGCATAATTGAATTCACTTTCTAAACGTGAGGTTTTTGGACCTGTAGTCCAAACACCTAAAGGTGTAAAGCCGGTAGGATATAAATGGGTATTTGTGCAAAAATGAAATGAAAAAAATTAATTCGTAAGATATAAAGCACGACTTGTAGCACAAGGATTTTCGCAAAGGCCCGACATTGATTATGAAGAGACATATTCTCCTTTGGTGGATGCAATCACGTTTAGATATCTTATTAGTCTGGCAGTACGTGAAAAACTTGACATACATCTAATGGATGTTGTTACAGCCTATTTGTATGGCACACTTGATAGTGAAATTTATATGAAAATCCTTAAAGGATTTAAAATCCCTGAAGGATATAGAGTTTATCGGGAAATGTAACACCCCTTACCCGTGTCCGATGCCGGGACAGGATACGAGGCATTACCAAACTTAAACAAAAACCTTTATACAAAACCGGATATAAAATTTCATTCAATTTAACATTCCTCATTCACATGCAAATCGCCCCTTATATGGGCCCACAAGGCCCAAAACATACATTGGGAACTATTCGGGACTAAACCGAGAACTTAGGAAACTTTAAGAAGACTTAGAAAATTTTTCATCAAAACAGGGGTCACACGTCCATGTGGCTTGGGACACGCCCATGTGGGTAGGCCGTGTGGTCACACACGCCCATGTCCTTAGCACGTGTGACTCTCTGTTTATGACATCATCAACAAAATTGGGTCACACGGCCAAGTCACACGCCCGTGTGCTTAGGCCGTGTGGCAAATTAAATTCCGAAAAGTAAATGTAGACTTCACACGCCCTGGGCACACCCCCTTGTCCCGGGGTCGTGTTCTCCACACGGCTGAGACACACGGCCGTGCCTCTACCCGTGTGGCCAAGAAAATGGCTATTTTCCAGACCATTTGGCACCCTCATTTGCACATACTTAAACACAACTTCAATCCCTCCATCCCAAACACACATAACCACATCACATAAAACCTTTAGTATAATCACACACGTATAAATAGGCATTACAACTCATTAACCAATATGAACTGCTAAACTGAAATAGTGACATATTTTAAGCTCACATTTAGCATGCTTTTGGATGAATTATCCTTTATTTTATGTAATTTGGTGCTCTTAATCCTTTGTTTTTATGTTTTATACTCAGGAAAGCACCGGAGGATGAAAAGAACAAGAAACGGGCTTAAAACGGACCAAATTGGCCATATCACGAAATCGACACAGCCTGAGCCCAAGACCACACGGCCGTGCTCCTTCAGTAGCCTCAAACACGGCCTGGCCACGATTCACACGGGCGTGTGCCATGGCCGTGTCCCTGCCGCGACAAAGAGAAATTTCACTCAGATTAGGATGCTTAGAGGCGAAGTAACACATTCCGAAGCCTATATAAACACCCTAAGTATGACCTAAAAAGGGGAGTCAACAGAAGCCTTCTGTCGGGGCGTTCAGCTAGGCCGAATGAGGCAGATTTGTGGAATTTACTCGAAGAAAGCCAATTGATTCATCTAAAGAAGCCAGAATCATACTCAAGACGGAGGATCTCTCCTTCAATTCCTTCAGGGGGTTTTAGGGATTTCTTATGTTTTGTTTTATCTTTTCTTTTGAGATGTTTTCTTTTATTATTATGAACTAAACCCTCAGATACCTGAGGGGGATGAAACCTAAGATGAATCTTGTTATCGTTTGCTGAACTAAATGATAAATATTTGATTTGTTCTTAATTATGGTTCTTAATTCTTGTGTTGATATTTCCGAAATATTAATTCAATTTTGATGTGCTTAGGTGGAGGAGCAAAAGTCCCTGCCTAAAAGTAGATCTAGCATAGTTAAGCGGAGTTAATCACACGCCTAGAGATAGGGTGACGAGATTTTGCCGGATTAGGGTGAAACCTAATATGGGAGTCCATAGATTAAGTTAATGCAATTCTAGGGGTTTTAATTAGAAAGAGATTTCAATTAATCAACCTAGGGTTAGACGTTATTCGCCTCGAGAGAGGGTCTAATATACATTAGGGAATCCTACGGATCAAGTCAAGTGAATAAATCGTCTGGTTCAGAGTTAGATAATAAGTGAAGTCTAGGTGGATTCTTCCTCGGGTATTATCTTAATCAATTGGTTTTTCCCACAAGTATTTCTCCAAATTCATTCTTCTTTGTCTTAGAGTCTTTAGTTTAATAATTAGTTAATTTAGATTAAACAACAAATTCCCTTTATTTTAGGCTAGATAATAAAAATAAATTTAGTTATAGTACTTTTAGTTCCTTTGGGTTCGACATTCCGGTCTTGCCTTAACTATACTACTGTTTGATAGGTGCGCTTGCCTCAAATCGTTGTCATAGTTAGTTTCTAGGTTCGATCATTCTCATTATAAATTTTAAGACTTTGACATCGCAAAAACACAACGATCAAGTTTTTGGCGCCGTTGCCGGGGAACTAAAATATTAAGAAAGCTCAATTTTTATTACTCTAGCCATATTTTATTTTTGCAATTAAATTTTATTTTTTTATTTTGCTAATTTTTCTTTTATTTGCTTTTGACAGGTGATTTTAGTTTATAGAGGAGATGGCACTGAATAACTATCAGTGGCAAGTTATGAGGACAAACCCAACAAAAGCAGCCGGAGTTTACAACCTTGACGCAGTAGCCATGCTATCAAATCAGGTAGAGATGTTACATAAAAAATTTGATGGTGTATACGGTTCCTCGCAGGTACAACCAGTTATGCAGTACGAAACAAGCGGAGGCGTGGCGAATCATGAGTACCCACTCTACGGACAGAGCATGGAGAGCGAGCAAGTTAACTATATGGGTAACTATTCTAGACCTCGAAACAATTTTTATAGAAAAACTTATAATGCAGGTTGGAGGTACCATCCCAATTTCTCGTGGGATGATCAAGGTAGTTAAAGACCGCAACTTCCTCTAGACTTCCAACAACAGCCCTACCCATAGGAAAAGAAGCCGGACCTTGAGGAGATGCTGACAAAATTCATAGCAGTCACAGAAACAACATTTAAAAATCAACATGCATCGATTTAAAGGATCGAGAATCAATTGGGTCAGCTTGCTAAGCTGATCTCAGAACAACCACAAGAAAGCTTGCCAAGCCATACTAAAACTAACCCAAAAGAGCAAATTCAAGCTTTAACAGCTCATGACAGTGAAAGGTTAGTGGAATCTGACCCGAGGCAAGAGCCTGTGGTAAGTGAAGGTAAGGTTGAGGTAAGTTATGATGTACCGAACCCGGTGATTATAGAGTACCAAGCTCGTGTGCAATACCCCGATGCGATAAAGAAAGACCGCACAGAGGAGCAATTCGGTAAATTTCTTAACCCTCCAAATAAGTTACATATTAACTTGCCGTTTCTTGAAGCTCTTTCGCAGATGCCAGATCCTAAACCTCGTGTCAATAAAGAAGAAATTCATGAGGAACGAAAGCTTCGGATCGATGAACTAGACAATTGGAAGATACACTTCAAAGAAATACACGAAGCAAAAACGAGGCAACTCCACGAGAAACTTAACGATGGGACAACCCAGCTTAAGATAAGAGATCAGGTACTCAAAATCTTCCCAAATGGAACAGTCGAGGTAACCAATCCTAAATTCAGCACTTCTAAGGAAAACACTACTCGACTTAAACTATATATCAAAAACCGAATTGATCACATGAGAAAGGATTTTTACCTCCTCAAACCACCCTGATTATACGAATAACAGGTAAGTCTAGCTCAAGACTTTAAACGAGCGCTTCTCGGGAGGTAACCCGAGCACTAACCCTACTAATTAGTTTAGTTTTATTTATTTCCATGTTTAGACGCAGGTTTTCCATACTCACACGGCCTTGCACACGGTCGTAGCCGTGGCCGTGTGGGTACCATAGGTAGGTAAAAGGGGTGTGGCCATAGACGTGTGGCAACAGGACAAAATTTTTCCCAAAACACGAGCTGCATCTTTATTTAAACCCCCCTTTTTCCTTTTTCTTTTCAGTTGTTTTTCTTCTTTCATTTTCCATTATTTACTTTTATTTTTTTTATTTTCTTTATTATTTTCTTCTTTTTTTCTTCATGCCATTTAGATTTAGCTTAGGATACAATAAAATCAGATCGGCTGCTTTGAGGATTCAAATTCAAACGGTTTAAGGCGCTCCCCCACGTTCACCTCTGCCAATCCTATTCGGTTTCTTTTCATTAACTCCATCCAAAATTCAGGAAGTTTCACTTCTCTCCCTATCTTATGATTTTATTATTTTGCTATCATCTATCTTTGTACATTGAGGGCAATGTACATCTTAAGTGTGGGGGGGGTTAACTATAGTATTAATTGAAAATCCCTGAATTATGTCTTGTTCCTTTAAGTAATTTTCTCAGATTAAGATTAGAATGAAATTTCCTTTAATTTATGATTTTTGTTGATATGTTTTGGATTAAGTCATAGTTAATTGTGCATTGATGATTTATACTTTAAGATACTATAGAATCAATCATGATAAGTCTATTTTTTCAAAAATTAAAATTTTCTAGGTTGTCTACCTGAATTTGAATATTGCTTTGAAGTTTGAAATTTACGAGGTTGACATCGATTACCCATAATTTTTGTGAGATTTTGAGCCTTTAGAGCATATATTCTTTTTCTTGCTCACTTAATTGATTATGAGTGTGTCAACATTGACTTGTTATTCTAGAACTTGCATCGATTATACATGTCGAGACCACACTTTTGATTTGATATATAGAGATGATAAAGGCACCTAGGTTTTAACCCACTTACTCCACTAACAGCCTACCTTCATAATTAACCCCTAGTGAACCCTTTTTAATCCTAACAACCCTTTTTATTGACTCACCCACTAATTTTAACCCGAAACCCTTTATTTTTGTTATCACCATTCCTTTTGACTACCTTTATATCGAAATTTGATTTGATCAGTTGCCTAACTATTATCTTTATTTCAGTAGTTAAATTCATCCTTTATTATGTATTTGATTTATTCTTAAAAAAAATGAAGTACATTCATTATTAGTTCTATTTCTATGAGCTCTATACAGTTAAATTCACATCTTTAGAAAAAGCTCGTATTAGAGTATTATTAGTACAAATTTTCAATTGATGTAATTATTTATATTCAGTTCATTGTTTTTAGTTAGGTAATTTGTCAGATCAGTCTCGATTCTAACCTTCTAATTCAGCCTTTATCCACACCTTTAACCAAGCCCCGTACAACCTCATTAAAGACCTTTTGATTTGTGTATCATCTCATATTATAGTGGTGGAGATTTGATTTTCATGCAAGCCTATGGGATTAACTTTTCATGTTTGACTTATGAGTGCTTTTTCCTGAACCTTAAACACCTCGAGTGATTTGAGTGAATCTTTAGTGAGGATGTCAATCCTTGTCGATTTTGAATCAGAGGTAATTATTTAGATGAGGGGAAACACCTATGTTTTCATGCTACAAAATGTATGACTTAGATTGGTTGAATCTTTAGGACTATTTGAGTTGAATTATCCATGTATGAATATCTTTGAATTATGATGAAACATTATTGATGAATATCATGAATTGAGGAAGTTTGTTTTAATTATAAGTTGAGAATTTTTCTTGAGGACAAGCAAAAGCTTAAGTGTGGGGGTATTTGATAAACCGAAATAGTAATATATTTTAAGCTCACATTTAGCATGCTTTTGGATGAATTATCCTTTATTTTATGTAATTTGGTGCTCTTAATCCTTTGTTTTCATGTTTTATACTCAGGAAAGCACCGGAGGATGAAAAGAACAAGAAACGGGCTTAAAACAGACCAAATGGGCCATATCGCAAAATCGACACGGCCTGGGCCCAAGACCACACGGCCGTGCTCCTTCAGCAGCCTCGAACACGGCCTGGCCATGATTCACACGGGCGTGTGCCATGGCCGTGTCCCTGTCGTGACAAAGAGAAATTTCACTCAGATTAGGATGCTTAGAGGCGAAGTAACACATTCCGAAGCCTATATAAACACCCTAAGTATGACCTAAAAAGGGGAGTCGACAGAAGCCTTCTGTCGGGGCGTCCAGCTAGGCCGAAGGAGGCAGATTTGTGGAATTTACTCGAAGAAAGCCAGTTGATTCATCTCAAGAAGCCGGAATCATACTCAAGACAGAGGATCTCTCATTCAATTCCTTCAGGGGGTTTTAGGGATTTCTTATGTTTTGTTTTATCTTTTCTTTTGAGATGTTTTCTTTTATTATTATGAACTAAACCCTCAGATACCTGAGGGGGATGAAACCTAAGATGAATCTTGTTATCGTTTGCTAAACTATATGATAAATATTTGATTTGTTCTTAATTATGTGATCTTAATTCTTGTGTTGATATTTCTGGAATATTAATTCAAGTTTGATGTGCTTAGGCGGAGGAGCAAAAGTCCCTGCCTAAGAGTAGATCTAGCATAGTTAAGCGGAGTTGATCGCACACCTAGAGATAGGGTGACAAGATTTTGCCAGATTAGGGTGAAACCTAATATGGGAGTCCATAGATTAAGTTAATGCAATTCTAGGGGTTTTAATTAGAAAGAGATTTCAATTAATCAACCTAGGGTTAGACGTTATTCGCCTCGAGAGAGGGTCTAATATACATTAGGGAATCCTACGGATCAAGTCAAGTGAA
Organism: Gossypium sturtianum; assembly: GCA_025698515.1. Classification (NCBI taxonomy): domain Eukaryota; kingdom Viridiplantae; phylum Streptophyta; class Magnoliopsida; order Malvales; family Malvaceae; genus Gossypium; species Gossypium sturtianum. The sequence continues at coordinate 4,740,919 of CM046946.1, read as the reverse complement.
TAAATCGTCTGGTTCAGAGTTAGATAACAAGTGAAGTCTAGGTGGATTCTTCCTCGGGTATTGTCTTAATCAAATGGTTTTTCCCACAAGTATTTCTCCAAATTCATTCTTCTTTGTCTTAGAGTCTTTAGTTTAATAATTAGTTAATTTAGATTAAACAACAAATTCCCTTTATTTTAGGCTCAATAATAAAAAGAAAGTTAGTATTAGTACTTTTAGTTCCTTTGGGTTCGACATTCCAGTCTTGCCTTAACTATACTACTATTCGATAGGTGCGCTTGCCTCAAATCGTTGTCATAGTTATTTTCTAGGTTCGATCATTCTCATTATAAATTTTAAGACTTTTACATCGCAAAAACACAACGATCATGAACCAACACATTTGACCAAATCAAATGACACATACACAATTTACTAAGTCCCTATACATGCCATAGACTCAAAAGGTTTTGCATTCACTTATACCCAACATGATAACTTGATAGTGTGATAGCATCTCCGGCTGATGGATCTCGAAACTAACTTTTATTTCGACAAAGGCAAGCGCACCTATCGAACAGTAGTATAGCTATGGTGAGTCCGAAATATCGTATCCTCAAGGACCAAGAGTACTAGTATTAACTATCTTTTTATTATCTAGCCTAATAATTAAGGGGATTTATTTTTAATCTAAAATTTACTAACTAATTTAACTAACTATGAATCCAACAGAGAGTAAATTGGGGAAAATACCTTTGGACAACTTATATGAGATAGACAATACCTAAGGAAGAATCCACCTAGACTTCACTTATTACTTTTGATTCATGCAATTTATTCACTTGACTTAATCAGTAGAAATCCCTAAATTATATTAATAACTCTCTCGAGGCTACTAACAACTGACTCTAGGTTGATTAATTGAAATCTCTTTCTAATTAAAACCCATATTGTCGCATTAACTCGATCTATAGATTCCCTTATTAGGTTTAACCCTAATCCGACAGATTTTTATCGCCCTATTTCTAGGCTTGCAATCAACTCCGCTTAATTGTGTTGATCTACTCTTAAACAGGGACTTTTGCTCCACTGAATAAGCACATTCGACTTGAATCAATAACCTGAATTATCAAAACAAGAATAAGAACTCACAATTAAGAATAAGCACAAGTATTTATCTCATAAATCAAATAATAATAAGATCTGTCTTAGGTTTCATCCCTTTAGATATTTAAGGGATTCAGTTCATACTAAAAGAGGGAAATATCATAAAAAGAGGAAAACTACAAAACATAAAGAAACTCAAAAACTTCTAAAGAACTTGATGGGAGATCTTCAGTCTTGATGGAGATCCTTCTCCTAAGCTGTTCTCGACGGCTGTCTTGGAGTATTTTCTCCTTCTACTCGGCGTCTATTCGACGTCCTGTCGAGCTCTCCTTTTAGGTTGCCCCCTAGGGTGTTTATATAGGTTTTGAGATGCCTTACTTGGCCCACAAGTATCCTAATCCGAATAGAATTCATCTTGATTTCGGCAGGGACACGCCCGTGTGACCCGCCCGTGGTGGACTCCTTCGGCCGTGGTCAATTTCGCTCGCCACACACGACCGTGTGATCTACCCGTGGTTGATAGTCTAGCCCGTGGTTGATCCTGCTCGTGACACACGGCTGTGGCCAATGGTATAGGCCGTGTTGATTTCCTAGGTAGGCCCATTTTGCCCCTTTTTGGCCCGTTTCTCTTCCTTTTCGACTTCCTAAGCTCTCCTGAGTATAAAACATGAAATTAAAATATTAGGATCATCGAATTCATCAAATTCAATTAAAATTCATCCAAAAGTAAGCTAAGCATGGGGTTAAAATATGTGTAAATTATGGTTTATCAAATATCCCCACACTTAAGCCTTTGCTTGTCCTCAAGCAAAATCCTCAACTCATAATTAAAATTAACTCCCTCAATTCATAATCCTCATCAATAATGTTTCATCCTAATTCACAGATAATTCATACATTGATAATTTAACAAAAAGAGTCCTAGAGGTTCAAACAATCTAAGTCATAAATTTTTGTAGCCCGAAAACATAGGTGTTTCCCCTCATCTAAAAAAAATTACCTTTGATCCAAAATCGACAAGAATTGAAATCCTCACTAAAGATTCACTCAAATCACCCAAAGTGTTTAAGGTTCAAATTAAGCATTCAGAAGTCAAACATGAAAAGTTAATCCCATAGGCTTGCATGAAAATCAAATCTCCACAACTATAAAATGAGATGATACACAAATCAAAATGTCTTTTAAAGGGTTGTAATGCGGCTTGGGTTAAAGATGTGGATACAGGCTGAATTGGAGGGTTAGTATCAAGATTGAATTGATAAATTACCTAACTAGGAAAATTAGACTAATACTGAATAATTACATTAATTGAGAACTTAATACTAATAATACGAGCTTCTTCTTAAAATGTACCATTAACTGCTTAACCTCAAATAACAAAGAACTAATACTAAATAAATTGCCGAATTTTTTTTATTTTTAGAATAAGTACATACAATAATAAGATAGAATTTAACAACTGAAATAAAGAAAATAGTTAAGCAACTGATCAAATCAAATATCGATATAAGGGTAGTCAAGAGAAATGGTGATAACAAATACAAAATGAGTTTTGGGTTAATATTAATGGTTGAGTCAAGAAATGGTTGATTAGGTTTCAAAGGGGTCACTAGGGGTTAATTAAACGGGTAGGCTTTTTAGTGGAATAAGGGGGTTAAAACCTAGGTGCCTTTATCATCTCAGTATATCAAATCAAGGGTGTGGTCTCCACATGTATGATCGAAGCAAGTTCTAGAATAACAAATCAATGTTGACACACTCATAATTAATAAAGTGAGCAAGAAAAGAATATGCTCTAAAAGGCTCAAAATCTCACAAAAATTATGGTTTTTTTTATGTCAACCTTGCAAATTTCAAACTTCAAAGTAATATTTAAATTTAGGAAAACAACCTAAAAAAATTTTAATTCTGAAAATAGACTTATCATGCTTGATTCTCTAATGTCTTAAAGTTTAAACCATTAATGCACAATTATCTATGACTTAATCCGAAATATATCAATGAAAATCATAAATCAATAGAAGTTTCATTCTAATAATAAAATGAGAAAATTACTTAAGAACAAGGTATAATTCAGGGATTTTCTGGTAATGAAATCAATAACCTCCCCTGTAACACCCCAAACCCGGCCCATGCGGTATGACCAGATCTGACATGTCACATGAAGAAAACGTATAAAGAACATGTGATTCTTACTAAAATAGGCGTTATTTGGTCATGGTCAAGAAAACAAGTTTGGTTATAAATATTTGATAAAACACTACCAATTTCGAGAGGTTGATTGATGAATCAAAAATCGAACTAGTGAACTTTAAAACCGAGACTTTTGATAAATGACGTTGATAATTTGAAATAGAATCCGAGTTAAATTAATAGTGCATATTTATTATGAAAACCATTTATTAATCAATTTTGGAAACCGTTATTTATGATTTTAGAAAAATCCCCATTTTAAAACAATTCAAGCAAGATAATAAGTATGACTAAACATAAAGCAAAATAAAAATATTCCAGAGGCCTTATTACAACTTAAAACCCAAAATAGTAAAAATAGTGAAATAAAGCGGGAAAGTAGTTTACTACTATTTGAAAATATTATTTCCAAAGTATGGCCTCCACCGAGTCATCCATGGGCCCAAGTCCTCATTACGGAGCATTACTCGCAAGGGTTAAGAAAGAAGGGGTGAGTCACAAGAACTCGGTGTATAATCCCCTTACCGTCATCCACTGGCCTCGAACCCGCATATAGCATAATCTTGGGCCTAAGCCCATTTACATAGTAATAATTAAAATGAAGTATATGTATGCAACCTAACCCATCCATCCATCACAAAACCCCGACCACCAATCACACCCGTGGGATCAAGTCAACCCACCCCGCCGCTCACACCAAAATTTGCGAGTCAAACTGCTATCATATAGTATTTTTGTGGTCAAGCCACCGAAATCATATTTAAGCACAATAATATACAAATTGTGGCAATGCCACCATGCTACACTGCTCTCCATACAATTTTCCCATCCCATGCAATATGTAAAAATGCTACGTATATAATAATATAACATAAAACACCCACATATAAATATCAACCATTAATCAAGTAATTTATTAAGGTGAATCGACCCATTATAGTTCTTTGGAAGTTCGGCCCACTAAGGCTTTCTAGCAAATCGGCCCGTAGAGGCATTTTGGTAAATTGGCCCATAAGGGCATTTTGGTAAATCGGCCCATAGGGGCATTTTGGTAAATTGTACCGATTAACACCAATTTTGACAGATCTTAGAATTAACGTCGTTTAAGCCAATTACTCGTTTTATGCTATTTTACGATTTTTAACTCTGTAAATAATAACGATCTACTTTTCCAACATAATATCAAATCTCGAATCTACGAATTTTGGTGTGAGATTACACACCTGATTACGGTAAGGACTAAACCTTCTTGATCGTCGACACCTAAATCACCATTACACTCGATTAACCAACAAACGAGATTTTATTAATCCAAATCTAAATCAGACGATCTAATGAAATGCTTACCCTTAGTATCGTAAACGACCACGATTTGTCTATTCTCACCGGATGATGGTCCACAACCCGGTGGAGAATCCTGAACCGCCGATACCGCTCTACGCTTGAACTTAGGAGTAGGAATTGTAAATCTACTCCCTTTTTGCTCTCCTATCGATTTTCTTTTCAAATCGCTACCACTTGCCTCCATTGGAAAAGTCTTAGTCAGAACGATATTACGATGATAGAAAATGATTGTCTAAGGAAAAGGTTTCGGCTTACCACTACTTCCGAAGGGTCAACGAGTAGATAAGAACGAACGATCTAGTCCCTATAATAATTGATTAGTCAAACTTTCAATCCGATTAACACAATAACCGAGTAGCGATATCGAATGGACTATGAAGAGACTCCTTACCTTAATCGATGATGAACCCAATTCCCACCGATTGGACTTATGACTAGAGATGAATCGGCTATGATGTGGTATTTTGCCACCCACTATAACACTACGAAAAAGAATTGATCACAATATGAGAGTGTAGGAGAGAGTGATGTTTCAATTTAGAAACAAAGTAGAACAACCGAATAGTGATGGACACACATTCGGCTAAGAAGAAAAGAAAATGGAAGAAGTAGAAATGAAACCCTTACCCGATTCAACCAAGGAGAAATGTCCAACACGCAAGAATGGAGAAGAGAGAAGATGTTAAAGATTCAGGTATTGAAGAGAAAAGGGCAAGGAAGATTCGGCCAATCAAAGTTGTCAACTAAGAAGAAGAAAAGAGAGGTTGAAGAAATGGTGAGAAAAAGAAAGAAAGATGGAAAAATAGTGTTAGGAGGTTTCGACTAATCACCAAGGAGAAGATGACCAAATTGTCTTGAGTAATTCGGCAAAACAAAGGAAAAAGAACCAAAATAATTTGAGTGTTTCGGCCAAGGGAAAAAAAAATTGGAAAAGAGACACCAAAAAAATGTTCAAAAAGAAACTACCTCTCATGCACAATTTTGCAAAAAGGCTATAGCAAATTGGCTCCCAAAATCCCCCTACCAAAACCGTGTATCATCTTTACCAAAAAGATGAGTGTTGACCAAAACTCTTTCCTTAGGCAACTCCTAATATTCGGCCAACATGTCCCCCTCCCTTATCCCTTTCTTTGATTTCTTTCCTTCTTTTTCCCTTGTCTTCCTCCTTACCATATTCCTTAGTCATCTTTCCATCAATAAAAAGTCTCCTTACCATATTTAGAACCATGGCCGACACTTTGGAATAGGAGCAAAAAATAATCCAAAAATTTTGCAAAGGTGGGATTCAAACTCCACCCCTTAAGCCTCTTCATGTGACGCCACACCACTCTACTACTAGCTCATCTTATGCTAGCAAAATACACACTTATTTTCTTAAGTCATGATGCCACTTACCTTCTCTACTTAAAGTGCTTAAACACAAAAATTTTACTAAGGCCCAACTTAACCCCAAACCTTCTTAGGACCCCTAAACATACACAATTAACATTCTAAACTAGCCTATCGCGAGGTATAAGGCAAAACATAAAATCTCGAAGTTCAGGATGTTACAATTCTACCCCCTTAAAGAAATTTCGGCCTCGAAATTTACCTGATTAAAAGAGATGAGGATATTGATGCCGTATTGTGTCCTCTGGCTCCTATGTAGCTTCCTTTGTCCCGTGATTACGCCTTAATACTTTTACTAATGGAACCGAATTCCTTCTCAGCACCTTAATATCCCGATCTAAAATCTGCACTGGCTCTTCTTCAAAAGACAAGTAGGTCTTATCTCAACTTCTTCCACTGGCACAACATGAGACGGATCCGAACGATAACGCCTTAACAGCGAGACATGAAATACGCTATGTATCTGACATAACTCCGGAGGTAACTCAAGCTGATAAGCTACTGGCCCAACACGCTTCAATACACGGTAAGGTCCGATGAACCTAGGGCTCAACTTGCCTTTCCGCCCAAATCTTAAGATCTTCTTCCAAGGTGAGACCTTCAAAAAGACCTGATCACCCACAGAGAACTCTATCTCCTTCCACTTCAGATCCACGTATGATTTTTTTCTATCCGAAGCTTCTTTTAACCGTGCCCGAATTACCTTAACTTTTTCCTCCATCTCCGAGATCAACTCTCAACCCATTAACCGCCGCTCCCCAACTCACGATCCAGGTGAAGTAGGAGTACGACACCTCGACCATACAACGCCTCGTAGGGTGCCATCCGGATGCCGGATTGATAGTCATTGTTGTATGCAAACTCTGCGCCAACGGTAGAAAATCTTCCCGCTACCCCCAAGTCGATCACACACCTCTTAACATGTCTTCTAGAATCTGGATTACTCTCTCCGACTGACCATCAGTCTGCGGATGAAACGCCGTGCTAAAATTTAGCCTTGTACCCAAAGCTTCATGTAGAGCCTTTCAGAATCGTGATGTAAACCTAGGATCCTTGTCTGATATAATCGACACTGGTACCCCATGCAACCTCACGACTTCTGCTATATACAACGTGGCCAACTTCTGCTACGTATAATCCGTACGAACAGGTAGGAAATGGGGAGACTTCGTTAACCGATCTACTATCACCCATACTGAATCTTTCTTAGTAGGCGTTAAGGGTAACCCACTAACTAAATCCATCGTTATCCTTTCCCATTTCCATAGTGGAATTTTCACCGGTTGCAATAACCCTGAAGGCAGTTGATGCTCCGCCTTCACCTGCTGACATGTCAAGCACTTGCTCACGAAGTCAGTAACCTCCCGTTTCAATCCTGGCCACCAATACTGCTCACGAAGGTCTCGATACATCTTATTTCCTCTAGGGTGCATAGCATATGGGCTACTATGGGCCTCACGCAGAATCATTTGTCTCAATTCTGAATCCCTGGGCATACAAACTCTTCCACGGAAACACAATACTCCATCACTATTTAATCCAAAATCCCTTATCTCACCACTTTTCACTTGCTGAAGTCGAGAACCCAACCTTTCATCTAACAACTGCTTTTCCTTAATCTGGCTTACCCATGCCGGCTTCACTTGAAGTTTGGCTAACAGACTACCATATTCATAAAGGCTGAGATGAGCGAACATCGCTCTCAAATCCGATATCACCTTACGACTCAACGCATCTGCCACTACGTTGGCTTTACCTGGGTGATACTCAATTGAGAAGTCATAATCCTTCAACAATTCTATCCACATCCGCTGTCTTAAGTTCAACTCCTTTTGGGTAAGGAGGTACTTCAGACTCTTATGATCCGTGTAGATAATCGACTTCTCCCCGTACAGATAGTGTCTTCAAATCTTCAGAGCAAACACCACTGCAGCTAACTCCAAATTGTGAGTGGGATAGTTTACCTCATGCGGCCTTAATTGATGAGATGCATAAGCTACCACTTTCCCCTTTGCATCAACACACATCCCAAGCCCGTGTGTGACGCATCACAATAAACAATAAACTCCTTACCAGCCTAAGGTTGAATCAATATTGGCGCTTCTGTCAGAATCTTCTTCAGTTTCTCAAAGCTCTCTTGCTGCTTATCTGACCACACAAACGGTACTCCTTTACGCAACAGCTTAGTTAGGGGTGCAGCAATCAACAAAAATCCCTCAACGAATTGCCTGTAATACCCAGCAAACCTAGAAAACTTCGAATTTCTACCACTGACTTTGGTGGCTTCCAATCCAATACAGCCTCGACCTTTCGGGGATCAACTCTAATTCCTTCGGCAGACAGAACATGCCCCAAAAAGGTTACCTCCTTCAGCCAAAATTCACACTTACTGAATTTGGCATACAGCTACTTCTCTCTCAAAATCTGCAATACTACCCGTAGATGCGAATCATGCTCTTCTTCAGTCTTTGAGTACACCAAGATGTCATCTATGAACACAACCACAAATTGGTCTAGGTAAGGTTGGAAGACTCGGTTCATCATGTTTATAAATGCAGTTGGTGCATTAGTCAACCCAAACGGCATCACTAAGAACTCGTAATGCCCATATCGGGTTTGAAACGCAGTCTTGTGAATATCCGCCTCCTTGACCTTAAGCTGGTGATACCCCGATATCAAGTCTATCTTCGAGAAAACTGAAGCTCCTCGCAGCTGATCGAACAGATCATTGATCCTCGGTAACGGATACTTGTTCTTGATCGTCAACTTATTCAATTGTCTATAATCGATGCACATACGCATCGATCCATCCTTTTTCTTAACAAACAAAACCGGCGCTCCCCATGGTGACACACTTGGTCGAATAAATCCACGATCCATCAACTCCTAAATTTGAGCCTTAAGTTCCACAAGCTCCTTCGGCGCCATTCTGTAAGGGGCAATGGACACCGGAGCCGTTCCTGGCAACAGCTCAATACCAAATTCCACTTCCCGATCTGGAGGCAATCCTGGAAGCTCCTCGGGAAAGACGTCTGAAAACTCTTTTACCATTCTAACACTCTCAACCGACAACTCTTTGGCATCCAAAGCACTGATAAAGGCTAAGAATGCTCCACACCGCTTTCGAACCAACCTTTCTGCCTTTAAAGCAGATACCATATTAGATAGATAATTTCTTCTTTCACCTATCATAATCACTTCCTTATCCTCCGAAGTTCTTAGTACCATCTGCTTTGCAGCACAGTCCAAGTTCGCACGATGTTTAACCAGCCAATCCATGCCCAAAATAAGATCGAACTCCCCGAACGGCAGTTCCATCAAATCCGCCAGAAATACTACCCCCTGAACCTCTAAGGGCACATCCCTAAAAAACTTATTTACTACCACCGACTGTCCTAAAGGGCTAATTACGCTTGTTTCTCTAGCGAGAATCTTAGATTTAATATTCAGAGTTCCGGACCACGATACATGCAACATACGAATGGGTGGATCCAATGTCTATCAAAGCGGTAATAGGTACATCAGATATGAAGAACGTACTAGTTATGACGTCCGGTGCATCGCCATCCTCTTGACACCTGACCGCATAGGCCAACCCTGGCTGTCTCGCATCCGTGTTACCCCTGTTACCGGTACCTCTACCCAGTGCACCTTGACCTCGTCCTACACCATTACCACCTCGACCTGGCCCACGGCCTCGGCGTGCGCGGCGCCTCTAGCCGATCACGCAAATCATTATGAATCGCTCGAGTTTGATCCGGCTTTCGAGGGAAATCCCTAAATCGATGGTCCTTGGATCCACATCTGAAACAACCACCAGTTCTCTTCCAACATTCACCCGAGTGAAGTTTCCCACAATCCACACAAGGCTACAACTGATTGGTAGCAGCTGGAGCACCCACTTGAACTGGCCCCTCATTCCTGGGCCTTTTCTGAAATCCTCTAGCAGGACCTGAATACCCAGAGTCTCTCTTGTTCCTGCCCCTATCCTTGTCTTAATTTTGCCGTTCTGAATGCTTTACTTCTTCAGCAATCTTAGCTTTTTCCACTAGTGTGGCAAAATTCCTCTCCTTCAATGGGGCTATCAAGACTGCAACTCATCACGCAATCCATCCTCAAAATGCACACAAATGTTCATGATCGATCGGCACTATACCCCGGGCATACCGACTCAGACGCAGAAACTCCGCATCGTAAGCTACCACAGACCTACCTCCTTGTACCAGATTCAGGAATTCTTTCCTTCTGGCATCCACATAACTAGCCCCGACATATTTTCCCTGGAATGCTATCTTAAAGAAATCCCAGGTAATATGATCAGCCTGAGTGCCTTCCCGAACAGTAAGCCACCACTGATACGCCTCGTCTCTCAGTAATGACACAACCCCTTTCAGTTTCTGCTCAGCGGTGCAATCTAGATCGTCCATAATCCGCTCTACCGCCTCAAGCCAGTACTCCACTACACTAGGGGCTACACCCGAAATACCTCTAAAGACTTCAGCCCCATTCGATCTGAGTCACTCCGATATCGACCCACGAGTTGTCGACCCAGTTCTTGCCCCAACAACCCTTTCCAGTACCCGCAACATCGCTTGGGACAGAGCGTCGTCCTCTCTCATTCGATCATGTGACCCAGCTTCAGTCACTGGTGACGCAGGTGCATCCATTTCCGGTATATGTCCCGATGCCTCAGATACAACTCTAGCACCTCGGCCTCGACCACAGCCACGTCTACCGCGTCCACTCCTCTAGCGCTCATGTTTGCTAAGTCGATTTAATCTTATTAAAAGTCTTATAAATCAATATACTATTCAATATTTATTAAACAATGTTTTATGGAGTATAGGAAGTAAATTCATTTTCGCAAAACGTATCTAAGGTCTCAATCTCTATAGTTTCAGCTCCTAAAGCTAAAAGTTCTAAAGTATTTCTATTTTGTGGAGTTTTCTTTCCACAGTCATATCACAATAATAAAATGAAAAAAAATACTTACTGACTTGGTGCCGGATGCTCATGGTGCCATACTTCCTCTAAAACATGTATTTATAAATCAGATTTCAAGCAGTTTTGGAAAACATTTTTGAATCCAAACCACAGCCGAGTTTTGAAACTAGGCTCTGATACCATAAAATTTAACACCCCAAACCCGGCCCATGCGGTATGACCGGATCTGACATGTCACATGAAGAAAACATATAAAGAACATGTGATTCTTACTAAAATAGGCGTTATTTGGTCATGGTCAAGAAAACAAGTTTGGTTATAAATATTTGATAAAACACTACCAATTTCGAGAGGTTGATTGATGAATTTAAAATCAAACTAGTGAACTTTAAAACCGTGACTTTTGAGAAATGACGTTGATAATTTGAAATAGAATCCGAGTTAAATTATTAGTGCATATTTATTATGAAAACCATTTGTTAATCAATTTTGGAAACCGTTATTTATGATTTTAGAAAAATCCCCAATTTAAAACAATTCATGCAAGATAATAAGTACGACTAAACATAAAGCAAAATAAAAATATTCCAGAGGCCTTATTACAAATTAAAACCCAAAATAGTAAAAATAGTAAAATAAAGCGGGAAAGTAGTTTACTAATATTTGAAAATATTATTTCAAAAGTATGGCCTCCACCGATTCATCCATGGGCCCAAGTCCTCGTTACGGAGCATTACCTGTAAGGGTTAAGAAAGAAGGGGGTGAGTCACAAGAACTCAGTGTATAATCCCCTTACCGTCATCCACTGGGCCTGAACCCGCATAGCATAATCTTGGGCCTAAGCCCATTTACATAGTAATAATTAAAATGAAGTATATGTATGCAACCCAACCCATCCAACCATCACACCCCCGACAAGCCAATCACACCTGTGGGGATCAAGTCAACCCACCCCGCCGCTCACACCAAAATATGCAGTCAAACTGCTATCATATAGTATTTTTGTGGTCAAGCTACCAAAATCATATTTAAGCACAATAATATACAAATTGTGGCAATGCCACCAGGCTACACTGCTCTCCATACAATTTTCCCATCCCATGCAATATGTAAAAATGCTACGTACATAATAATATAACATAAAACATCCACATATAAATATCAACCATTAATCAAGTAATTTATTAAGGTGAATCGACCCGTTATAGTTCTTTGGAAATTCGGCCCACTAAGGCTTTCTAGCAAATCGGCCCGTAGGGGCATTTTGGTAAATCAGCCCATAGGGGCATTTTGGTAAATTGTACCGATTAACACCGATTTTGACAGATCTTAGAATTAACATCGTTTAAGCAATTACTCATTTTATGCTATTTTACGATTTTTAACTCTGTAAATAATAACGATCTACTTTTCCAACATAATATCGAATCTCGAATCTACGGATTTTGGTGTGAGATTACACACCTGATTACGGTAAGGACTAAACCTTCTTGATCATCGGCACCTAAATCACCATTACACTCGATTAACCAACAAACGAGATTTTATTAATCCAAATCTAAATCAGACGATCTAATGAAATGCTTACCCTTAGTATCGTGAACGACCACGATTTGTCTATTCTCACCGGATGATGGTCCACAACCCGGTGGAAAATCCTGAACCGCCGATACCGCTCTACGCTTGAACTTAGGAGTAAGAATCGTAAATCCACTCCCCTTTTGTTCTCCTATCGATTTTCTTTTCAAATCGCTACCACTGGCCTCCATTAGAAAAGTCTTAGTCAGAACGATATTACGATGATAGAAAACGATTGTCTAAGGAAAAGGTTTCGGCTTACCACTACTTTCGAAGGGTCAACGAGTAGATAAGAACGAGCGATCTAGTCCCTATAATAATCGATTAGTCAAACTTTCAATCCGATTAACATAATAACCGAGTAGCGATATCGAATGGACTATGAATAGACTCCTTAACGTAATCGATGATGAACCCCATTCCCACCGATTGGACTTCTGACTAGAGATGAATCGGCAATGATGTGGTATTCGACCACCCACTATAACACTACGAAAAAGAATTGATCACAATATGAGAGTGTAGGAGAGAGTGATGTTTCAATTTAGAAACAAAGTAGAACAACCGAATAGTGATGGACACACATTCGGCTAAGAAGAAAAGAAAATGGAAGAAGTAGAAATGAAACCCTTACCCGATTCAACCAATGAGAAATGTCCAACACGCAAGAATGGAGAAGAGAGAAGATGTTAAAGATTCGGCTATTGAAGAGAAAAGGGCAAGGAAGATTTGGCCAATCAAAGTTGTCAACTAAGAAGAAGAAAAGAGAGGTTGAAGAATGGTGAGAAAAAAGAAAGAAAGATGGAAAAATAGTGTTAGGGGGTTTCGACTAATCACCAAGGAGAAGATGACCAAATTATCTTGAGTAATTCGGCAAAAAAAAGAAAAAGAACCAAAATAATTTGAGTGTTTCGGCCAAGGGAAAAAAATTAGAAAAGAGACACCAAAAAAAATGTTCAAAAAGAAACTACCTCTCATGCACAATTTTGCAAAAAGGCTATAGCAAATTGGCTCCCAAAATCCCCCTACCAAAACTGTGTATCATCTTTACCAAAAAGATGAGTGTTGACCAAAACTCTTTCCTTAGGCAACTCCTAATATTAGGCCAACATGTCCCCCTCCCTTATCCCTTTCTTTGATTTCTTTCCTTCTTTTTCCCTTGTCTTCCTCCTTACCATATTCCTTAGTCATCTTTCCATCAATAAAAGGTCTCCCTTACCATATTTAGAACCATGGCCGACACTTTGGAATAGGAGCACAAAAATAATCCAAAAATTTTGCAAAAGGTGGGATTCGAACTCCACCCCTTAAGCCTCTTCATGTGACGCCACACCACTCTACTACTAGCTCATCTTGTGCTAGCAAAATACACACTTATTTCCTTAAGTCATGATACCACTTACCTTCTCTACTTAAAGTGCTTAAACACAAAAATTTTACTAAGGCCCAACTTAACCCCAAAACTTCTTAGGACCCCTAAACATACACAATTAACATTCTAAACTAGCCTATCGCGAGGTATAAGGCAAAACATAAAATCCCAAAGTTCAGGATGTTACATCCCCACACTTAAGATGTACATTGTCCTCAATGTACAAAGATAAGTAATGACAAATAGTAAGAAAATCATAAGATAGGGGGAGAAGTGAAACTTCCTGAATTTTGGATGGAGTAAAAGAAAAGAAACGGCGTAAAGTTAGGCAGGGGTGGTGGATACTCTGGTGGTGGTGTGGTCGTTCGTTGACAGCCCCTTGAACCTAAATTGGAGAAATCAAAATTTACTAATATAAATTAAGGACAAGAAAGGTAAACGGAAAAAATTTAGCAATAAAAATAAAAGAAAAAGAAAAAATAAATGGACTCAAATGTCATTGGCTTGTCGAGTCGATGAAGCAGCCGGCATAAACTTATGTAGATCGGTCTCGCACGGGGAGACTGTGCTAGGGTCCTTTCGCTTCTTCGACATGGAGATGGTGGTGAGGATGGTGAAAGAAAAAGAATAAGGGGAAGGGGAAAGGAAAATGAAGGGAGAAAATAGTGAGAAAAGAGAGGGGTGTGGTGGCTGGGGTTTGGGAGAAGGAGAATTTAGGGAGAAAAATGAGAAGAAGGGGGTGTTTTTAAATATGAATTGTGGCATCTGGTTGCTTCCCACGCCCGTGTGCCCTGGGCGTGTTCGGTCACACGGCCGTGTGATACGGCCGTGTGATGGCTCGTTCATTTCTCCCACGCATGTTTAGAGGTTTCCACGCCCATGTTATTTTAATCAGTGTCGGCCACGACCTAGGAGCACGGGCGTGTCAACCGCCCGTGGTACTTTCTTAGTGTCGGCCACAGCCGTATCGCACGGCCGTGGCATTTTATCATCGCCCGTGGTCTTGGGATTTTTCGTCCTTGGTTCGTACGATCTCTGCCACACCTGTGTGCAAATTCGTGGTGTCTACACGGCCACGGCCCCGCCCGGGTGCAAGGTCGTGTGGTAGGGAAAACTGCACTTCATTAATTTTGTTAGTTTTGAGTTAGGTGATAAAAATCGAAATTATGACATTAGTGAAGTTAGTGCTCGGGTTGCCTCCCAAGAAGCGCTCGTTTGAAGTCTTAAGCTAGACTTACCTCTCATTCGCATGCCTCATGGTGGGTCGAGGAGTTGACACTCCTCTCTCCTGATATCAATTCGATTATCGATATATAGTTTGAGTCGAGTGGTGTTTACCTTAAAAGTACCGAACTTAGGATTAGGTACCTCGACTGTTCCGTATGGGAAGACATTTAATACCGTGAAAGGGATCTCTTCTTTAAGGTCTGAAATGGCGATTCGAGGGTCTGTCTTATTCAACAATACCTGATCCTCGATCTGAAATTGGTATGTCCCATCTTTAAGTTTGACATGGAGTTGCCTCGTTTTTGCTTCGTGTGTTTTTAGTTTCTCTTTGAAATGTGTCTTCCACTCGTCTAGTTCATCGATCTGAAGCCTTCGTTCCTCATGAGTTATTTCCTTGTTGGCACGAGGTTTAGGATGTGGCTCAGATGTGTAATTTCGTGGTGCTTCCTGAAAAGAAGGTTGAACCAAATGGTCATTAATAGAATTTATGTTTTCACCTTTATTACTCGATGTCCTCGCCGAGTCAAGAGCCTGAAGAGTGATCGTTTCGTCACCTACACGAAGTATGAGTTCCCCTGTGTCAACATCAATTTTAGTTTTAGCAGTTGCTAAAAAGGGTCTTCCTAAAATTAAAGGAATATTATTGTCCTCATCTATGTCTAAAATGACAAAGTCTACTGGGAATATGAATTTATCAATTTTTACTAGTACATCTTCGATTATACCCCTAGGAACTCTAATAGTCTTATCAGCTAATTGAATGCTCATCCTAGTTTGTTTGGGTTTCCCTAGACCTAGCTGTTTAAACATTTTATAAGGCATAACATTTATGCTTGCCCCTAAATTAGCCGAAGCGTTATTAACAGATAAACTACCAATTAAGCACGGAATTGTAAAACTCCCTGGATCTTTTAATTTTTGTGGTAGTTTATTTTATAAAATTACTGAGCACACTACGTTTAGCTCCACATGCGACGTATCGTCTAACTTCCGTTTGTTTGTCAAAAGCACTTTTAAAAATTTCCTTGAATTGGGCATCTACGAAAGAGCTTCAAGAAACGGTAAGTTAATATGTAAATTTTTTAAAATTTTAAGAAATTTATCAAATTGTTCATCTATGCGGTCTTTCTTTGTCGCATTGGGATATGGTACACGAGGTTTGTACTCTGTACTTACATCGATTTCGTTTTATCATGGCTTACCTCAACCTTACCCTTATCTACCACGTTCTCTTGCCTCTGCTTTGCCGTCGTCTAACCCTTCACTATCGTGAGCGATTATGGCTTGAAGTTGCTCCTTTGGGTTAGCTTCGGTGTTACTTGGCAAGTTGCCTTGTGGTCGTTACGAGATCATCACCTTAGCAAGTGACCTATTTGTTCTCGAGCCCTTGAATCGATGCTTGCTAATTTTTGAGTCTTTGTTTGGTGTTTTGGAAACAGGGTTTCGACACCGCGATAAATTTTGTTAGCATCTCCTCAAGGTTCAGCTTCTTCTCTTGTGGGTAGGGTTGTTGTTGAAAGCCTGGGAGGGGGTTGTTGTTTCGATTTCCTTGGCCACCCCATGAGAAATTTGGATGGTTTCTCCAACTCGGATTATAAGTGTTACTATAAGGGTTATTTTGAGGTCTAGAATTGCTACCCATATAGTTCATCTGTTCGTTTTCTATGCCAGGGTTGTAGGGTGGGTATTCTGTATTGTTCGACCCTCCTCCATTTGTATCGCACTGCATCACTGGATGTACCTGCGAAGAACCACACAAACCATCAATTTTCTTATTTAAAAGTTCTACCTGATTTGATAGCATGGTTACTGCGTCGAGGTTGAAAACACTGACATCTTTTGTTGGCTTTGTTCTCATAACTTGCCACCGATAATTATTCATGACATCTCTTCAATGAATTCATAAGCGACCTCGTGTGTTTTATTGTTTAGTGTACCGCCATGTGGATGCATCAATCAACTGCCTAGTCGAGGGGTTCACACCGTTGAAAAAGGTTTGAACCTGTAGCCATATGATCGTGTGTGTCGATAGTCTTAATATTTATATAATGAATGATCTAGCCTAGAAACTAACTATCACCACGATTGAGGCAAGTGCACCTCGAGCGAACAAAGAGTATATCTTAGTGGCAAGACCTAATGTCGAACCCAAAGGAACCAAAAGTACTAATACTGACTTTCTTTTTATTATTTAGCCTAAAGATTAAGGGATTTGTTATTTAATCTAAAATTAACTAACTACTAATCTAAAGACGCTAAGACAAAGAGAATGAATTCGGAAAATACTTGTGGGAAAAACCAATTGATTAAGACAATACCCAAGGAGGAATCCACCTAGACTTCACTTGTTATTTAACTCTGAACCAGACGATTTATTCACTTGACCTGATCCGTAGGATTCCTTAATTTATATTAATACCTCTCTCGAGGCTACTAACGTCTAACCCTAGGTTGATTAATTGAAATCTCTTTCTAATTAAAACCCCTAAGGTTGCATTAACTCGATCTATGGACTCCCATATTAGGTTTGACCCTAATCCGGCAGATTTTCGTCATCTTATCTCTAGGGTTGCGATCAACTCCGCTTAACTATGCTAGATCTACTCTTAGGCAGGGTCTATTCCTCCTCTGCCTAAGCACATCAATACGTGAATCAATATCCTGAAAATCAAAACAAGAATTAAGAACGCATAATTAAGAACAAATCAAGTATTTATCATATAGTTCAGAAAACCATAACAAGATCCGTCTTAGGTTTCATCCCCCTCAGGTATCTGAGGGGTTTAGTTCATAATCATAAAAGAATACATCTCAGAAGAAAAGATAAAACAAAACATAAGAAAACCCTAAAACCCCTTGAAGGAATTGAAGGAGAGATCATCCATCTTGAGTATGATTTCGGCTTCTTGGGATGAATCAACTGGCTTTCTTCGAGTAAATCCCATGATTCTGACCTCTCCGGCTTGGCTCCTTGGCCTAGCTGGACGCCCCCTGATGAAAAGCACCTTTTAGGTTATACTTAGGGTGTTTATATAGGCTTCGGAATGTGTTTCTTCGCCTCTAAGTATCCTAATCATAGTGAAATTCCTCTTTGTCACGGCAGGGACACGCCCGTACAACACGCCCGTGTAAATCGAGTTGTACGCCGTGGTTGGGTCTGCTAAAGAGGCACAGTCGTGTGGTGAAACCCCAGGCCATGTTGATTTCCTACTTTGGCCCATTTGGTCCGTTTTTGGCCCGTTTCTCGATTTTTTCATCCTCCTATGCTTTCCCAAGTATAAAACATGAAAATAAAAAATTAGAAGCACCAAATTTCACAATTCAGGGAATAAATCATCCAAAAGTATGCTAAATGTGGGATTAAAATATGAACATATTACGGTTTATCAAATACCCCCACACTTAAGCTTTTGCTTGTCCTCAGTTCATAATTTTTATCAATAATGTTTCATCATAATTCATAGGTAATTCATACATTGATAATTTAACCAGAAGGTTCCTAAAGATTCAAACAATCAAAGTCATAGTTTTTATAGTACTGAAAAATAGGTGTTTCCCTTACCTAAATAATTACCTTTAATTCAAAATCGACAAAAATTGACATCCTCACTAAAGATTCACTCAAATCACTCAAGTGTTTAAGGTTCGGAAAAAGCACTCATAAGTCAAACATGAAAAGTTAATCCCATAGGCTTGCATGAAAATCAAATCTCCACCACTATAATATGAGATGATACACAAATCAAAAGGTCTTTAAAAAGGGTTGTTAGGATCAAAGGGGTTCACTAGGGGTTAATTGTGAGGGTAGGCTTTTAGTGGAGTAAGTGGGTTAAAACCTAGGTGCCTTTGTCATCTCTGTATATCAAATCAAAGGTGTGGTCTCAACATGTATAATCGAAGCAAGTTCTAGAATAACAAATCAATGTTGACACACTCATAATCAATAAAGTGAGCAAGAAAAAGAATATTCTCTAAAAGGCTCAAAATCTCACGAAAAATTATGGGCTTTTGATGTCAACTTTATAAATTTCAAATTCAAGGTAATAATTAAATTAGGTCAACAACCTAGCAAATTTTAATTCTAAAAAAAATAGACTTATCATGCTTGATTCTCTACTATCTTAAAGTTTAAATCATCAATGTACAATTAACTATGACTTAATCCAAAACATATCAATGAAAATCATAAATCAAAAGAAATTTCATTCTAATAGTAATATGAGAAAATTTACTTAAGGACAAGATATAATTCAGGGATTTTGAGAATAATGCAAAAAGTTTGGCACTTTTTCACGATAAAATTCACCCCCCACACTTAAGATGAACATTGTCCTCAATGTACAAATATAACAATTATAATAAGAAAAGCACAAGATAGGGAAAGAGGTGAAACTTCCTGAATTTTGGATGGAGTCAGAGAAAAAAAATCAGGGAAGTTCGAGCCGCGTTAGAGGAAGACATTTCTGTAGAGGTGGATACTAGGGTCGTGGTGGTGTGATTCCCAAGCAGCCTGAAGAACCTAAAACCAAGAAACTAAAATAAAATAAACTAGATTTAGCATAAGGGAGTCAAAGAGAAGGAAAATAAAGGAGAAGAGAAAAGACAAATAAAAACTAAATGGCCTCAAGC
The DNA here is from genome assembly GCA_025698515.1 of Gossypium sturtianum. Taxonomy (NCBI): domain Eukaryota; kingdom Viridiplantae; phylum Streptophyta; class Magnoliopsida; order Malvales; family Malvaceae; genus Gossypium; species Gossypium sturtianum. The sequence goes on along the minus strand of CM046946.1, from coordinate 4,721,157 downwards.
GTCATCGGCTTGTCGAGTGAATGAAGCGGCCGTCATGAACTTATGAAGATCAGTCTTTCACATAGAGACTGTGCTCAGATTCTTCCCTTTCTTTGACATGGGTAAGGTGAAAATGGAGGGGAGAGAGTGAAAGGGGATGGGGAGTGGGTGAGAAAGGGAGCAAGGGGTGTGTTAAATAGAGATTTCAAATCTGGTACATCCTCACGCCCGTGTACCATGGGCGTGTTGGGTCACATGGTCGTATCGCACGGACGTGTTGTGCTTTGTTCGTTTTTCCCACGCCCATTTTGTGGTCACCACGCCCATTTTGTGGTCACTACACCCATGTTTCTTTCTCAGTGTCGGCCACGGCCTCAAAGCACGGGTGTGGCTTATGCCCGTGTGGCTTCTTCAGTGTCGGCCACGGCCATATCGCACGGCCGTGGTAATTTATAGCCGTCCGTGATCTTGAGAATCTTTCGTCATTGGCTCGTACTACCTCTGTCATGTCAGTACGGATGTTCGTAGTATCCATACAGCCACGGCCACGGCCGTGTGCAAGGCCGTGTGGTATCTAAATCTACACTTTGGTTAGTTCATCGTTAGGTGCTAAAAAGGAAAAAAATTAAAAGTAAAAATAGAAATGAAAAAGAATGAACGGGGTTAGTGCTCGGGTTGCCTCCCGAGAGGCGCTCGTTTAGAGTCTTAAGCTGGTCTTTCCTCTCGTTCGTAAAATCAAGGTGGTTTGAAGAGTTGAACATCGCCTCTCATGCTATCAGTTCTATTATCATGATAAAGTCTAAGTCGAGTGGCGTTTACCTTAAAAGTGTCGAATTCAGAGTGAGTTACCTCGACCGTTCCATATGGGAAGACATTGTGTACCTCGGGAGGGACTTCTTCATTTGTATTCAGGTCTGATGTGTTGATTCGAGGGTCTTCCTTATTCAACAATACATGATCTCCTATCTTGAAATGATTTTCTGTTCCTAATAGCGCGTCTGGGGGTTCCCTTGGTTTTGCTTCGTGCGATTTTGCTTTCGCCTTGAAATGTGTCTTCCACTTGTCTAGTTCATCAATATGAAGTCTTCGATCCTCATGAATTACTTCTTTGTTGTCATGATGTCTAGGATCTAGCTCAGTTGTGTGGTTCTGTTGTGTTTCCTATGAGGAAGGTTGAACAAATTGGTTATCAATTGAATTTACTTTCTCACCTCTATCACTCGATGTCCTAGCCGAGTCAAGAGCTTGAAGAGTGACTGTCTCGTCGCCTACACGAAGTATGAGTTCGCCTGTATCAATGTCAATTTTAGTTCTAGCAGTTGCTAAAAAGGGTCTTCCCAGAATTAAAGGGATTGTGTTGTCCTCATCCATGTCTAAAACCACAAAGTCTACTGGGAATACGAATTTATCAATTTTCACGAGTACATCTTCGGTTATACCCCTAGGAATTCTAATAGTTTTATCAGCTAATTGAATGCTCATCCTAGTTTGTTTGGGTTTCCCTAGACCTAGTTGTTTAAACATTTTATAAGGCATGACATTTATACTTGCCCCCAGATCAGCTAAAGCATTATCAACCGATAGACTACCAATTAAGCACGGAATTGTAAAACTCCCTGGATCTTTTAATTTCCGTGGTAGTTTGTTTTATAGAATCGCTGAGCACACTGCGTTTAGCTCCATATGCGATGCCTCGTCTAGCCTCCGTTTGTTTGTCAAAAGCTCTTTTAAAAATTTCCTTGAATCTGGCATCTGCGAAAGAGCTTCGAGAAACGGTAAGTTAATATGTAATTTCTTTAAAAGTTTAAGAAATTTACCGAATTGTTCGTCTGTGTTGTCCTTTTTCATCGCATCAGGGTATGGGATACTAGGTTGGTACTCCTTAATTACCGGTTTTGGCTTATCATGACTTTCCTCAGCTTTACCTTTTTCTACCACATTCTCTTGCCTTAAATTGGGCTCACCTAACCCTACACCATCATTAGCTGTTATGGCTTGAATTTGCTCCTTTGGGTTAGTCTCAGTGTTGCTTGGTAGGCTTCCTTGTGGTCGTTTGGAAATCAGCTTAGCAAGTTGCCCTAACTGGTTCTCGATCCCTTGAATCGATGCTTGTTAATTTTTAAGTGTTGTTTCGGTGTTTTGGAAACGTGTTTCTGACACCGCTATGAATTTTGTCAGCATCTCCTCAAGGTTTGGCTTCTTTTCTTGTGGGTAGGGCTGTTGTTGGAAGTTTGGAGGGGGTTGCTGTCTCTGATTTCCTTGCCCACCCCATGAAAAATTGGGGTGGTTCCTCCAACCTGGATTATAAGTATTACTATAAGGGTTATTTTGAGATTTGAAATTGTTACCCATATAGTGACATTGCTCGTTTTCAGCACTCGGGTTGTAGGGTGGATATTCTATATTGCTCATCCCTCCTCCATTCATATCACACTGCATTACTGGATGTACCTTTGAAGAACCACATAAGCCTTCAATCTTTTTAGTTAAAATCTCTACCTGGTTTGATAGCTTGATTACTGCGTCGAGGTTGAAAACATTAGCGGCTTTTGTTAGCCTTGTCCTTGTGACTTGCCACTGATAATTATTCAGTGACATCTCTTCAATAAACTCGTAGGCAGCCTCAGGTGTTTTGTTATTCAAGGTTCACGCCGTGGTCAATCAATCAATCAATCTGCTGGTTGAAGGGTTTACACCATTATAAAAGGTTTGGACTTGTAGCCACAAGGGTAATCCATGGTGTGGGCACCTTCTCAATAGATCTTTGTATCTCTCCAATGCATCATAAAGTGTCTCTAAATCCATCTGCACAAAAGAAGAGATATCATTCCTTAACTTAGCCATTTTAGCCAGCGAAAAATATTTTAATAAAAATTTCTCGGTCATTTGATCCCATGTAGTGATTAACCCTCGTGGAAGAGAATTGAACCACTGTTTGGCTTTATTCCTCAAAGAAAAGGGAAATAACCGAAGACGAATGCCATCATCAGAAACGCCATTTATTTTGAAGGTATCACAGAATTCAAGAAAATTCGCTAAGTGTGTGTTAGGATCCTCATCCTGCAAACCATCAAACTGAACAAACTATTGTATCATCTGTATAGTGTTAGGTTTCAATTCAAAATTATTTGCAGCAATAGCAGGTCTAACAATACTTGACTCAGTTCCTATTAAATTAGGTTTAGCATAATCATACATAGTTCGAGGAGCATGATTTTCGGCCACCTCCGGAGGTAGCAGATTATTTTCAACCATCTCTTCGGTAGCATTGTTCTCGTCTTCTTGCTCTTCTTCTATGTAAGTTAAGCTTCGCCTTATTTCTCTACGATTTTTGCGGACAGTACCTTCAATATCACTGTCGTAAATTAAGGGTCCTGTCGGGTTCCTTCTAGTCATAAACTAGGGGTACCTGCAAGGAACAAATAAAAAAAAGAATATTAGCAATGTTAAAAACAAAATAAAAGTAAATTGCAAAAATAAAAATGGCTAAAGTAATAAAAATTGAGCGTTCTTAATATTTTAGTTCCCCGGCAACGGCGCCAAAAACTTGATCGTGTGTGTCGATAGTCTTAATATTTATATAATAAATGATCTAGCCTAGAAACTAACTATCACCATGATTGAGGCAAGTGCACCTATCGAACAGTAGTATAGCTTAGTGGCAAGACCGGAATGTCGAACCCAAAGGAACCAAAAGTACTAATACTGACTTTCTTTTTATTATTTAGCCTAAACATTAAGGGATTTGTTATTTAATCTAAAATTAACTAACTACTAAGCTAAAGATGCTAAGACAAAGAGAATGAGTTGGGAAAATACTTGTGGGAAAAACCAATTGATTAAGACAATACCCAAGGAGGAATCCATCTAGACTTCACTTGTTATTTAACTCTAAACCAGACGATTTATTCACTTGACCTGATCCGTAGGATTCCCTAATTTATATTAATACCTCTCTCGAGGCTACTAACGTCTAACCCTAGGTTGATTAATTGAAATCTCTTTCTAATTAAAACCCCTAAGGTTGCATTAACTCGATCTATGGACTCCCATATTAGGTTTGACCCTAATCCGGCAGATTTTCGTCATCCTATCTCTAGGGTTGCGATCAACTCCGCTTAACTATGCTAGATCTACTCTTAGGCAGGGTCTATTCCTCCTCTGCCTATGCACATCAATACTTGAATCAATATCCTGAAATATCAAAACAAGAATTAAGAACACATAATTAAGAACAAATCAAGTATTTATCATATAGTTCAGAAAACCATAAAAGATCCGTCTTAGATTTCATCCCCCTCAGGTATCTGAGGGGTTTAGTTCATAATCATAAAATAATACATCTCAGAAGAAAAGATAAAACAAAACATAAAAAACCCTAAAACCCCCTGAAGGAATTGAAGGAGAGATCCTCCGTCTTGAGTATGATTTCGGCTTCTTGGGATGAATCAACTGGCTTTCTTCGAGTAAATCCCACGATTCTGACCTCTCCGGCTTGGCTCCTTGGCCTAGCTGGCGCCCCCTGATGAAAAGCACCTTTTAGGTTATAATTAGGGTTTTTATATAGGCTTCGGAATGTGTTTCTTCGCCTCTAAGTATCCTAATCCTAGTAAAATTCCTCTTTTTCATGGCAAGGACACGCCCGTGCAACACGCCCGTGTAAATTGAGTTGTACGTTGTGGTTGGGTCTGCTAAAGAGGCACGGCCGTGTGGTGAAACCCCAGGCCGTGTTGATTTCCTACTTTGGCCCATTTGGTCCGTTTTTGGCCCGTTTCTCGTTCTTTTCATCCTCCTATGCTTTCCTATGTATAAAACATGAAAATAAAGAATTAGAAGCACCAAATTCTACAATTCAGGGAATAAATCATCCAAAAGTATGCTAAATGTGGGATTAAAATATGAACATATTACGGTTTATCACCATAATGGTAACCCATAGTGAGGGCACCTTCTCAGTAGATCCTTGTATCTCTCTCCATGTATCGTAAAGTGTTTCTAAATCCATCTGCACAAAAGAAGAGATATTATTCCTCAACTTGGCCGTTTTAGGAGGCGAAAAATATTTTAACAAAATTTTTCGGTCATTTGCTCCCATGTAGTGATTGATCCTCTTGGTAACGAGTTCAACCACTGTTTAGCTTTGTTCCTTAATGAAAATGGAAACAACCGAAGACGAATGGCATCATCAGAAACGCCATTTATTTTGAAAGTGTCGCAAAACTCTAGAAAATTTGTCAAGTGATTGTTTGGATCCTCATCCTGCAAACCATCAAACTGAACAAATTGCTGAATCATCTGAATAGTGTTAGGTTTCAGTTCAAAATTATTTGCAGCAACAGTAGGTCTAACAATACTTGATTCAGTTCCTGTTAAAGTTGGTTTAGCATAATCATACATAGTACGAGGAGCAGGATTTTGATTCACCGGATTTGCGTCAACTACAGGAGGTAGCGGATTATTATCAGCCATCTCTTCTGTAGTATTAGTTTCGTCTTCTCGCTCTTCTTCTATGTATTGTAGGCTTCGCCTTATTTCTCTTCGGTTTCTGCGAGCTGTACTTTCGATCTCACTGTCAAAAAGCAAGGGTCCTGACGGGTTTCTTCTAGTCATAAACTAGAGACTCCTGCCAGAAGCAAATAAAATAAAAGTTAATAAATTAAACTAAAAACAAAAATAAATTGTAATAAAATAAAAATTTAGTGTTCCTAATATCTTAGTCCCCGGTAACGGCGCCAAAAACTTGATGGATCTCGAAACTAAATTTTATTTCGACAAAGGCAAGCGCACCTATCGAACAGTAGTATAGTTGTGGTGAGTCCGGAATATCGTATCCTCAAGGACCAAGAGTACTAGTATTAACTATCTTTTTATTATCTAGCCTAATAATTAAGGGGATTTATTTTTAATCTAAAATTTACTAACTAATTTAACTAACTATGAACGCGACAGAGAGTAAATTGGGGAAAATACCTTTGGACAACTTATATGAGATAGACAATACCTAAGAAAGAATCCACCTAGACTTCACTTATTACTTTTGATTCATGCGATTTATTCACTTGACTTAATCCGTAGAAATCCCTAAATTATATTAATACCTCTCTCGAGGCTACTAACAACTGACTCTAGGTTGATTAATTGAAATCTCTTTCTAATTAAAACCCCTATTGTAGCATTAACTCGATCTATGGATTCCTTATTAGGTTTGACCTAATCCCAGTGATTTTAAATCGCCCCTATTTCTAGGGTTGCAATCAACTCCGCTTAATTGTGTTGATCTACTCTTAAACAGGGACTTTTGCTCCACTGAATAAACACATTCGACTTGAATCAATAACCTGAATTATCAAAACAAGAATAAGAACTCACAATTAAGAATAAGCACAAGTAGTTATCTCATAAATCAAATAATAATAAGATCTGTCTTAGGTTTCATCCCCTTAGATATTTAAGGGATTTAGTTCATACTAAAAGAGGGAAACATCATAAAAAGAGGAAAACTACAAAACATAAAGAAACCCAAAAACTTCTAAAGAACTTGATGGGAGATCTTCAGTCTTGATGGAGATCCTTCTCCTAAGCTGTTCCCGACGGCTGTCTTGGAGTATTTTCTCCTTCTACTCGGCGTCTATTCGACATCCTGTCGAGCTCTCCTTTTAGGTTGCCCCCTAGGGTGTTTATATAGGTTTTGAGATGCCTTACTTGGCCCACAAGTATCCTAATCCGAATAGAATTCATCCTAATTTCGGTAGGGACACGCCCGTGGTGGACTCCTTCGGCCGTGGTCAATTCCGCTCGCCACACATGGCCGTGTGATCTGCCCGTGGTCGATAGTCTAGGCCGTGGTTGATCCTGCTCGTGACACACGACCGTGGCCAATGGTCCAGTCCGTGTTGATTTCCTAGGTAGGCCCATTTTGCCCCATTTTGGCCCGTTTCTCGTCCTTTTCGACTTCCTAAGCTCTTCTGAGTATAAAACATGAAATTAAGAGATTAGGAGCATCGGATTCATCAAATTCAATCAAAATTCATCCAAAAGTAAGCTAAGCATGGGGTTAAAATATGTGTAAATTATGGTTTATCACCGGCGATCTCCAACCCGAGCTAGTATAAACCCTACATGATATGAGAAAGGAAGGGGAGTAAGCTATAAAGCTTAGTAAGTATGTATGTGAATAATAAAAAATGTATTACCATGATTTTAACAATCCTTATTTTGAGTTCTCAAGATAATGCCATCATTATTGCATAAAATTTCTCAATTCACTTATGTTCATCTTGAGCTGTCTACTCGAGTTACAGTCACTAAATTATTTTTATCTGGAGCTACGGAACTCCAAATTAAGATCTGCTAATTTTGCTTGAAACTAGACTCACATATCTTCTTACCGTAGATTTCCAGAATTTTTGATTCAGCCAATCAGTACAGTTTATTCTTTAAAGTTTCCCCTATTTCGCTGTCCGACACTTCTGACCCCTCTTCACTAAAAATCTATTATCTCATTGCAAAGAACTCGAAAGATGTTCCCGTTTGTTTCTCTTGAAAATAGACTCATTAAGAAATTCAAGCATATAAATTTTATCCCTTTATTATTTTTTTTACAATTTCTAATGAATTTCAAAAGTCAGAACAGGGGATTCTGAAATCATTCTGACCTTGTCTTATAAAAATTCAAATATCTCATAATATGAAATTCTTTTGCTTACACCGTCTCTTTTATGCAAAAATAGACTCGATAAGCTTTAATTTCATATCTTATTTAACTTCTAATTCAATTTTCACCATTTTTGGTGAATTTTCAAAGTGATTCAACTGCTGCTGTCCAAACTGTTTTATTGCTAATTTTACTCTATCATGTTTTCTTTGTATTAATTCTCATTTACACACTTATAATACTAAAGCATATCCATAGTTAGCCATGCCAATAGCTAGTCATCATCAAATATTTACAAGCCATTCATTGGCCAATTTAACTTATATATCAACAACAAGAACTTGAACATTTCATTTCTCAATTTAATTTGGCTTAAAAGCCTCACACATGATCACAATCCACATTTCCCACATATTCTTACATCATAAGCATGGACTTAGCTATTTGTCATTGATGCATCAACTTAGCTATTTTTCATTGATGCATAAACTTAGCTCTTTGCCATTGATGCATAAACTTAGCTCTCTGCCCGTCGAACTACTCAGAATATCAAAGGATACTCAATCTCATCATACATGTATCACGATGCCAATGCCATATCCCAGATATGGTCTTACATGGGATCACATCTCGATGCCGACGCCATATCCCAGATACGGTATTACACGGGATCTCATATCTCGATGTCGATGCCATGTCCCAGACATGGTCTTACACGAGATCTTTCTTTGGTGCCGAGGCTATGTCCCAGACATGGTCTTATACGGGACCTTCCTTATACGGTGCCGATGCCATGTCCCAGACATGGTCTTATACGGGACCTACATTCGGTGCTGATGCCATGTCCCAGACATGGTCTTATACGGGACCTTCCTTACCTCATGTTGTGACATAGGTATCCTTGTTATTCCGAAATGTTCAACCGGGACTTCAACTTAACATATTTTCATCATATTCTCATCGAGGCATCATTAATCGATTTTCATAGATATGATATTCATTTTTCATGATATCAAGCAATTTAAAATATAAAAACATTATGTAGCTTTAATTTCACACAAACTTACCTCGATACCAAAATGGCAAGAAGGGACCTAACCGTCAGTTACTCGTTTTCCCCCCCGTTCTAAGTCCGAACCCCGTTTTCTTTGATCTATAACATCACATTTAGCTTACTTATTAGTCACATTATTCATTGTGGTCCAAAAATCATACTATGGCAAAATTATGTTTTTTCCCCAAACTTTGTCATATTTACACTTTTGCCCCTAGTCTCGTAAAATGATTTTTATTCGATTTCCTTGTATTTTAGGCCTAGCCGAACCATTTTAATAAATATAGCAGTCCACAATTTGCATTCATTCACACATTTTTCATACATTTTCAACTTTTTACAAATTAGTCCTTTTATGCGATTTCATCGAAAATCACTTAGTAAAAGTCGTTTACTACACACCGAGCACTCATATTCTACCATTAGACATCAAAGCACATGCATGTAATCCATGAGTAAATTTTTAAACACAAACTCTAGCTCAAAATAATGGTAGAAATAGCTAAACCGAGTTACGGGGATCTCAAAAATGTAAAGAACATTAAAAACGGGGCTTGGATGCACTTACTATTGAGCTTGAAAGCTTGAAAACCCTAGCCATGGCTTCCCCCACGCTAAATTCGGCCGAGGAAGAAGATGGACAAAGGTTTTTGGCTTTTATTTTGTCTTTTAGTCCATTTAATTACCAAATTACCAAAATGCCCCTACCTTAAAAATATCCTATTTCACTTATCTAATGTCCATTTTTGTCCAAAAATTTAACCAATGGTCTATTTTCCATTTAAGGACCTCCAATTTAAAATTTCATAGAAATTGGACACTTCTAACATGTGGAACTCAACTTTTGCACTTTTTACAATTTAGTCCTTTTGACTAAATTGAGTGCCCAAATGTCGAAATTTTCGCGGAATCTTTCCGTAAAATCATAGACCATAAAAATATAATAAAAATAAGAATTTTTCTCATTAGATTTGTGGCCCCAAAACCACTGTTCTGACTAGGCCCAAAATTGGGCTGTTACAATTCTCCCCCTCTTTAGGGATTTTCGTCCCCGAAAATCTTACCAGAAGAAGTTGCTTTCAACTCTCCTGAAACACTTTCACTAATCTTCTCAGAATTACAAATCGATTTAATCGCATATATCTCTTTCCAATATCCTTTAAACTTTAGCACACAGTGCCGGAGTACACCGTCAAAATTTGAACTACCCTCTTAGACTTATCTCTTTCCGTGAAATTTTAGACCATAAAAATATAATAAAAATAAGATTTTTCCTCATCAGATTTGTGGCCCCAAAACCACTGTTCCGACTAGGCCTAAAATCGGGTTGTTACAGGAAAATTTTTCGATCAGATTAAAGAAAAGTTTATATGGATTAAAACAATCTGGACGTATGTGGTACAATCGTCTTAGTGAATACTTATTAAAATAAGGTTACAAAAACGATCCAATTTTTCCATGTGTCTTTATAAAAAGGTTTGGATCAAATTTTGTGATAATTTCTATTTATGTTGATGATCTAAATATTATTGGAACTCCTGAAGAGCTCCAAAATACAGTAAATTGTTTAAAGAAAGAATTTGAGATGAAAAATCTTGGAAAAAAAGTTTTTTTCTTAGCTTACAAATCAAACATTGATGGGATTCGTGTTCATCAATCAACTTATACGGAAAAGATATTAAAGAAATTTTACATGGATAAAGCACACCCATTAAGTACTCCGATGATTGTACGATCGTTAGATGTAAATAAAGATCAATTTCATCCTTGCGAGGATGGTGAAGAGTTTCTTGGTCCTGAAGTACCATATTTAAGTGCCATAGAGGCATTGATGTATCTTGCAAACAACACAAGACCTGATATAGCTTTCGCTATAAACTTGTTAGCAAGATTCAGTTCTTCTCCAACACGTAAACATTGGAATGGAATTAAACATGTATTTAGATATCTCATATGGACTATTGATATAGGGTTATTTTATTCAAATGATTCAAAATCCCTATTAGTCGGCTATGCTGATGCTGGATACTTATCGGATCCACATAAAGGTTGATCTCAAACAGGATATTTATTTACATGTGGGGATACTGCCATATCATGGCGTTCAACAAAGCAAACATTAGCTGTTGCTTCTTCAAATCATGCAGAAATAATTGCAATGCATGAGGCAAGTCGAGAGTTTGTGTGGCTAAGGTTAGTGACCCAACATATCCAGAAGGTATGTAATTTGCCTTTACAGGAAAAGAATCCAACTATCTTATACGAAGATAATGCAACATGTATAGCTCAATTGAAGGGTGGCTATATCAAAGGTGACAGAACAAAACATATTTCACCAAAATTTATTCTTCACCCATGATCTTGTGAAAAAAGGTGATATAAATGTTCAACAAATTCGTTCTAGTGAGAATTTAGCAAATCTTTTTACTAATGTAATGGCCTAAATTCAGGGTTATCGGAACAGTGGTTTCATAACCACAAAATTGATTTAAAAAGAATATTTATTTTAAAAATTATTGCATGAATATTAATATGATAGGAAAGTCGTATGAAAATATCGATAGAAAATTTTTACCGATTTAGTGGTTAATTAAAAAAAATATTGTAGAAATTGGGTAAAAACGAGGTATCGAGACTCGATCTCGTAAAATTGAGTCGAAAATATTTTTATAAATATTTATGAAATGTTGGTATTGTGGTATTAAAATTTCGTTAGAAAATTTTAACGTTTGGGTAGTCAATTAAATAGAAAGGACTAAATTGAAAAAGGTATAAAAGTTGCTAGAATGATTAAATAGCTTAAGTGTCTAATGAGAAAGGATTTAAAGGCAATTAGACCCAAAATTATTTGGGCTGGACGGCAAGGGCATGAAATCAGCAAGAAAATTGATGATTTAAGGGCAAAATTGGAATATTGCATAATTAACTAAATAAAGTTAAGACTAAAGTGGAAATATCTAGATTTTTGTTGATTTTTTCTTCATTCTCATTAGCCAAAACGCCATAGGAGAGGTTCTTTAAGCTGTTATTTCATAATTTTTGCATCAAGTGAGTTAATTATTTCCTTTTTCTTGTAATTTTTATGTTTTTAAGACTTTTACAACTAGGTCCTACTATTAAATTCATTAGTTTTTGATTTTATGGATGAGATTGAAAGTTACCATGGTTGAGTAATGGAATTTTATGATAATAAACATGGATTTGAAGTTTTAATTTTATTAAAAGATGGATTTACTAAATGTTTTTAGTAGAAATTGATTTTTAGGACTTAATTGTGAAAAAGATTGGAATTAAGGTTTGATGCTGAAATTCTGATTTTAAAAGGTTGTGAAGTAGTTTAATATGATAGAATAAAGTATTAATTAGTTTAAGATGATAGAATAAAGTGTTAATTGAGGAAAAATCAGCTCAATTGGGGGGTTAATTAAGTAGGGACCAAATTGTAAAAATTGTAAAATTTGAGGTAAATATGCAATTTAAAAAATTGAGAGGTATAAATTGTGAAATAAATTAGATTAAAATTAGATGCTGATAAATGGAATATTTTATATTATAGATCAAAAAATTGAAGATAAATGAGGGAAGGAAAAAGTTGTCGAATAGTCTCTGAAATCTCTACAACTACTACAAATTGGTACGGGTAAGTTTGTGTAACTTGAATTATATTCTTAAATGCTTGGAATGTATTTTTATTGATGTGAATATGGTTTGGATGTTCATTGTATGATATTTAATGAAAAATTGATAATTCTCGATAAAAAGGGGAATTAAATCTCGGTTGAATTAAATGGACTTCGATGGATCACTGAAAAGGGAATTGACGGTAAAAAGGATCTAGCCCGGACGGGTGATCCAAATATTAGCCCTCTCGAAGAATATGTGTTAAATGGATTTAGCCCGGACGGGTAATCCAAATTAAGTTCATTAGAGTAATTGTCATTGCAGGGGATTTAGCCTGGACTGGTAATCCCGACAATACTCTTTGAGCATATGATACAGGGGATTTAGCCTGGACTGGTAATCTCGCTGTAAGAAATGAGGTTCACGGGAGTGTGCTATCTGGAAAAAGGATATACCCATATGTGTACGAATTGACGGACTCGGAATTGTACACAAAAGTGTACTACTGAATATCCATCGAAATTTCAAGAAATTCAACAAGATAAATATGAGAAATGGAAGAACATGAAAATTATGGAATTGATGAGCTCATCAATCATTTATCTTTGTATTGAATTTATATTATGTTGCTTAACTAATGCAAAAGTTGAGTTTGTATGTGATAGGTATATGTTTATGTGAATTGGATGTGTGCTTGTGTTGTTAAATGATGGATGTATAAGTATGGTAAGTATAATTCCTGTTACATGAACTTACTAAGCACCATGTGCTTACCCCGTTATCTTTTTCCCTGTTTTGTAGTGCTTGGGAGCTCGAAGGTCGGAGATTAGTCGGAGCCTTATCACACTATCAACCCATATCTTTTGGTATATGAAAATGACTTATTTTGAAAGAATGGCATGTATAGACTAAATACCAATGTTTACATGGAAATGGATGTTTGTAACCTAGCTATTGGCATGGCTAGAGTAAGTATAATTTTGGGATTTTGCAAAAAATTCCCTGTGACTCTGATTTGGTTCCGGTCTGGTTCCAATGCATAATTTGGGCTTCGGAAGCCCATCTAAGGGACGTAATAATAATTTTTGATAAATAAATGGTACTTGATTCAGATAAATGGAAATTGGTTCCGTAAGTTCCAGTATACGGGTAAGGGATGTTACAACTAAGGCATTGCCAACTTCAACATTTGAAAGACTACTACACAAGATTGGAATGCGTCGACTCAAAGATGCAATGTAATGTTGCCATCAGGGGGAGTCTAAAAACAAGTTGTACTCTTTTCCTTTAATCAAGGTTTTGTCTCATTGGGTTTTCCTGGTAAAGGTTTTTAATGAGGCAACTTGTAATAGAATATTGTGTACTCTTTTTCCTTCGTTGGGTTTTTTATCCCACAGGATTTTTCCTAATAAGGTTTTAACGAGGCACATTATCTACCAATGAAAATCCAAGGGAGAGTGTTGTGAATATCTTATTAAGTGGATGTCCATCATGATAAAGATAAAGTTTTGATATACTTTAAATTCTAATAGTTATTAGAATTAGATCTCTATTTCTTTTATACTTCTTATCCCTATAAATAGAGACTCTGATGAAGCATTGTAATCATCCCTTTTGATCAATAAAGTCCATTTTCTATTGCTTTCATATTTTATTTGTTCTTTATTCTCTCCATCTCTCTTTATTTTATAACAAAACTAATAATTTTTTTATAGTAAATCATTTTGACATTTTATCATCTCTTAATTTCATTTTTATTTTTTTGAACTGAATTAAATTGATAAATATTTTTTATAAACTAATTTAAAAGAATGTTAGTATAGATATCAATAATGCCCTTAGTAACTCCTAATTACTCCTTTAAGAGTTGAAAATATATATTATGTAACACCTTTCGCCTGACTCGATCGTCGGGTCCCAATTACAAGATGTCACATTCATTGCCAGATCAATTACCGTTAAATATACAATAAATAAATCATTCAATTATACAATGATGTCATAAACACATTCATATTATGATACACAATCAATTCCAAGTTTCAATTGTGCTTACAAAAACTCAATTGTTAACCTGAGCATGAGATAGAACTAAATTGAAAATTTTCATGAGTGGGAAGAGGGTATTGTGATGCCCAGGGCTTGGTATTGTGATACCAGATACAATATCCAAATGTGAAAATAAATCATATGGGTATCGCGATCCTGAAGGCAATATCCAAACTTCCCAACTTGAGGACCAAATTGCAAAACCTTCAAAATAATACAGAATGGACATCGTGATATCTAGGGTGTGGTATCGCGATGCCGAATACAATCGATTATGTCCTATTTTTGGTAAAAATTAGGTCATTTGGTAATTATTTCATGTCAGCCTTTCAAACTTACCATTTGGTGCATTTTGCACAACTTTTTCCTGCACAAAAACATACCAAATACAAGCCAAAACATAGTATTTAACCAATCCCAATCATCTATTCCAATATAGCTTCTATTTGACATCAAAACATACTAATTCCATATGTTCAAACTCAATCTATGGTTTATCACAATACCAAAACATACACAAATATATATATATATATATATGTATGAAGATTAGCTTTCCCAAAATCAAACATCAGCTAAAGTTTAACCAAAGCTATCCTTTCAAAGTTAACATATCTAGCATGCCTAACATAACAAGTCACAACAACAAGGTGAGTTTTTATATATAATCAATCATATGTAATATGCCAAGTATATAACATACCAATTCATATCATTTAAGTAACCAATTCGATCATGAATAAAGTAATCATATATGTATACCAAAGCTTTATATTCAAATCATTCACTAATACTCCATTTGAACATTTACATTTCGTGTCATCTCGATTCCTCATTTCATATCATCTATATCACCCGATAAAACTTAGTAAACGGACTTAACTACACAAGTATCTTCAGTATAATAATTGCTCGTCCGAGCTGAATACATATTCGTGTCAGGTTACCCGTCCGAGCTAAACCCTTAATGACACATCAAATTGTTTGACCAAGTTGAAAATATACACATAATGTTACATGTCCGGGCTAAACCTTTAAAACAACATCAAGTTACTCATCCGAGCTAAACCTATGTCACATGTATCTTCGAATCCGCAAAAAATGCTGGATCTCGGTAATCTTCAATAATCAATTTGTATCCATGTGTACAAGACCTTTACTAAGTTTATCAGGGCAATTTCAACATATAAGTTCATATACATTTCTTTACAATTTAGTCCAGACTCCAGATCTCACATTTTGTACCAATTCAAAAACAATCCAAATTTCAATTAAACATACATATATTTATAATTCAAATACACAAAAATTTAAACACAATTATACCATATGAACTTACCTGGTTAAATAAGCAAACAAGTTGAATTGTAAGGGCTAATCGATAATTTTGCCTTTTCCCCGATTATCCTTGGTTTGGTTCAATCCGCAATCTATACGATAATTCAATTCAATTTATCAATTTCAAATAGTTTATAATATTCTATCATATGCATGTATCAGTTCAATTTTGCTTTTCAAATGCCCCTAAAGTTTTACATTTTATTCAATTTAGTCCCTAAAACCAAATTTGTAATACCTTTTAAATTTGAGCTTCAATTTCGAAACCAATCTCAATTCCATCATTTTAAGACTCTCTATTGTCTCAGAAATTTTACACCAATTTCAAAAGTTATACACTTTAGTACCTATGTTCAAAAACTTGTAATTCAAATTTCCAAACTAGTCCTTTTCACTTCTAAGCTTAAAATCTAACAATTTAGTACCAATTTCTTCAAGTATTCATCAATGGAAACTTTTGGAAACTTTAAAAATTTTACAAATTGGTACATGGGCTAACTAAATCAAGCTCTTATGACCTCAAAAACATAAAAATTACAAGAAAAGTACTTGAATTAGCTTAGAATTTAGGGACCGAAAGCTTTGAAGCTCAAAAACATTAAAAAAAATATAAGTTGTTGTCAAGGTATTGACTCAAAGGTAAGTTTGAGGTCCTAAAAATTTTTAGATTTCAAGTTCGAGCCTACCATACGATAATATTTAAGTTCTCTTTCAGATTTATCATAATTATAGTTACTTTAGGTTAAGTTAGTTGTTTTTTATTCTAATTCTAATTAGTTTGAGTTTTTTATTCTAAAAATATGTGCTTGTAATAATTAATTTTGCTTGGAGCATGTGATATAGTTGTAAGTTATAACTTAAATTTATATATAATATTTTTTTGAAAAAGTAATTTTATTTTTATTTAAAAATAAAAAAAATATCTTTATAATTAACGTTAATTTAACCAGATGTACCCTTATTCTAAATTGGTCTTTAACTTCGAAAACTGTAACGCCTCGAATTTTGGGCCTAGAGGTATGGGGTCTTGGGCATAGGGGCAGTGAGGAGTCGCACATATGTAGTGAGTTGTGCAATTTAGTAACAAGAATGGGCCTGCTAGTCCAGTGGATAAGTGGAGTGTTATTATGCTTAAGGTCTTGTGTTCGAATCCCTGCGTGAGCTAGGGAGATATTTTGTGCATTTTTTTTCATTTAGATATTATTTTATTATAATAATTATTTGATATTTTTGTTATGTTAAAAAATATTATTATTATTTTAATTTTCTATTTTGACGTTTCTTCTCCCTTCTCCTCTCTGTTTTTCTTTTTTTTTTTTCTTATTGCTCAAACGTTTTTAACTGCAGTTTCGGGATTGTCGCTCCTCCGTCGTTCTCTTCATCGTCAAATCAGGTGTGGGATTCGAATCTGGTTACTACTTTCTGTTTTTAAATCGATTGCTATATTGTTTTTAAGAATCCCTTTCCTTCGGCCTTTCGTAGTTATGCATTACCCCTTCGTTTTTGAGTTTTTAGACGATAGAAGTGAAGGGAAATCATTGTTTTCTAATATATGTTGATAGGGTAAAGGTTAGGGACTGTTACGGTGGCTAAAACGGTGTTCTCGGGGTTGAATTGGGGTGGTTTCGTAGCCTCCACGATGACGGCACATGGCCGTGTGGATTTCTGAATTAGGGTTTCCGGCCAATTTTGGGTGCCACACGGGCATGTGGCCGATTTGGGGATTTTTTTTGGAATCCACATGGCCGTGTCCTCTGAGAACAGGGTGTGTGAGTTTGGGGAATTAGGGATTTGGAGTCACACGGCCTGGCCACACGGTCGTGTGACAGATTTGGGAAAATTAGGGTTCCCACACGGGCGTGTGCTTTGGGACACACGGCCGTGTGACTGATTTGGGGCCTAAGGATTCCACATGGGCGTGTGTTATAGAACACACGACCGTCTGATGGCCACACGGGCGTGTGAAACCTTCACACGGTCGTGTCTGCCCAGCACCTATTATTAGGGAAATTGAATAGTGAGTTACATGACTGTTCACACTGCCGCATCTCAGCACCACACGGGCGTGTGCCTCTGTCACACGGCCATGTGCCACCCCTCACACGGGCGTTTGGATCCCCACACGGCCTGGATTGCTCCACACGGCCGGAGCACACGGGCGTGTGGCCCTAACTCGCCAAATTCTGATTTTAGGGCAAAACGAATGCCATCGCGAGTCTATGTGTTCCAACCCCTCGACTAAGCTTACTGAGGGTGAATATGATTCTGTTCTGACTTCGAATTATGTACTGCTTGTAAGTGAATGTGTGCTATGCTAGGTACTGAATCTGAGTGCATAAGTGTGCACATTTCTGTAATTGATTGACTGACTGTAAGTGACTGCTTCTAAATGACTGCCTGAAATTGTATTCTGAATTGGTGCATCTGCATCCATACATCTGCATATAAAGTATTTTGGGTTGGGATTTTGAAGAGAAGGAAGATTTACGATTTTGGCAGTTTAACTGCATACTGAAGCCCTTAATGCCCAGAGGGTTGAGGGCAGTCCCAATACCCTGAGGGTCGTGGACGATTTGACTATACTGCGGATTTTCGCACTGCACTGTACAGTACATACGTCAGCATCGCTGCGTATCATTAACTGACCTGGCAGTTTTACTGCAACTCATCGGTATATCGGATTACCACATTGCACTGTACCACATGTACGTTAGCTACGCTACGTACCACTATCTGATCTGGCAGTTCATACTACATGACTGTACTGCGGTTTACCATATTGCACAGTACAACTTATACGCTAGCTTTGCTGCGTAATATATGAGACTGGCATTTTATCTGCACACTGTTAGCCCCAATTCCTAGAGGGTCGAGGGCGGTCCCAATTCCCTGAGGGTCGAGGACAATGCTGATGATCATCGTTGCCAGGCAACTTGGGATGACATCCTATGGAGTATAAGGTGTGATGGGCTTTTCAAGGTCCTACTCAGAGTGCAGGGATGGGTGGGTTGATTAAATCCCCACAGTAAGTGTAGGGTTGGACGGAGATGGTGTGTTGGCTGGATGGGTGGGTTATTTTATAACTCATTTGCACTCATATGCATCTGAATGAATCTATGTGACTGAATGTGACTGTACTACTCGATTGAAATGTCTAATTGATCAGTTTGGCTAAATGTGATACTATGACCGAATGTGATAATATGACTGAATGTGTTACTGATCGACTGAAAGGCACGTGTGCCTATGTGATTTCTGTAGAATTTCTCTATAAATGTCTGACTGAACGGTTATTGTGATAGTGTGACTGACTTGTGAACTGTTGCTATAGTATTTGAATAGCACGTGAGGTTAGGTGTGTCTGTTTGTTCCATATGACTGTAAGGTACATATGGTGTGTGTTTGATGTTGGGCGAACTCGCTTAACTGTTATCTGTCTGTAAGTATGTTCTTCTTCTGAACTGCTTCTAGTTCCCTATTTCCGTTTCTGTAGTTTAACTAATTTTGATCTCACACTGAGCTCGAGTAGCTCACCCCTTTCTATTTCCCCTTTTCGTGCACGCTTTTGGATTACGGATCTTTGGACTCGATCGCGGAGGACTCGGACAATTTTGGTGGAAATGAGTTATAAGCTTTTATTTTTAGGTTTAATTATTATTCGTTTAAGTTGAACTGTAGAGTTTCATAATACTGTGGTACAACTTTTGTTTTAAGTTTTCATTCGTAAGTGTTATATTGTCGAACTTATTGGGGAATTTAAATGATTAAACATTTTTGAATTGATTCGGGATAAACGTTTTCGGAATTAAATTTTTAAACGATTTGATTTGTAAAATCTTCTCATGATCACTTTGGTGATCAATGTAGCGTTACGAATTCAGTCTAGACTTCTAGGCCGGGTTTGGGGTGTTACAAAAACATTCTAATTGAATCCTCAAAGTATTAGTATTGGATCAATCAAAATCAAATCCTTCCATGAGCTTAGCTAGTTGTCAATTTAGACATTAAATGCTAGTTCGAATATGACAGAGAACATTTTTAAAATACATGGATTAGATTATAAACATATGTGTACTTGCTGTATAAATAACTCGAATCTAACAATTAAAAAAAAGATAATGTTATTAAATTTATGAAGATTATTTCTTTTTATTAACACGTGAGATCCAAATAATTCATGTAGTAGGTAATTTAACACATACACCCACTAAGCTAATTATAGCACATTTCACCTTGAACTACGCTTCAATCAAAGTCAACATCTATTTCAAAATTTCAAATATTTTTAAAGTTCAAAACCTCTGAAATGCCTCAATAAAAAATTTCTAAGTCCAAGCATCTATATTCACTAGGGAAACCACATCTCAAAAGAGTAGGCACCTTGCAACAATGTAAGTCACCTCGCTATAATTGAGGAAATCCTCACCATCTCGAAGGATAGATAGTAAAAGTTCAATGTCTCAAATGAGGTCACTTTATAACCACTCTTTTGATCAAGGGGCAATTGTTATACCTATACCTCACAAGCTTGCTTCGCATCCTTGCAACCTCACAAGTCAATGCCCTTGACTAGGAAGAATCATCTGGTGAGCTAAGGATGCCTGCGAGCCTAGGATATTGTAGCCCCAATACCTCGCAACCCAATACCATTAAGACCATGCACTAGACACTGACAAATTATTTGTTACTCATACATTACATATATATGTTCCCTTGACATGACAACTCAAGCTTACTACGACAAGGTATCAATAGCTTGGTTAAATCCTAAAGAGTTTAGAACCAATATGTGGATGACACATGACACCTTAAGAATGATCAAGAACAATCTTTTAAAAGCCTACTAGCATAAGAAGAATAGAAGGCCAAGATACACTCTTTGCGCTAACACTCTAAACTCACTCTTGTCCCTCTTTCCAATCCAATCCTCTTTGGGTATTTG
Source organism: Gossypium sturtianum (assembly GCA_025698515.1). Taxonomy (NCBI): domain Eukaryota; kingdom Viridiplantae; phylum Streptophyta; class Magnoliopsida; order Malvales; family Malvaceae; genus Gossypium; species Gossypium sturtianum. The sequence goes on along the minus strand of CM046946.1, from coordinate 4,700,520 downwards.
TATTCCAATCATCTTAATCCCCCTACAACTTTTCACCCTCTTGGGTGAACCGTCTAACCACCATAACTTCTTCCTTGTATCCTTGTATCAACAACTTTTTTTTTTTTTTTCACTTCATTGTATCAATTATAATATATTAATTGAAGGCATTACTGAGAAGCATTAATAAGCATGAAAATTACATCCTTTAATGTAGCATTAATAATAATACCTTAATTAAATATCTAACAAATACATAATTAATCTCTCGGACCAGTGTTCTATTTATTTTTGTGTTTGCTTGAGTTTTCTTTGCAATCTTGTTTCCTATCAGGGATGGGTCAACCAGTCAGTGAAGGATCTGGAACGGGAATCACAATGTGGCCTCAGGTCCCTTTGGATCGTGCGGACGACATCTTTGCCTTTAGGCTTGATTCTCCCCTCACTCGTGGTTGCAGCGATACGATTCTGACTTTTGTCTCTGATGTGGTTCCTTTTTTGTTTCGCCAAAGTGATTTTGTTGCCTCATTTTGACTGTACTTGGGAATCTCCTTGCTCTCCCCTTTCTCCTGTGATCTACATGTTATGCGGATGGTGTTGCCCGCTTCGGCTTTGTTTCCAAGGGTTCGGGTCTAGGTTTTTTAGCCTTCGGGCTCTTTCTCTTGGGTGAGTTTTTGGACTCGTTGATTTGGAGTTTTGCTTGTACCAATCTTAATGATCGTTGTAATTTTTCGCTTTGAATGAAGCTTTTTCTTATGAAAAAAAAGAGCTTAGAAAACTTTAAACGTATCACTTTAACAAAGAAAAACAGACCACTTTTAAGAAACTTACAATCATCCCCTTCCCACTAAGGGGAATATCGGTTCATTTTTTGAATTTTTGAACCGTCTTTTATAATTTAATTCAGTTTGACTTGATTATTGATTTTTTATATTAATTTTTAGCTTTTTTTATAAATATTTTTAAAATACAAGAATTTTTCAAGAATTTTTAAATTATTTTTACTATCTTAAATATAAAAATATAAAATAATTATAAATTAAATAAAAAATCGAATACAATTTGATTTCAAATAATTATAATTTTTAAATTTACATTCAATAGACCGTCCAAACATCTCAATTTGAATCGATTTTCGATTTTTTATACTCCACTTTATTCCCACTTACAGTCATTATAATAAGCATCAAACAATATGATATTGTTTTTTTTTAATCAAAACCCTAAAGTATGAATTCCTTTTAGAATAAAATGGGGAAAAAATAAACAAATTACTATAATAAATAGACAGTAAAAAGGTTTTACTTTTAGTCCTTAAAAAAAAATCCAAATTTTAAAAACTTAAAAAGAAAAAAAAAAAAACTATGCCCATGCTTGATTTGTCTCATTAGCCATTTTTTACGATAAAAAAAAATCCCCTCAAATCTATCTTATCTTTCTCCCTCTTCATACCTATTGGTTTAAGACTAGATAATTATACTGTCATTGCTATTGTTCTTCCCTAACTCATAAATAAGAGGATAATGTACTTCAACGCACTTGAATTCACGTTCTCTTACATTAACAACAATACTCATACTAATTAAAATAAGATTCAATCAGGTTTTTCAATGAAATGTTAATTCATGAATTTGTTTTTGAAATATAACCTAGATTTTAAGAACCCCATTGTTGTTTTTTTCTTCTGACAATATTTAACAACCCCATTGTTGGAAATGCCTTTATTAATATTAAATTTGGTGGACGAAAATATTTTATTTTTAAAAATATATCTATAAAATTATCTCAAATAAATTATTATCGATGAAGTGGTAAGAGATTTTTACATGTATTTATTGGTCATTTGTTTGATTTTCAAATAATATTTTTTAATTATTTTATTTGAAGATTATCTAAAAGTATGAAAAGATAAAAATATCATTATAATAATATGAAGTAATTTTAATAATTTCACAATTGAGTTGGTGTTGAGGTGACTCGTGGCACCAACTTAGTGAGTCATTTTATATATAGTATAGATGAGTAGTAGAAATGGTGAATTTAGGGAAATTTTCTATGGAGACCATTGTACTAGAAGTTGAATTGCATTTTGCCCATTCTATTAAAAAATTGGCAAATTAGTCTCTATACGTTAAATAAAAAAGTAAATTGGTCATTCTGTTAAAAATTTCATCTTTCTACTTTTAAAAACTGGTCCCTATGTGTCAGAATATGATACACATGACACGATGGATGTAACTGTGTGGTTATTCTATTAGCCACACCAATTTTGAGTATTAAAATAACACAACTTTTGTTAATTATTTAATGTAGAGAAAAATGAAAAAAATAATATTTTTTGAATTTTTAAAATTATTTTTATATTTTTTTAGAAACTGAGCTAAATTAAATAAAATCTAAATATTGAGCGCTAATTTTTTTAAAATTAAAATTAAATTCACACCATATGTAAACATTAATAATTAATTTTATTATTATGTCAATTTTAAAATTACCACCATTGCATAAGTAAGAGAAACATACAAAAAGAAAATCAAATTATTTGATAATATTTTTATAAATTTTCATTTATTTGATAATATTTTTGTAATTTTTTATTGTCGAGTGATAAAAAAAAAAAAACCCTTTACTAATAGTTAACTGACTAACCTTGCAGTTTACCCTTTAATTATTTGCTTTATTTTTTAAAGATAAACTTTTAAAGTTCAAATACAATGCAATTACAAGGACAATTATACATACTCAATTATGCATGATGGAATTGGAGATCCGCTGAATTACCCATGTTAAGACTCAAATCTAAATATAAAAACTCATTTTTTTTTAGATAAAAAGGCTTTTCTACTCCCTTTCGATTTTGAAATTAAGCAAATTGCTCCACCTAATAAAAAAAAAATGGAGCAGTTTAATCCCTATTAAATTTAAAAGTAAGAGCAACTAAGGACAATTATCACGACGTTAATGTCTTATATCAATTGTACATAATTTTAATTGATATAATAAATTTAGCCCTCAATGCTTACATATTTTGTCACTTTGATCTTAATTAAAATATCAACAAATTTAACCTCAAGTTTTACACATTTATACAAATGTTATGGGTTAAATTTATTAAATCAAGACCAAATTAGTAGAATGTGTAAAATTTGAGGGCTAAATTTTATATTATATCTATTAAAATTATGTACGATTGACGAAAAACATTAATACCATAATAAATTACTTTTAACTTCTCACTTTTAAAATTGACAAGAATTAAATTACTACGATTTTTTAAAAAGGACCAATTTGATCAAGATTAAAATTGAGAATGATTGAAGAAATCTTTTTACCATAAGTGGCAAAGCTTCATTGGGAAAAAAAAATTAATTATTATTTCATATTTTTTACTTCTAAAAAGAATAATTATTCACTTTATCACTAAATGCACTAATTACGATAACGTAGTTATTTGTTTTTTTTAATTTGAAAACACATTGGTGAGTGGTGCCTAATCGAACAACTTTTGACTAAACCAACAAACACTAAATTTTCCTTCGTTTTCTTTCGTTTTCCCTCTTACCAAACACTAAATTTTCCCTCTCTTTCTCTCCATTTTCTTTCATAATACTCGGAGCGTAAAAAAAAAAAACTGTAATTACTTTCTAGACGATAACTAGAGAGAGTGAAGCCAAGAACTTTCTGGAATTTTTAATCTAACCTTTTTTTTTTTTTTAGTTCAGAGAGAGTGTTTTTGAATTTCATCGTTTGCTAATTTCTTCTTTAGTTTCCTTTTTTTTTTTTTTTTTTTGCTACTTGATTTGGTTAACGATCAATATGTGAGATTTAGCTCTTTGATAGTCGGAATTAGAATGATGGAGCGGTTAATCTCCGTTTGTTTACAGTTGATTTTGGTGTTGGATTTGGTTTTCAGAGTTTCAGGAAATGCGGAAGGTTTGTCATGATTATTTCCTCTTATTTTCTTGTTTGAACTTTGAACTTTGCAAATGGAATTATTGTTAAATTTAATGTGTATGATTCAAATTAGATGAATTTAGTAGCTATTGGATTGGTTTAGCAGTGGCATAAGGTTGACTGTTTGTTTTAAATTTCAATTAGCTTTGGTGCTGTAATTGGCTTGGCTGGAGAGATACTTGCACGCTTACTCACTAATTTATGCGAAAGTTTTCGATACAATTTTACGTTCTAATTCTCGATATTCAGTTTTGGTTAAATTAACCAATGCGTTGTCTTCATCCATGTCTGATGTCGTCTTGAACTCTGTTTGTTGTGTTGAATCTTTCAAGTTATAGTGGAGCTTTAGCGCTTTACAATATTTTAAATGTTTTCATGACATGATTTTAACTTCTTTGTTGTTATCTGTTTATGTGATGAAATAAATGTTCTTTACCGATTTTATGTTTTGACTGCTTTCTGTTGTTGCAAATGGAGAAACAGTTACCAGTTCATGTTCCTATGGTTATTTCATTGTAATATATATATTATATAATATTTGCTGATTTCTGCCTGCCGAGAATGATGTTACACGACCTTCAATAATCAGTTGCTTTATTTTTGTACGAAACAGGTGATGCTTTGAATGCATTGAAGAACAATTTGGCTGACCCTAATAGCGTTTTGCAAAGTTGGGACTCAACCCTTGTTAATCCTTGCACATGGTTTCATGTTACATGTAATAGTGAAAATAGTGTAACAAGAGTGTAAGTTTATTTATATATCATTTTACTACTGCTTTTGTGTGTGTGTGTGTGTGTGTGTGTTTCTGTTTTCTAATTTGACATAGTAAATGCTTTCCCTCTTTTTCTTTTTTATTTTTCAATTTAGGGATCTGGGGAATGCAAATCTATCTGGTCAATTGGTTCCACAGCTTGGACAGCTTCCGAATTTGCAATATTTGTAAGTCGACAAGTTTAGGCCTAGAAATACAAAAAAAAAAAGAAAAAAAAAAAAAAAAAAAGGGAAACTCGTCTCTTACATGCTGCTTCACATTGTTAGAATTATTGAAAGCAGTAAAAGGTAAATAAATAAAGGAAAAACAAAGCACTGGCATGCTTTGCCAAATAGCTAATGATGTTTTTGATTGTTTAGGACTTCCTTCAGATTATTTTCCATGATTTGGTTGTAGTGAATAACGTCATCCAGAATAATTCTTCTTAAATTCCTGACTAGGTAAAACCCAATAACCAAAACATTCCTGAATGTCTGAGTTACTCAGGGTATACTTCACCTTAGAAAAAGTAGAACAAGTTGTAAACAACGATGCTCTCTGCTTTTGTCACTACACATTGGTTTTTATCTGTTATGTGATCTTAATCTTGAATATGGTTGCATTCCATTTGATTTGGTTGCATTTTTCATAGATACATTTTTGAATTATGTGCTTCTATTGAACTTCTTTTGCTGATGAATTACTAAATTTTTTGGGACAGGGAGCTTTATAGTAATAACATATCTGGTATAATTCCCGAGGATCTTGGAAATCTGACGAACTTAGTGAGCTTGGATCTTTACTTGAATACTTTAACCGGACACATTCCATCTACTCTGGGCAAGCTTCAAAAACTACGATTCCTGTACGAGAAAGTTTTGCATTTTTTGTGGTTAATTTACTTAATATCTTTGCGCTCTTGCTTTCTAGTTATGTGTTTTAGCATATGTAGAATGCCTTTTTATGTGTTGATATATTGCTACTGAACTGGATCAGTAAATTGTATTTTTACTAAGAATCTAAGTGTTCCCTCTTCACTTCTAGTGTATGCATAAAGTTGATTAAGTCCAAAAAGTCTCCAGGCTGTAATAGCCATCCCCATCTGATGTGAGTGCCATGTGGTTTAAGTCTAATAAGTTGTGAGGCCAATGGTGCTTGGTTGATGCGGGCACTATAGAAATGGTTCTTTGTGTAATAGGCTTCACTTACCATGTGTTCTTTTAAGTTACATATCTAGTCATCTTATCAATATGCAATATTTTGATGTTTTCTTTCTGTGGAGTAGGCGTCTCAACAACAACACGTTGGCAGGACAGATTCCTATGCCCTTAACTACTATTATGTCACTGCAAGTGCTGTGAGTGCTGCTGTTAGTTTTTTTTTTTTCTTTTTCACACATTAGTTGTTTAACCTTTGCTACAAGAACAATTTATTAATGGTGCGGGATGTTGTATTATGCCATGCAGGGATCTTTCAAACAATAAGCTAGAAGGAGATATTCCAGTTAATGGTTCCTTTTCACTCTTCACTCCCATCAGGTTTTTCTCTTATGCTATTTCATTTTTCTTTCACCCTAACTTCTGAACCTCGTCTCCACTGTTTTTATCATATCTGTACACCTAGGCCAGCCTCTTGAATTGCTGCTTCTTTTGTTCACAGTTTTGCTAATAATCGGTTGAATAATCCTCCACCGGCTCCGCCGCCTCCTATCACACCTACAGCTCCAATTCCATCAGGTTTGTTCTCAATTTTATTATTATTAATAATAATTATTATTGTTATTATTATTAGCTTTTAATTGTGCTTAACTTTGAGGCCTGCTTCACTTTTATTTGTATTTATATAGATATTTGATTGGGAGTTGAGATATTCCTTTGTATTTTTCTTTGCATTCGCAAATTTTTTGGTATATTGCTGATCCTGAGATTTTTTACATCTGGGTCTGTTTTCTAAGAAGGTGCCTTTGAGCTCAGATCTAAAATCTGATTATAATAGTGCCTAAGATGGCTTTAGGTTCCTTGGTGAGCTAGAACATTATCTGTCCCTCTGATCCCCTAGCCCACTAGTTCTCTCAGTTGAAATGTTGCCTGCTCCATTGGTGTTGATACCAGCTGAACATGTTAATAGTTGCGAATATTCATGATATAGGTGTGTTGTATTAACAGTATCTAGATTTATCTAGTTTCATTACTTGCAGGTAATAGTGCCACTGGTGCTATTGCTGGAGGAGTTGCTGCTGGTGCTGCCCTGCTGTTTGCTGCTCCCGCAATTGTACTTGTTTGGTGGCAAAAAAAGAAACCACAAGATCATTTCTTTGATGTACCTGGTTAGTGATTTATCAAAAGATAGTTTTATTTTTAATTGATTTTATGTCATTATGTGCTTGTATTTACTTCTTATTTTCTTTACAGCTGAGGAGGACCCAGAAGTTCATCTAGGACAACTTAAGAGGTTTTCTTTACGTGAACTACAAGTGGCAACGGATAATTTTAGCAACAAAAACATTCTGGGTAGAGGTGGTTTTGGTAAAGTTTATAAAGGTCGCTTAGCTGATGGTTCTCTAGTGGCAGTAAAAAGACTGAAGGAGGAGCGCACTCAAGGTGGAGAGTTGCAGTTCCAAACAGAGGTGGAAATGATAAGTATGGCTGTGCATCGGAATCTATTACATCTTCGTGGCTTTTGCATGACCCCTACTGAACGGCTGCTAGTCTATCCCTTTATGGTTAATGGTAGCGTTGCATCCTGTTTAAGAGGTACCGGCTGTTTTCTCCTTGTTCATTTCTTTAGTCACATGTTTCGCATTTGTGCTATGCTCTCTGTATTAGGTGCGCCATTTATCATATGTATGTTCTTCAGGTTGCCAATTTTTTTCTGACTGTTAATTATTAAATCTTTTGTTAGCCTCAATTATCAATTATCTTCTCTTTTGCTTCTTCAGTTTGAGATGATATTCCGAGCTACTGATCACCTACTGGAAACTTTTATTATAACATTTGTTATTTTTAAATTCATGTGCTTGGTGAATGTGGATTGTCTTTGAATCGAAGTGAAATTGTTAGAAATTCGTGGATGCCAAATACTTTTTGAACTCTTGTTACAATGGATCATCTATTGATCTGATTTTTACATTGTCTAGAGCGTCCGGAATCTCAAGCACCACTTGATTGGGCTATAAGGAAACGGATTGCATTAGGAGCTGCAAGGGGGCTTGCATATTTGCATGATCATTGTGACCCTAAGATTATACACCGTGATGTAAAGGCTGCAAATATATTGTTGGATGAGGAATTTGAAGCAGTTGTCGGAGACTTTGGGCTGGCCAAATTAATGGACTACAAAGATACTCACGTCACAACTGCTGTTCGTGGCACAATTGGTCATATAGCTCCTGAATACCTATCAACTGGAAAGTCATCAGAGAAAACTGATGTTTTTGGCTACGGTGTCATGCTTCTTGAACTCATTACAGGACAGAGGGCTTTCGATCTAGCTCGGCTTGCAAATGATGATGATGTCATGTTGCTTGATTGGGTAGTACCGTCTTCTTATTATGCTTTTCTTGATGATGCATTTCAAAGTTTGACTTATCAGTCTTGTCTAGTCTTTTAATTATCTAATTATCGCTTCACTTGGTTAGCCAAAAGCAATACACTAAAGATGGTATAGCAGAACCACCACTCTTAAAGAACGTAGCTTAATTTTATTTTCCTTGCAAGGTGAAAATGCAAAAGCCAGTGAATAGAAAGAGTTGAAACTTAACAATGTTTTCTCTACAAGGCAAAGAGCGAAACATTAAATATAGAAATAGTTTATAGGGAGATTCTATCCTATGTTACTCGGATTTGAGTGTGAGTGCCGGGGGTGAAGGCTCCTAGAATACTTTCTGTTCATTAATTTTGCTTACACCGTGAAGCATGCTTTAGGTGGTTGCGTTGATTCGAGTGTAACTTAATTCATAACTAATGATATTTGAGAATCTTATGTAATAAGTTACTAAATCTTGATATTGATTTCTTATGCCACTAAGATTCACATCTTTATTGACCGTAATTATATTAAAACTCAAGTTAAGCTTAGTACTGGACCAAGTGGTTTTCGTTTCATTATTTTCTCGGGTGCTGAAAAAATTCAGGTAAAAGGGCTTCTGAAAGACAGGAGGTTAGAAACGTTGGTTGATGCTGATCTTCAGGGTAATTACATAGACCACGAAGTAGAACAGCTAATCCAGGTAGCTCTTTTATGCACTCAAGGCACCCCAATGGAACGACCAAAGATGTCCGAAGTGGTCAGGATGTTGGAGGGTGATGGCTTAGCCGAAAGATGGGAAGAGTGGCAGAAAGAGGAAATGTTCCGGCAAGAGTTTAACCATAACCACCAACCGAATGCCGACTGGATCATCGCAGATTCCACTTCTTACCTCCGACCAGACGAATTATCCGGTCCTAGATGACCCCATTTCTACAAAAATACAAAACACCTCTGGCGGGTCGGAGTTGGTGCATTGTTCACCATTTTGTGGATATACAATATAAGTGTCTCAGGTTTTTCCTCTTCTTTTCAATTTTTTCTTTGGCCCCATTTTTATCTTGTTGTAATTTATGGTAAATGTATGGAGGTTGTTCTTTTCTTTTTATAGGGTTGCCAACTGCAGCAGTCAAGAAAAACATTAGGTGCTATAAAAAAAAACTGACAAAAACCGAAATGTTAGTGTTGACTGTTTACAGGAATACATACAATAAATGAGTTACCACTTTAAAAATTTTCGAAGATGCCATGCTTGAAAAGCAGAAGGTAAAGGTATCTGGTCTCCACCTTTTCTCGATGGTTGTAAGCAGCGACGGCCACATTGAAAAATAAGGTATTTCCGTCATCTTTAAAAAAATTAGCTGTGTCTAGTAGCGCTCTGAATTGTTACTAACTTAAATTATAAGTTTTAAAAATTTACCATATTTGCCTCTTCTAATGCAACATGATTATTTTGCTTCAATAGAGTCATGATTGGATTTATAAACTTTAATTTAAGGTAAAAACTAAAAAAGATCTGAATGTGATTGCTGTCGAGTTTGGAAGCAAAAACTCTTCAAATTCTATTAGGGCATTGCCAACCATAACGTTTGGAAGCAATATTGGAATGTGTGGTTCAAAGATGTATTATGGTGTTGTCATTTGGGGAGTCTAAAACACGCTATATTTTTTCTTAATTAAGGTTTTGTCTCACTGAGTTTTCTTTGTAAAGATTTTTAACGAGACAGCTTGTAATTGGAGATTGTTTACACTTTTTTCTTCATTAAATTTTTTTCACACGGGGTTTTTCTTAATAAGTTTTAAGTTTCGTTGATGAATATCCAAAAGGGAGTGTTATAAATTCATTGATAAATAAGTGTCCATATAAATCTCAAAACCCGTAAAGAATTTATTTTTATATAATCCATAAAGAATTTAGTGTACCATAATTCTCTTATTTGTGTTTTTGTAATCTATGGTGATTGAAATATTATAAATAAATGACATATATAATTTTTTTAATATCCAAATATAAATTAAATTATACTTTCATTTTTGTCTACTCTATTATTTTATTCTTCTTTGTTTTCATAATAATCATAATAACAAGAGATTTTTGTAAATTAACAATAAAGATATGAGAATAATGAAAATGGGATAATATAAGAAGTTCCAATATGAAACATTCTTTTTTGTTATATATTTTTTTTCTAAAATCATTACAAAACACATTAAATCTTTTAAGAATCATTATGTGAACTAATTAAAAAAATTAATCTTCTTATAGTTGCTTGTGCTTCTCTTTTCTTTTTCTCTTTTTTTGCTTTCCTTTCACATCTATGTAAACATGATAGCTTGAACGTCTTATGAAAAGCTCATCTCAGACTAAAATAAAAAAGGTAAGTTACACTTAACATCATTAAATTATTAATAAGTTTACATTTTGTTTGTTAAATTTTAAAAAAGTTATAAAATAGTCATTGAATTATTCGAATATTTTTATTTAAGTCACGGACTGTTAAGTCCTTTTCTCTAAAGTCTAGCCGATAATTGCTTTGGGCCATTTACCAATGTCAGTGACGATTATACAATTCGAACAATTTTGAATTCAATTCAAAGAAAAACTCAATAAGCAAACCTCTTGTTCTATTAAAGTAAAAAGAAATTTCACGTTCATTCTTTTAAGGTTCCGTTTTGGTTTAAGCTAAAAGACTGTTTGGTTTGAATTAAAAAAAAAAGAAAAAAGAATAAGGCATTTGGTCAATAAATAAAAATTCAATTACAAATTAACTGGTTGATAAGAATTTCAGATTCCTTTATACTGAAAATTAAAATATATTAATATAAGCTTTGAGCAACAATTCGATGATCAGTACTATAGAGTAGTACCCGTCGACGAGTAGAAGAACATATCTTAAATCCAAGCTAATCTGATGGATGGTGTCAAAAGACTAGAGAAGAAAACCATTTGGATTTTGATTTGTAAATTTATGACGTTCAAAGTTATTTCATGAAAAAATTAAACTATAGAAGAGGAGGGAAAGTTTACCCCTTCGGTTGGTGTCAGAGGTGAGAATAAATAAGGTCATACAACAACAATTTTAACATCCCGGTGATTCAAATAAAAACTTATAAATAATTTAATAACAATTTTATAACTTTTTAAAATTAAATGACTAAAACGTAAACTCGTTAATAATTAAATAACCTTCATGGTTACCCAGTAAAAAAAATCAAATCTCCAACTAACCTACTATTGTATATATTCTGTTATATTATACCAAATTTATAAAGTTTAATCAAATCACATAAATTAAGGATTATATAAAAAACAGGTACTAAAATAATGCAATTTTTCCCATTTAGGTATTTAAAACTTTTTTTTTATCAAAGTAGGTACCTAAAATTTTATTTCATTACCACTTTAGGTACCAACCATTAACTCCTGTTAAAAAAACTCTCTTAACCAATTAAATTATTACATGTGACATTTTTAATTGAATAAAAATATTTAAAATTAAGATTTAGAAGAAATTAAATTAAAAATTATGACACGTTGCCAGATTGCTAGTCCGAAATATGAGATTGGATCAATTTTTTTTTATTTTTACTTTAATTTAATTTAATTTTTACTTAATGTTAATTTTAAATATTTTTATTTAATATAAAATGACATATGTCATAATTTGATTGGTTCAGAGAATTTTTTTGACGGGAGTTAACAATTGGTACCTATAGTGGTAAAGAAATAATTTTTTTTTTATCAGGAGTTTGACCAAAAAGTTTTACTTTATCTAAATGAAAAAAGTTGTATTTTTTGAATACCTATTTTTCATATGAGCCTAAATTAAAAAAATAAAACACAAAGGGATACATCAAGGTAGATTTTTTAAAAAAGTTCTTTAACAAAAATACAAGTTAATTTAAAAAGTTTAATTTTTTAAAATTCAAAGATAATTAAAAATAATTATTTTTTTTTTTTAAAATTGTAGTTAAATATACAAGTGATTAAATAATATAAATTGTCGTCAATGAGGTCTTGACCCAAAAGTAAGTTTCATGTCTTAAAAATATTTAGATTTAAGTTTGACTCCCTTCGTATGTATATGTACAAGTTCTTTTCCAAATTTATTATAGTTATGTTAGGGTTAAGTGCCCCAAGTGCATTTTATATGTTATTATTTATACTTGTAATTTTTCGAATAGATTGGTTTAAATAAAATTTCATCATATATTAATATCGTTTATATTTGTTCTCAATGGTTTTTGCACGCAAAACAAAATGTAAGCAAATATTGGCTCATTGATTATCTAAGGTTTAATTAATACCAAGCCGCATTATATAGTCGGATCATAATGTGAGAAGACAACTTATATTAATAGATAATCTAAATAGTCTCTAATCTAATCGAAATTGAATAAATCAATTGAAAGACTATTATGTTGTTTATCAAGTCCAATTGGAGAGATAACTTATCTTGGGTTCCAGAGCGGATGACTCTCAAAAGATAGTGATATAGATGTCATTGCCTAGACAATACATCGTATAGGACCCAAGTTGAATTTATCATAAATCCATAAATCCATTTATGGATTTATTCATTTACGACGTTCGTAGTGTGACATACCTTAATCTTATGTGGATGATGGATTATGTATGTGTAACTCACATACTTTGATGTATTAAAAGCTGGTACATTAGGTATACGACTTATAGTATCATTCCACAATAGTGAATCATAGCCTTGTAAAGGTAAATTATATCCTCTCATTGGCTTTACATGGTAGTTTGAAAAGTAATGTGGTCACGAGTAATTTATCACAAGACAAATGATTTAATTACTATGTGTTAGTAATTGACTTTTTCATATCGAAAGATATAATGAGAACCATGAGATGATATATGATCATATTAGGGGAACGGATTTTATCTCAAAGAGATTAAGGATATCCTATGAGGATAACACACTTATGACAATGTCATTGGACGAACACTTATTTAGTTGCTTTCATAATGGTATATAATAAACTAGAGTTTAGTCATGATACTATAGTGGAATGACTACATGATTAAATAATGTTGTAATTAATAGACGAATAATTAGAACTTAATTACAAATTAATTGAATCATAATTATATATGTCCAATCGGTCCCTCCGCTAGTTCGAGATAACTTGAAACGAATTGCATGAAAGAATCGATACTATAGAATAAATGAAAATGAGAAGAAAAATAGATCGCATTAATCACTATCTGTTGCGAATGTGTTTTCTTGCTAAGTACAAAAGATGACTTAGAAATTAAATTAATATATTCACATTATTATTTAACTATTTGTGTAACACCCCATACTCGGCCTAGTCGTTATGACCAAATCTTGAGGTAATACGCTTCCCATTTGAAAACCCTAAATAAAAACTAGCTTTGGAAATTGTGTGATATGAAAATATTGTTTTTGGCAATACTCTTATATGTTTTTCTTTAGAAAGTCACGCGTGGGACTTATTTATTTTACGAAAAAACTTTTAATTTAACACTTAGTTTTGCAGCGGAAAATTTCGGAGTTGATAATTTGAAAACTATGATTTCGATAAGTGAAAACGTATAGTTTTGTCGATTGAGTATATAATGAAACATTCGCTATTAACTTTCGTAAAGCTTATTTCAAATTTGCAGCGAAAATTCCTTAGCTTTTTTAATTTTGAAAACCAAGCATTTATTTTTAATTAACAGAAACCATGCGGAAATCTTTAATTGAATAACAAAAACCACCACAAAACCCGAAACCAAAATTAAATCTGAAGATTAGTCCAAAAATCAAAATTCCAAAAAATTTAATTATTAACAAATCAAATCATTTTATGCGAGAAAACCAATTTGAGTTCCCAAACGCCATCCAATCCTAATTTTGACGATTACCTGAAATGGTGAAATAAAAAGCGGTGAGCTATAAAGCTCAGTGTGTAACTTAACTCAAATAGAAACACAGATGACATAGTGAATAGATCAAAGCATCGCAGAGAATTTCATCAAATTCAAATGGCAAAATTGTGCGTGCATGGTTATGTCAATGCAGTATTTTCGAAAAACATAATGCAGATTTTTCAAAAATCTTCCTACCCAACTCTACTACACACCAAAAAGAGTTCCCGAGAACTTATCCATCCAGAAGCACGCCAACAGATAACTGTGGACAATGCCACCAGAGTTGCAATTAAACTGCAAGATCAGATATATGTAGTCAAACCAGATATGTGGTTAAACCACCAGATAGTGCAGATCATTAAACTGTCAGAACTTCCTCCTGACAATAATATCCCAACCCCATGCAATGTGACATGACATGCAAATTCAGAATAAAAACAGTAAGTATGTTGAACATGCAGTCATATACTTAACATAAATGAATAGGCATGGAATTTCCATTTTTTGCAAAACAAATATGTCCGAATTCAATAATAACAAATCAACTTAATCAGAATAGCCACAAAGTCCGATGCCATGAGAATTGGAACAAAACATAACTTATCAATAATCGTATATACATAGCTAATATAAAACATGCTAATGATGCTCACTAATTTACATATCATAACCATATTATATAAGGCAACATACCTCCAGAAGTTACACAATCATATCGGAACAACAATTTTCATTTAACATACATCGTATGTAACACTTATCAAACCTATAAAATCACTGACCTCAAACCTCACTTCAAAACACGACCCTAACTAAATTTTATTAAAAATAGACTTACACGCCCGTGTGGCCCACACAACTTTGCACATTCCCATGTGGCATCAATAGTGAATTTTATGGCTTCGCGTTGTTCGCTGTTTTTCGAGATTATCGTTATACACATGGTCATTTTTTTTGAGATGCTGACACTAAAGCATCAATCCCTACCCTGCACATGACGACAGAACTAAACCAATTAGCAAAATCACCAACTTAGGCGTAGTTTGGATGGGCGGTGTGTTTACCTCTGGTGAGGTTAAAAACAGCGGTGGCGGTGAGATTAGTTACTGTAGCGGTGAGATTGGACACTGTAGCAGTGAGATTAGAAATAGCGGTGGAGTGTGTGTTTGTATTCAAACGCAGCTGTAGCGGTGAGGTGAGAATATAAAATGACTATTAAGTACATTATATTAGAATTGATATATAATAGAAGTTTTTAAATTATTTTACTTATATAAAATTATTAAAATATGTGAATTTATAAATTCATTTAATAAAATATTAAAATGTATCTTCCAATATTTTATTATAAATATTTTAATGAATTATATAATCAATTTAAATTATTTATTAGATAAAATGATTATTATTTTTAATTTTTATAGTTAAATGTTCTTTTATAACAATGATAAATATTATTTTCGCAAATAGTAACATTATACTTGGATCAAATTTTGAAGTATCTAAACATGCAATGTCGAGCCTTGAGCTGGTCATCAATGCTAAAGGGAAGAGCTGCAAATCATATCTGTTGGGATTTTGACAGCAGAGGTGTAACACCCTAAACCCGTATCCATCGCCGGATTAGGGTCACAAGGTGTTACCGAACACAAGTGCAGAACCAAACGTTCACAGGGTCATATTCATTTATATATAAAGCATATAGCTAATTAAATATCAAATACATATTCTTGCTCATATTATACATATGGATCATACCTCAAAATTCACTTGAAATCATACCATGTATATCATCATATTTCAAACAAATAAACATGCCATAAAGTTATGCAATATATACATACTTTACAAAACACATAACTCGAATCATATGCATATCACCTTAATAATATTCGAATACCTAACATAATTTAAACACTTTACTTCATAATTCTTTACATACTTATACTCGACTTAGTATCCATAAGCAAATACAACATTAATAACTTTGTATTATGATCAAGCATATCTCATTGACACAAAATCTTATGCGCATTGGACTACATCAAAATGAATCATTCAAGCATGATCATGAATACACTTTGCCATTCATTCCATGCTCTATTCAAATACTAATATTATTCATATAAAAACATGCTTATAATGTACTCATGTGATCAAATCAAATCATCTTATTTTATAACCGAATGCATACCTAAACATAGAAAATTTTCACTTATAAATAACCGAATTACAATTCAACACGAACACCTATATGTCTTGACCGAATCTACCAACCCAAACATATTCAACAATCACACATCTCCACTTCCAAAACACAACTTGAGACCTTTAAGATTACCTCATAACAAATCATATTTATGTCTATATATTTATGCTTATAAAGAACTCACATGGCAACCATGCTTATATTCCAAATATGATAAACACACATGTCATGATTTAGAACATAAAGCATCAAAACAATTGACATTAAGGTTAAGCCATTTTCGCATGGCTATAATATATATACAAGGACAAAATGTAACACCCCAAACCCGGCCCAAACACCACGACCGGATCTGGTATGTCACTAAGAAAATTTTGGAAGAACATGTCGTATTTTCAGAAAAATATTTTTCTAAAGTTTATCTTCTTATTCGAGAGAAATTTAATAGTTGATAGTTTAAATAAAATATGCCTTTATAAATTAAAAACCCAAATTTAAATAGATACATTAGTTCAATAAGAATTTAATTAACTAAAAGTAATTAAAGCCCAAAATAAAACAAAACATAAACTAGTGGCCCATAGCCTTATTACAACGAGATTTAAAATCCATTAATTAAAAATATAAAGTATTAACTTGAGACTTTTTGTTGGATCCAGTTGGTCTTTTGCATGGCCACCTTGCGTTCCTCTCCAGCCCGGTCCGAAGCACTAGGTATCACCTGAAAGGTTAATTAATAGGGTGAGTCGCGAGACTCAGTGTGCAACCCTCATGCACCACTAGATTTTGGGCTTTAAGCCCGTTAAACAAAGTAAACAGTTTAATACTCATAATAGAAATTAATAACAAATAATATGCAAGGCCCAACCCGTTTGCCTAGGTTTCCATCCGCTACACGCCCCCGTACCAACCATACACACCATTGGGGATTTCTACAATCGACCCACACCGCTACACACCATGATGGCGGTCATGCTTTGCTCATCCACATATGATGGCCAAGCCCTTATAACATATAATGGCGAAGCCCGTATAACATTTAATGGCGGCTTTGTATAACGATTCATGGCATTAGCCGCTACATCGAGATCACGGTAAAATCGCTACACATATAACGTATAACTTCCTCCTTTCATCAACCCAACCCATGCAATCATATACAAGCATTTTACTTATAACATATAAACAGATTACTTACTAACCTGGTGAACCGCTTTTACCCTCATTGGGCTTTCATCAATAAATCGAGATGTCGGCAATTATCAAAACATATAAATCTTATGATCATGTATTTTATGATTAGATCTAGATGGTGGGAAGTATTACACACACGATATCGCGAAATCAATATTCTTAGTCGATGTCCTTGCTATCCGGATCTATTATCCTCAATGTAAAGCCTTGCTCAAAAGCCGGAAAAACACACAAAGATTTAGCCCCTTCAACAATCGGCCAAGGTTAATAAATCCCAAATTATACGTTAAAACTAATAGATCCCTTACCTTGAAATCCGAAAGTAACACGATTCTATAACTTAGAGATCTATGCGATTGACTCCACTAAAGTTCCCTTCAGATTTCGGCACAAGTAGGCACCACAGAAGTAATTCGGCAATCACAGGAGATGAGATCTAGGGATTTTGGCTTTTAGGAAAATCCCGGAAAAAGTATGAACAAGAGAAGGCTGATGTGTCTTTGGCTTTTAAAATACTTGAGTGAAGAGTTTCGGTTTCTGACAGGAAAAGAGAAGAAGAAAAGAAAACAAGGAAGAGACATGAAGATTTCGGCTAGGAAGAAAAAGAATGGAAAGAGTTTCGGCTTTTGAATCAAAGTGAAGATGAGGGAATAGGCTTAGAGATTTCGGCTTTTGCAGAGAATGAAGAAGAAGATGGAACTTTAGGAGTTTTCGGCTTTTACTCAGAGAAGAAGAGAAAAGAATGAGAGAAAAACCCAAATGCTTTGAAATTGAAGAGATATTCCCCTATTTATAGAAATTTCTACACTTACCTAACCTTACAGATAAATCCTATCTTTTCTCCTTTATCTTAATCTACTAGCTCATCTAAAAGAGACTTAATTATCTCTAACTCCTCCCTCCTTTATCAGCATATTATCCATATATTTTAATCATTAAAATCCCTAAATTTTAGCCTTTATCTGCTTATTATCCACATAAAATAAATTCCTAAATAATAGCCTTTATCTGCTTATTATCCACATATTTTAAACATTAAAACCCCTAAATTTTAGCCTTGTTGCCATCCACTCCACCTAATCCTAATGCCCAAAATTTAGCTAACTTAAATTAAAAGAATTGGGCTCCATGAAACTTAAATTTGGGCCCCTTACTCCCTTGTGTGGCGTCACCTCCTAAGATTGGGCCACAAGCCCACTTTGGTATTTTAAACATAGATACTACCTTTTAAACCCTATAATGCCCAAACAGATAATTTTAATCAAGGCATCTACCTAAGCCTGAGCCTAATTTGGACCCCTAACACTTAAATTAGCACATTAAACATATCCACCCATTAAACGCATAGGCCCAAAAATTCAGGATGTTACAGTTCTACCCCCCTTAAAGAAATTTCGTCCTCGAAATTTCCAACTAACTATTAATCGTACTACCCAAGTCTCACCACTATGCTTTCACTGCGCACTCTAATTCTAAAGTCAAAATAAACACTTAGTATACTATGGTAGGTGCGCACCTAGTATTCGCATCTAAAGCGTCCTCGTCCCCTTATACTCATGCTATCGGTTCGCGTTTATCTGATTAAAAATTTTATGAATTATTGGTTTTCTTCCACTGATTATCCACGAACAGTCTTATGATTAGTAGTTTTAAGAGTAGTTCTTTCGAATTCGCAATTCAGTCTCAAGTTCACCTTTCCTAGTTCTAAGAACTACATACATTCAACCATCAATATACAGACAACATCCATGCACCCACATTCAACACATAGAGGTATTTTCGTTATTCCACTACCCATGGGTATTTTTCGTAATTTTATCCTACAGGGGTATTTTCGTAATTTTCAAAATAGAGTTCCTTGGTGATTTTGTGAAAGAAGGGTATTTTGGTATTTTTTCAATCTGGGGGTTTATTGGTAATTTTACAATCCAGGGGTATATTGGTAATTTTACAATCCGGGGACATTTTGGTAATTTTACAAATCAGGGGTATTTTAGTCATTTTATAAATCAGGGGTATTTTAGTAATTTTTAAAAATCAAGAATATTTTCAAAATAATTTTTTTTTTATTTTTAAAACAGACAGGGGTATCTTGAAGGATTTAATTTCAAAAGAAAATAGTAGTGTTCAGGTGGTTGTGGATTTCTGTTTGTTGTCATGTGTTGTATTGTTTTTTTACGGAAAAATTTCGTTGACTCTGTAAATCGGGGTATATTTGCAAATCATGGGTATCTTGGGTTTTTTTTTTCCAAAACAAGGGTTTCTAACAATTTTGTAAAGATAAGGTAGCTGGTCCCTTTCGGGTTTTAATTATAGATTTTGGCCCGTCAACAAGTCCTCGTGGCTAGGGTGAACAGTTACTACGCACCAGGTAGGATTCCAGTGAAGAGGAGGTGAGTCACTAGGACTGATAAAATACCAGGCTCTTCCGGATCCTTCCTAGACATGCGTATGACGGTTACCACACCCTAGTCTTGCGGCTCGTTAACGGGTTTGTTTAGTGAAATTAAGTTTTATGACACTTTAAGAAGTGGTTTGAACTAAGCCTAGAGTCCATCAAGTTCTAATTCTAACTAATCTACGTCCCACTAGGCCCATTAAGCCCACATATACAAAGATCATACAATGGTTCAGAATACTTACCTGGCGGACTTGGGCCGGAGACGCAGGTGCCATGCTGAGCTAACAGACCTGTTATAATTTAAAAACATTCATGTTTTAAAAACCCTTTTTTTTTCGAAAACATTTTGAACCCAAAACCCAAAGCCGAGTTTTGAACCGGGCTCTGATACCAATTTGTAACACCCCAAACCCGGCCCAAACACCACGACCGGATCTGGTATGTCACTAAGAAAATTTTGGAAGAACATGTCGTATTTTCAGAAAAATATTTTTCTAAAGTTTATCTTCTTATTCGAGAGAAATTTAATAGTTGATAGTTTAAA
The DNA here is from genome assembly GCA_025698515.1 of Gossypium sturtianum. Classification (NCBI taxonomy): domain Eukaryota; kingdom Viridiplantae; phylum Streptophyta; class Magnoliopsida; order Malvales; family Malvaceae; genus Gossypium; species Gossypium sturtianum. Next base: position 4,680,055 of record CM046946.1, on the reverse strand, counting down.
TAAAATATGCCTTTATAAATTAAAAACCCAAATTTAAATAGATACATTAGTTCAATAAGAATTTAAATAACTAAAAGTAATTAAAGCCCAAAATAAAACAAAACATAAACTAGTGGCCCATAGCCTTATTACAACGAGATTTAAAATCCATTAATTAAAAATATAAAGTATTAACTTGAGACTTTTTGCTTTGGACCCAGTTGGTCTTTTGCATGGCCACCTTGCGTTCCTCTCGGCCGGTCCAAGCACTAGGTATCACCGAAAAGGTTAATTAATAGGGTGAGTCGCGAGACTCGGTGTGCAACCCTCATGCACCACTAGATTTTGGGCTTTAAGCCCGTTAAACAAAGTAAACAGATTTAATACTCATAATAGAAATTAATAACAAATAATATGCAAGGCCCAACCCGTTTGCCTAGGTTTCCATCCGCTACACGCCCCATACCAATCTGTACACACCATTGGGGATTTCTACAATCGACCCACACCGCTACACACCATGATGGCGGTCATGCTTTGCTCATCCACATATGATGGCCGAAGCCTTATAACATATAATGGCCAAGCCCGTATAAACATTTAATGGCGGCTCAGATAATGATTCACGGCATTAGCCGCTACATCGAGATCACGGTAAAATCGCTACACATATAACGTATAACTTCCTCCTTTCATCAACCCAACCCATGCAATCACATACAAGCATTTTACTTATAACATATAAACAGTTACTTACTAACTTTGGTGAACCGCTTTTACCCTCCTTGGGCTTTCATCAATAAATCGAGATGTCGGCAATTATCAAAACATATAAATCTTATGATCATGTATTTTATGATTAGATCTAGATGGTGGGAAGTATTACACACACGATATCGCGAAATCCAATATTCTTAATCGATGTCCTTGCTATCCGGATCTATTATCCTCAATGTAAAGCCTTGCTCAAAAGCCGAAAAAACACACAAAGATTTAGCCCCTTCAACAATCGGCCAAGGTTAATAAATCCCAAATTATACGTTAAAACTAATAGATCCCTTACCTTGAAATCCCGAAAGTAACACGATTCTATAACTTAGAGATCTATGCGATTGACTCCACTAAAGTTCCCTTCAGATTTCGGCACAAGTAGGCACCACAGAAGTAATTCGGCAATCACAGGAGATGAGATCTAGGGATTTCGGCTTTTAGGAAAATCCCGAAAAAAGTATGAACAAGAGAAGGCTGATGTGTCTTTGTCTTTTAAAATACTTGAGTGAAGAGTTTCGGTTTCTGACAGGAAAAGAGAAGAAGAAAAGAAAACAAGGAAGAGACATAAAGATTTCGGCTAGGAAGAAAAAGAATGGAAAGAGTTTCGGCTTTTGAATCAAAGTGAAGATGAGGGAATAGGCTTAGAGATTTCGGCTTTTGCAGAGAATGAAGAAGAAGATGGAACTTTAGGAGTTTTCGGCTTTTACTCAGAGAAGAAGAGAAAAGAATGAGAGAAAAACCCAAATGCTGAAATTGAAGAGATATTCCCCCTATTTATAGAAATTTCGGCACTTACCTAACCTTGCAGATAAATCCTATCTTTTCTCCTTTATCTTAATCTACTAGCTCATCTAAAAGAGACTTAATTATCTCTAACTCCTCCCTCCTTTATCAGCATATTATCCACATATTTTAATCATTAAAATCCCTAAATTTTAGCATTTATCTGCTTATTATCCACATAAAATAAATTCCTAAATAATAGCCTTTATCTGCTTATTATCCACATATTTTAAACATTAAAACCCCTAAATTTTAGCCTTGTTGCCATCCACTCCACCTAATCCTAATGCCCAAAATTTAGCTAACTTAAATTTAAAGAATTGGGCTCCATGAAACTTAAATTTGGGCCCCTTACTCCCTTGTGTGGCGTCACCTCCTAAGATTGGGCCACAAGCCCACTTTGGTATTTTAAACATAGATACTACCTTTTAAACCCTATATGCCCAAACAGATAATTTTAATCAAGGCCTCTACCTAAGCCTGAGCCTAATTTGGACCCCTAACACTTAAATTAGCACATTAAACATATCCACCCATTAAACGCATAGGCCCAAAAATTCAGGATGTTACACAAAATATATAGTTCCAACTTAGTCTAGCCTATACATGCCTTTAGTCCAAAATCTAAACTCAAAGTACCCACAATAAGTTGATAGTGTGGTTGACTTCGTAGACGATCCCCTGAGCTCGTAGCTTGGTCAAAATCTATAAAACAGAATGATGAACACACAGAGTAAGCTAACTAGCTTAGTAAGTCTTAAGCAATTAAAAATAATTCAATTGAACTCTCAAGCATTTTAGATCAAATATTTAATTTCAATTAAGCTTTAACAAAACACACATGGTAACTCATTGCCGAACCCCAATACCTTATTTAACTTAGCATTCTTAATTATCTTACCTTTAACAAATAAATTACTATCTCGGCTCATGATTCAAATAGTAAGTATCAACTTTCAACCATATACTCATTTCATATGCAAATCATTCAATAAAGCCACATACAAGAACATATATATACACTTATCCATTCAACATTTCATATATCTAAATATTCAATATCCATGTAAAGATATTATGATCACATAACCAAAGGCTGAATATGCATATATAGTCATTAGTCACATCCTTGCTCAACAAAACTCACATATATGCTTACTTAATTGGTCGAATATAGAAACTCAATTAAATAACTCATATGCACTTACCTGTATGGCCGAATAATAAATAACTCGTATTATCAACTTACTTGTCCCATAAACACATCACGATGTACTCTCATAAGCCACAAGTCGATATTTTATCACCGGTATAAAACCTGCTAGGCATAAGCCTGAATTTCACACCGGTACTAAGCCTGCTAGACCCAAGGTCTGATATTTATTCACCCAAGAATAAGCTGCTGAGGCATAAAGCCCGATATAATCACCAGCCCAAGGCTTGCTAGGCTCGAAGCTTGAATAGTAATACTTAAAGATATCTCACATAAATCATTACACATATCAACTATTTTCTCATTGAAATATCATCGTACAAATATTCAAATACTTCTAACATTCGAATAATTCAACCAAATTACGTTTTTTTAACCAAATTCGACAATTTCATGTATAGTCACAATGGTTTCAAGTTTCAGCATTTATTAAATTACGTAAATAATTTACGACATATATTCGCTTAGAGACTTGCCTCGGATATCGTTTGACAACAAAGACCGACTATTCAATTATCTTCGTTTTTCCCCGATCCAAATCCGTTTTCCTTTGTTCTTGATCTAAACATATTTAAAACAAATACTAAAACATAAGACTTTACTTAACTTATATATATGGTCTATTAATGCCGAATGCTAATACCCCATTTAACTCAACCATCATGACTAATTTTGTAACAGTCTGGTTTATACCCTAGTCGGAACAGTGGTTTCGGGACCACGAATACGAGTCCGAATAATATTTTAATATTATATTCTGTTCCGTAGATATCTGAATTAGTATGTGCTAAATTTCCGTAAGCTAATTTGTCCGTCAGTGTGTTTAATTTGGAAAAAGGATGAAATTGCATTAAATGTGGAAGTTGTTTGCTATTTGCTAAAGTGTCTATGTGTTGTGGCTTTTTAATTGTGAGGACTTAGGTGGTAATATAGCCATTATTATTGTTAGTGGACGGCAATGGGTGGTAAAAAAATATATATAATATGTTTATTATGTTTACTTTAAAATGTTTCATTAATATTATTATATTATATATGGTAGATATTTTTATAATGAAAACAAAAAAAGCAAGCCATTATCATCATTTTATCACCTCACTGCCGAAAAACACCAAAAGAAAAGAAAGAAAAATTTAGCTAAGCATTCGGCACTTGTAAGCCAAAATTAAGGTATGATTTGGTTTCGGTTTTTGATAATTTTTACGTTTTTGTAATCGTTGCTTCTTCTACTATCAAGCCCATGTCTCAATTTTGTGAATTGATGATTTTTGTGTGATATGCCATTGATGATATATCAAGCTTTTTGATGATTTTTGGTGTTAAATGAAAGATATGAGTTAGATGAACATACTTTGTTCTTGAAGTTTTGATAAATTTAGCTAAATAAGGCTAAATGGTGAAAATATTATTTTGGAGGGCTAGTGTGTGAATTTGATGAAATATTTGGACTTATATAGTCCTTAGGGAGGTTCGGCCATGCATATGTGTCAACAAATTGTGTATATTTGATGTTTTGAGAAAATAGGACTAAATTGATAAAATGTGCAAATGTGAGGGCTAAAATTTTAAATAGCCTAAAATATGTGTGTATGGATTGAATTTAATGAATTAGTGAATAAAAGGATTAATTCTGAATATGTTTAGATCAATAACCGAAGAAAACGGACTTAGATCGCGGGAAAGCGAAAGTAACTGAGTAGTCGTTTTCATTCCGATAAACCGAATCTGAGGTAAGTCATATTGCTAATAAATGTAATTGTATTGAATTGAGTTTATTTACATGACTATCAATGATAATGACTGCATTTGTGATGCTATGTAAATGATTACTGGGATAAGGTTGACATAGTGATAAGTTGGAGAAGTTTTATATGAACTTAGGAATACAAAGGTATCTACTCTGTTTTATCATGTAAGACCTCGTCTTGGACGTTGGCATTGATTTGATTACGTGTAAGACCTCGTCTGGGACGTAGGCATCGTTATCTGATTATATGTAAGACCTCGTCTGGGACGTAGGCATTGTTATCTGATTATATGTAAGACCTCGTCTGGGACGTAGGCATCGTTATCTGATTATATGTAAGACCACGTCTGGGACGTAGGCATCGTTATCTGATTATATGTAAGACCTCGTTTGGGACGTAGGCATCGTTATCTAATTATATGTAAGACCACGTCTGGGACGTTGGCTACTATATAAGCTTTTCGTATAAGACCTTGTTCGAAACGTAGATATCGATATCTATTTATATGTAAGACCACGTTTGGGACGTTGGTAATGATATGAGTTTTTTGTGTAAGACCTCGTCTAAGACGTTGGCTTTGTACGACTACTCTGAGTTTTCTGAGTATCCTATTAGATTCCTATTGGTTCAACGGGCAAGTCTGTGATACGAATTGTAAATCCGAGTTATGATCAGTTAAGTAAACGAATGTCTGTTTCAGGTACGTTGACTCATACACTAAGTGTGTATATAAGGTAAGTTCTTAAGTGATCTTACTAAGATGATTATGTATAATTGGATAACATTATGAGATGTGATAGTAAGTACGAAAATGCTTTATATTTATAAGACTTTTGAATTGATGAATGTGGCAAATATGGTTAAGTACATGGACCAAGTATGTATGTGATAATTTGCTATGTATGTGATAATTTGCTAAGTGATTGAGTGGTGCTCATGTATCTATGAGTATATATGCCTTCTATGCTAAGTTTGTTTGTATTATGACTTACTAAGCTTTTGAAAAGCTTACTCTGTACATGTGTTTTCTCTGTTTTTTAGGTCGTCAAGCTACTGAAGGCTCGGGACCGTCAAGGATCGTCATCACACTACTAAACTCGTTTTGGTACCCTTTTGAAAATGTATATAGCTAAATATGGCATGTATAGGCTAGATATGTGTATATGTTTATGAAGTGAACTTAGCCATGTGTTTTGGCAAGTTTTGAGTTGGTAATATGCTTGAATGAATGAGCTTTATGATACAAATTTTGATATGAGTTGATGCATATGAAATGGTTAAGTTTTGTTTAAACAATGGATGATTTTGATTGTGTATGAATTAGGTGTATTTGGTGTGTTTTAATAACCAAAAAATGGTGAAAATAGCAGTTTTTACACGGTCTAGACACATGGGCGTGTGCCCAGACCGTGTGGCAAAAGCCAGAATCAAAATAAATTGCCACGGGTTAGTTCTACGGCCGTGTGTAGCAAGTCAGAATCTGCCCACGGGCTGCCCACGGCCATGTGATTTCCCACGGGCAGGCCACATGGGCATGTCCCAAGCCACACGGGCATGTGCCCCTATTCTCAAGAAAAAGTTTCCAAAGTTCCTAATTTAGTCCCAAATCACTTCTTAATCATATTTTGAGTCTCGTAGGTCCATATTAGGGTCTTAAAGATGAAATTTGAAAAATTTTAAATTGTGCCTCGGGATTATATCCCAATTTACTCGTTTATTTATGTTTAACTCCGGTAATACCTCGTAACCCTGTTCCGACGACAGTTTAGGGTTAAGGGGTGTTACAAATTTGCTTTTTAACAATCAAATTATTAATTCGGCATATGGTTCATATATAAATTAACATCTCTTCTCCAACTACTCATATTTTCGATACACATAATTCAATAGGATTGCATATATATGTATATACAAATAAGTATATACTTTGCACCTATTAATTTCACATAAAAAAATATTTACACACATGTCCATTTGACACTTCATACATTCATATACATGGCATCAAAGTAATCCCAATATGGCCACATAAACATAAAACCGAATGTACATAAACCATTAGCATCATTCTCGTTCGATAAGTTAACATATATACCTACCTTATAGATTTCAAACATATGCTTATTATTCTTCCATCAACACAACAAAACCGAATTATGCATCCATGGCCGAACCTATGACATGCTCCAAACTCTAAAATTTTCACATGAGTTTGATAATATTTAGACTAACAAACTCAAAAATGTAAAAATCTACCAAAAACCAACTCAATACTAACCTAAAAAATGACATGCAATAGCCGAACTTTGAGAGCTTAAGTCCCCCCCCCCCTTTTTCTTTGTTAAATTCGGCAATGAAGAACAAGAAAGATGGAAGATAAAATCCCATTATTCTTTTATGTTTATTTCCTTATTTTAATCATTTAAACTATTAATATAATCCAACTTAGTTAAAGAAAATAATTAAAAATAAAAAGCCATCATCATGCCATCCACTTAATTAAATTTTGGATAATTTGACATGCAAGTCCATGCATGCAAGAAACAAGTCAATTAAATCCTTCCAATTTAAATAAAGGCTACTTTTTCCTCTTAAACAATTTAATCCTTTTTCTTAAATTAATCACACAAACAAGTGAATTTTCTTATGAAATTTTTCACACATACTAATTCACATATAATTAACACAGAAAATACTATTTAATTATTATTCGAACTCGGATTCGTGGTCCCGAAACCACCGTTTCGATTAGGGTCAAACTCGAGCTGTTACAACTCTCCCCTCTTTAAGGATTTTCGTCCCCGAAAATCTTACCGTTAAACAGAATCGGATATTGTTGCTTCATTGAATCCTCATGCTCCCACGTAGCCTCTTCTACTCCATGTCGATTCCATAATACTTTTACTAACGGAATTTTCTTGTTTCTCAACTCTTTTACTTCACAAGCTAAGATACGGATTGGTTCTTCCTCGTACGTCATATTTGATCGAATTTCAATCTCAGATGGGGCAATCACATGTGACGGATCAGATCGATATCTATGAAGCATCGAAACATGAAATACATTGTGTATCTTTTCTAATTCAGAGGGCAACCTTAATCTATAAGCAACAGGCCCGACACATTCAATAATCTCATACGGCCTGATGAACCTCATATTTAACTTGCCTTTACGTCCGAATCGAAGCACTTTCTTCCACGGAGAAACTTTCAAAAATACCCGGTCTCCGATCTGAAACTCAATGTCTTTACGTTTCAAATCCGCGTATGACTTTTGTCGATCTAATGCAGCTTTTAAACTATCACGGATCACTACCACTTTCTCTTCAGTCTCTTTAATCATATCAACCCCGTGTATCTTGTTTTCACTGAGCTCGGTCCAGTATAATGGTGTACGACATTTACGACCGTACAAAGCTTTATAGGGTGCCATTTTGATACTAGATTGAAAACTATTATTGTAAGCAAATTCAATCAGAGGTAAGTATCGTTCCCAAGTACCTTCAAACTCGAGAACGCAACATCTCAACATATCCTCAAGTATCTGAATGGTTCGTCCAGACTGACCATCTGTCTGCGGATGAAAAGCTGTGCTAAAGTGTAGTTTAGTACCTAAAGCATCTTGCAATTTCTTCTAGAACCGCGACGTGAATCTCGGGTCTCTGTCTGAAACAATGGAAATCAGCACACCATGTAATCTCACAATTTGAGATACATACAACTCAACAAGCTTATCAAGCGAATAGTCTGTACGAACTGGAACAAAGTGAGCTGATTTGGTTAGTCTATCCACTATAACCCAAATTGTATCTTTCTTGCTCGGTGTCATAGGCAAGCCGGATACAAAATCCATGGTAATTCTGTCCCATTTCCATTCAGGTATCATGATCGGCTGAAGTAACCCAGAAGGCACCTGATGTTTGGCCTTTATTTGTTGACAAACTAAGCACTTCGAGACAAATTCAGATATGTCCCGTTTCATATCAGGCCACCAATAGAACTATTTCAGATCGTTATACATTTTCGTGCTACCCGGATGAACAGATAATCGACCACTATGAGCTTCATTCAATAGTGTCTGAATCAAATCCGAATTCCTTGGAACACATATTCGGCCTTTAAACTTCAAACAGTCATTCTCATCAATTGAAAACTCGACTCAACATTGCTTTCTGCATCGAACTTCGTCTTGCCAACAAATCTTTGTCAACTTTCTGGGCATCGCTAACTTGTTGAATAAACAACGGTCTTACTTTTAGTTCGGCTACTATTGAACCATCATCAGACATAACCATATGCGCGTTCAACGCACGAAGAGTAATTAAAGACTTTCGACTTAAAGCATCCGCAACAACATTAGCTTTTCCCGGATGATAGTCAATCACTAACTCATAATCTTTCAGTAGCTCCAACCACCTGCGTTGTCTCAGGTTCAAATCTCTCTAAGTCATCAAATACTTCAAACTCTTGTGATCTGAATAAACATGACATTTCTCACCGAACAGATAATGACGCCAAATCTTTACTTGCGAACACAATGGTCATAAGCTCTAAATCATGTGTCGGGTAATTTCTTTCGTGTGGCTTCAATTATCTCGAAGCATAAGCTATGACTTTGCCTTCCTGCATCAAAACGCAACCCAAACCATTCAAAGATGCATCACTATAAACAACAAATTCTTTACCCGATTCAGGTTGGACTAACACTTGGGCTCTCACGGTCAAAAGAGCTTTCAAGCGATCGAAACTTTTACGACACTTTTCCGACCATTCAAACTTAACATCATACGTAATAGCTTTGTCAGCGGGGTAGCTATCATAGAAAAATCTTTCACAAATCGTCTGTAGTAAATAGCAAGTCCCAGAAAGCTTCGAATTTCGGAAACATTTTTCGGTGGTTTCCAATCGAGTATAGCCGATATTTTATTCGGATCAACCCGAATACGATCTTTGAAACAACGTGACCCGAGAAATCGACTTCACTCGGCCCGAACTCGCATTTACTAAACTTTGCATACAATTTGTTTATCTCGTAAAGTTTGTAGCACAAGCCTCAGATGCTCGGCATGCTCGGTTTCATTTCTGGAGTAGATCAGAATATCATCTATAGACACTACCACAAACCGATCCAAATACTGACTGAAAATCTGATTCATGAGATCCATAAAAATAGCAGGTGCATTAGTGAGTCCGAAAGGCATAACCAAAAACTCGTAGTGTCCGTACCTCGTCCGGAAAGCAGTCTTTGACACATCTGAATCTCTGACTCGCAACTGATAATAACCCGACCTCAAATCTATCTTTGAGAACACTGAAGCCCCTTTCAATTGATCAAACAAGTCATCAATCCGAGGCAACAGATATTTATTCTTTATGGTTACCTGATTTAGCTGTCGGTAATCAATGCACATTCGCATAGTCCCATCTTTCTTTTTCACAAATAAAACTGGTGCACCCCAAGGAGAGAAACTTGGTCGTGCAAAGCCCCTATCTGTTAACTCTTGCAACTGTGCTTTCAACTCTTTTAATTCTGTAGGTGCCATCCGGTACGGAGCTATCAAAATCGGAGTCGTCCCCGGTACTAACTCAATACCAAACTCTATCTCTCAAACAGGTGGCAAACCCGGTAATTCCTCAGGAAACACATCTGGATACTCACACACGACTGGTATGGATTCAATCTTATTTTCAGTCACTTTACTATCAAGCACATAAGCAAAACAAGCTTCATACACCTTTTTCATATACCTCCGAGCTAACATCGAAGATATTACTGCTGGTAACCCATTCAGATCATTAGATTCAATCCGAATTCTTTCACCATTCTGACATCTCAAATCAATGGTCTTTCTTTTGCAATTAACAACAGCATCGTGCAAAGTCAACCAGTCCACTCCCAGAATCATATCGAATTCATCAAAAGGCAACAACATCAAATCGGCTGGGAAACATGAATCCCGAATCATCAACGGGCAACTTTTACACACTTTGTTGACCAGAACACATCGGCCTAGAGGGTTTGACACTCGAATTACAAACTCAGTAGACTCAACAGGTAGAGTCTTACTGGATACTAATGTTTCACACATATAAGAATGAGTCGAACCAGGATCAATCAATGCAATAACACTAGTATCATAAAGAGTGAAAGTACTGGTAATAACATCTGGAGAAGAAACATCCTCACGGGTGCGTATAGCATATGCTCTAGCAGGTGCACGAGCCTCTGATCGAACCGCTGTATCTTTTGTTCCTCTCTGATCGCCACCTATATTACCCGAATATGCGGGTGGTCTCCTCCTCGTCTTGACACGTTGCTCGGTCTCGCATTCTGAACAGTGTTTTGCTCTGCTAACATCGGGCACTCCTGAATAAAATGATCCATCGATCCACATTTAAAACAGAACCGATCATGCAATCTACAACTCCCAGAATGCCATTTCCCACAATGCTTGCACTCAGCCCGGTTCTGCTGAACATTACCAACGCTAGCCATCGAAGTAGCTCGAGAACCCGCAGGAGGTCGATCTCGGTCTCGTCTAGAAAAGTCTGAAGTAGCTTTATGTCGACTGAATTCATCTTTGAACTTCTTTGATACCGAATGAAAGGTCTTATTCGATGATCTTTTACGAATATCTCTAGCTTCAAATTCAGCTTTTCTCTTCTCTTTTCCAAGCTCTTCGACTTTACATGCTCGTTCAACAAGTACCATGAACTCTTTAATCTCAAGTATGCCGACTAGCAACTTAATGTCTTCATTCAAACCGTTTTCAAATATTTTACACATAATAGCCTCGGTTGCAACACATTCACGAGCATATCGGCTCAATCTCACAAATTTCCGTTCATATTCAGTCACGGTCATACGACCCTGTTTCAATTCTAGAAATTCTTTACGCTTTTGATCGATGAATCTCTGACTAATATATTTCTTACGAAACTCAGTCTGGAAGAATTCCTAGGTAACCTTCTCTTTCGGAACCACCGATACTAGTGCATTCCACCAGTGATATGCAGTGTCCCGTAATAAGGATATAGCACATTTTAAACATTCCTCCGGAGTACATGATAGCTCATCGAACACACGGATAGTATTACCAAGCCACAGCTCAGCTCGTTCTGCATCATCACCATCATTAGCTTTAAATTCTTCAGCCCCGTGTTTCCTGATTTGATCCACAGGAGGCCTGCTAAATCTCATCGGATCTACTATCGGAGGTACCATAGGTATCGGAGATGGATTATTCGGGGGTGGAGGTTGTTGCACAGCCGGATTAGTCTGGGTTTATTGAGTAAACCATTCGTTCATCATCTGGTAGAAGGCTTGCTTAGCCTCCCCCTCATGGCTACTCGAAATAGGTCGAGAGTCTACCGGCGCTGACCCATGCGCGGGATCAGGCGCTACGCTCTCAACATCATCAGCTACTGCTCTATCGGGGTCCATTTACTATATAAAAACATAATTCAGATGTCAGAAGTCATCACACTATCGCATTATAATTTAAGGCATGTATAGCTAGACTCACACGTGCTACGGTAGTCCTAGAATCGACTAAACCGTAAGCTCTGATACCAACAAAATGTAACACCCTAAACCCATATCCATCGCCGGATTAGGGTCACAAGGTGTTACCAAACACAAGTGCAGAACCAAACATTCACACGGGTCATATTCATTTATATATAAAGCATATAGCTAATTAAATATTAAATACATATTCTTGCTCATATTATACATATGGATCATACCTCAAAATTCACTTGAAATCATACCATGTATATCATCATATTTCAAACAAATAAACATGCCATAAAGTTATGCAATATATACATACTTTACAAAACACATAACTCGAATCATATGCATATCACCTTAATAATATTCGAATACCTAACATAATTTAAACACTTTACTTCATAATTATTTACATACTTATACTCGACTTAGTATCCATAAGCAAATACAACATTAATAACTTTTTATTATGATCAAGCATATCTCATTGACACAAAATCTTATGCGCATTAGACTACATCAAAATGAATCATTCAAGCATGATCATGAATACACTTTGTCATTCATTCCATGCTCTATTCAAATACTAATATTATTCATATAAAAACATGCTTATAATGTACTCATGTGATCAAATCAAATCATCTTATTTTATAACCGAATGCATACCTAAACATAGAAAATTTTCACTTATAAATAACCGAATTACAATTCAACACGAACACCTATATGTCTTGACCGAATCTACCAACTCAAACATATTCAACAATCACACATCTCCACTTCCAAAACACAACTTGAGACCTTTAAGATTACCTCATAACAAATCATATTTATGTCTATATATTTATGCTTATAAAGAACTCACATGGGAACCATGCTTATATTCCAAATATGATAAACACACATGTCATGATTTATAACATAAAGCATCAAAACAATTGACATTAAGGTTAAGCCATTTTCGCATGGCTATAATATATATACAAGGACAAAATCTATAGTTCCAACTTAGTCTAGCCTATACATGCCTTTAGTCAAAAATCCAAACTCAAAGTACCCACAATAAGTTGATAGTGTGGTTGACTTCGTAGACGATCCCCTGAGCTCGTAGCTTGGTCAAAATCTATAAAACAGAATGATGAACACACAGAGTAAGCTAACTAGCTTAGTAAGTCTTAAGCAATTAAAAATAATTCAATTGAACTCTCAAGCATTTTAGATCAAATACTTAATTTCAATTAAGCTTTAACAAAACACACATGGTAACTCATTGCCGAACCCCAATACCTTATTTAACTTAGCATTCTTAATTATCTTACCTTTAACAAATAAATTACTATCTCGGCTCATGATTCAAATAGTAAGTATCAACTTTCAACCATATACTCATTTCATATGCAAATCATTCAATAAAGCCACATACAAGAACATATATATACACTTATCCATTCAACATTTCATATATCTAAATATTCAATATCCATGTAAAGATATTATGATCACATAACCAAAGGCTGAATATGCATATATAGTCATTAGTCACATCCTTGCTCAACAAAACTCACATATATGCTTACTTAATTGGTCGAATATAGAAACTCAATTAAATAACTCATATGCACTTACCTGTATGGCCGAATAATAAATAACTCGTATTATCAACTTGCCGAATAATAAATAACTCGTATTATCAACTTACTTGTCCCATAAACACATCACGATGTACTCTCATAAGCCACAAGTCGATATTTTATCACCGGTATAAAACCTGCTAGGCATAAGCCTGAATTTCACACCGGCACTAAGCTTGCTGAACCCAAGGTCCGATATTTATTCACCCAATAATAAGCACGCTGCTGAGCATAAAGCCCGATATAATCACCACCCAAGGCTTGCTAGGCTCGAAGCCTAAATAGTAATACTTAAAGATATCTCACATAAATCATTACACATATCAACTATTTTCTCATTGAAATATCATCGTACAAATATTCAAATACTTCTAACATTTGAATAATTCAACCAAATTACATATTTTTTTAACCAAATTCAGCAATTTCATGTATAGTCACAATGGTTTCAAGTTTCAGCATTTATTAAATTACGTAAATAATTTACGACATATATTAAACTTAGAGACTTACCTCGGATATCGTTTGACAACAAAGACCGGCTATTCAATTATCTTCGTTTTTCCCCGATCCAAATCCGTTTTCCTTTGTTCTTGATCTAAACATATTTAAAACAAATACTTAAAACATAAGATTTTACTTAACTTATATATATGGTCTATTAATGACAAATGCTAATACCCCATTTAACTCAACCATCATTACTAATTTGCTTTTTAACAATCAAATTATTAATTCGGCATATGGTTCATATATAAATTAACATCTCTTCTCCAACTACTCATATTTTCGATACACATAATTCAATAGGATTGCATATATATGTATATACAAATAAGTATATACTTTGCACCTATTAATTTCACATAAAAAAATATATACACACATGTCCATTTGACACTTCATACATTCATATACATGGCATCAAAGTAATCCCAATATGGCCACATAAACATAAAACCGAATGTACAAGAACCATTAGCATCATTCTCGTTCGATAAGTTAACATATATACCTACCTTATAGATTTCAAACATATGCTTATTATTCTTCCATCAACACAACAAAACCGAATTATGCATCCATGGCCGAACCTATGACATGCTCCAAACTCTAAAATTTTCACATGAGTTTGATAATATTTAGACTAACAAACTCAAAAATGTAAAAATCTACCAAAAACCAACTCAATACTAACCTCAAAAATGACATGCAATAGCCGAACTTTGAGAGCTTTAGTCCCCCCCTTTTTCTTTGTTAAATTCGGCAATGAAGAACAAGAAAGATGGAAGATGAAATCCCATTATTCTTTTATGTTTATTTCCTTATTTTAATCATTTAAACTATTAATATAATCCCACTTACTTAAAGAAAATAATTAAAAATAAAAAGCCATCATCATGCCATCCACTTAATTAAATTTTGGATAATTTGACATGCAAGTCCATGCATGCAAGAAACAAGTCAATTAAATCCTTCCAATTTAAATAAAGGCTATTTTTTCCTCTTAAACAATTTAATCATTTTTCTTAAATTAATCACACAAACAAGCAAATTTTCTTATGAAATTTTTCACACATACTAATTCACATATATTTAACACAGAAAATACTATTTAATTATTATTCGAACTCGAATTCGTGGTCCCGAAACCACCGTTCCGATTAGGGTCAAACTCGAGCTGTTACAAGAGGAAGAAAACAGAAGCAAGTAACCGGATGATTTAAAGATTAACTTCATTACTTGAATAAGCACTATGCCATATACATTAGTCCGGATTATATGTGTTGGTTTTTTTAGCAAAAAACTAAGGAGAAAAAGAAAAAGCGAATACAAAGAAGTTTGAACAAGAAGAAAAGCGAATTTGATCTCCAAAAATCAGATCTTTTGAATAAACAAAATCTTTCTTTGCTTCTCTGGTTCGACTTGGATCTTTGGTGCATCTTTGGTTTTGCTCTTACGTTTTCTGTTGCGAAAACAAATAAAAAGCGAGTACATACATTTCATTTAGATATTGCATACTCCAATCTTTTTGAATAACATTAATTTATTAATTCATGAGATCTAACAATATTTTATGATATACATGTAAAATAAGCTGAAATTTTCATGTCATAAGTATATAAAATATTGTTTTGAGATTTGATGCAAAGTGTCTACTTTAAACTAGTATTTTCGCACGATTGACTGCTTGGTGCTTCCCCTATGCAAACTGATTCATCAGCCAATTTTACATGAAGTGCATCCTTATCAGATGGAAAGTTTAAGCAGCTTTTTATGAGCATGGTAAGTTTATATAACATGACTGCAACAAACCATAGCTAATGGTATCTTCCACATACAATGTCGAAGGCACAAGTTCAGAAATCAGAACATTTAACAGCCTTGAAATTCAGTTCACCCCTCCCTCTTCCCTTTTGAAAATATCAAAAATTACTTTATAAAGATTGCAAGTGCAAATAAGGATCGAACATACCCGGTAAAAGATGTATAAGGACGCTTATAATTTTGTCCATGGAACTAAAAACCAAGCTACAACGCCAAACAATGAGTGCCAATGCTAGCCGTCCCTAAAGTAGCATCCGGAAAGAACAAACAAGTTAAAACAATTCATTCACCAATCGAGATATATGTAAGAAACCCGAGTACCACTGAATCTTTACCTCGACAAATGAGAAACAAATCATGAAAAGCTTTTCATTCTTCGGATCTGAAGAAGGTCAACCAAGAAGATTGTGTTGGCATAATAGAAGAAATCCTAACATACACAGAAATGAATCTTTTTTCGATCAGTTTTCCATGCTATCTTCCTATAAATTACTAGAAAAAAGAAGATCAAACTGAAACGGCATAGAACTTACCAGAAGATAATAATGCCATTTCTTAAAACGGTAGTATATCCATCTAAGATGAACAAATGTGACATAGAACACACAATATACATAAAGAATATCTTGTGGTCCTGAATCAAAAAATCAAAATCAAAGACAGAACAAAACAAAGAACAAAAAGTAATTAATGGATTCAAGAGCCAATACTTTCAATAATCAATTTTCAAGAATTCAAGGCCGAGTTAACTCACTTGCTCCCAATAGAAAGCAAAACCCTCCAAACCCAAGAACCCCCAAGAGATGAGTCACCTAAGAATCAAAAACCCATGAATAAAACAAGAAAAAACCTAAAAATTTATAACTTCAGATCCATGTTCTTAAATTATAAACATGAAACCCACAGTTTAAATACCTACAATAAACATGAATGTAAAGTAAAAAACAAAAAAAAACATAAAACCCACAGTTTAAATACCTTATCTATGATTCATCAGCCAATTTTACATGAAGTGCATCCAAATTTCCAAAAATAGAAGAAGTAGGAGGAAAGTACCTGGATGGAGAAGAAGGAAGATGAAGAACGGCGCAATTAAGCTACAAATTTCATGGAGATGTTCAAAAATGGGTATTTTTGTCTGCTAAAAATACCTCTCTTGCCCGATTGCCTTTAATCTTTGCTCATCTCCACAGCCCGTTTCAAGACAAAGAAGTGAGGTTGAAACCAATTTTCACTACACTGGAATGCGTAACTAACCAAGCAAGATCTGATGAGATTGGTAGCCCAACTGCACCTCACTGGCGTTAAACGGTGAACCAAAGGAAGCCTTAATCTCAGAGTATTCAACCCTTGCTCAAACCGAGCATTCGGCTCTTGCAAACCAACACCAGTCAGTCCCTAAATCAAGTAGTCGACTACTTACCCAAAGATAAAACTATTTCCAAAGCTCTCAATTCACATGAGGGTTAATGCGTCTCCCACTCCTCGTCTATCAAATTCATCACATCAATTAAACCAAAATCTCACAAACCAAACCAAAACTTCACATACCTTCCTTGAAAAAGAATAGAGCAAATAAATAACACCATTAAAGAGGACATGAAAAACACTTACCTCGTTCAAGAATACCCTGACGACCTACTCAAAACCTACACAACTACGAATGAACACAGAAGAAGCAACAGTTTAGGACTAAATGTCTAAATGGCAACAAGTGAACATGAAGATCGACACTAAAGAACAAGAGGTATTATTTTGAAAAGAAAAGAAAATAAAATGAGTAGCAAAAGAATGAGAAGGAGAAATCAGAAAAGGGTAAAAAAATGGCAGAGAGGAGTTGCCATCAACAAAAATGAAAAAAAAAAGAATGATGGAGAAAGTGGGGGAGAGGAATGGCAACATGAGAGAATTTTTAGAGAATAATTTTTTATTAAAATTTTTAATTTTAAAAAAAAAACACTATTTTAACTCAACTACATTGCTTAAAAATTGAGTTTGACTCAATTCCTATAGCTTTGGGCAGCACAAGAGCAACAATATTTCCCATTTTGCACACAACATGATTCGTACTAGGGACTTGAGGGTAAGCTAAAGCCTTACTACTGAACCAACAAACTCTTTCTTATCAACAAACTAACAAGGATAAAATATAACCTACATGTGACCAGTCAAGTGTAGGAATAAAATAATAAAAACTCAAGGGAAGGGATACAGAGCACTTAACCACTAAACCAAATCAATTCACTTAACATGATTCCTACAAGATTTATTCAAAACAGGAAGTGGCCACTCTTGGTTCACTAATCCCAATTCCTACTAACCGGATTTTTGGGATGTGACAATTTGCAATTAAATAATTGAAGTTCGAAGTGAGAATTAAATTAATTAATCATCAGAGTTTTACTGAATGAGACAATTAAATATATTTCTTCATAGATTCTAATACGGTAAAGTTGTCATGACTTTAACGGAATTAGAATTGGGTTGAGAAAATAATTTAATTAATTAATATTTTGAGAAATAGAAAATAGTTATTGGGTTGAATAAATTATAAGTGTTGGATAAAATTCCAAATAACACATATAATTGTACCCAATACACGAGACAAGCCCGGAAGCCCATCCTAAAGGATGAGGGGTGACAAACCCTAGTACACCTTAGGGTTGTCGTTGCCTCTTGTATTCTACTCTTACGTAGAATACTATATTTTCTATTAAAATATTATTATTTAATTACCAATTGTTCAAGCAAAACTCTTGTATATTTTTTTTATAAATAGGAACTATGAGCTAACTTAAAACACAATTAATTAAGTGTCGTTATTCTATCGGAAAATAGTGAAAACTTATTTATAAGAATAAATTCTATTTTTTTGTGAAAGCTCATAGTTTCTAATTCCCATAAAGAGAATTAACTTTTACACTGAAAGTCAATAAAAAATTTTCATTCTGTGTATTCAGCTCGTTTTGTTTGAGCACACACTCAAAATTATTCAGGGTTCGAGAATAGTAGAGAAGACCGTTTGATAGAAAGATGAGTGTCGAAACCATTTTAAAATCGGGTTTTGAAAAACGGGGTCGACTTTTGAAAACGCGAAAATGGGAGTCGCCACCAATCCCTTTTTACTTAGGTGTGATTGGATCACCTTGTAAAATGTTTTATTTTAAAACATTTAATTTTGGTCTACGAAAAACAAGAAAACGGGTTCGGGAGTCGGTTACGTACGAGGAAGGATTAGCACCCTCGTAACTCCTAAAAATTGGTACATAATCGATAAAATCATGTCCAAATGTTTGAAGTTTAAAAGTATTTAAAAATATGATTTCTAAAAAAACTTTGAGCCATTTAAGTTAAAACTTTGAGATTTCTTTGTTCCGAGGGAATATAAACATCACATCCAGTACGTTAGGACACGATATTTAAGAACCTTCGTAATCAAAATCATCTCATGATTTACAAAACTTGAAAAGGGGTATTTAGCTATTTAGCCAAATGGAAAATCGCAACCCAGTACGTTAGGGCACTATTTTCCGAATTTCTAAATACCAAAACATTGCCCTATTTTTTAAAAACCTTTGAATGAAATATAATAATTTTGCAAAAAATGTATTTTCATAATAATCCATGTGATAATATTGCATTTATAAATTATCGCACATAAATATTAAAAGCAATTATAATATACTAATGTTTAAGATAGGCAACAAAGAAATAATACAAAATATGACAAATAATAATTCCTACACTAAAGCAATTGTAAATACATGACGAAGTATAAACAAATACAATAAATAATAAAACCAATATGAACATATTTCATGCAAGATTACTAAATAAAATAAAAAAAATATTACATATATATATGATATAATATAATACTATGTAATATAAAAAATTTAAAAAAAAACATATAATATAGTATATGAAAAATATGTAATGAAAATAATTTTTAGCTAAATAAAAATGATAAATAATGAAAATATATGTAATACATAATTTAAACTATATAAATAAAATGGGTTAGATAACATAAATAAATAAAGTTTTAGAAATAATATATATATATGTAACATAATAATATATAATATACAAAATATAATATATATAAATTATTAAATAAGTAAAATAATATATATAGTAATAATTAAATATATAATAAAATAATACATATAAAATATATATAATATAAATAAATACAGGAAAATAATATGGAATATAAATAAATATAGGAAAATAATATGGAATATATATAATATAATAAAATAATTTAATACACTATATAATAATAAAAATAAAATAAAAGGATAAAAATAAAATAAAACAAAGAAATCAGGGGTCAAATAATAATTAGAACAGATCAAAAGGATATTAAATTAAAACGCACATTAAATTCCAGGGACTAATGTGGAAATTAAACCTTTATACGAAACGACGTCGTTCCGATTTTACCTTTAAAACGGACCGAGGGACTAAGTTGGAACCGAAACAAATATTAGGGACAAATTAAAAAATAAATAAAAATGAAATTAATACCGAATTAAAAAATATAAAAATGCGGAAGGACTAAGATGGCAATTAGGCCATTTAAAGAAAATGCGCGGATCCTGAGGGCCGGGTCGGGTCAACGCGCGGATCCTATAGCCTAAAACGGCGTCGTTTTTTAAGTTCTATATATATTATAAAAACTAAAATTTAACAGAAAAAATTCATTTTAAACATTTCTTAAAAAAAAATAAAACCGGGGTCTTCAAAATTCTCTCTAGTTTTCGGCCTTAGACCAAACTCCAATCCAGGCTCCAATGCACGCGCCGACGCACGCGCCGTCGAATCGAATCGCCTCAAACGGCGACCGGAGGTCGATAACAACGCGATTTGAAAGGGTAAACCTCCTTTTTTTATTCTATTACTCGTATGTTTGCTGTTTGCAATAATCGAAAGAAAAAAAAAAGAAAAATAAAAATAAAAGGATAATACGAATCAAAAACGAAAATCACCTTTGAATAAATTTATATTCTGTTTCCGTATATTTTCTCTGTGTATATGTCTCAGTGTAACAGTGTTCTCGTGTGTAACCGTGTATCCCCCCTTTACATATTTGCTTTGGGGTTATTTATAACCCGAATAAGAAAAATAAAAAAAGGAAACATATATTTTCATATTTGTTTCTTTCTGGTTTTGCTGCGTTCTTTCCTTCCTTGTGCAGGAGCGTGGCGAGAAGAACGGCAGTGGAACGCTATCTGCGCTGATTGCGGCACGAGGAGAGGTCGATTCTGGTGGCTGCAGCGTGAAAGGCGTGACTGTTGGGATACTGCGGCGATTGGGGTGCTGCTGAGGCGGCGTGATTGTTGGCCTGGCATTGCGGCACCTAGGGTTTTAGAAACCCTAAGCTGAACCTGTTTAATGTTGGGCCTTTTTGGGTCGTTTCTGTTATGGTATTGGGTCAGGCCTGAATGTGGGTTACGGGTTTAAGCTTAGTTTGGGCTCGGATGGTTTAGGGCTAAATGTAACAAGCTTTTGTTTATTGTTGTAAAAGGACTGTATAAAGACATTTTGGTTTTTGGTTTTTTTTATTCTATTTTATGGGCCCGGGCAAAAATGGGCTCCTACAGCTGCCCGTCTTTGCTCATTGTCGTGTAACAAGAATAGAGCAAAGACTATAAAAGGACCCATTTTTCCCGGTCTTGGCCGAGCCTCGACTTCTTGATCCTCGTTTTCTTCAAATGGCTTCCAACTCCACTGCAACTTCAATGGTATTGGAACTTCATTTTGGTTTCAGTAAGTCTGTTAGCTTTATTCTGCTTCATGCAATGCCAAATTGATGTCTTTGATCTGCTTCCTACAATTTCAGGAAGATAAGATCTGAAAGTGTTTTCGATCTTCTTCCTACAACTTCAAGAAGATAAGATCTGTTGGTGTCTTCGATCTACTTCCTACAACTTCAGGAAGATAAGATCTGAAAGTGTCTTCGATCTACTTCCTACAACTTCAGGAAGATAAGATCTGCTGCCTTTGATCTACTTCCTACAACTTCAGGAAGATAAGATTTTCTATCTTTAGTCTACTCCCTACAACTTCAGGGAGATAAGGCTGAAATTATTTTCGATCCGCTTCCTACAACTTCAGGAAGATGAGATCTTCTATCTTCAGTCTACTCCCTACAACTTCAGGAAGATAAGGCTGAAATTCTTTTCGATCTCCTTCCTACAACTTCAGGAAGATGAGATCTTCTGTCTTCAGTCTACTCCCTACAACTTCATGAAGATAAGGCTGAAATTCTTTTCGATCTCCTTCCTACAACTTCAGGAAGATGAGATCTTCTGACTTCAGTCTACTCCCTACAACTTCAGGAAGATAAGGCTAAAATTCTTTTCGATCTCCTTCCTACAACTTCAGGAAGATGAGATCTGTTATCTTGATCTTCTTCTTGCAACTTCAAGAAGATGAGATTAGCTATCCTCGATCTGAAAACTCATCGATATTGCTACCCCGTCTACTGAGGGATATGTCCTGTAGACTCAATTTAGTATGTTTATGTCACATGACTAAGATGCTATGATCAGAATGACTCAAATGTTTCTAACTACATGTAACATGTAACATGTCATGAAGATGATTCTTTTTAAAGGATTAAGATGCAACGACCGAAATGAATCAAATGCTCCTAATGAAATTTGATATGATACAAAAATGTTATGAGTATGATTCCTACTCTAAGTGTTATCACTCATTTATTCTTCATCTTTGTTTATCAATTATGATCTGCTCAACCAGCTTGCCCTAATGTTACTTTTGAGTCAGCCCTGCTTGGATCTTGAGACATGAAGTTGGAATCTCCCATTGCAACTTCAGGGGAATAACACTTGGTTTCTTTTATATTTCTGTTACCACTCAGAGGTATAGAACTTGTATTACTTTCAATCTGTTACACCATTCCCTGGGTGCAATGACCAGATGTATGTGTCTGAATGGATACAGGGTATCCCGACAATGATCCCCTTTTACACTTGGATTAACCTTGTTCGTCATTTGCCAATATGGTGTCACCAACAAAATTGTCTTATCCAATAAGAATTTGAAGAGATAATCATTTTTCAATGTTTCCAGCCCTTAGGCTTGGTGAGTTCTGAACAATAGTCATGTTTCAGATTCCTCATATTATTTAGAAACTTCTAGAGTAATATGCGAAACTCCTTTTATGAAAGTGTTATTAGTCCATTAATCGTTATTTCAATATAAAATGCTTGAAAAGATTACAGCAATGGACAAGAAAGAAATTAATCAGGAGCATAGCTCGAAACAAATAAGCTAATCAAAGATAACCAAGGCAATAAATGAAAATTGATTGGTATATATTAAAAAAAATAAAGTAAATATAGCAAAGGTTATAGAAGAAAATTAATTGGGGTGTTTCTTTGAAAAGAATAAAGTAATCAAAGATTTAAAATGGGTAAGATGGGAAACTAGGTGCCCCAGATATCGCAGTCTGAGCTTCTCTGTTCCGATTTCTTGAGGACCATTTTAAACTTAATATGTGTTTAGGGGATCCGGAGTACTCTGTCAATGCCCCAAGACGTAACATACTTCTTCATTGTTAATTCAAATGTAGCAAGACTACTGTGTGCCCCACTTTTGATCAAAATTTGATCCGCCCTTTTCGGGTTTTCAACTCGAATCCCCTTTGGTCTCAAAGCGCCCTTTGCGGGTTTTCGCCTTGGCCTCTCCTTTTTTTTTTGAATTTGAATTTGAATTTGAATTTGAATTTGAATTTGAACTCAAGGCGCCCTTTGCGGGTTTTCACCTTGGTCTTTCCTCTTTCAGGTAAAATATCTCTTGACTAAACCTGAAATTTACTGGATTGGGCAAGTCTTTGCCGTTCATCTCGGTCAATATCACCACGCTTCTCTAGAACAGGCCCTACATAAGTCCTTCCCAGTTTGGCATATGATTTCCTCTAAAATCGTTTTGTAGAGGAAAAATCTGTTTCAACATCAGGTTCCCCTTGTGGAATTCTCTAGAATGAACCTCTTTATCGTAAGCTCGCATCATCCAACCGTTATGGATAGCTTTTAACCTTTTCTTCGATTAGGTTCAATTGGAAAAAACACTTCAATTCCATAATGGGTAAGATGTTGCCTCAGCGAAAGTTCGGGTCGACGTTCGAAAATCATAGAGAGTAGTGATAGCTTCTTATGCCAATTTTACAAGTCTTAGCCACCTTTTTTTTTTGGCAACTTTTATTGCACTGTGATATGCTGCCTGATCTTTGGACAAACTGTAAAATTTGACTTTGTACAGTTATTTAAACGCGATCTTTTTGATCTTTTCCTTCATTTTTTGATTTTTTTTGATGAATTTGATGACTTCGACCTTGTAACATTGGCATATGAAGCTACTTCCACTCTCTTAGTAAAGTAAACGATAACTATGCCGATGAGTCGATATTGATTAAAAGTTTTTGACGAGATTGGCCCCATCACATCCATGCCCCACATATGGAAAATTTGTGAAGAACTAGAGTAGGCATATGAATCTTGTCTTCTTTAGTTCCGTATTTGCGGTATGATTGATGCTATCTCCTTCCATAGTGAATCAACAGTGCCCAATCCTCTTTGTTTAGCCTGCTTCTTACTAGCCAAGGCATCTCCTGATATAATTGTGCGAAAACATCTTTGAATCCTTGAAAACAACTCAATGACGTCTTGCCTTATTTTTATTGTAACACCCCAAACCCGGCCCAAACGCTACAACCGGATCTGGTATGTCACTTAAGAGATTTTACATAACATGTCGCATTTTGGAAAACAATTACTAGGTTTACACCTTTATTTTGAAAGCTTAATAATTCATTAAAGTATAAAATATTAAGTAACCAATTATCTTGGTAGATTTTATATAAAAACCGAAATTTCATGCAGGTCTTAACTTAATTGAAAACGTAAAACTTAAAACCCAGTAATAAAAGCCCAACAAAATCCCAAAACATAAATGGTAGTCTAGTGGCCCATGGCCTTATTACAAGGAAATTTGAACCCATTAATTAAATGAAAATAAAAAAATTAGACTAAGTCTTTTTCTTTGAATTCTCAAAGCTCATCGCATGGCCACCTTGCTCTCCTCTCGGCCGGTCCGATGCCCTAAGTGTCACCGAGATGGTTAAAATTAAAGGGTGAGTCGCGAGACTCGGTGTGCAACCCTCATGCACCATTAGATTTGGGCTTTTAGCCCCATAAAATGTAATAATCAAAATATAAGTAACAAAAATAATATGCAAAGCCCAACCCATATCCTAGGTGTCCATCCGCTACATGCCCCGTACATCACCATTCACACCATTAGGGATTTCTACAATCAACCCACACCGCTACACGCCTTGGTGGCGCTGTCGTCGCTCATCATCGATCATGGCCGTAGCTACTACAATGAATCACGCGCGAAGCCGCTACAACAGATCACGATGAGGAACCGCTACAACGGATCACGGTAAAAACGCTACAACATATAACTTCCTCCTTTCATCAACCCAACCCATGCAATCACATATAATCAATATTCTTAAATCATTTAATCGAGCATTCACTAACACGGTGATTTGTTTTACCCTCTTTGGGTTTCCGTCATAATGCCGGGATTTCGCATTTATCAAAACATATAAGACTTATAATTATATACTAATCAAATAGATCTAGATGGTGTGGAGAATTACACACCTGATATTGCGAAATCCAATATTCTTAGTCGATGTCCTTGCTATCTGGATCTATTATCCTCAATCTATAACCTTGCTTAAAAGCCGGAACAATTGCGAAAATAGGCCTCTCCTATATTCGGCCATGGTTAGTATTCTACCCGATTTTATATATATAAATAAACAAATCCTCTTACCTTGAAATCCCGAAATCAATACTTACCTTAGCATAGGAGATTCGGCTAGCACTAGAGAGAGGATTCGGCAATGCCCATGGAAGATTTAAATGCCTAAGTATAGAACTAATTCTCAAATAGGATGAATAGAAGAAAAGACTATGGATGCTTCTGACTTCCTAGAGAAATCGGCACAAGAAGGAAAAAGTGGAGAAGAGTTTGGCTTTTAAAGAAATTGGAGAAAAGAAATTGGAGAGGGAGAGGCTAGGGAATTTCGGCACAATGGGAGAGAAATTTAGGGTTTTCAATGTCGTAATCAAGGAGCTAGCCCCTATTTATAGATATTTTGGCACCTACTTCTAAAAACCGAAAACACCCTTAAAATTCAAGCTAAAAGAGAGGATAAATTCGGCACCCTCCTTGCCATGCAGTAGTCGAATTTTACACTCCTCTAGGTGGTGGATTTTCGGCCAACACTTCCCTTGAAGATAAGCTCCTAACTTTTCTCCTTTTTATCTATGATATTATCACTTAAAAATCCACATAAAATCTCCTATTTTATAGCCTTGTAGCCGTCCACCTCTACTAATCCCTAATGCCAAATTTAACTCACTTAAATTAAAAGATTTGGGCCTCATTAAACTTAATACTTAGGCCCCTAATTTCTTGTGTGTGGCGTCACCCTCTCTTCATTTAAAGTGCCGAATTTGGCCTAAAACATGGGCTCCTTTAAGACCCAAAACTTGTTCCTTTTAATCTGTTAATGATGCCACTCTAATCTGGGCCTTTTTGCCTAATTCTAAGCCCAAATTTAGACCCCTATCAATTAAATTAACATAGTAAACCTATCCCTACACTAAATGTATAGGCCCGTAAATTTAGGATGTTACATTTGTAGTGAGCTAGGCTTCGGTCTTCACCTTTCCCTAGGCTCATAATAGCCAATGACCCTTTGTAGAGTAAGGTCTATTTTTTCATCTTGTTCTACCATCTTTAACAAATCAGAAGGTAGGTTACAATTTCTGTCATCTTCGAAGTCCTTAAATCCCCTAGACCCATACCTCATTCAAAAAGGGAGTCAGTAACAACGTCACTCACGTCGTTGATATCTGGGTACCTAGGTACGAAGGCAAGAAATCCAAAGAATAAATGATTCTGAGGATGATTATTTGTATAGTCATGAGTAAAGAATGAAAGAATATTCTAAAAAACAAAAGAATATACAGTATAAATAGAAAGAAGAATATGTGCTCAAACAGATGTATTTTATTAAAATAGAATTTTGAACATAAGCCTATTTCACAAAAGAGTTCTTGTTGCCTCTAGGCTCAAGTCAACAAGCATGTTTTGGACATTACTCTAAATTAGCCCTAAAAGTACAGGGATTTCTTTCACAGTCTCATTATTCAAAACACTCCCAAGTACACAAGGGTTTGGAAACTTCATTCTCTGATTCTTTCTTCATCTTCAAGGAGTCGCAACTTTCTTGTCTCCTTTTTCAATCACCGCATTTACTACCTTGTCAAAGTGATCAGGTTTTGATGAATTATCGAACTTCACAATTCCCATTTTGATGAATCTTTCGATCAACTTCTTAAATGTATTGCAGTTTTCGATTGAGTGACCATTTATTCCCGCGTGGTACTCACATTGGGCATTCTCGTTATACCATTTTGGGAACGAAGGTTGTAATGGTTTCAGATAAAATAGAGACACCATGTGTGCGTCAAACAAACTTTGATATAGCTCCTTATACGTCATCGGGATTGGCGTAAATTGGAACTTTTCAGAGTTTTGCCTTAGGGAGACCTGATTGCTGGTAGCTACCGTCCTTGACTGATTTACTGTAATCGGCTCTGAATGGCTCTTGTTATACCTACCGGTACTGTTCGTTTTCTTTTCCTTTTTTTTCAGGGCCTTGGAAGTCCCTTCTCTTTTTTCCTTTATTTCTACCAAAACAACCGGTTTGGCTCGATCATCACTCGGGTTAAAACCTGAACCCATTGGAGAATTTAATAGGGCCGAAGTATAACATCGGGGTCCAATAATGACGGGTTCCCCATGCAGATGCGTGCCTGGTTGAGTCGGGATACCCATTGGAGAATAAACAATGTCTTCCTCATCATCTTCACTATTGTCCACTGAGCCACTTCTTTTTCCAAATCCTCTGGCTAGTAACTGAGTTAGTTGGCCTATCATATTCCTTTGGAATTCCTGCATTTCTTGTTGGATCTCGATCAATTGCCCCTGTATCTGTATTTGCATTTGCTCTATTCTTTCCAACCTTTGCTCCATGTTTTCCAGGTTAACTAAAATATTTTTACCTAATTAGGGTCATTTTATAAAAGTCTAATGCAAATGATGCCATGTAATGCAAATGCATGAATGCAAAGAGGTATCGATTCTGATCAACATCATTTTAGAAAACTTTATTAGAAAATAAAATCCTTTACATAAAACGGACTACTATATGCTTGCACCCTAAGTCCCAGTGTTCTGACTTTCCTACACAACAAAGCCAACTCTTGACCACGATCTGACCGTAGCTCATACTTCGTACTCAATGTATCCGCCTATATTACCCAAGTCGAATCTGGACTATTACTTCACCCGTGAGATAATTCTGACTTCTGAATCGATCGTAAGAATGGTGAAGTTCTTCCTTCCAACGCCCTTTATTTGTTTCAAGAAACTCGATTCAGAACTCACAGTTATGCAATACCGATTCTAACTCTTCAATCCTGCCCTCGATCTTGTTCAGATTTGACTTTACCTCAAAATTATGATTTCGATGGTAAAGAAAAGACGGTCCAAGCTTAGCATTGACCTTCATAAGAATATTTTGATCATACACCCTAGCTAGCGCCATACTGATAAACCGTAAAAGTAACATATTCTAAGCCCACATTTAGTATGCTTTTGGATGATTTAAGCCCCAATTTATGTAAAAAGGTGCTCTTAATCCTTTCTTTTCATGTCTTATACTCAGGAAAGCACCCGATGACGAAAAGAATGAGAAACGGGCTTAAAATGGACCAAGTTGGGCCAAGCCACGAAATCAAGCCGCGGCTGGACTTCAAGCCACACGCGGCGCCAGCACCATTCCTACTAGAACACGGCCTTACCACGACTTACACGGTCGTGCCTCATTCAACAGTGTCAAACACGGCCTGACCACGATTTACACGAGCGTGTGCCATAGTCGTGCCTCTTCCGTGGAGAAGAGCAATTTCATTCGGGAAAGGATACTTAGGGAGAAAGAAACGTGTTTCAAAAGCCTATAAATACACCCTAGGTACCAAATGAAAGGGCGGCGAGCTAGGCCAAGCCAAGCCGAAAGGTCGATTTGTGGGAATCACTCGAAGATAGCCAGTTGATCCATCTCAAGAAGCCGAAATTCTACTCAAGACGGAAGATCTCCTCTTCAATTCCTTCAGGGGGTTTTAGGGATTTCTTATGTTTTGTTTTATCTTTTCTCTTGAGACGTTGTCTCTTATTATTATGAACTAAACCTTCGGATACCCGAAGGGGATGAAACCTATGAGGAATCTTGTTATTTGATTTTTTTGAATTATATGATAATAACTTAGTTTATTCTTAATTGTGTGAACTTAATCCAAATCTAATGTGCTTAGGTGGAGGTGGAATAGACCCTGCCTAAGAGTAGATCCCACATAATTAAGCGGAGTTGATCGCACGCCTAGAGATAGGGTGACGAGATTTTACCGAATTAGGGTGAAACCTAATATGGGAGTCCACATATCGATTTACTACTATTCTAGGGGGTTACTATAAGCGAACGAGAGTTCCACTAATTAACCTAGGGTTAGACGTTATTTGCCTCGAGAGAGGGTTTAATATACGTTAGGGAGTCTCACGGATCAAACTAAGTTAATTAATCATATGGTTCAAGGTTAAATAACAAGTGAAGTCTAGGTGGATTTTTCCTAAGGGTATCGCTTGAGTCAACTGAGTTTTCCCAAAAGTTATTTCCCGAATTTATTCTTTTTGTCTTTGCGTCTTAGCTTAGTAAGTAGATTAGTTTTAGTTTAAACAACCGTCACTTTATATTAAGGCTAAATAATAAAAAGATGGTGAGTATTAGTACTTTTAGTTCCTTTGGGTTCGATAATCCGGTCTTGCCTAAGCTATACTACTGTTCGATAGGCGCACTTACCTCAATCGTTGTCAGAGTTAGTTTCCAGGTTCAATCATTCTTTTATAAATTTTTAAAACTCTGATTTACAGTGATCAAGTTTTTGGCGCCGTTGCCGGGGAACTAAAATATTAAGAAAGTTTTATTTTTAATACTTTAGCCATTATTTTTTTTTATTTTTCGCACTTTATTTTTGGTTTATAGTTTAGTTTTCAATTTTTCTAATTTTATTTCTTTCTTTCCCTATCAGGTACCTCTAGTTTATGACTAGAAGAAACCCGACAGGACCACTAGTATACGATAGTGATATTGAAGCTACCGCTCGAAGAAATCGTAGAGAAATTAGGCGAGCCCTAATCTATACAGAAGAAGAGCGAGAAGACAGATCCAATCCTACTGAATGGATGGACGAGAATAATCCACCACCACAAAACGATGTGGCAGATCAGAGTGCTCCTCGTACTATGTATGATTATGCTAAACCACATTTAACAGGAGCCGAATCTAGTATTGTTAGGCCTGCTATAGCTGCTAATAGTTTTGAATTAAAGCCTAACACTATTCAAATGATTCAACAATTTGTTCAATTTGATGGTTTGCAGGATGAAGATCCAAACACCCATATAGCTAACTTTTTAGAATTCTGTGATACCTTCAAAATAAATGGCGTTTCTGACGATACCATACGTCTTCGGTTATTTCCCTTTTCACTAAGAAACAAAGCCAAACAGTGGTTAAACTCGTTACCACGAGGGTCGATCACTACATGGGAACAAATGACCAAAAATTTTTTATTAAAATATTTCCCATCGGCCAAAACGGCCAGATTATGTAATGATATATCTTCTTTTGTACAGATGGATTTAGAGACATTATACGACGCATGGGAAAGATACAAAGATCTCTTGAGGAGATGCCCACACCACGGAGTACAATTATGGCTCCAAGTCTAAACCTTTTACAACGGTGTGAATCCTTCAACGAGGCAATTAATTGATTCAGCCGCCGGTGGAACCCTGAATAATAAAACTCCTGAGGCAGCCTACGAGTTTATTGAAGAGATGTCGCTGAATAACTATCAGTGGCAAGTTACAAGAACAAGGCCAACAAAAACAGCCGAAGTTTACAACCTCGACGCAGTAACCATGCTATCAAATCAGGTAGAGTTGATGAATAAGAAGATTGATAGTTTGTGTTCTTCGCAGGTAAATCCAGTGATGCAGTGTGACACAGGTGGAACCGTGGCGAATCCTGAGTACCCACCATACCAACCAGAAAGCGAACAGACGAACTATATAGGTAATAATTTCAGATCTAATAATAACCCATATAGTAATAATTATAATCCAGGTTGGAGGAACCACCCAAATTTTTCGTGGGGAGGACAAGGAAATCAAGGAATTTAAAAACAACAACCTCCTCAGAACTTCAAAAATCAGCCCTATCCACAGGAAAAGAATCCGAATCTCGAAGAGACGTTGAACAAATTCATAGCATCCACAGAGGTCCGTCTCCGAAAGACTGAGGTAACACTCGACACCCAACAAACATTGATCAAAACAATTGAGAACCAAGTTGGAGGACTTACAAAGGCAATAGGGGAAATTACCGAGTCAGTCGGACAAATTGCGAAGCTATTATCCGAACGACCACAAGGGCGTCTACCGAGTAATACTAAAATTAATCCAAATGAGCAAATCCAAGCCATAACAGCTCAAGAAAGCGAAGAAGTAGACAAACCCAGCCCAACACAAGGAAACGAGGTAGAAAAAGGTAAAGTAGAGGTAACACAAGACAAGCTAAAATAGGTAATTAAGAGTACCAACCTCGCGTACCTTACCCCCGAGGCATTAAGAAGAGACGACGCAGAAGAACAGTTCGGTAAGTTTCTTAAACTTTTAAAGAAATTACATATTAACTTACCATTACTTGAAGCTCTTTCACGGATGCGATTCTAGGAAATTTTTAAAAGAGCTTCGACAAACAAACGGAAGTTAGGCGAGTGCGTTACATGTGGAACTTAACGCAAAGTGCTCAAAGAATTCTTCAAAATAGGCTACCACAAAAGCTAAAAGATCCAGGAGTTTTACAATTCCATGTTTAATTGGTAGACTAACCGTTGATAATGCGTTAGGTGATTTAGGGCAAGCATAAATGTCATGCCTTATAAATTGTTTAAACAATTAGGTCTAGGGAAACCCAAACAAACTAGGATGAGCATTTAATTAGTCGATAAAGCATGTTAGAATTCCTAGGGGTATTATCGAAGATGTTCTTGTCAAAATTAATGATTTGTTTTCCCAAAGAGACTTTGTTGTCTTAGACATGGATGAGGATAATTCGATCCCCCTAATTTTAGGAAGACCCTTTTTAG
The DNA here is from genome assembly GCA_025698515.1 of Gossypium sturtianum. NCBI lineage: Eukaryota > Viridiplantae > Streptophyta > Magnoliopsida > Malvales > Malvaceae > Gossypium > Gossypium sturtianum. The sequence continues at coordinate 4,647,692 of CM046946.1, read as the reverse complement.
CAACTGCCAGGACTAAAATTGATGTTGATGCAGGAGAACTCATAATTTGCGTAGGTAATGAGACAGTCACCATCAAGGCTCTCGATTCGGCTAACATCGAGTAATCAAGGTGAGAACGTAAATTCTACTGATAACCATTCGGTTAACCCTTATTTTTAGGAAGCACCACCAAAGAATACAACTAAACCCGATCCTAAACCCCATGTCAATAAAGAAATAACTCATGGTGATCGAGGGATTCAGTTCGATGATCTAGACGAGTGGAAGACACACTTCAAGGAGAAATTAGGGATACACGACGAAGAACCAAAACCACACAAGATAAAACCGAAAGAACCCCCAAAAGAGCTAATAGGAACAACAAATCACTTCAAAATAGGGGACCAAGTACTGTTAGATCAGGTAAATCCTCGAATATCTCCTCCGAACCCTAGCACAAACAAAAAAATATCTTTTAGGGTAACCAGTGTTTTTCCACACAGAGCAGTCGAGGTAAGTAATCCTATTTTTGGTACTGTTACTATAAACACATCTCGACTTAAATTTTTTCACGAAGACGCAAATGATAGCATGAGGAAGGACGTCCAACTCTTCAAACCACCCTGACAAAGCAAACGGGAGGAGAGTCTAGCTTAAGACTATAACGCAGCGCTTCTCGGAGGTAACCTTAGCACTAACATAATTTATTCTCACATTTTTCTTTAAATTTATTTTTCTTTTCTTCTTTTCTTTCTGAACACATAGTTATAAACTAACAAGGGGTGCAGAACTCCAGGACACACGGCCTTGCACACGGCCGTGTGTACCTCAAGAATCTTGGTACTAACATGGCAGGACGGTACAAGTCAGAATGAACTAATTTCTTAAAATCACGGACCCAACTACTACCCCACGTGCACGACAAAGTAGCACGGCCGTGCTTTACTACGGCCGTGTGAGGCTATCGACTTGCCAACCACAAAGCTAAACACGCTCGTGCTTGGATAACCGTGCCAATATACTGACTTGTCGAACATAGACTAGACACGAGCGTGGGGAACCAACACGCCCTAGAGCATGGCCGTGCGAGGCGGCCGTGTGAATCGACACACCCTCAACCCACGGGCGTAGGAAACTGCCAGACTTGAAATTTTATTTAAACACCATACCCCTATCCTTTCTCTTCTTAACCCACTTCTTTCTTCTTTCCTTCTTCCTTCCTTTCCTTTCTCTTTCCTTTTTCCTTTTCCTAATAAATCCTTAGACTCTTGAGCTACATCAAAATCATATCCATGGCAACGAAGCGTAAGAGGCCAATCTCCTCAAAGGAGACCGATTCACATGAGTTCATGCCGGCAACTTCATCCAAACAACAAGCCAAGGGTCTTTGAGACCAGTTATCTGTTCTTTTATTTTTATCTTCTCCTTTATTTTCCTTATCTTTACTTCTCTTCTACTTAATTTAGCTTATTTTATCTTACTTTCTTAATTTTAGGTTTTAAAGGCTGCTTGAGAATCACACCACCACCACCACCATAACCTCAGCCTTAGAAATCACACCCAACAATAAGGACCTCCCAGTCCATTCATTTTTTTCTCTTAATTTTAGTTTTCTTCTTAGTCTCCTTCTCTTTATCTTCCTTGTCCTTAATTTTATATTTAGTTTACTTTAATTATGTCTTAATGATCCCTGGCTAACTCTCTACGAGCCTCCCAATTTCTTCATCTAGCGCAGGTTCATCATCCAGACGGCCCATCACCATCACCAAAGGCACAATCTCCTCTCAAGGAATCATCCGAAAATTCAGGAAGTTTTCACTTACCCCCATATCTGATGATTTTACTAGAAGGTTATTATATATCTTTGTACATTTAGGGCAATGTACATCTTAAGTGTGGGGGGTGAACAACCTAAAAAGGTGCCTGACTTTTTTCATTATTCTCAAATTTCTGAAATAAGGTACCAAAAGTTTTGCATTGTTCTCAAAATCCTGAATTTAGTCTAATTTGAAAGTAAATTACTCATATTACTAATTAGGATGAAATTTCTGATGATTTATGATTTTTATTGATATGTTTTAGATTAAGTCATTGATAATTGTGCATTGATAGTTAAATTTGAAGAATACTAGAGAATCAAGCATGATAAGTCTATTTTTCAGAAATTAAAAATTTTCTAGGTTGTCGAACTGAGTTTAAATATTACTTTGAAGTTTGAATGTTACGAGGTTGACATCAAAATACCCATAATTTTTGTGAGATGTTGAGCCTTATAGAGCATATACCCTTTTTCTTGCTCACTTTATTGATTATGAGTATGTCAACACTAATTTGTTATTCTAGAACTTGCATCGATTATACATGTCGAGACCACATTTTTTGATTTGATACACAGAGATGATAAAGGCGCCTAGGATTTAACCCACTAATTCCATAAAAAAGCCTACCTTCATAATTAACCCCTTGTGAACCCCTTTTTAATCCTAGCAACCCTATTTATTGACTCACCCACTAATATTAACCCAGAACCCCTTTGTTTTTGTTATCACCATTCCTTTTGACTACCCTTATATCGAGATTTGATTTGATTAAATAGCCTAACTATGTTTTTTATTTCAGTTATGTATTTATAGTTTGTTCTTAAAATATATATATATATATATATATAATTTCAAAAGTATATTCATTATTCAGTATTAGTTGTGATTAAATGAGCTTATACGCTTGAATCCCAGATATCGAAAGAAGAAGCTCGTAGTGTTAGTAGTAGTAGTTTTCAACTGATGTAATTACTATTAGTTCATTAGTCCTTAGGTAATTTGTCAATTTAATCTCGATTCTAACCCTCTAATTCAGCCTTTTTCCACACCTTAACCCTAGCCCCGTTACAACCCTAACAAAGACCTTTTGATTTGTGTTTCATCTCATATTTCAGTGGTGGAGATTTGATTTTCATGCAAGCCTATGGGATTAACTCTTCATGTTTGACTTTTGAGTGCCTAAATTTTGAACCTTAAACACTTTGAGTGATTTGAGTGAATCTTTTGTGAGGATGTCAATCCTTGTCGATTTCAAATTAAAGGTAATTATTTAGATAAGGGGAGACACCTATGTTTTCGAGCTACAAAATTTATGACTTATACTGTTTGAATTTTTAGGACACTTTGAATTGAATTATCCATGTATAAATTATCTATGAATTATGATGAGACACTATCAATGACTATTATGAAACATGGAAAGTTCGTTTTAATTATAAGTTGAGAATTTTGCTTGAGGACAAGCAAAAGCTTAAGTGTGGTGGTATTTGATAAACCGTAAAAGTAACATATTCTAAGCCCACATTTAGTATGCTTTTGGATGATTTAAGCCCCAATTTATGTAAAAAGGTGCTCTTAATCCTTTCTTTTCATGTCTTATACTCAGGAAAGCACCCGATGATGAAAAGAACGAGAAATGCAGCTTAAAACGGACCAAGTTGGGCCAAGCCACGAAATCGGCCGCGGCACGGACTTCAAGCCACACGGCGTACCACCATTCCTACTAGAACACGGCCTTACCATGACTTACACGGTCGTGCCTCATTCAACAGTGTCGAACACGGCCTGACCACGATTTACACGGGCGTGTGCCATGGCCGTGCCTCTACTGTGGAGAAGAGCAATTTCATTCGGGAAAGGATACTTAGGGAGAAAGAAACGCGTTTCAAAAGCCTATAAATACACCTTAGGTACCAGCTGAAAGGAGGCGGCGAGCTAGGCCAAGAAGCCAAGCCGAAAAGGTCAGATTTGTGGGAATCACTCGAAGATAGCCAGTTGATCCATCTCAAGAAGCCGGAATTCTACTCAAGACGGAGGATCTCCTCTTCAATTCCTTTAGGGGGTTTTAGGGATTTTTTATGTTTTGTTTTATCTTTTCTCTTGAGATGTTGTCTCTTATTATTATGAACTAAACCTTCGGATACCCGAAGGGGATGAAACATATGAGGAATCTTGTTATTTGATTTTTTTGAATTATATGATAATAACTTAGTTTGTTCTTAATTGTGTAAACTTAATCCAAATCTAATGTGCTTAGGTGGAGGTGGAATAGACTCTGCCTAAGAGTAGATCCCACATAATTAAGCGGAATTGATCGCACGCCTAGAGATAGGGTGACGAGATTTTGCCGGATTAGGGTGAAACCTAATATGGGAGTCCACGGATAGATTTACTACTATTCTAGGGGGTTATTATAAGCGAACGAGAGTTCCACTAATTAACCTAGGGTTAGACGTTATTCGCATCGAGGGAGGGTTTAATATACGTTAGGGAGTCTCACGGATCAAACTAAGTAAATAAATCATATGGTTCAAGGTTAAATAACAAGTGAAGTCTAGGTGGATTTTTCCTAAGGGTATCGCTTGAGTCAACTGAGTTTTCCCAAAAGTTATTTCCCGAATTTATTCTTTTTGTCTTTGCGTCTTAGCTTAGTAAGTAGATTAGTTTTATTTTAAACAACCGTCACTTTATATTAAGGCTAAATAATAAAAAGACGGTGAGTATTAGTACTTTTAGTTCCTTTGGGTTCGATAATCCGGTCTTGCCTAAGCTATACTACTGTTCGATAGGTGCACTTGCCTCAATCGTTGTCGAGTTAGTTTCGAGTTCGATCATTCTTTTATAAATTTTAAAACTCGATTTACACGATCACATACTCAAAGAGATTCTATGGCTCATAAAAATCAGAATTTTTTCTAGACAAAGAAGGAACTGCGGAGCTCCAAGAAGTTTAAATTATATCTGTTCAAACATTTTTTCAACTTTAACCACAGGTGAAAGGCGTCTATTCTGGTTCATCTCTATCAAATAGGGGTCAATACGAATTTCTTTCATTTCTCCGAATCAAATCCCTTGCAATGTTGTTTACTCAAGCCAGTAATCTTGTACTCTTGATCAGACGGACTAACTTTTATCCTCAGATTCTTCAGCACCTGTTTTACCTTGTTCCAATCAAGAGAGTAAGGATCTCTAGCATTCTGATTTGCAAATCAACTACCAGACCAGGTTGAATTATCATGGTAGTTGATACATCGATATTTAGTGAAAGGCCTCCTTGAATGGCTCTGAAACTTGAATGGAAACCCTTCCAGCCAAGGACACCTCCATCAATGTCTGTAAAATTATCAGGATTACTTTGAAAGAATGATTGGCAAACAAGTAGACATCCCTGTTTTGTAGCATACTGCCGTAAAATGATATCCCACACCCTTAGGGCTTCTTGTGAGTTTTCTGATGGCTTATCCACGCAGAGCATTTTGAAGGGCTTGCATGGGAATCTTTGCAGCAAAGCTGATCTTCATTTTAAAGGTCTTTGACTGATAAGGCCTTTTAATTCTCTTCATGTCTTGCCCATTTGAGTCATCATGGACATCAGGTCTTGCATTACCGTTGTTTCTGTTAGATGTAACATTCTCAAATATAACTGTAAACTCATGCTTGTTATTTGGAAGAGCACCAACCGTAAATAAACTTTTCTCCCCATCATAAGCAAAGTCTTTCCCAGCCAATTCATTGCCATAGGTCTCTTGCACCCTCTCTATCACTTTTCTTCCAACACCACTGCCATCAACTGAACGGCCATCTTTATATGAAAGAGAAACGCTTTAATGGTAGAAGTGCCCATCTGCACTCCCCCTACTCTCTTTGAAGTGATTGGTGAGTATAGTTACCTTCTACCTATTAGTTCCAACATCACGACTTGCTATAGAGTGTCATACAATCTTCTTCGCATCTAATTCTGCTTTGATCGGAATAACATTAGGAAGCACAGGTGGCTGAGATTTTAGCACTGCCCAATTTCCTCTTGCTCAAATGGATCCATACCCTTCTAATTGTCTATGTTCTAACTATATACGAACGACTGCATTGTCTTCCACTTTATCAAGGAATTCGTTCTCCATAACAAGCTTTCTAACTTAGAAACTGATCGTGAATCGATACCTCTTAAAATATAAAATGACATGCACAAAAAGATAAAACACGAGTTAGTACCATGGAATAAAATATAAAGCAAGTAAAATAAACAAAAACCTATCTGGGTGACCACTAAGGTTTGACATAGTTCTTCCTTAGGGTGAGTTCTTAGGGTTTACTTATATGTGGTTTAGCTCTAAAGTCGAGGTACCCGAACCAGCAGATTCCTTGATCCTCACCCATTATAGGCTCATATGGACCGAGTTCGATTCAGGGGAATACATTTCCCTATGGCTGCACGGAGGTGAAAACCTCACGAAGACATAGGTACGGATGTATCCCGAAAGCGATTCACTATCCTGCACGGAGGTGAAAACCTCAGGAAGGAGTAGCTTCTCACTCCCACTTAAGGGTGTGACCATAATGGTCATGCAATGCAATAGAACCATATGCAATTAAAAGAATCATAATTTTTTTTAAAAACCATATTTTTAAAATTCAGACAAAAGGACATGAAATTATCGATTTTACGGCTTGACTCTCTTATTGTCTCCAGTGGAGTCGCCAAGCTGCCGAAACCATTTTAAAATCGGGTTTTGAAAAACGGGGTCGACTTTTGAAAACGCGAAAATGGGAGTCACCACCAATCCCTTTTTACTTAGGTGTGATTGGACCACCTTGTAAAATGTTTTATTTTAAAACATTTAATTTTGGTCTACGAAAAACAAGAAAACGGGTTCGGGAGTTGGTTACGTACGAGGAAGGATTAGCACCCTCGTAACTCCCAAAAATTGGTACCTAATCGATAAAATCATGTCCAAATGTTTGAAGTTTAAAAGTATTTAAAAATATGATTTCTAAAAAAACTTTGAGCCATTTAAGTTAAAACTTTGAGATTTCTTTGTTCCGAGAGAATATAAACATCACATCCAGTACGTTAGGACACGATATTTAAGAACCTTCGTAATCAAAATCATCTCATGATTTACAAAACTTGAAAAGGGGTATTTAGTTATTTAGCCAAATGGAAAATCGCAACCCAGTACGTTAGGGCACTATTTTCCAAATTTCTAAATACCAAAACATTGCCCTATTTTTTAAAAACCTTTGAATGAAATATAATAATTTTGCAAAAAATGTATTTTCATAATAATCCATGTGACAATATTGCATTTATAAATTATCACACATAAATATTAAAAGCAATTATAATATACTAATGTTTAAGATAGGCAACAAAGAAATAATACAAAAATGACAAATAATAATTCCTACACTAAAGCAATTGTAAATACATGACGAAGTATAAACAAATACAATAAATAATAAAACCAATATGAACATATTTCATGCAAGATTAATAAATAAAATAAAAAAATATTACATACATATATGATATAATATAATACTATGTAATATAAAAAATTAAAAAAAAAACATATAATATAGTATATGAAAAATATGTAATGAAAATAATTTTTAGCTAAATAAAAATAATAAATAATGAAAATATATGTAATACATAATTTAAACTATATAAATAAAATGGGTTAGATAACATAAATAAATAAAGTTTTAGAAATAATATATATATATGTAACATAATAATATATAATTTACAAAATATAATATAAAAATAAATATAAATATAATATATATAAATTATTAAACAAGTAAAATAATATATATAGTAATAATTAAATATATAATAAAATAATACATATATAATATATATAATATAAATAAATACAGGAAAATAATATGGAATATATATAATATAATAAAATAATTTAATACACTATATAATAATAAAAATAAAATAAAAGGATAAAAATAAAATAAAACAAAGAAATCAGGGGTCGAATAATAATTAGAACAGATCAAAAGGATATTAAATTAAAATGCGCATTAAATCCCAGGGACTAATGTGGAAATTAAACCTTTATACGAAACGACGTCGTTCCGATTTTACCTTTAAAACGGACCGAGGGACTAAATTGGAACCGAAACAAACATTAGGGACAAATTAAAAAATAAATAAAAATGAAATTAATACCGAATTAAAAATATATAAAAATGCGGAAGGACTAAGATGGCAATTAGGCCATTTAAAGAAAACGCGCGGATCCTGAGGGCCGGGTCGGGTCAACGCGCGGATCCTATGGCCTAAAACGGCGTCGTTTTTTAAGTTCTATATATATTATAAAAACTAAAATTTAACAGAAAAAATTTATTTTAAACATTTCTTAAAAAAACAAAACCGGGGTCTTCAAAATTCTCTCTGGTTTTCGGCCTTAGGCCAAACTCCGATCCAGGCTCCGATGCACGCGCCGACGCACGCGCCGTCGGATCGAATCGCCTCAAACAGCGACCGGAGGTCGATAACACCGCGATTTGAAAAGGTAAACCTCCTTTTTTTATTCTATTACTCGTATGTTTGCTGTTTGCAATAATCGAAAGAAAAATAAAAGAAAAATAAAAATAAAAGGATAATACGAATCAAAAACGAAAATCACCTCTGAATAAATTTATATTCTGTTTCCGTATATTTTCTCTGTGTATATGTCTCGATTGTAATAAGTTTCTCGTGTGTAACCGTATCCCCTTTACATATTTGCTTTGGGGTTATTTATAACCCGAATAAGAAAAATAAAAAAAGGAAACATATATTTTCATATTTGTTTCTTTCTGGTTTTGCTGCATTCTTTCCTTCCTTGTGCAGGAGCGTGGCGAGAAGAACGGCAGTGGAACGCTATCTGCGCTGATTGCGGCACGAGGAGAGGTCGATTCTGGTGGCTGTGGCGTGAAAGGCGTGACTGTTGGGATACTGCGGCGATTGGGGTGCTGCTGAGGCGGCGCGACTGTTGGCCTGGCATTGCGGCGCCTAGGGTTTCAGAAACCCTAAGCTGAACCTGTTTAATGTTGGGCCTTTTTGGGCCGTTTCTGTTATGGTATTGGGTCAGGCCTGAATGTGGGTTACGGGTTTAAGCTTAGTTTGGGCTCGGATGGTTTAGGGCTAAATGTAACAAGCTTTTGTTTATTGTTGTAAAAGGACTGTATAAAGACATTTTTATTTTTGGTTTTTTTTTTTTAATTTTGTTTTATGGGCCCGGGCAAAAATGGGCTCCTACAATGAGAAACAACTTAGACTGCCTTGTACAAAGCATATGTAATAATTCAGTTAAGGCTTTATTAATATAAATATCATAAGGCTTGATTCTAAGAAAAAAATTAAATTTTCGTTGTGCCTGAAAACACTATTTTCTAAACCAAATTTTCTTATAAGTTATAGTTACTTTTAATTAGTTGTTTTTATTCTAATTATAGTTAGTTTGAGTTTAGTTAGTTACTAAGTTACTTATTGAGTTCAGTGCTTGTAATGATTGATTTTGTTTAGAGTAGTTGATATAGATGTAAGTCATAACTTTAAAAAAAAGGGAGGCAAATCTCAAAATTACACATGAACTTTGATTCAATGCAATTATACACATTAAACTTTGATTGAGTTCAAACGTATACATGAAACTTTTATTTTGATTCAATTATACATATTTGAAGAAATAAATACATCAAATTATTTTTATAATTGATAAATATAATTATTTGTATATGCAATAAATAAACATAAAATGATGTTATATCAATAATTGTTAATAGTTAGTGAGGATTGGACTAAATCAAAATTCCATGTATAAAATTACAGAAAATCAAAGTTTATGTGGAGTATGCCTTGCATTTCGGTCAAATTTAGGCACAAACAGAGAGCAACGTTGTGACGATGCGACGATGAAAATAGGGGAGAAGCAGAAACGACACGTGGCAATACGGCAGGGGACGCCGCGATGTGGCGACGTGTAATGTAATTTTCTCGATTTTCTTCTTCTAATTAAACTCTGAGTATTTGTTTTAGTCGAACTCTGATTAGTGTAGATTATTTTAATATTATTTGACCTATGAATTTAACTTATAAATAGGCCTTTTACAACCTTAGAAAAATTAACCCATTACACATTTAGGTATTAGCTTTTACAAGCTTTCAAAGAATATTGTGTTTACGTTTTGAGGGTTTTTATTTTGGGTTTCGGGGTTTAGTTTTATCTCCATCTTTGTTCTCTTCGTTTTTTGCCGTTATAGTGAAATTATCTTTACCCGTGATTTTTTTATCTTCTTCGGAAGGGTTTTTCCATGTAAAATATTTGTGTTCGATCTTTTCAATTTTTTCGTTACTTTATTTGTTCGTTGTTTAATCAGGTTTATTCTCAACAAACCGGTATCAGATCTAGTTCGATTTCCGCATTCAACCTGTTCAGAGATGGCAGCAACAAGGTTTGATATTGATAAGTTCGATGGCATCACAAATTTTAATCTGTGGCAAGTTTGAATAATGAAAATTTTGATTCAGGGCGATCTTAAGAAGATCCTTACAGAGAAGAAGCCTGGAGGCATGGATAAATCAAAATGAGATAGGTTAGATAAAAAAGCTTTATCCATGATTCAATTATGTCTAACAAATAATGTGTTGCAGAAGGTTTTGATGGAGAAAATGACATTCACCTTATTGAAAAGGTTAGAAACCCTTTACGAGACAAAGTTTTTGGCTAATCGATTGGTGTTGAAACAACGTCTATACACATTCCGCATGAATGAAAGTGAGCACCTTAAAGGTCACATCAGTCAGTTTATTACTCTTTTGAATGACTTAAAAAATGTTGAGGTTCAGATTGACAATGAGGGTTATTATTGTGATATTTACCCCCTTCATACAAGTCTTTCAGGGAGACCCTAATTTATGGTAGAGATAACCTCTCATTCGAGGATGTGAAATGTCATTTGTTGAGCAAAGACAAACTTGAAAATGAGTTCGGTTCAGATAGCAAGTCAGATAGGCAAGGATCGGTTTTGGTAGCATTAGGGAAGCGAGACAAAAGATCTCGCTATTGTAAGAAGTTAGGTCACGTTAAGGCAGATTGTTACAAACTGCGAAATAAAAGGGTTGTTGAGAGCAATGAGGAAGATTTAGTTGGTGCTAATTTGGCCAATGACAAGGGTGATGGTTTCTTGTTGGTGTCAACAAGTGAAAGCTCCGAGCTTACATCTGAGTGAATCTTGGATTCAGGGTGTTCTTTCCACATGTGTCCCAGCAGGGATTGGTTCTCCGCATACAATTTAATTGAAGGTGGAGTTGTGTGCAGTGGTTCACCCAATAAGGCAACTGACATTGATACTATTCAGATCAAGATGCATGACGAGACAATTAGGACACTGTCAGATGTCAGGCATGTGTTTAACTTAAAGAAAAATCTCATCTCCTTGAGAATTTTGAACTCGAAGGGTTGTAAAATTAACATCGAGTCAAACAACATTAAAGTATCTCGTGGGACTCTCGTTTTGATGAAAGGTAAAAAAATTGGCAATCTTTATGTTTTGGAAGGATCAACGGTGACCGATGAAATCGAATGTCTCTCGTTCGTTAGGGAGTCAAATTTGACTCATTTAAAGTAAAGGCAACTAGGTCATAGGAGGGAAAAAGGTATGACCGTTTCGTATAAGATAGATTCTCTATTGGGTGGAGGTTTTGAAAAGATAAGGCACTGCGTTCGTGAAAATCAAACCCAGGTCAATTTTGATTTGGCAGTGCACAAGTCGAAGATTAGAAGTCTTCTAGCTTCTAAGCACAATTTTGATCACTCAATTAATATCCTGCATAGTTTGAGACAGGCCTGTGGCAGGCTTTGGAAAAGAAGACGTTGTGGAAATACGAGTCAATATGGAGATTTGTGGAGTATGCCTCGCATTCCAATCAAATTTAGGCACAAACAAAGAGCGACGTCGCGACAATGCGACGACGAAAATAGGGAAAATCAGAAATGACGTCGCCACAACACAATAGGGGACGTCACAATGTGGCGACGTGTCATGCAATTTTCTCGATTTTCTTCTCTTAGTTAAACTCTGAGTATTTGTTTCAGTCGAACTCTGGTTAGTGTAAATTATTTTAATATTATTTGACCTACGAATTTAGCATATAAATAGGCCTTTTACAACTTTTGAAAACTCAACCCATTACACATTTAGGTATTAGCTTTTACAAGCTTTTAAAGAATTTTGTGTTTACGTTTTGAGGGTTCTTATTTCGAGTTTCAGAGTTTAGTTTTATCTCCATCTTTTACTCTCTTTTTTTACCGTTATAGTGAAATTATCTTTGCCCGTGGTTTTTTATCCTCTTTGGAGGGATTTTTCCACGTAAAATATGTGTTCGATCTTTTTAATTTCTTCATTATTTTACTTATTCGTTGTTTAATCGGGTTTACCTCCAACAAATTGTGTATAAAATTACATACTAAACTAAAGTTCATATATAATTTTGAGATTTATCCCTAAAATATATAAAAAATCAAAAAATAATTTTATTTTTATTTAAAAATAAAAAATCTCTATAATTAAGGTTAATTTCATCAAATATACTCTTATTCTAAATTGGTTTTTCATTTTAAAAACATTCTAATTAAATACCTAAAGTATTAGAATTAGATGAATCAAATCCTTTCCTCAACGTACCTAACTGTCATTCAACTATTAATAATGTCTTAATTTTGATATTATGTTGGTTTTAAAATTATTACACGTTAAATAATGATCTTGTAATTTTCTGGGGATATTTTTTTTAAATTTTTTTTACTTTTAAAAAATAGTTATTCACTTTCTCGATAAATGCAGCAATTTCGATAATGTAATTATATATATATATATATATATATATATATTTTAAGGTCTGTTTATTTGATATAAAAAAGTTGACGAATTTTTTTTTCTCATTTATTTTTGTGTTAATTTCCTGTCGAAACTTTTTTTGAAGTCAACTTTTTATTTTAAAAAAATGAAAATGGGAGTCACCACCAATCTTTTTTATAATGTGTGATCGGATCACTTCGTAATTTGATCGTTTTAAATAAATGTTTGATTTATTAAAATAATATTTTTCGGTCTACAAAAATCCAGAAAATGGGTTCGGGAGTCAGTTACGTACGAGGAATGATTAGCACCCTCGTTACGCCCAAAATTGATACCTAATTGATTACTTGACATCTTTAGTGTCGAAAATTTTAAAATTTGAAGAGAATTTAAAATATAATCCCTTATTAAGACGTTATTTAACTAATTAGTTTTCACGAAAAGGGGCTTATTTCAGGTTAATCGAGAAGAAAGGACCATATCCCGTAAGTTAGGACACAATGCCTTAAATCCTCGAAAACGAGAACAAACGCTAAGATCTTTTTTATTTTTTTTAAAAGTAAATATTCGACTATCTCGGTTTTAGAAAAAAAAAACCATATTCCGTAAGTTAGGAACACAACTTTTTTTAATTCCAAAAATAATGAATATTGCTTCGATTAAAAAATTTCCTTTTTTATGCATCGCGCAAAAACGAATGTTCAAGTTAATCGAGAAGAAAGAATCATGTCCCGTAAGTTAGGACGCAATGCCTCAAATCCTCGAAAACGAGAACAAACGCTAAAATATTTTTTATTATTTATTTTAAAATAGATATTCGATTATCTCGGTTTTAGAAGAAAGCTATATTCCATAAGTTAGGGACACGACTTTTCTAATTCCAAAATAATGAACATTTGCTTCGGTTTAACAAATTTCCTTTTTTATGTATCGTGCGAAAAATGGATGTAACGCTTAAAACGATATGTATTTTATTTATTCGGGCATAAAGCAAAAATGAATGAATATATAACGGCTTAGTATTTAATAAAATAAAACAAAGCAGTGATGAGTAAAATGAAATGATATCAAAATAATAAATAAATAAATAAAAACGACTAAAAAGTAAGATAAAAAGTCATGTTTAACGAATAATGATAATACGAAATCAATTTGTAGTAATAGTGGCATAATATGCATAATAAAATATAAAAATATAAAAGTTATATAAATCATGATACTAATATGTATAATAAGATAATAATAATAATAATAATAATAATAATAATAATAATGACAAAATGTGCAAATAAAAAATAAAAAAATAAAAACAATCTAATTTTTTGAAAGTGTAAAAAAGTAATAAATAAATAATAATAATAATGAAGGCAAAAATAAATAAATAAAAATGCAGAAAATACAAAAACAAGCCAATTTTAGGCATAAAAAATAAAAAATAATAAAAATAAGTAAATAAATAAGTGAATAATAAAAATTTGATTAAAATTTGAAAATAAATAAATAAAGTAATAAAAAAGGTTTGTAAAAAAATTTGAAGTTAAATAAGCCAAGGACCGAATTGAAATCAGAATAAAATTAAGCAGTACAAATTGTAAGTAATAAAAAATCACTAATAAAACATAAATAAGGATCAAAATAAAATGCGCTAAAAGAAATAGGGACTAAACAGAAAATTATCCCAAACACCTTAAACTCGTTATTTCACGAGGGACTAAAATGAAGCAAAACCAAAATTAAATGGTAAAACCAACCTCCGCCGTCCCCAGTGACCGGAAAAACCAAAAATGCTCCCTTTTAACCTCCTTTTCGCTATTGGATTTAGATAGTTTTGGGGTTAAAAGCACCGGGATCTCGGCAAAATTGGGCCAAAAGTGAGAAACCCTTCGATTTCCTCTTCTCTCCGACGACCGAAGCATGTAAAAACCTTCCCTTTTTCATTATGTTTTATTTTTATATATAAAAAATGATTCGAAAAAATAAAAAAACGAAAAAAAATAAATCACCTTTGAAATCTTGTGCTTTTGTATTTCTTGAATCTGATAACTATTTTTTTTTTTTGAAAAGAAGAAGTTTTTTTTCATAGAATCTATCATATGGCCTTTATAGCCATTTACAATATTATTTTCTTATTTTTTCTACCGTTTCGTACTTGCTATTGCGTGTTGCTTCTTCTCTTTTGCAGGTGCTTCTGGAGTCAATGACGGTGGCAGAGAAGTCAGTGGTGGCAGAGGCTAGGAGCGGCGGCGGCGTAGGCTAGGGATAGAGTGCGGCGGCTAGGGGGCTAGGGTTTCTGTTCCTCTCTTTTTTTTTTTTTGCTGAAAACAATTTAAGTTTTGGGCTTGTTGGGTCATTAGGGTTTTATGTTATTTGGGTTTGTAAATTAGGCCTGCTGTTTTTTTAAATGGACTGCTTTATTTTTTTTGGTTTAATATTTTTGTTTTATTTATTTGGAATTTGGATCTGGACAAAATTGGGCCCTTATACTTCTGGAAAAATAAACTTAGTATAAATTTCTCTAAACAATTTATTTTTTGCCGGTTGAGTTTTAACTCGATTGACATGAGTATTGTTGCGGATAGAGAAGGACCTGAGCTCGAGTGTGTTGAAGCACATTTTCCTCCTATTTATGGGTTGGGAAAGGGCTATGAATAATTATAGACATTGTGCTAAAAAAGAACAGATATGATCATAACCTATAATGGAATTGTTCAAAAAATATTGCTAGTTTTTTCTTTGTTTTATGTTTATATTTTCCCTTTTTTATATTATTAATTTTATAAAATCTGAAGGCTTCAATATAATAATGGCTTAAGCTTTCTAAAGATGACCAAGAAGAATCTGATACTCACATTGGTCATCAACGGTAGAGCTGTGAGAATCTTACTTTTGTTGGCTTCAAATTTACTTTTTGACTCCTCTTTTAAGTGCTTGCTTATTTAAGCCATTAAATATTTGGTTGTATTACTTTTTGGTTATAATGGAAGATAGCCGGAATTAGAATGATGGAGCGGTTAGTCTCCGTTTGTTTACGGTTGATTTTGGTGTTGGATTTGGTTTTCAGAGGTTCAGGAAATAAGGAAGGTTCGTCATGATTGTTTCCTCTTATTTTCTTGTTTGAACTTTGCAAATGGTTTAGCAGTGGCATAAGGTTGACTGTTTGTTTTAAAGTTCAGTTAGCTTGGGTGCAGTAATTGACTTGACTGGAGAATGATTGTATGCGACCTTCAATGATCAGTTGCTTTATTTTTGTATGAAACAGGTGATGCTTTGAATGCATTGAAGAACAATTTGGCTGATCCTAATAACGTTTTGCAAAGTTGGAACCCGACCCTTGCTAATCCTTGCACATGGCTTCATGTTACATGTAATAGTGAAAATAGTGTAACAAGAGTGTAAGTTTATATCTCATATTACTACTGCTTTTGTGTTTCTTTCGGCTTTTCTAGTTTGACATAGTAAACGCTTTCTTCCTTCTCAATTTAGGGATCTCGGGAATGCATATCTGTCTGGTCATTTGGTTCCACAGCTTGGACAGCTCTCGGATTTGCAGATTCTGTAAGTCGATAGTTTAGGCCTAGTCTATTTTTGGTTGACCCCAAAGTAGATAACTCATTTCTTACATGCTACCTCTCATTGTTAGAATATTGAGACATACATAAAGGAATCCTAGTAACCAAAACTGACCAGAATGTTTACTCAGGTTTACTAGTAGAAATAGTTGTAATTTGTAAACAATGATGTTCGATGCTTTTGTCATTACACAATGGTTTGTATCTGTTGTCATCTTTCCATTGGATTTGGTTGCATTTTCATAGATACATGCATGGGTTATGTGCTTCTATTGAATTACCAATTTTTTTTATGACAGGGAGCTTTATAGTAATAACATATCTGGTATAATCCCAGAGGATCTTGGAAATTTGACCAACTTAGTGAGCTTGGATCTTTACTTGAATACTTTAACCGGACACATTCCATCTACTCTGGGCAAGCTTCAAAAGCTACGATTCCTGTACGAGTACATTTTTTGAGGTTAATTTACTTAATTTCTTTGCCCTCTTGCTTTCTAGTCATGTGTTGTAGTATATGTAGAATGCCTTTTATGTGTTGATATATTGCTAGCTGAACTGGATAAGTAAATTGTATTTTTACTAAGAATGTATGTCCTTATTTATAATTTTTGTAGATATAAGTATTTCCTCTTTTTCCCTTCTAATGTACGCATAACATTGATAAGTCCAAAAAGTCTCCCGGCTGTAATAGCCATCCTCGTCTGATGTGAGTGTCATGTGGTCTAAGTCCAATAAGTTGCGAGGTCAATGGTGTTTGGTTGATATGGGCATCATAGAAATGGCTTTGTGTAGTAGGCTGCTGGACATAATGGTGCTTGGTTGATATGGGCATCATAGAAATGGTTTCTTGGTTAATAGGCTGCCGAGCCAATGGTGCTTGGTTAATATGGGCACTATACAAATGGTTCTTTGTGTAGTAGGCTTCACTAAGCATGAGTTCTTTTAAGTTACATATCTAGTCATCTTATCAATATGCAATATTTTGATGTTTTCTTTCTGTGGAGTAGGCGTCTCAACAACAACACGTTGACGGGACAAATTCCTATGCCCTTAACTACTATTATGTCACTGCAAGTGCTGTGAGTGCTGCTGTTAGAATGTTTTTTCACACATTAGTTGTTTAACCTTTGCTGCAAGAACAATAAATTAATGGTGCGGGATGTTGTATTATGCCATGCAGGGATCTTTCAAACAATAAGCTAGAAGGAGATATTCCAGTTAATGGTTCCTTTTCACTCTTCACTACTAACAGGTTTTTCTCATGCTGTTTCATTTTTCTCTCACCCTAACTCCAGATCCTCATCTCCACTGCTTGTTCCTGTTTTATCATATCTGTACTCTTAGGCCAGCCTCTTGAATTAATGCTTCTCTTGTTCACAGTTTTGCTAATAATCGATTGAATAATCCTCCACCTGCTCCGCTGCCTCCTATAACACCTACAGCTCCAATTCCATCAGGTTTGTTCTGGTTTTTATTAATAATAATTATTGTTATTATTATTAGCTTTTAATTGTGCTTTAACTTTGGGGCCTGCTTCACTTTTATTTGTATTTTATTGGGAATTGAGATATTCCTTTGTATTTTTCTTTGCATTCGCAAATTTTTTGGTATTACCATGTACCTGTATCATATGAAATATTGATGTAGATTTGAGTATATTGCTCATCCTCAGCTTTTTTACATCTGCGTCTGTTTTTTAAGAAGGTGCCTTTGAGCTCAGATCTAAAATCTGATTACAGTAGTACCTAGGATGGCTTTAGGTTCCTTGGTGAACTAGAACATTATCTGTGCCTCTGATTCCCTAGCCCACTAGTTCTCTCAGTTGAAATGCTGCCTGCTCCATTGGTGTCGGTACCAGATGTTAATAGTTGCGAATATTCGTGATACAGGTGTTTTGTGTTAACAGTATCTAGATTTATCTAATTTCATACTTGCAGGTAATAGTGCCACTGGTGCTATTGCTGGAGGAGTTGCTGCTGGTGCTGCCCTGCTGTTTGCTGCTCCCGCAATTGTACTTGTTTGGTGGCGAAAAAAGAAACCACAAGATCATTTCTTTGATGTACCTGGTTAGTGATTTATCAAAAGATAGTTTTATTTTTAATTGATTTTATGTCATCATGTGCTTGTATTTACTTCTAATTTTCTTTACAGCTGAGGAGGACCCAGAAGTTCATCTAGGACAACTTAAGAGGTTTTCTTTACGTGAACTACAAGTGGCAACGGATAATTTTAGCAACAAAAACATTCTGGGTAGAGGTGGTTTTGGTAAAGTTTATAAAGGTCCCTTAGCTGATGGTTCTCTAGTGGCAGTAAAAAGACTGAAGGAGGAGCGCACTCAAGGTGGAGAGTTGCAGTTCCAAACAGAGGTGGAAATGATAAGTATGGCTGTGCATCGGAATCTATTACGTCTTCGTGGCTTTTGCATGACCCCTACTGAACGGCTGCTAGTCTATCCCTTTATGGTTAATGGTAGCGTTGCATCCTGTTTAAGAGGTACCGGCTGTTTTCTCCTTGTTCATTTCTTTAGTCACATGTTTCGCATTTGTGCTATGCTCTCTGTATTAGGTGCGCCATTTATCATATGTATGTTCTTCACGTTGCCAATTTTTTTCTGACTGTTAATTATTAAATCTTTTGTTAGCCTCAATTATCAACTATCTTCTCTTTTGCTTCTTCAGTTTGAGATGATATTCCGAGCTACTGATCACCTACTGGAAACTTGTATTATAACATTTGTTATTTTTAAATTCATGTGCTTGGTGAATGTGGATTGTCTTTGAATCGAAGTGAAATTGTTAGAAATTCGTGGATGCCAAATACTTTTTGAACTCT
Organism: Gossypium sturtianum; assembly: GCA_025698515.1. NCBI lineage: Eukaryota > Viridiplantae > Streptophyta > Magnoliopsida > Malvales > Malvaceae > Gossypium > Gossypium sturtianum. The sequence continues at coordinate 4,628,623 of CM046946.1, read as the reverse complement.
TGTTACAATGGATCATCTATTGATCGGATTTTTACATTGTCTAGAGCGTACGGAATCTCAAGCACCACTTGATTGGGCTATAAGGAAACGGATTGCATTAGGAGCTGCAAGGGGGCTTGCATATTTGCATGATCATTGTGACCCTAAGATTATACACCGTGATGTAAAGGCTGCAAATATATTGTTGGATGAGGAATTTGAAGCAGTTGTCGGAGACTTTGGGCTGGCCAAATTAATGGACTACAAAGATACTCACGTCACAACTGCTGTTCGTGGCACAATTGGTTTTATAGCTCCTGAATACCTATCAACTGGAAAATCATCAGAGAAAACTGATGTTTTTGGCTATGGTGTCATGCTTCTTGAACTCATTACAGGACAGAGAGCTTTCGATCTAGCTCGGCATGCAAATGATGATGATGTCATGTTGCTTGATTGGGTAAGTACCGTCTTCTTATTATGCTTTTCTTGATGATGCATTTCAAAGTTTGACTTATCAGTCTTGTCTAGTGTTTTAATTATCTAATTATCGCTTCACTTGGTTAGCCAAAAGCAATACACTAAAGATGGTATAGCAGAACCACCACTCTTAAAGAACGTAGCTTAATTTTATTTTCCTTGCAAGGTGAAAATGCAAAAGCCAGTGAATAGAAAGAGTTGAAACTTAACAATGTTTTCTCTACAAGGCAAAGAGCGAAACATTAAATATAGAAATAGTTTATAGGGAGATTCTATCCTATGTTACTCGGATTTGAGTGTTGAGTGTCGGGGGTGAAGGCTCCTAGAATACTTTCTGTTCATTAATTTTGCTTACACCGTGGAGCATGCTTTAGGTGGTTCCGTTGATTCGAGTGTAACTTAATTCATAACTAATGATATTTGAGAATCTTATGTAATAAGTTACTATAATCTTGATATTGATTTCTTATGCCACTAAGATTCACATCTTTATTGACCGTAATTATATTAAAACTCAAGTTAAGCTTAGTACTGGACCAAGTGGTTTTCGTTTCATTATTTTCTCGGGTGCTGAAAAATTTCAGGTAAAAGGGCTTCTGAAAGATGGGAGGTTAGAAACGTTGGTTGATGCTGATCTTCAGGGTAATTACATGGACCACGAAGTAGAACAGCTAATCCAGGTGGCTCTTTTATGCACTCAAGGCACCCCAAAGGAACGACCAAGGATGTCCGAAGTGGTCAGGATGTTGGAGGGTGATGGCTTAGCCGAAAGATGGGAAGATTGGGAGAAAGAGGAAATGTTCCGGCAAGAGTTTAACCATAACCATGACCCGGGCCCCCTAAAATAAAACTTTTTCATTTAGATTCTTCAAAAATTTGAAGTTAGTAAAGATAAAATTATACTCTCTTTTTTGGTGAAAGATAAATAAAAATTAAAAAGATAGAGGCTATTGAAATGATGAAATTGCATTTTTAATATCTTGAAAATTACAATTTAATTTTGACCCCCTAAAAAAAGTTTCTGGCTTCGCCCCTGGTGTGAATGTTGAATAAGGGTGGGTCTCCTAGGATAATTTCTATTAGAATTGTGTCACTCAAATCCCATTTCATCTGGTTTGAACAGTTCGAGGTACAACTTACTTGTTAAAAAAGTAAAATAGAGAGGTAAAATAGGGGATCTGTGGCGGGCTACGGCCCGAGGATCATGCTACACAAGTTGTTCCTATATAGGATTGATTATAACATGGTTGTTTAACCCTTAAAATGTGTGTAGTTGAAAACCTCTTGTATCGTTGTTTTTCAAACATTAGTGAATTTCTCCTCCTCTGCCCGTGGTTTTTCCCGATAAGGATTTTCCACGTAAAATCTGCATATTCTTATTTTTCTTCTTATTTCTTTGCGATCATTCCTATTATCGTTATCGACATATAGTATAACAATTTATGTTCATTAATTTTGCTTACACCATGAAGCATGCTTTAGGTGGTTGCGTTGTTTCGAATGTAACTTGATTCCAAGCAAATGGTGTTTGAGAAAGTTATCTAATAAGTTGAGTTGAAAAATATGAACCGGTAACTAAGTGTTAAGGGAGTGGCCCCACTCGAGTTATATAAAATAGTTTCCATATTTGAAATTTGGGCGATTTATGGTTGTGCTGATTATATAGATGATATCTCATCCATGAATGAAAATTATATCACTTAGGAAAATATATTTTAGAGAATGGATCGAATCGGATCACTAATATATTGCATTTAGCTTATTCCATTACTTTTTAATAGGGTGGTATAGATTATCTTATTTTAGGAAGTCTCGAAATATTATACATAATTGAGAGTATTGTATAGGTTATTGTACTAAAAGAATTAATCACTTAATTTATCTTTGCGATGAACATTATTATATGAGTGCATATTGATAGTAAAACTTTTTGTGTTGTGGTTTTACTTGCTGAATTCGCAAGGGATGAATTTAATGACGAGAGTATCATTTTTCGAACTGCAAAGGTGAGGAAACTGAGTATTGTATAGATTAAGATCACTTATTGTAAGTATTGAAAATAATGAACATTTGTCACTGAACTAGTCTACATAGACTTAGGGAAACAGAATTGTTTAAACAAATCTGATGTCTTCGGTTTGTTTATTGTTTTTCATTCAATGCTGAAAGAGTGTCCACTCCCTTATCACTCCTTTCGGGGCTTGGCTTGTTTCACAGCAACTGTTAACTAACAAGTTGGCTATAATCTTGATATTGATTTCTTATCACTAAGATTCACATCTTTATCGACCGTAATTACATTAAAACTCAAGTTAAGCTTAGTACCGAACCAAGTGGTTTTTGTCTTCATTACTTTCCCCGGTGCTAAAATTTTTCAGGTAAAAGGGCTTCTGAAATACAAGAGGTTAGAAACGTTGGTTGATGCCGATCTTCAGGGTAATGACATAGGTCACGAAGTAGTACAGCTAATCCGGGTAGCTCTTTTTTGCACTCAAGGCACCCCAACGAAACGACCAAAGATGTCCGAAGTGGTCAGGGTATTGGAGGGTGACAGGTCAGCCGAAAGATGGGAAGAGTGGCAGAAAGAGGAAATGTTCCGACAAGAGATTAACCATAACCACCAGTCGAATGTCGATGGGATCCTCGTGGACTCCACTTCTTACCTCCGATCCTAGATGACCCCATTTCTACAAGAATACAAAACACTTCCCGCGAGTCAGAGTTGGTGATTGTTCACCATTTTATGGATATATAGATATAGTTGTCTCAGGTTTTTTTTATCAGTTTATAATTTTTTTAGGTTAATTTAAACAGTTTTAAATGCATATAATTAATTGTGAGTAAAATATGGTAATATTTATTTTGAAAATGTCATATAAATAACCTATCAAAATAATATATGTATGATATGTATTTTTTTATATTATTTTACAGTTTATGTTTAGAGTTTGTGGTTGTTCCTCTTGACAATATTGTAATAGGCCCAATTTGTCCGGGCCCAGAATAATAAAAAAACCAAAATAAAAAACAAATTAACAGTTTTTTTTACAAGCCCAAAATATAAAATAAACCCAAAATTACAAGGCCCAACAGGCCCAACATACTTAAAAATTTTCAGAAAGCCAGAAACCCTAGGGTTTCTGGCGCCGCTGCTCCCATGTGCGCCGTTTCTCCTCGGCCACGTCGCCCACGCCTCGTCTCGAGGTCCGTCTGCAAGCTTGCACCGAAATGGAAAAATCCCTTCTCCGCCTCCGTCAACGCCTGCAAACAAGCAAAAAAAGGAAAGTAGAAACGAAGCAAATATACAGTAAAAATAGTAGCAAACTTTTTGTATTCGGCTATAAAAGCCACAATAAAAACCAGATTGTAACAGAGGCATGCAAGACAGAAATCAAATACAAAAACAAAAATTTTGAAACAAAAGATGAACTTTTTTTTGATGTATCTGTCATTTTATTTTTTATTTTTTATTTTTTAAAGATATAAGATATAGGAATAAAAAGAAAAGGAAACTCACCTAAATCGGTCGGTCTCCTCGCCGTCGAAGGCCACGTCGGAAAGGGAGAAGAAACGAAACGTTTCTTTATTTCTCCGCCGAGTTAGGCCGGGTTTTCAGGGGTTTTGGCCTCGGATCGACGTTCTACATGTGACGGGCTTCAAAAGGGTGCCTTTTGATGTTCTACGGCCACATTGTACGGCGGCGCCGTCACGGCGATCGGCGGCCACCACGGTGGCTCGATGGTCGAATAATGCCGGAGATCGAAAAGATGGGGGGAGGAGTTGAGAGAGTTTCTTTTGTTTTTTGAAGAAGAAAAGAGAAAATGAAGTTTTTTTTAAAAAAAATCGATTTAAATAATGGAAGTAAAACGGCGTCGTTTCACTTAGGGCCCTTTAGCGCCAAAACACCGCCGTTTAAGGCCTACCCGCGAGCGACCCGACCCGTTCCAGGGGGGATCCGTGTGTTTTCAATTTTTGGGATATTTACGCCCCTAGTCCTTTCGAATTTTTGGGTTGTTTTAATTTAGTCCTATTTTCATTTTTTTGTTTTTTTATTTGGCCCGATAATTTCGCGTTTATTTCATTTTAGTCCCCACTGGAACTGTGCGTTTTGGATGACTGGGATATTTCCCTATTTGGTCCCTCCCTGTTATTCGCGCGTTACAAATTGGTCTTTTACCTTATTTTCATTCCCGATTTTTGCCCAAAATTCCGTTTAAACTTCAATTTAGTCCTTTAGACATTTATTTTATTATAATTTAAACCTGCGATTTTGTTTTAATTCCGATTTAACCCTTATTTATTTTCAACTCTTTATAGATTTTATTATTTTTTTATTTATCTATTTATTTTTTTATATCCTTTTTATACATTTAAAGATTATAGTGTTTATATTTTCTTTATTTATGCGTTTGTTGCCCGTATTATGTTTATCTTATCATTCTTATTATTTTTATTTATTTATTTATTTATTTATCCATCTATTTATTTACTTACTTGCTCTTTTTTTTATCTTTAAAAACAAGGTTGTTATTTTTATTTGTACATTTTTATTCATTCATTATCATTATTTTTATAATATTACTTTCTTATCTTATTTCTACTACTTTGTTATTTCTTTTATCATTCTCGCATTATTTACGTTTATAATCGTCATAAAACATAAAGCATTTTATTTTTTATTTATTTTATTTATTTTTATCACTTTATTTATTTATACTATGGATTAATATTCTTACTATTGTTATAGTTATATTGATATTGTCATAGCATTTCTTTATTCACTTGTTATGTGTCATTCTAATATTCTATCCGTGTAGCCATTTTCAAATCACTACATCATGCATTATGCTTAAATGTAATTAGTTGTTTTTATATTATACTTTAAATAAGATAAATACACATCGTTTAAATATTACACCTATTATTATTCAAAACAAATTTTTAAAAAATAGACAATGTTCTGTATTTGGGAGATTCGAGAAATCGTACCTGTAATGGCCCATTTTTGCCCGGGCTGGAATAAACCAGAATAAAAATAAAATAAAAAATAAATGTCCATTTTTAAATGTCCTTTTACAAAAAACCCAATCCGGTGGCCCAATACCCAAAACTAAAACTAAACTCGTAACCCATTTACACCAAGACCTTGACCCAAACTAGACATACCCTACCAGACTAATAACTCATTAACCCAGACCCAAAATTTACATGGCCCATAGGGGCCCAAAAACTTAAATGATTTTGGTGGCCTAGGGTTTCTGAAACCTAGGCGCCGCAAGCCTCACCCCAGCCTCGCTCCACAGCCTCGATCACGCCGCCAATCGCGCCGCAGCTTGCGCGAATCACTCCACCGCCGAGATCTCCTCGTCCCCACCTGTACAAGAAAGGAAAGAAGACAGCAAGAATATGGCAAAATATCTGTATTTCCTTTTTTAAAATTTATTTTTCGGGTATAAAAACCCATAAACCTGTAAACACAAAAGAAAGAAGAGAAAAAAAAAAAGCAGAGAACAAAATACACAAAAAAAATTCGAACACAGAGATTAATAAAAGAACCCATCAAACAGAGGTGACTTTTTCGTTTTCCATTCGTATTATTTCTTTTATTTTTATTTTCTTTTGTTCATTTTTCTGCAAACAGTAAATATACGAGCAATAAAATAAAAAAGAGACTTTACCTTTCAAATCGGGTCTGAAAACGGAGTTATTGGCCTCCGGCCATGGAGGCGTGTGTAGCACGTGGAGCGCATAGCTCGGAGATCCGATGACTAACTCAAAACGGAGGAAGGGGGATTTCAGAGTGTTTTTAAGTTTTTTTTTTTTTAACCGTTTTAAAAATAATTTTCAAGCCGAATTTTTACTTATATAACATAAAGGAAACAGCGTCGTTTTCGCTTAACCTAAATAAGAGCAAAATGGCGTCGTTCGGGGCTAGGGGATCCGCGCGTTGACCCGAAAACCCGGGTAAGATCCGCGCATTTTTTATTAATGGTCTAATTGCCATTTTAGTCCTCTCGCATTTTTCTACTTTTTTAATTCTGTTTAATTTCATTTTTTTATTTTAATTTGGCCCCGAAAGTTTAATTACTTTCCAATTTAGTCCCTCGGGCTCTTTAATGGCTAGGATCAAAACGTCGTAGTTTTTAAATTTGGCCTAATTGCCATTTTAACCCCTGTTATTTAATGCGCGTTTCAATTTGGTCCTTTTATATCGGTTTTAATTGTTATTTAACCCCTGTTTCTTTGTTTTAATTTTTGTTTATCCTTTTATTTTATTGTTTTAATATTGTATTAAATTATTTTGCTATATTAAATAGTCTATATTATTTTCTTTATTATTTATATATTAATACATTAATAGTATAAATTTATATATATATATATATATATATATTTATGTAATATCTTTATATATTAAACTATTATTATTTATTACTTTATTTAGCTTGAAATTATTTTCATTACATATTATTTTCATATATTAATTACTATATTATATGTTTTTTTAAATTTTATATTATATATTATTTTTAAAATTTTATTTTGTATAAAGTTTATTATATTATATAACCTATTTCATCTACATTATTTATTACATAATTAATTTTTATGATTAGTATATTATGTATATATATGTTTTTATTCAAAATTATTATATATATTATTCACTAATTATTTTTATTATGTATAATCCTTATATATATTATTATTATTAATTATTTTATATTATTTTATTATATATTATGATTTTTATTAATTATTATATTATACATTTAAAAAAACATATTTTATATATTATATAGTATTATATCTTATATTATTTTATAAAATTTTATTCTAAAATTACATAGTATATTATTCATTCTTAAAAATGTAGTTTTATAAATATAAATTATTTATTTATTTTAAAATGTATTTTATTTGTTTTCTAAATACATATATACATATATATTTTTTTGTATTTATTTATTACTCGGTATAGGTTATTGTATGAAAATTTTCAACCTGCATGAAATGCGTTCATATTCATTTTATTGTTTATTGTATTTGTTTATACTTTCATCATGTATTTACAATTGCTATAATATAGGAATTATTATTTATCATATTTTGTATTATTATTGCCTATATTAAATGTTAGTATATTATAATTGCTTTTGATGTTTGATAATGTGTTAATATGATATTTTCATAAGATCATCATTTTAAAATAAAATGCATTTTACAAAATTACTATATTTTACCTAAAGGTTTTAAAATAAGGCAATGTTTACTATGTAGAAATTCGGGAAATAGTGCCCTAACGTGCTGGGTTTCGATTTTCCGTTTGACTAAATAATTAAATACCATTTTAATAAATTTCGTAAATTACGAGATGATTTTAGTTACGAGGGTTTAAAAATATCGTGTCCTAACGTGCTGGATGTGATGTTTGTATTCTTTCGAAACGAAGAAGTCTCAAGTTTTAAATCAAATTGTTCAGTTTTTTAGTCATATTTTAAATGTTTATTAAATTTCAAACATTTGGACATGATTTTATCGATTAGGTATCAATTTTTTGGCGTTATAAGGGTGCTAACCCTTCCTCATACGTAACCGACTCCCGAACCCGTTTTCTTGTTTTTTGTGGACCAAAAATCAGATGTTTTAAAATAAAATGTTTTGCAAGGTGATCCAATCACACCTAAGTAAAAAGGGATTGGTGGCGACTCCCACTTTCGTTTTTGAAAAGTCGATCCCCGTTTTTAAATCAATTTTAAAAAGGTTTCGACAGTACCCTAACTTACGGGGTTTTGATTTTCTCGTTGAACTTGAATAACCGGATATCCTTTCAAAATTAAAATACATGAGATTTAAACAAAAACAAAAACAAAAGGCAAGTTTATTCTCAAAGGTTCAAGGTGTCGTGTCCTAACTTACGGGATGTGACATTTTGTTATCTCGAGACGAGAGGGTCTTTAACGTTTATTTTGATTTATTCAAGCAATTTGTGAGCAAAATTAACATCAATACAAAGAGGGATCGTATTTTTAAATTATTTTTGAGTTTTCAACTTTCGACACTAAGACACGAAGTAATCAATTAGGAACCAATTTTGGGCGTCACGAGGGTGCTAATCCTTCCTCGTGCGTAACCGACTCCCAAACCCGTTTTTTGGATTTTTGTAGACGGAAAAACATTGCTTTGATAAATCAAACATTTTGTTAAAACAATCAAACTACGAGGTGATCCGATCACACCTCATAAAAAAGATTGGTGGCGACTCCCATTTTCGTTTTTTAAATAAAAGTCAACCTTTCAAAAAAAGAAGTTTCGACAAATATTATTTTCAAGATTCGAACTTGAGTCCTCCCCATAAGAGTACAATATGCCTTAACATTACACCCGACTATTTGATGATTATTTTTATCTTTTATCTCCGTATTTTTTTTTTCTTTCCTCCGAGATCAAAGGGGACAATAGTAGGTCATCTTCTCATTTCAATAAGCCACTCTCAACTTTTCACAATCTCCTTTTGATTTTCGGCCAAGAAGAATGAGAAATTGTCAATCTTTTACACTACAAAAGAATTAGTTCAAAAAGGACCAGAAACCATTTTCTTTTTCTTTTTCTTCTAACAAAATAAGAATTTAAATGTCAAAATTCGTCATTAATCCAAACCCAAATCTACTATTGAAATCCCACAAAGAGGTATATTCGAGTAAATCTTTGGAAAAGAGAATAATAATCCCGTGACACTAGTACAAAAAATCAATTATGGATATCAAATTGAGGGGGAAAATACCTTCTTAGGGTTCAATTTAGTAGAGAAATAAATGGGAAACAAATATAGAACACTATAGCACTAAATTTTAGAGGATGATCCAAAGCTCAAAGAGTTTCCAATAACCCCACAAAATGAAACATAAATCTATTACAACCACACATCAATAAACAATAATCTCTCTCTCACTGTCATGTCCAATAATCCGTAACGTTTTTAACGTAGTACGTAGCCCGAGACCAACATACTTATAATGCCTACGACAATAGATCCGGCCGAAACCGAAAGCACCGCAGAGCCTGAGATTCCGGGAGCTGGTGTTGGTGCTACCTCATTTGCTGCAGAGAATGTTGTGGGTGCACCTGCTGTTGCTGATGGTTCCACATCTACAAATTTGCCAAGGAATTATAAAGGGTCATAAAGAACTTCATCAACCTGCTAAAGTTTATATTGCTTACAAAAAAATCCAAACATCCACCCGACATTTATGAAATTTTGCTAACAAATGTTAAAAAACTGTTTTGAGAATTGGACCGGACCAGCCAAGGTACCAGTATGAAGAAAGATAAAATTCGACTGATCCACAAATCCATACTAACCAGTTAAACTAGTAATTGAATCTATTTTTATTTTTTTTAATAAATTTATTTAATTGAATCAAATAAACCAATTCGAACACGAATGAGTGGTCCTAACAATTTGATCACTGCACAAATAAATACGTTTGCTCAAAAAATTATAAGACCCTCGTTGGATCAGATCTCAAACATGAAATCGTTTTGCTCAAAACCGGCTTATTATACTATTACTAATCCTTTAGAGGTTCTTGTCTCTCGCAACAATTTGTTCATCGAAATACTGTAATATGTATATAGTTATATATTAAAGATCAGATTTATCAGAACACATACCTGGGGCACCAGCAGGAGTGACAGATGCTATCAAAAACACAAACAACAATATTAGTACTAATTAGTCCTCTACACTATAACCCAAAATCTGTTTTTTTTTTTTTTTTTCTTCTTTTTGTTGAATGAATGAATGCATGAAGTAGTAGCAAAGTTACTTACCAGCGCAGTTAGTAGAAGAAGGAGCAGAAACTTTACAAGCAGCAGGCAAAGTGGAGGCCTTAGTGACATTCAATGAAACACCCATTGAAGCACTGCTCTTAAATGCCTCACATAAACACTCAGGGCCCGTTTTCAACACGGTTTTCAATCCAGAACAGCAACTTCCTTCCGGTTTCGACACCTCGCTCCCACTTGACACAAACGACAAACAATCCGCCATGTTCAGTATCAGAGTCGAGCAGTCCACGGTGGAGGAAGAGGAGGATGAAGAAGAAGAAGAAGAAGGGGATGGCGCTGTCGCATGGTGGTGAGCAGCATCAACGGCCCAGATTGAGAGAATGGCAAGGCTCAAAGCAAAAGAGAATGTTGATACTGCCATTGTCGAAAAGAGTGGAGTCTGAATCTTTTGATTGTTTGGAAAAGGAGACGACAATGGACAAGTTTAATGGTGGAATTAAATTAAGGAGAGGTGAGGGGGGTTTTATTGTGGAAGGAGGAGAAAAATATGAAAATAAATTGTTAATTTTCTTAAAAATATATTCTTTTTTATTTTTTATTTTTGTGGATTTAGTTGTTTTTATTTTTTTATATTTAAAATTAGTGTCTCTACTTTCTTTAAAATTTTAAAATTTAGTAACCACATGAGTAAATTCAATAATTAATTCTCCGCATTCTAGAGATTCATTGAGGAGCTAAATGTTGGTCACGAGTTTTAAAGCTGCTCCATACTTAAAGTGATGATTGAACCCTTAACTACTGATTAAAATAGGAGAAATCTTTACCATTTCACTTAACTCTTGTAATTTTAATAAATTTACTTTAAAATATAGTAAAAATAAATAAAATGAGGGATTTTTTCATGTTTTTATTTATTTAAAAGCCTATCTCTAAATGGATTGTTGATAAGTTTGCATAAATTGTGGTTTCAAGCTCAATCTATGTTATAAAAGTCAAACAAAGTCAAAAGAGCAAATTTATGCCGAAATTATAGCTCGAAATTAGATTTATATGTTAGTATAATTGTATTATATTTGAACATTTACGTGTTATAATTATATTTCAGATATTATATATTTTATATAAAATTTGTCATATTAAGAATTTTATAGATATACACATAATTTCATTTTATTTTTAGAAATTAAACAACGATTATGCGATTACATTCACACATCTTTACAGTATTAAGGATTTATTACGATCCTCTAACAAAATATCTTTTACTGTGTTTGGAGGAGCAACAACCAATTGTAAATTAGCAAGTAGGATGGCAACTTTGGTCATGCAATCCACAGAGAATAAATTATTAACAACATTACTAGCCAAAAGAGAATAAATTAGTAACACATTGTCACATCCCAGCTCTATTCGTCTAAAACTCTTATCCCAAGCTATGCGAAGGCCTTCTAAGATAGATCCAACTTCAATTTTAAAAATTGTATCCTTACTCAACAACATAGTATAGCCACATGACCACCTTGCATCCGAGTCCCTAAATACACCTCCAATCGAAGCATTTATTAAATGACACCGCCCCATCCGCATTTAGTTTAATCCATCCATCCTTCGATAGTAATCAATAAGAATCAATAACCATCAAATTTTATTAACCGTTATTATTTATTTTTATCACATTTTATTAATTTATATATTATAATTGCATTATGTTTAAAATTTCTAAATTTACTCTAAATCTAATCATTTTGAACTCCAATGAAAATAAGATAAAATAAAATAATGGGATCACACTAGCATGTTGTGTTGGAAATGATTGGGTTAATTAGCTTTAAAATGGGTCCCTAAACATTTGCATGTAGCTAAGTTACAGCATGTGTAAAAGGGCAATGAGCTGTGCCTTTGCCTTGCCCTTTCATGATTTCAGTAACTTGCCTTGTTTATTTTTTTTACATCAAGATAATATTTCAAACATTATAATAACCCTTTTCTTAGTGATCCCATAATAATCGACATATGTCATCATTGTTTATAATTTTAATTTTTCATTTTATTTTTTTTATTTTTTATAAATTTAATTTTTTTTCATTTAAAATTTTCTTTCATTTTAGGGGAATTATAAACCGCATGAAATAAGCAACACTTATATTTTTAGGATGTAGTAAAATAATATTTAAAAGAGAAGTAAAGATACATGATAATAGTTGAGAGGATCGAGGTCACTTCTTTAAAGGAAATCTTTGAGATATTGTTCACTCAAAGTTAATAGACCATTTATTGGGTTAGTATTGTCCTTAGGCCGAACTAGGTTTTGCCTCCCAAATCTACAAAGAGCTTGAGCTGAAGGTAAAATTCACATAACAAAAACGTCTCGTCGAATCAGACCATACATGACGTACAACTACTTACAAAGAAAATATGAGCATTGCGAGTTTAATAGGGTTTAAACCCTTGTCCCTTATATGACATTTAAAAGCATATATACTACTACTTTATCGATGGCATTTCGAAAACTTCTCCAAAAATAATCTAACTTTCCTCAACATCAATATTCGAACTTGTGAAATTAAACAATAAAATAATAAAAGTAAGCGTTTCTTCCTTTTTGTTGCGAAACTATGATGAAACGGCGCTTTCCTTTTACTTTATTGCGTGTGGGCAGTGGCGTGCATGCCATTGACAACCGGGGATTATCATTGCAGATGGTCGCGTTGCATGTTTAAGAGGGACCCTCCTAACAAAGTAGTAAACAACATTTCCCTCTTTATATATTTTCAATATCATTAAAATAAATTATAAGTCTTTCTACTCTTTTGTAAGTTTGAAGTCTTTAAATTTATTTTTAAAATTTTTAATTTTTAATTTTATTAAAATTATTTTATTAAATTCATGTTCATTATAAAGTTATTTTTTAATTACATTACTATCAAGTAAGTATTTTATTATTTCAAAAAATCATACTAATAAATTTAACAAAAAAAATTAACAGTATTAATAATTAGACCTAATTTGGAAATATGAAAAATATGAATGTTACAGTTAACAGTTTTATTTTACTGTAAATGCAATGCTATATATTTTGAGTTTATATTCCTTCATTTGCATGTATTTTCTAGATTTTTTTTATAAAAATACAAAAATAAAAAAAATGTACTCAAAATAATATGTATTACTTTATATAAATAATGGGTTTTCATTCAATTCACATCTGACTTGATGGGTGAAACAAAACTCAATCAAAATATTAAATAATAATATATATATATATATAAAATCAATGAAACTTTCTTTAACGGTAAAAAGTCTTCTCGGGTTTTTTTATACAATTTCTACATTTACCCATAATTCCGACCTTTATAGCGGATAAAAGGACTCTTAAAAATGCTTAAACTCACGTTTTTCTAGTTATTATAATAGTAGCATTATCAACTAAATTAAAACTTAATTAATAAATTATTAATTTGATAATTCATCTAGTTTTAAATATATATTTTAACCCAAACTTTGTTTTGAACTCCAACTTTTGTAAGAAATGTTAAACAAGATCTACTTCAGATAATAATGGGATATTATGATATTAGTGAAGCAAATCATTGAAGCTGTCTTCAAGATGCTTAAATTTTGAAATTTTGTCGACCATTCACTTCCAACATTGTTATAATTTTGCTGGGAACATCATTTTATAAGTCCCCCCATTCAATCCACCAAATTAGGCTTTCTTGGGTGGGAGTTTTTAAAACGTTGAATAGTTTCAATGCCATTCAACAAAAGAGGTCCGCGGAAATCTTTTACTTTATGTACTTTCATCCGATTCGATAGATTCGATTTAAATTAAGTCAAATTCAAAATAATTTTTGATATTTCAAACGGTTCGATTAAATTCATGTTATATTTAACTAATGGTGAGTGTAATGGCCCATTTTTGCCCGGGCCCATTTGAATAAACCAGAAAACAGAAAATAAAAAATAATGTCTTTAAACAGTCCATTTATACAACCCTTTTACAAAAACCCAACCGAGCCCAAACAAATGGCCCACTAACCAATTACCTGAACTAACCTAGACCCAAACTAAACCAACCACCAAACACCTGACCCAGTACTGACCCAACAGACCTTAACTAAGACCCAAAACACTCGTGGCCCAAAAGGCCCAACGATTATGCTATCTTCAGAAACCTAGGGTTTCCCAGAAACCCTAGGCGCCGCAAGTGAGGGTTCAGCGCAGCCACTATCCCCAATCGTCGCGCCTCAGTCCGTAACCCACGCCGCCATCAATGCCGCAAATCGCGCTTAGCCACCGTCGAAATCTCCATTCCTGCACAGAAGAGGAAAGAACAACAAGCATGGCAACATTTTATTATTTCCTTTTTCATTTCAAAGGCTATAAAAAGCCTTCCAAAATCTGTAAAGGGGGACACAAAAAAATATACAAGAATAAAAAACAAAAAAAAAAACCAATAGCAGAGGTGATTTGGAATGATTCCTTTTCGTTTTTTTATTTTTCGCATACTGTTATTTTCTTTTTCTTTACCTTGTTCTGTTTTTTTTAAAACTATAATATATACATTAACATATTAAAAAAAAAGGAAATTTTACCTGCTTTTCTTGAAATTCTGACGACGATGATGAGTCCTGAGCATCACCTAAATCGCCTTGAGAGGAAACATGGAGAGAGGAATTTTTTTTTTTTGGAAATCTGATTTTTTTTAAAAAACAGGGAACTAATATTTTTTTTCCCTAAAATTTGGCTTTAAATAGGAAACGAAAACGACGCCGTTTTGCATCTGGGGTCTAAGAGCCAAAACGATGTCGTTTCACCTATGGCCCGCACGCAGTTGACCCGACCCGAAGGATCTGCGTTTTTTTTTTGAAAAATGGTTATTTTTCGAATAGACCCTTCCGCATTTTCAATTGGTTTAATCCAGTTTCCTTTATTTTTTTAATTTTGCCCTAAAACTCATATTCTGTTTCAATTGAGTCCATGGGCAGTTTAATGGATAAAATCCAAACGGTGTCGTTTTGCAAATTTGTTATAATTGCAATATTAATCCCTAGTAGTATGGCCCGTGTTTTAAATTAATCCTCTTATATTTATTTTATTGCTATTTAATCCTTATTCATTTTAAAACCTTCCTATTTTATTTTTTATTTTAAAACGATATTTAATTATTTTATTTTTATTACTTATATATTAATTTTGTATAAAATTCAATTTTTTTTATTTTATTAGCCTTATATATATTATTTATTTTATCAGGTTTAATATTATTTAATTTACATATTATTATATATTTTTTATATTATTTATTATATTATATTTTGTATATTATATAGTGTTATATTATATATTGTTTCTAAAGCTTTATTTTATATAAAATTTATTTATATTATCTAATTTATTTTATTTATATTGTTTATATTATGTATATAATTTTATAATTAATGTACTACATATATACATATATTTTCATTATTTATTATTTTATTTAATATAATTTTTTATTACATATTTTTTATTATGCTATATATATATTCAAAAAGTTTTATACATTGTTTAATTATTCATCTTATATATATGTCTTCTTTTATTAATTATTTTATTATTTAATCTTGCATGAAAAGCTTATATTTACTTAGTATTTTTAATTGTTTTATGTATATTGCTTTATATATTTTATTTGTTTATACAATCCCCTTTTATTTATTTTTTATTTTATGATTACCTTAGTGTAGTTATTTTAGTTGTATTTTATATTATTTATATATGATATTAATGTATTATAATTGCTTTTAATATGTATGTCGATAGTATATAAACGCAATGTTGTTACATGGTTATTGTTTAAAAAAACAAATCCATTTTTGGCAAAACTATTATATTTTTAAAAGTTTTAAAATAAGGCAATGTTTTGGTATTTAGAAATTCGGGAAATAGTGCCCTAACGTACTGGGTTGCGATTTTTCGTTTGGCTAAATAACTAAATACCCTTTTTCAAGTTTTGAAAATCATGAGATGATTTTGATTACGAAGGTTCTTAAATATCGGGTCCTAACCTACTGGATGTGATGTTTATATTCCTTCGGAACAAGAAAGTCACAAATTTTAACTCAAATTGTTCGAAGTTTTTTTTAGAGATCATATTTTTAAATACTTTTAAATTTCAAATATTTGGACATGATTTTATCGATTAGGTACCAATTTTTGGGCGTTATGAGGGTGCTAACCCTTCCTCATACGTAACCGACTCCCGAACCTATTTTCTATTTTTTCGTAGACCAAAATTAAATGTTTTAAATAAAACGTTTTACAAGATAATCCAATCACACCTAAGTAAAAAGGGATTGGTGGCGACTCCCATTTTCGTTTTTAAAAGTCGATCCCCATTTTTTTTAACCGATTTTAAAATGGTTTCGACAGCTTGGCGACTCCACTGGGGACAATAAGAGAGTCAAGCCGTAAAATTAATAATTTCATGTCCTTATGTCTGAATTTAAAAATCTGGTTTAAAAATTATGATCCTTTTTTGCATGTGGTTCTATCTTATAAAATATCTCTGCATTGCATTGCATTGCATGACTTTTGTGGTCCCTTAAGTGGGAGTGAGAAGCTACTCCTTCGTGAGGTTTCCACCTTCGTGCAGGATAGTGAATCACTTCCGGGATACATCTGTACCTATGCCTTCGTGAGGTTTTCACCTCCGTGCAGCCATAGGGAAATGTATTCCCCTGAACTGAACTCGATCCATATGAGCCTATAATGGGTGAGTATCGAGGAATCTGCTGGTTCGGGTACCTCAACTTTAGAACTAAACCGCATATAGTGAACCCTAAGAACCCACCTTAGGTAGAACTATGTCAAACCCTAGTGATCACCCTGATAGGTTCTATGTTATTTATTTTTCCTGTGCTAACGGGTTTTCTTTTGTTTTGATTGCATTGCATTCACACAATAGAAAAGAGGCGTTGATTTCAAATTCGATTGCTAAATAGAAAAGTTGGTCATAAGAAAATGGATTTTTTGATAAAGTGGATTATAATACGGTCGTCCGAATATAGTCTAAGTGAATACAACGAGAGAAGACTGATAGTCCTTGAAGGAATACAAGACCTTATCACCCAAGGATTCAAGTTGATGAAGACTATTCGAGAATTACCACGTCTCGGCTTTCTTGAAGAGTCTAACAAGTGAACAGGAGTCGTGATCCAGATCAAGCAAAAGGAGCTAGAGGAGGCATCTATTAGAAGTTTGCAAGACTTGACTTTTACGAAGAAGGGATTCATGTT
The DNA here is from genome assembly GCA_025698515.1 of Gossypium sturtianum. Taxonomy (NCBI): domain Eukaryota; kingdom Viridiplantae; phylum Streptophyta; class Magnoliopsida; order Malvales; family Malvaceae; genus Gossypium; species Gossypium sturtianum. The sequence goes on along the minus strand of CM046946.1, from coordinate 4,611,089 downwards.
TTCACTTGGACTATGAGGACAAGGCTGTATATGTGATCCGTTTTGTGTAAAGAAATCTATTTTCTAGTAAAGTTTTTCTAATGTAACTGAATTCAGAGTCAACGCCTCTCTTTCTTTGCATTCATGCATTTACATTACATTGCATCATTTGCATTAGACTTTTACAAGAGAATCCTAATTAGGTAAAAATATTTCAGAGTTAACCTGGAAAACATGGAGCAAATGTTGGAGATAATAGAACAAATGCAAAAAGCAGATCTGAGGGCAATTGGACCGAGATTCAAAGAAGAAATGCGAGAACAAATGTTAGAGTTCCAAAAGAATGTGATTGGCCAGTTAACCCAGTTACTAGCCGAAAGATTTGAAAAGAGGAGTGGCCCAGCAGTCAACAGTGTGGATGAGGAGGAAGACATTGTTTACTCCCCAATAGGTTTTAACTCGATCGATGATCAAGCCAAACCGGTTGCTCTGGTAGAAACGAAGGAAAGAGGAGAAGGGACCTCAAAAGCCCTGAAGAAGAAGGAAAAGAAAACGAATAATGCCGGTAGGTATAACAAGAGTCATTCAGAGCCGATTACGGTAAATCAGCCAAGGATGGTAGTTACCAGCAATCAGGTTTCCCCAAGGCAAAACTCTGAAAGGCTCCAATTTACGCCAATCCCCATGACGTATAAGGAGCTATATCAAAGTTTGTTTGACGCACACGTGGTGTCCCCATTTTATTCGAAACCGTTGTAACCTCCATTCCCAAAATGGTATAACGAGAATGCTCAATGTGAGTACCACGCGGGAATAAAGGGCCACTCAATTGAAAACTGCAATACGTTTAAAAAGTTGGTCGAAAGGTTTATTAAAATGGGAGTTGTGAAGTTCGACGATCCATCAAAACCTTATCACTTTAATGAGGTAGTGAATGCAGTGATTGAAGGGGGAGACAAGAAAGTTGTTACTCCTTGAAGAATTTAAAGAGGGAATCAGAGAACGAAGTTTCCAAACCCTTGTGTACTTGGGAGTGTTGTGAATAATAAGACTGTAGAAGAAATCCCTGTACTTTTAGGGCTAATCTAGAGTAATATTTGAAACACGCTTGTTGCCTTAAGCCTAGAGGCAATAAGAACCCTTTTGTGAAATAGGCTTGTGTTCTGAAATTATTATTTCAATAAAATGCATCTTTTTAAGCACATATTATTTTATTTTTTCTATTTCATACTGTACATTCTTTTATTTTTTAGAATATTCTTTCATTCTTCATGACCATACAAATAATCATCCTTAGAATCATTTATTCTTTGGATTTCTTGCCTTCATACCTAGGTACCCAGATATCAACGACATGAGCGACGTTGTTACTGACTCCCTTTTTGAATGAGATATGGGTCTAGGGGATCTAAGGACTTCGAAGATGACAGAGATTGTAACCTACCTTCTGATTTGTTAATGATGGTAGAACAAGATGAAAAGACAAACCTACCTTCTGATTCGCAGATCCAACTTGTAGGAACCTAGAGAAGGCCTCGGTCTCAACTCACATACACCCAAGGAGCTTGTAGAAAGGACCGCATGCTCCGCAGGTAATCCAAACACGTGTCCAGCAGGCACGGAGCCCGCCCAGAATGTCAGTCTCAGGAACAGAAAGGACCGCGTGCTCCGTCGACACATACCCAGCAGACCTGGAGTTCGCAGAGAATGTTAGTACTAAAGGTAAGGGAGTGATAAACCATAAAAGTAACATGTTTTTAATCCCATTCTTAATGTATTTTGGATGATTTATTATGTAAATTAGTGAATTTGATGTTCCTAATCCTTTAAATTCATGTTTCTATACTTAGAAGCATAGGGAAGTGAAAGGAGCGAAAAATAGGCCAAAATCGGACAAAAAGAGTTGTTTTCAGGATTCATACGGCCTGGGCATTTTCCACACGAGCCGGGCTCACGCTCGTGTGAGCCACACGGGCTGGCCACACGCTCATGTGCCAGCCCGTGTCGATATCGCTCCATTTTTCCCAAACACGCGGAAAAACCCAATTTTTAGGCTTTCTGAGCATTCTAAAGTCTATAAATACATAGTAGAAGAGTAGAACGAAGAAATTACTCGAAGAACGCCGTCGGAATCAACTCAGAAGCAGATCTCCTTCAAGATTGAAGATCTTCATTCAAATTTCCTTCGAAGTTTTATTGGGTTTCTTATGTCTTGTTGTTATTCTAATTTTGAGATGTTTCCATCCCAGATTATGAACTAAATTCCTTAGAGGGAATATGAAACCTATGATGGATCTTATTATTTGATTTTCTGAATTACATGATAAATACTTGATTCTTGTTCTCAATTATGGGTGCTTATTCCTTGCTTTAATATTTTCAGGATATTGATTCATGTTGAATGTGATTATTCAGTGGAGTAAAAGTCTCTGTTTAAGAGCAGATATAGCATAATTGAGTGGAGTTACATGCAATCCTAGAAATAGGACGACATAAATCTACCGAATTAGAGTCAAATCTAATAGGGGAATCCATAGATCGAGTTAATGCGACAATAGGGGTTTTAATTAAAAAGAGATTTCAATTAATTAACCTAGAGCCAGTTGTTCTTATTCTCGAAAGAGATATTAACATAATTTAGGGATTTCGACGGGTCAAGGCACAAGTGAATAAATCGTTTAATTCAGATTCAGAATAATAAGTGAAGTCTGGGTGGATTCTTTCCTGGGTATTGTCTATCTCATTGGTTTTCTTCAAATATTTTCCCAATTCGCTCTCTGTTGAGTTCTAGTAATTAGTTTAGTTAATTTTAGATTAAAAAAAATTTCCTTCAGTTCATCGCCTAGATAATAAAAAAATAGTAATTACTAGTACTTTTAGTCCTCGTGGATACGATATTCCCGACTCACCATAGTTATACTACTATTCGATAGGTGCGCTTGCCTTTTGTCGTGATTTTAGTTAGTTTAGTGACTCATCAGGGAGTCAAGACAAAATAGTAAGGTTCTATTATGAGCTGTAATAACATCTGTAACAACATGTATAAATACGAGAACACTCCTATCAATAACATACGAGAAAATATTACTCAACAAGAAACTTGCACATCAAGTATTAAAAAATCAATCATTCATATTAATTCTTGAATAGCCTACTTGCTTAGCACTCAAAAAAGATTGAACTCTTCACTTAACTCTTAGGTTCTTTCATCTCCTCCTCTTATTTTGTATTTTTGACTAATTTAATACTAAATTCTTCTTCCAATTGTTTTCTTGTCATTGGAATTTCGAGAATTTCACATTACTTGCGTAAAAAGAAACAATTCTAGGAGTTTTTCTTCAATCACTCTAAGTTGTTTGTTTGGGTTTCATTATTGTCTAAATTCATCGCTTTCGTTATCCATTATTATTGCCTAAGAAAAACCAAGAAGCCTTGCTCACAAACCATTATTGAAAATTACTTGGCATATTTGGAAGAACAAAAATCTTCAATCTTTCAAGGTTTGTAACACCCCCTAACCCTAAACCGTCGCCGGAACAGAGTTACGGAGCATTACCGGACATATCGGACAATTTACGAATAATTTATAAATTAACATACATAGTATAATTTAATCATTAAGTCCCTGTAATGGACCCTCGAGGCCCAAAACACGTATTAAAAGTGGAACGAGACTAGTTCGAGTACTCTGAATTTTTATTTTATTTTTTTTGAACTCAATATAACCCCTTTATAAACATCTAGCCTTCCCTGCAAAATTTCAAACCGCAACCAATTTGCAACCAATATAACAAACCATACATTTCCACACTCAAACATACCTAACTATGCCTACAACATTAATTAAACAATTTATCTATTTGATCACTCATAACTTTTTAATTGAACTAATAATTTCATTCATTTCCTATTTTTGTTTCATGCCACATTTTACCGAATATGCCATACTAATTCATTTCATACTTATAACCCATATTAGACATCATTTTACAACCAAAGTTTCAAAACTTAAGTACATAATTTATACAATACCTAAGTACATGCCACTTTTACCAAAAGAGGGATTACATCACCAAATTGTCTCTGAAGTCGGGATTGATCTGGATGCTGAACCGGGACCTTTGACTTCTACTGACCTACGCACGGAAACAACCGTACGCTGAGTATGCCTATACTCAGTGGTATTACCATAATTCAAACTATAATAACAAATAATAATGTATAAACATATAAATATCAAACATATACTAATTTATATATATATATTAATTCATACTTTAACTTTCAAATTTTCAATTAATCAAATTGATATCACGTATCATCAAACTGCATTCAATCATCTCATGAACCTTTGGTTCATGTCTTTCGTTTTCAGTCTCCATTCAATTCACAATTTCAACTTTCTCATTTCTTCAATAAATCAATCGATCAATTTCATTCGTTTTATCATTTCATTTGCTTACCCCTATTAACAAGACTCGGACCTTGGCGGATACACGGATTCCAACCAAACACACTAGAATAATCTGACCAAACACACCAGAATAAATAATCCTCCCAAACACACCAGAAAGGCATTAAATGCCTCTTCGGATAATCCGAAGAAATAAAGTAACATCAGTATCTCCTAGGCCAAACTGAAAAGTCTCCTGAACTCTTCCAAATCTTATGGCATGCCAACTATATCTGACTCAGTCCGACTAGTTAATAGGGTATTCAAATCATTTCTCAATTCAATCTCATTTCAATTCAAAACACACCTTTCAATTTAATCACAATTCAATTTAATACATTTTCCACTTTCTAATCAATAAACAATTTAAATACTTAAACATATTCATACTTCATCTCAATTTCATTCATGTCAATAGCAATATTTACCTTATAATTTACTTACCATACATAAGAATTTAAATATAACATTAACTAAATAGTAGTTTGAATTATAGTACTACAAACTCGAAATTCGCGATTACTCCTCGATGATCTTCTCTTTTCCTTTCTTCGTGGATGCCTCGGGTGCGATATTAGCTACGAAAAATTAAGATAATTTCATAATCATTAATACACTACTAATTTATATCTAATTAATTGAATTTCTATTCAATTTTCTACTTTAATTTCAATTTAGTCTTAACTAAATTCACTTACTTTTCTATCTCAATTCATACTTTATTTCTACTCAAATTTCAACCAAACTTAGACATAACTATCTAAATTTCATCATAAAACCCTAATTTTAAAATTCTTGCAATTTAGTCCCTACTATGTAAAACTAATAGCTTCTTTTACAATTTAATCCTTTAATAAATTCTAACTAAAAATTCATTCAATTAAACCCCTAATTTAACAATTTGTTCAACATGAATCATGTTCAAAAACCTAAGAACTTCCAAAACTTCAACTTAATTTCAACAAAACTTTGTTCTAAAGCTTCTAAAACATCAAAATTAAATAAAAAGGACTTAATTGACTTGCCAAATTAAACTCCAAACTTTAAAACCTTAATTTTTCCTTTTCTTTTTCTTTTCTTCTTTCCTTTCTCCCTATTTCGAAAGCTTCTGTTTCTTTTCTCCTTTTGTTTCTTTTGTTATTTTACTTTATTTCATATATATATATATATATATATATATTAGTTAATAATATTATTAATAATAATACATTATAATAATAATAATATATTATAATAATAATATAATATAATAATAATATTTAATTCATAAATATCTTTTACGTAAATTATAAGAAAATATTTTATTTTATTACAAGTGTAGTTATTATATTTTACACATGTACCATTAATCATTATACAATTGTCTTCATTTTAATTTATTTTAATAATAATAATAATAATTTAATAATTTAATATAAAACTATAATAATAATTATAATAAATATCTATTTAATAACAAATACATATATTACAATTGTACATATAAATATTTTTACATTTGTATATTATCATGACCATCCATTTGTCTTTCTTTTATTTATTTATCATACAAAAATCTTATAATATAATTTTTTAATTAATAAATATCTTTTAATTTAAATTTTAAGTAAATAAATAATTATAATACAAGTGTGTATATATACATTATTACACTTGTACCATCTTATCACCATACACTTGTCTTAATTTATTTTATTTCATAATATAATAATATTAATAATAATATTTAAATAGAAAACCATAATAATAATTAATAATTATACTTATAATAATGAATTAATAATAAAATCTCAAGATTTTTATACTCATTAACCGCCTCATTCTAAGCAATTAGTCTAATTCCTTATTTAGCCCCTTAAGTTTTTCTTTAATCTATAATTAAACTTTTACCCTTTATTCAATTTAATCATTTTTTGCAATTACTCTTAATTAAGCTAAATTCACCTAATTAAAACTTAATTAAGCTCACTACTAGACTCATAAATATTTTTAATAGTTATTTACGAACTTGGTTTACTAAGACGGAGGCCCGATATTGCACTTTTCCGATGCCCGTAAATTTTGGGTCATTACAAGGTTCGTCGTGGAGTGTCGATGAAATAATTAGGTGTTCTTACAATTGGGCTCGGAAATGTAAGTCTACTTATGATGTAGATTCTAGGTTGGAGCTAATTACACAAGCATCTTCCTCCTCATCTGGTAATTGGATTCGTTACACTCTAATGGAGCAGTCAAGGTTGATTTAGGAGAGGCTGCTGCGGGATAGTGCTGAGGGATCACCATAGTGAATGGGTCACTGGATTTAACAGGAGGTTGGGTCTTTGTTCTATATTTAATGTTGTGCTTTTGGGTATCTTAGATAGTTTGACGGTACTACATAACAAGAACTGGGACAAAATGTTGATTCAAACGAATACTAAGGAGATTATTCAGGTAGCTTTCTCAAGGTCCTCTAATTTAATACTTGTTAGGTGTATTCAGTAGATATTGTCGTCAATGATTCAATGGGAAATGGTATATACTCATCGAGAAGAGAAGATAGAAACTGATCTCATTGCTAATATAATTATTGTATTGCCTTTCCTTTGTTCACAAAAAAAAAAAAAATATATTCAAGAGTTGCTTCTTTGATCTTATTTCTTTTTGAATTCATTTTTTTGTGAAATTTTTCAACAATTTTGAAATTTCAATAATTTCATTAGAGATTTGAATAATTAATTAAATTTTTAAAAAATAAAATATTATTATTTTTTAAATTCGAGCTAAAATTTCGTTAAATTTTATTCGCATTAGTCCTAATAGTTTAAAAATTCAGTTGAAAGGAACAATAGATAAATTCACACTAATCGCTAGAATTCGAACTGTGTTGATATAATCTCCTTTCCAACTTGTAACAACATTTGTAACTAAATTCAATTTTTGTTTATAATTTTTGAAAGGGAATAGCGTGGCAGCAGAAATCTTTCGTGTTTTTTACATCCTATCAAACCAAAAGACAAAAACAGAAGAGGCTAGGTGAAAGCCCACGTGGTTGGAGGCTACGTGGAGATGTAGATGGACCCTAACCTCCCCAAAAATGGTCTGAAATCTAGTCTCTCATATATATCTAGACAACTAGGAAAAAACAGCAAAACATCAACTGCCCAAGATGGCTTCGACATCTGGGACTGTAATAAATGGGTTAGGTTCTTCATTTCTGTGCGGAGGAAACAGGAGCCAGGCCCTTTGGGGAGCTAGTAGTATTGGACCCATAGTAGCCACTCCTGCTGCAACTCGAAAGAGGAAGCTGATTGTTGTAGCGGCTGCACCACCTAAAAAGTCTTGGCTCCCTGCTGTTAAAGGTGGTGGCAACTTAGTTGACCCTGAGTGGCTCGATGGCTCGTATGTGTTGCTCCCTCTCATCTTTGCCTTCCCCTCTTAATTTGTTTTAGTAGTTCTATAGGAGTTCACTTTTTGAAATTTAATTCGGTTTGATTAATTTATTACTCATGACAATTTTAATTCAGTTAATATAAGAGATTTTAAGAAAATTTCTATTATTGATTTGATTAAACAGAATTAATAAGTTTAGTAGGATTAAAATTTGAATGTTATTTTGCTTTATCTTATAAGATAATCTAATCGGATTAGCCGATTAGATTGAGAACCGGTTACGATACAGATTTGGAGAAAAGAATTGAATTAATTGATTTGTGAATTGGTATGGATTGATTGAGCTGAGTAAAAAATCAATATTTGAACCGATAGTTGAATTGGTTATCTATATTTTTTGTTTTTGTTTTTTATTTTTTATTTTTTTTAATAATTTATTTGATCTTACCAAAGTAACTAGTTAAATCGAGAATGAATGACCTGATCAACTCAACCACCGGTCTAATTTTGAAAACTTTATTTTTAAGCCTCGTCATAATAAGTTTTTATATTTTATATTTAATTGTTTTAGACTTTTAGTATGGTATTATTCAATATTTGAAAGTCTTTAATATCCAAAATTTTGAATTGAAGGATAATATGAATTTAAGTGCTTGAATCGACATTCTCTTAATTATTGTAACAACAATTATATCAATTAAATTAAATCTGAATTTATTATTTTATTTTATTAAATGAAAATCGATAATTGAATTATTTTGATTTTATTAATTTCTTTCATAATAATTTTGATTCGATTAATACTAATATAACTCCAGTGAATTCAATTAATGCAACTTAGGTTGGATTATTAATGGAATCAATGGAATACCCCCTCAATAATTTGACTTTGATGTTAATTTTCAAACCACAGGCTTCCTGGGGACTATGGTTTCGACCCACTAGGTCTAGGCAAGGACCCAACTTTCCTCAAATGGTACAGAGAAGCAGAGCTGATCCACGGACGCTGGGCCATGACTGCCGTGGTCGGCATCTTCATAGGCCAAGCCTGGAGTGGTGTACCATGGTTCGAGGCCGGAGCCGACCCCGGTGCAATAGCCCCATTCTCCTTCGGCTCACTCCTTGGCACCCAACTCCTCCTCATGGGTTGGGTGGAGAGCAAGCGATGGGTAGACTTTTTCAACCCAAAATCTCAATCCGTAGAATGGGCAACTCCATGGTCGAAAACAGCCGAGAACTTCGCCAACGCCACCGGCCAGCAGGGTTACCCGGGAGGCAAGTTCTTCGACCCATTAGGCCTTGCGGGTACCATCCAAAATGGTGTCTACATCCCCGATTATGACAAACTGGAGAGACTTCAGCTAGCGGAGATTAAACATGCTAGAATTGCTATGTTGGCAATGTTGATTTTCTACTTTGAAGCTGGTCAAGGAAAGACACCCCTCGGTGCTCTTGGGTTGTAAAGAAAATTATATATAGCAAGTTAATGTAGATAATTAAGATGATACAGGAAAATAATGGCTTTAGTATACATGTTCAAAGGATACTGTTTAAGAATGTATATATAGAATAATAAAATTTTCCCAATTTTCTTTAGTGGGTTTAGATGAAAATTTTAAATTTTTTTTAGAATTCTAGCAATTTAGAATGATAGGATTTGCAATTGTTTTGTTTAGATAAATATTTGTTTTAAGAAAAATTAGGTTATTAGAATTTTACAAATTAAAAAATATTTATATTAAAATAAATAATATAAAATTTTAATATTATTATCAATATCTTATTAAATAGATGTCCATCAATATCAAAAAAAGTTTTGATGCACTTTAAATTTTAATAGTGATTAGAAGTAGACTTCTACTTTATTTATACTTCTTATGCCTATAAATAGAGATTTTAGAGAAGCTTTGTAAATATTTCAATTGATCAATAAAATACGCTCTCTCTCTTTGCTTTCTCATTCTCTTTGTTTTTTACTCTCTATCTATTTATTTTATGACAAATATGGATATGTAAAACTTTATAAATAGTTTTAATAAACTAACATTTTAAAAAATATATATATTATAATCAAATAAAAATGATTTTTAAAGTTTAAGTTTTTATCTTATAGTGAGATCATGTATTTTAAATTAAATAAAATTATGAGAAATTTTAAAAAACCACGTGGAATTTGAAAAATAAAATTGAGCTATTAAAATGCCCTCTTGAAATTACCCACAAATTTGAAAACAAGTAACTAATGCAGAAGGACGTGGGTTCGAGTGCGCTGAAGCGCATTATCCTCCTATTTATGGGTTGGGGAGGGGCTATTGGTAGTTCTAGGTATTGTCTTAAAAGAGATAATGTAATCAGAAACTGTATTGAGGAAATCATTCAAAAATTTATATTTTTTTATGTCCTTTTTACTGTCCATATTTAGAGTTCGTGATTGTCTCTCCTAATAATATCGTTTCCAAAATTCGAACCTGGAATACAATACAATAGTTAGCAATTACCGCTTTAAAAAAATAATATCATCAGTTCATGAGCATTGGATTCATCAAATCAAAATTAGATTATATTTGACTTAAATTTGCATGTTTTTGTTTGTATATGAATCGAATTCATCAACGTAGACAAAATCCATAGATTTTCAAATCAAAAAGTCAACAATTCCAGCAACCAGCAAATCATGCTCGACTTTAAACAGTTTCACTCGATTCATATATTATATAATTAAGACAGTGACAACTTAACCAGATACAAGACAAATCTTGTCCTAAATTATTGTGTTTTTGTAAAAACAAAGAGCACTTCCCTTTGATCAACCACTTGTGTATATAGCATTATTCTTAATCTTCAATGTTCATTTTAATTAACTTTAGAACATACTTTGCGGATTTCACCAGCAGTTCCCGTTTTCACTCCAATGTTGCTCATCTTCACCATGGATTTACCAAATTCAACGTTGAAGGTCAATCCAAGCAACCCTCTAACGCCCAAGAAACGTTGCACAAACGTCTTGGTCGAATTGTCGGTCCATAATCTTTGATCGGATTCAAGTATTCCTTTGCCATCCCTTAAATTAGCGAAGAAAGAAGTGTCGAACTTGTTGGCGCTGCCGTTGTCGAGTCCAATTCGCCGTGACCCGTCACCGTTCTGAGGGCAAAGTGCTTGAAGCTGGGAAACAAATGCGGGATTTATCGAAGGATCAGCTCCAGTTGAAGTGAAGTTGTAAAGCCTGTAGCTGAAGAATTGGCAAGCAGCGGTGCCGATTGTGTGTCCTCCTGACAACAGATTAAATATTAGTAACCAAAATTGAGTATCTACGATAGCGTTCAATAAACCAAACTTTGTGTAGTAAAATGTTTACCAACAAGGGTGACAAGATCTTGAGTGTTGAGACCCTTGTCTGCAAATTTTTGCTTTTGCACATCTACCGTATCACGGAAGCCCGGCAAATTGTTAGCATCAGATGATTGTGAAACCGTTCCGTCTCGACGTCCAGTAGGCACTGCCCAACTCGCTCCACTGGTCTGCATATATGTTAACAATCATTGTTAATGACACATAGGACGAAGTCAGAAGTTTATCTTTTCAGGGTAAAAATATAAAATTTTAAATGGGTCAAAGTATAATTTTTTCTTTATATATACTTGTTAGTTTAGAATTTAAAACTTTGAAGGGCCAAAGTGTATTTTTAACATTAAACTAACTTATAAAAATTTCTAAGAGACTAAATTGATAATTTGTCATTTTGGGGGCAGCCCCTCCCTGCCCCTTAGCACGGTCCTGATGACACAAAACTGAAACGAAAACATTCTCACCGACTATCCAAATGAATCATAAAATATATGTATATATATAATTACCAGAACTACGGAATCGCGAGCAGCAAGGGCTAGAATATCGGCACACGAAACAACTCCGGGACATACAGATTCAAGTTGAGTCTTGGCATCATCGATAACTTCGTATCCTCTCAACAATTGGTTCGGTGGTGCAGTTTTCTCGGCATTAGGCCCATCGATCAGTATGGAACCATCACATCCTTGTACAAAGCAATCATGGAAGTGCATGCGAAGCAACCCCGGAGCAATAGTTGGATCCGACTTGAAATGAGATTGGACCGTTGAGCTTACGATGGACTCGACTTTAGGGCATGAGGTCGAGTAGAACCCAACTCGAGTGCCTTGGCCTTCCACTAAGATGACAACTATGGGTAGCAATAGGGTAAGTAAGAAGACTCTTTGGTTGAAACAATTCATCTCCATTGGGTGTAAAGCAACAAAGAGAAAGAAGCTAAAAGGGTTTGTGATTGTGGGTTTGGTAATTGAGAAGCTGTATTTATAGGCAAAGAAAGGTTGCATTTCAAGGCCATTATTATCAACTTGCATGCATGGCTTTGTTTCTTACAAATGAGACAAAAGTCGTCGTCAACGAAATACTGTGGTAGTGATTATCTTTTCCACCGATTCTGATGATTATATATAATGATGATTAAACAAAGATACTTACTACCTTTTGACTATATCTCCAATTATGCATTAGTAACGGACCTACTTTACAATATATAAGGTGAATGAATGAATCCATGGTATTAATTAAATGTTTAGTTATTGAAACTGAAGCACGACAACACTTTACGTAGAATCCACATCACCAAGCTGCTTTTGAGGTATCTTTCATGCTCAAGGCATGAAAACACTTTGACCTCGGCTCACACCGTGGTGAGGTATTGAGAATTATTGAGTAAAATGGTAAAAGTGTATGAGAAGAGATTCATCAAGGGTAAGGAAGGCTATTTATAGGCATGGATGGTTACTCTTTGGCTTAAGTCCCGACATTTATCTTTACTAGTCTTGTTATGGTTGGTCTCTTATAGAATATGTTAGCCTTTTAGATACGTGACGATGAGATTGATGTAGACTTGATAAGATTCTATATAATTTTTGTGTGTTTCATATAAATGAGTGATTTAACTCTTGACCCCAGGAAAGATGAAGCTTATGTGAAAAAAGAAGAAAATAATATGTATATATAAAGAAAATGACACGTTTTTGGTGATGGTTAATTAGAGTTAATTAGTGCAAAGGAGTGGTCCTGATGTTCTCTAGGTTTATGTGAAGTGGTTGTAAAGTAGAGTGCAATATTCAAATATCCAAAATGAGAGAAGAACAAGAGAATAGTGCGTAAAGAATAAAGATTTAATATTAAAATTAGTGGTTTAGTTATTGAAATTTGGTATAGTCTCATTTAGGGGGCTTTAATTTGTTGCATTCCAGGTCATCAATACTGCAAAAATTTATGTAGTTTGCGTGGGAACTGATCATTTTGTTAAAAAATTTATCTAATTCTATTGTTAATAACTAGTCCTTATACGTCAGTATGAGGTACACGTGGTATGTCACGTGTAACTGTCTGGTTATCCCGTCAGTCATACTAGTTTTTGATAATAGAAATTAATAAAAATTTTAACGGATGGCATGCCACGTTTTTTAACAGTATAATCAGTTTGTCTTTTAATCTAACATACAAAGATTAATTTACTTATTTTTTTCGGTAAGGGGGATAAACTACATTTTTACTACTAATATAAAGACCTTCATAATATTTTTACATCTTTTAAGAGAAATGGAAAATTATTTTTTAGGTATAAATACAATTTTTATATACAATCAATACATTTATATAATTACTGATTCAGCTTCATTCCTGTTATTGTAAGAATCATGATTCAGCTCAACTAACTAATTGAGACAAATTAAACAGGCAAAACCCCCGGCTGTCATTTTTTGGTAATGTAATTCCTTTTATCTAATCCAAATCTTTTATTCATTTAAAAATTTTATATAATAAAATATAATAAAATCATAATAAAATATATTTTATTATGTATCCAATAATTATTCAACTGGAGCTGATTTCGACAACCGAGTTTTTGTCGTTTGTGATAACGGACGTAATTAATAATTAATTAATTGACATACGCAAATCCTGACTTTTTTTTCATTGTAATATTATATAATTAATATTATAATTGTAAAGATATAAATTATAAAAAATATATATTATATAATTAAATGGACAAAGTCCCAAAAAAAATTAAATTTAGATTTAGACTTAATAAAATTTGATCTAAAATCGAAGGCTTTCGATATATTTTGAAAAGGTTTAGACAAAATTATGGCTCTGTTTGGTAATTGGTTGATAGTTGATTACAATAATCGATTTGATCAACTCATTCTGTAAGGCCCAATTATTGCCCAGGGCCCAATTAACCAAACCAAATTAAAAACTCAAATAAAATCCAAATAAACTCCAGATACAAAGTCCAAATCACAAGCCCAAAACTGGACCCAATTACAACATTAGCCCAACCTACAAACGGCCCAAAAGGCCCACAAAAACTAAAATTTTCGGAAAACCTAGGGTTTTAAAAACCCTAGGCGTCGCTCCCTCGTCTGCTGCCCCATGTGCGCCTCAGCGCCCACCACGCTCCTAGCACCTGCAAACACGCAAAGAGGACAGTAGAGGAAACAACACAAAAGTAGACGAACAACAGTAAGAATAGGATAAAAAGTGTAATATTTATTCGGCTATTTAAGCCGAGCGAAAAATAGTGTTTCAACGGGGGGGTCTTCCGAAATTTTTACGAACCCTTTTGTAACTTCTTCTTCTTTTTCTTTTGGACGATCATCAGAAATAAAATCAAGAATAGAAGAAAAAGGTTGATTTCATTTTTTGGTTTTATTCTTACCTACTGTTTTCTTTTATTTTTTTTATTTTCTATTTATTATTTTAAAACCTTTTACAAATGTTTGAATAAAAAAGGGGAAAGATATACCTCTCAGTCGTCGGAACTCCCTTCAAACGCACCGTGAAATGAGGCTATAGACCCATTTCGTGCACCCACGGCCACCTATACGGTGGTGGTGTGCCAGGCCGCAAGCAAATCCGGTGGCCCCTCTTTCGGACGGAAGAGAAGAAGGGGGAGGGGTTCAAAGGACCCCCTCTCAGTTTTTTTTTTTTTTTTTGAGGAGGGCTGCAAATGAATAAAAAAGAAAAAATTTGGGCTTTTAAAGGAACGCGGAACGGTGCCGTTTCGCACCAGGGTCACCAGCGCCAAAACGGCACCATTTAGGGTGACCCGACCCGAATCCGACCCATACCCAGAGGGGATCCGCGTGTTTTCGGCGCATGGTCTATTTGCGCACTAGACCCTTTTTCATTTTTCAATCTTTTTAATTCAGTCTTTTTATTTTTTTAATTTGCCCCAATATTTTTTCGCCTGTTCCAACTTAATCCTGCGCAAAACGCAGCGCATAGAGGACGGGAATATTTCCCATTCGGTCCTCTTTGTTTTCCTGCGCGTCCAGATGGGCCCCAATTCGTTTTATTCATTTAAATACAGTTCTTTAATTTTATTTTTATTCTAATTCAGCCCTTGGTCTGTTTGATTTTAACTTTTTTCAATTTGGTGTTTATTTATTTATTTTCAATATTATATATTATTTATTTTAAGCGTCTTTCATTTTATCTCGAATTATTTTATATATTAATTGTTTTGAATTGTTATATATTAAAATGCTTTTTTTTTGTATTTTTTAAAACAAACTCATTTATTTATTTAAAATTGTTTTCTTACTTATTTTAAATTATTTCGTATACTCTATTCTACATACACTTTATTTGCTTTAAAGTGTTTCATCATTATCTGCTGTAAAGTTTTCTTCGTATTATACACTTGTACATACAGATATATATACACTATCGGTTTAAAATTTTCACATATCACCTTTTTTAAAAAATGTTTTGTATATTATTAATTCCATATCATATAGATTTTTCTATTCATATATGTACATATATTTTTGGTGTATACTTTAAATCATTTTTTATACATTTATGCATTCTTTTGTACATTATAATTTAAGTTACTTATATTCTTTTAAATTACTAACATTTTATTATATACACATTATTTATTTTGGAATTTTATATGGATTTTAAATACTTTGCATGCATTTGTTATATTGTATACACAATTTTCATTAGATTTTCATTATTTATAAAGTTTGTTTCAAATTGTATCATATAACATTATATATAACACACTCATTTCAAAATCTATGTATATCATTATTTACTTAATATTTTTGTGTTAAACTCTTGTACTTGGCTTTAAATTTGTTATTGATTGTACATTGACGATTTCAAATTCCTTTTTGTTTAAGGTTTATTACTTCTTGTTATTTGTTTAGCTTTTAATTTGTTATCTTTCAATTGTTAATATTAATATTCATGTGGTGTAATGTGCACCTTAATTTAGATTCCCTATAGCTCCCTAGGATCATTATCCATTTTTTGTAAAAGTGATATTGTTATGTATCCTTATTTCATATTATTTGTTATGCCTTTATTCTGTATTCTTGCATTATGATTTCACTCCGACTTTCATCCAATTTCAAACTAAGTATTTTTAACCGGTTTTAAAATTTGAAAAAATTATCCAAATAAGGCAATATTTCGTGTTTAGAAATTCGAGAAATTGTGTCTTATCGTGCTGGGTTTCGATTTTTCGTTTGACCAAATAACCAAATATCCTTTTAAAATTTTGTCCATGTTTTCCAAAAAAGGCAATATTCTGTGTTTGGAAATCCGAGAAATCGTACCCTAACGTGTTGGGTTTCGCTTTTTCGCTTGGCCAAATAATCGAATATCCTTTTGATATTTTCAATGCATGAGTCTCGAGAATCATGAGATGATCTTGAATTCGAGGATTTAAATTGTCGTGTCCTAACGTGCTGGATGTGATATTTTATTCTTTCAGAGCGAGAGAATCTTAATGTCCAATTCGAGAAAATTTAAATATTTTTAAAAGAGATCGTATTTTAAAATCTTTTTCAAATTTTCAACTCTCGACATCGAGACACTAATTAATCAATTTGGTACCAATTTTGGGCGTGACGAGGGTGCTAATCCTTCCTCGCACGTAACCGACCCCCGAACCCGATTTTTTGAATTCCGAAGACCAAAAACAATGTTTTAGTAAACCAAAACGCTTTATTAAAACAAAGGTAATCCGATCACACCTAATAAAGATTGGTGGCGACTTCCATTCTTATTTTCGTTTTTTAAGCCCTAGTCGATCCCCGTTTTCAAAAAAATGGTTACGACACACTCTATTAATTGTTTATTTAAAATGATAAATAAATACATGACATATTTTATTGTTAAGTATTTATTTGTTTATAATACTTTAGTCTTTATTAGGTGAAATTATTGAAATAAAACACTATTACCAAGGAATTAAAACATCCGTTATGAAAATTATTAAAAATTTAAATAATTAAGTTTTTTATTTGAGCAAGTATTTTTTATTTAAATAAACATCTATTATGGAAATTAATTAGTGAGTAATTTTTGAGCAAGCATGGTCAGATATGTCATTCCACATATCTCATTCTTAATTAGCTGTGAAAAAAATGGTGCATCCATGCTTTTTTGTTTTGGAGGTTTTTGTAACGCCCTAAATTTAGGCCTAAAAGAATTGGGCTTTGGGCTTTGGGTCTCAGAAAATTTTTAAGTGAGCGAGAAAATGACAATTGGCATGTGGGCTTTGAGGGTTAATGAATTTGGAGTGTCTAGGGGTGTTAGAGATGTTCTGGGATCAAGTAAGGGTATAGGAAAAATTTTAGTTTTAGCCAAAGGAACTGTGACTTGATTAGTAGGCCTTTTAAATAAATGAAGAAGAAAAATGACACAAAAGAGCTTGTGGTGTAGTGGCAAAGTGGCGCCACATAGGGAGCAGGGAGGTGGCGTCATTAGCAGGCAAGGGAGTCCAAGGTTCGAGTAGTGGCATTTTATTTTGTTGGGGATTTAATTTTTGCCTTCTAGATGGTTAGTAGTGGCGTTGGATGTGAACTCTGAAGGAAGTGTTCATGAGAGAAAATTAAGGAAGGGATAAAGGAGCTTATCTTAGAGAAAATTTAGGATGAGATTGAGGAGTTATTAGGGAGAAAAGTTAGGAGCTGAGAAGTGTGAAGAGTTGGTACCGTTTTGGGAAGTGGAGAGTGTATAAATTCAGCTTAGGAGGGTAGATGAGTGTCGTTTTTGGGTCTGTTAGGGGGTATTACGAATTTTCATTATGGCTTTCGACATTTGGAGAGTTTTGCAAATAGGTCAGTCTTTCTTTTCTTTACCGAATTCCTTTGAAAGGTTCCTTGGGTTTTCCATTACTTTTCTTTTCTCCCCCTCATTCTGTTTCTCCCATTGCTGAATTCTTCCATTGCCAAAAAACCATCATTCCTTTTTGCCGAAATCCCTATTGGTGTTGCGTTCTTCTTCTTTCTCTGAAAGCCGAGTACTCCCTTATAATCGAATGGCCCTATCTTTTTGCCGATTCCTTGTTGTTTTTCCTCCATCACAAATCGGTTACCGTTACCATGTATTAACAAGGGTGAGGCTCAGCAATCGCAAGCGCGGTAGGTAAGGATTGTTATCAAGGTAGTAAGTATTCTCGATTCAGTTAGAGCTTTAATAAGTGACCGAATCTATTGTGGCTCATAGGGGTGATTTATGATCTATATGGATCACTTGGTTTTGACGATATAGGTTTTGGATGCAGATCTAGAGGATAATCGCCAATAGTAGCAAAGGAAGGGGTTACTAGAAAGTAAGGCACACGGTAAGGTTACGGTGAGGTTTCGGTTTCTGATAAAGTGCATCTTAAGTTATGATTAATCGTTAGGTGATGTCAATTGTAGGTTCGTGACTAAGGGGTTCGTAGCACGCAAGGTTACCAGGTGTGTACAAACACAACACACACACGATATCAGTAATGTCGAAAAGCCGAAAGTGGCTAAATGGGCCCGGTGGGCCCTGAGGCTAAGTTTGATGGAATGGTTTGGTTGTTATACGAATTGAATTAGTCTTGCATGATACATGATCTGGATATGTTTTGGGCCTAATAGGTCATATGGTAAGATTTGGGCCTAATGGGCGTAAGGTTGTAATTTGGGTTTGATGGGCTTTATGGGGA
Source organism: Gossypium sturtianum (assembly GCA_025698515.1). Classification (NCBI taxonomy): domain Eukaryota; kingdom Viridiplantae; phylum Streptophyta; class Magnoliopsida; order Malvales; family Malvaceae; genus Gossypium; species Gossypium sturtianum. The sequence goes on along the minus strand of CM046946.1, from coordinate 4,592,259 downwards.
CGTGCGGATATGCTGGGGTTTATGGACTTAGGCCTAGTTTGAACAACTCTTCAATTTCATAAGACTTAAGTTAATTAAACATGCCCGTGGACAAGTCGATTAGTTAGAGTGTGGTAAACCTAGCATATGCATGTCTAGGATTGGATCTAGTGAGAGCTTGGTACTTAAGCGATCCGAGTGACCCACCTCCTCTTTCCTGAGATCCTACCTGGTGCATAGTGTTTGTTCACTTTAACCGCGAGGACTTGTTTATGGGCCAAAGTTTATAACTAAAACCCGAGAGGGACTAAAATACCCTTATATTGGAAAATTACTAAAATACCCTTATGTTGGAAAATTACTAAAATACCCTTATGTTGGAAATTTACTAAAAAATACCCTTATATTGTAAAATTACTAAAATACCCTTATGTTGGAAAATTACTAAAATACCCTTATATTGTAAAATTACTAAAATACCTTTATATTGTAAAATTACTAAAATACCCTTATATTGTAAAATTACTAAAATACCCCTGTTTGTAAAATTACCAAGATACCCCTAATTTGCCAAATTACCAAAATACCCCTAGGGGTAGAATTACTGAAAATACCCACAGGTAGTGAAATGACGAAAATACCCTATGTGATGAATATGGGTTTGTGGATGTTACTTTTGTGTTTGATGCATTCATATGATATTCTGCTTAGGATGCATATGGGTGGGAATTATGGTGCGGAGGAAGATTTGAGGATCGCATGGCCGTATGGTATGGATCCGGATCGCATAGCCGCATGGTATGGATCCACCGCAGCTTTTTAGCCACCGAAGCGACCATGCTTTGCACCGATAATGTTACCGGGGGCTTTGTGCCAATACCGAAGGCTTTGTGCCATAATTATGGGCTTTGTGCCAATACCGAAGGCTTTGTCTTTGTTATTATGGCTTTGTGCCAATCATATTTACCGTGGCTATGTGCTAACATATATATATATTGATGACTCTGTGTCAATATTTGAGGATCGCATGGCCGTATGGTATGGATCCAAGATCGCATGGCCGTATGGTATGGATCCACCGGTGGCTTTAAGCCCAATATATGATTAGCGACTTTGCTTTGCAACGTTGATAATCACATGGCAAACCGCTACCCATGGTGTGTAGCGGAGGGTGGGTCGAGCTAGAATTCCCACATGAGTCATAAGGTTGGAAGGAAATGGTGTGTGTAGTGGATGGATTTTTGGGGTGGGTTTTGCATTATCTTGTTTGTATATGATGCGATATGATATGATATGAGGTCATTGTGGGCTAAGGCCCAAGACCACCGATTTTGTTAGGGCTTAGGCCCAATGTGAATATTTGTATGTGATTTGATTGCCAAGGGTTGACACACACACTGAGTTTCAAACTCACACCCTTTAATTTAATGTTTCAGGTAATCTTGAATAGACGACTCGACGTGGGAGAGGACTCGGAGATGGCCACACTACAAGCTGATCAAATGTTTTATTTTGTTCAAATGAATTTATTTTGAATACTTTGTTTTTTTTTTTTTGGATTGTAATAAGGCCATGTAACTCGTAAGTGACTTTAGATTTTGGGTTTTATTATTATTGTTTCAGCTATCCGCTTATTAAATTTCATAAAATATCTAAAGTTAACATGGTTTTCGAAATAACTTAACCTATGAATGTTTTCTAAAAAATGGGCTTTTTCAACGTAACTTAACAAGATACAAGGGTTTTGGGCTTTTGGGCCTTAAATTGTTAAATGGTAAAATCGTTTTGAAGTGTGCCTTTGATGTGACATTTCGGACTCGGGCCTAACTTCTAGGCTGGGTTTGGGGTGTTACAGTTTTAGCTCAACAAGCTCTTGTAAACCTCCATTCACCAAACGCTACAATTAGAGGGTTTGACTACTCAATCCTCCATTTATGCCCAAATCAACTAAAAAAGACTCAAAACTTTTTTTATTAAACACCCCTTGTGTATATATGATAGTAAAAGAAATGTTTAAATATAAATTTATTAAAATTTAATAAAATAATATTTATTTCAAAAATTTAAAAAAAAATAAGGGTGACCATAGACACTACGGGTAAAACTAGAAAAAAAATTTAGGGCCAAAATTAAATTATATATATTTTAGAGTTAAAATGTAATTTCACCATTTTAATATTCTATATTTTTATATTTTTAAAGGACTAATTTAAAATTTTATAATTTGTAAAAGGTCACCAAAAATTAGATTTCCCATTTTAGGGGGCGAGACTCCTACTAACCTCCTAGCATTACCGCTGTTAGAAGTTTGGACAAAATTCACAACTCATATTTTGATACCATCTAAATTTACTCTAAATATAATTCAAATCATTAACACTTCTAATCGAATTTTAAATGCTAAAATTAAAATCCAATCATTTTTAAACTAATTTTCTTGGAAGATTATCATTTCTGGTATTAAATTGAAGTTTTATTCTAAGCTTATTAGAATATAGTGAAATGCTATATTCATAAAACATGTATATATGTACGTGTATTAATCCAACAAAGCAAGAACAGATCTACGATGGCAGGGGCTCCTAGAAATAAAAAATTTTTCATTTAAACTTTTTATAATTTATAAAATTTTAAATTAGTAATGGTAAAATTACATTTTAATCTCTTAAAATAATAAAAATTTAAATTTAATCCTTTAAATTTTATAAAAATATAAACTATTAAAATAACAAAATTATATTTTTACTATAATAAAATATATAATTTAATTCCGTCCAAAAAAATTTCTGACTCCATAAACGAAGCACAAGTAAAATAATAAAAAATTTTGAAATTAAATTTTCTAATTTCTTATAGAAAGAGCACGTGTATTAATATTTTGAAAAATCAATGAAAATGATTGGCTTCCCAAACATGAACACAGGCTTGTAGTGTTTTCTTTTGACTTGAAAAAAAGGTGAAAGAGTGACACCTAATTAGTATCTGTCTCTTTTTTTTTTTTTGGTGAGAAATTAGTATCTGTCTTTAGTCTTTAGTACAGTGCACGTGTTTGAAAATTAAAGCAAAAAACAATAATTCCACTTGTTTTTATTAAGAAAAAAAATTGCATTTTATTAAGTTGAATAATTCCCCGACCAACCTCTTTCAGAAAATAAATAGAATACAAAAATTTCTAAAATAACTGTTCAAATTGAAACATTCTCGATTTGAGACATTCAAGTCGTTGCCTATGAACAAATGTGAAGTGAATTCGAACCAGTTGTTTAATACAACGACCGATATCAATGAAGAGATTCCACAAAGATCACGACCTAGAATTCCTTTCCAGCATCCACTCCAAAGCAACGCACGAACCAGATTCAATAACAAAAGGGACTTTCACATGCCATCCCATGCCAATAAACACCTCCAAGGCAGTTTTAATAGCCATTACTTCTGCCATTTCCGATCCGACGGAATTAATCGGCCCAAAAAACAAGGAACGGACAACTCTTTTCCCATCTCGCAACATCCCACCACATCCAGCTTCGTCCTCTTTAGCAACACCTACCACGTTGAACTCCTCCCACCTGGGGGAGGTGGAGTCCAATGAATAACTACAGCATTGGCTTTACTTCTCGAAGGGCTGCATTTCGTGGGGCAAAACCACCATGAACCCTTCAGAAATTGAATGTCATCATGAACCGCCCTTGCCCACATCAGAGATTGCATTTTCGAATGAAACAGCAACTTATCACAACACTTTATCGTTTTAATTTATGAATTTTTAGATTTTAATTTTAAGTCTAATCAAGTGTAATTTTAGTCTAATTTTATTCCGATGAATTACCAATTTGAATTCAGTCTGTGATTGTAATGATTGATTTTGATATATACCTATGAAATATAACTTTAAAAAGATTTTATACCTAAATTTGAATTTTTAGGATCTTATATGTATTTTTGACAAGTTGGTGTACAATGCTATATAAACAAACTCAATTATCTTTCTTTTCATCATTTTTAGATAGACTTTGTAATTTTGACATGAGATAAAGAAAAATAGGTCTTAAATTTTCAAGAAGTTTTGAATCACGTTAGTTTTTTTTAATAAGTCCTCTATATTTTTATTATACCCAAAAATCATTTTATGTTGTGATTTGTATTTAAATTAGTCCTTGTTTTATACAACGTTGAATTATGTAAGGGTTTATCTAGGTGTAAATTAGGTTAGTAGCTTATTTGAGAACGTATTAAAGATTCATGCAATTGGTTTTGGTAAAAACTAAACATTAAGGATGTTAAAAATTTGTATGACTTGAATCTCGTCACTTGTTGAAGAAATAAATATAGTAACAAAATATAATTGGGGTTGCAACTAAGGGTGTACGAACCATGCCGCACAAGTAGAATTTGTTTAGAACTACACTTCTTCTATTTGACTTTGATTAAAATAGGGTTTTTCAACCTTTAAATAGATGTAGTCGAAACTCCTCTTATATCATTCAGTTTTCAACATTAGTGACTTTCTCCTCCTTTGCCCATAGTATTTTTCCTGAAAGGGTTTCCACGTAAAATCTGTGTGTTTTATTTTTCCTTTTCTTATTGCTTTGCGATTGTTCTATTGCCATTATCGACATCTATTATAACAAAGGACATATATCTTTATAGTAAAATTAGAAATTCTTATTTTTATTTTAAATGATAACGTTCATAGATTTATTATTATTTTAAGGGGAAAAAAGAAGAAGAGTAAGATACAAAATAGAAATCCAACCAGATCAATTCGCATTTAGTATTGTTATCGTTTGAACCATAGTTTTATTTACACATTATTAGTGATAGATCACGTAAAGTCACACTCTGAGGATGATAAAATCGGTTCAAATGCTCTCAGATTCTTACAAAATAAATGTGTTTAGGAGACGGAGCTTATGCTTCAAGAAATCTATTTGTTGGAAAAATTGTAATTTATGGGAACTTTGAGGAATATTTTCAATAGGTAAAGGTAGAGAGTTGAATCATAAAATTATGGTTTCATATTCTACTCCATGAGACCTTTACAATGGTATATTATATACTCAAAATGGTTGAGTGATAAATAAGAAATTGATGCTCAAAGTAAACTCCTTGGAAATAATTTATATAAATAAAATAAGAAACAAGACAACAAATATATATATATATAAATCTGTTTAGATAATAAAGAACAATATAAATCTTTTAAAAATTATAATAAAATAATTTAATTTGACTCGATAAAACCTTTGACAAATACATGATATCCATGTTAAGCTGTGATTGCCATGCAAAATCGATCGCAAATTGCATGTAAACGACGAAGGTGATTGGGTTGTTTTCAGTCGGTATTCTTTACTTATTTTCACAATTATAGACTGATGTGATGTTTAATCAATAGAAAAGTTTATTAAAAATTAAAACCCTAAATTTATGCTATAAAAAATTATAAATTACAGTGAGTTTTTAAATTTTGTAAGTAAAATTTGAGGGTGAAAATTTTTATTTACAAAGATAGAGATAATATTATAAAATTTTGGGGATAAAGTTAAAAGTTTTGTATTAAAATTGTTTAAATTAAATTATTAATTTTTAAAAAGGGTTAAAATTAGTCGATTGAGTCTTAATTTGATTGGCATGAGCATTATTGTCAATGCGAGAGGACGTAAGTTCGAGTGGGTTGAAACGCATTATCCTCCTATTTATGGATAATTCTAAACATTGTATAAAAAGAAAACAGATATGATCAGAACCTATAATGAGATTGTTAAAAAAAAAAAAAACTAAAATTGCCATTTCTCAAGAACAATAGCTAAGGGACCTAATACTACCACTTGAATCTGGAACCTACATGTCGATGCTCACAATTTCGATAGCCATACCAATGATTTGGAGGAGATCTCTTGCAAAATATTTAGTGCCCATTTCGGGCAACTCTCCATCATCTTTCTTTGGCTGAGCGGCATGTATTTCCACGGTGCTTGTTTTTCCAATTATGAAGCATGGCTCAGCGATCCTACTCACATTGGACCTAGCGCCCATGTGGTTTGGCCAATAGTGGGCCAAGAAATCTTGAATGGCGACATGCGTGGGGGTTTTCGAGGAATACAAATAACCTCTGGTTTTTTTCAGATTTGGTGAGCATCTGGAATAACTAGTGAATTACAACTCTATTGTACCGCAATCGGTGCATTGGTCTTTGCGGCTTTAATGCTTTTTGCCGGTTGGTTCCATTATCACAAAGCGGTCCCAAAATTGGCTTGGTTCCAAGATGTAGAGTCTATGTTGAATCACCATTTAGCAGGGCTACTGGGGCTTGGGTCCCTTTCTTGGGTGGGGCATCAAGTACATGTATCTTTACCGATAAACTAATTTATAGTTAACCTAATTTATTTTAATTATGCGGCGCATATTTAGATGTTATTATAATTTATCAAGTGATAATAACTAAGGTTAAATTCTACTATTAGCCTCTATGGTTATGAAAGCTATAAATTTAATCTTTGTACTTTAATTTAGTTATTTTTAGTCCCTATGCTTTTAAATTTGAAAATTTTGGTATTCATTAAATGATAACTATTAAATTTATGAAATTAAGTTTTGTTATTTCTAAAATTTGATGCGACAAACATATTATCATATGTGTGATGCTATGTCAGCTTATTATTTCCTCATATTACTAACTACAAATTAATTTAATAGATTAATTATTGTCATTTGCGTCAAAATAAAATTTTCAAAATTCAAAAAGTATTAAGATTTAGAATGATCCAATTGGAGAATAAGGGCTAAATATACAACTGTACGCATAGTACAAGATTAGTAATTGAAGTTAACCAAATGAAATTAATTGCTACTATTTGAGTTAAGACTAAAAATTTAAAATTCGAAAAGTATAGAGACTAAAATTTATCAAATTAGTTAATTAGATAAAAAAAAAAGAAAAAGAGAAGGGTACCCTTTGTTCCATTTATTATATAATTCAGTGGCAACTTAAACAGATCAGTCAATTTTGTATATATATGATACCTTATATCTAAATAAGATTATTTTTAATCTTGAAAATGGTGTAATTTTTATCAGCTAAGCTGGTAAAAGCAAGCATACATACATACATACATACATACATAAGTGGTTCAGTACTCATTAACTTTAGAACAAACTTTGCGGATTTCTCCCATAGTTCCAGTCTTCACTTCAATGTTGCTCATCTTCACCATGGATTTCCCAAACTCAACGTTGAAGCTTAATCCAAGCGACCCTCTAACCTCCAAGAAACGTTGCACAAATGCCTTGGTCAAATCGTCAGTCCATAATCTTTGATCGGATTCAAGTATTCCCTTGCCCTCCCTCAAGTTTGCAAAGAAAGAAGTGTCGAATCTGTCAGCGCTGCCAGTGTCGAGTGCGATCTGCCGTGACCCGTCACGGTTCTGAGGGCAAAGTGCTTGAAGATGGGAAACGAATGCGGGATTTATCGAAGGATCGGCTCCTGTTGAAGTGAAGTTGTAAAGCCTGTAGCTGAAGACTTCCCAGGCAGCGGTACCGATTGTGTGTGCTCCTAATAACAGATTAAATATTAGTAACCAAAATTGAGTATCTACGGTAGCGTTGGGTAAATCGAGCCTGATTATAATAAAATGTTTACCAACAAGGGTGACAAGATCTCGAGTGTTGAGACCCTTTGCTGCAAATTTTTGCTTTAGCACATCTACGGTATCCTGGAAGCCTGGCATATTGCCATCAGTATCAGATGCTTTTGAAACTGTTCCATATCTACGCCCTGTAGGAACTGCCCAACTAGTTCCCTTAGTCTGTAAAAATGACACGAATTCAAAACGACGACATTCTCACCGACTACCCAAAAGAATCGTAAAATATATATAATTACCAGAACTACGGAATCACGAGCAGCAAGGGCTAGAATATCGGCGCACGAAACAACTCCGGGGCATTCACATTCGAGTTGAAACTTGGCATCATCGATGACTTTGTATCCTTTCAAGAACTGGCTTGCCGGTGCGGTTTTCTCAGCATTAGGCCCATCGATAAGGATGGAAGCATCGCATCCTCGTACGAAGCAGTCATGGAAGTGCATACGAAGCAATCCCGGAGCTATAGTCGGATCCAACTTGAAATGAGATTCGACGGTCGACTTTATGATGGACTCAGCTCGAGGACATGTGCTCGAGTAGAACCCGACTCGAGTGCTATGGCCTCTCACCGAGCTGGCAGCTATGGCTAGCAATAGGGTAAATAAGAAGACTGTTTGATTGAAACAATTGCCCTCCATTGTTGTAAATTAAGCAAAGAAATAGAAGAATTAAGGGACAGTGTTCTAAACAAGGCTTGCGAATTGTGACTGTGGATTGGCAATTGTGAAAGCAGTATTTATAGGCATAAGAAAAATGCAAAACCATATACATATACATATATATATATATATATCAACTTGCATGCATCATGCATGCTCTTTGTTTGATGCATGCTCCTTGTTTCTTACAATTAGAACAAACTCATCGTCAACCAAATACTGTGCAACTAATTTTATTCATTAGTTAAGGCCTTGCTTTACAATATCTATACAACTATATATGAATGGAATATTAGATTTATAGGTTTTTTTTCAATAATATTAGATTTACAGTTATTTGGTATTAATTCACGGGTTATCGAAAATGAAGAAAAGGTTATCAAGGAGCTTGTGCTTATTGAAGATGATAGGTTTAATATGAATCCTGGAGGATGTCCAGGACAGCTTTCTTTAGCGATTTGTCTTGGACTTTCATTGCTTAGGGTTAATACGAAGGCGTTTACCAATCTTTGTACTTAAACCTCGAACTCGAACTCTAGTTTAAGCTCAACTCAATAATTAAGCTTAGGGTTAATAATATATATTAAAGGTAATAACGTAATTTAATAATATAAAAATATAAAAAGCTCGATAAGGCTCGCAAGTCGTTCGATTCAAGTATTACTAAATTTAAATTCGACTTGAATGATAGTTTTAGTTGCTTGAGCTCAAGCTTGGCTCGATAATTATCGAACCGAGCTTAAATTTTTTCGAGTCGCTTGTGAGCACCAATGTCTCATTTACATCCCTAGTCCTCATGTCCTATCAATTTAAACGAGGAACATTCAAATGTCCAAATTGAGACTAGAAAACAAATTCAAATTAAGAAGGATTAATATATGATAGCAGTGATATATAATTCTATGACATATATTATACATTATTAGTGAATTATCATTACAATAACGAGATGGATAAAAAAGTTTGAATTTGTGTCACCTAAATATTAGACAAAAATTTTAACCACCGCTTTAACTAAATTTCGACTATGATGTCACTTTATTAAAAATAAAATTAATTGGATTTAGTTTTATAATGCCACATCATTAGAAATAAAGTTAACTGAATTTAGTTTCTAACTGCCATTTGTAACAGATTTGGAGGAGATAATAGATATTAATTCTCAAATATCCATTATTCGAGTCTGCTTTACTTTTGTAAATCCGATAATTAGATAATGTGCTTAATTGACATAGTTTTAGGATTTATTTTAATTAATTTGGATATGAGTTTTGTTAATTTTATATTTTATTAGTCATTTTCTATGTAGATACAGTAATTGTCCAATGTGTGAGAAAACAAGTTGAAGTGTGGGTTGCATGGAACATTTGACAAAGATATTTGTTTAAAAGATGAACTAGAATTAAAGTATATTTATCAGTGGGAATAAGAAAAAAAAAATCTTAAATTTCTTTATTTTATACGAATTTATTTTTAGGGGTTTGTTTTGTTTAGCATAAAATAAAGGGAGGCGTGACTCGTGAGACTCCCATAATTTGAGGTTTAGGTTATTATTATTATTTTTAAGGATAAATATCTAAACTACATATAATTTTGATCTAACTTGTAATGTCATTCATGAACTTCGGTATTGTGCGATTATATAAATAAAATTTTAATTTTATTCAATTTTCACAAATCACTAACAATATTATTAAATTAGCATCGTTTTACATTGATATATTGTATACACAAACAATTATATTAATCCAATATCAAAATAAATGTATGTATTCATTTTCTTTTAAAGTGTACAATTGAATTAAAATCAAAGTTTCATGTATACATGTGAACCACAGTTCAATTTTTATGTATATAATTACACCAGATCAAAATTTATATATTAAATTACAAAAATTCATGTATAATTTTAATATTTATCCGTTGTTATTATTAGTAACGCTTGAATTAGAGGGGGAGTCGCCCTGACCAATGGCCATTACTATTGTTTAGTTTTTTCTATTTTATTTTGATTAAAACTTTTCAATTATTTTGTTTTCTTCTTGTTTAAATTATGAGTAGTTAAATTTTTATTCCACCTTTAAGTCGATAATTTATTTGATATTTGAATTGTGAGGTTTTGAAATTGCATTTATACTCTCCACTTTGGTATTCGTTAATTTTTTGATTTAAGAGATGGACTCAGTCGTATTACAACTCTATTTTAGCATCAAATCAAAAAGAGGGACAGTTAATTCAATGTTGGACATCGTACAATTGGTGAATCAATATGATCAGTAATTGTTGTATTCGGCTATCAAAGAATAAATTGATGTGACCAATTAAGTAAGTCGTTGGATCCGCCAAGGGAGTTAACGATCAAGTTTAAACAATCCGCGCTGTTGTGGCCATTGGTTTGAGCTATGTCTTTCTGGTTTGCAAGGCTGCCAAGGAAATAAATTGGGAAGCTAATTTCAAGGTTATTTTCTTGTTAAGAGTTAATTGCTGGGCTATTCACTTGTTAAGGGTTAATTGACGGGTTATTCCCACAATTAATTAACATATGAAAGGCTTGGTGGTTTGAGGTTGTTCCTCAATCATTATAACTGACTTATCAATTGGAAGAGAAAATCTATTGTTCAAGATCAGTTCAAAGCTGGTGGCAAAATTGCACCTGAAATTGGAGTTTCTGTCTTATAGATTTGTTCAGATTTAATTTTGTTATACTTCTTTTTGTTGCGTTTATTTTTATTTAATTTTCATTATTTATTTTATATTCAGATTTAATGCCTGTTTCTCAAAGTATCAGTGTTGTATCAATCAGGTCTTTTTGTCAATTTAGGCTTTTAATAATAATTTGAATATAATGTAAAAGCATATTTAAAACACATGGATAAAATTGTAAACATGTATGTACCCTATCACATGAACGACTTGAATCTGACATGTTAAATAAATAGAAAGTAGTGTGATCAATTAAATTAGGAGAGTTATTTCTTTTTTAACATGTAAAATCCAAGTGTCTATGTTGTAGGTACACACATATTTACAATTTGATCCATTTTTTGAATATGCTTTACGTCAAATGTGAGCTGACATGTAGCACCTAAGCTAATGGCTTCATTAATGGAAGGATCAGATTGATACGGTATTTAATACTTTGAGGACTCTATTAAAATATTTCAAAATCTAAAACTACATTTAGAATCTAAACCATAGTATGAGGATATATAATGAAGAAAGTGAAGAGGGAAAGACAATCTTACAATCTTTCTTTGAACAAGAGGAACCAAAGAAAATGATTGTAACTAAAGCCAAGAGCGAAACAATAAATTGTTTTAGGGGCAGAAATGCATAAAACCTTTGGGGGTTAAAATGCAAGTTTATGATTATACTAACTTATAATTTCCTAAAAGTTAAAGAGATTAATAAAAAAATTTCCATTTTTGGGGGCCAAGTTACTGCCTTCACCCCTTATTGAAGCATGTTTTCAAATTTGTTAACTAAAGTTATATAAAAAATCATTAAAAGAACAAGTACATAAAATGGGTTTTGATTGCATCGATAGATGATAATTTATGATGATGTGACACTTTCTATGTAGCGTTTGATAATTAGACTAACGGAAGGAATTAATTGACATAATATTAATACTTTGAGAATTTAATTAAAATATTTTAAAATTTAAATTATAATTTGAATAGCAATTAAGAGACTTTTCCTATTAAAAGGATGACGACATATAATTTTAAAAAAAAAAAATCTCATTCACAACGTTTGGTTTTTTTTTTGTGACGAAAATGAAAGTGATCAAAAAGTTGGGTGATCAAAATAAAAGTGTAAACATAATATGGCGTGTATAGTTAACCGTCTTTAGAGATTTAACAGTTAAGTGACCAAAATAAAAGCGTCTTAAAAATTAAGTGATGAAATTGCAAAGATTTCATTTTAAGTAATCAAAATGAAACCACTCTAAAAATTGAGCGACCAACTAGAAAATTTACCCATAAATTTAAGCCCCTCTTTTTTTACATCCAAATCTTTTTTTTTTTTTTTTGAAAAAAAACTAATACCATAAAGAGTTAACCTACGTTGACAATGTCAAAAGTACAACTAGACTTATCACTATCAAGAATCTCAATTAACTCCAAAGGAGCTGTTGTCGGAATTTGTACCCCTTCCAAATCAGTCGAAACCATATTAGAAATTCGATCAACAGCATGATTAGTTTCTCTAAGAATGTGTCGTAGCACCCAATAATCTTTATCTTGAAGTTATCTCCGAAGCATAAATTTAATTAATTCATTTATTAGTCAACAAATAAAAATATTACTGATAAAATAGATTAACATTAAAATAACAACGATTAATTACTATTTATTTTAGTTAATTGTTAATTTGGGCTGATTTTTTATTGGAATGTTAATTTGGGCCATAAAAATCTAAACAAACTGAATTGGAGAATTGGCCCATTTTCTTGTAACCTGATCATATATTTTCCTATCAAATTCTCCATTATTTTCAATCTCCCATTTCTCTGCAATTTCACGTTTTGGAAACAGCTGCACTGCAATGGCTGCACCCAGTTGCGGTAAGAGCTTTTTATTTATTTCTTTATCTCTGATCTACTGTTGCTTTATTTGATTTTATACTACATACGGAGTGTTTGCTTGTAAATCAGTATTGGGTCTTTAGAAATTTAGCTTTATTATGTAGTAGTAAACAGATGGGGTTTAGTCTTTTTACTCAGATTCTGAGAAATTTTGTTTAATAGCTTTCTTGAGGATCCTATGATTTAAGCACCGGAGATTCTTCATCTTTTGGGTACATTGATACAAGGTTAAAATATGGTATAGGTTCTGTACTTTTCATAGATTTGAAAATTAGTCCTTATACTTTCTTTTCAGATTTCAAAATTTAGGTCCAATTGTTAACACTGTTATTTTGTTTGGTTAATGGTTGAACTTGAATTTTGAAATCTGAAAAGTAGAAGGATTAAATTCTAAATTTACAAAGAGTACAGAGACCTGTGATATATTATAACCTTGATACAAATTTCTATTGATGATGAGTATGTCTGTGTATACATATTGAGGTTTATTTTGTTGGTTGTTTTACATGAAATTACACTTCTGAAAATAATAGCAAAAACAACCCAAAACAAGTAACCATGTCATTTTACTGAAAGTTATTTCACTAGAAAAGTTTTGTTCAAATCCGCTCGTATTTCGAACATTTTGTGTTAAAGAAAAACTGGTATTCAATTTTGTTTATGTTCAAACTCCAGTTGTTTAGTAGAATAACTCATGTTTGGAACAACTCGTGTTTAGAACACTCTTTGTCAAGACTATCTCCTTCACGTTATGTGTCATTCACGTAACTTTCACGGAAAAGCACCACACCGAAAAATCTTCTATAGAAGACATTTATTGGCGCTTCCTCTCTTCATCAAAGAATCTTCTACATGGTACACGATGATGCATGATCAACTCCTAGTATAGGAGTACATTTGCTGGTTTATAATAACGTAGTTCTGTTTCCTTGTGTGGATCATGCCTATATATTCAACTTTTAAAAGTTTTTCTATGTGTTTGGACCTTTTTAGACGGTCATATCTCTATACTTATATCCATATATTTGTTAGACACGAATACTTCAAACAATATAAAAAGCTCAAACAACTTTCTTTAAGCACATTTGGGGCAAAAACAATGAAATTCAATGCCTCAATGTTGTTTAGGGTGGAAAAACCGAAACAAGTGACTAATTTATGAACCAATATGGTTATTTCTTTTGATGTTTTTGTTGCTTGTTATCTTTTTAGCCCCTGAAGCATAATAGCTAATAGAAAATGATATGTAACAGAGACAACTGGAAATGGGATACCAACAGGAGATAAACTCATATTGAGGGGCTTGAAATTTCATGGTTTCCATGGGGTAAAGTCTGAAGAAAAAAAACTTGGTCAGAAGTTCTTGGTTGATGTAGATGCCTGGATGGATCTTCGGAGTGCCGGTAAATCCGACCTTTTATCCGATACCATTAGCTACACCGATATTTACCGGTGAGTAATCGAAGATGTTTAAAAACATTGCATGAACCTTTTAGCTTGTGTTTTGATTTGATAATTTGATTTTTGGCTACTTACATAATAGTATAGTGAAGGAAGTTGTGGAAGGGCAATCTCGTGATCTTTTGGAATCAGTGGCTCAAATGATTGCATCAAAAATCTTTACAAATCACTCTCAAATATCGGCTGTTAGAGTGAAAGTTGGTAAGCCTCATGTTGCTGTTCACGGTTCTCTTGACTACCTTGGCGTTGAGATTATAAGATATAGAAGCATTGATGCTTCTAATTGACCATCATATATGTATATATAGACACACATGCATGTATGTATGCTTGCACATATGTATGTATGAATGAGGGTATGTACGAATGTATCGTCTTCATCAATGCCTGGTATGGTCTGGCCCGGCTCTCGGGTTTTTCGGTCACTAGATCTTGACAATTGCTGTATTTGTATATTTTTTTTATATTATAAAGTTTGATGTGCTAATAATTTTTTGTTGTGGATTTTTGCCATATTCTTGTCATTTTTTTCACGTCTTAATGGAACATGTTTGCCATCTCTATCAGTCACTCGCTAATAAACTTGATAATGAGTTGGATTGGGTTCGGGTCGATGGAAAATTTTAAGCCCATTATCTAGCTCCAATCTAGCATGGTTCAAAAAATGGGTCTAAATTTCTACCCAAGCCTGGTTCAGATTAAAAATACTAAATCCGAACTTGACTTGATTTGCCTGTATTAAATTTTTTTTAGATTATCTTTTATATAAAAATAAAATCTAAAAATATGATAAATTAAATACATTAAAAACATTAAAATAAATGTTTCCGAGCAAATTTAAAATATTTAAATAACACTAAGATAGTTGCAACTTAATTTATAATAAAACAAGAGTTATATAATATTCAAACAATAACAATAAAATAATAGCAATATAATAACAAGTAGTAAAACAGTGGCAAAATGGTAGCAAAACAGTTTATTTGGGCTGGGTCAGGCTAAGCTTGGGCCAAAAAATTCTACACGAGGCTCAACTCATTTATAAAATGGGTCTTATTTTTATTTAAACTCATTTTTCGGACTTATATTTTTGTTTAAACTCTTCCACATTTCGAACTAACCTTCAAATTTGGATGAATGGCCCGCCATTATGAGTTTTACTCACTAACCTTCCCACAAAAAAGATCTCAAGTGAACCTAAAGGTTAAGGGTCAAGGGTCAAGGATATACTTGTCAAATGTGTCGTAAAAGAACCCGATTAGATTAAGTGACGAAAGAAATGAGCCACGAGTTTAAAGTCCTTGGATGCAGTTTTTTATATAATGTTATAAGAATCCAATAGCTGATTGAATCGATTAAATTATTTATTTTAGTTCAATAATAATTAAGCGAAAAAATTATAAAAATTATAAAAATATTATAGAAAAATCATAACTAGTCGAATCAAGTTCCTCAAAAAGAAAAAGAAAATGTATAAGAAATAATTGTGCAATTTAACCTAATTTTTTTTATTTAAAATGATGATATAACATCTCACATCAGCTTGTGGTTATGTTGTTAATGAAAGTTAATGATTCAGTGATTAAAATGTAATATTAGTAATCATATTGTAACTTTTAATAACGTTAGTGATTATATTGTAAATTTTTAAAATTTGGTATTCAAAATATAATTTAAATCATATATAAGTGATTAAATTTGAAATTTACCCATTTTTAAAACAGCAATTTTGAATATGATTCGGGAGAAAAATGTAATAAATATAAAAGGTAAAAAGCATTGCCGGTGCAAAAGAAATCCTTATACTATTGAACAAGAAAGAGGGCAATGAGCCTATCTCTCCTTCAAGGCTATTCTTCAGCCGAAGATGAAGAACCGGCTGAGCCCGACCATATTCATTATGGCGACTCTTCCGACGACGACGACTACGGCGGCGGCGGTGGTATTAAAAACCATTCCGCCGCTCCCAAGCGATATGACTCCTCCGTCTTTGATTTCCCCGATCCCTCCCGTAAATCCGATCTTCCTTCTGCATTCGACGCTTTTTCGCAGGTATAAAACTTATTTTTTGGGCCCGTAATCTCTTGGCAAATAAAACATTTGCTAATAATGTGTAGGAAAATTTTGAATTTTGAAGAAAAAGTAAGATCGAGATTTTTGTGAAATAAAATTAAAAGCTTTTTTAGTTGTAGTATTTCTTTCTCACCAACTGAAATTAGGTTTAAAATGCTCTCTTCTTTTTTTTTTCCTTTTCTATGTTACTGAAGTGGTGAAATTGATGGTGATGGAATTAGGGTTTTTCTAATTTTGTTAGTGTACTTGTTCTCTTGTTGGTTTCTGGAGGTTTCAGGGCCACCAGAGTTTTTAAACCATGCGGTTGAGGAACCGATTTCAGCAGGTGATGCTGCCCAACAGCAAGGAAGGCGCAGTGACCGGAAGGATTTCAAAGATAAGAAGGATATGCCTTCTGGTATTTTTCAATCTATTCCCCTTTTCAAAGTTTATTTACAAATCTCTACTTAAGATATGGGCTGAAATGGTTTACAATTATTGTGTTTATTTTTTCAACTGAGGGCTTTTTGAACTTTAATTGATTATGATATGTATTTTAATTAAAAATGGTGGAAAAGGCTGTTTGTAACAAGTTAGAACCTTGAGAGTAGAAGAGCAAAGTTTCCTATTAGATCTTTCTCCTTTGGTGCCTGTGGTTGGCTTCAGGATTTTGATTAATTGAAATGTTCGATTAAAGTTGATGCTACATTTTGACAGTTCTGGCGTGGAACAAGGTCGATGGATTAATTTGTTTGGTTTTCCAATGCTCAATTCTGTTCGTTAGCCTCTACTGTAGATATTACTTTTCGTTCTTGTAACTTTTAAGTGATGCTTCTTTAAGAAATTTGAAGTTTAAACCATACTCTTCTCTAGGCTATAGTGTTGAAGGCACTTTGCATCTGGTTGTTCATTGGTCTTCAAAATTTTACATTAAGATTCTGTTGCCGTCGTCATATGTTGATTGGTATTAAGGGTTAATCAACCTATCTCTAACCTAATTATCATTTCCGTTGCCATTGTTTAAAGGTGCTGTGGTAGAAGCAAAAGCTCAGCTTGTTGGAATCCATGAGCGAGTAAGAAGTGATATCGAGGGTGGCAAGTCTCCTGCTTCAGCAGTTCCAAGCACCAAACAGGATGGAGCAAAGAGGGTCGCATCTGCAACAAATCCAAATGCAGAAGATGCTGCAGAGCTCTTGAGGTACATCGTAATTGTTTTCAGCATAAATCCAGACTGGTCTTTTACCGTTGTTTTCTTTATTGTACCCTGCATTGAGCAGTAGTTTATTTAGGCTTGAGTCTAACATGAGATGCACTGGTAAAGAGTTCTTTCTATATAAATTTTGTCGGCATTTCATCTTAGCCTATCGTTGTTATGTTTATAGGATGTGCCTACAATGTGGAATACCAAAGACATACTCCAGTGCTAGAGGAATGGTCTGTCCGGTGTGTGGAGATCGTCCTCTTGCAGATGCCGATAAAGACTCCAAGAAAAAGGGGTCAACTATCAAAGACAAAGAGAAAAATAAGAGAATGAAGGGTCAGTCATCTCATGCAACCTGGAAGAGTGAAACAGAGATGCAGCTCAGGCAACAATTTGACTAGTTGGATTTTCCGGAAAAGGTTGGTGTTTTAGAGTTTACCGGATTATGCAATCGATATAGTTCATGAACACCATCAGTTGTTAGGGAACGTTGAATTCGTCGATGAATTGTGTTGTAGGTATATTGAGCTTTGTACCGAAATGTGATGTACCATAGCTAACTTGTTTTTGTTTAAATTATGTACTGTGTTTTACTTGTTTTTCGCAGTTGAGCTGAGATCTAACAATGTTTCGACCAGGGCTTTGGTTCTTTCTATAATGGTTTCGGTCGGGTTGTTGCTTAATGTTTTGGTCAGCTTTTTCTTTGTGGTTTTTTTATATGTTTTCAACAACTTTGTGCCTTGCAAGTCGAAGTGGAGTACAGGCGCTTAATATATATATTTTAACAATCTCGTAATAGGTTTTGATATATATATATATATATATATTACATAATACTTAGAATTACTTATAGCTTTACTGGCAACAATATTCGTGCCAATAGAATTAAGACTCAATTGATTACAGAGTTTAATATTAGATCTAAGATTTTGTATAATAGAATTAAGACTCAACTGACTACAAAGCTTTTCTAATATACGAAATCAAATCTCTATATATTTTGAGTTAATTGATTATTTAGTTTGGCAATGCTTTTGAAAAGTGCTTTTGAAAAGTGTTGTAGAAAAGTACTTTTGAGAAGTGCTTTTGAAAAATTTGCTTTAAAATTTGAGTGTTCAGTATTGCTGTCAAAAAAGTGATTTTGAGAAATAAAATGTCTATTTTAGACATGTTATTATCAAGTAACAAATATACATTTAAATTAGTTAATATTATTATATTTTAGTAAAAATATAAAAAAATTACTATAACTTGTTAATATTTTAATATATGAAATATAAATTTTAAATATTTTTAAGTAATAAATATTAATTACTTATAAATTTTAATTAGAATATATAAACTATATTTTAAATATTTATTATAATATATAAACTATATTTTAAATATTTAAATATAACCATTAAATATTTGTAATTAATATTTTAAAAAATATTTTTTTTATTTTTAATTAATGATTTTAACACATTTGTAATTAAGCACCACAAAAAAAAAGGGAAAGTACTATGTTATTAGAAGGGTGAAAATATAAGTAAGCACTAAAAGTGCTTTTGGGAGAGAAAAAACTAAAAATTTTAGCTTATCCTTTTTGGAAGTGTTTTTCATAAGCAGTTCTGAAAAACCAAAAATTTCAGCCAAAAGCAACTTGTTCTGCACAGCTTTTCCTCCAAAAGTACTTTTGGAGCCAGAAGTGCTTTTGAAAAGCAATGAAGAACTGGCCATTGGTTTAAGTATGTATTGAAATTGATCAATCGATTTGCTTATTTTTAAATGGCTTAGCTATATTTAAGTGGTGGCAATTGTATTAATGTTTTGCCATGGGGTTATTTTATCATTATTTATTGTTTCAAAAGTATTTTTTAATCCCAAAAGCAATGTAAAATACTTGGTAAAGTGCTTTCAAACTCAAATGCCGGAAATTTATGCATTTTTAGCTTTTGATTATGAAGTAAAATTATCGAGATACTTTTATATTAAATTTTCTTATAATTTTAAACATATTCAATGTATCATTAATTTTATAAATAATTTAATAATTTGTATTAATCATTCAAGAGGTATTTAAATTTTTTATTTGATGTAAAATTTTATTAAATTATTTATTTTTAACTTTTTAATAAAATATCTGAAATAGATATTTTAACTTTCCACCTTCAATTCAAGTGGTGAAAGACGTACACTAATCCGATCAATCTTATCCTCTATTCTTATTTACCTATTTTCTTGCTTTTTAAGGCACCAAAGTGCATCATCGATAAAATCGATCATATACGGCAATGCTTCTGATGGGGACATAGTTTGGATCAATGGAAATTGCATGTGTGTAATTGGGACACGTCTCATATGGAGGCCTTGGTTTCAGAAATACAGAGATCCTGACTAATGCACCTGTTAGCCAAACAAGCTTGGCCAATGTTCACAGAGCCCACAAGTTTAGCCCAACGAGTACTGTCGACACCACCACTTTTACACTGTGGAGAAGCAAACAGCCTTCAGTGGAGTAACATTTAATTGAGCAACACCAGCCTTTAATGGAGGATATTCAAATGCTTCAAAGAGAAATAGGCATCCACTGCATCAACAATCGGGATTGGCTATAGAACAGGGTCTACTCAATGGCAGCTAAAAATAGGATCTATTCATTGGTACCAAAGAAAAAAAAAAGCATTTTTACCACAATATTTTTACAGCAATCAGGGGCGAAGCCAGAATAATTTTTACCTGCCAGCAATTCTAGATACTTAAAATTAACAAATCACATTTTTTTACCATATTTTGCTATAGTATTTTTACTAATAACACTTTTCAAGCCACAACATCAAAGAACTAGTCCTACCTACATTTAAATTGTTTAAGGGTAAATTACATAAATGGTCACTCAATTATTAAAAACTTTCTTTTTAAATTATTTGATTTTAAAAAGTTACAAAATAATCACTTGACTTATTTTTATTTTTTTTAAGCCCTTAATTATTAGTTGATCTGGCTATAAATTGATAACTTATTTTTTTTTACATATATTTTTAATACACAACATTTCCATTTCATATAATAATTTAAAAAATTAACCCAAACACAAAAACACCCAATCCAAGCCATAACTTCTTCCAAACTTATAAATAGGAGAATAATGCGCTTCAGCGCACTGAAACTCCAGTCATCTTACGTTGACAACAATGCTCATGTCAATCAAGCTAAAACTCAATCGGCATTGGATACTTTCTTTTTAATTATTATATGATATGTAAATGATGTGTATTAAGAATAAATATTAAAATAATAAGTCATTAATTTAACAGCTGCATCAGTCAATTTTTAAGTATTTAACGATTTTAGATTTAAAAAAAATTAAAAAGATAAATTATATGATTATTTTGTAACTTTAAAGTCAATTGACCTAACAATAAAGTTTCTAATAATCGAGTGATTTACGCTTTATTTTATTAATAACCAAACAGCTACACTATTCTAACGAAACACCATTCTCATTAAAAAAAATTACATATTTCGTCAATGAATAATATCGTTTTTGTTTATATTATTTAACAAATTAAGTTTTACCTTTATATCAAACATATTCTTAGACATCGAAGACACCGAATACAACACAAAATATAATTACTAAATTTAAAAATATATATTTTGTATAGAAAAGAATCCACTTATACTAGTTCGAATCTATTTAAACCTAGTGGTTTTTTTTATATAAAAATGACCAACATATTTTGATGTTATCATTATTGAAAACAAATTTTTATTTTTATTTACAAAACATTCTTTTCAATTTAAAAAAAAAAATAAAAAATATATAAAATATTTTAAAATAGTGAATGAAGCCTATATTGCATGAAAGTTTTAGCAATAGTTTTTTTTTTTAAAAAAAATAAATTATAAAACTTAAATATCTTTAATTTTATTTAATTTTATATTTTTAATTAAATTCGTGTATTTATATACTAATTCAATTACACACATTATATAAAATAAAATATCTTAAAGCTTCGAATTGGGTTTTATAAACTTAAGATTTGAGTTTTAAAATAAAATTGTTAAAATTTGAAAATTGAAAAATCTATTACTATTTTTTACTGAAAATATTTTTGTAGTCTTTGATTTCTCATCTTAATGCCGTTGAATGAGTTATAAAACTTGAGTCTTTGGGAAACGGGTAATTATGGATTAATAGTTTGGACTTTTCCATAGAATTGCTAGGATTTTGAGTGGAAATATGATAAATATTGAGATAATTTTTTTTTTTTAAATCACAAAATCTTACTAGAAATATCCATTTACAAAATATATTGGGTATGTAATAAGAAATTGTGTGATAAAGTAATATATTGTAATTCATATTACATAATATATTACGCGTTATGTAATAAATACAATAACGAATAATATATAGCCAGAACAATTCAATGACTAACTTTGACAAAAAAAAAAAAAATCCCATCCTAATGTAAAAATAGTTCTCAAGTTCAAGACTTGAACAAAAATAATCTCAAGCTCTAATATTGAAATAATTACCAATTCAAAATCTAACATGAACATCCTTACTTAGGAATAATTACCACATTCAACCTTAGAAAATGATTCAACCCTTAATCTTAGTTACTAGTTTACTTATATGGTGGTTTTAATTTTTAGAAATAAAATTCTCTTACTTATCTTAAATAAAATTATAATAGCTTGCATTACCAAATAAAACTCAAATTACCACAAACATTAACAATTTAAAAAAACATCTAGATGGTTCATAAAAAACCAGTATTTTTATCGATTAAGGCCTAACTCAATTGATATGAGCATTGTTGTCTAGAGGGTAAGGTGTTCATTCGGTTAACCGACCCGAAATAATATTAATCGAATTAACCAACCTTTCAAAAAATTTAACCGTTAACCGAACCGAAATTTTTTCAAAAAAATTAACCGAACTGAAATTTTTTCGATTAATTCGGTCGGTTAACCGAATTAACCGAAAATTATATGTTTTTTATTTTTAGTTAAAAATTAACCGAATTAACCGAATTACCCAAATTAACCGAATTAACCGAATTACCCAAAATTAATCACTACATCATTAAAAAGATTACATAATTTTAGTTTTAGTTTTAGAATTTTATTTTTATTTATTAAATTATTTGTAACTTTTATGATTGGGTTGGATTGGATAATTGGATTTAGATTGGGTTTAGGGATTGGGTTTAAGTAAATAGTGGGCCTATTTATATATCATAATTTTATTTATTAATTTTTTCGGTTAAACCGAAAAAATTCGGTTAACCGACCAATTAACCAAATTCGGTCGGTTAACCAAATTTTTTCGGTTTTACCCGAATTTTGCACACCCCTATTGTTGCCAATGCAAAATGACGTAAATTCCAGTACTATAAAATACATTATCCTCTTATTCATGTGTTGAGAAAGAACTATGAATAACTCTAATCATTATCTCAAAAGGACAAATACTATCAGAATTATAATGAAATTGTCAAAAAAAAAAACAGAATTTCTAAACTTATTGGGTAATACTGACTTTGAAGTTTATATTATGAGTTTCGCTTATCTTTTAATATTAAAGGTAAACCAAATTCTTTAAAATAAATAATTATAAATTATATAAATAAACAAACCATCATAATTAGGTTGAATTGTTGTTAAATTGAATTCATACAAGGTGTAATAAAAAAAATTATCAAGTCAATATAATTTTATGAAAGCCTAAGACTAAAAAATGTTGGTGAACTTATAAAAACAAAATTTTTATATCAAAGAAAATTTAGTAAAATTAAATAATTTTAAATTCCATCAACCAAACAAATGAAGAGCACATTCCAACCAAATGAATTAAATAAAATAATCTTATATTCCACTCGTAGTTTTTCGTTCCCAAAATTTTATTACAAAACATAGTCTAAGCTTCAGCGAATCAAACGCACCAATATTGTACAATTTTGATTATCTTTCTTAAGAGTAAGTGTTATTTTTGCAACTACTTTTCTTTAGAGTATAAATTCCATACCATGATGTAATTTATAAAGGCTAAACTAATAAAAAAGCCTTAAACCTTATCATTTAATTTAGATAAAACCTCATACTTTTTGTACATCTAACTAAGCCCTTAAATCTTTTAACTTTCATTCTAATAAGTACTTTAACTTATACCTAAATAAGCTCCTACAAATAAAAAAAAAACATAGCTTATTCAGGTGTAAATACATATGCATATACATATACAAGAACTTGTTTAAATAAAGCAGTATAACTTATGGGGCTTTTTTAATATTATAGCCTATATAGTATAGCTTCATGTATAATCTTTCTTTTATATAATTCTAAAACCATAAACTCTCCCAATCCTTAAAGTGGAAGCTATTACATGAGTTTAAACTTACATCTTTCAAGATGTTACAACAGCAACGATGCCAATGAAGATAAAACTTAGTTGGCTATTTGTAATCTTAAAAGGGGAAATTTATTATAATAAAAGATAAAAAAAAAAAGAGAGAGAGCGAGAAAATCCGGGAGATTAGTGACAAGAAGGCTGATTTGTGAAAAAGCAAACCGGAAGTAGCTTATCAAAAACCGTTACAAGGATTTAATAACAACACAGACTAATAAAAGACCATGGGGTGTCTAAGATATTAAAAAAAGGGTCTAAAACAGGGAAGGAACCTGCATCTTATGTGTTTGCTGGACTCACAACGACCACCATTGTACATTATCATAAACAAATAGATTAAATTCTACAAAGATATTAATAAATTCCCATTTACCTGCTGTTACTGTTTGTCGGCACTTTTTTATCTGAACCGGCATCAGTTTCTTCGCGGCCAATGTGTTTTTCAGGCATCATCAGAGGTAGATTCGTGATAGAGCCATGAATCTGTCATCCCAATCCATTAAAAACATGAACTTTCTTCGAGTACATAGAAAGAACAACCATAGCCAATAAAGGAATGCTTACCTTGCCATGAGACTTCAACGATGCAGTATCAGTAACTGGCCTTTGAGATGGATCTGAAGGCCTGTGAAATAGTAGGTGTGCTATGGATCTATCTATAGGGTTTGTGTCAGTTTCCATATCCATAAACCCAGTGGACCTGGATATACCAAAACTTAGAATTAAGAATTGTTCGGAAGATCGAGTTAACTAAGAACAAAGATAAAAGAAAGGAAAAGCAAAGTTAAAATAGTCTTAGAACAGCCAAGCAGATTCTTACCAAGTTTGCCTCTATAAGTTTCTTTCTTTATAAAATTTCATGTACATGAACCAGAGAGCTTCTAGCAATATGTTCAAGATTGAAATTTTCTATTAGATCCTAACTAAACCGATTACGTTTCCAGGTTCAATTCTTTACCAGTGCCTTTTTAACCGAGAGGTCAATAGTTCAAATTTCAAATTATGGGTGCCTTCACACAAGATAATTGGATTATCTATGGTCTCTAGGAAGCCAAAGCATTGAAATACTAAAATCATTTCTACCTGCTATAGTTTTACTAACAGTGACGATGATAAGTGCTAAGAAATCCTTCGAGTAATGAACACATACCTGTTTGTTTCTTCGGACGCTGATGAACCACTTCCATCATTACCATCACTGATGCCACTTTTTGTTTTTGTGCAATTATGCCTTTGTTCGGCACTCCTAGCCAAACGATACAGACTATCCCGTATGCACAGTTTTGTCCTGATATCCAGCTGAAAATTCACAGAGTTTTAACTTAATCAATTACCATTTTTATGGATTACCAAAGAGAACACGCACATGCACAACATGAAATCACATGCAACTTGCACATAGAAAACCTTTCCATCTACTACACCTTTTCCATGACTTGTTGAAGCTGCCGAAAACTAGTTGCTTCTAGCGAGACTTCATCAAAAGGAGAAACTACACAAGAGCTCTCCCTTACATTTGAAGAATCTAGTTCTGCTGGATTTCCTACACTAACTCCTTCAACTTCACTATGACCTTCATCCTGTTCAGACTGACAGACCTGCTTTTGAATAGTAACTGGATCACAGAATGCCATCCGAGTATCAGTTTTTGCTTGTTTGACATTCCTGTTAAGTGGGATTTGTGTATCTTGTTGGCGATGTAGCTTTCCCCTCTTCTCATTTGTTATAATAGCAGGAGCCTCAAACAAAGGACCATGAGAACTCTCTATTGAATGTACCTGATTTGATGCATAAGATGACTCATTTTTTGGAGATGATTGGCCATTATTTTCAGATTTGGCACTAGACACGGTTGGACAGATTGAAACTTGATCCAAAGAACCACTATAGCTGAGATGCATATAAGGAATATTTGTCTGTCTGTAATTCACAGAATCAGGTCCATCGTTTAGTTTGCTCCGCTGAACATCCAAGGAGGAGAAGAGTTGACAGGATGAATCGCTAAAGGGGTGCTTTGCATCTGCAAACTGCTTGATGTTACCATATTGGGTAAAAGAACCACAATTTTCCAGATGTTGATCTTTTCGTTCTCCTGATGCTCTATGTTGCTTTGAATGCTTTTCTTGTGGACTGATCTGTAATTTGGCAATGCAATAAAACAACATAATTAAAAGTCCACATGGCAACAATACGTGAAGGAAAAATTATAACAATGATCCTTTCATTCTGAACCAGCCAAAGAGTGGATCACGTTGATTGTTATCCAAATCAGATAGAACATACACTACAAAAACAACGTAATTCATGATGATAGAAGGAAACGTTTTCCTTTGAAGTGCCACAATAGTTATATTTCTACTCCTGACCTTAATTTATTCTAGCATTAAATTCATATTCAGAAAGGAAGAAGTGCCTAAAACACTTTTGAAGGATGACAACTTCTAGGTACTATAGACAAGATAACTAAATATTCTAAAACAAAATGTGAAATTCAAAAGATCAGGAAGAAAGCAATCATATAGAAACAAGAAAGATTTTTCTAACCTGCTCACTGGGCATCGACCCATCCTTACTTTCAGATTCTTTATTGGGTACATCCACAGAAGACAAGTGAGCAAGACCAGCATTATCACTGCTCATATTTACAGAAGTTATTTTTTCATTTAGAAATTCACTTTTCTTGATGGAGTCAACAGTTGCCAGACCTGCACTTGCTGACCTAGAAGTTGGGCACTCTTGTAAGCCATTCAGTTTAGCATCAGCCTTCAATGCACCTTGAGATCCTTCTGCCACTTGTGAAGATGAAAACCAGCACATATCATCTTCATTACTGAGACTCCCCAACCCAAATGTTGAATCACAACTTCTGCAAGAAAAATATGAAAGGTTGAGAAAGTATTAGTAGTATTTTGTAAATCTACAAATATTCATTCATCCATACAGGGTGCATGTACATACATGTGGGTAGTTATGGATTTATAAATGTAGATATTCAAATTATACTCAAACGGGAAGGTCCTACTGAAGCTACGTGTCACATTTTATATGGTAAAGCATAGCATGAAAAATGATTAATGATGGGGTTTCAAGAACTACCTGAACATCCTGTCAACATCCTCAAAATTCCCAATGTCTCCCCAACCATAATATAAAAGATCACTATTTTCTTTGTCCTCGTGATTATTATTAAAAAACCTAAGATCATCATCAGCTGCAGTTATGTGATTTAGTGGAAAATGGTAATCACTATTGTCCTCTGGGGCACACTTGTCAACCAAGATAGGATCATCGGCACATAGGTCACTTCCAACTGAATCTATATTTCCAGTTTCAAGACCATGGCCGGACATCCTGGGATCATCAGAAGCCATGCTTGATCCATCTTTGAGTGAGTCATTATCACCTGAAGTGGGAAACAAGCTATCATGAATGCGAGACCACGGATCCTTTTCTAACATTCTGTTCTTGGTCAAAATATGTAAGCCTTTCTCCTTCTCCCTCAAAATACCAAATTTCTTCCTACTATCAGCATCACTAGTAACTCCAAGCACCTCATATCGAGGTTTTTTTCTACCTCCATATTCATCAGCAGTATGAGGCACTATATGATCATCGGTAGCACCAAAATCATCCCAAACATTATCTTCAAGCTGTAACATCAATTATACAAGTTTAGTAATAATCATTCTTCACCAAAGGAAGTTCAAAATAAATTAGAGGGGTGATAGGTTTTCCATCCCTTCGCTAGCACAACACAATTCTTAAAATAGTAATACAACCAAAAACATTAAAGTAGCTAAGGAGGTTCAAGATGAATCTGAAAAGCAATACTTCAAAAGAAAAGCCATCCAATTATGATCCCATGAGCATAAACCCCGAGTAGTTCTGATAAAGCAATCTTGTGATTAAGCCGTGCTCTTGCACATTTCAACCACAACATTTTTACCATAGCACTAAATAATCGCCTTTTTTGCACCAAAAATTGGCAATATATAAAAAAAAAAATTAAGTTAGCATAACAAGTCCTTAAAGTGAATAAAATCTTATTCAGAACAGCCCACCAAGAAGAAGATGGGAATAGTTATTTGGTGCAATGATAATACTCTCCTAACATAAAATATAAAGAAGATACTAGGCTTCTGCTTACAAGCTTGGATTAAATCATTCAAAAACGATTTAAACTAAAAGAACAAAAATGAGTTTGGGAGTAAAATGACACTCATCAGATTGTCCAATCTCCGACGAAAAGAGCAAGATTCAACAATCATTAAATATGACTTAGACCTAGCCAGATCCAAAAGATAATTAGCAAATTGAACCCTAGTAACCTAATTATCAACAAAATCAAACAGGCTACAGCAAACCTGAAAATAAAGGAACTAAAAATCTTCAAATTGAAGTACTTAAGATCCTTTGTTCATAAAAATCTATCACGCCCTCTAATTTTCAATAACTCCATCCACTAATATCAAAATAGAAAAAGCGGTAATCCACAGTATCAAACTTTTAAGTTCTGTTGACATATAAAATCCAGTAAACAACTGAAAATAAAACCAGAACTCAAGCTGAAAATATTGCATCCACAAGCTTTATTGAAATTGAAGCACTTCACCACTAGAAAATGAAAGTAAATGAATAAACTTAAAAGGTATACTAAGAAACTTACCTCATACATGTACAAGTCAGACATGCCTTCCAGATCCTTAACCACCAGTAAACACAAATCCAATATTTTGATTAGATGCCATGTCGATGGAAAGACTATTTGTGCCTAGTTTAGCTTTCTGAAACACAAAACATAATAATCACAATAAATTAGAAAAAAAAAAATCATTCAGCAGAAATTAAGTTTCAAATTTGCGTAACATGATCAAGTTTAAAACCTAAAAGCTGTGAATCACATCAATCAATAACTAAATTACTTTTCAGCATTAAAGCACCAAACCGCATCCATAACCTTTTTCAGCAGTAAATACACAGTAATCAAACATTCATATTCATTATTTTCTAGCTTAAATCTATTTCCTTACCATTTTTTCTAGTCAATAAAAGGTAGAAGAATTGAGAAGAAAATACATTAACAGCAAAAAGTAATATCAGTAAGCGCAAATTTGCATCAAATTTAGATTGATTTTTACTACTTTGTTTCTTTTCTTCAATCTCAATTTTTTTTTTAAAAATATCTAAAATTCCGTTTCATTTCCTGCAGTTTCTCAGCAACCAAACGAAAAAAGAAATCAACAATCAAGACAAAAATCCAAGGAAATAACCTAAAAAAATAAGTTTCAACAAAAAAAAATGAAAACGGAAAAAAATATCGTAACAAAGTCTCACCTGAAACAGACGATTTTCACCGGAAAATCAAATACTCCAAACTCCAAAGAAGAAAAAAAAAAACTGATTTTCTTCCAATAAAAGGGCAAAAACTTCCCTAAAACGAAAGCTTCGAAATTCACAGAGTACAAAGTTTTATTGACACGGTTAACTGTACGAACTTTTTTACCCTAAATTAAAACTAAGAGATTCCTGGGAAGTTCTAGAGAACAAAGAGAGCACTCGATTTAAAAAAAAAAAAAAAAAAAAATATTTTTTCTTTGAACAGGGATTAAAGAATATTTTATTATTATTTATATTTCTCGAAAGGTTAAAAAACCTAAAGGGAGATGACTGTAAGTTGACACGTGGCGAGGAGATCAATACAACGGCGGGTAGATATCAGAATTCGTGGATGAGAGTAGGGCGATGAGATCCGATCAGTTTCCGTGAGGTGATTGGTCCACGTTGGTTTTGGCTTCCGTAATTTTGACACGTGTCCCGGGACCACCTTGGCGAGGAGAATTTTCAAATGTGGCGTTCACGTGGTTTAGCGTTGCTTTGATAGTTCCACAATTCTACATTTTTTATTATTTTTTTTATTGTGGCGTTGAGTATTTTAACTACTTTTTTTTTTTTTGCCCAACCTTTCAGCTTTTTCCTATTTTTTTAGTATATAAAAGAAATTTAAAAGGTTGCTTTTCAAATTAATTGATTTTATTGTGGGTAGCAGAGAAACTGCTGACTCAAAATGAAAGGAACGGTGAAAATTTTTTGGGTTAGTTTCACTAAACATATTCCAACTATTGTCTAGATTTTAAATTAGTCCCTACACTTCATATGTTTTATTTGAGTTTTTAAATTATTGGTGTTGATACAATGTACAACAAGGAGGAGAGTAGAGAGAAGCAAGGGGTGGTGCTAAGGAGACAGGTTCACCTAAAAAGGCCAAGAGTCGGAAAGAAACAAAAGGACAAGTTGATTGTTGAGAGAAAAGATGATTGTGTAATATCACTTTAAGGATTCGAGAGTTGATCCCTTTTTCATCATTGGGAGGGTATTATAGGAGAGGTACTCTTATCTGCTAATGTGACGTGACAAGTTATTATGAAGGAAGTTGTCATCAGACAATATATGAAGGACATGCCTCAGAGGCCCATTTTGTTGTGCCTTCTGTCAGTACGAGGTTATTATGCCCTAGGTAAGTCCTTTATTGCTTTAAGAGTGTGTTCACACTTAAAACGTGAGTGCCTTTTCCATCTAAGAAAGGTAAAAGAGCTTGCCAAGAGTAGAGTTTCCATATGCTGTGTTGGGTCTAGGCTCGATTCCAAAAAAAAATTCAAGTTCAGACCCGTTTTCTAGCTAGCTCAACTCACCCAAAAAAACTCATTTACTATTCAAAATTTAATAAAATATTTAAAAATATATATTTTTATTGATATTTTATATATTTTTATAATTAAATTTAAATAATAAAAATATGTTTTATTATTTAAATTGAATCCGGGCTGAGCTGGATAGGTCTGAGATGCAAAAATCCTTATCCAAACCCGTCCTAAGTTAGGTCGGACAGGCTACCCGACCCCTAGTCAGGTCTAGCCTAGAAGGGCCTATCAAGCGGGTGGTTGTAAGTATGGAAGATTGACAATCCTCTCGTCTGGGTGGATGGTTAAGAAGAGTGTTCTCTTAGGTGAAGTTAAAAGGAAGGTTAACATCATCTATCTTATTGACCCGTGTCTAGGTTGGGGAGAGGTATAACAATTGGTATTGTATCAATCATGTTCTTTCATCAAAATAATGTTAGTTGGAGTATTAAATGTTAATTTGAATATGACGTGAATAGAGGTAGCAATGGAGTGAGGCGAAAGTAGATGTTGCTAAATTCATCACCATTCCACAATTGGCATACTCTACTCCACCACCCGTCCTGCTCCACTATGGATATATAATCTTGAAAGCCGCTACCATCTCCATGAATGTTGGATGCATCTATCCTCACCCCACCCCACTTGGTTTAGGCTGTGTTCTCCATTGCTTTTGGGATGAACTTTTCCACATTTAAGTGTTTTTATCTGAAAAGCAATGAAGAACAGATATCAGTGGAGCAAATTTAAGCACTTTTTTGAAGTACTTTTTCACAGATGGAGAAGCAGAAAATTTTAGCTTTTCTCAAGCCAAAAGTGCTTTTTGCTGATATTTTACCTTTTTAACCTTACACTTTTTCTCATTCACAATCTCATCCCAAAATATTAAAATATTAAAATATTAAAATATTATATATTAAAATATTAACAATAAGTTATAATAAATTATTTTTTATATTTTTGTTAAAATATCATAATATTAACTAATTTAAATATTATTTAAATACATATTTGTTACTTTATAATATCATGTCTAAAATGGACATTTTATTTCTCAAAAGCACTTTTTGACAGCAATACCAAACACTCAAATTTTCAAAAGCACTTCTCAAAAGCACTTTTCCACAGCACTTTTTTCAAAAGTACTTTTCAAAAGCATTGCCAAACTAGCCCTTAATTTAACATCTGCTATTTATCTCTAATATTTTCAATCTATTTAAAGTAAAAAATATGGATTTTTCTATAATAATTTATTACATTTTTACCCTTTTAATAGTTATATATATGCAATGATAAAATGGTAATTTCATATAGTTGAGCAAGCTGAGGCAAGCAATTACTATAACTACTTCCTACCAACTATCCAAAAGAAAAAATCCACCCCAACCTACCCGTATCCATTTTTCAAAAAACAAATCTTCTCCATTCGGAGTTGATTGGTTGGAAATCTATCGGATAATTCGAGTTTTACCATCCCTAAACGTGGAGTATATTTAAGATATGTGGATCAAACTTTAAACATGTACATACACATCTTGCATGGACTTGGATATGACATGTTTAAAAATAGGCAACGTTATGGTAAAAGTATCATGGAGGCCCCTATACTAAGAGTTGGATTGCATTTTACCCCATCTACTCGGAAAATTGGAATATCAACCTCTGTACATTAAAAAAAGTGCAAATTGGTCCTTCTGTTAAAAATTTCATCCATTTTTGCTAGTAAGCGATGATTTGGTTTTTTCAAAAAAAATTATGTAAGTGACGTGGAATTAAAGGATGAGTAGGATTAGGTAAAAAGGCCATGAAGGCCCTTGTACTAGAAATCAAATAACATTTTGCTCATTTTACTCAAAAAGTAAGCAAATTAGTTTTTGTACGTTAGATAAAAGAACAAGTTGATCAATTTTCTTTTAAATTTCAGTGTCCAGGATGAACCTAGACAACGCATTTATCTAAGCTCATCTGGCCGCTGGTTTTTTAAAAATTATACAAAATTATTTAAAAATTATAAAAAATATTAACATTATTTACAGATTATTAAAAAGAATATATATAATGAGCATAGACAACCATTTGTGTAGGTTCATTATAGATTTATTTCTTAAATAGTTATTAAATAATTATTAAAGTTTTAAAAATTAATAATAAAAAATTATTATGAAATCTTACTATTATAAATATGTATCTATTTGAATTATAATAAATTGTAAAAAAATTATCAAGAATTTTGAAAAAAAAAAAGAGAGAGAGAGTAAAATAGGACTCATCAATTTGATTAACTAAAAATATCAACTCGATTAAGAAGATACATATGTATATATATTTGAATTATTCAAACACACCATATGTGTGCATATATAATTTTTTTTATAATTTTAAATATTTTTTAAAAAGTTATTAATTATTTATAATTTCTTATAATTATGTTTCTTTCTGGATTTTTTAAATAATTTTTATAATTATTTGAAATTTTTTGTCGAGGATGAACCTGGTCAAATGATTGTTCAAGTTCATTTAATCTTGGACATCTATTTTTCTAGGTTCATCATGAATGTGTTTTTTTAAATAATTATAAAAAAAATTATTTAATTTTTAAGATTTTTTTTACATTTTTTTAAATATTGTCACGTTAGCATGATATACACATGGCACGCCAAATGTCATTATATGATTGCTCCATCAGCCATATTCACACTTGATAGTAGAAATGGATGGAAGTTTAAATAGAAGTACAAGTTTGCTCTTTGATCTAACTTAGAGGGAGTAATTTGCTCATTTCTTTAGTAGAGGGGGCAAAATACAATCTAACTCTTAATATATGAGCCTTCCATAATATGCCTTGTTGAATTTTATTTTTTTTTCAAATAAAAAATTAATTCCAACTTGGATATTACCCTTCACATCATCATTTAACGGTGGTTTTTAACATAACGATCAATTTACACTTTTTGTAACGTACAATGGCTAATTTAACATTTTTTTAGTAGAAGGGACAAAGTGCAAACCGACTCCTAGTATAAAGGCCTCCATGATACTTTTACTGCAATGTGACTCAATTTAGGAGAGTTGTTTTTTTAATAACGCGTTATATTCAAGATATACGTACGATAGGTAAAAACATTTTTTTTAAATTTTAATTCATGTATTTTATGCTCCACATAAGATAGAAGCTAGAATTTAATGTCTAACAGCTACAAAGGATTTGATTGATATGATATTGATACATTGAGGACTTAATTTACAAAGTTTTGGGACTAATTTTAAATTTTAGACACAATTTAAGGACGTCGAATAGAATTAACCTGAACCTT
Source organism: Gossypium sturtianum (assembly GCA_025698515.1). NCBI lineage: Eukaryota > Viridiplantae > Streptophyta > Magnoliopsida > Malvales > Malvaceae > Gossypium > Gossypium sturtianum. The sequence goes on along the minus strand of CM046946.1, from coordinate 4,558,273 downwards.
TTTAAAGCTAAAATCCATTCATCTATATTAAAAAATGGACCATTTATCCCTTCTTTTTTTTCTAAGTTAAATTATAAAATTAAAATATTTATAAATTTATTTATACTATTGGTAAAGTTGACAATTATTTAATAATATGACTTAATCCAACTTCAATTCAAATAAAAATAAAATAAAATTTTTACAAAAATTAAATAATACATTAGTAAAATAATATAAGTGATTTATTCAATATCACTTTTGATCCGAATAGAACTAGTCTCGAATAACAAATGGACGAGGATAAAGATAATTGTAAACTATTAAGATAGACATTTTTGTTTACTTTATATTACATTTTAGTCACTTACGTTATCCTGTTGTAACATTTTAGTCATTGAGCTGTTAATTGTCGTTAACAGTGTAACGATATGCTGATGTGGCATGTTAAATCATTATTTCAAACGAAAATTTTAGGTTAAATTCTACAGTTGGTCCTTATATTTTTTTTTTCATTTTGAGCAATTTAATTTTTTTCTTTTATGTTCTTTTAACTTTGTTTCTTTTTTCTTTATTTTCCATTCTCTTCTGCTTCTTCTTCTATTTTCCTCCCTTCTTCATTTCTTGTAACGTAGTTTTTCTATGTTTTCCATTTGTTAAAACTAGTCCATAAGCTCAACTCACTCGAAAAAATTAAATTATTTTTTTAAAAAATAAAAGTATAAAGACTAGTTTTAACAAATGAAAAATATAGAAAAACTACATTAAAAGAAATAGAGAATGGAGGAAAATAAAGAAAGTTAAAAGAGCATAAAAGAAAAAAATTAAATTACTCAAAACGAGAAAATATAGAGATCAATTGTATAAATTAACCTAAAATTTTTGTTTGAAATGATTATTTAACGTGCCACGTCAGCTTACCGTTACACTGTTAGCAGCAATTAACAGCTCAATGACTAAAATATTACAATACGATAACGTAAGTGACTAAAATATAACATTTTAAATATAAATAACTAAAATATAACATGAGATAAAGAAAAATAACTATTTTAATAATTAACCCAAACTTTTATTTTATTCACCCACTGTGAAGTAGTACTGCTTTTCTCAAACAATGTATCGCGCAATATATATTGGACATGTAATGACGTACAGCATTTCTCGTCTTTTGACTCATCCAACGAATCGATACATGGACTGCAGGGCTTGTGAATAAATCTTTTTTTCAAGAAATCAGGAATTCATCACCGATTAAATTTTTCATCGTAAATATTTTTTTAAGAGAGTAAATAATTAGTTATGAAATAAATATTTTTTCATTAAATTCATTAAGTTATGCTATTTTCAAAATTTAATGTGTCAATTATATTATTATATGTGTAATGTCGTACCATCTTTGGATCATTATAATAGGAAACTTTGTTTGAACTGGAATTTGCTGAACTGATTTTTGTTTTTCTTTGATTCTTTGGTTTGTTGTACAGAACATTGTTTTTCTTCGTTCTTTGTAGCAAGTTTTTTACTTCTTGGATAAAATACAAATACTTATCCAAAAAAAAAAAAAATTTAAATGTGCCAATCATATTATCACATGTGTAATGACATACCATCTTATTACTTACTAGAAATCCAGTTAATGGATTAATGATTTTCATTTGTATCAAGATTAAAATTTCAAATTTTGAAAAGCATAGGAATTTAGAATAATCTAACTGAAGAATATTGACCAAATCTACTACAATTGTATGCATATTACAAGACTAGTAATTGAATTTAACCAAATGGATTTAACTGCTATTGTTTGGGTCAAGACTAAAATTTCAAAATCCAAAAAACACAAAGACTGAAATCTGACGAATTCAAAAAGTATAGAGACTAAAGATCAAATTAAAGTATGTACACTAAATTCAAAACTTTCACAAAGTATAGGGACTAATAATAAAATTTAACCTAAATTTTAAATATTAACATTTACAACCCTCACAACCTTTCATTTCTTGGATTGTGACTTTCTTTTTACTAAAAATGTTTAAAAATAGAGGCCCAAAATAGCAAATAATTTGGTTTATTTGCAACTTAAATGAAAATTTGATAGTTGGCATCCATATAAAGCGTTTGAATCAATGTGACTCAAGTTAGGCAACTTTGTCTGATATTCTACCTTTGATGGGATCAAATATGGTCCTCTATGGCCGTCTAAGTATGACATCATTGGCTCCATCAGCTTATCCCCACCACGGGTGTTATTCAATAACAAATTAGGGAACATGCGAGTCATTGTCTCTAACAGATAAATTCTTGATGAGATTGTTGGAACGTTGGTACATCCCGTGACGCAGCAGCGGAAGAAAAAAATTTCAACGATCATCAGTTATGAATCCAAGTATGAGAAATGAATCGGGGTGAAATAGGATTGAAGATATATCTTTTTCTATTTGATCTCCTTGTGCGATGTCAATCACAAGCCGCAACAAAACTGTCTTGGCTTTTACATAGTCCACCCAGTCAAAGAATGAACAGTAAACTCTCCTTGAACCTCTAAGAAAGAATTGATGAAATTGACTGCTAGACCATTTTCAATATTTTTTTTCTTGGTACCACCACATAAAATTAGAGATTCAATTCTTTTTATTTAATATCACAAAAAATATATATATATAACATATAAAAAGTATTAAAACATTATATCCCTTTCGGAAAAATATAAACTTCCACATTTTAATCTTTAACCGAAATTATTATAATTATTTATTTTAATAATTTCGATAAACTATTTTCATTTAATATTTTATATGAATCAAATTCATATATATTAACTATGTTCTCTATTTGTGTACAAGTTCATACATATAATGCGTTCAATATTTAACTGTCAAATTAATTATTCAATAATTAATTTAATTTATGTGATAACTAAACACAATATCAACTGTGTTTCGATTTTATTCACTTCAACCATAGGGTCTTATAACGTTAGCAGTAATGCTAGAACATTTCTATTACAAAAAAATGAGTGTGTAACCTCCCTAGCCCAGCCTAAAAATTATGATCGGACTATGAATGTCACATTAGCCACTGAAATAGCCTTGTAAAAATGATTCAATTCTCATAAATTTATTTCTAAATCATTTTATTATATTTTTCAGAAATTGGATAGTGGGCTTCTTTTTATCTTGTAAAACATTTATTTTTGCCAAGTTTAATTAAATACCGATTAAAGACTTTCTTATTAATTTTACAAACATATCCAATCAGTAAATTATTATTCCGAGTTTTGAAAACCTGTTTTGCAATGGAAAATCTGACGTGTTTAATTTGCTAGCAAATCCGTAAATTCATAATTCAATCGTGATTAGTTAATAAAATCAGTCCTGTTGTTTAACGTTCATGCATGAAAATACAAAAAATATCTCAAAATCTAAACCCATGCCACAATTCCTAAAATTAGTTATTTCCAACCAAATAAAGAAAAATATAAAATTAAATAGATTATTTAATAAAAATCGAGACGAGTCCTCCAAATGCTGAGTCCAAGCCTTAAGCTTGCGGATTACCTCAAAGATGTTAAACTAATGGGATGAGCTTAAAAAAGTCCAGTGTGAGTTTTAATCAAAGGTAAACAGAGTATGCAAAACTTACAAATCATGCAAGAAACCTGTCCCAAAAAATTGAGCACAAAAGCTATCATATCGGTAATTACAGTAGTACACAAAATTCACAGAATCATGGTGCTTCCAACAGTTATGCATATGCATGCTCAAGAATGACAATGCAATAAGGCCTACCTATTCATCCGCTACACACCACGCGTTCCCCAGAACTCGTCTATAGAATCACCAAAATAATTTAGGAGCTGTAGCTCAGTGTGGGTAAACCACCAATAACGATTTACAGTCAAGCTGTCGGTAATGTGGATGAACCACAGAAATGCAAATAAACAGCCAGTATGTGTAGACGAGCTGCTAGAAAATAGCGATAAGTCGCAGGTAAGCTACTAGAAAACAGTGTCACAGTTTTTAGCATGTTTTTCTACCTTGTTTGGCACACCATTTATTTGATTTTCGTCCATTCGGCCATGCCACAAACAAGAAGCATAATTTTACCAATTTTCATCATACGACGTTAATTTATAACTATTAACACAAAGGTAAGACTCACACACGCAGACACCATTCACTTAGATTAAATCCCACACCTTTGTTTCAGAAATTGTAGCACTACCAATCCGCACCTCCGCTTCTAAGCCTTAGATGAGCCTAGATCCAAAAATAACACTTAAAATCAGTAACTAAAAATTAATCTAAGGCCTTAGAGCACTCAACCAAAACAACAACCATTAACAGAATCAAATCAACACAAGATCTTGCTTAAATTCGCACTTACGCTATCATCGTTACTAGATCTGAGAAAACGATTGGACAAGACTAGATGCACTATCAATTGGCAAGATTAGGGGTTGTTTTATCAGTGGAAAAATCAAAGAACTCACTACTATAAGGGGCGGAAAATGAAGATAAAACAACAGTCCAAATCAATGGCGTTCCAAGGGTGGCAACACCACAAACGGTGGCAAAAAAGGGGCTGACTTGGGCGACACAAAGAGAGATCTTTGGGCAAAAAAATGGGACAATTTTTTGGGCTAGAAACAGAAACAACAGCAAAAATCAAACAAAAGGAAAGAGAAGAGTAGGAAAAGAAAACTAACCGGTATCACCACAAGTGAGGGAAAGGGGGTGGCAATGGACAACAAAGGGAGGCTGATTTGGGTGGCATAGAGATAGAGGAGAGTTTTAGGGCAGCAAAGAGGCTGATTTAAAGATTAAAAATAACGGTAATGTGGCTGGAAAAATGACAGCAAAATAATAGGCAAGGCAACAACACAAGGAAGAAGAAAGGGGAAAATTTGAGATAGAAAGGGAGATGTGAGGGACGACTAGGGAGGGGATAATAAAGTGAGAATCTGATTTTTTTTATTTGAACTCGGGACTCTAAGCCAATTAGATTATCTCATTATTTATCCTTAACCATTAAGCTAATAGATCATTCTTGTAATAATTTTACAAACTTATAAATAAAAGTCAAAGAGTGACTATTCCAATTTTTTTTAAGCCCGATTTTCGGGATGTGATAGTGACATCTAGCAATGTATCATTACTACCCAAGTTACAAGAAATCTTGATTTGACATAATCTTTTTTGTAATAAATTTTCCATGTATTATATCCTTTTATCATTTATATCTAGATTGGACACAAGTCATTAAATAGTCACACTTGTATAGTCCAATCTCATATTCCTTGATATTTCGAGTAGACTACAATAAAAAATAAGAGTGATATATTATATCAACTTATTTGAGCATGACCATGAATATCTAGTTTCACTCCATCAAGTGACCTAAGATATTGCTCCCATTATGTAGAAAGGATAAATATTATCTTGATCAATCATATCCCATTACATAGACTGTAACACACCCAACGTTAGTTTTTATAGTACAACTCATTACGTTAGATGTTTGACTATATCAAAACATACGACTCACAATGTTAGGACAATGATAATCTCAAGTCTGAGGATTGTATACATAGTTTTCACAATGAGTAATATTGTGACTATAACATAATAATCCAAGAAACATACCCATAACGGGTCAGTCCAATATGTTGTTCTCTAACACATACTCATGTATTGATTTTGACATCCCTATGTCAATGATAACACTTTGCCATCAATCAACTACACATTAGTCTCAATGTATTATTATTATTATTCAAGCCAACAATAATACTTGAATAGGATTTTTTAAGAATAATCATATTATTCTCAGGACTTTATTATTAATCAAGTTATTTACACACAGAAAAAGAAACTGAAATAACAATGGCAATGTCTTATATTAACAAACAAGGTAAAACGAGTATATGATTACAGTCATCTCATGATTGGTCTTTGGGCATACTCTAACAAAGACAATCATCATTTATCACTTGCACACTTACAATATGAGCAATATCATGTTGTTCACCTAGTTAGGACCACTGATCAAATCCAAGATTCATCTTCTAAATGTTTATAAACATAAGGTTCATCTACATTTTGCTCAAATCCAAAAGTCGTGATCGTTTGATCAAATCTTTGATTCTATGAGCAAGATGCTTGTTTAATTCCATATATGGATCTAAGCAGTTTTAAAACTTTATGCTTATTTCCTTTAACTATATATTCAATGGGTTGAATCATGTAGATGCTTTCTTCAAGATAGTCGTTCAAGAATATTATCTTGATATCTATTTTCCAGATCTTGTAATTAAGAGTCACCGTAATGGATAGCAGTATGCGGATTGACTTGAGCATGGCAACCGGAGAGAATGTTTCTTCGTAACTGATACATTTTTTTGAGTATAACATTTTGCTACAAGTCTGGCCTTATAAGTTTCCACTTTTTCATCCACATTTCTTTCCTCTTATAGATCCACTTACACCCTATAGGTATTATCCCTTCCAATAATTCTATAAGTTCCCACACTAAGTTGGAATCTATCGAATCCAACTCAACTTTCATAGTTATTTCCCAAAGCTTGGAATCAACACTCTGTATTGCTTCGTCATACATGAGTGGGTCATTATCTTCTTGTTCGGTAGACTCAATGTTAAAAACACTTCTGCTAGATTGGAAGAACTCAGGTCTACAAGAGACCCTCCCACTACGACGAAGCACCCTATACTACTGATCGTTTACAGGTCTACTATTAGGAGTTGGTTCTATAACTGTTTCTGTAGGGTTTTGTATATTTCCCGAAAGATCCTCGAGTACCTCTTTACTCCGAGGTTTGAAGTCATTCATGTAACTTTATTCAAGAAAAGTAGCATGAGTTGACACTATTATAGTTTGGTCATTCGAGTTATAAAACAAATTACCATTTGTTCCTTTTGGATATCCTACAAATATGCACAATTTTGTCCGTAAGTCCAACTTCCTTGCATCTTGATACATGAGCCAGACATCCCCAAATTCTTAAATGATTAAGATCCGGCTTCCTGCCATGCCACAATTCATATAGAGTTTCTGGTGTTGCCTTACTTAGCACATCATTCAGAATATAACTAGTTGTTTGTACCGTATATCCCCAAAAAGAGATTGGCAGCTTCAAATAACTTAGCATCAAACGTACCATATCTAACAACGTTGCCACACCATTCTATTGTGGAGTGCCTGATGTAGTTAATTGGGATAGAATATTATTCTCTATGAGGTACCCTAAGAACTCATCAAATAAATATTTCCTACATCGATCAAATCAAAGTGTCTTTATGGGTAAACCTAGTTGTTTCTCCACTTCCGCAGGAAACTCTTTGAATTTATCAAAGGTTTCAATTTTGCGGTGCATAAGGTATACATACCTATATCTGGAATAATGATCAATAAAGGTTACATAATACTTGTAACCTTCTCTTGCACTGATGCTCATGGGGCCACATACGTCAGTGTGCACAAGTTTTAAGGGTTTTACGGTCCTCGTTCCTTTTGCATTAAAATATTGCTTGGTCATCTTACCTTCCAAGCAAGATTCACATTGTGGAAGATTGATTTCTTTAAGTGAACTTAAGATGTCATCTTTCACAAGTCTAATGATTCTTTCTTGGTTAATATGATCAAGTCTCAACGTCAAAGGTACGCCTCATTAGAGTGAGAAGTTTTAAGTCTTTTATTCGTTATTTTAGTCTCAAGCAGTGTGTACATCTTTGGTTTGAGAAAATAGAAATTATTTAGCATTCATCCATTACAGATAAGATTGTGATTTCTAAATATTGCAATTTTATTATTAAAAGTCACAGTCAAGTTGTATTTATAAACATGCAACTGATATTAAGTTTTTTTTTAAACTTGGTACATAGAAACGTCTTTTAAAAATAATCTTCCTAAAATTATCAAAATAAAGATGTACATCTCCCACTACTTCAGCTACCACAATTGTCCCGGTTCCAGTCCACAACGATAGATTCTTATCTCTAAGATTTTTCGTCTCCTCGAACCCCTATAGAGAAACACAAACATGATTAATGGCTCCTGAATCAATGACCCGGTGGTCTATTGAATCATTAACTAAACAAGCTTCTATCATAAAGAGTTTCATACATTTGCTTTTGGTGGCTAAATATTCCTTCCATTCTTTACAGTTCGCATTGTAGTGCCTTTTCTTACTGCAGAAAAAGTATTTAGACTTCGATAAGTCTTTTCGCTTTCTGGTTCTCTTCCTTTCCACTTTTGGTGGCCTAGAGACCTTAGTTTTGTCTTTCTTAGTGTGCTTTCCTTTCTCTTTTGAGGAAGAAGCAATAGTTATATTTGCTTTTGCTCTTCGGACCAACTGACCACCATTCAACATCAACTCAAAGGATTGTAATTCCTTCATGAGTTATGTAAGTATTAGGTTTTTGTTGCCAAGGTTATATGCGGCTTGAAAGCCAACAAAGTCCTTGGGTAAGCTCTTGAACATTATCTCAATTTGAGTGTTCTGGTCCAAATTGGCCTAATTTTTCGCGTCCTCAGCAAAGTATCCCATAAGAGTTATCATATGGTTTTTTACCGAAGTACCGAGCTTTTGCTATGCATTTATCAAGCTAGTTATGACAGACTGTCGAGCCAAGGTAGCTTGGCCTCCAAACATGTCTTTTAGCTTATCAAGAATCACTTTGGCATTTTTACAGCTCATCAGTTGCTTATATAGGGTGTTGGTCACACTTGCCAGCATATAGCAACAAGCATCTCATCAGACTCCTACCAATATTTTTTAGCCTCAACTTGAGTGGTCAATAGGCACTTATTATCAAGAAACTGTTTTAAGTTTCTCATAGCTCAGGACAATTATCAGGTTCCTTTTCCCTTTCTTATAGTTATTTTTGTTCAATTTGTTTTCAATGGTATGTTCAATAAGGGAGTTGGTACCATTTTCGAACTGAAAATAAAATATTCATATATTAATATCTTTGTATTAAGCAAATATTTGAAAACATTTTGCAACGATAATTCTCACACCCATTGAATCAAATCACTGTGAGATGATCATGATCAACTAGTAATAACATGTGTTTCCATCGAATGAGTACATGAACCTAATTCCTTAGGCATTCACATGTACTAATAATCGTGTAATGTTTAACCATCTTTCTAACTTAAATAAATCTCTGTGGGGAGTTACTTAACTAGAAGATCTTGAGTGTATTTAACAACTTAACACCCATCGCATCATGCACCACAAATAAGTCATCGGGGGATAATCTCACCGAATAGCATGCTGTGACTAATTATCCTCTTTGAAGATAGAACTTTTTGAAATATAATTTTTACAATTTACAATTTTATTTTTAATTTTTTACTGAAATAACTTTTTATAACTTTTATTATATTTATTATGTTTATTAGAAAATAGAAATTTAATTTCGGAGCTGCTTGATTCATCTATTAGTCAATTTTAAAAGTCAACATGATGAAATACAAAAAAACTATTTCAACACTTAATTAATTTGTTTTAGGGTAAACTACTAAAATAGTCACTTTTGTTTACTTCAAGTTACATTTTAATCACTTATGTTTGAAATATTACATTTTAGTCACTTACGTTATCGTGTTGTAACATTTTAGTCACTGAGCCGTTAATAGTGTAACGATAAACTGACATGGCACATTAAATCATCATTTCAAACAAAAAATTTAGGTTAATTTATACAATCGATCCTCATATTTTTTTTCTTTTATGTTTTTTAACTTTCTTTTTTTTTCTTTGTTTTTCATTCTCTTCTACTTCTCCCTCTGTACGTAGTTTTTCTATGTTTTCCATTTGTTAAAACTAGTCCTTATACTTTCTTTTTTTTGAACAATTTAATTTTTTTTTAGTGAGGCGAGCTTGTGAACTAGTTTTAACAAATAAAAAATATAGAAAAACTACGTTAAAAGAAATGAAGGAGGAAGGAAAATAGAGGGAGAAACAAAAGAGAATGAAAAATAAATAATAATAAAAAGTTAAAAAAAATAAAAAAAATAATTAAATTGCTCAAAATAAAAAACATAAGGACCAATTGTAAAATTTAATCTAATTTTTTTTGTTTGAAATGATGATTTAACGTGTCATGTCAGCTTTCTATTACACCGTTAACGACAATTAACAACTCAGTGACTAAAATGTTATAACATGATCACTTAAGTGACTAAAACGTAACATTTCAAACATAAGTGACTAAAACATAACTTGAGACAAACAAAAGTGACTATTTTAATAATTTTCTCTTTGTTTTATTTATGCAAATTAAATGCGAATTAAAATGGAAATTTAATTAATTTAAGAGAGATAAAAGAAAAGAAATTTATCAATTTTTTAGGCTTGATAAAACTTCTAAATTATAACGCTTTTTTAGATAAATATTTAAATTATTTTTTAATCGAATCAATATTTTATAATTTTAAGAAGAATCCCGTGACATTTTAATAATAATAATAAATTTTAAATTGAATATTAAATAAAAATAAAATTATTATTTAATACTACTCTCTCTTTCACTCTTCCCGCTTCCCCATCTTCATCTTCACCCTCCCCCTCCCTTCTCTCTCTTTAACCATTCAACTCTTTACTGGAACCCGAAAGGTCTCACCCTCGACAATCTCGAACACTGCCCAAAACATGACAAACCATTCGTCTGCTCCAACGGTACCGTCCAGACAAGCAACCAACACAAGGCGGTGTTTTACGACCACAACTGGTGGCAGAGACAAAAACGTGGTTTCCATGGCCACCACCTCATTAGCTCCGATTTAAATAATATTTTTCTTGCACAGGTTCCTTAGACTTGTTGTCGTTAACCAGATGACCGCTTTTACTTGGAACTTTTTTGCAGTGAGGTATGATGAAACTTAAGCTTTAAACATGCCTTTTATGTTTAATGGAACAAGATGTAGAAATTTCTTCCATGATTTTTTTTTTCTTCATATAAATATGGAGACTGTAGCTCCAGTCGTGTAAATAGGTCAGTTTGCAGGAGAGTTTGTGTACAACACTAATTTAATTGAGATAAAAGGAAGAAGTTGCAGAACAGGAGAAGGAAAATTTTCATTTTCATTGAATTAAAATTTTATCATTTGTAATTGAGATAATAATTACACCCATCGTGATTAATCCAATGAAAATAAATTAACCACCTACCTCAAAACAACTATATAGTTTGAAAAGCTAAAATTACCACAAGGCATTTTGTATTTTAGCTTCTGTTGAAAATCTACAAATTAATTCTTCTCTTAAATCATGATGTAACACATTAATCTAAATGTTTATTTACTAATTTAATATCATTTTTTTATTTTTTTAACAATAACTTTAAAAAGAATTATTTTATTTTATTTTATTTTTACAAATCTGGAAATATAAACAAAAAAAAAAATCCATCGTATTGCTTCACCTTCTTGGTTGTTCAACTGCTATTGGGGTTTTTTAATACCCTGTTTTCACCTTCTCATATAGCCAGAGTCTCCACAGACAAAGGTTGAAACCATCTTTTCTTCCCTTCTTTTACTTTATAAACTTCTCTTGAAAATTCAAATGTGAAGTTTCAAGTCCTTCAATTAAACTCAAATCACAGGTAAAAGAACTTAAAATCAATATTAAAAATGGCCCACCGCTGCCAATCTTCAATGATTTAATTTCTTTTTTAATTTTAAAGTTATTAACATATTTCTTGGTGTAAATCATCATTCACAAGCATGCAATAGAAAACAGATCAAAGCCAACTTACAATATAAGCACAGGTTGGATTTTCAGGACACACCTCTTTTTTATTCACTTATTTCAACATCTTCATCCATTTATAATTTAAAAAATTCAATATATCCTACCAAACCTGTAGTACTTAGAATGAACCAAGACTAGATCACAATACCACTACACCGGTTCCCAAGGATTTTTTATTTTATTTTTTATTTTAACATTTAAAAAGATAAAAACTGGTAATAAAGGTAGAACTAACATGGCCCTGTAAAGGGGGCAGCAACAGCCAGCTTCAAGCAGACCGGCAACGAAGGCAACCAACAAAAAAACGCGGCAACCGCCTCTATTTGGTTAAAACACCAGCCATATGCATCTTACAACAGATACGCACAACCACCACTTCACAGCATCAGTCACGTACAATTTTGCTACAACTCAAAATATTAGCAATAATAGGGTGCGGTTAAATACACCGATGAAACCTTATACACAAGGTTGTTTCGGTTCAATTAAGCAGTTGCAAGGGTCAGATCAAGACATTACTCTCTTTATTTTAGAAGCTGCATCATACGTCCATCATACGCAGCATTTCACAGTTCAAATTTCCTTTTCTACCATCACCGCAACTTAACCTCGGTCTCAATTATAAAAGAGCAAATCAAAAGGGTAACCGCATAGAAATATCAGAAGCCGAAAGGATGCAAGGCTTTCAAAAATCAAGACTCAACTACAGGTCTTACCAATTATAAATATCAGTTAAAAGTACTTAACAGATTGTCCCTGCAATCAGCATACTGCTATAACCAGCATCACAATCACGATCATTCATCTACAGATACAAACAGCATCAACAGCCACAACATCAACATCATGTCCATTTGCCCAAGTCACTCTTTCCCCCGAACATTGCTATAAAACCCAACAGATAGTTTCAGATGAATCAGCATTCTTAGAAAAAAGGGAAACACAATAACTAAAAAGAAACACTGGAGTGGCTCCATGAAAAATTAATTTGGGAGACAAGCAACAAGGAGCCAACTATAAGATCTAAGGGGGGAACGGAAAGCAACCTAAAACAACCAGCTTACATCACAAAATCTTTGGTGGGTACTGAAACATCAAACTAGAAACTACATTAGTTCAGACTCCAAGATACTGCTCAAGTGATAGAGAAAGAAGGTTCAGGACAGACAATTAAAACACCAAAAAACCAGTCCTACCAATACTAGAGAACACAAGATATATAAATGTCCTCAACACTAACATAGCAACAAGATACGTGCTACTTAGAGTCTCCAGTAATCCATCCGCAAGATTATTCCTACAAAATTCAAATGCAAAAGTAAACAGTGAAGGATTAGAACTGCTTTGCAAAGGTAATTTTACGTAAAAATAAAAAAAGATTAAACAGAAATGGGAAGCGGAGAAGAATAAACTAGAAAGTGAAAAACTCACATCAACATCTGAGTTCCGAGGAGATGGACTACGAGAATCAGCAGGGTGGCCTCGTGGTGAAACACTTCGAGGACTTGGAGACCCTCCATCACGGCTGCGCCTGTAAGGACTTTCACCCCTTGGAGAAGAGGCCTTGCGTGGGGTAAGACTCCTACGAGGACTAGGGCTGCGGCGAGCAGGAGAAGCACTGAAATAAAAATAAAAAGTATCACAACAACATAGCATAAAAGAAATTGGCATTCTAATCGCAAGAACGAAGTATAAAATACAGACCTCAGTGACCGACTGCTACTCCGCCGATCATCATCATAGCACCCTCTTCCTCGACCTTTAGAATAGTCACGACTTGCACTACGACTCCTGCTGCGACGACGATAGTATCTGTCTTTCCCACGATATCGATCACGTTCATACCGGTCATAGCTCCTACTACGACTTCTTCTCCTATAATCCCAATCTCTGGAATAACCATCCCGGTGCCTGAAGATATTGAATACAATGCACACCAGTTTACTAGAAATGAGACAATAAAGAAATACAATTAATCCCTATATTTTGGCTATTCAAACAAGCTTAAAAGCATCACATATACAATCCAAGCAGGCTTCCCCTTTTAAAATCAAATCAGATACAAGAACATTACTTTAAAAATGCCAAGGTGAAAATGGGCAAAAAACTAGTGTCTCCAGACATTTAGTTCAGGAACAAGAAGATAAACATTGAGTTAATGAATTAGCTCAGAGCTACCAACATCTAGCACCATCATGTTCATGCTACCAATAATCAAGACTGCTTTAGTTAGTAAGAAAAAGCAAACCATGTAAACCTTCACAGTTATCCCTTCGTCAATGTCGCCCATAATTTATTCAAAAAGGTGGGGACAGACAGATAGAAAATGAAATTACAGTACAAAAATGTGAAAATCAAAAGTTGTCTATGCAAAAAAAAAAAAAAAGAGCAGTTAAAACAACTTACCTTCTGCGTGGGCTGCGACTTCTTGACCTTGGAACTGGTTCAATAATCCTTCCTTTGTGACTGCAAAAGAAATAGTACATCAGAGACCTTAAGAGTTAAGACTGAAATTACTAGAAATAGAGGTGAGTGTTCGATCGAGTGAAAAAATTTCAAGTTAATCGAGTTCACGAGTCCTATTTTATCATCCTAACTCAATTTAAAATTTTTTTGAATCGAGTCGAGTGAAATGAAATTCGAGTCGAGTCAAATCGAGTGAAATTGTTAAGAGTTAAATTAGAAAAATTAAAATGTCAAATAAAAATATTGTTACAGAATAACTATTTCCATGCTAGAGCACATAAATTTGAAACCATATATATTTGAAAAAAATTTCTAAGTAAAATCATAAAAAAAAAATACTGTGATAAACTTAAATCATTAATTAGGTCACCAAATTTATTATTTTAGAAAATTTTAAAAATTTTAACTTTTCTTTATATATTTTTTAGAATTTTTATATTTTTTTAAATATAAATTTTGAAATTTTCATAAATATTTTGAATTTTTTTAAAATTATTTTGAATTTTTTTGTAATTTTTGTTGAGAGAGAGGCCAATTTGCTTATTTTCAAAGCTGACAGAGACCAAAAGGGTATTTACACCAATCTGTTATTCGGGTTATTCGAATTATTCGGGTTATTCAATTTATTCGGGTTATTCGAATTGTGAAATTCAACTCAACTCGAACTCGAAACTCAAATCGAGTTATTCAAGTTGACTCGAATAATTTGAATAACTCAGATAGATTAATTAGAAATTTGAATTTTTTTTTGATTTTTTCAAATCGAATCAAGTTTTGCTCACCCAAATATTAAAACCATATGAGAAAGGAGATATATGGATAAGATGCATTAAAAGAATAGATAAGCTAATCACTGGAAAAAGTAAGTAGCTGATCACCACTACACAATACTTATGCAGTTGGACATTATCTGAGTAGAAGCCAAACAATAAAGTATTTTCCTTAGTTATACGAAGTTAAAGCAGAACTAAAATAATTTTTTTTCACAGCAATATAAACAATAAAAATAAAACCAGAGATTGCTGCACAACAATTAAGCGAGCAACCCAAACTGGCTTTCCAACTTCCAAACAATCACTTGAAACAGTAATAAGTTACTAATACAAATTAGTCAAGCAATGGACATATTTCATGTTCAAGCCAAACAAGATCGCTTTTTGCTTCATGATAGTTAAACAATAATAAAAAAATTTGTCACCCAGCATATATCTTCTCTACATCAGGCTCAAAAAATCAGTTCAACTGTAAAAGCAATTGAATAATAAAAGACAGCTAGCACACAACTTACATCCTTTCTGCATTAGGCCCATATTTCGCAAATTGAACTGTTATCTCCCGACCATCAACGACTCTCCCTGCAATGAGAAGGAAAATTCCATATAATTGTAATGAGTTATCTACAAAATCAATACAATATCACAATCAATACAAAAAAAGAAGTTGCCGGCAGGGTTACCATCGAGCCTATCCACAGCTTTCTGTGCCTCATCCGCATACTTATATCGTACAAATGCAAAACCTCGAGAATCACCAGTCCTATAATCACAAATAAAAATCATTCTCTTATAAATTCACAACCACCACAAAAAGAACAAATACAAATCAAAAAAGAAAAAAACGAAGAACCTTCGATCTTTAGGGATAAAGATGTCAACGACTTTCCCGTACTTATCGAACAACGGAAACAAATCATCAGCGGTCGTACCTAAACAAAATTCAAACAAAATCAAATGTTTTTCAGTTAAAAAATAATAAGCCAAATCGCAGCAAATAAGTTAAACGACGAAGCCGCTAAAGAGAGAAGCTTACGGAATGTGATATTGAGGACGAGAAGAGAGTAGGTATCAGTGATGTCGGGAGGACCTGATCTTCCAAAGTGAGACATTTTTTTTCTTCGCAATTGATGAGAAGAAGAAAAAAATTGGGGCAAGCACAGAGATCGAGAAATAGAAAAGGTTTTACGGTTAGGGTTTATATTTGTGGATGTGAAAGTAAAATCCACAAAAACGGTTACGGTTAGGGTTTATATTAGTTACAATTTTTGTGTTAATTAAAAAAATAATAATAAAAGACTCCGAGAATGGTCGAAGTCGGGATATTTATATGTGATTTTGGAGTGGCGTTTAATTACAACTTTGCCACCGCGTTTGTGTTTTATTATCTTTTTTCTGGAGTATTCTAGAGTCTAATTCTTTTTGGAGTGGTTTATATAATTTTCTTTTTGTCTAATATTATAATATTATTATAGTATTTAATTTTATTGTTATCGCTAATAGTATATAAACGCACTTTTCATCCAAAGGATCTAAGATTTGAGGAAAATATATTTTATTTAACGATTTGGTCAATTTTTAAATATTTTAGTTAAAAATACTTCTCCAATTTTCTTAATTTTAAAATCGAGTAAATTGGTACCTCTTAAAAAATTTGAAGTAATTTAATTCCTATCAATTTCGAAAGTGAGAAATTAATAACAATAAATCATGACGTTAAAGTTTTCGGTCGACTGTACATAATTTTTATTGGTATAATAAAAATTGTAACTCTTAAAGCTTATACATTCTGTCAATTTGGTGATGATTTAATAAATTTGACCTACAATATTTATGTAAATGTGTAAATGTTGAAGTTAAATTTGTTGATTTTTTTAGAATTTAGACAAAATTGATAAAACATGTAAATATCAAGAGCTAAATTTATTGTTATACCAATTAAATTTATATACAATTGACTAAAAATATTAATATCACAATTAATTATCATTAATTACTTAATTTCAAAATTGACGGAATTAAATTGCTCCGGTTTTTTAAAGTAATTAATATACTCAATTTTGAAATTAAAAGATAGAAGAGTTCGTTTCACTAATATTTTATTTAAATTTAATGGATTGCTTACATCCTTTGACGAGTCTAATTTAAGTTAGAGTTTAAAAATTTACAGAACAATATAATTCGGGCCATAAACACTTTTAAACTAAAGTATGTTGATTTACTTTTTTTTTAGGCATAATGGAAAGTTTAGTCTTTAAAAATTATATCTTTTTATCAATTTGATCTAGTTAGATTTGTCCCTTAACAATTTTTGCTTGGTTGAGGGTTGAGACTTCGACAATGACCCCGCCACGGAGCATTTGGGCAAGCCCCCGCCTTGATAGAGAAGGTGATTTTCTTGTCGTTGGTTACGGATTGGACGTGCTGTTGTAGGCTGTTACGGCTCCGTCTTTTGCCATGGCTGCTAAATGCTTGTGAAAATGCTTCAAAGGAAGAAGCTAACGCGAAAGCGTATTTCGTATTCTTTTTAGTTTTGGTGTTTGGTAGATCGCTTGCGAGGGTGGGAGCCTGAGAGGAGATAAAAGAGGGGTGGCTATTGGTGTTTTGCTAGTTTGAGAAGTTACGATGAACTGTCATAGCTGATTCACGAATTTTACTCGGTTTAGGCTATTTGGTGCTCAGGTTTCAATTTTATGGAATTTGTTCTGATATATTTATCTTCTGGGTAGTTCTGACATATTTCTTTTATTGACTTTTTACATACTTAAAATTTTATAATATTTCATAATTTTTAGTAATTTTTAATATTTTTTAATAAATTTTTAAATATATATTTTTAATAATTTTTATAATATTTTAATCCAAAAAATAAAAAACCACTAATACCATTAAATAATTATATGTTTTTAATTAAAAAAAAAAAAATCTAGGCTACACTTCGAAGAAGATGAGAGTATAATTTAGTTTTCCATATACTTTATTTTTGTCAAATCCTCAATTGCTAGGGCTAGCTAACACCCGTTTGTTGTTGAAACAAGAAAACCAGAAAAGGAAAAAACAACACAGAGAAAAAAAATCCATCTGATTTGAGTTTTCAAGTTCAGTGGGCTCCAAGTCTTTGTTTGAGAATCTGAACGGTGAAAAGAACACTAGGGAGGAAGGTTACTACTGAAATCCTGAACCCATCCAACAATCGACGCCGGAGATCAGAGCGTTGGAACTTCGTAAGTAAATTAGGTAAATTCATGGTTTTTGTTGGGTTTGGTGAGAAAATAAAGTGGATATTTGAGTAGAGGAGAGAAAGGGGAAGAGTTTGGTGATGATATTTATTGGAAGAATTTCGATACTAGTTTAGGGAAATTAATAAAAAAAATTCAATTAATAATATCGTTAACACTATTTAAATATAACATTGAAAATTTTCTTATATAAATACTGATATATTTTGTAATTTTTAACGAAAATGTTATTATTAAATGAGTAATCATTTAAATTGATTTTTTTAACTGTTTCATTATAAATTTTGCTGCTCTTTTTTAGTACAATGTCTAGAACTATCCATAACCCCTCTCAATTCATAAATAAGAGAATAATGCGTTTCAATACAGTTAAATTCACCTTCTCCTGTATTGGTAACAATATGCCAATCTAACTAAGACTTAATCGGCATTTAATTAGAAGTTTTTAGGGTAAACTACCAAAATAGTTACTTTTATTTTCTTCAAGTTACATTTTAGTTACTTATGTTTGAAATGTTACGTTTTAGTCGTTTACGTTAACATATTGTAACATTTAGTTACTTAGTCATTAATTGTCGTTAACGATGTAACGGTAAGCTGAAATGAAACCTTAAATCATTATTTTAAACAAAAAATTTAAGTTAAATTATACAATTGGTCCTCATATTTTTTCGTTTTGAATAATTTATTTTTTTCTTTTATGTTCTTTTAATTTTTCCTTTTTTCCTTTTTTTTTCACTCTCTTTTGCTTCTCTCTCTATTTTCCTCCTTTCTCCATCTCTTTTAACATAAAAAGAAAAAAATAAATTGCTCAAAATGAAAAAAAATATAGGGACCAGTTATATAATTTAAACTAAAATTTATGTTTGAAACGATGATTTAACGTGCCACGTCAGCTTACCGTTAATGGCAATTAACACTCAGTAATTAAAATGTTACAACATGATAACATAAGTAACTAAAACGTAACATTTCAAATATATGTGACTAAAATGTAAACTAAAGTAAACAAAAGTGACTTTTTGGATAGTTTACCCAAGTTTTTAATACAAACATGTGACAAATATTAGAATCCTGCAGGACATCAAAACGGAGATCATCGCGTGCCGTGGATAGCCCATTTGAGCGTGTGAAGCTCAACACACTTCCTGTGGATACATCCTACTGCTAAGCTAGAAGTCTGAAAGTTGCTAAAATAACACGCACACTGAAACACAGCGTTTTCCATTTCCATTCACGGCATGATCTTCGAGAATCATCCCCAAAATTTACACCCCAAAATGCGAAAACCCAAACCCTAAACTCACTGTTTTTTTTCCCTTTATAGTACTACTGTCTTGATCTCTTATATATATATATTTTTTCTCTCATGGCGGAGGAGGTCATCTCTGGTAGCGGATCTTCGGGAAGAGAAGGAGAGATCAATATAAGAGTAGGATTAACCTCGAGGGATTCGTTAGATTCTCGGTGGGTGTTCCCAGGCGAAGACGACTCTGAGATCGAAGACAATGGCGACGGCGACGATGATTTACCGCATCGAGCTGCGGTGGGCTCCGAAGACGAGGATAATCAGGAACACCGTTTGATCCGCACTGAACCACGCGTGGATTCCTTTGACGTCGAAGCACTCGAAGTCCATGGCGCACATAGAAGTGACTACGAGGTACATTGTTCTTTACGAGTTTGTCCTGCTAATCTAATAGGTCATTTTTTCTGTTCATAATTTTGGAAGCTCGAATTTATTTGGTGTCTGATTTGATTGCATTGAAGCATGCTTTTGGATCTTTTAATTTGTCTGGCTTATATGGAAGTTAATGGGTTATGATTTGGTAATCCTATAATAACCATGGTAACGAAAATTAGATTAGTTTTATTTTTTTTTATGTTCTTTAATTTTGCTGCTTACTTTTTATGTGTCTCTACTTAAATTTGATCTCAGGATTTAGGTATAGCAAGGAGAATAATACATGCCTTTCAGACCCTCGGAGTTGTATTTGGTGATGTGGGAACAAGTCCATTATATACTTTCAGTGTGATGTTTAGCAAGGCACCTATCAAGGGAGACGAAGATGTTATTGGAGCACTATCACTAGTTCTATACACCTTACTCTTGGTCCCCCTTGTGAAATATGTCCTTATAGTACTTTGGGCAAACGATGACGGTGAAGGTATGTCAGATGTTCCCAATCAAGTCCCTATTCATGATCTTTTATGGAGGCCTTAAACATATATGTTACATATATGTATTCCAAGTCAACTGTTTTACATTTTCTGTTGCTGGTTTCTTGAAGGTGGTACTTTTGCATTGTACTCATTGATTTGCCGGCATGCTAAGGTCAGTCTTCTCCCAAATCAGCTCCCATCAGATACCCGGATTTCTAACTTCATACTAAAGTTGCCATCTCCTGAACTTGAGAGATCACTTAAAATAAAGGAGAGACTAGAGGCTTCATTGACTCTGAAGAAACTCCTTCTGGTGTTAGTGCTTGCTGGCACTTCTATGGTGATAGCTGATGGGGTTGTTACCCCAGCAATGTCAGGTTTCCATATCTATTGTTCTTGCCTTTTTTTTTTTTTTTTTTTTGAACTGCTATGATGGAATAGAGCATTAAGTGGTTTGAGTTCTCATTTTCAATGTTTAGATAATAACTTTTGTGTGTATATATCTCTTTATAGTAATGTCTGCTGTTGGTGGTCTGAAGGTTGGAGTTGCTGCAATTGAACAAGGTAAGGTGGTATTTTATGCTATTATCAGCTTTATAAAACATATTGCTTTTCTGCCTCACTTTTCCACTGTTAGTAAATTCTCTCAGAAAGGGCATCTGTTCTCAATTGACCTTGTTGGCTAGGATTCATTTGCATATTTTGACTAATATGTTATTGAAATTTACTTGTTATTTGGATATAGTATGGGATGGTGGTGCATTTTATTAGCTTGTAGATCTCATAGCTTCTTGAATGACCCTGAGTCAACAATTGTTCATCATGTTTCTTCAGCAGCCTTTGTCTTGATCATGTGCCATTTATAATGATAATTTAACTTTAGTTAGACTATAGCTTATAATTTGGCTAAGTCCTAACTCTGCATATATTATAAACAATGTGGTCTTTTTCCTTTTGCCTTTCTGCTTTTACATCTAATAGTTTTTGCTATATTATTACAGGTAAATATTCATTAACTTAATTCTTCTATTTCCTTCTTTGCTTTTCTTTACTTGCAGATGAAGTGGTGATGATATCAGTTACCTTTCTTGTAATTTTGTTCAGTGTACAGAAGTTTGGAACAAGTCAAGTAGGACTTGCTGTAGGCCCTGCTTTGTTCATATGGTTTTGTTCTTTAGCAGGCATTGGAATTTACAATCTTATTAAGTATGATGCAAGTGTCTTGAGGGCATTTAATCCCGTTCACATCTATTTGTACTTCAAGAGAAACTCAGTTAACGCCTGGTATGCGCTGGGAGGTTGTCTGTTATGTGCAACAGGTAACACATTAAGAGAAGATTATTGTATTTCAAGGTTGACTAATATTGTTATTTTTAATCAATTTTCCTTCTTTTGTGAAGGATAATTTCTGCGAATGTCTCACTGCAAAATCTTTTTGGAATGTAATTTTTTAATTTGTCAACAAAGTTTAGCCAAAGTAATGCAGTTGATTGAGCTCTGATGAATTTGAACTAGGACATCAATGGTCATATAGGTCATTCTATATGATCTTACTGTGCTGATGATGGTTTATGTTTCAGGGTCTGAAGCAATGTTTGCAGATCTTTGCTACTTTTCTGTACGATCAATTCAGGTAATGGAGCAAGAAAACTCAATCACCTAATGTTCTGCGTTTTGCACATCCTGTAGATATAATTGTTGATAGTCCCCTACTCTCATTCTTACAATCTTTTGATTTGTGTGATAGTGGTTGTTTGCAGCTTACATTTGTGTTTCTCGTATTGCCTTGCCTGTTGCTGGGTTATTTGGGTCAAGCAGCATACCTTACAGGAAATCTTAATGGTGCCGAGAAGCATCCGTTCTTTCTTTCAGTTCCTAGTAAGTTTCACATTTTATCACGAATTAGTTGGATTAAAACCTTTTCTTTTATTTTGGAAAATTGTCACACTTGCCTTACTCTAAACAGAAAAACTGTTTTGCCCCACGTAGGTGGCATCTTCTGGCCGGTCTTACTGATAGCTAATATTGCTGCCTTGATTGCTAGCCGAGCAATGACAACAGCCACATTTTCATGCATAAAGCAGTCATATAATCTTGGTTGTTTCCCTCGTCTTAAAATCATTCACACATCTAAAAGGTTCATGGGCCAGATCTATATTCCTGTCATAAACTGGTTTTTGCTGGTAGGTTGCCTGGTCTTAGTTTGCTCTATGTCAAGCATTAACGAGATTGGAAATGCATATGGTAATATTTCTTCCTAGTCTTTTGGTTATACTAAGTCATCCCTTTTGTCATCATTGAATGAATTTTTGGTGTCATGTAACTCATAAAAATTTAGATTCGTGGAATATAAAGTACTATCAAGTTATTTTACTGGGGTGTTGAATCAAACTACTAAAGATAAAGAAATCTTCTTACCCTTTTCCTTGCTTTAAATTAAACCGGCTTCTCATCTTTCTAGTTATTGATTTTGTTTTTAGGTATAGCTGAGCTGGGAGTCATGATGATGACCACTATTTTAGTCACGATTGTCATGCTTCTCATATGGCAGCTAAACATCATAATCGTGCTGAGTTTTGTGGTTTTCTTCCTGGGTTTGGAATTGACTTTTTTCTCGTCAGTTTTATGGAGTGTGACAGATGGAAGTTGGGTAATATTGGTTTTTGCTGTCATAATGTTTGTCATTATGTACATTTGGAATTATGGTAGCAAGCTTAAGTATGAAACTGAAGTGGAGCGAAAACTGCCAATGGATTTGATGCGAGAAATAGGCTGCAATCTTGGAACAATCAGAGCTCCTGGCATTGGCTTGCTTTACAATGAGCTGGCGAAAGGAGTACCAGCTATATTCGGTCATTTTATAACCACACTCCCTGCTATCCACTCCATGGTCATCTTTGTCTGCATAAAATATGTCCCTGTTCCTGTGGTCCCTCAGAATGAAAGATTCTTTTTCAGGCGAGTCTGCCCCAAAAGTTACCATCTGTTTCGGTGTATTGCTAGGTAAGATTCTCTGGCTGGAAACTTAGATCCTATTATCTTGCCCGATCGATATTCCATTTCCTCCAATGCTGTGTGCTATCGCTTTACAGGTTCAAGTTTTGTACTGCAAGATTTTTCATAAAAACTAACTGGAATGACTAATAGACATGTCTGTTGGTGAAGTGCTGGACTTTTCGTTCCAGTGACCAAGGATTTGCAACCTCAAAACACACATATTTATGCGTTTAACTAATTGGAATTGTCAAAATGTTACTTGGACAGGAGTTGTGGAATTAATTTGGGGTTCAAATTGAGTAAAGGATGAACTAATTTACTTCACTAAATCTCTTTTGAACAAGCATCTTTGATATATTATCTCTTTTTTTAATACTATGTGTGCAATTCCTTTGTATTCCTCGCCTTTGTTCACCCTTTCCCCTTGTAGCAATCTCTCAGATAACTGACCAACGACTTTCTCAGGTATGGTTACAAGGATGTCCGTAAGGAAAATCACCAGGCATTTGAGCAGCTGCTGATCGAGAGTCTTGAGAAGTTCATTCGTCGGGAAGCTCAGCAAAGGCAATTGGAAAGTGATGGTAATGAAGACGCAGATTCCGAGGAGGATACATCTTTCTCAAGAGTTCTCGTAGATCCTAACGGAAGTGTTTACTCGCTTGGTGTTCCTCTGCTGGCTGAGTTTAGGGGCTCCAGCAATTCCATTTCAGAAGCAAGCATTTCTGAGGAGGTAAACCCCAACTCCCCTGCAAGTCCATCGATATCTGATGCCGAGCATAGTCTAGAAAGGGAGCTATCTTTTATACGACAGGCTAAGGAATCTGGGGTAGTTTATCTTCTTGGACACGGAGACATTAGGGCTAGAAAAGATTCTTGGTTTATAAAGAAACTGGTTATAAATTACTTCTATGCTTTCTTGAGAAAGAACTGCAGGAGGGGCATTGCAAATTTGAGCGTGCCGCATTCACATCTTATTCAAGTGGGCATGACTTACATGGTTTAAGAACCGATGGGTACTCAAATCAGGGAGGAGTGGTTAAGAAAGGCCGGCGCTCAAATAGCATGCTACAAGAGATGCAAATTCACCATTGTGTTGAGCAAAGCTGGGCGCTTGAATCAGCAAATTTTAGTATCATGTATCCAGTCTGATGTTTATTTGTACGAGTTTAATTAAATATTTTATTTACACACAATTCATAGGTGGGGGATTTACACGTGTGAATGGTTATAATCAGTGTACTGTAAAAAATTGAATGGACTATAATTGTAATTAATAGTTTTTATTTTTATTTTTTTGTTATTATTATAGTTCAGTGTGATCATTTGAGGAGGTGAGATTTTAGATTTTAATTTAGTTATGAAATAATAAATAATAAAAGAAATATTTTTGTTTTTAATATCTTAATTTCACTATTTGGTATTTATATATATATTTTTTATAAAATTGTTGCATTTTTTTTTATTATTATTAAACTTACACCGTGAGTGTGTCACAATTTAATTTGTATTATATTTCTAAAGAATTATCTAAAACAATTTAATTAATAATTCATGTTATGCTTGAGTTTTAATGATTTTGTTTTAAAGTTTTCATTATTTTTTCTTGCCATTAATCATAGAATATGAAATTCGTTAAGTTTAATTTTGTCAAACGTGTTATCATATTTTCATATAATATTCAAAAAAATTACGACTAGATAAAAGTAGAGGTCAATAAAAAAAATCACATAATATTTATTAAATTAAAATATAGAAATCAAAATTTTAAGTTAATATAACATATAATGATGAAAGTTCGGATATCTACGAATATTCAACTTAAATTTTATGGATTCAGAACAGATGCGGATAGATTGTCTTCAAATATGCATTTTTACAATTGCGGATTCAAATTCAGATATCCGACCCAAATCTACTGATTTGTAATAAAATATTTGCTTCCAATAAAGTTTGAACCCAAAATCTCTTTTATATAAAGTTATGCTTTAAGCATTGATGCTTATTTTAAACATTTATTATAATTTACACAAATTAATAATATTGTATAAAAATATTTCTTGAAATTAAATATAATTATAATATAAGTAAATATAATATTTTTTATTATGAAAACACATCTTCTTTTAATATTTTACTCTTTTAAATCTTAATTAATTTTTCTTAAATCATATTCTTTTATAACGGTAAACTTAACTGAACAATAAGATGGGATCATCGGTATTCCTAAATTTACATTTATCTCTTTTATTATTTGATCAGCTCAATTAATTTAATTACTTAAAACCAAAAATAATATTTATATAACTAAAATAAATGTTATAATACAAATTTATTTTATAATGTAGGACATACTTATATTCAGTACACAAGATATTATTAAAAAATAATATACATATACATTTATATCAATGGTTATATATGAGTAAATTATAAATGTATAATAATCACTAATTTACTAAATTTTTTAAAATAAAAAAAAAATAATATAATCTCCATTATATAAAAACACATATATATTTTTTGGCTTTTCAATAAAAAGAAAAAAGAAAAAAAAAAGTAATTCTTCCAAATATCCCCAAACTATTATTTGTATTCGAACTTGGTCTTTAAACTTTAAAGCATTTTAATTACATTCTCAAACATTGGAGTTTATATCAATCAAGTCATTCGGCTATCAAAACTGTTAATTTTACGATTAAGTGACACATCAAATCTTATATGGAGTAAATTAAAAATTAATAGTTTTAATAACAGAAGAACTTAATTTATATAACTTCCAAAATTTAGGGATGTAATTAAAAATTTTAAAGTTTAAGACCAATTTAAAATATGAGTCGTAGTTTGAGGACTTTTGGCGCAATTTTATTAAAGAATCTAAGATAACATGTTTGGGAATCAACAAATAGAGTTGTGTGTTTTGCCTTCGCGGTTCCGTATGCCGCGGACGCCATTGTTGAGATGGAATCGACACTTTCTACATTACCCTCCGCTTTTACTCCCTTCTCCTTTTCTAAACCCCTGAACCCCAAATCCCCTTTCTTCTCTTTCTCTCAGTCTCCACTCCTTAGCCCTGTCGCCGTCCTTTCTTATTCTTTTCCTCTAAGGACTACCTCCTCCATTCCCAAACGCCTACACCGCCGTTTGGAGTGCGTCTCTTCTGGTACCGGCGGCGGATTTGGTGGAAATGATGGGAGTAGCGGCGACGGTGGCGGCGGGGAAGGAACGGGTGGAGGTGATTCGAAGGCGAAATTGGGAGCTGGAGTGGTTGACGATCTCTCTGCCTTGTCTCCCGATGTTATCATTCTTAATGTTGGGGTATGATAATGATTTTTTAAGGTTATTATTCCTATTTTTCAGATATTCAATTTGATACTTGGAAAAAAAAATATAGGTAGTTAATTGAAAAATGTCACCGAATAAAAAAACTTCAAGTACCAAATTGAATATTGAAGTCAAATTCAGGTACCTAATGGCATATTAACCTTTTTTTCTTCTTCTTTGAATTTAGGGAGAATTTAAAAAAAAAAAAGAAGGTAAAATGCTACTAATTTTTTGTTCTTGAATTTGCTGTGATTTAGGGAATGATGTGCGGCGGGTGTGCATCGAGTGTGAAGAAAATACTAGAAAGTCAAGTAAGTTAATGTCTCCATTGTTTTTTTCTTCCCTTTTAAATCGAATTATTTACATTTCTTAGTGTGTCATTTTGCTTTAATGTGCAGCCCCAAGTCTCTTCCGCGACCGTCGATCTTACAACGGCGACGGCAATGGTGTGGCCTGTTTCCGAAGCCAAGGCTGTAGCCAATTGGCAAAAGGAATTGGGGGAGGCATTAACTAAACAGTTGACTAGCTCTGGTTTCGAATCTAAGCTTCGAGGTATGTGGTCAGCATGTATGTGATATAATCCGAGACCTTTCGAATACATGAAAAAAGTCGAATATATTATACCCTTGTTGCGTGCAATGTCGAATATTCACACCTGAATCTAAGAAACATGGAATAATTATAAAAGTGCTTTCGTTGCCATCGTTCTTGGTCAACTTCTTGTTCCTTGAATATTGTTTTCATGGCTTGCTTATGTTGCAATGACTCTTATTTTTTTATTGAACTATTCGTATCTGACACATGCTCCAAATAAATGATTTTTTTTTTTTTAAAAAAAACATCTGACCATACTCAGATACATAACCTAGTTTGTAGGAGTGTTCATAGTTCGGTTAAAATTGAATAACCAATCGAACCGATTTAATTCGGTTAATCAGTCGGTGGTCGAATTTAGTTCTGTTGAAGGTCGATTAATGACTTTTTGGAATTTTGGTTATCGGTTAATTCAGTTCGAAATCGGTTAATTAACCGAATTAAATAATATTTATTATATATAATTAAATAATAAATATTATAATTCTGTCCGAAGTCGGTTATGTAGTGTTTCTAATGTCTTATTTGTTGTTTTCACCTCTATTTAAAGTTTTTTGAACTATTTAAAAAAGGAAAATGAACATTAGCAATGTATTTTGTATATGTTCTATATTTATTTTAATCAAAAGACAAAATACATATAAATTTCAGTTAATTCGGTTAACCGACTGAATTAATCGAAATATTTCGAATCGGTTAATGTATTTGAAAAAAAACTTCGTTTCGATTAACGGTTAAAGATTTTTACATTTCGGGTAATTCAATTCGGGTATTAACCAAACCGATTGTTTGAACACCCCTACTTGTTGGATAATGATATCTAAGTTTTAGTACCTTAATGTAGAAGGACCATTTTCTAATATTTTGGTGTCATACGCATGGTTGTTGGAGATCTTGAGTTTGGTCATTGAATATTTCAGGTTATTTTTTGGTTACTTTGGAGGTGCTAAATGTTTTAATTAAGATTCAACATGTTAGGGGTTGCTCATATAAAGGCTAAACTTTTCAAAATAGTTGAGGGGCTAAATTTTTATAAATGTGCTCAAATAAGGGTTTTGCTGATATGTTTAGAATAAAATACATGACAACTGAGTTAAAACATTACCTGGAAAGAAAAAATATATATAACATAATTTGAAACCCGATATACAACAATTGAAAAATTCTTATTTGAGCACGTTTGAAAAGTTCTAGACTTTATTTAACAATTTTGAAAGGCTTGACCCTTATATGAGCAACCCGAACCTCAATTTCAGCCTATTAATTTACGAAGTTCTTCTTTAATCTAATTTCTCTCATATATGATTATGAAATGTTGTAAATCTTACACCAATATTTTTTTCCTGTTGTTTGTAAATAAACTTGACAACCCAACTTATGATTAGTGATTCATTTATGCTCCTCTTATTTTAAATGATTTGAGGCATAACATGAAGTTTGGTTTTCCACATAATTCATGCAAATTTGTGTTTTTAGTGGCAGGTGAGGAAGCTATTGAAGGAGATGTCTCACCACAATAAAAAAAAAAAAAAAAAAAAACTTTTTGTTGAAAGAGCAACCATAATAAGTCCTTAGATGTGACAGTATTGGCTTTGAAGTTATAGATTTCATTAATTGTATAATTCATCAAGACATTTGCTCATTTTGTATTAACTTTACAAAATGGGGGTAATGTACAATTTATTTAGAGGGTTTTGTTGTTGCTGTTGTATATCATATGATTCATGTCATGGGACCATATATCATCTTTCACACGTGTCTATCGAATAAAAAATAAACCATATGCATTTGATTTTTTTGGAGGATTACAATATTTCACCCTCTTCTCTTTCCTCAAGGAAATTAAACTATCTATACTCTAAATGCGAAATAAATATTATCCAAAGTTTTGCATCAGATAGGAATATATAAAAGAATATCCATAATACAACATAGAATTGAGTTAATGATAACCAAATGGAGCGGGTGCCTCTCTCAATTCCTTTCCCTGAAATTGAATATCCTGCATATACCCCAAAAAATAAGCATATTAAGATCAGTTAGACTTGTAAGGATTGAGTCTTGTGTACAAAGTATTTAGTAATTCAAATTAGTTCATGAATTTAAGCTTATGGATTAGGTCAAAAATGGGTCATGTCTTAATCTAAATTCGAAAGGTTAAACTTGTTATTGCACCAAGTATTTAATAATTAAAGCTTGGCTCAGATTGAATTCAAGCCTATGGGCTAGGCTAGAAATGGTCATGTATTGACTTGATTTAAAAATCGAGCTACTATCTCGATCTGAAAGGTTAAGACTTACCATGATCAAAGTTTAGATAAAGCCTTTAGTAATTTAAGCTTGGCTCATACTGAATTCAATCTTATAAGCTAAGTGAAAAAAGGGATCATGTCTTAATTTGATCTAAAGGCTCCGCTACTAGCTTAACTTGAAAGGCTAAACTGGCTGGGATCGACAAAACACTTAGTACCTCAAAGTTGGTTCAGACCGAATTTAGAAGGGTCACATTCCAAATTGATCTACTATTGAAAGACAATAACTTGGCAATGTTAAAATGGATGGCTATAGAGAAACTATTAAAAGAAGAAAATAAGCATGGAAAGTGGAAGAGATGAGTGATACATACAGAAGCGAAATGATTAATATCCCTATGATGAGCTTCATCAGCGCGAATCACGGTTATAACATCCTTGAGTCTGGCATCTTTAGGCAATCTCCAGTAATCTATGGCAATGGCAGGGGCTGGAGCATTCTCTGTTTCACCACTTTCGATTGATTCCAAATACTCGGTGTAGGAGAAAACTGCTTCCTCTTCCAAATACCCAACAAATCTATGCGCCAATTTTGGGGAGCTCAGATAAAGAACAAAGAAGCCATTAAAGAACACTCCCTGCACAGCTAGAACAAGTAGCCTTTCGTACCACTTGGGTTTCACGAGCTCCACAATCGTCATCAAATGCATCCTCTCATTCTCTGCTTCTTCAAGTAAGGCTTTAATCCATCCACCACTTTGCTGGAACTTACGGAGAGACTTGAGATGCAGAAGCATCCCGCCGACCATGCCGGGGACTGCCGCCACTGTTTCCAGCATCATTGCATGACAGCCATAACGTCTCTACATTTCAAATGAACCACAAAGGAACCTCAGTGCCTTGAATATAAATATGAATGTATAAACTTTTAAGTAATTGTGTTAGACATTCGTGTCCGAGATATGTACTGGCATGGGTATTGATTAATAACCCTCAAGGACAATGATCTTTTAAAGATATTCAACATACTCATGTCTGGACATAAGATGCTAAAATAGTTGCACATAAAATATAAGCTTTTAACTACGAAGTCTACAAAAGAGCCACTAAGGATCTGCAATGCCTTGAAGTGCACATCTGTGTATGACACATATCAAGACATAGGTACGAGTATATACCACTCCAAAGATAGTGTCTTCAATGCCTTGTAACCAAAGATACTCATATCGGGCATATAAGAGGTTAAAAGAGTTGCACATCAAAGAGTAAGCTTTTAACTATGAAGTCTACAAAAGACCCACGATGTGTAATGCCTTGAGGTGCACTGTGCACGTCCATGTATGATACATATCAAGACATGGGTACTAGTATATATCACTCCAAAGATAGTCTATAAATGTAGAAAAAATTTTAAAATATTAAATATATACATATTGACACATACTTATATCTGACATTCACATCTGAATATGTGTAAATTTGTATATGATACAATAGAAAAGAAAATAATTATATAGAAACAAAGCAATTTTGTCTTCTAATGTGTAAAAAAGACTTGAGAATCTTTAAACATACCAAGACAAAAAGACTTGAGAATCTTTAAACATACCAAGACACTTTGGGATCTAAATAACTGATGGCACAGGTATATAAATGTCAAATGTGATAAAATTGAATGAAGAGTTTAGTCTAAATCTAAAAGCTATTGACATATTAAGAACATAATAAAATACAATCAAACAAATTATGGAATGTTGTAATTATGGAACAGAAAGTAAAACACAACAAACCTGGAAGAACAGATCCACAGGAATTCGAAGGAGTTTGACTGTTCTGTAAGCTAAATTATCCAGGAAGTTCTTTGGCACATGGTGCTTTTTCAAATCAATTGAAACATCTGCCTTGTACGTTTCCCATGGCTGCATCATAGAGCATAAACAAACAGTGCAAAATTAGATCATCAAACTGAAAGATTGATCGAAACTTTTCTAATATATTACAAAGTTTTGAGATAAATCTTTATTTAAAAATTGAAGTAACGGTAAAAACCAATTTATTCATTTTAATAATTTAAATTCCCAGCTAAAGAGAAAAAAGAGAAGTCGCACTTTTTCTAAAAAAAAATTTGACATTCAAACACGAAGATTGATCAACAGTAACAAGTCAACAATATAGCAGCTTCATCTTAAAAGAAAAACATAGCAGCTTAGAATATAGGTGGAAACGAAGAATTCAGCAGTTAAATCGCAGATCTGATCAAAGAGAGGAGAAAATGAATATTATATAGATGTGTGCGTGTGTGTGTATTACTGCCAAAATTGAACCAAATAACTAACTCTTAAGTGAAGGAATAAAGTAAGTTTAACGAAAGATGAAATGGTACCATGAAACAGTTCCAGGGCCAAACGGTGCCATCCTCTCTGGTGATCGTAGGCCTTGAAATCCCCCAATAACTTGACGCAACTATGTCTTTCCCTTTCATCTCTTCCTTCTCCTGTTCCTTCTTCTCCGAAGGCGCTTTCTCCGTTGAAGCAGGAGCAGAGCTCATCATCCTTCGCCACTCAAACCCTCCAAACATCACTCCATTTCGCTGTCCACTCAAGTGCACGCTCCTCCCAACCAAGGCGGATCCGTACACCAGTCCGCCGCCGCCGCCGCTTCCGTAGTACCTCTGGCCATTGACCAGACATTGCTTCACTGACCTTAATACAAAACGATTCATTTTCTTCTCTCTTTTTTGAATTTGTTATGACTTAATAAGATCGTCGTTGAGAGGCCATAATAATATATATAGGATAGTGGAGAAGCGGGAGAAGGATCGAGGAAAGAATGGCGGGGCGAAAACGGTTTATGATTCAGTGTTTCGCGGTGTATTTTTAATTTTCTTGATATTTAATCTGCCGTTGATAGGATGACAAAAAACTTTTGATATTTCATAAAGGGTAACATGTTCTATGTTCTTTTGCACTACTGAATTTTGGATGTACTCCCATTTGAATGTACATCTCCGGCGGCCAACAATAATCTTCTCATTTGAATGTACTCTTTCCAATTTGATGGGACGTATTTTGGAGTTCTCTTGCTTGATTCAACGAGTTAATTGCACTAGATATCCCTTAATTATGATTCTTATTTTAATTCAGTTTCTAAATTTTAAAACATTTTAATTAGATTCCTAAACTATTGATATTATATCAATTAAGTCTTTTCGTTACTGAAAAAAGAAATAGTGAATAATAAAACTAATGTAAAAGCTTTGAAAACTTCAAATCTAATATTTTCAAAACATTTATTTCGTAATATTTATTTTTTTTAAATTTTCATTTTAAATTATATTATATAAGATTTAATGTATAATTTAACAATTAAATTAATAATTTTAATAACGAAAGGATCTAATTGACATAACCTTAATATTTAAAGTTTAAAGATAAATTTAAAATTAGAGCCATAATTTGAAATTGAATTATATTTCTTCAATATGGAATATAAAAAATATATTTACCATAATTTGAAAAGTCTAACTCTTCGAAAGAAAAGGAAAAGTCTTTAACGCGTCTAATGAAAGGATGTTTTAGTACGTTACGTCACTAATATTGCCCTCACAGATTATAAATTTCATTCAAATAAATGAATTACACACTTCAATAAAATCGAATAAAACTCACTCATAATAATAATAATAATAAATTTTCACCGAATGTAATAAAATATTTTTCAAAAAATAATTTTTTTTGTTTAAATAAATTTTTTGTAAAATTATTTTTCAAAAAATAAATAAGATTTATTTCTGGTTGGAATTGGATTTTTTACAAAAATACTTTTTTTGTAGAATTTTTTTTTGAACTAATTGGTATTAAGTCTCTCTATTTTTTGTGTTGAAAGAAAATAAAAGAAAATAGTAAATAAGAAGAGTTTATGAAACAATTTAACCTTTTTGAAGTTTGGCAGCGGCAACTAAAAGTTTTATTTAGCAATCAATTAAAATGGCAAATTTACATATTAAGCCTCTGAATATTTTAGATCATCACATTTCAATTTGATGTCGCTTCTCTCTCATCCTCCACCAGTCATATTGTATTTTTGCACCAGAAAATATTGGTGCCGCCCATATCTCCCCCTTCACCCTTTAAAAAAAATATTTTTTAAAATACACGTTATTTCGTAATGATGATTCAATGAGTGTGTCAAAAAAATCATGGGTGCATCTCATCTCTCTTCCTCCACCCTTTATCAATGCTTCAAACATACCATTTTGGTAAATACTGGTATTGACATATCATTTCAATATTTAATTTTTTTATTTGCATTATACTAGTAAAAAAACCAAAAAAAAATCTTTTTTAAATGTTATTTAAATTTTAATTTAGATGATATTTGTAGAAAAATATAATTAATGTCTTTACAATTTTAATTTTCTAATTCAATAAAAATAATTTACCAAATAAAAGTAATTACCAAATGTTTAAATTTTTTGTTAAATTAACAAGGACCCAATGTATATATTCCCTTAATATATATATCAATTAAAGAATTGTTTAAGATTAAAAAGTATTTAATTATTAATTTATATTTTCATTTAATAATTTATTTTTATTATATTCAATAAAATGTTTAATTACAATTTCCTTATATATTTTTTTAAAAAGTTTGAATTATCATTCAAATAATTATAATCATAATAAATCATTACAAATACACAACACGACGTCGGTCAACGGTCAACGGTCAACGATCCATACGACACAGATTTACAAATCAAACCCAAAACAAAGTTTGACTGCCCAATTAGCCGGTAGGATTAAATTCACATGATTCCTGATGAACTCACGGCCCTCAAATTGGAACAACTTTATCCAAATAATCAAAATATGATGTAAAATAATATGTATTTTAAAAGTTGATAAAATTATTATTATTTGTTTATTGTATAATACATTAATATTAAAATATTTATTTATTAAAGTTGAAATTATACATGTTAAATTAAACTCATGATATTATTTTCCGACTCCAAGCCAAAATCCTCATTCTCCGAGCTTTCATTAGCTTCTCTTGACCTTAATTATTTTTGCTTCTCTCTCTATTTAAGTAAAAAATATATATTTATATCTATTCCATTACATATAAATTGTTTTACAATTATACACATAAAATTGTTATTTTTCATTATCTTATTTAACAACTTTTGACATGTAATAGTCACATTGTCACATTAAGTTTTGATTAAATCCCGAGTTGAGTTGAGTTAAATTTCTAAATAGAGACTAAAACTTTCTTTAATACTATATATTTTTTTTAATTTTTAAAACTTGAACTCGATTAGATTCTAGAAATAACAAAATTTAACTTGATGAATTTAACAATAATCATTTGATGGTGATTGAAATTTAAATTTTGAAAAAGTATAAGGACTAAAAATGACCAAATTAATGTATATGGACTATATCCATCACTTTCACAACGTATAATGACTAATAGAAAAACTTAACATTGTATAAATTATAGAGAATAGATTTCAAATTTATGCATAGAGAAACCAAAACTAAAATTTGCATATAAAAAAATATAATATCAAATTTAGTCCTCAACATTTACATCTTTTTGTTAAATTGGCTTTAACTCTTTTTTTTTTAAAAAGCTAAATCTAGCCTTTCATCTTTAAAAACGAGTCAAATCACTTTTTTAATTGGAAATACTAATTAAAAGTCTTAAACATTACTTTTTCTTTTAATAATATTGGCATGACAACTCGCTTAGTAGTCCACATATAATTCATGCTAACATGACATTTTTTGTCTTATATACCATGTCAACAAATATTAAAAGATGTTTGAACTGGACTAGACCGGTTGAGTATTGATCTGAAGAATGGCTTTGAACCGGTTAGATTGAGAACCGATATGGACCGACTAAAAAACTAGTTAAGTTGAGTTTTTTTTTTAGTTTTTTTAATATTTTTTATTCGAACTGGTGGATCGATAGTTTGACCGATTCGACCACCGGTTTGATTTAAAATAATTGAAAACTTATAAAAATTTGTAAAAAATAAAAAAAAAGTAATATTCAAAAATAAAAAGTTTCTAAAAATTTAGAAAAAAAATTAAAAATTTAACATTTAGCTAATATTTTGATTAAAAAAACAATTTGACTCTTTTTTAAAAGTTAACGGTCAAATTTGATATTTTAAAAGTTAAAGATTAAATTTAGCTTAAAAAAATAAGGGTTAATGTAATTTAGCCCCTGAATTTGTATATATTTGGTCCTTAAAATTTTTTTTTTTACCTCATTGGTTTTTGAGCTTGCATTTCATCAACTAGGTTGGTCTCTTCAGCTAACACATTAGCTTATGTTGATATGACATTTTTATCTAATCTAGTGGTGTCATGTGGTAGCATTTTCATAACACCACGTGACAAACATAATTTATATACTTTTATTTTTTTTAATTTATGTTTATCATGTGTCCCATTAAGAGACTACCACATAATACTATCGAATTAGCTAGTAGTGCCACATTAACACAAACTAATAATACTAATGTAGAGGTATTGGCCTAATTAACAGAATACAAATTCAGAGACTAATTAAGTAGAAATGAACAAGTTTGGGTTCAAATTATATATTAAACCCTTAATAGAATTTTACATATCAATCAAACACTTAATACTTGGCTTTAACCGCCAATCATAGAAACACATCTTTTAATACGGTGGGGGAAGAAGAAAAAAAAGAAGCAGCCCTTTGATTGGACATTACAGTCTAAGAATTTCATTTTCAGTCATAAAATTCACCCCCTGTGGGGTCCCTCACCCTTCCCCCCACTGTTCCACCATGGGAGGAGCCTAAGCTAAACACAAAACTAACCACTTTTTTTTTTTTTTTTTTTCTTTCTACACTCTGTAAAACCATGAAGAAAATTCCAAAACCCAAAAAAGTCAATAAGGGCAGCCCCTCAAAAAACTTTTCTTCCCTTGTTTTTTGGGTTTTCTTTCTTTTTTATAACACTTACCGTACTGTAGACTTTCTTTCTTCTTTTTCTTTTTTTAAAATCTTTCAAAAGATTATAGTCAAGAATTGTGCAATTCAAGTCTTGGTCGGTTCTGGGTTTTCTTTCTTTCTTTTGAATTTTCTCGGGAATTGGGTGTTTTTGTTTGATCGGTTATGTAAATTCTTAGATACCCTTTTCATGATTTTGTGTTCTTTTTTTGATTGATTTTGCAGATTGAAGAATTCCCAGAAAAAAGAAAACAAATGGTTCCTTTTTAGATGTTGATTTGTAGCAAAAGGAAGTGGATTCAATTCATATGGACAATCTATTTTGCTTCAACTCTGTAATTTTCTCAACTCACTCTCTTTTCGATTTTTCTTTTCTTTTATTTTTCCTAATTTGTAGCTCTCAATTAGGCTTTTATATAATCTTATATATAAAAGCCTAATTTGTAGGTTTGACTTTACGGCAAATTTTGTGTTTATCTTTGACGTTATGCAAGAACATTGAAATCATATGGAAAATCTTATGCAAAATACATATAATTGTTGTTATTATTCTCTTTTAGATTGTTGGAGGACGATCTTCATGTAGTTCCGGGAAGGGCAGAAGCCATAACGGCGCTGTCAAGTATGGATTCGCTTTACTGAAAGGTAAAGCGAATCATCCTATGGAGGATTATCATGTCGCAAAGTTCACGCAACTTCAGGGGCACGAACTCGGACTTTTTGCTATATATGATGGTCATTTGGGGGATAGTGTGCCTGCCTATCTGCAAAAGCATTTGCTTCCCAATATCTTAAAGGATGTGAGTTCTCGAACAATCGAATACGAAAAAATCCGAATTTCAAGTTGTTCCGGCCCGAACTCGCTGGATACATGCATTGTTTGTTGAAGTACGTCCTTCAACTTTTTGTTATATGGATTGCAGGAGGAGTTTTGGACCGATCCCAATAGGTCGATTTTGAAAGCTTATGAGAAAACAGACCAAGCGATTCTTTCGCATAGTCCGGACTTAGGACGAGGGGGATCGACTGCTGTCACTGCGATTTTGATAGATGGGCGAAAACTATGGGTAGCCAATGTCGGAGATTCACGTGCCGTTTTATCGAAGAATGGGCAAGCAATGCAGATGAGTATCGATCATGAGCCCAGCACAGAGCGAGGAAGCATCGAGAACCGAGGCGGATTTGTCTCGAACTTGCCAGGTTATTTCGAAAACTACCCTTACTAAATCAAAGTAAATAAGTTTGTTTCGGGGAGGCTTACGCATTGTATGCATTGCATTTTATCCCAGGGGATGTTGCAAGAGTGAACGGCCAACTTGCTGTTTCCCGTGCTTTCGGAGACAAGAACTTAAAATTACACCTCCGATCTGATCCCGACATACAAAGTGCCGATATTAACTCGAATACTGACCTTCTCATCCTTGCAAGTGATGGACTATGGAAGGTAATTCATCCCTCTCCGGACACCAACAACTTCTCATGTTTCTTTTTATCTCGTTTTTTCATACTCTATCGAACCAAATCCAGGTTATGTCGAACCAAGAAGCAGTCGACATTGCGAAAAAGACCAAGGATCCGCAACGAGCGGCGAAAAAGCTAGCTGCGGAGGCATTGAACAGAGACAGCAAGGACGATATCTCCTGTATCGTAGTTCGTTTGAAGGGGTGAATGAAAACCGAATGCGACCCAAAACACATCCCCGATTGCGCATGATACGAATCATCAATGGGAGGAAATATGAATCATGGTGAAGGTTCAGTGTCCCCATATACTCCTTTCTCCTTTTGTAAAATTAATGTTCTAATGCGGCTTTCATATATTGCTTGATTTCTTCAATTATGGTTGGAAAAGCTCCAGGGAAAATATTTACAGTTGATTTCTTTTTATTTTATAATATCTTAATATTTATAGTTGAAAATATTGAAAAACTTTTTTTTAAAGAATTTCAAATTAATTAGTTTGTAGTTATATATTTTATAACATTTAATTTCTTTATAATATTTAAAGTCCAATGTGATGGCATGATGGTTAAGGATGTTCATTGTTTCAAGTGTGACTTGGATTCAAGTTGTGCTAATAGCATTTGTTGTTTTGGCTTTGTCTAATTATTATAATTCACTAAAAAAATATATTTTTTTGTCACCAAATTATAAAAATTTTCATGTTCTTTTGTTTCTATTTTAATGGGAGGTTGTGAACTTTTTTTATTGGTATAATTATATATTCAGTCCTCGATGCTTATATATTCTATCAATTTAATCCTAATTTTAAATAATTTAACATTTTTTTTATATAACGCCTAGAACTACCCATTACCCCTCCCCAACCCTTAAATAGGAAAATAAATGTGCTTTAGTGTGCTTAAACCCACGTCCTCCTACATTGAGATCAATATCGATGCCAATCGAACAAAGACTTAGTCGACAATAATTCAATAAATTTAATCATCTCTATTTACGGATTTCACTAATTAAAAAAAAAAGTTACATCATCATTCTTACTGATGATTTAACATAGGGTGACCAAAACAGAAAACAAATGATAACATTAGTGACGGAAATGTAATTTTTTATAATTTAATGACCAAAACAGAAACATGCTAATAATGAATAACTAAATGTATAATTTACCTTTTCTAATATATTTGAGGTTATTATAATTATACTTAAGATGTTATATAAATTTTATTATGTGAATGATTCAGGTTATAATATATATATTTTGAGATTTTAAAAGTGATATAATTTCAATTTTAGTCCTTAAAATATGCTAAAATTTTAAATATATATATCTATATATCTCATACTGACACGTGACACACTTACCCTGTCTCTTTTCTTCTTCTTTTTTTTTTCTTTTCATTTTATTATGATGGTTAATTTTCAGTTTTGATCCTTTTAATATGCTTAAAATTGAGATTTAAGCCTTATACTTTAATTTTTAATATAATTCGGTCTTTATATTTTTATAATGTTATTGATTAATTCAAATAGTTAATATAGTTAACTTTTCGATTAAAATGTTACGTGGTTATATATAATTTGAAAGCAGGCTTTTAAATCCAGAATTTTGAGGGATTAAATTCTTAAAAATAAAAGTAGAAGGTCTAAATTCTAAATGTGCAAAGTGTAGAGACTTAGATCGAAGAGAGGCATTAGATCGGTTGAGCCATGAACTGGTACGAACCAATTGAATCAAACTAAAAATGGATTGAACCGGATTCTTTTATGATTTTTAATGATTTATTTAGTCGAATCCTACAAATCAATGGCATAACAAATTCGACCACCGGTCCAGTTCTGAAAATCTTGCTTAGAGTATATATTAATCTTCAAATTTTAACTCTATAATTGAATAAACAATATTTTTTTAATATTATAATTTATATTCTCTCTTTCTGATAAATAATGTAATATATTATTAGAATTTTAAAAATATCCCATTATCAATTTTTAAACCCTAAGATATCTTTGTCCAATATATGCAATTAGACTTATTTTAATTGCCTTATTTATGAATTAAATATACTTTTTAATTAATTTTTGGTGAATTAATTATTGTATATAATATATAATTAATTTGTTTAAATATCTTTAATTCGTGGCTGCCAAAGGCATGGCGTGTTGCCTGTCTGTCATTTTCTTTTTGAAGGAAAAAAGAAAGATTTTTTTCCTTTGATTATTATCATTGATGAACATAATCTTCAATTTATTTTTTTTTTAAATGTAATTATGTACTCATTTTTATTAAGATATGGTTGTTGTTGAGGGAGGTTGATTTTGCGAGGAAAAATGTTTTAGGTGTTGTCTATTGGACAATCGGTTAAATCTCTTGAATTATGTTAAAATTTTATCTCTCGTTTTCGTCAAGAGTCTTAAAGTTTATAGAGGAGAGCACTTCTGTCAGTAGGAATACGATCTTCAAGGTTCATGAGATAAGTGTCGGTATATTGTAAAATATTAATTATGCAAATCACTTGCATGAGAGAGACTCAAACCACCAACCTTAAAGAATCGATCATCGACTTAACATCCAGCGGCAATCCCGAACTCAAATGTTGTGATGTTTTAAATTTTTGTCTTAGCATGTACCTAGGAAGTCTTTTCGGCAATATGATCATTTTGTATCTTGATGGTATTTGAATGTTATGTGTATAAGTGTTTATATATGTGGTTGATGGAAATGGTCAAGTTGATGTTATATTGCTATAGTAGTTTGGTTATGTGCATAATGGTGATAACATGTTAATTTGAATGATTTCTTGTGTTTAATTCGGTTTATTTCTGAATCAATCCCTGCTAAATTAATGTTTTTATGATTTAAATTTTGTCAGGGATGCAATTGGTCAAAAACAAGCTAAAAAAGGCCAAATTGAAAGACAATCATTAAAATGGGGCCAAATCAAAAAGATGGAGGAAGCCAAGGACACATCAAATATTTTGACTTTGTAAAAGCCAAAAATAGGAAAATCTTATTTTATTTTATTTTATTTTAGATTTTATATTAAATTAGTTTAAGCTATTTTTAGTAAACCCTATATATATAAATAGAGGCTTTTTGTTCTTAGGAAATCATCAATTTGGAATAGAATTGTTCTTTCTTTTTCTTTGGAATTGACGTGAGCTACTGCTATTTTCATTGGCATTTTGCTTACTTTTATAAATTGGGTAAATTGCCTTTCAAGTCTTTTCATTCCCCAATTTCTTCCATTATCATCAACCTACCTTTCAAAACATACAAAGCATGAATAATTTCATGCTTCACTAAATTTCATCTTAGCTTTAGGTCGGTGTTCTTTCCGGTCGGGAATCGTGAGATACGAACTTGTGCTAAAAATCCTTCTAATCGGTATTCTTTTTTTTCCTAAGTATCGGGATAGACCAATCATCCCTTAAAGTTAAATTCGATTTCAAGTCAAAGTGCACGTTGGGTTGGAGTCGTGTTTGCTGACAGTTGGAGATTCGAGTCGGTCGTGCTGTATTCGGATTTCCGAGAACAAATCAAGAAAGAAGTGGTCGGGTTTAAACGACCCACGCGGTTGAGGCCGTTGATTCGAGTTGGGTTCTTCAGAACGCAAGGCTGCCGGAATCTTGAATCGGGAACACATGTATCTCGGTTAGATAATTGGTAAGGGTTGGTTTGCAGGTCGTACCGGAACCAGCTACGAAAGGAGGAATTGGTGGTTAGGACGTTCTTAACTGCTATAACCAGCTTATCGTTTGGAGGAGAAGATTAATTTTCAAGGATCGATTCTTGATACGAAATTTACCGAGTCTAAGGCTAAGGCTTATTTTATCAGTTTACACAAGTCTGAATTTATTTCCAAATTGCATTTATTTTAAATATTAATCAATTGTTTATTTAAGCTGATTAGATTATTTACTCTCTTAAACATTCTCAAACTCCCCCGATTTAATTGTTTTTTTTTTTGCAGGTACGTTTGGAGTCGTGGGCACGACTCTTGACATGACGCTTGACGTGACAAATATTATGTTCATAAGTGAACACAGAAGTTGATTACGATATCCAATTCCTGTGGACTCGACCCTACTACCACTCTTTACTACAATTTAGAGTTGTTTTTGTAAGAATTATTTTTAGTGGTTTCGACGCCCATCAAATGGTTTGATAGTTGAGAAGTTAATATGCTAGGTGCGTATTTGGTTAATGCATAGTTGTGATAATGATGGTTGGTACATGGTTTTGCAATGGATGACAATATTTGGTGTATGTTTTATAAGTGAATTTGAATGTTTTATCATGTCCTGGAAGGGTTAAGTGATGCATGCTTAGTTCAAGCTTATAAAGAGCTAGTAAGTTCATGTTTATATCTATGTTATGTTTGAAAATGATTTGGTAGTTCAAGTATTTAGGTTATAAAGCTTATATGAAATCAAATGTTGAATGGTTGAATGGTTGAATATTTGGCTTGATATTGAGGTGCAGACATATTGGTTAGACATTTAGGTTGATTGTTTAGGTGATATTAAGATGTGTCATTGGTTGATATAGTCAACTTTTGATTAGTATGTGATTTGGGCATGAAGTTGACATTTTAAAGATAAGATTTTACTATTTCTGAGCTCAAGTATCGATATTTTGGCATTTGGTATCGATACTTGACCATATGAGCAGTTTTTAAAGCTAATAGAATGCTAAAATGATATCGATTCTTATACAAGTATCGATGCCCTTGTTTTTGTAAATAATCAGAATCTTGATTTGGTATCGATACCAAATAAAGTATCAAAATAGTATCGATACCAAGAAGTTAAATATTGATACCAACTTAAAAATGTCGAAATTTTACAATTCAACCCTATTTCATGCCTGGATTTCACGATTAGGTCCATATAGATTGCAAATTATTTTTATATTTGATTGTAGGTGATTTGATGATAATTAATTAAAATTTTAGTTAATAAATTACATGCAACTTATTTGGTTTTTGCCTGTAGCATCCTATTACTTAAGTCCGACGATCAAATTTGTAATACCCCTTAACCCTAAACCGTCTCCAGAACAGGGTTACGAGGCATTACCAGACATATCAGACAATTTACAAATAATTCTTAAATAAATAAAAATCATATTATAATATAATCATAAATTCATATAATTTTTTGCTAATTGAATTTATTCATTTAAAAAAAAAAATCAATATAACCCCTCTATAAATATTTAACCTTCCCTGCAAATTTCAAATCGCAACCAAACCAATTCCAGTATTTCAACCAATGCATTTATATACTCAAATATACTTAAATCATACTTGACATATTGACTTAACAACTTAATTAATGAAAGCCCTATTATCATTTCTAATTAGCTCATAAAACTATTCAAACAATTTCAATTCAATACCAATGCCATAAACAATTTCTACCATTTCACTAATTTAATCATCAAAAACACCAAATACCTTTCTTTACAACAAAATTATATAACATACCAAAATAACCATTATAATCCCTATGTACATGCCACTTTCACTTAAAGGAAGAAAACATCACCAAAATCTTTATGCTGGAGTCAGGATCGTTCAGATGCTGGACCGAGACACTAGACTCCTATCAACCTGTGCACGGAAACAACCGTACGCTGAGTATTCCATACTCAGTGGTATTACCATAATTCAAATTATAATAGCAATAAAGAATTATAATTACCAAGCATGTAACTATCCAATTTCTCAAATATCAATTCATTCTTAAACTTTCATTAATTAACAATAACAATACAATTT
The DNA here is from genome assembly GCA_025698515.1 of Gossypium sturtianum. Classification (NCBI taxonomy): domain Eukaryota; kingdom Viridiplantae; phylum Streptophyta; class Magnoliopsida; order Malvales; family Malvaceae; genus Gossypium; species Gossypium sturtianum. Next base: position 4,514,465 of record CM046946.1, on the reverse strand, counting down.
TTAGCTATTCTTCAATTTCAATCATTGCATAAACATTAAGTTCATGTCTTTCATTTTCAATCTCAATTTCAATCCACAATTTTAAATTTTTTTCATATTCAATACTACAATCGATCAAATTCATTTGATTTTCTCATTTCAATTATTCACCCTATTAACAATCCGGACTTTGACGGATACACGGATTCCAACCCAAACACACTAGTACGACACATTGTGCCTAAAACGGTACATAGTACCTGATCAGTATACGACACATAAGTGCCTGAAACGACACACGAGGTGCCTGATACGACAGACGAGGTGCCTGAAATACGACACATAAAGTGCCTGATCGGCAAAGCCGATAAATCCCGTACTCTTCCAAATCCTATGGCATGCCAATTATATCCGATTCAACCCGACTAGTTAATAGGGTATTCCATATTACTTTTCAATTTCAATTTCATTCTCAATTTAATTACAACTCAATTCAATATACTTTTCCATTTCAATCCACATACAATTCAATTTCAATACATATTCATCATTCAACTCAATTTTCATTCAATTCAACAAAAACACTTACCTTATAATTTACTTACCATATACATAAATAAATTTAACATTTAATGAATAAATAAATAATTTGAATTATAGTAATACAAACCCGAATTTGGTAGTTACTCCTCGACGACCTTCTCCTTCCCTTTTTGTGCCGATGCCTCGAATTCTTTATTAGCTACGAAAATTAAAATAATTATACTATTAATTACAGCATTAATTTTTTTACAATAATAATTGAATTTCTATTTAATTTCTTCCTTATTCTCAATTTGATCCTAACTAAGTTCACTTACTTTCCTAACTCAATTCATACCTTATTTCTATTTAATTATTTAATTAATAAATATCTTTAACGTAATAATAATTAATAAATATCTATTTTCCAATTTAAATATAAATATTACAAATGTATATATTTTTATTTATACACTTGTAATAAATCATCTCCATCCACTTGTCTTCATTTTATTTCATCATATAATATATCATAATTATAACAAATTAATATCTATTTAATATCAATTACATGTATTACAATTGTACACATACATATTATTACACATGTATTTCATCATCACCCTACATTTGTCATGTTTTACTTTATTTATCCTATAAAAATATCATAATATAATTAATATAAATTATAATTTAATAAATTAATAATAATAATAATAATAATAATACACTATAATAAATATCTATTTAATAACAAGTATAAATACTACACTTCTACACATATATTTTTGTACATTTGTATAATATCATCACCATCCATTTGGCAAATTTTTAATTTATTTATCATACAATTGTCTTTGTAATATCTTAACTTTAATTAATATAATTTATAATGTTTAAATTAAATAATATTTTTATAATATAAATCAAGAAAAATCTAAGATTTTTCCATGTATTGCCGCCTCATCTCAAGCCATTGGCTTATTTACCTATTTAGTCCCTCTTATTTTCTTTTACTTTATAATTAAACTTTTACACCTTATTCAATTTAGTCCTTTTCACTAATTACTCTAAATTAAGCTAAATTCACCTAATTTAAACACATCACTAGACTCATAAATATTTCTAATAATTATTTTCGAACTCGATTTACTAAGACGGAGGCCCGATAATATATTTTTCTGATGTCCGTGAATTTTAAGTCATTACAGAATTAGTTAAAGAGTGTTACATTAATGATATTAATGTGATAACCCTCATGATAGTTTATATGTATTTTATTACTTACCTGAATAATTTAAAAATAATTTTTATGAGCTTTTTTATTTTTTTATGAAGTATGCATGAGTTAGGAATTTTTTATTAGGGGTTGAAATAAAATTAAAAATTCTTGAGGGTCAAAAGTATAAATTTTATATAAAAAACTTAAATTAAACTATAATATTTCAAAGATTACTCAAATTGTAGTTCACTTAAGGGATTTAATATCCTTGCTTGCCTGTTTGTCTTTTTGAATGAACGATTTGTTAACTTATACTTAGTATAAAAATAATAATAATAATAAAATTAAATATTATTACATGAGATAAAAAATAAACTATTCCTACAAAGTTGGAAGATGAATTGCTTGTAGGTTGTAGTGAACAGCAACCATTATAGGCTATGTGGTAGGGTTGTGGGACTCCTACTATATGATTAGATGAAAAAGGCTCCTAAGTAGATAGCTGGTGCTATAACATGCATTGGGATGTAACACATGTATTGAAAGAAGTGTTCAAAAGATTTTTCATCGGATAATGTAGGTCTCTAGGTAGACAGGCCCCTTAGTTAAGTGAACACTTGGGATGTAGGATTGACAGTAAAATATTTTTTTAGAATTTAGAGTTAAAATTTATTGAATTTTTTTATATTTAAGATAAAATATATAAATATTAGTAAGTAACTAAAATGTTTAATTTTAAAATTTTAGTGATTAAATAAAAAATTAATAATTAAATGATTAAAATAAAACAAAAATTATAATTGAACGACCATTTATATAATTTTCTAAATACATTAACTACCTAATAATTTTACCTTTTTTAACTTTAAATAAAAAAAAAATATAAAAATCTGTATTAGCTATTTCCAAGAGATATCCAATATTTTCCGACAGTATATACTCGAGATTCCCATTGACAACTATTACCCACAAATCTCCATCCCTCGTATATTAAACAATTTCGATTCAACCCCAATAAGCCTAAAACCTACAAATTCACTTCCTTCTTCTTCCTCAAGTCTTTAACCCCATCAAAGTTCTTCCCTTTACTTACACAATCAAACCATATCCCACAAAAAAGACCGAAGGAAAAGGGAGAAAATAAAGCATGGGCATGATGGAGAACTCTGCAATTTTCATGGCACCATTACTCCTTCGCAACACAGTGACTTCTTTACTTGTTTATGCCGATAAATCCATCTTGGTTTTAGCAGAAAAATACAAGGTACTCGAAATCTTTCGTTATCTCGTCATTGCTTCTTTTCTCTTCTTCCTACGCTTGTTCCCTTCTTTTTCACAATCTTTAAAAGCCGACGACGATTACACCTTTAATTCCACCCAAAGCAGCGGCTACTTCGTTGGCTATGGTGGTGTTGGTGACTCGGGGATCGGTCGGGCACTTTCGCAGCTGCTGTGTAGCGTTAATGACATTCCTGTTAGCTCGAGCAAGTATGGGATCGTTCGATCTTTAGCGGAACGGCTTATAGAAGAGAACAATAAGGAAGACATTGAAGCTTTGCGTGAAATGAATCGGACGGTTTTATCGGCGGCTTTTTCGAGGACACTTTGCCTGGTTGAAGCTGCAATGGTTGAATTGGGGCAAGGCAGGGTCGGTCATTATGGTGCTGGGTTTGGACCGGTTTGTTATCTGTTGAACCGGCTTTTACGTGCGGTTGGGGTAGGGAGTGGGAGAGTGGGTGTGAGCCGTTCGGGGAATTCGGCGGAGAAGCTGGCGGCTGAGTTGCTTTGGTTGGCGGAGGAATTGACTGGTTGTGGATTTGAGGAAGAGGCTGTTGAGAGATGGGCATCGGCTTCAAATCTCGCCGCGCTTTCTTTGTCGGCTGAACCGCGTCTTCAAGGTTCCCTGGTTAAGGTTTCGGGTATGTTTCCCTCTATTTTTGGTTTTAGTCCTCCTACTATCCTAAAATTTTAAGATTTAGTATTCGCCATAATTTAGTCCTTCTACTATCCTAAAATACGTCAGAATTTTGAAATAGTATTAAATTTAAGGGTAAATTATTAAAATAGTTATTTTATATTTACCTCATAATATATTTTAGTCACTTATATTTGAAATGTTACGTTTTAGTCACTTACGTTATCATGTTATAATATTTTAGTCTTTGAGTCATTAATTGCCGTTAATGGTTAAACGATAAGTTAACATGGTACGTTAAATCATCATTTCAAATAAATATTTTAGATTAAATTATACAATTGATCTTACTATTTTTTTATTTTGAGCAGTTTAATTTAATTTCTTTTTATGTTCTTTTTTTTTAATTCTCTTTTGCATTTCTCTTTATTTTCTTCCCTTTTCTATCTCTTTTAACATAGTTTTTCTATACTTTCTATTTGTTAGAACTAGTCTCTATATTTTTATGTTTTTGAATAATTTAATTTTTTAAACTTAATTTTCCTTTTCTTCTTCCTTTTTAGTTTTAACAAATAAAAAATATAGAAAAATCACATTAAAAAATACGAAGGAGGAAAAAAGAGCAAGAAACAGAGAAGAATGAAAAAAAAAAGAAAAATTTAAAAAATATAAAATAAAAAAATTAAATTATTCAAAATAAAAAAAAATATGGGGAGTAATTGTATCCTTTAACTTAAAATTTTTGTTTGAAATGATAATTTAACGTGCTACGTCAGCTTAACAATACATTGTTAATGACAATTAACAGTTCAAAAACTAAAATGTGATAGCATGTTAACGTAAGTGATTAAAATGTAACATCTTAAACATAAGTAACTAAAATGTAATGTGAGGTAAACAAAAATAAGTATTTTAATAATTTACCCTAAATTTAATCAACTTTACTAACATTGACATTGAAAAAGACCAGAAATTTAGAATTGGTCGAAAAAGACAAAGTCTTAGGCCGTTCGCCTGTTCTAATGGCTGACAGTGCTTACAATATTCTTCCAATAGGGACTTGGTCTATTTTATGCCAAATTTCGAACCCTCTTAATCTTGTTTGACTATCATTTTGGTGGTATTTGTTGTACATTTCCCTCACGTAATCTTTCATTCTTTCAACATTAGGACCCAAAAGACAAGTCCATGATTATTTTGATAAATGACTTTTAGGTACCTTGGTGTTTATGTTGTTACCTGTATCTTCAATGACCCGAGTCCGAGTAACATAACTCCTTACGCATGTTTATTCATAATGCAGCTTTCTTATTCAAACAGATGAAGGATTTGGATTCGGAAGCGGCCGAAGAAGGGTCGAGGCAAACGAAGATGAAGATGCTAACTTCATGGCTGCCATTGTTGTGCAGAGGTAGTAACGGCACGGACATGCCGGTACTGAGCCTAAGCGAAAGAGCCGAGCTCGAGAAGATATTGGAAGACACCATTGGCATGCTACAACACGAAAAGCAGGAGCAAGTGCTTTCGCTTTGGCTTCACCATTTCACGTATTGCCCATCTTCCGACTGGCCTAACCTCCATGCTTCGTATGCTCGATGGTGCACCACTTCTCGTAAGCTCTTTCTTCCTCCATTGAAGATGTAAGCCTGAATCATCTTTGAATTATATAATAAATATTTTATGAACCTGCCTAAATTGTATGATTCTTTTTATTTATTTATTTATAAGTTTGTTCTTGATCCAAGTATAGTCAGAAAAATCTTGGTATAACCATAACCATGGATTCATGTCTGTACTAACGTTTCGCTTTTAATTAAGTACGAGGATCAAATTCTAACAAATTAAAATAAAAAGATTAGTTTTTCAAGTTTCATAAAGTAGAAGGACAGAATTTAGAATTAGACCCAAAAGTAACACCTAGTATTTTTAGGTCAGATTTTTTTGTTAGTCTTTATTCTATACCCAAGTTGCATATTTAACCTTTTTCGATTATTGTATTTTTCGAATTTTAAATTTTCAATCCTATCTAAACAGTAATCGTTAAAATCATTAAGTTCAATTATGTTGTTTCTAAAATCTCATGTGGCTAACATATTATCACACGAATAATATCATGACAACTTGTTATTTTCATATAGTACTCGTAAAAAAAGTCAATATCATTTTAGTTAATGAACTTAGCAACTATTGTACGAGTCGAAATTGAAATTTTGAAATTCAAATAATATAAAGACAAAATAATTAAATTGAGAAATATGAACTAAATCTACAATTTACACGTAGTACAAAACTAATAGCAAAATTAATTAGCTTAACAAACTTAACTACGGTCATTTGTTTTAAGATTAGAATTTTAAAATTTAAATTTATAGTATAAAGATTTAATTTATAACTTAGGGATAATAAAAAGCCTAATAATTGACTATATTTTTCGAAATAGGATGCAAATAACGTTGTGACCAAATAGGACAAATCAGCTAAATCCGACTTAGGACCCGTTTTATTTTTGTGTTTAGGAAGTTAAAAGTGTTTTTTCACGGCAGAAACAATGAATGAATATAAAAATCAAAAATTATCAAAATATTTTTATTTATATAATTATTTAAAAGTATATAAAAATTAGAATAATTTATATTTTATGTATCATTATATTGAATTATTTAGATATTGCATGTATCTTTATATTACATTATTTAAAATAATTTATGGACCATTAATTTTACAAATAATATATATTAATTACTTTAAAAGTATTTAAAATTTATATTTTATATTAAATTATTTAAATATTATATAATTTAACTAATTTTTAACTTTTTACTATCTTGTCCAAAAAATATATTTTTACCTTCAATTACAATTTTTGGCAACAATAAAAAACTTTAAAAATTATCAAACCATAATTTTTTACAGCACTTTTCTATCACACTTTTCAAGCAGTTTTCGGTAATAGCAATGAAGAACTAATGTTAAAATTTTATTGGATACTTTAATTATTAATGGCTATCCTAATTATATTTTTAATGGAATTTTATTGGATTTTTTAATTGCTAAACTAAATTCGACTTAAATATATATTAGAAAAACAATTTAAACCTTTTTTTTAAAAAAAATTGTAAACTAATTATTACCTTCAGTGGCTAGGGGATTAGCAAGACCTCGGTTCTTCTTAAAATAGAAAATTTTTCATTTAAGTCTTTTATAATTTATAAAATTTTGAATTAGTAATGATAAAATTGTACTTTGGTCTCCTAAAAAATGATAAGATTTAATTTAATCCTTTAAAATTTATAAATATATAAACTATTAAAATGATAAAACTATATTTTAATATCGTAAAAATATACTATTTAATTTCGATTATTTTTTAGCTTGGCCAATTAGCTTGTAATTGATGGAAACCCTTTGTGTTTTTATTTTTTGTTGCATTAAAATAAGAAAGCATAAACGTCAAGCAAATTCCAGTCTACACTCAAATTTACGAACACGTAAATATTATTTAAAGATTAAATTATTATTTAAAATCTTCCAAAATAAAAAGTGTAATAATTTAAATGAAAAAGCGAACTTTATTAAAGTGTTTCAGTTTGCTGTTTGCCTTTAGACAGTGAGAGCATGACTTTAAAACAATTATTTACCTACTTTTTTTATTTTTCTTAATAATTAGTATAATTTTTACAGATATTTCGTAGGGTAAAATACCTAAATATACTAAAAAAATAAAATTTACGGAAAAAGGGCCGGTTTCTTGAAAATTTACGGAAAATGGTCATTTTCCCACAAAACGCGTTCACGTCAGCACGTTTTATGAAGAAAAACCAGGAAAGCGCGTCCCCAGGGGCGCGCTTTAGCCCTGCAACGGTCAAATTCTTTTTTGACCGTTGGGCCTCCAATGGTCAAAAAATAAACCTATAAAAACCCCCTAACCCTTTTATTTTTTCACACTTTAGTCCTTACTCATTCTTCTCTCAAATTCCTCTCAAAGTCCTTGAAACTTCCTCTGAAATTTCAAAATAGTCCTTTAATATTTACAAAAAAAGCCATTTTTTTAATTTTTTTAATATATTTTTTTTGAAACTTTTAAAATTTTTGATCGTATTACCAATGGCCGGGGAATTAATTCGTCTAGACAACAAGCACATCTCCGTCGAGCAAATGCAAATGGTAAGTTTTAATTTTAATTTTTCAATATTATTTAATATTTTTTAGGTTTATGAAATTTTAATTAATTTTTATTTTATAATTTTTTAAACAGTCTGTAGATCGGGTGTTGCAATGTTATATTCGCAATATGCATGGTCCCCCATCGCCGTTGATCGAGAATTACCTGCGGGAAGCGGGTTTTTGGCACGTGGCCACGATAGGCCGGGGGTTCAAGTTGGAGCCGACTTTGATCAGTGCGTTGATAGAGAGGTGGAGACCCGAGACGCACACTTTCCATCTTCCATGCGGAGAGTGTACCATCACTCTGGAAGATGTGCAGTTGCAGTTGGGATTGCCGGTGGAGGGGTCGGTAGTCACCGGGTCCGTAACTTCTACCTATTAGATGGCTGTATGCTACGAGCTTCTGGGTGCCATTCTGGATAATATTCATGGAGGTCGGATCAAGATGGCCTGGTTACGAGACACATTCCCGGAGCCGAATGATGGTTCGACCGAAATAAAAAGAATACAGTATGCTCGGCCATACATTCTTGAGATAATTGGAGGTTATCGATCTGGGACTGTCTAGAAACCTCGTACACTTGAGATGGTCACTTTGAAACTTGTTGATTTTAGAGCGACCGATGAATTGAGTTGAGGTGTCAATCGTGCTATCGAAGTTGTATCGGGAGATTTGCGGGCGGCGCAAAAGTAGTAAAGCGAAAATCGAGAGGTTGCCTATCACTCTGCGCAATCATGGGCACCTTTGTTTCGATATCTATTTTTATGTCCTCGACTCGACCACCCATATTCATTCCCACCGATAACGAGGTAAATTTAATGTTATATTTTACAATTATTACGTAGATTTATAGTATAATTGTATGCTAAAAATTTATTTAATTAGGTGGAACCATTCGTGAGTTATCTTTGGAATACCTACCTCGCTTGAAGATATACGGCTTCTATTGGACCAATGGTCGAAATCACAAGTAAGTTTCGAATTTCGTATTTATAATTTAGTATTTCGTATTTAGTGTTTAGTATTATGTATATAACTAATATTTTGGTAATGTTAATATAGTTTCAACGGACACCGTACGAGGATCCGACAATTCGGCGATAATTCGGAGGAGTTCTTGCAAAATTCAAACATTTGGCACGTGAAGGTCCCATTGATCAACTATGCGACCGTGGAGATGCACCAGTCAGATCGGGTTCTGCGACAATTTGGATTCCGGCAACCGATTCCCGTGCCACCTGAGGTGCTCGATGATGAGCACAAAGTGGACTTACAGCAGTTGCACACGAATTGGCCAAGATTTTGGTCAGCATATATCGAGATGTGGGAGAACCGGTATGACTATTTACCTATCCGGGAACCGATCGTCGTTCCTGAGTTAGCGTGCGTGCCGGAATACATGCCATGGTTTAGGATCCATGGTAAGCCGTATTTGTTATCGGAAGAAGAGAGGCGACGGTAACTTTGTCAACAAATGGAACGTCGGGGCCCTTTAAATTCAAGGAGAAGGGGTGATGAGACGGGGCCATCAACAAAGACCGACACGATCCACGGGGCCATCATCAACGGCGCCCACACACGATCATCGGGCCCATCGGTTCGGTGACGACACCGACATCACGACCTTTAGCCTTTATGCCGGTGCGTACCTAGCCCTTATATGTATCCTAACCCATATATGTTTCCTTTTCCCGATCCCACCTCAGTGGGAATGCATGGCCGGGTTCGAGTCCGTTCCCAACTACTCTGACTGGCCAGCCGATCTTGAGGCCGTCGTTGCGTGAGGGATCACAGGAGGCGCCGTCGAGAGCACTTCTTTTTACTAGTCTCTTTCGCCATACGGGATTGAGACACCCCGTGTGGTTTATGGAAACACCTGCAGGGCGTTATTTTATCAAGGTGGGTCATCCTCGCAACACCCACAACTGACCCATCTGCGGAGGAACCTAATCCCCGCCCGGTTCCACGACCCCCCCAGAAGCTAGAAGAAGGAGGAATCCAGTAGCGTATCACACCACCACCCCGTGTGGCATCGATTCCGACCGCCATCAACATTGATTCGGATGGGCTTTTTATTTTTAAATTGTAATAATTTTTTTATTTTTAATAAAATAAAAGTTGTTTTTATTTGTGTTTGTAATTTAATTTTAATATCTTCACTAAAATAGAAGTTGTTTATTTTTTTGTATGTAATTTAATTTGAATTTTTAATAAAATAAAAATTTATTTTTATTTTTATTTTTGTAATTTAGTTTTAATATATTTAATAAAATAATAGTTGTTTAATTTTTTTATTGTAATTTAATTTTAATATCTTTAATAAAATAGAAATTGTTTAATTTTTATTGTAATTTAATTTTAATATATGTAATAAAATAAGAAGTTGTTTTTTATTTTTTATTTTATTTTAATTTAGTTTTAATATATTTAATAAATAAGATGTTTTTTATTTTTATTTTTTTATAATTTAGTTTTAATATATTTAATAAAATAAGAAGTTTTTATTTATTTATTTATTTTCTTTTGTCATAATTAGTAAAATAGTTGCATTTGGACCCACTTAAATTAATTTGTGATCTAGAATAATGTTAAAAATTAATATTAAATAAATAAGATTTCATAGGACCTATTTGTTAGAATTTTAAGATCTGGTAGAACTTTCTGAATTTTAGCAAATTTAAATCCATTATTTTATATTAGAGATGGTGATGGATCGTGTTGGATGTAATCGCAACTTAAATTAAAACTATTTAAATAGTACATTTTATTATTTAAAAATAACAAAATATTAAAAAGATATTTTTACGCTAATGTTTATATATTTTAAAAATATTTAAATTTAAATTTGGTTCAAAGATAAAAAAATTATTCTCTAAATTTAACCCATGAATATGTAGATTTTAAATTAAATTGAATATTCAATGGATTGATCAAACGTGGTTAATATATATATTTTTTAAAATTTAGATCCACTAATTATTTGCATTAAACACGAGAGTTGTTATAAGGATTCGAGCCCGATTGCTTAAATTATTTATATGATATTCAAATGTGATTAATAATTGTAAAAATTTGATCATTGCGGGGCTAAAGCGCGTCCCAGTAGCGCTTTCTGTTTATCCCCAAAAAGCTTGCCGACGTGGACGCGTTTTGTGGGGAAATGGCCTTTTTCCGTAAATTTTCAAGAAATCGGCCATTTTCCGTAAATTTTGTTTTTTTTGGTATATTTGGGTATTTTACCCTACTTCGTATTGGATTAATTATTATTATTTAATTAAATTATTTTTACGGATACAAACATTTTGAGTCGAAGATTACTGGCTAGATGCTGGATTACGCTTCAGAACTTTAGAATTTACTTATACCTGTGCACGAAGAAAACAAACCGTATGTTGACCAATAAAACTCACTGATATTTCCATGATTCAAGTCAATATAATACAAGTTTGAAGCAAATGCACACATTCAATTCCAATTCACATTATAGCCATTTCACATGCAATTTCATGCCCAAACTTCCATTACCATATGAACATGCATATAGTCATTTTTGCACGTTAATTCATTACTTATACACCTAAAGTTACCATTCATGCTATTCAAATACCATTTCTTTATTTTGTAGCATATCAACTAATGGCATCAACTTAATGTTCATTTCATATAATTGAACCATGCCATGTTTATGAATACTTGTCATATCATCTTTCATTTATTTCACATTTCACATTTCAACTATTCATTTCACATGATCATTTATAATCATGTACTTGTTCATATACAGTCATCAACTTGTATAAAAATATATATACTCAATTTCATCTCATCATTTCGATCATTTCCGAGCCTATTAGCTCATCCATATTCAATTGGCCCCCAGGGCTCGTTTTTAAAACATTCACATGATCATTCACATGCTACTGAATATCACATTTCATATGTATACAAGTATACCAAATCCAATCACATTTCATTCCAATTACCATGTAGCTATTTCATGTCTTTATAACCCTATTAACCAGACATGAAATTAGAACGGGTACGCAAATTTGTCACCAGGGTTTCTTGACAATGATGACTCTGAACGTGTACATACTACCACCCCGGGATGCCCGATAATGATGGTTTTCACAATCTGATTATCTTATAGTCTTGGATTACCAAGCAATGATGATTCTTTATGTACAATCTACCACCCCAAGTTGCCTGGAAACAATGGTTTCTATCAATATCCTGATCCTATGACATGCCAACTATATATGACCCTGTCTGAACAGCTAATAGAGTAACCAATGTTATAATTTTATTATATAATTCAATTCATCATCAATTCACCATTTCAACACATCTTATAACATGTTTCAATACAATTTCATACCAAATATTATATATAAATTAAATCATGCTATTTTCTATTCTATTCTATTTAGTCCATATCTCGATATTCAATCTTAATCTTAGCAATTCAATTCAAATAACCATTGTCAACTCACCTAAATACCATATAATTCAAAATATCATGAATTTAAAATGATTAAATTGGTCCCGAATAATAGAAATAGAAACCGCAAGTTCACGTCACTTGTCGTTGGCTCTCGCATTTCCTTTCCCTCTGGACGACGTGTCATCGTCTTTAGCTACAAATAATAGTTCAACAATTACAAAATATCAATTTCCATCCAATTCACATTCAAGTACAAAGCCAAACATATTTTTCAATTTATTCAATTTAGTCCCTAAACCTAGGACAAGCATAACTTTTGGTATAGAGTTTCAGATTAAAAATCGATTTCACATTTACTCATTAGGGACCTTATACTTTCTATTCCTCCCACAATTTCATAATAGTTTTGCATTTTATTCAATTTGGCCCCTAATGTAACAAAGCTAACAATCGATCTTGTTAAGCTTTACAATTTAGTCTTTTTCATAATTTAAACTTAATTTCTATCAATTTCACACCTAATTCATCCAATTTCAACAATGGAAACTTATCAAAATTTCAACAATTGAACAAATTGATACATGGGCCAGCTAAATCAAGCTCCCTTGACAAAAAAAATCTATAAAAATAACAAGAAAAGGGCTTGGTTACCTTAATAATATTTTGACTGAATGCTTCAAGCTCCAAAAATAGAGTTTTCCTTTTCTTATTCTCTCTTGGACGGTGGAAGAAGATGATAATATCATATTTCTTTCCACTCAAATGTTATTTATACTAAGATTATCACTTAATTAATCTTAGTTAATTAGGTTTTATTATAACAATTTAATTATTAGTTAAGCTTAATGGAAAATAATCATCATCGCCCACTAGCTATAAGAAAACAATGGTTTAATAACCATTTTTGTCCTTGAGATAATTGCTATCAGGTCTTCAAGCCTTTTTCTAATTAAAAATCTATATCAATTAAACTTTTATAATTTAGTCTCTAGACCTTAATTAACCACTTTTTCGACTAAATTACTTAACTGAATCTCGATATATTTTTATACTAACTCTGTAAATATTCCTATTTAATATTTATAAACTGGTTGATAGAAATGAGGTTCAAAACTGCATTTTCTGACACCACTGGAAACCGAGTCGTTACAATTATAGGCAAGGGTTTCATATAATATGGTGTTAACGTGTTGGACTTGCCATCTAGCCATCATTACGGAGTACGTGGAGGAACTTCTTCGATGGGACGAGGATGTTTGTGATAGGACGAATCCTGTCATTCATTCTAACTTTGATGGGATAAAGAGTTGAGCTCACGTGATGTTTGGTGACCAAACGACTTCGCGTTCCTAATGAAGACCTAACTATCAGTTGTATGGGTGGTATTCTTCTCAGGAGAATGATTTCACAAGTGACCTCCCGACTTGCTGGTGGCAGGTTTACTATCCAGGTCTCCTCTAGACTTATCATGTGTCCTAACACAAATGGGTTATAACACTTTTTTATTTACTTTCGTCCACTCTTGAAAATAAAAGATAATATGTTTCTAAAAATCAAACTCATGTCTAATGCCAATTAATTTGATTATTCATTCTTATTTTCATTACGAGCTCGATTGATTTATGAATCAATAATGCATTTTATGAAATTTGATCTCATGTATTTTAGCCAACATCGATTTAGTTGATAAAAAAGTATATAAAATAAATAAGACACGTGTCAATTATGGTACTTATCATTAAAATTTGTTGGCATAATGATTTATTTTGCCATCCAATTTTACTAAAAAAGAAAGTAATTTTAACTCTCTATTTAATTTTTCATCTCTTTTAACTCTTAAGCTTGAATTATTTGTTAAATCATCCCAAAATGAATGAAAAAGTTAACATTTATTAACATTATTGATGTGACATCCATATGTATGTCATATTAGCAATTAATTCAATTTTTTTTATAATTTTTATACTTTTTAAATATTTTTAATAAATTTTTAAAAATTAATTAATTGATATGTAGCATCCATGTGATAATCCACATGTATACCACATTAACAATGTAAGAGCCCAAATTCGCCCGGGCCCGTCAGATTAAACCAAAGTATAACAAACAGAATAAAACAAAAAAAAGAGTTATCAACAGTCCATTAACAGTCCAATAAAGCCCATTACAAAATTAAAAACCACTACCCAATCTCTAAATACCTAACCCACAAATAACCCAGATATAAAATTAACCCAAATCAGAATTAACCGAATGGCCCAAATAGCCCAACAGCGGGTTTTCAATCTGGGAAACCCTAGAAGTTTCGGAAGTCCCTTGCGCCACAACCCCAGCCAGACGTTTGGGCTGCTTCGGTCCTCACACGCACACGACGCCACGTCCGTACGTACAGCCTCCGTACGGCGCCACATCTGCGCAACAACTTCCGTACCTGCATCGAATAAAAGACGAACAGCAGCAGAGAAAACAAGAAAAAAAGAAACAGTGTATTTTTATTTTATTTTCATTTTTATTTTCGATTTCGGCCTTTAAAAGGATCGAAACCAACCCCTGTAATCTTCTTCATCATTTTACGAATATACAAGGAAATACAAAAAAAAAAACAGAGAATAGTTCCAAAGGTGATCTTTCGACTTCTAATATCCTTTTTCTTTCTTTTTTTTTTGTTCTCTTAAAAATTTCTGTTTTGTTGTTCGTGTGGAAATCAAAAACAAAGGGAGGGATTTACCTTCGAAAGACGAACGGACGGTCTGGCTTTCTTCGTTGAAATCAGAGCAAAGGTGGCCGTCGAGGTGGGAGGAGATGAAACACTAGAGATTCATTTAAAATGGATCTTGCTAACGACCAGGATCTGCCACTAATCACCGATTACCGTGGCGTTTTAGTGGTCGGATGTTCTTTCTGACGCGACTGAGAGAGGGGGTTAGATTTCGGCTAAGAAAGGAGTAATAAGGGGGCTAGGGTTTAGATTTAGAAGAAGAAAAGAGGGGAACCGAGTCTTTGATTAGTTTTTTAGGTTTTATTAACCTTTTAAACCGAACGAAATGACGTCGTTTGAAGTCTGATTAAATGGCTTCAAAACGACGTCGTATAGGGTAACCCGAGTTGACCCGACCCGATATCCATGAGGATCCGCGCGTTTTGTGGTGAATGGTTAATTTGCGCATTCAGTCCCCCGGTTTTGTGTCGACATCTGATTGGTCCTTTTTTATTTATTTTGTTCTTTTAATTTTACCTCGAGGATTTGCGCGCCTTTTCGATTTAGTCCAGCTTGAACGCCGCGTTTTGGTTAACTGAAATATTTGCTAGATTAGTCCCTAACTATTTGAGCGAATTTTAATTCAGTCCTTAAATCTGTTTAATTTTTTATAAAATAGCCTTATAATTTTATTCCTATTTCGATTTAACCCTGTTAATATATTATTATTTTACACATGCACATATACATTATTGACTTTATATAAATTTGTTTACATTTTTTTGTTTCTTCTTTATTTATATATATTTTAAATTTATTATACATAATTTATTTCTTTAAAAAGATTATATTTTATCATAGATTATTTCAAATCTTCTTATATATCTATATATATATATATTACTACTTGTATGTATTTCTATACATTAAAACCAATCTATTATGTTTTAAATTGTTTTGTATATTATTAATTTCATATCATATGGATTTTGCTATTCATATATGTATATATATTTGTGGTATATACTTTAAATCCTTTTTTATACATTTATGCATTCTTTTGTATATTATAAAGTTACTTTTATTCTTTTAAATCATTAACATTTTATTGTATACACATTATTCGTTTTGGAATTTTATATGGATTCTAAATAATTTGCATGCATTATTATATACATAATTTTTATTTATTATTATAATATATTTAAAATCGCTTTTGTTTATTTAGAATATGTCTTACATATATTATACTTGTATGTATGTTAATTAATTTTCCTTATCATCGATCTAATGTTTGATAATTATTGTTATTATGTATGTTTTAATTCTTATTTTATATTTATTTGTTACTTGAGATTCAATAGCATTATATTTCATTTGTAAATAATTGCTCCATATTGTATGTTATTATGTCATAGCATTATATTCACTCAAAATGTCATGTTCAAACACTATTTGAGCTCTAAAACCATTTTTACTTAAAGTTTCAAAATAAGGTAATATTCGTGCGTTTGGGAATTTGAAGAAATCGTGCCCAATCGTGCTAGGTGTGGTTTTTTTTTTACCAAATAAACGAATATCCTTTCAAATTTTGTCCATATTTTCAAAATAAGGTAATATTCGTGCATTTAGAAATTCGAATAAATCGTGCCCAATCGTGCTGGGTGTGGTTTTTTGTTTGACCAAATAAACGAATATCTTTTAAATTTTATCCATATTTTCAAAATAAGGTAATGTTTGTGCGTTTGGAAATTCGAAGAAATCGTGCCCAATCGTGCTGGGTGTGGTTTTTTGTTTGTCCAAATAACCAAATACCCTTTCAAAATTTCAATACATGTGCTTGGAGAATTTTGGGGGATGATCTCGAATTCGAGGACTCAGATTGTCGTATCCAATCGTGCTGGATGTGATACTCTATTCCTTCGGAACAAGGGAATCTCAATATTCAATCAAGTTATTTAAAATTATAGAAAAAAAGGAACAGAATTTCAAAATCATTTCAAACTTTTCAACATTAGGACATCAATTACTCAATTTGGTACCAATTTTGGGCGTTGCGAGGGTGCTAATCCTTCCTCATACGTAACCGACTCCCGAACCCGTTTTCTTCTTGAAATTCGCAGACCAAAATTTATTTTATAGGTGACCCGGTCACACCTAAACAAAAAGGATTGGTGGCGACTCCATATTTTTTAAAGTCGATTCCCGTTTTTTCAAAACCCGATAAAAAATGGTTTCGACAAACAAAATTAACAAACGTTAATTTTTTTCATTCATTTTAAAGTGATTTAACAAACATTACAAGTTTAAGTGCTAAAAAAATAAAAAAAAAATAAATGAAAAACTAAAATATTTTTTTTATGAAAATTTGGATAGTAAAATAATGGGATAAATCCCACAACTATACATAAACTATGGTTTAAAGTGCAATTATATAAATAAACTTTAATTTTTTGCAATTTGATACATAAAATTTTCAAAAATGTTAGAGACATTATTTTATATAAATTTAATTTAATATTCCTACCATCATTTTGCTTTCTTACTCAGAATCACCCTATCCCACGTTTGGTATATACATTTTACAATTGAATTGGCCCATACTGATAATTTTAAAGCAAGTAGGGTTCTAAATAATAAAAATAATAAAAGCTTATTAACCCAACAATCACCAAATTTGGCCCATACTAATAATTTTGAAGCATGTAGGGTTTGAATTTAAAAAAAAAAAAAAGAAGAAGCTTATTAACCCCACAATCAGCAAACCAAATCCCTAATATCACTAATTATATTTTCATCAATTAATTTAGGGTAACTATCAAAATAGTCACTTTTGTTTATCTCATGTTATATTTCAGTCACTTATATTTGAAATATTACGTTTTAGTCACTTACGTTATCGCGTTGTAACATTTTAGTCACTGAGCCATTAATTGTTGTTAACAGTGTAATGGTAAGCTGATGTGACAAGTTAAATCATCATTTCAAACAAAAATTTTAAGTTAATTTATACAATCGGCCCCTATATTTTTTCATTTTAAGCAATTTAATTTTTTTTTCTTTTATGTTCTTTTAACATTCCTTTTTTTTTTTTCCATTCTATTTTGTTTCTCTCTTTGTTTTACTCCCTTCTCCATTTTTTAACGTAGTTTTTCTATATTTTTTATTTGTTAAAATTGGTTCCTATACTTTTATTTTTTTGAACAATTTAATTTTTTCGAGTGATGCGAGCTTGTGAATTAGTTTTAACAAATGAAAATTATAGAAAAACTACGTTAAAAGAAATGAAGAAGGAAGGAAAATAGAGGGAGAAGTAGAAGAGAATGGAAAATAAAATAAAAAAAAGAAGGAAGTTAAAAGAACATAAAAGAGAAAAATTAAATTACTCAAAATGAAAAAATATAGGGATCAATTGTAGAATTTAACCTAAAATTTTCGCTTGAAATGATGATTTAACGTGCCACGTCAACTTACTGTTACACTGTTGACGGTAATTAATGGCTCAGTGACTAAAATGTTACAACACGATAACGTAAGTGACTAAGATATAATATTTCAAACATAAATAACTAAAATATATCTTGAGATAAATAAAAGTGACTATTTTGATAGTTTATCCATTAATTTAAAAAAGATATAAATATTTTTAACTTGAGTGACATGAATATTATTATTAATATAAGAATATGTAAGTTTAAATATACTGAAGCTTATTATTTTCCTATTTTTGAGTTAGAAAATACTATGGATAAGATTAACCATTAAATCAAATACAAAGTGGGAATACAAAAAGTCAATGTAATGACAATTTTAAACACAGTCCCGTATGTCTCCATCTCATTAAAACATTTTCAACAACCCACATGACCAGAGCCAAGAACACTGTCTCTTGCTCTTCACCCTCTATTTTTTTCGCCATTCAGCTTCCCCTCATTTTCACAACCTTTCCAAAACCATTCTCATTCTCACGAACAAAACACCAATGTTCAGTCAAGCTTCAACCCAGCAAATCCAAATCGAAGAACGAAAGAAAGAAACCATGGGTTTAATGGAGAAGCCACCCACGATTTTATTCCCTTTGCTGCTCCGTAATTTGGTATCTTCTGTATTGATTTCCGCCGATAAATCACTTTTCTATTTGTCGGAACGATATAAGCTTCTTAAGATGATACGTTACCTCGTCGTCACTTGTTTTCTCTTCTTTTTAAAGTTAATCCCTTCTTCTATTCCTACTAATTTACTCTCTTTATCACTACGACCCGATGAGAATTACTCGTTTAAGACCCACAAAAACGGTGCTTATGCCGTCGCCGGTGTTGGGATCGGCGATTCGGGGATTTCTCGTGCGCTTTCGCAGTTACTTGCCAGTGTTAATGACATTCCCGTTAGCTCCAGAAAGTACGAAATCGTACGGTCTTTGGCTGAAAGGTTGATCGAAGAAAATTGTAGGGAAGGTATCGAGGCTTTGCGGGAAATGAACCGTGTGGTTTTATCCGCGGCTTTCTCGAGGACCCTTTGCCAGCTTGAAGCTGCAATGGCCGAACACGACAGGGTCGGTCTTGATGGTTCGGTGGCTAGACCGGTTCAGTATCAGGTGGTCAGGGTCTTGCGGGCGGTTCGATCGGTTGGGGATGGGGTGTGGGGTAGAGCGGGGAAAGGGGTGGTAAGGGATGTGAACCGGTCGGGGAAATCGGCTGAGAAAATGGCGGCTGAGTTGCTTTGGTTAGCGCAGAAATTAGCTGCTTGCGGGTTTGCTGATGAGGCTGTTGAGAAATGGGCATCGGCTTCGAATTTGGCTTCGCTTTCTCTTTTGGCTGAGCCGCGTCTTCAAGGTTCCCTCGTTAAAGTTACGGGTATGTTTTAATCCTTTTTAATTTCATCACTAAAAGTAATTAGTTAAGGATTAGTTACATCATGCATCCTAAACTATCTTCAGATTCTAAATTAATCCCTAAAGTTTAAAACATTTTAATTGAGCTTTGTATAAGCAGGCCCTTTGGTTAGCTTATGCTGTGAATCATGTTCAGAATATGTCTATTACATAATAAAAGAATACATGCCAAAATTAATGGAGAAAGTTCTTCATAAATCCCTCTATTATAGGGATTCTATCAAATTAGTCCCTTTCCTATTAAAAATTTCAATTTAATTATTATATTATTAAGAAAAATCAAATAATGTTAAATTAGAATATATATAGTTATCATTATCGTTAAGTAAATGACATGAAAATTATATTTTTATTACACTTGTCAACACCTTACCTTGCTACTGCTGGTAGTGTACCATATAATTATTCTTCTTTTAATAGTAATGAAATTTGGACTTATTGTTTTTTAGTAATATAGAGATTTAATAATAGAGGGATTAAATTGATCCGATACCATATGCAGCATTTTTATTCAACCAAGCGAAGAACATTAGAGTGGAAGAAGATCGTGAAGAAAGCAGCAAAGAAAAGTGGAGTCAAACAAATATGAAAATGATAACATCGTGGCTGCCGTTGTTGTGCAGAGGGAGCAATGGCAGCGACGTGCCGGTGCTGAGCATAAGCGAAAGAGCCGAGCTCGAGAAGATATTGGAGGGCGCCATTGAAAAGCTAGAAGGAGAGGAACAAGAGCAAGTGCTTTCGGTTTGGCTTCACCATTTCACGTATTGCCCATCCTCCGATTGGCCTAACCTCCATGCATCGTACGCTCGCTGGTGTACCGCATCTCGCAAAGCTCTTTGTTCTCACTTGAGTTTTTAGTAATTTCGTGTCATAATTATGGCTTAATGGTCTAATCCCTTCGAATTTTTTCAAGAAAATTAATTAAGCTCCTGTGATATTTTTATACCCAATTGAGTCTCTAAACTAATAAAATTGGTTAAATAGATCCTTTGACTAACATTGACCGTTACAGTATTGACGTGATCATTAACGGCCACGTTAGCATTGTAATAGTCAACATTGGTCAAAGGACTTATTTGGCTAATTTTATTAATTCAAGGGCTTAATTAGGTGAAAAAAATTGCAGGAATTTAATTGACTTTTTAAAAAAAAGTTTGACTGCCTTCTATACCACTAAGCCTAAAATAATAAGATCTAGTTATCATCCAATTTATTTAATATAATGCAATTACAATAAAATAATATATATGTTTATAACTTTATTCTCGAATATTCAAGATTCTTTTATATTTTTTATGGGTTAAAATATGTTATTAATTTTGTACTTTAATAAAATTTGAGGTTTAATCTTTGTATTTAAAAGTTAAAAATATTCAATCTTCCTACTTTTTTAATTTTAAAATCTTAGTTCGGTTATAATCGTGGGTAGTTTTCGTCAAAATTTGTCAATTTAATATGTTTATTTTTCGTCAATCGTATATCATACTATATGAAGACAACCTAATCAACGTGCCAAGTTGACAAATTTTGACAGGAAATATTAATGATGTTAATTATTGGATTGAGATTTTTAAATCGGAAAAGTATGAGGACATAAATTTTAACTTTTTAAGTACGAAGATTAAATTTTAATTTTTTATCAAAGTACAGGGACTAACAAAAAATTTAACCATTTAATTTTCAAATACTTTGGCTAGAGCTAGAAGGGTCTAGTAATCGCACTAATGCCTAGTCTTTCCTTTTTCTAAGATATCCTTATGTTATTGGTCGGTTCTTTCCTTTCACATCCTTTACTTATAATAAGTTTATCTAATTACTACTTAATTCATTTAAATTATATTTATAATTTAATATAATAAACACCATTGCATAGTTGTGAAACAATTAGTTAACTAATATATTTATACAAACTTATAAAATAGCATTATTAGATTTTTAAATGTTGAACACCATTAAAAAAATCACTACACTTTTAGATTAATTTAAATAATTAAATAAAACACAAATTATTATATCCATTACAACATATAAAAGGAATGTATATTATTCAAACATTTCTTGGTCCAGTGACAAGAGCATTATGTTGTAGGCATGAGATTTTGAGTTCGATCCTAAACAACCTCGTTCCCCTCCCCCAATTATAAAAAAAAAAAGAAAAACCGTACATTAAGCACTTGGGAAAAAGTCGAACATGACAAAACAATGCAAAAGCACAATCGATGTTCTTTCACTCTCAATAAATTTGTTATAATAAATATTAATAATGACGGTAGAACGATCGCAAAATAATAAGAAAAGAAAATTAAGAACACACAAATTTTACGTGGAAACCCTTTTGGGAAAAATCACGGGAAGAGAGAGAAGACATTCACTAATGTTGAAAAATGAATGAAAATGAGTTTCGACTACATCTATTTAAGGGTTAAAAAATCCTGTTCTAATCAAAGTCAAATCGTAGAAATATAGTTCCATACGACCTCAACTTGTGTGGTATTTATTTTGCCACTGTATTTATTTCTTCAACAAGTGATGAGATTTGGGTCACACAATCTCTAACAAAATCAATTCGGTAATTATGACGAACCCAAGAACACAATATATCAACAATTGATGCAAGTAAAACACAATATTGTAAGCAAAAATAAAAAATCTAGACAAGCAATTTTTACATGAAACCCCCTTTAAATCAAAGGGTAAAAACTATGAGACTTGAAAGTCCACCAAAAGCTCTGCTATATCAAAATTCTTGCTAGAATATTACAATATAAAGTCACAACAAGAGCATATAACTCAACAAAGGCTATCAGCAAGTAATCCCAAGCAAAATAAAGAGTAAAGTTGAGAATTTCACCCAAAAAGTGGCTAACTTTGAAAGTTGCAAACCCGAAGCTATAGTATTCCAAAAGAAAAATGGACCGTACACATTAAAAATCTTTGAGTCTACTAGCTATCGTAAAAAAAAACAGCTCCAATGGACATTGGATGGACCTCTAATATACCGTAATTTGATATAGTAAATGAGGCTCTCTCGTGTACTTAAGGAGCATGTTCTCAAGTACTTTAAGAGTCTTTTAATGCTTTTTATCAATTATTAGTTTTTAGTTTCAATAGATCTACATATTTTTAGTTATTAAAAGTGCGTAATATTAATTTGGATTGTGGATTTGTAAATATTCTTGCTTGCCATCAATTTGATCAATGACACTTTAAGATTTACTAAGCATTTCTCAACCCTCACCCCTTTTGTGGTTATTTGATGATTCATTTGAGCATGAAATTGGTTGGGCTTTGAGTTTTGATGACGAGTGGGAGCTAAGCTTTATAGTGGTTGATTGATTGAAATGTTTCATGATTAATTTTAGGGTTAGGGACTAAATCATAAAAATTAAACTAAATTGAATAAACTTTAAACCCTAAAAATTGACAACTCTAGGGCAATATTTAGATAGATGAGACCAAGAGGAGATTCTATTGCGAACAAATTCAATTTTCCCGAATTAGTTTAGTGAGGTCAATAGATAAATTGGACTAAATTGTCTAATTAGGTAAAATGGTGACCGAGAAGTAAAATTGGACCAATTAGAAGTTTAAGCAATTAAAATCCCTAACCCTAGAATAAATTAGCAACATGGACATCAATTGACCATTCTATTTCGTCAAATTAATATTTTTTGTAATTTTAAATTTTATTCAATCTAATCATTCTAGGTATAGTTTAGTTTAATCAACCTTGAGTTATGGATTGTTGTAATATAACACTTAACCATTAGCTAGCTAGACTTCCTAATTACATGCTTGATCATTGTCCATTCACCTTATCAATTGATATCTCTTGAGTTCGATCCTCGAAATACTTTATATTCCGTTGTAACACACAAATATTACAATTGACCTATCATACTTACAGCTAAAACTACTTTTAAATCTATATTTGTATTAAATCTCTGCTCGGGGTACGAACCCCAACATAGGCAGTCAACCTCCTATCGAAGAAAATACTAAAATTATTGTGGCAAAATATTAATAAAAAAAAAGAAAAAAAAATTATGGCCAAAACATAAATAATAGCACACACACAAACAAGTAGGTTCCCACATAATGGGACAACCCCCCGCCAACAATCACAAAGTATTAACTTTTAGGTAATTACTTTTCCTTTTATTTCATTACTTTTATATTTTAGTCATTTTCTTTTTTCATTAAAATCTTCTAAATTTCTATAACTAATTATTTTATGCAAATAATTTAATGAATTTATCTCAAAATTAATATATAATTAAATTAAATATATATTCAGAATACTTAATTTTAATTAAAATCAAACATATTTTTTAGTAAAATAAATCAGGAATATTTAACTTTAAAGTGTTCCAATTTTTAATTTTATAAAAAAGTTAATAAAATAAGGAGAAAATACACATAAATTATAGAGAATAAGTGCATTTTATATTAAATCAAAAAGTGTAAATGTTTTATTTTTACTTTTTTTTCCTTTTTTTTTTGAAAAGTGAATGTATTTATTACATTACCAAAAATTTCGGCACTAAATGCTTTAATGAACCACGTGGTTTGCTGAAATCTTTATCAATAATTGAGGATTCAATTATGGGCAAATTACCAGAAAATACTTTTTTTTACAAAATTTACAGTACAAGACCGATTTTTTAATTATTTATCAAAAAGGGCAATTTCCCCCGAAAACGCGTCTACGTCAGCGCGTTTTCAGGGGATGCAGCAGGAAAACGCGTCCCCTAGGGAGCATTTTCTGCCACATCAGCACAAATCGTATCCTTGAGGGTGTGCTTTGCTGATGTGGCAAAAACGCTCCCTCGGGGACGCGTTTTAGCCCGTGCTTTTTTCCAAAAAAAAACTATTCTCAAATTAAATATTCAAAAAAGGTCATTTTTTAAATATTATAAAAATAGACCAAATTTTTAAAAATTTACGAGAATAAACCTTTATAAAGGCTCAAAGTGACAACACCAATTTTTTTAAGGTGTCATCAATTAATATGGAAATATAACTTACAAAGGAAATCTTTATATAGACCCAAAGTCTCATTTTCCTTATTTTCTTGAGCAATGTGGGATATGCGATATGTGTATATATAGACTCATGAATAATTTTGTAGCTTGTTCCTAAACAATGTGGGATTCATTCCTCTTTTAACTAACAACATGAGATGAAAGGCTACACTATATTTGATTTTTTTTTTACAAAACAATTTCTATTTTTTTTTATATTTTGTTAACATTTTCTCATATTATAAAATTATCTTTTGAGATCTTTAATCTTGTTGCATTTTAGAATTGTTAACATATACAAAAGAACTATTAAAAAAAAAAGAGAACAAATTGCACATATGAAACTTGAACATGCAATAATCTTCTATTCAATTTTAAATGTTTGAAGTTAATATCAATGCAATTCTAATTTTTAAAATAATTTTCCATTATTTAAATTTAGAAGTTATACTTTTAATTTTTTTATTATTTATTTTATTTTATATTATGAATGTTTGATTAATAAATAAATGGTGAGTATTTGGTACTCAAATAGTATTTTTTTGTAATTTTAAAAATTTGATATATCTTTTTAAATATTTATTTATTTTTAATATTTTACTATACTAATTAATTTTTTTAATTCTAATTTAATTTAATTTTCATCACCTAATGAATGCTGATAAATTTATTTCAGATATATTTTGACTAGATAGATAATATATTTAAACATTGTATATAATTATGTTAAATAAGTTTTTTTATAGAAATATATAATATACATAAAATATAATAATTATTTTTCATATTTTATATCTAGATTAAATTACATTAGTAGTCACTTAACTATATTTTTTAGCTATCGAATTATAAAAACTTACAAAATGATCACTCAACTATTAGTAATTTTTTAAATATTTATTTTTTAATATTTTACCATACTCATTTTATATTTTATATTTTTTTTTACTTATAGAGTTTAAAAGTTTTATTTATAATGTAACAAATGTTAACTTTTGGTAAAAAAATTTAAACTCTAAGTAAAAAAATCAAATATAGTGTAGCATTTCATCTCATGTTGTTAGTTAAAAGAGGAAGGAATCCCACATTGTTTAGGAATAAGCTGCAAAACTGTTCATGAGTCTATATATACACATATCTCATATCCCACATTGCTCAAGAAAACAAGGGAAATGAGACTTTGGGTCTATATAAAGATTTCCTTTGTAAGTTATGTTTCCATATTAATTGATGACACCTTAAAAAAAATGGTGTTGTCACTTTAAGCCTTTATAAAGGTTTATTCTCGTAAATTTTTAAAAAAATTGGTCTATTTTTATAATATTTAAAAAATGACCTTTTTTGAAAATTTAATTCGAGAATAGTTTTTTTTTTTGGAAAAAAACACGGGCTAAAACGCATCCCCGAGGGAGCGTTTTTGCCACATCAGCAAAGCGCGCCCTCAGGGCGCGATTTGTCTTTGATGTGGCAAAAATGCTCCTCGGGGGCTGCTTTCTCTTTGCATCCCCAGCAACGCTACCGGCGTGGGCGCGTTTTTGGGAAATGACCCTTTTCGATAAATAATTAAAAAATTGGTCCTGTTCCGTAAATTTTGTAAAAAAAAAGGTATTTCCTGGTAAAATACCCTCCAATTATGCTGTTGATTCATCAATAATAAAAATATTAAAATATAGCCTGAAAATGAAATGATAATCACGTTTACATGTTTAAATAATAATGGTTTAATGACAAATTTGACCACTAACGTTTATATGTTTTGTCAAAATGGTCTTAATTGTATTTTTGAGCTTATTTGGCCATCAATCTTTATTCTTTTTTTTTTCAAATTACTTTTTTTAACAGATTGGATAAAAGTACCGTTAAAATAGTTAACGAGATGATGTGGAATAATTTTAATGAGATATAATGTATTACTTAGATAACCCAATAAAATAATTACACGTGAAAATAATAATATAAATAAATAATTCATGAAGCTAAAAAAATAAGACTTAATTTAATGAAAATAAACGTAATTATTTAAAAAAAGGTTTCAAAATGAATGCACTATCATGTGATAAAAGTTGGAAGCCGTAGGAAGTTTGAGCAATGATAGTTCCTTCCATATCGATTTTGAGTAATACATAAAGGAGAGTCCAATTTGCAAGGAGATCTTCAGAAGAGATAGTCGATTGAATCCTTTGTTGATTGGAATGATCAAGAGTCTTAAAAATAGAGCAGACGATCGAATGGTAAATATCAGAGATTTTCTTGACGGGGGCAATGAGACTTAAGTTGGAGCTTCTGAATATAAGGTCATTTCTGGATTTTCATATGATCCACAGGGTGCAGGCAATAGATGTGTATAAATTCTTGGAATCTTGGGAGTTGAGTTCATTACCCTATAGCCATTGTAAGATCCACTCAAAGATAGAAGGATTATCAAATGAGTCAGTGTGTAAGGATAAAAGAGAGCCAAACCATAATGCTCTAGCAAAACTATAAGTAAGGAAGATATGGTCTTGAGTTTCCCTATTTTCTTTGTAGAATGCCCCTCTTTGTAGAAGGGGCATTGAAAATCAATATTAGAAATTTGTCTTGAAATGAGGTCCTTAGTGGGGAGATAACCATCACAAATCTTCCATAGAAATAGGATTATTTTAAAGGGGATCTTTAGCTACCAAAGATTTGTCCAAATCATTTGATGTGAACCTGGGCGGGTGACATTGGAACTCCTTTGATAAAGAAGATTATAAGCATTTTTAACTTAGGGTGGGTTTGGATGGGTGGAGGGGTGCAATGTGGTGCGTTTAGTTTACTTTTTGTCTCACGATACAATATCACTACAATATCTAATCTCACCGCCACTGCTGTTTTTACACTAACAAGGAAGCTTTTTGGGTTCGTGTGCTTAGATCGAAGTATCGATTGAAGGAAGAGATACCATTTTGTATTGACAGAGATAGAAACTCTTTTCTTTGGAAGTCTCTTTCCAGAATTTGGTCTTTACTTCGTGAAAACTTACATTGGTCTGTTGGAGATGGTTACAAAATTCAGTGCTGGCAGGATAATTGGATTCCAGATATTGGACCCTTGATTAGACACTTTCCTACTGATGTTAATCTGAATTTTGATTGCCGACTGCATGAGATGATTACTGAGGATGGCTCGTGGAATTTAGATCTCTTTCGAGTTTGGCTATCAGAAGAGGTGATTCAGGTCATTAAGGGTATCTCTCATCCACATCCTTTAGAAGGTCCTGATAGAATTTCTTGGAATCATACTTCGCCTGGTGTTTTTTCTGTTAAATCTGCCTATAAGGCCATCAAGGGAGGAGATTGGAACCCTGATGATGAAAAATGGAAGATGGCTTGGAAATTTCCTGGACCTCAACGGATTCGTACCTTCATTTGGACGATTTTACAAGGAAGAGTTCTTAGTAATGTTGAAAGAGTTAGGAGAGGTATCTCGGATGATCCTTCGTGTCACATTTGCGGTTTTCACTCAAAAGATATTCTGCACATCTTACGTGATTGTCCGGCAGCTAAAGATGTTTGGACTCAGGTTAATCCAGGTAAGTAAATTCCAAATTTTTATTCTCTTCCTTTTCAAGACTGGTTTTTTCTTAACTTGCAGGGGAATAGGCTGGTTCATGAGGAGGGAGCTAGTTGGGCTTTTTTTTTGGATTACTCATTTGGCGCATGTGGAAAAATCGGAACTTATACATCTTTCAAGGCAAACCGTGGAGCTCAAATGAAATAGTTTAAGGATCTTATAGTTGTGCGTTACATTTTTTCTTTTCCCCTCAAGAGATCC
The DNA here is from genome assembly GCA_025698515.1 of Gossypium sturtianum. Lineage (NCBI taxonomy): Eukaryota > Viridiplantae > Streptophyta > Magnoliopsida > Malvales > Malvaceae > Gossypium > Gossypium sturtianum. The sequence continues at coordinate 4,485,810 of CM046946.1, read as the reverse complement.
TTTCTGGATGTCTTGATCAACCTGTTGATGTCCATACCTCCGCAGAACATGTTCATCTTTTCACTGATGGGGCAATGCAATTAGACTCTGGACTTGCTGCAGCTGGGGGAGTTGTTCGTGACAAGGAGGGGCATTGGATCACTGGCTTCCACCATTTTCTTGGAAAATGTTCAGCTTTCAATGCAGAACTGTGGGGTATTCTTGAAGGCTTCAAACTAATTCAACGTTTGGGCTATGATCACGTAATCATTTATTCCGATAGCTTGGAAGTTGTTAAAGGCATACACGGAGGCTCTTCAAATGTTTCCAATTCCACATTAATCAGGCGTATTCATAACATTATGTCTCAAGAAAATCATTGGTCTCAGCAGTATATTCCGAGGGAACAAAATCAGATTGCGGATTGTTTAGCTAAGCAAGCTATGATCGAGAAAGGAAATCTACAAGTTCTAGATATCCCACCCGAGATGGCTCGTGTTTTAATTGATAAGAATAAGTTTTCAGGCAGTTCTTTTGTTTAAGTGTTACTCTTGTAATTTTATTTTTTCTCACCAAAAAAAAAAAATACTTTTAATATATTATTTTTTATTGGTTTAAAAATAGACATTCATTAATTGCATATTTCCTTCCCTAAATTTTGACATTTGTTAACATTTCCTCATGTATATGAAAAAAAAGAAAAGAAAAGGAAAAGGTTATCTATTACGTAATTAAGGATAAAAAGGGAACTTCAAGTAAATTTTAAAAAGAAATCTAAATTAGGGGTGAATATTTGGTACATTTATAGTGCATTTATTTTATTTCATAAGTAATTTTAAAAAATTGATGTGTCTTTTTTTTAATATTTTACTATATCTCTATAAGTAGGGGTGAAGGCAAAAATTTTATTAGGAGGAACCGAAACTAAATTTTAATTTTTATGATAGAAAAATTCAATTTTACCATTTGAATAGCTTATATCTTTATAAATTTAAAATGTTTAAATAGAAATTTTTTCATTTTAGGGTGCCAAGGCCCTTGCCAACCCCCTGACTATGCCCCTGTCTATAAAATACTTGTCAACTTTTAATTTTACTTATAAAATCTAAAAACTTTATTAATAGTATATAAAATAATTTTCTTTTATTACTTAAAAAGAAATCTTCAATAAAATTATTGCATTTAATGCTGAAAATTTGTAAAGAGAAATCTTAAAAGTATTTAATTAATGTAAAACAACTTCAAAATTAATTTTTAATTTTCAAAAAGGTCCTAGGTGATGAAAAATACACAGCATTATGCACGCGGGCCGGAGAAACACAGCACATTAATTGACTGCCGGAGAGACACAGCACATTAATTGACTTTATACACACTATTTAACACACAACATCAATGAAAAAGTGCAGTATTATCTAGATATTGCCTTCCGCATTTAATCTTTTTGAACTTTTAAGTTCATGCGATAAACGTGATGTTTTGAAGTTATGTCATATTATAATTTAAATTTTTATTAAAAAATATAAATTTTAAGTGATGAAGGTATTATTTTAAAATATTACATTATCAAACGGATTAAAATTAGAAAAAAATGGTTGAGTTTTAAAATTAATGTGAAAAAAAAAATTCCTGTCATTATGATTGGTTGCCCATTTTGACATGGAACAACATCAAATAGATGTGAAAATGGCATTCTTAGTGGATATCTATAGGAGAATACTTATATCAAACAATTAGAAGGATTCCTCTTGAGTGATGGTTAACAAATTTATGCAAGCTTAAAGAATCTATATATAGATTAAGTCTCTCGCCAATGGTATTTAAAATTCCATTCTTTTTGTTCTAGAGAAAACATTATGGACCAGTGAATATACCCTAATTAGTGGGAGTGAAACTTGTGTCCTTGTTTTTTATGTGGATGATATTTTACTTGCTCCCAATTATAAGGATTTTCCATAAGAGGTGATAGATTCAATTTGAACTAATGTCCAAAAAATGAGTTTGAAAGGGAACAAAAATGTAAAGCATCATATACACATTTACTGTTGGAAGTTTAATGTATGCTCAAGTTTGTACTAAAACTGATATTGCATTTAATTTTGGTATGTAGAGCACCGAAGAGCTATGAAGAAAGCGATGATGTTCCTTAAAGAGACAAGATTACATGCTTACAAACTGACAACCCAGAGACAATTAATTACTCAAACTCAGATTGCACTATGTGTTAGGTTCATAAAAATCAATATCTTGATACATTTTCATGTTAGCTAGTGGAGCTATGTTTTGGAGGAGTTCAAAGCAAATATTGATTATTATTATTTCCAATGAGGCTGGACTTGTTTCGAAGAAAAAAAAAAAAAACTCATATCAACATTCCATTAAACATTTAATGGAGAAATGTTCATAAAATACATTTTCAATAACATAATGATCAATTCGTAACTTTTCATATTTGAGTGTTGAAAACAAAAACACGTTAATTAACAAAGGAATCCATAAAACCAAATGATGTGTCGAACTAATGAATATAGCTCAACTCGAGATCAAGATGATGTTTTTAGTAAAATATTATAAATTCAAGATTTTTACTTACCATTAAAAATAAGCAAATTTAACTAATAGATTGCAACTTAACAATTTTTTATTTTTTTTAAAATTGCAGACAGATTTATCAAACCCTGATTTACTTTATAATAATTATTTTATTTCAAAAATCATAAAATTATAAATATTATATATTGCATTCAATAATTTTTTTAATAATTAACGGAGAAAATTAAGATTATTTGAAATCCAACTCAAGATCTGATAGCTACACAATAATTTTTAGTTTTAAATTTTTTGCTCACTTTTTCTTTTGTTTTTTCAAGTGCATGTGATTTGGTATCTTCTTGTAGTTTTCACCAGCTAATGGATGTTTTATATGGAAATATTACTATTTTGACACTTTTGTTTACAATCATATTTTTTTTTCATAAAATATAATTAATGATTTGATTGCAATACTTTGTTTATTACAAATTAGATGAATGATTAGTGGGAATTAGAACATTGAAGTTTGTAATACTTAAATGGTTAAAATATGTTGTTAGTCCTTGTACTTTGATCAAAATTTAAGATTTAGTTTATATACTTAAAAAGTTATTTTTTTATTTAAAAGTCTTTTTCCAGTCATTAAAGTCGTAAGTATTTTCTATCAAATTTTGTCAATTTGAAATTTTGATTAGACTGTTCACATATGACGTGAAAATACACGTGTTAAATTAAAATTTTTTAACAAAAACTACCAACGATGATAATGATTTTAAACTATTATTTTTAAAATGAAAAAGTAGGAGGATTGAATTTTTAACTTTAAAAGTACATGGATGAAATCTCAAATATTATACAAGTATAGGGATTAACTACAAATTTTAACCTTATTAAATTAGTAGAAATGTTAGTTGGCAAGGGCCACGTTGCCTATTCGTTTTAATGACTGTGGAATGTGGATAAAAATTGATAACCACAGATATAAAAATAATAATAAAAGACTATTCAATTATTATATTAAATAATAGTGTCATGTCGAAACTAATTGCAAATGATTTAATAATAAAATATATTAAATCATAAATTATTTTTTGAAGAAATATATTAAATAATTATGCAGCTAGCCACTTTAAAAATGAAATATTAACATTTTTTTTTTCTATTTTGATCACCCGTCGTTGAATCGATAACGGTCTAATTAGTATGATAAAATATTTAGTCCTCAATACTTATATAGTCTATTAATTTGATCCTAATTCTAAATAATTTAATAAATTTAATCATTCACATTTACAAATTCTATCAATTTAATCCTCAAACTTCCTAACAAAAGCTTTTAACTTTTAAAATAGAGGTATTCTATATTTATAAATTTATAAAACCCAAAAAGAGAAAAAAAAAGCTTCTCTAAGGGTGGGTTTGGATGGGCGATTGAGTGCGGTGTGGTGCGTTTAGCTTACTTTTTGTCTCACGCTACAATATCGCTACAGTATCTAATCTCACCGTCACCGCTGTTTTTACACTAACCGCAGGTAAACACGCCGTCCATCCAAACCCACCCTAATAAAGTTAGGTGTTCCGAAGTAATGAAATGCTGTGGGGTGACTAGATTAGATAGATCATGAACAACCAAGCTAAAAATAGGTGGAAACAAATTTGTTATTAAAAACAAAACATTCTCGCATATGCAACAATCAAGTGAAGCAGTAGTCACACTTTCTACTTTGCTTTCGGTTTATGCCATTAAGTTGACCACGCACATTGTTATACTCAGCAACACCAACCTAACATAATCTAACAACATATTTGTGTAAAAAACCAGCCTACATTCAGGTGCATAAATCAGAAAATCTAGCAGAGGACTTACTGCCTTGACATCCTCCTTAATCTTTGCCACTTGAGTGTAATTAAAATGGATTGAGGACTAAATGTGTTATTATACCAGTTAGATTGTTATCAATTTAACGACGAGTGACCAAAATAGAAATAAATTTAAACGTTAGTGCCTAAATTAAAAATTTTTAAAATTGAATGACCAAAACAAAAACGCAAACATAGTTTGGAGACCATTTGTATAATTTACCTTAATTAAATTAAAATTTGTAATCAAATATTTTGCGAACTCTATTTCACATAAAATAAACTTTTATTATCATTATTTAACACGAAAATTTAAGTTCACTAAACCAAATCGACTCATGAATAATTTTAATTTTCAGATAAATAATGAATTATAAATAATGAAATTCGAATTCTAAACTTATTATAACATTAGTATACAAAAGAAAAAGTGAAAATAAATTAAAACAAGAAGAATAGTATTTTTTTTGTTTTTATTTTAAATTGTTTTATTGAATTTTTAATTGGTTGGTTTTGTATTTAATAATTGTCGCTTGTTAAAATATGCTTAAACTCTTTTTACTTTTCGAAAATTAGAGATTTAATCTTTGTACTTGTATTTTTAAAAATTTAGTTTCTCTATTTCTCGTATTTTAAAATTCATATCCAATTGTTAATACTGTTAAATTTGGATTAATTTCAACATCTTTTTTAATTACATAGTTACCAAATAAGTAGTTTTTTATTTCAAAATATCACAATAATAAAAATATTAACAATATAATTTAAATTTTAAAATCTAAAAAATAAAATAAAAAAAAACTAAATTTCTAATATTCTAAAAGTACCTATAAACACATTTTAATCTTAATCGATTCAACATCGTACTTTTATTCAATATACCAATCGAGTTTCGATTCAATAAATTCAATACACCCATCCAATTCAATCCTGAATTTTCAACAGGAGAGGACAGGCTGTGAATAGGCCCACAGTGACGACTATCAAAGATGATTAATGGCTGACTCACCCACCAAATTATCAAATTTGTCCCATGTACACATCGCTAGATTTGTATTAATTAGTTTTAATTATAAATTTATTTACGCGGATTGAATCATAATTCAACTGGTATGAGTATTGTTGTCAATGCAGGAGGATATGAGTTCAAGTGCGTTAAAGTGCATTGTCGACTGGGGAAGAACTATGAATAGTTTTAGATATTGTTTTAAAAAGTACAGATATTATCAGAATCTATAATTAGATTATTCAAAAAAAAAATATAGATCATTGTTTAATATAAAGATTATGTTAAAAATTCTAATCTAATTTCCCTTAAAAAATTTTATGTTGAAGTTATAAGTCTATAATTAATTAGATGTATTTAATATTTTACATGAATTAATCTTTGATAATATTAAAGAATATAATTGAGATTGTGATGGCCCAATTAATAGTAATCGTAACCAAACGTGATTTGTTAATCAATGAACGGATACGTGTTTTGTAATAGATAAAATAAAAAATTCAGTACGGCCTTCAATCTGGAGTTAGCAACGTGCTTTTTACATTGTAAATTAGACTTATTAGTGCAAATTCTGACTATGACCCATCAAATATTTTTTTAAAATCATGTTTTCACAAATCATATAATTGAAATCTAGAGATTTGCTTTTAAATAAAAGTATACTTTTCCGTATACAATTAGGCATATGTTAACTCGTTTTAATTAAAATTTAGGGAAATAAATTAATTTTGGTATTTGTATTATTTGATTAAACTTTTTTTAAAAAAAAAAGAATCGTTAGATTGAATTTTGAAAAATCGAGAATCCCGGGATAAAGTTTTCTGAAAACCCAAGAATCTTGGGATAAAATTTATGTCTTATCTTTTCCGTATGATCTTAAAAACTTTTTAGAAAAGCGCTTCTAAGAAGCATTTTTTATTTATTTATCATGTTTGATCTTTTTCAACATTTTGAAATATGTTTCATATTCAGTTGTAGAGTTTCCTATAAAATGAAGACTGATATGGAGAGGTTTTCAGAATTAAATTTCGAGCAGAAGATTTGCATGTTAAGGAGAAGATTGTTGATGTTAAAAATCTGAAACTGAAAAATCGACCCAACAAAGTAAATTAGTTCAAGTAAGTAAATTTGGTGTCGTTTGAATTCGGTTAATGAGTATTTATTTTTCTGTATAATGTTTTCATTTTAAATTTATACTAAACATGTGAAACTGATTTTTTTTTTTTGGCAAAGATGAGTAGACAAATTAGAGCTATTATTTATTACAAGGGTCAAACTTGTGACACCGAAATAGGGGTCGCTTTTGTATCAGCCTAATTTACAGAATTGGCTTTTAACCTGAGCATCAAACTAAATGAGCTTCTGTTAAGAATTAGAAGGAAAGTCTCGACTTCAAGACGAAGGAGAATTCCGAGCTTGAAATATAGATATCTAACGTCAATGAACCCTGTTAGATATGATACATTTGAGCTCAACTAGAAATGCTATACTAGAGTTATATGCCAGTTTGTCGATGTAGAGGAAGGTGGTCTGAGTTTGACAACAGTTCCAGTTAATTTGTTTCAGGAACAAGAAGCAAATAGTCCAACCACACGGTTGTGCGGTGGTTTCAACGACGTTTTTACAAAGCTCATATAAGGGAATGCCAGAATCATCAATGGGAAGGCATTCCTCGATTTCTGATCGCGCCCTAAAGTTTGTACGTAGGGACTTAAAAATATGCAATTGAATATATATATATATATGTTAAGCGCGGTATTTGCAAGCGAACATATCAAATTGTAATATAGTTTTAGTTTGCAACTGAACACTAGGAAGTTTTTCGAGGATCCTACCCAAAGGATTACTAGATTGGAGAAAATTATTACTAAATTAATTACCTAAAAATAATTACTAATCTAGTTGAGTTACGAATTAGTAATGCAAATTCCAAATTGATTGAAAACAAAACTAACTTAAACTAAAACTAAACCTAGGTTAAACTATCGGAACTTCCTATTCATAGTTTCAAGAATACGAGTTACTTAGCCTAGAATCAATTGAACCACTAATTACTAACTAAGCTGATAACTACCATTAATTGAGTTATTTACCACTCTTAACTAGGATTACCCTTTCGGTCTCATATTCGTTAAAAGTTACTACCTAAGATACCCTTTTGGGCTCACCTAGGCATACAGATACATTTTTTCGGTCTCATTGCTTATCACAAGTCTACTAAAGGTTCACTCAACAGGATACCCTTTTGTCTGGATATTTTACTAGGGTCGTCAATCCTAGTATACTAAGTTTTTAGCCAACTTAAATAAATACTCAATTTTAGATAGTTATTCACTTAATCGGTTAATAAGTTAACCAATTGATTTATGCGATATATATATAAAAGCGCAAGTTTATTCTAATATTTAACACAAACATTCAATTAACAAAATTAATGAAAGATATATAAATAAAAGAATGAGAAAGAGAATGCTTATTGATGAATCAATTTTACAACACGAATTCGGAACATTCTCCGCTCGCAATCGTCACAACTTTGGAATAGAAATCTTCTGACTAAGAAAACATAAAAGCCAAAACCCTAATTTACTGACAGCTAAACTGAAATCTGTAGAAAAAATCCCCTAATAAGTTGGTTTGAGCTGATATATATAGTAGTTGTGTAGTATGACCTAATTAGGTCAATTATAGGCTTATTAACAAGTTAAATATGATTATACAGACAAAAACACCCTTGCATTATTTTTGGGCCTCATCGAACTGGAGTAGCAACATTTCACGCCGAATGCTCCTGATGGGCTCGAAACTAACTAATATTTCGACAAAGGCAAGCGCACCTATCGAACAGTAGTATAGCTATGATGAGTCCGGAATATCGTATCCACAAGAACTAAAATTACTAGTAATAACTATCTTTTTATTATTTAGCCTAATAATTAAGGGGATTTATGTTAATCTAAAATTTAACTAACTAATTTACTATGAACGCGATAGATAGTGAAGAAAACAATCGAATAAACCAATGAATAAAGACAATACCCAGGGAAGAATCCACCTAGACTTCACTTGTTATTCTGACTCTGAATTAAACGATTTATTCACTTGCCTTAATCCGTAGAAATCCCTAAATTATGTTAATATCTCTTTCGAGACTAAGAACAACTGACTCTAGGTTGATTAATGGAAATCTCTTTCTAATTAAAACCCCTATCGTCGCATTAACTCGATCTATGGATTCCCTTATTAGATTTGACTCTAATCCGGCAGATTTATGTCATCCTATTTCTAGGGTTGCAATCAACTCCGCTTAATTATGCTAGATCTTCTCTTAAACATGGACTTTTGCTCCACTGAATAAACACATCAAACTTGAATTAATATCCTGAAAATATTAAAGCAAGGGTTAAGAAACATAATTAAGAACAAGAACAAGTATTTATCATGTAATTCAGATAATAAAATAATAAGATTCATCATAGGTTTCATCCTCCCTAGGTATTTAGGGAGTTTAGTTCATAACGTAGAAGGAAAACATATCAGAATAAAGAAAACAACAAGACATAAGAACCCAAAAACTTCTAAAGAACTTGATGGAGATCTTCAATCTTGGAGTGGATCTGCTTCTGAGATGAATCTGACGGCTTCCTTCGAGTAATTTCTTCGATCTACTCTGCGTCCCCCTTTAGGTCCTCTTCTAGTGTGTATTTATAGACTTTAGAATGCTCAGAAACCCTAAAAATTGGGTTTTTCCGCGTAACAGGAAAGCAGGGTGCGTAATCGACACGGGCTGGCACATGGGCGTGTGGCTAGCCCGTGTGGCTCACATGGGCGTGTGCCCAGCCCGTGCGGATCCTGAAAACTCCGATTTTGGCCCTTTTTTCGCTCCTTTTGCTCCCAAATGCTTTCCTAAGTATAGAAACATGAATTTAAGGGATTAAGAGCATCAAATTCACTAATTCTCATCATAAATCATCCAAAAATATGCCAAGCATGGAATTAAAATATGTTACATTTATGGTTTATCAAATATCCCCACACTTAAGCATTTGCTTATCCTCAAGCAAAATCCTCAACTCATAATTAAAATTAAGCTTTCTCAATTCATAATTCTCATGAATAATGTTTTATCATAATTCATAAATAATCACACATTGATAATTTAACTAAAAGAGCATTAAAGATTCAAACAATCCAAGTCACATATTTTTAAAGCATGAAAACATAGGTATTTCCCCTTATCTATATAATTAACTTTAATTCAAAACCGACAAGATTCGACATCCTCACTAAAGATTCACTCAAATCACTCAAAGTGTTTAAGGTTAAAAAATTAAGCACTCAAAAGTCAAACATGAAAAGTTATTACCATAGGCTTGCATGAAAATCAAATCTCCACCACTATAAAATGAGATTATATACAAATCAAAAGGTCTTTAAAGGGTTGTAATGGGGCTTGGGTTAAAGGAGTGGATAAAGGCTAAAAAAGAAGGTTAAAATCGAGATCGAATTAACAATTTACCTAACTAGAAAAATAAACTAATACTGAATAATTACATCAATTGAAAACTTATCAATAATAACACGAGCTTCTTCTCAAAATGTGAAATTAACCGTTTAAGCTCAAATAACATAGAACTAGTAATAATTAAAATAAATGTACATATATTTTTATTTTTTTCACTTTTTTTTTACTTTTACTTTTTTTTCACTTTTTTTTGAGTTGTGGATAAAAAGAGATAATTTAACAACTGAAACAAAAGAACATAGTTAGGCAACTGACCAAATCAAATCTCGACAAAAAGGGAGTCAATACAATAGGAAAAATTCTCAATGAATCAAAAAGAATGAGTTATGGGTTAATATTAAGGGTAGATCAAGAAACGGTTTATTAGGCTCAAAGGGGTTCACTAAAGGTTAGTTATGAAGGCAGGCTTTTTGGGATAAGTGAGTCAAAACCTAGATGCCTTTTTCATCTTAGTATATCAAATCAAAGGTGCGCTCTCAATATGTATAATCGAAGCAAGTTCTAGAATAACAAATCAATATTGACACACTCATAACCAATAATAAAGTGAGCAAGAAAAGTGTATGCTCTAAAGTCTCAAAATCTCACAAAAATTACGGTTTTTGATGTCAATCTCGTAAATCTCGAACTTCAAGGTAATATTTAAATTTAGGGAAACAATTTAGCAATTTTTTTTATTCTGAAAATAGACTTATCATGCTTGATTCTCTAATGTCTTAAAGTTTAAACAATCAATGCACAATTACCTATGATTTAATCCAAAACATATCAATAAAAATCATAAATCAATAAAAATTCATTCTAATAGTAATATGAGAAAATTACTTAAGAACAAGATATAATTCAGGATTTTCTAATAATCATATAAATAACCTCCCCACACTTAAGATGTACATTGGTCCTCAATGTATGAATATATATAATGACAGTATAAGTAGAATATCATAAGAGAGGGAGAGAAGTGAAACCGCTCAAATTTGGATGAAGTCCTCAAATTAGTGACTAGCGGAATTGTAGAGAAGGCTAAATGTAGTGCATGATTTTGAGCAAGCTATTAAGAAAATAAACACAACTGGTGGAGAAGATTAAAGGATTACTCAATTAGGAACAACCATAATAACTAAAATATAGTTCAAAATATAATAGACAAGTCTTTAAAAGATGATAAGAAACATAAAAGACAAATAGAATAAAAATAAAAATAAAAATAAAAATAAAAATAAAAATAAAATTAGAATTAGAAATAAGATAAAACAAGAGACAAAATAAGAAAAGAGAAAATCGGTTAGGGTTTTTATGGGGTGACATGGTTGTGTGAGGGTCCCTGTTGAGCCACACGCCCGTGTGGTATATCCCCAGCCCGTGTTCGTCGCGAAATTTAAAAGCCCAGTATTCACACGGCCGTGTGCTAAGTCCTTCGCTTCTCCCACGCCCATGTGGAATTTGACACGCCAGTGTGACCGTACACACGACCGTGTGTCTTGCCCGTGGAGCCCCTTGACTTGTTTTAATTTTTAAAATTTAAAAAATTAAGCTCCATTTTTCACACGGCCTAGGACACGCCCGTGTGTCCAGGCCGTGTGGTCCACAAGGCCGTGTCGCACGCCCGTGTGGAATGTATTTAGGTCGTGTCTCTGTCGATTTTTGGGGATTTTAAGCTCCAGGATCCACACGACCAAGGACACGCCCGTGTGTCCAGGCCGTGTGGTCCACACGGCCATGTCGCAGGCCGTGTAAGCCTTTGTCAATTTCTTTAAAATTTAAAAACTAAGTCCTAGGATCCACACGGCCAGGGACACGCCCGTGTGTCCAGGCCGTGTGGGTTTTAAAACACCATTTTTTTATTAATTTATTTATTTAATTAAATATAATAAGTTAGGTATGTTAATGCTCGGGTTGCCTCCCGAGAAGCGCTTGTTTAGAGTCTAAGCTTGACTTACCTCGTTTTTGCTCGGTTATGGTGGTTCGGGGATTCGAGACTCCTCTTTCTCGCTATCAGTTCTATTATCAACATACAATTTGAGTCGAGTAGTGTTTACCTTAAAAGTGTCGAAATTAGAATGAGCTACCTCGACTGTGCCGTATGGGAAGACATTGAGTACCGTGAAAGGAGTCCCTCCGTTTTCATTAAGCTCTGACGTGGTTATTTGAGGGTCGGTTTCATCTAGCAGTACCTGGTCCCCAACCTTGAAGTGTTTTGTTCCACCTTTAAGCTCATCATGGAGTTACTTCGGTTTTGCTTCGTGTATTCTCGGTTTCTCCTTGACTTGTATTCTCCATTCGTCTAGTTCATCGATCTGAAGCCTTCGCTCATCATGAGTTGTTTTATTGTTGGCATGAAAACTAGGACGTGGCTCGTTTATGCTTTTTCGAGGTGCTTCCTAAAAAGAGGGTTGGACCACATGGTTACTAATAGAATTTATACACCCACCTTCATTACTCGATGTCTTAACCGAATCACGAGCCTGAAGAGTGATCGTTTCGTCACCTACACGAAGTGTGAGTTCACATGTACCAACATTGGCAGTTGCTAAAAAGGGTCGTCTTAAGATTAAAGGTGCGTCACTGTCCTCATCCATGTCTAGAACAACAAAGTCAACTCGGAATATAAATTCATCAACTTTTAAAAGCACATCCTCAACAATACCCCTAGGAAATCTAATAGTTTTATCTGCCAGTTGAATGCTCATCCTAGTTTGTTTAGGTTTCCCAAGACCTAGTTGCTTAAACATTTTATAGGGCATGACGTTAATACTCGCCCCTAAATCAGTCAATGCATTATTAACATTTAAACTACCAATTAAACAAGGAATAGTAAAACTCCCTGGGTCTTTCAATTTGTTGGGTAGTTTATTCTGTAGAATGGCTGAACAGACTGCATTTAGCTCCACGTGCGACGCATCATCTAACTTCTGTTTGTTCACTAAAAGCTCCTTTAAAGGTTTAACTGAGTTGGGCATCTGCGAAAGAGCTTCAATAAACGGTAAGTTAATATGTATTTTTTTAAGAGTTTAAGAAATTTACCGAATTGTTCATTGGTATGGTATTTCTTTGTCGCGTTGGAGTATAGCACACGAGGTTTATATTCTTTACTCACATGTTTTTGTGCACTGTGGCTTACCTCAACCTTACCTTTACTTACCACAGTTTCTTACCTCGGTTCAAATTCAGATTCTACTAACCCTTATTCGTCGCGCACGGTGATGGCATGGAGTTGCTCCATTGGGTTAGGTTTGGTATTACTCGGTAAGCTACCTTGTGGTCATTCTGAGATCAGATCAGCAAGCTGACCTATTTGAGTCTCGAGCCCTTGAATCGACGCTTGCTAATTTTTTAGCTCTGTTTCGGTGTTTTGAAAACGGGTTTCTGACACCGAGATGAATTTTGTTAGCATCTCCTCAAGGTTCAGCTTCTTTTCTTGTTGGTAGGTTGTTGTTGAAAGCCTGGAAGGGGTTGTTGTCTCTGATTTCCTTGTCCACCCCAAGAGAAATTGGGATGGTTCCTCCAACCTGTATTGTAAGTGTTAGTATATGGATTATTCTGAGGACTAGAATTATTACCCATATAGTGGACTTGCTCATTCTTTGTGCTCGAGTTGTAAGGTGGATATTCTGTTGTGTTCATCCCTCCTCCATTTGTGTCGCATTACATCACCGGATGTACCTGCGTAGAACCATACAAACCATCAATTTTTTTATTTAAAAGCTCTACCTGGTTTTATAACATGGTGACCGCGTCGAGGTTGAAAACACTGGCAGCTTTTGTCTGCTTTGTTCTCATGACTTGCCACTGATAGTTATTCAGTGACATCTCCTCTATAAACTCATAAGCCTCCTCAGGTGTTTTATTATTTAGGGTACCGCCGGTGGCTGCATCGATTAGCTGTCTAGTTGAGGGGTTCAGACCGTTGTAAAAGGTTTGAACCTGTAACCATAGAGGTAACCCATGGTGTGGGCACCTTCTCAACAAGTCCTTATACCTCTCACATGCATCGTAAAGAGTTTCTAAATCCATCTGCACGAAAGAAGAGATATCATTCCTCAAATTTTTCGGTTTAGCCGGCGAAAAATATTTTAATAAAAGTTTCTCGATCATCTATTCCCAAGTAGTGATGGAACCTCGTGGTAACGAGTTCAACCACTGTTTAGCTTTGTTTCTTAACGAAAAAGGGAATAACCGAAGGCGAATGGCATCGTCAGAAACGCCATTGATTTTAAAAGTATCGCAGAATTCTAAAAAGTTGGCCAAATGAGTATTTGGGTCCTCATCCTGTAAACCATCGAACTGAACACATTGTTGGATCATTTGTATAGTGTTCGGCTTCAGCTCGAAGTTATTTGCAGCAACAGTAGGCCTCACAATACTCGATTCAGCTCCAGTCAGATTGGGCTTAGCATAGTCGTACATAGTACGAGGAGCAGGATTTTGATTCACCGGATTTGCGGCAACCACAGGAGGTAGCGGATTATTATTAGCCATCTCCTCGGTACTATTGGTATCGTCCTCTTACTCTTCTTCTATATACTATAGACTTCGCCTTATTTCTCTACGGTTTCTGCGAGCTGTACTTTCAATCTTACTGTCAAAAAGCAATGGTCCTGACGGGTTCCTTCTAGTCATAAACTAAAAATACCTGCCAGAAGCAAATAAAAGAAAAGTTAGTAAATTAAAATAAAAATAAAATTAAATTGCAATAAAAAATGGCTAAAGTAATAAGAATTAAGCGTTCCTAATATCTTAGTCCCCGGCAACGGCGTCAAAAACTTGATGGGCTCGAAACTAACTAATATTTTGACAAAGGCAAGCGCATCTATCGAACAGTAGTATAGCTATGATGAGTCCGGAATATCGTATCCACAAGGACTAAAATTACTAGTAATAACTATCTTTTTTATTATTTAGCCTAATAATTAAGGGGATTTATTTTAATCTAAAATTTAACTAACTAATTTACTATGAACGCGACAGAGAGTGAAGAAAATAATCGAATAAACCAATGAATAAAGACAATACCCAGGGAAGAATCCACCTAGACTTCACTTATTATTCTGACTCTGAATTAAACGATTTATTCACTTGCCTTAATCCGTAGAAATCCCTAAATTATGTTAATATCTCTTTCGAGACTAAGAACAACTAACTCTAGGTTGATTAATTGAAATCTCTTTCTAATTAAAACCTCTATCGTAGCATTAACTCGATCTATGGATTCCCTTATTATATTTGACTCTAATCCGACAGATTTATGTCGTCCTATTTCTAGGGTTGCAATCAACTCCGCTTAATTATGCTAGATCTTCTCTTAAACAGAGACTTTTGCTCCTCTGAATAAGCACATCAAACTTGAATTAATATCCTGAAAATATTAAAGCAAGGGTTAAGAAACATAATTAAGAACAAGAACAAGTATTTATCATGTAATTCAGATAATTAAATAATAAGATTCATTATAGGTTTCATCCTCCCTAGATATTTAGGGAGTTTAGTTCATAACGTAGAAGGAAAACATCTCAGAATAAAGAAAACAACAAGACATAAAAAACCCAAAAACTTCTAAAAAAACTTGATGGAGATCTTTAATCTTGGAGTGGATCTGCTTCCGAGATGAATCCGACGGCTTCCTTCGAGTAATTTCTTCGATCTACTCTGTGTCCCCCTTTAGGTCCTCTTCTAGTGTGTATTTATAGACTTTAGAATGCTCAGAAACCCTAAAAATTAGGTTTTTCTCAGTATGTGGGAAGCAGTGGTGCGAAATCGACACGGGTGGCACATGGGCGTGTGGCCAGCCGTGTGTGGCTCGGGATGGGCGTGTGCCCGGCCCGTGTGGATCCTGAAAACTCCGATTTTGGCCCCTTTTTCGCTCCTTTTGCTCCCAAATGCTTTCCTAAGTATAGAAACATGAATTTAAGGGATTGGGAGCATCAAATTCACTAATTCTCATCATAAATCATCCAAAAATATGCCAAGCATGGAATTAAAATATGTTACATTTATGGTTTATCAACTCCCCTTCTTGGTTTAAAGTTGGATGTCGTAACATCGATGGTTGTTTGCTCCCCCTCTCGGTTTGAAGTTGGGTGTCGCGACATTGCTTGATGGTTGTCGCGACATTGATTGTTGTAGCTCACCTCTTAAATTTGTGCTCGAAATTATTCTAAGTATTGAGTCTAGCTTTGTTGTTGCGACATTCCCTCTAAATGATACGACATCCAGGGCAGTCTACTGACTCCTTGACTTAAGTTGTTGAGTTGCATACAATCAACTTTTTAGTTCTTCCTTAGGCCCGGATCGACTTAAAAAGTCATAAAACAACTCTAAATGCTCAATTTTATTCAATCTAAATTAAAACTAAATAATTCTAGAAATAAACATAAAATACATAAATCTCCTAATGTAATAAAAAAAAGCTTAACTTGTCACACTAAATTGTGGTAGATCAGTTTCAGCCCTCGGTTTTAACTTTGGCATACAGTCGAGGTTAGTTGGTACCCGAACGTAGAGACCCCGGCATGACATTCTGTGAGTGTTTTTTATTTCAACTTCGGAACGCCATCAAGTTACACAACTGAGATATCTATAAAAAATATTAGTTTTAACGTAGGGTTTTCAAAAACAGATATGTTCTCCTTACAACCTGCACCGGCGAAGGGCATCTGATCCTGGACATGAAACTGCAACTGGGGTTGAGAACGGAGATGAAGCTAAGAAGGAAGAGGAAGCTGAAACCAATGATACTCCAATCTGAGAGTTCGGACTGGATAGTTAAAAAATTGTATTATTTTTTTAATCAAAGGTCATTCCTACTAAAATAGAAGAGAGTGCTTCTGACAGTGAAGGTCCGGACAATGCTGAAGGAACACAACCAGATTTTATAGCTTATGATCCTCCACCCCACATGCTTAATGTCGACATTGATGCTAAATATGTGTTAGAACTTCCTCATAGAAGACCCGACCATGCGAGTTTTTCTACAAATTTCGATGATTTACAAGTTGGAATAAGTTTTTCTCTAAAGATTTTGTTGTTGCTGTAGTGAAGCGGTATAGCATAAAGCATGGGGTCAATTTCTATGTTACAAAACCACAAGCAAAAAAATATGAGGCGATGTGTGCAGTATATAGTACAATATGTCCATGAAAAGTCATCCGAAATTGAATTTTGACCTTATCTCTGATATTGTCTTACCTATGGTGAAATAGTTGTGTTGGTGCAGATATGTCATAGGATAATTCAAAATTGGATTCTGACTTTATTTCTAACATTGTCTTACCTATGGTGAAAGTGAATCCTAGGATTTTCGTGCCGGTTTTGATTGCTTATATCCATAGTGAGTACGACTTCATTGTGTCGTACTACAAGGCATGAGTTGCAAAACAGAAGGTAATGGAAAAAATGCATAACAGGTGGGATAAATCATATAATGATATGTAGTAATGGTTGAAGGTACTGAATTAGTACATCTAAGGCATCGTCATCGATCTGCAAACAAAAACCTGCATATCATGGAAATCGAATGATTCAAGGCAAAAGAATTTCCCATCGTCTTTTTTGGACATTCATTGAAGCATTTTGGTATTGTAAGCCACTAGTCCAAGTTAACAGTACATTCATGTACATGAGATATGAGCATCACTTGTTGTTGGTCGTTGCATAGGACAATAATCGAAAAATCCTACCAATAGGTTTTGTTATTATTGAACAAGAGATTGCGAATACTTGGGACTTCTTGACTAACTTGAGAATGCATGTCATGCCATAACCCAATATATGCATCATTTCTGATAGGACACTGAGAATGCAGGCTACGATTGATTAACATGGAAGCCTTTGGAATCGTGCACATCATAGGTATTGTATACGTCATATCGGGTCAAATTAATGGGCCAATTCCACAAAGATAAAGAGCAGTGGTATGTTACAAGCATGGCTACGTAGTAAATATTATTTTCTATATCATTCTTTAACATATACATTGTTTACATTCATAAATATACTCTTTATTTTCTTCAACAAGGTACAAGCTCATCCAACATTGACTCCATGAAATGTTGGAGAATTTGCGAGCAGTATGTCCCCTAACCCGGTCTAGTCACCAGACTCGAGGTACAGGATACTACTATAGATACCAGAGCAATCATATACAGATCATATCAATTAATTCAATTTAAACACCAATTCATTTCATAATTCTAAGCATAATACAAAATACAATTAAAACCGAGTCTTAATCGAGCTTACAAAAGCTCTTAAGTTGACCTAAGCGTGAAGAATGACCAAACTGTAAACTTTTCAAAAGTTCAGAATGACGTTGTGACGTGAGGGAGTTCCTCTTCATGACATCCCAAAACAGTTTGTCATGTCACAATGTCAGTACGTTCGACGTCACAACGTCACTCACAGTTTTGGCCTCGTCGAGATGATGAAATTCCTCGTCTCAGTGTGACATCACAAGCCTTTTCTCGTTAGGACGACCACTATATAATTGCGCAAATCCTGTTTTTTGTATTTTAATGCTATTTGATACTTGTTTCAATCCAATCATCCAAATAAGTCAAAAGATTTCTTCTATCATCCTTCAAACATGTTTAAAATATTCTCAAAACCATGCCAAAACATATCATTCATCATCTTCCTAACATCTAACCAATATGCCACAATTGGCACCAAATCGCAACAAGGGTGCATAAATAATTCCAAACCATTCCATCTACTTAAACTATTACATGTTCATGCCAATTCAATTATACCAATCTCACCACATAAGCTCAACATTTCCACATTCAAAACTAATCATTCATATACTTAGAATATAACTTATCCCCATGCCATTTTGCATATTAATAAAACTAGATTATAAACATTCAAGCCACATAGCATCTAAGGTTCAAAATAATGTATTCCAAGATAAGCACATATTATTTAAGACTCCTTATATACATGTCATATAACCGAGTAAAAAACAATTAAAAGACAACTACAAGCAAAGAAAATACAACAGAGTAAGCATTATATATGCATAGTAAGTTCATATGAGCTCAAACAGTAAACTCAATTCAAATCACAAATAACATAATGAATTAACTAATTATACGACTTTCCAGTGATCAAGTTTCACATCAGGAAGGTGAGTTCATCAGTTACAATCTTGTAGTATTTTAGTAGGTACAATACATTTCCATACAATATCATTCTATTAGAATCATCAAACATATGCGCCATCTCATCATTCCAATCACATATAGACATTTTCATATACAATACATATTATCAATAAGATATTTCCCATTTTACGCTAACCATTTAGCCCGATGATTTATAATAAATAGATACGGATATGCGGGTAACCACCAAAACACACGAAATAGCTCGTTCGAGCGATAACTCCAAAACACACCTGAGCACTGAAGTGTCAAGCTCATAGACTTCGTATGTCATAAGACATTACATCCCTCCAGAACACAACAGGGTTTCCATAGAGGCAATCAGTGATTGTGGTCTCTATAGAGACAGATCTCAATAATCCACAACAAATGCTGGATGCCAGTTTAAACAATGAATTCTCCATACATCAGTATCACTTCATACCATATCCCGTATAGCACGGAAATAACCATATTTCATGCCAATTGTATCCTATCCTTTCTTATGTTCATCCGGGCACATTTAATACATTAATTCGTTTCTTTACAATTTAGTTCGTTTCTCACCTTTTTATACCAATTTGTATACAATTCAAATCACATTCAAGGTATATAAATCCATAATTTAAACACATACATTACATTAACATATATAACTATACCATATGAACTTACCTACAAAAAATGCTAACGAGTTGAAATGTAGGGACTAATTAACAATTTTCCTTTTCCCCGATTATCTATTGGTTGATTCAAATCTTGATCTATATGGTAATTCATTTCAATTCATCAGTTTAAAATGTCTTATAACATTTTATTTCACACAAATAACAGTTCAATTTCATTTTGAATTTTTTTTCTGAAGTTTTACATTTTATTTAATTTAGTCCCTAAAACTAAAACAATCATAACTTTCACATTTAAGCCTTGTTTTTCAATCCGATTTCAATCACATCCTTCTACAGCCCTCTAGTATCTATATGTACAATCAAACCATTTAACACCAAAAGTTTCAAAAATAATCAAGGGAAACATTTCAAAACTTTAACAATTTTACAAATTAATCCTCGGGTTAGCTAAATCAAGCTCCCGAGACCTCAAAAATATGAAAATTAAAAGAAATGGACCTAATTGATAAAAATTCTTAAAGCTATCGAAAACATATGAACAAGTCCTTAAACAAAAACTTTCATAGTTGGAATCCGCTCAACTAAACTGGATTTATTATTCACATAAACAACAATTCGAAACCACAATCTGTTCTAAAACCATAATTTATACGTTAATCAATTTCAACCACTCAACGTAAAAAACAAGCTTTTTTCTGTATATTAGTCACTTCTTCTTCATCATTTCCTAGCGTCATACCATTCAGCCAGCAGAAGTAAAGCATATGGGTATGATGGAGAACTCTGCAACAATTATGACCCCATTACTCCTTCGAAATACGGTAAAATCAGTACTCATTTACGCCGACAAATCCCTCTTGAACTTTGCCGGAAAATACAAACTCCTCGAAATAATACGTTATCTCATCTTCACTTCTTTTCTTTTCTTTCTACGCTTGTTTCTTTCTTTTTTCCCTTCTAATTATTTACATTCCTTAAAATCCGACGATGGGTACACGTTTAAGCCGACACAAAGCAGTTACATCGCCGATTCCGGGATCGGCGACTCGGGGATCGGTCGGTCGCTTTGGCAGTTATTGGTTAGCGTTAATGACATTCCGGTTAGCTCGACCAAGTATGGGATCGTTCGATCTTTAGCGGAAAGGCTTATTGAAGGGAATAATAGGGAAGACGTTGAAGCTTTACGTGAAGTGAACCGGAGGGTTTTGTCGGCGGCTTTTTCGAGGACTATTTGCCGGGTTGAAGCTGCGTTGATTGAAATGGGGACCGGAACGGGTCAGTCTCGGTTGGATCGAGTTTTCCGGACGGTTCGGGATGGAGTGTGGAGCGGGAGGGTGAGGGAGGATGTGAGTAGCCGTTTGGGGAATTCGGCGGGGAAGTTGGCGGCTGAGCTACTTTGGCTAACGCAGAAATTGGTTGGTTGTGGATTTGAGGAAGAGGCTGTTGAGAGATGGGCGTCGGCTTCGAATTTGGCTCAGCTTTCGGTTGTGGCTGAAAACCGGGTTCAAGGTTCCCTCGTTAAGGTTTCGGGTACGTTCGTTTCTCCCATAGTCCCATTACTATTTTTAAACTACGGCTAATTATAAGTGTTAACTCAAAAAGTATATACATATATGTATAATCGGATTTTTTTTTTTTTTTTTTTTTTGCAGCATTCTTATTCAGGCAAATGAAGGATATAGGTTTGGAAGAGACTGAAGGAGGCAACAAAGAGAGGTTGAGGCAAACAAAGATGAAGATGCTAATTACATGGCTGCCATTGCTATGCAGAGGTAACAATGGCACCGACATACCGGTGTTGAGCCTAAGTGAAAGAGCCGAGCTCGAGAAGATATTGGAAGACGCCATCGACATGTTACAACACGAGGAGCAAGAGCAAGTGCTTTCACTTTGGCTTCACCATTTCACATATTGCCCATCCTCCGACTGGCCTAATCTCCATGCTTCGTACGCTCGCTGGTGCACCACTTCTCGCAAACTCTTTTTTTCCTCCATTAAAGATGTAAAGTAGATATTATTTTGGATATGAACCTATTAAATGGTGTATTTCATATGTTCTTAAAGGAGAAATGAGAAAAAAAAAATCTTGGTACAGCTTTATTTCCTGCATTATATTAGTCTCTCTAGGTTTATTTCATACATTAGAATGCTATAACAGCTTCACCAACCAAGCTTTAAAAACACTCTCACATAAACAAAGTGCAATATATGTTTACGAATGGATTTTTAGACTGAGTTCTCATTAAATCTTTGGCGGATCAAATGTTGAGCCCCTTCAACCAGTCTCTTCACTACTTCTCCAGCAGGAAGAATCTCCTTGATTAGGCCGACACTTTGGCCTGCATAAAGTGCCATGTTTTCGATCTCACCTGTTGTTGTTGGATTGGGATCTGAAACAGAAAAGCGTTGGATTTCGGTTTCCTGTTGAAGAACATTTAGAAACTGAAAGCTTAGAATTCATTCAGAAAACTATCATTCCAATGTTATTCGGATTCGAATAGAGTATTTAGATTCTGACCATGCCATGTATTAGTGATCGACCGATGACAGGCTGATTACTTTCGTTTTCATGAGCAGGAAGGGATTTCCAGTCACAGACGAACGGTGTTCGCAGGACACGCTGTGGTGCACCGGGCCAGAGTGCTCTACCGAAGATATCGGTGTACTCGGTTTCATCGTGTTCAATCAGTTTTTGTTTGTATGTTGGGTGAGCATAGCTTTCTTGAGTTGCAAGAAACCTGCAAATGTCTCGTACAATCATGTTCAAGCAAGAGCAGAAGTCCAGTGAAGGCTTAAGAAATCTATGAACAAACTGCGAACTATAGCAAATCATTACATTCCATTTTAAAACATGCAAATATATATATATATATATAGAACACCAAGAGATGAGATGATCTTATATGCATGAATGAGGTAATAAAATCCGGGCACCAAATGAAAGCCAAATCTTGAGATTATAATAAGATGGTTCAAACCTAGTTCCCATGCAAATGCCTTTAGCACCAAGAGCCAAGGCAGCGACGTAACCACGAGCATCTACAATGCCCCCAGCAGCAATTACCGGAATATCACGACCAGCCACCGCATCAACCACTCGTGGCAATAATGAAATTAGACCATCCTAAAAATGGTAAAAACATCAACCTTTTTACCCTAAACTTTCAGTGTTGCAAAGTTTTATGGTATTGAGGAACACATAAACTGGGTTATGAATTTTGGAAAGTAAGAAGCTCCGGTATATTGATTATACAATTGAAACCTTGCAATGTAATAGTGTTAGAATTAAGTGACACGAATCTTAATTTAAATAAAATACAGTGGTAAAATAAAATAAAACTAAAATCTATATAGAACTACACTTTTTTTATTTTATTTTAGAATAAAGTTTTTTAAACATTAAACTCCATCTATTTTATATTGATTAGAATAAGGTGTTTCAATCTTACTATACTTTTATTAGAATATGGTTTTACAAGCCTATAAATAGACATAGTCTATTCCTCTTGTAATTATTTTCAAATTCGACATAGTGAATTTTCTTCTCCTCTGCCCGTGGTTTTTTCCCGAAAGAGTTTTCACGTAAAATCTGTGTGTTCTTTATTTTTATTTCTCTTTTCTTTGCGATATATTTTTCATTACCGACATTATATTTTTCACAAATAGAGTTAAGAAATGCTCAAACCTGTCCAATTACGTGCCCTCCAGCTTCATAGCCTTGAACGATAATCGCATCTACACCCGCATCAATTACTTTTTTTGCTTCCTCAAGACTCCCAACCTTCAATGTAGTTACATTTAGCTCATGAGATAGTCTATGAGGAAGCAAAATTAGGGACTAAACATATATATATATATATATATATATATATATTTGGGTGTGAGTGTTGTATTCATATCCGATACATGTATATTCTTTTTCTTGCATTTAAAGGTCCTTGTAGGATCATTCCTCATAACCATGTCCTAATATAAGTGTCAGACACAGTCTTAGACTGAAATACAGCGTCATAGTAACCTAGATTTACATAAAGGCAACAATATGTCTCATAAGAAAAGGTTCTTGGTCAGCCACATATCCGTGTCCGACCCTTATCAGAGTAACATAGAACTTAACCATGTTTACCAATGGAACAAAAGGGGGAAAGCATGATACTCACTTGAGGAACAACCATGACCCCTGCATTATGAGCTTCTAAAACAAGCTCCTTTGAGCATTCACCCCAGGCTACTTGCAGAACAGCCACCTTTTCTTCCAATATAGCCTTTATGTTCTCCTTGTGAGGGAATGGCAAAAGAACACCAACCCCAAAGGGTTTATCAGTTAGCTCTCGTGTCTTCCTTATCAGCTCCTTTAGCTGCTCTGGTGAATCCTACAAACACCAAAACCAAACAGCTTAAACCAGCTTAAAACATCTAAAACAAACTCATTGTGTCAAACAAGTTATGGACACTAGTAACCAATAGTAAATACAAACTCAAAATCGAAGACCCTATTGGCTCAACCATAAAGAACGAAAAAAACTGGGAATTTTTGAGTACCCAATCAGGAGCATGAAGAAGGGCAACTGCACCAGCGTTTGCAACAGCAGCTACGAGCTCAGGTCCAGCAATATCATGGCCCATAGGTGCTAAAACTATTCCATAATCAAAACCCAGAATTCCTTTCCACCCCATTTCGACCCCCCTCTTTAGTTTGGTGTGACTGATATTTTGATCGTGGAAGAAAGTGGATGTTTATATATAGAGAGAACAAAGCTTTGATGTCGTAGATAAGTTCGAGGTTGAGAATTGGAGAAGAAAGCAATACTCAAGAATCTTTAGTCAGTAAACACTGAACTGTATTTGGATTTTTGTGTACTTTTTACAGAATCAGTTAAAGTTTCAGTTTCATTTTCTTTTAAGAAACAAACGAATGAACAGAGAGGATAGCTAATGTCGTACGTTTTGTCCTCTTTGGTATATAAAAATATCAATAATAGAGGTGTGAGATACAGTCTGGACAAAACGTTAGCGAGGACGTTGTGAACCACAAAAAGTGAGTGTTTTTGTTGGTATAATTGTTGTTTTATCTATTTAAAATAGGTCAACTTTTATAAAAAGGTCCCTATACTATTTGGCGGATTTAGTTTCTCTATTATTATAATTTGATCATTTTTTTACTTTTCGAATCGAAGATCCTTTTTTTTTGGCTTATTCTAAAGGCATAAAATAACTTGACATATATATCTTAATATTTTTATAAATTAAAGTATTATAGAGACCTTTATATTAATAATCTAATCGCATTTTACCCTTCTACTAAAGAAATGAGTAAATTAATCTCTATATGTTAAAAATATGTACTTATATATCAACATGATATACATATGGCATACCATATATCCCTATTAGATTATTGTGTCAGTCATACCAATTTTTAAGAATATAAATAAATAAAATTTTTAACAGAACAGACCAAAATATTCTTTAAACTAATGTATAAAAACTAATTTACCCATTGTAATAGCCCATTTTGCCCGGGCCCATAAATCATAATAATAAAACAAACCCAAAATAAAAAAATAAAAAGTCCATTTTTCAGTCCATTTACAAACCCGAAAATTAAAAGCCCAAACCCAATTACAAACATATTCCTAAAACAGTCCCTGTTACACCCGATTAGCCTAAACCCTTAGCCCAAACAGATAAACCCACTAAACCAACCCCCTAAGCAGATCTGACCCAAACTTATGCACGGCCCAAGAAGCCCAAAAGCTTACGGACGCAAGAAACCCTAGGTTTCCATTGCGCCGCAAGCTCCCCTACGATCTGCTCCCTCGCCTCGACATCACTGGCCTCGATTAGGCCGCGATTCGCGCAAATCCCCCATCGCCGCCGCTTTCTCCGTCTTCTATCTGCGAGAAAGGAAAGAAACAGCAGTACAAATGGAATCTTTTTTTTTTTTTAATTTTCTGGGTTATAAATACCCATGACATATGTAATACGGGGGAGGGGGATATTCACACACACAAAAAACAGAGATACCAAAATATTCAGAAAAAAATATCAAAGCAATAAAATACAAAACCAGTTTGCAAAGGTGATTTCCGATTTTATTTATTCATTTTTTATTTTTTTAATCTATGCATGTCCATATGTTAAACAGTGTTTAAGAAAAGGACAAGGTTATTTTCACCTGAGAACCGCCGTGGGTGACGGCGCGTGCGGCGCGTGCGGCGCGTACACGATGATGGCTGGCAGACGTTCCGAATAGAGGCGAAGAGGCTTCAGAGTGTTTCTGGAGATTTTTCTTTTTTAAACTGTGTTAAAAATGATTTTTAAAAGGGCGAAATTAGCTTATATAGTTAATTTAAAACGGCGCCGTTTTCGATTACCAAGATCCGCGCGTCGACCCGATATCCAAATGAGGATCCGCGCATTTTTTGAAAATGGGATATTTTACATTTCGGTCCTTCTAAATTTTAATTAATTTTAATTCAGCCCAAATCGCATTTTTATTTATTTTAAAATTAGCTCTAAAGTTTGTTTTGTTTCAATTTAACCCCAGGGCTGTTTTAAAGGCAGAAAAGCTGAACGACGTCGTTTTGGAAAAAGGCATTATTTCCATTTTAATCCCTGTAATTTAAGTGTTTTAATTTAGTTCTTTTAATCCGTTTTAATTACTATTTTAATCCCTGTTTCTTTTTTTATCCTTTTATATTATATTATATTTAATTATTTTACCTTATTAAGTATTATATATTATTTCCTTATATTTATTAATTTATTAATATTATGAAATCCATGTATATATATTTTTATATTTTTTTATATATATTTAATTATTATTATATTTTATTTTACTTGGCTTAATAATTTATATATTATTTTATAATTTATATATTATCTATTATATTAGATTTTAACTTGTATATTATATAGTATTATATTATATATCATTATTTCTATATAAAATTTATAACCTATTTAATTTATATTGTTTATCACATTTATAATTTTTATGATTAATATTATATATATATATATATATTTTTATTTAAAATTATTATATCTATTATTTACTGATTATTTTTATTATGTATAATCCTTATATATTATTATTAATTATTATTAATTATTTTATTATATGTTATGGTTTTTATTAACTATTATATACATTTATTTGTATCTTTATATTCGTATATTATTGCTTTAACATTTTTTTATAATTTATTTATTCATGTTATATTATTCTTTTATTATTTATTGTTAATATAATTCGTATAATTACAGTTGGTATATATGTTGTAATGTATGATTTACTCTAGCCCTTTTTATAAAAATATCTTTCAAATTAAAGCATTTTACTCAATTATTTTCAAAATACGGTGATATGTAATATTTGAAGTATTTTGAGAAGAATTTTGCCTTAACTTATTAGGTTCGATTTTTCTCGTAAAGCTTTAGGTATTACTTATCTTTTCTTTCTTAAAAAAACTGAGATTTACCAATTTTAAATCAAAAAACCTATTCTTGGGAATTCAAAGTGTTGTGCCTTAATGTAACACCCCAAACCCGGCCCAATTGCTACGACCGGATCTGGTATGTCACTAAGAAAATTTTTGTCAAACATGTCGTATTTTTCAGAAAAGCCCAAATATATTTCATATAGAATATTCCTTTGTAAAATAAAACCAAACTTAATTACATGCCTTAATTTAATTAAAATAAAAAAATTAAATAACTAAAAGTAATTAAAGCCCAAAAATAAAACAAAATATAAACTAGTGGCCCATGGCCTTATTACAACGAAATTTTAAAATCCACCAATTAAAAATATAAATAATGACTTGAGTCTTTTTTGCTAAATCCACATATTCTTCTGCATGGCCACCTTGCGTTCCTCTCCAGCCCGGTCCGAAGCACTAGGTATCACCTGAAATGTTAATTAAAAGGGTGAGTCGCGAGACTCAGTGTGCTACCCTCATGCACCACTAGATTTTGGGCCTTAAACCCATTAAACAAAATAAACAGTGTAATAATAATAATAAAAATTAATAGCAAATAATATACAAGGCCCAACCCGCTTGCCTAGGTTTCCATCCATTGCACACCCCGTACTCAACCGTTCACACCATTGGGGATTTCTACAATCGACCCACACCGCTACACACCATGATGGCAGTCTTGCTGCTCATCCACATATGATGGCCGAAGCCCTTATCACATTTAATGGCCGAAGCCCGTATAACATTTAATGGCCGAAGCCCGTATAACAGTTCACGGCATTAGCCGCTGCACATATAACGTATAACTTCCTCCTTTCAACAACTCAACCCATGCAATCACATACAAGCATTTTACTTATAACATTTAAACAGATTATTTACTAACCTGGGGATCCGCTTTTACCCTCCTTGGGCTTTCATCAATAGACCGAGATTTCGGCATTTATCATAACATATAAAACATATGAACATACAATAATAGGCAGATCTAGATGGTGGGGAAGTACTACACACCTGATTAATGTAGATACCCTTGCTAAACCGATCTACGCTTTGCTTCAAAAAGCCGAAAATATGTGAAAATAAGCCTCTCCTATATTCGGCCATAGTTAGTATTCTACCCGATTTTATATATATGAATAAACAAATCCTCTTACCTTGAAATCCCGAATGTAACACGATTCTATAACTTAGAGATCTATGAGTTTCGGTTTCTAGGAAAAATCTCGGAAATATGATCTATCGCGCTTTCGGCTTTTGAAAGAACTAAAAATTGAAAAGATGGCTAAGGGAGATTCGGCCAATGAATATTAAGGAGAAGAATAGGTGTAGTTTCGGCTTTTGAATCAAAGTGAAGATGAGGGAATAGGCTAAGAGATTTCGGCTTTTGCAGAGAGAATGAAGAAGAAGGTGGAACTTTAGGAGTTTTCGGCTTTTACTCGAGAGAAGAAGAAAAAAATGAGAGAAAAACCCGGATCTTTGAAATTGAAGAGATATTCCCCTATTTATAGAAATTTGGCACTTACCTAACCTTGCAGATAAATCCTATATTTTCTCCTTTATCTTAATCTACTAGCTCATCTAAAAGAGACTTAATTATCTCTAACTCCTCCCTCCTTTATCAAAGATATTATCTACATATTTTAATCATTAAAATCCCTAAATTTTAGCCTTTATCTCGCTTATTATCCACATAAAATAAATTCCTAAATAATAGCCTTTATCCGCTTATTATCCACATATTTTAAATATTAAAACCCCTAAATTTTAGCCTTGTTGCCATCCATTCCACCTAATCCTAATGCCCAAAATTTAGCTAACTTAAATTAAAAGAATTGGGCTCCATGAAACTTAAATTTGGGCCCCTTACTCCCTTGTGTGGCGTCACCTCCTAAGATTGGGCCACAAGCCCACTTTGGTATTTTAAACATAATTACCACTCTTTTAACTCTATAATGCCCAATCTAATAATTTAACTAAGGCCTTTGCCTAATTCTGAGCCCAATTTGGACCCCTATTACTTAAATTAACATATTAAACATATTCACCCATTAAACGCATAGGCCCAAAAATTTAGGATGTTACACTTAACTTACTGGGTTTGACATTTTGCGTTTCGAGGTAGGAATTTCCTAAAATAAAGACGAGCTTAATTTCAAAGGCACGAGGTGCTATACCTTAACTTACTGGGTAAAGTACTTTATTTCATTGGGATAAGTAAATCTTGGTTTTCTTTCTAATAAAAGGATCATATTTTGTAATTTTCTTTATTTTCAACATTCGGACATGATTTTATCGATTTGGTACCAATTTTTTGGCGTTATGAGGGTGCTAACCTTTCCTCATATGTAACCAACTCCCGAACTCGTTTTCTTGTTTTTTTGGACCAAAAATGTTTTAAAATAAAACGTTTTACAAGGTGATCCAATCACACCTAAGTAAAAAAGGATTGGTGGCGACTCCTATTTTTGTTTTTAAAGTCGATCCCCATTTTCTAAACCCGATTTTTAAAATGGTTTCGACACCCATTTTAAAAGTTATTGTATATAGTATATGGTTAAGACAATTGAACTTATTGAAAATTATTGTTTTATTATCTTCATTGTTAAATACTAAATTTTCAGCACCGTTGTCGGAGAGTAACAGTAAAATTAACTAGAACTTTATTTTTTTTATTGTTTAATTAAAACAAATAATTAATATTGGATCAAATAATTATTACCGTCAACCTTCTTTGTTAAGGTTTTGAATATTATAGAGAGACGGTTGTTATATACCTATAACAACTTACTATTATAAAGTTATAATTGTTATAAATCTATAAAATTCATATCGTGAATTTTCATCAAATAAAGAAAGTGAGAATCAAATTAATTAAATTAAAATATCTATAGTAAGTGCATCAATGCATGCATTATTGCTTTTATGCATATTTTATTTTATATTATTCCACATGATTAATTATGAAGCTTATAAATCTAACAAGTTTAAACTAAATCAATATAAGTTGTCAAATTAAAATGATTAATTTATCATGAGTTATTAAATTCAAGTAATCAATTTATAAGTTTATGTTGTTCCAAATTCATAATAGAAATGTAGAATATTTAATTATGGAACTTAACAGTTTATTAAATTGATATCTTTAATTCCACTCATTGAAAGTTATTTTCATTTAATAAAATATGATTAATAGATTTCTTTCGTGTGAAAATTATTTAATAAATTTATTTAAAGGATGGGTTAAACTTAATACGGATGGAGCAGGGTCACCGAATGTCTCTAACGCTTGTATCCAAGGAGTGTTTAGGGACTCTTATGCAAATTGGTTATTTGGATATTCAATGATAGTTGGTAAGGATTCAATCTTTAGAATTGAGGCAAGAGCAGTGTTAGAAGGACTGCGTATAACTTGGATAAGGGTTTTAGACAAATTGATGTGGTGTGTAACAATGCCCTTCTAGTGAAAAACTATTCTAGCCGGTGGAGCTACTTGTAGTAGAATGGTGGAACTACGACTTATCAATTTGTTACTAAATCGAAATGGAAAGTCTGTTTTCGTCATATCTCGAGATCTCAAAACGAAGTTGCAAATCAAATGACAAAATGTGTATTTAATGGTGACGTGGGACTGATCTCCTTTGAAGAACTACCAATTTCGGTGCGCGATTTGTTGTTGGTGGATAGAATTAATCTTACATGAGTTAATTATGTACTTTTTAATGTAATCACCTGAGGTTGTTTTTTTCTAAAAAAAAATAACTATAATTTTACTTAAATTTTTAAACAATATGTTGTTATAGAAAACTAATTTAACAAAGAATGTGCTTCATAATTATAATTGTTTTTGTTATAAATAAAAAATTGTTATAAATTATTAAAATAAAACATGAGGCAAATGGTTCAGCAAATGCACCAAAGGCCCAAAATCGAGTCCATAGGAGTTTTAAGAATTAAAGTCTATTGTTGATGAGAGGTCAACTCCATTGAAAAATGTTTGCAAGGTAGTATTAGCCAAAAGTTAATAGATCTCTCAATAGGTCGATGTTGTTCCCATTAACTTGAGGGGTATTCATCTTACCCAAAAATGTCATATATGCTCTAAGGTATGATAAATTTCATTAAATGTAAATACGATATTTCTAAGTGAATGACTATGCGCAACGAAACACTTTCACTCTATGAACATGCCAATGACATCTTTTCAAGACTTGAAACAATACTAACCTGTTGAGAAAATTTTCAAAAATCTTTGGGGGAGTAGTCCTTCCCGTGTTATACATTTTCAAATTTATACATTTCCTTTCGATTTATACATTTTCAATTCCAACTTTATCATCATTTCATTTGCTTTGATTGTTGTAGTTGTTGATTTTTTCAATTTTTTTTATTTTTCAAAAAAAAAATTAGTAGGCTAATTAAGCAGGTGGTTGAATTGGTTCAACCCTTAGCTCGGTATAAGTTGATATTGATCGAAATAAGTCGAAATACATAAATTTTGATTAGAACGAAACATAAACTACTTGATACCGGTTTAAGATCGAAACGGTACAACCAATATTAATACAATACCAACAACTGGTTGAATTCAAACGCCTGTTTTGTGACTAATAGGTTTGGGCTAATTTAATTACAAGCCGAACCTTGGAGCTGTTTTCATGAATTGGGTTTCAACTTTCAAACCCAAATAGAGAATAATTAATATGATATTTCTTTATCGATGGAATTAATATTTGATATTTCAACACAATATAAACAAATATTTAAGTTCTATAAAAATAAAATATTTACAGAAAAAAAATGAAAAGAAAAAGAGGAAAATTGTTTGATACTGAAAATTTTAAAATTTATAAATAGGGTTATGTAGTAAAAAATAAATAAAAATAAGTACTAAAAAAATAATTATTTGATACGATAATAATGGATATTTTTAGTTTCATGAGTGAAGTTAGTAATAATTATTTGATAAATACTCGAGCTTGAATAGCTAGAGCTATCAATCAAGCAAAACTCGAATTTAGTAATACCTGACTCAAATAACTAATCAACTTTATTGAGTTTTTCATTTTGATTATATATTTTAAATATTTTTATATAATTAAATTACATTATTAACTATAAGCTTAATCATCGAGTCGAGCTCAAGTTTGAATACATGAGTTTAATCAAGTTCAACTATTTAAGTTCGAACTTCAGTATAAAAATTGATAAACGAGCTTAATCGAGCCCAAACTCAAGTAACTCAATTATATCTCAAGCTTAAAAGTAAATATTCAATCGAGCTCTAAATTTCTAGTCAAACTCAAGCTCGAGCTTACCAATATTTGGGGTGTTCAATTATACCCTAAGGTGAAATAATAAAAATCCAAATCAAACAGATAATGTAATAAATTGAGAAATCTGGGAATGTGAAAGTAAAAGTGAATGGAGGGTGAGTTTGAATGGGTGGTGCGTTTACTTATGATTAGTGTAAAAACAACGGTGACAGTGAGATTAGATACTATAACGTGAAACAAAAAGTAAATTAAATGCACCATACCCACATCCAATTGTCCATTCAAACTCACTGGAATATTATTTAATTTATGTCTCAACTTGCAAATAAACAAATATTTTTATGTTTTAAGATAATCCCATTCTTGGAGACAAAGAAATCCAAACTTCACGTCTTTCAAAGAAAAAGGAGTCGTCATCTTAGAATACACAAATTACAATGTGTTTTCAATTGTACCCAAGAGAAACTAAAAGGTTAAATTCTGATATTAGTCCCTATACTTTATAAAAGTTATAGATTTAGTCTATATACTTTAATTTGATCAATTTCAATCTATGTACTTTTTGAATTGGTCAATTTTAGTCCTTATACTTTTTTGAATTTTGAAATTTTAATCCTGGCCCAAACAACAATAGTTAAAATTGTTCGATTAAATTCAATTACTAGACCTATACTATGTGTATAGTTGTATATTTAGTCAATATTCTCTAGTTGTGTCATTTCAAGTTCCTATACTTTTCAAATTTTGAGATTTCAGTCTTGGCGCAAAAGATTGTTGTTAACCCATTAATTGGATTTTTAGTGAGTGATATGTGGAAATAACAAACTGACATAGTATTACACATGATAATATGTTTTTTGCATCATATTTTGAAAATAGCAAAACTTAACTGAACGAATTTAACAATTATTGTTTGGTGAGGACTATAATTTTAAATTTTGAAAAATATAGGGACTATAAATGACCAAATTAAAGTACAGTGACTAAATCTATATTTTTTGTAAAATATAGGGACTAATAACAAAATTTAACCAAACTAAAACTATGAACAAAAATTTTAATGTGTTTACTAAGATGTGAGATATCAATGATATAACAATTCTCAATATGTGTTAGAAACTTTGATTATCTTGTCCCATTTCATGTTCGAAAAGCAGTTAAAACAAATTAATTTAATGCCGCCAAAGATATTGTGTTAGCATATTTGACCTTTAAATTTATGTGTTCTAATATTGTTATGTAGCAAATGAAGAAGCTATTCATGCATCATCATCATCATCATCATCATCACCATGTAGCTTGAAGAAAGAGATAGAGAGTTTTGAAATGTTTGAGATCCTATGTTGATCCTTATCCTTATTTTATAAGAGTATTTGGTGGATGTGCAGGAAGCTAGATAATGAAGGTTTTTATGAGACAATTACTTGAGATAACCCATGAGATAATTTCAGCTTTCAAATTAGAAATTTAAGATTATCAAAATACTGTTGGAGAGACTCTTGAAACAACCTATAAATAGGTAACTTAGTCACACCTGTCAACAGATTTTGGAGTGTCTTTTGTAAAAAAGTATTTGGAAAGTGATTTGTAACCATTTGAGTTTGTTAGAGTTATGTGACCCAAATTCTAAGATATTGCTTGCAAGTCAAGTTAAACAAAATATATTTTCTTTCTAGAAGATTTAGTATTTATGAGTATAATATATTTAGCATTTATTAGCATAATATATTTTTACTTTGATTAGAATTAGGTTTTACAAGCCTATAAATAGACATAGTCTATTCCTCTTGTAATTGTGTTCGAATTCGACATAGTGAATTTTTCTTCTCCTCTGCCCGTGGTTTTTTCCCAAAAGGGTTTCCACGTAAAATCTGTGTTCTTTATTTTATTTCTCTTTTTCTTTGCGATATATATTGTCATTACCGACATTTATATTTTTCACAGAGTTCGACTTTAGGACTACAATTATCCATTGTGAGAGGGTAAATTGAGCTTAAGTATCTAATAAATTCAGCAAAATCATTTTTCTGAGCGAATCTCTACAAAGTAAGATTGGTGAACCCGAATTGCATTAACAAATATTGTATGTTAATTCTCTCCTTACTTTGCTTATTTCTTTACTTTACCTTAAAATTGTTTCGTCCAAATTGTTCTATCCCGACTTGTGTTTCAACATCAATTAGAACAATACATTAGAACAAGTGTAACAAAAAAGGCGTTGTAATGAACATGAATTTAACAGGAGAATTTGAATGAAGTTAACAATTGAACTTACATTTTTAAATTTGAAAAGTAGAAGGATTAAATTCCTTGAAACAAAATTAGGGAACTAATCTAAAAGTGTGAAGAACACATGAACTTAGAGCATATTTCAACAATATAAAAAAACCTATCCCATAAAAAAGTAAACAAAAAAAGACCAATAACGTGCAATAAAAATAGAATAATACTTACGCTCTAATATCATATTAAGCATCGAATTTTAATATTGTTAGTTGTAACTTGAGGAATAGCTAGGAGTACCATAAAACTTATCTTGACTGACATATTTTTACCTAAATTGTTTGTACCTTTAATTGTTGAAGTTTGTTAATGTAACACCCCAAACCCGGCCCATGCGTTTCGACCAGATCTGGTATGCTACTAGTTGTACATTAAAAACTTTTGTCTTGTTGGTTTTGGAAGTCGTAAATTAAATAGACATTATTTAAGTAAATAAGCGACATTTTAAAAATAAAACCATGTATTAAGTATAATTAAACCTTTGACATAATCTCATAAGTTGCAGAACATTAAAACTACTTAGTTGGATAAAACTATGGGGCCTTATTACATTGATAATTCCAAAGTAAAAATAAAATAATACTTAAAGAAATCCCAAAAAATAATAATTTATAGAAACAAAGCTTGATGGCCCTCGAGTCCGTCTCTCCTCCCATGTCCACGATCTACTACTCATCCGGAAGAGTAGAGAAAGGAAAGCGTGAGTCACCAAGACTCAGTGTATAAATCTCAAAACACACAACGACTGAGCCCACAAACACATTATGGGCCCCGCCCATGCATAAATGTATCAATCATAATCACATGATAAACAATAAATAATGAACAACCCAACCCATCCTAGGTTTCCATCCTCTACACACCATCCCGCACCAACCATCACACCTTGGGGATTTCTACAATCAACCCTCCATCCGCTACACACCAAAACGACAACCGTCATCGCTATTCCTATTAATTAGGAATCATTTAACGTGGCATTGCCACCGATCACTATGTGACCTTTCATTTAAATTATGTGGGATTTCTACCACCGATCACCAAGTGACCTATCATACACTTCCCCTTCAATATCATCATTCCCACCCCATTGCATACATACATAAAGAAAGCATCATGCAGACTTATATATTTTTCGATACACATAGGGAGTTCTATGTTTACGTGCACTGCATCCTTGCCTAACCCTTTTAGGGTTCCATTCGATTGCCTATACACCTTCATTCCGGCTTTTTAGCCCATAACATTTATAAATAGACATACAAACAGATTTATTAGTAGTGTGTTAAAGATCTACACACTGATTAATGTCGATCCTCGCTAAACCGATCTACAACTTTGCTCAAAAAGCCGAAAAGATGTGAAAATAGGCCTCTCTATATTCGGCCATAGTTAGTATTCTACCCGATTTTATATATATGAATAAACAAATCCTCTTACCTTGAAATCCCGAATGTAACACGATTCTATAACTTAGAGATCTATGAGTTTCGGTTTCTAGGAAAAATCTCGAAAAAGTATGAACAAAAGAAGGTGATGTGTCTTTGGCTTTTAAAATACTTGAGTGAGGAGTTTGATTTACTGACAGAAAAGAGAAGAAGAAAAGAAAGAAAGGAAGAGACTTGAAGATTTCGGCTAGGAAGAAAAAGAATGAAAAGAGTTTCGGCTTTTGAATCAAAGTAAAGATAAGGGAATAGGCTTAGAGATTTCGGCTTTTACAGAGAATGAAGAAGAAGATAGAACTTTAGGAGTTTTCGGCTTTTACTCGAGAGAAGAAGAGAAAAGAATGAGAGAAAACCCAGATCTTTGAAATTGAAGAGATATTCCCCTATTTATAGAAATTTCGGCACTTACCTAACCTTGCAGATAAATCCTATCTTTTCTCCTTTATCTTAATCTACTAGCTCATCTAAAAGAGACTTAATTATCTCTAACTCCTCCCTCCTTTATCAAAGATATTATCCACATATTTTAATCATTAAAACCCCTAAATTTTAGCCTTGTTGCCATCCATTCCACCTAATCCTAATGCCCAAAATTTAGCTAACTTAAATTAAAAGAATTGGGCTCCATGAAACTTAAATTTGGGCCCCTTACTCCCTTGTGTGGCGTCACCTCCTAAGATTGGGCCACAAGCCCACTTTGGTATTTTAAACATAGATACTACCTTTTAAACCCTATAATGCCCAAACAGATAATTTTAATTAAGGCCTCTATCTAAGCCTGAGCCCAATTTGGACCCCTAACACTTAAATTAACACATTAAACATATCCACCCATTAAACGCATAGGCCCAAAAATTCAGGATGTTACAGTTAATAGCCCATAAGTGATGGTTAAACATGCCAGAATCTTAATCAAATTGAAGATTTTCAGTATAATTCACGATTCCTAAAATAGATGTTTAGATCTTTAAGGAGTTTGATCCAAGAAAGATCTAAGCTTTTAGTAGGAAAGTTTAAAGAAAGTTATCTAATTTGAGTATCAGGGTGATATTGCTACTTAATGAGTGTCGAAACCATTTTTTTGAAAAGATCGACTTTTTACTTAAAAACGAAAATGGGAGTCGCCACCAATCCTTTTTATTAGGTATGATCGTATCACCTTGTAATTTAATCATTTTAATAAAAAGTCTAAATTTACTAAAATGATAATTTTTGGTCTATGAAATTCAGGAAACGAGTTCGGGAGTCGGTTACGTACGAGGAAGGATTAGCACCCTCGTAACGCCCAAAATTGGTACCTAGTTGATTAATTAATGTCTTAGTGTCGAAAGTTGAAAACTTGAAAAGAGTTTAAAATACGATCCCTCTTTGTGGTGATGTTATTTTACTTGAAAATAGTTTGAATAAATCGAAATGTATGTTAAAGACCATCTCATCTCGATGTAACAAAATGTTGCATCCAGTAAGTTAGGACACAACACCTCGAATCCTTGAGAATAAGCTTGCCTTTTATTTTTTATTTAAAACTTATGTATTTTAATTTTAAAAGGATATTCGGTTATTTAGGTTCAAAGAGAAAAATCGAAACCCAGTAAGTTAGGGCACGGCTTATCAAATTTCCAAATACGGAATATTGCCTTTATTTTCAAAATTTTCTTTTTACGAATTTGGGTAAAAATTAATGAAATATTAAAAATGATATACGTGTAGTTTATTTGATTATGTTCAAAAAAATCATTTAAAACGTAAAAAGGGTCACAAATAATGATAATGCAACATACATTTGAAGTAACAATGACATAATATGCATAATAAAATATAACATATATAGCATTGATATTAATGAATCATAATGTTAATATGCATAAACAATAATAATAATGATGAAAATGAAAATGATAACAATAATAATGATAATAACAATAACATTAATAATAATAATAATGAATAATCTAAATTTTTGAAAGTACATAAAAAGTAATAAATAAATAATGGAATAAAAATAACAAAAATAAGGACAAAAATAAAAAAAAGCCAATTAAAAAAAGAAATAATAAGTAAGTAAATAAATAAAAATTAATAAAAGTTTGATTAAAAATAAATAAATAAACAAATAAAATATTAAATAAAACAGTTTTTTTAAATAAAAATAAATAAATTAAACAGACTAAGGACGGAATTGAAATTGAAATGAAATTCGGGGTACAAATTGTAAATAATAAAAACAGGTTAATAAGGATCAAAATAAAACGCACTAAAACTAGCGAGGACTAAATGGGAAAATAACCCAATCCTTTGGGCACGCATCCCTTCTCCAGGAAATCAGCGAGCCAGGCACTAAATTGAAACGAGCAAAAAAATAGTGGTCAAATTTAAAAAATAAAAAATGAAAATAGGACTAAATTAAAACAGCCCAAAAATACGGAAGGACCAGGGGTGTAAATAGCCCAAAAGATGAAAACACGCGGATCCCCCAGGAGCGGGTCGGGTCGCGCGCGGGTTGGCCTTAAACGGCGTCATTTGGGCATCTGTGTCCCTAGCTCAAAATAGCGCCGTTTTATATCTTCATTTAAATCAATTTAAAAAAAAAAACTCATTTTTACTCTTCTTTCTAAAACAAAAAACAAAAAAAAACTCTCTCAACTCCTCCCCTCTCTTTTTGATCTCCGGGCATTGTCTGACCATCGGGCCACCTTGGCGGCCGCCGGTCGCTGGCGACGGCGTCGCCGTCCACGGTGGTCGGAAAATTCAAAAAGTAGCCATTTTTTGGCTTTTTGACTCCCGATCCCAAAAATGTACCACCTTTCCTCGGAGATGGCAACCTCGGCCACCCATGGCGGCGCAATCGCAAGAAAAGGTGAGCTTTTGGCTCTTTTTTTTTCTCTTTGTTTGTCTCTTTTAAAATGATAGCAAAAATAATGCGAAAAGAAAAAAAAGAAAGATAAAAAGGCAACCTTTTTTTCGTTTTTGAACTGATTCTGTTTCTTTTATATTTTATTTCTTTCTCTTTTTTTTGTAAAAGAGGGAAAACCAAGACAGTGATGTTGTTGTGGCTCTTTTATAGCCGAAATTACAACTTTCAGTTTCTATTTTTTTTATTTTTTTTGCTATTTGTTGCTTCTGCTTCTTGTCTTCTTGCAGGTGGCGGTGGCAGGCGTGTCAGATCGCACGTGGAGAGGCGCTGACATGGGAGGAGCAGCGCAACTCTAGCCCTAGGGTTTTTTTTTCTGTTTTGTTTTAAGTGTTGGGCCAATCGAGATTTAGGGTTTTTTTGTATTATTGAGTCATTTGTAATTTGTTATTTTTGGGCTTGCTGTTTGGTTTTGTAATTTGGACTATACTGTTATTAGACTTTTATTTGTTTTATTGTGTTTGGGCCAATGTAAATTTAGGTCTGTACAATGAGTAAATAAGATTTAAATCACAGTTTGTGCTCGTTCAACATAGTAAATTAACTTTTTAGATAAGATCTCATAGATATAAAAAAATTTCAAATTATATAAAAAGACTTTTGATACTTATTTCCATTTTTATTATTAATGTTCACTTTATCCAATATATATACTAATATTATAGCCAAAAATCAATGAAATAAGATTCAATTTTTTTTGAACAATCTCATTATAGGTTCTGATCATATCTGTTTTTTTTTAACACAATACTTAGAACTACACATAATCCCTCCCCAACCCATAAATAGAAGGGTAATGTGTTTCAGCGCACTCAAACCCACGTCTTCCTGTATTGACAACAATATATATACTAGTCAAAATAAAATTGAATTGGATAGTAGGAAATGACTCAAGTTTAATAATTCACATGAACTTTAGATGCTAACATAATTATGAGTTGATTATGTAAGTTATTGTCGGTAGAAATTGGTGGACATACAAGTTTGACCTTTGTTTGAAAAGCAAGTCACAATTATCTTAATTAGCTAATTGAAAAGACAATGGATTGATTTGTCTAATAATATAATATTAAAAAACAAAAAAGTGATTCATACTTTATCCAATCTTTGTTTTAGGCTATTGAGCATGTTTTGTACGAACTATGAAAATTCATGCATCAATCCAAAAAGTTTATGTTCAAAAGTCTATGTCTTTCATTTTATCTTTTTGAAGAGTTCTCTTAATGTCGATCATGAAAATCTCTTTACAATCAATTTCATCATTCATTTAAAGAAAATTTTAAATATGATACAAATATACAGAATATTAAAATATAATTATATGATTTTAATTTCACTATTACGATACTCAATTTTATTGCCACGAGTCAATTTCACTGGAACCTCAAATGTTATACAAATACAAAATATGGTATTATATTGAATAAGTTTAGAAATAATATTATGACACTAGACCTGTTTAGGAGGGTTTAAGTAAAAATATAGGCTCGAAAAATGAGTTTGGATAAAAAATAAAATCCGTTTAAAAAATAAGCCTAGCCTTGGGTAATGCTTTTTTGGCCCAAGCCCGACCCGAATATGCAAAAAAAAAAGTGTTGTTTTTTATTATTACTGTTTTCTTGATTTTTTTTTGTTTTAGTGCTAATTTCTTTTTTTTTTCACTATTTTGCTACATTTCACTATTATATTACTACTATTTTTTGGACCCGGGCCTAACAAATGGGTCTAAAATTTTAGTTGGACCCGACCCAGCCTATAAGCACCTTTATATGACAAATAATATGTATAAATAAAAGTCAAATATGATTCAAATAAGTATCAAATATATGATATCAATTATTAACTTATGAAAAATTTTAAAAAAATTATAATAATGAAAATATATTAATATAATAAGAATATAACAACCATTACTATAGTCACGTTTGTTGTAGAATCAATTTTTTTATGTCTTGTCTTTTACTAAATCATCAATTCACTATTTCTTGTTTCAAATGTTAGTAAAACAATTGAAATTTTATATAAAATATATTTTATTAAATAAAAATAATATTTAATAAATAGAATTATATTTCTAAATTTTATTAACTTTATTATTTAAATTTCACTAATTAATATTATTAATATAATATAATTTAAAAAATTTAAATAATATGATAACCTCTACAATGTTAACATATTATAAAGAGGGATGGTATATAATTATATTAATCCCTCTTGGTCCAATAATAGTACATCAAATTGTCAAATAAACATGTTTTGATAGGTTGAAAAGGCAATAACAAGAGGGGTCCCTCTTTTTGGTTGATTTGTCAATTGACAACACAAACTTCCAATTAATAATAGTTAACATATACCCTTTTATTTTTATGTTTAAAGGAATTCAATTATAATTTTTCACCACAATTTTAGTGTATTAATAATCACAAATAATGCCACTGAAATCTTCGCTTAATAACAAATTGAATTTTTTTGAATATTTCGAGGTTTTAAATTCGAATACTATACAATATAGATATGTGTGAGGTGTGCTTCGTATTTTCGGTCGAATAGACGACAATGTTACAATGAGAAGTTTCCCGAGATTGCAACGACGGACGACGTCGTGACAACGCGAATGGGGATGTTGCGACATAGTGACGTGATCCCCATATAAATTGGGTTTCTTCTCTCATTTAAAACTTTGTTATTTTTTTCCAGTTAAACTCTGATTACTCTAGAGATATTTTAATATAATTAGACCTTTAATCTTAGCCCATTTAAAGGGGTATTGTATCCCTATTTTGTGAAGCCAATTAAAAGGCAATTAAAGATGTAGTACTACAGGGCTTTTCTTGTTGGAGTGACAAGATATAGTCACAGATGAATTTTGGTGAGAGTTTTTGTAGTAACTATAGAGAGAATTTTGTACTCTTTTGAGAGAACTCTATAAGAGTTACGGTTTTGTTTTCGAGGTTTGAGTTTGTATGTTGAGTACATTTAGGTTTTTTTTCTCCATATTGTACTCACGTTTGTTTACTCATTTAGTAAAAACCCGAAGCTTCATTTGTTCGTGGTTTTTTTTTACTTTTTGAATGTTTTCCATGTAAAATATTTGTGTGCCCAATTTTCTATTCTCTTTTTCGTTCTTGTTCGCCGTTTATACAAACCAATCCCAATAACATGTGTGATCATATTTATAACAATTTTATCTTATTAGAACCATAATAATTTTTTTTTTTAGAAAACTAGCTACGTAAAGGAAAGTATAACCCCTAGAAAAAATAACATGTATGTAATTTGATGGACCCTCAACTATTTGAGTATGGCATCCTTTTTGTGTTAACTTTAGAATGCATATCTTGTGGTCCATGACAAGTTTCATGCCAAAAGATTAGGCTATTCATCTTTTCAAAAATGTTGGCTTCATTAGGCTATATCTCACCAAAAACTTGTGTGATGGACCCTTGGATAATATATATTGTCATTACAAAATAATTGGGACGGACATTTTAGCTGAATTTTCCTCACCTACTTTTGTTTCATATTTGTGTTGACAAGAAATTAAAAGTTAAATTGATTGAGTTTTAGCTCAACTGCTATCAACATTGTTGTCAATGTAGGAGGACGTGAGTTTGAGCGTGTTGAAGCAACTTTATCTTTTTATTTAAGGGTTGAAGAGGGATTATGGATAATTTTAGGCATTTTATTATAAAATAAAATAAAATTTCAAATTTCAAAATTTTTTTCAACTTCTAATCTTATTATTAATACTTATTCAAGGGTTTATAGTAGAGGCTGAAATTGAATTGTGAAATTTTGGGAGCCAAAACAGAAATTTTATCACTTATTAATTATAACAGTGTAAACTTTAAGGGTCTAAAACACAATATCACCAAATAAGAGGCGTCAAGACCACTGCTCGGCCGTGCAACTCATGCATTTATTTTTGGCTAAAATACATTAATAGTCACCTAACTATTAGTAAATTCTTTTTTGGTCACCCAACTATCAGAAAATTTATTTTTTGGCCACTCAACTATGAAAGTTATAAAATAGTCAACAAACTATTCAATTTTATCTTTTCTGGTCATTAGTTGGTTAATGGTAGCAGCTTTTGAAATTGGCATAATAGCAACTTTAACCCTCAACATTTATACATTGTGTCAATTTAGTCTCGATTCTAAAAAATCTATACTCGACATTTACACATTTTGTAATTTGGTCTTTATTGCATTTTTTTTTGTGACCATTTCACCTAAAAGCTAAAAAAATAAATTTATCAACTAATGTTGATTGAAAAATATACAAAATAATGAAAATACCCAAAAACCCAAGATAATAGTTTTCATCTTTTCTCATTCTTTTGAAATTAAC
This sequence comes from Gossypium sturtianum, assembly GCA_025698515.1. Lineage (NCBI taxonomy): Eukaryota > Viridiplantae > Streptophyta > Magnoliopsida > Malvales > Malvaceae > Gossypium > Gossypium sturtianum. The sequence goes on along the minus strand of CM046946.1, from coordinate 4,442,378 downwards.
CCTCAATGTCACAAAGAAAAGCAAAACTGAAAAAAAGACCAAATTACACAACGTTTAAAGGTTGAGGGCTAAACTTTTTTAGAATCAAGACTAAACTGACAATTTATAAGTGCTGAGAATTAAAGTTGATATTATGTCAATGTTAAAAGTTGTTACTGTTAGTTACTTAGTGACCAAACGAGATAAAATTGAATAGTTAGGTGACAATTTTGTAACTTTTCATAGTTGGATGACAAAAAAAAAAAACTAATAGTTGAGTTACTACTAGTGTAGTTTACCATTTATTTTTACAAAATAGATCACAAAAATTGATATAATATAATACAAAGTTTATAGGTATTTGATTCGAATCTCATTTTAGTAAATATAATAAATTAATTACATTAAACTCGAATTGTTACCATTTTTCAGTATATGGCATTTCTGTTTAGTGTAAGGGTGAGCAAAACTCGATTCAATTTGAAAAAAAAATTGAGTTAATTGAGTCGAGTTATTCGAATTATTCGTGTAACGCCCCAAAATTTGAATATTTGATTAAGAAATATTAGCGTAATTAAATCATTGTATCTGTGGCTATGTGTTCTGTTGATATATTCGAGGTCAGGAGTTTAATTCATGTTTTTAGAAAGTTTTGCTATTTATTTTAGCAAAACCTTTATCCTTGAATAGTTAATTTAAGTTTAATTCTGTGCAAAACTATGACAAGATTGAGCTTGTTGGTTCAATGGTTAAGCTTTTGTATTTTTTTTTTAGTTTTGTGTTCGAATCTCGGCGTGTGTGTTAGGAAATATGTTTTTATTATTGTTGGAATTTTGACAGGTGGTTTTAACCATTAAAATTAACGTTCTTTCCATTCTTTTCCTTTTTCTTTTGTTTTTTGTTTTGTTTTTCCCATTCCTCTTTCTTTTTTTTTTTTTTTGGTTTTTGGTTCGTTCCTTCTCGTTGGTTACCGTTAAATCTTTGCAGTGTATTTGGGTGAGTACGTTCGTCGTATTGTTGATTGATAGTTGTGTGAATCTCGTTGAGAATTTCTTAAAAACGTCAGGTTCGTTTTGTTGAAATGACTTTGTTTTTGTTGAGTTGAATTCTTGTGATCAAGCGACTTTTGACTTCTTTATCTTAGGCTTGGGTGTTGGAAGTAACGATTCCTGACAGGTTATTCGAGTGGTCACCGCTGATTCGCTGGTAAGCATTAGTTTCATTGGAAGTGTTATGTTGAGGTTTTCAGCATAGTTCAGTATGAGTTAAATTGTGCAAATTACGTTGTGGTTTCACTGTGTTGTTTCTACTTCAAAACTACTTCAGGTGCGTACATAAAACTCGACTTTCTGTGAATTTCAGACGTCAAAAAATATGGCTGTCGACGCCACACGGACGTGTACTAAGCTATGTGCGTTTCACGTCCATATGTTAAGCCGTGTGGCAGGCCATGTGACTCACCTTTGCCATTAAGGACGACACGGGCCATAGGCACGGGCGTGTGACTAGGCCGTGTGACTCACTATTGCCATTAGGGACCACACGGGCCAGAGACACGGGATAGTGTCAGGCCGTCTGAGGCACACGGGCGTGTGCCAGGCCGTGTGGAGCCATACATGCCAGCTATTTAGGTCATGTGAAACCACACGAGCGTGTGGGTCAGAAATGAGACTTTTTTCCCTAAGGTCGTAAGCGTCGTTTGACTCAAACGTAGGCCTTTTGTAGTGTTCATATGATCTGAATTAGACCGTATAAGTTGCTATCTGATGATCTGAGATTGAGTAGTTGATTAGCTAAACATATATTAAATGCAATGATTGTTAATGATATTGATCTGTACTATCTGAATATGAACTGTACCTGAATAACTGTGTGTACGTTCTTGATTTCTAACATCTATAATTTGCATCTGCATTGGATGGGAAGTGTGTAAAAAAGGAAGTGATCTGTTCTGGTTCAGTGGCTAAGCCACAGGCTATATCTGAATTTGGCATTTTATCGCAACTTGATCTGGCAGCTAGTCTACAATCATATCGAACGTGTCGTACCGACACTATGTGGTTTGTAGGGCTAGATGGGTATTAAATTTTCTTAATGGTGTGTTGGGTTGGTCGAAGATGGTATGTAGCGAATGGGGTAGGAAAACTGCATCTGTTTCTAATCTGTTCTGATTCTGATCTTGAATTGTTTTGTTTTTCATCTGATTTGTTAAGACTGTACTGAATATCCTCTGATTCTGATTTCGAACACGAGTTTGGGAATTTACCGTTATTTTTATGATTCTATTTGAATTTACATCCGTTATATACATGGACTTATCAACTCATTTTGTCTGTTGACTGAATTTCAAGTAACTCACAGTCTTGATCAGGTCGGCGTAATGGAAGCTCGGTCATTCTGCTTTATCACCTTTTCATATTATCAGTAATTTCAGTATTTTCTTCGTACGATGACTTCTAAGATTGTTGGGTTAACAACAGGGTTTTCTTATGATTATTTATAAACTGTTAGATGATCTTAAACAGTGTTTATAAAAGTTGGTTTTCTTAATAACATTAATGTAACTCTTCAGACATGGTCTTAACATCTAGGTCGCGTTTGGGGTGTTACAATTCGAGTTTCGAGTTCGAATCGAATTGAATTTTACAATTCGAATAATTCGAATAATAGATTGATATAAATATCCTTTTGGTCCCTATCAAGTTTGAAAACGAGCAAATTGGTCTCTCTCAACAACAATTACAAAAAAAATTCAAAATAATTTTCAAAATTCAAAATATTTATAAAAATTCCAAAATTTATATATTTTTAAAAAAGTTACAAAAAAAATCTAAAAAATATATAAAGAAAATTAAAAAAATTAAAAATTTTATATAATAATAATTTTGGGATCTAAATAAGTTAATTAATGATTCAAGTTTATCATACTAAATTATTATTTTTTAATTATTTTGCTTTGAAAAAGTTTTCAAATATATTTTATTTCAATTTTATGTGCTCTAACATGGAATTAGTTATACTATAACAAGATTTTAATTTGACATGTTTTTTTTAATTTAACTCGAATAATTTCATTTGATTCGACTTAACTCGAATTTTATTTTACTTGATTCGAAAAAAATTCAAATTGAGTTAGGATGATTAAATAAGACTCGCCAACTCGATTAACTCAAAATTTTTTACTCGATTCGATCGAATACTCACCCCTAGTTTAGTGTTTGAATGGGTGAAAATTATGAGTCATCGAGGATAAAGGCAGGTACACCCTATTTGCGAGCTAAATAAATAAATTTTAAATTTTAAATGTAAAGGTTAAAATATGTCATAAGTCTTGGTACTCTTAAAAAATTTAAATTTTAGTCCCTAGCTTTTATTTCTAAGAATTTAGTCATTTCACTTTTCAAAATTCAGGTTCAGTTGTTAAAGCTGTTAATTTTTTTTGTTAAATTTGTTAGTGTGACATTTTGAAATAATAAAAAAAAGCTCTATTGATAGTTATGTAACTAAAAAAATTGACGATGTAATGAAATTTGAATTTAACAAATTAATTCTATCTGTGTAAACAGTTGGACCTAATTTTTGAGATCTCAAAAATTGAAAGATTAAATTCCTAAAAGCAAAAATACAAGGACTAACTTCAGAATTTATGATGACTTAATATATTTTAACCAAAAATAAATAAGAATAATTTTATTTAAATGTTTGTTAGGCAATAATTTCATTCGTTATGCTGGTAATCATCAGACATGGATGTTAAGACTTAATTCTCATCCAATAATTTTAAGATAGTGGATTGAACCGACAAGAGTTATAAAGTAAACCCCCCAATTTTAATTTTGTGTTTTAGCCTACTAATTATGAGTTAATCCAATTTCATCCATAAAAAAAAAAAAAATTCAAACATAAAATCACTGTCCTCCAATGGTGACATTTAAAAGGAGCATTAATGTCAAATATACATGGTGAGGAGGCTCTTCACCATTCATTTATTCATTATTAATTGCTTTTCTTTTTCGAATTAGAACCGAAGTGACAAAGCTCATCAATCGTTACTTAAAACATTGTTTGGTGTGCTGTTTTTTTCGAAATAGCTGGCTTAATTTTGCCCTAAAATTTGAATCCATGCATGAACCTCACCAGTTGGTATTAATAATGAATAAGATTCATTTATAGGATAAGCTTGAAAATGATTTATTTTTATTATGGGTATTGAATTTAGTTTACAAAATATTATGTTTTAGGTTAAATTCTATGTTGGGATAAATTTGAATTATGCAACGAATACGAATGAAAAATGAAAAAGATTTGACACAAATATTTACGTGAAAAAATCTCTCCCAAGAAGATAAAAAATCACGGAAAAAGAAAAGTTCACAAAATGGCAAAAAAACGAAGAGGAATACAAGATGGAGAAACAATAAACAAACCCGAACCCGAAATACAAAGTTCTTTCAAAATTCCCACAAAAGTCTCTCTTAATTATGTTGTTGAATCGAATACTCTAAGGTTGCTAAAAGCCCTATTTATAGACTAAAATTCATGGCTAATATGATTAGAATATTCCTAGAACTGTCAGAGTTTGACTGAGAAAAAATAGCAGTGTTTAACGAGGAGAAGAAGTCCGATTTAAGTTGAGTACACGTCGCCACGTCGGGATGTCATTCTACGCATCATCGGGACGTCGTTGTCATGTCGTCTGGACATCAGCTCTTCCTTGTCCCGACGTCAACCTTGTTTCGTCCGAAATGCGAGGCACACTCCACATTCTGCCATTAGTGCTTGTATTTTGTGAAAGTTTTGAATTTAGTTCTTATACTTTGATTTAAACAATTTTAGTCTCTGTACTTTTAGAATTTAGAAATTTTAGTTCTAACCCAAACAGTAGCAATTAAATCCGTTTAGTGAAATTCAATTACTAGTCTTGTACTATATGTACGGTTGTACATTTAGTCCATATTCTCTAATAGGATCATTCTAAGTTCCTATACTTTTGAATTTTTGAAATTTCAATCTTAATGCAAATGACGGTCGCTAATCCATTAACTGAATTTTTAATAAGTAATACGTGGAAATAACAAACTAACATGTTATTGGAGATATGATAATATATTTGCCTCGTCATATTTTGGAAATAACATTGCTTAACTTAATGAATATAACCAATATCATTTGATAAAGATTAAAATTTAAAAATTTAAAAAAATACAATGATTAAAATGACCAAATTAAAGTACAATAATTAAATCTAAATTTTTTATAAAGCATATGTAGTAATAGCATAATCTAACTTAAGTTTTATTATGGGTATTGAATTTAATTACTAACTTTTTTTTTTTGTGGTCCTATCTGTGTTGAACCACTAATTGTTTACCCATGGTCAGCCTTCTTTGTTGACTCATGTATGGTCACATAGGTCATTTATTAAATGTGTAGGGAAGAATTAGGAATCGTACGTGGATATTAAGCTTGCTATGTCAATTTTATGTACAAGTCCCAATGTTAGATATTCATCAATTATTACATCGTAATCACACGTGTGTTCTTTAATGTCTAAATTTAATTTTTGGCATAACAAAGGGTATGGCCCGACACCCATAAAAGTTGTTGAAGACACCCTTGCAATACTTTATTTTTTTTTTCAAATATTTTTTCTTTAAATAGTCTTATTATAGGTTTTGATAATATCTATTCCCTTTTTATACAATGCTTAGAACTACTTATAGCTCCTTCCCAACTTATAAATAGGAGGATAATGCGCTTCAATATACTCGAACCCACGTCATCCTGCATTGGCAACAATGCCCATGCCAATTGGGGTAAGACTTAATCGGTTTTTTTAAGATTTTAAAATTGTATATATGATTAAATTGGTCAAATTATTTGTTTTTAAGTTAATTAGTTTGATTAGTTTGTTCGGTTTTAAGAGCGAAGCAAAAAAAATTACTATAGAGGAAACCAAAGATGAATCATAAATTTTTGGGGTTAAATTAAAATTTTATCATTATATTAACTTGTAAATTTTAAAAATTTGAAGGGGATACAAAATAATTTTATCATTTTTAGGAAGGCCAAGGCTATCATCTATCATTGTCTATGCCCATGTCTGGTTTAATCAAATAAGTTATCAAAAATCATAGAATAAATCAAATTAGTTCAACCATCGATTGAGTCAGTTTGTCCCGATTGTTGAGGATTGACCCGTATAAACAATGAAATAGAAAAATAGAGAAGATCGAACACATAAATATTTTACATGGAAAGCCCTCAAAAAGAAAAAAACCACGGGCAAATGAGGCTTAAGCTTTTCACTAAATGAGTAAACTAATGAGATGTACAGTATGGAGAAAATAAACCTAAAAGTACTAAATGCACAATACCCAAACCCCAAAAACAAAGCTAAAAATCCCACAGAGCAAATTGGTAAACAAAACCTTAAATCTCATAGGGCACTCACAAAAGGGGTATAAAATACTCTCCATAATTACCACGACACTCTCACCAAAGCTCATCTGTGACTACATCTTATCGCCCCCAAAAGAAAATTCCTTTTTTTGATTAGCGTATCTAAATGTGATACAATGACCCATTTAAATAGGCTTAGATTAGAGTTCTAATCATACTAAAATATCCCTTGAATAATTAGAGTCCAACTAGGAGAAACAGTCCTGCTTGAAGTCTAAAACACGGCTGCCAAATAGTAGAACACGTCGTGACGTTGCAACGTCTCATTCATCTCGTCACGACGTCGTCCATCGAGCCGTCTCGACAAGTCGATGCTTTCATCCCTACATTGGGCCTATTTTGACCCAACTTCGATTGCTTGTCGATTCTCGTCTAAGGTGCCTGCGACGTGTCTGATAAATGCATGGCACATCCCATAAATCTCCACCTTGACTCATATTTATCACACCTCCTTTTCCATTCCCCATCACGAGCCAAACTCGAATTTTGTAGAATGTCAAAAAAGTCTAAATCGTGCTCGAACTTGGATATTGAAAGACTTCTAGTCTTCAAATTAAAGTTGTATAATGCAACAAGGGCCAATAATACCTGAACAAGAGAGAAAACATCAACTCTCTCCACTTGTCTGTAACCCTTTATGACCAACCTTGCCTCAAACACTCTATGAACCATTTGAGTCCTAAAGACCAAAAAAGGAATTAGATTCTACTTTAAATCAGACACATGTTTGACATCTGATACAACTCCACCTTCAATCAGATTATGTAGAGAGTAATGAATCATCACCCTTGTCCTTGGCCACATTAGCTACTTCCGTAATTATTTGAAACTGCCAAAACTGAAAGTCATGATCTGTCGAACTTCTCAATATCCAAAATCATTATCGTGTCGCTGAACGAGTCGATCTGCGAAAACTGAACCAGGCTTTGATACCAATTTATTACGGATTGACCCGTATAAATAACGAAATAGAAAAATAGAGAAGATTGAACACACAAATATTTTACATGGAAAGCCCTCAAAGAGTGAAAAACTACAGGCAAAGGAGGCTTCGACTTTTCACTAAATGAGTAAACAAACGATAGTACAATACAGAGAAAATAAACCTAAAAGTACTAAATGTAAAATACCTAAACCTCGTAAACAAACCTAAAAATCCCAAAGAGCAAATCGATAAACAAAACCCTAAATCTCATAGGATACTTACAAAAGGGGTATAAATTACTCTCCGTAATTATGACATAACTCTCACCAAAACTCATTTACGACTACATCTTGTCGCCCCCAGAAAAAAGCCCTTTGTTGATTGACGTATCTAATAGAGATACAATGGCCCCTTTAAATTGTTAGAAAATCAGGTTTGAAAAACGCAGCGAAAAATAAATTTGAGGAAAAATCAAAGTTTTAATTTTTTTTTCCAAAAATAAGAATTCGGTTGTGATATCTAAAGTAATAAACACTTAATCAAAATTGTACCTTTTTTGATTCGTCTAGGATGAGCACTTCGACTGAGTAGTCTTTTCCGCTATCCTCAAGCTCACGTCTGTCAAGTGTGAGCTCACTTCGAATCCGTAAATTTTCTACAAAATTACCAGCGGAGTAATTTTGTAATTTTTCTAAGCTTTGGGGTCAATTTGTAAATATAAAAAGTATCTCTAGAAATTTTCTAAAATAATTTATTCAGAGAATTTTCTCTCTACAACTTTCTCTTGAATTAAAGTGTGTGAAAAATAATAACCCATGGCTCTCTTTATATATGGAGAGTTTAGAGAGTTCAACTATTATTAAACTTAAATACTTTAATATTAAATTAATAAAATACTATCAAGATAAGTATTAAATTAGATTTATTAAAATAATATTATTTTTAGAATAGTTAATCTAAAATCGAATCATTCGGTACAGTCCTAGTATGACTCTGATTCCTACACTGTTCAACCACCAAAGGACCACCCGCCGACCACCGAAATGTCACCGCCACCACAGTCGACACAGTTGTGTTCGTTGGTGCCATCGCAGGTGCGACATCCAAAGCAAGCCCGGTTCACATACCAAGCCCGGTTTGACCAGTTTTTGGGTCTCAATCTCAGTTTTGGATTCTCGAGCCCAATTTTCGATCTCAGGTCCAATTTTCAAGTTAAATTACTCATTGGGTCAATTGTTTGATATGAAAATTAATTTTCAAAAATATCATATTAATTTTAATTATTTGATTAATTTAATTTTATTTGATCAAAATTAAATTTCCCAAAAATCATTAAAAAATTTCAAATTAAATTTTCAAGAAAATTATTTAATCAAAATTTCTAGTTGAAAAATTCTCAACACTGCCTAATTTAATTCCATATCGAATAAATCGACTCAATTAAATTATTCCTAAAGTAATAGAATTTTCTTTTGATTAAAATGCAATTCGATTGAGCTTTTGTTGAGCTAGTGGAGGGACCAATCAAACATATACAATTAAGCTCTAGTGATTGCAATTATGTCCATAAGCATTGTCGAAACTATTTTTTTGAAAATCGACTTCTATTTTGAAAACGAAAATGGGAGTCGCCACCAATCCTTTTTATATGAGGTGTGATCGGATCACCTCGAAACTTGATCTTTTTAATAAAAGGTTAATTTATTAAAACGATGTTTTGCGGTCTACAAAAATCCAGAAAACGGGTTCAGGAGTCGGTTACACACGAGGAAGGATTAGCACCCTCGTGACGCCCAAAATTGGTACCTAGTTGATTACCTAATGTCTTGGTGTCGAAAATTGAAAATTAGAAAATAATTTAAAATATGATACCTCTTTGTATTAATATTAATTTTGATTAAAAATATTTGAATAAATCAAAATGTGTACAAAATGCTTTCTTATCTCGAGGTAACAAGATATTACATCCCGTAAGTTAGGACACGACACCTCGAATGCTCGAGAATAAGCTTGCCTTTTATTATTATTTTACTAAAATCTCGTGTATTTTATCATTAAAAGGATATTCGGTCATCTAGTTTCAACGAGAAAATCGAGACCCCGTAAGTTAGGATACGACTTCTCAAATCCCTAAATACGGAATATTGCCTTAAATTTAGGAAAATCTTTTATGCATCGCGCAAAAGTTAACGTGACACTTAGATTAGTAATTTAATTTATTCGGGTTTGGTGTAAAACGGAGAAACATGTTTGAATGTAACACTTAGCACAAGTATTGGCATAATATAAAATAACGGATAACAAGTGAATAAATCAATAGAACGAAAATATTACGCTAGTAAATGATGATAATAGACTATGATGATAGAATGAATAAATAGAAATAACAATTTAATGATAATAATAACTATAATCATAATAGTAACTATCATAATATAATAATAATAATAATAATGAGAACAATATAAGTAAAAAAAATAAATAATCTAATTTTTAAAAATATAAGAGGGGTAATAGATAAATAGATGAATAAATAATAATAAAATAATAGATAGATAATAAAATGGTAATAATAATGAAGGTATAAGTAAATTAAATAACCAATGAAAGAAAATAAAAATGAAAGAATAATAAGTAAATGAATACTAGGATTGAAATAAAAAAGAAATAAATAAATGAAAGAACAATATATAAATGGACAAGTAAATGAGCAAGCAAATAAAATAAATGAATAAATAAACAAGTAAATAAATAAATGAATACATAAAAGAATTAAAATAAAAAAGGGCTTAATTATAACTTAAATAAAATCAAAAGGACAAATTGAAATAAATAAATAACAGTAGGGGTTAAAATATAAATAATAAAATAATTAAAACAAAATCAATGACTAAAATGGAACGGGCAAAATGGAGTGGGGATTCAATGGGAAAATATCCCAAACCCAGTTAAACGCGTCGTTTCTTTGACAGATCAAAGGACCAGATTGTGCAAAAAATAAAATAAAGGGGGAAAAATAAAAAAGAACGACAAGGCGAAATTGAATAATAATGAAAATGCTAAAGGGTTGAAACAGATATTAGCCCATTTTCCAGAAAAACACGCGGATCCTGCTGGTATCCGGGTCGGATCTCGGGTCGATTGAAATGACACCGTCCAAGCGTGGACCATTTTGAAAACAAAACAAAATTAAACTGCCAAATAGAAAGGTAGAGCAGGACCGAATTGAAGCAAGGTGCAAAAGCGGAAGGACCGGAGGAATAAATATCCCCTCCAGGCAAAAACGCGCGGATCTTGGGGGTCTTGGGTCGGATCTCGGGTCGGCCCCAAAACGACGTTGTTTTGGGGCACATCAGAAAGCCTTGAAACGGCGCCGTTTAGCACATGCTATATAAGTAAAAAAGTTAACAAAAAAATCATTTTTTGAATCCCTTTTAAAAAAAACATTTAGCCTTTCCATCTTTTCTCTTCAGCCCCTTTTGTCCGACCACGGCGGCTATCGGTCGCCGTGTTGATCAGAGGTCGCCGCGGTGGCACCACCGTCTCACTTACGGTCGTCGAAACCAAAAGTTTCCTCTTTTCTCCTAAGCATGATCTCTCACTGAATACACTCCGGCGACGGCGGTAAAGGTAAAAAATGCCTCCCTTTTATTTTATTATTTATTTTCGAAAAGACAAATAAAAAAAAACAAAAGAATTACCCTCTTTTTTTATATTTGACTTCTCTTTTTAAGATTTCGAACGAACGAACAAAATAAAAAAAGGCTACCTTTTTTTAACTTGATTTAATTGTATTTTTTTCTCTCTGTATCTTCAATACAATGGATTTTGTGGCTTTATAGCCGATTACAAAAATTTTCTCTATTGTTTACTTTTTGTTTCTGCTACTACTCCTGCTCTGTTCTTCTTTTTGCTTGTTTGCAGGCGTTGACGGAGGCGAGCTTCGGGCGGCGTGCATGCTGGAGCAGGAGTACGACGCACATGGGAGCAACGGCGCCAGAAACCCTAGGGTTTATGAAAATATTTTAAGTATGTTGGGTGTAACACCCCAAACCCGGTTAAAGCGCTACAACCAGATCTAGCGTGCCACGGAAAGAAAATGTTTGAAAACTGATTTGCTGATTTGTTCCAATAGGATGTTGTTGTAAAATTTTAAAGAAAACGTTGATGTGTTTTGGAAAGGTATAAAACATGTTGGAACTCGGTTTAGAAAAACTTAGTTGTCATATTGTTACTCCGTATTAATTACTTAGTCATGGTATATAAAAAAAACAAGTATTTATTTAGCTTTTGAAAACCTCCAATTCCAAGTTTAATCAACCTATTAAATAGAAACTTTAGAATCTACTAAATAATAAAAGGAAACCCAAAATAAAACTTCAGCGGCCTTATTACATAACTGGAAACCAAAATAAAATAACTAAGTCCAAATAGAAAACTTTGTAATAAACCAAATGCTGTGCATGGCCACCTTGAGTCCACTCCGGCTCCATATCCACAATCTAAATCTGATATGCAAAATATAACGGAAGGGGTGAGTCACCTAGACTCAGTGTGTAAGTCCCCATCCCAAGAGAAATTATGCTCTTACACAAATTCATACATTAATATGCAAGTCATGCAACCCATCCAACCTAAGTATCCATCCGGGTCTCCCAAATCTACCCCTTGTGGTACCAAACCACTGGTGGTGCCAAACCATTGGTAACCGAAGTTACAAAAATAACATATGTGGTACCAAACCACTAGTGGTGCCAAACCACCGAGACTTAGTCACAATTTTTATAATATATGGGGGCCAACCCACTGTGTGATACCAAATCATCGGTGACACCGATAGACCATACTCCCCTCCTCTCATCACCCATGGCATATACTTATGCAATCCATACCAGTATGATCATGCTTAACATATATAACTACGCTTACAGAATAACATGCCTTCATAGATTACAATCAAGGCGAGCAATAATAACAACTTACCCTAAGATCCTCGCTTTTACCCACAAGGGTATTTTAGTAACCTTTGCCGTCATTCCGCTTTTTACAACACACAACATTAACATATCAAGTATAGAAAGTGTGTAAGAGTTACACACCGGGTTATCGTACTAACGCTCTTCTCGCTTCTATGCTCATCACACTGAGACTACCACTATCGGTCTACGATCCAACTCCCGATACTTATTCGTTTGGATTTACAGATCCAACCTCCACTTCTTGACTATTAATCGAGTTCAAAATAATCCCTTAATCACCAAACCAATTAAACGATGAGATCTCACTAATTAAATAATGATATCACTTAAAACGAATCCTTACCTACACTGTCGAATCCCGAAAGTCTTTAAGAAAACGTCACCTTCCCACCTATATTCGGCCATCACTAAAGTATTAAACCAATCCCTTAAACGCAATCAAATGAGTACCAAAACACATTCGGCCAAGCCAAAAGAACAAGAAAGGCCATTCGGCCGAACCTACTAACCTACCTTCGGCTTTCCACAAATCGGCCATACAGGGCACAGTAAGACAGGATTCGGCTTCTAGGGGTAGAGAGTGAAATCGACAGGGCCTTTGAACAAGTGATTTGAGTTAGAACTTAATGAAAAGAAAAGAGAAACCGCAGAAGAAGCAAAATCCCGAAACTCACCAGAAAAGAGGAGTACTCTCGGCTTATGGTGCACCTTCGAGAGAAATCCACCCTTGTAGATTCGGCTATGGGAGAGGAAGATGAAGACCAGGGTATTCGGCTTTGGAAGAAAAGAATGAAAAGAAGAATGTGTTGAAGAGTTGCGGCAAAGAAAAGAATTTGAGAGAATAGGAGAAGAAGATAATTTTCGGCTAGAAGAGTAAGTGAGGAAGAAAGAAAAGAAAACGAATGGAAAAGATGGACACTAGGCTTCAAAATTCGGCCACACATGCACACACCTCGAGTTGGAGTTTCGCCAACTCTCCCCTCTCCTGATAGCCTTAATCCCTTATCTCATCCATCTCATAACACATCCCTTATCTTACCTTTAAAAGAGACCATATTCAACCCAACTCTTTCCTTCCTTTTATCATCTTTTATCACTTAAATAAAAAGAATTAAAGCTCCTAAAATGTAGCCACTATGCCGTCCACCCCTTCCCCCTTGAAGTGCCGAAATTTGACCCATCAATTTGGGCCCCAAGTGGCCACACTAGGCCCAACTCCCCCCTTGTGACGCCACCTTAATGCCCACTTAAAACACCTCCAAAATTTGGGCCGCAAGCCCAACTTGCCACTAAACATAATAATTAAAATTAAAATACTACGAGCACTATTTTTAATAAATTTTTACCCAGATTTAGGCCCAAACCTGAGCCCAATACACACCTCAAAGCCTTTTAACTTACTAACTTAGCCACCCAACCTACCAAATGCATAGACCCACCAAATCAGGATATTACAGTTCTACCCCCTTAAAATAAAATTTGACCTCGAAATTTACCTGGTCGAAAGAGTTGAGGATATTGCTGTCGCATGATATCCTCCGGCTCCCATGTTGCTTCCTCCGATCCATGGTTCCGCCATAATACCTTTACCAAAGGAACCAATTTCCTACGCAAAACCTTAACATCCCGATCCATCTGAGGACAGTCCTTAATCAGATGTCCTGTGGATCCACACCTAAAGCATCCACCAGTTTTCATTTTGTACTCCCCATAATGCTTCCTCCCACATGTAGGACATGCTCAATTCTGACCCATCGGAGCACGAGCTGGCCCATCAGTCCTAGGCCTTTTCTGATAATTCCCAAATGCTCCTGACTGCTCGAAACTTCTCTTACTCTTACTCCTATCCTTATCCCTTTCTTGTCTCTCGACCCGTTTCACTTTCTCAGCTATTTTAACCTTATCTACCAAAACAACAAAAACTCTCTCCCGTTGCGGTGCTATCAGAACCCTTAACTCATTCCGCACCCCATCCTCAAACCGTACACAACGTTCATACTCCGTTACTACCATTCCCCGAGTGTAGCGACTCAAGCGCAGAAACTCTGCCTCGTACTCAGCCACAGACTTACTTACTTCCCGCACTGCATTCGAATGCCTTCCTCTGTGCATCCACGTAGTGGCCCCAACATGCTTCCCTTGAAATGATTCCTTAAAGAAATCCCGATCCAATACAATCTGCTGCGTGTAAGCACTCTCTTTCACCGTGAGCCACCACCGATAGGCCTCGTCTCGAAGAAGAGACACGAACCCTTTCAACTTTTCCTCTCTGTGAAGTCTAAGTCATCCATTATGCGCCCAGTCGCTTCCATCCAATACTCAGCTGTGTTAGGGGCTACACCAGAAACTCCCCTAAACACTTCTGCCCCATTGGCCTTAAGCCACTCCGGTACAGATTTTCGGGCTCCGTGTCCATACCTACTCTAGCAACCCTCTCTAAAACCCTCAACATCACCTCGAGATACAAAGATCATCTCCGGCGCCTCATTCCGAAATTCTCCTTCTACAAGCCCGATTCAGGCATCTCGTTTTCTTGACCCGTGGCGACTCCCACTCGGCTCGACGCGGTCATTCTACTTCCTACCGCGTCCCACGCGCGGCGGGCGTCCTCAACCCTTTGAACTCATTCCTCCGATTGGCGTTTATCCGATTAAGAATTTTATGGATTATTAGTTTTCTTTCACTAGTTAACCACTAACAGTCTTATGAATAATAGTTTTAAGAGTGGTTCTTTCGAATTCGCATTCACAATACATTCTCAAGTTTGTAACCTCTAACTAAAATAAAACACATACATCATACAAAAATCATCCAAGCACTTACATTCTTCACGTAAAGGTGTTTTCGTTGATTCACTACCCGGGGGTATTTTCGTAATTTCATCCTATAGGGGTATTTTCATAATTTTTCATAATAAAGTTCCTTGTTGATTTCGTGAAGTGAGGGTATTCTGGTAATTTTACAATTCGGGGGTATTTTGGTAATTTTGAAATCAGGGGCAATTTAGTAATTTTGCAAATCAGGGGTAATTTGGTAATTGTACAAACCAGGGGTATTTTGGTCATTTGACAAAACGAGGGTAGGTTGGTAATTTTTTCTAACCAGGGATATTTTGATGTTGTTTTTTTTTTCTTTTCAAACAGGGTACTTTGGGGAAAAATCTAGTTTCATGGTCCGGGTTACTCTTATAAACATGAGATTTTTGGGTAAATTTTCAAAACATAGGTATTTTACAAATTCATGGCTGGTTGGTAGTTTTCACAAATCAAACGTATTTTGAAAATTTTGCAAAACTTGAGAAATTTTCTTTCTTTTTTTTTCAAACTAGGGTGGCTGGTCCTTTTCGAGTTTTAATTATAAGGTTTAGCCCATCAACAAGTCCTCGTAACTAGGGTGAATAGTCACCACGCACCAGGTAGGATTCTAGTGAAGAGGAGGTGAGTCGCTAGGACTGCTTAAGTACCAAGCTCTCTCTGAATCCACTCCTAGACATGCGTATGCCCATTGCCACACCCTAACTTGGCTAAGGTGAACAGTCACTACGCACCAGGTAGGATTCCAGCGAAGAGGAGGTGAGTCACTAGGACTGCTTAAATACCAGGCTCTTTCGGATCCAATCCTAGACATGCGTATGCCTGTTACCACACCCTAGTCTTGCGGCTCGTTCACGGGTTTGTTTAGTGAAGTTAAGTCTTATGAGATTTTAAGAGTTGTTTCAGCTAGGCCTAAAGTCCATCAAGTTCTAATCTAACTAATCTACGTCCCATAAAGCCCATCAAGCCCACATATATTATATCACACAATGGTTCAGAATACTTACCTGGAGGACTTGGGCCGGAGACTCAGGTGCCATGCTTTCCGAGATATTCATCTCCTTAAAAATCATTTTACACCCCTCAAAACATATTTTGGGCCTTAAACCCACAACCGAGCTTTTGAACTTGGCTCTGATACCAAAATGTAACACCCCAAACCTGGTTAAAGCGCTACAACTGGATCTAGCGTGCCACGGAAAGAAAATGTTTGAAAACTGATTTGCTGATTTATTCCAAGAGGATGTTGTTGTAAAATTTTAAAGAAAATATTGATGTGTTTTGGAAAGGTATAAAACATGTTGGAACTCGGTTTAGAAAAACTTAGTTGTCATATTGTTACTCCGTATTAATTACTTAGTCATGGTATATAAAAAAAAACAAGTATTTATTTAGCTTTTGAAAATCTCTAATTCCAAGTTTAATCAACCTATTAAATAGAAACTTTAGAATCTACTAAATAATAAAAGGAAACCCAAAATAAAACTTCAGCGGCCTTATTACATAACTAGAAACCAAAATAAAATAACTGAGTCCAAATAGAAAACTTTGTAATAAACCAAATGCTGTGCATGGCCACCTTGAGTCCACTCCGGCTCCATATCCACGATCTAAGTCTGATATGCAAAATATAACGGAAGGGTGAGTCACCTAGACTCAAGTGTGTAAGTCCCCATCCCAAGAGAAATTATGCTCTTACACAAATTCATACATTAATATGCAAGTCATGCAACCCATCCAACCTAAGTATCCATTCGGGTCTCCCAAATCTACCCCTTGTGGTACCAAACCACTGGTGGTGCCAAACCACTGAGACTTAGTCACAATTTTTA
This sequence comes from Gossypium sturtianum, assembly GCA_025698515.1. Classification (NCBI taxonomy): domain Eukaryota; kingdom Viridiplantae; phylum Streptophyta; class Magnoliopsida; order Malvales; family Malvaceae; genus Gossypium; species Gossypium sturtianum. The sequence continues at coordinate 4,425,388 of CM046946.1, read as the reverse complement.
TAATATATGTGGGGCCAACCCACTGTGTGATACCAAATCACTGGTGACAGTTTGATAGATCATACTCCCCCTCCTCTCATCACCCATGGCATATACTTATGCAATCCATACCAAGATGATCATGCTTAACATATATAACTACGCTTACGTAATAACATGCCTTCATAGATTACAATCAAGGCGAGCAATAATAACAACTTACCCGGCATCCTCGCTTTTACCCACAAGGGTATTTTAGTAACCTTTTCCGTCATTCTGGCTTTTACAACACACAACATTAACATATCAAGTATAGAAAGTGTGTAAGAGTTACACACCTGGTTATCGTACTAACGCTCTTACTCCCGATCCAACTATCGGTCTACGATCCAACTCCCGATACTTATTCGTTTGGATTTACAGATCCAACCTCCACTGCCTGACTGTTAATCGAGTTCAAAATAATCCCTTAATCACCAAACCAATTAAACGATGAGATCTCACTAATTAAATAATGATATCACTTAAAACGGATCCTTACCTACACTGTCGAATCCCGAAAGTCTTTAAGAAAACGTCACCTTCCCACCTATATTCGGCCATCACTAAAGTATTAAACCAATCCCTTAAACGCAATCAAATGAGTACCAAAACACATTCGGCCAAGCCAAAAGAACAAGAAAGGCCATTCGGCCGAACCTACCAACCTACCTTCTGGCTTTCCACAAATCGGCCATACAGGCACAAAGAAGACAGATTCGCTTCTAGGGGTAGAGAGTGAAATCGAAAGGGCCTTTGAACAAGTGATTTGAGTTAGAACTTAATGAAAAGAAAAAGAGAAACCGCAGAGAAGCAAAATCCCGAAACTCACCAGATTAAAGAGGAGTACTCGGCTTATGGTGCACCTTCGAGAGAAATCCACCCTTGTAGATTCGGCTATGGGAGAGGAAGATGAAGACCAGGGTATTCGGCTTTGGAAGAAAAGAATGAAAAGAAGAATGTGTTGAAGAGTTGCGGCAAAGAAAAGAATTTGAGAGAATAGGAGAAGAAGAGAATTTTCGGCTAGAAGAGTAAGTGAGGAAGAAAGAAAATAAAACGAATGGAAAAGATGGACACTAGGCTTCAAAATTCGGCTACACATGCACACACCTTAGAGTTGGAGTTTCGGCCAACTCTCCCCTCTCCTGATAGCCTTAATCCCTTATCTCATCCATCTCATAACACATCCGTTATCTCACCTTTAAAAGAGACCATCTTCAACTCAACTCTTTCCTTCCTTTTATCATCTTTTATCACTTAAATAAAAAGAATTAAAGCTCCTAAAATGTAGCCACTATGCCGTCCACCCTTTCCCCCTTGAAGTACCGAAATTTGACCCATCAATTTGGGCCCCAAGCGGCCACACTAGGCCCAACTCCTCCCCCTTGTGATGCCGCCTTAATGCCCACTTAAAACACCTCCAAAATTTGGGCCACAAGCCCAACTTGCCACTAAACATAATAATTTAAATTAAAATACTACGAGCACTATTTTTAATAAATTTTTACCCAGATTTAGGCCCAAACCTGAGCCCAATACACACCTCAAAGCCTTTTAACTTACTAACTTAGCCACCCAACCTACCAAATGCACAGACCCACCAAATCAGGATATTACATTGGGCCTGTTGGGCCTTGTAATTTTGGGTTCATTTTGTTTTTGGGCTTGTAAAAAAAATGTTAATTATTATTATTTATTTGTTTAGTCTGTTTAGGGCCCGAGCAAATTGGGCCTATTACAAGCATCTTTTCGATAATTCGCAGTTTACTTAATCATGGACTCAGTCCACAAAAAGTACCATGACTAAAAACTTCTTATTGTATACTCTTTACGAAAGTAATTCACCCAACTGCTTTATCCAATGACCTCGTGATGTATGTGTTACCCTCATATGATATCCTCGATTCCTTTCAGTTAAATCCGTTCACTCAATACAATCTTATTTTATCTCATTGTCACTATTATGTCTTCTTAATGATTAATATGATCACTATCAACAAATGACTGTGATAAATTACTCATTCGAGAACAAGCAACCTGTGGTCACTTTCCATATTTATCAATCTACACAATACCAATAAGAAGATATTGTTAACTTTTTAATCGAGCTATGAATTTCATTGTTGTTAGTAAAGTCATGTCATACACAAGTCATGTACCCAACATACCGGTTATAGGCTCAATCATCTTTAAAGCATAAGCCTCCAATTATATCAAAGCACACAAGTCACATACGCATGATCAGTGGCAAACTCAGGTTTAGGTAAATCACACCATGAGCGTCACAAGTGAATTAATTCACAAACGGATTCAAAATTAAATCAACTTGGGTCCAGTCCAATGTATCATTCTTTCAATAAGTACATCTATGTATCTACCCGTGGAGTCAACTGCTTCAATAGCACAGACCAGACATCTCCCCAATTGGAATTGTAGATGACATCATAATCCTTCTAAGTATTTGAATCAAACGCTTACTTTGATTCTTTTATGAGATTACGGACTTGTTTAGGTTATCTACTGAAGTAAGTTATCTTTATCGCAATTAAAACATTCTTACCGTGCCATTTATCTTCAGTTTGAACTTAGACAATCAATGAGCTAATATTTGCTTGTCACAATTTTGCTATGCATGCAAAACATGAAAGACAGAAACACAAAAGACATAATAGTGAAATATGAAATTAACTTTATTTACTCATTTGTTGTTCAAATACATAGAAAACAATTACATTTTTACTACAATATGAGCACATTTCCCAACATAAATAGGCTTAGATTAGAGTTATAATCATACTAAAATATCCTTCGAATAATTAGAGTCCAATTGGGAGAAGCAGTCCTGTTTGAAGCATAAAACGCAGTTGCCAAATAGGAGAGCACGCCGTAACATAGCAACATCCCGTTCGCCTCGCCACTACGTCGTCCATCGTATCATCCCAACGAGCCAACCTCCTCGTCCCTACACCAGGCATGTGTTGGCCCTTCTTTGATTGCTTTTCGATTCTCGTCTAAGGTGCCTGCAACGTGTTCGATAAATGTGAGGCACACCCCCACACCAATTTATGGATCAACCGATTCAACTCTTTATAAAATTCGCAGTTAAGTTGGATTAGATTACGTGTCAAATAAATTCTCCTAGTATATTTTTGTGGTTCACAATGTTCAACTCTTCTTTTGCATGGTTATAAATATCGAAAATCAAATTTAATTTTATCGTTTAAAGAAAACGAAAGGAGGAAATATTTGGATTAAATTAAATTTGCTTTTTGCTATCGTTTTGCATTATTGGGGTTGCAATTATGGTGGGGTTGTCAAAGACCTTCTTCACCCAAGTTTTTTTTCATGCACACACAAACTCTCTCAACATTAAATACTAAGCATTCCCACATTCACTCATTTCTCAATGCCTCATTAATAATTGCATACTATGAGATGAGCTACAAATTGGTTTTAGTTAAATACCACAAACGTTGTGATTAGTGTTGAGGTAAAAGATGTGTATCCATACAACCAATTTGGGTTTGAGCTTCTGGGAAGTAAGTGATAGGCCTTTATTTGAGCAGTTCTCTTTAGACATAGTGTGTCCGTAGTGTGGATATATCCCTACAATGTGTGTGAATATTAACTTGTATAGTATCAAAACTCACTAACATTAGAAGTGCGACATGTACTCAGCATGTATGTGGTATACTCTCGTAACTTTCTATATTTGGTTGGCATATTTTGACCAAAACCATTAAGATTTAGGTATTGAACATCTTAGAGAATTTTAGTAGCACTTCACTAAGAATAATTCATGCAATAACCAAACTAAACAAGGACTTTTCGAAGAATTTCAATGTGATCTAGCGCTCCCTTGTTGAAGATATTTGATGACATAACAAGTTTATATCACAAAGATCTCTGCCAATTTATTCCATATTCGAAGGCTACATTTTAGATTAGAGATTCACACTAATTGTTTTAAATGTCTACTTAATAGAGGGTTTGTTTTAGTATTCAACAGAGAGAGAAAAAAGCATTTATTTGTTCTAATGAGAAATTGCCTTTTAGAGAAAAATTATTGTAAGCAAGTTGATTGAGTTGTTCAATTTGCAAATAAGTATTAAAAGAGAAGAGTTAAGGCCCCTTTGGATGGGTGTCTCAAGCTACAATATCTAATCTCATCGCCACCGCTATTTTTACACTAACCATAAGTGAACACACCGCCCATCCAAATGGGCCCTTAGTGAGCATATTAATCTAGATTAAGTATAGGGGTGAGACTGCAACTTGGTGAGTAAGTTGAACTTAAATCACAGCTTGTAATTATTGATTTATAGTAGATTACTCTTTAGACAAGATTTAATAGGAAGTTTTTGAATTGTGTAACTAAACTTACGTCCATCTCTTATTTTATAATTGTTAGTAAGTTACTTCAGTTGTAACTAAATGAAAATTTGAATGGCAACTTCAACGATTTCACAATTTATATATAGAATTACATAGTTTGTTACACTTCTCTCATTTGTTGACATTTCGCTTTTTCTTATCTTTTTTTTTGTCATTATTTTACATTATTATCCAATACCATTAACATGTGAAAATTTTGAAGAGTAAACTATTTTATCATATGAGATTTAAAAACTTTCAATAGGAAAGTCTTATTTGGTTAAGAGTTGTAGAAACCTTTAATAGGAAAAGTTGTTTGGATGGGAAGAGTTCATGTAAAATGTATAAGAATAAAACTACAATAGTTATCGAACATTTAGTATTAAATTCTTCTTTAAATAAGACCTTACAAACGTACTTTAATTCTGAACTACAAATATTTATTTGCTTTTCTTTTTGTTTTGTTACTATCCTTTATGACAACTTAGCAACCACCCATTTTTTAAAAATAGTTGGAAATTTAAAATCAAAATAATTATGTCAATCATTCAAGATTGTTCACTTGTCAAAAATCAAGATAATTAACTTTCTCAAAATCATTAAAAATTTTCAAATTAATTTTTCAAGAAAATTCTTTATTCAAAATTTCTAGTTGAAAAATTCTCTCGACTATCTAATTTAATTCTACATCGAATAAACCGACTCAATTAAATTATTCCCAAAGTCGTAGAATTTTATTTTGATTAAAATGCAATTCGACTGAGCTTTTGTTGAGCTAGTGGAGGGACCAATCAAACATATACAATTAAGCTCTAGTAATTGCAATTATGTCCATAAGCATCGTTCCGATAATTTGCAATTTACTTAATCATGGACTCAATCCACAAAAAGTACCATGACTAAAAACTTCTTATTGAATACTCTTTACAAAAGCAATTCATCCAACTGCTTTGTCTAATGACCTCATCATGTGTGTGTTACCCTAATATGATATCCTCGATTCCTTTGAGTTAAATCCGTTCACTCAATACAATCTTATTTTATCTCATTGTCACTATTATGTCTTCTTAATGATTAATATGATCACTGTCAACAAATGACTGTGATAAATTACTTGTTCGAGAACAAGCAACCTGTGGTCACTTTCCATATTTATCAATCCACACAATACCAATAAGAAGATATCGTGTAACAGCCTGTTTTTAGTGAAATCGGAACAGTGGTTTCGGGACCACAAATCCAAGTCCGGTAGGAAAATTATTTTAATATTATTTCATGGTCTGCATTATGGTAAATATATCGTATAAAAATTTTGTTAAGAAAATTTTGTTGATATCATGTCTAATTAGATGGAAAGGACCAAATTGCATAAAATGTAAAAGTTGAGTTCTAATAGCTATAGGTATTAAATAGCTATGGAATTCAAAAATTTAAGGTCCTTATATGGCAAATAGACCATTGAAAGGAGTTAGTAGATAAGTATGCTTAGTCATCCATGGAAAATTAAATAAAGAAAATGACTAAATTGGAAAGTAAAAGATAAAAATATGATAAATATTAAAGTAAAGAAAAATATCATCATTTTATCATCTTTCCTAAATAAAAAGACACAGAAACCCTAGTTATGGAGCTTGAAGATGGACAAGCTTATTTGGCTTAATTAGGTATGAATTCTTGTCCCGTTTTTAATAATTTTCATATTTCCGATATCGTAATAGCTTAATCAAGCTATCTCGGGGATTAATTTGTAAAGTTATCAAAGTAGTAGGGTTTTTCCATGGATGAATATAGTTGAATTGTGAAGTTTTATGGTAGAAAATGAAAAGTTGTTGGTAGATAGACAACTTTTGTAAAGTGAATTTTGATGAAATTATGATTTAGGGAATAAATTGAAAAGATGTAAAATTCATGAAAAAATTCTGAATTTTGTGAAATACATGGGCTGTTATTGTTATATGTAAAAATCATTTAGGCTTGGAATAAGGATTAAATTGCATGAATTTCATTTTCCGAACCTAGGGACGAAATTAGAATTAATCAAAAGTATAGAGGCAAAATGGTAATTTTGCCTAAGATGTGAATTGGATTAAATTGAATATGAATTGTATTAAAGTGATGTTAAATTCATTCGTATATATCCGGATAGACCAAATACGGAGTTAGAACGAGGAAAAGAAAAAAGTATCAGATTAGTAGATTACAAATCCACGAACACTTGTCGAGGTAAGTTCGTGTAACTAAATTGTATATTTATATGTATGAATTGAATTGTATGTATATGATTGTATTATTGTCATGTATGAAAATTAATCACAAATTTGATAATTTTCGGCAAATAATAAGTCTCGTTTGAATAAATGAAATTCGATGGATACATGATTCTCGAATTGGTTGTGGTTCTACATGTGTTGCGGACACACCACAGCTCAAAAGAGCGTCCCGTTATTAGCTCTCATGAGCTTCTCGTTATATGGTTCTTGCGAGCTTCCCGTTAATAGCTCTTTAGAGCATCCCGATCGGTTGTGAATCTGCATGTGTTGTAGACACACCGCAGCTCTTATGAGCGTCCCGATATATGGCTCTTCGGAGCTTCCCGTTTAAAGGCTCTTCATGAGCTTCTCGATTAATGGCTCTCTAGAGCTTCCCGATATTGGCTCGCTTAAACCTTCCCGATATTGGCTCGTATGAGCTTCCCGTTAATGGCTCTCTAGAGCTTCCCGTTACATGGCTCACATGAGCTTCCCGTTATATGGCTCGAAAGAGCTTCCTATTTATGTGCTCGTATGAGCATTCCCGAATATGGATTGACGGATTACAGATTTTTACACTTCGTGTGTACTACCCGGGTATCCATAGATATTTTAAATGATTCAACGGGTAAAATCATGATATGAGAAGATAAATGAATTCAAAGTGAATCGTTACTTGTATATACACGAAATACATGGGAATTTGATATTGATAAGCTCATACATGATTCTTGATATTCATGTGAAATAAATGACTAACACGTTTGATGAAGTTGTGTGTTTAGGTTATTAGCAAAGTTGCTTGGATGCATTTTGTATGTTTATTTTAATGAAAATGAATGGTAAGTTAATTTCTCATTATGCGAACCTACGAAGCATCAAATGCTTACTCTGTTTTATTTCCTCTGTTTTATAGTAATTCGGAAGCTTGATTTGGTTGGAAGCTGGTCGGAGCAACATCACACTATCCTTCAGCTTGTTTCGGTATAAATAACAAAATTTCTTTTGGGTATAATGGCATATATAGGCTAAATTTAGCGAAATGATGGCATGTATGTGTTTGGTTGTGATTTGCCATTGGTATGGCTTATATTGAACATATTTTGATGTAGATATATATATGTGTGGTTTTATCATGCATGATATGTGTTTGGTGTAGTTGAATAATGGGTAGTTTATAAGCATGCTGATGAAAAGATTGAGATAGTATGTTTGGTATAAGTAAGCAAATATGTGATTTGATCATCATGATAAATGTGAATGCTAAGATATATATGATAAAATGACTTGTTTAAGACTTGGTTTTGGATTGATTTGAATGTTTGGTATTGGCTTGTAAATGTGCTAAAATGTTAATGTAGGTAAATGTCAATTTGGCTGAGAAAAGTGGCCTTAGAAATGGCCTATTTTCGTTCACACGAGCAGAGACATGGGCGTGTGTCTCAGCCGTGTGTGACACACGACCTAGCATATGGGCATGTGATTTGGCCGTGTGTCCCTTGCATCTTAAAAATTGAGAAATAGAATGCTCAAAATTATCCACATGGCCTAGCACACAGGCGTGTGGCTTGGCCATATAACCCTTGCACCTAATTAATGCAAGTCAGTATGCTCACACGGCCTAGCACACAGGCGTGTGGCTTGATCGTGTGACCCAAGTTAGTGAGTTACACGGGCATGGACACGGGCTGGGACACGGCTGTGTGCCCTACTTCGAATGCCCACACGCCTGAGACACGGGCATGTCTCTTGACCGTGTGAGCCACACGGGCGTGTGTCCCCTACACCTAGGAAAATTATTGAAGTTTCGCAAAAAAATCTCTGAGTACCCAGTTTAGTCCCGACTTGATTCTAATGCGTGTTTTGGGCCTCGAGGGCTCACATAAGGGACAATATGATTGATTATTACATGTTTATGATATGAATGTGAAATGATATGAAATTGTTTGTATTTGATCTATAAATTCTGGTAATGCTTTATAACCCTGTTCCGATGACAGATAAGGGTTAGGGGTATTACATATCGTTAACTCTTTAATCAAGCTATGAATTCCATTGTTGTTAGTAAAGTCATGTCATACACAAGTCATGTACCCAACATATCGGTTATGGGCTCAATCATCTTTAAAGCATAAGCCTCCAATTATATCAAAGCACATAAGTTACATACGCATGTTCAATGGTTAACTCAGGTTTAGGTAAATCACACCATGAGCATCACAAATGAATTAATTCATAAACGGATTCAAAATTAATTCAACTTGGGTCCAGTCCAATGTATCATTCTTTCAATGAGTACATCTATATCTCTACCCGTGGAGTCAACTGCTTCAATAGCACAGACCAGACATCTCCCCAATTGGAATTGTAGATGACATCATAATCCTTCTAAGTATTTGAATCAAACGCTCACTTTGATTCTTTTTTGGGATTACGGACTTGTTTAGATTATCTACTGAAGTAAGTTGTCTTTCTCGCAATTAAAATGTTCTTACAGTGCTATTTATCATCAGTTTGAACTTAGACAATCAATGAGCTAATATTTGCTTGTCATAATTTCGCTATGCATGCAAAACATGAAAGACAGAAACACAAAAGACATAATAGTGAAATATGAAATTAACTTTATTTATTCATTTGTCGTTCAAATACATAGAAAACAATTAAATTTTTACTACAATATGGACACATTTCCCAACATAAATAGGCTTAGGTTAGAGTTCTAATCATACTAAAATATCCTTGGAATAATTAGAGTCCAATTGGGAGAAGCAGTCATGTTTGAAGTCTAAAACGCGGTTGCCAAATAGGAGAACACGACGTCGTCCATCGCGTCATCCCAACTAGCCAACCTTCTCACCCCGACACCAGGCATTTGTTGGCCCTTCTTCGATTGCTTGTCGATTCTCGTCTAAGGTGACTGCAACGTGTTCGATAAATGTGAGGCACACCCCACACCAATTTATGGATCAACCGATTCAACTCTTTATAAAATTTGAAGTTAAGTTGAATTAGGTTACGTGTCAAATAAATTCTCCTATTATATTTTTGTGGTTCACAATGTTCAACTCTTCTTTTGCATGGTTATAAATATCAAAAATCGAATTTAATTTTATGGTTTAAAGAAAACGAGAGGAGGAAATATTTGGATTAAATTAAATTTGCTTTTTGCTATTGTTTTGCATTATTGGGGTTGCAATTATGGTGAGGTTGCTAAAGGCCTTCTTCACCCAAGTTGTTTTACATGCATAATTCAATTCATGCACACATAAACTCTCTCTACATTAAATACTAAGCATTCCCACATTCACTCATTTCTCAATGCCTCATTAATAATTGCATACTATGAGATGAGCTACCAATTGGTTTTAGTTAAATACCACAAACACTATGATTGGTGTTGAGGTAAAAGATATGTATCCATACAACCAATTTGGGTTTGAGCTTCTGGGAAGTAAGTGATAGGCCCTTATTTAAGAAGTTATCTTTAGACATAGTGTGTCTGTAGTGTGGATATATCCCTACAATTTGTGTGAATATTAACTTGTATAGTACCAAAACTCGTTAACATTAGAAGTGCGACATGTACTCAGCATGAATGTGGTATACTCTCGTAACTTTCTATATTTGGTTGGCATATTTTGACCAAAACCATTAAGATTTAGGTATTGAACATCTTAGAGAATTTTAGTAGCACTTCACTGAAAATAATTCATGCAAGAACCAAACTAAACAAGGACTTTTCGAAGAATTTCAATGTGATCTAGCGCTCCCTTGTTGAAGATATTTGATGACATAACAAGTTTATATCACGAAAATATCTACCAATTTATTTCATATTCGAAGGCTACATTTTAGATTAGAGATTCACACTAATTGTTTTAAATGTCTACTTAACAAAGGGTTTGTTTTAGTATTCAACAGAGAGAGAAAAAAGCATTTATTTGTTCTAGTGAGAAATTAACTTTTAGAGAAAAATTAATGTAAGCAAATTGATTGAGTTGTTCAATTTGCAAATAAGTATTCAAGGAGAAAGAGTTAGGGCCCCTTTGGATGGGTGCCTCAAGCTATAGTATCTAATCTTACCGCCACCGTTATTTTTAAACTAACCACAAGTGAACACACCACCCATCCAAATGGGCCCTTAGTGAGGATATTAATCTAGATTAAGTATAGGAGTGAGACTGCAACTTGGTAAGTAAGTTGAACGTAAATCAAAGCTTGTAATTGTTGATTTATAGTATATTACTCTTTAGACAAGATTTAATAGGAAGTTTTTGAATTGTGTAGCTAAACTTTGAGTCCATCTCTCATTTTATAATTGTTAGTAAGTTACTTCAGTTGTAACTAAGTGAAAGTTTGAATGGCAACTTCAACGATTTCACAACTTATATATAGAATTACATAGTTTGTTACACTTCTCTCATTTGTTGACAACTCACTTTTTCTTTTCTTTTTTTTTTCTTTGTTTTCCTTTTTTTTTACATTATCATCCAATACCATTAACATGTGAAAATTTTGAAGAGTAAACTATTTTATCATATGAGATTTAAAAACTTTCAATAGGAAAATCTTATTTTGTTAAGAGTTGTAGAAACCTTTAATAGGAAAAGTTGTTTGGATGGGAAGAGTTCATGTAAAATGTAAAAGACTAAAACTACAATAGTTATCGAACATTAGTATTAAATTCTTCTTTAAGTAAGACCTTACAAACGTACTTTAAGTCTGAACTACACAAATATTTATTTGCTTTTCTTTTTGTTTTGTTACTATCCTTTATGATAACTTAGCAACCACCCATTTTTAAAAAAAAGTTGGAAATTTAAAATCAAAATAATTATGTCAATCATTCAAGATTGTTCACTTGTCAAAAATCGAGATAATTCATGTGTGTGGGGTGTGCCTCGCATTTATTATTATGTAGGCACTTCGAAAGACGTTCGACGATTTACGGAAGAAAGGGTAAAATAGAGGCGACGTACTGACGTAAAGACAAGCGATGTTCCAAAGACGCGACAAAACCCCAAATGAACGTTGCGACAACATCGTGACGAGCATGCAGGGGACGTCACGACGATTTCTCCAAGTTATGCAGTCGCGTTTTAGACTCCAAGCAGTACTTCTTCTCCTAGTTGAACTCTAATTATTCCAAGGATATTTTAGTATAATTAGAACTCTAATTTTAGTCTATTTAAAGGGGCCATTGTATCCATGTTTCAATGTGCCAATCAGCAAGTGCTTTTCTTTTGAGGGCGACAAGATGCGGCCGCATATGAGTTTTAGTGAAAGTTTCGCCGTAACTATGGAGAGAATTTTGTTCTCGAGTTAAGACTCTGTTTTCGGGGTTTGATTATTGTACGTTTATTACATTTAGGTTTATTTTCTCCATATTTTACTCTTGTTAGTTTACTCATTTTGTGAAAAGTCGAAGCCTCCTTTGCCTGTGGTTTTTATCCTCTTCAGAAGAATTTTCCATGTAAAAAATTTGTGTTCGATCTTCTCTACATATCTTGTTCGTTGTTTATACGGGTCGATCCCTAACAATGTGTGCATATATAATCATTGAATATATAAATAAAAAAATTTAAATATTTAACACTATTTAATTTATTTTCTTATCGATTTATGTATTATCTATACTCAAATATTAAATTTATTATTCAATATTAATTCATATATAGTTAGAAGGATATGAGTCAGAATATTTATTACTTAAATTTAATTTGATTTTAATACAAATATTTTAAATATTTAAATTCATTATCAAAATTCAATTTATTAATATAACAATAAAAGTTTTGGATATTCAAACCGAATATTAAAGGTATTTTTTAAATTTAAATTTAAATTTTTAATAAATAATTTAATAAATTATAATATTTTCAAGAATTGAATTAATTAAGTTTTTGTTTTTTATTATAATTGTATAAAAATTTAAAAATATATCGTCTCATTTTTATTAAATATTTTTATACTTAATTTTTATACATTATAATTCTTTTTTTTATCTTTTGAGTAAAAAGATAATGATGGAAGTAATTGGTCTAAAGAAAGTTAAATCTATAAATGAAAAACTCAAATTAAATTTTAATTTTATGGATTGGTAACTTGATTTAATAAAAAAGTTAAATCTTTAAAAATGTTTTTAATTAAAATTTTTAGTTAATAAATAATTTCAATAATTTCTTTTGGTGAAAAAAAAACCTAAACTAATAAAAAAAAATGCTAACATTCAACTAACCTACCGTTCAAACAAATTCCTAAAAGATTCTTCGGTTTGCTTTTCTATATGAATCTCTGCTACTAACTGTTTTCGCCTAATTTATTGACACTTTGATAGCTTCCATAGAACTCTATGTTATCCCTTAGAAAACAAAAAGATTCCTATTTTTTCATATACGCCAAGCTTGTAACTCGAAAAACGTTGATCAAAGGACTTCATATCTCGACAGCCGTCCATAGTTTAATACATATAAATACATACAAAAAGTTGTCAAATTCATCTTGTAATAATCATGTTCAAGTTGATAAACTTACCAAGTATAGTACTTTATTATTTTATGAGTTATATTTCAAGTTTATAGTGAAATAACTTAACGGTTTATGAAATTGATGTGTTTAATAAAATTAGTTCCCAATAACATGTACAGTGCCCCGAAATTTGATGTTTAAGTTTTGTAATTTATTAAATAATATAATTTTAATTTATGTAGTTAATATAAAATAATATTATTCAAGATAATATTTTTCATATAAATAATGTAATCTAACATTGGTTAAATTTTATATTTTCTATAATGTGATATTTAAGTTAAACTCTCTTTTTTTGGGCATATGTTGATGTGTTTTGATTTTATTGAATTTTTTTTATAGGTTTACAGATAAAGAGGTGCATCAATAAATTTAATATTGATCTTCATCGGAATTGTCTTCCTAACCTACCCAAAGTTTTGACGAATTCACAAAACAAAAGTGATAGTACCATTTGAGCTACCATAGCTCCCCCAATATCCTCTTGATACTAGAGGTTTTGAGTTTGAGCATTGCCATTTGCTTGCTTTTCAACAATCATGGCATCGTGTGCTTGCTCTTCAACGATTATGTCTCCTATTTATTTAACACAATCAAAATATAAAACCCACTAAAAATAATATCAAATTTATTGATATACCCCTCAACTTAGAATGCGTTACAAGGTAAAAGCACATCAAAAAAAAAAAAAATTATTTTTATCATAATGATAAAACATCAAACTTTAAGTTTTACTCGTAGATTCATAACCTCTTCTTACTTTATGAAATATTTTATACATTCAAATACGGCAGAAACATAATTTAGCAGCAAACCATATGCAAACATAATTTGAGGTTCCACAATCGTTTCTCTCTATTTTAACTTGAGGTGATGGTATAAGGCTTTTGTAATCCTTATACTATTTTGTTTCTACCAAAAAAAAAATTGAATATATATATATTAATTTTTTTAAAAAAGAAAAAAAGTGATCTTTTTAAATTATAAAAAAGGAACAAATCACAGGGTAAGGAATAAAATAGTGACAGGAAAAATAAAAAAGGGAAAATGATATTTGGAAATACATAAACTCAAACAGCCAAATTCCTTATGTATGGTTAGCCGTCTTTGTTGACTCATTTATTAAATGTCAATTTTATGTACAAATCCAAGTTCCAATATTAGGTATTCATCAATTATTACGTCGTAATCACACGTGTGCTCTTTATTGTCTAAATTTAATTTTTGACATAACAAAAGGTCTGGCCTAACACCCACAAAAATTGTTGAAGACACCCTTGCAATATTTAAGTTTTCCATCAATGATTTTAACTGGTCAAATTATTTGTTTTCAAGTTAATTAGTTTGATTAATTTGTTCGATTTTAAGGGCAAATGAAAAAAATTACTATAGAGGAAATTAAAGATGAATCATAAATTTTTGGGTTAAGTTCAAATTTTATCAATAAATTAATTTGTAAATTTTAAAAATTTGAAGGGCTACAAGATAATTTAATTCTTTTTAGGAGGGCCAAGGTCACCATCTATCCTTGTCTACGCCCATGTTCGGTTTAATCAAATAAGTCATTAAAAATAATAGAATAAATCAAATTAGTTTAACTATTGATCCAGTCGGTTTGTCCTGATTTACGTATCAACCGATCAACTCTTTATAAAATTTGAAGTTAAGTTGGGTAAATATTTTTGTGGTTTACAAGGTTAAACTCTTCTTTTTTATGGTTATAAATATCGAAAATCGAATTTAATTTTATGGTTTAAAAAAATGAAAGGAGGAAATATTTGTATTAAATTAAATTTGCTTTTTGCTCTTGTTTTGCATTATTGGGGTGGCAATTGTGGTGGGGTTCCCAAAGACATTCTTCTTGTGATAACGTTTTGTTGAAATTGAAAAATTGAGTAGGTTTTGAATGAAAAGGCAAAATACCCCACACATATGACTGCTACTTTACATGCATAATTCATTTCATGCACACACAAACTCTCTCTACATTAAATACTAAGCATTCCCACATTCACTCATTTCCCAATGCCTCATTAATAGTTGCATACTATGAGATGAGTTACCTATTTGTTTTAGTTAAAATACCACAAACATTGTGATTGTGTTGGGGTACAAGATATTTATTCATGCAACTAATTTGGGTTTGAGCTTTTGGGAAGTAAATGGTAGGCCTTTATTTGAGTCGTTCCTTTTAGATATAATGTGTTTATAGTGTGGATATATTCCTACAGTGTGTGTGTGAATATTAACTTGTATAGTACCAAAAAAATCACTAACATTATAAGTGCGACATGTACTCACATGCATATGGTATACTCTCGTAAGTTTCTATATTTGGTTAGCATATCTTGACCAAAATCGTTAAGATTTTTGTATTGAACATCTTAGAGAATTTTAGTAGCACTTCACTGAAAATAAGTCATGCAAGAATCAAACCAAACAAGGATTTTTCGAAGAATTTCAATGTGATCTAGAGCTCCTTTATTGAAGAGATTTGATAACATAACAAGTTTATATCTCGAAGATCTCTGTCAATTTATTCTATATTTGAAGACTACTTTTGAGATTAGAGATTCGCATTGATTGTTTTAAATGTCTACTTAACAGAGAGTTTGTTTTAGTTTTCGGTAGAGAGAAAAAAATCACTTATTTGTTCTAGTGAGAAATTGTCTTTTAGAGCAAAATTATTGTAAGGAAGTTTTTTGAGTTGTTCACAAATAAGCTTTCAAGGAGGACTTAGTGAGGAGATTAATCTAGATTAAATATAGGAGTGAGATTGCAACTTGGTGAGTAAGTTGAACTTAAATCACATCTTGAACTTATTGATTTATAGTAGATTGCTCTTTAGACAAAATCTAATAGGAAGTTTTTGAATTGTGTAACTAAACTTTGAGTCCATCTCTCATTTTATAATTTTTAGTAAGTTATTCATTTGCAACTAAGTGAAAATTTGAATGGCAACTTTAACGATTTCACAACTTATATATAGAATTACATAGTTTGTTACACTTATCTCATTTGTTGACACCTCACTTTTTCTCTTCTTTTTTATTTTTATTTTTTTACATTATCATCCAATAACATTAACATGTGAAAATTCTAAAGAGTAAACTATTTTATCATATGAGATTTAAAAATTTTCAATAGGAAAGTCCTGTCTTGTTAAGAGTTGTAGAAATCTTTAATAGGAAAAGTGGTTTGAATGGGGAGAGTTCATGTAAAATGTATAAGACTAAAACTGCAACAGTTACCGGAAATTTAATATTAAATTCTTCTTTAAGTAAGACCTCACAAACATATTTTAATTCTAAACTATATAAATATTTATTTATTTTTCTTTTTGTTTTGTTACTATCCTTTATGACAACTTAGCAACTACCCATTTAAAAAAAGTTGGAAATTTAATTGTTCACTTGTCAAAAAGCTAGATAAGATAATTAATGTGTATATATAATCGAAGACTTTAATGCGTTATTATCCTCAAATGATAAAATACGTGGTAGATGATTTTATACTTGGGATTCGAGGGACCATCCTTTACTTGGCATAGAGGAAGGGTCTCCGAATGCCTTGATAGAGCAATTGGAAATGACGCGTTGGTTAATACTTTTCCTAATTGCACAGTTACTCATCTACCGAGATTGAAACCATATCACAGGCCTCTACTTCTCTTTTTAAAACCAGAGGGTAACTTGCCCAAAGGTTAGGTTCACCATCCGAGGTTTGCTGATTTTGTTAAAGATAATTGGAAAATTTATGGGAATATGGCGGATTCTATTGCTCATTTTACCTCAAGTATAAAATCTTGGAATAAATTTGTCTATGGTCACATTGGCGTTCGTAAAAAAAAACAGCTTTTGAGAAAGCTTTCATGTATTCAAAAGGAGATGGAATGCACAAGTTCTGATAGAGTTCGATTAGAAATGAAAGTACAAGATGAGTTGGAAGGAGTTCTTGATCATGAGGAATTATTGTGGAAATAGAAAGCTAGGTGTAATTGGTTGAGTTTAAGGAACCGTAATACCATCTTTTTTTCACAGGAGCATGTACAAAGAAGAAAGCATAATCGGATCTTGACTCTTAAAATTGAGGAGGGTGAGTGGCTCTATGAAGAAATAGTTTTGCAATAGGAAGCGATCAAATTCTTTCAAAAATTATATGGGGAACATCCTACTAGAATGAGAGATTTGCCAACTAATAATTTTCCAAGACTTAATTCTAGTGATATTCTCTTTTTGAGCAAGGTAGTTTCAAAGGATGAAATCAAGACAGCTTTATTCGATATGTCTCCGCTAAAGGGGCCTAAGATTGACGTGTTTCGTGTTTTTTTGTTTCAGACCCAGTGGAATTTGGTTGGGGATTTTGTGTGTGAGTGGGTTCAAAAGGTTTTTGATGGACAAGCTATTGACCTGTATTTGGATAATACTTTAATTGTCCTTATTCCACATAGAATTAACCCTGAGAGTTTTGCCCATTTCTGGCCAATCAGTTTATGTACGGTTCTTTATAAATTAGTTATGAAGCTGATAGCAAATCACTTTAGAGTTGTATTTCCAAAGATTATTGTTCCGGGGCAAGCAGGGTTCATAGCATGAAGGAACATCACAGATAACGTCATTTTTGCACAAGAAGTGATCCACTTCATGAGATGTAAGCAAAAGCATAGGAAGTGGAAGGCAATTAAAATTGATCTTGAGAAGGCTTACGACAGAGTCAGTTGGGAGTTTATTGATACCTCGTTGAAAGCTGCAGGAATACTTGATTTCCTTTGAAATGTTATTATGTCTGCCATTACGGGGTTTTCTATGCAAGTCTTGTGGAATGGGATCTGACCGGCATCGCGCATATGCTATAAAACAATGAATTTATGAAACAATTTTTAAAACCCGATTTTACTGCAAACGTACAAGTCTGTTGTAATATTTATAGTGTTACAATGGAACACCGAAGTATTCCAAGGATCGAACCTAAATGAGATGATGATTGAGAAATAGCTAACATCACTCAATACTGTTAGAGGTATCACGATACCCTTCCCTTGGGTGTTGTTCTCACTCGTTTTCCACCTCTGACATGTCCCTACATCACTCAATCACACGTTAGGCCTCCTAATGGCACTATTAGCCAATTTGGGTCACAATATGGGCAAAAATGAGACATTCACTTATTAACTCAAAATCTAAAAATAACGGAAAAAAGTATGCTAAAGGCACTATTTTGCTCGAGAAAAAGCTCCTTAAGTGCGTCGAAAGATATTAATTTGTCACATCAATTTTTGGTCGATCAACTTCCCCGCACTTAATTCTTTGCTTGTCCTCAAGAAAACACACAGAACATGCAAAAGAAAAGACGACCCTTGGACTAAATTAGGCAATTAGGTTACATAGCAGTAAAACATCAAACTCGTATTGCCTCAATGCAACTTAAGAATGATAGCTAGCTAATTTATTTACTCCTAATGCAAACATTATTAGTTCCATAAGTTTTTGGTGAGTCTTCGAAATCTTTTTGACGACCTATGTTGTGTTGAAGGGATATCTATATGATTCGATCGATTGCGTAAAGCCCGCGATAGCAACGGAACTAGGGAAAGTATACAGAAAAGACAGTTCTTTTCTAATAGGAGTGAGACTGCAACTTGATGAGTAAGTTAAACTTAAATCACATCTTGCACTTGTTGGTTTATAGTAGATTACTCTTTAGACAAAATCTAATAGGAAATTTTTGAATTGTGTAACTAAACTTTGAGTCCATCTCTCATTTTATAGTTTTTAGTAAGTTACTCCATTTGCAACTAAGTGAAAATTTGAATGGCAACTTTAACGATTTCACAACTTATATATAGAATTACATAGTTCGTTACACTTCTCTCATTTGTTGAAAGTCTTGTCTTGTTAAGAGTTATAGAAACCTTTAATAGGAAAAGTTGTTTGAATGGGGAGAGTTCATGTAAAATGTATAAGACTAAAACTACAACAATTATCGAAAATTTAGTATTAAATTCTTCTTTAAGTGAGACTTTACAAACGTATTTTAAGTCTGAACTACACAAATATTTACTTGTTTTTCTTTTTGTTTTGTTACTATCTTTTATGACAACTTAGCAACCACCCATTTTTAAAAAAAAAAAAAAAAAATTGGAAATTTAAAATCAAAATAACTATGTTCAATCATTCAAGATTGTTCACTTGTCAAAAAGCTAGATAAGATCATTGATGTGTGTATATATAATCATTGAATATATAATAAAAAAATTTAAATATTTAATATTATTTAATTTATTTTCTTATCAATTTATGTATTATATATTCAAATATTAGATTTATTATTCAATATTAATTGATAGTTAGAAAGATATGTCAAAGAATATTTATCACTTCAATTTAATTTGATTTTAATACAAATATTTTAAATATTTGATTTCATTATCAAAATTCAATTTACTAATATAACAATAAAAGTTTTGGATATTCAAACCCAATATTTGTTTATATATTTAAAGGTATTGTGTAAATTTTTATTTTTATTTTTAATAAATAATTTAATAAATTATATTATTTTCAAGAATCTAATTAAATAAGTTTTTATTTTTTTATTATAATTATAGAAAAATTTTAAAAACTATTTTTATACTTAATTTTTATACATTATAATTCTTTTTTTATCTTTTGAGTAAAAAGATAATTGAAGTAATTGGTCTAAAGAAAGTGAAATCCATAAATGAAAAACTCAAATTAAATTTTAATTTTATGGATTTGTAACTTGATTTAATAAAAAAAAGTTAGATTTTTTAAAAAAAAATTAATTAATAATTAATTTCAATGATCTAATTTTATATTAAACATAAAAATATTTTAATAAATATATAATATTAAAAAATCTAAAACATTATTATTTAATAGCCTTGCGAATTCATGGGCAAAACATTCTCTTCTATATATACAATCAACTCTCTTTATAATATATTTAATTATTTATTAAATTTTTAGATATTATAAAAATATGATTGTTATACACATATAATAATATTTAAGATTCAAATCATATTTAGTTATTATAAATAAAAAATTACTTAATCTTTTTATCTAACATTTCACTTTATAAAAAATAAAGCGATGTTTAAATTAAAATATTCAAAAATTGGGAAGAACGAAAGATGGAATGCGCGGAAGGATAGAGTAGTGTACGAACATATAAATACATACAAAAATTTGTCAAATCCATCTTGTAATTTTCATGTTCAAGTGATATTCCAAATTTATAGTAAAATAATTTAACGGTTTATTAAGTTGATGTCTTTAATAAAATTAGTTCTTAGTAACATGTATAGAGCCAGTGAATTGATGTTAATATAAAGTAACATTATTCAAAATAATAATTAATAAGCATAATAGAGATGATATAGTTGAGTATGTTTTTCATATAAATAATGTAATCTAACATTGGTTAAATTTTATATTTTATATAATGTGATATTTAAGTTAAACTTTTCTTTTCGTATATGTTGATGTGTTTTGGTTCTGTTCAAATTTTTTATAGGTTCACATATAAAGAGGTGCATCAATAAATTTGGTATTAATCTTGATCGTGTCTCCCTAATTTATTAAAGTTTTGACGAATTCACAAAACAAGAGTGATAGTACCATTTGAGCTACCATGTTTCGCACAATATCTTCTCGATACTAGAGGTTTTGAGTTTGAGCATTACCATCTGCTTACTTTTCAACATCCATGACATTGTGTTCTTGCTCTTCAACTACTATGTCTCATGTTTGTTTAAGTAACACAAAGTACTTTCGCTCAATGAATTTACTAGGTCTCTCGGTAAAGTCAAAATATAAAACCCACCAAGAATAATATCAAATTTATTGATATATCCCTCGATTTGTGAACCTAGGTAAAAGCACATCAATAATATCAAATGGTTAAACAAATTATTTTTATCATAATGATTAAACATCAAGACCTAAGACCTAAGTCTTCTTACTTTGCAAAATATTGTATACATTCAAATATGACGAGAGTCTATTAGAATGATTTATATTGATGCACTCACAGTAAATTTACCAACTAAATAATCATATTTAAAATAAATAAAAATTTAAATAATGCATCATCATTATTGTAACACCCCAAACCCGGCCTAGAAGTTAGGATCGAATCTGGTGCGTCACATTGAAGTGTTTTTCGAAAACCATGTTTTCATTGAAAAACCCTTGTACATTGAAAGATTATTAATTTTATTCCCAAAATATCTTTTTAGTTGCGGAAGCTAATTTTGAGAGTAATCGATTTACTGAAAAAAGTTTAAGTTATAAACCATTCAAAATGTTGCGGAAACGTAGTGTTGTTGAAAAACAGTTATCATTTTGGAAAACCGTGACTTACTTCTAACCGATATAAACCAAAGTAAAGAAAGACCCGAAGTTAAAATTCAGAAACTTAAAGAGGCCTTATTACAACCCGAATCAAAATACTTGAATGTAAATAATCAAAACGAAAATCATAAGCGGTGTGTGGCCTTCTCCGAGTCCTCGCAAAGACCGATCCGTCTAAGGTCGGGGATTATCTCACGATTAAAAAACGGGGTGAGTTTACGAAAACTCGCTTTGTAATCCCTTACTTACTAGAGTAACGATCGATATACGTAAAATAAACCCGCTTGATGCAGGGCCAAAGCCCTTTAACAAGAATAAATGATAGTCCGATTCAGAGCATACGTGGGCCATAGCCCATTACCATATCATTTGGGTCACAAATTTCATACAGAATCAATTGGGCCTAGCCCAAACCAATAACGGAACAAGTGGGCCTAAGCCGATGCAAAGGATGAGATCTCATAAACAAGTATGCAACAAAGATGAGGATGCATCCCATCCCGGTCCACCAACACACCACCCGTACCAACCCTACACTTACGTGGGGATAAAATCGACCCACCCAGCCAGCACACCAATGTTAGAACCGGGTTGCGGCCTAATCGAAATCGCAAAGAAAGTCGCTAGTATATATATACTACTCTAAGCCTTCAAAGAGCGGTATTATAATTGGCACAAAGCCATCATGAATTGTATTATGTTTGGCACATAGCCATTAGCGACGGTAATATAATCGGCACACAGCCTTGGGTAAATATGATCGACACAGAGTCATCGATATATATGTTAGGCACATAGCCACAGATAAATACGATTGGCACAAAGCCATAATCAAGATGGCACAAAGCCATATTTAGGTTGGCACAGAGCCATAAATAGATTACGCGGCTTTAAGCCGTCCGTTGGTCCACAGTCGTCATGCGACCGTGCGACCTTAACAGATCAATCATCGGATCCACAAATCGCCATGCGACCCGTGCGACCCTATCAGAACTTCCTCCGTATCAATGTCCCAACCCCATGCAATATGTCGTGTATGTCATGCTCAATCATTACACTTGTATGCAAAATGGCCATGCTCAATAACAAACATTTAGACATGTAATAAAAGCATATCAGTCATATAACCACAGCCAAATTAGTCAACTCATAGTCTAAGTCAGTCATTTACCCACAAGGGCAAAATAGTCATTTTACCCTATAAGGGTATTTCGGTAATCTTACCCTTCAGAGGTATTTCAGTAATTCTACCCTATAGGGGTAATTCAGTAATTCTACCTTACATGGGTATTTTAGTAATTTTGCAAACTGAGGGTATTTCAGTAATTTTGCAAACCGAGGGTATTTCGGTAATTTTGCAATCCGAGGGTATTTCGGTAATTTTGCAAACCGAAGGTATTTCGGTAATTTTGCAAACCGAGGGTATTTTAGTAATTTTGCAAATCGAGGGTATTTCAATAATTTTACAAACTGAGGGTATTTCAGTAATTTACCCTCTGTGGGTATTTCAGTCAATTTACGACCTTCCCGAAGTTCTACAGTCGCCTCGAGCGACACAGATAACATATAAGGTCAAAACAGTGTAAATGGGCCAATATTTGGCCCAAGTGGGCCCACACGCTCGTGTGGCCCATTTAGCCCAATTTCAATCACGGCTATGCGACTTTCGCAGCCCAATCCATTAGTTGTCTCTATCGTGAATTTTACCCATGTGGGGCCTAGAAGCCTATTGGGCCCACATGGCCCATCTCGGCCCAACAAGGCCCATTACGACCTAAGCCCACGAGAACGCTCGTGGTGGCTTCTACAGTCTAGCGCCCATGCTCATGAGCTCGGTTTACCACACGAGCGCTCGCACGCTCGTGAGGCTCGAATGCCGGAGTTTCAGCTTTTCGGCTTTTCGTCGATTCACGGTAAAGTGGGGTGTGATTACACACATTTATTCCGGAGTCGCTCCCAGATCCACGAGCACCCAACCTAGAACCATCGAAATTCAATGTTAGTCTTTAATCGCTAGGGTAACACCCTTTTGATAGCACATACTCCGAAATATTTCCCTTACCTTGCCTGACTACAGACTTAATCTCTCAACGTTCGTGGCTCAGAAACGATCCCACGCCTTGCCTAGAATCTGGATTATAACCAAATGTTGTTAGATAGAATCAACTACTATCCCATCAACAAAAAGGCAACATTCGGATTAGAAGAACGACGGGTACCATAACTTACCCTTACCATTTTTCAGGAGATCTTATGAAGATTGACTTACCAAGCAATGGTAGAATCGAAGAGTACTCGACCAGTCCCCTAACAGCAAAATAATCGAAAATGGCTAGCCCAGGAGGTGAGGAGTATTTGGCCTAACCAATAAGGATCTACCAGAAGAGAACAGAAAAAGAATGGAGCCACGAGATGAAGGGGTATTCGGCTAGAAAGAGAAGTCAAGAGAACTCAACCAACGAGGGAGAGATGAGGCTATAATCGGTCACAGAGGAGGGTGAAAGCAACAAGCGATTTGTCGATGGCTCAATTGTATAGTAGGACGAAAGAAAAGATGTGGAAGAAAATAGCCCAATTAGGTTGTGAAGAGGGAGGAGTCGGCAGCAGAGGAAAAGAAAAGTGCAATCGCGTGCAAAGGAAAAGAAATGTAGAAATGTGCAAAGAACAGAAAAGTGCAAAATGCCTAACACATTCAATTACCTAAAGAAAGCAGCCCAAATAATTCTAGGAAGAAAAAAACACAAAAGCCGAAATATGGGAGGAGAGCAAGGAGAATTCGGCAACCCCTAGTCCAATGCCGAAATGATAACTTTTCCCCCCTCAGCCGAATTGACCAAATAGAGTCTCCCCAAACAGCACAACTCTCCACTTCCCCAACTCATTGATTCACTCCACCAATCTCTACCTAGTCTTCTCCAAGATTTGCTCCTATAATCTCTCCATGACCATTTCAAACCTCTCATCCATCAGACTTTCACTGCAACACAAACTCTAGCCGTCCTGACAGCAAAATAAATACCCCATTATGTTGTGCCAACACTCGAACCTCAGACCTTAAGATTACTCCACATGTCACCTTGCCATTAGACCACAAGCTCTTCTGTGACTTAAAACATGCGCAAATATTTATAAAGCCTATATGCCAGTGTCCAGATTCTTTTAAAAGTAAAATTTAAAAATTCTGCAAGGGCCAAGACTTGAACCCAGGCTCCCTTACAACCTTAATGACGCCACAACCACTAGGCCACATGCTTCCTTGCGTCATGATTTCTCCAACAATATTCTTAAAGCCTACTCACTTACATCCAGGGTTTTATTCACCTAAACCAAAATTTTTCCTAAAACCCAGGTTTGAACCCAAGACTTCATGGAAGCCCCCCTAACCTTTCAAAATCACTCATCTAATAGGTCCAACTTGCATTAGTGTCGTTCTCTTGTTCGCAAAAAATTTTAAACGCTCCCATGCCCAAGGCCCAATAGGCCCAATTCTACTAGGCCCAAATTCAGGGTGTTACAATTATGGGGGTTGTTTTGTGGGAGGGGTTGTTCGGGAGTCGGCAGGTGAGTGGCTAGTTGATTTCACTACAGGGGTTGAAGGATTGTGAACTTTTCAAGTTTGAAGCTTGAGTTGCATACGAGGATCTCCGGTTTGCTTGAGATAGAGGTTTTAGATGAGTTGAAATAGAAAGCGATAACGCACTCCTTATTGAGGTTGTTCGCAATGGTTGTGCTTCGAATAATGACTCATCGGAGGTGCTACAAATTCATCAGTTGTGTCAGATACTTGGCGGAAATATAATTGAGCAGCGGATTACATGACTTGAATAATTGATTCAAGTTTTGATTCTTTATATGTTTACGAGATTCCACCAATATCAATTCTCTCTATTTTAACTTCAGATGATAGTATAGTAACACCTTAATTTACTATTTAAAACAGATTATTTACGTACTTAAGCCTTAAAACAACCAAATTGTTGTTATGCAATGCATTTCACGTGCAAAACGCTTTGAAACGACAGGCGTTTTCATTATTATTTTTATTATATTTAAAAAATAATAATGGTGATATCGTCTTGCTATACAAGTTACATAGGAAATTTGGGTACGAGCGGGACCACCGAAAGGAGCCACAACTTGTCGTTTTAAAAATCAGCACGTATTACGAGTGAAAGAATAATGGAGGTTTGCTTTTCCCCCCTTTAAAGCAAAAAAAGAGTACGGCCTGGGGTCCCACCCCATTCCACCATTTCTTACTCTCCCTTGTGTTGTGTGTCCTCTCCACTTTTCACTTAGATTTTACCAATTCCACTCCCAAAAAAATATATATTATTTTTAAAATAATATCTATATTTTAAAATAATTTTAGATTAAAATTTAAAACACTTAATTATTATTATATCTGGGATTCATGGTTGTCTATTTTAATAATATTATTTCTAAGATTAAAAATGCAATGTATCTTATTATTGCATCAACACTTAGATCATTATGAAAGTTGTGAAAGAGGTGATATCGGTTTGGATTGATCGAATTTTTTAGATTTTTCGAACCGTCCATTATAATTTAGTTCTCAATTCTTTCATAGTTTTTTTTTTATTTTGAATTTTTAAACTTATTTTGCAAAATGACTCTTGAATTTTTTTTTGTCAAGTTTTGAAGCCTTTATTCATAAATATTTTTAAAAAATAATTTTCAAGTAAATAAAAATTAATCAATAAGTTTTATATGATATTTTAAAAAATTATTTTCGAGTTTTAAAACTTTAGTACTAATTAAACAACATACATTAAATGTTATATCTAAACTCTTATGCTCATGTTATTATTTGTGTAATACCATGCTAGAATGTTATTTCCACTGAATAGTCGTGAAAAAAAAAGAGTTGCGTCACTTTAATTAATAGATTTTACGACTACCCTTTTAAACCAATGCCGAAATTTTAAATTTTGAGAAGTATAAAAATTAAAAATCATCAAATTAGAGAACATTGATCAATCCATAACTTACGCATAGAAGGAAACTAGACTAATAACATAATTAGACCTAACAAGTTTAACGACTATCATTTAAATCATCACTTAAATTCTAAAATTCAATAAAATAAAGCAATCAAAACTAACCAAATTAAAATCCCCCAGCATAGAAAACAACACAGTAAAAACTCTATTTCTTCTTTTGGATAAACTGCACCCAATGCCACTAAACTATTAGTGAATTTATATTTTTGTCACCTAACTATTCTAAACTAGCCTGTTAAAATCATTGTTATATGACATTCACTATTTACACCATATGCACTAATCAAAAGTTCCCATTCTCTTTCTCTTCCACAGTTTATTTTTCTATGAAACAACGATCTCCAACATTGACTGTCAGATCAATTTAATCTACCGTATCAATCGTCGAATCGTAGCTTGAAACTTACTAGCCGAACTTAAAAAAAAAAAACTTAATAATTCAATGACTTAAATAAAAACTTTCGAATAATTTTATAATTATTTTGTAACTTTTTAAAGTTAAATACCAAAACATAAATATACTAACAAATTAGGAACTTTTTTAAGTATAGCTTTGAAACCAAAAAGGGAATCAAGTAGGGAAAAGAAAGAAAAATGAGTGAAATGCAGTGAACTAGGGAGGTTGGGGAGAGTGAAGGAGTCGGCCACCGTCACCATTTTACCACTGATTTTGTGTGCTTAATTTTGGACTGTGTTTGGGGGTTTCAGTCCAAAATCTAAAAGCATAATGAAAAAAAGTGCTTTTTTGGGTCGCTGAAATTCTCAAAAGCTTGTCTGAAGATGGGATATTAATAATCATTCAATATGTTTCGAAATAAAATAAATAAAAAGGTAAATTTTTAAAAGCCAAAAAGGGTGTTGGGTTGGCCAAATTACCGTCGTCGAGGCAGTGGGCCAACCGCCACAAAACAAAATCCACCAACCCATTTTCTACCTTTTTCTATATTTTATCCAAACTATTTTTTAAAATGTTTATTAAAACAAACATGCAATTACAATATAAATATAAATACATATTCGAGTAATATAATAAAAAAAATTCAGAAAAATCGGACAAAGCTGAAAAGTTTGAACAAAATTTGTACATGAAATATACACATGATGAGACTAAAAATCCAAATATTACAATTGCACATAGTAGGACTCAAAACATTCGTCTTTACCAACTATTATAATCCTTAAACAAGAGGATTAACGTGTTTTAGTGCACTCAAACACACGTACTTCTACATTAGCAATAATACAGATGTCAATCGAACTAAGACTCAATTGACAAAAAAATCAACTTCTTTAAATAAAGCAATAAATATTATTATAATGGTACTTTTTAAAAAAAAAATATTTTCATATAAAACTTTCAAATAAAATAACTAAAAATCATTAAAAATTTCATAAGCGGGTTGAAGATGTGACAAGTGTTATATTTATTTATGCAATTTTTTTTTACTACAATCTATAACATACTTATTAAAACCCTTAGCCTATTTGTGAAGTCTAAAAAATCCCACTAATAATTTATTAAATAATTTTTATTATTTAAAATAAATTAAATTATTAGAGTTTAGACTAATATTAATGAAGACATGATTAATGACAAAAAAATATAAATTTATATTTTGAAAAATAATTATATCTATTAACAAAAGTTATTGGGATTTTTTGACTAGTTTCTTTCACTACTTCAAGAAACTACAATTTATCACATGAATCATGAAAAAAAACAATTTTTAGATTAATTAAATCGTAAATTGATATGAACAGATTTGAATTAATCAACAAAAAATTACAAGGCCCACATTAATCAACAAAAGATAGACTAGTAAGAGATGAAGCCGTAACTTTTTTTAAAGAAAAAGAATCTTAAATCTCATAACCCTAACACATTTAATTACGTTCGAATTCACATATTTTTAGATGGATAATAATGTTAATATTAATTGAGTTAAAACTCAACTCAGTTATTATTAAAAATTAGAATATATCTTATTTAAATTTTTATTTAGAGCATGGGCACGCAATATGTAAGGGTGGGTAGAGCTACTTAGGTTGACAAAGGAACCTACTTTTTCCAATGATAATAAAAAATAAAAAATTTATATAAAATATTATCATAGTGTTGTTTGTATGTATATGATGTGCTTCAATTTCTCCAGCATGCAAGTTGTCTCCTCGATTTCCAATAATTAGAACATAGATAAGTTTAAATTTTATATTTAGTGACTTCGTTCTAGCCACGGATTTTAAGATTAAATTTTAGAGAGATTCAATTAAATTTTTAATTTTTTCGAAATTATTAGAATTTTATAATTTTTTAAAAGAGTTTAATTAAAATTTAAGAAAATTAAAAGGCATAATAAGATTTTAGTTTGTGTTGTTAAGATTGAAATTTTATGTATATTTTTTTTTAGAAAATCAAACTACAAGTACAACCCTACAAATATATTAGTTTTACTTAAACGTGTTCATGGACCGAGTTAGACTCTAATAAAATTTTAAGTCCGTTTGATAGATTTAAGTTTGGCTTAAAAATGGGCCTAA
Source organism: Gossypium sturtianum (assembly GCA_025698515.1). Lineage (NCBI taxonomy): Eukaryota > Viridiplantae > Streptophyta > Magnoliopsida > Malvales > Malvaceae > Gossypium > Gossypium sturtianum. Next base: position 4,396,279 of record CM046946.1, on the reverse strand, counting down.
AATTTTTTTCAAACTCGACCTGACCGTATTAAATTTTTTAAAAATATAATATATAAAAAACATTAAAAATATTAAAATAAATATTTCTCAACAAATTGAAAAAAAATTAAAAAAATCTTTATCATTAAATAAGATAGGTGTAACTTAACAAGCAAATGACTCTAAGATAGCAGCAAAACAAGAGTTATACAATATCCAAATAATATTAACAAAATAATAACAATATAATAGTGAAATAGTAGCAAAATAGTGAGAAAACAATAGCAAAATAGCAGTTTTTTTTACAAATTCAGGTCGGCTCGAGCTAAAATCCTTACTCGAGGCCCAACCCATTTTTTAAACGGACCTTATTTTTTTACCCAAGTCCATTTTCGAGTGTATATTTATGCCCAAATTCTCCTACTTTCCGAACGAGCCGAGCCAGGACAGATCTAGTTTTACTATATAATTGTTGTATATTTATATTTCTTAATTGAATTGCTATCCGATTAACTCGTGAAACTAATTCAATCAAATATTTTATTATATAATATTAGTAAACACATATCAAAATTTGTTTGAAATATTAGAAAATAAATTCACATTCAATACTTTTTGTTTTCATCTATTATAGAAAAAAGAAGTTTGTTTTGATCGAGATTTTAATATATGATGATGATGCAATAATGTTAGGTAGGGTGCACGGTGCAGCATGGTATAGCTTAGCTTTTTTTCTCCTTTCCCCAATATTTAGGTGTTGAAAACTCTCAGGCCTCGGCTCAGTTCTACAGTGGTAGTGGTCCCATGCTTACAGGTCCATGATATAGGATTAAGGACTCCCCAAGTAAAACTAACGTTGCACGTCATCAGTTTTTCCATTAATGAGATCAATGGTTCTGATCATCGTCTCTCTGAATTTTAATTGGTGGGACCACTCTACAAAAAATTGTTCTTAAGAAATTACGTTTGTTATTATTTAAAAGAATAATAAAATGTTTGTTGTGAGTGGTCAACTTTTTTCGAAAGAATTTTCAAATATCGTCTATCCAAAACTCTCAACAAGTTAGTATTGTCTTTAAGTTGAGTCGAGATTTTATCTTCTAATTCTCTAAAAAATTTGAATACCTTGAGAGGCAGTAAGTTTATAAAGAAAGAACGTTGGGCAAAGTAGGAAATTTTTAACGAAGACAAAAATTAATAATTTTTTTGGAGGACTAAAGTAAAATTTTACCATTATACTAACTCATGATTTCTTAAAAATTAAATAGATTATATAAACAATTTTTAATTTTGAGAGCCAAGGCCACTATCTATCACTTTTTAAAAAGCATCTTATTAAAATCATATCGAATAAATATATAATCACCTATCAAGTTGAGATTATATCATATGACACACAATCACTTACCATTTACCTATTAGGGTTTGAACCCCATATAACATATACGTCATTGGACGGGATGCATGATACCACTTAATCTGTAGAGTCAAGAAACAATTCGACTTGACTCGTGTAATATTTACAAAAGTTTAGAATATATATATTGATAATTAGGGGAGGAGAACAAGATCGTTTGAGATTAAACCAAGCTCTCATGTCTACAACATAATACTCTTTATCACTGGACGAAAAAAGAACCAAATTCGATGAAATAATAAATTATTATTACATTTTTTAAGAAAAAATAATTAAATAATTATTTAGCTTGTTTAATACAACTCTCAGTTTCCTCCATTTCCATCTACACGTCACCGTTTCAACTCCTTCCATTACAGCCTGGCGAAATTCGCCCTTCCATCATCACAATCAATACCCAATCCTTTCTCTCCACGTGGCAAGCATTGACGTTGACACCTCTGCTTAGACAGCTGTCTCCCAAACACCCTCTTATAAATAACCTTCCCTCTCTTCACTCTCTCATCGTTCTCAAATCTTTCCCAGCAAGTACCTCTCTTCTTAACTATAAATTTCAAATCTCTCTTCTCCCTTAAACATGGCTACTATTTGCCACCTTGCCACTCTCATGCTCTTCTGCTTTATCCAACTCAGCTTCTCCGAGTTGGTTCAAGAGCAACCCTTGGTTTTAAAGTACCACAACGGTCCACTCTTGAAAGGCAAGATCACCGTTAATCTTATCTGGTACGGCAAGTTTACACCCATCCAACGCTCCATAATCGTTGATTTCATCAACTCTTTGAGTTCCGATAAGGCCACAATGGTTCCTTCCACGTCGTCGTGGTGGAAAATTACTGAAAAGTACAAGGGTGGCTCTTCTACCTTAGCTGTAGGCAAACAAATCCTTCTCGAAAATTACCCGCTCGGTAAATTCCTTAAAAACCCACATTTACCAGCATTGGCCAGTAAGTTCAACGGCGTTGATACCATCAACGTAATCCTTACTTCCAAAGACGTCGCCGTAGAAGGGTTTTGTATGAGGTGTGGGACTCACGGGTCAACCCGGGTTGGACGTGGTCCTGTTCGTGGGACTTATATTTGGGTCGGAAACTCGGAGACTCAGTGTCCGGGTCAATGTGCTTGGCCTTTTCATCAACCTATTTACGGTCCACAAACCCCACCTTTGGTTGCTCCTAACGGAGACGTTGGAGTTGACGGGATGATTATTAATTTGGCTACGCTTTTGGGAAACACCGTTACGAACCCGTTTAACAATGGGTATTTTCAGGGTCCGGCGAATGCTCCTTTGGAAGCGGTTTCGGCTTGTACGGGGATGTTCGGTTCGGGTTCGTACCCGGGATATCCGGGTAAGGTGTTGGTGGAGAAAAGTACAGGGGCGAGTTACAATGCGAACGGGATTAATGGGAGGAAATATTTGTTGCCGGCGATGTGGGATCCTCAGACGTCAACTTGTAAGACGTTAATGTGATGGAACACGTGGCGGATATCAGTGGCGAGAGAGGTGTAGACGTGGCATTGATAAGTAGGGGGGCTCTTTTGTACGTTGTCGTTTCGTGTGACGTGTAAATTGCTATATTCGATATAAAAAAAAAGGGAAAATATGGTGGGGTTTGGGGTTGGGTATGGGGGAAGGCAGATGAGAAAAGGAAATGTGAATGTTGGGATAATATATATATAAATAAAATATATGAATATTTAAAGAAGTGAAAAATTTTAAAAATGTTTTTTTTTTTTTATCTTTTTTATATTTAATGATGAGAGGATAAGGTTTAAAGGTAAAGAGGGAGGAATTTGTTTGATCTGAATGATGGACAAAGTTGCTGGGGACATGGGGAACCATGATAATGGATGATGTTTCATTTCATAATATCTTTTACCTTAAAATTAAAATTATATTAAAGATGAATTTAAATAAACGGTGCATTTAATTTATTTTTATTTTACATTACAGTATTTAAATTTATTATTATTTTACATTACAGTATTTAAATTTATTATTATTATTTTATATTAATTATAAGTAAATATATCGCTCATTTAAACTCAACCGAATTAAACTTTTACCTCGCATGATATCCCAACACAAGTAGTTTAGCAAGAGTGTCATATGTTTAAAGTAGATAAAGAAACTAAAACAAATACAAAAAAAAGTTTTGGTTGTTGTGCCATTTTAAATTAATGAGACAAATGGGGTGAAGTTTAAGGCTTTCAGCAAAATCTAGGCTCTTGGCAGGCAGCGGAGAAAATGAAAGGTTATTTTATAGGCTTACATGAAAAATAAATTATAAAATTATGCAATTTTTTTTACATTTTAATACACACTTAATAAAAACCAATCAATATTTATTTTAAATAAAATTATTTAAATTAAATTACAAATATATAAATTTGACCTTTTTTTTATTTTCTCTTATATTCAACTTATTAGTCATATATGATATCAAAAACCTCATGATTTCAAAATAGTAAAAATGAGGGTTTTCATTTCTACAATATTTTTTGAGTTCTTAATATTAAAAATGAAGGTTTGTTTTGATGAGAGAAATTTGAAATAGAATTTATTTTAAAATTTTGCAAAATTTTCTTTGTACAGAAAATGAAAGGAAAATGATTAAGAGAGAATTTTCTTTTATTTTTATTAAATCTCTATTCTAAATATTTTTATTTAATTAAAATACCACATATCATAATTTGGTTGATGAAAAAGCTCTTTTAATGAGAGTTAACTATTAGTACCTAAAGTGGTAATGAAATAAAACTTTATATAAAAAGATAAAGCTGCATAATTTAGGTACATATTTTTCATATAAGTTTATTTTAAGTAAAAGTATCGCGGAGGTCGGGCTGATTACATTTTACCCCATTTTACTTAAAAAATACGCAAATTCATACTTGTACATTTAATCAAAGAGCAAACCGATCCTTTTTGTTAATTTTTTTTATCTATTTATACTATTAAAAATTGACTTGACTGACAAATAAAATTATAAATTAATAGAACGTTCGATGAACAAATTATTTTGTGTTCATTTATTAAACTAAATAAACGAACATGAACAAGATTTTAATACTCGTTTATTAAATAAACCGAACACAAATAAAACCTATTCAACTCATTTAATGAACTTGCTCATTTATGTTCATTTAAAGCTCATTTATCATTCCATTAGTATATATTAATAAAATTATTTTGGTTTATATTTTTATCATATAATTATTAATATACATTCGACTATTTTATATAAAAATAATTTATATGTTTATTTATTGTTTGTTTATAATTTATGAACATTTTGTTTAATATTCGTGAATTATGAACATTAAACAAATAAACATAAACACATAATTTTAAATAATAAAAAATGAACAAAAATTTTAAAATTCTTAACTAACATAAACTAGCTTAAAAATAAACAAACGAAAAGTCCTTTCGTTCAAGCTCGATTCATTTACAACTTCACTACAGTTAGATTTGATGTCCCATGCGTACCTCATTTTACCCCATTTTACTTAAAAAATACGCAAATTCATACTTGTACATTTAATCAAAGAGCAAACCGATCCTTTTTGTTAATTTTTTTATCTATTTATACTATTAAAAATTGACTTGACTGACAAATAAAATTATAAATTAATAGAACGTTCGATGAACAAATTATTTTGTGTTCATTTATTAAACTAAATAAACGAACATGAACAAGATTTTAATACTCGTTTATTAAATAAACCGAACACAAATAAAACCTATTCAACTCATTTAATGAACTTGCTCATTTATGTTCATTTAAAGCTCATTTATCATTCCATTAGTATATATTAATAAAATTATTTTGGTTTATATTTTTTATCATATAATTATTAATATACATTCGACTATTTTATATAAAAATAATTTATATGTTTATTTATTGTTTGTTTATAATTTATGAACATTTTGTTTAATATTCGTGAATTATGAACATTAAACAAATAAACATAAACACATAATTTTAAATAATAAAAAATGAACAAAAATTTTAAAATTCTTAACTAACATAAACTAGCTTAAAAATAAACAAACAAAAAGTCCTTTCGTTCAAGCTCGATTCATTTACAACTTCACTACAGTTAGATTTGATGTCCCATGCGTACCTCATTTTGACATGTAAAAACTAATTTTTAATAATAAAAATTGATGAAACTTTTAACAAAATAACCAATTTGCTTGTTAATGTAATATACAAAAATTAATTTGTCCATTTTTTGAATAAAAAAGATAAAATACAATCTAACTTTCAATACAAGAGCCTTTATAGTACTTTTATGGTCTATTTTATACCCAAAGATAAAAATGAGGGTATTTAAATTGGTGGTGATCAAAATTCAGCAGTTGGCAGCAGCAGCTAATAGGGAAACCCATAGCTGTGATTTTCACTGTTACTATTACTATTTTTACCATTGTTGCTTTCAGTAGTGGATAAATAAAAGGGAGGCAGAGAAGGAATTCAGGAAATATTTGAATTTCTCAATATAAAATATTTATAAAAAATTGAATATATAAAAATAATTTCATGAATACATATTTATATATTGCATATAAAAATTGGGATTCTTCTTAATAGCAGCAAAGGGTAGAAGAGAGGGAGATAGGCATGTGAATTAGGAACCTATTAAAGGACATATCAACAGGTTTCAGAAACAGTTGCAGGGACCACTTTTATCAAAATTCAGTAACAAATGTCAGAGCCTCAGTGTCAGAGGTTAAGAGCAAATCAATTATGCAAAAAACAGTTCATGCACCCATCCCGCATATCTACTATTTCATTACATGTGATGTGAACTGATCTCAGCTAAGGATGCTTGTGATATATATGATATATATATTCAGAGGCTGACATTTTCAGAGAATGAATATAGTGTAAAATCTTGGATTACATATATGAATAGACCAATCTCTAAACCTATGGTTCTCAAAGATTGCATGCATTTAATAAAACAGAAACAACTATAAAGAGTATGCATTAGATGAAGCAATTTAGTTAATGATAATTGTCAAAAAGATGACCTAACATAGTTGATGGAAAAATAACATTACCACATTGGATACTAAGCAATAAATTATGACAGCATATGGCACTGCAAAAAACTGGGTACTCACCAAGATCCCTTTTGGTTTATCAAAACTTATCTAAGCTGAAACAGAAGGCTTAGAAGCAGCAGAGAGCTTGGACCTCCTCTTCGCTAAACTCTCACTACGGCGCTCCCGCTGCTCCTTCAACCTTGTGGCAAGCAGTTTCTGGTACTCAGCCGCCTCTGACTTGGCCTTGGCAATTCTTTTCTTCTTGTCAGCAATTCTAGCCCGCTTCCTCTGCAGTGTCAATGGAGTTACCAGCCTCTGGATTTTTGGGGCTTTGCTCACCTTCTTGCCTGCAGATCCCAGAAACGGCCATCAGTAATATGTCCAAGAAAACATTTCAACTCTCACAAACTATTATGTTGTTATGACTTTTTTCAAGTACAAGTATCTAACACCCTTGTCTGAGTGACATTAGCTCAGCAAGCCTCACTAATTCCAACCATGATCCAGTCTCAAATACCCTACTTCCTGCATGCTCCATGCATGACTAAATGAAATAAAAAAAGCCTTTTTAACTCCACCAAGCAGGTTGGCAATCTGGTGTCGGTGGGTAAGGCATACAAATGCAATGCAAATAAAACTAAAAACCTAGAATATCAATCATAGGAAAAAATACAGTGGCTTCCATAGAAGGAGCCTAAACAGAATTTCAACCTATTTACTTGCACATTAAACACTCTGCTACGTTCTAGAAGCTAAAATTACATTATGAGTTAAAAGAGACCGTTTCACAGGAAGCAAATAACAGGAGAATGCCTAAAACCTAGCAGTAAAGAACCAAGTCTCATACATCTTGTTGCCATCTATACTAAAAATGAAAGTTGAGGAAGAAAGAACAGCTTTACCAGATTTTGTGGTGAAAGTCCTCCTGTAAGTGTTGACATACTTCCGGACATCATCTTCCTTTGAAAGGTTAAAGAGCTTTCTAATCTTCGAGGCCCTCTTTGGACCTCTCATCCTAGGTTTTTCAGTGTCCGTTAGCCCTGGCAAATCATTCTCACCCTTCTTCACAATAACCAAGTTCAAAACAGAAAGGTCTTGGCTAACAATGCATCCACGAACAGACTTCCTTCTACGCTCACCATTACGTCTTCCATATCCACGGAAGCATGGGGTACCTGCTCAAGCAATACAAATGAATAAAATTTGCTTAATTGTCTTGAATTTGGATACTTTTCAACATTTCCTCTTTGCTTAATTGTCTTGGTTTTTCTCTTTTCTAATGAAGATGATGTGAAAGGGATGGGCAAATGTCTATATGAAAATATACTGAGAAGGTAATGTAAAGGAGAGAAGAAGGTAACGTGATGAAGACTTCAGTAACTTCGTTTTTTGGTTTCCAAAAAAGAAAGCAATTAGCAGAGATGGTAGCCAGGTTTAAAAAATGGGAATGAAGAAGTTGACATAAAATTATTATGTTTTTCCTATGAACTATAAACATGAATTATAAACAAAATAATAAGAAAAAGGAAGTGATGAGATCATGTGAAACGATTCAAAAACCTCAGAGGGGTTGCTGGGAAGGTCTTGTGATTTTCTTATTAGGCATCATTATTCAAGTTTCTATGGAATATCACAAATATTTATACACGAAAGAGTAACTTCGTAGATTCCATCAAGTTTTTTGGGGAATCTACGAAAGCCTCCAACACAAGAAATCTTTGTGAAATTGTCCAAAAATCAATAAATGAATGACTGATAGAACCTAACAGAAACTATTCATTCTTTTGTTTCATTCATTATTTCTTTTTCTTTTTTTCATGCTCATTACGTCTGTAAACTGCTGACAAAATGATGACAAGAGGCCAAGGGAGAGAAACAAACATAACAGAAAAAATGTTGTAGGAAAAATTAAGTCATCCTTTTGAGCCAATAGGACATCCTTGGTGACTTGGACCAAAGGCACAAAAAGACCAATCAAGATTAGCCATGTGACAATTCACATGGGAGAGGTACCATAGCAAGGGAAGAAAGTGACAACAAATATAACAATTTTCCTAGCCAAAATTACATGTCATTCTCGTGAACATTGTGGTGTTTGTCATTGTGGCCAAAACAATTGTTCATTTGGAAATACTTCTCTTTTCCCTTTCCATCTCTCTCCTATGTAATTTTTCCCCACATGGCTAGCCTTGATAGGATCCTTTCATTACCCATAAACCTCATAGGTACGTATCAACAAGGATGACAAGGCCATAGCTTCCTGTTGGCCCAAAAATGATGACTAATTTTCCCCTACAATAAATTTTCTTATCATGTATGTTTCTCCCTTGACTACTGGTCATCATTTCATTTCATCAAACTAGCAAGTGGGACCAATTACCCTATTAATGCATCCATTTTATTTCTTAAATGACACTAAGAAACGTTCTAGCAATTGGAATCAAATAACATTCACTTATAGTCAAATTTACATAGATGCGCCATCTGAATCGCTACAAAGGCATGACCACCTTTGACTTTTAAAATTTTTGTTTGATTTTTCTTAATTCATATTAACCTCATCTCCAAGTAAATCACTTAACACCACAAAAAATTCTTTTAATTGCTACATCTATCCTTGCCTTCTCAAAAAGATAAAAATCCAAAGCGTGCTTCAAATTTGAAATTTACAGAAACAGGCTTCTTCTCATTCCAGCCCAGTATTCCAGTTGAATTACTTTCACCACCTTATCTCTCCATTAAACCCTTTAATAAGCCTTTGAAGTCCAATCTATGTATGCCAAGAATGTCAATTAATCTCTCTAAGAATAGAAAAATGAAACCAAAACCTCATATTGACAAAATCAAACTTTCGCATACTGGACAATATCATGTGTCATTATCTTCTTTTCCTTCTCTTAACCTTTATAATTTGTTTATATATATTTGAACTTTTAATCTTAATTAAATTTAATGTCAAAGCTCTAAGTTCAACTCACATGATCATAACACATTTTAAAGTCTAATCTAATTACTAGATCATATTTGATGATAAATTTGAATACAAACCTGATTGGATCAAGTTTAAGGGTTTGCCTCAGATAGCTTTGAGACTTATAACAGGGCATAATTAAGCGTATATGATATAAAAGCTTTCTCGGTAACCTATTCCATCATTATTTCCACTAATTTCCTAGTGCACAGTAGACATCTTACCTCTATGAAGCAAGAGACGAACACGACCAGGAGTCAGAACACCCTGCTTCATCGGGAATCCTTGCTTGTCGCAACCTCCCATGATCTTGAAAACATAGCCCTTGAATTCCTGTTGAAAGAAACAGAAAAGTAGAACTTCTATTAACTCGAACAGATCAATCGTTACTTCAAAAAACAAAAGTAAAATTGTAAAACGGCTAAACCACACACCTCGCCTAAAGCATCTCCAGCAACCTCCTGCGAGATCCGCTTGTCGAAAAATGCCCGACTGTCACATTAAAAATGACATCAATATCTTTAATCACAAGGGAAAATTTAATTAAATTTCATTAACTCAACCTAACTCTTAAGATTCTGCTTTATTCGTTACCAAAAGTTCGACCTTCTCATTTCTCATTGCTTTTTTTTTTCACTTTCTAGACTTTCTAAGCAAATAAACAGATTACAACTAAAGAAAACAAAATTAAACTTACAGCTTCTGATCGTCATCGATCTCGAGCTTCTTCTGGCAACCAGTAGTCGGATTTGCGATATTAAACTGCACAACAACAAAAAAAGGATGAAATAAATAGAACACACGGAATATAGTTTTAGCTCTAAAATTAAGGTTTTCATTTTTCTTTTTTGAGGATAAGGGAAGGCGCTCGGTACCTTCATTTTGGGATCTGATTTAGCTGCTGCTGCTCAAATCAGCTCAGTGTGCGAAAGAGAAAGAGACGAAACGAAATTAGGGCTTTTAATTCAACAGCGTGCGTCTCTTGGGTTTTAAATGGGCCGAATTTATCTGGGCGACTGAGTTTCGTTTATGATGAGTGCTGACACGGACCTAGGGTTTACAAAATCCAATCGGGACTAATCATATATAGGATCTGTCCCTGAGCCAGACAATCGCCCAGCCCAAACCTTTTATGACTCTATTCGGCTCGGATCAGCCCGATTAGAATTTAAAAAAATAAAAAAAAATTAATTATAGAAATATATAAAGATTAATATTAATATATATTTTTAATATTTTATTTTTTGAACCATAGAAAGCGAGTTGAATAAAAAATGGGTTTGGACTTGAAAATTTTTAGAATTGAGCCGTAATTTGGATCATGGACAAATCCAATCATAAGTAGAGGTTGCAAAAATATTATCCGATGAAATCAATTTTTTAAAAGTCAAAATTTTAAAAAAAATGTAATCAAATAAAATAATGTAGACAAACGATCAATACATTAGAAAAATTCAAAAAACAAAATTTAGAGATGCATCACTTTCATCGATTGTTGATAATTGGATCCTAATCACGTCATTATCAAGTCATCTGATAACAAAAATAAGTGGCATTAGGTATACATGGCATGTCACTTGTCACTAGAGGTGAAACCAAAAAATGTTTTTAAGGGGGAGCGGAATTAAATTGTAATTTTTACAAGTAAAAATATAATTTTACCATTTCAATAGCCTATATCTTTATAATTTTTAAAGAATTAAATCAAAATATTATCATTTTTAGAAAGGTCAAAGTGTAGTTTTACCTTTATTAATTTAAAAATTTTAAAGCGCTTAGTGGAGCTGGAACCCCTGCCAGCCCTTTAATTACTAGTTAATTATTCCATTAAACATAGTATAAAGGAGGAAATATTTAATAAAAATAATCAATTTTTTAATCTAATATACCGTACAATCTCTATGGTAATTCTAGGAATGAAATTCTCTTATTTCCATTCATAAATATGAAGTCTAAATATCTAAAAACTGTATATCAAATAATTACAAAAAAAGCTATTAAACAACAAAGCAAAAAACAAATATAAAAAAGGTCAAAAGAGGAAAAAAAAAAAAAAGGAAAAACGAAGCCCCTTGATTGGCCCGGCATAGCTGGCTCCCTCATAAAACAAACGACAATGACATTGTGAGTGAAGCTCCTTTCCTATTTCTCAAATATCAAATCCCTCGAAAAATCCTCCCCATCCAATCACCACCCGAAACCATGGCCACTCCTTCCCCACGCGAAGAAAATGTCTACATGGCCAAACTCGCCGAGCAAGCCGAGCGCTACGAGGAGATGGTCAAGTTCATGGAGAACGTCGTCTCCGCCGTCCCCGCTCCCGACGAACTCTCCGTCGAGGAACGTAACCTCCTCTCTGTCGCCTACAAGAACGTCATCGGCGCCCGCCGTGCTTCCTGGAGGATCGTCTCCTCCATCGAGCAGAAGGAGGAAGGCCGTGGCAACGCCGACCACGTCGCCGTCATCCGTGACTACAGGGCCAAGATCGAGGCCGAGTTGTCCGAGATTTGCGCTGGAATTTTGAAGCTCCTTGACGAGAAGCTTGTTCCGGCTGCTGGAAACGGGGATTCCAAGGTGTTTTATCTGAAAATGAAGGGAGATTACCATAGGTACTTGGCTGAGTTCAAGACTGGCGAAGACAGGAAATCTGCTGCCGAGAATACCCTCACTGCCTATAAATCTGCTCAGGTTTGTGTGCATTTCTGTAATTTCTGGTTCGATCTTGTGAATTTGCTTGCCTCGATGTGTAATTTTAAGGTTCGGTTAAGTTTAGATGTGAATTATGATGAATACGTGCTTAAGTTTTTTTTAATCTGGTTTATTTTTAGTTGCGGCATATTTGAGGGTCAATCTAAATTTTAGATCTATAGTTATAGTTATGCCCTTGATGTTTTGTGTATTTCTTATCACCGAGATCCGGATCTGCTTTCCATTGTGTAGCTTGATTTCGATACATAAGTATTAGAAGACATTAATGCGTTTTGCGATAGAAATTTTATGAAAATTATCAAAAAAAAAATGGTCTCAATAATATGACTCTTGAATTAGATTTGCATCTTAAACATTTGTATAAAATATGTTGCAAATTGCATCTCTACTATGTCTTAAGTGCATAATGTAAACCTTGTTGGAGCCTTTGTATGGATTCAATTTGTTGTGTAATTTTAGTTGCTTTGGATTATTGGCCATTTCCTGTCATGTTATTGATGTAATTCCTGTTTATGTAGATCTTTGGTGCTGCACTTTTTTTCTTTGAAGTCTTTCAATCAGTTTGGGTTTTCTTTTCATAATGCTATTATTGTTTTCTCACTTTTACATTTAAACAAAGGATTTTGATATTTACTTCTCTACTTTCAAGTTTGCTAAACCAAAACATATTGTGTTTTTACCCATGGTTCCGACCTTTTATTGATGGTATCTGTATCTTTTTCTACTGCTTTCTTTTCAGGACATTGCAGTAGCTGAGCTAGCCCCAACTCATCCTATCCGTTTAGGATTGGCTCTGAACTTTTCTGTCTTCTACTATGAGATCTTGAACTCTCCCGATCGTGCTTGCAGTCTTGCGAAACAGGTAGAATTACAGGACTTCAGAATTTTAGTTTAGTCTTAAGTCTTATATTCATCTTGTTCATCAAAGACAGCGTAAGTATATTCTTTACATTGCAAAATCCTTTTTTGTGTTCTTTATTTGGGGTTTGTTTATAATGTTCTTCAAATTATATTTAGTCAAAACATGTTTTGTTTCTTTCCTCAGGCTTTTGATGAAGCCATTGCAGAGCTGGATACTCTTGGAGAGGATTCATACAAGGATAGCACTTTGATAATGCAACTTCTCCGTGATAACCTCACTTTGTGGACCTCAGACATGCAGGTTAGACCCCACATATATGCTTTTCTTTCTCGCCTCTGTATTCAACCATCCATGTATCTTCTTTTCATGACGAATTTTTTAATTAAATGTATATATTTTCATCCATTTAGGATGATGGGACTGATGAGATCAAAGAAGCTTCCAAGCCTGAGGAAGAGAAACAACCGTGAAGTTCCCAGTCTTTGTGGTAATATTTTACTTCTCTTCTTGTTTTTGTATGGAGAAGTTGGTTGATCCCACTCTCTCTTTAGTTACTTGCTTTTAGTTGATCAGGCCTGGATTTATGAACCTTGGAAGTAACTGCTATAAATTTCTTAGCATTTCACTGCTTATTCAATTTGAGTTGTAGCTTTCTAATTGCAGTGAGGCTATGTGCACTCTCTTTCTTGATTGTTTTCTTGACAATAAGGAAGTTAACGATTGAGATATTTCCTAAGCTAATTTTTTTAAGTTGTTTTCTTGGAATTATCTGATTCATATTTATATAGCTTTGGTATTTTATCTCTTCATGCATTGTATTTTGTCTTTTTTCTTTGTCATTGCCCATTTAAATGATCGATGCCGATATATCTAGCTTGCTTCAACCTTGTATGTTTATCTCAAGATATTAGTACAGTAGTTTTTAATACAACTGCTGATTGCATCAAATCGATTATTGCAATAATTTTTTTAGTTGAATGTATGCAATTTAAGGTGCATATCTAAAGATGATTTTCCAAAGCTGCTTGATTTCGGGTTTCTGCTTCTGTTGCATAGGGTAATCAACAACGGTTTGATTATTGTAGTAGAGCCTTGTAGTGCAATGAATAACCATTGGCTTATAGTATCTTATTTGCTCCATGTCTTGAAAGTGGAGATTCCACTTGGCTAGTTTTTGCAACATTGTTGTCTCTCTTTGGATTTTGCCAACAAATGGACTGACGCAGCTTCATTTTTGGTTGCAATTCACCAAGATAGTAGTTCTTAAATTTTCTGGTTAGGAGTAGAAATATCCCATTGCTAAGTTGTAAGTTGTGTTCGAGTCCACCCGCACCAGCTTTTTCTGTGATCATCATTAATATATTAGAAATAAGGTAAGCCTGAAACTGTAATTGAATTAGACAACTCTCATACTTATGAGAGAACGAGTCGACGATGGATGGATCGAAGTTCAAGGCCTACAGAAAAAGCCTATACCCTGATGGTTAAGGGGCCTAAGACAATACCGTCAAATGAATGACCTATATAGAAGAGCCTATGCTCGGGGTAAGGAGCATAAAATGACATGGTTGAATGTATCCAAGGAGTTGCCAAAGGGGCTCAAGACAATACGGTGAAATGTATGGTGATGTTGGGTTATTTCGATAAAAGTTGAGATGAAGAAAGGAATGGATTTTGGCTCGTTGGAAAGAAATAATAGCCACCTACAGTTTTTAATTAGACAATGGCAATCCATTTATTGAAAGAAAAATATCAATCAACAGCCTTTTCTTGGTATCGGATTTGATAGTTTTTTGATACCATGCTTCGCAAAATGTTGAAATCGTACACACATTGACTGTTATCTAGATATAAATGCCCGCACTTCCGTTGTGGGGATTTTATCAGATCTAAAATAATATTTTAAAATATGGAGTGATAACTATATTTATTTTTAATAATTTTAAAATTATTAATTTATTTATTTATGATGCGTTAATTAACGATGTTCTAACCGTAAATCAAATATATAAATTCTATTTTGATACGGTCAATTAGCTTATTATTGGATGTGAAATGAATATGCATGATAGGAAATAATATAAAATGACACTACATAATTATCATTATTAGTATGACAAAATTTACATACTAAATAAATTTTAAATACCATTGTGATAGTGGAAAATAAAATGATGAGATATGATTTAAATTTGAGAGTCATTTTAATAATGTTAATTAGACTTGTAATTCGGATATATAATTTAAATCTGATCATGGGTCGAGTCATCTGTTCAGGTTTGGATAAAAATATAATAATGTTTTCTAAATATGCATGGCTTCAGGTTCAACCTCGGTTAGACCCGAATTTGTCTATTTTTTTTTTTTTTTTGCTGCTTAGAAGTGTCTATAGGTTGGGCCGAGCCCAACCAAAATTTTATGCTCGTTTGCTAGGCCTGACCCAAAAAATGAGCCTAAAATTTTGTCTAATCCCGATCTGGATAAAAATGCTAAAATCCGAGCTGAGCCTGACCCGCCTGTATTATTTTTATATTATTTTTTAAAAATATAATACATCAAAAATACTAAAAACATTAAAATAAAAGTTTCCCAACAAATTGAAAATAAATTAAAAAAATATACTTAAATAACACTAAGATGTAACAAAATTAACAATAAAACAAGAGTTATACAATATCCAAATAATAACAACAAAATAGTAGCAACAAAATTGTGAAATGGTAGCAAAATAGTGAAAATAGCAACAAGATAATAAAAAAAAGCAAGAAAACAGTAAAAAAATAGCAGTTTTTTTTTGCATATTCGGGCCGGGTATGGCCAAAAAAGCTTTACCTGAGGCCCGACTCATTTTTAAATGGGCCTTATTTTTTTGCTCAAGCCTATTTTTCGGGCCTATATTTTTACCCAAACACTCCTACTCTTCGGGCAGGCCTTCAAGGATAGGTCTATTTTTCGGGTATATTTTTAAATGTATTTTTAATTTGTTGGGAAATATTTATTTTAATATTTTTAATATATTTGATGTAATATATTTTTAAATTTATTTTTATATAAAAAATTAATACGAGTAGACCAAATCATACTCAATTTAACATTTTTTATTTGGGTTGGGCTTGAATTTTAGGTCAGGAACATGAAAAAAAATTAAAATATGGTATAAAAATTAATATAAATGCAACACAAACATGTAAAACCGTTCTTGAAATAACTTATAAACTTGACAAAATTATTATTAAATATATAATATATTATGCAAATATTAAATAAAAAAATAAGTAAATAACACCTATATTTATCATATTTTTCCTTCTTCTTCTTTTCGTCTTTCTTTATTTCTTTGGTATTTATATTATTTATTAAACCTTTGATTGAATTGACGTCACCTTTAACTAAATCACAAACTCGGTAGAGAAATTACGAAAATGTCTTTTCATAATTAAAATAAGTTATATTATTCGAGTATATTTTAATCTTTTCATCTTAAAAAAGAAACCAATAAAAATATGCAACTTGTATGGTTTTAACCCGCACCCATTATTGGATTAATAAAATCTTAATTTTACTACTCAACCAAAACTTGATTTTAATGTATTTTATACATTTTTTTTTATTTTAATATATACAATTTAATATTTCCACTAGTTGTATATCTATATTTACTATTAATAAAACCCTGATTAAGTTGATGTCATGAGTTACTCAGGTACCAACTCAGTGAAGAAATTATAAAAATATCCTTCCGTAATTGAAATAAGTCATATTATTTAAGAGTATTTTAGTCTTTTTTATTTTAACAAAAGCCAATAAAAATATATGTTCATGCAGTGGCGAATCTAGAGGGGGCTGGCATGGGCCTCAGCCCCTCCTAAAATGTAAAATTGTTATCTAAGCCCTTAAATTTTTTTAAAATTTTTAAATTAATAAATGTAAAATTGTACTTTGGCCCCCTAAAATTATAAAAATTTGATTTAATCATTTAAAAATTATAAAGATATAGACTATAAAAAATTAAAATTTTATTCGGCCCCTCCTAAAAGATTGTTCTGACTTCACCCCTATGGTTATGATGAAAATGCCCATGCTCACAACTAAGAAATAAATTTTAATTAATTACTATTTCTAAATCTATTTAAATAATAAAAGCAAATTAAAATTTTAGTAATTTATTCCAAGATGTAATTCGAAGTCATTAAAATTTTAATCTATCCCTATTTAAAATAGGTGTTTAATAGGCTATAATAATATCTAGATTATATTCAAGAAAATTTATTATAAAATTTTAAGCTCTTGTTGGAGAAACAAACTACTGTATTTGTTTCACCTTTGCGGCGGAGACGTTAGCGATGGTGCACAAGCTACAATTTGCTATTCACTAAGGCTTTCGATATCAATTATTTCAAAGTTAAACTCGTAAGAAACTGACTTATCAAAAATAAACTTGTTTACTTGAGATGCGAAGAGACTCTCGAAAAGCTTCATTTCTTGTTGATTTGCGTTCATCGCCAGAATTGGTAACCAAACTGCACATGCAATGGCATCGGAGGAGATGCTTAGGCAAGGGGAGGCTTTCTGGGTAGAAGATGTAATGTCACCGGCCTTGAATCGTGCTGCGACCAGTCGTCGATGTATGGACCCACCTTGATGATCAGTTATGTATGCGAAGTTTTTGTGGAATCATCTTTAATATGTTTTCCCCGTTTATTTTCTGGTTTTCTTCAACATTTTATGATGCTTGCCAAGGAGATTGGCGCCGATTAAGCTCAAGAGAGGGGATGACCGGTTCATTTCTCTACAATTTTTTTCTGTTCTTGAATGCTATTTTACTTTTCAATCTTTTGAGATTCTGTTTTCAATAACTCTAAATTTATTTTGTACCCATCTCTTTTCCTGCTATTATTAAAAAATATATAAATTAAAACAATACCAATATAAGACTATGAGATTAGCTTGTACTCAAATATATAATAAAAATAATAACTAAATTGCATAGCTCAATTAAAATATCTATCATAACTTCTTATCAAATTAGTGTTACGGTAGATATCGATTGCCACAAATGCCTTATATATATTTAGGGTGGGTTTAGATGGGCAATAGGGTGCGGTGCGGTGCGGTGCATTTAACTTATTTTTTGTCTCACGTTACAGTATCGTTATAATATTTAATCTCGCCACCACCGCTGTTTTTACACAAACCACAAATAAACGCACCGTCTATCCAAACTCACACTAAATCTTTACACCATACCAGTGATGTAACACCAATAATTTTATGGATGATTGATAAGAAATTGACCCTTCACTTAAAATGGTGGTGCATAGTATGATTCTTGTAGTACATCTTATTCTAATTATGGATGATTGATAAGAAATTGACCCTTCACTTTAAATGGTGGTGCATGGTGCGACTCTTGTAGCGTATATGATTTGATTCATAACCCTTTCGAGCATGCACAATATATAGGCTGGTTGAGATGCTCCGCCATTTTATACAAAAAATATTTGTGATTTAATGCTTTTATAATTGTACTGATAACGTGTTTAAAATAATAAAAAAATTACTATTATGTTGATAACGTATTATTAAATAAAAGAATGGAAAAAAATAAAAGAACAAAAAATATGAGAGCAAAAGAGAACGTATTTTTATCGAACAATAAACATGTTTAGAATGTTTCTCCAAAATTTATATTTACAGACATAAGAAGTATAAATGAAATAAAGCTCTACTTCTAATGAATATTAGAGTCCTAAAATATATCAAACTTATCTCGATCTTTATGGACATCCACTTATAATGTGATTGTTCAAAAAATTATGTAATATTATTATATTTATGAAAATATTATTATTCAGCTAAATACTCAAATTGAGACTTAACCTTTCAGAGTTACTTACACGAGGGCCAAATATTTTAAAATGATCATATAAATACCATTTTTTTTATGAAATTACGTAAATAAGTGCTTTTCAAATGTCGAAAGTCAAGTTTCAAAATATATTTTTATTTTTTTCTCTTCTTTTTAAATAATATGAGATTCAATTGTCACGTATCCTATTCTATCCACATTAGCATTTACCCAAATTTTTACTATAAACTTGATCGAATTGTGTAAAAAGTATTTATTTGAACATTTTCATAAAAGTTTGGTTTTTAATATGATCATTTTGAAAGGTTTGATCTTTATGTGATTAAACCTCAAAAAATTTGGATCATAATTAATAAGAGATTTGACCCTCGTACGAGTAATTCTATTACGTAATAATATCCTAGATTGATATGATAGAGATATCAAATTGATCCAAAAATTCACATACATGATAAGTACAAATATCTTATTAATTTTAACGATTGAATTGTTAAAATTTAATTATATAAAAAATAAAAAAATATAAAACCAATTAAATTTTATACAAGTGGATCTCCTATTCTTTATTACATAAAGATTATCATTCCTCTAAATTCCCTAAATATAGAAAATGTCTTTTTCATATTATTTTTATTTAATTTAAATATAAAAAAATTCACTCAAAATTTCTAATAAAACATTTCTTAAGGAAACCTTGGGTTTTTTTACATAAATAATATAAAAATAAATAATTAATTACCAAAACGGGACATATAAGAAATTATTTACGAAAATGAGTATTTTCAATAATTTCCGCTCACTTTTTCCTCAATCTTAGTATTTAAATCTTTTCATTGGTGCCGCTAACTTTTTCCCCAATCATCAGATCATCATCAGACGACACTAATGTGTATTTTTTAAAAATATTAATATTTTTACGAGTATATATTATGAAAGGAAAAAATTTAAGTGAGTGTTGCGATTGTGTCCGCGACACTTCTGTCGCAAAAACAAAGAGTTGAAGTAAAAAAAAAAATTCATTAAAAGAAAAAAAACAAACCTGTCACCAATAAGATCTTTTAAAGCAGGAGGGGGACCATTATCCCATCCCCCACTTATCTATTGTACAGTCAAATTGAAAGAGAAGTAACTATCAAAAATCACCATTTACGTAAATGGCACAGGCACTGTATCATGTCCAAAAAAAGAAAGAAAAGTAAATTAGGGCAAAGCCAAAAATTATTTTTAAGACTAAAATTAAATTATAATTTTTATGATAATAAAAATATAATTTTATTATTTTAATAATTTATATTTTTATAATTTTTAAAAAATTAAATTAAATTTTTATATTTTTAGGTGGGTTAAAGTATAAATTTACTTTTTACTAATGTAAAATTTTAAAAATTTTAAAAGGTATAAATGAAAAACTTTTTATTTTAAGAACATCAGATTCCTGACAACCCTAGCTACCCGCTCAAATAAATGATAGTGTCTAAAGTTTTCATGACAAACTTTTTTTAATTCAAAAAGGTATTTTTTTTTTCATTTTTTTATTGTATATATTTATAAAAATATGGTTATTTTTAAAAAATATATATTGATGTCGTCTGATACAATCACGCGCTAATAAATTTTCATTTAATTATTATTGATAGTTTAATGATTGAGGGAAAGTGGGGTGACACCGACGAGAATTTTCATAAATAATATTTTACCGGTTCCATTTTTATAAGGGTAAATTACATCAACAGTCACTCAACTTTGGGGTAGCTAACAAAACAATCACCTTGGTTTCATTTCAGTCACTCAACTTTTAAAAAGTGACAAAATAGTCTTTTTTGCCGTTTTCTGTTACAGACGTAACGGTAAAGTGACGTGGCAGATGACGGCTTGCTTCAAGTCATTAACCGTCCAGCTGGCCGATTAGCATCAATTTAAACAACCATATCAGTAGCAATTTAGGGTTTATACAGTAGAATAATAAGAGAAGGAGAAGAAGAAGAAAAAAAAGAAGAAGAAGGAGAAAAGAAAAAATGGAGATGCTTGGAGATAAAACGGATGAAAAACATGTTCCCTCCTCTGTAAATCCTATTAGACTTCAATTTCCCCTTTCATAAATCTTTGGGTTTTCATGGAGGAAATCAATTGGGATACCCTTTTGCTCGAGGCTGATTTACCCGATTTCAGGGATATCTCAGATAATGAACCGGAATAGGTAACGAAACCTTCTCCTCAACCTTGTTTGACCCAGAATCCTAATGAAGAAACGACAGTGTATTCGTGGATTGAGGAGATCGAGAAGGTTTTGATGGAGGATGATAATTTTGATCATATGGTTGAGACTCAACTTGTCCCCGATGATGATTTCTTGGACGATTTATTGGTCACCTCCTTGTAGCAGCGGCGATGTGGTTGGCGTTGATGGTGGTGTTATGCACAAACAGAGCCAGACCCACACTGACGTCGATAAAGATGAACCCATTGCTAAGAAACAGAAAATGTATAAATTGATATTCCCAATTTATCAGTCTTTGTTTATTATTCTTTGAAGCTTCATTTTGTTTCAATTTTGTTAGTCACATGTCTAATTTGAGGTAGATGTGTAATGGCTTACCTGAGGAACTCAATCTCAATATAGTTTTACTTTTAAAGCTTGATTGATCTTCCCAATTTTCATACAAACCCAAGTATTTTGCAACTACCCAAAACTGAAGATAATAAATGGTATTACTACAGTTGATGGATCTGAATGGTTTCTTTTTCAGACAGTTGAGAAACAGAGATGCAGTTGTGAGATCAAGGGAGAGGAGGAAGATGTATGTCAAGGATCTTGAGATGAAGAGTAGGTATTTAGAAGGAGAATGTAGACGATTGAGTCATGTGCTTCAGTGCTTCATTGCTGAGAATCAAGCTCTTCAGATTTTCTTTTTCTCCTCCCCTTAATCACAACCAATTTCTGTTGTTTTGCCCTAAACCAACCCAACCCTTCAGATTTTTTCCCTAAACCCACAGCAAACCTTGACCCATCAGTTTCTTCACCAACGTGGCAAGTTAACTGGCCACATCAGCTAGTTAACTTGCCACATCAGTAGTCCTGCTAGTGTCTTAATAGAAACTATTAATCAGTGACTGTTTTGTCACTTTTTTATAACGTTAGTGACTGTTTTGTCATTTTTTTAAAGTTGAGTGACTGTTGGTGTAATTTACCCTTTTTATAATTAATTATTTATTTTATATCATTTCTGTAAAAAAACCAGAAATTTGTTTTTAACATATTTTCTTCAATTTTTATCAACTAAAAATGTGAAAAATAAATAAATAAATAAATAAAAACCTACCAGACCGAAGTGCTGTTGGTAGCTCACCAACGGGTGATATATATATCTCATCCGTCGTCATCTCCCCTATCCTTTCATTTCGCTTCCTCTGCCTTTTTCAAATTTACAATTGCAACATCAAATTCCCACATATTAGGAATTTCCAGCGTCTTCTCTGACTGTTCATGGCTTCTTTGAACGTTTCTTCTCCTTCTTCAACTGCATCACTTTCTCGTCCTCGGTAACCTTTTTCTTCTCTTTTTCTTTAATGGGATCCTTTCGTTTAACTGAATTTTCGTTTGGGTTTTCTTTGTTTTTCGCTTTTCGTGTACAATTCGATTTTCCTTCATGACTTTCTAGCTTCTAATGTATATAGTTTTAACGATCAATGGTTCCATTTCGATCTTATATAAACGCTGGTTTACTTAAGATTCAATGACCCAAAGTTACGCCTTGGCTGGTAAGCAATATGGCGGTTTTATTTAATTTATTTAAAAAAAAATTTCGAATGATGAAATGTGGTTTATGTTTGGTTGAATAGAAAATGCTAGAATTAGATGCAAATACTATATAGGCTTGTTTGTTTATGTTTCTATTTTCACATTTGATTAATTTCATAAGCAAATTATCAAAACATTACACATAATTTTTATATATATTTAAGGGTTTTGTTTATTGTCAAATTAAATGCTAGGAAATGGGAGGTTTTTTTATTACACAGTACCGTTTGATTGTATGAATTTCTGCGTAGGGCATCAAAAAGCTTCCAATCCTCTAATGGACTACACAGAACAAATCTAGTCTTCGCGAATGGTTACGCATCCGGTTTAGCCTTTGTGCGTTTCGGTGGTAGATTGTCGTCCGTTATTAAAAGTGTTGGCAAAACTAGAGCTGCGGTTCAATCGGGAGAAGGCAAAAATGTTGTCTCCACTAATGGTAATCTCTTTAATTATAAATCAGTTAGGATTGAAGCATAACAAGATGATATAATGTTTCGAAATGTTGCTGCAGATGCCGTTTCTATAAGTAACGGTTTTCCTGTTGATAACGATGAATTCAATTTGGACCGCCCGACTGAAGGTTTTGCTTCCATTCCTGAGGCAATCGAGGATATTCGCCAAGGAAAGGTTAGTTTTTTTTCTCTGTAGGAAGCTTTTTTTGTTCCATTGAGCTCTAGTTTAACTTTTAGTAACCAGAAATTAACTTTTACAGATGGTAGTGGTTGTAGACGATGAGGATAGAGAAAACGAAGGAGATCTTATAATGGCAGCACAGTTGGTGACACCTGAAGCTATGGCATTTATCGTGAAGCATGGAACTGGGATAGTTTGTGTGAGCATGAAAGAGGAGGATCTAGAGAGGTTGAATCTTCCTTTAATGGTGAACCAAAGGGAAAATGAAGAGAAACTCTGTACTGCATTCACGGTTACGGTGGTATGTTGTTTTGTCTGATATTCATAAACCTGATACAATGGATTATTTTGGGAAAAAAGTTTGTATTTATGATGTTGATAAGCTTAAAATACAAATTTTGGAGAAATATTTTATGATAGTTTGAACAAAGTATGATTACGGGTCAAAATTTCCGATGATTCTCTGCTTTTGTGTTGAATGAAAACTGATTTGCAGGATGCAAAACATGGCACTACAACTGGTGTGTCAGCACATGATAGAGCAACGACGATATTGGCCCTAGCTTCTAAAGATTCCAAACCCGAGGATTTCAACCGCCCAGGTCACATTTTCCCACTGAAGTACAGAGAAGGTGGTGTTCTAAAAAGAGCTGGTCATACCGAAGCTTCGGTTGATCTTGCAATGCTAGCCGGACTGGACCCTGTTGCGATTCTCTGTGAGATCGTAGATGATGATGGATCCATGGCTCGATTGCCAAAGCTTCGTCAATTTGCTGAACGGGAGAACTTGAAAATTGTATCCATTGCTGATTTAATTAGGTAAACTAATGACTATCATATGCAGAGAGATTTGCTTTCGACTTATTTTTCATGGATCCTGTGGTTAAGTTACCTCGATGAAGTAAACTAGTAATGCTGCTAATGATTGACAGGTATCGGAGAAAGAGGGATAAATTAGTCGATCATGCCGGTGATGCGCTGATACCGACAATGTGGGGGCCATTCACGGCTTATTGTTACAGGTCACAAATAGATGGGATTGAGCATATTGCAATGGTTAAGGTGAAGATAAGTCGGAATTCTTATTGCTAGTTTCAGTTTCTTACGTATCTGATTTACCGTAATATTCGTTACGAACTCTCTCTTTCTGTATTTGTATTGTGGTTAATTAAGTCGGAAATGTTTTGATTTATTTTAAGGACACTTCTATTGTTTTTCCATAAATATCGAGGGTTGTGCCATTCCGTATAATTCATTTGGACTAATTTTATTGGATTAAAAGCATTTATGATGAAGAAAATGGTATGATTCTTTTCTACGGTTCAAACAGGGTGAGATCGGAGATGGACAAGATATTCTCGTGAGGGTTCACTCTGAATGCCTCACGGGAGACATATTTGGATCAGCTAGATGTGACTGTGGGAATCAGCTTAGCCTTGCAATGAGGCAGATTGAGGAGGCTGGTCGGGGTGTTTTAGTATACCTGCGGGGACATGAAGGCAGGGGCATTGGTTTAGGCCACAAGCTTCGTGCCTATACTCTGCAGGATGCTGGTCGTGATACAGTAGAAGCAAATGTTGAGCTTGGGTTGCCTGTTGATTCTAGAGAATACGGCATTGGTGCACAGGTATTCCTCTTCGAAACATTGCTAAATTAATTCATAATTCAGTTACATTCCGAAGGTTCATTTGTTGGTACATTGGTAATAATTTTCCACTCCGAATAGCTCCGTCTTTCCATTTCTCTTGAAATAGCCATATCTTACATTCATGTAAAGGATCGCGGCTTGCTTAAAGGCTTTAGCTTTCCCCGAATGACTGGTTCATCTTTCTGTTTTCTTTGTACTTTACAACGAAGTTTGTCTAACTCTAACCTTTGATTCTGGAGAATACGGCATTGGTGCACAGGTATTCCTCTTCGAAACATTGCTAAATTAATTCATAATTCAGTTACATTCCGAAGGTTCATTTGTTGGTACATTGGTAATAATTTTCCACTCCGAATAGCTCCGTCTTTCCATTTCTCTTGAAATAGCCATATCTTACATTCGTGTAAAGGATCGCGGCTTGCTTAAAGGCTTTAGCTTTCCCCGAATGACTGGTTCATCTTTCTGTTTTCTTTGTACTTTACAACGAAGTTTGTCTAACTCTAACCTTTGATTCTTTCTTTCAGATACTTAGGGATCTGGGTGTGCGAACAATGAAGCTTATGACGAACAATCCTGCTAAATACAGTGGACTTAAGGGTTACGGATTAGCAATTGCAGGTCGGGTTCCACTACTATCACCTATTACAAAGGACAACAAGCGGTACTTGGCGACCAAACGAGCTAAAATGGGCCATGTATACGACTTCACTAGCAGTATGAATAGTGTTATCATTGGCGGCAATGGTAACACAACTTCGGCAGTGGATGCTGTGTCTGAATCTTAGGATCTAGTCACTTCCGACTTGGCTTTCAATGCTGGTAACATTCCGACATGATCACCTTATTACATGATAATAGTATGAATAGGACATCATGTATGAAATTGGTTAAAAATGCAAAGATTTATGCTTAACATTTAATGTTAAAATTTATGCAATTTCTTATTTAATATTGGGGATGAACCATCTATTCCTTTTTCTTTTTCATATAATGTAAATTAAGGCAAATAAATAAATAAATAAAGCTTGATCAGCTGTTAAGCTTTTGAATCATGTTCCAAATTCAATTTTATATAAATAAATAAAGTCTTTTGGTATATAGCCATCATTTTATAATTTTTTGAAGTTAAATAATTAAAATACGAACTTACTAATAAAATAGCGATCTTGGATATAGTTTATCTTTAATATTACTATTATAGCACAACTAGATTACTACTAATGTAGCGACTTTGGATGTAGTTTACTTTTAATATTACTATTATAGCACAACTAGATTAATATCAGAAATATATCTAGAGGCATTATTGAGAGTACGAAGTAATGTTGTACATAAACAAAACGATAAATGAATAGTTCAGTTTTTATTCATTTACTAAGCTAAATAAAAAGAGTATAAACAAAATTTTGAGACTTGTTTATTAAACTAACTAAATATATACAAAGCTAGCTTAGTTTATGTTCGTTTAAAACTTGTTTAAAAAATCATTTAAAGCTCATTTGTTATTTAATTATTATTATAATTTGTGTACTTATTTTATTTATTTATTTATTTATTTACATCTGATTATTTTATATCTAAAAAGTATATGATTATTTTTTTTTTTGTTTGTTTATTATTTAAGAACATTGGAAACATATTTAATTATATGTTTATGAATGTGTTAGTGAGCATGTTTGTTTAGTGTTTCATTTAATATTCACAAAAAAAAAAGTTCATTTAACTCAAACGAACGACCATCATGAACACAATTTTAAATAAATGAATACGAAAATAATTTTAACAAATACAAACAAATGCAAACAAATCTTAAATAAGCAAACGAATATAAATATAAATCCATTAACTCAAACTCGATTGCGGTAAAAGTATCATGGAATCTCCTGTACTATGAGTCAAATTGTATTTTATCTTGTTTATTCAAAAAATAAGCAAATTGGTTCCTATAAAGTTAGATCAAAGTGCAAATTGGTCCTTTCTACTAAAATAATTTCGTTATTAAAGTTAATTTTTTATTAAATTTTCTTATTAAATTATGTTTTTAAATAAATTGAAAACAAAATTTAATAAAAATAATTTTTATATTTTACTTTAATATTTAGCAATAATAAGTTAATCAATATACTATTAAAATTAAATAAATGTGGTTGTTTTTTTTAAAATAAATTTAATATGATATATGTATTTCTATTTTTCAAGTTTTTATTTCATTAAATAGAAATTTTAGTTTAATTTATTAACTTTTATCATTTATAAGTTAAAATATTGTTAACTATTAAAGTAAAATATTTGAAAGAATTTTTCTTATTAAATTATGTTTTTAAATAATCAAAATTAATATTGAGTTCTTAAAAGTTAGAATTCTTAAACTGTGCATCTAACTGAGTTCTTAAACATTAGAATTCTCATCAATTAAGCCTTTGACTGTTAACTTTAATAATTAACTGTTAAAATGTAATGTTTGTCAATTTTTCTTATATTTTTATCATCTACCATGACAGGATTGCGATCGTTGCCACATGGTGAAAATCAAAATTTTTCTTTAAAATTATTAAATTTTTTTTATAGAAAAGCATACAATTATTAAAATTAATTTAAAAATAATAAAAATAAAAATAATAAAAATTGAGTTGAAATTGTTGGCGCTATCGTTGTTCAGGATAATATTATCATCGATGATATTGTGACGGTTAACGGATATGAATAATAGGGGTTTTTTTACCATTTTAATACAAAAAAAATCAAAAATATCCAAATTGGGGTGCCATTTCCATTAATTACGAAAATGGTATATTGAGGGTGGTGCCGCCTCTAACAGAGGCGCAACCACCCACTGCAACCCTATATTTTTTTTTTGCACAGAAATTTAAAAAAAAAAACTAATACAGAATTGAAAAAAAAACATTTGAAATGAAATGACAAAGACATGTGCAAATTCGGCCTCTGCGATAAGCGGCATCAGAGGTGCCTCTGTCGAGGCGGCACCGCTTTGACAGTCACTTTCGGCGAGTTGTGGCGGGGACCTTATAATGGTCCCCAAACTTGATACTTGCAAAGGCTCAAGAAGAAGAAGAAGAAGAAGAAGAAGAAGAAGAAGAAGAAAGAAAGGAGGAGAAAGAAGAAAGAAAGAAGAAAAAATAGAAGTATGTAAATTTTTTTTTTTTAAAATATGAATGATGATATTGTTTGTTTTGTTTGTTAGTTTAGTTTAGTTTAGGTTAGGTTAGTTTAGTTATTGTTAGTTTAGTTTAGTTTAGTTTAGGTTAGTTTAGTTATTGTTAGTTGTATTATTAGATTTGTTTAGTTATTGTTAGTTTAGTTTAGTTTAGTTTAGGTTAGTTGTATTATTAGGTTAGTTTAGTTATTGTTAGTTTAGTTTAGTTTAGTTATTGTTAGTTGTATTATTAGTTTAGTTTAGTTATTGTTAGTTTAGTTTAGTTTAGTTTAGGTTAGTTTAGTTATTGTTAGTTTAGATTAGTAAAAATGATTAAAAGTACTTTAGTTAGAAGTATTATTAAATAGTTATTATTATAATTAGTTTAAAAATGTTGAAATAATAATTTAGTTAGTAAGTTATTATTAGGATTAGTAAAAAGTTAGTAATTTAGTTAGTAATAATATTGTTAGTTAATATTATAATTAGTTTGTTAAAAACCCTAAAATAATAATTTAGGTAGTTAGTTAGTAAAGTTATTATTAGGATTAGTAAAAAGTTTAAATATTAATTATATTGTTAGTTGTTAGTTATTATTATTATACTTAGTTAGTTAAAAACCTTAAAATAATAATTGTTAGTTAGTTACTATTGTTAGTTATTATTATGATTACTAAAAAGTTTAAATATATTAATTATATTGTATTATAGTTAGTTAGTTAGTTAAAAACCTAAAATAATAATTGTTAGTTAGTTACTATTGTTAGTTATTATTATGATTACTAAAAAGTTTAAGTATTAATTATATTGTATTAATAGTTAGTTAGTTAAAAACCTTAAAATAATAATTTAGTATATTGTTAGTTAGTTAGTAAATTGTGTTTTAGGATTACTAAAAAGTTACAATATTAATTATATTGTTAGTTAATATTATATTTAGTTAGTTAAATACCCTAAAATAATAAATTTGTTAGTTAGTTAGCTAGTATATTGTGTTAGGATTACTAAAAAGTTACAATATTAATTATATTGTTAGTTATTATAGATAGTTAGTTAAAAACCCTAAAATAATAATTTTGTTGGTTAGATTGTAATAAAAGTTATTATGTTAACACTAATTATTATTTTAGTATTGGTAGTAGTAAAAAATAATGGTTAGTTAAAAACCTTAAATATTATTTTAGTTAGTTAGTATATTGTTAGTAAAAAGTTATTACTATTATTATTATTATTGTTAGATTAAATGTAATTATTATTATTATTATTTTAGTTTAGTTAGTATTATTATTGTTAGTAAATATTATTATTATTGTTAGTATTACCTACCTACCTTAGTTATTAATAATCAATAGATATATATATTAAATAGTACTAAATAAAATAATATAAAATAATAAAAGACGAAAATTAGATATTTATATTAAGTAATAGAGTTTGAAAATAAGGAAAATACAAACAAAGTCTTTGAATAAGTGGTTTTACTAAATTTATATTAAAAAAGTAAAATAGGTACATAATAAATTAAATTATGTTATATTTTTGTTATATTAAAATATGTTATGTTTTTGTTATATTATTTTTATTGGCATGTTATTTTTTTGCAATTTAATATAAATTTAAATTTTTTTGTAGGTTAAAAATCAAATATCTGATACGGCAATGGCTCGATTGATTAGTACAGTTCCACACATATCTGGCGCAGCTAATAATTTGGTAATGTATTGTTATTTATTAATCGCGGGTTATATTAACAAAATAGGTACATAATAAATTATGTTATAATAATAATAATTTTTTTTTCTGATTTAACACTGTCAGGACTCGTACCGTGTATTAAGGGGCCGGGTGAATGGGTTAAGAAATCCCCCGGATGAACGGTTGGTACCGTATATTGAGCAAGCTGGATTTGGGTCAGCAGCACTGATCCGGACATTTGACTTGCGGTATGATTTAATATCCGCACTAGTCGAGCGTTGGCACCCTGAGACCCACACTTTTCATTTCCCGTGTGGAGAGTGCACAGTCACTCTAGAGGATGTTGCAGTGCAGCTTGGGCTCCCAATTGGCGGGAGTCCCGTTACGGGCGTCAGTGCGATAGCTGACCCATTTACACTTTGTCAGAGCCTACTAGGGGACTCGTACGGCGATGAAGAAGAAAATTTTACGGAGTTTAAGTTTACATGGCTGAGAGCGAAGTATGAACAGTTATCACCTGATGCCACTGCAGCCGAGTTGATGTGCGCTGCTCGAGCGTACATTATGCACATCATAGGGGGTGTACTGATGCCCGGTGCAAACAATAATAGGGTTCATATTCAGTACCTACCCCTATTGGCTAATTTTGGCAATGCTCGCTCGTATAGTTGGGGCTCAGCAGTTCTTGCGATGTTGTACCGTGAGCTTTGTCGGACGACAAAGCCAGCGGCCGTAGACATAGGCGAATGCCTTACGCTATTGCAGTCCTGGGCTCTGTATCGGATGCCATTCTTGGCATCAGTTACCCACCAACCATACGTATATCCGCTAGTAAACAGGTGATAAAATATAACTTGTTATTAATTGACAATTTCTTTATATTGATTATATTTGACTTGAAATTTATCTTTGTAGGTGGAGTATTTATCCGAGTATCGGGAGGTCGTACACTATCCCGATATACCGGCTTATGATTGAGCAACATGCCGGGGAAGGGGTAAGTGATTCCAATATTGGTTACGTGTTAGTTTGTATATCTTACGCACACCGTGTTAAATTTTAACAATGTTATTAATGTGCCGTTTATATGGACGCCATATCGTCGACCGGAAATTGCAGTCGTTATACCCCTGCTCGCCTATATTCACTCGTATATGTGGTGCACAAACGCACCAATTATCTGTTTCAATGTAGTCGAGTGGTATCACGGGGACCGAGTGCTGCGGCAATTTGGTTGCGTCCAATATATCCCGGATCTGCCATGCCAGGTGGGAGCGGTTCATTGTATAACTAAGAGAGGGAAACAATGCTTGGATTGGGGGGTTAGGCATGGGCAATTTATTGCGGTGTGGAATGATCGCATGTCCCGAATACCCCGGATGGATATGGCTTCCGATTTTCAACCTTCATTAGAGTACATACAATGGTACTCTAGTATGGGGAAGCCATATATACTCGGAGACGATCGATTGTAGTCCCCACACATGCAAATGAGATGGGGCATACGAGCCAGCGGCCAATATGGAGGTCGAGGCAGCTGCAGATCCTGATCCCGAGCCGGAGCTCGAGCAGGAGCCAGAGCCGGAGCCCGAGCAATCACATTCACATTTGGATGCACATTCGTATCATCCAGATGTGCCAGGCAATGACTACTTCCTGGGCTCGTCAGAAGGTGGATACTAGTACGGGTTTGATATATTTGGATCATACACACCGCATTACAGCACTCCGGCTCGTATCCACTGCAGGACATCAGGCCTCCTGGGTCGTATTATGCGCATCGGGCACTCCTTCTGGCTCGAGTTCATCTATGCCCTTCGAGCCACATGATTTTTCGGTCATGTTTAGCACCCCCCACCTGAGGCAGAAATAAGTACAGGAATTATTTAGGTTAAATTGTGCTTCAACTTCCTGTACTTTTTATATATTTATAATTTAGTCCTTCTATTTTTATCTTCATGGATTTAGTTCTTTTATTTTAATTTGTTTTTGAATTTAAAAATGTAAGTCCAATTGTAAGCGTAATTACAATGATTATCTAAATATAACATAAATATATAATTATAGATAATTATATCCAAATTTAACTATGAGGAATTTTTAAAAGGGACTTTAAAGCAATTAATGGTTTGAAAAGGAACAAAGCACATGGTTTGCAATTTGGTGCTTTTGCTCGGAGAATAGGAAGGAGCAATCAGTGGAGTTTTTTGCCTTCTAAGCATAGTTTGAATATGTTTTAAATTTGGCCTTTTATCAACTTTGGTTTGCAATTTGAAACGAAAAATGGGGAAGAAATCAAATCAGTCCCACAAGATATTGAAATTAGCAAGTTTGCCCCCCAAAAAATGGTTAAAAAAAACAGCTGGCCAAGCATATAAATTAATTATTTCAGCTAATAGATTTGGTGTGAAAATAAATGGGTAATTAATGTCAATGTTTAGTGGGTCAATATCTGTCTTAGGGACTCAAAATCCCCCCCCCCCCTGATTTTTAGAGCTGACTTAATTTCATATAATTTTTTTTAAAAATTGAATAATAATAAAGGGTAAATATTAAAATTATACATAAATTTTTCACATTAAATTAAATTTCATATATAATTTTGATATTTATCCTTAATAGTGATGAGGAGGAAGAGGAGGCGGCTTAAGCATTCGGGGAGCCCCTAAACTTTTTTCAAAAAGATTAATTAAACCCTTCAAAAAAACATACAGTTGAGCCTTTAAGTGTTAAAATTATCATCAAGTAAACCCTTTGATCGTTAATGTTAACGGTTAACCATTAAATTGAAACGGCTATCGTTTTCTTTAAGTTGTTTTCATACCATTCTAATTTGTGTCACGCAATTTTTTAAATGTTAAAAAAATTAAAATTGTAAAGAATCATAGAGATTTAGAAAAATTATTAAAAATTTCAAAAAAAAATTAGAAATATAGAAAATTACAAAAAAAATATAAATATTGTTATAAATATTATAAAAAATTAAAAATACACGAAATTTTTTATAAAACCCAATATTTTCCCATTTTCACACTAACCATCATTAATAATAGACACCTATTAAAATTTTTATATAAAAAAAAGTTTTGATCCCTGAAACCCTCAATTTGAGAAAACTCTAATTGGTCCATCCCTCCACCATTGTTTTGTTGGTTTTGTTGTGCTCGTAAACTACTGAGACCTCAAAGTTTGCACCAGTTTATTCATCTTTGCATCCTTCATCGGTGTTCTCCTTCCCACTATTATTCGGGTTTTTTACCATTTTAATACAAAAAGTCAAAAATTTCCAAATTGGGGTGCCATTTCCATTAATTACGAAAATGGTATCTTGAGGGTGGTGCCGCCTCGACAGAGGCGCGCAACCACCTCTCTGCAACCCTATATTTTTTTTTGCACAGAGAAATTAAAAAAAAGCGTCTGAGAATTGAAAAAAATCGAAATGAAATGACAAAGACACTGGTGCAAAACAGACAAAGCGGCACCAAAGGTGCCTCTGCAGCGAGGCGCACCGCTTTGAGTCACTTTCGGCGAGGTTGTGGCGGGGGACCTTATAATGGTCCCCAAACTTGATACTTGCAGCAAAGAAGGCGAAGAAGAAGAAGAAGAAGAAGAAGAAGAAGAAGAAGAAGAAGAAGAAGAAGAAGCAGACGGCGGCGCCGGAAAAAGGAAAAGAAAGGAGGAGAAAGAAGAAAGAAAGAAGAGAAAAAATAGAAGTATGTAAATTTTTTTTTTTAAATATGGATGATGATATTGTTTGTTTTGTTTGTTAGTTTAGTTTAGTTTAGGTTAGGTTAGTTTAGTTATTGTTAGTTAGTTGTATTATTAGTTTAGTTTAGTTATTGTTAGTTTAGTTTAGTTTAGTTTAGGTTAGTAAAAATGTTTTAAAAGTACTTTAGTTAGTAGTATTATTAAATAGTTATTATTATAATTAGTTTAAAAATGTTGAAATAATAATTTAGTTAGTAAGTTATTATTAGTGTCGAAGCCATTTTTTTATCGAGTTTTGAAAAAACGGGAATCGACTTTAAAAATATGGAGTCGCCACCAATCCTTTTTGTTTAGGTGTGATCAGGTCACCTATAAAATAAATTTTGGTCTACGAATTTCCAGAAGAAAACAGGTTCGGGAGTCGGTTACGTGCGAGGAAGGATTAGCACCATCGCAACGCCTAAAATTGGTACCAAATTGATTAATTGATGTCCTAATGTTGAAAAGTTTGAAATGATTTTGAAATTCTGTTCTTTTTTTTATTTTAAATAACTTGATTGAATATTGAGATTCCCTTGTTCCGAGGAAATAGAGTATCACATCCAGCACGATTGAACACGACAATCTGAGTCCTCGAATTTAAGATCATCCCCAAAATTCTCCAAGCACATGTATTGAAATTTTGAAAGGGTATTTGGTTGTTTGGACAAACAAAAAAAACACACCCAGCACGATTGGGCACGATTTCTTCGAATTTCCAAACGCACGAATATTACCTTGTTTTGGAAGTATGGAGAAAATTTGAAAGGGTATTCGCTTATTTGGTCAAACAAAAAATCACACCCAGTACGATTGGACACGATTTCTTCGAATTTCCAAACGCACGAATATTACCTTATTTTGAAAATATTCAATGATAACTCAAAATATATTGTGATTGGATTAGTTGGATGAACAATTGTTCGTAAATAGGTTGAAAACTTTAATAACAATACAATGATAAAAGTAAAGATATAATTGTAAGCATAAAATACAATACATGGCAATAATGAAAGCATAAAAGGGCAAATTAGGGTTCATACAATTCAATATATATACAATCAATAATCTCACAATTCTTATTTTGGAAATACCAACATTATTAATTAAGAAATAACGAAAGCTAAAAATATAGCTAAGTGAAAACGAATTAAACTTAAATATAGCATATTCAAAAATAATAAGCAAACAACACATGTCAATTTAGGTAATATATGTAAATAAATAAAAGAAACTTAATATAAAATAATATACAAATAAAAATAACAATATATAAACATGTATAGAATAAGTAAATATAATTTTGAAGAAGTAAATTATACACACAACAGATATATATATATAAAATAATATAAGATATATACATAAAAATAATTTAATATAAATAATATGTATATATAAAAAGTATATATATAGAATTAATGAAAATATCATGTAAATAAACTAAATAACAGCTAAAACAATTTAAAATATTTTATATTAAATATTAATTAAAAGAATAATTAAAGAGATCAATAAACCGATAATTAATGGAATAATTCTAATACTAATTTTACATACATGTATGTAAGTACACATTAAAATATATATATATATTAAATTATGAAAGAAAAAAATATGTGTAACGTAAGTAGTTTTAGAGGAGATTAAATATCTACATAAATAGATTAAAAAAGTATATATACACAATATGAACTTAATAATATATAGACAAGAATAAAATAGTTTTAATACAAATTATATATATATTAGAAAATAGTTTAATTTAAATAGTATGTAAATATATATTCTATCATATATAAAAAAATTTAAAACTAAATAAAAAATGCAAAGATTATATACAAAAACAAAGAAAGTACTTAATTGAAACAAAATAAAATTAAAAGTCTATTAAAAAAAATCATTTTTACATATGCGGGGATCGAATTAAAATACGCGTGGACTATCAGGGACTAAGTCAGAAAATATTTCCGATGCTCAAAACGCAGCACTCAAGTCGGACTAAATTGAGAACACGCTTAAATTATAGAGGTCAATTCAAAAGAAACGAAGAAAATGTATAACATGCTGGATTGAAGAACAATTCGACAAAGAGGGACTAAATACGCAAATAACCCATCACCGCAAAAACACGCGGATCCTATGGGTGCTGGATCGGGTCGGATCGGGTTAAGCATTGAACGGCGCCGTTTTGTATAAAAAACCCTTGACAAAAACACTGTCGTTTTAATTAATATAAGAATCCAATTTTTTTCTAAAACTTTATTTTCTCCCTTTCTCTCAGTAAAAAAACCTAGAACACTCTTAAAAGCAGTTAAAAAATATCCTCACCCCCTTTTCTAAAACGTTTCACTCTCCGTCCCTCGATCGACGCATGGGCTTCACTGGTGCCTAGCACCTCCGCCATCTGCGCGATTTCGACTAGATCCACAAGGATCCGTCAACTTTTAGACCGAAGAAGACAACCTTGGCTAGATCGACACCCACAACAGGTAAGAACCCTTCCGTTTTCTTTTTGTATATTCTCCCTTTTTAACGTCGAAAAAAAAAAAAAGAAAGATCGATTCATCGAAAACACCAAAATCAAAGAAGTCACCTTTGAAACTATTCTCTGTTTTTTTGTATTTCGTTGTATCTTTGGTTCAAATAAATACGATGTGTGCGTAAAAAAAAATAACCCCCTTACATTTGTTTGTTTTCGTCCATTTAAAGGCCGAAATCGAAAATTAATAAAAATAAAAAAATACAATCGTTTTTCCTTTTTTTTTTTTTTTTTCTTCTTTATCCATTGCTTTTATTGCTTCTTTGTTTGTCCTTGTTTTCGCAGTGCAGTGGCGGTGTGGCGGTGTCTGGAGGCTTGAGCGTGCGGGCGTGGCGGCGCATGTGTGGGGCGCGTGTGAGGGCCAAGTAGCCCAACCGTTCAGCGAGGGTCTGGCGCTGGTAGTTCCGAGAAACCTCTAGGGTTTCTACGGAAGGGTTGAAATTTTAGGCCAATCGGGCCTCGGGATTTTGGGTCAAAATTTGGGTAGTGTTTTGGGCTAGTGGGGTTAATTCGGGTTTTGGGTTATGTAATTGGTCTGGACACTTAATCTTGGGATTTTATTTATTTTTGTGTTTTAATTTTGGTTAATTGGTTTTTGAATGGGCCCGGGCGAAAATGGGCTCTTACAGCTGCCCCTCTTTGCTCATTGTCGTGTAACGAGAATAGAGCAAAGACTTCAAAAAGGACCATTTTTGCCCGGTCTTTTGAGTCTTGGACTTCTTTAGGTGCGTTTCGTCTTCGAGTAGCTTCATTCCATCCTCACATCTTGGGGATAGTATTAACTGTCTTCAATCTGCTCTACCGCAAACTCAGGGAGACAAGATTTGATGTCCTCGATCTCTTCCTGCAACTTCAGGATTTCCAGATCTGCTATCTTCAATCTGCTCCTGCAACTTCAGGATTGCCAGATTTGTTATCTTCAATCTGCTCCTACAACTTCAGGATTGCCAGATTTGCTATCTTCAATCTGCT
The DNA here is from genome assembly GCA_025698515.1 of Gossypium sturtianum. Classification (NCBI taxonomy): domain Eukaryota; kingdom Viridiplantae; phylum Streptophyta; class Magnoliopsida; order Malvales; family Malvaceae; genus Gossypium; species Gossypium sturtianum. The sequence goes on along the minus strand of CM046946.1, from coordinate 4,359,223 downwards.
CCTGCAACTTCAGGATTGCCAGATTTGCTATCTTTAATCTGCTCCTGCAACTTTAGGATTTCCAGATTTGCTATCTTCAATCTGCTCCTGCAACTTCAGGATTGCCAAATTTGCTAACTTCAATATGCTCCTGCAACTTCAGGATTGCCAGATTTGTTATCTTCAATCTGCTCGCGCAACCGGGATTGCCGGTTGCTAACTTCAATCTGGTCCGCAACTTCGGGATTGCGGTTTGTTATCTTCAATCTGCTCCTACAACTTCGGGATTGCGGTTTGCTATCTTCAATCTGCTCCCGCAACCGGGATTGCCAAATTTGCTATCTTCAATCTGCTCCCGCAACTTCGGGATTGCGGTTGCTATCTTCAATCTGCTCCCACTGCAAACTCGGGGAGACAAGATTTAATGTCTTCGATCTGCTCTCCCGCAACCGGGATTGCGGATCGCTATCTTCAATCTGCTCCCGCAACCGGGATTGCGGTTTGTTATCTTCAATCTGCTCCGCAACTTCGAGGATTGCGGTTTGCTATATTCAATCTGCTCCCACTTTGCAAACTCGGGAGACAAGATTTAATGTCTTCGATCTGCTCGCGCAACTTCGAGGATTGCGATTTGCTATCTTCAATCTGCTCTCGCGCAACCGGGATTGCCGTTTGCTATCTTCAATCTGCTCCCACTGCAAACTCGGGGAGACAAAATTGGTATTTTCGATCGCTTTGGCTTTCGGGGAGGCAAGATTTGCTAATTTCTCGATGTTGTGACACCGTCTCGGGGGACCTGTCTGTAAAATCGGTTTTATGCGTTTATGCTTTATGCAAAATGGTTAGGATGCAATGATCGGAATGAATCTAATGCTCTGACTAAATGCATTATGGATGACATCTACCAATGCGAATGTCATGAGAATGGTTAAGATGCAATGATCTGAATGAATCGAATGCTCCTAACTAAATGTGTCTTACATGAATGCGAGGATTTCTTGAGAATGATCCTCCTTTTAAATGCATGGGATTGACATTGCTCATTGTTCCTCCAGGTTGTATCAACGATGTAATATCTTGTCTTCTTGTTCACCGGTATTCTCAACAGAAAAACCCTTAGAAAACGATTATATCTTGCTCAACAAATTTGCCCCATTGTAACTTCGGGGTTCATCTCATTGTGACTTAGGGGTATAAGGTCGAATCTCTTCCATCCATCCCACTGCGACTCCAAAACGTAGGATTTGTTTCTTCTTCAATCCATCCCGTTGCTATTCAAAGGTACATGACTTGTATCAGCTTCCATATATCCCACTATAACTCTCGGGTATAGAGCACGTAGCTTGTTCCATCAATCGATCACTCCTCTGTGACCCAATCGGATGTGTATGCATGATGCTCGTGAATGCAGGGATATCAATTTTTCTCGAGAATGATTCCCATTTTACACTTGGGTTAACGATGCCCACTGACGCAATATCTTGTTGTTTGCTCAACCACCCTCTTTGACAAAAATTCGGAGAGAAAATCTCAGTTTAGACTCCTCCTTAAACTTGGTGAGTTTTAAACAATAGTCCTGTTCCAGTTTCTTGTATTATTTAGAAGCTTCCAGAGTAATATGCGAAACTTCTTTTGTGAAAGTATTATTAGTCCACTAATCGTTATTTCAATGCGAAATGCTTGAAAAAGATCATAACCATGGACAAGAAGGAAATTAATTAGGAGCATAGCTCGAAACAAATAAGTTAAGCAAAGCTAGCAAAATGCAATCAAAGGAAGTTTATTGGTAGTGTATTTTGAAATGAATAAAATAATTAAAGATAGCGGATTCAGAATGGGTAAGATGGAAACTAGGTGCTCCAGATATCGCAGCCTGAGCTTCTCTGTTCAAACTTCTTGAGTACCATTTTAAGCTCAATATGTGTTTAGAGGATCCGGAGTACTTTGTCGATGCCCCAAGACGTAACATATTTCCTCATTGTATGCCCCACTTTCAACAAAATTTGAGCTTTGCCTTTTCGAAGTTTTCAACTCAAATCCCCTTTGGTCTCAAAGCGCCCTTTGCGGGTTTTCGCCTTGGCCTCTCCTTTTTTTTCTTTTTGATTGAATTTTTTTTAAAGTGCCCCTTTGCGGGTTTTCACCTTAGCTTCTCCTTTAAATAAAGTACTTTTTGACTGAATTCATCGGATTAGGCATATCCATGCCATCTATTTTGGTCAATGTTTCCAGAATAGACCTTTTTTCACTACATAAAGTCTTTTCTAGTTTGGCTTCCATTTTTCTCTCAAAGTCCTTTTGTATATGAATGATCTTCTTCAATATTAGGTCTCCTTTCTAGGATGAACCTCATCGTCGAAAAACCGCATCATCCTGATTGTAACGGATAGCTATACATCCGGGATTGGATCCATTCTACCTCATCCCACTTGATTCGATAAAACTCGAGAAAAAGGGATTTCGACTTCAATGGGCGAAACCAATGAGAAATGTGTTGCCCCGGTGAAATTCCTGGCCAACGTTTGATAAGCATAGAGGGTAAATAGTAACTTCTGTATGCCAATCTTTACAAGTCTCGATCTTTTTGATCTTTTGTTTTTCTTTTTGGCTGCCTTTACTGCACTGTGATGTGGCACCTGATCTTTGAACATACCGCAAACTTTTGACATTGTGCGGTTAAATATGATCTTTTCGACATTTTTTTTTCTTCTTTTTTTTTGTCGGTATTTTTTGTTTTTGTTTTTTTTGGTTTTTTTTTTGTTCTGACGACTATCGACTTTTTAATGTTGGCACATGAAGTGACTTTTACCATCTTAGTGAAGTAACCGACATCCACGAAAGTGAATCGATGTTGGCTAGAAGCTTTTGATGAGACTGGTTTGGTAACATCCATGCCCCACATATATAAAATCTTATTTCTGCATCGAGCGAGGCTTTGATCTTCATCTCCTTCCTTGGCTCACGACGTAGGATCCGCTTTTCATCCAGTATTAACAAATCAGAAGATATATTACAATTTCTGTCATCTTCAAAGTCTTGAGATCCCTTAGACCCATATTTCATTCAAAAAGGGAGTCAGTAACAGCGTTTGCTCATATCTTGATATCTGGGTACCTATTGTAGGTACGAAACAAATTCCAAAGAATAAATGATTCTAAGGATGATTTATTTGCATGGTATGGTTATGAATAAGAAATGAAAGAATATTCTAAAAACCAAAGAATGTATAGTATGAAATGTAAAGAATAAAAGATATTTGCGTAAAAATATGCATTTTATTGAAATAAAAACTCTGGACACAAGCCTATTTCACAAAAGAAATCTTACTGCTTATAGGCTTAAAGCAACAAGTGCGTTTTGTACATTACTCTAGGTAAGCTCTAAATACTACAAGAATTTCTTTCGCAGTCCGATTGTCCAAAACGCTCCCGAGTATATAAAGGCCGATGCTTGGAAAACTTTTATTCCTTGGTTCACTCTTTGGATATGCCATTGGTGTTTTGACTTCTCGATTTCTAGGCTTCTGATGACTTCTTCAAGGAATCGCAACTCTCTTGCCCCATCCTTCAATTTCTTCGCTTGCGTTCAAATTTCATCGGGCTTCACAACCCCTATCTTAATAAGCCTTTCCACGACTTTCTTAAAGGCAGTGCAATTTTCTATTGAATGCCCCGAAATTCCCGCATGATAGTCACATTGGGTATTTGTGTCGTACCACTTGGGGTACTGGGGCTACAATGGTGTCAGGTAGAAAGGGGACACCACGTGTGTGTCAAACAATCTCTGATATAGCTCTTGGTATGTTATTGGAATAGGAGTGAACTGAAGCTTTTCTGTGTTCGTCCTTTGACTAGATTCATTCCTTGAAGGAGTCTGAAGACTAGTAGTTGTCGTCCTTGGTAATCCTATAGTAACTTGCTTTGAATAACCTTTACTGTATGCTCCCACATTGTTTACCTCATTTTCTTTCTTTCCCGGGGTTGATCTCCTGGCACTTTCCCCCGTATCTATTTTACCACTCTTTATGGCATTCTCAATCATTTCGCCAGTCATTACGATGTCTGAGAATCTCTTTGTAGCGCTCCCTAGCATATGAGTGATAAATGGGGCTTTCAAGGTGTTGATGAAGAGCATAGTGGTTTCTTTCTCCAGAAGAGGTGGCTGGACCTGTATGGCAACCTCTCTCCACCTTTGTGCATATTGCCGAAAACTCTCGCTTGGTTTCTTCTCCATGTTTTGCAGGGCAATTCTATCAGGGGTCATATCTGTTACGTGATCGTACTGCTTCATAAATGCCTGTGCTAAATCCCTCCAAGAACCAATTTCGGTGCGGCTCAACCGATTGTACCATTTAGATCTTTTGCTCCGCTTGGTATCTCCCGGAAGCAATGAATTAGCAGTTGGTCATTATTAACGTACCCAGTCATTCTCCGACAAAACATAGTTATGTGAGCCTCTGGGCAAGTAGCCGCATTGTATTTTTCAAATTCTGGCACCTTGAATTTGTGGGGAAGTATTAGATCTGGCACCAAACTTAGATCTTTAGTGTCGATTCCATGTTGTATATCAGTAGCTTTCCATGGCTCTAAATTTGTCTTCCAACCATTTGCATCGCTCCTCTAATCTGCTTTTGGCAATTCAAATTTTGCCCTTTCTCTTTCTGTTGCCTCATCAAAGTCAGGAATAATAACATTAATTGGATGATCCCCTAATTTAGAACCCGATCCCGTTTGGAAGTTGGCCGGTATCGAAACATCTTCTTGAAATTGTTGAGGTTTAATTGTGACAGATGTCTTTTGTGGATGCACTTCAGGATGTGTCGGGGTAAAACTATTTTCACCAGTGTTAACCATGGGGGTTTTTCCTTTGTCTATTCCTCCCGCTAGTAGTTGAGTTAATTGAGTCATCATACTCTTTTGTGATTCTATCATTCAGTCTATCATATCCTGCTGGATCTTAGCAAGCTGCTCTTGCATTTGCAGCTGAAGTTTATCCTGCATCTCCCTTTGGAGTTGTTCAAGCTTCTCTAATCTTTGATCCATATCTTTCATCTTGATTCGCACCAGTAGGGATGTTTGGTTTTACCGATGTCCGTGTTAATCTTGAAATAATTTCAACCAATCAGGGTCTTCTCATGAAATCTAATGCATATGATGTAATGCAATGCAAATGCATGGAATGAATGCAATGCAATGCACTCAAAACAAAAGAAAACATGTTAGAGAAATAATCAACATAAAACACCTGACCGGGTGACCACTAGGGCTTGGTGTGGCTCTATCTAGGGTAGGGTTTTAGGGTTCAGTATATGTGGTTTAATTCTAAGGAATGGGTACCTGAACCAGCAGATTCCTCAATCCTCACCCATTATAGGCTCATATGGATCGAGTTCAGTTCAGGGGAATACATTTCCCTATGGTCATGCGGAGATGAAAATCTCACGAAGCACATAGGTACAGATGTATCCCGGAAGCAGTCCACTAGCCCATGCGGAGATGAAAACCTCACGAAGGAATAGTTTCTCACTCCCACATAAAGGTGTGACCACAGCGATCATGCAATGCGATGCCAAAGTATTTTATAAAACTCGACATCATAGCCCCAAAAAATGCATCAGGAAAAATAAATTTTCAAATTTTCAATCAATAGGACAAAAATTAATCAATTTATGGCCTGACTCTCAACCAGTCCCCAGCGGAGTCGCCAAGCTGTCGAAGCCATTTTTTTATCGAGTTTTGAAAAAACGGGAATCGACTTTAAAAATATGGAGTCGCCACCAATCCTTTTTGTTTAGGTGTGATCGGGTCACCTATAAAATAAATTTTGGTCTACGAATTTCCAGAAGAAAACAAGTTCGGGAGTCGGTTACGTGCGAGGGAGGATTAGCACCCTCGCAACGCCCAAAATTGATACCAAATTGATTAATTGATGTCCTAATATTGAAAAGTTTGAACTGATTTTGAAATTCTGTTCTTTTTTTTTTATTTTAAATAACTTGATTGAATATTGAGATTCCTTGTTCCGAGGGAATAGAGTATCACATCCAGCATGATTGGACACGACAATCTGAGTCCTCGAATTTAAGATCATCCCCAAAATTCTCCAAGCACATGTATTGAAATTTTGAAAGAGTATTTGGTTGTTTGGACAAACAAAAAAAACACACCCAGCACGATTGGGCACGATTTCTTCGAATTTCCAAACGCACGAATATTACCTTGTTTTAGAAGTATGAAGAAAATTTGAAAGGGTATTCGCTTATTTGGTCAAACAAAAAATCACACCCAGCACGATTGGGCACGATTTCTTCGAATTTTCAAATGCACGAATATTACCTTATTTTGAAAATATTCAATGATAACTCAAAATATATTGTGATTGGATTAGTTGGATGAACAATTGTTCGTAAATAGGTTGAAAATTGTAATAACAATACAATGATAAAAGTAAAGATATAATTGTAAGCATAAAATACAATACATGGCAATAATGAAAGCATAAAAGGGCAAATTAGGGTTCATACAATTCAATATATATACAATCAATAATCTCACAATTCTTATTTTGGAAATACCAACATTATTAATTAAGAAATAACGAAAGCTAAAAATATAGCTAAGTGAAAACGAATTAAACTTAAATATAGCATATTCAAAAATAATAAGCAAACAACACATGTCAATTTAGGTAATATATGTAAATAAATAAAAGAAACTTAATATAAAATAATATACAAATAAAAATAATAATATATAAACATGTATAGAATAAGTAAATATAATTTTGAAGAAGTAAATTATACACACAACAGATATATATATATAAAATAATATAAGATATATACATAAAAATAATTTAATATAAATAATATGTATATATAAAAAGTATATATATAGAATTAATGAAAATATCATGTAAATAAAATAAATAATAGCTAAAAAAATTTAAAATATTTTATATTAAATATTAATTAAAATAATAATTAAAGAGATCAATAAACCGATAATTAATGGAATAATTCTAATACTAATTTTACATACATGTATGTAAGTACACATTAAAATATATATATTAAATTATGAAAGAAAAAAATATGTGTAACGTAAGTAGTTTTAGAGGAGATTAAATATCTACATAAATAGATTAAAAAAGTATATATACACAATATGAACTTAATAATATATAGACAAGAATAAAATAGTTTTAATACAAATTATATATATATTAGAAAATAGTTTAATTTAAATAGTATGTAAATATATATTCTATCATATAAAAAAAAATTAAAACTAAATAAAAAATGCAAAGATTATATACAAAAACAAAGAAAGTACTTAATTGAAACAAAATAAAATTAAAAGTCTACTAAAAAAATCATTTTTACATATGCGGGGATCGAATTAAAATACGCGTGGACTATCAGGGACTAAGTCAGAAAATATTTCCGATGCTTAAAACGCAGCACTCAAGTCGGACTAAATTGAAAACACGCTTAAATTATAGAGGTCAATTCAAAAGAAACGAAGAAAATGTATAACATGCTGGATTAAAGAACAGTGCGACAAAGAGGGACTAAATACGCAAATAACCCATCACCGCAAAAACACGCGGATCCTATGGGTGCTGGATCGGGTCGGATCGGGTTAAGCATTGAACGGTGCCGTTTTGTATAAAAAACCCTTGACAAAAACGCTGTCGTTTTAATTAATATAAGAATCCAATTTTTTTCTAAAACTTTATTTTCTCCCTTTCTCTGTAAAAAAAACCTAGAACACTCTTAAAACAGATTAAAAAAATATCCTCACCCCCTTTTCTAAAACGTTTCAGCTCTCCGTCCCCTCAGTCGACGCATGGGCTTCACCGGTGCCTAGCACCTCCGCCACTGCCGCGATTTCGACTAGATCCACAAGGATCCGTCAACTTTTAGACCGAAGAAGACAACCTTGGCTAGATCGACACCCAACACAGGTAAGAACCCTTCGTTTTCTTTTTGTATATTCTCCCTTTTTTAACGTCGAAAAAAAAGAAAAAAAAGAAAGATCAGTTACTGAAAACACCGAAATCAAAGAAGTCACCTTTGAAACTATTCTCTGTTTTTTTGTATTTCGTTGTATGCTGATTCGTAAATACAGTGTGCGTAAAAAAAAATAACCCCCCTTACATTTGTTTGTTTTCGTCCATTTAAAGGCCGAAATCGAAAATTAATAAAAAATAAAAAAATACAATCGTTTTTCCTTTTTTTTTTGTTTTTCTTGCTGTCCATTGCTTTTGTTGCTGCTGTTTGTCCTTGTTTTCGCAGGTACAGTGGCCAGCTGTGGCGGTGTACGGAGGCTTGAACGTGCGGACGTGGCGACGCATGCGTGGGCGCGCGTGTGAGGGCAAGTAGCCCAACCGTTCAGCGAGGCTGCGGCTGGTAGTTCGAGAAACCTCTGGGGTTTCGGAAGGGTTGAAATTTTGGGCCAATCGGGCCTCGGGATTTTGGGTCAAAATTTGGGTAGTGTTTTGGGCTAGTGGGGTTAATTCGGGTTTTGGGTTATGTAATTGGTCTGGACACTTAATCTTGGGATTTTATTTATTTTTGTGTTTTAATTTTGGTTAATTGGTTTTTGAATGGGCCCGGGCGAAAATAGGCTCTTACAGCTGCCCCTCTTTGCTCATTGTCGTGTAACGAGAATAGAGCAAAGACTTCAAAAAGGACCATTTTTGCCCGGTCTTTTGAGTCTTGGACTTCTTTAGGTGCGTTTCGTCTTCGAGTAGCTTCATTCCATCCTACTGCATCTTCAGGGGGATAGTATTAACTGTCTTCAATCTGCTCTACCGCAAACTCAGGGAGACAAGATTTGATGTCCTCGATCTCCTCCTGCAACTTCAGGATTTCCAGATCTGCTATCTTCAATCTGCTCGCCGCAACCGGGATTGCGGTTTGTTATCTTCAATCTACTCCTACAACTTCAGGATTGCCAGATTTGCTATCTTCAATCTGCTCCTGCAACTTCAGGATTGCCAAATTTGCTAACTTCAATATGCTCCTGCAACTTCAGGATTGCCAGATTTGTTATCTTCAATCTGCTCCTGCAACTTCAGGATTGCCAGATTTGCTAACTTCAATCTGGTCCTGCAACTTCAGGATTGCCAGATTTGTTATCTTCAATCTGCTCCTACAACTTCAGGATTGCCAGATTTGCTATCTTCAATCTGCTCCTACAACTTCAGGATTGCCAGATTTGCTATCTTACATTTGTTTGTTTTCGTCCATTTAAAGGCTAAAATCGAAAATTAATAAAAAATAAAAAAATACAATCGTTTTTCCTTTTTTTTGTTTTTCTTGCTGTCCATTGCTTTTGTTGCTGCTGTTTGTCCTTGTTTTCGCAGTGCGATGGCCACCGTGGCGGTGTGTCGGAGGCTTGAACGTGCGGACGTGGCGGCGCATGCGTGGGGCGCGTGTGTGAGGGAATAAGTAGCCCAACCGTTCAGCGGGGCTGCATGCGGCTGGTAGTTCCGAAAACCTCTAGGGTTTTACGGAAGGGTTGGAATTTTGGGGCCAATCGGGCCTCGGGATTTTGGGTCAAAATTTGGGTAGTGTTTTGGGCTAGTGGGGTTAATTCGGGTTTTGGGTTATGTAATTGGTCTGGACAGTTAATCTTGGGATTTTATTTATTTTTGTGTTTTAATTTTGGTTAATTTGTTTTTGAATGGGCCCGGGCGAAAATGGGCTCTTACAATTAGGATTAGTAAAAAGTTAGTAATTTAGTTGCTAATAATATTGTTAGTTAATATTATAATTAGTTTGTTAAAAACCCTAAAATAATAATTTAGGTAGCTAGTTAGTATAAGTTATTATTAGGATTAGTAAAAAGTTTAAATATTAATTATATTGTTAGTTGTTAGTTATTATTATTATACTTAGTTAGTTAAAAACCCTAAAATAATAATTGTTAGTTAGTTACTATTGTTAGTTATTATTATGATTACTAAAAAGTTTAAATATATTAATTATATTGTATTATAGTTAGTTAGTTAGTTAAAAATCCTAAAATAATAATTTTGTTAGTTAGTTAGTTAGTATATTGTGCTAGGATTAGTTAATATGTTAGTTAGTTAGTATCTATATTGTTAGTAGACTAATATGTTAGTTAAAAACCCTAGAAACCCTAAAATAATATATTGTTAGTATATTAATAATATGTTAGTTTATTAATATTTTATTTAATATGTAACATAGTTAGTATATTGTTGTTAGTATGTTAATATGTTAGTTAAAAACCCTAAAAACCCTAAAATAATATATACAAGTATAAGTAATATGTTAGTATATTAATATTTTAGTTAATATGTTAGTTAGTATATTGTTGTTAGTGTATATTAATATGTTAATATTGACTATGTTAGTATTTTAATATTTTAGTTAGTATATTATATTTTAGTTAGTATTAGTAGATATTGTTAGTAAGAAACCCTAAATATAATTTTTGTTATTATTTAGTTTTGATTTGTTAGTAAGTTTTGTGTTTATATTAATTAATTTTTTATTGTGAATGTTATGTTTTAAATTTTTAATATATTTGAAAGTTTTTATATTAGTAAAACTATCATAAAGTAATTGTTAATTAGTGATAAAAATTGAAAATATTTCTAATGTAGATATTGTTAGAAATGGCAACATATTGGATATTGCCTGATGAGATAATAACTTTAGCACAAAGGGAGAAAGTTGATAAGATGATGAGAGAAGTGCAAGATTACAGAATGAAACCAGAAGAAGACATTGTTCAACACCTTATTACCGTAAATAAAAAGATGCAAGAAGTGTTGTGGAAGGGTCATGAAATGATTAGGAAGAATAAAGTGCAATACTTAACCCTTAGAGGGACATTAATAGAACGAGAGCATCAAATAATTTTAGACGAACTTTGGAAGACATTGGTACCACAAACCTATTGGAATCTAGTTATACGCTTTGTGAAGTTTATAATCTCTTATGGAGCTAAGAAAATAGTGCGGCAACGTATAGGCTCACGGAATTTGACTAGGAAGCAAAGTGTATTTGACATACCATGGATGGATAAACTAGATGTTAGGAAATTACCAAGAGAATTTATAAATTCAATACCTGTTACAAAGATTGAAGAGGAAGAAGATCCCGAGGAAACTTCAAATTGGATTGAAGAAGATGAATACGAAGAGAATCAAGTATTGCTAAATTGGATTGTACAGTATTTCCCAGAGGAAGATACAAGCTCGGAGATGGAATAAAATGTAGAACTGGCTTTAAGTGGTTAGATGTAAAGATAAATGTTGTTCATGTACAAAATGATAATTGTAATAGTGTGAGCTTAAGAATGAATGAAAAAAATATCATATTGAAACATTAATTTTATTATTATTTAAGAATAGTATATACAGATCGAAATTTTTTTGAGCAATTTTGTTTATTTTTTAACAGATTGAATATTGAAGATGGATGATCAGTTTTTCGTATGCGTTTATTTCGATGGAATCATCTTGACAACAACCGTTGGATGCATATTTGAATGTCGACAACAAATAGCAATGAGATTTAATAGAAATGTCTCGTTGGATGATATGAAGGGAAGGATAAACGCAAAAATTGTTAGACGTTGTGGGAGAACGATTTCGAGAATTTTCTACAAGTTTCCAATTTCGGAAGATCCGATCAAATTCACAGAAATGGAACTTGTAGACGACGAAGACGTGGAGACAATGATCGCTCTTTACTGTGGGAATGGGAGTAACAAAAATGCACCGATTCACTTATTTGCTGAGTTAGCCGGTATTGAGGCAAATGAAGACATCAATGCATATGGTGAAGAACATGGAGCTCAAGAACCGTGCATGGTGCCTCCAATATCGTATGTTGATGCCAAATCGAATATATGTGGGATTGATATCGATCTTAATATTACACCCGATATTGATGTGGTTGGTGATGATGGACACGATAGTAGTGATCATTGTGAGGAAGAGGTCGATAGTAACAGTGATCCCGATATGGACGATATACCAGATGATATTGACGATGAAGACGTGAACAACGATGGAAACATTAACGCGTCTTCGGTCGGGAACCAGATGCGATGTATTATGATACACAATAATCCTGGGCCACACATGTCGCTCATAGACCAGAGAGGCGTGCGCGTGTAGCTGAGTTCCCGGAGTACCCTGAAATATATCCTGCTCACCGGATGGCCGTAAATTCCGAGCATGAGTTATTCGTAGGCCAGAGATTCGAAAGTAAAGAAGAGTGCGTATCTGATATTAAACGGTATAGCATGGATATATCAGCGGATTACAGAGTCGCAGTGTCTAAACTGACGATTTATATTGGGGAGTGTTGGAAGGCAGCAGAAGGCTGCAATTGGTGGGTACGAGCTGCATTCATTCAAAATTCACAGATGTGGGAGATACGAAAATTGGTTGGACCTCATACATGCAGATCGACACGTATGACAGAAGATCATAAAAAACTTGATTCCAAGACTATATGTACGTGTATCCTTCCAATGGTGAAGGACATGCCGACCATTAAAGTTTGATCATCGATTCTTTGAAATACAAGCACGATTTCAGTATCGAGTATCATATCGAAAAGCGTGGATAGCTAAACATATGGCAATAGAGCAATCAGATGGAGATTACGATTCATCGTATAACGAGCTACAGATATGGATAGCTGCTATGCGGGAGTACGTCCCGGGAACTGTGATTGAGTTACAGACACGACCTTATTACGGCCCAGATGACAAATTACAACCGGGGAAAATAATTTTTCATCGGATGTTCTGGACGTTTGATCCATGTGTGCGTGCATTTCCACACTACAAGCCGTTTGTGCAGGTGGATGAGACATGGCTATACGAAAAATATACACAGATCTTACTTATTGCGGTTGCTCAAGACGGCAATAGGAACGTGCTCCCAATAGAGTTTGCCATAGTAGATAAGGAGAATATGGAGTCCTGGGAATTCTTCTTTACCAACCTGCGGAGGTATGTTATTAGCAACGATAATATTTGCATCATCTCCGATAGAGGGAAAGGCCTAATTGTCGCAATCAGGCGTTCCGGTGTGCCATGGAGATCAATTTACTGCATCCATCACATTGCGGCTAAATTCCTTCGAGAGTATAAGAATGCAGACTGGAAGAGACAAGTGGTGAAAATGGGTAAGGGATAACCTTAAATATTCAATATAAGTTTTATGTTATCTGGTTACGGTAACTTATCTTTTATTAAAACATATACAGCGTACGAGTTGGAGCCACATATTTTTCGACAAAGACTGACTCGACTTGAGAGTGACATGGAAGGTCAAACGAACAAATCTTTTCGAGAGTGGTTGGGTACAATGGAGCCGTGGCAATGGGCTCAAAGTTTTGACGAGGGCTTTCGTTATGGTCAAATGACCACGAACTTGGTGGAGGGGGTCAACGCTGTGTTGTTGAAAACACGACATCTTCCGATTTCATCTGTCTTCTATGCCACATTCTACAGATTGGCGACCTTGATGCCAAGAATGGGTGAACAGCAAGTCAACCAGATGGATGCGGGACACGTGTTTGTGGAAGATGTCAGGGATGCATTGATTGCAAACCGTCGGATTGCGAGGTCGATGATCAGAAATATATTCACGGCGCTTTGAAACTTTTCGAGTTACGAGTCCATCGGTCGTCGACCGGTTTGCCACCTAGGTCTTATGGAGTCGATCTTCGGAACAGACAGTGTGAATGCAGGAGGTTCCAAACACTTCATTATCCGTGTGCACATGTCGTGGCAGCGTGTGCTAAGGCAAACCTTAATGTTGAACAATTTGTCGATGATGTGTACACTCGAGCGTGCGTTGCGTGTCCGAAAAATGAGTTCCTCGTCTGCCCGACTGCTACATGGGAGGTGCCTCGACGACATTCGAGCTTCTCCCGCACGCAGCGCTACGCAGAATCCGAGAGGTCGCCCTCAATCATCCGTAATCCGTAATGAAATGGACATTAGGAGAAATCCGACGATAGTAGCGCGTGGAATATGCGAGTTAGGTGGTCATAATCGAAGCAAATGCCCGCAATGAAACTATCATGTTGGCCAATCGTCACGGGCGAGTGGGAATTGAGCTTATTCAGATAAACCGTTGGATTTGTATTCAGATTTATGGTGATTTTGATTAATTAGGGGTTAATTGCAAAAAAAAAAATTTAGGGACTGAATTGCAAAAAAAAAGTACATGTATGGATTTGTATGAATATGGATTTGTATGGATTTCCATTTTGTGCGATATGGGTAATATAATAAATGTTGTATTTTGGGTTGAATGTATATAAGCCATGCGAATATATATATATATATATATATGGATCACATAATCAACCAAAATCACTTCATACTTTTCCTACTCATATCACATGTATAAATCATGCTTCAATATTTAACCATGTACATATACATAAAATGTCCAAACCACATGACTTAAACATTAATGCCATTTATAAAATTAAACTTGTCTCAGCATATATATATCATTATAACATATATTTCAGTGTGTGTGATATAAATCAAAATGACATGCTTATCATTTACTATCATATCCTTAACCCCATTTGCATATTCACTTTACTTATCAACCAAAACAATCATATGGCATATTCATTATTAATCTTGTAACATCCCCAAACCCGGCCCATTCACTACGACCGAATCTGGTTATGTCACTGGGAAAAGACGGTTGAAAATCTTCTTAATTTAAAATAAAACATCGTAGTTTGCTGAATTTTGGAAAACATATCTTTGGAATAAAACTTTGCTATTAAACTCATTCATTTTTAAAACTTTAGTTTATAATATCCAATTTGAATAAATAGGTTGCAAACCATAAATCATTTTCACGTAGCAATTTAATTTAAATAAACCATAGTTAAAGTAATACCAAAAACATAAAATGGCCTTTATTACAACCCAACAATTCAAATAAAGTACTTATATCAAAATCAAGCATGAAATAATTGAACATCATCTTCGGCATGGGCCACCTTGTCCTCTCCGATCCCGGTCCACTTTATGCACTACTCCGAATGGTTAAGGAAAAAGGTGAGTCACCTGCACTCGATGTGCTACCCTTTTCCCGGATTAGCAAAATATCACATACAAACATAATCATGATCATCATGCATCCCAATCATATGCACCCAATCCTAACCGTCCATACACCTTTTCTACCCCGTGGTACCAAACCACCGGTGGTGCCAAACCACCGGTGACGTATAGTCACAATGTGTTACCAAAACACCGGGTGACCAAGTCACAAATCCAATGATGGGGCCAACCCATCGTGTGATACCAAATCACCGGCGACAATCCCGTATCTCAAAAGTGGGGCCAACCCACTGGTGTTAACCACGAGGGCGAGTCGCAATGAGGTGCCAAACCTCTGGTGTCCCAAAGACACAAATGTGGTACCAAACCACTTTGTGACCGTAGTCACGATAATCGAGTGATGGGGCCAACCCATCGTGTGATACCAAATCACCGGCGTCAATCCTCAATACCGCTTGTGGGGCCAACCCACCGTGGTGCAAAACCACGGGGACGAGGCGACGAGGTGCCAAACCTCCGGAGGTGCCAAACCTCTGTGACCGTAGTCACAAAGTTGTGTTACCAAAAACAACGGTGCTCACAAGACAAAATATCACCGCCCCCTCCACTCATATCACCCATCATCATACCAACTCATGTATAGTATTCAAATCATGCAAACATGTTTAACGTTGCATATCATAGCACATACATCATAAATCATGACATCATGTATCAATAACAATACTCATAATGAAACGGACTTACACGAATCCGTGCACATACCCCATAGGGTATCATATCACTCAACCATACTATTTCGGTTTTACCAATCAATCGATTTATCAAACATATACAAAGCAAGAAGTGTGTTAGCTTACACACACGATTACTAATGCGACTATCAAATCCCGTAGATCAAGATCTAACGCACTAGATCCCCCATTCCTTAACACTTTTCGAGCACTAGCCACAACCCGAGATATGCGAGGTCAAGCCTTCCCCTACAATCGGCCAAAACTAAACAACATAATCATGCTAATCAACCTTTAAGGGTAAAATCGTAATTTTACCTACTAAGGGTATTTTCGTAAATTCACACCTGCAATGGCCTTTCCGAAGGCCTAATGTCGCCACTAGCGACTAGCATTACCACTTCCTGGTTGTCTTATCGGACGATTGGGCCTAAAACCCGATTTCGGCCCATCCGGGCCCACACGCTCGTGTGGCCCACCTAACATGAATCTAGCCACGTATATAACTTCCACCTAGTCTAGTTCAACATATACTAACCAATCATGCAATTTACTCATATGGGCCCACGGGCCCATTGGGCCCACTTCGCCCATCGAGGCCCAAGCGGCCCCAACCCACGAAATACTGCGATGGCGCAACTATCGCGTGAAGCCCCACACGTCACGCCGCGCACGCTCGTGTGGCTACTATTATTGCCGTGGCCGGCACTTCTGGCATTGCCGCTTCTACAACTAGAGTAGAGAGTTACACACCGATAGGACTCGCGGTGCTAATCCGCGCTCCGATCACTCTTGTGCCCAAACGCCTTCAAGATGTGTTTACTCTCCTCCTAGGATGCTCCTTATATAGCTAGCTCTTCACCTTCATTCTTTGTGTCTTTCCGATGTGGGATCCCTTCGTCGAGAGAGAGTTTAAATTCAATCAAAACTCTTGCCAGTCCAATCCGCAAAAATAAATACTCCATTGCTTGTCATGAGATTCGAACCAGGCTCCCTCATTGCTGCACGCCTTACTTCCAACGCCTGTGCCACTCGGCCACTTTGATTTTTATGCCATAAAGCCACACCATTTAATCTTTAAAGGCTTCCTACTCAAGCCCCCAATCGCATAAGAAAAATAAAACACGCAAAGCTGCTTTCGTCGCTCGAACCAGCGCCACGCCGCACCTCCAGCTCCTAAGTGCCGCACACAGAACCACTTGGACAAGTTGTCGCTTGCGTCAAAACACGCCCCTACTCCTTTTAAGGCCTCCCCTCCTTGTAACGCCGTAACCCAAAAATATTAAAACCCCTTGTAGCCGCCGGACTCGAACCCAGCCCCTCACCAAGGTCCTCCCAAGCTCTTAAGCGCGCACCTGCGAGACCACTCTACCACCGCCTTCCCTTGTGCCAAAAATTACAGAAAAATTATTCTTAAGACCTCCTTGGCCCGATTCCCTTTTCCACTAAAAATCCAAAATTTTCCAAAGTCTCCCTTTCATCCAAGCATTCTTAAAACCCCAAAACACATCCAAGCACACCCAAGAACCTTCCAACACCTACATTATACTCAAACCGCGCATAGCCCCTAAACCCAGGGTGTTACAATTCTACCCTCCTTAAAAATAATTTCGTCCTCGAAATTACTTTACTAGCGAACGTCCGTGTACAACCTATCTTACCACCTTACGCTTATGTCTGCGCTTTCTGATCTTAACAAGTTCATCATTCCACCTAGACCATGCCCGCGACAACACGTCCCCTAGAACTCATATCTAGCGTCGCGATTTAATCGATTAAAAGTTTTATGCATTAGAAATTTTGTTCCAATTGCTTAATCCACGAGCAAATTTTATGAATGCAGTTTACGGAAGTCGTTCTTTCGAGCAATCAAAGTTTCGGTTTCTAAAGTAATCCACTATTGCAATCATCCGATCACACCAATAACTCACAAGCAATAGTAAGGGGTACTTACAGTGGACTTCGGGTCGAGGTACAGTGCCATGCCACTAACTCGAAAACCTTTTCATAAAAACCCATATTTTTGAAAAGCCCATTTTGAAACGTTTTTGGGCCCAAAACCCTCAAAGCCGAGTTTTGAACCGGGCTCGATACAAAATCAGAACATCCCCAAACCCGGCCCATTCACTACGATCAAATCGGTTATGTCACTTTGGAAAAGACGGTTGAAAATCTTCTTAATTTAAAATAAAACATCGTAGTTTGCTTTGAATTTTGGAAAACATATCTTTGGAATAAAACTTTGCTATTAAACTCATTCATTTTTAAAACTTTAGTTTATAATATCCAATTTGAATAAATAGGTTGCAAACCATAAATCATTTTCACGTAGCAATTTAATTTAAATAAACCATAGTTAAAGTAATACCAAAAACATAAAATGGCCTTTATTACAACCCAACAATTCAAATAAAGTACTTATATCAAAATCAAGCATGAAATAATTGAACATCATCTTCGGCATGGGCCACCTTGTCCTCTCCGATCCGGTCCCACTTTATGCACTACTCGAAATGGTTAAGGAAAAGGTGAGTCACCCAGACTCGATGTGCTACCCTTTTTCCTGGATTAGCAAAATATCACATACAAACATAATCATGATCATCATGCATCCCAATCATATGCACCCAATCCTAACCGTCCCATACACCTTTTCTACCCCGTGGTACCAAACCACCGGTGGTGCCAAACCACTTTGTGACGTATAGTCACAATGTGTTACCAAAACACCGGTGACCGAAGTCACAAATCCAATGATGGGGCCAACCCATCGTGTGATACCAAATCACTTTGGCGACAATCCCGTATCTCAAAAGTGGGGCCAACCCACGGTGGTGTTAACCACGGGGGCGAGTCGCAATGAGGTGCCAAACCTCCGGTGTCCCAAAGACACAAATGTGGTACCAAACCACCGGTGACCGTAGTCACGATAATCGAGTGATGGGGCCAACCCATCGTGTGATACCAAATCACTAGCGTCAATCCTCAATACCGCTTTGTGGGGCCAACCCATCGTGGTGCAAAACCACGGGGCGAGATGCTTTGGTGCCAAACCTCTGGAGGTGCCAAACCTCACGGTGACCGTAGTCACAAAGTTGTGTTACCAAAACACTTTGGTGCTCACGTCGACAAAAATATCACCGCCCCTCACTCATATCACCCATCATCATACCAACTCATGTATAGTATTCAAATCATGCAAACATGTTTAACGTTGCATCTCATAGCACATACATCATAAATCATGACATCATGTATCAATAACAATACTCATAATGAAACAGACTTACACGAATCCGTGCACATACCCCATAGGGTATCATATCACTCAACCATACTATTTCGGTTTTACCAATCAATCGGTTTATCAAACATATACAAAGCAAGAAGTGTGTTAGCTTACACACTGATTACTAATCGACTATCAAATCCCGTAGATCAAGATCTAACGCACTAGATCCCCATTCCTTAACACTTTTTGAGCACTAGCCACAACCCGAGATATGCGAGGTCAAGCCTTCCCTACAATCGGCCAAAACTAAACAACATAATCATGCTAATCAACCTTTAAGGGTAAAATCGTAATTTTACCTACTAAGGGTATTTTCGTAAATTCACACCTGCAATGGCCTTTCTGAAGGCCTAATGTCGCCACTAGCGACTCAGCTACCACTTCCGGTTATGCCGGGACGATTGGGCCTAAAACCCGATTTCGGCCATCCGCCCACACGCCTCGTGTGGCCCACCTAACATGAATCTAGCCACGTATATAACTTCCACCTAGTCTAGTTCAACATATACTAACCAATCATGCAATTTACTCATATGGGCCCACAGGCCCATTGGGCCCACTTCGGCCCATCGAGGCCCAAGCAGCCCCAACCCACGAGAATACTACGATGGCCGCAACTATCGCGTCGAAGCCCCACACGTCGCGCGCGCGCGCTCGTGTGGCTACTATTGCCGTGGCCGGCACTTCGGCATTGCCGCCTCTACAACTAGAGTAGAGAGTTACACACCGATAGGACTCGGGTGCTAATCCGCGCTCGATCACTCTTGTGCCCAAACGCCTTCAAGATGTGTTTACTCTCCTCATAGGATGCTCCTTATATAGCTAGCTCTTCACCTTCATTCTTTGTGTCTTTCCGATGTGGGATCCCTTCGTCGAGAGAGTTTAAATTCAATCAAACTCTTGCCGCCCAATCCGCAAAAATAAATACTCCATTGCTTGTCATGAGATTCGAACCAGTGCTCCTTGCTCGCACACGCCTTACTTCCAACGCCTGTGCCACTCGGCCACTTTGATTTTTATGCCATAAAGCCACACCATTTAATCTTTAAAGGCTTCCTACTCAAGCCCCAGTCGCATAAGAAAAATAAAACACGCAAAAGCCGCCTGGTCGCTCGAGACAGCGCCACGCGCACCTCCGGCTCTAAGTGCCGCACAGAACCACTTGGACAAGTTCTTTGCTTGCGTCAAAACACGCCCCTACTCCTTTTTAAGGCCTCCCCTCCTTGTAACGCCAGTAACCAAAAATATTAAAACCCCTTGTAGCCGCCTGGACTCGAACCCAGTGCCCTCACCGGCGCCCTCCCCAAGCTCTTAAGCGCATGCACGGAGACCACTCTACCACCGCCTTCCCTTGTGCCAAAAATTACAGAAAATTATTCTTAAGACCTCCCTTGGCCCGATTCCTTTTCCACTAAAAATCCAAAATTTTCCAAAGTCTCCCCTTTCATCCAAGCATTCTTAAAACCCCAAAACACATCCAAGCACACCCAAGAACCTTCCAACACCTACATTATACTCAAACCGCATAGCCCCTAAACCAGGGTGTTACAAATCTATTACCAATCGTACCTATTTAGTCAATCATTCAAGCATAATATCTTCTAACCTTTATAAACATAGTTCATTTTATAAGACCTAATCGAACTCACTTAAATACCAAATCCAAACATACCATACATATTTTCGCATGGCTATATATATATATACATGAACAAAAATCAAACTTAAAGATTCCATCGCATGGTCAAATATTGTTACGAAATTTTAAAGCTCCAAACAACCAATTTAATTTTATACAAATAATGTACAAACATTGTAATATTTACAAATACAAAATAGAGGAAAACCAAAACCTCAAGAAACACCTAAAATTGATGGTTCGATGGTGTGGTCCTAGGTGTATACTTCTGCGGTGGTCGGCGTTCACGTCGTGGGTGCCCGCGACGACCAACATCCTCTTCAGGCTCCGGTGGGGGTCCAGGTGGGGGGGTGCTAAACATGACCGAAAAATCATGTGACTCGAAGGGCATAGATGAACTCGAGCCAGAAGGAGTGCCCTGATGCAGACAATACGACCCAGGAGGCCTGATGTCCTGCAGTGGATACGAGCCGGGAGTGCTGTAATGCGGTGTGTATGATCCAAATATATCAAACCCGTACTAGTATCCACCTTCTGACGAGCCCAGGAAGTAGTCATTGCCTGGCACATCTGGATGATACGAATGTGCATCCGAATGTGAATGTGATTGCTCGCTCTCCGGCCTGCTCTCGCCGAGCTCGGCTCGATCGATCTGCAGCTGCCTCGACCTCCATATTGGCCGCTGGCTCGTATGCCCCATCTCGCTGCATGTGTGGGGGGACTACAGTCGACTGTCCCCCGAGTATATATGGCTTCCCCATACTAGAGTACCATTGTATGTACTCTAATGAAGGTTGAAAATCGGAAGCCATATCCATTCGGGGTATTCAGGACATGCGATCATTCCACACCGCAATAAATTGCCCATGCCTAACCCCCCAATCCAAGCATTGTTTCCCTCTCTTAGTTATACAATGAACCGCTCCCACTGGCATGGCGATCCGGATATATTGGGCGCAACCAAATTGCCGCGACTTTTCGGTCCCCGTGATACCACTCGACTACATTGAAACAGATAATTGGTGCGTTTGTGCACCACATATACGAGTGAATATAGGCGAGCAGGGGTATAACGGCTGCAATTTCCGGTCGACGATATGGCGTCCATATAAATGGCACATTAATAACATTGTTAAAATTTAACACGGTGTGCGTAAGATATACAAACTAACACGTAACCAATATTGGAATCACTTACCCCTTCCCCGGCATGTTGCTCAATCATAAGCCGGTATATCGGGATAGTGTACGACCTCCCGATACCCGGATAAATACTCCACCTACAAAGATAAATTTCATGTCAAATATAATCAATATAAAGAAATTGTCAATTAATAACAAGTTATATTTTATCACCTGTTTACTAGCGGATATACGTATGGTTGGTGGGTAATCGATGCCAAGAATGGCATCCGATCTGAGCCCAGATCGCAATAGCGTAAGGCATTCGCCTATGTCTCGACCGGCTTTGTCGTCCGACAAAGCTCACGGTACAACATCGCAAGAACTGCGGAGCCCCAACTATACGAGCGAGCATTGCCGAAATTAGCCAATAGGGGTAGGTACTGAATATGAACCCTATTATTGTTTGCACCGGGCATCAGTACACCCCCTATGATGTGCATAATGTACGCCGAACAACGCACATCAACTCATTTACCGCAGCGGGCATCGGTGATAACTCGTTCATACTTCGCTCTCGACCATGTAAACTTAAACTCCGTAAAATTTTCTTCTTCATCGCCGTACGAGTCCCCTAGTAGGCTCTGACAAAGTGTAAATGGGTCAGCTATCGCACTGACGCCCGTAACGGGACTCCCGCCAATTGGGAGCCCAAGCTGCACTGCAACATCCTCTAGAGTGATTGTGCACTCTCCACACGGGAAATGAAAAGTGTGGGTCTCAGGGTGCCAACGCTCGACTAGTGCGGATATTAAATCATACCGCAAGTCAAATGTCCGGATCGGTCTTTGCGACCCAAATCCAGCTTGCTCAATATACGGTACCAACCGTTCATCCGGGATTTCTTAACCCATTCACCCGCCCCCTTAATACACTGAGACGAGTCCCGACAAGTTGTTAAATCGTAAAAAAATTATTATTATTATAACATAATTTATTATGTACCTATTTTGTTAATATAACCCGCGATTAATAAATAACAATACATTACCAAATTATTAGCTGCGCCAGATATGTGTGGAACTGTACTAATCAATCGAGCCATTGCCGTATCAGATATTTGATTTTTAACCTACAAAAAAATTTAAATTTATATTAAATTGCAAAAAAATAACATGCCAATAAAAATAATATAACAAAAACATAACATATTTTAATATAACAAAAATATAACATAATTTAATTTATTATGTACCTATTTTACTTTTTTTTAATATAAATTTAGTAAAAACCACTTATTCAGCACTTTGTTTGTATTTTCCTTATTTTCAAACTCTATTACTTAATATAAATATCTAATTTTCGTCTTTTATTATTTTATATTATTTTATTTAGTACTATTTAATATATATATCTATTGATTATTAATAACTAAGGTAGGTAGGTAATACTAACAATAATAATAATATTTACTAACAATAATAATACTAACTAAACTAAAATAATAATAATAATAATTACATTTAATCTAACAATAATAATAATAATAGTAATAACTTTTTACTAACAATATACTAACTAACTAAAATAATATTTAAGGTTTTTAACTAACCATTATTTTTTACTACTACCAATACTAAAATAATAATTAGTGTTAACATAATAACTTTTATTACAATCTAACCAACAAAATTATTATTTTAGGGTTTTTAACTAACTATCTATAATAACTAACAATATAATTAATATTGTAACTTTTAGTAATCCTAACACAATATACTAGCTAACTAACTAACAAATTTATTATTTTAGGGTATTTAACTAACTAAATATAATATTAACTAACAATATAATTAATATTGTAACTTTTTAGTAATCCTAAAACACAATTTACTAACTAACTAACAATATACTAAATTATTATTTTAAGGTTTTTAACTAACTAACTATTAATACAATATAATTAATACTTAAACTTTTTAGTAAT
Organism: Gossypium sturtianum; assembly: GCA_025698515.1. Lineage (NCBI taxonomy): Eukaryota > Viridiplantae > Streptophyta > Magnoliopsida > Malvales > Malvaceae > Gossypium > Gossypium sturtianum. Next base: position 4,335,372 of record CM046946.1, on the reverse strand, counting down.
CATAATAATAACTAACAATAGTAACTAACTAACAATTATTATTTTAGGGTTTTTAACTAACTAACTAACTATAATACAATATAATTAATATATTTAAACTTTTTAGTAATCATAATAATAACTAACAATAGTAACTAACTAACAATTATTATTTTAAGGTTTTTAACTAACTAAGTATAATAATAATAACTAACAACTAACAATATAATTAATATTTAAACTTTTTACTAATCCTAATAATAACTTTACTAACTAACTACCTAAATTATTATTTTAGGGTTTTTAACAAACTAATTATAATATTAACTAACAATATTATTACTAACTAAATTACTAACTTTTTACTAATCCTAATAATAACTTACTAACTAAATTATTATTTCAACATTTTTAAACTAATTATAATAATAACTATTTAATAATACTTCTAACTAAAGTACTTTTTAATCATTTTTACTAATCTAAACTAACAATAACTAAACTAACCTAAACTAAACTAAACTAAACTAACAATAACTAAACTAAACTAATAATACAACTAACAATAACTAAACTAAACTAAACTAACAATAACTAAACTAACCTAATAATACAACTAACCTAAACTAAACTAAACTAAACTAACAATAACTAAACAAATCTAATAATACAACTAACAATAACTAAACTAACCTAAACTAAACTAAACTAAACTAACAATAACTAAACTAACCTAACCTAAACTAAACTAAACTAACAAACAAAACAAACAATATCATCATTCATATTTTAAAAAAAAAATTTACATACTTCTATTTTTTCTCTTCTTTCTTTCTTCTTTCTCCTCCTTTCTTCTTCTTCTTCTTCCTTCTTCTTCTTCTTCTTCTTCTTCTCCAGTTTCAGCTGCTGCAAGTATCAAGTTTGGGGACCATTATAAGGTCCCCCCGCCACAACCTGCCGAAAGTGACCTGTCAAAGCGGTGCCGCCTCTGACAGAGGCACCTTTGGTGCCGCCTGTCGCAGAGGCCGCACTCAGCAGTGTCTTTGTCATTTCATTTCGATTTTTTTTCAATTCAGACGCTTTTTTTAATTTCTGTGCAAAAAAAAATATAGGGTTGCAGAGGGTGGTTGCGCCTCTGTCAGAGGCGACACCACCCTCAAGATACCATTTTCGTAATTAATGGAAATGGCACCCCAATTTGGAAATTTTTGATTTTTTTGTATTAAAATGGTAAAAAACCCGAATAATAGTGGGAAGGAGAACACCGATGAAGGATGCAAAGATGAATAAACTGGTGCAAACTTTGAGGTCTGTAGTTTACGAGCACAACAAAAACCAACAAAACAATGGTGGAGCGATGGACCAATTAGAGTTTTCTCAAATTGAGGGTTTCAGGGATCAAAACTTTTTTTATATAAAAATTTTAATAGGTGTCTATTATTAATGATGGTTAGTGTGAAAATGGGAAAATATTGGGTTTTATAAAAAAATTTCGTGTATTTTTAATTTTTTATAATATTTATAACAATATTTATATTTTTTTTTGTAATTTTCTATATTTCTAATTTTTTTTTGAAATTTTTAATAATTTTTCTAAATCTCTATGATTCTTTACAATTTTAATTTTTTAACATTTAAAAATTATGTGACACAAATTAGAATGGTATGAAAACAACTTAAAGAAAACGATAGCCGTTTCAATTTAATGGTTAACCGTTAACATTAACGATCAAAGGGTTTACTTGATGATAACTTTAACACTTAAAGGCTTAACTGTATGTTTTTTTGAAGGGTTTAATTAATCTTTTTGAAAAAAGTTTAGGGGCTCCCCGAATGCCTAAGCCGCCCCCTCTTCCTCCTCATCACTATTAAGGATAAATATCAAAATTATATATGAACATTAATTTAATGTGAAAAATTTATGTATAATTTTAATATTTACCCTTTATTATTATTCAATTTTTAAAAAAAATTATATGAAATTAAGTCAGCTCTAAAAATCAGGGGATTTTGAGTCCCTAAGACAGATATTGACCCACTAAACATTGACATTAATTACCCATTTATTTTCACACCAAATCTATTAGCTGAAATAATTAATTTATATGCTTGGCCAGCTGTTTTTTTTTAACCATTTTTTGGGGGGCAAACTTGCTAATTTCAATATCTTGTGGGACTGATTTGATTTCTTCCCCATTTTTCGTTTCAAATTGCAAACCAAAGTTGATAAAAGGCCAAATTTAAAACATATTCAAACTATGCTTAAAAGGCAAAAAACTCCACTGATTGCTCCTTCCTATTCTCCGAGCAAAAGCACCAAATTGCAAACCATGTGCTTTGTTCCTTTTCAAACCATTAATTGCTTTAAAGTCCCTTTTTAAAATTCCTCATAGTTAAATTTGGATATAATTATCTATAATTATATATTTACGTTATATTTAGATAATCATTGTAATTACGCTTACAATTGGACTTACATTTTTAAATTCAAAAACAAAATAAAATAAAAGAACTAAATCCATGAAAATAAAAATAGAAGGACTAAATTATAAATATATAAAAAGTACAGGGAGTTGAAGTACAATTTAACCTAAATAATTCCTGTACTTATTTCTGCCTCAAGTAGTTAGTCAACCGTGTTAAGCCGACATTATAAGAAAAGTCAAGAATCCAATGCAGAAAATAATATCAAACCACAAAAAAAGAAAGAGTCGTGTTTATCTTTTATTCAGACACTTCCTTCCAATCGTTTCCCTTACTTCAATTTCTTCATTTCCCCCCTTCACCTAATCCTTTTGATCTACTCTTTCCTGGGTTTTCCTTCTTTTTTGCTTTAATGTTCCATCTTTGATTTGATTCCCCCGATATGGGTTTTCGAATTCATTTCAGAAATTTGGGATATAATGATTCAAGCACTGAAGTCTCAGCAAAAAACTGTGATGATCATGATGATGGTTGTAACGACAATTGTGCTTCACTATCCTGTTTCCAGGATGATGGTTCTATCGCTCATCATCATTCAGCGTTTCGCACCAAGTATTTGATAATAATTTTCACAGTACTTGCGTTTTCGTTTTTGATCCTCTGTTTGTACGTTTACTACGTCAGGTATTATCGACGCCGATCCGTTGTTAGGGGAAGAAGATCGAATGAAACGACTGAAACCCATGATGAGTTTCTCGATGAAGATCATGGTCCGGTCGTTGATCATCATGTATGGTATATCAACACCGTTGGTTTACAACCGTCGATCATTGATTCCATTGCTGTTTTTAAGTACGTGAAAGGTGAGGGTCTTGTTGAAGGAACGGAGTGCTCTGTTTGTTTAAACGAGTTCGAAGAAGGTGAGACTTTAAGGCTGTTGCCTAAATGTAGCCATGCTTTTCACATCTCTTGTATTGATACTTGGCTTAGGTCCCATACCAATTGTCCTATGTGCCGAGCACCCATTGTTTCAAACATGGCTGATAAAGGACCATCATCATCATCTGGGGTAAATAATGAAGTTACTGAAGGAACCCAAGTTGCAATTATAGTAGATAATGAAGAATCTGAAGGAGAAACAGGAAGTGTAACAAGTGAAATGAGGCATAGACCATATGAGGAAGATGAGAGAAATACAGAGGATGAAGATGGGGTTCTTCAACCTTTAAGAAGATCAGTTTCTTTGGATTCCATGGCAGCTTCACAGATCAGCCAAGCACTTGCTAATAATGGTGTAGCAGAAGGGTCTAATGGAAGCAATTTAGATAATGAATTGGGTAAAGGGAAAGAATCAAGCTTGAGAATTGTGCCAAGGAGAGGTGCAGGGAATCAAGGTTTATTGAGACTAATGTGCAATTCGTCCATAGGTAGAAGATCTTTGCAAATTAGGCCAATTTTCATGAAGAGATCATTTTCTTGCAATGGGAAATTCTCTTTGCCAATCTCAAACCGTAACCGGGATCCTCCTTTGAGAAGCTTTTGATTGGTGAGTCACCGCCGCCACTGCCGGTGTCTACTTTCAGGTGAGACATGTTACGATGTCTAGCAAACTCTCAACAAGATGAGGGTTTGTTTTATATAAGCCTTCTTACACCCTTAAAAGTAGAAAAATATTGTAATAAGTAATAACCAGAACCCTTTCGTTAATACAGATGATGTTGAACTTTGTATCATAATATCCATATCATTCAAAGGTCTTGATTGAAGATTATCAATGGAAATGTGCCTTTTCTTATGTAGAAAATTGTTGGATTTCATGAGTACATTGCCACCATTTCTTGTTTTTTAGCATAGAATTTTCATGCTTACATATAGGAATGGTTGATCCCTTGCTTAATTATATCACAAAGGCAAAATCTTGAAGAATTGAAGGTTTTAATCTTGTCTAGGAAATGGAGTTCTTTCAATTGATTCATACAGTGTTCAACTCCAATATGTATAGTGTTCTTTTATTTTTGATGATGATTCTTCTTTGCCATTATAAAACCACTTGAATAATCAAGTGAAAAAACATATGGAGTGGATTCAATTATAAAAGGAAAAGGTGACCTAAGTTCAGAAATGACCAAGCAAAGGCAGATGTGATTTTTGCAGGGATTAGGTACCATTTTATCATTATGACCCACAATTTGTAGCCACACCACTGCCTTCATAAAATGGTGTGCTAAAGTCAACAGAACGTGTTGAAAACAGTGACAAAAGTAATGTGGTGGGTTTAGTGAATTTTTTCATATATAAAAGTAATGTGGGCGTATTCTTTTATATAAAAGAAATTCATTCTTTTTCTTAATCATAATGAGTTCTGGTAAAGTTGATAAAGATGGAGTTTTTGGATTTGAGATTAAGTATTGTTATTTTTTGGGATATTATTTATTTTTAATAGTTTTATATTAAATTAATAATTTTATTTTTAATTTTAAAATTTTCATTAAATTTTTTTTAGGATGATGTCCCTATTTTATACAATTATCGAATCATTGTTTTTTCAACTAAATACTAATTAAAACATGACAATTCATATATGCACTTTATTTTATTTTATTTTAGAATTGTTTTTATTAATTTTTTTAAATATTTTTATAATTTTTTGTTAGGAAATATTTATAATAAATATACGTGAATTATCGTATAGATTGTGATGTGATGTAAAGCTTAGTTTAGTTTAGGGCTTTTTTATAAAAATAACCTAAAAATTTTAATTAATTATCAAAATGATTCACTTTTTTAATTAAACACAAAAATGACCTAAAATCTACAGTAAAAGTTGGTGGAGCAAAAGAATTTAGCTCCACCAACATGCCACGTCAACAACCAGGAAAAAAAATTAATTTTTTGGTGGAGCCATATAGAATGCGCCACCTGTATAAATATCAGAGAAATACTGCAATTTCTAAAAATATGGGGGACTTTAACAAAAAATTTCCATTTTCTGGTGGAGCCATTTCATTTGGCGCCGCTAGACTTCGCCCGACACTCTTTTACTTTTTTTAACTTTTGTCCTTCTTTCTTTTTTTTTTTTACTTTTTTTAAGTTTTGTCTTTATCCTTATTTATTTATTATTATTAATTTTAAAAATTTTGAAATGTATATTTGAAATGTTTTATAATATATATTTTTTAAATTTTAAATATATATTTTTGAATTTTTTTAATTTTAAATATTATTTTTAAATATTAACTATATTTTTAATAATATAAAACATTTAAATATTTTAAAGATATGACCTTTCAAATTTATTATTAGTTTTATAATATTTTAAATGTATATTTTAAATTTTAAATATTTTTAATTATTTTATAATATTTTAAATTATGATTTTTAAATTATTTAAAAATATATTATTTTTAAAGATATGACCTTTCAAATTTATTATTTATTTTATAATATTTTAAATATATATTTTAAATATTTTTAAATTTTAAATATAATTTTTATAAATTAATAATTTAAAAATCAATTTTAAAGATATTCAAACGTTTTTTAAATTAAATTTAAATTTTTAAAAATTAATATTTTATTTGGTGGAACCATTTAGAAAGGCTCCATTATTTTATAGTGTACTTTTTTTATATTCTTTTAATATAAAAATTGGTTATATTAACATTTTTAATATATTTAATTTTTTAAAAATATATTAAATATATTAAAATTTTAAAATTGGTTATACTTAACATTTTTTATATATTTATTTTTTTAAGTTTTTTTAAAATTTTAAATATATTAAGAAAATCTTTTTTTTTGTCTTTACCTATTAAAAATATATATTAAGTATATAAATTTATGAATGTGTACTAAAATTAAAAAATTAATATATAAATTTATGAATGTGTACTAAAATTAAAAAAAATATAACTAACACGTAGAGATTAATTTCATGCAAGAAAATAGTTAAAAAAGAATAATAATAACTAAATAGAGATCAGTTTCATGCAATCAAAACACATTGAGTAAAGTAGTACTCAGCAAGAAAAAAAGAGAAACTAAAATGATTTTTTTATTTAATTTATAATTAATTTTACTGTTTTGTTGATCCTCGATGAAGGGTGATCTGTATTTACTTAGAAGACATTTTAATATCTGCATAATATAAAAAAATAATATAATTAATTATTATATTATAATAACTATAAAATATAAAAAAACAAAATAAAAATTTTAAGTAACTTAATTTTTTTTTTCCTCTTTTCTTTCTTCTAAAGGGGGGATCAAATCCCTTATATAACATTCATCCCTTCTTTTTTATATATTAAGATTTAAGTTTATGACTGGTTACATCGCTGACATGACGTGACAAGTTATAATATATGTTTTTAATTTTTAATTTAAATTTTTTACTTTTTAATATATATATTTTTAAATAAATTTATTTTTTTAACAAATAAATCTTTTTTTAACAAATATTTTTTTATTTTTTTAATTAATTCAAATTTTACTTTTTTAAATAAAATATTATTTTTAAACTTTTAAATAGAATTTAAAAAAAGGTTTGAATATCTTTAAAAATAATTTAAAAATTATAATTTAAAATATTATAAAACTAATAATAAATTTGAAAGGTCATATCTTTAAAATATTTAAATGTTTTATATTATTAAAAATATATTTAATATTTAAAAGTAATATTTAAAATATTTAAAAATAATATTTAAAAATACTATTTAAAATTTTAAAAATAATTTCAAAATATATATTTAAAATTTTAAAAATATATTATAAAACATTTCAAATATACATTTCAAAATTTTTAAAATTAATAATAAAAAATAAATAAAATAAATAAAAATAAAGATAAAACTTAAAAAAGAAAAAAAGAAAGAAAGAAAGAAGGACAAAAGTTAAATAAAAGGCCCCAAATGAAATGGATCCACCATAAAATGGAAATTTTTTAAGGTCCCCCATATTTTCAAAAATTACAGTGTTTCTCTAGTATTTATATAGGTGACATCATTCTACATGTCTCTACCAAAAAATTAATTTTTTTCCTGGTTTTTGACGTGGCATGTTGGTGGAGCCAAATTCTTTGTCTCCACCAACTTTTACTATAGATTTTAGGTTATTTTTGTGTTTAATTAAAAAAAGGGTCTTTTTTATAATTAATTAAAATTTTTGAATTATTTTTATAAAAAAAGCCTTTAGTTTAGTATATACAACGGTAGAAGGCAAGCAATTTATCTTGTGTCACATAGCATCATATTGATTTGTATAATACTTAAATTATGATTACTCTTTTCAACATAACTTTCATACTTTCCTTGATTATTTGATGTGGATAATTGGATTATTATCTTCACTAAATCAAGCTTATCAGTCTACAAATCATTCTTTTTAAACCTAAATTTTCTCCTTCAAAATTATCCTCAGTTCATTTACGGGTATTTATTGCCACTCACTGAGTTCGATGTACCTCAATCACCACTAACGTGTCACCCTCTTTCACTATGTTTCAGATTTCAAGCAGCTACAAGAACTACTATCTGATCATGGGTCATTTCATTTTCATGCTATAAATACCGTTTTGGTCTTCTCTTTTTCTTTTCCCAAATTTCCCCTGTTATTCTCTGTAAAAAAATACTGTATTTTTTCTTGTCATGTTCAACTAAACAGCAATTTCTTGGTGGGGTGTATTCGAATATCGCTTCAGCACCATCCATTTTGCTTTTAACTTTGTCCTTCCCTTAAAGGTTAGTGGGTTTCTTTCACAACATTCTCTCCCTCATCTTTTTTCTTGAAAGTTAATCAAGTTCAGTCATTTTAATTCCCTTAACTTTATATAAAAAGGCAGGTTTTTGGGTGTTTTTTTCGTCAGTTTAAGCTCCATAATTGACTGGGTTTAAGGTAAAATCTGCTTCTCTTAGGCATTTATTTGTTTGCTTGTGATTATTTGTACGTTATTAACTCTAATGAATTAGCTTACAGACAAATTCCCATTTAATTTTAAGAAAATGACTGCTTAATTTATGATAATAATGCATGTTATGGGTGGTTGATATGGATTAGGTGTTCTTTTTCATGGTGATTATACTAATTAATGGTACAAATTTGATATTGTTGTTAAAGGGTCTTAGTTTAATGCTTAAAATGGTATGAAACCCTGGTTTGTTTTGTTATTCTTGCTTATGACCCTGGTTTTAAGTTGAATCCGACGAAATTGTTCTTTTTTGCATATTGTGGAACATGGAAAATTGGTTTGAAGATGGAGGAGAAGATGAGCAAAGGGCTAAAGAGAATGTTACTTCTGTTGAACTGCGCAATGTTGGGCTTAGGAAATGTTGGTGGTCCTCTTTTAATGAGGCTATATTTCTTGAAAGGTGGTAAGGGTGTGTGGATATCGAGCTGCTTAGAAACCGCCGGTTGGCCGTTTATGATGTTGCCGCTCGTGGTATCATACTTGTATCGTCGACGAAAAGAGGGTCCGGGAACCAAGCTTGTCTTGATAAAAACTCCTGTGTTGCTGGCTAGTATTGTTCTTGGTGTTCTTACTGGGGTTGATGACTTTTTGTATGCTTACGGTGTCGCTCGCCTCCCTATATCTACCTCGGCTTTGATAATTTCGACTCAACTGGCTTTCACTGCTATGTTTGCGTTTATATTGGTGAAGCCGAAGTTTACACCTTTTACGATCAACTCGGTCTTTTTGTTGACACTCGCAGCCGTTGTTCTGGCACTTCATACGAGTTCAGATCGCCCTGCTAATGAATCCAAGCTACAGTATTTCCTCGGGTTTTTCATGACACTTGCAGCTTCGGCGCTCTACGGATTTGTGTTGCCGGCCATCGAGTTAACATACAAGAAAGCAAAGCAGACCATTACTTACTCTTTGGTTATGGAGTCACAGATGGTTATGTCATTTTCGGCTACTGTTTTCTGTTGCATTGGGATGCTCTTTCACGGAGACTTCAAGGTCATCTCTCCTTCCCCATTCCCCTTTAGTTCTGGTATTTCAGTCCAGGTTTTAACCGAATGATTTCTTGCTTATGTAGGCAATTCCAAGAGAGGCAAGTGAGTATACGCTTGGACAATCGACATACTACGTGGTGCTCGTGTTGAACGCAATCTTATGGCAGTTGTTCTTCATGGGAGCTGTGGGTGTGATTTTCTCAGCATCGTCATTGCTGTCTGGTATACTAATCGCGACTCTGCTTCCGGTGACGGAATCTTTAGCTGTGGTGTTGTACCATGAAAAGTTCCAAGTTGAAAAAGCCATATCCCTTGTTTTATCACTTTGGGGATCTTTGAATTACTTCTATGGTGAGTTCCATGAGAATAGCAAGATGAAGAAGCAGAAGCAAGATACAGAAACAGATGTAGCCTAAAATCATGTGCTTCATCTTATATTGCATCATAATAAACAAGTTGCCTATATATATATATATGTATGTATACACATATATATTCTTGTTTCATGTTTTGCTTTAAATGATGTTAACAAGCATGTATAAGGTGCGCATATATATGTGTGTATTTATGTATATATGAAAAGTAAGCTCTGATATATAATTATGATTTGGATGCCAATTTTACCTTCTTTGTACACAATTATTGTTACTGCTGATGTTAATTGACCAACATATATGTCTTTCTTGTATTAGGAAATTTGTCGAAACCAAACTTTATATATAGATGATAACAATAAAATCACTCAAACAAGCACTCATGAATAGTTTGATCCGTACGTAAATCATCAAATGAACTCAAATATACTAATCAACACACTCCTATAAAAACAATCGAAAAACCTTATGTTTGATATGGAAGGAAAACATAGGTAGTGTCATGAGTAAATTAGGGAAGTTCTTGTTTAGGTGTTCGAGTTACGGCAAGTTGGATAATTTATGTAGTTCTGGTTTGAGTAGCTCTGGAACTTTGGGTTCTTCAAGTTTTGGCATGTTAGGTAATTTAGGTAATTCGGGATTCTTTTGCAACTTAAGAGCTTTGGGCAATTCTGGTTTCGACACTTTGAAGTTTGAGCACTTTAGGCAATTTTGGTTTTGTTAACTCGAGAATTTTTGGTAATTCAGGTTTTAACAATTTAGGAGCTTTGGGCAATTTTGGCTTGGGCATCTTAGGAACTTTGGGCAATTCTGGCAAGAATTTTTGGTAATTCAGGATTTGGTAACTTGGGAGCTTTGGGCAAGTTTGGCTTGGGCATCTCTGGAACTTTGGGCAATTTTGACTTCGGTAACTTAGGAGCTTTGGGCAATTTTGGCTTGGGCATCTCAGGAACTTTAGGCAATTCTGACTTTTGTAACATGGGAACTTTCGATAATTCAGGAGCTTTGGGAATCTCAGGAACTTTAGGTAATTCTGGCTTTGGTAACTCTGGAACTTTGACTTCTTTGGGTTTTTGCAACTCAGACAACTTAGGCAACTCAGGAAATTTAGGAAATTCAAGCTTCGGCAACTCCAGAACTTTGGGTAATTCAGGCTTTGGCAACTCGGGCATTTTAGGTATTGCAAGTTTCGGGATTTCTAGCTACTCAGGCTTTGGGAGTTCGATCTTTGGGAAGGACGATATCTTAGGCAACTCTGATCTAGGAATCTCTGATAAAGAGATCTCTAAAAGAGGTCGGGCACCGCAACCAAAACCGTATTGCTGCTCATCAACGACAAAGTGATGAATAAAAACAGTAGAACAAAGAAAGGAAAACGAGGGTGAGCCATGGTTAAGAAAATCAGATACGAGATAACAACGAGTTCTTCAAAATGAACACTTGAAGTGTGCTTGTTTATGCAATTTGCTAATGGCCCTTTTATAGGTATTGGGAAGTGAAGAACAGAAAATTTGAATGTGTTTGGTGAGAAATTCTACATTTTGTTAGCTCAAATTCTCTCCTATTCTTTATTGAAAATGATTACATATGATATGCATGATGACACGTAATATCAATATAAATAATTAATTATAAAGTAAATTTATTAATTGAACAATCAATTTAACATGCTCATATTATCAAAGCAACAAATGTTATAGCAAATTTAGAATAGTCCTTATTCAAATATTATAGCAAAATATTTTACTGGGGTTAACGAGCAAAATAAAGAAATGAAATTGCAACAAATGTTTTCAAAATAAAGAATTTGAGTTCATACTTGGTGGGAAAGGTTGAAGTTTCAAATCTTGAAGGTTCGGATTTGAGTTTCATCATATGCAATTATAATATATGGGTTTTTCTCTCATTTTGTGCATAAGTTTTGTCTAATTCTTTCCAAATTAGTCCAACTTTTATCTAGTTCTTCGTCGACGGTGGATTGCTTTAGTTGAATTATACATTGTAATCGATTGAACATATATACATGTGTGTATACTTGTGTTACACTTTTAATTTGTATTTGTCATGTATTTGTAATTGCATTATCTTTTTATAGTAGTGATTTTTTTAAAAAAAAAAAATAGGGCTAAGCAAAAACTATTCAAAATATTTCAATTCATATTTTCACTAAAAGGGAAATTTTAGAATACAAAAAGTTTTTAGGAAAAAAATTATTAGTTCGGAAGGATCAACTCGAGATCGCCGATAGGGAAGTTGAATTGACCTTTGAGATGTTGTGGTGAAAGCAATAAAAATTGTGCAACAAAGAACATAAGAATTTATAGTGGTTCGATCCTAATTACCTACTCCACTACCTTAGCTTACCACAACTAAGGATTTCCCCAAATTCACTAATTTGGTAATATTTGAGGACAAGGTTTAACCTTACAATTCTTATAAGATTTATGCCCCAAAATCTTAAGATTGCACTTCCTTAAGGTTTCTACTCCAACCTTAAGAATTAACCATCTCTCAAAGAGAACAAATAAGCAAATTAAGAAGTAATTCTTACAAGATCAGAATGTTTGCCAATTAAGCACTAATATAAAGAAAAACACTTGAGTTAAATGAATACAACGAAAGCTCACAAGTGTTTACCAAAAAAAGGTATGAAAGAATTAAGCTCTTAGGTTGTTTTGATTGATCTTTAAGCTTTTCACATGTCTCTTATTTTGTAGGACCTTTCATTGTTAAAATCAAAAGAAAATTCTCCAAGCTTTTCAAAGCTTTCGACCACAAATTGGTAGGTGGATTCAATCCATTTTCTTGTATTTTTTTTTAAAATATATTTGAGGTCATGGGAGCTTGATTTAGCTAGCCCATGTATTAATTTATAAGACTGTTAAAGTTTTGAAAGTTACCATTGTTGAGAATTATTTTAAATTAGTGTGAAATTGTTAGAAATTAAGCTTAGATTAAGAAAATGACTAAATTGTGAAGTTTAATTGTTAGTTTCGTACATAAGGGACCAAATTGAATAAAATATGAAACCATCATAAAATGTTGGTAGGGGGTAGAAAATAGAATCTGATATAGATATAATTATTTAATGAACTTGAATTATGAGAAAAAAAAACCAGAGAATCTATTCGACGACGACTTTGGATTTCCCTTTGTCTCGGGATGGTCTTGTGTCGTCTTTCGCTACGAAATTAAATTTGATATAGAAAATTCATTAATCAAATAACTCAAATACATGTCAACTCATTATATACATAGATGCATTTTATTCAATTTAATCCCTACTAACGCTAATATCCAAAATGACCGTAACTTTCGGTCTCCTTTATCGAATTGAAAATCGATTTCACATTTCTTCACTAGAAACCTCTAGTTTCCATTCCATGACATATTTTTCTAACAGCTTATAATTTATTCATTTTGGTCCTTAATATTTAACAATAATTTCAAAGCTTTTAAGCTTAAACTAAACTTGAATCAACAATCTTTATCACAATTTTAACTTATTCTTATTATGATTTTATCTAGTTTCAAGCATGCATGTAATGGATTCTTACCATCTAATTTCTCAAGCTCTTTAACAATGAAAAAAAAAAAAAAACTAAATCAAACTCATAAATCACTAAATTAATTAATGGGTTCTTAATGTCTATCATCTATTAATAAAAATTCAACCTAAAATTTAAGAGAGAACTCACCTATTTTCCTTAGCAATACACGACAATGGTGAAAGGTTTGAGAAAGTTTGTCCTCTTTCTCTCTTTTTGGTCGTATGAAAGAGATGAGATGAGCGCTCCTTCTCATTCTTTATTTTCTTTTATTCTTTTATTTATTACAATCCTTAATTATCTAAATTAATGGGCATGATTTATTCATCAATGTATTAGTGCTAATCAATGGCTAGAAGAAACATGGCTATCAACTTTACTTTGTAATGTAAATTTTTAGTTACAGTTCAACTCGACTCACTAAAATTAATCAGAATTAAAGTCACATGTAATGAATTTTTTTGGTTAAATTTTACTATTAGTACGTGTATTATGCGTAAGTTGCGGATTTAGTATCTATATTTTAATTTGGTCAATTTTAGTCCATGTACTTTTAGAAATTTAAAATTTTAGTCTTGACCAAATGAAAGCTATAAAATTCATGAACAGTTATGCTATTTTCAAAATTTAATGCGAAAATATATTATCATATGTGTAATGCCATGCCAGTTTGTTGTTTTCACATATTACTCACAAAGAAACCAACTAATAGATTTAATGATTATCATTGGCATTGAGACTAAAATTTTGAAATCCGAAAAATATAACGGCTAAGAATGATCCAGTTGGAGAATATGGAGTAAATCTACAACTTTACGCATAATACATGACTAATACTAGAATTTAACCAAAAAAAGTTAGCTACTATTGTACGGTCAAGACTAAAATTTCAAAATTTGAAAAGTATTAGGACTAACATTGACCAATTTGAGAAGTAAATGGACTGAAATTGACTAAAATAAATTATAAGTACTAAATCCACAACTTATGCAAAGTACATGGTCTATAATATAATTTGACCAATTTTTTTATGATTAAAGTAACTTTACTTTGTAAAGTGAAATTTTAGTTACGGTGATGTCTTTTTCTTAGTAAGAATTGGGTTGTAGTTGGGGCAAATCACCTTAAGTGACCCATATATGTCTTTTTGATCTTGGTAAATCTATCAAATGACAAATAAGAAAACCAAACATATAACTATAAATTTATTTAGAAAGTATACATGAAATATATAGATGACAACAATAACATCACTCAAGCAAACGTTTATGATAACATGGTCTACAAGTGAATCATGAAATGAACTCAAATCTGCTGGTCAAGAAACTCCCATAAAAAAGAATATCTAAAAACCATATGTTGAGTATTGAGAGAAAACAAAAGTAGTATCATGATTCAAGGTTCCGGAATGATAGGCAATTAGGCAACTCAGGACCATCGGGCAATTATGGTTTTGGTAACTCGGGAATTCTTGGTAATTCGGGAACTTTGGGCAATTCTGGCTTTGATAAATCAGGTTTTTTCAATTCAGGAGTTTTGGGTAATTCTGGTTTCAATTCAGGCTTTGGTAATTCAGGAGCTTTGGGTAATTTTGGCTTAGGCACTTCAGGAACTTTAGGCAATTCAGGCATTGGTAACTTAGGAACTTTTGGTGATTCATGTTTTGGCAACTCAAGAACTTTGGGTAATTCTGGCTTGGGCACCTCAGGAACTTTAGGCAATTCAGGCTTTGGTAACTCAGGAACTTTTGGTAATTCGGGTTGTGGCAACTCAGGAGCTTTGGCTAATTCTGGCTTGGGCACCTCAGGAAGTTTGGGAAATTCTGGCTTTGGTAACTCGGGAACTTTTAGTAATTTGGGTTTTGGCAACTTAGGAGCTTTAAGTAATTCTGGCTTGGACACCTCAGGAACTTTAGGCAATTCTGGCTTTGGTAACTCAGGAACTTTTAGTAATTCAGGTTTTGGCAACTCAGGAGCTTTAGGTAATTCTGGCTTGGGCACCTCAAGAATTTTGGGTAATTCTGGCTTCGGTAACTCAAGAGCTTTTGGTAATTCAGGTTTTGGCAACTCAGGAACTTTGGGTAATTCTAGCTTGGGCACCTTAGGAACTTTAGGCAATTCTTGCTTTGGTAACTCAGGAACTTTTGGTATTTCAGGTTTTAGTAGCTCAAGAGTTTTAGGTAATTCTGGCTTGGGCACCTTAGGAACTTTAGGTAATTCTGGCTTTGGAAATTTTGGCAACTCCGGAACTTTAGGTAATTCAGGTTTTGGCAACTCTGGTATTTTAGGTATTTCAGGTTTTGAGATTTTTGGCAACTCGGGCTTTGGGAGTTCAACCTTTGGGAAGGACGGCATCTCAGGCAACTCTGGTTTAGGAATCTCTGGCACAGATGTCTCTAAAAGACGTCGGGCACCAACCAAGACTATGTTACTGCTCATCAATGACAAAGTGGAGTAAAAACGATATCATAAAGAAAGGGAATCGATGGGAAGCCATGGTTAAAAAAACCAGAAGCTAGATACCAAGAAGTGCTTCAAAATGGATATTTGAAGTGTGCTTGTTTATGCAATTGCATGAGCTGATGACCCTTTTATAGGTATTGGGAAGTGAAGATTTTGTTAGGTCAACTTCTCACCTGTTTATTACTGAAAACTATATCAGACTATGACATATATGATGATGATTCTCAAACATATATAATTTGTTGTCACCAATTCAACTTAGTTGTCATCAACTCAACGCCTTTGGTCTTTTTTATGAGTTGAATAATCGATTAATTTTTCATATTATCATAATAAAATTAAACAAATTGGATTCAGTCTATAACAACTTAGTTTTAACTTTTAAGTTTATTTTCTTCAAACATGAAGCCTGGATTTCTATCTTAATGGCTAACAAAGCATAATAATATTTGTTAATTTTGGATATGGTATAATGATAAAAACAATATAAATTAATTTAAAAATATTATATAATGCATGGACGTGATAAAATTTATATAATACTTAACACTATTTAAAAATATAAATAAAAGAAGGAGTCCTTTGAAACTAAGAGTACTGTCCACAGAGTCCTAGAGAGAACAGTTTCTGGTGCGGCTTGGGATGGAGGAGAGTGGTGGTGGAGAAAGAGATTTCGACGAAGAGATCTCCTTGTTAGCGGAAGAACTAGTTCAACTGTCAATAAAGAGATCCATGGTAATACCGTCTGATAAACCCACGTTGATCTGTTCGGTTTGGACCACAAAGCAATTTAATTCTGAAAGCTTTAAAGCGCAAATGAGAAGCATCTGGAAGACAAAGAAGAAGTTTGAGATCAGATCAGAAGGACAAAATTTATTTTTAATAATTTTTGATTCAGAAGATGATTTGGAGCAGATTTTAGAAGGACGTCCTTGGTTATTTCGTAAGTATCTCATTCTTTTTGATCGATTAGTTAGCCCAATTGATAGAGATTTAATCTGTCTGATATTATCACCATACTGGTTAAAGATTGGTCCTTGTTTACCTGATTTTGACAAAAAAGATCTTTTACATGCAATCGGTAGCACTTTTGGTGGGGTAATTAGATCTGAGATTTTTGATGATTTCTGCCGTTTGAAAGTCATGCTAGATGTTCAGAAACCTTTAAGGAGAGGCATCTTTGCTTCTAGTGGAAACAGTGCTAACACATGGGTTCCTTTTAAATATGAGAAACTACCAGTTTTCTGTTTCGGATGTGGGCGATTGGGCCATGGCCTCCAAGATTGCGTGGAAATGAGTCTGGAATAGAAAAATAATATAAAAGATGACCCCCTTTCTCTATTGCACTAAAAGCTGAATCAAAGGTTCTGGGGAAAGAATATATGAAGTTCACAGCATTCACGAAGAAGCAGGGAGTTCAACGTTCATACTTAGGAGTTTCGAGAGAGGGGATCAAAGGTGTGCACAAAAAAGATGATTTTTCAGTAAAATTAGAGAGTTTGATAAATGGAAGACAACTTTCATCTTGGATGGACGGGTTAAAGTATAAGGAAGAGGTTATGGAGTTGATGGAGCAATGAGTGGTAGATGAGCCGTTGGAAAAAAATACAGTTACACACAAAAAAACAAGATGGAAAAGAATGGATGTGAGAGGCAAGGGGAAATCAGTTTGAATGAGCAGGTGGCAGAAAAGAGGAAATTTATTGAAAATAATGGTGACAAAAGCTACGAGGAAAGTTTAGATTTGGGGGGCGCGAAAAGGATTAAAGTTGGTAAGGATAAAGAATTGCTGGGGAGGGATATCATTGAGATCCAGGTTGATTATGCAGATTCGGACTCTTTTAAATCGGCGGCTGCCATGAGGCAAGCCGACCGAACGCAATGAAAAGTCTATGTTGGAATGTCCGTGGATTAGGGAGTTCACGGGCAGTCCGGAGACTGTGCTACTTAGTTAAGCAGCACAATCCCCAGTTGGTCTTCTTTATGGAGACGAAATTGGAAAAGAATAGGATGGAAAAGGTACAAAGAAGATGTGGTTTTGTAAATGGAATTGAAGTTGAAGCTGAGGGTTCTAAGGGAGGTCTATGTTTGGCGTGGAAAGATGAAATTAGAGTTACTTTGAGAAGTTTTTCCAGATGGCACATTGATGTGTTAATTAAGGAGGATAGCATGAAAGAGGAGTGGAGATATACTGGGTTTTATGGTTCTCCCTATGTTAAGGAAAAAAATGCAGTTTGGAATATACTTCGAAGGCTTGGTCAAGAGGTTGAGTATCCGTGGTTGGTAGTAGGTGATTTCAACGAAATTCTTTATTCTTTTGAGAAAAGTGGAGGAGTTCAAAGAGACAGTAAGCGAATGGAGGCCTTTAGGGAGACGCTAGAGGAATGTCAGCTGGTTGATATTGGTTTTTTGGGGGTTTGGTTTACATGGGAAAGGGAAAATTTGCCGAAAACCAACATTCGGGAAAGGTTAGACAGGGGGGTTGCAAATGAGAAATGGTCTAAGCTGTTTCCGCTTAGTTTTCTCCAGCACCTTCCTTTCTCTACTTCAGATCATTGCCCTCTTCTTTTGAATACAGATAAGTCTTTTCTGGCTAAAGGGAGGAGGAAATTTCATTTTGAAGCCTGGTGGACTATGGAAGAAGCATTTGAAAAAGTTATTAGAGATTCTTGGGAGGCATCTGAAGGCTCGTTATTGGAGAAGCTAGGAAAGTTGCAGATTTGCTTGGAGGAATGGTCACGCAAAATTAGTAGGAATAGGGAGGGATTAAAAAGAAATTTATTGAAGGAGCTACAAGTCCTGTTAAAAGGTGAAAGAAATGATGAATCTTTGGCAAAAATAATTGATACCAAAATTCATTTGAATCTGGAAATCGATAAAGATGAAATGTACTGGGAACAGCGAGCACGACAGAATTGGTTAAAGCTCGGAGATAAAAATTTGACATTTTTCCACCGAAGTGCTTTGGCTCGGAGAAAAGCTAATACAATCTCAAAGTTAGTGACAGAGGAAGAAACGGTGATTGAGGAGGAAACTGAAATTTTAGGAGTGGCTTCTTCTTTCTTTCAAAATCTTTTTAAGTCAAAGGGTATGGCAGATCCTTGCAAGGTTTTAGATGGCATTGATGAGCGATTACGCAGGAGGATAATAAATTTTTATTGGATCCTTTTCGAGAAGATGAGATAAAGATAGCCATGGAAGAAATGGGACCCACAAAGGCCCCAGGAGCAGATGGTTTTCCAGCTTTATTTTTCCAAAGGTATTGGCACATTGTTGGTAGAGACGTCACTGATTACTGTTTGGGTATTTTGAATAATAAACAGGACTTTGGAGATTTCAACAGAACAAGTATTGTCCTCATTCCTAAAGTTCCAAATCCTACGAATCTGGTAAATTTTAGGCCCATCAGTTTGTGTACAGTTATCTACAAAGTGGTGGCTAAAGCTCTAGCTAATCGTTTGCAAAAGATTATTGATAAATGTATTGATGAAGTTCAGAGTGCTTTTGTACCAGGGCGTCTCATTACAGACAATGTACTCCTAGCTTATGAAATACTGCATTCGATTAATCAAAAACGTTCGGGAAAGAAAGGTGTTATGGCAGTTAAACTGGATATGAGTAAGGCGTATGATAGGGTGGAATGGAAGTTTCTCAAAGAGGTGATGATTAAAATGGGTTTTGCATGTGAATGGGTGGAACTTTTGAAGAGGTGTGTTTCTACAGTCAGTTACGCGGTCAACATAAATGGGAGAATGGGAAATGTGTTCCTGCCATCTAGAGGACTTCGACAGGGAGATCCGTTGAGTCCTTTCCTTTTTTTGATATGCAGTGAGGGCCTTTCATCTCTTATGAGAACAGCTAAAAGGCGAGGTTTACTCAAAGGTACTAAAGCTAGCAGACAAGGACCAGAGATATCGCATTTGTTATTTGCAGATGATTGTATCCTATTTGGGGAGGCATCAATCAGAGGAGCATATATTTTGAAGGATATTTTGAAAGATTATGAGATTTGTTCGGGTCAATGTGTGAACTTCTCAAAGTCCACTGTCTTTTTTAGTCTGAATACTTCTGAAGAAAATAAGGCAGCAGTGTCAAACTTGCTAGGAGTCAAAGTGGCTACAAATCCAGAAAAATACCTAGGTCTCCCAAATATGGTTGGTAGAAAGAAGAAGGAATCATTTCAAAATCTTCTTGACAAAATTTCTATGCGCATAGAGGGATGGAGCAACAGAATGTTATCACAAGGGGGTAAGGAGGTTTTCATAAAGTCCGTCTTACAGGTTATTCCAATTTTTGCAATGTCATGTTTTTTGTTACCAAATTCTCTTTGCAAAAGGATGGAAAGTTTTTTCGCCAAGTTCTGGTGGCAGAAAGGAAAGGGAAGAAAAGGCATTCACTGGTGTCAATGGGGTCATTTATGTAGACCGAAAAGCGAAGGGGGCTTGGGCTTCCGTAATATGGCCCAATTCAATATAGCATTGCTGGCTAAGCAGGGATGTCGTTTGTTAGAAAAACCGAATTCTTTATTTGCACAGGTGTTTAAGGCAAAATATTTTCCAAAAAGCAATTTTCTTAATTCGCAACTAGGAAATAGAAAATCATATGTCTGGCGAAGTATATGGGCTGCAAAGGGTATTTTGGAAAAAGGGGCTGATTTGGAGAGTTGGTACTGGCAATAGTATCTCTATCAGTAATGATGCGTGGGTTCCTGATCTTGTTAATTCCAGATTATTATCTTCTTATTCAGATTCAAATGATACTAAAGTAGCTGAACTCATCAATTGTCAAACTAGAGAATGGAAAAGAGATGTTGTTGAGTATACCTTCGGCGCTGACGAGGCGGATAAGATCCTTCGCATTCCTTTAGCTAAGTACCCGCATGATGATCTTCTGGCATGGAGGGGTGATCCAACAGGAGTTTTCTCGGTCAAAAGCTCCTACAAACTATTACAGAGTCTGGATCCTAACGCTTATGCGATACAATCAAGCTACTTTAATTTTTACAAAAAAATGTGGTGCATTGATCTTCCTACAAAGCTAAAAATCAACATGTGGAAGGCCTCTTGGAATTATTTACCCACAAGGGTAAATTTATTTCAAAAAAAGCTACTAACAGACGCCTCTTGCCCTCGCTGTGGTCTGGAATCAGAGACGCTGAATCACCTGTTCAGAGAATGTCCAATATCAGTTATTTATGGTCATATTTATTTGAAGTAAAATTGTCACAGGATACTAATGTCGATTTTAAACAGTGGCTTACCTCGTCTACTAAACTTCTTTCTTTGGATCGTTGTAGACTCTTCTGTGGTGCTTTATGGGCCATTTGGGGAGACAGGAACGCTCGGGTTCATGAAAAAACAAGTAAAACAGGTAAGGAGATAGCAGATTTTGTGAGGAACTATATTCAAGAATTGGATGGTGTTAAAAATTTTGCAGCCAAATTACCGAAAGCCGTAAGTAGATGGAAATGCCCACCTTTTCGGTTTGTAAAAATAAACTTTGATGGCGCATTTGATATGAAGGAATAGTGTTCAGCATCAGGAGTCGTGGTCAGAGATAACGAAGGGGAAGTTCTCGCCTCAAAGTCCAAAATACACACGAATGTGGTATCTGCTTTCGCGGCTGAGGCTTTGGCTTGTCGAGAGGCGGTTCAGGTCGGGTTTGACATGCAACAAAGAAGAATGATCATCGAAGGAGATTCTCTTATAGTTATCAAAAGATGCAGAAATGAATTAACAGACAGATCCCAGATCGGTTCTTATATTCATGATATTCGGCAGAAGAAGCAACATTTCTCAGAGATAAGGTTTGATTTTATTCCCAGATCCGGTAATATCTTAGCTCATATACTAGCGAAAGAAACTTTGAAGAAGAATGATGAGTTTTACCTGGTGGGGGGAGTGCCATCTTTTGCCGAAACCCAGAAGCGAGATGAAAGGTTGAGGGAACCAGACTGAGCAAAGGGAGATCAGAAATGGGACGAAGGAACGGAGGGAGGAGAATGGATCTGAAAAGTCAGGTTTCAATTTAAAAAAAAACCCCTCTTTTTTTATCAGGCATTAAACCACGGATTTGATAGAAATGATGGATGCCAGACGACATGATTGCTGATTGGGCGTTAGGACGGCTGGAGTAAATGCTTGTTCAGTTTCTCGATTTTTCCATTTTTTTATTTTATTTTATTTTATTTTTTTCTGAGATATTTTACTTTTAGGGCATGGTTTTATTAGTCTTGTTTTTACGGGCCAAACTTTAAATTGGTTTCTGTTTTGTTTATTGCTATCTATATACCAGCCCAATCTGCTTTAAGTTCAAAAAAAAAAATTATATAATACTTCAAATATAATCAAAATATAAAAAATTAACGATATAAATATACAGATTATAAAATAGAACATGCCACACTGTGTTTTTATTTCTCTTTTTTGGTTTGTTGAACTACCAATTTGATTTTGCAACTGTGGTTATGTTTTTATGCTGGTTGTTAGGGTGAGCGAAACTCGATTTGATTTGAAAAAATTTAAAAAAATTTCTAATTTTGAGTTATTCGAATTGAGTTATTCGATTTTTTTTCGAGTCAACTCGAATAAGTAATTCGAGTTTCAAGTTCGAATGGAGTTAAATTTTACAATTCGAATAATCCAAAAAACAAATTGGTGTAAATACCCATTTAGTCCTTGTCAATTTTAAAAATGAGCAATTTTGTCTCTCTTAATAAAAATTACAAAATAATTTTTAAAATTTAAAATATTTATAAAAATTCCAAAATTTATATTTTTGAAAAATAATATAAAAATGTTTTTAAAAAAATTATAAAGAATATATAAAGAAAATTAAAATTTTAAAAAATTTCTAAAATAATAATTTTGGGGACCTAAATAAGTTAATTAATGATTCAAATGTATTGTATCTTTTTTTTTCTTCTTATTTTGGTTTGAAAAGTTTTCAAATATATATTATTTCAAACTTATGTGCTCTAACATGGAATTAGATATACTATAATAAGATTTTTGTAACACCCCAAACCCGGCCTAGACATTATGGCCAAATCCAAGAGTGTTACATGGAAGGTTTTCAAAAACAGTGTTATTTTGATAAAGCTTTGTTTCGTCATTTGATAAATCACCCAAGTTTAATGTCTGTCACTGAAAGCATTATTTAATTAATTCATTGTTTCAAAACATAATCTACAGCGGAAGTTTTTAGAAAACATTGTATCTTGGAAATCTAGTTCGTGTGTTTGGAGAATCCTTTATTTTTTTTTTTGTAAACCGTGATTTTGGCCAAACGTGGCCATAAAAGTTTAAACGCCTCCAAAACCCAAAATAAAAGTCAAACAGTCCAAAGAGTCAAATTATTACAAACTTCCCCAAATAATCCTTAAATTAGATAAAAACCATAAACTTAAACAGTTTACGAACTCGTGGTCACCGTGAGGCTCCGTCACACCGATCCGCCTAAGTTTGTGGATTACCTGAACAGAACAGACAAACAGATGTGAGTTTTTGTAAACTCAGTATGTAACCCAACAGAAATAGACATGCAATACATACAGAAATCTCATATACAGTCAGATACAGATTCGGACTTATGTCCATTTCAGATACAGATAATAGAATTAGATAAGCAGTGCAGATATGCAGAATCCTACCCCCTCCTCTACACACCATCTCCGACCATCCCATCACACCATATGGGGTTAAAAATGCTCACCCATCCCTACACACCATATAGTGCCGATGCGATACATTACAGATAATATGCAGCCAAGCTGCCAGAATATTGACGAAGTGTCGCCGTACAGATCACTTCCTCCACATATACAAAACCCACCCCAGTCACAGATACAGAAATAGCAAATACAGTAATATCATGCATAACATGCTTATATACAGACAACATATATATATACTTAAACAAAACAGATATACATATCGGTATCCTACACAATGTAGACTATCAGAATATTAGATCACATATAATAGGGTTTGGTTAGCCCTTACCGACCCTACAGTAGGCCCACAGTCGATCGAAACGAACCGTGCGACCCTAGGGAAAGTTTCAGAATTATGGGCCCACATGCCCAGATTGGCCTTACCCGTGTGGCCCACATGGCCTGGCCCAAAACTCACACGCCCGTGTGGTGCACACGCCCTACTTGGCCTAGCCCGTGTGGCCCACACGGCCACACCCACACCACCACACGGTCGTGTCTTACGCACGACCGCACCTTCGTCAGAAACACGGCCGTGTCTCGCACACAACCAACCACACGGCCAAGCACGCGCCCGTGTGGCATCGACAGAGAGCTTTTTCAGCTTTCGCCAAAACCCGATTTTCTGCGTTTTGGGTACACACCTGGTTCGTTTTTGATGCTACAGCACTCCCGAGACCTCCGAAACCTAAGAAACAGCATTCCAACGACAAATTTAGCAATCAATTCACGAATACCCCAAAACTAAAACGAGCAAAACGCATTCACTTACCGCCAACAAACCCGTTCACTCTCACAGATTAGGCCGTTGAAGTGAAACTACTACTTCACTGTCTTCTCCTACGCAATAGATTCACAAAATTTCAACCTTCAGAAATCAAAAGCTAAAGGAATACAAACAAACCCCACTTATCAATTACTTGAAAAACCAAGGGTTCGAAACACACAAGAGTAATGATTAGTGACAGAAACAAAAAGCGGAGAAAGGGGTTTTTAATTTTTTGTCAGAAAGCAGAGAAAAAGAAAAGAACAACAAAGAGAATTTCTTTTTGGGAAAAAGAAGAACGTTAGAAAACGAGGGATTTTTGGGGAAAAAAGAAAAAGAAAAAGAAAAATTTAATTTAATTTGAAAACAAAACCCCACTAAATTCCAATTCCCCACTAACCCACTAACCCACAACTTGATTTAGCTCTACCGAAACTCTTTCAGACAACCGAGCAAAAATTAACACCCTCGCTCACGCAGGGATTCAAACACGAGACCTCTAGCACACTAGCTCCTACCACTCGAACCAACAAGCTTATTCTAATATGAGTTTACCAAAGATAGACTATAACCCAATCTACCAAGGATAAGGCTAGGATTAGAAAAATAAAAAAATTTGCAAATATGAGACTTGAACCCAAGACCTCATACACAACCTTAGAACACTTAACCACTAAAACAGATACACATTTATGTCAAGTATTTACAAATACAAAAATAATTTAAGCGGGGCGTTACAATTTTAATCTGACATGTTTAATTTTTTTAATTTAACTCTAATAATTTCACTCAATTCGACTCTAATCGACTTGAATTTCATTTCACTCGACTCAATTCGAAAAATTTTCAAATTGAGTTAGGATGATAACATATGACTCGTCAACTCGATTAACTCAGAATTTTTTCACTCAATTTGATTTAACTCAATTCAATCGAACATTCACTCTTTACTTTTTATTATTTCATTTTAAAAAAAAGAAAAATCTAATGAGAGTTCTTTTCAAATCCTAATTAAGCCTAAAAAACCCAACGAGTCGCACACTAAGCATAGCAATTATATTAAATGACTATAGCACACTACACCAAAACAGACTTTTAGCGGCGTTTATAAGCGCCACTAATAGTATTTGCGGCGTTTTGAAAAGCGTCGCAAAAAATTCCGCTAAAGAAAGCGCCGCAAACTTTAGCGGCGTTTATGGGAAAAAAATGCCGCTAAAAGTCGTGACTTTTAGCGGCGCTTTTCCCACAAACGCCGCTAAAAGTCAAGACTTTTAGCGGCGCTTTTTCCATAAACGCCACTAAAAGTGTAACATCCTTAAATCGGGGTTCTGCATTTTGCTTGTGTGCATATGATGATATGTCTATTATGTTCATTTATTTATGTCCTGGGGTCTAGTGATAACTCTAAGTTAGGCCTGAGTTAGGGCTAAGAATTTTGTTTAGCATTTAAGAAGAAGGAGAGCTAAGAGAGTTAGGGGTTAAAATAATTTATTGGAGGTCTAGGACACAAGAATTTCATTTTGTAAAGTGGCAGGCAGGCGCCACTTAGAGCTTAGAGGAAGGTGACGCCACAGAGAGCTAGGAGGGCCTTGGTTCGAGCTGCAGGAATCCCCTTTGTGCCTTTATTTTTGACGCTACAAGCAAGGAGAGGTGTGCTCAGGTGGGACTCTCATGGATAGATGAGGATTGAGTCAACAAATTTGAATGGATGGAAGGGAGAAAAATGTGGAGTTTGACTCTTTCAAACCAATTTGAATGAGTGGATGGGAGAGCTTTGAGGTGTTGGCCGAATCATGGACTCTAGGGGGGAGGAAGTGTAGTCGGTTTGGGGAGCCTTTAGGTGGTGGCCGAATGTCTATGGTGGTTTAAAAGAGTGTTTCGGCTAGCTTAGAGGGTCTTTCTTCTTTTTGCGTTTTGTGCTAAAAACCGAACCTCAGGTGTTCTTTCTCTCTTTTCCCTTTCGGTAAATTGGGCATTTGGCTGAACCAAATATTGCTATTCTGTTGTAAAAGACGAAACTCACATAGCTATTTTTTCTTCTTCTCTTTTCGGTTCACTCTTTGTTAGTCTCTTCTTTGCCGAAATCACCTTGTTCTCTTCTTCTTCTTCTTTTTGCTCAAAGCCGAAACCAACAACCTCACCCCCCATTCGGCATCTTTTCTTTTCTCTCTCAAAACCCCTTGTGCCGAAAGTTCTTTCATTCACCCTTGCCGAATCCCTTCTTCCCCATTGCATTATTATTCTTCATCTTTCCATTGTTCAAAAAGCCGAAACCTTGTTGTTCTCTTCTTGGCCGAATACTCCTAGTGATTTTCCTTTCTCTTCTCACGTGATCTAGCCTTCATTCAAGTGCCGAAACCTATCTCTTCCATTTGGGTTAGTCGAATCTTTTGGTAAGTAGACTTTCTATTTTCCTTTTCTTCTTTGACACTGATTTGGTGAAGGTCGAATCTCTTTTGCCTTTCTCTTTTTATACTTTTCCAATCGTTATTAGTCGAGATTTTGAAACTTCATTCTTGTTTCATGTTGATAGCCGAAACCCCTAACATCACTTAGGGGTGCCGAATGTTGGTGCTTGGTAGCCGAACTTGTCATTAAGGTAAGGGGCGTCAACTCATATGGTTTCGAGATTTGTTAATCATGGCCGAATGGCCTATGGATTCTAAGCGTTGTGTAAGACTGATTGTAGGGAGGAGTAAAGTCAAACGTAGTGAATCTTCGGGATTTGGTGGTCGATCTAGGTAAGGGGTTTAACATCTCAATACCCGTATCTTAATCATTCAAAAGCCGAAGGCTAACCATCTGTGTGTATTAAGGTTTAGCCGATTACAAGGGAGATCAACACGTGGTTCAGGATTTGGTTGGTAACCAAATCGGTTTAAGGAAAGGGGAACAACGCTTCGGGATTTCGCTAGATTCGAGTAGTTTTGGGATTTTGCTAGATCTACGTATAGTCAGTTGTGTAAACGCTTACACACTTTATTAGTATTATGATGCTTATTATGTTACTGTGTAACCTTTGATATCAGTGACTTTGCCCCGTGGGCATGAGCTTAGATTCCGTAAGTCCCCGCTATGTGATTTTTGATATACATCATCATGGCTTGTTAAATGCTATGCTATGCCTTAATTGCATGATACATGATATTATGACACGTATGATATGAGCATGATGATGATGGGATTGATGAGAGGAGGGGATGATTTATCCGGATTTGTCACCGATGGTTTTGACCACAAGATGGGTTGGCCCCATCGGTTGATTTGTGACTCACGGTCACGATGGTTTTGACCACACTATTGATATGATTTGTGACTAAGTCCCGTGGTTTTGACCACCATGGTTTTGACCACACGATTGATATTTGTGACTACGGTCACCGGTGGTTTTGACCACACATGGATTATTGTGACTCGTCCCGTGGTTTGGTACCACGCGATGGGTTGGCCCCACATGATATTACGGGATTGTCACCGGTGGTTTTGACCACACGCGATGGGTTGGCCCCATCATTGATATATACGTATTTGTGACTTCGGTCACGATGGTTTTGACCACCGGTGGTTTTGACCACACGGGGGTAGTTAAAGGAGATTGGATGGTTAGGTTATGGGTTGCATGATTTGCATGTTTTGCTAATGATCCGTGTAAGTGGTTGAATTATCGGGTTGGGGATTTATACATCGAGTCCTAGTGACTCACCCTTTCCTTACATTTTGCGGATGAGGCATAGATCGCGGATATGAAGTGGGAGGACTCGGGGTGGCCATACAGATTTGTTTTTGGGTTTTCGACTTTAACTTATTATTTCGGTTTATTTGATTTTCCCTAAATTTGGTTTTGGTTTTGTAATAAGGCCGCTAAGTTTATTTTGGTTTTATTTTCACTTGATTTTACTCTGCTTATAAATTACATGTTGGATTTATGGATATGATAAAATTAACCAGTAAAAAGCAAGGTTTTCTAAACTATATCTCTTCGGGTTTTCAAACGTTACCATCGGGTAACAAAGTTCACACAATAATAAGCTAACTTGGATGTTTTTATAACTCAAATTTTCAAATCACCTTAAAGGCAAATGGTTTTAAACTTGATTGTACTCATCGCATTCAGTTTTAATAAGTAACCAATGTTTCCTAAAATCAGCAGCAACAAATGGGTTTTCACTCGCGAGTTTTCCAAATATTACAACATCTACTAGAACAACCACAACCTCATTACTGAGTTCTCTAAAACCCTAAAGCAATAAAAGAGTCTTCTTTAAAATTTTCCGACAAACTTATGATTTCAAAAATGTTTTCGCTCCGTAACATACCAGATTCGGTCGTGGTGTGTTGACCGGGTTTGGGGTGTTACAAAAAGTCTCGTGACTTTTAGCGGCGTTTGGGGGAAAAACGCCGCTAATTTGCAGAGATTTGCAATGGTCAGTTTCTCCAATATCCTACCCTTCCTGCATTAAAACCAACCAAAAACAGCAACAGTTGCATATAATTTCAACCCAAAACAGCAAATGTAGCATTTAAATCTCACTAAAAGCATTAAATCTAAATGATATATACTTCAAATTTAATAATAGATATATGATGTAAATTAATAAATGAAGTATAATTGAAACTATTCTTACAATAATGTTAAATGTAACAATGTTAAAAATAATATTACAAAGAGAAACTAAGGGACTAAGATGGCGACTTCTGCATCACTTTGGCTGTCTGCACCATCTGCGCCAAGTCGTAGCCGGAGCTCATCGTATTTTCTCGCTCTGCTTTCTGCTGCCATCATTGCACCGCCACGCTCCTCATTTCTTTGTATCCGCTCGAAGTTCTTCATATTTTCTTTCAACCTCGGCAATTTGTTTGAATCGTGCTCGCTTGCATCCGAGACATTTGGTCTTTTAACCTCTGAACTTCGGCTTGAGCTTGACTACCGGAAGGCATGTACTCGGTGGGAGCGGATCCAAAATATTGGGTCTGGGTAACACGGATCCTTGAAATCGGACCACCATACCTTTCGGGACCGAAAACATCGGTAATAAAAACAAAGAAAATGTAGCATATAATTTAAGCCAAAAATAGCAAATGTAGCATAAAAATTCCGACCATACCTTTCAGGACCCAAAACATCGGTAATAATTACATTATCGATATCCTCAAGATTAACAGAACTATCACTCGAAAGCGGTAGTTTCATCTTGTGCCTTCTTCTCCTTTAGTTTCTCCTAATAAATCAATCAAAAAGTTAGAAACGAAATATACAATACGAATGAATGCAACATAACTTAACATTATTAATTTAAAACTACTAACGAATAATTAAACTATTATAAGTAAACATTAAAAATATTTATAATAAATCAAATTTTATTAAGTAAATATACCATAATCTCTCCACCGTATGTCATCTGAGACCCATCCTTCTTCCTATAAGTAATGTCAAAAAGTCTGACGCGTCCAACTTTTTGACCGGTGGAGACTTCCTACAAGTATAGTAGTAAAAATATAATTTAATAGTATAAAGTCATTAATATTTGACAGAATTAATAAATTATAATACCTCGGCCTCAGCCTCACTGAAGCAAAACTTACGGACCTCGCGTGTCAGCGTGAATTTTTGTTTCTCATCACGCTTTCGTTCCAACACGCTCACGGTCCTATATAATGAAATTATTATTACGTATATAGTAAATACTATAAACCTAAAAATTTATAAGAGTTTACAACTAGTTAATACCTCTCCTTTCTTTGAGTTCCAACATCTAACCGCATCTTCCCATTGATACCTCAACATTCCGTGGGACATTTCGCAATTTATCCTCGAGGCTTATTTCTTTCTTAAAATATTCTTTTTCAATTGTGCTTTTATGGTCTCTCCATTTTTTCCCAGTGTCTTCTTTATATAGTCATCGAGACCTCCAAAGCAAATCTCTCCTAAAAAACATAAGTTTAGAAAGTAAATATAAATTAAACTTCAACCAAAGTATTATAAATTACATTCACGCTTTTTTACCTTAATGTTATCGAGAGCTTGATTTTTGTTTGCATCGGGCATGTGATGCCATGACTCGTAATTGATGGGCAACATATTTGCATTCCGCAATAATGCCCGAGATAGCTGCTAGAAGTCGAGCTTCAGGCCAACAGTCGCCATGACTATTTCTCCTTACTTTCACACGCTCGACGGGATTTAATTCGTATAAATCTCTAAGCGTCGACGTCCGCGAACTCTGCGCGTCCCACCAGTCTCAGCTGAACAATGATATATTATTGTTATATTAAAATTGAAAAAATGAATCAATAATAAAAGTCAACATGCATGTAAAATTAACTTAACATTACTTTGTAATTCTGCAGAGCTCATCATCTATATCGAGCACAATCGAGGATCCAACAAGCTGCTTGCTTTGTTCATTGCCCTCTTCCGAATTTACAAAGATTCTCGTATAATATTTAAATCTAGCAATCTTCTTCTACTCATTTTTCCTGCAATACACATAAAATAGTTGAAATTTTAGTAACAAATGACAACAATAATGGTACATATAAAATAGTTAAATTATATAAAATGACCAAGATTAAAATTATAATATTACATATAAATAAAAAAATCGTAAAATCTTACTACATCATAATTCGTAAATATCTTCGTCCACGTCTGATTTAACCCATTGAAATTGTGTACTAGTACTAGGGATATTTTCATTTAAGTTTTGTTCGGAAAAGGCGAGTTTTACGATCTTTCGACGATGTCATCTCTACTTTCATTGCCCATGTCGAACAAGTCTCTAGGGGTGTTTCAAGTACAACGTACCAACCCTCATCGATTGGATCTTTCGAGTAAAAACTTGTTTCACTTGAGAAGAAAACACATACGGCTCGTCTATCGCTTGTTCTCCTGGTGAATCAATCGAGAGAAATTCACCATTGTAAAACCATATTGATCGTTTTTAATTCCGCTAGCCGTATTCACATCACCCAATCACCTCGAAATAAGACAACTTTCCATTTGCCGTAATAATCCAACTCAATTATGTCGATGTAAGTCCGTAATACTCAGATTCCCTCGACAGATTATTATCATCCCTAGCACTAGCATAACTTGTAATTGAAGAATTAACAACAATTCCACAATTTTGGGTTCTCCTCAATCTCTCGCGATACCTTGTATGAAATCAGATCCGTTGATGAGGAAGGCACTATATCTTTTCACTATTCTATTTGGACCTTGTGAAAGCCATTTAACTTCATTTTACTTCATTCCGACTCCAAACCTATTGAATCGAAAGTAAATTGAGTAATTATAAATGTTATGAGAAAACATTATTACTTGTCAATGAAAACTTCAATTGCATCTGTTTGGCTTAACCATTCATGAAATGATTACGTGAACAACTTATTAATTTCTCGTCGATGTAATCTTCGGGACCGTGAGCGAGCTCTCAATATTTGTTTGTACTCACTATGTTAAAAAAGGGTTACTTTGTTAGAAGACAAACAAATTATAATTGATGAGTAATTATCAAATTCTAGAACTTACTTGCGTAATGGTTCCATTGAATCGTGATGAAAAGAACGTGTCGATGTGCTTGGACCCACGATCTATCGTCTAATTCGCAATTTCGACTTTGCCGATCGGTTCTCCAAACTTTGAAATAAATAAGTTTCGCCAAGTTATGATCTGTGAGCCCAAAGATTTCTACTTGGTCTGCTCATTTCTTGTTTCAACATCTTCCAAATACCTCGAACAGAAAGTCATACATTCCTTTGCCAAGTAGCCTTCGGCAATTGATCCTTCCGGATAACGCTTATTGCGGCAGTAAGACTTCAATTTGGATAAGAACCTAAACACGATATACAACATTATCAAAAGTTGCAACTAAAGGCATTGAGGTGAATGAAGGAATAATTTGCAAATAAAGTAAGACCTTTCTATGGGATACATCCATCGATAGAAAATGGGTCCACCAAGTATTGCTTCACGAGGGAGATGAATTAACAAGTGCACCATAATAGTGAAGAAGGAAGGCGAAAAGATCTTCTCCAGATTGCATAAAGTCAATGCGGCTAGATCTTGTAGTGTCTCAAGTTCTTGAACATCCAAAACTTTGCCACAAATGCCTTTCATTATATTGGATAGTTCAATTACACAAGACGTCACCTTTTTCGACATACAACACCGCATAGCAACTGGCAGTAAGTCTTGCATCAAGATGTGATAGTCATGCGATTTTAAGCCATATAGTCTACGATCTTTAAGACTCATACATCGGGATATATTTGATGCATACGCATCCGAGACCTTTATATCCTTCAACACCATACAGAACACTTCTTTCTCCGTCTTCGACATTAAGAAAATAGTAGGCGACAACTGATATTTCATATTCGGAAGTGCTTCGGGATGAAGCTCACGCCGAATTCCCATGTGGACTAAATCAAGTCGACTCTGAAGATTGTCTTTCGATTTTCCATCGACATTCAAAATAGTCCCAATAATGTTCTCGCAGACATTTTTCTCAATGTGCATGACATCAAGATTATGTCGTAAAATCTGATGCTCCCAATAAGGTAACTCAAAAAAAATACTTCTTTTTTTTCCACAAGTCCGCCTCATTAGGATCATCCTCTTCATCAGATTCATCCCTTGATCTTCTATTTCTTTGCGTGTTGGGCGGTTGATTCATCTTCCCATAAATGAAATTCATATCTTTCAACATGAACAATATTTCGAGATCCACCGGCCTGCAAGGAGCTTCTCACGAACTCTTGATGATACCAAACCGAGTACTCAAAATCTAAATATATGATTTTTTGGGTAACCACCGACGATGCCCCATGTAAGAGAACTTCTTCCCATTATATAACCATTGCGAACATGTTTGCGCAACACAACAAGGACAAGCATAACGTCCCTTGGTACTCCAACAAGATAGATTGGCATAGGCCGAGAAGTCATTAATAGTCCACATCAATGCTGCACGTAAATTGAAGTTCTCCTTTCTCAGTACATCGTATGTCTCAACACCAGGCCACAATTGTTTTAACTCTTCAATAAGTGGCTGCAAATATATGTCAATATCATTTCCGGGCCCTTTCTCTCCAGGGATAATCATAGATAAGATGAAGGATGATTGTTTCATGCAAACCCATGGAGGCAAATTGTAAGGAACAAGCACCACAAAGCCAAAAAGCGCACGCAAAGGTGCTCATGATTTTGTACGGGTTAAATCCATCAGATGCTAGCCCAAGCCTCACACTCCGAGGATCGCTTGCAAAGCTTGGAAATTTGGAGTCAAATGATTTCCAAGATAAAGAATCCGCAGGATGCCTTAACAATCCATCATCGGTTCGTCCATCATGGTGCCACGTCATTGACTCGGCTGTCTTCGACGACATGAAAAGCCTTTGAAGCCTTAGTATTAGCGGAAAATACCGCAAAATCTTAACTGGCGTCTTCCTTGACTGTGCATCGTTTTTATCCTCGTTACCATCCTCTGTATTTCTATTCATCCAACGGGATTGACCGCATACATGACAGCACTATTGGTTTCTCCGATCGCCCCAATACAACATGCAGTCATTTGGGCAACTATGAATTTTGTTGTAGCCAAGGCCCAAATCTTTGATTAGTTTCTTCATGTATTTGGAAGATTGAGGGATTTTCGCAAATGGGAACATTTCTCTCAAAAACTCTAACAACATTGTTAAAGAGTTTCCGGTCCACCCTCCCAAACATTTTAAGTGAAAAAGACGAATACAGAAAGACAGTTTTGAAAATTTAGATCCCTCATACAGTTCTTCGTTCATTTCACCAAGTAACATGTAGAACTTCGCCGCTTCTTCATTTGGCTGATCATCAGGTACACTTCTTCCCCTTTCGATGAAATTATTTCCACCAAAATTATAATCATCGGTTGCACCCAAGTCAGGTGGAAATGACTGCAAACCATCACCGCGCATATTAAATGCATCCCGCAACATGCCATCCATGTCATCTTCTCTAACATTCTGATTGTAAGCACTATGAGGATAACCTAGATTCATCGATGAAGAGGCTCCACTAGATGTACACTCTCCATGGAAAATCCATTTTTTGTACCCCCGAACAAAGCCATCAACAACTAGATGTTCGTAGAAAACTTCACAATAATGCCAATTGATATTGCAACACTTCTTACGCGGGCAAAGAATCATATTCTCTTGGCTTGCATTTTGAAATGCAAAATTTAGAAAAGTTTCTACTCCATATCGATAGCCGTTGCTTACCCTTGACAAATTCATCCAAGTTCTATCCATTTCGTAGTTTTTGAAGTCTAAAGTTGACAGTAAATTACACGGGTAAGTTGTTTATCTATACATGTATTATGTAAGTTATGTAAATTATGTAAGTTATGAAGTTTGATCTTAAAATTATGTAACTTATGTATTATGTAAGTTAAATAATTTGATGAAAGCTATGAAATTTGATCTTTAACCTATGTATTATGTATTATGTAAGTTATCTGAGTTATGTGTTATGTAAGTTATCCGAGTTATGTAAGTTACGTAAGTTATGTATGTTATGTGAGTTATGTAAGTTAAGATTCATCATACGTGGCATTGTTACACCTGGGGAGGATCCGTTATATCTTACAATGAGATATAAGGCAACCCGTTAGGTTTCCAGCCTATATACTTTGAATCTTTTTTTTTTGGACAGCAATATAATAAACAACATATTTACCAACCAATCAGGATAATAAACAGCAATTTGGACAGAAATTTTTTAAGATTCATCATACGTGGCATTGTTACACCTGGGGAGGATCTGTTATATCTTACAATGAGATATAAGGCAACCCGTTAGGTTTCCAGCCTATATACTTTGAATTTTTTTTTTTGTTCCAACCATAATGTCATTGGTATTCAGAACAGTGAATTTATCACATTTGGATAGCTTTATTGACTAATGATACAACGTAAATGTTTTACATTAGGATATTGAATTTTAACAAATTTGCACAAGCAATTATGTACGACAAAACCTAAGTAACGTTTTACCTTACATTTAATTTTATAACATATTATGCATATACTTCCAACCAAGGGATAATTAATTATAAAGCACAAAAATAAAAAAAAATATAAAATATATAACATATTTCAAATTTGATCAGGCAGCAGAAAATATATGCAATTTAAAAAAACTTTATATGCAATTTAATTTAATTATGTAATTAAAAAATAAAATAAAAGTAGACAAAATATTTTCAAGGATTAAAAAAAGTACATGGTAATAAAATTTAATAAAAAGAGATCATGGCAAACATGGCAAATTGAAAGACAAAATCAACAATCAAAACTATACAAAACCGGAGCCCCAAAAGGAAAATCAACATATTTGCAGTTAAGTCAATAAACAACAGCACATAACATTTGAACAGTTCAATTAATTAAATAAAACCTCATAATTGACTACTGAACATTAATTCACTGACTTTTTTTAAAAAATAACTCACGATGATGGCGGATAATGTGATAAGTGGATGGCAGAAAATGGAGTAGCAACAGAGGGTTACCGATGGAGATGCAACAGAGGACTGCCAATAGTGATTCAGAGGGCTACTAAAGGCGATGTCGAGGGCTGCCAACAGCGATTCAGAGGGCTGCCAAATAATAACCATAATTTGTTTATCACCTCATTAGAACACAAATATGCAAACTCACATGGAAAGTTGGAAACATATGTAAATATATTATAATTCGCATCGATCCTTTATAGCGCATTCTTCATGAATACCATAACCAAATGTGTATAGACATCAAAGCTCACTCAAATGGCCTATTTCGCATATAATCTACTGGTTTAATCATGTCTAAAACATCATGCTTACACATGAAATAAGTCATATTAAACTAAACATAAATACCTAATATTTAAGCATAACATATATACAAACTTGTCATCACAAACCAAAACCAAATGACCAAACCACAAATGAATCAAACATTAGTGCACTCATATGATAAAAACATCATTTCCGAATCTCATAGAACCAAATATGCCAACAAAGTTTCACGACATTTATAAACATCATAGCCGAATTACCAACCTACTATATTCATCACACAAATCCAACATTTAGCCAATTACACATCATCAACTAAACCAAACTTTACTATCAATTTCACCAACCATTTGCAAATTTTCATATAGTTTACTTCTCATGTTAAATTATTCGGTTTAACATTTTCTATTTTGTATCTTTTGTTTTGTATTTTTAACTAAAACGTACCTTAATAATTTCAACAACCCGTCTACTCCACTCTCAACAGCAAACAGAGGCTGGAGTCAAAAAAGTTGTATCTGTTAAGCAATTTAAAGCGAATGGTTAC
This sequence comes from Gossypium sturtianum, assembly GCA_025698515.1. Classification (NCBI taxonomy): domain Eukaryota; kingdom Viridiplantae; phylum Streptophyta; class Magnoliopsida; order Malvales; family Malvaceae; genus Gossypium; species Gossypium sturtianum. The sequence continues at coordinate 4,298,776 of CM046946.1, read as the reverse complement.
TTGGTTACTTGGTTACTTTATAAATAAAAAATAGAAAATAAATATAATATCAGACAAATCTTAAGACAAAATAATTGATCATAGGGGCAAAGGGAAAAAAGTCATTATAATAAATGAATCTTAAGAGAGATAAGAGGAAAAGAAAGCATTTCTAGATTTATATATTTCACATATTCTCAATCAAGGATTTCGCAAGAATTCTGAACAACATTATAAACACATACATTAAAATATATGGTATGTTAGTACATTTCAAGTACTAATTTGGATGTTGTCATTCCAGAATGAATAGAAAAACAATAATCCAGCACATATAACATATATAGTTTTACTTGAATCGATCCAAACTAAATATATACCCAAGGGCCCAAAACATGCTAAACATATTTTTCCTACTTTAGGACACATTTTAGTTGCAAAATCTAAGCAGAACAATACAAGGAAACACAAACATAGAGAGAAAATAAGTACAAAAATGTATGAAATCATCATTGATTATTTAGCAAATAGCTCACTTGACAGCTGATACTAGGCCTAACGATATTGCAAGAACATAGCCATCCAAATTTCCAGAACCTGACAAAAGAAAAACAAGTCGCATAAGCAAGGTCAACATAAGTATATTTCCAATTAAAACTTCATTATAATTTAATTATCATGAAGCCCTAGTTAGTTACAAACAGTTTGCAAGGAAAAGTCATGTTGTCTTCATGGAAAAACTATAAACTTAACAGAAAGAGAGAAACTTAGCTTAACTGAATTCATAAATTCGGCAAGAGATATTTCAAATTACAGAATATGCATATAACAAATCCTAGTATCCTAAGAATCCTTTTATGGAGCTCTCTTTATCATCTCATGTGGGACAGATGCGGGAACTAACAAAAAGCGAATGCGATAATATGACCCAACTCATTCAAGGCTTGAACTTATACCACAAAACTATGAATCTTACTAAGTAGAACCAAAAACAGTACCAAGCACTCAGTCACAGATTATAGAATAAGTTGCATAAGATAATAACAGTTGCAATTTAGATGTTTTATCACATTCACTAATATAATATTTGGTTTAATTGTATCACAGTGGAATACAAAAAAAGTAATTCATCATTCCAAAGTATAGAGAAATATTTAAAAATGAAATAAGTGATGCAACAAAACTAGGGAGGTGGTGACCACTGACATCTTTTCAAGAATTAGAACTATGCAAACCTTGTTGAAGAAACCGATTTAGCTTATTCAGAAGTAGTGGTCCAGCAAAACCAATGAAATCATTAAAAACCTGCAAAAAGGAAAATTATACATGTAGTAGGAAAAACTTAAAATTCATATAAAGCAACTTGAAAACTTCAACCAGGGATCTTTTATTTTTCTACAAGTTGAACCCCAGAATTCCACATAAGCGAGTAGACCTCAATTTCCAAAAATGTTTTATATGCATAAACATATATGCCTAAAAACTGCAGAGGTGAAAAATGCACATTTCAAACCCAGAACAGAAGACACAATCTAGTTATGAAATGACCATAAATTAAGCATACTTTTTTTTGGAAAGTAAAAACACTAAGCTATACTGAAAAGCTTAATCAGTAGACCATGAAATCCATTTAGGTGAAAAATTTCGTTGCTAAAGCAGCGTTATCTGTATGAACCACGTTAGAGATTTATCTTATTCTAAAAGCATAAGCTCCGTTTCTCCAAGTATATGAAACTACGATCATTACAGTTTAACAGATTTGTAACACCCTGAATTTGGGCCTAGAATAAGTGGGTTCGTGTGTCGAGAGAATGGATTTTTGTCGTTAAAAAAAAAACTTGTAATTATTGTTTACTAATTTTTCCTCCCTTTTAAATATATTAACTGAATTATAATAAAATTTAATGTGGCATAATATTAAACTCTATGTAGTCAATTTATGCATCAATTTATCAAATATTTTCCATAACTTTGTCCTTGTCATATAATTAATTATTTTATTTATGTTATGAGTGTGATGAACGAAGTTATAATTTAGAAATATTAATTTTTCTATTATTCTCGATTTAATTTTTATATTTTAATATAATTTAGTTCTTATATTTTTTTATAATATCAATTTCTATCATTAAATTTTTGTTAATATACAATATGAGTATATATAATTTGAATGTACAAAAAAATTAATATGTGGTTTATACTAAAATAAGATAATGGTCAATTTTTAATTGACCCTAGATTATGCTAAAATTTGGGGATTTGATTTATATGCTTTACTTTTACACAGTTTGTCCCCCTACTTTTATAATGTCACTAATGCATTTAAATAGTTAATTTTTCTTAAAAATATTATTCAAATAGAAATAATTATTTTATCATGAAAAGTTTGAATGGACATTATCTTTTAAAAAAAAATTATTATTGCATGTTTAGTTTAATTTTTTAGGAGGTTTAGGAAGGGTTGGTAGTGTTGGAAAAGTCCTAGGCTCGATTTAGGGCTTTAGCAAAAATGTTGTTTTTTTAGGGAGGTTGGTGGTAGTCATAAGGCTTTTAAAATATTGTTGGGTTAAAAGATATCACAAAGAAGTAGGTGGTCTGGTGGCTTGGGCGTTGTGAATAAGTTGGAGGTCAAAGGTTCAAGTCTTGGGTATGACAAAAAATTTTAAGAGTTTAGGCCTTATAATTAGTTGGGACTGTTTCATGACACAAGGAAACGCTTTGTGATGGCAAAGGCGTTAGGAGTAGTAGGGGGGACAAGGTTCTAGTCGCGTTGTCTTGCGAAATGTTGGGTTTTTAAGTAAACCTGGAGCACGGAATAAAGGTTGATAATTAATTGGGAAGGAATTATGACTCAAATGAAACGGGTGGCGCAGCGGCAAGGGGCGTGCCTCATAGTGAAAAGAGCGAGAGGTTCGAATCGGGTGTCGGTTAATATTTTTGGATTTCTTAGGATGATTCGGTCACTTGGAAAGTATACTTTAAAAGAAGTTGACAACGGAATATATCACAAGAATGGTTCTCAGTGCGATGGTACAGTAGCGTGTGGTTGTGCTTGGAGGTCTCGGGTTCGAGTTGCCTTGTGCGCAATAGCTTGAAATTTTGATGCTGGCGTGGGAAGGTATTTGAATTGGACCAAAATGGCGTGGGAAGGTATTTGAATTGGACCAAAATGCCAAAAGATGGCTGCTGTTCGGGAAGCTATTTGAATGAAATTCAAATTGAATTTTTGGGCTAAATAAAAGGACTTTTTGATGAGGATAAATTTTTAAGATAATAAAGGAATTTAATTAGTGATAAGTTTGAGTTGATTAGGGAGTGTAGGTTTATTCTATTTATTTATTTATTTATTTATTTATTTATTTATTTTAGTATATATGGGTACCGAATTTTCCCTTTTCTTTTAGCTTGACTTTTAGTTATCAGGAAGGGCGTTTTCGGGTTTGAACAATAGGTGCCGAAATTTCTATAAATAGGGAGGATATCTCATTGATTACGACATTTAAACCCTAATTTCTTCTCCTTCCATTGTGCGAAATTCTTAGTCTCTCCGTCTCCAATTTCTTTTCTTCAATTTCTTCAAAAGCCAAACCTCTTCTCCATTCTTTTTTCCCTTTGAGCCGATTTCTCTAAAAAGCCAAAATCTCCATAGTTTTTCTTTATTCATCCTAGTTGAGAATTAGTTCTTCCGGCATTTAAATCTTTTTCTTTGACATTACTGAATCTTCTCTCCAAGTGCTAGCCGAATTCCCTATACTAAGGTAAGTGTCGACTTCTGTTAGATCTCATATTCTATTTCGGTTCTTGAAAGGAAAAAGTCGAAAAACTAATAGTTTAATGGTGCTATGTTAGGCGGCATTCCGGGATTTGAAGGAGACCTGATCGTCTAGATCTAAAAGCCAAAAATCGTTAGTCTCTAAGTATTATACCTCTTTTCGGGATTTTAAGGTAAGGTAGTTTTCTCTAGATTTTCGTTACGTTAGATTATCGTATTCGTAATCTTAACCCTATGTTATGGATCAACAACCACATGTTACGATGGTAGCAACTGATAAGGTCCCTCGATGGAATCAAATATGGATCAGGCAAAGGAGGGGATTGGATCTGTAAAACCAATCTCTAAGTTTAAAAAGCAAGCGGTGTCAGCAGTTCGGGATTGGCCAGTAGGTTGTGGACCGACATCCGAACAAAATCTTAGATAGATAGCAGTTTTAGCAGCTTCTGATAGTGTCGACATAGAGAGTGTCGTCCTAACGGTAACCAGGTGTGTAACTTCTCACACCATTAGATTGTTTATATATATATATATGTATATGTGTAATAAATCGCTATACTCTGTTAAATGCCAAATCCTGGCATAACGTTTGAAAACCCGAGAAGGGTAAAGGCTAAATATCGAGTTAGTGCTTTACGCCATTCTTGATGAATGTTTACATTAAAAGATATGTTTTGCATGTAAATTTCTATGTATGCTCGGGGTAGGGTAATTGATGAAAAGGGGAAGTGTTCTGCTTGCGGTGGCTTATGCCATTTCGGCTGGTGACTCTGTCACAACTCTGCTTTACGGTGGCTTATGCCATTTCACCGTGACTCTGTCACAACTCTGTTTCGGTGGCTTATGCCATTTCACCTGGTGACTCATGTCACGATTTGACGATGAGCAGACTAAGCTGCGGCATGACCGCCATCGATGGTGTGTAGCGGTGTGGGTTGATTGTAGAAATCCCCAATGGTGTGATTGGCGGTAAGGGTGGTGTGTAGCGGTTGGAAACCTAGGAGTTGGGTTGGGCTTTTCATAATTTCATTATAATATATTCGATATATGTTACTGGGGGGCTAAGGCCCAAATCTAATGGTGCATGTGGGTTGCACACTGAGTCTCGCGACTCACCCTATTATTTTAACAATTTCAGTAGCACTTAGTGCATCGGACCGGCCGGGAGAGAGAGAGAGCAAGGTGGCCATGCGATAAATCTTGAGGATTCCAAAAAAACTTTATTTTATTTATTTTTAAGAAATTTGTCTTAAGTGGGTTTTATATTTCGTTGTAATAAGGCCTTGGGCCACTAGACTATTATTTATGTTTTTGGGTTTAAGTTGGGTTTAATTATTAGACATTTTTATTTTTATGATTAAAATTAAGCTAAGACATGTACAAGGTTTCTTTTTTTTGGATTTTAATTAAAATTCATCAAGGCAATTTATAACTTTATATCTTATATGACTTAATAAATTATTAAGTTTTCGGTATTAATTATTAAACCTAGAGATCGTTTTCCAAAATGCGACATGTTTTGCAAAATCACTCAAGTGACATACCAGATCCGGTTGTAGTGTTTGGGCCGGATTTGGGGTGTTACAAGATCCTACCATTTTTTAATCAAAACAAGGAACTCACTTTTTTTTTAAAAAAAAAAAAAGAGAGAGAGTAAAATGTTAGTTTTTTCCACTGCCCATCAATACTTAAAACGCTAAAAAAGTTCGCTAGTTGGATTTTTTTTAATTATTAAAACGAAATAGATACTGAAAATAGAAAATGGGTTTAATTTGAACAAAATGAAACCTGAAAGATGAGACCAGCAAGAAGGTATCTCCAGTTATCAAGAAGAAGGTTGATCTCTGTAGTTGTCTCTGAACAAATTCTCTTCCATAACTACAAAAAAGAAAATAAAAGAATACTCACAATTTAATAAAAATCCCTTCTTTTTCTATTGTCAAGACTGAAGAAACTAAAAAAACGTCTCAAAAATAAGATTACAAAGGACTTACACGTTGGTCCAAAGTCACTATTGAAGTCTTCCTTTGACTGTCGACGGCGATGAGGCAGATGAAGGCCGATCGAAGGCAAAGCAGCAGATGGGTTGGATTAGATTTGAGGTTTCAAATTTTTGGGAAATTAGGGATTGGGAAATTGGGTGAAGAGACTAAGGGATTTCGAGAATAAAACTAAAGGGAATAAAACTGAACATAAAGAAACGACGCCGTTTTGCTACAAAAGTTTTAAACTTTGCGGCGTTTTTTCCCTAGCGCCACTATTGCTGACTTAGAGCGGCGCTTTTACCCTAGCGCCACTAATACTTGAACCTATTATAAAATTAGTTTTTGCGGCGTTTGTTAAAAAAAGCGCCGCTATTGCTTATCACTTTTTTACAATTTTTTTAAATTTTATTATACATAAAATTTACCTACTATCTCTTAAATAATTTAAAATATAATGATATTTTTAATATATTATAAATAAAAATTATCTCTTTTACCATTATATAATAAATTATTTAATATATAATTTAAAAAATAATATATAAGTCATATACCCAAAAAACTTTAAAAGTATTTTAAATAATAGTATTTTAATTTTTTTCATTTTTAACATATATTTTTTTAATGTTATTAGTTCTAAATTTTTTCTACCTGTCATTTATTTTTTTGAATATTTTAAAAATTAAATTACAAATAAATTTTATTTTAATTAATTAATATAAAAAAATTAGTTAAATAATAATAGATCGAAGAGGATGAAAGAGTGCATGAGTTTTCGAAAATAATACATGATGGCCACTTGGATGATGGATCAGAATGTAAAGAGCAATACAACACCAATTTGTTTAAATTCAGACCCTAAGCCGGCCCCTAAATCCCTAAAACCTATAAAACCCTAAACACATAACCCCAAACTTTAAACCCTAAAACATTATAAACCCCGTAACCCTAAACCATAAATCTTTATAAACTCTAAACCCTAAAACACCATAAACCCCGAAACCCTAAATCATAAACCCTTATAAACATATAAACCCTAAAACCATAAATACTAAACCTTAAATCAAAAACTCTAAACCACTAAAACCCTAAACTATAAACATTAACCCCTAAACCCTACGACCCACACCTTACACCCTACACCCTAAACGCTAAACCCTTAACACTAAGGCAAAAACCTTAAATACTAAACGTAAATTAAAATTAAATTATTATACAGTGATTAAAACAGCGCTTTTTTTGTTTTGAAATAAGTTGAATAAAGGTAACCCTTAGTGGCGTTTTTGATAAAAACGCCGCAAATTTTTTACACTTTTTATATTTACACGAAAACGATATCGTTTTCTTTTGAAATAAAAAATTTATTTTGCAAACGCCGCTATTGCTTTACTTTTAGCGGCGTTTTTAAATGCCGCTATAACTTCATCATTAGTAAAAACGCCGCTAATTTTTTTACAATTTTTATATTGTAATTAAAACGACGTTGTTTTGTTTTGAAATAAAAATTATTTGGCGGCGTTTTTAACATAGACGCCGCTATTGATTACCTTTAGCGGCGTTTTTTTAAAAAACGCCACTATAGCCCAATCTTTTGCGGCGTTTTCTTGTTAGCGCTGCTAAAGTCTAAATTTTGCGGCGTTTTAAATAAAAACGCCACTAAAAATGCCGCTATAAGTCAGTTTTGTTGTAGTGGCACTAATAATCAACTCATCACCGTCGGATTATATCAAATGACTATGGCACACATAAAATTTTGTTTGATATTCTTTGAATGTTACATGAATTAAAAAAAAATTAAATTTTACTATTAGTATTTATATTATGTATAAGTTGCAAATTTAGGCTATATATTTTAATTTGGTTAATTTTAGTATTGTACTTTTCGAATTTTGAAATTTCAGTTCTTATTTAAACCATAACAATTAAATTCGTTAGGTTGAATTCTGCTATTAGTCTTTTACTATGAGCAAGTTGTGGATTTAGTATTTATTTTTCAATTTGATTATTTTCAATTAATATAGTTTTATAATTTTATATTTTCAATAATGCCTCAAATGGTAGTCATATTAAATTCATTAACAAAAATAATGTGGCTTTTGTGTAAGTATTATGTGGAAATAGGAAACGGACATAGCAATAGAAATGATATGCGATTAAAATGTTACAACACGTTAACATAAGTGACTAAAACGTAACATTTCAAACATAAGTGACTAAAATATAACCTGAAGAAAATAAAAGTGACTAATTTAATAATTTATCTTATAAATTAATAAATCACATAACTATTTCCAAAACCTCGACTAGTGAACTAGAAAAATATCATTTTCATTTTGTGGATAAAGACCATGAACAAGGTTGAAGTCATCTTAGAGGACAAAACTGTAAATCTATATGTGCTAGCCAACACTGAAACGGGCACTTCATTTTAGAAAATTCTTTTACTAACATGATATATAATCGATTAATTATAATGTAGAATCAAATTAATATAACAAATGAAGAATCATAAAAGCTTGGATGGAAATTAAAAAGAACTAGACAAAACCTACACATCGCAATTACGAATAATGAGATTCAAATCTAGATATTCAAAGACCCAAGATCTCCGTCTTGATCAACAATGCCAAGGTCTAATTTGTTGAATATCAATACCAACTTGTTGGAAAATATGTTTTGTTAGTGTTTATTGTTGTACAAAGTTTAGCTTTTGTCTTTAGTTTTTGGGTACTATGTTTAGTTTAAGAATTTTGTTAGTAGGGGAATAAATCCCACATTACTTGGGAAAAAAAGACAAAGGGTTATGAGTTTATATAAAATCTCATATACTACTTTGCTTCGAAAAACAATGGTAGTGGGACCTTGGGTCTATATAATGATGACCTATTTTGTAAGTATTATTTACACCGTTTGGTTTTTTCTAATTCCTCATTGTTTCTTATTTTGGAGTGTTGGGGAGGTGTAGCTAAATATTAGTTTAGCGACATTGTGGTCGTGAGTGTTCTACAATTGGCATTAGAGCTTGGTTAGAGGAGTGAATTTTTTCTTAGTATGCTTTGTGGTTGCAACATTTGTCTGATCTTCCACATCAAAAAAGAAATTATAGCTACTTGAAGATTGTCCTTAGCTTCTTAGTTGTTGGTACTTAAGAGTGTCCGTTGTGACCCACATTTCTTTCTTGGGAACTACCTGGTGCATTGTTCATGAACCACTTTCACTATTTAGCTATTCAATTGTAAGTGTCGAAACCATTTTAAAGGTTTTAGAAAACGGGGTCGACTTTTAAAAACAAAAATGGGAGTCGCCACCAATCCCTTTTTACTTAGGTGTGATTAGATCACATTGTGAAACGTTTTATTTTAAAACATCTGATTTTTGGTCCACGAAAAACAAGAAAACTGGTTCGGGAGTCGGTTACATATGAGGAAGGGTTAGCACCCTCATAACGCCCAAAAATTGGTACCTAATCGATAAAATCATGTCCAAATGTTTGAAATTTAAAAGTATTTAAAAATATGATTTCTTAAAAACTTCGAGCAATTTGAGTTAAAATTTGAGATTTCTTTGTTCCGAAAGAATATAAACATCACATCCAGCACGATAGGACACGATATTTTAAAACCTTCGTAATCAAAATCATCTCATGATTTACAAAACTTGTTAAAACGATATTTAGTTATTTAGCCAAACGGAAAATCGCAACCCAGCACGATTGGGCACTATTTCCTGATTTTCTAAATACAAAACATTGCCTTATTTTAAAAACCTTTAGATAATATACAGTAATTTTGCAAAACATTTTAAAACGATAATTTTATGAAAATATCATATTAGTACAAACTATAAAAATATAAAATAATGACTAAAAAAGAATAACATTAAGGCAATCATAAATAAATGACAAAATATATAAAATATATAAAAAAAAACAATAAATGTCAAAATATCAAAACTAATAAACATGAAAATTTCATATACAATATTAAACCTTTCATGCAAATACATATATCAAATAATAAATGTTAAAAAATTATATAAAGATATATTGAAAAAGAAAATAAAATAAAATAAAATACATTTTAAAATAAATAAATAATTTATAAAAACATATTTATAATAATCTAATACATATAAAACTACATTTTAAAATAAATAATATATTATACAATATAAATGATTTTAGATAAAATAATTTTTTTAAAAATAATATAGGATATAATACTATATAATATACAAAATATTAAAAATATAGAACATAATAACTAATATATTAATCTAAAAATAATATATAATAAAAATAATTAAAATAAAATAATAAATAATAATAGTTTAGAATATATACATAATAAAAATATATAAAAGTTTTATACTATTAATAAATTAATATATAAATAATAAGAGAAATAATATAAAATATTTAATATGACAAAATAATTTAATATAATGTTAAAATAATTCGAATAAAATAAAAAAGGTTAAAAAAACTAAATAGCAATTAAAAATAAATAACAAGGACTAAATTAAAAATCACGTTAAAATACAGGGACTTATTGGGAAATTTTGCCCTTTTTCAAAACGATGTCGTAATGATTTTGGCCTTTAGAGCAATTCGAGGGACTAAATTGAAGCAAAGAATAAATTTTTGGGCCAAATCGTAAATACGGAAAGATGCTATCGGACGTAATTGAAAATTTGGAAAAATGGGGAAGGACCTGATCCGTAAATAGACCATTGACCAAAAAACACGCGGATCTTCTAGTCTATCGGATCGGGTTCGGGTCGAAAGCTTTATACGGCGTCGTATTGATGCTTATTGGCCTAAGCATAAACGACGCCGTTTTACTGTTGCTATATAAGTTACAAAATTGATAAAAAAAAATTTATTAGTTCAGAAAGAAAAAAAAACTGAGTTTTGTTTTGAAAACCCTCTGTCCTTTGGCCTTCAGGCCAGGACTCCGATGAGGGGAACCGTCGTACTCCACGCACCACACGCGCCTACGCGCCGTCGTCCACGGCGACTCTCAGGTATGAAATTTCGTCCTTTTCTTTTATTTTAGTATTGTCTCATAAATGAACATGCACGAAACAGAGAAAATAAAAGTAAAAACAATAAGAAAACTGAATGGGAATCACCTTTGTAAAAAAAAAAATTCTTTGTTTATTGTGTTTGTATCGTCTCTCTGTTTATTTTTCTCTCCATTTCCTTTTTTACAGGTTTATGACAGGCTTTTATAGCCTTTCGAAAATGAAAAATAAAGAAGAAACAAAATGTTTTCCATGTTTGCTGTCTTGTTTCTTTCCTTTTGCAGGCGAGCGACGAGAGATTCGGCGGTGATAGGGGGATTCGCGCGCGAACCGCGGCGCGACTGAGGGCTGGCGTGAGCGCAAAGCGTTGATTGTGGCGAGAGGCTGGGGATGCGAAGATTAGGGTGCTGCGGCGCAAGGGTTCTTCAGAAACCCTAGGTTTCTGCCAATTTCGCCTAAGCATTGGGCCATTTTGGGCCACTTGTATCCGGAGTGCAGGGCCTAGGTTTAGTTTGGGTTAGTTTAGGGTGTAATCGGATCTGTTGGCAATTGGGCTAGGGGTAATCTGTTTTTAGGTTTGGGTGTTATTGGGCTAAAGGTAATTGGGTCACTGAGTTGTCTGTTTGTAAATGGACTGCAACTATTTGGACTTTGGTTTTATTATTTATTTGGTTTATTTCAAAGCCCGGTCAAAATTGGGCTCTTACAGCTGCCCCTCTTTGCTCATTGTCGTGTAACGAGAATAGAGCAAAGACTATAAAAGGACCAATTTTGACCAGTCTTGGCCAAGCCTCGACTTCTTGATCCTTGTCTTCTTCAAATGGCTCCAACTCCACTGCAACTTTAACGGTATTGGAACTTCATCTTGATTTTAGTAAGTTTGATAGCTTCAATCTGCTTCCCTGCAACTTCAGGAATACAATATCCACTATCTTTAATCTGTTCCACTGACAAACTCAGGGAGGTCAGACTAATATCTTTGATCCGCTTCGCTGTAAACTCAGGAAGAACAAGATCTGTTATCTTTTAGCTTGCTCCACTGCAAACTCAGAGAGCCAAGGCTAACATCTTTGATCTGCCTCCTGCAACTTCAGGAATGCCAGATTAGTATCTTCTTCTTACAACTTCAAGAATGCCAAATCTGCTATTTTCAATCTGCTCCCTGCAACATCAGGGATGCCAGACTGATATCTTCGATCTGCTCCTGCAACTTCAGGAATGCCAGATCTGCTATCTTCAATCCACTCCCGCAACTTCGTGAGAACGCTTAGATCGATGTCTTGAGCCGCTCCTGCAACTTCGTGGAATGCGGATCTTCTATTTTCAATCGCTCCCCGCAACCTCGGGGATGCCGTGATATCTTCAAAGCAGAATGTCGATCGCTATCTTCAATCCGCTCCTGCAACTTCGGGAATGCCGGTCGGTATCTTCGATGCGCTTCTGCAACCGGGAATGCCGATCTCGCTATCTTCAATCGCCCATGCAACTTCGGGGGACGCTTAGATCGATGTCTTCGATGCCGCTCCCCGCAACTTCGGGAATGCCAAATCTGCTATTTTAATCGCTCCCCCGCAACTTCGTGGATTGCCGGACTAATGTCTTCGATCTGCTTCCTGCAACCTCAAGAATGCCAAATCTGCTATTTTAATCTGCTCCCTGCAACCTCAGGGATGCCAAACTAATGTCTTCGATCCGCTCGCAACAACCGGGAATGCCGATCTACTATCTTCAATCTGCTTCCTCGCAAACTCGTGAACGCCAGATCGGGTATCTTCAATCGCTCCCCCAAACTCGGGGGATGTCGATTGGTATCTTCGATCTACTTCCTGCAACTTCAGGAATGCCAGATCTACTATCTTCAATCTGCTTCCTGTAAACTCAGGAACGCCAGACTGGTATCTTCAATCTGCTTCCTGCAAACTCAGGGATGCCAGATTGGTATCTTCAATCTACTTCCTGCAACTTCAGGAATGCCAGATCTACTATCTTCAATCTACTTCTTGCAAACTCAGGAATGCCAGAATGGTATCTTCGATCTGCTTCCTGCAACTTCAGGAATTCCAGATCTACTATCTTCAATCGCTTCCGCAAACTCGAGAACGCTTGATGGTATCTTCAATCACTCCCCCGCAAACTCAGGGATGCTAGATTGGTATATTCGATCTACTTCCTACAACTTCAGGAATGCCAGATCTACTATCTTCAATCTGCTTCTTGCAAACTCAGGAATGCCAGACTGGTATCTTCGATCTGCTTCATGCAACTTCAGGAATGCCAGATCTACTATCTTCAATCTGCTTCCTGCAAACTCAGGAACGCCAGACTAGTATCTTCAATCTGCTCCCTGCAAACTCAGGGATGCTAGATTGGTATATTCGATCTACTTCCTGCCACTTCAGGAATGCCCGATCTACTATCTTCAATCTGCTCACTGCAAACTCAGGAATGCCAGATTGGCTATCTTCAATCTACTTCCTACAAACTCAGGAACGCCAGACCTACTATTTTCAATCTGCTTCCTGCAAACTCAGGAATGCCAAATCTGCTATTTTCAATCTGCTTCCTACAAACTCAGGAATGCCAGACTGAAATCTTCAATCTACCCTACTTTATTGCCCCCTAAGGGACTTAACCTGTAGAATGGGTATATGCTTATGCAAGATGATTAGGATATTATGATCAGAATAAATCAAATGCTCCTAATTGAATGTGTTTATGCAAAATGTCATGAGAATGATTCCTATTTAAAGTGTCATCACTCATTTATCCGTCAAGGTTTCTTCTTCGTCCCTTACGAAGTATCAATCATATTCTGCTCAAATAATTTGCCCCATGGTAATTCTGAGTCCGCTATACTTGAACCTTGGGACATAAAGTTTGTACCTCCCACTGCAACTTCAGGAGAATAACATTTGGTTTTTTCCATCCAATCTGTTACCACTCAGAGGTATAGAACTTGTATTATTCTCCATCAATTTGATCTATTACACCATTCCTTGGGTGTCTGAAATTTACATGAATGCAGGGTATCCCGACAATGATCCCCTTTTATACTTGGATTGACCTTGTTTGTCACTTGTCGATATGGTATCACCAGCGAAATTGTCTTATCCAATAAGAATCCGAAGAAATAATCATTTTTGAATATTTCCAGCCCTTAGGCTTGGTGAGTTCTGAACAATAGTCATGTTTCAGATTCCTCATATTATTTAGAAGCTTCTAGAGTAATATGCGAAACTACTTTTATGAAAGTGTTATTAGTCCATTAATCGTTATTTCAATATAAAATGCTTGAAAAAGGTCACAAAAATGGACGAAAGAAAATTAGTCGGGAGCATGGCTCAAACAAATAAGTTAATCAAAGATCACCAAGGCAATAAAAGAAAATTGATCTCGGTGTATCTTGAAAAGAATAAAGCAATCAAAGATAACAAATTCAAAAATGAGTAAGATAGAAGTTAAGTGCTCCAGATATCGCAGTCTGAGCTTCTCTGTTCAAACTTCTTGAAGACCATTTTAAACTCAATATGTGTTCAGGGGATCCGGAGTACTTTGTTAATGCCCCAAGATGTAGCATACTTCTTCATTGTCAATTCAAGCGTAGCAAGACTACTGTATGCCCCTTTTTGATCAAAATTTAAGCCGCCCTTTTCGGGTTTTCAACTCAAATCCCCTTTGGTCTCAAAGCGCCCTTTGCGGGTTTTCGCCTTGGCCTCTCCTATTTTTTTTGAAAATATTCTCAAGGCGCCCTTTGCGGGTTTTCACCTTAGTCTTTCCTCTTTCAGGTAAAATACCTCTTGGCTGAACCTGAGGTCACCGGATTGGGCAAATCTTCACTATCCGTCTCGGTCAATATCAATGCTCTTCTAGAACAGGTGATGAACCACAAAAGTAACATATTTTAATCCCACATTTAGCATACGTTTGGATGATTTATCCCTTGATTTATGTAAAAAGGTGCTTTTAATCCTTTCTTTTCATGTTTTATACTCAGGGAAGCACCGGAGGATGAAAAGAACAAGAAACGGGCTTAAAACGAACCAAATGGGCCAAAGCACGAAATCAACACGGCCTGGGCCCAAGACCACACGGTCGTGCCTCCTCAATAATCTTGAACACGATTTAAGCCATGAAATACATGGCCGTGCCTCATTAATGAAGTCCGAACACGGCTTAAAGACGATTCACACGGGCGTGTGCCATGGCCGTGTCCCTGCCGCGGAAAAGAGCAATTTCAATCGGATTTGGATACTTAGGGGCAAAGAAACACATTCCAAAAGCCTATAAATACACCCTAAGTATGACCTAAAAGAGGGGAGTCAACGGGAGCCTAAAGCTACCGTTTAGGGGCGTCTTGCTAGGCCAGAGAAGGCAGATTTGTGGGAATTCGCTCGGGGATAGCCAGTTGATTCATCTCAAGAAGCTGAAATTCTACTCAAGACGGAGGATCTCCTCTTTAATTCCTTCAGGGTGTTTTAGGGATTTCTTATGTTTTGTTTTATCTTTTCTTCTGAGATGTTTTCTTTTATTGTTATGAACTAAACCCTCAGATACCTGAGGGGGATGAAACTTAGATGAATCTTGTTATTGTTTACTGAACTATATGATAAATATTTGATTTGTTCTTAATTATGTGTTCTTAATTCTTGTGTTGATATTTCACGGATATTAATTCAAGTTTGATGTGCTTAGGTGGAGGAGCAAAAGTCCCCGCCTAGGAGTAGATCTGGCATAGTTAAGCGGAGTTGATCGCGCGCCTAGAGATAGGGTGACGAGGCGTTGCCGGATTAGGATGAAACCTAATATGGGAGTCCATCAATCGAGTTAATGCGATTCTAGGGGTTTTAATTAGAAAGAGATTTCAATTAATCAACCTAGGGTTAGACGTTATTCGCCTCGAGAGAGGGTTTAATATAAATTAGGGAATCCTACGGATCAAGTCAAATGAATAAATCGTCTAGTTCAGAGTTAGATAACAAGTGAAGTCTAGGTGGATTCTTCCTTGGGTGTCGTCTTAATTAATTGGTTTTTCCTCAAGTTATTTTCCCAAATTCATTCTTCTTTGTCTTAGAGTCTTTAGTTTTAGTAGTTAATTAATTTAGATTAAATAACCATTCGCTTAATTCTTAGGCTAAATAATAGAAAGAAAGTTAGTATTAGTATTTTTAGTTCCTTTGGGTTCGACAATCCGGTCTTGCCTAAACTATACTACTGTTCGATAGGTGCGCTTGCCTCAATCGTTGTCATAGTTAGTTTCCAGGTTCGATCATTATCTTTATAAATTTAAAACTCTGACTTCACAGCGATCAACAGGCACTACATAAGTCCTTCCCAGTTTGGCATATGCTTTCTTCTAAAATCGTTTTATAGAAGAAAGGTCTTTTTCAACATCAGGTTCCCTCATGGAATTCCCTAAGATGAACTTCTTCAACGTAAGCTCGCATCATCTGGCCGTGGCAAATAGCTTTTAACCTTTTCTTCAATTAGGTTTAATTAGCAAAACGCTTCAATTCCATAAACCAATGGGTAAGATGTTGCCCCCAGTGAAGGTTCTGGCCGACGTTCAATAAAACAGAAGGTAACGGTAGCTTCTTATGCCAATCCTTACAAGTCTAAGTCACCTTTCATAGTTTTGTTTTGTTTTTTTTTGTAACTTTTGCTATACTGTAATATGCTGCCTGATCTTTGGGCAAACTGTAAACTTTGACTTTGTAAAGTTATGCGTGATCCTTTATGGCATTCTTTGCCTTTTTTTTTTGAAATTTGATGACTGTCGACTTTGCAATGTTAGCATATGAAGCTACTTCCACCCTCTTAGTGAAGTTGACGATGACCATGACGGCAAATTGATGTCAACTAGAAGCGTTTGGCGAGATTGACCCCATAATATCCATGCCCCCACATATGGAAAATTTGTGAAGAAATGGAGAAGGTACATGAATCTTGTCTTCTTCAATTCAATATTTGCGGTATGATTGATGCAATCCCCTTCCATGGTAGACCAACAGTGCCCAATCCTCTTTAGCTCGCGTCTTACTAGCCCAAGCATGTCCCGATATGATCGTGTGAAAACATCTTTGAATTCTTCAAAATAACTCAATGATGTCTCGCCTTAGTTCTGTGATGAGCTGGGCAACAATCTTTACCTCTTTTCTAGGCTCATAATATCGACTGACCCTTTGTAGAGTAAGGTCTATTTTTCATCATTCTTTGCAAATCAGAAGATGGGTTACAATCTCTATCATCTTCAAAGTATTGAGATCCCTAGACCCATATCTCATTTAAAAAGGGAGTCAGTAACAACATCGCTCATGTCATTGATATCTGGGTACCTAGGTACGAAGGTAAGAAATCCAAAGAATAACTGATTCTAAGGATGATTATTTGTATGGTATGGTCATAAATAAAGAATGAAAGAATATTCTAAAAAAAAGAATGTACAGTATGAAATAGAAAGAATAAAAGAATATGTACTAAAAAAGATACATTTTATTGAAATAAAATTTCAGAACACAAGCCTATTTCACAAAAGAGTTCTTATTGCCTCTAGGCTTAAGGCAACAAGCATGTTTTGCACATTACTATAGATCAGATCTAAAAATATAGATATTTCTTCCTCAATCCCATCATTCAAGCCACTCCTAAGTATCTAAAGGTTTGGAAACATTGTTCCCCAATTCTCTCTTCGTTTTCGATTTCTTCAAGGGGTCGCAACTTTTTTGTCTCCTCCTTCAATTATCACATTTACTGCCTCGTCAAAGTGGTCAGGTTTTGATGAATTGTCGACTTTCACAATTCCCATTTTGATGATCATCTCAACTACCTTTTTGAAGGCAGTGCAGTTTTCCATGGAATGTCCCGATATTCCTGCATGGTAATCGCATTTAGCGTTTGAGTCATACCATTTAGGATATGGGGGTTGTAACGGCTTCAAATAAAATGGAGACACCACGTGTGCGTCAAACAAACTTTGATATAACTCCTTATACGTCGTTGGGATTGGCGTAAATTGGAGTCTTTCAGAGTTTTGCCTGGTGCCTGATTCTTGTCTTGTCGACCCTTGTTGCCCAAAGAGATGATTACCTTTGGCCGATTAACGATGGTGATTTTGAGTACCCTTTGTTGTATGTACTCGTATTATTCACTTCGTCATCCTTTTTCCTGGGAGTAGACCTTCTAGTAGTTTCTTCTGCCTCAATCTTGCCACCCCTTATGGCATTTTCTATCATTTCCCCTGCCATAACTATATCCGCGAAGCTCTTAGTGGTGCTTCCTATCATATGAGTGATGAAAGGAGCCTTCAAGGTATTGATGAAGAGCATTGTAGTCTCCTTTTCTAGGAGTGGTGGCTGAACTTGCATGGCGACCTCTCTCCATCTTTGCGCATACTTCCTGAAGCTTTCATTTGATTTCTTCTCCATGTTTTGCAAAGTGATTCTGTCAGGCGTCATGTCTGTGACATGATTGTATTACTTCATGAAGGCTTGGGCTAGGTCTTTCCAGGAGCTAATCCTAGTACGGCTGAGTTGGTTGTACCACCTGGATGCTGCCCCCACTAAACTGTCTTGGAAACAATGAATCAGAAGTTGATTATTGTTCACGTAGCCAGTCATCCGTCTACAAAACATAGTGATGTGGGCTTCAGGGAAACTAGTCCCATTGTACTTCTCAAATTCTGGCATTTTGAACTTATGAGGAAGTACCAAATCTGGAACCAAGCTCAAGTCTTTAGCGTCAATACCATGGTGATGATCGACATTTTCCAGAGCCTTGAACTTTTCCTCCAACCATCTACAGCGATCTTCTAACTGCCTCGATGATTCAGTTCTCATCCCTTCCCTTTCTACTATATCTAAATCAGGAATAACGGGGTTAGTAGGGTTATCTCCTGGGTTAGATCCCGAGCCCACTTGAAAGTTCATGGGTGGTCTAGGATCAGCTTGCCTCTGTTGAGGCCTAATTGTGACAGGTGGCCTTTGGGGATACTCCTCAGGTTGTACATGTGGTGGGGTGAAACCCCAAGAAAAATCCTCATTGTCATCAGCGTTAACTATGGGACCCTTCCATTTATCTATTGCCCCACTCAGCATCTGGGCCATTTGGGCCATCATATTTCTTTGAGCCTCCAACATCTGGTCCCTCATCTCTTGTTGGAGTTTTGCCATTTGCTCTTGCATCTGGTCTTGTATGTCTCTTTGGAATTGTTCCAATCTCTGATCCATTTTTTTTTACTTGACCCGTGTATCGTAAGGGTGATTAGCTTCTAGATTTCCCTTCTCTTTCTCTCTCTCTCTACTAATTTTAACTAATTAGACTCTCTCTATAAACTTAAATGCATATAATATGATGTAATGCAAATGCATGAATGCAAAGAAAGAGAGGCGTTGATTCTGAATTCAATTCCATTAGAAAAACTTTTCTAGAAAACAATTTTTTTTACATAAAACGGATTGCATATACGGCCTTGCCCTCATATTCCAAGCAAAAACATCAACTCCATTCTTTGCAAAGGTCAAATCTTGCAAACTTCTAGTAGATGCCTCATCTAGCTCCTTTTTGCTTGATCTGGGTGGTGACTCACTGTTCACTTATTTCCATAAAGCTTGTTAGCCTCTTCAAGATAGTCAAGACCCTCGAATAGTCTTTGTCAGCTTGAATCCTTGTGCAATTAAGTCTTGTATTCCTTCACGGACTATCGGTCTTCTCTCGTCGTGTTTACTTGAAACATATTCGAACAACCGTATTATAATCCACTTTATCAAAAAATCCATTTCCTTATGACAAACTTTTCTATTTAGTAATCGAATTTGAATCAACACCTCTTTTCTATGATATGAATGCAATGCAATCAAAACAAAAGAGAACACGTTAGCACAAAGAAATAAATAACAGAATAGGGCACCTATCTGTGTGACCACTAGGGTTTGACATAGTTCTACCTAGGGTAAGTCCTTAGGTTTTCACTATATGTGGTTTAGTTCTAAAGTTGAGGTACCCGAACCAGCAGATTTCTCGATCCTCACCCATTATAGGCTCATACGGACCGAGTTCAATTCAAGGGAATACATTTCCCTATGGCCATGTGGAAGTGAAAACTTCACGAAGACATATGTACAGATGTATTCCGGAAGTAGTCCATTAGCCCATGCGGAGGTGAAAACCTCACGAAGGCATAGCTTCTCGCTCCCACTTAAGGGTATGACCACGACGGTCATGCAGTGCAATGCAAAGAGATATATTTTTAAAATCACATGCAATAAAAGGATCATATTTTTAAAATCAGAATTTTAAATTTGAACAAAAGGACATGAAATCATCAATTTTACGGCTTGACTCTCTTATTTTCCCCAGCGGAGTCGCCAAGCTGTCGAAACCATTTTAAAAGGTTTTAGAAAATGGGGTCGACTTTTAAAAACAAAAATGGGAGTCGCCACCAATCCCTTTTTACTTAGGTGTGATTGGATCACCTTGTGAAACGTTTTATTTTAAAACATCTGATTTTTGGTCCACGAAAAACAAGAAAACGGGTTCGGAGTCGATTCACGTATGAGGAAGGGTTAGCACCCTCATAACGCCCAAAAATTGGTACCTAATCGATAGAATCATGTCCAAATGTTTGAAATTTAAAAGTATTTAAAAATATGATTTCTTAAAAACTTCGAGCAATTTGAGTTAAAATTTGAGATTTCTTTGTTCGAAAGAATATAAACATCACATCCAAAGACGATAGGACACGATATTTTAAAACCTTCAGTAATCAAAATCATCTCATGATTTACAAAACTTGTTAAAACGATATTTAGTTATTTAGCCAAACGGAAAATCGCAACCCAGCACGATTGGGCACTATTTCCTGATTTTCTAAATACAAAACATTGCCTTATTTTAAAAACCTTTAGATAATATACAGTAATTTTGCAAAACATTTTAAAACGATACTTTTATGAAAATATCATATTAGTACAAACTATAAAAATATAAAATAATGACTAAAAAAGAATAACATTAAGGCAATCATAAATAAATGACAAAATATATAAAATATATAAAAAAATAATAAATGTCAAAATATCAAAACTAATAAACATGAAAATTTCATATACAATATTAAACCTTTCATGCAAATACATATATCAAATAATAAATGTTAAAAAAATTATATAAAGATATATTGAAAAAGAAATAAAATAAAATACATTTTAAAATAAATAAATAATTTATAAAAACATATTTATAATAATCTAATACATATAAAACTACATTTTAAAATAAATAATATATTATACAATATAAATGATTTTAGATAAAATAATTTTTTTAAAAATAATATAGGATATAATACTATATAATATACAAAATATTAAAAATATAGAATATAATAACTAATATATTAATCTAAAAATAATATATAATAAAAATAATTAAAATAAAATAATAAATAATAATAGTTTAGAATATATACATAATAAAAATATATAAAAGTTTTATACTATTAATAAATTAATATATAAATAATAAGAGAAATAATATAAAATATTTAATATGACAAAATAATTTAATATAATGTTAAAATAATTCGAATAAAATAAAAAAGGTTTTAAAAAAACTAAATAGCAATTAAAAATAAATAACAAGGACTAAATTAAAAATCACGTTAAAATACATGGACTTATTGGGAAATTTTGCCCTTTTTCAAAACGGTGTCGTAATGATTTTGGCCTTTAGAGCAATTCGAGGGACTAAATTGAAGCAAAGAATAAATTTTTGGGCCAAATCGTAAGTACGGAAAGATGCTATCGGACGTAATTGAAAATTTGGAAAAATGCGGAAGGACCTGATCCTGAAATAGACCATTGACCAAAAAACACGCGGATCTTCTAGTCTACCGGATCGGGTTCGGGTCGAAAGCTTTATACGGCGTCGTATTGATGCTTATTGGCCTAAGCATAAACGACGCCGTTTTACTGTTGCTATATAAGTTACAAAATTGATAAAAAAAAATTATCAGTTCAGAAAGAAAAAAAAATTGAGTTTTGTTTTGAAAACCCTCTGTCCTTTGGCCTTCAGGCCAGGACTCCGATGAGGGGAACCGTCGCACTCCACGCACCACACGCGCCTACGCGCCGTCGTCCACGGCGACTCTCAGGTATGAAATTTCGTCCTTTTCTTTTATTTTAGTATTGTCTCATAAATGAACATGCACGAAACAGAGAAAATAAAAGTAAAAACAATAAGAAAACTGAATGCGAATCACCTTCGTAAAAAAAATTATTTCTCTGTTTATTGTGTTTGTATCGTCTCTCTGTTTATTTTTCTCTCCGTGTCCTTTTTTACAGGTTAATGACAGGCTTTTATAGCCTTTCGAAAATGAAAAATAAAGAAGAAACAAAATGTTTTCCATGTTTGCTGTCTTGTTTCTTTCCTTTTGCAGGCGAGCGACGAGAGATCCGGCGGTGATAGGGGGATTCGCGCGCGCGCGCGCAAGCGCGCGACCGAGGTCGGCGTGAGCGCCGCGTTGATTGCGGCGAGAGGTCGGGATGCGACGATTGGGTGTCTTGCGCAAGCAGGGTTCTTCGAAACCCTAGGTTTCGCCAATTTCGCCTAAGCATTGGGCCATTTTGGGCCACTTGTATCTGGGTCTGGGGCCTAGGTTTAGTTTGGGTTAGTTTAGGGTGTAATCGGATCTGTTGGCAATTGGGCTAGGGGTAATCTGTTTTTAGGTTTGGTGTTATTGGGCTAAAGGTAATTGGGTCACTGGGTTGTCTGTTTGTAAATGGATTGCAATTATTTGGACTTTGTTTTTATTATTTATTTGGTTTATTTCAAAGCCCGGTCAAAATTGGGCTCTTACAGTAAGAATCATCTGTTGATATGATGACGAGGCTGCAAGTTGTCAGCGGAATGAAGAAGCCTAATAACAACTATAATACATGGTCAACTTGCATAATGTCTTATATGCAAGGACAAGACCTTTGGGAGGTTGTCAACAGTAATGAAGTGACGCAACCGAAAACCGAGGATGCAAGTGGCATGCTAAGAAAATGGAAAATAAAATCCAGTAAGGCAATCAGGGGCGAAGCCAGAACAATTTTTTAGGGGGGCCGAATGAAATTTTAATTTTTTATATAGTCTATATCTTTACAATTTTTAAAGGATTAAATCAAATTTTTATAAATTTAGGGGGGACCAAAGTGCAATTTTACCTTTACTAATTTAAAATTTTAAAAAATTAGAGGGCCTAAATGGTAATTTTTCATTTTAGGGGGGCCGGGGCCCATGCCAATCCCCCCTAGAATCACCTCTGAAGGCAATGTTTGCCTTAAAGACAATGATTGAGGAGGATGTTTTAACGGAGCATTCATGAAGGGGGAGGTTTGAACAACCACAACAATAATAAAAAAGTCATACCCCACATTGCTTAAAAAAAACAAGAACAGTGAGACCTCGTGTCTATATAAAGACCACCTATGTTGTAAGTATTATTTGTATCAAACTAAATATTAAATTTTCTATTTGGTTTCTTCTAATTCTTTTTATATCTTATTTTGGAGTATTGGGAAGTGTAGCTAAATATTAGTTTAGCAATACCGTGGTTGTGAGTGTTCTACATAATTCGCATATTAATTTATGTTAAGAGTTAATTTGTGTATGTCATTTTGCTTTTATATGTGTTTAAATAATTTTTCATTTCAAGTGAAATATAAATTTATGTTAAAGAGTTTATTGAAGTGTAATTTAGAAGTCAAAGACTTATTTAGGTCAAAATTAAAAGCTAAAAAAGTTTTTTTTTTTTTTATATATTGTTCATATTTATTTTATAGTCTATATGTTTGGAGTTCGTAACTGTCACTCTTAAAAAATGATAAATTGACACTTTCCAAACAATCATAGCAATTGAATTCCCAAAAAGCTGCACTTGGGTGGGTAGGGGAATGTTGGATATTTATTAAGTTGACATCAAGGGCTTTTATCTTTATCATATTAGGTTGATAAGCAATTAATTTACTCATATTATCACAGTATATTAACAAATTGGACCCCCTACAACCCTAACATTCGTTTAACAAATTTGCTATTTTTTATTTGTTGAACTATCTACCAAATGATGAAACTTAGAAGACAATTAAACTATTAAAGTTTGTTTACTCACAATGGACATAAGAAATGAATTAGTATTCCAAAATTAAATTATTTAAAATAATCATTTTAATGTCTTATTTAATTTTGGAATGATTTTTTTGTGTTTAATGTATCATAATTTAAAATTAAATTAAATTAAATTAATTATTTAAAACAAGTAAAAAAATAATTTTAATGTATTATTATTTTTTATATAAATAACATTTTTTTTTATATTATACTATAAAAAGCACCCTAAACGTTTTTTTTTAAAACCACATGGAAATTATATGACTAATATATATTATATATGATAAACATTGATTTAACGATTACATCATTCGTCCGTTAATGATTTAATATCTCGATGACTTAAATTATAAAAAAACCGGATGTTGCAATAAAAGATGATGCTTGTAATAAGACAAGGACATCGATTCAATTCCCAATAGATGAAATGGGATGGGTAGGGGAATGTTAGATATTTTCTTTAATGAAATCTTCGCATTTAAAAAAAAATGCATACCAAATCCTAAATAAATAAGTAAAAAGGCAAACTTTGTATATAACTATAAATTTATTTTGAAAGTTTACATGTATAATATATAGATGATAACAATAAAATCACACAAAGCAACTTTTATAAATAATATGGTCTACAAGTGATTCATGAAATGAATTTAAATATGCTAATCAACACATGATTCAAGATTTTGGCATGGTAGGCAAATCAGGCAACTTAGGGCAGTTCTTGTTTAGGTGTTTCCGGCTTTGGTAGGTTGGGTAATTTAGGTATTTCTGGTTTGGGTAGCTCTGGAATTTTGGGTTCTTCGGGTTTTGGTAATTCGGGAACTTTTGGTAATTCAGGTTTTGGTAACTCAGGAACTTTGGGCAATTCTGGTTTCTGCACCTCAGGAATTTTAGGCAATTCTGGTTTTGTTAACTCGGGAATTTTCGGTAATTCAGGAGCTTTGGGCAATTCTGTCTTAGGTACCTCAGGAACTTTAGGCAATTCCAACTTTGGTAACTCTGGAACTTTTGGCAACTCGGGAGCCTTGGGTAATTCAGGCTTGGGCACCTCGGGAACTTTAGGTAACTCTGGCTTTGGTAACTCAGGAACTTTTGGTGCTTCAGATTTTGACAATTTAGGAGCTTTGGGCATCTCAGGAACTTTAGGTAATTCTTGCTTTGATGACTCCGGAACTTTGACTTCTTCAGGTTTTTTCAACTCGGGAACCTTAGGAAATTCAGGCTTTGACAACTCTGGCACTTTTGGAAACTCAGGAACCTTAGGTAATTCAGGTTTTGGCAACTCTGGCACTTTCGGAAACTCGGGAACCTTAGGCAATTCTGGTTTTGGCAACTCCGGAACTTTAGGCAATTCGGGCTTTGGCAACTCAGGCATTTTAGGTATTTCGGGTTTTGGAATTTCCGGCAATTCAGGCTTTGGAAGTTCAACCTTTGGGAAGGACGGTATCTTAGGCAACTCCGGTTTAGGAATCTCCGGCACAGATGTCTCCAAAAGACGCCGAGCACCAACCAAGACTGTGTTGCTGCTCATCAATGACAAAGTGACGAATAAAAACGGTAGCACAAAGAAAGGCAAACGATGGGAAGCCATGATTAAGAAAATCAGATGGGAGATGACAACAAGTGCTTCAAAATGAATACTTGAAGTGTGCTTGTTTATGCAATTGCAAGAGATGATGAGCCTTTTATAGGTATTGGGAAGTAGAGATTATGTGGGTGTTTGGTGAGAAATTCTACATTTTGTTAGTTCAACTTCTCACCTATCCATTTCTAAAGATTATATCAAATATATTATGACACATACATTTGACTCCCATCCTATATAATTAGTTGTAAAGTAAATTTATTAAGTTGTCATCACTTTAATCAATGGCTTTCATCTTTATATTGATTTGAATAAGCAATTAATATACTCATGTTATCATATAATTCATGTTTATTTTCTTCAAATATTGCTGCGGATTTTATCTTAAAACATGCACTACACAATAATTTTTGTTAATGTTGATTACGATACGATTATTTAAAATAATTACATATAATATTAAGAAAATAATATAAATATAATAAATATATGAACTAATAAGATTTATATAATATTTTAAATACAATCATAGTATAAAAAATAATATAAATATAATAAATATATGCCACCCAGGAGGTTTATTTGCTACTTTTGGTTTGTTCAACTATCTACCACCAACTTGCTTTTGCAGCTATGATTATGTGTTTATCTTTATTATTTATTTTTTTAAAAAAAATAATAGACGTAGAAGAAAAATTAAAATATTAAAGTTTGGTTACTTACGGTGTGTCGAAACCATTTTAAAATCGGGTTTTGAAAATGGGGATCGACTTTAAAAATAAAATGGGAGTCGCCACCAATCCCTTTTTACTTAGGTGTAATTGGATCACCTTGTAAAACGTTTTATTTTAAAACATTTAATTTTGGTCTCACGAAAAACAAGAAAACGGGTTCGGGAGTCGGTTACGTCATTTATGGAAGGGTTAGCACCCTCGTAACGCCCAAAAAATTGGTACCTAATCGATAAAATCATGTCCAAATGTTTGAAGTTTAAAAGTATTCAAAAATATGATTTCTTAAAAAAAAAAACTTCGAGCAATTTAGGTTAAAATTTGAGACTTTCTTGTTTCGAAGGGATATAACCATCACATCCAGTACATTTAGGACACGATATTTAAAAACCTTCGTAATCAAAATCATCTCATGATTTATAAAACTTGGAAAGGGTGTTTAGTTATTTAGCCAAACGAAAAATCGCAACCCAGTACGTTAGGGCACTATTTCCCGAATTTCTAAATACCAAAACATTGCCTTATTTTAAAAACCTTCTTAAAAAAATATATATAATGGTTTTGCAAAAATGGATTTTCTATATAAATAACAACCATGTAACAACATTGTGTTTATATACTATCAACATACATATTAAAGGCAATTACAATGCATTAACATTTAATATAAACAATAATATATTATACAAAATACAGGAAATAATAATTCCTATACTAAAGCCATTTACAAATATTTAATGAGGATTAGACAAATATAATGAACAATACAATTAACTATGAACATATTTCATACAAATTTAAATAGATAAAAAGAACAACAATATAAACAATGTGTTAAAGAAATATATAATGATTTTAAAAAATAAAAAAATATTAAAAATGAACACATTATAAATAATTATAATATTATATAATATGTAGCACTACAAAAATAACATAATATATATATATATACTAAAATAATATGTAATAATAAGACAAAATAATAAATATTTACAATTTAATAAATTAATATAGATAATTATTATAAAGTATTTAATATAATACATAAATTAATATCAAAATTTTAAAAAAAAATTAAAAGAGGGAAAAAAAAAGGATTAAATTGAAATATAAACAGATTTTCAGGGTTAATCTAAAAAAAATTGAATTAGTTAATAGGACGTAATTTAATTAAATAAAATAGCGGAGGGATCAAAAGAGTAATTTTTCCATTTTAAAAAAAAAACATGCGGACCGTTGTTCGGATCCGGGTCGACGCGCGGATCCTGCTTCGCCAAAACGGCGCCGTTTGCTTTCACCTATAAATATTAGTTTTCTAAAAAAAAAATCATTAGTTTTAACAGTTTTTAAAAAAAAAGGTTAGAAAATCCTCTGAGAGAAGAGGGAAAGCTGCGTCATTTCGCCTGTGTTCGTCTGGGCCACTCGCACACACGCCTCCGTGGCCGGTGGCCGAAGGTCTAGGTCGACGGTTTCAAGGCTTTCGAGAAGGTAAACTCCTTCCTTTTACTTTTTCAACAAAGGTTATTCATGCAATAGATAGAGAAATAAAAATAATAAAATAAATGTAATGAAACTTAAGAAAATCACCTCGGTGAACTCGGTTTTTTATTTCTCTGAGTTTTTGACAATGCTTTCGACCTACTCTTTGTACCGATTCGTGTTTTTTTGTGTAGGTATTTCTCTCTGTGTTTTGTGATAATATCTGTATCTATAACTCTGTTTTTTTTTTCTCTTTTTACAGTTTTTACAAGGGTTTTATACCCAAAAACAAAATAAAAAAAGGGAAAAGATATCTTTCCATATCTTTCCATATATGTGCATTTTCTTCGCTGCGATTTGTTTCCTTTTCTGCTTCGGTGTTTTCCTTTTTTGCAGGTTGAAGATCTCGCGACGATGGGCATGAATCATGGCATGATCGAAGGGGCGCTGCGAAGGTGCGACGATTGGGCTCCAGCTGCGATGATCCGGCTTCAGATATTACGGCGCGACTGTTGGGATAGCCTTTGCTTGCGGCGCGAGGAGACCTAGGATTCCAGAAACCCTTGGTTTCTGATTTGGAGTTGGGCCTTTTGGGCCACAAATGTTTGGGTTTAGGTAGTTTGAGTCGTGTCTGCTTTTTAGGGTATTGGGCCACGGTGTAAATGGGTTAGGTGTAGCCGTTTGGGTAGGCTGTTTTGGGCTTTGGTTGTAAATGGACTGTAAGGACATTTATTATTTATTTATTTTGTTTTTTTCTGAATAAAAATGGGCCCGGGAAAAATGGGTTATTACACGGTGGACATGATAAATGACTCCTCTAGAAATTTAGAGCAGGGTCGGTAATATCAGTAAGAATAATCACAAAGTAATAAGAAATAAAAATAAGAATATATAGATTTTACATGAAAAATCTTTATCGGGAAAAAATTACGGATAGAGGAGAAAAAGTTTACTAATGTTGAAAAACAATAATACAAGAAGTTTGCAGCTATGCGCAGTTTTTAAGGGTTAAACAACTTGTCTAATAGAAAAGTATAATTCTATACGGATTCCTCAATTTTGCCTCTCTATTTTGTTTTTTTAACAAGTGAGTGGCACTTCTAACTTTTCAGACCGAATCAAACAGGATTCGGGTTACACAACTCTAACAGTTTTTAACAAGTGAGTTGCACTTCAAACTTTTCAAACCGAATCAAACGAGATTCGAGTCACATAACTCTAACAATTTATAAGAAAATAATTGAAATTGCTACCAATATTTTCAAAATGAAATAATTGAATTCATAGTTTTCAAATTAGGGTTAGAGGAAAATCATTGGGGAGAATAAAACAGGGTTATAAGGGGGAAATTACAATAAAAAAAAAAGTTAAAAGGGAAAATTGTAATTTCATTTACACCTAAATAAATACTTTTTATTTGTACCTCCCTTGTTTTGAAGTGAAATTTTTAAGGGTTTATTTAAGAATAACTTAAAATGCTAGAACATGTTTATGTATAAATTAAAAATTAATTTCTTATTAAGTATAAATTAAAAGGTAAAAACATATTTTCTGTCCTTTTCAATTTCGATATTAAGTAAATTGGTCCCACTCAGAAAAATTGAAACAATTTAATCCTTGTTAATTTTGAAAGGGAGCAACTAATGACAAGTAATTACGGTGTTAATATTTTTAATCAATTGTACATAATTTGATTGGTATAACAACAAACTTAGCCCTCAATGTTTATACATTTACATGAATATTGACAGAATATGCAAATATCGTGGGCTAAATTTGCTAAATCAAAACCAAATTGATAAAATGTGTAAAGTTTGAGGAGTAAATTTGTTATTATACTAATAAAAATATTGAGTTGAGTTTCAAAAAATATGATAAAACATATTACAAATGCAATCCTTTGTTGCTTGCAAGGGTCCAATAAATAATAATGTAGAAACTTTAATAAATCCTCATAATTTTAGTATTTTTAATTTTTTTTATATATTTATAATTTTCCATACTTCTTCATATTTTTTTATATATCCTAATTTCTTTTTTTTTCAAAATTTTGGGTATAATTTAGAAATGAAAATTTCATACTAGATATAATTTTGGAGTAAAATAATATTATTTATAAATATTAAAAAAAATTAATGGGTTCTATAATGGAAAAGAAAAAAATTGTAATTTTAAATTATTATATTTTAAACAAAATTTGGTAAGGAAAAAAATTATATTACATGATATGTTTTTAAAAATATGAATAATTAAATAAATTAAACAGGTTTACTAAGATGAACCAAAATTGGTATCCCATCATAATTTTTTGTCTTATCTCATAATTTTTTGGTGATATTTCGTATTTCCTCATAATTTTTTGTATTTTCTCGAAAATTTTATTACTTTCTTATAATTTATGGTGTTTCCTGGCATTTGTTTTGAAAAATAATTTGGCACGAAATATAATTTTGGAGTTAAATATTAAGAAATTTCAATTAAAATTTTTAACGAAAAATTTGTAATTGTTAAATTATAAATTTTAATGCTAAAAATTGGTACTGAAAAAAATTATATTTCATGATAATTAAAAAAAAAAAAAACTAAGATGAACCAAAAATTGATACCCCTCATTGTCTTGGTTTTCTCTCATAATTTTTACACTTCCTATCTTTTTTATATTCTCTCATAAACTTTTGTATATCTTCATATTTTTTGGTACTTCCTCGAAATTTTTGGTATTTCCTTATAATTTGGTACTTCCTCGTATTTTTTTGGTATTTCCTCATAATTTTTGGAATTTTTTTTTAAAAAGAGAAATTGATTTTGGAGTAAATAAATGATAATAATTTTAAATATTAAGAAATTTCAAGTGGATGGTAGTGAAAAAAAATTATATTTCATGATAATTTTTTAAAAATATGAAAAATTAAATAAATGAAAATTTTTACTAAGATAAACCAAAAATTAGTATCCCTTATAATTTTTGGATCCCCTCATATTTTTTTGGCACTCCCTCTGTTTTTTTTTTTTTTTTATATTCCCTCAAAATTTTTTGTATTTCCTCATAATTTTTAGTACTTATTCATAATTTTTGGTATTTTCTTAGTTTTTTTTGTATTCCCTCGTATTTTTTTGGTACTTCCTTGTATTTTCCGGTAGTCCTTTATAACTGTAAATTTAGAGTAAAAAAATTATGACAAAATGCTAAAAATTATAAAGGAATACCAAAAAAATATAAGTGGGTAACAACGAAGGCATGTGCCAAAAAAATAAGTACCAAAAATTATGAGAAAAAAACAAAAATTTGAAGTGATTACCAAAAATTATGATAGACTACCAATATTAGTTCGTCTTATAAAATTTATTTCATTTATTTAGTTCTTTAAAAAAATTAATTTTATTAGTATATATAACAAATTTTATAAGTATGCAAAAAAAAAATTATTTTTCATGTCAAAATTTAATTTTGAAAGTATATAAAAAATTATGAGAGATTACCAATAATTATGGAGTACTAAATATTATAAAAAAATATAAAAAATTACGAGAAAATGTAAAGAAAAAAAAATGGGAGCTTATAAGAAACTCACCTAGAATTCCCCATCAACATGAGACAACCTTAACCCCTCAAACACTTCTAACCCTAGAATCAAGAAGCATGTCATATGACCTTGCTTGTCATGTCATGTCATGTCTTCTTAGACTAAAAGTGAGTTGCGAATACCAGTATGCAGTATGCTCAACTTTGGTTAAAGCTTTTTCCATGTATTGAGAGGGTAATATCTTCATACCATTGTCCCGACATGCACCGAGGGACAAAAGTCGAAACAACATACATTAGAACATTTAAAATGTGCAACTGACCTAGATTTAATGATTAGAATAACTTGTTGGGCTGTTCAACATTTAATCAAAAAGTTAGATTCTCTCTCCATGAATGTTGCAATAAAAATATGATGCATGTAATAAGTCAAGAAAATTAAACTCACAACAATTCGATCCCCAAAAAAGAAATAGCTGCACATGGGTGAACAGGGGAATGTTGATTCTTTCAAACACCTTTCAAATATATTTTTATATCCGACATTCACACTCGAATCTAAATAGTACCAACATCATTACATGCATTTAAACATTCAAAGGCATTATATCTGATAATATTATCACGGCTAAAGAATTTAGAATCGACATTGAAGAGAGATTTGTCAAGAACGAAAAGGTAGAAATTGATACATTCTTTGCAAATCTAACTTCAATGATCGTATATAAGAAAATAAGAAAGTTGCATATACTACATTACAAAAGAAACAACAAAAGGAGTTAACTAAAGATGGTTGTTTCTCTTGTGATGTGACAATGCACTTCTTAATTTTCTTTGTTTGAGGTTAATTTGATTTCGGTACCTAGACGCATTTAGTGGATAAATTCTGGTGCAACAACTCACATTAGTGTGTTTATGCAAGGCTATCAGAACTATTGAAAGTCTAATAATGGTGGAAGATACAATATCTATGCAGGCTACAATAATTCGGTAGATGTTGAAGCAATAAGGACTTTTAGATTATTATTAATAATTGGATTTTATTTGGATGTAAAATTTTGTCACTAAGGTGTAAAATAGTAATATATATTATTTTATATATAATAATATATATTATATGAAAGAGAAACACTTATATTATAAAAATGTATCAAGTTCTTTAACTATTCACATAATTCTTAAGAGTTTCTTTATTTGGAAGAAATTAATGGGAGAACTTATAGTTTAAAGTTATTTATGTATAATAATATATTGTTATTTAATATTTATATTATAATATATATTATTTATATATTAGAATATAATATCATATATATTATATATTACAAGGTTCTGGTTAATTAAGGAAATAAATATAATGTTCACAATATTTTTTTTTAAAGATATATGTTAGGTCCAAAAAATATCAAGAAGGGAATAAATTGGTACTTTTCAAACTCTTCTAAATGATAAGGAAATGGAAGAAAAGTTTGGATAATTCGATTTATAGTGGTTAGGCCCCGGTTGCCTACTTCCACTACCTTGATATACCTTAACAAAGGATTTCCCAATTCACTATACTTGAATACTTTTCTTGTAATGACCCAAAATTCACGGGCACCGGAAAAGCGAGTTATAGGGCCTCCGTCTTAGTAAATCGAGTCCTTAAATATTTATTAAAAATAGTTATGAAAATAGTTATGTGTTTAATTAGGCTTTGATTATGTGAATTTAGCCTAATTTTGGGTAAATAGTAAAAAGGACTAAATTGAATAAGGAGTAAAAGTTTAATTATAGATTAATAGAAAGAAGGGAGGACCCAAAAGGCAAATAAGCCATTCCTAATGGTTGTGGCGGCAAACATATGAAAAATCTAAGATTTTTCTTAGATATTTACTTAATTAATTAATTAGTTAATTTTATTATTATTATTACTTATTTTATTAAATTATAAATTATATTAAATATTATATTATGAAATAAACTGAAATATGACAAATAAATGTAGGGTGATAAATGGTACATGTGTAATAATGTGTATATACACACTTGTATTATAATTATTTATTTACTTAAAAATTTTAAGTTAAAAGATATTTATTAATAAAATAATTATAATATAAGATTTTTATAGGATAAATAAATTAAATGATGACAAGTGGATGGTGATGATAATATAGAAATGTAAAATAAATATGTGTACAATTGTTATATATGTATTTGTTATTAAATAGATATTTATTATAATTATTATAGTTTTATATTAAATTATTAAATTATGATTGTTATTATTAAAATAAATTAGAATGAAGACAATTGTATAATTATTAATGGTACATGTGTAACATATATGTTTTATACACTTGTAAATTATTTATATATTTTCTTATATAATAAGCAAAAGATATTCATTAATTAATATTATTATTATAACATTATTATAATAAAATAAAGAATAAAAGGAATAGAATATAAAAGGAATAAAGAGAAACAAAACAAAAAAGGAAACAGAGAGTGAACGAAAATAGCAGAAAGAAAAGGGAAAAGAAAAGGAAAAAGAGAAACTAAGATTTGAGAGCTTAAAGCTTTAAAAGGTAAGTCAATTAAGCCATTTTTACTTAATTTTGATGTTTTAGAAGCTTTAGAACAAAGTTTTGATGAAATTAAATTGAGGTTTTGGAAGTTTATAGGTTTTTAAGTATAGTTCATGTTGAACAAATGTTTGAATTAGGGGCTTAATTGATAGAATTATTGATTAGAATTGATTAAATGATTAAATTGTAAACTAGGCTATAAGTTTTGTGTTGTAGGAATTAAATTGAAAGAAGATTTAAATTGGGGTTTTATTATGAACATTAGATAGTTAAGTAGAATATGGAAGGAAATTGAATAGAAATGAAGTATGAATTGAATTATAAAAGTAAATGAGTTAGTTAGGATTAAATTGGAATTAGGGTATAAATTGAATAGAAATTCAATCATTTATTATAAATTAGTGCTGTAATTAATAAGTGTAAATTATTATTATTATTTTCGTAGTTAGCAAAGAACCCGAGGCATCGGCACCGAAAAGGAAGGAAAAGTTATCGAGGAGTAATCGAACAAATCCGGGTTTGTATTACTATAATTCAAATCTATTTATTATTAATTGTTATATTTTAATTAAAATGCATGGTATATAAATTTAGGAAAGTAATTGAAATAATGATATTGATTAGAAAACATGAATTATGATAGGTGAACATGATTTTTAATGTGAAAATATTGTGTATTTTGATATGAAAAATTGAAGAAAAAGTGAAGAAAATTGATAAACAAATAGAGAAATAAAGCAATGTGGTGGACAAAGGATGGAGGAGGAAAAGAAAGTCGACTTCAAGCTTAAGGTTGTAAGTACAACTAGATTCTTACTTATTTTGATTATGAATTTAATTGTTAGAATGAATATAATTTTAATATGGTATTTAATTACAAATTTATAAGTTGAATAAGTGAAGAATAAGGCTTGATAATTATTAAATATAATAAATGATGAATTGATTGTGCTTATTAAGTAGTATGTGATAAAGAAATTGAAAGATATGTGAGAAAAGATTTAAAGAGCATAAAAAAAAATGAAAGACAAGGATTAGTGTGTTAAAAATGTAAAATAACATGAGAGAGAAAGAATTAATAAAGATTAGTGATGAATTATGGGAAAATGTGAAATTTTATGAAAACAAGGACTAAATTGAAAGACTTGAGAAATACATGTGGTGGAAATGATATAAGTAAAATACATAGAAATTTGACGTGGAAAATGAGATAGTGGAATTAATTATGTGAATTAAGTGAGATGTGAAAGAAAAATTGTTCAATAGTGAATAGAGAATTTTTATGATAAAAAAAAATGAAAAATGATTAAATATGAAAGTTATAAAAGTTTACAAGGAAATATTGATAATAAAGCATATGGTGAAAAATAAAAGAATATATGAATTTTGTAATCTAAACTACAATTATTTCCTAAGTTGTGGAAATTAAGGGTTAAATCGTAAATTTGAAAATTTTTATATCAGAAATAGAAAAGTGAAGTGCATAACACTTAGAATGAGAAACATTTATTTTGTAGTGAATTTTGGAATATTAATAAGCATTGAATTATGTTATATGTGTTATTAAAACTAAAATATATTGCTACATGAAATTTTGTGCTAAGGACTAAATTACAAAATATATAAAAGTGATATGTGAAATACATGATAAGGATTATTAGTGAATTATGGATGAATAATGAATTTAGAAATATATTACATGTATTAAAGATAGTGAAGATATAAGTATACGGATTATCGGTGCAAGGATTAAATTGTAAAGTATGTAGAAGTATTATGCGAAAAGTATAAAAGTGAAATATATGCATAATATAATTTGCCCAAGTAGACGAGATAAGAACTATTGAGATATTAGTGGCATGCCATTAAGGAACCTTAGCGCGCTCTCTGATTATTAGCACGTTGGTGCTCTCTGATTATTAGCACGTAAGTGCTCTCCGATTAGCACATTTGTGCTCTCTGTTTATCCGTTTCGGTGGTGTTCTGTTCTGTTCCGTATATCCTGTGTGTTCTATTAAGTCTACTAGGCCTCTGAAAAAGGTACAAGACTGTTTTAGTGATTATTAAATTATATAGATTTTATGTATTGAAAAGATTCGAAATTGAGAGAAATAAGAAAATGTATGGTTGAAACAAGTAAAGTAAATTATCAGAAATTTTAACTAAATGGAGTAAATGAAAATTTAATATAAAACATGTGATTCTAGTATTATATAAATGATAATTAAATCAATATGTTTAGTTGGAGCTTAATGAGTAAATAATAATAAAAGTGGATCTAATTATAAGAATAAGTGAATTAATTGGTAAATTATGTATGATGAATACAAACAGGTCATTTAAATGATTCTGTGTAGTAATATTAGAATAAATTTAAAGTTTAAATGCATGAATGATTTATTGAAGGTAAAATAGTGGTAAGATTTAATGTGTATATATATTGTTTTTATCTTAAGTATTTGAATTATAGTAATACCATTGGGTGTATACTCAGCGTACGGTTTGTTTCCGTGCACAGATTAGGTACAGAAATTTTTGAAATTCAAATTTGAGATTGCAAGCTTTCATCTCATCACATCTTCAAGCAACAACAAGGTATGTTTTAAAATTTTGAATAGAATGGCATGTACTTAGGAAAAATTAAGTATATCCTAAGTACTAGTAATGAGTTTTAATTTAGATTATTAAAATTTATTATTTATCCGTTTTTATGTTCAAATATAATAGTAATTAGCCAAGTATTACTTTGGCACCAAATGTAATATTCCTATATCAGATTCCTTGAGTCAAACATGGTATAGGGGTTGTAATAAGCCCATTTTGCTCGGGCCCGTGTAAATGAAACAAACCAGAATAAAAACAGAAAAATAAAAAATAATAAACCAAAGTCCAAATTTTATTACAATCCGTTTACAAACAGATGACCCAGTGGCCCAAAACCATTACCCCTCAGACCCAATCCTAGCCTAACCTTAATCGACCTATGGGGGGGCCAAAAGGCCCAACACTAAATCGAAAACCAAGGGTTTTGAAACCCTAGGTTTCCTCACACGCAAGCACCAGTATGACCCAAACACAGCCTTGGTCGCGCCGCAATTTACGCACGGACGACGCTCCACTGTCGAGATATTCGCCATTCACCTGCAAAACAAGGAAAGAAAACGATAGAAAACAGCGAAATAGGAGCCCTGTATTTATTTTTTTTGATTCGTTTTTGGGTTATAAAAACGCTAGCATAATCTGTAAAAGGAGAATACACACACAGACTCGAAAATATACACAGGGATTAATAAAAAATAGAAGGTGATTTTTTGGTTATCTTATCTCGTTTAGTTCTTTTATTTTTATTTTTATTCATGAAAATATTAAATATACGAGTAATAAAATAAATAGAGGGGGTTTTACCTTTCGATTCGCGTTTAAAGGAAGTTCTTTGGCCTCGGCGCCATATCTGATGTACGTCATGGCGCGTCGCGGTGACGACGAGCGCGCGCGGTCGAATCAAGTCTGGCCGAAGGCCAAATGACAGAGAGAATTCTCGAATTTTTTTTTTAAAACGGGGTGTAAATGAATTTTTTTCCGAAAACTAATTTATATAGCAGCATAAAAACGACGTCGTTTTTGCTTAAGCCAATAAGCGTTAAAACGACGTCGTTTAAAGGGTCAGGATCCGCGCGTTGACCCGACTCGAGGAGGATTCGCGCATTTTTATAAAAGGGTCTAATTGCCTCTTTAATCCCTCCGCAATTTCATTTTATTCAAATTAATTTTTTCATTATTTTCAATTCAGCCTCGAAAGTTTGTTTCTGTTTCGATTCGACCCCTCAAGCACTTAAAGGCCAATATCAAAACGGCGTCGTTTAGGAGATAAGGCGTAATTGCCTAATGGTTTCCTACAATGTGACGCGTGTTTTGATTTAGTCCTTCTACATTTACTTTTTATTTCTGTTTAATCCCTATTTCTTTGTTTATTTTTTTTTAAATCTTTTATTTTATTTTTTTATTTTATTTTTAATTATTTTAACTTTATATTAAATTATTTCATGATATAAAAAATTCTATATTTTTTTAATATTTGTATATTAATCTATTAATAGTATAAAGTTTTTATGTGTTGTTAATTTTAAATACGTACTATTTTTACTATTTATTATTTATATTAGGGTATTTAATTTAGTCTAATATTATATATTACATATTATTTTATAATTTATATATTAATTATTATATTATACATTTTAAAAAAATTTTGTATATTATATGTTATTATATTATATGTATATTTTAAATTATTTTATCCTTTATATTATATAATTTTTTTGTATATTATATAACATATATTGTTTATATTGTTTATATTAAATATGTAGTTTTTATGATTATTGTATTTTTATTTAAAGTTATATATGTTGTTTACTTAAAACTGTTTTTTATCACATATTATTATTTATATTTTTATATACTAAATTATTAAATTATACATTTATTATAAGTTATCCTTGACATTTTTCATATTCTAAGTTTTTTATATCATTGTTTATATATATATATTAAATTGTTTTAGAAATTGTCATATTCTTTTTTATTTCTTTTGTATAATATTTATTTAGTGTTTAATTATATCATTCACCTATTTACTTTTATGTTTGATCTTGTTTATGGAGTTTAATGTTCATTTTTTAAATTTTATCTTTCATATAGATTTTTTAATTACTGCTGATTATTTATATCTTGTATTTATTTATATATGTTCTTTTATTGGTTTATTATTGCTTTAGCATAGTCCTTTTATTACATGTATCACTTATTATGTTATGTTGCTTTCCTTTTAATTGTCTATATTAATATGAAATGTTAGTAT
The DNA here is from genome assembly GCA_025698515.1 of Gossypium sturtianum. NCBI lineage: Eukaryota > Viridiplantae > Streptophyta > Magnoliopsida > Malvales > Malvaceae > Gossypium > Gossypium sturtianum. Next base: position 4,260,111 of record CM046946.1, on the reverse strand, counting down.
ATCATGTAATCTTATTAATTGCTTTTAGTATTTATGCTTGATGATGTATTAATTTGATATTCTTACTTGGATCATCGTTTAAAATAAAAATACATTTTGCAAAATTACTATATCTTATCCAAAAGTTTTTTTTTTTTAAAATAAGGCAATGTTTTTGAAACACCCCAAACCCGGCCCACGAGCTTTGACCAGATTTGGTATGTTCCTCAAGTAAACCGGTTCAAAATTCTTTTGTTACTTAGGAAAAACTTGTATGATTTTTAAAAAATATTGTTTGGGTTGGGCTTGAGTTGAAAACAAATTTATCTTATATTAAAACCCATTTATTTAAGGTGACAAAACATTTAGAGTTAATTTTAAAAAGGAATTTACTTAAACTTTAATTGATAAAAATCCATAAACATAATAAATAGAAGAAAAATAAAGTAGACCACAATGGCCTTATTATATCAATGATCCCAAAGTAAAACTTAAAATACTTAAAATAAATTGAAAGTCCAAATCATAAATTTCTTGCTATGCATGGCCACCTTTAAGCTCCTGCCGACCCAGGTCCATTACTTGCTCATCGCTCAAAAATATTCCCCAAACGGGGTGAGTCAATGAGACTCAATGTGTACACAACACTAAGTCATAATAGAATCGGGCATGCAAATGATACACATTCAAATCATAGAATACAATTAATGATGCATTCCCAAACCCAAACCTAATTAACCATCCGCTACACACCACCCGTACACGCCAGGTCACACCGTGGGGACTACTAAGTCAACCCTCCATCCGCTACACACCATCATCGAAGGCGTCATGCGATCGACGTGCTCATCGCCCATATAATTTGTGTCATTAGACACCATATTCAAATAATGTAACCGAAGTTACCAAATTCGGATAATGTAACCGGTTACCATATTCAAATTTTGTGACCGTAGTCACCATATTCCGTTGGTGAGACCAAAGTCAACACCTTCTTCCCCTTTCACATAGATCCCGAATGCCCCATAAATTTTATATCATGCATAACATACTTAATTCTCATTCATGTTACTATTCATATGTTCAAAATATATCATATTCATAATCCTATCGTAAGTAGGAAACGTGCACTGGTACTTTTACCACATTTGTGGTACTTAGCCACATTCACATTCTTATGCATATTCATATATTAAAATAATTGCCATATGATATATCGAAGGTTAGTATGAGTACACACATTCTTAATAATACATTTAATTTAAACATAGCCATGAACCTATCAAAACTTAGGGTAGGGTACACACACGATTTGCTTAACGAATTCCTTGAAATCCAGAAATCGATCTCTGCCTTAGATCTCAAATTCCTACATTTGATTAATCACTTACTAATTTAATAAAAATCCATTCGACCATAAATCCAAATCCTAGTAGGATTAGTATTCTTAAAACTTACCTTGAAATTCTCAAATCCCAAAATCCTTGTATCCTCTCATCGAAATCCCTATAACTACATGTTAGATCAATTTCTAACATTTATTCACAACAAATAACCCTTAGCCGTATGTTAAATATGACTTACCTTAGATTCTTAAATCCAAAATTCACCGAATAACTAGGGAACACGCGACTTATGGTGTACCTTCGAAAAGAACTTCTCCTTCCTTGTAGTCGACACTTAGTAAATCCCGAAAGATCTCTTCTACAAATGAGATATTAAGGGTATTAGAATCTTAATTTAATGACCTTAAAAGAAATAGAATGATAATCTAACCTAATCTTACCCTTCATCAAGAATTTGATGGAACTCTTGCTTGAACCCTTAGCAGCGATGTTCGGCTATGGCTTTGATGTGGATAACAATTTCGGCTCTTGAGGCTTAGTGAGAAATCGACTAGGGCTATTGGTATCTTCGACTTTTGATTGTGTTTGTAATAGAAGAAGAAAAGAAAAGAGAAAAAGAGAATAATGGCAGAGAAAATTCGGCAGAGAGAAGAGGAGAAACTTTAGAGAATTTCGTGGAGGTTTTCTTGAAAAGAAAAGAATGAATGAAGAATAGCCTTACTCTTCCTTTTATAGCCAAAATTACTAGCTAGAGTCCTTTACTTGGCCACCACTCTTCTATTTTGATAGCTTTATCCCTTGATTTATCACTTTAATAAAACTTAATCCAATAATTATCTCTTATCTCTTAATAAAAATAATACTAATAATAATCCTCTTTTATCTCTTCCTTATCTATCAAAATAAAAGAAATAATATCCACATTTATCTCTTGAAAATAATCTAAAATAAATCCATTATTTATCCCTTATTTATCCACCATTTATCTCTTAAAAATAAAAGAATAAAAGCTCCTAATTTATAGCCATGTGCCGTCCACCTCACTTTCTTCCGGAAGCAAAATAAAATTCCTTTTATTTGCTTCCCATGTGACTCGAACTCAGGCCCAACACCTTGCATGTGGCGCCATTTCCAGAGGCCCTAAGTGGCATCTCCAGGCCACTTTTCCAAGCCTGTTTGTGTGTCAAATTCCTCATATTATTTTTCTTAAGGCCACCTTGCCTTAGTTTTCTCTTTTTAAGCCTTAAAACTTGACATTTCTTTACATTTCCAAGTTTCCAAAAATTTTCGTTTGGCTCTTTAAACTTGACATTTCCTTACATTTCCAAGTTTCCAGAAATGTTTACTTTCCTCTTTTGAATCATTTCCACATCATTTCCTTACATCCCCTAGTTTACAAAAATGTTCACTTTCCTCTTTTAAACCTAACGTTTCCAAAGCATTTCCTTACATTTCCATACATTGCCTTACATTTCCATACATTTCCATGCACCTTAGGGTTCCTAGAACTCCTCGAACACATCCAACACACCCACTGAGCCCACTATCTCATGAATTACACACGAACGCATAACCCCTAATCTAGGATGTTACGCTTCTACCCTCATAAAAATAATTTCGTCCTCGAAATTACTTATTAACAAATGTATAATCCTTCTCACCGCACTATGCTTTCACAAGCGCACTCGATCTTAATAGAACCATCATACTTTCTAGGCACAATCCCTAAGTTCACGTCCCTAGAACTTATTTCTAACGTCGCGATTTAATTCGAGTAAAAGTTTTATGAATTAGTCCTTGTTTCACTCGATTATTCGCGAAGAATTTTTATGGAAAAATTTTAGGAGTGGTTCTTTCGTATCCATACATGCACACAGATCTTTACATTCATACATCCATCAATCAATTATGAACTTTCGTTCATTCAGAAAATGTTGTAGTTTTCATTGTTGTTGTTTTTCCACTACCCGGGGTATTTTAGTAATTTGCCCTACAGGGGTATTTTTGTAATTTGTCAAAATGAGGTTCCTTGGTGATTTTGTCAAAAAGTATTTTGGAATTTTTTAAATTCCCGGGTATTTTGAAAAATTTTGAAATCAGGGGTATTTCTTGGTAATTTTTAACCTCGAGGTATTTTCGGTAATTTTCCAAAACCAGGGGTAAATTTGTAAAATTTAATAAGTTAGGGATATTTCAAAAGTTTTAAAACTTTGAGGGTTCTCTTTTTGAGAGTTGCACTTTTCAAAACGATGATGTTGCAAAATTTTTAGAAGTCAGGGTCATTTTGGTAATTTTGTAAGTTAGGGGCAATTTTGTAATTTTTCCAAAATCAAATTATTTTGATATTTTACAAATTAGGGTTTCTGAATGTTTATAAAATAATGAAATTTTGGTAAAGCTGTTGAGTAGTTGAACATTTTAGAATCCAAGGGCATTTTTGTAATTTTCGCAAATCAGGAGTTTTTCAGAAAATGTTGTAAAAATAATTTTCTCAGATTTAAAGAAAGTTTTAAAAGTTTGAAAAAACTAGGGTTTGTTGTTTTGTTCTCTCTTCTTTTTTTTTTTTTTTAAAAATGGCTAGTTCCTTTCGGGTTTTAGTCATTATGTTTAGCCTATGACCGAGCCCTCTTTGGTCGTGGTGAACCAAAGCTACGCACTGAGCAGGGATTCGAGTGGAGAGGAGGTGAGTCACGAGGATCGCTTAAATACCAAGCTCCCACCGAAACCATTCCTAGACATGCGCACGCAGGTTGCCACACCACCGAGCCCTCTGAGTTAGGGTGAGCCAGAAGCTACGCACTGCAGGATTCTGCGAAGAAGAGGTGAGTCACTAGGGATCGCTTAAATACCAAGCTCTTCCTGATCCAATCCTAGACATGCGCATGGGGTTACCACACCCCTAGCTCGATGACTTAGCCATAGGTTTGTTTAATGGAATTAAGTCTTATGTGTTTGTGTTTGAGTAAACTAGTCCTAGGGTTCAAGTTCCTATCATGCTATTCTACGTTCCACTCCTCTTCTACCCTTCCATAATTCATAACATAAACCACATAATCACACAAGAGATCAAGTACTTACACCTGGTGGATGGGGTCGGAGACTTAGGTGCCATGCCGAGAAAACCTCGCTTATTTCCAAAAATATTTTCATAAAACTCATTTGGGCTCGATTTGAAAATGTTTTGGGCTTTAGACCACAGAGAGTTTAAAATCTGGCTCGATATGCAAATCAAAACACCCCAAACCCGCCCCACGAGCTTTGACCAGGTTGGTATGTTCCTCAAGTAAACCGGTTCAAAATTCTTTTGTTACTTAGGAAAAACTTGTATGATTTTTAAAAATATTGTTTAGGTTGGGCTTGAGTTGAAAACAAATTTATCTTATATTAAAACCCATTTATTTAAGGTGACAAAACATTTAGAGTTAATTTTAAAAGGAATTTACTTAAACTTTAATTGATAAAAATCCATAAACATAATAAATAGAAGAAAAATAAAGTAGACCACAATGGCCTTATTATATCAATGATCCCAAAGTAAAACTTAAAATACTTAAAATAAATTGAAAGTCCAAATCATAAATTTCTTGCTATGCATGGCCACCTTTAAGCTCCCGCCACCCGGTCCATTATCGCTCATCATCTTTGAAAAATATTCCCCAAACGGGGTGAGTCAACAGACTCAATGTGTACACAACACTAAGTCATAATAGAATCAGGCATGCAAATGATACACATTCAAATCATAGAATACAATTAATGATGCATTCCCAAACCCAAACCTAATTAACCATCCGCTACACACCACCCGTACACTGCCACTGCCACCGTGGGACTACTAAGTCAACCCTCCATCCGCTACACACCATCGAAGGCGATCATTTGCGATCGACGTGCTCATCGCCCATATAATTTGTGTCATTAGACACCATATTCAAATAATGTAACCGGTTACCAAATTCGGATAATGTAACCGGGTTACCATATTCAAATTTTGTGACCGTAGTCACCATATTCCGTTGGTGAGACCGAAGTCAACACCTTCTTCCCCTTTCACATAGATCCCGAATGCCCCATAAATTTTATATCATGCATAACATACTTAATTCTCATTCATGTTACTATTCATATGTTCAAAATATATCATATTCATAATCCTATCAGTAGTAGGAAACGTGCACAGGTACTTTTACCACATTTGTGGTACTTAGCCACATTCACATTCTTATGCATATTCATATATTAAAATAATTGCCATATGATATATCGAAGGTTAGTATGAGTACACACATTCTTAATAATACATTTAATTTAAACATAGCCATGAACCTATCAAAACTTAGGGTAGGGTACACACTGATTTGCTTAACGAATTCCTTGAAATCCCAAATCGATCTCCATCATTAGATCTCAAATTCCTACATTTGATTAATCACTTACTAATTTAATAAAAAGCCATTCGACCATAAATCCAAATCCTAGTAGGATTAGTATTCTTAAAACTTACCTTGAAATTCTCAAATCCCAAAATCCTTGTATCCTCTCATTTAAATCCCTATAACTACATGTTAGATCAATTTCTAACATTTATTCACAACAAATAACCCTTAGCCGTATGTTAAATATGACTTACCTTAGATTCTTAAATCCCAAATTCACCGAATAACTAGGGAACACGCGGCTTATGGTGTACCTTCGGAAAAGAACTTCTCCTTCCTTGTAGTCGACACTTAGTAAATCCCGAAAGATCTCTTCACAGCATGATATTAAGGGTATTAGAATCTTAATTTAATGACCTTAAAAGAAATAGAATGAGAATCTAACCTAATCTTACCCTTCTTCAAGAATTTGATGGAACTCTTGCTTGAACCCTTAGCGATGTTCGGCTATGGCTTTGATGTGGATAACAATTTCGGCTCTTGAGGCTTAGTGAGAAATCGACTAGGGCTATTGGTATCTTCGGCTTTTGATTGTGTTTGTAATAGAAGAAGAAAAGAAAAGAGAAAAAGAGAATAATGGCGAGAAAATTCGCAGAGAGAAGAGGAGAAACTTTAGAGAATTTCGCAGAGGTTTTCTTGAAAAGAAAAGAATGAATGAAGAATAGCCTTACTCTTCCTTTTATAGCCAAAATTACTAGCTAGAGTCCTTTACTTGGCCACCACTCTTCTATTTTGATAGCTTTATCCCTTGATTTATCACTTTAATAAAACTTAATCCAATAATTATCTCTTATCTCTTAATAAAAATAATACTAATAATAATCCTCTTTTATCTCTTCCTTATCTATCAAAATAAAAGAAATAATATCCACATTTATCTCTTGAAAATAATCTAAAATAAATCCATTATTTATCCCTTATTTATCCACCATTTATCTCTTAAAAATAAAAGAATAAAAGCTCCTAATTTATAGCCATGTGCCGTCCACCTCACTTCTTCTGGAAGCAAAATAAAATTCCTTTTATTTGCTTCCCATGTGACTCGAACTCAGGCCCAACACCTTGCATGTGGCGCCATTTCCAGAGGCCCTAAGTGGCATCTCCAGCCACTTTTCCAAGCCTGTTTGTGTGTCAAATTCCTCATATTATTTTCTTAAGGCCACCTTGCCTTAGTTTTCTCTTTTAAGCCTTAAAACTTGACATTTCTTTACATTTCCAAGTTTCCAAAAATTTTCGTTTGGCTCTTTAAACTTGACATTTCCTTACATTTCCAAGTTTCGAGAAATGTTTACTTTCCTCTTTTGAATCATTTCCACATCATTTCCTTACATCCCCTAGTTTACAAAAATGTTCACTTTCCTCTTTTAAACCTAACGTTTCCAAAGCATTTCCTTACATTTCCATACATTGCCTTACATTTCCATACATTTCCATGCACCTTAGGGTTCCTAGAACTCCTCGTAACACATCCAACACACCCACCGAGCCCACTATCTCATGAATTACACACGAACGCATAACCCCTAATCTAGGATGTTACGCTTCTACCCTCCTTAAAAATAATTTAGTCCTCGAAATTACTTATTAACACCATACAATCCTTCTCACCGCACTATGCTTTCATTGCGCACTCGATCTTAATAGAACCATCATACTTTCTAGGCACAATCCCTAAGTTCACGTCCCTAGAACTTATTTCTAACGTCGCGATTTAATTCGAGTAAAAAGTTTTATGAATTAGTCCTTGTTTCACTGATTATTCGCGAAGAATTTTTATGGAAAAATTTTAGGAGTGGTTCTTTCGTATCCATACATGCACACAGATCTTTACATTCATACATCCATCAATCAATTATGAACTTTCGTTCATTCGAGAAATGTTGTAGTTTTCATTGTTGTTGTTTTTCCACTACCCGAGGTATTTTCGTAATTTGCCCTACAGGGTATTTTTGTAATTTGTCAAAATGAGGTTCCTTGGTGATTTTGTCAAAAGTATTTTGGAATTTTTAAATTCCAGGGTATTTTGAAAAATTTTGAAATCAGGGGTATTTGGTAATTTTTAACCTCGAGAATATTTCTGTAATTTTCCAAAACTAGGGTAAATTTGTAAAATTTAATAAGTTAGGGATATTTCAAAAGTTTTAAAACTTTGAGGTTCTCTTTTTGAGAGTTGCACTTTTCAAAACGATGATGTTGCAAAATTTTTAGAAGTCGTAAGTCATTTTGGTAATTTCGTAAGTTAGGGGCAATTTTGTAATTTTTCCAAAATCAAATTATTTTGATATTTTACAAATTAGGGTTTCTGAATGTTTATAAAATAATGAAATTTTGGTAAAGCTGTTGAGTAGTTGAACATTTTAGAATCCAAGGGCATTTTTGTAATTTTCGCAAATCGGGAGTTTTTCGAAAAATGTTGTAAAAATAATTTTCTCGATTTAAAGAAAGTTTTAAAAGTTTGAAAAAACTAGGGTTTGTTGTTTTGTTCTCTCTTCTTTTTTTTTTTAAAAAATGGCTAGTTCCCTTTTCGGGTTTTAGTCATTATGTTTAGCCTATGACCGAGCCCTCTTTGGTCGGGGTGAACCAAAGCTACGCACTGAGCGGGATTCGAGTGGAGAGGAGGTGAGTCACGAGGATGCTTAAATACCAAGCTCCCACCAAAACCATTCCTAGACATGCGCACGCAGGTTGCCACACCACCGAGCCCTCTCGAGTTAGGGTGAACCGAAAGCTACGCACTGTAGGATTCTGCGAAGAAGAGGTGAGTCACTAGACCGCTTAAATACCAAGCTCTTCCTGATCAATCCTAGACATGCGCACGGGGGTTACCACACCCCTAGCTCGATGACTTAGCCATAGGTTTGTTTAATGGAATTAAGTCTTATGTGTTTGTGTTTGAGTAAACTAGTCCTAGGGTTCAAGTTCCTATCATGCTATTCTACGTTCCACTCCTCTTCTACCCTTCCATAATTCATAACATAAACCACATAATCACACAAGAGATCAAGTACTTACAGTGGATCATGGTGGAGACTTAGGTGCCATGCCGAAAAACACGCTTATTTCCAAAAATATTTTCATAAAACTCATTTGGGCTCGATTTGAAAATGTTTTGGGCTTTAGACCACAGGTAGAGAGTTTAAAACTGGGCTCGATACAAATCAAACACCCCAAACCCGGCCCACGAGCTTTGACCAGGTTGGTATGTTCCTCAAGTAAACCGGTTCAAAATTCTTTTGTTACTTAGGAAAAACTTGTATGATTTTTAAAAATATTGTTTGGGTTGGGCTTGAGTTGAAAACAAATTTATCTTATATTAAAACCCATTTATTTAAGGTGACAAAACATTTAGAGTTAATTTTAAAAGGAATTTACTTAAACTTTAATTGATAAAAATCCATAAACATAATAAATAGAAGAAAAATAAAGTAGACCACAATGGCCTTATTATATCAATGATCCCAAAGTAAAACTTAAAATACTTAAAATAAATTGAAAGTCCAAATCATAAATTTCTTGCTATGCATGGCCACCTTTAAGCTCCTGTAGGCGACCTTGGTCCATTCTTCGCTCATCGCTTTGAAAAATATTCCCCAAGCGGGGTGAGTCAACAGACTCAATGTGTACACAACACTAAGTCATAATAGAATCAGGCATGCAAATGATACACATTCAAATCATAGAATACAATTAATGATGCATTCCCAAACCCAAACCTAATTAACCATCCGCTACACACCACCCGCACACGCCGGTCCACACGTGGGACTACTAAGTCAACCCTCCATCCGCTACACACCATCGAAGCGATCATTTGCGATCGACGTGCTCATCGCCCATATAATTTGTGTCATTAGACACCATATTCAAATAATGTAACCGGTTACCAAATTCGGATAATGTAACCGGTTACCATATTCAAATTTTGTGACCGTAGTCACCATATTCCGTTGGTGAGACCGAAGTCAACACCTTCTTCCCCTTTCACATAGATCCCGAATGCCCCATAAATTTTATATCATGCATAACATACTTAATTCTCATTCATGTTACTATTCATATGTTCAAAATATATCATATTCATAATCCTATCAAGTAGGAAACGTGCACAGTACTTTTACCACATTTGTGGTACTTAGCCACATTCACATTCTTATGCATATTCATATATTAAAATAATTGCCATATGATATATCGAAGGTTAGTATGAGTACACACATTCTTAATAATACATTTAATTTAAACATAGCCATGAACCTATCAAAACTTAGGGTAGGGTACACACTGATTTGCTTAACGAATTCCTTGAAATCCCAAATCGATCTATCGCCTTAGATCTCAAATTCCTACATTTGATTAATCACTTACTAATTTAATAAAAAGCCATTCGACCATAAATCCAAATCCTAGTAGGATTAGTATTCTTAAAACTTACCTTGAAATTCTCAAATCCCAAAATCCTTGTATCCTCCTGTCGAAATCCCTATAACTACATGTTAGATCAATTTCTAACATTTATTCACAACAAATAACCCTTAGCCGTATGTTAAATATGACTTACCTTAGATTCTTAAATCCCGAAATTCACCGAATAACTAGGGAACACGCGGCTTATGGTGTACCTTCGGAAAAGAACTTCTCCTTCCTTGTAGTCGACACTTAGTAAATCCCGAAAGATCTCTTCGACATGAGATATTAAGGGTATTAGAATCTTAATTTAAACAGACCTTAAAAGAAATAGAATGAGAATCTAACCTAATCTTACCCTTACTGAAGAATTTGATGGAACTCTTGCTTGAACCCTTAGCGATGTTCGGCTATGGCTTTGATGTGGATAACAATTTCGGCTCTTGAGGCTTAGTGAGAAATCGACTAGGGCTATTGGTATCTTGGCTTTTGATTGTGTTTGTAATAGAAGAAGAAAAGAAAAGAGAAAAAGAGAATAATGGCAGGAGAAAATTCGGCGAGAGAGAGAGAGGAGAAACTTTAGAGAATTTCAGCAGAGGTTTTCTTGAAAAGAAAAGAATGAATGAAGAATAGCCTTACTCTTCCTTTTATAGCCAAAATTACTAGCTAGAGTCCTTTACTTGGCCACCACTCTTCTATTTTGATAGCTTTATCCCTTGATTTATCACTTTAATAAAACTTAATCCAATAATTATCTCTTATCTCTTAATAAAAATAATACTAATAATAATCCTCTTTTATCTCTTCCTTATCTATCAAAATAAAAGAAATAATATCCACATTTATCTCTTGAAAATAATCTAAAATAAATCCATTATTTATCCATTATTTATCCACCATTTATCTCTTAAAAATAAAAGAATAAAAGCTCCTAATTTATAGCCATGTGCCGTCCACCTCACTTCTTACGGAAGCAAAATAAAATTCCTTTTATTTGCTTCCCATGTGACTTCGAACTCAGGCCCAACACCTTGCATGTGGCGCCATTTCCAGAGAGGCCCTAAGTGGCATCTCCAGCCACTTTTCCAAGCCTGTTTGTGTGTCAAATTCCTCATATTATTTTTCTTAAGGCCACCTTGCCTTAGTTTTCTCTTTTAAGCCTTAAAACTTGACATTTCTTTACATTTCCAAGTTTCCAAAAATTTTCGTTTGGCTCTTTAAACTTGACATTTCCTTACATTTCCAAGTTTCCAGAAATGTTTACTTTCCTCTTTTGAATCATTTCCACATCATTTCCTTACATCCCCTAGTTTACAAAAATGTTCACTTTCCTCTTTTAAACCTAACGTTTCCAAAGCATTTCCTTACATTTCCATACATTGCCTTACATTTCCATACATTTCCATGCACCTTAGGGTTCCTAGAACTCCTCAGAACACATCCAACACACCCACTGAGCCCACTATCTCATGAATTACACACGAACGCATAACCCCTAATCTAGGATGTTACAGTTTTGTATTGAGAAATTCAGGGAATAGTACTCTAACGTGCTGAGTTTCGATTCTCCGTTTGACTAAATAACTAAATATCCTTTTAATAAATTTTGTAAATAATGAGATGATTTTCGTTACGAGAGTTTAAAATATCATGTCCTAACGTGCTGGATGTGATGTTTGTATTCTTTCGGAACAAAGAAATCTCAAAATTTAACTCAAATTGTTCAATTTTTTTTAAGAAATCATGTTTTCAAATCTTTTCGAATTTTCGACATTAGGACAATAACTAATCAATCCGGTACCAATTTTGGGCGTTACGAGGGTGCTAATCCTTCCTCGTACGTAATCGATTTCGGAACCCGTTTTCTTAAATTTCGTAGGCCAAAATCAATGTTTTTGAATAAAATGTTTTAAAAGGTGATCCGATCACACCTATGCAAAAAAGGATTGGTGGCGACTCCATTTTCGTTTTTAAAGTCGATCCCCTTTTTTTATAAAAACTAAAAAATGGTTTCGATAGGGGTGTTACATTTCTCTTGATCTTGATGCTTGAATATCGCTCTCTTGAGTCTTGAAGTGTTCTTAAAGTATATTTATACTAAGAAACAATTTTTTTCAATGTTTATGGCCATTGGGGATGAAATCTAGTTGTTTTTTGGGCTTAAAAACTATCCCTGCACATCATGTCTCGAGACCTAGCAAGATGTCTTGAAACAAGGTTGAAAAATAGTCGTTATATAACTGTTGGCAGGCCATGTCTCGAGACAATCTGCTAATTGTCTCTAGACATACTGCACAATGTTTCAAGACAGGCAACTCCTGAAGCAGATTTTTGCTTCGAAGTTTTCATGTCTTTAGACGTATAATCGTATGTCTCGGGACTTGCATGTTAAAATCCCTTAAAAACATTTTAAACACCTTAGAACACTTTGGTATTAATCCAAAAACATTTAGATAAATTAAAACACATTTAAAATATGTTTTTGAGTATTTTGCAAGTCTTTAAAAATACGTTGAAAATGTTTGATACAAATTTCAATCATATTTTCACTAGATGATAATATATATATATATAATTTATCTTAAATGTTATTATATTAAAAGCTTGGGACATCAAAGCTAATAATATAGTAGTCTCCATCTCAAGCACTTATATTATCAATCTCACATTGACTATAAAACATTTTCATATCTCGTCCTTACACTATAAGTTTCTTCACCATTTACATAATCTATTTAAAAAATTTTCATTTGAAGAAATTCATAAGTGAAGCCTATAATTTAATTTTATTCATATATTATTTATTTATTTTTATTTAGTATTTATATTATATCATAAAAACATTAGTTCAAGCCCACTTAACTGACCCATATATGGTTTTCTTGGTCTCTCCGGAGACATTCATGTCGATAAGTCAAGACAGATATTTCCATGATTCCACCTTGCTGGCTTTTCGACCTCCTTGGTGCTCCTCTTCAGTTTTTTGACGTCCCTCTAATGACAACGACTAATGAAAGTAGCTAGGGTTTGGTTATTTCTGATATTTGTTTCTAGGGTTTGCGTTTGCTGAGGTTGAGCTATGGTTCATTTCAAGCCTTTCGACTTCTTTTTTTTTTTGGGGGGGGTTCTGTAGGCCTTTTTTATGTTTGTATTTGTTCTTTTATTTAATGAAATCTTCGTATTGAACAAGAAAAAGAGCATGCCAAATCCCAAGTAAAAAAAATCAAACTTTGTGTATAACTATAAATTTATTTAGAAAGTATACATGAATAATATATAGATGATAACAATAAAATCACTCAAAACAAACATATATAAATAATCTGGTCTACAAGTGATCCATGAAATGAATTTAAATATGCTAATCAACACACTCTTATAACAAGAATATCTAAAAATCATATGTTTATTGTCAAGGGAAAACATAGTACCATGATTCAAGGTTTTAGCACGGTAGGCAAATCAGGCAACTTAAGGTAGTTCTTGTTTAGGTGTTTCCGGCTTTGGTAGATTGGGTAACTTTGGTAGTTCTGGTTTGGGTAGCTCTGGAACTTTGGGTTCTTCGGGTTTCGGCATGTTAGGCAATTCAGGAACTTTAGGTAATTCAGGTTTTGGCAACTCAGGAGTTTTGGGCAATTCTGGTTTCGGTACCTCTGGAACTTTAGGCAATTCTGGTTTTGTTAACTCGGGAATTTTAGGTAATTGAGGTTTTGGTAATTCAGGAGTTTTTGGCAATTCTGGCTTAGGCACATCAGGAACTTTTGGTAATTCAGGTTTTGGCAACTCAGTCGCTTTGGGTAATTCTGGTTTTGGTACCTCAGGAATTTTAGGCAATTCTGGTTTTGTTAACTCAGGAATTTTTGGCAATTCAAGAGCTTTGGACAATTCCGGCTTAGGCACCTCAGGAGCTTTAGGCAATTCTGGCTTTGGTAACTCAGGAACTTTTGGTGATTCAGGTTTTGGCAACTCGGGAGCTTTGGGTAATTCAGGCTTGGACAATTCTGGCTTAGGTAACTCGGGAACTTTAGGCAATTCTGGCTTTGGTAACTCAGGAACTTTTGGTAATTCAGGTTTTGGCAACTCGGGAGCTTTGGGTAATTCAGGTTTTGGCAACTCGGGAGCTTTGGGTAATTCAGGCTTGGGCACTTCAGGAACTTCAGGAAATTCTGGCTTTGGTAACTCCGGAACTTTTGGTGCTTCAGATTTTGACAATTTAGGAGCATTGGGCTTCTCTGGAACTTTGACTTCTTCGGGTTTTTTCAACTCTGGCACTTTCGGAAACTCAGGAACCTTGGGTAATTCCGGTTTTGGCAACTCTGGAACTTTCGGAAACTCGGGAACCTTAGGCAATTCGGGCTTTGGCAACTCTGGCACTTTCGGAAACTCAGGAACCTTGGGTAATTCCGGTTTTGGCAACTCTGGAACTTTCGGAAACTCGGGAACCTTAGGCAATTCGGGCTTTGGCAACTCCGGAACTTTAGGCAATTCAGGTTTTGGCAACTCAGGCATTTTAGGTATTTCAGGTTTCGGTATTTCCGGCAATTCAGGCTTTGGAAGTTCAACCTTTGGGAAGGACGGCATCTCAGGCAACTCGGGTTTAGGAATCTCCGGCACAGATGTCTCCAAAAGACGCCGAGCACCAACCAAGACTGTGTTGCTACTCATCGATGACAAAGTGATTAATAAAAAGGGTAACACCAAAAAAGGCAAACGATGATAAGCCATGATTAAGAAAATCAGATGGGAGATGACAAGAAGTGCTTCAAAATGAATACTTGAAGGGTGCTTGTTTATGCAATTGCATGAAATGACGAGGCTTTTATAGGTAACAGGAAGTGGAGAACAAGGAGGTTTTGTAGATGTTTGGTGAGAAATTCTAGATTTTGTTAGCTCAACTTCTCACCTGTTCTTTACTGAAAAACTATATATCAAACTATGACACATACATTTGACCACCATTGTGAAGTTGTCATCACCCTAATCAAGCCTTTGGTCTTTATATTGGTTGAATAAGCAATTAATGTACTCATATTATCATACTAAATTAACATTTGTTTAACACCTTAATTCTGCTTTATTTTCTTCAAACATAAGCTGGGATTTTTTTTAAATTTTGATTACGTCGCGGTTATATAAAATAATTAGATACAATATTAAGAAAATAATAATATATGAACGAAATAAATTTGATATAAAAGAATAATGTAAAATTTTATTTGCTATGTTTGGTTTGTTCAACTATATAATACCAACTTGCTTTTGCAACGATAATTATGTTTTTTGCTTCTTTGTTATTTAAAAATAAATTAAAATATTAAAGTTTGGTTATATACAATTAGAGGTGGTCATGTGTCAGATAGGGTCGAGCCTCAATAGAATTTTAGGCTCATTTTTAGGCCCGAGTATGGCTCTGTCTGAAAAATGGGTTTAAATTCTTACCCAAGTTCGGCCCGGATAAAAATGCTAAAACTCGAGCCCACCCGTATTAAATTCTTTTATATTATTATTTTTATATAAAAATAAATTTAAAAATATAATACATCAAATACACTAAAAAGATTAAAATCAATGTTTCCCAACAAATTGAAAATAAATTTTATTTGCTACGTTTGGTTTGTTCAACTATTAATACCAACTTGCCTTTGCAACGATAATTATGTTTTTTTGTTTCTTTGTTATTTAAAAATAAATTGATGAAAGACGTAGAAGAAAATTAAAATATTAAAGTTTGATTACATATAGTTAGAGGTGATCATGTGTCGGACCGGCTTAAACTTTAATAGAAGTTTAGGTCCATTTTTTAGGCCCAAATACGGCTCAGTCTGAAAAATGGGCCTAAATTTTTACCCAAGTCTGGCCCGGATAAAAATACTAAAATCTGAGCCCGCCCGTATTAAATTTTTTTATATGATTATTTTTATATAAAAATAAATTTAAAAATATAATACATTAAATACACTTAAAACATTAAAATGAATGTTTCCCAACCAATTGAAAATAAATTAAAAAAAATTATTTATACTTAAATAACACTAAGATATGTTCAACTTAGCAACCAAATACCTCTAAAATAGTAGCAAAATTAACAATAAAATAAGAGGTTATACAATATCTAAAAATATCAACAAAATAGTAACAATATAATAGCGAAACGTCACCAAAATAATGACAAAACAACAGCAAAAACAGTGAAAACAATAGCAAAAAACAGCAGATTTTTTATTTATTTTTTTACAAATTCGGGTTGAGCTCAGGCCAAAAAAAAAAAAACTAACCCAAAGATCGGCCAGTTTATTGATAAATTTATATAATTACAATACTGAAAAAAAAGAAAAGAAAAGAAAAGCAATATATATGGTTTGTGGAATGATTATATTAGGCATAAATTGGATGTTATTGAATCCATAAAAAATTATGTTTTGTGTGTTTTTATGCTAAGATTATTGATAAATTTTAATGGATTGAATTATGATTTTTTGTTAAATTGGTTTGATAGACGTTTATTGAAGGTATTATCTTTCTTATATGAATATATATTTAATTTTTGGGTACTTGGACAATACGTATTTAAAAATTTTTATTTTAAGTTTGGTTTTATAAAATTTAGTTTTGAATTTTAATTGTAAAAATTATGATGGTTGTTTGTTTAAGTATTTAAAAAAATAATCAAAGATTAAGGTTCGGTTTCTGATTGCATCATTTAAATAACTTTATTTTGGGTTATTTTGAAAACTATAGTGTGATCAGGAATTTCAATTTTAACATTTAATTGTTATAGAAATTTTTAAATTTGAATATTGGTATGTTTATATTTATATTAAAATAACTTAATTTAAGGAATAAGTCTCCAAAGTGACCTTTGTTGCGAGAAATTATTTTGTTTTGGAATATAAAAGGTTATGCACATATAACTTAAGTTATGTTAATATTGATCAATTTAAAAGAAAGTTAATATTTAACAAAATTACATGTGCAACTGGGGTAATAAACATGTGACAATTATTTGATTTTACATGTGAGTGATAAATCGACCCAAAAAAAGATTTATTGTTCGACATGTTCTTATTGACAATGTTTAATTACTACACCAAGATATCACCTACAAGTTAATATTTTGTCCAAAGATGAAATATTAATAGAGTGATCGGTATCTTGATATGAGATTTACCTTTATTCAAATTATTTTTGTTTAAATTTGAAATCTTATGTGAACTTGTTTTGATTGATTCAACTACTATACTGGCCAACATCACTACACGCATTGAAACATTCAGGGGCATTATGTCTGATAATATTAGCACAGCTAAGGAATTTAGGATCGACATTGAAAAGAGATTTGTCAAGAACGAAAATGTAAAAATTGATACGTTCTTAACAAATTTAACTTCAATGAGGTATATAAGAAAATAAGAAAGTTGCATATACTACATTACAAAAGAAACAACAAGAGGAGTTAACTAAATATGGTTGTTTCTCTTTTGGTGCGACAATGCACTTCTTAATTTTCTTTGTTTGAGGGTAATTTGATTTTGGTAACTAAACGCACTTGGTGAATAAATTATGGTGCAACAACTCGCATTAGTGTGTTTATGCAAGGCTGTCAAAACTATTGAAAGCCTAATGATGGTAAAAGATACATTTATGTAGGCTACAATAATCCGGTAGAAGTTGAAACAATAATGACTTTTAGATTATTATTAATAATTGGATTTTATTTGAAATTGAACGAGACTTATGTTATACCATCCTTTAGGCGGAACTTGATTTCCATTTCAACATTGGATAAATTTAGTTATTCTTGTTCATTTAGAAATTGAAATTTTAGTCTCTTTCATAATTTAAATTTGGTTGGTTCCAGTTCTTTATCAGGTTATGAAAATTTATATTTAATTGATACTATTACTTCATTTAAATGAATCCTTGCACAGAAACACAAATTAACAGCTAAGAATTTGGCTTCATTGTAACGCAAGAGATTAGGTTATATCTCAAAAAGGAGAATTGAGAGACTTGTGTCCAACAATATTTTTGATCTCTTTGATTTTTTTCGGATACTCTAAAAGATATAAGGGTTACAAATTTTATGATCTCACTACTAATGTTATTTTTAAGACAAATAATGTTCATTCTTTGATGATGTTGAGTTTGTGGGGGAAGAGAGAATTAAAGACATTGTATTTAAAGAAGAATATGTTGATATTCCTCAATGCTTTCTTTTAATTGTTATTGATAAAGATCATGAACACTTTGTTATACCTGATATTGTTCAAGCAGCAACTTTGGATCAAGACAATGTCGTTGAACCTCCCGGTCAAGTAACAAACTCTACAACCTCAAGAATGAAAGTCATTAAGAAGGCCTACTAGAGAAAGGGTTATAATGGCTTTAGTGACATATTTTGACTTTGAGCTATATCAGATGGATGTCTAGACTATGTTTCTCAGTGGCGACATTGATGAGACAATTTATATAATGCAACCAAAAAGCTTTGCGTTCGATGATGTAAAGTCAATGGTTTTCAAATTAAAGAAATTCATTTATGGGCTTAAGAGGGCCTTTCGTCAATGGTATTACAATATTCACCAAGTGATGATCTCATTCGATTTTGAAATGGTTTTGGTTAATGATTGTATATATCACAAGGTTAGTGGGAGTAAGCATAGTCTCAATCAAGACCCCAAGAATGACTTTGAGATTACAGAAATGCATAAGATTTCCTGCATTTCAACAGTGGGAAATCTAAGGTATGTTCAGGTTTGTACACGTTCAGATATTGCATATATTGTTGGATGTTGAGCAAATATTTGAATGATTCGGGTATGGATAATTGAAAAGCAACCAAACGATTCATACATTATATTCAGAAAACAAGATATTGCATGCTCACATTCCAAAGATCTAATAAGTTAGAGATCATCAGGTATACAAACTTTGATTTTATGGTATATTGATGCAAAATATTTTTACTAAGGTGCAAAATAATAATATATATTATATGAATGAGAAACACTTATATTGTAAAAAAGTATCAATTTCTTTAAATTTTTACATAATTCTTCAGAGTTTCTGTATTTGAATAAATTCATAAGAGAGCTTATAGTTTAAAGTTATTTATGTATAATAATATATTGTTATTTAATATTTATATTATAAGATATATTATTTATATAATATTATATTATATCATATATATTATATATTACAAGGTTTTGGTTATTTAAGGAAATAAATATAATGTTTACAATATAATATTTTTTTAAAGATATATGTTAGGTCCAAAAATATCAAGAAGGGAGTAAATTGATATTTTAAAATTCTTTTCAAACTTTTCTAAATGATAAGGTGATAAACCATAAAAGTAACACATTTTAATGCCACGCTTAGCGTGTTTTTGGATGATTATTTATATAATTTGGTGAATTCGATGCTCCTAATCCCTTAAATTTATGTTTCTATACTTAGGAGAGCATAGGGGAGCGAAAGGAACGGAAAACGGGCCAAAACCGGACAAAACGGGCCATCTTAAGGATCACACACGGCCAAGCTAGAACCACACGGGTAGGGCACATGCTCGTGTGACCCACACGGGCTGGACACATGCTCGTGTTCCAGCCCGTGTCAATCGCGAGCCATGTAAATTTCCACACGGCCTGGGCACCCTCACACGGGCTGAGCACACGCCCGTGTCCCTATCGCACCCTGCTTTGTTTTCACGCAGAAAAAGCCTATTTTTAGGGATTCTGAGCCTTCTAAAGTCTATAAATACACACCAGAGGAAGACCTAAGGGAGGACGCTGAGTAGAACGAATAAATTACTCGGAAGCCGTCGGAATCATCTCGGAAGCAGATCTACTCCAAGATTGAAGATCTCCATCAAGTTCTTTAGAAGTTTTTGGGTTCTTTATTGTTGTTTTCTGGATTCTAAGATGTTTTCCTTTTACGTTATGAACTAAACTCCCTAAATACCTAGGGAGGATGAAACCTATGATGAAACTTATTATTTAATTATCTGAATTAAATGATAAATACTTGTTCTTGTTCTTAATTATGTGTTCTTAACTCTTGCTTTAATATTTTCAGGATATTAATCCAAGTTTGATGTGCTTATTCAGTGGAGCAAAAGTCCCTTTTTAAGAGAAGATCTAGCATAATTAAGCGGAGTTGATTGCAACCCTAGAAATAGGACGACATAAACCTGTCGGATTAGAGTCAAATCTAAAAAGGGAATCCATAGATCGAGTTAATACGACGATAGGGGTTTTAATTAGAAAGAGATTTCAATTAATCAACCTAGAGTCAGTTGTTCTTAGTCTCGAAAGAGATATTAACATAATTCAGGGATTTCTACGGATCAAGACAAGTGAATAAATCATTTAATTCAGAGTCATAATAATAAGTGAAGTCTAGGTGGATTCTTTCTTGGGTATTGTCTTTATTCATTGGTTTATTTCGATTACTTTCTTCACTCTCTGTCGCGTTCATAGTTAATTAGTTAGTTAAAATTTAGATTAAAATAAATCCCCTTAATTATTAGGCTAAATAATAAAAAGATAATTATTACTAGTAATTTTAGTCCTTGTGGATACGATATTCCGGACTCACCATATCTATACTACTATTCGATAGGTGCGCTTGCCTTTGTCGAATTATTAGTTAGTTTCGAGCCCGTCATAAGGAAATGAAAGAAAATCTTGGATAATTCGATTTATAGTGGTTCGGTCCCAATTGCCTACTTCCACTACCTTGGTATACCTTAACGAAGGATTTCCCAATTCACTATACTTGAATACTTTTCTCTTGATTTTGATGCTTGAATATCTGTCTCTTGAGTCTTGAAGTGTATTTATACCAAGACACAAATTTTTCAATGTTTATTGCCATTGGGGATGAAATCTAGCCATTGAAAGTATTAATTTTGGGCTTAAAAATTATCCTTGCACGTCATGTCTCAAGACCTAGCAAGATGTCTTGAGACAAGGTTGAAAAATAGTCGTCATATAACTGTTGGCATGCCATGTCTTGAGACATGAATAATGTGTCTCGAGACAATCTGCCAATTGTCTCTAAACATATTGCACAATGTCTCAAGACAGGCTGTAACACCCCTTACCCATATTCAACGCCAGAATAGGGTTACGGAGTATTACTGGACTTACAACACAATTACACAACCTTTTCACGTACATTATAACATTTCATACATTCATCAATTAATCTAAATAAATTTGTCCCTAATACGAGCCTACGAGGCCCTAAACATGCTTTGGGAGTGGTTCGAAACTAAATCGGTAACTTAAGAAACTTTCACGAATCTCAGAAAATTTTTCTCAAAACAGGGGACACACGTCTTTGTGGCCAGGCCGTGTGTCTCACACGGCCACCAGACACGCCCGTGTCACAGGCCATGTGGACATTCAAAATGGAAGCACATGGCCGTGTCCTAGCCCATGTCTGACCCCGTGTAACTCTCTGACTTGGGTCGCACGGCCAACACACACGCCCTTGTGACTAGCCCATGTGCCCTAAAAATGGCCATACACGCCCGTGTGCCAGGCCATGTGATTGGTCGTGCCAAACTTGTAGGGTATACTGACTTATGCCACACGGCCCAGTCACACGCCCGTGTGTGAGGCTGTGTGGAGCAGACTGACTTGATTTCTAAAACCACACCAGGGGACACACGGCCGTGTAACATAACCGTGTGTCATACACAGCTAAGACACACGCCCGTGTCTCTACCCGTGTGGACAAAAATAGGCTATTTACCAAGCCAATTTGCCACCCAATTTTGAATGTACCTACAAGGCATCAATTTGCACTATCTCAAAACATAAATAGGCATTTAAACCAGCCAATTCAAACATAATTCATGCATATTCTATACCACATTTCTCATTACATTCAAGTAGTCAAAATAGACCAATTCATTTATACCAAAATCTCACAACCTTAAATCATCAATATAACTACCC
Source organism: Gossypium sturtianum (assembly GCA_025698515.1). Classification (NCBI taxonomy): domain Eukaryota; kingdom Viridiplantae; phylum Streptophyta; class Magnoliopsida; order Malvales; family Malvaceae; genus Gossypium; species Gossypium sturtianum. Next base: position 4,237,974 of record CM046946.1, on the reverse strand, counting down.
AAAAACATGTATTCTTTATTATGGTTCACTATCTACTAATATTACCAATATCAACATTCAACCATTTAACACATACTATATCAATAACCACAAGCCTCATAATAAACTATTCACATATCCATCCATGAACTCAAAATATCAACCATATATGCACATATATGCACACAACCAAATCCACCAAATTAAGCCAACACTCATGGCCATATTTACAAACCAAAACTTATGTCATTACAAGTCATTACAAATAACCAAAATCACTAACAACCCATAATCAAAATGACACAAAATACATATACATGCCATATACTTAATATACCAAAGTTCAAAGGTACCAAGTGATAGGTGGTAGTGTGAAGCGATCTCCGACGATCCCCGAATCCGAGCTAGCTTTATAATCACTATAACACGGGAAAAATAAACAAAGTAAGCTATAAAGCTTAGTAAGCTCGTATGAGATAAACTTAATGCAATCAATAAACATAATTCAATAATTTGAATACATGATCGTTGTTTTCGCGATGTCAAAGTCTTAAAATTTATAAAAAGAATGATCGAACCTGGAAACTAACTACGACAACGATAATATGAGATGATGCACAAATCAAAAGGTCTTTAACAGGGTTGTAACGGGGCTTGGGTTAAGGTATGGATAAAGGCTGAATTAGAGGGTTAGAATCGAGATTGAATTGACAAATTACCTAACCAGAAACAATGAACTGAATATAAGTAATTACATCAATTAAAAACTAATAGTACTAATAATTCGAGCTTCTTCTTCAATATTCAAACGTATAAGCTCATTTAATCACAAAACTAATAATGAATATACTTCGATTTTTTTTCATAAGTACATACATAATAAAGGATAAATTACTGAAATAAAAATCATAGTTAGGCAATTAATCAAATCAAATCTCGATATAAGGGTAGTTAAAAAGGATGGTGATAACAAATAAAAAGGGTTTTGGGTTAATATTAGCGGGTAAGTCAATAAATGGGGTTGTTAGGATTAAAAAGGGTTCACTAGGGGTTAATTGTGAAGGTAGGCTTTTAGTGGAGTAAGTGGGTTAAATCCTAGGTGCCTTCATCATCTCTGTATATCAAATCAAAGGTGTGGTCTCGACATGTATAATCGATGCAAGTTCTAGAATAACAAATCAATGTTGACACACTCATAATCAATAAAGTGAGTAAGAGAAAAAGAATATGCTTTATAAGGCTCAAAATCTCACGAAAATTATGGGTTTTGATGTCACCTAAGTAAATTTCAAATTTCAAGGTAATATTCAAATTCAGGTAGACAACCTAGAAAAATTTTTAATTTCTGAAAAATAGACTTATCATGCTTGATTCTCTAGTATCTTAGAATTTAATTATCAATGCACAATTATCAATGACTTAATCCAAGACACATCAATAAAAATCATAAATCAAAGGAATTTCATTCTAATTATAATATGAGAAACTTACTTAAGAAACAAGACATAATTCAGGATTTGAGAATAATGCAAAAAGTTTGGCACCTAATTTCAGGAATTTGAGAATAATGAAAAAAGTTAGGCACCTTTTTAGGTTGTTCACCCCCCCACACTTAAGATGTACATTGCCCTCAATGCACAAAGATATATATATATAGAAAATTAAGTATAAATTCAAAAGATATGGAGAGAGGTGAAACTCCCTGAATTATGGATGAAATCCTTGCGTTGGAGGTGAAAGATAAGTTGGAGGAGGCGTTTCTGGTGGTGGTATGGTGGCCATCCACAGTCTCTGCGCTAGATGAAGAAATTGGGTAACTCGTGTAGAATTAGCCAGGAAATGATAATAATAATTCAAAATATACTAATTATATATTTAAAGAAAAGCAAGCTAAAGTGAAGGAAAATAAAAAATGAAATAAAATTAAAAGAAACGATTAATGGACCGAAGAGTCCTTATTGTTGGATGGTTTGCGAGGTGGGTGTGATTTCTAAGGCTGTGGTGGAGTGATGGTCGTGGTCGAGGTGTGATGCCCTAGCAGCCTTTAGAACCTAAAACCAGGAAACTAAGATAAAATAAACTAAATTAAACATAAGAGAAATAAAGAAAAGGAAAATAAAGGAGAAGAGTAAAGAAGAAGAAAAATTAAATGGTCTCAAAGACCCTTGGCTTGTCGAGTAAATGAAGCGGCCGGCATGAACTTATATAGATCGGTCTCCCTTTGGGAGACTATGCTTGATTCCTTCCGCTTCTTCGGCATTTGGTGTAGCTCAAAGGTTTTGGGAATGTATTGGAGAAGAAAAGTAGGGGGAGGTCTGAATAATGGGATAGAATAAAGGGGATAGGGAGTAGGAAAGTGAGTAAGGGAAGGGAAAAAAGAGGGGGTTTAAATAGATTTTCAAGCCTGGTACAACCCCACGCCCGTGTACCGTGGGCGTACTAAGTCACACGGCTGCGTCGCACGGCCGTGTTGAGTATCGCCGTTTCTCCCATGCCCATGTTCAGGGTGCCACACCCGTGTGTAAACTACCAGTGTCGACCACGACCGCATCGCACGGCCGTGGGGTTTTGTCGGTGCCCGTGGTGTGGTGGTTGGAGTCCGTGATTTGAAAATTGTTTCGCTCTGACTCGTACCATCTATGCCATGTCAGTACGGCGGTTCGGTGCATCCACGCGGCCACGGCCACGGCCGTGTGCAAGGCCATGTGGCCTGGAATTCTGTACTTTTGGTTAGTTTATAGTTAGGTACTATAAAGAAAGGATAAAAAAGAATAAATAAGACAAAATAAAAATGTAAAAGTTAATGGGGTTAGTACTCGGGTTGCCTCCCGAGAAGCGCTACCCACCTCTCGTTCGCTTAATCAGGGTGGTTTGAGGAGTTGAAAGTCCTTCCTCATGCTATCAGTTTCATTATCATAATATAGTTCAAGTCGAGATGCGTTTATATTGAAAGTGCCAAAAATAGGATTACTTACCTCTACTGTTCCGTATGGAAAAACACTGATTACCCTAAAAGGGATTTCTTTGTTAGTGTTAAGGTCAAGAGGAGATATTCGAAGGTCTGCTTTATCAATCAATACTTGATCTCCGATTTTGAACTTGTTTTCCGCGTGGAATGGCTCTGGTTCTGCTTTGTGTATCCCTATTTTTTCCTTAAAATGTGTCTTCCACTCGTCTAGATCATCGATCTGAATCCCTCGTTCCTCATGAGTTATTTCTTTGTTGGCACACGGTATAGGATCGGGTTCAGTTGTATTCTTTTGTGGTGCTTCCTGAAAAGAAGGGTTAACCGAATGGTTATCATTCGAATTTATTTTCTCACCTTGATTATTCGATGTTCTAGTTGAATCGAGGGCTTGAAGAGTGACTGTCTCGTCACCTACACAAAATATAAGTTCGCCTGCATCAACATCGATTTTAGTTCTGGCAGTTGCTAAGAATGGTCTTCCTAAAATTAAGGGGATCGTGTTGTCCTCATCCATGTCTAAAACGACAAAGTCTACTGGGAATACAAATTTGTCAATTTTTACGAGTACATCTTCAATTATGCCCCTAGGAATTCTAACAGTTTTATCAGCTAATTGAATGCTCATCCTAGTTTGTTTGGGCCTCCCTAGACCTAGTTGTTTAAACAATTTATAAGGCATGACATTTATGCTTGCCTCTAAATTAGCTAATGCATTATCAATAGATAAACTACCAATTAAGCATGGAATTGTAAAACTCCCTGGATCTTTTAATTTTCGTGGTAGTCTATTTTGCAATACTGCCGAGCACATTGCGTTTAGTTCCACATGTGATGCTTCATCTATCCTTCGCTTTTTCGTCAACAGCTCTTTTAGGAATTTTCTAGAGTCTGGCATCTGCGTAAGAGCTTCAAGTAACGGTAAGTTAATATGTAATTTCTTTAAAAGTTTAAGAAACTTACCGAACTGTTCCTCTGTGTCGTCTCTCCTTAATGCTTCGGGATATAGGATGCGAGGTTGGTACTCTTTGATTACCGGTTTTGGCTTATTATTACTTACCTCAACCTTACCTTCTTCGACCACGTTCTCTTGCCTCAAATTAGGCTCGTCTAATCCTTCACTATCTTGAGCTATTATTGCTTGAACTTGCTCCCTTGGGTTAGTCTCGGTGTTGCTCGGTAGTCTTCCATGTGGTCTCTCGGAGATTTGCTTAGCGAGTTGCCCGATTTGATCCTTGAACTCTTGTGGCAATGCCTCAAGTTTTGTTTCTATCTTTTGGAAACGTGTTTATGTATTTTGGGAACGTATTTCTGAGGCTGCTATGAAGTTTGTCAGCATCTCTTCAAGGTTTGGCTTCTTTTCCTGTGGGTAGGGTTGTTGTTGGAAGTTTTGGGATGGTTGTTGCCTTTGATTTCTTTGACCGCCCCATGAGAAATTGGGGTGGTTCTTCCAACCTAGATTATAAGTATTACTATAAGGGTTATTGTTAGATCGGAAATTGTTACCCATATAGTTCATTTGTTCGCTCTCCATGCCCTGTCCGTAGGGTGGCTACTCAGGATTCACCACTCCTTCACTTGCGTCGTACTGCATAACTGGATGTGCCTGTGAAGAACCATATAAACCATCAATTTTTTTATGTAGTAATTCTACTTGGTTTGAAAGCGCAGTCACTGCATCGATGTTGAAAACTCCAGCTGCTTTGGCTGGCCTTGTCCTTGTAACTTGCCACTGATAGTTATTTAGTGACATCTCTTCTATAAACTCGTAGGCTGCTTCAGGAGTTTTGTTGTTTAGGGTTCACTTGCAATTGAATCGATTAGTTGCCTTGTTGAAGGGTTCACACCATTGTAAAAGTTTAGACCTGTAGCCACAAAGGTAATCCGTGGTGTGGGCACCTCCTTAACAAATCTTTGTATCTCTCCCATGCATCATAAAGTGTCTCTAAATCCATCTGCACAAAAGAAGAGATATCATTCCTCAATTTGGCCGTTTTGGACGGTGGAAAATATTTTAGTAAATATTTTTCGGTCATTTGATCCCATGTAGTGATTGACCCTCGTGGAAGAGAATGTAACCACTGTTTGGCTTTATTCCTCAAAGAAAAGGGAAATAACCGAAGACAGATGGCATCATCAGAAACGCCATTTATCTTGAAGGTATCACAGAATTCTAGAAAATTTGCCAAGTGATTATTTGGATCTTCATCCTGCAAACCATCAAACTGAACAAATTGTTGTATCATCTGAATTGTGTTAGGTTTCAGTTCAAAATTATTTGCAGCAATAGCAGGTCTAACAATACTTGACTCAGTTCCTGTTAAACTAGGTTTAGAATAATCATACATAGTATGTGGAGCATGATTTTCGGCCATCTCTTGAGGTGGCGGATGATTATCAGCCATCCCTTCAGTAGGATTGGTTTCGCCTTCTTGCTCTCCTTCTATGTAGTTTAAGCTTCGCCTTATCTCTCTACGATTTCTGTGAACTGTTCTTTCAATATCACTGTCGTAGATTAGGGGTCCTGTCGGGTTCCTTCTAGTCATAAACTAGAGGCACCTGAAAGGAGGAAACAATAACAGAAGAAAAATTAGCTAAGTTAAAAATTAAAATTAAATTAAATTTCAAAAAATAAAAAATGGCTAAAGTAATAAAAATTAAGCTTTCTTAATATTTTAGTTCCCCGGCAACGGCGCCAAAAAATTGATCGTTGTTTTCGCGATGTCAAAGTCTTAAAATATATAAAAAGAATGATCGAACCTGGAAACTAACTATGACAACGATTTGAGGCAAGCGCACCTATCGAACAGTAGTATAGTTTAGTGGCAAGACCAGAATGTCGAACCCAAAGGAACTAAAAGTACTAATACTAACTTTCTTTTTATTATCTAGCCTAAAATAAAGGGAATTTGTGTGTTTAATCTAAATTAATTAACTACTAAACTAAAGACTCTAAGACAAAGAAGAATGAATTTGGGAAAATAACTTGAGGAAAAAGCCAATTGATAAAGACAATACCCAAGGAAGAATCCACCTAGACTTCACTTGTTATCTAACTCTGAACCAGACGATTTATTCATTTGACTTGACCCGTAAGATTCCCTAATGTATATTAAACCCTCTCTCGAAGTGAATAACGTCTAACCCTAGGTTGATTAATTGAAATCTCTTTCTAATTAAAACCCCTAGAATTGCAATAACTCGATTTATGGAATCCCATATTAGGTTTCACCCTAATCCGGCAAAATCTCGTCACCCTATCTCTAGGCGCGCGATCAACTCCGCTTAACTATGCTAGATCTAATCTTAGGTAGGGACTTTAGCTCCTCCACCTAAGCACATCAAACTTTGATCAATATCCCAAAAATATCAACACAAGAATTAAGAACACATAATTAAGAACAAGTCAAATATTTATCATATAATTTAGTAAACGATAACAAGATTCATCTAAGTTTCATCCCCCTCAGGTATCTGAGGGTTTAGTTCATAACAATAAAAGAAAACATCTCAGAAGAAAAGATAAAACAAAACATACGAAATCCCTAAAACCCCCTGAAGGAATTGAAGGAGAGATCCTCCGTCTTGAGTATAATTTCAGCTTCTAGAGATGAATCAACTAGCTATCCTCGAGTGAATCCCCACAAATCTGCCTTCTCTGGCCTATCAAGACGCCTCCAGACGATAGCCTTGGGCTCCCCCTTTTAGGTCATACTTAGGGTGTATATATAGGCTTTTGGAATGTGTTTCTTTGCCCCTAAGTATCCCAATCCGAATGAAACTTCTCTTTGCCACGGCAGGGGCACGGCCATGGCACACGCTTGTGTGAATCATGGCCAGGCCGTGTTGGACTTCATTAATGAGGCACGATCGTGTGGTCTTGGGTCCAGGCCGTGCCGATTTCGTGATCTGGCCCAATTGGCCCGTTTTAAGCCCGTTTTCCGTTCTTTTCATCCTCCGATGCTTCCCTGAGTATAAAACATGAAAATAAAGGTTTAAGAGCACCAAATTACATAAAATAAGGGATAATTCATCCAAAAGCATGCTAAATGTGGGATTAAAATATGTTACTTTTACGGTTTATCAATACATCAATAAGTATATTTCCTTAACTATCAAACCTTTCAAGTACTCATTCACAAAACTATATACTTTTGCAATCATTTCTTCGATTCAAAGTTAAAATGGTTTATACACATACTTGTACCATCTCGTACCAAACTCATATACATTCTCGTCTTTCATTTACCTGTTGAACCATTCGGAATAGAAGTCGGATACTCAAGGATCTCACACGATAAGTACTTATACCATGGCCCGAAGCCAAATCAAGGTAACTTATCCAAATACTGATATCATGGCCTGAAGCCAAATCAGCCAATATACATGGCCCGAAGCCAAATCGGTTTACCTCGCACCCGAAGTGCTATATCATGGCCTGAAGCCAACTCAAAGTATCCCTAATGACATGTCACTAGCATCCTAAACTATTCCTAAGATTCAACCGGGATTCTAACTGTCGAATCATCATCGAATCATTTCTGAACTCGTCCATAATCACATAATCACAATTCATGCTATATCAAAGCATATAAAATACATTTGAAACGAAATTAAAACTTACGAACTTACCTCGGATGCTAAAACGGCGTATCGAGTCAACTACTCCGTAACTTTATTCTTTCCCCGATCTAAGTCCATATTTCTCCTTTCTTGATCTAAATATATTCAAAATTGACTTCTTTAATCAACTATTTATTCAATTTAGTCCAAAACACATTTTAAAATACATTTATGCTTTTGCCCCTAATATTTCACATTTTTCACAATTTAGTCCTTATTTCATAAAATCACAAATTAATGAAATTCCAAATATACCCATGTTAGCAGAATTACCATTATGCCCCTAGCAGCCCATATTTTTTATTTATTTCACATTTTAACCACTAACTTTACACATTTCTCAATTTAATCCCTATTTTACATTTTCATTAAAAATCACTTAACAAAACTTGTATATCTATCAACAAGCATTCATAATCTATCAAGAAACTTTAAAATACACATGTTTTCAACAATGGCATCATTCAAAATCTTTAACAATTTTTCAAATTAGTCCCTAGGCTAGCTAGAATAAGCTGCAACGATCTCAAAAACATAGAAATCATTAAAAACGGGATGAAAATCGTACCTTAATTAGCCACACAAGCTTGGCCGAATGAAGAACACATTAATGGTATTTTCTAGCCCTAATATTCGGTTATGGAAGATGATAATAAGGCTAATTTGGTTTTGTTTTTTTTAAGTTTAATTACTAATTTAGAATTATAACCTTAAAATGGTCTAATTACCACTTAAGGACCTTAACTTAATGTTCTATAGCTATTAGACACCTTTAGCTATTAGAACTCAAGTTTTACGCTTCACGCGATTTAGTTCTTTTTATCAAATTGACCAATCAAACGATAAAATTTCTTAACGAAATTTTCACACCAACATAATATCATACTGTAAACATTAAAATAATAATAAAATAAAAATTTTGACTTCGGATTTGTGATCCCAAAACCACTGTTCCGATTTGACTAAAAACGGGTTGTTATACAGGCAGCTCCTAAAGCAGATTTTTGCTTCGAAGTTTTCATGTCTTGAGACGTATAATCGTATGTCTTGAGACTTGCATACCAAAGTCTCTTAAAAACATTTTAAACACCTTAGAACACTTTGGTATTAACCCAAAAACATTTAGATAAATTAAAAAAACATTTAAAATATGTTTTTGAGTATTTTACAAGTCTTTGAAAATACTTTGAAAATGTATAATACAATTTTCAATCATATTTTCACCAAATAATTTAGGACAATTAATATATATAAAATTTATCTTAAATGTTATTATATCAAAAGCTTGGGAATTCAGAGCTAACAATATAGTAGTCTCCATCTCAAGCACTTATATTATCAATCTCACATTGACTATAAAACACCTCCATATCTCGTACTTACACTATAAGTTTCTGCACAATTTACATAATTTATTTAAAAAAATTTCATTTGAAGAAATTCATAAATTAAGCTTATAATTTAAATTTATTCACATATTATTTATATATTTTTATTTAGTATTTATATTATATTATAAAAACATTAGTTCAAGCCCACTTAACTGACTCATGTATGGTTTTCTTGGTCTCTCCGGAGACATTCATGTCGATAAGTCACGACAGATATTTCCATGATTTCACCTTGCTTTCAGCTTTCCGACCTCCTTGGTGCTCCTCTTCAGTTTTTCGACATCCCTTTAATGACGATGACTGATAAGCCATAAAAGTAACATGTTTTAATCCCATTCTTGATGCCTTTTTGGATGATTTATTATGTGAATTAGTGAATTTGATGCTCCTAAACCTTTAATTTCATGTTTCTATACTTAGGTGAGCATAAGGGAACAAAAGGAGCAGAAAACGGGCCAAAATGGACAAAACGAGTTGTTTCCAGGATCCACACGGCCTGGACATTCCCACACAGGCTGGCCACACGCCCATGTGCCAGCCTGTGTCGATATCACTCCCTGTTCCCAAACACACGAAAAAAGCCAATTTAGGGTTTCTGAGCATTCTAAAGTTTATAAATACATATTAGAAGAAGACCTAAGGGAGGACACAGAGCTGAACGAAGAAAAGACTCGAAGAACGCCAACGGATTAAACTCAAAAGAAGGATCTCCTTCAAGACTGAAGATCTCCATTCAATTTCTCTCGAAGTTTTTGGGTTTCTTTATGTTTTGTTGTTTTCCTAATTTTGAGATGTTTTCCCCCAAAAGTATGAACTAAATTCCCTAGATACCTAGGAAGGATGAAACCTAAGACGGATCTTATTATTTGATTTTTCTGAATTACATGAAAAATATTTGTTCTTGATCTCAATTATGTGTTCTTATTTCATGTTTTAATGTTTTCAGGATATTAATTCATGATTGATGTGCTTGTTTAGTGGAGCAAAAGTCCCTATTTAAGAGTAGATCTGGCATAATTGAGTGGAGTTGCATGCAATCCTAGAAATAGGACGACATAAATCTACCGGATTAGAGTCAAATCTAATAGGGGAATCCATAGATCGAGTTAATGCGACGATAGGGGTTTTAATTAGAAAGAGATTTCAATTAATCAACCTAGAGTCAGTTGTTTTTATTCTCGAAAGAGATATTAACATAAGTTAGGGATTTCTACGGATCAAGACAAGTGAATAAATCGTTTAATTTAGATTTAGAATAATAAGTGAAGTCTAGGTGGATTCTTTCCTGGGTATTGTCTCTCTCATCGGTTTTCTTCAAATATTTTCCTAATTTATTCTCTGTTTCGTCTTAGTAATTAGGTTAGTTAAGATTAGGTTAAAATAAATCCCTTCAATTTATTCGGCTAGATAATAAAAAGATAGTAACTACTAGTACTTTTAGTCCTCGTGGATACGATATTCCCGACTCACCATAGCTATACTACCATTCGATAGGTGCACTTGCCTTTGTCGTATTTTAGTTAGTTCGTGACGTCATTAATGACTAATGTAAGTAGCTAGGGTTTGGTTATTTCTGATATTTGTTTCTAGGGTTTGTGTTTGCTGAGGTTGAGCTAAGTGTGAGTATTCAATCGATTCGAGTCGAATCAAGTTAAAAAATTTCAAGTTAGTCGAGTTAATGAATCCTATTTTAGCAACCAAACTCAATTTGAAATTTTCTCGAATCAAATTGAATCGAGTCAAGTCGAGTTGAGTGAACGAATCCTATTATTTAGACTCAATGTTGCATTTACATGGACCAATTATTTAACTAGTAGACGAAGTACAAGATTATTTAACTACATAAACAATATAATAGTTTTACTTTTTAACTTAATGGGTAAACATTTATCAAAACGGCGTAGTTTTGCCTTTTAATTGAATGGTTTTAACTTTTAACTTTAGGAAAGGTAAACATTTATCAAAACGACGTAGTTTTGCTTTTCTTATTCGAATTTTTCAAAAAATCCAATTATGTAATTCATATTCGTGTTAGACCGAAAATTTTGATTTTTTATTCGAGTTGATCCGAATAACTCGAACAACTCCAACTATTTAATTTAAAATTTGAATTTTTTTCTCAAGTTTTTAAAATCGAATTAAATTTTACTCTTGAGCTATGGTCCATTTCAAGCCTTTCAACTTCTTTTTTTTTAGGGGGGCTTTTTGTAGGCCTTTTTTTATGTTTGTATATGTTATTTTCTTTAATGGAATCTTCGTATTGAACAAGAAAAAGAGCATGCCAAATCCCAAGTAAAAAAAAAATCAAACTTTGTGTATAACTATAAATTTATTTAGAAAGTATACATGAATAATATATAGATGATAACAATAAAATCACTCAAAACAAACATATATAAATAATCTGGTCAACAAGTGATCCATGAAATGAATTTAAATATGCTAATCAACACACTCTTATAAGAAGAATATCTAAAAATCATATGTTTATTGTCAAGGGAAAACATAGTACCATGATTCAAGGTTTTAGCACGGTAGAGCAAATCGTGGCAACTTAAGGTAGTTCTTGTTTAGGTGTTTCTGGCTTTGGTAGATTGGGTAACTTTGGTAGTTCTGGTTTGGGTAGCTCTGGAACTTTGGGTTCTTCGGGTTTCGGCATGTTAGGCAATTCAGGAACTTTAGGTAATTCAGGTTTTGGCAACTCAAGAGTTTTGGGCAATTCTGGTTTCGGTACGTCTGGAACTTTAGGCAATTCTGGTTTTGCTAACTCAGGAATTTTAGGTAATTGAGGTTTTGGTAATTCAGGAGCTTTTGGCAATTCTGGCTTAGGCACCTCAGGAACTTTTGGTAATTCAGGTTTTGGCAACTCAGTCGCTTTGGGTAATTCTGGTTTTGGTACCTCAGGAATTTTAGGCAATTCCGGTTTTGTTAACTCAGGAATTTTTGGCAATTCAGGAGCTTTGGGCAATTCCAGCTTAGGCACCTCAGGAACTTTAGGCAATTCTGGCTTTGGTAACTCAGGAACTTTAGGCAATTCTAGCTTTGGTAACTCAGGAACTTTTGGTAATTCAGGTTTTGGCAACTCAGGAGCTTTGGGTAATTCAGGCTTGGGCACTTCAGGAACTTTAGGAAATTCTGGCTTTGGTAACTCCGGAACTTTTGGTGCTTCAGATTTTGACAATTTAGGAGCATTGGGCTTCTCTGGAACTTTGACTTCTTCGGGTTTTTTCAACTCTGGCACTTTCGGAAACTCAGGAACCTTGGGTAATTCCGGTTTTGGCAACTCTGGAACTTTCGGAAACTCGGGAACCTTAGGCAATTCGGGCTTTGGCAACTCTGGCACTTTCGGAAACTCAGGAACTTTGGGTAATTCCGATTTTGGCAACTCCGGAACTTTAGGCAATTCAGGTTTTGGCAACTCAGGCATTTTAGGTATTTCAGGTTTCGAGATTTCTGGCAATTCAGGCTTTGGAAGTTCAACCTTTGGGAAGGACGGCAACTCAGGCAACTCGGGTTTAGGAATCTCCGGCACAGATGTCTCCAAAAGACGCCGAGCACCAACCAAGACTGTGTTGCTACTCATCAATGACAAAGTGATTAATAAAAAGGGTAACACAAAAAAAGGCAAACGATGATAAGCCATGATTAAGAAAATCAGATGGGAGATGACAAGAAGTGCTTCAAAATGAATACTTGAAGGGTGCTTGTTTATGCAATTGCATGAAATGACGAGGCTTTTATAGGTAACAGGAAGTGGAGAACAAGGAGGTTTTGTAGATGTTTGGTGAGAAATTCTAGATTTTGTTAGCTCAACTTCTCACCTGTTCTTTACTGAAAAACTATATATCAAACTATGACACATACATTTGACCACCATTGTGAAGTTGTCATCACCCTAATCAAGCCTTTGGTCTTTATATTGGTTGAATAAGCAATTAATGTACCCATATTATCATACTAAATTAACATTTGTTTAACACCTTAATTCTGCTTTATTTTCTTCAAACATAAGCTGGGATTTTTTTTTAATTTTGATTACGACACGGTTATATAAAATAATTAGATATAATATTAAGAAAATAATAATATATGAGCGAAATAAAATTTATATAAAAGAATAATGTAAAAATTTATTTGCTACGTTTGGTTTGTTCAACTATTAATACCAACTTGCCTTTGCAACGATAATTATGTTTTTTGTTTCTTTGTTATTTAAAAATAAATTAATGAAAGACGTAGAAGAAAATTAAAATATTAAAGTTTGATTACATATAGTTAGAGGTGATCATGTGTCGGATCGGCTCAAACTTTAATAGAAGTTTAGGCCCAAGTACGGTTCAGTCCGAAAAATAGGCCTAAATTTTTACCCTAAGTCTGGCCCGGATAAAAATACTAAAACTCGAGCCCACCCGTATTACATTTTTTTATATGATTATTTTTATATAAAAACAAATTTAAAAATATAATACATTAAATACACTTAAAACATTAAAATGAATGTTTCCCAACAAATTGAAAATAAATTAAAAAATTTTATTTATACTTAAATAACACTAAGATATGTTCAACTTAGCAACCAAATACCTCTAAAATAGTAGCAAAATTAACAATAAAATAAGAGGTTATACAATATCTAAACAATATCAACAAAATAGTAACAATATAATAGTGAAACGACACCAAATTAATGACAAAACAACAGCAAAAACAGTGAAAACAGCAGCAAACAACAGTAGATTTTTTTTTTTTACAAATTTGGGCAAAAAAAAGCTTACCCAAACGTCGGCCAGTTTATTGATAAATTTATATAATTACAATACTGAAAAAAAAAAAAAAGCAATATATATGGTCTGTGGATTGATTATATTAGGCATGAATTGGATGTTATTGAATCCATAAAAAATTATGTTTTGTGTGTTTTTATGCTAAGATTATTGATAAATTTTAATGGATTGAATTATGATTTTTTGTTAAATTGGTTTGATAGACGTTTATTGAAGGTATTATCTTTCTTATATGAATATATATTTAATTTTTGGGTACTTGGACAATACGTATTTAAAATTTTTTATTTTAAGTTTGGTTTTATAAAATTTAGTTTTGAATTTTAATTGTAAAAATTATGATGGTTGTTTGTTTAAGTATTTAAAAAAATAATCAAAGATTAAGGTTCGGTTTCTGATTGCATCATTTAAATAACTTTATTTTGGGTTATTTTGAAAACTATAGTGTGATTAGGAATTTCAATTTTAACATTTAATTGTTATAGAAATTTTTAAATTTGAATATTGGTATGTTTATATTTATATTAAAATAACTTAATTTAAGGAATAAGTCTCCAAAGTGACCTTTGTTGCAGAAATTATTTTGTTTTGGAATATAAAAAGGTTATGCACATATAACTTAAGTTATGTTAATATTGATCAATTTAAAAGAAAGTTAATATTTAACAAAATTACATGTGCAACTGGGGTAATAAACATGTGACAATTATTTGATTTTACATGTGAGTGATAAATCGACCCAAAAAAAGATTTATTGTTCGACATGTTCTTATTGACAATGTTTAATTACTACACCAAGATATCACCTACAAGTTAATATTTTGTCCAAAGATAAAATATTAATAGAGTGATCGATATCTTGATATGAGATTTACCTTTATTCAAATTATTTTTGTTTAAATTTGAAATCTTATGTGAACTTGTTTTGATTGATTCAACTACTATACTGGCCAACATCACTACATGCATTGAAACATTCAGGGGCATTATGTCTGATAATATTAGCACAGCTAAGGAATTTAGGATCGACATTGAAAAGAGATTTGTCAAGAACGAAAATGTAGAAATTAATACGTTCTTAACAAATCTAACTTCAATGAGGTATATAAGAAAATAAGAAAGTTGCATATACTACATTACAAAAGAAACAACAAGAGGAGTTAACTAAATATGGTTGTTTCTCTTTTGGTGCGACAATGCACTTCTTAATTTTCTTTGTTTGAGGTTAATTTGACTTTGGTACCTAAACGCACTTGGTGAATAAATTATGGTGCAACAACTCGTTTTAGTGTGTTTATGCAAGGCTGCCAAAACTATTGAAAGCCTAATGATGGTAAAAGATACATCTATGTAGGCTACAATAATTCAGTAGAAGTTGAAACAATAAGGACTTTTAGATTATTATTATTAATTGGATTGGATTTTATTTGAAATTGAACGAGACTTTTGTTATACCATCCTTTAGGCGAAACTTGATTTCCATTTCAACATTGGATAAATTTAGTTATTCTTGTTCATTTAGAAACTGAAATTTTAGTCTCTTTCATAATTTAAATTTGGTTGGTTCCAGTTCTTTATCAGGTTATGAAAATTTATATTTAATTGATACTATTACTTCATTTAAATGAATCCTTGCACAGAAACACAAATTAACAGCTAAGAATTTGGCTTCAATGTAACCCAAGAGATTAGGTTATATCTCAAAAAGGAGAATTGAGAGACTTGTGTCCAACAATATTTTTGATCTCTTTGATTTTTTTCAGATACTCTAAAAGATATAAGGGTTACAAATTTTATGATCTCACTACTAATGTTATTTTTAAGACAAATAATGCTCGTTCTTTAAGGATGTTGAGTTTGTAGGGGAAGAGAGAATTAAAGACATTGTATTTAAAGAAGAATATGTTGATATTCCTCAACGCTTTCTTTTAATTGTTATTGATAAAGATCATGAACACTTTGTTATACCTGATATTGTTCAAGCAGCAACTTTGGATCAAGACAATGTCGTTGAACCTCCGGGTCAAGTAACAAACTCTACAACCTCAAGAATGAAAGTCATTAAGAAGGCCTACTAGAGAAAGGGTTATAATGGCTTTAGTGACATATTTTGACTTTGAGCTATATCAGATGGATGTCTAGACTATGTTTCTCAGTGGCGACATTGATGAGACAATTTATATAATGCAACCAAAAAGCTTTGCGTTCGATGATGTAAAGTCAATGGTTTTCAAATTAAAGAAATTCATTTATGGGCTTAAGCGGACCTTTCGTCAATGGTATTACAATATTCACCAAGTGATTATCTCATTCGATTTCAAAATGATTTTTGTTAATGATTGTATATATCACAAGTTGAGTGGGAGTAAGCATAGTCTCAATCAAGACCCCAAGAATGATTTTGAGATTACGGAAATGCATAAGATTCCCTGCGTTTCAACAGTGGGAAATCTAAGGTATGTTCAGGTTTGTACACGTTCAGATATTGCATATATTGTTGGATGTTGAGAAAATATTTGAATAATTCGGGTGTGGATAATTGAAAAGCAACCAAACGATTCATACATTATATTCAGAAAACAAGATATTACATGCTCACATTCCAAAGATCTAATAAGTTAGAGGTCATCAGGTATACAAACAACTTTGATTTTATGGTATATGAATGCAAAATATTTTTACTAAGGTGCAAAATAATAATATATATTATATGAATGAGAAACACTTATATTGTAAAAAAGTATCAATTTCTTTAACTTTTTACATAATTCTTCAGAGTTTCTGTATTTGAATAAATTCATAAGAGAGCTTATAGTTTAAATTTATTTAAGTATAATAATATATTGTTATTTAATATTTATATTATAAGATATCTAATTTATATAATATAATATTATATCATATATTTTATATATTACAAGGTTTTGGTTATTTAAGGAAATAAATATAATGTTTACAATATAATTTTTTTAAGATATATGTTAGGTCCAAAAATATCAAGAAGGGAGTAAATTGATATTTTAAAATTCTTTTCAAACTTTTCTAAATGATAAGGAAATGAAAGAAAAGCTTGGATAATTCGATTTATAGTGGTTCGGTCCCAATTGCCTACTTCCACTACCTTGGTATACCTTAACGAAGGATTTCCCAATTCACTATACTTGAATACTTTTCTCTTGATTTTGATGCTTGAATATCTGTCTCTTGAGTCTTGAAGTGTATTTATACCAATACACAAATTTTTCAATGTTTATTGCCATTGGGGATAAAATCTAGCCGTTGGAAGTATTAATTTTGGGCTTAAAAATTATCCTTGCACGTCATGTCTCAAGACCTAGCAAGATGTCTTGAGACAAGGTTGAAAAATAGTCGTCATATAACTGTTGGCATGCCATGTCTCGAGACATGAATAATGTGTGTCGAGACAATCTGCCAGTTGTCTCTAGACATATTGCACAATGTCTCAAGACAGGCTGTAACACCCCTTACCCGTATTCAACGCCGGAATAGGGTTACGGAGCATTACCGGACTTACAACACAATTACACAACCTTTTCACGTACATTATAACATTTCATACATTCATCAATTAATCTCAATCAATTTGTCCCTAATACGAGCCTACAAGGCCCTAAACATGCTTTGGGAGTGGTTCGGAACTAAACCGATAACTTAAGAAACTTTCACGAATCTCAGAAATTTTTTCTCAAAATAGAGGACACACGCCCGTGTGGCCAAGCCGTGTGTCTCACACGGCCACCAGGCACGCCGGTATCACAGGCTGTGTGGACATTCGAAATGGGAGCACATGGCCGTGTCCCAGTCCGTGTCTGACCCCGTGTAACTCTCTGACTTGGGTCACACGGCCAACACACACGCCCGTGTGACTAGCCCGTGTGCCCTAAAAATGGCCATACACACCCGTGTGCCATAAAATTGGCCATACACGCCCTTGTGTCAGGCCGTGTGATTGGCCGTGCCAAACTTGTAGGGTACACTGACTTTTGCCACACGGCCCAGTCACACGCCCGTGTATGAGGCCGTGTGGAGCATACTGACTTGATTTCTAAAACCACACCAGGGGACACACGATCGTGTAACATAACTGTGTGTCACACACGGCTAAGACACATGCCCGTGTCTCTACCCGTGTGGACAAAAATAGGCTATTTACCAAGCTAATTTGCCACCCAATTTTGAATGTACCTACAAGGCATCAATTTGCACTATCTCAAAACGTAAATAGGCATTTAAACCAACCAATTCAAACATAATTCATGCATATTCTATACCACATTTCTCATTACATTCAAGTAGTCAAAATAGACCAATTCATTTATACCAAAATCTCACAACCTTAAATCATCAATATAACTGCTCAAAAACATGTATTCTTTACTATGGTTCACTATCTACTAATATTACCAATATCAACATTCAACCATTTAACACATACTATATCAATAACCACAAGCCTCATAATAAGCTATTCACATATCCATCCATGAACTCAAAATATCAACCATATATGCACATATATGCACACAACCAAATCCACCAAATTAAGCCAACACTCATGGCCATATTTACAAACCAAAACTTATGTCATTACAAGTCATTAAAAATAACCAAAATCACTAACAACCCATAATCAAAATGGCACAAAATACCTATACATGCCATTTACTTAATATACCAAATTTCAAAGGTACTAAGTGATAGGTGGTAGTGTGAAGCGATCTCCGATGATCCCCGAATCCGAGCTAGCTTTGTAATCACTATAACACGGGAAAAATAAACAAAGTAAGCTATAAAGCTTAGTAAGCTCGTATGAGATAAACTTAATGCAATGAATAAACATAATTCAATAATTTGAATACATCAATAAGTATCTTTCCTTAACTATCAAACCTTTCAAGTACTCATTCACAAAACTATATACTTTGGTCATCATTTCTTCGATTCAAAGTTAAAATGGTTTATACACATACATGTACCATCTCGTACCAAACTCATTTACATTCTCGTCTTTCAGTTACCCGTTAAACCATTCAGAATAGAAGTCGGATACTCAAGGATCTCACACGATAAGTACTTATACCATGGCCCGAAGCCAAATCAAGGTAACTTATCCAAATACTGATATCATGGCCTAAAGCCAAATCAGCCAATATGCATGGCCCGAAGCCAAATCGGTTTATCTCGCACCCGAAGTGCTATATCATGGCCTGAAGCCAACTCAAAGTATCCCTAATGACATGTCACTAGCATCCTAAGCTATTCCTAATATTCAACCAGGATTCCAACTGTCGAGTCATCATTGAATCATTTCCGAACTCGTCCGTAATCACATAATCACAATTCATGCTATATCAAAGCATATAAAATACATTTGAAACAAAATTATAACATACGAACTTACCTCGGATGCTAAAATGGTGTATCGAGTCAACTACTCCGTAACTTTATTCTTTCCCCGATCTAAGTCCATATTTCTCCTTTCTTGATCTAAATATATTTAAAATTGACTTCTTTAGTCAACTATTTATTTAATTTAGTCCGAAACACATTTTAAAATACATTTACGCTTTTGCCCCTAATATTTCACATTTTTCACAATTTAATCCTTATTTCATAAAATCACAAATTAATGAACTTCCAAATATACCCATGCTAGCCGAATTACCACTATGCCCCTAGAAGATCATATTTTTCATTTATTTCACATTTTAACCACTAACTTTACACATTTCTCAATTTAATCCCTATTTTACATTTTCATTAAAAATCACTTAACAAAACTTGTATATCTATCAACAAGCATTCATAATCTATCAAGAAACTTCAAAATACACATGTTTTCAACTATGGAATCATTCAAAATCTTTAACATTTTTGCAAATTAGTCCCTGGGCTAGCTAGAATAAGCTGCAACGATCTCAAAAACATAGAAATCATTAAAAACGGGACAAAATCGTACCTTAATTAGCCACACAAGCTTGGCCGAATGAAGAACACATCAATGGTATTTTCTAGCCCTAATATTCGGTTATGGAAGATGATAATAAGGCTAATTTGGTTTTTTATTTATGTTAAGTTTAATTACTAATTTACAATTATAACCTTAATAATAAACTATTTAAAACACTTAATAATATGTCCATATATGTCCACTCACAATTAAAATGTTCTAATTACCACATAAGGACCTTAACTTTAAGGTTCTATAGCTATTAGACACCTTTAGCTATTAGAACTCAAGTTTTACGCTTTACGCGATTTAGTCTTTTTTATCAAATTGACCAATCAAACGATAAAATTTCTTAACGAAATTTTCACACCAACATAATATCAAACTGTAAACATTAAAATAATAATAAAATAAAAATTTTGACTTCAGATTTGTGGTCCCAAAACCACTATTCCGATTTGACTAAAAATGGGTTGTTATACAGGCAGCTCCTGAAGCATATTTTTGCTTCGAAGTTTTCATGTCTTGAGACGTATAATCGTCTGTCTTGAGACTTTCATACCAAAGTCTCTTAAAAACATTTTTAAACACCTTAGAATACTTTGGTATTAACCCAAAAACATTTAGATAAATTTAAAAAAAAAACATTTAAAATATGTTTTTGAGTATTTTACAAGTCTTTGAAAATACTTTGAAAATGTATAATACAATTTTCAATCATATTTTCACCAAATAATTTAGGACAAATAATATATATATAATTTATCTTAAATGTTATTATATCAAAAGCTTGGGACTTCATAGCTAACAATATAGTAGTCTCCATCTCAAGCACTTATATTATCAATCTCACATTGACTATAAAACACTTCCATATCTCGTACTTACACTATAAGTTTATGCACAATTTACATAATTTATTTAAAAAAATTTCATTTGAAGAAATTCATAAATTAAGCTTATAATTTAAATTTATTCATATATTATTTATATATTTTTATTTAGTATTTATATTATATTATAAAAACATTAGTTCAAGCCCACTTAATTGACTCATGTATGGTTTTCTTGGTCTCTCCGGAGACATTCATGTCGATAAGTCAAGACAGATATTTCCATGATTTCACCTTGCTTTCAGCTTTTCGACCTCCTTGGTGCTCCTCTTCAGTTTTTCGAGATCCCTTTAATGACGATGACTGATAAGCCATAAAAGTAACATGTTTTAATCCCATTCTTGATGCGTTTTTGGATTATTTATTATGTGAATTAGTGAATTTGATGCTCCTAAACCTTTAATTTCATGTTTCTATACTTAGGTGAGCATAGGGGAACAAAAGGAGCAGAAAACAGGCAAAAAAGGACAAAACGAGCTGTTTCCAGGATCCACACGGCCTGGACATTCCCACACAGGCGGCCACGCTCATGTGCCAGCCCGTGTCGATATCGCTCCATGTTTCCCAAACACGCGGAAAAAGCTAATTTTTAGGGTTTCTTAGCATTCTAAAGTTTATAAATACATATTAGAAGAAGATCTAAGGGAGGACACAGAGATGAAGGAAGAAAAGACTCGAAGAACGCCAACGGATTCAACTCAGAAGCAGGATCTCCTTCAAGACTGAATATCTCCATTCAATTTCTCTCGAAGTTTTTGGGTTTCTTTATGTTTTGTTGTTTTCCTAATTTTGAGATGTTTTCCCCCAAAAGTATGAACTAAATTCCCTAGATACCTAGGAAGGATGAAACCTAAGACGGATCTTATTATTTGATTTTTCTGAATTACATGATAAATATTTGTTCTTGATCTCAATTATGTGTTCTTATTTCATGTTTTAATGTTTTCAGGATATTAATTCATGATTGATGTGCTTATTCAGTAGAGAAAAAGTCCCTATTTAAGAGTAGATCTGGCATAATTGAGTGGAGTTGCATGCAATCCTAGAAATAGGACGACATAAATTGTCGAAACCATTTTTTTCGTTGAAAAATGGGGTCGACTTTAAAAACGAAAATGGAGTCGCCATCAATCCTTTTTAATGAGGTGTGATCGGACCACCTCGTAATTTGGTCATCTTAATAATACATTTAATTTATTTAAACGATGATTTTGGCCTACGAAATTCGAGAAAATGGGTTAGGGAGTCGGTTACGCACGAGGAAGGATTAGCACCCTCGTAACGCCCAAGATTGGTACCGAATTGATTAATTAATGTCTTAATGTCGAAAATTTGAAAAGATTTTAAAATACGATCCACTTTATTTAAAAACTTGAATAAATTAAATTGGATGCTGAGACCCGCTTATTTCGAAGAAGTAAAATGTCATGTCCAGTGAGTTAGGATATGACATTTCGAATCCTCGAAACTAAGCTTGTCTTTTGACTTTTAAAACTAGGGCATTTAAATTCAAAAAGGATATTGATAAACCATAAATTATACATATTTTAACCCCATGCTTAGCTTATTTTTGGATGAGTTTTCATTAGATTTGATGAATTCGATGCTCATAATCCTTTAAATTCATGTTTTATCCTTAGGAGAGCTTAGGGAGTCGAAAAGAACGAGAAACGGGCCAAAAAGGGACAAAATGGGCCTATCTTAGAATCCAACACGGCCTGGACCATTGGACACGGCCGTGTGCTACGAGCAGGATCAACCACGGCCTGGAGTATCATCCATGGGCAAACCACACGGCCGTGTGTGGTGAGCAGGAGCGAGCACGGCCTAGGGCTATCGAGCACGGGCGTGTCCATGCCGTACCTAAGTGTAATTCTATCCGGAAAAGGTTACTTGTGGGCAAAGAAAGACGTTCCAAAGCCTATATAAACACCCTAAGGGGTGACCTAAAGGGGACGCTGAATAGAACGCAGGAAATACTCAAAGAAAGCCGTCGGAAGCAGCTCGGAGGAAGGATCTCCATCAAGACTGAAGATCTCCCATCAAGTTCTTTAGAAGTTTTTGGGTTTTCTTATGTTTTGTAGTTTTCCTTATTCTATGATGTTTCATTTTATCAGTATGAACTAAATCCTTTAGATACCTAAGGGGATGAAACCTAGATGAATCTTATTATTATTTGATTTATAAGATAAATACTTGTTCTTATTCTTAATTGTGAGTTCTTATTCTTGTTTTGACAATTCAGGTTATTGATTCAAGTTTGAATGTGCTTACTCAGTGGAGCAAAAGTCCCTGTTTAAGAGTAGGTCAACACAATTAAGCGGAGTTGATTGCAACCCTAGACATAGGGCGACGAAAATCTGTAGGATTAGAGTAAAATCTAATAAGGGAATCTATAGATTGAGTTAATGCGACAATAGGGGTTTTAATTAGAAAGATATTTCAATTAATCAACCTAGAGTCAGTTGTTTTTAGTGTCGAGAGAGATATTAACATAAATCAGGGATTTCTACGGATTAAGACAAGTGAATAAATCGTATGAATCAAAAGTAATAAGTGAAGTCTAGGTGGATTCTTCCTTAGGTATTATCTATCTTATAAAGGTGTCTAAAAGTATTTTCCCAATTCTTTCGTTGTCGTGTTTTTAATTAAGTTTTAGTTTAAAAGAATCACTCCAATTCTTAGGCTAGATAATAAAAATATAGTAACTACTAGTACTCTTGGTCCTTGTGGATACGATATAACCGGTCTTACCATAACTATACTATTAAACAATAGGTGCGCTTGCCTTTATTGTGATCATAGTTAGTTTTAGACACATCAAGTTTTTGGCACCGTTGTCGGGGACTAAGATATTAGGAACGCTAAATTTTTATTACTTTAGCCATTTTATTTACTTTTATTTGCAATTTATTTTTTATTCACTAATTTTTTTCTTTGCTTCTGGCAGGAAATTTTAGTTTATGACTAGAAGGAACCCGTCAGGACCATTACTTTTTTACAGTGACATAGAAGGTACAGCTCGCAGAAACCGAAGAGAAATAAGGCGAAGTCTACAATACATAGAAGAAGAGCAAGAAGACGAAACTAATACTATAGAAGAGATGGCTGATAATAATCCGCTACCTCCTGTGGTTGCCGCAAACCCGGTGAATCAAAATCCTGCTCCTCGTACTATGTATGATTATGCTAAACCTAATTTAACAGGAACTGAACAAGTATTGTTAGACCTACTATTGCTACAAATAATTTTGAACTGAAACCTAACACTATTCAAATGATTCAGCAATTTGTTCAGTTTGATGGTTTGCAGGATGAGGATCCAAACAATCACTTGGCAAATTTTCTAGAGTTTTGCGACACTTTTAAAATTAATGGCGTTTCTGATGATGCCATTCACCTTCGGTTGTTTCCCTTCTCGTTGAGGAACAAAGCTAAACAATTGTTGAACTCGTTACTACGAGGATCAATCACTACATGGGACCAAATGACCGAAAAAATTTTACTTAAATATTTTTCGCCGGCTAAAACGGCTAAGTTGAGGAATGATATCTCTTCTTTTGTGTAGATGGATTTAGAGACACTTTACGATGCATGGGAGAGATATAAGATTTCTTGAGAAGGTGCCTCACCATGGGTTACCTTTGTGGCTCTGAGTTCAAACCTTTTACAACGGTGTGAACCCCTCAACTAGGCGATTGATTGATTCACCGCGGTGGAACCCTAAATAACAAGACCCCAGGCGGCTTATGAGTTTATAGAGGAGATGGCACCGAATAACTATCGGTGGCAAGTTATGAGGAAAAAGCCAACAAAAGCCGCCAGTGTTTTCAACCTCGACGCAGTAACCATGCTATCAAACCAGGTAGAACTGTTAAATAAAAAGATTGATGGTTTGTGTGGTTCTTCGCAGGTACATCCAAAGGATGCGATCGCGATACAAATGAAGGAGGGTCGAACAATACAGAATACCCACCCTACAACCCTGGCATAGAAAACTAATAGATGAACTATATGGGTAACAATTCTAGACCTCAAAATAACCCTTATAGTAACACTTATAATCCAGGTTGGAGAAACCATCCAAATTTCTCATGGGGTGGCCAAGGAAATCAGAGACAACAACCCCCTCCAGGCTTTCAACAAATACCCTACCCACAAGAGAAGAAGCCGAACCTTGAGGAGATGCTAATGAAATTCATTGCGGTGTCAGAAACCCGTTTCCAAAACACCGAAACAACACTCAAAACTCAGCAAGCATTGATTCAAGGGCTCGAGAACCAAATAGGTCAGCTTGCTAAGCTGATCTTAGAACGACCACAAGGAAACTTGCCAAGTAACACTGAAACTAACCCAAAGGAGCAAATTCACGCCATTACTGTTCACGATAGTGAAGGGTTAGACGAACCAAAATAGAGGCAAGAGAACGTGGTAGATAAGGGTAAGGTTGAGGTAAGTCATGATAAATCGAAATCAGTAAGTACAGAGTACAAACCTCGTGTATCATATCCCAATGCGACAAAGAAAGACCGCACAGATGAACAATTCGATAAATTTCTTAAACTTCTAAAGAAATTACATATTAACTTACCGTTTATTGAAGCTCTTTCGCAGATGCCCAATTCAAAGAAATTTTTAAAAGAGCTTTTAACAAACAAACGGAAGCTAGACGAAGCGTCGCATGTGGAGCTAAATGCAGTGTGCTCAGCAATCTTACAAAATAGACTACCACAAAAGTTAAAAGATCCAGGGAGTTTTACGATTCCTTGCTTAATTGGTGGTTTATCTATTAATAATGCTTTAGCGATTTAGGGGCAAGCCACCATGTTATGCCTTATAAAATGTTTAAACAGGCTAGGTCTTGGGAAACCCAAACAAACTAGGATGAGCATTCAATTAGCTGATAAAACCATTAGAATTCCTAGGGGTATAATTGAAGATGTACTAGTAAAAATTGATAAATTCATTTTCCCAGTAGACTTTTTTGTGTTAGACATGGATAAGGACAATAATGTTCCCTTAATTTTAGGAAGACCCTATTTAGCAACTGCTAAAACTAAAATTGATGTTGGTACAGGTGAACTCACACTTCGTATAGATGACGAAACAATCACTCTTCAGGCTCTTGACTCGGCTAGGACATCGAGTAATAAAGGTGAGAACATAAATTCTATTAATGATCATTTGGTTCATCCTTCTTGTCAGGAAGCACCACGAAATTATACAACTAAGCCACATCCTAGATCTCGTGCCAACAAAGAAATAACTCATGAGGAGCAAATGCTTCAGATCGATGAACTAGACGAGTGGAAGCCACATGTTAAGGAGAAACCAAGAACACACGAAGCAAAACCGAGGCAACTCCATGACGAACCTAAAGACGAAGCAAACTACTTCAAAGTTGGGGATCGAGTTCTAATGAATAATACAGATCCTCGTGTTGCCACTTCTGAACCTAATGGAATAACTCCTTTCACGGTACTTAATACTTTCCCATACGGTACAGTCGAGGTAACCCATTCTCAGTTTGGCACCTTCAAAGTAAATCGTACTCGTCTAAAATCGTATTTTAATACAATTGATAGTAAGAATGATGAGTTTCAACTCCTCAAACCACCATGATTATGCGAATGAGAGGTAAGTCTAGCTTAAGACTTTAAACGAGCGCTTCTCGGGAGGCAACCCGAGCACTAACCCCTTTAATTTTTATATTTTTGATTTTTAGCACCTAACTAAAAACTAACCAAATTAATAAAGCGCAGGTTCCCCTACCACACGGCCTTGCACACAGGCGTGGCCGTGGCCATGTGGACACCACGAATACGCACATCGGCGTGGCAGAGACCGTGCGAACCAAGGACGACAATTTTTCCAAAACACGGGCTGTGACAAAATGCCACTGCCATGCGATATGGCCGTGGTCGACACTGAGAAAGTAACACGGGTGTGCGACAAGCCCGTGTCCCTAGGTCGTGGTCGACACTGATTAATCAAACATGGGCGTGGAAACCTCTACACGGCTGTAGGAGAAACGAACGAAGCATCACACGGCCGTGCAACTAGACCATGTGCCCTAACACGCCCAGAGCACACGGGCGTGGGCAGCTACCTAACCCCCTTCTTCTATTTAAACCCCCTTCTTCTGTTCATCTTCATCTTCAATTCTTCTTCTACCTAACCCTAGCTACCATAGTTTTTCTCCACTTTCATCACCGGCCACCGCCTCCTCACTCCACTTACTTCACTTTACTCCTTTCATTTTCCTTTCCCCATTTTCCTTCTTCTTTCTTCACACCACCACCACATCGACCACCATCCTTGCCACCATACTAGAAGTAAGATCAAAGCCACCATCTCCATGTCGAAAAAGCGAAAGGCTCCTAGCACGGTCTCCCCGTGCGCAACTACTCTACATAAGTTCATGCCGACCGCTTCATTAATTCGACAAGCCAAGGACATTTGAGTCCATTTATTTTTTCTTTTTATTTTATTTTCATTGTTAAATTATTTCAGTTTACCTTTCTTGTCCTTAATTTATATCATTCTATTTTGATTTCTACAATTTAGGTTCAAGGGGCTATCAACGAACGACCACACCACCACCGGAGTATCCACCACCCCTGCCCAACCTTACGCCGTTTCTTTTCTTTGACTCCATCCAAAATTCAGAAAGTTTCACTTCTCTCACTCTCTTATGATTTTTCTTACTATATTGTCATTATTTATCTTTGTACATTGAGGACAATGTACATCTTAAGTGTGGGGAGGTGTCAACAATACTGAATTATATCTTGTTCCTAAGTAATTTTCTCATATTACTAATTAGAATGAAACTTCGATTGATTTATGATTTTCATTGATATATTTCGGATTAAGTCATAGATAATTGTGCATTAATGGTTTAAAATTTAAGATATTAGAGAATCAAGCATGATAAGTCTATTTTCAGAATTAAAATTTTGTTAGGTCATTTCCCTAAATTTAAATATTACTTTGAAGTTTGAAATTTGCAAGGTTGACATCAAAAACCATAATTTTTGTGAGATTTTGAGCCTTTTAGAACATATTCTTTTCTTGCTCACTTTATTAATTATGAGTGTGTCAATATTGATTTGTTATTCTAGAACTTGCTTCGATCATACATGTCGAGACCACACCTTTCATTTGATATACTGAGATGATAAAGGCACCTAGGTCTTAACCCACTTATTCCACTAAAAAGCCTACCCGTTTAATTAACCCCTAGTGAACCCCTTTGAAGCCTAATCAACCATTTCTTGATATACCACTAATATTAAACCAAAACCCATTTTGTATTTGTTATCACCATTTCTCTTGACTACCCTTATATCGAGATTTGATTTGATCAGTTGCTTAACTATTTTCTTCATTTCAGTTGTTAAATTCTATCTTATTATTGTATGTTCTTATTCTTAAAAAAAATTGCAATTTATTCATTATTAGTTCTTTGTTATTTGAGCTTAAACAGTTAATGGTACATTTTGAGAAGAAGCTCGTGTTATTAGTGATAAGTTTTCAATTGATGTAATTATCAGTATTAGTCCAATTTTTCTAGTTAGGTAATTTATCAATTCAATCTCGATACTAACCCTCTAATTCAGCCTTTATCCACACCTTTAACCCAAGCCCCATTACAGCCCTTTAAAAGACCTTTTGATTTGTGTATCATCTCATTTTATAGTGGTGGAGATTTGATTTTTATGCAAGCCTATGGGATTAACTTTTCATGTTTGACCTTTGAGTGCTTAATTTGAACCTTAAACACTTTGAGTGATTTGAGTGAATCTTTAGTGAGGATGTCAATACATGTCGGTTTTGAATCAGAGGTAATTATTTAGGTAAGGGGAAACACCTATGTTTTCATGCTATAAAAATCTATGACTTAAATTGTTTGAATCTCTAGGACTCTTCGAGTTAAATTATCAATGTATGAATTATCTGTGAATTATTATGAGACATTATTGTTGAGAATTATGAATTGAGGAAGTTAGTTTTAATTGTGAGTTGAGGATTTTGCTTGAGGACAAGCAAAGGCTTAAGTGTGGGGATATTTGATAAACCATAAATTATACATGTTTTAACCCCATGCTTAGCTTATTTTTGGATGAGTTTTCATTAGATTTGATGAATTCGATGTTCCTAATCCTTTAAATTCATGTTTTATCCTCAGGAGAGCTTAGGGAGTCGAAAAGAATGAGAAACGGGCCAAAAAGGGACAAAATGAGCCTATCTTAGAATCCAACACGGCCTGGACCATTGGACACGGCCGTGTGCTACGAGCAGGATCAACCACGGCCTGGACTATCGTCCACGGGCAAACCACACGGCCGTGTGTGGTGAGCAGGAGCGAGCACGGCCTAGGGCTATCGAGCACGGGCGTGTCCATGCCGTACCTAAGTGTAATTCTATCCAGAAAAGGTTACTTGTGGGCAAAGAAAGACGTTCCAAAGCCTATATAAACACCCTAGGGGGTGACCTAAAGGGGACGCTGAATAGAATGCAAGAAATACTCGAAGACAGCCGTCGAAAGCAACTCAGAGGAAGGATCTCCATCAAGACTGAAGATCTCCCATCAAGTTCTTTAGAAGTTTTTGGGTTTTCTTATGTTTTGTAGTTTTCCTTATTCTATGATGTTTCCTTTTATCAGTATGAACTAAATCCCTTAGATACCTAAGGGGATGAAACCTAGATGAATCTTATTATTATTTGATTTATAAGATAAATACTTGTTCTTATTCTTAATTGTGAGTTCTTATTCTTGTTTTGACAATTCAAGTTATTGATTCAAGTTCGAATGTGCTTATTCAGTGGAGAAAAAGTCCATGTTTAAGAGTAGATCAACACAATTAAGCGGAGTTGATTGCAACCCTAGACATAGAGCGACGAAAATCTGCCGGATTAGAGTCAAATCTAATAAGGGAATCCATAGATCGAGTTAATGCGACAATAGGGGTTTTAATTAGAAAGAGATTTCAATTAATCAACCTAGAGTCAGTTGTTTTTAGTCTCGAGAGAGATATTAACATAAATCAGGGATTTCTACGGATTAAGACAAGTGAATAAATCGTATGAATCAAAAGTAATAAGTGAAGTCTAGGTGGATTCTTCCTTAGGTATTGTCTATCTCATAAAGTTGTCTAAAAGTAATTTCCCAATTCTTTCGTTGTCGTGTTTTTAATTAAGTTTTAGTTTAAAAGAATCACTCCAATTCTTAGGCTAGATAATAAAAAGATAGTAAATACTAGTATTCTTGGTCCTTGTGGATACAATATAACCGGTCTTACCATAACTATACTATTAAACGATAGGTGCGCTTGCCTTTATTGTGGTCATAGTTAGTTTTAGACACATCAGATATTCGGTCATTTGGGTCAAATTAAAAATCGGAACCCAGTAAGTTAGGGCACAATTTCTCAAAATTCCAAATACAGAATATTGCCTTTGTTTTTAGAAATCCTTACCTCGAGATAACAAAATGTCACATCCAGTGAGTTAGGACACAACATTTTGAATTCCCGAGAATAAGTTTTTATTTAACTTATATGCTTTGATTTAAAAAGATAATTGGTTTTTTAGACTCGACGAGAAAAATCGAAACCCAATAAGTTAGGGTACGATTTCTCGAAGCTCCCAAATTATTGAAATGATGAAATGGAATGATAATATACAACATGAAGAGATAATTTACGAATAAAATATCACACTAGTGAATCACAATAGCATGAAAATACGAATAAATGAATTATAATGTACAATATGGCAATAACCACACGACACACCATTTTTAATACCAATATTAACAATCAAAGAAAACGAAACAAAATAATATATGAAACAATTTAAAGTAAATAATAGTTTAAAATAAATAATTTATAAAAACAATTCACAATAAATAATAAATAGTCTCAAATGAACAATATATAAACAAACTTAAAATAAATAATAATGAAACAGTTTAAATAAATAATATAAAAATAACATATAAAATATATTTTTTAAAAATAATATATAAAAATTTGAAGGATAATATATATATATATATATATATATGTTTAAAACAAATAAATTATGAAAATAAAAAAAATTAAAATAAATTATATGGAAAACAGTTTAAAATAAAATAATATACAAAGCAATCAAAAATAAATAATACATGAAATAACCTAAAACATCAAAAACAATTTGAAATGAATAATATAAAACAGTTTAATAAATCAAAATTTAAAATAAATAAAATATAAAACCATTGAAAATAAATAATATATATATAATTAAAAAGGATAAATAAACAACAAATTAAAAGGTTGAAATCAAACAGGTTAGGGATCAAATTGGAATAAAAACAAAATTAAAGGTAAAAACTATAATAAAATAACAAATTCGAACTAAAATCAAAAGGCGCGAAAAGGCTGAGGGCCAAAGGGGCAATAAACCCAATTCCCAGACACGTGTCCATTCCAGCGTATCAGTGGTTCAGGGACCAAATTGAAATGCACAGAAAATTCCGTGCCCAAATTTAAAAAAAAATAAAAAGCAAGCAAAAGGACTAAATTAGAACATATCAAAAATGCGGAAGGATCAAATGCGCAAATAGCCTCTTCACCGCAAAAACACGCGGATCCTGAGGGTCGGGTCAGACTCGGGTCGGCCTAAACGGTGTCGTTTTGCTGCGGGACTAAAATGGAACATAAATAAAATTACAGGGGCAAATTCAAAAATAAAAAAACTGAATTAAAAAGGGTAAAAATGCGGAAGGGCCGAATGCACAAATAGACCCTTCCGACTGGGTCGGGTTGCGCGCACGGGTCACCTTGAAACGACGCCGTTTCAGCGTTAAAATGTTTGAGTGAAACGACGCCGTTTCCCTACCCTATTTAAAGCCGAAAACGTTAAAAAAACATTTTGAACCTTTTTTTTTAAAAAAAAAAGAAGGGAATGGCCCCTTTTTGCTCTGCATTCGGCCCCGTCCGGCCATGGCTCCGGCCAAGGGTTCCGCCGTGAGCCCGCCGTAACCCCGCCGTAGGCGGTGACCGGAGATAAAAAAAAATCTCCCCTTTTTCGATTCCCCCTTTTAAACTATAAATCCCTAGGAGCCCACGTCACTTTTTGAACCCTCGACTAACCCTTCACGAGTCTGAGGTGTTCCGGCGCTTACGACATTCGCCAGTGATAGCGTCGAACGACTAAGGTAAGCCCTCCTTTCCCTTTTCTTTTTATTATACTCGTATAAAAAATGAAGAAGAATGAAAAATAAAAACTGAAAGCGAAATAAAAAATCACCTTCAAAATTTTTTCAGTTTCTTTGTATTGATCTTGTGAGTAAAAAAAAAAAGGCCTACAAAGATTTTTCGTTCGGCTTTATAAAGCTGAAATCGAAAAATAATGAAAAATAAAAAAAGATACATTGTTTTTTCTCTTTTTTTTTTGTTATTCTCTATTTGATGTGCTGTTACTGTCCTTTTCGCAGGTAAAACCACCGTACGAAGGCGCGGGCTACGGGGTGACGTGGAGGCCCGATCGTTGGAGCTGCGGCGCAAGGGAAACCTAGGGTTTCCAGAAGCTTCAGTCCATTTGGGCCTAATCCGACATTGGGCCACTGCAATTAGTTTGGGCCGATCAGGCTTGGGTCTGTTTTGGGTTTAATAGTTTGTAAATTTGGGCTCGGGTTAAATGTAATTTGGGCTATTGTAAATTAAACCCTGATGTTTGTAAAAAATGGACTGTTTATTGGACTTTTATGTTTTTTTTTTTTTTGGTTTTTAATGTGGTTAATTTTGGGTTAATCGGGCCAGGCCAAAATTGGCCTATTACATAAATCTACCGGATTAGAGTAAAATCTAATAGGGGAATCCATAGATCGAGTTAATGCGACGATAGGGGTTTTAATTAGAAAGAGAATTCAATTAATCAACCTAGAGTCAGTTGTTTTTATTCTCAAAAGAGATATTAACATAAGTTAGGGATTTCTATGGATCAAGACAAGTGAATAAATCGTTTAATTCAGATTTAGAATAATAAGTGAAGTCTAGGTGGATTCTTTCCTGGGTATTGTCTCTCTCATCGGTTTTCTTCAAATATTTTCCTAATTTATTCTCTGTTTCGTCTTAGTAATTAGGTTAGTTATGATTAGGTTAAAATAAATCCCTTCAATTTATTTGGCTAGATAATAAAAGATAGTAACTACTAGTACTTTTAGTCCTCGTGGATACGATATTCCCGACTCACTAGGGGTGTTCATTCGGTTAACCGACCGGTTAACCGACCCGAAATAACATTAACCGAATT
The DNA here is from genome assembly GCA_025698515.1 of Gossypium sturtianum. Taxonomy (NCBI): domain Eukaryota; kingdom Viridiplantae; phylum Streptophyta; class Magnoliopsida; order Malvales; family Malvaceae; genus Gossypium; species Gossypium sturtianum. Next base: position 4,205,062 of record CM046946.1, on the reverse strand, counting down.
AACCGACCTTTCAAAATTTTTAACCGTTAACCGAACCGAATTTTTTTCAAAAAAATTAACCGAACCGAAATTTTTTCGGTTAATTCGGTCGGTTAACCGAATTAACCGAAAATTAAATGTTTTTTTTTTATTTTTGGTTAAAAATTACCCGAATTAACCTAATTAACCGAATTACCCGAATTAACCGAATTACCTGAATTACCCGAAATTAATCACTACAAAATTAAAAAGATTACATAATTTTAGTTTTAGTTTTAGAATTTTATTTTTATTTATTAAATTATTTGTAATTTTATGATTGGGTTGGATTGGGTAATTGGGTTGGGTTAGATATTTGGGTTTGGATTGGGTTTAGGGATTGGGTTTAGGTGAATAGTAGGCCTATTTATATATTATAATTTTATTTAACCGAAAAAATTCGGTTAACCGACCGGTTTCGAACCGAATTAACCGTTAACCGAAAAATCACAAAATAATTAACCGACCCCCGACCGAAAATATTCGGTTAACCGACCGATTAACCGAATTCGGTCAGTTAACCGAATTTTTTCGGTTTTTCCCGAATTTTGCACACCCCTCCGACTCACCATAGTTATACTACCATTCGATAGGTGCGCTTGCTTTTGTCGTATTTTAGTTAGTTCGTGATGTCATCAATGACTAATGTAAGTAGCTAGGGTTTGGTTATTTTTGATATTTGTTTCTAGGGTTTGTGTTTGCTGAGGTTAAGCTAAGTGTGAGTATTCGATCGAGTTGAGTCGAATCGAGTTAAAAAATTTTAAGTTAGTCGAGTTAATGAATCCTATTTTAGCAACCGAACTCAATTTGAAATTTTTTTGAATCAAATTGAATCGAGTCAAGTCGAGTTGAGTGAACGAATCCTATTATTTACACTCAATGTTGCATTTACATGGACCGATTATTTAACTAGTAGACGAAGTACAAGATTATTTAACTACATAAACAATATAATAGTTTTACTTTTTAACTTAATGGGTAAAAATTTATCAAAACAGCGTAGTTTTGCCTTTTAACTGAATGGTTTTAACTTTTAACTTTAGGAAAGGTAAACATTTATCAAAACGACGTAGTTTTACTTTTCTTATTCGAATATTTAAAAAAAAATCCAATTATGTAATTCATATTCGTGTTAGATCGAAAATTTTGATTATTTATTCGAGTTGATCCTAATAACTTGAACAACTCGAACTATTTAATTTAAAATTTGAATTTTTTTCTCAAGTTTTTAAAATCGAATTAAATTTTACTCTTGAGCTATGGTCCATTTCAAGCCTTTCAACTTCTTATTTTGTTTTTTGGGGGCTTTTTGTAGGCCTTTTTTATGTTTGTATATGTTATTTTCTTTAATGAAATCTTCGTATTGAACAAGAAAAAGAGCATGCCAAATCCCAAGTAAAAAAAATCAAACTTTGTGTATAACTATAAATTTATTTAGAAAGTATACATGAATAATATATAGATGATAACAATAAAATCACTCAAAACAAACATATATAAATAATCTGGTCTACAAGTGATCCATGAAATGAATTTAAATATGCTAATCAACACACTCTTATAACAAGAATATCTAAAAATCATATGTTTATTGTCAAGGGAAAACATAGTACCATGATTCAAGGTTTTAGCACTGTGAGGCAAATCGTGGCAACTTAAGGTAGTTCTTGTTTAGGTGTTTCCGCTTTGGTAGATTGGGTAACTTTGGTAGTTCTGGTTTGGGTAGCTCTGGAACTTTGGGTTCTTCTGTTTCGGCATGTTAGGCAATTCAGAACTTTAGGTAATTCAGTTTTGGCAAGTCGAGTTTTAGGCAATTCTGGTTTGGTACCTCTCTGGAACTTTAGGCAATTCTGTTTTTGTTAACTCGGGAATTTTAGGTAATTGAGGTTTTGGTAATTCAGAGTTTTTGCAGTTCGCTTAGGCACATCAGGAACTTTTGGTAATCTGTGTTTTGGCAACTCGGTCGCTTTGGGTAATTCTGGTTTTGGTACCTCAGGAATTTTAGGCAATTCTGGTTTTGTTAACTCAGGAATTTTTGGCAATTCAAGAGCTTTGGGCAATTCCGGCTTAGGCACCTCAGGAGCTTTAGGCAATTCTGGCTTTGGTAACTCAGGAACTTTTGGTGATTCAGGTTTTGGCAACTCGGGAGCTTTGGGTAATTCAGGCTTGGACAATTCTGGCTTAGGTAACTCGGGAACTTTAGGCAATTCTGGCTTTGGTAACTCAGGAACTTTTGGTAATTCAGGTTTTGGCAACTCGGGAGCTTTGGGTAATTCAGGTTTTGGCAACTCGGGAGCTTTAGGTAATTCAGGCTTGGGCACTTCAGGAACTTCAGGAAATTCTGGCTTTGGTAACTCCGAAACTTTTGGTGCTTCAGATTTTGACAATTTAGGAGCATTGGGCTTCTCTGGAACTTTGACTTCTTCGGGTTTTTTCAACTCTGGCACTTTCGGAAACTCAGGAACCTTGGGTAATTCCGGTTTTGGCAACTCTGGAACTTTCGGAAACTCGGGAACCTTAGGCAATTCGGGCTTTGGCAACTCGGCACTTTCTAAACTCAGAACCTTGGTAATTCCGGTTTGGCAACTCGGAACTTTCGGAAACTCGGGAACCTTAGGCAATTCGGGCTTTGGCAACTCCTGAACTTTAGGCAATTCAGGTTTTGGCAACTCAGGCATTTTAGGTATTTCAGGTTTCGGTATTTCCGGCAATTCAGGCTTTGGAAGTTCAACCTTTGGGAAGGACGGCATCTCAGGCAACTCGGGTTTAGGAATCTCCGGCACAGATGTCTCCAAAAGACGCCGAGCACCAACCAAGACTGTGTTGCTATTCATCGATGACAAAGTGATTAATAAAAAGGGTAACACCAAAAAAGGCAAACGATGATAAGCCATGATTAAGAAAATCAGATGGGAGATGACAAGAAGTGCTTCAAAATGAATACTTGAAGGGTGCTTGTTTATGCAATTGCATGAAATGACGAGGCTTTTATAGGTAACAGGAAGTGGAGAACAAGGAGGTTTTGTAGATGTTTGGTGAGAAATTCTAGATTTTGTTAGCTCAACTTCTCACCTGTTCTTTACTGAAAAACTATATATCAAACTATGACACATACATTTGACCACCATTGTGAAGTTGTCATCACCCTAATCAAGCCTTTGGTCTTTATATTGGTTGAATAAGCAATTAATGTACTCATATTATCATACTAAATTAACATTTGTTTAACACCTTAATTCTGCTTTATTTTCTTCAAACATAAGCTGGGATTTTTTTTTAAATTTTGATTACGTCGCGGTTATATAAAATAATTAGATACAATATTAAGAAAATAATAATATATGAACGAAATAAATTTGATATAAAAGAATAATGTAAAAATTTATTTGCTATGTTTGGTTTGTTCAACTATATAATACCAACTTGCTTTTGCAACGATAATTATGTTTTTTGCTTCTTTGTTATTTAAAAATAAATTAAAATATTAAAGTTTGGTTATATACAATTAGAGGTGGTCATGTGTCAGATAGGGTCGAGCCTCAATAGAATTTTAGGCTCATTTTTAGGCCCGAGTATGGCTCTGTCTGAAAAATGGGTTTAAATTCTTACCCAAGTTCGGCCCGGATAAAAATGCTAAAACTCGAGCCCACCCGTATTAAATTCTTTTATATTATTATTTTTATATAAAAACAAATTTAAAAATATAATACATCAAATACACTAAAAAGATTAAAATCAATGTTTCCCAACAAATTGAAAATAAATTTAAAAAATTATTTATACTTAATAACAACAAAATAGTAGCAATATAATAACGAAACGGCACCAAAACAGCAGCAAAAGGTAGCAGATTTTTTTTTTTTCAAATTCAGGTTGGGCCCGAGCCAAAAAAAATTACCCAAGGCCCAACCCGTTTAGAAAATGGACCTTGTTTTTTTGCCCAAACCCTCCCACTTTTCGGGCGGGCACAGGTCTACATACGGTCAGCATAATAAATGTTTGATGAAATTTTCAATTATATTTTCACCAAACGATTTAGGACATATATTACATATAAAATTTGCCTTAAATGTTGTTATATTAAAAGCTTGAGACATCAAAACTAATAATATAGTCATCTCCATTCCAAGCACTTATACTATTAATCTTACATTGACTATAAAACACTTCCATAGCTCACATTTACACAATAAATTTCTTAACAATTTACCTAATCTATTTAAAGTTTCATTAGGAAATAAAATAGGGTTATAAGGAAAAAATTACAATTAAGAAAAGTTAGGGAAAATTGTAATTTCTTTTGCACCTAAATAAATACTTTTGTACCTCCTTTGTTTTGAAGTGAAATTTTTATTTATATTAAGGGTTTATTTACTAATAACTAAAAAGCTAGAACATATTTAGGTATAAATTAAAAATTAAAATTTTATTAAGTATAAATTAAAAGGTAAAAACACATTTACAGTCCTTTTTAATTTTGATATTGAGTAAATTGGTCCCTTTTTAAAAAAATAAAGCAATTTAGTCTCTTTCAATTTCGAAAGTGAGCAAGTAAGGACATTTAATCACAGCGTCAATGTTTCTAATCAATTGTACATAATTTTGATTGATATAATAACATATTTAGCACTCGATATTTGTATATTCTGCAAAAAATTTGACAAAATATATAAAAGTTGTGAGCTAAATTTGTCTAATTAAGACTAAATTTTAAAAAAAAATTATAAATATTGTGGGTCGAATTTATTAAATCAAGATCAATTTAACAAAATGTGTAGACTTTGAAACTAAATTTATTATTATACCAATAAAATTTATATACAATTGACAAAAAAAAACATTTACGTCCTTAATTATTCACTTTTGAAATTGATGTAAATTAAATTCGTTATAATTTTTTTGAAAGTGATCACTTTGTTCAATATCAAAATTGAAAAGGACCAAAAAGATCTTTTTACCAAATTAAAGAAATTAAATACTTAAGCTTTGTTTGATAAGCCATTGAAAAAATTAAATCGATATTCAATATTTAATTTTCAATTTATGATATAAAAATATATAATTAAAGGCTTTTTTTAATTATTTCAGCCCATATTCTATCACATTGGGCTGAGTTTCAGAAAATGATAAAACAGATAACAAATGCAATGCTTTGTTGCTTGCAAGGGTCCAATAAATAATAATGCAGAAACTTTAACAAAGCTTACATATATATGGGAATCAAAGATGAACAAATGACTAAACAAGATGAACATGAGACAACCTTAACCCCAAACACTTCAGCCCTAAGATCAAGAAGCATGCCATATGACCTTGCTTGTCATGTCATGTGTTCTTAGACCAGAGTGGCGGATACCAGTACGCTCAAATTTGTTTAAAGCTTTTTCCGTGTTTTCGGAGGAGGGTAATATCTCCGTGCCATTGTCCCGGAAGTCGGAACAATGGGAACTAAAACAACTCTAAAACCGTCAACGCAAACCACAAATACCGGAAGACGTAAACTAAAACAACTCCAAAACTATCAACACCGACCACAAAGGGCAGGCAAGAAAGCAAAAAACCATAACACATATAGAGATAGAAATTTAATGATTAGAATAACTTGTTGGGCTGTTCAACATTTAATCAAAAGTAAGATTCTCTCTCCACTAATGTTGCAAAAAAAACATGATGCATGTAATAAATCAAGGAAATTTAAACACACAACAATTCAATTCCCAAAAATAGCAGCTGCACATGGGTGAGTAGGGAATGCCCTTCAAATACATTCCTATATCCGACACTGTACTGTACCATACTAGTTACCAACTATCAATATAATAAGTCCCTAAAAGAGAGCAAAGAGTTTATCATACAATATTGCCATGGGTTTCTCACCACTGGCATGGCAAGCTGATGGCTACGATTACTAGCATACCAGCAAATCAAATGTGATTCATCCGTTCCGAGTTAAGGCCAGCCGATAAATCATTGCATACAGAGCATCTATACAAAGAACAGTGGTAACAATATAACTCTTTCAGACCAAAATTTCATTACTCCTAGGTCGAAAGGATTATACAACTCATATTACCATAAGATTCGGATGCTTCAGTACTTAAGAACAGAAGGAAAGTCCGTTCTTGGTTTCGGGGAACGATACTTAAGGAACCGAGACTAACAAGGTATCGATTATTGTCAATAAGTCATGATAGAGCAAGCACACACAAAGTAGAGGCAAGGATACAATTAAAAAAAGAATATATTAAAGCTAATATATTGCATTGAATGGAAAGAGTTAAACGATAGTGAAAATAACCTTTGGTGTGTCATGCTTAGAGCACAAAGGCTTTGATAATTAGATCCATAGAGAATCCCTAACAATTGAAGCTTCTTCTGCTATGAATCCCCTATTTATTGAAATCTTCTAAAAAAAAAAAAAAGCAATACTAACAACCTAAATAGCTCGATTCAACTTTTCTCGGACCATAATTCCACCATCAGGCACTTTTATCTTTCCCTTTTTCTAAAAGAGGGGGAACTTACAAGGTGGGTAGATATTCGATCTTCAACCCGAAATGTCTGATGGTTATGTACCAAGCTTTCTAACCTGTCCTCCCAAACAGGAAAATTCACTAGGAATAAACAGGCAGCTCGGAACTATAAAAATAATAACATAGGATACTACAAAGTATCCAGTCAAATTCAACCGAGTACCTCCACATAGTTAAATACTACAAGCATACGATTAGAACTACAACTGCAGCAAAAAAGGAAACAAGGATCTTACTTCACTAAGTAGCCTTAACTTTATCATCCCCAACAGCTGAGAGTATAGGCAAGCTACTTAAAAACTCATCAAGACCCTCAAAAAATCCGTTCCCTTCAATGTTATCCTCTTCGCCGTATCCAGCATGGTTCCCCTCACTCCTCCTTGGTACCGACTCTTCCACTTCGTTACTGAACTCCACATTCAAATCCAACTTCCCCAGATTCTTTGCTCCTCTCACCATTTGTTTCCTCCCACTATTTGTGGCCCCCCTTCTGCTTGATTCAGCAGTTGGCTTTCCCTCGGGTGATATCGGAGCACCATTTAAATTCCCACTGCGATTATCACTAACTTGCTCGTTGCACCCTTTATTCACTCTCTCACTCTGTGGTTTCTTAGGTTTTCTCCCAGCAGATCCTTTCCCTTTGGCACTCTTTGCCTTCTTCTTCTTCCTCTCATCTTTCTGCCATTCGTCGTCGTCGTCGTCGTCGTCGTCGTCACCATCCTCTGAAGGTCCACTTGAATCAAGAATCTCTACGTATGCATCGTTGTCTTCGTAATACACTCTTGGAGCAGGTTTTGTAGCAATCTTTTGTTTTCCAGCAATCTTGTCGATGGGACAAGCAAACATGTTGGAAATAGGGGACCAACTGGGGAAATTACCGCCCTTATTCTTACCATTCCTCGAAATCCCTACTGGGAAAAAACCCCAACAGTAGAAATGAGTGTCCTTTCCGTTCACCGGCGGCGACTGTATCACAACTGCATGGTAAGCCCGCCGGCAACTCTTAGTCTGACACCTCAGCGTACAATCTTCGTACACCCTGGGATACTCGTAGAGAACGTAACAGTATGGACAAGCTGTCCAGAAATTCGGTCCCTCTGACTCAGTAGCTTGACCAGGCCGAGTGGAATCGGTCTTCCCAGTCACACCATTGGGCTCTGTTCGAGTATTCTCCGCCGGAGGAGGAAGAGGCGGAGCTGTCTGATTAATCTCAACTGTCCGAATCGGCTCGGTCCGATTAAATTCACTCGAGCTAGCAACTCCTATCTGATTAACCTGGCTGGTCCGGGGTGGCTCGGGCTGATTAACCTGGCTCGATTGCGTAGGCTCCGGCCGATTAACCTGGCTTGTCCGTGTAGGCTCTGGCCGACTAATGTGGCTCGAACCAACTGGTCCTGACTGATTAATCTGACTCGGCCCAGCTAAACCTATCTGATTCATCTGCCTTGCCCAAGTTGACTCAGCCGGGCGAGTCGGCTCCGGCGAATTATTATTTAACCCCAACTGTCCTCCCCCTTCTAATGCAGCATTTCCATCTTTATTATTATTCGTAGGGCTTCTTATCGCAAATAGCGGTTGTGTAACTTGCGTTTGCGTTTCTTTCGGCGGCGATTGCATAAACAGCGTTTGCGTTTGCGTTTCTTTCGGAGGCGGAGGCGCCGGTGGTTGCATAAACAGCGTTTGCGTTTGCGTTTCTTTCGGAGGCGGAGGTGCCGGTGGTTGCATAAACAGCGTTTGCGTTTCCTTCGGAGGCGGAGGAGCCGGCGGCTGCATAAACAACGTCTGCGTTTCGTTAGGGGGCGGAGGAGCCGGCGGTTGCATAAACAGCGTTTGCGTCTCTTTCGGAGGCGCAGACGGTGGCTGTTGCATAAACAGCGTCTGCGTCTCTTTCGGAGGCGGCGGCGGTTGCATAAACAACGCCTGTGTTTGCGGCTGCTGAAGTTGCGGTTGTTGCTGATTCTGCTGCTGCTGCTGCTGCTGTTGTTGTTGATGGTGGTGATGCTGTTGACCGAACTGACTCACCGGGCCAAACTGAAGAAACCTCAACTCGTTATCATAAATGGCTTTCTTAGAAGGATTAGACAACACATTCCAAGCTTCAGAAACCAACCGAAAGGCCTGATCTGCAAAAGAAAGACCGTTCTTCCCATAATTCAAAAGCATAGCCAGTTTCCTGTACTGACCCGCCACCACTTCCATAGACTGAGTTAACGGCACGAGTTGTAATATCCCGTACCAATCTTGAGGGTTTGATTGCGCAGCCATGAGAGTGTCGGTCACAGCCAGTATCTGGTCAGCCGGCACCGGGGCCAGTTCCCGTGCTCGGATCGCCAACGTCCTAGCCCCGTGCAAGTCACGTGACGCCAATAGCTTCTCAGCTATGGTGAGCCAACGTTCCGCTTCAGTAGTGTTACCGTCCATTTCCTTCTCCCAATGTGGTTTTTTCTCTCTCTCTCTCTCTCTCTCTCTTGCTTTTTTGTTGTGCGGAAACTACTTTTGTTTGATGGTGGGAAAAAGGAACCAGACAAAAGCGTCACCTCGGTGTCTGGTTTTGGACGATTCAAGACACCTGTTTTGAAACAAATTCCGCATTGGTTTCACTTGGCTTATACGGAATAATGGGAAATGTGAATGGGTATTATTGTCTTTTCAAAATCCAGTGTCCGAGTGCAAAAATTTTTATTTTTAGTAGGGAAGTGTGGGTTGAACTTTGAACTTTTGAAATGGCTAAGAAAATATGGAAAGCTTTGCTGGAAAAGGGTGTTTTGGTAATTTCAAAAGGAATTTATGGATTGTGGTACAGTTTTGCATTGTGACAGTCGTCTTTATTAAGGTGCGCCGAACCTTAACCTAACCCTACCCTTGTGTGTGGCATTTCGTCATTTCCACAAAATAAAATTAAAAAAAAAAGATATTTTATTTTAAACGTTTTTATTATTTTTTTTCAATAAAAGAAAAATCATTGACATACGGAATAACGTAATGTGAAGGATTTCGGAGCATGAAATGAAATAATATTATTTTATTTTATTAGTATTTATCTTGTTTTCTTAACTATATTTATGGGAACATAATATCAACCTTATGTCCGTACTTTTCTTACTGTCGATTGTATGAAGGAAGGATCAAAGGGGTAGAGCTTGTTTTTACACACAAATAAAGAGTAAAGCATATTATAAAGTGGTCCTTCCAAAAGCCAGCTATGCATACGTCACATCACTTCTTGATTAAATTCAGTATAATAATTTAAGACTAATTTGTTTATCTATTGTAAATATAAAAACAGTGACGACGATGAAATTAGAAATTGTAACGATATTGTAGCGTGAGATAAAAATAAAACTAAACGCATGACACTGAAAGTAAACGCCAGTCTAAAGAAACCCTAAGTAACATAAATTGAATTAAAATTGTTATATAATATCACCTTGCTTCATCTAACTAAATTTATTCACCTCTCAATATTTTCATAACTGTGAGGGATTGCCTCAATCAAAAAGACTACCTCGTGCGCATATGATCATCACATCTAGATTTGATATTGGGTCGATTACTTATACAAATTCGAATACTTGTTAAAAAGGTAGGAGGGTTTAAGTAAAAATATAAGTCCAAAAAATAATGTTTGTTTTCTAAATGAGCAGGGCTCAACCCGGCCCGAATTTGCCTAAAAAAAATTTCCCTTTTGTTGTTTGTTGTTATTTTATTGTTGTTTTGCTATCATTTTACTATTATATTGCTACTATTTTGTTGTTATTGTTTAGATATTGTATAACTCTTGTTTTATTATTAATTTTGCTATTATTTTAAAGGCATTTGCTTGTTAAATTATAACTATCTTAGTGTTATTTAAATATAAATATTTTTTAATGTATTTTTAATTTTTGGGAAAATATTTTAATTTAATGTGTTTAGTGTATTTGATGCATTATATTTTTTAAATTTGTTTCTATATAAACAAATTAATACGAGTAGGTGGGGTTGGATTCAAGTTTACCATTTTTTATTTGGACCAAGCTTGGGCAAAATTTTAGGCTCATTTTTTGGGTCAAACCATGCCCAGATCTAAAAAAACAAGTCTATATTTTTGTATCGACCCGGCACGAACCCAGCCCGACCCGACTCATGATCAAGTTTAATCACATTAATATACTACATGGATGAGCACCAAATCACATTAGACCCACCTATATGCAACTTAGGGTTAGTTTATGATCGAGGTTAAAAAGTGTCGTTTTTGTGTAAAAAAAAAAAAAAGTTAGCCAATTATGCTAAACAATTACAACCAGAAATTTAGCTACTTTATCAATCACAATCTCATCGAAGAACGCCTCATGGACTTTATCTAAAACCTGTACCAATGTACTTTTGTCTGAAGCCATTTTAGTAAGTCTATCAACAACTTTATTCTTATTTCTTGAAATATGCTTAAAACACCACTGCTCAACAGCTTGTAAGCTCAAATGAATTATTCTTACCAAGGCTGATGGTGACCTTCCTAAATGGCTAGCTTATAGTGCTTTAACGACCTCCAAACTATCATTGTTATTAAAAAGTGCTTTTAAGAATATAAAATGTCAATTTCAAACTTGATGTTATAAAGTAGAATATTTAATGAGGGATTAAAAAAAGTAATTTAATTGAAAAGTACTTTTCCAACAAAACAAAAAGTAAAAATTTAATTATCAAATTTAACATCAAAATTTGGTTTAAAACATTTTTATTTAAAATCAAAGTTTGAATTGAAAAATACTTTTCGACTTCAATAATAAACAAAGCTTTAATAATAAAACATATCAATGCATGTGCTAGAATTCCACCATGTCTTAACTAATAAAAAAACACATATACTTGGAGACTCATTGCAAGACATATAAGCCCTTAATTGACCTTAAAGAGAAGACAACACTTTGAAATCCCACAAAAACTAATAAAAAAAACACATATAGACATAAGCCATTTATTGACCAACACTTTGAAATCTAAGAAACTCTCTCAAGATTTCTTTTTTGGAACCTTCTATCATTTTCCAAAACTTTTAAATCTAAAATTTTGAAAATTAAAAAAATAAATTATAAAATTTTAATGTTATAAGACTCTGAGATTATAACACATCATCACTTAAATTAAAAAAAAAAAGCGTATATAAATTTTCACGTGGTGATATGGTAGAATCTAAGAGTGTCATGTTTAATGTTTTAATAGTTGGACAAGTGGTTGAACAGGTCAGATCACTGCTTTTAGGTTCAACTAGTTTGATCGATTCAATCGTTGGACATACAATAATTAAATAATTAATTAAAATTTAAAAAAATTAAGCCAATTCGATCTATTCAATTGTCGATTTCGATCTTTACTAGTTTCAAGTCAACCAATTCAACCTCTTAGTTCAAACCCTTATATCAATCAGTTCTCGATATGTCCGATCTAGTCCTATTCAAGTAACACTAATCTCATTATTAAATCTCGATAGAATCCAAATTCAATGATCAGATTAAATCAATTTAACAAATTTAAGTACTAAAATTTAACCTAATTACTAAGTTCAATGACCAAAAATTATATTTTTCTTTTAATAAAAATATACATCATCAAAGGATAAAGGTCATTTAACATAAAATTTTTATTTTTGTTTTTTGTTTTTTTTAAGATTTACAACTATATATATAAAAAAGGAAGGCACGCTTGTTCAATTTTGTGTTTTTTTTTTTCACATGGGTAAATTTCAATTCCGATCCCTCTACTTTTTACGTTATAAGAGTGGTTAGATTTTAATTTGATCTCTGTATTTTCTTCAGATTTGAGATTTAATCTATATATTTTAATTTTGACATAATTTGATACCTCAACTTTTATAACATTATTAGTTAGTCTAAATACTTTATTCTAATTAAAATGATAATGTGAATTAAGAATTATTAGCACCATTAAAATTTTTTTTATTAATTTCAAGTTCGTTACAATATTTTTTTTATTGCATGGACACCATTTTTTTTTTTCAAAATGCACACCTACACAGAATAATTATAATAGTGTTAATAAATAAACCATAATTTTTAAATTCGTAGAGAGATTAAAATCTTAAAAATAATAGTATAGAGATTAAATTCTAAATATATAGAGAGTACAAAAATTTTAAGTAAATTGTAACATTTAAATTTTTATATTATAATTTAATCAAGAAATAAATAATTAACCCAACACGAAGCTTGAGTGGAACCCGTATTAATTTAATTAAAAAAACTACCTACCTAATATTCAATTCAATTTTCCCACTTTATATGGCATTCCCACACGTATGGGTGTTTAAAAATCTAGTAATAATTATGGTGCAAAATAATCAATTAGAAATTAGAAATTGGTTGGTCTGTCAAAAGATAAAGTGGAACCCACAATTATAAATGCTGTACTTTTACCCCTACGTAACTTTTTAACGTGGATCATAAAAAAAAAAAAAAAACTTTTTTAATATGAATGATGAGGGATACTTTTAGATGTGTGGTGCCTTTATTTATTGTTAGTGTAAAAATAACAGTGGTGGTAAAATTAGATATTGTAACGATACTGTAACATGAAACAAAAAAAAAGTTAAACGCATAAATAAAAGTGATATAAAATAAAAGACAGAGAGTAAAGAATAAAGAAAATGGGATTGCAAAAGAGATAATGTATTTTTATTGATCAATCGGGATATTTACAATGTTTATCCAAATCTGTTTATAGGCATAAGAAGTATAAATGAAGTAGAGATCTGCTTCTAATGACTATTAGAATTTAAAGTATATCAAAACTTATCTAGACCTCGATGGATATACACTTAATAAAATATTCATAACAAAAAGATATTAAATTATATCACTTTTATGAAATAGATGAATAAAATTTATGTAAAATGCATATGAGATTTTAGATAAAATGAAGAATTTGAGATTTTAGGGATTTTTTTTATACATAGATTAAGGGATTTTCACCTCTTAGATTCAAGTATCGTTATTTATAGATTTATAAAATAATTTTGTAATAATATTTGTTACTTCTAAAATATAAAAGTATTTTAGTTATTTCCTAATTGAATTTATGTCATATTGATTCGTGATATTAACTCAATTATTAATAGAGATTATAAAATAGTAACTGAGTTGGCAAATTTGGAGGTTTTAGGTCTTGAGTATTCAAGTTTGAGACCCATTGGCCACCTTACGCAACTATCTATGCGGTATTTGAGTAACATCATATGTGGTTGTCATGTGTGAATTTTAATCCAATTAGTCTATTTCTTTGGCTTTAGTCTGGATTGTAGCAGTTCTTAGTTCGTTTGGACTGTAATAGTTTGATTCTACTTTGTGATTATTAAGATAATCCTTTTTATGTTGTAATAATCTGATACTTATAGTTACTCGAATATGCATTTTTAGTTGTACTACGATTGCATTGTAATTGTAACACCTTAAAAGTTTAATTACATTAAAAATAATAATTATTGTTTGAGTTGCATGATTAACTCAAGAAACTACTTTATCACACCAAAATAAATCAAATTCGGATTTGGACATAATTTTTCAAAATTCTTAAAATTTCCAAAAAAATTATTATTGTATTTCACAAAAATAATCTAGTACTTGGTTTTATAACCTTATTCCTTGTTATTAAAAAGCATGTAAAAAATCACGAGAGTTAGGTAAGATACTAAGAATCTCTCTTACTTTAACTAGTAGTCGGGGTTCAATCATCCCTTTGAGCATGGAACAAATTTAAAACTCGTGATCAGCGTTTACTCCCTTCATGGACCTACAGAACGCGAGAAATCAGTCACTGGACTTACTCAAATAAATACCTTGGAAAAAAGTCATATAAAATTGTGAGTTAAAATATCAAAATTATAAATTCACCGTATTAAATTTGATTATCAGAATCCCATGTGATAGCTTGATGGTCAAGGATGTTCATTGCTCTAGGTGTGGCCTGGATTCAAATTGCGCTAGTCACGTTGGTTGTTCGGACTTTACCCTCTTATTGTAATTCACCAAAAATAAATATTTGATTATCAAATCAAAGCATTAATCATCATATACGTACTTGATTTATTGAATATAAATATATAATAAATGGAATCAGATTTAATTCATCTATTTTACAATTTAAATCCCTACTATTTTATATATTATCATTATTTTTTTCCTCCTTCAATGTTGTATTAATAAAAAGAAACTACACTATCATTTTAGGCTATTCTCTTTATAAAAATTAATTAAACATGAATATATACAAGGTAGATTTGCATTACTCAAACTTAAAATAGATTTATACACTTACATAGTTTTTTATAAGATAAACTACGTTACTAAATTATTAGTAAATTTACGGTTCGATCATTCAACTTTAAAAAGTTACAAATTAATCACTGAACTATTTGAAAGTTTTCATTTAGGTCACGAAATTATTAGAAAGATTTTATTTTAAGATGTTAAGTTTTATTAAAAAGTCCGACTAGCGAGCTCCAAGTAACGATTTGATGATCAATACGGTGGATTAATATCCATCAATGAGTAGAAGAATAGGTTGGAACATTTTCAAAATATATATAGTGTTCCAATAGTTGCAAATAAAAAGTTAAAAGTAACGAAAAATTATGTCAACTGGTTATTAAAAAATAGTCATAATTATTCAAGTAGATATCTATTGAATAATTATATTTATTGTTAAAAAGATATAACTATCCATTTGGATAGTTATGTTGCTATGAAAAGACATGAGACCTCCTATAAATAGAAGTAGAATTTCATTTGTATGACACACCTGAAAAACACATCAAAAGTTTCTTTCTATTCTCCCACCATCTTTTATATTATTAGATTGTTCTATAAAGAATTAGAAATTGATATTCTTAATATGATCCGCTCAGTGCAAAACATAGACAGTCATTGGACTTCATTTTATCCTTGAGATTCATTTGCCAGTAACTCTTTGGTACATCATAATATAGGTGGGGGCAAATAGAACCTTAAAGAAAGTGGCATTGATACACGCCTTGAAGCATTCATTAATTTTTGTAAATTTATTTTTATCCCCACACACCAACAAAATATACCTTAGATCCAAGTCAATTTGATGTTTAGTGGCAAAGATAAGAGAAGAAAGTTGTTTGGATTTTTGCTCGTAGATTCATGACATTTAAAGCTGTTTCATGAAAAAAAACCAAACAATAAAAAAAAAAAAAAAGTGGAATTAGAGCTTTCAATTGGTGCAAGCAATGTGAACAAAGAAGGCCATACAACAAAGATTTTAACAATCCAATCTCTTGAATGAAAATTTTCGAATAGTTCAATGACCATGTTGTAACCTTTTGAAGTTGGATGACTAAAATGTAAACTTACTAATAGTTCAATACAAATCATAATAATTCATAATATTATCTTTATTATTAAATATTTAAGTATTGAAAGTTTTTATACATAAAAGTTAAATATTTTTAGTTTACTTAAAAAGTATGATGATTTACAAGAATAAATTATTTCAGAAATAACATAATAGTCATAAAAAAAATGAAAATGTATAAATTTATTTTAGTATATTTATATAGGCTAAGCAAAAATATAAAAAAATAACCATATAATAATCCTCACCCTTCTTCGTCACCAAATTAAGATTACGGAATGCTACAACAAATACAGAACAAGAACATTCTATTTCAATTCAAAACTTCTTTAAAACAACTAATAGTTATTAATCATTCAATTAGAACATGTTATTCGTGCAAGAACGACTTAAATCGAGCTTACAAAAACTCTAAAAACAAATTAGAACTAAGTAGGGACTAATTTAAAACTTTACATAAAAGTGAGGTAAAAATGTAAAATGGGAGGTCAAACGATCGTGTCCCCTGACAGTGTGAAAGGCTAAGGCCGTGTGGGAAAGTAAAAATAAAAAACCACATAATAAACATACAAAAATACGAAAATGTATAAAATTAATATGGTGTTTAGATCAATTTTATTTAATTCGATTCACTTGTTATTTATATGAACAAAGTTCTATTTTTATTTAATTTATAAATAAATTTAATATTTAAAGAAATGAAAAACTTTAAAATACTATATAATAATCAATTTAAAAAATTTCAAAATTTGATGAATCGAATTGATCTAAACCGGAGTTTGATTCTGTGCGATTCGATTATTTGAATCAATTGGACTAAACTTTAAAGTATAGGGACTTAGAATGATTCAATTGGAGAATGTAGATCAAATCTACAATTGTAAATATAGTACATGACAAATAATTGAATTTGGCCAATCGAATTTAATTGATACTGTCTCGGACAGAATTGAAATTTCAAAATTCAAAAAGTAGGCCGACTAAAACTGACCAATTCAAAAAGTACAAGATTAAAATTGATCAAAATTAAAATACAGGGACTAAATACACAATTTTTACAAAGGACCGGGACTAATAGCAGAATTTAACCTCAATTAATATGGGGAGCATATTAAGCTCCACGCATACCACGCGCACAAAATAGCGTGAATTTAGTACTTTCCGAAAGGCGTTAATCCCGTTACTTTCCGCTGAAGACCTGTTCCAAAACACTAACAAGAAAAATGAAAAATAATCCAATTCTCTCTTCTTTTAATTTCAATGCACATTCATTGCGAGGGGAAAAAAAAAGGAATTACTGAAACCTTAGAAATCCCTGTATTGAGCACATTCATTCAGCCATGGATGAAGAGTATGATGTTATAGTCCTAGGGACAGGTCTTAAGGAATGCATTCTCAGTGGTCTTCTCTCCGTTGATGGACTCAAAGTATGCCATTTATATCACTATTCTTTGATCTTTCTTTGTTTGATTTTTCATGTTTTAATGTTCCACAGCCTCTTGCAATCTGGGTTTTCGTTTAAGAATCATGGGTACTTTTTCTTTTTGAAGTTGTGGATCATTTTCTACTTGGGCATTTTTACGAACAGAACGTGGGGATTAGTGTTGGTTAATGTGTTGTAGGGAGTAGGATGGATGTTAACGATACCCGAACTTTTCGTTTTTCTTGAAATATGTGTTGGTATGTGTATGATCTTCTAAATATATATGGGTCTATCTGCATTTTCCAAAATAGGTATTGCACATGGACAGAAATGACTATTATGGTGGCGAATCGACTTCTCTTAATCTTACGCAGGTAATTCTTCTTTTGGTCATGTTTATTCGGTCCGTTTCTGACATTTTTCATCATACAATTTCAAATCTTTGTTTTACTGTCGTATGTATAGCTTTGGAAACATTTCAAGGGTGAAGACAAGCCTCCAGAGCAGCTAGGTGCAAGCAGAGACTATAATGTTGACATGGTTCCAAAGGCATGCGAATTTAGCTATTTTATGTTGTAATTTTCAGTACTTAGTTTGCCTGTTGGATCCATCTGAGTATCCTTGTGCTGGTTATTCATGTTTAATGTGGTTTTTACAGTTCATGATGGCCAATGGCAGTCTGGTTCGTATTCTCATTCACACTGATGTTACCAAGTATCTTAACTTCAAGGCTGTGGATGGTAGTTTCGTGTACAACAAGTCAAAAGTAAGGGATTGTAAATTTTTTTTTTGGTATCATTTGTTTAGTGCAAACTTTGTTCTATTATCGTCTTCAACAACCTGATTACCATTACTTGTAGATTTACAAAGTTCCGGCGACTGATGTTGAAGCACTGAAATCACCATTGATGGGGCTATTTGAGAAGCGCCGTGCCAGAAAGTTCTTCATTTATGTCCAAGACTATGACGAAAACGATCCAAAATCTCATGAAGGACTTGACTTGACTAAAGTAACAGCGAAAGAACTTATCTCGTATGTATCTCATCCCTATTGCCCTCTAAAAAGCTTGCTCTAGCACTTACAGTGTCTGTCTGTCACAGTTTACTGGTCTTGATGCATGGTAATTTTTGCGATGTAGAAAGTATGGGCTAGAAGATGATACAATTGATTTTATTGGTCATGCCTTGGCACTTTACAGCAGTGATAATTACTTAGATCAACCAGCTTTGGATTTTGTTAAGAGAATGAAGGTAAAAGGTTTGTTTTGTATATTGTATCCATTATTTTAAACTGAGTATTTATGCATTCGTTTTTTGTATAGCTCTATGCAGAGTCTTTGGCACGGTTTCAAGGAGGATCCCCTTATATCTATCCACTATATGGACTTGGAGAATTGCCTCAGGTTTTTCATTATATGCAGTTTTCTTCCTAGTTTAATGGAAACTTATTTGTTTGTTTGACCCGTTATTATGTTGCTATCGGCAGGCATTTGCACGTTTAAGTGCAGTTTACGGCGGTACTTACATGCTCAACAAGCCTGAATGTAAGGTAAATCTCCTGGAATGCAAAAAACCTGAATGTAATTTGCTTTGTTTTCTCTAAAGTACGCATAGTCGCTAACTAGTTAGTGAATATCATCTTTAAGCTCACCATTGAGTCATTTAGGGGACAGATGCTAACTTGTTAGAGAATTGTTACTTTGCTTTTTGGACATTTTATGATCCCGGTTTCTCTTGTGAAATTTCGGGTTGCAGATAGAATACGGTGATGACGGGAAAGTTATTGGCGTAACTTCTGAAGGTGAAACTGCTAAGTGCAAGAAAGTCGTTTGCGATCCATCTTATTTGCCTGATAAGGTGACCTCCAAAGAAACGATGCCTCATATTTTTTTGTTTCACTCATCCTCAAAACACAAGTATAACAACTTCTTCATGTTCATTTGATGCAACAGGTTAAGAAGGCCGGAAAAGTTGCGCGTGCTGTTTGCATAATGAGCCACCCTATTCCAGATACCAATGATTCTCACTCAGCTCAGGTTATTGTGCCTCAGAAGCAACTTGGTCGTAAATCAGACATGTATGCTGCTAACTTCCTCAGCCATTGTAAATTGCTTATGCATAAATGTTCGAAAATTTATCAAAAGATTGCATGGCGAAGTAGAGTTCCATCGAATGAACAAGTTTTGTAATTGGTTTTCAGTCCCTTCAGGGGTTAATTTTTGTTATTGCAGGTACCTTTTTTGTTGCTCATATGCACATAATGTGGCTCCCAAGGGAAAATTCATTGCTTTTGTTTCAACAGAAGCCGAGACCGACGACCCCAAGGTAGAGTTGGAGCCCGGAATTAAGCTACTTGGACCTGTAGATGAGATATTCTACGACAATTACGACAGATATGAGCCGACTAATGACCATACAGCCGATAACTGCTTCATATCTGCTGTAAGGACACTTCTCTTTCATTACTCTGCATGTTCTTTTATTATTTGAAACATCCTTGAACACTTGGAAGTATATATTTTCTCAGACATGGATTAATGCCTACCATTTTTGCATCTTTGTTAAATGAATCATTGCAGAGTTATGACCCAACGACACACTTCGAAACCACTGTGAATGATGTGATCCAGATGTATACTAAGATTACTGGAAAAGTAAGGGTTTTCATCTTATTGCATTTTGATACTAATATATATTATCCAGATTTAAACCCTAAACCCTAACAAGTATGAAAATAATATTGTTATACCTACACCTCATGAGCTCACCTTGCGCCCCATATTGACCTCACGGACGATACCCCTGATTAAAAGTCTCCTCACAAGCTAAAGACACTTACAAAGCCAAGATCTTGCGAGCCCTCTACCTCGCGAGTCCATGACATCACGAGCACATACCATGGGGCCGACACCCTTCTCAAAACCCTTTTTAAGAATCCTTCTCTCTCCACACTCTCACCCTCTACCGTCTTCCTTCCTGCTCCTGAACTCTGATTATCCATATCCATCTGTCTCTCCGCTCTTTGAGTAAAACCGTCACTAAACCATCATAATCCCAACCTTGTATCTACAAATATATATAAAGATTTTAAGAATATCCGCATTTAAACTCAATCAGAGACTGAATAACATTAGGTAATATTGCAATGGTTGATTTTGAGTTGATGAAATCTTATCATACTGTGCAGGCTCTTGATTTATCAGTGGACCTGAGCGCTGCAAGTGCCACTGAAGAATGAAAAATCTTGGAATTCTTTTTGTGTTGTTTCATGCAAAAGCATTTCCATTGTCTCTTTTATGTTTCATATTTTTTTAGATTATGCAGAACTCGAAAAGTAAATTTATTTTTTCTATATAATAATTCTTTTTCTTCTTTGTAGCTTCTATAAATGCTCTCATCCCAAATTCTTGCTTTTCAACTTAGATCAACAATTCCTCATAGCCAAATCTACTTTTTGTTTTTATGAACAAAATGTGTTGTTTATTTTACCAAGCCTCTTAAATTGTGCTATTAGTTTTTGTATTATGTTAAGTTATGAATGATTTACTTCTTTTAGAATTTTTTTTTTTACTTTTGGAATTTTTTTTTAGTCCTCTCTAAATAGTAGTTGTCAAATTTATTAAGTTTTATTATTTTCATAAACTTATGCAATAACATGTGTAATACCATGTCGACTTGTTATTTTAACATTCTACCACAAAAAAAAAACATGTATTTAACTCAATACCAAAATTTTAAAAATTGAAAAATAAGGGAGTAATAATGATCATATTGAAGAAAATGTACTAAATTTACAACTTTACAATTAAGCAGAATTTTTCTAAATGAATTTAACTGGTATAATTTGGACTGTAATTTTAAAATTTTAATAGTAAAAAACTAAAAATAACCAAACTCTTAGTAATTAAATTTGTTCGGTTAAAATTTAAAATTTAAAAGAAAACAAAATGACCAAAATTGATGAATTAAAAAAATATATGAAATATAAAGAATAATTTTCATTAACACTAGTTAAGTAATAAAATCTCGACGAAATCCAAGTTGAGGAATCAAAATGGATTTAGTTGTCAAGTTCAAGGGCCAAAGTAGATTTAATTGCCAAGTTTAGAGGCCAAAAACTATATTACCCCTTTGCAAAATGAAAAAGATTATAATTTTAAAAATAAAAACGATTAATATATCATTTAATACTCGAATTTGACACTTTTTTCTAACATGATACCTTTATTTTTTTGGTCTAAGGTACTATAATTTGACACTTTTTTTAATGTGGTATCTATATTTGGCTAAAAAATTAATGTCGTCACCATTAGGTATCAAAATATAACTTTTATCAAATACAAATATTAAATTGGACCAAAAAATAACATAGGCACCACATTATAAAAAAATGTCAAACTCATGTACCAAATTATGTATTAAGCCTAAAATCTAGTTTTATGAAGTTAAAAAAATTCCCATTTTAGGCACCTAAAATAAAAAGTTTACAATTTAGGCACCCACATTATATAATTCATTTATTTTAGTCACTTCCAAAAATTTGACATGACTTTATTTTGATATGTGGAAGTGACCAAAAATCATTGTTCATCTATCAAAATAATGCCATGTCATATTTTTGTTAGAATTTTTAATGGAAATGACCAAAATGAATAAATCATATAAGCTGAATCCTTAAATTGTAATTTTCTTATTTTAATTACTTAAAATTGGGTGAGAATGTAGTTTAAATAAAAAAAGCATTTAGTAATGATCATTTTTGTATTGATTTTATTTGGTGAGTTGAAGAGCGGGGTGAGAATGAGTTGGAGTGCGAGTCAGCAGCGCAAGCGGTTCGACGTGTTTGATTTTGCCGCCGCCGACGAGAGAGTTGAGAGGGAGTCTGCAGAGATACTCGGAAGGTTTAAGAACCCTAAAAGATGCCGCAAGCCACCACCTCCTCTCGGCAAATACAAGTTTCTTCAACGCTGTAATTTTCTCTCTCATTTTCTGCCTATATTCAGTTCAATCCCTCGGGGGTTACTCTGTTTGGTGCCCGAGAAAGTGCGGGAAAATGCCATCATATTGATTCTTATATATATATATCTAACGTGTCTTGAAAGTTTTATAACAAAATGAAAATACTGCCGCCCGTTTGTTTTGTTCTTATTTGATAGAATTTTTTTCCCTTTTGAATTTCCTGGTTAACAAACAATCAAAACCACCTTAACTTAATGCATTTATTTCGTTTTATACGACTACTTATTCATTCCATTTGCATTGGTTCTTTGCTAACTGATTTGTTAAAATGGCCTTGATGATTACATTTTTCTTTCTTTTGTAGTTTCTGGGAGAAATGAAGTTAGCAACAGTCCAATTGATCTTGAAGTTGAAGGTATGGAGTTGGTTTAGGCATATTGTCATGTTTAGTCTTTTTTATACTTGCTTTCTTGTTTAATATTTATAGCTGTTCAATCTTTTTTTTTGTCTCCTCAGATTGCAAGAGGACTAAGCTAATGGAAAGTAGCAATGAACCGATCGAACTAGATTCTGAAGTTACAGAACCTCAATGTGGGTTGATATTGCTATTTTGTTTCTTTATGAGTTATGAATTTGCATTTCTTTGGATTTTTTATTGAACTAGATTTTGAAGTTACAGAGCCTCCAAAAGTTTTGACCTCTGATTGATTTCTGTGGAGTTGTAATATTTTTTTCTTTCTTTTCTTGCATTTATAATTTATTAATGGCAACTTTCATTGCTTTTGGTGTTTTTCTTGCTTTTTGTGTTGGGCACTATTTCCCTGTTATTCCACCTTTTCCCGGGTGGGAGAAGCAATTGGGGGTTGGAACTGAATTTGTACCTTTAAAGGAGAGGTATTGCTACTAATTAGGCTTGACGCTGTTATTCCATGGCTGTTTCGTGACGGCTGACATGGGAATGTGCATGTGTGTTACAGTGACATTTAGTATAATTAATTTAGCTTTTAGTTAGTTCTTTTCTTGATAGCTTTAATACTTCCAGCTCATATTGGTGTTGTTAAGGAATAGGTGAGGTATAAATAAAAAAGCTAGGTTCTAATATATATTTTGTTTTTGGAATCTTGGTTCTAATATTTGAGTAAGACACATGTATGAAATAATTAGAAAAAAGTGTGCATGAGAAAAGAACAGAGTTTTTAGTTATTATTGAATTACTTGTGCAATAATATTTATGTAACTATGTTTCTTTCATGGTATTTATAGTTTTGCAAAGTCACAAGACTTGGGAAAGGGGAAAGATTGATGGACCGATTGATGTTGATGTTGAAGGTATTTGGCATCAGGTGTACGACTTCATTATTGATGTTAAAGTTTCTAATGTCCATCATGTAACTTTGTAGAAGTGCAAGTGACCAAGACTGCACCGAAGGCCAGTAGATATAAAGACAAAGACGATAATGCTAGTGTTACAGGTCTGCTATGCACATTTCCTGCACACCGTCCTGTGAACATGAGAGATGAGATTCCTGACTTGGATAACTCTTTGCAGTCTTTTTCTTCTAATGATGAGGTATTCTGGCACCTTTCCTTTATTATCTTGAGCAAAATAAAATTCCACTCTAGCTTGTCCTCTATGCGATATTTAAAGTTTCTCGTAATGAAATGCTTCCAAGAATCCTTCAAAAAGAAATGCTTGCAGGAGACCATTTGGGTAACATCCCACTTATCAATTTAAATGGCTGCAGAATGAGCAAATTGGTATAATTTCAAATGACAATGGCTTGATTGAAATGAGTTCTTCATCAGCATTTGCCTCTTCTCATGTAGAGTTTGGAGGTATTTTCCTTGTTCTTTTAGATTTTGCTTCATAAGTTATGGTACCTTCTTTCTCAAGCATCATGTATTGGTTTATGATCTTATGCAACATTCTGCTTTCCTCAGTTTCTCCTGAGGAGCAAGTTTCGGCTAATGGTTCTGATGTTCATGAAATTGTAAGTATAGTTTTCTCCCTTGTAGTATTGACTAAGGAGCTTAGCTTTTGATGGCTGTTTAGAGGGTTGTTATTTAAATACTAACCACTTGTTGATTAATATATGATGTCCTGCATTGAAAGTCTACAAGTTTTGGTGCTTCAGATTGCCCTTAGAAATTCATTCATATATGGACTTGTGGAGTTAAACCTTCATTGATATAACTCTTATTCTGCTTGTTTGGTGTGGGTTAACCATTAACATTGTATCTTTTACATTTGTTTATAAAAATAAGT
This sequence comes from Gossypium sturtianum, assembly GCA_025698515.1. Classification (NCBI taxonomy): domain Eukaryota; kingdom Viridiplantae; phylum Streptophyta; class Magnoliopsida; order Malvales; family Malvaceae; genus Gossypium; species Gossypium sturtianum. The sequence goes on along the minus strand of CM046946.1, from coordinate 4,180,488 downwards.
TGTTGACTTATTTCCATATTGTCTTGATAAATATTTTTTCTTTCGTATAGTTTACCAGAATGGCAGGATCAGTTTTTTTTTTTTAATTTGCGTTATGCCACATTGTATTTATCTTTTTTGCTAATAAGTTGAATTCCATTGTAGGCCTTTTTATTTATTATTTACTTGTAACTTGCAGGAAAAGGAAGATGTGGAAATTATCATTTCGCCTGATTTTATAATGTACAGGGGTATGTATTGCACAGAGGGTCAGTTAACTTTTTCAAAAACCTTCCTCAAGTTTGAGGACTTTAGCGTAAATGGGACCAAGACAAAAATTAGTTTTATATGGGCTGTGGGTGATATCATCAGTATTGATGCAGAATGGTGTCAAAGGGTGAGTTACCAAAGGTGTTCGTTCTATATTTTTCTTCAAAATTTTGCTGAGATACTTCTAGATTATAATCTTTGAGCTTAATATGCCGCTGGACACAGGTTGAAACAGCCATTATGAATTTTGTTCTACAATCAAAGAATTCTAAGAGAGCTGAAAATGCAAATGAAATTTCAGGTTTGCTAATTTTCACAAATAATTCTCATTGAATTTTTTCTGGGTATAACATGATATTTCAGGTTCTGAGAGAAAGTATCTGAACTCCAATTAAAAGTATACGTCCAGAAATCTGACATTTTGGAATATCACCTGTCATAGCTGTATTGTATCCTTGCATCATAACCTTGTATGATTTCATTTAGGGGAGAAAACAGCAGCAATCAATAGAATTAGGGCTGTAAAACTGGTTAGAATGAAGGTGGAATTCTAGAAAACTTAGGGTTATAAAAAGCCTCTAGTTTCTTTAGATTAATTCAAAGATAATAATAATGTTGTGACCGTATATCTGTTACATCGTATTTATAATAGACTTCCTTGGAAGCAAAGTTACTACACTTTCTTGCAAATAAAGTTTTATTCTTACCCTAGATTTAAACCCTAAAGAAAACTAATAATTCTAGCCGTCCATGATATACCAAATACTTAAAATAACATTATAAAATAAAACTAAAATAATAAAATATTAATAATAAAGCTCCTGCGTCATTGTATCTGCCCTATTTCCTTTTTAGGTGCCATTTCAAAGAAACTGTCTTCAACCATCTTCTTCCAATAGGAATTGTTTTAGATGCTGTTGTGATCTCATTTATTGGTTATCTTTTCTCAGCAATAAATTTTGAACTAGATTCTTGATTGCTGCAGTCATTGAGTCATTGAAGTTTTCAGTATATGATCCTTGTTGGTCTGAAAGGCAGGACTCAATCAAATCATTGAGTGTGAGATACAGGGATGTATGGAACACTCTTTCTGAGTAAGTTTTCTACTGATTTTGTTTCTTATCGAGTTATCACTTTTTTCAATGTAGATCTAGAGAGTGATGGTTTCTTGTATTAGAATATATAGGCATTTGATTTTGTTTTCCCTTTCCAGAGAAATGGTGATCTTGCATATACCATTTGGTTTGACTATTTTTTAGTGTCGTTTTATTCTAGCTCTGATCAGCGTCTTCTGGCGTTCACTGTGTTTTAGTCCCTTTCTTCTGTTGTAACTTCCTATTTATGTGTAAATGAAAATTTCTTTTGTTTGCATGCGTGCATGGTTTAATTGCATTGATTTAACCATTCATGTTAAAATTTGCAGCAAAAATGAAGAGAATACCTTGATGAGGCAGAATGGCAGGTCTTCTTCAAAGCCATATTTTTCTGAGTAAGTTGAAGAAATTTCTATGTTTTTTTACCAGTTGAGACAGAACATCTGGTGCTAATCGGTTTCTGAATGCATTTTAATGGATAGTTTGATGATTAATACTTCTCTATATCCTTTTCCTTTCTCGAGGTACAAGCTCTATATTATTTTTGGGTTTTATGGATTTAGGGATTTGAACCTCTGTCCTTTTCCTAACCCAAAAAAAAAAAGAAAAAACTAAAAATAAGCTTTCAGTCAGTATCATAATATCTCTTTAAAGTTTTAATGATTTTACCTACTTTTTTCCCTTCTGTTTTAGATTGTTTATAACTATGTTATATTTCAGCCCTTGCCCTTTTCTTTGAAGCGGTTTCGAGAATCCTCAGGATATATTCCCATTTGAAAATACTATTTCCTAACTTTTAGCATAAATGAAGTGGGAGCTTACCTTCAAGTACCAATACTGGATATGGTTGTTATGGCAGTCATTCATTTTCCTTCTTCTGTATATGTATGTACATGTGTATTATTTAGTTTTAAAGCTTTAAATCTTTCACCTATGTCTTTTCTATTTATCACTTAAGACTTTTTCATCTTTTTCGAAAATTGATGCATCTAACTAATTTGTTGTGCAGTTTTCATGAACATTTTGAAGAAGTTATCTATCCGAAAGGTGATCCTGATGCTATTTCAATTAGCAAGAGAGATGTTGAACTTCTTTGCCCAGAAACATTCATCAATGATACTATCATTGACTTCTATATTAAGTAAGCTTGAAATGATATATTCTATGTTCTTGGTTTTCTTCTTCATGCTCTCAAGGTTAGCCTATTTTAGATCTTGGATGTGCTAGTCTTCGTTCAACCTTGAGGATTCATTTATCAAATATACGTGCAATATAGTTATGGTATTGGAAACATCTCGTCTTTATCACCATGTCTTCTTGTTTCAGCATAAGTAGTTATTCTACATTGTTGGATTAGCAGCATTTTTTTTTTTCATTTCAAGAAATTTACTACTTTATAATATTATACAATAGACAGCTGAAATTATCATCTCAAGATTGGCAGCTAGGTCTCTAATTTAACATCATAATCATGATGAATGTCTAAGTGCCTTGTGAGAGTTAATGAGAAACCTTCCCTATGTTTAATTTATGATCCCAAGCCAAGGTATTATATTCTGTGTTGGTTCTATTCCCTGACTTGAAATGACTGATGTTTGCTTCTGATCCATTGGCAGATATTTGAAGAATAAAATTCAACCCGAGGAGCAACATAGGTTCCACTTTTTCAATAGCTTTTTCTTTCGGAAGCTTGCTGATCTGGATAAAGGTTTATCTGATGAATGTCAAGCCAAATCAGCATTTCAACGTGTTCATAAATGGACGAGGAAGGTGGATATCTTTGAAAAGGATTACATTTTCATTCCTGTAAATTACAGGTGATAAACTTATCTGTTTTTTCTTTCTTTCTTTTTTTTTAACATGGCATGAGAGAAAAATCTTTATGTAGCTTCCTAATGAGTTATTAACACATCTCCATGACAGTCTTCATTGGAGTTTGATTGTCATCTGTCATCCTGGTGAAGTGGCTAAACTCAAAGGCAAGCTCATAATGGACTGTCTGAGCAGCATGTCATAGCAACTAGGATTATGATTGTCTCCACTTTTACCTTAGTTTCGGTTGTCTTGCAGATGATGCAACTGAAAATTTACTTAAAGTGCCTTGCATCTTGCACATGGATTCAATTAGAGGAAGTCATAGGGGCCTTAAAAACCTTTTCCAGAGGTAATTTCTTCATGATTATTTTCTTTAGTTACGATGCTTTTATTTTGTTTGCAACTTAGAACAGAAAAACCAAAATGAAGAAACTTAGAAATTGTTGGACAAATCATCTGGCCTTGTTATTTTAAGATGGAGCTGTGTATCTCAAAATTTCTTGCTCTGTTTGAAATAGTCATTCTTGCTTTTAAAGATCTTATTATTGATTATTATATCCTCATCTCATTGCCATGAAATGACAGTTACTTATCTGAAGAGTGGAAACAGAGGCATAAAGAGGCAGCAGATGATGTTCCTTCAAAATTTTTAAATTTACAGTTTGTACCACTTGAGGTATTGCTCCTCTTGTTTCTGCTGTGGTGTCGGTTAGCATGTTATGTCACCTTGTTTTTTTATTAGAATGTATCACATTCACATTTTGCAAAATTAATTGACTATTTACATTTTATGGTTCAGCTGCCACAACAGGAAAATTCATTTGACTGTGGCCTCTTTTTGCTGCATTATGTGGAACACTTTCTTCTTCAAGCACCGATCAATTTCTCCCCTTCTAAGACAACAGGATCCTCCAACTTTGTGAGTACTGCCATTACTTTCTTCAAGATTTGAAACTTGCATAATGCTATTATGTGGAACTCTTTGAAACTTGCTTTCTTCAACCTTTTTATATTCACCTTTTCTAATATCATCTTCGACTTTTTCAGCTTAATGCGAATTGGTTTCCACCTGCTGAGGCTTCTTTGAAACGTTGTCATATCAAGAAGTTAATCTATGAAATCCTGGAAGAACAATCCTGTAGTTCCCCGTCAGTTGATGGCATCTATAAATACTCCTCCTCCCTCTTACCCCTCCATAGTGAGCAAGATTCTGGAGTAAAGTCCATTGACCAGATTGGCAGTTCAGCAGCAACATGTCATGATCATTCCTCAAATTCTAACGGTTTGATACTCTCTGCTGCATCCCCTACAACAGTTCTAGAAGGCCGAAAAGACTCGGAATTAGAGATTTTTGATAGTTATGAGGTGGGAATTCTCGGGGGATCGCTTGGAAACTATACACATGGTCAAAGAAATGCTATGTCACCTATAGAGGTAACATTTTGTTTCTTTATTACCAATAAGCTTAAGTCTGATATAAGATCAATTTGCCAATGAAAATTGATAAGGTGTGAATCCTCTGTCTGTAACTCTCTGATTTGCATCAATGGAAATTTTAGCATATAGAGAATATAAGCTGATTCACTGGCTATTTTCATTGTTATGTAACCATGTCTCCATGTCTTTTATTAGATGATAAGAAATGTTGCCAATAAGATTTAGCATGCTTGTACTTATCCAACATCCATCAATGAAACAGGAAATAGAGGAGGCAAGTGAAGAAATTGCTGCTGATTCTCCCATAGATCTTGATGGTGACGCTTCTGGATCGGTAACTGAACCTCGCTTATTCATACGGTGTCCTAGCAAAGACGATAGTGTATTAAGTACATCATGGAACCAACATATGCCATTGCATGTCGAGGATTCAGATTTTAACAAGTTGAGTGATTCTCCAGATTCATCAGAGATAAGGCTAGACGATGATGACCAGGTATCCAACCATGGAGAGGAAACTAATAAAACTATATCGTCCGCAACCTCAAATGAAGGTTACTCTGATTGTATTATTGAAGATTCTCAGGAGTCCAGTGGCATGATCATGCACGATGACATTGCGAGTACATGTTCCTCTTTGTACTTTGATAGGGACATTTCAGCTCTATCCCATCAACAAGTAGACCCGACTACGAAATTTGATCTTAAAGAAAATTTGATCCCGATGACCAAAGGTGATGAAGAGCCAGTCACAGAGGTTCCCAAGGCATATATAGCTTCTTGCCGAAGGAAAGCTCGAAGCTTTTCAAAATAGTTGCATTTCTGATCCCATCAACAAGCAAAATCGATCTGAAAAGAGATTTCGATGCCGATAATGATGAAGATCATGTGTCTGAAAGGCGATGAACAAAACCGGTCACAAAGGGTTCCCCGAAGGTATATACCACTTCTTAGCACTAGTTAACGTTGTATACTTTTGTCTGTCATGTCAGTAATCCATGGTTTCCATTTTGTATATTCCATTTTCCTTTAGAGAAAGTTTAGTAGTTTTCTGGCAATCAAATTGAATATCTAATCTAATCGAATTACATTTGATTAATTAGTTTTTAAAATATATTTGTATAAAGTATTTTAATTTTTTTTACTAATTTAAATAAATTTTTTTATTTTTATATTTGTAAAAGAAATTAGTTATAAAATAAGTAAAAATAGAATTTAGTTTGGTTCAGATGATTATAGTTTTCTAACTTACAAACAGTGAATCAAATTGAAATCAATTTATTTGAATAAATTGTAATTAAATTGAAATAACCAATAAAATGGTCAAATTATAGTTTTGTCCCTCTATTATGCTAAAATTTAATATTTAATTCTTATACTTTGATTTGACATAATTTAATTTAATTGTTATCGGTTAGTTCAATCGGTTATTATTGTTGATTCTATTAAAATGCTAGAATATATATATTTTAAAAATATTAATTAGCATTTTACTCATAATAGTTAATACTATTAATTGATTATTGAATTAATTAATTAAATTATATCAAATTAAAGTAAAAAAAAAGTTGCAAATATAAGTATAATAGAGAGACCAAAACCATAATTTGACCCAAATAAATTATTAAATATAGGTATTTTAACGGATACTATTATCAAGTAACAAATATGCATTTAAATAATATTTAAATTAGTTAATATTATTATATTTTAGTAAGAATATAAAAAATATATTATAACTTGTTGTTAATATTTTTATATATGAAATATAAATTTTAAATATTTTTAAGCAATATATTAATTATTTATAAAAATTTAATTAAAATATATAAACTATATTTTAAATATTTAAATATAACCATTAAATAGTTGTAATTAGTATTTAATTTTTTTTTATTTTTAATTAATAATTTTAATATATTTGTAATTAAGCATCAAGAAAAAAAAAAAGAAAATACTATCTTATTAGAGGGTAAAAAAGTAATTAAGTACCAAACATATTGTTGAATGAGAAAAAGTTAAAAATTTTATCTTTCTCCTTTTAAAGCACTTTTGAAAAATAAAAAATTTCATCAAAAATAACTTGTTTATTACAATTTTTTTTAAATATTTAAAATTAAAAGTATTTTTTTTAAACATTACTAAATAGGCACGAAGTCAAGTGGCAACGCAACTGATGCCTGAAAACTGGAAGTTTTAATATATATATATATATAAATAAAAAAGGGCAGAAAAGGAAAAAAAAAAACAATAGTTTATCTGAGAGCTCCAAATTGCCTACCACCCATTCCAAATTACCTACAAAAATTTGTCTTTGTGATTTGTAATAATAAAGAAACAAGACAAAGGGGAGGTGGCCATCCGCCATTGTTAAACTCCCAAGTTGTTTTTTAATGGCTTCAATTCCATCATCTCCGAAGCCTCCCAATCTCACTTTCCCCAGCCCCCATTTTCCTTCTTTTAAAACACCCTTCTTTTACCCTCTTTCTACCTCCAGGAGGTTCCCTCATTCCACCCTTTGCCGTTGTTCCAACGATTCTTCCGATGGTAATTCCGGTAACTGGCGGTGGGACTCCGCTATTCAAGGCGTTTTCAAGAATGCCGTCAAGAGATTCTATTCCTACATGAACCCTTTTCGGAAAAGCCCAACCGGGGATGGTGATAAGGTGAACGACGACGTTTCGGATAAGCAACGAGTGGAGGATTGTGATTGGGATTGGGATCGGTGGAAAAAGCATTTCGAACAAGTCGATGAACAAGAACGCCTCTTATCCCTTTTAAGGGTATTTTATTTACGAATTTTATTATTCTTTTTTTTTTTTGGAATTTTATTTGATGGGATTACTTTTTTATTTATTTTATTTTTTTAACAGTCGCAATTAAATGAAGCTGTACTTAGTGAAGATTATGAGGATGCTGCTAGGTTAAAGGTTGCAATTGCAGCTGCTTCTAGAAATGACACTGTTGGCAGAGTTATATCACATTTAAATGTACAAATTCTATTTCTTTTTCATTATATTAATCCTCTTTTTTAATTTAAAGAAAAAAATGGGGAGTTTCCATTGTTTTTGCTGACCTGTTTTATTATAACTTCAGAGAGCAGTAATGGAAGAACGTTTCCTGGATGCTGTATTTTTAAGGGATAATGCTGGTGCTGGATTAGTAAGTTAACCCTTTTTTTTTTGTTACTTTAGAATGCAAATGGAAAAAAAGAAGAAAAAGACAAGGATGTTTTTTTAGTAGCTAAGTCAATATTGTTTGCTTGGTTTTTATGGTCTTTTAATTTCAGGTTGGATGGTGGGCTGGTCTTCCGAATGATACCAAAGATCCGTACGGTCTAATTATACGGATAACTGCCGAACACGGTAGATATGTTGCCAGGAGTTTTAGTCCTAGGTAATCACTCCCCTTTTTCATATGTATAATTGATCATTTGTTTGTTGGTCTGTACATGTATTTGTGCTGCTTTTACGAGTGTTTCTTGTTTATGCATTTTGAACTGGCTCAAGTTTTCTTATACTTCTTGCTCGTACTTATTGATTTGTAATTTCAATGATTGTTTTCTGACCTTGTTTGATTGATTCTCTTTTATGTCAGGCAGCTCCCTACTGCGTCAGTTGGTGTTCCTTTGTTTGAGATCTTTCTTACTGTAAATAAGAAAGGTGAATACAAACAGCAGGTATCTTTTGGCTTGTCTAATGTGTATTTACATGTGTATATCTTTGTGGGCTGTTTATTACTCCGTCCTCTTTAAGTGAGCCATAGGTATTCTTGTTGTAAGCTTAAAAGTAATAAATATGCTTGAACAATACTGTGTTCCAGGCACCCTCCTTAGCTTTCATAGTTTTCAAATTTATAGTAACGTTTAATGTTTTTTGCAAATGGAATGTTATTTGGTGTCTTTCAGGCTGTGTACTTGAAAAGGAGGAGTGTTTTCCAAGATACTTCAATGTCACCAAAAACATCTGGAACCACCGGCCACTTGGGTCCATCAGACTCCATTGAAGAGAAAAACGATCTTTTTGTTATTGGCACTGAAGATGGTGTTGATGAAGAAGATGATGATAAAGATGATGATGCAGATGAGAGTGAGGGACTAACTGGTTTTCAAAATATATTGCAAGATGTGGTTCCTGGTGCAAAGGTCAAGGTCGTGAAGGTCACTTCACCTGGGAAAGTAGACCAAGATTTTATATCCAAGGTGATTGAGCAGATAATAGATGAAGAAGATGAAGAAAAAGATGCTGATATAGAAAGCATAGAAGTGGATGATGAAATTAAGAGTGATAATGACCAAGAGAGAGATAAAATTGAGATGGATGCGGATAATGGAGTTATTGATAGTGATAGGCGAAGTGAAATTGCAGTTAAAGTTGTTGTTGGTGGTCTTGTACAAAAGCTTTCTGGCAATGTTCCTGCAATAGAATCACTTAGAGTGCCTGCTAAGCTAGTGAAAAAGGGGCACCTAGCATTTTCATTTTCTATAGAAAAGGACGTAAGCCAACAAGATACTAGTCTCAAGGCAAAGGGTTTGATAGATAGAAAAGCAAAGGTTCAAGGTCAACGCACCGCAGATGAAATAATGATTGATCTTGCTAAATTTATCGGCAGAGAGAAGATACCTTTGAAGGTAGGTTCAATATATTAAATAAATATTTGACGAATAAGTATTGTAACTGTAGAATGCTCGGATTGCTAACTAATTTCAACAATGCAGGTACTCAAAGATATTGGTGAATTGATAAATCTTACACTCAGTCAAGTTAAAAATCGTCAACCACTATCTGGTTCTACAACTTTCCATCGCATTGAGATTGCAGCATCACCGGATCCCCTAAATGGTAATTTGTACACCATCTGTTGATGTTCGTTAATGGTTTTATGGAAACATGATTTATTATTCTTTCTGTCTATCTATTCATGTGTATTATAGAATTATTGTATTTACAATATTATTTGATCAGGATTATATATTGGTACACATGGGCTTTACACATCAGAAGTCATTCATCTTAAACGCAAATTTGGTCAGTGGCAAGGGGATAGTGGGACTAAGGAGCCTTCGGATCTTGAGTTTTATGAATATGTGGAAGCTGTAAAATTAACTGGAGATCCTTATGTACCTGCAGGCCAGGTATGTGTGCATTTGAAATGCAGCCGGTTCTCTCATTATTGTCCTTAAATTATTTGTACTTACTGACCTTCCCCTCTCGTACTTGTTTTTTTTTTTTTTGATTTGTCATCTAATACCTTGGGAATATCTACAGGTGGCGTTTCGAGCCAGAGTTGGTAAAAGATATCAACTCCCACATAATGGGCTAATTCCTGAAGAATTTGGAGTGGTACATTTTCTTTTAGTATATATTGATAACTTGTAAAGTTTGAATTTGTGATACCCTTTGAATTTCATCTTTGATATCTGCTTCAAAAGTTAAGGAAGTTCCGTGGTCTTATTTTCGACTCAGGTTGCTCGATATAAAGGACAAGGGAGGCTTGCTGAACCAGGCTTTCGAAATCCTCGATGGGTTGACGGCGAGCTTGTTATTCTTGACGGGAAGGTTTATCTCTTTTGTCCGATCACAAGTTTGGTTCAATGACTTTTTTTGGTCAAATGGATACTGATTATTTGATATTCTGATTTGCTAATCTGAACAGTACATCAAAGGAGGGCCGGTTGTTGGATTTGTATATTGGGCCCCTGAATATCACTTCTTGGTGTTCTTCAATCGACTAAGGCTTCAACCATAAGTCTATTGTACATAGTATTTGAGCATGTTTATTTTCCGTTCAGATAACACGGGGTAAGTACTTCCTCACCGTAAAGTAAACGCATTAATTTAATTTCATTGCCTTCCGACCTCTTTGTTTCCATTTGAAATTTCTGTTTTACAAGTAATCCCATCAATTAAGCATGCGGCATCAATTATAATCTGCTAAAATCAATTAGGTGCCATGTTTTGTAAACTATTTTCCACGTTCAGGTCACATTGGTCGAGTAAATATCTGACTTAGCTACCTTCCTTTCCAGTCCTCCCCTGTCCAGTCATGCTTGCTACAGAGATAATTGAAGTTCCCTAATATTGTTTCGTCTTAACAAGTGGGTTCATAACTTTCAGTATACATGCATTATAAATGCGTCTTTTCATGTATGTGCGTTGTGTGTTAGGGTATGCATGACTCTGTAAACGACATTGTCTGCATTAGCAAGATGATCCATCTCCATAGGAAACACAAATCGCATGCTTCTTTTTAAAATGATTGTTATTCATACGGTTGGTATCTGTTTCTTCAATTAAGAACAATCAGTATGGGATCTTTTCTTTTTCTGTTTCTCTCTTCCAAAAATACATTGCTGATACATAACATGTAACGGTAGCATTTGTGTTCGGTTTCTTCACCATTAAACCTAAAATATTCACTATCGAAAATTCCCTTCTCTGTGTGTGTTTGCAGTTCAACTTGATTCTTGTCACTGAATAGTAGAGCAACAAAGAAGGGAAGAGATTCAAGCTTATATTTCTGACTGCCTGACTGCGGAAGTCGCCGTGGAGCTTCTCAAGATTCAGTCTTTAATGAAGTTCCTTTCCTTGGATCACAGCATCTGATAACTTCCGAAAGTAGAGGCCTGTTGGAATCATCATAGCCATAGCTGGAGTTAATGAGATATTCTGTAAGATAAAGAAGATCCAAATGGTCAATAGATGAAGTTAGGAGTTAGGACCGGTGAAATATGGAAGGCCTTTAGCATATGAGCTTCAAAATCTCTGTAAATTGGCTTTGTTTTTAATTGGTTAAACTACTAAAATAGCCCCTCAACCAAAATACTTTTGTCAAAAAAGTCCCTATACTTTTTTGTCAGTACTTATTATGACTTAATTAATCTATATAAAAAGTTTTATTGCTTTTCTTTTGAATGCTTGTCACGTCCACAGCAAGTATAGAGGGAGTGTTAGCCAGCATGCAAAAATCAAAATTAATTTAACCAACCAAATATCACTAAAAATGAGAGAAATCCACACATTCATTATAACTTAGATGAACAAATTTCTTCTCTTCCCCACCAAAACCTTCATTCTCTAAAACCCATACTCTCACTTGCGAATGTAATATTATCTAAAAATATATATCATTTCTCAAATAAATAAAATGAAATTAGGAAGGAATAATAACCCGTCAGAGTTTCTCTTTTAATCAAAGTGAAAAAAGAACAAAAAAAAAAAAAAACATGCTATTCATTATTATTTAAGGGCTAATTTAATTAAAAATAATATTTCGGATAAAATGTAATATAATAAACTAAATGTTATTTTGCAATTTGTAATAGCCAAAACGTATTATTTTTATATTTTCAACAAAATGTAATGAACAACAGTAAAATATATAGTTTGAAAATTGAAATGTTTTTCGAAGAATATAGCAAAGATTTGGTGATTTTTATTATTTCATTTGGTTTAAAATGAATAAAATATCATTAAAACTTAAAGTAAAATTATCAAAAAAAATATTTAATTACTTGAAGAGATGCATTATTTATTATAAAATCTTGACAGTATGAGTAATGTTATTATATTATTGACTCAAAGGAATTTTTTTGTCCATATATATAAATGTAAATGTAATTTCAAAATATAAAATTACCTTGACAATCACAAATTTTATGAACCAATAATATCTATAATAATCTAATCCCTTCTTTGGGTTTAGTGGAATCTTTTACTTCATAGTAGGGGTGAAGCCTCCCAGTGGAATGCATTAGCTGTCCACTCTCAGGTTGGGCAGTAAGGGTCGGAGAAGGGTAATCACTCATTCTTAAAACCAGCATTCTTAAGACCAAAGAGTTGGAGGGGGGAAAGCTCTGTGCTCTCTTGGTTTTCTCAGAGCAGATCCTCCGGAACCACAAGAATCCTTAGTTAGAATGGGATTCCAACTCAACACCTTTTGAGATTTCGAGAAGAGTTGCTCTTTGGAGAGCACAAGATGCGATGAAAGTTGTAAGTCGTGTTCGCACGGGGTGAGTTCTCGTCTATCGTTGGCCCCCTAAAATGGAAAATTTTTCTTTTAGACTGTTTGAAATTTTTAAAATTTTAAATTAATAAAGGTAAAATTGCACTTCGGCTCCCCCTAAAAATGATAAAAATTTGATTTAATCCTTTAAAAATTATAAAGATATAGGCTATTAAAATAGTGAAATTGCATTTTTACTATCATAAAAATTACAATTTTATTTCGGCCCTCCCTAAAATTTTATGGCTTCTCCCCTACTTCATAGCTACAGTAACTAATTTTATCGCCACTGTTGTTTTAAACCTTACCGAAAATAAACGTACAATCCATCCAAACTATGGTTAAGTCTTCACAGTTTTATAATTCCAAACTCAAGTAATCAAATTTATCGACTAATCTTTGTACACAACCAAAGTTGTTGGAATTGGACTAGATCAATTGATCAAATTGGTTGGGTTGGAAACCAGTCAATACATCAATTTAGAGAAAATAGTTGAATCAATTGATTCATGAATCGACATGAATTGATTGAAACATGCTTATAACAAGTCGAATCGATTTTTTTTTTAAATTTTTAATAATTATATTTACTTTTTTAAATAATTTTTAATCATTTATTTAATTAAACCAATCAAACAAAAATTTCATAGCTTGACAAATCCGACCACCTATTTTGTCGTAACCATTTTTTTGAGTTTTGGCAAAAACGGGTCGACGTGGGTTTTGAAAACGAATAAAAAAAGCAGAGTCGCCACCAATCTTTTTGATGAGGTGTGATCGGGTCACCTTAAAAGTGTTTGTTTTTAATAATCGATTGATTTATCAAAACACAATTTTGGTCTACGAAAATCGAAAAATGGATTCGGAGTCGGTTACGTCACGAGGAAGGGTTAGCACCCTCGATACGCCCAAAATTGGTACCTAATTGATTATCTAATGTCTTAATGTCAAAGTTGAAAACTTAAGAATTCAAAATACGATCCTCTTGTTGTTGAAGAATAAATTTGGATAAATTGGAAATGTATGCCAAGGGCCGTCTCGCTTTAAGGTGAAGTGTTACATCCAATACTTTAGGACACCACATTTCGACCTTTAAAGTTGAATTTGCCTTTTATTCAAAGCTCATGGATTTAATTGGAAGGATATTTTGTTATTTAGAATGGACGAGAAAAGGAAACCCAATACTTTAGGGCACGATTTCTCGAGTTTCTAAATACGAATATTGCCTTGGTTTTAGAAAATATTATCTCGAATAACAAAACATCACATCCAATGCATTAGGACACGACATCTCGAGTTCTCGAGAATAAGCTTTTGATTTAAAAATGTATTTGTTTTAAAAGGATATTCGGTTATTTAGATCAAACGAGAAGGATCGAAACCCAATACTTTAGGCACGACCTCTCGAATTTCTAAATACGGAATATTACCTTTGTAAAAGAATCCATTTTGTGTCGGCTAAAATTGATGTAATGCAAGTTTATATTGGAATGTAAAAACAGATCATAATACGGATATGCGTAGCAAAAATGGGAATAAATGTGTTAGTATATATATAAAGACAATGATGGTAATATGTATAAGATAAGTAACATATCTACACATATATAAATAACGTGATGCTAATAGCAATAATGAAGTAGATAATATAATAAACGTAATAATTTAGTAATATAATGATAATGAAATTATTAATATATTAATAATAATACACAATGCGTGAATAGTGATAAAAAAATAATGAATGATAAAATGATAGCAATAATAATGGTAATAATATTTGAGAAATGAATAATAAGGTATATACAAGAACAAACAACAAATATATATATATATATACATGAAAACTATAATATAACTATAGTAATAATAAAGATATTAAGTAATGATAATAGGGTGATAGTAATAATGATATGATGATGATAAAAATGCTAAATAATAATAACAATGATATAATAATATCGCAATAATAATGATTATATATAAAAAGGGTAGTAATGATGGCAATTAATAAATTAAATAATATATATATAAAATAAATAAAAGTATATACATATAAAAATAATAATAATAATAGTGAAAATAATATAATAATAGTAGCCATAATAAAATAATAATATAGTATGTATGTGCATGGAAATAATAATAATCTTGTATAATAACAATAATAATAGTGGCAGTGATAATATAATATGTAGATATATGCAAAAATAGGGAAAATGATAAAAGGAAGACTAAATTAGATTAAAAGCAAAATTTGGGTAATTTCTTAAAAATGAAGATTAGGGGACCTATTTATGCGCGAAAGGACTGAAGGGACCAAAAGGTAATAAACCCCTTTTCCCAAAACGCTGCAGCAAAGAACGGGGACCGATTGCAAACCGTGTAAATTTTGGGGCCAATGTGCGAATATGGAAGATTTGATTTTAAAAACTTAAAAATGCGGAAGGACCGCGCGAGCAAATATCCCCTTTATAAAAACACGCGGATCCGAGAGGCGGGTCGGGTCGGTCGGATCGGGTCAAGGTCAAAACGACGCCGCTTTGAGGTTAAAGGCCACCCCAAAACGACGTCGCTTCGAGGGGCTATATAAGGTCCTAAGGTCGGAAAAAATCATTTTTGAGCTGTTTGAGAAAAAAAAGCTCGATCCCCTCTCTCTTTCTCTGCGCAGTCCGAAGGAGAGGATTCTTGCAGTCGCCCCGCTGCCTCCGTTGCCTCCGTTGTCGCCGCCACCGCTCAAACCACACGTACCTGTTTGGCGGAAAAGGTAAAAGTTTTATTTTTTTATTTAAAGTTATATTTATATATATATATATATTAGTCTAAAAACGAATGATAAACAATAAAACTATATATAGGCCGAAAATAAAATAAAAAGGAGTAAAAAAGAACTTCAAAAATAAAAATGAAATCACCTCTTTCCTCTATTTTGATTCTATTTTTTTGTAGGATTAATCTCCGTTTTTTTATGCTTTGTATTTAATCACTTGATCGTTTGTGAATCAAAATCTCTCCTTTTTGTATTCAAAAATCAAAAAAACCTCCCATGCATTGATTTTCGATGGCTTTATATAGTCATCTTTTTACAAAATTTTAATCTATTTATTGCCACTTGCTTGCGTGTTTTCTCTTGCAGGTGCAACTTGAGGGCTGTGGATGTGACATGGCGGCGGTCTTTGCGGCGTGGCGATAGTGGCGAGAGTGGCGATCGTCGAGGCGTAGACAGCACAAGAAGTTGAGGAAAAATTAGGGTTTTTTTGATTAGTTTTGGTATTAGGCTAGGGTTTGGGCTTATATTGGGTTATGGGTTTATTTTTTTGTTTAATTTGGTTGGGCCCGGGCAATAATTGGGTTCTACATATTTAATTAGAAAACAATAAAGAGGACTAATTACCATTGAGTAGTGACAAATATAGGAAGTTTTGCAATTTTAGGATGAATACTTCCAATGGCAAGGTGACTTAAAATCATTGACTCGTAATGTTCTACGTCTTCACATGGCCAAAGTTGATTTTAATGATTTTTAGGTCATTTCTACTTCAACTTTCTAGGCCACAATTTTATTTCTTCCATGGCTGTTTTTGACAGAAAGTTAAAGAAGAAATAGCCTAAAAATCATTAAAATCAACTTTGGCCATGTAACTTTTGTTAAAATTCCAATTTTGTCATTTTCACATAAAAATCTTTGATTTTTTTTCACGCTATGCTGCCTCAGCCATTTTAAAATGGTCCATTTTTGCTTTTAGTCCTTCCTTATTTAATGGTTAAGCTATTTAATCACTTTAGCAAGTTTTGCACCTTTTCAATTTAGTCCTTTTTATCTAATTGACTACCGAAACGTTAAAATTTTCTGACGAAATTTTAATACTACCTTATTGACGCTCCGTAAATATTCATAAAAATATTTATGGCTCAGTTTATAACACCAATATCTCAATACCTCCTTTTCTCAATTTCTTAACCAAATAAATCTTTATAGAACACAGTTTACTAATTCAAAAATCTTTTAAAAGCTACATTTGGCTCGTAAATATTAAATAATATAATTTACGAGTTAATTTTCCGGATTTGGTGGTCTCGAACCACTATTTCCTACATTGCTAAAATTTGGGCTATTACAATTAGAGACAATGTTGAGCTCTCAAATTATCAAATGAATCACTCCTAAAAATTACACCCAATGTGCAAAATCAACATGCTATATATCCATTAATTTCAAAGTAAGGATAGACAATATCCTTTAAAATTGAATTTAAAATATCCATAATATCATCCCTTCAATGTTTGAAATAGCCTTTCACTCCAAGAAAATTTGACCAGTGCCACTTCTTCTAAGATAAGGATAGAGTACATGCATTTTTTGAATTCTTCAATTCCCTTCAATCATGGCGTCCACCTTAAATTTTTTTTTTTTTTTACATAAAAATATCTTATATTGTCATAATTTAATTTGCCGATTGAGTCTTAGCTTGATTGATATCGATATTGTTGCCAGTACAAGAGGATATAAGTTTGAGTGTGCTGAAATACATTATCCTCTTATTTAAGAATTGAGAGAAAGCTACGGATAATTTTAAATATTTTATTATAAAACAAATATTGAAAACCGTGATACTACACTCATATAAATCAGTCAAATTTTCTAAGTGGGATAAATGGTTTATTTTTTATATTTGATTAAAAACTTTTTCTTACGAAGTCTTATAAGAGTCTTCGTTCACGCCACAAACATTTTGGGTCCACAATAGTAAGAATTCCAAACTTTTTTTTTATTTTTTTTTGACGAATGAATTATTTATGGAGACTATAATTTTATGATATTGTTAGAATTATTTTGAAATTTTTTAAAAATTATGTTTAATTGTTTTTAAAAGCATCAAATTTATATTTTAATTGTAGGTGGAGAGTTAAATTAGATAATAAAGTTAATATTCTATATTATCATTTCATTAAGGAGATAACAAAGTTAACTAATAAGAGACAAATTAAATGTTATAATCCAATATCGTGGATGGTATGGTTGGTTGTAAATAATAAAATGTATAATTGTTGATATAGTATATGATAAGGGAGGAGTATGAATGAGAGAAAGGTGGTTACTATGAAGGATGAAAAGTCGAAGGTTTTGAAGAGTGGAGATGAAGAGAACGTAAAAGTTGAAGGAGTGCTGATTGAGTATAGATTTAGTATTCTTGAAGAGTTGACTCTCTTTTCATTGTTCTTGGCAGTATTTATAGGCAAGAGTCCCATGTAAGATTGTGTTAACGTGTTAGACTTGTCACCTAGCTATCTTTATAGGACATGTGAAGATGTCTTCGATGAGACGAAGATGTCTTCGATAGCACAAATTCTATCATTTATTTTGACTCTGGTGGGATAAAGCAATTGTGTTAAGAATCCAGATGGCGAACGATATATACTTTTCTTGAAGGTCATCTTGGAAAGGAGAGCTCAAGGGTGCGTCTTGGTTTTATGATGATATAGCCAATAAGGCTTTGTTATTGTTGAAAAAAAAATTCAAGGTTTTAGTTTTTTAAATACCGAAACTTGAGATTCTTCATGCGTAATTGACATGTGTGCATCTTTAATATCATCATGTGCTAGCGTGAGTTTTAGTTCAAATTTTTATTATTTTTTGACATATCATACCCTTATTCCAACTAATGGTGTTCATGATCGGATTGGATCTAAGCATAATATTAACATACTTTATACTTGTTCAAGCCTGATCTGACTAGAAATATTTTAGTGAAACCTAAACTACAAATTAATATTTTTCAAACTTAACAATTTTACGTGTAACTCCTAAATTTCGTTCCGAATTAAAAACTTCTCTTTCGTAAACATCTTGTATATCTCATGGGCCTACGAGGCCTTAAACTCATGTTCGTAAGCTTTCGGAACTCAATCGAAAACTTTTCATTGAAACAGGGGTCACACGCCCATGTGAGTTGGGACACGCCCGTGTAACCCCGAGACACGCCCATGTCTCCCAACCGTGCTTAAAACTCGAGCTTACTGCCAAATTTCACACGGCCATGGCACGCCCATGGTCCTAGCCCGTGTGAAAAACCTTAGCATTCTGACTTATAACACACGGCCATGGCACGCCCGTGCTATCCAACCGTGGGGAGTTACTGACTATATTCACACGACCCTAACACGCCCGTGGGCTCAGACCGTATGCTAATCCTCGATATACTGACTTAATATGCAAAGATGCAGGGTACACAGGGCCTAGACACACGCCCGTGTGTCCAACCGTGTGGGCATTTAAAGGCTATTTACCAAGCAAATTGCCATCCTGAAAATAGATACATTTCATACTCATTTCGACAAGCCATTTTACTATCTCATTCATGAATAATACTACATGCTTCATTGATATTTTTAAACATACACACTTGGCCAATCTCTTAGCCATATACAAAAGAATAATAAACTTAGTAGCCTATGCTTCGGCTATTCTAAGAACATTTACTCAAAATGGATGTTTCCTATACATGCCATACTCAATAAAAACAACTTGGCTATACCAAAATAGCGGTTGATAGTGTGATTCGAGCTCCGACTTCAACGATCCACAGGTTAGCTTGGCGGGAATACATAGAAAGAAATAAATAAAGACGTAAGCATTTAGCTTAGTAAGTTTTCATAATGCACATAGCAACATACTTGCTTAATATAAACCATTTGACATAAACAATGGCATCATAATTTCAGCTATAAAGCTTACTTACTCATACTTGATTCTTACATATCTCATGAAACTTACTAGTCTCATACTTGAGAGGTAAACAATGTACCTGTATCACTTGATCACATTGATCAGCATACTTTAACATAATAATCATAATATCTGATTCATCATTCATAACATGAATAATACTCATTATCACTGGATAATAACTTTGCTTACTTAGCTTTCTTGTTATTTCATTTGAGCTTAACTCGTTTGCCCGATGAATTCCTATGAATAACCGAGAATACCAAATCTCTTACCATGAACTTAATGCTAAAGCCATATTTTGGATATGGTCTTACATGGGATATCTCATCTTGGTTTCAAGGCCATGTCTTGACATGGACTTATATGAAATCTTCCTCTTGATAACTTGTTCAATGCCAAGCTTGGATCCTTGGACTTACATGATAAACCTTGGACTTACATGATAACTTGTTCAATGCCAAGCTTGGGTCCTTGGACTTACATGATAACTTGCTTGATTGCCGATGCCATGCCTCGGCTTGGTCTTATACGGACTTTCTCATACTTGATCTCATTAATTTCATTGTTTAACTTAACATTAAGCAATTTCATAATAACATTGTACATTATACTAAGCAATTAAATGATATAAATCATAAAGCTTAGAAATCATACAAACTTACCTCAATATACAAAATGTATGTAGATATGCAATTTAGTCCTCGATTTTGTCCTTGCCTCGGTTTCAATCCGGGCTTCGTTTTTCTTGATCTATAGTCATAAATAGGTCATTTAATACTCACATTGACTAAATTGACTCTTAACTCATACTTTGGCAAAATTACTATTTTGCCCCTATACTTTCTCATATTTGCACTTTTGCCCCAAGGCTCGTAAAATAATTTTCATTCAACTTTCTTAGACTACATGCTTAGCTGATTCATTTTCTCTACTATAGCCATTATCAATTCTCATTATTTCTAATAGTATGACTAATTTCAAAACTTTTACAAACTAGTCCCTATGCTCATTTTTCATGAGATTCACTTAGAAAAAGATGTTTATCTAACATCAAACTCTCATCAACTTCCATAAAACATCATTTAGCATGCATGTAATTCATGGGTAGATTTTTGAACATGCATCTTAGCTCATTTTATAGCTAAAAATAGCTAATTCATAATACGAGGACTTGAAAAACACGAAGAATATTAAAATCGGGACTAAGATGAACTTACTAGCAAGCTTGAAAGATGAACAAACCCTAGCTATGGGTTCTTAAAAATTTCGGCACACACAAGGAAGAAGATGAATGATTTTTATCATCTTTTTCCTTTATTAATCATTTAATAGGTAAATGACCAAAATGCCATTCTCTTAAAAATATCACCATTTACTAGCTCATGTCCATTTTTGTCCAAAAATTATGATTTGGGAAAATTGCTATTTAAGGACTTATAATTTCTATTCTAGAGCTATTTCATACAAAATGCTTCTAGAAACTCACATATTACAACTTTTGCAATTTGGTCCTTTTTAACCATTCAACTTCAATTTAGCAAAATTGCTTCATGAAACTTTTACACTAACATGCAAACATGGCATGAACCTTAAAAACTCATAAATTCACCTCGGATTAGTGGTCTCGCACCACTATTCTGACTAGGCCCTAAATCGGGTTGTTACAATTCTCCCCCTTAGGGATTTTCGTCCTCGAAAATCTTACCAAAGAAAAAGGTTTGAATCTTGGTTTCTCATACTCTCTTACGGTTCCCATGTGGCTTCTTCTATTCCATGTCTTTGCCACAATACTTTCACTAAGGCAATACTTTTCTTTCTTAGCTGCTTCACTTCCCGAGCTAAAATCTTGACTGGTTCTTCACCATAAGTCATGTCGGGATGAATCTCTACCTCTAACTGGGGAATTACATGCGAAGGGTCTGATCGGTAGCGTCTTAACATTGACACGTGAAATACATCATGTATCTTTTCTAACTCTGATGGCAAAGCCAATCTGTAAGCTACAGACCCAACTTTCTCAGTAATCTCATACGGTCCAATAAAACGTGGACTCAACTTGCATTTTTGGCCAAATCTGAGAACTTTTCTCCAAGGTGACACTTTCAAGAAAACTTTATCTCCAACCTGATACTCTATCTCTTTTCTTTTTAAATCCGAGTAGGATTTCTGTCTGTCTGAAGCAGCTTTTAAGCACTCTCGTATCACTCTTACTTTCTCTTCAGCTTCTCTAACCAAATCAACCCCGTGAATTTGGTTTTCTTTGAGTTCAGTCCAAAATAAAGGCGTTCTGCATTTACGCCCATATAAAGCCTCATAAGCGCCATCTTTAAGCTCGACTAAAAACTATTATTGTAGGCAAACTCTACTAATGGGAGAAAATTTTCCCAACTGCCTCGGAATTCAAGAATACAACATCTGAGCATATCTTCGAGTACTTGAATTAACCTCTCGGATTGACCGTCAGTTTGAGGATGAAAAGCGGTACTAAAGTTCAACTTTGTACCCAAGGCCTCTTGTAACTTCTTCCAAAATCTGGATGCGAATCTCGGATCTTTATCCGATATGATTGAAAAGGGAACTCCATAAAGTCTTACTATTTCTGAAACATATAAGTTTGCCAACTTGT
The DNA here is from genome assembly GCA_025698515.1 of Gossypium sturtianum. NCBI lineage: Eukaryota > Viridiplantae > Streptophyta > Magnoliopsida > Malvales > Malvaceae > Gossypium > Gossypium sturtianum. The sequence goes on along the minus strand of CM046946.1, from coordinate 4,158,533 downwards.
CGAGGGAGTAATCCACTCGAACAGGTATAAAATGGGCTGATTTCGTGAGTCTATCAACTATAACCCATACGGCATCTTTCTTGCTCGGAGATAGTGGTAAACCCGTTACAAAATCCATAGTAATACTGGTCCCACTTCCACTCCGAACTAAAATGGGTTGAAGCAAACCCAAGGTACTTGGTGTTCCGCCTTTACTTGCGACAAATCAAGCATTTGGAAACAAAATCAAATATCTTTCTTCATTCTCGGCCACCAATATTGTTGCTTCAAGTCATTATACATCTTGGCACTACCCGGATGTACAGATAAACATCCATTATGGGCCTCATGCAAAATTTTCTGAATAAGCTCTTCTTTTCTCGGTACACAAACTCTGTCTTTGAACATCAAACTTCCATTGGGACTAATTCGAAAGTCAGACTCAACATCTTTCTCGTACTGATCTCTCTAAACTTGCAATTTACTATCCTCTTTTTGGGCTTCAATGATCTCTTGGAGGAAAATTGGTCTAGCTCTCAACTCAGCTAGAATAGAACCATCGTCGGTTAAAGTCATCCGTGAATTCATTTCCCTTAATGTAAATAAGGACTTTCTGCTTAAAGCATCAGCGACAACATTTGCCTTTCCTGGATGGTAGTCAATGACTAACTCATAATCTTTTATCAACTCTAACCATCTCATTTGCCTTAAATTCAACTCTTTCTGCGTCATCAAGTACTTCAGACTTTTGTGATCGGTGAAGATTCGACATCTCTCACCATATAGATGATGCCTCCATATCTTCAATGCGAAGACTATGGCAGCTAACTCTAGGTCGTGCGTCGGATAATTCTTCTCATGAGGCTTTAATCGTCTTGAGGCATAAGCAATCACTTTGCCTTCTTGCATAAGTACACACAGCTAATCCATTTAAGGATGCATCATTGTAAACTATGAACTCTTTCCCCGTCTCAAAGTTGTACTAAAACCGAGCTTCACAATAATGCTTTTAATTTTTCAAACTTTGTTGGCATATTTCTCGTCCACTCGAACTTCACATTTTTCTCAGAATAACTCATCATCCAAGCAATCATGGAAAACCCCTTGACAAATCGTCTATAATAGCCGGCTAGGCCTAGGAAACTTCTAACCTCGGAGATATTCCTCGGTGGTTTCCAATCCGTAATAGCCGAGATCTTACTTGGGTCTACTCGAACCCCTTCTCCTGAGACAATATGTCCCAGAAATCCTACTTCATTGAGCCAAAACTCACTTTTACCGAACTTGGTATACAACTAATTTTCTTGAAGAATCAGAAACTGTCCGTAGGTGCTCAAAGATGCCCATTCTCATCTCTGAATAAATCGGATGTCGTCAATAAAACGACTACAAACTTGTCAAGGTATGGTCTGAAGATGCGGTTCATTAAGTCCATAAATACCGCAGGAGCATTGGTCAAACCAAAAGGCATGCCTAAAAATTCATAATGCCCATACCTTGTTCGAAAAGTAGTCTTGGATACATCTGATTCCTTTACTCTTAACTGGTAATACCCCGATCTCAAGTCTATCTTAGAGAACACGGTGGCTCCTTTCAATTGATCGAACAAATCATCGATCCTTGGCAATGGGTACTTATTCTTTATCAGAACTTTATTAAGTGACGATAATCTATGCACAATCTCATAGTGCCATCCTTCTTTTCACAAATAAAACCGGAGCACCCGGGGAGAACAACTTGACCTTGCAAAGCCTTTGTCCATTAACTCTTGCAACCGTGTCTTCAACTCTTTCAACTCCGTTGGAGCCATTCTCATAAGGAGTAATAGATATTGGTGCGATCTGAGAGCTAGCTCAATGCTCGAACTCAACTTCTCTGATTGGAGGTAATCCCGGTAATTCTTCAGGAAAGACAGCCAAGTACTCACATACTATCGGAACTGACTTAATCCTTGACTCGGTTTCTTTATCATTCATCACAAAGGCCAGATATGCCTCATACCCCTTTCTCATGTATTTCTGTGCCATCATATGAGAAATCACAATCGGCAACCTACTCTGTTCATCTGATTCTATGTGAAGGGTGTCCCCATTCTCACATATCATCTCAATGTATTTCTTCCCACAATTAACTATTACATTATGGGCAGTCAACCAGTCCATACCGAGAATGAGGTCAAACTCATCAAATGGTAACAACATAAGATTTGCTTTAAAACAATAACCTCTAATCATTAATGGACATTCTTTACATACTTCATTCACTAACACACTCTTGCCTAAAGGATTAGACACTCTAATCACAAATTCTGTAAACTCTATAGGCATACTCAAATCGGATACCAATTTCATGCAAATGCAAGAGTGTGTAGATCCGGGATCTATTAAAGCAATAACTTTAACATTATGAAGAGAAAAGGTACCCGTAATAACATCATGGGAAGATGCCTCTTCGCGAGCGCGAATGGCATAAGTCCTTACAGGTGCTCTACCCTCGGGTCTCGCAGCCTGCTCTCTAGGGTTACCTCTTCCCCTTGTCCCACTTCCTGGGTTACTCTGCGGTCTTCCTCGGACCATACCCTCAGATCTCGGGTTCTGAGTTTTGTCCTCTTTCATCATCTCTGGACAATCTTTTATGTAGTGGTCCTGGGAATCACATCTGAAACATGCATTTTCGTGTGCTCGACATTCCCCTAAATGGCGTTTGCCATAATGTGGGCATTCGGGTCGAACATTCCCCACACTAGCGACTGAAGTAGTCTGTGCTTTATTTCTCGAATACTGTTTACTCTTGTCCTTCCTGGAAAATCCAGTGGAAGTAGCCGATCGGACAGGGAAATCTCTTGACTTCTTGGATGGAGATTGGAATGACTTGTTCCACTGTCTCTTTTTCGAGTCACGGGACTCCATTTCAGATTTCTTCTTCTCTTTTACTAGTTCTTCGGCTTTACAAGCCCTCTCAACTAGCACAACAAATTCCTTCAATTCTAGAACAGAAACAAACAGTTTGACGTCCTCATTTAGCCCATCTTCAAATCTCTTACTCATGATGGCTTCGGTGGACACGTATTCTCGAGCGTATTTGCTGAGTCTTACAAACTCACGCTCGTAGTCAGTTACAGACATCTTGCCTTGTTTTAGTTCTAGAAATTCCTTCCTTTTTTGGTCCACAAACCTTTGACTGATATACTTTTTCTTGAACTCTTCTTGGAAGAATTCCCATGTGATCTTTTCTCTTGGGACTACTGATACCAAGGTGTTCCACCATTGATAGGCAGAATCTCTTAAAAGAGAAACTACGCACTTCATGCACTCTTCAGGTGTACATGACAGCTCATTAAATACTCGGATGGTATTTTCTAACCAGAATTCAGCTCTTTTCGGATCATCATCTTTTCTAGCTCAAAATTCTTCTGCCCCATGTTTTCTGATTCTATCAACCGGAGGCTTCTCTCCTCTTACCACCTCTACTACTTGAGGGGCTATTGGGATAGGTTGAGGAATAGGTGGGGGTGGAGGGGGTTGTGCATTCGGATTTGTACGAACGAACTCCGTATACCATGTGTTCATCATATGGAGGAAGGCTTCTCTAGCCTCTTCTCCTCCTCCTTGACTCACCGTAGTGGGTCTATTCTCGTTCTCATTTGGCACCGTCCCTTCAGCGGGAGCTGGTGCATTACTTTCTACATCATCCGCCACATCTCTGTCGGGATCCATTACTATATGTATAAACACAATTTAAGTCGTCAGGAGTCGTCACACTATCATTATAAAACATTCTTACGTATGGCATGTATAGCTAGACTCGTGCTCATGCTACGTTAGTCCTAGAACCGACTAAACCGTAGCTCTGATACCACTAAATGTAACACCCCATACCCGAGACCAAAGCTTAGACTGGATACGAGACATTACTATGCTTGTACTTGCTTAATCATGAAATCGTGGGTTATAAAATTTCGTTCCGAATTAAAAACTTCTCTTTCGTAAACATCTTGTATATCTCATGGGCCTACGATGCCTTAAACTCATGTTCGTAAGCTTTCGGAACTCAATCAAAAACTTTTCATTGAAACATGGGTCACACGCCCATGTGAGTTGGGACACGCCCGTGTAATCCCGAGACACGCCCATGTCTCCCAATCGTGCTTAAAACTCGAGCTTACTGCCAAATTTCACACGGCCATGGAACGCCCGTGGTCCTAGCCCGTGTGAAAAACCTTAGCATTCTGACTTATAACACACGGCCATGGCACGCCCGTGCTATCCAACCGTGGGGAGTTACTGACTATATTCACACGACCCTGACACGCCCGTGGGCTCAGACCGTGTGCTAATCCTCGATATACTGACTTAATATGCAAAGATGCAGGGTACACACGGCCTAGACACACGCCCGTGTGTCCAACCGTGTGGGCATTTAAAGGCTATTTACCAAGCAAATTGCCATCCTGAAAATAGATACATTTCATACTCATTTCGACAAGCCATTTTACTATCTCATTCATGAATAATACTACATGCTTCATTGATATTTTTAAACATACACACTTGGCCAATCTCTTAGCCATATACAAAAGAATAATAAACTTAGTAGCCTATGCTTCGGCTCTTCTAAGAACATTTACTCAAAATGGATGTTTCCTATACATGCCATACTCAATAAAAACAACTTGGCTATACAAAAATAGCGGTTGATAGTGTGATTCGAGCTCCGACTTCAATGATCCACAAGTTAGCTTGGCGGGACTACATAGAAAGAAATAAATAAAGACGTAAGCATTTAGCTTAGTAAGTTTGCATAATGCACATAGAAACATACTTGCTTAATATAAACCATTTGACATAAACAATGACATCATAATTTCAGCTATAAAGCTTACTTACTCATACTTGATTCTTACACATCTCATGAAACTTACTAGTCTCATACTTGAGAGGTAAACAATGTACCTGTATCACTTGACCACATTGATCAGCATACTTTAACATAATAATCATAATATCTGATTCATCATTCATAACATGAATAATACTCATTATCACTGGATAATAACTTTGCTTACTTAGCTTTCTTGTTATTTCATTTGAGCTTAACTCGTTTGCCCGATGAATTCCTATGAATAACCGAGAATACCAAATCTCTTACCATGAACTTAATGCTAAAGCCATATTTTGGATATGGTCTTACATGGGATATCTCATCTTGGTTTCAAGGCCATGTCTTGACATGGACTTATATGAAATCTTCCTCTTGATAACTTGTTCAATGCCAAGCTTGGATCCTTGGACTTACATGATAAACTTGTCAATGCCAAGCTTGGGTCCTTGGACTTACATGATAACTTGTTCAATGCCAAGCTTGGGTCCTTGGACTTACATGATAACTTGCTTGATTGCCGATGCCATGCCTCGGCTTGGTCTTATACGGACTTTCTCATACTTGATCTCATTAATTTCATTGTTTAACTTAACATTAAGTAATTTCATAATAAAATTGTACATTATACTAAGCAATTAAATGATATAAATCATAAATCTTAGAAATCATACAAACTTACCTCAATATACAAAATGTATGTAGATATGCAATTTAGTCCTCGATTTTGTCCTTGCCTTGGTTTCGATTTGGGCTTCGTTTTTCTTGATCTATAGTCATAAATAGATCATTTAATACTCACATTGACTAAATTGACTCTTAAATCATACTTTGGCAAAATTACTATTTTGCCCCTATACTTTCTCATATTTGCACTTTTGCCCCAAGGCTCGTAAAATAATTTTCATTCAACTTTCTTAGACTACATGCTTAGCTGATTCATTTTCTCTACTATAGCCATTATCAATTCTCATTATTTCTAATAGGTATGACTAATTTCAAAACTTTTACAAACTAGTCCCTATGCTCATTTTTCATGAGATTCACTTAGAAAAAGATGTTTATCTAACATCAAACTCTCATAAACTTCCATAAAACATCATTTAACATGCATGTCATTCATGGGTAGATTTTTGAACATGCATCTTAGCTCATTTTATAGCTAAAAATAGCTAATTCATAATACGAGGACTTGAAAAACACGAAGAATATTAAAATCGGGACTAAGATGAACTTACTAGCAAGCTTGAAAGATGAACAAACCCTAGCTATGGGTTCTTAAAAATTTCGGCGCACACAAGGAAGAAGATGAATGATTTTTATCATCTTTTTCCTTTATTAATCATTTAATAGGTAAATGACCAAAATGCCATTCTCTTAAAAATATCACCATTTACTAGCTCATGTCCATTTTTGTCCAAAAATTATGATTTGGGAAAATTGCTATTTAAGGACTTATAATTTCTATTCTAGAGCTATTTCATACAAAATGCTTCTAGAAACTCACATATTACAACTTTTGCAATTTGGTCCTTTTTAACCATTCAACTTCAATTTAGCAAAATTGCTTCATGAAACTTTTACACTAACATGCAAACATGGCATGAACCTTAAAAACTCATAAATTCACCTCGGATTAGTGATCTCGCACCACTATTCTGACTAGGCCCTGAATCGGGTTGTTACACTCGGAGCACTGGCCAGATTTGGCCTGACTCTGTCCTCGAGCCACCGTGTCTCTCCGCCTCCGCCATCGCATACGGCAGTTGGAAAGATCGAAGGAGGTTATTTATTCTTTTAAACCCCCTTAAACCTGAATTCGAACTCGTAACCTCCAAAAAAACACTGAAATTCCAAGAGCAGACGAAGACCTTTCGGATTCAGGCTTTGATTCTCACAAGAAGGTAAAAAGTTTTAATATTTATTCTATTTTTGTGCATGCATGACATTCGAAATGAAGAATAGACTAAAAAATTGATAATACCTCTGCTTTTGGTATGCTTTTATTATTATTATTATTTGAAAATCGTAACCTTTACAGCGTTCTTTGCTTTCGTTTATATAACCGAATTCGAAAATAAAAATCCAAAAAATAAATACAATTGTCTGTTTTCTTTTGATTTGCTATTGTTTGTTCTCTCTGTGTGCGGAATGCAGCGCGTGCGTGGCGTCAGCACGCGAGGTGGGCCGACGTGGAGAGAGGAGCGCGAGGTGTGACGTGTGCGTGAGGGCACGCGTGTGCAAAAACGCCCATGAAACCCTAGGGTTCTGCCTGCCGAAATCTTTTGGGCCATTCGGGCCAGTTCCAGAATTGGGTTGGGGCTATTTATTTGGGCCCTAATGCGGGTCATTGTAATTGGGTTTATTTAATATTTTTTTGGTTTGCTTAGTTGTAACGGACTGGACACCTATTGTTTTTTTATTCTATTTATTTTTTGGTTTAATCTGACGGGCCCGGGCGAAATGGGGTTTCTACAGCTAATCCAACTCACCCTTAACCAAATGAAACAGAATCTACGGGGTGGTATTGGTCGAGCCACTTATTACAAGCCAATGCACCTTTGGGACAAATCATCTGGGAATCCCTTACTTGCAGATTTCACCACTCAATTTTCTTTCTCCATTGATTCCTTGCATAATAACTCTGGTGATGGGTTTACGTTTTTCATTGCTCCCAATGGCTCAAAAATCCCACCTAATTCCGGAGGTGGTCACTTGGGACTTCAAAGTGACGGCATCGTCAACTCTCCATTTGTTGCAGTGGAGTTTGATACGTTTGGAAATCCTTCGGATCCTTTCGGGTTGTCAGCTCACGTGGGCATTGATCTCAACTCTATCGAGACTTCTCTTACCGCTGTCAAATGGTGGTGGAATGAGATTGCAAATGGGGGACTAGTTAATGCTTTCATCACTTACAACTCTAGTACAAACAACCTGAGTGTTCTTTTACTTGATACTGATGATTTTACTCGTCGAAATTCATCTAGGCTTTCTGCAACTCTGGATCTTAGCATATATTTACCAGAATGGGTCACATTTGGCTTCTCAGGAACCACTGGAAGTTATTATGAGCTTCACACTATTTATTCCTGGAATTTCAGCTCTACCTTACAAGTTGTCATGCCCACGAATACAACTATCAATCCTCCAGCAACAAGCCCTCCAGCCAACCCTAAGAGGAAGAGTAGGACATGGCTATGGGTAGTTTTAGCCATCATTGGTGCCATTTCTGCTTCACTCCTGGTTCTGGGTCTGGTTTGGTTTTACTGCAGGAGGAGAAACTACAGCAGGAAAGAAGATGGGACCATGTCTGTCAACGTAAACAGAGAAATGGTGACAGCACCTAGGAAGTTTTCCTACAAGGAGCTAAGACTTGCAACCATTAATTTTGCTGATGAAGGTCTGCTTGGGGAGGGAGGTTTTGGAAAGGTTTATTTAGGCTTCTTGAGGGACATAAGCTGCAATATTGCTGTCAAAAGGGTAACTCCAAATTGCCAACAAGGGTTTAAAGAGTATGAATCAGAAATTACCACTATTACCAGATTGAGGCACAGGAATTTGGTCCAACTCATCGGTTGGTGCCATGACAATAATCAGTTCCTCATTGTGTATGAGTTCCCTTCCAAATAAGAATCTCGATTACCATCTACATAGAGAGCCATGCTTATTGACATGGGATAAAAGGTATAAAATCGCTATGGGATTGGCTTCAGCGTTGTTCTATCTGCAAGAAGAATGTAATCAATGCGTGTTGCATCGAGACATCAAGTCAAGTAATGTTCTGTTGGATTTGAGTTTCAATGCCAAGCTTGGTGAGTTTGGGTTGGCTAGGCTTGTTGACCATGGACAAGGGTCTCAAACAACACAGGTTATGCTCGGGACGGAAGGTTATATAGCACCCGAGTGTCTTGACACATACAAAGGCATTAAAGAATCTGACATATACAGTTTTGGTATTGTTGCCTTAGAAATAGCCACCGGAAAGAAGGCGATTGCTGTAATCGAAAGGAACGGCCAGAGATTCAAAACAAAACTGGTGGAATGGGTTTGGGAGCTATATGGGAAAGAGAGTCTTTTTGATGCTGCAGACCCAAGATTGTCTGGCAATTACGACATGGAACAAATGGAACGGCTGCTCTTAGTCGGGCTGGCCTGTGCTCACCCAAACTATTTTGATCGCCCATCCATAACGCAGGTTGTCGACATCCTTTCTTTCAAAGCTCCACTACCCATTTTACCATCGGAGATGCCGATTCCAACATACATTATATCACTGGAAGACACTATTGCTACATTTTCAACATCCATTTCATCCAATACTAGAGGCTCCAACAGAAGCCAAAACCAAAATTCTGGCAATGGTTCCAGTTGTTGAGATATGGTTGTTAGTGAGCCAAGGAGTTTATGAGGGTCAAGTCTGTTAAGATTATGCTAAGTCGTTTATTTTCTCTATATAAAGGGTCATTTGTACTTGGTTTTTGCATGAGAAAGTATTTTTCCGGTGCTCATTTTTCTTGCTTTACTTCCTTGTCTTTCGTTCTTATTGTTATCCGAGCCAAGTTTGAGAAAAAATGTGGGTCTCTTAATCATTTTATTTTGCAGCAACAACTAATGATGGCCTCTGAAACTTTTGTTCATCCTGCTCCATTGGAGCATGTTGATGGAAAATTTCTTTTAGACTGTTGCTAGGAATGGTGTGCGAGAGCCAGCGGTTGGTATGTTCGAAGCACAATGAGCAGAGTTTGAAGCAAGGATCGAAGGCACAGAAACACTTAAGATGAATTTTATTCCATGACTTAATCCTTACAAGAAAGGATACAGATGACATGGCATCACTGTTTCATACAATCCTTTACTACAAGAAAGAACCCAGCATTTAATTTTTTTAAGTCTTCACAAATTTATAATTCCAAACTCAAGCAAATCAATTTTACCGTTGTTAGAATTGGCCTGGCCAAGCCGATTGGATTGGTTAAACAAAAAATTCATCCGTACATCACTTCAGAAAAAAAGTTGAATCAAATGACCCATGAATCAATATTAATTGTATTGATTAATTTCGTTTGTATCGATCGGAATATATTGTATTAGTTGACACTTTTTTAATTTTTAATTTAATTTTTTTATTATTTATTTTATATTTGTTGAATTATTAATTGTTATATACATGGTATGTGAATGTGATGATTTTATTTTTGATTTATGAAATGCTTTTTTTTTGCTTGTTTATTTTTTTTTTGTTTGTTTAAAGATTATATTTGTAATGTTTATTGAAGAATATTTTATTTAATTAATAAATATTTTATATTTGAAATTAATCTAATTTTATTATTTAATATTTGTAAATATTTCTATATACATATATCAAATACTTTTAAAAATAACAAGTGGGCCATATATAATTCAATCAAATCAATTTAATTTTTCAAATTTTAGACTAATTAAAGTTTTCTTTATTTGAATAATGTAATTACATATAAATTAAAATATGTATATAGGAAATTTATTTCTCGAAATAGGTTTTTTAGGGATATTCCGACACAAATGGGTATCTAAGTCCTAAATGTTTTACAACAGTTATTGTAAAATTTATCCTCCAATTATTTGCTGATGTTGGAGCTTTGGTTGCTACTTGTTCCATGACCTATTAGAACAAGAATAAAATTTTGCTTGGGCTATTGGAAGGCTTCTTCATTTTTGGTTTGAGTTGTTTATGACTTACAAGATTGTGATATATTTGACATAACAACAATGTACTTCCGGCTAAGATTCTCAAGAGTTTCAATTGATCTTTGTGATGACCATGAGTTTATTAGATAAAGATTAAATGCTTATCCTTATCACCTTGTGTTAGAGCTTTGGCCTGCATTGCAACAAAAGACCAGCAGCAAACCAAGCTCAACTCAGGCTGCAACACTGTTTTGAAGTGAAGAAATGAAGCTGGTCCAAATGAAGCAACATATTTTGAGTGTTTTGTTCCTATGTAACTTAGTATAATTATTTTGTAATGTGATAGCTAAGTTAGTAGGATATAATGACTGATTTGTATTGATGTAATAGCTAGTATACCAACTATCTTTTCTGCATAATTTAAGCTAGTTTTAGTCAATGTAGTAAGTGGGAGCAGTTAGCCTTTTTGTAACTGTCAAAATTTACTTGTGTAATTGATATATTATCAAAGTTTGAATGAAAACTTTAGCTGACGAGATTCATTCAACTTTCATCTTTGCAAAGTCTCTTGTTCTGTTTGTTTTCTCTTGTTTTCTTTGACACAAAACTCCAACAAATGGTATCAGAGCCTGTTGTCTTTGAGGGCCTTGGTTGTGCATTGTTTCTAAGCTAATCGTGTGTGAAACAAGAAGCTGAAGCTATTTTTTGTTGGTTGTTTTTTGGTTGCTGTAAAACATGAGTTTCTCACCACCTCATCCACCTATTTTTGTTGGTGAAAACTACAATATTTGGGCAGTGAAAATGAAAAAATACCTGCAGGTAAATGACTTGTGGAATGTTGTTCTAAATGACACTGAGCCACCACCATTGAGAGCCAACCCGATCATTGCTCAAATCAGGCAGCATAGTAAAGACTGTGCCAAGAAGTACAAGGCCATGTCATGCCTTCAAAGTGGAGTCTCTGATGTTATCTTTACTAGGATAATGACCTGTGCTACACCGAAGGAGGCTTGGGATAAACTCAAGGAGGAGTTTCAAGGGTCGATACAAGACCAGCAAAGAAAGAACTAATCAATTTAAGAAGGGACTTTGAGAATCTGAAGATGAAGGACTCAGAAACCATTAAGCAGTATGCTGACAGAATCATGGCTACTGTCAACAATATAAGACTGCTTGGGGATGAGTTTAGTGATCAAATGATAGTTGAGAAAGTCATAACAACCTTGCCAGAGAAGTATGAAGCAAAAATTTCTTCTTTGGAGGATTCAAGAGACCTATCAACCATTCCCTTGACTGAGTTGATAAATGCTCTCTATGCTCAAGAGCAAAGAAGATCAATCAGAAATGAATAACACTTTGAGGGAGCTTTTCAAGCCAAAAGCAGAGAGGGCTCAAGCTCAGGCTCGAATTTTAAAGGTAAGAAGTCTTGGACAGAAAAGAAAAAGAAAGAGGCTGCCAAGAAGAAGTTTCCACCTTGTGTCCATTGCAAGAAGACCACTCACCTTGAAAAATACTGTTGGTATAGACCAGATGTTCAGTGTAGAGGCTGCAAACAATTTGGCCATATTGAAAAAGTTTGCAAAAACAAGCCAAAACCATAGCCACAGTATCAAAACCAAGCTCAGGCTGCTGAAGATGTTGAAGTACAGGAAGAGCATGTTTTCTCAGCATCCTGCTTTGCAAGCTCGAGCAAGGTGAGCAAGATTTGGTTAGTTGACAGTGGATGTACCCACCACATGGCTTCTGATAAGAGCATGTTCAAGGAGCTGGACACCACCTTTAAGTCCAAAGTCATAATAGGCAATGGTGAAATCTTGGAGGCAAAAGGAAAGGGTAAGGCTGTGATAGGCACCAAGTCAGGTAAAAAAACCATTTCTGAGGTTCTTTATGTACCTGACATTGATCAAAATTTGCTGAGTGTTGGTCAGCTACGGGAGAAGGGCTATTCCTTAGTTTTTGAAGGCAAAACTTGTGTGATCAAAGGTGCTACTGGTCAAGTGTTAACAACAGTGGCTATGCAAGACAGAACCTTCATTGTGGATGTGAATCAACTTCAAGCTAAAGCATATGCAATTCAGACTGATGATGCAACCTTATGGCATAGGAGGCTGGGGCATGTGAACTACAATTCACTTAGTCAGATGCAAAAGTTGAATTTGGTGGAAGACATGTCAAAGATTGAGCCAAACAAGGAAGTGTGTGAGGTTTGTCAGCTTGGCAAACAGACCAGGTTACCTTTCCCTGTCAACAAAGCTTGGAGAGCTCGAGAAAGACTCCAGCTAGTCCATACAGACATTTGTGGACCTATGAAGACCACCTCCTTAAATGGCAGCAAGTACTTTGTACTTTTCATTGATGACTGCACTAGGTTCTGCTGGGTAAGCTTCCTAAAACAAAAGTCTGATGTTGTTGATTGTTTTTGCAAATTTAAAGCCTTGGCTGAAAATCAAGCAAGTTGTAAGCTAAAATGCTGAAGATCTGACAATGGAACTGAGTATGCATCTCAGAGGTTCCAAAAGATATGTGATGAAGCTGGAATTCTACACCAGCTAACCACTATTTATACACCACAGCAAAATGGTGTTTATGAGAGGAAAAATAGAACAGTTCTTGATATGGCCAGATGCCTTTTGTTTGAGGCTAAAATGCCTAATGTTTTTTGGGCTGAAGCAGTAAACACAGCTGTTTATTTACAAAATAGGCTACCAACAAGTGCAGTTGAAGGCAAAACACCCTTTGAAGCCTGGTTTAGACAGAAACCATCGATCTCACATGTGAAAGTATTTGGCTGCTTGTGTTATGTACTGGTGCCAGCAGAGAAAATAACTAAGCTTGAAAAGAGGTCAATGCCAGGGGTGTTTGTTGGCTACAACAGTGTGAAGAAGGGATATAGGGTCTTTTATCTGGTGACAAAAAAGGTTGTAGTGAGCAGGGATGTCAAATTCAGTGAAGCAAGCTGTTGGAAATGGGATGGAATTGAAACAAGTTTGCTTGATGAAGATCAGGATGACCTTGACCTGCAGCAGGCTGAAACTGAAGAAATAATTGAAGATGGCTATGATGATGAACCTGTTAGAGGAACCAGGACACTAGCAAACATTTATGAAATGTGAACTATGACTGTGGTGGAGCCTGCTTGTTATGATGAAGCTGTAAAACAAAGTTGCTGGAAAGAAGCTATGGAAGCTAAAATGAGGATGATTCAGAAGAATGACACTTGGGAGCTAGTTAACAGGCCTGAAAATAGAAAGATCATTGGTGTTAGATGGGTGTTCAGAACCAAGAATAATGCAGATGGTTCTCTGAACAAGCACAAGGCCAGATTGGTTGTAAAAGGGTATAGTCAGCAGTAAGGGATTGACTTCTCTGAAACCTTTGCACCTGTTGCAAGGTTGGATACAATAAGGCTGTTATTTGCCTTAGCAGCTCAGAAACACTGGAAGGTGCATCATTTGGATGTCAAATCAGCTTTTTTAAATGGATTTCTCAAAGAAGAAATCTTCATAGAACAGCTTGAAGGTTTTGAGATCCCTGGTAAATAGCACAAAGTCTACAAGCTCAAGAAGGCCTTGTATGGCCTAAAACAGGCTCCAAGGGTCTGGTATGAAAGGATTGATGGTCATTTGACAATGCTGGGATTCACAAAGAGTGTTAGTGAGCCTACTCTTTATGTCAAGAAAGCTGGAGAGGAGACATTGATGATTGTATCTCTATATGTTGATGATTTGCTAGTTATTGGCCGCAAAGATAAGCTGATTGTTGATCTCAAGAAGCAGATGAAAGATGTGTTCGAGATGACCGATCTTGGTCTAATGACATACTTCCTTGGAATGGAAGTAAATCAGGAAGAGCAAGGCATTTTTATAAGCCAGCAAGCATGTGCACTGAAGGTACTGAAAAAATTTTGCATGTCAAATTGCAAGTCTGTTACCACACCTGTTGCACTAGGAGAGAAACTATCAAGCACCAGTGAGCATGATTGAGTGGATGAAAAGGGGTACAGGAGTTTGGTTGGTTGTCTACTCTATTTGACTGCAACAAGGCCAAACATCATGTTTGTAGTTAGCCTTCTCTTGAGGTTCATGCACTGCTGCAATGTTACACATTTTAAAGCTGCTAAAAGGGTCCTAAGATATGTCAAAGGAACCTTGAATTTTGGTGTTATGTTTGGAAGAGCAGAGGAGCTGAAGCTTGTTGGTTTTTCGCATGTTGATTGGGCAGGTCGCTTGATGACATGAGAAGCACATCAGGTTATTTTTTCACTTTAGGCTCAAGTGTTTTCAGCTAGAGCTCAAAGAAGCAACATACTTTTGCTCAATCCACACCGGCGAGAATATACCTCACCGCAAAGATTCATTAATCAAGCCATTTGGCTTAGGAAGCTTCGTGTGATTTGAATGAAGAACAAAGTCAACCTCATCAAAATCAAGGTTGATAATCAATCACCGTTGTTGCTATTGCTAAAAATCCAGTCTTCCATGGTAAGACTAAGCATTTTAAAATCAAATTCTATTTTGTTCGAGAAGCTGAGCAATCAAAAGAAGTCAGCCTTGTTCATTGTAGCTCAGAAACTCAATTGGCTGATATTCTGACCAAGCCATTAGGAGCTACCAGGTTTGAAACCTTGAAGAGAAAGATTGGTATTTGTTGCATATAGTCCAAGGAGGAGTGTTAGAGCTTTGGCCTGCATTGCAACAAAAGACCAGCAGCAAACCAAGCTCAACTCAGGCTGCAACACTGTTTTGAAGTGGAGAAATGAAGCTGGTCCGAATGAAGCTGCATATTTTGAGTGTTTTGTTCCTATGTAACTTAGTCTAATTCTTTTTTAATGTGATAGCTAAGTTAGTAGGATATAATGACTGATTTGTATTGATGTAATAGCTAGTATACCAACAATCTTTTATGTATAATTTAAGCTAGTTTTAGTCAATGTAGTAAGTGTGAGCAGTTAGCCTTTTTGTAACTGTCAAAATTTACTTGTGTAATTGATATATTATCAAAGTTTGAATGAAAACTTTAGCTGATGAGATTCATTCAACTTTCATCTTTGCAAAGTCTCTTGTTCTGTTTGTTTTCTCTAGTTTTCTTTGACACAAAACTCCAACACCTTGTTGAATGAAAAGTTAATTAAGAGATAATTATCAGTTTTTCTCGAGGGTTTTTTCAAGAGATTTATCTGCTGTTTTAGAGGAGATTATCTTGTGATCTCAATCTGACATTTCATCCTATAAATAGATGTCACTTTCCCCTTGGTACCACACGACTTTGAGAGCTGGAAAAGCTTCAAATTCACAAGTATCTTCAATCTATTGTTCTCTATTGGAACCGCATAAACTTGCTTTATAATGGGGTTATGAGCTTTACTCGGTAGAGATGGATTATTATGCTTGTTTAATTTAACATTTGAGTTAGAATATATCTTGAGCGAGAATCTGTAAACATAGAATTATTGTATCTAAACTACGTAAACAAAACTTAGTTAACCATCATACTTTTAAACTAATTTTGTTTTAGCTGAAAATAGAATGATATTACTATGACCTTGATACTGATGAGTATCAAAATTCCTATGAATAATTTTCAAGATTTCATAAGTGCAATTTGCTATTACGAATTTACCTTGATGTTTCTATGTAAATCTCGAAATCAATATAGAGTGTTGGCATTGTGGTGGAATAGGAATCCCTGTATTATAAGTGTTAAATTTCATTGACATTCTTGTAATTTTGTTAGGATTTGTGTCTTTAGTGTAGTAATTTTGTGATAGTCTACGAAGTTAGATTGAGCAAATAACTCATGTTAGGACTATTATATTATCGGGTGATAGCTACTCGTCACTATATGTAACATTTCATATTCGATCCGGTCATCGAATCTAAATATGTGATATTATATTACGTTGCCAAAGTAACTCAGACAGTCTTATTACATAATCATAAAATTTAAATCACAATTATCATTCAAATAAATTTTAATCATCAATCATACTCGCAATTATTCATTTGTAATATCTAAGTTTCAATTTCATTGTTATACAAAATTTAAAAAAAGTGAAATTCAAAGTTAAGACTCAACCCAAACTCAACTATC
Source organism: Gossypium sturtianum (assembly GCA_025698515.1). Lineage (NCBI taxonomy): Eukaryota > Viridiplantae > Streptophyta > Magnoliopsida > Malvales > Malvaceae > Gossypium > Gossypium sturtianum. The sequence goes on along the minus strand of CM046946.1, from coordinate 4,141,916 downwards.
AAATTTCAATATTATATCTTAAGACAATATTTTATTCATTAGTAATTTTGATTACATAACAATAAGTAATGGTGAAATGAACAGTAAGTAAAATAGCCAAAAATAATATATATATATATATCTCATTGATTAACATTCATTTAATTTATCTGTTTTTTATATATATAATGTTTAGAACTACTCAAAATTTCTCCCCAATCCTTAATAGGAGGATAATATGTTTCATCACACTCGAATCTACATTATTCTACATTAATAATAATACTAATGTTAATCGAATTAAGACTCAATTCACTGTTATTCTTATTTTTCGAGTAAGCAGATAGCATTAAGTGCTTGCTTTTTCAGTTCAATTAACTACTTTTCAAGTCAATAGTTAATTATTTTCTTAATTTCCTTTGCTCCATATCCAACATTTGTATAGTTCGATCAACTCAACAACGACATAAATTGTGCTTCAGCTACATATATTACCGCCCAAAATTGAAACGTATATATGGTTAACATACTCAAAAGATTGCTTTTTGGTTTTATTTTTTTTCCTTTTTGATGCACTATTGTCCAAACTACGCTCATAATGGATTACTACCAACCTCGTGTCTAGCCTAGTCATCAGTGGTGAATTTATGGGGATTGGTAGGGCTTAAGTCTATTTAAAATAGAAAATGTTGATTTAGACTTCTTAAAATTTTAAATTTGTAATGGTAAAATTACATATTATTCTTTGGAAATGATAAAAATTTAATTTAATCCTTTAAAAATTATAAAGATATAGACTATTAAAATGGTAAAATTACATTTTAACTATCGTAAAAACATATAATTTAATTTCAGCCCCCTAAAAGATTTTCTGGCTTCACCCCTGGTCAGGGTATTCACCACCCCAAGTGTGGCCTAGGTTTAAGTTGTGCTAGTTGCGTTGCTATTAAAGCTTTGCCTTCCTCTTGTAATTTGCCATGAAATAGAATAACATATGCGACGAACTTATTATATGATGAAATCTTTATAGAGTTATTTCGAATAATTAGAAAATAAATAGAGGAATGGGATCTTATATACAACTTGCTTCCATTATGAATCTAGAAAAATGTTCTGTAATATAGGCAGGCACATATGAAAACCAGACTTGTAAAATGTTAATTATTTTATAGTAATGAAGCAAAACATAAAGAAAGCGAAAGGGAAAAAGTTGTATACCATATTGAAAAAACTTTGGCAGTGATATGAACTATTAAGAGAGAATTCTATCCAATCTTTTTTATTGACAAAACCCAAAACTCTTACGATTTTATTTTTAACATTAATTTTATTATAAGTTTTAATCATATTTGCTCTTCTTAATATAATACCTAGAATTATTCATAGGTCATAGCCTCTCTTGCTTAAATAGGAGGATAAGACGTTTCAATGTATTCAAACTCATATCCAATCACACGCTGACAATAATATTAATGTCAATCAAATTAAAACTCAATCTACAACCCTTGAAATTTAATTTTAAAGCGAAAAACTTGTATATATAGTGGGTTGACAAAGTTTGAGATTTTAGTGAAAATATGCAAAAAAAAAAAATAAAATAAAATAAAATTTGGTGCTTTAATTAAGGGATGGGGTTGAATTTTGTTAAAAGAATGTTTGACTAAAAATAATATATATGCGTGTGGGCCTTATTTCTTTTTGAATTTGAGCAATTTGGTGCTGTTTATGGTAAAATAATTTTTTATTGAAAATAATTTTTCATTGGCCATAATTTTTATTTTCTAAATTAGTCGGTAAAGTTGACAATTATTTTTAGGGATAAATCTTAAAATTATAGATGAACTTTGATTTAATGTGTAATTGTATAAATGAAATTTAATTTGGTACAATTATATACGTGAAACTTTAATTGTGGTTTAAATGTATACTTGAAAATTTGATTTTGACTTAATCATATACATTTAAAGAAATAAATACATCAATTTATTTTTATAATAGATAAATATTATTATTTATGTATACAATATATAAACATAAAATGATGTTATATCAATAATTGTGTTAATAATTTACAAGAATTGGATCAAAATCAAAATTTCATGTATAAAATTGCACAAAATTGAAGTTCATGTATACAATTGCACATTAAACCCTAGTTCATGTATAGTTTTGATATTTATCCCTTTTTCTTGTAAATGGAACTTGGATTTTTTTTTTGTCCAAGTTAGTTATTGATATTTCCTTAAAAAAATTGAACCAATAAAAATTTTAGGCTAAATGTGGAAATAATTGTCAAATTCATGGATCAATTTGATTAAAAAAATTTAAATTTCAATGTAAATATAATTGTCTAGTTTAAACCTTAATGTGAAAATAATTGCTAAATTCGGTAATTTAAAAAATTTCAAATCCTATCCTAAGAACAATGTGGAATTCAACCCAAAAAATCGATTAACCCTTAAAACTTAATCAAATTAATATTTTGGGTAAACTACATTAGTAGTAACCCAATTATAATTTTTTCCTTTTTTTTTATCACCAACTATGGAAAATTACCAAATGGTCACTCAACTATGGTTTTTTTTTTCTTTTTTTGGTTACCAACTATGAAAACTTACAAAATAGTAATCCAACTATCAAATTTTGTCTTTTTTGATCACCCAGTATCTTGGACTTTTGGGTGTTTTTATTTTTTTTGAGGTTAATATGTGCATATAATCCCTTTACTTTTCAAAAACCAAGAATTTAGTCATTGTACTTGTATTTCTAAGAATTTAGTTCCTCTACTTTTCAAATTTCAAAATTCAGGTCCAACTGTTAACATTATTAATTAATTTTTTTTTTGTTAAACTTGTTGCTATGACACTTTGCAATAAAAAAATTGCTCACTTGGTAGCCATGTAATTAAAAAAATATGTTATAATTAACCTAAATTTAACAAAAAAAATTAATAGGATTAACAGTTGTACCAGAATTTTGAAATTTAAAAAGTAGAGGGACTAAATTCCTAAAAATATAAGTAGAAGAGCTAAATTCCTAATTTTCAAAAAGTACAAGGACTATAGGCATATTTTACCTTTTTTGGTTAATTAGATTGTGACCAGAAAAGAAATAAAGGTGGTCATTTTGTAACTTTTTGTAGTTAAGTGACTATAAAAAAAAAGAAACTATAGTTACGTGACCATTTTGAAACTTCTTATAGTTGGGTGACTAATAATATAATTTACTCTAATTCTTTTCTACATTTGGTAATATTTTTTATTATGAAGCTCTAAAGTCATTGCTAACGGGATGATGGATACCTAGTTATAAAAAAATCTTTTCTATCAAATAGTTGCATGCAATAATAAAATATATTATACTTTTTAAAAAAAGAATATAAATTTAAATATTAGAAACAATATTATTGAGAGTAATAATCACGATTCAAACATCAATAGTAAAATCCACATGCATAATACTAAAGAAAAAAAAAAAAGTCTTCGTGGACGCCGCTGAGCATAGAAAGATTACAATCTAAACGGTGCTTTTTGGGTTCCCATACTTTCTTTTTAATTATTATATTTACGTTATTGACTAAGCAAATTACTTATTCCAGACTTGAACATCAATTACCTTGCATGCATTTGCAGCAACTTTCCTCAAAATCCTTACTCTGAAAATGAAGAAAGCTCAAAATGCTGAGAATTTGTATGTAAAATCTCCAAAACCTGCATTTCTCTTCATATTATTATTCATCCTTGTTGTTCGTCTTCCAAAGGCTGCATCAATGGATGATGATGATAACATCAATTTCACTTTCCCTGATTTCAACTCAAATACGCATCGCATAGTGTATGAAGCTGATGCATACGCATCAGGCAACGCAATCCTACTCACTGCTAACAAAACAGACCAGGGTCTAAATGGTAGTGTTGGTCGAGCTACTTACTACAAGCCAATGCGTCTTTGGAACAATTCATCTGGAGATCTCCTACTTGCAGATTTCACCACTCAATTTTCCTTCGCCGTTGATTCCTTCCATAAAAGCTCATACGGTAGTGGGTTTGCGTTTTTCCTTGCGCCCAATGGCTCAAAAATCCCTACTCATTCCGAAGGTGCTTGCTTCGGACTTCAAGCTTGCTATCCGAGTTTGAGTTATGACGTCAACTCTAAGTTTGTTGCAGTGGAGTTTGATACGCATCGGAGTGATTGGGATCCTCCGGAGATGTCAGAGCACGTGGGCATTGATATAAACTCTGTCAAGACTTCTTACCCCACCGTCGCATGGAGGTGGAGTGATATTGAAAATGGGGGAAAAGTTAATGTTTTCATCACTTTCAACTCTAGTACAAAAAACTTGAGTGTTACTTTTGTTGATGCTGATGATTTTACTCGTAAGAACTCATCTAGTCTTTCCGCAACACTGGACCTTAGCCAATATTTACCGGAATGGGTCACTTTTGGCTTCTCAGGAGCTACTGGATTTAACAGAACGACTGAGCTACACACTATTTATTCCTGGAATTTCGGCTCTACCTTACAAGTTTCCATGGATACAGCTATCTATTCTCCAACAGCTGCACCTGTAGCAACAACAAGCACAAGCAATTCTCCGGTCGAACCAAGAAGGAAGAACAGGACATGGCCATGGATTGTTTTAGCCATGTTTGGTGCCATATCTGCTTTGGTCCCAGTTTTGGGTTTAATTTGGTTTTTCTACCGGAGGAGAAAATACAGCAGGAAGGAAGATGGGACCATGGTTGTCAATGTAGAAATGGAAATGGTGACAGCACCTAGGAAGTTTTCCTACAAGGAGCTAAGATTTGCAACCAGTAATTTTGCTGACGAAGGTCTGCTTGGAGAGGGAGGTTTTGGGAAGGTTTATTTAGGCTTCTTGAGGGACATTAACTGCAGTATTGCTGTCAAAAGGATAACTCCAAATTCTCAACAAGGGGTGAAAGAGTATTTATCAGAAGTTACAACTATTGCCAGGTTGAGGCATAGAAATCTGGTCCAACTCATTGGTTGGTGCCATGACAATAAGGAGTTTCTGATTGTGTATGATTTTCTTCCAAATAAGAGTCTCGATTTCCATCTGCATAGAGAGCCATGCTTGTTGACGTGGGATAAAAGGTATAAAATCGCTATGGGATTGGCCTCAGCGCTATTCTATCTGCAGGAAGAATGTGATCAATGCGTGCTGCATCGAGACATAAAGTCAAGTAATGTTCTGCTAGATTTGAGTTTTAATGCCAAGCTTGGTGACTTTGGGCTGGCTAGGCTTGTTGACCATGGACAAGAGTCTCAAACAACTACGGTTATGCTTGGGACTGATGGTTATATAGCACCCGAGTGTCTTGTCACATACAAAGCCACTAAGGAATCGGATATATATAGCTTTGGTATTGTTGCCTTACAAATAGCCTCCGGAAAGAAGGCCATTGCTGTAATAGAAAGGAATGGCAAGAGATTCAAGACAAAACTGGTGGAATGGGTTTGGGAACTGTATGGGAAAGAGAGCCTTTTAGATGCTGCTGACCCACAATTGTATGGCAATTACGAGATGGAACAAATGGAACGGTTGCTCTTAGTTGGGCTGGCCTGTGCTCACCCAAACTATTTTGACCGCCCATCGATACCGCAGGTTGCCGACATCCTTTCTTTCAAAGCTCCAGTGCCTATGCTACCACAGGAGATGCCGGTTCCAACATACATTGCAGCTCTGCAAGACAATATTGTTACATCTTCAGCATCCATTTCATTCCATACCGGTGCGTCCAGCAGAAGCCAAACTCAAAGTTCAGGCATTGCTTCAAGTATCCATTCCTTGGAAGGATAAAAAAAAGCACTCCAGCTAGGTGGAAGCAAAGCAATGTGTTCTTGGTAGTCAACTTTTTTTTTTTTTTCTATTTACTTGTATATTTGGCTTCATGTTTTCCAGTTTTGATGCTTTGTTACATCCATGTTTTATCACTTGTCTAAATTATTGGACAAATTTTTAGACAGCAATTCCAGAACAACTAATTGCAATATAATGTTGGTATTTTTTTACTTGGATATTCTGTGTTACACTAATAACAGATGTTCCTGAGTTCATGTTTTATTCCGTCCTTAATGAAGCTGACCAAATTTAAAGAGGAAGGATCGATTTTCATTATCTCATACATTATTGTTATCGTTTTACTTGAGATTAAGCTGATTGTTTTACTTAGAAATTTTGAAAGATAAAATCAATTTTAAATTGATGATAAAATTTATCTAAAAGCTGGCTCGATCAGGGCTTGAAGAAGCCTATATAAACGCTATTGGTCGACTGCATTTGGTGTGCTTGTGGAGGGTTTCTGGTTGTCTTTTTGCTTTGTGCTATTGTAGTTATTTTATTAGAGAGTTATTGTGATTTTTTAAGTGAAGTTTTGGCGAGTGATTTGTAATAATTAAAATCATCGTAGGAGTTACAATTACTTCCTATGTGAGAGTATATTAAGTTTAATTGATCCAAATAATTGTTAAATAAAATTATCCACTGAGTAAGGTTCTGTAAGATTGTTTATCGGAATTGCTTTAACAAATATAGTGTATTGATTTCTCTCACTTATGTGTGGAAATTAGTTAGGATAGAGAGTAAATCGACTTATGCTCTTTCAGTATTCTTAAGTAGAGACTCGGGTTCAAATTTTAAAAATAACATTGTTTAGTAAAATAACAACCAACCTTGAAAAAATTAATCTATATAAACTATAAAATAACATGATTTTATTATTAGTGAAATTTTAATTTACTCATAATAGGAAAGAAATAAAGAAGCATTGCAATTATGAGATTTGTTTCTAAACAATAGGTAGGATCATTTTAAAAATAATTAGTATGGTTTCATCCTACACTTCATTGGGTTTATTATTTGTTTGTGTCAAATTATACAGTAAAAATATACGTTAAAAACCAATCCAATATGCACACTACAACTTCATTTACCATGGACCAAACCAACCAATTCAAATTATCACACTTAACCCCAAAACACATCCAACAATTTGTTTAAAATACAAACTAAACTTCTATGCATTCAAGCCATTCAAATCATCAACCAAGCCATTTCCTTATTCAAAACATACCAGTTGCACTTTCAAACAAACCATTCAAGCACTATGTCTCACAATATGATCAAAAAATACCTTAAAACACACACACATATATATACATATGCATTAACATATCTTACTTCACAAGCTAACCAAGTTCAAACTAAGCTAATAGATACAATTTAACACACCTATAACACCTCTATACATGCCATAAAATCGAGCTACAAAATGATCAAAAGGCTATCGAATCGATAAAAGGATAATGTGAGCTTCGTGAAGTCCGATTGACGAGTTCCGCAAATTGACTATCTATAGAGAAAGAAAAAATAACTAACTAAGCATTTCGAATGCTTAGTAAGTTCAAAGGTATGAAAACAGTAAACATCTGATGGTCTCAAAACTAACTAAAAATTCGTCAAAGGCAAGCGCACCTATCGAACAGTAGTATAGCTATGGTGAGTCCGGAATATCGTATCCACAAGGACTAAAAGTACTAGTAATAACTATCTTTCTGTTATTTAGCCTAATAATTAAGGGGATTTATTTTAATCTAAAATTTAACTAACTAATTAACTATGAACACGACAGAGAGTGAATGAAATAATCGAATAAACCAATGATAAAGACAATACCCAAGGAAGAATCCGCCTAGACTTCACTTATTATTCTGACTCTGAATTAAATGATTTATTCACTTGCCTTGATCCGTAGAAATCCCTGAATTATGTTAATATCTCTTTCGAGACTGAGAACAACTGACTCTAGGTTGATTAATAGAAATCTCTTTCTAATTAAAACCCCTATCGTCGCATTAACTCGATCTATGGATTCCCTTATTAGATTTGACTCTAATCTGACAGATTTATGTCGTCCTATTTTTAGGGTTGCAATCAACTCCGCTTAATTATGCTAGATCTACTCTTAAACAGGGACTGTTGCTCCACTGAGTAAGCACATCAATCTTGGATTAATATCCTGAAAATATTAAAGCAAGGGTTAAGAACACATAATTAAGAACAAGAACAAGTATTTATCATGTAATTCAGATAATTAAATAATAAGATTCATCATAGGTTTCAGCCTCCCTAGGTATTTAGGGAGTTTAGTTCATAACGTAAAAGGAAAACATCTTAGAATCAAGAAAACAACAAGACATAAAGAACCCAAAAACTTCTAAGGAACTTGATGGAGATCTTCAATCTTGGAGTGGATCTACTTTCGAGATGATTCTAACGGCTTCCTTCGAGTAATTTCTTCGTTCTACTCTGCGTTCCCCTTTAGGTCCTCTGCTAGTGTGTATTTATAGACTTTAGAATGCTCAGAAACCCTAAAAATTGGGTTTTTTCGCGTAACAGGGAAGCAGGTTGCGAAATCGACACGGGCTAGCACATGGGCGTGTGGCCAGCCCATGTGGCTCACATGGGCGTGTGCCCATCCCGTTTGGTTCCTGAAAACTCCGATTTTGGCCCCCTTTTGCTCCTTTTGCTCCCAAATGCTCTCCTAAGTATAGAAATATGAATTTAAGGGATTAGGAGCATCAAATTCACTAATTCTCATCATAAATCATCCAAAAATATGCCAAGCATGGAATTAAAATATGTTACATTTATGGTTTATCAAATATCCCCACACTTAAGCATTTGCTTGTCCTCAAGCAAAATCCTTAACTCACAATTAAAGTTAAGCTTTCTCAATTCATAATTCTCATCAATAATATTTTATCATAATTCATAAATAATCACACATTGATAATTTAACTAAAAGAGCATTAAAGATTCAAACAATCCAAGTCACATATTTTTAAAGCATGAAAACATAGGTATTTCCCCTTATCTAAATAATTACATTTAATTCAAAACCGACAAGATTCGACATCCTCACTAAAGATTCACTCAAATCACTCAAAGTGTTTAAGGTTCAAAAATTAAGCACTCAAAAGTCAAACATGAAAAGTTATTACCATAGGCTTGCATGAAAATCAAATCTCCACCACTATAAAATGAGATGATACACAAATCAAAAGATCTTTAAAGGGTTGTAATGGGGCTTGGGTTAAAGGTGTGGATAAAGGCTGAAAAGAAGGTTAAAATCGAGATCGAATTGACAATTTACCTAACTAGAAAAATAAACTAATACTGAATAATTACATCAATTGAAAACTTATCAATAATAACACGAGCTTCTTCTCAAAATGTGAAATTAATCGTTTAAGCTCAAATAACATAGAACTAGTAATAATTAAAATAAATGTACATATATATATTTTCACCTTTTTTTTACTTTTACTTTTTTTTTTCTCTTTTTTTTGAGTTGTGGATAAAAAGAGATAAGTTAACAACTGAAACAAAAGAACATAGTTAGGCAACTGACCAAACCAAATCTCGACAAAAAGGGAGTCAATACAATATGAAAAATTCTCAATGAATCAAAAAGAATGAGTTATGGGTTAATATTAAGGATAGACCAAGAAACGGTTTATTAGGCTCAAAGGGGTTCACTAAGGGTTAATTATGAAGGTAGGCTTTTAATGGGATAAGTGGGTTAAAACCTAAGTGCCTTTATCATCTCAGTATATCAAATCAAAAGTGTGGTCTCGACATGCATAATCGAAGCAAGTTCTAGAATAACAAATCAATATTAACACACTCATAACCAATAATAAAGTGAGCAAGAAAAGTGTATGCTCTTAAAGGCTCAAAACTCACAAAAATTATAGTTTTTGATGTCAATCTTGCAAATTTCAAACTTCAAGGTAATACCTCAATTTAGGGAAACAACCTAAAAATTTTAATTCTGAAAATAGACTTCTAATGCTTAATTCTCTAATGTCTTAAACTTTAAACAATCAATGCACAATTACCTATGAGTTTAATCTAAAACACATCAATGATAATCACAAATCAATAAGAATTCATTCTAATAGTAATATGAGAAAATTACTTGAATACAAGACATAATTTAGGGATTTTCTAATAATCATATAAATAACCTCCCCACACTTAAGATGTACATTGTCCTCAATGTATGAATATATATAATGACAGTATAAGTAGAATATCATAAGAGAGGGAGAGAAGTGAAACTGCCCTGAATTTGGATGAAGTCCTCAAATTGGTGACTAGCGGAATTGTAGAGAAGGCTAAATGTAACAGCCCGATTTAGACCCTAGTCGGAATAGTGGTTTCGAGACCACAAATTCGAGGTCAAAATAATAATTTAATGTTATTTTTGGTGTTGATTCTATGTGACATAGTCTGTGTGAAAATTCTGTGTGATAATTTTATCGATTGTATGCCGAATTAAGAGAAATGACTTAATCGCGTAAAGAGTAAAAGCTATGTGCTGATTTATAAGTACCTAAGTGTGGTTGTCTTTTTAATGTGAAGGCCTTATGAGGTAATTAGCCCATTATTAAAATTAGTGGATGGTAGATGGACATAAATGGCCTAATATTTGCTTGATAAATGGTTGATTCATTAAGGGCAAATTGGTAAAACATGAAATAAGTTGATATTAAAAATAAAACAAAAGCTAAATGGAACTCATCTTTGTTTCCATCAACCGAAAATAAGAAAAGAAGATGAGGGTTTGAGGCTTTGTGAATTTCGGCAATAGTGAGCTTCCATTGGTAAGTGTTTTGAGCTTGGTTTTTGATAATTTCTACGTTTTTGTAATCGTTGCCTTGTGCTCTACAAAACCCATGCTTAAATTTTGTGAATTGATGATTTTTATAAAATGTGCCATTGATGAAATGGTAAGCTTTGTGATGAGTGTTGGTGTTAAATGAAAGATATGTGTTTAATGAACATGTTGTATTCTTGAACTTTTGATGAATTTAGCTAATTAGGGCTAAATTGAGAAAATAGAATTTTGAAGGATTAAAACGTGAAATAAATGAAATGTGTGGGCTTGTATGAATATAGTGAGAATTCGGCTAGGCATGGGTGCAAGCTAATTATGTGAATTTGATGATTTTGTGAGTTAGGGACTAAAGTGTCGAAATGTGAAAATGTGAGGGCTATTTTGTAAAATGCCCTAAATGTGTGTGTTTGGAATAAAATGAATGATTTGGTGATTGAATGGATTGAATTTAAATGTGTATAGACCAAGAAAGGAGAGGTTCGGATCGAGACCGAGGCAAGGAAAAAGTGCTCGATTAATCGACCGTTTCGGTATTTTGACGTTTGAGGTAAGTTCGGACATAATACGAATACTTAGTTATGTTAATTGCTATGAAATGAATGTTATAATGATATTGAAATGTGGATACTATGTGAGAGTTTGAGTTATGTGGCACTAAGTGTGCGTATTCGGAAATATGATCGAGATGATTGGCACTGTGTGTGCGAATTGATATAAGCTCAGACTTTGTGGTTGGCACTGTGTGTGCGATATCGATTTAAGATTGGATTGATATGGATGCACTGTGTGTGCAAAGTTAATTAAATTTTAGCTTACCGAATTAGCACTGTGTGTGCGATACCGATACAAGTTCGGTTTAACGAACTGGCACTATGTGTGTGATGATAAATAAGTTTTGATTACGAATTGGCACTAAGTGTGCGAATAAATCAAAAGTATAGTAAAGATCGATCGAAATGTAAAGTCGAGCAATTGAGTAGCTTGGTTGGTGAATAACTATGTGTTGGAAAAGGTATATATGATAACTACGTATTAGCTAAGGTAGGTATGATAACTATGTGTTGATTAAGGTATGTATGATATCTATGTGTTGGTGGATTTTGAAAGTAGATGGATGGAGTGCTATGTGAACATTGAGTATAGTTGAGTTGGTGTAGCATTGATAAATTAATCTAAGTGATGGCTTATTTTTGTATGTTAATTTGAATTATTGAATTACATGTATTATATTACGGACTTACTAAGCTTTAGAAAGCTTACTGTGTGATTTGTTTCTCTACTTTGCAGTGTCAGTATAGTTAGCTCAGATCGGGAATCGTCAAGATCTCGTCTCACTATCGGCAATCTATTTTGGGGTATTTTGGAATGATGTACATAGTTAAATATGGCATGTATAGGCTGGTCATTTGAATCATGTTTGATATTTGTAAGTAGCCATGAGAGGTGGCTAGATATGTGCTAGTTTTAGCAAGAATGGTTTTGGTATATGTGATGCATCTTTTGGTATGGATTATCGGTTGAGAAATTTACTTATGAATGGTAACTTTGTGTTGGTAAAATGCTAGTATGAATTAGCGAAATTGAAAAAGGATGATGTTTGGTAATGAATGAATTATGCTTGTGATGATATGAGTTTTAATCTTTAAAATTGTCATGGTTGGAATTGGTTTGAATGACTATTTTGGTATGTTTTTGGTGGTAATGTGTGCATGAGATGTCTTGGTTAATATGGCTTGTAGGTTTGACCCTTATGGGTGGCATTTTGGCATTGTAAATGGCCTATAATGTCACACGGTCGAGGCGCACGGGCGTGCCTAAAGATCGTGGGTGAATTGGCAGAATGTAGCTTAGTATCACACGGCCTTGACACGGGGGTGTTAGCTAGCCGTGGTGTACAAGTCAGTAGCTAGCTAAGAGTACACGGTCATGGCACACGGGCGTGCTTGGTGGCCGTGGTGAGGAAGTCAGTATATGGCTTAGTAGCACACGACCATGACACACGGGCGTGCCTAGTGACCGTGTTAATATAGTCAGTATATAGACACGGATGGTCACACGGGGGTGTTTACTAGCCGTGGAGGGCACACAGCCTCCTTCCACGGGCGTGTCTCCCCTGTATCTTAGAAAAGTTTTAAATTTCTGAAAATTTCTGTATGTGTTTCAATTTAGTCCCGACCCCTCTTTAGCATGTGAATTAGGTCTCGTAGAACTTGATGAGGGACACCATGATTGTAATTGAATGAGATTGAAGATGATTGACTTTGTGTCGTAAATTCTAGATGTTAAATGTTCTGATTGATCAGTAATACCTCTTAACCCTGCTCCGGCGATGGTCTCGGGTTAGGGGTGTTACACTAAATGTAGTGCATGATTCTGAGCAAGCTATTAAGAAAATAAACACAACTGGTGGAGAAGATTAAAGGATTACTCAATTAGGAACAACCATAATAACTAAAATATAGTTCAAAATATAATAGACAAGTCTTTAAAAGATAATAAGAAACATAAAAGACAAATAAAATAAAAATAAAAATAAAATTAAAAACAAGAATAGAAATAGAAATAAGATAAAACAAGAAGACAAAATAAGAAAAGAGAAAAGGGGTTAGGGTTTTTATGGGGTGACATGGTTGTGTGAGGGGTCCCTGTTGGGCCACACGGCCGTGTCACACGCCCGTGTGGCTTGTTTTCAACTCGTGTTTATCGAGGGAAAAAAATAGCCCAGTCTTCACATGGCCTCGAACATGCCCGTGTGTCTAGGCCGTGTGGTCCACACGGCCGAGTTGCACGGCCATGTATATCGTCCTTTGCTTCTCCCACGCCCTTGTGACCTCCCACACGCCTGTGTAGCTAGGCCGTGTCTCACACACGGTCGTGTAGCTAGGCCGTGTCTCGCACACGGCCGTGTGCCTTACCCATGTAACTCTCTGACTTGCTTTAAAATTCAAAAAAAAAAATTGCTCCAGGTTTCACACGGCCTAGGACATGCTTGTGTGTCGAGGCCATGTGGTCCACACGGCCATGTCGCACACCCGTGTGGTTTAATTTAAGGCCGTATCTCTATCGATTTTTGGAAAAATTTTAGCCCTGTTTCCATACGGCCAAGGACACGCCCGTGTGTCCAGGCCGTGTGGGTCAAAAACCTGCATTTGAACATGAAAAGAAGTAAAAATAAACTAATTAGTAGGGTTAGTGCTCGGGTTGCCTCCCGAGAAGCGCTTATTTAGAGTCTAAGCTCGAATTACCTCTCATTCGCATGGTCATGGTGGTTTGAGGAGTTGAAACACCTCTCTCCTTGACTGTACTGTATGGGAAGACATTTAGTATCGTAAAGGGAGTTGCTCCGTTTGCATTAGGCTTTGAAGTGACAACTCGAGGATCCATTTTATCTAACAGTACCTGGCCCCCAACCTTAAATTGATTGGTTCTATCCTTAAGCTCGACATGGTGTTGCTTCTGTTCCTCTTTGACATAAGTCCGCCATTCATCTAGTTCATCTATCTGTAGCATTCGTCTTTCATGGATGGTTCCATTGTTGGCGCATGAACCAGAACGTTGCTCATTTGTGTTTTTTGAAAGAGTTTCTTGTAAAGAGGGTTGAATCCCATGATTAGTCTTATTAACAGGATTTATAGAATCGTCTTTATTACTTAATGTCTTAACCGAATCACGAGCTTGGAGCGTGGTCGTATCATCACCTACATGAAGTGTGAGTTCACCTGTACCAACATCAATGATAGTTCTAACAGTTGCTAAAAAGGGGCGTCCTAAAATTAAAGGTACGTCACTATCCTCATCCATGACAAGAACGTCTTCAATGATACCCCTAGGAAATCTAATGGTTCTATCTGCCAATTGAATGCTCATCCTAGTTTGTTTGGGCTTCCCAAGACCTAATTGCTTAAACATTTTGTAGGGCATAACATTAATACTCGCCCCTAAATCAGCTAAAGTATTATCAACATTTAAACTACCAATTAAAAAAGGAATAGTAAAACTCCCTGGATCTTTCAATTTGTTGGGTAGTTTATTCTGTAAGATAGCTGAGCAAACTGCATTTAGCTCCACGTGCGACGAATCATCTAACTTCCGCTTATTTGCTAAAAGCTCCTTTAAAAAATTTACGAAATTTGGCATCTGCGAAAGAGCTTCAATAAACGGTAAGTTAATATGTAACTTTTTCAACAGTTTAAGGAATTTACCGAATTGTTCGTTTGTGTGGTCTTTCCTTGTCGCGTTAGGATATGGTACACGAGGTGTATACTCCTTACTTACCGGTTTTTGTTTACTGTGGCTTTCATCAACCTTACCTTTACTTACCACGATTTCTTGCCTTGGTTCTGGTTTGGACTCAACTAACCCTTCTTCATCTCGAACAGTAATCGCATGGAGTTGCTCTCTTGGGTTAGTTTCGGTGTTGCTAGGAAAGCTACCTTGTGGTCTTTCTGAGATCAGCTTAGCAAGCTGACCTATTTGATTCTCGAGCCCTTGATTCGACACTTGTTGATTTTTGAGTGCTGTTTCGGTGTTTTAGAAGCGGGTTTCTGACACCGAAATAAATTTCGTCAGCATCTCTTCAAGGTTTGGCTTCTTCTCCTGCTGGTAGGGTTGTTGTTGACAGCCTGGAGGGGGTTGTGGTCTCTGATTTCCTTGACCACCCCATGAGAAATTGGGATGGTTCCTCCAACCTGCATTGTAAGTGTTACTATAGGGATTATTCTGAGGTCTAGAATTATTACCCATATAGTGGACTTGCTCATTCTCTGTGCTCGGGTTGTAAGATGGATATTCTGTGGTGTTCATCCCTCCTCCATTTGTTTTGTATTGCATCATTGGATTTACCTGCAAAGAACCATACAAACCATCAATTTTCTTATTTAAGAGATCTACCGGGTTTGATAGCATGGTGACCACACAACGTTAAAAACACCGCAACGCTTTCATCGGCTTTGTCCTCATGACTTGCCACTAATAATTATTCAGTGACATCTCCTCTATAAACTCATAAGCCTCTTCAGGTGTTTTGTTATTTAGGTACTGCACTAAGCGCGATCGATCGGTTGCCTAGTTGAGGGTTCAAACCGCTGTAGAAAGTTTGAACTCAGAGCTACAGAGGTAACCCATGGTGAGGGCACCTTCTCAATAAGTCTTTATACCTCTCCCATGCATCGTAAAGAGTTTCTAAATCCATCTGCACAAAAGAAGAGATATCATTCCTCAACTTTGCCGTTTTAGCCATGTGAAAAATATTTTAATAAAAACTTTTCGGTCATTTGTTCCCAAGTAGTGATGGAACCTCGTGGTAACGAGTTCAACCACTGTTTAGCTTTATTCCTTAATGAAAAGAGAAATAACCGTAAGCGAATGGCATCATCAGAATCGCCATTAATTTTAAAAGTATCACAGAATTCTAGAAAGTTGGCTAAATGAGTATTTGGATCCTCATCCTCAGAAACCATCGAATCCCGAACACATTGTTGGATCATCTGTATAGTGTTCGGTTTAGCTCAAGTTATTTGCGAAGAACAAAGAGCCTCACAATACTCGATTCAAATTTCTACCAAATTAGGGCTTAGCATAGTTGTACATAGTACGAGGAGCAGGATTTGCGGCAACCACCGGGGGTAGTGGATTATTATCAGCCATTTCTTCGGTGATATTGGTATCGTCCTCTTTCTCTTCCTCTATATACTGTAGACTTCGCCTTATCTCTCTACGATTTCTGCGAGCGGTACTTTCTATCTCACTGTCAAAAAGTAATGGTCCTGAAGAGTTTCTTCTAGTCATAAACTAAAAATACCTGCCAGAAGCAAATAAAAGGAAAGTTAGTAAATTAAATAAAAACACAAATAAATTGCAATAAAAATAAAATGGATAAAGTAATAAAAATTAAGCATTCCTAATATTTTAGTCCCTGGCAACGGCGCCAAAAACTTGATGGTCTCAAAACTAACTAGAAATTCGACAAAGGCAAGCGCACCTATCGAACAGTAGTATAGCTATGGTGAGTCTAGAATATTGTATCCGCAAGGACTAAAAGTACTAGTAATAACTATCTTTCTGTTATTTAGCCTAATAATTAAGGGGATTTATTTTAATCTAAATTTTAACTAACTAATTAACTATGAACACGACAGAGAGTGAAGGAAATAATCGAATAAACCAATGATAAAGACAATACCCAAGGAAGAATCCACCTAGACTTATTCACTTGCCTTGATCCGTAGAAATCCCTGAATTATGTTAATATCTCTTTCGAGACTGAGAACAACTGACTCTAGGTTGATTAATTGAAATCTCTTTCTAATTAAAACCCCTATCATCGCATTAACTCGATCTATGGATTCCCTTATTAGATTTGACTCTAATCTGACAGATTTATGTCGTCCTATTTCTAGGGTTGTAATCAACTCCGCTTAATTATGCTAGATCTACTCTTAAACAGGGACTTTTGCTTCACTGAGTAAGCACATCAATCTTGGATTAATGTCCTGAAAATATTAAAGCAAGGGTTAAGAACACATAATTAAGAACAAGAACAAGTATTTATCATGTAATTCAGATAATTAAATAATAAGATTCATTATAGGTTTCATCCTCCCTAGGTATTTAGGGAGTTTAGTTCATAACGTAAAAGGAAAACATCTTAGAATCAAGAAAACAACAGGACACAAAGAACCCAAAAAATTCTAAGGAACTTGATGGAGATCTTCAATCTTGGAGTGGATCTGCTTTCGAGATGATTCCGACGGCTTCCTTCGAGTAATTTCTTCGTTCTACTCTGCGTCCCCCTTTAGGTCCTCTGCTAGTGTGTATTTATAGACTTTAGAATGCTTAGAAACCCTAAAAATTGGGTTTTTCTGCGTAACAGGGAAGCAGGTTGCGAAATCAACACGGGCTAGCACATGGGCATGTGGCCAGCCCGTGTGGCTCACATGGGCGTGTGCCCAGCCCGTGTGGATCCTAAAAACTCCGATTTTGGCCCCTTTTTGCTCCTTTTGCTCCCAAATGCTCTCCTAAGTATAGAAACATGAATTTAAGGGATTAAGAGCGTCAAATTCACTAATTCTCATCATAAATCATCCAAAAATATGCCAAGCATGGAATTAAAATATGTTACATTTATGGTTTATCAACATCACAACGAATTGGTGAGCTTAATTGCCAAATTCATTATAACATGTATTATAACATATCATTACTTAATATTCAATATTCAATCCATACATTAATATGCAATTGATCATCAAATATATTCCACATCATCTATATTTATCATTTCATATTATTAGTATAACCCGATGAAACTTAGTAAACAACTTAATTACATAGGTACTAATGGCATCAGAGGCTCGTCCGAGCTGAACATAATCGTCAGGTTACCTGTTCAGGCTAAGCCTTTATATCGACACATTAAATAGCTTGACCAGAGTTACACACACACACATATATATATACACATACATGTAAGGTTACCAATCCAAGCTAAACCTTTAAAACGACATCAGGTTACCAGTCCAGACTAAACCTGTATCACATGTATCTTCGAGTCTGCAATAAATCCTGGAGCTTGGAATCATAAAAAATCAACCTATAAACATGTGTAAAATACGTTTACAGAGTTTCATGAGTGCAATTTCTAGCATGTAAGCTTATATTTATTCCTTTTCAATTTTAATCCAAATCTCACCATTTCTGTACTAAATTACAAATAATTCAAAGTTCACTAAAAACTTATATATATTCGCATTACAACATACATAAGGGTCAAAACATAAATATACCATATGAACTTACCTAGAAAAATCGATAGACAAGTTGAACAACAAGGACTATTCTGTAATTTTCCTTTTTCCTCGGTTATCTTCAACTTGATTCAAATCCCATTCTAAATAGTAATTAATTTCAAATATCCCATAACATCAATTTATTTGCATATGCCAATAAAATTTCATTTTATAGAAATTCTCTAGAATTTTGCAGTTTATTCATTTTAGTCCTTAAAACTGAAAATGTCATAACTTTCAAATTTGAGCTTCGATTTCAAAATTGATTTTAATTTCACTTTTCTTCATCCCTCTAATACTTATAATTATATAAAATTTATGCTAATTTCAAAATTATTGCAATTTAGTCCCTATGTTCAAAACTAACAATTTTCACTTTACAAACTAGTCTTTTTTTTCATGCCTAAGCTTAAAACCCTTCAATCTAGTATAAAAGGCTTCAATATTCAAAATAGAAACATTTGAAAACTTTAACAGTTTTACAAATTAGTACTCAGGTTAGCTAAATCAAGCTCTTGAGACCTCAAAAACATAAAATTACAAGAAAATGACTCATATTTTTGCCAATTTTGGAAGGACAAAAGCTTTAAAGCTTAAAAATGGATTCCCTAGGTTTTTCTTTGTATTTTCGGTTGAAGAAGAACAAATGAATGATGATAACATTTTTTTTTAGCTTATATACCTTAATTAATTTATAATTAATCCTTACTTAATTAACATTAACCATACTTAAAAAACTTAGTGGATGATAGTTGGCTATCACCACCATTTGGTCATTTAACAACGGTCAATTTGCTCATTTGGTTCTCCAACTAATTAAAATTTAATAGCAGTTAATTTTTACCACTTTTACAGTTTAGCCCTTTCACCTTAATTAATTATCCAATTGATAAAATTACCCATCCAAAATTCAATTCATCTATATAGTAAATCCGTTAATATTTAATAGAAATATTTATGAGCCCAATTTACGAAAATGAGGTCCCAATACCTCATTTTTCAATACCACTAACTTTAGGGTCATTACATTTGTACCATAGTTAACTATCCAATTACAAAACTCTAATTAAACTTCTTACTAACCTAATATTAATAATAATATTTATAGACTCGAACATTAAAAATGTGATTTTGAAACTATTATTTCCAACACCATTAACTTTCGGACTATTAAAAAAAAAGTCAAATAGATGTAATTTTATAGCACTTTAGCAAGGGCTTAAATTTTTATTATTTTGTAATTAAAAATAAAAAATGAATAAAAATGCATAGGTAAATAATTACAATGTTGTAGTTATATTTAAATTTTTCTTAGTAATTAGATTGAGATTTTTTAAACTTGAAAAGGATAAGTGGATATCCGTTTAAGTGTATTTTATGCCAAACTTGAGAGATAAGTGTCCTTTACCTTATTTTTCAAGTTGTTTAAAATGGTTGTGGAAAAATAACTCCTACAAAAATGTTATATTTTAAGAAAATTAATTTTTTCATATAAAATATTGGTGTCATATTTCAACAAATTAAATTTCTATAATTTTCTATCATACTAAATACCTTCTAAATATTTGATTGAGTTAGTGTTACTTATCAATCATATCATTACTTAAAATTTTTTTAAACAATTTCATTATAAATTCTAATGATATCAGATCTTTTTGACACAATACCTAGACATATACATACCCATAAATAGGAGGATAATATGTTTCAGCGCACTCGAACCCACATCCTCTTGAATTGGCAACAATGTCTATGCCAATCGAGTTAAGACTCAATCGGCAGATCACAACTCAATTTTAAAATTACCAAAAACTCATTATTTTTACAATATAACAAATATTATTGTGGTGTTTTTATCTTTTTATATAAAATTTATAAAAATATATGCATATGATAAGATTTAAACTTAAAATATTGCGGTTTTTAATATTTTAACTTTTTCATTTTGTATAAACTCAAATAATTTTTATAGTTTTAGATTCAACAAATCTAAGTGCACTGCATTTTTTTTTTTGAATAATGTTCTGATCATATTTGTTATTTTTTTTTGACATAATGCCTAAAACTATTCATAACCCCTCCCTAACCCATTAACAGGGGATAATACGCTTTAGCGCACTTAAACTCACGTATTCCTACATTAACAATAATATTTATATCAATCAAGCTAAGATTTAATCAACTTAAATGCACCTTCTTAAATACGTCCAACGTAACTTAAACTCTGGTTCCCTAATCATTGACTTGTAATACTCTAAGTCTTGATGGAGCAGGAAAGTTACTTGTGGTGGAGCACAGACTGGCCATGGGCCATGGCGCCAATGACCTTTTTCTTGGTTTGATAATGTGCAAAGATTATGCATAGGATTCTCGTATTTAGATTTCAAATATTTCTTTGAGTTAGTAAACTCATGTTGTGTTGAGATTCTAAAATATAGAGATAATATTTGATCAATCAATAAATGTTATTCTATTCGTACTATATTAGAAAAATTGTATAAGAAAAAATTAAAATAGACTTTGAGACAAAGTTTTTTATACTTTTATAAATGGGTAAAGCTAGATATTTTTATAAAATATACTAAAAATAGGTTGAACTCATTTTATTAAGGAATTTATAAATTCGGGATAATTTTGATTATCAAAATTTAAGAAAACAAAATAAGTTAGATGTTCAATTTATATAAGATATTATAATTATTTAAGTTTATTTTTACCTAATTAATATTTAGATTCCATTTAAATACTAGAGGGTGCCGTTGCCAATAGTAATTTAGTTGAATTACGATTAATCAGTAGCTTGTTCAAACGAGATTGAAGGATTCGAAGTCACCTTATATTGAGAGCTTAGAATGCGGTTACTGATCACATGGCTAAGTGCGTCAGTAGAGGTCCCTCAACTTTGATATTGTTTGAGGAACCCCAATCTCTAATAAAAGCGATTTTGCTGTCTGATAGTGATACCTTTACACAGATTTACTTATTTTTTTATATAATCACTTAATGTTATTCTTTTTCTATAACAAAATATAAAATTTTGTCAATTACTTTTTTCTTCTTCTAGTTTTTGATACATTCGAAAAATAATCATCACCCTAAAATTCATTGAATAAATTTGTTATGCCTAAACAAACTCTAAAGTAAGTTAAAATTAAAAAGAAAAATATAAAAAATCTTGACCTTAGTACTCATGAGTATCAAGGTATTAATACTATATTTTTATTAACATTGGTTGTATATTCATGTAGAGGGTAAACTCGATTAAATAACAAATAAAGTGAAGAAAATAATAATCGAAAAGATCGAACATACAAATTTTACGTGGAAAACCTTCTCAAAAGAGGATAAAAACAATGGGCAAAAGGAGATAGAGTACAAAAGATGGAAAAAATTAAAAGAAAAACTCAAAGCCCTACAAGAAAAAAGAAAACCTTCGAAATAAAGAACAAAATTATTTTAATCTAAATATTCTCCTTTATTAGAGTGAAATCTCCTTTTACTTATGGTTTTTTATCCACTTTTGAGGAGTTTTTCCACGTAAAATTTGCGTGTTTGATCTTTTTAATTCTTGTTTTATTCACTTTGTTCGTTATCTAATCGGATTTATCCCCTACAAACTGATATCATAGCCTGATTCAGCTTCTGCAGATCGACTCGTTCAGTGACACAACAATGATTTTGGATATCGATAAGTTCGACGGATCACAAATTTTAGTTTCTAGCAGTTTCAAAAAATTACAGAGGTAACTGATGTGGTCGAGGACAAGGGTGATGATTCGTTGCTTTCCACATAATCTAGTTGAAGGTAGAGTCGGGTCAGATGTCAGACATGTGCCTAATTTAGAGGCACTCACAAAAGGGGTATAAAATACTCTCTATAATTACCACAATACTCTCACCAAAACTTATATATGGCTATATCCAGTCGCCCTTAAAGAAAATCCCTTTTTCTGATTGACATCTCAAAATAAGGATACAAAATTATACTAAAATATCTCTAAAATAATCAGAGTTTGATTAAGAAATGATAACAGAGTTTAACTGAGAGAAAAATACGAAACACACCTACAACCCAAATACATTGAATCCTCTCATAATTTAAAGTTCAAAATCTTGTAAAAAGTATTTTAAAAAAATAATAAAAATGAGAACGAATTTTGGTAAATAATAAACTCTTCTACAATATTTTAATGAAAAAAACCCTTTATTAGGAAGTCTAGGTCTTTCGTTCACACCACAAAGTAGTAGATTCCAATCTTAGAAACCCTTTATTTTATTGACCAATTACTTATTATATACTCCACCAATGAACACCTTTGTGATGAATATTATTTTTAAGATTTGGATTAAGTTAATATCATTCATTAATCAGATTAAGTTAATTCTTTTTTAATAAAAAATATTATTTTGAGAGACTTTAAAAAAAATTTAAACATTAATTTTTCCATTCATTTTTGGAGTGGTTTGATAAATAATGCAAGTTTAAGAATTAAAAAAAAAGCGAAAAATAAATGGAGGGTTAAAATTAATCTTTTTTGTAAAGTTGGAGGGCCAAATAAATCCTTATGCTTTTTTAATTTTGTTAATTAATTAGATTAAAAATATTGATAATTGGGTGATAAAATTTATGGTAAACTACACTCATGGTCACTCCCAAAATAAAGTTTGTCTTATTTTGATCACTCTAATTCTTTTCTCAATTTAATCACTTTAATTAAGAGAATTATTCAAATTAATCACCGTTGTTAAAATCTCGGCAATCCATTGATGAATTGCTAATCGCTATGGTTAAGAGAGGGGCAGAGAGTGATTTTGATAGTGGGCGATGGGTACGGTGGGGGAGTTTGGGTGGTTTTAACTCTAACTCAGTGAGGATAAGTGATGGGAGACTCGAAGATACTATATGTGACAATGGGTGTTGAGTAGTGAGGAAGATTGACGGTTGAGCTTGAAAAAAAGAGACTAGGAAAGAAAAATAAAGAGAGATAAAATAAATAAATAAATAAACCTTTATGTTGCAAATAATTCAAACCAAAGTATTTTGGGCTAATTAAAGAGAGGTTCCAAACTTTAGTCAAAAGTAAAAAAAAAAAATTATCACAAGTCAATCATTCAATGGGCTGATGTGCTACGTTAGCAATTCGTTAATAGATTAATGAAATTTTTAACATCAATGATTAATTTAAATAATTATCTTAATTAGAATGACTAAATTAAAAAAATAACTAAAATAAGACAAATCTTGTTAAAACTGAAGGTTGATAATGACAATATAGAACAATCACAAAAGCAAAAAGAAAAGAAAAATAAGAACACACATATATTTTAGGTGGAAAGCTTTTTGGGAAAAACCAAGAGCAGAGGAGGAGAAATTCACTAATGTTGAAAACTGAATGATATAAGAGGAGTTTTGACTACAATTATTTAAAGGTTGAAAAACCTTAATCTAATCAATGTCAAATAGAAGGGTGTAGTTGTACACAGATCCCCCAATTTTACCACTGTATTGTTTTTTTAACAAGGATTCGAATCACATAATTCTAACAAATCCTATTTTAAAATAACTATGAATATAAATTACCTATATTTTAAACCCTTAATTTTTTTTTTGTTTAACATGAACTATCAATTTCATTTACCAATTTTATTTAATTATTTCCTCTTGTGTTCATATACTTTTAGTTTTAATACTCATCTTGTTTGTGGATTGGAGTTGCGTGGTTTTAGGGACAAACTTATAATTATTTCTTTAACATGATAAAATTTAAACACTTCCATAAATTTTGAATTAATAGGCATAATAAATTATTTGATCTTTTAATTTTATAAATAAATTTATTTTAATCATTCATTTAATTTTTCGTCTCGTCTTTATATTTATATTGTTTATCAAATCACTTCTAAAATAAATGAAAAATCTAACCTTTGTTAACTTTGCTAACGGAACATACACATAGGTTGCCACATGAATGTCATGTCATGTCATTAATTTTTAAATTTTAAAATATTCAAAAAATTATAAAAATTATTTTAAAAAATTAAAAATGATTAAAACTATTAAAAAGTATAAAAAATATAAAAAATATCTTTTAAATATTTTTTAATTTTTAAAAATTAATTAATTGCTTGCATGACATAGACATGAATTATCACATGAATGTCACGTCGTCAAAGTTATAAACTTTTTCATCTGTTTTAAGTAATTTGACAAACAATGCAAATTTAAGAACCAAAAGAAGAGAAAAATTAAATAAAAAGTTTATATATATATATATATATATATTTGCAAATGATTTATTATATATAAAGTGGAGAGTTTTTTTTTTTAAAAAAAAGAAGATACCAAGCAGTTAAAAATATAAGTAATAACTATGAAAGAGATAAAAATATAAGAGTGTATTATAAAAGTCTTTAATCGTATCTCTTAAAATTACATTTCGAATTGAGAGTATTAACTTTACTTTTAGAAAATTATGTTTAAATATTTTTTGTTTTTAAAAAGATAAATAATAATTAGTAAAATTTAATTTTTAAGTAGAGTAAGAATGAATATATCTAATGTTTATGAAGGTGATCATGATTTTTAATATTGCACCTCCATAGCAGAGTGAGACGGATGATAACACAAAGTGTGCTAACTTTGGAGGGATGATAAATTTGACAACATTCGTCTCGTCTCACTCTTTTGCCATCGCTACTTATAATTTCTAAAAAGGGTTAATGTACTATTTGTGGTCTAAACTTGATATTCTTGCACTAAGACCTAATTTTATTTTTGCCCAAGTTAAGCTCTAAACTTGACAATTGTTCTCATATTAAGACTTGAACTTGACAATTGTTTCTACCTTGGAGCCTAAACTTTAGAGTTTTCAAGAAAATATCAAGGACGGACTTGGACAAATAAAGTTCAAGCCTCAGTGTAAGAACAATTGACATATTTAGAACTAAATTTGGATAATAAAAAAAGGTTCAAGCCCCAATATAAAAACAATTACCAAATTTACGACTTAACTTGAAAAAAAGGTATTCAGATCCTAATGATAATAGTTGTTAAGTTCAAACCCAAAAAAATAATTTAATCCTTTGCTTTAATTTTTTTTTTTTAAGTTACTCACATTTGATTTAACCCTTTCCACATTAAGACTTTTAATTTTTTTTTTTTTTTGCAAATTAATCACAATTATTCTCATATTAAAAATTAAATTTTATTTTGCCCGATTCAATTCTTGAGATTCCCTTAAAACAAAGTTAATTTATACTCTAACATGAAAATAATTGTGAAATTCAGGTATTAACTGTACCAACAAAAAGAAATTGGGACCCAGCAAGGGAACATAGTCGAATTCAGCCCAAAAAATGGATCAACCGTCCTTAAAATTGAACCAAATTAACTTTTTTTTATTACGAAGACTCAAAAAGTCTTAGTTCACACACCGAAGCATAGAAGGATTGTAATCTAAACGTGCTTTTTGGGTTTCCAAACTTTTCTTTAATTATTGTTACTTTATCGACGAAGCAAATTATTTATTCCACACCTGAAAAAGCAATGAATTACCATGCGTTTGCAGAAACTTTCCTCAAAATCCTTAATCTGAAAATGAAGAATGCTGAGAATTTGTATGTAAAATCTCCAAAACCTGCATTTCTCTTCATATTATTATTCATCCTTGTTGTTCATCTTCCAAAGGCTGCATCAGTGGATGATGATGATAACATCAATTTCACTTTCCCTGATTTCAACCCAAATACGCATCGCATAGTGTATGAAGCTGATGCATACGCATCAGGCAACGCAATACAACTCGCTGCTGACCAAATAAACAAGGGTCTAAATGGTAGTGTTGGTCGAGCCACTTATTACAAGCCAATGCACCTTTGGGACAATTCATCAGGGAATCTCCTACTTGCAGATTTCACCACTCAATTTTCTTTCTCCATTGATTCCTTGAACAGAAGCTCACACGCTAGTGGGTTTGCGTTTTTCCTTGCTCCCAATGGCTCAAATATCCCACCTGGATCCGGCGGTGGTTGTTTGGGACTTCAAACTAATTGCAACTCGAGTTTGACTTACGACGTCAACTCTAAATTTGTTGCAGTGGAGTTTGATACGTATCACAGTCCTTGGGATCCTCTGGAGATGTCTGAGCATGTGGGCATTGATCTCAACTCTGTCAAGGCTTCTTCTAACCCCACTGTTAAATGGTGGTGGAGTGATATTGAAAATGGGGGAAAAGTTAATGCTTTCATCACTTACAACTCTAGTACAAAAAACTTGAGTGTTTTTTTAGTTGATGCTAGTGATTTTTCTGGTGAGAATTCATCTAGTCTTTCTGCAACACTGGATCTTAGCCGGTATTTAACAGAATGGGTCACTTTTGGCTTCTCAGGAGCCGGTGGATATAACACTCTGACAGAGCTACACACTATTTATTCCTGGAATTTCAGCTCTACCTTACAAGTTTCCATGAATACAACTATCCATCCTCCAGCAATCGCACCAAGCCTTCCAGTCAAACCCAGAAGGAAGAGCAAGACATGGCTATGTCTAGTTCTAGCCATCGTTAGTGGCATTTTTGCTTTTCTCCTAGTTCTAGGTCTGGTTTGGCTTTTTTGCAGGAGAGGAAAGTATAACACGATGAGGGATGATGGGCCCATGTCTGTCAACGTAGAAATGGAAAAAGTAACAGCACCTAGGCAGTTTTCCTACAAGGAGCTAAGACTTGCAACCAGTAATTTTGCTGATGAAGGTCTGCTCGGAGAGGGAGGTTTTGGGAAGGTTTATTTAGGCTTCTTGAGGGACATCAACTGTAGTATTGCTGTCAAAAGGATAACTCCACATTCTCAACAAGGGGTGAAAGAGTACGTATCAGAAGTTACAACTATTACCAGATTGAGGCATAGGAATTTGGTCCAACTAATTGGTTGGTGCCATGACAGTAAGGAGTTCCTCATCGTGTACGAATTCCTTCCAAATAAGAGTCTCGATTACCATCTACATAGAGAGCCATGCTTGTTGACGTGGGATACAAGGTATAAAATCGCTATGGGACTGGCCTCAGCGTTGTTTTATCTGCAGGAAGAATGTGACAAATGCGTTTTGCATCGAGACATCAAGTCAAGTAATGTTCTGTTGGATTTGAGTTTCAATGCCAAGCTTGGTGACTTTGGGTTGGCTAGGCTTGTTGACCATGGACAAGGGTCTCAAACAACTAAGGTTATGCTTGGGACTGATGGTTATATAGCACCCGAGTGTCTTGACACATGCAAAGCCATTAAGGAATCCGACATATACAGTTTTGGTATTGTTGCCTTAGAAATAGCCACCGGAATGAAGGCTATTGCTGTAATTGAAAGGAATGGTAAGAGATTCAAGAGAAAACTGGTGGAATGGGTTTGGGAACTGTACGGGAAAGAGAGTGTTTTCGATGCTGTAGACCCACGATTGTATGGCAATTACGACATGGAACAAATGGAACGGTTGCTCTTAGTTGGGCTGGCTTGTGCTAACCCAAACTATTATGCCCGCCCATCGATAACGCGGGCTATCGACATCCTTGGTTTCAAAGCCCCACTGCCCATGCTACCACGGGAGCTGCCGGTTCCAACATATATTGCAGCTTTGGAAGACAATATTGTTACATCTTCGGCATCCAATTCATCCCAAACCAGTGGTTCCAGAAGAAGCGAAACCCAAACTTCAGGCAATGGTTCCAATATCCCTTCTTGAAGGATAAAACAAGGACTCCAAGTTCAGACACAGAAGCCAAGCAGTGAGTTCTTGGTTAGTAGTTAACACTTAGTATTTTGCTCTTTTCATTGGCTATGAAGATTACTATTTTTAGATTTTAATTTTGTTCTTGTTTTCGTTCTTGTTATGGTTTTCCAAGTGTAAAATAATGATTGTTTTCGTTATTAATAAAAGTTCAATTTTTTTAGCAAAATGAACGAAAATATAAAATCTTATAAATAAATAAAAACCGATTCGAAGGGTTCCTAGGAGACCCATTGACTTGTAATTAGTCTAAGTCTTTGTAGTTTTATTAACATTGATGGACAGCAATAAAGAATATATTTAAGCAGTAACTGTAGTGGAGCCCCTGACAATACGAGGAGCCAATTACTTCTTGACAAACATTTGCAAATTAATGTCGTCAGAACGAAAAACAAAAAGGGAAAAAGAACAGCAGTGTCAATTATTACAAGGTACCAAGATTCCTTGGATTTATGTTATGTTTTTACAGGTAAATTAATATCCCAGTTTGGTTTTCATCACTAATTAAAGTTATATATAGAAAAACATTCCTTAAAAAACATTTATATGGGACTAAATTGGATCCCCTCATCAATGTTTTGGTTGAGAGATAGAGATCGGAGATGTATAATTACATTCTATCTTCCCTACGGCAAGTGTACAATTACACTCGAGGATGTCAGTTTACAACTTGGTTTATCGGTCGATGGGGATATTGTTATAGGGCCAATTATTAGTGCTGATTGGAGTGCAACATGTGAGCAACTACTAGGGAAGGTGCCGAACAAGTTTAGAGTTAGCTGGATTGAGATGAGATGGTTGGAGGACAACTTCCAAACTATCGAGGCTTTAGCGAATGACGTTGAAAATGAACAATTCACGCGCATTCATCTTGAGGTTGATTAGGGGTCTGCTAATGCTAGATAAATCTTGCAATTTGATACATTTAAGATGACTACTACTACTAGTCGACTTAAAAGAATCGGGACAACTTAGTTGGGGATCAGCGGTGCTGGCGACATTATACCAAGAAATGTGTTGAGCGACGATATCGAATAAAACTAAAATCAACGGTTGCATGCTCCTTCATATGGTAAAATTCATTTGAC
Source organism: Gossypium sturtianum (assembly GCA_025698515.1). Taxonomy (NCBI): domain Eukaryota; kingdom Viridiplantae; phylum Streptophyta; class Magnoliopsida; order Malvales; family Malvaceae; genus Gossypium; species Gossypium sturtianum. The sequence goes on along the minus strand of CM046946.1, from coordinate 4,112,584 downwards.
AATATCATTACCATTTTTATTTTTCATTGTTGTAATTTTGAAATAACATATTATTTGAATAGGTGAAACAACCCCGCGAGACACAACGGTATACCAACCAAGCTCGACAATATTTGACTAGCTTCAGATCAAGAAATCGAAGAGGATGTTAGTTTATGATTTTCAAAGTTATATAATATGTACTATAACACTTGAAATTAAATATCAGACACGTTTTAAAAATTATAAAATCGTAATGTAGTTTGTATGGATGCCATATGCGGATCCGAGGATTCAAGAATGTGTCATGACAGAATTTTTGGCCAGTTACAACATCTGCCACGTCAAAGTGCCATTGGCCATTTTGCAATGGTCGAGATGTACGAATCCGACCGATTCATGCGACGGTTTAGGTGTATGTAATGTATTCTGCCACCACCCTAGAAGCTCGATGACTTACACAAGATTGAATTGCGAAGGAGACTCGAGGAATATTGGCACATCGAGATGTGGTAGCGTAGGTACGATTACTTGCCAACACGTGAACCATTTCTCACACCAGAGTTGACGACATCTCCAGATTACATGGATTGGTTCAGGTATAACAGTAAGTCGTATCTACTGTCGGCTTCGAAAAGTAGTAGGTAACGTCACCGTAGGAGGCCAAGATGAGGGCCCATCAATCCTAGGTCGAGAGATGGAGATGTGACGGTATCGACATCTGCTCCATCTGCACCAGAGGACCTGATTTTCGTGCAACCTCCCGATCAGTAGGGTTAATTTGTATTTGCTTCTAACCCAATTTTTTGTCACAAGCATCATAACACACACACTCATTCCCCGCTTCATCACCTTCAGTTCCAGTTTATTTTACACAACCACTACAACACCTGCAATCATTCCATGCATCAACATACTCAGTACCAGCTTATTTTAAACAAGCATGTAACACCCCTAACTCGTATCCGATGTCGAAACAAGGTTACAGAGAATTACCATACTTGTAACTCAAGCAATCATAAAATTCAAATTCAATTCTCATACAAATTAAAAACCTTTCAAATTCATTCATACAATCCCTAATACGATCCCTCTAGGCTCCAAATAGACAATGAAAGTGGTTCGGGACTAAACCGAGTACTCAAGCAATTTTTAGAAAAACATAGAAATTTTCAAAGTGCAGGGGACACACGCCTGTGTGGCCAGGCCATGTGTCTCACACGGTCAAGAGACACGCCCGTGTCTCAGGCCGTGTGACATTCAAAATGGGGTCACATGGCCGTGTCCCAGCCCGTGTCTGACCCCGTGTAACTCAGTGACTTGGGTCACACGGCCGGCCACACGTCCGTGTAAAAATTAGAGGGTATATTGACTTGTGCCACACGGATAGGCCACACACCCGTGTGCTAGGCCGTGTGAAGCTACTGACTTGATTTCTAAAAAAGTATCAGGGGACACACAGCCGTGTCACATGGCAGTGTGTCACACACGGCTGAGACACACGCCCGTGTCTCTACCCGTGTGGACAAAAATAGGCTATTTTCCAAGCCATATTTCTCATCCAATGTAGTACCAACCTAGGCTCAACCATGCACATACAACCATGGCATAAATAGGCACTCAAACCAAAAAATATCAAGTTTATATCATGCACTATCCACACATACAACATGATATCCATAGACACATTTATTTGACCACTTTTAAACATACCAAAATACTTCCAAAGTCTACCTACATGGTCAATATCATTTATAAGGCATTGTGCCTAAATCCTAGTATGCATACTCATCTCAATTCCAATTATTTAGTACCTTATATAAAAAATTACAAAACAAAGCATCCATATAGCAAATACACACAACATGCCATAAGACCATTTACACCAAATTGCATATCAAAATATATATATATCATTATCAACCAAACCATTTGGTTAAATACATCACAAAACAATTAGGCCATACTAGCCAAAATACCTATACATGCCAATTGACCCAAAATATAAAGTCTAAAATACCAAAATAAGAGTTTGATAGTGTGACACGATCTCCGATGACTTCCTAACCGAGCTTCCAAAGTACTATAAAACACGGAAAAATAAACAAAGTAAGAAATTTAGCTTAGTAAGTTCGTTTAACTAAAGATATAACTTACCACTCATCCACAATTCAGATAAGCAATTTTTAAGACATAGATAAATACCATTTCAGCCCAAAGCCTAACAAAAAATCACAATTATATTAGCCATGTGTAGAAACATCTACTATGAATTACATCTTGTAATTTCACATGAATATCTGTACTTGTTTATGTTAAACCGTATAACCTTGTATCATCCTCTGTACCCGTTGAGTCATTTGAATATCGCTGGATATGCTTATTTCAAATCAATGCTAATAATAACCACGAGTCTTTCAATATTAATTTCATATATCACTTACCGAGTCTTTCTGAATTTGAGAATAGCTTACGGATATGAGTACATCGTTTTCCCTGTGCCATAGTCCAACTATGGTCTTACACATATATTGCCATGATCCTGCCATGGTCTTACGTTCGTAGTGCCATAACCCGGTTATGGTCTTATCATTATAATGCCATAGCTCAGCTATGGTCTTACATATAATATTGCCATGGTGGTCTTATCCAGCAAATCGTCTTTTACCATAAAACGATTGTACTCAATCCTGCGATGTACTTGTTTTTGAACATTTAATTCAATTTCATAATCCAACAATAAATTATATTTTCAACTAAGAATATGAATAAATTCATAATACCATTCATCAATTTAATAAATAAACATTAAAGTTTAATCATACGAACTTACCTCGTAATTATACGGAGAAATCAACCGTTCAATCTACTACTTTATCTTTACCTCGATCTAAATCTGAATGTGGCTTTTCTTGATTTAAATATAATTGATAAACCAAAATAGTAACATATTTTAGGCCCACATTTAGCATACTTTTGGATGATTTATCCCTTGATTTATGTAAAAAGGTGCTCTTAATCCTTTCTTTTCATGTTCTATACTCAGGAAAGCACCAGGGGATGAAAAGAACGCAAAACTGGCTTAAAATGGGACAAATGGGCCAAAGCATGAAATCGACACGGCCTGGACCAAAGATCACACGGCCGTGCCTCCTTAAAGATCTCGAACACGGCTTGGACCATGATTTACACGGCCGTGCCTCATCAACGAAGTCCACACGGCCTAACCACGATTCACACGGGCGTGTGCCATGGCCGTGCCCCTACCACGGCCAAGAGGAGTTTTACTCGGATTTGGATGCTTGGAGGCAAAGAAACACACTCTAAAGTCTAATTAAACCCTCAATTAGGAATTGCACTCAAATTAGGATACTTGGAGGCCAAGTAACACATCTCAAAGCCTATATAAACACCATAGGGGGCAACTTAATCGGGGAGTTCGACAGAAACCCTCTGTCGAGGGGAGCCCAAAGCCATCGTCTAGGGGCGCCGTGCTAGGCCAGAGAAGGCAGATTTGTGGGGATTCACTCAGGGATAGCGAGTTGATCCATCTCAAGAAGCCAGAATTATACTCAAGACGGAGGATCTCTTCTTCAATTCCTTCAGGGGGTTTTAGGGATTTCTTATGTTTTGTTTTATCTCTTCTCTTGAGATGTTTTCCTTTATTGTTATGAACTAAACCCTTCGGATACTCGAAGGGGATGAAACCTATGATGAATCTTGTTATTTGATTTTTTTAATTATATGATAATAACTTAGTTTGTTCTTAATTGTGTGAACTTAATCCAAAACTAATGTGCTTAGGTGGAGGAGGAATAGACCCTGCCTAAGAGTATATCCAACATAATTAAGCGGAGTTGATTGCACGCCTAGAGATAGGGTGACGAGATTTTGCCGGATTAGGGTGAAACCTAATATGGGAGTCTATAGATCGATTTACTGTTATTCTAGGGGGTTACTATAAGAGAAAGAGATTTCCACTAGTTAACCTAGGGTTAGACGTTATTCGCTTCGAGAGAGGGTTTAATATACGTTAGGGAGTCTCACGAATCAAACTAAGTAAATAAATCATATGGTTCAAGGTTAGATAACAAGTGAAGTCTAGGAGGATTCTTCCTAAGGGTATCGCTTGAGTCAACTGAGTTTTCCCAAAAGTTATTTCCCGAATTCATTCTTTTTGTCTTTGCGTCTTAGCTTAGTAAGTTGATTAGTTTTAGCTTAAACAACCATCACTTTATATTAAGGCTAAATAATAAAAAGACGGTGAGTATTAGTACTTTTAGTTCCTTTGGGTTCGACAATCCGGTCTTGCCTAAACTATACTACTGTTCGATAGGTGCACTTGCCTTGTTAGTTTCCAGGTTCGATCATTCTTTTATAAATATTAAAACTCGAAAAAACAATGATCAATAATCAAATTTAACTTATTTAATATTTTTTCTATTCAATTCAATCAAATTTCATATTATGGTAAAATTACCATTTTGCCCCTAACATTTGACTTCTTTTCAAGATAGTCCCTAGGCTCGTAAGAATGAAATTCATGAAATTTCACTACACCTAAGCCTAGCCGAAATTTATATATGCTTATAACAGCCAACACATTCCACAATTTCATACATTTAACACATAACTTTCAAAATTCTCAAATGAACCCCTACTTGACAATTTCACTAAAAATCTCTTTACAAAAGTTGTTTAATTAACAACAAAGACTCATATTCTTCCATTAACTTCAATAACAATTAAAAAACTCTCATGGAAAAACCCTAGACTTTCAACCATATTTTAAATTAATAATCCATTTAGCTAGATTAAGCTACAAGGGTCCCAAAAACATAAAAATCAACAAAAAAGGGGTCAAAGAATCACTTACAGTTAAGAGAATAGCTTGGCTGAAATTTTCAAGCTTCCATGGCTATTTTCTTCTACTAGAAACGGTTGGGGAAGGACAAAATGAAAAAGATGATAGCTTCCTTTTTTTTTTATCTTTTACTACACCTAATACCAACCTAACATTGTCAAATTTCATGATTGAAATCCATGTAAATCCACTACCTCAATTAATGGTTTAATTACTCAATAAGGACCTCTACATTAAAGTTCTATAGCTATTTAACACTTTTAGCTAGAAGAACACAACTTTTGCACTTTATGCGCTTTAGTCCTATTTCACAAATAGAGCATACAAATGGTAGAATTTCTTAACGAAATTTTTATACCATGATACTAACACACTATAGATAATTAAAATATATTAAAATAAATTTTTTTGACATCGGATTTGTGGTCCCGAAACCACTGTTCCGATTTCACTGGAAACGGGTTGTTACAAAGCACCATAGCACGTACAACCATTCCCTACATCAACACCTTCCGCAGGGATTATGCACGACCACCACCTACCGTGCCATATAACATGCCAATCTAGCCAATAATACTGATGCATTCGGTATTACTAATGATACCTATCTTCTATCCGCAACTAGGCCATACAACGACATATAATTGCCTGTTGATAATGTTGCAAACACCCCCAACATCATTGTTCTACCAAGGTGGGCCATCCTTGCAACCGCCAACTCAAACAGGGGGAATCCAAGATGGGCAGCTAGGACACAGTTGCAGTTAACCACAAAGGAAGAAGATGAAGTCAGCGATCGACCCCGATGTACATATCAAACTGATCCTGAAGTCGACGAGGAGTTGACAAACTAATTAGTGCGACGAAACGTGAGGCGTGCCCTACGCCCACCCAGTTGTGGCACATATTCGGGACACAGATGATTACATTATTTTATAATTTTACAGTTTTTTATATACTTTGTTTTACATCTAAAATGTACACTTATTTACAATGTACGAAACCAATTTATTAAATTGGTTTGATTTGTACACAATCAAGTTGTGAGTTTAAAATTTACAATTATTTATGTTACTTGTTCATTTAAGTTTTTCTCCGTCCATTTGTTAAGTACAATATTTTCAAAAAGTAAATAATTGCTCAGAAGGTTTGAAAAAACCCTAAACTTCGGCTTGCAAATTGTATTATATCTTACTTTAATAATTAATAGTAACTTACACTTTATAGGAAAAATTAATGAATAAACGAATAAGTTAGTGTTTTCACTGCATGAGTTATTGTTTTAATTAGCTCTTCTACATTTCAATAATTAATATTAACTTTGGCGTGCGAGTTCTACACATGCAATTTCTACATTTTCCTCAATCAAGTTTATCTTGGGAATCCCAAGTTGCAAAGGCTCAAAAGCAATTAAGTTCTGTGGTTCAAATGTGATAAACCGTAATATGTTCATATTTTAATCCCACATTTAGCATACTTTTGGATGATTTATTCCCTGAATTGTGAAATTTGGTGCTTCTAATCCTTTATTTTCATGTTTTATACTTAGGAAAGCACCGAAGGATGAAAAAAAGGAGAAACGGGCCAAAAACGGGCTAAATGGGCCAAAGTAGGAAATCAACACGGTCTGGGGTTTCACCACACAACCGTGCCTCCCTAGCAGGCTTAACCACGGTCCACAATTCGATTCACACGGGCGTGTCCCTGCCGTGACCAAGAAGAATTTTATTCGGATTAGGGTACTTAGAGGCAAAGAAAGACATTCGAAAAGCCTATATAAACACCCTAAAGGCTAACCTTTAGGGGGCGTCCAGCTAGGCCAAGGAGCCGAGCCAGAGAGGTCGGAATCGTGGGATTTACTCGAAGATAGCCAATTGATTCATCTCAAGAAGCCGGAGTCATACTCAAGACGGAGGATTTCTCCTTCAATTCCTTCAGGGGGTTTTAGGGTTTTCTTATGTTTTGTTTTATCTTTTCTTCTGAGATGTATTTTTTTTATAATTATGAACTAAACCCTCAGGTACCTGAGGGGGATGAAACCTAAGACGGATCTTGTTATTATTTTCTGAACTATATGATAAATACTTGATTTGTTCTTAATTATGTGTTCTTAATTCTTGATTTGATATTTCAGGGTATTGATTCAAGTATTGATGTGCTTAGGCAGTAGAGCAAAAGTCCCTGTCTAAGAGTAGATCTAGCATAATTAAGCGGAGTTGATCGCAACCCTAGACATAGGATGACGAAAATCTGTCGGATTAGGGTCAAACCTAATATGGGAGTCCATAGATCGAGTTAATGCAATTCTAGGGGTTTTAATTAGAAAAGGATTTCAATTAATCAACCTAGGGTTAGACGTTAGTAGCCTCGACGGAGGTATTAAAATATATTAGGGAATCCTACGGATCAAGTCAAGTGAATAAATCGTTTGGTTCAGAGTTAGATAACAAGTGAAGTCTAGGTGGATTCTTCCTTGGGTATTGTCTTAATCAATTGGTTTTTCCCACAAGTATTTCCCCAATTCATCATCTTTGTCTTAGCGTCTTTAGCTTAGTAGTTAGTTAATTTTAGATTAAACAATAATTCACTTCAATTCTTAGGCTAAATAATAGAAAGAAACTTAGTATTAGTACTTTTGGTTCCTTTGGGTTCGACATTCCGGTCTTGCCATTAAACTATACTACTGTTCGATAGGTGCGCTTGCCTCAATTGTTGTCACAGTTAGTTTCTAGGCTAGATCATTCATTATATAAATATTAAGACTCTGACACACGATCAAAATGCTTAGAGAGAAAACGCTCACTGTAAGGGGCATTTTCATCTGACATGGTAATGAAAACACTTCCTACAATATGCATTTTCAAGCCACATGTCTGACATGTTTGTGGAAAACGCCCCCTGTAGGAAGTGTTTTTACTCCTATGTCAGATGAAAACGCCCCCTGTAGGGAGCGTTTTCTCTCTGGCCATTTCAACCACCCCAGCTTAACTGCTTCTAAGCCCTATAACTCAAGATTCTCATGATAAATTTTTCCCTTTATACCCTGTCCCATCCCCTATATAAACGCTCATTCTTCGTCCCCTACTCACCACATCTCAATCTCCTTTAAAAATTTTCATGTTTAAGATTTATTTCTCTCTCGTTTTGAAGGAGACGTAGTCATAGTTTTAAATTACGTTTGGGTTCACGGTGATGTCATGGAGCTCAATAACCTACAAATTTCATCTATCGTGTGAGTATGACGCCATCACCTAAGAAGTCAAGATCACTTTGCAACTCGAGGTCCAAGTTGGTGGTGATTATACTGTCTCAGGTTGAAGTGTAACTAAGGCTTCAAGTTTACAAAGGTTATGATGTCAAGGGATGGGGCATAAATGGACCCGTAGTTAACAGTGCTAATGTAACACCCTAGGAAAATCCCACATCAATAAAGTACGGAAGAGACTTGTGCTATATAAAGGGGTAGCAACACTTAAGTGGTAAGAGGCCTTTTGAGGGTGTATGAGTACTCCCAAGAACAAAGCGGTGAGGGCCATGTGCGTCAAAAATGGACAATATCTTACCAGGTTTGGTGTTGGCTATGACATTTATTAGTATCAGAGCCACTCATCGTGCCTCTTGAGTGATGGTGGGGCAAACCTCAGCAAGGACACTTAGTCCCTAAGGGGGTGAATGTAACACCCTATGGAAATCTCAAATCGATAAAACACGGGAGAAACCTAGACTATATAAAAGGGTAGCAACATTTAAGTGGTAAGAGGCCTTTTAGGGGTGTATGGGTGCTCCCAAAGACAAAGCCGTGAGGGTCATGTGCACTCAAAGTAGACCATATCTTATCCAACTGGGTGTTGGCTATAACAGCTAATGCGGGCACGACAATGAGTCTTTTCACCCGAAAAGCATGCTTCATAAAACTCAAACATAGGTGCGAGGAAGGAATACGCAAGGGGCTTTCCAGTATAATCAAGTAATTAGTATTGTCCATCTCCACCGAAGGCGGTGTGACCTTTTTAGTGTAACCTGTTACACCCTAGTGCAATCACAAGTTATAATAATGGAGTCACCGCCTTCAGTGGTGGTGGCTAAGACGCATTACTTGATTATACTGAAACGCCGCTGTGTTTTTCTTCCCCTACTTACGTTTGAGTTTTATAAAGCATCGTCTTATGATAAGAAACTCGTTGTTGTGCCTGCATAACCACTGTAACCGACGACCCCATTTATACTCCATCTCTTGATAGCATAACCTTTGTAAACTTGAAGTCGTAGTTACACTTCAACCCTAGACTGTATAATCACCATCAACTAAGACCTTGAGTTGCAACGCGATCCGGGTTCCTAGGTGATGACTCCATACTTATATGGCAGATGAAATTTATAGGTCACCCAGCTCCACGGCACCATCGTAAATTAAAGTATTCCTTAAAACTATAACCATGTTTATCTCAAATACAGACAAAAATAAATCTACAAAATATTAATTTCCAATTGCAAGAAAAAAAATAATTTTTAAGTTGTGAAAACTCATCCTACAGGGTGCATTTTCACTAATGTGGCAGTGAAAACTCACCATGTAGGATGCGTATTTTTTCTCTCTCATGAAAACGCATCCTACGTGACACGTTTTCAATGATGTGACATTTAGGAGAGAGAAGAAAAACAATGTAGATTAGTAATTTTTTACAAAATCAGCTTAGTTTCTCAATTTTTTTCAGCATATTTGAATAAATTAACCTATGTGTATCTATATTATATTTAAATTCATGATTGAGTTAATAACACAAATTATTTTACATATTATATATTTATACACTTAAAAAAATTTTAACTTAAACTTTTTAGTTAATGGAAATAAGCATAGTACTAAAATTTCTTTGAATATAGATTAAAATAAATTTAAATAAAACCCTTTTAAAAATTAAACATTTTTAACCGAGTCATTTTAAGCAAAGTATTCAATTTTGATTGTCCATGTTTAATAGTTTGAAACACGATTCATAATGAAGTGTTTAAAAAGTCACTTAATAATTGAATTTAAGAGTAATTATTTGTAATTATATAAGGATGACATTTTGAATAACTATTATATTTGGTGGTTTCACTGAATTGGATGTAGTTAGAGCACCTCAATTACACTTTTCAATTCTTAGGAGAAGGGTGAGAATTGAAGTAGTTACGTGAATAATTCCACCCAAATTCAATTACCCCATGACTTTCCAAACAATCATATATAGTTTAACTTAAAAAAATATAATATAAAAATAATTTATGTGTATTTTATAAAATTATAACAAAAAATTATATTATTTAAATCCTAAAAATTCTAAAAATATGAAAAAAAAATATTATAAAAAATAATTTACATATTATAAAAGTGTTATCTACTACATTCTTAAACTACATATTACGTATGATGATCTGATTTTAATTATGATACTTTTTTATAGTAATTAATATTTTTTAAAATATAAATTATATAACTATACAATTACAATTTATATTACTAAACATGAGATAAAAAATTATAATATAATTACACGCTATCAATCAATCACATCCTAATAATTATACTCCCATGTAACCGTCAATGAAATTTTTAATGCCAAATGCAGACATATTGCCATATGTAATTTTATCCCAACCTGCCCAAGTATAATTCAATATTTGACTGGATAACTTTCTATTAAATGGCATATTAATCGATCACAAATATTAATATAATTTAATGTATATGTGCCATTTGTCAACTTAAGAAGTTCTTTCGAATTGAAAGTTACCAAAAATGCAAAAATAAATGCTTTTTTTTTTCTTTTAAATAAAATGGATACAAACACAATTAGTCTAGGTACTGAAAGGAATATCCTCAACCAATTTTAAATCGGATTTTATATCTTGAACCAACTTGATAAGGCTATCCGCAATTATATTTTCTTTTTGGAAAATATGTTAAATTTTTCACTGTTTAATCGTCGACAGGGTTTGTCATATTCTCCTGATTAATGTAGAATTAGAGGAACTAGCTGAATCAACTGAATTTTAACTTAAAATTATATTAATTAACTTAAGATTTTACTAATGATCTAACTTAAGATTATACGATTTTTTCAAATTTTGTATTAATTAACTTAAGATTTTACTAATAATTTAAGCATGAAATTAATACATAAAAAGTTTAAAATTAATTTTTTTATAGAAATTGCCTAGAACTACCCATAATCCTCCCTATCCTTTCAATATATAAAAAGATAAATATGCTTCAACACATTCGAATCTACGCTCTCCTGAATAGACAATGTTACAAATACTAACCGAGTTACTACTTAATCCACAAACTGGAAAATCTAAAATAATTATCGCTTTTTCTATTAGGAAGAAGTGCTTCAAAAAAAAGTTTCTGTAGGTAAGGCGCTGCTTATCGAAGGGGATGTTCTGGTCGAGGTCGAACAGTCAGAATGCATGAATGCAAAGACTAAATTAGCCTTGCTTGCTGAATCGACATGTAAAGGTAAAAAAAGTTTAAAACGTGTGAATTAAAAAAAAAAAAAACCGACAAAATATGGTTCAATATTTAATATTTTTTTAGCCGACTGAATTTTTTTAACCGACAAAAATATTAGTTGTTTTGACTGAATTTTAAATATTTAATATTTTTTTAGCCGGCAATGAAAATTGTAATACCAAAGACATAAGTCACATTGGCTATCTAATCTATCTCAACCTGCTCAAATATGGTTCAATATTTGATAGGATAACTTGCTATTAAATAGTATATTTAATTGGATAGCTGAGTATGATTCAATCACAAATATTAATATAACATAATGTATATGTGCCATTTGTTCCTTTGGAATTGAATGTTATCAAAATTGTTATTTTTATTTTTATTAATTTCGAGCTGTTGTGTATGTCACGTATTTCAATCAAATTTAAAAGATACTCTCCTAGTTAAATTCTATTTATGTGTTTCATTCAAATTTTGTTTAGTCTAGATTATTTTATTATTATTTGATTTATGAATTTAGTCTATAAATAGACTATTTTACAACCTTAAAAAATACATCCATTAAAATATTAGAACTAAATAAACTCATGAACACTTAGAAAATTTTTGCTTAAAACAGGGCCACACGCCCGTGTGGGCATGTCGTGTGGTCACACACACCCATGTTCCTAGCCCGTGTGGATTTCATTTTTCATTTCGAACCTACAGGGGTTTTCACACGGCCTGGCACACGCCCGTGTCTATGGCCCGTGTAACACCCCTAACCCGTATCCGTCGCTGGATTAGGGTTAAAGGCGTTACTGGATAGATCGGAAACTTTTACAGACATTTCATAATACAATTCATCATTCGCAATCAAAGTGTCCCTTTTATAGGTCAACGAGACCTTAATCATGCTTTAGAATAAAGGCGGGACTAAACCGAACACATATGGAATTTCTCGGAAATTTAAAAACTTTTCTAAGTTACTGAGGTCACACGCCCGTGTGGGCAGGCCGTGTGCCTCCCACGGCTACCAGACACACCCATGTGTCCTGGCCGTGCCAAAACAGAGCATGTATACTGACTTATCCACACGGCCACCAGACACGCCCGTGTGCCATGGTCGTGTGAAATTAAGCTAGCTACTGACTTGGTCACACGGCCACCAGGCATGCCCGTGTACCACGGCCGTGTAACCTGCCCAGGCACACTTCAAAGTGGCCCTTGAGCCACACGGCAGAGACACATGCCCGTGTCCCTTAGTCGTGTATGCAAAATAGGCCATTTGCAAGGCCAAAATGCCACCCACACTTGGGTCATACCTACGAGCACATACAAGCCTATTTCCACACACAATTGGCAACCAAAATCATGTCAAATGAACAACATATCATCTCATTAAATCTCATTTCAATTCATGCCAATTTGTATACAAATTTGCATAACTAATTCACATGTATAACCATGCATGGTACATTCACATCTTACCATACCTATAATCACTTCATATGTGCTCATATAACATCAATTTGCTTACCACAATTTTGACCATTTCATGGACATATATTTATACCAAAACCAACATCATATTCCACATTCACAAATGCATATTATCAACATTTAACTAGCCACATCACATATATCTCAAACTTATACCAAAATAACTAGCCTATACATGCCATATTTAGCTATATACACATTTTCAAAGTACCAAAACAAGTTTGAGTAGTGTGATGACGATCCTCGACGGTCCCTGAGCCTTCAGTAGCTTCGACGATCTATAAAACAGAGCAAACACACATAAAGTAAGCTTTCCAAAAGCTTAGTAAGCCATATACAAATAAACTTAACATAAATCATTTATAAGCATAGCTATTTGAATTCATTAACATATTTTCATTTCAAGCACATAGATAATCTCTTTGGCTCACTTGGTTTGCCATTGCTTACCAATTCATCATATCTCAAGTATCTCACTTGCTCATATCCCGAACATACATAAATCTCAAATGTTCCTTTGCATTAATGCACAAACTTACTCACCTTTCATGCTTATACAAAGCATACATATCAACGTACCTGAAACGGACGTACAATTCACATAGTCATTCATTTATCGGACTTGCCCGTTGAACCATTCGGAATCTAATAGGATACTCAGAGTAATAGGAATAGTCGTGCAATGCCAACGTCCCAGACGTGGTCTTACATGTAACCAGATATCGATGCCACTGTCCCAGACAGGGTCTTACACGAATCAATACGATGCCAATGTCTCAGACATGGTCTTACACGTAAATCTCATATCGATGCCAACGTCCCAGACGTGGTATTACACGAAATCTCGAATCAATGCCAATGTCCCAGACGTGGTCTTACATGATATCACATATCAGACACCTATGTCATGACATATACTATCCTATCTATCCTTAGGTTCAAACGGGACTTCTTGGACGTTGACACTATGTCGATTCTATCTCGGAATTCATGTATACAACATATCACATGCATTCATCATTACCAATAGTCAAATGAACATACATAATTCAATACAAATACATTTATTTGTATATCGACTTACCTCGGATTTGGTTTAACAGAAACGGATACGGCTACTCGAGTACTTTTGATTTCCCGCGGTCTAAGTCCGTTTTCTTCGGTTCTTGATCTATACATATTCAAATTTAACCCTTTTATTTACCAACACATTCAATTCAATCCAAAAACACATATTTAGGGCAATTTGCAAATTAGCCCTCATATTTTCACATTTGGACAATTTAGTCCCTATTTCAAAAAATCACAAAATACATAAAATCACCACATACCCATGCTTAGCCGAATCTTCATGTAGCTCATACAAGTCCATACATTTCATTTATTTCACATTTTAGTCCCTCAAAATGCTATTTTCTCAATTAAGCCCTAATTAGCTATATTCACCAAAAAATCAAGAATAAAACATGTTCATTAAACACATATCTTTCATTTAACACCAATACTCATCACAAAGCTCACCATTTCATCAATGGCACATCTCATAAACATCATCAATTCTTCAAATTACAACATGGGCTTGATAGTAGACTAAGCAACAATCTCAAAAACATAAAAAAATCATCAAAAACCAAAGTCAAAACATACCTTAATTATGCAATTCAATGGCCGAACCCTAGCTTGTGTTTTTCTTTTCTTTCTTTTGTGAATTTCGGCTAGCTATGGATGATAATGTGGCCATTTTTCATGTTTTTATTACATTAAATTAAACTTAATAACATAATTCCAATTTTAGCCTTTAAAACAAAATGTCGAAACCATTTTAAAATTTTATGTTTGAAAAAAAAAACGAGAATCGACTTTAAAAAGAAAATGGAGTCGCCACCAATCCTTTTTGTTTAGGTGTGATCGGATCACCTATAAAACATTTTATTTTAAAAGAAATTAATTTTGGTCTACGAGTTCCAAGAAAAGCGGATTCGGGAGTTGGTTACGTGCGAGGAAGGATTAGTACCCTCGCAACGCCCAAAATTGGTACCTAATTGATTAATTAATGTCCTCATGTCAAAAATTTGAAACGATTTTAAAATGTATTTCCATTTTAAAAATTTTAAATAACTCGAATTGGAAATTAAGATTCTCTTGTTCCAAAGGAATAAAATATCACATCCAGCACGTTAGGATACGACCTTTCAAACCCTCGATGCCAAGATCATCTCATAATTTCCAAAATTTATACATTAAAATTTTTATAAGGATATTCAATTATTTGGACAAACGAAAAACCGAAACCCAGCCCGGTAGGGTAGGATTTCTCGGATTTCCAAACACAAAATATTGCCTTGTTTTTTTTTTTAGAAAACATGGATGAAATTTTAAAAGGATATTTGGTTATTTGGTCAAACGAAAAACCGAAACCCAGCACGTTAGGGCACGATTTCTCGAATTTCTAAACACGAAATATTGCCTTGTTTTGAGAAATTTTTAAATGGGTGATTTTTAAAATTGACTCACAATGCATTTATTCAATTTGCTCGGGATAAAAATGAAGTATCTAATAAAATTTTAAATAATAATAATAGTAGTAGTAAAATAAAAGAATAATAGTAATAATAACATAAATAATAGTAGTAATAATATCAAGAATAATAATAATATTAAAGTCGATAGTAATAGTGATAATATAATCACATTATTCACATTAATATTAAAAATAATCAATAATATTAATAACAATAATCGTAATAATAAAATAAATGATAAGTAGAATATAAAAAAGGTAGAAAAAAATATTTAATTATTAAAATATCAATTTATTAGTTTAATAATAATAACAGGTGATCATAATATTAAAACCAATGATAATAAAATGAGAACTAATCATGATAATATAAAAACAATTAATGATATAGCAGCAATACTAAATGGGGACTAAATCGAAGTAAAAATAAAGTACGAGGCTCAAATCGCAATATGCGGATGATATGGGGGACCAAACGGGATAATATCCCTATCCCCCAAAACGCATAGTTTGATTATGGACCAAATTGCAACATCATTCAAATTTTAGGCTAAAATTAAAAGAAAACAAATAATAAACGGAGGACCCTATTAAAACAGGATGAAAAAGCGGAAGGGGCCAGCGCGCAAATATCCCACCAGGCGAAAACACGCGGATCCCCCCTGGTGGGTCGGGTCGACGTGCGGGTCAGAGGACCGAATGGCGCCGTTTTGGCGCACAAAGCCTTGGTGCAAAATGGCACCGTTTCATTATGGTATTAAAGCCAATTTTTTTTCAAAAATTTTCATTTCCCATTTCATTTCTTCAAAAACACCAAAAAATCTCAAATCCTTCCCTGCTCTCTCCGATTTCCGATGGGAGCTCCGGTGAGATTCCGGCCGTCCACCGTCGTCGTCGGCCACCGTGTACGGTGGCCGAAGCTACCACAATGCCCCTTTTTCGACCGGTTAAACCCCTACAGCGCCTTTTTCCCTTTTTATACCCAAGAGGGCCTTCGAAGATCACAAGAAAGACCAAAAACTTTTCGGTTTCCTCCCTTTCGGCGACTGACGAGGTAAGGCTCCTCTCCCTTTTTTATTACTTACGTACATAGACACAAAAAAGAAAGAAAAATGGGAACTTAAATGAAATCAGAGAATCACCTTCGATTCTTTTCTGTTTCTTTGTTGTATTGATATTTTTTTGTAAAACAGCCGGTAAAAAAAATGTTAAAACGGCTTCTTTCCTTTTTAAAGGCCGAAAAATCGAAAAATAAAAAGGAAAATATATTGCTGTGTGCTGTCTATTTGCTTGTTTTCTTGTGCAGGTGTATGATGCGCAGTGGAGGCCGTACGGAGGAGTGTACGGAGGCTGTTGACGTGGCGAGTACGGAGGCGCGGCGCGCGTGTGGAGGCTGTAGCCGTTGAAGGCATACGGCGCAAGGGCTAGCTAGGGTTTCTGTTTGTGTTTTTTTTTGTTCTGTTTTGGGCTTAGTGGTTTAGGTATTTGGGCTAGGTTTAGTTGGGTTTGGGTGTGTTTTTGGGCCCAGTTTTTTGTAATTTGGACTGTCTTCTAATGGACTGTTTATTAATGTTTTTTTTGTTTTATTGGTATTTTTGATCTGGTTAATATTGGGCCAGGCCAAAATTGGCCTATTACACAAAATATATATAACATATAATACAAGGTCATTTTTGACCATTGCCATCCACTAACTAAATAGTGGTTTAATTGCCTCATAAGGCCTCAACATTTAAAAAACCACAACACATAGGTGCTCTTAACATGTGACATGCCAATTTTGCATTTTCACAATTAAATCCTTATGTCAAATTAAGCACACAAACAAATAAATTTTCGTACAAAACTTTCACACATGCTTAGTCACATATCAAAGACACAAAAAATAATATTAAAATATTTTACTGACTCGGATTTGTGGTCCCGAAACCACTGTTCTGACTAGGGTCTAAACTGGACTGTTACAGCCCGTGTCCCTCACACGGCCATGACACACCCGTGTCCTCACTCGTGTGTGAAAACCTTGACATTCTGTTTATGACGTCAGCAGACGCTTAGAGGCATACGGCCTAGTCACACGCCCGTGGCCCGTGTGACGAACTAAATTTTTTGCAAATAGATGCAGGGGACACACAGCCTACCAACACATCCATGGGGCTGACCGTGTGTCACACACGACCTAGACACACGCCCGTGTGTCTACCCGTGTGGACAATTATAAGGCTATTTACCAAGCCAATTGCCATACTGAAAAGCAACCACACTTAAACCACTTCAATGCATCACACAACATGATAATAAGGCACTTCTAATATCTAGAAGCAAAATATCTACACCCTAATAACAACCTATTTAATCATGCAAAATCTTCGTACGTAATTCATCCAATTGCACATACTTGTACTTCATGAATTCCATCATCATTGATTATAAATACTTAGCAAGTATTGGCCAATTCCAATTGCCATTTACAAAATGAACTGAATGACATTAATAGCCACACATTGGCTAAAAAATATGACATATGACAAAATGACCAAGTTCCTATACATGCCATACCCAAAATTAATCAAAATTTGCTATACCAAAGAGTAGTTGATAGTGTGATCCGAACTCCGACGTCCTACGATCCACGAGCTAGCTTGGCGATACTACAAGGAAAAGGGAAATGAGAGGGGTAAGCATAAAGCTTAGTAAGTTTGCATGAAATAAATAGCAACGTAAAAGCTCATGATAACATCCATTCATCACACTAAATAGTACACAAGCTCTCAAGCACATTGACATAACTTACTTATGATTACTCTTACCAAATCACATATCACATTTTGCATTCATTTCTCGTAAGTTACTCATGGGTACCTGTATCACTTCATCACACATCTTTAGCACTTTTATTCTCTTGAACATAGACTTAGCTCTTTGTCATCTTTAACATAAACTTAGCTCTTTATCATCTTTAACATAAACTTAGCTCTTTACCCGTTGAACTAATTGGAATATCGAAGGATACTCAATCTCATCATACATGTATCACGATGCCAATGCCATATCCCAGATATGGTCTTATATGGGATCACACCTCTCGATGCCGATGCCATATCCCAAATATGGTCTTACACGGGATCTCATATCTCGATGTTGATGCCATATCCCAGATATGGTCTTATACGAGATCGTATGGCGATGTCGATGCCATGTCCCAGACATGGTCTTACACGAGATCTCCATTTGGTGCCGAGGCCATGTCCCAAACATGGTCTTATACGGGACCTTCATTCGGTGCCGATGCCATGTCCCAGACATGGTCTTATACGGGACCTTCTTTGTCTCATGTTGTGACAGTGGTATCCTTGCTATTCCTAATGTTCAACCGCGGCTTCAACTTTACATAATTTCATTATACTTTCATCGAAGCATCATTAATCAATTCCATAGAAATAATATAAATTTATCCTGATTTCAAGAAATTAAAAACATAATAGCATTATGTAGCTTTAATTTCACACAAACTTATATCGGTACCAAAATATATGTGGAATTGTTCAATTTAGTCCACCACCTTGTTCTTGCCTCGGTTTCGATCTGGGCTTCGTGTTTCTTGATCTATAATGAAAATTTCACTTGTTTAATAATCACATTAACTAAAATAATCCATGAATCATACTTTGGCAAAATTATGATTTTGCCCCTAAACTTTCACATATTTACACTTTTTCCCCTAGGCTCGTAAAATGATTTTTACTCAATTTCTTTGTATTTTAAGCATAGCCGAACCAATTTCATAACTACCACAGTCCATAATTTCCACTAATTCTCACCTTTATGACCATTTTCATGACTTTTACAATTTGGTCCTTTTTATGAATTCTCCATGAAAATCTCTTAGAAAAAGGTGTTCATCATGCATTAAACTTTCATATTCCTCCATTAGTCATCAAATTACATGCATGTCATACATGGGTAAATTTTTGAACATGAACCCTAGCCCAAAATATAGCTAGAAATAGCTAAATCGAGCTATGAGGATATCAAACATACGAAGAACATTAAAAACGGGGCTAAGAGGTACTTACAATCAAGCTTGAAAGATGAAGAAACCCTAGTTATGGTGCCCTTGAAATTTTCAGCTAGCTTGGAGAAGATGGACATGAATTTTGACTTCTTTTTCCCTTTTAATTCTTTCATTAACCAAATGACAAAAATGCCCTTAAGGCCTTTTTCTTGAGATTTTTCCTACCCATATCTATTTTTGTCCATCTTAATATATAATGGTCTAATTTCCAAATAAGGACCTCTAATAATTTTTATAATGCTATTTCATACTTGAATCTTCTAGAATCTCATATTTTTCAATCTTTGCAATTTAGTCCTAATGAATAAATTGACCACTAATTAATAAAATTTCTTAATGAAAATTTCACACAATCATGCAAGCATGCCATAGACCTCATAAAAACCATAAAACACATATTTCTACCTTAAATTTGTGGTCTCGCAACCACTATTCTGACTAGACCCTAAATTGGGTTGTTACATTATCTAACAACAAGGATGTATTTTCTATCATCAATTATCAAAATACACACTTTATCAACAATGGAAAAATTCAAAAACTTTAACAGTTTTGAAAACGAAGGTACGGGATAGCTAAATCGAGTTACCACGACTCCGAAAACATAGAAATCATTAAAAACGGGGCAAAAACCACTCACTTATCAAGCTCCAAAGCTTGGCCGAATGAAACCCATTCCATGGCTGCCATTTTTTTTCTCTATTACGGTTGAAGAAGAAGAAAAATAAAGATGATAGCTTTTGCTATTTTGTCTTATTATATCTATTAACTTATTTACCAATTTAACCTTTTAATAACTTCACCAAATCCACCTACTACATGTCCATCTTTGTCTCCTCACTTTTCTATTGGTATAATTACCATGCAAGTGCTCATACTTTTCAATTTTATAGCTATTTAGTGCCTTTATCAATTAGACCTCAAGTTTTGCACCTTACGCGATTTAGTCCTTTTTATCAAATTGAGCACTCAAACGAGGAAATTTCTTTATGAAAATTTCACAGAAACTTTAGTATCATACTGTAGACATCAAAATAATAATAAAATAAATTTTTTGATTTTGGATTTGTGGTCGCGCAACCACTGTTCCGACTAGGCCCAAAATCAGGATGTTACAACAATACCCTAATATGTTTGAATCAAGTAAATTTTGAGGCCGAAATTTCTTTTAGGGGGAGAGATTTGTAACGCCCCAAAATTTGAGCTTTCGTTTGGTAAACTCTATCAATAAATAGGTATTCGCTTCTGTAGTAAAGGGTCATGTTTGTGTGTTTGGGGTCATAGGCTTCAAGTCCCACTTTTGGAAAATTTATTATTATTTTGATTCAAACCTTATCTGTGAATGATTGGCTTAAGTTTAATTATGTGTAAGTTTATGTCAAGAATGAGTCTGTTGATTCAATGGTTAAGCTTTTGTATACTCTTCGTCTTGTGTTCGAGTATCTATATAAGCATTAGGGGAATATTTTATGTTGTTTTGTAATTTAGTTATCCTTTATTTTTTAAAAAATATTTGATTAATGTTTCACTTTCCTAAAATTTCCCACATTTTCAAAATGTCTTTTTTTTTTCTATCGTTCCTTTCTTTTTATTCTTCTTTGCTTCGAATCAATTTTTTCCCTCTTGGTCACAGTGATTGGTTGTGGAATCTGCTCGTATCTACGTTTCGTTGTGCTGCTAGTTTTTTTTTTTCAATTTAACTGTGTAAGTATTCTTTACTCAGTTATTTTTGCATGAGTTTGTTAATGGTTGACGTGTTTGTTCTTTTTCGTTTGGAGTGAATTCCTGATTTGTGTAATTCTTTAATAGGCGCAATTCTCAAGAGCAACGTTTTTCCATCGACGTAGAATTCTCGTAATTGCTGTTGTACGCAAGGGTAAGTGTTAAGTTTGACTTGGTTTCCATCGAATTTATTTGACGTAAATTTGGTTTGGATGTGAATTTAAGGTTTTGTTTCGATTTAATCGATTAATTGGGCAATTGATTGTAGTTTTTGAGATCATCTTTGTTGCTATTACATTAAGCCTGTGTCAGGTGTGTGACGAAAATCGTGTTTTCTATGAACAGCAAAAGCCGAAATCCATGGTGGTCGACGCCACACAGCCGTGTGCTAGGTAGTGTGGTAGGCCGTGTAACTCTCTGACTTGGGTCACACGGGCGTGTGTCCAGGCCATGTGTGGGTCTGTTTTGATCGTGAGTCACATGGGCGTGTGTCTAGACCATGTAA
Organism: Gossypium sturtianum; assembly: GCA_025698515.1. Classification (NCBI taxonomy): domain Eukaryota; kingdom Viridiplantae; phylum Streptophyta; class Magnoliopsida; order Malvales; family Malvaceae; genus Gossypium; species Gossypium sturtianum. Next base: position 4,090,934 of record CM046946.1, on the reverse strand, counting down.
CTCTCTAGCTTTAGTCACACGAGCCAATCATCCAAGCCGTGTGAATCCACACGGGCATGTGGGCCAAAAATAAAAATTTTTTCCCTAGGGACATAAACATCATTAGTATCGAACGTGGGCCTTCTACAGGGTCCGTATGATCTGAATTAGGCTATAAAACTCATTATCTAATGATCTATTACTGGAAAATCTGTTATATAAACATATATCTGATGTGTTATTTGATAAGCAAGTATGATCTGTATTGTTTGAATCTATACCACTGTATATGCATATATGATTTCTGTTAAGTATGCATATATATATATATATATATATATATATATCTGAAATTCAATTATCTGTCGATTTTGGTGGCTAAGCCCCCCCCACACAGAGACAGATATATATATATATATTTGATTTTGGCAATTTATCGCACTGTAATCTAGCAGCTAGTCTGCAACATTCTCGACGTGACATACAGTCACTATGCGGTGTGTAGGGATGGATGGGTACTTGATACTACCCTATTTGGTGTGTAGGGATGGATGAAGATGGTGTGTAGTGGAATGAGGTAGGAAATCTGCATCTGTATCTTATATGATCTGTATCTATATCGTATATATCGTATTTCTGTTTTTGTATCCAATTCTGTGAACTATCTAAGTAATAGGAACCCAAAGACTTGTCTGATATTTTCTGCTTAATTGAATGCATAAGTTACACACTGAGTATGAAAACTCATTTCGTCTGTTTGATTGAATTTCAGGTAGCCCACAGACTTAGACGGCTCGACGTAGTAGGAGCTCGGTCATCTCCGTTTGATTACTTATTTGTTTTATCTGAATTTATACTATTGCATATTTTTTTTCGGATTGCTGCTTTTAAAGATTGGATTTTATGGGTTGTTTATGATTTTGTAAATGGTTTTGAAACGTTTGAGTGTTTATTATTAAAAGTTAGACTTTCCAGATGTGGTTTAATGTAGCTCTCCAGATCCGGCCACAACGTTTAGGCCGGGTTTGGGGTGTTACAATTTAACATTAAATTAATTGACTCTGATTTAAACCAATAAAAAAGCAAAAATATTCTTCTTCTTTTTTTAAAATAAATTTTCAGATATTAAATTTTGTTGTCTGGTTCAAATCTAGATGAATGTAAAAAATTATTTATTTTATTTCTCATAATTCTATTATAAAAAAATTACCAAACATATTTTCATGTTTTTATTATTAATTTTTTTATTTTTATTTACCAAACGCATGTTTCAATTTTTAAAAAAATAAAAACTATTTTTTAAAATTAAAATGAAAACATAAAATATTTCCAAAAACCAACCAGAGCCTTAAATTTCCTTAGGGGTAAAGCCATTTTCGAAAATAAAAATGGAGATATCTTGGAGGATAAAATTAGCTTAAATTTGGGAGATAACTTATCTTCGTGTTTAATTAAAGGTTGATCGAATAAAGTCTATAAATAGGTTGTTGCGTCCCACATGCTTGGTGTGCTTTTTGAGTATCTTAGTCTATCATTTTATATTGTTTTCTCAATATATTTTGTATTCTATTTAGGCTTTTATTAGAGAGTTTCTACTGAGGGCAAGTGAAGTTATTTTAAAAAAAAAGTGATTCTAATAATTTGAGTTCAACTTTGGAGCTGCAATTATCCAATATAATAGATAAATTAGGCTTAAGCCAGTAATTGTATTGAGTTAATTGTTGAGTAAAATCAATTTTTGAGTGAGGCTTCAGAGAGATAAAATTGGTAAATAAAAACTAATATTACTCACTTTTAATATAAAATAAAAATATATTTAAAAGAAACTCATCAAGAATTAAAATACTTAATTAAAGTTGCTCAACTTCGCAATCTTGTTAATAATAACTTAGCAAAGTTCAATTTTTTAAAGAACACTATAATTTGATAAATGCGGAGAGGTGTGTTCTTTCTTAGGTTGAACATCATTTTTATTACTCACTTTTATTAGAATAGTTGAACATCAATTTCAGTAGGAGAGTTGATGAAAAATAAGGTTTTCAAATCATAAAAATAATATTGTAATTGTCCATTATGTAGTATACTCTATTCATGCATCGTTGTACAGTAGGTTAAAATATTGTGGTTGAATTTTTAGATATTTTAATTTTTTCTTTTTCTTTTTTTATAAAAAAATTGTTTTTTTTTAAATTAAATATTTTTCAGTGGCGGTGTTGGCTTTTGGGTTAGTCGCTGGTCACAATTTCTCTAACATCTTTTTTTTTATAGTTTTATTTTGGTTTTAATTTCAGTTCACATTATCGCGATTTTGTTCACAATTTTGTGGTTTTGTTTTGCCTACAGTTTTTGTGGTTTTGTTTAGTTCACTCAGTTTTCAAAATAGTATTATTTTTACTTTTTTTAAATTTTTAGTCATATTTTGGCGTATATGTAAGATTTGCCAGTATAATGGTGTTGCCAGATCTATTAGGAATCGTTTTCAAAGGGTTTTATCATGATAGATCATACTGATGGTGATAGATTTGAGATGATGAGGAGAAGGATAGGTCATCTGAGACTTGGCTTTTAATGTATCATTGATGCAATGGATCTCTTGATGCTTTTGGTAATCTTTTATTGGTTGATCGCTGTTTATCGTCAGGTTGATGTGATGATAGTGAGACTAGGATGCAAATTTCAACGATTTGATCAAATTGATGCATCTCTTGTTTGTTTTTTTTTTTTTAATTATTTCAATTTTTAATTTATCATTCTGTTTTTAAGATTACTTTGTAGACATAACATTTGTGTATTAATTTATAAAAAATTATTTATTATTTGTATTATTATTATTCATAATTCCTATTAATAATAGTATTCTCTTCTTTCTTATCAAATCATTTTGGCAAAGTGAAATTGATTGATTGCTTCCTATCTATTTATCTATCCATTAGTATTAGAGACACTCACAGGTGAAATTGGTTGAAATAATAATGTGTTGTAAGTTTAAATTTTATATAAAAACATAAAAATAAAAAAAAGTAGTCTAATAATAGGACTCGGTAAGTAAGAATTTATAATCTCATAAAAATACTTAATATTCTTTTTATATTGGTATAGTAAAAAATTAAAGATTTTATTAATTAATTCCAACTTATTTGTCCATACAATACCAAAAAAAGTTATTTTGCTGATGTATAGAATCTTAGACGTATTAGTAGAATAGTTGAACATCAATTTCATAAGGAAAATTGATGTAAAAACAATATTGTAATTATTTATCTATAAACTTAAATAACATAGTGTTTAATTAAATTAGTATTTAATTGACTTGTAATATCGATTTATCTATAAACTTAAATAACAATATACATTATTAATTTATAAGTCCTCTTGGCTATAATTTTTTCTTTATTTGATTTCTCAGAGGGTTTCAATTTCTTCATTTGGGTAGTATAAATATATATTTTTATTTCAAATTTTGTAAGTGAAAATAATAAATATTAAGAAATATATATATTCGTTTAGAAGAGTTGACTTGACTAAAGACTAGCTGACATATATTGATTAAAATAAATAAATAAATATTGGCTGGGAGATGGAAAGAATATTTCAAACATATAATTTAATCAATCCAACTCACCTAAGATGATCTGTACATGGGATTGACTTGGACTTTTGATATAACTCGTATACACGAGGATTGACTAAAAAATGTCCCTTTTTTAAAAAAAAAAGAAAAAGGAAAAAAGAGTACATCATTTTATATCATTGAATTTGATGGAGTGTTGTACAAATTGTGAAACTCCCAAGAGCAGGCAGCCATATTTGTAAAGCATGGAATACGTGCAGTTTTTGGTGCTGCTTTTCTCCTTGTTTCAGATTCACATAAACTCTTGTATGTGCCAGCATATGGGGGAGTTGGATTCAACAACCGACAAAGCAGCCTTGCTATCATTCAAACTCCAACTCAATGATCCTCTAAATTCACTTTCAGGTTGGACCCGCAAGTCTACTTCTCACTGCACCTGGTTTGGTATATCTTGCACCAGCAAAGGGTCCCGAGTTGAATCTCTCCAACTCAGTTCAGTCGGCCTTGTTGGCCCCTTACCTCCTTCTCTCTCAAACCTCACTTCCCTTCGCACGCTTGACCTTTCCCACAACTTATTTCACGGTCAATTTCAGTTGGAGTTTAGTAAGCTTTCCCATCTTCGGCTTCCTTTGGTTCACCGTTTAGCATCAGTGAGATGCAATTGGGTTATCAATCTCACCGTACTGCTGTTTGGTTCAGCATTTCAGTGCAGTGAAAATTGGTTTCAATCTCACTGCTGTGCTTAAACGTGACTGGAGATGAGAGCAGCAGTTAGAGGCAATTGGGGAAGTGGGTATTTTTATCAGAAAAAAATACCCATTTTCAAACATCTCCTAAAACGCAGTCATCCCGACGTTCCTTTTTGTTCAGCTGCCTCTCTTGTCGCAGGCGAAGAGCGCTGCAAGAAAACTTCGGGGCGATGCTTGAGTGGAGATTCCAGTTTCACTCCATCATCTAGTCACCGGTAATTTCTATAACCCCAGTAGTCTCTTACCCCTCTTTCATTCGATTTTCATTTCTCTTTTGGCGCTTCCCTCTCTACCCAAAACCACGAAACAGCAGACACTCTCTAAAATTTTCCCAGTTACTGGCCTTGTTTCAAAGAAGGAAAATAGTGCTTCCTCCTACTTGGCAAGTTTCTCGGTTTATTTGTTACTAGTTCATTTGTTTAATATTTTTTTATAGTGCCTTAGCAATTTAGCCATTTCAATGCCATAAATTTCATCTATTTGGTGAATTTTTGGATTTTGCGCTTGCGGTTCGGCTTTTTATATGGTTTTCTGTTCTGGGTTGGTTTTGTTTGTTGCTCGTTTCAAAATTTGCGTTTTTGTTGTCGATCTATTTTTCCTTCAGGTTTGATCTTGATTGAATTTTGGGAACTAGGACAATGTAGTTAGTTTTTATTTTTCCGTTGGTTTTTGTTGTGTTATTTTCTATCATTCTAAAAATTATTAAAAGTTTAGGAGGTTGGATATATATTTTTTAATGCCAAATTCAACAAAACAGAATGCTTTAATCAAAGAAACAATTTTTGTCATTGTTCTTTCTCTTTTTATTTTTCACCATTGTTTTCTCGAGCAATAGACCCTTGTGTCTTGTTGTGCATGCTCATTTCCAGCAATAACAATCTTTTGGATCTAATATGGGTCTGAAAAACATTAAAACAATTGCCATGATATCATCTTATAATTCGATTAGATGATCGATGCCTTGTATTGTATCCAAATTTCACTTTTTGTTTTCCACTTTCTCTCATTGGTGTTCTTAAGAGCAATATGAATTGTAATACAATGATACTCTCTAATTATATCATGTGAAAGTTTTTATCCATTCAACGTGTATTGTTATTATTTTCCTGAAATATCTGCATGTTTAGACTTGCTTTGCATTTTAAATTGATTTTGGAGATTTACATCGATGTTGATTTGTGATTATATCTGCCTATTTATTGAATTTGTTGTAGATTTCAATCGTATGGAAAAATTCCTATAAAGGGGCGGTGGAGACCTTGTGTAAACAAGTCTTATGAAGGTATGAATTCATATTCCCTTTATTCTATTGTAAGTAGTTCATGAAAGTTTTCTCATTGCTTTGTTCACATCAATTAGGTTCTTTTAGTTTTCGACAAGTAATATAAATAATGCCTCTATTTCTCAATCTCATTGTTTCTATTATTTTGGTGAAGGTAATTCTCTCTTTTTTTTTCTTGTATATTTCTTGTTGATAGTAACTTTCGCAAGCATCAATATTTGACTAACAAAAATGGGAGGAGTAATCATTCCTAAGAAAATGGTTTTTGCACATAAGACAATATTGTTACATGCCACAAAGGTATCGTAATCGAGACTTGATTCATTTAGAGTTATATCCGATGGAAGCTAAAATACTTGGCCCAGCCTTCCCCGCCTGTCCCAATTACAGATTATAATATTCCAAGCTATCCATGATTCTATATTAGATGTAGACATCATTCGCTTGAAAAGGTCGGACCACTATGCATATTTATTGGCTAGGTTTTAAGGCTGGTAATTCAATGGTCTTGTAGTGCTCGATGTTGCCGCTTAAGTTCCTTTGTTAATAACTATCTAAATAGTATTGTCTTTTATTGTTGCATCTGTGATTTGACAAAGTTTTGTGATAATATTTTGATTACGCTAAGGAGAAATTATAGCATTAGAAGATGACTTTCGTTCTGTTAAAGGTGTGTGAATGCTATGTTTCATACCAAAAACTTATATCATGTTTGGTTGATGTGATTTCTTTTGCCTAAACTGTCGAGTCTGAGTAATGGAGTGTGAGATTGCTATTTCAAGGAAAAGAAAGAGACAAGGGAGAGGAAATATGGAAGTCAGTTATGTGAAGAGTAACTCCTTAAAATTTTTTCAAGAATCCTAGTATGTATGAGGACCTCAGGAGCTTCATTAACCTGCTAGTGTAAATGTCTTACATTTAAGAGTTTTATATTCCATTTCTGGTGCTTTGCACATTTGAAGTGCTTGTGTTCTTAATGCACATGCACTCATGAATGCTTCATGTTTATATTCACGAGTATGGTTATGGTTGTTGACTATCTTCATTAATTTAAAATTTGGGTGTTTCTTTTAACTACTATAGGTTTACCTGAATCAAATGGTTACATATATGTTGAGGCAAATGGAGGCTTAAATCAACAGAGGACGTCGGTTGGTTCAATTCCTCTTTAGTCTGTATTAAATATTTGTGCTTTACCTCTCTTTATAAAGCTTGTCTGTTTTATGGTTTTATTAATTTAATTTTTATGTATGTGGTTTTGGACATTTTGTAGATCTGCAATGCAGTTGCTGTGGCAGGCTATCTTAATGCAACCCTTCTAATCCTTAATGTGGTTTTATTAATTGGTAGTGGAATAGTGCATTTTGAGAAAGCCCATATATATTCTTTAATTGTTTTTCTTTTGAGATTATTTTGCTTCTGTGATTTTTGGAATCCCTCTACCAACTTGAGACACGTAGCAACACGATAGGCCATCTGAGAAGCTAGCAACACAATAGGGCTATGGCCTATCTTAAGATCGTAAAGTATGCCTCGACACTCTTTACATGATGTTCACTTATATTGGTAGCCTCCTGTAGTTCTATTGTTTTCTTTTAATGGCGAAATGTTTGTGATTGGCTTGTTTGCATGAGTAATATATTTGATGAGGAAATAACATGAATGTTATTTTTATTCTCTCTTTAGATTTCAAGAGGTGAGGATGATTGTACAGAGGCCTTAAATCTTGATGATCGCTACATAAAAGCATACTCCCATCGAGCAACATGATTAGAAAAGAACTTGGGAAACTTAAAGAATCCATTGAAGGTATGTTGAGTGCAAGTTCTCTCTTGGATTAACTCCTAAGCTGATTCATTTCTCTTTGCTTCTATTTAAATTTGATAGATCTTATATGGTGGACGTAGTTGATTGCGAGATCTTGAGTTTGGCCTGAGGTTAGAGCCTAATAATCAAGACATGAAGAAACAAACATGCAAAGATTAAAGCATTGTATGAGAAAGTAAGCGATTTTGTTGTTTCATCTTCTTCTATATACCTTCCGAATTTTAACTTTGAAATAGCTCGGTGACCTAAAATTATCTAGAAAAAGTTGTGGTTGATCATAGAACTGGTTTAGAATCATGGATGTTAACCAGGCCATGATCAGAGAAAGGCATGCAAACCTTCTCCTTTTCTTTTAGTTTTCTTAACAAATTGATGGGGATGGTTATCGGAAGATTTTCTGCTTTTGTTATTGTTTCTTTGTTTCTCTAAGCAATCAATTGGTTTTTCTCATTGTAATTTTCATCAATCCCGGGAGATTCTGCAGAAGGCATTAGGGGTTATGAAAAAGTCTATGCTAGGAGCTCGTGAAGTAGGGAAGTCTGCGACAATAGATAATGGACTTGGGATGCATACTATGTCAGATAGTGCACAAAGAAAAGGAATCGCTGCAGTTCAAGGGTCTCAAACTAATGTACCAACTTTTAGAACTTCTTTTTTTCTCTTTTAACAGTTGGTATTTAAAAAAAAAACAAGGATGTTTATATGTTGAGGATGAAATGGTTTTGGAGTTTCACTGATATTCATAAATAGAGTTCTTGTAACAATTTCTCGTTTTCTGGTAAACCTCGGTGACTATTTAAGCACATGTTGCATGGTTTTTTTTTATCTTGTTTAAGGCGTAGCGTTTCTTGGTAGTGATAGCTATAATCATGGCTGACAGTATATATTACATGCTGATGAAGTAATTAGAATCTGTTGAAAGACATAGGTTGAAAGACAGAGGTGAATCAAGTTCTTCTAACAATGAAAGTGACCTTGAAATTACAATGTTAAGGGAAACCATTGCAAATAGTTTAATGAATCAATATTTGTAAAAACAATTTTGTATCATAACTTAATTTCTATCAATAATAAAACTTGTTATGTCTTATGTTACTATATTTTTTTATTAAAAATCATTCGGTTAGATACTTCAAAATTTGATCCAAGTATAATGTTACTATTTACTTAAAATAATATTTATCATTGTTATAAAAATATATTTAACTATAAAAAATTAAAAATAATTTTTATTTTATCTAATAAATAATTTAAATTGATTATATAATTTATTAAAATATTTATAATAAAATATTGGAAGATATATTTTAATATTTTATTAAATGATTTCATAAATTCACATACTTTAATAATTTTACATAAGTAAAATAATTTAAAAACAACTATTATATATCAATTCTAATATGATGTCCTTAATGGTCATTTTTATTCTCACCTCACGCATTACACATTGCGTTTGAATCCAAACACACACTCCACCGCTGTTTTTAATCTCACTGCTACAGTGTCCAATCTCACCGCTACAGTAACTAATCTCACCGCCACCGCTATTTTTAACCTCACCGGAGGTAAACACACCGCCCATCCAAACTAGCCCTTGTATCCTTAACATCTCCATCAATAATCTCACAGGTTCAATCCCCCCTACATTTGGGAACCTTTCCTCTTTAACCTATCTTGATCTGTCAAGAAACATGTTAATCGGTGAAATTCCAAGTGAGTTTGGTCAGCTTAAAAAGCTTCAATATATTCAGCTTTCTGACAATCATCTCTCAGGCCAAATCCCTTCTTCTATTTTCAACATTTCTTCTTTGGTTTTCTTGTCTGTCACACATAATAACCTTTCAGGAAGCCTTCCAATTCCAAATGATAATCATAGATTTCAGGCTCTCCCAAATGTCAGAGAAGTATATTTGGCACTAAACTGGTTTGAAGGAATCCTACCTGCGTATCTATCTAACGCTTCAAACATTGAATGTCTTGATCTGTCTTGGAATAGATTTCATGGTCCGATTCCTTTGTTTGGCAACATGAGAAAACTTATAAAGCTGGACCTTGGTCAAAATCTTTTCTCCTCTAGCACTGCTCGGAATGTTCACTTCATTGATTCCCTTTCAAACTGTACTCAGCTTGAATATCTGACGATAAATTCCAACAGACTTTCCGGTGAATTTCCCTCAGTGGCGAATCTGTCAACCAATATCCAACATTTATGCATTTCTGACAATTTCTTGACTGGTGGCTTCCCTCAGGGGATGGACAAGTTCCAAAATCTGATATCTCTTTCACTTGAGATGAACTCTTTGACAGGTGATATTCCAAGGAGCATAGCCAAACTCGGAAACTTGCAGAACTTTTTGGTGCACCAGAATATGTTCTCTGGAGAAATCCCAGAAATCTTTGCTAATCTTACACGAGTTTATAGAATCGTAATGAGGAATAACCAGTTTTCTGGTAAAATTCCCACCAGCCTTGGAAATTGTCAGCAGCTACAAATATTGGACCTGGCTTGGAACAGGCTAAATGGAAGCATGCCAGAAGAGGTTTTCAAGCTTTCTGGTTTAAACTACTTGGTTTTGGAGCATAACATGCTTTCGGGTCCTCTCCCCAGTGATGTTGGCAACTTGAAGCAGCTTCAAGTGATTGATGTTTCCGATAATAACTTGTTTGGAACTTTAACTTCATCAATCAGTGGCTGTTCAAGTTTGCTATACCTCAACATGTCAAGGAACAATCTCAGTGGTGAAATCCCGAGTTCATTAGCAAATATATTACCACTAGAGGTTTTGGATCTCTCTTCCAACAATCTTTCTGGACCAATTCCACAAGAGTTGGCAAATCTTAAGTCACTCAAGGTCTTAAATTTGTCTTCCAATCATTTGGAAGGAGATGTTCCTACAGGAAATATCTTCTCAAATCTCAGCTCGTCTTCGATCCGGGGTAACGACGACCTTTGCAGTGCTGACAAAGAAATTGCCAGAAATCTGCAACTTCATCAATGCAAAACAAAGGGAAGACAGAGTAATCATTTGATCAAAATTTTAGTTCCAACTGCCGGAGTTACACTGGTTATATGTTTGGTTTTTTGCTTTGTGTGGGCATTGATATCCAGAAGGAATAAAAACAGGGTGAAGGGCAGTCAATCTTTACTTTCATTGAAAGGGTTATCGCCGTTGATATCTTACTCGGATATCCAGATTGCTACAAGAAATTTTACATCTGAAAACCTGCTTGGCAAGGGAGGTTTCGGGTCGGTTTACAAAGGTACGTTCAACACTGGTGATGATGGAGCTTCCATCAACAACGTTACATTTGCTGTCAAAGTTCTTGACCTGCAACAAACCAAAGCCGTTCAGAGTTTTCTTGCTGAATGTGAGGCCTTGAGGAATGTCAGGCATCGAAACCTGGTGAAGATCATCACCTCATGCTCGAGCATCGATCATAAAGGAGATGAATTCAAAGCTTTGGTATACGAGTTCATGCCGAATGGCAACCTAGATGAGTGGCTATATCCAGAGGATGAGGAATCAGGGTTTTGTTTGACCTTGATGCAAAGACTACATATAGCCATTGATGTAGCTTCCGCCTTGGATTATTTGCACAACGGCTGCGACCCGGCTGTTGTGCACTGCGATTTGAAGCCTGCAAATGTACTTTTGGATGAAAATATGCCAGCTCATGTGGGGGATTTCGGCTTGGCGAGGTTCCTTTCTCAAAGGCCGTCCCAAAGGGAGAACAGCACAATGGGATTGAAAGGCTCGGTTGGTTACATTGCACCAGGTGAGTAGACAATAAATCGAACCCTTATTTTACCGACATTAAAAGAAAACTTGCATATGCATTTTCAATCTAATGTATTGCTGAATTTATGTGCAGAGTATGGCCTAGGGAGCAAAGCTTCAACCAGTGGAGATGCCTATAGTTTTGGAGTTCTTGTGCTTGAAATGTTCATTGCCAAGAAACCAACTGATGAGATGTTTAAAGAAGGATTAAGCCTCAACAAATTCGCATCAGCTGTGGATAGAAATCAAGTTTTTGAGACAGTTGATCCAAGGATATTGAAGAACCATGGAGGTTCAGAACAAAGCTCATCAAACCCTAGCTCTAGTAATGACAGCAGCAATGGCGGCACCAGCAGCACTGACAGTGATCACATCTGCCGGAAATATGAAGAATGTTTAGCAGCTGTTATAAGAGTTGGATTAAGTTGTGCAGCTCAATCGCCCAAAGATCGTTTATCCATGAGAGAAACCTTGACAAAGTTGCATGATATTAAGAAATTTTTTTTTAATTAACTACCCATACGCATTTAATTTAATTAATAATAATAAAATTCTGTAGACAGTTTATGGATTCAATTTGTATGTCATTATGTTTATTTCAAGAATTACTAATTGTTATGCATTTATAATTTTGATTTATCCACAAAGGATAACAAATAGTCCTATTTTTCTCATTGCTAGTTTCTAATGTTGCATGAAAATTTTAGCCTTTAATTTTTAATTAATTCATAAATAGTCTATTTTTAATTATTGTTATTTATAACTGATAATAATAATTTATCTTAATTTTTAAATAATATATATTTGAAATTATATAAGAAAGTAAACTAGCATGTTAACTTGAAAAAAAATAAAAATAAAAACAAAAACCTAAAGGGACATGCATAAATTATAATGATAGTTCATGATAAATAGGAAAGATATTTAAACTAAATTAATAAGCATATTTAATAATTGTTTAAATTTGACTTTATTTTCAAAATAAACTCACAAAATATTTTTGTATCAGCTCCAAACAATAATAGATAGTCAAAAAAAGGAAATAGTTTTAAGAACGTTTGCTTTACACAGTATAAACATATAAATTTTAAAAATAATATCAGAATCTTATATTATCTCATCATCAATTAACATAATTTTCGATCACTTTTCGATGCCATTGTTGTTCGAATATGATTGGATATTGCCTCTTTGAAGAACCATGACTTTAATTCTTTATTTTTTTTTATATAATTCTAACTTATTAATGCTAAAAAATCTCCATTTTTTTACCAATATCCAAAAGTTTTTCTTAAATAAGGCAATGTTTTGTGTTTAGAAATTCGGGAAATATTGCCCTAACATGCTGGGTTACGATTTTCCGTTTGACTAAATAACTAAATATCCTTTTAACTAATTTTGTAAATCATGAGATGATTTTGGTTACGAGGGTTTAAAACATCATATCCTAACGTGCTGGATGTTATGTTTGTATTCTTTCGGAACAAAGGAATCTCAAGTTCCAACTCAAATTGTTCAAGTTTTTAAAGAAATCATGTTTTCAAATCTTTTCGAATTTTCGACATTAGGACAATAACTAATCAATCCGGTACCAATTTTAGGCGTTACGAGGGTGCTAATCCTTCATCGTATGTAACCGACTCCCGAACCCTTTTTCTTGAATTTCGTAGGTCAAAATCAATGTTTTGAAATAAAACATTTTATAAGGTGATCCGATCACACCTAAGAAAAAAAGGATTGGTGGCGACTCCATTTTTGTTTTAAAGTCGATCCCCGTTTTTTAAAAAAAACAAAAAAATAGTTTCGACAGCTTGGCGACTCTGCTGGGGACAATAAGAGAGTCAAGCCGTAAAATTGATTATTTTCTATCGGAAATTTAAAAATTCGATTTGAAAATTTGAAAATTTGATTTGAAAATTATGATCCTTTTGTTGCATTTGTTTGTGTGATTTTCTTGCGCACATTGCATTGCATGACCGTTGTGGTTGCACCTTTAAGTGGGAGTGAGAAACTATGCCTTCGTGAGGTTTTCACCTCCGCATGGGCTAGTGGATTGCTTCCGGGATACATCTGTACCTATGTCTTCATGAGGTTTTCACTTTCGCATGGCCATAGAGAAATGTATTCCCCTGAACTGAACTCGATCTGTATGAGCCTATAATGGGTGAGGATCGAGGAATCTGCTGGTTCGAGTAACTCAGCTTTAGAGCTAAACCACATGTAGAAAACCTAAGGGCTTAACCTAGGTAGAACTATGCCAAACCCTAGTGGTCACCCAGATAGGTGCCCTATTTTGTTATTTATTTCTCTTGTGCTAACGTGTTCTCTTTTGTTTTGATTGCATTGCATTCACATCATAGAAAAGAGGTGTTGATTCAAATTCGACTGCTAAATAGAATAGTTTGTCATGAGAAAATGGATTTCTTGATAAAGTGGATTATAATGCGGTCGTCCGAATATGGTCCAAGTAAACACAACGAGAGAAGACTGATAGTCCGTGAAGGAATACAAGACTTTATTACCCAAGGATTCAAGCTGACAAAGACTATTCGAGAATCACCACGTCTCGACTTTCTTGAAAAGGCTAACGAGCATTGTGGAAATAAGTGAGCAGTGAGTCTCGGCCCAGATCAAGTAAAAAGAGCTAGTGGAGACATTTATTAGAAAGTTCACGAGATTGGACCTTAATATCCGGATAAGAAGAAAGGGATCAATGTCTTCGCTTAGAATATGAGGGAAAGGCCGTATAAATATCTGTTTTGTGTAAAGGAATTTATTTTCTAGAAAAGTTGTTCTAACGGAATTGAATTCAGAATCAACGCCTCTCTTTATTTTTGCATTCATTTCATTCATTTGCATTACATCGCATCATATGCATTAAAATCCATAGAAGGACCCTAATTAGTTGAAGTTATTTTAGAAAAAGAGAGAAAGAGAGAAAGTTAATCTGGAAACTAAACATCGTTACGGTACTCGCGCTAAGATGAAAGATATGGACCAAAGACTCAAACAGTTCCAAAGAGACATGCAAGACCAGCTGCAAGAGCAGTTGTAACACCCCTAGCCCATATCCGTCGCCGGATTAGGGTTAAAGGTGTTACCGGACCGATCGGAAACTAAAATAGACATTTCATCAAGTATCTCTTCAAGTACCATCATAGTGTCCCTTTTGTAGGTCAACGAGACCTAAATCATGCTTTATAACGGGGTCGGGACTAAACCGAAACACATACAAACATTCTCAGAAATTTAAAACTTTTTCTAAGATTCAGGGGTTACACGCCCGTGTGGTTAGGCCGTGTGCCTCCCACGGCCGCTAGACACACCCATGTGTCCTCCCCGTGGTTGAAACTGATTTTTCTCCACGGCCACCAAGTACGCCCGTGTACTTTGGCAGTGGTCGATCTTGTTGAAACCACACGGCTACTAGGCACGTCCGTGTGCCAAGGTCGTGTACTCTTATGCTAGCTACTGACTTTGTCCCACGGTCACTAGGCACGCCCGTGTGCCACAACCGTGTGGCAAAATAGGCCATTTGCAAGGCCAAAATGCTACCCATTTGGGTCTTACCTACAAGCAAAATCATCAAGATATCTCATGTCTATTTAGCAACTAAGAACATACCAAAATAACCATCTAATTTACATGACTAAAACTCATCTCATCACAAGTATAATTCATTCATTTGCTTAATCAAAACTTGACCATTTCATGCATCAACTAACCATACCAAAACATACTTTACATATCACATTCATTCAAGCAAATTCTCAACCCATAGCTAGCCAAATCACATGGTTAAGTTCATGTGACAAACTTATATCAAATACTAGCCTATACATGCCATATCTAGCTATATACATTTTCAAAGTGTACCAAAATAAGTTTAGTAGTGTGATGATGATCCTTGATGGTCCCAAGCCTTCAGTAGCTTTGACGACCTATAAAACAGAGAATACACACACACAGAGTAAGCTTTCCAAAAGCTTAGTAAGTCATATTACAAACAAACTTAGCATGGATTGCATATGTGCACATAGGTACCTTGGCACATCTTAATTACTTATCAAACTATCACATATATGCTTTGATCCATGTACTTGACCATATTTGCTACATTCATCAATTCAAAAGTTATATATATACAAGCTCTTTCATGCTTACTTTCACATATCATAATGTTATCCCAATATACATAATCATCATAGTAAGATCACATAGATACTTACCCTATATACACTCTTAGTGTATAAATCAACGTACCTAAAATGGATTCACTATTTGCATAGCCATTTGTATCACAAACTTGCCCGTTGAACCTTAAGGAATCTAGTAGGATACTCAGAAAGCTATGAATAGTCATACAATGCCAACGTCCCAGACGAGGTCTTATATGTACTCAGATATCGATGCCACTGTCCCAGATAGGGTCTTACACGAATCAATACGATACCGATGTCCCAGACATGGTCTTACACGTAAAGATCATATCGATGCCAACGTCCCAGACGTGGTCTTACATGTAACGCTCATATCGATGCCTACGTCCCAGACGAGGTCTTACAGGAAATCTCAAATCAACGCCAACGTCCCAGACGTGGTCTTATATGATAAAAACAGAACAAATACCTATGTCATGACATAGCTAATCCTATCTATTCCTACGTTCATACGGGACTTTTCGGATATTGTCACCAAGTAATCCTTATCTCGGAATTCATGAACAGATCATATCATGAGTATTCATTGATAACAATAGTCATAAGAACATACATAATTCAATACGAATACGTTTATTTGCATAATGACTTACCTCAAGTTCGGTTTAACAAAAACAGAAACGGCTACTCGATTACTTTAGCTTTCCCGCGATCTAAGTCTGTTTTCCTCGGTTCTTGATCTATACATATTCAGAATTAACTCTTTTATTCACTAATTCATTCAATTCAGTCCAAGGACACACATTTAAGGCTATTTGCAAATTAACCCTCATATTTGCACAATTTATCAATTTAGTCCATTTTTCTCAAAACATCAAATTCACAAATTCATCACATACTCATGCTTAGCCGAATGTTCATACATCTCATACAAGCCCATATTTTCCATCAAATTTGCTATTTAGTCCCTCAAGTTACTATTTTCTTAATTTAGCCCTAATTATCTAAATTCATCAAAAATTCAAGAACAAAGTATGTTCAACTAACACAAATCTTTCATTTAACAACTAAGCTCATCACAAAACTCACCATTTCATCAATGGCACATCCTATGAACATCATCAATACACAAAATTGAGACATGGGCTTGATAATAAACTAAGCAACAATCTCAAAAACATAAAAATCATCAAAATCAAAATCAAAATCATACCTTAATTCAAGCTTACAATGGCCGAATAACCTAGCTTAACTTTCTTATTCTTTTCTTACAAAATTCGGTCAAAAGATGAACTAAAATGGCCATTTTCATGTTTTTATCAAATTATAACACACATAATAATCCATTTACCTTTTTTGCCTTTCATTAAACAAATAAAACAAATATTCATTAAGGGCACATTTGTCTTTTTTCCATCCACTATCTAAATAGTGGTCTAATTTCTTCATAAGGTCTTTTCTTTTAAAAGCCACAACACATTGGTACATTAACAAATATCATGAAACTTTCTCATTTAATGCAATTCAATCCTTTTGTCAAATTAAACATACAAACGAACAAATTAACTTACGAAATTTTACCACATGCTTAATCACATATCATAGACACAAAAAATAATATTAAAATATTATACGGACTCAGATTTGTGGTCCCGAAACCACTGTTCTGACTAGGGTATAAATCGGACTGTTACAGCAGTTGGCAAAGATCCAACAAGATATGAGGGAACAAATGATGGAAGCCCAAAGGAATATGGTGGCTCAAATGACTCAGCTACTGAATGGGGCAATGGACAAGGGAAAAGGCCCCATGACTAATGCTGGAGAAGATAATGAGGATTATCCTCCGGGTTTTACCCCACCACATGCACAAATACAACCTGAAGCATATCCTCAAAGGCCGTCTATTACAATTAGGCCTCAACAAGGTCAAGCTGATACTGGGGTGCCCATGAATTTCCAAGTTGGCTCAGGATCTAACCCAGGAGATAACCTTGCTAATCATGTTATTCCTGATTTAGATATAGCGGAGATGGAAGAGACGAGAATTGAATTACCAAGGCAGTTAGAGGACCGTTGTAGATGGTTAGAAAAAAAGTTCAAAGCCTTGGAAAACGCTGATAATCACCATGAAATTGATGCTAAAGACTTGAGCTTGGTTTCAGATTTGGTGCTTTTTCACAAGTTCAAAATGTCAGAATTTGAGAAGTACAATGGGACTAGCTGTCCTGAAGCTCATATTACCATGTTTTGTAGACGGATGACTGGGTATGTTAATAACGATCAACTGTTGATCCATTGTTTCCAAGATAGCTTGGTGGGGGTAGCGTCCAGGTGGTACAACCAATTGAGCCATGCTAGGATTAATTCTTGGAGAGACCTAGCACAAGCATTTATAAAACAATACAATCATGTGACAGACATGACGCCTGACAGAATCACCTTGTAAAACATGGAGAAGAAATCAAACAAAAACTTCAGGCAGTATGCACAAAGATGGAGGGAAGTTGCCATGCAAGTTCAGCCACCGCTCCTAGAAAAGAAAACTACAATACTTTTTATCAATACTTTAAAGGCCCCATTCATTACTCACATGATAGGAAGTGCCACAAAGAGCTTTGCGAATATAGTAATGGCGGGAGAAATGATTGAAAATGCCATAAGGTGTGGCAAGATAGACACGGGAGAAAGTGCCAAAAGATCAGCCCCGAGAAACAAGGAAAATGAAGTGAGAATCCTGAGCATGCATTCCAAATCAGTCACCGTAGGCCAGCCAAGGGCTATAACCACTAGCTATCAAGGCTCTTTAAAGTAAGAATCCAATTCGAGGCCAAATACAGAAAAGCTCCAGTTCACACCCATCCCGATGACATATAAGGAGCTATATCAGAATCTTTTTTATGTGCATGTGGTGTCCCCGTCCTACTCGGAACCCGTGCAACCTCCATTCCCAAAATGGTATAATGAGAATGCCCAATGCGAGTACCACGCGGGAATAACGGGTCACTCAATTGAAAACTGTACTACGTTTAAAAAGTTGGTCGAAAGGTTCATTAAAATGGGAATTGTGAAGTTCGACGTTTCAGCAGAACCTGATCACTTTGACGAGGCAGTAAATACGATAATTGAAGGAAGAGACAAGAAAGTTGCGATTCCTTGAAGAAGTCGAAAGCGAAGAGGGAACCGGGGAACGAAGTTTCCAAGCTGATAAACTGAAATAGTAACATATTTTAATCCCACATTTAGCATACTTTTGGATGATTTATCCCTTGATTTATGTAAAAAGGTGCTCTTAATCCTTTCTTTTCATGTCTTATACTCAGGAAAGCACCCAAGGATAAAAAGAACGAGAAACGGGCTCAAAACGGACCAAAACGGGCCAAAGAGGAAATCGACACGGCCTGGACTTAGACCTATACGGCCGTGCCAAGTCAATCATCTAGAACCCGGTCTAACCCCGACTCACACGACCGTGTTTCATTAAAGAAATCTGAACACAGCCTGGCCACGATTCACACGGGCGTGCGCCATGGCTGTGCCTCTGCCGTGGAGAAGAGCAATTTCATTCGGGAAAGGATACTTAGGGAGAAAGAAACGTATTTCAAAAGCCTATAAATACACCCTGAGTATGACCTAAGAAGGGGAGCCCAAAGCCATCATCTAGGGGCGTCGTACTAGGCCAGAGAAGGCAGATTTGTGGGGATTCACTCAGGGATAGCCAGTTGATTCGTCTCAAGAAGCCAGAGTTCTACTCAAGACAGAGGATCTCTCCTTCAATTCCTTCAGGGGGTTTTAGGGATTTCTTATGTTTTGTTTTATCTTTTCTCTTGAGATGTTTTCCTTTATTGTTATGAACTAAACCCTTCGGATACTCGAAGGGGATGAAACCTATGATGAATCTTGTTATTGTTTTTTGAATTATATGATAAATACTTAGTTTGTTCTTAATTATGTGAGCTTAATCCAAATCTAATGTGCTTAGGTGGAGGAGGAATAGACCCTGCCTAAGAGTAGATCCAACATAATTAAGCGGAGTTAATCGCACGCCTAGAGATAGGGTGACGAGATTTTGCCGGATTAGGGTGAAACCTAATATGGGAATCCATAGATCGATTTACTACTATTCTAGGGGGTTATTATAAGAGAACGAGAGTTCCACTAATTAACCTAGGGTTAGACGTTATTCGCCTCGAGAGAGGGTTTAATATACATTAGGGAGTCTTACGGATCAAACTAAGTGAATAAATCGTATGGTTCAGTGTTAGATAACAAGTGAAGTCTAGGTGGATTCTTCCTAGGGTATCATCTAAATCAACTGAGTTTTTCCCAAGTTATTTTCCAAATTCATTCTTCTTTGTCTTAGAGTCTTTAGTTTAGTAGTTAATTAATTTAGATTAGATAAACAATCTCTCTTTATTTTTAGGCTAAATAATAAAAAGAAAGTTAGTATTAGTACTTTTAGTTCCTTTGGGTTCGATAATCTGGTCTTGCCTAAGCTATACTACTGTTCGATAGGTGCACTTGCCTCAATCGTTGTCAGAGTTAGTTTCCAGGTTCGATCATTCTTTTTATAAATTTTAAAGCTATAATTCACAGCGATCAAGTTTTTGGCGCCGTTGCCGGGGAACTAAAATATTAAGAAAGCTCTATTTTTATTACTTTAGCCATTATTTTTTATTTATTTTTATTTTTAGCTTAAATTTTAATTTTGCTAATTTTTCTTTCTTTCTTTTCCTAGCAGGTACCTCTAGTTTATGACTAGAAGGAACCCGAGAGGACCTTTAGAATACGACAGTGATATTGAAGCTACCGCTCGGAGAAATCGCAGAGAAATTAGGCGAGCCCTAAATTACCAAGAAGGAGAGCGAGAAGACAGATCCAATCCTACTAAGGGATGGGAGGAAATTAACATTCCCCAAAAGATGTGGCGTAAAAATAATGCTCCACGTACTATGTATGATTATGCTAAACCTCATTTAACAGAGCCGAATCTAGTATTGTTAGGCTGCTATATAGTGCTAATAATTTTGAATTAAATCCTAACACTATACAAATGATTCAACAGTTTGTTCAATTTGATGGTTTGCGGGACGAAAGATCCAAACACTCATATAGCTAACTTTTTAGAGTTACGTGATACCTTCAAAATAAATGGCGTTTCGATGATGCCATACGACTTCTAAGGTTATTTCCCTTTTCATTAAGGAATAAAGCCAAACAGTGGTTAAACTCGTTACCACGAGGGTCAATCACTACATGGGAACAAATGACCAAAAAAATTTTATTAAAATATTTCCCACCGACCAAAACGGCCAAATTACGTAATGATATCTCTTCTTTTGTGCAGATGGATTTAGAGACATTATACGATGCATGGGAGAGATATAAGGATCTCTTGAGAAGGTGTCCGCACCATGGTTTACCCTTGTGGCTCCAAGTCCAGACTTTCTATAACGGTGTAAACCCCTCAACGAGACAACTAATCTATTCAGCCGCTGGTGGAACCTTGAATAATAGAACTCCTGAGGCAGCGACCTACGAGTTTATTGAAGAGATGTCACCGAATAATTATCGCAAGGCGAGTTACAAGGACCAAACCAACAAAATCGGCCGAGTTTTCAACCTCGATGCAGTAACCATGCTATCAAATCAGGTAGAGTTGATGAATAAGAAGCTTGATAGTTGGTGTTCTTTGTAGGTACATCCAGTCATGCAGTGCGACGCAAGTGGAACTGTGGCAAATCCTGAGTACCCACCCTACCAACTGGGCACAGAAAGCGAACAGATGAACTATATAGGTAACAATTTCAGATCTAATAATAACCCATATAGTAATAATTATAATCCAGGTTGGAGGAACCACCCAAACTTTTCGTGGGGAGGTCAAGGAAATCAAGGAAATCAAAGACAACAACCTCCTCAAAATTTCCAAAATCATCCCTATCCACAGAAAAAGAAGTCGAATCTTGAAGAGACGTTGAACAAATTCATAGCATCCACAGAAGCCCGTCTCTAAAAAATTGAGGTACCACTCGACACCCAACAAACATCAATCAAAACGATCGAGAACCAAGTTGGAGGACTTACAAAGGCAATTGGGGAAATTACCCAGTCAGTCAGACAAATTGCGAAGCTATTATCTGAACGACCGCAAGGGCGTCTACCGAGTAATACTAAAATTAATCCAAAGGAGCAAATCCAAGCCATAACAACTCAAGAAAGCGAAGAAGTAGACAAACCCAGTCCAACACAAGGAAACGAGGTAGAAAAAGGTAAAGTTGAGGTAACACACGAGAAGCCAAAACCTGTAATCAAGGAGTACCAACCTCGCATACCATATCCCGAAGCATTAACGAGAGACGATATAGAGGAACAGTTCGGTAAGTTTCTTAAACTTTTAAAGAAATTACATATTAACTTACCGCTACTTGAAGCTCTTTCACAGATGCCAGATTCGAGGAAATTTTTAAAACATCTCTTGACGAATAAGCGCAAGTTAGACGAAGATCCACATGTGGAATTAAACGCAGTGTGCTCGTGAATGTTACTGTAATAGACTACCACAAAAGCTAAAAGATCCGAGAGTTTTACAATTCCATGTTTAATTGGTAGACTAACTATTGATAATGCGTTAGCTGATTTAGGGGCAAGCATAAATGTCATGCCTTACAAATTGTTTAAACAATTAGGTCTAGGGAAACCCAAACAAACTAAGATGAGCATTCAATTAGCTGATAAAACTGTTAGAATTCCTAGGGGTATTATCGAAGATGTTCTTGTAAAAATTGACAGATTCGTTTTCCCAGCAGATTTTGTTGTCTTAGACATGGATGAGGATAATTCGATCCCCCTAATTTTAGGAATACCCTTTTTAGCAACAGACATGACTAAAATTGATGTTGATGCAGGAGAACTCATACTTTGTGTAGGGAATGAGACAGTCACCATCAAGGCTCTCGACTCGGCTAGAACATCGAATAATCAAGGTGAGAACGTAAATTCTACCGATAATCATTCGGTTAACCCTACTTTCAGGAAGCACCACCAAGAAATACAATTGAACCCGATCCTAAACCTCAAGCCAACAAGGAAGTAACTCATGAGGATCGAGGGATTCAATTCGATGATCTAGACGAGTGGAAGACACACTTCAAGGAGAAATTAGGGATACACGACGAAGAAACGGAACCACACAAGGTAAAACCGAAGGAGCCCCCAAAAGAGCTAATAGGAACAACAAACCGCTTCAAAATAGGGGACCAGGTACTGTTAGACCAGGCTGACCCTCGAATATCCCCTCTGGACCCTAGCACAAGCAAAGAAATATCTTTTAGGGTAACTAGTGTTTTCCCACACGGAACAGTCGAGGTAAGTAATCCTATTTTTGGTACTTTTACTATACACACATCTCGACTTAAATTTTTTCACGAAGACACAAATGATAGCATGAAGAAGGACTTTCAACTCCTCAAACTACCCTGACAATGCAAACGAGAGGAGAGTCTAGCTTAAGACTATAAACGAGTGCTTCTCGGGAGGCAACCCGAGCACTAACAGAATTTATTTTTACATTTTGCTTTAAATTTATTTTTCTTTCTTCTTTTCTTTACACCTAGTTATAAACTAACCAGAAGTGCAGATTTCGAAGTCACACGGCCTTACACATGGCCGTGGCCGTGGCCGTGTGGACCATAAGAATCCCTGTACTGACATAGCAGGGGCCGTGCAAATCAGTTCCAACCACTTTTTGATTCACGGACTTAACCACTCCCCCACGGGCACCGAAAAAGGGGCACGGCCGTGCCCCAGGACCGTGTGAAGCTACTGACTTTCCAACCACGGGAAAAACACGTCCGTGCCTTAAAACCGTGCCAACATACTGACTTGTCGAACACAGGCTAGACACGAGTGTGGGGAAACAACACACCTAGGAACACGGCCGTGCGAATCGGCCGTGTGAATCGACACACCCTCCGTCCACGGGCGTGGGAGAGCCTTAGATACAAAATTTTATTTAAAACCCACAGCCCTTCCCCTTCACCCCACCTTCTTCCATCTTCTTTTTCTTTCAAAAATCTCTCCCCTTTCCTTAGAAATAAACGCCTCTTCCACTCTTGAGCTACAACAACATCATATCCATGGGAAAGAAGCGTAAAAGGCCAATCACAGTCTCTTCAAAGAAGACCGATTTACATGAGTTCATGCCGGTAGCTTCATCCAAACAACAAGCCAATGATATTTGAGGCTATCTAGTTTTTATTTCATTCTTCTTTCCCTTTAACTTTTCATGTTCGACTTTTGAGTGCCTAAATTTTGCACCTTAAACACTTTGAGTGATTTGAGTGAATCTTTAGTGAGGATGTCAATCCTTGTCGATTTTGAATTAAAGGTAATTATTTAGATAAGGGGAGACACCTATATTTTTGAGCTACAAATCTATGACTTAGATTGTTTGAATCATTAGGACTCTTTGAATTGAATTATCCATGTATAAATTATCTATGAACTATGATAAGACATTGTTGATAGGAATTATGAATTATAGAAAGTTTGTTTTAATTGTAAGTTGAGAATTTTGCTTGAGGACAAGCAAAAGCTTAAGTGTGGGGGTATTTGATAAACCGAAATAGTAACATATTTTAATCCCACATTTAGTATGCTTTTGGATGAATTATCCCTTAATTTATGTAAAAATGTGCTCTTAATCCTTTCTTTTCATGTCTTATACTCAGGAAAGCACCCAAGGACAAAAAGAACGAGAACCGGGCTCAAAACGGACCAAAATGGGCCAAAGAAAAAATCGACATTGCCTGGACTTGGACCCACACGGCTGTGCCAAGTCAATCATCTAGAACACGGTCTAACCCTGACTCACACGGCCGTGTTTCATTAAAAAAATCTGAACACGGCCTGGCCATGATTCACACGGGCGTGCGCCATGGCCATGCCTCTGCCATGGAGAAGAGCAATTTCATTCGAGAAAGGATACTTAGGGAGAAATAAACGTATTTCAAAAGCCTATAAATACACCCTAAGTATGACCTAAGAATGGGAGCCCAAAGCCATCGTCTGGGGGCGTCGTGCTAGGCCAGAGAAAGCAGATTTGTGGGGATTCACTCAGGGATAGCCAGTTGATTCATCTTAAGAAGCCAGAGTTCTACTCAAGACGGAGGATCTCTCCTTCAATTCCTTCAGGGGGTTTTAGGGATTTCTTATGTTTTGTTTTATCTTTTCTCTTGAGATGTTTTCCTTTATTGTTATGAACTAAACCCTTCGGATACCCGAAGGGGATGAAACCTATGATGAATCTTGTTATTGTTTTCTGAATTATATGATAAATACTTAGTTTGTTCTTATTTATGTGAGCTTAATCCAAATTTAATGTGCTTAGGTGGAGGAGGAATAGACCCTGCCTAAGAGTAGATCCAACATAATTAAGCAGAGTTGATCGCACGCCTAGAGATAGGGTGACGAGATTTTGTCGGATTAGGGTGAAACCTAATATGGGAATCCATAGATCGATTTACTGCTATATTAGGGGGTTATTATAAGAGAACGAGAGTTCCACTAATTAACCTAGGGTTAGATGTTATTCGCCTCGAGAGAGGGTTTAATATACATTAGGGAGTCTTACGGATCAAACTAAGTGAATAAATCGTATGGTTCAGTGTTAGATAACAAGTGAAGTCTAGGTGGATTCTTCCTAGGGTATCATCTAAATCAACTGAGTTTTTCCCAAGTTATTTTCCAAATTCATTCTTCTTTTTATTAGAGTCTTTAGTTTAGTAGTTAATTAATTTAGATTAGATAAACAACCTCTCTTTATTTTTAGGCTAAATAATAAAAAGAAAGTTAGTATTAGTACTTTTAGTTCCTTTGGGTTCGATAATCTGGTCTTGCCTAAGCTATACTACTGTTCGATAGGTGCACTTGCCTCAATCGTTGTCAGAGTTAGTTTCCAGGTTCGATCATTCTTTTTATAAATTTTAAAGCTCTGATTCACAGCGATCACAAGCCCTTGCATACTTGGAAGTGTTTTGAATAATGGGACTGTGGAAGAGATCCCTGTATTTTTATAGCTAATCTAGAGTAATATTCAAAACACGCTTAGAGGCAATAAGAACCCTTTTGTGAAATAGGCTTGTGTCCATAATTTTTATTTCAATAAAATGCATCTTTTTGAGCAAATATTCTTTTATTCTTTCAATTTCATATTGTACAAACAATTGTTCTTAGTTTTTTTCTTTTGTTTGAATTTTCTTTCAAGTATTCTTTCATTCTTCATTCATGACCATACAAATAATCATTCTTTGAATCATTTATTCTTTGGAATCTTCCTTTGAACCTACAATAGGTCTCCAAATATCAACGATGTGAGCAACGCTACTACTGACTCAGAGTCTCCTTTCGAGTAAGATATGTGTCTAGAGGGATCTTAGGACTTTGAAGATGACAGAGATTGTAACCTATCTTCTGATTTGTTAAGAATGGTAGAACGAGATGAAAAACAGACCCTACTCTATAAAGGGTCAGTGGATATTATGAGCCTAAAAAGGAGGTGAAGATTATAGCCTAGCTCACCACAGAAATAAGGCAAGATATCATTGAGTTATTTTCAAGAATTCAAATATTTTTTCGCACGATCATATCAAGACACGCCTGGGAAAATCTTAAAATAGGTCCAAAAGGGTGTTTAAAGAACATGATAATGGCTCTACAATAGCCAAGCTAATCATAAGGTTCGGGTACTATTGGTCCACCAAAAAAGGGAGATTACTTCAGTTATGTCGTAAATGCCAAATTGAGGAAGACAAGACTTATGTGCCTCATCTATTTATTCACAGATTTTCTATATGTAGGGAATGGATATTATGGGGCCGATCTCGTCAAAAGCTTCTAGTAGACATCGATTCATCGCCGTGGTCGTCGTTTACTTCACTAAGAGGGTGGAAGTAGCTTCATATACCAATGTTACAAAGTCGGTAGTCATTAAATTCTCAAAAAAAAAAGATCAGGTTCCAGCAAATAGTGCTAAAAGGGACAATTTTAAAAGTTTGTAGTCTGTTAAAAGATCAGGCGCCATATCATAGAGCAACTGATAAACATATTTTAGGCCCACATTTAGTATGCTTTTGGATGAATTATCCCTTGATTTATGTAAAAAGGTGCTCTTAATCCTTTCTTTTCATGTCTTATATTCAGGAAAGCACCCAAGGATAAAAAGAACGAGAAACGGGCTCAAAACAGACCAAAACAGGCCAAAGAGGAAATCGACACGGCCTGGACTTGGACCTACACGGTCGTGCCAAGTCAATCATCCAGAACATGGTCTAACCCCGACTCACACGATCGTGTCTCATTAAAGAAATCCGAACACGGCCTGGCCACGATTCACACGGGCGTGCGCCATGGCCGTGCCTCTGCTGTGGAGAAGAGCAATTTCATTCGGGAAATGATACTTAGGGAGAAAGAAACGTATTTCAAAAGCTTATAAATACACCCTAAGTATGACCTAAGAGGGGGAGCCCAAAGCCATCATCTAGGGGCGTCGTGCTAGGCCAGAGAAGGCAGATTTGTGGGGATTCACTCAGGGATAGCCAGTTGATCCATCCCAAGAAGCCAGAATTATACTCAAGACGGAGGATCTCTCCTTCAATTCCTTCAGGGGGTTTTAGGGATTTCTTATGTTTTGTTTTATCTTTTCTCTTGAGATGTTTTCCTTTATTGTTATGAACTAAACCCTTCTGGATACAGAAGGGATGAAACCTATGATGAATCTTGTTATTGTTTTCTGAATTATATGATAAATACTTAGTTTGTTCTTAATTATGTGAGCTTAATCCAAATTTAATGTGCTTAGGTGGAGGAGGAATAGACCCTGCCTAAGAGTAGATCCAACATGATTAAGCGGAGTTGATCGCACGCCTAGAGATAAGGTGACGAGATTTTACCGGATTAGGGTGAAACCTAATATGGGAATCCATAGATCGATTTACTGCTATTCTAGGGGGTTTGTAACGGCCTAATTTTCAGTGGTGTCGGAAATAGTGATATGAGATCACTAAATCTGACAGGTAAGATTGAATAAGATAGTAATTTAATATTTATGAGTCAAGTGAGAATTTGGAAGAATTTGTGGATTGGTAAATTTGGTAAATTAAAAGAATTTAGTAGGTCAAATGGGTCAAAAACGAGGTATCGAGATCTCGAATTTGAAAACCGAGGCATAAATATTTTTATAAATATTTATGGAGTGTTATTAAGTTAATATTAAAGTTTGGTTGAGAAATTTAAATGTTTGGGTAGTTAATTAAATAAAAAGGACTAAATTGTAACAAATGCAAAATTGCTACAAGAATTAAATAGCTCAAGTGTTAAAAGAAGGAGGGTTTAAAGGACAATTAAACCTAAAGGTGAAAAGGTTGGACGGTAAGGGAAGAAAATCATCGTAAGATAAGGGAAATAAGGGCATAATTGGAAATTTAATAATTTTAACATGTATAATAAAGATAAAATTGAAAGATCTAGAGATATCTTCATATTTTCTCAGCCAAAACGCCATAGAAGGTCTGGAGAAAGCTAGCTTTTCATATTTTCACATCATGTGAGTTTATTTCTTGCTTTTTCTTGATAATTTTTTTGTTTTTATGACTTTTACAACTAGATCCACTTATAGAATTCATTAGTTTTTGATTTGATGGGTGAAATTAGAAGTTACCCTGGCTGGGTAATGGAAGTTTATGATAAATTATTGTGAAATTTAAATTCTAATTTCATATTAAGGTGGTTTTATTAAGTGATTTTGATAGAAAATGGTATTTAGGACCTAGTTGTGAAAAAGTTATGAATTAGAGGTTGGTGTTGTAATTAAGAATATAAAAGGTTGTGAAATAGTTTAGAATGATAAAATAAAGTGTTAATTGAGAAAATCAGTTCAATTGATTGGTGAATTGAGCAGGACTAAATTGTAAAAATAGTAAATTTTGGGGTAAAAGTGTAATTTCGAAAATTGAAGAGCATAAATTATGAAGTGAAATAGAAATGAAATAAATGCTAATGATTGAAAATATTTTACATTATAGATCAAGAATCCAAAGAAGAACGAGGAAAAGAAAAAGTTGCAGAATAGTCCCTAAATTTCAATATCATCTACAAATCAGTCGGGTAAGTTCATATGGTTGAATTTATATGTTTTATTGTGAATGGTTGAATGATATAATGTGTTATTGAATATGAATTTGCTGTTGGGTTGTGAAAACTATGATAAAATAAAAGAATAAATGTGGTAATTCAAATTAGGAAAAACGCAAGATTGAGTACGTTCGCATCGTGACATGTGATGAATTGACGGAAAAGACCATGGTTGATCCATGGCAAAGTATGAAATGTAGGTATGGTATCATCCATACTGAGTTGTGAAATGTAGGTATGGTATCATCCATACTGAGTTGTGAAATGTAGGTATGGTATTAACCATACTGAGTTAAGTAACGTAGGTATGGCATTTCCCATACTGAGTTGTGAAATGTAGGTATGGTATTTCAATGAGGAAAACCATACTGAGTTGTGAAACGTGGCACTGAGCAACGACGTACTCAAATTCGTAAGACGTTTCCTAATTTGATAATAAGTAATACAATAGAAGTGAATCAAATGAAAGAGATTGAGTAGTTGTTAATGTTGAGCTCAACTATGTGAAATATTATAACAATGGTTGTGAATGGCAGGAACTTTAGTAAATGTTTTGTTATTGTTTGGAAATATTATGTGTGGTAAGCATTACTTTAAACCTATGAACTTACTAAGCTTCATTAAGCTTACTTGTGTCTGCTTGATATTTTTAAGTAGATTGAATTAAAGAGAAGTTGGTAGATCGGATCATCACAAAGAAAGCTCACTATCCAGATCAATTCCGGTAGCTTTTGTTTTATGTTTAAAGATTTATATGGCATGTATAGAGTTTAAATGAGATGGAGTAAAGATGTTATAAATCTGGTTAACAATATTTTGCAATGAAACAGTTTTTGAATTACAGCAGTAATTAAGAAAAATCACCAAAAATAGAAGAAATGGAATTAAGAAGTGAATAAGATATATAATTGAATATTATTGAGTTTATTTTCACATAAAAGAAACATAACAATCAAATTATTCTTATGTTTGGAGATATTTGAATTTTTTCTGAGACTAGTTCAGAATGATTACGTGATCCCCTGTTCTGTCTTTGAAAAATCATTAGAAATTGTATAATAATAATTGAGGGATATAGTTTATATGCATGGAATCCTGAATGAGTCTATTTTCAAATGAAATAAATAGGAAGGTCATATGAATTCTGTACGAAGAGTAATTTGATTCGTAGTGAAGAGAGGTCAGAATAGTTGAACAGTAAAACAGGGGAAACTTTAATGAATAAACTGTACTAATTGGCTAATCCAAAAATTCTGGAAAAATTATAGTAAGAATATATATGAGTCTAGTTTCAAGTAAAATTTACGGATCTTAATTTGGAGTTCTGTAGCTCCAGATATAAATAATTTAGTGACTATCACGCAGATGGACAGTTTTAAATTATTATGCTGAATTAGTAGTAAAGTCTAGTAATGCCTCGTGCTCGACTCCGGTAACGGCCTCGGGTAAGGGGTGTTACAGGGTTATTATAAGAGAATGAGATTTCCACTAGTTAACCTAGGGTTAGACGTTATTCGCCTTGAGAGAGGGTTTAATATACATTAGGGAGTCTTACGGATCAAACTAAGTGAATAAATCGTATGGTTCAGTGTTAGATAACAAGTGAAGTCTAGGTGGATTCTTCCTAGGGTATCATCTAAATCAACTGAGTTTTTCCCAAGCTATTTTCCAAATTCATTCTTCTTTGTCTTAGAGTCTTTAGTTTAGTAGTTAATTAATTTAGATTAGATAAACAATCTCTCTTTATTTTTAGGCTAGATAATAAAAAGAAAGTTAGTATTAGTACTTTTAGTTCCTTTGGGTTCGATAATCCGGTCTTGCCTAAGCTATACTATCGCTCGATAGGTGCACTTGCCTCAATCGTTGTCGAGTTAGTTTCGTGTTCGATCATTCTTTTATAAATTTTAAAGCTCTGATTCACAAATGATCAAGTTTTTGGCGCCGTTCTTGGGAACTAAAATATTAAGAAAGCTCTATTTTTATTACTTTAGCCATTATTTTTTTTTCGCAATTTATTTTTATTTTTAATCTTAATTTTAATTTTGCTAAATTTTCTTTCTTTCTTCTCCTAGCAGGTACCTCTAGTTTATGACTAGAAGGAACCCGAGAGGACCTTTAGAATACGACAGTGATATTGAAGCTATCGCTCGGAGAAATCGTAGAGAAATTAGGCGAGCCCTAAATTACCAAGAAGGAGAGCGAGAAGACAGATCCAATTCTACTGAAGGGATGGACGAAAATAACCCACCACCACAAGATGTGGCAGAAAATAATGCTCCACGTACTATGTATGATTATGCTAAACCTCATTTAACAGGAGCCGAATCTAGTATTGTTAGGCCTGCTATAGCCACAAATAATTTTGAATTAAAGCCTAACACTATACAAATGATTCAACAGTTTGTTCAATTTGATGGTTTACAGGACGAAGATCCAAATACACATATAGCCAACTTTTTAGAGTTCTGTGATACCTTTAAAATAAATGGCGTTTCTGATGATGCCATACGTTTTCGGATATTTCCCTTTTCATTAAGTAATAAAGCCAAACAGTGGTTAAACTCGTTACCACGAGGGTCAATCACTACATGGAAACAAATGACCGAAAATTTTTTATTAAAATATTTCCCACCGGCCAAAACGGCCAAATTACGTAATGATATCTCTTCTTTTGTGCAGATGGATTTAGAGACATTATACGATGCATGGGAGAGATATAAGGATCTCTTGAGAAGTTGTCCGCACCATGGTTGTGGCTCCAAGTCCAGACTTTCTATAACGGTGTAAACCCCTCAATGAGACAACTAATTGATTCAGCCGCCGGTGGAACCTTGAATAATAAAACTCCTGAAGCAGCCTAAGAATTTATAGAAGAAATGTCGCTGAATAACTATCAGTGGCAAGTTACAAGAACAAGGCCAACAAAAACAGCCGGAGTTTACAACCTCGACGCAGTAACCATGCTATAAAATCAGGTAGAGTTGATGAATAAAAAGCTTGATAGTTTGTATTCTTCGCAGGTACATCCAGTCATGCAGTGTGATGCAAGTGGAACTTTGGCGAATCCTAAGTACCCACCCTACCAATCGGGCACAGAAAGCGAACAGATGAACTATATAGGTAACAATTTCAGATCTAATAATAACCCATATAGTAATAATTATAATCCAGGTTGGAGAAACCACCCAAATTTTTCGTGGGGAGGTCAAGGGAATCAAGGAAATCAAAGACAACAACCTTCTCAAAATTTCCAAAATCAGCCCTATCCACAGGAAAAGAAGCCGAATCTGGAAGAGACGTTGAACAAATTCATAGCATCCACAGAAGCCCGTCTCCAAAAAACTGAGGTAACACTCGACACCCAACAAACATCGATCAAAACGATCGAGAACCAAGTTGGAGGACTTACAAAGGCAATCGGGGAAATTACCAAGTCAGTCGGACAAATTGCGAAGCTATTATCCGAACGACTGCAAGGGCGTCTACCGAGTAATACTGAAATTAATCCAAAGGAGCAAATCCAAGCCATAACAGCTCAAGAAAGCAGAGGAGTAGACGAAACTAGTCCAACACAAGGAAACGAGGTAGAAAAAGGTAAAGTGGAGGTAACACAAGACAAGCCAAAACCGGTAATCAAGGAGTACCAACCTCGCATACCATATCCCGAAGCGTTAACGAGAGACGATACAGAGGAATAGTTCGATAAGTTTCTTAAAATTTTAAAGAAATTACATATTAACTTACCGCTACTTGAAGCTCTTTCACAGATGCCAGATTCGAGGAAATTTTTAAAACATCTCTTGACGAATAAGCGCAAGTTAGACGAAGATCCACATGTGGAATTAAACGCAGCATGCTCAAAGAATGTTACGTAATAGACTACCACAAAAGCTAAAAGATCTAGGAGTTTTACAATTCCATGTTTAATTGGTAGACTAACTATTGATAATGCGTTAGCTAATTTAGGGGCAAGCATAAATGTCATGCCTTACAAATTGTTTAAACAATTAGGTCTAGGGAAACCCAAACAAACTAGGATGAGCATTCAATTAGCTGATAAAACTGTTAGAATTCCTAGGGGTATTATCGAAGATGTTCTTGTAAAAATTGACAGATTCGTTTTCCCCCAGAGATTTTGTTGTCTTAGACATGGATGAGGATAATTCGATCCCCTAATTTTAGGAAGACCCTTTTTAGCAACTGCCAGGACTAAAATTGATGTTGATGCAGGAGAACTCAAACTTTGTGTAGGGAACGAGATAGTCACCATCAAGGCTCTCGACTCGGCTAGAACATCGAATAATCAAGGTGAGAACGTAAATTCTACCGATAATCATTCGGTTAACCCCTACTTTCAGGAAGCACCACCAAGGAATACAACTGAACCCGATCCTAAACCTCAAGCCAACAAGGAAGTAACTCATGAGGATCGAGGGATTCAATTCGATGATCTAGACGAGTGGAAGACACACTTCAAGGAGAAATTAGGGATACACGACAAAGAAACGGAACCACACAAGGTAAAACCGAAGGAGCCCCCAAAAAAGCTGATAGAAACAACAAACCGCTTCAAAATAGGGGACCAGGTACTGTTAGACCAGGCTGACCCTCGAATATCCCCTCCGGACCCTAGCACAAGCAAAGAAATATCTTTTAGTGTAACCAGTGTTTTCCCACACGGAACAGTCGAGGTAAGTAATCCTATTTTTGGTACTTTTACTATAAACACATCTCGACTTAATTTTTTTCACGAAGACACAAATTATAGCATGAGGAAGAACTTCCAACTCCTCAAACCACCCTGAAGAAGTAAATGAGAGGTAAAGTCTAGCTTAAGACTATAAAATAGCGCTTCTCGGGAGGCAACCCGAGCACTAACACAATTTATTTTTACATTTTACTTTAAATTTATTTTTCTTTTTCTTCTTTTCTTTACACCTAGTTATAAACTAACCAGAAGTGCAGATTTCTAAGTCACACGGCCGTGGCCGTGGCCGTGTGGACCATAAGAATCCCCGTACTGACATAGCAGAGGCCGTTCAAATCAGTTCTAACCACTTTTCGACGTCACGGATCCAACCACTACACCACGGGCACCGACAAAGGGGCACGACCGTACCCCATGACCGTGCCAAGCTACTGACTTTCCAACCACGGGCAGAACACGCCTGTGCCTTAAAACCGTGCCAACATACTGACTTGTCGAACACAGGCTAGACATGAGCGTGGGGAATCAACACGCCCTAGAACACGGCCGTGCGAGGCAGCCGATTGAATAGACACACCCTCAACCTATGGGCGTGGAAAACTGCCAGACCTGAAATTTTATTTAAACACCATACCCCTTTCCTTTCTCTTCTTAAACCACTTTCCTTCTTTCTTCTCTCTTTCTTTCTTTCTTTCTTTCTTTTCTCCTTCTTTCTTTTTCCTTTTCCTAATAAATCCTTAGACTCTTAAGCTACAACAACATCATATCCATGGCAAAGAAGCGTAAAAGGCCAATCACAGTCTCCTCAAAGGAGACCGATTCACATGAGTTCATGCCGGCAGCTTCATCCAAACAACAAGCCAAGGATATTTGAGGCTATCTAGTTTTTATTTTATTTTTCTCTTTTGCTTCAATTTCCTTCCCTTTAACAATCTTATGCTTTATCTAGGTCATTTTGTTTTAGTTTCTTGTTTTTAGGTTCTAAAGGCTGCTAGGGAATAACGCCATGACCACCACCATATCCTCAGCCTTAGAAATCACGTCCAACAATAAGAACTCTACGGTCCATCCCTCTTTTCTTTTAATTTTAGTCTCATCTTTATTTTTCTCCACTTTAGCCTGCTTTTTCTTAAGTATTTAATTAGTATAGTTTTAATTATTATTAGTATATCCTGGCTAATCCTGCATGAGCTTCCCAATTTCTTCATCTAGCGCAAGATCGTCACCCAAACCGGCCCCTCCAACGTATTTTCCACATCCTCCAAGGATTCCATCCATAATTCAGGGAGTTTTACTTATCCCCATATCTTCTGATCTGAACATTACATTTATATTATCTAACCTTGTACATTGAGGGCAATATACATCTTAAGTGTGGGGGGGTGAACAACATAAAAAGGTGGCCTGACTTTTTTCATTATTCTCAAATTTCTGAAATTAGGTACCAAACTTTTTGCATTGTTCTCAAAATCCTAAATTTAGTCTTGTTGTTAAGTAAATTTCTCATATTACTAATTAGGATGAAATTTCAATGATTTATGATTTTTATTGATATGTTTTAGATTAAGTCATTGATAATTGTGCATTGATAATTAAATTCTGAGATACTAGAGAATCAAGCATGATAAGTCTATTTTTCTGAATTAAAAAATTTTTTAGGATGTCTACCTGAGTTTAAATATTACTTTGAAGTTTGAAATTTACGAGGTTGACGTCAAAATACCCATAATTTTTGTGAGATTTTGAGCCTTATAAAGCATATATTCTTTTTCTTGCTCACTTTATTGATTATGAGTGTGTCAACATTGATTTGTTATTCTAGAACTTGCCTCGTTTATGCATATCGAGACCACACCTATGATTTGATACACAGAGATGATTAAGGCACCTAGGTTTTAACCCACTAACTCCATTAAAAAGCCTACCTTCATAATTAACCCCTAGTGAACCCTTTTTAATCCTAACAACCCTATTTATTGACTCAACCACTAATATTAACCCAGAAACCTTTTGTTTTTGTTATCACCATTCCTTTTGACTACCCTTATATCGAGATTTGATTTGATTAATAGCCTAACTATTTTTTTTATTTCAGTTATGTATTTAGTTTGTTCTTAAAAAAAATCAAAAGTATATTCATTATTCATTATTAGTTATGTGATTAAACGAGCTTATACATTTATATTGAAGAAGAAGCTCGTATTATTAGTATTATTATTATTGGTTCATTAGTTCTTAGTTAGGTAATTTGTCAATTCAATCTCGATTCTAACCTTTTAATTCAGCCTATATCCACACCCTTAACCTAAGCCCCGTTACAACCCTGTTAAAGACCTTTTGATTTGTGTTTCATCTCATATTTCAGTGGTGGAGAATTGATTTTCAGGCAAGCCTATGGGTTTAGCTCGTCATGTTCGACTTTTGAGTGCCTAAATTTTGAACCTTAAACACTTTGAGTGATTTGAGTGAATCTCTAGTGAGGATGTCAATCCTTGTCGATTTTGAATTAAAGGTAATTATTTAGATAAGGGGAGACACCTATATTTTCGAGCTACAAAATCTATGACTTAGATTGTTTAAATTTTTAGAACTCTTTGAGTTGAATTATCCATGTATAAATTATCTATGAATTATGATAAAACATTGTTGATAGGAATTATGAATTATAGAAAGTTCATTTTAATTGTAAGTTGAGAATTTTGCTTGAGGACAAGCAAAAGCTTAAGTGTGGGGGTATTTGATAAACCGAAATAGTAACATATTTTAATCCCACATTTAGTATGCTTTTGGATGAATTATCCCTTGATTTATGTAAAAAGGTGCTTTTAATCCTTTCTTTTCATGTCTTACATTCAGGAAAGCACCCAAGGATAAAAAGAACGAGAAACGGGCTCAAAACGGACCAAAACGGGCCAAAGAGGAAATCGACACGGCCTAGACTTGGACCCATACGGCCGTGCCAAGTCAATCATGTAGAACACGGTCTAACCCCGACTCACACGATCGTGTCTCATTAAAGAAATCCGAACACGCGCCGGCCACGATTCACACGCGCGTGCGCCATGGCCCCGCCTCTGCCGTGGGAGAAGAGCAATTTCATTCGGAAAGGATACTTAGGGAGAAAGAAACGTATTTCAAAAGCTTATAAATACACCCTAAGTATGACCTAAGAGGGGGAGCCCAAAGCCATCATCTAGGGGCGTCGTGCTAGGCCGCAGAAGGCGATTTGTGGGGATTCACTCGAGAGATAGCCGTTGATCCATCCCAAGAAGCCGAATTATACTCAAGACGGAGGATCTCTCCTTCAATTCCTTCAGGGGGTTTTAGGGATTTCTTATGTTTTGTTTTATCTTTTCTCTTGAGATGTTTTCCTTTATTGTTATGAACTAAACCCTTCGGATACCCGAAGGGGATGAAACCTATGATGAATCTTGTTATTGTT
The DNA here is from genome assembly GCA_025698515.1 of Gossypium sturtianum. Lineage (NCBI taxonomy): Eukaryota > Viridiplantae > Streptophyta > Magnoliopsida > Malvales > Malvaceae > Gossypium > Gossypium sturtianum. The sequence continues at coordinate 4,054,243 of CM046946.1, read as the reverse complement.
TTCTGAATTATATGATAAATACTTAGTTTGTTCTTAATTATGTGAGCTTAATCCAAATCTAATGTGCTTAGGTGGAGGAGGAATAGACCCTGCCTAAGAGTAGATCCAACATAATTAAGCGGAGTTGATCGCACGCCTAGAGATAGGGTGATGAGATTTTGCCGGATTAGGGTGAAACCTAATATGGGAATCCATAGATCGATTTCATCGCTATTCTAGGGGTTATTATAAGAGAACGAGAGTTCCACTAATTAACCTAGGGTTAGACATTATTCGCCTCGAGAGGGTTTAATATACGTTAGGGAGTCTTACTGATCAAACTAAGTGAATAAATCGTATGGTTCAAAGTTAGATAACAAGTGAAGTCTAGGTGGATTCTTCCTAGGGTATCATCTAAATCAACTGAGTTTTTCCCAAGTTATTTTCCAAATTCATTCTTCTTTGTCTTAGAGTCTTTAGTTTAGTAGTTAATTAATTTAGATTAGATAAACAATCTCTCTTTATTTTTAGGCTAGATAATAAAAAGAAAGTTAGTATTAGTACTTTTAGTTCCTTTGGGTTTGATAATCCGGTCTTGCCTAAGCTATACTACTGTTCGATAGGTGCACTTGCCTCAATCGTTTTCAGAGTTAGTTTCCAGGTTCGATCATTCTTTTTATAAATTTTAAATCTCTGATTCACATCGATCAGCTACAAAAGCAGCCAAAAAGAAAAAAAAAAGAAAAAAACAAAACAAGGATTGTAGGAAAGATGATCGAGACTTGTAAAGATTGGCATAAAGAAGTTACTATTTATCCTCTATGATTATCAAACGTTGGCCAGGACCTTTGCCAGGGCAGCATCTTACCCATTGGTTTATGGAATGGAAGCGTTTTTGCCAATTGAACCTAATTGAAGAAAAGGTTAAAAGTTATCCATCACGGTCAGATGATGCAAGCTTACGACAAATAGGTTCATCCTAGAGAATTCCACGAGGGGAACCTGATGTTGAAAAAGTTCTTTCTTATACAAAAGGATTTCAGAGGAAAGCAGATGCCAAACTAGGAAGGACCTTATGTAGTAAAAAAGGGCCTGTTCTAGAGGAGCATTGATATTGACAAAGACGGATGGCGAAGACTTGCCCAATTTGGCGAATTCAGGATCAGTCAAGAAGTATTTTACCTGAAAGGGGAAAGGCCAAGGTGAAATCCCGCAAAGGGCACCTTCAGATCAAACTCAAAAAAAAAAGAAAAGAAAAAATAAAGAAAGAAAAAATAGGAGAGGCCAAGGCAAAAACCCGCAAAGGGCGCTTTGAGACCAAAGGGGTTTTTTAGCTGAAAACCCGAAAATGGCGGCTCAAATTTTGATCAAAGATAGGGCATGTGGTAGTCTTGCTATGCCTGAATTAACAATGAGGAAGTATGCTACATCTTGGGGCATTGACAAAGTAGTCCGGATCCTCTAAACACGTATTGAGCTCAAAATGGTCCTCAAAAAGTTTGTACAGAGAAGCTCAGGCTGCGATATCTAGGGCACCTAGCTTCTATCTTACCCATTTTGAATTTGCTATCTTTGATTACTTTATTCTTTTCAAGATACACCCTAATCAATTTTCTTTTATTGCCTTGGTTATCTTTGATTAACTTATTTGTTTCCAAATATGCTCCTGACAATTTCTTTCTCGTCCATTGTTGTGATCTTTTCAAGCATTTTATATTGAAATAACGATTAATGGACTAATAATACTTTCATAAAAGGAGTTTCGCATATTACTCTGGAAGCTTTTAAATAGTATAGGAACCTGAAACAGGACTATTGTTTAGAACTCACCGAGCTTAAGGGTTGGAAATATTTGAGCCCAAAGTGAGTTTATCTCTTCAGATTTTCTGTCAAAGACATCGGTTGATCAAAAGACTAGATATTGCGTCAGTGATACAAATCCGATAGAAAATAAGCAATGACGACCCAAGCGTATAAGGAATCATTCTCGAAAAGAAAAAAATGACATTCTACATCCATGCGAGTATCATGCATACATATCTAGTCGGGTCACTGGGGAGTGATCAGTGGATGAAACAAGTTACAGATCCTATACCCCAAAGTTGTAGTGGGATGAATTGAAAAAGATACAAGTCCTATACCCTTGAATTGCAGTGGGAACGGATTGAAAAAGTTTCAAATCCTATAATCCTGAACCGTAGTGAGATGGTTTGAAAATGGTACAAGCCTTATGTCCCTGAGGTACAGTGGAAAGGACCCTGAAGTTAGTGGGGCAAATCAGTTGAGCAAAAATGTTTTCAGGTTTTCTGTCAAATGCCAGTCGAGTAGGAAGGCAGTGTACTACGTTAATGATAGAGCCTTGATGAGCAACAAGTGGTGACATCCTAATTATTTAAAAAGATTGTCCTCATGAAATTTTGCATTCGTACATATGTCATTCGGTTAGGAGCATTTGATTCGTTCAGATCATAGCATCCTAACCATTTTGCATAAGCATAAACACATAAAACCGATTTTACAGGATAGGTCCCCCAGAGGATGGTGTCGCAACATCGGTGAATTCACAGATCTTGTCTTCCTGAGTTTGCAGTGAAGCGGATCGAATATACCAGTCTGGTATCCCTGGGTTTGCAGTGAAGCAGACCGAAGATAGCAGGTCTTGTCTTCTTGAGTTTGCAGTGAAGCGGATCGAAAACATCAGCCTGGCATCCCTGAGTTTGCAGTGGAGCAGATTTAAGATAGCAAATCTTGTCTTCCTAAGATTGCAGTGAAGCAAATCGAAGATACTAGTCTAGCATCCCTGAGTTTGCAGTGGAACAGACCGAAGATAGCAGATCTTGTCTTCCTGAGTTTGCAAATGCGTGCGGATCGGCGGTACCATCGCATCCCCGAGTTTGCGATGGAGCGGTCAAGATAGCAGATCTTGTCTTCCTCAGTTTGCAGTGAAGCGAATCGAAAACATCAGCCTGGCATCCCTGAGTTTGCAGTGGAGCAGATTGAAGATAGCATATCTTGTCTTCCTGAGATTGCAGTGAAGCGGATCGAAGATACTAGTCTGGCATGTAATACCCCAAAAATTTTTACAGTAAGATATTATCTTTGATATAGTAATATAAGGAAATAAAGCAACAAAAAGGGAAATTTTGGAGTTATGACAACATTGAGAAGTATATTATGATATATTAATTCAAGAAAGGACTAAATGGTAAAAGTGAGAAAAGTTTTGTTGCCTAAGAGTAAATATTCAAAACTTGAGGGGTTAAAGTGTAAATATAAAAAATTTAAAGGACTAATAGTGAAAATATTTTAAGGGTGGAATGATCTAGAAACTAAGGAAAATGGATGAATTAGGACCAAATTGAATAGGTAAAGAATTATGAGGGACTAAAACATAATTTTACCAAATTATGTGATGATTCAAGGATGAAATTTTTAAATATCACAAAGGGCAAAATGGTCAATTAGAAGAGAGAGAAATCTAGAAAGTAATGATGATGTTGATGATATTTTATAATTATTTAATTAGATAAATACTATTTTATTAATATTTTGATGAGATATTTTATTATTTTATCATTATTTTACTATTATTTATTAATAGTATATAAGGAAGGAAAGATGATGAATTTTCATCATCTCTTTCCCATGCAAACCAAAGTGAGAAGAAGAGAAAGAAAAGAAGTTTTCTTTTCTTTACAAATTGGTCCTTTCACTAAAAATCCACCATTTTCACTTAGAATTCAAAAGAATTTCCATAGACATCAAGAGAGAAACATGACAAGGAGACTATGGGGAGCAAGAATATCAAGGTAGATTCAAGAAATAGAAGCTGGAGGAGAGAGAAAATCAAGTTAAAGATTGAAATCAATAAAACAAGGTAAGAACATCAAGTTTTTAATATATTTTTAAGTTTGATATTGTGGAAAATGCATGGAAATGATGTTAATGTGGAGTTTTCTTATACAAGGTTTATGTTCTTGATATGTTAGTGAAGGAAAATAAGAGAAAGTGATGGGAAATATTGTAGAGAAAGGAAATAAAGGTGTTATAAACTTGGTAATTAATATTTTGCACTAAAACAGTTTTGGACAGCAGCAGTAGTCTAATTTTGAAAAATCACCAAAAATTGTAGAAATCGAATTAGAGAATGAATAAAACATGAAATTAAATATTATTGAGTCTAGTTTATTATAGATGAAATTTTGTAAGCAAAGTAATTGTAAATCATGAGATATAATAGGTTTCGTGAGACATGGTCAGAATGATTTCGGGTTCCCCTTTTATGACTTTGGAAAATCATAAAACATTGGAGAAAAATAATTAGGGCTTAAATTTTTATGTTTAAAATCCTGAATGAGTCTATTTTCAAAATAAATAAACAGGAACATCATATGAATCCTTTATAAGGAAATAATTAATTTTTAGTGAAGAAGGGTCGGAACTGTCAGACAGCAGAATATGGGTGATTTTAAAGAATAAAATATACTTATTGGATAAACCAAAAATTCTTAAACTTTTATGGTAAGAAGATATGTGAGTTTAGTTTCAAGTAAAATTAGCATATCTTAAATTGGAATTCTATAGCTCAAGATATAAATAATTTAGTTACTATGACGCAAATGGATAGCTTTGAATAAATTTATGAGTAAATAATGAAATCATAAATAATGTTACTTGTAAGCATGTTATATAAATTAAGGGTGTGGAATGGAGAGGAGGAGGTGGAAAATATATATGAATATTTAGCTAGCATGTCTAATTTGCATGTTCTAAGCTCAGGGACTAAATTGAATAAAAGTAAAACTTTATGGGTAATTTTGTAAAAATATCAGAAATGACCAAATTGCATGAAATGGATTATTTTATTATTTAAATTATAAAATTGAATGAAATTATTAATTTATATCAAAATCGGGTGAAAATATGTTATAGGGATTAAATTGAAAAGTGTTGAAATTATGGAAAATTATGATATTTTCATAGAATTCATGGGCTGTTATCAATATATATGAGAATAATTAGGCTTGAAACAAGGATTAAATTGCAAGAATTTTATTTTTTTGAACCTAAGGATGAAATCGTCATCAATTAAAAGCTTAGGGGCAAAATGATAATTTTGCCTAAAGCATTAATTAAATGTATCAGAATATGAAATGAATGAAAATGATGATCAAATTTATTTATAAAGATCCGGATAACTCAAATACGAGACTTGAACGTGGAAAAGAAAAGTCATCGGATTAGTGAAACTATAAACATGAACAAGCAACGAGGTAAGTCCGTGTAACTTGAATTATATTCTTAAATACTTGAAATATATTCTTATTGATGTGAATATAAATTGGATATTCATTGTATGATAATTGATAAAGCATTGATATTCTTGATGAAAATGGAAAATAAATCCCGGTTGAATGAAAGGAAAATTCGATGGATCTCTGAAAAGGAATTGACGGTAAAAAGGATCTAGCCCGGACGGGTGATCTTATCCTGATATAGCCCTCCCGAAGAATATGTGTGAAAAGGATCTAGCCCGGACGGGTGATCCTGATATAGCCCTCCCAAAGAATATATGGAAAATGGATTTAGCCCGGACGGGTAATCCGAATTAGGATCTGAATTTAGCCTGGATTGGTAATTCAGATCCAAGCTCATTAGAGTAATTGTCGTTGTAGGGGATTTAGCCTGGACTGGTAATCCCGACAATACTCATTGAGCATATGTTACAGGGGATTTAGCCTGGACTAGTAATCCCACTGTAAGAAATGAGGTTCGCGGGAGTGTGCTTTTTTACAGGGGATTTAACCTGGACTGATAATCCCGTTGTAAGGATGAGGTTCGCGGGAGTGTGCTCTCTGGAAAAAGGGTATACCCATATGTGTACGAATTGACGGACCCGAAATTGTACACTATAAGTGTACTACTAGAAAATCCATCGAAATTCCAAGAAATTCAACAGGATAAATATAGAAAATGGCAATTACTTGAAATCATGAAATTAAACTTGAAATACATAGAAATGATAATTATTTGATATATTGAAATATGACATGGAAAATACATGTATGTGAAATTTTCTGGATAATTATGCATATTCAAGATTATGAACTGCTCCTGAAATAAATATACACTAAACTCATGAAAATGATGGTACATGAAATATTGTCATAATAAATCGAATAATTTATATTTATGAAGAAACAGCAAGAGAATGATATGTATCATGACATGTAAATATAAGACTATCTTTGATACGTTGATACAAGGAAAATTATGTATATTAGGACAAGTAATAAATTCAAGTGAGACATGTCGAGAAAATAAGTTTGTTAATATTAAAGTACGCTAACCAATGTAGAAAAAATATAGAATTTTGGGAAAAATTCTCTATAATCCCGATTTAGTCCCAGTTGGTTTCTAATGTATGTTTTGGGCTTTGAGGGCCCAATAGAGGGGCGTTATGATTATTTTCAGAATATGGATAATAAATGAATCGAAATTATTCGAAAATGTTCAGTAAACTTTAGTAATGCCTCGTACCCTATTCCGGCAACGGATACGGGTAGGGGGTGTTACATGGCATCCCTGAGTTTGCAGTAGAGTAGATTAAAGATAGCAGATATTGTTTTCCTGAAGTTGCAGTGAAGCAGATTGAAGACACCAACCTTGTCTCCCTGAGTTTGTAGCGGAGCAGACTAAAAATTGCAGATCTTGTCTTCTTGAAGTTGCAGTGAAGCAGATCGAAGACATCAGCCTGACCTCCCTAAGTTTACAGTGGAGCAGACTAAAGATTGCATATCTTGTCTTCCTGAAATTGCAGCGAAGTAGATCGAAGACACTAGCCTTGCCTCTCTGAAGTGGTAGTGGAGCAGATCGAAGAAAGCAAACTTATGGCAAATCTTATTTTCCGGTTGCGATGAAGCGATTGAAGCCGCGACTTATTTCCCTGAAAGAGCAGTAGAACAGATAGTCCAATACTTCTGAAGTTGCAGTAGTTGCAGAGAAGTAAAGTAAAGTTGAAATTCCAATACCCTTGAAGTTGCAGTTGGGTTGGAAGCCATTTGGAGAAGACGAGGACCAAGAAGTCAAGACTAGGCAAGACCGGGCAAAAATGGTCCTTTTATAGTCTTTGCTCCATTCTCGTTACACGATAATGAGTGTAACACCCCAAAACCCAGCCTAGAAGTTAGGCCCGAATCTGGGAATGTCACATCAAAGGCACACTTCAAAACGATTTTACAATTTAACAATTTAGGGCCCAAAAGCCCAAAACCCTTTTATCCTGTTAAGTTAAGAGGGAAAACCCACATTTTAGGAAAATGTTCATATGTTAAGTTACTTCGAAACCCATGTCATCTTTAGAAATTTTATGAAATTTATTAAGCAGACAGTTGAAACAATAATAATAAACCCAAAGTATAAAGTCAATTAGGAGTTACATGGCCTTATTACAATCCAATAAAAAAAACAAAGTATTTAAAACAAATTCATTTGAACAAATTAAAACATTTGAACAGCTTGTAGTGTGGCCATCTCCGAGTCCTCTTCCACGTCGAGCCGTCTATTCAGGATTACCTGAAACATTAAATTAAAGGGTGTGAGTTTCGAAACTCAATGTGTACAACCATTGGCAATCAAATCACATACAAATATTCACATTGGGCCTAAGCCCTATCAAAATCGGTGGTCTTGGGCCTTAGCCCACAATGACCTCATATCATATCATATCGCATCATATACAAACAAGATAATTCAAAACCCACCCCAAAAATCCATCCGCTACACACACCATTTCCCTTCCAACCTTATACACCTGTGAGGAATTCTAGCTCGACCCACCCCTCCGCTACACACCAAGGGTAGCCCGGTTGCGGTACTACCAAACGTTGCAGCAAAGCTGCTAATCATATATTGGGCTTAAAGCCTCCGGTGGATCCATGCCATACGACTATGCGATCCTCAAATCTTCCTCCGTACCATAATTCCCACCCATATGCATCCTAAGCAGAATATCATATGAATGCATCAAACACATGAGTAACATCCACAAACTCATATTCGTCACATAGGGGTATTTTTGTCATTTCACTATCCAGGGGTATTTTCGTAATTTGGTAGAATAGGGGTATCTTGGTAATTTTGCAAAACAGGGGTGTTTTGGTACTTTTGCAAAATAGGGGTATTTTGGTAATTTACAAATCTAGGGGTATTTTAGTAATTTTACAAATATAAAGGTATTTTAGAAAGTTTACAAATATAAGGGCATTTTGGTAATTTTACAAATATAGGGGTATTTGGTCCCTCTCGGGTTTTAGTTATGAACTTTGGCCCATCAACAAGTCCTCGCGGCTAAAGTGAACAGACACTACGTACCAAGTAGGATTCCAGAGAAGAGGAGGTGGGCCACTAGGACCACTTAAGTACCAAGCTCTTTCTAGATCCAATCTTAGACATGCATATGCCCATTGCCACACTCCAACCTAGCGACTTGTTCACAGACATGTTTAATTATATTAAGTCTTATGAAATTTAAGAGTTGTTCAAACTAGGCCTAAAGTCCATTAACCCTAACTTACTTGTCTAGGTCCCCATAAGCCCATCAAACCCAAATCACATCCTTACGGCCCATTAGGCCCACATCTCATCACATGGCCTATTAGGCCCAAAACAAATCCAGATCATGTATCATGCATGACTAACTCAATTCGTATAACCAACCAAACCATTTCATCAAACTTAGCCTCAGGGCCCACTGGGCCCATTTAGCCACTTTCGGCTTTTCGGCTTTTCGGCATTGCCAATATCGTGTGTGTAGTGTTTGTACACACCTGGTAACCTCGTGTGTTGCAAACCTCTTAGTCACGAACCTACAATCGACATTACTAGCGATTAACCAAAGCTTTAACACATACTGACCAAAAATCGAAACCTCACCGTACCCTTACCGTGTGCCTCACGTTCTAGTAGCCCTTCCTTTGCTACTATTGGCGATTATCCTCTAGATCTGCACCCAAACACCTATATCGTCAAAACCAAGTGACCCATATTGATCATAAATCACCTCTATAAGCCTTACTTACATTCGGCCATCCACTAATCCATAACTAAGACGAGAACACTTATCGCTTTGCTAACGATCCTTACCACGCTTGCGATCTTTGAACTCTACCCTTGTTAATACAAGGTTAACGATAAGGAGAGGTTAGATAGTCCTTCGGCTTTTAACAAAACACACTAAGGAAGTTGACTGAGTACTTACTAAAACCCTCCTTTGATCCTGTGGCCTAGATAGCTACTGAACAAGATCCGGCTTTTAAACTTGACTAAGAGTAGATAACAACCGATTTTTGATGAAGGAAAAATAACTAAGAATCGGCACAAGTAGGGATTTCGGCAAGGAAGGATGATGGTAATTTCGGCAATGAAGAAATATTGTAGGAGGGAAGGAGAATTCGGTCTAGGCGCTTTTGTTTGGAAAAAGAAATAAATTGTGATTACTCGGGTATTTGCCAAAGGAAAAGAAACTAAAAAAAGTTAGGAGATTGGAAGGAATTTTCCCTTAATTAATCAACTAAAGCACACAAAAGCAACAAATGCCCTACTTACCCATACGGCACACATATATATACTAAATAAATAAATAAAATAAACCTACACTCCCCAATCGACTCAAACTTATCACCAATTAAATTCCTTTATTTTCTTCAAATTTTATCTTCATCCCCATCCAAAAATTCCTTTATTTAGCCAAAAATCCAATTTGAATTACATTCAAATTGCTTTCCCCGAACAGCAGCCATCCTTTGGTGTTTCGGTCCACTTCAAATACCTTCCCCACGCCAGCAGCAAAATAGCAAATTATTGTGCACAAGGCAACTCAAAACCAAGACCTCCAGGCGCCACCACATGCTTCTCGCCACTGCACCACAACCCTTCTTGTGATCTGTTCCATTCTCAACTTCTTTTAAGGCCTATTTCCCAACACCCAGCTTCGAACCTCCAACCTCTTCACTATGATACACACCCCTTGCCACTGCGCCGCCTGCTTTATTTGAGTCATATTTCCTCCCTAATTAATTATAACCCTTTCTGCCACGCTCCAGGTTTACTTAAAAAAAACCCAACATTTAGCGCACGCCGCGACTAGAACCCGGCTCCCCCTCCTGCTCCTAACGCCTTTGCCACTGGGCCAGGCGTTTCTTTGTGTCGTGAATCAGCCCCAACTAATTATAACGCCTAAATTATGGCCTTCATACTAACATATGCACAATAAAAGGACTTGAACCTTTGACCACCAACTTATTCAGAACGCCCCAGGCCACCAGACCTGTAATAACCCAAATTTCAGTGATATTAGAAATAGTGGTTCGAGACCATCAAATCTGACAAATGAACTCGTAGATTGTATTATTTAATATTTACCAGCCAAATGTAGCTTTAAAAATATTTTTGAAATAGTAAATTGTGTTTTATAAAGATTTATTTGGTCAAGAAATCGAGAAAAAGAGGTATCGAGATCTCGGTGTTATAAACCGAGTCATAAATATTTTTATGAATATTTACGGAATGTCAATATAGTAGTATAAAAATTTTGTTAGAAAATTTTGACGTTTGGGTGGTTAATTAAATAAAAAGGACTAAATTGAAAAAGGTATAAAAGTTGCTAGAAGGATTAAATAGCTTAATTGTTAAATGAGGAAAGACCTAAAGTGTAAATAAGCCCAAAGGAGATATTTTGGGCGGCAATAGCTGAGAAAAATCAGGAAATGGGTGAAATAAGGGTAAAATTGGAAAATTGCCAAAATTAGTTAAATAAATATGGGACCAAATTGGAATATCTAGAATTCTCTTCATTTCTCTTCATTTTCTTCAGCTGAAAAACAGCCATGGGAGAGAGTTCAAGTTGGTTTTCATACTCAAGCTTCATGTAAGTTTAATTATTGCTTTCTCCTTGAAATTTCTATGTTTTTGGACTTTTACAATTGGGTCCAACTTATTAATTCATTAGTTTTTTATTCTATGGCAAATTTTTAAAGTTGATGTGGATTATTGCTGGAAGAATATGATGAATAAATATTGAATTGAAGCTTTAATTTTGTTATATGATGATTTTATCAAGTGAAATTGATGGAAATTGGTTTAGGACTTAATTGTGAAAGAGTTGAAATTAAGGCCTAGTGTTAAAATTCTGATTTTCAAAGGTTATGAAGTAGTTTAAAATAATAGATAAAAGTATTAAATAAGAAAATGATCTCAATTGAGGGGTGAATTGAGCAAGGACTGAATTGTATGAATTGTGGAATTTGGGACAAAATAGAAATCAACATGTTACACTAAAGCAGTTTTGGACAGCAGCAGTTGTCTAACTTTGAAAAATCACCAAAAATAGTATAAATTGAACTAGAATTTGAATGAGATATAGAATTAAATCTTGTTGAGTCTATTCTCATATAAAAGAAATAGAGAAAGCAAAGGAAGTCTACATATTGAGATATTTAAATTTTTGTAAGACTGGTTTAGAATAACTTCGTGATCCCCTGTTCTTAATTTAGAAATTCACTAAAAATTTTACAAAAATAATTATGAGTTATAATTTATATTTTTGTATTCCTTAGTGAGCCTATTTTCATTATAAATAATTGGAAACACTATATGAAAATCGTACTATGAGATAATTGATTTTTAGTGAAGAGATGTCAGAGCTGTCGGACTGTGTAACAGGTGAGAACTTAACTAATAAACTGTACTAATTGGCCACACCAAAAATTCTGGAAAAATTATAGTAAGAATACATGTGAGTCTAGTTTCAAATAAAATTAACGGATATTAATTTGGAGTTTTTTAGCTCAAGATAAAAATAATTTAGTGACTATGACACAGATGGACAGCTTGAATATTCACATAAGTAAATAGTGAAAATTATAAATAATGTTACTTACAAGTGTGTTGTTTATATTAAGGATGTGGATGGAGAGGAGGAGGAGGAAAAATAATATATGAACGACTTGTGTATAAATTGATTACATGCTCGATTATAATTGATAAATGTTGAATTAGAAATGATATAATGTTTTATTTGGAATATTTATTATGAAATTATGATTATCGTTATAATACAAAAATTGAACTTGTGAGTTTATATGGCTAAATTTTAGTGATCATTTGTTAATTTTATGAACTTCATGATGTGTTATTTCATATGTATTGATGATAAAATCGTGAATAATGTAAAAGCATGAAAATTGAATAAATGATCAAATTGAGCACTTGATTCGATGACAAGATGAATTGATTTTAAAAGACCATAGTTGAACTATGGTAACAAGTGATAAGTGATAGCTTCGGCTACACTTATCCGATCAATGACAAGTGAAAGTGATAAGTGATAGCTTCGGCTACACTTATCTGATCAAGGACAAGTGAAGTGATAAGTGGTAGCTTCGGCTACCTGATCAAGTGAAAAGTGGTAGCTTCGGCTACCTGATCAAGTGAAAAGTGGTAGCTCCGCTACGATCAAGATGAAAAGTGGTAGCTCACGCTACCTGATTAGTGGATAGTGGTAGCTTCGGCTACAAGTGACAAGTGATTTCGGTGTAAGACCATATCTAGGATATGGCATCGGTGTGATACGTGTTTAAGATGTAAGACCATAGCTGGACTATGGCATTCTAGTGAAAAGTGATGAATTGACGGGTAAGTCCATGGTTTCACCACATAATGATAGTGAAGATGTAAGACCATGGCTGAGCTATGGCATTCTAGTGAAAAGACCATAGCTATGTTATGGCATCGGTGATTATCGGTGAAATTCGAAGGCATACCTGGTGCGTGACCAATTCCATAAGAAGTTCACTAATTTGACAAAGCTTGGTAAGTGTTACATAGAATTATGTGATATAAGGAAGTATGAGTTGATGAGACATAAACATAGAACTTGGTTGATGAATGAGTTCATTTGTGATTATATATTTGTACACCCTTGAGTGTATTATCCGTATGAATTGGTATTCCAAATGAGTTAATGAGAAGAGTTCTAATATGACATAATCTAAATTTGAAATGAAATATTATGAAAACGTACTTGGAATACATTGGTATGTCTTGTATATGTTATTTGAGTTCATAATGTGGAAAGTAAATGTATGTGAAAATATGAGGTGATGATACCTGTAAATGGAATTTATTGGCGGATACGTACATCCTAATAGATTTTAGTGAACATTGAAATTAGGCTCAATAAGTGATTTGTCAATTTAAATTGTGATTGGCAGGAAGAGTTAGTAAATTGCATGTTTATGAATTGTTACATGTATTTTTCAAAATACAAGGAAATGATGGTAATTGATACATGGAAATATGAGACTATAATATATAAAAACATGGAATATGTTTGATAAATGTGTTCATTCATAATTATAGAATTGTGCATCTCAAGTGCACTATATGTGTAAAGATGATGTTTCAAATGATTTGATAAGTAAAACTCAAATATGAAGTAGTTTGAAATCAAGACAATTTGTTATAAAAATGTATATGAAATACAGAGGTGTGATTGTTATATGTTATATGAATACATAGTGTGAAAAAGTATAAGTACAAGAGAAATTTAATGAGAATTGAACCCATATACGTTTCTTGTTATTTATATGAAGTGTACGACTAACAAGTGGTATTAAGTATAAGGCTCAGTTGAATATCTTAAATTGGTTTTGTATGTATTAAATGTGGGTGAAGAATAAGGATCAAATGAGAGAGAAATATGGCTTAGAAAATAGCCTAATTTGTGAAAATTAACTTTACCACACGGCCTAGCAAAACGGGCGTGTACTAAGGCCGTATGACCCAATTTCCTTCATAGATGCAAGTCAAAGAGTTATACGCCCCAGAGGCACGGCCATGTGAGCCATACGAGCGTGGGACCCTTGTAAATGAGATAAACTTAGGGATTTTGCGAAAAATTTCATACGATTCTGATTTAGTCCCGACTCAATCCCAATGCTTGATTTGGACTTCAAGGGTCCGTTAAAGGAACTTTTATAATCAATTTTGATATTTGAGCGATAAATGGTTTAAATCATCTGTAAGTGTTCCGTACTCTTCGGTAATGCCTCGTACCCTGTTCCGGCGTCGAATACGGGTAAGGGGTGTTACAAGACCACCTACTTCCTTGTGCTATCTTTTAACCCAACAATATTTTAAAAGTCTTCTGACTACCACCAACCTCACTTAAGGGTAAAAACAAAATTTTTGCTAAAGCCCTAGATCGAGCCTAGGACTTTTCCAACACTACCAACCCTTCCTAAATTACTTAAAAATTAAAATAAACATGCAATCATAATTTTTTTACACACTTAATTTATTATTCCCTTTCTTTTTTTTTTCCCGAACGAAAAAATACATTCTCTTGACACACGAAACCCATTTATTCTAGGCCCAATTTTTGGGGCGTTACAATGAGCAAAGAGGGGCAGCTGTAATAGGCCAATTTAGCCCAGGCCCATACAAAAAATAATAAACCCAAAATAATAAAACAAAGTCCAAGTCTAGTCCAAAATATATCATTTGGCCCGATCGGAATGGCCCATTACTTGAAAAGATTGAAGGTCCATCTACAAGCTTGACGTATATGGAAACACAATCTTCAAGGATATGCAATCTTAGATATGATATGCAAATCTTAGATATGATATGCAATCCTAGAAGATATGATATGCAATCTTAGATATGATATACAAATCTTAGATATGATATGCAATCCTAGAAGATATGGTATGCAATCTTAGAAGATATGATTTTGTAATCTTAGAGATTTAATTTGTAGATACCTTTTAATCTTAGCCGTTGATGTAATTGATCTGTACCATTGGATTTGGGGAGACTCAACTATAAATAGAGGCCTCTCCCTTCATTGTAGAACACTGGAGTTTTGAGTAATAATAATTCTTTTGAGCATTCACTCAAATTTCTCTCTCTTTTGCGTTCTTATTTTTTGTGGCTTGTTCTTATTTTGTTCTTCGCTCATCTTCGCTTTCTTTTTGAGTTGCTTCCGCTTGAGTTAGATTTTGGTGGAGGAATTTAGTTAAATCCTCATATTATGGAGAGTTAGGTTGACTTATGCATTTTTTACTTTTTTTATTTATCCATTTAATTGCTTAATCATTATTTATTCATTTATTTTAATTATTTTAAACTTGTTTTTCTTTTTTGCTTTTCCCTATTTACGTTAAATTGTTTTATCATATATATTATTATTTTTATTTGATATATATTATCTATATATTATATATTATTTAACTTTAATCATATTATGTATTATTTGAAAATTTGTATGTTGTACATCATCTAAATTGTTTTATTATTACGGCAAAATTTTCTATATATTGTTTATTTAAAATATGTATATTATCTATTTTTAAGTGGTATATTATATACTTATTATAAATTATCCCTTATACATTTTTATTCAAAGTTTTTATATTATTTATTTAAAAATATATACATTTATTTTATTATGTATATATTAACTATTTTAGATTTTTCCATATCGTTTTTTATATATTCTATTTATTTTTTTTTAAATGTATTATTTATTTTATCATGTACATATATTATTCATCTTAGTTTTTTTAGCCATATCATTTTTATACTTTTCTTTCATTTTTGTAAATTTTTTTATAATATTTATTAATTGTTTTGAGTATATTATTTACCTTATATTATTATTTTTTATACATGAATTTAATCTTGTGAATAATTTTTTTCCTTAATTTTTTTCATAGATTCTTTTAAAATTGCTATTATCTACTTTATATTTTTTCTTTATTTTGATTGTTCATTTTTTTTAAAAATTTGAATCCATTATCTTTGTTTACCTTAACATTATTATTATTGCTTGTCATTCTTTTACTTAATTGTTTATGTTAGTGCTTGATAAACCGTAATAATAACATATTTTAAACCCACATTTAGCATACTTTTGGATGATTTATCCCTTGAATCATGTAATTTGGTGCTCTTAATCCCTTGTTTTCATGTTTTATACTCAGGAGAGTACCTGAGGATGAAAAGAACGAGAAACGGGCCTAAAACAGAGTAAATGGGCCATAGCATGAAATCGACACGGCCTGGGCCCAAGACCACACGGCCGTGCTCCTTCAGCAGGTTCGAACACGGCCTGGCCACGATTCACACGGGCGTATGCCATGGGCATGTCCCTGACGTGACAAAGAAGAATTTTATTCGGATTAGGGTACTTAGAGGCAAAGAAAGCCATTCTAAAAGCCTATATAAACACCCTAGAGGCCAACCTTCAAGGGGACGACTAGCTAGGCCAAGGAGCCGAGCCAGAGAGGTCAGAATTGTGGGATTTACTCGAAGAAAGCCAGTTGATCCCTGTAAATCAGAGTTTTAAAAATTTATAAAAGAATGATCGAACCTGGAAACTAACTCTGACAACGATTGAGGCAAGTGCACCTATCGAACAGTAGTATAGCTTAGGCAAGACCGGATTATCGAACCCAAAGGAACTAAAAGTACTAATACTCACCGTCTTCTTATTATTTAGCCTTAATATAAAGTGATGGTTGTTAAACTAAAACTAATCTACTTACTAAGCTAAGATGCAAAGACAAAAAGAATGAATTCGGGAAATAACTTTTGGGAAAACTCAGTTGACTCAAGCGATACCCTTAGGAAAAATCCACCTAGGCTTCACTTGTTATTTAACCTTGAACCATATGATTTATTTACTTAGTTTAATCCGTGAGACTCCCTAACGTATATTAAACCCTCTCTCGAGGCGAATAATGTCTAACCCTAGGTTAATTAGTGGAACTCTCGTTAAACTTATAATAACCCCTAGAATAGCAATAAATCGATCTGTGGACTCCCATATTAGGTTTCACCCTAATCCGGCAAAAATCTCGTCACCCTATCTCTAGGCGTGCGATCAACTCCGCTTAATTATGTTGGATCTACTCTTAGGCAGGGTCTATTCCTCCTTCACCTAAGCACATTAGATTTGGATTAAGTTCACACAATTAAGAACAAACTAAGTTATTATCATATAATTCCAAAAATCAAATAACAAGATTTGTCATAGGTTTCATCCCCTTTGGGTATCCGAAGGTTTAGTTCATGACAATAAAGGAAAACATCTCAAGAGAAAAGATAAAACAAAACATAAGAAATCCCTAAAACCCCCTGAAGGAATTGAAGAGGAGATCCTCCGTCTTGAGTAGAATTCCGGCTTCTTGAGATGGATCAATTGGTTATCTTTGAGTGATTCCCACGAATCTGACCTTTCCGGCTTGGATTTTTAGCCTAGCTTTCACTTTCTTTCTTCAATTTGGTACCTAGGGTGTATTTATAGGCTTTTGAAATACGTTTCTTTCTCCCTAAGTATCCTTTCCCGAATGAAATTACTCTTCTCCACGGCAGAGGCACGGCCATGGCACACGCTCGTGTAAATCGTGGCCAGGCCGTGTTCGACATCAAGAATGAGGCACGGCCGCAAAGTCGTGGGCAAGGCCGTGTTCTAGTAAGAATGGTGGCACGGCCGTGTGGAGTGGAGTTCAGACCGTGTCGATTTCGTGGCTTGGCCCAACTTGGTCCGTTTTAAGCCCGTTTATCGTTCTTTTCGTCCTCGGGTGCTTTCCTGAGTATAAGACATGAAAAGAAAGGATTAAGAGCACCTTTTTACATAAATTGGGGCTTAAATCATCCAAAAGCATATTAAATGTGGGCTTCGAATATGTTACTTTTACGGTTTATCAAATACCCCCACACTTAAGCTTTTGCTTGTCCTCAAGCAAAATTCTCAACTTACAATTAAAACGAACTTTCCTCAATTCATAATTCCTATTGGTAGTGTCTCATCATAATTTATATATAATTCATACCTGGATAATTCAATTCAAAGTGTCCTAAAAATTCAAATAGTATAAGTCATAGATTTTGTATCTCGAAAACCTAGGCGTCTCCCTTCATCTAAATAATTAGCTCCGATTCGGAATCGACAAGGATTGACATCCTCACAAAAGATTCGCTCAAATCACTCAACGTGTTTAAGGTTCAAAATTTAGGCTCTCAAAAGTCAAACATGAAGAGTTAATCCCATAGGCTTGCATGAAAATCAAATCTCCACCACTGAAATATGAGATGAAACACAAATCAAAAGGTCTTTGTTAGGGTTGTAACGGGGCTAGGGTTAAGGTGTGGAATAAGGCTGAATTAGAGGGTTAGAATCGAGATTAAATTGACAAATTACCTAACTAAGAACTAATGAACTCATAATAATTACATCAATTGAAAACTAATAATACTAACACTACGAGCTTCTTCTTCGATATCTGGGATTCAAGCGTATAAGCTCGTTTAATCACAACTGATACTGAATAATGAATATACTTTTTTTTTTAAGAGCAAATCATAAATACATAACTGAAATAGAAAACATATTTAGGCTATTAATCAAATCAAATCTCGATATAAAGGTAGTCAAGATGAATGGTGATAACAAAAACAAAGGGGTTCTGGGTTAAGGGGTAAGTCAATAAATAGGGTTGTTAGGATTAAAAGGGGTTCACTAGGGGTTAATTGTAAAGGTAGGCTTTTTATGGAGTAAGTGGGTTAGATCCTAGGTGCCTTTATCATCTCTGTGTACCACATCAAAAAAATATGGTCTCGACATGTATAATCAATGCAAGTTCTAGAATAACAAATCAGTGTTGACATACTCATAATCTATAAAGTGAGCAAGAAGAAGAATTTATGCTCTATAAGGCTCAAAAACTCACAAAAATTATGGGTATTTTGATGTCAACCTCGTAATTTTCAAACTTCAAGGTAATATTTAAGCTTTGTTCGAAAACCTAGAAAATTTTTAATTTCTGAAAATTAGACTTATCATGCTTGATTCTCTAGTATTCTTCAAATTTAATTATCAATGACTTAATCTGAAACCTATCAATAAAAGTCATAAATCATCAGAAATTTCATCCTAATTAGCAATATGAGTAAATTACTTAAGAACAAGACTAAATTCAGGTTGTTCACCCCCCACACTTGAGATGTACATTGCCCTCAATGTACAAAGATATATAATGACAATTAATATGTAAAATCAAAAGAGAGGGGAGAGAGTGACACTCCCTGAATGAATGGATGATCTCTTATGTGGAAAACACGGCGAGGCGTCGGGATGGTGTTGGTGTTGGCTGATGACTTGAGTAGTGGGTTATTGCTTGTTGAAACTGCTAAGTCGTCAGTTAGAATTCTATTGGGGTGTAATTAAATAAATGTTAGGAATACTCGAAGGTTAGGAGTTAATGATAATCATGATAAAAGTTATCAAATGTATGATTATAATGTTCAAACTTAAGATGAATCGAAATTAAATGAAAATAACTAGACAATAAAATAAAATAAAATTAAAAATAATAATAATAATAATAATAATAATAATAACTTAAAAGTAAAAGAAAACTAGATAAAAGGACTCAAAAGTCCCCATCCTCTGCAGGGTCCTGTGGTGGTCCTGGTGGTGAGATATGCAGGTGCTGGCATATTTGTTGAAGAGTGGCCTCTAACCCGTCAAAGCGTCGAGTGTTTTCAACAAAATACAGCTCGAACTGGTCAAGCCGTGCAGAGATTTCCGCTAATGATGGTTCTGTATGGGACGGTCACTGACTTCGGGCCGGTACCTCTGTGATGGTGGTGGGACATTGTCGATGTGTCCTCGGGCTCCCCTCAAATCGCGGGCGGTCACTAATCGGTATTGAGGGGGTTTAGTCCCTCGTCGGTGTTTAATCATCTTCATGTGTAGCATTGTCTGGATGCCTTGAGGTACCATATTGCCGATCAGTGTGAGGGAGGTGATCTGAGCTTCAGTGTCGAGGAGGTTAAAGTGCCGAGCCAACCTCGTAATGTATGGCCCCATTGACAAAATCCCCTTCCTACGTTGCTCTATCTAATGTTGAATCGCGCATGCGATAAAATATGCTAAGTCAAAAACATGTCCTTCAGACATGCATGATAGGAAGTAGACATCCTGCTTGTTTACGACGCCCGTGCTTTCTCTGCGACCTGTGATGGTGTGCGCGAGAATGGCGTGAATATAACTTAGAGCTGGGGAAAGTGCCGTTGCCTTAGAGCGGCTGGGATCGTAGATGCTTGTAGTGGGGTGTAGGTTTCGCCAGCATACGATTGGAGTGCAGTGGAGCTCACAGTTTAGATCGTCGAGTGGGTTTTCTTCTATGAATTCCGGTGTGTAAAGTCCTAAAGCTGTGCCAAATTGTGGTATGCTCAGTCGATGTACCGTACCACCTAGACGGAACTGTACCGTTCCTGGATCATCGAACTGTGCCATCACTGTTTGCAAAGTGAAGGTGGTGCAAAACTCGAGGGTAAGCTCCATGTATGTGGGCTCGATGATGGAAAAGAATTGCTCCCACGGATCGGTTGAAATGAAGGGTCGAATATCGGTTGCGAGCCTGGCGTGTTCCAATGTGTTCCAATCCATGCACCTACCGGTGCCGAGGGGTCTATCCCGAAGTGATTTGTAACGCTCTTCCTGAGTGTTCTGAGAAAATTGGAGGAATGGATGCCTAAGCTCGGAAGCAGCACTCGTGGAAGATGATCCGGGCCCCTTTCTTTTCTTGCTTGGGGCTGATCGTTTGTAACGTGGTGTTGACATGGTACCAGGGATTGTGATGGTGGAGGACGATCAAACACGGGCGGAGCACGGCGGTGGTGCGATCTTTTGCAGGACTAACACGGTGGTGGCAAGGGCATGGCGTTCAGCGGTACGGTTGTGGTGCGGGCGTGCGAGCGGTTTTTGGGTGGTTTTTGGAGAGAAAAGGCAAGGGGAGGATGCTTTGGGTGGAGGAGGGTGTATG
Source organism: Gossypium sturtianum (assembly GCA_025698515.1). Lineage (NCBI taxonomy): Eukaryota > Viridiplantae > Streptophyta > Magnoliopsida > Malvales > Malvaceae > Gossypium > Gossypium sturtianum. The sequence goes on along the minus strand of CM046946.1, from coordinate 4,033,367 downwards.
TGCGGCCGGATTTGGGAGAAAAGAGTGTTTAAAACTGATTCTAGGGTTAGGTTTTGGGGGAGAAGACGGTTTGATTTATATAGGGGAGGTGGCACGGTCTATCGCCACGCCCGTGTTCTTTTTGAAAATGCCCGTGCTTTTCGTGATATCCAACATTTGGGCGCGTTTTAGGGTTCTTGGCACGGTCGTGGGTAGAGTAGCACGCCCGTGTTTGAATTGTCAGTATGTTGGCACGGTGAGGTCGCACGGGCGTGTGTTACCCGTGTTCGATAAGTCAGTAGCCTCGCACGATTGTAGGCCACGGGCGTGTGCAGCCCGTGCTCGATAAGTCAGTAGCCTCGCACGGTTGAAGGCCACGGCCGTGTTTAGCCCGTACGAGGAAAATCGTTTCGTCCCTGTTTGTGCACGGCTACTGGCACACCCGTGTCGAAAGCCGTGGGGTTTGAAACCTGCTCTTTTATTAGTCTAAGTTAGTATGGAGTTAGATGCTGAGTAAAAGAGAAAATAAAAAAAATAAAATGTTAGTGAATTAGTGCTCGGATTGCCTCCCGAGAAGCGCTGTTTATAGTCTTAAGCTAGACTTTCCTGCTTTCGGTTCGAAGGAGGCTCATGGAGCATAAGCTCCTCTCTCATATCTCCAAAATCGCCCCATTATAAATTTTAAGTCGGTGGCCATTTACCTTGAATGTGCCTTTAGTGGGATGAGTTACCTCGATGGTGCCATATGGAAAAATTGTTTTGATCATAAATGGGCCTGACCATCTTGATTTTAACTTTCCTGGAAATAGTTTAAGCCTTGAGTTGTATAGTAGGACCAGGTCTCCTACTTCGAATTACTTTGATCTCTTGAGACGAGCATCGTGGCGTCGCTTTGTTGCTTGCTTGTACAGTTTTGAGTTCTCGTAGGCTTCCGTTCTCCACTCGTCCAGCTCGTTCATCTGCATCATTCTTCTTTTTCCTGTAATTTTGAGGTCAGAATTCAAAAATTTTATTGCCCAAAAAGCTTTGTGTTCTAATTCGAATGGTAGATGACAGCTTTTCCCGTATACAAGCTTGTATGGGGATGTCCCTAGGGGTGTTTTAAATGCTGTTCTAAAGGCCCATAAAGCATCATCTACTTTAACTGCCCAATCTTTCCTATTTGATTCAACTGTTTTTTTCTAGAATGCGCTTAAGTTCTCGGTTTGCTACCTCAACTTGCCCATTGGTTTGAGGATGATATGGGTGGTCATCCGTGGTATACTCCATATTTTTTAGGACTTTGCAAATTGAGTATTACAGAAATGAGTACCCTATATCGCTAATGATGGCTCTCGGTGTGCCAAATCGAAAAAACGTTTCTTGAGAAACTTGACTACTACCCTAGCATCATTGGTAGGTAAAGCTTCTGCTTCTACCCATTTTGACATGTAATCAACTGCCACTAGGATGTACTTGTTTCCAAACGAACTAGGGAATGGTCCTATGAAATCAATACCCCACACATCAAATATTTCACATGATAACATATATGTTTGAGGCATTTCATCACGTTTAGAAATATTACCTATTCTTTGGCATCTATCACACGAGGTAACATACCCATTGGCATCTTTAAATAGAGTGGGCCAATAGAAACCCGATTCGAGTATTTTGTGTCTGTCTTAATACCATTGTAGTGTCCTCCTGATGGTCCTGAATGGCAATGCTCCAAAATTTTGCTCGCTTCTTTCTTTGTAACACATCTTCGAATTATCTGATCTGCACATATGCGAAAAAGAAAGGGATCTTCCCAAAAATAATTTTCACATCAAGAAAGAATAGCTTCTTTTGGTGATGTGTTAATTTCCTTGGCAAGACGTTAGTCGCTAAATAATTTGTAATATTAGCAAACCATGGTACCTCAGAATGTGTTATAGAAAAGAGTTGTTCTTCGGGAAATGAATCATTTATTTCACATTCATTGATTTCTTTGGTGTGTGGATTTTCAAGTCTGGAAAGGTGATCACCTGCAAGATTCTCGGCTCCCTTCTTATCTTGTATTTCTAAGTCGAATTCCTGCAAAAGAAGAATCCATCGTATGAGTCCGGGTTTTGCATCGAGTTTGTTTAAAAGATAACGAAGAGCGGAATGATCGAGTGAAAATGACAACTTTAGACAATATTAGATATCTTTGCCTAAATTTATCAAAAGCAAAAACTACGGCTAGCAATTCTTTCTCTGTGGTGGTATAATTTTCTTGTGCGGGTGTTAGTGTTCTGCTAGCGTAGTAAATTGACTGAAAATGCTTGCCTCTTTGTTGTCCCAGGCGCACCTCTTTGCGAAGTCACTTGCATCACACATTAGTTCAAAGGGTAGATTCCAATCAGGTGCAATTATAATTGGAGCATTTATTAGTTTATCCTTAAGGAAATTGAATGCATCTAAACATTCCTGATCAAAATTGAAAGGAACATCTTTTTCTAGCAATTTTGTTAAAGGCTTAGCTATTTTAGAAAAATCCTTAATGAATCTTCTATAAAATCCCACATGTCCTAAAAAGCTTCTAATGGCCTTAACTGAACTGGGAGGAGGTAATCTTTCTATGGTTTCAATTTTTGCTTTATCTACCTCGATCCCTTTACTAGAAATTTTATGTCCTAATACTATTCCTTCTTGTACCATGAAGTGACATTTTTCCCAATTTAAAACAAGGTTTGTTTCCTCACATCTCATTAGGACTCGTTTTAAATTTTTAAGGCAAAGGTGGAAAGAATTACCGTAAACAGAGAAATCATCCATAAATACCTCCATGATATCTTCCACGAGTTCATCAAAGATTGCTAGCATGCAACACTGAAAAGTAGCAGGAGCATTACATAATCCAAAAGGCATTCTACGATAAGCGAACATACCGTATGGGCATGTGAAAGTTGTCTTTTCCTGATCTTCAGGTGCTATTGGGATTTGGAAATAGCCGGAGAGTCCATCTAGGAAGCAATAGTACATGTGTCCTGATAACCTTTCTAGCATTTGATCAATAAAGGGTAGGGGAAAGTGATCTTTTCTAGTGGCGTCATTCGGTTTCCTGTAATCTATGCAAACTCTCCAACTGTGATCATCTGGTAGGAATTAGTTCATTCTTTTCGTTAGCTACCACGGTCATGCCTCCTTTCTTTGGGACAACCTGCACAGGACTCACCCACTTGCTGTCAGAAATAGGATAAATTATTCCAGCATCTAGAAGTTTAATTACCTCGGCTTTCACGACTTCTTTTACGTTGGGATTTAGACGTCTTTGTGGTTGCACACATGGCTTGTACTCATCTTCCATTAAAATTTTGTGGGTACAAAATGTTGGGCTTATTCCCTTAATGTCAGAGATTTTCCAAGCTATGGCTTTTTATGCTCTCTCGAGACTGTATCAACTCCTCTTTTTCCTTGGGTTCTAATTCAAGAGATAATTCATCTGTAACGTAGAATTTTCCCCAAGGAATGCGTACTCTAGGTGTTTTGGCAGTTGCTTTAATTCTAAATTGGGCGGTTCATCAACAGAGGGTTTTTGTTTGAAATCATCATCAAATTCGATGCTTTCTTTCTCCGTTTGTTTTGATGATAATTTTAGCTCAGAAGCTTCATCTTCTTCTCCCTCTTCTTGAGTGAGACACAGTTCCATCGTGTCATCATGCAGGATTTCCTGTAAAGAGTTTTGAACAAGATGGTCATTGGTATCAACAAAATAACATGAATCATCTTGTTCTCTGGAATATTTCATGGCATCATAAATTTGAAAACTAATTTCCTTATCACCTATCCTTAATGCAAGTTTACCATCACCTACATCAATAACAGCCCTAGCAGTAGCTAAAAAAGGGCGCCCTAGTATTAAAGGGACCTCAATGTCTTCATCCATGTCAAACACAACAAAATCAACGGGAAAAATAAATTTATCAATTTTTACCAAGACGTCTTCGACAACTCCCCTAGGATATTTAATAGATCTATCAGCTAGCTAAATACTCATCCTAGTGGGTTTTGGTTCCCCGAGATCTAGTCGTTTAAACATCTCATAAGGCATTAAATTAATATCGGCACCTAGATCACCTAATGCTTTCTTAACATTTAAACCGCCAATTAAACAAGGAATAGTAAAACTTCACGGGTCTTTTAATTTGGTTGGTAGCTTGTTTTGGAGGATGGCCAACATCCTTCATTAAGCTCCACCATTGATATTTCTTCAAGCTTCCTTTTATTAAATCGAGATTTCTTTCAAGAATTTCGCGTCGTCGGCATCTGTGAAATGGCTTCAACAAAAGGTAAGTTAATATGTATCTGTTTAAAAAGCTCGATAAACTTACCATATTGGGAGTCTAATCGTTCTTTCTTCAACCTTACTGGATATGGGATCGGTGGTTTACTTTCTTTATGTACTGGAATTACATCCTCAATTTTCATATCCCTTGTTTTGTCATCTATGGGTGGCATTCTTTTCTCTAGTTCGACTAGCTCCTTTTCGCTTCTTAGTGTAACTGCCTTTGCCTGTTCTGTTTCTTTAGAGAGAACCGCTGATCAAATTTCAGAAACCATCTCAGTAAGTTGTTTGATTAACTTAATAAATTCCCCAACTTGACTCTCGATCGTTCTGATCGCTGTTTGTTGATTATCTACTATTGTCTCAGTCTTTTGGAAGCGGGCCTCTGCCAATGCCATGAATTTGTTCAGCATCTCTTCAAGACTCCGCTTCTTGTCCTGTGGATAGGGCTGATTTTGGAAATTTTGAGAAGGTTGTTGTCTTTGAATTCCTTGACTTCCTTGTCCTCCCCACGAAAAATTTGGGTGGTTCCTCCAACCTGGATTATAATTATTACTATATGGGTTATTATTAGATCTGAAATTGTTACCTATATAGTTCACCTGTTCGCTCTCCGTGCCCGGTTGGTAGGGTGGGTACTCAGGATTCGCCACGGTTCCACCTGTTTCGCACTGCATCACTGGATTTACCTGCGAAGAACACAAACTATCAATCTTTTTATTCATCAACTCTACCTGATTTGATATCATGGTTACTGCGTCGAGGTTGTAAACTCTGGCTGTTTTTGTTGGCCTTGTTCTTGTAACTTGCCACTGATAGTTGTTCAGTGACATCTCTTCAATAAACTCGTAGGCTGCCTCAGGAGTTTTATTATTCAGGGTTCCACCGGCGGCTGAATCAATTAATTGCCGCGTTGAAGGATTCACACTATTGTAAAAAGTTTGGACTTGGAGCCACAATGGTAATCCATGGTGTGGGCATCTCCTCAAGAGATCTTTGTATCTCTCTCATGCGTCGTATAATGTCTTTAAATCCATCTGCACAAAAGAAGATATATCATTACGTAACTTGGTCGTTTTGGTCGGTGGAAAATATTTTAATAGAAATTTTTCGGTCATTTGTTCCCATGTAGTGATTGACCCTCGTGGTAACGAGTTTAACCACTGTTTAGCTTTATTCCTTAATGAAAAGGGAAATAACCGAAGACGTATGGCATCATCAGAAACACCATTTATTTTGAAGGTAACACAGAACTCTAAAAAGTTAGCTATATGAGTGTTTGGATCTTCGTCCTGCAAACCATCAAATTGAACAAATTGTTGAATCATTTGAATAGTATTAGGCTTTAATTCAAAATTATTAGCAGCTATAGCAGGCCTAACAATACTCGATTCTGTCCCTGTTAAATGAGGTTTAGCATAATCATACATAGTACGAGGGGCATTCTAATCCGCCACATCGTGTTGTGGTGGTGGATTATTCTCGTCCATCCCTTCAGTAGGATTGGATATGCCTTCTTGCTCTCTTTGGTAATTTAGGGCTCGCCTAATTTCTCTACGATTTTTTCGAGCGGTAGCTTCAATTTCACTATCGTATTCTAAAGGTCCTCTCGGGTTCCTTCTAGTCATAAACTAGAGGTACCTGCTAGAAAAAGAAAGAAAGAAAATTTAGCAAATTTAAAATTAAAAACTAAAAATAAAAATAAATTGCGAAAAATAAAATAATGGCTAAAGTAATAAAAATAGAGTTTTCTTAATATTTTAGTTCCCCGGCAATGGCGCCAAAAACTTGATCGCTGTAAATCAGATTTTTAAAAATTTATAAAAGAATGATCGAACCTGGAAACTAACTCTGACAACGATTGAGGCAAGTGCACCTATCGAACAGTAGTATAGCTTAGGCAAGACCGGATTATCGAACCCAAAGGAACTAAAAGTACTAATACTCACCGTCTTCTTATTATTTAGCCTTAATATAAAGTGATGGTTGTTAAACTAAAACTAATCTACTTACTAAGCTAAGATGCAAAGATAAAAAGAATGAATTCGAGAAATAACTTTTGGGAAAACTCAGTTGACTCAAGCGATACCCTTAGGAAAAATCCACCTAGACTTCACTTGTTATTTAACCTTGAACCATATGATTTATTTACTTAGTTTAATCCGTGAGACTCCCTAACGTATATTAAACCTCTCTCGAGGCGAATAACGTCTAAACCTAGGTTAATTAGTGGAACTCTCGTTAAACATAATAACCCCTAGAATAGCGATGAAATCGATCGTGGACTCCCATATTAGGTTTCACCCTAATCCGCAAAATCTCGTCACCCTATCTCTAGGCGTGCGATCAACTCCGCTTAATTATGTTGGATCTACTCTTAGGCAGGGTCTATTCCTCCTCCACCTAAGCACATTAGATTTGGATTAAGTTCACACAATTAAGAACAAACTAAGTTATTATCATATAATTCCAAAAATCAAATAACAAGATTCGTCATAGGTCTTATCCCCTTCGAGTATCCGAAGGTTTAGTTCATGACAATAAAGGAAAACATCTCAAGAGAAAAGATAAAACAAAACATAAGAAATCCCTAAAACCCCTGAAGGAATTGAAGAGGAGATCCTCCGTCTTGAGTAGAATTCCGGCTTCTTGAGATGGATCAACTGGCTATCTTCGAGTGATTCCCACGAATCTGACTTTCTGGCTTGGCTTTTTAGCCTAGCTTTCCGCCCCCCTTTCAGCTGGTACCTAGGGTGTATTTATAGGCTTTTGAAATACGTTTCTTTCTCCCTAAGTATCCTTTCCCGAATGAAATTACTCTTCTCTACGGTAGAGGCACGGCCATGGCACACGCTCGTGTAAATCGTGGCCAGGCCGTGTTCGACACTATTAAATGAGGCACAGCCATACAAGTCGTGGGCAAGGCCGTGTTCTAGTAAGAATGGTGGCACGACCATGTGGAGTGGAGTTCAGGCCGTGTCGATTTCGTGGCTTGGCCCAACTTGGTCCGTTTTAAGCCTGTTTCTCGTTATTTTCGTCCTTGAGTGCTTTCCTGAGTATAAGACATGAAAAGAAAGGATTAAGAGCACCTTTTTACATAAATTGGGGCTTAAATCATCAAAAAGCATATTAAATGTGGGCTTAGAATATGTTACTTTTACAGTTTATCACCAGTTGATTCATCTCAAGAAGCCGGAGTTATACTCAAGATGGAGGATCTTCTCTTTAATTCCTTCAGGGGGTTTTAGGGTTTTTCTTATGTTTTGTTTTATCTTTTCTTCTGAGATGTATTCTTTTATGATTATGAACTAAACCCTCAGATATCTGAGGGAGATGAAACCTAAAATGAATCCTATTATCGTTTGTTGAACTATATGATAAATACTTGATTTGTTCTTAATTATGTGTTCTTAATTCTTGCTTTGATATTCCAGGATATTGATTCAAGTATTGATGTGCTTAGGTGGTGGAGCAAAAGTCCCTGCCTAAGAGTAGATCTAGCATAGTTAAGCGGAGTTGACCGCGCGCCTAGAGATAGGGTGACGAAAATCTGTCGAATTAGGGTTAAACCTAATATGAGAGTCCATAGATCGATTTACTGCAATTCTAGGGGTTTTAATTAGAAAGAGATTTCAATTAATCAACCTAGGGTTAGACGTTAGTCGCCTCGAGAGAGGGATTAATATACATTAGGGAATCCTACGGATCAAGTCAAGTGAATAAATCGTCTGGTTCAGAGTTAGATAACAAGTGAAGTCTAGGTGGATTCTTCCTCGGGTATTGTCTTAATCAATTGGTTTTCCCCGCAAGTATTTCCCCAATTCATTTTCTTTGTCTTAGCATCTTTAGCTTAGTAGTTAGATAGTTTTAGATTAATCAAACAATTCTCTAAATTCTTAGGCTAAATAATAGAAAGAAAGTTAGTATTAGTACTTTTGGTTCCTTTGGGTTCGACAATCCGGTCTTGCCACTAAGCTATACTAATGTTCGATAGGTGCACTTGCCTCAATCGTTGTCATAGTTAGTTTCTAGGCTCGATCATTCTTTATATAAATTTTTAAGACTCTGACATCACACGATCAGTGCTAATTGTTAATATGACCTGTAACTTTAGTAAATTGCACTTTTTCGTAATAACTTAATGTTACTTTTTTCAAATCTTTGTTTAAAAATATCTATCTCCTTTAATTACCACATTTTATCCAAAAGTTTTTCTTAAATAAGGCAATGTTTTGTGTTTAGAAATTCGAAAAATAGTGCCCTAATGTGCTGGGTTACGATTTTCCGTTTGACTAAATAACTAAATATCATTTTAATGAATTTTGTAAATCATGAGATGATTTTGGTTATGAGGGTTTAAAACATCATGTCCTAACGTGCTGGATGTTATGTTTGTATTCTTTCGGAACAAAGGAATCTCAAGTTCCAATTCAAATTGTTCAAGTTTTTAAAGAAATCATGTTTTCAAATCTTTTCGAATTTTTGACATTAGGACAATAACTAATCAATCCGGTACCAATTTTGGGCGTTACGAGGGTGCTAATCCTTCCTCGTATGTAACCGACTCCCGAACCCTTTTTCTTGAATTTCGTAGGCCAAAATCAATGTTTTGAAATAAAACGTTTTATAAGGTGATCCGATCACACCTAAGAAAAAAGGGATTGGTGGCGACTCCATTTTCGTTTTAAAGTCGATCCCCGTTTTTAAAAAAAAAAAATGGTTTCGACAATTTAAACGGCGATTATTCTAGTTTTCGAAAACTAATGGTGTTATGTCCTAACTCACGGGGCATGATCCTTCTTCTTGATTAATTCTGAATAAAAGCCTTTTCTATATCTTAATACAAATGGATCGCATTTTAAATTCTCTTCAAATTTTCAATTTTCAACATTAAGACACCAATTAATCAACTAGGTACCAATTTTGGGCGTTACGATGGTGCTAACCCTTCCTCGTGCGTAACCGACTCCCAAACCCCTTTCTTGGATTTTGTAGACAATAAATCATTGTTTTAGTAAATCAAACCTTTTATTAAAATGATCAAATTACGAGGTGATCCGATCATACCTCATAAAAAGGATTGGTGGCGACTCCCATTTTTATTTTTTTTAAAATAAACAAAAGTTTAAAAATTACAAAAAAAAATAAAATCTAAAGAACTCCTCGACAGTAATGAGTGTCTACTATAATTTCATTTTTATTAATATAAAAATATTTGTTCTCATATCCAAACAGATTGAATCTTCTCAAAATTTTAGAAACTTTAACAATTAAATAGGTTGGTAATACAAAGAAATTGAGAAAAAATCTAGCTTATAAATGTTACAATTTGAAAGAATTAGAAACTCTATTGAGAATTTCTAGGAAATTGAGTCTACAAATTTATCATTTTACCCTTTTAAAAATAGTATAAATAAAATAACATTCTCTTTATATAGAACACAACAGGAGAAAAAATAACTTCTCTCATCCTTCTGTTCTTTAAATTTTGGTGTTCTGCGAAATTACATGAGAATAAAATTCTGTTCTTTAAATTTTGGTGTTCTGCGAAATTACATGAGAATAAAATTCTGTGTAGGAGATTAGGTTTTAAGCGGGATCGTCTGTGACCCCTCCAATCTTTCCTGAGAATTAAACCTAGTGTGGTTTTGCCTGTTTTCTTTCAGTTTAATTTTCGATAAGATTTTCAATCAACTGCTTTTGTTTTTTTAGTTTAGATTCCTTTCGAGAAGAGCAATATCAATTGCGTTCGATCTTCCTTTTTCGGGTGTATGAATATGGAAGTATTGAGTTAACCTTGAGGGCGACGTCCACTACATGATTACACCAATCAGGGTGAATTTGCTTCTAAGATAATGATTCTTCCACGACATAATGACTGTTTTTTTTTTATTTACACTTAGTTTAATTTCTTAACAATTTTATTTTGCATTTTAAAACAATGAGAACACATTTTGGTAAATAATAAACTCTTACAATATTTTAATGAAAAGAAAAAGCATTATTAGGAAGTCTAGGTCTTTCGTTGACACCACAAAGTAGTAGATTCCAATCTTAAAAACGCTGCTTTTTGTGTTCACGTTATTCACAATACATAGCATTTATATTTTTATTTTACTTTATTCACTAACTACTTATTATTTACTCCACCAAAGTACACCATTTTGATACTTTGATTAAGTATAAGCAACCAACAAGAAAAATTTCTCTCAAGAGGATAAAAACTAGGGACAAAGGGCTTTAGCTTTTTACTAAATGAGTAAACAAACAAGAGTACAATATTGAGAAAATAAACCTAAATGTACAAATCCAAAACCCGAATACAAAGTCGTAACTCGGAAACAAAATTCTCTCCATATTTACAACGAAAACTCTCACCAAAATTCATCTATGACTACATCTTGTAGCCTTCAAAATAAAAACCCTATAGTACTATATATTTAATTGCCTTCTTAATTGGTCTTTTAAAACAGGGATACAATGGCCCCTTTTAAATAAGCTAATATTAGAGTTCTAATCATACTAAAATATCCTCAGAGTAATCAAAGTTCGATTGGGAAAAGATAGTGGAGTTTAACTAGGAGGAAAAACTCGGTGTTTGTGGGAAACAAGTCACCACATCGCAACATCCTCATTTGCATCATCACAACGTCGGGAAGCTTCTCGTCGTGACGTCGCCAGCTAACTTTGGTAACTGGCTGTAAACTATTCAATAAATGTGAGGCACGACCTATAGCTTTTACTTATCTTTCTAGTTTCAAGTTTAATTTTTTACTAACTATTGCATTACATAAGTAATAAATAAGTTTTTCCCTTATGTTATTATACTAGTAACCAGACGAGGCATTAGATAAAAGAGCCAATTGGACATATATAATTAGGTTAAAAATAATTTATAATTAAATTTCAAGTCTTCATTTATTAATTATGAACTTCTTTAGTCATGGAGTTAGTCTACTAAAAGTATTATAACTTAACTCCCCATTACTTACCATCATGAAATTTGTTTAATTTAAGCTTTAGTCTAATGGCATTGTTATATGTGTGCTGCCCTCATAGGATGTTTGTGGTTCTTTTAGGTTTAATTTGTTCACCTAATATGATCCTTTTTTATCTTATAATTAATGTTGTATCTTCTGTGATAAGTGCGTAGTTTTTAAATTATTTGTGATATTACTTCTCTTAATTTATGTTATTAATTATATTTTATTTTATTTATTACCGATTTAGGTAATAATTGGAGAAAAATGAGCTTAAAGTTTATTTTCGACAAATTTTTATGGTTTGTACTTTGAACACAATGCAATTTCTGTATTTTGACTATAACTTATAACTTGAGCTACAAGCCTCTGTTTTTAGCCCATAATATATGTTTGAAGGTAGTTGAGAGATCTAGCTAAAGTTATTTCACTATTCAAGCCCAATAAGATTAGGAAGGCACCTAAACATGGTCTAGAAGTTTGACGCAAAAATTACCGAAAAACCTAAAAAATTCTACTTTATGTATTCAAAGACATTTTTGTATTTTATCCATTATGTTATTTTTGTGATATAAATAAACATTTTAACATTGAGAGAGGGAGGTAGTCGCTCCTAGTTTTATTCTGATTTCGCATTTTATTTTCTTTATGGGTTTCTAACTTTTTTTTCTAATTGAAATAATATTCAAAATTTGATTTTACAAGTTTGTGAGATCGAAATGCTCTTAATCTTTCTTTGCTTTCTAGTATTTGCATGCAGGGGCAAAATTGGAATTTTTTTAAGGGGAGTCGAAATTAAATTGTAATTTTTATGATAGCAAAAATGCAGTTTCACCATTTTAATAGCCTATATCTTTATAATTTTTAAAAGATTAAATTAAATTTTTATATTTTAGGGGGGTCACAATGCAATTTTACCTTTACTAATTTAAAATTTTAAAAATTTTAAAGGGACTAAATGGAAAATTTTCCATTTTAGAGGGGATCGATGCCCCTACCAACCCCCTAGTTTCGCCCATATTTGCATGTCTTCTAGTTTAATTACAATTGTTTAGGATTGTTAAATATTCGACTGGTATTTGATAGCTTAGAACAATTTCTTTGCCAATTAGATAATTAGTCAATCTATTGATTTCTAATATTTGTGACAACTGCATGATTATTTGTGTAATATGCGCATTTGATCTAACCTAAATATACCTTGATGATGTGTTTTTTGGCTAGAATTGGGTCTCTTTCGTTCTTAATGCTATTGATAGATTAAATTCTTAAGTGTTGTTATAGGGTTGTTTGTCAATAAGGGAAGTAATTAATGACATTTGTCTTAAGAATCGAGAAGGTAAGAAGAGATTAAGTTGCTACACGATCGTCGACAACTATAACCAATTTATTAAAGAACATTGAAATTCATCTTTGCATCAATGATCAAACTCTTGAATCAAATGGATAATATACTTTGACTAGAGTTTCATCTCATTGATGTTTTCCAAAATTTTGATTATTGCTTTCTTTGTTTTTTTTCTCAAATCTTAATTTTAATTTTTAAGTTTTCTTTAAACAAAACTCCCCATTCCCCTTTATTTTATTTGTTTTAGTTGAAAGAATAAAATTTCTACCGATCCTCAGAGATTCAAATTTCTACTTGCTACTTCTACTATTTTTTTTTCAAGTAGGTTTTATTTTTGGCGGCTTTGACAATCATACATTCTGCAATGAAAATGATCATTACTCGTACTATTAATGATAAATTAATTTGACGCAAACAAATGACTCTTGACCTCATGTTCCATTTTCATAATACATATTATGTCAATGAGAGGATATCATTTACTATTCTAAAAAATTTTGGGGTCAAACACAAATTTTTTTTCTTTAAGCACTAATTATAATATCAAAATTAAAATTTTTAAAACTTAAAAGGGTTAAAAATAAAATTTCACAAAATTTAGAGGGATGGAGGCCCTGCAAACCCTTGAATTCGAAAATTTTTATTGGGGGCAGAATAAGAATAAAAATTGTTGGGGGAATAAACTTAAAATTTTCATACTAAAGGATTTGAGTCCAAAATTACAATAATCTCATTTTATTGTGCCAAATGAATTATATTTCATTCTACCAAAAAATAATAGTATAATTTAAATGTGATATTAATAAAATTTTGACAGTCATTTCTTCTCTAATGTTTCATACATTTGAAAAATCACCATAAAACTCATTGAATAAATTTGTTATGTTTAAACCAATTGTAAAATAAGTTCAAAAATAACAAAAATAAAAAATCTAAAGGACTCCTCGTCAGTCATGAGTGTGGAGCTACTATAATTGTATTTTTATTAATATTTGTTCTGAAATCCAAACACATTAAATCTTCTCAAAATTTAAAAAGCTTCAACAATTAAATAGGTTGGTAATACAAAGAAATTGAGAAAAAAATCTAGCTTATAAATGTTACAATTTGATAGAATCAGAAACTCTATTGAGATTTTTTTTAGGAAATTGAGTCTACAAATTTATCATTTTACCCTTTTAAAAATAGTATAAATAAAATAACATTCTCTTTATATAGAACACAACAAGAGAAAAAATAACTTCTCTCATCCTTTTGTTCTTTAAATTCTGGTGTTCTGCGAAATTACACGAGAGAGAAATTCTGTGTAGGAGATTAGGTTTTAAGTGGGATCGTCTGTGACCCCTCCAATCTTTCCTGAGAATTAAACCTAGTGTGGTTTTGCCTGTTTTCTTTCAGCTTAATTTTCGATCAGATTTTCAATCAACTGCTTTTCTTTTTTCAATTTCGATTCCTTTTGAGAAGAGCAATATCAATTGTGTTCGATCTTCATTTTTCGGGTGTACGAATATCGAAGTATTGTGTTAACCTTGAGGACGACGTCCACTACATGATTACACCAATCAGGATAAATTTACTTCTAAGATAATGATTCTTCCACGACACAATGACTATTTTATTTATTTACACCTAGTTTAATTTCCTAACAATTTTATTTTGCATTTTAAAACAATGAGAACAAATTTTGGTAAATAATAAACTCTTACAATATTTTAATGAAAAGAAAAAGCATTATTAGGAAGTCTAGGTCTTTCGTTGACACCACAAAGTAGTAGATTCCAATATTAAAAACGCTGCTTTTTGTGTTCACGTTATTCACAATGCCTAGCATTTATATTTTTATTTTATTTTATTCACCAACTACTTATTATTTACTCCACCAAAGTACACCTTTCTGATACTTTGATTAAGTATAAGCAACCAATACAATTATTTTATGTGAAAAAATTATTCGAAGAGAATAAAAACTAGGGACAAAGGGCTTCAGCTTTTCACTAAATGAGTAAACAAACAAAAGTACAATATTGAAAAAATAAACCTAAATGTACAAATCCAAAACCCGAATACAAAGCCGTAACTCGGAAACAAAATTCTCTCCATATTTATAACGAAAACTCTCACCAAAATTCATCTATGACTACATCTTGTAGCCTTCAAAATAAAAACCCTATAGTACTATATATTTAATTGCCTTCTCAATTGGCCTTTTAAAATAGGGATACAATGACCTCTTTTAAATAAGTTAATATTAGAGTTCTAATCATACTAAAATATCCTCAGAGTAATCGAAGTTCGATTGGGAAAAGATATTGGAGTTTAACTAGGAGGAAAAACTCAGTGTTTGTGGGAAACAAGTCACCACGTCGCAACGTCCTCATTCGCATCATCACAATGTCGGGAAGCTTCTCCTTGTGACGTCACCAACTAACTTTGGTAAGTGCCTGTAAACTATTCAATAAATGTGAGGCACGACCCATAGCTTTTACTTATCATTCTAGTTTCAAGTTTAAATTTTTACTAACTATTGCAATACATAAGTAATAAATAAGTTTTTCCCTTATGTTATTACACTAGTAACCAGACGAGGCATTAGATAAAAGAACCAATTGGACATATATAATTAGGGTTAAAATAATTTATAATTAAATTTCAAGTCTTCATTTATTAATTATGAACTTCTTTAGTCATGGAGTTAGTCCACTAAAAGTATTATAACTTAACTCTCCATTATTTACCATCATGAAATTTGTTTAATTTAAGCTTTATTCTAATGGCATTGTTATATGTGTGTTACCCTCATAGGATATTTGTGGTTCTTTTAAGTTTAATTTGTTCACCTAATATGATCCTTTTTTATCTTATAATTAATGTTGTATCCTCTATGATAAGTGCGTAGTTTTTAAATTATTTGTGATATTTCTTCTCTTGATTTATGTTATTAATTATATTTTATTTTATTTTATTTATTACTGATTTAGGTAATGATTGGAGAAAAATGAACTTAAAGTTTATTTTTGACAAATTTTTATGGTTTGGAATTTGAACACAATACAATTTCGGTATTTTGACTATAACTTGAGCTATAGGCCTCTGTTTTGAGCCCATAATATATGTTCGAAGGGAGTTGAGAGATCTAGCTAAATTTATTTCACTATTCAAGCCCAATAACATCAGGAAGGCACCCAAACATGGTCTAGAAGTTTGACGCAAAAATTACCGAAAAACCTAAAAAATTCTACTTTATGTATTCAAAAACACTTTTGTATTTTCTCCATTATGTTATTTTTGTGCTATAAATAGACATTTTAACATTCAGAGAGAGGCCGTAGTCGTTCCTTGTTTTATTCTGATTACACATTTTATTTTCTTTATGGGTTTCTAATTTTTTTCTAATTGAAGTAATACTCAAATTTTGATTTTACAAGTTTGTGAGATCGAATTGCTCTTAATCTTTCTTTGCTTTCTAGTATTTGCATGCAGGGGCGAAACTAGAAATTTTTTTAAGGGGATTTGAAATTAAATTGTAATTTTACGATAGCAAAAATGTAATTTCATCATTTTAATAGCCTATATCTTTATAATTTTTAAAGGGTTAAATCAATTTTTTATATTTTTAGAGGGGTATAGTGCAATTTACCTTTACTAATTTAAATTTTTAAAAAATTTAAAGTGCCGAAATAGAAAATTTTCCATTTTAGAGGGGGTCAAGGCCCTTGCCAACCCTCTAGTTTTGCCGCTATTTGCATGTCTTCTGGTTTAATTACAATTGTTCAGGTTTGTTAAATATTCGACTAGTATTTGATAGCTTAGAATAATTACTTTGGCAATTAGATAATTAGTCAATCTACTGATTTCTAATATTTGTGACAACTGCATGATTATTTGTGTAGTATGCGCATGTGATCTAACCTAAATAGATCTTGATGATGTGTTTTTTAGCTAGAATTGGGTCTATTTCGTTCTTAATGCTATTGATAGATTAAATTCTTAGGTGATTGTTATAGGGTTGTTTGCCAATAAGGGAAGTAATTAATGACAATTGTCTTAATTATCCAAAAGGTAAGAAGAGATTAAGTTACTAGACGATCGTCGGCAACTATAACCAATTTTGTAACAGCCTGGTTTTAGCTAAATTGGAACAGTGGTTTCGAAATCACAAATCTGATGTCAGAAAATTATTTTAATATTATTTTATGTGTTTAGAGCATGATTGTATGTATGTATGAAAATTTCGTGAGCTAATTTTATCGTTTAATAGCTCAATTTGAGAAAAAGGACTAAATCGCGTAAAATGTAAAATTTTTATTCTACTTGTAAAAGGTGTTAAATAGCCATGGTTTATTAAATTTAAGGTTCTTAAATATAAATTAGACCATTATTATGATAGTGGATGATAATGGCATGGCATAAATGAAGTTTTGTATTATTTTAAAGGTTAATTTTGGTATTTGATTAATAAGGTTAATATTAATAAAACAAAACAAAAATTTAAGCTTCATTATCATCTTCTAGCCGAATTTTAAAGAAATAAAAGAAGCCATTGAAGATTCTTAGGGTTCGACACTTGTGAGCTTTAATTGGTAAGTGTTTTGAGCTCGGTTTTTAATGATTTCTACGCTTTTGTGATCGTTGCTTTGTGATCTAGCTAGCCCGTACCTTTAATTTTGAATTTTTTAAAGATTTTGAGAGTTTCCATTGTTGAATCTATGTGTTCTTTGATGTTTAATGTTGAAATATGAAAGCTTGATTATAGTTTTACATGTTTTGTAAAGTGATTTTTGACAAAAATGTCAAAAAGGGATTAAATTGTGAAATGTGTAAATTGAGGGGTTGAAATGTGAAATAAGTGAAATTTATGGGCTGCTAGGGACTTATATGTAATTCGGATAAGCTAGTATTTAAGGAAATTATGTAAATTTTGTGTATTTGTGAAATATGGACTAAATTGATTAAATGTGAAAGTTTAGGGGCTAATATGCAAATATGCCCAAATGTGTATTTTTGGACTAAACTGAAATAATATGTAATTGAATAAGTTAATTTTTAATTCATATAGATCAAGAAAGAAAGAATTTGGATTTAGATCGGGGGAAAAACAAGGTTATCGAGTAGTCGACCCGATTCGTCAATTCCATATACGAGGTAAGTTTGTATAATTGAACTTAAATGTGTACCTATCTATTTGATGGACGAAATTGAGTTAGTAATTATTCTATTGAATAAATGTTGAGATATTAAATGAAATGTACGAGTTGAGTAAGGCAAGTTGCTAAATAAGACCATAGCTGGGCTATGGCAATTGAATAATAAGACCATAACTGGGTTATGGCGTGTGAATGAAAGACCACGGCAGGGCCTTGGCAATGCATGTGTAAGACCATAATTGGACTATGGTATCGGAAAATCGATGAACTTGTATCGTGAGTGTCGAGACCATTTTTTTGAAAAAAACAAGGTCAACTTTAAAAACGAAAATGGAGTCACCACCAATCTTTTTTTCGAGGTGTGATCAGATCACCTTGAGATTGATCATTGAAACATTTTGATTTATTAAAACAATGATTTTCGCCTACAAAATTCGAGAAAACGGGTTCGGGAGTCGGTTACGCACGAGGAAGGATTAGCACCCTCGTAACGCCCAAAATTGGTACCCAATTGATTAATTAACGTCTTAATGTCGAAAATTTGAAAAGATTTTAAAATACGATCCTCTTTAAAAGAAAACTTGAATAAATTAAAACAGATGCTAAGACCCTCTTATTTCAAAGAAGTAAAATGTCACACCTAGTGAGTTAGGATACGACATTTCAAATCCTCGAAACTAAGCTTGTCTTTTGACTTTTAAAATTCATGCATTTAAGTTTGAGAAGGATCTTCGGTAATTTAGGTCAAATGAAAAATCAGAACCCAGTAAGTTATGGCATAATTTCTCAAAATTCCAAATACAGAATATTGCCTTTATTTTTTTTATTGAAATTCCATGTATTTTGAAATTTAAAAGAATATTTGGCCTTTTAGGTTCGACGAGAAAATCGAAACCCTGTAAGTTAGGGCACGATTTCTCGAAGTTCCAAATACGAAATATTGCATTTATTTTTCAAAATTTTCCCTTTTTTACGAATTTGGGTAAAAATTAATGTAACATTTAAAAATGATACATGTGCAATTCATTCGATTATGCTCAAAAGGAAATAATTTAAAACGTAAAATAGATCACACACGGCTTAATGATAATAGTACAACATACATTTAAAATAGCAATGACATAATATACATAATAATGATAACAACAAATTTAAATTTTGAAAGTACACGAAAGGTAGTAAATAAATAAATAATGGAAAAAAATAACAATGATGATGGCAAAAATAAAATAAACAAGCCAAATTTTTTAGAAAAGAAATGAGTGAATAAGTAAATGAAACTAATATAAACTTGATTTAAAAAAAGTCAATAAAAAAATAAAAATAGAATATAAAAAAAACATTTTTAAAATAGATAAATAAATAAAAGTTTAAAATAAAAGAATAGGTAACTTGAATAAGGTATTAAATAAAAACAAACTAAAAGGTTAATAATAATAATGAGAATAATAATAAAAATAATAATGGTAATAATAATAATAATTATTTAATTTAAGAATAATATAAATTTAGGAAGTATATAAAAAAATTTATGTGAATAAATAGAAAAATAACAAAATGGCAATAATAGGAATAATGATAAAAATAAATAAAATTTGTTTAAAAAAGGGTAAAAAAAACAAAAACATTTGATACTAAATCAACCAATTTAATGATATAATAATAATAACTAAAAAGAAGAATAATTAGACCAATTAATAAACAAATAATAATAAAAAAATTAATCAGAGGACTATATTGAAATCAGAATAAAATTAGGGGGCTAAAATCGTAATAAATTATAAGACAAAATCGAATAAGGACTAAAAATTAATGCGCCTAAAGAAGGAGGGGTCATTGGGAAAATTATTCCCTTTCCCAAAACGGCGTCGTTTACTTCGGGACTAAAATGAAACACGACTAAAAATATGAGCCAAAATTAAAAGGAAAGAAAAAAAATATAAAGGGACCAAATCAAAACAGATGGAAAATGCGGAAGGGCCCTCCGCGCAAATAGACTTTCCACACAAAAGCACGAGGATCCCTTGGCGGGTCGGGTCGCGCGCGGGTTGAGGGGAGGTCGAACGATGCCGTTTCAGCGCCTAAGTGCACAGCCTAAAACGACGCCGTTTTCATTCTTTATATAAGGCCAATTTTTTTTTTAAAAAAAAATCACTTTCCTTTCTTTTAAAAAAAAAATAGCCCTCCTTATTTTCTCTGCAGGGTGTCCTTCTCCGGCCGCAGGTCCAATCATCGAACCGCCGTCATCCGCCGCCGACGACCGCCGTATGCGGTGGTCGAACCCCTCCCAGGTGAGATTTTTTTTTTTAACTCTATTTTAACATATATGTATAGTAAAAAAAAGGAAAATCTTTATAATATATACACCAATAGTTTCGAAAAGAAAGAATTAAAGATAGGAAAATAAAAGAACCTTTGCTTTCGATCTGCTTTTTTTTTATTCTGTGTGTAGTAGTAAAAAAAATACATTGTGGTGGTTCAGGGCTTTTATAGCCGAAAGAGAAAAAAAAAGAAAAATACAAAGTTTTCATTTGTTTTTGTTTGCTGCTGTTGTTTGTCCTCTTTTGCAGATGCGTAGCGCGAGGTGGGCGGAGGTACGGAGGCCGTACGTGGTGGCGACGTGGAATGTACGGAGGTACAACTGTTGCGGCACAAGGGGAAACCTTAGGGTTTCCTCCCTTGGCTGAGAATGCTTAAGTCTTTGGGCCATTTGGGCCTTGTAACTTTGGGTTTAGTGGTTTGTAAATTTGGGCTCGGGTTAGATGTAATTTGGGCCATCAAGCCCTGATATTTGTAAAAGATGGACTGTAAGTTTTGGACTTTTTTTGTTTTTATTTATTTATTTATTTTTGTATTTATTTTGGTTTTATATTTTGGTTAATTGGGCGCAGGCATAATCAAGAAACCTATAGCCTTTCCCTATAAGGATAGCAAGAAGGTTCCCCGGAATTATGACTGCAATGTGACAATCCCGGGAGAAGAGAGCCCAATTAGTGCTTCCGAAAAAGGCCAAGAGGTGGGTTTCTACACGCGCAGTGAGAGGCATTATGATCCATCAAATGCAGGAGCCGAGTTTGTTAAAAGAAAACCCCCAATGGCTGAACAAAAGAAGGAAAAGACGGTCAGGCTCAAATCGCCAGTTAACGAGCCAGTAACTGAGAACGAGGCTAGAAAATTTCTGAAATTATTAAAGCATAGCGAGTATAGCATTGTAGAATAGCTACATAAAAAATCGGCTCGTATCTCAGTGCTAGCTTTACTCTTAAGTTCGGAGACACATCGTTATGCGTTAATGAAAGTGCTAAACGAAACTTATGTCGCTAACGATATCTCTGTAAACAAGCTGGACCGCCTAGTTAACAATATAAGTGCCGACAACTTCATCTTCTTTAATGATGATGAAATACTGCCAGGGGGCATGGGATCTACAAAGGCTTTGCACATCACCACCCACTGTAAAGGGTATACATTACCAGGGGTGTCGATTGATAATGGATCTGCGCTAAATGTCTTACCCCTATCCACACTAAATAGGTTGCCTGTGGATAGCTCTCATATGAAGACATGTCAAAATATAGTGAGAGCATTCGACGGAATCGAAAGAAGGGTGATGGGAAGGATTGAGATACCCCTCTTGATTGGTCCAAACACGTACGAAGTAAATTTCTTGGTGATGGACATTAATCCTTCTTAAAATTGTTTGTTGGGGAGGCCTTGGATTCACATGGCTGGGGCAGTATCGTCATCATTGCACCAGAAGCTAAAGTTGGTAACTGAGGGTCGGCTGGTAACGATAAAGCAGAAGAAGACATTATTGCATCCGCAACAAGTGACGTGCCATACGTAGGGACAGATGATGAAGCGATAGAATGTTCATTCTGATCATTGGAATTTGTGAATGCAACCTTCATTGTCAAAGGGAACAAGATCTCGATGCCTAAAATTTCTCAAACTACAAGGATGGGCCTGCGATTGACGGTCGGGAAAGGAGCTTTGCCTGGAAGAGGACTTGGAAGATGCCTACAAGGAAAATTTGAGGCACCTGTGCTAAAGGAAAAACGAGACCGCTTTAGTTTATGATTTAAGCCAGATGCGAGGCAAAAGAAGAAGGAGATGGAGAAGAAACAAGAAAGGAGAAGAGCGCAACTGAGCGGGGAAGAGGTCAAGTGGGAACCAATGACTTTTGCCTATATATCCAAGACTTTCGTATCAGGAGAAACTATTCACCCTGAAAGAGGGATCCCAAGAGAAGAGACTGCTGAAGAAATATTGGAAAACCTGAACATCAACGCCATATCTGAAGAAGGAATCTGGGGAGAAAATTTATCAAACATCTGCCCCTATGTACCTAGAAGTGTTTTGAACAACTGGACTGCGGAAGAGATTCCTGTAGTTTTTAGAGCCAATTCAGAGTAATGTTCAAAACACGCTTATTGCTCTAAGCCTAGGAGCAATAAGAATTCTTTGTGAAATAGGCTTATTTCAAAAAAATTTATTAAAATAAAATGCATCTTTGCGTATAATCTTGAGCAAATATTCTTTTTTTATTTTCATTTCATTCATAATCATACCATACAAATAATTATTCTTAGATTCTTTTTTCTTTGGATTTTTTTCTTCATCCCTATAACAGGTCTCCAGATATCAATGATATGAGCTACGCTGCTACTGACTCGGAATCTCCTTTTGAGCAAGATATGTGCAAGGAGGATTCTCAATATTTTGAAGATGATCGAGACTGGAACCTATCTCATGATTTGTTGAGGATGGTAGAGCAAGATGAGAAACAAATCTTGTCTTATAAAGAGTCAGTGGAAATTGTGAGCCTATGAGAGGAAAAAGAGGCGAAGATAGGAGCTTGCATTACCGTAGAGACAAAGCAAGACCTCATTGAATTACTCCAAGAATTTAAGGATGTCTTCGCATGGTCATACCAAGACATGCCCGGGTTAAGTACTGATATCATGGTACACCGGCTCCCTATAAAGGAAGAGTGCAAATCGGTTCAATAGAAGCTCCGAAGGATGAGGCCCAATGTTTTACTGAAAATAAAAGAGGAAGTTAAGAAACAATTCGATGTTGGTTTCTTAGGGTGGTTAAATACTCAGAATGGGTAGCCAATATCGTGCCCGTCCCAAAAAAGATGGAAAAGTACGAATGTGTGTGGACAACAGGGACTTGAACAAAGCCAGCCCAAAAGACAATTTCCCATTGCCACATATCGACACTTTAGTGGACAACACGGCAGGTTACTCACTGTTCTCCTTCATGGATGGTTTCTCGGGATACAACCAAATACAGAAGCATCCTGAAGACATGGAGAAGACCACATTTGTGACTATGTAGGGAACATTTTGCTATAAAGTGATGCCATTTGGACTAAAAAATGCGGGAGCAACATATCAAAGAGCCATGGTAACTTTGTTTCATGATATGATGCACAAAGAACTCGAAGTTTACGTAGATGATATGATCGCAAAGTCTCGAAAAGAGAAGGAGCATGTACAAGTCCTGAGGAAACTATTTTTGAGATTAAGAAAATTCCAACTAAAGCTCAATCCAGCAAAATGTACTTTCGGGGCTAGGTCAAAAAAATTGCTAGGATTTGTAGTCAGTGAAAAGGGGATTGAGATCGACCCAGACAAAGTAAAGGCTATACAGCAATTGCTTCCACCACGCATTCAGAAAAAAGTTCGAGGTTTCCTAGGAAGACTAAATTACATTGCCCAGTTTATTTCACAACTAACTGAGAAATAAGACCCCATATTCCGTCTCCTTAAGAAACACAACTCAGGCGTTTGGGATAAGGAGTGCCAGAAGACTGTCGATAAGGTCAAACATTACTTGTCCAATTCTCCAGTACTGATGCCACCTAACCCGGACTGGCCACTGATACTGTACTTGGCAGTATTCGGGAATTCTATGGGATGCGTGCTTGGTCAACATAATGAATAGGGAAGAAAAGAAAGAGCGATATACTATCTCAGTAATAAATTCACTGAATGTGAGACAAGATATTCTCCAATCGAGAAGTTATGTTGCGCCCTAATTTAGACAACCCGAAGATTGAGACAGTACATGCTATACCATACAACTTGGCTCATCTCAAAGCTGGACCCTCTAAAGTACATGATGGAGTCGACTGCTCTAAATGGAAGAATGGTCCGATAGAAAATTCTGCTTTTCGAATTTGACATGGTCTATGTGAACCAGAAGGCAGTCAAAGGAAGCGCAATAGCGAATTTCTTGGCCAATAGAGCTCTAGAGGATTACGAGCCTTTGAACTTTGATTTCCCAAATGAAGATCTAATGTATGTTGCAACTACTGAAGAAAACTCTCAAGAAAGTCATCCTTGGAAGCTAAACTTCGACAGAGCCTCAAACGCTGTGGGTAACGGAATTAGGGCAGTCCTGGTATCCCCAAACAAAGATCATTATCCCTTCACTAGCAAATTGGATTTTGATTGCATGAACAATATGACAGAATACGAAGCATGCATCATGGGTATCTGTGTAGCCATAGAACGTGAGATCAAAGTGCTAGAGGTATATGGGGACTCTGCACTAGTAATCTATCAACTCAATAGAGAATGGGAGATAAGAGATCCCAAGTTAATCAAGTATCAAAAATTAGTTCTTGAGTTAATTGAAGAGTTTGATGACATCACCTTCTATTACCTCCCACGAGATGAAAATCAGATGGCTGATGCCTTGGCTACCTTGGCCTCGATGGTCAAAGCAAACAAACAATAGGTTGTAAAGCCTATCCAGATGAGTATTTATGAGACTCTGGCTCATTATTACAACATCGAAGAAGAATAAAAAGAATACGACCACCCTTTGTACCACGATATACTGTGATATGTAAAGAATCGTGAATACCCTGACCAAGCAACTGAGAATGATAAAAGGACGTTGAGAAGGCTGACCAATGACTATGTCCTAGATGGGGAGATCCTGTATAAAAGGAGAAAGGATCAGGTGCTACTAAGATGTGTAGACACTGTCGAGGCTAAGCAAATCTTAAAAGAAGTCCACGAGGGTGTTTGCGAAACACGTGCCAATGGTTTTACAATAGCCAGGCAAATCATGAGATTCAAGTATTATTGGTCCACTATGGAAGGAGATTGCATCAATTACGCCAAGAAATGCCATAAGTGTCAAATTTACGGAGATAAAATTCATGTACCTCCCTCACATCTTCATGTTATGACTTCATCGTGGCCTTTCTCTACGTGGGGCATAGATGTCATTGGGCTAATTTCACCCAAAGCTTCTAACGGGCATCGATTCATCTTCGTGGTCATCGATTACTTTACAAAGTGGGTAGAAGCCACTTCATATTCCAATGTTACGAAGTCGGCAGTCAGCAAGTTCTTAAAGGAAGAGATCATATGTCGATATGGAAAGGCAAAAAGGATCACATCTGACAATGCACAAAATTTGAACAACGGCATGATATCAAAAGTCTGTAATCAGTTTAAGATCAAACACCACAACTCATCACCATATCATCCAAAAATGAATGGTGCAGTGGAGGCAGCCAATAAGAATATCAAGAAGATCGTGGGGAAAATGACTGAGACTTATAAAGATTGGCATGAGAAGTTACCATTTTCCCTCTATGCCTATCGAACATCTGTCAGGACCTCAACCGGGGCAACGCCTTTCTCTTTGGTTTATGGAATGGAGGCAGTTTTACCCATTGAAGTCGAGATTCCTTCTCTTCAAATTTTGGCAGAATTGAAGTTGGATGAAGCAAAATGGATCCAATCCAGATATGATCAGCTAAACTTGATTGAAGAGAAAAGGTTGAAAGCCATCCGTCATGGTCAAATGTACCAAAAGCGAATGATGCGAGCTTACAAAAAAAAGGTTCATCCCAGAGAATTCCATGTGGGGGACCTAGTATTGAAAAAGATATTGCCCATACAAAAAGATTTCAGAGGGAAATGGATGTCCAAATTGGGAAGAACCTTATATGGTAAAGAAGGCCTTTTCTGGAGGAGCGTTGATTTTGACACAGATGGATGGCAAAAGCTTGCCCAATCCTATGAATTTAGACTCAGTTAAGAAGTACTTCACCTAAAAAAATTAAAAAAAAAAGAAGAAGAAGAACGGGAGAGGCCAAGGTGAAAACTCGCAAAGGGCGCCTTGAGACCAAAAGGGTTTTGAATTGAAAACCCAGGAAAAGGGCAATTTAAATCTTGATCAAAGATGAGGCATGTGGTAGTTTGGTTATCCTTGAATGAACAAGGAGGAGAGATGCTACGTCTTAGGACATCAACAAAGTATTTTGGATCTCCGAAACACATATCAAGTTCAAAAGGGTCCTCGAGAAGTTAGTGCAAAGAAACCCATGCTATGATATCTGGGGCACCTATTTTCATCTTATTCACTTTGTGTTTAAGAAAATTTGCTATGTTGATTAATTTATTCATTTCGAGCCTTGCTCCTAATAAATTTCGATTTTTTCCATTACTACAATCTTTTTCAAGCATTTTTACATTGAAATAACGATTAATGGACAAATACTACTCAAGTAAAGAGAGTTCTACATATTGCTCTAAAAGGTTTTCTAAAATAGCACAATGATCTGAAAACAGGACCATTATTCAGAACTAACCAAACTTAGGGGTTGGAAACATTTGAGAAAAAAATAGTCTAAATGGTGACTATTTCTTTAGATTTTCTATCAAAGATATCAGCTGAACAAGAAGGCATGGTAACACATCAGTAATAGAACCTTGATAAATATCAAGCAATGACAACATAAGCATTGAAAAGGGATCATTCTTGAAAAATGACATTCTGCATTCATGCAAATATCATTCATACACATCGAGTTAGGAGCATTTGATTCATTCCGATCATGATATCCTAATCACTAGGCATAAATAAGCCCATGAAATGGATTTTACAGGTCATGTTCCCTAGAAAACGGTGTAACAGGTCAGTGAAACTAAGAATCCTGTACCCCTGAAGTTATAGTAGGACGGATTATAGTCATCGTGACAGATCTTATCTCTCGAAAGTTGCAGTGGAGTAGATCGAAGATAGAAAATCTTACCTCTCTGAAGTTGCAGTAAAGTAGATTAAAGTTAAAAATCTTATCTACCTGAAGTTGCAGTGGAGCAGATTGAAGACAGGCTACGGATCTTATCTCCCTGAAGTTGTAGTGGATCAGATTAAAGCCAAAAACATCATCTTCTTGAAGTTGCAGTGGAGCAGATTGAAGTTACAAGTCTTATCCCCCTGAAGTTGCAGTGGGACAAATTGTGTAACGCCCTGAATTTTGGGCCTATAAGAATTAGGCCTTGGGCTTAGGAACGCCTAAAATTCTTGAGAGCAAGGTAATGACACAAATGCGTGTTAGTACTGCTGGGTTAGCAATATTGGAGTGTTTGGGGTCTTGGAGAAGTCCTGGGTTCAAACCTGGGCTTTAGCAAAAAATTTGGTTTTTGGTGAATTAAAACCTGGATGTTAGCTTAAAGGGTTTATATATTAAGTTGTGTTGTTTTAGGACACAAGTGAGCTTGTGTTATGGTGGCAAGTGGCGTGTTGGGCATGCATGGGGGAGGGGGTTCGAATCCCATGGCATACAAGTGGGAGGTTTTATTTTTCATCTCTGTGGCGTGAGAGGTAGAGTTTGATTCAAACTCTACAGAGGAGGTTGAGACTTGGTCATCAAGTTTGAATGGGGGATGTGGAGGGAATCAAGGAGCAATCAGTGGAGATTTTTAGGGAATTTGAATGAGAAGGGAGTATTGGTCGAATGGAAGAGCTTGAGTAGGGGGATCTCGGCCAAAGGGGTTTTATTTGTGCATTTTCGGCAACTTTGTGTGAGGATAGAAATCGAAACCCTCTTTGAAATTTTGGGTTTTTCTATTTTTCATTTCGGGATTTACTTCTTTCGTGGCATCTTATGCAACATTTTTGACCATTCGGGTCTTTCTTCCTTGTACTTTCTTTTTCTCTCAACTGTCATTCATTTTTGTCAAACACAATACCAATTGCCAATTGCCGAATTTTTCACTGAAGCCTACCTTTCTTCTCCACATCTTTCTCTCTGCCGAATCTGATTCATATTTTTCTTCTCTTGGTTTTCTCCTTTGGCCAAATCTAACTCCTTGTCTCTCTTGATTCCCTCAGCCGATTAGTCGCTTTCCCTTGTGACGCCAACCTCTGTCAAGTGGCAGATTGTTGCTTTATTCTACCGTTTCTATCGACTAATTTTGGTAAGTATTCCTTGTCCCTATTCGGTTCTTGGTCCCTTTTTGATGGCTCTTCACTGACAAAGCCGAATGATTCGGTTTAAGGTTGCTAACTCTTGGACCTTTCTCTTATGTTGGATTCTTTTGATTAATGCAGCATTTCGGTAAGATAGGGGTATAGACATCTTCGGTTAGCATCATAAGTGGGTTGGACAGCATTCTTGGAGGAAGGTGAGTATCAATTCCATGCTCGTTGGGATTGAACGTTAGTATTAGATATTGATATTAACCGAAGGAAAAACGTTGATGGATGTAGGTTTGCCGTTCGTGGGTTGCTTGTACGAGCTGTGAAAAATGTGTGTAATCGTACACCCAATGTTGTTTCTGTCAAAATGATGGATGAAAGGGCTTATTCACACCCTTGCTTAATTGTGAATCGACAAAAGCTGAAAAGCCAAAAAGCCGAAACTTAGGCATCTGAGGGCTCACGAGCGTGCGAACGCTCGTAAGGACAAATTGAGCCACAACCGTTGGCGATAGACTGTAGAGGCCGCCACGAACATTTTCGTGGGCTTAGGTTGTAATGGGCCTCGTAGGGTCGAAATGGGCCATGTGGGCCCAATGGGTTTGATAAACCATAAAAGTAACACATTTTAATCCCACGCTTAGCGTGTTTTTGAATTTCTATTTATAGAATTTGGTGAATTCGATGCTTCTAATCCTTTAAATTTGTATTTCTATACTTAGGTGAGCATAGGGAAGGAAAATAAGTGGAAAACGGGCCAAAAACGGACAAAACGGGCCACCTTAAGGATCGACACGGCCAAGCCAGAACCACACGGGTAGGACACATGCCCGTGTGAACCACACGGGCTGGACACATGCCTGTGTGCCAGCCCGTGTCGATCGCGAGCCACTCAAAAATTCACACGGCCTGAGCACCCTCACACAGGCTGAGCACACGCCCGTGTCCCTGTCGCACCCTGCTTTGTTTTCACGCGGAAAAAGTTGATTTTTAAGGTTTATGAGCCTCCTAAACTCTATAAATACACACCAGAGGAAGATCTAGGGGAGCACGCAGAGTAGATTGAAGAAATTACTCAAAGGAAGCCGTCGGAATCATCTCGGAAGCGGATTCACTCCAAGATTGAATATCTCCATCAAGTTCCTTAGAAGTTTTTAGGTTCTTTATGTCTTGTTATTTTCTTATTCCTAAGATGTTTTATTTCTACGTTATGAACTAAACTCCCTAAATACCTAGGGAGGATGAAACCTAGATGAATCTTATTATTCAATAAATCTGAATTACGTGATAAATACTTGTTCTTAATTATGTGTTCTTACTCCTTGTTTTAATGTTTTCAGAAATATTAATTCAAGCTTAATGTGCTTATTCAGTGGAGCAAAAGTCCTTGTTTAAGAGTAGATCCAGCATAATTAAGTGGAGTTGATTGCAACCCTAGAAATAGGGCGACATAAATCTGTCGGATTAGAGTCAAATCTAATAAGGGAATCCATAGATCGAGTTAATGCGACGATAGGGTTTTAATTAGAAAGAGATTTCAATTAATCAACCTAGAGTCAGTTGTTTTTAGTCTTGAAAGAGATATTAACATAATTTAGGGATTTCTACGGATCAAGTCGAGTGAATAAATCATTTAATTCAGAATCAGAGTAATAAGTGAAGTCTAGGTGGATTCTTCCTTGGGTATTGTCTTTATCATTGGTTTATTCGATTAATTCTTCACTTTCTGTCGCGTTCATAGTTTATTAGTTAGTTAAATTTTAGATTAAAAACAAATCCCTTAATCAGTAGGCTAAATAATAAAAAGAGAGTTATTACTGGTAATTTTAGTCCTTGTGGGTACGATATTTTGGACTCATCAGCTATACTACTGTTCGATAGGTGCGCTTACCTTTGTCGAAATATTAGTTAGTTTCGAGCCCATCAGGGCTCATGGGCCCCACATGGGTAAAATCCACGGTAAGAAAATAATAATAATAGATTGGGCAGCAAAATTCGTATAGCCGTAATGGAATTTGGGCTGAACGGGCCACACGAGCATGTGGGCCCACTTGAGCCGAGTATTGGGCCTTAGGCCCAATTATACTATTTTGGCCATATAAGTTATCTGAGTCGTTCGAGACGACGGTAGGCCTTTGGAAAGGTCGTATACTATACCGAGACCTCTAGGGAGTAAAATTACCAAAATACCCTCGAAGGGTAAAATTACCGAGATACCCCCAATTTACAAAATTATCGAAATACCCTCGATTTGCAAAATTATCGAAATACCTCCAATTTTCAAAATTACTAAAATACCCTTAATTTGCAAAATTATCGAAATACCCCCTATTTGTAAAATTACCAAAATACCCTTAGTTTGCAAAATTATCGAAATACCCTCAGTTTGCAAAATTACCGAAATACCCCTGTAGGGTAGAATTATCGAAATACCCCTGAAGGGTAGGATTACTAAAATACCCTCATATGGAAAAATGACTGTTTTGCCCTCGTGGATAAACGATTGTTTTATGCTATGTTTCGACTGACCTGAGCTATGATTTGTCTGTCTTTCTTGAGTATGCCATGTGATTTATATATATGTGCTTTGCATACCTGACATGCTGCATGGGATTGGGATTTTGTAATTGGAGGAAGTGATTGATCTGTTAGGGTCGCCCGAGACGACTGTGGACCCACCAATTTGATTGTTAGGGTCGCACGGGTCTTCCTAGACGACTGTGGACCTACCGATGGCTTTAAGCTGCTTATATTCTGGCAGCTCTGCTACGATATCGGTTAGTGTCACAATCGGTGCTAATATTGGTGTGCTGGCTAGGTGGGTCGATTTTATCCCCACATGGTGTGTTGGTTGGTACAGGTGGTGTGCTGGCCGGATTGGGGTGGGGTGGGGTGCATTCGTACACTATTGCATTTCTGTTTATGAGATCTGATACTAATATAGGCTAGGACCAAAAATTCTATTATGGGCCGAGACCTAAACGATTTTGCGATGGGCTTAGGCCCATCAAACCTATCTTCAGGATCGAATAGGGCTCGTGCCTGCATCAAGCTTTCTAAATTCTATCTATCTGTCTAACTGTTTTTATATTAGGGGATTACATATTGAGTTTTCGTAAACTCACCCCGTCTTTAACTGTGCAGGCAATCCCCAGCCTTAGACAGATCGGAGGTGTGAGGGACTCGGAGATGGCCACACAACTGCTTCTGTTTTTCCATTAAGTTATTCATAAGTACTTTGTTTTGGTTTGGTTTGTAATAAGGCCTTATAAAGTTTTCGGATTTTAAATTTTAGGTTTGGTTTTATTTTAATTTATATCTATTAGAAGTAAATCGCGGTTTTTCCAAAATGATTACTATTTTCAAAACACTACGTTACAACTACTATTTTCAGTTATCACGTTTCCGCAACGTTTTAAAAAAAACTTCCGCGGTTGAAGGAGATTTTAAAGGAAATCAATAACATTTTAAAAGTGAACAACCTTACCCCGTTTTGAAAATAAACGAACGCAAGCTGAGGCTTTACACAAGTTTTAAATGCCAAGAAGTTTTTAAATATTAAGAAGGGTTTTCAAAGAAAACATGGTTTTCGAAAAATACTTCAATGTGACACGCCAGATTCAGGCCTAACTTCTAGGTTGGGTTTGGGGTGTTACAAATTGAAGATAGCAAATCTTCTCTCTCTGAAATTGCAGTAAAGTAGATTAAAGCTATAAATCTTATCTTTCTGAAGTTGCAGTGGAGCAGATTGAATGTAACATCCTAGATTAGGGGTTATGCGTTTGGAGCATAACTCAAGTGTTAGTAGGTTTTAAGTGTGGTTGGTGATGTTTTAAGGGTTTTTAAAACTCTAGGATTAAAAAGGGAATGTATTGGAAATTTTTGAAATTTTAAGTAAAAAGGGGAAATTGGGCTAAGGAGGCCTTAAAGAAAATTTTTGTGGGCATTTTTAGCATAAGAAAGGCTTTGGTAAAGTGGCTACCGTGTGCCACTTAAAGGTTTGGAGGTTGATGGGCGCAGTTCGAGCTTTGGCCGAGCAAATGTTTTGCATTTTAATTTTTGGGGTAAACGGCCTAGGAAGGCCTTATAACTAAATGTGGGGGCTTTATGGCAAGAAAGTCGGATGGGAGAGTTGGCCTGGGACGTTGGAGGGGCTGCTGCTGTTAAACGTCCCTGGTTCGAATCTAAGAGGTAGCAAAATGAGTTTTTCTTTCCTTTTTATTTTCTTGCTAACGTGGGTGAAGAGTTTGGCTCGCACTGCTCTTTGATGAGCATTCGATTGAGTTGGCAAGCACATGGAGTCCTTGTTTTTTTATTTGATGGGATAAGATGGGGATATTAATTAGTTTTTTTATTAATTCTAAGGATAATAAAAGATAAAGAAGATATTAGTGGATTATTGGATTATTGTTTGGGATTAATTCAATTATTTGAATTAAATCAATTTAGTGGCTAGGAGAATTTCAAGGAATTGATTAGAAATTGAACTCCTTGTTGGAAGGAGTGGACGGCAAGCTTGAAAGGAGGGGGTGCCGAATGCTTATAAAAGCACCAATTGACCACTTTGCTTTGTTATTTTTTTTCATTTCTGCTTAGCCGAAAATTCTAACCTCTTTTCCTTCTTATTTTTCTTTCATTTTTCCATTACCCTCAAACCCCTTTAGCCGAATCATTTACTCCTTTTTACCTTTCTTCTTCTTTTTCTTACTAAAAGTCCAGCCTTGTTTAATTATAAAATTAATCATAGCCGAATTTAATCCCTATCAAAGTGCCGAAATCCCTTTCCTTTATATTAAACTCCATTTGGCCAAAAATTGTGCAAGAGAAGGTGGCTTTCCTTTAGTCGATTTCGGAAGGTAAGGGTCTTAGGCTGAATGTGTATATTCTTCTCATTATGACGACTTTGGTAAAGGTAGGTGTGGGTTCCAAAGAATCATTAATTAAGGGTACTAATCACGATTTAACCAAATTTGTTTGTAGGATCTTCTGGATTTGAGAATAAGCAAGTGAGTTCGCCAACGTCACAATCAATTTTCGATTCGTGATTCGGGTTTGAAGCTAATATTCTAAACGGTTAGGTAAGGCTTTCGGGTTAAATACTAACCCTTTGGATATTTTGGTTTGGCCGAATGGCCTAGGACACTAAACCTTGTGCTTGGCCGAATATAGGCAAGGAAATCTAGGGTGGACGACTTAATTCTTCGGGACCTAGGAATTACGATAGTATCAGTGTGTAAAAACTCATTACACACTTTATTAATTTACATGATTATCAAGTTATTGTTAGTCACTCTTGTGGTAATGTTTGCTTATGGCTAAGCATGGATTCCGGTAAGTCCCCTAACTTGCGATTGTTGATATATGATTTGCTTGCCATCACCGATGCTAAATGTTATGCCATGATATATGATAATTGATATATAAGCATGTGATGGTGGGATTAATGAGAGGAGGGGATGATTTTATGGATCGCCGCCGGTGGTTTTGACCACAAGATGGGTTGGCCCCATCAGATTATTTGTGACCTATGGTCATCGGTGGTTTTGACCACAACGATTAATTATTTGCGACTAAGTCCCGGTGGTTTGGTACCACCATGGTTTTGACCACATTTGATATATTGTGACCTATGGTCATCGCTGGTTTTGACCACACGATGGGTGGGTTGGCCCCATCATCGATTTGTGACTCTAAGTCATCGGTGGTTTGACCACCAAAGGGTTTTGACCACACGGGGGTAGAAAAGAAGTATGGATGGTTAGGTTGGGTTGCATGTGCATGTTTATTAATGACTTGTGTATGAGTTACTTTACTGGGTGGGGATTACACACTCGAGTCTTGGTGACTCACCCTTTCCTTAACATTTTGCGGATGAGTAGATCGCGGAGATGGAGCCTGATGGACTCGAGGTGGCCATGCAAAGGACATTTTAATAGATGAACTGGACTTTGTTTTATTTTATTTAATGTTGGTTTATTTTAATTAAGTTGTAATAAGGCCTCCTAGAATTATTTTATTATTGTTACATGCTTTGAATATTTGTTTAAACTATTTAATTATGTTAAAAATGAATTCACATGTTTTTCCCAATCAAACGTAAAATGTTTTAAAAATGCCATCGGGCACATTTGCAATCTATAAACAACCCGACTTAATAAATATTTCTAAGCAACACTAAGTATGGTTTTTAACAAGAGACTTGAAAACGCAAGGTTTTCGACAAAACTTAAATCGGTTTTAAAATGGTTCTCAAATTGTTTTCTCTGTAGCAAACCAAATTCGGTCGTAGTGTTTGGGCCGGGTTTGGGGTGTTACAAATTGGTATCAGAGCCCAGTTCAAAGCTCGGTTGTGGGGGCCCAAGGCCCAAAAATGTTTTGGTAGGCCTTATGGTATGATTTTTGGGTTTTTAAGCAGCATGGCCCGAGTCTCCGGCACCAATCCGCCCAGGTAAGTACCTCTAACTTCTGTGTGATTTATTATTTGTAGAAGGGTAGGCATGGAACGTAGACAGTATGATAAGTGCTTTAAACTTTAGGACTAGTTACCCCAAACAAAGACATAAGACTTTAAAAGCCTAATTAAACAAACCTAGGACCAAGTCGCCGAGTTAGGGTGTGGTAACCTTGGTGCGCATGTCTAGGATTGGATCCGGAAGAGCTTGGTACTTAAGCAGTCCTCGTGACTCACCTCCTCTTCGCGGGAATCCTACCTGGTGCGTAGCTTCGGTTCACCCTAACCAAGAGGACTCGGTCATAGGCTAAACATACTGAATAAAACCCGAAAAGGGATTAGCCATGTTTTATGAAAACCCTAATTTTAAAAATCATTACAATACTCCTTTTAAATAGTAGGGAAAAATTATTTTTGGAAAAATTTTTAAAATATTCTTGGCTTATCAAAATTACCAAAATGCCCCTGACTTCCAAAATTACCAAAATAAACCCGATTTCTGAAATTTCGGCAATACCTTTGATTTGAAAAATATTTTCAAAAATACCCTCGAAACTTGGAGATTTCAAAATGCCTTGATTTGTAAAGATTATTTTTGTGACCTCGATTATTACCAAAATACCCTATAAGAAAAATGACGAAATTACCCACAGGGTAGGGAATGATCGAAATGTCCAAAGTGGTGAAGTGAATGTTGTGGATGAATGTGAATGTGATTCTCTGAATTAGAATAGTAAACTTGAACTAAAACTTTGTTCGATCGAAAGAACCACTTCTAGAAATTCTTTTCATAAAATTGTTCATGGTTAAACAAAGGGAACAAATACTAATGCATAAAACTTTTTAATCAGATTAAATCGCAACGTTAGAAATGAGTTCTAGGGGATGTGTTAGATTTGTTAAGATCAGTCAAGCGCACATAAGCGTGGTACGGTGAGTTAGGATGTACGATTATTCGTTAGTAAGTAATTTCGAGGACGAAATTATTTTTAAGGAGGGTAGAACTGTAACATCCTAGATTAGGGGTTATGCGTTTGGAGCATAACTCAAGTGTTAGTAGGTTTTAAGTGTGGTTGGTGATGTTTTAAGGGTTTTTAAAACTCTAGGATTAAAAAGGGAATGTATTGGAAATTTTTGAAATTTTAAGTAAAAAGGGGAAATTGGGCTAAGGAGGCCTTAAAGAAAATTTTTGTGGGCATTTTTAGCATAAGAAAGGCTTTGGTAAAGTGGCTACCGTGTGCCACTTAAAGGTTTGGAGGTTGATGGGCGCAGGTTCGAGCTGCTGGAGCAGCGTTTTGCATTTTAATTTTTGGGGTAAACGGCGTAGGAAGGCCTTATAACTAAATGTGGGGGCTTTATTGCAAGAAAGTCGGATGGGAGAGTTGGCCTGGGACGTTGGAGGGGCTGCTGCTGTTAAACGTCCCTGGTTCGAATCTAAGAGGTAGCAAAATGAGTTTTTCTTTCCTTTTTATTTTGCTGCTAACGTGGGTGAAGAGTTTGGCCTGCACCTGGCTCTTTGATGAGCATTCGACTGGAGTTGGCAAGCACATGGAGTCCTTGTTTTTTTTTATTTGATGGGATAAGATGGGGATATTAATTAGTTTTTTTATTAATTCTAAGGATAATAAAAGATAAAGAAGATATTAGTGGATTATTGGATTATTGTTTGGGATTAATTCAATTATTTGAATTAAATCAATTTAGTGGCTAGGAGAATTTCAAGGAATTGATTAGAAATTGAACTCCTTGTTGGAAGGAGTGGACGGCAAGCTTGAAAGGAGGGGGTGCCGAATGCTTATAAAAGCACCAATTGACCACTTTGCTTTGTTATTTTTTCATTTCTCGCTTAGCCAAAAAATTCTAACCTCTTTTCCTTCTTATTTTTCTTTCATTTTTCCATTACCCTCAAACCCCTTTAGCCGAATCATTTACTCCTTTTACCTTTCTTCTTCTTTTTCTTACTAAAAGTCCAGCCTTGTTTAATTATAAAATTAATCATAGCCGAATTTAATCCCTATCAAAGTGCCAAATCCTTTCCTTTATATTAAACTCCATTTGGCCAAAAATTGTGCAAGAGAAGGTGGCTTTCCTTTAGTCGATTTCGGAAGGTAAGGGTCTTAGGCTGAATGTGTATATTCTTCTCATTATGACGACTTTGGTAAAGGTAGGTGTGGGTTCCAAAGAATCATTAATTAAGGGTACTAATCAGTTTAACCAAATTTGCTGTAGGATCTTCGGGATTTGAGAATAAGCAAGTGAGTTCGCCAACGTTCGTCAATCAATTTTCGATTCGTGATTCGGGTGCTGAAGCTAATATTCTAAACGGTTAGGTAAGGCTTTCGGGTTAAATACTAACCCTTTGGATATTTTGGTTTGGCCGAATGGCCTAGGACACTAAACCTTGTGCTTGGCCGAATATAGGGCAAGGAAATCTAGGGTGGACGACTTAATTCTTCGGGACCTAGGAATTACGATAGTATCAGGTGTGTAAAAACTCATTACACACTTTATTAATTTACATGATTACTGTTATTGTTAGTCACTCTTGTGGTAATGTTTGCTTATGGCTAAGCATGGATTCCGGGTAAGTCCCCTAACTTGCGATTGTTGATATATGATTTGCTTGCCATCACCTGATGCTAAATGTTATGCCATGATATATGATAATTGATATATAAGCATGTGATGGTGGGATTAATGAGAGGAGGGGGATGATTTTATGGACTGTCGTCAATGGTTTTGACCACAAGATGGGTTGGCCCCATCAGATTATTTGTGACCTATGGTCATCAGTGGTTTTGACCACAACTATTAATTATTTGCGACTAAGTCCCAGTGGTTTGGTACCACCAGTGGTTTTGACCACATTTGATATATTGTGACCTATGGTCATCAGTGGTTTTGACCACACGATGGGTTGGCCCCATCATCAGATTTGTGACTCTAAGTCATCAGTGGTTTGACCACCAGTGGTTTTGACCACACGGGGTAGAAAAGAAGTATGGATGGTTAGGTTGGGTTGCATGTGCATGTGCATGTTTATTAATGACTTGTGTATGAGTTACTTTACCGGGTGGGGGATTACACACTGAGTCTTGGTGACTCACCCCTTTCCCTTAACATTTTGCAGATGAGTAGATCGCGGAGATGGAGCCGGATGGACTCGAGGTGGCCATGCAATGGACATTTTAATAGATGAACTCGGACTTTGTTTTATTTTATTTAATGTTGGTTTATTTTAATTAAGTTGTAATAAGGCCTCCTAGAATTATTTTATTATTGTTACATGCTTTGAATATTTGTTTAAACTATTTAATTATGTTAAAAATGAATTCACATGTTTTTCCCAATCAAACGTAAAATGTTTTAAAAATGCCATCGGGACATTTGCAATCTATAAACAACCCGACTTAATAAATATTTCTAAGCAACACTAAGTATGGTTTTTAACAAGAGACTTGAAAACGCAAGGTTTTCGACAAAACTTAAATCAGTTTTAAAATGGTTCTCAAATTGTTTTCTCTGTAGCAAACCAAATTCGGTCGTAGCGTTTGGGCCGGGTTTGGGGTGTTACATTGAAGCCACAAATCTTATCTCCCTGAAGTTGCAGTGGAGTAGATTAAAGCGACAAATTCTATACCTCTGAATTCGCAGTAGGTTAGAATGAAGCTACTGAAAGAAGAGAAGCGCCAAGGAAGTCGAGATTCAGAGACCGGGCAGAATTGGTCCTTCTTAAAAGTCTTTGCTCCATCCTCGTTACACGACAACGAGCAAAAAGGGGCAGCTATAATAGGCCCAATTAGCCCGGGCCCAAAACCATAAAAAACCAAACAGAAAATAATAATAGTCCAGTCCATTTTTTCAAAAGCCCAAACAACAATAGGCCCACATGCTTAAACATTTTCATCAGAAACCCTAGGGTTTCTAGTCCCTGGCGCCGCTGCTACCTCCTCGAGCATACCGCCCGCGCCTCGTCCCGAGGCCTATCTTTCCCCCTAGCGCGCCTTTGCCGTCGTTTCACCAAAACGGCAAGGTTCTCCTCTGTTGACTCGCCATCATCTGCAAAAGAAGAAAAAGAGAACAGCAACAAACAAAAAGCAAACAGTAAAATAAAAAAAAATAGAATATGTAAACGGCTATAAAAGCCGGATTCCATGTAATTTTTCAAAAAAAAAAGGATCGAATAGAAAAAGAAAAAAGAAAGATTTATCAAAAAGAAAAAGGTGATATTTTTATTTTTTTATTTCATTTTCGAAATAAAATAAAAATATATATAAAAAATTCGGTTACCTGTTGTTGTTCTCCATCACCGACGCCTCTTCCGAGCCAAAGGTGTAACACCCCTTACCCGTATCCTACGCCGGAACCGGGTACGAGGCATTACCGGACTTAACAATACATTCTACCAAATCCCGAGCCACAAAATTTCACTTATAATTTAAACTTTAACAAACACATGCATACACAAGCATTATAACTCCATGACCAATATAAGCCACAACTCGTGGCCAAATACAGAATAATCCTTATTGCCGTTATGAAGTAATACATTTGGTCAAATTAATTAACACACATACAAAATGACTTAGTCAAGCCCCTATACATGCCATAATTTAAATCATTTATAAATAAAGATACCCATAGATAGCTTGATAGTGTGAAGCGATCTCCGACGACCTCCAGCCCGAGCTTGTTTAATAGGACTCTGAAACATGGGAATGAGAAGGGGGTAAGCTTATAAAGCTTAGTAAGTTCACATGTAAAAATAATAAGCATTAGCAATGAATTTAGCTTACTACTAAGCTGTCATAACTTGCATAAATATTGCTAAGTTCTTACTTTCCCAACTTACTCATTTGTAGCCTTACCAAAGCCTCAACAAGAAAAATCCTCACAACAAGTTCTCAAATTGATACAATCATTAAATCACATGCTTATACCTTATTACTCATATTCACATTAATCTGTCTACTTGAATCGCTGTCACTAAATTATTTATTTCTTGAGCTACAGAGCTCCGAATTACAAACCACTAATTTTCCCTAAAATCAGACTCATATATCTTCATACCATAAAATTTATAGAATTTTTGGTCTTGCCAATTAGTACAGTTTATTCATTAACATTTCCCCTGTTTCACTGTTCGACTGTTCTGACCACTTTTCACTACGAATCAATTTTATCATTTTACAGAATTCATATGATGTTATAATCTATTTTTTTTGAAATTATACTCATTAAGGATTTCAAACATATAACTTATATCCCATAATTATTTTTTAAAATTTTTTTATGATTTTTCTAAGGCAGAATAGGGGATCACGTAATCATTCTAAACTAGTCTCACAAAAATTCAAATATCTCAAAATATACAAATCCTTTGTTTTCTCTATTTCTTTTATATGAAAATATAATCAATAAGCTTTAAATCAATATCTCATAAAACTTATAATTCAATTTCTAATATTTTTGGTGATTTTTCAAATTCATGTCACTGCTGCTGTCCAAAACAGTTTTATTGTAAATTTTTGCTCTCTCTCACTTTAGTTGTATTCATTACTTACCTATAACAATCTTTCCAATTTCTAATTACATATCGAGCATATTTCTCATACGTTACACATGCATATACCTACACTTATCACTACAAAGTCACACATAATTTCACTTAATCGATTTTCATCTTAACGAAGGTTCGCTCAAATATCGAGCACATTGTTCATAAATTTTCACACGTATACCTGCACTTATCCATCACATAGTCATATTCAATTACACTTAGCCGTTACGTGATCACATGTATTTTCACTTAGTGAATTTCCCGTTGAACTCATCGGAATAATAACAGATACACGGTGGCTTTGCACATAGTACCACCCTTATAGCCG
Source organism: Gossypium sturtianum (assembly GCA_025698515.1). Lineage (NCBI taxonomy): Eukaryota > Viridiplantae > Streptophyta > Magnoliopsida > Malvales > Malvaceae > Gossypium > Gossypium sturtianum. The sequence continues at coordinate 3,993,047 of CM046946.1, read as the reverse complement.
GCTATCCGGTGCACATAATAGCTTTGCACATAGTACTACATGTGACCAAAACCATCACTTACACATAGTGGCTGCGCACTTAGTACCACACATGTGATCGAAACTATCGGGCACGCATAGTAGCCTGCACTTAGTACTACACATGCGACCTATCCGTCTGGTACACGTAGTAGCCTGCACTTAGTACTACACACGTGACCTAAAACCATCTTGTAGCTCTCTTGTACACATAGTGGCCTGCACTTAGTACCACACATGTGATCGAAACTATAGGGCACGCATAGTAGCCTGCACTTAGTACTACACATGCGACCTATCCGTCTGGTACACGTAGTAGCCTGCACTTAGTACCACACATGTGACCTAGCTACCTCATTCGTATCTTTTCTATTCCGAAGGTTCAACCGGGAATTATCACTTTTCAACATTTTACCAATTCATCCATAATCAATCACAATTCATAATTTGCATCAAATAATTACTCCATATTCAACCATATCTCATATAATATAACAAAATATTAAAACATAAATAAAAACGATGTATTATTTACATACAAACTTACATTCTTGCACTCACTTGCACACATTATTACTTGCCTTTTCATTTTACAATTTTATCACTTTACCAGGAACACTTGTACATATGTGCCACTATAAATGTAGCCGAAGCTACCACTGATTTGTAGCCGAAGCTACCATTGATTTGTAGCCAAAGCTACCACTTTTCACTTGTTAACTTGGTAGTACTTGTTATAATACTTGCAACTAGTTAATTATGATTCATACAATAAATAAACAATTTAACATACACATAATAATGTATTATCTACATACAGACTTACATAATTACATTCTCAATCTCATCACATAATCAATTTAACTTATCCTCCCCAAATTATTCTATTCAATACTTTCTTGATATTACACAAAGCCATCTTCCTAATTTGGTCTTACATGTAAACTTATACTAATTCTCATTAAAATGTCGAGTCATTATCAAACATTATAATTATATTGGAAAATCAATACTAAAGTATTCATAACTAAAATTTCAATTTAACATTCAAACTTGCATCATTAAATGCTTATTAAACAAATGAACTTACCTCGATACCAAAACGGTCATTTTACCAACTTTCCCAGTTTTTGATTTTCCTCCCGTTCTAGGTCAAAATCTCATTTTTTGGGGTCTAAAACATCACATTTCACTTATTTAATTAACTTACTACTCAAAAAAGTCCCTAACTCAAACTTTTGAAAAATTACAAATTTGCCCCTAAACTTTTGCATAATTATGATTTTGCCCCTATGCTTGAAAATTAAACTTCATCCCTTATTCTTATGTTTTATAACATGCTGATCATTTTTCCCTTCTATGGCAACATCAAATTCTTTCTCTAACATGCACTAATGTACATTAGGTATTTTTGCCGATTATGTCGTTTTACTCGTTTTCACTTAAAATCGCTTAGTAAAAGTTGTTTAACATAATTCTAAGCTTCATATTATGCCATAAAACATCAAAATAAACACATTTCACCTATGGGTATTTTTCCAAATATGAACCCTAGGCTAAATTATTGCTAGAATAAGCTAAATCAAGTTACCAGGACTCCAAAAACGTAAAGAACATGAAAAACGGGACTAGAATGGACTTACCATGAAGCTTGGAAAACTTGGAAACCCTATCCATGGCTTCCCACATGTTAAATTCGGCCTAAGCTTGAAGATGGACAAATTTGGCATTTAAATTTTGTTTTTAATTCATTTAATTCACTAAATTACCAAAATACCCCTTAAAAAATCTTTTGAAACATGCCCATCCATGTCCATTTTTGTCCACCAACTTAACCAATGGTCTAATTATCATTTAAGGACTTCCAATTTAAAATTTCATAACAATTGGACACCTCTAACATGTAGAACTCAACTTTTACACTTTTTACAATTTAGTCCTTTTGACTAAATTGAGTGCCCAAACGTCAAAATTTTTGAATGACATTTTCACAAAATCATTCCGTGAAATTGTAGACCATAAAAATATAAATAAAATAAATATCTCAACATCGAATTTGTGGTCTCGAAACCACTGTTCCGACTAAGCCCAAAATCGGGCTGTTACAAAAGGTCATCGAATCCCTAGGGATTAGGCCAAGACCAAGGCGGAGCTTCGAAAACTGAAAGGTTTCTCCTCTTTCTAGAAATTTGGCGTCGGTTTAGGGGTTTTGGACTCCGAAATCGGAATCTAACGCTTAAAAATAAGCAAAAAATGGTTTTTTGAGGGGCCGGTCACCGTGGACAGCGGCGCCATCGCCGGCGACCGAAACCTTAGTCCGGCAGGGGAGAATGAGAGAGAGTTGAGAGGTTTTTTTTTTTTTTTTGAAAAGAATGAGGAAATGAAAACAAAAATCTGAAAATTGGCTTAAATAGGATGTCAAAACGATGCCGTTTTGGCCAGTTCCCTCAAGCATCAAAACGACGCCGTTTTGATGCGACCTAATCTGATCCGACCCGACCCACCCGGCCTAGGATCCACGTGTTTTTTGTAACGAAAGGTTTATTTGAGCTTTTGGCCCTTCTGCTTTTTCGACCAGTTTGAATTTAGTCCTATTCTTTGTTTTTCTTTTAATTTAACCCATAATTTTATGTTTATTTTAATTTAGCCCCTGGACAAACGACACCGTTTTGGAGGATAGGGAATATTTCCCCATTTGGTCTCCCATCTCATTCGAGCATTACAAATTGATCCCCTGCCTTATTTTTATTCCTTATTTTGGCCCAAAATTCTGTTTAATTTTCAATTTAGTCCTTTGGACATTTATTTTATTTAATTTTGGCCCTGTATAGATTTTTTTAAAATATTATTTTTTATTTATTTTCTTATTTATTATGCCCTCATTTTTTATTTTTTGAAAAATTGTTTTTTTTTTATTTTTATCTTCTTTTCATTAAGCATTTATTTATTTGTTTTATTTTCTTATTTTATTATTATCTATTTGTATTTATGTATTATTTCTTTTTACATATACTTAAAAATTAGATTTTTTATACTCTTTTATTTGCGTAATTTTTTATATTTATTATCGTTATTATTTTGATTCTCGTCATTTTATTATTTCTTATTTTTTTTATATTTTCATGTCATGTTTATTTATCTTTTAATCACGCATATTCCATTTTTTTATTTATCTTAAATTACATCATTTATTTATTATTACCATGATAGGATCATTAATATCAATGTTATTATTATAATGATGATTGCTATTATAATTTTCTTTCATTTACTTATTATTTATCATTCTACCTATATAGTCATTTTAAATTATTTCGTTATCATTATATTATACACTATGTTCAAACACATTTGTCCATTTTTTATGATGCCCGAATTAAATACATATACCATCGCAAGTGTTATATTAATTTTTATTCGATACATAAAAATGAAACTTTTAAAAATAGGCAATGTTTTGTATTTGTAGATTCGAGAAGTCATACCCTAACTTATGGGGTTTCGATTTTTCTCATTGAATCTAAATAACCAAATATCCTTTTAAAATTAAAATATGTGAGATTTAAATAAAAATAACGGCAAGCTTATTCTCAAAGGTTCAAAATATTGTGTCCTAACTTACGGGGTATGACATTTTGTTATCTCGAGGAGAGGGCCTTTAACGTTTATTTCAAGCAATTTGTAAGTAAAACTAACATTAATGCAAAGAAAGATTGTATTTTTTTAAAGTGTTTTCAACTTTCAACGCTAAGACACGAATTAATCTATTAGGTACTAATTTTGGGCGTCACGAGGGTGCTAATCATTCCTCGTATGTAACCGACTCCCGAACCCATTTTCTGGATTTTCGTAGACCGAAAAACATTGTTTTGATAAATCAAATATCTTATTAAAACGATCAAATCACGAGGTGATCCGATCATACCTCATAAAAAATATTGGTGGCGACTTCCATTTCATTTTCATTTTCAAAATCAAAGTCGACTCCTTTTAAAAAAAATGGTTTCGAGACTTCCCATTTAGCCTAACATGTTAAACTTGATAATACCAACGAAGATATTGGTTGGATTCCTTACTGCTTTTTGTTTGTTTTTAACACGTCCATTGACTTGTAATAGTAAAAGTCTTGGCACTTTTATTATTAATAGTAAAAGTCTTGGCATTTTTATTATTATTGATAGACCCCCAATAATGCACATATTTATGCAGTCTTGTGGTGGAGCCCAGACAAGCTATCGACATCCTTGGAAGACAATATACTGTTACATCTTCGGCATCCCATACCAGTGGTGCCAGAAGAAGCGAAACCCAAACTTCAGGCAATGGTTCCAATATCCATTCCTTGAAGGATAAAATAGAGACGCCAAGTTCAGACACAGATAGTGAGTTCTTGGTTAGTATTTTGTTCTTTTCATTGGCTATGAAGATTACTATTTTGTTCTTGTTCTTATGGTTTTCCAAGTGTAAAGTAATGATTGTTCTGGTTCTTAATAAAAGTTGAATTTTCTTAGCAAAATGAACAAATTTATAAAATATGATCAAAAAAATCATTTCGAACGGTTCTTAAGAGAACCATTGACTTGTAATTAATCCAAAGTCTTTGTGGTCTTATTGCCTAATTCATAAAAATTATTCCAAGTCTTGCATTGATGGACCCCATAAACCGTGCTTTTAAAAGCACTTGCTAGGAAGTAAACTGGATTAAAATAAATTCCACCCAAATTAGTAAGCAACAAGACCAAATTAATTTATAACTTGTAATTGGGGTAGGTTGGCACATTCTTTTATTGAATAAATATCAAAATTGTATTTGAAATTTAATTTAATGAATAATATCTTATATAAAATTTGATTTTATGTAATTATATATAAATCTTTTATTTGATTCAATTTTCACAAATTATTAACAATATTATCGAATTAGTATAATTTACGTTGTTATATTGTATACACAAATAATTATATTAATCTAGTATGAAAATAAATGCATGTAATTTAAACATATATAACAGAATCAAAATTAAAATTTTATATATAATTACATCAAATCAAATTTTAGCATCAAATTTCATATATAAATTAATAAATAATTTTTTAAAATAATATAATTAATGAATTTAAAAAAAAAAAACTATGAAAGCTTAGAAATATACATATCTAATTGAGATGTGATATGATTGCATCACAATGCCTAAGGGCACGATCTAATACATCGTTGTATCAAGTAGTTGTATCATAATCTCTTAACGTAAAAATGGCTACATGCGCAGCCGCACCCACTATCAGAAATCTTCCCACCACAAAGTAGGAGATTCCATACGATGCTTTGTAGGTCCAATGTAGGGCAAGAATGTCGAACTTTATTTTAGTGAGGAATGAATTATTTTATTCCAGGAAATGAATTACCTTGTGTTGCAGCAGCTTTCCTCAAAATCCTTACTCCGAAAATGAAGAAAGCTCAAAAAGCTGAGAATATGTATCTCAAATCTCGTAAACCTGAATTTCTCTTCATATTATTTTTCTTATACACCCTTCCTATGGGGTTACTTGTTCATTTTACCATGGCTGCAGCAATTGATGATGGTAACATCCATTTCAATTTGACTGATTTCACCCCAAATATGCCTCACATAGAGTTTGAAGCTGATACAACCGCATCAGGTGGCCAAATCCAACTCACCACCAACCAGAGAAACAAGGCTTTAAACGGTAGTGTTGGTCGAGCCACTTATTACCAACCCATGCGCCTTTGGGACAATTCATCAGGGAAGCCCCGACTTGCAGATTTCACCACTCATTTTTCTTTCTCCATCGATTCCTTGAATAAGTCCTCCGGAGATAGGGGTGATGGGTTTGCGTTTTTCCTAGCTCCCGGTGGCTCAAAAATCCCTCCTCAATCCGGAGGTGGTTGCTTGGGACTTCAAAGTTGCGATTCAGACGCCAACTCTAAATTTGTTGCAGTGGAATTTGATACGTTTCCCAATGTATGGGATCCTCTGGGGTCAGATCACGTGGCCATTGATCTCAACTCTATCAAGACTTCTTTTTACCCTGTCCAATGGACGTGGAGTGGCATTGAACATGGAGGAAAGGTTGATGCTTTCATCACTTACAACTCTAGTACAAAAAACCTGAGTGTCTTTTTACTTGGTGCCGAGGACTTTAATCGTCCAAATTCATCTAATCTTTCTGCAATATTGGATCTTAGTCAATATTTACCAGAATGGGTCACTTTTGGCTTCTCCGGATCCACTGGATCTAGCATTGAGCTACACCCTATTTATTCCTGGAGTTTCAGCTCCAACTTACAAGTTTCCAAGAATAAAACCATCAATCCTCCAAATGTACCACCAATCCCTCCATTCGACCCCAGAAGGAAGAAAGAGACATGGCTACGGGTAGTTCTAGCCATTGTTGGTTGCATTTCTACTTTGCTCCTAGTTCTAATTCTGGTTTGGCTTTTCTGTAGAAGGAGAAAGTACAGAAGGATGAGGGAAGATGGGACCATTTCTTTCAACGTAAACGTGGAAATGGTGACAGCACCTAGGAAGTTTTCCTACAAGGAACTCAGGCTTGCAACCAATAATTTTGCCGATGAAGGTCTCCTTGGAGAGGGAGGTTTTGGAAAAGTTTATTTAGGCTTCTTGAGGGACATCAATTCCAATATTGCTGTCAAAAGGATAACTCCAAATTCTCAACAAGGGGTGAAAGAGTACGAATCCGAAATTACCACTATTATCAAATTGAGGCACAGGAATTTGGTCCAACTCATCGGTTGGTGCCATGACAATAAAGAGTTCCTCATTGTGTATGAGTTCCTTCCAAATAGGAGTCTCGATTACCATCTACATAAAGAGCCATGCTTGTTGACATGGGATACAAGGTATAAAATCGCCATGGGAGTGGCCTCAGGGTTGTTTTATCTGCAAGAAGAATGTGATCGATGCGTGCTGCATCGAGACATCAAGTCAAGTAATGTTCTGCTAGATTTTAGTTTCAATGCCAAGCTTGGTGACTTTGGGCTGGCTAGGCTTGTTGACCACGGACAAGGGTCTCAAACAACAAAGTTGATCCTTGGGACTGATGGTTATATAGCACCCGAGTGTCTTGACACATACAAAGCCATTAAGGAATCCGACCTATACAGCTTTGGTATTGTTGCCTTAGAAATAGCCTCCGGAAAGAAGGCCGTAGCTGTAATTGAAAGGAATGGCAAGAGATTCAAGACAAAACTGGTGGAATGGGTTTGGGAATTGTATAGGGAAGAGCGTCTTTTGGATGCTGCTGACCCAAGATTGTCTGGAAACTACGACATGGAACAAATGGAACGGTTGCTGTTAGTTGGGCTGGCTTGTGCTCACCCAAACTATTTTGACCGCCCATCCATAAGGCAGGCTATTGAAATACTTGGTTCCAAAGCCCCACTTCCCAGTTTACCACGCGAGATGCCGGTTCCATTACACATTGCAGCTCTGCAAGACAACATCGTTACATCTTCAGCATCCACTTCATCCTATACCAGTGGCCAAACTCAAAGTTGAGGCACTGGGTCAAGTATTCATTCCTTTTAAGGATAAAACAATGGCTCCAGGTTATGACACGGAAGCCAAGCAGTGAAATCTTGGCGGTTGGTAGTTGAACCTTCTTTTGTTGTATATATGGCTTCTTGTTTTCTAGTTTTGATGCTTTGTTATATCCATGGTTTCCGCACCTTGTGTTTTGTTCTTTTGATTGGGTATATGCGAAGATCACTGTATTTAAAGATTTTAGTGTTCTTAGTGTAATGATTGCTTTGGTTGTTAATTATAGTTTAATTTGAAATATTCTATAGATTTTCTTCCTTTTAAATTTGCTTTTATCTCTAAGAGATTGAGATTTGAGACAATTGTGACTTCATATTGCCCAAGAACCACTAATGGAACTCAGTCACATCCTACAGGATGATGCAACTGGTCGTGTTATGCTAAGAAAAATATAGGATTAGGTATGCAATTTGACTTAAAATTTTTATTTGAAATAACGAAATAACATGGTAAATTTTGGATATTATAATTATTTATAATTATATAAGATATTATAATTATTTAAGTTTATTTTTACCAAATTAATCTTTAGATCTATTTTGTATTAATTTACTAAATTAAATTATAAATATTTTTAAATTTATCATAAAAATTATAAATTCTATAAAAGAAATCAAATTTTAAGAAAAAAAACTTTGAAAACTTTGGGGGGTCAAACATAAATTTTTCTTTTCTTTAAGCACTAATTATAATATCAAATTAAAAAAAAATTAAAACCTAAAATTTCATAAAATTTAGAGGGGTCGGGCCTGCGAACCCTAATTTTGAAAATTTTAATTGGGAGCAGAATAAGAATGTGAATTGTTGGGGGATAAACTTAAAATTTTCATACTAAAAGGATTGAATTGTATTACTGAACAATACGAGAGTGTAAAATTACAATAAACTTATTTTATCCAAAATGGACCAAAGCTCCAACCTAGATTCGCCCTTGCATGCGACGTTTAGGCATGTGCCAAATGAATTATATTTCATTCTACCAAAAAATAATAGTATAATTTAAATGTGATATTAATTAATAAAATTTTGACAGTCATTTCTTCTCTAATGTTTCATACATTCGAAAAATAATCATCACCCTAAAGCTCATTGAATAAATTTGTTATGTTTAAAATAAGTTAAAAGATTAAAAAAATTAATAGTATAATTTAAATGTGATATTATGCATTTATTTATTCAATTAAATAATAATCTAAAGAAAATCGATTAATTTTAAGTCATCTTTTGCCTCTTTGAGAAAGTATATTTACTGCGGATAGTAATTCATGCAATCTATTTCTTATTCATCAATTTGTCCTTCCATCTTATAATGCAAACCATTTATCCTACATTTGGTTGCAGTATTATTTTCTAGGTATGTTTTAGTATATGAGTTAGTAATAAACTAATTCAATTGGTAATATTTAACCACTTTCATGACTTATTTTTAGCAAAAAAAAAAAAGGAAATTTTTTTGCTTATTTTGAAGAGGCATTATTTTTTACATGAGTTTTTGTTAGGGATCGACCCGTATAAGTAACGAACGAGAAAAGTAGAGAAGAATGAACACAAATATTTTATGTGGAAAACTCCTCCGAAGAGGATAAAAACCAGGGGCAAAGGAGGCTTCGGCTTTTCACTAAATGAATAAACAAACAAGAATACAATATTAAGAAAATAAGCCTTAATGTACAAATTCAAAGCCCGAATTCAAAGCCATAACTCGGAAACAAAATTCTCTCCATATTTACCACGAAAACTCTCACCAAAACTCATCTGTGACTACATCTTGTAGCCTTCAAAATAAAAGCCCTATAGTACTACATATTTAATTGCCTTCTTAATTGGTCTTTTAAAACGGGGATACAATGACCCCTTTAAATAAGCTAATATTAGAGTTCTAATCACATTAAAATATCCTTAGAGTAATCAAAGCTCGATTGGGAAAAGATAATGGAATTTAACTAGGAGAAAAAACTCAGTGTTTGTGGGAAACAAGTCACCATGTCTCAACGTCCTCATTCGCATCGTCACAACGTTGGGAAGCTTCTCATCGTGATGTTGCCAGCTGACTTTGGTAAGTGCTTGCAAACTATTCAATAAATGTGAGGCACGACCCACAGCTTTTACTTATCTTTCTAGTTTCAAGTTTAAATTTTTACTAACTATTGCAATATATAGGTAATAAATAAGTTTTCCCCTCATGTTATTACACTAGTAACCAGACGATGCATTAGATAAATGTAAAGACCCAAAAGTCAATAAAGTCGAAAACAGTGGTTTTGGAATGTTGTTTTCTGAAGATAGAATTAGTGAATATTGTTTATTCATAGTTACGAAGGTATTACAGTATTATATTGAGGTTGATCTAATAATTTTATTTATTAGAAAGTTAGACAAGGTACAAGTGTATCGGTTCTAAAGTCTATGGTTTTGGAAATTGAGGTATTGGGACCTCGTTTCCCTAAACTGGACTCGTAAATATTTTATCAAATATTTATAGAGTTATATTAGAAGTGAATTAAATTTTTGGTTATGTAATTTTGAAGAAAGAGTGTTTAATTAAAATAAAGGGACTAAATCAAATAAATGATAAAAGTAAGAATGAATACTAAATTATAAGGTGAATCTATATTGAAGGACTTATTAAATAAATAGACCATTGTTTTTATAGATTTTGATAGGGGATGTTTATGAGGATATTTGTAACAGCCCGTTTTTAGTGAAATCGGAACAGTAGTTTCGGGACCACAAATTAGAGGTCAAAAAATTTATTTTAATATTAATTTATGATCTACAGTATGATAGTATTATCGTATAAAAATTTCGTTAAGAAATTTTAACATTTACATGTTCAATTTGATAAAAAGGACTAAATCACGTAAAGTGAAAAAGTTGTGTTCTATTAGCTAAAGGTATTAAATAGCTATAGAACTTTAAATTGGAGGTCCTTATATGGTAATTAGACCATTAATGTGTTAGTGGATGATAATGGTTTGGCAGTGTTGTAATTTTTAATTATTATAAAGGTTAATAAAGTAAATTAGGTATTAAATGAATAAATAAAGTAAACATAAAGCTTTCATCTTTATTTTTTCTTCCTCAACCGAAATTTCAAACAAAAAGAAGCCATGGATGCTGGAAAATTTCAGCTAGTAAAATTCCTTGCATGTAAGCCCCTAAACTATCAGTTTCTTGTAATTTTTATGTTTTTGAGATCGTTGCAACTAGGTCCAGCTAGCCCGTACTTTCGATTTTGAAACTGTTAAAGATTTTGAATGTTGCCATTGATGAATCTTGTGATTTTTTATGTTAGATGATGAATTTGGAATGTTGATTTGTATTTAAGAGTATTTTGTTAAGTGATTTTGATGAATTTTTTTGATTAGGGACTAATTTGTTAAATTAATAAAAGTACGAGGATTTAATGTGAAATTATTGCATAAATGGGCTGTTTTGGATACCACGAACATTCGGCTAAGCTCAATTCTGGGTAAAAATGGTTACTTTGCATGTTTTGGGCTCAGGGACTAAATTGAATAAAAGCAAAACTTTAGGGGTAATTTTGTAAAAATGTCAAAAATGACCAAATTGTATGAAATGAATTATTTTATTGTCTAAATTAATATATTGAATGAAATTATTAATTTAGATTAAGATCGAGTGGAAAATAGAGGAAAACAAAAAATTACCAAAATGCCCCTGAACTTTGGTATTTCTACAATTTAGCCAGGTAAGTTCGTAGCCTTTGAACTCGAACTCTATTTATTTAATTTAAGTACTTAATCATTACTTTGATATCTTAATTATATTTACATATATGCAAATGATTAAATTATGAGATGAGAAATTGTGTATTATATATATATATATATATGAAATGTGACATTATAAAATGAATCAATAAGTGATTAGAATTTAAATCGATAGTATGGGAATGTTATATATGGAGATGTAATGTCGAATGATGAGATTGAAGTTGAATAATGTTGGTTACTGTATGGAGTTAAATAAAATCTCGTGTTTACATGCTAAGTAAGTTCGTAATCTTGAAACTCGAACGTCATTTACTTAATTTAATTAGTTAATTGTTAATTATTATTTAAGTATGTTTTTATTTGTGTTTGGTTAAGCTCTATTGAATGGATATTGATAAAATCATAAATAGATAGAATGTGACATTATGGAATAAATTAAAGAATTAATAGATAATTGAAGTGAATATGATATTGAGTTGATTATTAGATAATTGAAGTGAATCTGATATTGAGTTATGAAATGCGATATTGAAATTATGAAATGTGATTTTATGGACTTGCGAATGAGTAATTGATATTGTTGGTTCATCCGACTAGAGCTGGTCGCAACTTTCGTCGGTTTATCTGACTAGTGCTGGGCACACATTTGTAGGTTTATCCGACTAGCGCTGGGCGCAAATATTGTTGGTTTATCCAACTAGAGCTGGGCTTACTATTTATTTCGTTGGTTTATCCGACTAGCGCTGGGCGCAAATATCGATGGTTTATCCAACTAGAGCTGGGCTCACTAATTATTCGTCGGTATATCCGACTAGCGGTGGGCGCAACTTTCGTCAGTTTATCTGACTAGTGCTGGGCATACATTTGTCGGTTTATCCGACTAGCGCTGAGCGAAAACTCTTTTGTGGATTATCCGCTAGGCACTGGGTGCCATGTATCAACTGGACTATACAGAAAGGTTTTATGAATCATCTAAGAAGAATGGTTATAGGTATTACTAAAAAAGATTATATTTACTTATGTATATACAATTATTCATTAGAAGATATGATATATTCTTGAGTTAGATTATTAAAGTTGTGAAATAAATTCAAATGCTTTAGATATACTTGTGGTTTTTCGAATAAGTGAAGTTTTCTTAACGTGGATTGGTTTGTGCCATAATATAAGTAAATTGTTGATTGATCTATGCAAAGATATTTATATAGCAAGTTATGTGAATTGAGGTATATGTTAAAACCAACTAAATGTGAATACTTGTGAAAATTGAGTATAGCATGAATTAAGATGATAAAATGCATGATATTGAAATGGTGATATCTTGTAATTGTATATTTAGATAGTAGTATGATAGTATAATTCAATTTGAGCATTCATGTATCATATCATGTCTTAAAATGTTCGGATTATAGAAATATCACTGAGTTTTACTCAACGTGCGGTTTTGTTTCCGTACTCTCTTTTGATCGCCGACTCAGCATCCAGCAACGATCCCGATCTCAATTGTGATGATGTTTACCTTTTGTGATAGCGTGTACCTAGGATGTCCTAATCGGTAGTAGTTTTATGAGTGAATTGTAATTGAGTTTAAGTATAATGTTGGTTTGATATATATATATGTAAACATGTGTTTGTGTTTGAAGCCATAATATGGTAAACTTGTTGTTTAAGGCACATTTTATGTCCACACGGCCAGACACACGGGCGTGTGACTCGGCCGTGTGAGACACACAGCTAGCAAACGGGCATGCGAGGCCATCCTCGAGAGTTGCACGGCCTAGCACACAGGCTTGTGGCTTGGCCGTGTGACCCAAGTCAGTGAGTTATGTAACACCCTAAACCCGGCCTACAAGTTTAGACCGAATCCCGGATGTTACATTGACCACCAAAGTGATCGTAGGTGAATTTTTGCAAAATAGGTTGTCACGTCAAACCAAAACATTTAATCGTTTAAAAATTCAATCAGTAAAATTACAGTTGAGATAATATATATGTATAAGCGGAATAAAACTTAAATAGGAACGTGTACCACAATTTTATAAAACCTTACAGTTCAAAATCTGAATGACAAAATAGAAACTGAAAATATAACATTTACTAAGTTATCTCCAAGACTGTTCGAAACCTCCACATACCTAGCCCAATGTCAGAAATCAGATAAGGTACCTGAAAGGGAAACACTAAGAGGGGGTGAGCTACTCGAGCTCAGTGTGAGTTCGAAACAAAACGAGAGACAGAATTACAGTATTCAAATCAGAAGCGCAATAGAATTTCAAACACACACAGAGTCAGAGAGTATACTTGGAACTATCGTCCCAACCAAATGTAACAACCAGAGCACACCAAATTCACACAGAAAACTCTACACGAGTGTTGTACAGACATACAGATTACAGACAACAAATCTTACAGACAAAACTCATAGACATATGCAAATGAAATGCAGTCAGATAATAAAACTCACCTATCTAGCCAACACACCTCTCCGTCCCCCAATCACACCCTATAAGAGCTGTTTAAGCTCATCCAACCAAAACACACCACTTAGGACCTCGAAAGGCCCATCCAACCCTACACACCACATATGTGGACTAAGCCACTCAGATATCAATACGCAGCAGAGCTGGCGTATGTGCTGTACAGTGCAATGCGGTAATCCGTTGTACAGTCCTGTTGCAATTATACTGCCAGATCAGATAATAGTACGTAGCAAAACTGACGCACACGCAGTACAGTGCGATAAATTGCCGTATAATTATGATGCAGTAAATCTGCCAGATCAGATCAGAATCAGACTCCCTTCTCTTCGCAATCCCACCCAAAATACATTAGGCAAGTGTATGCATGCACACAACCTCATAGAACAGTGACACATTCACAGACAGTCAGTTAGAATAGTTATGCAAACACACTCCACAATCCAAATTCAGAATTAGACGTCTCACACAACAGTTGCCAATATCACATAAGCCGCAGCCCAAATCAAAGTCTTAATTACCCTTTCAAAGGCATAGCCAAGGGTTTAAAACACACAAATACATTTTCAGATCCAAACGCACACAAACTGAAATTTTGGTATCCTAAGACCACACGCCCGTGTGCTTTGGCCGTGTGGAATTGCCTAGGCCGTGTAGTAGGTCGAAAGCTCGTGTGAGGAGGGGCACACGGCCGTGTGATTGAGTCACACGCCCGTGTGCCCACCAGACATGACCGTGTGTTCAAAACACACGCCCGTGTGGAATCCCTAAATCTTAAAATTAGCCACACGGTCGTGTGACACCAAATCACTCAAACCTTAATCCCCAAACTCACACGCCCATGTGCCCGAGGGACACAGCCGTGCGAAAATCGACAAAATCCCCAAATCGGCCACACGGCCGTGTGGCACCACAACCTGCCCGAAAACCCTAATTCCTAATTCCACACGGCTGTGTGAATAGGCACACACCCGTGTAGCCACCCCAGACAGTCACAAACTCCTTCAAAGTAGGCCAAAAACCTCGTTTTAGCCGTCAAAATAGTCCTCAACCTTTACAACATCGAAAGTACATCGAAATACGCAGTATTCCTTATATTTCTTCAACAACTAATCTTCCAAACCAATGAGTTGAAGCACACTCAAGAAATACCGAAACCATAATTTGTAATACAAAATAGTTAAGGTTCGAATCCCACACCTGTTTGCAATCGGAGATGGCCAAGCACTGACTCGACGACACTAAAGCAAAGCTATTCAAAAACTACCACACCACCACTTTTCAAAAAGAAGGAAGAAGAAGCCAAAAAGGCAAACGCCCAAAAAGAAAACAAAAAGAACACGTCCCAAAAAATAAAATAAAAATCAATAAAATTTAATAAACAAATAAAATATATATACAAAATAACAAATTAAAATAAATTAGTTAAAACGCACATCCAAAGACTCTAACCCAGAACCCAATGGTTCACTAACACTCTCTCAACTACCAGACCAGCAGGCTCATTCTGACACTTAAATGCGCCACTAAACACAATAGCGCAATCTCCTGACCCTAACCACCAAAAACTCAAAACATCTAGCCCCAAAATTCGGGGCGTTACAAGTTACTCGGGCACGAACACGGGCTGGGACACGGCCGTGTGTCCCTACTTCGAATGCCCACACGGCCAGACACACGGGCGTGTGACTTGGCCGTGTCACACGGCCTAGCCACACAGTCGTGTGACCCCTGCAAATAAAATTTTCTAACTTTTTCCTAAATTTTTCAAATGTTCCCGATTTAGTCCCAAATCATTTCTAAAGTGAATTTTAGGCCTCGAAGGCTTGAATAAAGGACGATTCGCATGGTTGATGATGAATTATATTATGTTTATTGAAATGAATGAATTAGATTACGTTTACTTGGTAATGCTCTGAAACACTATTTCGGCGACGGATACGGGTTTGGGGTGTTACAATAAAAGAACCAATTGAACATATATGATTAGGATTAAAATAATTTATAATTAAATTTCAAGTCTTCATTTATTAATTATGAACTTCTTTAGTCATGGAGTTAGTCCACTAAAAGTATTATAACTTAACTCCCCATTATTTACCATCATGAAAATTGTTTAATTTAAGCTTTAGTCTAATGGCATTGTTACATGTGTGTTGCCCTCATAGGATATTTGTGGTCTTTTTAGGTTTAATTTGTTCACCTAATATGATCCTTTTTTATCTTATAGTTAATGTTGCATCCTCTATGATAAGTGCATAGTTTTTAAATTATTTGTGATATTTCTTCTCTTGATTTATGTTATTAATTATATTATATTATATTATATTATATTATATTATATTATATATACTTATATTTTATTTATTACTGATTTAGGTAATAATTGGAGAAAAATGAGCTTAAAGTTTATTTTTGACAAATTTTTGTGGTTTGGACTTTCAACACAATACAATTTTGGTATTTTGACTATAACTTGAGCTATAGGCCTCTATTTTGAGCCCATAATATATGTTCGAAGGGGATTGAGAGATCTAGCTAAAGTTATTTCACTGTTCAAGCCCAATAACATCAGGAAGGCACCTAAACATGGTCCGGAAGTTTGACGCGAATATTATTGAAAAACCTAAAAAATTGTTATAGGGTTGTTTGTCAATAAGGGAAGTAATTAATGACAATTTGTCTTAATTATCGAGAAGGTAAGAAGAGATTAAGTTGCTAGACAATCGTCGGCAACTATAACCAATTTATTAAAGAACACTGAAAATCATCTTTGCATCAATGATCAAACTCTTGAGTCAAATGGATAATTTACTTTGACTAGAGTTTTATCTCATTGATTTTTTCCAGAATTTTGATTATTGCTTTCTTTATTATTTTTTTTCAAACCTTAATTTTAATTTTTAAGTTTTCTTTAAACAAAACTCCCCATTCCCTTTTATTTTATTTGTTTTAGTTGAAAGAATAAAATTTCTACTGATCCCTGTAGATTCGGCCCTACTTGCTACTTCTACTTTTTTTTTCAAGTAGGTTTTATTTTTGGCGGCTTTGACAATCATACATTCTGTAATGAAAATGATCATTACTCGTACTAGTAATGATAAAATAATTTGACGTAAACAAATGACTCTTGACCTCATGTTCCATTTCCATAATACATATTATGTCAATGAGAGGATATCATTTACTATTTTATTGAGATATGCTTCCACTATTGTGAGTGAAACATTACCATGTATAAGTCATATACCCGACATAATAACATTCAACCTACTACCTTAAGATCATAGGATAAATTCAACTTGGTTCATAGCTAAATTATTGTCAATAAAGACAATCACATCTATATATTTATTTTTGGAAGTTGTTTAGACAGTTAGGACAAGTTATCTCTCTAACTGAACTTATAGACAACATAATAGTGCTAAAATTAGTCGTTTGCTTGATTTAACTTTATTATCTATGAACAATTTAGATTATCTACTAATTACAATTTGATCTTGTAATGTTAGGTAATTAACGAAATCACTTCAATGAAGGCACCAAAAACAAAGGAGAGACAGGGGAGCAAGAAAATTAAAGGGAAAGGGGGCTTCTAATTTCGACGATAGCATCGCTAATTTATCGCTTTTGGATTCAGACATTAGCAACAATGGAGAGTCATTTTAAGAGAAGCTAAGGAGACATGGGAGGTAGGGAAAAGGCTGGGATTTAGCGTGCAAGGTGATGAGGAGATTATTATTGAAGAAATTATGAGGATCGAAGGAATGTGATAGGGAGCTTGGGGATCTTTGATATTCTGGTGAGTGGTCATTTTTGAGTTTTGCTTCGGTGTTTATTCTAATTAGGTAGGAATTATGCGAATTATTACATGGAACATTAGAAGATTGGGTTCGGCTCCCAAAATTGAGGCTGTTAATAGAATAGTTAGGAAGTCGAGGGCGGATGTTTGTTTTCTTCAAGAAACCAAACTAGAATCGGTATCAGTAGAGTTAGTTAGAAAACTATAGAGGGATGACAGTTTTGATTTTAAGTTTGCTGCTGCTGTAGAAAGATCAGGGGGATTATTATCAATTTGGGACAAGAGTTGTTTCTCGGGGGATGTTGTGTTGTGTGGGCGGAGATTCATTGTTATATATGGTAAATGGGGGCTGGAGGGGAAAGAGGCGATTCTGATAAATATTTATGCTCCTAACAGCCTTGCTGATCAAAGAAATCTATGGGAAGAGATTGCTGGATTGAGAAATCAATTTAGAAGTGCATGGATTATTGGTGGAGATTTTAATGTGGTAAGAAATAGAAGTGAACGTAGAAACTGTAAGAGCATTGAGAAGGGTTCTAAGGAGTTCGGTGAGTTTGTCGATAGGTGCAAACTGGTAGATTTGCCGTTAGTGGGGAAAAATTCACGTGGTTTGGTCCAGATTGTAAACGTAGTAGATTGGATAGATTTTTAATAGAGGAAGATTGGTTGGTTTATCTTAAGGATCTTCAACAGCAGGGTCTTAACAGATCTATATCGGATCATATCCCAGTCTTGTTGGTTAATGAGTCGATCGATTGGAGGCCTAGGCCAATTAAGTTTGTAAATGCTTGGGAAAAGATTATGGTTGATAGCTATTGCGGCAGCTTGCTGGACAATTTGGTTAGCAAGAAATGGGTTGATTTTTGATAAAAAGAGAGTGTATATGGAAAATTTGGTGTTCCAATCAAAGATAAGAGCCTTACTGTGGATTAGATCTATTCATTATGAAGTTTTGCTGCAGGAGAATCTTTGGTGGATTTCACCACTCAGGTGTTGGGTGGATTATTTTAAATCCAAAACTACCGCTTTCTGTTGGAGGCCCCCTCCATTTTGGCTGGTTAAAATTCAACGTGTGTGGGATTGAGTTAGAAGATTGAGTAGGGCGCGGAGGTATTTTGAGAGATAAGGAGGGTGTTGCAAGAGCGATATTTTCGGGTGCTATCATTGCAAATGACGCTGAAGAGGCTGAGATTGGTTTTGAGACCTTGGTCGCTTCAATCAGCTTTTGTAGAGATTGAGATCGCTAAGATGAAGGTTGGAAATGTCGTTTTCTCATTGGCGGAAAAGAAAGGTAATGATATGGCTTTCTCCTTGGCGATGGCAGGTGTTAATCGGACGCAAATGTTTAAAGCTTGGTGGTTGTAAATGGCCCAATTTGCCCGGGCCCATAAAATAAAAAATAATAATTAAACAATCCATTTTAAAGAAGACAGTCCATTTACAATTTTTTTTAGCCCACTACCCAACCTATAGCCCGATTTATAGACCCAAAAATTAGTAGGCCCAAGTGGCCCAAATGACTTAACATTTCAGAAACCCTAGAACCCCCTGGCCAAAGCCAGCGCCGCAACAGCCAAGCCCCCACGTCGCTCGCCTCCGTACGTTGCCACGTCCTCCTCCGTACCTGCAAGAAGGACGATAACAGCACAACAAACATCCAGCACAGCAAGAAAAAATAAAGAGAAAAAACGATTGTATTTTTCTTTTTTCTTTTAGTTTTCCGGCTATAAAAGTCGAACAAAAAACGATTGTAAGGGGTCACAATTTTCACGAATACAGAGAAATAAAAAAAAAGTCAGCAAGGTTCTACTATTTGTTTCTTTTCTTTACATTTTCTAAGTTTTTTTTTTATCATTGAAACTGTCATTGCATATATACATAAATATTTTATATTTTAAACTATATATATAAGTATTAAACTATAAAAAATATACAAAAAAAGGGGGAAAGAAATTACCTGTTTTTTTAATTTCGGCCGCCGGCGACGGCGGCGGGCGACGGTGATCGGCGCCAGAGTTTTGCCGGAGTCATCGCCGGAAATCGCCCAGCAAAGGGGAGAAAGGGAGAGTTTTCTCTTTTTTTTGGAGATAAGAAGAATGATTTTTTAAAAAAAAAAAAATTAGTATTTATAAGCGTACAAAACGGCGCCGTTTGGGGCTGGCTTCAATAGCCCCAAAACGACGTCATTTAATCCCCATAACCCGCGTGTTGACCCGACCCGGGGGAAGGATCCGCGTGTTTTGGGAGAATGGGTTATTTACCCTTTTGGCCCTTCCGCATTTTATTTCTTTTTAATTAAGTTTTTTTTATTTTAATTTCGCCCTTAATTTTTGTTCTGTTTTTAGTTTGGTCCTGCGCAAAACGCTGCGTTTTGGAGGGCGGGGATATTTTCCCTTTTAGCCCCTCCTTGTTATTCGCGCGTTCAATAAGGTCCCTTTTCCTTTTATTTATTTTCAGATTTGCCTCAAAATTCTATTTTATATTCAATTTCGTCCTTTTTTTAAATTCCTTTTGTGATTTTTGTTATTTTATTATTAATTTCATTATTATTTTTATTACTTTTAATTCTCATTATTATTGATATTATTATTATTATTATTATAAATCAAGTATTACTACTATTATTTTAATATTTACTACCTTATTTATTTATTTTTACTAATATTATTTGTTCATTAACATATTTTATTGTTTTTATTATTGTATTCTCTGTTATTATTATTATTATTTTACTATTTTTAAACTATTGTATATAGTGTTT
Organism: Gossypium sturtianum; assembly: GCA_025698515.1. Taxonomy (NCBI): domain Eukaryota; kingdom Viridiplantae; phylum Streptophyta; class Magnoliopsida; order Malvales; family Malvaceae; genus Gossypium; species Gossypium sturtianum. Next base: position 3,972,669 of record CM046946.1, on the reverse strand, counting down.
GTTCATTTATTGATTTACTATTAGGTTCTATTTTTGTTATTATTCTATTCTATGTATATACTATTGATTTCATATTATTTTATGTATATATTTTCTTTTAAATCTATTTATACATAATTTATTTCTTTTAAAGATCCTATTTTATTATATATATTTTTTTAACATTTTCATATATTATTATTTTTATACATGTGTTATTTCTATTAAATTTTTCATCTTATGTATGTTATCAATTTTAAATTAGTATATTTTGTTTTAAATTATTTTGTATATCATTTATTTTAAATTTCTTCTTATGTAATATTTATTATAAAACTCATCCATATATTATTGTGCTTATTTTTATTATATAATTTATTTCAAATTTTCTCATGCATTGCCTATTTTTTTTAAAATTTTATACATTTAATTTAGGTTAAAATTGTATGTATATATATTAGTTTCGAATTTCTTTTCTTTATTTATTTTAAATTCATTAATTATCATTGAAAAGTTTGTTCTATATTTTATTAATTTGCCATGTTGCTTTGATTGATAATATCGTTTTAAATATGATGTGTTGTGAAATTATCGCTATTGTATATTTTAAATTATACGTGCGTATTGTTATCTTTGTTATTCATTTGTGTAATGTTGTATTCACATATTACAATTTCGTGTTTGATACCATGCTTTTGTCTCCAACTTGGACCGATTTAATTGTTTTTTATCCCAAATGAACTAAATAAATATATTTTGAGCCGGTTTTATAATCACTTATTCAAAAGTTTTTCCAAATAAGGTAATATTTTGTGTTTGGAAATTCGAGAAATCGTGCCCTATCGTCTTTGGGTTTCGTTTTCCGTTTGACCAAATAATCAAATATCCTTTTAAATTTTGTCCATGTTTTCTAAAAAACAAGGCAATATTTCGTGTTTGGAAATCCGAGAAATCGTACCCTACCGTGCTGGGCTTCGGTTTTTCGTTTGTCCAAATAATTGAATATCCTTATAAAAATCTCAATGCATGAACTTTGGAAATCACGAGAGGATCTTGGCATCGAGGGTTTGAAACGTCACATCCTATCGTGCTGGATGTGATATTTTATTGCTTCGGAACAAGAGAATCTCAATATCCAATTCAAGTTATTTAAAATTTTTAAAAACGATATTTTATTTTAAAATCGTTTCAAACTTTTGACATTAGGACATTAATTAATCAATTTGGTACCGATTTTGGGCGTTGCGAGGGTGCTAATCCTTCCTCGTGCGTAACCGACTCCCGAACCCGTTTTTCTTGGAATTCGTAGACCAAAATTAATTTCTTTATAAAACAAAATGTTTTATAGGTGATCCGATCACACCTAAACAAAAAGGATTGGTGGCGACTCCGTGTTTCCTTTGAAAGTCGATCTCCGTTTTCTAAAACCAAATAAAAAATGGTTTCGACAGTGGTGATGTTTGGGTGTGAAGAATTAGCAGGTTACATATTTTGTGCTTGGACTGTGTTCTTTATTCTGTTTTGCTGTTAGTTTTTGAGTTCTTGGACGCTGCTCTGTTTTTTGTCAGTGCAGTTTGAACGAAGCAAAAAAAAAATCCCCTTTCTTCTTTTTCTGAGAGTGTGTTCAATCTTAAACTTGATGATACCAATGAAGACATTGGTTGGATTCCTTACTGCTTTTTGTTTGTTTTTAACACGTCCATTGACTTGTAATAGTAAAAGTCTTGGCACTTTTATTATTATTGATAGATGCAGTCTTGTGGTGGAGCCCAGACAAGCTATCGACATCCTTGGAAGACAATATATTGTTACATCTTCGGCATCTCATACCAGTGGTGCCAGAAGAAGCGAAACCCAAACTTCAGGCAATGGTTCCAATATCCATTCCTTGAAAGATAAAACAAAGACTCCAAGTTCAGACACGGATAGTGAGTTCTTGGTTAGTATTTTGTTCTTTTCATTGGCTATGAAGATTACTATTTTGTTCTTGTTCTTACGGTTTACCAAGTTGAATTTTCTTAGCACAATGAACAAATATATATAAAATATGATCAAAAAAATCATTTCGAACGGTTCTTAAGAGAACCATTGACTTGTAATTAATCCAAAGTCTTTGTGGTCTTGTTGCCTAATTCATAAAAATTATTCCAAGTCTTGCATTGATGGACCCCATTAACCATGCTTTTAAAAGCACTTGCAAGGAAATAAACTGGATTAAAATAAATTCCACCCAAAAAAATAAGCAACAAGACCAAATTAATTTATAACTTGTAATTTACAACAAGATCAAATAAATGCATAAAATTATATTAATTTAGTATAAAAATAAATGCATGTAATTTAAACATGTACAACTGAATAAAATTAAAATTTTATATATAATTGCATCAAATCAAATTTTAGCATCAAATTTCATATATAAATTAAAAAATAGTTTTTTAAAATAATATAATTAATGAATTTGACAAAAAAGAAAAGTTATTTTTTTTTTCTTATCTTTGTCCAAGTAATTCCCACCACAAAGTAGGAGATTCAATACGATGCTTTGTAGGTCCAATGTATGGCAAGAATGTCGAACTTTATTTTCGTGAGGAATGAATTATTTTATTCCAGGAAATGAATTACCTTGTGTTGCAGCAGCTTTCCTCAAAATCCTTACTCCGAAAATGAAGAAAGCTCAAAAAGCTGAGAATATGCATCTCAAATCTCGTAAACCTGAATTTCTCTTCATATTATTATTCTTATACCCCCTTCCTATGGGGTTACTTGTTCATTTTACCATGGCTGCAGCAATTGATGATGGTAACATCCATTTCAATTTGACTGATTTCACCCCAAATATGCCTCACATAGAGTTCGAAGCTGATACAACCGCATCAGGTGGCCAAATCCAACTCACCACCAATCAGAGAAACAAGGCTTTAAACGGTAGTGTTGGTCGAGCCACGTATTACCAACCAATGCACCTTTGGGACAATTCATCAGGGAAGCCCCGACTTGCAGATTTCACCACTCATTTTTCTTTCTCCATCGATTCCTTGAATAAGTCCTCCGGAGATAGGGGTGATGGGTTTGCGTTTTTCCTAGCTCCCGATGGCTCAAAAATCCCTCCTCACTCCGCAGGTGGTTGCTTGGGACTTCAAAGTTGCGATTCAGACGCCGACTCTAAATTTGTTGCAGTGGAATTTGATACGTTTTCCAATGTATGGGATCCTCCGACGATGTCAGATCACGTGGCCATTGATCTCAACTCTGTAAAGGCTTCATTCCACCCTGTCGAATGGCTGTGGAATGATATTGAAAATGGGGGGAAAGTTGATGCTTTCATCACTTACAACTCTAGTACAAAAAACCTTAGCGTTCTTTTACGTGATGCTGATGACCTTACTCGTCAAAATTCATCCAGTCTTTCTGCAATATTGGATCTTAGTCAATATTTACCAGAATGGGTCACTTTTGGCTTCTCCGGATCCACTGGATCTAGCATTGAGCTACACACTATTTATTCCTGGAGTTTCAGCTCCAACTTACAAGTTTCCATAAATAAAATCATCAATCCTCCAAATGTACCACCAATCCCTCCATCCGACCCCAGGAGGAAGAAAGAGACATGGCTATGGGTAGTTCTAGCCATTGTTGGTTGCATTTCTACTTTGCTCCTAGTTCTAAGTCTGGTTTGGCTTTTCTGTAGGAGGAGAAAGTACAGAAGGATGAGAGAAGATGGGACCATTTCTTTCAACGTAGACGTGGAAATGGTGACAGCACCTAGGAAGTTTTCCTACAAGGAACTCAGGCTTGCAACCAATAATTTTGCCGATGAAGGTCTCCTTGGAGAGGGAGGTTTTGGAAAAGTTTATTTAGGCTTCTTGAGGGACATCAATTCCAATATAGCTGTCAAAAGGATAACTCCAAATTCTCAACAAGGGGTGAAGGAGTACGAATCAGAAATTACCACTATTATCAAATTGAGGCACAGGAATTTGGTCCAACTCATCGGTTGGTGCCATGACAATAAAGAGTTCCTCATTGTGTATGAGTTCCTTCCAAATAGGAGTCTCGATTACCATCTACACAAAGAGCCATGCTTGTTGACATGGGATACAAGGTATAAAATCGCCATGGGAGTGGCCTCAGCGTTGTTCTATTTGCAAGAAGAATGTGAGCAATGCGTGCTGCATCGAGACATCAAGTCAAGTAATGTTCTGCTAGATTTTAGTTTCAATGCCAAGCTTGGTGACTTTGGGCTGGCTAGGCTTGTTGACCACGGACAAGGGTCTCAAACAACAAAATTGATCCTTGGGACTGATGGTTATATAGCACCCGAGTGTCTTGACACATACAAAGCCATTAAGGAATCCGACATATACAGCTTTGGTATTGTTGCCTTAGAAATAGCCTCTGGAAAGAAGGCCGTAGCTGTAATTGAAAGGAATGGCAAGAGATTCAAGACAAAACTGGTGGAATGGGTTTGGGAATTGTATAAGGAAGAGCGCCTTTTGGATGCTGCTGACCCAAGATTGTCTGGAAACTACGACATGGAACGAATGGAACGGTTGCTGTTAGTTGGGCTGGCTTGTGCTCACCCAAACTATTTTGACCGCCCATCCATAACGAAGGCTATTGAAATCCTTGGTTCCAAAGCATCACTGCCCAGTTTACCACGCGAGATGCCGGTTCCAATATACATTGCAGCTCTGCAAGACAACATCATTACATCTTCAGCATCCACTTCATCCTATACCAGTGCCTCCAACAGAAGCCAAACTCAAAGTTCAGGCACTGCGTCAAGTATCCATTCCTTTAAGGATAAAACAATGGCTCCAGGTTATGACACGGAAGCTAAGCAGTGAATTCTTGGCGGTTGGTAGTTGAACCTTCTTTTGTTGTATATTTGGCTTCTTGTTTTCTAGTTTTGATGCTTTGTTATATCCATGGTTTCCGCACCTTGTGTTTTGTTCTATTGATTGGGTATATACGAATATCATTCTATTTAAAGATTTTAGTGTTCTTAGTGTAAAGATTGCTTTGGTTGGCTGTTGATTATAGTTTAATTTGAAATATTCTATAGATTTTCTTCCTTTTTAATATGCTTTTATCTCTAAGAGATTGAGATTTGAGACTATGCAGTCCGAATAGATTGTTTAATTTGGTTTGTTTTTAAGAAAAAATCATTAATTTATTTAATGAATAAGACCATACAATTTGGGGAATAACAAACACTCGTTATATGCACAAGTTCCATCAACACAACAAAAGCTTCAACTTCAGCATTAATAGAACATTATGGCACGTTAATAATCGACTCTATCACAACTCAAGCACAACATATCAAAAATGATTGCAAGTACTTAATACAATAAGGAAATCAACCCCGGATGGTCCAAAGCAGCGGATATAAATCGGTAAAAGAACCGGCATCCATCAAACTAGAGGGGACGACGACAAAACTGACCCTAAAATTACTCACAAAATCAAGACTACATGCATAAGTAAGACTAAAATGCATACTACAAGAGTAGACAAAAACTTCTAAAAGTGAAGACTTATTAAACAATGGAAAAACAAACAAAAAAACATATAAAACTTAAGATAACACGAGTCCAAACCGACTCAAAATTATTTATTATTCTGAAACTCTCAAAACATAAACATATTAAGAAGTCAATGAAAAGCTACTCACTTTCTAAACGAAACTGTCAGTGGTCGGTGGTGTTTCAACAATGATAAGCGCCGTCATCTATCCATCACAACTTGTGAAGACAATAAAGATATCCACAAATAGATCTATAAACTGAAAAGAGAGAAAACACATTGAATGAATGAGAAGAAGAAATAAAAAGAATGTTGATGGGCAATAATTTGGTTTTTTTTTTTTTTTTATCTCTATAGATTGTTTTATCTCTATAGATTTTAGTCTTCTTAGCATAATGATTGCTTTGGTTGTTAACTAATATATGTTATATTTTTTTTGAAATTATACATATAGTTACACTTGTAATTACATAGAATATATACAAATAATTATAATAATAATTAATCATTAAAAAGTAGGATCAAATTGATAATCAGAATATGTTCAGATTTATATCAGGATAAATCTATATAGAGTCTATATAGAATGGGATATAAACTAAAATAAATATAAATTTAGAATCCACTTATTATTCCTCAGCGGTTGATATTATTTTCAATGGGAAGTTTTGTCTCTAGACTCCACTGAGAATCCAAGTGTCTGAAGATAATTTAATTAGGTGAAAATTTTGTTCTCACCTTAATATTAGTAGGTCATGTCATGTCTGTCTATATATACTATATTTAAACTCATGATTGAGTTGATACATTAATTTAATCAGGAAAAAGATAAATTAAACATATTCATTACAAAATTATATATTAATTGTCATAACTTGCCTACATAAGAGTACAGGGGTCTAATAAGCAAAGCTAGACACGGAGGGACTAAATTACGCAGAGTCACCACTAACCAATTAGGGCTAGGTTGGTTAGCCACCTATCGTCTAAAAATCTAGAATTAATACTACGGAAAAATCCTAAAAATTTAGACTCGATCTCATCACCAGATTTTGGATTCGGGAGTACGGTTACGCGTGGGGAAAGTTATAGCACCCCCACAACACCTATATGGGGATAGTCCTACGAGGTCTTAAGAGCTAGATTTTTTTTTATTTAAGCATATTAATGTCTTAATTTAAGCTAAAATCTTATGAAAATCTTAAATAAAAACTCTAAAGGAAGTGCCTCCGGTTTACTTGTAGCTCGATTAAGATGTGTTCACCAAACTTATCTAATTTGAAACTTAAATTAGAGATTTTTACTTTTAACGGGAACCCTAAAGGATACCTAAATAATTCTAGTAAAATATATTCAATTCCTAAAATTAATTCTATTTAGAATTCTAAAAAAAAAAAAAACTAGAAATTACCAATGAATTAAGAGAAATATTAAAATGCATCTACAACTTATTCGATCTTATTATTATTATTATTATTATTATTATTATTATTATTATTATTATTATTATTATTATTATTATTATTTTAAAATATTTAATTAATAACGTTGAACCTATTAATATCTTACGAAAGTATACTATGTCAGGTTAATGATTTATCTTACTTTAAAATTCTTGATCTAAGATTTAAATTCGTCAAAAGCTTAAAATAATAAATCTTAAATAACATTTATTATCTTTCTTAAAAAAATTTCTAAAATAAAATACTTAGAAAGACCTGCTCATGATTTACAATTCACCTACAAAACTCTTTAGTTTTAATCTTGAATAAAGTCCTAAAAAATATTTACATATTAACTTAAGAATATAATCTTGTACGATATTTAAAACTAATTTAAAACCTAAATTCAAATATAAAAACCTTATGGTTTCATTAAAATATAACACCTACTTAACTAACTTCATGTCAACAATTATAGGATGGAAAAATGACCTAAAGTTCCCTCTTTTAAAACCAATAGTAATAAAATAGGAAAATTAATTAAATTGGCTAAAGTTAATGAAAAGTTAAAACTCTTTCAAAATGGCAATAATAAAAAGAAAAATTAAATAAATAAGACATTAACATGATGATAATAATAATAACAATAATACACCTTATTCATAATACAATAAAAGAATCAAGGTGACATAAATAAATAATATTAAAATGTATGTAAGGGGAATATGTAAAAAAAATATAAATAGACATGAAAATAAAATAAAAAACGAAATAAGAATAAATAAAAATTATACAAGTGTGAATAAATATATAATATTAAAATAAAGTGCATAATTAACATTAAATATATAATGTATAAATGCAAGTGAAATGGAAGATATAAGTGTAAATTATTTATTAAAGATGGAAACAAAATGATATATCTTGATTTTAGGATTAAACGATAAAAAATGTGGAAAACAGAAGATTGATGTAGCAATTAATTTGCCTTTAATTTTTAAATTTCGAATTAAATCGAATGTTTAAATAAATAAAAGAGTTACGGGTGTAAATAGGTCAGAGAGCGAGGGCGGTGCTGCAAAAAATGGGTTATTTTTTGTAAATTTTAAAAGTAAGGGGGTGAGAATAAATTGCCCATTTTTGGCACCTATAAATGAAAAAAAAAAAACTATTCATTCTTTCATTTTAACCTCATTGTTTTTTTTTTTTTTAAATCTCTTCCTCTTCTAACTTCTATGTTGGCCATGGCTCCACTACTGAGAGCCCAACGACTCTCCAACCTGCAGTGGTGGGCCACTGCATACAGTAGCCGAAATTTTATTTTATTTTATTTTTTGCAAAATCAAAATTTTCTTTAGAAAAAATCATTACTTTCCTTAAAAATTAAAATTTTATTTTGAAATAGTTAAAAAAATTAAAATTTTATTTTAAAAATTTAAACTTTCCTTTAAAATGACTTAAAAAAAATAGATTCTTTTACTTTGAAGTAATTAAAAAAAAATCAAAACTTTCTTTTAAAAATTTAAACTTTCCTTTAAAATAACTATCCTTTAAAATAACTAAAAAAAAAAAACAGATTTTTATTTTTCAAAATCTAAACTTCCTCATTTTTTTTTTAAAAAAAACCTATTTTTCTTAAAGATTAAAGCTTCTACTTTGAAATAGTTGAAAAAAAATCAAAACTTTGTTTTAAAAATTTAAATTTTCCTTTAAAATAACTAAAAAACATATTTTTATTTTTTTTCAAAATCTAAACTTTCTCATTTTTTTAAAAAAAAAACTATTTTTCCCAAAATCAAGCTTTTTTTTTTTAAAAGAAACCTTTATTTTAGCAAGGGGAGGGCAAAAACAGGATTTTCGGGGGGGCTCCTAGGGGCGGAGGACTGACGGTCCGGTGACGTCCCCTTCATCGGAACCCAAAGTTCAATCCCTCGTGACATGCCTATGGCCAAAAATAAAGATAGAAGAAAAGAAAAAAAAAAGAAATAGAATGCTTGCAGTTGTTGTATTTTTTTTTACTTTTTTTTTTAAGAACAAAAATAATGAAAGCCCTCCTCTTTTTCATTTCATTTCATGTTTATATATTGTTTTTTTTTAAATCTTTCTTATTTGTAAAAAATGGTAATAATAGTATTTAATAATAGTAATAGCAGTGATGATAGTAATAATAATTTGGGCATTTGACAGGCCCAAAAAGGAAAGAAGAAAAAAAAAGAAAAGAAAAATAAATGTTTCAAATAGACAAAAATCGGATGGGCTTCGAACAGCTCAAAAGAGAACAAAATTTAAATGGACCCCTAATCGAGCTCGGACAAAACAAATGTCTACATTAATAAGGTTATAAAGATAAATTAATTAAAAAAAACCACCAACAAATATTCTATATGAATATTTATTTTTATTTTATAGGGTGAGATATAAAAAAATTATGACTAAGGTAGTGAGTGTGTGAATAAATCTAGTATTAAACTATATGGATTGATAAGTGGTGCTTTCATGAATATAATAATTAAAATTTTAACATTAGCTACTTATGTTTAATGAAAATTTTAATTGTATTTTAGATATTTTTATTTCGGATAATCTCTTGATAGGTTGTAATGGAATTAATAGATATAGATACATAAAGTTGTAGATTTATTCCACGTTTTCTAGATTCATCATTTTGAATTTTGAATTTTGAATATTAGTACTAACACGAATATTAAATCTATTAATTGGATTTTTTTTGGATTCATCATTCCAACTTGCTAATTTGAACAGTACATCAAAGGAGGGCCTATTGTTGGATTTGTAGATTTGAGCCCCTGAAATGTTTGTGTGTGTATGCATGGCTAAGTAAAATTTTTGAATTTTTTTTTTACTAATTTGGATAATAGTAATTAATTCGAATTTAGATTTATATAGTAATATTAGAATAATTTACGGGTAATAAATAGATTTAACTCTTTAATCATATTTGTATATTCAGATTCAAATAATCTTAAAAATACGGATATTCAACCCATTTCTATTCTTAATAAGATTAAAGATGTAAAGTGCTATCCAAATTAATATTTATATAATCTATCAAGTCGAATAGATCATCGCCGATATTTGTGTCAAATAGCAACACATGTTATATAGGATGATTCAAGTTGAACAAATTAAATAAATCCATCACCGCCTCACCTTAAACACGTCTATTTACTATATTTCTTTAAAACATTTGAACTTAGGAGTGAATCTATCTCGTATAAATCATTAAATTATAAATTTATATATATGATAAAATTACACATTACCCTCTCTCAAAATGAAAAAGAAAATTCAATCCTTTCAAAAATTATAAAATTATAAATTAATACATGATAAAATTATATTTTTCAAAAAATTCTAAAAGAAAAAAGAAAAGAAAAGATCAACTCCTAAGCACATATTCTTACAAGTCTATATTATAAATCTTTTTTTTTTTTTTTAGCTCAATGAATTGATTACAAGCAAAATAAAGTAATAAAAACTCCCGGCTCATGTCTTACAAACAGAGCTGCAAAACAACCTTTGTTTTATATTATAAATCTTCCTAGTTTTATAATTCTATACCCTTTGTTTACACCCTTGCAAATACATACATTTTCAAAATTATTATCTATACTATTTAAAAAGTTTTTTATTGAGTTGGTGTCACTTATCAATTGGGTCCTGATTCAGTTAGAAAATTATCAAAAAAATCATGCATTTACAAAGTAAGTTATACGGTTACGTGGGTGTTTTTGACTTTTTATATATCAATACTCTATAACGAGATTTAGACCAAAGACATTGTGCATATAAAGCGTTTTCTTTACCATTTGAACTAAATTATTTTTTAGTTTTTATATGAAACTTTAACAAGTATATTTGTTAATAAATTTGTTGTATATTTAAACTTCTTTTTATTTTAATATAATACATATTTCATGTGTTATTATTAATTAGTTTCAAATTATATATTTTTTTATTTATTTTATAAAATTTTATAAAATTTTTAATATTTTATTAAAATCACTGGTATAGACCAATATTAATCTAAACACATCCAAACAATTAGAGCATACTGAAATTTGGATTAGAACGGAACTTAAGCTTTTTGATTGATGGAAATAAATTGAAAGCTTAATTAAATAAATTTAAACAAAATTCACCAAAATAAATTAAAAAATTATATATAATTTAAAAATGAAAAAGTCAAACTAAACCATCAAAATCTTCCAACATTGTACACCTACTCTTTATTGCCTAATTCCATATACCAGTAATATTCAAAGTCTTTGCTGTTCTATTGTCATTGATGGACCCCAGACCTTTAACATGACTTGACTCCAAATAAATTAATTTATAATTTCCAAACTTGTTCTTAAGAGACCCATTGACTTGTAATTAATATAAAGTCTTTGTAGTTTTATAAACATTTATGACCAAAATAAGTGGAGCCCCTTAGAATAAGTCAATTATTTATTAAGAAAAGATTATATAAAATTGGGATATTATGTTATTTGTATATATTTTAATAATTTAATGTCATTTCAATATACAAAATTTATTGAATAAACAATTGGCACCTTCCTTTATTCAATAAATATTAAAACTTTATTTGGAATTTAATTTAATATATAATAATATGAATTTTAATTTTATGGAATTATATATAAATTTTTTATTTGATTTAATTTTTACAAATTACCGATAATATTATTAGTTAAGTATCATTTACGTTGTATGAAACAGTGACGCAACATTATCTGTATCCATTTTTCAATAGGTTTATGCCACATCAGCATTTTCATCCTGAATTTCAGCATTTTTATCTTTAAAAAAAATCAAATCCAAATTAAAATCTTGAAATTCAGGATAAGAATACTGATGTAGCATAAAACTATTGGAAAGAGATAATATCCCTATTTCAGGTATTATATTGTATATACAAAAAATTATATTAATTTAATATGAAAATAAATGTATGTAATATTTATTTCTTTAAATTTGTAAATATCAACCACAAAGTAGGAGATTGAATACGATGCTTTGTAGGTCCAATGTATGGCAAGAATGTCAAACTTTATTTTAGTTTATTTCCAGACCTGAAAAGCAATGCAAGTTCCCTCAAAATCCTTACTCTGAAAATGAAGAAAGCTGAGAATATATATCTCAAATCTCTTAAACCTGAATTTCTCTTCATAGTATTATTGTTATACACCCTTCCTATAGCTGCATCAATTGATAATGGTAACATCCATTTCACTTTCACTAATTTCACCTCAGATACGCCAAGCATAGAGTTTGAAAGTGATGCAACAGCATCAGGTGGCGCAATAGAACTCACCACCAACCAAAATGGCAAGGCTTTAATCTATAAAGTTGGTCGAGCCACTTATTACCAACCAATGCACCTTTGGGACAACTCATCTGGGAATCTCCGACTTGCAGATTTCACCACTCAATTTTCTTTCGCCATCAATTCCTTGAATAAGTCCTTCGGAAATGGGGATGAGAGTGATAATAGGGCTGATGGGTTTGCTTTTTTCCTTGCTCCCTATGGTTCAAAAATCCCTCCTAACTCCGCAGGTGCTTGTCTGGGACTTCAAACTTGCGATTCAGACGCCAACTCTAAATTTGTTGCAGTGGAATTTGATACGTTTCGCAACCCATGGGATCCTCCGACGATGTCAGATCACGTGGCCATTGATCTCAACTCTGTAAAGGCTTCATTCCCCCCTGTCGAATGGCTGTGGAATGATATTGAAAATGGGGGGAAAGTTGATGCTTTCATCACTTACAACTCTAGTACAAAAAACCTTAGCGTTCTTTTACGTGATGCTGATGACCTTACTCGTCAAAATTCATCCAGTCTTTCTGCAATATTGGATCTTAGTCAATATTTACCAGAATGGGTCACTTTTGGCTTCTCCGGATCCACTGGATCTAGCATTGAGCTACACACTATTTATTCCTGGAGTTTCAGCTCCAGCTTACAGGTTTCCATGAATCCAACCAGCAATCCTCCAAATGTGGCGCCAGGCCCTCCAATCAACCCCAAAAGGAAGAGCAAGACATGGCTATGGGTAGTTCTAGCCATTGCTGGTGGCATTTTTGCATTGCTCCTAGTTCTGGGTCTGGCTTCGCTTTTCTGCAAGAGGAGAAAGTACAAAAGGATGAGGGAAGATGGGACCATGTCTGTCAACGTAGACATGGAAATGGTGACAGCACCTAGGAAGTTTTCCTACAGGGAACTCTGGCTGGCAACCAATAATTTTGCCGATGAAGGTCTCCTTGGAGAGGGAGGTTTTGGAAAAGTTTATTTAGGCTTCTTGAGGGACATCAACTCCAGTATTGCTGTCAAAAGGATAACTCCAAATTCTCAACAAGGGGTGAAAGAGTACGAATCCGAAATTACCACTATTATCAGATTGAGGCACAGGAATTTGGTCCAACTCATCGGTTGGTGCCATGACAATAAGGAGTTCCTCATTGTGTATGAGTTCCTTCCAAATAAGAGTCTCGATTACCATCTACATAGAGAGCCATGCTTGTTGACATGGGATACAAGGTATAAAATCGCCATGGGAGTGGCCTCAGCGTTGTTCTATTTGCAAGAAGAATGTGACCAATGCGTGCTGCATCGAGACATCAAGTCAAGTAATGTTCTGTTGGATTTGAGTTACAATGCCAAGCTTGGTGACTTTGGGCTGGCTAGGCTTGTTGACCACGGACAAGGGTCTCAAACAACAAAATTGATCCTTGGGACTGATGGTTATATAGCACCCGAGTATCTTGAGACATACAAAGCCATTAAGGAATCCGATATATACAGCTTTGGTATTGTTGCCTTAGAAATAGCCTCCGGAAAGAAGGCCGTAGCTGTGATTGAAAGGAATGGCAAGAGATTCAAGACAAAACTGGTGGAATGGGTTTGGGAATTGTATAGGGAAGAGCGTCTTTTGGATGCTGCTGACCCAAGATTGTCTGGAAACTACGACACGGAACAAATGGAACGGTTGCTGTTAGTTGGGCTGGCTTGTGCTCACCCAAACTATTTTGACCGCCCATCCATAACACAGGCTATCGAAATCCTTGGCTCCAAAGCCCCACCGCCCAGTTTACCACGCGAGATGCCGGTTCCAATAAACATTGCAGCTCTGCAAGACAACATTGGTACATCTTCAGCTGCCACTTCATCCTATACCAGTGCCTCCAGTAGAAGCCAAACTCAAAGTTCAGGCACTGTGTCAGGTATCCATTCCTTTAAGGATAAAACAATGGCTCCAGGTTATGACACGGAAGCCAAGCAATGACTTCTTGGCAGTTGGTAGTTGAACCTTCTTTTGTTGTTGTTGTTGTTGTATATTTGGCTTCTTGTTTTCCAGTTTTGATGTTGTGTTATATCAATGGTTTCTGCACCTTGTGTTTTGTTCTTTTGATTGGGTATATATGAAGATCACACTATGTAAATGTCGTAACCATTTTTTGAGTTTTGGCAAAAAAAACGGGGTCGACGTGGGTTTTGAAAACGAATAAAAAAAACAGGAGTCGCCACCAATCTTTTTTGATGAGGTGTGATCGGGTCACCTTAAAAAGTGTTTGTTTTTAATAATCAGATTAACTTATCAAAAACACAATTTTGGTCCACGAAAATCGAGAAAATGGATTCGAGTCGGTTACGTCATTTAGGAAGGGTTAGCACCCTCGATCGCCCAAAATTGGTACCTAATTGATTATCTAATGTCTTAATGTCGAAAGTTGAAAACTCAAGAATTCAAAATACGATCCCTCTTGTTGTTGAAGAATAAATTTGGATAAATTGGAAGTGTATGCCAAGGGCCGTCTCGTTTTAAGGTGAAGTGTTACATCCAATACTTTAGGACGCCACATTTCGACCTTTAAAGTTGAACTTGCCTTTTATTCAAAACTCATGGATTTAATTGAAAGGATATTTTGCTATTTAGAATGGACGAGAAAAGGAAACCCAATACTTTAGGGCACGATTTCTCGAGCTTCTAAATACAGAACATTGCCTTGGTTTTAGAAAATATTACCTCGGAATAACAAAACATCACATCCAATGCATTAGGACACGACATCTCGAGTTCACGAGAATAAGCTTTTAGTTTAAAAATGTATTTGTTTTAAAAGGATATTCGGTTATTTAGATCAAACGAGAAGGATCGAAACCCAATACTTTAGGGCACGACCTCTCGAATTTCTAAATACGGAATACTGCCTTTGTGAGAGATCTCGATTTTGTAAAAGTTAATATAACCATAAAATATAAAGACAAATTACAATGTTAATGGATTCAGCAGAATAATAGTAGATGCACTAATATGGACGATAAAAATGCGATAATAGTAAACCAAAGAATAATAACAATGACACAATTTATAATAATAATAATAGGAGAAATAATAACATAAATAGAAATAATAGTAATAATAATAGCAATCATAATAAAGTAATAGTAGAAATAAAATAATAAAATGAGGAGTAATAATAACAAAATAATAACGATGGTATTATAAAGAAACATAAAATAATAATAATGGTAATGATAATAATAATGATAATAAATAAATAATAAGAATATATATATATATATATATAAATATAGTGATAGTAATAATAATAGATAATAGTAAAATAGATAAAGATAATAATATAATAATGGTATTAATAATAAAATAATCGTAATAATACTAACAATAATAGTATAGTATAGTAATAATAAAATAATAATAATAAAAAATATTAAAAATAATAACAATAACAAAGTAATAATGAAAATAAAGTAATAATAATAATAATAGTAATAAAAATATAAAATAATAGTAAATAATAAAAATAATAATAGTAAATAATAAAGTTGCAAAATAATTAAAAGAGGGACCAAATTGCATTTAAAACGAAGGTTTGGGGGCTGATTCGAAACAAAATATAAAGGAAATGGCCTATTTGAAACGCGCGGATTACATGGGGGACTAAAAAGGGGAATAACCCTTTCCCACCAAAACGCGCAGCATTGGTGTGAACCCGATTAAAAATCAAATAAATTTTCGGGGCGAAATTAAGAAATATAATAAACTTAATTTAAAAGAACATAAAAAGCGGAAGGGCAATGAGCATAAATATCCCATTAATCGTAAACACGCGGATCCTCCGGGTGGGTCGTCGCGTCATACGATCTTGCCAAAAACGGCGCCGCTTTGACATTTATCGATCAAGCAAAACGACGTCGTGATCTCGCTGTTATAAAAGGCCGATTTTTGAAAGAAAAAATCATTTGATTGCTGTTGAAAAAAAAAAAAAAAAAAGGGGGATTTTCTCTGGACCAGTCCGAGAATCCGGCGAGAGACGCTGTCGTACAGCGCGCCGGCCACCGTGCTGTGGCCTAAAAGGTAAAAATCTTTTTTTTTTTTTTTTTTTTTATAAAATATGTTAGCATATATATATATAGTTTTTTTAAAAAGAAAATCTTAGTTTGGATATGAATAGTTTCAAAAAAGAAAAGAAAGGAAAGGTAAAAACAGATGAACAACCTTTTCGTTAGAACCCTTCTCTATTTCGTGTTTTTTTATTTCCGAAAAAGTCCTCATTTACATGGTTTTTGCTTGGCTTTATAGCCTTTTTTACACGATTTTTTCTGACTATTCTATGCTTTCTTTTTTCCTTTTATTGTTCCTGCAGTAAGTGGCGGTGGTCGCATGGGCTGGGGGTGGCCGTGAGCGGTGCTCGCAGGTCGAGCAAGTGGTCGATGTGAAGGCCCTAGGTGCGCGCACCTAGGGTTTGAAAATTTTGATTTTTGTTAGTGGGCTTTAGGTTAAGTGTCTGCTTGGGTTTTGACCGGGTTTTATTGGTTTAGGTAATTTAGTTTAGGTTTGGGTTGGTTTAATGGGTTTTAGGTGTTATTGGGTTTGTAATTGGGTTTCGGGTTTGGGTTTTAATTTTGGGTCTGATGGTTAGGTCTTAGTGGGCCATCTGACTTGGGCCTCGGGTTTTGGGTTGATGGGGTTGGCTTGTTAATATTGTAGAGTGGACCGGCGTAAAATGGGTTGTACAAATGCCCTCTTTGCTCGTTGTCGTGTAACGGAATGGAGCAAAGACTTTTAAGAAAGACCCATTTTGCCCTGGTCCTTGCAGAGACCTGACTTTTTTGGTGCTTCTTTTCTTCAAGTAGCCTCATTTCGGTCCACCGCATCTTGTCGCTTCGATTCACTCCACCGCGACTTCAGGAGAGATGAGATTTTTGGTTTTGCTCTACTTCACCGCAACTTCGTGAGGTACGGGAATTGGTGCTTCGATCGACTCCATTGTGATCTCGGGGAGAAGAGATTTGTATCTTCAACCTTTTCCACCGCTGCCTGCAGTCGAGGGGCAATAGGATTCATGACTTAAATCATGTTCCCTACTATTTAGGGAGACAGATTTGCCTTCGATCTTGCCCCACTCACGGTTAGGCGACAAGATCTACAATTTTCAACCTATTCCACTCGCCGGGTCGTGACATAGGATGATGGCTTAAATTATGTTCCCTCTTTGTTTAGGGAGACAGATTTGCCTTCGATCTTGCCCCACTCGGTTAGGGCGACAAGATCTACAAATTTGACCTATTTCACTTTCTTTCATCAGTGGCAATAGGACGGTGGCTTAAATCATGACCCCTACTGCTTAGGGGAGACGAGATTTGCCTTCGATCTTGCCCCACTACTGGTTAGGGCGACAAGATCTACAAATTTGACCTATTTCACTGCTGGTCAGTGGCAATAGGACGGTGGCTTAAATCATGACCCCTACTGTTTAGGGAGACGAGATTTGCCTTCGATCTTGCCCCACTACTGGTTAGGGCGACAAGATCTACAAATTTGACCTATTTCACTGCTGGTCAGTGGCAATAGGACGGTGGCTTAAATCATGACCCCTACTGTTTAGGGAGACGAGATTTGCCTTCGATCTTGCCCCACTACTGGTTAGGGCGACAAGATCTACAAATTTGACCTATTCCAATGCTGGTCAGTGCAATAGGATGATCTTCAACCTATTCCAATGCTGGTCAGTGCAATAGGATGATCTTCAACCTATTCCAATGCTGGTCAGTGGCAATAGGACAATCATCAACCTATTCCACTGCTGGTCAGTGGCAATAGGATGGTCTTCAACCTATTCCACTACTGGTCAGTGGCAATAGGATGATCTTCAACCTATTCCACTGTTGGTCAGTGGCAATAGGATGATCTTCAACCTATTCCATTGCTGGTCAATGGCAATAGGACAATCTTCAACCTATTCCACTGCTGGTCAATGGCAATAGGACAATCTTCAACCTATTCCACTGTTGGTCAGTGGCAATAGGATGATCTTCAACCTATTCCATTGCTGGTCAATGGCAATAGGACAATCTTCAACCTATTCCACTGCTGGTCAATGGCAATAGGATGATCTTCAACCTATTCCACTGCTGGTCAATGGTAATAGGACAATCTTCAACCTATTCCACTGCTGGTCAGTGGCAATAGGATAATCTTTAACCTATTCCACTGCTGGTCAGTGGCAATAGGGTAATCTTCGACCTATTCCACTGCTGGTCAGTGGCAATAGGATGGTCTTCAACCTATTCCACTGCTGGTCAATGGCAATAGGATGATCTTCAACCTATTCCACTACTGGTTAGTGGCAATAGGATGGTGGCTTCTACACCGTCCTCTGGGGACATATCCTGTAGACTCGATTTTATATGCTTGTGTTTATGTCAAATGATTAGGATGCTATGATCAGAATGAATCTAATGCTCCTAACTAAATGTACTATGGACGACATTTGCATGAATGCAGAATGTCATGAGGGTGGCCTTTTTACAATGATTAGGATGCAATGATCCGAATGAGTCGAATGCTTCTAACTAAACGTGCTTTGAATGATGATGTATGAAATGATCCCTTTTTTAATGCTTAGGGTTGTCACTGCTCGTTGTCCATCGAGTTTTATTGCCGACGATTACGCTACTATCTCGCTCTCACTGGTACCATCTTCAAACCTCTCTCGCAATTCGGAGGGTATAGGTCTCGTCATCTTCGCCTATCCCATCGCGACTCAAGGGTATAGAATTTGTGTCATTTTCAATCCATCCTACTGCGACTGAGGGGCATAGAATTCGTAAACGATTTGGTCTGTTGCACCTTTCCATTCCTGGGGATCGTGATCAGGTGTGCACGCATGATGGATACAAAATCATGCTTCGCGCGAATGATTGCCCATTCACACATCGCCCTTTTTCATCGAGATGATACTACTTACGTAATACCTCGTCATTTTGTTCAAACACTATTTTCAACCAAATTCAAAGAGATAGCCTCAGTTCAGAATTTTCCTCCATCATTATTCCTGATCCTTTAAACTCGAGGAGTTTTAAGCAATGGTCTGCTTTCAGTTCCTGTTACTACTCAAAAGTTTCATAGAGTAATATGCGGAACTCTTTTTGTGAAAGTGTCGTTATTCTATTAATCATTATTTCAATGCAAAATGCCTGAAAGAGACCATAACTACGGATAAGAGAGAAGCTAGTTAGGAGCAATGCTCAAAAACAAATAGGTAAAGCAAAAATAGCAAATGTAATTAGGAAGGAAATTTATTGGTAGTATTTTGCAAGGGAAATAAATAACAAAAATGGGTAAAATAGAAGCTAGGTGCCCCAGATATCGCACTGAGCTTCTCTGCTCAAACTTCTTGAGGACCATTTTAGGCTCAATATGTGTTTAGGGGATCCGAGTACTTTGTCGATGCTTCGAGACGCAACATATTTCTTCATTGTTAACCCAAGCGTGGCAAGACTACCGTATGCCTTACTTTCTGTCAAAATTTGAGTTGCCCTTCTCGGGTTTTCAACCCAAATCCCTTTGGTCTCAAGGCGCCCTTTGCGGGTTTTCATCTTGGCCTCTCCTTTTTCTTTTTCTTTCCTTTTGCGTGTTTTTTTTTTTTTTTTTTTTTTTTTTTTTTTTGCAAATCAACTCATAGGATTGGGCAAGTCCTTATCATCCCTCTTGATTAGTGCCTATGTTTTCCAAGCCTGTGCCTTCTTTCTTTGCATTGCAGGCACTTACTTTTCCTCCTGAGTCCTTTTGGATATGAAGAATCCTTCTTAATGCAGTCTTTTGAACGGACCCTTTTTGTCGTAAGCCCCGGTGAGATTTTAGCCAACATAGAAAGTAAATGGTAACTTCTCGATGCCAACTTTTACAAATATCGCTTGTCCTCGTAAAGAATTTGGATGGTTTTGGCTCTCTTGTCAGACCGATGTGGTGTCCGGCCTTTGAACAGACTATAAATTCATGTTATCACGTTAAACACGTTCCTTTTCGGTATCCTTTATCACCACTCTCTTTTTCTTTTTCTTTTTCTTTTTCTTTTTTTTTCTTTTTTTTTTTGTGTTTTTTTTCGAATTTGAATTTGAAGTTGAAGTCGACGATCGCTGATTTTGTAATTTTGACATGTGAAGCGACCTTTACCTCCGTAAGGTAATCAAAGGCTATGAATATGAATCGATGTTGGTTCAAAGATTATGAGGAGACTAGCTTGACAGTCATGCCATGCCTCACATATAGGAATCCACGTTTGATGGCCCCAACATGTCCGGGCCGTGATCCTGCGATAATGTCTTGCCTTATTCTTGCGGTGAGCTAAGTCTCCATCTTCATCTCCTCGTTGGCTCGCAGTTGTGTCATGACATTTCGCAAGGTAGGATCTGCCATTTTTAATCAAGTTGGAAATAAGTTGCAATCTCTATCATCTTCTAAGTCCTTAGATTCTTCCGGACACATATCTCACTAGAAGGGGAGTCCGTAATGACGTTGCTCATGTCATTGATATCCGGGACCCATTGTCGAGATGAAAGTAATTTCAGAGAATAAATGATTCCAAGAATGGTTATTTATGAATGAAGAATAAAAGAACATTCAAAGAGAATTTAAAGCACGAAAAAGAACAACAACAAAAATATTGGTTCAAAAAGATGCATTTTATGAAATAGTAATTTTTAACACGAGCCTATTTCACAAAAGAGTTCTCATTGCTTCTAGGCTTAACGCAACCAAAGATATTTCGTACATTACTCTGGTAAGCTTCTAAATACTACAGAAATTTCTTCCGCAGTCTCATTGCTCAAAATGCTCCTGTGTTTATGCTTACGCTTTTGGTGCGTCGCCTATCTCCACAACACCTATTTTGATGAATTTTTCCACCAACTTCTTAAAAGTCATGTAATTTTCTATTGAGTGTCCTGTAATCCCCGCATGATACTCACACGGACATTTAGGTTATACCATTTTGGGTATGGAGGTTGCAGTGGTTTTATATAAAAAGGAGCTACAACATGCATATCAAATAAGTTCGTATAACTCCATATACGTCATGGGAATAGGAGTGAACTGAGGTTTTTCCGAATACGCTCATCGGATTGGGTTTTTGCTTTGGGGGACCAGGTGACTGTAACTACCTTCTTTGGTGGTTTGTCAGAAACGGCTTCAATAACCCTTAGTATACCCACTGCGTGCTAGCCACATCCTTGTCCTTCCTCTTCTGGGGCTTTTGAAGCCCTTCTCCTTTTTTCTCCTCTCGCCTCGTAGACCAAAAACAACACGATTGACTTGCTTATTACTGGGGCCCATCGGAGAGTCCAAAGAAGACCGGGTATCACCCCATATTGAGATCCAACAATGATGTGTACCACGCGAGTGCGCGTCACGGTTGAGTTGGGAAATTCATTGGGGAATAAACGATGTCTTCATCATTATCCACATCGGCAATCGCTAGGTCACTTCTTTTTCAAGTCCTCCGGCTAGTAACCGAGTTAGTTGGCCCATCATGTTCTTTTTGGAAGTCTAGCATTTGCTCTCGCATTTCTTGTTGAATTTGGGTCAATTGCTCTTGCATCCAGATTTGCCTTTGCTCAATCCTCACCAACCTTTGTTCCATGTTTTCCAGTTAATCAAAACATTTTACCTAATTAGGGTCCTTTTGTAAAGGTCTAATACAAATGAATGCAATGTAATGCGAATGCAATGTAGTATGAATGCAAAGAGGTATCGATTCTCGATCAACTTCATTTTAGGAAACTTTATTAGAAAACAAGTTCTTTTACATAAAACGGACTACTATATGCTTTCGTCCTAAGTCCTAAAGGTTTTGGTTTCTCAAGCGGTGGATCTAGCTCTTGACTATGGTTAAGCTGCAGCCGTATTTTATGCTTAACATATTCACCAGAATGCCAAAATCTATAGATGACCAAATTACCTTTTGAATCGCACTATTGCTTCCTCACGAGGTAATCTCGACTCTTTAAATTGTTGATCATAAGAATGATGAAGGTCTTCTACTCCTCTCTTGTTTCGAGAAGCTCGATCCATGATTCGCAATTGTGTAATGCTGGTTCTAACTTTTCGATCCCACCTTTCATTTCCTTAATCTTGTTCAGGCTTAACTTCAACTCGATTGCAGAGTTATAGCTTCGATGGTAGTGAAGAGGCTGTCTAAGCTTAGCATCAATTCTTCAGAAAAGTATTGATCATTCACTCTAGCTAGCGCCATACCCCGAGGGATTCTTCCGCTTCCAAGGCTCATAAAGATTAGAGTTTTTCTAGACAAAGAAGAAATCATGAGAGCTCCGGACATTTTAGATCGTATCCGCTCGATAGCTTTTCCAATTCTAACCACAGGTGAAAGTCGTCTATTCTGTTTGTCTCTTTTGGATCTATCTAATCGGGTCAATACAAATTCCTTTCATTTCTTCACACGAATCAAATCCCTTGCAATGTTGTTTGCATCACCACGATGAGCCTAGAAGTTAACAAATGCCTATCCTTCAATCCTAGATGGTTACCAATTTCAACGCCCATTCTTCTGAAAGAAATTCCCATCATTGCCCCCGATGAGAGCGACCTTCAACTTGGGTGAAATTAGTGCTGAAAGAAACACCATAAGAACACAAAGATTGGCTCGGCACCATGGTCGCTCTCCCGTGAAGCATAGAATAAAGCTTTCATTCTTTCTTGAGACTTCTGTCTTAACCAAAGAAGCTCTCTAGTTAGCGCTTTGTCAATTGCAAATACATCAAGGAATGGAGCTCCAAAGGAATATATTAGGTTGTTTCGACATTTAAGCATGTCAAGCCTTACAGAGAAGCGCGACCGTATGTTGCGATGGTCGACAAAATGATTATAGACGATAATCTCTAGATTCTCACTTCACCATTAACTTTTTCACACTTTTCTCTTTTAATGAAAACAACGGATCTTTGCGCAATCGGTCGCTCAATCCGGTGATCTTGTACTCGTGATTGGATGGACCGACTTTTGTCCTCGTGTTCTTAAAGCTTTGCTTAGCTATGGTCCATCCGGGATCCATAGCATTCGATTGGCGAAGGATCCTAACCGGGCTGGGGCGAATATCAATATTCGTGGAAATGCCTCTTTGAGTGGCCATGAAATTTGAATGGAAGCCCCTATTGTCAAGGGCACCTCTTCCAATGTCCATGAGGTTGTTCGATTATCTTGAAAGATTGGCAAACCAAAGAGGCATCCTGCTTTACGCAACATGCTATCTTAAAACGATATCTATCACCCTCAATGCTTCTTGAGAGTTTTCGATTCTGTCCGCGCCAAGCATTTTGAGTTGCTCGCATGGGTGTCTATGCAACAAAGTTGATTTGACCGATAAGGCCGTTTAACTCTCTTTTCTGTCTTGCCCATTTGAGTCATCATGGACATCGGTCTTGCATTACCGTTGTTTCGTTAGATGTAACATCCTCAAATACAACTATAAATTCATGCTTGTTATTTGGAGGAGTACCAATAGTAAATAAACTTTTCTCCTTGTCGTAAGCAAAATCCTTTTCACCAATTCAATGTCACGGTCTCTTGCCCTCTGCCAATCACTTTCCTTCCAACCCCTTTGTCGTCTAAAGGATGACCACCGATTTTAGCACCGCCACATTTCCTTTTGCTCAAATGGATCCATACCCTTCTAACTGCCTAGGTTCTAACTATACGAACGACTGCGTTGTCTTCCATTTTATCAAGGAATCCGTTTTCCATAACCAGCTTTCTAACTCAGAAACTGACCGTGAATCGATACCTCTTTAGAAAATGAGATGAATGCACGAAAATGCAACGAGTCAGTATCGCAAAGTAAAACAAGTGAAAATGAACAAACACCTACCTGGGTGACCACTAAGGTTTGATGTAGTTCCATCTAAGGTGGGCTCCTAGGGTTCACTATATGTGGTTTTAGTTCTAGAGTTTGAGGTACCTGAACCAGCAGATTCCTCGATCCTCACCCATTATAGGCTCATATAGACCGAGTTCAGTTCAGGGGAATACATTTCCCTATGGCTGCACGGAGATGAAAATCTCACGAAGACATAGGTACGGATGTATCCCGGAAGCGATCCGCTATCCTGCACGGAGGTGAAAACCTCACGAAGGAATAGTTTCTCACTCCCACTTAAAGGTGCGACCACAACGGTCATGCAATGTACTGTGCACAAGAAAATAGAAATCATATGCAATGACACAAATGAATGCAACACAAGGATAGTAAAAAAAAAATTTTAAATCAAATTTCCAAACTTTCGACAAAGGACAAAAATAATCAATTTACGGCTGACTCTCTTTTTGGTGTCCCAGTGGAGTCGCTAAGTCGTCGTAATCCATTTTTTGAGTTTTGGCAAAAAAACGAGTCGACGTGGGTTTTGAAAACGAATAAAAAAAAAAGCAGGAGTCGCCACCAATCTTTTTGATGAGGTGTGATCGGGTCACCTTAAAAGTGTTTGTTTTTAATAATCGATTAACTTATCAAAAACACAATTTTGGTCCACGAAAATCGTAAAAATGGATTCGAGTCGATTCACGTCATTTGCAGGAAGGGTTAGCACCTCGATCGCCCAAAATTGGTACCTAATTGATTATCTAATGTCTTAATGTCGAAAGTTGAAAACTCAAGAATTCAAAATACGATCCTCTTGTTGTTGAAGAATAAATTTGGATAAATTGGAAGTGTATGCCAAGGGCCGTCTCTCGCTTTTAAGGTGAAGTGTTACATCCAATACTTTAGGGCGCCACATTTCGACCTTTAAAGTTGAACTTGCCTTTTATTCAAAACTCATGGATTTAATTGAAAGGATATTTTTCTATTTAGAATGGACGAGAAAAGGAAACCCAATACTTTAGGGCACGATTTCTCGAGCTTCTAAATACGAGAACATTGCCTTGGTTTTAGAAAATATTACCTCGGAATAACAAAACATCACATCCAATGCATTAGGACACGACATCTCGAGTTCACGAGAATAAGCTTTTAGTTTAAAAATGTATTTGTTTTAAAAGGATATTCGGTTATTTAGATCAAACGAGAAGGATCGAAACCCAATACTTTAGGGCACGACCTCTCGAATTTCTAAATACGGAATACTGCCTTTGTGAGAGATCTCGATTTTGTAAAAGTTAATATAACCATAAAATATAAAGACAAATTACAATGTTAATGGATTCAGCAGAATAATAGTAGATGCACTAATATGGACGATAAAAATGCGATAATAGTAAACCAAAGAATAATAACAATGACACAATTTATAATAATAATAATAGGAGAAATAATAACATAAATAGAAATAATAGTAATAATAATAGCAATCATAATAAAGTAATAGTAGAAATAAAATAATAAAATGAGGAGTAATAATAACAAAATAATAACGATGGTATTATAAAGAAACATAAAATAATAATAATGGTAATGATAATAATAATGATAATAAATAAATAATAAGAATATATATATATATATATATATATATATATATATAGTGATAGTAATAATAATAGATAATAGTAAAATAGATAAAGATAATAATATAATAATGGTATTAATAATAAAATAATCGTAATAATACTAACAATAATAGTATAGTATAGTAATAATAAAATAATAATAATAAAAAATATTAAAAATAATAACAATAACAAAGTAATAATGAAAATAAAGTAATAATAATAATAATAGTAATAAAAATATAAAATAATAGTAAATAATAAAAATAATAATAGTAAATAATAAAGTTGCAAAATAATTAAAAGAGGGACCAAATTGCATTTAAAACGAAGGTTTGGGGGCTGATTCGAAACAAAATATAAAGGAAATGGCCTATTTGAAACGCGGATTACATGGGGACTAAAAGGGGAATAACCCTTTCCCACCAAAACGCTGCAAACATTGGTGTGAACCCGATTAAAAATCAAATAAATTTTCGGGGCGAAATTAAGAAATATAATAAACTTAATTTAAAAGAACATAAAAAGCGGAAGGGCAATGAGCATAAATATCCCATTAATCAGAAACACGCGGATCCTCTGGCTGGGTCGGGTCGCGCGCGCGGATCTTGCCAAAAACGGCGCCGTTTTGACATTTATCGATCAAGCAAAACGACGTCGATTCTGATGCTTGCTATAAAAGGCCGATTTTTGAAAGAAAAAAAATCATTTGATTGCTGTTGAAAAAAAAAAAAAAAAGGGGGGATTTTCTCTCTGGACCAGGTCCAGAATCCGGCGAGGAGACCGCCGTCGGCGCCGGCGCCGGTCACCGTGCACGGTGGCCGGAAAAGGTAAAAAATCTTTTTTTTTTTTTTTTTTTTTATAAAATATGTTAGCATATATATATATAGTTTTTTTTTAAAAAGAAAATCTTAGTTTGGATATGAATAGTTTCAAAAAAAGAAAAGAAAGGAAAGGTAAAAACAGATGAACAACCTTTTCGTTAGAACCCTTCTCTATTTCGTGTTTTTTTATTCCAGAAAAAAGTCCCTGTTTACATGGTTTTTGCTTGGCTTTATAGCCTTTTTTACACGATTTTTTCGGACTATTCTATGCTGTCTTTTCCTTTTTATTGTTCCTGCAGTAAGTGGCGGTCTTTGCGCATGGGCGGTGGCTTTGAGAGCAAAGCTCGAGCAGGTCGAGCAAGTGGCTGATGTGAAGGCCCTAGGTGCGGCGCACCTAGGGTTTGAAAATTCTGATTTTTGTTAGTGGGCTTTAGGGTTAAGTGTCTGTTTGGGTTTTGACTGGGTTTTTATTGGTTTAGGGTAATTTAGTTTAGGTTTGGGTTGGTTTAATGGGTTTTAGGTGTTATTGGGTTTGTAATTGGGTTTCGGGTTTGGGTTTTAATTTTGGGTCTGATGGTTAGGTCTTAGTGGGCCATCTGACTTGGGCCTCGGGTTTTGGGTTGATGGGGTTGGCTTGTTAATATTGTAGAGTGGACCGGGCAGAAAATGGGTTGTACAGTAAATATTTTATTCTTCTTAGTGTAATGATTGATTTGGTTGATTTCAAAAAATTTAATTCATTTATTTTTCAAATTTAAAAAATAAAAATTGAATTGTTAACACTATTAAATTATATACAATACATCCAAACAATTATAACCATAATTAATCATTAAAAAACACAATCAAATTGATGATATGAAGATATTCAAATTTATATTAAAATAAATCTATATATAATTCAGATTGTGGGACATAAACAAGAATATATATATATATATGATGAAAACCCACATATGATTTCTCAACCGATCGATATTGTCTCCAATAGGAATTTCGTCTCTTGACTTCGATGATAGCCTGAGTACTTGAAAAGGCAGTGACTCACTCTGTGAGAACGCCTTGTTAGGTGCCTAATAATCTAGACTATATCGACTCACATGGCTATTCACCAAGGAAATCTCTATATATGCTCACTTGGATTAGCAATAATAATTATATATTGTTTTTGTTTTTCATACAATATTTGGGGTTAGGGATGAAAGTCACACGATTTAAATCTGTATTATACGAATGTCTACGAAAAACTTTAAGTACCACTTCATCCAAGTGAAGACAATATATATTGTTTTTGTTAGCTATTTTAGTTTTAGTTTAATAAATTTTTGGTAAAATACATGTTAAATTTTTAACTATTTAATTATAATATTAACTTTGAAATTTTTTAGTTTTATATTTTAATTAATTATTTTTATTAAAACCTTCCTAACAATGATAACTAATTAATTTTACATAAAATCTAAACTCAAGAAAAATATTTTTTTAATACACTAAAAATATTCAAATAAAATGCCAAAAAAAATTGCTGCAGAGT
Source organism: Gossypium sturtianum (assembly GCA_025698515.1). Taxonomy (NCBI): domain Eukaryota; kingdom Viridiplantae; phylum Streptophyta; class Magnoliopsida; order Malvales; family Malvaceae; genus Gossypium; species Gossypium sturtianum. The sequence continues at coordinate 3,944,531 of CM046946.1, read as the reverse complement.
TTCTCTTAATATTTTGTATTATATCAAATAGGGTAGTTATAAAGGAAAATATACAAAAATTTAATTTTAATTCAAAGCTCCAAATTAATTAAATCGGGGGAGTTTTATGCATGTAAGACACAAGATAACCAAAGCCAATGACAAACTAATTGAGGGCACTCCCTATGCCACGACATCAATGCCCTTTTGTGCCAATTGGGTCAATCTAAATGAGTCCAATTTTTTAAGCTTGAATGAAAAAATTAAGCTGAAATATTTAATTATTTAATTAAAATTTATGGACAAATTTATTTAATTATCCGAATAAATTTAGATTATGATGATTATATAATTTAAATCCAATAATTCAAAGAAAATCGATTAATCTTAAGTCATCTTTTGCCTCTTTGAAAAATTACATTTTCTGCAATCTATTTCTTATTCATCATTTTGTCCATTCATTCACAATTTTTATAATGCAAATCATTTATCTTACATTTGGTTGGAGTATTATTTTCTAGGCATATTTTAGTATATGAGTTAGTAATAAACTAATTCAATTGGTAATATTTAACCACTTCCATGCCTTATTTTTAGTAAAGAAACTGAAAAATTTTCGCTTATTTTGAATAGGCATTATTTTTTACATGAGTTTTTGTTGGGGATCGACTCGTTTAGGCAATGAATAAGAACAATAGATAAAAATGAATACAAATATTTTACATGGAAAACTCCTCCGAAGAGGATAAAAAACATTGGCAAAGGAGGCTTCGATTTTTCACCAAATGAGTAAACAAACAAGAGTAGAATATGGAGAAAATAAACTTAAATGTACTAAACGTACAAACCCGGAACCCAAATACAAAGTCGTAACTTAGAAATAAAATTATCTCCCTAATTACCACGAAAACTCTCACAAAAACTCATCTGTGATTACATCTTGTAGCCCTCAAAAGAAAAGCACTGTAATATGACATCTTAATTGCATGCCTTCTTAATTGGCCTTTTAAAACATGAATACAATGGCCCCTTTAAAATCATTCAATGGCCTTCTTAATTGTATTTGATAGCTTTCAATAATTGCTTTGCCAATTAGATAATTAGTCAATCTATTGATTTCTAATATTTGTGACTACTACATGATTATTTTTGTAGTGTGGGCATGTGATCTAGCCTAAATATACCTTGATTGTGTGTCTTTTGTTCTTAATGCTATTGATAGATTAAATTCTTAAGTGATTGTTATAGGGTTGTTTGTCAATAAGGAAAATAATTAATGACAATTGTCTTAATTATCAATAAGATAAGAAGAGATTAGGTTGCTAGACAATCATCGGCAACTATAACCAATTTATTAAAGAATAATGAAAATTATCTTTGCATCAATGATCAAACTCTTAAATCAAATGAATAATTTACTTTAACTAGAGTTTCAGCTCATTGATTTTTCCCAAAATTTTGATTATTGCTTTCTTTGTTTTTTTTTTCAAACCTTAATTTTAATTGTTAAGTTTTCTTTAAATAAAAACCCCACCATTCCCCTTTATTTTATTTGTTTTAGTTGAAGGAATAAAATTTCTACTAATCCCTGTAAATTCGACCCTACTTGTCGCTTCTACTAATTTCTTTCAAGTATGTTTTAATTTTGGCAACTTTGACAACCATACACTCCGTAATGAAAATGATCATTACTCATACTAATAATGATAAAATAATTTGACCCAAACAAATGACTCATGATCTCATGTTTCATTTTCATAATACATACAATGTCAATGAGAATATATCATTTACTATTTTTATTGAGCTATTATTCAACTACTGTGAGTGAAGCGTTATCATGTATAAGTCATATACCCAACATAACAACGTTTAACCCACTACCTTAAGATCATTGGATAAATTCAACTTAGTTCATATCTAATGTATTGTCAATTCAAACAATCGCATCTATATCTTTATTTTTGGAAGTTGTTTCGATAGCTAGGACAAGTTGTCTCTCTAATTGAACTTATAGACAACATAATATTGCTTATATTAGTCGTTTGTTTAATTTGACCCCGTGGTCTACGAACAATTTAGATTAACTACTAACATAAATTGTTTTCTCTTGTTACAATCTAATCATATAATGCAACTTAATTTTAATTAAATCTTAAGTAATGAATGAGTCAATATTTACTTATACAATTTACTTTACTTACAAAAAACCATTAAAGCCATTATACAAATAATATTAAATGAATATGTGGTAATTTTTATATATTTAATTACTTTAAAATTTTACAACGAAATGAAGGCACCAATCCCCTTTCTTCATTTTCAAAGAGTGTGTTCGAGGTTCACCTTGATAATACCAATTAAGGTGCTGGATGTTAGAACGAGGTAAGTCTATGAACTCGAGTTTTAGCGGTTTGATTTTTGTTATTTGTTGTCAAGAGGACGTGTGTTCAAGTGTGTTGAAGCGCATTATCCTCATATTTATGATTAGATTGTAGCCATTGTTGGTGGCATTTCTACTTTGCTCCTAGTTCAGGGTCTGGTTTGGTTATTCTGTAGGAGAGAAAAGTACAGTAGGATGAGGGAAGATAGAGCCATGTCTGTCAACAGAGAAATGGAAATGGTGACAGCAGCTAGGAAGTTTTCCTACAGGGAACTCAGGTTTGCAACTAGTAATTTTGCCGATGAAGGCCTCCTTGGAGAGGGAGGTTTTGGGAAGGTTTATTTAGGCTTCTTGAGTAACAACAACTGCAGTATTGCTGTCAAAAGGATAACTCCAACTTCTCACCAAGTGAAAGAGTACGAATCAGAAGCTACAACTATTACCAGATTGAGGCATAGGAATTTGGTCCAACTCATCGGTTGGTTCCTTGGCAATAAGGCGTTCCTCATTGTGTATGAGTTCCTTCCAAATAAGAGTCTCGATTACCATCTACATAGAGAGCCATGCTTGTTGACACGGGATACAAGGTATAAAATCGACATGGGAGTGGCCTCAGCGTTATTCTATTTGCAAGAAGAATGTGACCAATGCGTGCTGCATCGAGACATCAAGTCAAGTAATGTTCTGTTGGATTTGAGTTTCAATGCCAAGCTTGGTGACTTTGGGTTGGCTAGGGTTGTTGACCGTGGACAAGGGCCTCAAACAACTAAGGTTATGCTCGGGGCGGAAGGTTATATAGCAACCGAGTGTCTTGACACATACAAAGCCATTAAAGAATCCGACGTATATAGCTTTGGTATTGTTGCCTTAGAAATAGCCTCCGGAAAGAAGGCCATTGCTTTAATCGAAAGGAACGGCCAGAGATTCAAAACAAAACTGGTGGAATGGGTTTGGGAACTATATGGGAAAGAGTCTTTTTTATGCTGCAGACCCAAGATTGTCTGGCAATTACGACATGGAACAAATGGAACGGCTGCTCTTAGTTGGGCTGGCTTGTGCTCACCCAAACTATTCTGACTGCCCATCGATAACGTAGGCAGTCGACATCCTTTCTTTCAAAGCAGCACTGCCCATGCTACCACCGGAGATGCCGGTTCCAGCATAATTGCAGCTACAATATTATCACATCTTCAGCATCTATTTCATCCCATACCAATGTCTCCAGCAGAAGCCAAACTCAAAGTTCAGGCACTGCTTCAAGTGTCCATTCCTTGAAAGGATAAAACAAGGACTCCAGCCAGGTGGAAGCCAAGCTGTGAGTTCTTGGTAGTTTACTTCTTTGTCAATTTATTGTTTTCCAGTTTAATTTGATGCTTTGTTACATTACATCCATGGTTTCTAGTTTCTACACTTTGTGTATTGTTGTTTTCATTGGCTATGAAGATCACTATTTGTCTTGTACTTGTTAGGCTAAACTATTAAAATAGTCAATTTTATTTATCTCAAATTATATTTTAGTCACTTATATTTGAAATGTTACGTTTTAGTCATTTATGTTAACATGTTGTAACATTTTAGTCACTGAGCTTTAATTGTTATTAATGGGGTAACGCTAAGCTGATGTGGCATGTTCAATCATCATTTCAAATGAAAATCTTATGTTAAATTATACAATTGGTCCCTATATCTTTTCGTTTTGAATAATTTATTTTTTTTCTTTTATGTTAAAAGAGATGAAGAGAAGAAAAGTAGAGGGAGAAGCATAAAGGAATGAAAAATAAAGAAAATTAAAAGAACATAAAAGAAAAAAATTAAATTACTCAAAACGAAAAAATATGGGGACCAATTGTATAATTTAACCTAAAACTTTTGTTTGAAATGATGATTTAACGTGTCAAATCGTTACACCGTTAACGGAAATTAATAGCTCAGTGACTAAAACAAAATATTTCAAATATAAGTGACTAAAATGTAACCTGAAGAAAATAAAAGTGCCTATTATAAAATTTGCCCGTTGTTGTTATGATTTTCAAAGTGTAATAATTGCTTTGGTTATTAATAGTCTCGACTGGGTAATTGTTTTAATTATATCATCATAGGCCCTAGCTGTAAACTATCTTCCCTCTTAATTTAATTATTTTTATTATTTTTAGAATGTAATTATTTATGGGAGAGTCCCTACTCAGTTCTTCTAATAGCAAGTTATTAAAGAATGGACCAATCAAGTCCCTACACTTTTAAAATAATTAAGGGTGTTAACAAAAATCATTCAAAATAGTGATAACATTGATGAAGATGACTAAAATAAATATGATAATTAATAATAAAATTGTACAGGTAGTGAATATTAATTTGTTATAAAAGCTGACATGTGGCTTTTAAAAGAGATATTTTGATTTAATTAATTAATTAACTAAAAAAGGAGGGAAAATTTTAGAGGAAAAAAACAGTCAACTAAAGTGTTTCTTTGTTTTCAATGGAATCAACTTGTCGGCATGATGTTTAGGATGTCCACCACTTTAAGTATGGTCTAAGTTTAAATTGTGCTATTCGTTTCTGTTGTTAGGGTTTTATCATTTTTTTGTAATTCATTAAAAAAAAAATTTTTTACTCAATAGTTACATATTTTTCACTTTTTTTTTGGTTAATTTTATTAAATAGAACCAATCATATTTTATTTATTTTCTAAAGTAATTAGTAAATTAAAGTAAAAAAAAACACACAATTTTAGTTTTTTTACAATATATTAATATTAGATGCATGTATTTTTTTTTAATTAAAATTCACTTTATATTAAAATTAATTATTTTATTATATTCTAGATATTATTGTCCGGGTAAATAATAAAAATAGTCACTTTTATTTACCTCATGTTACATTTTAGTCATTTATATTTGAAATGTTAAGTTTTAATCACTTACGTTATCGCGTTGTAATATTTTAATCACTGAGCCGTTAATTGTCGTTAACAGTATAACGGTAAGCTGATGTGACACGTTATATCACCATTTCAAACAAAAATTTTAGGTTTATCTATACAATCAGTCGCCATATTTTTTCGTTTTGAGCAATTTATTTTTTTCTTTTATGTTTTTTTCTAACTTTCCTTTTTTTTTTCTTTTTTTTCCATTCTCTTTTACTTCTCTCTCTGTTTTTCACCCTTCTCTATTTATTTTAACGTAATTATTTTATTTTTTTCCATTTGTTAAAACTAGTCTCTATACTTTTATTTTTTTTAACAATTTAATTTTTCGAGTGAGGCAAGCATGTGGACTAGTTTTAACAAATGGAAAACATAGAAAAACTACGTTAAAAGAAATGAAGAAGGGAGGAAAACAAAGAGAGAAGCAGAAGAGAATGGAAAATAAATAAAAAAAAGGAAAGTGAAAAGAACATAAAAGAAAAAAAATTAAATTGCTCAAAATGAAAAAAAAATATAGGGATCAATTGTAGAATTTAACCTAAAATTTTTGTTTAAAATGATGATTTAACGTGCCACGTCAGCTTACCATTACACCGTTAACGGCAATTAACGGCTCAGTGATTAAAATATTACAATACGATAACGTAAGTGACTAGAATGTAACCTGAGACAAACAAAAGTAACTATTTTAGTAGTTTACTCTTATTGTAAATATCATGTTAAATTTGTGCCGACATACATGTTATGTCAAAATTTTGGATGATTTCTTTTAATATTGTTATCAATTTTACCAACTTGATTCTATTCTAAAAGTACTACACAAGTAATTTCACCAAAAGTCCCGGAATAAAATTAGAAATTAAAGGTGCTAACGTTGGACCACTCCAATAATCACAATAAATTGATTTTGATGACAATGATTTTAGATATCAAATTTAAATTTATTATTTCAAAATTAAGAATAGAAAACTAATTGTGAAAAAAATATAATTATAAATAATTGAATATTAATTTTTGCATCATTCAAAATCCAAGTTCTTTATGTCATGGGATTACAACATGCGCAACCCATAACACTTAAACATATACTTCTTCAACTTCAATCTTCTTTTATTTTATTTTTTTGTAAATTTGGATCATAATCTACCCTTGAGGAAGCTGGTGCATAGCTTCTTCCATGCATCTTTATCAGGCTCCACTTTCCCCATATTTGCTTTCAAATCATCAGCATATGAGTCCTGCATTTGATACGTAAAACCCTTCAAAATCTTTTTATTTATTCTTCACGATTCAACCATTAAATAACAATCGATTTACCGCAATGAAATCGCGTTGGCTGAGCCGATCGATGAGGTGAACAAGAATGTCTTTAGTGTATTCAGGGTGACCTTGAATGCCCATGATATGATTCCCATATCGAAACATCTCGACCCCAGTTTTCTCGGACCATGCAATCACCTCTGCTTTCGGCGGAAGTTCTCGGACCTATGGTAGTACATTAGAAGGGAAAAGAAAACATTAATTTAAATCTCGAAACAATAGATTATCGAATTTTCTTCTTGGTAAAATCGACAAACCTCGTCACGGTGGCACTCGATGATGGAAAGAGTGGTTGGGATTTTCAAAGACGAGAAGAGCTTTGATGAAGATGATGAGAAATGAATGGTTGTGACACCAATGTCCCAACCGGTGATGGCACGGCCTGTCTTTCCTCCCAGTGCACGACTAAGAATCTTATGATCAATTTACATAGATAGTTAAGAAAAGTGAACATTTAGGTTAAAGAAATCATAGATATGGATAGTATTACATTGTATGAATCATATAGAGAAAAGGTACGTATGGTGAAATTGGTGGGAAATTCAGAAAATCTCAAAATCTTTTTGTAATTAGATCGATGATGATATCGATCAAATCATCGATTATTTATTTAATTAATTTAATAATTCAATCAATTTATATCGATTTATAAATCAATTGATTCAATTTATTTCTTTGGAGATGTGAGTACAATAACTTTGCGTCTGACAACACCAACTAAGCCTGCCTACTAGCAATTCATATTAATGAAATAAATAAAGGCAGCTTTTGTTTAAATCCATATGCTGAGACTGCCAACCAGCACCTGACATTATCATTCATTCATTCATATATATATATAACCTCTACAGTTCCTAGGGTCATCCATAATTTAATTAAGGTTAAATTCTGCTATTAAGTCCCTGTATTTTATAAAAGTTATAAATTTTGTATATATTAATTTGGTCATTTTTTATTTTTTTATTTTTATATTTTTTTTATTTTTAAAATTTCAATCCTCATTCAACAATAATTATTTTATTCGGGTTAAACTAGAGTAAAAATAATCTAGCTAAATACCTGACTCATTTAAAAAATAAGAATTAAATTTTACCCAAATCTATTTTTCGAACCCATTTTTATTCAAATCTACCCACTTTTAAATCATCTTTGTGGGAGTGACTTGGGTCACCACTAATTGTGGACTTTTAGTAAAGAAAACAAAATGTTAATTAAGTGATCAATAATGGGATTTGGTGAAGAAAGAAGAAAAAGGCAAAACAAGCATAACCCATGTGCAATAAATGATTATTTTCTTTCACTTCACAATTAAGGTTTGGCCTTTGGCCTTTAGTGAAAAAAATTATATTCAATTTTTTAATTAATATTACTTTTTTATACTATTTTTGGAAAACTTTTTATCATAATAAAAATAATAATAAACAAAGGCCTTTGGCTTTTGGTTATTTTTTTGCACATTTTAACCAATGGTTCACACCGTACAATTTCATCCTTTAAGCCTTTCTACAGCCAAGAAAAGTGGCATACGATTGAAAATGTTGGTCCATAATTAAAAAATAAAAACCTCCAAATTAGATGGAAAGTATGTCAGTACACTATGGTTTATGAACCACTCAATATTTAATATCCCCTCATTAATATAATTGATGGATACTGTGACCAATAATATTTATCAATATATAAAACTATTTATAATTTCATTCCAACCCATAAATAAGATAATAATGCGTTTTAACACACTCGAATTCGCGTCATCTTATATTGATAACAACATCCATACTAATCGAGTTAAAACTATACTCTTATTAAATAAATGAAATGAATAATAATATTAATAATATGTTATAAATATTATCTTTTACGTGCATAGTATATGTATCATAATATAGTAATAATAAAGGACTAGAGAGAATAATTAAATGTTAATTACTTAAATTAAAATATACCAACCTGGTGACCGAAGCAAATCCCGAGGACTTTTTTTTTCAAAGAATCCAACCTTTTCAAAAGCGAAACCAGCCGATATATCCAAGCGTCATTGCCGTGCGCGTCATTGCAACTCCCCGTTATAACGAAGCCATCAAAGCGGTCAACTTGTTCGTCGTCGGGGAACTCACCGTTGGCCACCCTGAACACCTCCCAAGTCTCGCCTTCCTCAGCCAGCATTTCAACGAAAACGCCGTAGTAACCGCCGTACCTCTTTTTAACGTACTCGGAATCCTCAGCACACAGAAGAACAGCAAATCTCTTCCCACCACCCATTATATATTATCTCCCTTATATCTCTATAATCAACAGAGTAGGGTTTTAATGGGAGAGAAATGGATGGAGATGTTGAAGAAGGGTTTCTTTCTTTTTGCTTTGCTCTTCTTCTTCTTCTTCTTCTTCTTTCTCTTAAACAAGTTGTGGGAATGTGAAGTTTATTTGGGATTTCTTATAAAGGAGTCATTTGAAGAAATTGGACATGGTTGGTGACTTGAATTACATAAATAGCCTTATATCATTAAAACTATTCTTTATTTGCTTATACAAAAAAATCTTTATTCTATACTAATTACTATGTAAATCAAATATTACTGTATATTTTGGATTACATTTTGATTCTTTTACCAAAAATAATCGAATTAATTTTTATATATTTGATGAAAGAGTAGAATAGTTTTTTTATTGTTAAATACAGGGGCGAAGCCAGGGGGCTGGCATGGGCCCGCCCCCCCTAAAAGGTAAAATTACTATTTAGGCCCTTGAAATTTTTTAAAATTTTAAATTAGTAAAGATAAAATTGCACTTTGGCCCCCCCTAAAATTATAAAAATTTGATTTAATCCTTTACAAATTAGAAAGATATAAACTATAAAAAATTAAAATTTCATTCGCCCCCTAAAAAATTGTCCTGGTTTCGCCCCTGGTTAAATATCTATTTTAATATTTTATCATCGATTAAGTTTAGTTGAGTTGGCATCATTGTTATTGTAACATACACATAACGTGTGTTAAATCACGCTTAACCATGTATTATCCTTAGATTTGGTGGGTTATAAGTATTAAGAATTGTATAACAATAATTTATATATTAGACATAATAACAAACTTAATCATCAACTTTTAAATTTTTATTCAATTTAATCCTTCCATTTGAAGCAAATTTTCAATAAAAATAAGTAAAGTTGGGAAGTGACCAAATACATTGAAGATAAACCTATTTCTCTTGTTTTGGGCATAACATTATTGCTAGACTTCATTTTATTGTGCGTTTATATATTGATTTATTAATTTGCATTAAATTAGACAGTTAATTGCTAATAGATTGGTATTCATGATGTGAGCCTAGCAAATTAAAGATAATTATGCATGTTGGGATGGAGTTGTATAAATAATGAAAAAAAAAAGTAAAAAAGAATTAACACAAATTTTATGTGAAAAATTCCTTTGAAGAGAATAAAAATTATAACAAAAGAGGTATTGACTTAACATTAATGGAGTAAACAAAACGAGAGTACAATGATAATACAAAACCCAAGCCCCAAATACAAAACTCACACCCAAAGCTCTCACAAAATGGGTTTCACAAAATTCTCTCAAACTCTCACCAAAACTTCATATGTAACTACATCTTGTCACCTTCAAAGAAAAGTCATTGCTGATTGGCGTGTCTAAATTAGGGGTACAAAGACCCTTTAAATAGGTTCAATACTAAGGGCTAAAATGACTAAAATAACCCTGAAATAATCAGAGTCCAACTGGAAGAAGAAGTCTTGTTGAGTTGTACAAAACGTGGTTGCATAACATTGGGAATCGTCATGATGTGCCGACTCTCCTCATCACGACGTCGTCGCCACATCCATTACCAAAAACTGTCACGCCGTCCCAACGTCAGGGACCTCCTTGTCCCGATGTCGGGCCTGTTTTGACGTCGTCGGTTGGTATGTGTCTGTTTTTTTAATATTTTATTATAACTTTATAGGGCACTTAAAAACATCCTAATCCTGTTTGTGGAGTCTAAAAACTCTACTGACAGTGTACTAAATAATTTTCTAATATAAATATAATAATTGCTTTTGTGAAACTTTTAGTTTATTCATCTTTTCATATTAAAAACAACTAATTCCTCTACAACAAGAAATTGATAAAACATATAAATAAATTATCATAATTAGGTTCAATGGTGGTTGAATTGAATTCATATGATAAAATCAAGGTGTAATAGCAATAAATTTATTAAGTTATTATACTTTTATGAAGAAGAAAAAATGATACTAAGGTCTTGTTTGATAAGTCATTGAAAAACTTAAATAAAATGAAAATTAATATTTTCAGTGATTTAATTTTTTAAGCTAAAGATCCATTTATCACTTAATGTGAAATTTTTCTCAATTTTTTATTTTATTTATTTTAATATTATCTTTCAATTACTTTACTTTTAAAATTTTAAAAATTGCAAACATATTGATCACATTCTGCATTTAGTTTTATTAAATATATCAAATAAATTTCATAAATTAAATTCAGTAATTAATTTTTCAGTTTATCAAACAACACCTAAAAATGTTAAAAGAAGTAAACTTGTAGAAAAAAAAAAAAAAAAAACTCTATAACAAGGACAATAGAGTAAAATTTACTTTTAGATAACATTATATTCTACCAACCAAACACTTGAATCTTACATTTCAATTAAACAAACCAAATGAGGTAAACTTACATTCTCATAATTTTATTACGAAATGTAATCTAAGATTCGATATACCAAATACATCATTAAGTGTCCTACATGTCAGTGTTAGATTAATAGATTATTATAAATTGTCAAAAAATTATTATATTTTTTTTAAATTTTTGAATAAGTTGTTGTTGATATGACAAAATGATATCATATCAATAATTATGTATTGTCAAGCTGACATAATAATTATTGATTCCACTAATGTTAACAGTCGCGTCACTATTGTAATTGTCAATGAAAAATTTCATTAATCAAAGAATTTAATTGATGTAATTTCAAATTTGAGAGTGCAACTAAGTGTGTTTTATATTAAGGGGTTTAACCCTTAAAGCTTATATTTAATATTACTTACTTACTCGATTAAGTTAAATTTACTTTTTTTTTAAAAAATTTTGAGATTCTTTTTTTTCATTATTTTTGGATTTTCATTTTCATTTTTTGAAATTTTAAAAATACTTAAAATTAATGTTTTTTTTCCAACATTTTTATTGAAAATTTGGAAAGCTTTTATAATTTTTGAATTCTTTAGAACTTTTTATATTTACTAATTAATTAATTTTGTTGTTTTTTAAAATGTATTTATTTTATATAGTTTTCAAATTATTTACTAATGTTATTTATACAGACTTGAATTGAGTCCCACTCAATTTTGAATATACAAAATCTAGAATATACATATTTCTTACTTATTGAGTATTATTGAGTCTTAACTCAATTAGTATGAACATTATTGTCAATATAGTAGGACATAGGTTTGAGTGCGCTGAAACGTATTATCCTCCTATTTATGAATTGAAGAGGGACTACGTATAATTCTAAATATCGTGTTAAAAAAAACAAGTATAATCAAAATCTACAAAGAGATTATTCAAATTATATACATATAATTGTTTTGTTGATAGTTTTGTCCCACAGACACGATGTGGTACAATCTATTTAATTTAAGATTTTCATAGATCCTGTTTGGTATCTAATTCTATACATTAAGAAGATATATTGTATTATTACCTGAAAAAAAAAGATAATTTATTTTAATAAAATCTGACTCAATGCCGCCAATTAATTATCAAACATTTCCCATAGATAAATTGTGGTCCAATATCCCAAATAATAATGATTTCGTCCACCCAAAACCATGCACGTTTTCTATATGCAGCAAGTCGCACTCATATTTATTACAAAATAATATTTGATAAAGAATATATATTATTTTTATAGACCTGAAATATTATTATTGATCGAGATTAGGTTAAAATATATTGTTAGTCTTTATATTTGATAAATTTTGAGAGATAAGCTTTTTTTTTTATTTTTTATTAATTTAATATGTTTATTTCACGTCAATCATATAGTTAAGATTTTCTTATAGGTAAAAGGATTTAATTTTTAATTTTTTTAAGTATGTGAACTAAATATTAAATTATGTAAAATTATAGGGACTGTTTTAACAGGGTGAAAATATCAAATTAATTTAAAATCTTATTTTGCATGCAGTATAGGACAATAGTCGAGAGAGTGAGTACGTATTGCGTGTGCAGCAAGAAAGAATAGGGGCTACATAAGATTAGCAAGTTATCACGTGATGTTTTATTGTCAGCAGTGGACTCACGTGCACAAAATAGCACATGGGAGCACTACAGGTGTGCAGATAAGATATTCATATCACTGGCTTTTTCATAACGTCAATACAGAAATTCAATTTTCTTCGTTGGAAGATATTAATTTTAATTTATTTATATTATATTAAGGGGTTTACTAGATTGATGTTACTCAATCAAAAATATTTTAAAAAAAATTTTCTTCATTCGAACTATTCTATTGTCAAAGACAAAACAGAGCAGCAACCAAAAAAGAAAAATTACACCAGTCAAGATAAGAGCACAGTCCCAACAACAAGAAAACAACAACCAAAACAAGAGATCACCACCAAGCTTTAAACACTTGCGACCAATTGACACCAGCCAACGCCAATGAGAGAGCCATGTCATTTCCATTCCAATCAGCCAATGAGAAGACAACAGATCCGACCTTGCGCTTAGCAGATTTAATATCTGAAAAAATTGCATGAAGCGACCAAGGTCTCAAAACCTTGTTAATACACCAAGAAAACACCTCTGAAGAACCTACTTCAATAAATAACGAATCAGTAATCTTCCGATTCATAGATAAAAAGACTTCAAGGGCAATCTTCACCGCACCAATCTCAGCTTCCTCAGCAACAGTTGTATCGGCAGCACCAGAGAATATCCCTCTTGCAATCCCCTCCATATCTCTCAAAACTCCACCACACCCTGCTTTGTCCTCTTTCGCGGTGCCACACACATTGAATTTTAACCAACCAAAAGGAGGCGGTCTCCAAAAAGAAGCAACAAAATTAGATTTATAGGACACAACTCGACATCTCAATGGAGAGATCAACCAAAAATTCTCCTGCAGTATGATTTCATTATGAACTGATCTAATCCACAACAATGCCCTCATCTTAGTTTGAAACACCAAATTTTCCATATGCACTCTCATTCCATCAAAAGCCAGCCTATTTCTTACTAACCATATTGTCCAACATGCTGCAGCAATAGAAATCAGCCATAAGCATTTCTTACTTACTGCCATTTTCACATTCTTACATAAAGCGAAGAACTCCACAAAACCATCGACCTTCTTCCAAACAGCGTCCCAACAATTGAAGATTTTAGCCCAAAAGCCTTCGATAAATCTGCACTTGAAGAACATGTGAGATGCGTTTTCCGGCTCTCCTTCGCACCAAGGGCAATTTATCAAAATTTTTTGAATGTTCACTCCTCTTTTAATCAAAAATTCCTTAGATGGAATTCTGTCAATCGCGAGCATCCAAAGAAAACTACAAACTCTAGGGGGAACCTTAATATTCCAAACTTTACTACATGCAAAATTAACGTCCGCCTCATCATCCAGAATCAGTAAATCTGAACATTTTTTAACCGAGAACACCCCAAATTTATCATTGATCCAATACAACCTATCCTCTACTTCCAATAACAACACCGTACCACTCACCTTATCAGCCATATCTTTGCACATCTCATTCTCCCTATCCAACAAAGGTCTAGAAAACCAGTCTTCCCAATTAACACTACCATTCCCAGAATAATTTAAAGAGTCGGCTACAGTACTTACTTTATTTTTAGCAAGGCGAAAAAACCTTGGAAACAACACTTTCAAAGGTCGATTCCCACACCAAATATCCCACCAAAACAAAGTCGACTTTCCATTCCCTATTTTCCAAAAGAAAGATTCTGACCTCACCCATTTGGACACTTCCGCGTCTTTAGCATTTTCTACTATACCTCTCCAAACAGCAGACATATCTTTTTGATAAGTCGTCTTAAACCGCCATCGTTGAACATTTGACCCGTATTTAGCTAAAATAACCTTTCGCCATAACGCTTCTTTTTCTGTCGTGAATCGCCAGATCCATTTAGCCAATAAAGCTTTATTTTTAACACCTAGATTTGCCACACCCGCCCCACCCTTAACCTTTAGCTTACAGACAGTATCCCAACTAATTCTCGCCATCTTTTTTTTCCCATCCATATTCCCCCATAGGAAATTCCTTCTGATCTTGTTGATTTTTTTAATAACAGTCACCGGAGCTTAGAACAAGGACATGAAGTATATCGGCAACGAAGACAACACTGCGTTAATAAGAACAACCTTGCCAACCCATGTAAGTGAACGATATTTCCATCCCGATAACTTCTTCCTGACTCTGTCTATTATCGGTTCCCATGTGGCTAATCTTTTTGGATTTGCTCCCAATGGTATCCCCAAATAGTTGAAAGGTAGAGAAACTATTTCACATTTGCAACTGGCAGCAAGTCTAAATAATAATTCTTCTTCCACTTCGAACCCCACTAAGCAAGATTTTTTAAAATTAAAGCACAGCCCCGAAAAAAATCTTGAAAATCCTTAGAATATACTTCACATTGGTCACCTCCTTATCGTCGGCTTTTAAGAAGAGAATAGTATCATCCGCGAATTGAAGATGAGAAAAGCTCATACCATGAATAACATTATTAAAGCCTCCGATCAATCCCAACTCCGCAGCTTTGTCCAACGCCAAATGGAGAACCTCTATCACTAATATGAATAAAAATAAAGACAGTGGGTCTCCCTGTCAAAATCCTCTACGAAATCTAAATTTATTGGATGATGAGCCATTAATGATAACTGCAGCTCGTGCCGTAGATAAACATTCCAACATCTAACCTCTTCACTTTTCCCCAAACCCTATTTTCGATAACACCAACTCCAAAAAATCCCATCTAACGCAGTCGTAAGGTTTTGAGAAATCTAATTTGAAAATCAGCTTACCCCCACAACCACCTTTCTTCAAAACTGAATGGATTAATTCGTTTGCAATTAACACCACATCAAATATCTTCCTGCCCTTTATGAAGGCACATTGTGTATCACTAGCCACCTCTCCTACCATCTCCCTTAATCTTCGTGAAAAAACCTTGGACACAATCTTGTAAAGAGAGCTCACCAAGAAAATTAGCCTAAACTCTAAAATTTCAGTGGGATTTACCACCTTTGGAATAAGAGTGATAAATGAAGAATTGATGCTCTTCTCAAGTTTCCCGGATGTGAAAAAATCAGACATCACCTCAAATAAATCATGCTTCACGATCTCCCAACACTTTCTAAAAAAACACAAATTAAACCCGTCAGGCCCAGGCACTTTCGATTCATCACAACTCCACACAGCTTCTTTGATTTCTTCCATCGAAAAGGGTTCCTCCAATTTCACCGCTCTTTCCTCGTTAAGCACTCTAAAATTCAAATCTAACTCTATTTTCCACCTTCTTGCAGAACAGTCAAAATAATTTTTGAAATAATTGAATATCTCTTCTTTCATATCCTTAGGATCCTTAATATTTCGGCTCCCAATTTTTAAGCTAAACACCATTTTTCTTTTGGCTTTAATTTTTACCACCCTGTGGAAAAAAACACTATTAGCATCCCCTTCCTTTAACCAAGTCATCCTCAAATTTTGTCGCCAAATTGATTCTTTAAATTTTATTGCTTCCCAAATCTCGATGTTCAACTATTTTAACTCCTCAATCTCCAAATCGGTCAGCTTCCTTTTTTCACTTATATCATCAATCTCCTTTATCCTAGCCTCACTTTCGACGATTCTTCTTTCCAGAATATTCCCATCTTCCACTTCTTAAGAGCTTCCTTCAGTTTTCTCAATTTGGTAGCCGTTTTACCTTTAAACCATCCATTCTTGACCATTCCCTTTCAATCAACCTCATGCATTCATCCTTTTTAAGCCACGCATTAACAAACTTAAAAGGTCGAGGTCCCCATTCTACAGATTCATTCACCAACATCATTGGGATATGATCCGATACAGATCTGTTAAGCCCATTTTGTAACGCCTCAAAATTTATATTTTTGGTTTCTGTTAAAGTGTGACAAATGTGTATCTGCTTCAGTGGTTAAGTGTTCTAGGTGTGTGTGTGAGGTCCCAAGTTCAAGCCTTAGCTTTGGCAAATTTTAGTATTTTTCTTGTATAAGCCCTATCTCTGTTCAGTGGGCTTATATTTAATTATTCGTAAAACCATATCAGAATGGGTCTGCTGGTCTACTGGTTATGATGTGTGTTGGTGTGTTGGGGGTCAGGTGTTCGAATCCCTGCGTTGGCATGGGTATTATTATTTTTGAGCGTTTGACTGAAAGAATTGTGATAGCTTTCAAAAGCTGAGAGTGGGGGTTAGTGGAGAAAAATAAGGGATTGGGGGTTATCAGAAGTTGTTGTCCTTTCTTTTTGGAAAAACTCTCTCTCAAGTTTTGACGGACATTCTTTTCTTTTCTTTTCTCACTGCTAAATCTTCTTTCTCTTCTTTTTCATCATTTTGATCTCTGTTTCAATTTGTCTTAGTTTGCGCATCTTCTGATTTCATCGTTCGATAAGTAGTTTTATTAAACCTTAACTCTTTTTGAATTATTGATTGATGAAGAGCTGGTTCTGTTATTGTCGATTTAGGCGAAGGTCAAGATTTGGATGGGGTTCCTGCAACAATTTAATTTCTTGGGGTTCGGATCAATAATGGTAAGTTTTTGCGAGCATTTGAGATGTTGTGAGGTTTTGGTTGCGAAATAATTTCCATTGAGTCTCGTTAGTGTTACTAATTTCGGGCTTTAAAATGACAATTTTTAGGTTCGGAAAGGCTCGAGATAGTTTTTACAGTGAAACGATACCAGGTGTGTACCCAAAAACGTAGAAAATAAGGCTTTGATGAAAGCTAAAAACCTCACTGTCGATGCCACACGGGCGTGTGGTCGCCCGTGTGGTAGGCCGTGTGATGGAACACAGGCATGTGATTGACGAGGCCAGGCCGTGCGCATAAGACACGGCCTGTAATGGCCAGGTAGGCAGTGTGTGACACACGGGCTAAACTGATTTGAGTCGTGTGGGCCATGAGGGCGTGTGGGCCCACACGGGTAGTCCACACGGAAGTGTGAGAATTTGGGCCAAGCCGTGTGATCCACACGGGCCAAGACCAACCTGAGCGTGTGGGCCCACACGGGCAGGTCACATGGGCGTGTGAGCCCATTTTTACTGAATTGATTCCTAAGGTTGCACGGGTCACCCAAGTCGATTGTGAACCTACTGTAAGGTAAGTAAGCACTACTTAGACCCCTAAAAGTGTGAAACTGATTGTATGATATCTGTATTGAGCATGTTAATAATTTGCATGTAAACTGAACTGAGTGTAAGTGTTGATAATCACCTAATAGCATGTCACATATTATATGTTGCATTGCATTGGGTTGGGATGATATTATTTGGAGGAAGTATACTGAAAGGCTCTTAAGCCTAATATACTGGCAGCTCAGCTGCAACCTACTATTTGTGCTGCATTTGGTACTACCTGGAGTGTAGGGATGGGTGGGTTGATTTAATCCCCACATGGAGTGTAGGGTTGGATGGAGATACTGTGTAGAGGCTTGTTGGGTAGGACTTTATTATTGAATATTGTATATCTGTTACTGATACTGTGATGGGCTAAGGCCCTATGCATGACTGATACTGATACTGTAATGGGCTAAGGCCCAACTGCCACTGATACTGAAAAGGGCTTAGGCCCAGACTACGTATGCTTGTAAATTGATTGTTTATTTTCTATGGGATTACACACTGAGTTTACGTAAACTCACACTCTTCTATTTAATGTGTACAGGTAAAACCCAAACTTGATGGATCGGTACAGCGGAGGACTTGACAATAGCCACACGTATTTTAAACTATTTTAATTTCAATTTTTGTATTTATTTTTTAATTATTTTTTAGGCCATTTTTATGTAAATTTGACTTTTTGGACTGTTTGCTTTTATTTCGGATTTTAGACTGTTTTCGTGGATTTGATAACTGCACAAACTCAACTAACAAACGGTTTTCACTGAAACAAAAGTGTTTTTCTAAGATGGACGGATTTACCTAACTAACTCGGTTTTTCATAAATTAAATGATTTCTAAAGCTTCCGCAACAAATTGTGTTTTAAAGCAATCGACTAAATAAGTAAGCGATTTTGGAGTCAACAAGAGTAAGCAAATGAAAACGGATTTATCGTAGAAACTTAGTTCTCAAACACCCTATCATGTGACATCGCCAAATTCAGCCATAGCGTTTGGACCGGGTTTGGGGTCTAATATTTAGTGGTATCAAAGCCAGGTTACAAAACTCGGCTATAGATTATGGGTTTTAAAATTTGGTTTTGAAGAATTGATTACAAAATGGTTTGAAATATTTTACTGGGTAAGTGGTACACCGAGTCTCCGGCGCCGATCCTGTAAGTATTCTGAACTGTAAATTGTTTTAAACTAAAACTGTTATTGATAGTATATTTTAAAACTACTATAGGTAGTATACTGTACTGAAAACACTTTAGTTAGTGTATATTGAAAACTGTAGTGAAACTGTGATATACGAAAACAAACTCTGAATTACCGTTAATGTTCTACATAAAACATCTGTTAATAAATATTAAACTGTAACTGATTCATAAAATTTTTAAATACAGATAATTCGATTAGATATTAGCACACGAGGTATTCGCGGACAGGGTACGAGAGGCTATGGTAGACACCGTAGAAGGGCTCGAGCTGGGTCCTCATCTTCTGGCAACCTGCCTAACTTGGATACTAGTGAGACGTCAGTTTCACCTGCGACTAAGACTAGGTCTTAAGACCGCATGGCTGGGGACGGCGTACTATCCTTAGCTATGCTCAGGATTTTGGAGAGGGTCGCTGGGCCTAATATTGGATCTGAGGGCCGAGGGTCGGGCTGGAATGACTCCACCCAGGTGAAATTTGTTATTCGTGGGTGTCACTGGAGTTGCCCCCAATATGGCCGAGTACTGGATTGAGGCCACGGAGAGGGTCATGGACGATCTAGATTGCACCCCAGAGCAAAAATTAAAGGGCGCGCGCCACCGCCGCGCGTGAGAGGCATATCAGTGGTGGCTTACTGTTAAGGAGGGCACTCAGCCCGAACGATTGACTTGGGAGTCTTTTAAGACCACCTTTCAGGGAAAATATGTGGGAGCTAGTTACGTGGATGCCTGTAGGAGGGAGTTTCTAAATTTAACTCAGGAAGATCGATCAGTGGCTGAGTATGAGGCCGAGTTTCTAAGACTGAGCCGATATACGCGAGGTATGGTGGAGTCTGAGTACGAGCGATGTGTCTGCTTTGACGATGGCCTCAGAGATAACTTGCGGGTTTTGATAGCTCCGCAGAGGAAGCGAGATTTTTCTGCCCTGGTTGAGAAGGTGAAGATCGCCGAGGAGGTTAAGCGTGTTAAGCGCCAAAATTGTAACATAGAGATAGGTAAGAACAATAGGGATTCGGAGCCCTCGAGTTCTGTGCAGAGGCATAGGAAAAAGGCTAGAGTTGTTGGGCCAGTTAGAGTTGGGCCTCATGTTGCTACTACTGGACTGCAGCCATGTACTGATTATGGTAGAGGCCATCAGGGAGAGCGTTGAAAGAGGACTGGGGCATGCTTAAGATGTGGGTCGTTGGAATATCACATTAGAGAGTGTCCGCTGAGGGCTGATCTGAGGCAAGCTCCAGGTACTGAGACTATACAGCCACTGAAGGTAGTTTAACAGCTACCGAGGGGCCGTGGTCAGGCCAAAGGTGGTAATAGTATGGGCCGTGGGTAGAGAGCATCGGGTAGAGGTACGGAACAGACTGAGGCGAAGCAGCTGGCTCTAGTTTATGCTTCTCGTCGCCGAGAGGATGGAGATACTTCAGACATCATCACGGGTACGTTTCTTATTTTTGATGTACCATATACTGCATTGATAGATATAGGATCCACTCACTCCTATATAGCCTGCACTGTGTTTGGAAATTTAGGGATCTTGGTTGGGAGCACTACGAGTGAGGTTACTGTACTGAGTCCGTTGGGGTAATCTATAAGGGTTAACAAGCTATTTAGAGACGTTCCTCTAGAGGTTCAGGAGAAATTTTTCTGGCTGATCTAATAGAGCTTTCTTTTGGGGAGTTCGATTTAATTCTGGGGATGGACTAGTTGGTCAAGCATCGTGTTAGCTTGGACTGCGCGACTGAGAGAGTCGTATTGAAGACTGAAGAGGATGATGAGGTATCATGATTGGAGAGCGCAAAAATTATTTAACTAATGTGATTTTTGCACTGGTGGCGAAAAATTTAGTATGTAAGGGATGTGAGGCGTTCTTGGCTTACGTAAGTGTTTCAGATTTTAGGGATTCCACTGTTAAGGACGTCAAAATGGTAAAGGACTTTCCAGACGTCTTTCCTGTGGAGCTATCTGGTTTACCTCTAGATCGTGAAGTGGAGTTTGGTATTGAGCTCCTACCTGGTATAGCTCCGGTGTCCATCGCTCCCTATCGAATGACATCGAAGGAGCTTGTGGAGCTAAAGGCTCAAATTCAGGAGTTATTGGATCGTGGGTTCATCCGTCCTAGTGTGTCTCCGTTGGGAGCACCAGTACTGTTTGTGAAGAAGAAAGATGGATCCATGCGGATGTGTATCGACTACCGATAACGGAACAAGTTGACTAATAAGAATCAGTACCCCCTACCGAGGATAGATGATCTGTTTGACCAATTTCGAGGAGCTTCAGTGTTCTTTAACATCGACCTCTGATCTGGGTATCATCAGTTGAGGGTCAAGGAGGCTGACGTATATAAGACGTCGTTTAAGACTCATTATGGTCACTACGAGTTCCTAGTAATGCCATTTGGACTGACTAATGCACCGGCAGCTTTCATGGATTTGATGAACCGAGTATTTCAGCCTTATTTGGATCAGTTTGTGGTGGTGTTGATCGATGATATGCTTGTTTACTCGAGGACTGAGGATGAGCATGACAAGCACCTTAGGTTTGTTCTGCAGACTTTGAGGGAGAAGCAACTCTATGCTAAGTTTAGCAAGTGCGAGTTCTGGCTACGTGAGGCGACATTTCTAGGTCATGTGGTTTCTGCTGAGGGGATTAGAGTTGATCCTCGAAAGATTGAGCCTATATTGGAGTGGGAGCAGCTTAGGAACGTGTCTGAGATCCGCAGTTTTATGGGACTAGCGGGTTATTATCAGCGATTTGTAGAGGGTTTCTCATTGATTACAGCACTATTGACTAAACTGCTACGTAAGGGTGTGCCGTTTAACTGGACTAATGCGCAGCAAGAGAGCTTTGAGAAGCTCAAGACTGTACTGACTAAGGCTCATGTTTTGATACAACCAGAACCTGGGAAGGGGTCCACAGTTTATAGTGATGCGTCACATGTTGGTTTGGGATGTGTGTTGATGCAGGATGGTAAGGTGGTAGTGTATGCATCTCGTCAACTTAAGACTCATGAGGCGAATTATCCGACGCATGACTTGGAGTTGGCCGCGGTAGTTTTCGCACTGAAAATCTAGAGGCAATATTTGTATGGTGAGAAGTGTATCATCTACACTGATCACAAGAGCCTCAAGTATCTCCTTACTCAGAAGGAGTTGAATCTTGGCAGCGTAGATGGATTGAGCTGCTCAAGGACTATGACTGCACCATTGAGTACCACCCTGGCAAGGCCAATGTGGCAGCCGATGCACTGAGCCGTAGAGCTATGACTGATTTAAGGGCGACGTTTGCTCGCCTCAGTTTATTTGATGATGGTAGTCTGTTGGCTGAGCTTTAGGTTAAACCGACATGGATTGAGCAGATTAAGGGTAAGTAGTTAAAGGACAAGTCTTTGGGTCTTCGATTCCGACAGGTTAAGAGTGGTAACACTATGGATTTTAGACTGAATAGTGATGGGGTACTCTGCTTCCGTGGGAGAATCTATGTGCCGAATAATACTGATTTGGCAGTCTATACTGAGAGAGGCGCATAGTAGCGCTTATACTATGCATCTTGGTGGAAATAAGATGTACCGAGACCTTCGTGAGTTATATTAGAGGACAGGGTTGAAACGTGAGGTTACAGATTTTGTGGTGAGATGTCTGCGCAATGGACACCGGAGCCGTCCCTGGTAATAGCTCAATGCCAAACTCCACCTCTCGATCCGGAGGTAATCCTGGAAGCTTATCGGGAAAAACATCTGAAAACTCTTTCACCGTTCTAACACTTTCTACCGACAATTCTTTGGCATCCAAAGCACTGATAAAGGCTAGGAATGCTCCACACCCTTTTCGCACCAACTTTTCTTCCTTTAAAGCAGATACCACATTAGACAGATAGTTTCGTCTTTCACCTATCACCATCACTTCCTTATCCTTCGAAGTTCTTAGTACCATCTGCTTTGCAGCACAATCCAAGTTCGCACGGTGTTTAACCAGCCAATCTATGCCCAAAATAAGATCGAACTCGCCAAATGGCAGTTCCATCAAATTTGCCAAAAATACTTCCCCTTGAATTTCTAAGGGCACATCCCTAAACAACTTATTTACTACCACTGACTTTCCTAAAGGGCTAATTACAGTTGTTTCTCTAGCAGTAATCTCAAATTTAATATTCAGAGTTCCAGACACAGCCCAAGCAACATACGAATGGGTGGATCCAATGTCTATCAAAGCGGTAATAGGTAAATCAGATATGAAGAACGTACCGATTATGATGTCCGGTGCATCGCCATCCTCTCGACGTCTGACCACATAGACCAAACCTGGCTGTCTCGCCTCCGTGTTACCCCTGTTACCGGTACCTCTACTCGGTACACCTTGACCTCGTCCATTACCACCTCGACCTGACCCACGGCCTCTCAGCGGCTGTTGAGCGCCTCCAGCTGGCTGTGCAAATCTGTTATGAGCCACTTGAGTCTGAGCAGGCTCTCGAGGGTAATCCTTAAACCGGTGATCCTTAGACCCACATCTAAAATAACCACCAGTTCTCTTCCAGCATTCACCCGAGTGAAGTTTCCCACAATCCACGTAAGGCTGTAACTAATTGGTAGTAGCTTGAACTCTTACCCGAGCTGGCTCCTCATTTCTGGGCCTTTTCTGAAACCCTCTAGCAGGACCTGAGTACCCAGAGTCTCTCTTGATCCTGCCCTTGTCCTTGTCTCGATTTTGCCGTTTCGAGTGTTTAACCTCCTCGGCTATCTTAGCTTTCTCCACCAATGTAGCAAAATTCCTCTCCTTCTATGGGGCTATCAGTACCCGCAACTCATCACGCAATCCATCCTCAAAACACACACAGCGCTCGTAATCAGTCGGCACTATACATCGAGCATACCAACTCAGACGCAGAAACTCTGCCTCATATGCTGCCACAGATTTACCTCCTTGGACCAGATTCAAAAATTCCTTCCTTCGGGCATCCACATAGCTAGCCTCGACATATTTCCCCTAGAATGCTGTCTTGAAGAATTCCCAGGTAATACGACCAGCCTGAGTGCCTTCCTGAACAGTGAGCCACCACTTATACGCCTCGTCTCTTAGCAATGACACAACTCTTTTCAACTTCTGCTTAGCGGTGCAATCCAGGTCGTCCATAATCCGCTCCACTGCCTCAAGCCAGTACTCCGCTACAAGGGGCTACACCCGAAATACCCCTAAAAACTTCAGCCCTATTCGATCTGAGTCGTTCAGATACCGACCCACGAGTTGCCGACCCAGTTCTTGCCCTAGCAACCCTTTCTAGAACTCGCAACATTGCTTGGGACAGAGCGTCGTCCTCTCTCATTCGTTCGTGTGACCCAGCTTCATTCACTGGTGACGCAGGGGCATCCATTTCTGGCATATGTCCCGATGCCTCAGATACAACTCTAGCACCTCGGCCTCTACTACGGCCACGATTACCACGTCCACGTCATCTAGCGCTCATGTTTACTAAATCGATTTAATCTCATTATAAGTCTTATGAATCAGTATATTATTCAATGTTTATTAAACAATGTTTTATGAAGTATAGAAAGTAAAGTCGTTTTCGCAAAACGTATCCTAAGGTCTCAATCTCTATAGTTTCAGCTCCTAAAGCTAAAAGTTCTAGAGTATTTCTATAGTCATACCACAATAATCATAAAATGAAAACATAAACTTACTTGACTTGGTGCCAGATACCCGTGGTGTCATACTTCCTTTAGATCAAAATTTTAAACAGCTTTGGAAAACGCCTTTGAACCCAAACCACAGCCGAGTTTTGCAACCGGGCTCTGATACCATAAAATGTAACACCCCAAACCCGGCCCATGCGTTACGACCGGATCTGACATGTCACATAAGGGGAAACGTATAAAAACCTTATGATTCGTACTAAAATAGGTGTTATTTGCTTATGGTTAAGAAAACAAGTTTGGATATAAATTCTTGATAAAATGCAACTATTTATGAGAGGTTGATTGATGAATCAGAAATCGAGGTAGTGAACTTTAAAACCGTGACTTTTGAAAATGTCGTTGGTAATTTGAAAGAGAATTCGAGTTAAAATATTTGTACATATTTATAAAAGAAAAACCTTTTGTTAATCAATTTTGGAAACCGTTATTTATGATTTTTAAAAAATTCCTAATTAAAACAAATCAAGCAAGATAATATGTACGTCAAACATAAAGCAAAAATAAAATATTCCAGAGGCCTTATTACAACTTAAAAACCCAAAATAGCAAAAATAATAAAGTAAACGTAAATAGAAATCTAAAGTTCAAAAACACCATTTCTGAAGTATGGCCTCCACCGAGTTATCCATGGCCCAAGTCCACCTCACTGAGCATTACCTGCAAGGGTTAAGGAAAATGGGTGAGTTACTAGAACTCAGTGCATAATCCCCTTACCGTCATCCACTAGACCTGAATCTATTTAGTAATAACTTGGGCTTAAGCCCATTTACATAACAATATAAAAATGATATGAATGTAACCCAACCCATCCATCCATCACACCCCCGACCAGCCAATCACACCTGTGGGGATCAAGTCAACCCACCCCGCCGCTCACACCAATTCACAGGCAAGTTGCCATTTATAATATATTTGTTTATTGTGGCCAAGCCACCGAAATCATAAGTGATATTTTGTGGCAATGCCACCAGGCTACACTGCTCTTCATACAATTTTTCCCAACCCATGCGATATGTAACATGCAACATACATAATAAAACATAATAACCACATATATGTACAACAATCATTAATGCAATAATTTATTACGGTGCATTGGCCCATTATAGCACTTTATAATTCGGCCCATTAAGGCATTCTAGTAAATCGGCCCATAGGGGTATTTTTGTAAATCAACACTTTAAAGGCATTTAAGCAATTCGGCCCGTTAAGGCATTTTGATAAAAACAGCCCATTGAGGGTATTTTCGTAATTCTACAAATTAACTTCGATTTTGTCAAATCTTAGTATTAACGATGTTTAAGCAAATCACTCGATTTATACCATAATACCGTTATTAAGTTCTTAAGCAACATCGATCGATTTACTAACATGATGATAAATCACAGATTTACGGGATTTAAGTGTGAGATTACACACCTGATTACGGTAAGGACTAAACCTTCTTGATCGTCGGCACCTAAATCACCATTACACTCGATTAACCAACAAACGAGATTTTATTAATCCAAAACTAAATCAGACGATCTAATGAATTACTTACTCTTAGTATCGTGAACGACCACGATTTGTCTATTCTCACCGGATGATGGTCCACAACTCGGTGGAAAATCTCGAACCGTCGATACCGCCCTTCGTTTGAACTTAGGAGTAGGAATTGAAAATCCACTCCTTTTGTCTCCTACTAACGCTTTTCCCTTCAAATCGGTTCCACTTGCCTCCATAGGAAAAATCTCGATTAGAAAACTACTATGAGAGAAAGTAGTTGTTTTAGTGATAGGAGTAGGCTTACCACTATTTCTGAAGGATCCACGAGTGAAAAGGACGAACAATTTAGACCCTATAATAACCGTTTAGTCCAAACTATTATTCCGTTTAGCAACTAATCGAATAATGAGCGATATCAAATAATCCATAAAGAAACTCCTTACCTTAACGATATTGAATCTGATTTCCTCCGATTGACTTAAGGCTAGAATTGAATCGGTTAGGATGATATTCGGCCACCCACTTTGAACACTACGAAAAAGAGGATGATTAAGATGTGAAAGAGTAGGAGGAAACACCATTTCGGTTTAGAAACAAGATACACAACCGAATAGTGATAGACACTTATTCGGCTAGAAAGAAAGGAAAAATGAAAAGAGAAAAAGAAACCACTTACCGATCTGATCGAAGAAGAGGGTGTCAACACAAATGAGAAAGAAATTGTGAAGGAGAGATTAAGGGTTGAAAGGTTCGGCTATGGAGAAAAGAAAATGAACAAGAAGATTCGGCTATGAGAATATGGGTTAAAGAAGAAGAAAGAAAGGTTGAAGAATTTGTGAAAAAGAAAAGAAATGATGGAGAAAGAGTGCTTAACTAGTTTCGGCTATCAAAAGGGGAAATGAGCAAAATAAATTGGACACAATGGCTAGATGGTTTCGGCAAAACAAAGGAAAAAGAGATGCTCACTTTTGGCTTTGGAGTTTCGGCAATGAGGGAAGAAATTGGAGAAAGAGATCACCAAAAAAAAAGGCTAAAAGAAACAAGCCATACAAGCACCCAAAATTTGCCAAAAGACTAATGCAAAATTCGGCTACCAAGACCCCTCCCAAAACCGTGTATCCTTTTACCAAAATGATCAAAATTGACCAAAAACTCTTTCCAAAACATCTTCCACATTATAGGCCAACATGTTCCCTTCTCTTTCATTTTCTTTCATTTCTTTCCTTCTTTTTCCCTTATCTTCATCCTTACCATATTCCTTAGCCTCCTTTCCATCAATAAAAAGTCTCCCTTACCATAAATAGGACCATGGCCGACACTTGGGATAGGAGTAAAAAAAATAAATCCAAAATTTGAAAAAGATGGGATTTGAACCCCTTCCCTCCATGCTCTCCACTTGACGCCATAACCTCCTTGCCATATGCTCATTTATGCTAGCAAAATACGCACTTATTTCCTAAAGCCTTGATGCCACTTACCTTCTCTCCTTAAAGTGCTTAAACATAAAAATTTTGCTAAGGCCCAACTCAACCTCGAGCCTTCTTAGGACCTTAAAACATACACAATTAATATTTTTAACTAGCCTATCGCATGGTATAATGCAACACATAAAATTCTGAATTTCAGGATGTTACATTATACCTGTCTACATTGGCCCCCAAACATTGATTCTTTGCCTCTTCATTCGATCCCAGGCCCGCTCCAAAGATTTTGTTTTTTAATGTTGAATGAATAGTAATTTAGGCTTATACATTGAGCTAGGGGTGAGCAAAACTCGATTCGACTCGAAAAAATCGAAAAAGAATTCGAATTTCGAGTTAAACGAATCGAGTTATTCGAGTTAATCGAGTTATTCGAGTCAACTCAATTTTTTTTTCGAATTTCGAGTTCGAATTGAGTTGAGTTTTAGAATTCGAATAATTCGAATATCAAACTATAATATTTTACATTTTTACCCCAAACTCCCAAACCTTTTTACTTTTTCCTCAAAACTTTTACTCCTTCCCACTTTCCCCCCAAAACTTTTACTCCCCTCCCCTCCCAATCCCCCAATCTACCCAAAATCCATTTCCCACCAAAATTTTACTCTCCCATTTACTTTTTCTCAAAATTTTACTCCCAAAACCCTCAAAACTTTTTATTTTCCCCAAAATTTTTACTCCTCCCACTTTTCCCCTAAAACTTTTACTCCTTCCCATCTCACCTCCCATCTACCCCAAACCCATCTCCTCCAATTTTTTTAAATATTTTCCTTCAAAATTTTACTCCCCTATTTACTTTCCCTCAAACTTTTATTCTCCAAAACTTTTTATTTTTCCCCTAAACTTTTACTTCTCACCCTTTACTCTCAAATAAAAATCAAAATTATCCAAAAAATCACTAAACATAAATAGTAATAATTTTATTTATATCTACTATTTATATTATTAAATTAAATTTCACATTTTATATTATTGAATTGTTTAGTCATATTGAATATTTATATTAAAATTGAATTATTAATTATGCCATAAAATATTCGTGTTAAAATTTTATATTGGTATCAATTTCACATTTTATCTTTAAAATAACTTTAATTAAAAAAATACATTTTTACATTTAATATATTTTTTAATTCCAAAATACATAGTGACAAGAATTTGAAGATAATTGAAACAACTAAGCAAGCAAAGAAGCTAACCCGTATATAAAAGATTAATAAATAAATTATTTGGTGATGAAAGTTAATAAAAAAATTGGTTAAGGTGGACAAATTTTATTACGATGGGTGACAATGGTTACAAGGACCCAAAATTATTTTTTAAAATTTAACTCGAACAAATATATTCGATTTGATTCGATTCGAATTCCATCTCACTCGACTCGATTCGAGAAAATTTCAAATCAAATTAGGATGATAAAATATGATTCGTCAACTTGATTAACTCGAAATTTTTTTATTCGATTCGATTCGATCGAACGCTCACCCCTACATTGAGCTAGGTCAATTAAAAAATTGAATTCAAACCACATATTCACCTATTTATATTAGACTTCATCAAAAGTCGGATCAGATTGCATTTAGATAAGAATTTTCGTTTCTTAAATGGGATAATATAAATTTTGGTCGCTAAATTTAGTAATTAGGTCTATTTTGGTACCTGTATATTGTTTTGGTTTAACTTGGTATTTGAACTTGACAATTAGATCTATTTAGGTTATTGAATTTGGATTTCGTCGAGATTTGAAAATATCGCCAGTGTTCCTAGAATATGATTGAAGTAGGTCGGTTGGACTGAGATTCAACCGTTATACTAATCTAAACAAAGGGGTTGAACTAAATGAATTGGAAACTGCTCGAAATCGGCAAAATAAAAAATTGAGACAAACAAGTTGAATCGGTAAAATCTAGTTAACTGATAGGTTGGTCTTAGACAAATTAGTATTGATTTTTTCTTTGTATCATTTATGTCTATTTTACAGTCCATGTTTAGAGTTCGTGGTTGCCCTTTCAATAATATCTCTCTAAATTTTAAATTTACACCTTGTTTAAAAAGTATAATGTGATTAATCACTACACCCGACACTTATTGGTAGTGATTTTTTTATTAAGTTAAAAAGAAATGTCACATTTTATTTATTTTATTACTATATAATACACGTGACCAATTCAATTTTGTTTGTAATATAGCAAATACTGTTTTTCATTAACTTATTTTAAAGCATTTCCTTGCCAAAGACGATTTAGTGCACCGCACGCATCGTTAATGACCAAAATTATTGTTGTTTTGGCCATAATGACCTAAATTATTAATATTTTTATTTTCTTTTTTTTTTTTAGAAAATAACAACATTAAACGATTATATTAAACCAATCAAATCCGTGTAAAGACTTTATTATCGAACTGCAAAGTCCCTTGAACTAAATTTAGTGGGTCCACAAATAACAATAAATTCAATGTATCATTATTTAGGTACTTAGCCATCTGATTAGCAGCAACATTCTGAGACCTTAGAATATGACAAAATTTTATCTTCCAATTTCGTCTGAAAAAGACAATTAATTAAACGTAATTTCACCAAATTACTATTGGCAGCTCCACCAATTAGCAGAGTCTCCTCTAGAAGTGCATTATCACATTAGTTCTAATTGCCCGAATCTTTTCTTTTAAGCTATATGCAATCCTTTAAGCATGGCACGCGCTTCAACTCGAAAAATTGTTTCTCTGTCAACCGCCATTGAAAACCGACACAACTATTTCATATCAGCATCTCTAAACAAACTTTAAAATTAAAAAAAGAAAAAAATATTTTAAAGAAAAAGATAATGGAGACCTACATTAGGGATCTTGTCGTCTTGGTTCAACCACAATCGGCCAACGGTGGTTTGCTAGTCACATTAAATTTCGGTAAATTTAAAATTCAAATATTAATACTCTGGTTTTAGCATGGTTAGTAAAAATGGAAGTTTGGGTTTGGAGTATTCAGGTTCGAGACTCATCATATATAATTATT
The DNA here is from genome assembly GCA_025698515.1 of Gossypium sturtianum. NCBI lineage: Eukaryota > Viridiplantae > Streptophyta > Magnoliopsida > Malvales > Malvaceae > Gossypium > Gossypium sturtianum. The sequence goes on along the minus strand of CM046946.1, from coordinate 3,913,655 downwards.
TGTAGCTTTAGTTCTAATTTAGAATCTTCCCATTATTAGTATGTTTGCATTGTAATTGTTTAACTTTACAGTTCTTACTTTGTTTGTGTTGAAATAAATTGATTCTGTATTTTATGCTTACTCGAACACATATTTTGCTTTATACTTGTAAACTTTTTAAAAAAATCTGAATATTAATATTTATAATTTTTTCGGGACAACTCCAATGAATAGGCAGTAGCCTTGGTCCCCTAAATGGGGAATTGTTAGTTTAATCCCTTCAAAAATTATAAACTTGTAAGTTAATATAAAGCAAAAATTACATTTTGACTTTACCAAACATATATAATTCAATTCTAACACCTCTAAAAAAAAATCAAACTATTAGTTTAATATAATGATGAATTTAGATTTTCACTCATCCAAAAACTTCTTTATACTAAAAAAATAAAAAATAACCTTGTAATAGGCCCAATTTGCCCGGGCCCACAAAATCAAAAACAACAAACCAAATAAAAATAAATAATGACAGTCCAATTACAAAAAAAAAAGGAGACCCAAATGGCCCAAACCAAAAACAAAAGGCCCAGTGGCCCAAATTACTTTACAGAAGCCAGAAACCCTAGGGTTTCTGATGCCGCTGCCCATGCCACGTTAGCGCCTCGTCCCGAGGCTCCTCGTCCAAGACTTGACCCCTCCTCTGCTGCCTTGTACGAGAACCAAAAAAACGCCCTTCTCCGCCTCCGTCAACGCGTGCAAACAAGCAAAAAGAAGGACAAAGAAAAGGAACAAGAACAGAAATGCGATGGCAGAGAAATAGTGACAAAACAGTAGCAAAAACAGTGAATAAAGCAGTGTAATCGGCTATAAAAAGCCACAAACATTATCAATGTAATTTTACAGACAATCGAATACAAAAAAAAAAAAAAACAAGAATTTTGAAACAAGAAAAATATCAAGTTTCAAAAGGTATTAACTTTGTTTTTCTCTCTGATTTTATTTTCGAAACAATAAAATACAGTAAGTAATTAATAATAAATTTCTTACTCGTCGTTTGGCCATCGCTCCATCGTTGGCTTTTCTTCCTACCCGAAAGCCCATCGAATCCTTGGGGATTTGGCCAAAGGCCGCGGCGGAGGACGCTGAGAACCGAAATTTTTTCTTTCTTTTGGGGAGTTTCGGCTTTAGTTTGGGATTTTTCGACTCCAAATCGGAGTTCTACGCGAAAAAGATGAAAAAAGGGAGTACTTTGTTTTTTTTAGCCACCGAGGACGGTGGTCGCCGTCGCCGACAACCGATGGCCGCGGCGGTCCCCTTGGCCGAATTCTGGACCTCGTCCAGAGAGAAAATGAGAGAAAGAACCCTTTTTTTTTAAACATTGAACAAATGAATTTTTTCTCAAAAATTTTGCTTTTATAGCCTGGCAAAACGGCACCGTTTTAGAAGGGTCTGAATGGCCCCAAAATGACGTCGTTTTGGGGCCGACCCGATTACCCAACCCATTAACCCCTAGGATCCGCGTGTTTTTGAGAAATGGTATATTTTCGAGATCAGTCCTTCCGCTTTTACAGCGCATTTCATTTTAGCCCTATCTTATTTTTCTATTTTTAGTTTTAGCACAAACTTTTATTTTTGCTTCAATTTGGTCCTTGGACCATGTTAATGGGTAAACACCTGAAACGGTGCCGTTTTGGTCCGACCCGACCCATTCCAAGATCCGCGTGTTTTTTTAGCGCATGGATTATTTGCGCATTAGACCCCTGCGCTTTTATGGCCCATTATAATTTAGTTTTTTTCTTTTAATTTTGCCCCATAATTTTATTATGTCTCATTTTAGTCCCCGAAAGGAACGACGCGGTTTTGGGAACAGGAAACAATTCCCCAATTGGTCCCTGTCCTTTCTTCACGCATCCGATTTTGATCCCTTAACCCATTTTATTGTTAATTTGTTCATTTTATTATGATTTTTACCTTAAATTTTGCTCAGATTCTGATTTAGTCCTTTATAATTTATTTTTCTTTGTATTTATTTGTTTATTTATATTTATACATTTATTTGTTTTTTTTTTCATTTTCCTTTTTTGTCTTATTGTTATTGTTATTATTTTATCTATTTATATTTTTTATTTATTTATATTTTTATTACAAATTGTACCTTTAATTTCATTAATATTTCAATTTGGTTCTTTACTTTCAATATTTTATAAACTCTTTTCCCTTATATTTATTTATGTATTTATTTATTTATTACTTTGTTATTATTGTCATTTCTATTGTTTATTTTATTTATCTTTGATTATTCATTTTATTGTTAAAATAGAGTATATTATATGATTCTCGTAAATTATTTTTATTAGTATATTTATTATTGTCTTGTTTATTTTATTATTGTTGTAATTTGTTTGTTAATATTATTATGACTATTATAGTACATTACTATTATTATAACATTCATTTATTTATCATATATATTCTACTCGTATAATCGTTTTATATTATTGCATTATTGTTACCCCATGCACTTTGTTTAAATATAATTGGTTGTCTTTATATTATACTTCAAATAAACCCACATTGTTTTAAATCTTACGTTTGATAATTATTCGAAAAAAGAGAAATTTTTAAAATAAGGCAATGCTCTGTATTTGGAAACTCGAGAAAGTCGTGCCCTAACTTACGGGGTTTCGATTTTTTCTCGTTGAACCCAAATGACCGAATATCCTTTTTAAATTAAAATACATGAGATTTCGAATAAAAAAATAACAAAGGCAAACTTACTCTCAAGAATTCTAAGTGTCGTGTCCTAACTTACGGGATGTGACATTTTGTTGCAACGAGATGAAAGGGTCTTTAGCATACTTTCCGCAATTTCTAGGTAAAATTAACATTAGTCCAAAGAGAGATCGTATTTTTTTTATTAAATTATAAAATTGTAATTTAATCTTTTAAGATTATAAATATATAAACTAATACAATAATGAAATCATTATTTTTTTTGTGAAAAAAACCTAACTAAACAAAATCCCTACACCTAAAAATTAGCTACCCTACCATTCCAATAATTTCCTAAAAAAGTCCTATGATCAAAGTTATTCTTCCTGAATAAATCCCAGCTATGTGCTGTGCAATACTGTTCAGTCAAACTTATTGATATCTTAATGATTTTCAAAAAATTCCAAGTTAAGCCTTGGAAAATAAAAAGATTCCTACTTTTTCATATGCACCAGACTAACAATCCAAAAAGAGTAGGCTAAAGAACCCAAAATAACATTAAAAAAACCCTAAAATACACAACTTAATTCTGGCCGCTTAAAAATAACATTAAAAAACCCTGAAATAACATTACTTAAAGAAGTAACTATAAGCCGAAATATAAACAGAAAAATCAACATCAAATTAAAAAAAAAAGAAAAAGAAAAAAAAAAACCCTTAATATGTGGGAAGGTAATGCGTAGGATAGGTCAATTACTTGATAAACACGACATTATTGCTCTAATGTGACAAAATCTATTGAACTGTTTAAGGACAAACTTTTATTTTTATTTATTTTCCATTATCTTTTTTATATTTATAGGGATGAATTTCTTAGTGGAAATTTTCATTGTCAACCTTACGACCAATAACTTTATTTGCCTTTTTGATGGGTTGGTAATTAAAAGAAAAAGGAGCATGTCTATGTTGAGGGCCAATTTAAAATAATTTTGTGTGGAAAAAAATATTTAATTAAAAGAAGATTGGGTTTAAAAAAATGTGTTTAAAACTATTGATGTGATGTTGGGAAAAAATTATTCAAGGAATTGAAATGTTTAATTAGTAATTTAGTAAATAGTAAAAAGAAAAAGAAAAACATGTTAGTAAAATTTTCAAAATGTTATATAAAATTCTTGGGAATCTGCCATTAAGGGTCAGTTTAAAAATATTTTTTTGGGACAAAAATATTCTTAAACAAATTATTTTTTTAAAGAAAAAGTATTTTTCCCAAACTAAAAATTGACCCAAAATTACTTTTTTAAGAAAGGCGAAAATTTTAATCTCTTCAAAAGCACTTTTGAGAATCATTCATAAACCAAGCCTAAATTGAAATTCTCGTAAAAGTTTTTCTCACCCACCAATCATAAATATATATTGCTGTATCATTAGAACATTCTTGTTTTACAAACGTTTTTAACACACATTTAAATATTATAAAAAAAAGTTAAATATATTTATGTCTATTCATACTTAATATTTATTTAAATTAGTTTATTTATGTATTAGTCGATTGATATCAATATTATTGCAAATTTGAATAGATATAGACAAGTAATCTACTCTTTATGTCAGTATAATTAATTGCTTAGAGATTTGGAAATTTAAGAATAGTTTAATTTTGACTTTTGAACTTGGATTATTTTCATGTTTATATTTTTTTTGTCCAGGTTGGTACTTAAACTTATTAGTTTTTCCATTTTGGTCACTGAAATTGAGTTCTATAAAAGTACGATGACGTGACAATTCGAGATTGTGCCACATCAATTAATTTTAGTTAAATTATTTAAAAGTAAGAAATTCAAATTTGAAAAAAAAGAAAAAAAGAAAGAAAGAGTAACATTGAATCTTCACTTTCAACCAAAGTTTTTTAAATCGAATCGATGGTCGAACCGATCAAGTCATCAATTTGTCGGTCTAATTGATCTGATTAAAAATATTAAAAAACCTGGCTAAATCAGTTCAACCGCCAATTCAACTGTCGGTTCAATCGGTTTGTACCGATTTCTAATTTAATCGGCTCAAAAACACCTTCTAAATCAGTACCCTAACTAATTCTCAATTCAACTTACTCGACCGATCAATCTAATCTAATTCAAATGACATTGAGTAAAACATTCAAAAAAAAAAATACCTTGAGTTAAATATGATTACATGTAACATTCCATGTCATAAATTTGGAGATAGAAAAATTCATATATTGACCAGAGTTAATTAAGTTGAAAAGAATATTGAATATGAATGAGATTAAAAATAACAATTTTATATTTTTAAAAATTTATAACAAATCATATTTGATATATTATCACTGAAACGGGAGAGATCCATTTATATTCTTTCATATATTTTCTTACGATTAATATTTTAATAATTCAATCGTTGAATTTATCGGTATAATTGTATTTGTCATGCATGTAAATTTTCTAATCAATTCAATATCTCTATCATATTGATTAAAATATTATTTATATTAATATTTATTGGATGATTGAAATTTTTTACATAAAAGAAATAGTTAGAAATTTTTAATTTACATCAAATTTGACATATATGATCTATATGAATGAAATATAAAATGTGATAGTTGGATCGTACAAAAAGATAGTTGGATCGTACAAAAAGATATAAAAAAATGTAAAACTACTTTAATTTTAGGGTAAACCACAAAAATAGTCACTTATGTTTGCTTCAGATTACATTTTAGTCACTTACGTTTTAGTTACTTACGTTATCGTTTTGTTACGAAGTGGTCACTCTACCATTAAGCTCCATTACCTCCCTAACGGTGGTCCTATGTGGCAGTCCAAATGGGTTTTAAATGCCAACTTAGATGTCATATGTGACCGTGCAAATTAAATTTATTTAATTAAAAACCTATTTTCATCTCAGCAATTGGACATCCAAATTAACATTTAAAACCCATTTGGACTGCCACGTAGGACTGCTGTTAGGGAGATAACGGAGTTTAACGGTAGAATGACCACTTTGTAACAAAATGATAACGTGTGACTAAAACGTAACATTTCAAACATAAATGACTAAAATGTAATCTGAAGCAAACAAAAGTGATTATCTTTATAGTTTAACCTTAATTTTATACTGATATATGTGAATTTCTCCTTATAAAATATTTTATGTTCATAAATAATATTACTTTTTACTTCTTAAATTCTTTTAGAAGTTGCTTGTTGGCAAACAGATGTGTACCAAATTTAATTATTAGTACCTAGAATTTATGGGAATTTCATATTTTTTTTTTAAGGAAAGGATTGGGAGGAGGGATGAATCTTTCAAATGATGTCCCATCGATCCAGGGCAGAAATCACGATGACTGATGACTTTGCCCAAAGGAGCTTTGAGTACTAAGATGAACAATGTTATGACAAAGGCCACTATATATTTTCGGTTGGTCACATGGTTTGCCCACCCAACCATTTACACTCTTTCTTATGCTTTATTTGCCTTTGTATTTTGTAGACCAGATTGATTAGATTCTTTAATTTACACCAATAGGAGATAAGATTCCATATGTCTATCGACAAGAGTAATATGAGATTGATGCAAAATGTCGTGCTACATAACTTGTAAGGTAACCCATGGGTTTTATCCATAAAACACGTCTAATATGTTGACAATGATATGAACACTCGTCTCTTCTATAGCCAATACCTAATCCACGAATTATGACAACGCTACAATCATACGATACATTAAATTATCTGTCCAAATTTAAAGATTTGTTTTTGTTCAACTAATTAAGGTTGAGTAAAGAAATTGAGAAAATCGAAAAATCAAAAATCGATTTGAACCGATTTATTCGGTTTGAGTTTTGTATTGTTCAGTTCAATTTCGAGTTGGTATTATCACTCAAACCACACAATTCGGTTCGAGTTTAATTTTTCCACATGAAACCCATTTTATCTAAACCAAACCGAATGAAAAAAAAACTATGTTTAAAGGAATAGTCTTAATAGAATAATAAATAGATCATTTCAAAATATGTATAGACTAATTCATTTAATCCTATTATTATTAACAACAACAGGTAGATATGATTATACAAAAAGATAAAGTTATAAAAATAATTCATAAAAAAATTTATAAAAATGTAGTTTTATAGTAAAGGGAATTTCTTAATATAATAATTTTAATTATATGCATAATTTTAATTTTAAGAAGATAGTTTATTTATAATATTTTATTTATAAAAGAAACAACTTTCCACAATTATATATGTTTCATAGTTATGAATCTAATTAATTATATGACATATTGTAATCGTCTAGTTATAACTAATTAAACTAATTAACAAAATGACACGAAAAAATATTAGATATACGATTTATGTACTAACTTTCCTTGTAACAACTTAATAGCTTAACTTAAATGTATAAATGAATATAGAGCATGTATTATGGTCGTCGTAAAAAAAAAAAAAAGAATTTTTTTTGCATGATATTTTTTTTCTTACAACGACCAAATTTGGTAAAAATCACTGAATTGAACCGCAATTATTGATTTTGGATATTTCAATTTTTAGTTTATATGTTTTAGTTTCGGTTTCAAAAATGAAAAACCAAACCGAATCGAATCCGCTACACCCTTACAGTCAACTAACACCGGCCATCCCATATTACTACATGCAGTGTCATCTTCTGCCGGCTAGCATTTGGGAGAGGCTTGACCGTATCAACCGTAATCTTTTCTGGGGTGGGGCGGAGGATGCGAGGAAACTTCATCTTATTAATTGGGATAAGCTTATGCTACTTCAGAGAAAATGGTGGTGTGGGTTTAGAAACCAAGCTCAGGTTATGAAACTCGCATGGCGAATCATCCATGAATAGGAAAGCTTGTGGGTGAAAGTCCTCTCAGAAATACCTTTTGGACAGTGACCAATCTAAGAGGAAAACCGATGTGTCAACCACCACTTGGTCCTCCCTTAGGAAAGTTAGCCCATTATTCCAAAGAGGCCATAGATGGTCCATCCGTAATGGACAATCCGTGAACTTCTGGATTGATGATTGGAGTGGACTGGGAGCAGTAAGGGCTTCAATCAGTGGGACCCTGAATTATGAGGAATTTGATCATAATTTTAAAACTGTGAGAGACTTGGTTGAGGAGCAAGGAAGGGATTGCTTATCCTTCTCGATACCGAATGCCTGGTGGGAGGCAATATTGAGTGTTCTAGTGTCTCTAAACACTGACGTTCAATATGTGCTCTGCTGGAATGGCTCCAGCAATGGACATTTTAGTTTATCTTGCACTTGTGATTTAGCGGCAAATAGAGAGCAAGTCAGAGGCATTGAAAGAGAGAAGCAGCGGAGGTCACAGTGGAAACTGAAGTTGCCTCGCAACATCAAGTTGTTTCTATGGAAGTGCGTCCTCAAATGTCAAATGCCTTCCCACTGCGAGTTTCCTCTGTGTGGGTTCAATATTTATAAATTCGAGATTATTTGAATCTGAATTTATAAATCTATTTTAAAATTCGAATTCGCAAATTACCCACAAATTATCTTATTTTTACTATCTAAATCTGAATCTAAATTAATTATTATTATCCACACATATCTAAATTCGTAAAAAATCAAAGTTTAACAATTTTAACTTTATATGGAATATTCAAATCCGTTAAAATTAAAATTTTAAAAATAATGTAAAATCAAATAAAAATTAATTTTAAGTAAAATGTATTCATAACTAAAAATAAATAAAGGTAAAATAAAGTAACAAAAATAACTAAATAATAATTCAAACTAAACATAATATTTTCATAAAAAAAATAAGGTTTAAGAGTTAAAAAAAAAACCTTAGTAAAAAATGAAAAAAAAAATAATTGAGCCATTAAATAAAGTGTACTCTATTGCGTCTTTAACCACCAAAAAAATAATCAACTAAATCCTTTTGTTAATGGAAACCGTAAATTGATAGTCAAAAGGAGACGGCGTGACTAATAGTAGCCACCAAGAGATGACACGTGAAATTTCATGTTAGCAAAAATTTTAAAAAAAATTATTAAATATTTTTTTAAATAATATTTTTTAAAAAAATAAATTTTTTATTTAAAAAATAATTAATAAAATTTATACTTGGAATGAACGCTTCGGATTGTTCTAATTTTAATGCTTTATGTGGCTGTTGTTTCTTGTTTGGTATCAGAAGCTAAAGGTTCTCATATACTCATAACTATTATGTAATATTTGTTATGTTTAATTTGAATTCCTTTTTCTACCAAAAAAAACTAAATCAATTATTTATCACCCTAAACCCTAAGCCCAAATATTATATATAAGCTTAAAAATTCAAATATATGAACTTTTATTTAATTTGTAATTTGATAATAAGCTTTAATTTGGTACAATTATACACATGAAACTTTGATTGTAGTTCAAACATATACATGAAACTTTAATTTTGATTCAATCATACACAGTTAAAAAAATAAATACATCAATTTATTTTTATATTGAATAAGTATAATTATTTATGTATGCAGTATAAAAACATGAAATGATGCTATATCAATAATTGCGTTAATAATTTGTGAAAATTGAATCAAATCAAATTTTCATATATAAAATTGCACAAAATCAAAGTTTATGTATACAATTGTATATTAAACCAAAATTTATGTATAGTTTTGAGATTTATCCCTAAATACAATAATAAATTTAAACCCTAAACTCAAAACCTCTTATATCAAGCCACTTCCTTTCTCTCTCTACTCAATAGAGGTGTTTATGAGTTGGGTCAATCTGGTTTTGGATTAGGTCTCATATATAGTTACCCAAGTTCAATCTGATCCAAAATATGAGCATCAAATTTTACCCAAACTCGTCAATGTTTATAAATGATTAACCTAAACTCATTTAGGCATGCTCATATTATTATTTTTATTTTTTAAAAAATAATTATTTATTATTTATTAATTATTTTTAAATGTTGATACTATTAATACTATTAATACTATTTTATTTTGGATATAATTACATTATCATCGTATCTTTTTATATTATTTCACTATTATTATCATTATTATATAGTATTATTAATTGAATAATTTTTATTATTATATTCATTATATTATTGTCATTCTATTTCATTATTTATGTTATTATTTTGTTAATGTCATAATTTTGTCATCATCGTATATTGTAAATATTGCTACATACATTCATTCGTTTTTTTACACAATGCATAAAAAATAATTAAAACTGAGGCAATGTTCATTATTTTGGGGATTCGAGGAGTTGTGCTCTTATCTTACGGAGTATGACTTCCTCCTAGAACCTAATAACTAAATATCTTATTTAAAATTCAAGACGTATAGGATTTAGGTAATAATCAAATGACGAGTATTCCTAACTTATGGGACATGATCTTTTTTCTCGATTAACTTGAAATAAGAGAGCCTCCTCCATAAAATTTAATTTAGATAGTGATATATTCAATGCCATTAAACAACATCATGTAAAAAGAGATCACATTTTAAATTCGCTTCGAATTCTCAATTTTCAACTCTAAGATATCAAGTAATCAACTAGATACCAACTTTGAACGTTATGAGCGTTGTAAACACCCAATTTTGCCCGGGCCCATCAGAATAAACCAGAAAATAAAAAAAATGTTTCTTTTAACAGTCCATTATACAAAGACAATTTTGATGGCCCAAAATTAAACCCACTAGCAGACTTAAACAGAGACCTAAACCCGTAGCCCAAAACCTATGTGGCCCAAAGGAGCCCAAAATGTTCAAACGAGAAACCTAGGGTTTCTCGAAACCCTAAGCGCCGCTTGAGATATAGAAACCAATCGTCGCGCCACCGCCTCGTCCGGCCCTCGTTAGTGCCTGGATTCATGCTTGAATCACCACCGTCGCGAGATTTCAAACCTGCAAAGGAAAGAAATAAGCAGCAAAAAGAGAACAAATCGTAGCAAAATCGGAAGGCACATATATGAAAAGATACGAAAAGATATCTTTTCCATTTCTTTTATTTTGTTTTTGGGTATAAAACCCCTTGTAAAAATCTGTAATATGGGACGAAATTTTTAGAAAAAGACACGGATTATCGCAAAATACAGAGAGAAAATCGCAAAATACAAAAAAAGAAACAAAAAAATATAGAGAGAGAGCAATACAAAGTACCCGAATATTCACAGAAACAGAGCAATAAAAAACAGAATTTCTTTTTTAAGGTGATTCGTCTTTCATCCAATTGTTTATTTATTTTTTTTATTTTTATTCTATATATATATATATATATATATATGTGTTTGTATATAACCACTGTTGAAAAGAGGATAAGAAGGAGTTTACCTTCTCGAAAACGCAGAAATCGTCGACCCAGACTTCCGGCCACGGGCCACGGAGGCGCGTGCGCGCGTGGCCCGGACAAACGCAGACGAATAGACGCAGCTCTCCCCCCCTTTTTTTTTCTTCAGAGGATTTTAAGTTTTTTTTAAGAAAACCGTAAAGCTAATGATTTTTTTTTTAAAAACTGACTTTTATAACCAAAAGCGAACGACGTCGTTTTATCAGGACAAGGTCCGCGCGCCAACCCGCAAACTCGACCAGGATCCGCGTGATACATTTAAAAGGGGAAATTGCAATTGCAGTCCCTATGTTATTTTATTCGTTTTAATTTCATTCAAATCAATTTTTATTTTTTTATAAATTTACCTCAGAAATCCGTTTACTTTTCAATTCAATTTTTTTTATATAATTAATTAGTATTTGATTATTTAATTAATATTATAAAATACATAATTATTTGTTACTATTCATTTAAACATATCATTTTAATATCTATATGCATTAATTATTACATTTTATAATATAATACTATATTTTATCTTGTATTGTTTGAAATTTATTTTGTATATTATATGTTCTTGTTAATATATTATATATGTATTTAGTTAAAACTATTATGTGTTAGCTATTAATCATTTATATTACATGTGTATAGCTTAATATGATGTTTTATTTATTTATGTTATATTGTCCTTTTATATATTGTTAATATAATTCGTGGAACTACAATTGATATGTATGTTATACTACTCATACCATAATATTTTTATATTTTTTTAAATTAAAACATTTTTGTGATATGTGATACCGGGAGTTTACAAAAAGGAATTGTGCCCTAACTTATTGGGTTGTGGTTTCTCTTGTAAAATTCAAAGTATTATGTATCCCTCCATTTTCAAAATCAAGGTTTACTAATTTCAAAATAAAAACTTACTCTGAGAATTCAAATCATTGTATCCTAACTTATTGGGTGTGATGTTTTGTGTCTCAAGGTAGGAATTTTCTAAAATAAAGGTGCACCTAGCTTCGAAGTTATAAGACGCTGTACCCTAACTTATTGGGTGTGGTATTTTATTTCATTGAAATAGGTAAGTCTTGGTTTTCCTTCTAATAAACGGATCTTATTTTAAAACTTTTTAAATTTTGAACATTTGGACATGATTCTATCAATTAGGTACCAATCTTTGGGCGTTATGAGGATGCTAACCCGTCCTCATACGTAATTGACTCCCGAACCCCTTTTTTGTTTTCAGTAGACCAAAATCAAATGTTTCAAAGTGAAATGCTTTACAAGGTGATCCAATCACACCTAAATAAAAGGGATTGGTGGCGACTCCCATTTTGCTTTTAAAGTCGATCCCCGTTTTCAAAACCGATTTTAAAATGGTTTCGACAGCTTGGCGACTCCACTGGGGACCCTAGAGAGTCAAGCCGTAAAATTGGTAGTTTCATGTCCAAATGTTTGAAGTTTAAAATCCGATTTTTTTTATCATTTTTATTTATACATGATTTTGTTTGTATAAAATGCTTATGCATCGCACTACATGGCCATTGCGGTCACACCCTTAAGTGGGAGTAAGAAGCTATGCCTTCGTGAGGTTTTCACCTCCGCATGGGCAAGTGGATTGCTTCCGGAATACATCCGTACCTATGTCTTCGTGAAGTTTTCACTTCCGCATGGCCATAGGGAAATGTGTTCCCCTGAACCGAACTCGATCTATATGAGCCTATAATGGGTGAGGATCGAGGAATCTGCTGGTTCAGGTACCTCAACTTTAGAGCTAAACCACATATAGTAAGCCGTAAAGACCTACCTTAAGTAGAGATATATCGATATTTAGTGGATACCCAGATAGATGTTTTATTCACCTTATTTAATGGTACTGACGTGTGGTGTTTTATTCTTGTGCATATCATTCCATACTTAAGGAGGTATCGATTCACGGTCAGTTTCTAAATTAGAAAGCTGGTTATGGAGAACGGGTTCCTTGATAAAGTGGAGAACAATGCTGCTATTCGCACATGGTCGGAACAAACTCAATTGGAAAAAGGGAACAGCCTAGTTGACGGGTACGTATCTGAACTATGGGACTTTACTCAGGTTAGTGTTACACAAAATGAGTTTCAAGAGTTGAAAGAGATATGGGCTCAGTGGGATAATGAGGCTAAGCAGTTGTTTTATAACAATTACGGAGATTTGCCTTACTTACTTGACGTCAAGGTAGATAGGTATATGTTCCGAGCTATGGCTCAGTTTTGGAATTCTTTTTATAGCTGTTTCACTTTTGGGGAGGTAGATTTGGTGCCCACGGTAGAGGAATATACGACTTTGCTTCGGTGTCCAAAATTTCAAAGGAATAAAGTTTATGCTAAAGCTATTAATGGCCCAACTTTTGTAAGGAGATTAATGAATATCACCGGGATGAGTGAACAATGGGTCACGGCTAGAATTCAAGAGAAAGGTGAAGGTAAATGTGTTCCTTGGGTTAGCTTGAGGGACTTGCTCTTAGTCCATCCAGACATTAAGAAGAAGGTCGACGTCTTTGCCTTGTGTATCTACGGTTTGGTGATTTTTCCTAGAGCTCTCAGACATATAGATGAAACGGTTATTGAGTTATTTGATCGACTTGATAAAGGGGTTACACCGGTACCTGCGATTTTAGCCGAGACGTTCAGGTCTTTGAATACATGCCGAAGAGAAGGTGAAGGCAGATTCATTGGATGCGCACAGCTATTATTGGCTTAGTTTCACAGTCATTTCTAGAAAGTGGAGAAAACTTCTTATCGTTTTTTTTCTGAAAATTATTCTCCCTTAAAAGAAATAGTGGCAACACCGAGGAGAGAGGACGTGTCTGAAGAGAATTGGATGGAGCTCCTTCAAAACCTTTGAGGGAAAGATGTTCAGTGGAAAGCCCCTTGGTTGATTTCAGATGAAATTCTTTATCGATGTGGGAGTTTTGACTGGGTTCCATTACTTGGGATTTGGGGAGCCGTTGGGTATGCTCCTCTACTTGTACTAAGATTTCTGGTGCTTGGAAACAGACTCGCAGAATGAAGAGATTATCTACAGGACCGATGACAACTTCAGAATATAGTAGATGGAGGATTGGAAGGGTTAATGATAACATTCTTGAGCTGAATTTAGAAGGTGCCCGGTCAAGAGAGGAATGTTTGCAAGTAATTCCATCAGAGTTAGAAATGGTAAAGCAAGATTTTGAGAGGATGAGTTCCGAGCTTGAAAAAAGGATAGAGAAGTTAGAAGAAGAAAAGATGTACTTGAAGTTAGATGTTGACACTCAAAAATTAGAAGCCGAGAAAGCAAGAAAGGAGAAGAGAAAGACTGAAGAAGATCGAGATAGCTTGAAGATAGAGTATAAAAAGATGCGATTGACGATAAGGAGGAACATTGGTTGGGAAAAACTTCGAACAATGGCAACAAGAGGTCCAGAAGAAAAAGCAAAAGGCGATAATTGGAAGAAAAAGTTTCAAGAAAAGCAAGTGCAAAATGAGGCCAGTCAAAGTGAAAAGGAAGATTTAAAAGCTAGGGTAGCCGAACTTGGTCGGTCTCTCCATTACCATCGAAGTTGTAATTCCGTAATTGAGTTAAAGGAGAGCCTGAATAAGATCGAGGAGATGAAGAACAAGATAGAAGAGTTAAAATCAGCACTGCTTAGCTATGAACTTCGGATCGAGCTGCTTGAGACGAGAGAAGGACATTGGAAGGAAGAGCTTCAACATTCTAATAATCAGGTTAGAAGTCGGGATTACCTCATGGGTGAAGCGATAGTCCAGATTCGAGAGGTGGCTGATCATCTGCGGACTTTAGCATTACAGGCCGACGTATTGAGTATGAAGTACGAGCTGCAGTCAGATCGTAATCAAGAACTAGTCTCGTTATTAGGAAAAATTAAGACTTTAGGACTTAAGGCGAAAGCTTATTTGTAGTCCATTTTATGTAAAAGAATTTGTTTTCTAATAAAGTTTTCTACAATGAAGTTGATCAGAATCGATGCCTCTTTGCATTCATGTATTTGCATTACATAACATCATATGCATTCAAATCTTAGAGAGAGTCTAATTAGTTTAAATTATAGGAAAGAGAGAAAGAAAATCTGGAAGCTGAACACCCTTACGGTACACGAGCAAAGTTAAGGAAAATGGACCAAAGGATGGAACAATTCCAAAAAGAGATGCAAGACCAGATGCAAGAGTAGATGGCAAAGCTCCAACAGGAGATGAAGGACCAAATGTTAGAGGCCCAAAAGAACATGATGGCCCAAATGGCCCAAATGATGAATGGGATAATGGATAAGGCAAAGGGCCCTATAATCAATGCTGAGGACAATGAGGATTTCCCTAGAGGATTCACTCCAACACACATGCAAGCGCAACATGAAGAATACCCCAGAAGGCCACCTGTCACAATAAGGCCTCAGCAAGGGCAAGCTGACACCGGAATGCCTACGAATTTTCAAGTTGGTATGGGATCCAACCCCGGAGACAACCCAGCTAATCCTGTTGTCACTGACTTCAACATGGCAGGAGGAGAGGGGATCAAGACTGAATCTGCAAAACATTTAGAGGATCGCTGTAGATGGTTGGAGGAAAAATTTAAGGCTTTGGAAAACACCGACCATCACCAGGGAATTGACGCAAAGGACCTGAGCTTGGTCCCAGAGTTGGTGCTTCCTCACAAATTCAAGATGCTTGAATTTGAGAAGTACAATGGAACAACTTGCCCTGAAGCTCACATCACTATGTTCTGTAGGCGCATGACTGGATATGTGAACAATGATCAGCTTTTGATTCATTTTTTCAAGATAGTTTGATGGGGGCAGCTTCTAGATAGTATAATCAACTGAGCCGCACAAATATTAGTTCATGGAGGGACTTGGCCCAAGCCTTCATGAGACAATACAACCATGTCAGCGATATGGCCTTTGGCCAAATCATGTTGCAAAACATGGAAAAGAGGTCAAATGAGAGTTTCAGGCAATACGCGCAGAGATGGAGGGAAATAGCCATGCAAGTCCAACCACCTCTCTTGGAGAAGGAGACCACTATGTTGTTCATCAACACACTAAAGGCGCCGTTTATCACCCATATGATAGGAAGCACCACTAAGAGCTTCGCAGATATATTCATGGCAGGAGAAATGATCGAAAATGCCATAAGGGGTGGCAAGATCGAAGTAAGAGAAACCACTAGGAGACCTGCTCCTAGGAAAAAAGAGGGTGAAGTAAACAATACGAGTACGTACAAGGGGTACTCAAAAGCAGTTACTATTAATCAGCCGAAAGTAGTTACTGCCGGGCAACAAGGGTCGACAAGACAAGAATCAGGTCCCAAACAAAATGCGGAAAAAATCTAATTTACGCCAATCCCAATGACGTATAAGGAGCTGTATCATACTTTGTTAGAGGAACGCATGGTGCCCCCTTTTTATCTACAACCACTACAACCCCCGTATCCTAAATGGTATGACTCAAACGCTCAATGTGATTACCATACAGGAATAACAAGGCATTCAATAGAAAATTGTAATTCCTTTAAAAGGGTAGTTGAGAAGCTTCTTAAGTTGGGAGTTATTGAGTTGAATGATACACCCAGTGTAGAGAACCCATTGCACAATCATGGGGATAAGGGAGTAAATGCGATTGGGGAAAATCTGATAAGAAGGACCAAGGGGGATATCTTGGAAGTAAAGACCCCGTTAAGAATAATTTGGAGGGAAATAGCGAGAAAGGGGCTAATAAAATCAAGTCTCGAGGGAAGAAATGATGAACCAAGGAACTACTATGAGTTTCATGAAGCTGATGGACATGAAATCCAAGAATGTGCTAGGTTTCGGGTGTTGGTACAGAGCCTTATGGATAATAAGGAGCTAGAGTTTTATGAAGAAGGCTTAGAGGGAGGACATATACATGCAACCGAGGAAGAATCGACAAGTTAAAAGGTTAATTATCCAAAAATCATTATCTCTCGACCGAGGAATGTAAAAGGCGGAGCACAAATCAAGCCTAAAGTCATAATTCATAGACCTGTATCCTTTCCTTATAAGGATAACAAGATGGTTCCATGGACTTACAATTGTAACATAGTGACACCGGGAATAAAAATCTCAGCTAATACTTCTAAGGAGGTCTAAAGAGAGGGATCTTATACACGAAGTGGGAGACACAACGACTCGGTAAACGCCAGAACGGAACCAGAAAAGGCAAAGGATGTGCTAATTGAACCTGAAAAAGGGTTAGATAACCTCATCAATGTACCTGTGAGAGAAGAAGAGGCAAAAGAATTTTTGAAATTCTTAAAGCACAGTGAATACAGTGTGGTGGAGCAATTGCGTAAACAACCGGTCCGTATTTCAGTGCTAGCCTTACTTTTAAGTTCTGAAGTTCATCGAGAAGCTTTGATGAAGGTGCTGAACTAGACTTATGTTACTAAAGACATATCGGTCAACAAGCTGGATCGATTAGTTAGTAACATAAGTGCTGACAATTTTATTTCCTTCAGTGACGATGAGATTCCACCTGGGGGTATGGGGTCGATTAAGGCCCTACACATAACCACTCGTTGCAAAGGATATACTTTACCGAGCGTATTGATTGACAATGGATCAGCCTTGAATATTCTACCATTGTCGACACTGAAAAGGTTGCCAATAGATAGTTCTCACATGAAGGCGTGCCAAAACATAGTGAGAGCGTTTGATGGTACTGAGAGAAGGGTGATGGGGAGAATTTACATACCTTTGCAGATCGGCCCAAACACATATGAGGTGGACTTTTTAGTGATGGATATAAAGCCCTCATACAATTTCTTGCTGGGAAGGCCATGGATTCATTCAGCAGGAGCAGTGCCCTAATCTCTTCATCAAAAATTGAAGTTGGTGACAGAGGGTCGACTGGTCACTATAAATGCGGAAGAGGACATTATAGTGACTGTTACCAATGATGCGCCATATGTAGAGACAAATGAGGAGGCCATCGAATGTTCTTTCCGTTCTTTAGAGTTTGTCAATGCAAAATTCATCTTAGAAGGGAGTAAAGTCCCTGTGCCTAAGATGTCCAAGACCACGAGGATGGGTCTACAAATGATGGTGGGGAAAGGAGCCTTGCCAGGGAAAGGATTGGGCAGATATCTCCAAGGGGAGATTCAAGTACCGATGTTGAAGGAGAAGAGAGATCGTTTTGGCTTGGGTCTCAAGCCTGATGTTAAACAAAGAAAGAAGGACATAGAGAAGAAGCAGGAGAGGAGAAGAGCACGCTTGAATGGAGAAGATATCCAGTGGGAACCAATGACATTCCCCCACATATCCCAAACCTTTGTATCTGGAGGGATAATTCATCCTGAGAAAGGGTTATTGAAAAATCCTCATATCAATGCCATACATGAGGAGGGAAGTGAACAAAGAAACCTGTTGGGCATTCGCCTTTATGAACCTGGAAGCGTTCTAGACAACTGGACTGCAGAGGAACTTCCTGTAGTGTTTAGAAATAATACAAAGTAATATTCAGAACACTTTTGCCTAGGAACAATGAGATTTCTTTTGTGAAATAGGCTTATGTTCAAGAATTATTATTTCAATAAAATATATTTTGGATAATTAACTTGAGTAAATATTCTTTCATTTCATTCTCTTAACTTTCTAATTTCTTCCAAAATTGTATATTTTTTCATTCATATCATGTGAATATTTGTCCTCAAATTCATTCGTTCTTTGTACATTCTTTCGTACCCATCATAGGTCCCTAGATATCAATGACATGAGTAACGATAATACGGATCCAGAAGTCCATTTTGAGCAAGACATGTGTTTAGAGGAATCTCGGGATTTTGAAGGTGATCGAGATTGCGATTTATCTCCAGATCTGTTGAGAATGGCAAAACAAGAGGAGAAACAGATCTTGCCCCATGAACAAGAAATAGAGGATATAACCTTGGAAGAAGGAAAGGTAGTGAAAATTGGGACGCGCATAGCCAAGGAGACGAGACAAGATCTTATTGAGTTATTGCGAGAATTCAAAGATGTATTTGCGTGGTCATACCAAGATATGCCTGGGTTAAGTACTGATATTGTGGTACATCGCCTTCCCATCAGAGAAGAATACAAGCCAGTTCAGCAAAAGCTACGAAGGATGAGGCCTGATATAGTTTTGAAAATAAAAGAAGAGGTCCAAAAACAGTTTGATGCTGGTTTTCTACAAGTGGTCAAGTACTCAGAGTGGGTCGCCAACATCGTTCCTGTCCCCAAGAATGATGGAAAAGTTCGGATGTGTGTAGATTACAGGGATTTAAATAAAGCTAGCCCAAAAGATAATTTTCCTTTACCACACATTGATACATTGGTAGATAATACGGCAGGATTTTTATTGTTTTCCTTCATGGATGGATTCTCAGGATACAATCAGATTAAGATGCACCCTGAAGACATGGAGAAAACTACCTTCATAACATTATGGGGTACATTCTGCTATAAAGTAATGCCTTTCGGACTAAAGAATACTGGGGCAACATATCAAAGAGCCATAGTTACGTTGTTCCACGACATGATGCACAAGGAGATTGAGGTGTATATTGATGATATGATTGCCAAATCTCGAACAGAAACAGAACACATTGAAGTATTGAAGAAGCTATTTTTGAGATTGAGGAAATTTCAATTGAAGCTCAATTCGGTAAAGTGTACCTTCGGAGCTCGATCAGGAAAGTTACTGGGATTTGTGGTCAGTGAGAAAGGAATCGAAGTTGACTCAAGTAAGGTCAAAGCGATACAAGAATTACCTCCACCGCGCACTCAGAAAGAAGTCCGAGGTTTTCTTGGAAGGCTGAATTACATTGCTCGGTTTATCTCACAATTAACTGAGAAATGTGATCCCATATTTCGTCTTCTCAAGAAACACAATCCAGGTGTATGGGACGATGAATGTCAGAGAGCTTTTGACAAAGTCAAAATGTATCTGTCAAATGCACCAATATTATCTCCGCCTAATCCAAATAAACCACTAATACTGTATTTGCCAGTATTCAACAACTCCATGGGATGCGTATTGGGACAACACGATGAGACAGGAAGAAAAGAAAAGGCGATATACTATCTTAGCAAAAAGTTCACTGATTGTGAAATGAGGTATTCGTCAATCGAGAAATTGTGTTGCGCCTTGATTTGGACAACTCGGAGATTGAGACAGTATATGCTATATCATACAACTTGGTTGATTTCTAAGCATGATCCGTTAAAGTACATGATGGAGTCTACTGCTTTGAATGGAAGAATGGCTAGGTGGCAGATTTTGTTATCTGAATTCGATATAGTCTATGTAAACCAAAAGGCTATAAAAGGGAGCGCGGTAGCAGAAATCTTGGCTAGTAGAGCTTTGGAAGATTATGAACATTTGAACTTTGATTTCCCAAATGAGGAACTGATGTATGTGGTAAATATTGAAGATTGTCGGTGGAAACTGAATTTTGATGGGGCATCGAATGCTATGGGAAATGGAATTGAGGCAGTCTTGGTATCCCCTGGTGGTGACTATTATCCATTCACATGCAGATTGGATTTTGACTGCATAAATAACATGGCAGAATATGAAGCATGCATCATGGGACTTCGAGCAGCCCTAGAACGCAAGATCAGAGTGCTAGAAGTATACGAAAATTCTACCTTGGTAATTTACCAGCTTAAAGGAGAGTGGGAGACAAGAGATCCCAAACTAATTGATTACCGAAAAATAGTTCTGGGATTGATTGAGGAATTTGATGACATTACCTTCAATTACCTTCCACGTGATGAAAATCAGATGGCAGATGCATTGGCAACCTTGGCTTCTATGATCAAAGTAAACAGACCAGAAGATATGAGGCCTATTCAGATGAGTATTGTCGAATTTCCAGCCCATTGTTATGA
Source organism: Gossypium sturtianum (assembly GCA_025698515.1). Classification (NCBI taxonomy): domain Eukaryota; kingdom Viridiplantae; phylum Streptophyta; class Magnoliopsida; order Malvales; family Malvaceae; genus Gossypium; species Gossypium sturtianum. The sequence continues at coordinate 3,892,707 of CM046946.1, read as the reverse complement.
CATAGAGGAAGAGGAAAGAGATGACCATCCTTGGTATCGTCGAATGTATTGCGATACGTGAAAAATCGCGAATACCCTAGAATTTCACGAGAATGAGAAAAGGACTTTAAGAAGAATGGCCTTTGATTATATCTTGGATGGAGATATCTTATATAAAAAGAGAAAAGATCAAGTGCTATTGAGATGTGTTGATGCTGTCGAAGCTAAGCAAATCCTTGAAGAAGTGCATGAGGGCGTTTGTGGAACACACGCTAATGGATTCACAATGGCCAGGCAAATAATGAGATTTGGATATTATTGGTCTACCATGGAAGGAGATTGTATTAACTATGCTAAGAGATGTCATAAATGCCAAATTTATGGAGACAAAATTCATGTGCCTCCGTCGCCTTTGCATGTTATGACTTCCCCAAGGCCTTTTTCCATGTGGGGCATGGATGTTATTGGGCCAATCTCACCAAAAGCTTCGAATGGGCACCGATTCATCTTTGTGGTAATTGACTACTTCACAAAATGGGTAGAGGCTACTTCATATGCTAGTTTCACTAAATCAGCAGTTAATCGATTCTTAAAGAAGGAGATTATTTGTCGGTATAGAATGCCTGAGAGGATCATATCAGACAACGCGCTGAATTTGAACAACAACTCGATAGCAGAAATTTGTAGCCAATTTGGGATCAAGCACCACAATTCTTCTCCATACCAACCAAAAATGAATGGGGCAGTGGAAGCGGCTAACAAAAACATCAAGAAGATAGTGGGGAAGATGACTGAGACTTATATGGACTGGCATGAGAAACTACCATTTGCACTCTATGCTTATCGGACGTCTGTCAGAACCTCTACTGGGGCAACGCCTTTCTCGTTGGTTTATGGGATGGAGGCTATTTTACCCATTGAAGTGGAAATTCCTTCTCTTCGAGTTTTGTCAGAAATAAAGCTGGATGAAGCTGAATGGATTCAGGCTAGGTATGATCTGTTGAATTTAATTGAAGAAAAGAGGCTAAAAGCTATTCGTCATGGTCAAATGTACCAGAAACGAATGATGCGAGCCTATAATAAGAAGGTTCGCCCAAGAGAATTTTATGAGGGGGACCTTGTGCTGAAACAGATCCTTCCAATACAAAAGGATTTCAGAGGAAAATGGATGCCAAATTGGGAAGGACCATATGTGGTGAAGAAGGCTTTCTCTGGAGGAGCATTGATCTTGACCGAGATGGATGGGAAAAGTTTACCCAATCCTGTGAACTCGGATTCAGTAAAGAAATACTTTGCTTGAAAAGGAGATGAAGCCGAAGTGAAAACCCGCAAAGGGCGCTTTGAGTTTTCAAAAAAAAAAAAGAGAGGCCAAGGCGAAAACCCGCAAAGGGCGCCTTGAGACCAAAGGGGTTTTGAGTTGAAAACCCGAAAAGGGTGACTCAAATTTTGAATGGATGGCAGTCATCTCGCGACACTCAAAACAACAATGAAAGGAAGAATGTCGCATATTGGGTCATCAACAAAATATTTTGGGATCTTCTAGACACATGATGAACTCAAGGTAGTCTTCATAAAGTTCGTATATGGAAGCTCAATCGACGATATCTAGGGCATCTGATTTTTTTCTTATTCATTTTACTATCTTTGAATTCTTTTTCTTCTCAAAGATATGTTCCAGTTAATTTTTCTTTGTATTCTTTTTGCAAATTTATTCAAATTTTAATCTATCTTTTAAGATCAATTTATTTGTTACTCATTATTCATAAATGTGTTGCATTGAAATAATGATCGATGAACTAATAATTTCATAAAAAGAAGTTTTACATATTACTTTGGAAATTTTTAGATACGACAAGGAGCCAAAACAGGACAATTGTTTAGAATTTTCATGTACATAGAAATATTTGAGAAAGAAGAGTCTGGATAGAGACTATTTCTCTGAATTCTTTGTCCAATTGATAAGTAGATGACATCAGATCATTACGCTTGGGGGTGGTGCGATGAACTAAGAAACCCTGAATTGTGGTGGAATGGGTTAAATTTGAAATAAACCCTATACCCTAAAGATTTGCAGAAGGGTTAGATTGAAAGAGTTTCGATTCTCAATGTGGTTGGATGGAGCAAGCCTTGTGTTCTCAGGATCCAAGCAAAGTTGATCTGAAAATTACATGGGGACAATCTGGTCAAGCAAAATATGTTTTATGAACAGAAATGAAAAACAAATGAGTGATAACACCTAGCGTAGGAATCATACTCACAACATTTTTGTATCATAGCAAAATTTATTAGATGCATTTGGTTCATTTCGGTCATTGCATTCTAATCATGACATGTTGCATTCGTGTCACTCATAAACACATGAAACCGAGTCTACAGGATATGCCCTTCAGTAGACGGCATAGCGATATCGGTGAAGTTTCAGATCTTATCTTCCTAAAGTTGTAGGAAGCAGATCGAAGACGTTTTAGTCTTATCACCCTGAAGTTGCAGTGGAGTAGACTAAAGACAGAAGATTTTATCTCTCTGAAGTTGCAGTGGAGCAAATCAAAAACAGAAGATCTTATCTTCCTAAAGTTGTAGGAAGCAGATTGAAGACGTTTTAGTCTTATCACCCTGAAGTTGCAGTGGAGTAGACTAAAGACAGAAGATTTTATCTCCCTGAAGTTGTAGTGGAGCAAATCGAAAATAGAAGATCTTATCTTCCTAAAGTTGTAGGAAGCAGATCGAAGACGTTTTAGTCTTATCTCCCTGAAGTTGCAGCGGAGTAGACTAAAGACAGAAGATTTTATCTCCTTGAGGTTGCAGTGGAGCAAATAAAAAACAGAAGATCTTATCTTCCTAAAGTTGTAGGAAGCAGATCGAAGACGTTTTAGTCTTATCTCCCTGAGGTTGCAGTGGAGTAGACTAAAAACAGAAGATTTTATCTCCCTGAAGTTGTAGTGGAGCAAATCGAAAAAAAAGATCTTATCTTCCTGAAGTTGTAGGAAGCAGATCAAAGACATTTCAGTCTTATCTCCCTGAGGTTGCAGTGGAGTAGATTGAAGAAAGAAGATCTCATTTTCCTGAAGTTACAGGAAGCAGATCAAAAAGACACTTTCAGCTTTATTTTCCCTGGGGTTGCAGTGGAGTTAGAAGCCACTTGAAGAAAATCAAGAAGTCGAGGCTCGGCCAAAACCGGGCAAAAATTGGTCCTTTTATAGTCTTTGCTCTATTCTTGTTTCACAACAATGAGTAAAGAGGGGCAGCTGTAAACACCCAATTTTGCCCGGGCCCATCAGAATAAACCAGAAAATAAAAAAATAAAAAAATGTTTCTTTTAACAGTCCATTATACAAAGCCAGTTTTGATGGCCCAAAATTAAACCCACTAACAGACTTAAACAGAGACCTAAACCCGTAGCCCAAAACCTATGTGGCCCAAAGGAGCCCAAAATGTTCAAAGAGACGTAGAAAACCTAGGGTTTCTGAAACCCTAGCGCCGCCAGATAGAAACCAATCGTCGCGCCACACTCGTCCGGCCCTCGTTAGTGCCTGGATTCATGCTTGAATCACCACCGTCGCGAGATTTCAAACATGCAAAGGAAAGAAATAAGCAGCAAAAAGAGAACAAATCGTAGCAAAATCGGAAGGCACATATATGGAAAGATACGAAAAGATATCTTTTCCATTTCTTTTATTTTGTTTTTGGGTATAAAACCCCTTGTAAAAATCTGTAATAGGGGACGAAATTTTTAGAAAAAGACACGAATTATCGCAAAATACAGAGAGAAAATCGCAAAATACAAAAAAAAAACAAAAAAATACACAGAGAGAGCAATACAAAGTACCCGAATATTCACAGAAACAGAGCAATAAAAAACAGAGTTTCTTTTTTAAGGTGATTCGTCTTTCATCCAATTGTTTATTTATTTTTTTTATTTTCATTCTATATATATATATATATATATATATATATTTTGTATATAACCACTGTTGAAAAGAGGATAAGAAGGAGTTTACCTTCTCGAAAACGCGGAAATCGTCGACCCAGACTTCCGGCCACCGGCCACGGAGGCGCGTGCGCGCGTGGCCCGGACAAACACAGACGAACAGACGCAGCTCTCCCCCCCCTTTTTTTTTCTTCAGAGGATTTTAAGTTTTTTTTTAAGAAAACCCTAAAGCTAATGATTTTTTTTTTTAAAACTGACTTTTATAACCAAAAGCGAACGACGTCGTTTTATCAGGACAAGGTCCGCGCGCCAACCCGCAAACCCGACCAGGATCCGCGTGATACATTTAAAAGGGGAAATTGCAATTGCAGTCCCTATGTTATTTTATTCGTTTTAATTTCATTCAAATCAAGTTTTATTTTTTTATAAATTTACCTCAGAAATCCGTTTACTTTTCAATTCAATTTTTTTTGATATAATTAATTAGTATTTGATTATTTAATTAATATTATAAAATACATAATTATTTGTTACTATTCATTTAAACATATCATTTTAATATCTATATGCATTAATTATTACATTTTATAATATAATACTATATTTTATCTTGTATTGTTTGAAATTTATTTTGTATATTATATGTTCTTGTTAATATATTATATATGTATTTAGTTAAAACTATTATGTGTTAGCTATTAATCATTTATATTACATGTGTATAGCTTAATATGATGTTTTATTTATTTATGTTATATTGTCCTTTTATATATTGTTAATATAATTCGTGGAATTACAATTGATATGTATGTTATACTACTCATACCATAATATTTTTATATTTTTTAAAATTAAAACATTTTTGTGATATGTGATACCGGGAGTTTACAAAAAGGAATTGTGCCCTAACTTATTGGGTTGTGGTTTCTCTTTTAAAATTCAAAGTATTATGTATCCCTCCATTTTCAAAATCAAGGTTTACTAATTTCAAAATAAAAACTTACTCTGAGAATTCAAATCATTGTATTCTAACTTATTGTGTGTGATGTTTTGTGTCTCAAGGTAAGAATTTTCTAAAATAAAGGTGCACCTAGCTTCGAAGTTATAAGACGCTGTACCCTAACTTATTGGGTGTGGTATTTTATTTCCTTGAAATAGGTAAGTCTTGGTTTTCCTTCTAATAAACGGATCTTATTTTAAAACTTTTTAAATTTCGAACATTTGGACATGATTCTATCAATTAGGTACCAATCTTTGGGCGTTATGAGGATGCTAACCCTTCCTCATACGTAATCGACTCCCGAACCCGTTTTTTTGTTTTTCGTAGATCAAAATCAAATGTTTCAAAGTGAAATGCTTTACAAGGTGATCCAATCACACCTAAATAAAAGGGATTGGTGGCGACTCCCATTTTGCTTTTAAAGTCGATCCCCGTTTTCAAAACCGATTTTAAAATGGTTTCGACAAGCGTGTTAAATATCCTTCCTCATACGTAACCGACTCTCGAACCTATTTCTTAGATTTTGTAGACTGAAAATTATCGTTTTAGTACATCTAACCCTTTTATTAAAATAATCAAGTTTCGAGGTGATCCAATCACACCTAATAAAAGGATTAGTGGCAACTCCCTCTTTGTTTTTAAAAAAAATAAAAAGTCGAAATCCAAAAAAAAGTTTCCACAATATTCATTAGGATCTTGAAGGCTTGGTTCGAGATGTTCACTAGGATCCTGACCAGGGGTATAATAATTACCCCTAATTAAGGGGTGGGCATAAAGTGTCTTTCCCTCAGACGAAATGCTTATGAAGAGGGGGTATTAGACTTTATCGAGGAGCTAATTGGTTTTCACGAGAGGTAACTACTATGCTAGTTAATGATGCGTCCTTGTTACCTCGAAGTTTAACACGAGAGATTAGCCCTTATGGGTGTTGTGTGTTTCTAGGAAGATGCGTGAATAGTGTTGCATTTGATGAAGAGTTCATTGTATTTCCATTTTTGTTGAAAAGGGGTGGGCTAAGTGTATTGGGTAGTATACTATTTATATAAACTAGGTTATTGTTCAAATTTTTCGAATAACTCAATATTTCAACATTTAAAAAAAAAAAATTGGTACAACTCACACACGGATAAATTGCTCACACCACAAAAAGATGATCTCTATGACTTGAATCCACCACATAGGTCATGACTTAATATGAATCAAAGTCAATACAATTTTTTCCAATTTTTCTACAAGTACTGATCTAACGCGGGATTGTAATAGACACCGTAGAAAAACATGGGTCACTTACTTGAATTCCAGAAGTAGTTGGTACATCATATGTGGGAGTAGGCCTCCTACTTGGAAGTTTTGGCAATGGTGCCTCAAAATTAAGAACCTGAATTACCTGCCTTATCGACGGTCTCAAATTTTGGTCCGGATGGACGCACCACAGCCCAACCATCAACAAGCATTCCATTTGTATAGCATCGAAGTCCATGCCTAGTTTCAGGTCAACTGCACCAAGTATCTGTTGATTTCCGTACAACTCCCACACCCAAGCTACCAGCGAAGCCTGAGATTCTTCATATCTAGGCTCTATTGACCTTCTACCACATGCAATCTCCAATGCAACAACTCCAAAACTATAGACATCAGATTCTTTACTAGCCTTTCCTGATGAAACACATTCTGGTGCAATATAGCCCATAGTCCCGGCTAAATGGGTTGTTTGTGACCCTTTCACATGATCGACTAGTCGAGCCAGCCCGAAATCCCCTATTTTAGCATTGAAACTAGAATCCAACATAACGTTGCTGGCTTTGATATCCCTGTGTAGTACGCAATGGTCACCTTCTTCATGTAGATAGAAAAGAGCTGATGCCAAGCCCTGCACAATTTGAAACCTCACATCCCAGGTCAATAAGGTTTTGCCTTTGAAAAGATGGGAATCTAGGCTGCCATTAACCATGAACTCATAAACGAGTATAAGTTGCCCTTTTTCGTGACACCAGCCAATAAGCTTGACCAGATTCTTGTGCCTCAATCGGCTAATGATGTTCACTTCAGATGCATATTCCTTGATTCCTTGCTTAGAGGCCTTTGAAATCCGCTTAACAGCCACATGAGTATCCAAGTCCCTTAAGTATCCTCTATAAACTGCACCAAACACTCCTTCTCCAAGCTTTTCACCCTTGAAATTACTGGTCATTTTAGCTATTTCCACAAAGGAAAACTTCCTTGGTCCCATCCCATTTTGGAATTCACCACCAAAGAGCTCATCAAACATATCAGAATCTAATTTGTTCGCCTTGTGTGTTTTCCTCCTTAAAATGAACCAAATGAAACCTAAGCCAAAAATCAAAGCACCAGCTCCAACAATCAACCCGACCACAAGACTGGGGCTTAGTCGAGCCGCTGGAGGGGCGGGAGCAACGAAGGGATTCGGGCCATCAGCACCGACAGGAAGAGGGGCATTCGAAACCACCGTATTAGGGCCATCAGCGGGGACAGGAGCGGCAATCGACTCAACGGTAATTGAACCGCTAGCTGATTTAGATGCCGTTGGTGCAGATTTAGGTAATATATATGCCGTTGGTGCAGGTTGCACAACTGGAACGCTAGGTAATATATATGCCGTTGGTGCAGATTGCACATACATAAGAGGGAACAAAGCTAAGCCTATGAAACATAAGGTTAGTGAAAACCTGGTCGACTCCATTCTATGTACTAAATATATGAAAATGGATTATAAAAGAAAACAGAATAAAGTTTGTTTATGAATCAATTAACTGATCACCACTCTTCTCTTCAGAACCTAAGTTAAATATCGAATAAATATAATTTTTAATATAAAATATGTTCTTAAATCGCGAAGACTCAGACTTACTGTAGTCGTCGAGGCTGACAAAGTCCTAACGTTCTCTTGGGGTTAATGACGAAAGTAGTGATGTATGGACCATGGATGGGCTACATTGAAAGTGAAACATTCCTAAACTTTTTCTTCACTAACGAATAAATTAGAAGTTCATAATGGGTGCTAGGGGAAACCCAAAAATTATTTTAGGGAGTGGAAATTAAATTATAATTTTTAAGATGTTAAAATTGTAATTTCATCATTTTAATAATTTATATTTTTTAAAAGATTAAATTAAATTTTTATTATTTTTAAGAAAATTAAAGTATAATTTTATCTTTATTAATTTAAAATGTTTAAAGTTTAAAAAGTCTAGATAGAAATTTTTTTATTTTAAGAAGTGAAGAGCGGCAGCTGCACCCTGTGGGGTGAAATTTGCGTCTAATATATTTCAATTTAATTAGTTAAGAATTTGGTAAAACTTAGGAGTATTTTAAAAAATATATTAAATATATATGGAGCTTCACGGTTATTTGATATGTCTCCCGCAAAGTATAACTTAACATGTAATTAAAATGATAACTAAAGATTAAAAGTAAAACATTGAAATACAATACCAAAAATTGTACTCATCTATATGAATCGGTATAAGTCGATATTGGTCAATTAATACGTATAAGTTGGTAGTGATTAATATGTATCTACTGTATCTCTGATGCGGGTTGTTAGCTCCAAAATTGATATTTGCAAGCAGAAAATTAATGAATACTCGATATGTTTATGAAATTTAATTTCCCTATATTTGCAGTGCCTTATCCAGAGAGATAATCTATTATCTTAACAACACATACAACAAGTTATTACAACCTCTAACACTCACCTAGATCAGACTTCTCACTTTTGTGCCTAAGGTCTAAACAATTATTCTCTAAGTTTTCCTCATAAAAACTTAGGACACTAACCAAGCCACACACTTGATCATTCACTCAATGCATTCAAAAGAGACGTTCCTCAATGAACAATAAGAAGTGTTCTCCGTTCAGTACAAAATATATATGAGGCTCTACAATATATAAGGAATTAGGAGTTGCTAATATACTACATCAATTACAATCAATCTTCCCATGAAACTAGCAAGATAGTATCCAAAAAGAATATCTTCAATCAACTCAAGATAAGTCTTGAATCTCCAAATATACTTCCAAGTTTCACCCCATTCAGTCCGATCCACCAAACTTGCGAAGTTGATTGCTTTGATCCAAATCCAAAACAATCTTCAAGATATATTGCTATGTGAAGTTCGGATATCAAAGATGGGTTGGTTGTTATCCAAAGTATTAACTAGAATCACAACCCAAGGAATTTTGTTGCCAAAATTTGTCAACTTAAACATTGCAAGTTTTCTAAGCAGACAATGCCACAACCAGTTATCCCTAGTTTAGGCTTTACTCAAAAATTGCCTCAACAATCTTTCCCTTTGACAAATTTTTGAACAAAACCATAATAGGAGAACATACTTAACAACAGAAACAAATGCTCCGCTTAATTATATAACTCCTCTTTAATCTATCATATTCAACTAGTAACATAATCAAGTAAATCAATCGTTGATGTATAAGAATTGAAAATCGCGTTAATAATCAAAATATTTAAAATTATATTATAATAAGTAGATATAAACCTTTTTGTCTTCCAAAGACTCTCATGGAGTTCTATAGAAGCCATTAAAGCCTCAACAAGTTGGGCAAAACAGTATAATTAAGCTAGTAGCAGTAAACCATCAGGAGTAGGAATTTAGATTTTTTAAACTTAGGCTAAGAGAATGCTAGTTGATGTAAAAGAAGTTTAAGCTTTATTCTTTACAAAAAAAAAAAAAATTCCTCACAAAACAACAACCAAAGTAAATATAATAGAAGTTTAAAGTCTTCAAAATTACAACCCAAAAACTTCAATTTAAAACTAAAAAACAAATATAAAAGAACTTCAAAATAGGCAGCATCGATATACCAAAGTGGAACATCAGTGCTCCAGCTGGGCACTTCTTGCTCCCCTTTTTGTTTAAGAATTTTTCCAGTTAGGAACTTGTATGGGTGCAAATAAGCTTGTTCCTGTAGAAGTCTCGAAAATTATGATAGTTGAAGTTTGGTGTATCGGTAGAAGTCCACTTGTATTGATAGAAGTAAAAGGGTTTCAAGGATTTAAACTTATATTTATAGTTATATTGGTAGAAGGTGCAGGGAGACCAAAAATTGTTCACTAATTTAGTTGTATTAGTAGAAGTACTCCTAAATATCGATAGAAGTTTGATACTTGACTTGGTATGCTCTCTGATTTACTTCTATCAATAGAACTCCATCCAAGTATCAATACAGTTGAGGTTGTATTAGTAGAAGGGCTTCCAAGTATCAGTAAAACTCTGGAAGGATTCTTGGTGTGCTTGTTGACTTGGTTCTACTTATACTTCTATGCACTTGTATCCGTAAAGATCCCCCAAAGTTGTAAAACTTGTTTGGAATCAAGATTTTTAAGCATTTTGTAATTTTAAGTTTTTAAGCGCTTTGAAAATAATATTAAAAGCTTTATATCAATTATTTGCAAATTTGGCTAAGGGGAATTTATAATTTTTTATCTTTGTTGTACCAAATCATTTAAAAAACTAAAGTTAACAAAAGACATTTTTTTATAATTTTTTGATTGAATTGATGCCCGATTAATTCAGGACACCAACTCAATCAAAAGCTTAAATAATAATATAAATAAAAAGTTAAATCTCAAATTACGTTAAATTGGATAAAATAATTAAGAATTAAACTATTTAAAGTTCAAGACTCAAAATACATGTTGAGAGTTGAGACCATGTTGATATATGTTCTAAAACATTAAGAATGGCTATAAAAGTACCATGGAGCTCTTGTATTAGGGGTTAGATCACATTTTGTCCCTTTATTTAAAAATGAGCAAATTAATCTCTACACATTAAATTAAAGAACAAATTGGTCCTTTTTATTAAAAACTAGTGTGACTGACGAAATAATCAGATAGTTACACATGGCATGTCATATGTACCTTATGCTAATATACATGGACCAATTCTTAACAATAGAAATGAATGGAATTTTTAATAGAAGGACCAATTTGCTTCTTAATCTAATGTACAAAGACTGCTTTGTTAATTTTTTAATAGAAGGGATAAAATGCAATCCAACTCTTAATACAAGGATCTTTATGGTAATTTTACCTTACTTATCTTCTTTTCAACTCCAAAAACATAGCAAAACCAAACAATTCAGTACAACAATATTTCTGGTCTACCAAATCTCTTTAGCTTCTAAAAATTGTATCTTCTGTTTCCTTTTGTGGTCTAAAACCAAATGAACTAACTGCTCACCTAAATCTATTTCTAAATCTCCAATATATAATTTTAAAACCAAAACATAAAATTAATAATATATTTTATCATCACCGAACCAAGAAACGTGGTTACTACTGGTGAACTCTTTTATTACAAAAAAAAATCATTAAAAAAATGTTGTTGGAAGATTTAATTATTATAAACATGAAGCTTCTGAGAAATTACACCACATGTCTTCCTTTCCCTTTAATCAAATAATCCCATCTAATTGTTTTCTTCACAAAGTTTCCTTTTCCCAACATGTTTTGTCATGTCTGAAAAAAACCATCGAATCTTGATTTTTTTTTTTTATTGTTTTCAACATTTTTTTGCTAATATCTGATCTGGGTTTTTCTTCTTTTTGCTAAAAGTTATGGATTTAGCTCAGATTCAACCAGCTGGAGATAGGGAAATGGAGGAAATGGATTCCAGTACTGTTCCAATCTTGGAAAACAATTTCCAGAAAACACATTTTCCTGGAATGGTGAGACAGAAATCTTACATATTTGATGGTCATGGAAATTATTACAACAAAGAATGGGATCTAATTGAAGGTAATGGCAAGCAGTTTTGTTGGTACCATGTTGAGCTTCCTAAAGGGAAACAAAAGCTTTCTCAATCTGCACAACACCTCATTGATGTTCTTTGTCCACCATTAAAGCTTCAAGACATTCTTTCACTTGTTAGTAATGGACCCTTTTGTGGACATGTTGATGGAGCCCTTGTTTTTAGGGTTAATTCACCTGGTCCTCCTTCTAGTAACTTCACATTTAGGCTAGCTGCAAGGGTTACCGAGAACTCGGTGATTACCGTGTCGTTAGGACGTGTCCCGAGACTCGGTTTCTCGCCGGTCGGCCGGTCGCTTCTCTCTGAGATCCCTAGTATTGAAACTCCTAGAGGGGAGAGGCAACAAGGGAGTAGCATTGTTATTAGAGAACATGTACTTGAGTTCTTATTGACAATGAATCACTCTGAGGAGGCGGATAATCCGGTTCCGAAATCCGTCTCGAACCTTGTGGTTCACGTTATCGACACTCATGTTGATCATCTTCAGGATGTTGTTACCGAACTCGAGATGGAGTTGGACTCGGTCGAACTCGAATTGGATCAAGGTAAATTCCGTTTAACTCTTTAATCATTCCACATATCTGCAATAAACACTAGCATAGTGGCATGAGTCTCATATTCAATGTTCATATGTGCATAACATCGGCTCGATTTGAACTGCCAATCGAAGTACTTATTGCTCTGCTTAATCACAGGAGGACTTGCTTTAAAGAAAGAGATGCTCGATGATCGACGATTCCCGAAAATGCATCTCAATTTGCAACGTCTCCTGCAGGTAATCTCCATTCGAAACGTCCATTACCGAATGCAGAGCCATAGTTAATAGGCTCAATGAGGTCCCTTATGTATGAATGTTTAACTCTGTACTTGTCAAACTACATTTTAATAGGCTGAAATTGCTTTAGTTTCACCATAGCCATTACATTCCGATGATTACCGAAAATCCGATGATAACTTGTGCTTGAAGTCATGGCTAAACCGTTTTTACTTCCTATGTATTCTCCGAAAAATGCAGGTAATTGCGCATGGTGAGCAAGTATTTCCTCGAGTGAAGGAAAAATGTAGTTCTAAACATTGGTTTGCAAGTGAAGACATTAACTCCCTCGAAGAGTTGATCGGACGGTTGAGGAGGCTGAAAGAGAATGTCGGGTTTCTAGCGAACCGTGTTACCGCGATTCAAGCCGGTTTAGATAGCTGGCAATCAGAGCAAATCAACCGAAAACTCTATTATCTCTCGTTCCTTTCTATAATATTCCTTCCTTTATCCACCATCACTGGAGGTAATAATATTTCGATTCTCGTCCCTAGTGTTTTCCCTTACGAGCTCGAATCGGATTTTTCAATAGATCTTAGGTTGCCTGCATTGAATTATTTGCCTTTTGTCTTGAATATCAGTGTTTGGAATGAATGTTGGTGGTGTTCCATGGACCGTGCAAAAGGACCCTGCATTGAAAGACGGTTTCCGAAACGTCATGGTACTATGTTTAGCGATGCTGATTCTAGTGCTGCTATGCTTTATTTTCCCGGCTCTTTATTCCCGATTGTCCGCCTGGCGTCAGAGACGGTCCTTGCGGAGAAACTGGTCGTATAACCGGAGATCGTTCCTCAGGAGAAGTGTAGGAATTCAAGAAAGTGGCAGTGGCGGTTACCTCAAGATTTGACGAGTATGAAGAAAGTCGATGATATCATCGTATTTTTCATTCGATTAAAGCTTAATCGATGTCCAACTGGTTCGGCGATCACGTATATAGCATCATCGAACCGGGCGAAAAACAGAAAATTTCATCATCACTTGCTGTTTATTGAGGCCAAGTGGTGAGTCTTTTCTTTAGGCTATTCTGTTGTATCATTCTTTGTTTAAGGTTTAATTGTACAAAGCACCCATTTTTATTATGCTCATACCCACCATTTTTAAATTGTTGTAATAGTAATAGTGTTGATTAACTCGATACAATAATTTTAACAATGTCTTCAGAATCGGATCGGAAATCAAATGAGTTAGACTATCGATTTTTGGTCCAACTGATTCAATCGCCAAAAATAAAAAATATATATATCTAAATGAATTATAAATACAAATAAATAACAATAATAACATAAATGAAAATAAAAAGAGTAAACTACATTATTTAAATTACATTTGGGGCTCTGAAGTTTAATTTTTTACAATATGATCACTAATATTATTAATTTGTAGTATTTTTTGTTCTTATTAAGCTGTTAATTCCCATTAACAATATTATAGTAAGTCAACGTGGCACGTTAAAATATTATTTCAAATAAAAATTTTAAGTAAAATTACACACCCATATACTATTTCTTGTGAGCAATTTTTTTTTTTTTTTTTTTACTTTTCTTTATTTCTTTATTTTACTTCTATTCTATTTTCTCCATTTCTTCTCCATACTCTCTTTCTTTTAACTAAGGTTGTTAATCATTGCAATGGAAAAAGTAATGAAACAACACATTTAGTTGTTAAGGTGGAGGGGCTTCCACTTTATAAACCCGTTAGAGCTTTTAGTAGAATTAAGATTAGATCGGGTTTAGGTCGGGTCAATAAAAAATTTTAGATTCGTTTTTTAGGTTTGGACCCAGCTCAAAAAATGAGACTAAAATTTTACCCAAAGCTCGACCTAGATAAAAGATGTTAAACCCGAGCCCGACCAAGTTTGTCCATATTAATTTTTTATATAAAAATACTTTTAAAAATATAATACATCATATACACTACAAATGTTTCGCAACAAATTGAAAATACATTTAAAAAAAATTATACTTAAATAACATTAAGATAATTGCAACTAACCAAGCAAATACCTCTAAAATAGTAGAAAAATTAATAATAAAACAAGAGCTATACAATATCCAAACAATAACAACAAAAGAGTAATAATATAATAGAAAAATGACAGCAAACAACAGCAAAATAGAAGTAAACAACAGAGAACAAAATTAGGCAAATTTGGGTTGGGTCAAGCTAGGCCTGGACTAAAAAATCTTACCCAAGACCCGGTTTGTTTAAAAAACGGGTTTTATTTTTTGTCCAAACCCATTTTTCGGGCCTATATTTTTTTTAACCCTCTCACTTTTTGAGTGAATGACTCAGTCTATGATCAAGTCTAATAAAACCGAACACAATCATCTTAGGCACAATGCTAGACCTATTAAGAGGTCCACCGACTCCCAATTAACAAAGCCAAGTGATTCCGGCCTCCCTTCTGAGAACAAAACTTTTCTGGAAGAGGGTTTCAATTATTTGTTGGTATTCTGAGGGGTCCCTTGGTTGGATCATAAGCCATTTGAAATTAACATGTGGTTGTGTTTGGGTCCTAAGAAAATTGAAGAAAATTGAAACAAAATTGAATCACATGTTGGGCCTCGTGTCAGCACTAACCAAAGCTGATTAATTGGACTAAATCATCCTTAAATGCGTAACATAACAATGGACAAATATACCATTCACTTTAGGTTTGATACTTGGTTGGGTTGATTTTATGTTACTTCTTTATATTATTTTAAATCCGCAAAGTCGAATTCAAAAAAAATTTTAGAAGCGGAATTGAATAATAAATTTTTAAAAGATCAAAACACAATTTTATAATATATTAATTTATTATTTAATTATTTTTGAAGAGTTTAAACATAATTTTTTTATTTTATTTTGAGTCAAAGTATAACTTTATCATAAATAATAATTTTTCATTTGAGGGGACAAAGCTCCTACCTGTCTCCTCAAATATGCCCGTGCAAATTTAAGTCATTTTAAGTTTAGTTATTTTCTAGTTTGAATCATTTTTCGAATTTGAGCTATTAACTTTTTATGATCAAATAGAGTTTGATTGAATTTTTACTATTGTTTTTAGAATTAGACCGAGAATTTACCAAAGTACTAATTTGAAATAAGAAATTAGACCAATTAACATGTTAATTTGAACCAGTCGCTCGTACCGACTGAATCAATGATTAAATCGATTCAACTTTTTTTTTCTATTTTCTATTTTAGAAAACCTTCATTTTTCACGTTAGAAAATTGACAAGAGAAACGCTACATAAGATCTCACCTAGATATGGAAAAACCAGTGTGGTTCAATGAATTTTCTAAGTTGACCCACTTTCAATGGAATTTCCTCTTTCCTTTTAAAGTGAATGCTCGCAATGGAGCAAAAAGTCTTGCGAAAATGCTTACTTTAAAATTATATTCATGACTGTAATTGCAGCGAAATTAGATTAATATATGATTGGTGTTCTAAAGATCGAGACGTAAAACTCCGACATATTTCAAGGGACAATAATAGAGTGACAGATCGCATCACTAAAGAGATCAGAGGTGAAATGAAATAATTAATTATTCATGTGAATTTACCAACATATGTGAGAGATTTATTGGAGGAAGATGTCTAACACGTTATACGCATGATGATTGATGGAAAATAACGTTTCACATTATTAGTCTGATAAATAAGAAAATGACATTCCGATTTTTTAATAATTAGATTTCATTAATTATTAAGATATTTTACATTTACATAAATTTATTCGTATAGTACAAAATTTTAATACTTATTCATTCATATCTTTTCATCGTATCTAAATCAAGCATGTGGCATGTTACAAGTCAATACCCAAGACAAAACACCAAACAAAATTGTGCCACCGCAACTACAGGATAATGTAAGCAAACAGGGACAAGTCCCATGTTAGCACAGATTTGGTGATATTATATAGTTTTTGTTTTATATAAATAATGGGAATTTTGAATTTTGACAAAGAAAGTGACATTTTTTTCCCTCTTAAGCCTCCATTGAAAGAAAAAAGAAGAAGAAAATTTTGTGTGATGGTGGGGTCAATCATTGCATGACGATTGTTTGTTTGTTTGTTTGGTTGCTGGGAAAATGAACAGCACACCTGTATGTGGATTTTCTTAGTGTTCATACACTATTTATGTAATGCAAAGAAGAATAATTTTTTTAAAGTAGCTTTCTTTATTAGATATTATTAATGGTAAACGATTTTCTTTTTATTAAAATATATTGTTATTTATATTTATCTACCTTTTAATTAAAAAAATTAATATATTAAATAAGATTTAGTTTTAAGTAAAATCATATACTCGGTGATTTCATCGGCTTGAAATGTTTATTTATTTTGTCATTTTAGTTTTAACTTTTTCATCATTTTAGTTCTCCGCTGTCGTATTTTAATTAACTTTGTTTTGAATGTTATAATTTTAATGGCGTTGACATGATAGTTCATGTAATAACCTTTTTTTATTTTATTATTAATTAGGAGCGAATCGAGAAATTTTTGTGGAGGTCAAAATTACATTATAAATTTTTGAGAAATTAATATATAATTTTATTATTTATTAAGGGTACCAAAGTACAGTTTAGTCATATTTAATTTAAAATTTCATTATTTAAAAAGTAACTAAATTGAATGTTGTACCTGCCTCCATTTAAATTTCGCCAATGTTATATATTTTTAATATATATTATTTTTAGTTTTTATGTAATATATGTCAACACGTAATTAAAAATAAATAATTTAAATAAATTTCAAAAACTGTGACCTAAATGATAAAAAAATGAATTAGTCAAAATAAAAAAATAAAAAATAAATTTTAATTATACATTGATTTAATTGAATAGATGGGAGTAGAGGTGCTAATGGACCAGGTCAAATTTAAGCATAATATTAACATACTTTATACTTTCAAAGTCTAAGTCAACTCAAAACCTGGGCTTAAAATTTTGCCCAAACCTACCCATATTTGCAAAAAATTAACTCAATCCTATTTTTGGCCTACCTATATTATTTTTAAATTTTTTTAAAAATATTTATATTCTATTGTTTTAAAATTTAATAAATTTATACAATTTTTATTAAAATTTTTCTATAGTCATCTTAAAATTATTTTAATATTTATATTAGAGTAATATGTATAGGTTTATTTTTTTAAAGTGTTCTAAATTATATAATATAATGTATTATAAACTTAAAACGGGTTAATTTGGGCCAAGCTCGAACATTGAATGTTCAAATCTGAGCTCGACCCATATTTCAAATAGGTCTATTTTTTATTTTATTTTTTGTCCAATACATTTTTTGAGTATAATATTTTTACCTAAACTCTCTTAAATTTCAGGTAAGCCTTTGAACCTAAATAAATAGTTTAGTCTATAAATAGTTGTAGGCGGAAGGAATTTATTTGTAAACATATATGGTTAGGCAAAGGAGGAGTGTTGAATAAATATTTGAATTATCAACAAAATAATTAATCTGCAATAATTTTGAAGATTGCATGCCTAAAAAGGCTTTAATTCCCCTTTATTTTCTCTTATTTTCTAATCCCAACTTGATTGAAAAATCTCATGTAGTAGGGCCCCATTCTTATCTAAAACACATGAAAGATGAGACCTTAGTTCACAATAAAAGCAAAATATAATAATAATTACTTTCAAACAAAATCAAAATCCCATTCTCCATTTCCCTTCTACCTTAACCTAATTATTTGTCTCTATTATTTTAAAGTATTCCAATTCACTACTAAAATCCGATCATGATATGATCCTAATCTTTAAATATACTCACATTCAATGTTTGTTTTTGGGGAAATTTTCATTTTGATCCTTCCACTATTGTCCAAGTGAGTTTAAACGTGCACATGAGAAAGGGACTAAACAAGTAAAAGTGAGAATTTCACTATAGTATAGGGGTCAAAACAAATAAAAGTAATCAACTTGAAAATGCTTAGATTCTAAGCTGCAAATTTCAACTCCTATCTTTTCCCTGTTAGCTTACCTTATATGCTACCAAAAGAAAATGGAGATCGTTAAATAATTCAAATCAATTCCAGAATCTTTTGATTTGTTCACATAGGCTTCATTAATGGTCCCTGGAATCAAAGGAGAGACAAAGACAAATATATATATTCCTTAATCAATTAACTCAAGAAAAAGAATGGAAGAAAGAAGGAAAACCCAATACTCAGATTCAGTTAATTTAAGATATTCAACGAATTTAAAGTTAACCCAGAATGTAAATCATAATTTTTCAACACAAACTCATAATTTCATATAGCATAAAATAAAATCAAGTGCTAAGATTTTGATTTATACTTGATATATATAGTAATACGTAATAATACCAATTAAAACTAACAGATATATCGTAAATTTTTTCATAATTTTAGAAATTAAACTGAACCTTGTGAAACTTTATATACCACTTTGCCATCGACGTTGCCTCTTTTGTCACCACTAACCGCCACACCAACGCCTTGATACTGAGGAGGCACGACACCCCCCTGTGCAGTATAGTAGGCCTGTCTGTCGTACGCTGCCATGTGTCCATATCCAGCATCTGTTACACCGCTGCTCGGCGGCCTTACCACCTGTTGTGCCATCGTTGATATCGGCTGGTGTTGAGTGGGCGGAGGTTGAGGTTGGGCCACCATGTTGTAAACGGGTTGCTCACGGTAAACTTCATGAGGCATTCTCTGCACGTTGGTGTAGTAGCCTTGACCGGCTTGTCCGGTTACTGGTCGAACCATTTGTGGTGCTGCTGATGCTGATGCAGGTGCAGGTGCAGGTGCTGGAGCTGGAACTGGTGGAGGTGCGTGATAGAGATTGGCCGGAGCCGATCCTGGAACTGGAGCTGGGATCATGTAAACAGGGTGATCCGCCGGCGGTGGTTGTCCTGGGGCCGCCGTTACGGTTGCTGGGAAACCCCCGGCTGAAATTTGTTTATCCGACCAGATTCCGGCTGTCGCTGGCACATGCTGTTGTACGGTCACCGGTTGTGGTTTTTCAGGTAACTTCTGGGCGTAGTATTCCCCTGTATAAGGGAAAGAAGCAGCTTCTTCAGTCTTCTTCCTATACATAGCGAGCTGCTCTTGATCCCTAATTTGAAGCCTCTGTAATTCTTGTAGATGTTCTTGATCCCGAATTTGAAGCCTCTGCAATTCTTGTATCTGTCTTTGAATTTCACCTGGACTCAAAGCATGATCCGTCCCAACGACTTCCGGTACCGGAGGTGGCGGTGGTTGGATCACCGGTTCCGCCACGGGATCACGGATTTTAACCGGCGGAGGTGGAGCCATCCCCTTTTCAAGTCCAAACAAGAAATCCACATTGCTTTGCGGGATCGCAGCGGTTTTCTCGCCTCCCGGAGTCGTACCGGAATTTAAAGCATCCACGAACCGCTCACGGTCCAATTTCGCCCCTTCGCTCCCGTAATTCACGGAACCGGTCGCCGGAAACACGAAAAGCCGCATCCTAGCTGGCTTGGCCGAGGCTCGATAAAGCCGATCGTATTCTAACATCATGTGTTCGAGATCATCATCGTTAGTTACCGAAATAAGTGCGTCGAGGTCCTCACCAGGGAGCTGGTACTTGAACGAAAAATCACCGTCGCCACCGCCGCAGAGAGCGGAGAGCTTAGAGATCATGGCGGAGAATTTGATGTTTCGATCAGCGGCCAGGATCTTAGTCTCTCCACCGATGTAAGCTAGCTGATTATCATGAGGCCGAGGATGGATCTTGCCACCGTAGCTGCACATAAACTTAGCCTTATAACTCTGCGGTTGTTGCGATTGATCCTCCCACGGCGGAGGATTTTCAAAATCGATTTCCCGAGATCGCGGCGAAGAATCGCCGGAATCCGGGTACGAATTATAAGAGTAATTCTCCATTTTTCTTTGTTTTTTTTTTTTTAATTCAAAGAAATAAAGCGTTTTGAAATGTCTTGGAGAGTTTATTAGAAGAAACGGAGAAGAAGACTAAAAATGGTCGTGCCGTTTGTTAGGGCCTAATTGGGAGGGAGGAGAGATATTGTTACCAAGGGGAGTATGGAAGTTGTGTGCTGTGGAGGGTATCAAGGTGGGGTTAGCGACAGGTGGCGAGGTTGGAGGAGGATAGGATGGAAAGAAGGTGAGTCGGGTGAGTTAAGAGAGAGTGATGGTATTGATTGAGAGAGAAGGGATAAGAGAGTGATGTCTTGACTGTGATTGGACAATCAATGCTCACTCATACTTCACAACACAGCCTTTTCGCCGTGGGCAATCCGACTCTTGATTACATTTACACTTTACATACTCCTCCATATAATATTATTTTTCCGAAATTTGAACACTACATATTTTAATTTATAATAAAATTTATATATAAAAATGTACTAAAAAATTATACAAAAATTGGATAAATATTATAATTATAATTATTTAAAATTTTATCATATAAAATTTATTCGAAAAAAAGCTCCTTAAACATGTTGTGAAAAACTAATTTGCCACATTAATTTATGGCAAACCAAAGGGATCATAAGATTCAAGTCAAATCACAAAAGTGAAGCCAACCTTATCATAAAGAAGTGGCACCGATAATGAATCTCGTAACCCTTCTATCAACAAAAGGATCTAATATCCTAAAGAAAAACATAGAACAAGGATCAATTTATATATAAATAACATATCCTTATCAACAAAAAGACCAGATAGTTGCAAACTAGTTAGGATTAGAAGCCTCATCGAGGGATTCAATAATATCAATCATAAGAACTTTTTCAAAAGACGCATTCTTCAACATCAAATAAAGAGATAGAAATTTAGTATGTTCTTCAAATCAGTTTCTTTCCTATTTAAAGAACTTGAGTATACTTTCCTCCCTTTTCCTTCTCATGGTGGGCTTTAAGGCAAATTTCCTTATTTAATATCAAGAGACTCTTGCTCCCACTATTCTTCTTTTGCATAAAGCTTTCCTAATTCTAAAATAAAATTGATCCTTCAAAACTTTGCTCAACCTTTATTTTTATACGAACATCGATTTTGTTGATGGTTGAAACATGAGGTTCGATCAGTGTCTTTCCAAAGTCTCAAACCTCATGCCTTATTTCTTCAACCAACCTATGCAGGCCTTTGCTCGACCCAACTTTCATTTTTTTTTCAAACCCAACCCATACACATCAGGCTTGTGATATTCAAGAAAACGTTTAAAAAGGCTTCAACTCATGCCTGGTTTTTTACCCTTAAAAGAGAATTGATGCTCGCATGGGCTATCTAAAGGGGTAGGCTTAAATGGACAATAAGGGTTTAGAGTAGGTCTAAACGAGAATGGTTTATTATGGAGAGAGGCTTCAATAAATGAAATTTCACTAATCTCCTTATCTTTGGAATCAATATCCGAAGAACAAGTCTCATCCTTCTTGCCCTCTTTAATGTAATTCCCATTAGAGTTGTAGGTGATCGCATCTTCAGTAATTCAGGGTAATAGGCTTGAAACAGAGCCAACCTTCTTGGCCTGTGTGTAATGCTCCCTGCCTCCTTCAATGGCCAAGAGACTTACCTTTTCAAAAAGCTTTCTTAGGGTTACTACTAAGGTCATGGACAAGGGCGAAGGTAGGGACCCTAACCCCCTAAATAGGATAATTATACTTTAAACCCCCACAAATCTATAAACTTATAAGTTAATACATGGTAAAATTATTGTCCCCCAAATAATAAAATTTTGATTTAGTCCTTCTAAAAATGATAAACATGTAAGCCAATACAATGATGAAATTTCATTTTAGCTCTTATAAAAATATATAACTCAATCATATCGCCCCTCTCCCTAAAATATATAACACAATGTTGGAAGATAACTTGAGGTTGTTTTCACTGTGGGTCTACGGAACATTTTGTTAGAGATTGTCCGAAGAATGAAAATGCTACACCTGTTACTTCTCAGAGATCTATGCCTGCTTCTAGGGGTCGCGGGTCAAGTCGAAGTGGTTCATTTTCGAGAGGTGGTGCTAGAAGGGGAAATGATGTTGTTACTCAACAGTTGAAGGCCAAAACGCCAGCTCGAGCTTATGTTGTGCGGACTCATGAGGATGGTGATGCTAATGATGTTGTAACAGGTATATTTTTATTACATTCAAAACATGTTTATGCTTTGATAGATCCAGGATCTTCGCATTCATATGTTAATACTAAATTGGTTGAGTCGGGAAGTTTAAAATCTGAGATGTCTAGAGTATCAATAGTGGTGTCTAGTCCATTGGGACAATCTGTGTTAGTGGATCAAGTGTGTAGGAGATGTCCGTTAATGATACATAATATAACATTCCCTATTGATTTGTTGATAATGCTGTTTGGCGATTTTGATATGATTTTGGGAATGGATTAGCTTACGGAGCACGGGGTGATTCTGAACTGTTGTAAAAATAAGTTTGTTGTTCAGAATGAAAGTGGTGATATGATTGAGGTGAATGGTATTCGAACAAGTGGTTCAACTCGTATCATTTCAGCAATTCAAGCTAATAAACTTCTTAATCAAGGTTGTAAGCTTTTCTAGCCTATGTTATCAATTCAAATTCTATTGATAGTCAGTGCAATAAAATTTGAACTGTTTGTGAATTCCCTGATGTGTTTCTCGAGGAATTACTGGGATTACCACTGGATCGAGAGGTTGAGTTTGTAATTGAAATGTTTCCTGGTACGGCTTCGGTGTCAATGCCCCTCTATCGTATGTCACCTACAGAATTGAAAGAATTAAAAGTATAATTGCAAGACTTATTGGATCGTGGTTTTATACGTCCTAGTATATCGCCTTGGGGGGATCCAGTGCTTTTTGTCAAAAAGAAAGATGGCTCGATGCAGCTTTGTATTGATTATCGATAATTGAATAAATTGACAATTAAGAATCGACACCCTCTACCTCGTATTGATAACTTATTTGATCAACTAAAAGGAGCTTCTGTCTTTTCAAAGATTGATTTGAGATCAGGTTACTATCAATTGAAAGTGAAAGAAAGTGATGTACTGAAAACGACATTTCGTACACGATATGGTCATTATGAATTCTTAGTGATGCCTTTTGGATTGACGAATGCTCCGGCAACATTTATGGATCTAATTAATCGTATTTTCTAACCGTATTTAGATCAATTTGTAGTAGTTTTTATTAATGATATTTTGGTTTATTCGAATCTGAATCCGAGCATGAACAACACCTGAGAATTGTTTTGCAAGTGTTACGAGAGACATAGTTATACGAAAAGCTTAGTAAGTGTGAATTCTGGTTATCAAAGGTTGTATTTTTGGGTCATGTTATCTCAGCAGATGGAATTAGAGTTGATCCGAAAAAGATCGAGGCAATTGTTCAGTGGAAAGCATCGAGGAATGTGTCAGAGGTTCGCAATTTTCTTGGACTAGCTGGTTATTACCGAAAATTTGTAAATGGATTTTCAAAGATAGCCTTGTCGATGACAAAGTTATTACATAAGAATGTTTAGTTCGTTTGGGATGACCAGTGTCAAGAAAGTTTTGAGAAATTGAAGCAGATGTTGACTGAAGCACCAGTTTTGACTTTACCAGAATTGGGAAAGGATTTTATCGTTTATAGTGATGCTTTCTTGAGCAGTCTTGGTTGTGTTTTGATGCAAGACGGGAAAGTGATTGCTTATGCGTCTCGTCAGCTAAAAATGCATGAACGTAATTATCCGACACATAATTTAGAGTTAGCTGCCGTGGTTTTTGCTTTAAAGATTTGGAGACACTATCTATACGGTGAAAAGTGTTATATTTATACCAATCATAAGAGTCTCAAATACCTCTTATCACAAAAGGAGTTGAATTTGAGACAGCGTCGTTGGGTAGAACTTCTAAAAGGTTTAGATTGTGTTATTGATTACCACCTTGGTAAAGCTAATGTTGTAGCTGATACGTTGAGTAGAAAAGCAGCAATTGAATTACGAGCAATGTTTGCTCAGCTTAGTATCAATGACGATGGAAGCCTATTGGCTGAACTAAAAATCAAACCGGTGATGTTTGATCGGATCAAGTCAGCACAGTTAGAAGATGACAGGTTAGCGAAAAAAGAGAAATGGTTCAGAATGGTATATTAGAAAATTTAAGTATTGATGATTATGGTTGTTTGAGATTTCATAACCAAATTTGCGTTCCAGATGTTTCTAAATTGAAATAGTTAATACTTCGCGAAGCTTATGATAGTCCTTTTGCTTTGCATCCTAGAAGAACGAAAATGTATTGCGATTCGCGAGAATCTTATTGGTGGCCAGGAATGAAAAGTGAAGTGGTCGAGTATGTGGCTAAATGTTTAACTTGTCAGCGAGTTAAGGTAGAATATCAGGTTCCCACCAGATTACTTCAACCTATTTCTATTCCTGAATGGAAATGGGATTGTATCACGATGGATTTTTTAACGGGGTTACCTTTGTTGGCAAGTAAGAAAAATGTTATTTAGGTGATTGTTGGTCGACTTATGAAATCGGCTCATTTCATTGCGGTCAGGACTGATTGGTCACTTCAAAAGCTTATTGAAGTTTATATTCAAGAAATCGTGAGATTGCACGGTGTCCCTATCTTGATAATTTCTAATCGAGATCCGCGGTTCACTTCAAGATTTTGGAAACAGTTGCACTAATCTCTTGGTACGCGACTTAATTTTAGCACAGCTTTTCACTCGCAGACTGATGGACAATCTGAACGTGTTATTCAGATTTTGGAAGACATGCTTCGTACCTGTGTTATTGATTTTGAATCAGGTTCGGAGCGTTACTTACCTTTGGAAGAATTTGTATACAATAATAGTTTTCAATCAAGTATTCAAATGGCTCCGTATGAAGCCTTATACAGTTGTAGATTTCGATCACCTGTTTGTTGGATGAAATTGAGTGAAAGAAGAATGATCGGACCGAAATTAATTTAAGAAACAGAAGACATTGTTAAGAGAATTCGAGATAGATTGAAGACAGCTTTTGACAGACAGAAATCATATGCAGATTTGAAACGTCGAGATATTGAATATTCTGTTGGCGATAAAGTATTTCTTAAAGTTTCGCCTTGGAAGAAAATTTTGAGATTTGGTCGAAAAGGGAAACTAAGTCCTCGTTTTATTAGACCATATGAGATCACGGAAAGAGTGGGACCAGTTGCGTATCGTTTAGCTTTGCCTGTGGAATTACAGAAAATTCATGATATTTTTCATGTTTTAATGCTTAGAATATATCGATCGGATCCATCTCATGTTATTTCGACGGAAGATATTGAGATTCAACCTGATTTGTCATACGAAGAAGAACCGGTTGAGATTTTGGCACATAAAGTGAAAGAGTTGCGTAATAAACGAGTTCCGTTAGTGAAAGTGCTATGGCGTAGTCATAATGTTGAGGAAGCGACTTGGGAATCAGAAGAGACGATGAGATCTCAATACCCCCACCTCTTTTCAGGTAAATTTCTAGGACGAAATTTAATTAGGGGGAGAATTGTAATGACCTGATAGTTAGGGGTGTCGAAAAGTGCATTTTTAGGACTCCGTTTTCGTAAATCGGACTCGTAAATATTTATTACGAAGTTAGTTGTGTAGTTAATTAGATTTTGGTTAAGTGAATTTGCATGAATTAAGAGTAATTAGGTATAAGGACTAAATTGCATATAGGGTGAAAGTTGTATTATAGATTAAAGAATAATTAAATGGGCTAAATAAGCAATTATGCCATTGTTTTTAGTGAGGCTACATAAGTGTAAAATTATTATATATATTATTAATAAATTAAAGTTAAAAAATATATATTATAATATGTCTTTTACTTAATATTTAAGTAAATATATATAATATAATAATAATAAACTAATGTATAATAAAACAAATGAATAATTAAAAGAAAAAGAAAGATAAAAACGAAACAGAAAGGAAAGAAAGAAAAGAAAAAGGGAAAGAAAAGAAGAAAGAAGGAGACGAACAGCCTAGGGGTTTCAAAGTTCCAAGTTCAATTGGTTAGTCAATTTAGTTCATTTTTCTTGTAATTTTTATATTTTTGGAATTCCGGTGTTAAGTACTACCCGACCTATGTCGAAATTTTAGCAATTATTGAGTTTTTAAATGTTGTTAATGTTGAATAATTTTAGTATTAGGGATTAAATTGATAGATTTAAAAGTTAGAAATGAAAAAGGATTAAATTGTAGAATAAATTGTAAATTTTAGAGTAATAGGGACTAAATTGTGAAAAATTCAAAATTTAGAAATTTAAGTAAAAATAGGGAGTTAAATTTAGTTTAAAGTGAAATTTGTATAAAAATATAAGATTAATTATGAAGAAATAAAGTTAGTCTCGGTTTAGGGACTAAATTGAAATTTAGGTAAATATTGAGTCAAATTTGAAATATTCAATATGAAATTGAATTGTGTTGTATTGATGAATTTTAATTATTTTAATTCCGTAGCTAACGTCGTACCAGAATCCTCGACTAAAAAGGGGAAAGATAAAGTCGACATCGAATAGCTCAGAATTCCTGATTTGTATTTCTATAATCCGAACTTAGTGTGTTAATTGTTATAATTCAATTTAATGCATATGGTAAGTGTTGAGGTGAGAATTATTGTGTTTTACAATTGAAATGGATTGATTTGGTATGTGATGAATTTATTGAATTTATATTAATTGAATTGAATTGGAATATATATATTATGAATATATATATGTGTGTGTAAATGTGATATTGTGTAAATACGATAATTGGATATTGGTTGTATTTGGAAAGTGAATTGGAACTCTATTAACTGTATCAGGCTGAGTCGGATATAAATGGCATGCCATAGGATTGGAAAAGTTCAGGGATTTCTTCGACTTCGAGTCGATGAGGCACTGAGTGAAAAAATTTATATAGCGCTGGGCGCAGTTATTACATCGGATTTATCCAATGAGGCAGTGGGTGTCAAACTGGTGTGTTGGTTGGATCTGTGTGTCCATCCGAGTCCGAGTCTGAGTCGTGTTAATAGGGGTAATTAAATAAACGGTACTATGATTGATAGTGGATGATATTGTATGTCAATTGAAAATGGGATAGTGAATTGAAATATGAAAATGAGACACATGAATTATGTATTCATGAATTGGATATTGTTATTGTTTCAAATAATATGTGGATCAAATTTTGAAAAGCTATTATATAGCAATAGATGAAAATTGAATATGGTATAAAATGATGTATTTATGTTTTGAGTTTTGAATTGCTAATGTTATTGTATAAATAAATGTGGTTTTAAATATCCAATTGTGCTTAAAATTTAATCGTGCCTATTATATTGTTTGTCTTTAAAATTTCGGATTATAGAAATACCACTGAGTTTTACTCAGCGTACGGTTTTGTTTTTTGTGCGCAGGTTAGGTACTTAACTTTTGACCGCCGATTCAGCATCCAACAACAATCCCGAACTCAAATGTGGTGATGTCTATCTTTTGTGTCGGCATGTACCTAGGGTGTCTAAATAATAGTTATTTTGTAGTTTGATTGTAAATGAGGTTATAAGTTTAATAATGGTTTGGTATATACATATGAATATGTGTTTGTGTTTGAAGTTATATTATGGCATGTTAAATTGATGTTTATGTGTTCATAAACTAGGCAAAATGGATTAAATTATGTATGTTTATAATTTGGACTTGAATAATGCTTTGATGATATGTTTGGATGATATAAATGTGGTACCAATGAGGATACATTGGTTAGGCACCTAGGATGATTGGTTTGACATGATTTGAATGTGTTTGATTGTGTTTTGAACTGGTTAAACGAATGATTTTTGAATTAATTGGTGTCCAAGTTTGCAGGGAATGGTAAACTTGTTGTTTAAGGTACATTCTGAGTCCACATGGCCAAACACATGGGCGTGTGACTCGGTCATGTGAGACACACAGCTAGCATACTGGCGTGCGAGGCCATTTCGAAAGAGCACACAGTTTGGCACACGAGCGTGTGGCTTGACAGTGTGACCCAAGTCAGAGAGTTATACAGGCACAGACACGAGCTGAGACACGACGTTGTGTCCCTATTTTGAATGCCCACACGGTCTAAGACACGAGCGTGTCTCCTGACCGTGTGAGTCACACGGTCTGACCACACGGCCGTGTGAACCCTGCAGCTTTGAAAATTTTTAATATTTTCGAAAAATTCTCTGAGTTTTCGAATTAGTCCCGACTTGTTTCCAACTCGTATTTTGGGCCTGAAGGGCTCGAATAAGGGACAATATATATATATATATATATATGAGTTTGACTAGTTTATGACTTGAATATTATATGATATGAAATGTTTATAATTTATGTCTGTTTGATCGGTAATGCTCCTAAACCCTATTCCGACAACGGATATAGGTTAGGGTTGTTACATAGCTAGATTTCATATTTGCATGTGTCTTAATTGCTCGTCACCTTATCACCCGAACTCTCTTGGGTTCGATCTTCGGAATACTCCGTGTTCTATTGTAATACAAAAATATTACAACTGACCTATCACGCTTGCAGATAAGCTGTTTTAATTCTGATAATTTTGTGTCGATTCTCTACTTGATGTTCGTAAGCCGTGGCGCGGTCATCAAGCTATTCAAAATCTACCCCAAAAGGCCAGATTTTTAAGACTAAATGCTTTCCTATAAGTGACTATGGGGAGTTCGCTTCAATATATTTTTTTATCAACCATTTCTTCCAAAACAAACATGCAAAAGTTGTGGTCCAACTCATAGACCTCAAGAATACCCTTCGCCTTCCAAGCCTTTTGGACAATCGTTTTCAATGGTTGAAGACGAATAGGTTTCAAAAAGATTACCTTACCAACCAAAGATATGCTGTAAATCATTTCATTAATGAAATTATCAGTGATGAGCTCCTGAGTTTCTATTTCATGCACGATATCCTCTTGTAGCACCAATCCAACTTCCATGTCCTCATCAATAGCCATAATCCAGAGAAGTAATGAAGAAAACGACCAAGCAAATAATATAGAAACAAACAAGAGCAGATTAAAGAAGAAAGGAGGGTTGATAGAGCATTAAAAAAAGTGAAACAAGAGAGCAGAAGGGAAGAAACAAGAGGGTTCTACAAAGAGAATAGAAAACGATTGATGTATGCTTGGACAAAGCTACCTTTAATAATAGAAAAATAACCCCCAATATTAAAAATATAATTAAATTTAATTCCATCAATTCTCTAATTATTTTATATTTTTAAAAATCTTGCAAAAAAAATGAATTTTATAGACATGGGAACTTGTGCTTTGTAACATTCTTCAATCCTTAGTAATAGGTGTAATAGAGAAGTAAAGTAATTGTAAAGAGGTGGAGAAGATGATGAATAAGGAGATAATATCTGACTTTTATACTTGGCTGAGAGGGTATTATTGGTTTTCTTTGGCTTGTAGAAGTAGCAGTGACTAAAACATGATTTAATTCGAAAAAGTTAATTTTTTTTTAATTTTGAGTTAATCAAATCGAATTATTTGAATAATTCGAGTCAACTTGAATAACTCGATTCGAGTTCGAGTCGAGTTGAAATTTAAAATTTAAATAACTCGAATAACAGATTGGTGTAAATGCTCTTTTGGTCCCTGTCAATTTTGAAAATGAGTAAATTGGTCTCTCTCTCAACAAAAAATAGAAAAAAAAATTCAAAATTATTTTTAAATTTCAAAATATTTATAAAATTTCAAAATTTATATTTTAAAAAAAAATTATAAAAATTATAAAAAATATATAAAGAAAGTTAAAAATTTTAAAATGTTCTAAAATAATAATTTTGGAAACCTAAATAAGTTAATTAATAATTCAAGTTTATCATATTACAATTTTTTATTTTTTATTTTCTTTATTTAAAAAAGTTTTTAAATACATATGATTTCAAATTTATGTAGCTCTAACATGGAGTTAATTATACTGCAACAATATTTTAATTTGGGATGTTTAGTTTTTTTAATTTAACTCGAACAATTTCACTCAATTCGACTCGACTTGAATTTCATTTAATTCGAATTGATTCGAAAAAAAAATTCAAATCAAGTTAAGATGATGAAATAGGACTCATGAACTCGATTGACTCAAAAAAAATTCACTCAATTCGATCGAACATTCACTCTTTTGTAGAAGAAAAGTTACTAGTTGATTCCTTCATCATAGCCGACAACATTTTGTAGGGTCCTTTTATTAGCCACCGTCTATGTGTGTCAATACTAAGATGGCATATACATGGAGGATTGAAAGATGGGTTAAAAGCACCATTGTCTTGAGTTGGCTTGCTGCTTGCCATCCTTTATTGGTACTTGAGTATTAGGTTAATATTTCTTTTTATAAATTTATTTATTTTTAAACATCTTTTTATTTTTATTTTCTTTATTAATGTTTGTCGTATGTTATACTCCGAGGCTGTCATATTTTATTGTATTATTGCTATCAGTATCACATAATTATATTCTAACGATGTTACAATAAAAATATCAAATTGCATGACGAATTCTAAGTTCAGATATCAATTAAGTTCAAAAAAATTTAGATACCAATTAAATACTAGTCACCAAATTTAAGGGGCGAAGTATACATTAACCTTTTAATATCAGCTACATAATCATCGAGCATTTTACCTGTTTATGTGGTCTTATGTAACATAAATTACATTAAACTAAAATATTTATATATAAATATGTAATTTTATGATAATTAAAATTTAAGGTAAATTATACAAATGGTCACTAAATTAAGGTTAAGTTAACATTTTTGTTACCTAATTTTCAAAAGTTACGTAATAATCACTAACGTTATCGAGTTGTTGCACTATGATAATTCATTTGTTAATTGTTGTTAAAGGGAATCCGTACCACTTTTATAACTTCAACCGTTCACTCTCAAAACTATGGTGGTTCGTTTCGTACCAATCCTAGTCGTGTTAGTCGGTGTGTATTGTTTTAGTACTAAAGTAGAACAAGTAATATATTTTTTCACACTGGTGAAAATTTCAGTCCGTATTGATTGCATCGATCGGTGCATAAATAATATTAAAAATATATTTTTTTAACTATTTGTTAAAGACTTAATTAGAATGTACTGAACTATAAAAAAAAACTACAATAAAAAGTAAGGTTTAACATTTTAAATTTTAAAGTTTTTTTCCTAATACATATTTTCACTTTTAAATTATAATTTTTTTAAAAAAATCAACTTACGTATTATTAAAGAAAAACCTCGACTCACCCTCCGTTTCTTTTTTCTTATTAATTTTGGATTTATTGAATGAATAATTTTTATGTGTAGAGTTTATTGATAAATATTTTATATAATTTATGGATATTTTATATTTGAAATTCTAGTATCATTTATTTGATATTTATAAATATTTTATATACATATATTAAATATTTTTTAAAAACATTAATAAATCTAAAATAATACACAAAAACAGATGGTACTGATACGTACCGGTTCCAATAGGAAAACGATGTATCCACTGATATATTACTAACTACCTTACTCATAACTGTAAACCAACATATGGGGCAAAATTAACATGCCACGTAAACTTGTCATTTACCCCTTAACAATAATTAATAAATAAGTTACTATAATATACTAATCTAATAACATTAATTACTATTACACAACTTTTAAAAATATTTTTTTTTCATAAAAATGATTGAAAAATTATAAAAAATTATAAAAAATAAAAATATTATTAAATATTAAAAATACATATGAAAATTGATATAAACTTATAAAAATTATAAAAAATTCATAAAAACTTAAACTAGACTGGATCAATCGATTGCTTCGATTAAACTGAAATTAACAAGGGTATCGGTCCAGAGAAAGCCATTAGATTGGTTGACCTGGAACTAAACAGTTGAAATTTTTTAATATATATTTTATTTAATTGAACTAGACGAACTGACAAATCGATGGCATGATCAGTTCGATCACCGGTCCAGTTATGAAAACCTTGGTTAGAATATTTCATTCTAACATATGATAATAGTTGGATAATAAAATTTTGTTTTGATAAAAGTATTAAAAATTAAAAAATCGTTTCAACCGCCCAGTTCCCAAGTTAACCGGTCTATTGGCTTTTCTTGGACTGGTACCCTTGTTGATTTTGGGTTAATCGGTCCAATTCAAATTTTTATGATTTTTTATAATTTTTATAATTTTATATCGTTTTTAATATTTTAATATATTTTAATAACTTTTTTATTATTTTTAAAGAATTCTAATATTTTTTAAAATTTTAAATAGGTTTTATTAGTGTTATAAAACTTTTTTTTTTATATTTATTAGATTTATTATATTATATTTATATTTATTTATAATTTTTAATATAATTTTTATAGTTTTAATAATTTTATATCATTTTTTTCTTATTTTTAATCATTTTATGGGAAAACTATTAGATTAAACCATAAGTTGCACGTGTCACTATCTGATTGATTTTTCAATTTATTTCAATAATCAATGTGGTCAATGACGGAAATCATTAACGAAGAAGTTTAATTGATTATTTTAATTAACGGCAAGGGCTTAATTGAGGGCAAAATTAATACATGGGCTTAATTGATTTTTTAAGGCCTTTTTTGACATATAAGCCTAAATTTTTTTTTTCATATTCGTTTTACAATTTATATTCGGAATTCATGACTATCTCTCTCAACAATATAATCTTTAAAAGTCAAATTATATTCTTTTTTTTACAAATATAATATATTTTATCTTTACACGTAACTTTTTTTTAATCTATTTTTTAATAAAAAAGAACAATAAAAGTGGCCGCGTACATATCGCAAGGAAAGAGAAAAAAAGTGCGGATACCGCGTAGCACCCGATCCATTATTCTGACGTATTTCAGATCCCCTTTGCCTTTCTCAGTTTTTTCGAGTAAGAAGTTTTGAACGCAAAAAGGTTGGAATTAGTAGAAAAGTATATTTTAAAAAAAAATTATTGTGAAATAATACGCACATTTTTTCTTTAAAAAATATTACACTGAAAAATGTGTTTTAAAATTTTTAAGTTTCGCCGATTGAGTTTTAGCTCAATTAGTATGGGTATTGTTGTCATTACAGGAGAACGTAGGTTTGAGTGAACTGAAGCACATTATCCTTCTATTTACGGGTTGGGGAGGGGTAATTGATAGTTCTAAACATTATGTAAACAAAAATAGATATGATGAGAATCTATAATGAAATTGTTAAAAAAACAATTTTTAAGTTTCAATTATGAAGGATAATAAAATTTATTTCAGTCAATAGTTAAAAATTTTAACAGTAATAGATTACTTTTTTAAAGAAAAACTTTTGTTTGAGTTATTGGATTATAATTTTAATCACAAAAATATTCCTTTATGAAATTAATATTGTGTTTGCAATAAAAATATAAATCGTAACGTTTTGAAAAAATATTTGGTACATTGTTAGTAAAATTTTTAAACTCTACAGTAAAGTTAAGAGGTTGACGGATATCCTATAAGGGTATAGTAAAATATTTAAAAATAAATATTTAAAAAAACAAATTATTAATACTGCTTGTGAAATAAAAAAGTACAATACCAATATTCCAAATATTAACCGTAATTTTTTTTAGCTTAAAGCTATACTAGTAATAATTTTAAACATGTATTTTACAACAATTTTTTTTTTCACTTTTCAAAATTTGAATTTATTCATAAACAATCCATGATTCTAATAAAAGTTGCTCCTGATGTGATTCCAGTCACATCATGTGATTCGTCTCGAAGGTCTCGAGATTGAGCCACGCTCGAAGGGCCCAAATGCAAGATGAAAACGTTCAAAGCCCATGCAATGTTTGCATGTGAACTTTTAAAGGCCCAAACCGTCCATCTTTAATTTCTTTAATTATTTTTACAACTTTTGTTTTTAAAATATAATGGTGTCTTAATTTTGTTTAAAATAATTTATTAGATTCGTGGACGTTCCTACGAAGAAACACTTATGATACTAGAACTCATGTCTTATCAAGCATGTTATCCCATTTTAAAACTGGTTTATTCTGTAGCAGCAAATGCTCGTCACAATAAGGGTTTCAATGAAGCGAGTTTAGTCATTACTCAAGTCGCCATAAATGAGGGAACTACTCTGAAAAGACTAAAACCTCGAGCTTGAGGACGGAGTTATCTGATAAAAAGACCCACTTGTCATATAACTATTGCATTGAAAGATCTTGAATTTGAACCACTTAACATATATATGTCGCGCCAAAAACCAAAAAACACCAAATGGCTAGGATGGCTAAAAAAGGGATAAATTAAGAACACAAATATGACATATCCTAATATATAGTTGTGGAGGATTATGGGACAAAAAATAAATCCACTTGGTTTCAGACTTGGTACAACCCAAAGTCATCATTTTCTTTGGTTTGCACAACCTAAAAAGTGTTCTGAGGGTTTACAGACTGTATCAAAAATTATGTACGGCGTTATTAATGCTATTAGTTGTTAGTTTATTTAGTTGGTTTTAGTTGCGTATTAATTATGTCTTCTTCATATGTCTCAAAATTGTTTCCTCAACTTCCATATTTTTATTCCTTTGTTAAGCATTTTGTTTTGAAACATTTGAGTCTAGTTTTGGCATGCATCACTTGAGTAAGTGTTTATGTCTTGTGACTTGTTTATAATAAGGTCGTCCTTGTGTATAAGTATGTTACATATTTTTAGTTATATTAAGATATCATATGCGTGTCAAAGTATCTTTCATGATTATGTGTGTTGCCACATTGAAGTGTCATATGTTGTTCTTTTGGTGTCCTACATTCGAGGAATCATCAAAATCCATGCAATTATTTTGGTTCAAGTTCATTTTTTTTTTCAGCTCTCATATTTTTGTTCAAACCCTTTTATTTTCCGAGCGAATTTTCGAGTCTAAACAAATAATTCGACTAATGAGTAGATCTATTTTTAACTTAAGATAAATTCCAAATACTTGTCGCATGTATAAATTTATATATGTCAAATGCTTATTGTAAGCTTTAATGTTACACCTCGTTAATAAATACATGCCTATATATATTACCTCATCCGTATTATATACGTATATCACCTCGCCAAAGTTGTATATATATTCATTTGCGGAGTTTACAATCATAAGCTTGTCTCAATTGGGTGAATTTTTTGAAATCAAGTAAATAACCTTTCACGAACATTTCGTGCATCTTTTCATACATTGCGCGTTCATATTTCACCTTTAAGGCGTCGTGTAATCATACAACGTGACTTTATTTAAAAGTAGTACAAATCTTTCCAGTTTGCAATTCGATCCGATCCATTAGTTCGTAGAGCTATTTACTAGATTGCTGGCATTTCTGGAACACCTCTAACAGAGGGATAAATAATTAATTTTGAAAGAATTTATTGTCAACCTCTTTCAGATATGAATCCATCTGATTCAGAAGAGAAGAACTTGCATCAATATCTCAATTTCAATTCAAACATGAGTTTGATTCACACTCCATGTTCTAAGAAATATTTACCATCCAAAAAGCGGAAAAAACGGAGTCTTTGTCTAAAGAAATGTGTTGAGAAATGGTGGATGTATAGAACCTTTCAACGAGATATTACTTTTTGAACTCTCTCAAAACGGAATCTATTAATTCCAAACATATATGCCACGGTTCCTTACTTCAACAGGGTACAAATATCTAAATTTAATATTTTTAAATACTTTTTCAAATCTATTGCCGATACATGACACAGATGTTTCATCAATAATTTACTTTTTTATCTCGAAAAAGTTTACTTTATAACATTTCCTTCTATTAGGAGCAATTGTTATATATAAATAAATCTCCCAATAAGACCCACCCGATGATAGTCACCACTCTAGCAGCACCTAGGTGACTCTTCTGATTGAGGAAAAGGAAGTGGACATATTTACAATGAACTGTCCTCTCTCTCCACCAAGTGAACAACGTTAACCATGGTCTCTCACTTCAATAGTTCACAAATTGTGTGAAACACACCTTCACAAAATAATTTAAAGCTCTTAATTATAAATATATAATCATGTTCCTGAAATGATGAAAAAAGTTTCCTATATATATACCTATTAAACTTTTTCAAACTGAAGCAAGGCTAGCACATGGCTAAAGTTAATTATCTTTAAGCATGTGTTTTGAGTATTATATAAATACACCATAAAAATGATTGAATGATGTTATTAACTTTTTTTGTATTTAATATTGCATTTTGAGTAGTATGTATATATATACATACTAGGAGTTAAATTATATTTTGATCGCTATATAAAAAAATAGATAAATTAATTCGTGTATATTAGATCAAAGAGAAAATTGATCCTTGGGTAAAAAATTTCATCCAGCTCTACTGTTATTTCGTTAGTCATATCAGTTTTTAACTGTATAAATAAATGAATTTCTTATAGAAAGAACCAATTTACCTTTTAATTTAACATACAGTGATTAATTTACCTATTTTCTTAGTAAAAAGGATACAATACAATTTAACTATAATATGAAAGTCTTCATGATACTTTTACCTCATAAAATATATTTTAATAACTCGATATAAATACCAAAACTAAATTTAAACATATAATCTCAAATTTTTAAATTATATTTTAACATTTTTTTGGAATCTCTTTTTTTACCATTAAACTAATATTTTAATTTTAAATTCAAATAAAAATATACATTCACTTTTAGATGAGAATAGTATAAGCTTCTGACTTTAATCAAAACTAAAGAAAGGGACATGTAGTGGTGGCAATCATGAAAGTCTGCTAATCATATTATAAATTAATAATTTAAATAGGAAAAAAAAACTAAATGTTTCAGATTTTATAAAATATGATTTATTAAGTAAATTGAAATATCTTAAATTTTGGAGACGGTTCACTTTATAGGTCGAAAATTTATATGTAGTGATGAAATTAGGGTTGAAAGAGTATGATAAATTAGTTGAGAAAGGGTGAATCCCCTCCTCTCATGGGTGAGAGAAGGTTTATGTAGGTGGATTCAATGGGACACATAACAGCCTTTGGTTGGTCAATTGGTCCGTTCAAAAATTTCTATTAGATAAGTAACATGACATTGCTTAAGTCGTAAGGTACATAAATAATAAGTGATGATTATCTTATTAAATTGGTATATTTTCCACATTTGATTAAACAAATCCTATAACGAAGATAAATTGATTGAAGTAACTAGAATTCAATATTAGTGGAATTTATTAATATATAAGTATAAATAAACCATCTAAATAATATTTTATATATTAAGTTGAATCCGATTAACTACTCATTACAATATAAACATATGATAATGTGAAAAGTCAAAGTCAATGCTTTAGTTTTATTGGTGCCAACCCATGTGATAGCCACTAAGCCGTAATGATGTATTGCGGCTACTACCAGCCAGCGGAGGCAGCTTTGACGACTACTGTTATAACAGTGTGGCTCAGTCACTGGTCACAACTCACCAACCACAGGAATGTTACAATCTACTATGTTTCCATGATGTCCAAATTATTTATTAATAAATTTTAGTACGAGATTACTCATCAGTTTTAATTTATTCATAGTTATTATAAAATCTTTGAAAATGTGTCAGTCATGGGATAACCGAGTAAAAGAAGTTTTTAAAATTTTAAAGGTGGGTTTGAATGGGCA
The DNA here is from genome assembly GCA_025698515.1 of Gossypium sturtianum. Taxonomy (NCBI): domain Eukaryota; kingdom Viridiplantae; phylum Streptophyta; class Magnoliopsida; order Malvales; family Malvaceae; genus Gossypium; species Gossypium sturtianum. Next base: position 3,854,556 of record CM046946.1, on the reverse strand, counting down.
GTGTGTTTGTTTGCGGTTAGTGTAAAAATAGCGGTGGCAGTAAGATTAGATACTGTAACGATACTGTAGCGTGAGACAAAAAGTAAGCTAAACGCACCGCACCGTACTCAATCGCCCATCTAAATCCACCCTAATACTTGTTTGGGCAAGTTGAAATGGGCTAGTCCTCCCAAACTTGGACCAATCAATGGCTATTAATCATGGACCATTTTGTGCTAGTCCAAGCCGAATGTAGCCTATAACGACCACCCTGTTATTTTGATATGCCCAGGATATAAAAATGCAAAGAGAAAAGAATAGGGGATTAGGGGAGGGACTATAATTAATTTTAATAAAAACTAAAATCATTGTTAATAAGTTCATGGTTTAACTAGAAAATAGTCTTGAGAATAAAATTTTTAAAGCTGAAAATATTATTTTTGAGTTTTTTTTTTTTTTTATAATTGCGGAAGAAAATGGGGTTGTTTGGGATCAAACCCACACTCGTATACCTACAACATAATGCTTCTGTCACTAAACCAATAGATTATTGACATTTTTGGATTTTATTTCATATTTATTTAGAGTTCAAATTTTATAATATGTAAATCCTATTTCAATTTATCCTAACGATGTAACGGTAAGATGATATGGCACGTTAAATCAATATTTCAAACAAAAATTTTAGGTTAATTTATAAATTCAATCCCCATATTTTTTTTCATTTTGGGCAATTTATTTTTTTCATTTATGTTATTTTAACTTTTCTTTTTTTTCATTCTCTTCTGCTTCTCCCTCTATTATCCTCCCTTCTCCATTTTTTTAACCTAATTTTTCTATATTTTCCATTTGTTAAAGCTAGTGCCTATTCATTTATATTTTTGAACAATTTATTTTTTTCGAGTGAGGCGAGCTTATGGACTAATTTTAACAAATAGAAAAGATAGAAAAACTACGTTAAAAGAAATAAAGGAGGGAAGAAAACAAAGGGAGAAGCAGAAAAGAATGGAAAATAAAGCAAAAAAAAAAGAAAGTTAAAAAAACATAAAAGAAAAAAAATTAAATTACTCAAAATAAAAAAAAATATAGAGACCCGTAAGCTATTTAACATAAAATTGCTTAACCTAAAAATTTCGTTTAAAATGATGATTTAACGTACCACATCAGCTTACTGTTACATCGTTAACATTAATTAACGGCTCAGTGACTAAAATTTTACAACACAATAACGTAAGTGACTAAAATATAACCTGAGGCAAACAAAAGTGACTATTTTGATAGTTTACTCCATTTTAAAATTATAAATATAGAATTCAAAATCGATTAATTTAATTAATTCGATTTTGGTTTTTCATAACTGAAACTAAATTAATATTTTAATTTAATCTGAATTTCAAAATTAATTTTAAACCAAATTGATTAAACTTAATCTTAAAATTCAAAATCAATCTTTAATCAATTTGGTCCAACTTTTACACCCCTCTAATATATAAATAAAACATTTTATCATAGTAAATTAATATAACGAAGCTCAAAATCATAAATTATTAAATGTAAGCAAAGAAATTAAGGTTGATCATCATATATAATGGAATACAAAAACATTATACTCCACAATAGCACGGGCTTGATTGATTGATTGAGTCCTCACCTGAGCATAGCCACGTGCAAATCGGAAAATGCCGCTCCCACCGACAATGGGTATCTCTCGCACGGCGGAAAGAACCTCATTCCGCCCCAAAACACTGAGGGTGCTACCATTGTATTTGCCTTCCGTGAAAGCAAAATTAGTCACCATTAACAAGCTTAATTCACCTTGCGATGCGACTGTATATGTTCCCTGTGCTTTTCCCACCGTTTTGGAGTTGATGTCGGGCTCAATTGTCAAAGGGTCGTCGATGACATATACATCTCCGAAGATAAACTGTGAGGAACGATTGGTCGATTGTTTTCCGTCTACGACACGAATCGCAGTGACGTTTTTGCCCGAAAGTACGTCGTGTAAGTAGAAGTGAAGGTGGGATAACTTTTCTCGCTTGAGCCCTAGTGATGATGGAGATATGTACTTACCGAAAAGCTCAGAATATCCATAGGCAACAGTGAGTCTTGAGAAGGAGGTGATGATGGTGATGAAGAAGAGGATGAGGAAGATGATGAAGCTTTGGGTTTTCAGCACTGATGCCACCATTGTCGGATTGGACCACTAGTAGATAGATAGTTCAAGACGAAGGGGGAGTTATTTATGCTTTAAAATGCAAACCTAACATGATGCAAATGATAATACAAAAATCACCAGCCCATTGACATTTGATGCTCTATTTTGGCTCTACTTGACCTTTTGATATTGATGTTTGGATTATTAATTACTGTACTTTGGCATCATCCTGGAATTCAAATGCTAAGAAAAAGAAAAGATTTTGGGGTTGAATTAATGATGTAGATTGAAAATAATCAAATCATTTCAATTAGTACAAGGAAAATGGGAGATTAAAAAGAACCAGTTAAAAATCGATTGTTAAATAAGCTTTTCGAAAATAATTAAAAAAGTAATTAAACTTCTCGAGAAAAGTATACTCAATTGAACTTTTTAAATCATGATTTGTCACAGGTTTCAGCAAAAAAAAAAATTGATTTCAAGAAACTTTATTAGATACAAATCATGATGCAAAAGACTCAATTGTATGTACTTTTCATCCAGGGGTTTAATTAATTTTTTAATTATTTTTAAAAGGCTTATTTAACATTTTAGCCTTTTATTTTTAACAATTTTTTTAATTTTCTATTATATTTTACAGTGGGGTAAAATCAACTATATTGTTAGTATTAGACTAATAACGACTTATAATTTTTAAATTACTCAAAATGAAAAAGTTAAGATGAATACAAACACAAGATGCACAAAATCACACCAGCAACAATAATTTTTAAACAAAAATGCTAATTTTTAATCTATATTCAAGAAATATAAGATTATGCAGACAATTAATCTCAATTTCTTGAATGATTCGTATTAATGTTCCTTAAAATGTATAAATCAATCAAGATAATAGTAATCTCATGAAAGATCAATATCCCAAAATCATTCCATCAATAAAAACTTAATTTTACATAAAAATCCTAATTTATCATAAGCAGAGCCACAATTTTAATTTTTTAGAGATTAATCAGTAAAAATTTTTAAAAAAAGATTTATTACCAGTATTATACAATTTTAATTCGCAACTTTTAAGAAACTATAATTATATAAATATCAATTGAGCTAATACTCCACAATCATTGGTAGAGTTCTACCCAAGATATGGAAATACTAACTACCAATATAATAATTGGTTGACAAACAAATGATACTATGTTTATTTATTTTTTGTTAAGTATAACTCTTATTTCAGTCAAATTTGAGAAATAATCTTCTAGTTAAACTCTATTTATTTGTTTCAATCAAACTCTGATTATTTTATTATTATTTGACCTATGAATTTAGCCTATAAATAGGCTCTTTTACAACCTTAGAAAATACATCCATTAGATATTAGAACTCATAACACATTTAGAGAATTTTGTGTTTACATTTTGAGGGTTCTTTGTTTTCGGGTTTTCGGTGTTTAGTTTTTATCTCCATCTTTTGTACTCTTCGTTCTTTTGCAATTATAGTAAAATTACCTTTGCCCGTGATTTTTTATCCTCTTTGGAGGGGTTTTTCCACGTTAAATTTGTGTGTTCAATTTCTCAATTTATTCTGCTATTTTTTTTACTTGTTGCTTAATCAGGTCGATCCCAACAAGTGGTATCAGAGCTAGTTCAATTTTCATAAATCAACTCATTCAAAGATGGCAGCAACAAGGTTTGAAATTGAGAAGTTCGATGGTGAGACAAATTTCAATCTGTGGCAAGTTCGGATGATGGCAATTCTAGTTCAAACTGGTTTGAAAAAGGTTGTTACCGGGAAAAAGCATGAGAATCTAAATCAAACAGAATGGGAAGAGCTTGATGAAAAGGCCTTGTCTGCAATCCAGTTGTGCCTCGCGAATACGGTATTGCTGGAGGTATTGATAGAGAAAACCTCATCCGCCTTGTGGAAAAGGTTAGAAACTCTTTATGCGACTAAGTCTCTAGCTAACCGCTTAGTGTTGAAGCAACGTCTATTTACATTTCGCATGAACGAAGGTGAGCTTCTTAGAGATCACATCAGTCAATTCATTACTCTTTTAAATGATTTAAAGAACATTGATGTTCATATTGACGATGAAGATCAGGCTATGCTATTATTGTGCTCTTTACCCCCTTCATACAAGTCTTTCAAGGAGACCCTGATTTATGGAGGGACAAACTCTCGTTTGAAGATGTGAAGGGTCATTTGTTAAGTAGAGACAAACTCGACAATGAGTTTGGTTTGGATAGCAAGACAGATAAGCAAGCTTCCGTTTTGGTAGCATCAAAGAAACGAGACAAAAGGTGTCGCTATTGTAAAAAGTTAGGTCACGTCAAAGCAGATTGTTATAAACTGTGAAATAAAAGAGTTGCTGAGAGTAACGAGGAAGATGTAGCTGGTGCTAATTTGGCCGATGAAAGCGGTGATGATTTCTTGTTAGTGTCAACGAGCGATAACTCTGAACTTACATTCAAGTGGATCCTAGATTCGAGATGTTCTTTCCACATGTGTCCCAATAGAGAATGGTTCTCCACATACAGTTCGGTTGAAGGTGGAGTTGTGCGCATGGGAAACGATTCATCTAGTAAGGTAATTGGTATTGGTACTGTTAAAATTAGGATACACGATAGGACAATTAGGATACTCTCAGATGTCAGGCATGTACCTGATTTACGAAAGAATCTCATCTCCTTGAGTATTTTAGACTTGAAAGTATGCAGGATCAACATCGAGTCGAGCGGCATTAAAGTATCTCGTGGAGCTCTCGTTTTGTTAAAAGGTAAAAGAACTGGCAGCCTTTATATTCTGGAAGGTTCTACAGTGACCGGTGAAATCGAACGTCCCTCGTCCGTTACAAAGTCGAAGTCAACTCGTTTGGAGCGGAGGCAACTTGGTCATAGGAGGGAAAAAGGTATGACCGTTTCATTGAAGACAGGTTTTCTTTTGGATGCAGGTTTTGAAAAGTTAGGGCACTGTGTTTGTGAAAATCAAACCCGGGTTAGTTTTGATTTGGCAGTGTACAAGTCGAAGGCTAGAAGTCTTCCAGTTTCTAAGCACAAATTCGACTCAGTTAATTCCCTGCATAGTTCAAGATAGGCTCATCGCAGGCTTTGGCAAAGATGGCGTTGTGGAAATACGAGTCAAGGTGAAGATTTGTTAAATATGACTCATATTTCTGTCAAATTTGAGAAATAATCTTCTAGTTAAAGTCTATTTATTTGTTTCAATCAAATTCTGATTATTTTATTATTATTTGACCTATGAATTTAGCCTATAAATAGGCTTTTTTACAACCTTAGAAAATACATCCATTACATTTTAGAACTCATAAAACATTTAGAGAATTTTGTGTTTACGTTTTGAGGGTTCTTTGTTTTCGGGTTTTCGGGGTTTAGTTTTTATCTCCATCTTTTGTACTCTTCGTTCTTTTGCCATTATAGTAAAATTACCTTTGCCCGTGGTTTTTTATCCTCTTTGGAGGGGTTTTTCCACGTTAAATTTGTGTGTTCAATTTCTCAATTTATTCTGCTATTTTTTACTTATTGCTTAATCGGGTCGATCCCAACATTTTTAATGGTAAATGTCTAAATAGATTGAACTTTAAATTTTAAACCTCGAATTCGAATCTTGAATTTAGAATTTAAAACTTTGAATTCGAACTCCGAACCCTAAATTAAAAGATTAAATTTAGCGTTTAATTTTTAAAATTCTAAATTTAAGATTCCGAATTTAGATTAAAAGATTATCAAAATTATGTATTAATAAATTAAAAAAATTACTAAATTTCGTTAAATAATTGTGAAAAAAATAGAGGATGAGGTATTTGTCAATAAGTGAAATACAAAAAATAACAAGCAAAATTAATATAAACAAAGAACACAAACAGGCATATATCTTACTTTTCTCTCTCATTTTGCGCTCTCGAGGAGGAGTGTTTGCCACCACCACCAGCGGCTGTTTTTTTTTTTATTGGCTAAGGTCAACTTCCTTCTAGAGCTCTTCCTCTCCTTCCTTTGTCGGGCCCTTAACAGTTAACACATCGGTTCGTTGAAATCTCAACGGCCCCCTGCGAGTAAGGTTCCTTGTCCTCTTCTTCTCCGACATCTTTTAGTCCAGCCAAGGAGCTCCAACGTTTTTCCATTAGGGCGGTGCTCGTCCCACGTCTACGCCACTGCTATTCTAGCCAACAACCACTTCTCCTAGTTGTCTCTCCTTCGTGTCTGGTGGTCCGCTCAAATATTTTTTAGGAGATCCAGGGCGGTTGCATTGTGTGCTTAGACTCTAGGTTTAAGTGTTGAACTAGTGGTCAGCTCTTTGGTCGTGGAACAACTGGCCACCGACCACCGTTTCATCCCTGATTTTGTCCCATTACTGTAATCCCGCCAATTTTTCCGATAGGATGAGGTCAGGTCGGAAAAATAAGCTTTGTGGCTTATGATTTGGGCTGTGTTTTGATGGTACCAATTTCTTGAGGTATAGTAGAAATATTAAACTAGACTTACGTTAATGAGAGTGCATAAATAAAATTGAACTTTGTCGAAACCATTTTAAAAGTTTTAAAAAACGGGATCCACTTTTAGAAACAAAAGTGGGAGTCGCCACCAATCTTTTTTTTATTTAGGTGTGATTGGATCACCTTGCAAAATATTTTATTTAAAAACATTTAATTTTGGTCTACGAAAAATAAAAAAAAAGGGTTCGGGAGTCGGTTACGTATGAGGAAGGATTAGCACCCTCATAACGCCCAAAAATTGGTACCTAATCGATAAAATCATGTCCAAATGTTTAAAATTTAAAAGTATTTAAAAATATGATTTCTTTAAAGAAATTTTGAGCAATTTAAAAATTTGAGACTTTCTTGTTCCGAAGGAATATAAATATCACATCCAACACGTTAGGACATGATATTTTAAAATCTTCGTAATCAAAATCATCTCACGGTTTACAAAACTTGTCAAAAGGATATTTAGTTATTTAGCCAAATGGAAAATCGCACCCAACACGTTAGGGCACTATTTCCCGAATTTCTAAATACCAAAACATTGCCTTATTTTTAAAAAACCTTTAAACGAAATATAGTAATTTTATAAAAAAATGTATTTTTATTTTAAACAATAACCATGTGACAATATTACATTTATAAACTATCGGACATAAATATTAAATGCAATTATAATTCACTAACATTTCATATTAATATAGACAATAAAAGAAATAATAACACATATAAAATAAAATAGCACATATGAAATAGTATATATAATATTACAAATAAAAATAATGTATAGACAACAAAAATAGCACATATATATAATTGAGAAAATAAAATAAGTTTTGACATAAGTAATTAATCAAGAACTAAAAATAAAAACATGTTCATAATATCCAAATACATAAAAAAAACTATATATTTAAGAATAAATAATATATTATACAATATAAATAAATTTTTAAAAAATAAAATTTTAACAAAAATAATATATGATAATATAATACTATATAATATAAAAAATTTTGAAGTATGTAACTAATTTATTAATCCTAAAATAATATGTAATAAAAAAACAAATCAAATAAAATAATAAATAATGATTAAGCAATTAAATGAAAAAAAAACGCATAAGTTCTACCTAACTCCCGCAATATGAAGATTCAACGAAATTCCTCCACCAAAATCTAACTCGAACGGAAGTAACTCAAAAAGAAATGAAGATGAGCGAAGAACAAAATAAGAACAAGTCACAGAAAATAAGAACGCAAAAGGGAGAAATTTAAGTGAATGCTCTAAAGAAATTTTATTACTCCCAATTCCAATGTCATTCCAGTGTGTTTACAATGAAGGGAGAGGCCTCTATTTATAGCTGAGCCTCCCCAAATCCAACGGTACAGATCAATTACATCAACGACTAAGATTAAAAGGTATCTACAAATTAAATCTCTAAGATTACAAAATTATATCTTTTAATATTACATATCATATCTTCTAATATTGCATATCATATCTAAGATTGCATACCTTAACTTCTAGGATTGCATATCATATCTAAGATTTGCATATCATATCTAAGATTACATACCATATCTTCTAGGATTGCATATCATATCTAAGATTTGCATATCATATCTAAGATTGCATATCCTTGAAGATTGTACTTCCATATACGTCAAGCTTGTAGATAGACCTTCAATCTTTTTAAGTAATGGGCCATTTCGATCGGGCCAAATGATATATTTTGGACTGGACTTGGACTTTGTTTTATTATTTTGGATTTATTATTAAGCCCGGGCAAAATTGGGCTCTTATAGCTGCCCCTCTTTGCTCATTGTCGTGTAACGAGAATAGAGCAAAGACTATAAAAGGACCAATTTTGCCCGGTCTTGGCCAAGCTTCGACTTCTTGGTCCTCATCTTCTTCAAATGGTTTCCAACTCCATTGCAACTTCAACGGTATTTGGAACTTCATCTTGATTTCGATAAGTCTGATAACTTCAATCTGCTTCACTGCAAACTTCAGGAAGGCAATATCCGCTATCTTTGATCTGCTCCACTGCAAACTCGGGGAGACAGGATCTGATGTCTTCAGTCTGCTTCCTTGCTATCTTCAGGAAAACTTCATTTTTTAGTTTGATCCACTAGGGAACAAAATTTGAAATTTCAATTTGCTTCCTTACTATCTTCAGGAAGAATTCATTCTTCAGTTTGATCCACTAGGGAACAAAATCTGAAATTTCCAATTTGCTTCCTTACCATCTTCAGGAAGACTTCATTCTTCAGTTTGCTCCACTACCATTTCTAGGGAACAAAATCTGAAATTTTCAATTTGCTTCCTTACTATCTTCAGGAAGACTTCATTCTTCAGTCTGCTCTGCTAAGGAACAAAATCTGAAATTTCATTCTTCAGTTTGCTCCACTAATGAAAAAAATCTGAAATTTTCAATTTGCTTCCTTACTATCTTCAGGAAGACTTCATTCTTCAGTTTGCTCCACTACCATTTCTAGGGAACAAAATGTAACACCCCAAACCCGGCCCATGCGTTATGAGCGGATTTGGTATGTCACACGAGCAAAACATGTTAAACCCTTTTTGTTCGTACTAAAATATTGCTTTGTTAAAAATCAAGAAAACAAGTTTGATTTGATAAAATACTACTAACCTCAAAGATTTGATTGATAAATCGATAAATTTGAACTAATGATCTTATAAAACCGTGACTTTTGAAAACGACGTTGAAAATTCGAAAGAGAATCCAAGTCTTTTGAAAATATCGTTAATAGTTCGAGAGAAAATATCCGTGTTAAAAATATTTGTAAAAGTTTATTTTGAAATCCATTTGTTAATCGATTTTGGAAACCATTGTTTAAGTTTTTAGAAAATTCCCATTTTTAAACAATTTAAGAAAAATAATAAAAATATCCCAACCAAAAAGCAAAAATAAAAATAGTCCGGAGGGCCTTATTACAACATTTAACCCAAAATAGTAAAGTAATAAAATAAACGAGAAAGAAGTCTAAAGTCCAAATAAACCATTTCCAAGTATGGCCTCCCCGAAGTCATCCATAGCCCAAGTCCATATCATCAAGCATTACCTACAAGGGTTAAGAGAAAGGGGGGTGAGTTACAAGAACTCAGTGTGAAATCCCCTTACCGTTATTCATTAGGCCGGAACCCAATTAACAATATTTTGGGCCTAAGCCCATTTACAACAACAATAATGTATCAAATATAATATGCATATGATATGCAATTCCCAAACCAAACCTAGTTTTCCATCCGCTACACACCACTCGTACCAACCAGCACACCTGTTGGGAGCTTTAGTCACCTACCCCGCCAACACACCAAACATAGGCATTAAGCCATTTATATCAGATTTGTGGACAAGCCACCAGATTAACAGAATTTACATGGCATCGCCATTTTTCATATTTGTGGCAGAGCCACCAGAATTGTGTAGCAGAGCTACCAAAACTTCTCTTCATCATTACCCCATCCCATGCAAATCATGTATATAATGCATAGCCATTCACAATAATTTATTCAGATACTTATTACAAAATTATGGCCCATTACACAATTAATCAAAAGGCCCATTAAGCAAAATATCAAATTTGACCCATTTAGAAAAATATCAGATTGACCCATATAGCAAAATATCAGATTGGCCCATTTATCAAAATATCAGATTGGCCCATTTATCAAAATATCAAATTGGCTCATATAACAAAATATCAGATCGGCCCATTTATCAAAATATCAGATTGGCCCATTTATCAAAATATCATATTGGCCCATATAGCAAAATATCAGATCGGCCAATTTATCAAAATATCAGATTGGCCCATTTATCAAAATATCAAATTGGCCCATATAACAAAATATCAGATCGGCCCATTTATCAAAATATCAGGTTGGCCCATTTATCAAAATATCAGATTGGCCCATATAACAATTTCGTAATTCGGTCCTTTAGGGGCATTTTCGTAATTTTGACCCATAGGGGCATTTTCGTAATATCAATAATTTACCCACTAAGGGTAATTCGGTAATTTCGCAACCTAAGGGTATTTTGGAAATTTCGCAACCTAGTCTTAACTACTAATGTGGAGTATAAAAATCGAAACTGTCCATCTGCGTCGTACTAACTAAATTGACTATAACTTGAGTTAGGAATCTCGAAATCTAACTCCGTAAATTTTCCTTGAGACTAGACTCATATATCTTCTTACTACAATTTTTCCAGAATTTTTTGCTTAACCATTTAGTACAGTTTATTCCTTGAAGTTTCCCTTGTTTCACTGACCAACGATTCTGACCTCTCTTACCCAAAATTTAAATATCTCACTGTACAATTTTTATATGTTGCTCCCACTTGTTTCTATTGAAAAAAGACTCACTAAGGAATCTGCACATATAAACTATAACTTATAATTCACTTTGTACAATTTTATACGATTTTTCCAAGACAGATCAGGGAACCACGAAGTCATTCAGAACCAGTCTCACTCAAATTAACATATCTCAGAATATAAAAATCCTTTTCCTTCTCCGTTTCTTCCATATTAAAATAGACACAGTAAGCTTTAATTCAATATCTTATTCACTTTCTAATTCCCTTTCTCCTATTTTCGTGATTTTCCAAAAACACGTCACTGCTTCTAATCGAAACTGTTTTATTACAAAATACGATTACCACTGCGATCATACGCACGCCCGAGTGTTCACGGATGCCGGTTTTTGGTGTTCTTTGGTATTTTGACCGATTCACAGAATATTTCATACAAACTTTCAGAGAGATGTGAGATTACACACCATATCAAACATGTATTTGGAAGGTACGGGATTACACACCTTGATTAGGATTCCCTAAAGAACCACTCTTTGTTGACCCACTATATCCGAAGGATTTGCAAATAGGATATATCGAGTGGTTTCGTCCCTAAAACATAATTGATTAGTCGAAACTTCAATCCGATTTGCAACATAGCCAAATAGAGATATAACGAAAAATCCAAAATGAACCCCCTTACCTTATCGATATTGGATCCAATTTCCACCGTTTGACTTCGGCTAGAACAATACACGGTCTCCCACTTAAAACACTACGAAAAAGAGAAAATAATCTCTTTTGAGAGGCTAGAATAAAATGATGGTCTCGGTTAAAAGGACCATCCCATGCCAAGACATATATTCGGCTAGGAGAAAGAAAAAATAAAAAAATGTTTGAATAGAACCACTTACCGATTGATCAAAGGAGTGGGTGTTAATACGGATGAGAAGAACGATAAATAAGAAATGAAGGGTTCGGTTTTTCCAAAGGAAAACGAGTGAACAATTTGATCTCCAAGGCTTAGGTACTTTCGGCAACAAGGAAGAAAAGAAGAAACAAAAATGCACACTAAAGGCTTGAAAATTCGGCAAAGAGAAGAGGAAATTTGGAGAGAAAGAGAATGATACAAAAAAATAAAGAGAACAACCTCTCAAGCACTAGCTTTGCCAAAAACTCCTAGCAAAATTCAGCTATCACCCCCTTTAGCCCCAAAACCGTCCACATTCATGTCCCTAATAGTCAAAATTTTGCCAACCACCATTTCCATAATACATCCCTTGAAAAAGGCCACATGTTCCCCCTACTTTCCCCTTTCTCTTGATTTCTTTCCTCACATTTATCCTTTCCTATTTTCCTTAGCCACCTTGCCAAAAATAAAAGTCCACCTTGCCTTATTTACATGCTTGGCCGACACTTAAGGAAAGAGTGCAAAAATAATAGTTAAAGTTTGCACACAATGGGATTTGAACCTCTTCCCTCAAAGTCCATCACTTGATGCCATAACCTCTTTACCAATAGCTCATTTATACAAGCACATTACTCATTTATTTCTATAAGTCTTGAAGCTACTTACCATCTCTCCTTAAAGTGCTAAAATACCAATTTTTTTTCCTAAGGCCCAATTAAACCCGAGACTTCATAGAAGCCTCGTAACCTTCCAAATTCACTTAACTAATAAGTCTAATTTGCAATAATGACATTCTCTTGTTCTCAAAATTTTAAACACTCCTACACTCAAGGCCCATTGGGCCCAATCCTACTAGGCCCAATTTTGGGATGTTACACAAAATCTGAAATTTCATTCTTCAGTTTGCTCCCCTAAGGAACAAAATCTGAAATTTCATGGTTTGCTTTCTTACTATCTTCAGGAAGGCTTCATTCTTCAGTCTGTTCTACTAAGGAACAAAATTTGAAATTTTCAATTTGCTTCCTTACTATCTTCAGGAAGACTTCATTCTTCAGTCTGCTCTACTAAGGAACAAAATCTGAAATTTCATTATTCAGTTTGCTCCACTAAGGAACAAAATCTGAAATTTTCAATTTGTTTCCTTACTATCTTCAGGAAGGCTTCTTTCTTCAGTCTGCTCTACTAAGGAACAAAATCTGAAATTTCATTCTTCAGTTTGCTCCACTAAGGAACAAAATCTGAAATTTTCAATTTGCTTCCTTACTATCTTCAGGAAGACTTCATTCTTCAGTTTGCTCCACTACCATTTCTAGGGAACAATATCTAAAATTTCATTCTTCAGTTTGCTCCACTAAGGAACAAAATCTGAAATTTCATGGTTTGCTTCCTTACTATCTTCAGGAAGGCTTCATTCTTCAGTCTGCTCTACTAATTAACAAAATCTGAAATTTTCAATTTGCTTCCTTACTATCTTCAGGAAGACTTCATTCTTCAGTCTGCTCTACTTAGGAACAAAATCTGAAATTTCATTCTTGATTTGCTCCACTAAGGAACAAAATCAAATTTTCAATTTGCTTCCTTACTATCTTGAGAAGACTTCATTCTTCATCTGCTCTACTAAGGAACAAAATCTGAAATTTCATTCTTCATTTGCTCCACTAAGGAACAAAATCAAAAATTTCAATTTTGCTTCCTTACTATCTTCAGGAAGACTTCATTCTTCAGTTTGCTCCACTACCATTTCTAGGGAACGAAATCTGAAATTTTTGATTTTGCTACACCGTCCTCTGAGGGATCTGTCCTGTATATTTGAATGTATTATGGATGACTTTTTTACATGAATGCAGAATGTTATGAGAATGATGATTAGGATACATGATCAAAATGAATCTAATGCTCCTAACTAAATGATTTTAAGAATGACATTTGCATGAATGTAGAATGTCATGAGAATTTCTTTTTTTTTTATGAAAAACTATTAGGACACCATGATCGAAATAAATGAAATGCTCCTAATTGGAAATGTGAGAATGATCCCTTTTGTGTTTGGGTTGTCATTGCTCATGGTTCCTCAAGGTTCCATCTCTGATGCATTACCATGCTATCTTATTCAGCTAGTACCTCCCACTGCAAGTTCAGGGGAATATCATTTGGTTTCTTCCAACCATCCAGTTATCACTCAGAGGTGCAGAACTTGTATCACTTTCAATCAATTTGATCTGTTACACCATTCCCTGGGTGTAATGACCAAATGTATGTGTCTGAGATTTTCAATGAATGTAGGGTATTCCGACAATGATCCCTTTTTACATTTGGATTGACTTTGTTCGTCATCTGCCGATGTGGTATCACCAACAAAATTGTCTTATCCAATAAGATTCTGAAGAGATAATCATTTTTCAATGTTTCCATCCCTTAGGCCTGGTGAATTCTGAACAATGGTCTTGTTTCAGATTCCTCATATTATTTAGAAGCTTCTAGAGTAATGTGCGAAACTCCTTTTATGAAAGTATTAGTCCAATAATCATTATTTCAATATAAAATACTTGAAAAAGATCAATGGACAAGAAAGAAATTAATCAAGAGTATAACTCGAAACAAATAAGTTTATAAAAGATAACCAAGAAAATTGATTGGGGTGTATATTGAAAAGAATAAAAAATTCAAAAATGGGTAAAATAGAAGCTAGGTGCCCCAGATATCGCAGCCTGAGCTTCTCTGTTCCAACTTCTTGAGGACCATTTTAAGCTCAATATGTGTTTAGGGGATCCGGAGTACTTTGTCGATGCCCCAAGACGTAACATACTTCCTCATTAATAAGCAAGACTACTGTATGCCCAACTTTTTGGTCAAAATTTGAGCCGCCCTTTTCGGGTTTTCAACTCAAATCCCCTTTGGTCTCAAAGCGCCCTTTGCGGATTTTCGCCTTGGCCTCTCCTCTTTCTTTTTTTTTTTTGGATTTGCATTTGCATTTGTACTCAAGGCGCCCTTTGCGGGTTTTCACCTTGGACCTTCCCCTTTCAGGTAAAATACTTCTTGTTTGAACCTGAATTCGTCGGATTAGGCAAGTCTTCGCCATTCATCTCAGTCAATATCAATGCTCCTCCAGAATAGGCCTTTTTCAACATAAGGTATTTCCCAGTTCGGAATATGCTTTCCTCTGAAATCGTTTTGTAGAAGAAAGATCTGTTTCAACATCAGGTTCCCCTTGTGGAATTCTCTAAGATGAACTTCGTAAGTTTGCATCATCTAGCCGTGACAAATAGCTTTTAACCTTTTCTTCAATTAGGTTCAATCTATAAACCAATGTGTAAGATGTTGCCCCGGCAAAGATCCTGGCCAACGTTCGATAATCATAGAGAATAGTGATAGCTTCTTATGCCAATCTTTACAAGTCTTAGCCCCCATTTCTTTCTTTTTTTTTTTTTGGCAACTTTTGTTGCACTGTGATATGCTGCCTGATCTTTGGACCAACTATAAACTTTAACTTTGTACAGTTATTTAAACGCGATCCTTTGTAGCATTCTGCTAACATCTTGATCTCTTTTTTTTTTTAAATTTGATGGCTATCGACCTTGTAACATTGACATATGAAGCTACTTCCACTCTCTTAGCGAAGTAAACGAAGACTATGTTGATGAGTCGATATTGGCTAAAAGCTTCTGACGAGATTGGCCCCATCACATCCATGCCCCACATATGGAAAATTTGTGAAGAACTGGAGTAGGCATATGAATCTTGCCTACTTAAATTCGGCATAGCTGATACCACCCCTTTCTATGTAGATCGGCAGTGCCCAATCCTCATGTTTAGCCCGCATCTTAGTATCCCAAGCATGTCCTGATATGATCGTGCGAAAACATTTTTGATGTCTCGCATTATTTCTATAGCAAGCTGGGCTTCGATCTTCACCCCTTTCCTAAGCTCGCAATATCCAATGACCCTTTTAAAGAATAAGGTCTGTTTTTCATCTTGTTAAACCATTTTTAACAAGTCAGAAAATATGTCATAATCTCTGTAATCTTCAACATCCTGAGATCCTCTAGACCCATATCTTGTTCAAAAAGGGAGTCAATAACAATGTCGTTCATGACGTTGATATCTGGGTACCTAGGTACGAAGGCGAACAAATCCAAAGAATAAATGATTCTAAGGATGATTATTTGGATAGTATGGTCACAAATAAAGAATGAAAGAATATTGGTAAAAAAAATGTATAGTATGAAATGTAAAGAATAAAAGAATATGTTTTCAAAAAATGCATTTCATTGAAACATAAATTTCGGACACGAGCCTATTTCACAAAAGAATTCTTATTGCCTCTAGGCTTAAGGCAACAAGCATGTTTTGAATATTACTCTAGGTCTGCTTCTAAAAATACAAGAATCTCTTCTTCAGTCCCATTATTCAAAACACTCCCAAGTACACAAGGTTTGGAAACATTATTCCCCGGTTCCTTCTCCGCTTTTGATTTCTTCAAGGAGTCGCAACTTTCTTGTCTCTTCCTTCAATAATCACATTTACTGCCTCGTCGAAATGATCAGATTTTGATGAATCGTCGACTTCTACAACTCCCATTTTGATGAGCTTTTCAACCAGCTTTTTAAACGTAGTGCAGTTTTCAATTGAATGGCCCTTTATTCCCGCGTGGTACTCGCATTGGGCATTCTTGTTATACCATTTTGGGAACGGAGGTTGCAACGGTTTCGAATAAAATGGGGACACCACGCATGCGTCAAACAAACTTTGATATAGCACTTTATACGTCATTGGGATTGGCGTAAATTGGAGCATTTCAGAGTTTTGCCTTGTGCCCGACTCTAGTCTCATCGACCCTTGTTGTCCAGCAGTGATCACCTTTGGCTGGTTAACAGTAATTGCTTTTGAGTACCCTTTGTTGTATGTACTCGTATTGTTCACCTCGTCATCCCTTTTCCTATGAGCAGACCTTTTAGTGGTTTCCCCTGCTTCAATCTTGCCACATCTTATGGCATTTTCTATCATTTCGACCGCCATCACTATATCCGCAAAGCTCTTGGTGGTGCTTCCTATCATATGAGTGATGAAAGGAGCCTTCAAGGTATTGATGAAGAGCATTGTAGTCTCTTTTTCTAAGAGTGGTGGCTGAACTTGCATGGCAACCTCTCTCCATCTTTGCGCATACTGCCTGAAGCTTTCATTTGGTTTCTTCTCCATGTTTTGAAAAGTGATTCTGTCAGGCGTCATATCCGTGACATGGTTGTATTGCTTCATGAAGGCTTGAGCTAAGTCTTTCTAGGAGCTAATGTTAGTGTGGCTAAGTTGGTTGTACCACCTAGACGCTGCTCCTGTCAAACTATCTTGGAAACAATGAATCAGAAGTTGATCATTATTCACATAGCCCGTCATACGTCTACAGAACATCGTGATGTGGGATTCAGGGCAAGTAGTTCCATTGTACTTTTCAAATTTCGGCATCTTAAATTTGTGAGGAAGTACTAAATCTGGGACCAAGCTCAAGTCCTTTGCGTCAATTCCCTGATGATGGTCGGCGTTTTCCAAAGCTTGGAACTTTTCTTCTAACCACTTACAGCGATCCTCCAACTTCCATGAAGATTCAATTCTTATTCCCTCTCTCTCTTCTATGTCCAAATCAGGGATGACGGGATTAACAGGGTTGTCTCCTGGATTAGATCCTAAGCCCACTTGGAAGTTCATGGGCGGTCCATTATCAGCTTGCCCCTGTTGAGGCCTAATTATGACAGGTGGCCTTTGGGGATACTCTTCCGGTTGTGCTTGCATATGTGTTGGAGTGAATCCTCTAGGGAAATCCTCGTTGTCCTCAGCATTGACTATAGGGCCCTTTCCCTTATCCATTATCCCACTCACCATCTGGGCCATTTGGGCCATCATGTTCTTTTGGGCCTCCAATAGCTGGTCCCTCATCTCTTGCTGGAGCTTTGTCATCTGTTCCTGCATCTGTTCTTACATATCTCTTTGGAATTGCTCCATTCTCTGGTCCATATTTCTTGACTTAGCTCGTGTACCGTAAGGGTGTTCAACTTCCAGATTTTCTTTCTCTCTCTCTCCTATAATTAAAACTAATTAGACTCTCTCTATAGACTTGAATGCATATGATGTGATGTAATGCAAATGCATGAATGCAAAGAAAAAGAGGCGTTGACTCTGAATTCAGTTACATTAGAAAAACTTTACTAGAAAATAAACTTCTTTACACAAAACGGATCGCATACACGGCCTTATCCTCATAGTCTAAGTGAAAACATCAATCCCCTTCTTCGCAAAAGTCAAATCTTGCAAACTTCTAATAGATGCCTTCTCTAGCTCTTTTTGTTTGATTTGGACCGCGACTCCTGTTCATTTGTTAGCCTCTTCAGGAAAGCCGAGATGTGGTAATTCTCAAATAGTCTTAGTCAACTTGAATCCTTAGGTGATAAATTCTTGTATTCCTTCATGGATTATCAGTCTTCTCTCATTGTATTCACTTAGACTATATTCAGACGACCGTATTATAATCCACTTTATCAAAAAATCCATTTTCTTATGACCAACTTTTCTATTTAGCAATCGAATTTGAAATCAACACCTCTTTTCTATTATGTGAATGCAATGCAATCAAAACAAAAGAAAACTCGTTAGCATAAGAAAAATAAATAATATAGAACACCTATCAGGGTGACCACTAGGGTTTGACGTAGTTCTACCTAGGGTAAGCCCTTAGGTTTTCTACATGTGGTTTAGCTCTAAAACTGAGGTACCCGAACCAGCAGATTCCTCGATCCTCACCCATTATAGGCTCATATGGACCGAGTTCGGTTCAGGGGAATACATTTCCCTATGGCCATGCGTAGGTGAAACCCTCACGAAGACATAGGTACGGATGTATCCCGGAAGCAGTCCACTAGCCCATGCGGAGGTGAAAACCTCACGAAGGCATAGCTTCTCACTCCCACTTATGGGTGTGACCACAACGGTCATGCAGTGCAATGCCAAGAGATATATTTTAAAATCACATGCAATAAAAGGATCATATTTAAAAATCAGAATTTTAAATTCGAACAAAAGGACATGAAATTATCAATTTTACGGCCTGACTCTCTTGTTCCCCAGTGGAGTCGCCAAGTTGTCGAAACCATTTTAAAAGTTTTTTAAAACGGGATCGACTTTTAGAAACAAAAGTGGGAGTCGCCACCAATCCTTTTTTTACTTAGGTGTGATTGGATCACCTTGCAAAACATTTTATTTAAAAACATTTAATTTTGGTCTACGAAAAACAAAAAAAAAAGGGTTCGGGAGTCAGTTACGTATGAGGAAGGATTAGCACCCTCATAACGTCCAAAAATTGGTACCTAATCGATAAAATCATGTCCAAATGTTTAAAATTTAAAAGTATTTAAAAATATAATTTCTTTAAAGAAACTTTGAGCAATTTAAAAATTTGAGACTTTCTTGTTCCGAAGGAATATAAATATCACATCCAACACGTTAGGACATGATATTTTAAAACCTTCGTAATCAAAATCATCTCACGGTTTACAAAACTTGTCAAAAGGATATTTAGTTATTTAGCCAAACGGAAAATCGCACCCAACACGTTAGGGCACTATTTCCCGAATTTCTAAATACCAAAATATTGCCTTATTTTTAAAAAACCTTTAAAGGAAATATAGTAATTTTATAAAAAATGTATTTTTATTTTAAACAATAACCATGTGACAATATTACATTTATAAACTATCGAACATAAATATTAAATGCAATTATAATTCACTAACATTTCATATTAATATAGACAATAAAAGAAATAATAACACATAAAATAAAATAGCACATATGAAATAGTATATATAATATTACAAATAAAAATAATGTATAGACAACAAAAATAGCACATATATATAATTGAGAAAATAAAATAAGTTTTGACATAAGTAATTAATCAAGAACTAAAAATAAAAACATGTTCATAATATCCAAATACATAAAAAAACTATATATTTAAGAATAAATAATATATTATACAATATAAATAAATTTTTAAAAAAATTTAACAAAAATAATATATGATAATATGATACTATATAATATAAAAATTTTGAAGTATGTAACTAATTTATTAATCCTAAAATAATATGTAATAAAAAAACAAATTAAATAAAATAATAAATAATGATTAAGCAATTAAATGAAAAAAAAGCATAAGTTCTACCTAACTCCATAATATGAAGATTCGACAAAATTCCTCCACCAAAATCTAACTTTCGAACGGAAGTAACTCAAAAAGAAATGAAGATGAGCGAAGAACAAAATAAGAACAAGCCACAGAAAATAAGAACGCAAAAGGGAGAAATTTAAGTGAATGCTCTCAAGAAATTTTATTACTCCCAATTCCAATGTCATTCCAGTGTGTTTACAATGAAGGGAGAGGCCTCTATTTATAGTTGAGCCTCCCCAAATCCAACAGTACAGATCAATTACATCAACGGCTAAGATTAAAAGGTATCTACAAATTAAATCTCTAAGATTACAAAATCATATCTTTTAATATTACATACCATATCTTCTAAGATTGCATATCATATCTAAGATTGCATACCATAACTTCTAGGATTGCATATCATATCTAAGATTTGCATATCATATCTAAGATTACATACCATATCTAAGATTTGCATATCATATCTAAGATTGCATATCCTTGAAGATTGTACTTCCATATACGTCAAGCTTGTAGATAGACCTTCAATCTTTTTAAGTAATGGGCCATTCCGATCGGGCCAAATGATATATTTTGGACTGGACTTGGACTTTATTTTATTATTTTGGATTTATTATTAAGCCCGGGCAAAATTGGGCTCTTACAAACTTGAATATGAAATTTAAAATCAAAATTTTTTTCTTCTTTCCTTTTCGATGTCGAGAAAATTTATAATCAAAACCCTTTTACTCATTTCGTGCTAAAGGAAAAACTTATAGAAGCTTCTTGCAAAGGCTTTTAGAACAACAACAACGTCCAACAGTTACACTAACAATTTTCGGTTCCATTGATCTGATCGATTTGATTGGTTCAACAGAATAAATTATTAAAAAGAAAAAATATAGTTAAATAGATTCATTCAATCGATTCAACCAATTCAAATCTAAACTCAAACAACAAAATCCATAAAGGGTTTGAATTGGTTGAATCGATTAAATGATATTAACAAACTTTATGATTGCTCATGAATAGAGAGTATCAATAGAGGTGTTCATGAGTTGGGTCAGGTTGAGTTCGGGCCGAGCCTAAGGATGATATTAACATACTTTATACCTCCTCATGCTCAGCCCGACCCGATATATGGGCTTAAAATTTTGTTCAAATCTGCTCATATTTATAAAAGACTAACCCAAGCCTATTTTAGGTCTGCCCGTATTTTTTTTAAAAATTTTAAAATATATATTTATTTTATTTTATTTTAATATTTAATAGTTTTATACATTTTTTTTATTGAATTTTTTTATATAATCATCTTAACGATATTTTAATCTTTACATTAGAGTAGTATTATATATTTAGTATAGATTTATTTTTTTAATGTGTTCTAAATTATATAATATATAAAAATAACATAATATAAAATATTATAAACTTAAAAACGGGACAGGGTCAGGCCTTAAATGTTCAAGCTTGATCCCAGCCCATATTTTAATCGGGCCTAATTTATTTTATTCAAGCCCTTTTTTCGAGTTTAATATTTTTACCTAAACCCTCCCAAATTTCGAACGGGTTTTCAGGCTTCGAAAGATAGCCCCACCCATTAATAGGTATAAGTATCAACCTATGAAATATTCACAATTACCCAAGAAAGAAAATTATATGAACAATAATAGCAAAGCTCGAAATGATAAGCTATTGCGTTTGAAGCAAATTCAACCCTTCAAATGTAGGCAATAAACTATAAGAGAAATTAAGTTAACCATCATCAATAATGGAATACAAAAACATTATACTCCACAATAGCACGGATTTGGGTGATTGAGTGAGTCCTCGCCAGAGCATACCCTCGAGCGAATCGGAAAAGGCCACTCCCCCCGACGATTGGCATTTCTCACACGGCGGAAAAAACCTCGTTGCGCCCCAAAACACTGAGAGTACTACCATTGTATTTGCCTTCCGTGAAAGCAAAGTTGATCACCATTAATAAGCTTAATTCGTTTTGCGACGCCGATGCATAAGCTCCTTGTGCTTTTCCCACCATTCTCGAGTTGACATCAGGCTCGGTCGTCAAAGGGTCATCGATGACAAACACATCACCGAAAAGCAATGATGAGGAACGATTGGTCGAGGTTGTGACACGGACCATAGTGGCATTTTTACCAGAGACTACATCGTGAAAATAGAAGTGAAGGTGGGATAACTTTTCTCTCTTGAGCCCTAGTGATGATGGAGATATGTATTTGCCGAAAATCTCAGAATTCGACCGACTTTTGGCAATGACGGTGATAAAGAAGAGAAGAAGGAAGATGATGAAGCTATGGATTTTGAGCATTGAGGACGCCATATTAGCGCACAAGTGATGGTTCAAGAGTTGAAAAACAATGGAGGTATTTGTTTTTTAAATACACACTTAACATGATGCAATTTATAATACCAAGAGTATCCCACCACGGCATTGACATTTGATGTATCTGTTTTTTAACGTCTTTGAGTACCTTTTATTTCTCAATATAGTTATTGATATATAGATCATCAATTAGTTTATTTTGACATTATCCAAACATAAATATTTTTGGTCATTGTTTGAATCAAATGTCAATATTCAAATGTTGTAATATCTCTGTCAAGCACGTCAAATTACCGACGAGCACGTTGAATTTAACTGTACGAAAAATTGAAAACTGTCAAAGTCTTCTAAACACTCAAAAACCTCATTAGATAATTTTTTTTTTTTGTTTTTTAATTTTTTTGGTGTTTAAAAACCTTACATTAGTTAGTATTTATAGTGATGATTCCCCATATACATCCCACTATTACACACACCAAGATGTGAAAGTGGTGGGCAACAAAACATGGGTCATTCCCACGAACCAAAACAAGAAAAAAAATTTAAAACTAAAATTAAATATTTGTGTTAAACTTAAGCGGAATTAATTGATGAATCAAGACACAAACACATAAATAAAATGCTAGGACGCAATTACTAAATCGATCCCCATAACGAGGCCACATTCATGGACGCAAATTATCCACCTGCAACATTAGGAACAATATTAAGGCCTTGTAAAAGACCACAATGCGTTTATTTGCGAGCAAAAGCCAAAGAAACAAGTAATTGCTGGGGGATTCTACTTAAATACCACTTTTAGTTTGAATAGAATTAATCCCGAATCATAAATTTGTGCGTATACCTATGAAAATTACGTATTTAGAATACAGTCGTGTATTTTAAAATAACATACAATAAATAATGAAATATATGGTTTAAAATTAATTAATAATAACACATGCAGTATGTACAATATTAAAATAAAAAATGATTAAATATTAAGTAAAACGAAATTTAAACACGTAAATACATCAGATTAAGATTAGTAAATACACTACAATTATTTATTATGGTGTAGTGATAAAGAACTTGTTTATAAATCGTTTGAACATGTATTTGACCTTAAATATGTTAATTTTAATTTATTTTTTAAAACATTATATAAAAGTATATAAAGACAAAATTACCATCAAAATAATAATAGCAATCATTTAATAGAAAGGGAAAATTAGTTTTTTTCTCAATTGAGTTGGTACTTGGTTAACCTGTACCAACTCAGTCAAAAGTTTAAATAATTGTAACGACCCGAAAGTTAGTAGTGTCAGAAAATGCGGTTTTAGGACCTCATTTCCGTAAACCGAGCTTGAAAATATCAAATTAAAATATTTATGGAGTTCGTATAATAGAATATTAAATTTTGGTCCTTCAATTTTGCCTATTAATTGCTTAATTTATGTACAAGGATTAAATTGTAAAAGTTTATCGCTATGAATTTTTAATCGGCCAAAGACTTAAGGACTTAAATTGAAATTAAACTAAGGTCTAATTATACAAATAAACCATTACAAAAATGAGTATAGTGCACGGTGGTGAATGTGTAAGTAGTATTATTATTAAAAGTTATAATTAAATTATAAAATGTAAATATTAAACAAAAACAAGTGGACATGAAGAGAATTCATTTGTTCTTTCTTCTTCATCAACACCGAATATTCAAGATGAAGAAACCAAGAATCGGCCTGTAAGGGTTTCTAGTTTCAACAATAAATTGGTACGTGCAATTAAGTCATTTTCTTGTAATTTTTATATTTTTGAGGTTACGGGAGGTTGATTTAGCTAGCCCATGTACCAATTTGTAAAAATTTTAAAGTTTTTGAAAGTTTTAATTATTGATTTCTTGAAGTTTTAGGTGTTAAATCGATAGATTTTAAGCTTAGATATGAAAAAAGGACTAAATTGTAAAGCTTAATTAATAGTTCCGTGCATTAGGAACCAAACTGAATAAAATGTAAAATTTACTGTAGGAATGAGAAATAGCAGGTCCCTAATGGGTAATAGTGAAATCGGATTTCAATTTGGAGCTTTAAATTGGAAGTTATGTTTGTCTCGGTTTTAGGGATTAAATTGAATAAATTGCAAAATATGTATGATTTTGAAATTGAATGTGTTTTGATATGGAATTTGATACTGTATTATGATTGAATTATTATTCGTAGCTAAATACGACATAAGATCATCGAAAGGGAAAGGAAAGGTGAGAACCGATGACGAGTGACGCTAGCTTTTGGTTTGTATTTCTATGACCCGATTCAATTTAATTATTTCTTATTCATGTTAAATTACATGATTTATTTATGAGGTAAGTATATAATATTTGTATGAGTTAATATGAGATGTTTGATATGGTATACCGAGATAGAGTATTAAATTGAATAGAATATAATGTTGCATGGCTTATTTGATATATAAAATTGATATGAATTTGGGTTGTGATATTTTATATATGGTACTAGAATGGTGAACTAATGATGAATTGAGATTGATAGATTTTGAATTGAACATATAATGAAATTGGAAATCGATTGCCTATTAAATGTACAGGTTATACTTCGGTTCATCCGATGCTACAGTGTATGTGCCAGTATAATTGCTTTGGCTTGTCCGATGATGCACTGTGTGTGCCAATATAATTGTTTCGGCTTTTCTGATGATGCACTACGTGTGCCAATATATTTCCTTCAGTTTATCCGATGATGCACTGCGGTGCCAAATTAGGATACAGGTTGGTTAATTCATATATCCATCTTGAAATGCGACTAAGGTTAACTAGATTATATAAACATGATTTGGCTAGGCTGTATGGTAGATTGAAATGAAATATGAATTGATTTGGTATGAATTGTGATATTTGATAGCATGTGAAAGACCATGCGAATTAGCTAGAAACGAGCCCTGGGGGCTGATTGAGTATTTACGAGCCAATAGACTCAAAAATGATTGAATTGATGAGATGAAATTAAATATGTAAATCGATGAATGTGTGTATATATATATGAGTAAATGCTTATAAATGGTGATATGAAATAACCAAATGAATTTATCACTAAGTCTATGTTACAATTTGGTATACAAATTAGTTGAATAATAGACTTGAATTGATTATTTGTATTTGAATAACATTTATGTTATATTGATTTGATTTATAGAAATACCACTGAGTTTTATCACTTAGCGTGCGGTTTGTTTTTTTGTACGCAAGTTAGGTCCCAAATGAGATTCCGAGCATCAACTTCAGCATCTAGTCAAAATCTCGGACTCGATAATGTTTGTATATAAAGTTATAAGGAATGTACCTAGGTTGAGTCAAATTTGGTATATAAAGTTATGTGTATATGCACTTACGGTTTAATGATTAATGTTAGAATTTGGTTAAATGCATATAGCTTGTAATGGAGTTAAAGGTAGTTTGAAATGGTGCAAGTATATATATATATATATGAACTTGGTGAAATAGGCAAGTATGTAAATGATTTAAATGGCTTGCATTAGGCAAATGGGTTGTAGGCGATAGGGTATTGGCCTAATGTTAGAAAAGGCATTAGTTTGCATAATCTGATGTTAATATGTTGCAAATATGAGATGATTATAATGGTTATATGTTTAGGAACTGGTTCAAAAAATTGCAGGTTGCTAAACAAAAAGAAATTGCAGAAACAGTATGTGACGTTGCAACGTCAAACATATGTCCTTGCAACGAGAAATGGCCTATAATGCCAGGATGAGACAAGGAACCCTGTCATCCCAACAAGACCAAAACAATATGTCACATCGCAACGAGGAACTCCCTCATGTCGCGACGTCAAACCTGTACTTTGAATTCTTTACAATTCAGTCCTGATTCGATCTCGGGTTAGCATTAGAGCTTTCGTAAGCTCACATAAGACGCATGAATGGTTTTTTATTGTAATATTTGCTTATGATATTTGTATTTATATGTCCAACTATATGAATTTTATTTAAATTTGATTGTAGTTGCTCTGACAATGAATGTGGCACCTTATAGCTCGAACTCGATGATCGGGTCGAGTATGAGGTGTTACAATAATAGAGTATGAGGTGTTACAATAATAGTATAGATTAGCACGTCTCCCCATCATTTCAAAAAATTAAGTTCAAAATTTGAATATATTATTTATAATATATATAAGTTTTTGAGATAATATAATATTTGGTCCTTGAACTTGGCAAATAGGTCCATTTTGGTACTTGTACTTGAACTGGACAATTAGATTCATTTTGGTCCCTGAACTTGGATTCTGTCAAGATTTGATGACGTGGCCAGTGTTCTTAAAATATGACTAGATTGAACCGAGAACCGATTAGTATACTGGTTTAAACAAATTGAATTGGTAACTGCTCGAAACGGGTAAAAATTGAAAACTAGGACAAAAACTAATAGTTAAGTAGGTTGTACGAGTTCAATAATATTTTAAATTTTTTTATGAATTTTTAATTAATTATTTAATTAGTATTGGTCTAGAAGTTGAATTGATCAAATTAATTGAATAAAAAATAGTGATTTGACTGGTTCAATTATTAGAACACTATATGTGACACTCTAATATAGTACCAAATCATCACCTAAATTTTATATAAGTTTTTTAATTTTCAAGTGATGATGTGGCACAATTTCAAAGTGTCGCATCATCAAGCTTTTATATTTTTCAAGTTTAGGGACCAAAATAAATCTAATTGCCAAATTCAAGTACTGAAGTGGATAGGAAAAGTACAAGTATGAAGTAGACCTAGTTGTCAAGTTTAAGGGCAAAAAGTTACATTATCTCAAATTCTTTTAACATTGTATTTATGTTGTATATATAAGGTTTTACCAATAAATTAGCCTCTAAACTATATTTCAATTCTTACATTGGTCCTTCAATTTTTTTTTTTTTGTTAGAAATATATTTAAATTATTAGTTTTGTTCATGTTTACCCAAAAATAATACCAACCAATAAGAAACTCATGGCACATTCTTATTGGACACCATATATTTTTTGAGTAAAAATGAGATAAATTTGATAATTTAGTGTCATTTTTGACAAATAAAAAACCTTTAAGAAGCAATATAAAAATTGAATATAATTTAAGGGTCAATTTACTAATAAAGCCTATATATAATGATTTGAACCATTGTTATAAATCACACAAAATATAATAATTGTATCACAATGGAAATATAATTTAAACACAAGAATATCAAAAAATAACATGAGCATGGTATGAATGGGTGAATATGTTAAAAATTATATAAAATAAAGGGTAAATTATATTAGTAGTCACTTAAATTTTAGTAATTTCTTTTTTGGTCAACTAATTATGAAAAGTTACAAAATAGTCACCCAACTAGTCGATTTCATCTTTTTTGGTCACCAACTATTAGATGACTAATGGAAAGATGATGTGGCAGCTTTTAAAATTGGCATAATAGAAATTTTAACTCTCAAACATTTATACATTGCGTCAATTTAGTCTTAATTCTAGAAAATTTAACCCCAAATATTTACATATCATGTAATTTGTTTTTGTTTTTTTTTTTTTTTGCAGTTTTACTTTTCTTTGTGACCGAAAAAGCTATAAAGACAAATTTATTAGCTAATAACCCTTTGAGTCCAATTATGTGTTTAGGCTAATAACCCTTTACTAACCTTGTTATTTAGGTTAATCAATTCATTTGATCTAAATTGTTTGTATTTGTTTGGACTTGAACCCATACTTTTTTTTTTGTCTAAATCTATGAAATATTAGGAATTAATAGATCCATTATCAATAGAGAAGGAAAATTATATGAACAACAAAATAATCATGTGATGAACAATTGTAAATTCAACCCTAAATGTAGGCAATAAAATATGTGAGAAATTAAGCTAATCATCAACAATAATGGAATACAAAAACATTATACTCCACAATAGCATGGATTTGAGTGATTGAATGAGTCCTTACTTGAGCATAACCTCGAGCGAATCGGAAAACACCGCTCCCACCAACAATCGGCATCTCTCTCATGGCGGAAAGAACCTCATTGCGCCCCAAAACACTGAGAGTGCTACCATTGTATTTACCTTCCGTGAAAGCAAAGTTGAGTACCATTAACAAGCTTAATTCCCCTTGCGACGCGACCACATATGATCCTTGTGCTTTTCCCACCATTTTTGAGTTGACATCGGGCTCGATCGTCAAAGGGTCATCGACAACATATACATCTCCGAAGATGAATGGTGAGGAACGGTTGGTCAAGGGTGCTTCAGCTGCGACACGGATTGCAGTGGCATTTTTACCGGAGACTACATCGTGGAAGTAGAAGTGAAGGTGAGATAACCTTTCTCGCTTGAGACCCAATGATGATATAGATATGTACTTGCCGAAAATCTCAGAATCCGACCAACGATTGGCTATGACAGTGATGAAGAAGAGAATAAGGAAAAAGATGAAGCTATGAGTTTTGAGCATTGGAGAAGCCATATTAGCACATAGATGATAGTTCAAGAGTTGAAATTCAAGGGGGGTAGGTATTTATTTTTAAAATGCACACTTAACATGATGCAATTTATAATACCCAAAGTATCCCACCAAGGCATTGACACTTGAGTGATCACCTTTTATTTCTCAATATAGTTATTGATGTGTAGATTATTAATTATTTTATTTTGGCATCATCCTTGAGAAGAAAATAATTTAAAACTAAACTTGACGTTGAATCATAAAATAGGTGGTTTAAGTGATTCAATTGATGGTATAGAAGAACTAATAATTAAAAATATTTTGTTGATTAAGTCTTAATTCGATTAGTATTGGCATTGTTGTCAATATAGGAATACGTGAGTTCGAGCATACATTAGCGTGTTTATCTTCTTATTTAAGGGTTAAAATGGATTATGAATAGTTTATAAAACAATAATTAAAATCCTTTTGAATCTGAAAAAAAAATAAAATAAAAATTTGTTAAATTTGGGTTTTTTATTATTTTATTTTTAATAAAAATATTTTTTTTTATCTTTGTTTTATCATTTTTCTTATTAATGTTTCGTTTTGAACTTTTTTTTCCTTCTCTTTAGGGCCTACAGCCTACCTTCCTACCTGCCTCTCTAATACTGCCAGACATTGCCTCCCTAAATTATATAAATTTCTTTGGATTATTTATACAATCATTTCTCAAATAAGGTAAATTAATGTTTAAGCCCTCGAAAACATATTTCAATTCGCCCCCTCGTACAATATTTAGTGTGGAATTATATATTTTGCAAATTCTTTAGGTGTTTTTTTTTAAGAAATAATTTTTTTTATCTTAATATTAATTTAATTTTTAATCAATCAAGTGGTTAATTGTTAAGTTAATATAAAATGATTTTAAACATAATTTAATTCTTTTAATTAGATTATAATCTTTTGATGTTGTAGTTTTAACAATTTTGAATGTGCAACATGATATTTCTCAAGTTAAATTATTATTTTGTTATTAATGGTAAATATGAAACACGATATAGAAATCCATGACTTCACGGTAACCTTCTAAGTAGAGGCGAAGCCCTACCATAAAATTATAAATTAGTAATAGTAAAGTTACACTTTGATTTCCTAAAATGATAAAATTTTGATGTAATTCTTTAAAATTTATAAATATATAGGCTATTAAAATTGTGAAATTATATTTTTACTAACATAAAAATATACAATTTAGTTTCGTCCCCAAAAAAATTTCTTACTTCATCTCTAATTGTCGAAACCATTTTTTTGATTGGGATTTAAAAAACGGGAATCGACTTTAAAAATAAGGGAGTCGCCACCAATCCTTTTTGTTTAGGTGTGATCGGGTCACCTAAAAAATAAATTTTGGTCTACGAATTTCCAGAAGAAAGCAGGTTCGGGAGTCAGTTACGTGCGGGGAAGGATTAGCACTCTCGCAACGCCCAAAATTGGTACCAAATTGATTAATTGATGTCCTAATGTTGAAAAGTTTGAAATGATTTTGAAATTCTGTTCTTTTTTTTTTATAATTTTAAATAACTTGATTGAATATTGAGATTCCCTTATTCTGAAGGAATAGAGTATCACATCCAGCACGATTGGATACGACAATCCGAGTCCTCGAATTCATGATCATCCCCAAAATTCTCCAAGCACATGTATTGAAATTCTAAAAAGGGTATTTGGTCATTTGGACAAACAAAAAACCATACCCAGCACGATTGGGCACGATTTTTTCGGATTTCCAAACGCACAAATATTACCTTATTTTGAAAATATGGACAAAATTTGAAAGGATATTCGTTTATTTGGTCAAACAAAAAACCACACCCAGCACGGTTGGGCACGATTTCTTCGAATTTCCAAACGCACGAATATTACCTTGGTTTAAAACTTTTAAATAAGTGCTTAAAAATGACTCAAAATATTTTTATTGAATCACTAAATAATGAGAAACAAAAACATAGTATCAAGCATAGGATAATAATAGGTGAATACAATCTTTATACACATGATTGACAAAATGTTACACATACAATTCAATATATGTACAATCAATAATCTCACAATTTCTATTTTGAACATACCAACATTATTAATCAAGAATCAAAAATTGAAAATATAACTAATTAAAAATAAAATAAAATATAGCAAATTTTAAAATAAACAAGCAAATAATATACACGAAATAATATGTGTCAATTTAAATAATATTTACATAATAAAACTTGATATAAAATAAATGTATATACAAAAATAATAATGATATATAAAAAAGTAATTGGAATAAATAAATACATAATTTTAAAATAAGACTTTTAAATGAACAATTGTACTTATATAAATTTAAAATAAAATATATACATAGATGGATTTTAAAAGAAAATACATGCATAAATAATATGAAATTAATAATAAATATATTGCGGTAATAATAATATTGAAAGTAGTAGTAATAATAATAATAATAATAATAGCATTAAAACACCAAATAAAAACAAATTAAATGAAATAACATAAAGAAATAATCAAAGTAAAATTATGGGGATCAAATTGAAGTTAAGATAAAATTGCAGGGGTTAAATTATAATAAGTAAATGATTAAAATCATTAAATTGAAATTTAATCAAAAATATGGAGTAAAAATCGAAAATAAAGACAATAAGCATGACTAAATTGCAATAAGCGAATAATATAAAGGGTGAAATGGGAAATATTTCCAATCTACCAAAACGCAGCATGGGACAGACTAAATTAAAAAGGCGCACAAATCCTTGAGCTAAATTAAAAAAACAAAAGAAATAAAAAGAAAGCCCAATCAAATCTTAATACCAAACAGAGGGACTAAAGGCATAAATCACCCCAAAGCAGCAAAATGCGCGGATCCTTCCCGGATCGGGTCACGAGCGCGGGGGTCGCCATTAAAACGGCGCCGTTTTGTATTAAAAAGACCCTTGATAAAACGCTGTCGTTTTAGTTGGTATAAGAATCAAATTTTATTTAAAATCTTCATTTTCTCCCCTTCTCTTTTCAGAAAAACCTAAAACACTCTCTAACCCTCTCTTTAATCAGCCGCCTCAAAAAAACATCGTCGGAAGGCCATCCGACGACCTTACGCCACAGTAATCAGTGACGGCGTCGAATGAAGGCCAAATCTGGCCCTTTCTGCGAACACCCGAAGGTATTGCCACCTTCGTGGCCAAAAATCCCGTTCAAGCTTCGATTTTGGCGAAGTGAATAGGAATCCGGCGACGTATTAAACAGATAAGCGCTCCTCCTTTATTTATTTTGTTCTTTCGCATGCAGTAAGCAAGAAACAGAGAGTATAGAATAGGGGAAAGAAAAACCAAAAGAAAAATCAAATCTGAAAATCACCTTTCGGTATTCTGTTTTTGCTTTTGAATTTTTTTTTTGTATTTGCCAATCATCCCCCCTTTTACAATGGTTGTATTCGGCTTCTTTTATAGCCAGGAAAAATGAAAAATAAAAAATACAATCTTTTTTTCATTTTGTCTACTGTATTTTGCTGTTGTTTTATCTTCTTTTGCAGGTACAAGGCCGCGTGGATGTCCCGTGGTGGTGACGTGGAGTACGGCGGTCGTGATGACGGTCTGCGCTGGTAGAGGCTTGCGCGCGCTGAGGCTAGCCCTAGGTTACGTGTCAAAAATGTTTTGGGCTAGGGTTTGGGGCTAAATCGGGTTTGGTTTGGGCTAAGCTTAGTATTGGGTTAGGTAATTGGGTTTGTGCGTTTTTTTAATTTGGGCTTATATTTTGTTTGGGTCGATTGGTTTTTGTTGGAAAAATTGTAAATGGACATTGGACTTTATTTTGGATTTATTATGGTTTAATTTTTTGTTTTAAAATGGGCCGGGCGAAAATTGGGTCTTACAACTATTATCTCGACCAACCAATATAATAATGAGAAGGGATTGTATGAAACTGCTATTCCGCGCCATCTCTATTCATTTCCAATAAGAAAATGACAAATCATATTTTTAATTCTGACTTTTAGTATTTTTAGTTGGATTTGAATTTTTTCAGGAGGAAAAAGCTGGAAATCAAGAGAAAAAATATGATTTGTCACTCTTCTATTGAAAAGAGATAAAGATAATGTGGAATCACAGTTCCAAACAATCCATTCTTTGTAATAATTGCTTCACAAATCAAATGAAAAAGTCAAAATTGATAAGATTTATATAATGTTTGATTGTTATATTGCCATATCCATTAGATTCTTTACTTAGTTAGTTAAATAAATTTTGGTGATTATGAAAGGGTTGTTGGATTGCGTTTCTTATAAAGTGTTGTTCGTTTTAAGGGGTATTTGATTTAAGAAATGTATGGTTACGTTTAGTAATAATATTACGAGAATTTGAGATTATGGATAATATATCATATTATGTTGTTTGATTCTTACTGTTGGAATTTAATATTCATATATTTGATTGACAGAATTTAAGATTTCTTAGAAACACGTTTTAAATTACTTTTAGTATAAAATTTATTTTTTAATAAGTTTAGTTGTTTTAATATTTTTAGTTTCAATAAATATTCGATATTGAAATAAATTTATAAATCACAATTATAATAATTGATGAAAAATTTGCATCATTAATCATAATTATAATTAGGAATAATGGCAAGTTTTACCCCTCCACTTTAATAAATTTATCAATACGATACATATACTTTCAATTTGTCTCTTATATTTTTGTTGGGTCCAACCTTTGGGTACATTACCCTAATAGTGTTAAAAATGATGACTTGACATATTCACCAATTAGGTGGTGCCATGTGGCACTTTATTGACTCATTGACTATGAGTTTATGGGCATCTCAGCAATAAGCCCAACAATATTTTTCTTCCCCAAATTATTGATTTTTCTTTACACGTTTTACTTGTTTTCTTTTTCTTTGGTTTTCTTCTATTTCCTTAAACCACTATTTATGACATAAAAATGGTTTATTTGCATATAAGCCCTTGGTACAATTACCACTCAAGAATTTGCTCAAATTCAAATTAACTCCAACTAGTTTTTAATCACTACATAATTTAGTTCTAGTAATATTTAGATAATAACTTAATCAATTTAATTACTAAATTAATTATATTTAATTAATTACTAAATATTTTTATTTCTAATTTAATTACTAATATTTCTATTTTCTAATTTAACACTTACTTTGTAACTACTCGACAAAAAAATATTTGGACGATTCGATTTAATAAATTTGACTTCAAAACCAAGTTTTTTTCAACATCGATGGAAATCGAGTTGTTACAATTATCACTTATAATTATAACCACATTAATATACTAAAAAATAAATTATTAGAATAAATATAATAATTATAATTTTAAAATATCACATCTACTGTTTCACAATAAATAAAAAATTGTTTTTAAAATAATTTTAATTTTTTTTAGAACAAAAAAAACTAAATTGATTAAAATAATAAAAAAACAACGAACAAATTTGTTTAAAATAGAGAATTATGCTCGTAATCTAAAATAATCTAAAGAATGAATTGTAATGAGATTATGCCCTATATCAAAGCATCTTAACACTATTACGGAATGTAAAATTACGTGATGATTAAAATGTTAAAAATCCAAATAGTGTAATATAATTATGAAAATGTACATAATATTACTAGCCATAATATAATATTGGGCCAACCAAATGTACCTAAACAAAAAATTTATATTTACAGTTTTATACTTTGAAAAAAATGTGAGATCTTTTTCCTCTCAACACTAGTCCTTTAAATAAATTTGTAATTTAACCTATCTCATGGATAAATGACATTAAAATTTTAATCTTAAGTTAAATTCTTGGAGGAAACATTGTTGGGAGCCTCGAACCCTAAACATGAATCGTAAAACGAACATGAAAATACCAAAAAAAAAATTAATTTCTTTACTGGTTAAAAAAACTTATTTAATACATGAGTTATTATTTATTGTTAGTAGAGTTTTTTAACTCCACAAACAAAATTAAATGATTGACAATTTTCTATTTTAATTCATTATTAATTTTTTAATATTTACCGTTACTGCACTAGCAATGGTGCTTATAGTTTTTTGGGTCCATTTTAGGACTTGAATTTGACAATTAGGTCTGTTTTGGTCCCTGAACTTGAAATTTATAAAAATTTGATGACGTGGCTCAGCCTTAAAGTGCCACATCACCAAATATTGACGGAATTCAAGTTTAGGGATCAAATCAAGATCAGGTATAAAAGTGAACAAAAAATTATAGGTATCAAATTGGACCTAGTTGCTAGGTTTAGGAACAAAAGATTATATTAATCCAATATTTTTTATACATTAGGTATTAAAATAGTTGTAATAATATCAATGCTAAAATAGTTCAGTATTTGCTAGAAAAAATGTTGAATAAGTTAAGCTATTACTTTATGAAATATCACGTTTGTCCCTCCTAAAGCTTATAAATAGAAAGATGATGCGCTTCAAAGCACTTAAAACTACGTATTCTTGTATTGATAATAATGCCCATGCTAATCGAAGTAAAAATTAATAGACAAAGTCTTGTAATATTTATTTTTTAAATTAAAAGTAGGACAAAATCAAAATAAACCTGGAAAACTAATGTGGAATCTAAAAAATACTATAGTTTCAATATCTCATTGATACAATTTTATAATAGAATTTGCAAGATTGTTTTCCATGACCAAATAAGTGATTGTGGATAACTAATACAACACCTAAAAATACATATATAAAGTCGATTGAGTCTTAGCTCAATTGGTATGGGTATTGTTGTTAATGTAGAAGGACGTGAGTTCGAGTGCGCTGAAACATATTATCCTCCTATTTATAGGTTAGAGAGGTGTTATGGGTAGTTCTAAACATTATATAAAAAAGAGCAAACATGATCAAAACGTATAAAGAGATTGTTCAACAAAAAACACATACAAAAAAAAAAATGAAAATAAAAACTTGTTCTTTATTTTTGTTTCTTCATTTAATTAATATTTTGTATAAATCCATTTAGCTAAAAATTTTAAAAGAAAAAGAACCAAATTATAAAAGACTATTTTTTGTAAGTCTGCCTACTGGCATGTTCTCTGTCTGCCGACTGGCACGGTTTTTTGGTTTTTTTGGTTTTTCTTTTTTTTTTATGTCTTTATGAATCCTTGCTATTGGCAGCTTTTTCTTTGACTTGGAAGGCTTTGTTTTGAAGGACAGTAATGGAAAGAGATCTGGAGGACCTATGTTTGGACGATGGTGAAGAAGAGGCATTTTCCATTCCGGTTGAGGATGAAGCACAAAGTCCAGCGTATAGTTTCTATTTGGTGGGATGTTTTTAACTGCTATTGTTGTCCATTTCCCAGTTATGAGAAATACAATGGCAAATATTTGGCACCCCTTGGAGGGGGTTCAGATTTCGGATCTGGGGGAAAACGTTTTCTATTTAAATTTTTCAATGAAGTGGATATTCATAGGGTTATCACAGGTGCTCCTTGGACTTTCAATAATCATTTATTGATTTTCCATAGGATTCAGGAGAATGAAGATCCGATGTCTACTCCCTTGGTGTATTCTGATTGGTGGATTCAGATTCATAACTTGCCTCCGGGGTTTATCAGGGAGTCAATGGCTGTTCAATTTGGTAATTTCATAGGAAAGTTTTTGGAATATGATATGAAGCAGTTATCCAATGGTTACAAAAATTTTCTGTGTATTCGTGTTCAGATTGATGTTCGAAAGCATCTGAAACGAAGAAAAAAATCCTGATATCTGAGTCAAATTTTACTTACGCCAAATTCAAATATGAAAAGTTAACTTTATTCTGTTTTCTATGTGGCTGTCTTGGTTATGGTGACAGTTTCTGTCCGAAGAGACTTCAATGCGGGATGCAGGAAATAGAAATGGGCTGGGATTTATCGTTGAGGGCTCAGCTGAGGAGAGCCACCACCGTGAACAGTATTTGGCTAAGGGAGGAGGGAGAGAATAATTTTTTTGGTAAGAATCATGTTGAGCAGCAATATGGCCAAAGATCTAGGCATAATCAAGGGAGAAGATCATGGTCAGATTTTAATCATGCTCTTGGAATTAATTTGGAAGGCTCCAGGTTTACAAATGTGTCAAGTCAGAGGCAAGATTCACGCCAATTTAAAGGGAAAGATTTGATGCCTGGTAAAAGTCAACTAGTGGGGTCTGATCTGAATGAAGTGGAAATAAGGAGTGGGCCGAATGATATGGGCCTTAGTACTGGGCTGGATTCGACGCGGATGGACAGTGAGCTTGAAGATGAGCTAATTATCAATGAAGATGGGAAGAAAAGACAAAGGTTTGACTCTCCGATTTCCAATGTTTCTACTATGCAAGATTCGTTGGAGATTAATGGTGGGCATTCAGCCCATATTAAACAATTATCGGCGGCTACCAGTGGGTACGCCGACCGGAAGCAATAAATTTTTTTGTTGGAACATTCGTGGATTGGGGAGTTCACGAGCAGTACGTCATTTGCAGCATATGCTGAAAATTTATCGTCCTCAAATTGTCTTCTTTATGGAGACGAAATTAAATAGTAACCGGATGGAAAAGGTATGGAGAAGGTGTGGTTTTTTCAATGGTATTGATATTCCCGCAGATGGGACTCGATGAGGTTTAAGTACGGCTGGAATGGGAGTCATTTAGTTTCATTGAATAGCTTCTCTAAAAATCATATTGATGTTGAAATTCAAGAGGAGGAAGATAATCCACGATGAAGATTTACGGGTTTCTATGGGGCTCCGGATGTCAGGGAAAAAGCTGAAACGTAGGATTTGCTTCGACGCTTGGGGCGAAATAACTCACTTCCATGGTTGGTTGGAGGAGACTTCAATGATATTTTGTTTGCAAATGAGAAACAGGGAGGGATTTTTAGGGATGAGGATAGAATGAAGGCTTTTCGTAAAACTTTAGATGATTGCCAGCTGGAAGACATTGGGTATTCTGGGGCCTGGTTTACGTGGGAGAGGGGTCGTGTTTTGGAAAACAATATAAAAAAAAGAATTGATCGAGGCGTTACTACTGATTCATGGGCTCATATTTTCTCTAATTATTCATTAAGGCATCTTCCTCACTCTTTCTCGGATCATTGCCCTTTGCTTATTGATACGGCGGCTGGAGTTTCTGGAAAAAGAACTAGTAATTTTCGTTTTGAATCGTGGTGGGTGTTGGAAGACTCATGTGAGGAAGAAATTAGAAAGTTGTGGGAAGGCAGTTCGGGTTCTTTTCTTAATAGTTTAGCAATTCTTGCTAACGGGATGAAAAGGTGGGCGGGAATAATTAAGGAAAAAAGAGGTCGAGATGTTAAAAGATTAACAAGGAGATTGGTGGTTTTGAATGAGGCAGACAGGGCAGAAGGGGTTGTGGCTGATCTGGTCGATGTCAAATTACACCTGAATATGGAGATGGACAAGGAAGAAAGATATTGGGAGCAAAGAGCCAGAGTGAATTGGCTGAAAATGGGTGACAAGAATACTTCGCTTTTTCACAAGTTTGCTTCTCAGATATGGCTTATAAATCATATTCAGGGTTTACAAAAAAATGATGGTTCTTTAGCTACAGATAGTACTGAGACTCGGAATATTGCTCGAGAATATTTCTCGGACCTTTTCACTTCTAGAGGAATTGGTAATTTAGATCATATTCTTTCAGGGGTTCGGTGTTACATATCGAATAATATGAATCAAAGTCTGATGGCCACTTTCACAGAGGAGAAAATTGTTGAGGCGATTAAAAGAATGGGACCTACTAAAGCTTCAGGACCAGATGGTTTCCCGACTGTTTTTTATCAAAGGTATTGGCATATTATTGGTCACGAAACTAGCAAGTTCTATTTGGATATTTTGAATAATGGTGAATCCTTGGAAGATATCAACAAAACTCAGTTGGTGTTAATTCTAAAAACTGCAAATCCTCTCAACTTGAAGAATTTTCGCCCTATTAGCCTTTGTACGGTTATCTACAAGATTATAGCCAAAACAGTAGATAATCGTCTATAAAAGGTTCTGGACGTTTGTGTTGATGACTCTCAAAGTGCATTTGTGTCGGGCAGACTCATAACCGATAATGTGTTGTTGGCGTATGAGGTCCTCCATTCTTTCAAGAACAGAAGATCAGGACGAAAAGGTTTTATGGCTCTAAAGTTAGATATGAGCAAGGCCTATGATCGTGTAGAATGGCCTTTTTCTAAAAGGCATGATGTCAAAATTGGGCTTTGTTGAGTCTTTTATTGATTTAATTCTTAAATGTATTAGCTCAGTCCAATACTCAATTTTACTTAATGGTGAAAAAGGTCCTAGTTTTACTCCATCAAGAGGGTTGCGTCAAGGGGATCCTTTAAGCCTTTATTTGTTTCTGTATTGTGGAGAGGGTTTATCTGCGCTGATGAGACTAGCAAGCCAAGAAAGAAGAATTTTAGGAGCTAAAGTATGTCGTTCTTCCCCACCAATCTCTCATCTCATGTTTGCGGATGATTGTATTATTTTTGAAGAGGTTTCGGATAGGGGGATATCTGTGTTTAAAGACATTTTAAGAGAATATGAATCCTGTTCGGGGCAGTGTGTAAACTTTGAGAAGTCCACGATTTTTTTCAGTTCGAATGTGAATAATCAGGATAAAAACTTGGTTTTCCAGGGTCTTAATGTTCGCTGTTTGACTGAGCCTGAAAAGTACTTGGGGTTACCGAATATGGTGGGGGGAAGGAAGAGATTGGCTTTCCAAATTTTGAAGGATAAATTAAAGCAAAAGATAAATAGTTAGAGTATTAGGCATATCTCCCAGGGGGCAAAGAGGTATTTATTAAAGCTGTCTTGCAAGCTATTCCTACATATAGGATGTCTTGCTTTCTCTTGCCAAAAACTCTCTATGTGGAAATGGAAAATATAAAAGGGGCATTTTGGTGGAACAAAAATCGAGGGAAGAAAGGTATGCACTGGTGTGACTAGAAGTCGTTATGCGCGCCTAAGGATAATGGTGGGATGGGGTTTCGCAATTTGAACTCGTTTAATATTGCGTTACTGGCCAAACAGGGTTGGCGTCTTTTACGTAATCCTAATTCTCTACTTGCGCGTACTTTGAAGGCGAAGTATTTTAAAGACTCAGATTTTTTAAATTCCAGGTTAGGGAATTTACCTTCTCTTACCTGGCAGAGCTTATGGTCTGCAAAAGGGCTCCTTCTAAATGGCTTGGGATGGAGGATTGGCAATGGGAGGAATGTCTCTATCTGGGGTGATGCATGGGCCCCTAGCAGTGAGGATTTCAGAGTTCAGTCTTTGAATGTTAACTCGAGTTTATTAACAGTTTTCTGATTTAATTGAGTCCAATGAGAGGAAATGGAAAACCGAGTTGATCTATAATACCTTTTTGGAGAAGGACGCTAAGCGGATCTTATGTATTCCTTTATCTATGAACTAGTATGAGGATCATATTATCTGGAGAGGCGAGTCGACGGTGGAGTACACGGTGCGCAGTGGGCATAAACTTCTTTTACAGGGTGGACAGAATCAAATACAATCAAATTACAGACACTTTTACAAGAGATTGTGGAGCCTAGATTTACCTCCAAAAATTAAAATTACAAATTGGAGGATTTTTTGTAACTATGTTCCTACTTTTTGTAATCTACATTATAGAAGAATGTTGGGATCTGCGACCTGTCGAAGATGCCAGAATGGAGCGGAGTCGAGGGTACACCTGTTCTGGGAGTGCCCTACAGTAAAGGAAACGTGGGAGAATTTAGGGGTGATATGGCCTGTTTCAGAGGTTAACACAGATTACAAAGAAAGGCTTAAAATTATTTTTGAGTCATGTTCTTTGACAAAATGCAGGTTGATTGTTATTGCTATATGGGCTATATGGATCACAAGAAATAGGTTCATTCATGAAGGAGAAATTAAATCGAGTTCTCAGATAGCATATTTTGTTCTTAACTATCTAAAAGAACTTGATGGATTGAATTCAAACGTACCTGTGAGAAGTGTTCAGTCGAGCAGATAGATCGCTCCAGATGGGATGAGAGTAAAAATCAATTTCGATGCTGCATTCAACAAGCGAAGAAATGAGTTTTGTTCCGGTTTAGTGGCCCGAAATACAAGAGCAGAAGTGATTTGTTCAAAATCAGTTATGCACGAGAACATATCTTCTACTTTTGCGGCAGAAGCGATGGCATGTCTTCAGGCAATCCAACTTGGGCTTCTTCTCGAGCTGAGGGGAGTTGAGATTGAAGGTGATTCCCATTCGGTGATCCGCAAACTGCAAGATGAGAAAGAAGATAGATCAGATCTTTAAGTTTTCATAAAGGACTCAAAGCAACTGATTTTAGGTTTCGTGTTATGTGTCTTTCGGTATATTCCCAGAGAATCTAACAAAGTTGCTCATCTTATTGCTAAATAGGGTTTTCAAATGAGAGAGGCTACTTATCTGATGAATACGGTTGTTTCTGGAGCAGAGGAAACGATGTTAGACGATCGGAGATGGACTGAGTCTGTGAGAGGTTGAATTGTCGGATTTGCTGAAAGAAAGATTTGGGATGGAGTTTGAACAGTCATGAGGTGTGGTGGTTTTCCAAAGTTTTTTGTGGGAAGTGATGGAGCTGCTGATAATTAATGGAGTGTAATTATGGATGTATGCGGTTTCCCAGTTGTTTGTTGCTTTTGAGGGAAGGGGTTTTATTGTATAACAACTGGAAGATTGAAGTTTCTAGAGCTCCATTCGGTTTGCACGCTGGATCTTTAGTTGGACTGTTTTCTTTTATGTTTTTCTTTTCAGTTTTGGGCTTGCTTGAATGTCCATTTTTTTTTCAGCCTGAATTAGGCTTTTGTTTTAATTATGAATAAAGATTCAGATGTCTTTTCAAAAAAAAAAAGTGAAAATATACTATTCAACTTAAAATTCATAGTCCGATCATTGTCACATGAAGGCAACCTAATTGATATGTTAAATTGACAAATTTTGATGGAAAATACTTACAATTTTAACCATTTGACTGAGATTTTAAATTAAAAAAAAAAGTAAAAGAACTTAATTTTTTAAATTTTTTAATATAGAGGTTAAATTTAAAATTTTATCAAAGTACAGGGGCTAACAGCATATTTTAACCAAAAGATAAACAAATTCAATTTTTTTATTTTACATATTAATAATTAATAATAAATTCAAATAAATAACAAGCCCAACCCAATAATAAAAGGAAGGACTGCCTAGATCTAGACGTAACCCAAAAACAAAGGTCACCTGCAATTCTCGTTTGCCTTGGCTATATCCCCTCCTAAAAACTCCTCTCTCAATCTTCTCTAAAAATCTCAAATTTTCTACTTTGGGTTCATACAATTTTTTACATAATGGTAGCTTCAGCTGTTTCATCTTCTTTGAGTCTATCACTCTATTCTCGAACCAGACCCACTTCCATTTCGTCCCCTTCTTCGAGGTACATACATGTTTTTATGTTGTTTGCTCTCATTGTTCTTATCTTTTTTTCCTTTTGAAAACTTTTAATTTTTCAGAAGCACGACTAGGTTGATAATCTCCGCATTGCCAACCCCATATGGCGACTCCTCTACAATGGGTAACTTTCGGATTCTTGAAATTTCAATTAGTTGGCCTTTTTTAGCTACTTTTTAATTGGAGTTTCACGCCATTGATTCGATTAAAACTTTGCCTAGCTGTAGTTAAACTTTTCCAATGCTTTTGACGAGCTATAAATGTAATTTTGTGTTAATTATATTCATTTTTTTTAATTACATGT
Organism: Gossypium sturtianum; assembly: GCA_025698515.1. Lineage (NCBI taxonomy): Eukaryota > Viridiplantae > Streptophyta > Magnoliopsida > Malvales > Malvaceae > Gossypium > Gossypium sturtianum. The sequence continues at coordinate 3,811,878 of CM046946.1, read as the reverse complement.
GATGTATGGTTATGAACATATAAATTGAATGAATTATGGATTCAGGGTTATCTAGTAGAGTTTCTGGGCTACCTTTGAAGATCGAGAAGAAGGGTTTCGGTGACTCTGATTTAAGGTTTGTTTACTCTTATCTTATTGCTTCAGTTTCATATCACTGCTTTATGTCTTATGTCATGAATGCATATACATATGATGTGTATGAAGTTTGTCTCCTGTTAACCACTCACGACCCTTAGTTTTTGACTCGTACTCATCGGTTTTAAAAGGATAAATTCGTTGACAGTTTAGTTATGAAGTTCAAATGTGTCGTATATGCCTTGTTGCTAGGATGGAAATGTTGAATGTTGTAGGAAAATCCTTTGATCGAATACCTAGGTTTCGGTTTGCTACCTCCTAATTGATATCATACATTACTTATTGTACTAGACAGCATCATAATAGCTTTTAGTTGTTGACTTGTACTCATCGGTTTTGAAAGGATAAATTCGTTAACGGTTTAGTTATTAAGTTTGAATGTGTCATGTTTACTGTGTTGTTAGGATGGAAAGGTTGAATGTTGAAGGAAAATCCTTTGATTAAATGTTTAGGTTTTGCTACCTCCTAACTGATATCATACATTACTTATCCAACGAGACAATCATACCATAAATTCCATTTTATTTGATATATATACATTATAATACTTTTAATGTACAACTATAGTGCAATAGAAGCCAGAAAGGGTAACCCACCTGTAATGCCGGCAGTAATGACACCAGGAGGACCATTGGACCTTTCAACGGTGTTATTCAGGAATCGTATCATATTCATCGGGCAACCAGTTAATTCACAGGTTGCTCAAAGAGTTATAACACAGCTTGTGACCCTGGCAGCCATTGATGAGAATGCAGATATTCTGGTGCGATCATATTTTTTACTATTTCTCTCTGCATTCTTTGTTTTTCCTTTTGGTATGTAGGGTTTTAAATCGAGAATTTCGGATCCTGGTTATAGTTTATAACTTTAACCAATATTTTGTCAGGTGTATTTGAACTGCCCCGGTGGAAGTACATATTCTGTCTTGGCAATTTATGATTGCATGTCTTGGGTAAGATTTTAAACTTTTTGGGGTCCATTGTTTTGTATTTTTTCTGCCCTTATTACTGCATGTTATGGCATCATAGTACGTATTTTGATGAATACCATGCTGCGTGCTTTATTCGAGCTTCTTATTTTGCAAGCATCAATTGGTCATTATTTCAGATAAAGCCAAAGGTTGGCACAGTTTGTTTCGGAGTAGCTGCAAGCCAGGGAGCACTTCTTCTTGCTGGTGGAGAGAAGGGAATGCGTTATGCGATGCCAAATGCACGTATTATGATACACCAACCGCAAAGTGGATGTGGGGTATGATTTAACTTCTTGGTTTGCAATGTTAGTGGCTGGATATAGAAAAGAAGAGTTTTTAAAGGGTGATGAGAAGATTTTATAATAGCAAGTACACATCTTGGTTATCTTGTTCGAGAGGCACGGTTACTATTATGACCGAAGTTTTTAATGTTTGTGGACAAAATCTACTTTAAGCATTTAATTTTGTTTAGGTTCTATGATTTTGATTCAATCACTTGTTAGCATTTGAAAACTGATGGGATGCGGAGAAATCCCATCTGGATCTTCTAGCACCAGTTGGATACGGATTGAAATATTGAATTTTGCTTGTTATAGTTTATATTTTAAAAAATACATTTGAGGTTTTGAATAGGGTATGAATATAAGCTTCAAATAGGAATCTGTATACTAGCAAAAATACTTGTCCTTATATGCTTAGACAAGTATGTAGTTGCGATGTCTTTATACAACTTAAAATGAAAATCGTGTGGATATCTGACTGTTTTCTCTTGTGGAGTTCTCTTGTACTCTTGGGTCAATGAGACATTTGACTGACAAGTGCAGCATTGCATCCTAATTTGACAACCACTTATAGTTAGACATATTTGACATCCAGATTCCTCTTTGATTTTGTTTGTCACCTGTTGACATTTATTTGCATGTTTTGCTGTAGAAGAGGCATTCACTTTTGTAAAAATTTGAGACACCTTGAAATTACATTTAAGTTCTTCAACTCTGTGTGACAAACATGAAATATTGTCTCATGTACTAATCGAACTCGATTCATCATGCATTGTTTTGAAGGGTCATGTTGAAGATGTCAGACGTCAAGTAAATGAAGCCGTTCAATCTCGTCATGTAATTTCCTCTTTCTTGTATTTTGCAATTTTCCGAGTAAGCTAGCAATGAATAAAGAATGATAGATTTCCCTGTCGTGCTTTCTAAATCCTATTCATATAACAGCTTTTGCTATCATATGCTTTCTAATTTGGCCTTTTTTCCCCTACGTTTGTTGCAGAAAATTGACAAAATGTACGTGGCTTTCACCGGCCAACCTCTTGAAAAAGTGCAACAATATACAGAGAGGGACCGCTTCTTATCTGTTTCCGAGGTAATGTTTGCCTTCTTGTTTTGTTAGAAACACGAGGTAACGGGAGCTCGGCATCAATGCTTGTTGAAAACATCTGTCCTGATGCCCGTCCCCTTTCGTTTTCTTCTTGCTCCATATGAGTAGGAGGAAAAGTTAGTGACATACGAAGTCCGAATTCGCTTTTCCCTCGGGGAGGCCTAATAGTAATTACCTTTGTGTTTAAAATGGCATTGACATTAAAAACCTATTCAACAGATTGAAGAAAATGATTAACCATTCTGTTCTCTTCCTCTGGTTCTATCACAGGCTATGGAATTTGGACTCATAGATGGTGTCTTGGAAACAGAATATTGAAACTCGAATTCGATATTTCGATTTTACGAAGTCCCCTCCTTGCAATGCTGCAATTCATTGCCAACCATGCATTCTAGAACTTAACTTTCATAGTTATATACATTTATATTGGAATAATGTTGTGAATTGGTGTTTATAAATTTACATGCTAATTATTTGAAATTATGATTCTGTATCTCTAAAAGAACTACTATGATAACAGATTCAAATTTAGATAGTAAAGGATTTTTAATAAATTTTGGGATAATGTAAAATTTAGCCTTAAACTTTTATATCTTTTATGAATTATCTTTCTTTCGTTAAATTTTGTTCTCAGTCTTTTAAAGAAAGTCGAATTTGACCGTTAACTTTTTATAAAGGGTTGAATTGTTGTTTTCTAAATGGAAATATGGACTAAAATGTTAAATTTTTAAACATATTTTTTATTTATAATTTTTTAATTATTTGCTAACATGACATATAATAAAAATAGAATAAAGTAACCATAGATTGCTATATGGGTTGCCGCACTAACATCATTAAAAAACTAATATTTTAGTCGAAATTTTCGCTAAAGAAAACGATTTAACTTTTTTTCTAAAAGCTAATAATCAAATTTAGCTAAAAAAGAAGAAGAGCAAATTAACTATATATATTGATGGCTAAATTTAATATTATATTTTAAATTCTTATTTACATTAATAATGCTAATTTTTTAATTAAATAATGCTAATCTTTCTGTAAACTAACATGGGACATTCCCAAGCATAGACAATTAAAAATATTAAATACATACATTGAATCCCATACTAATCTCATACATGCATTTTTCTTATTATCTTGATTTCCATGCATTAAATTCCATACATGCATTTTATTCTCTTACAAGAACAAGCTTCTCATTTTTCCCATTAGGCTTTCAAAATCCAAAATGTGCTTAACTTGTTACTAGCAAATTAACAGATGCATCTACATCTAGGGTAGGTAAAATATAGGGTGTATTTTCGTAAATTTAGAATTTATTTTTTATACTTTTATTTTTAGAAATTTAGTTATTATTTACATATTTCAAAATTCAAATCTAATTTTTGACGTCATTAAAATTTTCCTATTAAATTTGTTGATCTGACATTTTGAAAGAAAAAAAAAGTACTCACTTATTAATCATGTAATTAAAGAAATGGTATTGCAATGAACTTGAATTTAATGAAAGAATTTTTATGGTGTTAATAATTAATTTTAAATTTTTAAATAAAAAAATGGAGGGACTAAATTTTTTAAATGTACAAAAAAATAGAGGGACTTATACCATATTTTAACCTAAGGGTATGTTTATATATCTATATATAATATATTGTTGACAATCTTTTTACTAAAGTGAAATTTTCTTTTTAAAGCCAGCTGAATATGATGGTTGGATGATTGGATCCAAGGGCCATTTTATTATTTCGAAAAATAAAATAATTTTATAATAATATTTATAACTATTTAAATTAAAAAAATTTATCATTATATAGTAATTCGGGCCGATAAGTGTTGGGTGACTGAGTGTAATGTTAAGACACATTTCACTTTTAAAACGAGATGTAAATTCGAACCTTAAAGATAACCTTATTAAAAGAGGTAGCTTCAAACTTTGAATATAAACCATAAAACCAACATAAAAAAAAAAAATCAAAAAAAATTTACTACTATGTCTCAGCAAGGAGAAATTATTTTATAGACCTTTCCCACCATATCATCTATGGGTCATTTTCAATTATTTAATGACATTTCAACAAAATTTTTCATGTCATTGATTAATTTTTTACCCTGAACCCACAATCCTGAACCCGAAACCCTAACCATGAATCTTGAACCCAAACCTCAGACAATATCGTTTAAAAAAATTAATGTTTAAGTTAGCATTTTCATTAAATGTTTTGACTCTTTTTTGAAAGGTTAGGCCATATTTAACTCAAAATAAAAAAAATAATAATTGCCAAATTGATAAAAAATGTAAATATTGAGGGTTAATTTTGATATTATGCCTTTTATGAATTAATATCGTGAAATTATTATTATTTAAGTGAAATCAATTACTTAATTACAGAAAAAAGAGTCTACTAAATTAATTGAGTGTTAATTTTTATGTAACATGATATATTCAAGGGATTATAGTGAAGCAATTATTAACTTCAATTAATTGTGTGATTAATCTCACTAAAACCAACATATTATGTTTTTTTTTTAATTCACGCATTAATCTATTTATTTTTAGGTTAAATTATAAAAATAATCACTCAACTATGGTTTTAGTTTCATTTTGGTCATCCAAGTATTAATTTTTTTCAATTTAATCATTCATCAAAATTAAATATATCTTAATTGTAGTTGGATTAGTGACGAAAAGCTAACGTGGGCCAGTTATTGGCTAATAACAAATTTAGCCTTTAATGTTTGCATATTTTATCAATTTGATTCAATTTTAACAAATCAACAATGTTTACAAAGTTTATCATTTTAGATTCTAAAAATTCACTAAATTTAACCATCAACATTTATAATATTTATCAATTTAGTTCTAATTTTAAAAAAAAAATTAAAAAAGAATTTTTTTTTTTTAAAAAAGAGATAAATTAGTGATTCTTTTCATGGTAAAGAAGATAAATTAGAGATAATAATAATAATTTGAAATGATTTTATCTTATAATGTATTATTTTAAAATTATAAATGAAAATTTTCAAGACAAAAGATTATTAGTAATAAAAATTTGATCCATTTTTATGTTAAATTTTTTTTAATTTGAACTCATTTTTATATTATTTATCCTCTTATTTAATATTAAAAAAATTCAAAATAAAATATTATAATAATAACTAATTTTATCTAATATTTTATCCTAATCATACTCACGAGTTGAAGAATTTTTTTTTACAATAAATTATTTTATTATCATTTTTTATAATAAACTATCACTTTTATCACATAATATTAACCATTTTTAATTATTATTTAGGATAAATATCAAAACTATACACGAATTTTCATCCAATGTGTAATGACATACATGAACTTTGATTTGGTCCAATTTTCACAAATTGAACTAATTTTATCTTAATTTTTTTAAAGATAAGTTGGAAATTTTTTATATTAAAATTTGAAGTAATTTATTTAAATTATGTCATGAACAGATTTTGTCCATTTTTTTTATTTTTTAAAATTTTATGTTAAATTATTTGAATATATATTTGTACTTATATTATACTCGTAAATATTTTGTACTTATAACTGTGAAACTTTAAATATATATTTAAAAATCTCTAATCATTATTTATCATATTATTTAGTATTTACAAGGGTAAATTATAAAAATAGTCACTTTTTGTTTGCCTTGGATTATATTTTAGTCACTTATGTTTGAAATGTTATGTTTTAGTCACTTATGTTATCGTTTTGTTACGAAGTGGTCACTCTACCGTTAAGTTCCGTTACCTCCCTAATGGCAGTCTTACGTGGCAGTCTAAATTAAATTTATTTAACTAAAAACATATTTTTATCCATCAACTGGACATCCAAATTGGCATTTAAAATCCATTTGGACTGCCACATAGGACTGTTGTTAGGGAGGTAACAGAGTGTAACAATAGAGTGACCACTTCGTAACAAAACAATAACGTAAGTGACTAAAACGTAACATTTCAAACATAAGTGACTAAAATATAATCTGAGGCAAACAAAAATGACTATATTTATAGTTTAGTCTATATACATGAAATAAATGATAAAATAAAAAATTAAATAGTAAATTATTTTATTTTATTAACTCATTTCCTAGAAGATTATCATTTTCAATTATTCTTGTCCATATTTTAATTATTATTTTAAGATAAATAGAATTTTTTTTAAAAATTAAGATAAATATTTATCTTCCATAAAAAAAAGAAGATTAAATATTAAGATAAACATGTACCGTTATAATAACTGCTATCAGAGCATTACAAAAATCTCCGCCGCCAGACCAGCATAATGGTCAATAGACCCGCAGTCACCGTATTAAATCGTTCACGCAAGGACTAAAACCCTAAAAGAAAAGGATTTGAGTAGTTTCTTTGTTTTTTAAAGAACAAATCCAAAATATTTTTTCTCCATTTTATTATTATCTCAATCCCCAAAAAATCTCTCCATTGTATCATTGAATTTCAAACCCACCATTCATCTTCTTCCATTTTTACAAAAACCCATCAATGGAAGAACAAGAAATCAACAGGAAAAGAAAGAACAATCATCAAGAATTCACTGGTTTCAATAATGGAGGTGATGATGGTAATGAGCAGGACAACGATTTGCTTGAATTATCTTTATCGACGACGGCGGCGGCGGCAAACAAAGTTTCATTTCCGATGGATTTGGTGACGTCGGCGATGTCTTTTCCGGTGGTACCGTACCAACGAGAACAGCTACAAATGGTTTCCCAACCGTCGTTAATGGAAACACTGCTTTATCAACCTCCACCTTCGTTACCACTACAGTTATCCCCTAACCATTCTATTATATGCCCCTCACAAGAGCTTGTCTTGTCTTCTTCTTCATCGTCGTCGTCTCCTGTGGCTGTTTCCGGCGTTGGATCAGTCACCATCCCTGTCCCCTCTCCTGGACCTGGACCTTCACGGCCTATACGTGTTCGGAGGAACTCAACAAATGCCTTACGAGAAGGTCAAAGCGAAACGGTTCCTCCACCATACCCATGGGCTACATCCCATCGAGCCACCGTTCATACCCTAAACTACTTATTGTCGATACCGATACCAACCATCACCGGCGACGTTCAATGCAAGCGGTGTGAGAGACAGTACGAGATTGGGTACGATTTGAAAACCAAGTTCACTGAAATCGCCACTTACATTGCTCAGAACAAAGAGTCCATGCACGACAGGGCACCATCTGTTTGGCGGAATCCCGTGTTGCCCAAATGCAAGTTTTGTGAACAAGAAAACAGTGCAAAACCAGTCATCTCCGACAAGAAGAAATCCATTAACTGGCTCTTTTTACTCCTCGGTCAACTCCTGGGTTGCTGTACACTTGAACAGTTGAAGTATTTTTGCAAACACACCAAGAACCACCGCACTGGTGCCAAAGATCGTGTCCTTTACCTCACTTACCTAGGCCTTTGCAAGCAACTAGACCCTAATGGCCCTTTCGATAGATAAAACCGCTTCCTATGGAGGATTGTAATTGGTACGTATATCAAGCTACTATGTTGATGATTTTACGTTGATTATGTCGTTTAATGCATAAACTATATTATTGGCAACATTTTCTTGTTCCATGAATGGGGTTACATACATATAGCAAGACAAGTGTTTGATAAAAATATTATTTTGCCTTTAAATATATTGTTTTCAGCTTGTTTCCTTTAATAGTTTAGTTCATAAATGAATCATAAATTATTAGGAGATAAAGTACAAATTTCCCATTATATTACCATGTAATTTCATTTAAGAGGCCAAATAACAAATCTTCAAAGCCACTACTTGCACCCCGGCCTTATCTTCATACTTGCCTGCATGAAAGGATGAAACTTTAATAATGTAGTACTTCTATTATCTATGTTATCCGGATTCGAAGAGAAATGTTGAGTATCGTATGTATACTTGGAGAGGGTGTCCGATATATGTGTATATCAGTTTGGTTCATAGGTAATGCTCAATGAAGCATGAAGCTATCTAGATTCGAAGAGCATGTCCTATATTATATGTATATATACACCGACAAGAGTATAAAGTTTTTCTTATACATAGAAGATTATAGTCTCCTGTTTATGTTTGACTTTGTCTTTTAACATTAATGGAAATGTAAATTTTGACTAACATAAACTATTTAGTTGAGTTTTTTTTATTCATAGGTTTATTTTTGGGTGAAGGAGACGTCTGCTTTGAACCAGCTGCAAGGGAATTTGGTTGAATGAGAAAGGAGCAGAAAACAGTACCAAATTTTAGATTTTTATTTTGTGGAGGGTCAACCATCTTTGTTTTCTTAAATTCTCCAATGCAAAAACTCAAATATAGAAAGTAACATTTGTTCAAATCATATATAAGAAGATTGGTTGTTCTTTCTTTCTATATATAATTACTTATCATGTTAATTAATATCTATATTACTCATACTATTCAGCATTGAATGTTGTATTCTATGTTTAAATATATATATTTAAAGGATGGTATCTTTGAACCCCATGCGATAGCTTGATGACTCTAGGTGTAGTCTGAGTTCGAGTTGTGCTAGTCGTGTTTGTTGCTCAATCTTTTCTTTATTATTGTAATTCAGCACAAAAAAAAAAAGTTGGTATCTTTAATCACAGAGTTGAATCCAATGGTCAAGAGTTCAATCCTTATTTTGGGTATAAAACGATTTTAAAACTCATGGCTACTATCTATCCCCTTAATGGATTTACAAAACGCACGTATAGTATTAATCACCTTGAAAAACCCTAAAAAAATTGTATCTTTATAATTATGTGTATCTTTATAATTATGTATGTGTTTATGTTTTATGCAAACGTCATAAACATTGTGATATTTTAATAGGTCAATACTTGGTATTAAGAGGTAAATGAGACATATTTTTCTCACAAGTACTCATGTTTGACTTAAAAAAACTCTTAAATTCAGTTAGTTTAATGTTAAGTTCTCGTATTTTCATTATTGACATGAATAGTCTCAAATCTAATCCAACTTTTAAACTTTTTAATATGTGTTTTTTAGTCTAAATTAATGTTAAAAAAATTCAATTAAAACTTTTAAGTAACTCACACGCAAATAAATAAGTTAAAAAGTGATAATCATGAAGTTAATTTCTTTTTAACTAAATAAGTGAATAATAAAGTGAGTTCAAATAATTTGATCGACTTTAAAAATAATATTAAAGGAACTTAATTTATTTTTAAGTCTCGAATTTCAATTCGAATTCCAACTCGATTGAGTTACACCTTTAAGTAAATATTTGGAAGTGATTTTTGGAGTTAGAAGTACAAACTCGATTTTGTTGTCTTAATTCCTGTACTTTTATTATGTTAATTATATATATATTTTTTATATTTAAGTTTATATATTTACAAATATTTCATATTTATTTTTCATATAATAATATGTTTTTATCACATTTTAATTACTCTTTTCGAAAGATTTTCCTTTATATGTTAATCATATCAAATAATAGTTTACAGCAAATTGGAAACTAAAAGTTGGTGGAATTACTTTTGAAATAGAATTAGATCGGTTGGTCAAATTGATTGGATCAAGAATTGATCGGAATAAAGAATATTAGTCCGGAAAAAGTTATAGATTGGTTGACTTGAGAATCAGTATAGACCAGTTGAATTGGACAAAACAACGTTGAACTGGGTGATTAGACTGAATTTTATTTATTTATTTTAATATTTTTGAATTTTATAATGATATATTTAATTGAACTGGACAGGCGAATTGAACTAGTTGGATCAATGAATTGATGGCCTAATCGATTCGACCACGGATCCGATTTTGCTTTACAATATATATATACTGAAGTGGAAAAAATTATCTAACAATTATATTTATAAAATATTGATAAAAGAAATAAATGAATTTTGATTGAAATGTTAAAGTTGAAACTTTGAAGATTATGATGTTTTCATGTAAAACTCATCATGTGTGTGTAATCTTATAAAGGCTAAAGAGGTATATAAGTCCCTGAACTTTGGTCAAAATATCAATTAAGCCCCTTTACGAAAAACATACTCAATTAAGCCTTCAAATTCTTAAATTGCATTAATTAAGCTCTTTGACCAACATTTTTCGTTTTTTATCATTACAACACTAATGTGGCCGTTAACAATGCTGACGTGACGTTCCATGTCTAGATTCATTCTAGACTTAACTTTTAAATGGTTGTTATTATTTTTTGAAAATTTTGAAATTTATTTAATATTTATATTGGTAATGTTTTACAAATTTATAAAATGTTAAAAATTTAAAATCTTAAAAAATATTTTCTATAAGTAAAAAAAAAGTTTGAAATGAATGAATGTCCAGGTTCATTACCGTAAACATTTTTAAATAATTTTTAAAATTGAACTTTTTTTTACTGACGTAGCAGTTGGTGTGGCGTTGCCACATCAGCGTTGTAATGGTCAAAGACGAAAAACATTGGTCAACGTTTTTCATGGAAGGGCTTAATTGATTTTTTTGCCAAAGTTTAGGGGCTTATATACCCCTTTAGCCTTTTATAGTGTAGATATCTATATATATATTCTATTCTAGCATTTAGTATTCATGTTGAATTCTGATTAAATTTAGAGTTAAGTCTGGATTAGATTTTAAATGAGAGAAAAGCTCTTTAGGGTCGCGTTTAAAAAGCCATATTATAATTGGGTTTTGATTGTAATTGTTTGTAATTATACAAATGTGGCCTCTTTGACTAACCACTATAATTAATGGGTCTCACTGAATTGGGTGTAATTGAAACGTTTCAATAACACTCTTCAAATATCAAAAGGAGGGTAAGAATTGGAATAATTATGTGGGTAAACAATTACACTTAAATCCAAACATGTTCATACATGATTCAAATTTTAAAAGTTGATTTTTATACAATAATGATGATATTTTTAATTTTAGGGTATATATTTTATTTTTAAAATGTAATTATATATTAATTTATTAATCTCGTTTAAATAAATAAATAATTGAAAATTTTATTGACAATAAATAATTTTCTATACATTTTCACTAACTAGATAATTAACTAAATTACGCAGTATTTATTATAGTTTATTTATACTAAATTTAACTAAATTATATGGTATTATTATTAATTATTTATATTTGGTTAATAATTAATTGACGATAACAATGAGTATGTTAGACAGAAAATAACTCAACAAATATGGAATGATACAGTGATAAAATCATAAAAATCTAAAAAATATAAAAAAATATAAAATCAGATTTATTTGGATTTTTAGATTTTTATGAAATTTTAATTATTTATTTAATTATTGTTGGTCGAACGGTCGAACTAATTGAATCGAGAACTGGTGATCTAACTTGTTCAACCATCAGTTCAATTATTAAAAACATTTAATATAAGACACCCTGAGATTGTACACATCATCATCTATTTTTTGTAAAGTGATGATGTAGCACAATCTCAAAGTGCCACATTATCAAACATTTAGAATTTTCAAGTTTAGGTATCGTAATGGACCTAGTTATCAAGTTCAAGTTCCAAAGTGAACAAAAAAAAAGTACAGATACCAAAATGAACCTAGTTGTCAAGTTCAGGGGCTAAAAGTTACATTATCCCTTTTTTTACGCTCATTAATGGAATGGGCTTAAATGAATTACGGTTTTCAAATTTAGGAGCCAAAAGTTACATTATCCCTTAATTTTATTAGTAATTGTATTGTCGAATACTTTTTTAAGACTAATGTATTACATATGATAACTTGATTTTAGGTTTTGTTCCTTATTTAGATTTTTTCCGAAGTGTTATTGATGATTTTTATAATGACTAATATCCTTTTAGAATTTAAAATTATTTAATTATATAATTACAATTTTTTACTATCAAACATAACATTGAAAATTACAACATAATTATATTTTACTAATGTCTAAAAAATTAGAAATTTCTATAATTATAAGAGAACGTAATTATTATTTTATTTCATCCGACTACTTTGTACTATCCAAACATACCCTAAATAAAAAACTTTCGGCACAAAATTCATTACCACTAGTATCAACTTGGGTTGATAAAGTTGTTGAATATAAATGCGATTTAAATAAAAAAAATAAAGAGTTAATTGCACTAATCATCCTTAAACTATGACTTTCATTTTAAATTGGTTTTCAAGTTTTAAAATAGTCTAATTACATCCAAAAATATGGAGGTTATATTAGTTAGGTCCTTTAAATTAATAAATTTGTTAATTTAACCGTTAAATGACATGTCAGATTTTATGTTGCATAATTTAAAATTAAAAATTTAAAGAAAAATGATTATAGTAAAATTTTTGGTTTTGAAGTTTTTAAAGTTTGGGGACTAATTTAAAATGTAGTTCATAGTTTGGAGGTGTTTGATGCAACTATATCATATACTATTTGATGTATTATTTGATGGTTCAGTTAACAATTTTAGTGATAGGACATAATTTATATAATCTCGATAGTTTAAAAATGTAATTAGAATAACTAGAAGTTTGAGAACTAATTTAAAATATGTTGCGTGTCTTAGAGTTTATAACAATTTTACACTTTCTTTTCATCATTTTGGCCCGTTATTGCTTATTCTTCGCCTTTTTGCTTCAATCTTTTTTCCTACGATTTAGTCATTTATTTAACTTTTTATCTCTTTTAGCCTTTAAATTTATCTTGCTTGTCAAATTACCCTAAAATAGATGGAAAAATTAATATTTATTAACTTTGTTGACGTACGTAAACAATTAATTATTTTTTTAAATTAAAAATTTTAAAATTATTTAAAAAATATATTTTAAAAATTTTAAAAATTAATTAATTGCTAATATGATATACACATAAACTACCACATAAATGTCACATCAATAAAGTTAACATTTGGACTTCAATTTCACCAACTTTATCCAAGACTACTTTTTAATAGTTTTAGTTTTACATTTGAATTAATACTATGTATATTTATCATAAATTTTTTTTTATTTTTCATAAGTAGAAATCATTTTTATTTAGAAAAAAACAATTTTCAATAAAATTTAGAGATATTATGCTAATTTTATTGTAAAATTCAAATATTCATTACTAGTAAAAAAGGCTAAAATGTCAAACAAGCCCCCTAAAAATAATTAAAAAATCAATTAAGTCCATTGTCGAAAAGTACATCCAATTGAACCATTTGAATCATGATTTATACCCAATTAAGCCCATTGAATTCATTTTTTTCGTTGAAGCCCTTGATAACTGTTAACTGCTGATGTGGCGAGTGATATGGAAAAAATGACAGACTTTCATTAAATCAACCCTAAAACTCGAATTGAATACTAAAAAGTTAATATCGATATTTTTGGATACAAAAATATATAAGTTTTATCAAATACATGTATCGAGTTGGATAAAAATAATAATAAAAATACCATATTAAAAAAAGTGTCAAAGTCGAATACCAAAAAATATATTAAACCTTAAAGAAATGGATATTTTAATTGAACTAATATTATATATTTTTGGTAGAAAATATTGTATTTAATTCATGATGATATTCTAAAAGAGTGAGGTAGCGGATCAGATCTATCTATGCGAAATATACGAAATTAAATACACCTGTGCCAGCCTGCCAGTTAAGACAAATTAAAGAACAAAAAAGAATCCGAGAAGCTGGAGGATGAGGGGTAGGCGAAACAAAATTCGGCTTTAAATATTAAAATAGAAATGAAATGTTATATTTTTGTATTAGTCCCTTTACTTTGTAAAAGTTACTAATTTAGTCCCTATATTTATTTCGATCAATTTTAGTCCCTACTCTTTTTGAGTTGGTCAAATTTAGTCTCTATACTTTTCAAATTTTAAAATTTTAGTCATGACCCAAACAATGCTATTTAAACTCATTTGGTTATATTCAATTATTAGTCATATATAGGGGTGTAAATGAGACACTGGTGCTTGTAAGTTACTAAAGTTTGTCTCGAAAAAAATCGAACTAGATTCGTTAGTTATCAAGTTGAGCTTGAGCTACCGGTCGAGCCGAATTGAAGTTTAGTAATACTTGACTTGAACGACTCACAATACTTATCGAGCTTTTCAAGTGTATATATTATTAAATTATGTTGTTACCTTTAATATATATATTATTAACCCCAAGCTTAATTATTATTATTATTTTTTGGTGAAAACCCTAAGCTTAATTATTGAGTTGAGCTTGAGTACAAAAATTAGTAAATGAGCTTAATTCAGCTCGAGTAGTTCAATTATATCTTAAGTCGTGCTCACACTTAAAAATAAATGTTCGATTGAGCTTGAGCCGAGTATTGAGCTCCCAATTTCAAGTCGAGCTCTACCTCGAGCTCGGTAATATTCGGGTTCGGCTCGATTATTATTGGATCATTCGAAGTCCTTTTACTTTTCAAATATTAAAATTTTATTATTGATGCAATTGATATTTGTTAGTCCATTAATTGAATTTGTAGTGAGTAATACGAGAAAATAAAAAATTGAAAATATTACATATATGATAATACGTTTTCCATATCAAATTTTAGAAATAAAATAATTTAAGTTAACGAATTTAACAGTTATATCGATGAAAATTAAAAATTTGAAAATTGAAAACTACAATGACTAAAAGTACCAAATTAAAGTATGGGACTAAATTTACAACTTTAAAAAAGTAAAGGGACTAATAGCAGAAGTTAAATTCATTAAAAACACATAATAAGCGGAAAAAAAGAAAAGAAAAAGAAGAGTGTATGAAAAGCAGAGAAAGAGAGAGGAAATAAAAAGAGGCGACAATGGCAACAACGGCGACAAGTACATAACTGAACTAACAGCGACGTTACGAAGCTGCTTCTTCATATAGAAGAAGATATATGAGAAATCTGAAATCCTAATTTCTTTTTATTTTTTCTCATTCAGTTATGCGATCTTTTTAGTGACGAAATCTGGTCGCGAGAGTTGATTTTGATCGGATTTTTTTAGTCAGAATTTTGGTGATCGGAGATGGAGTCGATGATCGAACTGTGCGACATTATAGCGAATAATCCGGAGAAATTTAGCGATAAAATCGCCTGGATTTGCGGGAGGTGTCCACAGTCGGAGTTGTTACTGGGCGGATCGCCTAGAGTTTCGAGGTCACAGCTCAATGCGGTGCTCGTCGTCGCACGGTTGCTCTCTAAGTGCCCCCATTCTACTGACAACCGCCCTAAATCGGTGATGTTAGAGTTTATTCGGGCAATTCCGACGTCGTTTCACCGTTCCTTTTGGCCGCAGTCGTACAACAACGACTCAGTTGCTTCCTTCTTTGTCGATTTCTTGAAATACGTGTCTGAATCTGCCGATTCGTCTCCTGATTTTGGTTTCGAGATCGCAGGGTTGGTTGGGGAGGTAGTTATGGCTGCGGTTAATAATCACGATACAAGCAGCAATGATTCGGCAATTTCTAGGGCTTTCTTGTTGGCTTTATCGCAGAATTTCCCTCCAATTTTACCGTCAGATGCTGATAATTTGATAAATTACCTTGTCGAGCAGTTGGCTATATCAGTTCCGGAATCACCGAGGGAGCTAATTCCAGGAAGCTCGGAGACATCGTCTTCTCAAAGTTCACCTTTGAGCGCCAAGCATTTTCAAGGCATTGAGATTTCAAGCCCGGCCAACGACTCATCCAGAGGGTCTTTGATGGCAAATGGTGGTGGGGCTATGTTTAGGCAACAAGTTGCTTCCTTCGAGGAGGAGCCTGTGGAGAGTATGGAGAAACTAGAAATTGCTTTTAAATTGATTGCTCATATTTTGCACAAAGTAAGTATTGATCAAAAGCTTTTGGAGCAAGTGAGATTTATTGCTAAGAAGCAGCTTCAGTCTATGTCTGCATTTCTAAAGGTAAATGCCAACAAATATGTTGTGGCATTTTATTTCTTCTTTTTGGGCAACTGAATGATGAATTTTTAGGGAAAGTTATGAAATGAACATTATACAAGAAATGGTTAAAAAAGAGATGGGAGATAACTTGCGCTCGCAATAAATTTGTATATTAAGTTGGTCTTTCAAATTTATATGAGCACTTAGTAAGGAAAAATGAGATGGACGTACTTTTTATTTTGACTTGGTTTGCAGATAAGGAAGCGTGATTGGACTGAACAGGGGCCACTTTTAAAATCCAGAGTAAATGCAAAACTTTCGGTATATCAAGCTGCTGTTAGGATGCAAATTAGAAGTCTTCTATCTCTTGAGGCAGATGCTAAGACCTCTAAGAAATTGGTTCTTGAGACTCTTGCGTTGTTGATAGATGCTGCTGAAGCATGTATAATCTCTGTATGGCGAAAGTTGAGAGTTTGTGAGGAGCTTTTCAGTACCTTGCTTTCTGGGATTGTACAAATTGCTGTCCCTAGGGGAGGGCAGCCTCTGCGTATTTTGCTCATTCGCCTTAAACCCCTTGTACTGGCTGCATGTATGCAGGTTTGTATTATAGTTGGGATTTGGATTCAGAATCTCTAAAATGGTCTTATAGGTTTATGTATGTATTTTCTTTTCTTCTTTTATGTTTCTTACAACATGATTACAACAGGCTGATACTTGGGGCAACAGCCAAGGAGCCATGTTTGAGAGTGTTCTTAAGACATGTTGTGAGATTATAGAATCTGGCTGGGCGAAAGACCGGGCTCCAATGGATACATTTATCATGGGATTAGCAACCAGCATTCGTGAGAGAAATGATTATGAGGAGCAGGTCTGTGTATAATATTAGCTTTATATTAACATATCTTCTCTGGTTGTGTTGTTATACAATCTCTTTTATCAGTTTAGATTAAAATTCTTTTCTTTTTTTTCTTTTTCTGTCATCTCCTTTAGCTTGGATATTCTGTATTTTCATGTATAGAGGTTGCTCTCTCTCTCTCTAGGTGGTGGTTATGTTACCTATATCTATGCTTGTATTAACCAATAAGTGATAACTATAAACCCCATTTAGTTTTGATATCTTGCAATGCCTACACGGGCCATTTGAATTGCAGGTTGATAAAGAGAAACAAGTAGTTCCAGCCGTACAGCTTAATGTAATACGTCTGTTGGCTGATTTAAATGTTGCTATCAGCAAGCCTGAAGTGGTGGACATGATACTTCCGCTTTTTATTGAAAGCTTAGAAGAGGGTGATGCTATGACTCCTAGTTTACTACGGCTTCGAGTATGTATTTTCTAATTATAAATTTGAAAACTTTTTCCCCACTACCTACATATGCGAGTAACTTGAAGAGTTGACGTAATAATCATGCTTCTTTGAATATCGTTGGCAAGTTTTCTCGGCTTTGACCTGTACTCTCAATTTACTGCAGCTTCTTGATGCTGTTTCTCGCATGGCAAGTTTAGGTTTTGAGAAGTCATATCGGGAGACAGTTGTTCTAATGACAAGGAGTTACTTGAGTAAACTATCAAGTGTAGGGTCTGCTGAAAGCAAAACATTGGCCCCAGAGGCCACTACAGAACGTGTTGAGGTATGCATTATTTGTGAGATATAAGTTACTATTTAGTTGTCTGGGAGTTTTTCTTCTTGATTAGATACTCACTGATTCAATCACATTCTAGACTCTTCCTGCGGGATTTCTTTTGATTGCTTCTGGTCTAAAGAGTGCTAAATTGCGTTCAGACTATCGCCTTCGCCTGTTATCTTTGTGTTCTGATGTAGGTTTGGCTGCTGAGTCAAAAAGTGGAAGGTAAATATTTTCTGAATAGCAATATATTTTTCTTGTTTAATATATTTCAAACATTGTATTCTGCTGGTTCTGTGTCGTAAGGCTTACTTTCTACAACTTTTTTTATCCACCTTGTTGTGCATGCTTTAGTTATTTTATGCTCGGTATTTCAATTTTTGCAGGAGTGGAGCTGATTTTCTGGGGCCCCTACTTCCTGCTGTTGCTGAAATATGTTCTGATTTTGATCCTACGCTAAATGTGGAACCTTCACTGCTGAAGTTATTTCGCAACTTGTGGTTCTATATTGCACTTTTTGGACTGGCACCTCCTATACAGAAGACTCAAACACCTGCAAAACCAGTTTCCTCTACATTGAACAGTGTGGGAAGCATGGGTACCATTGCCCTTCAAGCAGTGGGTGGACCATATATGTGGAATGAACTTTGGTCTGCTGCTGTCCAGCGTATTGCTCAAGGGACTCCTCCCCTTGTAAGTACATCTTCAAGAATTCTTACGTGAGCGCTGACATTATTTCCTCTGACAAATGAGTAGCTTATTTGACAAATCATTAGCTTTTTCTTTAGTCTGCTGTCTTGCTAGTAACCTTTATCAGGCTGATTTATATTTAATAGTTGTATTTGACACTTTTTCTTATGTTTATGATGTACTTGATTATACACAAATAAGTTTGACATTAACACATTAATAAAGTTCTAATTGTCTAGTTGAAATGGTCTTAATCAGGTGCCTACACTTAGTAGTTGAGTTGATTCATAATATGTTGAACATTAGAAACTTTTTATGTTGGGCTGACTCATAGTGCAATGTCTTTTAAAGTCTTTTTCAACCTTCTACGTTTTTGGAGCAATGTTAATTTTTTTTTTTTTGGGATTGTGCTTGTATCAACTCAGTTTGAGTTATTTGTGCTTCTGAAAATAGAACTGCGTACCCACGCACACAAATTATATCTAAGTTTGTGTTTCTTTGCAGGTTGTTAGCTCAGTGAAGTGGCTTGAAGATGAGTTGGAACTAAATGCCCTTCACAACCCTGGAAGTCGTCAAGGGAGTGGCAATGAGAAAGCTGCTGTAAGCCACAGAACAGCTCTTTCTGCTGCTTTAGGTGGGCGAGTTGATGTTGGAGCAATGAGCACAATTTCAGGTCTGGTGAAGTTAATGCACTTTTATGGTGGATATAACTCTTTTCTCCATGTTCAATAATTCCTTGTGTTATAATAGCTTGTTATTTAGTGGAACTTATCGTCTGCTGCTGTCTATACCATTATTTATTTATTTATTTGAGTTTTCTTTCCTAGGAGGCTCTTTCTTTTGTTGATAAAATACAATATTGGGGATGGGGAATGGGGGATTACAGGGTTTGAACCCATGTCATCTAGGTGACTAACGGGAGCTATAACCACTGCTTCACTCAAATGTCGGCTCCTAGGAGGCTCCTTTGATCAATGTCTCTTTTTGCTTTTTTAATTTTCAGGTGTAAAGGCAACATACCTTCTTGCTGTGGCTTTCCTGGAGATAATACGGTTCAGCAGTAATGGTGGCATCCTTAATGGTAGCACAAGTTTGACCGCTTCAAGAAGTGCCTTCAGTTGCGTCTTCGAGTACTTGAAAACTCCAAATCTTATGCCTGCTGTCTTGCAATGTTTGACAGCAATTGTGCACAGGGCATTTGAAACAGCAGTGTCATGGCTTGTATGTCTTCAATTAACTTGAAGTTTTTGGAGTATAATTTTATTCTTTTTTGTTGTACTTGTCAGTTTGAATACGAACTTCATATTAGGAGATTTTATGAGGCATGCATCTATGCATCTTTGTTGTTAAAATTATAATTAATAATCTTATAATCAACTGACTTCTACTTTATTGAGCACTAGTTTCTTAACAAGTTGGATGTTCAATCTAGTGAACTGTCTCATTCTAAAAATATTTTACACTTCATTACACTGGCTTACTTTACCTTTTCAGTTAGACATATGAAAAAGACAGTTAGTGAAGATTTATATACAAGATAGCACCAGGGCCCAAAAGCATAAGAGAATCAGTTATGCATCTATCGTATATAAGTTCCTTGTTTCTTTTCCACTTTTTATTTAATTTCTTGTCTGCCTTAAATAAATTAAATAATCACTTCGAATGCTGATATATTTAAAGGGCCCAAATATATACAGATTGGTCCGCACATGATATTTTTTAGGAGAAGTATATTGAGAAGATCAGCGTGTGCCATAAACTGTGGCTGTAGTATGAGGCACCTGTCTCCAGGATTTGGATTTCTACAACCATTTTACCTCCTTCTTTTTTTTTTTTTATACTTATGTTATTGTTGTTTTATTTTACTAATAAGCTCCCTTTTTCTTAAGTGCTGAAGATGAGATGATTTTTCTTGGGTACTTAAGTTTCTTGTGCTCCAAAAATAGATTGTTGAAAAATATGTTATCCCTTGACGTCCTTTATAGTGCTGTCTGGGAAACTATTTGTTTTTGTGCTCAATCATCTGATTAGTTTATGCACAAGTACTCTGTTACTTTTCTTTCTCCTGTAAATTTTAAAATAAGTGCAACATTCTTAACGACTATGGTAAATAATTTTGTCTTTAACTTATAATCCCTTCTTCCAATTAAGTTACATTCTCTTGGATGACATTACCAAACAGTACAAGTGCATCATGTCTTTTGCTACTAGTACAATATTGGTTTCTTGTCCTGTTCCTTTATATGCTTTCTTTCTCTGTTTTTCTGATTTGTGCATGCGCACATAATCATACTATATGAACCTCACAATTTCTTCATATGCTTTCAGGAAGACCGAATAACTGAAACAGGCAATGAAGCTGTCATTAGAGAATCCACCCTTTTTGCGCATGCTTGTTTTCTAATAAATAGTATGTCACAGAGGGAAGAGCGCATTCGTGATATTGCTGCGAACCTTTTGGTTCAGCTTAGAGATAGATTTCCTCAGGTAAAGTTATATTAGTGATGTTCTTCTCGCCTTGCAGTTATTCTACATTTTGCTTTCCCAGTATCCATAATTTGATTAACATGCTTGAGACAAATGGACTAAATATGTGCAGGTTTTATGGAATTCATCTTGTCTTGATTCTCTGCTTTTTTCTGTTCAAAATGACACACCTACTGTTGTCAATGATCCTGCTTGGGAAGCCGCTGTTCGCTCTTTGTACCAAAAAGTTGTTCGGGAATGGATTGTCATATCACTGTCTTATGCTCCATGTACTACTCAGGGTCTACTCCAGGTTGCTCACTGGATGACTGTATATGTTATTTGCTTTTTTGCTTATTATTCTCCCTCCTCCTTGAATACGTGAATCCTACATGATTATTATGTAATATATCCATTGGGCGTTGAATTTTAAACATCTCTGACAATTACTACTTTATTTTTTTGACTAATGACATTTAGTACTAGGATGCCTTGTCACCCTCCCCCTTTTTCAAAAGAAATTTGACTTCCCTTAAATTATATGTATACATATATATAGAGACACACATACTCGTTATTTAGCTTAACAAATTTCAGTTATGAATCTTTCGGTGGTTTCTTAGTTGTTTAAACATTAAGGCTGTTATTTTTTTTTTTCTCTCTCCATCAAAACAATTCTCAAGATGACCTAGAGTTGTTCCTTTTTTCATATATCTTTTAGTAAGTTGTTTTTGGTTCCAAATATATACCACAGGAAAACCTCTGCAAAGCAAATACATGGCAGCAGGCACGGCATAAAACTGATGTGGTATCTCTATTGTCTGAGATAAGGATTGGTACAGGAAAAAGTGATTGTTGGGCTGGAACACGAACTGCAAATATTCCTGCAGTCATAGCTGCAGCTGCTGCAGCATCAGGAGCAAATTTAAAATTGTCAGAAGCCTTCATCTTAGAGGTCCTCAGTACTGGTATTGTTAGTGCAACAGTAAAATGTAACTATGCTGGAGAAATTGCTGGCATGAGAAGGTTGTATAATAGCATTGGTGGGTTTCAATTTGATTCTCCACAAACAGGTCTTGGCGGTGGCCTCCAAAGGTTGATCGCAGGAGCATTCTCTCAACCGGCAGAAACTGAGAATGATTCATTTAATGAGATGTTGGTTTCAAAGTTCGTGCGTCTCCTTCAACAATTTGTCAATATTGCAGAGAAAGGTGGAGAAGTGGACAAGTCACAATTCCGCGAAACTTGTTCTCAAGCTACTGCTCTACTTCTGTCAAATCTGGTAAATCTGTACTATTTTATATATGTATATACATATATATATTATATGTAGACTTAGTGCTGAAAAGTATTTTTAGTGCCATTCCACTCTTGCCCTTTAAAAACATTCCAATTCTTTGCCAGGATTCTGACCGGAAAGCAAATTTGGAGGGCTTTGCAAAACTTCTGCGGCTTCTCTGCTGGTGTCCAGCTTATATTTCTACCCCTGATGCTATGGAGACCGGTGTTTTCATCTGGAGTTGGCTGGTTTCTGCTGCTCCGCAATGGGGGTCCCTTGTCCTTGCTGAACTTGTCGATGCATGGTTATGGACAATTGATACAAAACGAGGTCTCTTTGCATCTGATGTGAAATATTCAGGACCTGCTGCAAAATTAAGGCCCCACTTGGCCCCTGGGGAACCAGAGGCACTGCCTGATACTAATCCTGTTGACCAAATAATTGCTCATAGGTTGTGGTTGGGATTTTTTATTGACCGCTTTGAGGTAACAGATAATTTGTATTTGCTCTCTCACGCAAGTGTATTTCATGTCATTATGTTTATTGCTTCTTGTTTATCACTGAACTGCATTGGAACATAAATGGAGTAATATTCGTGTGTTTGTCTGCGTATATGCATGTGTGGTTGTGTTTCTTTTTCACCTCCAAATGTTTTTGCACTTAATATTTATTATCTTGTGTTCTGAGGTCTGACTATATTTAGGTACATTCCAACATGGGATTCTCATTTTCTGATGGTAATCTCTTTATATTGTTTGGTTAATAGGTAGTTCGTCACAATAGTGTTGAGCAACTTTTGCTACTTGGTCGGATGTTGCAAGGAACAACCAAACGTCTCTGGAACTTTTCACATCATCCGGCAGCCACTGGCTCCTTCTTCACTTTCATGCTTCTTGGTCTTAAGTTCTGCTCTTGCCAATCCCAAGGGAATTTGCAGAATTTCAGAGCTGGGCTTCAGTTGTTGGAAGATAGAATATACCGGTAACTGCAATTTACTCTCTTTTTTTTTTCGCTTTCAATATACAGCTTGTTAATTCTTTTGTTGAAATTTCTTTTTGGATAAGTAATTGACTTTTGGCTCCTGCTTTCTTAACTCTCTTTCACTTTCAAGCTATGCCTTTTCGATTATTTTTGCTTTGGTTTTCTTTTTGGACAAGTCATTGACTTTTATTTCCTGGTTTCCTAGGACCCTGCAATCTCATTCTTCATATTATTCTAAAAATGTTTTTCCCCTTTGTAGTAAAAGCCTTAAGAATCATTGTTTCAGTCTTTGTCCCTAGACACCAGTACACAAATGCACATGCAAATAAACACACATATACATGTACATGTATATGTACATATAATTATATATACCATTTACCCTTCTTATTTGAAGAATGTGCTACTGAACTAGTTATTAGACTCAAAGGATGATTACTATATATAGCCTATGGAAGTTTTGATTGCCAAAATGGGAATATAATGTCTGTATACTAGACAACTGTCATGATTCCTAATTGGGATATTGCAATAAGTTTGGCATTTTATAAGATCACATATTTTTCCATTTTATTTTGCCTTTTCCATTTAAAATATCTATATGCTAAATGATAAAGTTCAAACACGTTAATCATGGTCCATGGTTGCATATGTTTTGCCATCAGAGCAAGACACTTATATCGATTTACACAGCTTCAATTTCTGACCATTTATACATGCTTTTGAGTTCCATTTCTGGGACATTAATTGCTAATGGTGCTTGTCAAGATAGAAGGAAATACAATTGATGATGGAGTTTTCAAACCCATCAAGGACTTTGGCTTTTGGTATTAAGGGATGAGATTGATTTTATTAAATTAAGTGTATTCAACAATCAGTGCTTGTCTGTTGGTCGTACCCCTTGTAAGGAGAGGTAAGGTTCTTAAGGTTTAAAACTGCCTTTTGGCTTCAGGCTTCATCATATGTGTGTGTAATTGCGTGTGTGTTATTAACTTGTATCTTTTGCAGCATACCTTTGCAATTGTATTCTAAGCTGTTTTTGGTGCATGCAGGGCCTCTTTGGGGTGGTTTTCCTATGAGCCTGAGTGGTATGACACAAACAATATAAATTTTGCACAGAGTGAGGCTCAATCCGTCTCTCTTTTTGTTCACTATCTCTCCAGTGGGAGGCTAGATTCTCTGCAGTCTGATTCCAAGGGGCGTGCAACTGAGAATGGGAACTCTTTGGTTGGGGCGGTAAGATGGTCATCTTTCAGTCCTGTGTTTTTAAAATGTTTCTACCTCAGAACATTTATCTGGATTGTATGTATGTTGTGTTGTGATACAAATCCTAAAGTTATTTAAATATTTGCAGAATGATCAATATCACCCTCTCTGAATTGTGTGTATGTTCTGTTGCCATTTGAATATTAAAGCTAGTAAAAAATTTGCAGAATGATCACCCTGTATGGGGCCAGATGGACAACTACATTGTTGGAAGAGAAAAACGAAAGCAGCTGCTTCTAATGCTGTGCCAGCATGAGGTTGATCGGCTTGAAGTTTGGGCACAACCTCTTTCAAAGTATTTTCATTTTTCAGTGGAATATATCTGTTGATATTTTAGTTTCACAATATTTTTTTGGATCCTTTTGTTGCATTAATTTCTTTACTAATATTTTTTTATTTGTATTTATCTTTATATTCAGGGAAGGCACATCTTCGCGGCCCAAAATTAGCCCAGACAAATGGATCGAATATGCCAGGACTGCTTTCTCTGTGGATCCTCGAATTGCCTTTTCGTTAGCCTCAAGATTTCCAACAAACACTCATCTGAAGGCTGAAATAACTCAGCTAGTCCAGGTAAGCCTTATAGGGTACGTAGCTGCATTGTAGTGGCAAAGAAATGAAACTTGTAAATTACTGTGTGGCTATTAATTGTTTAGCTGGTAAGGTGATGGTTGCCACTGTCATTGTGGTTATAAGGCTGAGCATTTCAGAAACATCCATTGATTTGTTCTCTGATCTTCTACTTCTATTGTTATAGTCTTATTGTGCCATTATGGCATGATATTAGTTGATTGCTTCTTGATTTTCTGGCATTTCTCATGCAGTCACACATACTGGATATCCGCTGTATACCTGAGGCATTGCCATATTTTGTCACACCAAAGGCAGTTGATGAAAATTCAGTACTTTTACAACAGTTGCCTCATTGGGCTGCTTGTTCAATTACACAAGCTCTTGAATTCCTTACTCCCGTATACAAGGGTCATCCACGCGTAATGGCTTATGTTCTAAGGGTTTTGGAGTCCTATCCTCCTGAACGTGTAACTTTCTTCATGCCACAACTTGTGCAAGCTCTGCGATACGATAAAGGGGTGAGTTATCACTGGAATTATGGGTATTTATTTATATTTTCTGTTGTCATTGAGGTGCAATACTAGAAAGTTAACCTCACATAGGGTAGTTTGTAGGCTTGATGCTTATTAGGTTAGGCTGAGAGCTTTCAGGCTCTATCTCAAAATTTTGACACAAGGTGCTGAGCTATTCAAACTAATTTGGGCATGAGACATCATTCATACCAAGTGATCAATCAACATTGCCTCTATTGCTGCATTTTGTATAAATTTATTTGGTACTAATCTGATTTTTCCATCCTCCTTCCTAAAAACCACCAAAAAGACCTGAATATTTTTATCACTGTATGGTTTCCATTTATGTTTTCAAATGATTGGGAACTTGAGTCAGTTAGATGCATCAAGTGTTTGATCATCGGGGTTAAAGGTTGGATAATCTTTCCTTGTCCTTATAGCCAGAATTGCAAACCTAAATTATCTTGTTGCTCACACAACCTTCCTATTGTTTTTTACACGTGTTAATTTTTGCATTGATGACTTTTCCTTTTTGCAGAGGTTAGTGGAAGGGTATTTGCTTAGAGCAGCTCAAAGAAGTGACTTATTCTCACATATTCTAATATGGCATCTGCAGGTGTGAAAAAAAAAATATTTTTCCTTTATTAGATAGTATGCCTTTTCAAGTGGTTTTGTGGGGAGTAGATGATCATCTTCACTTTTCATTACATCAGTTTTTGATTATATGTAAGTACTGAATGCTTACTTTGTGATGGCAGGGTGAGACATGTGATCTTGGGAAAGATGCAAGTGGAAAGGTTTGTGTATTCAGTGTTCTCTTTTTATTGGAAACTTGCCTTATTGATTTGGAAAGCAGGACTGTACATTGGTTCCTAAAAGTGACTGGATTTTGGGCTAGGGGACTGACTGCATATCTAATGGAGTTGAATGGTGACACAATCTAATGTCATAAGCTACCTGTATTATATAACTAAGAAGGAAAATATGAATGAAAAATTACAGAGAAGTATGAGGAGGTAACTAAAACTCTTCTCTGTATACATACTGGTAATTGACTATAAAAGAGGGCATTTGTCTCAACGAGAAAAAGTAGGTTATGAAAATGTTGATGACACGTGTACAGAATGGTAAAATTGCAATCTATCTTTAGACTAAAAGGAAACCTTGCATTCCTTTGGACAAGAATAATGTCAATGGTTCTCTCAAATTATTTTTTTGTTCATATTTGAGGCTGCTTCAGATTGAACTCTAGTAACTGGAATTAAGAGTCTAGCACTCTACCAATAGATCACATGTTGGTTGGTAATGTCAATGGTTATCCTTGTCAAGTACCTTTTGCTTACTGTTGGTGAGGGGATATTGACTCTACTTAGCATCAATTCCGTACTTTCACTTCTATCGTTTGCCAAAAATTAAAAATTATATGATTGAGTTATAGATTCTACCTAACTGTTCTTTATAAAAAGTTAAATCATGCATTTTGTTCTTAAAAATAGTTTTGTAATTTATTAATTCTCCAATTTTGTTTTCTTTCATATCCAATTTTACTTTAGTGAAGACAAGGTTTTGATTGGTGATGGGTAGTGGAAAACTTATAATTGGGCTGGGTTGGAATTTGATTAATGGTCCAATAAGAATTAAGGGTGTGGCATGGATTAGCATTGCTCAATCATATCAACAGAATTCCTTGTTATCAAGTGATCATCTCAGACTGGGAATGTTCTGATGGGATTTTATGTTGAATGCTAAACATAACATGATTGTTCTGATGCCATTAATTTGTTGAACTTTTGAAGCTGTAAAGCATACGGCTGTAGTCTTCCATTCTCTGATCAGTGACTTGTATACATTCTCTCATTTCAGAATAGTTCATTTCTAGAACTGTTACCAATTGTTCGACAACATATTATTGATGGTTTCACGCCCAAGGCCCTTGATGTATTTCGAAGAGAATTTGATTTCTTTGACAAAGTTACATCCATTTCTGGTGTCCTATTTCCTCTTCCAAAGGAGGAACGCCGGGCTGGCATCAGGAGGTATTTCCCTTCCTCAATGATTACACTTATGTCATGTCTGATTTCTTTCTGGCAATTAAATTGGTTGAGTGGCATGCTATTGGTTTAGGGAGTTGGAGAAAATTCAAGTGCAGGGTGATGACCTTTATTTGCCAACTGCTCCTAATAAGCTTGTTAGGGGCATTCAGGTCGATAGTGGAATACCCTTACAATCGGCGGCAAAAGTTCCTATTATGATCACATTTAATGTGGTTGATCGGGATGGTGACCAGAATGATATAAAGCCCCAGGCTTGCATTTTCAAGGTAAACTCGTGTTTGAATTGGACAGGACACATTATGGGTTGAATTGCTTACGCATAAGCTCAAAATTCTATCTTGTACCAATAATTTTGGGATATTTCAAAACCCCCTTTATTTGCTTGGCTGCCCATGTTGGCACATTTATGCACCAATTATTGGGCCATCTCCCTTTTTTTCTCCTACAAAAGACAAGATACTGTGAGCACCAACCAGCTCTGAAAGGGGGTTTCCTTTTTAGTATGTTATAGGAGTTTTGGATTTTAGAAATTGATCTTTCCGCTGGAACAAAAGCACCCTAACTCACCTTTTGAGATTACAGTTGCATTTATGTACTACACTTTCTAGTTATTCAATTTTAAGTTCCTAATATACAGTTCCAGGTTGCATAATTGAACTTTTTTAGCTTTCTTGTTTTGCTGGATAAAATGCATTATCTTGATTTCTTACATAAAGCCGTGCTGCCATCTTTTTATAATTGACTTTTATTCAAGGTTGGAGATGATTGTCGACAAGATGTTCTTGCTCTTCAAGTGATAGCTCTTCTAAGAGACATATTTACAGCTGTTGGACTTAATCTCTATTTATTTCCCTATGGTGTTCTCCCAACTGGTCCAGAAAGAGGTATAATTGAGGTGAGCATGTCTTCTAATCTGTTAAGCTCTTGTTTTGTTGCATCTATTAATTCTGTTACACTAGTGAAGGAACCTTTGTTGTGTAATTCTTTTTGACATAACTAATCTATAACAGCTAAATTTACAAGGAAAAAGACCTTTGAGGGAATATAATTCTCCCACTGCTGAGTTGTTTTTGGTTTTGGTTTGTCTTATTGTTGTCATTCATGCAATTGTCTGTCCCAACTCTTAGGTCTTTCACCATCACAACAGAGAATGACTTTCTAAGAAGGTTTTGTTAAGTGAATTTAGGGAATACCACTGCTATTTTCACCTTACTCCCCCAATGTGTACTATATAATCAAATATGACGATGTGGTTTGATTTACTAATGAAGTTACTTGTGCATGTGTCTTGTTACAGGATAATCGTTCCTAGGGTACTGTAATGAATATTTCACTTAATAAGTTCCCTCTTTTTTTTTTTCCCCTTGATGCAGGTTGTGCCTAATACACGAAGCAGAAGCCAGATGGGTGAAACAACTGATGGTGGTTTGTATGAGATTTTTCAACAGGATTATGGACCTGTTGGCTCTCCCAGTTTCGAAGCTGCACGCAGAAACTTTATAATTAGCAGTGCAGGGTATGCTGTAGCAAGTCTTCTACTTCAACCGAAGGATCGACACAATGGCAACCTTCTTTTTGACAAGTATGACTCTGCTAGTTCCTTGACCAGTGATCGGTAGAATAGTTAAATTAAATAATTTATACTCCAAAACATGATTATAGATGATTGTAAAAACCGGCTAGGTCTTAATCTTTTACAAATCATTATACTTATGTTAATAAAAACTGTGAACAATTATTGCACTGATGTCATAAACACATAATCATATAAGAGTGAATTAGAAACGAACCAGCCATAGTACCAAACCCTATGTTGTCAGTTGATTTGCTTTTAGAAAACCTGAACCTGCGAAGAGGTAATCACTTAGGAATAGTTAAAAAAGACGCAAGTATTGAACTAGTGACTGGAATACATAGCCATATATGAATGAATTAGATTTTAAATCTGGTTTGATGCACATGATTTTTTAATTATATTTTTCATAATTCTAATTTGGCTTTTATTCTTTTAAATCATACTAATTTTTAGTTTATCTTAAGAGAACAATTAACATATTCTTCTAGATCTATTATTTATACAATCATATACATTTAAATTGTTAATTTTATGCGGCCATTTATTTTTTGGTAAACTGTATACATTTTTTTTTTAATATAACTCAAACCACTGTGATATGCGTGTCAATGCAGTGTCGGGAGGCTTGTTCATATTGATTTTGGTTTCATCTTGGAAACATCACCTGGTGGAAATATGCGGTTTGAGAGTGCACATTTCAAGTTGAGCCATGAGATGACTCAATTACTAGACCCATCGGGAGTTATGAAAAGTGAAACCTGGGACAACTTTGTAAGGTGATTTCTTCTTTGCTCGATTTTATACTTCTATCTTATCTGCATACCCTTCATTTTATCTTTATTGTCCAAGTCATGTTGAGTTTGTTCTTTGTCAAATGCTTGCAGCTTGTGTGTGAAGGGATACCTTGCCGCTCGCCGACATATGAATGGGATCATCAACACTGTGTTGCTAATGCTTGACAGTGGATTGCCTTGTTTCAGCAGGGGTGATCCCATTGGAAATCTTCGCAAGAGATTTCATCCTGAGATGAGCGAGCGTGAGGCCGCCAATTTCATGAAAAATGTCTGCACCGATGCTTACAACAAGTGGACAACTGCTGGCTATGACCTAATACAGTATCTGCAACAAGGCATTGAGAAGTAAAGTCACGGGTAATTATCTTTGAGTGTACATTATCGTTTGTAATTTATAAATATTCTTTTACCCCCATAGTTACAGTTTTCTCGAGGAAATCCCACCTAAGCAAGGCTTGGAAGTATAAAATATGTGGCACAAGCAATTGATTTGATAAGAGAGAAAATGAGTTGAGTTCTTTGTAACCTAGTGGTGGACATCCTTGT
The DNA here is from genome assembly GCA_025698515.1 of Gossypium sturtianum. Taxonomy (NCBI): domain Eukaryota; kingdom Viridiplantae; phylum Streptophyta; class Magnoliopsida; order Malvales; family Malvaceae; genus Gossypium; species Gossypium sturtianum. The sequence goes on along the minus strand of CM046946.1, from coordinate 3,781,164 downwards.
TAGTTAGGTTTGTAAACGATTCCCCCAAAAAAAATTGTTTGGGAAAGTAATAGTTTGAATGAACGTGGGGGATAGTTTCTGTTTGAAACAAAAATTCTATTGAATTCTTAATGTTTATGAACTGAGCCTGAGTTCCAAGGCTTATTATCTCTGTAGGAGATGGTTGGTTAGCTTAGCTTCAGTTCTCAGCTTTGATTGTGATGGATATAGGTTCTTGATTGTACTGAAGATAGTATGTTTGGGGTCGGACCCTTAACACGTCTGGTATTGTGTTCTTGCGGAGTCTATGCTCTGTTTTAGCTCCGAGATTTTAGCCTGCCACCCAGAAGAGGGGCTCAGGTGCACCTTTGTTTGTGGTTCACATGATGATGCCAAGAGCTAAGGGGTTCACAAGACCAAGCTAAGAGCCACCACATGTCGCAAATATGTCCTTTATATGTTAGACGCATGGGTTCGAACCCCACCTTGCGCCAACTCGTCAGTTTCTTGGCACGGTTGTGTTAACTCTCTGGGCATTCAACACCACTGTGTGAGCTATGACAAAGGCGCCTGCCTTCTTCAAGAATGAGGGACAGAACACAATGCTGGATGGGTTGAGGGCCTGACCCCTTACCAGATTTACATATTTACTTTTGAAAGGTGACATCTAACAAAATCGATGTTTGAATTTCATCACTTGGATCTTCTTCAATGCTTAAAACCTTTGAATTTTTACATCTATTAATGTCCTTAGCTACGTTAATATTTTGAAGGTAATCATGAAAGGTTAACAGGATTTCGCGTTTGTTACTTATATGGAAAATGCCCCGAGAATATATCTCCATGGTTGACGCTAGTGCTTCAATTTCTTGTGGTGCACGTATAATTCGCACCATTTTTAGCCGCACTTAGCTATACATACTTTTATACCTTTTCTGTAAGATTAATTTTGTAAATATTTTGTTGTTATATTCCATCTTCTAATCTTTTACGTAATTGATTCATGAGTAAATTAAAAATATCCAATTATTTTCTCGATTTAATAATTTCCAATCACTAAATATATATATAAAAATTAATATTCTTAATCAATATGATAAAATATTAGATTAATTCGAAGCTTCATGTACATTAACTATTTTTATAAATTCAATGTAAAATTATTAAAATATTAATCATATAAAAGGTATAAAAATATATAAGATTATTTTAATTTCCTCTTCTCATTATTAAATGTTGAGTTAACGCTTTAAGATTTAAACTTGGTAAGTGTTTTGAGATTTGAATTTTTTGTTTTTTTTTCAACTTAATCTTTGATTTGACAATTATTTTTAGGTTGAGACTTAGATTTTTTTTTCCCAAAATTAATGCCTAATATTTTTTTTTTGAAAAAAAATTAGACGAAAGAAAAATCCTTATCCCAATTTAAGAACAAAATTCAAGATTAATTTATATATATAAAAAAAATTAAAACAATGTGGGAATCATGTTCATGGCCAAGTATTTTCCTGTTAAAAAAAGTTAGAAGGAAAGCATATATATTAGTGCAACTACTAGCAGTGTTACTTTTGCCATTAAAGGAAACGGAAAGAGAGATAAATCCTCCACCTGGTCTTGGTTCCCAAGGATGGAATCCCGTGTGTCATGATCCATTCCCGCCCTGTTGCGCTAGCCTGAATGTGAAGTTTTGGTCCTTGTTTAGTTGCCAATATCCTTTCTCTCGACACTGTTTCTGGTTGAAGACTTTAATACCGATTTCCCATTCCAGTTTTTGCATGAATGAGGTTGTTGAGAGATGGTTTAATATTCCACGTTCAATCAATCAAAGCTGGCTTTTCACCGCCCATTCTCACATCCAATCAACTCATTCATTTGTATTCTAAACATGGCCGTATTCATGAAGCTCGAAAACTGTTCGATGAAATGCCCGAACGAAACGTTTTCTCTTGGAACACAATCATATCCGCCTACATAAAATTCCAAAACCTAACTCAAGCGCGTGCTTTATTCGATGCTGCACCAGGGAAAGACTTGGTCACTTATAATTCCATGTTATCTGGTTATGTAAGCACCGATGGGTATGAAAGTCCCGCGCTTGAATTATTTTACGACATGCAAACGGCTTTTGAGGATAAGATAAAAATCGACGAATTTACTGTAACTACAATACTGAACTTGAGTGCGAAGTTGGGTAAATTGAGCTATGGTGCTCAGTTACATTGTTTTATGGTGAAAACAAGGAATGACAAAACTGGGTTTGCTGTGAGTTCTCTCATTGACATGTATTCTAAATGTGGGTGTTTTAAAGAAGCCTTTCAAGTTTATAAAGGCGGTGGTGGGTTGGTTGATTTGGTTTCCACGAATGCAATGGTGGCAGCTTTTTGTAGAGAAAATGAGATGGAAATGGCTTTGGAACTTTTTTGGAAAGACCCTGAGTTGAATGATGCTGTATCTTGGAATACTTTGATTTCAGGTTATCAACAACATGGTTATTTAGAAGAGTCATTGAAGTTGTTCGTTATGATGAGAGAGAATGGGTTTAGATGGAATGAACATACTTTTACAACTGTTCTAAGTGCTTGCGCTACATTGAAGAATTTGAAAGCTGGAAAGGAAGTTCATGGGTGGGTTTTGAAGAATGGTTTGATTTCGAATCCATTTGTAAGTAGTGGCATCGTTGATCTCTATTGCAAGTGTGGTAAAATGAAGTATGCAGAGTTAATGCATTTGTGTAGTGGGAGAAACAACTCCTTTTCAGTCACTTCAATGATTGTGGGTTATTCATCTCAAGGTAATATGGTAGAAGCACGGCGGCTTTTCGATTCATTGGCTGAGAAGAATTCCGTGGTGTGGACAGCATTATTTTCCGGTTATCTCAAATCACGGAATTGTGATGCAGTGTTTCAACTCTTGAGTGAATATTGGGACAAAGAAGCAACTGTTCCTGATGGTTTGATACTTATGAGTGTCCTTGGTGCTTGTGCCATACAAGCTGCTCTGGATCCAGGAAAGCAGACTCATGGTTTTATGCTGAGAGTGGGGATCGAAATGGATGAGAAGCTATTTAGTGCTATGATTGATATGTACTCGAAATGCGGGAATATTGCATATGCAGAAAAGATGTTTCGAATGGTTAAGGTTAAGGATTCAGTCATTTATAATGTAATGATGACTGGTTATGCTCACCATGGGCATGAAAGTAAAGTTTTCCAGCTGTTTGAGGAAATGCTGCATCAAGGAATCAAACCCGATGTTGTTACCTTTGTTGCACTTCTATCAGCTTGCCGTCACTGCGGTTTAGTAGAACTCGGAGAACAATACTTTAATTCCATGAAAGAAGTTTATAAGATATTGCCTGAGAACGACCACAATGCTTGTATGATTGATCTGTATGGGAGGGCTAACCGATTAGACAAAGCTGTGGCATTTATGAAAGCCATTCCGATAGAGCATGATGCTGCTATTATGGGGGCATTTCTGAATGCTTGTAGGGTAAATAAAAATGTGGAATTAGCCCGAGAAGCAGAAGAGATACTACTAAGAATTGAAGGAGATAACGGGGCTCGTTATGTTCAGCTAGCTAATATTTATGCTGCAGAAGGTAACTGGGCTGAGATGCGGAGGATAAGGAAGGAGATGAGAGGGAAAGTCAAGAAGTTTGCTGGTTGCAGTTGGGTTTTTGTGGAAAATGGAGTTAATACTTTTATCTCTAGTGACAGATCCCACTCGAAAGCTGAGACTATTTATGCAACATTAGACTGCTTAAGCAAAGAACTACGAGAACCTGTTGAGGCATTCCTTTGAAAGAACTCGAACATGTCATTCCATGGTGTCATCTGGTTTTTGATGCCCATTCAGTGCCATGTATATTCAGGAGGTATGTTAATAGTTTCATTATGGTGAACAGGTTGTTCTTATACATATTCATTGTAGAATAACCATTCTTCATCTCTTTATTTATTATGTTTTTATTTTTAGATTGTTAAATGCAATACTATAACAGCATTTTTGCATCTTTGATGTCCTCTTAATACAAAGTTTGTACAACTTAATCCTTTATGGATGAAAATCATGTCTGTTTGTAATACTTTTTAGCTAAATTATTGGCACAATTATCATACTCTCCCTTTGTACTAGGAGTTGGATTGCATTTTACTCTTACTAAAAAATGAGCAAATTAGTCCCTGTACATTAGGTCAAATAGCAAATGACCAGTTTGTAGTAAAAGAAGCAAAATGCTATTTGACTTCTAGTAGAGGGCCTCCATGGTACTTTTACCATCGTTTTTTGTTTCTCATCTTCTTTTGCTTGCTTTTCCGACTCAAGGTTGTTGAATGTTACTCGGATTCAGGTTTGTGGGATCACATGGAATGTTGCATTGATAGTATTTTATTAACTTTGGCCTATGAAATCAAACTTGAATTTACTGGTTTCATTGTTTTCTTTCTGAAATAGGTATCCTCTATTCGTTCTTTGGAGAAGAGGCGAGGCCAGAGATTCTTTTTAAGTGTCGTAGTTTTATGCATTGTATTAACTTATAATTTCATTATTTTTAAAGGAACTAACCCTTAAAAATTTTACAGGGCCAAGACTTTGGGAGCTTAATGATATAAACAATCAATTATCATTGAATTTGGTTCCATGGTGTCCATTCTGGTAATCCATTCATTTATCTTGTTTCTTCATAAAGATAGAAATGACATTTTACAACTGCAACAACAATGCTAAACTAGGCCAAAATATGCAGAGCAAGACAAAGGTAGAGGCAGAGATTATGTGAATATAAATTGATGCGTATTTGATTAACCCTTTATCTTTACAAATTTTATTCCAAATTTTATAATCATTGATTCCAAGGATATAGTTAATTGTGTATTTTTTATTTTTATTTTACACGTAACCTTAATAAATTCTCATATATCTTTTTTTTAAATATTTATTTTTTAATATTTTACTATAAGAACACTTGTCAAAAAAAATTTACTTTAATATTAAAATCTAAAAATATTATATAAATATAATACTTTAAATATATAAATATAAAAATTTTAAAGACCTTCAATTTACAAGGCCGATGCTCTACCACTAAGCTATAGGTATTAAACATAAAAGATAGTTGGCTACTATACTAAAAAAGCCCCTTAAACTACTCCACTTTGTTTAAATGAGTCTTTAAACTATTTTTATAATTAAATAAGTCTTTATCCTTTGATTTTTACCCATAAAAGCATTTGATTTACATTTTATGTTCATTCAAAATATTTTTACTTTAATTTTAAAATCAAGTGTTTTCATGATAAAAATTATGGGTCATTTTGGTAGCAATACCAAAAACTCAAGCACCAAACTAAACATTAGAGTCAAATTCAGGTACCAAATGATAAATTAACCCGTTAATTATTACTTGAGATTTTATGCGTTATACCAAATTGGAAAAAGTTTGTAACTACAGAGGCTAAAAGTTGTTTTATCCCTTTCTGGAAATAAAAGCAAAGAGATTAAATTGCAAAAGTTTGAAGATTTATAGGACTGGGGAATAGTAAAAAGGCGAATTTTCTTATTGAATCCTGCTTCTGATTGTGAGTCCTCCAGTTTCCAATTCGAATTAGGGAATTCTTTAAAGCACCGCAATCGAAGTCATCAAACTTTCAACTGTACTCTGCAAATTCAACAATCTCCCTTCAAAACCCAATCTCTCTCTACAATTTCCAGAAAATTTTATGGATTTACCGAGCGAGGTCTCTCATTTCTTTTTTGTTTTGCAATTTATTTTTAATATTTAACTATGTTAACAAGTTTGAAATGGTTATTTATCAGTTAATTTAGGGTTTAGTTTATACATTTTATGCATTCAATTGAGAATTAGTACTGTCTGCTTAGTTTAACTTAAAAAGAAACGAAAACAAAACAAAATCATTGTTAAGAACAATTAGGGTTTAATTTATGTCGAGTTAGTAATAATTGGTTATTGAATTTGTCTAGGTTGGATTAAAACTGCTTTTCTCTCCAATTAGTTCCAATATTGTTGTTCGAACGGCATGGTAAGCTCTTAGTCAAAAACTTATCAAATCTTTTCTCCATTGATTATGATTCTGTTGCTAATTTTTTATTTTTATTTTTAATTTTATTTCATAGTTGTACAGTTGGGACTGTAATACCAGTTTACTCGACTTTTAAAGCGATCGAAAACAAAGATCAAAACGAGCAGCAAAAATGGCTTCTTTATTGGACTGGTTACCCTGCTATTCCAATTTTTCAACTTATCTCTGTTTTACATGCATCATGAATTTGTTCAATTATATTATTGTCTAAAAGATGGCTTCTTTATTGGATTTTGTTTCCGATGGACAAGTTATAGTTGGGAACAAACACGCACGATAAAGCACACAATGAAATCGCCATTTCACCGATGCATATACCCTATGCAAATTTTATTTTTATGTACTACTGATGGACTATGGAGTTAGATTATCCATTTTTTCATGCCCTGCTTGCCTTGTTTTCTTGTGCTATTAATGTATTTTAGATATTATATATTAAGATACATTTTGAGAAGTTAATAATGTATTATATAGATTTAGACGCATTCATATTTTTGTGTCGTGTTCATGTTTCTTTTTGTGTGTATTATCTTCGTTTTGCGTGATCATGTCATATCCAAAAGTATTTGGTCTACTTGAAGCTGGGGCTAATGAACTTCATACTGATTAAGTTGCTTGAATTCATTATTCAACTCTGTTTTTACGTTTCACAGAAGTTCTTATTTTTTGTTTGCAGTTTATGGATCTTTTAGTGTTGCTGAAGTGTTTGCTGACAAAATCCTCTCCTGGTACCTTTTCTTTAACTTAATTGTTGCAGAAATGGTTTTTTTTTTTTTTTTTTTGGTAAAAAGACCTCTCCAGTCCTCAAATTTGAAATTGCGCAAATTGGTCCTTCTAAAAAAATCAGAGCAATTTAATCCTTATCAATTTCGAAAGTGAGCAATTAAGGACAATCAATCACATCATTAATGTCTTCAGTCAATTGTACATAATTTTGATTGGTATAATAACAAATTTAGCTCTCGATGTTTACATGTTTTGTCAATTTGGTCTAGATTCTAAAAGATTCAACAAATGTTGCAGGCTAAATTTGTTTAATCATTAACAAATTGACAGAATGTGTAAACATCGAGGGCTAAATTTGTTATTATACCAATCAAAATTATGTACAATTGATAGAAGATGTAAACATAATGATTAGTTGTCTTTAATTGCTCACTTTCGAAATTGAGAGGAACTAGAGAGATCATTTTACCTTTCTTTTTTATTATGTTGTTCGGTTTTTTGCTTCATATTTACAAGTGAACTATCAGAATTAAAGTTTCATAATGAATTGTTCTTGCTACACTTTTTATACAACTAATTTATTACATATATGGTTGATCAATGTTTGGATTTACTGATTATTTCTTTTGGTTCTGGTTCTTGCTTATTTCTAGGTTTAAAGCATTCTCTTTCAAGTGTTATAAGGAAGTTCATTTTGTTTGTTTCCTCAGGTTTCCTCTCTACTACCATGCAAAATTTGCTTTTCTAGTTTGGCTTCAACTTCCATCTTCCAATGTAAGCTCAGTTTTTGCTTCTGTTTCACAGATAGGATAGCTTATTACTTTGATCCTGCACGCACCAATTTTAAAAGGGTATCCATGTTTATTAGGGTAAAATTGCACTCTTAAGTTTATTCCATATTTTTTGCAAACTGTATTTGAATATTCCTTTTTTGTTATTGTCTTTATATGCAACTAGATGATCAATATACACTTCATAACTGATTGGTCTCTAACAGGGGGCCAAGCATTTGTATAAGAGCCATCTCCGTCCATTTCTACTTAGGCACCAAGCTACGTTTGATAAAATATTGGAGTTCATTAACAGTGAAATGGTAAGAATTTGTTCCTTTGATATATTACAAGTGTTTGTTGTGGCTCATGCCGATAATTTCCACTCATCAACCACTGGTTCCATCTTCATTCTTATTTCCACAAACATGATTTTGTCACTAAACTGGAGAGTGGTTCCCTGGGACTAGGAATTTAGGAATTTAAACATTTAACAGTAATTGTAAAATGTTAGAGGCCTGATTGATTTAATGAAACTGTAGAGCAAAATCGTTAGTGCACGCCAAGCAGAAATCAAGTTTGCAAGGACACTTATCGCGAAGCTCATGGCATCAGGTACATCGTCGGACCATTATTAATTTATTCTATGTTGGAAGTACCACACTCACCTGCAAAGCTATATTTAAAGTTTCTGTATTTACATTTTTTTTTTAATTGAAGTACCTGGCAGATCCTTGTATTATAGGGATTGGATCAAATTAGTCTCTCTATTATTAAATGGATCAATTTACTCCCTATACTATTAAAAGGAATCAAATAAGTCTAAATTGTAATAACGAAGTTAACATTTACAGTGTCAAAAATGTCTTGAAACTTATTTTTTCATTTGCAGTTCAATTCCAAACAGAAGACAAAAGATTTTGTTTACAGAACCATAAAAACTTAGAAAATATTAACTCTCTTAAACAGTAAATGATTTTTTTTACAGTAAATGTTAACTCTATTTCAATTTGGCCTTGTTTGATTCTTTTTAATAGTATAGAGACTAAATTGATCCATATAATAGTAGAGGGGGCTATATTGATGAGGTCCCTATAATAGAGGGACCTCTTAAGTACATTCACCTATTTTTTTCTTAAATCTACCACTTCACTAAGCATTTTTCTAAACACATTGCTAGGTTTTAAGGCTCTAATTTGTTCTTATGGTTAAGTTTGATGCACTATAAAATAAATTTAAATAATCAAAATAAGTGTAAAAGCTTCAATGGAATTGAATCTCTCGTTTTCTTCTTATTACCAGTGAACCAGATTGTTTGGTATCTTATTCACCCTATGCAAACACCACAAAATCGTTCCATCGAAGGCCCAAGACAAGTAGATTCTTCAGATACACAATCAAACAGTGAAGACTGATGCGGTCATAATAAGCCTTAATTTGCAGACATTGCCTCTATTGGTAACCTCCTTACTCTACCACTTTTGGTTAAATATTTGTTTGTACCAATATTTCTCGAGTTTCGGATAAGCTTTAAAAAAGGTTCAGTATATACGTACAGAGTTTCTGTTGGAAATATGATTTCTTGGATCCATCCTACTATCATGTTTGTGTGTGTGTATATATATATTTGTAAATAGGAGTTTTTTATCTGTAATTTTTGCCTTTGCAGCTTTTGCTGAGGGAAAATTTGTACAAGGTATAGAAATTGTTATAGTCAACCCTTCTTCAATGTCAATGTAAAACTAAAATATTCATAATCTTTTACATGATTTATATTTGTTTAATTTGGTGATTGTATTTCACCCTCTATTGATAGATTGTGTGCCTCGAGAATCATATATAATATATATATATATATGCATGCATTTAAGATTGTGGAGAGTTATATTTTGATGATTGAAATTTCAATATGCTATATCAAAGATTGAAGAGAAGCGATTAATTTACATCACATTACATATCAGAAACATCTAATTATATAACAATATCATATTACATGTTAAAAACAATCAAGATCTTGTGAAGTTTTTGAGTTGTTTGCTACTCTTGCTCGGCTTGCTAAATTTTCTTGAAATGCATGACAAACCCTTGGGCGGCTTTTGTCTGTCTAGGCAGAAAATATAGAGCCTTGAGATTGTTTTTACAGCACTTATATCATCCATGCATAGTATATTGGCTTACCTCAAACTACACACCATTTTGTTGATCCGTGCAGCAAACATAACCATCGAAAATCTTGCTCGTGTTACGCGGAAACTTTAACTCATTTCCATCAACTCTAACATTAGATGGTGAGAAGGCGAGAAGAAGCACATATTAAAAAACAAGGTTGATCTAACGGTTAGCAATAGAGAGGTGGAGTTAAGTGGTTTTAAAGTTGATTTTATTTCTAAAAATCGAGTTTTGAAGAAAATTGAGTGGGGATTTGTGAAGAAGCCATTGAGAGAAGCATTTTGATGCCTATTTTCGCTGGAGAAGGAACAGTTAAGATTCAAGAAAAAGGGAAAGGGTTAGATCGTCCATTGTTGCAGAGGAGGAAAGAAAAGAAATAATTTGATCAATAGTTTAGGAAATAATTTTTTAATCAAAGAAAACAATTCAGAAATAGGAAAAGGAAATATTTTTTTTTAAAATATGTGGAATAGTTAACATGTCACCTAAGATAAATAGTGTTAATGACACTTAACAATTGGATGATTATTTTGTAATAATTCAATAATATTAGTGATAATTTTATAAAATTTTGAAAGTTGGGAAGCTGAAATGTTATTTAAATCAAAGTTTAGGGATGGTTGTTGTAATTCACCCTTAGTTATAATATTGTTGTTTAAAATAGTGTTGTTTAGTTTAAACTTGAAGAACACAACACCCCCACTTTACTCTCTCGCCTTTCAATATTTCCAAATTTACAGTTAAAAACACTGCAACCCCCCCGCCCCCGCCCTACCAAAAAAAAATGATAGGCGGACGAAGGGAAGGTGGGTTGATGAGAAAAGCATCGCAGTCAGTGGTGAAATCAAGAATATTAATAGCTGTTGCCATTGGGATTTCCGTTGGTTGCCTCTTCGCTTTTCTTTATCCTCACGGTTTCCTCTCTTTCTATTCCCCTGCTTTCCACTCCCAGGTTCCTTTCATTTTCTGCATTTTCAGGAATTCAATTCACTTGCTCTTTAGATCAAATCTTGATTTACTTTATGCCTTAATTATATAACCTTTACTTCAATTTTCATTCCTTTGTTAATTGGGATGCTAAATTTGTTATTTATTTATATTTTTGCTTTGGACTGAAACTGGAGAATTCTGTATCGAGCTTTTAGCAATGTTAAGTAAAACTCCTCTATGTCCTTCTCAATCTCGATATTGATCAAAATGATCCCTCTCAAAAGATTAGAACAATTTAATCCCTCTCAGTTTTGAAAGTGAGCAACTGAGGATAGTTAATCATGGGGTTAACGTTGTCTGTCAATTGTACATAATTTTGTTTGTTATAATTACAAATTTAGCCTTGGATTTGTGTAAATGTTGCAGGCTAAATTTGTTATTATACCAATAAAAATATGTTGTCCTTAGTTGCTCACTTTTGAAATTGATGGGACAAATTGCTCTAATTTTTTTTAGAGGGATCAATTTGCTCAAGATAGAATTTAAAAGTGACCAGAGGGGTCTTTTTACCGCAATGTTATGACTGACTTCTGCTCTTCATTTTTGTTCTTGGTTTATTGGAATTTTGAACCACGTTATTTAGTTAATTTGGTATTGAGAATTGATATATTTATGTTGTAAAATGTTTCTAAATCTGGTAATGGTTTATTTGGGTTTTTACAGAGTTTGTTGAAGTTAGATTTGATCATCTAATCTAGTGTTTGTTAAGTGGGAATTTTTTTCAGCACCAATGTGGTAATTAGTAAACAAAATGACTGCAATTTTTACTCGTCTCTGTGTTAGGTTCTATCTTCCAAATGTGAACCGTCTCATAGGTTGAACGAGTTGAAAGCGGAGTATGCGGCCGAATTGGAGAAAAACGAAGAGTTGAGACAACAAGTTAAGGAGCTTACTGAAAAGGTTAGGTTGGCTGAACAAAAGAAAGATCATGCACAGAAACAAGTCGAGGCATTGGGTAAATGGCGTAAAGCGGGGCCTTCCGGAACCGTTAAAGGTTTAAGAACAAACCCCACGGTGATTCCAGATGAACCCGTTAATCCGAGATTGGCGGAAATTCTGGAAGCTGTTGCTGTCGGAAGAGAGCTTATAGTGGCACTTGCAAACTGGAATGTGAAGGAGTCGTTAGAGATTTGGTTCACAAACATTAAGAGAGTTGGCATAACTAATTATTTGGTTGTTGCTTTGGATGATAAGATCACTGAATTTTGCAAGTCAAATAATGTTCCAGTGTATAAGAGAGATGCAAATGATGGGATTGCTTCTATTGGGAGGACGGGGAATAACCATGCTGTTTCGGGATTGAAATTTCATATCTTGAGAGAGTTTTTGCAGCTGGGGTATAGTGTTCTCCTTTCGGATATCGATATTGTGTATTTACAAAACCCTTTCGATTATCTTTATAGAGATTCAGATGTGGAATCCATGACCGATGGCCATGATAACATGACAGCCTATGGATTCGATGATGTCTTCGATGAACCTGCAATGGGATGGGCTCGATATGCACACACAATGCGTATATGGGTTTTTAACTCTGGTTTCTTCTATATCAGACCTACAATCCCTTCAATCGAGCTCTTAGATCGTGTGGCTGGTCGCCTTGCTAAGGAACCAAAGTCATGGGACCAGGCAGTTTTCAATGAGGAACTTTTTTTCCCTTCACATCTCAGGTACGAAGGGCTTCATGCTGCTCGGAGAACTATGGATTTCTATCTCTTTATGAACAGCAAAGTCCTTTTCAAGACTGTGAGGAAAGATGATAGACTGAGTAAGCTTAAGCCGGTCATTGTTCACATAAATTACCATCCTAATAAGCTCCAACGAATGAAAGCTGTCGTGGAATTCTACGTTGATGGCAACCGCGATGCATTGAAACCTTTTCCCGATGGTTCAGAATGGAAATGGTAAACTGTGCTTTACTCATCACTTCACAAGTCAGCAACTGGTGCGAAAGACTCATCCTGTAAATGGCTCAAACCGACGCATATTCATTACACAGATACGAGTACACACATACACAAAAAAAAGGTGGTTCATTCTGTTTATTCCCTACTTGTGCAGAAAGTAAAAGCAACTACCCAAAGGTACATAGTTTTACTTTATTCTATCTTTGCTATTAAGATTTGTTCTTTGACTGCTTTGAGTTTTTCCTTTTATAGCAGTTCAAAATTCGTACCAATCGATACGAACTCCTCAATTCTTTCACTTTTTGATATGTCTATTCATGTGAAGAAGGCTTAACTAGGGTTTATGCTTGAATTCTTTGAACATATTGAAGAACCTTTTTAGAACATCTACACTTCTTCCATTTAGAGTAAAAATATTACCCTTTTTCTTATTGAAGGGTTCCGAAAAATGGGCGTATAAACGAGTGGCATGATCATAGTGGATGTATTAATCTCATTTCGAATAAGAAAATGAAGACCTTTGTGTATATGAATGAGCGAACTACACATTTAATTAGACAAGTCTTTTGGTATATTCGATTTTGAATTAATCGGCTAATGGTTAATGATCAAATAGAACTCACTTTTGGGATTCAATTAGTATCAAAATGAGCAAAGCCAGTGGATGTATTGGTAAAACAATGAGAGTGCCTGAGGAGGATGTATAGTAAGAGACTGTGGCTGCAATGCAATGCAATGCAACGGCCGCATCGTAACAGAAACGAACTTCTCCGAATCGCATCACGACTATTGCAGTCAAAATTTGTTACGTAACAGCCAATAAATGGTGGGACAACATTGCAACAATTTGTTACAAAGATGAGAGATCCTTAGAAAGCATTAAAGCATAGCCACCCCGGTCTTTCCTATCTCTAGGTATTTTGTTGTATCTGTAAATTTTCAAGAATCAACAAGTTTCGTAACCTAATATCATAGTGTAAATTTTGGCCGTGACACAATGCATCTGTAACAAGCTTTTCAAAATCGAATTGAAGTTGAAACCGGTTCGACTATCAATTTTAGATTTGATCAGTCCGATCGGTTTTGTTTGGTTCAATTAATTAAATTATTAAAAATGTATTTGAAAAAAAACGATTCAATTGGTTTGCATTGGTTCATGGATTAACTGGTTCAACCCTTTATTTCATATCAATACCCTGATTTGTTTGGTTTCGAAAACAATGTTAAATAGATGAAAAAACAAATAAATAGTGAGTCTCAAATATCATTCTTTTATTTCTTTTTTTGTCCTTTTAAGGGTGTTCTTCGATTTTCTATTCAACAATATCTAATCTCCTCAACAATTTGTAAGTTTTAATTAAATCGTTTTTCATTATATTATTACGGGTTAATTTAATTTTTGAAAGAAAAATATCAAATTATAAATTTGAAAGCGAGTCAACCCTCAAGCTTTCAATATTAAAATCTGAGTCTGCCCCATTTTTAAATGAGCTTAATATTTGGCTTATGTTACAATTTGACTGTTGAATTATATATATTTTCTCATTTTAGTATCTAAACTTTTTTTTTACCAATTTAGTACTTAAGCTCAACTATCATTTCGTCTCAATTTACTAAGAAAAAATAAAAGCTGCCTATAAGAACATAAAATGTGACATATTCGTATTGAACATGAGTAATTTTAAGGATAAAATGGGACAAAAATGACAATTTAGGTATCAAAGTAGGACAACAAAAGTTTAAGTGCCAAAATGATAATTAAAAAAAATAGTTCAAGGCTAGGTTTTCAAAATCGGATTAGTAGTCGAGTTGGTCAGGTTATCAGTTCGATCAATCCATTTGGTTCAATTAAATAAATTATTAAAAATTTATAATAAAAAATAAAAAAAAACCCAATTCCAATTCAACTGATTTTTTTCCCGGTTTAATCGCTTTGTACTAATTCTTGGGTCAATCAATCTAATTCTTTTCTCTTTACCAATATTTTAGTCGGTTCTCGATCTAATCAATCTAATCCAATTCAAACAACCATGATTTAAGGGTCCCATCATGACTTAAGCTTCTTCTTTTTTGTCAAAACTAATTTCTCGAGTCTAATATTTTTATCTAAATTCACTATTTGGCATTTTTTTTAGCTATTTAAATTTTTCGGATAAAGTTAAAAAAATAAAGTAGTTAATTGTAATTTTGTTAAAATCGCAGGCAATATTTGTAATTTTACCATGAAGTTCATGGAAACCAGAAGTCCCCGAATCAAAGGCTAAGTCAACCCGGTGAAATAGTGGTAGTATATCCCAGAACCTCCTAAAATCCTCACACTTCACAGTTCAGTTCACACGAAAAAAATCCCTAATCAAAAAATGGGGAAATTGTGGCTAATTTGCATTGCTTCGATCTCGATCCTTCTCCCATTTCTCTGCAATGCTTTCTCTCCCGAAACGCCGACGGATCGCCGAGTCCTTGTTCTCCTTGACGACTTCGCCATCAAGTCGTCACACTCCCTCTATTTCAATGCCCTCAAATCACGTGGCTTCGACCTGGAATTCAAACTCGCCGATGATCCAAAGATCGCCTTGCAACGCTACGGCCAGTATCTTTACGATGCCTTGATCCTCTTCTGCCCCTCCGTCGAACGTCAGTCATTTCACATTACCATTTTCTTTCTTTCTTTTAATGTTTTCGAATTAATTAGAAATGTATTTTGTTTTATTAGGATTTGGAGGATCTATTGATGTTGCCGCCATTGTCAATTTTGTTGATTCGGGTCATGATTTAATTGTTGCGGCGGATGTTAATGCTTCGGATTTGATTCGGGAAGTTGGTACTGAATGTGGAGTTGATTTTGATGAGGTCTGATACGCATATATTTTTGTATAATTTTATGCTTCAGTCTTTGTTATCGCTTGCTTGATTGTTCATTAAAGCTTGGTTGTTTGCTGTGTAGGATCCTTCGGCTATGGTTATTGATCACATTGGCTATGCTGTTTCGGGAACTGAGGGAGATCATACATTGATTGCCAGTGATGATTTTATTAAGTCTAATGTGATCTTAGGAGGCAAAAAAATTGAAGTAAGTATAAATGTCAGCCAGCATTGTTACTCTTATCCTCTTATTATGTTCTGGATACTTTTATGACCAAGTAAGTTTGGGGTTGTTCCTATTATGATAATGATAAAATGTTATATGCTAGTGCACCTTTCTTAAGATGTTTTCTAGTTTGTTATACTGAACTGGGGTTCTGGAGCCACTTGCTGATTATCTTCTAGGATGGATGCAGGATGTGAATCAATGGGGCAAATTTATCGGAAGAACTCTGAATAATTTTATATTAATTTGTACAAGCAAAATTCTTGAATCATTTGCTTAGATTTAGTTTAAGTTGTAAAGAAGAAATGAAGTATCGAAACTTTTACCTGATTCTACTCATAAATGAAGATTAAAAGAAATGAAACTTTTAATCACTTATGATAGTTGTTAGAGATTTTGTTTTCAATTTAAGGGAACACAATTGATATATATATATATTGTTGACTGTTAACCCAGGAATATTCATATGCTCCAAATGCTAAATTTTGATAAATATTAGTGGGGAAAGTATTCTTTTCACTAGAAGTTTTAAAATTTTCAATTTGTGGGGGCTAAAATACTACTTTTATTAAATTTTAAAATTTCTATAATAATTTCAATATTATTTCAAAATTTAAGGGCATGATGACCTTTGATTATTTTTACTATAGCTGTATATTTTATGAGCCAACAGGAATTCTGATATATTTTTTTAAGCTCATTGCATATTATGGACTTTTTAGATTACATCGATATTTCTGATTAGTTTTCATTAAACTTGCTGCAGGCTCCTATACTTTTCCGAGGCATCGGCCATTCAGTGAGTCCTGCCAATAGCTTGGTATGCTGCTTCCATCTGATCTGAGGGAATTTAAACATGTACAATTTATCAATGACCACAATGGTCCTTTTTTCCCCCTTAACACATGCACTATTTTTAGGTGTTGAAAGTTCTCTCAGCTTCTCCATCTGCCTATTCTGCTAATCCCAAGTCGAAGCTGTCAACTCCTCCACCATTGACTGGTTCTGCTATCTCCTTAGTTTCAATTGTCCAGGTACATCTATGTAAACTGTTCATATATCTGCATGTCTAGAACATGAAAGTTTTGTCCTTTCCATCGTACTTTAAGATGGTTTCACTAAAGATGAATGGAAGAAACTTAGTTTGCTGTGACTCAAATAACCATGCTGTTCAAATAAGTTTGTGATACTTTTTTCTTTTTTCCTTTTTAGGCAAGGAACAATGCACGGCTTCTGATTACTGGCTCACTAAGCATGTTCAGTAACAGGTATAATAACTGTTAACTGATTCCTCCATTGATGATTTTTTTTTCTTTTTATGTTTTCTTTTATTTTGAATTTAATAACATGTCATGTTTCTTAATGAACTTTTAAATATTTTCAGGTTTTTCAGATCTGATGTGCAGAAAGCTGGGAGCCAAACTAAGTGAGTGAATTTTTAACTTTCTAAGCTACCTTTTCAATATAAGAACTTAAGTAATATTATCCAAAATTAGCAGTAACCTATTCTGAATAAATAAAAGGAAACAAATTAAGAAGTTTTTAGGTTGCCACCCTCATCATACAAAGTCCATATTAAAGCTTCGACTTTTATATGGATCTTCTTATCTGGATGCATTTCCCAACTTGAGATTACGTTTTATATGTCTTTGCAGTTGCACCTAAGTGCATACTGGGTTTGTTGTTTAACTGATGTACTTAAAACACGATATATTTGAGAATGTTCTTTCTGATGGCAGACATGAGAAATCAGGCAATGAACAATTTTTGACTGAAATTAGCAAATGGATTTTCCATGAAAGAGGTCATCTTAAGGTAGGCATGTCGATCAATTTATTCATAAATATATGATTCTTTTATTACGGCATCATTTTGGGGCATGTTCTTGGTCCTTTTTATGTATATTTTGTATTCATGTTTTTTATCCTTAGGCTGTAAATGTGAAACACCACAGAGTTGGGGAAACAGATGAACCTGCATTATACAGGATTAATGATGAGTTGGTACTTCTGCTACCTTGTCTATTTTGACGTAATGCTGAGCTTCATTTTGTAGAAATTAACTGAAAAGAAATCTGTATATTTCAATCAGGAATACTCAGTTGAGATCTTTGAGTGGTCTGGAACAAGCTGGGAGCCATATGTTGCTAATGATGTCCAATTGCAGTTTTACATGATGAGCCCCTATGTTTTGAAAACTTTATCATCTGACAAAAAGGTATGTCATTTGTCTCTTGAGCTCATATGGTTTGTGATATCAGTCTTCCCTCAATACGAAGTCATCCATAAATGGTTAAAAAAAATATTGGTCCATATTTTGTCTTGCAGGGTCTATATTCCACATCATTTAAGGTTCCCGATGTTTATGGTGTTTTCCAATTCAAGGTCGAGCACCAAAAGCTTGGGTATACAAGTTTATCCCTTTCAAAGCAGGTAACTAATTTTGTTTTCTCATGATCCTGGATACAAATTTCTATCTTGAGACCGAAGTCTCTTACTAGTTATCGCATTTTATTCTAAGAATGGAAGCTTGTAACAGTAGAAGTTAAAATTCGAGAAACCTTGTTCTTTTTCTCTTTTCTTATTAGAAAAATTGTCTCAATTTCCCCTATCCAAATATTGTCATCTATGATTGCCTTTGTGGAGCTATTCCTTTGGGTCTTTCACAATTCGTGGTATATATTTTTCGAATTTGAGCGTAATTTGCTAATATATGGAATTGGATTGCAGATTCCTGTCAGGCCATATAGACACAATGAATATGAAAGATTCATACCTGCTGCTTACCCCTATTATGGAGCTGCATTTTCTATGGTACCACTTTTTTACTCTCTCAACCAATGTTTACGTTATAGCTTATAAGTAGACCTTTCAACACTGATCCGAACTTGAAAAAGCAACATGATTAATCTGAAACTGATTCAACCTGATATGACTATAAAAAGCCAACAGCCAAGAATTTGAACCAGGAATGATCCAAACTTGTTATGACCTGAATTAATCCGAAATGACTTGAACATGTGTCAAACTCAAATGACAGAACCCGAAATGACTTGACTGGCAAACCTGAATGTCCCTGACCCAAAATGAGGAACCTGAAATGATCCGAGCTGACATCACCTGGATATTTTTGTAGATATCATCATCATCACCATAACTATGAGCTGTTGTTTCTCAGAAAAATCACTAGGGTGACGTATTAACTTTTGATTTGGCCTTTTATTTTTGTAGATGGCTGGATTCTTCATCTTCTCGTTTGTTCATCTCTACAGCAAGTAAAACTGTAGCATCTCTAGCTTGCAGGCCGTGGACCGTTGGATTCGAAATTTTTGAGTGGCACAAATGATGCAATAGAAATGTTTAGGGTTTTGAAATTTATGCGTTATGTTATTTACTGGTTAGAGGAAAAAAAATATGCCGTAGAGTTAACCGTTCAGTTTCCCCTACTTTCTCTTTTACGCTGTTATAATATTTCAGAAATACTATTATTATTTTTCATTTTTGACTTTCTTTGCTCTTTCTGGAAAACTTTCCTTTTACAAGTAACTTGATAATAATATCAATAGATAAATGAAAAAGAAATGAGACAACAAAAAATATCTAACAATGAATTTCTTTTTCAATAAAAAAGATCATCAAAATTTGTTTTAAGACAAACAAATAATTAGACTTGTTCATGAGTTAAATTACTTGAAATTTAGAAGACTTTGGATAAAAATATTAGGTTTGAAAAATAGATTTAGGCAAAAAAATTAAATTCGTTTAACATATGGATTGGACTTAAGCTTGAACATTTAAAACTTGAGTTTGGATGACTTGTTTTTAAGTTTATAATATTTTATATTATGTTATTTTTATATATTATGTAATTTATAATACATTAAAAAAATAAAAATATATTAAATATATAATACTACTCTAATGTAAACATTAAAATAATGTTAAGATAATTATATAAAATTTTCAATAAATAAAAATATATAAATTATTAAATTAAAATAATATAAAAAAATTAAATTAAACAAATATATGGACGGACCTAAAATGAGTTTAAAATAATATTTTACAAATATAGGTATATTTGGAAAAAAAATTAAATTGATATTTCGGGTCAGGCCAAGCTTACGATTTAGCTAGACCTATGAACTACCCTACAGAAAATTTATTAAAACTTAGCAAACAAGCAAAACTTTTCACGTTTTTTTTTTGTTGTTGTTGTTGTTGCTTAATGCTCAATTTGGCGCCCAAATTATGCTTCTTTTTTCACTTTGGTATTTAAATATTTTGTCCCAAATTGATACTTAAACTATCATTTTATTATCTGATTCAACCTTTTTTTGTACCGATGTTAAAAAAATTGGTCATCATGTGACACTAATTGCAATATGTCGCGTGGCATATCTAATCAATCACAATGTACCACATGATAATTAAGTTTATTTAAAATAAAAACATTAAATTTAAATTAAAAACATCTTTGATTTTGACTCATCATTAAACGGTGTTGACCAGTCATTGCTCGGCGTTGATCGTTATTGACATGTCATTGATCAGTATTGGCCACTGTTAACAAGTCGTTGATCGATGTTGACCATGCACGTGGTCTATTAGAATGCACCACGTGTCCTTTTTTAAATTTTAATATTATATATACTATATATATATATATTAAAAATGTTAAAAAATCATATATAATAAATTTTATTTTTTAAAATTTTTTAAATTCTAGAATTTAAAATAATAAATTTAAATTCAAAACAATTTAAGTTTTTTTTCTAGAATATATATTTTTTTTAATTTAAGTTTTGTTTTTTCAAATTTTTAAAATTTAAATACTTTTTTTAAATTTTTAAATATTATTTTGACATTTAAAAATTATATTTATATATTTTTAATTTTTTTAAAAAAAATTAAATTTTTATATATTATATATAATTTCTTTCACATTTTTAATCAAAATAATATATAATATATAATATGTAAGAAAACAGAAAAAAGACACATGATGCGTTCTAATAGCGACATGTGGATACTCGACGATGATAAAGGCAATTAAGGTTTGGTCAACTGTGAATCAAAGTCAAATATGTTTTTTAAATTTAAATTTAACATTTTAATTTTAAATAAAATTAATTACCATGTGATATATTGTAATTGGTTGAATGTGTTACATGGCACATTTTGATTGACACAATGTGACGACCAAAAAAGCTTTCAAAGAAATAGCCATTAAGTAGTAAAATTTTGAAGTTATGCAAGAAAACTCTCTGAAATCTGGTGAAGTTTCTCCTCATCGGGATGCTGATTACGGAGATGGTTTTCGGATAGAGGCGGATCGTATCACTAAGAAAGTCCGCTTTAAAGAAGGAATTGGTGAAGAAGTCATGGATATGCTGGTTGGAAACGAATCAAGTCCAAAAATATCCTGGAAAGATAAACTCCTGGGGACCAAATCTTGCACAATTGATGATGAAAGATTGGGTCCTCTTAGAGACTAAAGTGTTGAAGATCTTGAATTCCTGGAGGGAGACATACGCAGATCAATTGTTAATGGCACTCCTGCCATTGATTTTTCGGAAAGGATTCAACAAATCCTATTCAAAGAAATGGAATCAACAGTAGTGATCAAATTGCTCGGAAGAAATATCGGGTATGGGGCTCTTTCTAACCGAATTAGTAGCTTATGGAATCCGTCCAATCCTTTCCATTTCATGGATATTGAGAATGGATATTATTTGGCTAAATTTCATTTCGTTCATGATTACACCATAGTTCTGTCTCAGGGGCCATGGTTGGTTTACGGCCAATATCTGACAGTACAACCTTGGACCAAAGATTTCAGTCCCTCTCAACCTTTTCCAATCATAGTACTGGCTTGGATTCGACTACCAGGCCTTCCGGGCTTCTTATACAAGAAGAAAATTCTCGAAGCAATAGGAGGGCTTATTGGGAAAGTCGTCCGGTTAGACCTCAATACCGACAGCAGAACCAGAGGTCGCTTTGCTAGGATGGTCGTTTACATCAACTTGGACAAGCCATTGACGGCTCAAGTTCTTGTTAATGGCATGAAACAAAGGGTGGAATATGAAGCGTTGCCGGCGATTTGTTATAATTGTGGAAAGTATGGGCACACCAAGGAACTATGCCCTTTGTTGCAAACGGAGGCTACACCGGGGGAAAAACAGGCAGAAAATGTCCCAACAACGGCAGAGAAAGGAGGAGAGGAGGAGACGTACGGGCCTTGGATGGTGGTTGATAGGAAATCACGGAGGAATTTAAAAAAAAAAAACAATCTTTCCAAAAGAATCAACAATGAAAATGGTAACTCAGGCTCCAGATTTGAAGTCTTGGCACATTCGGGAAGGAAAGAAGATTTGAAATATGAACAAAATAAAAGGAAAGATAAATAGATTGCGGTCATTCAAAATTCTGAGAACGTTCGCATTAATGTAGGGGCGCAGGAAAAGATGCCTCGGGACAGGTCTAGAGTTAATAAAGGGATACAGCTGGAGAGAGGTAAAACGCTCAGTGGACTGTCGGCTACTCAAAATGTTCTCCCAATCAATGCGCTAGCAGTACAGACACAAAACACGAATGGGCAAGGACTGAATCTAGAAGGTTCACCTTTGAATAAAATTGTGACAGGTAATTTAGAGACTGATATGCTGCAGGCCATTAATGAAGGGGGCCACCTTGCGACAAAAGTGCAACGTATTACTCCGAAGCAGGAAGCTCATTAAATAATGAGCTGGTGGGTCGATCATTGTCTATTGAGGACAAAGCTTTAGAAGAAGAAGGCCCATCTCTCATTAAACCTGTAGATGACCCAATAAAATTTGATTCGAAGCAGGCCGTTAACGGGCCAGTATCTCCTTGGGCCAACAAAGACCATTTTTTCACCGAAACAGGGAGTTCTTCTATACAGACTTCTTCTAATTTTTTTAATAATAATAAGTCGGTTATAGGATATTCTATATTACATGAAAATGGTACTTTTTCACCGCATATACACACATCCCGTCTTAATCCTATTTTCGATGTTCATGAATTAAATGGAGTTGATAGCCATTCCATGTCTACCAAGACTGGTTCAACATCGGCTAAGTTGGTTGAAGTTCAGATGGTTGATTCTCTTGGCAGTCTTAATAATAATAGGCACACGGCCGTTACATTCAAAGAGAAAGGGCCTAATGAAGGTATGATCAAGAATCGATTTTCCGGGAAATTAACGGGAAGTAAGGAAGGTGGCTTTCGGGCCACTAGAAAAATAAACAAAATTACGCATGGGAAAGGGAATAATCTTAAAATTAAGAATTCCTCTAAAATTCCTTTAAGTGATTCTATGACTAGGTTGGCCAAGGCTATCTCCATGCCTAAAAATGTGGATTCAGACGCATTTATCCCGTACACTGGTAAAAGTGTTTAATTTCATTTTATTACTTGTTTGGATTGATTGGCTCTTCAATTTTGTTAAGTGCTGATAATACTATTATTTTTCTTAATCTATTATGAATTTTAATCTTTCTATATTTTCTTGGAACTGTCAAGGGTGTGCCAGTAGTAAATTTCTCCGAGCATTTCGTGAGTATAATCTCGATTATAAACCAGACATTGTGTGTCTTCTGGAGCCAAGAGTTAGTGGTCATAAAGCTAATTCTATTATTGATAAGTTGGGATTTGATCGTTCTCACCGTATTGAGTCTGTTGGTTTTTCAGGATGCATCTGGGTTGATTGGAAGGATTATATTTCCATCAGCATTATTCACAATCATCCTCAGTTTATGCTTCTTAGTATTAAGGACACTAATTTTAATAATGGTTTTTTTATTTTTGTTGTTTATGGTAGTCCTGACAGAATTAAAAAGAAATCTCTCTGGGATGATCTAATAGATGCCTTACCTCAAGATCCCCTGCCATGGATGATTTTGGGCGATTTTAATGTCATTCTATCCCCCAAGGACAAAAAAAGTGATCAATCGAAAGGTAAGAGATGTAACTTATTTGGTAACTTTGTTGATATTTGTAATTTGCAGGATCTTGGGTACATAGGACCTTCTTACACCTGGCAAAGAGGAAATACATCTGAGAGATTGGATAGAGCATTGGCAAATGATGCTTGGATTTCTGCTTTTCCACATTCTCTGGTTTATCACCTCCCCCGCATTAAATCGGATCATAGGCCCATTCTCCTTAAAACTAGGCCTACGCTTAACGTCCCAAGAGGGAGACCTTTTCATTTTCTTGCAGGATGGACGGAGCACGCAAATTTTAAGGATTTGGTCTCTAGCAAATGGAGATACTCAGGTAACATGGCTGTTTCGTTATCTGGATTTACCTCACATGTAAAGGATTGGAACAGGCACACTTATGGGTATATAGGCACTCGTAAAAGACAACTTTTGAGATCTCTTGGGAATATTCAGAAAGCTATGGACCAGTCGACCTCTAGAAGATTAGCCAATTTGGAGGTGGAGGTTCGAGATGAGTTGGAAAATATGCTCAACCATGAGGAACTTTTATGGAGACAAAAGGCTAGATGTGATTGGCTTCAGTTTGGGGACAGGAATACCAAGTTTTTTCATAATCAAACGATGCAAAGGAGGAAATTTAACCGCATATTGGCTTTACGTCTTAGTAATGGGGAGTGGTGTTCAGAGCAGGATATTCTCAGTGATGAAGCCGTCAAGTATTTTGAGAATTTATATGGGGAAATTCCAAGTCCCACGTCTAATGTCCCTTCTGATATTTTTTCCCGTCTTAAGGAGCAAGATATTGATTTTCTTAATAAGGTGGTGTCCAATGAGGAGATTAAGAATGCCCTTTTTGATATGGCGCCACTGAAAGCTCCAGGGAGTGATGGTTTTCATGCACATTTCTTCCAAAGTCAGTGGGATCTAGTTGGAGGGGCGGCTTGTGAGTGGGTACATGGAGTTTCTGATGGTAACAGTATTGAGGAGGAACTTAACAACACTCTCATTGTGCTTATCCCGAAGAAAGAACGCCCGGATGATTTCAGTCAATTTCGACCAATCAGCCTTTGCTCGGTTTTGTATAAGTTGGTGATGAAGGTGATCGCTAATAGATTCAAAGTGGTGTTTCCAAATTACATTTCCCCACAGCAAGCAGGGTTTATTGCGGGGAGGAACATATCGGATAATGTCATTATTGCGCAGGAAATTATTCACTCTATGCGCAGTAGGAGAGGTGGTAAGAAATGGATGGCCATTAAATTAGACTTGGAGAAAGCTTATGACAGGGTCAGTTGGAAGTTCATAGAGGTATCACTGGACGCTGCTGGGATTCCCGAGAGACTCAGAAAGGTAATTATGAACGCTATCTCCTCCTCCACTATGCAAATTCTTTGGAATGGTGTCCCATCTCGATCCTTTAAACCTGTAAGAGGGATTAGACAGGGTTGTCCGTTATCACCTTATCTTTTCGTTCTTTGTATGGAATGGTTAGCTTATCTCATCAACTCAGAGATAAATACTGGCAAGTGGCAGCCTATTAGGCTTTCTAGATCGGGACCGGCCTTATCCCATCTCTTTTTTGCAGATGACCTGATTATTTTTTGCAAGGCGGAAATGGATCAAGCCCTTTTGCTAAAGGAGATTCTGAAACGTTTTTGTGACATTTCGGGTCATAAAATAAGTGCTAGGAAAAGTAACATGTTTTTTTCAAAGGGTGTGGATATCAATTTAAGTGATCAGATTAGCCAACTTTTTGGTTTTCAGAAGGTGCTTAATCTAGGAAGTTACTTGGGGGTACCTCTTCTACATGATCGTGTCACTAAGAGCACTTTGAACTTTGTGATCGAAAAAGTGAGAAGCAAACTTCAAAATTGGGATGCTCGAAAACTTTCCCTTGCAGGGCGTATTACTCTTGCTCAATCTGTTCTCCTGGCTATTCCTAGTTATTTCATGCAGTCCTTAGCTATTCCGAAAGGGGTGTGTGATGAGTTAGAGAAGATAGCCAGACAATTTATTTGGGGAGGCTCAGCTGGCAACACAAAAATTGCCTTGGTTGGATGGGAGTCCATTTGTCAGCCCAGGACTTGTGGAGGGCTTGGTTTTAGACATCTCCAAGACCATAATAATTCTTTCCTTATGAAAATTAGATTTAATTTGGTTACACAGAAGGACGTTTTATGGGTTCAAGTTCTTCGTTCGAAGTATGGATGGAAGAATCAGCTTCCTGAGTCTATTCTCAAGAGACAAAGCTCGCATCTTTGGAAATCTTTATCTAAGGTATGGCCCCTCCTTCGTGAAAATATCATGTGGTCCGTTGGGGATGGTTCTACAATTTGTGACTGGAAAGATAATTGGATACCTGGTATTGGGCCTTTGTTATCTTACGTTTCCGCTCAAAACAGGCTCAACTTGGATAGCACTTTGAAGGATTGGGTTCTCCCGGATGGTTCTTGGAATGTTGATATGCTTCGTCTTTGGCTACCTGATGACATATTAAAACGTATCGTAAGCATTCCTCCACCCCATCCTGATGATGGCGAAGATAGAATCATTTGGGCTCGTTCGGGGTCTGGTTCGTTCTCTATCCGAAGTGCTTATTGGACGTTAAAGGAGAATTCTTGGAAACTTAAAGATGATAATTGAAAAATCGTTTGGAAATATCAATGACCTCAGAGAGTCAGGATTTTTCTCTGGCTTGTGGCTAATCAGAGACTCTTAACCAACTCAGAGAGAAGCAGAAGAGGAATTGCCCACAGTAGTGTTTGTCCAAGATGCGGTCATAATCTTGAAGACATCATGCATGTTCTCCGCGACTGTTCAATGGCCAAGGAAACTTGGATGCTTGTAGTCCCTCCAGAGAAACAATCCAGGTTCTTTTCTGTTCCTTTACAAACTTGGCTAACAACTAATCTTAGTTGTCATTTTAAATTGCAGGACAAAGGTATTACTTGGTCGTGCCTTTTTGGGATCATAGCTTGGAGAATTTGGAAGAACAGGAATCTCTTCATCTTTCAAAACATTGATGGGACGCCCCTCGAGCTCGTTAAAGCATCACTCAGCTGGGCACAAAACTTTGAGTCCATTATCATAAAACCCAAGGTTGTCGTAATTTCCTCAGGGACTCAACAACATTGCTCTAATAATTGGGTTCACCTTTCCTCCGATGGAGCAGTGGCTAGAATGTCCGGAAATGCCGCAGCGGGTGGAGTGGTACGTGATCGAGATGGTAATTGGATCTTAGGATACACACATTATCTGGGCAGCTGCTCACCATTGGAAGCAGAACTCTGGGGTTTACTTGATGGAGTACTCATTCTACTGAATAAAGGTTACAAGAGGGTCAAGATTCAGACTGATAATCTTGAAGTGATTAGGGCTTTGGCTATGAAAGATATGGTAGACTCGGGAAATACACTCCTCAGAAGAGTTAAAAGACTTTTGCATTCTGAAGGCCAATGGGAAATCAAGCATGTTCCCAGGGAAGGTAATTTAACCGCAGATCAACTTGCGAAGATTGGACTCTCTTGGCAGACTTTTCTCCGAATTTTTGAAGTGCCACCTGATGTGGTGGTTACGGCTTTCCTACATGACAAAACGTATAATGTATCTTAGAAGTTTCTAAGTTGTTTTTTTGTTTTTCACCAAAAAAAAATGTGACGACCAGGGGTGAAGCCAGATAATTTTTTTAGGGGAGGCCGAAATGAAATTTTAATATTTAATAATCTATATATTTATAATTTTTAAAAAATTAAATTAAATTTTTATAATTTTAGAGAAGACCAAAATAATAATTTTTCATTTTAGAGGGGCCAGATCTCTTGCTAGCCACCTGGATTTGCTTAAATCGTCAACAGAACATAATTTAAGTATAATTTGAGATAAAAAAAAATAAGTATTAAAATGAAAAAACATGAATAGTTTGAGGGCGAAATTTAGCATTAAGCTTTCATTAATTTTACCTACCCTAAAACCTGAATGCAAAAAAAAAAACACCTTCCCTGGCTCCCTGCTGCAGTCGTTCCCCCGTCGCCTCCGATCCCCGTGCTTCACCTCTGTCCGTCGGCCTCTCCTCTCTTCTTTGCATCGTCATCGCCGTCTGTCGGCCATCGGCCTCTGCTCCTCATATCTGTCCGTCGGCGTCGGAGTAAGGGCTCTCTCTCGTTTTCGCGCTGCCGCTGGTCAGTTCACCTAAAAACTAACGCCTCTCTCAGTCTTTCTTCTTTTTTCTTTCTAATTATCATTTTCGTTTGCTGCGTTTTGGGGTTTATTGATATTTGAATGAAATGATTTCTGCTGTGATACCCATTACTTCATATTTGCATTTTGCAACTTCAATATTGGTGTGCAGGTTTGATAAATGATTTGAACATTAAGATTAAAAATAGTGGCTTGTTTTTTGTATTATATATGTGTGTCTGTGGTTGATGGTTAATTGTTTGAAGCATGCATGTATGGCTGCTGCACAAACACAGACAGAGAAAGCATATTAAACTCGGTTGGGTTGGTTAACCGACCGAAAATGACTCGGGTCGGTTTTTTTGGTTTTCTCCCATAGTTGGTTCGTTGTCGGTTTTCGGTTTTTCTGCACCGAACCAACCGACCTGACCGATTGCTCACTCCTACATGTTTTAACAAATTTCCGTTCTCATTACTTCATTGATTGGTTGTTTCTACAATAGGTGAAGCTTCAAGGTATCAAAGCAACGCGTCAATGTCCAGCAAGAGGGCTTCGGTTCTGACCTTCAACTATCTCACCGCTTTATCTAAGGTATGTTCGTCACGGCGTTTCCCTCATTCAGTCACAATTTTCAGTAAGTTCCTCAGCACTGCCCCTGAAAAGTGGGATTTTCATAGCCCTAGTAGCACCTCTCAGTTTGAGGATTCTCCTTATGATACCCCAAGTTCACTAGGTTATGAGCAGAAACAAAATGGACAGGCCTTAAACCCAAACCAGGGTTTCGTGGTATGTCCTATGGATGATTATGCGGGAAGTCTGGTTGGGGACAACCGTAATAGCTACAATAGTGGTTTGCAGCCAACAAGAAATCAGATGGGTGCCATGGGTCAAACTGGTTGGTATCATCATAGCCATGGGGAAACTAATGGGAACTTAGAGATAAGTCCAAACGGAATTTATGCAAATGGTTCTTGGAAGGGTGCTGAGCAAGGGTTTGATCAGAATCATGATGGAATGCACTGGGGAAACAAAAGAAATGAACTGCAGGATAACTCAGTTTATGGAAATGGAAACTTTAGAGGATACGAGGCTGATGCTCAAAGTACTTCCAATATGCAGAATCAAGTAGGTTCATATTGGGAAGGGCCTACAGAAATCAGACAGAATCAATATGACCTTAATTTACCAAGGTTTACAGAATCTCAAGGAAGCCATATGAATTCGCAAGGCTCAAATTTCAGCCAGTACCGGCAGAAGCCACAAGATGTTTATAATTTTAGTTATTTTGGTCAAGTAACAAATAACATTAATTTTTATGGTCAAGTATCTGCTACTTCTAATCTCAAGGAAGAGTTAACTGAGGTTCCTGAAACTAACTCAAATAGTGCTACAGTTGAGATGCTAGAGGAATTTTGCAAAAAAGGGAATGTTAAAGAAGCTGTAGAAGTTTTGCTGTTGATGAAACAGCAGGGTGTTCATGTGGATTTGGCCCAAATTTTGCAGTTAATGAAGGCATGTGGGGAAGTGAAAGCTTTACAAGAAGCGAAAACTGTTCATGAACACCTCATAGGATCATTTTCACCTCTCAAAATAAGCATCTATAACAGGATTTTAGAGACGTACTTAAAATGTGGTTCTACAGATGATGCATTTGATGTGTTTGAAAAGATGCCAAGGCGCAATCTGACATCTTGGGATACTATGATAACAGGGCTTGCTAGGAATGGGCTAGGGGAGGATGCCCTTGATCTGTTCTCTCAATTTAAGCAGGCAGGCTTGAAACCAGATGCCAAAATGTTCCTTGGAGTGTTTTACTCTTGTGGTGTCGTTGGTGATATTAATGAAGGAATGCTTCACTTTTCGTTGATGAGCAGTGATTATGGTATTGTCCCTTCCATGGAGCATTATGTGGGTGTTGTTGACATGCTGGGGAGTACAGGGCATTTGGATGAAGCATTGGAATTCATTGAAAAGATGCCATTTGAAGCCAGTGCTGATGTCTGGGAAACTTTAATGAATCTCTGCAGAACTCATGGGCACTTGGAACTTGGGGATCGTTGTGCTGAGCTTGTGAAGCAGCTAGATCCCTCTCGCTTGAATGAACAATCAAAGGCAGGTCTCATACCTTTGAAAGATTTAGACCTAAAAAAGAATGAGAAGAAGAAATTGGCAAGTCAAAGTCCTCTTGAAGTCAGAAGCAGGGTCAACGAGTATCGTGCAGGAGATACGTCACATCCTGCGAATGATAGAATCTATGCACTGCTAAGGCGTTTGAAAGAACATATGAAAGAAGCTGGATATGTTCCAGAAACAAGATTTGTTTTGCATGATATAGATCAGGAAAGTAAGGAAGAAGCTCTTCTTGCTCATAGTGAGAGACTTGCTCTTGCTAATGGTCTCCTCACTAGTCCAGCTCGTGGACAGATTCGTATTATCAAGAACCTTCGTGTTTGTGGTGATTGTCATGCTGCATTTAAGATCATGTCAAAGATTGTTGGCAGAGAGATCATAATGCGAGATGCCAAGAGGTTTCATCATTTCAGTGAAGGGTTATGCTCTTGTCGAGATTTTTGGTGATCAAAAATAGAACTTGAGGTATCATTTATCTGGACATTCTGTTTTACTTCTTCAATGAAAAAAAATGAAATTTAGAAGCATCTGAAGCGAGTAATTTATAAGATAGTAACTTTATAGAGAAGATATAAATAACCTATCTAGTTATAATTCTCGTCGTCTTGTTTATGATATTTACCTGCAAACCCTGTTTATATATCTTCTGCGTGTCTAGAACATGAAAGTTTTGTCCTTTCCTCATACTTTAAGATAGTTTCACTAAAGATGAATGGAAGAAACCTTTTTTCTTTTTTCTTTTTTAGGCAAGGAACAATCCTTGGCTTCTGATTACTGGCAGTATGTTCAGTAATAGGTATGTGGTATAATAACTGTTTAACTGATTCCTCCATTGATGATTTTTTTTTTTCTTTTTCTTTTTTCTTTTATTTTGAATTTAATAACATGTCATGTTTCTTGATGAACTTTTAAATATTTTCAGATTTTTCAGATCTGGTGTGCAGAAAGGTGGGAGCAAAATTGAGTGAATTTTTAACTAAGCTACCTTTTCAATGTAAGAAAGTGAGTAATATCATCCAAATTAGCACTAACCTATTCTGAATAAATAAAAGGAAACAAATAAAGAAGATTTTTAGGTTGCCACCCTCATCATACAAAGTCCATATTAAAGCTTCATCTTTTAAAGAAGTCCATATTAAAGAAGCTTTTTAGTTTTTTTTGTCTTGCAGGGTCTATATTCCACTTCATTTAAGGTTCCCGATGTTTATGGTGTTTTCCAATTCAAAGTTGAGTACCAAAAGCTAGGGTATACAAGTTTATCCCTTTCAAAGCAGGTAACTATGTGTGTTTTTCATGATCCTGGATACAAATTTCTATCTTGAGACCTAAGTCTCTTACTAGTTATCTCATTTTATTTGAAGAATGGAAGCTTGTTGTAACAATAGAAGTTAAAATTCGAGAAATATTTTTCTTTTTCTCTTTTCTTATTAGCAAATTTGTTTCATTTTCCCCCATCCAAGTATTGTCATCTATGATTGCCTTTATGGAGGGAGCTATTGCTTTGGGTCTTTCACAATTCGTAGTATATATTTTTCGAATTTGTTACGTAATTTGCTAACATATGGAATTGGATTGCATTTTCCTGTCAGGCCATATAGACACAATGAATATGAAAGATTCATACCTGCTGCTTACCCTTATTATGGAGCTGCATTTTCTATGGTACCACCTTTTTACTCTCTCAACCATTGTTAACTTCATAGAGCTTATAGGTAGACCTGTCAATTTGATTCGAACTAGAAAACCCAACCTGATTAATCCGAATTTCAACCCAACCCAATTTGACTTTAAAAAGCCAACAACCCAGCTCCGAACAAACCGAATCTGAAAATGACCGAAACTAGGAATGATCGAGCCCAAAATGACCTGAAGAGGTAATTCAAAATGACTTGAACATGAGTGTCAATTCTGAATGGCAAAACCTGAAATGACTTGACTGCAAACTCAAATGACCCAAACTTAAGGAACCTATAAAAGAGCTTTAAATCCAGAATGATCCAAACCGAAATGAACTAGAAATTTTAGACCCGACTCAGACAGACATGATCACCATAATTATGAGCTTTGTTTCTCAGAGAAATCACTAGGGTGAAATATTAACTTCTTATATGGCCTTTTATTTTTGTAGATGGCGGGATTCTTCATCTTCTCCTTTGTCCATCTCCACAGCAAGTAAAGCTGTAGCATCTCTAGCATGCAGGCCATGGACCGTTGGATTCGAATTTTTTGAGTGAAACAATGATGCAATTGAAATGTTTAGAGTTTTGAATTTTATGCCTTATGATATTTATCGGTTAAAGAAAAAAATTTCCCGTAGAGATATCCGTTCGGTTTCCCCTACTTTCTCTGTTACGCTGTTATTATTATTTTTCATTTTTGACTTTTTTTTTTTTTGGGAAAACTTTCCCTTTTGATAATAACAATAAATAAAGGGGAAAAAAATGAGATAACAAAAAGTATCCAACACAAATGTGATTAATTATTAAATTTTTTTCAATAAAATTTGTGACTTAGTCAATTTTAATTATTAATTATTAAATCTTAGTTAAAAATAACTATTAGTCATATATTTTTATTATTGGCATATTTGATGAAATTTTCAATGATGTAATTCCTCAATTTATTTGATAATTTCTGATAAGTACAATAGACAAGTTCTGAAGTTTACAGGTGGTAAGTAGATAGAGTTAGGAGGATATCTTAAGTATTCATTTTTTTTATTTGAATTAAATTAAGGATAAATTATAAATTTTTGTTTGATTTAGATTACATGTTAGTCACTTATGTTTGAAATGTCAACTTGGATGTCTAGTTGTTGGGATGAAAATAGGTTTTTAATTAAATAAATTTAATTTGGATTGTCACGTGTGACATTCAAGTTGGCATTCAAAATTTATTTGGATTGTCACGTAGGACCGCTGGTAGGGAGGTAATGGAGGTTAACGGTAGAGTGATCACTTCGTAACAAAATGATAACGTAAGTGACTAATATTTCAAACATAAGTGGCTAAAATGTAATTTGAGGTAAATAAAAGTGATTATTTTTATAGTTTTCCCTTAAATTAATATCATAAATTAAGTTAAAAGATGAATGTTTATTTATTCTGTTTTTGACAAACTATTCAGAACATTACAAAAATGTTATATAAATAAAATTAAAATCATAAAATTAGCACTTCCAAACATTTGCAATTTATCAAACAAAAAATAAAATTATATTTTAATAAATTAAATTTAATTGTACTTTTGTATTTTACAAAATCTGAGCAGTGATTTTTATAGTGCTATATTAACTTCTCGGTTTTCTTTTAAGGATTAAATTGTGATAAATTAAAATAAAGAAGCTAATATCTCAATTTTTTATAAAGTAGAAGATGGAATTCAAATTACATCAAAAAATACTGTTTTACTTTGACAGTGAATAAAGAGAAGAAAAGACCGGAAAAGAAAAGAAATCCCATTAAATTGAAAAGCAAAGAGAGAATTTATAAAAACTTGGCAAACAAGCGAAGCTCTTGACAATTGTTTTTTCTTTCTAATATAACTCCAATTTTAAAGAGATTTTTCACCGGTTTTTGTCACTCCCTAAAACCCCACGATGAGTTCCATGGAAATCGATTTCAAGCAATATGAACTCCGCTGCCAATTACGAGGCCACGAAGACGATGTAAGATCTCTATTTCCTTCGTTTCCTCTCAATTCCATTCGCCATTTTCCTTTTTAATTTCGAATCAGTTAGGTTTTGAAAAAAGAAAAGGGTTGCTGGAATTTTTATTTTTTAGGTTCGTGGAATATGTGTTTGTGGAAGTGAAGGTATAGCCACTTCTTCGAGAGACAGAACGGTTAGGTTCTGGTCTCTTGATTCGTCAGATAAGCGTAAGTATGTTTCGTCTAAGATGCTATTAGGGCATTCGAGTTTCGTCGGTCCATTGGCTTGGATTGCACCGGATGAGGAGTTTCCTGAAGGTGGAATTGTTTCCGGTGGGATGGATACCATGGTTTTTGTTTGGGACTTGAGGACTGGAGAGAAAGTGCAGTCATTGAAGGGTCACCAATTGCAGGTTACCGGTGTTGTATTGGACGGTGGGGATATCATTTCCTCATCGGTTGATTGGTGAGTTAATTACACTGTTGGATGGGAAGTGTTTTGCATTTTGTGTGAAATAGTTATGTTTGGTTTTTCATTTAATCTTCAAAATAGTTAACCATCTGTTTCGCAGCACTTTAAGACGATGGAGGAAGGGTCAACCTGTTGAATCCTGGGAGGCACACAAGTCGGCCATTCAAGCTGTAATAAAGCTTCCTTCAGGAGAGCTAGTTTCAGGTACATCTATTCTCTATGACATTGCAAAATTTGATGGCACATTTTTTCATTGATTCTAATCCATTTACTTTGTTGGTATAAGTGTTGCCTTCTGGTCTGTCCATGCAGTATAATCTTGCTGGCATTCAGTCTTTGTTATGGAAGTTGACAAAAATTATTTGGTCATAACAGTTTTATCTGAACTGTGAATGAACACAAAAAGTTGGGGAAAAGAGTGTATGGTTTAAAATTTTTAAATTTACTCCAGGTTCAACTGACACAACCTTGAAACTTTGGAGAGGCAAGACTTGTTTGCACACTTTTTCTGGGCATACTGGTAAGTATCCTGCTCCCCAAATTTACCATGCTTTATTCTTACTGGATAGGTAGTTAGGAATAAACGCATTCTGTGTTTAATGGAATGCAATTACTCAGGAAGAGCATTTCTTGTTATAAAATGATGTTATTAGTTTGCACAAGCACTCTCACATTTGTGGATTGTGCAGATACTGTTCGGGGTTTGGCAGTTATGCATGGATTGGGGATTCTTTCTGCGTCACATGATGGGTTAGTATCCTTTACCCTTTCTTTCATCATTCTATCACTACAAGTTAAGACTACAAGGAGGCTTCTCTTTCAGTTCTAAATTCATCTTCATTTTCCCTCCTTTATCTCTCTTTTAGTTATTTATCATGTTTTTATTGCTTGAATGTATAGTTGCATTAACTCCTACCTGTTTTATTTTGGTACATTAGTTCCATCATGTTATGGGCACAAAGTGGCGAAGTATTAATGGTGATGGTTGGTCATACTTCCATTGTCTACTCAGTTGATGCTCATGTTTCTGGACTTATTGTCAGTGGTAGCGAAGATCGTTTTGCAAAGATATGGAAAGGTGATTGTTTCTGCCATCTTTATCTCTGTTTAAAATAACCATACTCATGAATTAGTAACTAAGGGCTGAACTGTATCTCACGGGGTCATAAGATAGAGTAATTTTTTAGTTGACTTCGGAGTACTATCAGTTCCTCATCATTAGATAGCTTAGTGAAGTTTTCAGGGAATCTTATTTGGTATTATTTATGAAGCATACCTGAAAGCATAACCTGTTCCTTAACTTGGGTATATTTCATCGCATAAGGGAACATATTATCTTCTTCTTTTTTTCGCTCTCGGTGGTAAGTTTTACTCATGTTTTACTTACCCCAAATACTCTGTAACTAACATAACTGGTTATAGGCTTTTATCTTTCTTATACTTATAGCTAAACATGGATTTTGCATCATTGGAATTATAATTATCACAAGGATAAATCTTCTTATTGCAGATGGGGTCTGCGTGCAAAGCTTAGAGCACCCTGGTTGTGTTTGGGATGCTAAATTTTTGGAAAATGGAGATATTGTGACTGCATGTTCAGATGGAGTTGTAAGAACTTGGACAGTAGATCAGGAGAACATTGCAGATCCTGTGGAACTTGAGGCATATGCTTCAGAACTTTCCGAATACAAATTGAGTAGGTATGATCATATAACACTTTCCAATATCTTATGCTTACCTTATTGTTATAATATGATCATCTTCTGCTTTGTTCACCTTTTCTTAGTACAAACATGGGGACTGTTTGGTAACTATTTATGCCTTTTCCAATTCTCATTCTTCTTCTTGAATTTCAATAAAATATATTCTTCTCCCCAGTAGTTCATTGTGTAATTTTATGATTTGTATGTGGTTTATTGACTTCCGGATCACTCAAGAGTTCTAAGGTTTTTAACTTTTCAGCTTTGCCTGATATCCATCTCTTACCTTTCTGTTTGTATTAGGAAGAGTGTTGGTGGTTTGAAATTGGTAGATTTACCTGGGCTTGAGGCTTTGCAGATTCCAGGTGTGTTCCCAATTGCCTGTACATAGTTAGTTTTCTTATGCTGTGCTTGAGTCATGCTTATTCTGTTTAATCTAGAGATGTAGAAATACTTAATTTCCCTTCTCATCGCATTTCTTTCTGATGATATCTTTGCTAGTAGCAGTTGAATATTGTTTAATGATTGGTGTATTTGGCCAGGAACTAGTGATGGCCAGACAAAAATTGTTAGAGAAGGCGACAATGGTGTAGCTTATTCATGGAATATGAGAGAACAGAAATGGGATAAGGTAACTTCATTCTAATACTTTGCAGTTATTTTCCTTATCATTTAAAAGTTTCGTTCTCACTCATCTTGAGTGCACGGTTCGTTTTGACACTTAATATTCTGTGAGGAACATGAAAGCCTTGATGTTTTTCTTCCTATTTATTCTGCTCTTTTGTTTCATAAGTTGTTTTTATCAAATTGTTCGTGGTTAAAATAAAAGAAATGTCTTTGTTTTTTTTTTTTAAATTTCAAGACAAATCTGTTCCCATATAGAGGTAAAATTTCTGGTGGACCATTAATTGGTGATGTGGTCTGCCTTGTTGTTAACTTTGGCTTAACCATCCATCTACAAATTATTATATTTTCCATGTTGCTGTCTGATTCAGATTGGTGAAGTAGTTGATGGTCCAGATGACAGCATGAAGCGGTCAGTTCTTGATGGAGTTCAATATGATTATGGTCAGCAGCTTTGCTTCTTACTCATTTAAGGTTAATGAATTAAATGTAAATGCAGTCTTAATTTTATTTATTCTGACTCAGTATTCGATGTTGATATTGGCGATGGGGAACCTATTCGTAAGTTACCTTATAATCGATCAGGTATTTCTCTATTCTTAGCCTTGTGTTTTCTGTTGTTTCCAAATTAATGCATTTTTCTTCAGATCTTTTGGGTCTCCTTATCTTTTTGCCCTTCTCTCTTTCCCCAGCCTAGGTTCTTTGTAAAGCTAAAAAAATGACTACATCATCTTTTACCCTCTAATGAACAATAGGAAGCATGTGTTCTCCCAGCTTGTTATTCTTTGTGAAAATTTAACTATGGTTCAGGCATGCAATATTACCATATATAAACATGTTTTTAATGAGGAAAAAAACATTTTAAGGACTACCTCATTATTTCTTATGATCAAAATCATGATAGGGAACATGATTTTTAAAATTTACATTATAATTTGAATTACTTGCAAGTGGCATAAAGCAGACAAATTGGGCATGCAACATAACCTAAAAGTGATAACACGGCCTGCTATCTTTCCAGATAATCCGTATGACACTGCTGATAAGTGGCTTCTGAAGGAGAACCTTCCTCTTTCTTACCGTCAACAAATCGTGGAGTTTATACTTCAAAATACTGGGCAAAAGGATTTCAATATTGATCCAACATTTCGTGATCCATATACTGGCTGTGAGTATAATATGTTTTCAGTCCTGACCTTCGCTGTTGGAAGCCCTTTATGAATTCCTACTTGTACTGGGTACTTGTTTGCAATGATTAATGTCTTGTTGTTTTTCATTGCAGCCAGTGCTTATGTACCTGGACAGCCGTCATATGCTTCTGGTTTGTACTTGGTTAATATATAGAGATAGATTCTTTTCTGTTTCCTTCTACCAGCTCTCCTTCTACTCTGCCAACATCAGGATATCTTTTGAACCTTGATATATATTCACATCAATTTTGTATGCAGGTATTTCGGCTAAACCTACCTTTAAACATATCCCAAAGGTTTGTCACTACTCTCTACCTTTAAGCACATAACACTTACAAGTACAAAATAGATGTTCTTAGAATCTAACTCTTGCCTTCTCTACCAGAGGAGTATGCTTCTAGATGGAATTGATTGCTTAAAGTACCACAAATAATTGTGGTCAAAGCTTTGCATTTAGTTAACTATGCTAAATATTCTCCCACTCCAAACCTATGTGTAAACTATCATTATTGCATCTCTGAGCTGTTTTTTAACTTTCTTCTTGTCATTTTTCAATAAGAAAATTTGTTTTAGTTTATTCTTTGTTACTTTTTATTCCAGAGAGGAATGCTGGTTTTTGATGCGGCTCAATTTGATGGCATCCTCAAAAAGATTTCAGAGTTCAACAACGCACTACTGGCTGACTTGGTAGATTCTGCAATCAATAATTCTTATTTATATGTTTACATTTATTCTTAATTTTTGTCTATGATAGTCTTATGTTGCACCAGTATTCTTCATAATATTTTCTTAGCTTACTCTTTAGCTTTTGAATCATCTTATACATGACTTTGTTGTGCTGATAGCTCATTCTTGTATATCAAACCTCAACTTGAGAAGCTATAACTTTTCTATTTGTGATTGCTTTGTGTGTCATAACAGTTCCCTTAATAATATCCATCCCTGGTTTTAGTTTTATCCATTGGTTTCATAGGGACAAGTTTTGACTAGCTGCCTAATATTCTGTATGCATTAGCTTATTTGTCGGGATTTCCTGCCTGGTTTACTTTCGCTGCTACCTGCTATACGATTGTTATTCTGTTACATCTTTGTGGTTCTCTTGGATTGAGTTTCTCATATAACGGATCCATTGACATTCTTGTGAAGGAAAAAAAGGACTTGTCTTTGACAGAACCGGATATCTCTAGACTGGGTGCTATTGTTAAAATTCTGAAGGACACATCACATTACCATACAAGCAGGTTTGCTGATGTCGACATTGCGTTGTTGCTGAAATTGCTGAAATCATGGCCAGTTGCCATGATATTTCCTGGTTAGTGTGGAGAAGATTTTAAGCTTTTAGTTTGCAGTCTCTTCTTTGGGTTGTTTCTTTGGTATTGGGGTGTTATTTAAATTCTGCTTTGACGGAGTTTTGTTGGCAGTTCAACTCTATATTATTCAAATTGAAGCACGACTCTATGTGAAAAGCTGATTTCGTTAATTATCCTTTCTTTTACTTTATGATTTTAGAGGGCTCTATGCTTGTTTATGTCAACTATAGTCCTCCTTACATGTTTCAAATCCATTGTTCACCTTCCCAGTGGCTTGCTTCTATTTGTGCAGTTATTGACATGCTGAGGATGACCGTTCTGCA
The DNA here is from genome assembly GCA_025698515.1 of Gossypium sturtianum. Classification (NCBI taxonomy): domain Eukaryota; kingdom Viridiplantae; phylum Streptophyta; class Magnoliopsida; order Malvales; family Malvaceae; genus Gossypium; species Gossypium sturtianum. Next base: position 3,741,888 of record CM046946.1, on the reverse strand, counting down.
CCCTGATGGGGCAACTGTACTTCTCAGGCATGTTGAAGTCAATGGTACCTAACTTAAAAACTTTCTCTGCTATTTAGTCTACCTTTCTCTTTGAAAAGTAATTGTTGCAACCGGAAATGTCTAGAAAATGTATATTTTAGTTAAATTGTATATATGAATCTATCCTAATATTATTTGACAAACTTCCAATGAACAGGTTAGCTCCTATTTTATTGATGAAACCACTAGATAATTTTATATGCAACTATTCCTCTTTGTTATGTTCTGTTGTAAGTTTTAACTTTGAATTTATGTGCTGAACTAGATGTGGTAATGGAAATGATTATGAAAGCCACGACTGATCCTGCACTTCCTGCAAATCTTTTAACCAGCATCCGTGCTGTAACTAACTTTTTCAAGAATTCGAGCTACTATGGCTGGCTGCAAAAGCATCGTAGTGATGTAAGTTTGCCTCCTCTATTAACATTGAAATGTTATTTTGGTAAATCAAGGTTTTTGATATTGCTTTCGGATGCTTCTGCTCTGCTAGGTGTAGACTATTTTTGTTTTCCTCTTCAGTTTAGGGTTTTGCCTTATTCATCAAACAAAAGAAAATTAATAATAATAAATTGTAATGATTTTATTCTCTTCTATTCTTGCAGATTCTTGATGCATTTTCAAGTTGTCTTGCATCACCAAACAAGAATTTACAGTTGGCTTATTCAACCCTGATACTAAAGTAAGCATTCTGTTTATGTAAATATGCTCACATGGGTTTACTTTAGTGAAACCATTTGTGACAGTTTAATTATTGCCCCTTCTTTTGGATATTGTTTGTCCTAAAAGTTCCTAGTTGACCTTTTCCTTAAGTTTTGTTGACTTTTTTACTATGGGTTTTGATGTTGAAGAGAAGAGGATGGAATTGCTTATATCTCCTTTATAAATTTGCTTTTATTTCTCAATTGCTTTATACATGTTTTTAGTTACACTCTCTGATGCACTTCTCATGAGTGTGCTTTGCAGTTATGCGGTGCTGCTAATTGAAAAGAAGGATGAAGAAGGTCAATCCCATGTTCTTTCAGCAGCTTTAGAGGTTTGCCTTACTCAATTATTCCCCAACTTTGGAATTGAATTCTATATATTCCTGATTTGATTTCTCTTCTCTAAGAACTCAACCTTGTGCATGTAGCAATGGAATGCACTGATATTTTGTTTAGTAACGATCTTCAGCTACAAAAATCATGAACTTCTTCCATTGTTTTCCCTTTTGACACAGATTGCTGAACAGGAAACTCTAGAGATTGATTCAAGATTCCGAGCTTTAGTTGCCATTGGATCACTGGTATTGTCCTCTTAACTCATTTATTCTTACCTTCAGCATGGTAGTTATGATTGACCCTGTTTTCATTTGGATTTGTTCACCACATGACTGCAAGCATAACAAACACTTTGTTCCTTTCCACTTGATTAGGCTAATAGTAAATAAAATATCCGCTAGCCCATTTCACAATCTACCTTTTGTTTCTTGGTTTGTTTGGCTTTCAAATGCTATAATATATACATGTTCCGCCGTTTCATCTTTAAGGAAAAGAAAATATTTAAACCCTGCATCAAAGTTGATGGAACAATTGATGTTTGTATCTTTGAGCTCATAAACGTCTATAACCAGCTTTCTTTGAAGAAAATGCAATAAGATTTTTAAAATTATTTTTAAAAGGCTTATTCTCTAGAATTCTAAGCAGTGTTAAGTGGTACCATTAGGCTTATTCCTCTTTATTTTGCAGATTTACTTGTTGGAGTTTTACTTAATTAATTTTTTTCCCCTAAAAATAATTTTGGTTTTGTTTTGATAAATTAAATGCTCCATACAGATGCTTGAGGGTCTGGTGAAAAAACTAGCAATGGACTTTGATGTTGGGAACATTGCCAAAGCAGCAAAGGCTTCTAAGGAAGCCAAGATTGCAGAAATTGGAGCTGACATTGAACTGTTAACAAAACAGAGTTGAAAGCTGGTGGTTCCTAGTAAGTTGGCCTTTTATTTTCCTTTTCTTACCAAACTTGTATGAAGTCCAACCTTCGAGTCACACGGATTTTGTTGTATTATCCGAGGCATTTGCTGGAAAAGCTTAATACCTTTAATTTTTCCTAGAGTGGGGAAGTTTGGGGCTTTATTCCAGTTTGGGCACTGCAACAAAAAAACCATGTTCTATGGACTTAATAAATATGTCAAACTTTACATTGTTTGCAGGATGAGAGAGAATGGTCGAGAGTTTGGACAGATCTTCTGTGTAGGGATCAAATTGGAGATTGCGGAGAAAAGTGGGTCGGAAAAATTCATTTTAACCAATCATATATTCCGGGGAACTTGGGGCTTCATCTCATAAAACCCAACCGTTTGCAGCATATTTTGATTGCTTTATATTACTGTTTACGGATGGTTAGACAGCTTGGGTGGTTGATCTTTAGGCTTCATTTGTTCACAGAAAACAGGCAAAGCAAAATGATGCAAAAATGGATCGAATTGCTGGTTTTCATTTGATTTAATGATGCGTAGTTTATGGTCACTTGCCAATAACTGGCGACATGAATGCACACATACATAATTGAATACTTCTGCATCTGGATCGTATCATGCAAAAATGCCTTCATATTCAAGCGTATTCCAATTATAGTTTTAGTCCCTCGACTATGCTAAAGTTTGAGATACAATACATTTGAAGTACATTCATCTATACGTGTGTTTGTATAAGAAAATTAAGAGATTGTGGGTAAAAAAAATTGTAAAAATGTAATTAATCTAAATGAATAATAGTTTTTTCAAGATATTATTTGACACCAAAAATTCGTTGCTTTTTTTCTTTTTTAAAGTTAAATTATTGTATATTTGTAATTAAAACCCTTCAAATTTCATTTCCATTTAGAATAAAACCTATCATCACCTCCTAACAACATCCTATTCAATTTAATCCTAACATTCCTGTGTTTCAAATGCCAATGCCTTGGCTCAATCCTCTTATGCAAACTAAACCCAAAATACTGCGGAAACTCCTTCAATTCCTCCAAGCTCCTCTCCATTTCCCCCACTAAGAACTCATATTTAGGCCTCAAATTATCCTCCACATTGTACCCAAATATCGCTGGCATCCTCGCACAAATCATCGCTGCTTCTTCGTATCTCAACCCTATGCTCCTCAAGAACTTGATCTTAGCCTTCAATTTATCCACCCTCGTGTTCAATAGAAACGCCTTCTGTTTGCTCGGCTCGTTCAGTTTCTCGACGCCCAGTCCTTTGAGGTACTCGACCGTGGGTTTCAAACAGTATTCCACGTCTGAGAATAAGATGTAGGGGCAGTGAACGATCAATCCGCGGGATTCTTGTGCGGTGGCGTTTAGATCGGTGGTTAAGAAATCGAAAACCGGTTCGATTTCGGAGGTGGAGAAGTTGGAGGAGAAGAGTTGGGGACAGAGGAAGGTAAGGCGAGGGAAATCGGTATCGTGGATGCCTTTGGATTTGAGGAAGTTGACGGTGGAGATGAGGTAGTCGGCGGTTTGAGGGGATGGGAGATCGCGAGGGTTGGTGTTGGGATGGATAATGCCTATGGCTTTAAGGTGGCGGAGGTTGTCGCGGTGAGATGTGCGGAATTTGATGTAGAGCGGCGGCGGAGGGGTTTTGGGTGGCGGGACGTGGAGACAAGGAAGCTGCATTGAGGATTTGTGTTTGGTTAGGCTGCGTTTATTGGAAGTAGATAAAGGAGCAAGTAGATAAGGCACGTATGAAGCTATGGTGCCACATAAGCCACTTGTTTATGGACTATGCTTCTTGCATGGGTAGGTAACAAATCCTTCTTGCAAGAATTTGAGATTCTAACAATTTTTTAGTGCAGGATGAAATTTTAATTTTATATAGTTTATATTTTTATAATTTATAAAAGATTAAATTAAATTTTTATAATTTTAGAAGGGGCAAAGTATAATTTTATCTTTATTAATTTAAATTTTTTAAAAAAATTTAAGAGCCTAAATAGTAATTTTACATTTTAAGGGGGCCGGAGGCATGCCAGGCCCCTGGCTTCGCCCCTGTGGTGATTGGTGTGGCTGTCTGGCCTGTGGTAGCTGTCTCGGAGATCGGCACTCGGCACTCGACAGTGTAATGGTTTAGCTTTTGGGAATTGGGAGAAATGAATTAGTCGATTAAGTTAGGCTTTTTACTTAATTATTAAATTAATTATTAAATTGGGTTGGGTTTTAGTTTTATAAATTTATATTTATGTTGAGTTTATAATTAAATTTAGTTTTTATTTATTTATTTTTTAGGTTGGGTACTTATGCTGAGTTTGTATTGGGTTGGGTATAAAATTATTTTTTAATTTAAAAACATCAAATTCAGTTTATTTTATTATTTCAGTTTAGATCCCAAAACCAAACTAAATTAATCATTTAAACTAAGATAACTAATCAAATTAATCGAAAACCGAGTTGATCAAAAAAATTTATTTATTTAATACTGTGAGACCGGTTTAATCGATTTTATTAACAAAGATTCCAACTAGATTGATATGTTATGACTCAATTTTATCTGCTATAATGTGAGTGAAAGAAAATTACTATGAATACAAAAATTATAAATTTATACCGTTTATTCAATTAAACCGATATCCAACATAATGGTTTAATTCAAAATTAAATATTAATTTATTTGATTCAAAACATTATACTTGGCTGGATTGATATGTCATGACTCATAATTTTAATTTTTTTTTATATTTTAAATTAAAATACAAAAATAAGATTTTTTTAATGGTTTTATTAATTGTTTTCTATAATTATGTTACAATAATAAGAATTTTATTATCGTATATATTAAATTAATATTATACATAAATTCGATTAATTGGAGAATTAGATGCCCCGACACCAAATTTGAATGGATGAAAAAAATTTTAAAAAAGTTAATTCTTCTGGTCGGGAGTTCAAGTTTAGGGATCAAATTGAAAATAATATCAAGTTTTGGACCGAAAATTAGAAATCAAAACGTGAAAAATTGTAAGTCTTGGACTAAATATTCGTGTTTTTTTTTTTTTCTCTAAAACTGAGGATTTGGTTAGGGTTTAAGGGCCAGGAAACCCAGAGGTGAATAAAGCACAAGGGGAAGAACTTAATAACCAAAAAGAAAAAAAAATGGATACGGCTCAAAACCCAGATTCAGATCATAAAAAAACCGACCTTCCTTCATCGGCTTCGGCCTATCTTGATCCTAACTACTGGTAAACCATTTTTATGTTCTCCATTCATGTCTCTCCATTTTTCTTTTGAATTTTTTTTATTTATCCCAAAAAGAGAACTTTTTTTTAAAAAAAATTCTATGTGTGTTTTGATTTGTTATTCTTTGTTTGTATTTCAGGAACCAGCGTTTCTCTAATGAAGAACACTATGAATGGTTCAAAGATTATTCTCATTTTCGCCATCTCATGCAATCCCATATCAAACCCAATTCCTCAGTACATTCTCTCTCTGTCTCATTGTTTTAAATCCATTTTGCTTCATATTTTTTGTACTTATTTTGAAGGAAAATTCTAGTTATTCAGCTAAAAATCTATGCTTCAAGGCTTAAGAGAAAATGGGTAGTCGATTATTTTTGTTTCTGAGGTCTATTTGGGATACTGTATTAAATTCTTGATATTTTAGTTAAACATTGTAGCAAAACAGCAGTTAAATTTGTTGGTTTTTGAGTTGGGGTTATAAGTTATTTGCTGCATTCATAATTATGGATTGCTAGTTCGATTTTTATTACGGTTTTGCTCAGTTCTGGTTAGAATGGGATTCGGTTTACTTTAACACGATAATGATGAAAAATTTTGCATGATGAAGGTGCTGGAACTGGGTTGTGGGAACTCGCAGTTGTGTGAAGAGCTCTACAAGGATGGTATCACAGACATAACTTGCATCGATTTGTCATCTGTTGCAGTAGAGAGGATGAAGGAAAGGCTGTTGTCTAAGGGATACGAAGGTGTGTTTTGTGGATATTTTCTGAAGTTGCTATTGTGTTTTCTTTTCTTTTCTTTTCGGTTCGGCCTATTAGAATTTGAAGCTTGATTTGAGTCTATGATGAGTATGCAATATGAACTGTTGTCTGACTTTGTGATTCAATTTTATTGCCTTTGTCCTATGAGTTTTATTTGCTTATGTGGCATATCATTGAACTATTGCCCACAACATATTCAGAAAGAAACTCGTGCCGTATAATATGTTTATATGATATCTTATGGTTAGTCTATCAATTCAATGTTCAAACTGAAATGATTGTATCGTAGATAAGTAGATAGCTTTTTTTTTGTCTTTTCATTCGGAAAGTAGTAAGCCAGGCTCTAGAAAACTTGAGCATAAAACGATCATGTTGAGTGCTGAGGATATTATGTGCTTAAGTGTGTTCGACCTCACATCCTCCAGGTTATTGCAACAGCAACAATGCCAACTGAGCTGAGACTCAATCGGCAGTGTTGGACTTTAACATTAAGTCTTCACTTGTTGGCCATATGAAAACAAAACTAGATAAGGTTTTAGGACTTAACCGAAAACCAAAACTAAATACCAGTGTCAACTTTCATTGGCAAGTTCGTTCGTCAAATGTCCAGAAGATATCCATTTTCACTTAACTGTTATAAAAATATATGATTATTTTTCTTATTATCTTGATAATGGCGAAAATTGGTTTCATTCATCAGTTCTTTTTGCTTTCTTGTAACCTCTTTATCAGAAATAAAAGTCCTGGAAGCAGACATGCTAGACCTTCCCTTTAGCAATGAGTGTTTCGATGTGGTTATTGAGAAAGGAACCATGGTAAACCAAAAACCCAAGATGAATTTTCTTTTACACATATCATATAATTAACATTTCTTTGCCACCAATTTACTTTTTAATTGCTTTCTCTTATTGAGTCCCATTATGCCGATACCTTTTTTCCCTCTTCGTTTTATCTTTTTTTGAAGGATGTACTGTTTGTGGACAGTGGTGACCCATGGAATCCACAGCCAGCAACAATATCCAAGGTCATGGCAATGCTTGAAGGTGTTCATAAAGTTTTGAAACCCAACGGCATTTTCATATCTATTACTTTCGGCCAGGTACAATAAAAAAATTCATTCAGATTGTCCGTTTAAAATGTTAAGCACATTGTTCTTACTTGGAACTTCGTTCGTATAGCCACATTTCAGGAAACCTTTCTTTCATAATGCCAAGTTTACGTGGTCAGTCGAATGGAGTACTTTTGGAGATGGATTTCACTATTTTTTCTATATATTGAGGAAGGTTAGTCTGGACTTCATGGTTGTTGCATGGCATTAATATATTTAACAACTTTTCTTTCGAACATGCAAATTGTTTACTTACAGGATTCGAAAAGTCTGCTGTAAGCACTTCATGTTATATCATCTGAATTGCGTAATAAATGATACATCAACAAGTTTCTGTGATTAATCATCTTTCGAAGTTAAATTATGAACCTCGTAAGCATTGTATCTGTGATTTTCTGGTGTAAAATTAACACCTTTTCGCATTTTCAGGGAAGGCGGTCTTTAGATGATGAGGACTCCATCGAAAAGATCCAGATGCCATCAATTTCTCTATATCATGAAGAGTTAGAGGGTGAAGATTATATTTTTCGAACCAATATTGAAGAGTTAAACAGTTAGCTCGGGTAACTATCACTCTTCTACTTTCAGCTTCCCTGCCGGAACCGTGCTAATGAAGTCGAAACAAGGCAAACATGTACCTTGAATGCCATTCTATCTGTGCAGTGTTTAGATCGATGTGATAGGATTTAAGTTATCTGGAACTGTCGCTGACAATTTCGAGTCTGACTGGCTGTTCAACCTTTCAATTGTAAACTTCATCGATTCTGACCTTGTCTGAGTAATGTTACTATTGTAATGGAAACAAGTTACAGCTAAATGTAGTTTCTGCATTTTGAGCTAATGACTGTTCATTGTTGTAATGCAGGCTTCATCTAAAGGGTACTTTTATAGTTGTGTTAGATCCTGGATTGAGGTTGTCCCAAAAAATGGAAATTTTTTGATGCTTTATGTATCTTTTAGGTTTGAACCATTTAGACTTCATCTCTGCAATAAAATTTTCACAATTAAAAATGGAACTTGTTTGTGATTTAGAATAATAAGGTGTATTTAAAAATTAGATGTAATAAATAATGAAAGGTATGATTTAGAATTAATTAATAATAACACTTTAAATATGTAAATTTTTAAAATAAAAATTTTAAATTAAACTGTGAGTAAAATTAAATTTAAACACATAAATACTTCTAAGTTAAGAATATTAAATGAATACAATTATTTATTATGGTATTATCATCAATATTAAGTTAATATTGAGTTAATTTTGACGGAAGTAATAAAACTTTAACTGAGTGGTAAATTTAAGGTCTTACTAATGCAATTTACATGTGTCTAAATTCTACCATATGAATATTTTTATATTTTTTTTAAATAAAAAAGACTAAAGTACTCTCAAATAATATAACTTATTTTAAATATGAAAATATATTTTTATAATTTCCTCAATTGAGTTGGTGCTCAATTAACTCGTGATATCAATTCATTCAGGTTTAATAATAACATAGATAAGGGTAGTCTAGCATAATTTGATGTGAAAACCATTAAATTAGAATGTAAAAATCATAATGTGTGAGTCTATCTAATTTTTAATCAGATTATGATTTGTAAGAAGTAAGCATAAATAATACATTTTTATATATTTTACTAATTTTACTTTCTGAAATTTAAATTCAAATTTTCAAACATTACGCGAACAATTTCTTCAACTTGATCCAAATAATTTAATTCAAAATAAATTTTATTTATTTATTTATTAGTAAGTGGGCTGTTATCTTAATTTATGTTTTTCTTTTCTTTTTAAATCACTTTAACTGTAAAAAGTTATAAAAATATTCATACAATTATTGATAAATTTCCTTTTTATCTACCAATTATACAAAGTTACAAATTGGCTAGTTAACTATTCAATTATCTTTTTTAATCAATTTTTCATCTACTGCAATTTACTCTTTTAAGATTCTGTCGTCTCCTCTCAAAACCCGGGCAAATTGGTAGAAGAATTAACCGTTGAAATTGCCCAATTGATTGGTCCACACCTAGGGTCAAATAACCACATGAATCCATTATACCTGTTGGGCATTCACAAGTTCCCTTAACAATTTACTTTAAAATACACACAACAAAAATATCAAGTTTCAACCCAAACACAAATAAAACATAAAAAAAGCAAAACATACAGTAAACCATTTCAAGTCTTTAACAAGCTTCAAAGAATAGAAGCTTGCATAACACGGAAGCAACAGGTAATAAAAGACATCATAAGCACACTCAATCACACGTACTTCTTAGTACTCATCATCTTCACCCTCATCACCCTCAGCTGACTCAGCACCAACTTCTTCATAATCCTTCTCCAATGCAGCAAGATCCTCACGAGCCTCTGAGAATTCCCCTTCTTCCATACCCTCACCAACATACCAGTGAACGAAGGCACGTTTGGCGTACATAAGATCGAACTTATGGTCAATGCGAGAGAAGACTTCAGCAACGCTGGTGGAGTTAGAAATCATGCAAACAGCTCTCTGGACCTTGGCGAGATCACCACCAGGGACAACAGTGGGTGGTTGGTAATTGATACCGCACTTGAATCCAGTAGGACACCAATCGACAAACTGAATGGTGCGCTTGGTCTTAATGGTGGCGACTGCAGCATTGACGTCCTTGGGAACAACATCACCACGGTACATCAAACAGCAAGCCATGTACTTTCCATGGCGTGGATCACACTTAGCCATCATAGATGAGGGCTCGAAGGCACTATTGGTGATTTCAGCAACTGAGAGCTGCTCGTGGTAAGCCTTCTCAGCAGAGATGACTGGAGCATACGAGGAAAGCATGAAGTGGATTCTTGGGTAGGGAACCAAGTTGGTTTGGAATTCAGTCACATCGACATTCAAGGCACCATCAAACCTCAGTGAGGCAGTCAAGGAGGAAATGACCTGGGAGACAAGACGGTTAAGATTGGTGTAGGTGGGCCGCTCAATGTCAAGAGATCGCCTGCAAATGTCGTAGATAGCTTCATTGTCAAGGAGAACAGCCACATCAGTGTGCTCCAAAAGGGAGTGAGTTGAGAGAACACTGTTGTAAGGCTCAACAACAGAAGTGGAGACCTGAGGAGATGGGTAGACAGTGAAACCCAACTTGGATTTCTTGCCATAATCGACAGACAAACGCTCCAAAAGGAGAGAACCCAGACCGGATCCGGTACCTCCACCAACAGCATTGAAAACAAGGAATCCTTGAAGACCAGTGCAGTTATCAGCAAGTTTCCTGATGCGGTCCAAACAGAGGTCAACAATCTCCTTGCCAATGGTGTAGTGACCACGGGCAAAGTTGTTAGCTGCGTCTTCCTTGCCGCTGATGAGTTGTTCTGGGTGGAAGAGCTGGCGGTAAGCACCAGTTCTCACTTCATCAATAACAGTGGGTTCAAGATCCACGAAGACGGCACGAGGGACGTGCTTCCCAGCACCAGTTTCACTGAAAAAGGTGTTAAAAGCATCATCACCTCCTCCGACAGTTTTGTCACTTGGCATCTGACCATCAGGCTGTTAACAGAAACAAAACCATGCATAAGAAACTCAGCTTTCAAAGCCTAACAGCAATAAACAGATACATCCCTCATGGATTTAAAGCTAAAAAACAGAATACCAATCAAACCTGATGGGAAAAACCGACAAATTTAAAAACACAAACAAAGATTAACCGGATCCGGAGCAAGAAAAACCGACACCTTAAAGATTCAACCAACGATTGACCAGATCTGATTAAACATGAACAACAGAGACCTAAAAACCTCGGATCTAGCTTTAAAACTTAACAAATCCAATAAAACCACATAAACGCATAGATAAAAACAAATGCATCATTAGATTCAGAGGTAAAACACAGATCTGAACATAACTTAGCTACAAACGCTGAAACGAAGAAGCATAAAACACAGATCTGAATCAAAACGAAAGGTAACATCAACAAACGTAAAATCATAAAGAAAACGGGAAATATACCTGGATCCCATGCTCGAGACAGTAAAGCTCCCAGCAAGCGTTTCCGACCTGGATACCGGCCTGACCGATGTGGATCGAGATGCACTCTCTCATTTTCGCTTAAGAAAAATTCTAAAAAGCAAAGAAAGGAAGAAGAAGAAGAAGAAAGAAGGCGTTTATTAAGACACCTTCTAAGATAAATTCAAATTTGAATATTTGGAGAGTGGTGAAGGGGGATATTTATAGGCGGAGAATGGGGGGACAAATGCAGGTATTTAAGGGTGATGTTGTAACTGTTGTGATTAAGATTAGGTCAAGACAGCCCTAAATGATGACGTGGGATAATGTTATTGGTCTATTTAACTATCGTTTTAACTACGGTTAGTTGGCTTTTCTAATTTTTGAATATTTTTAAAATTTGCCGCCCGGCTGTGTAATTGGGTTTGTTGCAACTAGCAAGGTGAATCCACACGGGTGGATTTAACCAATGTTATTTGAATAGGGTAAATTAGAGGTGTTGATGGGTCGAGCCGGGCCTGATCGAATTTTGGGAGGATTTGAGTAAAAATATTAGCTCGAAAAATGGGTTTGGACAAAAAATAAGGCTCATTTAAAAAATGGGCCGGGCCTCGGGTAAGGTATTTTTTGCTCGGACTCGGCCTGGCCCGAATTCACTAAATGATAAAAAAAATATGCTATTTTTTTTATTTTTGAATGTTATTTTCTTGTTGTTTTCTCCCTATTTTGCTACCATATTACTATTATATTGCTACTATTTTGTTGTTATTGATTGAATATTTTATAAAACTTATTTTATTGTTAATTTTGTTATTATTTTAAAGGCATTTGTTAATTTTATTATTATTTTAGAGGTATTTGCTTGTTAAGTTACATCTATCTTGTGTTATTTAAGTCTACATATTTTTTTAAAATTTATTTTCAATTTGTTGGAAAATATTTATTTTAATTTTTTTTAGTATTTTTTATGTATTATATATATTTTAAAATTATATAAAATAATATAAAATTTTAATACGGGCGGGCTGGGCCGGGCCCGGATTTTAGCATTTTTATGTCGGGCTTGGGAAAAATTTTAGGCCCATTTTTTGGGCCCGGCCCGGCCCGGCCCATGAACACCTCTAGGGTAAACTGATTGGGTTAGAAATCTGTTAAGGTATCGATTCAAAAGGTATTTTTGAAACGATTAAATTAGAATTTTTTAAATTTTTTATTTTTTTAAGTTTTTAATCAAATTAATTATCCAAATGATTCAACCATCGACCTGATTTAAAAAATATTAAATTTAACAGTTATAAAATTTGAATAAAATTAATAAAGTAATCCGAAAATCAAAAAATATATATTAAAAAAATATAATATAAGTAGTTGAACTAATTAAACTCGATCCAACAACATTAAACTAGAAAATTCCTACACTCCACTAATATCATCAATGTTAAGAGATTAAAGAAAAAAAGTTTACCTTAATATAATTGGTTGAAAGAAATAGAGCATAGTTATGTGGTAATAATAGAATAAATAAGTAATAGCAATTACATAATTTTGTTGATTGAACTGAATAGATGAGTAATACTACTACATTATTTGGTTGGATAAAATGATTTAAGAAATATGTAAGAAATTGATAGAAAATTATAATTTTACCCTTTAATAAAAAAATTAATATTTTACTTAATATTCTTTTTAGTAAATAAAAAACAGCAATAGCGAGACAAAAGTGGACTCTAATTCAAACCAGATAGATTAGACTCCACCATAAGCAGCTCCCTAATCGACGGCGGGGGATCCTCCATCAAATTAAATCTCATCAACTCTAGACTTACAAATTTTGTCAACTGATCTACCATTGTAAGCATACTATGTAACAACCTTAGTTCTGTCATCCTGCTATTCGCGACACCTCCAGCAAGAATGGTCTCAACCAACAAAATATTGTCACACTTCAACTCTAACTTTCGAAACCCTTTATCCTATGCCAAGCGAAGCCCTTCAAGCATCGCCCTTGCTTCCACCTGAAATATAGTACCCTCTCTAATTGTCACTGTAAAACCACATCGCCAGTCCCCATTAGCATCTCTAATAACACCTCCAACAGAGGCACAATTCCTTAGTGAGAATACAACACCGTCAGTATTAAGTTTAACGTAACCCTCCTCAAGATGCGACCAATGAGAAGCTATTTCCCTTGGATGAAAAAAAGACGGCCCGAGTTCCGAAGATAAAACACTCCGCGTCTAACTTGTGCCTATATCCACAAGTTATTGCACACAACTGTGACCATTCAAAAAATACAAACAAATTCTAATTCTTCCAAAATAACCAACACATAATTCCAATTGGTCCTTTATATGCCGTTCGATAAGCCCACAGTGCGTCATTAAGCCGAAGACTCCAATCTTTTCTTGTTGGGCGAATCTGTCTTCTCTCCAAAATAGCTTTTATCTCCTATTTGAGATTTCGAAACTTGTCCATTCGTTTGGGGATGGTATGCCGTAGCTATACGATGATGGACTCCATATTTCGCCAACAGTGCCTCCATGATTTTATTGCAAAAGTGGGTGCCACGATCACTAATTAGGGCTCGAGGTGTGCCAAACCTGGAAAAAATAGTTCGTTTTAGAAATTCCACAATGGTCTTGGCATTATCATTGCAAGTAGGCTTTGCTTCAATCCATTTAGAAACATAGTCTACCGCGAGAATTATATACATATTGCTAAATGAAGAAATAAATGGGCCCATGAAGTCGATGCCCCAAACATCAAAGATTTCGCATACATGAATCGGGGATAAAGGCATCTGATTTCGTTTAGTGATGTTACTTGTACGTTGGCATCTTTCGCAAGACTTACAGAAGTTATACGCATCTCGAAAAATTGTGGGCCAATATAGCCCACATTCGAGCACCTTATGAGCGGTCCTCTTAGGGCCAAAATGTCCTCCGCAAGCTTCAGCATGAAAAAATTAAGGATAGAGATTGCCTCATTTTCTGGGACACATCGTCGAATCATCTGGTCCGAACAGTGCTTCCACAAGTATGGGTCGTCCCAAATGTAGTATCGAGCTTCTCGTCTAAGCTTATCTTTCATGGAACGTGTTAACTTGGTGGGTAACGAGCCTGTGGCTAGAAAATTAACCATATCTGCGTACCATGGGAGATGTGCTTCTGTTGAGAATAGACTTTCATCAGGGAATTCTTCCTTAATAGGGACGTCGTCAAAAGGCACTTTAATTACGCTCAAGTGGTCACCACTAAATTCTCGCATCCCCTTTGTCTCGAATTTTGACGTCAAACTCTTGGGCAAAAAATCCACCTAATGAGCCTTGGTTTTGCATCCTTCTTTGCGATCAAATACCGAGTCTGCATGATCAGAAAAAATAATTACTTTAGATCCCAATAAATAAGGTCGAAACTTATCTAAAGCAAATACTACGGCCAAAAGTTCTTTTCTGGTAGTGGTGTAGTTGCTTTGTGCCGCATCCAAGGTTTTCGAGGCATAGCAAATGACATGGGGTTCCTTATCTATCATTTGTCCTAACACGCCTCCTACACTACGTTCGCTTATGCGTCGCATATAATTTCAAATGGATACTTCTAATTCGTAGTTTGCACTATAGGAGCAGAGACCAACTTCTCGCTTAAGTGTATTAAAAGCCTCCTTACACTTCCTCAAGCTAAACTCGAACTGCTTATCTTTCTGCAACAACTCACAAAGTGGTTCCGCTATTTTCGAAAAAAAAATTATAAAGCGCCTGTAGAACCCTGCATGGCCAAGAAAAGAACGAATTTCCCTTACAGTAGAGGGATAAGGTAAAGAACTTATAACGTCAATTTTGGCCTTATCGACCTCAATTCCCCTAGAAGAAACTATGTGCCCTAGAATTAAACCATTGTCTACCATAAAATGACACTTTTCATAATTTAAGACAAGATTGAATTCTATACACCTGCTCAAAATTATCGTTAAGTTTTTAAGGCATTCATCAAAACAATTCCCATAAATAGTAAAATCATCCATAAAAACTTCGACAATCTTTTCCACATATTCAGAAAATATACTCATCATGCATCTCTGGAAAGTAGCCGGTGTATTGCAAAGACCAAACGGCATCCTCCTATACGCAAATATACCAAAAGGGCACGTAAAAGTGGTCTTCTCTTGGTCCTCTGGTGTGACTGGTATCTGAAAGAAACCTGAATATCCATCAAGACAGCAAAAATGAGTTTTTCCAGCTAACCTTTCAAGCATTTGGTCAATAAAGGGAAGGGGAAAATGATCTTTTTTAGTGTAGGAGTTCAACTTCCTGTAATTTATGCAGACACGCCACCCATTTTACACTCGGGTTGGCACCAAATCACCTTCGACATTTTTCTTTACTGTCACGCCCGTTTTCTTGGGCACGACTTGCACCGGACTTACCCATCTGCTATCTGAAATGGGGTAAATTACATCAGCATCCAAAAGCTTGATTATTTCTTTTTTTACTACCTCCATCATATTCGGATTAAGCCGCATTTGCGCTTCTCGCCTCGGTTTCGTGCCCTCCTCCACGTAGATCATGTGTGTGCATGTCAACGGGCTTATTCCCTTTAAATCTGCAATGCTTCAGCCAATTGCCTCCTTATGACTTTTCAATACACGAACCAAACTTTCCTCTTCATGGGAAGAGAGTCGATTGGAGACTATGATCGGTAGGGTATCACCGTCACCTAAAAATGCATACTTGGATGTTCAGTAGCGGTTTCAATTCCAATTACGTGCCTTGCATAACAGAGGGCAAAAGCTTAGTACCTGGGGATAACAACTCATTAACGGATTCAAATTTATCAAAATCAAATTTAAAATCATAAATGGATTCAAAATTTTCATCCACTAATGAGTCGATTATATCGACACAATTCACGCTCAAAATTTCACTTGGGTGGCTAATGGCATCGTAGACGTTAAATTTCACGATCTCCCCATCAAACTCCATCGTGAGAGTTCCACTTGAACGTCAATTTTAGTACTAGTTTGCATTACTAAGGAATGGCCGTCCCAACAAGAGATCGAAGATCCTGGAGCACTGTCCTCCTCCATTTTTATCACGTAGAAATCTGCAGGAAAGATAAGTTGGTTAACTTTTACCAACACGTCCTCGAGGACTCCTTCGGGATGCACAACGGACCTATCTGCCAACTAAATAATAACACCTGTTTTTGTCAAAAAACCTGCGTTAAGTGATTCATAAATAGAATAGGGCATTACATTTATGGAGGCTCTGATCACATATAGCCTTTTTAATTCCCAAATGTCCTATTTTGCATGGTATCGCAAACATACCCTATCCTTACATTTTGCTTAGGCATTTTCCGTTGTAACACTCGCTGACACATTTTCACCAACATTCACCCTTTCATTACACGTTAACTTTCGTTTGTTGGTGCAAAGTTCTTTAAGAAATTTAAGCGTGCTCAGTATTTGCTTGATGGCATCCAACAAATGGAATGTTAATTTCGACGTTCCTAAATGTTTCAAGATCTCCTTATCCTCCTTACCTTTTCGACATTGATTGAAACGTTACGAAAGGGAGGTTGAATTTTAGGCAATAGAGGCCTTGGTCGAACTCATTCGTCTTTCTCAGATTTTTCCTGGGCGATTTATTGGGCACGATTCATGTCGAGAACCGATTCCAGAACTTTTCCACTTCGCAGCGTTACTGAATTTGCGTTTTGCCTTGGATTTGGCTCTGTTTGGGACGGCGGTTTCCTTGAGAACTTATTCTCTCTATTGACGTGGTCAATTCCCTTATGGGCGCCTCGGTTTTCGTTGAAACTCAAGAACGTTAGTCTGCTAATTTATTGACAAGAGCCTCTAGGTTGTTACCTTGGTTTTGTGGTCATTGTAGAGGTCAATTTTGGTATGGTGATTGTGCAGTGGATTAGCCCCATAACTCGATTAGGATGATCCCTCCATCCCGGGTTGTAGGTATTAGCGTAAGGATCATAACGCCTTTGTGGTGGGCAGGAAAATTCCCCATGGCATCCAAATGAGCCATCGTGTCGTTATTTAAACCGGGACATACATCGGTTGTGTGCTCGGTGTAGTACATATTCCACATAGCCAAACCGGTTTAGCTTTTTCTGCAACAAGAGAACTCACAATATTAGTAAGTCTATCAAGCCTATCCTCTAAGGAAGAGTTACTTAGTTGGTGAACCCTTCTGGGAGGTTCGAGATTGGCTCAAATCTACGAGAATTTGCGACCATTGTAGAGATTAAGTCCCTTGCTTGTTGGGGGTCATGTTGACCAACGCTCCTCCACTAGCGGCGTCTACCATATTCATCTCCATTGGTTTCAAACCTTCATAAAAATCTTGGATGAGAGATTGCTCATTATACCGTGTGTTGCGGCGACTTGCACACAACTTCTTAAACCGCTCCAAATAATCATAAAGAGTTTACGCTTCTTTCGCCTAAATCCCACGATCTCCTTCTTAGCTCAATTTTTTTCTAGATCTTTGGAAAAACTCATTAAGAAACAAACGAGATAAATCACCCCAAGTAGTTATAGATCCAATGAGTAAATAAAATAACCATTCCCTAGTTTGAATCTGCTAGGGAAAAAGGAAAAGCGCGCAATTTAATCGATCCTCGATTATGCCTTGAGGTTTCATACTCGGACAAACCATATGAAACTCATTTAAGTGTTTATGGGGTTTTCATTACAGTAACCCTCGGAATGTTGGCGACAAGAATCGAATCAACCACGATTTCACTCAAAGTCGGTATCCATGGTAGGATATGCGATGCCGATGGCGGTTGTTCCGTCGAAGCTTGACTAGTTGCGAATCGTTTGAGCCATTGGTTCCCATGCCAAATTAGGGTTTTCGTCAACCCTAGCGTTGAACACTTCTTCAAATGGATCGACTTCTTCTGCTTTACTTTCAAGCGTTTGAGTAGGGTTTTCGTTAACCCTAGACTCCGCTTCGTCGTCGGTCCTAATTTCTGGTGGTGGATTGCTTCGAGTCACTACCACCGCTGACTGCTTTTTCCTCAACTTAGTTTCTTTTCGATTAGCTTTCGCAGTCTTTTCGATCTCCGAATCAAACGCAAGAATGCCTGGAGCAGTGCGGTCATAGAAAAAAAAAAAAAAACAAGATTAGTACATTCTGGGTCCCAACAGCGGCGCCAAAATTTGATGCGTCGTTGAATGCACCAAAATATATCCTACTCCCTGCAAAATAATGAAAATAACAGTAAAGGGCAAGTAGGGTCGAATCCGCAGGGATCGGATTATACAAATGTCTGTTTCTCGAGATCCTGGGCAGAATCGTGCCCAAGAAAACCTGCGTTCCTGAAAAATAAATAAAAAAACAGAATTAATAATTTTCGATCTAGAAAAATAATAATAAAAACAGAATTTAAGACGAATTGAAATTACGAGAATAAATTACGAGAATTAAAATGAGGAAAATAAAAAGAAAGGGGTTAGATAAAAGTTTCTTATGTGGAGATATTCCAGCCTCCGGTTGTCTCGTTCCTCCTTGGGCTCCGTCTTCGGCTTTTGGATGACCCTTATCTGCCCAAGTAAGCCAGTTATAGTGGAAGAGGACGCCTATGACCACCAACTCCAAGAGTTTAAACTTACGGATTTAGGGAGCCTGACTCTAGCTTGCGATTGCTTTTGTGGAGTCATTTATGCTAGATCAACGTTTCTCAATGGCGAATCCCACGCCATTTTGTCTCTTGGGCTTGCTAACCTCTGACGCAGTAAGCTCACGAACCGACGGTGCAATCCTCCCAAAACACACAAAGCGGCCGCCTTTGCATACGTTGAAAGGGTTACTTTTAAAGGGACACGACGGCCAGCGTCGGCCACAGTAATGCGGAGAAACGATGAATACTTGGGTGAGAAAGTTAAGTGCGGGTTCTAAGCCTCAAGAACCTTTTTTTGGGGAATTTGACAACCTTCGGCTAGATGGAATTTAGTGGCTCATATTTGTGGTGGAAAAGTAAATAAAATATAAAAATATGGAAAAGAGAGTTTTTATTGAAAGGAAAATAAAGGAAGCACAAAAACTTATGGGGAGGAGTGTGCAGAAAAGATGAACAACCAAAATGAGTCACTCCATCCCCTATTTATAGTGCTTAAGGTAGATGGACTAGTCCTACTCAAACTCCCAAAGATAATTACAATTTAATTAAAGATAAATAGAGATAAATAAAGAAATTAAATAATCCTAGATAATTATCCTAATATTAATTATCCTAATATAATTAAAATAGAATTTGATAAAGCAAAGTCTCTTCTTTTTGCATTTCAATCCCTCTGCCCTCCATGTTTGCACTTTTGGCACCATTGTTTCCCTTTGTTGCACATTGGTTCATTTTATCTTTAATTTCACGATTTTGGCCCTTAATTTTGCATTGGTCTCCAATTTAGTCCCTATGAGATAAAAGTCCATAAATAGCCCAAAGTAGAATCACATTCAAAATTAACATACAATTAGCATATAAAAACATGTCATTCTAGAGTGTTATCACTCTCTCAACAGGCCGACAACAATCTTCCAAAACTAAAAGCGTCGGTTTACGTTCTAACGAAGAAGATCCCCAAATAAAGTTTTGAGCGTGCTTCTCAATTTCTCAACATATGGAAATAGGCAAGTGAACGATGCCATAAAATAATTAGGTATAGCTAACAAAACAGATTTAGCTAAAGTAATCCTACCCGCAAGAGAAAGCTTCTTCGCATCCCATCCATTGAGCTTCCTTTGAACTTTATCCACTACAAACTCAAAGTTCTGCTTTCTAACCCTCCCATGAAACAACGGCATACCCAAATACATACCCAAATTATCTACATGTTCAAAACATACTGTATTGCAAATATCATTCACAATCTCAACAGGAACATTATGAGTTAAGAAAATTTGGGACTTACTTCTATTGACTTTTTGCTCCGAAAAATGGCAAAAATATTCAAGATATCGTTGATTAAGCAAGCTTGCCTCCTATCAGTCTCCCCAAAAAGGAACAAATCATTCGCAAAGAAAAGGTATGTTAACGCTGGTCCATTCCTAGATAAACGAAGCGGTTTCCAACCACTTAAATAAATATAAATATTATGAAAATTAAATAAATTATATTCATTAAAAATATTGTCCTTGTTTGACAATTGGCTAATAACTGATTGTTGATTGCAATGACTGGTTTGACCAACCGATTCTATTAACTAATTTGACCAACTCATTCTATTAACTATTTATTTAAAAGTGTTTGCTAAAACTTAGTTGATAGTTGAAAGTTGATACATGTAAAATGACAAATAAGGGTATGACACATTTTATTTTTAAGTATTTATTTGTTTATAATACTTTAGTCTTTATTGGGTGAAATTATTGAAATAAAACAAAATTACCAATGAATTAAAACCTCCATTATGGAAATTAATTAGTGAATATTTTTAAAATTTTAAATAAAAATTTAAGTTCCTTATTTGCAAATATTAACTTGTGGAAATTGATAAATAGTAATGGTGTATCGATATAATTGTAAACTATATTCTTATTGATAATTATGTCATGTTCTTGGTATGTAATTAGTGATAATTATGTCATGTTCTTAGTATGTAATTAGTGATAATTATGTCACACTTTGAATAAATTTGTCAAGTAACATATTTCAATTAATATAAAATTTCGTAAGAAATCATTTTACACAAGTAAATTGAAAATAAATTAATAATACATAAATATTCAATGATGAATAGGCTCGATTGAAAATTTCTCGAGGCAATGTTGATTTTTATAGATTCACTGTAGAGTTTTTTTTTTTTTTTTTTTAGAGAGAAAATGAGAGAATGGAAGCTACTAATATATTGATACACCTATTAGGTTTGAGAGCATGTGACAAATGGGGTAATTTTTGAGTAAGCACGGTCAGATATGTCATTTCATATATCTAGTTCCCAATCAGCTGTCGAATCCCAATATGTTTTGTTTTGGAGGTTTTAGCTCAACAAGCTTTTCCAAACCTCATTCGCCAAACACTACAATTAAAGGGTTTGACTACTCAATCCTCCATTTGTGCCCAAATCAGCTAAAAAAGACTCAAAACTCTGTTTACTAAACACCCTCATTAGCTTATTATCATAAATCATGTTAAAATTTTTTAACCTAATTTATTACAATATTTGTATAATTATATTAAAATAATCTGAAAGGTTATCAAAATAATAATTATTTAAAATTAAATTATTATATATTCATAATTTATATTTTTATTAAATATAATAACATATTTAATATTTAATAATAGATATTAAAAGTAATAATATTGTAGTTTCATTAAATAAAAAAATTATTATAATATATTTATATATATAAGTAAACTTGTCCATGAATCGAGCTGTCCGTATGCTATAGTAGGCTCAACTCGACTTAAATCGAGCTTGAAAGAAGATTTTTGTTTCTCAAGATGGCTCAGCTCGACCCAAAATTGATTTAAATATTAAAAAATAGATTAAAATTCAAGTTTAATTATAAATATATAAAAATAATATAA
The DNA here is from genome assembly GCA_025698515.1 of Gossypium sturtianum. NCBI lineage: Eukaryota > Viridiplantae > Streptophyta > Magnoliopsida > Malvales > Malvaceae > Gossypium > Gossypium sturtianum. Next base: position 3,720,231 of record CM046946.1, on the reverse strand, counting down.
AAATATTAATATTTGAACAGTGAAATGTTCTAATAGGTTAGGTTGGGTCTAGACTTGTACATGGGTTAGACAATTCGGCCCTGCTCAAAGGCCCGCCCGAAAAGTGAGAGGGTTTAGGCAAAAATATATGCACGAAAAGTGGGCTTGGGCAAAAAAAAAAGGACCATTTAGAAAATGGGTCGGGCCTTGTGTAAAGTTTTTTGGCCCGGGTCGGCCGGACCCGAATTTGGAAAAAGGGAAAAAAATTGTTATTGTTTTCGCACTATTTTGCTGCCATTTCACTATTATGTTGCTACTATTTTGTTGTTATCGTCTGGATATTGATAACTCTTGTTTTAGTATTAATTTTGCTACTATTTTAGAGACATTTACTTGTTAAGTTGCACATATCTTAGTGTTATTTAAGTATAAAGACTTTTTTTAATTTATTTTCAATTTGTTGAGAAACATTTATTTTAATGTTTTTAGTGTTTTTTTTTTATGTATTATGTATTTAATTATTTTATATAAAAAATTGTAATACTGATGGGCCGATTTTTGCATTTTTATTTGGACCAGGTTTGGACAAAATTTTAGGTCCATTTTTGGACCAGGTACAACCCTATCAAGCGGGCCTAAAATTTTGTTAAGGTCGATCTTGAACCCGACCTATCCCAACCCATGGACACCTCTAATTGGGTCAACTTGAAAACAAGCCTAGTTATATCTTGTTTTTTAAATTGATTCGCAACTCGACTTAATCTCTATATTTAAGTGATAATTTTTTTATTGAAATTATGAAATTATAATTAATATAATATATTTTAAATTTTACTTAATATTATATTATATATTATTTATTTATTCATATTTTTTATTTGATATTCAATGTTGCACGGAATAAGGATTACCAAATAATTGCTATTAAAAGAAAAAAAGAAATAGAGAAGAAATAGTCACCCTATTAAATGAGTTATTTTTCCAACTAAACTAATAAATCACATCGTTCATTATTGAATAAGAGTGAAATAGCTATTCGATTTCCCCAACCAAATATGTTGTAAATGCAGTGATAGGACACATCTCAAATTTAAAAATAAAATATTATTAGTAAGGACAATCATAAAATTAAAAAAAAAAAATTAATCTTTCATTCACCATTACATTCACGTTATATATCACCAAAAAGAACAAATGCCCATAAACAACTCACTTCAGAAAAAAACAAATCAAAACAACAAGCCAAGAGAAGGCTTGCCCTAAAGGAACTTCGTCTGACCTAAAGATCTCATGGTCACTGCAAATTCCAAAGGAAATTTATTCAATATTATCTCACGTCTTCTCTCATCACTTCCCAAAGACTTTAGTAGTGATTGACTCCCCCAAACTTCATGTTAGGTCCCATAATGTAACATTCAATTGCATCCTACTAGGATTATTTATGATTTGACCTTTAATCCTTCTCAATTTTTAGAGTACTTCCATTTTAGTCACCTAAAAAATAAATCATTTCAATTTTGTCACTTTCGTTAGATAAAATTTCCATTTTAGCCATTCAATCATTAACTTTGTTGAGGCAAGTTTTGTGATTTTGTGCTAAATGGCACTCGACGGTGCTCACTGCAACTTGTCACTAAGGTAGTAAAGATACTTGCCATATTTGAGTTGACAATTTTATACAAAAAAATATTTAGACTAGTTGTTATGTTGATGTTTTGAATATACTATAGTCCATCTATAGAAACCAATTCGTGACTAGTAAATATTGGATTAGATTTGAATGAATCAAGACAACCCTTGTTTTGCGGAGAATTGGTCGGGATTATAATGCTGATTTGGAAGGCCATATATTCGTAGGATTATGCTTTTGTTGGTTGTATTATAATTGTTATTTTCAACGAATTGCTTTGTATTCATTTAGATTCTATGTTAGCGAGTCGAAATTGATATATGATACGAGGTTTGTCTAGGTATGAGAGCATATTGAGAACACTTGTATTTGTTCATTAAGGTGCTATTTGTGTGAATGTGCAAACTAATTTGTAAACATTGGGTGTTTATTGCTCAAATTATCAGGGGAGAATTTAGAGGTGAGTGTTCTAGTATTTAGGTACAAATGTGAGATCTCTATACCTGGGGAGTGATAGAGTGTGATTCACTTGGTGTATTATGGATTAAAGATAGTGAAATAACTTACATAGTTAGGCTTTGTAAACGTAGGAAAACCGAATTGTGTAAACAAACTTTGGTGTTCTTTGTATTTGTTTGCACAAATTTTGCAATGTTAAGCTATAGTGGCTATTGCAATCAAACACTTCCATTAATTGTTGCCTTATTCAATAAACATCAACCGTAGGTAGCCATAAATTTCATAATAACATTCGACATAACACGCCACATCATCATTTTTTTACTATTTTCTTTCGCCCTTTGATGATGGTAACTTGGTGGGTATGCATAAAAAGATTCATTGTAAAGAGTTTAAGTTTCCATATTGGATATCAAAGCAAACAAAAGCTATAACATTATAGGGTTTAGATCCAAATCCTAACACGAGAGTGAGTTTAGTGATTTTAATGAAAACTTCATGGCTTAAGAAAGCTTTAGCTGCATCATCAAACAAGCATCAATGAAGTTTGTCATATGGGAATAAGTTAAAACATGACTTGGTTTGTAGTGGAGTTAATGCTTTTAACATAATATATGTGTATACGGTGATGGATTGTTAGGTCTTTTTGAAGGAGGGAATGATGTTAATAGGAAGGAAAAGAGGCATATTACTTCAATGGAGTTGGATGAGGTGATAGAGAAGATTAAAGAGGTTGGGGAGGATTGAAATATAAAATGAAGAAAGGCAAGAGAGGGATTTTAGGATTGGAGAAAAAGAGGATGGTGTCGATTGTGGAAGTTGTTAGGATCGACCCGATTAAGCAACGAACAAGTAATAATAGCGGAATAAATTGAGAAATTAGACACACAATTTAACGTGGAAAAACCCCTCCAAAGAGGATAAAAAACCACGGGCAAAGATAATTTTACTATAATGGCAACAGAACGAAGAGTACAAAAGATGGAGATAAAAACTAAACCACGAAAACCCAAAACAAAGAACCTCAAAACGTAAACACAAAATTTTCTAAATGTGTTATGAGTTCTAATATCTAATGGGTGTATTTTCTAAGGTTGTAAAAGAGCCTATTTATAGGCTAAATTCATATGTCAAATAATAATAAAATAATCTAACTAATCAGTGTTTAATTGAAACAAATAAACAGAGTTTAACTAGAAGATTACTTCTCAAATTTGACTGAAATAGGAGTCATAATTAACAAATCTCCACCTTGACTCATATTTCCACAATGCCATCTTTGCCAAAGCCCGCCACGAGCCTATCTTGAACCATGCGAGGAATTAATCGAGTCGAATCTATGCTTAGAAAGCTGAAGACTTCTAGCCTTCGACTTGTACAACGCCAAATCAAAACTAACCCGAGTTTGATTTTCACGAACACAATGCCTAACTTTTCAAAACTGCATCCAAAAGAGAACCTCTCTTCAACGAAAGCGGTCATACCTTTTTCCCTCCTATGACCAAGTTGCCTCCGCTCTGAATGAGTTGACTTCGACTCATGAATGCGGACGAGGGCGTCCAATTTCACCGGTCACTGTAGAACATTCCAGAATATAAAGACTGCCAGTTCTTTTACCTTTTAACAAAACGAGAGCTCCACGAGATACTTTAATGCCGCTTGATTCGATGTTGATTCTGCATCCTTTCAAGTCTAAAATACTCAAGGAGATGAGATTCTTCCGTAAATCAGGTACATACCTGACATCTGAGAGTGTCCTAATCGTCCCATCATGTATCCTAATTTTAACAGTACCAATACCAATTACCTCACTAGATGAATCGTTTCCCATGCACACAACTCCACCTTCAACCGAACTATATGTGGAGAACCATTCTCTATTGGGACACATGTGGAAAAAACATCCCGAATCTAGGACCCACTCGAACATGAGCTTGGAGTTATCGCTCGTTGACACTAACAAGAAATCATCGCCGCTTTCATCCGCCAAATTAGCACCAGCTACATATTCCTCGTTACTCTCAGCAGATCTTTTCTTTCTCAGTTTATAACAATCTGCTTTGACGTGACATAACTTTTTACAATAGCGACACATTTTATCTCATTTCTTTAATGCTATCAAAATGGAAGCTTGCCTATCTGTCTTGCTATCCAAATGAAGCTCATTGTCGAGTTTGTCTCTACTCAACAAATGACCCTTCACATCTTTGAGCGAGAGTTTGTCTTTGCCATAAATCAGGGTCTCCCTGAAAGACTTGTATGAAGGGGGTAAAGAGCACAATAATAGCATAGCCTGATCTTCATCGTCAATATGAACCTCAACATCCTTTAAATCATTTAAAAGAGTAATGAATTGACTGATGTGATCTCTAAGAAGCTCACCTTCGTTCATGCGAAACGTAAATAGACGTTGTTTCAACACTAAACGGTTAGCCAGAGACTTAGTCGCATAAAGAGTTTCTAACCTTTTCCACAATGCAGATGAGGTCTTCTCCATCAATACCTCTTGCAATATCGTATTCGCGAGGCACAACTGGATTGCAGACAAAGCCTTTTCATCAAGCTCTTCCCATTCTGTTTTATTTAGATTCTCAGGCTTTTTCCCGGTAACAACCTTTTTCAAACCGGATTGAACTAGAATTGCCATCATCCGAACTTGCCACATATTGAAATTTGTCTCACCATCGAACTTCTCAATTTCAAACTTTGTTGCTGCCATATCTGAATGGGCTGATCTATGAAAATTGAACTAGCTCTGATACCACTTGTTAGGATCGACCCGATTAAGCAACGAACAAGTAATAATAGCGGAATAAATTGAGAAATTGGACACACAATTTAACGTGGAAAAACCCCTCCAAAGAGGATAAAAAACCACGGGCAAAGATAATTTTACTATAATGACAACAGAACGAAGAGTACAAAAGATGGAGATAAAAACTAAAACCCGAAAACAATGAACCCTCAAAACGTAAACACAAAATTTTCTAAATGTGTTATGAGTTCTAATATCTAATGGGTGTATTTTCTAAGGTTGTAAAAGAGCCTATTTATAGGCTAAATTCATAGGTCAAATAATAATAAAATAATCTAACTAATCAGTGTTTAATTGAAACAAATAAACAGAGTTTAACTAGAAGATTACTTCTCAAATTTAACTGAAATAGGAGTCATAATTAACAGAAGTGGTGGAGATTGCAGAGTTGTTTGTTTTGTTGGAGGTTAAGGTGGTTGAAGGCATGGTGGAGTTTGATGAAGGGCAATGGTTGGATTTAGAAGGCAGCCTTGGAGACATTTGTTTCTTGGGATAATCATGTTGTGAGGTGATGGTTTTATTTTGTAGTGTAGGAAAGTTCTCTTTTTTCATTCCTTTATTCTTTCAGTGAATTATTTTAGAGTTGGTAAGGCTTAATTTCAGCATGAATCAATGTAAATATGATTTTAACTAATTTGATTTTTAGTTGCTGAATAAAAGTTTCTTCTGATGATTTCTTGACAGCTTTTTATAAATTTCCGAAATTTGATATTAAGGAAGAAGATTATGGTGAAGAAGATGATGAATAGTAGTGAGTCAAAAATTGATAAAAAGAAGAATATATGGCATGCTAAGTCAATCATCATTATGGAATTTACGGTTGAGTGACTAAAATGAAAAAAAAATTCTAATGGTGGTGACGAAATTGAAATAATTTTTTTAAGTGACCAAAATGAAAGCATTTTAAAATTGAGTAGCCAACTAATTAGTTTACATTTTATTTTTTATACATCATGTCTAAAATAAACTTTTCAAAAATTTAGCAACATTTTTAACATCATTGTTGGTTGGTGGATCTGTCAATAGCAGAATGGTGGAGCTATGTTTGATTCATGATATCGTTAATCGTGAATGGAAGGTGCGCATTCGTCATGTTCCTAGATCCCAAAACGCGGTTGTTGATCATATGGCAAGGCTTGCGGTATCTGATTCTCCAAGTCTAGTCATTTTTGAAGAACTTCCAATTTCGGTCCAAAGACTTCTATTAGCTGATAAAAGGAACTTTTATAATTACTAAGATGTGTGTTCTTTTCTACTAAAAACAAAATTGACAACATTTTTAGCATTTTAAGTCAATCTTCACAAAAACACCTTTTAACTAACTCTTAAGATGGATATTACAATGTAAATACTTCAACCAAATGACACATTATCTTTTATAATTTCATTTTAAATAACATTTTATTTTTTTATTATTTTAAAAAAGGTATTAATTTTTAATTATAACTCGATTAAATTGTTAATTATATCAAAATTATCATAGTTTTTACTATGCTTCGTGTTGAGTTAATTAATTCTTTTATTAAATTATAGAATAAAGTTTGAAGATTAAAATTATATATTGGTCAAATGCAATGGGATTAAATTTAAAGATTAAAATATAATCTACATACAAAAATACATTACATTTTAGTAAAGAAGTAAATGACCTTCCTTATATATATACTGGGGTCACAAATAGATACGTTTTTAATTTCTTTTATGGAAAGAGTAGCTGTTAAATTACAGAAAACTCAACTCAACTATAATAAAATATGGTAAACTATATTTTTAGGTTATTAAATTATTAGTAAGTTTATAAAATATCATTAAATTATTTGAGAATTTTTGTTTAAGTCGCTAAATTATTCAAATTTTTTTACTTAAAGCTATTGGACTGTTAATATTTTTTAAAAGTCCGACTAACAAGCTCCAAATGACGATTTGACGGCCGGTACCCATTGACGAGTAGAAGAACATATCTTAGATTTGAGTCAATCTGATGGTTAGTGTTGAAGATCGAATAAGAAAGCAGTTTGAATTTTAATTTACAAATTCACGACGTCCAAAGTTGTTTCATGAGAAAAAAAACCTAAACTATAGAAGAGAATAGAATGAGAGCTTTCAGCTGGTGAAACCATTTAAACAGTTTAGTGACTTAAACAAAAACTTTTGAATAGTTTAGTAACCATTTGTAACTTTTGAAGTTAAGTGACTAAAATATAAATTTATTAATAATTTAGTGACCTTGGGTGTAGTTTAACCAAGAAAATATAAACCATCAAATAAGTAAAATTGTAAAAGTATAGGAGCTTACTAGCAATTTAGCCATCATTTCTAATTCAACCCAGGAGTGAAAAAGGAAAAAGAAAACAAAGGAGGCGCGCGGCTATAAAAGTATTCTGCAGTTCCTTCATCCTTTTAAATTATTTTTCAGTGTAGTCACTTTCTTCGATTCACCTCACTCGTCTATTTCATTTTCTATTATATAGTTATGCTTTATCTCCTTCACTAGCCTACGCTACAAAGTACGTTTTTTATTTCAAATTTTCTTTTTAATCAGCTGCCCATTTTAAATTGCCGGCTGCAATTTGATAGATGTGATATTTGAATTAGTTTGGTCATTAGGGCTACGAATGTTTTTGTTGTTGTCTTTTTTAGTTCTTTATTTGGGGTTTGGCATGCAATGATTTTGATTTTTGGGGTAATTGAGGAATCTGGGGTTTTGTTTTGATGGAATCAGTCAAAACCTAAACAAATTGATTGCATTTATCAACATTCTGGTTACTGTTTAAATGCTCTACCCAATGACTCAAAATTTGATCTTTCCATTGTTTCTTTGTATTTTGGGTATATGAAACTAATTGAGGCATATGCATAATGCATGTATGACTCTTTGTACATTTAGATTTAGTTTTTATTTATAGAATCAATGGATGCCCAATAGGGATTATATATATGTATGTATTTTGCCGTTTTAGGTTTTCTACGGGTTTAATTAGACGTCTCTGGTTGTTGGTATTTTTGCAATGCTTTGTTGTTTTTTGTTAATCTAATTAGACTTTTGATCAACTTTATTATCAGTCAAGAGAAGAAACGAAATGGCAACTTAGAGTTCCTTAGACATGCATGTTCAAGGTGGACAAGTATATATATACTTGGTTTTTAATTATGCCTTTCTACTGAATTTGATGCAACCCTTTATTGCCTCAATTGCAAGTGAAAAGTTTTAATGCTTAATTACCTTTATAAGATTGAACCTTGAACTGCGTTTTAAGGGTTTTTATATTTTCTCTCAGCATTGCCTTTTGTTATTATCAGAAGTGTTATTTAGTAACAGTGTTCATCAGGGCTTTCAGTCATAGACACTTAAGATAAAATCTGTATGATCTCTTTCGTGGTGAAAAAAATGAGAAATATATGTTTGTAAAAGTGTCAAAAACTCGCCAAACGCTAGGAGTAGACTATCTAACTCTTATAGGCTTTCCAATTTTCATTTTGATTAGACTTATGATGAAAATATTATCTTATTCAACAGCTGGCAAAAGGGAACCAAGAAGCATTTGAATCTAAAGCGCATGGTGGAGCAATCATCTTGTTCTTTTGAGCTTTTAGTTGGTAAGATCATTAATTCATGATTGATTTTTACTTTCCTTCATGTTTTCTATTGGACCTTGTGCAATTTGTAGGAGTCACTCAATTATATTTGACTAGTTTCATGAAGTTTCTCAGTTTCATTCTTTCATTAATCTTTCTGAAAACACATGGTTTTTGGCCCTAGTTGCTGTTATTTTGCAAACTCTCTTCCCTCTCTACATGCTGCTTAAAGGGGAAAAAAGGGTTGCTCTGTTTTCATATTGAGGCTTCTAAGATGATAATGATGGTCGTTTGTTTTGTACTGATTTAGGCTAACCAGATTGCTGAGATGGCCAATAACCCTCAGGTCTACTGGTAGCATGTGGTTGAAATAATGTTTTTCTGATAGAGGTTGGTCTGAATGTGGTTATGAAATAAGATTTTTTCTTTACTGGGCTTATGTAACATTCATGACAATCTTCCCACGAACACTGTGACTAGTTTTATTTTCCTCAGCTAGAAGTGGCCATGCTACAAATAGATGCTAATTGCTTCACTTTTCTTGAATTAGCCTCACCCGCCTCCTAGCGTTGGCTCAATGGACCCTTCTCAAAATTTCCCCCCACCTATGTCTGGTCAGGTAATAACTTTTCTTTCAGTTATTCCTAATGTTGATGCCATATTATTCAGCGCTATCTATCTACACTCTTTTTCAATTTATGTGTGGGTGTGTATTTATTATGCAGTTCCGACCTGTTGTTCCATCTCAGCAGCCACAACAATTTGTTTCAGTGCCTCCTCAGCAGTTTCAACCCGTTGGCAGAGGAGTTACTGTGATGAATGCTGGATTTCCTTCTCAGACCCCACAACCCCAATTTCCTCAACTAATGCAGCAATTACCTGCTAGACCAGGCCAACCAGGCCATATTCTACCTCCACCACCCTCAGTTTCATTGCCAGCTGCTCAGCCTAATCAACATGTTAATCCAGGGGCATCGGTGCCTCAACCTAATATTCAAGCTCCGAACAGCTATTTTCCTGGGGTCCCAGCATCACACCTCTCTTCATCATATACCGTAAGTGATTGAGAATTTACCGTATTTAATGCTACAATTGTTTTGTAGAAATTTTACCTTGATTTTCTACATTCATGTTGTTGCAGTTTGCACCGTCTTCTTATGGCCAGGTAATGGTGTCTCATAATGCCATGGCTCAATATCAACCCATGGCACAATTGCAGGCACCTAATGTTCCTGTTGTAGGCCAGGTGGGTATCCATGTGAGTCAGAGTACTTCTGTCACATCTGCACAGCAAATTGTTGAACAACCTTCTGCTTCCACAGCTACTATTCCGGTAAGGACATTCATTTGCCTCCACCATTTTCTAAACATCTAAACCAAACACTTTTACGTGTTATATTTCTTCTGCTGCTATTTGTGCGAGTACCACATTAAGCTGACAAAGTTGTGAACTTTCTGGCTCCTATCCTTCAGCCGAAGCCCACTGAAGAGGCTTTAACAGACTGGATTGAGCACACTTCTGCAAATGGACGAAGGTACATAGTACTCTAGGTTTGGGCTGCTAATAGATGAATGTTTAAGGCTGGGATTTTGGTTTCAGTAGTGTAAAAAAGTTATATTGTATATTTGAGATGATTGCTTTGTGAGAATGTGGTGGGAATAAGGTATCCTACCACCTTAATTGACATGACTGCTGAAATACTCATTTTCCCTTGTTTGTAATGGTGTTTAGAGAAGGTCCAATGTCCATCCAAAACAGGCTGCTTCTTATATCTTGGGTCAATTAATACTACATAAAAAATTACTAGATGTATTTGTTAAGACATTGCAGTGTTTAGCATAGAATTTTACCTATGCATTTTTCTACTTCGTATTCATCGCTTGCACGCTTTATTCTTGTATTTATTTAACCATGGATCCATTTTACCATATGCAGGTATTATTACAATAAGAAGACACGGCAATCTAGTTGGGAGAAGCCATTGGAATTGATGACACCGATTGAGGTTAGTAATGCTAAAGATACAGCTTTTTCTATATTTTTCAGTCTCTGGTTTCTTGCTTATACTATTAAACTGTGTTAGATCCATTGTCCCTTGTATTTTATCTGTTCAAGCCTTCGTGGCAAGTACTTTGCATGATGAGAAAATTAATCTAGGTCCAATGTGGAAATGTATTTCGTTAGCTTGCTTGTAAAGATTGGAATCAAGATTTCCAAGTGGGCACTAATGATTTTTAGCTCCTCAGTCCTTAGTTCTCGCTGTTTTTACAGAACTAGTAGAATGGACTGCCAAAATGTTGTGTTGTTTGGGGTTATTTGGAGAAGCTTTTGCCTATGTCTAGCTTTGATGAGGAAAATAAATCTTGTACAGAGCATTTTGTCCTTCATCTAGTTTTACTTGATTTTTATGACTGAACCTTTAGAACTTGAGTTTCTTTTTTCTTTTTTTTTTTTAATTTGTAATTTGTTGAAAGTCTCACTTTCTTGCTTGTCATTAGCTTTCTCGTTGTTTCCTCCCTTTCTTTAAGTATGCATAATAATTAGTTATTCTGCCCTTTGTCACAAGAAATAAGAATTCATGGGCAATGCTCTAGTAATTTTGACCAATACATCCTGATGAGGCTCTTTAGCATTTGCTTAACTTGCTAGAGATTTCCCGGAGAATGGTTTTGAATTATGTGGTAGTAATTCACCGTGATGCTTGTGTATTCTCATATAATTTTCTTTGTGCAACTTTCTACTTCAAAGGCATTCTTTTCTGGGTGAGTACTTAAAAAGGTATTTTGTTATTTATATTTTGCTGGTATCTGTGCATGTTAAGTTGTATTAGTCAAATGGTATGTTCTTTAAAGCTCATCTATTGTTATATCTTTAAATTTCTTGTATGACTTCCATAGCTTTAAAGGTGCTTACAGGTACATGCTGTGCTACTCTATTGAGAGGTAGGATATGGTGTGGGTCTTTGCTGCTTGCTCTACCTACTTTTTATCATGAATGTTAGTAATTCTGTCATTCATAATCTTTTCTAGATTCTTTCATTCTATAGAAGGATTGCGTGTTAATCTTTTGGTAGGTGTTGTTTACCATTTTTCATCTGTAAAAGCTGCAGTGCACTTCACTCCTAAGTTTGGTGCCATCTTTGCATGGCCTGATAAAGTAACATTTTTATCTGATTCCCTAAAAAAACTAAAATTTAATAGATTAGAAATGTGGCCATTAGTTATCATGCCTATGATTTTGCTTTTGAAGGTGAAGGCCGTCTTTTGCTTCTTCTTCATTTGTTTTTTTTTTTTAAATCCCATTGAAGAAAAATAATTTAGTGGAAGGTAGAGAAAATGGCTTTAAGCTTATCATCTTAGTTTCTCACTTTTCTTCTAATGGAAGATTTCCTTTTTGTTGGGATGGCTTTTGAAGAATATGTTATGGTAAATCCTCTTTGCTTCACCTGGAAGATTCATTCAATCTTGAAGGTCATGAAATTTAATAACCAATGATATAAATGGATGGATTTATGAAAGTGATGGTGATAGTGGGTTATTTAGGTAGCGATTTCTTTTTCTCGACCTAAGAATGAGATAGGTGCTGAAAGGAGAGGTCTTTTTCCATTCAGAAATTTATATATAGCATTTTGCTTGTTCTTCCTTGTTATTTGGATTAAATGAAAGCAGTGTAGGTTTGCCTAAATTTGAACTGACAACTTCCTATTTCACTCCATTTGGCTAAGATGAGGATATTGAGCTTGGAAGGATTGTCAGCTGGTTTAGTTGGGTGCAATTTGCAATGCTAGTTTTATGCAACTTTTCTTTTGCTGCTTCATTTAGTAATTTGGGCTGGTTAGAGTCTTTAACGATATTTAATGCTCCTATCTTTTAAAGTATTCTTCCCATCTTTTTGACATCTGTGTTTTAGTTGCTACCTTCTGCAATTGTAGTGTATACAGATACATTATAGACAATTTGCTGCTAAATCCCTAAAGAATTGAAAAGGTGGCCCAGGAAATGGGAAGGGGAATGTAAAATAGTGGTCTTCTTTGTGGTTTATTGTGTCTTTCATTTTTTGTCACTGTAGATTCATAGTGCTTATAAATTTTGATTTGAGCTTTTAGTTATTGTTGAAACTTTTCTTATTTGTTTGTTTACTAAATTCTGTCAATGGGCATTCCATTATGCATAAAAGTTGTGAAGGGTGGTGATACACTAATCTTTTTTCTTATTTGACCTTTGTAAAGTTTCTAATATCGTCTTTACTGTTGAAGTTAAACTTATATGATTGTCAAATAATTTTGTTTGCTATTTGATGGAGTTTTGGCCTGGAATGGAAACCCTCTGAGATTTTTCTTCCCTTTTTGAACTTTTTTCTTTTTCCTCCTTTCAATTGATTTTGGTGGTTTTTCCCCCAAGAAAGTCGAGTGTCTACTTACCTCTTATCTTCATGACAGAGGGCGGATGCATCAACTAACTGGAAAGAATATACTAGTCCTGATGGAAGAAAGTGCGTAACTAGAATGATTTCTTTTAGGCTTCTATAAATTTTTGGCATTTTTTATCAGATTCTTTTTTGAACATTGCAGGTATTACTACAACAAGGTTACAAATCTATCAACATGGTCACTCCCTGAAGAGCTGAAGGTCTCCTCTTACAACAACCTTTTAACTTATTTTTCCTGTATTTCTTATCATGGCCATGGCCCCTTACCTTCTCTTTTTGTATTGGTGTTATAATATTCAAGTTGGCTCGTGAACAAGTAGAAATGGCGTCCGCCAAAGGACCACAGTCAGAAGTTTCTTCTCATATTCCAGCTCCTGTACCTCCTGCAAGTGAAGCACAATCTGGTGCTTATACATCGTCTACAATAATTCAAGGAGCTTCCTCAAGTCCGGTTCCAGTGGCACCAGTTCCTTCTAGTAGTAAAATTGAATCTGAGGTGGTTTCTGGGTCAGATTTACCTGTTGCAACTTCTTCAACAGTGACCAATGTAGATGTGGTTCAGATAGTTGAGGATACTATCACACCATCTGTTGCTGTTTCAGAAAGTTCTGAAGTTTCTCTCTCAGTGGCTGATGCTGCTACGACACCGATGTATTGTTATCTTAACTGGTTTTGAGTTATCTTCTTTTAACTTTGCATTTTTCATCTTTGAATGATTTTCTGTTCCTTAAATTTTAGGAATAATATCAGCAAAGTTTCTTCTTTGGATATGGTTAGTTCTGAAGGAGTTTCAACACAAAATGCAGATGTATGTGATGGATTTATTCATATTTTCTTCTAGCAATAATTTCTGCATATGCTTAATTGGCAAGATCAGAAGTGATTTCTGTTTTTCAGGAAACTGTAAAAGATGTGGTAGTGAGTGAGAAAATTAACAATGCATTGGAAGAGAAAGCAATTGATCAAGAATCTTTGACTTATGCCAGCAAGCAAGTATGTAGCAGAATTTTCCATACCCTTCAGCTAATGTTCCTTTTACAGTTCCTGACCCTTATCACTTACAAAGTAATTTTTACTTCTAGGAGGCTAAAGATGCATTCAAAGCTCTTTTGGAGTCTGCAAATGTTGGTTCTGACTGGACATGGGATCAGGTAAATCAATAGGTAGTTTGAAGTATGTCAATACCGTTAAATGTATTTCTTGCATTTCTGCTAGCATCTGATATTCTAATTGATTATGATAGGCCATGAGAGTAATAATAAACGACAAAAGATATGGTGCTTTGAGAACACTTGGAGAGAGAAAGCAAGCTTTTAATGAGGTAGATCCTTGTACTGTTTTCAGTTTTAGTCACTCTTATTCAGTGTGCATGTAGCTTGATTGGTTTCAAATTAAGTGACAATTTATGTTGTTCATTATATTTTCATAAGGTGTTATTTATAATTATCATAAAATTTTCCCATTTTTCAGTTTTTGGGTCAAAAGAAAAAACAGGATGCTGAGGAAAGGCGGATTAAACAGAAAAAAGCCCGGGAAGAATATAAAAAAATGTTAGAAGTAAGTTATTTGCCGCACTAGAGATTGTATAATCTCTTTTTACTAGATTTAAATTTTTTCTTACTCGTGTGATAATCATTGATGTTGTACAGGAGTGCTTGGAGTTGACGTCATCCACAAGATGGAGGTTTGTTTGTTTTTATTCCCTACTTTAACATTGATAACGTTCTGGTTTGGGTCTTATACCAAGGTTTGGTATAGCATGGGTATTACATGGCAAGTGGTCTTTGCTAATCGGGTTGTTACACTATCATATTTCAGCAAAGCAGTTACTATGTTCGAAGATGATGAGAGGTATAAAGCTGTTGAACGGGAGAAGGATAGGAAGGATTTTTTTGAAAATTACATCGATGAACTCAGGCAAAAGGTCTTTTTTGGCCCTTTAACTCATTTATTTCGGCTGATGTGTCTCTAAAATGTATATTACCCTCTCATTTATCTGCCAAAACTAGTGCTTTTGGTGCATACCAGTATGCTTGATTATTTGTGTTTACATGGATGCATGTGCATGCATCACACGTTGTTTGTCTCCTTCCAACTGTAAGCCAAACATCGGTTTGAGATTGTCCGTACTCAAGCCCTATATTCCTGCTCATTGTTTAACCCTGTGATTCCATAAATTTATGCTGTTGGCCCTCTTTTTAAAGGAGAAAACCTAGGAAAATTGAAAATACTTGAACTTCTAAACACCTTATTAATCATGTAATCATTTATCTTGGATGAGTTTAGTCGACATAAGCTAAGTTGTGTGTTTATATTTAGGCTTAAATCACGATTTAGACCCTACTTATACTCATTTTCCCACTTTGGTACCTCAAGTATCAATTTCCCCTATTTTGGTCCATTTTGTAACGCCATTAAAAAAAAAATCTGTTAGGCCACTTTGGCCAATGGAAAAGTGCCACGTGGCAATTAGATTTATTTAAAATAAAAATATTAAATTTTAATTAAAAAATAGAAAATTATAATATTAAATATTTAAATACTAAAAAACACTGTTGACTTTGATCGACCATTGATTGGCATTGACCTGACTGTTGACCTGTGTTGACCGACCATTGACTTGCCACATGTTGCTATTAGAATACGCCATGTGCCCTTTTTTATTTTTTAATATTATATATATTATATTGATTAAAATGTAAAAAACATATATAATATATGAAAAAATTATTAAAAAAAATTATTTTTTATAAAATTATAAAATATATAATTATATGTATAAAAATTGAAATTTGTTATAAAAATGAAAAAAGTATTTAAATTTCAAGTAATTGCAAAAAAACCTTGAAATTTAAATACCTTTTTAGAATTTTATAAAAAAAGTTATTTTAAAACTTTTTTATAATTTTAATTTTTTTTACATTTTTTGTAATAATATTATTAATTTCAACTAATTTCTTTTCAATTGTCGTATTTTTTGTAAATTTTATTTTTATAATTTTTCTATAATGTATTTATTTATTTTTCTAGATTATATATATTTTTCTGAATTTTATATATATTTATTTCCATTTTTCATATTTTTTTAATGTGTATATACATTTAATAAAAGAATTTTCTTTTTTACATAAAGCCTCTATGTGGTGTTTTGTGATTGGCTATCAGTTTTTTTAGCGTCTGTAAAAAAAATGGACTAAAAAATATAACGGAGGCATACTTTAGTATCGAATTGGGAAGTGATTGATACTTTAGGTGCCAAATTGGGACACAAAAAAGTTTAAGTACCAAAGTGGGAAAATGGGTATACTTCAGGGGTCAAATCATGAATTAAACCTTATATTTATATCCTTCTCCTTCATTACAATTCACTATTTAGGTTTATTGCCGATTGATTTAATAGGCCAAAGGTTATGCCATCCTTTGCAAGTGCATTATGGTTTGCTTATTTGATAAATGTCCTCTTTGTGTGTGTTGGAAAATAGACCTTTTAGGCTTTTACCAAATTTGGGACTATGTTTAAAAATTTGTCATGATTTCTTTTCTTGAATTTGTTTATTGCCCAGGAACGGGTGAAGGCACAGGAGCAGCGTAAGCAGAATGTTATGGAGTACAGACGATTTTTGGAATCTTGTGACTTCATTAAGGTACCTTTAAGCTAGTTTCAAGTTTTGCATTTACGGTTTACATTGGGCTCTGTATGAGGTACCTATTACACTGTAGGCAAATAGCCAGTGGCGAAAAGTTCAGGACCGCTTAGAGACTGACGAAAGATGTTCACGTCTTGACAAAATTGACCGCTTGGAAATATTTCAGGTAATATACTTCATTTGACTGTCAATAGTTTTTATTTTCTAATTGTACTTGCATTTTCTGTGTACTTTTCAATTCTAATTTAAGGAAGGTTTTACAGGAATATATACGTGACTTAGAGAAGGAAGAAGAGGAGCAGAGGAGGATACAAAAGGTGACCTTAGTTATATACTTTAGTAATCATACATGATGTTTGCATTTTGGGGACTATGATCTGATTTGTGTCTTTTATCAAAATAGGAAGAACTGAGGAAGACAGAGCGTAAAAATCGTGATGAGTTCCGCAAGTTGGTGGAAGGACATGTTGCTGCAGCAACACTTACTGCCAAAACCCATTGGCGTGATTATTGCATGATGGTTAGCAAGCTAGTTTGATACGGTTTTGGGGGAAAAGTGCACAGGTAGCTATTATCTTGCTTTCTGATGTGTCTTTCATGTCTTTTGTTCTCAGGTTAAAGATTCGCCTCCCTTTCTAGCAGTTGCATCCAACACCTCAGGTCCAACTCCAAAAGATTTGTTTGAAGATGTAGCTGAGGAGCTTCAGAAACAGGTGATTCTTGACCCTTTGTACTCTGGTTCGTTTTATGTATTTTACCTTGAAGTTACTACAGTATCTAGTAAACCATTGGCTTTCTTTTACTGTGAGACATATGCTGGTGGGGTTTTCTTGAAAGAGCCTTTACTAGTGCCTATGAAATTGTTCTTGTGACTGTCTTGGTAATCATGGTTACTTTCATTGAGCAAACAAGTAATACTTGTTATAACTTACCTTTGTATGTTCAATTTACAGTATGATGATGATAAAGTTCGAGTAAAGGATGCAGTGAAGTTGAGAAAGGTGTGGCAGTGGCATTCAACTGTGTTACGTTGTCTTGGTAAAGTGCCCTAATGAATTTTTTGTCTAATATTCTGGTATGTTTTCAGATTTGTTTGGCATCAACTTGGACTCTAGAAGACTTGAAGGCTGCCATTTTGGAGGATATTAGCTCTCCACCTATATCGGATGTTAACTTGAAGGTATATGCATGTTTTTGATAGTTCTCATTTGGTTATATGCCAAAGTGGTTTTCCAGGGCATGCTGTTGGAATTTTGGGCTGCTCTAAATTTTTTTCCTTCTTCATGAACATTTATGTTGCTTATACTTGCATACCATATCGGCGTGGATATGCGTCAAAATGTCTACATTTCCATTGGAATTAGACACATGGGGTAAAGGGTCTGAAAAGAGGGCATGGGTTTCACGGATTCATTGTTCTAACTATGGCATTATTATGTGACTTCAATTGATGTTGAGGTGAGGGAAAACCATCTGGCTATTTAATTGAATTGGCTATCTTCAATTGCAGCTGATTTTTGAGGAATTACTTGAAAGGGTCAAGGAGAAGGAGGAGAAAGAAGCTAAGAAGCGTAAACGTCTTGCTGATGACTTCTTTGATTTATTGCATTCTATGAAGGTAAGGCAGGCTTTCCTTAAATTTTGCTCTAATAGTTCAATTTCTTTTTATTCAATCTATATGATTGTTTAACCTTTTGCAGGAGATTACATCATCTTCAGCATGGGAGGATTGCAAACATCTTCTTGAAAGTAGTCAGGAATTCAGGTACTTGCTGGTTAGATTGGATTGCGATAGTTTTAAATAATAACTGTTCATCACGTGGAATCTTTTCTGAGTATTTTCGAGAAGAGTCCTTTTTCTTAAGGTTCACAAAGGTTTATTAAATTTGGAAATGCTTGCGTCGTCCTCTAACAGTGTCCCAGATCTTGACATGGACCTTCTGAGTTGGGAACTTTTATTAGTTGTTCCTCCATGCTTCTTTTATTTGTTGTTATGATGTCATTTCTGTGAAAATTTATGAACTTGAAGAAATAATAATTACGCTTCTTTCCCTGATGTTTTGCATCAAACTTCCTAAATTTTCTTGAATCATTTTATCTTCCATCAGATAATTGCTTACTCGAAGATTATATGTTGAATGCTTGTATGTAGTTCCATTGGGGATGAAGACATCTGCAAGGGGATATTTGACGAATACGTAAAACAGTTGAAAGGAGATGCAAAAGAGAAGGAACGAAGACGGAAAGAAGACAAGGTATTAGTTCAATTTGTATTACATATTTGCATATCATTTCCCCGCTTAAAATACGAGCTTTTGTTTTCTTATTGTGAAACAAAGGGAAGTCTATGCATTTGATTTTCTTTTGGATTTTGTTTTAGCCATAAATGTCATTATTCTATTCTCCGTGTGCTCAAGGGTCGTGATACTCTCCAAAGTAACTATATGTACAAAAAATGAGCCCATGATCCTCCTTATTAATGTTTGTTAACACAAAATGATTGTAAACTGCATAAATCATTTAATATCTCCTTACCCATGTCCGACCATATGTTAAATATGGGTTTTGGACACGGGTACTTTTGACTATCCAGTCTCCAATTGCTGTTTAGAAGTGTGCAGAAATGAGGAAATGATGATGATTAGTATTATTTTTCATGTTTTGTCCTGCAGGCAAAGAAGGAAAAGGAGAGAGATGAGAGGGAGAGGAGGAAGGCGAAGCATGGAAGGGACAAAGAGAGAGGATACGAAAGAGAAAAGGAGGAACACTCGAGGGAGGGGCCTTCAGAAGCACATGGTGATATAAGTGAAGTTCATGATGAAAATGAAAATAAACGGTCAGGAAAAGAAGACAGCAAGAAACATCGTAAACGACATCAAAGTTCAGTGGACAATTCAAACGAAACTGAAAAAGATCGGACTAAGACCCACAGGCATAGCAGTGATCGCAGAAAATCAAAAAAGGTATTGATATTCACTTCTATTTTATATCTTTGAATCGGCTGCAACTGTGATCTTAGAGCACCTCACTAATGACTGTTACTGCCGCAGCACGCATCGACACCTGAATCCGATAACGAAAGCAGGCATAAGAGACACAAGCGAGACCATAGGAACGGTTCACGTAGAAATCTTGACACCGAGGAGCTTGAAGATGGAGAATTCGGTGAAAGGGAAAGTCTGTAGGTATTATCATCCTACAAATTTCTAGCTCCTTTTTCATGATCATTTTTTAATGTATTTCAATTTTCAACAATGGAAGGTAGCATGTTTTTAGCAGTTTCTTGATTTTGACAGTCGCAATGTTGTATTAGTATGATAATCAAATAGCTGGTTTATTGATTACAAGTTCTAAATTATCAGATGGTAATTTCATGTTTGGATAAGTAGCTCCTGTTTTTGCTAATCTCTTAGAGCTTTTGTTTTTGAAAATTATTATTCATAATATTAATTTTCTTGTTCCAAGTGATGATTTGCAATAATCTATGTTGGGAATTGGTTAAAAATCTTAATTTTTTTTTTCATACATATATATTGAAATCGGTTTTCTATATATATTTGATACCCAAACATATATTAAACACAGGTATTTCAGAGAAAAAAAAAATGAAGGCCACATGCATGCACGCACGCACGTAATTTAACTTTACGTAATAAGTATATTATAAATAAAATACTAACTTCAAAGTAATACTATTTATTTATAATCTTGGCCAGGGTGTGTACACAAAGAAAGCATGGGAGGTGGTGTAAATGTCACTGTATACGTGACAAGCCACGCTTGTATCTATACATCACCTGCCGATCATCGGTAACCATGTATGACGGACGGGCTCCCAAGTTATGACTTGAGCAGCTTCTTAGCCTTGAGACAAGGTGGTGGTGAGAGAGAAGGGGGGGGGGGGGGGCATTTTGATGCTAGTGATGAAAATCTGGTGGCGGCGAATACGAGGTTCAAATTGAGGGATGGTTACGACGGCCATGGAGTGGGACAGGGGAGAGTATGTCAATGTTGGTGGTGGTATTTGGTTTAAATGGGGAGCTTTGCTTCTTGATTTTAAATCTTTCATAGTTTATTTTTTAATCGAAACATATTAATTATTGTAATAAAATAAAATGATTAAAGTGAATTAATATTCTTTTTGGAGTTATAATTATATTAACAATTTCAATCATATTTTTACTAAATAATTCTGTATCCCATTTAGTTTCATTAATTAAATTTACTATTTCATATATACAGAAAAAAATATGGTGTTGTAGTTCAAAGGGTTTTTTTTTTTAGTATATTAACCATAAAAAATATTTTAATAATTCAATAAATTATTTCGCATAGAGTGTTGGTTTTTTCCCATCAGTCAGCAACTAAGGCCTTGTTTCTTAGCTGCTCTTGCTGCCGTCTTTTCTCCTCACAAGTTGAAAGGTTGCTTTTAGGTAATTTATCCAATTGAATTGAATGAATCGATCTGATTAATTTAATCATCGGTTTGATTGTGAAAACCGTGTTTAACATGAGTTAGGTGGCTTTTTAGGGCTAGTTTGGCTATATTTTTGAAAAGTGTTTTTGAAAAGTGTTGTGAAAAAGTGCTTTTGAGAAGTGCTTTTGAAAAGTTGAGTGTTTAGCATTGCTGTCAAAAAGTACTTTTGAGAAATAAAATGTACATTTTATATATGTTATTATCAAGTAACAAATATACATTTAAATAAAATTTAAATTAGTTAATATTATTATATTTTAGTAAGAATATAAAAAAATTACTATAACTTGTTAATATTTTAATATATGAAATATAAATTTTAAATATTTTTAAGTAATAAATATTAATTACTTATAAAATTTAATTAGAATATATAAACTACATTTTAAATATTTAAATATAACCATTAAATATTTGTAATTAATATTTTAAAAAATATTTTTTTATTTTTAATTAATGATTTTAACACATTTGTAATTAAGCACCACGAAAAAAAAAGGGAAAATACTATGTAATTAGAGGGGTGAAAAAGTAATTAAGCACTAAAAGTACTTTTGGGAGAGGAAAAGCTAAAAATTTTAGTTTCTCCTTTTCAGAAGTGCTTTTCAAAAGCACTTCTGAAAAGTTAAAAATTCCAGCCAAAAGCAGCTTGTTCTGCACAGCTTTTCTTCCAAAAGTGCTTTTGGAGCCAGAAGTACTTTTGAAAAGCAATGAAAAACTGGCCCTTATTAGTGAAGGTGACAATCAACGGTATCATTATAAAAGTGGGAAAAGACATTATCGATAATCTAAAAGTTTTAGAACTGTTTAAAAAATGAATAAATAAATTGAATAAGTGAAACTAAAAATTTTGTTAGAAAACTATGATGGCTTTAAGACACGTAAAACACTTTTGTTAAAACTTTAATATAAAATTATTTATATAGGATACTAAATATATATATATTTTAATGATATACCTTTTCATAATGTTATATTGCTTTTCAAAACAATTTTATATAATATTATGTCTGTATATGATAACTTTACATACAAAAGTTACATCTTTACAGTACGATTGGTTATCAATAATTATAAGGGTAAACTCCATCTAAGATCACGAAATTATTAGTAAGTTCATGTTTTGGTACTCTTTTAACTTCAAAAATATTATAAAATGATTGCTGATCTATTCGAAAGTTATTTCAATTATCGAGCTGTTAAAATTGTTGCTGTATGACATTCTCTGTTTGCACCGCTTGTTAATGTAATAGATTTTTGCTACTTTAATTTCTTAAAAAAGGAAAGAAAGTTTACCACCCTAATAATTAATAATTAATGATAAGTATTCACTAACTCCAAAACTTATTACTGTTAAATCCAAAAAATAATAAAATAATAATAGTAGGTTTCTAATTTTAAGATTATTTCCAATTATAAGAGGTAAGTTTGTGCTGTTGGTTATTATTAGGCGCAATTAACACCCATAATCTGCTAATTTAATCTACACATCATTTTTCCCTTTTTAAAACCCTACTATTAATACTCTCCTATTTTCCTTCCTTTTTGGCTCATAACATTTTCTTTTCAACTTTCTCTCCTACATTTTCCTAGGAAAAAGGAAAAAGAAAAAAAAAAAAAAACTTTCTATTCAAAGAAAAGAAAAGAAAGAAAAGGAAAATATCTCTCTCTCTCTCTCTCTTTTTTACGTGAAGTATTAGAAAATAATATAAAAAATAATAATGAGTTCTTACGATCAGAAACCACCTCCCGTTGGTGTTCCTCCTCAATGTTAGCTTTCGTTTTATTTTTCTTATAATATCTTGATCATTGTGATTGAATGTAATTGCTTGTCATTTATTTTTAATTTTTTTTTGTGGATTGAATTATAGGTTATCCACCACCGGGATATCCGCCGCAACAAACTTATCCACCAGCAGCGTATCCACCGCCAGGATATTCTCCTCAAGGTTATCCTCCTCAAGGATACCCTCCTCAAGGTTATCCTCCTCAAGGATACCCTGCTCAGGGATACCCTCCTCCTTACGCTCCGCAAGAGCAAAAGCATTTTGGTTGCTTACAGGGGTGGTAAGCTCCTCATTCTATACACACGTATATATATATGGTTATATTAGGAATACTTAACAATTCAATTAAGCATCTACTTTTCAATAAAACAAATACATTTTTGACTATCCAACATTTTTATATATTTTCCCCACACTTGGAAGATTTCGCTAGGTCGACCATAACGTATAGAGACCTCATTTTGTCAATCTCAGAGATAACCTAATCAAAGTATTACATGACTATGGTCACATAGACCATACATGACCTACACATGACTTTATGCAACCCACAATTGTCTCATGGGACTTGAGGGTTGTATAAACCACCGTATATGATCTTGGAAAGATTCTCTTATTCTCTCGATACAATCTGTCAATCTCAGAGATAATCTTATCAAAGTGTTACATGACTACGAACGCATAAGCATCACCTATACGTAACTTCATGCGCCCACACGGCTGTATAAATCACCCTTTATGATCGGGGACTTCCTCAATCTCTCGGCACAAGAAAATCACGAGAAAGGGGGAGTTTCCTCCTCCTCTTACAAGTCCACTTACAGCTTTCGGCTTTCAAACGAACTGCCATCAATCGTTAAACCCATATTTGATCATCAAAAAAACATAAATAATTATAATTTAAACCCTTTGAATTCTAACTTTTTGCATTTGCAGTTTGGCAGCTCTTTGTTGTTGCTGCTTATTGGATGCTTGTTTTTGAGGAACCAACGTGGAATCAAATGGCATAAACTCAAATACTTCAAATCCTCGTTGTTATGTTGCAAAAAAAGAAAGAAAAAAAAAAAAAAACCTCTCGTTAAGCATCAATAATTGAACCTTTGCATGTATTTCAACTTTTCTTTTTTTTTAATAAAACGTAGTAGCATTTTCCATTTTATTTACTCTTTTTAATCTGAAAGTTCATGCATTTGAGCTTTCACCATTGTGGACATGTAAAGTTAGATGAAAAGAAAAAGAAAAACAATTCGAGAAACAAGCTGACAATCAAAGGTGTCCATGGGTCGGGCTACCTGGTCCAGCTCGAAGATACACTTGAAAAGTGAGAGGGTTTGGGCTAAGCCTCGGGTAAGGTTTTCTGGTCTAGCTCGACTCGAAATTGCAAAAAAGAAAAAATCATAATGTTTTGTCACTATTTTGCTATCATTCTTTTATTATGTTACTACTATTTTGTTGTTATTTTTTGGATATTGTATAACTCTTGTTTTATTATTAATTTTGTTACTTTTTAGATGCATTTATTTACTAAGTTGCATCTATATTAGTATTATTTAAGTAAAAATAATTTTTTAATGTATTTTCAATTTGTTGAGAAATATTTATTTTAATACTTGTAGTGTTTTTGATGTATTATATTTTAATTTTTTTAATATAAAAAAATAAAATAAAAAAATTTGATATAGCCAGGCCGGTCTGGATCAGAATTTTAGTATTTTTATCTTTGTCGGGCTTGGACAAAAATGTAAACTCATTTTTCAAACTGGGCCCAAGCCTATCAATCGAGCCTAAAATTTGGTTAGAACCCGACACGACCCATGAACACCTCTTTTGACAATTTACTTGTGTTCTACGTATTAATTAAGTATAAATATAATATAAACATGGAAAATATCATTCAAATGTTGACAATATCAGTTTGGTGAGATACAAGGTGGATAATCTTCTATCCAAAACATATTGTGATCAACGTTGAAGCTAAAATATAACTCGTCCATAGGCTGCTTGGTTGCCTTCCCTTCTTGTATTCGATGTCAACGATGTTTCAATGGCGATAACAGCGGCCTATGCCTCGGCCATTTTTGGACTTGCTGTTTTGGTAATTGTAATAGCGGTGGTCGCACCTAGCACAAAGCCGTCGTCGTCTCTAATAACTTTGGCCCTTCCCCTGTTGTGAACCTCATTGTAGCTGGCGTCGTAGCAGCAGTCGCACCTACATTGGCGAACTCTGTGAAGAAATGTTTACCATTCTCGAATATTCTCATCTGAGATTTCGAAAAATTACAATATTCTTCAACTTGTAAAAAGACATCCAAAATTATTAAACTATTAGTAAGTTTACTTTTAAATCACTCAACTTCAACAAGTTACAAAATGATTACTTAACTATTCGAAAGTTTTTATTTAAGTTACTGAATTATTTGAAAGTTTTTATTTAAGTCACTAGGTTGTTAAGTTTTTTTTTTTTTTAAATCCAACTATCGAGCTCCAAATGAAGATTTGACAATCAGTGCGGTGGATCAGTACCCATTGATGAGTTTCACATACCTTAGATCCAAGTTGATTTGACAATTAGTGTCGGAGATCAAAGAAGTAAGTTATTTGGATTTCGGATTTGTGACGTTCAAAGTTATTTATGAAAAAAAAAATTATAGAAGAGAAGGGGAATGAGAACTTTTTATTGATGCAGGCGGTGGGAAGAGAAAAGGTCAAAGTACAGTAGCGATTTTAACATTCTAATGACTTAAATGAAAACTTCTAAATTATTCAATGACTATCTTGTAACTTTTTGAAGTTGAATGACCAAAATATAAACTTACTAATAGTTTAGTAGTCTTGAGTGTAAATTTACTCGATAAATAATGATGAAATACCAAGAAGTGTTGAATGCAAAAATAAGGCATATTGCATTACTTGGGAGAGAACTCATGTTCAAGCATCATTGTATTTGTGGGGTAGTTACAAACACTGAAAAGATTAATAATCATGGATCGTAAAACAAACATGAAATATATCTTGACCATATAAAAAAAATGATGAAATCAAAATTGGTTTTGCTTAGTCTATTCACTGCTCTTTCAACCCAATCCGCCCCGCTTTTGACGTAACGGGGGTGGGAATTGAGGAGGATGAGGTGAGAGTGGAGGTAATGGAGGTAGTGGCGAAGTGGGAGATGGATGGCTAAATTTATTATTATATCAAATTAACATAATGTGTAAATATTGATAGTAATTTTTTTTAGAACAATGACCAAATTAACATATGTGTAAATATTGAGGGTTAAATTTATTATTATACCAAAATTTGAATTGCCACATCATCTCCCCATCACAAAGTTAACCACCGTTAATGAAATTGGATAAAAAAACGACAAAAGCGATTAGATAAATGACTATTTTATAACTTTTTATATCTAGATGATCAAAAAGAAACTTAAGGCTAGTTTAGCAATGCTTTTTAAAAGTGCTTTTGAAAAGTGATGCAGAAAAATGCTTTTAATAAGTGCTTTTTGAAAAGTTTGTTTAAAATTTAAGTGTTTAGCATTGCTATCAAAAAGTACTTTTGAGAAATAAAATGTCTATTTTAGACATGTTTTTATCAAGTAACAAATATGTATTTAAATAATATTTAAATTAATTAATATTATTATATTTTAGTAAGAATATAAAAAAAATATTATAACTTGTTGTTAATATTTTAATATATGAAATATAAATTTTAAATATTTTTAAGCAATAAATATTAATTATTTATAAAATTTAATTAGAATATATAAGCTATATTTTAAATATTAAATATAACCATTAAATATTAAATATTTGTAATTAGTATTTTAAAAAATATTTTTTTATTTTTAATTAATGATTTTAACACATTTGTAATTAAGCACCAAGAAAAAAAAGGAAAGTAATATGTTATTGGTAGGGGTGAGCGTTCGATCGAATCGAATCGAATCGAATAAAAAAATTTCGAGTTAATCGAGTTGACGAATCATATTTTATCATCCTAATTTGATTTGAAATTTTCTCGAATCGAGTCGAGTGAGATGAAATTCGAATCGAATCGAATCAAATATATTTGTTCGAGTTAAATTTTAAAAAAAAAATTGGGTCCTTGTAACCACTGTCACCCACCGTAATCAATTTTTTTATTAACTTTCATCACCTCATAATTTATTTATTAATCTTTTATATACGGGTTAGCTTCTTTGCTTGCTTAGTTGTTTCAATTATCTTCATATTCTTGTCACTATGTATTTTGGAATTAAAAAATATATTAAATGTAAAAATGTGATTTTTTAATAAAAGTTATTTTAAAGATAAAATGTGAAATTGATACCAATATAAAATTTTAACACGAATATTTTATGGCATCATTAAAAATTCAATTTTAATATAAATATTCAATATGACTAAACAATTCAATAATATAAATAATATAAAATGTGAAATTTAATTTAATAATATAAATAGTAGATATAAATAAAAATATTACTATTTATGTTTAGGGTTTTTTTTTGGATAATTTTGATTTTTTATTTGGGAGTAAAATGTGAGAAGTAAAAGTTTAAAGGGAAAATAAAAAGTTTTGGGGAGTAAAAGTTTGAGGGAAAGTAAATAGGGGAGAGTAAAATTTTGGAGGGAAAATATTAAAAAAAAATTGGGGGGAGGGGATGGGTTTGGGGTAGATGGGAGGTGGGATGGGAAGAGAGTAAAAGTTTTAGAGGGAAAGTGGGAGGGAGTAAAAATTTTGGGGGGAAATAAAAAGTTTTGAGGGTTTTGGGGAGTAAAATTTTGAAGAAAAGTAAATGTGAGAGTAAAATTTTGGTGGGAAATGAATTTTGGGTAGATGGGAGGGTTGGGATTGGAGGGGAGTAAAAGTTTTAGGGGGAAAGTGGGAAGGAGTAAAAGTTTTGAAGGAAAAGTAAAAAGGTTTGGGAGTTTGGGGTAAAAATGTAAAATATTATAGCTTAATATTAGAATTATTCGAATTATTCGAGTTATTCGAATTCGAAAACTCAACTCGATTCGAACTCGAAATTCGAAAAAAAAATCGAGTTGACTCGATTCATTTAATTTGAAATTCGAAATTTTTTTCGATTTTTTTTAGTCGAATCGAGTTTTGCTCACCCCTAGTTATTGGAGAGGTCAAAAAGTAATTAAGCACCAAAAGTGCTTTTGGGAGAGAAAAAGCTAAAAATTTTAGCTTCTCCTTTTTAGAAGTACTTTTGAAAAATTTCAGCCAAAAGCAGCTTGTTTAGCACAACTTTTCTTTTAAAAGTGTTTTTAGAGCCATAAATACTTTTTTTAAGCACTACTAAATAAGCTCTTAAGCATAGTTGGGTGACTTGCAATGAATGAAAAAAAAAAAATTTCTTCCTAATTTTCCATCTTTCTTAATAGAAAGAAAAAGTAGAGTATTTTTTAAAGGTTAAATTTTGTTATTAGTCTCTATATATTATTCGTAAGTTGCGAGTTTTATTTTATACTTTAATTTGATTATTTTTATTCCTCATAATTTTTTAAAATTTCAATTATGACTTAACAATAGCTTTTTCAAATTTTAAAATTTTAATAATGACTTAACAATAGTGGTTAATTTTGTTGAGTTATACTATTTTCAAAATCTTACGTAACAAACATATTATCACGCGTAATGCTATATCAACTTGCTATTTCTACACAACAGTCACAGAAAGCCCATGTTATTTTAGTTAATGTATTTAATGGTTATTATCTCAGTCAGGATTTAAATTTCAAAATTCGAAATGCATAGGGACTGAAAGTGATCAAATTGAAGAAGATAGACTAAATTCACAACTTTAAGGGCTAGTAGTAGATTTTGACCTAGAAAATTCAACTATTACGGTTTTATTCAAGACGGAAATTTTAAAATCCAAAAAGTAAAATTATTAAATTTGACCGATTTAAAAAGTATCAGGGGCGAAGCCAGGATAATTTTTTAGGGGCGGATGAAATTTTAATTTTTTATAGTTTATATCTTTCTAATTTGTAAAGGATTAAATCGAATTTTTATAATTTTAGGGGGCCAAAGTGCAATTTTACCTTTACTAATTTAAAATTTTAAAAAAAATTTAAGGGCCTAAATAGTAATTCTACCTTTTAGGGAGGCCGGGGCCCATGCCAGCCCCCTGGCTTCGCTCCTGAAAAGTATAATGACTAAAATTAACCAAAATTGAATGCAAATCTAAATCTACAACTTATGCATAATACAATGATTAATAGCAAATTTTGACTTTTTTAAAATTAAAAATAGAGGAACAGAGGGATTGAGAGCAAAGTTAGACCCTGAAAATAATTCTATGCACTATTAAGATACCATATAAAAATAATATTATTTAATCTCGTGTCTTGGCCTAATGATTAGGATATTCACTGCCTCAAGTTTGGTTTGGGTTTAAATCACGTAAGTCATGTTCCTATTAGGGCTTTACCCGTAATTCAACAAGAAAACATAAAAAAAAAACAATGTTATTTGACAGGTAGGGATGAATTTGTTAATAATTACAAATCGGGTATTCCTTAGCGTAAAAAAAAAAAAAAAAAAAAAAAAACACAGAGAGATTCGAAAAAGAGATGGCTTCTTACGAAATATAGTTTATTCTTGAATTTCCCCTTCTTATCACGTTATCACTCGATTTCTATTCAATCCCTAAGAAAAAACCCTAATTTTCAGCTTTCCTCCTCGATTTCCTTATACCTGAGGAAAGATGGGGACGAGCTTAAACGACAACGAATCATTACTTGCTCGCATCAAACAGTTAGAACATGGTACAACATTCTTTTAATTTATGCTATTGTTGTTGTTTTGCCCCATTTATTTATTTATTTTTGAATTTGTGGTTTGTAGAGCGTGACGAATTGCGTAAAGATATAGAGCAATTGTGTATGCAACAAGCTGGGCCAAGCTATCTTGGTGTGGCCACTAGAATGCATTTTCAGAGGTTTAATTTTATTTTTATCTCGATATTTGATTGATAGATTCATTGTTTTGTTTCTTTTTTCCTTTTTTTTTCTGGGTTTGTTTATCGAAAAATTAATGCCCTATTAGGACAGCTGGATTAGAGCAGGAGATTGAGAATTTGAGAAAGGAATTAGCTGCTTGTGTCCGGAATAACCAAAATCTTCAAGAGGAGCTTTGTGAAGCTTATCGAATTAAAGTATGTTTTTCTTTTTCGTTCTCAGTTATGTTATTTTGCCTTAACCTCTTGTACGAGTTAATGTGATTGCTTTCTTGTTTCCAGACTCAGCTGGCTGATCTACATCGTGAGGAGGCTGCTAAGGTATTTCCCTTGTTTCTCTCATTGTGTGCAGTTTTCGTTTTTGTGCTATTATGTTGCTTCATGTGTGTTTTAGTGAATGAATGGAATTCCAGCTTGGGTTTTTCATTTGTCTCACTAATTTGTTTCTGTTTCTTTATCCAGAATGTGGAAGCTGAGAAGCAGGTTAAGTTTTTCCAAGGTTGTGTGGCAGCTGCTTTTGCTGAACGGGATCATTCAATATTGGAGGTTCTTCCCATAATTAGTTTAAGCTTAGTGCGTTTGTGATTGGCCTCTTGTTATTGTATACTATTTTATAAATGTTCCCTGAGTTTCAAGATTCTACATGGATGGTAACAGGCTGAGAAGGCTAAGGAAAAGGAGGAGCTTATGGCTCAGAAGTTTAATGAGTTTCAGTCAAGGTATTCTTATATCTTTCTAGGAATCACTCACTTTTGGGTTTGGGGAGATTGCTGCCACTATTGTTGCTTTCTGTTTCATGTATGGTGGTGGGCTTTTGGAAGGAAAAATTTGTAGTGTTAAGAACATATATATGAACTCTAGAAATTATTTTATTTAAAATTTAAATTTCAGATTTGATCCAAATTGATTGAATTCTTTCATTTGGATAATCTTTGAACATTTGTAATACAGGATAGAAGAGCTTGCATCAAATTGTCTTGAACAGAGCAGATGTAATGATGCACTGCAAATTGATCTTGCAAAACAGAAAGAGGAAAATGAAACTTTAACGAAGGTAACAGTTAGAATTCTTTTTGTTCTTATCTTGAGCTGATTTCTTAACTAAGAGTTGTGCCGTCTTGAATTAATATTATTGTATACGTTACATAGTGATTTTGTTGGTATTGATACCAAATATGGTTGATAACCTACTTTGAACCTGTCTCCATGCTGTCCAGAAGATGTGATTTAGGTTGAATAGATTAGATTACAGATCATTTTACTCTATTTTGGTTATTGAGAATCGATCTGTTTGCTTGGAACTACAATAATTGCTTGTATTCTCTTTATGGATTGAAAATTATCTTTTTAAAAGTTTTCTCCTAATACAAAGGGGGGGGGGGGGGGAAGAGACAAGAAAATAAAAGAAGAATCCTAATAAGAAGCAATGCCTCCCGGAATAGTGCCACATGCACCTTGTCATTTTTTGTTACGGATCACAGCCTGCTTCACATATTACCTTGATAGTTCCTACCACTAGCATTATTATTGCTTTACTAGTTAATCTATTTACCATTTAGCCTTTTTCTTCAAACGAAAACTGAATGCCTTTATTTCAGGGTCGCACTGTCTTTTACATGATCTTTATTTGCTGTTTTTCTTTGTTCCTTTAACTTTATTACTTTAAAAGGGCTTACGCATTTTCTTACCTTCTGTAAATTTGGGACAGGTTATCAACAAGTTTTATGAGATCAGGCAAGGAACTATTGGGGAAGTAGAGGATGCTAGTTTGGATGATAAATGTGCTTGTCTTTTACATGATCCTGGAGAAATGTGGAGTTTCAATGATTCTTCCACCGCTAAATACATTGTGAGTTCCATTAAATTCTAAATGTTTCTCTATTAGGTTTTGCAGTGACCTTATTGTAAATAATTTAAATTAACATTATATAGTGTCTTTTCTTAGTTCCCCCCCTCCCCCATTATTTAATATCTAGTATTTCCTTGTTACTTTGGATTATTAATGCTATGGACTAAGGTGCCTAGATGTCTATGATTTTTTGAACTCCAAAATTAAACGTTAGAATCCAGTATATTGGCTTTGTTTTGTTTTTTCCTGCTTATGTTGTTAAAATAGACCAATTGAATACTAGATCCAATGCGCATGTTCTACATCACTTTTCCATATAATGTTAATTAAACTTGTCCTTGGCTGCCAAGACTAATATGGCGAGAGGCTTCGAAAAATTTTCAGATTTAAATAAAAATTTAAACTTTCTAGATTGAATTTTATTTCAACCTGCAACTTGAATAACTTTTCCTCAGACAGAGTTCATTGGAAGAAGAGCTGGAAAGAGTAAGGAGCTCTGTCGATGATCTTCGAAACAAGTTGCGAGTGGTATGAATTTGTTTGAGGTTCAAAGGCTTGCTTTACATGTTTCATATTGATAAAAATTGATTATTGATATATAGGGTTTGGAGATTGAAAATCATTTGAAGAAAAAAGTTCGTGGATTGGAAAGAAAGAAAGTGAGTCGTTACAGCCTTGATGTTTTCCTTTTTAATTTCTTTTCTATGGTTAAATCCTTGACCTTATGAATTTTATGCAGATCACTTCAGACAGAATGATTTTGAACAGGGTCACAGAACTACGCCATTATCATTCTGAGCACAAAATTCAAATTATGAATTTACTTAATATGGAAAAATCACATATCAAAAGATTTGTTGAGCTAGTTGAAGAAAAAATTAGGCAATTTGATGCAAGAGGGCAAAATGTGCACTGTGTCCTCAAACCAGATGAATATGAGCATGTAGATGTACATCTAAGTACTGATGCTGAAGCCGAGTTGGTATCTAAGGTTTGTTACTTAGAGATTAATTGCTTGTTTGTTCTCTCTCATTGTTGCATTTATGTCAAAACCGAGTGCTATCTTTTTCTCAGGGCTTTGAATGATGCAGTTTTTTTTGAAAGAAACATCCTGAGCTGCTTAAATCCTCCGGTCCTAGCTATGAGTTATAGAAAGATAAATTGATTGATATTTATTTTTGGTTTGAGTATTTTTGTTTCATTTTATGTTTTCTTTTGGTGTTTTATTTTGAGTATTGACTTTGTTGTCTTTTGAAGATAAAAGCATTTGGTTTTGGAAGTTCTAATTTTTCAGGAATAGCAACTGCAGATTGACAGAAAAAAAAACTTTTCTCACTAACGTTTTTTGAAGAAAGTTACATGAACCTGTTATGTTAAAACCCATATTTTAACTTTGACAAATTTTGACCAACTAAAAACCATTCATATTTATAATATTTACTAAGGGCGCGTCTAGATGTAAGGATGCTGGCTGTGGTTATTATTTCACTGTCATTGTACCATGTAGTTTCAAGTTGTGATTTCTATTTACATCTGTCATATTTGTAGGGGGATATGCTGAATTTAAATATTGCTGAGACTAAAGCTCATGCCGCAGAAGCCCTTGCACAGGCATTGCAAGAAAAGGTTTTAGACATATCTTCTGTCTATAGTCTGGTTTCTGGTAATTTGTACATATCTATTTATATCCATCATATTTTGTAGAGGGATGTGCTGGATAATATTGCTGAGAGTAAAGGTGATGCCTCAGAAGCCCTTGCACAGGCATTGCAGGAAAAGGTTTCAGACGATTCTTCTGTCTACAGTCTGGTTTCTGGTAATTTATACATTTTGTTTTCTCATCCTTTAAATCTTCTGTCAGGTGGCAGCACTGTTACTTTTATCACAGCAGGAAGAAAGACATTTACTGGAGAAAAATATTAATGCAGCTCTTCAGAAAAAAGTAGATGAGCTTCAGAGAAATTTGCTTCAAGTAACTTTCTCAGTTCAACTTTGGATTGATTCACATTTTATTTTCCATAGTCATTTGTTACAGCACATAAATGAATGATCATATTTTGCCTGAACTAACATTTAGTGTGTGACTTTGCTTAGAGGCCTTAATACTACGGACTAGATTTATGAGGTCTATTTGGTTCAAGTCCATGGGACCTTTTAGAAAAAAAAAATGATGAGTTTCAAGAAATACTATCTGTTGAAGACTTGGAGGATTTTGTTACATTTCCTTGTTGTATGGGAACAACAAGCCTCCTCCTTTGGTCTTCAGCATTGATCTTTAGTTTGAATTACTGTTATTTACAGCATACACTTTGTCCCTACTTGGTTGTTAAATGGCTTCTTTCTTTAGTTGCATTGTACCCTTTGCTTCAAAATGAACTTTTAAGAAATTTGTTGAACTCAGGTTACCAATGAAAAGGTGAAGGCTCTCTTGGAGTTGGCACAATTTAAGCGGAGATATCAGTTATTGCAAGAGTAAGATTGTCTTCTTTGTTTCATAATACTGTTATATTGTTATTATTATCTTATTATACATTTATGTTCTCGTGAGTAGCTCCAAGTTGGATAGTCATTATATCAGGCTGCCCTTATCATGAATAAATTGAATGATTTAGATAAGGAATGGATTTGTCAAGCTTTTTTTCTGACGAATGATCATTTCTCAACAATTCAGGATAGGCAAAATCCTCTTCTAGTTGTCCTTTCTTTATTCACATATCTGGAGATCTTAGCTTTGTCCCTCTTTTTTCTTGGTATCTTAAAGTTCTAGCATCTTATCTTTGAGCAATATATTTCTTAGAAGGTGACGCTTTGTGCAGGAAAATCAATAATGAGGTGAAGCAAGGGAATGTTTTGGCTGAAGTTGCTGACAGAAGAATTGCTACTTATGAAAGAGATGGAAAGCTAAAGAGTCTGCTAAAGAAAACATATTTGAGACGTTGGGTTGGTGCACTAGATACTGGGGGAAATGAAGCTGAAGCTTCGCCAAATAGCATGGATTTCGTTAGGTATCAATAAATATCATGGATATTTGAATTGCATGGCATGCAACATCTGATTCTAAGATAGGTTGTTCTTATGCATGCAAATTGTAAAGTGATTTCTTCTACTTGTATAATGGATACTTGACACGGATTATGTTATTACTATTCTTCTTCTAGAATGAGAATTGAGAATGCTACACTCAAGGAGAGCATGGAAAGTATGGACCACCTGACTTCTACACTTCATAGATTGCGTCTTTCACTTCTTAAGGTAATCTTTCGGCATTCCTTCATGCATACAAACATAGTATCAAGAATGTTAAAGGCTTGCTGTTTCTTTGCTACGGACTTGGGTGGAATGTTATGTTCCATATATTTTAGATGGATGATTTGAATCTAAGTTGTATTCGGCTGTTATATCTTTCGTATTTCTTGTTTGAATCATATGACAAATAACAAAGTTATATTCGGTTTTCTAGGTAACAGAGTCGATAAATTCTAAAGATACTGATACTAATGCATCAGAACTTGATGAGATCATTACTGAGGCAAAACTTGTGAAGACAGCGCTAGGCAGCTCCCTGCCCATTAGCTGGTCAGCTGAGGGAGATGGTGAATCTATTGGAGAAAGCATAGACACTGAGACAGGCGATATGTTTGAGGATTCTGGTGGTCAGAAAATAGATTCAGTTACTGCAGCAGGGTTTGAGATGCTGGATTTGCTAATACTTGCTGCTCAGGTATTAAAGGGAAAAAACCAAACTTGCTCTTTAACCACACCCTGATATCATTCTGGTACCTGCTCCACTCTCAATTTCAACTTCTACATACGTACATGCGGTCCAAACTGTTTGTATTGAACAATTAGGAATTGTTGAAGAAAACAAAGTTCTCGGTTTCCCTCACCGCAGCCTGCAGGCAGGTAAGAAAAGCAAAATTTGTGCAAAATGGGGGATAATGATGGAAGGAATTACATGGCTATGTCAACAGATATCTTTTTTATTGTAATTACTACATTACAATGTAAAAAGGGTTTTGTCAACATATAAAAAAAAGGGGGGGTGTTTGAGCAGTATCTCCCCATCTACCATATATCTTTTGTAATTAACCTTTTTCTTTCCCTAATATACAGTGATATGTTTGTTGTGTTAAGACCTTAGCCTTTGCCTTGTCTTGAAGCTAAATATGCACATGCACCTATATGATGGTTTAACTAATAGTATAGGGACTCAATAATGTTTCATCTGTTTCAAAACTTTATTAGACAATATGAGACATTTAATAAATGCAAAAATAATGTAATAAGTAAGCATATTTGAATACAATTATTTCATGTTTAAGTTTTAAACACATTTAATATTTTGTGGTACATGAGATGCCTATACTGACTACCAGCTACATTGTTGAATTAACACTCTTAACACAGGTTTTACTTTTTCAACCCCAAAATCTGTGGGTCCACAAACATGACATCCCATAAACTACATGTAAAGATAGTTTTAGTTGGAAAATTCTACCGTGTGCTAAAAAAAAATTGTTCTCAGAGCATTAGAAATTTTAGTATTGAAATATTAGAAATTTTTGGTATGCATTTTTCTTTCTGAGTGTACAAATTTTGTAACTTTTGTTTCACTCTAATAGTTACTTTTATTTGCCTCAAATTACATTTTAGTCACTTATGTTTGAAATGTTACGTTTTAGTCACTTACGTTATTGTTTTGTTACGAAGTGTTCACTCTACCGTTAAGCTCCGTTACCTCCCTAATGGCGGTCCTACGTGGCAGTCCAAATGGGTTTTAAATGCCAACTTGGATGTCCTACGTGGCAGTTCAAATTAAATTTATTTAATTAAAAAATTATTTTCATCCCAACAACTGGACATCTAAGTTGGCTTTTAAAACCCATTTGGACTGCCACGTAGGATTGCCGTTAGGGAGGTACCGGATTTTAGCGGTAGAGTGACCACTTTGTAACAAGACGATAGCGTAAGTAACTAAAACGTAACATTTCAAACATAAGTGACTAAAATGTAATATGAGACAAATAAAAGAGATTATTTTTGTAGTTTATCCATTTTTTAATATATTATATTTTAATAATAAAATGATCATCGTATTAGTTTATACAAATTATAAACATTTATTTGTTCAGTTTAAGCAAAGGATATAGGGAAAATAAATCTATCGGTTGATACAAGATGTGTTGATGAAAATTACGGCAAGTTCATTCTATGGTGGTGCTGAGAGCTACTACTATTGTTCATGGAGAGCTTGGATTGGGTGGAGTTGATATAGGAAGAGAATCTTGAAGCCTTGTTGGTGATGGGAGGATCTTATATAGAGAGAGAAGTATGGAGGGCATCATTAGGATGCTATAGATGAGACCTCAGAGTAAGGTGGTAAATAGTCTGAACATGGAGTTATTAACAATAGTTCCTAGTTGAGAGGAATATTATAAAATGGTTTTTGTCAAGACGATGTTTCTATCTTTTGTTTATGGTGATATGGATATTCTATTGTTGTAGCCTTGACTATTTGAAAAGAAAAGAAAAAACTTTTTGAGCCTGTCAAAAGAATCTTGCCAAACCTGTAGAAGTAAAAGTAGATGCATGCAGAGGTGATTCTGACGAAGCAGACTTGAAGAGACAAAATGAGATGCCTTGAATGCAAATTTGGCAAAGCGAGCCTAAAGAGGTAAAAGAAGACATTTAGAGATGAATCTGGTGAAGCAGACTTAAAGAGACAACATGAGACGCTTTAGAGGCGAACTTGCGAAGCGAGCTTGAAGAGACAAAATAAGACGCCTAAGAGGTGGATTTGGTGATATGTGCTTGAAGATGCAAAATAAGACGTGTTGGAGATGAATTTAGCGAAGCAGACTTGAAGAGGCAAAATGTTTGGTCATACACTGTAAATTTGAAGCTCGATAGAATCCTTTGTGATTTGGGAGAATTGGTTTGTATCCAAGGGGGAATTGTGCACTACTACTTGACTTCAAGATTTTTTTTTCGACATCCTTTTTAAAGGCATCAACAAGGGACAATTCATTTCTCCTTAACATTGGGATTCTTTTCCTGTTATCCCTTTTAGGGCATCAAGAGGGGTTGTATATCTCTCATTGGCATTAAAATTTTTTATCACATCTTTTTTAGGGCATTAAGGGGATTGTACCTCAAACTTTTGCGTCGAGAACCCTCATGCAGGGGTGGAGGCAAGGGAGTAGGTAATGCCCTTGCCCCCACCCCTAACATGATAAATTTGCCCCTTAACCTTTTTAAAATTTATAAAATACAAATAAATATAATGATAAAATTATATCTTGGTTCTCTCAAAAATTTATTATTCAATTTCGGTCCCCTTAAATAATATTCTAGCTTTTTCCCTACCTTCAAGATTATGCATAAGTGATTTAAGGTAAGAATATCAAAATAAATCTCCTTAGAAGAGCCTCAAGGACAAGGGCTAATGATAAAGAATAGTTAACATCTTTTGTGAATGACAGTGGGGTACCTTAGAATCATATCTATAGGTTGTTTTGGTGTGGTTTCCATCAATTTTTCATTTCTTCAAGTGAATTTCGATTGCTTTTAAGACTTCATCATTTTATCAAATGTAGCTTTTCTAGCATACAATAAGGATATTAACAACTTTTCTCTTAGCCCATATGCTTAATAGTGGATAAGCATTAATATAATAAATAATAACTTGAGTTTCAAC
Organism: Gossypium sturtianum; assembly: GCA_025698515.1. NCBI lineage: Eukaryota > Viridiplantae > Streptophyta > Magnoliopsida > Malvales > Malvaceae > Gossypium > Gossypium sturtianum. The sequence continues at coordinate 3,681,907 of CM046946.1, read as the reverse complement.
ACATGGTTGTTGTGTGTCCCTAGTGTGCAAGGGTTGCTCTTAGTCAGTAAGCACTTGATGTGCAGAGCGTGACTTTGTAGGCAGCTCTTTAGTAGCAAGGCGACCCCTTTTTGTGGCACGAGGGTGACCCCTTAATGAGAGGGGGAGGCTCCTTTTTAGCGAACTCTTCCTAGTTAGTCTCTTTTTTATTTAGCTAACTCTTGTAGTTAGATTCCTTTTAGTAAACTCTGGCTATTTTAACCAAATGAACCCAAAAAATAATTATTTATGTAAATAATTCTGGTTCAAAAACAATCACTTAAATGACCTGGAATAAATAGTAAAATTAGGTTATGGGGACTAGATGGCCGGCACCACTATTTTTTCTATTTAAAAAAAATTTAGGATATTGGACACTAGATGGCTGACACTCATATATTTTTTTCAAACCATATCATACTGGTATATATTTATACCAGTATTTAAAAAAAAATTGGGAGTGCTGGCACACTGATGACCAACACCCCTTTATCTGATTAAAAAAATGTATTTTGGGCATGTCAAATGTCGGCCAACAAAGGCCCATGCTGGCCCAACAAAAGGGGATGAGAATATTGCAACATTAGCCCCTCCTTGTTTTCTCATTTTTTTATTTCCCAAGTTTGATTACAAATTTTATATTTTAAAATAATATTGTACTACTTATCATGTTGTTAATTATTATTGCATCATTCACATTATTATTAAATTTAAAAATTAATTTAAATTTAATATGCACAATTAAATTAGATTTTTTTTCCATAAAATTAGAATCTGCTTTAATGATTTTTATCTTTTATAATAATTCAAATAAACATTGTTAAATTATTGTTTCTTTTATTTTAAAAAGTAACTTGTAATATATTTATAAATTTAGAAACAATTAAATGATATTTTAATTGTGCATATTAAATTTAATAATAATGTGAATAATGCAATAATAATTAATAACATGATAAGTAAACCAATATTATTTTAAAATATAAAATTTGTAATCAAATTTGGAAAATAAAAAAGATGGAAAAACGAGGAGGGGTTAATGTTGCAATATTCCCATCCCCTTTAGTTGGACGTGGGCCTTTGTTGGCCGGCACCTAACATGCCCAAAATATCTTTTTTTTTTAATTAGATAAAGGGATGTCGTCCATCAGTATGTCAGCATAAAAAAAAATATTTTTTATCTGATAAAGAGGTGTCGGCCATTAGTGTGCCAGCACCCCAATTTATTTATAAAAAATATTAGTAGAAATATATATCAGTATGATATGGTTTGAAAAAAAAATACATGAGTGCCGACCACTTAGTGTCCAAAACCCTAATTTTTTTTAACAAAAAAATAGTGGTGTCGGCCATCTAATCCACATAACCTAATTTTATTATTCATTTCAGATTATTCAGTTGACTGTTTTTGAATAAGATCATTTACGTAAATAAATTTTTTGGGGTCATTTAGGTAAAATAGCTGCAAACTCCTTTGCCTAGTTCTCTATTTTTGCTAACTCTTCTAGCTAGTCCGTTTTAGCTAACTCTTCTAGTTAACTCTCATTTTAACTAGTTTTTTTTTAGTTAACCACTTTTTAATTAAGTCTTCTTACAGGGCCCTTATTTTGGCGATCTCTTTTGGCTACATCTTTTTCTTTTTAGTTAATCCTGCGCAAGTCTTTATATTTTACCTTAGTATCTTCTAGAATTTCATGGTTTTGCATGTTAAGAATATTTTTGTTTGGTAGAGAAATAACTTCTTTTTTTGGTTCTCATAGACAATATCAATTGTTGATGATGAAGGTTGCTAGTGATTCACACCATAGTGATGTTAAAAGCCACTAGCAATGTTGATGAAGATTAGGTAAGTTGAGATTTGGGTTGGATACTGATATAAGAAGTCTTTTAAGCCATTTTTGCAATAATGTTTATGAAGATTGGGTGATACTGGTATATATAAGAAGAGTCTTTTAAGCCATTTTAGTAATAATTAAGATGGGATAGATAGGACCTTTAACTAGGGTAAGCCTTTTTAGTAATGGGAAAAAGGAGGAGAGCTTGACATAGGTTTCCATTGAATAATGTCCTACCACAAGGGGTGGCTGTAGAGGGATAGAGTACTTCGTTAGGATGTGATAGATGATACGTTTAAGTTGGTGAAGATATAACAAGTTTCTTTGTTTTTAGAAGTTTAACCAATGAGTTTTCAGTTTTCCACACCACCATATGTCGATTATTCATTAGTGTGGAGGCATTCTTAAAGTTCTCTTTAGAGTCGAGAGACAAAACTTTTTAAAATAAGTCGGTTATTAAGTGACATTACGTTATCAAACACGAAAAAACCCGAAACTAATGCAAACAAATGTCAATGTTTTAATCAAAGCCACATAATAAACCAATGCTGGAAACACAGACAAACAATGAAAGAATCTTTATTTTTCAAAAGCTGAATCCACTTGGAACATATCACCTTCAATCCCATCTTTGAAAGTGGGAAATTTATGTAACATATTATGAACCAAGAATAATATCTGGATCAAAGAAAAAAATAAAAATAAAAAGAACCCCATTGCAGAAAATCAACACAGCAATGACATTGGATCGTTTTACAAAGTTTTTTCATTGAAGCAGCGGTGATGCACACTGAGATCATTACGACTCAGCTGCAATCTCCGTGGTTGTGGTTGTTGTTGATGTTGCAGCAGGGGCAGGAACCTTACTGGCGGCGGTGGCGGCTTGTTTCTCTCGTTCGGTCTCGAGCTGGCTGTAGTTTCCTTTCTCCTTGAAGAGCTGGATATGGTGATGTTTGCAGTAGAGTTTACCTTCATGTGCTATATAGTTTGATGGGCTAATGGTACACCCTCCATGGGTACACTTGAAGCAGCTCTTGTGGTATACTGTCCCATTCACAGTAACCTTCAAACAAAGACAATAATGAATAATATTCGAATAGCCCGAGAATCACTGGAGGTCGAGACAATAAAATTGAAAAGCTTTTAAGGGCCAATGTTAAAAAAAGTTTATTAAAATAATTTAAATTAAATTTTTAACTCTTGAGAGGGGCAAAAAATGCAGTTTTTTCTATTTAACAGAGAAGCCAGAAAGGATTAAATTGAATTATAAATATTTAAGAGAGACTAAAATTGAAAATTTACTATTTAACCAAGGCCCGTCTACTATATATTAATTTCTGAGCCTGAGCTAAACTCAAAACAATCATTGAACTCAAGTTCAAGCTTTGGTTAAGCTCATTTATCAATTTTCATATCAAATGTCAATTAAGTTTATTTGTAAGTAAACTCTCTCTATATAATAAAGGTAAAAATATAATTTTATAATAAAAAAGTATACTAAAAGGTAAAGTTCAATTAGGCTCCTAAGTTATTCAAATTGAGTATTACAATGCTCAAATTCGACTCGACCAGTAGCTCAAGTTCAACTCGATAATTACCAAATCGAACTCGAATAATATGTGACCACCAGTATCAAACACAAGTACTAAAAAACCAAAGAAGTATTGGAGTAAAATAGGTTAATACTTACCCTCTCAATTGGATAAGCAGTCTTAGAACAGGCCGCACATTTTTCTCTGGTGCCACCAAACGAGTTCATCACTTTCAGTGCACTCTGTTGGATCAAATTCAATACAAAATCAATAGAAAAACAAAAAATAAATCTTATATCATGGTGAAAGATAAAACATACATACATGCATACATACATACATACATACATACATACATACATACATACAGTTAGTTTTGAAGAATTACCTCACTATCGATTTGTCTTTCAGGTCTGACAACCTTTGGTGTTCCTGAAAGAATATTGAAAAGAAATATATTTTATATATATGTATATATAGCAGATTGTTTGATAGAGTGAAACATTATTAAATAAATAGAGAAATAAAAGACCTTCAAAACTCTTGTCAAGACTGCCAGTTCTCTTGAAGAGTTGATCATAGTGTGGCCTGCAGTATAGCACCCCTTCAAATGAGTTGTAGTTGCTAAGCTGCACAATTTTAAAAATAAAATTAAAATGATAAATAAAATGATTTCTTGAAGATTTACCATATTAATGTACTCAGTATATATATATATATATATATATATATATAAACAGTGGTGGAGCCAGGGGAAAGCTAAAAATCTTATATATACAAAAGGAGAAATTAAAAAAATCTTAAACCTTGAGGGAGTCTATTTATATTTTTGGGAGGGCCATAGTATATTTATAAAGGATTAAATTGAAAAAAATTTAAACTTTGGGTTGCCATTGCCCCCTGGGCCTCTACTTGACTCCGCCGTTGTATACAAAGTTAATTTTGTAAACTAAAAAAAAACCTTAAATTGAATTACTGATTTATCATACGGTCAAATATATATATTTTCCATTTAACAAAGAATTAAAAAAAAAGGAATAATTTAAAAAATAGGTAAATTAGTTCATATAAATTAAGATAAAAAAGTAAACGGTTAAAAACTTCATTCAATTCTAGTGTTTAACAATACAAATGGATAAAAATTTTAATAGAAATAACCAATTTGCTCTTTGATTTAATGTACATAGACTAATTTACCTAATTTTTTGAGTAGGGAAGACAAAATGTAATTTGAATCTTAGTATAGGGACCTTCATGGTATTTTTACCAATTTATGATCAAACATTTTTGAAAACAGTTGATGAAAATTTGATTTTTGAGGGACCAAAATACAATTATATCATATATCAATTCTAGTGATTAGTAAAAGAAAGAAATACCTTGAGGGTACCCTTGCAATGGTGGCAACGGAAGCAAGCCTTATGAAAAACCCTATTATCAGCCGTCAACTTATCCACCAAATAAACAGTCTTGTTGCATGCATTGCATTTTTGTTGAGTTCCTTGGAATGTCGCCATTTTTTATTTCTTTTTCAACACAGATCACCCAAATTTTTTTGTTTCTTTTTGTGGAAGAGCCCCAAAAAGATCAGCAAGGCAGGAAAAAAAGAGTGAACCCAGTCGTTTTGATTTGATTTTCACAAAACCCAAATCTTTCACTCTTTTCTTCCTTTGCCTTTCCGATCTGATTTCAACGATTTGCTCCTCTGCTTCCAAGCTTTAAATCCTGTTTAATAATGGCTGTGAAAAATGCAGGGGTGACCAAAAATATTGTGGACGGCAGTGAATTGAGGGCAAAAATTATAGGAATTTACAGATGATTTTGATATTTTAAGGAAAAATGATCTCACTTTTCCTACTTTAGCTATCATTGTTGTCCGGTTTTAAAGGAATTACCCTCTACCTTCCAACTTTGTTTTCCATTATTTTTTACATTTCAATCTGTTATTTTCTTTTGGTCTAATTTTGTTTCCCGTCCTTGTACTCTTTGAACTTTTAAAATTTAGGCCTCCTGCTTTCGAAATTGGGGGAGGGAATGACGACAGCAGGATTGGGTGCCAAACACGAGCCTTAATCATTGCTCCCTTATTATATTGTTGGCTAGTCTCGTTGCTTTTAACTTTAGGAATTTAATTCATCTACTTATCCGATTTAAGAACTAATCAAGATTTTCAAAATGGATCGATGGTCGCACTAGACATACCTTTGATTTTCAATTCAATAAGCTTGACCAGTTTGTCCCGTTTAATTAAATAAATTATTAAAAAAATAAAAAAAATAAAAATAGAGTAATTGGCAGATTAACCGGTCTAACCTTTCTCTCCAAGTAGATATTTTGACAAATTCTCGATCTAACCAGAGGTCGGTCCGGTCCAATTTAAATAATATTACTATTAACTGAACTTTTGTTAAATTTTAATGTGCATTATCGATGAGACATTAATTTTTAAATTAGTATTTAAACGACACACATTTGAATTTAATGAATATCAATTAACAATGCTATCAATTAAACTTTAATCATCAAAATCTAATGTTTCCTTTAAAGGTTAGTTATATATAAAAATAAAAGGGATTAAATTTCAAGAGACTGAAGAATAAAGAAAAATATAGAAAAATTACGTTAAAAGAAATGGAGAAATGAAGAAAACAGAGGAAGAAGTAGAAGAGAATGGAAAATAAAGCAAAAAGGAAAGTTAAAAAAAAAACATAAAAGAAAAGAAATTAAATTGTTCAAAATGAAAAAAATGTAGGGACCGATTGTATAAATTAACCTAAAATTTTTATTTGAAATGATGATTTAACGTGCCATATCATCTTATCATTGCACCGTTAACGACAATTAACAGCTCAGTGACTAAAATATTACAATGCGATAACGTAAATGACTAAAACGTAACATTTCAAACATAAGTGACTAAAATACAACTCGAGGTAAATAAAAATTATTATTTTAATAGTTTACCCTAAAAGTAAAGGGATTAAATTTCAAGAATCCGAAGAATATGCATTAAACCTTTTTCTTTTGGTCAAAGTTTATCAAATGTATTGTATTATGTGTTTTCGATGGATTTAATCCCTCTCTTATAATTTGATTATTTCTAATCTCTTTACTTTTTTCGAAAAGTGTATTTTCAATCTCAAGTTCTATTTTTTTTACCATTAATTCTCTTAAATAATTTTATGTATTCTTGGTGTCTTTTTAGGAATAAATATCAGAACTGCACATGAATTTTGAATCAATATGTAATATTATACATTAACTTTGATTTCGTGCAATTTCATATATAAAATTCTGATTTGATTCAATTTCCAAAAATAATTAACACCATTATCGATCTGACATAATTTTATGTATACATATTTCCTAAATAAATAATTATATTTATCTAATATAAAAATAAAATTAATATATTTATTTATTTAAATATGTATAATTAAATTAAAATCAAAATGTAATGTATATAATAGAATCACAATCAAAGTTTCATATATAAATTGTACAAAATTAAAGTTTATGTATCAAATTACACATTAAATCAAAGTTCATATATAATTTTGAGATTTCTCTCGTTTCTGCACCATTTGATAAAAATTATATTTTTTTCCCTTTTTATATTTTTAAATATGCAAAAAAATATCTAATTTGTACAAGAACGCAAGTGTATATGTCATGTCATCACTAATCTTTAAAAAAAATAATGTCAAATTATTTGATAGGGTTAATAAAAATAAGTTCATCTAAACTCTCAAGGCTAAGAACACATACCTCGAAAAATATAGACTAGAAATGATCAAATTATAATAAATATACTAAATTAACTAAAAACACATAGTACAAGGACCTTATGTAACATTTGACCTTTTTCCCCAAGAAAAATTGATCCCATGACAAGGAAAGTTTTGGCTATAACTGAAATTGAGTTGTAAAATGATGGTTTGAGGATAAGGATTTAACATTGATGAAATTAGTTATAATTGACAGTTCATTAACTAACTAAATTTTTGTTCACAATTTATCTTCACTGTATAGATAATATTTTAGAGAATTGTAGCAATTTGATTCTAGATTAGTGAAAGGGAGAAATTATTTTATAGATCCTTTCTATCGTATTAATTATGGTCACTTTTTAATTATTTAATGATATTTCAGTATTTTTTTTCCATATCATTAACACATAATTTTGGTAATTTTTTATCATGAACCTTAAATCTAGAACTCTGAATCCCAAATTTGGAGTTCGAGGTTTAGGGTTTGAAATTCGGGGTTTTAAGTTTAGGATTCAATATTTTGAGATCCGGGTTCATGGTTTAAGGTAAAAAAATTACCAAAATTATGTGTCAATGATATGGAAAAAAATTGTTGAAATGTCATAAAATAATTGGAAAAGGATCATGGATGATGTGGTGGGAAGGATCCATAAAATAATTTTTATTTTTAATTACAAACACTTTTATGTATAAAAAAAATTAAGATAAAAATAATTCAAACAAAAATATCAAAACTATGTTTCCCCAAAGTAGAAAAGTTTATATGAGGGGCAAAGAATTATGTTAGGGCGAAATTAAATTATATATTTTTATATGAGTTAAAATTTTATTATTTTAATAATTTATATTTTTAAAAATTTTAAAGAATTAAATCAAAATTCTATCAATTTGAGATCAAAGTACAATTTTTTTCATTTTAAGAGAGTCACTACTAGTTCCCTGATGTGCCCTTAATTTATGTCAAGATTGGTAACTCACTTGATGATTGAACTCGGATTCAAAATAAAAATTAATAAAATAAATAAATTTGATTAACTCAAGTTCAAATCAAAATAAAATAAAAATTATATATATAAATTTAATTAAAATTCAAAATTATCAAATATTCAAATACTCAAATTTTATTTATTTTATAGCTTGAGCTCGAATTTGATTGGATGATTAAGTCAAATTTATTTTTATTTTCAATCAATAATTGTGGAGTATGCCTCATATTTCAGTCAAATTAAGACACAAACAGACGACACGATAGGGGATGTGGCGACGTGGCATGCAATTTTCACAGTTTTCTTCTTCCAGTCAAATCCTGATTATTTGTCCCAGTCGAACTCTGATTAGTGCAAATTATTTGACCTATGAATTTAGCCTATAAATAGACCATTTTATACCTTAGAAAGATTAATCCATAACACATTTAAGTATTAGCTTTTACAAGCTTCTAAAGAATTTCGTGTTTAAGTTTTTGAGTATTCTTATTTTCGAGTTTCGAGGTTTAGTTTTTATCTCCATCTGTGCACTCTTCGTTTTTGCCGATTTAGTGAAGTTATATTCATCCGTAATTTGTGTGTTGAGTCTTTTCAATTTCTCCACTATTTTTCTTGTTCGTTACTCACAAATATTTATCCCCAACACTAATCATAAATGCCAGTGAAGTTGCATGTTTAAGTAATGAAATTTGGTTAAACTAAAGTGGAAAAAGAGAGTTGGAAACTAATGTTTGATGGTAATGTTTTAGCTAAGATTTTAATAAATTATTAAAGCATTTGCTTTAGGCTCAAAGGAGGTGATGGACCTTAGGGTTTTTTAGTATAAGAAATTAATCATGAAAAGGCCTTCCCACCTGGAGATTCCTTGTTGCTTTTGCTTTTCATTGAACTTATTGATTATTTTAATTTAATTTAAGATAATATATCATGATTAATAGCACTTCAAGGTGTTCATCAATTGGTCCACTATCACATCATTTCATTATCATCCAGCAAAGATTTTTATTTATTTATTTATAAATTTAGTATAGGACTCAAAGGTCTGGGCTTTGACAGTTTGGTAACTAATGACTAATCACCTCTGATCACTAGTAAAATAATAATAATAAAATCCCTTCAACTCTACTCAAAATGTCAATGTGAATTTATATAAAAATTTCATTAAAATAAATAAATATAAAATGTATTAGTTGTACCTAACCACACAAGTATTAGGAATAGTAATTTTTCAAAATATATATTCTCAATGTAGTCCTTGTACCATTCATACATGCATTGCCTGCAGTTTATATGTCTTGATTAAGAAAAAGGATGTAGAGTACCTAATGCACAAGACTTCATCCCAAACAAGGCCTGAGAAAATTCACGCTGTCATCGACGACCATAATTCTGGGATTCGAGTCCGAGGCTAAACAGATCACAAACAGACACTTGATTATCATGTCGGAAATTCTCAACATGAAAACAAAACTACCTGCAAGACTTCTATATATATTTAACCATAAATAATAGACAACATAGGGCATTTGGTCTAGTGGTATGATTCTCGCTTAGGGTGCGAGAGGTCCCGAGTTCAATTCTCGGAATGCCCCATTTTCTTTCTTATTTTTTTTTTCCTTCAGATCCATTTATTTTCTGTCAAGATTCCTCTGCAGTGCCAGTGAGTAAGATATTTTAGAAATTTATTCTTGGCCAAAAAATAAATTAAAATTCGTCTTTTTTTTTTTTTTTTAACAAACTCATTAAAATCTGCCTTAAATGTTAAGCCTGCCTAGTAAAGGGAGGATCGAATAAACACAAAGAATTCGGGTTAAATACATACCTGTGCTCGATATTTATACCCGAATTCAAGTAATATAGCTGCCTAATTGTTATGCAATTTTGCTTTTAAACAAATTTGAAAGAAAATAGTCTAACTTCTATGAGCACAATCAACTTGCAAACTGCCTATTTAGAAGTCAGACACGTATTTTGGTTAAAAGAAATGATCAAATTTGAGAAATTCATAATCTATAGATGGTTTGCCTTCTATTATATATTTATATTCTTAATTAACAGATATAATAAATATAAACCATATCCATAAAGCATAAACAGGGCATTTGGTCTAGTGGTATGATTCTCGCTTCGGGTGCGAGAGGTCCTGAGTTCGATTCTCGGAATGCCCCTGGGTTCTATTTTTGCAAGAGGACCAATATTCTCGGTTTAAGCAAGAGGATTCTGGGTGTTTTTTTTTTTTTTTTGTATTATTAACATTTTGAAGCATTAGACCAGAAAAATCTAGACTAAAGCTCGATGATTGAGCATTTGGTCTAGTGGTATGATTCTCGCTTCGGGTGCAAGAGGTCCCAAGTTCAATTCTCGGAATGCCCCATTTCTCTTTCTTTTCTGTTCCCTTTTTTTTTTTTTTTTTTTAATTAGGGAAGAGGAAGCAGGCAGGAAAACTAGTGAATGAGAAAAGCCAAGTCCAGTTTTGGATCAGCACAGAATTTAATAGCATAATTACCAAATAGCTTTAGCAGCTAAAGACAAAACATCAATAACATATTCAGGCATTTGGTATGCCAAAGTCCCAGAAATAAAATGTCATTAGGAAACAACACTGGCTCTGATCATTTGACAACAGCCTAATTGACCAATCAACTCATCTTCAACCATTAGCTCAAGTACCAAGTTAGCATCCAAACTTCAGAACAACTTGCTGACAGGTGACCATCTAGTCATCAAATTTTAGCAGGATCTTGAAGGAAAAGTAGCTAATAAGAAGAACCAAATCATAACAAATATCCAAAGATGGGCATTTGGTCTAGTGGTATGATTCTTATTTTGGGTGCGAGAGGTCCGAGTTCGATTCTCGAAATGCCCCCAATAGAAATATATATTTGCTTTCCATTTTTTTCCCTTCTCAAGCCAATTTCTATACTAATATAGAACATGATGAAATCCAGATCTGTTTTCTGACAAGATTCCTCACAAATAAGTACCCAACATGAATAAATAATAATAAAATCCCTTCAACTCTACTCAATATCAATGTGAATTTTATATAATGAATTCATTAAAATAAATAAATATAAATGTATTAGTTGTACCTAACCATACAAGTATTAGGAATAGTAATTTTTCAAAATAAAAAAAAAAAAATTATATTCTCATATACATATACATATATATTCTCATGTACCCCTTGTATCATTCATACATGCATTGTCTGCAGTTTATATGTCTTGATTAAGAAAAAGGATGTAGAGTACCTAATGCACAAGACCTCATCCCAAACAAGGTCTGAGAAAATTCCCGGTGTCATCGACGACGATATTTCTGGGATTCGAGTCCGAGGCTATTCTTCATGCTTATAATCTCCAAGTCTTTGGATAAAAGAAATATGCTTTAACCCTGCAAAGAAAAGGCATCACATAAGCATGTAATGGACCTACATTTGAGGAGCAAGCTTAAATATATGTTTATGGAAAGAAAAACTAGTGAATGGGAAAGCCAATTGTCCAGTTTCTGATCAACACAAAATCTAATTTTCTTCTTTTCTGTGCAGTGACTGCACTGCACAAAGTGGTGAAGCACTTTAAAGGTACAAAACTTGGTTAAGGTGGGATTTGTTTCAGGATCCATAGCATAATTACCAAATGGCTTTAGCAGCTAGAGACTATAGTAGATATCACCTCCACTGCTCCCATCAAGTCAGTATGCAAAGTCCCAGAATTAAAAGGTTATTAGGACACAACACTTGCTGATAATTTGATAACAGCCTAATTGTCCGATAAGCTCATCTTTAACCCTTAGCTCAAGTACCAAGTTCGTATTCAAACATCAGAACAACTTGCTGACAAGTTAGCATCTAGTCATCAAATTTTAGAAGGATCTTGAAAAAAATTGTTAATAGCTAAAACCAAATAATGGCAGGCATCAAGCACTGGGCATTTGGTCTAGTGGTATGATTCTCGCTTTGGGTGCGAGAGGTCCCGAGTTCGATTCTCGGAATGCCCCTTTTTCTTCTTCTGTTTTTTGTAATTAGGCAAGAGGAAGTAGGCAGGAAAACTATTGAATGAGAAAAGCCAAGTCCAGTTTTGGATCAGCACAGAGTTTATTAGCATAATTACCAAATGGCTTTAGCAGCTAAAGACTAAACATCAATAACATATTCAGGCATTTGGTATGCAAAGTCCCAGAAATAAAATGTCATTAGGAAACAACACTGGCTCTGATCATTTGACAACAGCCTAATTGACCAATCAACTAATCTTCAACCATTAGCTCAAGTACCAAGTTAGCATCCAAACTTCAGAACAACTTGCTGATAAGTGACCATCTAGTCATCAAATTTTAGCAGGATCTTGAAAAACAAAATAGCTAATAACAAGAACCAAATCATAGCAAGCATCAAAAGATGGGCATTTGGTCTAGTGGTATGATTCTCGCTTTGGGTGCGAGAGGTCCCGAGTTCGATTCTCGGAATGCCCCTAAAATAAAATTTATTTTTGTTTTCCATTTTTTTCCCTTAGCTAAATTCTACAACTTGAAATAATTGATTATCAGTAGAATCTCAAGTCAACTTCTATACTAATATAGAACATGATGAAATCCAGCTCTGTTTTCTGACAACATTCCTCACAAATAAGTACCCAACATGAATCAATAAATAAGAAAATTATTTCGAATGCCTGCACAAATGGGGACATTTTAATCTGGAAATTTTTTTTTATCCAAATTAGGTGAAAAAGAATCTCCCTTTCCTATCATAACATATGAACTATAAAGTAACCTAACCCTAGGCTCAAACAGGGTCAGAGAGAGAAATTATGTAAAATAACAGGCGATAAACTGTTACTTACAGTTGAGAAAATAATGAGCACGATTTAGTTAACAGTATACAGCTTAAGCGGAGAAGTCGTCAAGCTTCGTACCTGCAACTTATATGCGATTCCTGGTTAGTTTATGAGAAATTGGCGGTTAATTTCAATGGATTCTCACCGGAACCGGCGGAGCAAGGAAACGGCTTTTCTTTTTCTGATGGGTGAAGAGTAGGGTCAGAATGAAGTCCACAGACATAATTTATAGTAAAATTAGAATTTTCATCATCACGGTCAAAATGGAGTCCAACACTTTCATTAACGTCTTATCTATTCTTTTGGAAAAAGAAATTTTTCGTACTAGCAGGGATTTAAATTACGGTCATAGTCGTGTTTTCGATCACGTTGTGTTTATTGCGGTCGCGGACATAACGGATGCTATTGCGGTCACTGTGGGTATCACGGTCGTGAATTTTTTTTAAAATTCACACAACTTATTGTAAAATATAAATAGCGGTTTCGGCAATAGCAGTTTCAGACGATGCCGCTACCACTATATAACGGCCGCTATTTCAGTGACGGACCGCTATTTAAATCCTTGTGTACTAGTTAATCAAACATCAATTTAAGAATTTATTTGTTAAATTGTAAAAACGTTAAGTTTTGAATTTTATAAACATTGAATTATATTATAAAGTTAGTTAGACTGTGAAAATTTACGGTACTAACATGACAACTCACATGCTAGTTTACATATACTTAAAATTTTTTATATTAACAATAAAGTACACTTAGATTATAACGCGAGTTGTCATGTTATGGTTGTTAAAATTTTAACAATTTAATCTTTTTCTTTCAAAACAAACAAATTTGAATAAATGTTGAAGATTGAGAGCTAATGTAATTTTAAAAAAACTAGGACTAAAGTGACAAAATGGATAAATGTTAGTGGCTAAATTTATCAGAGTGTTTTTTACAATTTCATATGAAATCTATAAGTATCAAATTTCAAAATAAATTTAGGAAAATACTCACAATGTCTAAAATCTTATCTTTTCAACAAAAACTTTCCTTTATTATTTGTATTAATTTTTTTATAAATATATTTTTTATTCACATTGTGGGTATGTCATAATTTAATCTATATCGAGACTTGGATTGAGTTAATGCCACGAATCAATTGAACATCAACTTAGTTAGAAAAATACTAAAAAATTAAAATTTTTAAAAATAATAAAAATTTATTACAAAGATATTAATATCTTATAATATTTTTATAACTTTATTTAAAATTAAATAACTTAAATTACAATTTAAAAAAGGTTCAAATTTGCCGATTGAGTCTTAGCTCAATTGGCATGAGTATTGTTGTCAAAGCAAGAAGATGTAGGTTCGAGTGCGCTATATTATCCTTCTATTTACGGGATGGGGAGGGGCTATGGGTAGTTTTAAACATACCTATAATGAGATTGTTAAAAAAAATCTCAATTTTTTTTATAAAAAATAGATAATTTTTATAAAATAATAAGTAAAAATAAGATTAATTACTCATATATATAATTTTAAATTATAAGTATAATTTTTTTTGAATTGAATAATTGAGTTGATGTGACTTAATTCATGACACCAGATTTAATTAATTATTTAATTAATAGTATAAAACTAAAAATATGAATACAATATATTAATTAGTAAAATATTATTCTGATATATAAATTATAAAAAAATATATGTATATTAGTAAAATATTATTCTGATATATAAATTATAAAAAATATATATGTATATTCTATTTATTAGTATTACTTTGATTTTTGAATAATCAGCAGCCTTGAACTGTATTATATTAAAATAAATAATTAGCCGTTAAACAACAAGCTGGAGTAGCTCAGTCGGTTAGAGCGTATGGCTGTTAACCATAAGGTCGGAGGTTCGACCCCTCCCTCTAGCGTTTTTAGCGTTTTTACGTTCTTCTTATTTTTTGGGTTTTTGCGTTTCACGTTTTCTGGGCTGCGTTTTTACCTTCTTTTCACTTTTTTGGGCCATCAACCTTTTAAATTCTTTTCAGTTTATGGGATTTTTTTTCATTTTTCTGCTCCCCATCTTTGTATTTTTCTTCAACCAGTATTTTTCATATATTTAAATTTGGCATAATGAGAAATTTAAGTCTTAAATTTTTAATTTTTTCTCAATTTGGCCCTTATTCTTTATTTAAGTTAAATTTGACCCCAATTTTTTGAAAAGAGTCTAATTTGATCATAATTTTTTTTCCAAAAAGAGTTGAATTGTTGTTTTTTTAAACAAAAATACTAACTAAAATGTTAATTTTTTAAATATGGTAGCCCAAATTATAATTCACGTATACTTCATGCTATTTTTTTTTTAAATTTTTTATACTTTTTTTGGACTTTTAAAATTTTGATATTTTAAAAATCATTTTGATATTTTTAAATTTTTCTTAAAAATAATTCTAAAAAAATAAAACTTAAACTAAAAATTATTAGAAAATCTATAAAACTAATTTAAAAATACAAATTTTTAAAAAAAAATATAAAAAAAATTAAATATGTATAAATCTAAAAAATTCTTAAAATTAAAAGTATACAAATTTTAAACTAACATTTCTTGCAAATTTTTATTATATAAAAATATCTTAAAAATTTCAAACTAAATCCCATTTGTTTTTTTACGGATGATGAACACCTTCAATCACATCAACAACTTCACGTTGTTTTACCCATAAATTGCTTTGCTAATTTTATTTTGTTTTTTTTTTCTCAAACCCCTAAAAGCCCTAATAAAATCCATGTCAATGCAAGATTCAGGTTCCACTATTAGATCAATTGTTGTTGCTAGAGTCTTCAAGAAATAAAATCTAGGTTTGCAACACTACTTTCGTTATTGAGAATGGTAAAAACTTTTACCATCAATGACCCATCTACAGGTTTTCCTGATAATTATGAAAAAAAAAGGAGAAAAAAATAATAAAGAAGGGGGCAAGAGAAAGAGCAAAATGTTCTATTATATTATTTGAGTTTTTTTTTTTTTTTTTGCTAAGTTTTAATATTTTGAAATTTGAAATTATTTTCTTTTAATTTATAATACAAAGTACGCTACTATTGTTCTAAACCCAATAATTTCTTTTCTGTAACTCCAATTATTAGATTAATTTAATTTTTGAGTAACTTTCAGCTTTAAAATTTTGAATTTTTTTTTAAATTTATAATACAAAGTGTTCTTTTTATTCTTTTTCGCCAAACCTACCATTTCTTATCTCAAAGTTTAAGTCACGATTTTAGCTATAGATAAAACATATATATATATATTATTTTTAATAATTTAGGAATAGCAGAGTCAACGCCAATCTACATGAAAAAAGAGAAAAAAAAAAAGGTAAAGAAAGATGAAAATGAAGAGACTGTAAAATAACGAAGTAAATGGCAGAAAAAACAAATGGGATTAAAGTGATTGGGTATTTAATGTTTTTTTTTTTTTTGTAAAAGTTCAAACACTGATTTTTAATAAAATTGGATGTGAAAAAATTAGCTGTAAAGTCCTCGATTTTTCCTTTTTGTGTTGTTTTTTTTACATGAATTTTATTTATTTTAAAGATATTTTAACTATAGCTTAAGGACCAAATTAACTATTAACCCTTTGAATTAAGGCGTAATGTTATTTTTTAATGGAAGTTAATAGTCGAGTAACAAAAATATAACAATTTGACAAAGTTAGATTATATAACTTTTAGTTGAGTGATTAAAATATAATTTTAAATAAAGTTTAGGGCAACGGTTGTAGTTTATGCTTAAAATTTTTATTTAATCTAATTTAGTTGAACTGTTTTGTTATTAATTTGACTTTAATTAGTAATCAAAGACCATAATTACTTATAATAAATTTTATTGAAGGAAAGAGATAAACCTCAGATAGAGGACTAGAATAATAATTTTTTATTTTATTTAAATTATGCTAGAAATCAAAATTTTAGAAATAATTTTACATTAGATTTCCATTTATAATTTTAATAGGAGTGACCAAAATAATCGAACGAGTGCTTAAAATGAAAATTTTGAAAATTGAGTGATGTAGTTTACCAAAAGAATAAAAATACAACTAGATTATGATTTATGATACACCTGTGTGAAAAATAATGTAAAAAATGTATTTATTAAAATTTTATATTAAAATTAATAAATTTTTAATTGAAATGATAAAAATATTTTTTTAAGTAATTTCTTAATTGAGTTGATACCCATAACTCGTAACATAAACTAAATTAATGACTTAAATAATAGTATATATATTAAATTATGAACACCCATATTACGGGTTAAGGAAAAAATATATAAAATTAACACCAATATTAAAGATTGAACTCGCATTTAAAAATCTTAAATATTCTAATTTTACCCCTCATCTATTTTGAATTTTTTTTTTTTGAAATTGTAGTTTAATCTATTTAATTTTAAAACAAAATATATAATTATTAAAAGGCGTCTTATACTTTTATATAGTATGTTATATATATATATATATATATATATTAATTATGATAAACATAACACGAGTACACCAACTCTTATATCTACTAAAAACAAAGCTAATATCCATATCCCTGATGATATTAGCTCAGTTACTGCTCTCTTAGTAGTCTTTTACTTCCCAACGCACCATAATTTATTCTAAATACAGTACTAAAATGCAGGCTATTATAAGCTTTGCCTGCCATTAAGTAATAGAAACTAAAGGTTCCCCACTTTCATCCCCTGCTTGCCTCACAACAAAATGGTGCCTCACTTGGTGCTCACTGCTTGTGCCTACAAAAATGGTATGTTGTCCTATAACCAGTTTCCTCCTCCCTTCAACATCCACTAAGCTCAGGTCTTTGCACACATTTAAGCTCACTGTCACATTCTTGGTCTTCCCTTTCTTAACTTCAACCCTCTCGAACGCGACCAACTGCATGTTCGGTGCACCGGTGACCCCTTTCGTGCTCGGTGGCTTCCAAAAGAGGAGAACCACGTGAGCTCCGTCCATTGGTCCATTGTTTTTAACTCCGATCATGAGGTTGAATTGCAGGTCGTCGCAGTTTGCAACGCTTGATGCGTCGATTGCTTCGCCGTTGTTGGAGTATGGTTCAAGGAGGATGTTGTTTGGTGTTGAGTTGATTAGTATTGTGGAAGGAGCTGATATTATGAATTTGGAGAATGATGTGTAACTTAGCCCGTGTCCAAATTCGTAAAGGGTTTTGCCGGTGTAGAATCGATAGGTTCGTCCAGGGAAGTTTGTGGTGGCGTTGGCTCGCATGTTCATGTCGGTCATCGGGACTTTATTGGCGTACTCTTGGGGGTACCATGTGAATGGTGACCTCCCAGCTGATCATACACCAAGGAAAATTCATTAGCGTACTGATGTATTGATGTATTTGAGGCAAAATGTAATTAAAAAAAAGAATAGAAAAGCCAACCTGGATTATGGTCTCCAAATATGACCTGAGCAATGGCGTCTCCTCCTGCTTGACCCGGATACCCGACCCATAAAATGGCTCCGATTTTTCGCATGTTCCTTGCAAATGTTATATCAATAGGACCAGCAGCCATAACTACAAGGACCACTTTTCCATTTGCTGCATTAGCAACATCAGTCACTAACTTCTCTTGATATCCTGGCAATGTCAAGTTCACTCTATCGAGCCCTTCGGCCTCGATCGATTGATCTAGCCCCACAACGAGCACCACAGCATCCGCGTTCGCCGCTGCCTGAACCGCGAGATCGATAAATGTATCATTATTGCATTTCACATCCCTACACCCTGCCTCATGTGTAACCATGGAGACATACTTTTGCAGCCCTTGTAAAGGGCTAGTATACTGGCAAGGTACACCGGCGTAGTTACTTATCATAACCTTCGTGGCATTAGCGTTCGGTCCGATAACGGCTAAACTCTTTATGATGGTTCGAGACAGAGGAAGGACTCCGTCGTTGTCGAGTAAAACTATTCCCTGCTTGGCAGCATCGAGGGCCAGCTTCTGGTGATCATCTGTGCATACATCGGATGGACCGAGGTTACCGAACAGAAGCTGTTTCGGGTTTCCATCGAAGAAACCGAGCCTCATTAGAACTATATAGTTATTTATTAAAGCCTGATCAACAACAGATTCTTCTACTTTCTTCAAATTGACTGCATTCACCGTGTATTTCCCCAAATAATCCCCACAATTCATGTTTAAACCTGCTTTTAAAGCAAGGGCCACTGCATCTTCAGGTGTTGCAGTGTAATGGATGGCATTATAATAAACCTCAATTGAGTCACAGTCTGAAACAATGTATCTGCCAAAAACATTGAAAACAATGTTACCATTAACACTTAGGCTCAGTTTTGGAAAAGAAATTGTGAAATCAAAATCCAACACTATTTGTTTTAAATTTATTTTTGTTAAAGAGAGGCGGACTTCTTTTGAAGAAGTCTTCAAAGTGTTGACTATTTAGAGAAGACGAATCTCCTCAATAAGTCTGTATTGCCCCTAGAACAAATTATGGTTTTGTCTCTCGACTCTATCAAGAGCATGAGTGCCTTGAAAAGCTGCCTATACTAGTCAAACTCCTAACCTAAAAGCATATAGGTAATCTTTAGGGAAGGGTACCACTTGATATGGTCGTACCAAAGGCAAATATCCCCCATTTTTTTGGTAGGTGATCATGTGCTATTCATGGTTTTTCTCGACGAGATATTATGTGAATTTATCGTTTTTTCAGGTAGGCTCTCAAAGCACTCGTACTTTTTCGACCTGAGGACAATACCGACCCTCTAAACAAACGATACTTTGAATACTTTTTCGGAAAGAGTCAACCTCCATTCAATGATATTTGATTTTTTCGGGTTTTCTTTAGTCCGTTGAAAATAGAAATATACCCATCAAGTCCCCATTGGCCTCTAACTATGCCTTTGAGAAGGTCTGGATCAGCACAAGTAGGGATGCCATTCACCCTATTGTATGAGCACATTACACTGCTCACATGTCCTTCCACTACACAGCTCTTAAATGGTGGCTGATACGTATCTTCCAAGTCCTGCTTCGTAACCTGAAAAAAGAACCCCAGTAATTTACGTTACTTGTACTCTTCATTTCTCTTAAAATAATCGTACCCGACATGCATTAAGACACGAAATATTGATATCCATATCGGACATACATGTTACAACACAAATTTCATGTTTATGTATATACCTTTGCATCAAAATGGAACCGATCCACGCCTTTCCAGTTGTCCACATCATAAGCAGTGTAATGCTTACAGCAACTTGAAACCTTAAGCTTGTCCCCCACGGAGCCAACTTCTTGCAATCCCCGCACGTAATTCACAGCATATTTCGAGACAACCGTAGGGTCCTCCCCCGGCGTTTCTTGTCCACGACCCCATCTTGGGTCGCGGAACACATTAACATTAGGGCTCCAATATGTCAACCCGGCTAGACCGACATTGTACATGGCTCGAGCCTCGGTCGAGACAACTCGCCCCATCTCGAGCCACAACATCTCGTTGAAACTCGCGGCGGATAAAATCACCGCGGGGAAACTAGTCGCGCCGGGCACCGTGGCGTTAAACCGAGTGCCTGGACCGAGGTCCGACACGCCGTGGAGGGCCTCCGACCACCACTGGTAAGCTGGCACCCCGAGCCGGGGAATGCCGGAGGCTGTGTTCACCAACTGTTGAACCTTTTCTTGGAGTGTGAGGCGTGAAACAAGGTCCTTGGTTCGGTCCTGGTAAGATAAGGTTGTGTCACAAAAGGGGAACTTGCTCGTATTAGGATCATTTTTGTCGCATGCAAATGGCTGAGCTTGAGTGTTATATGGGACGAGAACTAGGAAAAATGAGAGGCATAAAGCAAAAGAAAACTGGGTTTTTAATTTCATGGCTTAATTTTGCTGGTTTTAGGTCAGTTTTCATGGTGGAATATTGCTACCATGCAGCTCTTTTATAGTAGTAGTTGAAGTTTCTAAAGGTTGGTCTGGTCTTTTTTCTTGGGGTTAATTCCACTAAAAGTCCCTTAGATTATGACTTTAATTTTAAATTGGTCTCTAAATTTCAAAACATTCTAATTGAATCCTCAAAGCATTAGTACCACATCAAAAAGTTCCTTCCATCAGCCTAACATCAACTTTAGGGGGGAAGCCAACAACTATGTGAAGTAAAACTAAAAAAAATTGTATTAAAATGACTTAAATTAAAATTTTAACATCTAAAAGGGCCAAAATTGTAAATTTTCCATTTAATAAGGCTAAAGAAGATTAAAATAAACTCTCTATATCAGAGACACTAAAAGTGCAATCACAAGCAAAATTCGATTCGATTCGAAAAATTCGATAAAAAATTTAAATTTTGAATTAAAAAGTTCAAGTTATTCAGGTTAATCGAGTTATTTGGATTAACTCAAATAAAAAAATCAAAGTTTTTGGTTTAACTCGAATATGAATTACACAATTCGAGTTATCCGAAAATATGAACAAAAAAGTCAAAACTACTTCGTTTTGATAAATATTTACATTTTCTAAAGTTAAAAGGCAAAACTGCGTCATTTTGATAAATATTTACCTATCAACCTTACTTATGTAGTTAAATAATCTTGTATTTCGTCTACTAGTTAAATAATTAGTCCATGTAAACGCAACATTGAGTATAAATAATATGATTCGTTAACTCGACTCAAAATTTTTTAACTCGATTCGACTTGGTTCGATTGAATGCTCACCCCTAAATCATACCATTCGAAGTTTAAACAAATTAGATCCAAATTGTCCACTCATTTTAAACATACTCTATGTTAGATACGAGCTAACATCTAATGCCTAAATCGACGACTAAATTAATGGAAGAATTCGACCGATACAATATTAATAATATGATAACTCAATTAATATGTTTTAAAATTTAAGGACTAATTTAAAATCCGAATCATAGTTTGGAGATGTTTGATAAATAATCCTTTTTTGGCTTATTTGCCTTTTGTATATGTAGAAAAAACATGGGTTGCTTGCAATGTGAGGAATAAAACAAAAGGTTCCCTGTTTAGGAAGTAATGACTAATGAAACTAATGATATTTTGATGCTTAGAGAAAACAAAAGCATCTTTTAAACCTGCACATATGGTCCACTAAATCTTTTGAATTTATAGTCCCAAATTAGGTGGGACAAAATTATACTTATTAACTACCATTCCAATCTAAATATTTTATGTAATATTTTTCTTACTAAAAAAACTATATATTATAAATTTACATACACAATTTATACCAAGTGTTTACGTCTAATACATTCTCAAATATAATATAAGAATATAATGTTTCGTTGCTAATTGAGTCTTAGCTCGATTAGTATCAGGTCCGTTCTTGACATTTTTGAGACCCTAGGTAAAACAATAAAATTAGGTTTTAGGTTCCTTAAAAGTTGATAAAAAAAAATTAGGCCCTTAAAAGTTAAATTTTTTTTGAGGCCCCTTAAAAATTGAAAAATAATATTTTAGACTCTTTTCAGCCTTGGAGCTTGGGCAGCCGCACCTCCAGACGACTCTTAGGGTTGGGCCTGGTTGGTATGATAATACAAGAGGATGTGAGTTTAAGTATGCTAAAGCGAATTATTCTTTTATTTTATGGGTTGAGAATAAATTATAAATAATTGTAGACATTGTGAAGTAGGTTTTTTTTTTTTTTTTTTTATCTCTTTGTTTAAACTATAATATCCTTAAATTAATCATTATTTCTATGTTATTTGTAAAAAAAAAGTCAACACTTTTCTCTTAAGCAAGAAAAAAGGTAATTAAGCACATAATGAGGTTCGTATAAATTTTGAAGTATTCTTTAATTTTGTCATTAAATTTGTCCAACCAAGAAATTTTGATTAAGCCAACTGAAACAAGTATCGTTCTTGGATGGACCGTCGATGTATTTTTTTAGTTTCACTTGAATTTAAATTAAATAAATTTTTATAAAAAAATTTATTTAAATTTAAATATAAAAATATTAATGTAAAAATATATTATTATATATTATTATTTTTAACAATAATATATGCTTTTAGGGGTGAGCTAGACTCGAGCCTAAACTTAATTATTTTAAAAATAAAAATTGAACTTCAATTCAACTTAACCCTACTCATGAATACTTTTATGTCATAAAAATTTTGGCATTCGATTTTGAAATCAATTAAACACTAAATTTATGTTGTGTTTGGACTTTGGATTAATATATTTTTATAATTTCAATTAAATTCTACTGAATTAAAGAAAATAAATATCCCTTTGTAATATGTTAAAATTTTATTAACTATCTTTTTTTATTATTTTTTATGAATGATGAAATTCATTATTCCGAGAAAGCAGTTAAATTGTTGTAAAAGAATGCCGTACAGTAACTATACTTTAAGCTATATAACAAATTAACCAATGATACCTCAAACAAACTTACGCAACCTTTTTAATCTGCACCAAGACAACATCTTTAGTCAAGAAGATGCACCAAAATACATCTTGTTCGTCTGTCTCCATATCGCATACAAATATGTATTCCAAGCAAACTTGAGTATAGTAACAAGTAAAGACTTTTCTTTAAGTTTCAATATCGCCCAAATTAACTCTTGCCTCCAAATTCCTAAAGCCTTATGAATGGAGCAAAGTTGCAAACACCTTCTTTGAAAAACTACACTCAAAGAAAATGTGATCATGTATTTCTGTAACATCCATACAAAAAAAAGCAACAAGTATCAACAAAAATTCCAAAAGCAAGCAAACGCTCCAGAGTAAGCAGTCTATTGAGAATGACCATCCAAGCAATAAGAGAATGCTTGAGAATATGCAAAAAGAATCATAGCAAATGGTGTCACTCCACCTTCATATCAAGAGTTCTAATTACCTCCCACAATTGAGAAGTACACACTTTAACATTAGCAAACTGTTATCAAAGGCTTCAACTTAAGTATCCTCCGCCTATTTCAACTACGCATCGAAGTGGAGTCACATCCAAAAAAACTCTTACCCTTTAACATCTACAAGCCATTGTAAAAAAAAAAAAAAAAAAAAAAAAATCAAAGCTAAGTATTTTCACATCTACAAGAAATTTAAAAAACAGAAGAAAGTAAATGGCTCAAGTCGTGCAGCTGTATTTTTCCTCCACTAGCCTCTATTAGAGGTGGCGGCCCGGTCCGGCCCGAAGGCCCGACCGAAATTTGAGAGAATTTGAGCAAAAACATAAGCCCAAAAAATGGGCTTGGACAAAAAATAAGGCCCGTTTAAAAAAATGGACCGGGCCTATACTTTTAGTCTCTATCCCCCCTTCCCTTTTAGTCTCCTAAAAATTAATTATTTATAGCTTGATGGTCAGAATTTGAGTCGCGCTAATCGTATTATTGTTAAGAATTTTCCTTCCTCTTATAATTCATAAAAAAAATAAAAATTATTTATCTCCTATATATGTAAGTAAAGATAGAATATATATTAGTTAAAATATTATTTATTTTTTATACATTTGT
Source organism: Gossypium sturtianum (assembly GCA_025698515.1). NCBI lineage: Eukaryota > Viridiplantae > Streptophyta > Magnoliopsida > Malvales > Malvaceae > Gossypium > Gossypium sturtianum. Next base: position 3,657,438 of record CM046946.1, on the reverse strand, counting down.
TTGGTTTAGTTATTAGTGTAATAACATAAACGAAAACGTTTATTTAATACATATGTATTTCAATAGCTAAACATAAAATAAAAAATAGTTAGTACAAATTTAAACTTGAAATTGAAAGGATAAATAAAAGTTCTAGTAAAAAAATAAGATCTCTTCAAAATAAGCAAAAAAAAAAAAAATCATTCTCTTTTCCAAAAACAAGTAACGCGAGTGGTTAAAAATTAGAAATTAATTTATTGGTAACTTATATACTAAACATAGTGAAAAATTAGGGGTGAGCAAAATTGATTTGATTCGAAATAATAGGAAAAAATTGAATTTCAAGTTAATCTAATTGAGTTATTCGGTTTTTTCGAATCAACTCGAATAAGTAATTTAAATTTCGAGTTCGAGTCGAGTTGAATTTTACAATTCAAATAACTCAAATAATTCAAGTAATTTGAATCACATATTGGTGTGAATACGCTTTTGGAACCTGTTAATATTGAAAATGAGCAAATTGGTCACCCTCTCAACAATAATTACAAAAAAAATTAAAATAATTTTTAAAATTTAAAATATTTATAAAAATTCCAAAATTTATATTTTTAAAAAAATTATGAAAATGAAAAAATTCTAAAGAATATACGAATAAAGTTAAAATTTTTAAAAAATATTCTAAAATAATAATTTTGGGACCTAAATAAGTTAATTAATGATTCAAATTTATCACACTAAAGTATCTTATTTTTTTTCTTACTTTGCTTTGAAAAAGTTTTCAAATATATATGGTTTCAATTTTATGTGATCTAACATGGAATTAGTTATACTATAACAATATTTTAATTTGACGTGTTTAATTTTTTAATTTAACTCGAACAATTTCACTCGATTTAATTCAACTCGAGTTTCATTTCACTCGACTAGGACGATAAAATAGAACTCGTCAACTCGATTAACTCGAAAATTTTTCACTCGATTTGATCAAACGCTTAACCCTAAAAATACAATACTCCTATTAAATGTAGCACTAAAATACTATATTTATGTAGAAAAATTAGAGCATGCAATAATGTTGTAATTGTTAAATACGAATATTTAGTAAGTTAGGCAAAGGCGATTCTAGGGGCTGGCATTAGCCCCGATCCCCCTAAAATGAAAAATTACCATTTAGGCCTTTTAAAATTTTTTAAAATTTTAAATTAGTAAAGGTAAAATTGCACTTTAGCTCCCCTAAAATTATAAAAATTCGATTTAATTCTTTAAAAATTATAAAGAATAAAATTTCATTCGCCTCTAAAAATTTGTTTTAGCTTCGCCGCTGAAGTTAGGGTTTATATTTTCTTTCTGAAAGGTTAATTATCAAGTCAAGAAAGGGACAAGTTGAATAAAGCTAAATAGAAGTGTGCACTCAATGAAGGGTGCCTTTGAAGAGAAAATGGGGCACGCTTTGCTTTGTTGAGCCCACCAATATATGCATCCAAGTGGAATTTATCTGCTTCAAACTGATTTCTGCCGTGTATTTTACTTCATTTTTTTTTTTACTAAGCTTAAGTCTCGGTTTTCAGTTTAAATTTTGTTAACAGATAAAATAATATTGAAAGAATTTGATTTGTCTCGATTTTAAATTTAATTAAGATATAATATAATTATTGAATGTCGAAAAAGTATGAAAAGAAAAAAATAGAAAAAAGAGACTATTATTTTGAATGACTAGATTTGGATGGAAATTATTTTTCGAAAACATTATTGTTATGCATCAATCATCTCCTACCTGAGTCCTAGGAAGGATCCGGGTCTTCAACCCGTGATCCGGATAGGTCTCACTAGAAGACTGAGTACGAAGCGAACCATGAGAGGACAACAAAGTGAGCTCGTGGACCTAGCTCGCGAGACAAAGCCAAGGACTCAGTCCTCAAGGCAAGGCCACAGATCCAGCTCGCAAGAACCTAGGGAAGGCCTCGGTCTCAGCTCGCATACACCCAAGGAGCTCGCAGAGAGGACTGCATGCTCCGCAGACCATCCAAACACGTGTCCAGCAGGCACGGAGCCCGCCCAGAATGTCAGTTTCAGGAACAAAAAGAACGGCGTACTCCGTAGACACATACCCAACAGACTTTGAGTTCGCAGAGAATGTCAGTATTAGAGGCAGCAGAGTTAAGACAAAATAGTGGGGCCCTATCATGAGCTGTAATAGCATCTATAATAACATGTATAAATACCTGAACACTCCTATCAATAACATACGAGAAAATATTCCGCAACAAATATATATCTTTTTAATGATCGAATTTTAGATATATTTTTTTATACGAGATGTATGTTGAGTGACAAATTTTGAAGGACATGTGCTACAGGCCGTGTATTAAAGCCCATGATTAAGGTACATATTAATGATTTCGACTTACTTTGATCAATTAGGATTAGCCCAGTACTTGGAAGATTTTAAGCCCGTTTGTTTGAAGCTTAGTGAAACTATAAACACTTCATTAACTTATATTTTACCACGATAATTTTGTAATCCTAAGAATAATATTATTGAGAGTTTAACTTCTTTGAAACTCTATATTATAAATAAATTTGAATGTAAGCTATTGAAGTAATTTAATTTGTTTGTTGGATGTAAGTTAAGCACGACTATTAATAGAGCTCTTCCTTGTCTCAATTGTATCGTTCATCATTTGGTAATTAAATTAAGAGCATTTACTCAAAAAATAATTTGATGTTATATATTTGATGTTATAATTTTTTGACATTAATTCAATCATTAAATTGACCAAATAACTTGATATTTTTAAATATTACTTTCTCACTAATTACATATTATCTTAAAAAAATTGATCCACGTAATGAGAGTGACATAACTTAACATTCATAATTTTAAACTTTTTGTAATATTTTTAATATTTTTATCGATTATTTATAGAGCTAGTATCATTAAACTCAATATATTGAATTCTGTAGAGAATGTGACACTCACAATGTGGGTGAAAATTTTTTGTGCCAGACTTGGATTTATATTTTTCAATCCCAAATTAGCTCATTTAATCTATTTTATCGTTAAGAAATAATAAGAAAATAAAAAAAAATATATATTAATATCTTTATAATTAGATTTAAATAACTTTTTTATTATTTTTAATGGTAAAATAAGTCATTTAAGCAAGTTTGGGTGTACAAGGCTTGGGCTTGGATCTAAATTTTTTTTTGAAACCGCATTTCAATTTGACATAGTCCGTTAATGCTGTTTCTGTACTGGAACAAATCGGTCGATTGGACTAAGAACAGATTAAGATACTAGTTTAAAAAGTGGCGAAAAATCAATTGAGTTATGAGTTAGTACAGACAAATTGAACATGGAATTGATATAGGCAGATTTAACAAGTTTAAAAATCTATTAAATTGATTCAACCTTATTTTATAATTTTTAATATATATATATTTTTAATAATTTATTTGATTTTACTACCAATTCGGTTCCAATACATCTACAAAAAGCAGCACGGTCGTGATTCCATTGGGTTTGAATTGGACAATTTTAAGTCTGAAATTCGAGCAGCCCAGCTTTTGATCTCCATTGATGCATTGGACCCAATATAATCTTTGCTTTGTCCATTGACAGTTAAGGCTCTTGTTCATGGCGGTAAAACCAACTTTGAATCGAAGCATCCAAGAACACAAATTACAGGTTCTAAATCCCTGGAAAAAGAACCCCGAAATTATAATCATCAGATTCCATTTCTTTTTGGAATCTTGATTGTTTCAAAGCTTTTAAAAACAACCCATCGTCTTCAATGATACAACAAACAATAGCCAATGCTTCAAGTTATCACCTTCTTTTTTCTATTAGATTTAAAGAATCATGGAAAACCTGCAATCTGGGGTTATTTTGAATCTTCTTTCAGACATGGGTGTTCAAGAAAAAACAGTTATCGATGACAATGATGGTGATTGTAAGGAACCTGCTGCATTGTTACAGATTGTAAGCATAATCCCAGTGTTGTCAGAAAGTGATGATCTTTGGCCTAAACAAGGCTTTTTCATTAAAGTTTCGGATTCAACCCACGAACTGTTTGTTTCTTTGCCTCAAGAACAAGATGAAATGATTCTAAACAACGAGTTGCAGATTGGGCAGTTCATATATGTGGAGAAATTGGAGTCTGCCTATCCGGTTCCATTGCTGAAAGGGTTAAGGCTAATACCAGGGAGACAACCATTTGATAGGGATCCCAAACATCTTGTTGGCAATAACATAATGAAAGCGTTTTCTCAAACATCATCGCCATTGTTGATCCAACGAAGAGCTGAAAGGGCTCGATCTATAAGTCCTTGTACGGCACCCTTAAGGGACCGAAGGGCTAGTACAGGGCGTCAAAACTGTAGGACCAGGACCAATGGCCTTAATATTCAAGGTTTTGACATGGGTTATTCAAGGAAGAAACAGGATTTAAATGGTTCAGGTTGCAGTAGAAGAAGCTGGTGCGAGACAGCAAAAGGCTCCACAGTTGTGAAGCATGGGATAATCCATGTTTGCCATACTCCTAATTCTCATGTAAGTCTTCTTTTTAGTCCTTTTTCTCTCTATCAACATTGTAGTCAGGGCAAACTTGGCTATCAACTGTAAAATGTAAGATCATTGAGTCATTCATTAATAGACTCTACTATATTCCGTAGTCACATTGGATCCCGATTAAATTCTGAGTTGACACATTATATCCCGATTAAATTCTGAGTTGAGTCAAGTTTAAAGCTTTTTCAAAATTGTTTTCTCCATACATAAGACTCAAATCAAAACTTTAGTGAATGTTATTATAATTTATATAATTTCTAGGCTTAACTACAAAATTAGCCCAAACTATACTGTTTTCCTACTTAGATATTTAAAGGTGTTTTTAGGTCAAAAGTGGTATATAAACAAATTCATCTCATTTTATTTCAAAAGTGTACAAAATTTTAAAAAAAACATGTCATGTGTCACATTTTTATTGGCTAGTGTGATCTAGGATAAATATCAACATTGAAGAGAAGCTAGCTATTTGCTTCCAGTTCTTTCATAGCCAAACATGATCTACAACATTGTTTTATCCCATAAGCTATGATGCTTGGACTCTAGGGCGAGTGAGTGTCGGATATGGATGTTCCAGATATGAGTATGCTTAAATTTTCCCATGTTTTTCCTTATAATTCTTAATAGTTTGCATCTAACAGATTTAAGGTTCGAATAACATTGCCCTATCCCCTTTTTATACCATATAAATAGGCCAACATATACCTCTTTTTTCTGACTTTACAGGATTCACCATTTAGGTCTGCTGGATTTCTCAGCTTCCATGATGATAATTCAAATACCAGATTAAGAACAAAAGATGTTGGTCAATTTTCAAAACCAGTCAAAAATACAAGCAAAAGTTGGAACTCTTCATCAGCAAGAAGAACTAGTAAGGAGCCTTTGACTGACTCAAGGAAAAGAGCTTCATCCAATAACAAAATATGGGCAGAAACTGAGATGTTATGGGATACCCTTCCTTCTTCCTTGGTCAAACTTGGGAAGGTATTCCCATTTTGCTCGAATTGAATTTTGTTTGCCCTTATTTGACTTTCCCTGCTCTTAAAATACATATACGTACTATATATATACATATGTATATGTTTGTGCAGGATGTACTACGGCAAAGAGATGTCTCTTTGCTTGCTGCTGTTGATGCTTTGCAAGAAGCTGCTGCTATTGAGAGATTGCTCAAGTGCTTAAGGTAAGGAAATGTACACTTGTAAACAGTCTTTGCTTTATTCTGAGTCCTCATTTTTCTTTAAGTATCCATATCTGATGAATATCTGCAAATGGTTTCGGGAGCACTTATACACCAGTCCAAGTAATATACTTCTAGCTATTGAATCTGACATTCTAAAAACCATATATATATATATATATATATGGACTGCAAATTGTGATACTTTTTCAAGGTTTCAATACTAAATTTGTAGAAAAAGGATTATAGAAGATGATGAAAGTTGAATACAAGTTTGGATTTAGCATCAAATTAATATATTTTGAGAGATATATGATGTTTATCTATTGTATGCACCTTCATTACTTTGTCTGCCATGGCAAGAACTTCACTAATTCCTTTCATTTTTCTTTCAGCAAATTTTCAGAGCTTCGGTTGGCAAAAGAAGATGATCAACAGCTTTCAATTAACAAGTTCTTCAAGCTGCAAGATTACTTGACTCAGTGTAGAGGAATTGTTCAGTCATTAACACATACTAGTTCTCAGAGAATGGCTGATAGTGATTTGAATAGTCCTGGCTACACCAAGGAAGCATTAAAACTAGCTGTTGACCGATGGAGAAATGCAACCTCATGGGTTAAAGCTGCCGTGGCATCTGATCTTATCCCACTTTCTGCAGAGGGAAAGAATGAAGCAAAAGCCACGAAAAAACCAAGTCAGATTACCATGCTGAGAGGCAGTTATTCGATCACGAGGCAAAGGAACAATGGTGAATTTCACTCTGGTTTTGCAGCTGAGAAGAAAAATATACCAGAATGGGAGAAGGGAAGTACCTTGAATATAGCTAGAAATCTTGCAGACTCATTGCAAGATGAATGCAAAACATGGTTTTTAGGTTATATCGAGAACTATTTAGACGGTTTCGATAATGAACGCCTTTCAAAGGTACCTCATGGCCAGGTAGCTAAATCTATGTGTCGGATCAAGAGATTGAACGACTTTTTAGATATGATGGAGGGAAGTCACGGCAAATCAACACCAGAAAGTCCCGAATTCGTAGCATATGCAAGGGTGAGGAACAAAATATATGAGGTCCTCTTGAAGCATGTTGAAAGAACAGCAATGGTTTTGTCATTTTATTAACAGCAATTGAGGCTTGAATGAATGAATCATTTTTCCCCTTTCAGAGCAACAACTAAGTATTTAAATGCCCGTATCTAACACATTTTTAGAAACTTAAAGACAAGATAATTAAACATACCCATATCAGACTCACACTTCTATGTAACATACCTTTCGACAGCCTTTGGACTGCATATTAACATGTGACTTTTTATTGTTTGATTGAATCTCACTTTGTTACTTATTGCATACATGGATCTTGAAATCAGAGCTATAATTGAATAAATTCGCCAAACTGTTTCGGGTTCAAACTGAAGGGTTTAAGGTTTCCATATTTCAATACAGAGAATCTTACTGTATTTTTATTATTTTAACTTGACAAAGCAAGGGTTCCCCAAATTATGAAATAATTTTCATTGCATATCATGTTTCATGTGATTGATTGTTGAATATAAATCTAAACAAGTATAATAATTGCATGAAATAACTAAAACAAGAGTAAAAATATAATACGAATGCACAAATATTTCAGAATCATATATACCATGAATTATTAACGTAGTAAAATTTATATGATTATATAAAACCTTATCTATGGTTGCGGCACATAAAAATACATAAACACGACACAAATACACCTATTGCCAAATCTGTTTGTATGGCATGAAAGTATTGAACAAAGGGTGGACAGCACAAAGTATAGACTTCATGTTGTATGGTTATGGTATCAACCTTCTAAATCACCTGAACCCGGAAGGAGTCGCTTGTGGACCACCAGCAGCTCCTCTCCTCATTGCTTTTGATTGAGCAAGCATCTCATCATAATTCTGACCACGAAACAAAAGAAAAATAAAAACCTTGATAAGAGGGTGACTATATGTGCATGAAATCCAACACAAATGTTGAATATGAATATGTTCAGTTTTCTTTTTTAGTTTCTCTATGCATTTGAAGGTCTTGGAGGGTCATATCTCTACACTTATGTTCAGATATGTGTTAGATGCGAGTGTCGAACATAGCACTTCAAGAAAAATGAAGATTCAAAACAACATGGGTCAAAAGTAACAAAAAACACTACCCGTTTCTCGAATGCAGCATCTCTTGAATCGATTATCTTGTCAGCAAGGCCATAGTCTATGGCTTCTTGAGCTTGGAAATATTTAGGACGCTGAACATCTTTAGCAATTTCCTCCTTGGTTTTCCCCGTGCCTTTTGCTACTAGCTCAATGTAGGACTCGGTATTTGCATCAAGTTCCTTGGCCTGAAAATAATATATGTATACGTATACATATCACAAAAGAAGCTAAAACAAACATGCTGATAAACAAAGCATAAAGGGATAGAGAGTGAGAGCACCTTTATCCACATATCTATGACAGCCCCACTTGATCTGCTGACTTTAGGCAGATATAACTTAGCTGCAAGTTTTTAAAACATGGAAAAGGAGAACATGAACATCAATTATTATCAAACCAAAAGAACAAGGAAAAAAAGGGGCTTAAAAGTTAAATTGACCAGCAAATTCATGGCCCGCCCCTTTTGTAGTTATAACTAAGAAATTCAGAAAAATTATTGACTCTAAAAAAGAAAACAATAGTTGCATTATTTGTACAGAGTAAAATGGAAAAAGAAAAAGAAAATGATAGGAAGCTCAAATCTTTGATCTCGCAGTCCTAAAGAAAAGCAATTAGTAAGGAGGTAAAATTCAAAATTCTGAAGAAACGATTTTAAACAAGGTAGTGAAAATCAAGTCGAGACTCATTGGTGGCTTCACCAACTTCAGGTAGAGTAAAAAAATGAAACAACATAATTTATGCTCATCTTCCAAGTTACAAAGAGGAATTGAATCATACTGGATGAATTTGGCTGTACTGCACGATAACCCTTAGCTCCTTGAGATAAAAGCATTGCTGCTTGACCATATGCCATGCCACAATTCACAGTGTACATTTCTGATTTGCAGTACTTTGGGTAAACAGATAGGACATGGAAAATGAACGAGTTAAATTTACAGTACATCCAACAGCTAAGTAAGGAATAATGACCCAAAACACTAAGAACTTATATCCACATAACTATTTAACTGAACTATTTCCAGTAAATCATAATTATTAACAGTAATAATGGTTTATCATGATACTTACAGCCATGGTGTCAGCTATAGCATATGCCTCGGTTTCTGATCCAACAGTCTCCATCTTCTCATTCTATATAGATCAGAAGCAATCAATCAACACAAATAGGTATGAAAACTTCCAATACATGATTCCAAGATGTCACAAAAGGATAAATGCTTCAATGAAAGGTGAGGGGACTGATAAAAGAATTAGAAACATTCTTCTGACCTGTGTCCCAGATGAATTGATGTATAAGTAAATAGGCTTTGAAGGGTTATCATAATCCAACCACATTAATTGAGCAACAATAAGTTCAGTCACTGCTGGTACAATCTACAGCAACAAGATTAAAAAAAATAAAAAATCAACAAATTAGATATTAGTCACCATGCAAGATTATAGGCGAGATAAGAATGGAGACTCACTGGCATGCCAAGATAACATATTCGAGCATCTAAGAGCAAAGAAGGCAAATCCGGAGGAGCAGTTCTAGGCCGTCCATATCCTCTGCCCCCTCCTCGATACATGCTTACACTCATACTATATTTAGAAGGACCTCTATCATTAATGCTCGACATACTCCACATCCCTCCATTATCCAAATAGTTTCTAGCAGATGAAATACTTTCCTGGAAAACATCAAAAAAGTAAGTTTTAGGTTCTACATTAACACTATTTTCTTCACTGAGCTGAGATATCAACAAAGATTAGAAAGGGCCAAACCTCGGTAACACTTTCGGATTGTCGACGGACGGGATTATCTTCTGTCATGAACATGTCCATTTGTGAAGGACTAAGACCATAAAGATATCCAGGAACATTTTTATAATTTTCCATCACTACAAACAATCAAACAAGACAGTAAAAGCTTTTATCTTCACTTCAAATGAATATCATTTCAAATCAGCTTGTAATAATTTCATAACTCAAATAAAGAATTAACCATCAAAACTGAAAGCTCCAACTAGAACTAAAATAGCACCTGGTAAATTCATACATTAATTAAATCATTCCATGTTTATGACTATAGCAATATTAAAACAAATTTCAAATAACATCTCCTATATTCTTTAAACAAAAAAATAAATTAAGAAACTATTAGTTCCCAAATCCCAAGTCCGATAGACACGAATTGGCACTTCAAAAACCCAACCCTAAAATCCTTGCCATCTAAGTTAAAATAAAAACTCTACAATTGGTTTCAAAAAGGAAGGATTTTTTTTAAGGCAAAGCGAAACAATATTATGTTCTTAGCTTGAAACAAAAGTGGGGGAAAAAAAAACTAACATCCATCTTTGAGATTTTGTTCTCTGAATTGCTTGGGGATGTGGTCGATTGACTTGGCAAAGGGAGGTTTGAAGCATTTTTGAGCAGTGGGCTTTCGAGAATGGGGCTTCGTCAACAAGAAGAGCTTGGTGCCGGAGAGGAAAGACGATTTATTGGCCCCGATATTGGGAACCATCGCTTCTGGGTTTGGCGCTGTTAAAGATAAGAGCAGCGAGGCCGCCATGAGAGAGGAGATGCGCGAAGCTTTAAGTAAGCAAACTGTCTGATGCTAACCAGAAAAATAAGTATTCAGGATTTTCCAGATAGAAGTAATATTAATCAGAGAGAAATTTATTTGAATAAGCGTCTCAGCCGTATGAATCCCTACAATCCACTTCGATGCTGAGCCCAAATGTTATTTAGGTTTGTAATTAGGTTTTTGGATAACGGCCCACCCCCAAACTCAGCAGGATTTTGGATTAATTGCACTATGCATCCCTAAACTATGATCCTAATTATAAATTGGTCTCTAAACTTCAAATAATTACATCCAAAACTACCGAAGTTATATCAATTAGGTCCTTTTATTACTAAACTCATTAATTTAGCCGTTAAATGGCACGTCAGATCTTATGAGACATAATTTAAAATGAATTTTTTAAGAAATATGAATATTATAAAAATGGATGTTGTAAAAATCTTGGTTTTGAGGTTCTCAAAACTTTTGCAAAAGCTTGATCTTTCACTTTTAAAAGATATGCAACAATGTTTTATTTTTGTTTAAATTTTTCACTTGTCATTTAACGATTAAATTGATAGTTTTAATAACAAAATGACCTAATTGCTATAATCTCAATAGTTTCGAGATGTAATTAGAATGTTTTTAAGTTTAGGAACCAATTTAAAATGAAGGTCACAGTTCAGGGACGTTTGGTGAAATTAACTCAAAGGTAAATTACAAGCTTAGTTATTTACGGTACTAACGTTATCAATTTGTTATATTATAATTATCAAACTGTTAATTGCTAATATAATAATAATTTAACATCGGTTAACAATATATTTTAAATATTTTATTTGTTTTCCTCCCCCTCCATCTCATGTGATTTTTTTTTTATGTTTTTCTTTTTATTTTTTTCATCTCTTTATTTGTCTCCATGATATATTAAACAACCTAAATTGTGCTAAGGTCATCAATGAACCCATTTCTACTAAGGTCAAGGTCCCAAGTGCAAACTAATCCCAGAGGAATTGGCCATTTTTTAAGTTATTCAAAGAATTGTGGCTTGTTAAATTTGTGACATTACAAGGATTTAGAGGCATTAAACAAAACCAAAATTAGTGAATTTTGGGAGAGAATTAAAAGAAAATTGTGGGTTATTATTATTATTTTAAAACCAAACATTTCAATCCTTGTATAGGGATCAAAATTGGAATTTAACCATTGTCATATAGTTTCAAAAAAGTAGAGGGATTAAATTGAAATTTAACCATTGTTCTATCATGTCATAAAAAATAAAAGAAATGCAATGGACAAGTGTGATAAAGGTCTTCTGATCTGTCGTAATTTGATATGTCAAATTAGACTCTCTAATACACTCGAGGAGCTTATTCTCAAGTAATTTAAGTATCTTTTATATGTTTTTGTCGATTTTTAGCTTCAAGCATTAGTAAACGTTTTTGCTTAGTTTTGCCCCTTTTAAGACCCAAATTGGCCAAATGATGCCATGGTAAACCTAACGATGTGATTGAGTTAATGTAGGGAGATGATAATGGTCCGACCTCGAGGAAAACATCATTCAGAGTGGGTGTCATGACACTGAAGCCATGGAAGTCACAACATCCATACCTTTCACCTTGAGGATGCAAAACTTCAACACAAAATCAACATGGAGCATATTGTCGTGGGAGTCGTGATACTGAGGGATGGATGTCGTGACACCAAGCCAATGTCGCAATACCGAGCCTCTGAAGTCATGCTATCCTTGAAGGTGTTAAAGTGAAGAAATTAAGGCTGACCAACTCTGGTGATGTCGCTACATCGACCAGTGGGTGTTGTGACACCGAGACCCCCAAGATCCACACATTCATTACTGTCTAAGGTGTCACGACACCAAAGCTTGGGTGTCGCGACACCGCTACCTGGTAGAGAGAAATTAGCTGCAAGGGTAGCCTTTTGTCCAACACCATACCCAATCAAAACACAACTTCTAGGGGCATTATTGTCAACATTTTTTAAAGCAATCAGATGAAAGCCACTTTTGACTGAGAACTAGGAGAGAACTTTTGTCTTTACTTTCTTTCATCCTTTAAGCTTTCTAGTTAGTCTTCTTTATTTTTTCTAAGGTTTAGTCTTTAGCTTTTCTGGTTTTAGTTGGTAGTTAGTTTTAACTGTAGCTTTGTCTAAATTGCAATTTAGTACTTAAAATTCTCTTTGTATTTTATTTTAATCCATAGCTTTTAATATAGCTCAGCTCCGTTTTCTTTTCATATTTAAAAATTTGAACTTTGTTGGTATTTTCCATCTCCATTGTTGCTACAATCATTTTCTTCAAACAACCATCACTAAACACTAAGCTTTCTTTAATCCTATTTTTTGTGCTTATTTAAATGTATGCTTTGAATGTATGTTGGATGGTTGCTTGTATGAAAATGATGTTAAGTAATTAAATCTTGGGTAGTTGGTTGATGGAATTGTTGCTTGTTTAGTTTTTTGGTATAGGGACTAAATCATAAAAATTAGACTAAATTGAATAAACTTCACAACTTAGAATTGACGCCTTTAGGTGAATATTTAGATAGGTGAGACCGAAAAGAGATCCTATTGAGCACCAATTTGATTGTCCCAGGTTAGTTTGGTGGGGTTAAGAGATAAATCAGACTAAATCGTCTAATTTGGTAAAATTGTGACCGAAAGGTAAAATTGAGCAAATTAGAAGTTTAGACTTTTTAAATCCCTAATTCAGAGACTAATCAACAATATGAAAGTCAACCAACCTCTTTTTTATTGAATTTTTAATTCCTTAATTTTGATTGTTTTATAATTTGGTCCTTTTTAGTGTTAGTAGCCAATTAGTGTAATTCAACCTTGATTATGAATTGTTATAATATAGCCCTTAGCAAGTAGTTAGTTAGACTTGTAGCACCCCTCGCCCGACCGGATCGTCGGATACGACTTGCAAGATGCTACAATCGTTGTTGGAGCAACCTAAGACAATTTGACAACATCGACTAATAAAAATGCAAACAAGTATAATTCATATTCTAATATATATTACAATAATTTATTAGTTGCACACGAGCTTACGAAATCTCTTTTGTTAAACTGTACATGAATTAGGACCAAATTGTAAAGGTTTAAAAATTTAAAGCCAACGTCGTGACTTCAACAATTCCATGTTGTGATGACGCCAACCAATATGTCACGTTGTGACTTCATACCTTTCGTCGTTGTGACGAGGGATGCTGGTCGTCAAGATGTGCCCCCTATTTTTGGTAAAAATGAACCATTTGGTTCTAATTCAAGACATGTACTCCCACCTATTTGACTCAAACCATATTATACCATCATCACCAAGATAAATTCATGCCATTTCATGTTAACAAGTCACTAAACCAATTCCAACTAAATCCAATTTTATCATGATCTCAATCTATTCAAAACCAAACATGACATTTCATACATTCAAATACCAATTTCATCTATTCCAAATCTACCAAAACATGTCATTCCACTTCACTACATTCAAATTTGCACATATTACCTATCAATGGCTTATAGGCTTTAAGCATGAACATCAACAATCAAGAATATGTCACATGTTACAAGTATACTTCTAGATACCAATTTCCAAATGCATATTCATCTCATTCATTCATTAACCAAGCTACCATTTGTACATCAATCTATGCCATTCCACATGCCAAACATATAATTATAGATCATCTCTTACTTTAGCATAAAACATAGCCAAAACAAAATATGTACCAAATCACAAAGGCAATACATTACACAAAATAACTATGTCATACTTGCCGTGTAGAAGATACTTTCACATGCTAAGGTACATACCAAGACACTTATATACATGTTACAACCCTAGACTCAAAATGATCATATAACTAACGATTCGGTGATAGTGTAATCTTTGAGATGATCCAACTTTACGGGTTCCGCAAAGAAAGGAAAACAAACAAGGTAAGCATATAGGATGCTTAGTAAGTTCATATGTATAATACAAGACTTAATTTTTTTTTATCTAAACATTATAATCAATCTTAGCTTGGCACAACTTTGGCCAGACATGGCAATGTAAACACCAACAAAGTGAGCATAAACTCACAATCAAGATCATGTAGTCTTACAATCACTTAACATGCCAATTCATGTCACATTTAAGTAACTTGTCTCATAATCACATACAATCAAGGAATAACACAATTACTTATATATCAAATACATTATTTCAATCAATTTCTCAGGATCAATTCATTCAATGATTTTCAATTTGGATGTTAAATTTTATTTCACCCCATTTTAATTTCTCAGTTTCAGATAAATCGTTTGGCCTGATGAACCCTTGTAGAACTCGGGTAAACAAGTAACATTGACATACATAAAAGAAGCACTAAGGATTTAAGTTTAGAAACTTACCAGCAAAATACCTGAAAGCTGATTCCAATTATATCTATTTAATATTTCCCTCATTTCTTGAGCCTCTTTTTTCTCAGTTACCTAACCATAACAACTATATCAGAATCAAAACGAAGGCATACATATATAAGAAAACCATGATTCATTTGCATGCAGAGGAACTTTAGAGGTTAACTATGACCTTAACCATCATAATACAAATTTGATGAATTAAACTGAAATGCTCAATTTTTCTTTCATTTTCCTCAATCAAAAGATAGAAAAGAGTTAGAAAAATTACCAGTTTACTAAATTCTTAACCTCAAAAGCTAATACGTTAGTTTCTTTCCTTCATGCAGACCGCTCTTTAATTTTTCTCTCTTACAAAACAAATCAGAGAAGAAGATAGAATATAGAAAAAGAATACAGGAAATGGGAGAGTGTTCCTCGGAGAATGGCATCTATCTCTTTTATAACCTTCCCGCACTTGTACACCAAAACCAATTCATCAGTATCAAAATTAACGTCCCTCATCATAATGTTTCCCACTAAAGAAAATACTTAGTTTTAAAGTAAAGAGACTAATAATGGAAATCTAACCAATTGCTAAATAAGTTAGCAAGATTCACGTAATTACACTAGAACCCTCATAAGTAGGAAGTTTTTCATTTTGATACCTAGAATTACTGTTGTACTTATCATTAAGATTTCCAGGTTTGATAGATTGACTTTGTCAAGAAATATTTCTCGAAGGCTTCAACCAGACACTTAATGTAACACCCCAAGTTTTTAATTTTTAAGTGCTAAAAATTTGTCAAGTAAATTGATCTAGTTCAATGGTTAGGTGATCTAGTTGTGTGCTTGAAGTTTTGTGTTCGATTTCCTTCCCTTAGAAAATTTTCATTATTTTTTCCCCAATATCTAGCTTGGCATGTCTAGCTTATCTTTAGTTTTTGTATGTTTATCAACAAGAATAAGCTTGTTGGTTTAAGGGTTAAGCACTCTCCTTTCTTTTTACAACCTGAGTTCAAATCTTGTTTTCCTCAAGTTGTATTAATTTTTGCTTTTCCTTTGCTGTGCCGCCCATGCAGTCAGTGAGTTGGTCAAACTCAAATTCAAAAAACCTAATTAAGATAATATCAAAATCGGTTTAGGTGGGTAAAAACCTAATTAAGATAATATCAAAATCGGTTTAGGTGGGTTTTAGTTTGTTTATTTTTTATTTTTTTAAAAAAATTGAGGGATTATTCCCAAAAACTCTCCTAGTGTCATCCCGAAATCACGTCCGTTTTTCTTTTGTTGCTTAAACTTCTCTGTTGTCTTCTCACCCTGCTCTTCTTTTGTCTTTTTGATTTTTCCATAATTTCATGTTGTCAACCTTTTGTTTTCTTCTCTTATTTCTTTATGTCGTTTCTTTCTTCTAATTTGTTGTCACCTAAACCTTGATTTTTCCCAGAGCCGTCACTAATCTTCTGGTTTCGTTACTAGTCGTGCGTGGTTAGGAAGTTCCGGTAGAGTAATCATAATTTTTCGTAAGTGTTATCCGTTCGATGCTTAAGTGTGTTGTTTTTTGTTTTACGTGAGAGGTTTTTGGTTGATGGTTGGCCGAATAGTTGGTGGCTAATCATTTTTCTTATGCTATTATATTTTGGTGAGGATCGTGTGGCGGTTACTCCTCAGGCAAACTGAGGATTTCGACAACCTTTTCTTTAAGGGTAAGGACCGTAATGTAACACCCTATACCCAGCCCGACCGTCGAGCCCGATTATTAGAATGCCACACCACTGTCACACATCATACTCATTAAAATTGATCTCATTATTAAGCAAACACCTTCCATTTTAGCATTTGTAAGAATTTTTAAGTCATACATATTCTGAATATCATTAAGACATGCTAAACATTCATCAAGCAAACTTAAAATGAGAGTTAGATATGCTTTTAGACCACTAAACAAAAATTTCAAATTATTCACATAGGTATTGATGCTAAATCAAAGGTATCAATATTTCTCTCAAGTGGTATCAGTACTGCTTGGAAAATCGATACCAAAACAACATTTTGTTTCTTGTTTAAAACTAAAATCTCAGAAATTATCTATACCTTCCATAAAGTATCAATTATTTTACCTCGAGTATCGATACTCGTGATATGGTATCGATACCAAATTACGTTACTAACTTCCTGCACTTTCGAAAGTCATGGAGGTATCATTTTTAAAACCCGAATATTGATACCTCTGCTCCAAACAACAAAAATATAACATAATAAGGCATATAATCCATTCTAACCATAAACTAATCAACATATAACTAAAACCTCATCAAACCATCGTCAAAACATCCATAATAACAGTTCACAACATCATAAATATGCTTGAGTAAGAAATCAAAATATCAAGGCCAATGTCCATAAAATCTAAAGTAATAAAGTCATGAAGACATCCTAAATATCATGGCAAAAACCAACAAAAAGTCTACCACATTTCCTTTATTTTCCCAAAACATAAACAAATAAATAAGCACCTATGAAATAATGCTAAAGTCTTGCTTGGATCATTCCCTTGGAACCACACCGCTCACACTGGAACATAACTAATCTGCAACAGTTTAAAAAGGACTGGGTGAGCTTAACAAGCTTAGTGAATGATCAGAATAACTACCATGCAAACATGTCATCATGCATTAACGAAGCAACCATTAGCACATTTACAACATTTTCAACTTTAGTGTCATATTATACTTATTCATGCATTATTCATTGGTTCGTTTACATAGTAATCACATAACCATTTAAGCATATATCATATTATACATAATCACATTTATTGATAATTTGGCACTTGAGCTATGAAACATAAAAGTAGGCTTTATCACCACACATCAGATACACGGATCTCCAACACACCAAATGACTCATAGAGTCGAACATATCCCAAAAGTATAGCATATAGCTAGCACTTTCCAACACACCAAACATGTCCCGGTGAATGGAGCTTAGCTCACATTCCCTTATCTCTCCAAATTTGTCCCGGGCCTCAATACCCCAAAAACACAACACAACGGTGAGTACTCACAATCCTATGGCATTCCAATTATATCCAACGGTCTCATAAAGTCATAAGGCCAAAATATCCACATTATAACACACATTTACTATAACATCCTAGATTAGGGGTTATGCGTTCGTGTGTAATTCATGAGATAGTGGGCTCAGTGGGTGTGTTGGATGTGTTCTGAGGAGTTCTAGGAACCCTAAGGTGCATGGAAATGTAAGGAAATGCTTTGGAAACGTTAAGTTTAAAAGAGGAAAGTGAACATTTTTGGAAACTAGGGGATGTAAGGAAATGATGTGGAAATGATTCAAAAGAGGAAAGTAAACATTTCTGGAAACTTGGAAATGTAAGGAAATGTCAAGTTTAAAGAGCCAAACGAAAATTTTTGGAAACTTGGAAATGTAAAGAAATGTCAAGTTTTAAGGCTTAAAAGAGAAAACTAAGGCAAGGTGGCCTTAAGAAAAATAATATGAGGAATTTGACACACAAACAGGCTTGGAAAAGTGGCACCGAGATGCCACTTAGGGCCTCTGGAAATGGCGCCACATGCAAGGTGTTGGGCCTGAGTTCGAGTCACATGGGAAGCAAATAAAAGAAATTTTATTTTGCTTCCAGAAGAAATGAGGTGGACGGCACATGGCTATAAATTAGGAGCTTTTATTCTTTTATTTTTAAGAGATAAAGGGTGGATAAATAAGGGATAAATAATGGATTTATTTTAGATTATTTTCAAGAGATAAATGTGGATATTATTTCTTTTATTTTGATAGATAAGGAAGAGATAAAAGAGGATTATTATTAGTATTATTTTTATTAAGAGATAAGAGATAATTATTGGATTAAGTTTTATTAAAGTGATAAATCAAGGGATAAAGCTATCAAAATAGAAGAGTGGTGGCCAAGTAAAGGACTCTAGCTAGTAATTTTGGCTATAAAAGGAAGAGTAAGGCTATTCTTCATTCATTCTTTTCTTTTCAAGAAAACCTCTGCCAAAATTCTCTAAAGTTTCTCCTCTTCTCTCTGCTAATTTTCTCTCGCCATTATTCTCTTTTTCTCTTTTCTTTTCTTCTTCTATTACAAACACAATCAAAAGCCAAAGATACCAATAGCCCTAGTCGATTTCTCACTAAGCCTCAAGAGCCGAAATTGTTATCCACATTAAAGCCATAGCCGAATCATCGCTAAGGGTTCAAGCAAGAGTTCCATCAAATTCTTCATAAGGGTAAGATTAGGTTAGATTCTCATTCTATTTCTTTTAAGGTCATCGAAATTAAGATTCTAATACCCTTAATATCATGCTGTCAAGAGATCTTTCGGGATTTACTAAGTGTCGACTACAAGGAAGGAGAAGTTCTTTTCCGAAGGTACACCATAAGCCGCGCGCGTTCCTAGTTATTCGGTGAATTTCTGGATTTAAGAATCTAAGGTAAGTCATATTTAACATACGGCTAAGGGTTATTTGTTGTGAATAAATGTTAGAAATTGATCTAACATGTAGTTATAGGGATTTCACAGAGGGATACAAGGATTTTGGGATTTGAGAATTTCAAGGTAAGTTTTAAGAATACTAATCCTACTAGGATTTGGATTTATGGCGAATGGCTTTTTATTAAATTAGTAAGTGATTAATCAAATGTAGGAATTTGAGATCTAAGGCGATGATCGATTTCGGGATTTCAAGGAATTCGTTAAGCAAATCAGTGTGTACCCTACCCTAAGTTTTGATAGGTTCATGGCTATGTTTAAATTAAATGTATTATTAAGAATGTGTGTACTCACACTAACTTTCAATATATCATATGGCAATTATTTTAATATATGAATATGCATAAGAATGTGAATGTGGCTAAGTACCACAAATGTGGTAAGAGTACCAGTGCACGTTTCCTACTTTCGATAGGATTACGAATATGTTATATTGTTAACATGTGAATAATGAGAAATTAAGTATGTTATGCATGATATAAAAAATTTATGGGGCATTCGGGATATATGAGAAAGGGAAGAAGGTGTTGACTTCGTCTCACCAACAGAATATGGTGACTACGGTCACAAAATTTGAATATGGTAACCGGTTACATTATCTCGAATTTGGTAACTTCGGTTACATTATTTGAATATGGTGTCTAATGACACAAATTATATGGGCGATGAGCACGTCGATCGCAGTGGATCGCTTTCGATGGTGTGTAGCGGATGGAGGGTTGACTTAGTAGTCCCACGGTGTGACCGCGTGTACGGGTGGTGTGTAGCGGATGGTTAATTAGGTTTGGGTTTGGGAATGCATCATTAATTGTATTCTATGATTTGAATGTGTATCATTTGCATGCCTGATTCTATTATGACTTAGTGTTGTGTACACATTGAGTCTGTTGACTCACCCCGTTTGGGGAATATTTTTCAGTGATGAGCGAGAATGGACCGGGTTGGCGGGAGCTTAAAGGTGGCCATGCAAAGCAAGAAATTTATGATTTGGACTTTCAATTTATTTTAAGTATTTTAAGTTTTACTTTGGGATCATTGATATAATAAGGCCATTGTGGTTTACTTTATTTTTTCTTTTATTTATTATGTTTATGGATTTTTATCAATTAAAGTTTAAGTAAATTCCTTTTTAAAATTAACTCTAAATGTTTTGTCACCTTAAATAAATGGGTTTTAACATAAGATAAATTTGTTTTCAACTCAAGCCCAACCCAAACAATATTTTTTTAAAAATCATACAAGTTTTTCCTAAGTAACAAAAGAATTTTGAACCGGTTTACTTGAGGAACATACCAAATCTGGTCAAAGCTCGTGGGCCGGGTTTGGGGTGTTTCATTTACTTATCGATTTTCCACTCACTATCACTGCATATTTGCATCATTAAAACAACATTATTACTGTCATTTGGCATGTATATCACGCCCACATTCACACTTTCACAATAGTCATCACAAACATGTAGCACATGTCATAGCATCACATTTTAGTTCTCGTTTTCACAATCACACAAGCACACATTTCACAAATTAAACATGGGTATGAGAAAACTTACACTCGGAATTTAGAGTAGGGGTTTAGGCTACTTCTAAATTCCCAGTTAACACAATGAATCGTGTCTACAGGCAACGATTCCAAACACTCACCGATCACATTTTTGCCTAATAGTCGAAAGCTCAAACTAGCTTTTATTAACTCGTAAATGGTCCTAACAATTCAAAATCTTCAACAAGTAAATCACACAAAAATCACAATTAACATACAACCAAAGACTCTTAAATCAAACAAAAATACAAGCCTAAGCCAAATTCTCTTGAAACCGAAACCTTCGACATAAAAAACTTGAAACTAAATTATCTCAGTCTATACTTAATATTTTTGCCTAAAACTAATCTCATTCAACTAATTATTCACCTACAACTACTTCTCAACCTTTAAACTATGCAAAACTATACAATTCATGGTATCGAAAATTTTCGACATGTTATGACAAGTTTCACGAAAATTCATTAAAACTCAAGAAATATTTAACGAAACTTTAAAATCAGTTTAGAAACTTTCTATTCATATCAAAGCTAATTGAAAAACACTTTGAAACCACGTTTTTCTCCAAAATCCCGAAATCCACCATTAACGACCTATTTTTCGGCTTTTATTTAAAACATGCGATTTAATGGCTAAAAACTCAGTTTCAAAGACTAGATAATATATAAAACTAAGAGAAAGACAAATTTTCACCTTCGATGGAAGAAAAACGGAGGTTTAGTAAAAAAATCAAAAATCCCACAAGTTTAAGATATGACATTCAATGGTGTCTTAGGTGTTTTTCTTAAAATTCTATGAAGATTTATGGCTTGGGTGATGATAGAAATCAAAAGAATGAAGTTTGGGATTCAAAATTGAGTGATTGGAGTTTGGGAGAGCAAGGGACGACAACAAGGGGTGAGGGAAAAATAGCTATCGTGAGTTTGTGAAGATGAAGGGGGAAAATAGGGCATTTTAAAACTTTGGTTTAACTGCTTAATAAACACACAGAATTTAGCCCCCTTTACAAATCAGTCCTTATTTCAAAATTGAAAGTATTTTCAGTATCATTTTCAAAAATTGATTTGATTTTTCAAAAAGCCATAAACGAAAACATTTCTAGTTTACCATGGTACGAAATTCTCGAGTACATTAGAGCTAAAGTTCCCATTTTATCCTCAAAACTTTTAAGCCCTATTTTGAGGTGTAACACGTATGCCCTAGTTTAGGGGCTGGTTTGCAATGGCCATTCATTTGGCCGAATGCTCTGAATGAGCAAGGGTCGAATGTCCTAAGTTCGATTTTGTGTATTCTTGCTAATTGGTTAAGGTTAATGTCTTGTGCAGATCGTGCATTATTGTTGTGGTGTCGACCTCCCAAAAGTAATCAGGTGTTGTATCTAACCCGAAAACCCATAAATTCGTGAAAAATCAAAAGTGGCAAACAACGGCATACATGCGTGTGAGCCACACGGTTTGGTCAGGTAAGGTATGTGGACCACACGGGCATGTGGGCCCATTTTGAACAATTATTAGGGTTGTGTTGGGCCTAATGAGGCGGGTTTAGTAATATACCAAAATCTATTATGTATGTTGTCGTATGTAAGTTTTCTAAAAGTATGCTAAATCATGTAAAACTGTATACTCAATTGTATGATGTGTACGAGCATGTCTCTATTTAGTAACTCCGACTAAGTTTATATGTATGTCTCTAATCTGTAAACCAGTATGAATTATTAGCATGTTTCCGATTTGCTATGTTCTTAAATGAGCATGATTAATCTGAGAATATCTGAATATGTGTTATTATGTTTGCATGTGCATTGGGGTGGGATATGATTATGATACGGAGAAAGTTTCGGCAAATTGTGTTCTGTGATTCTGGTGGTTTACCCGCAAAATCTATTTTTGGCAGTTAAACTACAATATCCGTTTCTGGCGGTTTTATGCATTATATTTGGCAACTCGACTGCATGATTTTTTTAGTGGTACATGTCCACTAATTTGGTTTGTGGGTTGGATGGATATTTAATACCCCTAATTGGTGTGTTGGTGGACGGAGGTAGTGTCTAGCGGTTGGGGGTTGGAATAATTATGTATGACATTGCAATGCTACGCATGCCTTGTATCCAATTTTTTGCTCTGTTATGTTTTGTCTGTGTAGTATTTGACTACATGTTATGTTTTTGGGCCATGACACGCACTGGGCTTTTAGCTCACCCTATTATTTTATTATCATAGGTAATCCTCAGAATTAGGATTGGGCGACGTTCGGAAACTTTGGGCCGGATTCTCCAAAACAAACTGGCTTTTAAAGGTTTATTTTGATATTAAAACTTGGATTGTTTATAATTTTTGGGGACATTATTATTGGTTTTGGACTTTTGTTGGGTTTTGGTAAGTTAGTTCAATTAAACTGCAAGATTTCTCTGTTAATTAAACCAGACGCACAATTGGTTTCATAATTGATAAATTACGAATTTTTACCACTGCAAATCAAAGTAAGCAAGTTAATCACATGGTTTTCAAAACAACTGGTTAGTAAATAACGAACGTTTTAGAGGACTCTCGCTTAACAACAGTAAGTTTTCTGAGAACAAGTAATTAAATCGGGTTTTACAAAATTATTTCCACATGATAAAACATTGTTTATTAAGGCAAGCTTTCTAGTAATTACGGTGTCACAAAAAGCCTTCCTTTTATACATAATAGTATAGATTTGGTAGAATAGGTCACACTTACACTGCCCCTTCCTTTTATACATTTTAGTATAGATTTGGTAGAACAGGTCACACTTACACAACCCTGATTTGTTATAACATGTTCTATAGTTTGTAATGTAATATGTAATAGCCCATTATTGCTCGGGCTTAATAAAAATAAAAAATAAACCAGTTTTTAGACAGTCCATTTACAACCTCTGGCCCAAAACCAATCTACAAGCCCATTAACCAACAACCTAAACCTGTAGCCCGTTACACTTAGATCCAATACCACAAATAGAAAATCAGACCCAATTACACTTTTAGCCCAAATTACAAAAACACCCCAGTGACCCCTACCCAAAATTTACATGGCCCAAAGGGGCCCAAAAAATTAAACCAGTTTCGGTGGCCTAGGGTTTCTGAAACCCTAGGCGCCACAAGCATTGTCCCCAACAGGAGCCCGAGCGTCGCGCCGCAAATCAACCCGCTCTTTGCGTCACAGACTCCTATCGCCTTCACACCAGGCCTTTGATCGCGCCATGATCCGCGCCCGAATCGCCGGATTCTCGCCTTCGACCTGCACAAGAAAGGCAATAGCAGCAACAAAGATGGCATCTCTTTTATTTCCTTTTTGTTTTTTCGGGTATAAAACCCATGTAAACCTGTAAAAAGAAGGGGGGAACATACTCAAATACACAGACAGATTCAGAGAATAAAAAAAAAGCAAAGGTCTTGTTTTATTTTTATTTTTATTTTCGTATACTGTTTTCTTTATATATATATATTCTTTTTTCATATATATAACATATATATAAAATAATAAAAAAAGAAGAGAAAACCTACGTTTTTGGGATTCCGGCCATCATGCATGTGGCAGCCATGATGGCAATGGCAGATTTAGCGGTCGAGCCTCACGGAGAATGGCGGAAATCTCCCGGAAGGCTCTCAAATTTTATTTTTTTGTGCTGAGGAGAGAAATGAAATTTTTTTAAAAAAGGGGAGCTTTTATAGGGCATCAAAACGATGCCGTTTTGCACTAGCCCTTTTGCGCCAAAACGGCGCCGTTTCACCTATGGCCCGCGTGTGTGACCCGACCCGCAAAAAGATCCGCGTGTTTTTTATGCCAATGGTCTATTTGTCCATTTAGTCCTTCCGCAATTTGATGGTTTTTAAATCAGTCTAATTCGCATTTTTATTTTTATAAAATTACCCCCTTACAGTTTGTTTTATTTCAATTAAACCCCCTACAGTTTGTTTTTATTTTAACATTATTATTTTATTGAAATATTACATTCATGATTTATATTAATTTGTGTATAGTAAAAAAATTACATATAGTTTTTTTTATAAATATTAATTTCATATATATGTAATTATTATTATTATTTATTACTTATATTATATAAATTAGCATATTATTATATTATGGATTTCAAATTATTATTATATTATCTTAATTATATTTTATTTACAAAATTATTTAGTTTTATATACTATATTATATGCTTTAAAATTTTTTATTATATAATATTATATTATGTCATATATTTAATTAAAATTACTTGTAATATATTCCATTTACAATATTTTTCATATTTTTTAAAGTCATTACATATTTTTTTAACACATTGTTTATATTGTTTATATGTATGTCTTTTTATTTATTTATTCATATTTGCATGAAATATGTTCATAGTTGATTGTTTATACTTCATTAGGTATTTGTAATCGCTTTAGTATAGGGATTATTATTTGTCGTATTTCATATTATTATTGCATATCTTAAATGTTAGTATGTTATAATTGTTTTTTTATCTTTATGTTCAATAATGTATGAAAGCAATATTATTACATGAATTATTATTTAAGCTATAAAATACATTTTTTTGCAAAATCGCTATATTTCGTTTAAAGGTTTTTAAAATAAGGCAATGTTTTGGTATTTAGAAATTCGGAAATAGTGCCCTAACGTGTTGGAAGTGCGATTTTCCGTTGACTGAATAACTAAATATCCTTTTAATAAGTTTTGTAAATCGTGAGATGATTTTGATTATGAAGGTTTTTAAATATCATGTCCTAACGTGTTGGATGTGATGTTTATATTCTTTCGGAACAAGAAAGTCTCAAATTTTTAAATTACTCAAAGTTTCTTCAAAGAAATCATATTTTTTTAAATACTTTTAAATTTTAAACATTTGGACATGATTTTATCGATTAGGTACCAATTTTTGGGCGTTATGAGGGTGCTAATCCTTCCTCATACGTAACCAACTCTCGAACCCGTTTTTCTTGTTTTTCGTAGACCAAAATTAAATGTTTTAAAATAAAATGTTTTACAAGGTGATCCAATCACACCTAAGTAAAAAAGATTGGTGGCGAATCCCACTTTTGTTTTTAAAAGTCGACCCCGTTTTCTAAAAATTTTAAATGGTTTCGACAGCTTGGCGACTCCGCTGGGGACCAATAAGAGAGTCAAGCCGTAAAATCGATAGTTTCATGTCTTCATGTCTAAATTTAAAAATCTGATTTAAAAATTATGATCTTTTTTTATTGCATGTGGTTCTGAATATATTTCTTTGCATTGCACTGCATGATCGTCGTGGTCACACCCTTAAGTGGGAGCGAGAATGTAACATCCTAAATTAGGGGTTGCTGAGAATTTAAGTATTTTAAATACTTTCCCATGTGCGCGTACTTGAAGGGTTAAAATTCTAGGATTTATTTGGCATATTTAAGGGCCTAGAATTAACCCCGAGTTAGGCTTGACCTAGTGTTAAAATTTCTTTTAAGTGTCTAAAAGGAGGAAGTTAGGCGAGATAGGGGTTAAGTAAAAATTTGGGAAAATGTGGCACAAGGAATAGGTTTGGTTCAATTGGTGGAGTGCGTTTAAGGGGGTAGCAAGGGCACAGGTTCAAGGCACGGCAATAGCAAGGGGGTTTAATTTTTGGGTGTGGCATTACAAATGGAAGGAGGCTTTAAAAGAGATGGGTCGACTTTAAGACACAAAAGAACTCATTGGCAAAGTGGTGCCCGTGCGCCACTTAGAGCTGGAGGTGTGCGTGGGCGCAGTTCGAGGGGCCGGAGCGGCATTTTTGGCATCTTTATTTTGTTATGTGGTGATGGGCTGAAGAAGGAAGGATTTAAAAATAAATAAGGGGCTTTATGGCATGAAAGGCGGGCTGGAAGAGTTGGCAAGGGCGCTGGAAGAAGGGGCGATGCGTGAGGTCTTGGTTTGAATCTCAAAGAATTTGCAGTAGATTTTTATTTTATTTTGTTGGCGTGAAAATGGAGTGGCTCGCACGTGGTTTTTGTTTCTTTGCTTGAACATTCGGCTGGAGTTTGACAAGCTTTTGGCTTTTTGTTTTTCTATTATTTTGATAGGATAATGTGGATAGATAAGGATAATAAGGATGTTATTTTATTTATTTAAATGGATCATCATTGGATTAAATTATGATAAGTTGGCAGAGGAAAAGTAGGTATGTGGCTAATTCAAATTATTTTGAATTAGTTCAAGTTAGTGGCTAGGAGAATTTCAAGGAATTGATTGGAAATTGAACTCCTTGTTGAAAGGAGTGGACGGCAAGCTTGAGGGTAGGGGTGCAGAATCCTTTTAAGGCACATACTTATCACTTTAATTCCTTTTCTTCATTCTTGCACATAGCCGAATTTCATAGGGAGCAACTTTTCTATTTTCATTCTTTTATAAACGTGATTCAAGTCCCAAAACCCCAATCTTTTGTTTCTCTTTTGCAAATCCCATCCTCAATTCCCTTTTCTTTATTCATTTGTCGGGCCGAATATTCACTCCTCTGTTGCAGAAACCTTAAACACCTTTTCCCTCATTATTTTTCTCTAGGCAAGTACTCCACACCTTGTTGCCGAAATCTCTTATCTCCTATTAAGACTCCTTGTGGTCGAATATTGGAGTAGGATAGATCCCCTTGAATCTTCCTTGGCAAACGATTTAAGAAGGTGAGAATCTTGGCCGAATATCTATTGTTCTTTTCACTCATGTTCTCATCGACTTTTACAAGAATAAAGTATTGATTTCAAAAGAGGGCTCCTAAACACTTTTGGTAATCGATCTCTTCTAGGTACGTAGGAAACGTAAAGCGATCGATTCTGTGCCCCGATCTCTAATATTTGATTTTGGTAAGTAATGGTAAGATCTAATTTAAGCAAGTTATTTAGTTAGTGTTTAAGCAAGATTACTAACATAAGGTTGCCGATTAATAGAAAAGCGTAACGCTTGGAGTAGTTATTTAAAGACACTCGGTAAGGACTCGGGTTCAAAAAGAGAACCCTTTTAAATGCTTGGTTTGGCCGAATAGGCCTAAGTCCCTAACCATGCTTTTTGGTCGATTATAGGACAAGAGATCTAGCGACGTAGATCGGATCTTCTGGATATAGGAATTCCTAGTAGAAGCGGTGTGTAAACTCTTTACACACTTTATTAATAAACTTGCTATATTATTGTCTTGAGTACAAATTTTGGTAGTGATCTATTATATGCTTGCGGGCTTAAGCATGGTTTCCGGGTAAGTCCCCTAACTTGTGATTTTCGATATATGATTTGCATGCCATCACATGATGATTAAATGCTACGTTGTGATTTATGAAAATTGTTATAAAAGCATGTGATGGTGGGATTGATGAGAGGAGGGGATGATTTTATGGACTCCGCCGCTGGTTTTGACCACAAGATGGGTTGGCCCCATCAGTTATTGTGACCTATGGTCATCGGTGGTTTTGACCACAACGACTAATTATTTGCGACTAAGTCCCGGTGGGTTTGGTACCACCAGTGGTTTTGACCACATTTGATATATTGTGACCTATGGTCATCAGTGGTTTTGACCACACGATGGGTTGGCCCCATCATCTGATTTGTGACTCTAAGTCATCAGTGGTTTTGACCACCAGTGGTTTTGACCACACGGGGTAGAAAAGGAGTATGGATGGTTAGGTTGGGTTGCATGTGCATGTTTATTAATGACTTGT
This sequence comes from Gossypium sturtianum, assembly GCA_025698515.1. NCBI lineage: Eukaryota > Viridiplantae > Streptophyta > Magnoliopsida > Malvales > Malvaceae > Gossypium > Gossypium sturtianum. The sequence goes on along the minus strand of CM046946.1, from coordinate 3,628,826 downwards.
GTATGAGTTATCTTACCGGGTGGGGGATTTACACACTGAGTCTTGGTGACTCACCCCTTTCCCTTAACATTTTGCAGATGAGTAGATCGCGGAGATGGAGCCGGATGGACTCGAGGTGGCCATGTAGTGGACATTTTAATAGATGAACTTGGATTTTATTTTATCTTATTTTTATGGTTGGTTTTGTTTTAATTGAGTTGTAATAAGGCCTCCTAGAATTATTTTATTATTGTTACATGCTTTGAATATTTGTTTAAACTATTTAATTATGTTAAAAATGAATTCACATGTTTTTCCCGATCAAACGTAAAAATGTTTTAAAAATGCCATCGGGCACATTTGCAATCTATAAACAACCCGACTTAATAAATATTTCTAAGCAACACTAAGTATGGTTTTTAACAAGAGACTTGAAAACACAAGGTTTTCGACAAAACTTAAATCGGTTTTAAAATGATTCTCAAATTGTTTTCTCTGTAGCAAACCAAATTCGGTCGTAGCGTTTGGGCCGGGTTTGGGGTGTTACAAAATGGTACCAGAGCCCAGTTCAAAGCTCAGCTGTGGGGGCCCAAGGCCCAAAAATGTTTTGGTAGGCCTTATGGAATGATTTTAAGTGTTTGAACAGCATGGCCCGAGTCTCCGGCACCTATTCGCCCAGGTAAGTATATCTAAACCTCTTGGTGAATTATATTCTGTAGAAGGGTAGGAAGCATGGAACGTAGATAGACTTATAGGACTTGGACCCTAAGGTTAGATTACTCAAACACAAACGAAGCATAAGACTTAAGGAACTAAACCAACCTATGACTTAGTCAATGAGCTAGGGTGTGGTAACCCACATGCATGTCTAGGATTGGATCCGGAAGAGCCCAGGTATTTAAGCAGCCCTCGTGACTCACCTCCTCTTCGCAGTATCCTATCCGTGCGTAGCCAGTTCACCCTAACTCGCAGGCTCGGTGGTGTGGTAACCTCCGTGCGCATGTCTATAAAGGTTCAAAGAGAGCTTGGTATTTAAGCGGTCCGCGTGACCCACCTCCTCTTCACTCGACTTACTGGTGTGTGTAGCTTTGGTTCACCCTGACCAGGAGGGCTCGGTCATAGGCTAAACACAATGATTAAAACCCGAAAAGGGAATTAGCCTTGTTTTTCAAAATAGAATGAAACAACAAACCCTAATGTTTTCAAAACTTGTGCAATAACTTTCTCAAATCCTAGAACATTACTTTTACAACGTTTTTCTCGAAAAACTTGACTTGTGAAAAATTACAGAAATACCCTTAGGAGTAAAATTACCAAAATGCCCCTGACCCATAAAATATTAATTCAGTAGTTTTGCCCAAAAATTTCAACTATTTTTACAAATATTCAATAACTTAGCTTCGGAAATCATCAGCAAAATATTTTGGTTCTGGAAAATTACGAAAATACCCTCAGTAGGAAAAGATGAAAATACCCTCAGGTTAGAAATGGGCGAAATGTCCGATGAGTGAATAGGTATGGAAAGTATTAAGGAATGGATGCATGAACTTCTTTGTGTGAACTAGAAAAGAAGATCAAACCTTGTTTGCTCGAAAGAATCTCCGATTAAACCTTATCCATAAAATTTCTTCATGAGTAATAAAGTGAAACAAATGCTAACGCATAAAATTTTTCTTAATCGATTAAAAGCGCGGTAGATAGAATGAGTTCTAGAGGACGTGGGCGCCGTGGACGTGGTAGGGGTAGGATGACGGTGTCCGAACCCGTCAGTCGGGACAAGGTTCGAAAATGAGGTACCACCGCCACCACCACCTCCTACTTTTAGAGTCGAGGAGCCGGATCGGACCGGTGGCGAGGCGTATCGCAAGTCGTGTGTTGCGAGTCTTGGAGATGGTGGTGGGGTCGGTGGAAGTGTGGGAGCTCGGAAATCGTTCCCGGCGACTCCGATCTAACGGAGCGGAGGTATTCCGAGGTGTGTCGAGAGTGGCACCTAGTGCGGCAGAATCATCGCTAGAGTCAACCGAAAGGATCATGGATGATCTTGACTTGACCGAGGAAGAAAAGGCGAGAAAGGGGCGATGTCGCTTCTAAAGGATGAGGCGACGGTGGTGGCTTACGGTTCGAGATGGGGCTACAGCAGATGATTTGACTTGGGAGTATTTCGAACCACCTATCGGAAGAAGTATGTGGGTACTAGCTACGTAGATGCACAAATGAAGGCTTTCTTGAACTGGTCCAAGGCAATAAGACAGCAGTGGCGGAGTATGAGGCCGAATTCCTTCGGTTGAGTAGGTATGCTCGTGGTATTGTGGGTACCGAGCATGAACGCTGTGTTAGATCGAGGATGGGCCGAGAGATGAGTGAGGATGATGATAGCTCCACAACAGAATGTGAGTTTGCTTTGTTCTTGTGGAGAAGTCTAAAGTTGCCGAGGAGTAAGACAGTCCCATTAAGCGGAACCAAGAACGGAATTGGAATAAGAGAAGCTCGGAACCTTCAAGGTTCTTGGGTAATGAATGAAGAGGACGGTTTGATGGGTCGGATCAAACTACTAGGCTGCTGCACGCCAATACCCAATGGCCGCACAATGTGCTCGGTGTGGCAGGCACCTCACAAGGTGAGTGTTGGAGTGGTAATCGAGGGTGCTTTGAGTGTGGATCGCATGCGATCACCGTGTAAGGGATTGTCCTCGGAAGTTAGCTAGGAATCAACCGCAGGGTCGAACCGTGCTCGGGTTAGAAATGAAGGACAACCACGGAGGGTCGAGGTGCGGCTAGAGGTAATGATAATGGTAACGGGCGTGGTCGAGGTGTCGAAGGTGCAGAGGCGAGGCAACCAAGGCCGGTTTATGCAGTTGGCCGTCGCGAGGAGGAAGATGTGCCGACATAACAACGGGTAAGTTTCTTATTTCCTGAATACCCTCAATTGTCTTGGTCATGGTTACGTTAGTTCATTCTTATGTTACTAGTAAAGAGTATGGAACCTGGATTATGAACGTAGGGAATGTGTAGAAAGTATGATAGTTCTTTAAGATCAGAGTGCGCAGCAGTAACGTAGGATGACGAGTTAAGGATGCACGATTGAGCGATAATAAGTAATTTCGAGGACGAAATTATTTTAAGGGGGTAAAATTGTAACATCCTAAATTAGGGGTTCTCTGAGAATTTAAGTATTTTAAATACTTTCCCATGTGCGTACTTGAAGGGTTAAAATTCTAGGATTTATTTGGCATATTTAAGGGCCTAGAATTAACCCCGAGTTAGGCTTGACCTAGTGTTAAAATTTCTTTTAAGTGTCTAAAAGGAGGAAGTTAGGCGAGATAGGGGTTAAGTAAAAATTTGGGAAAATGTGGCACAAGGAATAGGTTTGGTTCAATTGGTGGAGTGCGTTTAAGGGGGTAGCAAGGGCACTGGTTCAAGGCACGGCAACAAAAAGGGGGGTTTTAATTTTTGGGTGTGGCATTACAAATGGAAGGAGGCTTTAAAAAGAGATGGGGCGACTTTAAGACACAAAAGAACTCATTGGCAAAGTGGTGCCCGTGCGCCACTTAGAGTCGGAGGTGTGCGTGGCGCGAGTTTGAGGGTCGGAGCGGCATTTTTGGCATCTTTATTTTGTTATGTGGTGATGGGCTGAAGAAGGAAGGATTTAAAAATAAATAAGGGGGCTTTATGGCATGAAAGGCGGGGAAGAGTTGGCAAGGGCGCTGGAAGAAGGGCTGATGCGTGAGGTCTTGGTTTCAATCTCAAGCACTGCAGTAGGTTTTTATTTTATTTTGCTTGGCGTGAAAATGGAGTGGCTCTGCACGTGGTTTTTGTTTCTTTGCTTGAACATTCTACTGGAGTTTGACAAGCTTTTGGCTTTTTTGTTTTTCTATTATTTTGATAGGATAATGTGGATAGATAAGGATAATAAGGATGTTATTTTATTTATTTAAATGGATCATCATTGGATTAAATTATGATAAGTTGGCGGAGGAAAAGTAGGTATGTGGCTAATTCAAATTATTTTGAATTAGTTCAAGTTAGTGGCTAGGAGAATTTCAAGGAATTGATTGGAAATTGAACTCCTTGTTGAAAGGAGTGGACGGCAAGCTTGAGGAGGAGGGGTGCCGAATCCTTTTAAGGCACATACTTATCACTTTAATTCCTTTTCTTCATTCTTGCACATAGCCGAATTTCATAGGGAGCAACTTTTCTATTTTCATTCTTTTATAAACGTGATTCAAAGTCCCAAAACCCCAATCTTTTGTTTCTCTTTTGCGAAATCCCATCCTCAATTCCCTTTTCTTTATTCATTTGCTTGTCCGAATATTCACTCCTCTGTTGTCAAACCTTAAACACCTTTTCCCTCATTATTTTTCTCTCTAGCCAAGTACTCCACACCTTGTTGCCGAAATCTCTTATCTCCTATTAAGACTCCTTGTGGCCGAATATTGGAGTAGGATAGATCCCCTTGAATCTTCCTTGGCAAACGATTTAAGAAGGTGAGAATCTTGGCCGAATATCTATTGTTCTTTTCACTCATGTTCACATGCGACTTTTTACAAGAATAAAGTATTGATTTCGGCAAGAGGGGCTCCTAAACACTTTTGGTAATCGATCTCTTCTAGGTGCGTAGGAAACGTAAGCGATCGATTCTGGCCCCGATCTCTAATATTTGATTTTGGTAAGTAATGGTAAGATCTAATTTAAGCAAGTTATTTAGTTAGTGTTTAAGCCGAAGATTACTAACATAAGGTTGCCGATTAATAGGAAAGCAGAACGCTTGGAGTAGTTATTTAAAGACACTCGGGTAAGGACTCGGGTTCAAAAAGAGAACCCTTTTAAATGCTTGGTTTGGCCGAATAGGCCTAAGTCCCTAACCATGCTTTTTGGTCGATTATAGGACAAGAGATCTAGCGACGTAGATCGGATCTTCGGGATATAGGAATTCCGGTAGAAGCAGGTGTGTAAACTCTTTACACACTTTATTAATAAACTTGCTATATTATTGTCTTGAGTACAAATTTTGGTAGTGATCTATTATATGCTTGCGGGCTTAAGCATGGTTTCCGGGTAAGTCCCCTAACTTGTGATTTTCGATATATGATTTGCATGCCATCACATGATGATTAAATGCTACGTTGTGATTTATGAAAATTGTTATAAAAGCATGTGATGGTGGGATTGATGAGAGGAGGGGGATGATTTTATGGACTATCCGTCGATGGTTTTGACCACAAGATGGGTTGGCCCCATCAGATTATTGTGACCTATGGTCATCAGTGGTTTTGACCACAACGACTAATTATTTGCGACTAAGTCCCAGTGGTTTGGTACCACCAGTGGTTTTGACCACATTTGATATATTGTGACCTATGGTCATCAGTGGTTTTGACCACACGATGGGTTGGCCCCATCATCTGATTTGTGACTCTAAGTCATCAGTGGTTTTGACCACCAGTGGTTTTGACCACACGGGGTAGAAAAGGAGTATGGATTGTTAGGTTGGGTTGCATGTGCATGTTTATTAATGACTTGTGTATGAGTTATCTTACCGGGTGGGGGATTTACACACTGAGTCTTGGTGACTCACCCCTTTCCCTTAACATTTTGCAGATGAGTAGATCGCGGAGATGGAGCCGGATGGACTCGAGGTGGCCATGCAGTGGACATTTTAATAGATGAACTTGGATTTTATTTTATCTTATTTTTTTGGTTGGTTTTGTTTTAATTGAGTTGTAATAAGGCCTCCTAGAATTATTTTATTATTGTTACATGCTTTGAATATTTGTTTAAACTATTTAATTATGTTAAAAATGAATTCACATGTTTTTCCCGATCAAACGTAAAAATGTTTTAAAAATGCCATCGGGCACATTTGCAATCTATAAACAACCCGACTTAATAAATATTTCTAAGCAACACTAAGTATGGTTTTTAACAAGAGACTTGAAAACACAAGGTTTTCGACAAAACTTAAATCGGTTTTAAAATGATTCTCAAATTGTTTTCTCTGTAGCAAACCAAATTCGGTCGTAGCGTTTGGGCCGGGTTTGGGGTGTTACAGAGAAACTATGCCTTCGTGAGGTTTTCACCTCCGCATGGGCTAGTGGATTGCTTTCGGGATACACCTGTACCTATGTCTTCGTGAAGTTTTCACTTCCGCATGACCATAGGGAAATGTATTCCCCGAATCAACTCATCAGTATGAGCCTATAATGAGTGAGGATTGAGGAATCTCTATTTGGTTCGGGTACCTCAACTTTAGAACTAAACCGCATATAGTGAACCCTAGGAGCTCACCTTAGGTATAACTATGTCAAACCTTAGTGGTCACCTGGATAGGTGTTTATTTATTTTACTTGCTTTATATTCCATGGTACTAACTTGCTGTGTTTTATTCTTTTGAGCATGTCATTTCATATTTTAAGAGGTATCGATTCATGATCAGTTTCTAAGTTAGAAAGCTGGTTATGGAGAACGGGTTCCTTGATAAAGTGGAAGACAATGCGATGTCAGATATATAGCTAGAACATAGGCAATTAGAGGGTATGGATTTGTTTGAGCAAGAGGGAAATGGGGCAGTGCTGAAATCCCCACCGCTTCCGCCACCTATGCCTTCTGATGTTGTTCCGATCAAAGCAGAATCGGATATGAAAAAGATTGTACGACACCTTATGGCAAGGCGTGGTGTTTGAACTAAAGGGTAGAAGGTAACTATATTCACCAATCATTTCAAAGTGAGCGTGGGAAGTACAGATGGACCCTTCTACCATTACATCGTTTTTCTTTCATATGAAGATGGTCACCTAAGTAGACGGACGTATTCTGTTAGCACCAAGGTTTAGAGTAGGCAATAGTGAAGATTTCTTTCCTAGGAATGGGCGTTGGAATTTTAACAACAAGAAATTGGTAGAGCCATCTGGGATTGAAGGATGGACTGTTGTGAACTTCTCGGCTCCTCGTTGTGATCCAAACAACATTGCAAGGGATTTGATTCGTTGTGGAGAAATGAAAGGAATTCGTATTGATCTCCCATTTGATATATTCAATGAGATGAACCAGAATAGACGCTTTTCACCTATGGTTAGAGTTGAAAAAATGTTGGAACAAATACAATCTAAACTTCTTGGAAGCTCTGCAGTTCTTTCTTTGCACCCTGATAGGAAAAATTCTGATCTTTATGGGCCATGGAAGCGGAAGAATCTTTCTGAGTATGGAATTGTGACTTAGTGTATGGCACTAGTTAGGGTGAATGATCAAATCTTCTTCTGAAGATCAAAGGCTAAACTTGGGCGATCTCTTCATCACCATCGAAGCCGTAATTCCGTGATCGAGTTAAAGGCAAGCATGAACAGGATTGAAGAAATGAAGGGTAAAATTGAAGAGTTAGAATCAGCAGTACACAATTGTGAACTTTGGATCGAGTGTCTTGAAACAAGGGAAGGACATTTGAAGGAAGAGCTCTATCATTCACACGGTCAAGTCAGAAACCGGGACTATCTCATGGGGAAAGCCATAGTTCAGATTCGAGAGGTAGCTGACCACCTACAGAGTTTAGCAGTGTAGGCCGATGTATTAAGCATGAGGCATGAGCTACAGTCAGATCGTAGTCAAGAGCTAGTTATTAGGAAAAATTAAGACTTTAGGACTTAGGGCGAAAGCTTATTTGTAGTCCATTTTATGTAAAAGAATTTGTTTTCTAATAAAGTTTTCTACAATGAAGTTGATCAGAATTGATACCTCTTTGCATTCATGCATTTGCATTACATTGCATCATTTGCATTAAGACTTTTACAAGAGAATCCTAATTAGGTAAATATATTTCAGAGTTAACCTGGAAAACATGGAGCAAAGGTTGGAGAGAATAGAACAAATGCAAAAACAGATGCGGGAACAAATGTTAGAGTTCCAAAAGAATGTGATTGGCCAGTTAACCCAGTTACTAGCCGAAAGATTTGAAAAGAGGAGTGGCCCAGCAGTCAATAGTGTGGATGAGGAGGAAGACATTGTTTACGTCCCAATAGGTTTTAACCCGATCGACGATCAAGCAAAATCGGTTGCTCTGGTAGAAACGAAAGAAAGAGGAGAAGGGACCTCAAAAGCCCTGAAAAAGAAGGAAAAGAAAACGAATGATGCCAGTAGGTATAACAAGAGTCATTCAGAGCCGATTACAGTAAATCAGCCAAGGAGGGTAGTTACCAGCAATCAGGTTTCTCCAAGGCAAAACTCTGAAAGGCTCCAATTTACGCCAATCCCTATGACGTATAAGGAGCTATATCAAAGTTTGTTTGACACACACATGGTGTCCCCATTTTATTCGAAACCATTGCAACCTCCGTTCCCAAAATGGTATAACGAGAATGCCCAATGTGAGTACCACGCGGGAATAAAGGGCCACTCAATTGAAAACTGTAATACGTTTAAAAAGTTGGTCGAAAGGTTTATTAAAATGGGAGTTGTGAAGTTTGACGATCCATCAAAATCTGATCACTTTAATGAGGAAGTGAATGCAGTGATTGAAGGAGGAGACAAGAAAGTTGCTACTCCTTGAAGAAATCAAAGAGGGAATCAGAGAACGAAGTTTCCAAACCCTTATGTACTTGAGAGTGCTTTGAATAATGGGATTGTGGAGGAGATCCCTGTATTTTTAAGAGCTGATCTATAGTAATGTGCAAAACATGCTTGTTGCCTTAAGCCTAGAGGCAATAAGAACCCTTTTGTGAAATAGGCTTGTGTCCTAAATTTTTATTTCAATAAAATACATTTTTTAAAGCAAATATTCTTTTATTCTTTCCATTTCATATTGTATATTCTTTTATCATATTCTTTCATTCTTTATTCATGACCATATCATACAAATACTCATCCTTAGAATCATTTATTCTTTGGATTCGTTTGCCTTCGTACCTAGGTACCCAGATATCAATGATGTGAGCAACGTTGTTACTGACTCTCTTTTTGAACAAGATATGGGTCTAGGGGATCTCAGGACTTTGAAGATAACAGAGATTGTGACATGTCTTCTGATTTATTAAAAATGGTAAAACAGACCTTACTCTACAAGGGTCATTTGATATTGCGAGCCTAGAAAAGGGGTAAAGATCGAAGCCTAGCTCACCACCAAAATAAGGTAAGACATCATTGAGTTGTTTTCAAGAATTCAAAGATGTTTTCACACAATTATATCAGGACATGCCTTGGCTAATAAGAAGCAGGCTAAACAAAGAGGATCGGGCACTGTTGATTCACCATGGAAGGGGATTGCATCAGTCATACCACAAATACGGAATTAAAGAAGACAAGATTCATATGCCTACTCCAATTCTTCACAAATTTTCCATATGTGGGGCATGGATGTGATGGGGGCCAATCTCGTCAAAAGCTTTTAGTCAATATTGACTTATCGGTATAGTTATCGTTTACTTCACTAAGAGAGTGGAAGTAGCTTCATATGCCAATGTTACAAGATCGAAGTCATCAAATTCATCAAAAAAAAAAAAAGATCAAGATGCTGGCAGAATGCCATAAAGGATCGTGTTTAAATAACTGTACAAAGTCAAAGTTTACAATTTGTCCAAAGATCACACAGTATATCACAGTGCAACAAAAGTTGCCAAAAAAAATAGAAGAAGAAGAAGAAGAAAGAAAGAAAAAAAGGATGGCTAAGACTTGTAAAATTTGGCATAAGAAGCTATCACTACTCTCTATGATTATCGAACATTGGCCAGAATCTTCACTGGGGCAACATCTTACTCATTATGGAATTGAAGCGTTTTTGCCAATTGAACCTAATCGAAGAAAATGTTAAAAGCTATCCATCACGGTCGGATGATGCGAGCTTACGACAAGGAGGTTCATCCTAGAGAACTCCACAAGAGGAACCTGATGTTGAAACAAATTTTTCCTCTACAAAATGATTTTAGAGGAAAGCATATGCCAAACTGGGAAAGACTTATTTAGGGCCTGTTTTAGAGGAGCTGTAACACCCTAAACCCGGCCCAAACACTACAACCGAATCTGGTATGTCACTTAAGAGATTTTACTTAACATGTCGCATTTTGGAAAACAATTACTAGGTTTACACCTTTATTTCGAAAGCTTAATAATTCATTAAAGTATAAAATATTAAGTAACCAATTATCTTGGTAGATTTTAAGTAAAACCAAATTTCATGCAGTCTTAACTTAATTGAAAACGTAAAACTTAAAACCCGAAGAATAAAAGCCCAACAAAATCCCAAGACATAAATGGTAGTCTAGTGGCCTATGGCCTTATTACAAGGAAATTTGAACCCATTAATTAAATGAAAGTAAAAAAATTAGACTAAGTCCTTTTGTTTGAATTCTCAAAGCTCACGCATGGCCACCTTGCTCTCCTCTCATTTCGGTCCGATGCCCTAAGTGTCACCGAGATGGTTAAAATAAAAGGGTGAGTCGTGAGACTCAGCAGTAAACCCTCATGCACCATTAGACTTGGGCTTTAGCCCCATAAAAACAGAATAATCAAAATATAAGTAACAAAAATAATATGCAAAGCCCAACCCATATCCTAGGTGTCCATCCGCTACACGCCCCGCACAACCATTCACACCATTGGGGATTTCTACAATCAACCCACACCGCTACACGCCTTGATGGCGATCGTGCCGCTCATCATCGATCATGGTCGTAGCCACTACAACGCATCACGGCAGAAGTCACTACAATAGATCACGGTAAAAACCGCTACAACATATAACTTCCTCCTTTCATCAAACCCAACCCATGCAATCACATAAAATCGGTATACTTATAACATTTAATCGGATCATTTACTAACCCGGTGATTTGCTTTACCCTCTTTGGGTTCCGTCAATATCTTGGGTTTTGGCATTTAACAAAACATGTAATACTTGTTTTCATATATTAATCAAACAGATCTAGATGGTGTGGAGAATTACACACCGATATTGCGAAATCCAATATTCTTAGTCGGTGTCCTTGCTATCTGGATCTATTATCCTCAATCTATAGCCTTGCTTAAAAGCCAGAATAATTGCGAAAATAGGCCTCTCCTATATTCGGCCATGGTTAGTATTCTACCCGATTTTATATATATAAATAAACAAATCCTCTTACCTTGAAATCCCGAAAGTAACACGATTCTATAACTTAGAGATCTATGCGATTGGCCTCCTTCTTCAAATCCCTAATCTTTGAAAAGAAGAGTGAAATAAGAGATTAGTTTCTAATAGCCATTCGACTAAGGACTTTTGAAAAGCCGGAAGAACATTGAAATCCCGAAATCAATACTTACCTATTGTTTCCTTTAAGATTCGGAACAAGCAAACTCCTTTGAAGAGAATTCGGTAACTTCAGGAAGTGAGATCTAAGAATTTCGGCTTTTAGAAGATGTACGAATTGAAGAGATGGCTAAGAGAGATTCGACCAATGAATATTAAGGAGAAGAATAGAATAATAGAGATGTGATTTCGGCTTTTAGGGATTAAAAGAAGAATAACAATAGAGGTTAAAAGATTCGGCCAACTAGGAAATTTTAGAGAGGAAGAAAGGGTGAAGAAGATGGTGATTTTCGGCTTTTGAGAGGAAGAAGATGAGAAAGAAAATAAAAGAGAGGCTTCAAAATTTCTCAAGCACACCCTCTTTATATAGAAAACCGATTCCTCCTTTTAGCAGAGATTGATTTTCTACCAACACTCGCCACACATGATAGCTTCTATCCCTTTTCCCTTATCTTAATCACTGTTATCTCCTAAAAATAGCCTTTATCTGCTTATTATCCTTAAAGACTAAATCCCTAAATAATAGCCTTTATCTGCTTATTATCCTTAAAGACTAAATCCCTAAATAATAGCCTTTATCTGCTTATTATCCACATGAAATAAATATAATAAGATTCCCAAAAAAATAGCCTTGTGTCGTCCCCCTTTCTCAATTAAGTCTGTAAAATCTAGCCCTATAACTTGGGCTTCAAGCAACCAAAAATTTGGGCCTTCCTCATGCACTAGTGACGCCACTTATAGCTCACCTTCATCAGGCCCCTAGCTGCTGGGCCACGAGCCCAATATGTCAATTAAACTACTACAACTTAAATTTAAGCCCTTAGAGTGTCTAAACAAAATATTTAAAACAAGGCCTCAGCCCAATTTGAGCCCCAATTGTACCTCAAATTCTCAAATTAATATTTTAAGCATCCAAACACATAAAATGCACAGACCCAATTATTCAGGATGTTACAGTTCTACCCCCTTAAAGAAATTTCGTCCTCGAAATTTCCAACTAACTAGTAATCGTACTACCTAAGTCGCACCACTATGCTTTCGCTGCGCACTCTAATTTCTAAAGCCAAAATAAAATAAAATAAACACTTAGTATACTATGGTAGAGTACGCACCAGTGTTAGCATCTAGAGCGTCCTCGTCCCCTTGTACTCATTTTACCGATTCGCATTTATCTGTTTAGAAATTTTATGAATTATTAGTTTTCTTACGCTGATTAACCACGAACAGTTTTATGAACAATAGTTTAAGAGTAGTTCTTTCGAATTCGCATTCACAATACAGTCTCAAGTTTGTAACCTCTAACTAAAATAAAACACATACATCATACAAATAACATCCAAGCACTTACATTCTTCACGTAAAGGTGTTTTCGTTGATTCACTACCCAGGGGTATTTTCGTAATTTTATCCTACATGGGTATTTTCGTAATTTTTCATAATAAAGTTCCTTGTTGATTTCGTGAAGTAAAGGTATTCTGATAATTTTACAATCCGGGGGTATTTTGGTAATTTTGAAATCTGGGGGTATTTCGGTAATTTTGTAATCAGGGGCAATTTAGTAATCTTGAAATCAGGGGTATTTTGGTCATTTGACAAAAAGAGGGTAGGTTGGTAATTTTTTCTAACCAGGGATATTTCGATGTTGTTGTTGTTGTTTTTTTTTTCAAACAAGGTACTTTGGGGAAAAATCTAGTTTCATGGTCCGGATTACTCTTATAAACATGAGATTTTCGGGTAAATTTTCAAAACATTGGTATTTTACAAATTCATGGCTGGTTGGTAGTTTTCACAAATCAAACGTATTTTGAAAATTTTGCAAAACTTGAGAAATTTTCTTTCTTTTTTTTCAAACTAGGGTGGCTGGTCCCTTTCGGGTTTTAATTATAAGGTTTAGCCCATCAACAAGTCCTCGTAACTAGGGTGAATAGTCACCACGCACCAAGTAGGATTCTAGTGAAGAGGAGGTGAGTCGCTAGGACTGCTTAAGTACCAAGCTTTCCCTGAATCCACTCCTAGACATGCGTATGCCCATTGCTACACCCTAACTTGGCTAAGGTGAGCAAATACTACGCACTGCAGGATTCAGCCAAGAGGAGGTGAGTCACTAGGATCGCTTAAATACTGTGCTCTTCCGAATCCAATCCTAGACATGCGTATGCTGTTACCACACCCTAGTCTTATGCTCGTTCACGGTTTTGTTTAGTGAAGTTAAGTCTTATGAGATTTTAAGAGTTGTTTCAATTTAGGCCTAAAGTCCATCAAGTTCTAATCTAACTAATCTACGTCCCATAAAGCCCATCAAGCCCACATATATTATATCACACAATGGTTCGAATACTTACAGCGGACTTGGGCCTAGAGACGCAGTGCCATGCTGAGCTAACAGACCTGTATAAATATGCATGTTTCGAAAACCCAACTTTAGAAAACGTTTTGAGCCCAAAAAAACCCCTAGAGTCAAGTTTTGAACCGGGCTCTGATACCAATTTGTAACACCCCAAACCCGGCCCAAAGTCTACAACCGGATCTGGTATGTCACTTAAGATATTTTACATAACATGTCGCATTTTGGAAAATAATTACTAGGTTTACACCTTTATTTTGAAAGCTTAATAATTTATTAAAGTATAAAATATTAAGTAACCAATTATCTTGGTAGATTTTAAGTAAAAACCGTAATTTCATGCAGGTCTTAACTTAATTGAAAACGTAAAACTTAAAACCCAGTAATAAAAGCCCAACAAAATCCCAAGACATAAATGGTAGTCTAGTGGCCCATGGCCTTATTACAAGAAATTTGAACCCATTAATTAAATGAAAGTAAAAAAATTAGACTAAGTCCTTTTCTTTGAATTCTCAAAGCTCACGCATGGCCACCTTGCTCTCCTCTCCACCCTGGTCTGATGCCTTAAGTGTCACCCGAGATGGTTAAAATAAAAGGGTGAGTCGCGAGACTCGGTGTGCAACCCTCATGCACCATTAGACTTGGGCTTTAGCCCCATAAAACAGAATAATCAAAATATAAGTAACAAAAATAATATGCAAAGCCCAACCCATATCCTAGGTGTCCATCCGCTACACGCCCCAGTACCAGCCATTCACACCATTGGGGATTTCTACAATCAACCCACACCGCTTCACGCCTTGATGGCGATCGTGCTTGCTCATCATCAAAATCATGGCGGTAGCCACTACAACAGACTCACGAGCAAGCGCTACAACAGATCACGGTAAAAACCGCTACAACATATAACTTCCTCCTTTCATCAAACCCAACCCATGCAATCACATAAAATCAATATACTTATAACATTTAATCAGATCATTTACTAACCTGGTGATTTGCTTTACCTTCTTTGGGTTCCCGTCAATATGCCGGGGTTTCGGCATTTAACAAAACATGTAATACTTGTTTTCATATATTAATCAAACAGATCTAGATGGTGTGGAGAATTACACACCTGATATTGTGAAATCCAATATTCTTAGTCGATGTCCTTGCTATCTGGATCTATTATCCTCAATCTATAGCCTTGCTTAAAAGTCGAAATAATTGCGAAAATAGGCCTCTCCTATATTCGGCCATGGTTAGTATTCTACCCGATTTTATATATATAAATAAACAAATCCTCTTACCTTGAAATCCTGAAAGTAACACGATTCTATAACTTAGAGATCTATGCGATTGGCCTCCTTCTTCAAATCCCTAATGCCGAAAAGAAGAGTGAAATAAGAGATTAGTTTCTAATAGCCATTCGACTAAGGACTTTTGAAAAGTGAAAGAACATTGAAATCCACGAAATCAATACTTACCTATTGTTTCCTTCAAGATTCGGCACAAGCAAACTCCTTTGAAGAGAATTCGGTAACTTCAGAAGTGAGATCTAAGAATTTCGACTTTTGGAAGATGTACGAATTGAAGAGATGGCTAAGAGAGATTCGGCCAATGAATATTAAGGAGAAGAATAGAATAATAGAGATTTGATTTTGGCTTTTAGGGATTAAAAGAAGAATAACAATAGAGGTTAAAAGATTCAACCAACCAGAAATTTTTAGAGAGGAAGAAAGGGTGAAGAAGATGGTGATTTTTGGCTTTTGAGAGGAAGAAGATGAGAAAAGAAAATAAAAGAGAGGCTTCAAAATTTTGGCACACCCCCTCTTTATATAGAAAACCGATTCCTCCCTTTAGCAACGATTGATTTTCGGCCAACGCTGCCACACATGATAGCTCCTATCCCTTTTCCCTTATCTTAATCATTTATCTCCTAAAAATAGCCTTTATCCGTATTATCCTTAAAGACTAAATCCCTAAATAATAGCCTTTATCTGCTTATTATCCTTAAAGACTAAATCCCTAAATAATAGCCTTTATCTGCTTATTATCCACATGAAATAAATATAATAAGATTCCCAAAAAAAATAGCCTTGTGCCGTCCCCCCTTACTCAATTAAGTGCCAAATCTAGCCCTATAACTTGGGCTTCAAGCAACAAAAATTTGGGCCTTCCTCATGCACTAGTGATGCCACTTATAGCTCACCTTCTTCAGGCTCTAGTAATTTTGGGCCACGAGCCCAATATGTCAATTAAACTACTACAACTTCAATTTAAGCCCTTAGAGTGTCTAAACAAAATATTTAAAACAAGGCCTCAGCCCAATTTGAGCCCCAATTGTACCTCAAATTCTCAAATTAATATTTTAAGCATCCAAACACATAAAATGCACAGACCCAATTATTCAGAATGTTACAGGAGCATTGATATTGATCGAGATGGATGGCGAAGACTTGCCCAATCCGGCGAATTCAGGTTCAGTCAAAAAGGATTTTACCTGAAAAGGAAAAGGGCCAAGGTGAAAACCCGCAAAGGGCGCATTGAGTCCAAATTCAAATTTTAAATTTCAAATTACAAAAAAAAAAGAGAGAACGAGGCGAAAACCCGTAAAGGGCGCTTTGAGACCAAAGGGGCGCTTTGAGACCAAAGGGGCTTTGAGCTGAAAACCCGAAAAGGGCGGCTCAAATTTTGATCAAAAGTGGGGCACATAGTAGTCTTGCCACATTTGAATTAACAATTAAGAAGTATGTTACGTCTTGGGGCATTGACAGAGTACTCCGGATCCCCTGAACACATATTGAGTTTAAAATGGTCCTCTAGAAATTGGAACAGAGAAGCTCAGACTGCGATATCTGGGGCACCTAGTTTCCTATCTTACTCCTTTTAAATTTTCTATCTTTGATTACAAAGAAACACCTTAATCAATTTTCTTTTATAGCCTTTGCTATCTTTGCTTACTTTATTCTTTTTAAGATACACCAATTAATTTTCATTTATTGCCTTGGTTATCTTTGATTAGCTTTTTTGCTTCGAGCTATGCTCCTAATTAATTTCTTTCATGTCCATTGTTGTGATCTTTTTCAAGCATTTTATGTTGAAATAACAATTTATGGGCTAAAAACACTTTCATAAAAGGAGTTTCGTATATTACTCTAGAAGCTTCTAAATAATATGAGGAATCTGAAACATGACTATTGTTCAGAACTCACCAAGCCTAAGGGCTGGAAACATTGAAAAATGATTATCTCTTCAGATTCTTATTGGATAAGACAATTTCGTTGGTGATACCACATCGACAAATGACGAACAAGGTCAATCCAAATGTAAAAGGGGATCATTGTTGGAATACCCTGCACTCATTGTAAATTTCAGATTCATACATCTGGTCATTACACTTAGGGAATGGTGTAACAGATTAAAAGTGATACAAGTTCTGTACCTCTGAGTGGTAACAGAGAGATAAGGAAGAAACTAAATGTCATTCCCCGAAGTTGCGATGGGAGATACAAACTTTATGTCTCAAGATCCAAGCAGGGCTGACTCGAAAATTACATTGGGACAAGTTGGTCAAGCAAAACGTGATTAATGAACAAAAATGAAGAATAAATGAGTGATAACACCTAGAGTAGGAATCATACTCATAACATTTTTGTATCATAGCAAATTTCATTAGGTGCATTTGATTCATTCCGGTCATTGCATTCTAATCCTAATCATTTTCATGACATGTTGCATTCATGTTACTCATAACACATGAAACCGAGTCTACAGGATATGTCCTTCAGTAGACGGTGTAGCGATATCGGTGAAGTTTCAGATATTATCTTTCTGAAGTTGTAGGAAGCAGATCGAAGATGTTTTAGTCTTATCTCCCCTGAAGTTGCGTGGAGTAGACTAAAAATGTAAGATTTTATCTCTCCTGAAGTTGCAATGGAGCAAATCGAAAGCGAAGATCTTATCTTTCTAAAGTTGTAGGAAGCAGATCAAAGACGTTTTAGTCTTATCTCCCGAGGTTGCAATGAGTAGACTAAAAAGAAGATTTTATCTCCCCGAAGTTACAAATGGAGCAAATCGAAAGCAGAAGATCTTATCTTCCTAAAGTTGTAGGAAGCAGATCGAAGACGTTTTAGTCTTATCTCCTGAAGTTGCAAGGAGTAGACTAAAAATGCAAGAAGATTTTATCTCCCGAAGTTGCAAATGGAGCAAATCGAGAGTAGAAGATCTTATCTTCCTAAAGTTGTAGGAAGCGGATCGAAGACGTTTTAGTCTTATCTCCCTCAAAGTTGCAAAATGAGTAGACTAAAAATAGAAGATTTTATCTCCTAAAGTTGCAATGGAGTAAATCGAAGCAAAAGATCTTATCTTCCTAAAGTTGTAGGAAGCGGATCGAAGACGTTTAGTCTTATCTCCCTAAGGTTGCAAAATGAGTAGACTAAAAATAGAAGATTTTATCTCCCCGAAGTTGCAAAGTGGAGCAAATCGAGAGCGAGAAGATCTTATCTTCCTAAAGTTGTAGGAAGCGGATCGAAGACGTTTTAGTCTTATCTCCCGAGGTTGCGGCGGAGTAGACTAAAAGCAAGATTTTATCTCTCCAAGTTGCGAGTTGAGCAAATCGAAAGCGCATCTTATCTTCCTAAAGTTGTAGGAAGCAAGTCGAAGACGTTTAGTCTTATCTCCCGAGGTTGCAATGAGTAGACTAAAAATAGAAGATTTTATCTCCCTGAAGTTGCAGTGGAGCAAATCGAGAGCAAAAGATCTTATCTTCCTAAAGTTGTAGGAAGCAGATCGAAGACGTTTTAGTCTTATCTCCCTGAGGTTGCAGCGGAGTAGACTAAAAATAGAAGATTTTATCTCCCTGAAGTTGCAGTAGAGCAAATCGAAAGCAGAAGATCTTATCTTCCTAAAGTTGTAGGAAGCAGATCGAAGACGTTTTAGTCTTATCTTGTAACATCCCAAAATTGGGCCTAGTAGGATTGGGCCCAATGGGCCTTGAGTGTAGGAGTGTTTAAAATTTTGAGATCAAGAGAATGGCATTATTGCAAATTGGACTTATTAGTTAAGTGAATTTGGAAGGTTACGAGGTTTCTATGAAGTCTCGGTTTAATTGGGCCTTAGGAAAAAAAATTAGTATTTTAGCACTTTAAGGAGAGATGGTAAGTAGCTTCAAGACTTATAGAAATAAATGAGTAATGTGCTTGCATAAATGAGCTATTGGTAAAGAGGTTATGGCATCAAGTGATGGACTTTGAGGGAAGAGGTTCAAATCCCATTGTGTGCAAACTTTAACTATTATTTTTGCACTTTTTCCTTAAGTGTCGGCCAAGCATGTAAATAAGGCAAGGTGGACTTTTATTTTTGGCAAGATGGCTAAGGAAAATAGGAAAGGATGAATGTGAGGAAAGAAATCAAGAGAAAGGGGAAAGTAGGGGGAACATGTGGCCTTTTTCAAGGGATGTATTATGGAAAGGGTGGTTGGCAAAATTTTGACTATTAGGGACATGAATGTGGACGGTTTTGGGGCTAAAGGGGGTGATAGCCGAATTTTGCTAGGAGTTTTTGGAAAAGCTAGTGCTTGAGAGGTTGTTCTCTTTAGTTTTTTGTATCATTCTCTCTCTCTCCAAATTTCCTCTTCTCTTTGCCGAATTTTCAAGCCTTTAGCGTGCATTTTTGTTTCTTCATTTCTTCCTTGTTGCCGAAAGTACCTAAGCCTTGGAGATCAAATTGTTCACTCATTTTCCTTTGGAAAAACCGAACCCTTCATTTCTTCTTTGGGTAAGAGAGGTCAGAATCGTTGGTTAGTGAAACAAGGGAATCTTTAAGGAATAAACTGTACGAAATAGCTAAGTCAAAAATTCTGGAAAAATTATAGTAAGAAGATATATGAGTCTAGTCTGAAGGAAAATTTACGGAGTTAGATTTCGAGATTCCTAACTCAAGTTATAGTCAATTAAGTTAGTACGACGCAGATGGACAGTTTCGATTTTTATGCTCCACATTAGTAGTTAAGTCTAGGTTGCGAAATTTCCAAAATACCCTTAGGTTGCGAAATTACCGAATTACCCTTAGTGGGTAAATTATCGAAATTACGAAAATGCCCCTAAAAGGCCGAATTACGAAATTGTTTAATGGGCCGATCTGATATTTTGCTAGATAGGCCGATATGGTATTTTGCTATATGGGCCAGTCTGATATTTTGATAAATGGGCCAATCTGATATTTTGATAAATGGGCCGATCTGATATTTTGATAAATGGGCCGATCTGATATTTTGCTATATGGGCCAATCTGATTGTAATATCCTGAATTTTGGGCCTATGCATTTTATGTGATGTGTGCTTAAAATATTAATTTAAAAGGGTTAGGGGTCCTGATTGGGCTCAAGAATGGGCTGAGGTTTTGTTTAAATATTCTGTTTAGACACTCAAGGATTTAAAATAAAGTTTTAGTAGTTTAAGTGACATATTGGGCTTGTGGCCCAGCAACGAGGGGCACAGTAAATGGGAGCTATAAGTGGCGTCACAAGTGCATGAGGAGGGCCCAAATTTTGACAGCTTGAAGCCCAAGTTTTAGGGCTAAAATTCGGCACTTAGAAGAGTAAGGGGGGGACGGCACAAGGCTAAATTTTAGGAGATTTTATTATGTTTAATTTAAAGGATAATAGGCAGATAATGAAAAGAGGAATTAGGGCTATTTTTGTGGAGATAATAGATCAAGATAAGGGAAAAGATGAGAGCTCATCCAAGAGGCTAGAGTTGGCCGAAAATTTGACTCTGTAAAGGGGAAAGAATCGACCCTGTATAGGTAGTAAGGTGTGTCGAATTCTTCATTATGTTCTCTGAAAATTCTCTCAAAAATCTCTCTTTTATTTTTCTAAGAAACTTGAACTCTCTCTTCTTTTTTTTTTTACAAAATCAAAACTCTTTAGATCTCAATTGTCGAAACCCTACCATCATTTTTCTCTCTCTTTTGCCGAATCTCACTAACCACTCCTTGTTTATATTTTTCCAATTCTTTGTTTCTCTAAAAGCCGAAATCACTAAGATCACACCTCCCGAAGTTGCCGAATTCTCTTGAGGGTGTGGTGTCTCACTTAGCCAATTTTGAAGGAAGCAATAGGTAAGTATTGATTTCGTGGATTTCAATGTTTTTCGGCTTTTCAAAATTCCTAGCCGAATGGCTATTTAGAACTAATCTCTTATTTCTCTCTTATTTTTGGCATCCCGGATCTGAAGTGGGGCCAATCGCATAGATCTCTAAGTTATAGTTCGGTAACACTCGAATTGTGTTACTTTCGAGATTTCAAGGTAAGAGGAATCTATTAGTTTCAAAGTGTAAATTCGCGGGTATCTATTAACCCTTGGCCGATTGTAGGAGAGGCCCTATTTTCACATCTTTCCGGCTTTTTGAGCAAAGTTATAGATCGGTTTAGCAAGGGTATTGTCATTAATCAGGTGTGTAACCTTTCCCACTATTAGATTGGGTGCTAGTATATATATATATGTATAAATCTGCTATACTCTGTTAAATACTGAAAACCCGGCATTATGATTGAAAACCCGAGGAGGGTAAATGCTAATCATCAGGTTAGTGATTTTTGTCCTTCTTCAGTAATATGCTTTGTATGCCGCTTTCTCTGTATGCTTGGGGGTTGGGTGAATGATGAAAGGGGAAGTGATCTGTTCTAGTGGCATATGCCATTTCAGCCTGGTGACTCTGTCACAACTCTGTTTTCTGGTGGCTTATGCCATTTCAGCCTGGTGACTCTGTCACGATTTGACGATGAGCACCTATCTGCAGCATGACTACCATCGATGGTGTGTAGCGGTGTGGGTTGATTGTAGAAATCCCCAATGGTGTGATTGGCGTGTAAAGGGTGGTGTGTAGCGGTTGGAAACCTAGGAGTTGGGTTGGGCTTTGCATAATTTACGTTATAATATATTACGATATATGTTCTCCAGTGGGGCTAAGGCCCAAATCTAATGGTGTATGTGGGTTGCACATCGAGTTTCATGACTCACCCTATTATTTTAACAATTTCGTGTAGTACTTAGTGCATCGACCAGGGTGGAGAGGAGAGCAAGGTGGCCATGCGATAGAGTACTGAGGATTCCGCAAAAAGACTTTATTTTATTTATTTTTAAGAAATTTGTCTTAAGTGGGTTTTATATTTCGTTGTAATAAGGCCATGGGCCACTAGACTATTATTTATGTTTTTGGGTTTAAGTTGGGTTTAATTATTAGACATTTTGATTTTTATGATTAAAATTAAGCTAAGACATGTACAAGTTTTTTTTCTTCTTCTTTTTTGGATTTTAATTAAAATTCACCAAGGCAATTTATAACTTTATATTTTATATGACTTAATAAATTACTAAGTTTTCGGTATTAATGATTAAACCTCGAAATCGTTTTCCAAAATGCGACATGTTTTGCAAAATCACTCAAGTGACATACCAGATCCGGTTGTAGTGTGTGGGCCGGGTTTGGGGTGTTACAAGTTGGTATCAGAGCCCGGTTCAAAACTCGGCTCTGGGGGTTTTTGGGCTCAAAACGTTTTCTAAAGTTAGGCTTTTGAAACATGCATGTTTTTAAATAATAACAGTTTTGTTAGCTCGGCATGGCACTGCGTCTCCTACTAAGTCCGCTGTAAGTACTCAAACCATTGTGTGATATATATCTCATGGGCTTGATGGGCTTTATGGGACGTAGATTAGTTAGATTAGAACTTGATGGACTTTAGGCCTAAGCTTAAACCACTCTCTAAAGGCTCATAAGACTTAATTTCACTAAACAAACCCAGAATGAGTCGCAAGGCTTGGGTGTGGCAACAGAGCATACGCATGTCTAGGATTGGATTCGGAAGAGCTTGGTATTTAAGTAGTCCTAGTGACTCACCTCCTCTTCACTGAATTCTACAGTGCGTAGTATTTGCTCATCTTAGCCGAGTTAGGGTGTGGCAACAGCATACGCATGTCTAGGAGTGGATTCAGTGGAGAGCTTGGTATTTAAGCGATCCTAGCGACTCACTTCCTCTTCACTGAATCTTACCTGGTGCATAGTGACTGCTCACTCGATCACGAGGACTTATTGACAAAGCTAAACCTTACAATTAAAACTCGAAAGGGACCAACCACCCTATTTCCGGAAAAAAAAAAAATCACGCTTTGCAAAATTCTCAAAATACATTTGATTTGTGAAAATTTCCAACCAACTATGAATTTATAAAAATACCTATGTTTTGAAAATTTACCCAAAATCTCATGTTTACAAGAGTAACCTGGATTATGAAACTAGATTTTCCCAAAGTACCCAGATTAGAAAAAAAAAACAACAACAAATATCCGTGGTTTGTAAAATTACCCTTTTTTTTCAAAATGACCAAAATGACCCTGATTTGTAAAATTACCGAAGTACCCCCGGACTTTAAAATTACCAAAATACCCTTATTTCACAAAATCACCAAGAAACTCTATTTTGGAAATTACGAAAATACCCCTATAGGATAAAATTACGAAAATACCTCTAGGTAGTGAAGCAACGAAAACACCCTTACATGGTGAATGCAAGTTCTTGGATGCTATTTGTATGTTGATGATTGAGTGTATGTGTTCCCTAGAATTAGAGGATATGGACTTGAAACTGTATTGTGAATATGAATTCGAAAGAACTACTCTTAAAACTATTATCCATAAGACTGTTCGTGGTTAATTAGTGGAAGAAAATTAATGATTCATAAAATTTTAATCAGATAAACGCTAAGCGAAGAATGAGTACAATGGGTCGAGGACGTCCGCCGCGTGGACGCGGTAGGGGTAGGATGGCTTTGTCTGAGCCAGCAGGGTCTGGCCACGGGTCAGGAAACGAAATGCCAGATCCTCCAGCTGTGGAGGGAGCACCGGTCCTATTCGTAAAAAAGAAGGACGGATCCATGCGTATGTGCGTGGACTATCGTCAACTGAATAAGTTGACAATTAAGAACAAGTACCCATTACCAAGAATCGACGACTTGTTCGATCAGCTTAAAGGAGCCTCATTTTTTTCAAAGATTGACCTAAGGTCGGGTTATCATCAGTTAAAGGTAAAGGAAGGGGACATTCATAAGACGGCGTTTCGAACACGCTACGGACATTATGAGTTCTTGGTAATGCCGTTCGATTTGACGAACGCGCCAGCAGCATTTATGGATATGATGAACCGGGTGTTTCAACCATACCTTGATCGGTTCGTGGTGGTGTTCATCGATGATATCCTAGTTTACTCCAAGTCCGAGGAGGAACATGACGAACATCTTCGTGTAGTGTTGCGAATTTTGAGGGAGAATCAGTTGTATGCGAAGTTCAGCAAGTGTGAGTTCTGACTGAAAGAAGTGACTTTCTTAGGGCATGTGGTTTCCGCAGAGGGAATTAGGGTAGACCCTCGGAAGATAGAAGCTGTATTGGATTGGAAACTGCCGAAGTCTGTGGCGGAGATTTGAAGTTTCTTGGGTTTGGCAGGGTATTACAAGAGATTTTGTTGATGGCTTCTCTTCAATAGCGGCACCTTTAACTAAGTTGTTAAGGAAGGGAGAATTGTTTGTGTGGACTGACAAACAACAGGAGAGCTTTGAGAAGCTGAAGAGAATTTTGACGGAGGCGCCAGGTGTTAATTCAAATTTAAGCGGGAAAAGAATTTACCGTCTACTGTGATGCGTCACACACAGGGTTGGGGTGTGTGTTGATGCAAGATGGAAAAGTTGTTGCATATGCGTCTCGACAGTTGAGACCGCATGAATTGAACTACCCTACACATGATTTGGAATTAGCGGCAGTAGTGTTTGCTCTGAAGATTTTGAGGCACTACTTGTATGGGGAGAAGTCGGTAATTTACACCGACCATAAAAGTCTGAAGTATCTCCTTACCCAGAAGGAGTTAAATTTAAGACAACGTAGGTGGATCGAGCTCTTGAAGGACTATGATTGTTCGATCGAATACCATCCGGGTAAGGCGAATGTGGTGGCGGATGCGTTAAGCCGTAAGGTAGTATCAGAGCTAAGAGCGATGTTCGCCCATCTGAGTTTATTTGACGACGGGAGTTTGCTAGCTGAGTTGCAAGTGAAGCCGACATGGGTGAGTCAGGTTAAGGACAAACAGTTAGTGGATGACGTCCTAAGTGCTCGACTTTTGCAAGCACGGGATGGTGGAATGGAGGACTATAGTCTGAACAATGATGGAGTTTTGTGTTTCGTAAGAAAGTTTGTATGCCAAAGGATGTGGAGTTAAGGCAGATGATTCTTCAGGAGGCGCATAGTAGTCTTTACGCTATGCATCCTGGAGGGGTTAAGATGTACCGTGATTTGCGAGAATAATTCTGGTGGCCAGGTTTGAAGCTAGAGGTAACGAAATTTGTAGGAAAGTGTTTGACATGTCAGCAAGTGAAGGCGGAACACCAGTTGCCTTCGGGGTTGTTGCAACCGATGAAGGTTCCGCGGTGGAAATGGGAGAGAATCACGATGGATTTTGTTAGTGGGCTACCCCTTATGCCCACTAAGAAGGATTCAATTTGGGTAGTTGTGGATCGGCTGACGAAGTCCGCTCACTTTATAACGGTTTGGGTCGACTATCCTCTACAGAGGTTGGCTAAGTTGTACGTAGCCGAGGTTGTGAGACTACATGGTGTACCGGTATCGATCATATCAGATAGGGATCCTAGGTTCACGTCACGATTCTGGAAGGCTCTTCATCAGGCAATGGGAACAAGGTTAGACTTTAGTATCGCTTTTCACCCACGCTGCATCGATGGTCACCGAGAGGGTAATTCAGATCTTGGAGGATATGCTAAGGGGTTGCATAATCGATTTTAGGGGTAGTTGGGAGGAGTATTTACCCTTGGCTGAATTCGCATACAATAATAGTTATCAAGCTAGTATTCAAATGGCGCCGTACGAAGCGTTATATGGAAGGAAATGTCGTACTCCTACTTGTTGGACGGAGTTGGGTGAACGTCGGGTGTTGGGTCCTGAGCTAGTTTCGAAAATGGAGGAGAAAGTTAAGTTAATACGGGCTCGATTGAAGGAAGCGTCTGATCGGCAGAAGTCTTATGCGGATCTAAAGCGGAAGGAGGTGGAATTTTCAGTAGGAGACCAAGTCTTTTTGAAGGTATCTCCATGGAAGAAGGTAATAAGGTTTGGACGGAAGGGTAAGTTAAGTCCACGGTTTATTGGGCCATATCGGGTACTAGAACATGTGGGGCCAGTGGCTTACCGTTTGGATTTGCCTTCAGAGTTGGAGCTGATACATGATGTGTTTCATGTCTCGATGCTGAGACGTTATCGTTCTGATCCATCGCATGTGGTGCCGTGGAAGAGATTGAAGTAAGGCCGATTTATCTTTTTGAGGAGGAACCAGTGCAAATCTTGGATCGAGACGTAAAAGTATTGAGAAAGAAGTCCGTCCCTTTGGTCAAAGTTCTGGCGAAATCACGACGCTTGAGAAGAGGCGACGGGAGGAGCCGAGGATGTTATACGATAGCGCATACCCCCATCTCTTTTGATCAGGTAAATTTCGAGGCCGAAATTTATTTTAAGGGGGGAAGAACTGTAATATCCTGAATTTTGGGCCTGTGCATTTTATGTGATGTGTGCTTAAAATATTAATTTAAAAGGGTTAGGGGTCCTGATTGGGCTCAAGAATGGGCTGAGGTTTTGTTTAAATATTCTATTTAGACACTCAAGGATTTAAAATAAAGTTTTAGTAGTTTAAGTGACATATTGGGCTTGTGGCCCAGCAACAAGGGGCACAGTAAAGGGGAGCTATAAGTGGCGTCACAAGTGCATGAGGAGGGCCCAAATTTTGACATCTTGAAGCCCAAGTTTTAGGGCTAAAATTCGACACTTAGAAGAGTAAGGGGGGACGGCACAAGGCTAAATTTTAGGAGATTTTATTATGTTTAATTTTAAGGATAATAGGCAGATAATGAAGAGAGGAATTAGGGCTATTTTTGTGGAGATAATAGATCAAGATAAGGGAAAAGATGAGAGCTCATCCAAGAGGCTAGAGTTGGCCGAAAATTTGACTCTGTAAAGGGGAAAGAATCGGCCCTGTATAGGCAGTAAGGTGTGTCGAATTCTTCATTATGTTCTCTGAAAATTCTCTCAAAAATTTCTCTTTTATTTTTCGGCAAACTTGAACTCTCTCTTCTCTTTTCTTTTTCTGACAAAAATCAAAACTCTTTAGATCTCAATAGCCGAAACCCTACCATCCTTTTTCTCTTCTCTTTTGGCCGAATCTCACTAACCACTCCTTGTTTATATTTTTCCAATTCTTTATTTCTATAAAAGCCGAAATCACTAAGATCACACCTCCTGAAGTTGCCGAATTCTCTTCAGGGGAGTCTGCTTGTACCGAATTTTGAAGGAAGCAATAGGTAAGTATTGATTTCAGGATTTCAATGTTTTTCGGCTTTTCAAAATCCCTAGCCGAATGGCTATTTAGAACTAATCTCTTGTTTCTCTCTTATTTTCGGCGTCCCGGGATCTGAAGTGGGGCCAATCGCATAGATCTCTAAGTTATAGTTCGGTAACACTCGAATTGTGTTACTTTCGAGATTTCAAGGTAAGAGGAATCTATTAGTTTCAAAGTATAAATTCGGGTATCTATTAACCCTTGGCCAATTGTAGGAGAGGCCCTATTTTCATATCTTTTCGGCTTTTTGAGCAAAGTTATAGATCGGTTTAGCAAGGGTATCGACATTAATCAGGTGTGTAACCTTTCCCACTATTAGATTGGGTGCTAATATATATATATGTATAAATATGCTATACTCTGTTAAATGCCGAAAACCCGGCATTATGATTGAAAACCCGAGAAGGGTAAAGGCTAATCATCAGGTTAGTGATTTCTGTCCTTCTTCAGTAATATGATTTGTATGCCGATTTCTCTGTATGCTTGGGGGTTGGGTGAATGATGAAAGGGTAAGTGATCTGTTCTGGTGGCTTATGCCATTTCAGCCTGGTGACTCTGTCACAACTCTGTTTTCTGGTGGCTTATGCCATTTCAGCCTGGTGACTCTGTCACGATTTGACGATGAGCATCTATCTGCAGCATGACTGCCATCGATGGTGTGTAGCGGTGTGGGTTGATTGTAGAAATCCCCAATGGTGTGATTGGTAGGTAAGGGTGGTGTGTAGCGGTTGGAAACCTAGGAGTTGGGTTGGGCTTTGCATAATTTCTGTTATAATATATTCTGATATATGTTCTGTGAAGCTAAGGCCCAAATCTAATGGTGCATGTGGGTTGCACAATCTGAGTTTCATGACACACCCTATTATTTTAACAATTTCTGTAGTACTTAGTGCATCGGACCGGCCGAGAGGAGAGCAAGGTGGCCATGCGATAGAGTCTTGAGGATTCCATAAAAAGACTTTATTTTATTTATTTTTAAGAAATTTGTCTTAAGTGGGTTTTATATTTCGTTGTAATAAGGCCATGGGCCACTAGACTATTATTTATGTTTTTGGGTTTAAGTTGGGTTTAATTATTAGACATTTTAATTTTTATGATTAAAATTAAGCTAAGACATGTACAAGTTTTTTTTTCTTTTTTTTTTGATTTTAATTAAAATTCACCAAGGCAATTTATAACTTTATATCTTATATGACTTAATAAATTACTAAGTTTTCGGTATTAATGATTAAACCTAGAAATTATTTTCCAAAATGCGACATGTTTTGCAAAATCACTCAAGTGACATACCAGATCCGGTTGTAGTGTGTGGGCCGGGTTTGGGGTGTTACACTGATATTTTGATAAATGGGCCAATCTGATATTTTGATAAATGGGCCAATCTGATATTTTGATAAATGGGCCGATCTGATATTTTGCCATATGGGCCAATCTGATATTTTTTGCTTAATGGGCCTTTTGATTAATTGCTGTAATAGGCCATAATTTTGTAATAAATATCTGAATAATTTGTTGTGAATGGCTATGCATTATATACATGATTTGTATGGGATGGGATAATGATGAAGAGAAGTTCTGGTAGCTCTGCTACGTAATTCTGGTTGCTCTGCCACAAATATGAAAAATGGCGATGCCATGTAAATTCTGTTAATCTGGTGGCTTGTCCACAAATTTGATATAATCGGCTTAATGCCTACGTTTGGTGTGTTGGCGGGGTGGGTGACTAAAGCTCCCACGGTGTGTTTGGTTGGTACGGGTGGTGTGTAGCGGATGGAAAACTAGGTTTGGTTTGGAAATTGCATATCATATGCATATTATATTTGATACTTTATTGTTGTTGTAAATGGGCTTAGGCCCAAAATATTGCTTATTGGGTTCCGACCCAATGAATAACGGTAAGGGGATTTCACACTGAGTTCTTGTAACTCACCCCCTTTCTCTAACCCTTGTAGGTAATGCTTGATGATATGGACTTGGGCTATGGATGACTCGAGGAGGCCATACTTAAAATGGTTTATTTAGACTTTAGACTTCTTTCTCGTTTATTTTATTACTTTACTATTTTGGGTTAAATGTTGTAATAAGGCCTCTGGACTATTTTTATTTTTGCTTTTTGGTTGGGATGTTTTTATTATTTTTCTTAAATTGTTTAAAAAGGGGAATTTTCTAAAAACTTAAACAATGGTTTCCAAAATCGATTAACAAATGGATTTCAAAATAAACTTTTACAAATATTTTTAACACGGATATTTTCTCTCGAACTATTAACGATATTTTCAAAAGACTTGGATTCTCTTTCGAATTTTCAACGTCGTTTTCAAAAGTCACGGTTTTGTAAGATCATTAGTTCAAATTTATCGATTTATCAATCAAATCTTTGAGGTTAGTAGTATTTTATCAAATCAAACTTGTTTTCTTGATTTTTAACAAAGCAATATTTTAGTAAGAACAAAAAGGGTTTAACATGTTTTGCTCGTGTGACATACCAAATCCGCTCATAACACATGGGCCGGGTTTGGGGTGTTACATTTTATGGTATCAGAGCCCAGTTGCAAAACTCAGCCGTGGTTTGGGTTCAAAAGCGTTTTCCAAAGTCATTAGAATTTTGATTTATAAATATATGTTCTAAAGGAAGTATGGCACCACGAGTATCCGGCACCAAGTCAAGTAAGTATTTGTTTTCATTTTATGATTATTGTGTTATTACTGTGGTACGAAAATTCTACGAAATAGAATACTCTAGAACTGTTAGCTTTAGGAGTTGAAACTATAGAGATTAAGACTCTAGGATGCGGATTTGACACTCAAAAACAACATTTCTACTCATACTCCATAAAACATCGTTTAATAAACATCGAATAGTATACTGATTCATAAAACTCGTAATCAAGATTAAATCGACTTAGTGAACATGAACGCTAGAAGATGTGGACGCGGTAGACGTGGACGTGCTAGAGGCCGAGGTGCTAGGACTAGATCTTCAGCATCGGGGCGTGTGCCCGAAAGGGAGGAGTTGGCATCGCCAGTGGCTGAGACGAGATCTTATGATCGAGCTGGGGTTATTGAGCTGACTCAGATAGTTAAGAAGGTATTGAAGGAGGTTAAGAAGATCAGCGAAGCACTTCGAGTTGGGTCTGTGGACTGTAAGAAGAAAAGAGATTGCGGTTCTTTTGGGTCGCAGTCTCGTTTCGTGAAGCATGTCAAGGCACAACCAAACTTCCCGGCTTGTGATTTTTGCAAGAGGCGTCATCCGGGAGAATGTTGGAGGAGGTCAGGAGCATGCTTGAGATGCGGGTCTAAGGAGCATAAGGCTCGGGATTGTTTCATCACCATCAAGTCAGGTATGTTTTGGTTGGACGTGATGATTGAATGTAGAAAATTCTAAGTATAAATGGTAGATAACGGTTTGCTTCTGTGGTTAGACGTTTGGTTGTGTGATAGAGGATTCAAGATTATGTTAAAAGTACATTAATGTTATTAAGATCGTCTTGCGCAAATGAAAGCTTAGTGGTGTGATTTGAGCGATGTGTTTAGTAGTTGGTTGGAAATTTCGAGGACGAAATTTCTTTAAGGAGGGTAGAATTCTAACATCCCAAAATTGGGCCTAGTAGGATTGGGCCCAATGGGCCTTGAGTGTAGGAGTGTTTAAAATTTTGAGATCAAAAGAATGGCATTATTGCAAATTGGACTTATTAGTTAAGTGAATTTGGAAGGTTACGAGGTTTCTATGAAGTCTCGGGTTTAATTGGGCCTTAGGAAAAAAAATTTGTATTTTAGCACTTTAAGGAGAGATGGTAAGTAGCTTCAAGACTTATAGAAATAAATGAGTAATGTGCTTGCATAAATGAGCTATTGGTAAAGAGGTTATGGCATCAAGTGATGGACTTTGAGGGAAGAGGTTCAAATCCCATTGTGTGCAAACTTTAACTATTATTTTTGCACTTTTTCCTTAAGTGTCGGCCAAGCATGTAAATAAGGCAAGGTGGACTTTTATTTTTGGAAAGATGGCTAAGGAAAATAGGAAAGGATGAATGTGAGGAAAGAAATCAAGAGAAAGGGGAAAGTAGGGGGAACATGTGGCCTTTTTCAAGGGATGTATTATGGAAAGGGTGGTTGGCAAAGTTTGACTATTAGGGACATGAATGTGGACGGTTTTGGGGCTAAAGGGGGTGATAGCCGAATTTTGCTAGGAGTTTTTGGCAAAGCTAGTGCTTGAGAGGTTGTTCTCTTTAGTTTTTTGTATCATTCTCTCTCTCTCCAAATTTCCTCTTCTCTTTGCCGAATTTTCAAGCCTTTAGCGTGCATTTTTGTTTCTTCATTTCTTCCTTGTTGCCGAAAGTACCTAAGCCTTGGAGATCAAATTGTTTACTCGTTTTCCTTTGGAAAAACCGAACCCTTCATTTCTTCTTTATTGTTCTTCTCATCCGTATTAACACTCACTCCTTTGATCAATCGGTAAGTGGTTCTATTCAAACATTTTTTATTTTTTTATTTCTCCTAGCCGAATATATGTCTTGGCATGGGATTGTCCTTTTAACCGAGACCATCATTTTATTCTACCCTCTCAAACGAGATTATTTTCTCTTTTTCGTAGTGTTTTAAGTGGGAGACCGTGTATTGTTCTAGCCAAGTCAAGCGGTGGAAATTGGATCCAATATCGATAAGGTAAGGGGTTCATTTTGGATTTTTCGTTATATCTCTATTTGGCTATGTTGCAAATCGGATTGAAGTTTCGACTAATCAATTATGTTTTAGGGACGAAACCACTCGATATATCCTATTTGCAAATCCTTCGAATATAGTGGGTCAACGAAGAGTGGTTCTTTAGGGAATCCTAATCAAGGTGTGTAATCCCGTACCTTTCGTATACATATCTGAAATGATGTGTAATCTCACACTTCTCTGAAAGTTTGTATGAAATATTCTGTGATCGGTCAAAATACCGAAGAACACCAAAAACCGGCATCCGTAATCACTCGGGCGTGCGTATGATCGCAGTGGTAATCGTATTTTGTAATAAAACAGTTTTAGTTAGAAGCAGTGATGAGTTTTTGGAAAATCACGAAAAATAGGAGAAAGGGAATTAGAAAGTGAATAAGATATCAAATTAAAGCTTACTGTGTCTATTTTAATATGGAAGAAACGGAGAAGGAAAAGAATTTTTATATTCTGAGATATGTTAATTTGAGTGAGACTGGTATTGAATGACTTCGTGGTTCCCTGATCTGTCTTAGAAAAATCGTATAAAATTTTACAATGTGAATTATAAGTTATAGTTTATATGTACAGATTACTTAGTAAGTCTATTTTCAATAGAAACAAGTGGGCGCAACATATGAAAACTGTACAGTGAGATATTTGAATTTTGGGTAAGAGAGGTCAGAATCGTTGGTCAGTGAAACAAGGGAATCTTTAAGGAATAAACTGTACTAAATGGCTAAGTCAAAAATTCTGGAAAAATTATAGTAAGAAGATATATGAGTCTAGTCTCAAGGAAAATTTGCGGAGTTAGATTTCGAGATTCCTAACTCAAGTTATAATCAATTTAGTTAGTACGACGCAGATGGACAGTTTCGATTTTTATGCTCCACATTAGTAGTTAAGTCTAGGTTGCGAAATTTCCAAAATACCCTTAGGTTGCGAAATTATCGAATTACCCTTAGTGGGTAAATTATTGAAATTACGAAAATGCCCCTAAAGGGTCGAATTACGAAATTGTTTAATGGGCCGATCTGATATTTTGCTAGATGGGCCGATCTGGTATTTTGCTATATGGGCCAATCTGATATTTTGATAAATGGGCCAATCTGATATTTTGATAAATGGGCCGATTTGATATTTTGATAAATGGGCCAATCTGATATTTTGATAAATGGGCGATCGATATTTTGCTATATGGGCCAATCGATATTTTGATAAATGGGCGATCGATATTTTGCTATATGGGCCAATCGATTTTTTTGCTTAATGGGCCTTTTGATTAATTGTCAGTAATAGGCCATAATTTTGTAATAAATATCTGAATAAATTGTTGTGAATGGCTATGCATTATATACATGATTTGCATGGGATGGGATAATGATGAAGAGAAGTTACGTAGCTCTGCTACATAACATCGTGGCTCACTTACAAATATGAAAAATGGCGATGCCATGTAAATTCTGTTAATCTGGTGGCTTGTCCACAAATTTGATATAATCGGCTTAATGCCTACGTTTGGTGTGTTGGCGGGGTGGGTGACTAAAGCTCCCCACAGGTGTGTTGGTTGGTACGGGTGGTGTGTAGCGGATGGAAAACTAGGTTTGGTTTGGGAATTGCATATCATATGCATATTATATTTGATACTTTATTGTTGTTGTAAATGGGCTTAGGCCCAAAATATTGCTAATTGGGTTCCGGCCCAATGAATAACGGTACGGGGATTTCACACTGAGTTCTTGTAACTCACCCCCCTTTCTCTTAACCCTTGTAGGTAATGCTTGATGATATGGACTTGGGCTATGGATGACTCGAGGAGGCCATACTTGAAATGGTTTATTTTGACTTTAGACTTCTTTCTCGTTTATTTTATTACTTTACTATTTTGGGTTAAATGTTGTAATAATGCCTCTGGACTATTTTTATTTTTGCTTTTTGGTTGGGATGTTTTTATTATTTTTCTTAAATTGTTTAAAAAGGGGAATTTTCTAAAAACTTAAACAATGGTTTCCAAAATCGATTAACAAATGGATTTCAAAATAAACTTTTACAAATATTTTTAACACGGATATTTTCTCTCGAACTATTAACGATATTTTCAAAAGACTTGGATTCTCTTTCGAATTTTCAACGTCGTTTTCAAAAGTCACGATTTTGTAAGATCATTAGTTCAAATTTATCGATTTATCAATCAAATCTTTGAGGTTAGTAGTATTTTATCAAATCAAACTTGTTTTCTTGATTTTTAACAAAGCAATATTTTAGTAATGCGAACAAAAAGGGTTTAACATGTTTTGCTCGTGTGACATACCAAATCCGCTCATATAACGCATGGGCCGGGTTTGGGGTGTTACATATCTCCCGAGGTTGCAGTGAGTAGACTACAAGCAGAAGATTTTATCTCCCCGGTTGCAGATGAGAGCAAATTGAAAGCGTAAGATCTTATCTTCCACGAAGTTGTAGGAAGCGGATCGAAGATGTTTTAGTCTTATCTCCCAGAAGTTGCAAATGAGTAGACTAAGAACAGAAAGATTTCATCTCCCTGAAGTTGCAGTGGAGCAAATCGAAAAGCAGAAGATCTCATCTTCCCGAAGTTGCGAGAAAGCGAGATAAAAAAAAACACTTTCAGTCTTATCTCCCTGAAGTTGCAGTGGAGTAGATTGAAGAAAGAGGATCTTATCTTCCTAAAGTTGCAGGAAGCAGATCCAAAGAAGTTTTAGTCTTATCTCCCTGAAGTTGCAGTGGAGTGGACTGAATAAAGAAGATCTCATCTTCCTGAAGTTGCAGGAAGCGGATAAAAAAGAAGTCTTATCTCCCTGAAGTTGTAGCGGAGTAGATTGAAGATAGAAGATCTTATCTTCCTAAAGTTGTAGGAAGCAGATCAAAAGATATTAACCTGCATCCCTGAAGTTGCAGTTAAGCAAATCGAAAACACTTTCAGATCTTATCTTCCTGAAGTTGTAGGAAGCAGATCAAAGACATCAATTTGGCATTCTTGAAATTGCAAGAAGCAGAATAAAGCTAGCAGACTTACTGAAATCGAGATGAAGTTCCAATACTATTGAAGTTACAGTAGAGTTGGAAGCCATATGAAGAAAGCGAGGATCAAGAAGTCGAGGCTCGGTAAAGACCAGGCAAAAATGGGCCTTTTATCGTCTTTGCTCTATTCTCGTTACACGACAATGAGCAAAGAGGGGCAGCTGTAATAGCCCATTATTGCCCGGGCTTAATAAAAATAAAAAATAAACCAGTTTTTAGACAGTCCATTTACAACCTCTGGCCCAAAACCAATCTACAAGCCCATTAACCAAAGAACCTAAACTCAGAGTCTGTTACACCTAGATCCAATACCACAAATAGAAAATCGACCCAATTACACTTTTAGCCCAGTTACAAAAACACCCCAAAGACCCCCTACCCAAAATTTACATGGCCCAAAGGGGCCCAAAAATTAAACTGATTTGGTGGCCTAGGGTTTCAAAACCCTAGGCGCTGCAAGCATTGTCCCCAACAGGAGCCCGAGTGTCGCGCCGCAAATCAACCCGCTCTTTGCGTCACAGACTCCTATCGCCCTCACACCAGGCCTTTGATCGCGCCATGATCCACGCCCGAATCGCCGGATTCTCGCCTTCGACCTGCACAAGAAAGGCAATAGCAGCAACAAAGATGGCATCTCTTTTATTTCCTTTTTGTTTTTTCGGGTATAAAACCCATGTAAACCTGTAAAAAGAAGGGGGGAACATACTCAAATACACAGACAGATTCAGAGAATAAAAAAAAAAGCAAAGGTCTTGTTTTATTTTTATTTTTATTTTCGTATACTGTTTTCTTTATATATATATATATATATATATTCTTTTTTCATATATATAACATATATATAAAATACTTAAAAAAAAGGAGAGAAAACCTACGTTTTTGGGATTCCTAACCATAATAAAATTTTGATTATCTATTTCAACCCTATTTAAAATCTCATTTCTCTCTTCTTTAAATACATATTTTTCTTTTATTCTCCCACTTTTCTTTTTTATAAAATTTTCATATTCTTTTGCTGGAAATTTATTTTTGAATCCCAAACCCGAATTTCACCCCGTTCAATCCGTTCTTCGTATTGTTTTAGCGTAACACCATCAAAATTCGTTTCTAACGTGCCAAGATCGATAAGAATTCCTATTTTTAATTTTGTAGAACCCTAGCATTTTGAAATAAATAACATTCTTGTCAAATCTTTTAATCGATTTCGAATCTTTTACGAACTTTCCCCAAAATTCTTGATAAATTTGATAAATCTTGAACATCGATAAGTAATTCTTGTATCTTTGTTGATCGAAACGGATCGGATTTAGACGTAAGGATCATTGTACGAGACCCCAGAAGTCAGGTGTGTGTGCTCTTTTATGAGAAAATTGAGGCAAAATCAAACCCAGCCCAGACCACACAGCCTGGCTACACGGCCATGTTCCCCTATTTCTTAATTTTACAATTTTGAGCTAGAATTTTATGTTTTGGTCAGTTTATTCCCTAAATTGGTTTCACACTATTTTTAGAGAATTAAATTATGCAATTAGGTCACTAATTATATATGGCATGGTAGAATCCATGAATGATTAAATTAATGCGGCATTTATTCATATCTATGAATATTTGCATGAATTATAAATCCTATATGTGTTACTCTATATATTTGTTTGATCGTATGAACATCATGCCTTAAATTAATATCAACTCAAATGTATGAATATTCTTGATTTTGTTACTGATTTACCATGTGTTAGAACATTAAATGTTACAATATATGAATGCATTAAATTGACTGTATTACATTGCATGAGATGGGACAATATGATCGGAGGAAGTAAATGGCAATATATCTGCATTTAATTGGGTGTTGTGTACTCACAACCAAAGCAGATTCCATCTGCGTCCGTTTTACTGTGCAACCACAACCCTCTGACAGCTTTTATCTGCAAGTATGTTGTGCTTCCAAAACCATTGGCAGGTTTTATCTACATTTAATTATGCGTTGTGTACCCATAGTTAAAGCATATTCCAACTGCGTTAGTTTGCTATGTGTCCACAGCCATTGGCAGTGAAAACTACAAATTATTAGTGGTAGATATCCACAACCCGGTGTGATTGGAGAAGGGAGTTCTGGGGAACTCTCATTATGGTGTGTAGTGGGGTAGGATCTTTATGACAAACCGAAATTGTATGGCATTCATAAAAACATGTGCATACAAAACTGTGATTTCTGAGAACGATACATATATATACATATGTACATTGTTATGTGATTTGAAATATTGATATGTGTGAAATTACTATAGAGAATTGCTCGATGAATAGTGTTTCTATATGATTAATCGTTACACCGATTATTCTTGTGTTGAGTTAATTTGAAATAATGATATTCTGAATTATTAGTCGATTATGATTATTCTGAATTCTGAGAAATTATAGTAAAATATTTTATGTGAAAAACTGTTAATTTGAAGTGCTTTGTGATTTTGTTTATTCTCGAAATTGCTAAAGTGTTTTGTCTATTGTTTTGTTTCGGTTTTCTTGTGGTGGAACTCACACTGAGCTTTCAAAGCTCACCCCCTTATTATCCTTCTCTGCAGATAACTCACAATGTTAGGACTCGGACTTGGCTCGAAATATTGATTTCTATATAAAAGTATTTTAGACTGGTTATTTTATAATTATGGTTATTTGAAACTATATTATTACTGTGGCATGGTACTTAGTTTACGGTTTTTACTTAGGCATACATGACATTTAAATAATTTAGGCTATTAGAATATGAATTTTTATTTAATTATGTATGAAACATGGTTTTTATTAAAATTACGTTAATATCATTTTTCCGCTGCTAAATTGTAAATATGTTTTGTTAAGAAAGTAATTCGGATTTTCAACTAAGTTTTCAATAGTAAACACCGTTATAATGAAGATGTTAAACTTTTTTTTTTTGTAACTCTTGAATTTTTCTAAAAAAAGACTAAACTTCCTTCTAAAATAAACAAATGTTTTCAATTAATTATTTTTAAAACTTCGATAACTTATCAAGTCACTTTGGTGGCTAATGTAATCTCCCGAATTCGAGTGTAACGTTTAGGCCGGGCTAAGAAGATTACATAGACGTTGGCCAAGAGTTTGAAAGTTACTTCACTATTCATTTTTTTCTTTTCTTAATAGTGAATAAATTGGTCATAATAGTTCGTAATATGATTAATATAATTATAATATATTAGGTTAGGTTATATAAATATATTATTTATAAGATTTTATATATGAAACAATAGAGTTAACTAATTTATAAATAATTAAAATTTATTATTTAAAACTAAAGTAATATTTTTTTTCTTTTTTAATAAAAATATAATAATTTAAATATAAATTAATTCAATATAAAATTTAAGTTATTTATATGTATGTAAAATCATTTAATAGAAGTCTTTTAATTGAATCAAAATTCTTGTTTATAAAAATGATATTTTTTTATAAAATAAATTTATTTAACCAAATATTTTAGTGAAATTAAATTTCTTTTTTTATATATATAAAAGTGATATAACTTATAAAAAAATAAATGGGAAATTTAATAATATAATGAATAACAAAGATTATATTAATCAGTTCAATTTTTTTTTCAAACTCATGCTTATATATATATATATATATATATATTATAGATTAATATATACGTCTTTCACTTCTAGGATATACCATTAAAATATTTTCATATTACATAAACAGGATAATAATATATCACAATGAAATGAGGTTTGCTTATATTACTGAATGAGATTTGTATTATGTGTCGTTCATAGCTTTAAACATTGAAATTTTAAGTCGATGAGATTTTGGTTTAATTGAAAAAGGAGAAGGTTTTGGGTTTTAAATATCTATGTTCGAGATTTATCATGCGTAAGCTTTTGAATATTATCGTGTGCAATTGTCATGAGTAGATTTTAATCTAGTTTATTAACTACACAAACAATCCATTTATATAATAATTTGATACTTACAGTTGCTCGAAGATTATCTTTAAATATGTAAGCATTCAACATTGGCTATAACTATGTTGGTACCTAAACTTTTTTCATCACAAGTGGTACCTAAACTATTCTTATGTTATCCATTTTAAACCAAAATGTTATATTCATTAAAAAGAATTCCAGTCAATAATAAACTGTCAAATCATAAAAACGTAAAAAAAAAAGTTAATTATTTCATTTTCCTTTTTTCCTTTTACATTATTTCTTCCTCTTTATTATTTCTATTATTTCCTTTTTCTTCTTTTTCTTTTATAATATTTGGCAATATCATATGCTCAAAATTTGCTCTCATGAGGTCCAGACGTGACAATTTCTTTTGTTTTCGAACTCTATTGCCTGTTTGCTAGACTTTACGAGATTGAAAAAGTTATTTCATTGATCAAAACTAATATTTTTAGAACCGAGCCGACTGGATCAAGAACTGATTGATGTACTGGTCCAGAGATAAGAGTTGAATTGATTAACTCACAGAGTAATACAAACTAATTGGACCAAGCTAAAAAAACAATTGAACCAATTTTCTCTTTTTAAAAATATTTTTATTTTTATGGTTTTTTTAATAATTTATCTGATCTAATCGGACGAACTAGCCAAACTGAGAACTAGTAGCCTGACTAATTCGATCATTGGTCTGGCTCTAAAAAAAGAAAAAAATAAAAATAAAAAGAATATATATATATATATATTTGTCTTTTTAAATTAGACTTAACGGTTTAATTAACGATTAGATTAATAAAGGTACCCACTTGAAAAAAAATAATTTAGGTGAAAATAAAATATGTAAAATGTATATTTTTAAACTTAAGGATTTAACTAATAATTTTTAATTACTGACACGATAATCAATCATTAAACATCAAATGAATATTATCACGTCAAACAAAATTTTTAACTCTTTTTTTTTTGGAAAAAAGATCCTCAATTGACTTAAAAGAAATTTGATTTAGAGGAGAGATCTTAAAAGAGAATTTGTAAAATTTTTGTTTTTATTTTTTTGAATTTGCTTAAAATCACTACAAGAAATAGTATTTTTAGTGGAGAAAAAAAAATATTCAACATAACTATAAAATTTAATCACTATAATTTATCGTGATTAGATTTAAACTCACCACTTGTTACAAATACAATAGAGGCGAATGTATTTGTGACAATAATTATAAAGTCATCACAATTATTCAAAATTTTTATTGAATTTTCGACACTAAAAGTGTAACGAATAGTGATAAACATTGTAACGCCCTGAATAATTTATTTCTGATTCTGTAAATATCTAATATAAATATGTATCTGCTTTAGTGGCTAAGTGTTTTGGGTGTGTGTATGAAGTCTTGGGTTCAATTCCTACTTAGGCAATTTTTTGTTATTTTTGATCCAAGCCTTACCCTTGTTGAGTAGGTTTATATAAAATTGTCTGTTAATTTATATTAGAATGAACTTGTTGGTTCAAGTGGTAAGGGAGTTGGTGTGTTTAAGGTCCTGTGTTTGAATCCTTGTGCAAGCAATCTAACGTTAGTCTTTTCTCTATTCTCTACCATTTTTTCCTCCCTCTTTTTCCTTTCCGGCGATTTTGTTTTTGTTC
This sequence comes from Gossypium sturtianum, assembly GCA_025698515.1. NCBI lineage: Eukaryota > Viridiplantae > Streptophyta > Magnoliopsida > Malvales > Malvaceae > Gossypium > Gossypium sturtianum. Next base: position 3,588,469 of record CM046946.1, on the reverse strand, counting down.
TTCTATCTGCTGTCGAATTTCCGTACCTCGTTATTTCGGTGCTCATTGTGCGTTTCTGGTAAGTTTGGTAAATGCGATTATTGTTTTGGGTTAGTGAATCGTTGATTAATGGGGTTCACTGTTTAGGAGAAGATTAAGAGGCTAGGGCTTCTGTGAAAAATATAAATGTCGGTAATGACAATATATATCGCAAAGAAAAGAGAAATAAAATAAAGAACACACAGATTTTACGTGGAAACCCTTTCGGGAAAAAAACCATGGGCAGAGGAGAAGAAAAATTCACTATGTCGAATTCGAACTCGGTTACAAGAGGTATAGGTTGAAAAAACCTAATTCTAATCAAAGTAAAAATATATTATGCTAATAAATGCTAAATATATTATACTCATAAATACTAAATCTTCTAGAAAGAAGATATATTTTGTTTAACTTGACTTGCAAGCAATATCTTAGAATTTGAGTCACACAGCTTTAACAATCTCCACCTTGACACGAATTCTCAACAAACAAGTTCTTCATCGCGAACTCTCAACGAACAAGTTCTCCACCTCTTCCATAAAATCCCTTAAGGGTTTAACTTCAACAATGAACACCAACCAATTCTAAGCAACGCTCAAACTTGGTTATAGGAAGTGACTTAGTCATCATATCTGCAGAATTTTCATGAGTACTAATTTTGCTCACAACAATATCACCACGAGCAATAATATCACGAACCAAACTATGCTTCACAACTGGGGAGAACACATCTATGAAGTCCACTCCTGAATTTGATCAGTAACCCTTTACAACAAGCCTTGCTTTATATCTGGGTTCTTCAACTCCTAGAGTCCCTTCTTTCTTTTTAAACACCCATTTATAGCGAACAGCCTTTTTACCTTTAGGAAGTTTCACAAGATCCCATGTTCTGTTTTTGTGGAGTGATTCCATCTCCTCTTGCATAGCAAACATCCAATTTTTTGAGTCTTCACAGCTAACCGCCTCAGAATAATTAGACGGCTCTTGGTTTGCATCTATATCTTCAGCCACATTTAAAGTATAAGCAACTAGATCAGCCTCAACATACTTCTTTGGAGGCTTAATTTCTCTTCTAGTTCTATTTTTGGCGATAGAGTATTGTGGTGAAGAAGCAACTCTATTTTCAATTTTTGTACTGGCTTGAGGAATCGACTCTGTATTAATCTGATGCTCCACCTGCTTTTGATTTTCTTTATTGGAAGAGTCTTTAAGAGATAAGTTAGGTAGCATAGCAGTTTCATCAAAAATAACATATCTGCTAATCACAACTTTTCTATTTTCAGGACACCATAACTTATACCCTTTTACACCAACTTTATAACCAAGAAAAAACACATTTAATGGATCTCGGTTCCAATTTTCCATTATCAACATGAGCATATGCAGGACACCCAAAGATCTTTAAATCAGAATAATTAGCAGGATTACCAGACCATACCTCTTTTGGAGTCTTTTTCTTAATGGCAATGGATGGAGATCGGTTGATCAAGAAACATGCAGTAGAGGCTGCTTCGGCCCAAAACGACTTTGGTTAGTTGGCATTTGACAACATGCATCGAACCTTCTCCATAATCGTTCTGTTCATTCGTTCTGCAACGCCGTTTTACTGTGGAGTATGACGAACTGTCAAGTGTCTCACGATTCTTTCTGACTTGCATAGTTTATTAAACTCATTTGAACAAAAATCTAAGCCATTATCTGTGCGGAGGTATTTTATTTGTTTTCCCGTCTGTTTTTCAATCATAGTTTTCCAAGACTTAAATGCGGAAAACACATCGCTTTTCTGCTTCAAGAAGAATGCCCAAACTTTTTTAGAAAAATCATCAATAAAAGTTAGCATATAATTAGCTCCACCTCTTGAAGGCACTATTGATGGCCCCACAGATCGTAATGAATATACTCCAATGTTCCTTCGTGTTATGGATTCCTCCGGTGAATCGAACTCTCTTTTGCTTCCCAAAAATGCGGTGTGCTCACGTAACTTGATTTGCAAATTCCTTGCCCATCAAGAAGTCCTCTTTTGCTCAATTCTGCCATGCCATTCTCACTCATATGCCCTAGGCGCATATGCCAAAGTTTAGTAATATCATCATCCGACAAGGAAGAGGAAGCGGCAAACCAGATCACCAATAACAGATGAACCACGCAAAAAAACATATAACTTGGCGGTCTTTCTCTACCATTTCATCACAATGAGGGAGCCTTTGGAAATCTTCAAAATCCCACTTTCAGCTGTGTATTTGTACCCTCTTGAATCAAGAGCACTCAACGAAATTAAATTTCTCTTCAATTCTGGAACATGCCGTACGTCACTAAGTGTTCTGATAACTCCATCAAACATCTTAACTTTAATTGTTCCAACACCTGCGATTTTACACGAAGCATTATTTCCCATCAAAACAACACCTTCAGACACTGTTTCATAATTTGTAAACCAATCCCGATTAGGACTCATGTGGAAGGCGCAGCCTGAATCAAGCATCCACTCCTCGCTCACTTTAGAATTGTTGACAGAAGCGACTAGAAGTTCACCATCGCTGTAGTATTCTACAACATTAGCTTCACCGGAATTTTCTGGTTGTTTTCCCTTTTGATTCGTAGCCTCCCTTTTAATCTTGTTCTGTAGTTTATAGCACTCAGATTTAATGTGCCCTTTCTTCTTGCAAAAGTTACAAGTTTTACCTCTGTTTGAAGACTTCGATCTACCCTTAGATTTACCGTGAGGATTCCGTTCTTGTGTCCTTCCACGATCATCATCAGCATTTCGATCTTGTCTCCCACGAACAATGAGACCCTCTCTCTGAGAGTCGGGTTTAACCACAAGATGCTTCATCTTATCATACGAGGTCAAAGAATCATAAACCTCATCAACTGTGAGAGACTCGCGGCTATATAAAATCGTGTCTCTGAAGGTTGAATAAGACGGGGGCAACGAACAAAGTAGAATCAACCCTAGATCTTCCTTATCATACTGAACCTCCATGGCCTCCAAGTTTGAGAGAATTTCTTTAAACACTGTTAAGTGTTCGTGCATAGATGCACCTTCCTCCAAACGATGAGCATAAATACGTTGCTTCATATGCAACTTGCTGGTTAGAGTTTTCGACATACATATTTGTTCTAGCCTCTTCCATAATGCAGCGGCGGTCTTTTCCATCATCACATCCTGCAAAATTTCGTTAGACAAATACAGATGTAACTGTGTTAATGCCTTTCGATCCTTGCGCTTCTTCTCTTCCTCCGTCAATGTCGAAGGCATCTTATCTACCCCTAGCAGGGCTTCCTCTAAATCCATTTGTGCAAGAATTGCCTGTATCTTTATCTGCCACAACGCGAATCTGGTGTTGCGATCCAATAGCGGAATTTCATACTTTAAGTACGCCATTACCGTGATCGAGATGAAAAACTCGGAAACTCTGATACCAATTTGTGAAAAATATAAATGTCGGTAATGACAATATATATCGCAAAGAAAAGAGAAATAAAATAAAGAACACACAGATTTTACGTGGAAACCCTTTCGGGAAAAAAACCACGGGCAGAGGAGAAGAAAATTCACTATGTCGAATTCGAACTCGGTTACAAGAGGAGTTTCGACTACATCTATTTATAGGTTGAAAAAACCTAATTCTAATCAAAGTAAAAATATATTATGCTAATAAATGCCAAATATATTATACTCATAAATACTAAATCTTCTAGAAAGAAGATATATTTTGTTTAACTTGACTTGCAAGCAATATCTTAGAATTTGATTCACACAACTCTAACAGCTTCCAATCGGTGCTGTAGTTGTACGAAATCACCATTGTTCATTGATCACTGTAAATCAGAGTTTTAAAATTTATAAAAGAATGATCGAACACAGAAACCAACTCGACAACGATTAAAGGCAAGTGCACCTATCGAGAACAAAGAGTATAGTTTAGGCAAGACCGAATTATCGAACCCAAAGGAACTAAAAGTACTAATACTCACCGCCTTTTTATTATTTAGCCTTAATATAAAGTGATGGTTGTTTAAACTAAAACTAATCTACTCACTAAGCTAAGACGCAAAGACAAAAAGAATGAATTCGGAAATAACTTTTGGAAAAACTCGGTTGACTCAAGCGATACCCTTAGGAAAAATCCACCTAGACTTCACTTGTTATTTAACCTTGAACCATATGATTTATTTACTTAGTTTGATCCTTGAGACTCCCTAACGTATATTAAACCCTCTCTCGAGGCGAATAACGCCTAACCCTAGGTTAATTAGTGGAACTCTCGTTAAACTTATAATAACCCCTAGAATAGCGATAAATCAATCATGGACTCCCATATTAGGTTTCACCCTAATCCAAAAAATCTCGTCACCCTATCTCTAGGCGTGCGATCAACTCCGCTTTAATTATGTTGGATCTACTCTTAGGCGTGGTCTATTCCTCCTCCACCTAAGCACATTAGATTTGGATTAAGTTCACACAATTAAGAACAAACTAAGTTATTATCATATAATTCAAAAAATCAAATAACAAGATTCATCATAGGTTTCATCCCCTTCGGGTATCCAAAGGTTTAGCTCATAACAATAAAGGAAAACATCTCAAGAGAAAAGATAAAACAAAACATAAGAAATCCCTAAAACCCCCTGAAGGAATTGAAGAGGAGATCCTCCGTCTTGAGTAGAATTCTGGCTTCTTGAGAAGGATTAACTAGCTATCTTCGAGTGATTCCCACAAATCTGACCTTTCCGGCTTGGCTTTTTAGCCTAGCTTTCCGCCCCCCTTTCAGCTGGTACCTAGGGTGTATTTATAGGCTTTTGAAACACGTTTCTTTCTCCCTAAGTATCCTTTCCCGAATGAAATTTCTCTTCTCCATGGCAGAGGCACGGCCATGGCACACGCCCGTGTAAATCGTGGTCAAGCCGTGTTCGACACTGTTGAATGAGGCACGGTCGTGTAAATCGTGGTAAGGCCGTGTTCTAGTAAGAATGGTGGCACGGCTGTGTGGCTTGAAGTCCAGGCCGTGTTGATTTCGTGGCTTGGCCCAACTTGGTCCGTTTTAAGCCCGTTTCTCATTCTTTTCGTCATCGGGTGCTTTCCTGAGCATAAGACATGAAAAGAAGGGATTAAGAGCACCTTTTTACATAAATTTGGGCTTAAATCATCCAAAAGCATACTAAATGTGGGCTTAGAATATGTTACTTTTACGGTTTATCATTCATTTGAAGGTAAGGGTTTTTGTGGTTTAAAGGTTTGTATGTTTCAGGGTAGTTCGGTTTGGTATCGTTTTAAGTGTCTAATTTATTGGTAAATTTTAGGTACTGTGGGGCTCGGGAGTGTTTTCGCATCAAAATCGTACCAGGTGTGCACCCAAAATGCAAAAAATAAAACTTCGAGAAAAGCTGAAAAACTGTTCTGTCGATGCCACACGGGCGTGTGGTCGCCCGTGTGGTTGACCGTGTGCGTGACACGACCGTGTGGTCGACGAAGGCATGGCCGTGCGCATGACATGGCCGTGTGGTGCTGTGGGTGTAGCCATGTGGGCCACACGGGCTAGGCCAAGTTAGGCGTGTGGTCCACACGGGCATGTAGATTTTGGGCCTGGCCGTGTGGGCCACAAGGGCAAGGCCAATTTGGGCGTGTGGGCCTACACGGGCATGTGGGCCCATATTTTTTGAAATTTTCCCTAGGGTTGCACGGGTCGTTCCGATTAACTATGGGCCTACTGTAGGGTCAGTAAGGGCTAACCAAACCCTATTTTGCATGCTATGATATTATGATAGACTGATCTAAGTAGGATACTAAATGTATGTCTGTTATCTATATAGAAGCATGTTGAGCATGTCTAATCTGTAATTTCTGTATATGTTTTTTGTAACTGTTTTTGGGGTGAGATTTGTATATGTAGAGGAAGTGTTCTGTATGGCGGTCATCGTCCATATTCTGGCAGCATGGCTGCATATTATCTAATATGTGACATAATGGCACGATATGGTGTGTAGGGATGTGTGGGTGTTTTTAACCTCACATGGTGTGTTGGAATGGACAGAGTTGGTGTGTAGAGGATGGGGGTAGGATTCTGCGTATCGGTATCTGTTATCTGTATCTGAATTGGACATAAGTCCGTATTTGTATTTGACTGAGCATGAGATTTCTGAATGTTTTGCCTGCCTATTTTTGTTGGGTTACACACTGAGTTTACGAAAACTCACATCTGTTTGTCTGTTCTATTCAGGTAATCCACAGGCTTAGGCAGATCGGTGCGGCAGAGACTCAGCGGTGACCACTCGAATGTAAATTGATAAAACTTAATTATTCATGGGTTATTCGTGAATTTGGTTATATTTTGAGAATTTGTAATTCCGGGACTATCTGGTTTATCGAAACAACTCAATTTTCAAAACCCATTCTTTGTGATGTCTTTGGATTCGGCCATAACGTCTAGGTCGGGTTTAGGGTGTTACAAACATGGTCATGGTATTCAATTTTTTTGTGACGTTTACATTAAATTTATTAGCAATTGTGACGAAAATAAATTATCACAATTACTGTTCTTTTGTGATCGAACTCTCGACATAACAATCATAAGTAATTGTGACAAAGTAAATCATAGCTTAAATGAATATTGATGTATATGCTACGGCTAATCAAACAACTTGATTCAATAAAATGTTTGAGATATAAACTAAATCCTTAACAATTCTTTTAAAAAATTTCCACATCGACACTTTATTTGGTGTAATTGACGTCATGATGATGAACAATAGATTCATCTTACAGTTTAAAAAAAAAATACAACATAACCACATAACCTTATTTAGATATCAAATATGATAAAAACTACTAAAAAACATAAATTAATACTTAAACTGTAAAAACATGAATTAACACTACAATGACTTGATTTAGTTATTAGACAAGCTAAAATTATGTGAAAATGGATATAAATAGTAGTGTATATCGTGGCAGATGATTATTGTAAAAATATACACCTTAATTCTAGTCCCCTTAAAAAAAATTTGACTTCGCCCTTGCCACCAACGTTAACCAAAATGTCGTCGCCGACGACGCTAATGGCCTTTGTCTATCTTCCTTGTTATTATTATTAGAATCTACTTCGATGGCTTTAAAGTTGTTTTTATAAGTGCAGTTTCTACGACAATGCTTTCCTTTCTTACCAAGCCCTAAGTGACCATAAATCCAACCATCGAAAACCCTCCACCGATGTCTATAATCTATCTACCACCACAACCTCCATCACTAGTGATAGTGTAAAGCCCATGAATGTTTTATATTTGCCAAAAGACTTTCCCTACAGGCCAAACCTTCGAGCAGCCACAGAAGATGCTACTACGAAGGTGGCAGCCACAGAGGCCAGTTTGGCATTGATATTTCTATTGAGAAGTTCTTTTAAAGTGCTTCGTTTGGAAAAAAAAAGTATTGTGAAAATATGTAGTTTGTCAATTTCAAGTGTTTGACATTATTGTCAAAAATTGCGCTGAAAAGTTAAAATGTTTATTTTAGACATGATGTTGGAAATTAAAAATAAATTAATTTAGATAATATTAAAATAAATTTACTTATTATAATCATTATCATCATACATGGTAAGATAATCTGCAATTTACTATTGATAGCATCATAATATCTGTTATTTCCTTCTATGCACTTTGGGGCTTTTTTTTTCTACATTTCTATATAAATTCTATACCAACAATTTAGTTCTTAAGAACACAATTGATGAAACAAGATTTATATACAATTGATCAATGAGACAAGATTTATAACTACAACATTCAAAAAGCACATTTACCTATTTGATTAAAGATTAGATTCAATTATTAATTGTACCAGAAAAAGAGAGAGAAATTCAATTACTAACACGATAATCAGTCGTTAAATATCAAATGGATGTTATCAATTTGTTGAAACAAATTCTTTATAGTACCATAGACTAACTAAGCGCAACTAGTTATAACACTTTTGGCAAGTGACAGATTATTTGTTTGAGCCTATAATTTCTAGGGTTTTTCTGTCCTATATATATGCATTCTATCTTGTAAGAATTTCATTCCGCAATATATCTGAAAAGGTTAATAAAGCATTTTTCCTTTTTAACCTTTTTGCTTGTTTCTTTTGTCCTCAAATATTTTAGCAATGGCAAGCACAGGAAAGAAAATTAGGGGACGAAAAAAGACTCAAATGAAAATGATAGAAAACAAGGAAGATCGGTTACTCACATTCTCGAAACGCCGACTGGGAATCTATAAAAAAATAAGTGAGCTTTCCATTTTATGTGCTACGGAGATCCTTTTTATTGTCTTCTCTCCTACAGGTAAACCCTTTTCATTTGGTTGCCCGTCTATTGAATCTGTTTCAAACCGCTTTTTGAGCAGAAATAGACCTATAAATGACAACACTAACATTCTCATTGAAGCTTACCGTATGGTATGTAACATCCTGAATTTTTGGGCCTATGCGTTTAATGGGTGGATATGTTTAATGTGTTAATTTAAGTGTTAGGGGTCCAAATTGGGCTCAGGCTTAGGTAGAGGCCTTGATTAAAATTATCTGTTTGGGCATTATAGGGTTTAAAAGGTAGTATCTATGTTTAAAATACCAAAGTGGGCTTGTGGCCCAATCTTAGAAGGTGACGCCACACAAGGGAGTAAGGGGCCCAAATTTAAGTTTTATGGAGCCCAATTCTTTTAATTTAAGTTAGCTAAATTTTGGGCATTAGGATTAGGTGGAGTGGATGGCAACAAGGCTAAAATTTAGGGGTTTTAATGTTTAAAATATGTGGATAATAAGCAGATAAAGGCTATTATTTAGGAATTTATTTTATGTGGATAATAAGCAGATAAAGGCTAAAATTTAGGGATTTTAATGATTAAAATATGTGGATAATATGCTGATAAAGGAGGGAGGAGTTAGAGATAATTAAGTCTCTTTTAGATGAGCTAGTAGATTAAGATAAAGGAGAAAAGATAGGATTTATCTGCAAGGTTAGGTAAGTCTTAAATTTCTATAAATAGGGGAATATCTCTTCAATTTCAGCATTTGGGTTTTTCTCTCATTCTTTTCTCTTCTTCTCTGAGTAAAAGTCGAAATCTCTAAGCCTATTCCCTCATCTTCACTTTGATTCAAAAGCCGAAACTCTTTCCATTCTTTTTCTTCCTAACCGAAATCTTCATGTCTCTTCCTTATTTTCTTTTCTTCTTCTCTTTTCCTGTCAGAAACCGAAACTCTTCACTCAAGTATTTTAAAAGCCAAAGACACATCAGCCTTCTCTTGTTCATACTTTTTCTGGATTTTCCTAAAAGTCAAATCCCTAGATCTCATCTCCTGTGATTGCCGAATTACTTCGTGGTGCCTACTTGTGCCGAAATCAAGGGAACTTTAGTGGAGTCAATCGCATAGGTCTCTAAGTTATAGAATCGTGTTACTTTCGGGATTTCAAGGTAAGGGATCTATTCGTTTTAACGTGTAATTTGGGATTTATTAACCTTGGCCGATTGTTGAAGGGGCTAAATCTTTGTGTGTTTTTCCGGCTTTTGAGCAAGGCTTTACATTGAGGATAATAGATCCTGGATAGCAAGGAAATCGACTAAGAATATTGGATTTAGCGATATCGTGTGTGTAATTCTCCACACCATCTAGATCTGTTTGATTAATATATGAAAATAAGTATTACATGTTTTGTTAAATGCCAAAACCAGGCATATTGACGGAACCCAAAGAGGGTAAAGCAAATCACCAGTTAGTAAATGATCCGATTAAATGTTATAAGTATACGATTTTATGTGATTGCACGGTTGGGTTGATGAAAGGAGGAAGTTATACGTTTTATGTGTAGCGGTTTATACCGTGATCTCATTATATGTTATAGCGGCTAATGCCGTGATTCATTATAAGGGCTTCGGCCATAATATGTTGATGAGCGACATGACCGCCATCTTGGCGTGTAGCGGTGTGGGTCGATTGTAGAAATCCCCAATGGTGTGAATGGTCGTGATGCGGGCGTGTAGCGGATGGAAACCTAGGCAAATGGGTTGGGCCTTGCATATTATTTGTTATTTTTTTATAAATGGAATTATTAATCTGCTTTATGGGCCTAAGGCTAAAATCTAGTGGTGCATGAGGGTTGCACACTCGAGTCTCGCGACTCACCCTATTAATTAACCTTTCGGGTGATACCTAGTGCTTGGACCGGGCCGAGAGGAACGCAAGGTGGCCATGCAAAAGACCAACTGGATCCAAAGAAAAAGTCTCAAGTTAATACTTTATATTTTTAATTAATGGATTTTAAATCTCGTTGTAATAAGGCTATGGGCCACTAGTTAATGTTTTGTTTTATTTTGGGCTTTAATTACTTTTAGTTATTTAAATTCTTATTGAACTAATGTATCTATTTAAATTTGGGTTTTTAATTTATGAAGGCATATTTTATTTAAACTATCAACTATTAAATTTCTCTCGAATAAGAAGATAAACTTTAGGAAAAAAAATATTTTTTCTAAAAATACTACATGTTCTTCCAAAATTTTCTTAGTGACATACCAGATCCGGTCGTGGTGTTTGGGCCGGGTTTGGGGTGTTACATGGTAAGAACCAATAAACTTGTCCAGCACTACAATGAGGTCCATAGCCAAATGGAAGCAATCAAAAGGAAAAAAAAGGTGCTTGTTTCCGCTCAGCAGACAAGTGAGACAAACAATACTAATCATTGGTGGAAAACTCCCATCCATCAATGTAACCCAAGGGAACTCGATGAACTATACTCCCGTTTCTCAGAGCTTGCCCACATGTTCCATATCGCCTGGTGCAAGAAGATTGCAAACGCTTCATCAATGCCGGCTTCAACATATTTTGGCAATGGCCAGCATCGCCGAGAGTTCTAAAACAACTTAAACTTCATTGAATATAAAAGGTTCCATCTCATAGAGCCAACCAACATCAAGTTTTCACTGCTTAGGGGACAAGACTATTTCCATTTCAATTATTCTATATGTTCACCAGCGGCATCAATTCATCTATATGTTTTCAATAAACTAGTGATTAATAAAAGTATAGTCGCATGTATTTCCATATTTCACTACTCCAAATATATATAATTTTACTTTTTTGCTAAAGCATGAGTATTTACTTATATTAATGACTCAATCAAATTTTAATTCCTATAAATATATACTTAAAACCAAAAAAAAATCAAATTATTATTTTTTTCTTAATTATCTTTTTATTTTTCTTTTTTGGTAATTTTAATTGTTCATTTTATGATCTATGTTTGTACGTCTTCAAATTTTGAACATGTGTTTTTACATTGAAAATACAATGTACTTTACCATTACACTCAATCACTTATTGATTTTTTTTCTTTTAATCTTAAATATATTAGTATTGCTAATTACACAGCATGATGACTTTGATATGTATTACACTAGCATTTTCTCTACGCTTGTGCCAGAATTTTCAAATATTTTTTTAAAATTTATTCATTTAATTAACTGTGAATATTATTTTGAAATTAAATTTTATAAAATAATATTTTTTTGTTGATTATAAAATTAAATTGATGATAGTTAAGATTAGGTATAAATTTTAAATTGATTAGTAAGTCAACATGAATCTTTAAAAAAAATTAAAGAAATCTTATTTTAAAATTGTTTATTTTAAATTTTAAAGAATTTAATATTTTTCTTGAGTAAAACCCGGAAATGATCGTATAATGTAATTGTGAAATGTTTTGATTATAAATGCTTGAATTATGATGTAATTTGTCTATTTAAATGTATGTAATTGTTTCGGTATTGATTATATCATCTTGTAACTTGGACCCGGCGATCGGGTCGGGAGAGAGATGTTACAAATAGATTCATGTATAGATAATGCATCAAATACAAACTCTTAAAATAAATGAATAAATCTCAAAATTATACATGAACTTTGATTTAGTGCAATTATCCACATGAAACTCTAGTTGTGGTTCAAATGTATACTTGAAACTTTAATTTTGATTTAATCATGCACATTTAAAGAAATAAATACATCAATTTATTTTTATATTAGATAAATATAATTATTTATGTATGCAATATATAAACATAAAATGATGTTATAACAATAATTGTGTTAATAATTTACAAGAATTAGATCAAATCAAAATTTCGTGTATAAAATTACACAAAATTAAAGTTCATGTATACAATTGCACATTAAACCATAGTTCATGTATACTTTTAGGATTTATCTCTAAAATAAACTAAGATTATGCCACACTCGAAGTAAATTCTTTATGTAAAATATATATTTAGAAATAATAATTTATTGAATTATATATATAGGTACATCACTAAAGGTTTTGTATACAATTTTTTTTATCAACATTGGGTTTGATCCTCGACTCTTATGTAAAAATATGAAAAGACAAAAACATCATTACAATAGTATTTATTATTTAAGAATTATTTTTTATATCCTTTCTTAATTGGGTTGGTGGCTAGACACGTACTCAATCAAGAGCAATATTATAATGATAAGACAATGAGGAGATGGTGGTGGTGATAAGGAGGTCAATTCACCTGAGTCAGGTGGAGAGCTGGAATATGTAAGAAGGAGGAGAAAGGAGGTAAGAGACAAGAGAGGAGGAGATTGATGGTTTAGTATGTTCCTAGGGCTGCTGAAAAGGAAGGCAGGGATCCCCTTTCTCATCGTGCCTTGGGGTATTTATAGGGGAGAGTACCCTTTACCCGATAAAGTCATGTTGCAAGCAAACTCGGGATATAATAAACATGTGGTCGGCCAAATGGCAAGGTTTACGTGTACAACTCGAACATTCCTTTACTGAGGTAGTATTCTGAGGATCGTACACAAGGGATTGTTATACTACTAAATTAATTACATGAAAATAATTACTAATCTAATCGAGTTACAAATTAGTAGTGCAAATTCCAAATTAAGATGACAATAAAACTAAATTAAACTAAAACTAAACCTAAGTTAAATTAACTTCCTATTCTTAGTTGCAAATTAACGAGCTACTTAGCCTAGAATCAATTGAATCTCTAATTATTAATTAAGTCAATAACTACCCTTAATTGAATTATTTATCACTCTTAACAAAGAATACCCTTTCGGTCTCATTCTCGTTAAGAGTTACCACCTAAGATACCCTTTCGGTCTCACTTGTAACATCCTGAAAAGGGCCTATGCATTTTTGGTTTAATTGTACGAAATGACATATCTTATGTGTTATGAATATATTTTGAACACTTTTGGAAACCTGGAAATGTATGGAAATGTTAAGTTTAAAAGAGGAAAGTGAACATTTTTAGAACCTTGGAAATGTAAGGAAATGTCTTGTAAGGAAATGTCATGGAAATGTAAGGAAATGTCTTGGAAATGTAAGGAAATGTCTTGTAAGGAAATGTCATGGAAATGTAAGGAAATGTCAAGTTTACAGAGCCGATCGAAAATTTTTGGAAACTTAGAAAGGACCTAGAAATGACGAGTTTTAAGGTTTAAAAGGGAAAATTAAGGCAAGGTGGCCTTAAAAGAAAAAAGTTTGTGAAATTTGACACACAAACAGGCTTGGAAAAGTGGCCTGAAGATGCCACTTAGGGCCTATGGAAATGGCGCCATATGCAAGAGGAATGGGCCTAAGTTCGAGTCACATGGGAAGCAAATAAAAGAAATTTTATTTTGCTACAAGGAGCAGAGAGGTGGATGGCACATGGCTATAAATTAGGAGCTTTTATTATTTTATAAATAATGGATAAATAAGGGATTTATTTATCATTATTTTCAAGAGATAATTGTTGGATTAAATTCTTTTAATTTGAATAAAGAGATAAAGAGGAAAATAAGGGGAGAAGTGATGGCCAAGTAAGGGACTTTGAGTTTAATAATTTCGGCTAAGTAAGGATAGTTGCTGAATTATCTTTTAATTTAAGTGATAATTAAAGGATAAAGTTATCGATAGAGGAGTGGTGGCCAAGTAAGGGACTCCTTAGATGATAATTTCGGCTATAAAAGGAAGGAAGGAGGGCTACTCATCAATTTGTGCTTCCTCCTTTCTCTGCCAAATTCTTAGTGCTCTCTTCTCTTCTTTTCTTTCTTTTCTTTTGTCAAGTCGAGATTAAGTAATTGTTGGAACCTAGCCGAATATTTTCCTCTCCATTAAAAGCCATAGCCAATCCTCCATCTTTATTCTTCCTTTTCTTTTCTTTCTAATCCCCCAAAAGCCGAAAGTTGTGAGATCATCATCTAGCCATAGCCAAATCTCTGAAGGTTGAAGTGAAGGTGCAATCGATTTCTTCAAGTAAGGGTAAGATCTCATTCGGTTTCATCCTTTTTCTTAAGATTTGCCAAAATCTAGGACTAACCCCATTAATATCTTGTTGCCAAACTTTGAAGAGATCTTTCGGGATTTACTAAGTGTCGACTACAAGGAAGGAGAAGTTCTTTTCAAGGTACACCATAGGCCACGTGTTCCCTAGTTATTCGGTGAGTTTCGGGATTTAGAATCCACAAGGTAAGTGTCTATAGCATTCGGCCAAGGCCATGTTTGGTAAATATATGTGTTCATTAATTATTCAAAAGCGAAAACTAACCAAGTTAATTGATTCAATGCTTGGCGAATGCAAGAAAGAGTATAGCGAGATTTCAAGACTTGATTCTTAAGTCAAACGGCAACAAGGTAAGTTTAAGTATACTAATCCTACTAGGATTTGGATTTATGGCGAATGGCTTTTTATTAAAGTAGTAGGTGATTAATCTAATGTAGGGATTAAGGATCCAAGCATTAGATCAAGCTTTTCGGGATTTCAAGACCCTTTTTGTAAGTATGATAAGTTGTGGATATTTGGTTAAGAATTCGTATATTGATGATTAAATCGATTGTTACGATTAAGTGTGTTGATGGAGGCGAATACCATTCAAGAAGGGAAAGGGAAGGTCTCTGTCCCCAAGTTTAAGAAGAGATCTATTTCTGCGATTAGGGATTGGCCACCGGGTGTGGACCAAATACGAACAAGAAAGTAGGCAAATAGCCGTAGTATCGCCTAGTGATAGCATCGATGCTCGAAAAGCATAGTTCTCCAAGTGATCGGTGTGTGATTAACCCACTCGCTTTTCCGGGTTTATGGTATATTGTATGTGTTGTGTAAATGCTAATATGTGCAATGGCGATTGTGAATGGTTACCCTTAAGGGGGTATATCGGAAATCAGTCGATTTTAATTATTAAGAATGTGAATATGCCAATGAGAATATGTTTGTATGCCGAATAGCATGTGCATGCATTATTTTACTATGTTATGACATTATCATATGTTGCATGTGCATGGGATGGGATATGAATGTGACTATCGAAGGAAAGGGTGTACTTTATGTGCGTGGTCTAATGTTAGCCTTGTGCTACGTTAGCGCTTGATGTTAGCTATGTGCTTCATCAAGGGAGGTGTTGGCTAGGTGCCCACCTCGGCGGTTGATAGTCGTGTGCATCACCGTGGGTGAATGATATGTGGGATCACTTAGGTGATCGGTGGCTCGACCACGGCCTTGGCAGCAAGTCCGCCAAGGTAAGATATGTGGATCACTTAGTTGATCGGTGGATTAGCCACGGCCTTGAGCGGCAAGTCCGCCAAGGTAAGATATGTGGGATCACTTAGTTGATCGGTGGATTAGCCACGGCCTTGGGCGAGAGTCCGCTAAGGTAGGTGTAACGGATGGATCCTAGGTTGGGTTGGGTGCACTTTGCATAAACTCATTATCTGTCATATGGGTTGATGATGAAATGGGTCAAGCCCGGTATGTGGAAATTATGTGGTTAACTACCTATTAGATGAATGTGATATGAATATGGGCCAAGCCCGAGAATGTGATAACATGTGAATTTGATAATTGATATCGATATATGGGTTAATATGTGGTTAACATGTGGGTGGAATTCAGTGGACTAATTACACACTGAGTCTGTATGACTCACCCAATTTTTATTAAACATCGCAGATGATTCGTGGTGATTGGACCGGGTTGGAGTGGATACGAGGTGGCCCATGCGAGAAGACATCCTCTTTATTTTATTCATTTATTACTAAGAACTTTTGTTTAATTATTTATTGTAATAAGGCCCAGTTAAAGTATTTAAGTATTTCTATTTGAGCATTTTTATTATGTTTAAGCTAGACGACCATTAAATTATAATTGGAAAGTGCTTTTAATTTTGGCAACTTATATTTTAAAAGCTTATAATAAAGTTTTAATTTGGATATTTTTATCAAGCTTATATTATTTAGAATTTTTAATTGGACATGGTTTTCAAATGACAAAATTTTTAATGTTTTTCCCAAAAGTGAAATCAGTCTTCAAACGTTTTTCCGCAGTGGCATTTCAAATTCGGTCGTAACGAATGGGCCGGGTTTGGGGTGTTACATCACTGCTCAGCACAAGTCTCCTAAAGGCTAGCACAACAGAATACCCTTTCTGTCTCACCTATCTATATGTTCTACTAAGGTCGTCAATCCTAATATACTAAGTTCTTTGAAAGACTTGAATAAACACCCAATTTTAGATAATTAATTACATAATTGAATTATTAAATAAGCAATCAATTCATACGAAATATGAAAAAACATAAATTTATTCTACTAATCATACAAACAATCAATTAATAAAATTAACGATAGAGCTATGAATAAACAAAATAGGGAAGAGAATGCTCATAAATTTAATCGATGTATTAGTTTGGTTATGGAACAATCTCTGCTTGCAATCGTTTCAACTTCAAAATGGAAATTTTCCAACTAAGAAAACATAAAAGAAAAACTAAACTAAAGAATAGAAAGATGAAAATTCAAGGTATGGGAAATCTAATCAAGTTTGAATCCCTTTAAATCTGGTTATAATATTGTTTATATAGACAAAAATCAAAAGACTAAATTACCCATTTGTTTATAATGACAATTAGGGTTTTAAGTTGGAAAAAGATCCCTAATTGCCCTTAAAATTGCAGCCAACACATAGAGGAAATTATGGCCACACAAAAACGATGTCTCAACATTCAAATCCAATGTTGCAACATTCAAGCGATGTCGCGACATTCAATTCCAATGTCGCAACGTTCATGGAAGTTTTGTCCCAGGAGTTTGTTCTTACTTCGATCTTTAATGTCACGACTTTCATGGCCTAATATCGCAACATTGGCATCAGTTTCATCCAAAAGTTGTGTCTTTAGATCCCGATACACCCTACATAACCACATAACCTTATTTATATATCAAATATGATAAAAACTACTAAAAAGCATAAATTAATACTTAAACTGTAAAAACATGAATTAACACTACAATGACTTGATTTAGTTATTAGACAGGCTAAAATTATTTGAAAATGTATATAAATAATAGTGTAAATCATGGCAGATGACTATTGTAAAAATATACACCTTAATTTTAGTCCCCTCAAAAAGAATTTTGACTTCGCCGTTGCCACCAACGACAACCAAAAGGTCGTCACCGACGATGCTGATGGCCTTTGTCTATCTTCCTTGTCATTATTATTAGAATCTACTTCGATGGTTTTAAAGTTGTTTTTATAAGTGCAATTTCTATGACAAGGCTTTCCTTTCTTACCAAGCCCTAGGTGACCATAAATCCAACCATAAAAAACCCTCCACCAACGTCGATAATCTATTTACCACCACAACCTCCATTACTAGCGATAGTGTAGAGCCCATGAATGTTTTATATTTGCCATAAGACTTTCCCTACAGGCCAAACCCTTGAGCAGCCACATAGGGTGCCAGTACAAATGTGGCAGCTACAGAGGCCACTTTGGCATTGATATTTCTATTGAGAAGTGCTTTTAAAGTGCTTCGTTTGGAAAAAGTATTGTGAAAATGTGTAGTTTGTCAATTTCAAATGTTTGACACTATTGTCAAAAAAGTATGCTGAAAAGTTAAAATTTTTATTTTAGACATGATGTTGGAAATTAAAAATAAATTAATTTAGATAATATTAAAATAAATTTACTTATTATAATCATTATCATCATACATGGTAAGATAATCTGCAATGTACTATTGATAGCATCATAATATCTGTTATTTCCTTCTATGCACTTTGGGGCTTTTTTTTTTCTTCATTTTTATATAAATTCTATACCAGCAATTTAGTTCTTAAAAACACGATTGATGAAACAAGATTTATATACAATTGATCGATGAGACAAGATTTGTAAATACAACATTCAAAAAACACATTTACCTATTTGATTAAATATTAGATTCAATTATTAATTGTACCAGAAAAAGAGAGAGAAATTCAATTACTAACACGATAATCAGTCATTAAACATCAAACGGATGTTATCAATTTGTTGAAACAATTTTTTTATAGTACCATAGACTAACTCAGCACAACTAATTATAACACTTTTGGTAAGTGATGATTATTTGTTTGAGCCTATAATTTTAGGGTTTTTTCATGTCCTATATATATGTATTCTATCCTATAAGAATTTCATTCCGCAATATATCTGAAAAGGTTAATAAAGCATTTTTCCTTTTTAACCTTTTTGCTTGTTTCTTTTATCCTCAGATCTTTTAGCAATGGCAAGCACAGGAAAGACAACTAGGGGACGAAAAAAGACTCAAATGAAAATGATAGAAAACAAGGAAGATCGGTTACTCACATTCTCGAAATGCCGACTGGGAATCTATAAAAAAATAAGTGAGCTTTCCATTTTATGTGGTACGGAGATCCTTTTTATTGTCTTCTCTCCTACAGGTAAACCCTTTTCATTTGGTTGCCCGTCTATTGAATATGTTTCAAACCGCTTTTTGAGCAGAAATATACCTATAAATGACAATACTAACATTCTCATTGAAGCTTACCGTATGGTAAGAACCAATAAACTTGTCCAGCACTACAATGAGGTCCATAACCAAATGGATGCAATCAAAAGGAAAAAAAAGGTGCTTGTTTCAGCTCAGCAGACAAGTGGGACAAACAATACTAATCATTGGTGGAAAACTCCCATCCATCAATGTAACCCAAGGGAACTCGATAAACTATACTCCCGTTACTCAGAGCTTGCCCACCTGTGCCATATCGCCTGGTGCAAGAAGATTGCAAACTCTTCTTCAATGCCAGCTTCAACATATTTTGGCAATGGCCACCATCGCCAAGAGTTCTAAAACAACTTGAACTTTATTGAATATAAAAGGTTCCACCTCATAGAGCCAACCAACATCAAGTTTTCACTGCTTAGGGGACAAGACTATTTCCATTTCAATATTCTATATGTTCGCCAACGGTATCAATTCATATATATGTTTTCAATAAACCGATGATTAATAAAAGTATAGTCGCATCTATTTCCATAATTCACTACTCCAAATATATATAATTTTACTTTTTTTTTGCTAAAGCTTGATTATTTACTTATATTAATGACTCAATCAATTTTTAATTCATATAAATATATACTTAAAACCAAAAAAAATAAAACTATTATTGTTTTCTTAATTATCTTTTTATTTTTCTTGAAACTCTTTTGCACACCAAAGATAGGTGAGGGCAAATATAACCTTAAAATAGTGGCTTGATACACGCCTTGGAGCCTTGTCCTATTTCTTCTTTTTCTGTTTGAGTTCCGTTTGTGTGTTCAAGATTTTTCTCACCGGAAATCTGTACTAACATCATATTGTTTAAATTTTTAAGTAAATAGCATTTGATCGATTAATTATCATTTATTAAATGAAATTGGTCTTAATTAAAATATTATTTCAATAAAATGTTAAATTTCACGTGAAGAAATCTCTTAATCATATTTTAGTAAATAAAAATAATCTTCAATGAGCGAAATTAAAGATATCAATTATGTAAACTATTAAGTTCCCTAATTAAATATTCTACTATGAATTTGAAATATTATAAACTTATAAATTGATTACTTGAATTTGTTAACTCATGATAAACTAATTAATGTAATTTGATAATTCTTGTTGATTAATTAAACTTGTTATATTTATGAATTTTATAATTAATCATGTGAACTAATGTAAAATGAAATATGCATAACAACAATAATGCATGCACCTGTAAACAATAATGCATGCATAACAACTTTCTTTCGTTTTTTAACATAATTCCCATTTTTTTTATTTGATGAAAATTCACGATATGAATTCTATAGTAAATTTATAACGATTATCTCTCTATAACAGCTTGTCGTTATAGGTGTATAACAGTCCGTTCTCTATAACAAACAAAATCTAGGCAAACAAATGGACTGCTATAGAGAGGATTGACTGTATTATTAAAAATTCAAGTATAATAATTAAAATATGCATATAAATTTTTATATTACAAAAAAACACACAAAATCATGTGAATTGAAAAATAAATGCAAACTTTGGGGCCAATAAATTATCATATTTTTAGATATTTAATGTGGGCTAAAAATAATTTGAACGATGAGCCAAATATAATGACTAAATTGAAAATTAACAAATTTTAGGAGATTTGGGCCTTGCTAGGCTTCTCTAGTTTCGCCCTTGTTTTTCATGCATCATATTGCATTGGTAGAACACGTCATGCTTACATATTCTGACGTGTTCTAAAATGTATAATTTGCAATATAATAAATTACATAGTTGTTATTTCCATCTATGCACTTTGAGTTTTTTTTTCCCTTCATTTCCATATAAGTCCTCCCTCGACCCTCATTCAGAACATTCAATTAATTATAAGACAACAATTGAGTCCTTAAAAACACGATTGATGAGACAAGATCTATATACGATGAATCGATGAGATAAGATTTATAAATGTCGCATTCAAGAAATACATAATTCACTTATCTAATCTAGTATTAGACTCAATTATTAACACAAGAATCAATCATTAAACATAAAATGGATATTATCAATTTGGTTAAACAAATTCATTGTATCACAGAACAAATTATACACACTTTTGGTAAGTGACAAACGATTACCATTAAAAGACCTAATTTCATTTGTTTGAGCCTCTAATTCTTTGACCTTTTCTGTCCTATATATATGCATTCCGTCCATAAGAATTCCATTCCTTAGTATCTTAGAAGGCTAATAAAGCATTCATTTTTAACCTTTTTGCTTGTTTTTTGTCCAAAGATCTTTTAGCAATAGCAAACATATGAAAGAAAAGTAGGGGAAAAAAAAACTTGATATGAAAATGATCGAAAATGAGGATGATCGATTGATCACATTTTTGAAACGCCAATCTGGAATCTATAAAAAAAAAATACGTGAGCTCTCCATTTTATATGGTATTGAGATTCTTTTTATTATCTTCCCTCCGAAAGGTAAATCGTTTTCATTTGATTACTCTTCTATTGAATCTATTGCTAAACACTTTTTGAACAAAATGCTTTATTAGTCTTCTTGGATATTTTGGAATTATAAAGTTCTTATCAGATGGGATGCATATATAAAACATAAAACTCAAGAATTAAAGGCTCAAATAAATGAAATTAGGTCTTTTGTCACTTATCAAAAGTGTGTTTAGTTAGTTGTGTTTAGTTAGCGTACTATGAAAAATCTATTTCAACAAATTGATAATATCCATCTAATGTTTAACAATCAATTATCGTGTTAGTAATTAGTCTAATATTGAATCAAGTGGGCACATGTATTTCTTCAATGTGGTATTCATAAATCTTGTCTCATCGATTAATTGTATATAGATCTTGTCTCATCAATCGTGTTTTTAAGGACTTGATCATTGATAGCTCATCGCCCACAAACATATTGCATTGTATTGCCATTTTTTTATTGTGCAAAATGCTTGAAAGAGAAAGAACCTCTAAAGAAATGGAGAAAAAAAAGACCTAAAGTATATAGAAGGAAATAACCGGCATCTAATTTATTGCATTGCTAATTATGGTATATACTATATTTGCAATGCAAAAAATTAGATATTTCTTCTATGCACTTTTAAGGTTTTTTCCATTTATTTGCAACCCTTCCTTCTTTCAAACATTTTGCACAACTTGCACGCTACACAAATTGTAAAACAATGCAATATGTCTGCAAACTATATGACAACAATTGGGTCTTTAAAAGCATGATGGATGAGATAAGATTTATATACGATTGATCAACGAGATAAGATTTATAAGTATTGTATTCAAGAAATATCTTTACTTGATCCAATATTAGACTCAATTACTAACAAGCTAATAAATAGTTAAACATCAAATGGATATTGTAACACCCCAAACCCGGCCCAAACGTTACAACCAGATCTGGTATGCTACGGTTTTAAGGTTAAAAACTTTACTTGGAATGATTCTGAAAAACTTAGTCGTTTTTGTAGATAATCTTTAAATAGGTGGCACTGGTAGAAAATCTTTGAAATTTTATTTTTTTCCAAAACAAGTGTTATTTTAAATAATGTGTGAAAATCCCATTTTATTTCTTTTAATCATAAGTCCTTGATCATGAATGAAAAAACATAAACATTGACAAGTATCAATCGATAACCTAAGCGATGGAGGCCTTATTACATCAAAAAATTCCAAAATTTAAACTTAAAATAAAATGGAAATTTAATAAATAAAGGACTTGTTGGCCCCACGAGTTCGCCTTGTAACAACCCAAACCCGGCCCAAACACTACGACCGAATTTGATTTGTTACGGAGAAAAACCTTGTGAACACCATTTCGATACCTGTTAAATTTTTATTGAAAACTTCTCGTTTTCGGTTATCTTGTCAAAGCTATCCTTAGATTTAATTTGAAATTTTAATTAAGTCCGATTATTATACCAGTTTCAAGTGTGCCCGATGGCACGATTAAACTTTTTCGTGTTAACTTAAGAAAACATGTGACTTAAGCTCATTTTAATAGTATAGTTTAAGCGAACATCCAACATAAAAGAAAATAACACATATATAGTTTATGGAGGCCTTATTACAACCAAAGTAAAAATAAGCAAAATTTAAAGTTCTATAAATTTAAATTCACTGCATGGCCACCTCGAGTCCAACCGGCTCCTCCACCGCCATCTACGAGTCACCTGAAAAATGTTAAAGGAGAAGGTGAGTCACCAAGACTCAGTATGTAACCCTTCCCCCGGTTAATACAACGTTTCATACACAACATATAACAGTTAATTATGCAGAGTATCGTGTACCCAACCTAGCCAACCAACCACCTTTGTCTACCCCATGTGGTACCAAACCACTTTGGTGACCGTAGTCACGGTGTGTTACCAAAACACTTGGTGGTGCCAAACCACTTTGGTGACGTATAGTCACAATGTGCTACCAAAGCAACGGTGTCCGTGAGACACAAATCGGGTGATGGGGCCAACCCATCGTGTGATACCAAATCAGCGCGCGATTTATCCCATATCTCAAGTGGGGCCAACCCACGGTGGTGTTAACCACGAGGGACAAGTCGCTATGAGGTGCCAAACCTCTGGAGGTACCAAACCTCTGGTGACATATAGTCACGATGTGCTACCAAAGCAACGGTGCTCGTCGACCGCGATATCACTTGCCCCCTCCTCTCATCAACCCATGTCAAGCAGTTAACAACAGGACATACATATATCACGTGTATCAAATAATCCATGCTTCCCAAAAGCATTATTATCAATCTCATACAAATAGAGACTTACCGGGATCCTTGCTTGTACCATTAAGGCACTACTGCCATATCTACATAGAGCAGATTTACACATAACATACACTTAATACACTTTATTAACTATTATAAGTGTGTATGTACACACCTGATATCGATGGTAGTCCTAAATCCCGAAAAGAAAGCGTTGGTCACCACAGATCCACTTGTCCTATATTCGGCCAAATCCATGGATTAGTCTTATGGCCTATTCGGCTTAATTAACTTATTTGGGAGGGGTTCCTTGTGAACCCGAGATCTTACCTTAACATTCTTTGCTATTATCTACAGTACTTGATACTCGAATGCGCTCATCGACCATCATTGATTAGCAAGTAAACCAATAACCTTCGCTTTTAATCAAATTGCTAGAGTAAGGAGATTGATCTTACCACCACTTACCGAAATTGAACACTAGAGATCGGTGTGAGTCGATTGTTTTACTTCACTGAATACCTATAAGAAATCGGTTACTAACCGTTTAGAAGCCATTGCCGAAATCGGCACCTCTCCTTGTAAAAGAAATCGGAGAAAAAGAAAGAAAAGGGAAGATGGACATTCGGCCAAGATCACTTACCACCTCATGAACCGATTGAAAGAGAGTCCAGAGGAGATTATTCCCTGCTTGCTATTCGGCCAAGTCTTGGAATATGAAGAGGGAAATTCGCTATCGAGAAGGAAAAAGGAAAGGAAGACAAATGAAGAAATCGGCACTTCCAATGGTATATTCGGCGGAGAGAGTTAATAGGGAGGAAAGAAGTTTCGGCTAAAGAGCTTGAGAGAATGGTGAAAACAAAAGAGCAAAAGAGGGCTAGGGAATTCGGCTAATAGGAAAAGAAGTAAAAGAAAACTTGGGCACTCTTCCCCCCCTATACTCAGTCTCCTAGCCGTCCACTCCTCTTCAACAAGGAGTCCCACATTCGGCCAACACCTAGTTTTTCTCTAGGCCACCCACTTGATTTAATTCAAACACTTTTGAATTAATAAAAAAAATAATCTCCTAGTAATCCTCATTTATCTCCCATTATCCTTGAGATTAAACAATTAAAAAAAAATCTAATTTCAATGCTCATATTATCTTTTATTAATACTATTTAATAAAAGAGTTTGAAGGAGAAAAACTCTCCCCCTTGTGCCGTCCAAATAAAAACAAAAGGGGATTTCAGTGACTCGAACACAAGCTCTCCCTTGCTCCTTGGTGGCATCACATGTAGCTCTTAAGTGGGCTTCTTTTGCCACTTTACCAAGGGCTTTTAGTGTTAAATTACCCACCTTTATTCTTATAACACCCACTTACTAAGGCTCCTTTCTTTTAAAAGTTAAAAACTAAAATTTCCTACCAAATCGAGCCAACATAAAGCCTTAAATTGATCATTATTATTCCATAAATAATGACACAATGATCCATACATAAGAAAAATAATTTATTTCCAAATAGCCCCGTATTTGGGATGTTCTGATTCTACCCCCTTAAAATAAATTTAGTCCTCGAAATTCCTTGATCAAAAGAGATGGGGTATTGCTTGCGCATCACCTCCTCGGGCTCCCACGTAGCTTCTTCCACTCAGTGGTTCCGCCATAACACTTTTACTAAAGGCACTGCCTTCCTTCGTAGAACTTTCACATCTCGATCTACAATCTGAACCGGTTCTTCCTCAAAAGATAAATCCGAGTTCACCTCGATCTCTGCTACTGGCACAACGTGCGAAGGATCTGACCGATACCGTCTCAGCATTGATACATGGAATACGTCATGAATCTGACTCAGTTCTGCCGGCAACTCTAGTTGATAAGCTACCGGTCCCACTCGCTTTACAACTGTATATGGGCCAATGAACCTTGGGCTCAGCTTCCCTTTTCGCCCAAATCTCAACACCTTTTTCCAAGGCGACACTTTCAGAAAGACTTTGTCTCCCACAGCATACTCCACTTCCTTGCGTTTGAGATCGGCATAAGACTTCTGCCTATCCGATGCTTCCTTGAGACGAGACCGAATCACCTTGACTTTGTCTTCCGTCTCGGTTACCAGTCTGGACCCCAGAACTTGTCTTTCTCCCAACTCCGTCCAACATGTAGGAGTCACGACACTTCGTCCATATAGAGCCTCGTATGGAGCCATTTGAATACTAAACGATAACTATTGTTATAAGCGAATTCCGCTAGTGGTAGGTACTCCTCCCAACTACCACTGAAATCCAAGACACGACCTCTTAACATGTCTTCTAAAATCAGTATCACCCTTTCCGGCTGTCCGTCAGACTGTGGGTGGAAAGCCGTACTGAAATCTAACCGTGTACCTAAAGCTTGATGCAACGCTTTCCAAAACCTTGACGTGAATCTGGGATCCCTATCCGAGATAATCGACACTGGCACGCCATGCAACCTCACTATTTCACCCACATACAGCTTTGCTAGCTTCTGGAGAGAGTAATCCATTCTCACCGGCATGAAGTGAGCTGATTTAGTTAGGCGATCCACAATCACCCAAATCGCATCCTTCTTGGTGGGCGTGAGGGTAGCCCACTAACAAAATCCATGGTGATCCTCTCCCATTTCCATTGAGGATCTTTATCGGTTGAAGTAGTCCCGATGGTGGTGATGTTCGGCCTTAACCTGCCGACACGTCGTCGACACTTTCCTCTGAACTCCGTTATCTCACGCTTCAACCTGAGCCACGAGCTGTTTCCATAAATCTCCATACATCTTGCTTCCCCGGGATGCATAGCGTATGGGCTGCTATGTGCATCTTGGAGAATTTTTCGCCTTAATTACTGTATCCTTTGGCATACATACTCGTCCTTGAAAACAAAGCACTCCCTCACTAGACCGATTGTACCCTTCCAAACCACCGTCTTGAACTTGTACCCTCTTAGAGCTCAAGCCTTCATCCACTAAGCGCTTTTCTTTAATCTCCTCAATCCAAGTCGGCTTTACTTGAAGTTACGCCAAAAGACTCCCATCATCATACTGAGACTTAACCGAGCGAACATTGCTCTTAAGTCCGTTACGCATTCGGCTCAATCGTCGGCTACCACATTAGCCTTTCCCGGATGGTACTCGATTGAACAATCATAGTCCTTTAGTAGTTCAATCCACCGACGACGCTGTCTCGGTTCGGATCCTTCGAGTCGGGAGATACCTCAAGCTTTTGTGATCCGTGTAGACCATCGACTTCTCTCCATACGGGTAATGTCTCCATATCTTGATTGCAAAGGCGATCACTTGCTAACTCCAAGTCGTGCGTTGGGTAGTTAACCTCATGCGATCTTAAGCGACGGGGATGCATAGGCTACTACCTTCCCATCCTGCATCAACACACATCCCAAGCGGTGTGAGATGCATCACAATAAACGTGAATAACTTTCTGCTTGGTTGTACCAAAACCGAGCTTAGTCAAAATCTTCCTTAACTTATCAAAGCTTTCTTGCTGCTTTTACATCCATACAAACGGGACACCTTTCCTTAGCAACTTAGTCAACGGTATTTGCTATTAGAGAGAATCCTTCCACGAATCTCAGATAGTACCTGCTAAACCTAGAAAACTTAGTATTTCACCACCGTCCTAGGTGGTTTCCACTCCAATCTTGCTTCAATCTTGCGAGGTCTACCCTAATTCCTTCAAATGACACTACATGACCTAAGAAAGCCACCTCCTAAGCCAAAATTCACACTTACCGAATTTGGCATATAAGCCGCTTCCCCTCAATACTTGCGAACTATCCGTAAATGCTTGTCATGCTCTTCTTACGTCTTTGAGTAAACCAATATGTCGTCTATGAACACCACGACGAATCCAAATCTACTTTGGAATACTCTGTTCATCAAGTCCATGAATGCCGCGGTGCATTGGTCAACCCGAATGGCATCACCAAGAACTCGAAATGCCCATACCGAGTTCGGAATGCCGCTTTGTGAACATCCGCCTCCTTTACCTTAAGTTGATGATATCCCGACCTCGTGTCTATCTTGGCTCTTGAGGCACCCTTCAGTTGATCAAACAAGTCGTCAATCCGAGGCAGCGGATACTTGTTCTTGATCGTTAACTTGTTCAATCGGCGGTAGTCGATGCACATCCGCATAGAACCGTCCTTCTTCTTGACAAACAACACAGTGCTCCCCACGGAGATATACTTGGTCGTATAAACCCTCTATCCAAGAGCTCACGAATTTGAGCCTTTAGCTCCACCAATTCCTTTGGTGCCATTCGGTATGGTGCTATGGACACGGTGCCGTTCCGGTAGCAAGTCTATACCGAATTCGACTTCTCGATCCGGAGGTAAACCGGAAGTTCTTACGGGAACACATCAACAAATTCCCCAACCGTTCGGACCTTTTCAATTACTAACCCCTTAGCTTCCAAAGCACGATTTGAACCAAATCGCCTCACAACCCTTCTTGACCATCTTTTCACCTTCAAGGCGGTCACTCGTTGGATAGATAATTCCTTCTATCTCCTAACATAACCACTTCATCACCTTGATCGTCTTAAGGACCATGCGCTTAGCCGCGCAATCCAAACTCGCTTGGTACTTAACCAACCAATCCATACCAAGGATCAAATCGAACTCCCCAAGCGGTAGTTCCATTAGATCGACTACAAATACTACCCCTTGAAGTTCTAGGTGCGCTCTATAAAGTTTATCTACGACTACGGAGTGACCTAAGGGCTAACTACGGTCATCTCCTAGAAGCGGTTTGAGTTTAGGTCCATAGTTCCTACCACACTACATGCAATGTACGAGTGCGTCGAGCCCACATCAATCAATGCAACATAAGGAAAACCGAAAATTAGGAGCGTGCAGGTTATGACATCCGGTGCGTCACCTTCTTCGCGACATCTTGCTTTGTAAACTAAGCCGGCCTGCCTAGCCTCTGTGTTGCTGAACCTCTGCCTTGAGTTCCACGACCTCGGTTAGGACCGTTGTTTCCTCTACCATTACCACGACCCCATTTGTGGTCCTACATTTCTATCCTGAGCACGATTACGCCCTTCCGGGCGCTTCTTAGCTAGTTTACGGGGACAATCTCGACGCGATGCTCCAAAGACCCACACTCAAAACATCCTTTATCACCGGTCCAACATCCTCCCAATGGGTCTTTCCACGATGATTGCACGAGTCGGCCTCGATTAGCGATCGTGGGCCTTGTTTGCTGATTGGGCCCACTTGGCCTAGCCTTTTACGAGCATTTCCGCTTGACCCAAATTGAACCAAAACTTCTCTTCGATTGTTCTTACTATAGTTACGCCTCACGACCTCCTTGATTCCTTCGGCTACCTTAGCCTTCTCCACTAGAGATGAGAACTCACGAACTGCTTTGTGGGGCAATCGAGTAACCTTAAATCATCTCTGAGTCCGTCCTCAAAGCGGACACACGCTCATGTTCGGTAGCCACGATGCCTCTCGCATATCGACTCGACCTTAGAAATTCGCCTCATATTCCGACACGGACCTAGTTCCTTGAACTAATCCCGAAAAGCCTTTCTCTGCAGCGTCGGTGTAGCTAATGCCCACATACTTTTTCCGATGGCGGTTCTGCGAAATACTCCCAAGTCAAATCATCTGCTGTAGCCCCATCTCGAACCGTTAGCCACCACCGATACGCTTCATCCTTTAGAAGCGACACTTTGCCCTTTCGACTTCTCTTCCTCGGTCGGTCAAGGTCATCCATGATTCTTTCGGTTGACTCTAGCCGATTCCATTGCCTGGGTGCCACTCGACGACACCTCGGAATACCTCGCTCCGTTAGATCGAAGTCACTCGGGGGACGATTTTAGAGCTCCAACATTTCCACCAGCCCCACCACCATCTCTCAAGACTCGCAACCGCGACTTGCGATACCGACTCGCCACCGGTGCGCTCGGCTCCTCGGCTCTAAAAGTAGGAGGTGGTGGTGGCGATGGTACCTCATTTTCCGAACCTTGTCCCGACTGACGGTTCGGACACCGTCATCATACCCCTACCACGTCCACGGCGTCCACGTCCTCTAGAACTCATTCTATCTACCGCGCTTTTAATCGATTAAGAAAAATTTTATCGTTAGCATTTGTTTCACTTTATTACTCGCGAAGAAGTTTTATGGATGAGGTTTAATCGGAAGATTCTTTCGAGCAAACAATGTTTGATTTCCTATCCTAGTTCACACAAAGAAGTCCATGCATCCATTCCTTAATACTTTCCATACCTATTCACTCATCGGACATTTCTGCCCATTTCTAACCCAGGGGTATTTTCGTCTTTTTCCTACAGGGGTATTTTCGTAATTTTTCCAGAACCAAGATATTTTGCTGATGATTTTCAAAGCTAAGTTATTGAGTATTAGCTAAAATTTTTGGGCAAAACCATCGAGTTAAAAATTTTTTATGGGTCAGGGGCATTTTGGTAATTTTACTCCTAAGGGTATTTCTGTAATTTTCCACAAGTCAAGTTTTCCGAGAAAAACATTGTATACATAGTGTTCTAGGGTTCAAAAGGGTTATTGGACAAGTTTTGAAAACATTAGGGCTGTTTATTCATTCCTTTCGAAAAACAAGGCTAATTCCCTTCTCGGGTTTTAATCATTGTTTTTAGCCTATGACCGAGCCTTCCTGGTCGGGGTGAACCAAAAGCTACGCACTGGCGAGAATTCAAGTGAAGAGGAGGTGAGTCATGAGGATTGCTTAAATACCAAGCTCTCACCGAACCTTTCTAGACATGCGCGCACGAGGTTACCACACCACCGAGCCTTACGAGTTAGGGTGAACCAAAGCTACGCACCGGTAGGATACTGCGAAGAGGAGGTGAGTCACGAGGACCGCTTAAATACCAAGCTCTTCCGGATCCAATCCTGACACATGCGTGCAGGGTTTACCACACCTAGCTCATTGACTAAGTCATAGGTTGGTTTAGTTCTTTAAGTCTTATGCTTCGTTGTGTTTGAGTAATCTAACCTTAGGGTCCAAGTCCTATAAATCTATCTACGTTCCATGCTTCCTACCCTTCTACGAATATAATTCACGAAAAGGTTTAGATGTACTTACAGGCGGATCGGTGTGGGGAGACTCGGGCCATCTTTGCTTAAAACCAAAAAATCATTTCATGAGGCCTACCAAAACATTTTTGGGCCTTGGGCCCTGTAGTAGAGCTTTGAACTGGCTCGATACCAATTCTGTAACAACCCAAACCCGGCCCAAACACTACGACCGAATTTGATTTGTTACGGAGAAAAACCTTGTGAACACCATTTCGATACCTGTTAAATTTTTATTGAAAACTTCTCGTTTTCGGTTATCTTGTCAAAGCTATCCTTAGATTTAATTTGAAATTTTAATTAAGTCCGATTATTATACTGGTTTCAAGTGTGCTGATGGCACGATTAAACTTTTTTCGTGTTAACTTAAGAAAACATGTGACTTAAGCTCATTTTAATAGTATAGTTTAAGCGAACATCCAACATAAAAGAAAATAACACATATATAGTTTATGGAGGCCTTATTACAACCAAAGTAAAAATAAGCAAAATTTAAAGTTCTATAAATTTAAATTCACCGCATGGCCACCTCGAGTCCAACCGGCTCCTCCACCGCCATCTACGAGTCACACGAAAAATGTTAAAGGAGAAGGTGAGTCACCAAGACTCGATGTAACCCTTCCCCGGTTAATACAACGTTTCATACACAACATATAACGATTAATTATGCAGAGTATCGTGTACCCAACCTAGCCAACCAACCACCTTTGTCTACCCCATGTGGTACCAAACCATGGTGACCGTAGTAGTCACGGTGTGTTACCAAAACACCGGTGGTGCCAAACCACTTTGGTGACGTATAGTCACAATGTGCTACCAAAAGCACCGTGTCCGTAGACACAAATCGGGTGATGGGGCCAACCCGTCGTGTGATACCAAATCACCGCGACGATCCCATATCTCAAGTGGGGCCAACCCACGGTGGTGTTAACCACGGGGACAAGTCGCTATGAGGTGCCAAACCTGCGGAGGTACCAAACCTCTCGGTGACATATAGTCACGATGTGCTACCAAAGCACTGGTGCTCGTCAAAGACGATATCACGCCCCTCCTCTCATCAACCCATGTCAAGCGATTAACAACGGGACATACATATATCACGTGTATCAAATAATCCATGCTTCCCAAAAGCATTATTATCAATCTCATACAAATAGAGACTTACGGGATCCTTGCTTGTACCATTAAGGCACTACCGCCATATCTACATAGAGCGATTTACACATAACATACACTTAATACACTTTATTAACTATTATAAGTGTGTATGTACACACCTGATATCGATGGTAGTCCTAAATCCCGAAAAGAAAGCGTTGGTCACCACAGATCCACTTGTCCTATATTCGGCCAAATCCATGGATTAGTCTTATGGCCTATTCGACTTAATTAACTTATTTGGGAGGGTTCCTTGTGAACCCGAGATCTTACCTTAACACTCTTTGCTATTATCTACAGTACTTGATACTCGAATCGCTCAAATCGACCATCATTGATTAGCAAGTAAACCAATAACCTTCGGCTTTTAATCAAATTGCTAGAGTAAGGAGATTGATCTTACCACCACTTACCGAAATTGAACACTAGAGATCAGGCTGTGAGTCGACTGTTTTACTTCCCTGAATACCTATAAGAAATCGGTTACTAACCGTTTAGAAGCCATTGCCGAAATCGGCACCTCTCCTTGTAAAAGAAATCGACAGAAAAAGAAAGAAAAGGGAAGATGGACATTCGGCCAAGATCACTTACCACCTCATGAACCGATTGAAAGAGAGTCTAGAGGAGATTATTCCTGCTTGCTATTCAGCCAAGTCTTGGAATATGAAGAGGGGAAATTCGGCTATCAGAAAGGAAAAAGGAAAGGAAGACAAATGAAGAAATCGGCACTTCCAATGGTATATTCGGCCAGAGAGAGTTAATAGGGGAGGAAAGAAGTTTCGGCTAAAGAGCTTGAGAGAATGGTGAAAACGCAAGAGCAAAAGAGGGCTAGGGAATTCGGCTAATAGGAAAAGAAGTAAAAGAAAACTTGGGCACTCTTCCCCCCTATACTCAGTCTCCTAGCCGTCCACTCCTCTTCAACAAGGAGTCCCACATTCGGCCAACACCTAGTTTTTCTCTAGGCCACCCACTTGATTTAATTCAAACACTTTTGAATTAATAAAAAAAATAATCTCCTAGTAATCCTCATTTATCTCCCATTATCCTTGAGATTAAACAATTAAAAAAAATCTAATTTCAATGCTCATATTATCTTTTATTAATACTATTTAATAAAAGAGTTTGAAGGGAGAAAAACTCTCCCCCCTTGTGCCGTCCAAATAAAAACAAAAAGGGGGATTTCCGTGACTCGAACACAAGCTCTCCCTTGCTCCTTGGTGGCGTCACATGTAGCTCTTAAGTGGGCTTCTTTTTGCCACTTTACCAAGGGCTTTTTAGTGTTAAATTACCCACCTTTATTCTTATAACACCCACTTACTAAGGCTCCTTTCTTTTAAAAGTTAAAAACTAAAATTTCCTACCAAATCGAGCCAACACAAAGCCTTAAATTGATCATTATTATTCCATAAATAATGACACAGCAGTCCATACATAAGAAAAATAATTTATTTCCAAATAGCCCCGTATTTGGGATGTTACACGCCTCGACTCCCTTGTCCATGATCTACTGCTCATCTGAAAGGTTAGGAAAAAATAATAGGGTGAGTCACCAAGACTCAGTGTATAAATCCCTAAAACAACGACTGAGGCCCACAAACACATTATGGGCCTTGGCCCATACATAGAGGCAACAATTGTAATTACATGATCAACGATAGAATGATGAATAGCCCAACCCATCCTAGAATTCCATCCTCTACACACCAGCGTACCAACCATCACACTTTCGAGGATTTCTACAATCAACCCTCCATCCACTACACACCATAATACGACAGTAAATCATCGCTATTCTGTTAGTCGGGAATCATTAAGCGTGGCATAGCCACCGATCACTATGTGACCTAACATTTATATAACGTGGGATTTCTACCACCGATCACTATTGTGACCTATCATGCACTTCCCCTTCATTATCATAATCCCACCCCATGCATACACACATAAAGAAAACATCATACAAAGCTTTCATATATTTCGATACACATAGAGATTTCTATGATTACGTGCACTGACATCCTTGCCTAACCCTTTTAGGGTTTTATTCGATCGTGCTACACGACCTATTATTCGACTTTTAGCCCATAACATAAACATATATATACATTCATACAGATTATTTGTGTGTTAGAGATCTACACACACGATTACCGTTAGAACGACACTCTCTATGTCGACACTATTAGAAGTCGATACAACCGCTACTTGCCTAAGGTGTTGTTCGTGTCGTCCACAACCCGGTGGCCAATCCGTCTCATCGACACGACCACGACTCATTTCTTAAACTTAGGATTCTCTCCTTTGCTTGATCCATATTTAATTCCATCACAAGTCCTTGTCGAACTACTATCACAACATATGATCGTTAATCCACATCATAAAGTTAAGATCTCGCATGCGATGAACGAATCTAGTGAAAATCTAGGGAAAATCACCTTACCTTAAAATCCTGAAATTGGAGACTAGCGATTTTCGGCTTTTAAATCTAGATGATCAGGTTTCCTTCAAATCCCGAAATGCCGCCCAAACGCAAAAGAGAGGAAATATTAGCTTCATTCGGCAGCCTTAAAAACCAAGTGGCCATTCGGCCTTGTCTCTTAAAAATCGAAAGAGAGATTGAAGAGATAGGAAAATCGGCACTCACCTTAACGCAGAGAATTCGACTACCCCTTAGAGATTCTGGCTTTTTGAGAAGATTAGAAGAGAAGATGATTCGAAGAAATCTATAGAGATTCGGCTTTTAGAAGAAAGAAGAGAAAAGAATAATGAAGTTTTCGGCTTTCAGCTTTTTAGAAGAAAGAAGAGAAGAGAATAATGGAGTTTTCGACTTTTAGAAGAAAGAAGAGAATAATGGAGTTTTTGACTTTTAGGAGAAAGAAGAGAAAAGAATAATGGGGTTTTCGGCTTTCGACTTTTTAGAAGAAAAGGCCGAATGGCCACTTGGTTGTTAAGGCTGCCGAATGAAGCTAATATTTCCTCTCTTTTGCATTTGGGTGACATTTCGGGATTTGAAGGAAACCTGATCATCTAGATTTAAAAGCCAAAAATTGCTAGTCTCCAATTTCGAGATTTTAAGGTAAGGTGATTTTCCCTAGATTTTCACTAGATTCGTTCATCGCATGCGAGATCTTAACTTTATGATGTGGATTAATGATCATATGTTGTGATAGTAGTTCTGACAAGGACTTGTGATGGAATTAAATATGGATCGTGCAAAGGAGAGAATCCCTAAGTTTAAGAAACGAGCGTGTCGCTAGTGATGCGGGATTGGCCACCGTGTTGTGGACCGACTTACGAACAACACCTTAGGCAAGTAGCGGTTGTATCGACTTACGATAGTGTCGACATAGAGAGTGTCGTTCTAACGGTAATCGTGTGTGTAGATCTCTAACACACAAATAATCTGTATGAATGTATATATATGTTTATGTTATGGGCTAAAAGCTAGATAATAGGTCAGTGTAGACAGATCGAATAAAACCCTAAAAGGGTTAGGCAAGGATGCCAAATACGTAATCATAGAAATCTCTATGTGTATCGAAATATATGAAAGCTTTGTATGATGTTTTCTTTATGTGTGTATGCATGGGGTGGGATTATGATAATGAAGGGAAGTGCATGATAGGTCACAATAGTGATCGGTGGTAGAAATCCCACGTTATATAAATGTTAGGTCACATAGTGATCGGTGGCTATGCCACGTTTAATGATTCCCGACTAACGGAATAGCGATATGACCGCGTTATGGTGTGTAGCGGATGGAGGGTTGATTGTAGAAATCCCAGAGGTGTGATGGTTGGTACGGGCTGGTGTGTGAGGATGGAATTCTAGGATGGGTTGGGCTATTCATCATTTCTTGTTGATCATGTAATTACGATTGTTGCCTCTATGTATGGGCCAAGGCCCATAATGTGTTTGTGGGCCTCGTGTCGTTGTTTTAGGGATTTATACACCGAGTCTTGGTGAATCACCCTATTATTTTTCCTAACCTTTCGGATGAGCAAGCGAGATCGTGGACAAGGGAGCCGAGGCGGACTCGTGGGGCCAACAAGTCTTTTATTTATTAAATTTCCATTTTATTTTAAGTTTAAATTTTGGAATTTTTTGATGTAATAAGGCCTCCATCGCTTAGGTTATCAGTTGATACTTGTCAATGTTTATGTTTTTTTCATTCATGATCAAGGACTTATGATTAAAAGAAATAAAAATGGGATTTTCACACATTATTTAAAATAACACTTGTTTTGGAAAAAAATAAAATTTCAAAGATTTTCTACCAGTGCCACCTATTTAAAGATTATCTACAAAAACGACTAAGTTTTTCAGAATCATTCCAAGTAAAGTTTTTAACCTTAAAACCGTAGCATACCAGATCTGGTCGTAACGTTTGGGCCGGGTTTGGGGTGTTACAGATATTATCAATTTGTTGAAACAGTTTCTTCATAGTACTATAGACTAACTAAGCATAATTAACTATACACACTTTTGGTTCTTCAAACTCTAAGAATGGGATAGACACTAATTGTTGGTGGAAAACTCCCATTTATCAACTTAATCCGAGGGAGCTTCATGCACTATACTCCTGTTTCTCGGAACTTCTCAACCTATTCCATATTTTCTGGTACAAGAAGATTGCAATCGTTTCTTCAATGCATGCTTCAACGAATCTTGTTGAGGATATCCTTACTATCGGCCATGATCCCAACAATTTTGAACAACTTAAACTGTGGAGTGTGGCTCGTATTTACGAGCCAACATCTCGACAAGGAAGAGTCAATGTCGTGACGAGACGACCACAACATTCCGGCGAGAAGATTAGCCACGTCCCGATGACTCGAAGAACAACGTCCCAACAAGGAGCATGTGATGTGGCGATGTGTTCCCCAATTCAACCTGGTTTTCTTCTCCTAGTTAAATACTGCTATTGTTTTCCCAATTAAACTCTGATTAGTTTAGGTTATTTTAGTCATATTTAATCTAAGAATTTAGCCTATAAAAGGGGCTATTGTAACCTAGAATAATAATCTTCATCTTTTAAATTGAGTGAGTTTTGTGAGTTTTGGGGAATTTTGAGTTTTAGCCAAAGTACTTTGTTCTTTCGAGATTTAGGGTTGTTTATTGAGATAATCTCCATCTTGTACTTTTTCGATTTTTGCTCATTTAGTGAAGTCTCATTTGCCCGTGATTTTTTGCCCTCTTTTTTAGAGGAATCTTTTCACGTAAATATTTGTGTGTTTGATCTTTTCTATTTTTACTTTTATTTTCTCATTGCATATACGGGTCGATCCCCAACATAAACTTTCCTAAAATATAATAAAGCCCACCTTGTAGAGCAAACCGACATCAAGTCTTGATGAATTGGCGTATATATATTTGTATATATTATTAACAAAAAAAAAAAAACTTGAATCATTAATTAATTTATTCAAGTCTCAAAATTATTATCTTAAAAAATTTTAAGTTTTTTCTTTCTTTATATATTTTTTCGAAATTTTTAAAATTATTTTCTTTTTTTGTATTTTTTTTATTGAGAGAGATCAATTTGTTTATTTTCAAAATTGACAGAAACTGTTTACACCAATCAATTATTTAAATTATTAGAATTTTAAAATTTAACTCGACTCAAACTGCTTACTTGAGTTTAAAAATGTTCATGAGCCGAGTCTAGTCAATTTAGACTTGACCTAAGCATAACATTAACATACTTTATGCTTACTAAAGCCTGACCCTACCCAAAATCTAAACCTAAATTTTGCCCAAACTCACCTATATTTGCAAAAGACTAACCCAAGCCCATTTTAGGCCCCTCCATATTATTTTTAAATTTTTTAAAAAAATATTTATTCTATTTTATTTTAATATTTAATAAATTTATACTTTTTTATTTATTGAACATTTTTATATAATCTTACCATTATTTTAATGTTTACTAATGTAGTATTATATATTTAATATAAGTTTATTTTTTTAATAGATTCTAAATTACATAATATAAAATATTATAAACTTAAAACAAGTCAAGCCTGGCCCAACTCACATTTTAAATAGACCTAATCTTTTTACCCAAGTCCATTTTTCGAACCCTCCCAAATTTCAAGCAAGCCTTTGAACCTAAGTGAGCATCCCAACCCATCTCATGAACAGGTCTATTCAAGTTTACTTAAAAAATTAAATAACTCAATTCAATTGACTCAAAATTCAAATTTTTTCGAATCGAGTTTTACTCACCCCAACGAAAAAAAATTTCAAATTTTTTCGAAACCTTCGACATAAAAAAACTTGAAACTCAATTATCTCAGTCTATAATTAATCTTTTTGCCTAAAACTAATCTCATTCAACTAATTATTCACCTACAACTACTTCTCAACCTTTAAACTATGCAAAACTATACAATTCATGGTATCAAAATTTTTCGATATGTTATGACAAGTTTCACGAAATTTCATTAAAACTCAAGATGTAACATCCTGAAAAGGGCCTATGCATTTTTGGTTTAATTGTACGAAATGACATATCTTATGTGTTATGAATATATTTTGAACACTTTTGGAAACCTGGAAATGTATGGAAATGTTAAGTTTAAAAGAGGAAAGTGAACATTTTTAGAACCTTGGAAATGTAAGGAAATGTCATGGAAATGTCTTGGAAATGTAAGGAAATGTCTTGTAAGGAAATGTCATGGAAATGTAAGGAAATGTCAAGTTTACAGAGCCGGTCGAAAATTTTTGGAAACTTAGAAATGACCTAGAAATGACGAGTTTTAAGGTTTAAAAGGGGAAATTAAGGCAAGGTGGCCTTAAAAGAAAAAGTTTGTGAAATTTGACACACAAACAGGCTTGGAAAAGTGGTCTGAAGATGCCACTTAGGGCCTATGGAAATGGCGCCATATGCAAGAGGCATGGGCCTAAGTTCGGGTCACATGGGAAGCAAATAAAAGAAATTTTATTTTGCTACAAGGAGCAGAGAGGTGGACGGCACATGGCTATAAATTAGGAGCTTTTATTATTTTATAAATAGTGGATAAATAAGGGATTTATTTATCATTATTTTCAAGAGATAATTGTTGGATTAAATTCTTTTAATTTGAATAAAGAGATAAAGAGGAAAATAAGGGAGAAGTGATGGCCAAGTAAGGGACTTTGAGTTTAATAATTTCGGCTAAGTAAGGATAGTTGCTGAATTATCTTTTATTTTAAGTGATAATTAAAGAGATAAAGCTATTAAAATAGAAGAGTGATGGCCAAGTAAGGGACTCCTTAGATGATAATTTTCGGCTATAAAAGGAAAAGAGAGGCCATTCTGCATTATTATCTGTTCTTTGAAAGCCTCTGCCGAATTCTCTTCACCAAATCTTTTTCTTCTTTTATTTTTGCCAAGTCGAAATACCTTGTGATCTAGCCGAATCCTCCATCTTTATTCTTCCTTTTCTTTTCTTTCTAATCCCTCCAAAAGCTGAAAGTTGTGAGATCATCATCTAGCCATAGCCGAATCTCTGAAGGTTGAAGTGAAGGTGCAATCGATTTCTTCAAGTAAGGGTAAGATCTCATTCGGTTTCATCCTTTTTTCTTAAGATTTTCCGAAATCTAGGACTAACCCCATTAATATCTTGTTGCCAAAACTTTGAAGAGATCTTTCGGGATTTACTAAGTGTCGACTACAAGGAAGGAAAAGTTCTTTTCCCGAAGGTACACCATAGGCCACGTGTTCCCTAGTTATTCGGTGAGTTTCGGGATTTAAAATCCACAAGGTAAGTGTCTATAGTATTCGGCCAAGGCCATGTTTGGTAAATATATGTGTTCATTAATTATTCAAAAGCCAAAACTAACCAAGTTAATTGATTCAATGCTTGGCCGAATGCAAGAAGAGTATAGCGAGATTTCAAGACTTGATTCTTAAGTCAAACGGCAACAAGGTAAGTTTAAGTATACTAATCCTACTAGGATTTGGATTTATGGCCGAATGGCTTTTTATTAAAGTAGTAGGTGATTAATCGGATGTAGGGATTAAGGATCTAAGCATTAGATCAAGCTTTTCGGGATTTCAAGACCCTTTCGGTAAGTATGATAAGTTGTGGATATTTGGTTAAGAATTCGTATATTGATGATTAAATCGATTGTTCGATTAAGTGTGTTGATGGAGGCGAATACCATTCAAGAAGGGAAAGGGAAGGTCCCTATCCCAAGTTTAAGAAGAGATCTGTCTCGCGAGTTAGGGATTGGCCACCGGTGTGGACCAACGTCGAACAAGAAAGTAGGCAAATAGCCGTAGTATCACCTAGTGATAGCATCGATGATCGAAAGCATAGTTCTCCAAGTGATCGGTGTGTGATTAACCCACCGTTTTCCGTATATGATATGTATGTGAAATGTGTATGCGTTATGAATGTGCTAACTAGTGCGGTGGAAATTGTGATAAGGATACCCTCGAGGGTATGTCGATAATCCGGTAAGTACCAAACCCGATGATATGTGATTATTAATATGAATATGTGATAATATGCTTGATGAACATGCTCATGCATCATTACATTGTATCATTATTTTATGTGGCATGTGCATGGGTTGGGATATGAAAGAAGGTATGCGGGTGTACTTCAAGTACGTGGTTTGATGTTAGCCTTGAGCTACATCATGGATTGACGTTGACCGAGGTCACGTTGTGGATTAATTGCGATTTAGTTCGCGTGGCTTGATGAGTGGCTATGTGCCTCATCGTGGTTGATATCGGCTATGTGCCATATCGTGGTTGATAAGTGACTATGTGTCCCATCGTGGTTTTTGATGTTAGCCTTGAGCTACATCGTGGATTGACGTTGACCGAGGTCACGTTATGGATTAATTGCGATTTAGTTCGCGCGTGGCTTGATGAGTGGCTATGTTCCTCATCGTGGTTGATATCGGCTATGTGCCATATCGTGGTTGATGAGTGACTATGTGTCCCATCGTGGTTTTTGATGTTAGCCTTGAGCTACATCGTGGGATTGACGTTGACGTCGAGGTCACGTTGTGGATTAATTGCGATTTAGTTCGGCGTGGCTTGATGAGTGGCTATGTGCCTCATCGTGGTTGATATCGGCTATGTGCCATGTCGTGGTTGATGAGTGACTATGTGTCCCATCGTGGTTTTGGTGTTAGCTACGGCTACATCGTGGATTGGCGCTGATCGAGGTCGCGTTGTGGACTATTGTGCTTAATTGCACGTGGACGGCAGATGATTACCTTTGGAGTGAAAAGGAGAGGGTGATTTGATAATCCCCAGTGTGTGGTAGGTCGGATAAGGGGGTGTGTAGCGGATGGACCCTAGGTTTGGGTTGGGCTTCATAATTGCATGATTTCGTATGTGAACATATGTGGAAATGGGCCAAGCCCAATATGATATGTGGATTAATGTGGAAATGGGCTAAGCCCAGTATGTGGAAATTATGTGGTTAACTACCCTATTAGATGAATGTGATATGAATATGGGCCAAGCCTGTAATGTGATAACATGTGAATTTGATAATTGATATCTGATATATGAGTTAATATGTGGTTAACATGTGGGTGGAATTCAGTGGACTAATTACACACTGAGTCTGTATGACTCACCCAATTTTTATTAAACATCGCAGATGATTCATGGTGATTGGACCGGGTTGGAGTGGATACAAAAGTGGCCATGCAGAAGCAGATTTCCATGCAGAAAGATATTTTAATTAATTAAGTAGTTATATTTTCAGTATTTTGATTAAGTGTTTATTGTAATAAGGCCCATTAAAGTGATTGAACATTTTTATTATGTTTAAGCTAGACGACCATTAAATTATTATTGGGAAGTGCTTTTAATTTTGGCAACTTATATTTTAAAAGCTTATAATAAAGTTTTAATTTGGATATTTTTATCAAGCTTATATTATTTAGAATTTTTAATTGGACATGGTTTTCAAATGACAAAATTTTTAATGTTTCTCCCAAAAGTGAAATCAGTCTTCAAACGTTTTTCTGCAGTGGCATTTCAAATTCGGTCGTAACGAATGGGCCGGGTTTGGGGTGTTACACAAGAAATCTTTAACGAAACTTTAAAATCAGTTTAGAAACTTTCTATTCATATCAAAGCTAATTGAAAAACACTTTGAAACCACGTTTTTCTCCAAAATCCCGAAATCCACCATTAACGACCCATTTTTCTGCTTTTATTTAAAACATGCAATTTAATGGCTAAAAACTCAGTTTAAAAGACTAGATAATATATAAAACTAAGAGAAAGACGAATTTTTACCTTCGATGGAAGAAAAACGGAGGTTTAGTAAAAAATTCAAAAAGTCCCACAAGCTTAAGAGATGACATTCAATGGTGTCTTAGGTGTTTTTCTTAAAATTCTATGAAGATTTATGGCTTGGGTGATGATAGAAATCAAAAGAATGAAGTTTGGGATTCAAAATTGAGTGATTGGAGTTTGGGAGAGCAAGGGACGACAACAAGGGGTGAAGGAAAAATAGCTATCGTGAGTTTGTGAAGATGAAGGGGGAAAATAGGGCATTTTAAAACTTTGGTTTAACTGCTTAATAAACTCACAGAATTTAGCCCCCTTTACAAACCAGTCCTTATTTCAAAATTGAAAGTATTTTCAGTATCATTTTCAAAAATTGATTTGATTTTTCAAAAAGCCATAAACGAAAACATTTCTGGTTTACCATGGTACAAAATTCTCGAGTACATTAGAGCTAAAATTCCCATTTTATCCTCAAAACTTTTAAGCCCTATTTTGAGGTGTAACACGTATGCCCTAGTTTAGGGGCTGGTTTGCAATGGCCATTCATTTGGCCGAATGCTCTGAATGAGCAAGGGTCGAATGTCCTAAGTTCGATTTTGTGTATTCTTGCTAATTGGTTAAGGTTAATGTCTTGTGCAGATCGTGCATTATTGTTGTGGTGTCGACCTCCCAAAAGCAATCAGGTGTTGTATCTAACCCGAAAACCCATAAATTCGTGAAAAATCAAAAGTGGCAAACAACGGCATACAGGCGTGTGAGCCACACGGTTTGGTCAGGTAAGGTATGTGGACCACACGGGTATGTGGGCCCATTTTGAACAATTATTAGGGTTGTGTTGGGCCTAATGAGGAGGGTTTAGTAATATACCAAAATCTATTATGTATGTTGTCGTATGTAAGTTTTCTAAAAGTATGCTAAATCATGTTGTAAATACCCAATTTTGCCCGGGCCCTTGAAAACCAAAACAGAAAAAAAACAAAAATAAAAAATGTCTAATAAATAAACCATTGTTTATAGTCCATTTACAATAAAACAGACTAAACCCAACACCCAAATCCTACCCAAATACACATTGGCCCAAACAATTGACCCAAAACAGGTTTTAACTACCCAGACCCAAATTCGCGCGGCCCAAAAGGCCCAACACTTAAA
Organism: Gossypium sturtianum; assembly: GCA_025698515.1. Classification (NCBI taxonomy): domain Eukaryota; kingdom Viridiplantae; phylum Streptophyta; class Magnoliopsida; order Malvales; family Malvaceae; genus Gossypium; species Gossypium sturtianum. Next base: position 3,545,219 of record CM046946.1, on the reverse strand, counting down.
TTCAGCCAGCCTAGGGTTTCAAACCCTAGGCGCCGCAACTGGGAACTCAACGATCGCGCACGCAGCATCCCAATCGCCACGAGAGACCACCAGCCCTCGTCCAGCCGCGAATCGCGCCGCCATCAACGCGAGCAACCCCATCACCGCCGCGTTCTTGTCACCTGCACAGAAAAGGGAAGAATCGAAGCAGAATAGAAAGAATATGGTTTTCCCTTTTTTATTTTCATTTTTCAGGGCTATAAAAGCCGATTATTTTGTAAACAAAAGGGGGAACACTATTACACAGAGAAATAAACAGAGAAATACAAAAAAAGAAAAGAAAATATTGAAACAGAATACAAATTTTTTTAGGTGATCTATATTTTATTCTCTTGTTATTCTCTTATTTTTATGTTTCGCGCATCTTTGATTTACAAAAAAAAAATAGTAATAAAAAGGGGGGTTTACCTTTCGGAGGGCTCGAAAAGAAGATGTAACATCCTAGATTAGGGGTTATGCGTTCGTGTGTAATTCATGAGATAGTGGGCTCAGTGGGTGTGTTGGATGTGTTCTGAGGAGTTCTAGGAAACCTAAGGTGCATGGGAAATGTATGGAAATGTAAGGCAATGTAAGGAAATGCTTTGGAAACGTTAAGTTTAAAAGAGGAAAGTGAACATTTTTGGAAACTAGGGGATGTAAGGAAATGATGTGGAAATGATTCAAAAGAGGAAAGTAAACATTTCTGGAAACTTGGAAATGTAAGGAAATGTCAAGTTTAAAGAGCCAAACGAAAATTTTTGGAAACTTGGAAATGTAAAGAAATGTCAAGTTTTAAGGCTTAAAAGAGAAAACTAAGGCAAGGTGGCCTTAAGAAAAATAGTATGAGGAATTTGACACACAAACAGGCTTGGAAAAGTGGCACTGAGATGCCACTTAGGGCCTCTGAAAATGTCGCCACATGCAAGGTGTTGGGCCCGAGTTCGAGTCACATGGGAAGCAAATAAAAGAAATTTTATTTTGCTTCCGGAAGAAGTAAGGTGGACGGCACATGGCTATAAATTAGGAGCTTTTATTCTTTTATTTTTAAGAGATAAAGGGTGGATAAATAAGGGATAAATAATGGATTTATTTTAGATTATTTTCAAGAGATAAATGTGGATATTATTTCTTTTATTTTGATAGATAAGGAAGAGATAAAAGAGGATTATTATTAGTATTATTTTTATTAAGAGATAAGAGATAATTATTGGATTAAGTTTTATTAAAGTGATAAATCAAGGGATAAAGCTATCAAAATAGAAGAGTGGTGGCCAAGTAAAGGACTCTAGCTAGTAATTTTGGCTATAAAAGGAAGAGTAAGGCTATTCTTCATTAAATTCTTCAGTAAGGGTAAGATTAGGTTAGATTCACATTCTATTTCTTTTAAGGCTGTCGAAATTAAGATTCTAATACCCTTAATATCTCTTGTCAAGAGATCTTTCGGGATTTACTAAGTGTCGACTACAAGGAAGGAGAAGTTCTTTTCCCGAAGGTACACCATAAGCCGCGTGTTCCCTAGTTATTCGGTGAATTTCGGATTTAAGAATCTAAGGTAAGTCATATTTAACATACTGGCTAAGGGTTATTTGTTGTGAATAAATGTTAGAAATTGATCTAACATGTAGTTATAGGGATTTCGGCAGAGGATACAAGGATTTTGGGATTTGAGAATTTCAAGGTAAGTTTTAAGAATACTAATCCTACTAGGATTTGGATTTATGGCGAATGGCTTTTTATTAAATTAGTAAGTGATTAATCAAATGTAGGAATTTGAGATCTAAGGCGATGATCGATTTCTGGATTTCAAGGAATTCGTTAAGCAAATCAAAATACCCTACCCTAAGTTTTGATAGGTTCATGGCTATGTTTAAATTAAATGTATTATTAAGAATGTGTGTACTCATACTAACCTTCGATATATCATATGGCAATTATTTTAATATATGAATATGCATAAGAATGTGAATGTGGCTAAGTACCACAAATGTGGTAAAAGTACCTGTGCACGTTTCCTACTTACGATAGGATTATGAATATGATATATTTTGAACATATGAATAGTAACATGAATGAGAATTAAGTATGTTATGCATGATATAAAATTTATGGGGCATTCGGGATCTATGTGAAAGGGGAAGAAGGTGTTGACTTGGTCTCACCAACTGGAATATGGTGACTACGGTCACAAAATTTGAATATGGTAACTTCGGTTACATTATCTCAATTTGGTAACTTCGGTTACATTATTTGAATATGGTGTCTAATGACACAAATTATATGGGCGATGAGCACGTCGATCGCAAATGATCGCCTTCGATGGTGTGTAGCGCGATGGAGGGTTGACTTAGTAGTCCCCACGGTGTGACCGGCAGTGCGGGTGGTGTGTAGCGGATGGTTAATTAGGTTTGGGTTTGGGAATGCATCATTAATTGTATTCTATGATTTGAATGTGTATCATTTGCATGCCTGATTCTATTATGACTTAGTGTTGTGTACACATTGAGTCTGTTGACTCACCCCGCTTTGGGAATATTTTTCGTGATGAGCGAGTAAATGGACCGGGTCGGCAGGAGCTTAAAGGTGGCCATGCATAGCAAGAAATTTATGATTTGGACTTTCAATTTATTTTAAGTATTTTAAGTTTTACTTTGGGATCATTGATATAATAAGGCCATTGTGGTTTACTTTATTTTTCTTTTATTTATTATGTTTATGGATTTTTATCAATTAAAGTTTAAGTAAATTCCTTTTTAAAATTAACTCTAAATGTTTTGTCACCTTAAATAAATGGGTTTTAACATAAAATAAATTTGTTTTCAACTCAAGCCCAACCCAAACAATATTTTTTAAAAATCATACAAGTTTTTCCTAATTAACAAAAGAATTTTGAACCGGTTTACTTGAGGAACATACCAAATCTGGTCAAAGCTCGTGGGCCGGGTTTGGGGTGTTTCAGAAGAGGCTCGGTCTCTGGCCACCACCTGTGGTTGCGCGTGTAGCGCGTACAGAAAGTACCTCAAGGATCTGGTGACAAACCCAGAACGGGGAAGGGGAGGATCGAGAGTTTTTTTTTAGTTTTTTTTCTAAAATGGGTTTCTGAAATGAATTTTGGGGCAAAATTTTGGTTTATATAAGCAAACTATATGGCGCCGTTTTGAAGATAGCCCCTTGAAACAAAACGACGTCGTTTTTCGCCATAAGATCCGCGCGTTGACCCGAATACCCGGGGAGGATCCGCGCGTTTTTGTTAAATGGTCTATTTTCCCATATAGTCCTTCCGCAATTTTATTGTTTTTAAATCAGTCCAATTCGCATTTTCTATTTTTATAAATTTAACCCCGAAAGTTTGTTTTTATTTCAATTAAACCCCCGGATTTCTTTGAAGGTTAAACATAAAACGTTGCCGTTTTTAAATTTCTCCTAATTGCCATTTTAACCCCTATTATTTTATGCGCGTTTTAATTTAGTTCTTTTATATCTGTTTTAATTGTTTATTAACCCCTGTCTTCTTTGTTATTTTTTGTTTTTTAGTCTTTTTATTTTATTTTATTATTTTACATTATATTAAATTATTTTATTATATTAAATAGTTTATATTATTATCTTTATATTTTTATATGTAATATCCTTATATATATTATGCTTAATATATTTTTTTACATATTATTTTATTTATTATATTGTATATATATATATTTTTTTAAAATTTTTTATATTATATAGCATTATGTTATATTATGTATATTACTTTTTTTATAAGATTATTGTATTTATTATGTATGTAATTTTATGATTAAATATATATATATATGTTTTTTTATATATACATAGAAATATTTTATACTATTTACTAATTATTTTTATATGTAATTATTTATATATATGTGTATGAAATTATTAAATTATTTTTTTATTAATTTTATATATATTTTTTCTATAAAATTTTTTAAAAACGTTTTATTCATATACATATTATATCATTTTAAAAATCATCATTTTCATTTTTTATGTTTAAATATATTATTCTTTTTTCATTTAATTTTGTTATTTCGTGAAAGTTTTAAGTTGTTTTATATATTTCATTTATTTATATCCCTTCTAGTCGTTATTTTTGCTTCACATAATTCTTTGTATATTCTTTATTGTTATATTCTTTTATTATTTATTGTAATTACGTAGAATTGCTATTAAATATGTGCTGTATACTCCAACTATTATTTTTCTAAAAATACCTTTTTTAATGCATTTTAAATAGTTTTAAAAATATACGGTGATATGTGATATTTGGGGATTTCGAGAAGAATTTTTCCCTAACTTATTGGGTTCGATTTTTCTCGTGAAACTTTAGGTATTACATATCCCTTCTCTTTTAAAAACTGAAATTTACCAATTTCAAATCAAAAAAACCTATTCTTGGGAATCCAAATAGTTGTGCCTTAACTTATTGGGTTCGACGTTTTGTGTCTCGAGGTAGGAATTTTCTAAAACAAAGACGTGCTTAGTTTCAAAGTCATGAGATGCTATATCCTAACTTACTGGGTATGGTGTTTTATTTCTTTAAGATAGATAAGTCTGGGTTTTTTCTTCAAATAAAAGGTTCATTTTTTAAATCTTTTAAAGTTTCAACATTAGGACATGATTTTATCGATTAGGTACCAATTTTTGGGCGTTATGAGGGTGCTAATCCTTCCTCATACGTAACCGACTCCCGAACCTGTTTCCTCGTTTTTCGTAGACCAAAATCAATATATTTTAAAATAAAATGTTTTTAAGGTGATCCAATCACACCTAAGTAAAAAAGATTGGTGGCGACTCTCGTTTTCGTTTTTTAAAGTTGATCCTCGTTTTTAAATCGCCAAATTTTAAAATGGTTTCGACAGCTTGGCGACTCCACTGGGGACAATAAGAGAGTCAAGCCATAAAATTGATAGTTTCATGTCCTTATGTCTGAGTTTAAAAAATCTGGTTTAAAAATTATGATCCTTTTTATTTGCATGCGATTTTGTTTGAATAAAATATCTCTGCATTGCATTGTATGACCGTTGTGGTCACACCCTTAAGTGGGAGCGAGAAGCTACTCCTTCGTGAGGTTTTCACCTCCGTGCAGGATAGTGAACCGCTTTCGGAATACATCCGTACCTATGTCTTCGTGAGATTTTCATCTCCATGCAGCCATAGAGAAATGTATTCCCCTGAACTGAACTCGGTCCGTATGAACCTATAATGGGTGAGGATCGAGGAATCTGCTGGTTCAGGTACCTTAACTTTAGATCGAAACTGCATATAGTAAACCCTAAGAACCCACCTTAGGTAGAGCTATGCCGAAATTTAGTAGTTACCCGGATAGTTGTGCGTTATTTCACTTGCCTTGTATTTTATTCTGTGGTACTAACTCGTTGTATTTCATTTTTTGTGCATATCATACATTAAGAGGTACCGATTCACGGTCAGTTTCTAAGTTAGAAAGCTGGTTATGGAGAACGAATTCCTTGATAAAGTGGAAGACAATGCAATCGTTCACATGTAGCAAAGGCAGTTAGAGAAAGAGGGCTATGGATTCGTTTGAGCAAGAGGGAAATAGGGCAGCGTTAGAATCCCTGTCTCCTCAACCACTTGTGCCTCTTGATGTTGTTCCGATCAAAACAGAATCGAATGCGAAGAAGATTGTACGACACTCTATGGCAAGGCGTGGTGTTGGAACTAATAGGTAGAAGGTAACTATACTCGCCAATCACTTCAAAGAGAGTATGGGGAGTACAGATGGGCACTTCTACCATTACAGCGTTTCTCTTTCATATGAAGATGGCCGTCCAGTTGATAGCAAGGGTGTTGGAAGAAAAGTGATAGAGAGGGTGCAAGAAGACCTATGGAAATGAATTGGTTGGAAAAGACTTTGCTTATGATGGGGAGAAAATTTTGTTTACTGTTGGTGCTCTTCCAAATAATAAGCATAAGTTTACAGTTGTATTTGAGGATGTTACATCTAACAGAAACAATGGGAATGCAAGACCTGGTGCCCATGATGACTCAAATGGGTAAGACAGGAAGAGAATTAAACGGCCTTATCAATCAAAGACCTTTAAAGTGGAGATCAGCTTTGCTGCAAAGATTCCCATGCAAGCCATTCAAAATGCTCTGCATGGACAAGCCATCAAAAAACTCACAAGAAGCCCTAAGGGTGTTGGATATCATTTTACGGCAGCATGCTGCAAAACAGGGATGTCTACTTGTTCGCCAATCATTCTTTCAAAGTAATCCTGATAATTTTACAGACATTGGAGGAGGTGTCCTTCGCTGTAAAGTTTTCCATTCAAGTTTCAGAGCCACTCAAGGAGGCCTTTCACTAAATATCGATGTATCAACTACCATGATAATTCAACCTGGTCTGGTAGTTGATTTGTAAATCAGAATGCTAGAGATCCTTACTCTCTTGATTGGAACAAGGAAAAACGGGTGCTGAAGAATATGAGGATAAAAGTTAGTCCGTCTAATCAAGAGTACAAGATTACTGGCTTGAGTGAACAACATTGCAAGGGATTTGATTCAGAGAAATGAAAGGAATTCATAGTGATCCCCCATTTGATTTATTCAATGAGATGAACCGGAATAGACACCTTTCACCTGTGGTTAAAGTTAAAAAATGCTTGAACAGATACAATTTAAACTTCTTGGAGCTCCGCAGTTCTTTCTTTGTCTAGAAAAAAATTTGATTTTTATGAGCCATAGAATCTCTCTGAGTATGGCGCTAGCTAGGGTGTATGATCAGAATCTTCTTATGAAGATCAATGCTATGCTTGGACCGTCTTTTCTTCACCATCGAAATCATAATTTTGAGGTAAAGTCAAATCTGAACAAGATTGAGGGCAGGATTGAAGATTTAGAATCGGTATTACATAACTGTGAGTTCCGGATCGAGTTTCTTGAAACAAGATAAGGGCGTTGGAAGAGCTTCATCATTCCCATGACCAAGTTAGAAGTCGGGTCAAGCAACGGCTCAGATCCGAGAGGTAGCTGATCATCTACAGATTTTGACATCACAAGCTGTTACATTGAGCACGAAGTATGAGCTACGGTCAGATCGTGGTCAAGAGTTGGCTCTGTTATGTAGAAAAGTTAGAACTTTAGGACTTAGGACGAAAGCATATAGTAGTCCATTTTATGTAAAGGATTTTGTTTTCTAATAAAGTTTTCTAAAATGAAGTTGATCAGAATCGATGCCTCTTTGCATTCATGCATTCGCATTACATTGCATCATTTACATTAGACTTTTATAAAAGGACCCTAATTAGGTAAAATATTTTAGTTAACCTAGAAAACATGGAACAAAGGTTGGTGAGGATAGAACAAATGCAAATACAGATGCAGGTGCAATTGACTGAGATCCAACAAGAAATGCGGGAATTTCAAAGGAATATGATAGGCCAGCTAACTCAATTACTAGCCGAAGGACTTAAAAAAAGGAGTGGTCTGACGGTCAATAGTGAGGATGATGAGGAAGACATCGTTTATTCTCCAATAGGTATCCCGACTCAACCAGACACGCATCTGCATGGGGGACCCGCCATTATTGAACCCCAATGTCAAACTAATAATTTGGCCCTGTTGAAGTCCCCAATGGGTTTTAACCCCAATGATGATCAAGCCAAACCGGTGGCTCTAGTAGAAACAAAAGAAAGAGGGGAATGGACCTCAAAAGCCTTGAAGAAGAAGAAAAAGAAAATTAATAATGCCGGTAGGTATAACAAGAAACCATTCGTAGTGATTCACATGAAACTGACCCAAGGATGGTAGTTACCAGCAATCAGGTTTCCCCAAGGCAAAACTCTGAAAGGCTCCAATTTACGCCAATCCCCATGATGTATAATGAGCTATATCAAAGTTTATTTGATGCACACATGGTGTCTCCATTTTATCTGAAACCATTGCAGCCCCCATATCCTAGATGGTATGACCCGAACACTCAATGTGACTACCATGCGGGAATAACGGGACATTCGATTGAAAATTGTACTGCGTTTAAAAAGTTGGTCGAAAGGTTTATTAAAATGGGAGTTGTGAAGTTCGACGATCCATCAAAACCTGATCACTTTAATGAGGTAGTGAATACGGTAATTGAAGGAGGAGACAAGAAAGTTGCTACTCCTTGAAGAAATCAAAGAGGGAATCAGAGAACAATGTTTCCAAATCCTTGTGCACTTGGAAGTGTTTTGAATAATGGGACTGTGGAAGAGATCCCTGTATTTTTAGGGCTAATCTAGAGTAATGTTCAAAACATACTTGTTGTCTTGAGCCTAGAGGCAACAAGAACTCTTTTGTGAAATAGGCTTATGTTCAAAATTTTATTTCAATAAAATGCATCTGTTTGAGCACATATTCTTTTATTCTTTACATTTAATACTGTACATTCTTTTATTTTTAGAATATTCTTTTATTCTTTATTTGTGACCATACTATCCAAATAATCATCCTTAGAATCATTTATTCTTTGGATTTGTTCGCCTTCGTTCCTAGGTACCCAGATATCAACGTCATGAGCGACGTTGTTACTTATTCCCTTTTTGAACAAGATATGGGTCTAGGGGATCTCAGGATTTTGAAGATGACAGAGATTGTGACATATCTTCTGACTTGTTAAGAATGGTTTAATAAGACCTTACTATACAAAGGGGTCATTGGATATTGCGAGCCTAGGAAAGGGGTGAAGACCGAAGCCTAGCTCACCACCAAAATAAGGCAAGACATCATTGAGTTGTTTTCAAGAATTCAAAGATGTTTTCGCACAATTATATCAGGACATGCCTTGGCCAATAAGAAGCAGGCTAAACAAAGAGGATCAGGCACTGTTGATTCACCATGGAAGGGGATTGCATCAGTCATACCGCAAATACGGAATTAAAGAAGACAAGATTCATATGCCTACTCCAGTTCTTCACAAATTTTCCATATGTGGGGCATGGATGTGATGGGGCCAATCTCATCAAAAGCTTTTAGTCAATATCGACTTATCGGCATAGTTATCGTTTACTTCACTAAGAGAGTGGAAGTAGCTTCATATGCCAATGTTACAAGGTCGAAGTCATCAAATTCATCAAAAAAAAGAAGAAGGAAAAGATCAAAGAATGCCATAAAGGATTGCGTTTAAATAACTGTACAAAGTCAAAGTTTACAGTTTGTCCGAATATCAGGCAGCATATCACATTGCAAAAAAAAAAAGGTGGCTAAGACTTGTAAAGATTGGCATAAGAAGCTATCACTACTCTCTATGATTATCAAACGTTGGCTAGAACCTTTACTGGGGCAACACATTTCTCATCAGAAATAGTTTTGCCAATTGAACCTAATTGAAGAAAAGGTTAAAAGTTATTTGCCACGGCCAGATGATGCGAGCTTATGTTAAAGAAGTTCATCTTACGGAATTCTACGAAGAAACCTAATGTTGAAAAATATTTTTCTTCTACAAAACGATTTCAAAGAAAATCATATGCCAAACTGGGAAGGACTTATGTAGGGCCTGTTCTAGAGGAGCATTTGTAACATCCCGAAATAGGGCCTAAATGGAACAGTGGTTGTGAAACCACGAATCTGAGATAGAAAAGTTTATTACGATTAATTATTATGATTTATCGAGTGATTAGATGCATGTGTTAGAATATCGATAGAAAATTTCATGAATTGCATGTCTAATTTGCCTATTAGGACTTAATTGCAAAAGTTGATAAATATGAGTTCTAAATGTTAAAGGATTTAATTGAAGAGCATAATTGAAGTAGAGGTTCTTAAATGGTAATTATACTATTAGGCTTTCATGGACAAAAATGGACATATATAGGTAGAAAGAACCAAAGTTTTTAATGAAGGGTAATTTAGTCATTTGGTAATAAAAAGAAATTAAAAGGGAAAAAGATGGCAAAATATGCTCATCTTCTTCATTAGGCCGAATTTTCAAGGGTTCACCATAGCTAGGGTTTGTTTCAAGCTTCCAAGCTCCATAGTAAGTGATTCCAAGCCCCGTTTTTAATGTTCTTTACATTTTTGAAGCCCCGGTAGCTCGGTTTAGCTTATTCTATCAATAATTCATGCTAGGGTTCATATTTGGAAAAATACCCATAGGTGAAATGTGTTTATTTTGATGTTTTATGATAGAATATGAAGTCTGAAATTATGTTAAACAACTTTTGCTAAGTGATTTTAAGAGAAAACGAGTAAAACGGCTTAATCGGTAAAAATACATAATGTTCATAAGTACATGTTAGAGTGAGAATTTGATGTTTTCATAGAAGGGAAAAATGATCAGCGTGTCATAAAACATAAGAATAAGGGATAAATTTTAATTTCTGAGCTTTGGGGCAAATGTGTAAATATGTAAAAGTTTAGGGGCAAAATTGTAATTTTGCCAAGTTAGAGTTAAGGACTGTTTTAATAAATGTGAGTATTAAATAAGCTAAATTTGCTATTATAGATCAAGAGGAACGAAATCCGGAGTTAGACCGGGGAAAGAAAAAGATAGTGGACTAAATCGATATAGTTGATCGTATTTTGTTTCGAGGTAAGTTTGCAGTAAATAAATGCAATATTCTATTATTTTACATTCAATAATTTTAAATTCCAGCATTTACATATTTATTCTATAAATTTATCATTTAAAGACTCAAGTATGAATTGACGGAAAAGCTATCTCAGAAAGTTCCGGTTGAACCTTAGGAATGTGTAGGATACAAATGTCATGACCTTAGTGTTTAAGAAAATCTTGTAAGACCATGTCAAGACATGGCATTGATAATTTACTATAAGGCAAAGGTCCCATGTAAGACCATGCCAAGGCATGGCATTGGTGAGTTCATAAGGCAAGGATACCACGTAAGACCATGTCAAGACATGGCAATGGTTAAGTTTCAAAAGGAAAGGTACCCGCGTATCCTTAGTATTCCAAGTGGTTCAACGGAAAATTCAAAGAGTATATCAAAGGAAAGGTAAGATAAGTTCATGTTAAAAAGGTACAGGTAAGAATGCAAAGTTTAAGTATATTGAGTTAAAAGCTTAAATGGTCTTGATAAGAAAAGAATAAGATAATTCATTAAGAATGTTGTTATTTATTTACATGTAAACTTACTAAGCTTTATGCTTACTCCCATTCCTTTCTCTCTTTTTATAGTATTACAAGCCAACTCGGGGATTGAAAGGACGTCGGAGATCGTTACACACTATCAAAGGATTATTTCGATATTTTGTGACTCCAACGTTTTAAGTTATGGCATGTATAGGGACTTAGTCATTTTGTTTGTATGACCTTATGATATGGCTTAAGATTGGCTTGTAAATGCTTGATAATGATTAGTCATTAAAATTGTTAATTAAGAACATGTTTTGGATGTTATGTATGCCTAGATGATAATTATTACAAAGAAATTATGAAAGAGTAAAAAATCTTCAGGGGAACAGTTTTGGACAGCAACTGTGACGTGATTTTGAAAAATCACTAAGAATAGTATAAATGGAATTAAGGTGTGTATGAGATATATAATTAAAGCTTATTGAGTCTATTTTTATATGAAAGAAACGGAGCATGCAAAAGAGTTGTATTTTATGAGATAATTGATTTTTAGTGCAGAGGGGTCAGAACTGTCGGTCAGTGTAACAGGGGAGACTTTAACTAATAAACTGTACTAATTGGCCTCACCAAAAATTCTGGAAAAATTATAGTAAGAAGATATATGAGTCTAGTTTCAGGGAAAATTTACGGATCTAAATTTTGAATTTCGTAACTTGAGTTATAGTCAATTTAGTGAACATGACGCAGATGGACAGTTTTAATTTTTATGCCCCGAACTAGTAAGTTAAGTCTAGTAATGCCTCGTGCTCGACTCCGGCAACGGTCTCGGGTAAGGGGTGTTACAGCATTGATATTGACCGAGATGGATGGCGAAGACTTGTTCAATCCGGTGAATTCAGGTTCAGTTAAGAGATATGTTACCTGAAAGATGAAAGACCAAGGTGAAAACCCGTAAAGGGCGCCTCAAAAAAAAAAGGAGAGGCCAAGGCGAAAACCCGCAAAGGGCGCTTTGAGACCAAAGGGGATTTGAGTTGAAAACCCTAAAAAGGCGGCTCAAATTTTGATCAAAAGTGGGGCACATAGTAGTCTTGCTACATTTGAATTAACAATGAAGAAGTATGTTACGTCTTAGGGCATTGACAGAGTACTCCGGATCCCCTAAACACATATTGAGTTTAAAATGGTCCTCAAGAAATCGGAACAGAGAAGCTCAGACTGCGATATCTGGGGCACCTAGTTTCCCATCTTACCCATTTTCTATCTTTGATTACTTTGTTCTTTTCAAAGAAACACCCCAATTAATTTTCTTTTATAGCCTTTGTTATATTTACTTTATTCTTTTTAAGATATACCAATCAATTTTCATTTATTGCCTTGGTTATCTTTGATTAATTTATTGTTTCGAGCTATGCTCCTGATTAATTTCTTTCTTGTCCATTGCTGTAATCTTTTTCAAGCATTTTATATTGAAATAACGATTAATGGACTAATAATACTTTCATAAAAGGAGTTTCGTATATTACTCTAGAAGCTTCTAAATAATATGAGGAATCTGAAACATGACTATTGTTCAGAACTCACCAAGCCTAAGGGCTGGAAACATTGAAAAATGATTATCTCTTCAAAATTCTTATTGGATAAGACAATTTTGTTGGTGACACCATATTGGCAAATGACGAACAAGGTCAATCCAAGTATAAAAGGGGATCATTGTCGGGATACCCTGCATCCATTCAAACACATACATCTGGTCATTGCACCCAGGGAATGGTGTAACAGATTGAAAGTGATACAAGTTCTGTACCTTTGAGTGGTAACAGAAATATGAAAGAAACCAAATGTCATTCCTCTGAAGTTGCAGTGGGAGATACCAACTTCATGTCTCAAGATCCAAGCGGGGCTGACTCAGAAATAACATTGGGGCAAGCTGGTTGAGTAGAACATGGTTGATGAACAAAAATGAAGAACAGATGAGTGATAACACCTAGAATAGGAATCATACTCATAACATTTTTGCATAATAGCAAATCTCATTAGGAGCATTTGATTCATTCCAATCATTGCATCCTAATCCTTTAAGAGGAGTCATCTTCATAACATATATATAGCTAGAAGCATTTGATTCATTTTTTATCATAGCATCTTAGTCATACAAAGATGAACATACTAAATCGAGTCTACAGGACATATCCTCAAAGAGACGGGTAGCAATATCGATGAGTTTTCAGATCGAGGATAGCTAATCTCATCTTCTTGAAGTTGCAAGAAGAAGATCAAGATAACAGATCTCATCTTCTTGAAGTTGCAAGAAGAAGATCAAGATAACAGATCTCATCTTCCTGAAGTTGTAGGAAGCAGATCGAAGAGAAATTCAGTCTTATCTCCCTGAAGTTGTAGGGAGTAGATTGAAGGCAGAAGATCTTATCTTCCTGAAATTGTAGGAAGTAGATCGAAGAGAATTTCAGCCTTATCTCCCTGAAGTTGTAGGGAGTAGATCGAAGACAGAAGATCTTATCTTCCTGAAATTGTAGGAAGTAGATCGAAGACACTTTTAGATCTTATCTTCCTGAAATTGTAGGAAGTAGATCGAAGACAGAAGATCTTATCTTCCTGAAATTGTAAGTAGATCGAAGACACTTTCAAATCTTATCTTCCTGAAATTGTAGGAAGTAGATCGAAAACAGAAGATCTTATCTTCCTGAAATTGTAGAAAGTAGATCGAAGATAGAAGATCTTATCTTCCTGAAATTGTAGGAAGTAGATCAAAGACAGAAAATCTTATCTTCCTAAAATTGTAGGAAGTAGATCGAAGACACTTTCAGATCTTATCTTCCTGAAATTGTAGGAAGTAGATCGAAGATAGAAAATCTTATCTTCCTGAAATTGTAGGAAGTAGATCGAAGACACTTTCAGATCTTATCTTCCTAAAATTGTAGGAAGTAGATCAAAGACTTTCAGATCTTATTTTCCTAAAGTTGTAGGAAGTAGGTCGAAGACACTTTCAGATCTTATCTTCCTGAAGTTGTAGGAAGCAAATCAAGGACATCAATTTGACATTCTTGAAATTGCAAGAAGCAGAATAAGACTAGCAGACTTACTGAAATCGAGATGAAGTTCCAATACCATTGAAGTTGCAGTAGAGTTGGAAGTTATTTGAAGAAAGCGAGGATCAAGAAGTCGAGGCTCGGCCAAGACCGGGCAAAATTGGTCATTTTATAGTCTTTGCTCTATTCTCATTACATGACAATGAGCAAAGAGGGGCAGCTGTAAATACCCAATTTTGCCCGGGCCCTTGAAAACCAAAATAGAAAAAAAAAACAAAAAAAAATGTCCAATAAATAAACCATTGTTTACAGTCCATTTACAATAAAACAGACTAAACCCAACACCCAAATCCTATCCAAATACACATTGGCCCAAACAATTGACCCAAAACAAGTTTTAACTACCCAGACCCAAATTCGCGCGGCCCAAAAGGCCCAACACTTAAACAGTTTCAGCCTAGGGTTTCTGAAACCCTAGGCGCCGCAACGGTGGGAACTCAACAGTCGCGCCGCAGCATCCCAATCGCCACAGGAGACCACCAGCCCTCGTCCAGCCGCGAATCGCGCCGCCATCAACGCGAGCAACCCCATCACCGCCGCATTCTCGTCACCTGCACAGAAAAGGGAAGAATCGAAGCAGAATAGCAAGAATATAGTTTTCCTTTTTTATTTTCATTTTTCAGGGCTATAAAAGCCGATTATTTTGTAAACAAAAGGGGGGGAACACTATTACACAGAGAAATAAATAGAGAAATACAAAAAAAAAGAAAATATTGAAACAGAATACAAATTTTTTTAGGTGATCTATATTTTATTCTCTTGTTATTCTCTTATTTTTATGTTTCGCGCATCTTTGATTTACAAAAAAAATAGTAATAAAAAGGGGGGGTTTACCTTTCGGAGGGCTTGAAAAGAAGAGGCTCGGTCTCTGGCCACCACCCGTGGTTGCGCGTGTAGCGCGTACAGAAAGTACCTCAAGGATCTGGTGACAAACCCAGAACGGGGAAGGGGAGGATCGAGAGTTTTTTTTATTTTTTTTTCTAAAAAGGGTTTCTGAAATGAATTTTGGGGTAAAATTTTGGTTTATATAAGCAAACTATACGGCGTCGTTTTGAAGATAGCCCCTTGAAACAAAACGACGTCGTTTTTCGCCATAAGATCCGCGCGTTGACCCGAACACCCGGGGAGGATCCGCGCGTTTTTGTTAAATGGTCTATTTTCCCATATAGTCCTTCCGCAATTTTATTGTTTTTAAATCAGTCCAATTAGCATTTTCTATTTTTATAAATTTAACCCCGAAAGTTTGTTTTTATTTCAATTAAACCTCCGGATTTCTTTGAAGGTTAAACATAAAATGTTGCCGTTTTTAAATTTATCCTAATTGCCATTTTAACCCCTGTTATTTTATGCGCGTTTTAATTTAGTCCTTTTATATCTGTTTTAATTGCTTATTAACCCCTGTCTTCTTTGTTATTTTTTGTTTTTTAGCCTTTTTATTTTATTTTATTATTTTACATTATATTAAATTATTTTATTATATTAAATAGTTCATATTATTATCTTTATATTTTTATATGTAATATCCTTATATATATTATGCTTAATATATTTTTTTACATATTATTTTATTTATTATATTGTATATATATATTTTTAAATTTTTTATATTATATAGCATTATGTTATATTATGTGTAATGGCCCATTTTTGCCCGGGCCCATACAATAAAAACAAACAAAATAAAAATAAAATAAAAAGTCTCAAATTATGGTTTACAGTCCATTTACAAAACCAGACCCAATAACAGAAACAGACCCAAAGTTAGACGGCCCAAAGGGGCCCAAAAATTAAAACAAGTTTCAGACCTAGGGTTTCCCCAGAAACCCTAGGCGCCGCAGCAGGAGCTCAATCATCGCGCTGCAAGCGCCGCACCCTTCAGTCCTCGTCCCCGCCACGATCAACGCCAGGACGATCTCGCCACCGAGATCCCCGTTTAGACCTGCACAGAAAAGGAAACGCAACAGCAAAACAAACATGGCAATATTTTGTTTCTTTTACTTCTTTTTATTTCGAAGGCTATAAAAGCCTTACAAAAGCTTGTAAACGGGGACAGATACACAGAGATACAAGCAAGAATTATACTGAAATAAAATATAAAGATTTTTGTCAGCAGAGGTGAATTTTTTTTATTTTTTCTTTTCGATCTATTCTTTTTTTCATATAAATATATATTTTGTAAAAAAAAAACAAAAAGAAAGGAAAAGGAGTTTACCGTCGGATTGGCGTTGAGAACGGAGGTTTTCTAACTTTTCGGCCGCCGTGTGTGACGGCGCGTGTGGCGGAGCGTCGTCGGAACCCAGGCCGGACTTCGGCCTCAAGCCAAAGAGGAGAGAGCCTTTTAAGGCTTCTGTTTTTGTTTTTTTTTAGAAAGTGTTTAAAATAATTTTTTTATCTGATTTTTAACTTATATAACAAGTTTGAAACGATGCTGTTTTTGCTTAAGATAATAAGCTAAAAAACGACGTCGTTTCAAGGGGATCCGCGTGTTGACCCGACCCGCTTCATCAGGATCCGCGTGTTTTTATTAATGGTCTAATTGCCATTTTGGTCCTCCCACATTTTTATATTTTTTAATTCGGTTTAATTTCATTTTTATTTATTTTTAATTTGGCCCTACAATTTTAATTACTTTCCAATTTAGTCCCTCAGGCTCTTTAAATGCTGGAATCAAAACGTCGTAGTTTTTAATCTTGGCTTAATTGCTATTTTAACCCTTATGATTTAACGCGCATTTTAATTTAATCCTTTTATTTGTTTTAATTGTTATTTAACCCCTATTTCTTTGTTTTTTTTATCTTTATATTTTATATTATATTTAATTATTTTATCATATTGAATATTATATATTATTCCTTTATATTTATTAATTTATTAAAAGTATAAAATTTATATATATTTTATACATAATACCTTTATATATATTTTATTATTATATATTATTTTACTTGGTTTAATAATTTATATATTACTTTATAATTTATATATTATCTATATTTTTTAATTTGTATATTATATAGTATCATATTATATCATATATTAGTTTTAAATTTTTGTTTTGTATAAAGTCTATTATAATATATAATTTATTTTATTATTTATTACATATAATTTTTATGATTAGTATATTATTGATTATATTATATATATATATATATATATTAAAATATTATATTATATAGTATTATGTTAAATTATATATATTATTTCTAATTTTTCTTATTTATAAAGTATAATATTATATTATGTGAGATATTTAATTTATGTTGTTTTTATTATACGTAATTTATGACTAATATATTATATATATGCTTTTATATACTATTTTTTTATTATATATAGTTATTTATACATGTATTAAATTATTAAGTTATATATTTATTATAAGTTTTTCTTACTTCTAATTTTAGTTATTATATATATATATATACATATATTAAACCATTTTTAAAATCATCACATTCTTTTTATTCAATATTATTTTTGTATAATTTTGTTATTTCGTGAAAATGTCAATTATTGCTATATTATATGTTTATTTATATTCTTTAGATTGTTTATTATTGTTTAGCATATTCTATTGTATATTCATGTAATATTATCCTTTTATTATTTATTGTTAGTATAATTTGTACTTTTGTAAAATTGTTATTTGTATACTCAAACCATTGTTTTATAAAAATACCTTTCGAATTAAAATATTTATTTCAAATGGTTTTCAAAATACAGTGATATGTGATATTTTGGGGATTTCGAGAGGAATTTTGCCCTAACTTATTAGGTTCGATTTTTCTCGTAAAACTTTAGGTATTACCTATCCCTTTTTCCTTAAAAAAACTGAGATTTACCAATTTCAAATAAAAAAAAGACTATTCTTGGGAATTCGGATCGTTGTGCCTTATCTTATTGGGTTCGACGTTTTGCGTCTCGAGGTAGGAGTTTTCTAAAATAAAGACGTGCTTAGTTTCAAAGTCATGAGATGCTATATCCTAACTTACTGGGTATGGTGTTTTATTTCTTTGAGATAGGTAAGTCTGGGTTTTTCTTCAAAATAAAAGGTTCATTTTTTAAATTTTTTAAAGTTTCAACATTAGGACATGATTTTATCGATTAGGTACCAATTTTTGGGCGTTATGAGGGTGCTAATCCTTCCTCATATGTAACCGACTCCCGAACCCGTTTTCTAGTTTTCCGTAGACCAAAACCAAATGTTTTAAAATGAAACGTTTTACAAGGTGATCCAATCACACCTAAGTAAAAAAGATTGGTGGCGACTCCCATTTTTGTTTTTAAAAGTCTATCCCCGCGTTTTTAAATCCAAAATTTTAAAATGGTTTCGACATTATGTATTGATCGCTGTAAATCAGATTTTTAAAATTTATAAAAGAATGATCGAACCTGGAAACTAACTCTGACAACGATTAAAGGCAAGTGCACCTATCGAACAGTAGTATAGCTTAGGAAAGACCGGATTATCGAACCCAAAGGAACTAAAAGTACTAATACTAACTTTCTTTTTATTATTTAGCCTAAAATAAGTGAAGTTTGTTTATTAAACTAAATTAATTAACTACTAAACTAAAGACTCTAAGACAAAGAAGAATGAATTTGGAAAATAACTTGGGAAAAACTTAGTTGATTTAGACGATACCCTAGGAAGAATCCACCTAGACTTCACTTGTTATCTAACACTGAACCATACGATTTATTCACTTAGTTTGATTTGTAAGACTCCCTAACGTATATTAAACCCTCTCTCGAGGCGAATAACGTCTAACCCTAGGTTAATTAGTGGAACTCTCGTTCTCTTATAATAACCCCCTAGAATAGCAGTAAATCGATCTGTGGATTCCCATATTAGGTTTCACCCTAATCCGGCAAAATCTCGTCACCCTATCTGTAACAACCCAAACCCGGCCCAAACACTACGACCGAATTTGGTTTGTTACCGAGTAAAACCTTGTGAACACCGTTCCAAAACCCATTTAATTTTTATAGAAAACTTCTTATCTTTGGTTATCTTGCCAAAGTAATACTTAGGTTTAATTTGGAAATTTAATTAAGTCCAATTATTATACTTTAGGTTCCAAGTGTACCCGACGACGCACGATTAAACTTTTTCGTGTTAACCTAAGAAATCACGTGATTTAATTCAACTTAACGGTATAGTTTTAAGTAAATATCCAACATAAAAAGAAATAAACGCAACTACAGTTTATGGAGGCCTTATTACAACCCAAAATAAAATTAAACAAATTTAAAGTTCTGTAAATTAAAATCCTTTGCATGGCCGCCTCGAGTCCCACCGCTCCTCAACCGCCATCTACGAGTCACCTGAAAAATGTTAAAGGAGAAGGTGAGTCACCAAGACTCGATATGTAACCCTTCCCAGGTTAATACAACATTTCATACACAACCTATAACGATTAATTAAGCAAAGTATCATGTACCCAACCTAGCCAACCAAACACCTTTGTCTACCCCACGTGGTACCAAACCACTTGGTGACCGTAGTCACGATGTGTTACCAAAACACTGGTGGTGCCAAACCACCGGTGACATATAGTCACAATGTGCTACCAAAGCACCGGTGTCCGTGAGACACAAATCAAGTGATGGGGCCAACCCATCGTGTGTGATACCAAATCACCGCGACGATCCCATATCTCAAGTGGGGCCAACCCACGGTGGTGTTAACCACGAGGACAAGTCGCTATGAGGTACCAAACCTCTGGAGGTACCAAACCTCTGGTGACGTATAGTCACGAGTGTGCTACCAAAGCACCGGTGCTCGTCGACCGACGATATCACTGCTCCCTCCTCTCATCAACCCATGTCAAGCAGTTAATAACAGAACATACATATATCACATGTATCAAATAATCCATGCTTCCCAAAAGCATTATTATCAATCTCATACAAATAGAGACTTACCGGAATCCTCGCTTGTACCATTAAGGCACTATTGCCATATCTACATAAAGCAGATTTACACATAACATACACTTAATACACTTTATTAACTATTATAAGTGTGTATGTACACACCTGTCACCACTGAATCGTCTAAATCCCGAAAAGAGATGTCGGCCACACTTAATGTCCTTGCCCCTATATTCGGCCATTCATAAGGGTTAGTATCCTAGGCCATTCGGCCAAAACCAAAATATTAGGAGGGGTTCCTTATGAACCCGAAATCTTACCTGAATATCTTGAGTACTAGCTCTTTACTTCACCACCCTATAATCGGCACTTAACCAAGTTAGTAGCCTTCGGCTTAAATGGATATCAAAAATAAAGAAAACCGATCTCACCACCTTAACAATCGGTCACAAAAGATTATAGCTTGGGTTGATTGCTTCCCGAATCCGAAGTACCTATAAAAAGAATCGCTTATCACAACCGTTTAGAAGCCCTATCAACCACTATTGAAATCGGCACCTACCCCCTTAATGGGAATCGGCAAGAGACTAAAAAGAGGACTCGGAATTTCGGCTAGTGTCCCTTACCTTCTTAAACCGATTGGAAGAAGAATCCCAGAGGACTTGGGTCACCCTTAGTATTCGGCCAAGACCATAGAGTAGAGGAAGAGAGTTTTCGGTAAACCAATGGGGTGTATTCCGCCAAATAAAAGTTTCGGCTAGGAGTTTTTAGAAGAGGAAAGAAAGAAGATAGAGGAGAGGTTGATGTGTAGGGAATTCGGCTAAGGTCTTTTAAGAGAAGGGAAAGAAATAAAGAGAAGAACAAGGAGAGGTTGAGGGTTTCACAACTAGCAAAAGTGAGAAAAAGAAAACCTATTGATGGATGGGTGCTTATAAAGAAATTCGCACCCCCTCCCCTAATGCTTGCCGTCCAACCTTGGCAACAAGGAGTCCAACTCTAGCCAACTTCTCTTCACCAAGGAGTCCCACATTCGGCCATCACCTAGTTTTTCTCTAGGCCACTAATTTGAAATAATTCAAAAGAATTTGAATTACACATGCCTACTTTTTCTCTTGCCACCCTTTTTAGATTATTCACATAATATCTAGTTAAATCCTTAAAAAAAAAAGAGTTTAAAGAGAGAAAATCTCTCCCCCTATGCCGTCCCATTCAAAGAGCAAAAAGAGGGACTTTCGCGACTCGAACACAAGCTCTCCCTTTCTCATTGTGGCGTCACATGTAGCTCTTAAGTGGGCTTCTTTTTGCCACTTTACCAAGGGCTTTTTAGTGTTAATAATACCCACATTTATTCTTATAACACCACTTACCAAGGCTCCCCTCTTTTAAAAGTTAAAAACTAAAATTTCCTACCAAATCGAGCCAACACAAAGCCTTAAATTGATCATTATTATTCCATAAATAATGACACAACAGCTCATACATAAGAAAAATAATTTATTTCCAAATAACCCCACATTTGGGATGTTACAGTTCTACCCCCCTTAGAATAAATTTCGTCCTCGAAATTCCTTGATCAAAAGAGATGAGGGTATTGCTGCCGCATCACTTCCTCGGGCTCCCACGTAGCTTCTTCCACTCCGTGGTTTCGCCATAACACTTTCACTAAAGGCACTGCCTTCCTTCGTAGAACTTTCACATCTCGGTCTACAATCTGAACCGGTTCTTCCTCAAAAGATAAATCCGTGTTCACCTCAATCTCTGCTACTGGCACAACGTGCGAAGGATCTGACCGATACCGTCTCAGCATTGACACATGAAAGACGTCATGTATCCGACTTAGTTCTGCGCAGGCAACTCTAGGTGATAAGCCACTGGTCCTACTCGCTCACAACAAAGAGTATATGGCCCAATGAACCTTGGGCTTAACTTCCTTTCCGTCCAAATCTCAACACCTTTTTCCAAGGCGACACTTTCGAAAAACTTTGTCTCCCACAAAGATACTCCACTTCCTTGCGTTTGAGATCGGCATAAGACTTACGCCTATCCGATGCTTCCTTGAGACGAGACCGAATCACCTTGACTTTGTCTTCCGTCTCGGTTACCAATTCTGGACCTGAACTTGTCTTTCTCCCAACTCTGTCCAACATGTAGGAGTACGACACTTTCGTCCATATAGGGCCTCATATGGAGCCATTTGAATATTAAACGATAACTATTGTTATAAGCGAATTCCGCTAGTGGTAGGTACTCCTCCCAACTACCACTAAAATCCAAGACACACCTCTTAGCATGTCTTCTAAAATCAGTATCACCCTTTCCGATTTGTCCGCCGATTGTGGATGGAAAGCCGCATCTTGAAATCTAACTGTGTACCTAAAGCTTGATGCAACGCTTTCCAAAACCTTGACGTGAATCGGGATCCCTATCCGAGATAATTGACACCGCACGCCATGCAATCTCACTATTTCACCCACATACAGCTTTGCTAGCTTCTGGAGAGAGTAATCCATTCTCACCGGCATGAAGTGAGCTGATTTAGTTAGGCGATCCACAATTACCCAGATTGCATCCTTCTTAGTGGGCGTAAGGGGTAGCCCACTAACAAAATCCATGGTGATCCTCTCCCATTTCCATTGAGGATCTTTATCGGTTGAAGTAGTCCCGATGGTGACCGATGTTCACCTTAACTCTCTGACACGTCGACACTTCCCCACGAACTCCGTTATCTCACGCTTCAACCTGTGCCACCAAAAGCTGCTTTCGCAAATCTCCATACATCTTGCTTCCCCCAGGATGCATAGCGTATGGGCTGCTATGTGCATCTTGGAGAATTCTCTGCCTTAATTCTGGATCCTTTGGCATACATACTCGTCCTTGAAAACAAAGCACTCCATCACTAGACAGACTGTACCCTTCAAACTACCGCCTTGAACTTGTACCCTCTTAGAGCTCAAGCCTTCATCCACTAACTGCTTTTCTTTAATCTCCTCAATCCAAGTCGGCTTTACTTGAAGTTCTGCCAAGAGACTTCCATCATCATATAGACTCAACTGAGCGAACATTGCTCTTAAGTCCGTCACCACCTTCCGGCTCAATGCGTCAGCTACCACATTAGCCTTACCCGGATGGTACTCGATTGAACAATCATAGTCCTTTAGTAGTTCGATCCACCGACGCTGTCTCGTGATTCGAGATCTTTCTCGAGTCGAAGATACCTCAAGCTTTTGTGATCCGTGTAGACCATCGACTTCTCTCCATACGGTAATGTCTCCATATCTTCAGAGCGAAGACGCATCACTTGCTAACTCTAAGTCGTGAGTTGGGTAGTTAACCTCATGCGATCTTAATCGGCGGGATGCATAGGCTACTACCTTCCCATCCTGCATCAACACACACCCCAAGCCGATGTGAGATGCATCACAATAAACCGTGAATAACTTTCTCCGCTTGGTGCACTCAAAACCGAGCTTCCGTCAAAATCTTCCTTAGCTTATCAAAGCTTTCTTGCTGCTTTTCCGTCCATACAAACGGGACACCCTTCCTTAGCAACTTAGTCAACGGCGCTGCTATTAGAGAGAATCCTTCCACGAATCTCCGATAGTATCCTGCTAAACCCAGAAAACTTCGTATTTCAGCCACCGTCCTAGGTGGTTTCCACTCCAATACTGCTTCAATCTTGCGAGGGTCTACCCTAATTCCTTCAGCTGATACTACATGACCTAAGAAAGCCACTTCCCTAAGCCAAAATTCACACTTACTGAATTTGGCATATAACTGCTTCCCCCTCAATACTTGCAGAACTATCCGTAAATGCTTGTCATGCTCTTCTTCTGTCTTTGAGTAAACCAATATGTCGTCTATGAACACCACGACCGAATCGGTCCAAGTCTTCTTTGGAATACTCTATTCATCAAGTCCATGAATGCCGCCGCGCATTAGTCAACCCGAATGGCATCACCAAGAACTCGAAATGCCCATACCGAGTTCTAATGCCGCTTTGTGAACATCGACCTCCTTTACCTTAAGTTGATGATATCCTCGACCTCGTGTCTATCTTCGAAAACACCGAGGCACCCTTCGCTTGATCAAACAAGTCGCCAATCCGAGGCAACGGATACTTGTTCTTGATCGTTAACTTGTTCAATCGACGGTAGTCGATGCACATCCGCATAGAACCGCCCTTCTTCTTGACAAACAACACAGTGCTCCCCGGAGATATGCTTGGTCGTATAAACCCTCTATCCAAGAGCTCCTGAATTTGAGCCTTTAGCTCCACCAATTCCTTTGGTGCCATTCGGTATGGTGCTATGGACACAAAGTGCCTTCGGTAGCAAGTCTATACCGACTGACTTCTCGATCCGAGGCAAACCGGAAGTTCTTCTGGGAACACATCAACAAATTCCCCAACCGTTCGGACCTTTTCAATTACCAACTCCTTAGCTTCCAAAGCACAGATTTGAACCAAAAACGCCTCACAACCCTTCTTGACCATCTTTTCAGCCTTCAAGGCGGTCACCACGTTGGATAGGTAATTCCTCCTATCTCCTATCATAACCATTTCATCACCTTCCGCCGTCTTAAGAACCATGCGCTTGGTCGCAAGTATCCCAAACTCGCTTGGTACTTAACCAACCAATCCATACCAAGGATCAAATCGAACTCCCAAACGGTAGTTCCATCGGATCGACTACAAATACTACCCCTTGAAGTTCTAGGGTACGCCTCTATAAAGTCTATTTACGACTACGGAGTGACCTAAGGGGCTAACTACAGTCATCTCCCTAGAAGCAGTTTCAGAGTTTAGGTCCATAGTTCCTACCACACTACTAGCAATGTACGAGTGCGTCGAACCCACATCAATCAATGCAACATAAGGAAAGCCGAAATTAGAAACGTCATCGGTTATGACATCCGGTGCGTCACCTTCTTCGCGACACCTTGCTGCGTAAACTAAGCCAGCCGCCTAGCCTCTGTGTTGCCCGAACCTCGCCTTGAGTTCCACGACCTCGGTTAGGACCGTTGTTTCCTCTACCATTACCACGACCCCTCTGAGGTCCCACATTCCTATCCTGAGCACGGTTCTGTCCTTCTGGCTGCTTCTTAGCTAGTTTCTGGGGGCAATCTCTGACGCGATGCTCCAAAGACCCACACTCAAAACATCCCTTATCACCGGTCCAAAGATCCTCCCCAATGGGTCTTTCCACAGCGATTGCACCGAGTCGGCCTCACGATTAGCGATCGTGGGCCTCATTTGCTGATTGGGCCCACTTGGCCTAGTCTTTTTCTGAGCACTTCCGCTTGACCCAGCTGACCCAAAACTTCTCTTCTGATTGTTCTTACTATAGCCCTGCCTCACAGCCTCCTTGATTCCTTCGGCTACCTTAGCCTTCTCCACTAGAGATGAGAACTCACGAACTCTTTGTGGGGCAATCAAGAACCTTAAATCATCTCGAGTCCATCCTCAAAGCGGACACACAGCGCTCATGTTCGAGAGCCACGATGCCTCTCGCATATCTACTCACCTTAGAAATTCCGCCTCATATTCGACACACGGACTTAGTTCCTTGAACTAATCCCGGAAAAGCCTTTCTCTGCTGGCGTCGGTGTAGCTAATGCCCACATACTTTTTCGATGGCGGTTCTGAAATACTCCCAAGTCAAATCATCTGCTGTGTAGCCCCATCTCGAACCGTTAGCCACCACCGATCACGCTTCATCCTTTAGAAGCGACACCGCCTCTTTCACTTCTCTTCCACAAATCGGTCAAGGTCATCCATGATTCTTTCAATCGACTCTGCTAGCCATGATTCCACAAGACTGGTGCTACTCCTGACACACCTCGGAATACCTCCGCTCCGTTAGATCGGAGTCGCTCGGGGACAGATTTCCGAGCTCCAACATTTCCACCAGCCCCAGCCACCATCTCCAAGACTCGCAACACAGCTTGCGATACCGACTCGCCACCGGTCTGCTCCGGCTCCTCAGCTCTAAAAGTAGGAGGTGGTGGTGGCAGTGGTACCTCATTTTCCGAACCTTGTCCTGACCTGACGGGTTCAGACACCGTCATCCTACCCCTACCACGTCCACGGTGTCCACGTCCTCTAGAACTCATTCTATCTACCGCGCTTTTAATCTGATTAAGAAAAATTTTATGCGTTAGCATTTGTTTCACTTTATTACTCGCGAAGAAGTTTTATGGATGAGGTTTAATCGAGATTCTTTCGAGCAAACAATGTTTGATTTCCTATCCTAGTTCACACAAAGAAGTCCATGCATCCATTCCTTAATACTTTCCATACCTATTCACTCATCTGGACATTTCGCCCATTTCTAACCCAGGGTATTTTCGTCTTTTTCCTACAGGGTATTTTTCGTAATTTTCCGAACCAAAATATTTTACTGATGATTTCCAAAGCTAAGCTACTTGATATTTGTAAAATAGTTGAAATTTTTAAGCAAAATCGTCGAATTAATATTTTATGGGTCAGGGGCATTTTGGTAATTTTACTACTAAGGGTATTTCTGTAATTTTTCACAAATCAAGTTTTCCGAGAAAACGTTGTAAAAGTAATGTTCTAGGGTTTAAGAGAGTTATTGGACAAGTTTTGAAAGCATTAGGGCTTGTTATTCCATTCCATTTCGTAAAACAAGGCTAATTCCCTTTTTTTCGGGTTTTAATCATTGTGTTTAGCCTATGACCGAGCCCTCCTGGTCAGGGTGAACCAAAGCTACGCACCAGGCAGAATTCAAGTGAAGAGGAGGTGGGTCACGCGGACCGCTTAAATACCAAGCTCTCACCGAACCTTTCTGACATGCGCATGCAGAGTTACCACACCACCGAGCCTTCCGAGTTAGGGTGAACCGAAGCTACGCACTGGTAGGATACTGCGAAGAGGAGGTGAGTCACGAGGACTCGCTTAAATACCGTGCTCTTCCTGATCCAATCCTAGACATGCATACAGGGGTTACCACACCCTAGCTCATTGACTAAGCCATAGGTTGGTTTAGTTCCTTAAGTCTTATGCTTCGTTGTGTTTGAGTAATCTAGCCTTAGGATCCAAGTCCTATAAATCTATCTACGTTCCATGCTTCCTACCCTTCTACAGAATATAATTCACAGAAAGGTTTAGATGTACTTACCTGGGCGGATCGGTGCCGGAGACTCGGGCCATGCTGCTTAAAACCCAAAAACAATTCGAAAGGCCTACCAAAACATTTTTGGGCCTTGGGCCCCCACAGCCGAGCTTTGAACTGGGCTCTGATACCAATTCTGTAACAACCCAAACCCGGCCCAAACACTACGACCGAATTTGGTTTGTTACCGAGTAAAACCTTGTGAACACCGTTCCAAAACCCATTTAATTTTTATAGAAAACTTCTTATCTTTGGTTATCTTGCCAAAGTAATACTTAGGTTTAATTTGGAAATTTAATTAAGTCCAATTATTATACCGGTTCCAAGTGTACCCGACGGCACGATTAAACTTTTTCGTGTTAACCTAAGAAATCACGTGATTTAATTCAACTTAACGGTATAGTTTTAAGTAAATATCCAACATAAAAAGAAATAAACGCAACTACAGCTTTATGGAGGCCTTATTACAACCCAAAATAAAATTAAACAAATTTAAAGTTCTCAAATTAAAATCCTTTGCATGGCCGCCTCGAGTCCCACCTATCTCCTCAACCGCCATCTACGAGTCACTGAAAAATGTTAAAGGAGAAGGTGAGTCACCAAGACTCAATATGTAACCCTTCCCTGTTAATACAACATTTCATACACAACCTATAACAGCTTAATTAAGCAAAGTATCATGTACCCAACCTAGCCAACCAAACACCTTTGTCTACCCCACGTGGTACCAAACCACTCGGTGACCGTAGTCACGATGTGTTACCAAAACACCGGTGGTGCCAAACCACCGGTGACATATAGTCACAATGTGCTACCAAAGCACCGCGTGTCCGTGAGACACAAATCAAGTGATGGGGCCAACCCATCGTGTGATACCAAATCACCGCGCATTTATCCCATATCTCAAGTGGGGCCAACCCACGGTGGTGTTAACCACGTGGACAAGTCGCTATGAGGTACCAAACCTCCGGAGTACCAAACCTCCGGTGACGTATAGTCACGATGTGCTACCAAAGCACCGGTGCTCGTCAAAGACGATATCACCGCTCCCTCCTCTCATCAACCCATGTCAAGCGCTTAATAACAGAACATACATATATCACATGTATCAAATAATCCATGCTTCCCAAAAGCATTATTATCAATCTCATACAAATAGAGACTTACCTAATCCTCGCTTGTACCATTAAGGCACTATTGCCATATCTACATAAAGCGATTTACACATAACATACACTTAATACACTTTATTAACTATTATAAGTGTGTATGTACACACACTGTCACCACCGAATCGCCTAAATCCCGAAAAGAGATGTCGGCCACACTTAATGTCCTTGCCCCTATATTCGGCCATTCATAAGGGTTAGTATCCTAGGCCATTCGGCCAAAACCAAAATATTAGGAGGGGTTCCTTATGAACCCGAAATCTTACCTGAATATCTTGAGTACTAGCTCTTTACTTCACCACCCTATAATCGGCACTTAACTAAGTTAGTAGCCTTCGGCTTAAATGGATATCAAAATAAAGAAAACCGATCTCACCACCTTAACAATCGGTCACAAAAGATTATAGCTTGGGTTGATTGCTTCCCGAATCCAAGTACCTATAAAAGAATCGCTTATCACAACCGTTTAGAAGCCCTATCAACCACTAT
This sequence comes from Gossypium sturtianum, assembly GCA_025698515.1. Classification (NCBI taxonomy): domain Eukaryota; kingdom Viridiplantae; phylum Streptophyta; class Magnoliopsida; order Malvales; family Malvaceae; genus Gossypium; species Gossypium sturtianum. Next base: position 3,516,376 of record CM046946.1, on the reverse strand, counting down.
TGAAATCGGCACCTACCCCCTTAATGGGAATCGGCAAGAGACTAAAAAGAGGACTCGGAATTTCGGCTAGTGTCCCTTACCTTCTTAAACCGATTGGAAGAAGAATCCCGAGAGACTTGGGTCACCCTTAGTATTCGGCCAAGACCATAGAGTAGAGGAAGAGAGTTTTCAGAAACCAATGGGGTGTATTCCGCCAAATAAAAGTTTCGGCTAGGAGTTTTTAGAAGAGGAAAGAAAGAAGATAGAGGAGAGGTTGATGTGTAGGGAATTCGGCTAAGGTCTTTTAAGAGAAGGGAAAGAAATAAAAGAAGAACAAGGAGAGGTTGAGGGTTTCGGCAACTAGCAAAAGTGAGAAAAAAGAAAACCTATTGATGGATGGGTGCTTATAAAGAAATTCGGCACCCTCCCCTAATGCTTGCCAGTCCAACCTTGGCAACAAGGAGTCCAACTCCTAGCCAACTTCTCTTCACCAAGGAGTCCCACATTCGGCCATCACCTAGTTTTTCTCTAGGCCACTAATTTGAAATAATTCAAAAGAATTTGAATTACACATGCCTACTTTTTCTCTTGCCACCCTTTTTAGATTATTCACATAATATCTAGTTAAATCCTTAAAAAAAAAGAGTTTAAAGAGAGAAAATCTCTCCCCCTATGCCGTCCCATTCAAAGAGCAAAAAGAGGGACTTTCGCGACTCGAACACAAGCTCTCCCTTTCTCATTGTGGCGTCACATGTAGCTCTTAAGTGGGCTTCTTTTTGCCACTTTACCAAGGGCTTTTTAGTGTTAATAATACCCACATTTATTCTTATAACACCACTTACCAAGGCTCCCCTCTTTTAAAAGTTAAAAACTAAAATTTCCTACCAAATCGAGCCAACACAAAGCCTTAAATTGATCATTATTATTCCATAAATAATGACACAACAGCTCATACATAAGAAAAATAATTTATTTCCAAATAACCCCACATTTGGGATGTTACACTATCTCTAGGCGTGCGATCAACTCCGCTTAATTATGTTGGATCTACTCTTAGACAGGGTCTATTTCTCCTCCACCTAAGCACATTAAATTTGGATTAAGCTCACATAATTAAGAACAAACTAAGTATTTATCATATAATTCAAATAATCAAATAACAAGATTCATCATAGGTTTCATCCCCTTCTGTATCCAGAAGGTTTAGTTCATAACAATAAAGGAAAACATCTCAAGAGAAAAGATAAAACAAAACATAAGAAATCCCTAAAACCCCCTGAAGGAATTGAAGAGGAGATCCTCCGTCTTGAGTATAACTCTGGCTTCTTGAGATGGATCAACTGGTTATCCCTGAGTGAATCCCCACAAATCTGCCTTCTCTGGCCTAGCACGACGCCCCTAGACGATGGCTTTGGGCTCCCCCTTTCAGGTCATACTTAGGGTGTATTTATAGGCTTTTGAAATACGTTTCTTTCTCCCTAAGTATCCTTTCCCGAATGAAATTGCTCTTCTCCACGGCAGAGGCACGGCCATGGCGGATGCCCGTGTAAGTCGTGGTCAGGCCGTGTGGACTTCGTTGATGAGGCACGGCCGTGTAAATCGTGGTCTAGGCCGTGTTCGAGATCTTTAAGGAGGCACGGCCGTGTGGGCTAAGGTCCAGGCCGTGTCGATTTCATGCTTTGGCCCATTTGTCTCGTTTTAAGCCCGTTTTGCGTTCTTTTCATCCCCTGGTGCTTTCCTAAGTATATAACATGAAAAGAAAGGATTAAGAGCACCTTTTTACATAAATCAATGGATAATTCATCCAAAAGCATACTAAATATGGGCCTAAAATATGTTACTATTTCGGTTTATCATGTATATTACTTTTTTTTATAAGATTATTGTATTTATTATGTATGTAATTTTATGATTAAATATATATATATATATATGTTTTTTTATATATACATAGAAATATTTTATACTATTTACTAATTATTTTTATATGTAATTATTTATATATATGTGTATGAAATTATTAAATTATTTTTTATTAATTTTATATATATATTTCCTATAAGTTTTTTTTAAAAACGTTTTATTTATATACATATTTTATCATTTTAAAAATCATCACTTTCATTTTTTATGTTTAAATATATTATTCTTTTTTCATTTAATTTTGTTATTTCGTGAAAGTTTTAATTTGTTTTATATATTTCATTTATTTATATCCCTTCTAATCGTTATTTTTGCTTCACATAATTCTTTGTATATTCTTTATTGTTATATTCTTTTATTATTTATTGTAATTACGTAGAATTGCTATTAAATATGTGTTGTATACTCCAACTATTGTTTTTCTAAAAATACCTTTTTTAATGCATTTTAAATAGTTTTAAAAATATACGGTGATATGTGATCTTTGGGGATTTCGAGAAGAATTTTGCCCTAACTTATTGGGTTCGATTTTTCTCGTGAAACTTTAGGTATTACATATCCCTTCTCTTTTAAAAATTGAAATTTACCAATTTCAAATAAAAAAAACCTATCCTTGGGAATCCGAATCGTTGTGCCTTAACTTATTGGGTTCGACGTTTTGTGTCTCGAGGTAGGAATTTTCTAAAACAAAGACGTGCTTAGTTTCAAAGTCATGAGATGCTATATCCTAACTTACTGGGTATGGTGTTTTATTTCTTTGAGATAGATAAGTCTGGATTTTTTCTTCAAATAAAAGGTTCATTTTTTAAATCTTTTAAAGTTTCAACATTAGGACATGATTTTATCGATTAGGTACCAATTTTTGGGCGTTATGAGGGTGCTAATCCTTCCTCATACGTAACCGACTCCCGAACCCGTTTCCTCGTTTTTCGTAGACCAAAATCAATATATTTTAAAATAAAATGTTTTTAAGGTGATCCAATCACACCTAAGTAAAAAAGATTGGTGGCGACTCCCGTTTTCATTTTTTAAAGTCGATCCTCGTTTTTAAATCGCCAAATTTTAAAATGGTTTCGACACATGTAAAACTGTATACTCAATTGTCTGATGTGTACGAGCATGTCTCTATTTAGTAACTCCGACTAAGTTTATATGTATGTCTCTAATCTATAAACCAGTATGAACTATTGGCATGTTTCTGATTTGCTATGTTCTTAAATGAGCATGATTGATCTGAGAATATCTGAATATGTGTTATTATGTTTGCATGTGCATTGGGGTGGGATATGATTATGATACGGAGAAAGTTTCGGCAAATTGGGTTCTGTGATTCTGGTGGTTTACCCGCAAAATCTATTTTTGGCAGTTAAACTACAATATCCGTTTCTGGCGGTTTTATGCATTACATTTGGCAACTCGACTGCATGATTTTTTAGTGGTACATGTCCACTAATTTGGTTTGTGGGTTGGATGGATATTTAATACCCCTAATTGGTGTGTTGGGTGGACGGAGGTAGTGTCTAGCGGTTGGGGGTAGGAATAATTATGTATGACATTGCAATGCTACGCATGCCTTGTATCCAATTTTTTGCTCTGTTATGTTTTGTCTGTGTAGTATTTGACTACATGTTATGTTTTTGGGCCATGACACACACTGGGCTTTTAGCTCACCCTATTATTTTATTATCATAGGTAATCCTCAGAATTGGGATTGGGCGACGTTCGAAAACTTTGGGCCGGATTCTCGAAAACGAACTGGCTTTTAAAGGTTTATTTTGATATTAAAACTTGGATTGTTTATAATTTTTGGGGACATTATTATTGGTTTTGGACTTTTGTTGGGTTTTGGTAAGTTAGTTCAATTAAACTGCAAGATTTCTCTGTTAATTAAACTAGACGCACAATTGGTTTCATAATTGATAAATTATGAATTTTTACCACTGCAAATCAAAGTAAGCAAGTTAATCACATGGTTTTCAAAACAACTAGTTAGTAAATAACGAACGTTTTAGAGGACTCTCGCTTAACAACAGTAAGTTTTCTGAGAACAAGTAATTAAATCGGGTTTTACAAAATTATTTCCACATGATAAAACATTGTTTATTAAGGCAAGCTTTCTAGTAATTACGATGTCACAAAAAGCCTTCCTTTTATACATAATAGTATAGATTTGGTAGAATAGGTCACACTTACACAACCCTGATTTGTTATAACATGTTCTATAATTTGTAATGTAATATATTACATAGTTGTTATTTCCTTCTATGCACTTTGGGTCTTATTTTTTCCTTCATTTCTTTACAAGTCATCTTTCAAACATTCAATTAGTTATCTGGCAAGGATAAGTCCTTAAAAATACAGTTGATGAGACAAATTCTATATACGGTTGATCAATGAGACAAGATTTATAAAAACTCATTCAAGAAACACATTTACCTTCTTAATCCAAGATTAGACTTAATCACTAACACGATAATTGATCATTAAACATCAATGAATAATCAATATGTTGAAACAAATTCTTCAAAGTGTCATAGAGTAAGCGTATCTAATTATACACACTTTTGGTAAGTGACAGATTATTACCATTAAAAGACCTAATTTCCTTTTTTTGAGCCCGTTTCTTGAGTTTTTGTCCTATATATATGCATTCCATCCAATAAGAATTTCGTTCCAAAGTATATCTCAAAACGTTATTAAATTATTCATTTTTAACCTTCTTGCTTGTTTCTTTTGTCCTCGGATATTTTATCAATGGCAAGCGTAAGAAAGAAAACCAGGGGACGCCAAAAGATTGAGATAAAAATGATTGAAAATGAGGTTGATCGGTTGATCACATCCTCAAAACGATGATCGGGAATCAATAAAAAAATATATGAACTTTCCATTTTATGTGGTACGAAAATCCTTTTTATTGTCTTCTCTCCAGCAGGTAATCCCTTTTCGTTTTGTTTCCCTTCTATTGAATCTATTGCAAACCAATTTTTGAACGAAAATGTACTTGTAAATGGCAATACTAGCACTCCCATCGAGGCTAACCATATGGTAAGACTTAATAAACTAATCCAACTGTTAGAATTAAGTGACCCGAATCCTTATTTAAATAAAATACAATGGTAAAATAAAATAAAAGAAGAATCCCAATAGAACTACACTTCTTTTATTTTATTTTAAATAAGGTTTTTTAAACATTATTAAACTCCATCTATTTGATATTGATTAGAATAAGGAGTTTCAATCTTACTACACTATGGCTTTATAAGCCTATAAATAGACATAGTCTATTCCTCTTGTAATAGATTCGAATTCGACATAGTGAATTTTCTTCTCCTCTGCCTGTAGTTTTTTCCCGAAAGGGTTTCCACGTAAAATCTGTGTGTTCTTTATTTTTGTTTCTCTTTTCTTTGCGATATATTTTCATTACCGAAATTTATATTTTTCACAAATTGGTATCAGAGCTTCCGGGTTTTTCGTCTCGATCACGGTAATGGCATCCTTGAAGTATGAAATTCCGCTGTTGGATCGCAACACCAGATTCGCGTTGTGGCAAAAAAAGATGTAGGCAGTTCTTGCACAGATGGATTTAGAGGAAGCCCTGCTAGGGGTAGATAAGATGCCTTCGACATTGACGGAGGAAGAGAAAAAGCGCAAGGACCGAAAGGCGTTAACACAGTTACATTTGCATTTGTCTAACGAAATTTTGCAAGATGTGATGAAGGAGAAGACCGCCGCGGCATTATGGAAGAGGCTAGAACAAATATGTATGTCGAAAACTCTAACCAGCAAGTTGCATATGAAGCAACGTCTTTATGCTCATCGTTTGGAGGAAGGTGCATCTGTGCATGAACACTTAACAGTGTTTAAAGAAATTCTCTCAAACTTAGAGGCCATGGAGGTTCAGTATGATAAGGAAGATCTAGGGTTGATTCTACTTTGTTTGTTGCCCCCGTCTTATTCAACCTTCAGAGACACGATTTTATATAGCCGTGAGTCTCTCACAGTTGATGAGGTTTATGATTCTTTGACCTCGTATAATAAGATGAAGCATCTTGTGGTTAAACCCGACTCTCAGGGAGAGGGTCTCATTGTTCGTGGGAGACAAGATTGGAATGCTGATGATGATCATGGAAGGACACAGGAACGGAATCCTTGCGGTAAATCTAAGGGTAGATCAAGTCTTCAAACAGAGGTAAAACTTGTAACTTCGCAGAAGAAGAAAGGGCACATTAAATCTGAGTGTTATAAACTACGAACAAGATTAAAAGGAGGCTACGAATCAAAAGGGAAAACAACCGAAAAAATTCCCTGAAGCTGATGTTGTAGAAGACTACAATGATGGTGAACTTCTAGTCGCTCACAACAATTCTAAAGTGAGCGAGGAGTGGATACTTGATTCAGCCGCACCTTCCACATGAGTCCCAATCGGGATTGGTTTACAACTTACGAAACAATGTCCAAGGTGTTGTTTTGATGGGAAATAATGCTTCGTAAAATCGCAGTGTTGGAACAATTAAAGTTAAGATGTTTGACTGAGTTGTCGTAACACTTAGTGACGCATCGACATGTTCCGAATTGAAGAGAAATTTAATTTCGTTAAGTACTCTTGATTCAAAAGGGTACAAATACACACCAAAGTGGGATTTTGAAGATTTCCAAAGGTTCCTCGTTGTGATGAAAGGGCGAGAAAGATTGCCAAGTTATATGTTTTGCGGGGTTCTATCATTATTGGTGATGCAAATTGCCGCTTCTCTTCCTTATCGATGATGATATTACTAAACTTTGGCATATGCGCTAGGGCATATAAGTGAGAATGGCATGGCGAATTGAGCAAAAGAGGACTTCTTGATGGGCAAGGAATTTGCAAACCGAAGTTCTCGTGAGCACCGCGTTTTGGGGAAGCAAAAGAGAGTTCGATTCACCAGAGGAATCCATAACACGAAGGGAACGTTGGAGTATATTCATTCTGATCTGTGGGGGCCATCAAGAGTGCCTTCAAGAGGTGGAGCTAATTATATGCTAACTTTTATTGATGATTTTTCCGTAAAAGTTTGGGCATTCTTCCCCGGGCGTAGTGCCGATGTGTTTTCTGCATTTAAGTCTTGGAAAACTATGATTGAAAAACAGACGGGAAAACAAATAAAACACCTCCGCACAGACAATGGCTTAGAGTTTTGTTCTGATGAGTTTAATTGAAACACCCCAAACTTGGCCCACGAGCCCAGACCGGATCTGGTATGTTCTTCGAGTAAAACGTTTCAATTTCATGTTTATTACCTTGGAAAATTTGGGGTGGTTTTATAAAAATACCGAGTTGTTTTGGGGTTAATCTTTAATTCGAAAATCGTTTGTGTTTAGGTGTCTAAACATTTAAAATTTATTTTTAAGAAAAGTTGCTTAAACTTTAAATTGATAAAATTCGTATCATACTAAATAATTAAAATGCATGCATAAACAGTTTCATACTAGTGGCCTTATTACATCAAAGAAAACCCAAATAAATCCAAAATACTTGAAAATAGAAAGTCCAAGATAAAATAAATTTTGAGTGAGCATGGCCACCACCGAGCTCCCGCGCCGCCGGTCCATCACCGAGTGTCACTGAAAAGATATCCCACAACGGGGTGAGTCAAACAGACTCGGTGTGTACTTTGCCAACACTAAGTCCCAACGATTTAGGCATGTCAATTCATACATATACAAATAGCAATTAAGTATAATGATGCAATCCCAACCCAAACCTAGATGCCATCCGCTACACATCACCCGTACCAACCATCACACCGTGGGGACTACTAAGTCGACCCTCCATCCGCTACACATCATCGAAGCGATCATTTGCAGACGACGTGCTCATCGCCTCTTATAAATTCGTGGCACGACCACCGGATCATATATTTTGTGACATAAGTCACCACATTCGATTATGTGACCGAGTCACCACCTTCGAGATATTGTGGTATAAACCACCGGATCACTTCCTTTTCCATATAACCCATATGCCCCATGTCATACAAATATGCATAAACCATGTCATATTCCTCATTCACATTCTTATAGTTTCACATATGTGCCTTAACAGAACATATTATACTCGTGGTATGAGTGGGTAAACGTGCTGAGCACTTTGTACCATTGCATGGTACCTTAGCCATATCTTTCACATTCTTATTAACACATGCATTAAAACAATACCATAAATCTATTAAGAGATAGTGTAAATTACACACACTGTATACTTAGCGAGTTCATCAAAATCCCAAGAATCCCGATCTAATGCTCTAGATCTTAGTTCCTACATTCGGCCAACACTTAATATTTTAGCAAAAGCCTATTCGGCTATATAGTCAATTCCCAAGGATTATCGCAACTAAAAATCTTACCTTGTTGCCGATTTGATTACTAATCAAATCCAGAAATTCGTGATATCCCTACCTTTCAATCGGCCAATGCTAAATCACTTAACTTGGTTAGTTTCGGCTTTTAAACGAATAAGAAACATATCTAAATCACTATTTATGGCCTTGGCCGAATATCAGATTCACTTACCTTGTGGATCTAAAACCCAAAATTGATCCTTGCTCTTGGTGATGTCGAGATTCCTATAGGCATATGTTAGATCTAATCTAACGTTTAAACAAAATAAAATGGCCTTCGGCCTAAAACCATACTTGCTTACCAAATCCCGAATGATTTCCTCCTTGTAGTCGATAACTCCAAAAATCCCGATAGATCCTTCCAAGTTTCTGTGAGACAAGAATATTAATGAAATTAATACCTTGATTTCGACAGTTAGTGAAAGAAAGTGAATAGTGTTCCGACATAGAAGAGATTCCTTACCACTTAATCAATTGTCCTTCCCCAAGCGGAGAGAGATTCGGCTCTTGCTTAAATGATCAAATCGACACCAAAAAGGGTAGAGGAGCATTCTGGCTATGGCCACCAAATAAAGAATTCGATTGAGGCAATAGGTGGACAATCGGTTATGGCTAAGAACACTCGCTTCCGGCTTTTGAGAAACTATGAGAAGAAGAGAAAGTTGATGATGGAGATTCGGCTAGAACACAGGTTATTTCGGCTTGGCAAAATAAAAGAGAAAAGAGAAGGTTTCCTAGAGAATTCGACAGAGACACAGAAGAAGAGAAAAAAGAATGAATAATGGCCTTGCTCTCCCTCCTTGGCCGAAAATACCACCACAAGAGCCCCACATTCGGCACTACATCCTTCCCTATCAAATCCTTTATTCTTCTCTTTATCACCTTATTCAAATTAATAAAAATTAATCCAACATTTATCTCTTATCCCAGTTAATTTTAAAAGATAATCCCTTCTAAAAGAAGTCCCCATGCCGTCCACCTCTCTCCCTTTTTTGCCGAAAAATAAAAGCCCCTTTTTGCTTCCCTTGTGATTCGAACCTAGGCCCTTTTAACTGCTTGTCGCGTCACTTATAGAGGCTTTAAGTGGTGCCTCCAAGCCACTTTACCAAGCCGATTTTTATGTCCAATTTCCCCTATAAGTTTTCTTAAGGCCTATCAAGTTTAGCTCCACTTCAAGACTTAAAATCTGATAATTTCTAAGACATTCACCTACACTCTAAAGTTCCCAAAATTCATAAAAACACATTCAAAACACTCATAGGCATACTAGCACATGCAAAAATGCACAAGCCCTAAATCTCAGATATTACATTAATAAACTGTGCAAGTCAGAAGGGATCGTGAGACACTTGACAGTTCGTCATACTCCACAACAAAACGACGTTGCAGAACGAATGAACAGAACGATCATGGAGAAAGTTCGATGTATGTTTTCAAATGCCAACTTACCAAAGTCGTTTTGGGCCGAAGCAACCTTTCATCGCATGTTTTTGATCAACCGATCTCCATCCATTGCCATTGAGAAAAGACTCCACAAGAGGTATGGTCCGTAATCTTGCTAATTATTCGATTTAAAGATCTTTGGGTGTCCTGCGTATGCTCATGTTGATAATGGAAAATTGGAACCGAGATCCATTAAATGTGTTTTTCTTGGTTATAAAGCTGGTGTAAAAGGGTATAAGTTATGGTGTCCTGAAAATAGAAAAGTTGTGATTAGCAGAGATGTTGTTTTTGATGAAACTGCTATGCTACCTAACTTATCTCTTAAAGACTCTTCCAATAAAGAAAATCAAAAGTAGGTGGAGCATCAGATTAGTACAGAGTCGACTCCTCAAGCCAATACAAAAATTGAGAATAGAGTTGCTTCTTCACCATAATACTCTATCGCCAAAAACAGAACTAGAAGAGAAATTAAACCTCCAAAGAAGTATGCCGAGGCTGATCTAGTTGCTTATGCTTTAAATGTGGCCGAAGATATAGATGCGAACCAAGAGCCGTCTAATTATTCTGAGGCGGTTAGCTGTGAAGACTTAGAAAAGTGGATGTTTGCTATGCAAGAGGAGATAGAATCACTCCATAAAAATAGAACATGGGATCTTGTGAAACTTCCTAAAGATAAAAAGGTTGTTCGCTGTAAATGGGTGTTTAAAAAGAAAGAAGGGACTCCAGGAGTTGAAGAACCTAGATATAAAGCAAGGCTTGTTGCAAAAGGTTACATCAAATTCCAGAGTGGACTTCACAGATGTGTTCTCCCGGTTGTGAAGCATAGTTCGATTCGAGCTTTGCTTGGTATTGTAGCCATGCATGATTTGGAGCTTGAGCGCTTAGATGTAAAAACCGCATTTTTGCATGGAGAACTTGAGGAAGATATTTACATGCAACAACCGAGAGGTTTTACAGATCTCGAAAAAGAGGGACTATGTTTGCTTGCTTTAAAAGTCCCTTTACGGTTTGAAACAATCACCAAGACAAGTGGTACAAGAGGTTTGATTCTTTTATGACTTCTCATGATTTTAAAAGAAGTAGTTTTGATGATTGTGTTTACTTTAAGAAAAACAGTGATGGTTCTTTTGTGTATCTACTTCTTTATGTTGATGACATGTTGATAGCGTAAAAAGATAAAGGAGAGATAAGAAAGGTCAAAGCCCAACTAAGTGAAGAATTTGAGATGAAAGATTTGGGACCGAAAAGAAGATACTTGGTATGGAGATTTTTAGAGATAGAAAATCAAGTAAATTGTACCTAAGTCGGAAGGGGTATATTGAGAAAGTTCTTTGCGAGTTCAATATGCAGAGTGCTAAGCTCGTTAGTACTCCTTTAGCGACCATTTTAAGCTTTCATCGGCTTTGTCTCCATAATCGATGATGAGATTGAGTACATGTCACATGTTCCATACTCTAGTGCAAATGGGATCTCTCATGTATGCTATGGTTTGTATACGTCCGCATTTATCATATGCGATCGGTCTGCTTAGCGAGATACATGGCGAATCCCGGTAAAGAACATTTGAAAGCAGTTCAGTGGATTTTAAGATACTTACGAGGTACTACTGATGTTTGCTTACAGTTTGGAAGAACTAGAGATGGAGTCATTGGGTATGTTGATGCTGATTTTGCTGGAGACCTTGATAGAAGAAGATCTCTCACTGGTTATGTCTTTACAATCGGAGGTTGTGCAATCAGTTGGAAAGCTACTTTGCAAACTACAGTCGCTTTGTCTACCACTGAAGCTGAGTACATGGCGATTACTGAGGCTTGTAAAGAAGCTATTTGGTTGAAGGGACTCTTTAGTGAGCTCAATAAAGACCTTCAAATCAACACAGTATTTTGTGATAGTCAGAGTGCCATCTTCCTTACAAAAGATCAAATGTTTCATGAGAGAACAAAACACATTGATGTTCGGTATCATTTTGTTCGTGATATTATTGCTCGTGGTGATATTGTTTTGAGCAAAATTAGTACTCATGAAAATCCTGCAGATATGATGACTAAGTCACTTCCTATAACCAAGTTTGAGCATTGCTTAGACTTGGTTGGTGTTCATTGTTGAAGTTAAACCCTTAAGGGGTTTTATGGAAGAGGTGAAGAACTTGTTCGTTGAGAGTTCGCGATGAAGAACTTGTTCATTGAGAATTCGTGTCAAGGTGGAGATTGTTAGAATTAAGTGACCCGAATCCTTATTTAAATAAAATACAATGGTAAAATAAAATAAAAGAAGAATCCCAATAGAACTACACTTCTTTTATTTTATTTTAAATAAGGTTTTTTAAACCTTATTAAACTCCATCTATTTGATATTGATTAGAATAAGGAATTTCAATCTTACTACACTATGGCTTTATAAGCCTATAAATAGACATAGTCTATTCCTCTTGTAATAGATTCGAATTCGACATAGTGAATTTTCTTCTCCTCTGCCCGTGGTTTTTTTCTCGAAAGGGTTTCCACGTAAAATCTGTGTGTTCTTTATTTTTGTTTCTCTTTTCTTTGCGATATATTGTCATTACCGAAATTTATATTTTTCACACCAACATTACAACGAGGTCCATAACCAAATGGAAGCATCCAAGGAGAAACAAAAATTGCTTGTTATGGCTCAGGGGACGAGTGGGACAGACAGTACTAATCATTGGTGGGAAACTCCCATTGATAAACATAACTCGAGAGAGCTCCATGAGCTATACTCTCGTTTCTCAGAGCTTATCAACATCTTCCATACTGCTCGACGCAAGAAGATTGCGTTCAATTTTTCAATGCTTGCTCTAACATATTCTGGCTACAACCACAGCCGCGAGCAGTTTTGAAACAACTTAGACCTCATTCAATATAATAAAGTCCTCCTTGTAGAGCCCACCAACATCGAGTTTTCATTTCTTAGGGGCTAAGGCTATTTTTGTTTGATTTATTCTATATGTACTTTAGGAGTATCATTTCATTTGTTTGCTTTTAATAAACTAGTGATTCATAAAAGTATTATTGCATTCATTTCCATCTCTTTCACCACTTCAAACATATAATTTCACTTTTTTTTGCTAAAGCTTGAGCATTTGCTTATACTATTTTCTAAAGTCACATGCGTTATATGTGACTTTACACGTTTAATTTTTAATTACTTTTTAAATAACATGTTTTTAATTACTATAATAGTGTAATGTAAAATTCATTATTCAAATTGTTGAACATAATTAAAATATATTAACTTATTTTGGAATTCAAATATTATAATAATAAAACTTTGAAATCATAATTAAAACATTTTTCCATATTCAGTGTACAATTAGCTTTTATATAATTAATATAAAGCAACATTATTAAAAATAATAAATAATAAACATAAATAACATATATTAATTATTTTGATCATTCAAATATAGTGCTAATAAAAAAAATCTAATCATTCTTAAAGAATTTGTTCAAACTATAAAAAATATATTTTTTTTAAATTAAACTCTTCACTATTCAGTTTTTTTTTTCTTTTATTTTTTAGTTTCCTAATGTATCCATTAAAGGGAGCCTAGTGACTAATCTTTCGCTTTCTATAGGCTTAATAAGGGGTAGACTGTAACACCCCCAAAATTAGGGGGTTAGAATTTATAAAATCTTTAATAATTGAACCCTAGTATTAGTGGTTAAGAGCTTAGTAAAATTCCTAGAGAATTAAGATTCAATTCCCACTCTTTGCATTTTCCCTCTTTCTTTTTTAGCAACTAAGAATGAAAGCTAAGCTAGTATAAAAAAGAAATGTGGTAGATTATAATTAAGAAATGGGTAATAGCTTAATGGTTAAGCATAAATCCATCCCCCTTAGTGTTTTAAGTTCAAATCACACCATTTTTTTTCATTTTTATTAATTTCGGCAGAATGGTTTAATTACCAAATCAGCCCTCTAGAGTTTGCTTAACCTAGCCATTTAGTCCATTCCTAACCATAATAAAATTTTGATAATCTATTTCAACCCTATTTAAAATCTCATTTCTCTCTTCTTTAAATACATATTTTTCTTTTATTCTCCCACTTTTCTTTTTTATAAAATTTTCATATTCTTTTGCTGGAAATTTATTTTTGAATCCCAAACCCGAATTTCACCCCGTTCAATCCGTTCTTCGTATTGTTTTAGCGTAACACCATCAAAATTCGTTTCTAACGTGCCAAGATCGATAAGAATTCCTATTTTTAATTTTGTAGAACCCTAGCATTTTGAAATAAATAACATTCTTGTCAAATCTTTTAATCGATTTCGAATCTTTTACGAACTTTCCCCAAAATTCTTGATAAATTTGATAAATCTTGAACATCGATAAGTAATTCTTGTATCTTTGTTGATCGAAACGGATCGGATTTAGACGTAAGGATCATTTTACGAGACCCCAGAAGTCAGGTGTGTGTGCTCTTTTATGAGAAAATTGAGGCAAAATCAAACCCAAATTTCGCACCACACGACTGGCTACGGCCATGTTCCCCTATTTCTTAATTTTACAATTTTGAGCTAGAATTTTATGTTTTGGTCAGTTTAGTCCCTAAATTGGTTTCACACTATTTTTAGAGAATTAAATTATGCAATTAGGTCACTAATTATATATGGCATGGTAGAATCCATGAATGATTAAATTAATGCGGCATTTATTCATATCTATGAATATTTGCATGAATTATAAATCCTATATGTGTTACTCTATATATTTGTTTGATCGTATGAACATCATGCCTTAAATTAATATCAACTCAAATGTATGAATATTCTTGATTTTGTTACTGATTTACCATGTGTTAGAACATTAAATGTTACAATATATGAATGCATTAAATTGACTGTATTACATTGCATGAGATGGGACAATATGATCGGAGGAAGTAAACGGCAATATATCTGCATTTAATTGGGTGTTGTGTACTCACAACCAAAGCGATTTCCATCTCACAATCCGTTTTACTGTGCAACCACAACCCTCTGACAGCTTTTATCTGCAAGTATGTTGTGCTTCCACAACCATTGGCAGAATTTATCTACATTTAATTATGCGTTGTGTACCCATAGTTAAAGCATATTCCAACTGCGTTAGTTTGCTATGTGTCCACAGCCATTGGCAGTGAAAACTACAAATTATTAGTGGTAGATATCCACAACCCGGTGTGATTGGAGAAGGGAGTTCTGGGGAACTCTCATTATGGTGTGTAGTGGGGTAGGATCTTTATGACAAACTGAAATTGTATGGCATTCATAAAAAAATGTGCATACAAAACTGTGATTTCTGAGAACGATACATATATATACATATGTACATTGTTATGTGATTTGAAATATTGATATGTGTGAAATTACTATAGAGAATTGCTCGATGAATAGTGTTTCTATATGATTAATCGTTACACCGATTATTCTTGTGTTGAGTTAATTTGAAATAATGATATTCTGAATTATTAGTCGATTATGATTATTCAATTCGAGAAATTATAGTAAAATATTTTATGTGAAAAAGCATAATTTGAAGTGCTTTGTGATTTTGTTTATTCTCAAATTGCTAAAGTGTTTTGTCTATTGTTTTGTTTCGGTTTTCTTGTGGTGGAACTCACACCGAGCTTTCAAAGCTCACCCCCTTATTATCCTTCTCTGCAGATAACTCACAATGTTAGGACTCGGACTTGGCTCAAATATTGATTTCTATATAAAAGTATTTTAGACTGGTTATTTTATAATTATGGTTATTTGAAACTATATTATTACTGTGGCATGGTACTTAGTTTACGGTTTTTACTTAGGCATACATGACATTTAAATAATTTAGGCTATTAGAATATGAATTTTTATTTAATTATGTATGAAACATGGTTTTTATTAAAATTACGTTAATATCATTTTTCCGCTGCTAAATTGTAAATATGTTTTGTTAAGAAAGTAATTCGGATTTTCAACTAAGTTTTCAATAGTAAACACCGTTATAATGAAGATGTTAAACTTTTTTTTTTTGTAACTCTTGAATTTTTCTAAAAAAAGACTAAACTTCCTTCTAAAATAAACAAATGTTTTCAATTAATTATTTTTAAAACTTCGATAACTTATCAAGTCACTTTGGTGGCTAATGTAATCTCCCGAATTCGAGTGTAACGTTTAGGCCGGGCTAAGAAGATTACATAGACGTTGGCCAAGAGTTTGAAAGTTACTTCACTATTCATTTTTTTCTTTTCTTAATAGTGAATAAATTGGTCATAATAGTTCGTAATATGATTAATATAATTATAATATATTAGGTTAGGTTATATAAATATATTATTTATAAGATTTTATATATGAAACAATAGAGTTAACTAATTTATAAATAATTAAAATTTATTATTTAAAACTAAAGTAATATTTTTTTTCTTTTTTAATAAAAATATAATAATTTAAATATAAATTAATTCAATATAAAATTTAAGTTATTTATATGTATGTAAAATCATTTAATAGAAGTCTTTTAATTGAATCAAAATTCTTGTTTATAAAAATGATATTTTTTTTATAAAATAAATTTATTTAACCAAATATTTTAGTGAAATTAAATTTCTTTTTTTATATATAAAAGTGATATAACTTATAAAAAAATAAATGGGAAATTTAATAATATAATGAATAATAAAGATTATATTAATCAGTTCAATTTTTTTTTCAAACTCATGCTTATATATATATATATATATATATATATTATAGATTAATATATACGTCTTTCACTTCTAGGATATACCATTAAAATATTTTCATATTACATAAACAGGATAATAATATATCACAATGAAATGAGGTTTGCTTATATTACTGAATGAGATTTGTATTATGTGTCGTTCATAGCTTTAAACATTGAAATTTTAAGTCGATGAGATTTTGGTTTAATTGAAAAGGAGAAGGTTTTGGGTTTTAAATATCTATGTTCGAGATTTATCATGCGTAAGCTTTTGAATATTATCGTGTGCAATTGTCATGAGTAGATTTTAATCTAGTTTATTAACTACACAAACAATCCATTTATATAATAATTTGATACTTACAGTTGCTCGAAGATTATCTTTAAATATGTAAGCATTCAACATTGGCTATAACTATGTTGGTACCTAAACTTTTTCATCACAAGTGGTACCTAAACTATTCTTATGTTATCCATTTTAAACCAAAATGTTATATTCATTAAAAGAATTCCAGTCAATAATAAATCACAAATCATAAAACGTAAAAAAAAAAAATTATTTCATTTTCCTTTTTTCCTTTTACATTATTTCTTCCTCTTTATTATTTCTATTATTTCCTTTTTCTTCTTTTTCTTTTATAATATTTGGCAATATCATATGCTCAAAATTTGCTCTCATGAGGTCCAGACGTGACAATTTCTTTTGTTTTCGAACTCTATTGCCTGTTTGCTAGACTTTACGAGATTGAAAAAGTTATTTCATTGATCAAAACTAATATTTTTAGAACCGAGCCGACTGGATCAAGAACTGATTGATGTACTGGTCCAGAGATAAGAGTTGAATTGATTAACTCACAGAGTAATACAAACTAATTGGACCAAGCTAAAAAAACAATTGAACCAATTTTCTCTTTTTAAAAATATTTTTATTTTTATGGTTTTTTTAATAATTTATCTGATCTAATCGGACGAACTAGCCAAACTGAGAACTAGTAGCCTGACTAATTCGATCATTGGTCTGGCTCTAAAAAAAGAAAAAAATAAAAATAAAAAGAATATATATATATATATATATATATATTTGTCTTTTTAAATTAGACTTAACGGTTTAATTAACGATTAGATTAATAAAGGTACCCACTTGAAAAAAAATAATTTAGGTGAAAATAAAATATGTAAAATGTATATTTTTAAACTTAAGGATTTAACTAATAATTTTTAATTACTGACACGATAATCAATCATTAAACATCAAATGAATATTATCACGTCAAACAAAATTTTTAACTCTTTTTTTTTGGAAAAAATATCCTCAATTGACTTAAAAGAAATTTGATTTAGAGGAGAGATCTTAAAAGAGAATTTGTAAAATTTTTGTTTTTATTTTTTTGAATTTGCTTAAAATCACTACAAGAAATAGTATTTTTAGTGGAGAAAAAAAATATTCAACATAACTATAAAATTTAATCACTATAATTTATCGTGATTAGATTTAAACTCACCACTTGTTACAAATACAATAGAGGCGAATGTATTTGTGACAATAATTATAAAGTCATCACAATTATTCAAAATTTTTATTGAATTTTCGACACTAAAAGTGTAACGAATAGTGATAAACATTGTAACGCCCTGAATAATTTATTTCTGATTCTGTAAATATCTAATATAAATATGTATTTGCTTTAGTGGCTAAGTGTTTTGGGTGTGTGTATGAAGTCTTGGGTTCAATTCCTACTTAGGCAATTTTTTGTTATTTTTGATCCAAGCCTTACCCTTGTTGAGTAGGTTTATATAAAATTGTCTGTTAATTTATATTAGAATGAACTTGTTGGTTCAAGTGGTAAGGGAGTTGGTGTGTTTAAGGTCCTGTGTTTGAATCCTTGTGCAAGCAATCTAACGTTAGTCTTTTCTCTATTCTCTACAATTTTTTCCTCCCTCTTTTTCCTTTCCGGCGATTTTGTTTTTGTTCTTCTATCTACTGTCGAATTTCCGTACCTCGTTATTTCGGTGCTCATTGTGCGTTTCTGGTAAGTTTGGTAAATGCGATTATTGTTTTGGGTTAGTGAATCGTTGATTAATGGGGTTCACTGTTTAGGTGAAGATTAAGAGGCTAGGGCTTCTGTGAAAAATATAAATGTCGGTAATGACAATATATATCGCAAAGAAAAGAGAAATAAAATAAAGAACACACAGATTTTACGTGGAAACCCTTTCGGGAAAAAAACCATGGGCAGAGGAGAAGAAAAATTCACTATGTCGAATTCGAACTCGGTTACAAGAGGTATAGGTTGAAAAAACCTATTTCTAATCAAAGTAAAAATATATTATGCTAATAAATGTTAAATATATTATACTCATAAATACTAAATCTTCTAGAAAGAAGATATATTTTGTTTAACTTGACTTGCAAGCAATATCTTAGAATTTGAGTCACACAGCTTTAACAATCTCCACCTTGACACGAATTCTCAACAAACAAGTTCTTCATCGCGAACTCTCAACGAACAAGTTCTCCACCTCTTCCATAAAATCCCTTAAGGGTTTAACTTCAACAATGAACACCAACCAAATCTAAGCAACGCTCAAACTTGGTTATAGGAAGTGACTTAGTCATCATATCTCGCAGAATTTCATGAGTACTAATTTTGCTCACAACAATATCACCACGAGCAATAATATCACGAACCAAACTATGCTTCACAACCGGGAGAACACATCTATGAAGTCCACTCCTGGAATTTGGTCAGAACCCTTTACAACAAGCCTTGCTTTATATCCGGGTTCTTCAATTCCTGAGTCCCTTCTTTCTTTTAAACACCCATTTATAGCGAATGACCTTTTTACCTTTAGGAAGTTTCACAAGATCCCATGTTCTGCTTTTTTGTGGAGTGATTCCAACTCCTCTTGCATAGCAAACATCCAATTTTTGAGTCTTCACAACTAACCGCCTCGTAATAATTAGACGGCTCTTGGTTTGCATCTATATCTTCACCACATTTAAAGCATAAGCAACTAGATCACCCTCAATGCAGACTTCTTTGGAGGCTTAATTTCTCTTCTAGTTCTGCTTTTTGGTGATAGAGTATTGTGGTGAAGAAGCAACTCTATTTTCAATTTTTGTACGGCTTGAGGAATCGACTCAGTATTGTGTCGATGCTCCACCGCTTTTGATTTTCTTTATTGGAAGAGTCTTTAAGAGATAAGTTAGGTAGCATAGCGCTTTCATCAAAAATAACATCTCTGCTAATCACAACTTTTCTATTTTCAGGACACCATAACTTATACCCTTTTACACCAGCTTTATAACCAAGAAAAAACACATTTAATGGATCTCGGTTCCAATTTTCCATTATCAACATGAGCATATGCAGGACACCCAAAGATCTTTAAATAAGAATAATTAGCAGGATTACCAGACCATACCTCTTGTGGAGTCTTTTTCTCAATGGCAACGGATGGAGATCGGTTGATCAAGAAACATGCAGTAGAGGCTGCTTCGACCCAAAACGACTTTGGTTAGTTGGCATTTGACAACATGCATCGAACCTTCTCCATAATCGTTCTGTTCATTCGTTCTGTAACACCGTTTTGCTGTAGAGTATGACGAACTGTCAAGTGTCTCACGATTCTTGCTGACTTGCATAGTTTATTAAACTCATTTGAACAAAAATCTAAGCCATTATCTGTGCGGAGGTATTTTATTTGTTTTCCCGTCTGTTTTTCAATCATAGTTTTCCAAGACTTAAATGCGAAAAACACATCGCTTTTCTGCTTCAGGAAGAATGCCCAAACTTTTCTAGAAAAATCATCAATAAAAGTTAGCATATAATTAGCTCCACCTCTTGAAGGCACTCTTGATGGCCCCCACAGATCAGAATGAATATACTCCAATGGTCCCTTCGTGTTATGGATTCCTCTGGGTGAATCGAACTCTTTTTTGCTTCCCAAAATGCAGTGCTCACAGAACTTCAGTTTGCAAATTCCTTGCCCATCAAGAAGTCCTCTTTTGCTCAATTCTGCCATGCCATTCTCACTCATATGCCCTAGGCGCATATGCCAAAGTTTAGTAATATCATCATCCGACAAGGAAGAGGAAGCGACAGCTGTATCACCAATAACAGTAGAACCCTGCAAAACATATAACTTGGCAGTCTTTCTCTGCCCTTTCATCACAATAAGGGAGCCTTTGGAAATCTTCAAAATCCCACTTTCAGCTGTGTATTTGTACCCTCTTGAATCAAGAGTACTCAACGAAATTAAATTTCTCTTCAATTCTGGAACATGCCGTACGTCACTAAGTGTTCTGACAACTCCATCAAACATCTTAACTTTAATTGTTCCAACACCTGCGATTTTACACGAAGCATTATTTCCCATCAAAACAACACCTTCGATTAATCGTTTCGTAATTTGTAAACCAATCCCGATTGGGACTCATGTGGAAGGCGCGGCTGAATCAAGTATCCACTCCTCGCTCACTTTAGAATTGTTGTGAAGCGACTAGAAGTTCACCATCGCTGTAGTATTCTACAACATCGCCTTCACCAGAATTTTCTCGGTTGTTTTCCTTTTGATTCGTAGCCTCCTTTTAATCTTGTTCGTAGTTTATAGCACTCAGATTTAATGTGCCCTTTCTTCTTGCAAAAGTTACAAGTTTTACCTCTATTTGAAGACTTTGATCTACCCTTAGATTTACCGCGAGGATTCCGTTCTTGTGTCCTTCCACGATCATCATCGCATTCTCGATCTTGTCTCCCACGAACAATGAGACCCTCTCCCCGAGAGTCGGGTTTAACCACAAGATGCTTCATCTTATCATACGAGGTCAAAGAATCATAAACCTCATCAACCGTGAGAGACTCTCGGCTATATAAAATCGTGTCTCAAGAAGGTTGAATAAGACGGGGCAACGAACAAAGTAGAATCAACCCTAGATCTTCCTTATCATACTTTGAACCTCCATGGCCTCCAAGTTTGAGAGAATTTCTTTAAACATCATATGTTCGTGTTAGTGCGCATGCACCTTCCTCCAAACGATGAGCATAAAGACGTTGCTTCATATGCAACTTGCTGGTTAGAGTTTTCGACATACATATTTGTTCTAGCCTCTTCTATAATACAGCGGCGGTCTTCTCCTTCATCACATCCTGTAAAATTTTGTTAGACAAATACAGATGTAACTGTGTTAATGCCTTTCGATCCTTGCGCTTCTTCTCTTCCTCTGTCAATGTCGAAGGCATCTTATCTACCCCTAGCAGGGCTTCCTCTAAATCCATTTGTGCAAGAATTGCCTGCATCTTTATCTGCCACAACGTGAATCTGGTGTTGCGATCCAATAGCGAAATTTCATACTTTAAGGACGCCATTACCGTGATCGAGATGAAAAACCCGAAAACTCTGATACCAATTTGTGAAAAATATAAATGTCGGTAATGACAATATATATCGCAAAGAAAAGAGAAATAAAATAAAGAACACACAGATTTTACGTGGAAACCCTTTCGGGAAAAAAACCACGGGCAGAGGAGAAGAAAAAATCACCATGTCGAATTCGAACTCGGTTACAAGAGGAGTTTCGACTACATCTATTTATAGGTTGAAAAAACCTAATTCTAATCAAAGTAAAAATATATTATGCTAATAAATGCCAAATATATTATACTCATAAATACTAAATCTTCTAGAAAGAAGATATATTTTGTTTAACTTGACTTGCAAGCAATATCTTAGAATTTGAGTCACACAACTCTAACAGCTTCCAATCGGTGCTGTAGTTGTACGAAATCACCATTGTTCATTGATCGCTGTAAATCAGAGTTTTAAAATTTATAAAAGAATGGTCGAACCTGGAAACCAACTCTGACAACGATTAAAGGCAAGTGCACCTATCGAACAGTAGT
The DNA here is from genome assembly GCA_025698515.1 of Gossypium sturtianum. Lineage (NCBI taxonomy): Eukaryota > Viridiplantae > Streptophyta > Magnoliopsida > Malvales > Malvaceae > Gossypium > Gossypium sturtianum. Next base: position 3,494,039 of record CM046946.1, on the reverse strand, counting down.
ATAGTTTAGGCAAGACTGGATTATCGAACCCAAAGGAACTAAAAGTACTAATACTCACCGTCTTTTTATTATTTAGCCTTAATATAAAGTGATGGTTGTTTAAACTAAAACTAATCTACTTACTAAGCTAAGACGCAAAGACAAAAAGAATGAATTCGGGAAATAACTTTTGAAAAAACTCAGTTGACTCAAGCGATACCCTTAGGAAAAATCCATCTAGACTTCACTTGTTATTTAACCTTGAACCATATGATTTATTTACTTAGTTTGATCCGTGAGACTCCTAACGTATATTAAACCCTCTCTCGAGGCGAATAACGTCTAACCCTAGGTTAATTAGTGGAACTCTCGTTAAACTTATAATAACCCCTAGAATAGCGATGAAATCGATCTGTGGACTCCCATATTAGGTTTCACCTAATCCGGTAAAATCTCGTCACCCTATCTCTAGGCGTGCGATCAACTCCGCTTAATTATGTTGGATATACTCTTAGGCAGGGTCTATTCCTCCTCCACCTAAGCACATTAGATTTGGATTAAGTTCACACAATTAAGAACAAACTAAGTTATTATCACATAATTCAAAAAATCAAATAACAAGATTCATTATAGGTTTCATCCCCTTCGGGTATCCGAAGGTTTAGTTCATAACAATAAAGGAAAACATCTCAAGAGAAAAGATAAAACAAAACATAAGAAATCCCTAAAACCCTGTAACATCCTCGAAAGGGCCTATGCATTTTCAGTTTAATTGTACGAAATGACAAGTCTTAAGCACTATGAATAAATTTTTGGTATTTTTGGAATTCTAGAAATGCATAGAAATGGAAATGAACATTTTTGGAAACCTGAACATTTTTGGAAACTTGAACATTTTTGGAAACCTGAACATTTTTTTTGAAACTTGAACATTTTTGGAAACCTGAACATTTTTGGAAATGTTTCAAAAATGGAAAGTGAACATTTCGGGAAACCTGGAAATGTAAGAAAAATGGCAAGTTACAGAGCCGATCGAAAATTTTAGGAAACTTGGAAATGACCCTAAAATGATGAGTTTTAAAGTTTAGAATAGGAAATTAAGGCAAGGGGGCCTTAAAGGTAAAAGTTGGTAAATTTTGACACACAAACGGGCTAGGAAAAGTGGCCTAAAGATGCCACTTAGGGCCTTTGGAAATGGCGCCACATGCAAGGTGTTGGGCCTGAGTTCGAGTCACTTGGGAAGCAAATAATGAAGCTATATTTTTGCTTCCGGAATATGAGTGGACGGCACATGCTTCTAGAAATAAAGGTGTTTTATTCTCATTAAAATGTGAATAATAAGTGATAAATGAAGGATTTTCTGTTAATATAATGATTGAGGAGATAAAAGATGGATTAAACACTTTTATTTTTAAATAAAAGAAAGGATATTATCACAAGGAAGAGTGGTGGCCAAGTCAAGGACTCTTGGCCTAGTAATTTCGGCTAAAGGAGGAGAGTTAGGCTATTCTCTCATCTTTTTCCTAAGTGTGCCGAAAATTCCCTAGCCCCTCTTTCTCTCTGCCGAAATTTTTCCTAAGCAAAACTCCATCTTTTCTTCTCCTCTCCTTTGCTATTGTTGAGCCAAAACACTCTTTGATCCATGTTAAATCTCCATAGCCGAATCTCAGTGACTCTAGGCAAGGAAGTAATCGGTCAAAACATTAAAGGTAAGGTTAAGCATCATTCAAGTTCCTTTTCTTTTCTATTTGCCGAAAGAGAAGGGTCTAATCCCTATTCTGTTTTATGGCCGAATCTATAAGGGGTTTATCGAGTTTCTACAACAGCTTGAATACAAGGAAAATCTTTTGGGAAATTCGAGGATCTAAGGTAAGATAAATTTATTTGATTAAAGGTTATGATGTATATGTTAAAGCAAATTTAACATATGATTGTAGGGATCTCGACAGATATACATACCTAAGGCAAGGAATCCTTTTCAGTCTTGGAAATTGTAAAGTAAGTACATAGGTCCAATCGGCCTAGGGTGATTTTGGTATTATTCTCCATTTATTCTAAAGTCAGAAACTGACATAATTACATGATTTGGTGGCTAGCCGATTTAAGGAAGAAGTACTATCAATTTTCGGCATTTGATTTACAATCTTTCAAATTCGGCAACAAGGTGAGTAATACAAATCCTACTAGGATTTGGTTATTAAGCCAAATAGGTTTGTTAATATGTTTTAATGGTTGGCCGAATATAGGAGTTAAAGATCTAGATCGGTAGATCGTTCTTCGGGATCTCAAGGAATCTAATAAGCAAATCAGGTGTGTACTCACACTAACTTTCGATATATCATATGGCAATTATTTTAATATATGAATATGCATAAGAATGTGAATATGGCTAAGTACCATAAATACGGTAAAAGTACCCAGGTACGTTTCCTACTTTTGATAGGATTATGAATATGTATATTGTTACATGTGAATAATGAGAAATTAAGTATGTTATGCATGATGATAAAATATATGGGGCATTCGGGATATATGTGAAAGGGGAAGAAGGTGTTGACTTCGGTCTCACCAACTGAATATGGTGACTACAAATCAAAAATTTGAATATGGTAACCGGTTACATTATCTCGAATTTGGTAACTTCGGTTACATTATTTGAATATGGTGTCTAATGACACAAATTATATGGGCGATGAGCACGTCGATCGCAAATGATCGCCTTCGATGGTGTGTAGCGGATGGAGGGTTGACTTAGTAGTCCCCACGGTGTGATTGGCGAATGCGGGTGGTGTGTAGCGGATGGACAAATAGGCTTGGGTTTGGGTTGCATCATTTTTTTATGAATATGTCTTTGATATGAACATGTATGCCTGAATTGTTGAATGTTAGTTTGTGTACACATTGAGTCTGTTGACTCACCCGTTGGGAATATTTTTCAGAGATGATCGGTAATGGACCGGGATCGGCAAGAGCTAAAGGTGGCCATGCATAGCAAGGAAAGACTTTTATTATTTGGGATCATTATTTATATTAAGTACTTAAGTTTTATTATTTTTGGGTTTTGATTGATGTAATAAGGCCATAAGGCCCAAGTGAATTTCTTTATTTCTTTTGCTTTACTACTAGATATTATGTCACGAACTAATTTGGATGTAAGTAAGTACAAAATTACTTTTCTTAAAAATGAACTCAAAAATTCTTTTGTCACCTTAATTAAATTGGATTTATAAAATTAAATAAATGGGTTTTTAATCTAAGCCCAACCCAAAACGAAATCTTCCTGAAAATACACGAATTTTCTCTAAGAAACAAAGAATTTTGAAACCGGTTTACTCAAGGAACATACCAGATCCGGTTCAGGCTCGTGGGCCGGATGTGGGGTGTTTCAAACCCCCTGAAGGAATTAAAGAGGAGATCCTCCGTCTTGAGTAGAATTCCGGCTTCTTAAGAAGGATCAACTGGCTATCTTCGAGTGATTCCCACAAATCTGACCTTTTCGGCTTGGCTTTTTAGCCTAGCTTTCCGCCCCTCTTTCAGCTGGTACCTAGGGTGTATTTATAGGTTTTTGAAACACGTTTCTTTCTCCTTAAGTATCCCTTCCCGAATGAAATTGCTCTTCTCCACAGTAGAGGCACGGCCATGGCACACGCCCGTGTAAATCGTGGTCAAGCCGTGTTCGACACTGTTGAATGAGGCACGGCCGTGTAAATAGTGGTAAGGCCGTGTTCTAGTAGGAATGGTGGCACGGCTGTGTGGCTTGAAGTCCAGGCCGTGTTGATTTCGTCGCTTGGCCCAACTTGGTCCGTTTTAAGCCCGTTTCTCGTTCTTTTCGTCATCGGGTGCTTTCCTGAGCATAAGACATGAAAAGAAGGGATTAAGAGCACCTTTTTACATAAATTTGGGCTTAAATCATCCAAAAGCATACTAAATATGGGCTTAGAATATATTACTTTTACGGTTTATCATTCATTTAAAGGTAAGGGTTTTTGTGGTTTAAAGGTTTGTCTGTTTCAAGGTAGTTCGGTTTGGTATCGTTTTAAGTGTCTAATTTATTGGTCAATTTTAGGTACTGTGGGGCTCGAGAGTGTTTTTGCATCGAAATCGTACCAGGTGTGCACCCGAAACGCAAAAAATCAAACTTCGAGAAAAGCTGAAAAACTGTTCTGTCGATGCCACACGGGCGTGTGGTCACCCGTGTGGTTGACCGTGTGCGTGACACGGCCGTGGGGTCGACGAATGCATGGCCGTGCGCATGACACGGCCGTGTGGTGCTGTGGGTGTAGCCGTGTGGCCACACGGGCTAGGCCAAGTTAGGCGTGTGGTCCACACGGGCATGTAGATTTTGGGCCTGGCCGTGTGGGCCACACGGGCAAGGCCAATTTGGGCGTGTGGGCCTACACGGGCATGTGGGCCCATATTTTCTGAAATTTTCCCTAGGGTCGCACGGGTCGTTCCGATTAACTATGGTCCTACTGTAGGGTCAGTAAGGGCTAACCAAGCCCTATTTTGCATGCTATGATATTATGATAGACTGATCTAAGTAGGATACTAAATGTATGTCTGTTATCTGTATAGAAGCATGTTGAGCATGTCTAATCTGTAATTTTTGTATATGTTTTTTGTAACTGTTTTTGGGGTGAGATTTGTATATGTAGAGGAAGTGTTCTGTATGGCGGTCATCGTCAATATTTTGGCAGCATGGCTGCATATTATCTGATATGTGTCATAATGGAACGATATGGTGTATAGGAATGGGTGGGTGTTTTTAACCTCACATGGTGTGTTGGAATGGACGGAGTTGGTGTGTAGAGGATAGGGGTAGGATTCTGCGTATCGGTATCTGTTATCTGTATCTGAATTGGACATAAGTCTGTATTTGTATTTGACTGAGCATGAGATTTCTGAATGTTTTGCCTGCCTATTTTTGTTGGGTTACACACTGAGTTTACGAAAACTCACATCTGTTTGTCTGTTCTATTCAGGTAATCCACAGGCTTAGGCAGATCGGTGCGGCAGAGACTCAGCGGTGACCACTCGAATGTAAATTAATAAAACTTAATTATTCATGGGTTATTCGTGAATTTGGTTATATTTTGAGAATTTGTAATTCCGGGACTATCTGGTTTATCGAAACAACTCAATTTTCAAAACCCATTCTTTGTGACGTCTTTGGATTCGGCCATAACGTCTAGGTTGGGTTTAGGGTGTTACAAACATGGTCATGGTATTCAATTTTTTTGTGACGTTTACATTAAATTTATTAGCAATTGTGACGAAAATAAATTATCACAATTACTGTTCTTTTGTGATCGAACTCTCGACATAACAATCATAAGTAATTGTGACAAAGTAAATCATAGCTTAAATGAATATTGATGCATATGCTACGGCTAATCAAACAACTTGATTCAATAAAATGTTCGAGATATAAACTAAATCCTTAACAATTCTTTTAAAAAATTTCCACATCGACACTTTATTTGGTGTAATTGACGTCATGATGATGCACAATAGATTCATCTTACAGTTTTAAAAAAAATTACAACATAACCACATAACCATATTTAGATATCAAATATGATAAAAACTACTAAAAAGCATAAATTAATACTTAAACTGTAAAAACATGAATTAACACTACAATGATTTGATTTAGTTATTAGACAAGCTAAAATTATGTGAAAATGGATATAAATAGTAGTGTATATCGTGGTAGATGATTATTGTAAAAATATACACCTTAATTCTAGTCCCCTTAAAAAAAAATTTGACTTCGCCCTTGCCACCAGCGATAACCAAAATGTCATCGCCGACGATGCTAATGGCCTTTGTCTATCTTCCTTGTTATTATTATTAGAATCTACTTCGATGGCTTTAAAGTTGTTTTTATAAGTGCAGTTTCTACGACAATGCCTTCCTTTCTTACCAAGCCCTAAGTGACCATAAATCCAACCATCGAAAACCCTCCACCGATGTCTATAATCTATCTACCACCACAACCTCCATCACTAGTGATAGTGTAAAGCCCATGAATGTTTTATATTTGCCACAAGACTTTCCCTACAGGCCAAACCTTCGAGCAGCCACAGAGGATGCTACTACGAAGGTGGCAGCCACAGAGGCCAGTTTGGCATTGATATTTCTATTGAGAAGTTCTTTTAAAGTGCTTCGTTTGGAAAAAAAAAGTATTGTGAAAATGTGTAGTTTGTCAATTTCAAGTGTTTGACATTATTGTCAAAAATTGCGCTAAAAAGTTAAAATGTTTATTTTAGACATGATATTGGAAATTAAAAATAAATTAATTTAGATAATATTAAAATAAATTTACTTATTATAATCATTATCATCATACATGGTAAGATAATCTGCAATTTACTATTGACAGCATCATAATATCTGTTATTTCCTTCTATGCACTTTGGGGCTTTTTTTTTTCTACATTTCTATATAAATTCTATACCAGCAATTTAGTTCTTAAGAACACAATTGGTGAAACAAGATTTATATACAATTGATCAATGAGACAAGATTTATAAATACAACATTCAAAAAGCACATTTACCTATTTGATTAAATATTAGATTCAATTATTAATTGTACCAGAAAAAGAGAGAGAAATTCAATTACTAACACGATAATCAGTCGTTAAACATCAAATGGATGTTATCAATTTGTTGAAACAAATTCTTTATAGTACCATAGACTAACTAAGCGCAACTAATTATAACACTTTTGGCAAGTGACAGATTATTTTTTTGAGCCTATAATTTCTAGGGTTTTTCTGTCCTATATATATGCATTCTATCCTGTAAGAATTTCATTCCGCAATATATCTGAAAAGGTTAATAAAGCATTTTTCCTTTTCAACCTTTTTGCTTGTTTCTTTTGTCCTCAGATCTTTTAGCAATGGCAAGCACAGGAAAGAAAATTAGGGGACGAAAAAAGACTCAAATGAAAATGATAGAAAACAAGGAAGATCGGTTACTCACATTCTCGAAATGCCGACTGGGAATCTATAAAAAAATAAGTGAGCTTTCCATTTTATGTGGTACGGAGATCCTTTTTATTGTCTTCTCTCCTACAGGTAAACCCTTTTCATTTGGTTGCCCGTCTATTGAATCTGTTTCAAACCGCTTTTTGAGAAGAAATAGACCTATAAATGACAACACTAACATTCTCATTGAAGCTTACCGTGTGGTAAGAACCAATAAACTTGTCCAGCACTACAATGAGGTCCATAGCCAAATGGAAGCAATCAAAAGGAAAAAAAAGGTGCTTGTTTCCGCTCAGCAGACAAGTGAGACAAACAATACTAATCATTGGTGGAAAACTCCCATCCATCAATGTAACCCAAGGGAACTCGATGAACTATACTCCCGTTTCTTAGAGCTTGCCCACATGTTCCATATCGCCTGGTGCAAGAAGATTGCAAACGCTTCTTCAATGTCGGCTTTAACATATTTTGGCAATGGCCACCATCGCCGAGAGTTCTAAAACAACTTAAACTTTATTGAATATAAAAGGTCCCACCTCATAGAGCCAACCAACATCAAGTTTTTACTGCTTAGGGGACAAGACTATTTCCATTTCAATTATTCTATATGTTCACCAGCGGTATCAATTCATCTATATGTTTTCAATAAACTAGTGATTAATAAAAGTATAGTTGCATCTATTTCCATATTTCACTACTCCAAATATATATAATTTTACTTTTTTGCTAAAGCATGAGTACTTACTTATATTAATGACTCAATCAAATTTTAATTCATATAAATATATACTTAAAACCAAAAAAAAAAATCAAATTATTTTTTTTTTCTTAATTATCTTTTTATTTTTCTTTTTTGGTAATTTTAATTGTTCATTTTATGATCTATGTTTGTACGTCTTCAAAATTTGAACATGTGTTTTTATATTGAAAATACAATGTACTTTACCTTTACACTCAATCACTTATTGATTTTTTTTTCTTTTAATCTTCAATATATTAGTATTGCTAATTACACAACATGATGACTTTGAGATGTATTACACTAGCATTTTCTCTACGCTTGTGCCAGAATTTTCAAATATTTTTTAAAATTTATTCATTTAATTAACTGTGAATATTATTTTGAAATTAAATTTTATAAAATAATATTTTTTTTGTTGATTATAAAATTAAATTGATGATAGTTAAGATTAGGTATAAATTTTAAATTGATTAGTAAGTCAACATGAATCTTTAAAAAAATTTAAAGAAATCTTCTTTTAAAATTGTTTATTTTAAATTTTAAAGAATTTAATATTTTTCTTGAGTAAAACCCGGAAATGATCGTATAATGTAATTGTGAAATGTTTTGATTATAAATGCTTGAATTATGATGTAATTTGTCTATTTAAATGTATGTAATTGTTTCGGTATTGATTATATCATCTTGTAACTTGGACCCGGCGATCGGGTCGGGAGAGGGATGTTACAAATAGATTCATATATAGATAATGCATCAAATACAAACTCTTAAAATAAATGAATAAATCTCAAAATTATACATGAACTTTGATTTGATGTAATTATCCACATGAAACTCTAGTTGTGGTTCAAATGTATACTTGAAACTTTAATTTTGATTTAATCATGCACATTTAAAGAAATAAATACATCAATTTATTTTTATATTAGATAAATATAATTATTTATGTATGCAATATATAAACATAAAATGATGTTATAACAATAATTGTGTTAATAATTTACAAGAATTAGATCAAATCAAAATTTCATGTACAAAATTGCACAAAATTAAAGTTCATGTATACAATTGCACATTAAACCATAGTTCATGTATAGTTTTAGGATTTATCTCTAAAATAAACTAAGATTATGCCACACTCGAAGTAAATTCTTTATGTAAAATATATATTTAGAAATAATAATTTATTGAATTATATATATAGGTACGTCACTAAAGGTTTTGTATACAATTTTTTTTATCAACTTTGGGTTTGATCCTCGGCTCTTATGTAAAAATATGAAAAGACAAAAACATCATTACAATAGTATTTATTATTTAAGAATTATTTTTTATATCCTTTCTTAATTGGGTTGGTGGCTAGACACATACTCAATCAAGAGCAATATTATAATGATAAGACAACGAGGAGATTAGAGGTGATCATGGGTTGGGCTACCTGGCCCGGCCCAATGGCCGGCCCAAAAAATGGGAGGGTTCGGGTAAAAATATAGCCCGAAATATGGGTTTGGGCAAAAAACAAGGCCCGTTTAGAAAACGGGCCATGCCTCGTGTAAAACTTTTTGGCGGGCAATGCTTTGCCTACCCGAATTATATATTAAATATATATTTTATTTTTAATCAAATATACTTTTAAATTTACATATTTTTATTTGTTTTTTTGTTTTAATATTTGTTTTAAAATTTTTATTTAATGAAAAAGCTAAAAAAATTAATATAGGTCGGGCCAGTAGGGCTCTGGGTTTATCAATTTTCTTTCGGGCCGGGCTTGGACAAATTTTTAGGCCCATATTTTGGACTCGGGCCTAGAAAACGGGCCTAACATTTTGTCTGGGCCTGGCCCAAACCCGGCTCGGCCCGGCCCATGATCACCTCTAGAGGAGATGGTGGTGGTGATAACAAGGTCAATTCTCCTGAGTCAGGTGGAGAGCCGAAATATGTAAGAAGGAGGAGAAAGGAGGGAAGAGACAAGAAAGGAGATTGATGGTTTAGTATGTTCCTAGGGCTGTTGAAAAGGAAGGCAGAGAGCCCCTTTCTCATCGTGCCTTGGGGTATTTATAGGGGAGAGTACCCTTTACCCGATAAAGTCATGTTGCAAGCAAACTCGGGTTTACGTGTACGACTCGAACATTCCTTTACTGAGGTAGTATTCTGAGGATCGTACACAAGGGATTGTTATACTACTAAATTAATTACATGAAAATAATTACTAATCTAATATGAGTTACGAATTAGTAGTGCAAATTCCAAATTAAGATGACCATAAAACTAAATTAAACTAAAACTAAACCTAAGTTAAATTAACTTCCTATTCCTAGTTGCAAATTAACGAGCTACTTAGCCTAGAATCAATTGAATCTCTAATTATTAATTAAGTCAATAACTACCCTTAATTGAATTATTTATCACTCTTAACAAAGAATACCCTTTCGGTCTCATTCTCGTTAAGAGTTACCACCTAAGATACCCTTTCGGTCTCACTGCTCAGCACAAGTCTCCTAAAGGCTAGCACAACAGAATATCCTTTTTGTCTCACCTATCTATATGTTCTACTAAGGTCGTCAATCCTAATATACTAAGTTCTTTGAAAGACTTGAATAAACACCCAGTTTTAGATAATTAATTACATAATTGAATTATTAAATAAGCAATCAATTCATACAAAATACGAAAAAAACATAAATTTATTCTACTAATCATACAAACAATCAATTAATCAAATTAACGATAGAGCTATGAATAAAAAAAATAGGGAAGAGAATGCTTATAAATTTAATCGATGTATTAGTGTGGTTATGGAACAATCTCTGCTTGCAATCGTTTCAACTTCAAAATGGAAATTTTCCAACTAAGAAAACATAAAAGAAAAACTAAACTAAAGAATAGAAAGCTAAAAATTCAAGGTATGGGAAATCTAATCAAGTTTGAATCCCTTTAAATCTGGTTATAATATTGTTTATATAGACAAAAATCAAAATACTAAATTACCCATTTGTTTATAATGACAATTAGGGTTTTAAGTTGGAAAAAGATCCCTAATTGCCCTTAAAATCGCAGCCAACACACAGAGGAAATTATGGCCACACAAAAATGATGTCTCAACATTCAAATCCAATGTTGCAACATTCAAGCGATGTCGCGACATTCAATTCCAATGTCGCAACATTCATGGAAGTTTTGTCCCAGGAGTTTGTTCTTACTTCGATCTTTAATGTCGCGGCTTTCATGGCCTAATATCGCAACTTTCATGGCCTAATATCGCAACATCGGCATCAGTTTCATCCAAAAGTGTCGTCTTTAGATCCCGATACACCCTACATAACCACATAACCTTATTTAGATATCAAATATGATAAAAACTACTAAAAAGCATAAATTAATACTTAAACTGTAAAAACATGAATTAACACTACAATGACTTGATTTAGTTATTAGACAGGCTAAAATTATGTGAAAATTGATATAAATAATAGTGTAAATCATGGCAGATGACTATTGTAAAAATATACACCTTAATTTTAGTCCCCTCAAAAAGAATTTTGACTTCGCCCTTGCCACCAACGACAACCAAAAGGTCGTCACCGACGATGCTGATGGCCTTTGTCTATCTTCCTTGTCATTATTATTAGAATCTACTTCGATGGTTTTAAAGTTGTTTTTATATGTGCAATTTCTACGACAAGGCTTTCCTTTCTTACCAAGCCCTAGGTGACCATAAATCCAACCATCAAAAACCCCCCACCAACGTCGATAATCTATTTACCACCACAACCTCCATCACTAGCGATAGTGTAAACCCCTTGAGCAGGCACAGAGGGTGCCACTACAAATGTGGCAGCTACAGAGGCCACTTTGGCATTGATATTTCTATTGAGAAGTGCTTTTAAAGTGCTTCGTTTGGAAAAAGTATTGTGAAAATGTGTAGTTTGTCAATTTCAAATGTTTGACACTATTGTCAAAAAATTATGCTGAAAAGTTAAAGTTTTTATTTTAGACATGATGTTGGAAATTAAAAATAAATTAATTTAGATAATATTAAAATAAATTTACTTATTATAATCATTATCATCATACATGGTAAGATAATCTGCAATTTACTATTGGCAGCATCATAATATCTGTTATTTCCTTCTATGCACTTTGGGGCTTTTTTTTTCTTCATTTCTACATAAATTCTATACCAGCAATTTAGTTCTTAACAACACGATTGATGAAACAAGATTTATATACAATTGATCAATGAGACAAGATTTATAAATACAACATTCAAAAAACACATTTACCTATTTGATTAATGATTAGATTCAATTATTAATTGTACCAGAAAAAGAGAGAGAAATTCAATTACTAACACGATAATCAGTCATTAAACATCAAATGGATGTTATCAATTTGTTGAAACAATTTTTTTATAGTACCATAGACTAACTCAGCACAACTAATTATAACACTTTTGGTAAGTGACAGATTATTTGTTTGAGCCTATAATTTTTAGGGTTTTTGCTGTCCTATATATATGTATTCTATCCTATAAGAATTTCATTCCGCAATATATCCGAAAAGGTTAATAAAGCATTTTTCCTTTTTAACCTTTTTGCTTGTTTTTTTTGTCCTCAGATCTTTTAGCAATGGCAAGCACAGGAAAGAAAACTAGGGGACGAAAAAAGACTCAAATGAAAATGATAGAAAACAAGGAAGATTGGTTACTCACATTCTCGAAACGCCGACTGGGAATCTATAAAAAAATAAGTGAGCTTTCAATTTTATGTGGTACGGAGATCCTTTTTATTGTCTTCTCTCCTACAGGTAAACCCTTTTCATTTGGTTGCCCGTCTATTGAATATGTTTCAAACCGCTTTTTGAGCAGAAATAGACCTATAAATGACAATACTAACATTCTCATTGAAGCTTACCGTATGGTAAGAACCAATAAACTTGTCCAGCACTACAATGAGGTCCATAACCAAATGGATGCAATCAAAAGGAAAAAAAAGGTGTTTGTTTCATTTCGTGGACAAGTGGGACAAACAATACTAATCATTGGTGGAAAACTCCCATCCATCAATGTAACCCAAGGGAACTCGATGAACTATACTCCCGTTTCTCAGAGCTTGCCCACCTGTGCCATATCGCCTGGTGCAAGAAGATTGCAAACGCTTCTTCAATGCCGGCTTCAACATATTTTGGCAATGGCCACCATCGCCAAGAGTTCTAAAACAACTTGAACTTTATTGAATATAAAAGGTTCCACCTCGTAGAGCCAACCAACATCAAGTTTTCACTGCTTAGGGGACAAGACTATTTCCATTTCAATATTCTATATGTTCGCCAACGGTATCAATTCATATATATGTTTTCAATAAACCGATGATTAATAAAAGTATAGTCGCATCTATTTCCATAATTCACTACTCCAAATATATATAATTTTACTTTTTTTGCTAAAGCTTGATTATTTACTTATATTAATGACTCAATCAAGTTTTAATTCATATAAATATATACTTAAAACCAAAAAAAAATAAAACTCTTATTGTTTTCTTAATTATCTTTTTATTTTTCTTGAAACTCTTTTGCACACCAAAGATAGGTGAGGGCAAATATAACCTTAAAATAGTGGCTTGATACACGCCTTAGAGCCTTGTCCTATTTCTTCTTTTTCTGTTTGAGTTCCGTTTGTGTGTTCAAGATTTTTCTCCCCGGAAATCTGTACTAACATCATATTGTCTAAATTTTTAAGTAAATAGCATTTGATCGATTAATTATCATTTATTAAATGAAATTGGTCTTAATTAAAATATTATTTCAATAAAATGTTAAATTTCACATGAAGATATCTCTTAATCATATTTTAGTAAATAAAAATAATCTTCAATGAGCGAAATTAAAGATATCAATTCTGTAAACTATTAAGTTCCCTAATTAAATATTCTACTATGAATTTGAAATATTATAAACTTAATTGATTACTTGAATTTGTTAACTCATGATAAACTAATTAATGTAATTTGATAATTCTTGTTGATTAATTAAACTTGTTATATTTATGAATTTTATAATTAATCATGTGAACTAATGTAAAATGCAATATGCATAACAACAATAATGCATGCACCTGTAAACAATAATGCATGCATAACAACTTTCTTTCATTTTTTAACATAATTCCCTTTTTTTTTTATTTGATGAAAATTCACGATATGAATTCTATAGTAAATTTATAACGATTATCTCTCTATAACAGCTTGTTGTTATAGGTGTATAACAGTCCGTTCTCTATAACAAACAAAATCTAGGCAAACAAATGGACTGTTATAGAGAGGGTTGACTGTATTATTAAAAATTCAAGTATAATAATTAAAATATGCATATAAATTTTTATATTACAAAAAAACACACAAAATTATGTGAATTGAAAAATAAAATGCAAACTTTGGGGCCAATATAAATTATCATATTTTTAGATATTTAATGTGGGCTAAAAATAATTTGAACGATGAACCAAATATAATGACTAAATTGAAAATTAACAAACTTTAGGAGATTTGGGCCTTGCTAGCCTTCTCTAGTTTCGCCCTTGTTTGTCATGCATCATACTGCATTGGTAGAACACGACATGCTTACATATCCTGACGTGTTCTAAAATGTATAATTTGCAATATAATAAATTACATAGTTGTTATTTCCATCTATGCACTTTGAGTTTTTTTTTCCCTTCATTTCCATATAAGTCCTCCCTCGACCCTCATTCAAAACATTCAATTAATTATAAGACAACAATTGAGTCCTTAAAAACACGATTGATGAGACAAGATCTATATACGATGAATCGATGAGATAAGATTTATAAATGTCGCATTCAAGAAATACATAATTCACTTATCTAATCTAGTATTAGACTCAATTATTAACACGAGAATCAATCATTAAACATAAAATGGATATTATCAATTTGGTTAAACAAATTCATTGTATCACAGAACAAATTATACACACTTTTGGTAAGTGGCAAATGATTACCATTAAAAGACCTAATTTCATTTGTTTGAGCCTCTAATTCTTTGACCTTTTCTGTCCTATATATATGCATTTTGTCCATAAGAATTCCATTCCTTAGTATCTTAGAAGGCTAATAAAGCATTCATTTTTAACCTTTTTGCTTGTTTCTTTTGTCCAAAGATCTTTTAGCAATAGCAAACATATGAAAGAAAAGTAGGGGAAGACAAAAACTTGATATGAAAATGATCGAAAATGAGGATGATTGATTGATCACATTTTTGAAACGCCGATTTGGAATCTATAAAAAAAATACGTGAGCTCTCCATTTTATATGGTATTGAAATTCTTTTTATTATCTTCCCTCCGAAAGGTAAATCGTTTTCATTTGATTACTCTTCTATTGAATCTATTGCTAAACACTTTTTGAACAAAATGCTTTATTAGTCTTCTTGGATATTTTGGAATTATAAAGTTCTTATCAGATGGGATGCATATATAAAACATAAAACTCAAGAATTAAAGGCTCAAACAAATGAAATTAGGTCTTTTGTCACTTATCAAAAGTGTGTTTAGTTAGTTGTGTTTAGTTAGCGTACTATGAAAAATCTATTTCAAAAAATTGATAATATCCATCTAATGTTTAACTATTTATTAGCTTGTTAGTAATTGAGTCTAATATTGAATCAAGTAGGTACATGTATTTCTTGAATGTGGTATTTATAAATCTTGTCTCATCGATTAATTGTATATAGATCTTGTCTCGTCAATCGTGTTTTTAAGGACTTGATCATTGATAGCTCATCGCCCACAAACATATTGCATTGTATTTCCATTTTTGTATTGTGCAAAATGCTTGAAAGAGAGAGAACCTCTAAAGAAATGGAGAGAAAAAAGACCTAAAGTGTATAGAAGGAAATAACCGACATCTAATTTATTGCATTGCTAATTATGGTATATACTATATTTGCAATGCAAAAAAATAGATATTTCTTCTATGCACTTTTAAGGTTTTTTCCATTTATTTGCAACCCTTCCTTCTTTCAAACATTTTGCACAACTTACACGCTACACAAATTGTAAAACAATGCAATATGTCTGCAAACTATATGACAACAATTGGGTCTTTAAAAGCACGATGGATGAGATAAGATTTATATACAATTGATCAATGAGATAAGATTTATAAGTATTGTATTCAAGAAATATCTTTACTTGATCCAATATTAGACTCAATTACTAACAAGCTAATAAATAGTTAAACATCAAATGGATATTATCAATTTGTTGAAACAGTTTCTTCATAGTACCATAGACTAACTAAGCATAATTAACTATACACAATTTTGGTTCTTCATACTCTAAGAGTGGGATAGACACTAATTGTTGGTGGAAAACTCCCATTTATCAACTTAATCCGAGGGAGCTTCATGAACTATACTCCTGTTTCTCGGAACTTCTCAACCTATTCCATATTGTCTGGTACAAGAAGATTGCAATCGTTTCTTCAATGCATGCTTCAACGAATCTTGCTGAGGACTTATACCTACTGGTCGTAGGAAATTCGGTTTTCAAAAAGTTAAAGTAATTTCTAAACGCATGATCACCTAGACTATTTTATTAAAGCTTTCGCAACGAGGGATGTTTTAAAACAAATGTTTTAAATGAATAAAGACGACTTCCTAAGTTTTAACAAAGGTTTACTAAAGATAATAACATGGAATGTTTTCATCGTAACAACGAGGTTTCAAAAACACTATCGTGTGACATTGCCAGATACGGCCATAATGTCTATAGTAGAGAAAATTATTACTAAATTAATTACATGAAATTAATTACTAATCTAATCGAGTTACGAATTAGTAGTGCAAATTTCAAATTAAGATGACCATAAAACTAAATTAAACTAAAACTAAACCTAAGTTAAACTAACTTCCTATTCCTAGTTGCAAATTAACGAGCTACTTAGCCTAGAATCAATTGAATCTCTAATTATTAATTAAGTCAATAACTACCCTTAATTGAATTATTTATCACTCTTAACAAAGAATACCCTTTCGGTCTCATTCTCGTTAAGAGTTACCACCTAAGATACTGTTAGAATTAAGTGACCCAAATCCTTATTTAAATAAAATACAATGGTAAAATAAAATAAAAGAAGAATCCCTATAGAACTACACTTCTTTTATTTTATTTTAAATAAGGTTTTTTAAACCTTATTAAACTCCATCTATTGGATATTGATTAGAATAAGGAGTTTCAATCTTACTACACTCTTATTAGAATATGGCTTTACAAGCCTATAAATAGACATAGTCTATTCCTCTTGTAAATTGATTCGAATTCGACATAGTGAATTTTCTTCTCCTCTGCCCGTGTTTTTTTCTGAAAGGGTTTCCACGTAAAATCTGTGTGTTCTTTATTTTTTGTTTCTCTTTTCTTTGCGATATATTTGTCATTACCGACGTTCTTTTTTTCACAATACCCTTTCGGTCTCACTGCTCAGCACAAGTCTCCTAAAGGCTAGCACAACAGAATACCCTTTCTGTCTCACTTATCTATATGTTCTACTAAGGTCGTCAATCCTAATATACTAAGTTCTTTGAAAGACTTGAATAAACACCCAGTTTTAGATAATTAATTACATAATTGAATTATTAAATAAGCAATTAATTCATACGAAATATGAATAAAACAAAATTTATTCTACTAATCATACAAACAATCAATTAATCAAATTAACGATAGAGCTATGAATAAACAAAATAGGGAAGAGAATGCTCATAAATTTAATCGATGTATTAGTGTGGTTATGGAACAATATCGGCTTGCAATCGTTTCAACTTCAAAATGGAAATTTTCCAACTAAGAAAACAAAAAAAGAAAAACTAAACTAAAGAATAGAAAGCTGAAAATTCAAGGTATGGGAAATCTAATCAAGTCTGAATCCCTTTAAATCTGGTTATAATATTGTTTATATTGAAAAAAATAAAAAGACTAAATTGTCCATTTGTTTATAATGACAATTAGGGTTTTAAGTTGGAAAAAGATCCCTAATTGCCCTTAAAAATCGCAGCCAACACACAGAGGAAATTATGGCCACACAAAAACGATGTCTCAACATTCAAATCCAATGTTGCAACATTCAAGCGATGTCGCGACCTTCAATTCCAATGTCGCAACATTCATGGAAGTTTTTCCCCAGGAGTTTGTTCTTGCTTCGATCTTTAATGTCGCGACTTTCATGGCCTAATATCGCAACATTGGCATCAGTTTCATCCAAAAGTTGCATCTTTAGATCCCGATACACCCTACATAACCACATAACCTTATTTAGATATCAAATATGATAAAAACTACTAAAAAGCATAAATTAATACTTAAACTGTAAAAACATGAATTAACACTTTAATGACTTGATTTAGTTATTAGACAAGCTAAAATTATGTGAAAATGGATATAAATAATAGTGTAAATCATGGCAGATGACTATTGTAAAAATATACACCTTAATTTTAGTCCCCTCAAAAAGAATTTTGACTTCGCCCTTGCCACCAACAACAACTAAAAGGTCGTCGCCAACGATGCTAATGGCCTTTGTCTATCTTCCTTGTCATTATTATTAGAATCTACTTCGATGGTTTTAGAGTTGTTTTTATAAGTGCAATTTCTACGACAAGGCTTTCCTTTCTTACCAAGCCCTAGGTGACCATAAATCCAACCATCAAAAACCCTCCACCGACGTCGATAATCTATTTACCACCACAACCTTCATCACTAGCGATAGTGTAACGCCCATAAATGTTTTATATTTACCACAAGACTTTCCCTACAAGCCAAACCCTTGAGCAGCCACAGAGGGTGCCACTACAAATGTGGCAGCTACAGAGGCCACTTTGGCATTAATATTTCTATTGAGAAGTGCTTTTAAAGTGCTTCGTTTTGAAAAGGTATTGTGAAAATGTGTAGTTTGTCAATTTCAAATGTTTGACATTATTGTCAAAAAATTGTGCTGAAAAGTTAAAATTTTTATTTTAGACATGATGTTGGAAATTAAAAATAAATTAATTTAGATAATATTAAAATAAATTTACTTATTATAATCATTATCATCATACATGGTAAGATAATCTGCAATGTACTATTGACAGCATCATAATATCTGTTATTTCCTTCTATGCACTTTGGGGCTTTTTTTTTTCTTCATTTCTATATAAATTCTATACCAGCAATTTAGTTCTTAATAACACAATTGATGAAACAAGATTTATATACAATTGATAAATGAGACAAGATTTATAAATACAACATTCAAAAAGCACATTTACCTATTTGATTAATGATTAGATTCAATTATTAATTGTACCAGAAAAAGAGAGAGAAATTCAATTACTAACACGATAATCAGTCGTTAAACATCAAATGGATGTTATCAATTTGTTGAAACAAATTTTTTATAGTAC
This sequence comes from Gossypium sturtianum, assembly GCA_025698515.1. Lineage (NCBI taxonomy): Eukaryota > Viridiplantae > Streptophyta > Magnoliopsida > Malvales > Malvaceae > Gossypium > Gossypium sturtianum. The sequence continues at coordinate 3,474,865 of CM046946.1, read as the reverse complement.
CATAGACTAACTCAGCACAACTAATTATAACACTTTTGGTAAGTGACAGATTATTTGTTTGAGCCTATAATTTTTAGGGTTTTTCTGTCCTATATATATGTATTCTATCCTATAAGAATTTCATTCCGCAATATATCTGAAAAGGTTAATAAAGCATTTTTCCTTTTTAACCTTTTTGCTTGTTTCTTTTGTCCTCAGATCTTTTAGCAATGGCAAGCACAGGAAAGAAAACTAGGGGACGAAAAAAGACTCAAATGAAAATGATAGAAAACAAGGAAGATCGGTTACTCACATTCTCAAAACGCCGACTGGGAATCTACAAAAAAATAAGTGAGCTTTCCATTTTATGTGGTACGGAGATCCTTTTTATTGTCTTCTCTCCTACAGGTAAACCCTTTTCATTTGGTTGCCCGTCTATTGAATATGTTTCAAACCGCTTTTTGAGCAGAAATAGACCTATAAATGACAATACTAACATTCTCATTGAAGCTTACCGTATGGTAAGAACCAATAAACTTGTCCAGCACTACAATGAGGTCCATAACCAAATGGATGCAATCAAAAGGAAAAAAAAGGTGCTTGTTTCAGCTCAGCAGACAAGTGGGACAAACAATACTAATCATTGGTGGAAAACTCCCATCCATCAATGTAACCCAAGGGAACTCGATGAACTATACTCCCGTTTCTCGAGCTTGCCCACTGCGCCATATCGCTTTGGTGCAAGAAGATTGCAAACGCTTCTTCAATGCCGGCTTCAACATATTTTGGCAATGGCCACCATCGCCAAGAGTTCTAAAACAACTTGAACTTTATTGAATATAAAAGGTTCCACCTTGTAGAGCCAACCAACATCAAGTTTTCACCGCTTAGGGACAAGACTATTTCCATTTCAATATTCTATATGTTCGCCAACGGTATCAATTCATATATATGTTTTCAATAAACCGATGATTAATAAAAGTATAGTCGCATCTATTTCCATAATTCACTACTCCAAATATATATAATTTTACTTTTTTTCCTAAAGCTTGATTATTTACTTATATTAATGACTCAATCAAGTTTTAATTCATATAAATATATACTTAAAACCAAAAAAAAATAAAACTCTTATTGTTTTCTTAATTATCTTTTTATTTTTCTTGAAACTCTTTTGCACACCAAAGATAGGTGAGGGCAAATATAACCTTAAAATAGTGGCTTGATACACGCCTTGGAGCCTTGTCCTATTTCTTCTTTTTCTGTTTGAGTTTCGTTTGTGTGTTCAAGATTTTTCTCACCGAAAATTTGTACTAACATCATATTGTCTAAATTTTTAAGTAAATAGCATTTGATCGATTAATTATCATTTATTAAATGAAATTGGTCTTAATTAAAATATTATTTCAATAAAATGTTAAATTTCACGTGAAGATATCTCTTAATCATATTTTAGTAAATAAAAATAATCTTCAATGAGCGAAATTAAAGATATCAATTCTGTAAACTATTAAGTTCCCTAATTAAATATTCTACTATGAATTTGAAATATTATAAACTTAATTGATTACTTGAATTTGTTAACTCATGATAAACTAATTAATGTAATTTGATAATTCTTGTTGATTAATTAAACTTGTTATATTTATGAATTTTATAATTAATCATGTGAACTAATGTAAAATGAAATATGCATAACAACAATAATGCATGCACCTGTAAACAATAATGCATGCATAACAACTTTCTTTCTTTTTTTAACATAATTCCCATTTTTTTTTATTTGATGAAAATTCACGATATGAATTCTATAGTAAATTTATAATGATTATCTCTCTATAACAGCTTGTCGTTATAGGTGTATAACAGTCCGTTCTCTATAACAAACAAAATCTAGGCAAACAAATGGACTGTTATAGAGAGGATTGACTGTATTATTAAAAATTCAAGTATAATAATTAAAATATGCATATAAATTTTTATATTACAAAAAAACACACAAAATTATGTGAATTGAAAAATAAAATGCAAACTTTGGGGCCAATATAAATTATCATATTTTTAGATATGGGCTAAAAATAATTTGAACGATGAACCAAATATAATGACTAAATTGAAAATTAACAAATTTTAGGAGATTTGGGCCTTGCTAGCCTTCTCTAGTTTCGCCCTTGTTTGTCATGCATCATATTGCATTGGTAGAACACGTCATGCTTACATATCCTGACGTGTTCTAAAATGTATAATTTGCAATATAATAAATTACATAGTTGTTATTTCCATCTATGCACTTTGAGTTTTTTTCCCCTTCATTTCCATATAAGTCCTCCCTCGACCCTCATTCAAAACATTCAATTAATTATAAGACAACAATTGAGTCCTTAAAAAGACGACTAATGAGACAAGATCTATATACGATGAATCGATGAGATAAGATTTATAAATGTCGCATTCAAGAAATACATAATTCACTTATCTAATCTAGTATTAGACTCAATTATTAACACGAGAATCAATCATTAAACATAAAATGGATATTATCAATTTGGTTAAACAAATTCATTGTATCACAGAACAAATTATACACACTTTTGGTAAGTGGCAAATGATTACCATTAAAAGACCTAATTTCATTTGTTTGAGCCTCTAATTCTTTGACCTTTTCTGTCCTATATATATGCATTCTGTCCATAAGATTTCCATTCCTTAGTATCTTAGAAGGCTAATAAAGCATTCATTTTTAACCTTTTTGCTTGTTTATTTTGTTCAAAGATCTTTGAGAAATAGCAAACATATGAAAGAAAAGTAGGGGAAGACAAAAACTTGATATGAAAATGATCGAAAATGAGGATGATCGATTGATCACATTTTTGAAACGCTGATCTGGAATCTATAAAAAAAATACGTGAGCTCTCCATTTTATATGGTATTGAGATTCTTTTTATTATCTTCCCTCCGAAAGGTAAATCATTTTCATTTGATTACTCTTCTATTGAATCTATTGCTAAACACTTTTTGAACAAAATGCTTTATTAGTCTTCTTGGATATTTTGGAATTATAAAGTTCTTATCAGATGGGATGCATATATAAAACATAAAACTCAAGAATTAAAGGCTCAAACAAATGAAATTAGGTCTTTTGTCACTTATCAAAAGTGTGTTTAGTTAGTTGTGTTTAGTTAGCATGCTATGAAAAATCTATTTCAACAAATTGATAATAGCCATCTAATGTTTAACAATCAATTATCGTGTTAGTAATTAGTCTAATACTGAATCAAATGGGTACATGTATTTCTTCAATGTGGTATTCATAAATCTTGTCTCATCGATTAATTGTATATAGACCTTGTCTCGTCAATCGTGTTTTTAAGGACTTGATCATTGATAGCTCATCGCCCACAAACATATTGCATTGTATTGCCATTTTTGTATTGTGCAAAATGCTTGAAAGAGAAAGAACCTCTAAAGAAATGGAGAAAAAAAAGACCTAAAGTATATAGAAGGAAATAACCGGCATCTAATTTATTGCATTGCTAATTATGGTATATACTATATTTGCAATGCAAAAAATTAGATATTTCTTCTATTCACTTTTAAGGTTTTTCCCATTTATTTGCAACTCTTCCTTCTTTCAAACATTTTGCACAACTTACACGCTACACAAATTGTAAAACAATGCAATATGTCTACAAACTATATGACAACAATTGGGTCTTTAAAAGCACGATGGATGAGATAAGATTTATATACGATTGATCAATGAGATAAGATTTATAAGTATTGTATCCAAGAAATATCTTTACTTGATCCAATATTAGACTCAATTACTAACAAGCTAATAAATAGTTAAACATCAAATGGATATTATCAATTTGTTGAAACAGTTTCTTCATAGTACCATAGACTAACTAAGCATAATTAACTATACACACTTTTGGTTCTTCAAACTCTAAGAGTGGGATAGACACTAATTGTTGGTGGAAAACTCCCATTTATCAACTTAATCTGAGGGAGCTTCATGAACTATACTCCTGTTTCTCGGAACTTCTCAACCTATTCCATATTGTCTGGTACAAGAAGATTGCAATCGTTTCTTCAATGCATGCTTCAACGAATCTTGCTGAGGATATCCTTACTATCGGCCATGATCCCAACAATTTTGAACAACTTAAACTGTGGAGTGTGGCTCATATTTACGAGCTAACATCTCGACAAGGAAGAGTCAATGTCGTGACGAGACGACCACAACGTTCCGGCGAGAAGATTGGCCACGTCCCGATGACTCGAAGAACAACGTCCCAACAAGGAGCATGTGATGTGGCGATGTGTTCCCCAATTCAACCTGGTTTTCTTCTCCTAGTTAAATACTGCTATTGTTTTCCCAATTAAACTCTGATTAGTTTAGGTTATTTTAGTCATATTTAATCTAAGAATTTAGCCTATAAAAGGGGCTATTGTAACCTAGAATAATAATATTCATCTTTTAAATTGAGTGAGTTTTGTGAGTTTTGGGGAATTTTGAGTTTTTTTTTTTTGAACAAAATAGATTGGGCTTATTATTTCTTTTAAGAATAAAACAAACAACTTATATAATGCCTAAGAGACCGGCCCAAACCATGTCATTTGTATCGGTGAAATGAAAAAGTCTGAAAAATATCTTCTAAAAAAACAAAAACAACTATTGAAAAACTGAAAAGACTAAAGAAAACTGTCACCGCCTTTTACGCCCAATCAGCTATCTCACGCCTGCCAGTAACATCATTTCCATTTATTGCTTTCTTTAATGGCTTGTAAAAAACCGAGGCTTTCCTTTTCATTTCGTCTGATTCCCCAGCTTCATATCAATTCCCTTTTCCCCATTTTCCTTTCCTTCTCTCAACTTATCAGTCTAGTTCCCGCAAACTCTCGTTTCTCGCCTGAGATTCGGCATAATATGGAACTCCACCAATCAGGTAACTCTCTTCTTTCCTCTTTAGCGTTTCTGTTGCTAGAATGTGGGCTAGGCTATTCGCTGATCTAGGGATGAAATCGAATCTGAGTGTCTTGAATACTGCCTTCATCTGATGAATATCATTAATATATGCTTCGATCTGAGATTTGTCGGAAACTGTATTTCTACACTTTTTGATTATTGTTAACGAATCACCTTCAACAAAGATTTCTTCTTTTTGCATGTTTATCCCTATCTGTACTGCTTCCCGGCAAGCAATGGCTTCGGCTGCAAAAGTGGAGTCCACCATCTCATGAAATGATGTGCTAGAGATAAGAACTTTCCCTTCACTATTTCTGGCCACGATCCCTTATGCGGACTGATGCCTATCCTTATCAAATGCGCCGTCGAAGTTTATTTTCACAACTTGATGAGGTGGGTTTTGCCATTTACTCTCAATCTTAGTGACTTTTGTTGTTATGTTCTTCACACCATCTAATTCATGTATATAGTTTAGCACAAAGTTTGCAATCTCCTTACCCGTTTTGTTTGTTTTTTTCATGTATCCGAGCATTTCTATCCCCCCAGATGTCCCATAATGCTCCGCAGAATATTCGACACAGATCCGGAGGAAGAATATCAATAGTTTTGGTAAGCCACTGGACGAAAGATAGAGAACTAAACTAGGTATAGTTAACACCTGGAATGTGTGACCAAACTGCTACTGATAGAGGGAACTCTTTGAACAGGTGATCTACTGTTTCTGTTGCCAATCCACATCGCGGGCAAGAGGCATCTGCAATTAGCTTCTTGTGGAAAAGGTTTGCCCAAGTGGGTAAATAGTTCCAGGAGGCTTTCCAAACAAAGATTTTAACTTTTGTGGGTAGTTCAATATTCCATAATTTTCTGTAAAACTCCTTGTAGACATTATGTACAGCATAAGCTCTAGGATCACAGCTTTGTAATAGTTTATAGGCGCTCTTTACTGAGAATTCTCCTGAATGTTCTCCACTCCAAGCTCGAAAGTCTTCATGAGGGATCTTCGCTAATGGGATTCGAAGAATTCGGTCCGCCTCATCAGCTGCAAAGGTATGTCTAATCACTTCCTTATTTCATTCCCTTGATTGACTATCAATGAGCTCAGCAACTTTAATTAAACTCGAACCATCGACAGCAGTTAATAATCTGGAATTAACACAACTTGGAACCCACACGTGCCTGCTAATAGAAATACTCATACCCGTTCCAACTTTCCATATGAGGCCTTTTTCCAAAACACCTTTTGCAGCCCAAATGCTGAGCCAAACAAAAGAATGTTTATTTCCCAACTGCGAATTAATAAAATCATTTCTCGAAAAATACTTTGCTTTGAACACCCGCGCAACTAATAAATTTGGGTTTATAAGGAACCTCCAACCCTGTTTTGCTAAAAGAGCAATATTAAATTGCGCCAAATCTTGAAACCCCAATCCACCTTCATTTTTAGGATGACATAGCTGATTCCATTGACACCAGTGTATACCTTTTCTGCCTTTACCTTTTTTCCACCAAAACTTAGCAAAAATGCTCTCCATTGTTCTGCATAATGAATTCGGGATAAGAAAACACGACATTGGGTAAGTTGGTATAGCCTGTAGGACTGCCTTAATAAAAACTTCCTTGCCTCCCTGGGAAAGAAGCCTGTTGCTCCATCCTTCAATACGCATTAAAGCTCAGTCTACAAGACTCTGGAACGACTCTTTCTTTTTTTTCCCAACCATATTAGGCAGCCCCAAATATTTCTCTGGATTAGTTGCAGTTCTGACTCCTAAAATATTTGACACAGCATCTTTGTTTACTTCAGTTGTGTTTGGACTGTAGAAAACTGTAGACTTTGTAAAATTCACGCACTGGCCTGAACTACTTTCATAAACCTGAAGAATGTTCCTTAGAATTTCTACCCCTCTGCTAGATGCTTCCCCAAATAGAATACAATCATCAGCAAATAACAAATGCAAAATCTCTGGCCCACTTCTGCTTGCTTTAGCACCTCGTATGAGTCCTTATCTTCTTGCTGTTCTCATTAAAGATGAAAGTCCCTCGCTGCAAATTAGAAAAAGAAATGAACTTAGTGGATCTCCCTATCTAAGACCTCTCGTGGGAAAAAACAGACTTCCCCTTCTTTCATTAATGTTAACTGCATAAGACACTGAAGAGACACATCTTCTTATGAGCTCCACCCATTCTCTCGCAAAACCCATCTTTTTCATTACCTCTTCAATAAACCCCCATTCCACCCCGTCATAGGCTTTACTCATATCAAGCTTTACTGCCATAATTCCTTTCTTTCCTGCACGTTTCTGGCGGAGCGTATGTAGAATTTCATATGCTAAGAGCACATTATCTGAGATAAGACGCCCTGGGACGAAAGCGCTTTGAACTTTATCAATGCTTTTGTCAATGACATTCTGAAGGCGATGAACAATAGCCTTAGCTATAACCTTGTAAACAACTGTGCATAAGCTGATGGGCCTAAAATTAATCATCTTTGTAGGTTTCGGGATTTTTGGAATGAGCACAATATATGTCTTATTAAAATCTTCCATGGGCCTTTTATCATTCAACACTCCTAAGAAATAATCAGTAACTTCCTTTCCGAAAATATGCCAATACCTTTGAAAGAAAAGCGCTGGAAAACCATCTGCTCCTGGTGCTTTAGTAGGACCCATCCCTTTCAAAGCTATTTGTATGTCTTCTGCCGTAAACTGAGAGACCAAGAATTCGTTATCCTCATACGAGATTTTACCTTCAATGCCATCTAACACCTTACTAGCATTAGCCACACCCCTTGACTTGAATAAATCTTGGAAGAAAGTTGAGGCCGTATCCATGATCTCTGCTCCCTCCTCAATTTCTCTCCCCTCATTCGTTTCCAGTTTTGAAATTGTGTTTGCTCGCCTCCGAACAAGGGCCCACTTATGAAAATAAGCCGAGTTTTTGTCACCAAGCTTTAACCAATTAGCTCTCGCTCTTTGTTCCCAATACATTTCATCTTTTTCGATTTCCAAATTTAAGTGGATTTTAGTGTCAATGATTTCTGCCATAGTGTCATCATTAGCTTCCCCTTCAAGTAATAATTCCAGCTTCTTTGTTAATTCTTTTTTTAGGCCCTCCTTTTCTCTTTCTTTTGCACGAGCCCACTCTTGTAAGCAACATTGTAATCGCTCTAATTTCTCCATTAATGTTCCTGCACCCGACTCCCAAGATTCTTTAACAACTCCTTCAAAAGATTCTTCCATAGTCCACCATGCTTCAAAGTGAAATCTTTTACTTCCCGTAAATGCAATAGATTTTTTTGTATTTAACAAAAGAGGACAATGATCTGAAGAAGAATAAGGAAGATGTTGAACAATACCTAAGGGGAATAACTTCATCCAATTTTCATTCGCAACCCCCTGTCCAGTCTTTCGCGTATATTCGTTTCTGGTAGATTTCCCCTCTCCCATGTGAACCACACGCCCGAATAACCAATATCCACCAACTGGCAGTCATCAAGAACCTCCCTAAAAGCGTCCATTCTCCTCGTATCCCTTTGTGTTCCTCCACTCTTCTCAAAGGAATATAGAATTTCATTGAAGTCACCTTCAACAAGCCAAGGATAGCTATTCTCATGAGCGAGTCTTCTAAGTAGATTACAAACTGTATTTTTTTCTTTTAAATAAGGGGATCCATATATACCAGTAAACCGCCATTCTCCTACGATATCATCCTCTTTGATAATAAAATCAATATGCCACTTCGAGAAACTTCTCAGATTAACTTGAATATCTTCTTTCCATGCTAAACAAAGCCCACCCCTCGATCCCTCAACTTCCACTTCAACGCCACACATAAAACCACATCTTCTTCGAACCCTTTCCATCCGATGCTTATCCAGTTTCGTCTCCATTAAGAAGACCAAGTGGGGATTATGCTGCTTAATCAAGTAACGCAGCCTACGAACTGCCCGTGAACTCCCCAACCCACGGAAGTTCCAACATATGCTTTTCATTGTGATCGGTCAGCTTGCCTAGAGGCAGCCGCCGATATAAAGTTGGATGAAACCACATTATCCTCTGAGAACTCCATCACTTTATTTGCAGAAAGGTCTTCACAACCCATAGATTCATCAAATTTCAATCTTTTTAGTCCTTCCATTTCTAGGTTCTCCTCACAATTAGCGCCATCTTCGTTTTCAAAAGACTTCCTTTTACCCGCAATTCGTTCGGAATTACGAATTTCAGATGTACTTCTTGAATTCCTTCTGCTCCATCTCTTTTTCAGACTTCCTTCTGCTCGCATTGTATGGTCGGAAGTGTAGAACTCCTACTTGTTAGACTGAGTTAGGAGAACGTCGAGTTTTGGGTCCAGAGTTAGTGGCCGAAACTGAAGAGAAGGTTGAGATGATTAGAGCATGGTTAAAAGAAGCCTCTGATAGGCAGAAGTCATACGCAGACCTTAAGCGGAAGGAAATAGAGTTTGAAGAGGGAGACCAAGTGTTTCTGAAAGTCTCGCCTTGGAAAAAGGTAATGAGGTTCGGTCGCAAGGGGAAGTTAAGCCCAAGGTTTATAGGGCCCTATCGAGTCTTCGGCGAGTTGGAGCGGTGGCATACCAATTGGAGTTGTCACGAGTTGCGGCGGATGCACGACGTATTCCATGTATCCATGCTACGTCGTTACCGATCGGATCCGTCTCATGTGGTACATTGGTCGAAGAAGTAGAGCTAAGGCCGGACTTATCCTACGAGGAAGAGCCGATTCGGATATTGGAACGTGATGTGAAAGTGCTACGGAGGAAGTCGGTTCCTCTAGTCAAGGTGTTATGGCGCAATCATGGATCGGAAGAAGCTTCGTGGGAACCGTAAGAGGCAATGCGACAACAATACCCTCAATTATTTTAGTTAAAAATTTGAGGACGAAATTATTTTAAGGGGGTAGAATCTGTAACATCCTCGAAAGGGCCTATGCATTTTCGGTTTAATTGTGCAGTAACATGTTTTATGTACTAAGAATAAATTTTGAACATTTTTGGAAACCTGAAAATGGATGGAAATGATTTGGAAATGATTCAAAATAGGAAAGTGCACATTTCGGAAACTTGGAAATGTAAGAAAATGTCAAGTTTACTGAGCCAAACGAAAATTTTTGGAAACTTAGAAATGACTTAGAAATGTCGAGTTTTAAAGTTTAAAAGAGGAAATTAAGGCAAGGTGGCCTTAAAAGAAAAAGTTTTGAAATTTGACACACGAACAGGCTTGGAAAAGTGGCTCAAAGATGCCACTTAGGGGCCTCTGGAAATGGCGCCACATGCAAGGTGTTGGGCACAGGTTCGAGTCACTTGGGAAGCAAATAAAATAAGTTTTATTTTTGCTTCCGAAGCTCTGAGGTGGACGGCACAAGCCTTCTAGAAAGGAGGAGTTTTATTCTCTTTAATATTCGATTAATAATGTGATAAATAAGGGATTTAATTTGGATTATTTTTGAAGAGATAATAAAGGATTATTCTCTAATTATTTTAAATTAAGAGATAAAGCTATCAAATAAAGAAGAGTGGTGGCCAAGTAAGGGATTCTGAGGAGTAGTTTCGGCTATAAAAGGAAGGAAATAGGGCTACTCATCAATTTTTCTTCCTCCTCCTCTCTCTGTCGAATTTTTGAGTGCTCTCCTCTCTTCTCTTCTCTTTTTCTTTTGTCAAGCCGAATCTATAGTCCACCATTGCCAAAATTCTCAAGTTTCTTTTCCTTATTTTCGTGGAAACCAAATACCCCAAGAGAACCTCTAGTCGACTTCTCCATTAAATCCCAAAAGCCGAAACTTTATTATCTAGTCATCAAGGCCGATTCTTTAAGGGGCTTTTAACAAGTGTGCTACCGATTTCTTAAAAAGGGTAAGATCCAAAGTTTGGTTTCAATTCTTTTATATTTTAAACCTATCTAAAATTTAGGGACTAATCTCTATTATGGATGTTGGCCGAGTTATGGAAGGGTGTTTTCTGGATTTAAGAAATTGTCAACTACAAGAAGGTATCTTTCTGAACTTCTAAGATCTAAGGTAAGTTATGAATACCATTCGCCATAAGCTATATTATTATGATTTAATGTTAGATTGGATCTAACATGGGTACATAGGGATTTCGACAAAGAAATAAAGAAGCAAGGATCCAATTCGGGATTTAAGATTTGGAAGGTAAGAACAAAGGTAAATTCAAATAAGGCCTATTTTAGTAGTAGATCTATTATTATGTGTTTTAAGCCAAAACTAACTTGATTCAAGGGATTTAGTGACTAGCCAATTTCAAAGGGGAAAATACGAGTTTTGGGATTTGATTAAATCATCAAATCGACACCAAGGTAAGCTTTAAGAATACAAATCCTACTAGGATTTGGTTTTCTAACCGAATAGGCTTTGTGCTAAATAGTAAGTGATTAATCAATTGTAGGAACTTGAGATCTAAGGCGATGGATCGATTTCGGATTTCAAGTGAAGTGGTTAAGCAAATCAGGTGTGTACCCCACACTACTTCTTAATATGTTTCATGGCATGTTTTATTAAAATATGTGATATTAAGAATATGAAAGTGGATAGAGTACCATGTTATGGTACTAAGTACTCAGGGTACGTTTCCTACTTCTACAAAGAATATGAAAAAGGTCATTAGTAACATGAGAATATGATAAGAATGTGAACTCGGCATATTTATGCATATCATTATTATATGGGGCATATGGGTTTGTTTGAAAGGGGAAGTGAATGTGGTGACTTAAGACCACGAACACGGTGACCTAAGACCGTGATATCTGAAAGTGGTGACCTAAGACCACAGTAATCTGAAAGTGGTGACCTAAGACCACAGTAAACTGAACGTGGTGACCTAAGACCACGAATGCGGTGACCTAAGACCGCAATTTGGAGTGTAGCGGAAGGAGGGTCGACTTAGTAGTCCCCACGGTGTGCAGGTTGGTACGGGGGAGTGTAGCGGATGGACAATTAGGTTTGGGTTTGGGAATGCATCATAATTTGTATGCTATGATATGAATGCGTAACATTTTTATGCCTGATTCTATTTTGATTTAGTGTTTGTGTACACATTGAGTCTGTTTTGACTCACCCCTTGGGGAATATTTTTCGTAATGATCGGTGATGGACCGGGACTGGCGAACTTGTGGTGGCCATGCTCACTTGAAGTTTATATTTTGTTTTATGGACTATTAACTTTTAAGCACTTTAAATTATTAGGGATTTTAATTGATGTAATGAGGCCATAAGGCCATAGTTGAATGGTTTTCCATTTATTTCTATTTATTATGATTATGAGTTTTACCTATTAAAGTTTAAGTAAACTTTTTAATATAAAGAATTGAATTCGTTTTCAACACAAGCCCAACCCAAACAATGTTTTTTTTTCAAAATTGCACAATTTTTTCCTAAGGACAAAAGAATTTTGAAACCGGTTTACTTGAGGAACATACCAAATCTGGGCAAATCTCGTGGGCCGGGTTTGGGGTGTTTCAGTTTGGTATCAGAGCCCAATTTTAAAACTCTCGGCCTGTGGGCCAAGGCCCAAAAGGTTTTCAAAGCGAGCCCAAATGAGTTTTTTTTTGAAAATATTTTATGGAACAAGCAGGTTTTCTGGCATGGCACCTAAAGTCTCCGACCCGTAGTCCACCAGGTAAGTACCCCTAACTATTTGTGTGATTATGTAATGAATATTAGAAGGGTAGAAAAGGAATGGAACGTAGAATAGCATGATAGGAACTTGAACCCTAGGACTAGTCTACTCAAACACAAACACATAAGACTTAAGGAACGTTAAACAAACCCATGGCTAAGTCACTAAGTTAGGGTGTGGTAACCCCCAATGCGCATGTTTAGGATTGGATCCTAAGAGCACGGTATTTAAGCGATCCCTAGTGACTCACCTCCTCTTCGCACGAATCATACCTGGTGCGTAGCTTCGGTTCACCCTAACCCAGAGGGCTCAGTAAGTGTGGCAACCTCTATGCGCATGTCTAGGAATGGTTTCAGTGGGAGCTTGGTATTTAAGCAGTCCGCGTGACTCACCTCCTCTCCACTCGAATCCTGCCTGGTGCGTAGCTTTGGTTCACCCTGACCAAGAGAACTCGGTCATAGGCTAAACACAATAACTAAAACCCGAAAGGGAATTAGCCGTGTTTTTATAAAAATAACAAAACCCTAGTTTTAGAATTCTTAAAACTTTCTTCTAAATTCATGAAAACCATCTTTACAAAATTTTCCGAAAGATTTCTGATTTATACAAAAATACCCCTAGTGGTAAAATTACCAAAATACCCTTGGTTTATAAAATGACCAACTACCCAACAGTTTTGCCAAAATTTCATTATTTTATCAATGTTTAAAAACCCTAATTTGCAAATTATCAAAAATACCTTAAATTTTGGAAATTTCAAAATTGCCCCTAACTTATAAAATTACCAAAATGACCCTGATTTCTAAATTTTTTGCAACATCACCGTTTTAAAAAGTACAATTCTCAAAAAGAACCCTCAAAGTTTTGCAACCTTTGAAATATCCCTGATTTATAAGATTTTACAAATTTACCCCGGCTTGGAAAAAAAATCACCAAAATACCCCCGAGGTCCAAAATCACCGAAATACCCCTGAATTTCAAAATTTTTCAAAATACCCCAGAAATTTAAAAATACCAAAATACTTTGTGACAAAATCACCAATAAACTTTTTCCTTTTGAAAAATTACAAAAATACCCCTGTAGGACAGAATTACGAAAATACCCCTAGGTAGTGGAAAAAAAATAATAACAATGAAAACTACAACCTTTCTCTGAATGAACGAGAGTTCATGATTGTTTGATGGATGTATGGATGAATGAATAGAAAGACTGTGTCCATACGAAAGAACCACTCCTAAAACTCTTTTCATAAAATTTCTTCGCGGGTAATCAAATGAAACAAAGACTAATTCATAAAACTTCTTAATCAGATCACGACGTTAGAAATGAGCTCTAGAGGACGTGGTCGTCGTGGACGAGGTAGAGGAAGGATGACGGCGTCAGAACCCGTTAGATCGGGTCAAAGGTCCGATAATGAGATACCACCGCCACCACCACCCCAAATTTGTTGGTGTTGAGCGGCAAGCTCGGACGGGGATGATCTTTGTGTCGCAGTTGTCTTTGCGAGTTTTGGAGTTGGTGGCTGGTGCAGGAGGAAATTCGGGAACCCGTAAGTCTGTGCCTGAGCGGCTCCAAGCTAATGGAGCCGAAATGTTTCGTGGAGTATCGGGTGTGGCACCCGATTCACGGAAATCTTGGTTGGAAGCAACAGAGCGCATCATGGATGAGCTTGACTTGACCCGAGGAGAAGTTAAAGGAATAGTGGCAATTATTCGCGATGAAGCGTATCGCTGGTGGTTGATCGTTCGGGATGGTGCCACTACCGAGGATCCGAATCGGGAATATGTTAAGTAAGCATTTCGGAAGAAGTATGTGGGAACCAGGTATACTGATGAGCAAAGGAAGGCATTTCTGGGGCTGGTTCAAGGGAACAAGTCCGTGGCGGAGTATGAGGCTGAATTCTTGAGGTTGAGCCGATATGCTCGAGGAGTAGTGGCAACTGAGCATGAGTCTTTGTGTCTGCTTGAGGACGGGCTAAGGGATGATCTCGAGATCGTTGATAGCACCGCATCGAGAGCGGGAGTTTTCGCTTTGGTAGAAAAGGCCAAGGTGGTGAGGAATCAAGGATTCTACAAAGCGGCTATGGATAGGAATAGGCCCAAAAGAGGTTTTGGAACGTCCGAAAGGTTCATAAGAGGCCTAGAGTTGATGGGCCGCGAGGTCGCAAAGTTGGTTCGTAAGGCGGCGGTATCGACCTTGTGATGTGTGTGGAAAGAAGCACTTAGAAGAGTCTTTGGAAGAAAACAGGAGGATGTTTTAGATGTGGGTCCAAGGACCATGTGATCAAGGATTGTCCTAAGCAATCGGATGAAAGCCGACCAACACTCGAGAATGTTGGTCGACCGGTAGAGAGGACCGCAGGCCTCAACGAGGTCGTGGTTCGAGTAATGAGAGGTAATGGTGCTTTGCAGAGGCCGTGGAACACAAGGCGAGGTATCTTGCTAATCTTTGAGGCAAGGCAACCAGGTTTTGGTTTATGCGGTTCGCCAGAGGGAAGATGGAGACGCCGCTGGACGTTATAATCGGCACGCGTTCTTTATTTTTGACAAGCCCTATTTTTCTCTAATTGATGTGGGCTCGACCCATTCCTATGTTGCATGTAGTGTAGTGGAAACACTAGGCCTAGACTCTAAACCTTCTGATAGGCAGATGACTGTAGTAAGCCCATTAGGCCTAACTGTAGTGGTGGATAAGATCTTTTGGAATGTACCCCTAGAGATTCAGGGAGTGAACTTTCGGGCTGACTTAATGGAACTACCTTTCGGGGAGTTTGAACTTATACTTGAAATGGACTGGCTAGTAGAGCACCGAGCCGTGTTGGATTGTACGGCTAAACGAATGGAACTAAGGACCCCGGAGGATGAAGTAGTAGTAGTGATCGGAGAGAGAAGAAACTACCTGTCCAACGTAGTTTCAGCGTTGAAGGCTGAGAAAATGGTTAAGAAAGGGTGCAAGGCGTTCTTAACCTTCGTAAGTGCGTTAGGTGGAAAGGAAGAAGGTGTCAGTGGAGTTAGAACGGTGAAAAACTTTGAAGATGTATTTCCGGAGGAATTACCAGGAATACCCCCAGATAGGGAGGTGGAGTTTGGAATAGACTTACTACCGGGAACAGCTCCTGTGTCAATCTTTCCATACCGAATGGCGCCAAAAGAGTTAGTTGAGCTCAAGGCTCAAATCCAAGAGTTGTTGGATCGTGGGTTCATACGACCCAGTGTGTCTCCATGGGGAGCACCAGTTCTGTTTGTAAAGAAGAAGGACGGAACTATACGTATGTGCATAGATTACCGTCAGTTGAATAAACTGACCATCAAGAACAAGTATCCTTTGCCAAGGATCGATGACTTGTTCGATCAGCTGAAGGGGGCCGCAGTATTCTCAAAGATAGACTTAAGGTCGGGATATCACCAGTTGAAGGTGAAGGAGGCAGATATCCATAAGACCGCTTTTAGGACAAGATACGGCCATTTTGAGTTTGTGGTGATACCGTTTGGATTGAAAAATGCTCCATCCGTGTTCATGGATATGATGAACCGAGTTTTTCAACCCTACTTGGATAGGTTCATCGTTGTGTTCATCGACGATATTTTGGTGTATTCTAAGTCTGAAGAGGAGCATGATGAACATCTCCGAGTGGTACTACAAGTGTTAAGGGAGAAGAAGTTCTATGCCAAATTCAGCAAGTGTGAATTTTGGCTTAAGGAGGTGGCATTCTTAGGACATGTGGTATCCGCAGAGGGAATAAGGGTGGATCCTAGGAAGATCGAGGCGTTGTTGGATTGGAAACCACCTAGGTCCGTGGCTGAAATCAAGTTTCTTAGGTTTGGCAAAGCTATTACAGGAGGTTTGTAGAAGGGTTCTCGCCAATAGCCGCGCTTTGACAAAGTTACTAAGGAAGGAAGTACCCTTTGAATGGTCCGATAAGCAATGTAAGAGCTTTGACAACCTTAAGAAGGTGTTGACGGAGGCTCCGGTGTTAATTCACCCGGAGGTCGGAAGGATTTTGTGGTGTACTTGTGACGCTTTGCATACGGGATTAGGATGTGTGCTAATGCAAGAAGGAAAAGTAGTCACTTATACGTCTCGGCAACTAAGGCCTCATGAGGTTAACTACCCAACTCATGACTTGGGCCCGCAGCAGATAGTTTCCGCCCTTAAGGTTTGGAGGCACTACCTCTATGGAGAAAGGTCGGTGATCTACACGCACCACAAGAGCCTTAAGTATCTGTTGACTCAAAAGGAGTTGAACTTGAGGCAACGAAGGTGGGTGGAGTTGTTGAAGGACTACACGATCGCTCGATAGAATATCATCCGGGCAAGGCGAATGTGGTAGCCGATGCCCTAAGTCGGAAGGTTGTGTCGGATCTAAGGGCTATGTTCGCTCACTTAAGTTTGTACGATGATGGAAGCTCATTGGCGAGTTGCAAGTCAAGCCCACATGGTGAAGGAGGTGAAAGAGGGACGATTGGTTGATAAGGATCTAAGTGCTAAGTTACGACAAGTGCGAACGAGGAATTAAAGGATTATGGCGTTAATGATGAAGGAGTATTGTGTTACAAAGGAAAAGTCAGATGCCGAATGACAAGGAGTTAAGACAAAGGATTCTTTGGGAGGCGCATAGTAGCCCTTATGCTATGCATCCCGCAGGCATTAAGTCGCATGCAGAGATCTAAGGGAATAATTTTGGTGGTCCGATCTTAAGCAAGAAGTGACTGAATTTGTGGGGAAATGTTTGACGTGTCGCCAAGTTAAGGTTGAACACCAAGTTCCATCAGATTGCTTCAACCAATCGAGATTCCGCAATGGAAGTGGGAGAGAATTACCATGGATTTCGTTAGTGGGCTTCCCCACGCGCCTACTAAGAAGGACTCGGTATGGGTGATAGTGGACCGTTTGACTAAGTCTCGCGACTTCATCCCGTGTAAGAGTTGACTATTCTCTTGGAAGTCGCTAAGTTATATGTGGCGAAATTGTGAGGTTACATGGTGTACCGGTGATCGATCATCTCCGACGAGACTCAAGGTTTACGCCTTGGTTCGGAGGGCACTTCATCAAGCTTTAGGCACTAAGTTGGACTTCACTACGGCTTTTCATCCACAATCGACGGGCAATCCAACGAGTTATACAAGTGTTGGAGGATATGTTGAGAGGTCAGCATGTGATGGATTTCCGAGGAAGTTGGGAAGACTATTTGCCTTTAGCCGAGTTCGCCTACAACAACGGCTATCAGGCTAGCATTCGGATGGCACCATATGAAGCATTGTATGGTCGGAAGTGTAGAACTCCTACTTGTTGGATCGAAAGTTAGGAGAACGTCCGAGTTTTGGGTCCAGAGTTAGTGGCAAATCAAGAGAAGGTTGAGATGATTCGAGCACGGTTAAAGGAAGCCTCTGATAGGCAGAAGTCATACGCAGACCTTAAGCGGAAGGAAATAGAGTTTGAAGTGGGAGACCAAGTGTTTCTGAAAGTCTCGCCTTGGAAAAAGGTAATGAGGTTCGGTCGCAGGGAAGTTAAGCCCAAGGTTTATAGGGCCCTATCGAGTCTTCGAAGCGCGAGTTGGAGCAGATGGCATACCAATTGGAGTTGCCACGAGTTGCGGCAGAGATACACGACGTATTCCATGTATCCATGCTACGTCGTTACCGATCGGATCCGTCTCATGTGGTACTGTCGAAGAAGTAGAGCTAAGGCCGGACTTATCCTACGAGGAAGAGCCGATTCGGATATTGGGCGTGATGTGAAAGTGCTACGGAGGAAGTCGGTTCCTCTAGTCAAGGTGTTATGGCGCAATCATGGATCGGAAGAAGCTTCGTGGGAACCGAGAAGAGGCAATGCGACAACAATACCCTCAATTATTTTAGTTAGAAAATTTCGAGGACGAAATTATTTTAAGAGGGTAGAACTGTAACATCCTGGAAAGGGCCTATGCATTTTCGGTTTAATTGTACAAGTAACATGTTTTATGTACTAAGAATAAATTTTGAACATTTTTGGAAACTCGAAAATGGATGGAAATGATTTGGAAATGATTCAAAATAGGAAAGTGCACATTTCTGAAACTTGGAAATGTAAGAAAATGTCAAGTTTACTGAGCCAAATGAAAATTTTTGGAAACTTAGAAATGACTTAGAAATGTCGAGTTTTAAAGTTTAAAAGAGGAAATTAAGGCAAGGTGGCCTTAAAAGAAAAAGTTTGTGAAATTTGACACACGAAACAGGCTTGGAAAAGTGGCACGAAGATGCCACTTAGGGCCTCTGGAAATGGCGCCACATGCAAGGTGTTGGGCACTGGTTCGAGTCACTTGGGAAGCAAATAAAAGAAGTTTTATTTTTGCTTCCGTAAGCTCAGGTGGACGGCACAAGCCTTCTAGAAAGGAGGAGTTTTATTCTCTTTAATATTCGATTAATAAGGTGATAAATAAAAGATTTAATTTGGATTATTTTTGAAGAGATAATAAAGGATTATTCTCTAATTATTTTAAATTAAGAGATAAAGCTATCAAATAAAGAAGAGTGGTGGCCAAGTAAGGGATTCTGAGGAGTAGTTTCGGCTATAAAAGGAAGGAAATAGGGCTACTCATCAATTTTTCTTCCTCCTCCTCTCTCTGCCGAATTTCTGAGTGCTCTCCTCTCTTCTCTTCTCTTTTTCTTTTGTCAAGCCGAATCTATAGTCCACCATTGCCAAAACTCTCAAGTTTCTTTTCCTTATTTTCGTGGAAACCAAATACCCCAAGAGAACCTCTAGTCGACTTCTCCATTAAATCCCAAAAGCCGAAACTTTATTATCTAGTCATCAAGGCCGATTCTTTAAGGGGCTTTTAACAAGGGTGCTACCGATTTCTTAAAAAGGGTAAGATCCAAAGTTTGGTTTCAATTCTTTTATATTTTAAACCTATCTAAAATTTAGGGACTAATCTCTATTATGGATGTTGGCCGAGTTATGGAAGGGTGTTTTCGGGATTTAAGAAATTGTCAACTACAAGAAGGTATCTTTCGGAACTTCTAAGATCTAAGGTAAGTTATGAATACCATTCGGCCATAAGCTATATTATTATGATTTAATGTTAGATTGGATCTAACATGGGTACATAGGGATTTCGACAAAAATAAAGAAGCAAGGATCCAATTCGGATTTAAGATTTGGAAGGTAAGAACAAAGGTAAATTCGGCCAAGGCCTATTTTAGTAGTAGATCTATTATTATGTGTTTTAAGCCGAAAACTAACCGATTCAAGGGATTTAGTGACTAGCCAATTTCAAAGGGGAAAAATACGAGTTTTTGGGATTTGATTAAATCATCAAATCGACACCAAGGTAAGCTTTAAGAATACAAATCTTACTAGGATTTGGTTTTCTAGCCGAATAGGCTTTGTGCTAAATAGTAAGTGATTAATCAATTGTAGGAACTTGAGATCTAAGGCGATGATCGATTTCGGGATTTCGTTGAAGTGGTTAAGCAAATCGTGTGTGTACCCCACACTACTTCTTAATATGTTTCATGGCCTGTTTTATTAAAATATGTGATATTAAGAATATGAAAGTGGCTAGGTACCATGTTATGGTACTAAGTACTCAGTGCACGTTTCCTACTTCTACAAAAAATATGAAAAAGGTCATTAGTAACATGAGAATATGATAAGAATGTGAACTCGGCATATTTATGCATATCATTATTATATGGGGCATATGGGTTTGTTTGAAAGGGGAAGTGAATGTGGTGACTTAAGACCACGAACACGGTGACCTAAGACCGTGATATCTCGAAAGTGGTGACCTAAGACCACATTAATGAAAAGTGGTGACCTAAGACCACAGATGGCGAACGTGGTGACCTAAGACCACAAATGCGGTGACCTAAGACCGTAATTTGG
Source organism: Gossypium sturtianum (assembly GCA_025698515.1). Classification (NCBI taxonomy): domain Eukaryota; kingdom Viridiplantae; phylum Streptophyta; class Magnoliopsida; order Malvales; family Malvaceae; genus Gossypium; species Gossypium sturtianum. The sequence continues at coordinate 3,454,403 of CM046946.1, read as the reverse complement.
AGTGTAGCGGAAGGAGGGTCGACTTAGTAGTCCCCACGGTGTGCGGGAGTTGGTACGGGGAGTGTAGCGGATGGACAATTAGGTTTGGGTTTGGGAATGCATCATAATTTGTATGCTATGATATGAATGCGTAACATTTGTATGCCTGATTCTATTTTGATTTAGTGTTTGTGTACACATTGAGTCTATTTGACTCACCCCGTTGGAGAATATTTTTCAGGTAATGATCAGTGATGGACCGGGACGGCAGAACTTGTGGTGGCCATGCTCAGCTTGAAGTTTATATTTTGTTTTATGGACTATTAACTTTTAAGCACTTTAAATTATTAGGGATTTTAATTGATGTAATAAGGCCATAAGGCCATAGTTGAATGGTTTTCCATTTATTTCTATTTATTATGATTATGAGTTTTACCTATTAAAGTTTAAGTAAACTTTTTAATATAAAGAATTGAATTCGTTTTCAACACAAGCCCAACCCAAACAATGTTTTTTTTTCAAAATCGCACAAGTTTTCTCTAGGTAACGAAAGAATTTTGAAACCGATTTACTTGAGGAACATACCAAATCTGGGCAAATCTCGTGGGCCGGGTTTGGGGTGTTTCATGCCACTTTTTGCGTCCAGTTCTGCCACGTTAATTGAACCTTCAGTTTCCACCTTTGAACTACCTGTATATGAGCATTGAGGGCCCCGTTTATTCGTGACTGCATTGAATTTCATACTTTCTTTTCCCATTGCTTTAGATTCTGCTTTTAAAGCAATCGAAAAAGGGGGATCATCCTGAATTCTGTTTTTCTCTTTAGGACTTAATAGTACACAATCTGGAAGGCCGTGACCCAATCTACCACAACCAAAGCAATAAACTGGTAATTTCTCATACTTGAATGGAATCCATGCATTAATACTGTTACTCTTGAGACAAAAATCCCTCTCCTTAACGGTTTCTGAACATCTAATATAATTCTGAGTCTACAAAAATCTCCATTAATCTCAGATCTGATAATACCCCCAAACGTACTTCCAATTGCATGTAAAAGATCTTTTTTATCAAAATCTGGTAAACATGGGCCAATCTTGATCCAGTATGGTGATGAAGTAAGACAAATTTGATCTCTATCAATTGGGCAAGATAACTTATCAAATAAAATAAGGGACTTACGAAATAACCATGGACGTCCTTCAAGAATCAATTCCAGATCTTCCTCCAAGTCGAAACTAATTGAGAATAAATTTTGTCCTTCCAGTCGAATCTCAAACTTCTTCTTTGTTTTTCAAATACTCTTTAATTGCGCTTTAAAACTCTCAACATTGAAAAAATATTTTGTCCATACCGAGCAGATCAATATGGGTTTCTCCGACGGCACTACCAGCGATCTTTTGATTGACAATTGGATCAGTTCTTCAGCTAGCAGGGCAATCTCCTCGCTATTTCCCCTCTCTCCGCCACCACTCTCCTCCATCCCAAGCCGCAATAGAGACTGCTTTCTCTGGGACTCTGTGGACAGCACTCTTGGTTTCAGAGGGTTTTTTTTTTTTTCAATAATAAATCTACTGAATTGGTATGTTTTTGGGGAATTTTGAGTTTTAGCCAAAGTACTTTGTTCTTTCGAGATTTAGGGTTGTTTATTGAGATAATCTCCCTCTTGTACTTTTTCGATTTTTACTCATTTAGTGAAGTCTCATTTGCCCGTGATTTTTTGCCCTCTTTTTTAGAGGAATTTTTTCACGTAAATATTTGTGTGTTTGATCTTTTCTATTTTTACTTTTATTTTCTCGTTGCATATACGGGTCGATCCCCAACATAAACTTTCCTAAAATATAATAAAGCCCACATTGTAGAGCAAACCAACATCAAGTCTTGATGAATTTGCGTATATATATTTGTATATATTATTAACAAAAAAAAAACTTGAATCATTAATTAATTTATTCAGGTCTCAAAATTATTATCTTAAAAAATTTTAAGTTTTTTCTTTCTTTATATATTTTTTCGAAATTTTTAAAATTATTTTCTTTTTTTGTATTTTTTTTATTGAGAAAGATCAATTTGTTTATTTTCAAAATTGACAGAAACAGTTTACACCAATCAATTATTTAAATTATTCAAATTTTAAAATTTAACTCGACTCGAACTGCTTACTTGAGTTTAAAAATGTTCATGAGCCGAGTCTAGTCGAATTTAGACTTGACCTAAGCATAACATTAACATACTTTATGCTTACTAAAGCCTGACCCTACCCAAAATCTAAACCTAAATTTTGCCCAAACTCACCTATATTTGCAAAAGACTAACCCAAGTCCATTTTAGGGCCCTCCATATTATTTTTAATTTTTTTAAAAAATATTTATTCCATTTTATTTTAATATTTAATAATTTTATACTTTTTTTATTTATTGAACATTTTTATATAATCTTACCATTATTTTAATGTTTACTAATGTAGTATTATATATTTAATATAAGTTTATTTTTTTAATAGATTCTAAATTACATAATATAAAATATTATAAACTTAAAACAAGTCAAGCCTAACCCAACTCACATTTTAAATAGACCTAATCTTTTTACCCAAGTCCATTTTTCGAACCCTCCCAAATTTCAAGCAAGCCTTTGAACCTAAGTGAGCATCCCAACCCATCTCATGAACAGGTCTATTCAAGTTTACTTAAAAAAATTAAATAACTCAATTCAATTGACTCAAAATTCAAATTTTTTCGAATCGAGTTTTACTCACCCCAACGAAAAAGGACAAAAAGCCAAATCCGATATAGTTGGGTGACCAGTTTTAAAAAAAATTAATAGTTTGGTGACAGAAAAAAACATAATGTAATTTCCAGCATGTGCTTCTTGTCATCCATTTTCTAACCTTCAAAAATGGACCACAATTAACAACAAAAACACCAGCAAACAACAATACTTTCATAACCAAAAAGAAGTTCTCAAACAAGTTAAAACCTTGAATTCCATTTATGGAATTGCCAAATGCTAATAATTAACATCATCATCAAAATGCATAGGAGATTATACCAAAACTAAAAATAAGAAGTAAGATAAAAACAGTATGATTACTTCATTGAGAAAACAACAAATTATCCTTTGCAGAAACAAAACTTCAAGCTCTTAAACTAAATTCAACAAAAAACAGCAATGTTATCTTAAGAGTTGCTACAATTTCGAAACAAAGGTTCATACTAGCTAAAAAGTGTTTCCAACTTCTAGCCATATAAACATTCCTCAGCGGTACTGCAAAATAGAAGACATAACAACAACACCCAGAGGTTAAGAAATTGCTGATACAAAAGAAAAAGAATATGAAGATTATGGTAGCGATAAACGATTAACCATCTAAAGTGTCATCAACGAGGTAACAATGCGATACCTTAATGAATCCAATTTCCTTGGCATTGCTACGGAAGCACTGTCTGCAACACATGAGCCCGTACTTCCTGATGATGGCATGAGGGTTTCCACACACTCGGCTATAAAAACAGAACGAAGAAGAAAATCCTTTAACCAACACATTACCCAAATTTAGCAAATACCTCGAATTATAGCTATGGTAATGTGATTATATACTTGTAAGATAAAACATGAATTTGAAATCCACTAATAATTATAAGAATTTCAATTAATGGCATCCAACAAATCCATGAATTTGAATAGAAAAAGAAGTATCTTATCACGTAATATTAAATCGATTACAACTCAAATTCCCAAACGCAAAGCAGTACCTCAAATAACTCAAAACAGTCTCAATCTAAGCAAATCCTACACCATTAAAACCCTAAACCACAAAGATGAGCATGCTAATTCGTTGGATTAGTGCAGTCAAAATAAAATTTCATTTCCTTCCGTTTGACATACACTAAAAAGTAACAATAGTAATTTATTTGAAATTTCTAAGCAATTAAAGAAGGGGGAATTGAGAGACGAAGTTACCATGCGCGAGAGCCAGGGCCGTAGGTTTTGGGGTGAGAGTTCCAGACGTTAGAATGACCCATAATTGATTACAGATGGCTGCTCGTCGAAGAAAGCTCTGATAAACGGAAGCGGCTTAGTTTTCGTGGAAAGGTTTGGTGTAGTGGAAGAATTAGAGTATTTATAGATGTAATCCGAAAACCCTAGGTTTCAAATTGTCAAGGTTGAGCAAAAATAAGTGATAAAAATAATATTTACTTCATGAACTTGTTAACTTTTACACTTTAGTCCTTGAGTTCTTTTTGCATATTAGTCCTAAAACTTGGCATTTTTTTTAATTTGATCCCTGAAATTAGATTCTATTAAGGTGTGATGATGTGGCACTATGAGACTGTGCCATATCATCACTTGAAATTTTAAAAGAAAAAGGGTCAATTACACAAATAATCACCCAACTATTAGTAAATTTCTTTTTTGTCACCTAACTATTAACAAATTTCTTTTTTCAGTTACTCGACTATGAAAAGTTACAAAATGGCCATCCAACTATTTAATTTTATCTTTTTTAATCACTAGCTAGCTAACGTAAAAACGGAAACACCTAAAAATCTAATAAAGTTGGGTGACTAAAAAAGATAAATTTGAATAGTTGTTAAGTTTAGAGACTAACTTTGACAAAAAAAAATTCGAGAACCAATAAGTGGAATGTTACCAAATTCTTGATTCGTCCTTGTAAGAAAAATTTCAAACAAAATGACTTGCAATTTTGGAAACGATTTTGAAATCTATACCAACTCAATTAAGGAGTGCTTTAATGAGTTATTGTCATAGATCAACTCGATACCAATTTAATTAAAAATTTATTTTAAAACCCTATTTTAATAAAGAATTTAATAATATATTATTGTTTTCGTCTTTCATTATTTTTATATAAAATATTTAAATAAAATAATTACAAATACACTATCTCAGGATTTAACTCAAACCTAAAAACACATTAAATCATAAACACTTTTTGTACTTTATCATTTCTCCTATAATTTAGTAATAGATATTTTTCATATAAGTATAATTTTAATATCATGTTTTTCTTTTATTGACGTAAATGAAATATCTGATCTAAGGCTTGATAAAAGCCACCGCAACCGGGAAAAGAAAATTGTTAATTTAGAATTAGAGGTGAACAAATTTCCATTCGATTCGAAAAAATAAAAAAAATTTAAATTTCAAGTTAATCTAATTGAGTCATTCAGTTTTTTCAAAACAATTCGAATAAGTAAGTAGGATTTCGAGTTTGAATCGAATTAAATTTTACAATTCGAATAATTCAAATAACAAATTAATATAAATACCCATTTAGTCTTTGTCAATTTTGAAAATCAGAAAATTGGTCTCACTTAACAAAAATTACAAAAAAAAAATCAAAATAATTTTCAAATTTTCAAAATAATTTTAAAATTTTAAAATATTTATAAAACTTGCAAATTTTATATTTTTAGAAAATTTAAAAAATTTAAAAAATATCTAAAGAATATATAAATAAAGTCAAAATTTTTAAAATTTTCTAAAATAATAAGTTAAGGACATAAACAGGGTTTCAAATTTACGACATGAAATTATAATTTGATGTGTTTAATTTTTTAATTTAACTCGAACGATTTTACTCGATTCAACTTGACTTAAATTTCTTTTCACTCAACTCGATTCGAAAAAAATTTCAAATCGAGTTAGGATGATAAAATAGAACTCATCAACTCGAAAAATTTTTACTCGATTCGACTTGATATGATCAAATGCTCATCCTATTTAGAACCATTTTCATAGAACCTGTGCTATACAAGTTGAAATCAACCTTGAAGCCCAAAACTTAATTGGTACATACAATCATTCATTTTTAAAGAGTGACGTTCAACAATTTTGAAACTTGAATTTCAATATCTGTAACCCGAGACGAGAGGACTTCGAGCTTTGGCTGTATAATTTTTCCAACTACTAGTGTAATCATCCAACTCAGTTCTTCCACCCTCTCTTCCTTTCCCTCTTCTTTGCGCCGGTAGTCATCCACTCGGTACCAAGAAACAAATAAATATAAAAGCAGGGTTTAAACCACCACTACCTACATCCATGAACTCAGGGTTCGATATGCTTCGATGTAGTTCCTTGCAAATCACAGCCACGCTGCTCACAATCTAGCTTGCCCCACCTTGCATCCACTCGCTCACATGGGAATATCAATTTTCCAAGGCTAATGGAAACAACCAATGTCAACTAACTATAGTGAAGGCACTGAATAAGGTCAATACAATTATATTTCAAAGCTTAAGGCACATGCTTATTCGGAATAATTGTTACGGTAGGGCACTGTGGCATATCTGCCTAGGCAAGTATGCTAATTGACAGGCAAACATGAGCTGCAACAATAAAGTGATAGACTATGGTATTTACCTTCTGTTAACAACGTTGTGCACTTGACAGAGCCATTGAGAAAACTCATCATGAGATCCAGCCATTACAGGGTTTGCTCTGAAAAGCATATGCATACATTAATATCAATGGAAGCCATTGTACATACATATATACATACACATACATTATATATATAGGAAGAACCTCCAATACAAAATTTTGATTGAATCAAGTGAGAACAATCCAACATTATATAACATTATGAATAAACAGGGCAACAGTAAAATCGATGTACGGCCTTCCACAGCTTTCCTCCCAACTAAATGATGAATAACTAGATCATTGAACAAACAAATAATTTTTTGATTTAACCAAATCTTGACTTAGAAGTTTTATCATATTTCACTTGGCAGTTCCAATAATTCCAGGACCGAGTTACTTTTGGTTTATTTCTCGCTTTTCCTTCTAGCTTTTATTGCAAATACTTATACTAGTGCTGCCACAATTTCAAACCCGGATGGGGATGTGAAGCCAAATAGCTTTCTGGTCTTGCTCAGCAGTCACTTTTTATTATACCATCTAAAAGAAAGGCTAACGGAAGTGGTTGCATGAAAATTCTTAACACGTATCAACTAAAGCGATGTGGAGCAGACAAAAAAATACCTCAAAACTTCTTTGAAGTGATCTGCACATTCCTGGCAGGGGTACATTCGAGATAATATTGACATCTGCAAGTTGATCACTCGTCATTGGTCGGTTTAAATAGTTTATAAAGGACAATAAGCTATCCTTACAATTCTTCTGATGTCATTAAAAGTCTAAATAATCAAAAACTGATATGGTAGACACTTAGGGAATAATTAAGCTAAGCAGCACTTTAGCATCTTTGGACTCAACTCATATTTTTTGTATGGCCAAGATATCCTTCATATCAGTTTTACAATTCATAAAGACTAATCCTTTCAGGGTTCATAGCTGCCCCTCCCAACAATATTGTCTCTAGAATTCAAACCTGAGTTCTCAGTGGGGAGTGCTATGTGTTTAACACTACACCTAACGCTTGTTGGTAACTTATTCCACTTTTAGTCAAACCTGTATCGGGATCGAGCTTCATTTGATCTCAGAAATTACAAAGATTGAATAAGGAAATTAAGATATTATACCAGCTCTTTTACATCCTTCTTTTGCTGCCTTGTTGGATTTTCAGGATACTGAAAAATAAAGAAAATGGTTAAAGAAGCCTCATTCAAACGGTCATCAGGGAAAAATCGTAGGCATGATAAATGAAAAATAGAAGGGGGAAACCAAAAGCAAAGGTATAAATGAAAAGACCTGGGCAGCAAGAGTGTGAAGAAAAGTCCAAGTAGCTCTTCCAAGTTCTTCTTTAGTCACCGGTGCAGCCGGTTTCTGTCAATAAACATTCAACCGACCATGCTAATTTTATATAACTACAAAATGGGTCTCAGAAATTAATAACAATTTCTTAAAACGAAGATAGACGTCATTTGGAAATTTTGTCAAACAGTTAATGAGCAAAACTACGAGCAACCCCATTGATTAACTTCTACCAGCCTCGAAATCGATACCAAGCAAACAAGCATATCAATGATGACCTATTGGGAGGAACGCAAGTAAATACCTTGACAAGAAAATGGGTATTTGTGGCAGGGGAGTCGGCGTTTATTGATGATGAAATAGAGATGAGAGGGTTTTTCTTAGTGGGTAATGAACGATGAGCCTGTTGAGTGAAATTGGCGAGGTGGGTTTGGACACAATTCGAGAATCTTTCAACAGTTTGGAACAAAGCTTGGAAAGGATTTGGATTTTCAGCACCCATATCTGTGCATGAACATAGAGAGATAGAGACAATGGCGGGGAAAACAGAGCACATATGGAACTAAAGGCCCAGTTTGGGCACTCCGCTAATTATCTCATTAACACGCTACTTTTCATTTTAGGAGGCAACAAAAGGTTAAAATATGTCATTAGTCCCTGTACTCTTTATAAATTTGGAATTTAGTCATTTTTCTTTTATTTGATTAAGTCCCTACAAACATAAAAATTATCAACAAATATCGAATTATTTGAATCCATCAAATGAAATTAATTTAAAAATAATAATAATATTGGACCCTTTTAACCTATTGTTTTTATTCTAAAACTTAAAACATAAAAAATTCAATAATATAAAAAAAGGGTAAACTGTAAAAATAGTCACTTTTGTTTGCCTCAGATTACATTTTAGTCACTTATGTTTGAAATATTATGTTTTAGTCACTTACATTATTATTTTGTTACGAAGTGGTTACTCTACTGTTAAGCTCCATCACCTCCCTATCAGCGGTCCTACATGGCAGTCTAAATGGATTTTTTTTCTGTTTGTTAGAATATTCTCAATAATAATTTTTAGGCTACTTTGATGAAGACTATGATAGTAATTGCATCACCAATAATGAAGCATATTTCTGATTACATAACTAAGCTTAAGCATTAGAAAAGAAAACGACATTTTTTTTAAACCATGCAACAGCAGAAAGCAATGGTGCCTGGCTTCAATAAAGTTGCACTAATAAAAGCAGAAACCGACCATGATAATATCATATACTTTCATTCCTACACCCTTACACAAATAAGCTCTCTAGTTCCTCCCCATTATCACCTCCATTCTGTGGAAGTTCTCACCGTCTTGTTGAGCATAAAGAGTGAGCCTAGCATCGATCCTTGGTTGAACAAAGCGGCTCCACTCGGTGCCGGTGATGTAGTGCATGTCTCCTTCACTCCGGCATTCAAACCGCCACCATTGGTACTCGTCTTCCGTAACCGTTAAAACAATCCGACCAGCAGGAAGTGTACCGCTACGATCACGAAGCCTCCACCTGTGCACATGGTTAGCTACTAGATTAACTGCGTCGATCTGCTCCATCTCTTCAGCTCTGCTAGAACTAAAACAAGGTTTTTTTCCCCAAAACTCAGAACAAGAATGTAATGTGATTTGCGGTTCCGGTAGAAGGATTTGTCCAATGAATGGGTATTTAAAGCAAACCTCAGCTCTTCTAAATCGAGCCAACAAAGACAAATGCACGTTAAACAATGTACATTGATCGCGATTACAAGCTCTGTTTTTTCTTCTTCCTTTTTTCCATAAGGTTTTGTTATGGTGATAGCGAGAACTAAAATCTCGATGCTCATCCTTAAAGTTTTTTCGCATGTCTGCTGCTCTGGCTTTCATAAACTTACCAACATATCATAATCTGAAATAACGCCAGATCGCAAGATGCTTAAAAATCCCCAAAGCCCTCAAAAACAGGGGTTCGAAATTCATGTTTTCAAACTCTGTTTTGATTTATATATATATATATGTCGCACGACAGAGAAAACCTCTGCAATAACAGGGGAGATCACGAATTTACAAAGCTGAGGTTTGGTTGGATTTAGGCGCAGGAGTTCGCGATTTATGTTTTCAAACTCTGTTTTAATTTGTGTATATATATCGCCCGACTTTTTCGCCTGACAGAAAAGCTTTTTATTTATTGGTCTAATTACAAATTTAGCCCTCCAATATTTACACATTTTATCAATTTAACCCCATTGCATATTATCGGAAGAACCCATTACTTATTACTTTTTCAAACTCTGTTTTGATTTGTATATATATATATATATATATATCGCCATTGCTTATTATTATTTTATGGATACCGAGGTTAAGAAGCGGGATAAGGAAAAAGGGGTGATGGTAGATGCTGAGCTAGAGTATGGTTCGTCAACACTAAGGCCCAATAATGACATATTTGGAGTGAAGGCTAATGTTGGGCATGGGGTGTTTGATGATGGATCACAATTGGGACCTATGGGTGCTACTGATCGGGGAAAAAACATAGTCATACAACCAGTAGATGTATCACTGACTTTAAATAAAGAGAAGCACACTGCAATGCGCATAATGGATAGGAAAAATATGGATTCGTATAACGATAAAGAAAATGTGATGTTTAAATTTGGTAAAAAAAAAGCGGCGCCTCTCAAGAGTTGCAGTCGAGAGTTCATAATATAATTTACAGGCAAAAAGGGAGACCATTAGATGAGACTATGGGGAATCACTTGCATGCTTCGGTTGAGTTGAAATCGGAGATGGAAGGGTTAGTTTGTGACCATGAAAGGACCCCGGAGAAAACTCTTATGGAGGGTGATTCTCAAATTGTCGAGGAGTGTATAGTTGTTGAGGATGCTTGGAATGATGAGGTGGTTTAGCAATGTTGAATTTGAGTGTAATAATGCTTTGTTGGTGGAATTAATCTTGTCTGGTGGAGGAGCCAATAGTAGTTTAGTGGAATTAAGATTATTACATCTTGTTGTGGCGAAGATGGCAGGTTCGTGTCCGACATATTTTGAGGGATCAAAATGGAGGGTGCAGATGACATGGCTAAATGTATTGATACAGGGGACTCTTTGCTCCGTTTATTTGTAATTGCGCCGGTTTCGGTTAGAGATTTGTTGGATTGAAGATCATAATGGGTCTAAATCCTTTCATTTATGAATTAGTTGTTGTAATCGCCTAGTGTGGTCTCTTTTCTAAAAAAAATTAAAATAAAAAGTTTTATATTAATTAATTTAATATATTTTAATTATTAACAATTACATTAAATTACAATGGGGAACGGAGAAAGGGTTTACAAGTATAGGGATCAAACTCTAAACTTCGTGCGAATCAATTTGAAACCCACACAAATTTATCATTGGGCTAGTAGTGTTATTGGTAATAGAGTTGTCCATGGCTCGGGTCGGGTCCTAACAAAATTTTAGTCCTAGGCCTAATCTAGATAAAAATGCTAAAACTCGGGTCCGGCCTGTATTAAATTTTTTAAATTTTATTTTTTTTATATAAAAAATTTTAAAATATAACACACCAAATACACTAAAAATATTAAAATAAATGTTTCTAAATAAATTGAAAATAAATTTTAAAAAGTCTTGATACTTAAATAACACTAAGATAAGTGTAACTTAACAAGTAAATGCCTCTAAAATAGTAGCAAAATTAACAATAAAACAGGTGTTGTGCAATATCTAAATATTAACAATAAAATAGTATCAATATAATAGTGAAATAGTAGCAAAACAGTAACAAAAGGTGAAAAAGCAACAAGGTCTTTTTATTATTGAAAATTTGGGTTGGATTGGGTCAGGCCCAGGCCAAAAAACCTTACTCGAGGCCTGACCTGTTTTCTAAATAGACCTTATTTTTTTTACCCAAACTCATTTTTCTACTTATATTTTTACTTAAATCCTCTCATTTTTCGAGTGGATTTTCGAGCCATGAATAACTCCAATTGGTAATATATTTTAATTATTAAACACAATAATAAAACTAATATATATATATATATATATATATATACACAATACATGCACGCATATTGTTACACACAAGCCTTACAATTTTTATTTTTATTTGGTAATACCAAAAGCCTTAAAATTACCTAATCCAACTACTTAAAAATTTTGGGTTAATATACCATTTGGTACCTAAGTTTGTCTTAAATGTTTAATTAGATATCTGATTTTTTTTCTCAATTAAGCATTGAGCTTGGCTTTAATATTTAATCTGACACTTAAGAGTTTTTTTAATCCCAGTTTAGTATATATATTTATTTACTAGAGCACACATGTCAAATATTTTATCAGGCCACATAATGTTATTTGGTCTAGGTATCAAATTGGGACAAAAAACTTAGGTACTAAATTGAATAATGGAGTCAAAATTAAGTATCAAATAGTATATTAATCCTAAAATTTTCATTGATCCAGTCAAACACGTACTAATAATTGGCAAATAATAGACTTTTTTTATCATTGATGACATTGCTCACAAACAGCCACGTGGCTATTTATCATTGATAAGCCATAAAGTCTCGGAGTTTGGCGCTAGCCACGCCCACACCCTTGGGAGCGGGGGACCATATCCATCACTCATCCCACGCGCATCAACCCGCGCTTGAACCCCACACCCCTATTTCAGACTCAAAAACCGTTGACTATCAGTATCAATTAAAGTGACTATTGTTTTATTTTATATTTTAGGGTGAACTATCTGTTTAGTCACTAAATTTTCAACGTATTTATGTTTTAGCCACTTAACTATGAAAATTTTCAATTTAACTACTAACATTCTTGAATTTGTTTTTTAGTCATTGTGTGAATTCTTTAACGTCCTAATGTCATAGCATTCTCTTTTAAATTTTATACAAAAACCTTGAAGCTTTCTCTATTGCCAATTGTCATTCATGACATAATTGGCACCAAATTGTTCCCCTTTCTCCTCTCTTTCTTCTTCTCGATTTGGTTTTCCTTGAAGTCCACTCAAAACTGATAAAAATCAAGCTAAAACTTCAAATTTATCTTGGTAAGATTTCTATCGATGACTCTGGTTTCGAGATATGTTGTTTTTCTTGGGCAAATACTTGTTGGAAAATTAAGCTACTACAAAATAAAATCTATTAACACTGGCTGGAAAGTAAATAACGAATTAAGAAATCAAAAATTTATTGCGCCATGGTAAACCACTGCCTTTGAAGCGAATTCGCCCTGATCGGTGTAATAGTAGTGGACGTCATCCCCCAAGGTTAACACAGTGCTTCAATATTCGCACACTCGAATAAGGGATATGGAACTCAATTGGTGTTGCTCTTCTCAGGGAAATCACAGTAGGATTAATTCCCGGGAAAGTTTAGAGAGGTTACAGTTATTCCTGCTTATAACCCAAACTCCTAGACATAATTTTCTTTAAACTGATTTAGGAGAAAAACCGACAGAGAGTTGTGTTTTCTTTCAGTGTGAAAAAAATGAGGAAATCAACCATCTGTTTATACTAAAAATGGAAGGGTAAAACGGTAAATGGGTAGGGCAAAAGAGTAAAAAAATGTAGGAGAACTGTCCCACTATTTCCACCCAATAGCCAAATTCCAAGTTTTTATGTTAACACAAACTGAAACAAGCGAGTGACAGCGACGCGCACATGTGATAGGCCTATGGCCCAATTACTCAATTAGAGTAAGAATTAAAGCTATATAAAAACTCTTTTGATAGCTTGTACTTAACCAATGTGGGATATACCCACTAACACCAACCCTTTGCATTACCAACAATACTTCTCACCATTGGGATTCTCAAATGGACACTTCAAACCCTAGAAATCCAATAAACCCCCACCTTCCACCCAAAAAAAAAAAAAAAGAAGAAGAAGAGAGGAGGAGGCTATCCATATTCGGACTCCCTTGATTCTTCGGCACAAGAGCATATTTGTCCAATTCCTAACAATCGGGGAGGTGGAGGAGGAGGAAGAGAACAATATATCTCTATTCCACGTTGATCAAACGACGGAGACTGCAAACAAGAGCCATTTTTCTATTGGTTTTAGGTTGAAGTTTTGAAGAGATTTCTGAAAAATCTAATTGGTAGAGTGGTTGTGGATGATGAGGCGAGTTAGTCATTATCTAGAGTGGCTAGAGAATACACCAGAGAAATGGTGGTTCCAATGGTGGCATGACATAAGGGAAGAAACTCCTAAAGCTTTTTTCCCTTTTTGAAGAATATGATGAAATGAAGTAGAATAAAATAAATAAAGTTCACACAAGAAAAAAAAAATTGGCTTCCATGTTAGAAAAATAAACATTATGTAATTCAGTTGTCTCAAACTTACAGCAGAATGATTAAAAAAATCTAAAATTTTAGTGATTAAATTGAAAATTTTGATACCAATAAGTGCTAGGTGTAGTAGTAAGACATATTGCACTCTACAAAAAGAGAATGTGAGTTCAAACCTTGGAAACGGTGTTATTGGGAGAGGCAGCCACGAACTTTGAACATGGACCACAAAATGGACATGGAAGAAATCCAAAAAATTGAAAGTTTTGATAGTTGGGTGACTAAAATAGAAACATGCTAAAAGTTGAATGACTAACTAGATAGTTTACCCTATATTTTAAATCAAGAGAAAAAAAACTCATGCATTAAAAAAAGGTTAGTATTTGGTAAACTAGCAGCCTACTTGTTTTTAATTCCACAAACATCCTTAAAAAATTGTCACGTCTCTTTTTTAAAATATTTATTTTTTAATATTTTATTATACTCTTATAAGACACTCGTGTAACACCCCTCGTCCAATCCAAGTAAAAAGTGCTACATTTAAACACTAAACTCACCACTTAAACATATTCTTGTTTCATTATAATCGAGGTAATTAATAGCACAAAACATTACTATTCATACATAATTCACATTTTCTTTACTAATAAACCAAAGTACATACCAAGCTGAAGTTCAAAATATATATACCAAAAGGCTTGAACTTAGAGCTTGAGGAGTGATGTAATCTGAACCGAAGTAGCAATCCTCGATTCTTTTCAAAACTTATCTATCACCTACGCGTTTAAAATAAACGTGTTAAGCTACGTGAATAGCTTAATAAGTACTCAATTGAATTCTATCTTACCATTTTTATATATATATATAACATTTAAATAAATTCTTAATAACATTTATTCACATAGTTTACATTTAAACTTTTAATTCTTTTTCCAAAACATACAATCATTTAAAATAACTTTATAAGTTATAGTCTTAACTTTAAAATATATTATCACTAATTAACTTTCACATTTGCATATCAAAATCTTTCTCTCGTTTCACAAACATAACATAAACATTTAATTTACATATATCTTTTAAAACTTAATGCACATGTTCATTTTTATCTTTATTTTCATATATCATTACACATACATATATACTTTTACTTTCACATATCACTTTTGCGGTCCTTAATGAGTCTCAGAGGAGTTTTAATAAATTTGATACATTGTAGAGCTTTGGGCCAAAACAGAACTCCATTAAACACATTACATATCCCATTTCTCCTCTTCTAATCCCCTCTGAACCCCCGCAACACCAGCTTGATTCCCATCTGAACCCCCAGCCTCTCTCAACTCCAAAATCTTTTCATTATCACATATCATTTATCATCTGAGCTCACTAAGCTAAGTCATTTATTCACATAACACTTTATTCATTCATTTTAAATCACATAAACATATACATAATATTTTCATTTCACACATTCACACATTCACTTTCATATGACTTACTTGACATATTACATATATCACTTTGCATCACATTACTTATTCACTTTGAATACATACTACATACAGTACATCTTCACTTCATACATTAGTTCACATGACCACTAACATATCACATATTTACAATACTTTACACTTTAGATTTTAATTCACTTTCATATAACACTTTGCTTAAATTTTTATTTCACTATTTTAGCACACTTAGTAATTTTGAAAATTTTACAATTTAATCCCTAAATTCATGAAATTTCAATATTTACTTATGTAACATTTTAATATCAATTTTCACTTCATTTAAACCTTTAATCACAATATTTATTTCACATATAAAATTTTACACTCTTTACAATTTAGTCCACTCTACAGTGACTTTGCCATTCTGCATCTATTCACTTATCAATCAATGACAAATAAATAACTTTCACTCTTTATAATTTAATCCTTAGTTTCATAAAATTCACTAATTACTAAATTATCACTTTACCATTTCTTACATTACTAACACACCTTTAATTGCATATTTACTACTAAATTCAATATACATATTCAATAATCTTAATCATATCTTTAACTATTTCATTTTAGAATTTAAATACTCAAAATTCTAATTAAAGTAAACTAACTTGAATTCAATTAAGTACTTACTTCTCTTTTAGCCAAAACCACACGTTCTTTGCTTCTATTCTCTTCCTTTCTCACTCTCATCATAATCTAACACGTTCCTTCCAACTTTTTTTACTTTTACTTTCTTATGTCTTGCCTCCGAGATGTTATACAAGCTCTTCTAGACCTATACTTCATCTTTCCTCTTTGGTGGCTATGAAAAATTTCAAGGTTTTGAGGTGAAATGGTGGAATTTTATAACAAAAGACCAAATTATATAAAAATTAAAGTTTTTCTCTTTTTTTTTTTTTTGAAAGTGGAATGAATCACTTATATAAGAGATGAAGAAGTTTCTTCATTTTTCCATCAAAATATCTCAACTAATTTAATAATAAAATATTATTATTTAATATATAAAAAATGACTTTAATCATTATAATCAAATGGTTAAGATTTAATCTTATTTTGCAATCTCATCCAATGACCCATATTTTGCCAACAACCATGATATTTTCTCATAATTATTTTATATAAGGAATAACTATTTTGCCCTCGACTTTCTCTACAATTCCATTCTTGATTCATAACATTTTCTTAGTATACACTCATAGTTCTTCATTGTTTCCTTTCCTTTCTTTCCCATTTATTTTTGCTGCCCCAAGATGCTACCTTTCAGCCTTCCAATTGTGTAAAAAATTATACACTTTTCCTTTTTTATTTTTTTCATTTTAGTCCATTTATTCCATCACCCAATCAAATTTCAACACTCTCCAACCTTAATTTCCATAAATTTCCACAAACTTTTCACCTCATTAGCTATTGGATTTTAATCCCATCATTTTGTATCTAAATATCAATTAAAGATGGAAAATTTTCATTTAGGTCCCTCCTCCATACAAATGGAAAATTTGCACTTTAGTCCCTCTACTTTCCCACTTTATTCAATTTAGTCCCTATCTCAACTTTCAATTTCCACATATCAATATATCTCGTCACATCCATAAAAAAATATTTCTTAAATTTTCACCCTTTTTCCAAAATGATAAATTTACACTTTGGTCCTTAATCTTTTAAAAATTTTCAATTTGATCATTACTAAATTTTGTTATTCATACTTTCTCTCCTAATACTTGAGTCACATTTAAAATACTCGTCCTTTCTTAGAAACCAAAATTTTTGGGTATTACAACTTGTTAACTTCTACCATTGCTTATAGACTCTAAAAGTTCCGTGTACTAAATATTTTCTGTTAGAAAAAATCTAAAATTACTATTTTTGTAAAATTCAATTTTATGAAATAATTTAATTAAATGATGTGATGTTTACTTGAAAATATACTCTACCATTTTTAGTTGAGTTCACTTATCTAAAGTAGTTTAATTAGAGTTATAGTATACAGATTCATCCAATTTTATATCCCATTCACCTATTAAATGTTATAATATGATTTAAATTACAATAGAATTTTTTTAATTAGAAAAAAACAATGGCTTTCGTTTTTAAGGAATAATATAATTTTTGGCTTCGAAATTTGGTAATTAGGTCCATTTTGATATTTATATTTTATTTTCTCATTTTGTTCCTTAAATTTGATAATTAAATCTATTTTGATACTTGAACTTGGGTCTTGTCAAGTTTTGATGATTTGACCATTGTTATTGGAACAAGACTTGATCAGTTAGACAAAAAAAAAAAGATCAATATAATGATCAGAAAAAAGGGGTTGAATTGATTAACTTGAAAACTATTTGAAATTGGTAAAAATCGATAATTAAAACGAAAGTTGATAGTTGAACTGGTTTAATAATTTTTTTACTTTTTATTTTTTTAGATTTTTTATGAAATTTTAATTAATTACTTAATTATTATTGATTTGGTGATCAAATTGATTAAACTGGTTGAATCTAGAATTATTAAAACCTGAATGTGACATCCTAAAATTGTATCACATCATCACTTGAAAATTTATATAAAATTTTAATTTCTAAGTGACGATGTGCCGTAATCCGATAATGTCATATCATTGAACTTTTATATATTTCAACTTCAGATATTAAAATAGATTAATTATCAAATTTATGTGTAAAAAAAAAAACAAATATCAAAATAAAATTGAGAAAAAAAAATTATATTACCTTTTTTCTATTATGCTCAGGAATAAAAGTATGAATCTCTCAACAAATTTTGTATATGTATATATTATATTCAATCTTGGGTGTAACACACTTTCTGCAATAAGACGTGGAATAAATGAAACCCCCGCCGCCCCAAAATAAAAGTAATAGTTTCCAGAAAATATCATTGAAGATCTCAAAAAGATTGTAGCTTCCTTTTCTTATTATTGTTTTTCAGGGAAGACCCAGTTTTTTCAATCCTTTGAAGAAGAAGAACAGGTAAACGAAATCAGAAAATCCATATCTTTTTTGGGTTCTTTTGGATATTGAAGTTTCCATCTTTAAACTCCAAAAAAAATCTGATTTTTATCATTGTTTTTGCCCATTTTCAAGGGGAAAGACATTATTATTGTCTTCTTGTTTCCCTATCAATTGATGGGTGAAGAAGAGGGTGCAAGCACCAGCTCTATCAAAACCAATCCAAAACTAACACTATTGCCACTCATAGCTTTGATATTCTATGAGGTATCTGGTGGTCCTTTTGGTATAGAAGATTCAGTAAGGGCAGGGGGTGGCCCTCTTTTGTCTTTGCTTGGTTTCATGGTTTTCCCTTTGTTTTGGAGCATCCCAGAGGCTCTAATCACAGCTGAGCTTGCTACAAGTTTCCCTGAAAATGGTGGATATGTTATTTGGATATCTTCAGCTTTTGGTCCTTTTTGGGGTTTCCAAGAAGGTTTTTGGAAATGGTTTAGTGGTGTAATGGACAATGCTTTATACCCTGTCTTGTTCCTCGATTACTTGAAACATTCATTTCCCATATTTAACAACACGATTGCTAGGATTCCAGCTTTATTAGGGATCACAGTTTCATTAACATATTTGAACTATAGAGGGCTACACATTGTGGGGTTTTCAGCTGTCTCACTTGCTATTTTCTCACTTTTGCCTTTCCTTGTAATGGGGGTGCTTTCAATACCTAGGATAAAGCCTAAACAATGGCTTGTTGTGGATTTTAACAAGGTGGATTGGAGGGGTTACTTCAATAATATGTTTTGGAATCTGAATTATTGGGATAAGGCAAGTACTCTTGCGGGGGAGGTTGAAAATCCGAGTAAGACATTCCCGAAAGCGCTTCTCGGGGCGGTGGTTTTGGTGGTTTGTTCGTACTTGATTCCGCTTTTGGCCGGGACAGGGACTTTGAATTCTCCTTCTAGTGAATGGACTGATGGGTATTTTTCTGAAGTTGGGATGTTAATAGGAGGGCTTTGGCTGAAATGGTGGATTCAAGCAGCTGCTGCAATGTCTAATTTGGGGTTGTTTGAAGCTGAAATGAGTGGAGATGCTTTTCAACTGCTAGGAATGAGTGAGATGGGAATGCTCCCAGCCATCTTTGCTTCAAGGTAACTTTAAGTTCCCTGATCTTTTTGCTTCCTTATATGATTAAAATTGAGTGAAAGCATTGAATTAGAAGCCACATTAGTCGAACTCGGGTGCAAGTATTCGGACTCGTTGATTGATTTAGGGTATAGGTGAAGGATCATATCCCCATACCAATGTTCAAGCATGTTTCAGGAAACAGATACTTCAAGAAAAACAACAGTCGGAGTAGAAGTTTCTTTTAAACTTTGAAACATCCCTTTCCATTATTGCACCAACACACTGTATGTATCAACATGATTACAAACAATGTTCTTGGAAACCCATTTTTGTAGGTAAAAGTATCATGGAGGCCCTTATACTAAGAGTTATATTGCATTTTGCCCTTTCTACTAAAAAAAAATAGGTAAATTAGTCCTTAGATAAAAAAGCAAACTGGTCCTATTCTTAAATATTTCATTCATTTCTACTATTAAAAGCTAGTCTCTATATGTCAACATAAAGTATATGTGCACGCCATATGTCATTGTCTTGTTATTCCTCCAGCCATGCCAGTTTTTAATAGTACCATTGGATGAAATTGTTAACAAAAAGGATCGATTCGCTTTTTGGTCTAACGTATGAGGATTAATTTGCCCCTTTTCTGAGTAGGAGCAAAATGTAATCTCTCTCTTAGTACAAGGGCTTCTATGATACTTTTACCATCAAAGTATGACTACATTAGTCCAATTCGGGTGTTTAGACTTTAGAGCGTAAGTGGAGGATCATATCCCTGTACTAATATTCAAGTATGTATATGAAACAAATACTTAAAGAAAAACGAAGAGTCCAAGTAGAAGTTTCTTTTAAACTTTGAAAACAACCCTTTCTATTATTGCACCATCACGCTGTATGTATTAAGGTGTTCTTGAAAACCCATTTTTGTAGGTCAAAGTATGGGACACCAACATTCAGCATATTGTGCTCAGCCACTGGAGTTATTTTCTTGTCATGGATGAGTTTCCAGGAAATTCTGGAATTCCTGAATTTCCTTTACTCAATTGGAATGCTTCTCGAATTTGCTGCTTTCATAAAACTGAGAATCACAAAGCCAGATCTGCATAGACCTTACAGGGTCCCTTTGGAAACATTTGGTGTAACAATGCTTTGCTTGCCACCTGCATTGTTACTTGTTCTTGTCATGTGCCTAGCTTCTGCAACAACAGTCATTGTAAGTGGTATAGTTATTACCATTGGGATCTTAATGTACCCTGTTTTAGTTCATGCAAAGGATAGGAAATGGACCCAGTTTGATGATATAGAACAACTGGTGGTGCCTTTAGATAATCTGGACACGCCCCGACCGAAACAAGAAGTTTCGGATGAGGCCTCGGTTAGTCTTCTTCCAGATTTAACATCACCGGGGATTAACCAAGAAGTCTCAGAAACTTCACCTGATGCAACTCAAAAGTAGAGTAGGATCTCTCTTTTTCATACTTATGTACTATAATTCATGATTTTCCACTGATTATTAGTTGTAATAATGCATATTTTTCATCAATGGAATGTACACAACGATACCGAATGCATCCGAATTCGCGTGCAAAGAATTGATGCCATTTCATGCACAAAAACAAACAAAGCAGACAATGGCTTGGAAACCTGATCATATATTGGATTGGTAATAAAAGGGATTATACTTACCTCCCCTTCTTTCTCCATTCCTGTTTCTTCTCTCATTGACTATATGATACAAAGTTCGCTGCGAGTTAAATCGGAGTGCAACGTTATCATATTTTCACCGTCTCCGTACTCAGAATGATCAACAGCAAGAACACAGTACAGAAAGTTGTTTTTAAGACCATCTTCTATGACCATTTTTCTGCAGTACATTCTAATAATCTAATTTCTTCGTTCTTGGAAATACGCAGATCGAGTTTCTGAAGATTGCTAACAAAGAGGCTTGCCTCACTTCGTCCTTGGAAACACTTTCCGAAGTTCACTGCCAGCTAAATCGAGTACAACATTTTCAGGACTAAAACTAGTCACCCTCAAAACTAAAGCTGCTTCCTAGTACAAAGGCCCTCTTTAAGAACAGCTTATAAGTGTATTATAAGTATAACCCATCCAGGGCAATTTCATCACTCTTCATCCCATCAACAAGAGCCACCATGGCTTCCCTATACCTCCCACTATGGCCATATGCAGTTATCAAAGAAGTATAAGCATATACATCAAAACTAAACCCTTTCATTATGCAAGCCATTTAACAAATTAGCTGCAACACAGACCTTTCTTTCCTTAAGATACTAATAATAACAGCAACAATGAATTTCTTGCAAAAGCCTAAGCCTTTGACAATTACTAGTACTTCATCAGTCAAAAATACTCTTGTTTTTGAATCGGGGTTTTCTTTGAAAGTGCTCAAACAACTTAGCCAAATCACTGGCATTCTGCCAAGTTGATTGGAGTCAAAAGAAGGGTCGATTAAGGAGTTGACAACCCTGTAACCCACGGTTGAGGTTAGGTGAACTACAGATGCAGGTCCAGTTCCGTACTCGTGGCTCAATGGGTTGTTGGGAGTCTTCAAGTTGAAGGAATGGGGTTGAGGGAGGGAGGGAGGGAGGTTTGATTTAAAAATGGAGGTTTAAGGGTCGGAGGATTTCAAAGGAGAAGAGGGAAAGGTAGTTTGCCATTTGCAGAGATTACGAAAAAGTTACAGTGTTTCTATCTATGATAGAGCAAATCAAGAAGACGGTTCGCTCCTCGTTATTACAGTGATACAACACTCTTACCAGTCAGTTTTTCTCCGTTTAAAAAGGATATGATAATGGGAACAAAGAAGACAATTAACATTCTTTGATCAATAAAAACTTGCCATCATGCCATGGCAAGCATCTATAACCCTTAGGATAATTGGGACCTCTTTCAAGACATGTTTAAGTTTAGACGGTGAGGCACTAATAATATTGCATAAAACAATATATATATATATATCAGGACATTGACAGGAAATTATGCAAGTAGTAATGTTAAAGTCTCAGTTAACTGATAAGGCAAAAAGCATGGTGTTCTTCAGCATCACAAAGAAATAGACATACACCCCCCATAAACATTGCCTCTTTCTTGGTCTGCAAATTGACTCCTCATCTTAGGATCCAACAAAGAAAGTGAGGAGTAATCAACCCAGCTGTTTCAAGAAACCCGACGCGATCTTTCCCTTGAAATTACTAATTCACAACGACCTAAGTTACACGCATACTCGCAAAGTTATCGAGCATAGATCAGCTTAATTACAAATTCGAATGTGTCTCAAGGCATACATACATGAAACATGTCTCAAGGCAGAGGTAGGTATTTGAGCCATCAGCTTCCAACGAAGGCTTATAGCCTTAAAGGTATTTACAACAATTAATTGAACATAAAGAAACATGAATATCTGAACTTGGGAACAACATGTTTGAAATACCATTCATTTACAACCAATGTTACACGAATTATCTCGTTATCCAAGTAGAGATCAATTCAATTACAAGTTCAAATGAGTCTCAAAGCATTCATATATGAAACAATTCTCAAGTAGAACACTTATTCATGATCGCTCACGCCACCGGCGTGCGAAGATTGGGGCGCGGAATCAACACAAATATAATCGATCTACGTGCGATATCTACAAGTGTAACAGGTCAGTTGTAATGTTCGTAGTGTTACAATAGAACACCTGAGTATTTCAAGGATCGAACCCAAGAGAGTTAGCGATTTAATGATTTTTATTTAACAAGCATGCAAGAAAGGAGTCTTGCTAACTACTCACTAATTTCTATTTTACGGCGGAGTATAATTTGGAGGGTAATTACGCTAATTAACTACTTAGTAAGAAAAATGACCAAATTGTAAAGCATGTAAACTTACGAAATTAACAAATTAATAATAGACAGCGGTTGATTGACTTCCATGTTGCTAATTAACTTTTGGACTCGGGGTCAAAACCAATTAAACTCCTAAATTTGTGCAATTTTACCTCTCGATCTCCACTTTACCAACTTGGACAAATTAGTCTGATTTATCTCTCGACCTCATTAACTAACTCAAGACTATCGAATTGGTGCCTGATAAGATCTCCTCTCAGCCTCACTTACCTAAATTTTCCCTTTGGGTCATTAATACTAAGTTTTGAAGTCTATTCGATTTAGTCCAATTTTTACGATTTAGTCTCTGTACCAAGAACTAACTAGACAACACTTCCATCAACCAACCACCTAAGATTTAACAACTCATTATCATTATTAAACAAGCAATACCCAACATACCAGCAAACATACATTAAATGTAAGAACACTAAAGGTTTTTAGTAAAAGTTGGACATTTCTTAACCAATACTTGAAGAAAGTAGAAATAGCAACAATGGAGCTGAAGAAAAACTCAAAAGATCATATTTTTATTGATGAAACTAAAAGGGAATTGAGTTATATTAATATTAAGGATTAAATTGAAAATAGAAGGAGTTTAAGGTACTAAACAAGCAAATAAATCCTAGCTACAGTGATAACTAACTTAACTAACTACTATTAACACTAAGAAAAACCAGGAAAAGCTCTAACTAAAACTCTAAAACTATGAAGAAGAAAACTACTCTAAATCTAAGCTAAAAAGATGAAAAAAAAAAACCTAAAACTAAAAGCTCTCCCTTTTCTTCTCAACCAAAAGTGGCTTTTAATTTGATTACAACCCAAACTTTTTGACCAAAATGCCCTTGGACATTGTATTTTGATTGGGGGTAAGGTTGGACAAGGACTACCTCTGCAGTTATTTTTTGTCTCCTCTCATGAATGGTATCACAACTTCCATGCTTCCATATCATGATACACCCCTTCTATGTGATGTTTTTATTTTTTCGCTCGGGTCACCATTGACTCTCTGCATCACTCACCAACCTCGTTAGATTCCTCTGGTGCCATTTGGCCAATTCAGGTCTCAAAGAAGCATCAAAATGCACACAATCATTTATTAATGCAAAGAACTAAAACTAATTAAAAACACGACAAAGACATCTAAATTGCTTGAAAACAAGCTCTTTCAGTGTAATGGGGAACCTAATTTGACATATCAAATTATGACAGATCAATTCGTAACCGGAAAGATGATTCCATGGTATGTCGATATTGTCAATTATTTAGTTACTAAATCGCTACCTCATGAATTATTTAAGGCACAAAAGGAAAAAAAAAATCAAAAGCGAAACAAAATACTACGTTTGGAACAATCCATATTTGTGGAAGCACTGCATATAGAAGTACCTTCTTAAAGGGTTTTTTTTTTTTTTGTCAATATCCTAATATATATAGATTATTTTATGCAATATTATATTAGTGCCTCACCTCTTTGGCGCTCCTGCATGCGACCGTGGCACTTTTCGTTAACATTTTATGCCATAAAATTCGAAAGTTCGGACCCTATTTGGCACCCCCACGTCGTGTTGTATTGAACCTCGCTTGTGCCCTTGCGTCACCTCTGGCGCCCCTTTGCCATGTTGTATTGGACCTCGCTCTTTAGTGGACGTCTCGACCTTAGTTTGAGAATTTTGTACTCATATCCTCGACTTTAATGACGACTTCTCTTGGGTTCGTCATAAAAGGGTTAAGTTCAACTCGCATACAATTAATCGTTATAATAACCTGCCAAACATAGAAAATGATAATTTTTCGTAGTTAGATTTGGAACAAGTCCATCTCTATGATATCATTCGTCTTTTAATAAACAATGCGAGCCAATGGATGCACCAAAAAGAAAACCATATCATAAAAGATTTCAATAATGGTACTTTAACTCCAGTCGCCTACTTTTTTTCCATTTTATTTATGTGTGTTTATTATCATGTACGCACACCTCAGATGTTACACCATTGAATGTAGTGCTATTACACTTTATTTTGTAAGGTAACCACCCAATTGATACTAGAAAACTTATATATTAATATATTAGAGCCACTGCGCCGAAGGCGAGAGAGGGCCTCCCTTTCCTGAGCTTAATCGCCGCCCTTTACAGTCAATCGAGAAAGCGAGGCCCTGTCTCACCTTTGGTGCAATGGCTCTAATCTCTTTATAGTTAAGTATTTCGATATCGATTGAGCGATTACTCTGAAAGATAAAGTATAATACCACTACCCTCAATGGTGTAACATCCGAGGTGTGCGTACATGATAATAAATGATCACAAATGAAATGGAGAAAAAAGTAAACGACTGGAATTAGAGTACCATTGTAACATCCCCAAACCCGGCCCATTCACCACGACCGAATCTGGTTATGTTAGTGAAATTTATTTAACTTAGAGAAAAATTTAGTAACACTTGTTAACTTCTGGAAATCCATGTTTATTTAATATTGTATGAGAAAAACTTTGATATCACATAAATATTATAAAATGCCCAAAAGTGAACTTTAATGAATATATATGACTAATTTTGAATAAGGTTTTTCGTTTAACAGGTGTGTAACTAACACACTATACTTAGTAATATTGTTATTAAACCTGTTTGCCTATTAAAAACCATGACAGTATGATGGATTATTGGATACCCAAACGGGGTATGTGTACGTATCCGGGTAAGTCTAATTTATTACAAGTTCTATTATGGATACCTTGGGTATTATGATCCATGATATGTATGCTATGAGATGTAATGCTAGACATGTTGGCATGATATGCATGACTTGTATGATATGCATGATTACATGAGTATGGTATGTTGATGGGTGATCTGAGAGGATAATGATGTGCCTGATGGGTCAACTGGTAAGTTCCTTAAGTCTGGAATACTCTTTAGAGTTTTGTTCGCTTTGGTGATTGTTTGATCTGTTGCTCGTAAAGTAGTTGGAACCTTGAGTATGAACTTAGAAACGATGCCTAGAAGGTATGTTAGCTCTTTAAGATCAGAGTGCGCAGCTTTAGCGTAGTGGGAAGAATTGGACTGTTAGTTTAGACAAGTAATTTCGAGGACGAAATTATTTTAAGGAGGGTAGAATTGTAACACCCTGGTTTAGGGGCTATGCATGTTGGGTATAATTCATGTTCTAGTAGGTTTTGGGTATGCTTGGATGTGTTTGAGAGGTGGTAAGAATGTTTGGACTCAAGGGAAGACTTTAGAAAATTTTGGATTTTTAAGTGCAAAAAGGGAGCTTAAGCGATGGGTGTCTTAAGAGAATTATTTGGGGAATTAGACATAAGAATTGAGCTAGTAAAGTGGCAAGGAGACGCCACTAAGAGCTTGGGGAAGTGACGCCTCGGTGCAAGGGAAGGGGGCCGGTGTTCGAGTGCGCAAGCGCAAGACTTTGGCCTTTGTTTTTGCGTCAATGAGGTAAGGAGTTGGGCAGCTTTTGGATGCTTAAAAGATGGAGAAAGACTTGGTCTTTTTTTAAATTTTTGCTAGGAAGAGGTTTGACTCATTCAAACTTTTGAATGAGTGTTGGGAGAGAATTATAGGAGCAAATCGTGGATTTTGTGTGGAGGTTGGAGCTAGGCCTTTTAGTATAAATAGGGGAGGAGGTGCTCATTTTCATTCATTCTTAAGCCTTCATCCATTTGTCTTCCATACTCTACCAACACTAAAAATATCCCTTCTCTTCACCTATGCACTTTGGCCGAATCTTCAAGGTCACCTAGCCGATTTTCCTACTTGGTTCTCTCCATTTTTCCTAAGCCAAAACCATTTCATATTGTCCCCTCATACCTTCTTTCTTTCTCTATTGCCAAAACCTTTCTCCTTGTCCTAGTGGTGGTTGGCCGAATCTTAAGCAGAGGGGGGTGGAGTGTTTGGGTCTCTGCTCTAGTCATTGTGAAGGGTGAGGTTTTACGTTATAGTTTATTTCTTTCGATGTTTCGTTAACCAAAGGTGGTCTTGATGTTTGAGGTTGGCGAATATTCTTGTGGTCTTAGTGTGGTAATTCTTTCTTGTAATCAGCCAGGAGGAGCGGTAGGGAGGACTCGTGAGGTCCGATTCATCAAGGGTGTGTCGGCGTGAGTTTTGGTTAAGTAGCGCGTTTGGGAGTTGGTCATTGGTATCAATTAGGTGCGTAATCAACGCACTATTTCTGCGATTGTTGGTTTGTTTAATGTGATTACATATGTATTATGTGTGGAGGCTGATTATAATGGCTTAAGTGATGTGAATCGATGATTGGTAAGATTGGTTGTGTTGTATATATTTTATGTTTGATGTGGTATTGGTAAATAATAATTACTCACTCTATATGTTATTTTGGCATAATTGACACGTGGGCATGGGGTTGATCACGTAAGGAAGAAGTGTACAGATGATGTATGCGTGGTCTAATGATAGCTAAGGCTACATTAGCGCTTGAGGGTTGCTGTGTGCTACCTCAAGGGAGGTGTTGGCTAGGTGCCCATCTCGGCGGTTGATGGCTATGTGCATCACCGTAGACAGATTACAATATTGGGATCACTTTGG
The DNA here is from genome assembly GCA_025698515.1 of Gossypium sturtianum. Taxonomy (NCBI): domain Eukaryota; kingdom Viridiplantae; phylum Streptophyta; class Magnoliopsida; order Malvales; family Malvaceae; genus Gossypium; species Gossypium sturtianum. The sequence goes on along the minus strand of CM046946.1, from coordinate 3,426,397 downwards.
TTGATCGGTGGCTCAGCCACGGCCTTGAGCAGCGAGCTTGCCAAGGTAAGATGTTATGGATCACAATGTGATCGGTGGGGAGTTTCCCACGCCTTGGCGAGGAGTCCGCTAAGGTTGGTGTACGCTTGGACAAAGGGTTGGGCTGAAATGCATTCTTGCATGATTTATTACGAATATTGTGTGGGTATGGGCCAAGCCCATACGTGTGGAAATCGGTGTTTTGATTATGCACTGAGTCAGTGGACTCACTCTTTATTTTCTAACTATTTCAGGTGATGCGTAGATTGGACCGGGATCGGAGAGGACACGTGGTGGCCCATGCAGAAAGAAGAGTTTAAATTTATTTATATTAAGTATTAGATCTTTTAAACACTGATGTTATAAGGCCCTTTGATTTTTATTTACTTTGGGAGTTATTTAATTACTATTTTAAATTATGTTTGGATTATATTAAATTACTAAGTGGGAACGAATTTATTTTGACAACTTATTTATTCAAAATTAGTCATATATATTCATTAAAGTTCACTTTTGGGCATTTTATGATATTTATGTGATATCAAAGTTTTTCTCATACAATATTAAATAAACATGGATTTCCAGAAGTTAACAAGTGTTACTAAATTTTTCTCTAAGTTAAATAAATTTCACTAACATAACCAGATTCGGTCGTGGTGAATGGGCCGGGTTTGGGGATGTTACAACCATTGTCAAAATATTTTATGGTGTAGTCATCTTTTCGGTTCCTTCATTAGCCCACATTGTTTGTTAAGGGTCGAATGATATCATAGAGATTGACTCATTCCAAATCCACCTGCAAAATATCATCAATTTATATGTCTTGCAAATTATAGTAACAGTTAATTGTATGTGAGTCGAACTTAACCCTTTTATGATGAGCTCAAGAGTAATTGATGTTAGAGTTTTGGACATGGGCATAGAATTCTTGAACTAAGATTGAAACGCCCGCTAAAGAGGAAGCACAAAAAGCTCGCCTTTGACGTCTTTCGATAATGTTCTGAACTTGGATTGCTCCAACATCGATAGCATTGTCAAGGATAAAACATTCCTCGTTCTCTAATAAATGTCCTCGTGGTGAGGATCCTAAAATGGATCAAAGTCACGTCGTTTTGAAAGAGGTCCGGGTTTTTTTGACCTTAACTCGGTTGGCTAGGTCTGCTAGATTGTCCCTCTTCGATATTCGAATCTTATTGACTCTTTGCTCGAGCTTTAAGTCTCGGAGCTATGGTAAGACAAAAAAATTGACTAGCAAAATCATAATGTCTCTAAATAAGTAAAATAGTGCAAGAGTTATCAATCAAAACACAAATTCAAAATAAAAATACTTCAAAATCACCAATATTTTCTAAGAAATTAGCAAAATTCTAAATAGAAAATAGAAAAATATAAATAAGTTTTGGAATTTTCTCAGTAGATCAGAATTGGTATTTTAGTGGTTGATGGCCACTCGAAAAAGATTTGCAAGAGCTATGAGTGTTGTTGAGGTTTGGAGGATTTTTTTAGGAGTGTTTGGGTGTTTTTTTGTCGAAGAAAAAGGGGTGGAATGGGGGGAGTCGGGTGGGTAGAAGTTTACTAGTCAAAATATACTAATTAGTTGGCATGATCAGTTAGACCATTCTAATCAATAATGATGCAATAAATGAGAATTTATATGGACATTTATTAAAGAACCTTAAAATTCTTCATTTTAAGGAATTATCATGTGCTGGTTGTTCTCAAAGAAGGCGATTTATTAGGACCTTACTAACAAAAGTTGAGGTTGAATCTTTTGCATTTTTAAGAAAGAAATATTGACTCATTTATCCTGAAAGTGAAATGTTTTAATATTATTTTGGTAGATGAATCTACAAGATAATTACATCTGAGTTATCCAATCGCAACCTGTTGTTTTCAAGATTATTTGTTTAATGATTAGTTTAAGAACAAAACTTCCAGATTACGCAATTGAGACAATTCTTGGTAACATTTGTGAGTTCATTTCTCAGGCTTTTAATGATCATTTTATGTTAAATTGTCGGTGTGAGTAAATATTGCAAAGACTGATATTTATGTGTATAAAATGGTTTAGCAAAATTAATAATTAAATGCCTCTAGATAGTAGCTAAACCATATTATTTTTAGAACAAAAGTTTTTTGTATATATGTATAAGTTTGATATTTTACGTGAATCGAAACTTGTACTCATCATGCCAATAACTTGTGATAAATACTCCCTATTACAATTAGCTTTTGGTTAGGAGCTAAATACAACTCATTTTAGAAGTTTTGAATGTGCAGTATATGTTTAAGTGCTTCACCACATTGCACAAAATGGATATTCAAATAAAGTTGGGAATATATATTATGAATCTCTTTGTATTATTAAATGTCCTGAATGAATTGGAGATTCAATTATAATATGATTTAGTTATTACAACTTTGTTTTGACAAGTTTTCTCAACATTAGAAGGAGAGAAATGATAATAGCTAGATGAAAAAATTATTTGGAATGAATTATCATTATCTAGATCCTCATAGAAAGTAATTTAAACCAGAAGTTCAAAAGGATAATTCAGTCTATTACAAGTTAACTGCCAGATATATTTTTTGACCTAATGAGAATACCAGCTGATGTGTCGAAGTCCAATAAGACAACAATCCATTAGGATAAATTGAAAATAATGCATGCCTAAAGCATGGTAGATCCATTGCTTTCAAATATGAAAATTCTTGTAAAAAAATAATAAATCAAAATAGTCATATAGTGGAGGTGGGTGCTCAGTGGCGTATCTAGGGGGCTGGAAGGGGCCCCGACCCCCTTAAAATGGAAAATTGTCCATTTAGGCCCTTTAGAAAATTTAAAATTTTAAATTAGTAAAGTTAAAATTGCACTTTGGCCCCCCTAAAAATGATAAAATTTTGATTTAATGTTTTAAAATTTATAAAAAAAAGCTATTAAAAATTAAAATTTAATATCGGCCCCCTATAAAAATTTTCTTGCTTCGCCCCTGCGGCTGTTCCTGAAAAGACCCAAGACATAACTAATTATTCAAAATCCAGAAGAGATTCAAGTACTTGAATATGAAAATGATGGAAATAAAAAGATCTCGATAATGGAACCATGAAAATAAAAGTTGTATTATTATTATTGAAATAATGAAAGAAAAGGAAGATATTGAATAGATGTGTTGAGAAATATAGACATGGAATAGATTGGCCAAAATGGAAAGACGCAATTCAAGTAATATTAAATTTGGGAAGATTTTGGATCAATAGTTCAAACATTTAAAGGTATAAAGCCAGAGAGGTACAAATGAGTAGTTTTGTAAAAACAAAAAAAAAATGAAGTTTTTTACTAAGTTCTGGCAATAATTATGAAAATGTATTCTTTTGTGGTGGATGCAATAACCTTTAGATACCTTATCAGTTTAACAGTTTGTGAAAGATTTGACATGCGTCTAATGATTATTGTTATAAAATTTATGTGAATCATTATATAGTAAAATTTATATTAAAATCCTTTAAGGATTTAGAATGTTAGAAGCATATAGAATTTTTCAAAAAATTGTTCAACATGTTTGCGTAAATATTTACATGAATTAAATTGATTTGAACATATGTGATAAATTCGAATCAATGAATAATAGTTGAAAGAAGATTATAAAATGATCAAATATACGCATGTATAGAAGGATCATAATCAATGTTTATTATGATTACTGTTAAACTCCTGAAAAATTCAAAATATTTTTCTCCAAAATTTTCCTCACTCATGATTTCTAGAAGAATAATGATATAAATATTTATCAAATATGTTGATTATTTGAAAAGCTAACAATCAAGATTAAATAAATAGAATATGAGATATTATGTGATGTTGTCATGAGGGAAGTAAATATGCATCATTCTCTTTTTCCTTTAACCGAAGTTTTATCCCACTGGATTTTCTTGGTAAGGTTTTTAATGAGGCAACATGTTATGTGTATTATAAATAACTGTACTATTTTTCCTTCACTAAGGATTTTTATTCACTGGGTTTTTATATTAGTAAGGTTTTAACGAGTCACATTATCTACCAACGAACATTAAAGGGGGAGTGTTATGAATATATTATTATTAAGTGGATGTTCATCAAGATCAAGATAAGTTTGGTATACTTTAACACCCTAATATTCATTAAAAGTAGAGTTTTGTTTCAATTATACTTCTTATGTCTATAAATATAGATTTTGGAGAAGTATTGTAAACATCTCAATTTGATCAATAAAAATATGTTCTCTTTTGCTCTCTATCTCCGGTTCTTTATTCTCTCAATTTGATCAATTACCGAATCTAAAGACCGATATAGAACAAAAAATATATAATGTAGGAAGGTAACCAAAAAAATGTAATAAAAAGGTGAAAAGGGAAAAGCTTAAATCCTCGTAAATACAAATAAACAATCAAATAAATACTTAATCGAAAATAGTAAACATTTTATGCTTTTTTCTTTGAAATTATGTTTTAGTCAGTATTTTTGTTAAAAAAAATAGTTGAATCTTTTTCAAAAAGGTCTATAGTCAAAATTGATTCTTTTTAAAAGGTTAAGATCAAATTTAACTTAGGAAAAGAATATGGATCAAATTGACAAAAGATATAAACGTTAAAGTTAAAATTAACATTATACCTTTATTTTACAAAGTTTATTTTGCATTTAAGCCAAAAGCAAAAAAAGAAAAAGAAAAAGCACACACACCATTAATATCAATAAATCTTATTGGTCCCTCCCAAAAATTAATATCAGGCCCAAATCCCCTCGTGTTGTCCTTTTTTTGACCCACTTTTTCAATAATTTTATAGTTCTTATATTTAAGTCCCCCCAACATTCAATGTCTGATTCACTGTATATGAGTGCCGCAATCTGCAATTACGGTCCATTAAACATGACTGAATCCCAAATACAGTCCTAACATAAATATGCATGCATGCATGCTTACGTTAGGGCACATACAGCAAAAATCTCAATTTAATTATTATCAATGTAACTATCGAATATCGAAAATTTTAAATAAATAAAGTACTGAAAACCAGTAATTTGCTGAATTAATAAAAAAAACAATTTAACTAATAAATATTTGAGTTAAAATATTTTCATTTCTAGGGTACTGGACTGTTCCATTGTCCCAGCAGTGCCATTAACGTTGGGGGGTCGGAAACTTCCATTGCCGACACTTTTTCTTACATCAACTTCCTCCATGTGTTTTTTCAACATTTTATTGCATATATATATATATATATATATGCCCACATGTATTTTTGAAATGCTCAACTATGTGCAGCAATTTAACAACACACCCTAAGATCCAGCTCTGTCTGAAGGGATTTTGTAAGAAAAATATAATAAAGAAATTGTAAGACAGACAAATGAGTTACATTTAGTTTAGATTCTATTCTTAAAAGTATTCCTTCACTTTAAATCTCATGAATGAATATCTTTTTATTTAATTTATTAAGTATTTGTGTTTGAAATTTATATCGAAAATTGAATTGTGAAATTTCATCATTTTATTAGTTATAAAGTTACAAAGTATAAGGGTTTAAAAGGCAATATCATCAAATAGGAGGTGAAAACCGCGGTTTGCCCTTGATATAGCCCTTTGCCCTTTAAAATGGGACGGAATGGGAAATAGGTAAGTGGATATTAGGCTATAATCGATTTCTAGGTAAGTCTTCAGTTTTTGTTGCTAAGTTATGGGGAAATTTTTATAGTCTGTTTTTACTTCGCAAGCAAGGGCATGATAGAGTACTTATATTGTCAAACAATCTAGAGGTAGTCAAAGTTATTTACGATTGCAATTCAGTTGAACCAAGTATCTCTCTCGTTAGGAGAATTCAACATATTTTATCCCAGGAAGAAAGGTGATTCGTACGGCACATTCCTAGAGAAAATAATCAGGCAGCAAACACTTTAGTCAAAAATGACCTTTGCAAACGAAAAAGAGTTATGCTTATATGAAGCCTCGCCTATGGAGATCCAAAGAAGATATCTCTTTAGACTGTTTTTTACACCCAAAAAAAAAGAGAAATCTCATTTTGACCCTTTATAATTGATTAAATTTTAAATTAGTACATAATAAAATTGCAGTTTAATTCTTCAACATGATAAAATTTTGATTTTACATTATTAAATTGGTAAAATTACATTTTAACTTTTACGAAAATATACAATTTTCTAACGTTGCCCTATTGCCAGCTCCCTTGTGGGTCATATTTAAATATAGGTACAAAAAAATCTGTAAGGAAAATAAATAAAAAATTTAAGAAAAATCGTGAATAAATAAAATCCGAATAACATAAATAATAAATAATAAATAATAGATTGTGATATATAAAAGCAATTTTAAAATTACATTCCTCATTTAGCTAATCTGTAAGGAAGATATTATTCGATACTGTCATTTGAGGAAGTTATTTGTTTGTTTTCTTCTGCATTTTTCAATTGAAATAAGTATTGGATATGATTTTATTTGTATATTTAAAATTAGGGGTGAGCAAAACTCGATTTGATTTGAAAAAATTGAAAAAAAATTCGAATCTCGAGTTATTCAAATTATTCGAGTTTCGAGTTAAATTTTACAATTCGAATAACTCGAATAATTCGAATAACAAATTGATGTAAATACTCTTTTAGTCTTTGTCAAGTTTAAAAATTAGCAAATTGATCTCTCTCAACAAAAATTACAAAATAATTCAAAATATTTATAAAAAAATTCAAAATTTAAATTTTTCAAAAATTATAAAAATTTAAAAAAAAATAATAATAAATATATAAAGAAAGTTAAAAAATTATTTTTTTTTCTAAAATAATACTTTTGAGACCTAAATAAACTAATTAATGATTCAAGTTTATCATACTAAAATATTTTTTTATTATTTTCCTTTAAAAAAGTTTTCAAATATATATGATTTCAAGTCAGGATGATAAAACAGGACTCGTCAACTCAAAATTTTTTCACTCAATTTGATTCGATCGAACGATGACCCTAATCAAAAAAACAAAAAACAATTAATATGTATTTGTAAGCCTTTTTGTTATGAAATTTTCTTAGTTATTAATTTTTATAGTAATCTTACCCTTAAGATTCCATGCAACCAAATAAAAAAATATCTTTTTAGGTAAGAATATAATGTTTATTTTTGAGATTTTTCGGTATTCGTTAATTATATTGGTTCGCGATTTAATTTTGAATAAGTTAAATTAAATTTCTAAAATGAAATAAAATTCTTTACATATTTTTTTATTCACAAAATTCAAAATTAAAATTTTACTTTAAAATATCGAATTTATTTTTATTTGACCCAACCTAGTTAGATAGAATATAAGTTGTTAGGGTTATTAATTTTCATATGCACTCTAAGCCATCCAATCAATCAGAGGCGAATCTAGAGGAGCTGGCAGGGGCCACAGCCCCTCCTAAAATGAAAAATTACTATTTAGGTTCTTTAAAAAAATTTAAAATTTAAAATTAGTAAAGGTAAAATTACACTTTGTCCCCCTAAAATTATAAAAAATCGATTTAATCCTTTAAAAATTATAAAGATATAGACTATAAAAAATTAAAATTTCATTCTACCTCTAAAAAATTATTCTGCATTCGCCCCTACAATCAATCATAGGTGATTTGCTAACTGGCTTTTGCAACTTTGTTGGATGGTCAACTAAATTTATTTTCATTTTTTAATTAATTTTTTAAAGAAATAAGTTTGATATTTTTCTTTCTAACGTGGTATATGTGTTAAAATTTGATTAAATATAGTAGTTGAATTTGACAAAAATTATATATTTTGTAGTTGAAGATAACATTGTTAACTTTTTAGTGTTTAATTCGAGTTTTAGAGTTGATATGATGAAAATTCATAATTAACTAATAATATTAGCACTTAACTTTCATCAAATCAACCCTAAAACACAAATTAAATCACATTCATCAAACTATATTTGACAAATTTAACATAAAATTAAACAAGTTCACAATTAACCTAAATTTATTCTATTAATAAAATCATGAAAACTTCAAACCTAATATTATTAGCAATTAATTTTAATCAAATCAACCCTAAAACTCAAATTAAATACTAAAAAGTTAACGTCGTTATCTTCGAGTATCAAAATATATAACTTTTGTCAAATACAGATATCAGATTAGACCAAAAAATAACACAGATACCACAATAGAAAAAAGTGTCAAACTCGAGTATCAAATGATATATTAAGTCATTTATATATTATAAACCTCATCTATATTAAAATCTTAAATTTTGTGGTTTAATTTTTCCAAATAAATACGCCAGTTCCTAGAGAAGGTAACTTTCTCTTTTATAGAACTAGGGTGTCAGAAAAATTACCTGTGTAATCAGGAGACCATAATCCTAATAAGTAACTTTTGCATATTAAACTTAATTTTTAATTAGCTCGTCATCAATTAAAAATTAGTTACTTGAGGTCTTACTTTATTTAATGATTGAAGCCTAATATGTATTATAGATTACTTTTAATTTGAGCTAACATTTTATTATAGTAACTAATAACATGTAATTATCCTTATTATATATATGTGACATTTATGTTATGATCCAATTTCCCACTTGGACTACTAATATACATATTTTTATCAACTTATAATTACATGTTATAATATGACCTTATAATGAACTCAAAAGTTCACTATCATAATCAAAATGTATTTCAAATAGTCTCATTCACATAGAACTAAGACTACTTTCGGCACACATATTGTAACTAAATCCATCCCTAACACATATAGTAACACACAAAAATAATATAAATCAAGTATGAATGTGTAATATGGAAATTACGTGTAATGTGAACTAAACATGTCTATTTTCACTGGTCTTCCTTAAACCTTACTGAGATAAAACTTTATCAAAATCAAAGTGTGAATAAAAAAAAACCTTATTTTTACAAAAAAAAAAACACCCTTACATTATCCATAAACTGAAATAATTGAAAATGAGTTTATAACAAGAACAAAAAACATTTAAAATTACAAATCCCTATTAAGACTAATATCCTTAAATGGCATAACACCAGTACAATGGTGTGCTCATGAAAAGCTTTGGGTTATAGCCTCTTAGCAAGTGCATTCGCACCCACCATAGAGGTTGTCCCAATATGCTTCATAGACACATGTCCTCCTTGAATTCTTTCTTTAACAACCAAGAATTTAAAGTTTATATGCTTTGTGTTTGATGTGTTATTGTTATTATTAGATTAATGGTTGCAATTTAACATCACAATTCAAATGCTAATGAAAGAATTTTGCATCCATATTCTAACAAAATTGAAGTTTGTATACATGATTATATCTAACTTATCAAACCTCTAACATGTGAACATGAAATGTTTTGTTTTCTGAAGATACCATATATATTATTCGTTTCCTTTCCAATTATCAATACCTAAATTTGCTTAAGTATTTTCCTAACATCCCAATAATGTACACAGTATCAAGATACATACAAACTTGAGCAAACGTTAGACTCCTCATTACTGAAGCATAGGGAAATTTTGCATTTCCTTAATCTCAAATTTATTTTTGGAGCATTAATTGAGACTAAACTCGTTACTACATGATAGAGTATAGCTCAAGCAGTTTAGTTGTTATAACTGTTAATAATTAGTTCAAGTAGTTAGATGAAACAGATTGCAGCTAACAGTCTATGCATTCTCTATAAAAGCGTATGTACAATAGTCAGAGAACAGACTAGATTCATTTGAATAGAAAACAAAGAATTCTTCACTATTTCTCCTTCAGTTTTCCTTTATTCTAAAGATTGTTCAAAGTGACTATACCTTCTTTCATGGTATCAGTCGCCGCCGATCCTAGGCCATGACCACCGCCCATTCAGCTGACTCTGAGTTTGTTGAGCCTCATGGCTCTCCCTTCACTGGCGAAAGAATCGTCAACTCTTTTCCTAGACATGATATTGTCAAACTTGACGAAAACAACTTTATCCAATGGAAAAAGCAGGTGTGCTTTGTTGTTTCAGGCTATGATTTGGCTGGGTTCTTGGACAGTTCAATAACAACTCCTGCTCGATTTGCTCAAGCGCCCGACGGAGGACTGGTGTCAAATCCGGCTGCTTCGGCCTTTACTCAGCAGGACAATCTCCTTACGTCCTGGTTACTCTCCACTATTAGTTCGTCGTTTATGCCCTCCTTCATTGATGTGCAATCAGCCTTTGATGTGTGAACGATGGCAAATACTTTGTTTGCGGCCGACACTGGTGGGAAGCAATCTCGCTTGCGCCACGAGCTCTACTCCTTGCGGAAAGGTATGCTTTCTGTTAACACATATGTTGCAAAACTTAAAAGCTTATGTGCTCTTTTGGAAGCATCTGGATCACCGGTGTTTGAGGCGGAGCGAACGGAGATCTTGCTTGCGAGACTCCCTTCCGAGTTTGAAGCCGTGGTTTCGACCGTCAGTCTCTCTCCGTCCTCTTTGCCTTTTCAACGCATTGTAGATGCGCTACTTGAGTGTGAACACCGTCAACAACAGGCTGTTTATGAGGTCGTTCTTGCAGAAAATATGGTGGAGAGCACTCCTTCACAAGTGGCGGACGATTCTACTCGTGGTGGTCGGTCCTACTCGCGCGGTCGTGGGAGGAGCTTTCGATAAAGGCTTCAATGTCAGATTTGTGCGAGGTATGGACACGTTGCTCAATATTGTTACTATAGGTACCACCGTGATGATGCTCCACCGGTGGTGGTTCCACCGTCTACTCCTGTCGGTCTGAACTCTTTACCATCGTCTATTTTGCGGTCTTCAACGGTGGAAGCTGATTGGTACTCTCATGTAAATAGGAGACCTCATTTTGAATCAGATCTTGGTCAGATTCATTATGATACTGGTCAACCACAAATAGGTGGTCAAAAATATGGTGATTATCTTAGGCCGAATAATGGCTATCATCAGTCTTATCATGCACGTGGGCCACAAGCTAATTTTGGTATTAATTTTGGGCTGCATGGTTAATGTGGGCCATCCGCTCCTTTCCATTGTGCTACTAGGCCTCCAAGTAATAGGCCTCATTTTCATGATGCGCCTAGGCCTCCAATAAATAGACCACATGAAGTTGGGTCGATTCTTGGGTCTGTTAGACCGAATGCCCCACCTATGCCCTCTAGGCCCATTACTAACAATGTACAACTTAATTTATATCTTGGTGTAGGGCCGAATGATCCTCAATCCGGTGGTGGTGTTGTTCTATGGTATACTAAACCATGTGCTCGTGTTTACTCTGGATCTGACCCATGCATTGGTCTACCACGGTTGGGCGATCTACATCTATCCGATTACTATGACTCCTCCGAGTACAATGTCAATTCTGCAAAAGTTGGTTCTAATGATGGTTCAAATTCCTATATTCCGGTGCCAGTCGGCTCCACATCTTGGTATCCTGACTCGGGCGCCAGTAACCACGTATGTCGAGATCTGTCAGCTCTGAATCACGCGACCCCATATTCAGCTACTTCTAATCTCTTAATGGGTGATGGCACTCCCACCAAGATCACATCAGTCGGTCATAGTGTGTTACCTACTCCGTCTAAATTGCTGCATTTGTCTAATGTTTTATGTGTTCCAAGCATCAGGAAGAATCTATTATCGGTGTCTCAATTTACGAATGATAATAATATTTTCTTTGAATTTCACCCGACCTTCTGTGTTATTAAGGACATCATGACCCAGAGAACTTTGCTGACGGTCCCACATTCATGATGGACTGTATCACTTCCCAGTGTAAGTTATGTCTACTCAGTCGGCTGAGGCTCATTCCACTGATTCCTCTGCAATACAAAGTACATCCAAGGAGTGTAATGTTTTTTCCCTATGGCATAAACAGTTGGGTCACCCGTCTTCTAGTGTTGTTAAATCTGTTTTAAATAAATGTAGCATTACTGCCGATAAATTCTGTAGTGATACTGTATGCACTGCATGTCAAAAAGGAAAGTCCCATAAATTGTTGTTTCCTGTATCCACGACAGAATATAGTGATCCTTTTACTCTGGTTGTGTCTGATCTTTGGGGTCCTACATCAGTTTCGTGTGGTAATGATTGGTATTATGTATCGTTTATTGATGTTTGCACCCGATTCACGTGGATCTATTTGCTACGTCAGAAGTCTCAGGCTGTGAAGTGTTTTATTCAGTTTCAGCAACTTGTTAAAACTCAGTTTGGGAAGGCTATTAAACAATTTCAAAGTGATTGGGGCAAAGAGTATAGAGCATTCATATCTATTCTAGCTTTGCAAGGAATCATTCATCGGCTCACGTGTCCACATACATCTAAACAGAACGGAGTTGCTGAACGCAAACACCAACACATTGTTGACATGGGCATCACTCTTTTGGCTCAGGCGAATTTGTCTATGGAGTACTGGGGCTACGCATTCTGCTGTGCTGTTCATCTCATAAATAGACTTCTCACTTATGTTCTAAATGGACAAACTCCGTATAAGGCCCTATATGGAAGCGAACCCACATACGATCATCTCAGAGTTTTTGGGTACTGTTGTTACCCGTATTTACGACCATTTATGGCACATAAGCTGGAATTTCATTCTCAACCCTCTACTTTCTTGGGTTATAGTGCTCAACACAATGGGTACCATTGTCGTCTACCGTCTGGCAAGATAATTACATCACGGCATGTTGTGTTTGATGAGAATTGCTTTCTTTTGTCTGAGTCTGGTTCAGAGGAGAAACTCACAGGTTCTAGTCTGACTGTATCTACATTCGTTCCGATAGTTCGACGATTTTTATCTCAGCCTTCTGAACTCTCATGTGATCAATCATCCCCGTCTCTTCCTCAGTCAGTTGAATGTCCAATCTCTACTCCTACTGTCGCAGCTCAGTCTGATATTGGGACTGACCGTGAGTCACAGAATGTTGATGGGAATCATTCTACAGAAATTCAAGAGTCCTCCTATGATGATCCAACACGTCATGAGGCTGTAATAAATAATCACCCAATGGTGACACGGTCAAAAGCTGGCATTTTTAAACCTAAAGTTATGAATGTTGAAGCTGTGGAGCCTTCGTCGATTGAAGAAGCATTTTCTACCTCCGAATGACGTGCAGCGGCTCAAGCTGAATATGATGCCCTTGTTCGTAACTCTACGTGGCAACTTGTTTCTCGACCATCCAATTGCAAGGTCATTGGATGCAAGTGGCTTTTCAAGATCAAGAAGAATCCTGATGGTTTCATAGCCCGACGAAAGGCTCGGCTAGTTGCTAAAGGCTGTTCTCAAGTTCCTGGTTGTGACTTCAAGGAGACCTTCAGTCCAGTAGTAAAGCCTGCGACCATTCGAGTCATTTTGTCGATTTCCGTTTCCAAGGGTTGGTCCCTGAGACAGGTTGATGTGAACAATGCCTTCCTAAATGGTGATCTAGATACTGAGGTCTTTATGCAATAACCTCCGGGATATGAACAGTATAATTCAGAAGGTAAACCTTTTGTTTGTCATCTGCAGAAAGCTCTATATGGTCTTCGCCAGGCCCCTCGTGCCTGGTTTGAGAAACTACGACAGTTCCTGGTCTCCGTTGGTTTTGTTGTTTCTAAATCTGATGAGTCGTTGTTTGTTCGGGTAGCGTCAGACTCCACTCTTTATGTCCTTGTCTATGTCGATTATATTATTATTACTGGTAGTTTGTCCATCATGATTGACTGGTTTGTCCAGTTGTTAAATAATGAGTTCTCACTCAAGGATATGGGTGAACTTCATTATTTTTTCGGGATAGAGGTGACTCGATCCTCCGGTTATCTACATCTCTGCCAGAAGAAGTATATCCGGGATATTCTTGGTCGCTGTTCAATGACTACAGCTAAGAGTGTTCCTACACCGATGGTCAGTTCGTCTACCATGTCTAAGAATGATGGAAACCGCTTGGAGGACCCCACTGAGTATAGGAGTCTTGCGGGTACCCTCCAATATATTGTTCTGACCAGGCCTGATATTGCCTATGCCGTAAACTGGGTCTGCCAGTTCATGCACAACCCTACTACGGCACATATGATAGCATTGAAACGCATCTTGCGGTATCTATGTGGCACCCTTGAGTTTGGACTTGTTTTTCATCCGTCTGATCGGTTGTCTCTGGTTGGGTATGCCGATGCCAACTGGGGGTTAGATTTTGATGATCGGCACTCTACATCAGGATACTGTGTGTATTTTGGTCAAACTCCTGTTGCCTGGTGTTCCAAAAAGCAGCAAGTGGTTTCTCGTTCCACTGCAGAGGCTGAATATAGGAGCCTTGCTGCTACTACGAGTGAGGTTACCTGGTTGCTTTCGTTACTTCAAGAGTTACATATTAAGTCTGATGATACTTCGAATATTTGGTGCGATAGTTCTAGTGCTGTTGCAGTTGCCGCAAATCCTGTATTACACTCCAAGTTCAAACATGTCGAGCTTTATTTATTTTTTGTTCGTGAGAAAGTCACGGATGGATCTTTGCAAGTTGGTGAAGTTCCCGCCTGTGATCAAGTTGCGGATGTCTTCACCAAGCCACTGTCTGTCAGTTTGTTTTCTCGGTTTCAACACCCTCTTCAGGTCTTACATATTGGGAAGATGGGTGCATGATAGAGTATAGCTCAAGCAGTTTAGTTGTTATAACTGTTAATAATTAGTTCAAGTAGTTAGATGAAACAGATTGCAGCTAACAGTCTATGCATTCTCTATAAAAGCGTATGTACAATAGTCAGAGAACAGACTAGATTCATTTGAATAGAAAACACAGAATTCTTCACTATTTCTCCTTCAATTTTCATTTATTCTAAGATTGTTCAAAGTGACTATACCTTCTTTCACTACAACTAGTATTTCATCGACATATAAAAACTAGAAAAATATACGTACTCCTATTGAACTTCTGGCATATACAATCACCAACCAAATTCATCTCGAAATCGAATGAGATAATCACTTGATAAATTTTGTAATACTATTGACGAGAGGCTTGCTTAAGCCCATGGATAGATTTCTTCAATTTGCAAACTATTAACTTTTCATGATTGGACACAAAGTTTTCTGGTTGCACCATTTAAATCATCTCATCAATGTCACCAATGAAAAACATAGTCTTGACATCCATACAATGTAGCTCAAAGTTAAAACATGTCATTAAAGCCATTACAATCCTAAAAGAGTCTTTTAATGCAACCAAATAGAAAGTCTCTTTATAATCGATGCCTTCTCGAGGTTGTAGAGTTTGCTATTTTTGAAATTTTTCTTGTACTTGACCGAAAGGTTCAATGACATTGTCTTGATTCAAAGTTGTTGCTTGAAAAATATAATGTATAGTAAATTGTTTTTAGTAATTGTAATCAACAATTAAAGGAATGTGTTGAGGAATATCAATATCTTCTTCTTCTTCTTCTTCTTCTTCAAATACAATGTTCTTAATTCTTCCTCAACAAACTCAACATCCTCAAAGAATCGAGCAGTACTTGTCTCAAAAATAGCCATAATAGTGGGATCGTAAAATTTGTAACCCCCAAACCTTTCAAAGTGTCCTATAAAATAGAAACATACAATCCTCAAGTGCAGTTTCGTTTCTTTTGGCCCATAAGGCCTAGCCTCAAGTAGACATCCTCAAATGTGCAATGTTTTAAGCCAAACTTTTTACATTTCTAAAGCTTATAAAGGATCTTTTTAGTTGCTTTAGTCGGAACTTTATTGAGCATATATGCCATGGTTTTAATACTTCTCTTCGAAGTGATTTGGACAAGGTATAATGGCTAATCATACTCCTCACCATCTCCTTAAGTGTGTGTTAATTCATCTTTTTGCAACAACATTCATAGTGGGTGAACTCAACATAGTGCACTGTAAGATGATACCACTTTCCTTTAGGAATTTCGTAAATGGTCTTGGACGTTGTTACTCAAACCGTCATATTTATCGTAATATTTATCACCATGTTTTGAACTTTTTTAATTCCTTTTATCGAGTTTGCTCTCAACTCCAATCTTTTAATTTTTTAACACACCCATTGATTGCGATTTCTCATGAATGAGATAAAGGTAGTCATATTGCGAAAAATCGTATATGAATGTCATGAAATATTGTTGATCATTCTAAGAAGTTGTAGGAAATGGTTGACAAACATTTTTGTGTATTAGTTCTAAGACGTCTAATTTCTTGATGGCACAAATCTCCTTATATTTTTCTGTTTCCCCTTAATACAATCTACACACACATGAAAATTTGAAATATCAATCGAATCAAGAATACCATCAGGCACAAGTCTCTCAATTTTCCTTTTGGAGATATGACCAAATCTTTTTTGTCACAACAAAGTTGAATTATCAATGGTTAATTTGAATCTCTTACCTATTACGATAGTATCAAGTAAATATAGATTATCATAACAATCAAATATGAGATAAAGGTTGCCATATCTATTTGTTTTTTTCTTTTTCAATTTTTTTTATATTTTTAATATAATTTTTCGTAATTTATTTTAGAGTAAACTACACCCAAGGTTGCTAAACTATAACTATTAGTAAGTTTATGTTTTGGTTACTCGATTTAACATGGTTACAAAATGGTCGTTGACCTATACGGAAGTTTTCATTTAAGGTACTAGATTGTTAAAATTGTTGTTATATGGCCTCCTCATTTCACGTTGCTTGCACTAATCAAAAGTTCTAATTTCCCTTCTCTTCTATAGTTCAGTTTTTTTCCCATGAAATAGCTTTGAACATCACGAATTTGTGAACCAAAATCTAAATAACTTTCTTCTCTGATCTCGGACAATAACCGTCAAATTGACTTGGATCTAAGGTATGTTCTTCTACTCACTGATGGGTACTGATCCACCATACTGATCGTTGCTTTGAGCTTGCTAAAAAAAAAATCCAAGTGACTTAAACAAAAACTTTTGAATTGTTCAGTGACTTAAATAACAATTTTCAAAAAGTTCAGTAACCGTTTTCGTAACTTTTTAAAGTTAAACGACTAAAACATAAACATACTAATAATTTAATAACTTTAGATATAGTTTACCCTTATTTTATTCCCAATTTATGTATTTAAAATGATTATAATATCTTGAAAATTCAATGAAACAATCTAGAGACAAATTTTAGTTCATATATTGAATATACATAAGCATCTGTCTCTCGGAAAAGGCAAATGCACTGCCATAAATGAGAAATTGACCAAGCAGAAACATAATGCAGTGGTGGAACCTTCCTTCCCAAGGCCAAGAGAAATACCAAATTAGCAGTGATTTAAATAAAGGGTTAATTCCAGCGAATCCTCAAATTTATAATCCAGATTTCAAATCAGTTTCTAAGATTCAAAATGTTGGTGGTGAAAATATTAATAGATTCAAATATTCATTCAGTAAGTATACACATGTTTTAAATTTAATCCGTCTATTTTAAATATATTTTACCTCAGATTCGAGCGAAAATTTAATTCATAAACTAAAAGTTTTGAATAAAAAATAACCAATCTTTTAAGTATATTTAAAAGGCTTTATTTATAAATCGATCCCTAAATTAAATCTCATTTTTCATTTTTTTTTGTCAGAAATAATACTTAAATTATGACTTTGGTCTAATTTACCCAAAAAGTGAACATTCGAAAAAACTCCGTCAATAAAAATTTGACACACGATAAATGACATCATCCATGACATAGGTAGTCAAGATATGTAGCATATTTTTATTGGTTGGCATTTAGTTCTTTTTAAATAGGGTAGACTATTAAAATAGTCATTTTTGTTTTCATCGGGTTATATTTTAGCCACTTAAGTTTAAAATGTTACGTTTTAGTCACTTACGTTATCGTGTTTTAACATTTTAGTCATTGAGCGTTAATTTTCGTTAACGGTGTATGGTAAGCTGACGTGGCACGTTAAATCATCATTTCAAATGAAAATTTTAGGTTAAATTATACCATTGGTCCCTATATTTTTTTTCGTTTTGAGCAATTTATTTTTTTTTTACGTTAAAAGAGATGGAAAATGGAGGAAAATAGAGGGAGAAGCAAAAGAGAATGAAAAATAAAGAAGAAAGAAAGGAAAGTTAAAAGAACATAAAAAAAAATTGCTCAAAACGAAAAAAATATGGAGACCAATTGTATAATTTAACCTAAATTTTTTGTTTGAAATGATGATTTAACGTGCCACGTTAACTTACTATTACACCGTTAACGGCAATTAATGATTCAGTGACTAAAATGTTACAAAACGTTAACGTAAGTGATTAAAACGTACCATTTCAAACATAAACAACTAAAATGTAATATGAGAGAAATAAAAGTGACTATTTTGACAGATTACCTTTTTAAATATTGTTAAATTTTAGGATAAACTAAGACAAAATTATAATTTAAGTATCAGCTCGGATATAATAAAAAAATTAATCACTTATGTGAGAATCAAAATATAATTTAGAGATGAATTTGCTAATAAAACTTATTTAAAATCCTAAAAGATTTTTAGATTTTATTATAATTAAAAAAAATCATCAACATGGATTAGGTTGGAGGACCTTTTGACCTTGGTGTAAATTTTGTAATGATACTTTTCGCACACAAGCTTTTTTCTTTTTTGCTTCGAAGTTCTAGCAATGAAGGACTCAAAACTTCAAACCTAACCCCACATTAGGCGGTGCTGATTTGACTTTTTTTTTCTTCTTCTTCTTTTTTTATTTAATTTGTCCCTGTTGAATTAATAGCTTTTTAGATGCCCCCACCAGGGAGCAAACAACCAGAGGGGCTTGAATGAAAAAAAAGTTGCAGAGGCAGGCAGCCAATGCTAATGGCATTCAAAACTTTCTTAGATGCTGTCAACTGTCATGCACCATGGAAAGAAAGAATGTTCAGACACATGGAGATGGGTGCATTAGAGCTGGCTCACTATACCCCTCTCTCTATATATATAATTTGGTACTTGAATAATGTATTTGTTGTAGACATTAAAGCTTTAATGATCATACAAATAAGTGATTGGAAGAAAAGATTGTGGATTTCTTTTTTCGGTCGTAATTAAAGTATTCAGCACTAAAATGACTAATTTTTTTGTTTCGGGTGTTCTCTGAAAAAGTAAATCCTGGCCGCATGATTAAGCAATAAGGTAAGCAAGAGCAACTATCATATCATACTTCATGATTGATACAAATTTAAGAAAATTGATGGAATCCCAACCATGTCAAGAAGATTGAAGTCAAATAACATTTTAAAATTTATATAACATTAACAATAAGCATTAAATTAACAGATAAACATGGATTTTGAGTTTACAATTTTGCTGTTCAGTAGCAGGCAACCAGAACAGAGGTAATTCCATGTCATTTACCATATCCAACAACATCACTTTCAGACAAACAATGGAATCATAGAATCCAGAAACAGTAACATTAAAAACCAGAAAAATGACTGTCAAATTCTCGAACATGATTAGTAGCAGCATCCTTTTATACTGCCACAATATATTCATTAAACATTAGAGTTAGTGTGAAACTATATATATATGAAGGTTAAAAGGGCAGCTTCACAAACTAAAAAATATTAACCTCTGTTAGCTCGATCCCGAACCGGAATAACCCGAGCTCCGACACCGTAGTCGAATTCTGCATCGGAAGTATTAACAGAGGCAAAAAACCGAAGTCGAAAAAAGAGACCTTCTAATGTGTCAGTGAACTGCACTAGTTACCAATATGAACAATTTGCCAAAGATGTGATTTTCCCACTCAGACTTCCATCTTCCAAATTGTGTTGCCAGCTGCGGCGAGCTTGGCACGTTGTGCTGCTAACACGATCGCGGTCTTTCCCTTTTCGTCTTGAGGGAGTTCGCAGGTTTCACCGATGGATCCGGACTTCAAATCACCTGGTGGGATAAAACAATCAACCGAAAGGCCTGGTACATTGAAGGCAACCTCCTCGATCGTCCAAGCTTCTTCCATCTTTGTTTTAGTATGGCTCATTGCGACTTCCCCGAACCTGAAAAGTGTAACAACAGAACGACCGGAATGTGCTATCATGATACCTTCAACGGGTCGGTAATCATCGAGATATG
This sequence comes from Gossypium sturtianum, assembly GCA_025698515.1. Lineage (NCBI taxonomy): Eukaryota > Viridiplantae > Streptophyta > Magnoliopsida > Malvales > Malvaceae > Gossypium > Gossypium sturtianum. The sequence continues at coordinate 3,406,308 of CM046946.1, read as the reverse complement.
AATCGATTGTGGTTTCCCAATAAACAGCATCACCGCCGTTAGATTGAATACGAGTCAGATGTGAGTCTTCGATGTGAACAAGAAGTCCAGTCTTCTGACTAAAGTAACCGAATAAAACATGCCTAATGATCTCCGCCGGGCCTTCACTCCTTGCCTTAAGCGTTTGCGGATCGGTACATAACTTGAGGATGAAGCAATCTTCACCGTTAACATTTTTCTCACCTATGCATCTTGCATCAGCAAACATACTAGCCGTAGTCCTCGGATCAAGACCCTGAAGCGCACGACGCAACGGTCGAACAGGTCCTTTCGCGGTATGACTACCGAGCCAAGGCGTATGCCGCCACACGAGCTTCCCATTACATCCAGCACGAACCTTGCTACCACCGACCGCAAGTTCGACATACCACATGTCCGGATTCATTTGCCAAAGCACAAACCCGCCGGACTCCGCACCTTTAGAGCCGTTGCGATTCTTAACCGTCCTCGTTGCCGTTTCGTATTCACAAGCTACCATTTTAAGCTTCCCCATAGCGTAGGCATTCCGAATCGAGTTTTGCAACTTCTGCCCGCCGGAAGCCGCCGTGTATTGCTGCAATATGTACTGAGCAGAGGAAGTTTCCTGCATCAGTACAATGGAATCAAAATAATAAGTAAATTAAAATGGATCTATCAGTAAAATAATAAAAATATTAAAACAGGGGACTAACAATGGGAGTATCTTTGATGCTCAAATGAGGCAAAGGGTCATTGCAGTTAACATGAACCGGAGCCAATGGTGCAGCCATAACCCCAAGCAACAATCTCAGATCAGACCTCTTATACGAAGCAGTAACGGAAGGGTTCCTCGAAAACTGCCCCTTAACCCATTGTCCTATACCCGCCCCGACCCGTTTCGAGTCCCCGATTTCGACTCCGTCGGGATCAGGACCTTCCATGAGTGGAGCCAAAGCTTCCCCGACTGGCCTTAAGCTCCCGGATCTCGCGATCAATGGCTCCGGTTGTGCCACGTAACCGCCGCCACCGCCGTAGTACTGGTTACTGGTTTTCTTTCTCCGCAAGAGACCGGACATGGGTGAACCGGTTCTCGCCAGACTGTTGGACCGGGAACGGGAAGGTGAAAGCCCGCGAATCACATCTTCTTTGAGAGATGAGAAAAAACCTTGCTTTTTCTCCATTACAGCTCGTTTTTTTCCCTAAAAAAATCCGAAAAAAAAAAGAAAACCCTTCGTTGATTATACAGTGAAATAAAGAAGCAAAAAACAATTAAAGGGTATTTTTATTAGATAAAAAAAAGAGAGCTTTGAAGTTCATTCATGGAGTTTAAGTGAGAAATATAGAGCAGAGCAGAGCAATGAAGAAACTGTTTTCTTTTGGAAAGAGAGTGTAAACGTCGCGACTTTTTAGAGAGCGACTTACACGCAGTTTATTGATTATATATTATTATTATTATTCTCAAAATTAACAATATTTTGTGATTCAAAATAATTAATATCTCAATATTTTGTGAAGACAAGGGTTAATACAATCACATGTCCTCAAAGTATGGCCTAATTTTTAAATTGGTCCTAAGTTTCAAAACGTTTCAATTGAATATCAATTAAGTCCTACCATATTAAATTCTAGTTAAATTATGACATACAGCATATTCAAAATAAGTTAAATTTGTTTATTTTTTAAATCATGTCAGATCTAAATTATATATATCGTATGTAAACACATGTTTATAATTTAATAAAAGTGATTTTAAATATATACTCCATGTTATATTTAGGGGGCAAAGTTATAAATTTTTTTTAGGGTTTAAAGTTGGTTATAACTTTACAGCTTTTGGAGGAAGTAGATAACAATTCTACCATTTTTTTATGGCCAGCACGATAGTTTAGGAAAATGTTAAAATATGTTACAAGTCTTTATACTTTTTGAAAGCTAAAAATTTAATCTATCTATTTTTATTTCAAAAAAAATTAGTCTTTCTATCTTACGACTAAATTGGTCAAATAGGCTCTTTTTTTTTTCAAGATTTAGGGAAATATATCGATTTTGAAAAGAGTGTGTGAAAGCGCGTCCAGCTAAAAACATTTTCTAAAAATTCTAAAAAAAAAATACGTTACGAAAAATTCATCCAACTGACGAGTTTTTTGCCAACTGTGTAAAAAATACATCCAATTGAATGCGCTTTTCATGTTCTCTAAAATTGATTTATTTCTCTAAATATTCAAATAAAAAGGGCGAATTAAATTAAAAAAAAAAAAGGGGCAAATTTAGCCCTATTTTACAAGTCCTTAGAATAAATCGGACTTTGGAATGGCAACTGGCCAGTGACAGCATATATTGAGCGAAAAGGTTTTGCTGCGACTACATTGTTTAATGTACTCGTGCAAGTAGTTGCTAATTAGTCTCGCAAGCCGTGACGGATTTTATGTGGTTCCAGGACGCGAACAATCGTTGGAATTAGCCAATGGCTACTGCGCATGGTTAACACGTGGCGTGACAGTAGAGCGAGTAGAAGAAGAGAAAAGTCGAGGGAGTGGTGATAAGTATAAATTTTTAGGAAAGATGACAGCATAATATTTAATTACTTATTGTTTTAAAAGTTACCGTAACTGTTTTAATTACAGAGAATGAAATTGAACTCATGAAACAACAAAATTAAAAAATAACAGTGTGGTAATTACTATGGTAAAAGTATCATAGAGGGTCATGTACTACGAGTGAGATTATATTTTGATCCTTTTACTCAAAAAATGAATAATTTAATCCATATTTATTAAATCAAATAGCAAACTAGTTCTTTCTGTTAAAAAATTTATCTATGTTAATAATTGCCATGGTTAACGAAATAACCAGATAGTTACACGTAACGTGCTACGTGTACCCTATGCTAATATACAATGACTAGTTTTTAATAGTAAGAATGGATGGAATTTTTAACAGAATGACTTGTTCGCTTTTTGATCTAATGTACAAGGTCTAATTTGCCATTTTTTTGAGTTGAAGGGGCAAAATATAATCCAACTCTTAATATAATGGCCTTCATGGTACTTTTACCTACTTACTACGAATATTTATTTAGTTGAGTAGTAAAAATTCACTATTCTTCAAGTAAGGTTTTAGGTTGAAGTATCATCGATTGTCTTCTTATTTCGTTATTTTTTTAGTAAACTACATTTAATATCACTAATTTTTTTAGTATGATTACATTTTGGCCATCAATTTTAAAAAAGTTACAAAATGGTCATTGAATTATTCAAAAGTTTTCATTTAATATTTTTTTGAAGTCCAGCTATCAAGCTCCAAGTGACAATTCAACGATCGATACAATAGATCGCTACCCATCGATGATTAGAAGAATATACCTCATATCCAAGTCGATCTGACGATCAATGTTAGAGATCAAAGAAGAAAGTTGTTTGGATTTTGATTCACAAATTCATAACGTTCAGAGTTGTTTCATGAAAAAAAATCTGAATTGTAGAAGAAAACGGGAATGAAAGCTTTCAATTGGTGTAGGTGATGCAAACAAAGAATGCCATACAACAATAATTTTAACAGCTCAATGAGTTAAGTGAAATTTTTTGAATAATTCAGTGACCATTTTGTAACTCTTTGAAGTTAAATGACAAAAATATAAATTTACTAATAGTAATAGTTTAGTGACCTTAAGTGTAGTTTACCTTATTTTTTTAATAAATTTTAATCTCATTCTTGACTTTTGCTCTTTCAAATAAGAGATTTTGAGTTTTTTTAATCACATATTTTATTTTTTAATAGTAAATAATCTCCTCACACATGGGATGGGAGGTTCACTTAATTTTTCTTAATTTTAAAATTTTGAGGTTTATAATTAATTTAGGTATTGTATCAAACGAAAAAGATTACGATTGGCATAGTAATGATGAATATATATATATATATATATAGATTGAGTTTTAGTTCTATTGTTATGATATTATTATCAATACAAGAGGACGTGGGTTCGAGTGCACTGAAGCACATTATCCTTTTCATATGGATTAAGTTTTAGTTCAATTGACACCATTATTATTACAACGATCATGAGAATGTGGATCCAAATATACTTAAACACATTATGATCCTTCTGTTTAAGTGTTAAAAAAGTGTCGATTGAATTTTAGCTCGATTGGCATGAGTATTGTTGCCAATGCAGAAGGACGTGGGTTCGAGTGCGTTAGAGTGCATTATCCTTCTATTTATGGGTTGGGGAGGGGCTATTTGTAGCTCTAGGCATTGTGTCAAATAGAGGTGAGCAAAACTCGATTCGATTTAAAAAAAAATTGAAAAAAAAATATTCAAATTTCAAGTTAATCGAATCAAGTTGTTCAAATCAACTTGAAAAAGTAATTTGAGTTTCGAACGAGTTTAAATTTACAATTCGGATAATAGATTGGTATAAATACCTTTTTAGTCCCTGTCAATTGTGAAAATAAGCAAATTAGTTTTTTTCTCAACGAAAATTACAAAAAAAATTCAAAATATTTTTCAAAAATTCAAAATAATTTTAAAATTTCAAAATATTTATAAAAATTCCAAAATTTATATATTTTACAAAATTATAATAATCTTAAAAAGATTCTAAAGAATATATAAAGAAAGTTTAAAATTTTCTAAAAGAATAATTTTGGGACCTAAATAAGTTAATTAATGATTCAAGTTTATCATACTAAAATATTTTATTTCTTTATTAATTTGCTTTAAAATTTTTTCTAAATTTATGTACTCTAACACGAAAGTAGTTATATTATAACAAGATTTTTATTTGACACGTTTAATTTTTTATTTTAACTCGAAAAAATTTTACTCGATTCGATTCAACTCGAATTCCATTTTACTCAACTCGATTTGAAAAAGTTTCAAATATAGTTATGATGATAAAATAGGACTCGTCAACTCGATCAATTTGAATTTTTTCACTTGATTCGATCGAACGAGATTGTTCAAAAAAAAGTTGAAAGAGTTATGAATAATAATAGAAATTGTATCATTTTTTTTATTTCTCAAAATATGTATTTTGAAAAAAATAAAAATACAAAAAAAAAAGCTATGATTTTGTCAATGAAATGAAGGATAACTAATTGCGCGTAAATGGAAAGGTTTTTTTTTTTTTTTAAAAAAAGGAAAACGCGTTTTCCACTTTATTTTCGTTATAGTGCATACAGCCAACAGATACTCCCGCCACTTTTAGAAGAATAAATAATAAAAACATAATTTTTTTTTTCTATTTTAAAGTCATATTTATTTTATTTATCATTTTTATTTCTGTTAAAACAGGATTGAACTATTCTATCCGTTGATCAAAATATTAATTTTTAAAAAAACAATTAAATGGGATAAAAAATTTATTTAAATTAATTTAAATATTTAATTTAAAATAATTGTTTATGTTTTATTATTATTTGTTTGGATAATATATATTTTTAAAATAAACCAAGTACGAACAAAGGCGTTGAACCGATTGACTCAAAAATTACTTTAAATTGGTACAAATTAAAAATCGAGACAAAAATGAATTGGTTTAATAAAATTTCTATTTTTATTTTTTAAAAGTTTTTTTAATTAATTAATTCATTATTGTTGGTTTGATGGTCGAACCGAACGAATTGGCTTAATCAGAAATCAATGGTATGACATGTTCAATCATCAGTCTAGTTATTAAAACACTGAGTGTCATTTATATTTTTCAAGTTTAGGGAATCAAAAGTAAACCTAATTGTCAAATTTAAGTGCCAAAGTGAACCAATAAAAATACATATACCAAAGTAAATTTATTTACTAAATTTAAGAGTAAAAAATTATATTCTTTTTAATAATTTTTTCTTACCTTTTCTTTCTTTATTTCTAATTATTTTTAAGTTTTAAAAGAATTAAATTATTAATTCTGATTGATTTTTTTTTTGTTATATATTTATCTAAATTTAGATTTATTTTCTTTTAATGTGGAGTCGTTCCCGGCTGGGCGAGTGCTTTCTCCACAATAATGATAGTGGAGGGGACTGGTAGTTCAAATCTGGACGATTGGTAATAGTGTGACAGGGAGTCAAGGGTGGTGTTTTGTTGGATGTGTTGCTCTGTCCGAGCGGACCGTCGCTGGAGACGTGAACCTCTCTCATCTGCTATCGGGCACGACGGCAGGATTTTCCCTACTCTGAAGCTGGACGTTTCAAAGGTTTCATTGATTTACGGGGATGGAACTCAACAGAGGTGGTTGGGCTTTCTTTCGATTTTACTCTGGTTGTGGTATTTTTTTTAATATTTTACTTAGAGTCTGTCTATATCCTTATACGATACGTTGTTATTTTTATTAATAAATAATTTGAGGTTTTATTTAAAAATAGAAATGCCCCTGGAAGAGGAGCTTTCACAGCCGTAAGTAACGTGGTATGCAAAATTCTGTGGCACATATGTCATAATTAAAAGAGAATCTTCATATTGTATTAATTAATCTTTATTGAGAATATTAATTAACAAATATATTATTAATATTATTATATTAATGGGCAACACATATTTATTTATTTTTTTTTGTTTTTTGTTTTTTTGCTTTTGTTTGATTTGTTTGTTCGTCAGTAAATGAACTTTATTACATGTGATACTGAAGAGATCATAAATTAATTATGTGATCCCATAATTAATTATACCATTTATTTAAATTTCATTTCGGTGTATAAAATTATAAAAATTATAAAAAAATTACAATTTAGGATTAGGATAGTTACTATATATATTAGTAAATCCAGATACGATCACATGATATAAAATAAATAATTAAACGTAATGATATTATACCACAAGGCATAATGATAAGTCATTTTAATTCTTTATTTAATTTTTTTATCTTTTTCAGTCCTTAAACTTTTGTTTTTTTGTCAAATCACCCTAAAATGGATGGAAAAGTTAACGTTTTTTCACTTTGCTGGCGGTGGCGTACACGTGGATTATCACAGAGATGATACGTCAGCATTTAAATAATCTTTTAAAATTTTAAAATTTCAAAAAACATAAAAATTATTTTTAAACATTAAATGCAAATTCAAGGGTTAAAAGAAGCGAAAAATTAAATAAAGGACTTAAATAATTTTTTTTTGTAGACTTTAAGGGCAAAAAAAATCATTATGCCAACATACAATTTATAATATTTTAAATATAATTTTAACACATAAGAATAAAACGAATATAATAGAAATATAAAAACTTATATTAAATGTGATAAAATGAGAGAAGGGGTGATTTGCTAACCTTCATTAGATAGGTTATTTGTCCAACTTCAAAGGCTTATCCGAAATTTGGGAAGGCTCGAGTAAAAATATCTAGTTTAAAAAATAGGTTTTGGTAAAAAATTAAGCCCATTTAAAATATGGGCCAAGTTTGGGCTTAAACATTTAAGGCCCAAGTTCAACCTAGCTTGATTTTTAAGTTTGTAATATTTTATATCATGCTATTTATAGCACATAAAATATTAAATCTACTATAATATAAACATTAAAAAAATGTTAAAATAAATATATATATAAAATTTTAATAAATAAAAAAGTTATAATTATTAAACAATAAATTAAATATAATTTTAATATATATATATATATTAAAATTAATAAGTCTAAATATTGAATATTAAGCAAATACTAATCATCCATTATAGTGAGGTTTCAAAGTCATTCAACATTGGGTTGGAAAGATTTTTATTTCTTTTTTGACCCTTTAATTTAAATTATTTGAGGATTAGTCCTACATATATAGGCACCAGGCAGCTTTGTTTGACAAATATATTTCTATTTTTGCTTTTTAAATTATAATTGGATTTGTTTTGATTTTTTTTTTTTTTATAACCAACCACTATAAGCAAGAGGGTACAATATTATTGTCTATTCAAATTTGCTTTAATTTATACTTTGAGGATACATCTCATAAATAAAATATGTTATGGAAAATAATATTATTATCGCAAATTTATCTTTTTCAATTCTTAAATAAGGAGATAAACGAGCTTCAGCACACTTGAATCCGCGTCCTCTTGCATTAGTAATAATATTGATGCCAACTGAGTTAAGATTCAATGAAAAGAAAAGCAATTCATTGCACACAAAATGAGGGGATAAGGGCACTATTCCTAGCAACAGAAAGCCCAACAAGGGGTGGCCAAGTGCTCGGAGTAGAAACTTGAATCTTCGAATAAAGTAACCCCACAGTAATCAACAGCTGAAAAAGACCCATTAACAGGCTGAGTAACACCCACTACTAAGGAAAATCATCCCCAACAATTATTTTTTCTCCTAGAATAATCACAGAGATGTTCATAAGTTGGATAAAATTTCGAATTTTTGCCATCTATTAATGTAACTATAAGATGAGTCTAATCAACTCCAACATAGGGTTTATTTTTAAATATTTTAGACTCTTTTGTTGACTAATTGGGATTATGTTGAAGAAGAAAATTTTGAAAAAAAATAATCAAATAGGATATAGTTTTAAAAGTAGTATGAGAATATTATGTTAAATTTTTTATGTTAAAATAATGGAATTATAAAAAAAAATTATCTTAACCATTTATTTAATTTTTTTTGTCTATTTAACCCTTAAATTTGCATTTTTGTCAAATCACCCTAAAATAAATGAAAAAGTTAATGTTTGTTAACTTTACTGACATATTATCATGTTAGCATTTAATTAATCTTTTAACATTATTTTTTAAAGAATAAAATGTTTTATAATTTTTAATAATTTTTAATTTTAAAAATAGTTTTTATAATTTTTATGAATTTTAAAATTTTAAAAAATTAATTAAATATTAATGTCATCCATGTGGCAATCAACGTGTATGTAACGTAAGCAAAGTTAAAAAAACATTAACTTTTTCATTCGTTTTGGGGCGATTAGACAAAAAAATTGAATGAATAGCTACAATAATCTTTTTAATAAAATTAAAAGACCAAATAAATGATTGGAAAATAAGAATTTGACTGTGGTAGTATAAACATATTTTTTTATTTTTAAAATAATAATTAATTACTGGCATGACATACACATAAATTATCACATCAACAAAATTACCAAATATTAACTTTTTCATCTATTTTAAATAATTTAACAAATAACGCAAATTTAAAAGTTAAAATTCAAGCTTTTTCTACCTGCTTTTACTGTCATTGAAGTTTGTATCAATTGGTACTTTGATATATATTTTTTTAATCCTTAACAATTTTAGGTATAATTAAATTGGCTTAATTAGTAAGCCTTTTTTATTCATTTTTTTATTTAATTATTAATTTAATCTAAAGTAAAATTGATACTTAAAAAGAACCTTTGAAACTAATGGTGTAGTCATCAATACAAATAAATTTTATTATTTTAAAGGTAATAATCGAGCCCATAATGTATTGGACTTCGGCCCAGCCAACAATCAAGCTCGCAAGGCCTCGAAAGTAAAATACCACTATAAGCCACGAGGCGATGAAAAATGGCTCTATTTGTACATTAGCCCTTGAAGTATATTACAATTCATAAACTAGTTCCGAAAGTTTTTTTTTTGTCAAAAGTGATGTCTGAATTATCAAATTTGTTGATATTTTCAAAACTAGAACGGTGGTCGGACCAGTCAAACTAACAACTCCTGATCCAAGAGGTAAATGATCAAATATTTTTAACCGCAAGGACCCATTTGCTTGGTGGTGGCTTGTTAGTGTGGTTTGTCAGGTGGTAGATCTATTATGAGTTGGTTGTCGATAAGCAAGGGCTTTCTCTGACGTTCCCTTTGCTAAAATAGTATAAGATTGTTATAAGTGAGTATCCGCTAATAGCGAGGGACCTAATTGGAGGTATGTTATTAGCGGGTGGCCTGATGGAGGTGCGAAATAGGCGGGTGGTTGGTTAATGGATGACCACTCGGGTGGTGCAAGACAAAGAGCTATCTGTGGGTGCTTCTGATGTCGCATCTCTCGTTGCCACGTGTCCAAGCCAAAAAAATAGTATAAAAATATTATATAAAGATGTTTGTAACTTAGCTAAGTAGGATAACATCCTAAGACTATATATCATGAAGCAGATTTCATATCGCCGATGTCAAATGGTGAGGACTTCATTTTATATAAAGTCTCGTGATTTTGATCTTTCAAATTAGTACATAACTTTAAGAGATGATGGTTCTCTCTTTTTAAAAGATGAAAAGTCAAAAAAATTATATTATTTGTAATTTAAGAATCATAACCATAATATTCAATTTTACAAAATTACCTTAATTTTTAATTACCTTAATTAACCCTAATCTTTCAAATGTTAAATACATGGTGACCTAAGAGGTAAATAAACAAATATTTTCAACCACAAAAATGCAATTAATTAGAAGCTAAAACAGGGGCGAAACTAGGCCCTGCCTGGCCCCCTAAAATGAAAAATTTTCTATTTAGGTCCTTTAAAACTTTTAGAATTTTAAATTAGTAAAGGTAAAATTATACTTTGCCCCCTAAAAATGATAAAAATATGATTTAATCCTTTAAAATTATAAAGATATAGGATATTAAAATGATGAAATTACATTTTTACTATCGTAAAAATTATAATTTAATTTTGACCCCTACAAAAATTTTCTGACTTCGCCCTGAGCTGGAACCATTTTTTTTATATAGCTTTCTTTTAGTAATATTTTATGACTTTATGTGTTATATAAAGATGTTTTCTTTGTTATTTTTTAATTTATATATTAAAAAAAAAACATGATGAAAGGACAAATTATTAAATCTTCTTACATGTTATTCAGCTTATGCATGCATGCTTCTATATATAAGCAATACAAAGTGTTGATTTTTCTCAAGTTAAATTTGATCAAAGCTTGGCCGAATCATGATTCCTCTTGTGGCCAGTGTTCTTCTTCAATTGTTGGTGACTGGATTCATTACCTCCGGTGGAGATACCACCGGAGACGTCTGTCGGTTACCGTCCAATGCATGTAGTTATAGTGGGAAAATATCACTGTTAACAACTTTTTCTCTGTTATCCTCAGAAACAAAGCTGCTCTCACCGGCGGTAGTGGGAATTGTCATTAATAGTGGCCCCAACGATCGTATCTTCATAAATACTCCGATCATGGTGGTCCCGGAACGCTTGGTTAGTACCATACATATCTAACTCCTAAACTGTAAACCCTATATTTTATTACCAATTACCCTTTTTATGGTGTTAATCCAGGGATGCCTGACAAGAGTCATCTTTACGCTGACCAACTTATCCAGGGAAGTATGTTGGAGGGTCTTCTTCCCCAAGGTTTGAATATCATGCGACCACCGCGGCGAACAAAGAAGAGGGTAGCTGGGCAACCTATTGTCCTGGAGGTCATCCAAGTCCTCCCCCAGAGACCAGAGTATTAAAACCTGTTTGGGAGACTTATACAGTGTTTCTTGGATGGAAGACTGGTATATATGGAACCATTCTCATCATATACATATATAAAACTCACTTCATATCATCTTCATCTTCCTGTTTCTTTTGTGCAGTGAAGCAAATGACTTGCGGAACGAGACTTTGCAGCAACAATATGAAAATGTATGGTTTTAGAAAATTCTATCTATTTCTGTCCAAATTAAAATTAAGGGTAAACTAAATTGGTAGTACGTATCCACCCAATTATTAGTAAATTTCTTTTTGGTCACCAACTTGGCAGATTTTAAAATTGGCATTACAGATATGTCAATTTAGTATCGATTTTAAAAAGTTTAAACCTAAACTCATTGTGTAGTTTGGTTTTTTTTTCTTTTTGTATTTTTTTTCTTTGTGAAATTGAGGGTTAATTTTGAAAGAATGGGAAAAGATGAAAATTATTATCTTGGATTTTTTGATAATTTTTTTAGTTTTTTAGGTGAAAGGAATCACAGAGAAAAGTAAAATTTCAACAAAAAAAATATTTTTTTTAGCTCAATCAATTGATTACAAGCAAAATGGAGTAATAAAAATCCCGAGCTCATGTCTGCTCCATGGAGCTACAAAAACAACAGTACAACCTACAAATAAATATAACAGCAAAAAAAATATTACACAATGTTTAAATGTTGAGGGTTATATTTTTTTTTTAGAATTAAGACTAAATTAACACAATTTATAAATGTTGATGGTTAAAATTACTATTATGTTAATTTTAAAAGCTACCACTGCTAGCTAGTTAGTGACCAAAAAAGACAAATTTGAATAGTTAGGTGACCATTTTGTAACTTTTCATAATTGAATGACAAAAAAAAAAAAAGAAATTTACTAATAGTTGGGTGACTATTTTGTAAATTTTTATAGTTAAAGTTACAAAGATAAAAATATTAATAATTGTATAAAGTTTACCCTAAAGTTTATATACTATTGTTGAGATGGGGTTTATTATGCAATAGGCAAAAAGAAAGGACTACAAAATCCCATGTCATGCAATACGGTGACGTCCAACAGCTTAGCAATGACTATCTCTCTGTATACTTCCGTGCAAATGCTAAACTCAAATTCCTTGACGACGACGAAGATGACCACTACTTGCAGCCACCAACAGGTTTTGTTGAGCAGCGTGATGCCGATCTTATCTATTTTTTGGAAAAGGTTTGTGCCTTAAAAACGACACAGCGCAGGGCAACCTCTTGTTGATGATTGGAATTGCCTTAGGGAAATGGTAATGTTCTCCATTCTCAGCCTCAGTTTTCGTCGCTTTATTTGTTTTTTTTGCTGCCATTGCTGCTTAAGAAGATGCTCTGTTGTGTTGGACCTACATTGAGATACACTATGGAAAGCTAGCCCAGTATGGGATGAAACACATGCTTTCCTTTGCAAACATATGCAATGTTGGAATTTGGACCGAGCAGATGGTTGAGGCAACGGCAGAAGATTGTGCCGGCATCCATTCCGATCATTGAAGCTATCTTCAGAAAGGGTTCGGTGTAGAAAATTTTGTTGATATGGTTTAATATTAACACTGAACCTTGCTGCTTAGTTTATATTCTCTAAATTCAAATACAAACACTCCAAATCTATGGCATGTGCGAGCCAGCCATATATATTTATAATTTTTAAATGATTAAATCAAATTTTTATCATTTTTACACTACACCAAAACAGACTTTTAGCGGCATTTTTTTGGGCTTTTAGCGGCGTTTTTAAGCGCCACTAATAGTCTTTGCGGCGCTTTCGAAAGCGCCGCAAAAAACGCCGCTAAAGCGCGCCATAAAATTTAGTGGCGTTTTTGTGAAAAATGCCGCTAAAAGTCAAGACTTTTAGCGGCTATAAAAAAACATGCAAAAGTATGGGCTTTTAGCGGCGCTTTTAACAAAAACGCCGCTAAAGGTAGGGGCTTTTAGCGGCGCTTTTCAAAAAAACGCCGCTAAAGGTAGGGGCTTTTAGCGGCGCTTTTCAAAAAAACGCCGCAAAAGGTATGGGCTTTTAGCGGCGCTTTTAAAAAAATACCGCAAAAGGTGTGGGCTTTTAGCGGCGCTTCTTGAAAAACGCCGCTGAAGGTATGAACTTTTAGCGGCGCTTCTTGAAAAAATGTCGCTAAAGGTAAGGACTTTTAGCGGCGCTTTTAACACAAACGCCGCTAATTTGCACAGATTTGCAATGCTCATTTTCTCCAATATCCTACCCTCCCTGCATTAAAACAAACCAAAAACAGCAGCAATTACATATAATTTCAACTCAATACAGTAAATAAAATATTTAAATCTCACTAAAAGTATTAAATCTAAACGATACTTCAAATTTAATAAAAGATATATAATATACATTAATAAATGAAGTATAATTCAAACAATTCTTACAATAATGTTAAATGTCATAATGTTAAAAATCATCTTACAACAAGAAAACAAATGTCTAAGAAGGCGGCCTCTGCATTCTTTGAACATCTTCATCATAACTTTGTCAGTAGTGGAGTTTTTCATACTTTATGTTCTATTCTGCCTCCCTCGCTGCTGCCTCCGCTCTAAGTTGAGAAATTTGCTCAGTTGTACTCGCTTCCATCTGAGCTATCTGGTCTTTTAGTCTCTGAACTTCAGCACGAGATTGACTCCCGGAAGGCATGTACTGCTGGGAGCCGGATCCAAAATATTGGGTCGGGGTAACCCCAGATCCTTGACATCGAACCCTACCATACCTTTTAAGACCCAAAACATTAGTGATAATTTAGTTATAAATATACTCAAGATTAACGTAACTATCAATCGAGCGCGATCATACCTCTCTCGGGACCCAAAACATCGCAATAATCTCATTATCAATCTCCTCGAGATTAACGAACTATCACTCGAAGCGAGAACCGTTTCATACTCCGCCTTCTTCTCCTTTAGTTTGTGCTAATAAATCAACGAAAGAGTTAGAAACGAAATATATAATAAAAAGGAATGCAACATAACTTAAAATTATAAAATTAAAACTACAAACGATGAATTAAAGTACTATAATTAAACATTATAAATATTTATAATAAATCAATTATTAAGTAAATATACCAAAATTTCTGCAGACTTGGATGTCATCGGAGATCCGTCCCTTCTTCCTATATGTAATGTCAAAAAGTCAAGGCGTCCAACTTTTGACCGCAGACGAAGCTTCCTACATTATAGCGAGAAAAATATAATTTAGTAGTATAAAGTCATTAATATTTGAAAGAAATAATAAATTATAATACCTCGGCTCATTTACACAAGCAAAACTTCGGAACTCCATTGTAGCGCGTAAATTTTTGTTTCTATCTGCGCTTGTTCCAACTCGCTCACGGTCCTAAATAATGGAATTTGAATTATGTATATAGTAAATACGATAAACCGAAAATTTTATAAGACTTTACAAGTACGTAATACCTCTCATTTCTTTGAATTCCGAATCTAACTTGATCTTCCCATTGGTACCTCAACATTCCGTGGGACATTTCGCAATTTTTCGTCGAGGCTTATGTCTTTCTTAAAATATTGTTTTTAGCGTGCTTTTATTATCTCTCCATTTTTACCCAATGTCTTCTTAACATAGTCATCAGAGACCTCTAAAGTAAATCTACCCTGAAGAAAAAAAGTTTAAAAAGTAAATATAAATGAAAGTTAAATTAAAGTATTATAAATTACATTCACGTTTTGTTACCTTAATATTATCGAGAGCCTGATTTTTGTTGGCATCAGGCATGTGATGCCATGATTCGTAGTTAATGGGCAACATATTGGCATTTCGTGCTATAATGCCCAAATAGCCTGCTAACAGTCGAGCTTCAGATCCAATAGGATGGCCATGATTGTTTCTCCTTACTTTAACACGATCGGTAGGCTCTAAGTCGTATAAATCTTTAAGTAATGTACGTCCCGCCCTCTGCAAGTCCCCACCACCTTCAAATTGAAAAATGATATATTATTATATTAAAATTGAAAAATGAATCAATAATAAAATTCAACATGCATGTAAAATAAACTTAACATTACTTTCAAATTCTCCAGGCTCATCATCTATGTCCGGTAGACTAGAAGATCCAACAACTGTTTGTTGTTCACTATTTGCTTCTTCTAAATTTGGAGTAGTGTAGACAATGTTTAAGTCTCGTAATCGTCTTCTAGGCATTTTTCCTGCAATACACATGAAATAGTTCAACATTTTAGTAACAAATAACAATAATAGCACATTTAAAATAGTTAAATTATATAACATGCCCAACATTAAAATTATAAGATTACATATAAATAATAAATCGTAAAATCTTACTAAATCATATTTCGTAAATATCTTCGTTCACATCCTGACGAACCCATTGAAATTGTTGACTAGTACTAGAGATATTTTCATTTAAGTTTTGTTCTGGAAAAGACAATGTTTCTAATCTTTCGACTATGTCATCTCTACTTCCACTGCCAATGTTGAAGAAGTCTCTAGGGGTGTTTCGAAGTACAACGTACCAACCCTCATCAGTTGGATCTTCCGAGTAAAAAACTTGTTTAACTTGAGAAGAAAACACATACGGCTCGTCTATCAGTTGTTCTCCGGTGTGAATCAATCGAGAGAAATTTACCATTGTAAAGCCATATTGATCGTTTTTAATTTCGCGAGCTGTATTCACATCAGCCCAATCACCTCGAAATAAGACAACTTTGCATTTTTCGTAATAATCCAACTCAATGATGTCAGTAATAAGTCCGTAATACTCCAGATTCCCTCGACAGGATTACTGTCCCTAGCACTAGCATAACTTGTAATTGAAGAATTAACAACGATTCCAAAATTTTGGGTTCTCCTCAATCTCTCGTGATACCTTGTATGAAATCGGTATCCGTTGATGAGGAAGGCACTATATCTTTTCACAATTCTGTTTGGACCTTATGAAAGCCATTTAACTTCGTCATTAACTTCATTCCGACTCCAAACCTATTGAATCGAAAGTAAATCGAGTAATTATAAATGTTATGAGAAAACATTATTACTTGTCAACGAAAACTTAAATTGCAAACCATTTGGCTTAACCATTCATAGAATGATTCTGTGAACAACTTATTAATTTCTCGCTGATTTAATCTTCGGGATCATGAACGAGCTTTCAATATTTGTTTGTACTCACTACGTTAAAAAAAGGTTTACTCTGTTAGAAGACAAACAAATTATAATTGATGAGTATTTATCAAATTCTAGAACTTACTTCCGAAATGGTTCCATTGAATCGTGATGAAAAAGAACGTATCGATGTGCTTGGACCCACGATCTATCGTCTAATTCTGCGATTTCGACTTTGCCGATCGGTTCTCCGAAACTTTGAAATAAATAAGTTTCGGCCAAGTTATGATCTGTGAGCCCAGCATTTCTACTTGGTCTATTCATTCTTGTTTCAACATCTTCCAAATACCTCGAACAGAAAGTCATACATTCCTCTGCCAAGTAGCCCTCAAAGAATTGATCCTTCCTGATAACGCTTATTGCGGCGAAGAAGACTTCAATTTGGATAGGAACCTAAACATGATATATAACATTATCAAAAGTTACAACTAAAGGCATTGAGGTGAATGAAGGAATAATTTGCAAATAAAGTAAGACCTTTCAATGGGATACATCCATCGATAGAAAACGGGTCCACCATGTATTGCTTCACGCGGGAGATGAATTAACAAGTGCACCATAATAGTGAAGAAGGAAGGCGAAAAGATCTTCTCCAGATTGCATAAAGTCAATGCGGCTCGATCTTGTAGTGTCTCAAGTTCTTGAACATTCAAAACTTTACCACAAATGCCTTTCATTATATTTGACAGTTCAATTACACAAGACGTCACCTTTTTCGACATACAACACCGCATAGCAACTGGCAGTAAGTCTTGCATCAAGATGTGATAGTCATGCGATTTTAAGCCATATAGTCTTCGATCCTTAAGACTCACACATCGAGATATATTTGATGCATACGCATCCGGGACCTTTATATCCTTCAACACCATATAGAACACTTCTTTCTCCGTCTTCGACATTGAAAAAATAGTAGGCGGCAACCGATATTTGATATTCGTAAGTGCTTGGGGATGAAGCTCACGCTGAATTCCCATGTGGACTAAATCAAGTCGACTCTGAAGATTGTCTTTCGATTTTCCATCGACATTCAAAATAGTCACAATGATGTTCTCGCAGACATTTTTCTCAATATGTATGACATCAAGATTATGGCGTAAAATCTGATGCTCCCAATAAGGCAACTAAAAAAAAATACTTCTTTTTTTCCACAAGTCCGCCTTATTAAGATCGTCCTCTTCATCAGATTCATCATTAGAATCATCCCTAGATCTTTTATTTCTTCGCGGGTTGGCCGGTTGATTCATCTTCCCATAAATTAAATTCATATCTTTCAACATTAACAATATTTCGGATCCACAGGTCTGCGAAGGAGCTTCTCTGAACTCTTCAATACCGTCAAACTGAGCACTCTAAAATCTAAATCTATGATTTTCTGGTAACCACCGACGATGCCCCATGTAGGAGAACTTCTTCCCATTATATAACCATTGCGAACATGTCTGCGCAGCACAACACGGACAAGCATAACGTCCCTTGGTACTCTAACCAGATAAATTAGCATAAGCCGGGAAGTCATTAATAGTCCACATCAAAGCTGCACGTAAATTAAAGTTCTCTTTTCTCATTGCATCGTATGTCTCAACACCAGCCCATATTTGTTTTAACTCTTCAACAAGTGGTCGCAAATAGACGCCAATATCATTCCCGGGCCTTTTCTCTCCGGGTATAATCATAGACAAGATAAAGGATGATTATTTCATGCAAACCCATGGAGGCAAATTGTAGGAACAAGCACCACAAAGCCAAGTACTATACGCTGTGCTCATGAGTTTGTAAGGGTTAAATCCATCGGATGCTAGCCCAAGCCTCACACTCCGAGGATCGCTTGCAAAGCTTGGAAATTTGGAGTCAAAAGATTTCCAAGCTAAAGAATCTACAGGATGCCTTAACAATCCATCATCGGTTCGTCCATCATGGTGCCACGTCATTGACTCGGCTGTCTTCGACGACATGAAAAGCCGTTGAAGCCTTGGTATTAGCGGAAAATACCGCAAAATCTTAATTGGCTGCTTCCTTGACTGTGTATCGTGATCTTCCTCGTTACCATCCTCTGTATTCCTATTAATCCAACGGGATTGACCGCATACATGATAGCACTATTGGTTTATCCGGTCGCCCCAATACAACATGCAGTCATTTGGGCAACTATGAATTTTGTTGTAGCCAATGCCCAAATCCTTTATCAGTTTTTTCATGTCTTTGGAAGATTGAGGAATTTTCGCAAACGGGAACATTTCTTGTAGAAACTCTAACAGCATTGTCAATGAGTTTCCGGTCCATCCTCCCAAACATTTCAAGTGAAAAAGACGAATACAGAAAGACAGTTTGGAAAATTTTGATCCCTCATACAGTTCTTCATTCATTTCACCAAGTAACGTGTAGAACCTTGCCGCTTCTTCATTTGGCTATTCATCAGGTACACTTCTTCCCCCTTCAGTGAAAGTATTTCCACCGAAATTATAATCATCGGTTGCACCCAATTCAGGTGGAAATGACCCGAAACCATCACTGCGCATATTAAAAGCATCCCGCAACATGCCTTCCATGTTATCATCTCTAACATTCGATTGTAAGCGACATGAGGATAACCTGATTCATCGATGAAGATGCTCCACTAGATGTACACTCTCCATGAAAAAAACCATTTTTTGTACCCCCGGACAAAGCCATCAACAACAAGATGTTCGTAGACAACTTCACGATAATGCCAATTGATATTGCAACACTTCTTACACGGACAAAGAATCATATTCTCTTGGCTTGCATTTTGAAATGCGAAATTCGAAAAAGTTTCTACTCCATTTCGATAGCATGTTTGCTTACCCTTAACAATTTCATCCAACTCCTATCCATTTCGTAGTTGTTGAAGTCTAAAGTTGACAATAAATTACAGGGCTAAATTGTTAATTTATAATTTATCTAAGTACTGATATGATCAAATATATAACTGAGTACTATGTAAGTTATGTAGATTATGTAAGTTATGAAGTTTGATCTTAAAATTATGTAAGTTATGAAGTTTGACCTTAAAATTATGTAAGTTATGAAATTTGATCTTAAAATTATGTAAGTTATGAAATTTGATCTTAAAATTAAGTAAGTTATGTATTCTTTAAGATTCATCATACGTGGCATTGTTACACCTAGGGAGGATCCATTATATCTAACAGTGAGATATAAGGCAACCCGTCAGGTTTCCAGCCTATATACTTTGAATCTTTTTTTTTTAATCTATACAAGTATTATGTAAGTTATGTATTGTGTAAGTTATGTAAGGTATGTATTATGTAAGTTAAATAATTTGATGAAAGCTATGTAAGTTATGTAAGTTATGTATTATGTAAGTTAAACACTATTAATAAACAGCAATAATAACAACAATTTAGACAGAAATTCTTTAAGATTCATCATACGTGGCATTGTTACACCTGGGGAGGACCCGTTATATCTTACAGTGAGATATAAGGCAACCCGTTAGGTTTCCAGCCTATATACTTTGAATCTTTTTTTTATTTATCTATACAAGTATTATGTAAGTTATGTATTGTGTAAGTTATGTAAGTTATGTATTATGTAAGTTAAATAATTTGATGAAAGCTATGTAAGTTATGTATTATGTAAGTTAAACACTATTAATAAACATCAATAATAAACAACAATTTAGACAGAAATTCTTTAAGATTCATCATACGTGGCATTGTTACACATGGGGAGGATCCGTTATATCTTACAGTGAGATATAAGGCAACCCGTTAGGTTTCCAGCCTATATACTTTGAATCTTTTTTTTTGGACAGCAATAGAATAAACAACATATATACCAACCAAGCAGGATAATAAACCAAAATTTGGACAGCAATTTGGACAAATTCATCATGATATAACAACTGTTACTGATCTGAATTTTGAACTAAATCGTACCTTAATAATTTCAAGAAGATGGTCTACTCCACTCTCACCAAGAAACAGGGGCTGCAGTCAGAAATACAAAAGATTAATAATCTTGACTAACAATTGGATATATAATGTTTTTCTATCAAATGAATATAAATCAGCAGAATGAATATAAATAACAATAATACTGATTTCATACCTGTTAAGTTATTACCACCAAATCAAATCCAACAGTTGCAGGAACAGTAGGAAGTAGTAACTGAAATACAAACAACATATGAATTAACAAATGCTATTGATTAATTATAAAATGCTATTTACTAAAAATTAATACTCACATTCTTAGGACAGTAGTGAAGTCACTCACTTGATTATTTCAATCAATGCAGTCAAATATATAGTCAATTCGATAGTCAATCTAAGTCCTCTTCAATTCTACTCACTTTCAAAATTACCTGTGAAGATAATATTTGAGCTTTCAGATCAGCAAATAATTTGCAGCAATTTAAACACCATAATTAACAACATTTTTAGACCTCAATTACAGCAATAAAACATCTCAATATACAACAAATAAACAGTTCAAATTATAGTACCTGATGGTATACCTCTGCAGCACTTTAACATTTCGATTCACAGCAGTTGAATACTTCAATTCCAACAGTTTAAAACTTCAATTTACAGCATTCAAATTGATCAATTTGCAGCAAAAAACGGATATATATTCACAAAATGGAAAAATATTTATACAAAAAAATGATAAAAGACATTTAAAGCATAATGGGAGAATAAAAATTGGTTATTATTACCATTTTACATGGAAAAATGCACAATGTCTGTTGACTTCTTATGTATGGCAGAAGTGAACAAACCTTAGTAGTGTCTTGGGCTCCTTGATAGTTCATCCAATCTTCAGTCCCGTATATAAATGTTGTTGGCACTTTCTATTCAGATGCACTATTCACAGAAAAAAAGATAGAAAAAAGAAATGAAACTTAGTAGTGTCTTCCAAAAACCTGAACTCATCTCTTGTTGCTAGATACAAGCTAGTCGTTCATATTATATGGCTCTTAAATTAGTCAGCATCAAATTTTCAGTCCTTATATGTAACAGGAAGGTAAATACAAAGAATCTCTGATAAGGGAAGGGTAACTATTCAAAATAGAAGCCAAGGTGCTTGAGCTATTCATCCTTTGCAGCTGCTTTACTTTTTCTTTAACAAATGTTTTTAATAATTTAAACACTTGCACATGACAACTAGTACATCTAATTCCTTTTATGTAAAATATTTGATAATAACATCACATTAAATGCACTCAGATTGGGCTAAGAAAATACTGCAGAATGTTATCTTATGAATAAATATATTTATCGAAAAGCCAAAACACATAGGTGGCTAATCAAATGTTGACAGATGTGATCCGATAATTACTCTTGAGTTTCAAAAGCTTGACTATTTTCTATGTCTGTCCAATTTCTAAGGTATCTAATGACGCTTTCACCACAACCTCACAATGCAATCAAGCTCCATGACATTGTACACTAATACAGCCTCCTTTGGTCGTCTTTGGCGGGAGAGCCAAGAAGCAACCCTCCAAGCTAGGGGAGAATGCACAAAGTCCTGGAGGAAAGAAAATAACCAAAATTTATAATTTTAAAAAAAAAACCCTCATGAACCAAATAAAGAAAATACTTTTTGTTCGGGAGTATTTGCATGACTCACAAAGCTTTCCAGTTCCCATAACTAGACCATTTTCAATCTATAATTAACTATCAACAATCACCATTCCTGATAAGTTTTTCATAGATTAGCTGCTCTCACTGTTCTTCAAAAGCACAAAGATTCATGGAGCTTGTTGATAAAAAATATGATACTCTTAACACGTAATGTGTTTCTCTTTCTTTTGTTTGAGAACATTATAAAACCGATTTCTTATCCCGATCTCAATTCATAGTATTCATAAGAAAATTGATTTATTAACTGAAAGGATATCTAAAAATAAGAAGTGAATAATTTTGAAGGACTGAAAATAACCTGGATACAAGTCAACTTTTGCGTAACTCAGAGTGGAACTATAGTAATGCTCTTTTGCAACAAGTTACTGCATTAAGGAACTATGTATGTGCTCTACAAGATCTGGCACAGCACCCACCTGGCAATAGCCAAGCAAGTAAACTAAATATCATATTATCAGAAAAAGTAAAATTCAAATTTATATAATAACATTTACTTGATAAAACAAAATTATGCTCATTTGGAAAACCATAAAAATTTAATAAATTACATATTAAAAAGTTGTTCCAAACTAAGCGGGGAAAAGTAAAATATATATGTCCAAGGAGAGAGAGAGACGGCTTAAACTTGCAAATGTTCTAGTAAATTTTTACATTTGAAATTATTCTTAAATGTGATATGTCATTATACATAAGAGTGAAATTTAAGTTATATTGGAAGGAAGATGCTGATTCCAAGTTATGGTATCCACTCTAAATTTTGATGAGGCATATCAACTAGCTAACAGCTGATGGAGAAAAAAACAAATTTTGACAACCCATAGAATATCAAGGCTCAAACTAGTCTAGCATTTATTCTAGAAAGACTTCCTTTTAATAGTTCAACGAGAATAACTAGATATTTCAGGCACCGATGTATTTCTACTGAAGAAGTAAAACTAATTGATTATAAACCCTAAACCCAAATTGTCATAACTAAACGAGTAAGTGGGTGTGTAAATTTCAAGGAAACTTACCAAATCTTCACCAAATTCTCACATTACGAGCACAAACTTGATAAGAAGAAAACCAAAATATATGGGGAATCTGGAGTTTCGGCCTTTTGGGCGAAGATGGAGAGAAGAAAACAAAAATTTATGGGGAAAAAAATAGCACACAAAAAATGATATGAATTTCAATTAGGAAATTGGGGAAGAAGAACGTGGGGGAAAATGGGAAATTAGGAGGAATTTCGGAGATTGGGAAATTGGGAAATTAGGAAATCTGAATTGGGGATTTTCGGGGCTACAAAAACGTAAGTTAAATTTTGTGGCGCTTTTGACGCCAAGAAATACAAAGCATAAAAAGACGCCGTTTTAAAAAAATTAACACATTCGCGGCGTTTTATTCAAAACGCCACTAATAAGAAGGATAGAAACGACGGCGCTTTCAATTCTCTTAATATAATTTTGTGGCGTTTTAAGTAAAAACGCCAGATAATTCATACCTTTATGGCGTTTTATATAAAGCGCCACTAATGACAAATCAAAAACGATGTCGTTTAAACATTTCATAATTTTTTTCGGTGTTTTTGTCGAAAACGCCACTAAATATGCAACCTTAAACAGCGCCGTTTTTGTGTGTCTTTATTGTTATTATATGATTTTTATTTTTTGTGAAAATATATTATATGATTATTATTGAAACTATCAACAAATAAAAACAAAGTATAATGTAGTGAATAAACTATGATTATTTTAATACTTATTTTATTTTAGTATCTTTTTTACAGGTAATGTATTTGTATCTTTTTTATTCATTTTAATACTTATTTTATTTTAGTTAAAGTTCATCTCAAATTTTTAAATAACTTAAATTAAATTATTAATTTAAAAAAACAAAGTTGAACTGTTATTTTTTAAACGGAAATAATGACTAAAACTTTTTAAGTTATTAAACATAACAACTTATATGACAATTTACATGTATTTCATTTTTTTTATAAACTTTTTATTTTTACTTTTTCTTTATTTTTAGAATATTTAAAAAAATTTCATCATTTAACAAATCCCAAGTAAACCTTAAATCCTAAACCATTTCATTTATATTCTAGATGTGAAATTCTAATTGTGGTTTAAATATATAGTTGAAACTTTAATTTTGATTTAAGCATATATACACATTATTTTAAAATATAAATACATCAATATATTTTTATATTGAATAAATATAAATTTTTATGTATGAAATATATAAATAAAAAATTATGTTAATTATATCAATAATTGTGTTAATATTTTACAAGATCTGGATCAAATTAAAGTTTATGTATACAATTGCACACTAAACTATTGTTCATGTATGCTTTTGAGATTTAACCCATTTTGATATATATATTTTTTAAAATAATAATTTATATTTATCTTATTTTGATTTATATTCTAAAAAATCCAAGATAAATCCCTAAAACATAAACCCTAGACCTTAAATATTATACACTAAACCAAAGACATCAAACCCTAAACCCTAAACCTTAAATCCTAAACCTTAAACCCTAAATCCTAAACCCTAAGCCATAAACTCAAAGACCCCAACCCATAAATCCTACAACATAAAACCCGAACCCTAAACTCTAAACCGCAAACCTTGAACCATAATCCGAGACAAAATTTTTGGGAATTCATGTGGCCAATGTTAGTGTAGTACAAAACATATATTTTATATTCTTATATTGAATAATATGGGTGTAGTACAAAATGGCATGAACCTCAGTAAATTCCAAATATTTTTCAGTTTTCAAACAGTATCTTTAAACCTTAAACCACAAACCCTAAAGTACCCCAAAACCAAACTATAAAATCATAAACCCTAAACTATAAAACATAAACCCAAAACCCAAAATAATAAACATTATATCATAAACCCTAAAACTCTAAATCATTAACATAAAACCTTAAGTTCTAAACCATAAACCCTAACATAAAAAAAAATTTGCGACGTTTTTATAAAAAAACGCCACTATAGCCTACCTTTTGCGGCGTTTTTCCAAAAACGCCACTAAAGCTCAAAAATAAAACGACGTTGTTTTGCTGAAAATTTTGTGGCATTTTTACAAAAGCGCCGCTAATGCTCAGGTTTGTAGCGGCGTTTCTACAAAAGCGCCGCTAATGCTCAGACCTTTAGCAGCGTTTTGAAAAAGCGCCGCTAATGCTCAGACCTTTAGCGGCGTTTTTTGAAAAGCGCCGCTAATGCTCAGACCTTTAGCGGCGTTTTTTGAAAAGTGCCGCTAATGCTCAGACCTTTAGCGGCGTTTGGTGTAAAAACGCCGCTATTTATCATTTTTAGCGGCGTTTTGGAAATAATCGCCGCTATTGCTCTTTTTTTTTGTAGCGTTTTCCTTCAAACGCCGCTATTGGATAATATTTGCGGCGTTTTTACTTAAAACTCCACTAAAAACGCCGCTAAAAGTCTGTTTTGGTGTAGTGTTAGGGGGTAAAGTGCAATTTTATCATTACTAATTTAAAATTTTATAAACTGTAAATGGGTCTAAATAGAAAATTTTTCATTTTAAGGGGATTGAGGCCTTGTCATCCCCTTGAATTCGCCACTGGTCTATGGTCATTGACCAAAGATATAATCCACTATCTTTCAAACGTGGTTTAAGTCCTAACACACCCTAGTTCAGCAATCTCATCTTTGTACCTAAAGATCTAGATCTCCCTCCCCTAAGTTTTTTTTCTAAAAGTTTAGGTTGTAAACCAAGTAAAATATTGTTTACACTCTCAATGCACTCACAATTACAAGTCGATTAATGAATAAATAAGTGCTAAAACTCACTACACGCAACCTATATAAATCTCCTTCAATATATAATGATTTCGACTTGATAACATATTAAATCAATTACAATCAATAACATATGCCTAGAATATTAGCTAGAATTATAGCTCAATGATATTTGTTCCAAAAGATTGCCAATAACAAGGCATGTGACTTTTCGCAGTGCCAAGCCCAGTGAATGTAACATCCTGAATTTTTGGGCCTATGCGTTTAATGGGTGGATATGTTTAATGTGTTAATTTAAGTGTTAGGGGTCCAAATTGGGCTCAGGCTTAGGTAGAGGCCTTGATTAAAATTATCTGTTTGGGCATTATAGGGTTTAAAAGGTAGTATCTATGTTTAAAATACCAAAGTGGGCTTGTGGCCCAATCTTAGGAGGTGACGCCACACAAGGGAGTAAGGGGCCCAAATTTAAGTTTTATGGAGCCCAATTCTTTTAATTTAAGTTAGCTAAATTTTGGGCATTAGGATTAGGTGGAGTGGATGGCAACAAGGCTAAAATTTAGGGGTTTTAATGTTTAAAATATGTGGATAATAAGCGATAAAGGCTATTATTTAGGAATTTATTTTATGTGGATAATAAGCAGATAAAGGCTAAAATTTAGGATTTTAATGATTAAAATATGTGGATAATATGCTGATAAAGGAGGGAGGAGTTAGAGATAATTAAGTCTCTTTTAGATGAGCTAGTAGATTAAGATAAAGGAGAAAAGATAGGATTTATCTGCAAGGTTAGGTAAGTGCCGAAATTTCTATAAATAGGGGGAATATCTCTTCAATTTCAGCATTTGGGTTTTTCTCTCATTCTTTTCTCTTCTTCTCTGAGTAAAAGCCAAAAACTCCTAAAGTTACATCTTCTTCTTCATTCTCTGCAAAAAGCCTAAATCTCTAAGTCTATTCCTCATCTTCACTTTGATTCAAAAGCCAAACTCTTTCCATTCTTTTTCTTCCTAGCCGAAATCTTCATGTCTCTTCCTTGTTTTCTTTTCTTCTTCTATTTTCCTGTCAGAAACCAAAACTCTTCACTCAAGTATTTTAAAAGCCAAAGACACATCAGCCTTCTCTTGTTCATACTTTTTCCGGGATTTTCCTAAAAGCCGAAATCCCTAGATCTCATCTCCTGTGATTGCCGAATTACTTCGTGGTGCCTACTTGTGCCGAAATCAAGGGAACTTTAGTGGAGTCAATCGCATAGATCTCTAAGTTATAGAATCGTGTTACTTTGGGATTTCAAGGTAAGAGATCTATTAGTTTTAACGTGTAATTTGGGATTTATTAACCTTGGCCAGAATATTGAAGGGCTAAATCTTCGTGTGATTTTTCGGCTTCGAGCAAGGCTTTACATTGAGGATAATAGATCCGGATAGCAAGGACATCGACTAAGAATATTGGATTTCACGATAACAGTGTGTAATACTTCCCCACCATCTAGATCGATTATTAATGTATGCTCATAAGTTTATATGTTGTGATAAATATCGATATCTCGGTTTAATGTTGGAAACCCGAAAAGGGTGAAGCAAATCACCAGGTCAGTGAATGTTTGACTTTATATGATAAAAGCATATTGATTTTATGACTGCATGGGTTGGGTTGATGAAAGGAGGAAGTTATACGTTATATGTGTAGCGGTTTATACCGTGATCTGTTATATGTTGTAGCGGCTAATGCCGTGATCTGTTATAACCATAATATGTTGATGAGCAGCATGACTGCCATCTTGGCGTGTAGCGGTGTGGGTCGATTATAGAAATCCCCAACGGTGTGAATGGCTGGTACGGGGGCGTATAGCGGATGGAAACCTAGGCAAACGGGTTGGGCCTTGCATATTATTTATTATTTTTTTTATAAATGGAATTATTAATCTGTTTTATGGGCCTAAGGCCAAAATCTAGTGGTGCGTGAGGGTTGCACACTGAGTCTCGCGACTCACCCTATTAATTAACCTTTCGGGTGATACCTAGTGCTTGGACCGGGAGTGGAGAGAGCATGGGTGGCCATACAAAAGATCAACTGGATCCAACAAAAAGTCTCAAGTTAATACTTTATATTTTTAATTAATGGATTTTAAATCTCGTTGTAATAAGGCTATGGGCCACTAGTTTATGTTTTGTTTTATTTTGGGCTTTAATTACTTTTAGTTATTTAAAGTCTTATTGAACTAATGTATCTATTTAAATTTGGGTTTTTAATTTATAAATGCATATTTTATTTAAACTATCAACTATTAAATTTCTCTCGAATAAGAAGATAAACTTTAGAAAAATATTTTTTTGAAAATACGACATGTTCTTCCAAATTTTTAGTGACATACCAGATCCGGTCGTGGTGTTTGGGCCGGGTTTGGGGTGTTACAGATTGGTATCAGAGCCAGGTTCAAAACTCGGCTCTAGGGGTTTTTTTTGGGCTCAAAACGTTTTCTAAAGTTGGGTTGTCGAAACATGCATATTTATACAGGTCTGTTAGCTCAAAGATGGCACTGCGTCTCGGCCCAAATCCATCCGGTAAGTATTCTGAACCATTGTGTGATATAATATATGTGGGCTTTATGGGACGTAGATTAGTTAGATTAGAACTTGATGGACTTTAGGCCTAGCTGAAACAACTCTTAAAATCTCATAAGACTTAACTTCACTAAACAAACCCGTGAACAGGCATGAAGACTAGGGTGTGGTAACAGCATACGCATGTCTAGGATTGGATCCTAAGAGCACAGTATTTAAGCGGTCCTAGTGACTCACCTCCTCTTATTTGGAATCCTACAGTGCGTAGTGACTGTTCACCTTAGCCAAGTTAGGGTGTGGCAATGGGCATACGCATGTCTAGGAGTGGATTCGGGAGAGCTTGGTACTTAAGCAGTCCTAGCGACTCACCTCCTCTTCACTAGAATCCTACCTGGTGCGTGGTGACTATTCACCCTAGTTATGAGGACTTGTTGATGGGTCAAAATCTATAATTAAAACCCGAAAGGGACCAGCTACCTTATCTTTACAAAATTGCTAGAAACCCTTGTTTTGGAAAAAAAAAAAAACAACACAACACATGACAACAACCAGAAATCCACAACCACCTGAACACTACTATTTTCTTTTGAAATCAAATCCTTCAAGATACCCCTGTTTGTTTTAAAAATAAAAAAAAATTATTTTGAAAATATTCCTGATTACTAAATTTCCCCTAATGTGTAAAATGACCAAAGTACCCTTGATTGCAAAATTACCAAAATACCCTTCTTTCACAAAATCACCAAGGAACCCTATTTCGGAAAATTATGAAAATACCCCTGTAGGATAAAATTACGAAAAATACCCATGGGTAGTGGAATAACGAAAATACCCCTATGTGTTGAATGTGGGTGCATGGATGTTGTCTGTATATTGATGGTTGAATGTATGTAGTTCTTCGAACTAGGAAAGGTGAACTTGAGACTGAATTGCGAATTCGAAAGAACTACTCTTAAAACTACTAATCATAAGACTGTTCGTGGATAATCAGTGGAAGAAAACCAATAATTCATAAAAATTTTAATCAGATAAACGCGAACCGATAGCATGAGTACAAGGGGGCGAGGACGCTTTAGATGCGAATACTGCAGTGCGTACCCTACCATAGTATACTAAGTGTTTATTTTGACTTTAGAATTAGAGTGCACAGCAATGCGAAAGCATAGTGGTGAGACTTGGGTAGTCGATTAATAGTTAGTTGGAAATTTCGAGGACGAAATTTCTTTAAGAAAGTAGAAGCTGTAACATCCTGAATTTTTGGGCCTATGCGTTTAATGGGTGGATATATTTAATGTGTTAATTTAAGTGTTAGGGGTCTAAATTGGGCTCAGGCTTAGGTAGAGGCCTTGATTAAAATTATCTGTTTGGGCATTATAGGGTTTAAAAGGTAGTATCTATGTTTAAAATACCAAAGTGGGCTTGTGGCCCAATCTTAGGAGGTGACGCCACACAAGGGTAAGGGGCCCAAATTTAAGTTTCATGGAGCCCAATTCTTTTAATTTAAGTTAGCTAAATTTTGGGCATTAGGATTAGGTGGAGTGGATGGCAACAAGGCTAAAATTTAGGGGTTTTAATGTTTAAAATATGTGGATAATAAGCAGATAAAGGCTATTATTTAGGAATTTATTTTATGTGGATAATAAGCAGATAAAGGCTAAAATTTAGGATTTTAATGATTAAAATATGTGGATAATATGCTGATAAAGGAGGGATGAGTTAGAGATAATTAAGTCTCTTTTAGATGAGCTAGTAGATTAAGATAAAGGAGAAAAGATAGGATTTATCTGCAAGGTTAGGTAAGTGCCAAATTTCTATAAATAGGGGAATATCTCTTCAATTTTAGCATTTGGGTTTTTCTCTCATTCTTTTCTCTTCTTCTCTCGAGTAAAGCCAAAAACTCCTAAAGTTCCATCTTCTTCTTCATTCTCTGCAAAGCCAAAATCTCTAAGCCTATTCCTCATCTTCACTTTGATTCAAAAGCAGAAACTCTTTCCATTCTTTTTCTTCCTAGCCGAAATCTTCATGTCTCTTCCTTGTTTTCTTTTCTTCTTCTCTTTTCTGTCGAGAACCAAACTCTTCACTCAAGTATTTTAAAAGCCAAAGACACATCAGCCTTCTATTGTTCATACTTTTTCCGGATTTTCCTAAAAGTGAAATCCCTAGATCTCATCTCCGTGATTGCCGAATTACTTCATGGTGCCTACTTGTGCCGAAATCAAGGGAACTTTAGTGGAGTCAATCGCATAGATCTCTAAGTTATAGAATCGTGTTACTTTCGGGATTTCAAGGTAATGGATCTATTAGTTTTAACGTGTAATTTGGGATTTATTAACCTTGGCCAATATTGAAGGGCTAAATCTTCGTGTGATTTTCCGGCTTCGAGCAGCAAGGCTTTACATTGAGGATAATAGATCCGGATAGCAAGGGCATCGACTAAGAATATTGGATTTCGCGATAACAGTGTGTAATACTTCCCCACCATCTAGATCGATTATTAATGTATGCTCATAAGTTTATATGTTGTGATAAATACCGATATCTCGGTTTAATGTTGGAAACCCGAAAAGGGTGAAGCAAATCACCAGTCGATGAATGTTTGACTTTATATGATAAAAGCATATTGATTTTATGACCGCATGGGTTGGGTTGATGAAAGGAGGAAGTTATACGTTATATGTGTAGCGGTTTATACCGTGATCTCATTATATGTTGTAGCGGCTAATGCCGTGATCTCATTATAAGGGCTTCGCCATAATATGTTGATGAGCGACATGACCGCCATCTTGGCGTGTAGCGGTGTGGGTCGATTGTAGAAATCCCCAATGGTGTGAATGGTGATGCGGGCGTGTAGCGGATGGAAACCTAGGCAAGCGGGTTGGGCCTTGCATATTATTTGTTATTTTTTTATAAATGGAATTATTAATCATTTTATGGGCCTAAGGCCAAAATCTAGTGGTGCATGAGGGTTGCACACTCGAGTCTCGCGACTCACCCTATTAATTAACCTTTCGTGTGATACCTAGTGCTTGGACCGGGTGGAGAGGAACGCAAGGTGGCCATGCAAAAGACCAACTGGATCCAAAAAAAGTCTCAAGTTAATACTTTATATTTTTAATTAATGGATTTTAAATCTCGTTGTAATAAGGCTATGGGCCACTAGTTTATGTTTTGTTTTATTTTGGGCTTTAATTACTTTTAGTTATTTAAATTCTTATTGAACTAATGTATCTATTTAAATTTGGGTTTTTAATTTATAAAGGCATATTTTATTTAAACTATCAACTATTAAATTTCTCTCGAATAAGAAGATAAACTTTAGAAAAATATTTTTCTGAAAATACGACATGTTCTTCCAAAATTTTTAGTGACATACCAGATCCGGTCGTGGTGTTTGGGCCGGGTTTGGGGTATTACAGTGAACATCACTTGTGTGGCACTGCTCACAATGACTATCTCAATCGAGCAAATAACCTATCTTCCCCTTATTATATAGACTACTCAGAATGTCAGGAAAAGGGAGATCGGATGATACGAACTTGGTTCGATAATGATTTGAGTCGTTTTAGTTGCCCAATCGTGAAATTAAGTAAGCGTTGAATTAAATCGAAATAGGTTGGAAAAATGGAAAGATAAGTTTGAAAAGGCTGGAAGTTAGGTTCGAATAAAGGTCTCAAAGATAGTTTAAAAGATGGATGGAAGGTGTTCGGCTAAGGCAAAGGCTGAACTAACAATATATAGGATTGTTGACCCAAATCTTAAAAGCACTTAGATGGATAATAGTAGGTGAAAATAGCAAATAAAACCTGCCCCTCGTGCTTGGGCCAATTTCAATGTCGTCGAGGTGTATCGAAACATGATGCGGCCGGGATCGCATCATCGAATATACAAAACAATAACATAAATCCTTACCACTTTCTATTCTCTATTACCACCTTCCTTTCTCTAAAAAAAATATACTCAACAAGTCTTAGTACTTTCACGATGTAAACCGCCTTATATCATCAATCCCAAACCATGCATCAATAAATACAAACATTACAATCACAAATATTTTACTATATCATATAGGAGCGAAGCAAAAAAAAAAAAAGAAAAATTAGGGCAGAAATTAAATTATAATTTTGACGATAATAAAATTACAATTTCACCATTTTAATAGCATATATTTTTATAATTTTTAAAATATTATATTAAATTTTTATCATTTTAAAGGGTCAAAGTGCAATTTCACACTTATTAATTTAATATTTAAAAACTTTAGTTAATGTACAAACAAGAAGAGTCAAAATAAGAAGTCTAGCTAACACTTAAAATAGAAAATTTTCTATTTATACCTCTTTATAATTTATAAAATTTTAATTTAGTAATAGTAAAATTACATTTTAGACTCTCTAAAATAATAAAAAAATTGATTTAATTCTTTAAAAAATATAAATATATTCCGAGTTCCGACCCCTCCTCAAAATTTCTTTTTCTGAATTCGCCCTAAGGTAGACTATCGTTGAGGGAAAAAAAAAAGGGTAAACTAATTTGCCTGAAACTATTGCAACACCAACATACGTTTCCAAGCTTGGTGGTCATGGAGTGGTCATGGAGGCGCGCCACCAACAGCTATATATACACAGCTTTTGTCAATAATATTAGCAGGTCGGTGTTGTGGGATTTTTCCGACGTGTACGGCAGGGTGGAAGATGTTTACATTGCCTACAAATCCAAAAAAAGAGAAGTATACACTGACACGACTTTTGCTTTTATCAGATACAAACATGAATATGAACTATGGAGGGTTATCAGAATGGGGAACAACAGGAAAATAAATAGTTTATCTGTCAGAGTCTCCAAAACAATGTATAATCCAGACGGTAAGTCAAATCTATCAGGAAACAAGTTGTCTTCTCTCCTGAACAAGATGAAAATGCTATATAATGTTTCCCTAGAACTGTGCAAAGATGTCCATGGAAGCGAGGAGGCTTCGAAGGGTGAGTCAATCCAGTTCGTGATGGAATGGTTAAAAAGCTGCACAGTTGGAAAGATTAAGATGATGTATATCCACCAGTTAGTTCAACAAGCAATGGATTCTGATGAGATTTGCTGTAAAATATGTCTATGGTGGTGGGCTATCAGTCATCTTTTATTTTTTTATTTTTTTGGTTAGAAATATTGTGTACCGAATTCCGTCACTTGTTGAAAAAATAAATATAGTGGCAAAATAAAGAGATCTTTGGGTCGAAACCACTCTTGTATTATTTATTTTTCAACATTAATAAATATTCTCCTCTTTTGCTCATGGTTTTTTCTCGAAAGGATTTCCACGTAAAATTTATGTATTTTTTTTTCTTTGCAATCGTTTTACCGCCATCATCGACGTTTATTATAACATTTTAAAATGTCAGATTTATGGGGCGATCTTTAATTATAAGGCATTAATGGTACATAAAATTTATATATCGATAGTGTATTAAATATAACTTTTAAATAAGTGTCATATAAAATGTAAAAACTTATTCAGTTGCTTTATATAATCAACCAAATGTTGTTTTTATTCATTATCAAATACACTTTATTTTTATTTATATAAAATTTAAATCTTAATCCCTTGGCTCGTAAAATTAAAAATATTATCGAGCTAAGTTCATTCAAACCCACAACTTTTAAAACTTGCAACATTATTATTGTCAAATGAAAATACTTTAAAACTCTAGTTATGTGTTTGGCTGAATGTAATAGGGTATATATGCATTCCACCCTTATTCGTTAGGCCTACTATTTTTAATTATTTAGTTTAGACCTAATCATGAGTAGGATCATGTTTGATGCAAAATTTTAAATTTATTTTCTAGACTTGAGTACGACTTGAAAAATGAATCCAAAATTCTATTCAAACCCGATCAAAATTATAAATATTAAGCTCAAGCCCAACTCAACTCGCCCGTATTAAAAAAAAAATTAGATTGTTTTTTATATAAAAATAAATTTAAAAATATAATACATCAAATACACTAAAAAATTGAAATAAATATTTTCCAACACATTGAAAATACATTAAATAATGAAATGACAACAAAACAGCACTAACCCAGACAAAAAAATCTTACTTGAGGCATGATTCGTTTAGAAAAAGAATTTTTTTTTCAAACCCATTTTTCAATATTATATTTTTATCCAAACTTTTTCATTCAAGTCCATTTTTCGAGCCGAAACTTCTTACTTTTCGAACGGAATTTCGAGGTTTTTCTCAATCCAGATTTCACCGTTGAGGTAATTATTACGGGTGGGGCTTCCGTTGCCATTCCTTACCCCACCCAAAGAATGGCCTATTGAGGGCATCAAGGAATAGCCTTTATCATCTAATTGTAATGGTGTCCTCTAATCTACAGAGAAATTTCTTTGGGAATTTTTTCCTTTCTTTCTAAGGATTTACTCTCATGAAAATATCATCAACAAATTTCTTTTCTTTCAATCCTTTTTCATTGGGTTTCCTTTATTTATTTATTATTTTAATTCTCTGTTGAACAAAATCATAAATTTAAAACAAGGTTTGAAAGTGTTCTTTTGTTTTCTGAAAAAAAAAAGAAAGAAAGGGAAAAACATTAAGTAGAAGATGCAATGAAGAGATGTGAGAGATGTGAGAGAGGGTTTGAAGCTTACTTTGAATAGGCGATTCGAAAAGGATCTCAATTCAAACGGACAGTCTTGAGGCTGTGAATGCTATCCAAGAGAGTTCTTTTGGAAACTCTAATTATGCGCTGGTTAGAATAATTCATTATATTTTGAAAGTGGCTAAGCAGTGAAAAATTCATCATATTCCTCGGGAAAAAACACAATCGCAGATAATGTTGTCAAGATGGTTCGTAACAGAAGTCTAGGATTAAGATTGTTTGAGTATCCCTTGGGAGCTAGTTAATTGTTTTGTATTTTCTATCTTTTCACAAAAAATAAAATAAAGGATAGATTAAAATAATGAGAGAAATTTTTTTAATATTATTTATAAGTATATTTAATAATAAAATATATTATTTTAATGTAAAGTGTTAAATATTAGTAAATATTAAATTTAAAATTTATCTTTAGATAAATACTTTTAATAATATTTTATTTAATAAATTAAAACAATAATAAATTTATTTTGTAAACAAATTATTATTTGTAATAAGGATAAAGCAGTCGTGGACCAAATAACCTAATGTCTATTACATTTTTATTTCATTTCCATCGCATAATTATTACATTTTTACTCTATTTCATTTCAACAGACCAAATGTGAAAAAAACATAAAAGTATTCATGGGCCGGGCTGAGTTCAAGTCAGACACATGCAAGATATTTAGATCAATTTTTTTAATTTTGGACTCAACCCAAAAATGAACTTATTTTTTGTCTAAGTCCGGTCCAATTTAATAAAGGTAAACTCAAGCCCAACCTGGCCCACCCATATTTTATTTTTTAGGATTAATTTTTATTTACATTTAAAAAAAACCCTAAATGCACAAAAAACGTTAAAATAAAAATTTTCTAACACATTAAAAATACATTAAAATGTAGTTATATTGAAAAACACTACCATAAATATAATAAATATTCTATTATATTAAAAATCATTTAGTGTTTATTCTTTTTATATACATAAAAGATATAAAAATGACAAAAATATATTAAAAAATATAGTATAATTTATAAATATTTTTTTTGGTGAATTATAAGAGGAGAGTAAAGCTCTAATAGCAACACAATTAGCGCGACTCAAACTCAAGTCATATCTAGAGCAGTTAACACTCTATCCATTAGATCAATACACGAGGTTCGTAAATAATAATATTTTAATTATTACTATCAACTCCATTATGCTTAATATATATATTATAGATTCCAAGTTTACCACCCTCCTTGACCTAGATCCTCGCCTCGGGACTAGCTAGAAAAGAAAATGAAAAGTGGACAAGTAAAAGGACATGGTTGTAAATGGCGAAGTGGTGTATGTACTAAAATAAAGTACGTAGCATGTAGCATTAACTAGGGTTCACCTACCTTTGCCCTTTTGTTAATGGCGGAAATGGACAAAAAAAAAAAAAAAACCTCAAAAACGAAGGTCCTACACTCTTTAGTAACTTTTTTTCCCCCTCACCATCTGCAGAAACCGCGTGGACCGTGCTTCAACCCACCGCTCATTGTCCCCTCCAGCTGTGTTTCATACTATTATTTAATACACACGTACAAAACTTCACTATAAATATACACTCTCACTCATCTTCTTCACTAGTAAGCAACTTTAAGATATCATAAAAAGGAAAAAAAAAATGAAGCTCTTGTTTCTAACTTTGCTGCTTTGTTCTCTTCTTCTATGTTCTTCAGTTTTTGAACCAACAATGGCTCAGCCTCGCTCACGTAAGCAAACATATTTTTTTCATAATCTAAGCCTTGGGGGTGTGTGTGTTTTTTAATCTTTGATGTAAATTTTTTTTTTTTCGTGGGGGAAATGGCAGCTTTTTGTGAAGGGAAATGCAAAGGGAGGTGCAATAAAGCGGCGGTTTGGGATCGGTGCTTCAAATATTGCGGCATATGTTGCGAGGAGTGTAAATGTGTTCCTTCCGGTACTTATGGGAACAAACACGAGTGTCCTTGCTACAGAGATAAGGTGAATAACAAGGGCAAACCCAAATGCCCTTGAAAATGAAATATATTCGAGTTCGGGATTTAATCAAGCTTAAAGATCGAGGACGAAGAGGCTATATATATATATATATATATGCTTGTTGATGATGTTATTATAAAAATAAACTTGTTTTGTTGCTGTTGTTTTCCTTGGGGTTTTTGTTTTGGTAGTGTTGAATAAAATTTCCCTTATATTTTCCCTCTCACCGCCGTGTCCACCGCCATGCACACATGTTTTGTTGTCTTTTGATCATGGGTGGTGGTGGTGGTGGTGGTGATGATGATGGTGAAAATGGTGTCATTCACAGGTGTCTGCAGGGTTGGTAAAATGCATTTAAAAAGTAGAAAAATGTTGTAACCATTTTCAATGAGGTTTATGAGTAATTTAAGAATTTTGTTAGTCTTCAAACTATAATTTAAATTTTGAATATGGGTTAAAACATATATTAATTTCTAAACCTTTTATTTATTTACTGCATCAATAGATAAAAAATAGTTTTCTACATTTTAATTAGGGCCTGACATTCTCCTCTATATTTTTTCTAATTATTTAATTACATCTTAATATTTTTTCTATGTCATTCATAAGAAATTATTTTATGGATCATTTCACCACATCATCCACGACCCCTTCCCAATTATTTAATGACATTCCAATAATTTTTTTCATGTTATTGATATATAATTTTGATAGTTTTTTACCCTAAACCCCAAACTCAGAATCTTAAACCCTAAACCTCGAACCTCAAATCTAAAACTCTAAATCATAAACCCTAACATTGAACTTCGAACTTTGAACCCTGAATCTTGAATCTCGAACCCAAACCCTAGTTCTAGTTTGAGTTCGAGTTCATAGTTCGAGATTTGGGGTTCAGGGTTTGAGGTTCAAGGTCAATGTTCTAGGTTTGAGGTTCTTGATTCTGGGTTCGGGGATCAGGGTAAAAAACTACCAAAATTATGTGTCAATTATATGGAAAAAATTGTTGGAATATCATTAAATAATTGGGAAAGGGTCGTGGATGATGTGGTGGAATGGTTCATAAAATAATTTCTCGTCATTGATTTATAATTTTGATAACTTTTTTAACCTAAACCCTGAACTTCAAACCAAAATTCTGAACCTTGAACTATGAACTTGACTTTTTAGTTCGAGATTCAAGATTTATAGTTTTGAGTTTAAAATTCGAGATTCGAGTTTAGAGTTTAGGATTTAAATTTAAAAAATTATATATCAATAACATAAAAATTATTAAAATATTATTAAATAATTAAAAGAATACAAAATAACGTAGCGCTCATATTTCATACAACCATTTTTTCATGATAAAAAATAATATAAAGTAATTAAAGGAAAAGGGTGCAAATTACTTTTCCCTTTTCCAATATGTGAATAAAATATTGAATATAGACATACAAATTACTTACTCCAGTCAGGGAATCTGATACCTTCTTTTGTCGCATAAATCACCTACTTTTATTTTTATAAATATATTAATTATTTATTTGTATCAATTTATAGAGTAAAAATTTATAAATTAAAATATACTTTAAATTTTAATACACTTTATATATTAGAAATTTTGTCTCCTTATTTTTGTTTTTAAGAATTTAGCTTTTTTAATTTTTAAATTTAAAAATTCCGGTTCAATTGCTGCTATTGTTAAATTTCAATTATTAAATTTTCTCACATTTTTTTAATAATAAACGCTAAAAATATTGATTATGATTTTTTTTTAAAAACACCGATTTAAACTTGTCATGATAAAAATCTTTTTATGTTGGAATAGTGTTCCTAAGAAAAATTGATGTCGACATTTTAATTGAAATAGTTAACGGTTGTACTTATTTAGATTAACTCGTGACATTATAAAAGTAGAGGGAACAAATTATGTCAAAAAAATTAAAGTATATAAATTAAATCTTAAGCTTCAGCATAGTCTAAGGGTCAAAATTGAAATTTGACCATTGTCTTATAATGTAAAAAAAAAAACGCAAAACTAAAAGAAAGGAGAAGTCACGTGTTGGCTTTAAGACTTTTAGAACATTCAAATTATATATAATCACGTAATGTTTTAAACAAAAAAAATCGATAATATTAATTATTCAAACTAACTAATAAAATTATAAAAATATCTCGACCAATTTATGTTAAAAATGAAGTATAGACATTAAATCATTTAAGCATAATAGAAGAACCGAAACTAAAATTTAACTATTTTTCTAAGCATGAACATTACTTTTATATATAGGCATATAGATTACTAGGTTAATATATGCTCTAAATACTTGTACTTTTTAT
Organism: Gossypium sturtianum; assembly: GCA_025698515.1. Taxonomy (NCBI): domain Eukaryota; kingdom Viridiplantae; phylum Streptophyta; class Magnoliopsida; order Malvales; family Malvaceae; genus Gossypium; species Gossypium sturtianum. The sequence continues at coordinate 3,366,854 of CM046946.1, read as the reverse complement.
ACATTTAAAATTTAGTCCCCTATTTTTATTTTATAGAATTTGCTCCTTTTTGGGACTTAAATTTTTATTTTTAATTGCTAACAAAATTAAAATTATATTGTTAAATTCAAGTTTATTACAATGTCAATTTTTTAATTACATAATTTTTTTTTATTTCAAAGTACCACACCAACAAATTTAACAAAAAAAAATTAACAGGGTTAACAATTAAATTTGAATTTTAAATCTGAAAATTAAAGGGGCTTAATTCCTAAAAATAAAAGTACGAGGACTAAATTTTAAATTTACAAAGAGTATCGGGGACTTATAGCATATTATTATACTATTATTTAAGCCCTTGCTGAGTTGGTTTCACGAGTCAACTAGGCACCAACTTGATTAGGGAAATTATGAAAATGTCCTTCCATAATTAAAATAAGTTATGTTGTTTAAGGGCACTTTAGTCTTTTTACTTTAACAAAAAACAATAAAAATATGTATATGGTAAGATTTGAAGCACACAAATTAAATTTGTAAAACCTTAAATTTACCACTAACTCAAAGCTTCATTTTATTATTTTTTTTTATATCTCTATCAATTGTATATCTATATTTTTATACTTACTATTATTTATGTCATTGATTGAGTCGGTGTCACGAATCAACCGGGCACCAACTCAATTAGAAAAATTACAAAAGTATCCTTTCGTAATTAAAATAAATTATATTACTTGAGGGTACTTTAATCCTTTTACTTCTCAACTATTTTGGTTGAAGTGCATTTAAACGATTTGATTCACACGCCTACTCATAAATTCATATTTGATTCACTCGATCTTCTAAAAAAAATTAATTTATATTTTTAAAGGTGTTAATCCATACATTCATTCATGAATCAAGTTAAAATTGCTATCAGATTCGTTCTTTATCTAACACTTGTTCAAATAGACACCCTTATTTTCATTATCCTTTTTTTTTTAAAGATTATATAACAATTGTCAAATTTTCAATTACTGACTCTATATTTTGTTTAACTTTGAAATTTAATTTTTATAATTTTTAACTTAATTTGGTACCTAAACTTTTATAATGTCATTAGTTAGTCTAAATGTTTTATCCTGATTAAAATGTTGAGTGAATTTTTAAGAATTTCTAATACCGTTAAAACTATCAATTAAATTCAAGTCTATTACAGTGTCATTTTTTTGTTACATGAAGCGGGTATTATTTTAATTTCAATATGTCACAATAGATAATTTAACCAAAAAAAATTTAACGGTGCTAATAACTGGATAAAAAAATGTAAAGGACCTAAATTCCTGAAATATTAAATTTCAAACGTGCGAAGAACATACGGATTTGGAGCATATTTTCACATTCAAATTTAATAATACCTCTATACATTTATATCTATATATACTAACATTAAGAATTTGATTAAGTAAGTGTTACTTATCAATTGAGTCCCAACAAAATTATGAAATTACCAAAAGCCCATTCATTTTACAAAATAATAAATGTTATTTTGAGGGTATTTATATCTTTTTATATTTTGATAAACCTAGAAAAATACATACACAATGCAGTTCACTATCTCAACTTTACGGTTTTAATCAAATCCATATTTAGTTTTTTATATCAAATTTATTTATAATTCTATTATATAATTTTTTTTCACCCACATCTAATATATCTATAATTAAAAACCCATATAACTAAAGGTGTCCAAACAGTTAGTTCAATTATTATATGAATTGAACTACCATTAACGGAAGTTTTAAAACTCTTAACCGGTTCTCAATCCAAAACCTTTTCAAAAATAACACAATGACAACAATAAACTAAAAACATAAAATCAAACATTACATAAAAATTAATGAAAACACTAAATTAAAAACATTATATTAATATTATTTTTTATAATATTTTTTTGATAAATTTCAAAATTATACATGAATTTTGATCTAATGTGCAATTGTATATATGATCTTTAATTTAGTGCAATTATACACGTGAAACTCTAATTGTGGTTCAAATGTATACTTTAAACTTTAATTTTTGATTTAATCATGCACATTTAAAGAAAGAAATAAATCAGTTTATTTTTATATTGGATAAATATAATTATTTATGTATGCAATATATTAACATAAAATGATTTATATCAATAATTGGATCAAATCAAAATTTCATGTATAAAATTGCATAAAATCAAAGTTCATATATAAAATTACACATTAAACCATAATTCATGTATAGTTTTGAGATTTATCCCTATTTTTTGGGGGCTATTATATCAATAGTTACAACCGCACCAAACTTTAAAAAAACCTTAATCTTAAATTAATTTTGATAATCGATCAATTAATCGAATTAATTTAATTCAAATGATTAATTCGATTTCAACATACCTACAGTAATTATCTTTAAAATACCAAATTAATACATTTTCAGAAGAGAAATTTTTTGACACTACCATGAAATAACTTTTAATATTACCAAAAGAGAGGTTCATTTAGGAAATCATTTCTAATAGATAATATTTAAAAAAAAAAACAAAATAAAATCTTTGATATTGGTAAGTTTATAATACTTGTCATTAATGATTTATATATTTTTTGATTTTATTTGTTAAATTATCAATGGTAGTATTATGATAGTCCATGTGACAACATCATGCAAAATAACAATTAAATAATAGTGAGTTGAGTTTTAACTTGATTGGCATAGTCATTTTGTTGGCAATGCACGAGAACGTGGATTCGAGTGCGCTGAAGCACAATATCCTCCTATTTTATGAGTTAATGAGAGGTCATGGGTAGTTCTAGTTCTAGATATTGTGTAAAAAAAACAGATATTATCAAAATCTATAATAAAATAGATAAAAAAAATTAACCAATAATTTAACAACATTATATAATAATAACTAATATTATATTTTCGGCCTTAAACTAAAATTTTAAAAAATCTAATTAATACAAAACAACAAACAACTAAAATTATATCAACAACAACGTTATAAACTCTAAATAAGAGTTCTAACCATCGCTCTATCCGAAAATATGAACGAAAACTTAATTTTTATGTCCTTACAATATATATCAACTTCTGCGACATTTTGATGCAGCACTCAAAATCCTTCTCCCGAATGGAGAACTTTGAAGAAATGAACAATGCTTTCGAATCAGACAGTGAATGGCATTGTGTATACCTAAATTTGCATGTCCCTGTTTTCAATTAAAAAAAAAAGCAAAATTAGAATCATAAAAAATAACTAAAAAAATGGAAATCTGAAAGAAAATAAATATTTAATTTTGTTGTTGTAATTTATAAAATGAAAGTTTGTCTCTATTCGTATTTATTATTAATTTTCCATATCTTTTCATTGTTAGAATGGTTGGTGGTCTAATCAATTCAACTGTTAGTTCGGTTTTTGCATGGACTCCAACTATAAAGAGAGTATGATTAATTGTATTATGCATCCCTAAATTATAGACCAAATTATAAATTAGTCACTAGAGTACTATCAAGAGAGTGAGTATTAATTATACTAGAGTTCGAAATGTTCTAATGTATTGTTTCAATCAAGTCTTTGTTACAATCAAATCTTTTCAGCTGTCTCGTTGATAGCTTCAACAATGTAGTTCAAGAATTCAATTAAATCGTTTAGAAATTTAAGACCAATTTAGAATTTGACTCGATATTAACTCTAATGTAATTATACCTTATATATTTATAAATTCATGGAAATAAAAACAGAAATGAGGATTAAAAAGATCAATACCTTGGAAGCCCACAAAGCTGATTGAATAACAAAGTTGCCATAGTCATGCCCAAAGACTTTTAAATAATCTGGATCATTTAGAATCTCTATGATAACCCTTGCAGAGAGTTGTTCCTCAGATTCTTTCATACATTTCTCGACCACATTGCTGCCATACTTGCTATAACAAAGGCTCACAAAGCTCCCTTGAAGCTGCCCTATTATCATTGATGTAACCCAAGGTAATCCCATCTGAAGCACAAATTGTACAACATAGTTCCTAAAAAACAATTACAGGAATAGGGTTAGGATACGGTCAGTTAGATAAAAAAGGTTAAGATTTCGATATTCAAAAACGAACCCATATTTGTCCTCAGAAAGAAACAAGGCATTCGCCACAATTCGAACCAAGAAATGCTCACTAACTTCATCATTGGCATGGGTCAAACATTGTTGCAAGGCACAACAGCCGCTTTTGTTAATTGCAATGTCCACACAATGTTGTATAATTCCATCCATAAGATGCTGTCCATACAAATAAAACCCCTTTTTGAAATAAGTATAGATACGAATATGTATTAACAATTACGTACCATTGTTTCTTCACTCGAGAATTTTTTCAAGCATGGTTCAAATATATGATGACCATTGCTGTCTTTTGCCAAGGCAATAGCAATAGGTTTCAAAGCTGACAGAAGAATGCATCTTTGTTCTTGGATGTTGATTATCTCAATAAATTTCTGAATTGTCCGACTCCTTCAACAATGAAAGGAAAAATAAATTACATCGGATCAAATTGTATATGTCGTGCCAACATACAAAATTTAATTTATAGTAACTAGGGTTAAATCTTATATCTATTTCTATCAACATTACCAAGACTAGATTAAGTGCAAATTAAATCCACATGATCATGACATAGAAGATACTTAAATCTATCCTTAAAAGTATAATATTTTAAGTTTATTTCAAGTTTAATGTCTAAGATTCGAATCTATCCTAAATTGATTGAGATATTAGTGTTAATATTTCTAAATTGTCCGACTCCTTCAACAATCAAAGAAAAAGTAAATTACATCAGATCAAATGCCAACATACAAAATTTAATTTATAATAACTAGGGTTAAATCTTATATCTATGGGTTTCAAAATCATTGATCATATTTCTATCAAACATTACTAAGACTAGATTAAGTGCAAACTAAATCCACATGATCATGACATCAAAGATACTTAAATCTATCCTTAAAAGTATAAAATTTTAAGTTTATTTCAAGTTTTATGTTTAAGATTCGATTCTATCCTGAATGGATTGAGATATGAGTGTTAATATTTCAAATTAATTAAGATTTAGTCTTTCAAACTATGCCGAAACCTAAATATGATCTCATTCGACCCCAAGCATGCTAAACTCTATAACCAAAACTGATATATATATATATATATATATATATATTCTTACCCGTAGAGATTGGTGCAAACTTGAAAGAACCTTTGATGGCTCCTAATGAGTAAGAGAAGAAGCTGGGTCCTTTGTTCATTGTTGATGGCTTTGAATAGTTTCTGAATGAGATAATTGGCGAACCGATGAACCATCAGTTCATGCAAGTGATCTTTCACTTCCATGAAAATCATGTCGATTTCCCCACGCGTTAATACTTCATTATCCAGTTTCTTCTGCAAGGCAAGGCACCTCTCTCGATCTTTCGCCACCGTGCAAATATCCCCAGCTTTCAGCTCCGTCAACGGCGGAATATAATAATAACTCGAATTCTCTCGAGGAAGCTGTCGAGGAGGAGGGGAATAAAAAGGTTGGTGATGATGATCATGCATTGATGGTCGCATCATAGTAGATCCGAGGCCATTGACGGACCGCATCGGATCGCACAGGTTGTAAGGTCGTTCGAGAGGCGGAGTCCTTCGTTGCGTGTTGGTGTCGAAGTCGAACACGTTGTGTTCGATAAAAGTACTGGGAGAATAATTTGGTGATCGGTCGACGACCATGTTTTGACTTGGAAGAGACCTTAATACATGGCGGCCATTGAAGCTATTCTCAGGAAACAACCCAATTGGTGCTGGACCGAAATCCGACCCAACAATCCTCGCGGGGTTTTCAATGTCGTTTAAATTCAATTGACTGAAACGATCATCGAGTGAAGACTGTTGAAATCCAAAGACACGAACATCATGATGGCTTTGTAACCCTTGGGAGAAATTAGGGTTTGAAAAACCAGTGGACGAGCTATCGTCCAAGGGGAATTCCTGGTTTTCCTCGGTGGGATCCCGCATGAATGCAATTTGAAGACCTTGCATATATGACTTACGCTCCATGGATGATGACAAAAAATTCAGAAAAACAAGGGAAAATTATGACTTTTTTTTAGGGTTTAAAGGTGTTTTGAAGTGGTTGGAACTGAGGGAACACCCCCAAAAACAAGGGGTTTAAAGAGAAGCTATATGAGAGCGAAATTGATAGGAAGAAGAGTTTGAATCAAACAAAGAAACATAGAAATAGATATATTAATTAATATATGTTTGACACTCACAAGGAATCTTATCATGATTCAATAATTTCGTACATGTAAATCCCTAAAATTAATCATTCTACAAATTTTTTTATATAAACTGATTGAGTCTTCGCTCGATTGCCACTCAATCAGCATGGGCATTGTTAACAATGTAAGAGGACTTGAGTTTCAAGTGTGCTGGAGGGCTATGGGTATGGGCATTATCCTCCTATTTATGGGTTGGAGGTGGGCTATGGGTAATTCTAAACGTTGTGTTAAAAAAGAGCAGATATAATTATATAATTCTAAACGTCGATTGAGTCTTAGCTCGATTGACATCGGCATTATTGCCATTTAAAGGTTGAGGAAAGACTATATGTAATTTTAGGTATTGCATCAAAAAATAGCGGAGATGATAAAAACTTATAATGAAATTAATGTAAAAAAATATAAAAGTCAATACAAAAATATATTTTTCATTAAATAATAAAAAAACAATTATTTGTTGACAATGTTAGAATTATATGTTTATAATTTCCAAAAATAAATTAGGGACTTTTATAGGTAGGTTCAGTAGTAATAATATCATACATAATTGTTTAAGTTCGACTTAATTTAAAATATGAGTTTTTAATTTTGCCAAATTGGGTTTTGCTCAGCGGCGGTGTCAGCCTCCGGGCTGATTATCGCCCGCCTTTTTCCTCTCTCATCAACCATCTCTTTTTTTCTTCTTCTCATTCACTACATATGTATTCTCTCTTTTCAGTTTACAGATCTATTTTGTGGGTATCTTTGTTGTCTTCACAAGTTATGATGGACAAATAGCTGTGCCTGTTGTTCGCTAAAACTCCATCGACCACCAGTAGTTTTTCTTGAAAAAAAATTTATAATATTTGAATTGATAAATAAGTTAATGTATTTTAATTATATTTAACACTTTAAATAAATATATTATTTTACACTAATTATAGTAATTAAAAAACAAAAATTTAAAATAAATAGATATAAAATATATTTATAAATAAATAGATATAAAATATAAATATGGATAAATATAGATAAATTATAGATAAATTATAAATTATCAAACATTATTATTATAAAAAAAATATTAAATTTAAAATATAGATTGACCCTACCTAATCCATGAATGTATTTTAGGCCCAAGCCCATTTAATTATTAAAAATAAGAAATAACATTCTATTATAACTTCCATCTAGATTTGTTCATGGGTTGGGCCACCCAAAAAATAAGAGGATTTGGGCAAAAATATAGGTTTGGACAAAAAAATAAGATCTGTTTTCTAAACGGGCTAGGTTTCAGGTAAGCTTTTTTTTTTGCTCGGGCCTGGCCCAACTTGAATTTGCAAAAAAAAAGAAAGAAAGAAACTATGGGTTTTTTTTTTTTACTGTTTTTCATTGTTTTGCTATCATTTCGTTATTTTATTACTATTATTTTTATAGTTATTGTTTGAATATTACATAACTGTTATATTATTATTAATTTTGCTACTAATGTAGAGGTAATTTGCTTGTTATATAAGTTAAAAACTAAGTTCCTACTCCCGACCCATGTAATAAGCTACACCAAGTAAGAAGTGTAAAACAATTAACTTATAAGGACCACCATTGTATAACCATTCATCAACAGATGCCGCTTCCCAGATCGGGTAAAAGTGCAAACCTATAGCTGCAGAAGTAGGAATAATGGCACCAGAAATAATATTGTTTCCGTAAAGTAGAGATCCAGAAATAAGTTCACGAATACCATCAATATCTACTGGAGGAGCAGCAATGAAGGCGATAATAAATACAAAAGTTGCGGTCAATAATGTAGGGATCATCAAAACACCAAACCATCCGATGTAAAGACGGTTTTCAGTGTTGGTTACCCAATTACAAAAGCGACCCCATAGGCTTTCACTTTTGCGTCTCTCTAAAATTGCAGTCATGGTAAAATTTTAGTTTATTTAATCATCAGGGACTCTCAAGTGCACAAATTATCTAGAACTAGATAATTAAAGGCTTGTTATTCAACAGTATAACATGACTTATATACCCGTGTATTTTAGTGTTTTTCATGTATTTGATGTATTATATTTTTTAAATTTATTTTTATATAAAAATAAAATAAAAAATAATACGAGTAAGTTAAATTTGAGTTTTAACATTTTTATACAGAATTTATGCAAAATTTTAGACCCAAGGGCCTAATTTTTTTCCTTGAACCGGCCCAGCAGACAACTCTACTCCCACCTCTTTTTTGCCTATATTCTTTTGTTTCCCTCTTTTCCTTCTTCAATCTCATCGCGCGCAGCGCAAAAAATCTCCCTCTCTTTTCTCTTTCTCTCTCTGTATATTTCGCTCAACGCGCGAGATTCAAGGTCAGTTCATCTACAACACCTTTTTTTTTTTTTAAATCCTTTTCCTTTTAGGGTATTTATTTGCTTTCTTGTTTGGTTAATGAGAAAAAGAAAACACAGGCTAAGAAAAAAAATCAAGAAAAGATGCCGAACGGTGGAAGTTTTTGATCGTTTCCTTTACGGAGCTGATAATGTTAGCTTGGGTTACTTACTTTTTGTGTTCTGAGTTTGGGGTTTTCTTTTTTAATGTACGTATGTTTCGTGCTTGGTGTAAATTTTTTTTAATTTGTTTTAAGTTGTTTGAGTGATTTTTATTTTTTTTTGTTTGATGGAACTGAATGAAAATTTACCTCTAGGGATTTGATTTAGAATGTGCTACCTGGATGTTAAAGATTTGTTCTTTTAAGTGCTGAATTTTTTTTTTTGAAGTCAAAGTAATATTTAGTGCAGGACAATGGTTGTGAATTAAGGAGCTATACGTTTGAGAATGCATATTCTGAAATGTGTATTGGGGGGCTAAAACAAAATTTTAGTAGTTTGGGGAAGGTGAAAATTTTGTTTTAAAAGGGCTTAAATTGAGTACTTTATAATTGAAAGGGACTGAAGTTAATATTGTACCACTTAGCTAGGAGCTGCCTTGGTCTCCCTCTAGCCCCTGAGTTTTATCTGATTGATTTTTATTTTAGTTTATATTTTTTACATTAGGTGTTTTGTACATAATGCTGAATTATTAGATTGTTTTTAAGTATATTTTTGTTTCTACTGCCTGTTTTTGCTAGCTTATTCTGCTTTCGTTTTGGTCAAGAATTTGTCATGTCAAGCTAATAAAATAATGTTCAAAGGTATAAAATATAGGGTCGGGTTCATCACATTTGGTTTAGGGGCTAGCTTGGAGAAATTAATAGTTGTATTTATTAGTGTCTGGTAAACTTCGGTCATTAGCCTATAAGTAACCAAGTAGTAAAACTGACATTGGTCGGGTTTCTAATGAAGCAATATCTTATAGTTTTTTTTTTTTTATCTTATTCATTGTTAGTGGTCTATGTTTTCTGTAACCTTAGACTGTCCATAGTTAGTATTTTGATTATTTGGTTGGTTAATTGATGTTGGTCCCTGTAATATTTCCATCTTGCAGACTTTGTTAGCTGAGTTAGATTGTGAACTGTCCGCTGCTGGCACGAAAGCAACATAAAACTTTCTTACAAATTTTGATTGGTAAGACTTGTTCTTTTTGTTGTCAATTTATTTATTTGTTAAAATTAAAAATTCCCAACTTATTGCGGTAATATCGGTGTTGGTATGTGGCATTTCTAGCCTTCTAATTGATATGATCGAGGTTGAACATATGGGCGGTTCTTCATCTCAAGCAAACAGTGAAAATGGGAACCATTCCCATTTTCACCCTGAAGAAAGTACATCAGAACTGGCCAATGAAATTCGTAGTGAATGTTTACTTACTGAAGCAAATGGTTCTGGATTTATGAACACAGAAACATTAGAAGAGACTGCTGAACATTCCCAACCACTTTGTAATGATTTGTCCAAGAATACTATTAGTGAAAGTTTAAGGTTGTTACCCGAAGATTCAAGCAAGAACATCCAGGCTGATCAGATTTCATCTCCCCAACTTTGTAGTGCAGAGCCAACAGTTATCTCTGGTGAACTGCCAGAGCAGCAACAACAGCTTGATTCTCAAAGTTTACCCAATGGTATAGGAAATAGTTTATCTACTGGTGTTTCTAATGAAGCCGTGGAATTGAATCCCAAAGATATAATCATGAGTAATGGTGGCAAGCATTTACAATTACCTTCTAAAGATGCAAACCCTTTAGGATTGCCTCAAGAACTTGCTTCAACAAATCCTACCATTCAACAACCAGATCACCATTGTGAAGACATGTCCAAAGATTCTGGCCTGGAACAGCATGAAACAACGCCTAAAAATTTGGTCAAGAATTCTGGCCAACGCAAGGGTGGAAAAACTTCCAAACAAGTACAGAAAAAAAATCTAAGATCTTTGAGAAGCAGTGACAGGGTTTTGCGCTCAAAACCACAAGAGAAATCTAAAGCTACTGAGTCGAGCAAGAAATCTACTGCTACTGAGTTGAGCAAGAAATCTACTGCTACTGAGTCGAGCAAGAAATCTACTGCTACTGAGTCAAGCAAGAAATCTACTGCTACTGAGTCGAGCAAGAAATCTACTGCTACTGAGTCGAGAAAGAAATCTACTGCTACTGAGTCGAGAAGGAAATCTACTGCTACTGAGTCGAGAAGGAAATCTACTGCTACTGAGTCGAGCAAGAAACCTACTGCTACTGAGTCGAGCAAGAGACCTACTGCTACTGAGTCAAGCAAGAAATCTACTGCTACTGAGTCGAGCAATAATTTGACCAATGTTGGTCCTAGCAAGCAGCAAAAAAGGAAGAAGAGGAAGAGGGAGAAGGAGAAGGAGAAGGAAGAAAAAAAAGAAGTTTCTGATGAATATTTAAGAATCAGGAAGCATCTTAGGTATTTATTGAATCGAATAAGCTATGAGCGAAGTCTGATTGCTGCATATTCTGCGGAAGGCTGGAAGGGACTAAGGTGTGTTTGTTATACCATTTAATGTTGCATCTCTTTGCTACAATGTTGTTTATGAGCTAATTATCATTACAATGTCACAAAATGTTTAAGCATCTAACAATGCCTTGTAATATTCACTGTCTGATATTACCTGCATACTACCGTGGATAGCTAATGTCTGTTTGTTGCTTTGGAATGTTTGTGTAACCTGCAGCCTAGAAAAGTTAAAGCCAGAGAAGGAGCTTCAACGTGCTGCATCTGAAATTCTTCGACGTAAATTGAAAATTAGAGATTTATTTCAACGTATTGAGTCATTGTGTACCGAAGGAAGGCTTGCAGAATCTTTATTTGATTCTGAAGGAGAAATTGACAGTGAGGATGTAGGAAAAGCATAATTATAAGCATTGTTCATATATTCTTAGTTGCTATTTTCTCATTAATTATAATAATTTAAGTCTTGGAATTGGAAATGCTTAGACATAAAATCCTTTAATTGCAGATATTCTGCGCATTATGCGGGTCTAAAGACATTCCTGCCAACAATGATATCATACTTTGTGATGGTGCTTGTGACCGAGGATTCCATCAATACTGCTTGCAACCGCCTTTGCTAAAAGAAGACAGTAATACTCTTCCATTACCTACTTGATGGTACTAATTTGATATATTGGGTTTTGAATTGTTTTAATCTTGATAATACTCTTCTTTTGCGCCTCTTCTCTCTTGTTACAGTTCCTCCAGATGATGAGGGTTGGCTATGCCCCGGATGTGATTGCAAATTTGATTGTATCGAATTAGTTAATGAATCTCAAGGAACAAATTTTTCTCTTGAAGACAGTTGGGAGGTCAATAACGGTTTTTCTTTCTTTTCATTAGTTAGTACATTGAACTTTATTTTATTCCTCATTGAGCTCCTTCCTATCAACAGAAAGTCTTTCCAGAGGCAGCTCTAGCTGCAGGCGGACAAAATCAGGATCCTAACTATGGATTACCTTCAGATGATTCTGATGATAATGATTATAATCCTGATATTTCAGAAAATGACGAAAAGGATCAGGAAGATGAGTCAAGTTCTGATGAATCTGATTTCACTTCAACATCTGATGAAGTGGAAGTGCCAGCTAAAGTTGATCCTTATTTGGGGCTTCTATCTGACGATTCTGAGGATGATGATTATAACCCTGATGGTCCGGATCAGGATAATGACAATGTGACTAAGTCGGAAAGTTTAAGTTCAGATTTTTCCTCTGATTCTGATGATCTTGGTGCTATGTTAGTAGATGATATTTCTTCTCAAAAAGGTCACATGTCTAATGGTTCTTCCAGAAAATCCAAGAGTAAAAAACCTAAACTCGGTGGAAAGAAGTCTTTCAACAGTGAGGTGTTAACAACAATGGAACCAGCTTCCGGAGAAGATGATGCTCCTGTTTCTGAGAAACGAAGCATTCCAAGGTTGGACTACAAAAGGCTATATGATGTGAGTGCCATTTTACAGACATGATTCTCTCCCGTCATTAAATCAGCTCCTTTTTTTTCCCGCATTTAGGAAACTGGTGAAGATCCATTGTCGTCATAGTTCATCTGACTTTGTGCTTGATGGAGTCGGTCCTAAGTTGCTTATATTTGGTGTCCTTTCATCTGTTCAATCATCTAATGTCTTGGTCATTTCCTTTGTGATTTGCTCGTCTTTCTTTTTGTGTACATACAGGAGACATATGGCAATGTTCCTTCTAGTTCCAGTGATGACGAAGATTGGAACAATGGCACAGCACCAAGAAAAAAGAAGAAACGTAATGCTGAAGTGGCTACAACATCAGCAAATGGAAATGCTTCTCCAACTGGTAGTGTCTTGGTTTCCAATGGTTTAAAGAAGAACCCAGGAGAGAAGCGTGCACCTAGGAGAAGCGCCAATGGTTTAAAGCAGAACCGAGGAGAGCAGCATACACCTAAGAGAAGTGCCAATGGTTTAAAGCAGAACCCAGAAGAGGATCATACACCTAGAAGACGCACTCGGAAGAAGTCAAATCAGAAGGGTGCTGCTAAATCACCTGCTAAATTACCCAAAGCCACTCCTAAATCACCTGCTAAATTACCGGAACCCACTCCCACACCTGGTTCGAGCGGTAAAAAGGATGGTTCATCGACATATAAAAGACTAGGAGAAGCTGTAACGCAGGTAAATATGGGGTTCTTATAAGAGTTCTATAAAGTCACGAGCAAGACAAAAAACTTAGTATAATCAAGCTTCTGATTGTGAAACAGTAGAGATTAATTTGATTATTATTTATTAATTTCATGGAGATCTTGTTTTGCAGGGACTTCAAAAATCCTTCAAGCAAAATCAGTACCCTGATCGAGCCATGAAAGAGAGTTTGGCTAAAGAGCTTGGAATTACGTTCCGACAGGTCTTTAGCTCATCAACATGGTTTTGTTTGTTCTTCTGGTTTTTTATTTTCGGGCTTCTTATATCGAAAGACTTGTGTGCAGGTTAGCAAATGGTTCGAAAATGCTCGCTGGTTCTCCAACAATTCAAATAATGTTTCTGGAGCATCATCCAAAAAAGTTGCAGGTAATGATATTACCCAATCGGCTCGTCGAAAGAAGAAGTGAAAAAGAAATGGAGATACGATAAAATGGTGTCTCGGAATTCAGGCTGTTGATGTAGTATCAAAATCTTGATAAGAGATTCAAAAATCTTTATATCGAATGCAACATGGAAGGCGATGAATTTGTTGTTTGAGAAGAATGAATTTTACAATTTTAGATTCGTCTCCTTGGATAAAATTTTAACCAAACTTTTTTTAAAAAAAAAAAAAAAACCCTTTTGTTGTCTGTATTTTGTAATTTACTGATTCAAAAGAACCTTTTAAGACGAAACAAGTAGGGATGTAATCACAGTTTTATGAAGCTTGAACTCGATTCGAAGTTTCGTTAAAGTTTTAGTTGAGATGTTTAACCGAATGTGATTCAGTAATTTTTGAGTTGAGTTGGAGTCGAGTTGGAGCAGTTGAAGTTAAGGTCATTGTATGATACAATTATCCAAGTTCACTAAACGATCCCGAGGATTCAGCTTGAAAGAACGAATGGGAATGGGATTAACAGTATCTTGTGTGGCAACGTCGGTGGGGAGCAAGCGGCCAGCCACCGCGACAAGGTTTGGCTCATCAATCTCATGTATGCTTAAATTTGTAGCTATTAGTGTCTGTATTCTGCTATAGTTTGAGAATTTTTTCCACTTTTCAAAATTTTAAATTCTAGTTCTGTTAAACTCGTTAAGTTTTGTTATTTTCGAAAATTGATATGCTAAAAATATTATCATGTGGAAAAATATAAGGATTTGGAATTTTAAAATTTAAAAAGTTTAAGGATTTGGAATGAAGTATGGATCAAATTTACAATTATACGCACAGTAAATAATTAGTAATTGAATTTAATCAAAAAAAATTCAAAATTTAAAAAGTATATAACTTAAATCTGCAATTTTCATAAAGAACAAAAATTAATAACAAAATTTAACCTAATTTTACTAATTCAATTTTTAGAATTATTTTAATAATAAGCCATTAAGTAATTTATCAATCCTACGATCCATCAATTGATACAAATTGATAAAAAAAAAAACTTTTTTTTATCTTAATATTACATGTAATATTGTTACTTATTAACTTACGTAACCCAATTTGTTACTTTTTACCATTATCCGTTAACAAATTAGTTTTCTTCATTGTCTATCAACCTAAGGCTTAAATGGCCCTTATCTACAACCATAAGTACCACTTGGGTCAGAGTGGTTCAAGTCGCCCTATGTTCAAGTAGCTCAATTATTATTCACACCCCTATAATAACGTTTCTCTCAGAGTCTTGTAGTTCAAATCTCCACCAGTTAAGATGCCCCCTCCATGAACCATACAAGACTCTCCACGAAGGCTAAGGATAACTCCGCAATAGATTAACTGCCCGATAGATGACACTTTAAAGATTTCTCCCCAAAGAGCTGGCCTACCCGCAACAGGTTGTAAGTTGGGTTTAGAAGATAAAACACAAGGTAAATGAGAATATTAACAAACATAAGACTGGATTAGTTATGAAAGGGTTTACACAGCTTGAGAGGTATAGCCATTTTTTCTCCGATTGCCAAAACGACAAAATTCTAGACTTGGACGACTCTTATAAATGTGCATAATTATAATCATATTGACAATTGGGATTTTTTTTTTTTAAATAATTTGATTCATCTGTTTTAAATATACACTACATCAGATTTGAGTTAACATTTAACACACAGGTTAATGGTTAGGCTAACTAAAGGATCTGATTGATATAATACTCTAATAATTTGAGAATTTATACTATTATTTAAATCCCCTGATTGAGTTAGGGGAAATTGCAAAAATGTCCATTCGTGATTAAAATAAATTATATTATTCGATGGTCCTTTAATTTATTATTATTTAAAAACAAGCTAATAAAAAAATTACATGTGATGGGATTTTAATCTGTGCTAGTCATCATTTAACAAAACATTAACATTACCACTATCAATTGTATTGATAATGTTGTGTTGGTGTCACAAATTAACTTGACACTTATTTGAGATTGATGACAGCTAGAGTTGTCCATGGGATGAGCTGAGCCCTAATAAAATTTTAGGTCCGATTGATAGGCTGACACGACCCGACCCAAAAAATTAGCCTAAATTTTTGCCAAAGCCCAACCCAGATTATGTATGCTAAACCTAGGCTCGAATCGACCCGGCACATATTAAAGCCTAAATTATCGATACAATAGGAAAAGTATCGATACTTGCTATGAGGTATCGATACGTTGGGGAGGGTATTGATACTCAGACAATTTTTCTTTAATTTTCAAAACATTGAACCTTAAAACAGTATCGATACCGGGCAGGGTATTGGTACTCAGACAATTTTTCTTACTTGAGGCCCGATCCGTTTAGAAAACAGGCCTCATTTTTTGTCCAAACCCATATTTCGGACCTATATTTTTGTCCAAATCCTCCCAATTTTCGAACAGACCTTCAAGCCTGGTTAGGTGGCCCGACTCATTGACAACTCTAATGACAATAACGTGATAAACAATTGTTGCGCATTTTCTTATTTAAATTTCATTTTATTCACAATTTAATCAGTTTTTCATTTTAATATTATACATATTTCATGTGTTATTATTAATTAGTTTCAAATAATATGTTTCATTATTCATTATATGTTACTTTTAAACTAACGTCTGTGTTTTAAATAAATAATAACATCATTAATTGAGTTGGTGTCACAAGTCAACTCGATACCAACTTAAGAAAAATGACAATAACATATAAACAATTGAAGTGCATTTGATGTTCTTAAGATGATATATTTTTTTTCTATTTAAATTTCTTTTTACTCACAAATTAAACTATTTTTTAATTTTGTAAATATTAGTTTCAAACATTATTTTCATTATTTATTACACCTTATTTTCCACATGCAAACGCAATTTCTGGTTTAATTAGAATGTTTTGAAGTTGGAATCAATTTAGAATATAAATCATAGTTCAAGGACTTCCAGAGAATTAACCCAAAATTTTTTAATGAATAAGTTATTTCAATTTAGTCCTTCATTCAATCCTCTGTACCCCACAAATCCCTCACGTTTTCACTCTTACAATCAAACTCTGCCATGTAATCCCTCACTTCTTTTCTGATCATCTCTTGCATCGCCGCTGGTGTAAGCGCCGCCGTTGCGGCTGGTGCAAGCGCCACCGTCGTCATATTTGTCCCGGCCACTTGCTTTTCCTCCAATGGTTGTTCATTCTTCTTCTCCGATGAGCTACTGTTATTGAACTCGAACGATTCGTTCCATGAACGTCCAAGAGTAAGCTCAGTCGAAACGACGTCAGCGGAGTGCCGATTCGACTTTGCGACGCTCAATCCCAAATCGCTGACTTCAGAACCCGAAGGACTCTCCCTTCTTGGGGATTTCGCCGATCTTTTCTCCGATTCTTGAACCGAATCGCCGTCTTCCGCCTCCGAGAGCTTCCTCTTCAACGTCGAATTCCAATGGTTCTTGACCGCGTTGTCCGTACGGCCATTGAGGAGCCTAGCGATGGTAGCCCACTTGTTGCCGTACTTGGCGTGGGCTTTCACGATGACCCCGTCTTCTTCCGACGTGAAAGCGCGGTGCTCGACTTCCGGCGATAGCTGGTTGCACCACCGTAACCGGCACGATTTACCCGACCTGCCGGGGATCGACCTCGATACCAACGACCAGTTCCGAGCGCCGTGCCGATGCACCAGCTTCCGCAACAATTCGTCCTCCTCGGGACTCCACGGTCCTTTGACTCGGTCAACATCTCGATCCATTGGCTTAATAGCAACAAAGTTGAACTCACATCGGAGATTGTAGCGGCCGGACGGTCGGAGATAAACGGACAACAAGGCCGGTCCGGTGGTTGAACCGTTGAAGGCTTGGGTTTTTTCGAGATGTGATGAAGTTGTTGAGTCGTCGAGGGGTTTTTAAAGGGGAGGGGTTGCGCCGTTACGGCAACTGATAGAAGCCGGTTAAGTAATACAGGTAATAAGTGTTAAGTTAACTGCTGGTTTAACGGTGATACAGCTGGATAACGCTTTACGAGAAAACTGACGGTGCGTTGGATTAGTTGAGAAAATTTGGAGTTTCATGATTTGACTCGTACCGTTATTGAAGTACTGAAATAAGAAGAGGGTAAAAACACCTCTCCATTCCCTTTCAATTTTGAAATTAAGCAAATTAGTCCCTTTCAAAAAAAATCAGAGCAATTTAATCCCTATAAATTTAGAAAGTGAGAAAATAAGGACAATTAATCATGACCTTATTGTATGCCATCAATTGTACATATTTTTATTGGTATAATGACACATTTAGCCCTTAAATTTTACACAATTTTCAATTTGGTCCTAATTAACAAATTTATCCCATAATGTTTTTGTAAATGTATAAATGTCGAGGTTGAATTTGTTGAATTTTTAAGAATTAAGGCCAAAATGACGAAATATATAAACATTAAAGGCTAAATTTATTATTATACTAATCAAAATTATGTACAATTGATGGAAAACATTAATGTTATGACTAATTGTTCTTAGTTGCTCACTTTAAAAATTGACAAGGATTAAATTACTTCAATTTTTTTTGAGAGGGACTAACTTACTCAATTTCAAAATTGAGATGGACTGGAGAGGTCTTTTTACCTAAGAAGAGATGTGATGTAATGCTCACTTTCGAAGCCATTAACTTGAGATCAAATTCAACTATTAGTCCCTTTACTATGTGTTGATTACAGATTTAATCCATATACTTTAATTTGATCATTTGTAGTCCCTGCAGTTATAAAAAAAAATTAACCAAAGGGTAGCTGTTAAATTTATAAAATTAAATTCTATTATTTCCAACATCTTATACGGCAAACATATCATCAATTATGTAATGTCATATCAATTTGTTATTTTCACATAATACTTATTACAAAAGTCACATTAATTTATTTAATGGAATTTATAACTCTTATCCGAGTCAATATTGAAATTAAAAAAAAAAGTTATAGGGACTAAAAATGATCAAATTAGAAAATATGAACTAAATCCACAACTTGTGAGATTAATAGTAGAATTCGACTTAACAAATTTAATATTATTTTTTGGTTCAGAACTAAATTTTCAAAATTTTTAAAGAATAGGAACTGAAATTGACCTATTTGAAAATTACAAAGTTTAAAATTGACTAACTTAGACTATAATGACTAAATTTATAACATATAAATAATATATGGACTAATAGCATAATTTAACCTTAAATTCACATTACAAGTAATTTTCTTGCGGTTTTCTTTCTGCGTGTGCAAAAGACTGTATATCAGCTTTTTCCAAAGGAGAAAGTTTACTTGGATTTAAATATTGAATAAACTATTAAAATAGTTATTTTTGTTTAACTCAGGTTATATTTTAGTTATTTATATTTGAAATGTTATGTTTTAGTCATTTATGTTATCATATTGTAATATTTTAGACACTGAGCCGTTAATTACCATTAACAGTGTAACGGTAAGCTGACGTGGCACGTTAAATCATTATTTCAAACGAAAATTTTAGATTAAATTATACAATTGGTCCCTATACTTTTTTATTTTGAGCAATTTAATTTTGTTTCTTTTATGTTTTTGAACTTTCTTTTTCTTTTTTCTTTATTTTTCATTCTCTTCTTTTTCTCCTTTTGTTTTCCTTACTTCTTTATTTCTTTTAACGTAATTTTTCTATGTTTTCCATTTGTTAAAACTAGTCCACGAGCTCGCTTCACTCGAAAAAATTAAATTGTTCAAAAAATAAAAGTATAGGGACTAGTTTTAACAATTGAAAAACATAGAAAAACAAAGGGAGAAGCAGAAGAAAATGGGCAAAAAAAAAGTTAAAAAAAAAAGAAAAGAAAGAAA
Source organism: Gossypium sturtianum (assembly GCA_025698515.1). Classification (NCBI taxonomy): domain Eukaryota; kingdom Viridiplantae; phylum Streptophyta; class Magnoliopsida; order Malvales; family Malvaceae; genus Gossypium; species Gossypium sturtianum. Next base: position 3,347,219 of record CM046946.1, on the reverse strand, counting down.
AGGAAAGTTAAAAGAACATAGAATAAAAAAATTAAATTTCTCAAAACGAAAAAATATAGGGACTGGTTGTATAAATTAACCTAAAATTTTTGTTTGAAATAATGATTTAACATGCCATGTCAGCTTACCGTTACACCGTTAATGGCAATTAACAGCTTAGTGACTAAAATCTTACAATGCGATAACGTAAGTGACTAAAACGTAACATTTCAAACATAAGTAACTAAAATATAACTTGAGATAAACAAAAGTGACTATTTTAATAGTTTACCCTTAAATATTTATAAATATTTTTTTTATTTCAAATTTGAATTTGGATAACAACATTATGATTTAATGTAAATAGTAAATAAATTTATTCAAATTGAATCAAACTTTTCAATAAAAGGTAAAGCTTTTACGGTGCTATTTTTTCCATCCTCAAGATTCAATCCAATACCTTACTTAAAAGGTGATTGAGTGCTCCTTAACTCGACAATGTTGTTAGAACCGGATGTGGTGACCAATTGAATTAGAAACAAAGGTCCATTTGATTTAAAGGGTGACATATAGTCCGATCCATTTCAAATGAGTAAAAATTTGAAAATCGGAAAATAGATTAATACGGGAAAAGTAGAAAAATTAGAAAAAAAATATTTTTATTAAGCTTAAGGGGTAAAGAAGTCTCCAAACTTTGGGTAAAAAAAAAAAACAATTACGCTCCTTTGTGAAAATGTACTCAATTAAATATTCAAACTCCCAAATTACATAAATTAAGTCACGTGATCGTTAACAGTGTTGACATGACGATCAATGTCAACAACAATTGTTGACGTGATAGTGTGACGTCAGGAAAAAAAATATAAAAATTTTAATAACAATTATTTAAAATTTTTATGTCTTGAATGAACCTTAATGAATTATCCAGGTTTATTCCCCGACATAAAAATATTAAATAATTGTTTTTAAATATTTTGAATATTTTTATCTTTTTGCGACACTACAGTTGATGTGGCACTACCATCTTTTTTGAAATTGTGTTTTTAGGTCGGGGTGGGTCTAATTCTTCAATTAAATGACTCGGTTCGGGTTTAGGAGAAATGCGACCCACTTCGAGATAGTTACCAAAATGCTTATATATATAATTAATTTAAAGTATATGATAATAAAATTTATATTAATATTTGCTCTAATATAATTATACCAAGAAATCAATTAATATCATTAAAAACAATAATAGTTTTATTTTAATAAATGGAAATAAAAACTGTGACATATGGTATGGGTCAAAGTCGGGTATAGTTTTATTTTTTTCTCAAATTGAGTTTAAACAATAAATTAATATTTATATTCGAGTCAGGTCGAATCAGATTATGTTAGATGTATATTAAGTCGGAGTAAAAAACAAAGGCAAAGGGGGCAAACAATGACTTTAACCTTTTAAATATAACTGATTCATCATTTTATCCCTTAAATTTATATGAAATTACATATTAATGTAACATAAAATTTGCAATTTAATCCCTAATTATTTACAATTTATCTTTAATGTTCAAAATAATTTTCTGACTTCGTCCCGGATTATTGTCTCTAGGATTCGTTTCAATTTTTACAATGTTGCCACTAGAGGCAGAGGCAACCATTTTGTCTTACCGTACGACAGGGATCTTGAGCTGACTGTTGGTTAGCGGCAAAGAACATCTTTTCCACGTGCACTTCATAAAGTTCTTTTCTATTTTTCTCTAATCAAAGTACAACTTGAATTGAATGTACTTTCTTCTCAAAATATCTTTGGTTAAAATATTTCATAAGTCCCTATATTTTTTGTAAAATTGAAATTTAGTCTATGTTTTTATTTTTTGAATTTTAGTCCATTTACTTTTCAGATTTCAAAATTCAGGTCTAATTATTAACACTATTAAGATTACTCTGTTAAATTCAGGTTCATTATAACATTGTTTTTAGTTACGTTGCTACCAAATGAGCATTTTTAGGCATGATGATTATTTAGGCCCTAGCGCTTACTTATTTTATCATTTTGGCCCTCAACCTCCAAAATTTAGTCAAATTGTTTACTTTTGGATAGAAAAACTGACTGAACTATTAAAATTTTAATGACATTGATGTGACCACTAGTGTGGTAATCCACGTATTATTCATAAAAATTCAAAAAAATAAAAATCAAAATAAAAAAAATTCAAAAAAGTTGATAACAACTTTTAGAAAATTTATCCATGTTAGTAGTGAAGTATACGTAAAGTGCCACGTGAGTTATTACGTCAATGGCATTAAAATTTTAACAATTCAATCAGTTTTTTTGTATAAAAAAAACAAGCAATTTGTGTAAAATTTAAAGGTTGAGGGCCAAAATGACAAAATAAGTAAACGTTAATGGCTAAATTTATCTTTATGCCTTTTTTATTTCAAAATGTCACATGAACAAATTTAACAAATTTGGAAATTTAGAAAATAGACGGACTAAATTCTTGTAAATATAATAATAGGGACCAAATTCCAAAATTTGTGAAGAGTACAAATACATGTGACATGTTTTAACCAAGGCCTTTAAGTATAAAAAATAAAGTATATTATTAAAACTAGATCAATGGATTAATTGTCTAAATACTTTTTATCGTAAAACTAGATCAATGAATTAATGGTCTAAATACATTTTTGATAAGTCATTTATCTCTTTGGATTAATCACTGATGCCAGTGATGGATACCTTAATTTTGACCAATCAGAATGCATAAACCTATTGCTAAAGTAAAAGCTCGAAGGTTGTACAAACCAAAACAAACTCCAGGAAGCAAAGTGTAATTAAATATTGAGATAATTGCATTAAATATCTCCAAATTATGACTCTCATTCTAAATTTTTTCTCGGACTTCAAAATGTTTTAATTGCATTTCTAAATTATTGATATTTTATCATTCAGGTACTTTTGTTACTAATTCGTTAAATGGTATGTCAAATATCATGTCGCTAAATTTACAATGAAAAATTTAAAGAAAAATAAAAACGTTGTTGCATAAATTTTAAAAGTAAAAACTAAAAATAAAGTAATATTAGAAAAAGAAAAGAAAGAAAAAAAATAGATGATAAAGCTTCTGTAAAAGTTTCGAAAATGTCAAAATTAATATTTTTAAAACATCCATCTTTTAAAAAAAAATCATTTTTCTTAAAAAAAATTATTTTAAATTATATCACATAAGATTTAACATATAATTTAACAGTTAAATTAACAATTTTAATAACGAAAAGACCTAATTGACATAACCTCGATAATTTAAAGATATTTATTTCAATGGTAAAATATTTAATATTATGAAAAAAAAACAAAAAAAGTAATTTCTCGAATATTATTAGGTATATATATAAGAAAGGTATTCTTTTTTTCTTAAATCTTTTTGTGTTTAATAATTATATTGGGTTTCGATTAAATATGAAGTCGAGTAGAATTGAATTCTCAAATGAAGGACGGAACTTTTATAATATTAACTTTTTCATCCATAAAATTTAAACTCGAAATCTTATTTAAAAGGCACTCAACTCTTTTATCACTTGACCCAATAAATATCCACGATAGCTAAAGCCGGGCCGAACTATTTCATCCTATTGTAGATTTATGGATGATATTTCAAATAAAATTTATAAATGTTTAAATTGATTGAAATTCTTAATTAATAATGAAAATATATTATATTCTAAAATTTTATTAAAAGAGTTATATGTAAAGATTGATATAAAATTAAATTTTAATATTATGTTATTTTAATTATTTTTAGATCTGATTGGATTGGTCGAATTAGTTGGATCGAGAATCAATTAGGATATTGATCAAGAATAAAGGGTTAGTCCGATTGACCTGCAAACTAATTGAATCGACAATTGAACCGATTTTTTCTATTTTAATAATTTATTTAATTTAACTAGACAAATTGGTCGGACTAATTCGACCATATATCTAATTTTGAAAACCTTGATTATTTTACAAAATGAAATGGGTTATCAACGTTTTAACCCATCAATACCTCTAGTTAGAACTAAGAAAAAAATTGTCATTAATGTTATTAATTCATTATATTTTAATAATCGAGTCGTTAATTACTATTAACATTGTAGGGATTAATTGTGCAACTTGACCTAAAATTTTCGTATGAAATTAGGTAAAAGTACCATAGAGGCTCTTGTACTAAGAGTTGAGTTGCATTTTGCCCCCTATACTACAAAAATAGGTAAATTAATCCCTATACATTAGATTAAAGAGCATATTAGTCCTTTTGTTAAAAATTCCATCAATTTCTATTGTTAAAAATTGGTCATTGTATGTTAGAATGAGGCACACTTGGCATGCTACGCTAATTATGTGGTTAGTATGTCAGAAACTTTAGTTGTTAACAGTAGAAATAGATAAAATTTTTAATGGAAAAGACTAGTTTGCTCTTTGATCTAATGTACAGGGGCTAATTTGGTCAAATTTTGAGTAGATGGGGCAAAATGTAATTCCAATCTTAGTAAAGAGGCCTCCATGATACCTTTACTTATGCAAGTATGATATAACGTGCCACGTTAGTCACTAAAATATAACAAACCAATACTGTTAGTGATCATATCGTAACTTTTTAAAGTTTAGTGACCAAACCTTAATTTAAACTATACATAGTGACTAGATTTAAAATTTACCCATATATATCATAATTTATTACACGTACCTCGGGTTCTGTTACAATCTCGTTGCATCTCATCACCCTGCGAACAATATTTTGAGTCTCCCACTCTCTCGTTCTTCCTTTTCTCTGGTTAGTTACATTGCTTATTCAATTTTCACCTCTCTGTACGACAATGGCGTCTCTCAAAATCCCAACTCTCAAGACCCCATCCCATTCCCTTTCCTCTAAACTATCCCTCCGATCTGCTTTTTCCGCCAACTTCCCTAACAGCGCTCGTTTTTCCCGCTCCCAACCGCAACGCGGCCGGGTTTTGATTATAACCTCCGCCGCTTCTTCTTCCAACAAGCCCACCGTACTCGTCGCCGAGAAGCTAGGTGAAGCCGGTTTGACGCTGTTGAAGGAGTTCGCCGACGTCGATTGCTCTTACAACCTCTCTCCCGAAGAGCTCCGGTCCAAGATCTCGCTCTGTGACGCTTTGATTGTTCGCAGCGGGACGAAAGTGAACCGTGCGGTTTTCGAATCTTCATGCGGGAGGTTGAAGGTCGTTGGGAGAGCTGGCGTTGGGATCGACAATGTCGATCTGGCTGCCGCTACCGAACACGGTTGTTTGGTCGTTAATGCTCCGACGGCGAATACCGTTGCGGCGGCGGAACATGGGATCGCCCTTTTGGCTGCCATGGCTCGTAATGTGGCTCAGGCTGATGCTTCTATCAAATCTGGTGAGAACTGATTGTCATTTTCTTCGTAGCTAATCATGATTATGAACCTTAATTTAGAAATGTATGTATTGTAGAGGTTTAATGGAGTTTATGGATCATTTGTGAATTGTGATTATTGTTTATGAATTACAATGATATTTTCAGCTGTGAATTAGATTTGGGGAAAAGTTTATATGTACTTTATTATGATGCTGTTAGGGAAGTGGCAAAGGAACAAGTATGTTGGTGTGTCTCTTGTTGGAAAAACACTTGCTGTCTTAGGTTTCGGAAAAGTCGGATCGGAAGTAGCTCGGAGAGCAAAGGGACTCGGAATGCATGTTATTGCACACGATCCTTATGCCCCGGCGGAACGTGCTCGTGCTGTAGGTGTTGAGCTAGTGAGCTTCGATGAAGCGATAGGGACGGCGGATTTTATCTCTATGCATATGCCTCTCACCCCTGCTACATCTAAGATGCTCAATGATGAGACATTTGCTAAGATGAAGAAAGGTGTTCGTATCGTCAACGTTGCTCGTGGTGGAGTAGTTGATGAAGAAGCTCTTGTGAGGGCATTGGATGCCGGGATTGTAGCTCAGGCTGCTCTTGATGTTTTCTCCGAGGAGCCACCGAAACAAGATAATAAGTTGGTGCAGCATGAGATGGTTACTGTCACTCCGCATCTCGGTGCTAGTACAATGGAGGCTCAGGTAAGGTGGATTGTGTGATCAGACATATTCGCATTTCGTTTGTTTCCGAATGATGCATTGATATGTTCTTTGTAGGAAGGAGTGGCTATCGAAATAGCTGAAGCTGTTGTTGGTGCCTTGAAAGGGGAACTTGCAGCTACCGCAGTCAATGCACCGATGGTTCCTGCCGAGGTACAACGATGATGTTCATCACTTTCTTTATGTTGAGCGCCGCTTCACTTAGTTGTTCTTCCATTGCAGGTTCTACTGGAGTTGAAACCGTACGTCATACTTGCCGAGAAACTTGGGAGGCTGGCTGTCCAATTGGTTGCAGGTGGAAGTGGTGTTAAAACCGTGAAAGTATCATATGCTTCTTCTAGACCTAACCTCGATACTAGGTTGCTTCGTGCAATGATCACCAAGGGCATAATAGAGCCAATTTCCGATGTTTACGTCAACCTTGTTAATGCCGATTACACTGCTAAACAAAGAGGAGTACGAATCACAGAGGAACACATCCATTTAGACGGTTCACACGAGATTCCCCTTGAGTTCATCAAAGTTCAGATCGCCGATGTGAAATCGAAATTCGCCAGTGCCACATCCAAGAGCGGCGAGATCAAAGTTGAAGGACGGGTGAAGGATGGAATTCCGCATTTGACAAAGGTAGGGTCATTCAGAGTGGATGTGAGCTTGGAAGGTAGTATAATACTTTGTAGACAGGTCGATCAGCCCGGCATGATTGGTAAAGTCGGAAGCATTTTGGGCGAGGAGAATGTGAATGTGAGCTTCATGAGTGTCGGGAGGGTCGCTCCGAGGAAGCATGCTGTAATGGCTATCGGAGTCGACGATCAACCGAGGAAAGAATCTTTGAAGAGGATTGGTGAAGTCCCTGCCATTGAAGAGTTTGTTTTCCTTAAGTTGTAGGATTGCTGCATCATCAGTATCACCATTTCTTTTTCTTCATTTGGTTGGGTCTTTTTATGGGCATTTTTGCTGCTCAATTTTGCTATTTGTCTTTCAATAATTCTTTGAAGGGATTTGAAATAAGGCTAAAAAATAAATTAATTTAATTAAATATAAGTTGGTTTGATTTCATTTAACTGAAATTGTTATTTTTTATAAAAGCATTTTTTAACTATATTTTTTTATAATATATAAAAATTAATATTTTTTTATTTTTAAATAATAATACTAATTACTTGAAGAATTTGAGACATTTTTATTGTTTAATGTGTGAGATAATATTTTTTTTGTTAGTTTGGTTTTGTTGAAGGATTGTATTTGTAAAATTTATTAATAAATATTTTATATTGAAATTTTATATAATTTCATTGGATATTTTTTGAATGGTAAATTCATTAATTTATTCAATGAATGAAATCATATAATTTAAAGAAAAAAATAGCAAACACTCTTCGTAGAAGGTAAATGACAAGCTCCATCAACACAACAAATGTTTTATTCTCAGCACCAATAGAACATTATGATACGTTAACAATTGGCTTTGTTACAACTAAAGTACGACATATCTACAGTGATTACAAGCATTTAATACTATAAGGAAATTAGTCCCGGATGGTTCAAAATGGCAAGTAAAAATCGGCAAAAGAATCGAGCATTCACCAAACTAAAAAGGATGACAACAAAATCATCCCTAAAATCACTTATAAAACTAAGATTACATGCATAAGCAAGATTAAAAAACGTATTACAATGGCAAATAAAAACTTCTAAAACTGAAACTTATTAAAAAAAATAGAAAAAGAAAACAAAAAAAATATAAAACTTAAGACAACAAAGGTCCAAATCGACATGTGAAATTATTTATTATTTTAAAATACTATTAAAACAGAAATAGATTAAAAAATTAATGAAGAGCCACCAACTTTTTAAGAAAAATCGAAAAGAGAAAAGACATATGTAGGGAATAAGAAAAAAAAAATGAAAAAGTTGATGAGAGGAGAAAAAAACATATAATAACCAACCTGGATATTTGTAAATATTTAAATATATACAATTTTAAAGTACCAATAAATTCGAAATAGTACATGGCAATCTTCATCAAAAGTGTTTTCCTTTTATAAATAAAAAACAAAAAGTTTACATCAGAATTTTACAGGGATTAAATGATAAATTTGAGCATAATAGAAGGACCAAAGTAAATATTTAACCAAAACAAAATGTCAGTTTACGACGTCGTTCACTTCTCCATTGAAGCTTAAAACCTTCATAGTTAGGTTTTAAAAAACTCTACTTCGTCAAAGCTTTTTAAGGCGCAGAGCCAAATAACATCATCAAAATAATTTGAAAAAAAAGAAAAAATGGAAGGAGCTTCGTACCAGCGATTCCCAAGGGTCAAAATCCGAGAACTCAAAGACGACTACGCTAAATTCGAGCTCCACGACACCGACGCTTCCATGGCCAACGCCCTCCGCCGCGTCATGATCGCCGAGGTTCCCACCATAGCCATCGACCTCGTCGAAATCGAAGTTAACTCTTCCGTCCTCAACGACGAGTTCATCGCCCATCGACTCGGTCTCATCCCTCTCACTAGCCAACGCGCCATGTCGATGCGATTCTCGCGTGACTGTGACGCCTGCGACGGTGACGGACAGTGCGAGTTCTGCTCCGTCGAGTTCCATCTTCGCGCCAAATGCATAAGCGATCAAACACTGGATGTCACCAGTAAGGATCTTTACAGTTCCGATCATACGGTTGTTCCCGTCGATTTCACCGATTCCGCTGGCTACGAATCCTCTGAACAAAGGTATTTAGGGTTTAAATTTGTAATTTGTCACTGTTTAGGTCTAATTGTGAATGTCATCCCTGTAATTTACGGAAAATGAAACGTTAGTCCTCAATTTTGATATATCAAACACTGAGATGTTAGTTGGTGAATGCATGAACTTGAACTGCTGTGTTTTTGAATTTGTATCATATAAATTACTGAATTGTTGATTTTTACTAATTTCTTGTGTATAATTTGTTGAAATGCTGATTTTTGGGTCGACGGACAAGATTTAACATTGATACTTAATTGAACTAATTTTTAAGTTTTCATAATGTACAATGACCAAATTCTGAATTAGACCAATTTTAAATGCATTGCCTTTCTAGTTTCTAGGGTTAGATAAGTAACTGTTTACTTTCAGGGGGATTATCATTGTGAAATTGCGGCGAGGGCAGGAGTTGAGGCTGAGGGCAATTGCGAGGAAAGGGATAGGAAAAGATCATGCGAAATGGTCACCTGCCGCGACTGTGACTTTCATGTATGAACCTGAGATTCACATCAATGAAGATATGATGGATACCTTGACCCTTGAGGAGAAGCAAAGCTTTGTCGACAGTAGTCCTACTAGAGTCTTTGACATTGATCCTAATACCCAACAGGTTATCCTTTTCTCTACATCATTAATATCAATCTAAGTTATAGTCTGTCACAACAAATTGTTGGGATAATAGAATTAGCATCTACATCATCAAAGGTCCTTTTGAAATCCCTAGTTTGCATGAGTTGAAACATGTTTATTCATATGTTTCTTATGGAAGCTCCTATGATATAACTTAAGTTAGTGGATAATGAAGATATCAATGGAATTTGAGCTTTAGGATAGGTTTTCATATTGGGGTTTGTGCTATTACTACCCTGTTCTTTTCTCATTGGCTAACAAGTGAGCTATCGAACTATATTGACTTGTTGGGCGTATCCTTTGTTTAAATGGGTCCACTTGCGCTGCTATGGTTGTCTTGAAAACCAAGACTCTCTTGTTTTATTAGAATTCTCCAAGAAGAATTCAGGAAATAGTTGGTCGGATTAGATGGTTATCGTCATATTTCTGTGTTGATGGTTATTCTGACTTGCTTGACGCCAAATGATTTGTGTTCTATGAGTACATTGTTTCAATGCCTGTATCACAAGCCAAAAATTTGGGTGAATGTACCTAAGAGGTTCCCGTATTATAGGGACCTCATCAATTTAGTTCCTCTACTATTAAATGGATCAATTTAGTCCCTGTACTATTAAAAAGAATCAATTAAGGCCAAATTGGAATAGTGTTAACATTTACTGTTAAAAACATATCATTTACTATTTAACAGACTTAATATTTTTAAAGTTTTTGTGGTTCTGTATATGAAATCTTTTGTTTGGAATTGAACTGGAATTGAAAAAATAAGTTAAAAACACATTTTTTATATGCTAAATGTCAAACTCTTTTACAATTTAGACTTATTTGATTCTTTTTAATAGTATAGGGACTAAATTGATCCATTTAATAATAGAGGGACTAATTTGATCTGGTCCCTATAATACATGGACTGCCCAGGTACTTTAACCCAAAAATTTGAGGTTATTCTACTTCACTGCTTCTGCTAACTATGGTATTCCTCTTTATTGTTGAAAACAGGTTGTGGTGGTTGATCCAGAAGCATATACCTATGACGATGAAGTATTAAAGAAAGCTGAAGCTATGGGCAAGCCGGGGCTCGTGGAGATATATGCCAAAGAAGACAGTTTCATTTTCACTATCGAATCTACCGGTGCGGTCAAAGCTTCCCAGTTAGTCCTTAATGCTATAGAAATCCTTAAACAGAAGCTGGATGCAGTTCGCCTGTCTGAGGATACTGTGGAAGCTGATGATCAGTTTGGTGAACTAGGTGCTCACATGCGAGGAGGTTGATTCGCTTGTAAGTAAAAAAAGATTTCATCCGCATTTGTTGCTGACTGCTCTTCCAATCTTTAGGTACACAATCGACTACCTTTTTTTTTCCTTCCCTTTTTCCTCCTCAAATTTTGTCACCACATTTGCCATCTATTCTAAACTTAAAAGCCTTTGAAGCATATGGATTGACAAATGATTTAGCTTGGTATTTATGTTACTGCTTTTTTGTTTCATCACACCATCGATTCAGCAGCAAGCTCTTAACCGGATGAAGTATATGGATGCCATTTTGGTTGGGTTTGGCTTAATATATCATTTGAGCAACTAACTCCTTCAATTTAAGGAACCTTCTCCAATTCCAACTACTTGAAGAGCTTGGAACAACATCCCAATAGCTTTTACCTTTCATGGCATATTCTTGAACCCAAGCAATCCGTAAACAACCTTCCTCAGTAAGAATGGATCGCACCAGTTGCAAGTGACGAGCCTTGTTCGATTCCTCAAGTCTTCTCAGCCCCAACCCACCCTTTGATTTAGGTGAACAAATCAACTGCCAGCAGACCCTTGCTCCATAAGCATAGCAATCCTTTCCTTTCCAAAAGAATCAAGCACAATTGGGAGATTCTTTTAAGAACAAATTTTGGCATAAGAAACTGTTTGCACCAGGAAGCTTGAATACTAAAAAGCACAGCTTCGATGAGTTGAAGCCTACCAACATAACTAAGATGCCTAGTACCCGCCATTGGTTTTAGCTATAATTCCCTCCATCAAAGGACCACAGTCAGAGAATGTCAACTACCTAGACACAAGTGGCACACCCTAATAACGCACAGGCACCTTACCAACTTTAAAATCGATAATGGTCTTCATGGCCTCCAGTTCTTCTAAAGATACCCCAACAACAAAAAGTTCACTTTTAGAAGCATTAAGTTGTAGTCCAGAGAGCAGGTAGAATTCCTCTAAGATACACCAAATACCAACAACAGAATTGCTAGAACCTTAGCAAAGATGAGGAGGTCATCTGCAAAGGAGAGGTGGGAAAGCCGAACCCTGAGACACTTGTTATGAAACTTGAACACACCATATGCAATTACTACCATCAGGAGTCTGGACAAGACATTCATTGCAATAGCAAATAGATAGGGAGAAAGAGGATCTCCCTGCCTTGCTCCCCTTGCCCCTTTAAAGAATCCATTGAGTACTCCATTAAGAGAAATGGAGAACCTAGGAGAAGTGATGCAACTAGCAATCCACTTGACAAATTGCTCAAGGAATCCCGTGGCTCTCAATACAGAAATAACAAAATTCCAACTCAAAGAGTCAAAAGCCTTCTAAAGGTACACCTTAAGGGCACATCTATGAGAAATAAACTTTTGTACTATATCCCCTCATCAACTCATGGGGAAGTAGAGTGTTGTCAATAATGTTTCTGCCTTGAATAAAAGCACTCTGATTGCTTTGAATAAAAGACCTTGGAGATACACTTGTAAACTGTGTTACAACATGAAATAGGCCTAAACTGTTTAATATGATTTGGATTCTCAAATTTAGGAACAAATGAAATAATAGTGGTATTGAAAGCAGTCGATAACTTTGAGGTAGTGAAGAAATACTGCACAACACCAATAAGATCCTTACCAACAATTTTTCATGCTGATGTGCTCTATCATTCCCCTGCTCAAAAATTGTTGTCTTGATCTATAGTGATGGGCCTAACCATATCATTCTAAGCAGCCATAGACAATGTAGGAAGAATATCTCTAAGCAATTGATCAGCAACACCAATGAGCCCTTTATCAAATTGAATAACTTAGAAGCAATCTGTTCATGAGATTCTAGTTTATTACCCCTATCATCAAACAAAGCTCTGATAGAATACCTGTTCCTCTTGACAGCAATAGCATTATGAAAAAACTTGGTACTCTGATCACCTACTCCGATCCAATTCACCCTAGCCTTTTGTCTGTAGAAACTTTCCCGGCATCTTGTAAACTCAGATTGTAATTGATCACTCGGTTTCAATTTAACCCCATCAGACAACATATCAAGCTGAGCTCTTTTTTACACTCTAGAAGATATATCACCATATGCATCATAATTGAGAGCCTGTAAAACTTCTTCAATCTCTTCAATTTAATAAAAAGCCTTAACAAAGGATCACCAATCACCTCCCTTTTTCAGGACTCAGCAACAATTTCCATATAGTCCTTATGCTTAACTCAAAAGTTAAAAATCTTAAAGGGCTTGGGAGAAAAAAACATGTTTATATAACCAAACTAGAGGAGGACACTGATTCAACCTTGGAGTGAGGAAAACAATTCATCCATTTAAAATTCACCAAATCCTTATCAAGCTTCCTAGCAAGGTGGTTGCTTTGATGACTTTGACTTATCTATAAGTCCGGTTTAGGGTTGGCAAAAATAATCCGAATTTGATGGGTTTTGATTTTGATTTGAAAATTGAACCTGGGAGGGAACTGATTCGAGTTTTTGATTAAAATTTTTAAATTCAGGTTGGGTCAAGTTTTAGTTAAACTCGCTTTGAAAAACAAAGAAAATACACATTTAATTTTATAACTTATTATAGAAATTTTTGAGCTTCTATAATTTTTTATAATATTAGATATTTTTAATGTTTATAAGATATGTATTTTATTTAACCTAATATAAATAATTAGTTAATATTTCGAGTCAGGTTGGGTAGGAGTCGAGGAATAGAAATCTAGGTTAGGGCAAGATCGAGTCATTAGGTATAAAAATCGGATCAAGTTCGAGATAGATCGAGAAATCGTCTCACCCTGTTGTCATCTCCAATTTGATTGGGATATTATATCGGATTGGGAAGAAGATTTTTAAATTTAAATAAACTTACTTTGAGTTATTATTTATCAATATTTTTTTTATTTAAATTAGATTCGGACTTAAAAGAACATAAAAATGATTTGGTTTGCTACTTCGCTCATGATTAAAAGTTTAACTATACAAAATAAGATTAAAAGCTGTCATGTATTTATTATTATTTTTTAATTTTAACTATCAATAATTTAATGTTATAATATATAATATATGTTTAAAAGATTAAAAGTTTAATCTCAAAACTTTGTAATGTGTTTTTTAAAAATATCTTCTTCTTTTTTTATATATATTATGGATACAAGGACATGGTTTAAGGTTCGAGACGATTCACACGATTGTGTCGAGATTTGAGTCGTGAATGATGATTTTGTGATGTGTCGTAAACTCTTCAATTTTATGAATTTGTTAAGACTCTCGATAGAATTAAAAGATAAAATCGAACCGTATTGAATGGTTGGTGACAAGACAAGCCCTGTCCTAGGGTGGGGAACCAAGCAAAGATGGGGTCAGTTTATTTAGTATGGTTAGATAGGGTTGTTTATTAACCCCGACAGCTCCCCTATGTCTTGGTTTTCTTCTTACATCACTGATGCCATCACAATCTCTTATTTGCTCAGGCCTCAGCCCTGTTTTTGTACCTTTTAATTAATGGTTTCGAGGGATCTACATGTAAAAAAAAAAAAAAAACATATATGACACGTGTTATTTCAAGTACTTCTAAATCTTAATTGAAAAAAATATCAGTGTTACATTTAACTATTTCGCTCGAGCCAGTTGAGTCTTAATTTAATTGGTATGAGTATTATTGCAATGCAGAAGGATATAGGTTCGAATGCACTGAAGCGCATTATCCTTCTATTTATGGGTTGGGGAGGGATTATGTGTAGTTCTAAATATTGTGTAAAAAAAAAAAGATATAATCAAAACTTATAATGAGATTGTTAAAAAAAACTATTTCGCTGTTAACTACTTTAAATAAGAAAAGGCTCGGTGAATTAAAAATTCTCATGTGCTTATCACATGGGCCACCGTTAGATCACATCAAAATCCACTTAAAGATTTCTCTTGTTATATCTCATTAAATTCTTGAGAACTCCGTCATTAATTCTACAAATAGTAGTTAAGTCGCATCTTATCGTAATTATACAAGGCACTCCATAACTCTACTATTAGCATATGGTAGAATCAAGGGTGAAGCTAGAAGGCAAGTCGGGCTTTGTCTTTCAAAAATAAAAAATTACTCTTTTAGTCCTTTGAATATTTGCAAAAATTTAAGGTAATTTAACATAAAATTACGTTTTATCCCCTCTTAAAATTTAAAATTCAATTATGCTCTCTCTAAAAACAAAAAAAATTATAATTTAATCCCTTTAAATTGTAAAATTTTACATTAATACAATGATGAAATTATATTTTTAACTCTCTCAAAAATTTATAAATTCAAATTTGATTCCTCCCAAAAAAAAATTCTAGCTTTGCCCCAACCATTCAAAAGGCATAACACTTTCCAAAAAGATTCCAAGCATTTATTGAATATAGATGTATAAATATCCAATACAGTGGCGAGGCCAAAAGGGGCTGGTACGGTCTCGACTCATTTAAAATGAAAAAGTTTCCTTTTAGGCTTTTTTATAATTTATAAAATTTTAAATTAATAATGGTAAAATTACATTTTGGTCCCTCCATAAATGATAAAAATTTGATTTAATCATTTAAAAATTATAAAAATATAGGCCATTAAAATAGTAAAATTACATTTTTACTATCGTAAAAATATACGATTCAATTTCGGCTCCTCCCCAAAAAAAAATTCTAGCTTCGACCCTGATCCAATATTAATATATTTAAAATTCTAAAAATTATATGTACTCATATTTCTATATTGATAGATACAAATACTAAAAGGCTTTATCGACGTACCATTTAAACATTGTCGTTTTGGGTGTTGAATTTTTTTTTTGGTGAATTACAAGAGGAGGGCAAAATCCTAACAATAATGCAACTAACACAACTCGAACCTAAACCACACCTGAGGTGGTGAACACTCTGGCCATTAGATCAACACATAGGTTTCTCACCAAGTTTACATTTCTTTAATAATATTATTTCAATTTGGTCAGTGATTTAGTGGCAAAATATTTTTATTGATTTTAACTATTGATAATTCAATTCGGATAATTCAAATTTCTTCTCTTATAATTTATTCGAATCAATTAAATATATGAATAGCAGTGCTGAATTTAGATTTGTTGTGAATTTTTGTTTATAAGTGAAAAATTGCAATTATTCTATTATTTAATTTTAGTTACCTTTTAATTCTTATTAACATAAAAATAAATATTTTATTTTCATATTAGTAATAAATTAAAATATCATATGCATTTTTTAAACAATTTTAAAAAACTATATATATATATATTGCTCCTTCTTTTTTTTTTCTACTGCTACCTTTTATTATTGCTGTTTCCTTTTTCTTATAATCCCCAAAAAAATCCACAACCACAAACCTCCATTTTCATCTCTTTTGTTGTCTTTTAAACTTTACAGCTGTAAACAAGAATACACATTAATTATTGTCAATGTTTAGCAGGCATGAAATAATTTTTTTTTTGGTAAAAATTAAATTATATAATTTTATAATATTTAAAAAATAATTTTATAATATTAATAGTTTATATCTTTATAAATTTTAAAGAATTAAATCAGAATTATCATTTTAAGGGTGAAAGTATAATTTTAATATTTACTAAATTAAAATCTTATCAAATATAAAGGATCAAAAATAAAATTCTACATTTTAAGGGTCTAGACACTACCTTGGAGTAAATCATTGCCACATGTATGCATCATTAATATGCAATTCTTACCATTCGGTTCCAGGCATAGAGTGATAAGAAAAAGAAAAAGGGTTAAGGGTAGAGGTGATCATGGGTTGGGTTACTCGGCTCGACCCGACGGTCCGTTCGAAAAATGGTAGGATTCGGGTAAAAATATAGGCCGAAAATATGGGTTTGGGCAAAAAAAGAGGCCCGTTTAAAAAACGGGCCGGGCCTTGGGTAAAACTTTTTTGGCTCGGGCCCGGCCCGGCCCGAATTATATATTAAATATATATTTTATTTTTAATCAAATATACTTTTTAAATTTACATATTTTTTATTTTTTATTTGTTTTAAAAATTTTTATTTAATAAAAAAAAGCTAAAAAAATTTAATATGGGACGGGCCGGGCCGGGCTCGGGTTTATCAATTTTCTTTTGGGCCGGGCTTGGATAATTTTTTAGGCCCATATTTCGGGCCGGGATCGGGCCTAGAAAATGAGCCTAAAATTTTGTCTGGGCCCGGCCCGGCCCATGATCACCTCTAGTTAAGGGTACTTACTATTAATAAAATCGCTAATTAAGTTAGTGTTACGGGTTAATCGGGTACCAACTAGGTTAAAATGACTAATATACCCTTTTATTAAAGGGCTACTGTAATGATTTTGATGACCTTTTTTATTTTTTCATACTTTTATATGATTTTTAAATAAAAGAATCAATATTAACATGCTTAAGGATTGAACCCGTGTTTAATGGATTTATTTTATATTATTTTTAAATACACACCTATATTTTAAATACGTGGTTTCCACACGAATACGTGTGTGATAAAATTTCTAATATGATTAAAAAAAACCAATGCTAAATTGATGCTATTGAATTATGTAAATTTATTAAATTTTAATTTTTTTTGTGAAACTAAATTCTAACATTTTTAATAAATCTAGCCCATCAATTAAATTTATTTTTTTTAAATAAAAACTTTTGAAATTTTTTATAATTTATCATCAGAAGTGTTTTTGAGCCAAATCGAACTGAGTTTATACCATATTCATATATAGGTTAATATCTTATTTAGTTGTTCAAATTTGATTCGGCCTAAATAGTCTCAAAATTTGTCCAAGTTCATTCATTTTTGTAAATGACAAACTTTAACCCGTTTAGTAATTATATATAAATATCTTTCCCTATCGTTATATGTTTTTATTTTATTAAAATGTTTAACATAAATAATTTAACATATACTTTTTAATATTTACATTATAGTATAATTTATTTATTTTTTATAAGATATAATAATATACAAAAGTAAAGAAATACAGTATATTATTTACTTGAAAATAAATCAAGTCGGGTTAAACTCAAGCTTTGAATATTAGATCCTGAAGTCAGTTTATATATTTGTTTCTTTAACCCAACTTGCAATTATTGGAGTGGGCACTAGATCTTTTGGTTATTTGGGAGCAAGCTGTTTCCCTTTCAACGATACAGCACATTCCTTTTTTCATTATATATATATATATATATATTATATTATTAGATTAGATTTCAATTTAATTCGGAGTTGAGTCGGGTTGTACCTTTAAATGAGAAAATTTTTAATGTTATTTTCTCCATTTATAAATCCGAATCTAAAATCTTGGATATGATGTCAATAAACTAAGATTTTGTTTAGGGATGAATTCGGTTCGGTCGAATCTTTTGGACTTTTCGAACTGCTTATAATAAATTGATTTAGTTCGGTTTTATAACTTAAGAACCTCAATTCATTAATGGGTAAAATTTCAAAGTTTTATCATAAATATTTAAAATAAATAAATTTTCAAGTAAATAAAAAACAATTAATAACTTTTTTTTGAATAATCTCATTATAAATTTTGATCATATCTGCTTTTTTTCGCACAATGCCTAGAACTACCCATAGCCTCCCCAACCTATAAATAGGATGATAATGCGGTTCAGCGCACTCGAACCCACTTCCTCCTGCATTGACAACAGTATTCATACTAATCGAGCTAAAACTTAATCGACACCCTTTTTACTAGTAGTAACTTTGTTAGCTACTTTTGGTAAATATTTAATATATTATTATAATATGATAAAGAAAAATGGTTAAAATATGATATCATACTAAAGAATATTCCTTTGTTTTATATAAAATAAATTATTTTTTGGGTAAAATACTCAAATATACCAAAAAAATTAAAAGTTTACGGAATTTGGCCGGTTTCTAGAAAATTTACGGAAAAAGGCCATTTCCCATCAAAACGCGTCCACATCAAGGCGCGTTGAGGAGAAATGCCGCAAAGCGCTTGGGGAGCGCGCTTTGTGCCACTCGACAAAGCGCCTACGTGGACGCCGCTTTGGCGGACGTGGGACACAAAGTGCGTCTCGTAGCGCGCTTTCCTCATGAATAACCAGAAAACGCTACCGACGTGGGCGCTGCGCGTTTTGCCTTCTTTCCCGTCCAATAAGGGTATGAAATTTTAAGGTTTCGGCTAGGTAAAAATATATTTAGGGTTTTGGGCAAAATATATTAGCCCAAAAAATTAGTTGAATTTTTTTGATGGTTGTATCTGGTAAAATAATTTTGAGAAGACGTTCAACAAACAAGCGGTGGCCAAAAACGCTTCTGAGAGGATGCACTTCGTCAAGAAGAGTAATCAAAAGAGCTCCCACGTGGGCGCTCTTTTGCTACATGAGTCTCCGTGAAATAATTTTGAGAAGACGTTTAACAAACAAGCGATGGCTAAAACGCTTCAAAGAGATGCACCGCCGCCAGGAGTACGAAAAGAGCTCCCACGTGGGCGCTTTTTGCTACGATAGTCTCCGTGAAATAATTTTGAGAAGACGTTTACGAACAAACAGTACAAAACGCTTCAAAGCGGGATGCACCGTCGCCAGAGTAATCGAAAAGAGCTCCCACGTGGGCGCTCTTTTGCTATAGTAGTCTCCGTGAAATAATTTTGAGAAAGACGTTTCAATAAATAGTGGCAAAACGCTTCCAGCAGATGCACCGCCGTCGCAGAAGTGCGAAAAGAGCTCCCACGTGGGCGCTTTTTTGCTATAGTAGTCTCCGGTGAAATAATTTTGAGAAGACGTTTACAACAAACAATGGCCAAAACGCTTCCAAGCAGGATGCACTCATCGGCAAGAGTACTAAAAAGAGCTCCAACGTGGGCGCTCTTTTGCTCTGATAGTCTCCGGTGAAATAATTTTGAGAAGACGTTTACGACAAACAAGCGACAAAACGCCTCTTCCAGCGGATGCACTGTCGCAGAAGTAATTGAAAAGAGCTCCCACGTGGACACTCTTTTACTACATGAGTCTCCATAAAATTAGACTATAAATCAGTCAAATTTCATTCTCAGGTTGCATAAGAGAAATTGAGGCAAAAGAAAAATAGAAACTGAAAATGAGTGAACGTATTAATGCTGTTATTTACTACGATGGTGAGGTTTGTGACACCGAAAATGGTGTTGTTTTTTTATCGGAGAGCACAAATGCGATCAGGTTTAATCGAAACATAGATTTCTTAGAACTTCGTAAAAGAATTAGGCGTAAAATCTTCGAAACAACGCCAATGAAAGTTCAGTCTATTAAGTATAGATTTTGCGCTTCAGTTGATCCGGTGAGATATGAATCATTCGACATCAAAGGTCCTCGGAGCTTTGAGGTAATGGTGGAGACTCATCTTGCCAGTGGATCACCCTATCTTGAGGTATATGTACAATTTTCATCGCCAAGTGATCTTCCTTCGACCTCAACATCTACTTCTGTTCGGGGGAAATACACGACCCCAAGCTGACACTCTGTTAGTGGGAGGCAGAATACGAAAGTGCCCGTGTTTGGTGGTAGTATAGAAAACATAACCCCCGCACGACACTCGGTTGGTGGATGGGACATGCATATCCTTCCTTCGACGTCCGATGATAGAAATACGTATTGAGGAACGTCATCAACTTCTAGTGGTTGGCAATCTACATATGATTGAGGACGTTACGAAAGATGTTTAAGAAGGGATAATGTACTCCCCACGACATCCACCAGCGAGGGGCCCTCGTTTGTTGCATATTATGGTGGATCAGATGATGAGTCGGATGTGGATCCACCTCGAAAACCTGGGCCCGATGGTGCGTGTTGGATTATTTTCTCGACCGGAGCTGCTCCAACAAGAGACACAAAGATGTTAAGGGCGGTTCGGGCGAAGAAGAAGATCCACTATTCGTATGCGTACTCGCCTCAAAATATGCACAATGTCGATCTATCTCAAGACGATGCATTGGAGTTTCCTGAACTACCACACCGGACACGTGACCGTACAACTTCGTCGTTGGATTCGGGTGAATTAGAAGTTGGTAACGAGTTTTCCAACAAGGATGCTTTTTCTTTGTATTGAAACAATACAAAGATCAAGAATAGGGTTAACTACAACATGGTTAAATCCAAGCTCGACAAGTACGAGGCGAAGTGTGCAGTACAAGATGGTACATGTTCATGGAAAATCATGGCCTCGTTGAGGAAAAGGACAGGCTTGTGGGAGATCAAAAGTACAAAGGTCCACATACATGTCTTGCCGATGCATAGAGATCACGATGTGTGTTCAATATTTTTGAATAATACTAATATTACGTAATGTTGCATTATTTAACGTGATTTCGCTGATGGTGTTACACAAGATCATCCAAAGATAGATTCGTAAATGCCGGGTCGACTTAATAATACCGACGGTAAAGGCCGATCCCAAGACTACAATCACGGCCTTAATTGGCAATATTCGTAGCCAATTGGGGTACACGCCTCTTACTGTGAAGGCTTGATAGCCAAGCGTATATGCGTTGAAAAAGTTGCATGGTCGATGGGACGCCATATATAATGAAGTGTGGTAGTGGTGTCGTGTCTTTGGAGGATATGTCCCGCATAAAGATAACAGACTTTGAAACGCGGGCAGGCGTACTACAACGATCGCTTTACTCCGTGGATGCGCAGTGTTCAAGCGTCTTTTCGACATTTAAGCAATGCCGAGATACATTTATATACTGCAAGCCATTGGTACAAATTGACGGTACATTTATGTATGGTAGATATACGCATCGGCTATTGCTAGCTGTGGCACAAGACGGCAGTGGGAGAATCCTTCCGATTGCATTTGTAATAACACCGGGGGAGTCAGCTGATGACTGGAATTTCTTCCTATCTAGGTTAAGAAGGCATGTCTGCCCCCAACCTGATATATGTGTTATATCGGATCGGGGCCCTGGAATACTAGCCGCAATAGAGCGCCAGGGAAGCATGTGGCATCGCACACACCATCGATATTGCCTAAGGCATGTTGTATCCAACTACTACGGGCAACATCGATCTAAAAGTCAGTGACAGCAAGTGACCTATATGGGTATGTAATATCTATTAATATAATTTCGTTTGTAATATTCAATTTATTCTCAATTGAAGAGTGGTATGTAATATTCGATGTTAACTTATATTGGCAGGGTACGAGATCAATAAGGACCGTTTTCACGAGATGTTGACAAGTTTGCGCTCAGTTAACGAAGAAGGCGCAAATTACCTACGCAATATTCCTTTCGAGCGAGTGGACACAAGCATACGACGGCGGCCACGATAAGGTCACATGACCTCAAACCCGCCGAATGCATAAATTACGCTTTAAAAGGAACGCGTCATCCGCCGATAACATCGGTTGTGCGAGAGACATATTTTCGCTTAGCGGCACTATTTCCGGCGGCAGAAATGAGTTATAAAGGCCAAATGCAAGGAGGCCATGTATGGAGCCCGAAGGTCTTGCAAGAAATTAATAAGGGCAAGGCACGGGCCAACACCATGCACACAGTGTCACGATCTCGACAAACCTATGGTTTCGTGTGACGGAGTTTGACAGACCAACCAAGGTATTGTTGGCGGGCGATGATCGTGTACACTTGACAAATAGGACTGCGATCGTGGGATATTTGATGCACTTTGTTACCCATGCGCCATGTACTTGCGGCTTGTCGTAATCTCCGTCTTGATCCTATGAGCTATCTCGACGAAGTTTACAAATTAGAAAACATCTACAACGTGTGGAGACACGTATTCCCACCATCTCGGATGAACGTAAGTGGCCATCGGTATCGCTTGCTCGCTTAAGTAATTGCCGCGGATAGACAATTGAGGCGCAAAACAAAGGGTCGACCTTGCTCGACTAGAATACGCAACAATATGGATATCCGAGAAACGAGCAACCAAGGTAGGTCATGCGGATGGTGTAGGAACCCGTGCCATACATCTCGCCGTGTCCAAGTCTCTGAATAGTTGATGTTGTTCTTAACTTTTTTTGTCTCTTGGTGTCTATGTAAATTCTATTTATTTGTTAATGAAAACGGTGAACTTTTGTAGAATGACTAATTTGGAAAAAAAAAACCTTTAAGTTACAATAAAATTACAAATATTGGACTTTTATTTTTAAAATTAAATTTAAATAAAAATTTAAACAAATTCTATTTTATTAAAGATATTAAAACTAAATTACAAAAAATAAAAAACAACTTTTTAATTTATTAAATATATGAAAACTAAATTACAAAAAAAAAACTTTTTAATTTATTAAATATATTAAAACTAAATTACAAATTACAAATAATAAAAAATAAAAAACAAATTCTTATTTTATTATATTACATATATTAAAATTAAATAATAATAAAATTAAATAACAAATTCCTGGTTATTCAAGAGAAAGCGCTCTTGGGGACGCGCTTTGTGTCCACGCCGACAAAGTGCGCCCACGTAGGCACGCTTTGTTTGAGGTGGCACAAAGCGCGCCCCCAAGAGCGCTGCTTTGTCGGGCATTTCCCCTCAAAACGCTACCGACGTGGGCGCTTTTTGATGGGAAATGGCCCTTTCTCAGAAATTTTCTAGAAACCGCCTAATTCCGTAAATTTTTAATTTTTTGGTATATTTAGATATTTTACCCTTATTTTTTAAATATAAATACAAAATATTTGGTCTTATCATATAACATCAAAGATTTTGTCTCCCAATTTCAACCTTTTCCCTATTTTTGTTTCTACCTTTTATTTATGGGTTTGAGTGGATGCCCCATTAAACTCCAATTCCAAACTTTTCCATATCAATATTTGATTTTCTTTTTATTTAAATTTGGTTAATTAATTTATCTATATCAGAGATTAAGAGTGAGTTTGGATGGACGATGCGTTTACTTGTGGTTAGTGTAAAAATAGCGGTGGTGGTAAGATTAGATACTGTAGCGATACTGTAACGTGAGACAAAAAGTAAGCTAAACATACCGTACCTCACCCACAATCTAAACCCACCCTGAAGTTCGATTTATAGATTCAGTGCAATATATACAAGTTTAAATTTGTATCATATAAAATAATTAACATAATAAGTTTCAGCCAAATACACATAAAATTTGAATTTGGGACTTTTTAACGATATAAATTATTAAAATATAAGTTTTGAAATAATTATATTTAAATCATGGTTATTTCAATAGGATCGGTCGATCGAATCAATTGGAATGAAAATCGGTTGAAATATTAGTTCAGAGAAAAGCTTAAGATCAATTGAGTCAAAAATTGGTACAAACCAATTCAACTAAGCTAAAAATGATTGAACCGATGATTAAACCGATTCGGCCATTGATTCAGTTCTAAAAATATTGATCGAAAAATATTTTATTATTTGGATTATTGTAATTATTAATGAATGGCACTTGAAACGAGGTCAAAACTCTGTCTCCAAAGTCAAAAAACTACCAAACCCCACTGTCCCCCCATAACCTCTTTCTTCCTTCACATACAAACAAACATTTCTTTCTTAGCAATTTTCAATAATCTTAAAAATATTTTGGCTCTAATTCTAAAATCAATGGGACAAGTTGACCAAAAACAAAAAATATTCATTACAATTCTCAAAGTTTACTTTTAGGGTTAATTTATCAAACATCCTCAAACTATAACTTAATTTCTCAGTTAGTCCTTAAACTTTGGGCATTGAATGCCGCACAGATCTAACATGGTGCATCAGATTGTAAACACACGTGTATATATTGTATAGACAGTTTGGATTTGATATAGGTACATAAATATTTACAATTTGATCCACATGTTTACAATATGTCTATGTTAGAATCGAATGGCTATGTTGATGGAAAGACAATAAAAATAATATTATTTTGAGGAGTTGATGAAAATATATTAAAAGTTAAAGATCAAATTAAAATCCGAACGATAATTTGAGGATGTTTATTGCAAGTAACCCTAATTTATAAAACATTGCTTGTAGATGGAAAATTAAAGGAATCTCAATATCTCCGTAGGGAAACAAACATACAACAACACATCCTTCAATGCACATTTTTTTCCTTTCCTTTTTGTTCTTTTGCCCAACTTGCCACCCATCTCTCAACACTATCAACCACCACTTTGGGGTCATTCTTGGAATTGTAGAGATGGAAATACAAATCAAACTTTTTTCAACTTATAAAAAGAAAAAAAAAAACTTTGATTCCATGAACCAACATAAGCATAATATATCTATTAAGAATGGCTGCTCGCAACGACGACGTTTTGAAAGACCCTGTTGAGCGATGGGGCTCGACTGATCTTCCTCTTTTGAGATTGTTTATTTGATACATCGACGACAAAGTTGTAGCACTCACTTACTCTCTCCTATTTGTAAAACAAGTGGAGCAATGAATGATAAAATAAAAATGGTGATCAAATGATCCATTAATGGAACAAAGTGAATTTTAATCATAAAAATTACCAACCTTTTTTATTCTAAGAACATCTAAGAGCTGATTTTGGTAGTCAGTGGGAGTGGATGGCTCAACTTGGTCTATCACATGCATCATTGTTGTTGTGGCCAATACTGAGGGAAGGTAGTGCATAGAACTTGAATCTACGAAAACATGGACTAAATTATGAGATTAATAAAACACAAAGGGGCCCTTTGTTTATTTTTCTTTTACTTTTGTCCATGCTTTTATATTTGGTCAAATTTCGTAGAAGACCCTATACCTTTTTACATATTTAGTCCTACTATACTCTGATCATTTTTTATCTTCTACTTTTTGAAATGTGTAATATTTTTTATTTCTCAATGTATTTACCGGAACGAACCTAATAACTAATTCTCCATATTTTGTAAGCCCAGTAAGGGAGTAGATGTTGACCATGAGTTTTAAAGCTGCTCCATACCCAGGACGAGGATCGAACCCTCGACCACTAATTAAGGTAGGAGAGATTCTTACCATCTCACCTAACTCCCGTTGAAGAAATGTGTATTTTTAATCTAGCTTCTAGATTAAAAGATAGAGGATTAAAAATTTTAAAATTATAGTAAAAGGGACTAAATTTTTTTTAAAAAAAATTGTATATAGTATAGAGACCTATAAAATTTGACCATTTATCTAAAGCTATTGCAAAAAGGGAGGAGGCTTACCAGAGATTACACAAAGGAGGAGAAGCTCACACCTCTTGAGAAACTCCCAATGGAGATGAGTCTTCAAGCCAAGCCTTCTTATGATGTGATCAATAAATGAAAGTGGGGTAATGGGATGCATTTTCCATTTGAGAGTTGTGAGGATCAAAATCTCCATTCTTTGAATTGTTTTGGCCTCAAAAACATATTTTGTGTCTTCAACCTATGAACCCCAAAACAAGAAACATGTTAATCTCCTTGAAAATTTATGACAAATTTCCCCCTAGTGGAGATGGCTTAATTTAGCTACAACATGCTTAAAAACTCAATAATTGAAACAAAATGATGGTTTAAATATTAAAATAAAAGAATGGGTATAGCTCAAGAGCTAATTGTGAATTAAGACCATTGAAGAATTAGGTTCGAAGCTGCCGGTCCGACAAAATGATAGTTTAAGGGTGGGTTTGGATGGGCGATTGAGTGCGGTGCGGTGCGGTGCGTTTAACTTACTTTTTGTCTCACGCTACAGTATCGCTACAGTATCTAATCTCACCGCCACTGCTGTTTTTACACTAACCGCAGGTAAACGCACCGCCCATCCAAACCCACCCTAAATATAAAAAAGGACTTAAATATAAAAATGAAAAAATGGGTATAACTCAATAGCTAAAGCATGAGTAAAGCCTAACTAGGGTCGAAACTAATTTCCTACTGAGTGACCAAATGAATTAGGATAGAAATCGAATAATAAAATGATAGTTTAAGTATCAAAATAGACTTAAATATAAAAATTAAAAAATAGGTATATTTCAAGAGCTAATCATGAATAAAATTTGTTGATGAACTAGGGTCGGAAGTGTCTGTCTACCGGGTGAACCGCCTTCCCAATCTCCTCCAGCCCTAGTTCATCAACAAAGCCAATGGGTAATATTGAATTTAGGGACATACTTGAAGGTCTAGCAAAAGGGGAACATGAGTTTCTTCAACTTTTGCAGCCAAAGAAAGACAAGTGACAGCAACAAGGTGGATCATCCATGGCTTATTATTATCACTTTGAAAACGAAAGCTAGTCAAGAACCGATCGAGATAGTTAATGGCCAGCACAGCCGTGAGAGTGGTGAAGCCGTAGCGAGCATTGACTTTAAGCACCCATTCAACAGCAACACATCGAGCCATTGCTAGAAACTCATCGGCACCATTGATGGTATCAGGAGCCGGCACCACCTTGTGCTGTGTAATTTCTTTAGAGAACATTGAAAGAAGCTCTTCATCATCCCAAAACAAGTCTTGGTCGAGGGGGAAAAATGGGTTTCCGCCATTGTTACAAGCACTTGAAGCATCATCATCTTCTTCTTCTTCACAATAGAGAGCATCAATATCATCTAGCAAGGACAAAGGCCGGCTTTGTTCTTGTCCTTGTTGCATTGTTATGTTCTTGTTGTTTTACACTATGAAGAAGAGGGATTTGAGTGACCCATCATCATTCTCTAGCTATGTGAACAATATGAAGAAGAGGGATTTTTTTTAGTGAGGGTGGGTCATTTTATTTTAATCAAGTCAATGAAATACAATAAGATATTTGTATGTAATGGAAAATTTTATATAAAAAATGTTTTTGGGTATTTGGACAATCTTTTTTGGGTGTGTGCTTTCGGTGTTATTTAGTTGGTGGGCAGAGAAAGAAAAAATGTAAGCAACGGCACACTCACCAAGCTGGGGGGGGGGGGGCATGAAAATTATCCCTCTTATTTCGGGTTTGAATTGTTTCAATTTGGTCCAAATTTAAAAACTTGATTCGATCATAAAAAGTTACTAATAAGTTTAGCTCAAATAGAGAAATGAATCAAATTCGAAGTTACTCAATTTTTAAATGATTCGAATCCGAAATCATCTAAACAAGTGACTCGAAATGACCTGAATTTGAGATCATGTGATTTTAAAAGCTCGACTGTCAAATTTGAATACTTTGAATTCAAAATTATCCAAATCTTAAAAAAACCCAAACTCAAAACTAACACGAATATAAAATAATTCAATCCAAAATTATCTGAACCCAAAAATTTTCAATTTGAATCAAAAACCAACTCCACTTGCTAAATTGATACGATGAAAAACCACACATTCTTCTCTATATTCTTGTGATCTTATTTTCTCTTCCTCTTTTTCTTCTAATTTATTCATTTATTTGTCTTATAAAATCTCTAATTAAATTGATGTCACGAATTAAATTCAAAAATACTTAAATTCTAAATGATTTGAATCCGAAATCGTCCAAACAAGTGACTCGAAATGACCTGAATTTGAAATGATGATCTTAAAAACTCGAGTGTCAAACTTCAATGTTTTGAACTCAAAATTATCTAAATATATAAGCTTAAACTCAAAACTAACACAAACGTAAAACAATTCAATCCGAAATTATCTGAACCCAAAATTTTTTAAGCTCAAACTGATCCAATTTTGTTTTCTATTCTTGAGATCTTATTTTCTCTTTCTCTTCTTCTTCTAATTTATTCATTTATTTGTTTCACTTATAAATTTTTTAATTAAATTGATATTACGAATTAATTAGACCAACTTAATTAAAAAAATTTAACAAAAAATTTATAAAAAAAATTATAAAAACATTTGTATCTTTCTATAATTTTTATATAAATTAAATATTTTAAACTACAACTTAAAAAAAAAAGCACATTTGTCCTGTTGGAATCTTTGGTGCCCACAAAATATTAATATATTTTTGGTAGTTGATATATTAATAATTTATATTATATAAGTTTTAAAATATTTATATATCTATATTATTGTTACGTATTCATAATCACTAACCCGAAATTCAGATATGGTCCGAATCACCTATCAGTGACCCGATTGGGCACTATCAGTTGGATGCGTGTAGATCTTAAAGTGAGAGTTCGCCAGAAGGGCTCGCAAGGGAAGTTCGCGGTCCCAACTCGCATATGTCAAGGAATTCGCGTGTGGGGGCTACGAAGTATAACAAGTAGACCAAAACAATACACGTGTCCAACATGCATGAAGCCTACAAAAGACATCAAATATTAAATGATATGTTTAATATTAAAAAAATATAAACATGTTATTAAGATATAATATCAAATATTAAATGATATGTTTAATATATCATTTGCTATTCGAATTCGACACTTTTTTTTAATATGGTGTTTGTGTTGTTTTTGGGTTCAATTCGAAATATATATTCGACAAAAGTTATATATTTGGTATCCAAAGATAACATTATTAATTTTTTTAGTGGTTGCTTCGGGTTTTTAGGATTGGTTTGATGAAAATTAATTGCTATTATTATTAGGTTTGAATTTTTCATGATTTTGTTGATAGAATAAATTTAGTGTTAATTATGAATTTATTTAATTTTATGTTTAATTTGTCAAATATAGTCTGATGGATGTAATTTAATTTGGGTTTTAGAGTTAATCTGGTGAAAATTATCATATTAGCAATTAAGTTTCATCAAATCAACTCTAAAACCAAAATTGAACACCAAAAGCAATGTTACTTTCATGTACTAAAATGTATAACTTTTGTTAAATTCAGGTACCATGATGAACCAAAAATATCATAGGTATCGTATTAGGAAAAAATGTCAAACTCAAGTATCAAATTATGTATTAAGCCTTATTTTTATCTCTAGGGTAAACTATACCATTAGTCACTAAACTATGGGTAAGTTTTCGTTTTGGTCACTTAACTAAAAAAAATTACAATTTGGTCATTGAACTATTTGAAATGTTTTTATTTAAGTCACTGGACTATTAAGTTTTTTTTTTTTTTTTTTTAAGTTTGGCCAGTAAGCTCCAAGCGACGATTTGATGATCAGTACGGTGAATTAGTATCCATCGATAAGTAGAACATACCTTAGATCCAAGCAATGGCGAAGATAAGGGGCTAGCAGCTCCCTAAAATGGAAAATTTTTCATTTAGGCCCCTTTATAATTTATAAAATTTTAAATTAGTGATGGTAAAATTAAACTTTGGCCCCCCAAATGATAAAAATTTGATTTAATCCTTTAAAAATTATAAAAATATAGGCTATTAAAATGGTGAAATTACATTTTTACTTTTGTAAAAATATACAATTTAATTTCAGCCCCCCTAATTTTTTGGCTTCGCCCCTGGATCCAAGTTGATTTAAAGGTTAGCGTTGAATATCATAAAAAAAAAGTTGTTTAAATTTTGGTTCGTAGATTTTTAACGTCCAAAGTTGTTTCATGAGAAAAAATCTGAATTGTAGAATAGAAGGAGAAAAAGAGCTTTCAATGGGTGCAAACGGCATGAACAGAAAAAGCTATATAGCATCTATTTTAACAACTCAATGACTTAAATAAAAACTTTTGAATAATTCAATGATCAAATTGCAATTTTTTTTAATTAAATGACCGAAACAAAAACTTACTCATAATTTAATAACGAATAGTATAATTTACCCTTATCACTAATAATAACTACTATTAAAAATACCCATTCACTTAATTTTTTTTTTTCAAAATATAACTATCTTTACTTTAATTTAACTTTAATTTTACTTAAAAATATTTATTTTTAAAAATACCGTTAAGCATGTTCAAACTCACGTAATAACGCTGTAAAAGTAAAAGGTTAAATTATACTAATATTAAATCTAAGTGATGAAATCAAATTAAAATTTATGCTCAGTTTGGTTCCTAAAAATATTTTTTATTTTTATTTTCAGAAATAAATTTTATTTCTTTATTTTTTAAAAATTGAAAAATACATTTGGTAAATAGAAATAAAAAAGGAATATTTCCTATGTTTGTTCCATTATTTTCATTTTTCAAAATTTCCAACCAAACATATTTTCTTGAATATTTTCCATTTTTCAAAAAAATAAAAATGAAAACGAAAAACATTTATTTCCTAAAACCAAACGGAGCCTGTTGAAAAGACAATTATCTTGCTTGCAAACATATTTGGGTGGGATTAAATATATAACGAGATTACCTAATATTGTAATCATCATTGACCAACAAGAAGAATATACGACTCTTCGAGAATGTATCACTTTGGGGATTCCAACAATTTATTTAATCGATACAAATAGTGATCCCGATCTTGCAGATATTTCGATTCTAACAAATGATGATGTTATAGCCTCAAATCGATTTATTCTTAATAAAATTAGTAGTCACAATTTGTAAGGATCGTTGTAGCTATATACAAAATTCTTGATTAATAATAAAATAAATAAATTATATTTTGGAACTACATAACTATGAAATCGGTTACTGAATCGCACAAAAGAAAACTGTGGGCTGAATGGGCCTCAATTGAACTTGAAATATGGTTCATATTGACGACACCTCCAGCAGCTACATGCTCCGACTGCAGCTTTTTGTTCCACCGGTCTTGGGCTGCCGAGGGTACCCCCATTCATGGGTAGCCAATTTCTCAATGGTTGATGGATTTGGCTTTGTTCCCTCCCCAAGCTGGGGTGGGTCTATACTATCCTCCATGGTTTAGGTAGCATTTACTCCTTTAGCCCACCTTTTCCTCAAAAAAAAAAAAAGAAAAAAAAAAAACTCTACTGTTGCTGAACTCTGAAAGTCTGGAGTCTTAGAAAGCAGAGAAACCTTCACTACTTCAGTAGCTGCGTTCAAATGGTGATTTCAGGTGATAACGAAAACGTCCCCTTTATTGCTGGTTTCTTTTGAACTCTAAGATTGCAAGTTTCTTTTTATCTGCTACATTTCATGAATAATTTCCTGAGTCGTCACTTCTCAACTTTGTTCGATTCTATTGAAGTAAAACCTACTTCTTTAAAACCCTTAATTTATGTGAATTCAAGCAGAAAGAAGTGGAATCCGATTCCGATTCCCTTCAGAACAATCCCTGAACCCAGAGGTCAAGACCTTGATTTTGTGAATGTTGCCCATAGTCACCTCATTCACTCTGATTGGAATAAGCTTAATGCTTTATCCACCCACTTTAACCCATTTAGAGTTAAGCATGTTTTGTTAAAGATTCAAAAGGACCATGTTCTTTCTCTTGAGTTCTTCAATTGGGTTAAAACTCGAAACCCCACTTCACATTCCCTTGAAACTCATTCAGTGATTCTCCACATTCTCACCAAAAACCAGAAATTCAAATCCGCTGAATCGGTTTTGAGGAGTCTTCTTGTGTCTGGTTCATTGGAATTGCCAGCTAAGATGTTTGATGTGATACTGTATTCTTATCGAATATGCGATTCCTCTCCTCGTGTGTTTGATTTACTGTTTAAGACATATGCACATGCCAAGAAGTTTAGGAACGCCACGGATGCATTTTCTCGGATGAAGGATTATGGGTTTTTTCCAACTATTAAGTCGTGTAATGCATATTTGAGCTCATTGCTTGATTTACATAGGGTGGATATTGCTTTGGGGTTCTACAGAGAAATGCGGCGTTGCAGGCTTTCTCCCAATGTATACACTTTCAATATAGTAATTCATGCGTTTTGCAAGTCAGGAAAACTTGACAAGGCTATGCAAGTGTTAAGAGAAATGGAGATTATGGGTTTTACTCCTACTGTAGCATCTTACAACACATTGATCGCAGGGTGTTGTAACAAGGGTCTAATGAGCTTAGCCATGAAGCTTAAAAGCTCAATGGGGAAAGATGGAGTGCATCCAAATGTGGTTACTTTTAACACCCTTATTAATGGTTTTTGTAAGGAAGGGAAATTACATGAAGCAAATAAGGTTTTCAATGAGATGAAAGCCCTGAATCTGGCTCCAACTATTGTAACTTACAATACTTTGATAAATGGGTACAGTCAAGTAGGTAAGAGTGAGATGAGCAACAGGCTTTATGAGGACATGTTGAAGAATGGAGTTAAGACTGATATACTGACATACAATGCATTGATACTGGGATTATGCAAGGAGGGTAAGACAAAGAAAGCTGCCTATCTGGTTAAAGAACTTGATAAGGACAACTTGGCTCCAAATGCTTCAACATTTTCTGCTCTTATTAGTGGGCAGTGTGTCAGGAAGAACTCTGACCGTGCATTCCAGCTTTATAAGACCATGATCAGGAGTGGTTTTCATCCAAATGAAAACACTTATAGTATGTTGATTTCTACCTTGTGCAAGAATGAAGATTTTGATGGAGCAGTGCAGGTCCTAAATGATATGATTGATAGATCAGTGGTTCCCGACTCTGGTACTTTGTTTGAGCTGCACAAGGGACTCAGCCGATGTGCTAAAAATCAATTGGCAGTTATCCTATGCAAAAAACTGGAAGATAGACATCTGATGCCAAAAGGTTTTGATAAATCCAAAGTTATCAGTTCTCAACCAGAAAATGAGGACAAGACATCTTGATATAACTCGTGGAATTTTGTATATTCCAACTCCAATACTCTGATGCTGTCAAGTTGACACTGTGGAGTGCATTTTTATTTGAGGGTATGCCCTAAGACAACTTTGTTTAGTTGAAGTAAAGGAAGATTCCTATTGTCTGTACCAAAGCAATAGGAAGGTGCCTATTGTTGATCTCTGAAACAAACCATCCCCTGTTTAATTTTATTAAATATTATACATTTTGGAATGAGGCAGATGGTCTACAAATATGCTTTTTAACAATTTATGGGCCGGTTGTTGCATTGACACTCTTCTTTTTTCTCCTTCTGTTATGAAAATTCCTTTGTTTGACCTATAAACATTAGGACTATGTATTTGATTCTTTTTGCATATTCTATTATTGAGGACCACTTCTTCCATTTATTGCTCTATGGTTTTTTTTTTTTTCCAGATAACATCTTCCATGTTTGAGTCTTTGATATATTATGAATTTTATAAGTTTCACAAAGAATGTGTGGTTAAATTTCTTGTTGGTCCATGCTGCACCCGATATACATGCATACACTAAGTTCTGAGATTTTGCTAACACTGTGACCATATATAATTGTTCTTGTCTTTCTGCTTTCTGATTTTGACCTATCATACCAAGATATTCAATTTCAAAATATGAGTCGAGTAATTTCCTGTTATTACGGACCATTATTGTATCTGTATTACCAGATTGACATGAATAAATTGCTGTATGATCACTTAAAACTTGGTAAACTCCTGTATCTTCATCTATAATATGTTTATATATATATATATATTTTGTTTTAATTTTCATGCTCTCATAAATGGAATGTGAGGTATAGAAATTAATTACACTTGTTTTTCCTGCAGAGCCATATCAATACTTTTCTTCATGACAAAATCTCCTGTTGTCCAACTTGGGAACTTCCTGTATTGCAGTTGAGGAAGCAGTAGTTTACTTTTGGGATATTTGAAGGTATGACTGCATGCATCCACCTACCATCTTCAAGTAACTAACCGACCTAAGATCAGCTCGATTATGTCGGTTCTTGAGCTTTAATTTAATCGTATCGATTTTTGTAAATTATGATCGGTTAATTCGATCTAATAAAAAAATCGATTGAACTGATTGAAAAAACTGAATGCTTTCTTCGTGACACTAAAAGCTAGTATGAATATTAAGATAAATTATGGAGAGTTACTATAAAAAAGATATTTGTAGTTTACTACGACATACCAGTTGAGGGTTAGAATTAGGGAGGAGCAAAGGTAGCTAGGGGCCTTTAACCCCTTGGCTAAATGATATAATTTCACTTTTAATCCCTCTTAAATATAAATAGTTCAATTTGATTTTTTTTTCTAAGCTTTATCCTATGGGAAAAAAAAATCATTTTTGACCCTCCAAGAAAATAAATTATTCAATTTAACATTATGATATAAATAGAAATGGTTGGCAGGTTGAATTGGGTGGTTCACATGCAGGTCCAGGATATTTGGACGAGGGACGTGCTTTTGTGTGATATTGCAAAATTATTAAAAATATCATTCATTCCTTTATTCCTTGCTTGCTGGTTATTATTGATTTTATCATCAAATTAAAATTATTTCTTTTTTTAAAAAATTAAAATTAGAATTTTTTTTAATTTTATTATATGAAATAAAATAAAATTAGAATCATAATGAAGTATTAGAATTGAATTTTAAAAAAAATCACTCAAATCATACCAACAAATCAACCAAGGAATCAAAATATAATTAAACAAATCCACCATAAAATTGCATGATTTCTCATCTTTTATTTATTTATTTATTTATATTTTAGTTGTTAATCACCTTTATATATATATATATATATACACACACATCCTTTTTGACTTGGTAACATTTTAAACTCATCCTTGTGGATTTGTATTATTAGAATAATTTCTATTTTCTTTACAATTTTTACGAAAAAATCATTAGCCCTTAAATTTACGTTGTTTGTGAAATCACGTCAAAATGAATGAAAAAAAGTTAACGCTTGTTAATTTTGCTGGCATGACATACATGTAGACTGTCATGTGCATGCCACACCGTCAATTAATTAAAATTTTAAATTTTAATAAATTCAAAAAATTGGTTTTGAAAATTAAAAATTATTCAAAAAAAGTATAAAAATTATTAATTAATTGCTAACTTGGTATGCACGTGGATGCCACGTTAGCAAAGTTAATGACTGTTAATTTTTTCATCTATTTTAGAGTGATTTGACAAACAATACAAATTTAAGGGCTAAAAGAGACGAAAAATTAAATAAAAGGTTAAAATGACTATTTATATTAAGTTAAAGGGCCAAATAAGTTATTATACCTTTACAAAACTAGCTTTATTATAAAATTAGAGTTATCTTAATATTTTTAAGATGTGAAATTGAATAGATTTTAAGCTTTAATTATTAGCATTTGTAATTTAATTCTATTTTATAAGACACCACTTGATATTATAAAATTTACTTACCAAACTCTCACTAAGTTTTAAATCATTGACTTTTATCAACACTATTTTATTTTTGTATTTTTACAAAAAAAAAAATTAAATATAAAAAATAGATAAATTATATTCTGTCATATATATATATATATATATATATACACACACGTATATATTATTAGATATACTTCGTCAAATCATACCTCTTCAAAGGATAGCGTGAGACTAAGGGTGAGTTTGGATGGGCGATTGAGTGCGGTATAGTGCGTTTAGCTTACTTTTTGTCTCACGCTACAGTATCGTGATTGAGTGCGATGCGGTGCGTTTAACTTACTTTTTGTCTCACGCTACAGTATCGCTACAGTATCTAATCTCACCGCCACCGCTGTTTTTACACTAACTGCAGGTAAACGCACCGCTCATCCGAACCCACCCTAAGTCAACAGACCTTGTCAAACTAACAAACTTCACCCCAAGGATCACTACATACCTAATAATCACATCATCGATGTAACAAGGGAGATCTAGACCACTCAACATTTAGCGACTCTCGACAAATCAATAGAGGATACATACTCTATGAAAGTTTCCTTTTCAAATACCTCTCTAAAACACAACCTAATGCATGCAGACCAGCGACACTCTTCGATTCTCATCTTAATCTTCAACCCCTTGATAATTCATTCTTTTTTTAATAATTCTTAATCTACCCAGTGAATCGTCCATCTGATAATACATGTATTCATGCATCACTCGAAAAGATCAAATATATATATAAATCTAGACTTTGTAAACTATAAAGATTAATAAGAAAACACAAATGAATATATATATATATATATATATATAATATGCATTCACAAATCGTAAGCTTAATTGTTCCAAACTATTAAAAAATATTTTACTTGTTCTGCATGTGACCTCAAACCGGCCGGTCTTTATTGTTTTTTGTTTTAATTATTATGAAGAATATTAATTTAGCGGGATATGTTGATTGAGTTTTTATTTAATTGATATGGACATTGTTGTCAATATAGAAGGACATGAGCTCAAGTGTATTGAAGCTCATTATCTTCCTATTTATAGGATGAGAAGAGGCTATTGGTAGTTTTAGGCATTGTGTCAAAAAGAGTAGATATGATCAGAACTTATAATCCCGCACAAGCCCATTGTCATATTTAATGATTGGATAAACTTCGACAATGAGAGGTTATAATATATCATTATTTTTTAAAAATTGTTT
Organism: Gossypium sturtianum; assembly: GCA_025698515.1. Taxonomy (NCBI): domain Eukaryota; kingdom Viridiplantae; phylum Streptophyta; class Magnoliopsida; order Malvales; family Malvaceae; genus Gossypium; species Gossypium sturtianum. The sequence goes on along the minus strand of CM046946.1, from coordinate 3,310,335 downwards.
ATTTATTTATCTATTTATATATATATATATATATAATCTCAAATGTCAAAACCTTCAACCTCGAACAGTTTTGAAGCAGCCACAAAAAAAATCAACGGTGGGGATTGACCTCATCGTCCTTAGTTCTTAATTTTATGTGTCCGGCCGCAACCACTCCATTTTGCTTTTTATTTTTTCTCCTTCGAGACCTCATGAAAGTTGGTTTAAAATTTGGTAAATTTAGATTGAGTCTTGGCTCAAATGGTATGTGTATTGTTGTCAGTGTAAGAAGACGTAGGTTTGAGTGTGCCAAAGCGTGTTATCCTCGTATTTACAGGTTGGGAAAGGACATTGTATCAAAAAGAGTATATATGATCAGAATCTATAATGAAATTGTTAAAAAAATTTAATAAATGTAATATTTTCTACCCAAAATCAATAATTTATAATCAATTATAATAAATATGAACATTAAATACCAAAATCCAAAAAAAAATAAAATTAAAATAACTATCTTATATAGAAGTAGATTACCCTATATATCAATATGGAAGACCTGTACTAAAAATTAAATTGCATTTTGCTCATTCATTAAAAAATAGATAAATTAATCCCTATACGTTAGATCAAATAGCAATTTTTTTCGTTTCTACTAAAAACTTTATTCATTTCTACTATAAAAAAACTAACATGATTAATAGAATAACCAAACAGTTACACGTGTATCTCATATTGTATATAGAACCAACTTTTAAGAGTAGAAATTGATGAAATTTTTAACAGAATGACCAATATGCTCTTTGATCTAATGTACAGAGACTAATATGCCCATTTTTTAGTAGAGGAAGCAAAATGCAATGCGACTCTTAATACAAGGACCTCTATGATACTTTTACCTATTTTATACATTAAAGAACAAAAAATACATACATATATATAATTAAAAATCGTAAATGATGGTTTTTTTTTATTTTATTTCTATACAATACTTAAAATTACTGTTAGAATTAAGTGACTCGAATCCCTATTTAAATAAAATACAGTGGTAAAATAAAATAAAAGTAAAATCCATATAGAACTACACTTCTTTTATTTTATTTTAGAATAAGGTTTTTTAAACCTTATTAAACTCCATCTATTTTATATTGATTAGAATAATGTGTTTCAATCTTACTACACTCTTATTAGAATATGGCTTTACAAACCTATAAATAGACATAGTCTATTCCTCTTGTAATAATTCGAATTCGACATAGTGAATTTTCTTCTCCTCTGCCCGTGGTTTTTTTCCCGAAAAGGTTTCCACGTAAAATCTGTGTGTTCTTTATTTTTATTTCTCTTTTCTTTGCGATATATTTGTCATTACCGATGTTATATTTTTCACAAATTGGTATCAGAGCTTCCGGGTTTTTTATCTCGATCACGGTAATGGCGTCTTTGAAGTATGAAATTCTGCTGTTGGATCGCAACACCAGATTCGCGTTGTGGTAGATAAAGATGTAGGCAGTTCTTGCACAGATCGACTTAGAGGAAGCCCTGTTAGGGGTAGATAAGATGCCTTCGACATTGACGGAGGAAGAAAAGAAGCGCAAGGATCGAAAGGCATTAACACGCTTACATTACATCCATTTGTGGTCTAATGAAATTTTACAGTCATGATAAAAGAAGACACCACGCATTATGGAAGAGGTGGAACAAATATGTATGTCAAAAACTCTAACCAGCAAGTTGCATATGAAGCAACGTCTTTATGCTCATCGTTTGGAGGAAGGTGCGTCTGTGCACGAACACTTAACAGTGTTTAAAGAAATTCTCTCAAACTTGGAGGCCGTAGAGGTTCAGTATGATAAGGAAGATCTAGGGCTGATTCTACTTTGTTCATTGCCCCCGTCTCATTCAACCTTTAGAGGCACGATTTTATATAGCCACGAGTCTCTCACAGTTGATGAGGTTTATGATTCTTTGACCTCGTATGATAAGATGAAACATATTGTGGTTAAACCCGACTCTCAGGGAGAGGGTCTCATTATTCGTGGGATAAAATATCGGAATGCTGATGATGATCGTGGAAGGACACAGGAACGGAATCCTCGCGGTAAATCTAAGGGTAGATCGAAGTCTTCAAACAGAGGTAAAACTTGTAACTTTTGTAAGAAGAAAGGGCACGTTAAATCTGAGTGCTATAAGCTACAGAACAAGATTAAAAGGGAGGCTGTGAATCAAAAGGGAAAACAACCAGAAAATTCTGGTGAAGCTGATGTTGTAGAAGACTACAGCGATGGTGAACTTCTAGTCGCTTTTGTCAAAAATCTAAAGTGAGCGATGAGTGGATACTTGATTCAGGCTGCACCTTTTACATGAGTCTCAATCGAGATTGGTTTACAACTTACGAAACAGTGTCTGAAGGTGTTGTTTTGATGGGAAATAATACTTCGTGTAAAATTGCAGGTGTTGGAACGATTAAAGTTAAGATGTTTGATGAAGTTGTCAGAACACTTAGTGACGTGCGACATGTTCCAGAATTGAAGAGAAATTTAATTTCTTTGAGTACTCTTGATTCAAATGGGTACAGATACACAGCTGAAAGTGGGGTTTTAAAGATTTCCAAAGGTTCTCTCGTTGTGATGAAAGGGCAGAGAAAGACTGCCAAGTTATATGTTTCAGGGTTCTACTGTTACTGGTGATGCAGCTTTCGCTTCCTCTTCTTTGTCAGATGATGATATTACTAAACTTTGGCATATGCGCCTAGGGCATTTGAGTGAGAATGGCATGGCAGAATTGAGCAAAAGAGGACTTCTTCATGGTAAGGAATTTGCAAACCAAGTTCTATGAGCACTGTGGTTTTGGGAAGCAAAAAGTTCGATTCACCGAGGAATCCATAACACGAAGGAACGTTGGAGTATATTCATTCGATCTATGGGGTCATCCAGTGCCTTCTTCGAGAGGTGGAGCTAATTATATGCTAACTTTTATTGATGATTTCTCCAGAAAAGTTTGGGCCTTCTTCCTGAAGCAGAAAAGCGATTTGTTTTTCGCATTTAAGTCTTAAAAAATTATGATTGAAAAATAGACGGGAAAATAAATAAAATACCTCTACACAGACAATGGCTTAGAGTTTTGTTACGTGAGTTTAATAGATTGTGTAAGTCAGAAGGGATCGTGAGACACTTGACAGTTCGTCATACTTCACAGCAAAACAGTGTTGCAGAACGAATAAATAGAACGATCATGGAGAAAGTTCGATGTATGTTGTCAAATGCCAACTTACCAAAGTCGTTTTGGGCAGAAGCAGCCTCTACTGCATGTTTTTGGATCAACCTATCTCCATCTGTTGCCATTGAGAAAAAGACTTCACAAGAGGTATAGTTTGGTAATCCTGCTAATTATTCTGATTTAAAGATCCTTGAGTGACCTGCGTATGCTCATATTGATAATGGAAAATTGGAACCGAGATCCATTAAATGTGTTTTTCTTGGTTATAGAGCTGGTGTAAAAGGGTATAAGTTATGGTGTCTTGAAAATAGAAAAGTTGTGATTAGCAGAGATGTTGTTTTTGATGAAACTGCTATGCTACCTAACTTATCTCTTAAAGGCTCTTCCAATAAAGAAAATCAAAAGCAGGTGGAGCATCAGATTAATATAGAGTCGAATCCTCAAGGTATTACTAAACTTTGGCATATGCGCTTAGGGCATTTGAGTGAGAATGGCATGGCGAATTGAGCAAAAGAGGACTTCTTCATGGTAAGGAATTTGCAAACCAAGTTCTATGAGCACTTGTGTTTTTGGGAAGCAAAAAGAGTTCGATTCACCAGAGGAATCCATAACACGAAGGAACGTTGGAGTATATTCATTACGATCTATGGGGTCATCCAGAGTGCCTTCGAGAGGTGGAGCTAATTATATGCTAACTTTTATTGATGATTTCTCCGTAAAAGTTTGGGCCTTCTTCCCGAAGCGCGAAAAAGCGATTTGTTTTTCGCATTTAAGTCTTAAAAATTATGATTGAAAAATAGACGGAAAATAAATAAAATACCTCTACGCAGACAATGGCTTAGAGTTTTGTTCTGGTGAGTTTAATAGATTGTGTAAGTCAGAAGGGATCGTGAGACACTTGATGATTCGTCATACTTCACAAAGAAAACAAAGTTGCGAGCGAATAAATAGAACGATCATGGAGAAAGTTCGATGTATGTTGTCAAATGCCAACTTACCAAAGTCGTTTTGGGCAGAAGCAGCCTCTACTGCATGTTTTTGGATCAACCTATCTCCATCTGTTGCCATTGAGAAAAAGACTTCACAAGAGGTATAGTTTGGTAATCCTGCTAATTATTCTGATTTAAAGATCCTTGAGTGACCTGCGTATGCTCATATTGATAATGGAAAATTGGAACCGAGATCCATTAAATGTGTTTTTCTTGGTTATAGAGCTGGTGTAAAAGGGTATAAGTTATGGTGTCTTGAAAATAGAAAAGTTGTGATTAGCAGAGATGTTGTTTTTGATGAAACCTCCTATCCTACCTAACTTATCTCTTAAAGGCTCTTCCAATAAAGAAAATCAAAAGCAGGTGGAGCATCAGATTAATATAGAGTCGAATCATCAAGGTATTACTAAACTTTGGCATATGCGCTTAGGGCATTTGAGTGAGAATGGCATGGCAGAATTGAGCAAAAGAGGACTTCTTCATGGTAAGGAATTTGCAAACTGAAGTTCTATGAGCACTGTGTTTTTGGGAAGCAAAAAAGAGTTCGATTCACCAGAGGAATCCATAACACGAAGGGAACGTTGGAGTATATTCATTCTGATCTATGGGGTCATCCAGAGTGCCTTCGAGAGGTGGAGCTAATTATATGCTAACTTTTATTGATGATTTCTCCAGAAAAGTTTGGGCCTTCTTCCTGAAGCAGAAAAGCGATTTGTTTTTCGCATTTAAGTCTTAAAAAATTATGATTGAAAAATAGACGGGAAAATAAATAAAATACCTCTACACAGACAATGGCTTAGAGTTTTGTTCTGGTGAGTTTAATAGATTGTGTAAGTCAGAAGGGATCGTGAGACACTTGACAGTTCGTCATACTTCACAGCAAAACAGTGTTGCAGAACGAATAAATAGAACGATCATGGAGAAAGTTCGATGTATGTTGTCAAATGCCAACTTACCAAAGTCGTTTTGGCGTATGTACTTTCTCGCATGCATGTTTTGGATCAACCTATCTCCATCTGTTGCCATTGAGAAAAAGACTTCACAAGAGGTATAGTTTGGTAATCCTGCTAATTATTCTGATTTAAAGATCCTTGAGTGACCTGCGTATGCTCATATTGATAATGGAAAATTGGAACCGAGATCCATTAAATGTGTTTTTCTTGGTTATAGAGCTGGTGTAAAAGGGTATAAGTTATGGTGTCTTGAAAATAGAAAAGTTGTGATTAGCAGAGATGTTGTTTTTGATGAAACTGCTATGCTACCTAACTTATCTCTTAAAGGCTCTTCCAATAAAGAAAATCAAAAGCAGGTGGAGCATCAGATTAATATAGAGTCGAATCCTCAAGGTAGTACAAAAATTGAGAATAGAGTTGCTTCTTCACCACAATACTCTATCGCCAAAAACAGAACTAGAAGAGAAATTAAACCTCCAAAGAAGTATGTCGAGGCTGATCTAGTTGCTTATGCTTTAAATGTGGCTGAAGATATAGATGCAAACCAAGAGCCATCTAATTATTCTGAGGCGGTTAGCTGTGAAGACTTAGAAAAGTGGATGTTTGCTATGCAATAAGAGATGGAATCACTCCACAAAAATAGAACATCGGATCTTGTGAAACTTCCTAAAGGTAAAAAGACTGTTCGTTGTAAATGGGTGTTTAAAAAGAAAGAAGGGACTCTAGGAGTTGAAGAACCCAGATATAAAGCAAGGCTTGTTGCAAAGGGTTACAGTCAAATTCCAGTAGTGGACTTCACAGATGTGTTCTCCCCAGTTGTGAAGCATAGTTCGATTCGAGTTTTGCTTGATATTGTGGCCATGCATGATTTGGAGCTTGAGCAGTTAGATGTAAAAACTGCATTTTTGCATGGAGATCTTGAGGAGGATATTTACATGCAACAACCAGAGGGTTTTACAGTCTCAGAAAAAAGAGGACTATGTTTGCTTGCTGAAAAAGTCCCTTTACGGTTTGAAACAGTCACCAAGACAATGGTACAAGAGGTTTGGTTCATTTATGACTTCTCATGATTTCAAAAGAAGTAGTTTTGACAGTTGTGTTTACTTTAAGAAAAACAGTGATGGTTCTTTTGTGTATCTACTTCTTTATGTTGATGACATGTTGATAGCAGCAAAAGATAAAGGAGAGATAAGAAAGGTCAAAGCCCAACTAAGTGAATAATTTGATATGAAAGATTTGAGACCAGCAAAGAAGATACTTGGTATGGAGATTCTCAGAGATAGAAAAGCAAGTAAATTGTACTTAAGTCGGAAGGGTACATTGAGAAAATTCTTTGCGGAGTTCAATATGCAGTGTTAAGCTGTTAGTACTCCTTTAGCACCCATTTCGGACTTTCATCGGTTTTGTCTCCACAATCGGATGATGAGATTGAGTACATGTAACATGTTCCATACTCTAGTGCGAAGGGATCTCTCATGTATGCTATGGTTTGTTCACGTCCAGATTTATCATATGCCCGATCAATGCATTTAGCGAGATACATGGCGAATCCCTTAAAAGAACATTGGAAAGCGATTCGATGGATTTTAAGATATTTACGAGGTACTATTGATGTTTGCTTACAGCTTGGAAGAACTAGAGATGGAGTCATTGGGTATGTTGATGCCTGATTTTGCTTTGGAGACCTTGATAAAGAAGATCTCTCACAAGTTATGTCTTTACAATCGAGGTTGTGCAATCGGTTGGAAAGCCACTTTGCAAACTACAGTCGCTTTGTCTACTACTGAAGCTGAGTACATGTTGATTACTGAGGCTTGTAAAGAAGTTATTTGGTTGAAGGGACTCTTTAGTGAACTCAATGAAGACCTTCAAATCGATCTGATATTTTGTGACAGTCAGAGTGCAATATTCCTTACAAAAGATCAAATGTTTCATGAGAGAACAAAATACATTGATGTTCGATATCATTTTGTTCGTGATATTATTGCTCATGGTGATATTGTTGTGAGCAAAATTAGTACTCATGAAAATCCTGCATATATGATGACTAAGTCACTTCCTATAACCAAGTTTGAGCATTGCTTAGACTTGGTTGGTGTTCATTGTTGAAGTTAAACCCTTAAGGGGTTTTATGGAAGAGGTGGAAAACTTGTTCGTTGAGAGTTCGCGATGAAGAACTTGTTCATTGAGAATTCGTTTCAAGGTAGAGATTGTTAGAATTAAGTGACCCGAATCCTTATTTAAATAAAATACAGTGGTAAAATAAAATAAAAGTAAAATCCATATAGAACTATACTTCTTTTATTTTATTTTAGAATAAGGTTTTTTAAACCTTATTAAACTCCATCTATTTTATATTGATTAGAATAAGGTGTTTCAATCTTACTACACTCCTATTAGAATATGGCTTTACAAGCCTATAAATAGACATAGTCTATTCCTCTTGTAATAATTCGAATTCGACATAGTGAATTTTCTTCTCCTTTGCCCGTGGTTTTTTCCCGAAAGGGTTTCCACATAAAATCTGTGTGTTCTTTATTTTTTTTCTCTTTTCTTTGCGTTATATTTGTTATTACCGACGTTATATTTTCACATTTACCCATAATCCTTCTCTAATCTTTAAATAAGAGGATAAATATTGTACTACAATGCGCTCGAACCCACATCCCGTAATATTAACAATAATGTTGATGCCAACCAAAATAAGACTCTATCGACATAAATGATTAGTTTTTAAAACAAAAACAAAAATTCTTTTTTATTAAAATTGTGCGAGGTTAACTTATCATATAAATCACATTTTATTAAAATAGTCATGAAGAATATTTTTAAAAAAATTTATGCACCAAAAGTATACGAGTTTCATGCATCCTCAATAAATAACATTACACTTCATCATTGAATAAAATTAATCTTGTTCGAGTCGAGAATTCAAAATAGACAATTACAATTTTACCCTGTTATAATTATTAAATTAAAAAATTATATATAATTAAAATTACATTTTAATCCTTGGAATTATACGTAAATCTTTGCCATTATCTAGATGCAAATATGAGAGGGAATCTTAAGAAGTAAGAACAATGAGTAGGTAATAAGAATGTCTCTTTCACGGACAAAGATGGAGCAACAGACCCTTACCCAAGACAACCATGAACAATATATAATATATATACAAACAAACACAATACAGATACATACATATATTATTTTAGTCGATGCTGGTGAAGCTTGACTTTCCTCAATAATGGTCTACTCTTGTTCTTATATAAATCGGGTTTGGGTTTTCCGGCATTTTCTCCAAGGAATCTGCCGAGAAAATAATTTCAGAGGGAGCAAGAAAAAATGGGTACCCTTTCATTTTCCACTTCAATTTTGCTCTTCACCATTGTTTTCCATTCATGTTTAGCGGCGAGCAACGATGATCCATTGACGGGGACAAAAAGGGAAGCATTAGAAATAATCATCGGCGGCGGAGGAAGCGAAGCTCCATCACCTTCCGACGAATTCCCACTGTCTTCACCGCCATGCAAGCATTTCCAGAACGAAAATGGCTGCTTCGAGAACGCAAGGTTAGCCAAAGCCTACGACGTGATCCAAAGGTTCAAGGAGAAAATCAAGGTCGATGCTAATAGCAAGAAGTACTTGAAAACATGGTATGGAACTGATGTTTGTAAATACAGAGGCATTTATTGTGACATACGTCCCGACGTGAAAGAAAAAGCCGTCGCCGGCGTTGATTTCAACGGAGCTAAATTCGCCGGTTGTGATGGTACACTTCCTCTTGATGGGTTCTTTGATGAGTTAAATGATTTAGCTATATTCCATGCTAATTCAAATAACTTCACCGGTACCGTCCCGTTTAAAGCATCGAAAATCAAGTATTTATATGAACTTGATCTTAGTAACAACAAGATCGCCGGTGGGTTTCCGATGAAAACTCTCAGTGCCATGAATTTGACCTTCCTTGATTTAAGGTATAATTCATTAAAAGGTACTGTTCCACAACAAGCGTTTGATTTAACCCTCGATGTGCTCTTCATCAACAATAATAACTTCGCCTCACAAATGTTACCCACTAACCTCGGCGACTCGACGGCCGTTTACCTCACATTTGCTAATAACAACTTCACCGGATCAATCCCGGCGAGTATCGGCAAAGCTCGAAACCTTCTCGAAGTGCTTTTCCTTAATAATCAACTCACTGGGTGTTTACCGTACGAGATCGGAAACTTGACTCAATCGACGGTGTTCGACGCCAGTTCTAACAAGCTTACCGGTCCGATACCGTACTCTTTTGGGTGCTTGAAAAAGATGCAGATTCTCAGTTTGGCTAACAATCAGTTTTACGGTGAAGTACCGGAGACGGTTTGTGAGCTTCCTATGTTAAACAAATTATCTTTGTCGAACAATTATTTCACCCACGTCGGACCGGCTTGCCGGGGTTTGATAGAGAAAAAGAAGCTCGACGTGAAGAAGAACTGTATCTACGGCCTCCCTAATCAACGATCGGAGAAGGAGTGTGCGGCGTTTTTCTTAAAGAAGAAGGATTGTCCGAGGATGGAAACATTTTATTGGGTTCCTTGTGTGAAACATGGTTATGATTATTATAAATATTCCGACGAAGGAAAGTCGCCGGCGGCGGCGCCGCCGGCTAGAACTTATAGTACTCTTACACCTCATCATCGGCTGTGATTGACTTTTTAAGATGATCATGGATTTGACCTTCATGATCGTGCATGTGTATCATTGGTTTTTTTTTTTATGCATAATTCTTTCTGCTTCATACATTTGATGCAGAATTTCAATGTATTGAATTTTTTTTTCGTGAATAAATCAAACTTATTTCATCTATTAATTGGGATTTAATATAATTATTATAACAAATATCTTACAATAATGATAATAAAAATGTGAGTAAAAGTCGATTGAGTTTTAGTTCAGTTGACATTGACATTGTTGCTAATACAGGAATTCGTAGGCTCGAGCATACTGAATTTAAGGGTTGGGATGGGAGTAAATTTCTTTACTTGAATTCTGTCATTAGTCAATCAAACCACGAGTAGATTGACAACAAATTTATATTCAAATCTTTCATTGACATCAATATTAGGTTCATCTTTTAAATAACCCTACCCGTTACCTCTTATAAAAAAAATTAGTTACTTCAAATAGTTAACGGTATTCGTAAAAAGAATCAAATTATATCAAATGAAAGTAAAATAACTAAATTCTAAAAAATATAAATAATTAAATATAAATAAAAAAATTTAATTATTAAATTATGAGCTAAGCAAACTTCCAAAAAGATTAGCTTGCATGAAATTCCTCTTGGATGAAGGTAGTATAATATTTGTCTACCCCTAGGTAAATAGGTTAGCAAAACAAGTGGACTTTCTTCCCCTTTGTTTAATGGCAATTATTGGTAAAATGGAGTTTTCCTAGGCTTAAAAGTTTTTTTTAAAATTAAAATCATTACTAGTTATGATCATACTTTTAAAAAAAGTATATATTTAAATTCGATACTTATTTTCGATAAGAATGAAGTTAGAAAATTATTTTTACGAGGTCAGATATGAATCATAAAATTTTGAGGTCAAAATATAATTTTGTCATTATATTAATTTATAATTTCATAAACTTTAAAAAGACTAAAATATATATTTACCATTTTAGGGGTCAAGATCGTTGCATGTCCCTTTATCTGCGCTTTAAACATATTAAAATATAAATATTAGATATGATATATTAAATGTTTACCATTATACTCACTTAAAATGTATATTACTGATATATATATCCATTTGAGAACGAATATGGACATCACATATATAATTAGGGTAATTACATGTTATTATTTACTATCATAATAGGTTAGCCAAAATTAAAAGTGATCTGATTTGGTTATGGTTTATTGGGCTTTAATTATTAGATAAAGTATGGGTTAAATATGCATAGATATACTCTACTAATTAATTTCTAATTGATGATGGGCTGATTAGAAATTAGGGCTAATGTGCCAAAGTTATATATATTAGAGTTATGATCCCCAAATTACATTTAAAGTACCTTTTCTAATATTACATCTTTAGAAAAAAGAGAGCCGCCGTGCTAATTGGAAGATCAAAACTCCAAGAATCGTAGATTCCAAAAAATTGATGAATTCAGGTACGCTTCCGCGTCTAATTTTGTTCTTGATTTATTCTTGATGATATATTTAATTTCGATAGGGTGAAGTCAGAAAATTACTTTTAAGAACCAAATATGAATAATAATTTTTGGAGATCAAAATACAATTTTATCATTATACTAATTTATAATTTCGGATTAAAAAACATATTTACTATTTGGGGGTAAGAACACTTATTTTAGACATAAAATTGATTGTAAGTACAATGAAGTTAATGGATTATTGCAAAACAACCTTTGTTGTTTGCTTCTTAGTTTTACTTCGAATCCCTATATTATTTGAATTTTTGAAATTTAGTCATTCTGTTTTTAATTATAACAAATTAGTTCATTTACTTATATGATTTGAAAATTAAAATCTAATTGATAACATTAATATTTAACTTCCATTAAATTTGAAACCATGACATTTTAATACTCAAATGTCTGATTTAAAAACTAAAAGAACTAAAAGTAACAGGACTGATGCGTTGTTGAAAGCACCAAAAATATTCTATTCCCTACAAAATAATGAAAAAGAACAGTAAAGGGAAAGTAGGGTCGAATCCTCAGGGACCGGATTATACGAATGCTTGTTTCTCGAAATCTTGGGCAGAATCGTGCCCAAGAAAACCTGCGTTCCTGAAAAAAATAAAAATAACAGAATTAAAAGTTTTGATCTGGAAACGAAAATAAAATAAAAATAGAATTGAGAAGTCGAATTGGAATTGCGAAAATTAAAAATAGGAAATAGAGTTGAGTTAAGGAAATTCTTATGGGGAGATTCTAGCCTCCGGTTGCCTCGATCCGCCTTGGGTTCAATCCTTGGCTTCTAAATGATCCTTCTCAAACCGAATAAGCCAGTTATAGTGGAAGAGGACGCCTACGACCACCAGCTCCAAGGATTTAGACTTCGATTTAGTGGAACCTGACTCTAGCCAACAATCGCTCTTGTAGGATTATCTTATGCTAGATCAACGTTTCTCAATGGCGAATCCCACGCCATTTTGTCTCTTGGGCTCGCCAACCTCTGACGCAGTAAGTTAACGAACCGACTGTGCAATCCTTCCAAAACATACAAAGCGGCCGCCTTTGCATACGTTGAAAAGTTTACTTCTTAAGGGATATGGACAGAAGCGTCAGCCCCGTAGTGCAGAGCAACGATGAATACCCTGTTGAGAAGGCTAAGTACGGATTCTAAACCTCAAGAACCCTTTTTGGGGATTTTCGGCAACCTTTGGCTAGATGGGTTTTAGTGGCTCATGGTTGTGGTGGAAAAATAAATATATAATAAAAATGAAGATTTTATTAAAAGGAAATATGGAAAGAACAAAAGACTTTTGAGGAGAGAGTATTTTTCGGAAAAAAGAAGAACATCAATTTGAGTCACCTCTCTTCTATTTATAGTGCCAAGATAGATAAACTAGTCCTACTTAAATTCCTAAAGATAATTACAAATAATCAAAGATAAATAAAGATAAATAAAATAAATCCTAAATTAAATAATCTTTAATAATTATCTTAATATTAATTATCAAAATAGAGTCTAATAGAATAAAAATTCTTCTTTTTGCATTTCAACCCTTGTGTCCTCCATGCTTGCACTTTTAGCACCAACTTTTCCCCATGTCGCACATTGACCCATTTTATCTTTAATTTTACGCTTTTGGCCCTTAATTTCACTTTTGCCTCCAATTTAGTCCCTATAATATAAAATAGCACGAATAGCTCAAATTAGCAGGATCATACTCAGAATAAACACATAATTAATACATAAAAATACGTTATTCTAGAGTATTATCAAATTCCCCCTACTTAGCCCATGCTTGCCCTCAAGTATGGTTCCTATCCACTGTGAAAATTAGATCCTGAAAGAAATTCTACTCCAAAGTTTTATAAAAATTAGTCAAAAATGCATATTAAAAATAAAGAGAACTTCTAAGCTTGCTTTAAGTAAAACAGAAAAAGTATTCTAATTAACACACACAAAAATTAAAATCGTCTTGAATTATTTCATGCTATTTAGGTAAATTACCAAACCTACCAAGACACTTTATTTATTTCCTCATTTAGTCCCCAACTGCAATTTTATTAGTACTATTTCTTTTCTTTTTTTTTTCTCTTTTTTTTCTTTTTTTTTATTATTTATTTACTTAGGAATATATTGATCCTTTTGACGCGAAGAGAGATGACAACCCAAGCACCCCACCCCGGTTACTCAGTCCAACATACTCTTAAAAATTATTTATTTCCGGTTAGCGGAGTATTACCCATCACGTCACACAACCTTTTGACGCAAAGTAGAATGACAACCCAAGCACCCTACCCCGATTACTCAGTCAGTCACGTTCTGAGCCGCACTCATAGCCTTGGTTAGCGGAGTATTACCTATCACGTCACACAACCTTTTGACGTGAAGTAGAATAACAACCCAAGCACCCTACCCCGGTTACTCAGTCAGTCACGTTCTAAGCTGCACTCATAACCTTGGAAACATTTATTGTCATTAAACAAAATTTACACGAAATTTTAATTTTGGAGGACCTAAGAGAAATAATCAAGTGTCCAAAATAAGTTTTAGTAACCACCTAATAGACATGAACATAATTTAGGCATGCAATTGTATTAAGTATCCACTTTATATTAAACTTGATCAATTTTACAAAAAGCAAGATAGAGTTAACTTATTAATCATAATTATTTTTAGCCTAATAAAAATAAAACAGACAGAATCATAACTAACTCAGTAGCCAAGAATCATGCATGTAGGTCAAACAGTGGCAAGTCGTGGTCAAATTCTTGGGCATGAAAAGCGACAGAATATTCTTAAAAAAAATATGGACAAAATGGAGCCTCAAGCAGCAAACACAAATCACATCAGAAGACGACATGATGTCTGAAGAGTACCTCCCCTACTTAAAACACATTGTCCTCAATGTGGACGCAAAAGAAATAAATAGGTAGAAAAGTTTAGAAAAACTCCCGTGTAGCTCTGCCGTCGATTGCGGAGGACTTACGCGTGAAGGGGACGATATGGAAGGCTCGACGGCTTGTGTCGTGGGAGAAGAGGAGGAAGGGGAGGCCGAATGGCGCGGCAGTGATGGGGAGGGAGAGGATGCGTCGGCCAAATCAATTGTTTGAGGAGCGGAGAGGCGGCGACGGCACAAGTTGATGGTGAAGGGAGGCTCGGTGACAGCGCGGCTTTGAGTACGGACCATGGCCAGTAGCAAAATGGTGGTGGGTGGTGGAGGAGAAAGGAGTCGGCGGCTATGGAGAAGGGAAAGGAAATTTGGGATAAAAATGTAAGGTTTGGGGGTTTTATTTGCTGAAAAGGGGTGTTTGACTGCAGGTTTTGGGGATTCTAGGGCTGGAATAGGAATGTTTGGCTGCAGAGATATGGCATTCTGGGCTCACTTTTTGTCTCTTTTTCTTCGTATTTTCGCTCTGTTTTACCTAGATGGAAGAAGAGAAATTTATTAATATCTGAATAAAATAAAAATAAAAGAAATTAAAAAGAAAAGAAAAGAAAATAAGAAATAAGAAATAATAATAATAATGAAAATAAATAAAAAAAATAAGGATTGGGTTGCCTCCCAACAAGCGCTTGTTTAACGTCATTAGCTCGACGACTTAAATGGTTCTACGGTGGCTCAAAATAAATCTTTCCAATCATGTGAGCTTGAAAATTCTCATTTTTTATCACATCCACCATATTTGGGTTTAATCGTCCTTGCGCCTCTTTCATTGGTTTAATATTTTCCTCCAAGGGGTTAATCCCTTTTAAGTCGGAAATGGTCTCATCATTCTCCAAAAATGTGAATTTGAGATGCTCGAGAAGTGGTTTTAATTTCGGATCTGATGCCTACACAACAGAAGGTAAAAGTTTAGTATCCATAGGAGCCAATAATTTATTAACAGATTCAAAATCATCAAACATCATTTTAGATTTATCTCCATAAGATGACTCAAAAGTTTCTTCTACTGATGAGTTAATTATGTCGACACGGTTTACGTCCAAGACTTCACTTGGGTGGCTAATTGTGCCATAAACGTTAAACTTCACGATCTCCCCATCAAACTCCATCGCGAGGGTTCCGCTTCATACGTCAATCTTAGTATTTGCAGTACTAAGGAAAGGTCGCCCCAACAAGATGTCTGAAGACCCAGGAGCGTTATCCTCCTCCATTTTTATCACATAAAAGTCTACAGGGAAAGATAAGTCCATTGACTTTGACTAATACGTCCTCGAGGACTCCTTCGGGATGCACAACGGACCTGTCTGCCAATTGAATGATAACACCTATTTTTGTCAAAAAACCTGCGTTAAGTGATTCATAAACAGAATATGGCATTACATTTATGGAGGCTCCTAGATCACACATAGCCTTTTTAATTCCCAAATGACCTATTTTGCATGGTATTGCAAACATGCCCCTATCCTTACATTTTGCCGGCATTTTTCGCTGTAACACTGCGGACACATTTTCACCAACATTCACCCTTTCATTACTTGTTAATTTCCACTTGTTGGTGCAAAGATCTTTAAGAAATTTAGCATACCTCGGTATTTGTTTGATGGCATCCAACAGCGGAATGTTGATCTCGACATTCCTAAATGTTTCGAGGATTTCCTTGTCCTCTTTACCTCTTCGACACTGGTTGAATCATTCTGGAAATGGAGGTTGAATTTTAGGCAATGGAGGTTTCGGTTGGACCTGTTCGTCTTTCTCGGGTTTTTACTGGGCGATTTCTTGGCCAAGATTCCTGTCAGGAATTGATTCCAGTACCTTCCCGCTTTGCAACGTCACTGCATTTGCGTGTTGTCTTGGATTTGGTTCTGTTTGTGACGGCAACTTCCCTTGAGAGTTCAATTTCTCAACTGATATGGTCAATTCTCTTATAGACGCCTCAGTTTTCTGTTGAAAATCCTTCATTTCTCTTTTGAAATTAAGAGTTTGCTATTGAAAATCAAGGACATTAGCTGCTAATTTATTGACCATAGTTTTTAAGAAATTACCTGAATCTCGAGGCTGTTGTGGGAGCTGATTTTGGTATGGCTGGTTATACCGTGGGTTGGTCCCATAACTAAAGTTGGGATGGTCCTCCAACTTTGGGTTGTAGGTATTAGCGTAGGGATCATATCGCCTCTGTGGTGGGCCAGGGAAGTTTCCCACGGCATCTAAATGAGTCATAAGGTCATCATACAAACTAGGGCATGCATCGGTTGTGTACTCGGTGTGTAGCACATATTCCACATAACCGAGAAATTTTCTTTGTTTTTTTCGCAAGAAGAGTATTCATCATATTAGTAAGTTTATCAAGTCTATCTTCTATTGTAGAATTACTTAGCTGGTGAACCCTTCTAGGGGTTCGGGATTGGCTCGAAATTGCTTTGAAATTTGCACCATCGTGGAAATCAAGTCTCTTGCTTGTTGAGGAGTCATGTTTACCAATGCTCCTCCACTAGCGACGTCTACCATATCCATCTCCATGGGCTTCAGGCCTTCATAAAAATATTAGAGGAGAGATTGCTCTGTTATACCATGTTGTGGGCAACTTGCACACAATTTCTTAAACCGGTCCCAATAATCGTAAAGAGTCTCTTTCTTTTTGCCTTATTCCCACGATCTCTCTTCTTAGCTCAATTACTCTAGATATTGGAAAAAACTCATTTGAGAAATAAACGAGATAAATCAGCCCAAGTAGTTATAGATCCATGAGGTAAATAAAATAACCATTCTCTATTTGAGTCTGCTAGGAAAAAGGAAAGCGCGCAATTTAATTTGATCCTCGATTCGCCTTGAGGTTTCATACTCGGACAAACCATATGAAACTCCTTCAAATGTTTATGGGGTTTTTATTTTGTAACCCTCGGAAAGTTGGCAGCAACTGAATTAACCCTAACTTCAGCCAAAATCGGTATCCATAGTAGGATATGCGATGCACAGATGGCGGTTGTTACTGCCGGAGCTTGGCGATTGCCGAATTGTTTAAGCCATTGGTTGACGTACCAAATTCGGGTTTCGTTAACCCTAGTTTCAAGCGCCTCTTGGTGAATCGACTTCTTCATTTTACTTTCAAATGTTTGAGTAGGGTTTTCGTTAACCTAGACTCGCTTAAATCGTCGATTCGATTTACGGCGGTGGATTACTTTGAGTCCCAACCACCGTGATTGTTTTTTCCTTAGCTTTGTTTCCTTGCGATTAGCTTTTGCGATCTTTTCAATTTACGAGTCAAGCGCAAGAGTGCAGAAGCGAGATCTAGGCATAGAAAACAAAAAAACAAGATTAGTACGTTATTGATCCCAACACGGCGCCAAAATTTGATGCGTCGTTGAAAGCACCAAAAATATCCTATTCCCTACAAAATAATGAAAAAGAGTAGTAAAGGGGAAGTAGGGTCGAATCCTCAGGGACCGGATTATACGAATGCTTGTTTCTCAAAATCTTGGACAGAATCGTGCCCAAGAAAACCTGCGTTCCTGAAAAAAACTAAAAATAACAGAATTAAAAGTTTTGATTTGGAAACGAAAATAAAATAAAAACAGAATTGAGAAGTCGAATTGGAATTGCGAAAATTAAAAATAGGAAATAGAGTTGAGTTAAGGAAATTCTTATGGGGAGATTCCAGCCTCCGGTTGCCTCGATCCGCCTTGGGTTCAATCCTTGGCTTCTAAATGATCCTTCTCAAACCGAATAAGCCAGTTATAGTGGAAGAGGACGCCTACGACCACCAGCTCCAAGGATTTAGACTTTGATTTAGTGGAACCTGACTCTAGCCAACAATCGCTCTTGTAGGATTATCTTATGCTAGATCAACGTTTCTCAATGGCGAATCCCACGCCATTTTGTCTCTTGGGCTCGCTAACCTCTGACGCAGTAAGTTAACGAACTGACTGTGCAATCCTTCCAAAACATACAAAGCGGCCGCCTTTGCATACGTTGAAAAGTTTACTTCTTAAGGGACATGAACGGAAGCGTCAGCCCCGTAGTGCGGAGCAACGATGAATACCCTGTTGAGAAGGCTAAGTACGGATTCTAAACCTTAAGAACCCTTTTGGGGGATTTTTGGCAACCTTTGGCTAGATAGATTTTAGTGGCTCATGGTTGTGGTGGAAAAATAAATATATAATAAAAATGAAGATTTTATTAAAAGGAAATATGGAAAGAACAAAAGACTTTTGGGGAGAGAGTGTTTTTCAGAAAAAGAAGAACATCAATTTGAGTCACCTCTCTTCCTATTTATAGTGCCAAGATAGATAAACTAGTCCTACTTAAATTCCTAAAGATAATTACAAATAATCAAAGATAAATAAAGATAAATAAAATAAATCCTAAATTAAATAATCCTTAATAATTATCTTAATATTAATTATCAAAATAGAGTCTAATAGAATAAAAACTCTTCTTTTTGCATTTCAACCCTTGTGTCCTCCACGCTTGCACTTTTAGCACCAACTTTTTCCCATGTCGCACATTGACCCATTTTATCTTTAATTTCACGCTTTTGGCCCTTAATTTCACTTTTACCTCCAATTTAGTCCCTATAAGATAAAATAGCATAAATAGCTCAAATTAGCAGGATCATACTCAGAATAAACACATAATTAATACAGAAAAATACGTTATTCTAGAGTATCATCACAGGACTAAATTTCCAATGGCCAAAATGTATAGGGACCTGAGGGCAAATTAGACCTTTGCTTGCAACAACAATGGAATTTCTGAAATCTGAATTGATTACCTTAAGATAAGGACATCAAAAGATGAGCTGGAGAATGGGCCCATTATGATTGATTTAATTGATATATATTCTTTTTGGGGTTGAATCTTTTAAAGGTTAAACTATAAAAATAGTCACTTTTGTTTGTCTCATATTACATTTTAGTCACTTATATTTAAAATGTTACGTTTTAGTCACTTACTTTATCGTTTTGTTATGAAATAGTCACTCTATCGTTAAATTCCGTTACCTCCCTAACGGCAGTCCTACGTGACAGTCCAAATGAGTTTTAAATGCCAACTTGGATGTCCAGTTGTTGAAACGAAAATAGGTTTTTAATTAAATAAATTTAATTTGGACTGCCATATAGGACCACCGTTAGAGAGGTAATAGAGCTTAACAGTGGAGTGACCACTTCATAACAAAACGATAATGTAAGTGACTAAAACGTAACATTTCAAACATAAGTGACTAAAATATAATATAAACAAATAAAAGTGACTATTTTTTTAGTTTATCCTTTTTTAAATGCAGTTGTTTGCAATTTTCTACTGATTTGACTTTCGAATTATTTTGAAAGGGTTTTTTAATCTTTATTTTTATAAGGTTTTAAACTTATTTTTTATAGAAAATTTGAATTAATTTGTTGCATATATAAAGATAAATTTATTAATTCATCCAATTAATAGAAATAATAAATTTTAAGGAAAATAATAATAACACTCGTTGTACATGATAAAAGATAAGCTCCATCAATATAACAAAGGTTTTAGCCTCAGCATCAATTAGAACATTATGAGATATTGATAATTAGTTTTGCCATGACTCAAGCACTTAATATGATAAGAAAATCAGCTCTAGATGGTCCAAAGTGGCAAGCAAAAATCGAAAAAATAATCTAGTATTCGCCAAACTAGTGAGGGACGACAATAAAATCATCCTTAAAATCACTTGCAAAAGAAGATTATGCATAATCAATACTAAAAACGTGCTACAAGAGTAGATAAAAACTTCTAAATCTAAATACTTATTAAACAATAGAAATATATATATATATATAAAACTTAAAAATATATTTTTTAAAATATTCTAATATAATTTATTCCAATATATAAATACTATAAAAATAAATTTCGCAAAAACTTAAAAAAAAAAAAAAACTCCATTATTTGCATGTTTTCATGGCGATGGAGCTTAGTT
Organism: Gossypium sturtianum; assembly: GCA_025698515.1. NCBI lineage: Eukaryota > Viridiplantae > Streptophyta > Magnoliopsida > Malvales > Malvaceae > Gossypium > Gossypium sturtianum. Next base: position 3,290,111 of record CM046946.1, on the reverse strand, counting down.
CACCGATCAAAGCATTCAAATGAGATTCCGACGAACCACCATCTTCAACAGCCTTCTTCGCCATATCTGCAAATCTCTTAGCTCTATTTCTCATTTCCATGGCTTTCTCCCCACCATTATCTCCTTCACGGCCTTCTCTATCGCTTCACTCTTCACGAAATCCCCAGTAATTCTCTTCCATTTCCGAGCACCAACACCAACCCCAATCTTCAATACCTCAACCAACAGCTTCTCATTATAAAACTGCTCGGCAGCCACCGGCCAAGTAATAACAGGCACGCCGGCGGTCACCGATTCGAGAATGGAGTTCCACCCACAGTGTGTGACAAACCCACCAATGGCTTCGTTTTCAAGAATCAAAACTTGGGGTGCCCATCCTCTTATAACCAATCCTTTCCCTTCCATTCTCTTCTCAAATTCAAGCATCCAATTTTCTTTTCCTTTTCATCATTACTTTCTTTCTCTTTGCTCACTACCCAAACAAACTGTTGACCCGAAGCTTCAAGCCCTTTTGCTATTTCCATGAGTTGTGAATCATCGAAGTTTGTTCTACTGCCGAAACATATATAAACGACTGAATTTCGATCCTTTGATTGTAACCATTTTAAACACTCGTGTTCTTCAATGGATGATTGTTTCCCTCTTTCGGCTTTATTAATAACCTCTTTAGTTGATAACAATATAGGACCAACATGCCACGCCCTTCGTCCCAAAAAAATCAGTGTAATGATCGGCGTAAACAGATTCAAGCTCGTAAAGCTATTAACGATGACGCCAAAGCATTTCGATTCAGTTTCTTGTCTATCGTTGAACAACTTCGTCCGCCATGTTTCTTCTTTAATAAAATCTTGTAATTCAGCGGTCGTCATCTTTATGTCGTCATGTTGAACAACGATGACGCCAGGTTTCTTTACTTTTATGAGGCTGGTACAACCGAACATGTTCCATGGCGGATGAGGAAAAACACAGGTTCCATGAAAAACAAGCCTCGGAATCTTGAACATAGCAGCAACTTCAGTCGTCCATGGAAAGAACGTGTCGGCAACGAGACAATGAGGACAGTGTTGTTTAAGGAGATCAGAAAGAGGTTGTTTAAGCATTTCAACAGCTAAGAAGAACTTAGGCATCATGTCCACTGACGGAACTTTGTCTGTATCATCACATCCGTCGGGCAATCCAGCTTCGACGGCGGGAATTTGATGACAAGGGTGTCGATTTGGAACCCGAGTTTATTGGCTTTGTGGGTTACTTTTTAATATGGGGTGCGTTAAATGGGGTGGCGATGATGGTTGATTTAACGCCTTTGGTGGCGAAAAGGATGGCTAAATCGATGAAAGGGATAGTATGGCCGTGAGCCATGAAAGGAAGAAGAAGATATGAAGCTGTTGAGTCATGGCGGTGAAGATTTTTGGAGTGAAATGGTAAAAAGACTGGTGTGTTGAGTTTTTGGAAGTAAATTTTTGTTGGTAATGGTAGCCAGGAAAATGAACTGACAGGTCAAAGTTGAAGAACTCGAGGATCAATGTCGTTGAAAATAATGTTAGTGGTAATCCTTGTGATTTATCTATGGGAAACGTGAGCCATTACGTCTTGAAGTTGGAAAAGTAAAATTTTAAACGTAAGCCATTACGATCAATCAGATTTTTTTTAAAATTTTTAGTTTTTTTATTCTTGAATAAAATTAAAATCTAATTAAAAATGATAAAAATGATAAAAAAAATTATGATTTATTATTTTCCTTTTGAAAAGAGATAAGTATGACGCGGAATTATAGTTTCATATAATCATTTCTCGTATTGACAATTTAAAAGTAAAGTTTTTGAATGTTTGGATTAAGAAAAAAAATTAAATTATAAAGTTTAATTGTTAGTTCTTGAATTAAATTGAATTGAATAAAATATAAAATTATCATAAAATTTTAATAGAAATATGTAGTAGAGTGTCTTTTATTGTGTTTCCTTCTTGTTGATCCCACACATCAATAATTGGTGTGATAAGCGTGAACAATATGACTTGTTAGTCTTAGACAGATGCTCCCATCAACTCAGCCAACTCCGGCAACTAACGCTTCAACTAACTCTACCATTCCAATAAAACCAATGTCTACCCAAACAATTTATATTTTTATCATTGCTTTACAATTACCATAGCCATTAACAACCCAAATACATTCAACTCGAATTCAAATTGGTTTGAACTAAGAAGAACCAAAACTCAAGATCACTTGAATAAAAGTAACTCAAAATGATCTTAGCTTCGAGTGAATCATCCAAGTAAAAATACCTAAACTCGAAAATGATTGAATCCTAGATAAACTAAACAAAAGAAAATATTTTAAGCTCAAAATTGACTTAAACTTAAAATCACACCAATTCAAATATTTACCGTCAATCAAATAAATTGTTTTAATTCTTAATCAATTATCTTTTGTTAAATCAAATAATAAAATATTATATAATTTTAATACTTCTCTTATTTGTAGGTTTATCCAAATAATTTTTATTATTTTAATACTTCTTCATCAACAATAATAACTTCGCCCCACAAATGTTACCCACTAATCTCGGCGACTCGACGGCCGTTTACCTCAAATTTGCTAATAACAACTTCACCGGATCAATCCCGGCGAGTATCGGCAAAGCTCGAAACCTTCTCGAAGTGCTTTTCCTTAATAATCAACTCACTGGGTGTTTACCGTACGAGATCGGAAACTTGACTCAATCGACGGTGTTCGACGCCAGTTCTAACAAGCTTACCGGTCCGATACCGTACTCTTTTGGGTGCTTGAAAAAGATGCAGATTCTCAGTTTCGCTAACAATCAGTTTTACGGTGAAGTGCCGGAGACGGTATGTGAGCTTCCTATGTTAACCAAATTATCTTTGTCGAACAATTATTTCACCCACGTCGGACCGGCTTGCCGGGGTTTGATAGAGAAAAAGAAGCTCGACGTGAAGAAGAACTGTATCTACGGCCTCCCTAAGCAACGATCGGAGAAGGAGTGTGCGGCGTTTTTCTTAAAGAAGAAGGATTGTCCGAGGATGGAAACGTTTTATTGGGTTCCTTGTGTGAAACATGGTTATGATTATTATAAATATTCCGACGAAGGAAAGTCGCCGGCAGCGCGCCGCCGGCTAGAACTTATAGTACTCTTACACCTCATCATCGGCTGTGATTGACTTTTTAAGATGATCATGGATTTGACCTTCATGATCGTGCATGTGTATCATTGGTTCTTTTTTTCTTTTATGCATAATCCTTTGTGCTTCATACATTTGATGCAGAATTTCAATGCGAGTAAAAGTCAATTAAGTTTTAGTGACATTGTTGCTAGTACAGAGTTCGTAGAGTTCGAGCATCTTGAGCGTATTTATTCTCTTATTTAAAGATTAGGATGGGAGTAAATTTCTTTACTTAAATGCCATTAGTCAATCAAACTACGAGTAAGTTAACAACAAATTTATATTCAAATCTTTCATTGACATCAATATTAGGTTCATCTTTTAAATAACACTACCCGTTATCTCTTTTAAATATTAGGTTCAATCAATATTTGTATACGGATTTTGATATATTTCTTAATTTACATTTAACTCTAAAATTTTTGATTAATTACATTCACTTATATATTACATGTTTAAATCCATTTGAACTCGCAACTTTCAAGAATCTTCAATAGCATTGGTATTCATATAATTGATAATTAAATATAAATAAAAAAATTAATTATTAAATTATGATCTAAGCAAACTTCCAAAAGATTAGCTTGCATGAAATTCCTCTTGGATGAAGGTAGTATAATATTTGTCTACCCCTAGGTAAATAGGTTAGCAAAACAAGTGGACTTTCTTCCCTTTGTTTAATGGCAATTATTGGTAAAATGGAGTTTTCCTAGGCTTAAAAGTTTTTTTAAAATTAAAATCATTACTAGTTATGATCATACTTTTAAAAAAAGTATATATTTAAATTCGATACTTATTTTCGATAAGAATGAAGTTAGAAAATTATTTTTACGAGGTCAGATATGAATCATAAAATTTTGAGGTCAAAATATAATTTTGTCATTATATTAATTTATAATTTCATAAACTTTAAAAAGACTAAAATATATATTTACCATTTTAGGGGTCAAGATCGTTGCATGTCCCTTTATCTGCGCTTTAAACATATTAAAATATAAATATTAGATATGATATATTAAATGTTTACCATTATACTCACTTAAAATGTATATTACAGATATATATCCATTTGAGAACGAATATGGACATCACATATATAATTAGGGTAATTACATGTTATTATTTACTATCATAATAGGTTAGCCAAAATTAAAAGTGATCTGATTTGGTTATGGTTTATTGGGCTTTAATTATTAGATAAAGTATGGGTTAAATATGCATAGATATACTCTACTAATTAATTTCTAATTGATGATGGGCTGATTAGAAATTAGGGCTAATGTGCCAAAGTTATATATATTAGAGTTATGATCCCCAAATTACATTTAAAGTACCTTTTCTAATATTACATCTTTAGAAAAAAGAGAGCCGCCGTGCTAATTGGAAGATCAAAACTCCAAGAATCGTAGATTCCAAAAAATTGATGAATTCAGGTACGCTTCCGCGTCTAATTTTGTTCTTGATTTATTCTTGATGATATATTTAATTTCGATAGGGTGAAGTCAGAAAATTACTTTTAAGAACCAAATATGAATAATAATTTTTGGAGATCAAAATACAATTTTATCATTATACTAATTTATAATTTCGGATTAAAAAACATATTTACTATTTGGGGGTAAGAACACTTATTTTAGACATAAATTGATTGTAAGTACAATGAAGTTAATGGATTATTGCAAAACAACCTTTGTTGTTTGCTTCTTAGTTTTACTTCGAATCCCTATATTATTTGAATTTTTGAAATTTAGTCATTCTGTTTTTAATTATAACAAATTAGTTCATTTACTTATATGATTTGAAAATTAAAATCTAATTGATAACATTAATATTTAACTTCCATTAAATTTGAAACCATGACATTTTAATACTCAAATGTCTGATTTAAAAACTAAAAGAACTAAAAGTAACAGGACTGATGCGTTGTTGAAAGCACCAAAAATATTCTATTCCCTACAAAATAATGAAAAAGAACAGTAAAGGGAAAGTAGGGTCGAATCCTCAGGGACCGGATTATACGAATGCTTGTTTCTCGAAATCTTGGGCAGAATCGTGCCCAAGAAAACTCAAGTTCTGAAAAAAATAAAAATAACAAATTAAAAGTTTTGATCTGAAACGAAAATAAAATAAAAATAGAATTGAGAAGTCGAATTGGAATTATGAAAATTAAAAATAGGAAATAGAGTTGAGTTAAGGAAATTCTTATGGGGAGATTCTAGCCTCCGGTTGCCTCGATCCGCCTTGGGTTCAATCCTTGGCTTCTAAATGATCCTTCTCAAACCGAATAAGCCAGTTATAGTGGAAGAGGACGCGCCTCGACCACCAGCTCAAGGATTTAGACTTGATTTAGTGGAACCTGACTCTAGCCAACAATCGCTCTTGTAGGATTATCTTATGCTAGATCAACGTTTCTCAATGGCGAATCCCACGCCATTTTGTCTCTTGGGCTCGCCAACCTCTGACGCAGTAAGTTAACGAACCGACTGTGCAATCCTTCCAAAACATACAAAGCGGCCGCCTTTGCATACGTTGAAAAGTTTACTTCTTAAGGGATATGGACAGAAGCGTCAGCCCCGTAGTGCAGAGCAACGATGAATACCCTGTTGAGAAGGCTAAGTACGGATTCTAAACCTCAAGAACCCTTTTTGGGGATTTTCGGCAACCTTTGGCTAGATGGGTTTTAGTGGCTCATGGTTGTGGTGGAAAAATAAATATATAATAAAAATGAAGATTTTATTAAAAGGAAATATGGAAAGAACAAAAGACTTTTGAGGAGAGAGTATTTTTCAGAAAAAGAAGAACATCAATTTGAGTCACCTCTCTTCCTATTTATAGTGCCAAGATAGATAAACTAGTCCTACTTAAATTCCTAAAGATAATTACAAATAATCAAAGATAAATAAAGATAAATAAAATAAATCCTAAATTAAATAATCTTTAATAATTATCTTAATATTAATTATCAAAATAGAGTCTAATAGAATAAAAATTCTTCTTTTTGCATTTCAACCCTTGTGTCCTCCATGCTTGCACTTTTAGCACCAACTTTTCCCCATGTCGCACATTGACCCATTTTATCTTTAATTTTACGCTTTTGGCCCTTAATTTCACTTTTGCCTCCAATTTAGTCCCTATAATATAAAATAGCACGAATAGCTCAAATTAGCAGGATCATACTCGAATAAACACATAATTAATACATAAAAATACGTTATTCTAGAGTATTATCAAATTCCCCTACTTAGCCCATGCTTGCCCTCAAGTATGGTTCCTATCCACTCAGAAAATTAGATCCTGAAAGAAATTCTACTCCAAAGTTTTATAAAAATTAGTCAAAAATGCATATTAAAAATAAAGAGAACTTCTAAGCTTGCTTTAAGTAAAAAAGCAGAAAAAGTATTCTAATTAACACACACAAAAATTAAAATCGTCTTGAATTATTTCATGCTATTTAGGTAAATTACCAAACCTACCAAGACACTTTATTTATTTCCTCATTTAGTCCCCAACTGCAATTTTATTAGTACTATTTCTTTTCTTTTTTTTCTCTTTTTTTTTTTTTTATTATTTATTTACTTAGGAATATATTGATCCTTTTGACGCCAAGAGAGATGACAACCCAAGCACCCCACCCCGGTTACTCACCCAACATACTCTTAAAAATTATTTATTTCCGGTTAGCGGAGTATTACCCATCACGTCACACAACCTTTTGACGCAAAGTAGAATGACAACCCAAGCACCCTACCCCGATTACTCAGTCAGTCACGTTCTGAGCCGCACTCATAGCCTTGGTTAGCGGAGTATTACCTATCACGTCACACAACCTTTTGACGTGAAGTAGAATAACAACCCAAGCACCCTACCCCGGTTACTCAGTCACTCACGTTCTAAGCTGCACTCATAACCTTGGAAACATTTATTGTCATTAAACAAAATTTACACGAAATTTTAATTTTGGAGGACCTAAGAGAAATAATCAAGTGTCCAAAATAAGTTTTAGTAACCACCTAATAGACATGAACATAATTTAGGCATGCAATTGTATTAAGTATCCACTTTATATTAAACTTGATCAATTTTACAAAAAGCAAGATAGAGTTAACTTATTAATCATAATTATTTTTAGCCTAATAAAAATAAAATGCATGACGAATCATAACTAACTCAATAAGCCAAGAATCATGCATGTAGGTCAAACGGTGGCAAGTCGGGGTCAAATTCTTGGGCATGAAAAGCGACAGAATATTCTTAAAAAAAATATGGACAAAATGGAGCCTCAAGCAGCAAACACAAATCACATCAGAAGACGACGATGTCTGAAGAGTACCTCCCCCTACTTAAAACACATTGTCCTCAATGTGGACGCAAAAGAAATAAATAGGTAGAAAAGTTTAGAAAAACTCCCCGTGTAGCTACTGTCGATTGCGGAGGACTTACGCGTGAAGGGGACGATATGGAAGGCTCGACGGCTTGTGTCGTGGGAGAAGAGGAGGAAGGGGAGGCCGAATGGCGCGGCAGTGATGGGGAGGGAGAGGATGCGTCGGCCAAATCAATTGTTTGAGGAGCGGAGAGGCGGCGGCGGCACAAGTTGATGGTGAAGGAGGCTCGGTGATGTGGCTTTTTGAGTACGGACCATGGCGGTGAGCAAAATGGTGGTGGGTGGTGGAGGAGAAAGGAGTCGGCGGCTATGGAGAAGGGAAAGGAAATTTGGGATAAAAATGTAAGGTTTGGGGGTTTTATTTGCTGAAAAGGGGTGTTTGACTGCAGGTTTTGGGGATTCTAGGGCTGGAATAGGAATGTTTGGCTGCAGAGATATGGCATTCTGGGCTCACTTTTTGTCTCTTTTTCTTCGTATTTTCGCTCTGTTTTACCTAGATGGAAGAAGAGAAATTTATTAATATCTGAATAAAATAAAAATAAAAGAAATTAAAAAGAAAAGAAAAGAAAATAAGAAATAAGAAATAATAATAATAATGAAAATAAATAAAAAAAATAAGGATTGGGTTGCCTCCCAACAAGCGCTTGTTTAACGTCATTAGCTCGACGACTTAAATGGTTCTACGGTGGCTCAAAATAAATCTTTCCAATCATGTGAGCTTGAAAATTCTCATTTTTTATCACATCCACCATATTTGGGTTTAATCGTCCTTGCGCCTCTTTCATTGGTTTAATATTTTCCTCCAAGGGGTTAATCCCTTTTAAGTCGGAAATGGTCTCATCATTCTCCAAAAATGTGAATTTGAGATGCTCGAGAAGTGGTTTTAATTTCGGATCTGATGCCTACACAACAGAAGGTAAAAGTTTAGTATCCATAGGAGCCAATAATTTATTAACAGATTCAAAATCATCAAACATCATTTTAGATTTATCTCCATAAGATGACTCAAAAGTTTCTTCTACTGATGAGTTAATTATGTCGACACGGTTTACGTCCAAGACTTCACTTGGGTGGCTAATTGTGCCATAAACGTTAAACTTCACGATCTCCCCATCAAACTCCATCGCGAGGGTTCCGCTTCATACGTCAATCTTAGTATTTGCAGTACTAAGGAAAGGTCGCCCCAACAAGATGTCTGAAGACCCAGGAGCGTTATCCTCCTCCATTTTTATCACATAAAAGTCTACAGGAAAGATAAGTCCATTGACTTTGACTAATACGTCCTCGAGGACTCCTTCAGGATGCACAACGGACCTGTCTGCCAATTGAATGATAACACCTATTTTTGTCAAAAAACCTGCGTTAAGTGATTCATAAACAGAATATGGCATTACATTTATGGAGGCTCCTAGATCACACATAGCCTTTTTAATTCCCAAATGACCTATTTTGCATGGTATTGCAAACATGCCCCTATCCTTACATTTTGCCGGCATTTTTCGCTGTAACACTGCGGACACATTTTCACCAACATTCACCCTTTCATTACTTGTTAATTTCCACTTGTTGGTGCAAAGATCTTTAAGAAATTTAGCATACCTCGGTATTTGTTTGATGGCATCCAACAGCGGAATGTTGATCTCGACATTCCTAAATGTTTCGAGGATTTTCTTGTCCTCTTTACCTCTTCGACACTGGTTGAATCATTCTGGAAATGGAGGTTGAATTTTAGGCAATGGAGGTTTCGGTTGGACCTGTTCGTCTTTCTCGGGTTTTTACTGGGCGATTTCTTGGCCAAGATTCCTGTCAGGAATTGATTCCATGATTTCCCGCTTTGCAACGTCCTTTGCATTTGCGTGTTGTCTTGGATTTGGTTCTGCTTTGTGACGGCAACTTCCTTGAGAGTTCAATTTCTCAACTGATATGGTCAATTCTCTTATAGACGCCTCAGTTTTCTGTTGAAAATCCTTCATTTCTCTTTTGAAATTAAGAGTTTGCTATTGAAAATCAAGGACATTAGCTGCTAATTTATTGACCATAGTTTCTAAGAAATTACCTGAATCTCGAGGCTGTTGTGGGAGCTGATTTTGGTATGGCTGGTTATACCGTGGGTTGGTCCCATAACTAAAGTTGGGATGGTCCCTCCAACCTGGGTTGTAGGTATTAGCGTAGGGATCATATCGCCTCTGTGGTGGGCCAGGGAAGTTTCCCACGGCATCTAAATGAGTCATAAGGTCATCATACAAACTAGGGCATGCATCAGTTGTGTACTCAGGTGTAGCACATATTCCACATAACCGAGCTGTCTTTGTTTTTTCTGCAAGAAGAGTATTCATCATATTAGTAAGTTTATCAAGTCTATCTTCTATTGTAGAATTACTTAGCTGGTGAACCCTTCTAGGGGGTTCAGGATTGGCTCGAAATTGCTGAGAATTTGCAGCCATCGTGGAAATCAAGTCTCTTGCTTGTTGGGGAGTCATGTTTACCAATGCTCCTCCACTAGCGACGTCTACCATATCCATCTCCATGGGCTTCAGGCCTTCATAAAAATATTAGAGGAGAGATTGCTCCGTTATACCATGTTGTGGGCAACTTGCACACAATTTCTTAAACCGGTCCCAATAATCGTAAAGAGTCTCTGCTTCTTTTTGCCTTATTCCCACGATCTCTCTTCTTAGCTCAGCTACTCTAGATATTGGAAAAAACCTGTTGAGAAATAAACGAGATAAATCAGCCCAAGTAGTTATAGATCCATGAGGTAAATAAAATAACCATTCTCTAGCTGAGTCTGCTAGGGAAAAAGGGAAAGCGCGCAATTTAATTTGATCCTCAGTTACGCCTTGAGGTTTCATACTCAGACAAACCATATGAAACTCCTTCAAATGTTTATGGGGGTTTTTATTTTGTAACCCTCGGAAAGTTGGCAGCAACTGAATTAACCCTAACTTCAGTTCAAAATCGGTATCCATAGTAGGATATGCGATGCACAAGCGGGGCGGTTGTTCAGCCGAGAGCTTCGCTTGACGATTGCGGGTTGTTTAAGCCATTGGTTGACGTACCAAATTCGGGTTTTCGTTAACCCTAGTTTCAAGCGCCTCTTCAGGTGAATCGACTTCTTCTGTTTTACTTTCAAATGTTTGAGTAGGGTTTTCGTTAACCCTAGACTGCGCCGTCGTCGATTCGATTTACGCGGTGGATTACTTTGAGTCCCAACCACCGCTGACTGTTTTTTCCTTAGCTTTGTTTCCTTGCGATTAGCTTTTGCAGTCTTTTCAATTTCTGAGTCAAACGCAAGAGTGCCTGGGGCAGATCTAGGCATAGAAAACAAAAAAAACAAGATTAGTACGTTATTGATCCCCGGCAACGGCGCCAAAATTTGATGCGTCGTTGAAAGCACCAAAAATATCCTATTCCCTACAAAATAATGAAAAAGAGTAGTAAAGGGGAAGTAGGGTCGAATCCTCAGGGACCGGATTATACGAATGCTTGTTTCTCAAAATCTTGGACAGAATCGTGCCCAAGAAAACCTGCGTTCCTGAAAAAAACTAAAAATAACAGAATTAAAAGTTTTGATTTGGAAACGAAAATAAAATAAAAACAGAATTGAGAAGTCGAATTGGAATTGCGAAAATTAAAAATAGGAAATAGAGTTGAGTTAAGGAAATTCTTATGGGGAGATTCCAGCCTCCGGTTGCCTCGATCCGCCTTAGGTTCAATCCTTGGCTTCTAAATGATCCTTCTCAAACCGAATAAGCCAGTTATAGTGGAAGAGGACGCCTACGACCACCAGCTCCAAGGATTTAGACTTTGATTTAGTGGAACCTGACTCTAGCCAACAATCGCTCTTGTAGGATTATCTTATGCTAGATCAACGTTTCTCAATGGCGAATCCCACGCCATTTTGTCTCTTGGGCTCGCTAACCTCGACGCAGTAGTTAACGAACCGATCGTGGCAATCCTTCCAAAACATACAAAGCGGCGCCTTTGCATACGTTGAAAAGTTTACTTCTTAAGGGACATGGATGGAGCGTCCCAGAAAGTAGTCTTGAGCAACGATGAATACCACTGTTGAGAAGGCTAAGTCTGATTCTAAACCTTAAGAACCCTTTTGGGGATTTTTGGCAACCTTTGGCTAGATAGATTTTAGTGGCTCATGGTTGTGGTGGAAAAATAAATATATAATAAAAATGAAGATTTTATTAAAAGGAAATATGGAAAGAACAAAAGACTTTTGGGAGAGAGTGTTTTTCGAAAAGAAGAACATCAATTTGAGTCACCTCTCTTCCTATTTATAGTGCCAAGATAGATAAACTAGTCCTACTTAAATTCCTAAAGATAATTACAAATAATCAAAGATAAATAAAGATAAATAAAATAAATCCTAAATTAAATAATCCTTAATAATTATCTTAATATTAATTATCAAAATAGAGTCTAATAGAATAAAAACTCTTCTTTTTGCATTTCAACCCTTGTGTCCTCCACGCTTGCACTTTTAGCACCAACTTTTTCCCATGTCGCACATTGACCCATTTTATCTTTAATTTCACGCTTTTGGCCCTTAATTTCACTTTTACCTCCAATTTAGTCCCTATAAGATAAAATAGCATAAATAGCTCAAATTAGCAGGATCATACTCAGAATAAACACATAATTAATACAGAAAAATACGTTATTCTAGAGTATCATCACAGGACTAAATTTCCAATGGCCAAAATGTATAGGGACCTGAGGGCAAATTAGACCTTTGCTTGCAACAACAATGGAATTTCTGAAATCTGAATTGATTACCTTAAGATAAGGACATCAAAAGATGAGCTGGAGAATGGGCCCATTATGATTGATTTAATTGATATATATTCTTTTGGGGTTGAATCTTTTAAGGTTAAACTATAAAAATAGTCACTTTTGTTTGTCTCATATTACATTTTAGTCACTTATATTTAAAATGTTACGTTTTAGTCACTTACTTTATCGTTTTGTTATGAAATAGTCACTCTATCGTTAAATTCAATTTACCTCCCTAACGGCAGTCCTCGTGATACCAAATGAGTTTTAAATGCCAACTTGGATGTCCAGTTGTTGAAACGAAAATAGGTTTTTAATTAAATAAATTTAATTTGGACCGCCATATAGGACCACCGTTAGAGAGGTAATAGAGCTTAACAGTGGAGTGACCACTTCATAACAAAACGATAATGTAAGTGACTAAAACGTAACATTTCAAACATAAGTGACTAAAATATAATATAAACAAATAAAAGTGACTATTTTTTAGTTTATCCTTTTTAAATGCAGTTGTTTGCAATTTTCTACTGATTTGACTTTCGAATTATTTTGAAAGGGTTTTTTAATCTTTATTTTTATAAGGTTTTAAACTTATTTTTTATAGAAAATTTGAATTAATTTGTTGCATATATAAAGATAAATTTATTAATTCATCCAATTAATAGAAATAATAAATTTTAAGGAAAATAATAATAACACTCGTTGTACATGATAAAAGATAAGCTCCATCAATATAACAAAGGTTTTAGCCTCAGCATCAATTAGAACATTATGAGATATTGATAATTAGTTTTGCCATGACTCAAGCACTTAATATGATAAGAAAATCAGCTCTAGATGGTCCAAAGTGGCAAGCAAAAATCGAAAAAATAATCTAGTATTCGCCAAACTAGTGAGGACGACAATAAAATCATCCTTAAAATCACTTGCAAAAGGAAGATTATGCATAATCAATACTAAAAACGTGCTACAAGAGTAGATAAAAACTTCTAAATCTAAATACTTATTAAACAATAGAAATATATATATATATATAAAACTTAAAAAATATATTTTTTTAAAATATTCTAATATAATTTATTCCAATATATAAATACTATAAAAATAAATTTCGCAAAAACTTAAAAAAAAAAACTCCATTATTTGCATGTTTTCATGGCGATGGAGCTTAGTTCACCGATCAAAGCATTCAAATGAGATTCCGACGAACCACCATCTTCAACAGCCTTCTTCGCCATATCTGCAAATCTCTTAGCTCTATTTCTCATTTCCATGGCTTTCTCCCCCACCATTATCTCCTTCACGGCCTTCTCTATCGCTTCACTCTTCACGAAATCCCCAGTAATTCTCTTCCATTTCCGAGCACCAACACCAACCCCAATCTTCAATACCTCAACCAACAGCTTCTCATTATAAAACTGCTCGGCAGCCACCGGCCAAGTAATAACAGGCACGCCGGCGGTCACCGATTCGAGAATGGAGTTCCACCCACAGTGTGTGACAAACCCACCAATGGCTTCGTTTTCAAGAATCAAAACTTGGGGTGCCCATCCTCTTATAACCAATCCTTTCCCTTCCATTCTCTTCTCAAATTCAAGCATCCAATTTTCTTTTCCTTTTTCATCATTACTTTCTTTCTCTTTGCTCACTACCCAAACAAACTGTTGACCCGAAGCTTCAAGCCCTTTTGCTATTTCCATGAGTTGTGAATCATCGAAGTTTGTTCTACTGCCGAAACATATATAAACGACTGAATTTCGATCCTTTGATTGTAACCATTTTAAACACTCGTGTTCTTCAATGGATGATTGTTTCCCTCTTTCGGCTTTATTAATAACCTCTTTAGTTGATAACAATATAGGACCAACATGCCACGCCCTTCGTCCCAAAAAATCAGTGTAATGATCGGCGTAAACAGATTCAAGCTCGTAAAAGCTATTAACGATGACGCCAAAGCATTTCGATTCAGTTTCTTGTCTATCGTTGAACAACTTCGTCCGCCATGTTTCTTCTTTAATAAAATCTTGTAATTCAGCGGTCGTCATCTTTATGTCGTCATGTTGAACAACGATGACGCCAGGTTTCTTTACTTTTATGAGGCTGGTACAACCGAACATGTTCCATGGCGGATGAGGAAAAAACACAGGTTCCATGAAAAACAAGCCTCGGAATCTTGAACATAGCAGCAACTTCAGTCGTCCATGGAAAGAACGTGTCGGCAACGAGACAATGAGGACAGTGTTGTTTAAGGAGATCAGAAAGAGGTTGTTTAAGCATTTCAACAGCTAAGAAGAACTTAGGCATCATGTCCACTGACGGAACTTTGTCTGTATCATCACATCCGTCGGGCAATCCAGCTTCGACGGCGGGGAATTTGATGACAAGGGTGTCGATTTGGAACCCGAGTTTATTGGCTTTGTGGGTTACTTTTTTAATATGGGGTGCGTTAAATGGGGTGGCGATGATGGTTGATTTAACGCCTTTGGTGGCGAAAAGGATGGCTAAATCGATGAAAGGGATAGTATGGCCGTGAGCCATGAAAGGGAAGAAGAAGATATGAAGCTGTTGAGTCATGGCGGTGAAGATTTTTTTGGAGTGAAATGGTAAAAAGACTGGTGTGTTGAGTTTTTTGGAAGTAAATTTTTTGTTGGTAATGGTAGCCAGGAAAATGAACTGACAGGTCAAAGTTGAAGAACTCGAGGATCAATGTCGTTGAAAATAATGTTAGTGGTAATCCTTGTGATTTATCTATGGGAAACGTGAGCCATTACGTCTTGAAGTTGGAAAAGTAAAATTTTAAACGTAAGCCATTACGATCAATCAGATTTTTTTTAAAATTTTTAGTTTTTTTATTCTTGAATAAAATTAAAATCTAATTAAAAATGATAAAAATGATAAAAAAAATTATGATTTATTATTTTCCTTTTGAAAAGAGATAAGTATGACGCGGAATTATAGTTTCATATAATCATTTCTCGTATTGACAATTTAAAAGTAAAGTTTTTGAATGTTTGGATTAAGAAAAAATTAAATTATAAAGTTTAATTGTTAGTTCTTGAATTAAATTGAATTGAATAAAATATAAAATTATCATAAAATTTTAATAGAAATATGTAGTAGAGTGTCTTTTATTGTGTTTCCTTCTTGTTGATCCCACACATCAATAATTGGTGTGATAAGCGTGAACAATATGACTTGTTAGTCTTAGACAGATGCTCCCATCAACTCAGCCAACTCCGCAACTAACGCTTCAACTAACTCTACCATTCCAATAAAACCAATGTCTACCCAAACAATTTATATTTTTATCATTGCTTTACAATTACCATAGCCATTAACAACCCAAATACATTCAACTCGAATTCAAATTGGTTTGAACTAAGAAGAACCAAAACTCAAGATCACTTGAATAAAAGTAACTCAAAATGATCTTAGCTTCGAGTGAATCATCCAAGTAAAAATACCTAAACTCGAAAATGATTGAATCCTAGATAAACTAAACAAAAAGAAAATATTTTAAGCTCGAAATTGACTTAAACTTAAAATCACACCAATTCAAATATTTACCGTCAATCAAATAAATTGTTTTTAATTCTTAATCAATTATCTTTTGTTAAATCAAATAATAAAATATTATATAATTTTAATACTTCTCTTATTTGTAGGTTTATCCAAATAATTTTTATTATTTTAATACTTCTTCATCAACAATAATAACTTCGCCCCACAAATGTTACCCACTAATCTCGGCGACTCGACGGCCGTTTACCTCAAATTTGCTAATAACAACTTCACCGGATCAATCCCGGCGAGTATCGGCAAAGCTCGAAACCTTCTCGAAGTGCTTTTCCTTAATAATCAACTCACTGGGTGTTTACCGTACGAGATCGGAAACTTGACTCAATCGACGGTGTTCGACGCCAGTTCTAACAAGCTTACCGGTCCGATACCGTACTCTTTTGGGTGCTTGAAAAAGATGCAGATTCTCAGTTTCGCTAACAATCAGTTTTACGGTGAAGTGCCGGAGACGGTATGTGAGCTTCCTATGTTAACCAAATTATCTTTGTCGAACAATTATTTCACCCACGTCGGACCGGCTTGCCGGGGTTTGATAGAGAAAAAGAAGCTCGACGTGAAGAAGAACTGTATCTACGGCCTCCCTAAGCAACGATCGGAGAAGGAGTGTGCGGCGTTTTTCTTAAAGAAGAAGGATTGTCCGAGGATGGAAACGTTTTATTGGGTTCCTTGTGTGAAACATGGTTATGATTATTATAAATATTCCGACGAAGGAAAGTCGCCGGCGGCGGCGCCGCCGGCTAGAACTTATAGTACTCTTACACCTCATCATCGGCTGTGATTGACTTTTTAAGATGATCATGGATTTGACCTTCATGATCGTGCATGTGTATCATTGGTTCTTTTTTTCTTTTTATGCATAATCCTTTGTGCTTCATACATTTGATGCAGAATTTCAATGCGAGTAAAAGTCAATTAAGTTTTAGTGACATTGTTGCTAGTACAGGAGTTCGTAGGTTCGAGCATACTGAAGCGTATTTATTCTCTTATTTAAAGATTAGGATGGGAGTAAATTTCTTTACTTAAATGCCATTAGTCAATCAAACTACGAGTAAGTTAACAACAAATTTATATTCAAATCTTTCATTGACATCAATATTAGGTTCATCTTTTAAATAACACTACCCGTTATCTCTTTTAAATATTAGGTTCAATCAATATTTGTATACGGATTTTGATATATTTCTTAATTTACATTTAACTCTAAAATTTTTGATTAATTACATTCACTTATATATTACATGTTTAAATCCATTTGAACTCGCAACTTTCAAGAATCTTCAATAGCATTGGTATTCATATAATTGATAATTAAATATAAATAAAAAAATTAATTATTAAATTATGATCTAAGCAAACTTCCAAAAAGATTAGCTTGCATGAAATTCCTCTTGGATGAAGGTAGTATAATATTTGTCTACCCCTAGGTAAATAGGTTAGCAAAACAAGTGGACTTTCTTCCCCTTTGTTTAATGGCAATTATTGGTAAAATGGAGTTTTCCTAGGCTTAAAAGTTTTTTTTAAAATTAAAATCATTACTAGTTATGATCATACTTTTAAAAAAAGTATATATTTAAATTCGATACTTATTTTCGATAAGAATGAAGTTAGAAAATTATTTTTACGAGTCGATATGAATCATAAAATTTTGAGGTCAAAATATAATTTTGTCATTATATTAATTTATAATTTCATAAACTTTAAAAAGACTAAAATATATATTTACCATTTTAGGGGTCAAGATCGTTGCATGTCCCTTTATCTGCGCTTTAAAACATATTAAAATATAAATATTAGATATGATATATTAAATGTTTACCATTATACTCACTTAAAATGTATATTACGAGATATATATCCATTTGAGAACGAATATGGACATCACATATATAATTAGGGTAATTACATGTTATTATTTACTATCATAATAGGTTAGCCAAAATTAAAAGTGATCTGATTTGGTTATGGTTTATTGGGCTTTAATTATTAGATAAAGTATGGGTTAAATATGCATAGATATACTCTACTAATTAATTTCTAATTGATGATGGGTGATTAGAAATTAGGGCTAATGTGCCAAAGTTATATATATTAGAGTTATGATCCCCAAATTACATTTAAAGTACCTTTTCTAATATTACATCTTTAGAAAAAGAGAGCCGCTGTGCTAATTGGAAGATCAAAACTCCAAGAATCGTAGATTCCAAAAATTGATGAATCAGTGCGCTTCGCGTCTAATTTTGTTCTTGATTTATTCTTGATGATATATTTAATTTCGATATAGGGTGAAGTCAGAAAATTACTTTTAAGAACCAAATATGAATAATAATTTTTGGAGATCAAAATACAATTTTATCATTATACTAATTTATAATTTCGGATTAAAAAACATATTTACTATTTGGGGGTAAGAACACTTATTTTAGACATAAATTGATTGTAAGTACAATGAAGTTAATGGATTATTGCAAAACAACCTTTGTTGTTTGCTTCTTAGTTTTACTTCGAATCCCTATATTATTTGAATTTTTGAAATTTAGTCATTCTGTTTTTAATTATAACAAATTAGTTCATTTACTTATATGATTTGAAAATTAAAATCTAATTGATAACATTAATATTTAACTTCTATTAAATTTGAAACCATGGCATTTTAATACTCAAATGTCTGATTTAAAAACTAAAAGAACTAAAAGTAATAGGACTAAATTTCCAATGGCCGAAATGTATAGGGACCTGAGGGCAAATTAGACCTTTGCTTGCAACAACAATGGAATTTCTGAAATCTGAATTGATTACCTTAAGATAAGGACATCAAAAGATGAGCTGGAGAATGGGCCCATTATGATTGATTTAATTAATATATATTCTTTTTGGGTTGAATCTTTTAAAGGTTAAACTATAAAAATAGTCACTTTTGTTTGCCTCATATTACATTTTAGTCACTTATATTTGAAATGTTACGTTTTAGTCACTTACTTTATCGTTTTGTTACGAAGTGGTCACTCTACTGTTAAATTCCGTTACCTCCCTAACGGCAGTCCTACGTGACAGTCCAAATGGGTTTTAAATGCCAACTTAGATGTCCAGTTGTTGAAACGAAAATAGGTTTTTAATTAAATAAATTTAATTTGAACTGCCATATAGGACCACCGTTAGAGAGGTAATGGAGCTTAACAGTGGAGTGACCACTTCATAACAAAACGATAATGTAAGTGACTAAAACGTAACATTTCAAACATAAGTGACTAAAATATAATATAAACAAAAAAAAGTGACTATTTTTTTAATTTATCCTTTTTTAAATGCAGTTGTTTGCAATTTTCTACTGATTTGACTTTCGAATTACTTTGAAAGGGTTTTTTAATCTTTATTTTTTATAAGGTTTTAAACTTATTTTTTTTATAGAAAATTTGAATTAATTTGCTGCATAGTAAATTCATTAATTCATCAAATTAATAGAAATAATAAATTTAAAAAAAATAATAATAACACTCGTTGTACATAATAAAAGATAAGCTCCATCAATATAACAAAGGTTTTAGTCTCAGCATCAATTAGAACATTATGAGATATTGATAATTAGTTTTGTCACAACTCAAGCACTTAATACAATAAGAAAATCGACTCTGGATGGTCCAAAGTGGCAAGCAAAAATCGAAAAAATAATCGAGTATTCACCAAACTAGAGAGGACGAAAATAAAATCATCCTTAAAATCACTTGCAAAAGGAAAATTATGCATAATGCCATAATCAATACTAAAAACGTTATAAATCCGAAGACTTATTAAACAATAGAAAAAAATATATATATATATAACTTAAAATATATATATTTTTAGAATATTCTAATATAATTTATTCTAATATATAAATACTATAAAAATAAATTTCGCAAAAACTTAAAAAAAAAAAAAAAAAAACTCCATTATTTGCATGTTTTCATGGCGATGGAGCTTAGTTCACCGATCAAAGCATTCAAATGAGATTCCGACGAACCACCATCTTCAACGGCCTTCTTCGCCATATCTGCAAATCTCTTAGCTCTATTTCTCATTTCCATGGCTTTCTCCCCCACCATTATCTCCTTCACGGCCTTCTCTATCGCTTCACTCTTCACGAAATCCCCAGTAATTCTCTTCCATTTCCGAGCACCAACACCAACCCCAATCTTCAATACCTCAACCAACAGCTTCTCATTATAAAACTGCTCGGCAGCCACCGGCCAAGTAATAACAGGCACGCCGGCGGTCACCGATTCGAGAATGGAGTTCCACCCACAGTGTGTGACAAACCCACCAATGGCTTCGTTTTCAAGAATCAAAACTTGGGGTGCCCATCCTCTTATAACCAATCCTTTCCCTTCCATTCTCTTCTCAAATTCAAGCAACCAATTTTCTTTTCCTTTTTCATCATTACTTTCTTTCTCTTTGCTCACTACCCAAACAAACTGTTGACCCGAAGCTTCAAGCCCTTTTGCTATTTCCATGAGTTGTGAATCATCGAAGTTTGTTATACTGCCGAAACATATATAAACGACTGAATTTCGATCCTTTGATTGTAACCATTTTAAACACTCGTGTTCTTCAATGGATGATTGTTTCCCTCTTTCGGCTTTATTTATAACCCCTTTAGTTGATAACAATATAGGACCAACATGCCACGCCCTTCGTCCCAAAAAATCAGTGTAATGATCGGCGTAAACAGATTCAAGCTCGTAAAAGCTATTAACGATGACCCCAAAGCATTTCGATTCAGTTTCTTGACTATCGTTGAACAACTTCGTCCGCCATGTTTCTTCTTTAATATAATCTTGTAATTCAGCGGTCGTCATCTTTATGTCGTCGCCGGGAAAGTTCGGTATCGTAAAGGTTTCTTTACTTTTATGAGGCTGGTACAACCGAACATGTTCCATGGCGGATAAGGAAAAAACACAGGTTCCATGAAAAACAAGCCTCGGAATCTTGAACATAGCAGCAACTTCAGTCGTCCATGGAAATAACATGTCGGCAACGAGACAATGAGGACAGTGTTGTTTAAGGAGATCAGAAAGAGGTTGTTTAAGCATTTCAACAGCTAATAAGAACTTAGGCATCATGTCCGGTGACGGAACTTTGTCTGTATCATCACATCCGTCGGGCAAACCAGCTTCGACGGCGGGGAATTTGATGACAAGGGTGTCGATTTGGTACCCGAGTTTATTGGCTTTGTGGGTTACTTTTTTAATATGGGGTGCGTTAGATGGGGTGGCGATGATGGTTGATTTAACGCCGTTGGTGGCGAAGACGATGGCTAAATCGATGAGAGGGATAGTATGGCCGTGAGCCATGAAAGGGAAGAAGAAGATATGAAGCTGTTGAGTCATGGTGGTGAAGATTTTTTTGGTGTGAAATGGGAAAAAAGACTGTGGTGCGTTGAGTTTTTTGGAAGTAAAATTTTTGTTGGTAATGGTAGCCAGGAAAATGGACTGACAGGACAAAGTTGAAGAACTCGAGAAAATGATGTTAGTGGTAATCCTTGTGATTTATCTATGGGAAACGTAAGCCATTACGTCCTTCTATATGGCTTTACTTTTAAATTAAAAAAATAACTAAAATAAATAAATATGACGATGATGGTGTCATTCTATATAGCTTCACCAAATAAAATATAAATTAAAAATTAAAAATTAAAAAAATATATTAAAAAAAAGTTGACACATGACACTGGTGGCGTCATTCTCTATGGCTCCACCAAAATAAAATATCAATTTTATTTGTAAATTAAAAAAAACTTTTAAAAAAACCGACACATTAAAGTGGTGTTGCCATTCTCTATAGCTCCACCACCATTATTTATTTTTTAGCCTCCCAATTATTGAGAAATATTAGTATTTATCTGATATTTATACAGGTAACGCCAATCTCTATGGCTCAACTAAAAAAATTGACTTTTTTAATTTTAATGACTGACGTGACATGTTAGTGTGCCAATTTCTTTGGGTCCCACCAACATTCGCTATTAATTTTAAATCATTTACCTACATCATAAAAAAAATTGGATTGTTTTTGTAATTATTCAAAATTTTAGAATTATTCAAAATTTTATAGTTATTTTTATATAAAAAAAACTCAATCATATATTTGTGTCTAAATCAACTAAAATCCAAAATAATATTTACCAAACACCCTTTAATTAAAAATGAACCCTAGCACATTTAGGTGACTTAAACAGATCAAACTTTTGAGGTTGATGATCCAATACCATGAAACCAAATGTAATTTATTGTTGTAATTGCATGGACACGATATATATATTTTATAAATAAAAAAAAACCCCTAATATTCTCCCCTAAAAGATAATAAAAACACGAGTTTTATTTTATTTTTAATAACACAAGTTTACCAAAATTATAATCAAAAATGATAAAATTGTCATAAATGAATATTAGTATTACCTAAGGAATAGGAGTTCTTAGGAATAAAGAGTGACGAATCATAAAATTTTGGGTCAAAATATAATTTTGTCATTATATTAATTTATAATTTCATAAACTTTAAAAAGACTAAAATACATATTTACCATTTTAGGGGCTAAGATCGTTGCATGTCCCTTTATCTGCGCTTTAAACATATTAAAATATAAATATTAGATATGATATATTAAATGTTTACCATTATACTCACTTAAAATGTATATTACAGATATATATCCATTTGAGAACGAATATGGACATCACATATATAATTAGGGTAATTACATGTTATTATTTACTATCATAATAGGTTAGCCAAAACTAAAAGTGATCTGATTTGGTTATGGTTTATTGGGCTTTAATTATTAAATAAAGTATGGGTTAAATATGCGTAGATACTCTAGTAATTAATTTTTAATTGATGATGGGCTGATTAGAAATTAGGGCTAATGTGCCAAAGTTATATATATTAGAGTTATGATCCCCAAATTACATACAAAGTAACTTTTCTAATATCACATCTTTAGAAAAAAGAGAGCCGCCGTGCTAATTGGAAGATCAAAACTCCAAGAATCGTAGATTCTAAAAAATTGATGAATTCAGGTACGCTTCCGCGTCTAATTTTGTTCTTGATTTATTATTGATGATATATTTAATTTCGATAGGGTGAAGTCAGAAAATTACTTTTAAGAACCAAATATGAATAATAATTTTTGGAGATCAAAATACAGTTTTATCGTTATACTAATTTATAATTTCGGATTAAAAAACATATTTACTATTTGGGGGTAAGAACACTTATTTTAGACATAAATTGATTGTAAGTACAATGAAGTTAATGGATTATTACAAAACAACCTTTGTTGTTTGATTCTTAGTTTTATTTCGAATCCCTATATTATTTAAATTTTTGAAATTTAGTCATTCTGTTTTTAATTATAACAAATTAGTTCATTTACTTATATGATTTGAAAATTAAAATCTAATTGATAACATTAATATTTAACTTCCATTAAATTTGAAACCATGACATTTTAATACTCAAATGTCTGATTTAAAAACTAAAAGAACAAAAAGTAACAGGACTAAATTTCCAATGGCCGAAATGTATAGGGACCTGAGAGCAAATTAGACCTTTGCTTGCAACAACAATGGAATCAGCTTGTGCTCGAATTCTGGAATCTGAATTGATTACCTTAAGATAAGGACATCAATAGATGAGCTGGAGAAAGGGCCCATTATGATTGATTTAATTAATATATATTCTTTTTTGGGTTGAATCTTTTAAAGGTTAAATTACAAACATAGTCACTTATGTTTGTCTCATATTACATTTTAGTCACTTATATTTGAAATGTTACGTTTTAGTCACTTACTTTATTGTTTTTTTACGAAGTGGTCACTCTACCGTTAAATTCCATTACCTCCCTAACGGCAGTCCTACGTGACAGTCCAAATGAGTTTTACATGCCAACTTGGATGTCCAGTTGTTGAAACGAAAATAGGTTTTTAATTAAATAAATTTAATTGGACTGCCATGTAGGACCACCGTTAGAGAGGTAATGGAGCTTAACAGTGGAGTGACCACTTCATAACAAAACGATAATGTAAGTGACTAAAACGTAACATTTCAAACATAAATGACTAAAATATAATATAAACAAATAAAGTGACTATTTTTATAGTTTATCATTTTTTAAATGCAGTTGTTTGCAATTTTCTATTGATTTGACTTTCGATATTTTTATAAGGTTTTAAACTTATTTTTTTATAGAAAATTTGAATTAATTTGTTGCATATTTTTTTAAAAAAGTAAATTCATTAATTTATCCAATGAATAGAAACAATACAATTTAAGTAAAATAATAATTACACTCGTTGTAGATGATGTGTAACACCCCTTAGCAGGGTTCTACACCGGAACCGGGCCCGAGGCGTCACCGAACTCAAACCACTTGATCGCCACTTAGGCTCAATGTAAATAATCTCTTAAATCATATATACAACCTCATTCTCGACTCACGAGGCCTCACTCATACACACGAGGGTTCTCGAGACTAATCCGTAACTTTTTCCAATCTTAAAATTTTTCTCTTCACTACAGGTCTCACATGCCCGTGCATGATTAGACACGCCCGTGCATAGACAGACATGCCCATGTCCCCAAACCGTGGTGAATTCTGACTTCACACACACCCCTCAAAGCCTAGTAACACGCCCGTGTGACTAGCCCGTGGACTATACTGACTAATATCACACGGCCCGGACACGCCTGTGCCTTCCACCCGTGGTCGACACTGACTAAATCCACACAGCCTGGACACGCCCGTGTATCATGGTCGTGGGGAATTTATAATTTTATGAGTAAGGTGCAGACTTCACACGGCCTGGGTACACGCCCATGGGCTAGCCGTGCCTCTCACACGGTTTAGACCCACGGTCGTGTGTCCAACTAACTGGGCAATTAGTAGGCTATATACCAAGCCATTTCCATCTAAAGGTGCACACAAACATACCTCTATCCAAAACAATGAACTCGTCCAATATACACAACATTGAAATGAACACACAATTCATGAATTTCATCTTCATTAAACAAAAGAGTTTGCCAAGAACTTGTCTAACTCATAGGGCCATTTACAAAATGACTTACATAGCCAACACTTTAACTAACAATTACAACTTGACAAAATACTCGAGTCCTATACATGCCATACTCAAAACAAGTCTAAAATTGTTATACCAAAGTGCTGTCGATAGTGTGAATTTCTGAGCTCCTGCAGTCACGATCCTCGAGTTACCTTGGCAATACTACAAGGAAGAAGGGCAATGAAAAAGGGTTAAGCATAAAGCTTAGTAAGTTGCATGGAAATAAATAGCAATTCATAATACTCATAAAAATAATCCATTCACGGTATAATCTAACCATACACAAAATCAAGGCCTCTTGTCATACTTACTTACAATTGCCCTTATTTAGCACATACCGTGCCACACATCGCGACCATTCTTCGTGACTCATTCACGAGTACCTGTATTCACTCATTCACATGAATTAAATATCATTCACTTCTCTACTTCTAAAATTCATCTACTTATCCCACCACTCACAAGGGATAGTCAAAGACATAAGTTTATAGCCATTACTATAAATATAAAGCCAATGACACGTCCTCAAGGTGGT
Organism: Gossypium sturtianum; assembly: GCA_025698515.1. NCBI lineage: Eukaryota > Viridiplantae > Streptophyta > Magnoliopsida > Malvales > Malvaceae > Gossypium > Gossypium sturtianum. Next base: position 3,264,547 of record CM046946.1, on the reverse strand, counting down.
CTTATATGGAGTCTTCTCTAGATACCAATGCCATGTCCCGGACATGGTCTTATATGGGGTTATCTCTAGGTGCCAATGCCATATCCCGGATATGGTCTTATCTGGGATTACCCTTCATGTAACGATGCCATATCCCAGATATGGTCTTATACGATTTCTATGTTCATCACCGAAGCCATATCCCGGATATGGTCTTATACGGGATCTCAACTCGGTGTCGAGGCCATGTCCCGGACATGGTCTTATACGGGACCTTATTTTTTTTTTCACATTTCAATGATAACATTTCTATAATCAACATGGCCCAATTTGGACACCAACATCTCATTTACATCAACTACTCAATTTAGTAATGCATTATGCTTTAATATAATGCCAAGCATTTCCCAACATGCTAATAAAAATATTGCTTAATTCACATACAACTTACCTCGTTTTCAAAATGAGCTAGTTCTTCGGTTCAGTCCAAGACTTTATTCTTTCCCCGTTCGAGGCGGATTCTCGTCTCCTCTTGCTCTATAATAGCAAATTAGCTCATTTTAATTACTACATTAATATAAGCATTTCAATAATCATGCTTAAGCAAAATTACCACTTTGGCAAAATGACCATTTTGCCCTTAGGCTCGGAAATAAATTCTAATCACATTTCTACCTTCAACAAGCCTAGATAAACATTTAATGCTCTTAAAGCTATCATCAAAAGTCAATATTTCACATACTTACTACAAAATTTGTAACCTTTTCATCAAGGTTCTAATTGGTGTTCTCATACTAACACCTTTCACAAAAGTTGTTCATATAACAACTAAGACTCATTCTCTTCTATAAAAATGTAGCAATAACTAAAATAGCTCTCATGGAAAAACCTTAAACTCTTTACCATTTTGCACAATAGTCCCCTCATTTGAAAGCTTAAGCTTTAGGGGTCTCAAAAGTACAATTATTTTTCAAGAGAAGTTCACTAGAACACTTACTTGAATGGATGAGAGCTTGCTGAAATTTGGAGCATTCAAAACCCCTATTTGGCTGCTAATTTTCGGTGGAATATGAAAAGAGAAAAGATGATATCTTTTTCTCTCCTTATTTTATTAATATTGGTCAAATAAGTCACCAACTATCACCAACTTTGACAAAAAAATGTCCATCCTTGTCTCCCATCTAGTCTATGGCCGGCCAAGCATAAATTGGGGGTCTAATTGCCCTTTAAAGACCTCCAATTTACATCCTAAGGCTATTTGGTACCTTTATCTTATAGAATGGAACTTTCGCACTTTATGCGATTTAGTCCTTTTTCGCGATTAAACGCAAAATGGCTAAAATTAAAGCATCAAAATTTTCATGTACATATGCTATCATGTTCTAACTCATAAAATATCGTGAAAATAAATTTCTCGAATCTCGGATTAGTGATCCCGATATCACTATCCCGACTAGCCCCTAAATCGGGCTGTTACATGATGAAAGATAAGCTCCACCAATATAACAAATGTTTTAGCCTCAGCATCAATTAGAACATTATGAGATATTGATAATTGGTTTTGTCACAACTCAAGCACGACATATTTGGAGTGATTACAAGCACTTAATATGATAAGAAAATCGGCTCTGGATGGTCCAAAGTGACGAGCAAAAATCGAAAAAATAATCGAGTATTCGCCAAACTAGAGAGGACGATAGTAAAATCATCCTTAAAATCACTTGCAAAAGGAATATTATGCATAATCAATACTAAAAACGTGTTACAATGGTAGACAAAAACTTCTAAAACTAAGAACTTATTAAACAATAGAAAAAAAATAAATATATATATATATATATATATATAAAACTTAAAAAGTATATTTTTAGAATATTCTAATATAATTTATTCCAATATATAAATACTATAAAAATAAATTTTGCAAAAACTTAAAAAAAAAAAAAAAAACTCCATTATTTGCATGTTTTCATGGCGATGGAGCTTAGTTCACCGATCAAAGCATTCAAATGAGATTCCGACGAACCACCATCTTCAACAGCCTTCTTCGCCATATCTGCAAATTTCTTAGCTCTATTTCTCATTTCCATGGCTTTCTCCCCCACCATTATCTCCTTCACGGCCTTCTCTATCGCTTCACTCTTCACGAAATCCCCAGTAATTCTCTTCCATTTCCGAGCACCAACACCAACCCCAATCTTCAATACCTCAACCAACAGCTTCTCATTATAAAACTGCTCGGCAGCCACCGGCCAAGTAATAACAGGCACGCCGGCGGTCACCGATTCGAGAATGGAGTTCCACCCACAGTGTGTGACAAACCCACCAATGGCTTCGTCTTCAAGAATCAATACTTGGGGTGCCCATCCTCTTATAACCAATCCTTTCCCTTCCATTCTCTTCTCGAATTCAAGCAACCAATTTTCTTTTCCTTTTTCATCATTACTTTCCTTCTCTTTGCTCACTACCCAAACAAACTGTTGACCCGAAGCTTCAAGCCCTTTTGCTATTTCCATGAGTTGTGAATCATCGAAGTTTGTTATACTGCCGAAACATATATAAACGACTGAATTTCGATCCTTTGATTGTAACCATTTTAAACACTCGTGTTCTTCAATGGATGATTGTTTCCCTCTTTCGGCTTTATTAATAACCCCTTTAGTTGATAACGATATAGGACCAACATGCCACGCCCTTCGTCCCAAAAAATCAGTGTAATGATCGGCATAAACAGATTCAAGCTCGTAAAAGCTATTAACGATGACCCCAAAGCATTTCGATTCAGTTTCTTGACTATCGTTGAACAACTTCGTCCGCCATGTTTCTTCTTTAATATAATCTTGTAATTCAGCGGTCGTCATCTTTATGTCGTCGCCGGGAAAGTTCGGTATCGTGAAGGTTTCTTTACTTTTATGAGGCTGGTACAACCGAACATGTTCCATGGCGGATAAGGAAAAAACACAGGTTCCATGAAAAACAAGCCTCGGAATCTTGAACATAGCAGCAACTTCAGTCGTCCATGGAAAGAACATGTCGGCAACGAGACAATGAGGACAGTGTTGTTTAAGGAGATCAGAAAGAGGTTGTTTAAGCATTTCAACAGCTAAGAAGAACTTAGGCATCATGTCCGGTGACGGAACTTTGTCTGTATCATCACATCCGTCGGGCAATCCAGCTTCGACGGCGGGGAATTTGATGACAAGGGTGTCGATTTGGTACCCGAGTTTATTGGCTTTGTGGGTTACTCTTTTAATATGGGGTGCGTTAGATGCGGTGGCGATGATGGTTGATTTAACGCCTTTGGTGGCGAAGAGGATGGCTAAATCGATGAAAGGGATAGTATGGCCGTGAGCCATGAAAGGGAAGAAGAAGATATGAAGCTGTTGAGCCATGGTGGTGAATATTTTTTTGGAGTGAAATGGTAAAAAGACTGGTGTGTTGAGTTTTATGGAAGTAAATTTTTTGTTCGTAATGGTAGCCAGGAAAATGGACTGACGGGTCAAAGTTGAAGAACTCGAGGATCAATGTCGTTGAAAATAATGTTAGTGGTAATCCTTGTGATTTATCTATGGGAAACGTAAGCCATTACGTCTTGAAGTTGGTAAAGTAAAGTTTTAAAAGTTGAGGGCACCATGTACCACGACAGAAAAGTAAAGTTTTGAAATGAGATAAAAGATGACGATAAATAAAGTAAAATTTTTGAATGTTTAGATTAAGAAAAAATTAAATTATAAAGTTTAATTATTAGTTTTAAAATTAAATTGAATTGAATAAAATGTAAAATTATTATAAAATTTTAATAGAAATATGTAGTAAAGAGTCTTTCACTGTGCCTCCTTCTTGTTGATTTCACACATCAATAATTAGTGTGATAAGCGTGAACAATAAATTGTTAATCTTAGACAGATGCTCCCATCATCTCAGCCAACTCCGCCAACTAACGCTTCAATTAACTCTACCATTCCAATTAAACCAAGGTCTACCCAAACAATTTATATTTTTATCTTTGCTTTACTATTACCATAACCATTAACAACTCAAATACATTCAACTCGAATTCAAATTGGTTTGAACTAAGAAGAACCAAAACTCGAGATCACTTGAATAAAAGTAACTCAAAATGATCTTAGCTTCGAGTGAATCATCCAAGTTAAAATGCCTAAACTCGAAAATGATTGAATCCTAAATAACCTAAACAGAAAAAATATTCTAAGCTCGAAATTAACTTAAATCTAAAATCACACCAATTTAAATATTTACCGTCAATCAAATAAATTGTTTTTAATTCTTAATCAATTATCTTTTGTTAAATCAAATAATAAAATATTATATAATTTTAATACTTCTCTTATTTGTAGGTTTATCCAAATAATTTATATTTTTATATTTGTTTCACTACTACCATATTCGTTAACAGTAGAAATAGATAAATTTTTAATAGGGGGATTATTTTGTTTTTTTATCTAACGTATAAGGACTAATTTATTTATTTTTAAATAAAATAATGTAATATAACTCTTAATACGGGACCTCCATAATACTTTTATCGATGCATATCTAACCGTCTTTTTAGGAATTTTTTGTCAGGCCCAGGTTGAATCTCCTAAAATGAATCGGCCCATAAAAGGCTTCAACCAATTTTATCCCCAAAACGCAGCGTTTCATGCTTTATTTTAAAAGAAAAAACCCTAAACCAAACCCTAGTATTAATATTTAATAACTAAACGCCGCACATTTTCTTGTCTAAAGGTCTTCAGTTTTCAGCAAAGAGTAAACGCCTCGTTTCCGCAAAAACCATAGAGGGAACAAAATGGCGGAAAGAGCTCCAATCGAGTCCGTACAATGTTTCGGTCGGAAGAAGACAGCGGTCGCCGTAACCTATTGCAAGAGAGGCCGTGGTCTGATCAAGATCAACGGTTGTCCCATCGAGTTAGTTGAGCCGGAGATACTCCGTTTCAAGGCCGTGGAGCCTATCCTTCTCCTCGGTCGCCAACGTTTCGCCGGCGTCGACATGAGGATTCGAGTCAAAGGTGGAGGTCACACATCTCAGATCTACGCTATCCGTCAAAGCATTGCCAAAGCCCTCGTTGCTTTTTACCAGAAGTACGTTGATGAGCAAAGCAAGAAGGAGATTAAGGATATTTTGGTCAGGTACGATAGGACTTTGCTGGTGGCTGATCCGAGGAGGTGCGAACCGAAGAAGTTCGGTGGAAGAGGTGCTAGGGCAAGGTTCCAGAAGAGTTACCGTTGAAGAAATTTCACGGTTTGTTTTCAGAAATCCGTGTTTTTGTACCTTTTTTTTTTCAAGATTTGATATGGATATGATGTTGGTTTTGATTAATTAACTGTTCCTGTTGTCAGAATTTTGAATGTTTGTGTTGTGTTAATCTTAATTTAGACTCGGTACTTGAATCTATAATGTGTTATCCAATGATTATTGTGGTTTCTTTATTTGATTGGCTATTCTACGATGATGATTTACATGAGTATCATTCCCTAATGCAATTAGGGATTTACTTTGTGGATAGTGCTAGCTACATTTTTTACAACTTCAGTTAAGCTTCTTTCCCTCATCATTATGAAGAAGATAAATTGAATTAAAAATCATTGGAATTTAGATAAAAAATAAATAGGGGAAGGATATATAATAGTTAGGGTATAATTAAGGATGGGTTTGGATAGGTAGCGTGTTTATACAACGGTGACGGTGAGATTAAACACTCTAGCGTTACTATAGCGTGAGATAAAAAGTAAGTTAAAAGTACCGAAACGCACCTTACCGTCCAACCAAGCCTACCCTAAGTTTATATATTAGTTTTCGTATTCAAGTTCTAACTCGAACTCAACTAAGCTCATATGCAATTAAGCTTGAGCTAGGTTTAGGGTTATTTGTATTTATTAAGGGTATATAATTTAATAAAATATAAATATTACAAATATATATTAAAAATGTAAATAACTTTTAAGAGTTAAATAGTGTGGGCCTCTTTAGATTGATGTTTATTTTCAATGAAGTGCGTTTAATTTTCTTTTTCTTTCATGTTACAATATTATTACAATATCAATAATTAATATTATGAAAATTGGATTAGATGGTTCACTCAATTGATTAAATTCAATGGTTGAATCACTTTTAAAAAAAATAATTAAAAATTTGTAAAAACAAATAATTTTAAAATTAAAATAAAGAATTAAAGATAAAGTTAAATCAAAATATAACAAAAAAAAAAATCACTTTTTGTTAGAAAATTTGTTTTGGGTTTTTCATCGGTTCAAAAAAACTATTGAATTTTCGATTTTTAATTCAATCGGTTTATCATATCAATTTTAATAATATTATTGTAAATCCACCGGAAAAATCACTATAAATAATCACTTAAATCTTTATATTATATTGATAGTTCATAAAGTATTGAGATATAAGTATTCATATATTTTTCAAATGAAACATATTTTATTAACAAAAACATGAATTTTGTAAAAGTAACATAGAGGTTCTTGTATTAAGTGTTAGATTGCATTTTGATTTTTCTACTCAAAAAAAGCAAATTGGTTATTCTATTAAAAGTTTCATCCATTTTTACTGTTAAAAACTTACCCTTGTAAATTAACATGAGGTAAAAGTGACACGTCACATGTTATTGTCTGGTCATTTTGTCAATACTAGTATTTGGATTTCAAGACTCACCCAAACAATCTCCAAAATTAGACTTGTCATCATTAGACTATTAAACGTATCGTTTTTGTCCTAAAAAAACCCTAACCTAGTAATAAAGAGATATAATCTTAGGGTTTTCACTTTTGCACCAACTCTGAATACCTCTAACTTCTTTCTTTCCACAAAACCCTAAAAACAATGGTGAAAAGAGCACCAATTGAGTTTGTACAATGCTTCAACCGTAAGACAACGACGGTAGTCGGAACCTACTGCAAGAGAGGCCGTGGTCTTATCAAAATCAATGGTTGTCCCATCAAGCTTATCAAACCAGAGATCTTTCGTTTAAGGCCATCAAACCGATCCTCCTCCTCGGTCGTCACCATTTCATCGGCTCAACATGAGGATTCGAATTAAAGGCGGAGGTCACACTTCACAGATCTATGCTTTCTATTAGAAGTATGTTGACGAGCAAAGCAAGAAGGAGATTAAGGATATATTGGTAAGGTGCAATAGGACTTTGTTGGTGGTTGGTTTGAGGAGGTGTGAGTTCAGGAAATTCGATGGAAGAGGTGTTAGTGTCATGGGGCTAAAACTTTAGTATTGTAAATCGCAACCTTAGGCAAAAACTAAACACACCAAGCATTTGAGTAAATGCTCTCAAAGTGTTTCTATTACTTTAAAGAATTACATCTGAGTGATTGCAAATGAGGGGGAAAACCTCTATTTATAGTTGAGCTCCCCAAATCCAACAGTACAATTTAAATTATATCAACGGTCGAGATTAAGCCTAACTACAAGGTTGAGAATCCTAAGGGATTTAAACACTTCACAAGATCCTTTAAGATTACAAATATTCACCATGGTAACTCTAGTTTTATTGGAGTGCTTCATTAGACCACCAAAACTTCAAGTAGATGGACTTCTCCATATCTTTCACGAATCGGGTCAGTTCAAGTGGATTAAATAAGTCTCATTTGATCATTGCCTTCGTTGGGCAATTTTGTATGCTTTAGTCACGGGCTTTAAACTGCGACCTGCGACACTAAGGCAAGGTTCCAGAAGAGTTACCGTTAAACAAATTTGACTATTCATTTACAAAAGTAGATATTGTTATTGCATGTTTTAGTTGTGCTTTGATGCTTATTCATGGTTTTTAGTATAATATTATTTAGAAAGGTAAACTACATGGTCACCCAAATTTTCATTCTGGGCACCAAAAACTATAAATTTGCTAATTAGACACTACTGTTAACAATCGGTTTTATTTTAGTCACACAACTTTAATAAGTTTTTTTTATTTTTTATTTTGGTCACCCTATTAATTCAATGATATTGTACACTCATTATAGTCACCCAACTTCAATAAATTTTCATTATTGTCGGTTTTTTACTTTTAACAACAAGTAGTCAAAATGAAAATTTATTAAAGGTGAGTGACTAAAATGAAAATAGTTGTTAACGTCAGTGCCCAATTTGTAATTTTTTTTTATATTTTTAATGCAAAATTTTATGAAATTAGGTGATCAATTGTGTAATTTACACAATTTAGAATGGTTTTTAGTTACTTGTAAGTAATTTGGTTTAATTAATGATGGTTTGTGAAATGTACGTTTAGTAGAATTGGTACCAATAATGTTAATATATCGCATTAAATGGCTTGTTGGTACACAGTCAATTCTGACTCAATTTGATTAACTCGAATTAATAAATTTTATCATAAAATGTCAATAATCTGGATTCAAAAATTACTTCGACATTAAATGATCCAATTTCAAAATGAATTAGACCCGAAATAACTTTGAATCCAAAATGGTGACTTGCCTCATTCATAAAATAAAAATAGCACGAAGTTAAAATAATTCAAAAATTTTAAAATTTGGATTGATTTGATTGGTTTCTTTTAATATGGTACCGAGTAAAATACAGGGACTAATCAAAGAATTAGACCCGATATTTATTATTAATTATTATGTATTAGTCTTTAATTTTACTTATACACCAATAAGGTACACCTAAATGTGCTATTTATGAAAATGATTCTTATTTTGTTAAAAATAGCTTATGATCTAAATGGTAAGACATTACTTGGTTTAGAATGTAATATGATTTGATAATGGTAGATAGGCATTGCTTTTATAAATGCCAAATTAAATTTACACCATATTTGAAATTGCACAAAAAAAAAATATGAAAATTTGAAGTACTTATAAGTTTGTCAATCTTGGGTGGTAGTAGCGGCTGTGGCGGCGGTAGTGGTGGTGGTGGTTCATTTGACACGGCGGCAAAGGGTGATTCCATCACCAACAGGGAGCATGCAAATCTCAATCCTGGGGTCAACAGCAAGAGCCTTGTTGAGTTCCAAAACGAAGTCTCTGTAGTACCTAACGTACTTCCTAAGCGGAGCATCGGGCGGTGCCACCACCGACCCGTTCCACAGTGTGTTGTCGTAGCCAATCAAACCACCAACCTTCACCAACTCTATCAACCTCTTGTGGTAGTTGAGGTAGTTGTCTTTATCAGCATCCACAAAGATGAAATCATACGACCCATGATTCTTTTCCTGCACCAAAATTTTCGATTTCAATACTCAAAAAAATTCTCATTGAGGAATAAAAACAAACAGGGGGAGTGCGTTGCTTAAAAAAAAGCTTACATCTTCCACCAATTTATCAAGAACAGGCATGGCAGGCCCTTCTTTGAATTCAATTTTGTGTGCAACGCCAGCTTTTTGGATTACAGGCAATCCTAACTCGTAGTTTTCTCTGTTGATATCCATGGCCAAGATCTGCAAGTTCAATTTCCTTAGTCATTTAATGATATATATTGTTTGTATGTTTTCATCGCGATTGGAGATCTCTCTAAATCAATCATTATGTATAAAAATCTCGCTCGATCAATTTCAAAAATTCTCGTCAAAGTGTTATATAACTACGGACAACACTTATCTTACAGATTTCTAGGTTGTATAAGTCACCTTTATGGCCCAAATAAGTAACATTCTTTCTTTTTTTTAACATTAATCTCATTATAAATTATTATCATATCTGTTGTTTTTTTATAAAATGCCTAAAATTACTCATACTCTCCCTAACTCTTAAATAAGAGGATAATGCACTTCAATGCACTTGAATTCATGTCTTCTTCCACTAACAATAATACTGATGCAAATCGAGCTAAGAATCAACCGACAATATATATGATAATAATCTATAACTTTTTTATACAATGACTAGAACTACTCATACTCTCTCCCGAACCTCTTAAATAGGAGAAAAATAATACATTTCAATACACTTGAATTCATATCCTTCTCCGGTAGTAATAATAATAATAATACCGATACAAAGAGTGAACCACAATATATATAAAACACCGTTAATCATTTTACCTTTCCATCGTCGGGTAAAGCGAGGGCGGTGGCTAACAAAGAATAACCAGTATAAACCCCAATTTCCATGGTATTCTTCGCATTGATCAGCTTAAGAAGCATGTTCAAGAATTGACCTTCATCAGCTGATGTAGTCATAAGGTTCCATGGATGCTTAGCGGTCAACTCTCTGAGCTCTTTCATGGGTTCAGGCTCCCTTGGATATACACTAGTCTCCAATATATACTGTAAGAAAAAACATCAATAAAATCAAAAACCCATTTCGAAACATCGATTAAAAACGAAAATTTTCAACAAATTCAAACAGGTTTTATTAAAGATGTGCTTCAATTGTTCATACCTGGTAAAGAGCATCGCTTTGCAAAAGGCTCTTATGGCCGACTTCTTGGTGCCTACCAGCTTCAGATTGTTGCTCCTGGGTGGTGTTGGTTGCCATTGCTAATGATCAGCAAAATTGGGATTTTATTTTTTGCTCTGATTTTCACCTGTTTTTGTGGAACTTTGAATTGGTCTTTCAATGGTGAGAACTTGAGTTGAAAGATGATGAAATGGGGAATGGGGTTTATATGGAAGTTGAATATACCGGTTGGACCGACGGTTTTGTGGTGAACCGCACGCCAACCCGGTCGGGGGTTGGTGAAGTCCTAAAATTGCATGAATATGGATGACTTGGTGATGAGGTCAAAATCCTTTATTTATTGTGTCACTTTTCGTTTTCTTCCTTTTTTTTATTACTTTATTTTATCCATTACTTTATAAAAAATTTAAAATAATAATCTATTTATTTTAATTTTTCAAAAGTTTTATCTTTGTATTTTTCGAATGGTACAAGTATCGCTGCTAATACAAGAGGATGTGGGTTCGAGTGCGATGAAGTTCACCTCCTAAAATTAATCGTTCTTTTCTTCGAGTATTACAAAAATGGTTATTTTATTCATTTGTTCAACATACAATGACCTACGAATAGGTAGGGGATGTACTCTCAACCCCAAAAATGTAAAATTGTAATTTAGTCACTTCAAATATAATAATTATGCATTATAAAACTTAAACGCGAATACTCAAAGACCCTAAATCTCAGCATTTATTAATAATATCGAGAATTTTGTTAGATTATAAATTAAATAAAACCCCATACTTAGAATTTGGGGCTAGGATGGTGGTGATGGGATCCACCAAATTTGTCATTAGTTTCTTTTTATAAGTTAGGCAAATGGAAAGTTGGTATTTATACCAAATAGGAGAAAATGGAAATAAATAAATAAATAAATATGGAAGTTGGTAAACTTAGAGGTTGGTGAATGGGGGAATCATTGGGGGAAAAAAAATCTATTTTGGTGTAGGATAAGGAAAAGTTGGGTAAAAGTATTGTGATAGTCCTTGTACTATTGTGTAATGCACATTTTAGTCCTTATATTTTTAGAATTAGTAAAGAGAACTTGTATGTTGAATAAACTGAGCAAAATGATATTTTGTAATAATTGAAAAAAAAATAACTATTAATTTTATGGCGTTAATTTAATATATAATATGATATTTTTAAGTGATGTGGTATATTCACCCGACCCACCATAGCTCTAAAAACTTGAATTTCATTCACTAGTTTAATGCGGGTTTTTTACATCAATAATATAAATAAATAAATACCAAAATAGGATAATAGGATCAATATTCACGAAATTAGGCAAAGATAACAGCAAAAAATTGGTGTCGTCTGACCAATCGACGGTACCGTTTTCCTCTTTGAAAAAAAATAATTCTTTGAAAAAAATGCGTATTTTGAGTTTTAAATAAAGGTGTCGCCGATTGGTCAGTCTGTATCCAAAAAAATTATTTTTTTTTTAAAGGAAAGCGGTGCCGCTATTTGGTTAGGCGGCATCAGTTATTTTTGTTGTCTTTACCTAGTTTCGTGAATATTAACCCTCTTATCCTATTCTGATATTTATTTATTTATTTTATATTATTGAGGTAAAAAACCAGTTTAATGCAATGGTTTATGTTTTTTAAGCCGCAATGGGTCGGGTGAGCATGCCCAAATAATTAAAAATTCCATGTCATATTTTAAATTAATGCCACATCATTTGATTAAGTCCACCTCCTAAAATTAATCATTCTTTTTTTCGAGTATTATAAAAATGGTTATTTTATTCATTTGCTTGACGTATGAGGACCCATGAGCGGGTAGGGGTTTTGCTCTCGACCCCAAAAAAGTGAAATTGTAATTCAGTCACTTCAAAAATTATGAAAATGTAAGTTAATATATTAATAAAATTACAATTTCATCCTTTAAAAATTATAATTCAATTTTATCCTTAAGTTTTTGGCAAAAACCTAAACTAGAGATTTTAATTACAATTCAAAGTTGTTAGTTTTAGGGGTTTTTTAATTGCAAATGGTCAAAAAAAATTTATTATTTATTCAACTAAATATCTTAAAAAAGTTATTTCTCGAAATACTTTTTTCTGAAATACATTGATATTTATGGGTGTCGAGTTTAGTATAAAATTTTAACTATGGAGTCTTTTTAGGATCGAGGAGGGGACAAAGAAAAAAAGTTCAACTGATAAGTTTGACATTAGACCTTGACTCTCACTAGTGTCGAGATTCGTTTCAATATTTTGATTATTTTCTAAGTTTAATTTCAAATCTAACTTGGGTGTCTAATTTTCTTTAATACTTTAATTTCAAAATAAATAAAAATTATTAATTTTTGTAAAAGAAAAATATGAAATTTATAATAATTAGATCTTTTAATCATGAAATTATATAAATTAGTATCTAGTCCATGCTTCACATTAGATTAATTATTTATTTGGATTAGATTATAGAGTAAAAAAATTAAAAGTTAAAATATGCTCTAAGTTCATATACACTTTTTGTGTTTGGAATTTAGTCCCTACTTTTATTTTCAAGAATATAGTCATTTTGCTTTTTAGATTTAAAAATTGAGGTTTAGTTGTTACCGTTGTTAAAATTATTTTATTAAATTATTTGGTGTGATACTTTGAGATTAAAAATAATATATTCTCTTGATAGTCGTATAATAATAAAAATAATGTTGAAAATACTAATTAGATTTTTTCTTCAAATCACTCATTCGAACTTGTTATGATAAAATAATTTTTTTTCTCTTGAAATAGTGTTCTTAATAAAAATTAACGTCAACGTTTTGATTAAAATAGTTAACAATATTAACTAAGCTTAATGGTATTATAAGCTCTTGAACTTAAAAAAAAAAAATCAATTTAGCCCCTCCAAATTTTATGCACCCAATCAAGCCCTTGAACTAATAAAACAAGCAAAATAGCCCATTTGATTGACGTTGACCATTTAATAGATGCCATGTCAGCATTGATTGCTGGTGTGGAAGTGACATATCAGCATAAAATTAAAAAAAAATAAGTACACAATGAATATAGGCAAATTGTTGCCCATGTTCATTTGAATCTGAACACCCATTTATCTAGATACATTAAGGAATTATAAAAAAACATAAAAAATATTTAAAAAATACTAGAAATTAATTAAAAATCATAAATTTTCATGAAATTTATAAACAAAATTATTATTTTTATATTTCAAATTAGAAAATGAATATCAACAATTTATATCATAAAATCAAGATTAACAAATTTTTTTGTTATATTTTTACCTCTCATTTTTCAATTGCATAAGTTATATTACTCAAATAATTTAATTAAAATAAGGACATTATTTTTATGGGTTTTAATTAATTTCTAATAATTTTATGAATATTTTTTTTTCTAATTTTTATGGTTTTTAATAAATTATTTTTATAACTTTTATAAAAAAAAACATGGCTTTTAATTTATTTTCTAATTATTTTTATAAATTTTAATGATTTTTATTTTATTTTTATAAATTCTTTATGTTTTTTAATAATTCTAGAATAAATCTAAATAAATGTGCGTCCATTTTTATTGTGTACTTATTTTAAAAATAATTTATCTTTTACTTTTTGTTGATCTAACATTGTCATGTTAACAATCGGCACTAACGTGGAATCTGTTAATAACCATGTTAGTGTTGTCCTTAAATACGATCAACATCAGTCAAATGCCCTATTTAGTCAATTTTGTTTGTTTAATGGCTTAATTGGATGTAAAAAAGTTCGAAAGTGCTTATTGATTTTAAAAAAAAAAAAGAACTCGAGGACTTATTTTACTAATAAACTTGTTAACTATTTAGACTAACTAATAGCATTATAAAAGTTGATGGATCAAATTATGTCAAAATTATATCTCAAGTTTCAACATAGCTTAGGGGCCAAAATTAAAATTTGACCATTTTTTATAATATAATAAGAACTATACAAATCTGAAAAAAGGAGAAGCCACGCGTTAGTCTTTAAAACCATTATTTTATATAACTGCATAATATTTTAACTGAAAAGTTAATGATATTAACTATTTAAACTAAATATTAACATTATAAAAATATAATGACCAAATTATATTTAAATTAAAGAATAAAGATTAAATTTAAAATTTAAGCATATTAAAAGGACTAAAACTAAAATTTAATAATTTATCTAATATTAATATTAATATATATATATATATATATAAAGGGAGCTTCTTGATGGGTGCACCACTTGTCAACAAAAGGGTGGTCCTTTCAACCTTCCCTTTTTTATAAGTATATAAATAATAATAAATTGGGTTTTTAGTCAAAACAAAATTGAATACCGCGTTTGGTGAGGGAGTCCAATTTTTTTGCTTTGAGTCAAAGCTTTTGTGCTAACAAACATTGGTTTTTAAATTAAATCGAAGATGGAATCCGTTGATCTAATCGGTTAAATTAAAAAATTTTAAAATTTTAAAAAATTTTAGTTCGACTGTTGATTTAATCGATTTTTTAATTAGATCAATAGGTTCATACCAATTCTTGATCTAACAAATTTAAAAATACCTTTCGGACCTCGGTAACCCAATCGGTTCCGCAAGCCGATTGGACCGGTTCAAATAACATTGCTAACAACCCCATTTTTCTTTTGCCTCGATTTGTCCCATTTCCTCTATTATTCTATTTCTATCAAAATAAAAACGCACTTGGTAAAGCACATTGTATTCTTAAAGGGAAAACTCAAGTTCGAATCTTGAAAATGATATTGTTAGAACGGGTAACTATGAACCCGAATATAGACTGTAAAACGAACATAAAAAGTATTTGTGTATATATATATTATTACTTAAATATAAGTGTGTGTATATATATATCTCTTTTTATATTATTTTGTGGCTTGGAAATAAGGTAGGGGTTGCCGGCTATGATGATATTTGGATTGGTGTTTGAGTATGATACCGTAATTTTATAAAGTAAATTTATATGTAAAAAATATGAAAAAAAAATTGTTGAGATATTTTAGTTTTGGTGGAACTGCAAAATGCATCCTCAATGTTTTGGGTTTTTTTTTACTTTAGCCCTTAACATTTCTTTATTGCAACCTCACCCACAACGTTGCAAAATATTTCAAATAAAATCAAAATTGACAGAAACCATCAGTCAACTAACGGTGAACCATACAATTCTATGTAGAATGACACATCATTAATGATGTGTTAAATACCAATTGGAGTGGAGGGTTTCTTCAAACAACAACGAGATGGGTTAACTATTCAATCAAATGATATTAAGCATGTTTTCCATCTCTTCTCGAGAGGCAAGTGGGCTATTCCTTTGTAAAATTGTGTTCAATTTCATACGTGGCAATTCCGCCAAGATCTCTTCGTTAGTTGGGGGAAGAATTCACACGAATCGGATTTTTAAAGGAACATATCTAGAGAGAATTGGATTTAATTAGACACTGTATGGTTGTTAAACAGGGATTAATTTTTTAGCCAGGTACAGAATATAACGTTAAATATTCAATATGATTCCACAAAATTTAGTTTCATTTAAGTAACGGATTCTCGCCAATTGAAAGGATCTTCTGATCAATCCAGAGATTGTTTCGATTTCATTAGTAATGAGAATTCGGAAAGAGAAATTTTTTCTAAAAAGAGAAATTTTTTTCCTTCTCTTCTCTCGAATACGATTGCCGCCGTTCAGGCCACCGTGCCGGAAATAGCTTAGTCCAAAAATCATACTCATGCAAATCCTTAACAAACTCCATCCAAAGCCAGTGAACAACAATAAACGTCAATAGTCAATAACCGATCAAACAATTTTTTTTTAAAAAAGGAAAGACCCTGTTTTGAAGACCTTTTTTCGATCAAGGTCTGATTCATGGAGATCTCGTCACTTTCTTGACGATTCGGATGTTGAAGCTCAAGTCCATGATGCGGTAGATAACATATTGGAAACCCGCTGCCATCCGACGATAGAGCTCCGAGATCGAAAAGAGAATAGTTCGGGTTTAAAGGTTAAATTTTGAACTAATTGTGTTGAATTCTCAAAGATCGAAACCGTTGAAATTAGCGAGAGGAAGAAAATAGAGTAATTAGTGGTATCCGATCAGAGTTTAAACGCCGGAGATGATGGCTCTCAACTGTGTTTATGGCGATGCTGAGGTCTCGAGAAAAAAAAAAAAGAAACATAAGGGGAGGGAGAGAAGGAAGACGCCAGCACAGATTAAGGACACCGACAGTGTGAACGGATCAGGGACTGCTACATCAGCGTGGCTTGAAGGAAGGTGGCTAGGGTTTTTGTGGAGAAGAAAAAGAAAGAAGAAAAAAAGAAAATTAAATAATAAACTAATAAAGTGGGTTTTTTAATACTTTAATGCATTTAAAAAAAATTAATATATATTTTTAAATAAAGTTTCTATTTTTTAAAAAGATTATTAAAAAATCACATTAATGGTGATGCGTCATGCCATGTGAGCAAAAAATGTTTATCGTTAGTTAACTCATAGTTTCCGTCAATTTTAGTCTTATTTGAAAGTTTTAGAAATGTTATGAGTGCAATTGCAACAACAAAAAAAATGTTAAGGGCTGAAGTGAAAAACCCCGAAATGTCGAGGGTGAATTTTACCATAATTTAGTTTTCCTTAAAGTTTTTTCATTTATTTAAAAGGGTTTTTTATATTTGTATACTCTTCAGATATTTGGAATAACATAGGTTATAGATAGTGTCTTTAGAATCGAATTGAATCGATCGTAATCTGATTGATACGCCAGCTTGGAACAAAGTAAAAGATTGGTTGACTCACAAATTGGAACTGATTTGAATCAAACTAAAAATTAGTTGAACCGACAATTAAACCAATTTAATAGAATTTTATAATTTTTAATAATTTAGTGAATTTGATACAACTGGATCGAGAATCGATGATTTAACCGATTCGACCATTTACCCATTAGAAAATTTATTTATAAATACGAAAATTCAAACTCGAAACTCGCTAAATACCACCTATTTAAAACATCTACATAGATTAATTGAGCTAAAAGAAAGGGTTCAAATACCTAATCTTTTCCAAGAGAGATGAAGAGACTCATCTAAGACATTCTCAAAAGCATTAAAAAAAGTTATCCTATGTTGATCGAACTCTTCATTTTTTTTATCGCAGGTCATCGGTTTCTTACCGCGCAAGTAACCATGTCTTTCCAATATGCAGTTTATAATCAACCATTCCATATGTGGAAAAAAAAACAACAAAGATTTTGCTTTCAATTGAATCAAAAATGGCAGAATGAGAAGAATTTATTACATTGTTCTTTGGTTAATCTATGGATGATTCTGAAAAATAGCCATGAAGAAAAAAGAATGTATAGTCCATATTGAATTTATTTTGCTTCGAATGAGCGAAAGAATATGCATTTTACCTATTTCAAAAATCGTCCAATGAATTTCGAATCGATCCGAACCGATCATGTTTTCAAAGCTACAAGTTGTACTCAACTTGAAACATGAGCTTCTCTAGCTTGTTTTCATCGAACCCGGAATTGTCCAAATCTGATAATATTTCACAAATCGACCGATCTAAACACAAGCTTGTTCCGCCAATGCATCTCGAATTGCAGAAGCCTCAATGCTATCTTCCTCATAGTGCTGCTGGTGATGAAAGCTTTGAGTATGCCCCAAGTAATCTCCCATGGTTTCACACAATGCAGAATCATCTTCCCTCATGAGCAAGACATTATGCAAAATCGAACAAGCCCCGATAACGGCAACGGCGGCCTTCAACTCCTCGTGTATCGGTTGGTTCAAAATCCCCCAATTCTTCAAACTAGCAATGGTTTTCAACGCCGATGAACGCATTACACTATGCGCCGCGTTGAACCTCGCTCGGCTCGAACCCGGAAAAACGTCATGGAACGGCACCATTAACCATGGAAGCAAAGGGTAATCACCATCACCAACAAAATATTGATTCACAGCTTGTCCATTGATGATCAAAGGGCTTGAGTTTAATAACCTGCCTTCTTCAATATCTTTATACAAAGTTGAACATTCAAGTACTTTAAAATCTCTTTTGTTCCCTTTAAAACCTGCAATTATGCTTAAGATTTTTGATGATGAATCCACCACTATTTGAGCTGCAATACTATCAATGCCGCCATTGTTATCGTTCACAATGCTGAATCTCGTGCAATCGATGGCACCGCAACAATTCGGTAACCCGGTGAGTCGTTCGAACGAGGAGGAGACTGAGTTGAGCTCGTCGGGAGTCGGAAACGCGACCCAGAATCGGAAATTAGTGCAGAGGACTCGACACAGATGTTTGGTACAGAAACGAGTCACTGACTCGGAAACCCCAAATCGTTGAGCGATTTCGGGGTAACTCGAACCGGTGGCTAACCTAAACAAACCAATCCCTAGACGTAACTCGGCGGATAGATTCAACGGGGAACCAACCGGGTCCCGGCACTCCAACAACGGTTCAAGCAACCCGGCGAGCCATTCAAAGGTGGAGGATTTCATCCTGAAGAAGGCTTTGAATGAGTCAGGATCCCGAGTCAACCCGAGTCTGACTTGGTCGAGTTGGGGGTCGGTTTCTGCACCGGCGGGCTCGGAATCGGATTCTGAACAATGGGTTCTCTTCCGTTTCCGGGAAACCGAAACAAACGAAAGGGAAGCGGCGATTTGTTGCGATGAGAGCAAATAATTAAGAACGCCGGCAAAGGTGTTGGTGCCATCGGAGAAATGACTGTCGGCGGTTTTGTTGGAATCAAAGAGAAGGATGATCAATAAAAGGAGTTGAGAGACAAGGGAAGAGAGTAAAGCTGACAATTTTTGAGGATCCATATGTTGTTTCTTGTCGGGGAATGAGGGAATTTTTTTGGTAGTCTTGGGAATCGAGGTTTTTTTTGTGTGTCAGAGATTGTTGGGTGAGTCAGAGAAGAGGACCAAATAATTCGACACACCTGGCTCAGACACTAACTCAGTACTTTCAGATTGACTCTGCTTTTGTTTCACTTTGAAGTTCGTACCCTTTTGACTTTGTGTTCTTTTGGGTTGGGTTTTAATCATTTACACGAGCCAATGGGCTTTTTATTACCATTCTTCCAAATTAATGTATTAGAGGTTATTCATTCAAATTCGAAGGTTAGTTCAATATCGATAAATATTTGGATAAAAAATAGTAGAGTTAAAATGTAGGTTTTTTAAATATCATGGATCGAGTAAGAAGGTTAACTAATAAAATGTGTCAAGCTTTAATTATTCATAAAAATATATCGAATGTTTATAATCGGAGAGAAAAATCATTACGTCAAATGATGAGTTCATTGTGGTGGTAATTTGTGTCATTTTTTTTGAAAAAGAAGGTTGCAAATGACAGGTATCATTCTCTCATGAAATTATCGCGTCAAGTGGTAGTTTCATGAAATAATAACACGTGGCATCTTCAGAAAAATATATATAAAGCAAAATTTAATCCCACCATGTTAGACGATGGGATTGTTGTGAACGCAATAATTTTAGGTTGCGTATCGATACATCAAGAACATGTAGCGATATTTTACCCTTCAAAAAATGGTTGTGTCTACTAATCTCCCAATGTATTGATACTTTAAGGTATTAATACTTTAATGGCGGTATCAATACCTAAGGGTTATGTATTGATACTTTACCCCTCTAGAAAGGTTTGTGGATACCAACATGAAGAGGTATTGATACTTACGAATCAAGAATCGATACTTAACCACTCAAATGTTTTAAACTCTTTAAAATAACTAAGAATCAATAAGAGACGGAGCACGCATAAAAAATCAAATTTCGATTTAATTAGTTTTAAGAATTTTTAATTACTTATTTATTCATTAAATACGGTTCGACTATAGATTAAATTGTTAGTGTTGAATTTTGTACTTTTAGGAGTTTATATTTCTTTTAAACTTTATCCTATGAATAGACATATCTATGGGCCGGGCCGAGTTCGAATCGGGCCTCAATAAAATTATTGGTCCATTTGATATGCCTAGGCCTGACCCAAAAAATAGGCTTAAATTTTTTCCTAAACCCGGCCCGGATTATAGATGCTAAACCCTGGCTTGGCCTGTATTAATTTTTTATATAAAAAATTAAAAATATAAACACCAACAACACTAAAAATATTAAAATAAATGTTTCCTAGCAAATTGAAAATAAATTTAAAAAGTCTTTATACTTAAATAGCATTAAGATAGGTGCAACTTAACAATCAAATGCCTCTAAAATAGTAGTAAAATTAATAATAAAACAATAGTTATACAATATCCAAATCATAACAACAAAATAGTAGCAACATAATAGTGAAATGGCAGCAAAACGGTGGGAAAATAGTAACAAAACAACAATGTTTTTGTTTTTTTATTATTACAAATTCAGGCCGGACCAAAAAACATTTACTCAAAGCCCAACCCATTTCTAAATTGGCCTTTTTTTGCCTAAGCCCATTTTTCGAGCTTATATTTTTGCCCAAGCCCTCCCACTTTTTTCGGGTGGCCTAGTTTTGTGATTCTTCTCTTATTTATTTTTGGGCTTTGTTACTTTTAAGTCTTTGAAAGAGTTGTAAGTTATTCAAACTTCAAACCTAATTATCGACATTTCAAAGAATCTTTTTAAGGGTTTCGTAAGAAAATCGTTTGATTATTGATGTTTTTAATCACGAGTTCATTAAAGATTACATAAGACACAATTTTATTTATAATATAATTATTGATATTTATATTTGATTATTTTATGTCTAGAAAATAAAACATATGTTTATTTTCGTTTATTCATTATTTACGAATATGTTCATTTAACTTAAACAAACGAATAAGAACACACGTAATTTTAAATAAATGAATACAAATATTGATTTGAAATGCCTAACCAACACAAATCGAATGTGAACAAGTTAAAAAATAAACAGGCAAATATGAACAAATGTTCGTTTGTTCAAACTTGGTTCCTTTACTGCCCTCAGGGGCGAAGCTAGAAAATTTCACCATTTTAATAGTCTATATCTTTATAATTTTTCAAGGATTAAATCAAAATTTTATCATTTTTAAGGAGGGCCAAAGTTCAATTTTACCTTTACTAATTTAAAATTTTAAAAAGTTTAAAGGACCTAATTGAAAAAATTTTCATTTTAGGAGGGCCACGACCCCTGCTAGCCCTCCTAGCTACACCCTTGACTGCCCTACCCAAAAAAAGTTACCAATAATAACGTGACACATGGGTAATTTATGGGTAAAATAGGATGAAAATGATAGTTTAGGTACCAAAATGTGACAAACAAAAAGTTAGATACCGATATGAAAAAACATGTATACTTTAGAGGCCAAAACATAATTTAAAGACAGTTAGAATATATGAGTTTATTCCACTATTAGTGCAAAAATATTGGATGATTTGCATCTTGGTCCTTATCGTTGACATATATGAAACCTATATAATTATTTTGTTTAATGCAAATTGAAAATTATTTATATTCATTCACTCTTTCCACGTGATATTTTAATAGATTATGGTTTAGTTTAAAAATTTAATTGATTAATGCAATTATTGTTGATGATGATGTTGTGGCTTAGCAACCCCCCACTAGCATATCACCCACGTCACCCTAAATCTAAAAATTAAAAATTGATTGAGTCTTGGCTTGATTGGTATATGTATTGTTGTCTATACAGAAGGACGTGAGTTTGAGTGCGCTGAAACGCATTATCCTCCTATTTACGGGTTGGGGATGGGCTATGGGTAGTTCTAAATATTGTATCAAAAGAGCATATATGATTAGAACCATTGTTAGAGAGTTGTGTGACCCAAATCCCGTCACTTGTTAAAAAAATATATAGTGGCAAAATAAGGGGATCAGTGGGGACGAAAGCCCGTGGTACGAACCATGCCGCACAAGTAGAATCCGTTTAAAACTACATTTTTTCTATTTGACATTGATTAGAATAAGATTTTTCAACGTATTTGAAACTCCTCTTGTATCATTTTTTTTTATTTTTCAATATTAGTGGATTTTTTCTCCTCTTCTCGTTATTTTTTTCCCTTTCAACATTAGTGAATCGAATCCCTCAATTTGATAACTTTCTTAATTTGGTCCCTAAATTTTTTTTGCATGTTACTCTCAAAACTTGATAGTTTTTCTCAATTTGGTTCTTAAACTTTAATTGCGTTAAGGTTTAATGATATGTTACTTTGAGATTGTGTCATGTCATCTAAAAATTTAAATTTTTTATATAAAATCTAAAAATTACAAAAAAGATTATTAATTTTTTTTCAAAATGCCACCTCATCATAACTCAACAAAATTCAAGTTTAAGGACTAAGTTGGGAAAAAAACCCCAAGTTTCAGGACTAATGTGAACAAAAAATGTTTAAGTACCAATTTCAAAAAAGTTACTAAGTTCAGGGACTAAATGTTGTTTTATACCTAAAAAAATTTGCAGCTAATTAGTATTACTTTCCTATACAAATAATCACCTTATTTGTTAATCAGGAAAAAAAAAACCCTAAACACATAGCAAAATAAATAACTAGAAAATAGAGCAAAAATAAAAAATAAAAATCGAAGAAACATCTCTGATTCCTTTCCCTACAATTGTTTCTCTTAATACCCTTTTAATCTCAAAGACCCAATTTTTAATAGCTTTTTGTTCCATCGTCTGAGACTTGTTTTTCAGGTATTTCTCCTAATCTATGCGTTTTTTTTATTTGATATATTTGCTTTAATGATAAAAAATAGTTTGCTTTTAAGATCGTTTAATTCCACACCTTATTGATTTCTTAATTTTTTGCTTATTTTATGGGTTTTTTTTTAAAGGTCGAGATTGAACCATGTTGGATTTAATGCTACAGTTTTAATTGGGTGTTTTTCTACAAGCTTTTATGATTTTATTTTTTTAAGATACAAAATTTTGGTAAATTATTTGGGTTATTGGGTATTGGCATTCTTCAATTGAATCATCTGCTGCTAAATTTGGTATTTCTTTTTAACTAAATTTAAAAAAAAAAAAGATTGGGTTTTCTTGTTTTGCTGCATTTTTGTCAAAAAAATAAAATAAAAATCAAAGCTTTAATAGTACAAGAAGCGGTTTACACGATTTCTAAAAGGCCATATCTTGGGTTGTTTGCATTTAGTTTTATGGTTTTGCCAATGTGATCAAGTGCTTGTTTGTGTGTGTATGTTTCCTTGATGTAGATCCTGCTTCTGCAAATTACATTTGTTTTTGTAATTTGTGGCTTAAACAGGTGACATTATAAATCCGGGTTTTGGTTCGATCTACTGGTATTGGCTAGAAGCATTTCCAGCAAAATCTTGAATGTTCTTCACCAAAAGATTTTGAACTTTTCCCTGTTTGTGAGCTGAAGCTAAGTGTTAAATAATGAGCACATTTTATATGGTAATACTTTAATTTAATCGTTTTTCTATCTGATATTACTTCTGCTTTGTTTCTGCTTGTTATGGATGATATACATGGAAATGTTGGAAAATTTATGGTTGACTTGTAGGCTTGTAGCATTGGTCTTGTTTTTTGATTTTGGTTTATGCAGTGAGTTTAATTGCTTGATTATGAACTTCATTTGAATGAATTGTTATAAAGCTATGTGATATTGTTCATGAATTGAGTGGTTTCAAATTTAGTTATTTCTAACGCCAAAATATAAAGCTAAGCTTGCACCTTACACTCGGTTATCAAAATTTGAATAAAATTTGCATTCTTTATACAGTAATGAGTTCGAGTTTGAGTTACCATACTGTGTCTAACCGATATTGCATGAGAGTGAATGAGGGACTATTCTTATTCAGAACAAAGGAACAGCCGCAAGTATCTTAAATCTCTAGAGAGTAGGATCTGAAAAGTTAAATAATATTAGTTTCTTGTTCAACTGATTTGAGTCATTTCAATATATTCATAAACCAGCGTATAAGGAGAGGGATAGGGTGTATGAGCAGAAAGATGTAAAAATCTTTCACCTTGGAAGATTATATAAGACCGCAGGATGTAATGTAAGAATTAGTTTATTCTTTACCATTTCCTCTTTATGTAATTCTTGAGATAGACTCATAGGTAATCTCTTGTAAACATTC
Source organism: Gossypium sturtianum (assembly GCA_025698515.1). Classification (NCBI taxonomy): domain Eukaryota; kingdom Viridiplantae; phylum Streptophyta; class Magnoliopsida; order Malvales; family Malvaceae; genus Gossypium; species Gossypium sturtianum. The sequence goes on along the minus strand of CM046946.1, from coordinate 3,240,046 downwards.
TCTCTCAGTGTGCTAGGTTCTGTTAATTTTCATGTTATTTTTTCTTCCTACTAAATGAACTTCATGTTGTGGATCATCTGTTTTCCTTGTAACCATCAATCTGTCAGTTGATATCAGTTCATATCTTAATCTCTAATTGTGCTGGCATGTTAGAAACTAGAACTGTTGGTAATCTGTTTTCATTAAGATAAGTATTTTAACTTCGCGTTGATGTAGATATCATGGTGCATGCTATGTAACATAAAGTTATTCTTGCCTGCACCTCCTGTCAGTGCGGTGGTTGTCTCTTTGGGGTCAAAATGTTTACTGGCTGGGGCTTTTACTTGCTGACATACGCTATATGCGGAATTTAACCGGTCAATCTTACATGACCTGAGAAAGCTGAAAAAAAATCACGGGTTTTAGCATCTCTGGCATATTTCTGGGTGGAAGATATCGTCTCTTATGCAACGTCAGGGGGGCACCATTAATTCGTTCCCTGAAACTGTTAACGTTGACATGGGGTCTAGTCCTGATAACACTAGTATTGGTCAACCAAATTCTTTGGGTAACATGCTGAATCCTGTGGAAACTCGGTTATCTAATTATACGGTGTCTTCTGGTGGGACAACGAATGGAAACACATTTACTCCTGATGTTAGGATCTTTAGTGGCTGGAATTCTGGTGAACCGAGCTCTAGATTGAGAACGCAAAACCAGGTGTTTCAGGATGTTCTGAATCACCATCTCGATGATGATGATGGAACAAAAATAGAGCATGGTTGGTCTTCTTCTTATGGTGCTGCTGGGGATGCTCCAAGGTCGGAAGAAAGGCAGATTGAACCACCAAATGTGTTTTTTCCTGGGAGACTGAATAATGGTCGGAGTGGCAATCAGATCAGAAGTGGACCATTATATTTGCAAGGTTCCAGTTCTACTCATAGCCCACAGAATATGAATCTAACTGAAGGATTTACTAGCCACAGGGGTAATGGAGGGTCAAGTGTTGGAACTGGTATCGGTTCAGTTGGACTAGAAAGAGAGCAGGTATCTAATGCCAGTGTTTTTTCTGGTAATGTTGGTAGTTCATCTGGGAGTGGGGAGGAAAATGATGATGGCTCTGGATCTTCTTTGGGTAGTTGGGGTTTATCCTGCAAGAGGAAGGCCGTTGAAGGTACTTCCGAGCAGTCTAATTCCGCTAGTAATTCTGGCAATTCTCAACAAATTGAAAATGTTGCATGGCATACTGTTCCTGCTCGTAATGATGCTTCTAGCCGCTTGAGTTTATCAACTCCCTCACGGAATTTCCTTGATGTTAGCCCCCCTGATCAGCTGAATTCTAGAGTTGGGCTCGGTATGAGAATAGTTAATGATGCATTTCCTTCTTCAAGTACAAGAAGTGCAAATCAAGAAAGCCAACAAGAATCTTTACCATATAGTTTATCGTCAACCGGGGTCGCTGGGCCGTCTAGTTTTGGTTCCCCAACTCACCCTAGAGCTGCCGCATTTGGTGACTCTCTAAACTTAAGATCAGCAGCAGCAAGAGCAGGAAATTCTATTTCCCCCTCAACTCAATCTCATATGAGAACCATTTCTGTTGTGCCAAGAAATGCGCACCCTTTCCCTTGGACTGGCATTTCCGGTTCAAGAACTAGCCACCCATCAGGTTCCATTAATCCTTTAGAGAGAGCTGCTGCATTACGGGAGGAACCAAACATAAGAAATATCCCGAGAAACAATGCAGAGCATTCAATGTTTGTACCAGCAACGCAAGATCCGACAGGGTGGAGTTTGGCATCTGAAAATATCAGCACGTCTGGAGGTGTTCCATCTTCTAATCGACCTGGGCCTAGTTCAACCATCCAGTTGCCGTCTCCTGCCTGGATTCCTCCTTGCAACCCGCCAATACATTACCAACAAAGAGTATCAGAAGTTGCACCTTGGTCTTTATTTCCTCCATTTGATTCTGAACCTGGTAGCAGTAGTGGTCGTTTCCCGTCATTATCTTCAGCCCCTTCTGCTTCTTCACGGGAAACAGCAGTGTCATCTCGATCTAACAGTCAAGGTAATAATCAAACATACCGAAGGTCAGCTTTCATAGCAGAGAGACAAGGTGATGATGCTCTTGGGAGGCCCCACTCATTGCGAGCTTTGGCTGCTGATATCGAAGGGAGACACCGGCTAATTTCTGAGGTTTGTGTTATGAAGGATTTTTTTAATTGTTTCCTTATATTTCTAGGCTATCTGAATAGGTCTTGCAATTGAACTTATGAAGACATTCCTATAACCTGCTACTCATTTTCTTCTCCATTTGTCAGATTCGTGAAGTCTTGAATGCTATGCGTAGGGGGGAGAACTTACGAATCGAGGTTTGGTTTTTGATTCGTGCAATGATTATGTTGCCATGACATTTTCATAGCATATAGTCTAGTTTTGTTTTCTATAGGTCACATGCATGGTGTCACAGTCCATTGTAAGGTATTATCTCCTTTTGGCCCATTGAGCCTCACTTTTGTCCATAAAAGTGCTTTCCAGGTTGCAGATGGTTTTAACACTTAAACCCGAGTCAAACTCTAGTAGATAACCAATGGCTCCTCTCTAGGACCACTACACACATGGCTTGGTATCCTTTTAAGAAAATGTAATAGGATGGATGCTGCACTCTTTTAGTCCCACAAAGGAAAAGAAGCAGGTTTCAACTTTGTAAATACCAAATACGTGTCTAAATACTTTCGATGCTTTCAGGACCATATGCTGTTCGATCCATTCATATATCATGGTATGGTTGAAATACATGACAGACATAGAGATATGCGCCTTGATGTTGATAACATGTCATACGAGGTAAAAAAGGATTGCTGTTTAATGTTCTATCACTTCACGTTGGAGGTTATTCTTCTCACTGTGCAACTGGAACACTAGGAATTGTTGGCATTAGAAGAACGGATTGGAGACGTGAGCACGGGACTGAATGAGGAAACCATTCTGGAGTTGATGAAACAGCGGAAGTATTCATCTACTACAACTGAATCCACGCAAGAACCGGAACCATGTTGTATCTGTCAGGTACAACGCTAAATGAGCAAAGATAACCATTACCTGTTTAGTTTTCAGTCTTGTTTTTTAAACTTTAACTATGGCAGGAAGAATACGAGGACGGGGACAATACCGGGATCCTCAATTGTGGGCATGACTTCCATACTAACTGCATCAAACAGTGGTTAATGCTAAAAAACCTGTGTCCTATTTGTAAGACAACTGGGTTGCTTAAATGAAGATCAAAGGCTATTGTGAGAGCCAGAACTTCAATTTTCTTCTCATAAAGAGGATGGATTATATCCGATTTAAGCCTGCTCTTCTTGATCGTAAACTGTAACTTTCGAGGTGATGAAGCAGCCATCAGTTTTATGAATTGCAGAATTGTGTTTGTAGAATCACTTTGCATAAAACATAACGACAATGATATATACATGCATGAAATAATATTTATGACGTTTATGTTTCCCATTGCGTACTTTGAATGGATAAACTTTGATAATTACTTAATATTTTCTACGCCAAACTTACCAAAATCAAACTCAAATTGCAAAGAACAAATTCAAAATCTAAAATTCAATCTTTGAATGCAATTTAGTTATTGTAAATTTATTTTTAAGAATTTAATCCGGTAGATTTATTTTTAAGAATTTAATCTTTTTATTTCTCTAAAATTCAAAATCTAAATTTAATTGTTAATACCGTTAAAATTATTTTATAAATTTTAAATTTGTTATATCCTTATTTTTTCAGTTACATTGTTGAGTAATTTTTTTTATTTTAAAATATCATATAAACTATTTCAAAAATAATTTAATATTGTTAACAATTAGACTAAGACGAAGGTTGGCAAGGGGGGGGCTTAGTCCTCTTTAAAATAAAGGAAATTATGTTTTATCCTCTTAAAAGTTTATGAAATTTTAAGTGAATACATGATAAAATTATAGCTTAACTCCAAAAAAAGATGCATTTTGATTTGATCCTTCTAAAAACTATAAAGATGTCAATAAAATAGTGAAATTACATTTTAACTCATAAAAATATATAATTTATCTTAGTCCCTGAAAAAGTTTCCAGCTTCGTTCTTGAATTAGACCTAAAATTTGAAATCTTAAAAGTAGATGAACTGTTTCCTCAAAATAAAAATGCAAGGACTGAATTTTAAATTTGTGAATAATACAGGGACCCATGGCATATTTTAACCCGAAGAACAATGGGGAAAAAGGGGAAACAATAAGAACCCATTTTGTAAGCTAACATTAAGGTAACTTTATAATATACAATGCTGAAAATATCACTGTAACTATGGATCAATTATCTCTCAGAGTTGCAATGAGTTCAGCCATAGTTAAACCAGAAAGTCAAAGTGGTTTAGTCTATGCTATTTCACTTTTAACCTAAATATGGTACTAGTGATCCGAGTCTCGAATCAAACGCCCCCGGAAGTGACTTCTCCAGAAAAGACCAGCCAGAAACACGAAGTTAGAAGTCCAGAAAAGAACAAAAGATTTATTGCTGGGATTTTAATTTACAACAGAGTTCCACATGTAGTGGTTTGATCAGTTACAATGACAATCCATGAGCCTCACAAATCCATGCATGAATTGCACCTCTCCTATCCTATCTAATCACTTATGAAACCTTAAAAAAAAAAAAAAACACTAGAGACAGATCAGAGACCAAGCAGTGATCAACATACCTCAACTGTCGGTCCTATTCGAGTTTACAAGCACGAATCTGTTGGATCTTCTTCTAGCTACCTACTGCACAGAGAAATTTCCTTTTGCTTACTGGTTCTTCATGCAAGACTACAACATCTCTCACCTTGTCAAACAACTCCTCTAGCTTCTCCACACTGAGCTTTCTATAGTCCAATGTCTTCTTATACCGTTGCTGATATATTTCTTCGAAGCAACCCAAGAAAATCCTGCAGGAATAACTCACAAGAATTTCCTGCAACTCGTATTTGAATTGCTCAAGATTATCGTCAGTCTTCCTCTGATCCCGTTTGTCAACTACCACTCTTTCCTCATCGGAGAACTCGTCAGATGAGCCAGCACCTGCAGTGACATCCGTGATTTCCTCGTGAATACCCTTCCCTTTCTTGTCTTTCCTTGTTAGAACCAAAGGAGGTGCACTCGGGTTTGCTTTCCAGTTTCTAAGGTAAACGAATTTCTTATGACCTTTTCCGTCAATTGCCAATGTGTCACCCATCTTTTTGAAAAGATTAACAAGTTTGAGTGCTCCGTACTCGGCCACATAAAGAGGTCTTCCGAAAATCTTTTGATACTCAGCAGGAACACGGGAAAGAGGCATGCATCCTCCTGAAAGTTCAAGCAATTTCACTAGTTGTCCTTTCAAACCATTTATGTCTCCAGGCTGAACCCACATTGTATCGTTCTGATCATAATAACCAGGACACCCCGATGCTTCATTCAAACCACATGGGAGAGACTGCGACCTAAAAGTTGCAGGGTAAGAAGGTACGCAAACTGAAGGATTACTTGTATATTCAGCTAAAGATCGTGACACCATCGAGAAATCCCTTGGGTTGTAACAGCTTTGTGAAGCACCTTTATAAACTATTGCCTCTTCCTCATTTTGGCCATCGGGATTGTCACTAATATGGCACCCCATGAAACACCTAGCAATATCAATCGGTCCTCCTCGAGGAGGCATTAAGGCCTTCGAGGGAGGTACAAACCCTTCCCCACGAGCAACACTAGGCCAATCCCAAACAAATTTACCGGCACTGCACAACGCAGATGAAACACCTACCCCAGCAGGAATGACAAGAATGACTATATAGCCACGTTGACCGAGTATGTGAAGAGCCGGAGCGAAATCAACATCCCCCGAAATCAACATGATAGATGAAGGTGGAGGGTTATCAAGAGCAAATAAAAACATGTCAACCAAGATAGCCTTGTCAGCAGCATCTTTCCTTCCATTTGGTACATCTATGAGTTTCACACCAGTTCTCTGACAGCCCTCTCTCAGTCTCCTTGGGAAGGCATTAAAATCTCCATACGCAGAGAACATCATAACAGCTCCTTTAATAACAGGATGCACTCGCAAAGCCATTCTTATATTCCCCGCTACATCTTCAGGACGGACATCGCTTGGGACAGGGCAGTTCTCTATATCCCAAAGGATAGCCACGGAACCGTCTGAGGAGGTTCGCTTTTGCTGGTTCATAGGAGGTGGAAGCACATTCACATTTGAATCCACCACAACAGTTCCCCTTTGTTCTGAGGATTCTGAAGGAACTAAGGACGTTGATGCATTTAGATTCGCCATAACCCTCTTCTATCAGAAAACCAACAAGCAGAAAATTTATGGCAAGAAATAGCACAAACCAATACAACGAAATGTAATCCTTAAGCCAGAGAAAACCAATCCGATATCTGAAGAAAAAAAACGTCAACAAACTAGTCAAGTGCTAGAATTAATACAACTGAAAGAAAAAAAAGGAAAGAAAAAAAAGGGTATAAAAACTATCGATAAAAGGGTATAACAAAGCATAAGTGGTTCATTACAAGCCATCAGTATGGAAGGAAAAAAAAGGAAAGAAAACATGAGTAAACCGTAAAGACTGCGTTACGATTAGTAGCATACAAGCAAAAACTTCCTAATTTAGGGCAATGTTTTGCATGGTTATGAAAAGTACTCACGAGATCGATGTTTCCCTAGCCATTTGTTCTAGATACAACAAGGAATACATTTTAGAAAGAACCTAATATATGGTGCTTGTGAGAACAAAAATGATGGCATAACTTAACTTTGTAACTAGTTGTTAAAAGTGTTTTAATGTTCAAATAGTTATTTATAAGCACTTGATTTGGTAAAAAATGCCAAATACAAAAATGTGAAATATGTATAGAAATGATATTAAATACACAATTGAAAACTGCTCCCACTTTCCATTAAGTGTGGCCTAAGTTCTCAAATTCCACAGATAATATAGATGGTATTGCCCTAGGGTTTATGAATTAAAATTGAAAAATAACCTATCACATAATGAAGATGAAAATCATGAACACACACACACACATACAAATCTCCTAAATTCAATCACTAAAATAGTAAAGTCCATAGCTAGAATGAACTAAAGAAAAAAAAGATTAAAAAAGAACCCTCTAATATCTACTTAAAATCCCATTTTTTCATGGAAAGAAGTAACAAATAATAATTATTAAAAATAACCCTTCAATATCTATTTAAATCCCATTTTCCCCCATGAAACAAAACACCCAATGATCATTCAATCAAAAGAAATACGAAATAAAACAAGAATTAACACCAAGAGAGAAACAAAAAAGGGGTATAGGGGTATACCTTATGTGAAGAATCTCAGATCCTGAAAGCCTGAATCCAAAAACAAACAGCAAAAAAAGATCCAATATTTATTTTAAAAAAAAGGGATATTTATTTGATACCCAGAAAAGGGAAAAAAGAAAGTTGAATAACAAAATAGGTTTAAGTTCAGGAAAGAAGAAACCTGGGGGAAAAGAAAAGTATTTTGGGTGATGGGTTTAAAGGAACTGATTTTGCTTTGTTAAGTAGAGCTACTGTTTTTCCATTTTCTTAAGATTAGATTTTGGGCTGTTTTCAGGCTTTGGTTTATTTTTGTATTGTTTTGGGGAAGAAAAGATATTACCAAACATTTTTTTTGGGGTAAATTACAATAGAGGTCACCCAACTATAGTTTTTTCCTTTTTTTACAAAATGGTCACTCAACTATTAGTAAATTTCTTCTTTGGTCACCTAACTATATAAAGTTACAAAATGATCATCTAACTATTCAATTTTGTCTTTTTTGGTCACCAGTGAAAAAATGGAAACACTCAAAAATCCAAGATGGTTGGGTAGACCTGCCCAACCCGAAAGTCCGCCTAAAAAGTGGGAGGAATTGGGCAAAAATATAAACCCGAAAAATGGACTTAGGCAAAAAAATAAGGCTGGTTTAGAAAATGGGTCGAGCCTCGTATAAGTTTTTTTTTTTTTGTCAAGGCTTGGCCTGAATTTGTAAAAAAAATAAATTATTGTTTTGTTGTTGTTTTCCCACAGCTTTATTGTCATTTCATTATTATGTTGCTAGTATTTTATTGTTATTGTTTGAATATTGTATAATTGTTATTTTATTGTTAATTTCGCTACTATTTTATAGGTATTTGCTTATTAAGTTGCACTTGTCTCGGTGTTATTTAAGTATAAAGACTTTTTTTAATTTATTTTCAATTTGTTTAGAAACATTAATTTTAATGTTTTTAGTGTTTCTGATGTATTATATTTCCTAATTTTTTATATAAAAAAATTTAATATGGGCCAGACCGAGCCCGGGTTTAGCATCTATAATTCGGGTAGGGCTTGAACGAAAATTTAGACCCATTTTTTGGGCCAGGCTTGGACCTATTAAATGGTCTAGAGTTTTATATCGGCCCGGCTCATGTACAGGTCTATAATAGAGTGACTAGAAAAGAAAAATTAAATTAAAATGTTCAAAATTAAAAAAATATAAAAAGATTGTGTTAAAAATAACTTTAAAATTTATAAAAATATATATAAAAAAATAAAACAAAATAAATAAAATATAATTGTAAAAAGAACAAATAAACATAAAGGCTTGATTATCAAGTTGAAAGCGATAATGGTGAATGTCGGTTATTTAGCTCAACATAATAAAACAATCGGTTAAATTATTATTTGGGGCCTTTAACTTGGCAATAACTCTCATATTGGGCCTAAACTTTTTTCCAATTTAGTCCCTAAACTTGATAATTGTTTTCAAATTGGGGCTTGGCCCATTTTTTTGTCCAAGTTAATCCATGAATTTGACAATTGTTCCCCTATTAGGACCTAAACTTGACACTTGTTCTCAAATTAAGCCCCAAAAGTTATTTAACCCTAAAACAACATGAAGTGAACTTGGGCGGAGATTGACTTGACATACCTTAATAAATATAAGGTAAAAAGACCTCTATAGTCCCTCTCAACTTTAAAATTGAGCAAATTAATCTCTCTAAAAAAATCAAAGCAATTTAGTCCCTGTTAATTTTGAAACTGAACAATTAAGGGCAAATAATCACGACGTTAATGTCTTTCGTTAACTGTGCATAATTTTGATTGGTATAATAACAAAATTACCCCTCGATGTTTACATATTTTGTTAATTTGGTATTTACTGTAAAAAAATCAATAAATTTAGCCTCAACATTTACACATTTACAAAAATATTGCGAGCTAAATTTTTTAAACCATGACCAAATTGATAAAATGTGTAAATTATGTGAGCTAAATTTGTTACTATACCAATCAAATTTATGTAAAATTGATGAAAAACATTAATGTTGTGATTAATTTTCTTTATTTGTTCACTTTCAAAATTGACAGAGTTTAAATTGCTTCGATTTTTGTTGAGAGAGACCAAATTGCTCAATATCGAAATTGAGAGGAACTGAAAAGATCATTTTACCTAAATATATATATTTAAACCCAATAACCCATTTACGAACCAAACCCAAGCCCAATCTCAATCGTAAGCCCAAATTAAACCTGAACCCTAATAATTTCAAATACCCAACTTGAACCGGCCAACCCATTGCTCAAAATCCCAAATAAAAATGTAATAATAATTATAACTTGCTAAACCCAAATTCCCAACAGAAAAGGAAAAACCCTTACTCGCTGCTCAGCCGCCCCGACCACTCTGTGTCTGTGTCCGTCGGCCTCTCCAAGGCATCTCTGTCCGTCAGTCGTCGGTCTTTCATTAAGTTGTTCAGCTGTGCTGCGGCCTTGCTTCATCACCTCACCTCACCTGAGTTCGCCGGCCGCCGCCACCGTCCATCTCACTCTCTCAACGGTAACGCTTCTCCCTCTGTCACTCTTTCGAATACTTTTTTATTTGTTGCTTGCTTCTCTTTGAATTTCGAAAATCTACCTCATTTATGCTTTTAGATAGTCATTCCAAACTCGATTATTGTAGTCATTCCAAAGTCGATTATTGTACATGTTAATTTGTTTGGCAGCCCCCAGCAAAATCTGTGTGTGTGTGTGTGTTTTTCGTATCTGTGAGAGAGAAAGATAGATAGAAGGAATTCTGTATTTGTAGAAACGTTGCAGTTTGAAAAAAAAAAAAAAAATACTGAAGCAAATCAAACTCGGTTACCGAAAATTGGTCACTTTTCTTTTTCTAGCAATGGGAAAGAGAGGAAACATCTCGAAGAAAGATAAGATAAATTCTAAGAGAAGACATAGTGCCAACGACGCCTTCAATCCTGAGAACGTGGACGATGAAATTGATGTTTGTAAGTTCACTTTCACTGTGTTTTTTCATAAATTATTTATATTTCTACTTATTTTTATTATTTATTTAATTTACTTTCTGCAGTTCATAAGCAAAGGGATGTTGTTCCCTTGAATATGGACGGGGATTTTAGAGATTCAGATGATGAAGATGATGAACATCCTGTTTTTGATCTTCAGGTTCTTATTTTTATTTGTTTCATTTGTTAAAATTTTAGTTTAAGATATGTGTCATTAGTGTTTGGAAGAAACCTTATGAATGAAACATGTAAAAGGAAGAGAGCAAAGTTTTTGTCACTCTGACTCTAACATACAAGATAATTTGAAAAGAATTGATTTGGAAATAAAAATAAGAATAATTAAAAAATGATTGCTAGAGGATGGTGAGTTTGTACTAAATAGTAGAATGTTAATAGAACTGCTATTGGCGACTGTATCAAGAGTGGTGGCAATACATTTCCTTTTCGTATTACATATTTATTGTGTCTTTGTCTTTCCATATATAGGATACTGATGATGATGATGATGATGAGGGAGATGATGATGATATCGATGATGCTCAAGTTTCTAAGTTTGCTGCAAAAAGTAAGAGAGTTCAGAATATTTTGCAGTTTGTTGCATTTCTTTAATATTAACATAATGAATGTTTGGCATGCATGTTATAAAACATTAATTACAAGAACACAAAATGATTTGTCTTGTTCATTGGATTTGCTGATACAGTTTGGGTTTTATTTAATTAAGATACTAGAATTTTTTTCCTTTCCTTTTCATTTGAACTACGAGTTAAAGCAACAAGAAGAATGGTGCCTAATGTTTCTACAGTACTAGTGACCTCCCTCTGTCTCTCGCTTGCTTTCACTGTTAATTTACTTGCTATTGGTCTGAAATTATTCTTCTTTGTAGAAGAAACTGGCTTAGTTACATAGTCCCCCCAACCCCCCAGTGCTCCTTTTTCTACCTTCCATATGATTTTGAAGGTGATAATTTAGATAGATATGTCTACTTTATTGTATGATGCATCCTTTTCAAGTATTTGCAGTTCACATTTTCTTGGAGTTGCATTTCTATGAATTACTTATTGCTTGTGATTTGCAGTTGCAAGGCAACATAAATTCTTGAGAGCAAAGTTTGGGGGAGCTGAGGATGAAATGCATGAAGAAGAAGAAGATGATGAGGATGATAAAGAAGAAATGGCTCAATGGGGTGGAATAAAGAGCAGATATTATGGTGGTGATAATCGTGATTTTGAGGTTAGAATTTGAACTTCAGGTCTCTTTCTGGTTCCTTCTATATTGGTTACTTGACTGCCATCTTTTGCTGCTGCCTGATTTTCAAGGACGGTTGTTTGTGAATGACATTCCTTTGAAGATTCTTTCATGTCTTCTTTTGAATAGATGAATTTTTTTTCACTTATTGTTTGATGTACTTCTGAAGTTGCACTCAAGTGACGATGAGGCTCCCAGGGAAGAGGAGGAAGAGGTGAAAGAAATACAGAAGGAAAGAGCAAAAAATTTATCAATTGAAGACTTTGGCCTTGAAGATGCTAGTGATGATGAGACTAATAGAGAATTGACCTTAGAGGTGAGGAGGCTTGCTTGCTACCTGTTATTTTGGCATTGAGAACTTTGTTTGCTCATGTAAGGGATATGAACTTTAAATATTTTAGTCACTGAGAAAATGTTTCTGGCACAGGAAATGTCATCGAAAGGAAAAGGTGGAAAATTATCCCTAGCAAGTGAAGAACTTGTGGATGACGTGGCTACATTTGAGGAGGTCAAGAAGGATTTGAATGCTTTGTCAAAGGAAGAGCAGATGGATGTGGTACACAGGTGTGGTTTTTGTCTTTTGGTTTTTTCATTTTTTACCATTTCATTTATTGTTGGTATGTTTTATAACTTATATTTACTCACTATCCTACATCAATATCTGTAAGCATTGTGTTTAAGCATCGTTTATTTCCGATACTTATGTCTGTTAAATCTTTGATCTTTTTTCATCTTTTTTGTTTATCAATCTTCTGGTTGTAAAGCTCTTTGTTTTATTAATGGTTCTCTTTGAATGCATTGTCTAAGTGGCTGATGGAAGGTCTCTGCCTCTCTCTACCTCCATAGATAAATGGGTTTGTAAGACAAATATTTTTGAATTGTATTTGAAAATTTTGGATTCTGTGGACATTTTTTTAAAGTTTTGAATCTACTTGTGTTGAACTATATGCCTCAACATTTTTTTGTTTAATGGAAACCTTAACCAATTTATTGCCTAGAAGAAGTATCCTCTGTATCTTATTACATGCATCAGATATTCACTCTTCTTTTTTGGATGGGTTTGAGGGTTGATTGCTTGGTTTTTCTTAGTCTTACCCCATGGCTTAAAGTCAATAGTTTTGCTCCTCAGTTCTGCACCAGAATTAATTGGCTTATTGTCAGAGCTAAATGCTGCACTCGAAGAGCTTGAAAGCAAAGTTAATCCACTTTTAAGAAAGGTGTTCTTCTTCTCTTTTGTTATTTTTGTTTTTGAATAGAAGGGTAATACTATACTTGATCTGCCAACTGATTTGGCAGCATATATGCATGTTGGGTCCATCTAGGTCCTTTGGGAAACTTCAAGTGTGTGGTTTGAGATGATTACATGTGTTTTTGTGGTTAATTTGGAAATAAAGTTTTTAAACTCCACAAGCAAGGTTGGCTGGTCGCGATATTTCTGATATATAACAATATATGGTAACGGGTCTAATCTTCTTATGGAGTTGAAAAGCTCCACAATCGGTGTGTAGGATAACTTTTCTTGCTTTAAAGGATAATTTCAGACTTTTGGATGTAACATCAGATTCCTCATATTCTTTGCTGACATGTTAAAGGATTTTATGTGTTTCAAAGGCTAAAGAAGGGAAGATACTTTTGGAAGGTGGGATGCGCTATTTGGAGGTGAAGCAGATTCTTTTGCTGGCCTATTGTCAAGCAATAACCTTTTATCTTCTTCTCAAGTCTGAAGGGCAGCCTGTTCGTGGTCATCCCGTCTTAGTTCGTATTGTGGAGATCCAAGGCTTACTTGATAAGGTCATTATCCTTGAAAAGTGAATATTGTATTCTAGATTTATGAATTTATTTCTATGCTATTCACAATGCTTTCCATGATTGAGTTTCTTTCCCCCTTGTATTTTCTGACTTGTAGTGGTAGAACCAACTCTATTTTAACTTTACTATTTTGTTTTTGATTATTTTGCAAAATCAAGTGGTTAATAATGGTTGGTTATATCTGATGGACGCTTCTGTGTAGATCTTATTTCATTGCAGTTAACCCATTATTTTATTTCCTCTTTCTGATGCTTGCTCCACATAACAGGTGAAACAACTTGGTGGGAACCTTCCTTCTGAATGGGAGGAGATTCTGAAGAATAAAGGGGCTGAAATGGGACAAAATTTGGTTAAAGAGAGTGCTGAACCGGTATCTGACTCTGGCACTAAGGATCATGGTGCATCACTAGTAACGGATTTACAAATGGCTGAGGTAGTCAAAGTTAGCATTACTGTTGTCTCTCCCTAATATGCCATTTAGGTTTGTGTTTTTGCTTGTCGTTTGATCTCGTATTTCATGCATCAGCTTGAAGACACACCTAATTTGCTAAAAATGGAGTTTGCTAGTAACCTTGATAACAAGGGGATGAAACTTAAGCGTGAGGTAAGATGTGCCTACTGCTTCATATTCCCTTCTATTTCTTTGTCTCTGTTATGTAGTCAGTAGCAATATATCTTACTTGATATTCTCCAAAATAAATGCAGAATGACCAAGTAGGTGTACAAAGCAGGGAAATGTTAAAAGTAAGAGCAGCTCTTGAGGAAAAACTGAAACAGAAGGGAATCTTTAGTTCCAACATCCAAAAGCCTGATAAAACCAAGAAACATAGGAAACCAGTGAAGGGGTATTGCTGCTTTTCCTCTTGTTTTGTAATTAGTTACCCCTTTTGACAGTACCGAGTACTAATTCATTCAACTTTGACGAAACAGACAGCTTGAAACATATGATGATTTTGTTGATGATGCTATGGATGTTGAAGGAAGTGCTCATGGATTAAGTAACGGGCATGCAAGCTCAAACCATTCTAATATTTCCAAACTTATTACAGCTAGACAGAACAAGTCCAAGGTATAAATCTCAACAAGATTTCCTCTTTTTATGTCTCCAATAAACTATTAAGATTGATAGAAATCCCTTTGATGAGCTTTCTGAATGTACTTGGAAGTAGCAAGTGTAATGAATGACCGTTGTTAACCTCTTTATGGGACAAGCCAATTACCTACTCAAAACAATATGTTAAGTTTACTCCCAGCCTTTTTTTGAGTTGAGCATGCCTGTTAGTGGTAGCAATTGGGCAGGTCAATTCACTTTGTTATAGTGTTTGCATGTTAAACTTTGCATCATGATTGATTTGTACCATGGATTTTTTTTGAACTTTTCTCTTGTCCCTCCTACCATGTTGAGAAGGTCATATCCGGTGATGATGATTTACCCAAAAGAGATGATATTGGAGAAAGACGGAGGAAACATGAACTGAGAGTACTAGCAGGAGCAACAGTTAAATCCGAGGATGATCATGGAGGTGAATATGACATGTTGGAAGAAGATGATGGGGGTAATGGAGGCATTTCTGGGGACCAGGATGGTGATACGGAAGACACTGAGGAATCAGAAGATGAATTTTACAAACAAGTTAAGCAACAAAGGGCCGCAAAACTTGCTGCAAAGGCTGAGATATATACAAGGTATGTTCCTCCACTGCATTTTTAGCTGTCGATCTACTTTTAAACCGGTTCATATAGAATGTTATCTGATGTGTTTCCTTTTGCAGGACCTCAGCGCCTCCCTCGTTACCTGAAACCGTCGATGGAAAACGACAGATAACTCATCAGGTTCTTACATTATTCTCTCGTATCGCTTAGTTATTCTTCTTCACTGCTCCCTAACACAAAAAAAAAAAAAATCATGTCAAATTGCAACAGATAGAGAAGAATAGAGGTTTGACTCGACAACGGAATAAGAACATCAAAAATCCAAGGAAGAAATACAGGGTATTATTCTTTCTGATAATATACTTTTAGTCAAATTGTATGAATTTGTGGATTCATGTGTCTCACTGCTGTTGTTTGTGTGATGGGGTTTACAGTTGCAAAGCAATAAACGAGAGAAACAAAGGAAAGGTCAGGTCCGGGATACTCGAAAACCAGTTGGTCAATACGGTGGAGAAGCCTCTGGTATCAATGTTGGAATCAGTAGGAGTATTAGATTCAAGGGCTGAATTAAAGCCTAAAGCATCAAGAAAGCTAGTAATAGCTCCAATTTTGTGTTAAGATTGTAACAAAAATGGTCACCATCTTTTTAGTCCAAAACCGTTCAATGACTGGTCCGAAACTGTTAAATGCCCCGCTCATGTGGCCGTTATCTTGATGACATATTTTGGAATTTATTTTTTGTACCACATGATTTTTCATGTCATTTATTTTATAAAAGCTAAACAAAATTAAAACCAATTCCATCTCTAATTATCCTCTCAATCACTTTTGTGGGAACAACTTTCTTTGTTGTCGGCTTCTCCGACTAAGTCGCCATAGATGGAGAAGCTGAGGTGGAAAATGACAGTGTGGTGGTCGGATTAGAAAATAGAGGGGCGTTGGCTTTTACAAACAAAGTTTTCAGGCAGCCACTAGGATGGGAATTGCACATTTTCCCTTTCTTTTTGTTTAAAGTTAGATTTTTTTTTTAAAAAAAAATTCACAATAAAAGATGTTTTTATTTCTTTGACTTTTTTTGTGTATGAATTGAGAAAGTACAAATTGAGTTTTTATGAACTGAAATGTGAAGTCACTTTTGGGTTTACATTTGGAATGTTTAACACATGGAGGACTAGGCCGGAGAGGAAAGTGTTCCGGCGAGTCCGATGACGAAGATGAAGAATTACTTAATGGGAATGTATTAAATTATGAATTAAACCATAATAAATTGCAATAATCCTCAATTGAAATCAATGAAATGGATTACTTTCCATTCAATAGTTATGTACTAAATTAAAAAAAAGAAATCAATAAGAGAATCCATGTAATAAATGTCCACATTTATGGACCCTATAATCTATAATATTCTTTCCATTTTATTATCTCTCCCTCTCTATATATATATATATTAGACCAACATCACCAAGAATAATTTGGCTTCTGAATTCAAGCCTCCAGGTATTTTTTTTCTTCTTATTTTTATTTATTTTTAAATATTAATAATAAAATATATTGAAATATTAAATTGATACAATGGATCCTACATTCATATACATAGGAATAATTTTTGGTGTAATTTTACTTATCATTGTACTTTGTGTCTTTTTAAGAGAGAAATTGCAGAAGGAAGAAGATGCTATGGCAGCTGCATAGCTAGGGGTTTTATTTATTGCTTAATATAATCGAGATTAATTTTTATGGGTTTTTTTTATTATTGTTTATGAATATTAGTTTATTGTTGCTGATGTGATTTATTTATTTATTTATGAATTGTGTTTATTATTGGTTCCGTTTACGGTTTACAGAATTTTATATCGTTAATACATCAAATACTAACTCTTTATTTTATATATATTAATTTTGTTTTCTCTTTAAAGAAACATATTCTTTATTTTTATTATTAATTTTATATTTATTTAAAATTTAAAATTATTATTTTTATTATTGTAATTTTATATCGTTAATACCTCAAATCGCATCGTGTATTTTTAAGATGACAACTCATTTCAAAGTTAATAAAATCGGTATCCAAGGGTGAAAATGGGAAATTCTTTTAAGATCGGAATTGAAATATAATTCTTTTGTAAAGTGTAATTATTTCGTATTAATTTATAAGTTTTTTCATTCTTCAAGGGATTAAATAGAAATATTTTCATTTCGAAGGACCAAAGTAGAATTTTATCACATATTATATCAATTATCAAAGCCGTGTACTGTAATTCATTGGAAGAAAAAAGTTAAAATATATTTAAAAATTCTTATTTTTTGAATTCAATATTCTCAGTCGAATCATTAGCTTTGTTAATATTTTTATAAAAATTTCTCAACTTGATATATTAATTAAGTTGTCCTCTTACGACGTTGTATATTATTTATAGAAAATAAATATATTAAGTTATCAAATTTTGACAAAATTTGCTTGAAACGATAAAATTTAGACTATGATTTTTAAATTGAAAAAATAAGATAGGGACTAAATTTTAAATCCTATAAAAATATAAGGACTAATGACATATTTTAACCACAACAAAAATTTGCTCGAAACTATGTATGTTTATTGCAAATATATATACATATGCACACTACTACCAAACAAGAAGCCATTACTATGAGTAGCATGATACAGCTTAACAAAGCACACACAAAAACATACAAATTATATGGGCAGAAAAAAAAAAAAATCATGGTTGCCATTAATTGAAGGAGTAAGAAAAATAGAAATATGCATGCATGCATGCATACATGCATGGATAAACATGGATCATCATCATTAATTATCTTGCCATCCCGGGAACTACAATAGGAGCCATTGTTACTCCGCGCTTTTGTCTGTCCATGTTGGCTTCCCAACCTTCATTTTCCATTACCAACCACCAAATTAAATTATTATTTTCATACATACATACATACATGCATACATACATACATACATACATATATATATATATATATATAACTAGTTGTATTAACTACTACTATATAAGTTTCAAGTCTATGCATGAAAACATGCCATCTGAGGTAAACTAATATTTAATTCTTGAATTTAGTTTAAAAAAATTCAATTTGGTCCTTATAATTTAAATAATTTTTCATAAAGAATTACTTTTCTCTCTCACATATATATATATATATATATATTTAGTTGTATCAACTCTATATAAGTTTGAAGTCAATATATGAAAACCTGGGGTGATTTTATATTTCATGATGTCCCTCGAGACAAATCTAAAAGTAATTATTTACTTATTTTACGTGTTTAAGTGTGTTTAAACTTACCAATAATAATGTCAACATCATTTAGACTCAATCGATTATTATTATAGCATGCCTACAATAGGGACGAAGCTAGAAAATCATTTCAGAGGATTAGAGATGAATCATAAAATTTGAAGGGATCAAAGTGTAATTTTTATCATTATACTAATTTGAAATTTCTGAAAATTTAAAGGGTCTAATTAACAAATTTATTAAAAGTAAAATAACGCTAATTGAATTGATTTTTCTAATTCCATATAGATTATTGAGGTTATTATCATTATTTGATAAGATGTGTTCATCATTGAACATGCATGATTTATGTTGACCTAGTCAATGTGTTCACATGGTTGGTTTGGCTATTCATGTTGTACAATTTTTTATTATTGCAAAAGGACAATTTGTACAAAATTTTATTAATTTTATTGCAAACTTGGCCTTAGGGAAGATTTATTTATTTTATATTTTACATATTTTATTTTCCATAGTCAATTAATTTAAAGCATAGTCAACTAATAAGTTAGATGGACAAAATGGGTATGCTCCAAAGATAATTATTATTTTTTCCCTTAAAAAAATAGTATTGGCATGGGCGTAGTTAAGGGATTGGCAGGGGCTCGGCCCCTAAAATAAAAAAAATTTCATTTAAATTTTTTCAAATTTTAAATTAATAAAGATAAAATAAATAATTACTAGTTTTTATAAATGTTTAGTGCTACTTGTCAATATATATAAATTGTGATATTTTAAAAAAATGGAGAAATTGCATTCTGATCCCTATAAAACTAGATAATTTAGTTTTGGTGCTTTTAGACAATTTTTTTAACTTTGACCTTCCAAAAGTTTATAATTTCATCTCAATTCTAGTACACAAAAATTTTCAAATCCGACCTTGATTGTGTTGTGAACAAGTATATATTTGATAAAGGAAAGAGGGATGGGCTTGTCTAGATTCGAACTTAGACCTAAAGTCAACCAAAACTTCAAACAAAACGAAAGTCTTTTGTCACTAAATTAATGACTTGGTGTATATATATGACTTTAAATACAAAATTAGTCCTCAAATTATACAACTTTTCCCACTTAGATACTTAAAAGTTTTTTTTATATGGTCAAAAGGGGTACTTGAACTATTAATTTCATCTCATATTACCCAAAACACAATACCAACCAATAAAAACGTGTCACGTTTTTACTAGATGTCATACACTTTTAGGGTAAAACGAGATGAAATTGATAGTTTAAGTATTACTTTTGACTCCTAAAAATAACTTGAAGTACTTAAGTGGGAAAAGTGGTATAATTTGAGGACCAAATTTATAATTAACCCTATATATATATGCAAATAATAATAATAATTGAAGAGATAAGAGGGTGAAAAACATAAATTTACCAATTCCCATGTCAAATCCACGATTTTTGAGCTCTCTATATTCTTGACAAAGAGCACAAGCAGCACAGCAAAAATGAACCAAGCAATCCGTACAAGGTTCCTCCGGCAAATCGTATTGTCCCCGTAGCTTTGATCGGTAAAAACATGAATAAAAACATGCAGCTCCCACCATAGCCAACATTCCAAATAAACATCCCCTCGAAACACAAGCTACAATAACATAACATAATCAGGTTTCCTACTTAATTTTTCGAAAAATTTATACGTAAGTGTAGATTTTACATTTGGATCCTCGGTTGATGATTTCGGTTATTTGTCCGAAAGTGATACATGGGCATACGCATGTGATTGCACCTAAAAGAAAACGACGATGAGACGTGAGTGTTAAACATGAATACTTCAAAAACATCGAGTTTTGTATCGACTTACAGTTTACGGGGTCGTCGAAACAATGACAAAGACCGGAAGTCCATTGCCCGGGTATCGGAGCGGAGGGAATTCGTGATAAGTTGTGGGGGATATATGGTTGATGACGCATATGATGATGGATGGTCATGGGATGGGATTGAACTCCCGGAATTCCCGAAGCCGGGATTGGATCTTGATGTCCGGCGACTGAATAGGTTGGAGTCGGAGGATTTTCCGACATGGTATCGACGTGAGGGTACATGTTTTGTGGGATAGTTCACTTATGTAAGATGCAAGTTCCGATATATATATAATGTGTGGAAACTTGGTGGAAGGTTTCAAATGGTCAAGGGTTTTAATTTTAAATGATTAATACAGATAATGCTCATTGTAAATTTTTGGTTAAATTTTGCTATTAATCCTTTATACTATGCTTATGTTGTGAATTTAGTCCATATAATTTTAATTTCATCAATTTAATTCTCTAATTTTTTTTTTTTAATTTTGAAATATGAATCTTGACTCAAAGGATAGTAGTTAAATCCGTTAGATTAAGAGTGTGTTCTCCATTACGGTGAAAAAGTAATTTTGGATCACTGCAGAAGTAATGAAGAACACTTGACTTTTACCGTTAAAAGTTAGGTGGAAAAGTGTGTTTTTACCCAAATGCAGAAGTTGAGATTTAGGTACTTTTGGTTTTTACATTTAGAAGTGAAAATTATTAAAATACCATTATTTATATTAACTATTTAAAAAAACATAAAAATATAAATATAAATATTTTATATATCATTATATTAAATTATTTAAATCTTATTTATTATTATATTTAAATATCACCAAAGGTATATAAATTTTATTTTTCATGTATTATTATATTAAATTATTTAAATATCATATAACCTAATTAATTTTTTACTTTCTACTCTCACGCCTAGAAAGGATATTTTAACTCTCAACCTCAATTTTTGGTAGTAACGGAGAACATTAAAAACTAACAAATAAACTTTTTTTCACAGCATTTCCCTACGACACTTTTCAAAAGAAATTTTTTCTGAAAGCACCAGTCCTAAGTCATGTTATTAGTCTCGTATTGTACGTAATTTATGGATTTAGTTTCTATACTTTTCGAATTTTGAAATTTTAGTCTTAACTTAAACAATGACCGTTAAGTCTATTAACCAAAATGACGTGACCTTTTTTTTAGTGTTACGTGAAATTAGTAAACTGACATGATACGATATTACACATGTAATAATATGTTTGTTGCATAAATTTTTGAAAATATCATAATTTAACTTAATTAAAGTGTATGGATTAAATCCACAACTTATATATAATTCAAAGACTAAAATTCAACATTTATTTTCAAAATATGAAATTAGGTAGGAAGCTGTTGGTAAGTCTCTCCTTTATTTATATATATATATATATATATATATATATATAAAGTTGATGAGTTAAGCAAGAAAGTTGCTAAGAACAACATCAACAATATTTAAAGCTGACCAAGACTTTGTATGGTTTTAACAAAAAATGTTATTATAATAATTGGATGGAAAACTGGGATTTCAACAGATTTGTATAGCTATACCATTCATAACATTGATAATATAATTTTTGGCTCCTCAACTTGTTAACTAGATCTATTTTAGTCCCTGAATTTAGATTCTGTTGATTTGATAATGTGATCAAGTCAATCAAACCGATTAGATCGAGAACTGATCAATATCTTGATCCGAACAAAGGGGTTATTGGATTGAAAATTGTTCGAAACCGGTAAAAAACAATTGGGACAAAAACTAATAGCTGAACAGGTTGAATTGATTTATTAAAAGTTTTTATTTTTAACAATTGGGTCTAGCATTTGAACTAATCAAACCGATTAAATCGAGAACTAGTGGTCTAACTGGTTCAACCACTGGTCTGGTTATTAGAACATTGTATGTAATACTCTAATATTGTATTACGCTATCACCTGAAAATTTATATAATTGTTTTAAATTTTAAGTGACGATGTAGCACAATCTCAATGTGACGCGTCATCAAATTTTTATATTTTTTAAATTCAGGGACCAAAATGAATTTAATTGTTAAGTTTAAATACCAAAATAAACAAAAAAAAAATAAACTAATTCCGAAGTTGGAAAGCTAAAAATTATATTATTCCATCGTAATAATTAGGTTGGAAAATTTGTTATTTTTTTAATAAAGCATTCGACACTTTGGCCCATGTTCTACGAAAACAAGTAATTACATTATTAGTGGAAAAGGGAAAAAAATTCCACTAAGTTAATTGATTACAAATTTTGTTTGAATTATATTTAAAGATTTTAAAAAATAAATAAAATAACACGTGATATTATTTTAATTTGTGAATTTTTTATATTGTCCGTATAGCTAACAATCGTGTATTAACAAATTACTAATGATGTATATTATAATTTTTTTTATATATTTTTCTTTTACATGTGTTCATTTTATGCTCTTTTAATTATATTTGATAAAATTATGCTATTAATCTCTCTTTTAATTTTTGTATTATGTGTAAGTTATGAATTTAATATTTAATATTTTAATTTTATTAATTTAATATATATTTTTAAAAAATTTAATCTTGATCAGACGACAATCGTTAAATTTATTAACTAACATCTTAATTAATTTTTTTTTGTGTGAAAAACATGTAAAAACAATAAGTTAACATAACATTATAATATTATAATATGGTAATATGTTTGTCATATTAAATTTTAAAAATAACATAATTTAATTTAATTTAACATCTACTATTTAATCGAGAATAAAATTTCAAATTTTAAAAAATATAAATATTAAAAATATTAAATTAACTTTAAAAAGACGAAATTAAATTAAAAAAATTTAGATCAGGTCGCGTTGTGTCCGTTGTCGCACTTTTTAATTGTGTTTTCATGTCGTGTCCAACAAAGGTCTTCATATAGTGTTCAACAAGGTCTACGAGGTTCACAATTGGGAAGATTTATCCACATTTCTTTTAAACTTTTGAAATTTTAGTATGTTTTCATCAGTAAATTCTAAAAAAATTATAAAATAATCACTAAACTATTCAAAAAATTTCATCTAAATAATTAAATTATTAAATTTCTTTAAAAAAAATCCAACCGACAAACTTCAAGTGATAATTCAACAAGTATTCATTGATAAATAAAAGAACATACTTTAGATCCAAATTGATCTAACGATCAGTATTGACAATAAAAAAAATTTGTAATTGTAAGGCCCAATTTCAATACCGGGGCCCAAATCAAAAGTCAGAATTAAAAACGGCCCAAAGTTTTAGCCCCAAAACTTAACAAAAACAGGAATTAAAAGGAAACCCTAGCGTAGCGCGCGCAAGCCCCGCAATAGTTCCCGAGTCGTGTGTGCCTCGCCACTAAGCCACGTTAACACACGTCCGTGTGAGGAGCCCTCTCCATCACGTCTTTAGTGTGCCTACAAAATAGGAGATAACAGTAGAAGTGGGGGGCTATACTCTGTTGTTTTTTTTAGGCTATAAAAAGAGAATCAAATCTGTAAAAGGGGGGGATTACAACGATTTTTGTACGGAGACTATACATTTTTTCTATAGCAAAGAATCAAAGAAAACAGAGCAAAGGTCTTTTTTTTATTCTTTCTCCCTTTAAATCCGTTTGTCTTCTTCGTTTTTTTTTCTTTGTTTTAAAAAAATACAGAAGCTTAAACATATAAAGGTTTTTTTAACTAAAAGAAGAGATATCGAGAGAGACTCACCGGGCTCCCTTGACCATCGCCGTCGATACGCATCGGGGGCTCCTGTTTTGTTTCGACACGAAAAAGGAATCAAAGAAAAGGGTGAAACCCTTAAAAAGAAAAAATGAAGCGAGGGTAAGAATGAAGGAAAGTGTTTTTAGGGGTTTTAAAACGTGGGTTAAATGGCGCCGTTTGAAGATGGGGTTGGTGCCCTGCGCGAGTGACCCGATCCACGGGTGGATCCGCGCAATTTTACCCTAAATGGGTAAATTGCGCGGTTGGTCCTTCCCTTTGCGCCCTTGTTTTGATTACATCCCCCTGCAGCTTTTCTTTATTGTTTAAATTCGCCCCGCAGTTTCGGTTTTGATTCAATTTGGTCCGCGTTTTAAATGCTTTGCGTTAGGGATTGTGGGATAATTGCGCTTTGGCTCCTCCCCTATTGCGCGCGTGTTTAATTCGGTCCCTTTTCTTTTATTTATTTTCAGATTTGCCCGAAGTTTAATTTTGTCCTTTTTCTCATTTTCTTTTATTATTTTTCGTCATTATTTTATTATTGTTATCATTTTTAATATTATTATTATTATTATTTATTTTTGTTATTGCCACTATATTTTATTCTACGATATATTATTATTACTATCTTGTATTTATTATTATATTTATCGTTATATTATTGTATTACTAATATTTTATATTTATTACTTTTATTTTATATTTTATTACATGCTATTATATTTGTTATTATTTCTATTTTTCAATATGGGTACTAGTATTTTACTATTATATTTATCATATATATTTACTATTAATTTTAAACTATATATATTTTTTACATATTTTTTATATATAGATATTTTACCTCTTTTAACTATTTTATATATTTAGTATTTCAATTTTTACGTATTCATATATACATATTATTATTACTTATTATTTATTATTAGGTCTATTATTTTCATTCTTATTACTAGGGTTATTATTACTTTTATTTTTTTACTATCAACATCATCATTGCTATTTTTATTAGTGTTTTTTTTTTACTATTATGATTTATTTGTCCTTGTTCCCATCATTTCATATAGATCGATGATTTCAAATTGCCTTTTACCATTTTTTGTTTTTGCTATCATTTACCTTTTTTTCCCAAAAATTCTTAAAAAAATACTTCACAAAGGGAATTTTGTGTGTTTGGAAGTTCGGAAATCGTGCCCAATCGTCTTTGGGCTTCGATTTTATGTTCGCCTCTAGATCACTAAATATCCTTGAAAGATTTTGATCGAGTTTTTTGAAAAATAAGGCAATGTTTCGTGTTTGGAAGTTCAAGAGATTCGTGCCCAATCGTGCTGGGTTTTGATTTTCTGTTCGTCCAAACAATTAAATATCCTTCAAAGATTCTTTTATCGTGTTTCTTAAATAAAGGCAATATTTCGTGATTGGAAATTCAAGGAACTGTGCCCAATCGTGCTGGGTTTCGGTTTTTTAGTTTGGCCAAATAGCGAAATACCCTTTTCAAATTGCAATGTATGAGTTTTAGAGATCATGAAACAATCTTGGTATCGAGGGTTTGAAACATCGCGTCCTATCGTGCTGGATGTGGTGTTTCATCTTTTCGGAACAAGAGAATTTCGATATCCAATGTGGGTTGTCCAAGCATTTTTGAAGATTCATATTTTAAAATATTTTCTAATTTTTCGATATTAAGGACATTAATCAATCAATACGGTACCAATTTTGGGCGTTGCGAGGGTGCTAACCCTTCCTCGTCGCGTAAACGACTCCGAGCCCGCTTTTCTTAAAATTCGTAGACCAAAATATTTTATAAGTGGCCCAATCACACTTCAAAAAGATTGGTGGCGACTCCGTTTCCATATTTTTAAAGTCGGCCCGCTTTTCCAAACGAAAAAATGGTTTCGACTGACTTGGCGACTCCAATCGGGACCAATAAGAGAGTCAAGCCGTAGAATGGATTGATTAATGTCCTTTTATAGAAAATAAAATTTTGATTTCGTTTCTTTCATTGCATGAGTTTGTGTCGCGTCATATGGTTGTTGTGGTTTGAGACCCATAGGATATTCCTACATTCATGTTGCATGACCGTTGTGGTCACACCCTTAAGTGGGAGCGAAGCTACGCCTTCGCGTGAGGTTTTCACCTCCGCATGGGCTAGGGGATCGCTTCCGGAGTACATCCGTACCTATGGTTCCGTGAGGTTTTCACCTCCGCATGGCCATAGGGAAATGTATTCCCCTGAACTGAACTCGATCCGTATGAGCCTATAATGGGTGAGGATTGAGGAATCTGCTAGTTCAGGTACCCTTCCTTTAGAACTAAACCACATATAGTAAACCTTAAGAGCCCACCCTAGGTAGAGCCATGCTAAACCTTAGTGGCTACCTATGTAATGGTTCGACATTTTTTACTTGCTTTGATTACTTTTATGCGATACTAACTTATTTTATTTTGGTCATGTTTGCATGTCATTTCATACTTAAAAGGCGTCGATTCCTGTTTTAATTACTAAGTTAGAAAGCTTGTTATGGAGAACGGATTCCTTGATAACGTAGAGGATAATGCGGCCGTGCGTATATGGTCAGAGAAGACACAGCTTGAGAAGGGGGATAGTCTAACCGAGGGGTATACATCAGAATTATTGGACTTCACTCGCATCAGTGTGACACAGAATGAGCTCCAAGAGTTAAGAGATATATGGGCCTGTTGGGATGAAGCAACTAAGCAGCTTTTCTACCTTAATTATGGTGATCTACCCTACTTACTGGACATCAGAGTTGACAAACACTTATTTCGGGCTATGACTCAGTATTGGAATTCCGCTTATAGTTGTTTCACATTTGGGGAAGTGGATTTGGTGCCTACAGTGGAAGAATACACGGCTTTGCTTCATAGCCAAAGGTTTCAGGTTGACAAAGTTTATTTCAAGGCCGCTAATGCACCAACTTTTGTAAAGAAGCTGATGAGTATCACTGGGATGAGTGAACAGTGGGTCGCGACACAAATTCAACAAAAGGTGAAGGAAATGCATTCCTTGGGGAGCTTGAGGAGCGATTGTGGCACATCCGGATGCCAAGAGGAAAGTTGACATGTTCGCCTCTAAGTATCTACGCGGCTTGGTAATTTTCCCCAAAGTTCGAGACATATAGATGAAGCGGTTCTTCGACTTATTCGATCGACTTGACAAGGGGTTACGCCAAGATCGGCGATTCTTGCCAAAACGTTTAGATCTTTGAACTCGTCTCGGAGAGCGGTGAGGGTAGATTCATAGGCTGCGCTCAACTATTGTTGGTGTGATTCCATAGCCATTTCTGGAAAGTAGATAGATTTTCTTGTCGGGTTTTCTTTGCGAAGTACTCACCATTAAAGGAGTTAGCAAACGCACTGGGAGAGATGACGTATCGAGAAGAGAACCGGATCGCGCTTCTTCGAATCTTCAAGAAAAGATGTGGAATGGAGAGCTTCTTGGTTCGTTCGGATGAAATTCTCTACCGGTGTGGGAGTTATGAATGGGTTCCTCTGTTAGGGATTTGGGGAGCCGTTGGGTATGCTCCTTTGCTCGTGCTAAGCGGTACTAATCGAGACGCTTTATACCGTAACGCATGGGCTAGCTTCGGTTTGAATTCTCGTATAGTGGGAATAATTATAAGAAGAGAGTTCGAGAGATTTCGATGCGTGGAAGCAGATTCACCGAATGAAAAGAGTTACAATGGGTCCAATGGCAACCCTCGAATATAATACATGGCGGAGTAGGAGATTAAATGATAATATCCCCGACCGACCGACACGGATGTTGATCGATCGATAGAGGAATACCTACAAGTAGTCCCTTCCGAGTTGGAGATCATGAAACAGACTTTGAAAGTAAAAATTCGAGTTAGGGAAAAGGATAGAACAAATGGAAGAGGAAAAATAAGCTTGGGGTTAGATATTGATATCCGTAAGTCGAGGTGAGAAGTCGAGGAAAGGAAAAAGGAAGGCGAAGAAGATTTGGATAGCTTGAAGACCGATTACAAAAAGTTGCATCGATCGATGAGGGATCATTGGTCGGGTAAAACCTCGTAACAATGGCATCAAGAAGTTCGGAAGAGAAGGCCAAGGTTGATCGGTGGAAGGAGAGGTTCCATGAGGCTCGAGGCACAAAAGGATACTCGAGAAAGACTGTAGGTAGGTGAGAGCCAAAGTGAGAATGAGATGTTAAGAGCTCGAGTAGCGCAGCTAGAAAGGGCATTGTCTCAAGTCGTAGCTCTACGGTGAAATTAGAATCAAGCCTAAATCAGATTGAAGAGTTGAAAGGAAAGGTGGTAACACTTGAAACGGCGCTGCAAAATAGTGAGCTTGGATCCAACTATTGGAGGCAAATAACGAGCGAAGGGAAGCACAACTTCAACGTTCTCGTAACCAAATCGAGAAAGAGACTACCTTATGGGCGCAGGCCGTGATTCGATACGAGAAGTGGTGAGCATTTACAAACCTTAGCTGCTCGTGCCAATGTATTAAGTATAGTATATGAGTCGAGTCGACTCAAGGGCCAAGAGTTAGCCTCTCTTCTTAAGAAAGTTAAAACTTTGGGCATAAGGGCTAGGTCGTATATGTGACTCTGCTTTTATGTAAAGGATTTTGTTTTTAAATAAGTTTTCTATAAGAAATTGAACCGGACTTGACGCCTTTTTGCATTCATTCATTTACATTGCATTTCATGCATTGGCATTGCATCATATCATTTGCATTAAATTTCATAAAAACCCTATTAACTAGAGGTCGATTTTAGTTATCCCGGAACACCACTACTATACACGAAGGAAAACAAAAATCATGGATCAAAGGTTGGAAAGGTTGGAGCAGATGCGAGAAAGAGATGCAAGACCAGCTTGCGACGCAGTGATGCAAGAGCGATTGGCGAAATCCAACAAGACGTGAGGATCAAATGCTTTGGAATCCCGCAGAAAGTATGATGAGCCGATTAACGCCGTTGTTGACCGTTGGAGCGCAGGATAAAGGAAAAGGCCCTATGGTCGATGTCGGGGATGAAAATGAAAATTTTGCTTATCCGTCGAGCCTAGCCTCGGTAAATTCTCAAGCGCAGCCTCCGAGAGTGTCTGTTAATATCAGGCCTCAGTATCAAACTAGTGCCTCGGCACCGGCAAACTTCACGGGCTTGAGCTCTAACCCTGGAGACAATTTACCAAAGATCATGGTCCCTGATTTCGATGATGCAGTAGAGGGGGAGAAAGCGAAGGCGGAGTTTCCAAAGGAGTTTGAGGATCGCTGCAAATGGCTGGAGGAGAAGTTTAAAGCATTGGAAAGTGTTGATTACCAATGCGAGGTGGATGCTAAGAAGCTGAGTCTAGTCCCGAATTTGGTACTTCCTCCGAAGTTCAAGATGCTAGAGTTTGAAAAGTACAACGGGACCAGCTGCCCTGAGTCCCATATTACGATGTTCTGTCGTAGAATGACGGGATATGTCAACAATGACTAGTTATTGATCCACTGCTTTCGTGATACCGACCGAGTCGCAAAGAAAATGGTACAATCACCGAGTTGTACCCAAATCAAATCGTGGAGAGATTTGGCACAGGCTTTCATGAAGCATTACGGCCATGTGACCGATATAGCACCTGACAGGATCACGTTGCAAAATATGGAGAAAAAGTCAGGCGAAAGTTTCAGGAAGTACGCACAAAGATGGAGGGAGGTCGCTACACAGGTCCAGCCACCGTTACTACGCACAAAGATAGAGGGAGGTCGCTACACAGGTCCAGCCACCGTTATTGGAGAAAGAAATGACTATGCTCTTCATCAATACCTTGAAGGCACCTTTTTTTAACCACATGTTAGGGAGCGCGACTAAGAGTTTCGCCGACATGGTGATGTCAGGCGAGATGATAGAGAACGCAATCAGGTGTGGAAAGATAGAGGCAGGAGAGAGCACGAGAAGAGCGGCTCCGAAGAAAAGGGAAAGTGAAGTAGGAAATATAAGCTCGGGTTATCCTAAACCTATTACTATTACCCAACCAAGAGTGGTAGCTGTGGGCCAGCAGGCCCAACCAAGACAAGAGCCCAACACGAGGCAGAAGACTGAAAAATTCCAATTTACTCCTATACTGGTGACGTATAAGGAGTTATATAAGACTTTATTCGATGCGCACGTCGTATTCCCGTTTTACTTGAAGCCGCTGCAACCTCCATATCCCAAGTGGTATGACACAAACGCTCAGTGTGAGTACCATGCGGATGTAGTAGGTCACTCAATAGAGAACTGTACTTCATTCAAAAGACTAGTTGAGAGACTTATCAAGGCGGGGGTGGTAGACTTCAATGACCCGCCTGGTGGAGGAAACCCGTTACCCAGTCATATTGATAATGGGGTAAACGCAATAGTTGAAAATAGGGGAAGAAGGTTCAAACAGGAGATTGCTAAGGTCAGAACCCCATTGAGAGAGGTTTGGAAAGAAATGCAGAAAATGGGGTTAGTTCTGCAAGAGAATGTAAACAGATCTCAAGATACAAGGAACTACTGTGAGTTCCATGACAAAGAAGGCCATGAAATCCAGCAATGTAACAAATTCAGAGCCCTAGTACAAGGGCTAATGGATAATAAAGAGCTGGAGTTCTTTGACTTGGTGGAAGGAGATGACGTATGTTCCACAGAAGAGGGGGCTGCAGAAAGGATCCCTAAAGTCAATCACCCACTAGTGATTATCACACGGTAAGGGGTCGACGACGCCGGAGTGAAGGTAGAACCGAGGGTCGAAATTAAAAAACCCGTGACTTCTCCTTATAAGGGTACACCGAGGGTTGTACTCAGAAAACCCGTAACTTCTCCTCCGAGGATTATAATTCAAAACCCATGACTTTTCCATATAAAGATGACAAGAGGGTACCTTGGAATTACAATTGCTGCACCGTGATAGTTTCCTAAAAGAGAGTTCGGCCAAAGACACCCAACCTGTGAGTCCTCCTCTATGATGAGAAGGGGAGACGAGAAGACAAGACCACTGGTTAATGAGCCAGTAGCAGAGAGTAAGGCGAGAGAGTTTTTGAAATTCCTGAAGCACGTGAGAGTACAAAGGTCGTGGAGCAACTACACAAGCAAACCAAAGACGCACATCGATCGCGACTTTGATCCTAAACTCGAGGTACATCGCAATGCGCTAATGAAGGTGTTAAACGAAATTTATGTCGCTGAGGACATTTCGGTAAACAAGCTAGACCGCCTCGTTAGTAACATAAGTGCAGACAATCTCATCTCTTTTAACGATGATGAAATACCGCCGGGGGGCATGGGATCTACTAAGGCTTTGCACATCACTACCCGATGCAAAGGGTATACACCGCGCAAAGGGTATTAATTGACAACGGATCGGCATCGAACGCCTTGCCCCTATCTACACCGGACAAAGTTACTCGTAGATAGCTCTCACATGAAAACATGCCAAAATATAGTCGAGCCTTCGATGGCACTGAGAGAAAAGTGATGGGGAGGATCGAGATACCCCTTCTAATTGGGCCAAACACGTACGAGGTAGATTTCCTCGTGATGGACATCAAGCCTTCTTATAATTGCTTATTGGAGAGGCCGTGGATCCACTCAATGGAGTCGCTATACCATCGCCATTGCACCAAAAGTTGAAGCCGGTGACAGAGGGCCGATTGATAACCATAAACGAAGAGAGGATATCATTGCGTCGGTTGCTAGTAATGCACCGTACATAGAGAATGACGCGGAGGCTATAGAGTGCTCCTTCAGGTCATTAGAGTTTATAAATGCGACTTTCATCAGTGAAGGTGGCAAGGTCCCAGTGCAAAAATCTCTGAAGCCACAAGGATGGGCCTACGGTGATGGTAGGAAAATGAGCATTGCGGAAGGGGACTCGGAAAATACCTTCGGGCCCCGTTAGAGTGCCGAGATTGGTTGACAAACATGATCGCTTTGGTCCGGGGTATAGGCCGGATACCGCATGAGAGAAAGGAGGAGCTGGAAAAGAAACGTGAGAGACGAGGGCACGATTGAATGGTGCTGAGATCAAATGAGGTTCGATGACCTTTCCCATATATCTAATACATTCGTGTATGCGGAGGAATTATTCATTCAAGGTTAGAGATTGTGAATAGAGAAACGGTGAAGACATGATGAGAACTCGAACATCAATGCCGTGTCTCAAGAAAGTTTGAGAAAAGGAAACTTGGCGGTATTCGCCCTACGAGCCCGGAAGTGTTCTGGACAACTGGATCATGGAAGAAATTCTGTAGTTTTTAGGACTAAAACAGAGTAATGTTCAAAACACACTTGTTGTTTCAAGCCTAGGGAACAACGAGAATCTTTTGTGAAATAGGCTCATGTTTAAGCATCTTTACTTTCAATAAAAGTGCATTTTCCTTTCATACCGTGCAAGCAGCTTATTCTTTTGTTTCTTTTCCATTCCATTCATAACCATAACGCATAAGTATTTCTTAAATTCATTTTCATTGAATACTCTTTCATACCTACCATAGCTCCCGTGATATCGATGTCATGAACAACGCTATTTACGGACCCGCATTTCTGATGAGCAAGACATGTGCCCGTAAGAACCTCAAGACTTTACAGATGACGGAGATTGTAGTATATCCCCTGATCTGCTAAGGATGGTGGAGCAGAAGAAAAAAGCGATTCGCCTCACAAAGAGACAATTGAGAATGTGACTCGGAGGAAGGGAAAGAGGTGAAAATTGGAACCCTCATCACCAGTGGAAACAAGGCGGACCTCA
Source organism: Gossypium sturtianum (assembly GCA_025698515.1). Taxonomy (NCBI): domain Eukaryota; kingdom Viridiplantae; phylum Streptophyta; class Magnoliopsida; order Malvales; family Malvaceae; genus Gossypium; species Gossypium sturtianum. Next base: position 3,207,392 of record CM046946.1, on the reverse strand, counting down.
TCAAGCTTCTGTTAGAGTTCAAAGATGTCTTTGCACAGTCGTACTGTGACATGTCCTGGTTGAGCCACGATATTACGGTACATCGTATCCCAATAAAGAAAGATTGTGGCCGGTTCAACGTAAGCTCCGAAGGATGAGACCCGATGTTGCGGTGAAAATCGAGAGAGAGATCAAGAAGCAATTTGACGCTGGGTTCTTACGAGTTGTGAAATACTCGAATGGGTAGCCAACATTGTCCCCGTTCCTAAGAAAGATGGGAAAGTGCGAATGTGCGTCGACTACGAGAGACCTAAACAAGGCCAGCCCAAAAGACAACTTCCCACCGCCTCACATTGACACTCCGGTGGATAACACTACAGAGTTTCTCATTCTTCTCATTCATGGATGGTTTCTCGTGATACAATCAAATAAGGATGCATCCCGAGGACATGATAAAGACTACCTTCATAACCTTATGGGGAACTTTTTGTTACCAAGTGATGCCATTTGGGTTAAAGAATGCGGGGCAACATATCAAAGGGCTATGGTAACCTTATTTCACGACATGATGCACAAAGAGATTGAGGTCTACGCCGATGATATGATTGTAAAGTCTCGAATGGAAGGGGCATGTGCAAGTGTTGAGGAAACTATTCTTGAGGTTGAGGAAATTTCACCAAACTCAATCCAAATAAGTGTACTTTCTGGCTCCGATCGTGGAAGCTACTTGGTTTCGTGGTCGATGAAAAAGGAATCGAAGTAGACCGGATAAAGTCAAGGCCGTGCAAAAGTTGCCTCCGCCGCGCACTCAAAAGGAAGTCCGAGGCTTTCTAGGAAGACTAAATTACATCGCTTCGGTTCATTTCGCAATTGACCGAGAAGTGCAATCCTATATTTCGTCTTCTTAAGAAACACAACCTGCATTTGGGACGATGAATGCCGTAAGGCATTTGACAAAATTAAACAAGACTTCTCTAATACTCCAGTGCTAATACCGCCTGATCTGATGCACATTGATTCTATATCCGACGGTATTCGATAATTCAATGGGATGTGTGCTAGGCCAACACGACGAGACAGGGAAGAAAAGAGAGGCGATATACTACCTCAAAAAGAAATTCACCGAGTGTGAAATGAGATACTCGCCATTGAGAAATTGTGTTGTGCATTAATCTGACAACTCTGAGGTTGAGGCAAGACATGTTGTACCACACAACCCGTTAATCTCGAAATTGGACCCTCTCAAGTACATGATGGAGTCGACCGCTTTGAATGGAAGAATGGCCCGATGGCAAATTTTGCTATCCGAGTTTGACATAGTTTACGTGAACTAGAAGGTCGTGAAGGGAAGTGCAATAGCGATTTTCTAGCAGCAGGCGCTAGACGACTCACGAACCCCGAATTTTGATTTTCCCAATGAGGATCTGATGTTTGTAGCGAAAATTGAAGAAAATATCTTAGAAAATCGCTCTCGAAACTAAACTTCGACGAGCATCAAATGCCGTTGGTAATGGAGTTGGAGCAATCCCGATATCCCCAAATGGAGACCATTATCCATTCACTTGCAAGTTGGATTTTGATCGCACGAACAATATGACGTAATCACGGAAGCATGTATCTTGGGAATTCGAAAGCCATATAGACGTAAAGTTAAGTCACTTGAAAGTATATGGAGATTTCGCACCGTAATCTATCACCAAAGGAGAATGGGAAACAAGAGATCCCAAATTGATCACCTACAAAGTTAATTCGAACTAATTGAGGAGTTTGATGATATCGCATTCTTTTACCTCCCGCGTGATGAAAACCGGATGATCGATGCCTTGGCCACCCTAGCTTCTATGATCGTAGTAAACGAGCAAGAGGGTATGAAGCCCATCCAAATGAGTATTTATGAGACTCGCCTCTACTTCTGCAAATATCGGTGAAGAAGAGGAAAGAGATGATCATCCTTGGTATCGGGATATTTTGCGATATGTAAGGAGTCGTGAATATCCCGATCAAGCAACAGAAAATGACAGAGAACATTGAGAAGACTAGCCAATGACTATGTCTTAGACGGGAGATCCTGTATAAAAAAGAGGAAAGATCGTGTGTTATTAAAATGTGTCGATCTTTGTTGAGGCTAGGAAAATCCCGGAAGAAGTCTATGAAGGTGTCTGTGGGGCGCATGCCAACGGTTTACAATGGCCGACAAATCATGAGATTTGGGTATTATCGGTCCACGATGGAAGGAGATTGTATTCGTTAGGCCAAGAAATGCCACAAATGTCGATTTATGGAGATAAGATACATGTGCCTCCTTCACCTCTTCATGTTATGACTTCCCATGGCCTTTCTCAATATGGGGAATGGACGCCATTGGGCCAATCTCACCGAAAGCTTCTAATGGACATCGATTCATCTTCGTGGTCATTGATTACTTCACCAAATGGGTAGAGGCGACTTCATATGCTAATGTCACGAAGACGGCAGCTAGTAAGTTTTGAAGAAAGAGATCATATGTCGCTACGGTATGCCGTAAAGAATCGTGTCCGACAATGCACTAAACTTGAACAACGAAGGCGATGAGCGCGTAAATCAGAGTCGGGCTCAATATTAAACACCATAACTCGCCGCCATATCGCCTAAAATGAATGGAGCAATTGAGGCGCTAATAAAAATATCAAGAAAATTGTGGGGAAAATGGTCGAGACCTACAAGGATTGGCATGAAAAGTTACCACTTGCTCTCTACGCCTATCGAACATCGGTTAGAACCTCACCGGGCAACTCCTTTCTCATTAGTTTATGGGATAGAAGCGCCTTGCCTATTGAAGTTGAAATCCCTTCACTCCGGGTTTTATCAGAGCCGGTTGGACGAAGGCGAGAATGGGTTCAATCTCGATATGATCAATCAACCTAATTGAGGAAAAGAGGCTAAGAGCCATTCGCCATGGTCAATTGTACCAGAAGCGGATGATGCGGGCTTACAATAAGAAAGTCCGCCCAGTATTCCACGAAGGAGATTTGGTGTTGAAACAGATCCTCCCTATGCAAAAGGACTTCAGGGGAAAGTGGATGCCTAATTGGGAAGGACCGTGACGCGTTGTAAAGAAGGCCTTTTCGGAGGAGCTTTGATACTAGCCGAGATGGACGGCGCAGAGTCCGCCAAATCCAATTAATGCACTCGGTCAAGAAGTACTTCGCATGAAAATGGGCTAGGCGAAAACCGCAGCGGCGCCTCGAGTTCAAAAAAAAAAAAAAAGGAGAGGCCAAGGCGAAAACCCGTAAGGGGCGCTTTGAGACCAAATGGGCTTTGGGTCGAAAACTCGAAAAGAGGGCGCTCAAATTATGATCAACTCGGATGGGGCATACAAAGTGGTTTCACGCATCTAATTAACAGTGAGGAGGTATGTTATGTTTTAGGACATCGACAGAGTACCATGGTTCTCCTAGACACATGTTGAGCTCGTAATGGTCTTCAAGAAGTACGCATGCAGGCTCGGCCTATGATATCCGGGGCATCGCCCGCTCTTACTCATTTTGTACCTTAGCAAAATTTATCGCTTTGTTCAATTCATTCTTCACGGGTTTTTGTCCCGAATAAATTCCAATTTCATTCATCTCTACAATCTTTTTCCAAGCATTTCATATTGAAGTAATGATTACTGAACAAATAATGCTTTCACAAAAGAAGTTTCGTGTATTACTCAAAAAGTCTATAAATAAATACAAGAATCAAGCAGACAATTATTTGGAACTAACCAGATTTAAAGGGTTCTAATACTTTAAATAAGAGTCTAAGCAAAGATGATGTATTCAAATTTTGTGTTAGAAGTATCAATGAGAACAAGAAGCCATACAACGGAAATATTGCCCTAGCAAGCAAATGAGCAATAATAACTCAAGAGTTAAAAAAATTGGATCATACCCATGACATTTTGCATGCATCCATTCATTCGCAATACATTGGTTAGGAGCATCTTTCAATCATGACATCCTAATCATTTGACATAAGCATAGACCCTATGAAGTCAATTCTACAGTAGGTTCCCCGCAGGACAATGTAGCAAAGTTGATGGGAGTTACAGAAGATACAGATCTTATCTCTACCGAAAGCGTGAGTAGAGCGGATCGAAAGATCAAGCCTTATCTCTACCGAATGTATAGAGCGCAGGCTAAAGATAGTAGATCCTATCTCCACTAAGCAGAGTGGAGCGGATCGAAGACAACAGATCTTATCTCTACCGAGCGGAGTAGAGCGGATCGAAAGGTCAAGCCTTATCTTCACCGAAAGGCGGGAGTGAAGTCGGCTAAAGATAGTAGATCTTATCTCCACCGAGGCAGTGAGTGGGGCGGATCGAAGATAATGAGCCTTATCTTCACCGAAAGGGAGTGAAGCGGGCTAAAGATAGTAGATCCTATCTCCACCGAAAGCAGAGTGGAGCGGGTTGAAGACAACAGATCTTATCTCTACTGAGTAGGAGTGGAGCAGATCGAAAGACCGAAGCCTTATCTCCACTGAGCAGGAGTGGAGCAGGCCAAAGATACAGATCTTATCTCCACTGAGTAGGAGTGGAGTAGATCGAAGACAACAGATCTTATCTCTACCGAGCGGGAGTAGAGCGATCGGAAGATTGAAGCCTTATCTTCACCGAGCGAGAGTGAAGCGGGCTAAAGATAGTAGATCCTATCTCCACCGAGAGAGGAGTGGAGCGGGTTGAAGACAACATATCTTATCTCTACTGAGCAGGAGTAAAGCGGATCGAAGATCAAGCCTTATCTCCACCGAGCAGAGAGTGGAGCAGCCAAAGATATACAGATCTTATCTCCACTGAAAGGAGTGGAGTAGATCGAAGACAACAGATCTTATCTCTACCGAAAGGTGAGTAGAGCGGATCGGAAGATTGAAGCCTTATCTTCACCGAAAGCAGAGTGAAGCGGGCTAAAGATAGTAGATCCTATCTCCACCGAAAGCGAGTGGAGCGGGTTGAAGACAACAGATCTTATCTCTACCGAGCGGGAGTAGAGCGATCGAAAGACCTAAGCCTTATCTCCACCGAAAGCAGGAGTGGAGCGGGCCAAAGATACAGATCTTATCTCCACCGAAAGCAGGAGTGGAGTAGATCGAAGACAATGATCTTATCTCTACCGAGCGGGAGTAGAGCAGATCGGAAGATTGAAGCCTTATCTTCACCGAGTAGTAGGAGTGAAGCGGCTAAAGATAGTAGATCCTATCTCCACCGAGCGAGTGGAGTGGAGGGTTGAAGACAAAGCAGATCTTATCTCTACCGAAAGGAGTAGAGCGGATCGAAAGACCGAAGCCTTAACTCCCTAAGCGTAGGGTATCGGGCCGAAAATTACAGTGTCTTAATTCCTAAGCGAAGAGGGTGACAGATCGAAGACGGTGAGCCATAACCCCTGCGGTAGGGTAACAGCCGAAAATTACAGTGTATTAATTCCTAAGCAATAGGGTGACAGATCGAAGACAATGAGCCTTGACTCCCTAAGCAGTAGGGTAACAGGCCGAAAATTACAGAGCTTTAATTCCCTAAGCAGTAGGGTAACAGACTGAAGAGAGCAGATCTTATCTCCGTTGAGTAGTAGTGGAGTAGATCGAAACAAAATTCCTATACCCCTGAGGATGCAATGGGTCAAAGCAAGGCTACATCAAGTCGACTCTCAGAATACGGGGCAAAATTGGTCCTTTTAAAGTCTTTGCTCTATTCTCGTTACGACAATGAGCAAAGAGGGGCAAATGTAAGGCCCAATTTCAATACCGGGCCCAAATCAAAAGTCGAATCAAAACTACCCCAAAGTTTTAGCCCCAAAACTTAACAAAAACAGAATTAAAAAGGAAACCCTAGCGAACGGCGCCATAAGCTCCGCAATAGTTCCCGAGTCGTGTGTGCCTCGCCACTAAGCCACGTCACACGTCCGTGTGAGGAGCCCTCTCCATCACGCCTTTAGTGTGCCTACAAAATAGGAGATAACAGATGAGAAGTGGGGGCTATACTCATTTTTTAGGCTATAAAAGAGAGAATCAAATCAGTAAAGGGGGATTACAACGATTTTTGTACTGAGACTATACATTTTTTCTATAGCAAAGAATCAAAGAAAAGCAGAGCAAAGGTCTTTTTTTATTCTTTCTCCTTTAAATCCGCTTTGTCTTCTTCGTTTTTTTCTTTGTTTTAAAAAATACGTGAGCTTAAACATATAAAGGTTTTTTAACTAAAAGAAGAGATATCGAGAGAGACTCACCGGGCTCCTTGACCATCGCCACGATGCGCATTTAGGGCTCTGGTTTGTTTCGACACGTAAAAAGGGAATCAAAAAAAAGGGGTCAAAACCTAAAAAAAAATGAAGCAGATGGTAAGAATGAAGGAAAGTGTTTTTAGAGGTTTTAAAACGTGTTTAAATGGCGCCGCTTGAAGATGGGGTTGGTGCCCCGCGAGTGACCCGATCCATAGGATCCGCGCAATTTTACCCTAAATGGGTAAATTGCGCGGTTGGTCCTTCCTTTGCGCCCTTGTTTTGATTACACCCCAGCTTTTTCTTTATTGTTTAAATTACCCCCGAGTTTCGATTTTTGATTCAATTTGGTCCGCGTTTTAAATGTCGTTAGGGATTGTGGGATAATTGCCCTTTGGCTCCTCCCTATTGCGCGTGTTTAATTCGGTCCCTTTTCTTTTATTTATTTTCGATTTGCCCAAGTTTAATTTTGAAGTTTAATTTTGTCCTTTTTCTCATTTTCTTTTATTATTTTTCGTCATTATTTTATTATTGTTATCATTTTTAATAATATTATTATTATTATTTATTTTTGTTAATGCCACTATATTTTATTCTACGATATATTATTATTACTATAATCTGTATTTATTATTATATTTATCGTTATATTATTGTATTACTAATATTTTATATTTATTACTTTTATTTTATATTTTATTACATGCTATTATATCTCATTATTATTTCTATTTTTCAATATGGGTACTAGTATTTTACTATTATATTTATCATATATATTTACTATTAATTTTAAACTATATATATTTTTTACATATTTTTTATATATAGATATTTTACCTCTTTTAACTATTTTATATATTTAGTATTTCAATTTTTACGTATTCATATATACATATTATTATTACTTATTATTTATTATTAGGTCTATTATTTTCATTCTTATTACTAGGGTTATTATTACTTTTATTTTTTTTACTATCAACATCATCATTGCTATTTTTATTAGTGTTTTTTTACTATTATGGTTTATTTGTCCTTGTTCCCATCATTTCATATAGATCGATGATTTCAAATTGCCTTTTACCATTTTTTGTTTTTGCTATCATTTACCTTTTTTTCCCAAAAATTCTTAAAAAAATATTTCACAAAGGGAATTTTGTGTGTTTGGAAGTTCGAGAAATCGTGCCCAATCGTGCTGGGCTTCGATTTTACGTTCGTCTAGATCACTAAATATCCTTGAAAGATTTTGATCGAGTTTTTTGAAAATAAGACAATGTTTCGTGTTTGGAAGTTCAAGAGATTCGTGCCCAATCGTGCTGGGTTTCGATTTTTTATTCGTCCAAACAATTAAATATCCTTCAAAGATTCTTTTATCGTGTTTCTTAAATAAAGGCAATATTTCGTGATTGGAAATCCAAGTAACCGTGCCCAATCGTGCTGGGTTTCGATTTTTTAGTTTGACCAAATAGCGAAATACCCTTTTCAAATTGCAATGTATGAGTTTTAGAGATCATAAAACAATCTTGGTATCGAGGGTTTGAAACATCGCGTCCTATCGTACTGGATGTGGTGTTTCATCTTTTCGGAACAAGAGAATTTCGATATCCAATGTGGGTTGTCCAAGCATTTTTGAAGATTCATATTTTAAAATAATTTCTAATTTTTCGATATTAAGGACATTAATCAATCAATACGGTACCAATTTTGGGCGTTGCGAGGGTGCTAACCCTTCCTCGTGCGTAACCGACTCCCGAGCCCGTTTTCTTAAAATTCGTAGACCAAAATATTTTATAAGTGGCCCAATCACACTTCAAAAAAGATTGGTGGCGACTCCGTTTCCATATTTTTAAAGTCGGCCCGTTTTCCAAACGAAAAAAAATGGTTTCGACAGTAATGTTTAAAGTTATTTCATAAAAAAGCTAAATCTGTAAAAAAGAAAGGAAATAAGAGATTTTAATTGGTGCAAGGAAAAAAAACTTTTGAATAATTTTTTAAAATTAAGTGGCCAAAATATAAACCTAAACTTGCCCTAGAATTTAATAGATAACACTTGTTAATAAGATTTCATTGAATTTAAACGTGAGATCCTAATATTCAAATATCTTATTTAAAAATCAAAATTTAATTAGTAACACATTCAAATTTCTGAAATCAAAAGAGAAAAGATTAAATTTCAAATGTCCAAGAGTGCAGGGACTGAAAGAAAAATTAAACCTTTTAGAAAATATATGTTAAAAAAGGCATATATTGTCTTGGAAAATAGATCAGCACTAGACCCGTCCAAAATCAAAGTTCTCAAAAATACAGCATAAAAACAAGAAATAACCAAACAAATCCTTGACTTTTACGAAATGGCTAAAAGTCTGTATTATACCTTTGATATTTTAAAAAACTAATGAGAGTTCATGCAATGGACTTCCCGTCTAACTATTCATAGTGTGACAAAAATTGAAATAATGTTTTTTTCGAGTATCGTTCACTTAATTTGAGAAATGGTATTGAGATCGATTTAGGATCGAAGCGATTCTTACGTGTATATTTATAGGGCTTTCTTCACTTGGAAAAAGTTCAGGCGCTCCTTGTTAGCAGTTTCGACATCGTCGGGAGATGCCACCGCAACGGCAACTCCGTTGTCTTTAACGGCATCAATGGCATCAGCAAATTCCTTGAAATCCTTTAAACTGTGGTACAAGCAAGAATCAACAAAAAAAAATTGAGTGAACCGCAACCGCGAGGTTAATCAACACAAAATATTTGAACATAACTACTCAAAGATTAGATTTTAGATAAAAATTACTAATAATTCTCATTTTCATTTTACTTCAATCCACAAAAGCCGAGTTCATCGTATAGGTTTCAAAATTGTATCAAACTGAAAGTTCAGAGTGGATAATATATGTGAATTCAGAAATCCAATAACCAGAACTTTTCCATATGTAAAGGTGAGTGTTCAATCGAGTCGAGTGAAAAAATTTCAAGTTAATCGAGATGACAAGTCTCATTTTATCATCATAATTCGATTTGAAATTTTTCGACTCGACTTGAGTAAAATAAAATTTGACTCAAGTCATACTTGAAAATCTTGTCACAATATAACTAATTCCATGTTAGAGCATAAAATTTGAAACCATATATATATTTGAAAATTCTTTCGAATCAAAATAAGAGAACAAACAAGATACTTTACTATGATAAACTTGAATCATTAATTTACTCATTTAGATCCCAAATTTATTATTTTAGAATTTTTAAAAAATTTTAATATAATTTTTAATTTTAATATAATTTTTTTAATTTAAAAAATTATTTTGAATTTTTTGTTGAGAAAAAGATCAATTTGCTCATTTTCAAAATTAACAAGGACTGATGAGTATTTAACCCAATCTGTTATTCGAGTTATTCGAATTGTAAAATTCAACTCCAACTTGAAACTCGAGTTATTTATTCGAGTCGATTAAATCGAAATTCAAAAAAAAATTCAAGTTGAATCAAGTTTTACCCGCCCCTAGCTATATGTACTACTAGCAGTTATTATCTTACTTTTTGAAATCACAAAGTGCCATAGTCTATTATAAGAATAATACTTGCAATAAATACCAACGATTAGATGAAATCATCATTTTACCTCGTTGATAATATCTCTTCGCGTCTCCTTTGCCTTTCTTCCTCAGTAATCCCCAATAAATATCGTACCAAACTAGAAGAAGATAGTTGAAGTCAATACGAGCAGCAATAGTAATATTGGACCAAGTAAGTATAAAATAAGGTTAATAAGAAAAACAACTTATCGTCTCCATACCTGCTATAGCCTTTAGCATCTGGCAGCTGGTATGCATCAACATCACCAATGGTCCCGATAATTGCTTTGGTAAGAGTATCATCATCCATTTTCAATTCACGGAGAAAGTCACCAGTTCCATCATATATGTCAAGTGTTTTTAATAAGTTGGGGTCTCGATAAGATAAGAAGGTGAATACACCTACATGAGAAAATCTTGTGAGATTCTAAAAGGGGGGATAAAAGTATTTTGCCAGCAAATACAACACTTAGCGTGTACCTGAATGAGTATCGAAGTTGCAGAAACCCCCATAAGCTCCACCGCTAACACGAACACGGTCCCACAACCACGTGTTACTAATGTGTTTTGAAATAACATAAGCACTCCCACTAAGTTGGTAACCCCTTTCATATAAGTTAGCTGCTTTCCCAACGTAATTTACCTGTAACAAGTGAAGGCTTTGTAATTCATTAGTCACATAAATAAGCAAAAGCAAATGATTATAAGAAGAGATTATTTATCCAACCTGAGTCGGTATCACGATGGCTTCATTGTTTGAAGGAAGTCGGATGTTCCAGCTAGCTCTTTCGACAAGAGATTTGCTAGGAAGCAAATCAAGGAATTTGCCAACGAACTTCTCTGTGCTCGAGAGAGTTTTCCCATCAGCAGTCATGTTTACCAAGCAACCTTCCTTGGAAAGTAAGGATTTACGGATCTCCTCGAGAGATGATGAAATTCCTGCCCAGTCATTATCTACTTTTTCTTCCAGTGCTTGAAGAAACTCCAGGTAACTATGAAAGAACAATATGAGTATGAACAGGTTTCTAAATCTCACTCGTTACAATACATTGTTGAAAATTAAATTTCCAAACTGAGAAGGAATGGCATCGCATAGTAAAATGTAAGATTAGCTCGAGGAAGAAAAACTTAATGGAATCCATAATTTGTACCTGACTCCACCCATTTGCTCAGAAATCCAGCCAGCAACATTTAACTTCGCATCCATCCTAGCTGCGGCAATTCCATGACCTCCACCTCTCAACCGGTTCTGGATATGAGTATAACCCATTAGATTAAATTAAGGTATTAGTTCTTGTATTTCCAGGTAACCCTTAAAAATTCAAAATATATACCTCCATTCTGGCTTTGCTTTGGGACACAAACTGCTTGAACCGTTGTTGGTCTGTAAACTGTACTTCTTGAAGAACAGAATTAATCTACAGATGAATGGCACGGAAAAACCTTTAGAACACTCAAGCTTTTGGAGGAAAAGATTTTCAATAATAATCATCATCAGAACACCTTAATCTACAATATATATATATTTATACCAGATTAAATAGGTCATCAGCACGCCCAGCCATTGATTTGCCTCGGACAATGATATGGCTACTGAGATCTTCCTTGCCTCGTATAGATGACGTAAATGGATAAACTGATATTCCGCCAGTTTTTCTTCCAATCAACTGATTAAGTTGCACAAAGGTCAAGTCTTTTGTACCCATCTCTAGTAATGATTGACTGCCAAAAATTACGCAAGGAGCAAAAGTGTCATATGCTGTAGATAGCTCTTTAAAGGAAATAAAATAAAAACAGTTGTCATAACATATTTACATTACAATTTACAAGTATTATATTCTAAAATATGATTTTTGAACTAGACCATTCTACTTCTCTCATATGTTAAGTGATAGACATATAAAGCAAATGACTGTTGAATATCATGTTACAGATTGACCAAAAACGCTATTTCCAATTGGAAAGTTTGTAAGAAATTTTTTGTTATAGAAATGAAGGTGTCAATGAAATCCCACCTGCCTAAGCAGAATGACTGCTTGAAGTTTAGGTGCTTTATAAGGTGACATAGGTTATCAAGAAATTGGAATGAAAAGTATGGTAATTAGCAGAAAAAGGGTAACAAAATAGGACACTAGCATCTAAAAGCTAATGTGCAGTGATCACTGATTCAGCATCTTGTGTAAGATGCTAGGAAAAAGCTCCACTGTTCTTTATGAATTGAAAGAGAACTTGATCTTGCTTGCCTCAAGTAAATCTCATAAACAACTTATTATGTCCGAAGCAGAAACAACTAGGAGAGATAAACGCATATATAACAAGAGAAAAAACAGCTAGCTTTCAAGGCAAGATCCAACTCACCAAAACAGTGGTACTAGAGGAAGAAGTTCTTGCTTCAGTGAACTCATATCAAAAACAACTTCAGAGTAAAGGACATCATTTGTGAAAAGATCATGCTGCAAAACCTTCACACCATTTATATCTCCGACCTACAGCAAGATATATAGAAACTTAGCACAAGCAAAGCTGAAAGAGAGCATTTAGGAGTAGACATGGACCCTTGCTAACCTCTGTCGGAATACGTATCGGTTCCTTGGGAATATCATGTAAGGAGAGGCTTGGAACACATTTTAAGGCTTCTGGAGGGTCAGGAGTTTCTTGTTTAAGTTTCAGCTCTTCTGTAGCACGTGCTAACTCAGCTAGATCTTCCTCCGTCATACTGGCTTTAACTTTCTCCAAATTTTCCTTTTCGGCTGCTTCATCACGAGAAGCTTTCTCCGGATCAGGCTGACAGAAAAGAAGTTGATTGATATGCAATTCAATTACCATAAAGAATTAAATAATATAGGAAGGTAAGTTACCTGCATTTCTATGGTAACACAATGGGGATTGTTTAAGATAAATTTCTCTATTAAAGGAGAGAAAACAGCCTTGGAGCCTTCCTCAGCAATTCTGGCTTTCAGGTCCGATAAAGGTTGCTCATATTTCAAAGGCTCAAAAGGATCCATATCATATATCCACTTACCCTGTAAAATATACACAATAGAAATATAAATTTACACACGGAGAGGAAGGGAGGGAGAGAGAGTATTTTAACATTTAATTCTAGGAATTGAAAAGTTTACCATGGAGCGTAGCATCAGAGATAAGCCACGAGGAAAAGATCCAGTGTTGTTCTCTCTCAGCGAAAACTCAATTGTATTCATAGATGCCTCCACAGCCTCAGTGTCAAAACCTTCTTCAGCAAGCTTTCTAAGAGAACTCATGATCAACTCTTCTACTTTTGGAATATCATCATCAGAAACTCCCTTCAACCCAATGCTAAATTGAGGCTGAAGAAGTTCATCTTCCACTCCACCACCAATAATGGCATCTCCAAGACCACTTTCAAGCAACACTTTCCTCAAGGGAGAAGCAGGAGTTCCCAGCATAAGATGATCCAGAAAACCGAGAGTAAGTTCAGTTTGCAAGTCCAACGGCTTATCAGAGAGCAGCCAATTCAGGCATACCATGTGCTTCTTCTTCAGATCACCACCATCACCAGCTGGATATTTCTCAACAATCCTGACTGGTTCCGAGAAAAGCTTCTGTGGCTCAATTTTTGATTCATTAGGAGTTGTACTCGCATCAAACATGTCTAGATATTCTGAAAGAGAGATTGAGATAGAGATAGTAAATACTAAAGTTTAAAATTGTTTATACAATATCACAAACAGTAAGACCACAAGAACAATCAAGTGGTGCAAATACAATGGCAAATGACTGAGACAGGCTGGTCAAGCAAGCACTATATATCTATAAATAGGAGAAGAGAAAACATTATAATGCATTCTCCTTATTATCAGATTTACAAGCATCACCTCCCTTTTGAATAGCATCATTTACATATTTCAAGGGATCTAGGGGTCACACATTAAGCAGAAGTTCAGACATCCATACATGAATAATTACTGCAATATCATTTATTACCACTTAGGATACGCAAGCGTTCACTTGGATCATCATCTCCATAAAACCATATCCTGGCATTGCTTGGATGGTAATACTTGCGGTGAAATTCCTGTAATTTCAATTCAGATAATGAGAGAAACCCATATTAGAAAACATCAAAACTACAACCACAAAAGCAGTAGTCACAGACACATTTGTTAGTTCCCTACATGCCCGAATCTGATTATTGATGCAGAATATAGATGAGCCACGCACACCATAATTAATGAAAAAGACAAAGAGTCTTGCCTTCTAACCAGCAGAAGTTGAAAAAGAAAACTGAATGCAAGAGACAAGCAAAACAGAAATAAAGTTGCCCCCCTTTTTTTTCATTTTTTTCCCCATTCCAACCCTAAAGAACAGAATTTTTCCATAACCTGGGTAGCAAGAAGTTTAGATTGATGTAAAACTAGGTTTCAAACATAACAATTTATACTCTTTGCCAAGATAAAATGCCTCTCAAGCACCAATAGAAGTTGAAGACACTAAAATATGTCTACCAAAGATAAATGCAGCATACCTTAAACTCTTCAAATGTCAGCTTGGGAATAACTAGCGGATCACCTCCACTGTCAACACCATAGGTATTGTCTGGAAAGAGAGCCTGCAGAGACATCGTAAGGAACAATTGTAAGTGGAAAATTTGATGAACATGCTAAAGCTCCAATTAAGTATCTTCACCATAGATGTTTTACACTCCAGCACACATGAGTATACATGTGAGAGAGAGGAGTGAGGAGTTTTTTTGAATTAGTCATGAGATTTATATATATTTTACACTCAAACCATCAATATTTCCAATACCATATAGGCTACTAATTAGTATATAAGCAGTACATAATAAAATGTAATAATTTCATAAAGCAAGAAAAGAAGGGAAAACTTGCCTGCTGAGCTGTCCGCCCTAATAAATTATCAGGCTGAGAGTAGACACCTTTCATCTCGTTGAAAACAACTCCTATAGAGAATCCCAAAAGGAAAAAGAAAATGTTATGAAGAGTAATGAGGTACTGTCAAGCATTACTTGGGGGAAAGAGCGTTTGTCGATTAAGTATGGGTTTCCAGAGGCCAAACACATGAGTGAATAAACACACCCACACCCACACACCTTTATAAGTTATATCTTCTGAAGGATGATTGAGCTCATAGTGCCAACCCTCCTGTTGAAAAGTTTGAAAGTCCTCAATGCACTTGGGGAAGAAGACAGCATCCAGGTATACATCAACAAGATTATAGAAATCCTGTTCAGAAAATATAAACCACATCAAAACTGAAAATTATGAACATAACAGTTTCATTCTCAAAACTGCCTAACAAATTTTTTACTTCAAATTTGTCTCTCAAATGGCTGCATGATTGTTAGCAGCTGCAGGGAAGGAGATCCCATTGGGTCTTCAGTTATAATTGTGCAGCCCGAATACCCATGTCAACCACACCCAAGACACATTTTTTTCTTTACTGCTTCTCCTATCTCACATACTACTGGTATTAGGCAGCCCCCTTTTTTTGCCATTTCTCAATAATACGGAAAGCAAAAGCATTACCTTTGAATTGGTGGAAGCAACTGGATAGCAAGTCCTATCAGGATACGTGAATGCATTCAAAAAAGTGTGCAAGCTCCCCTTTAACAATTCAACGAATGGTTCCTTCAATGGATACTTTCTTGAACCGCATAATACACTGTGTTCCAATATGTGAGGAATCCCAGTGGAATCCTTTCTGCATTAACCAAGTTAGAAATCATAAGAACTCCAAAAACTTATTGATTCAAATCATCACATAATAGTTTCTCCAAACATCAAGGTCAAGCATCCTTATTCAGACCACTAAATCAAACACTCTACCATTACCAATTCAAATTCTAAATCAAACATGTATAAAGAATTTTCTAAAAAAACATCATACACAACAGTTAATGTAGTTTGCGGCTCAAGCTTTACTAAACTCAGTTCAGAAATTAAACCTAATAAAAATTGTAAAAGAATGATGAACTTACGGTGGAGTTCGAAAAACAATACCGAAAACCTTGTTCTCATCATCATTTGAAACGGACATAACCTCCGCACCAGTTTTTTTATGCTTGAAAAGAACAGCTTTTGATTTACACTCTCCAATGAACTCTTCCGATACTTTCTCGAATCCAAGCTTCTCCGCAACTTCATCTCCAACTCCAGCAATATCTATACGAGAAAACGAAGAAAAAAACTCGTTTCAGTTAATTAAATTCAATTTACAATATAAGAATAAAAGCTAAAAATATATATATATTACCTGAAGAAGGTTGCGTAGGAGGAGAAGCAACGGCGCGTGAAGATAAAGAACTGAAATGCTTGTTGTTTAAACCAAAGCGAAGAGAGGAAGAATGAGAAGAAGCTCGAGGGAGTGACCTGCAGCTGTTACGGCGGAGAAGGGAGCGGTTAGGAACTAGACGACGATGATACCGGGCGGCGGCGGCGGCGGAGACAGAGGAAGATTTGGATAAAAAGGAACGAGAGTGTTTAGGAGCGGAGAAGAGAAACTTGTTACAAGCGAGAGATGAACATGAGAGAGAGCGGAGAAGTGCTGTTCTCTCCATTGATTTTTTTTTTTTTTTTTTTTTGCAGGAGAAATGAAGATGACGATGATAAATAAATAAATAAATAATAATTTATAAATTTTGATTTTTTTTTTTTTTTGAGAAATCTTAAGGGTTTATATTGGGAGGGGAAAATATCATAAAAGGTTGCTTGAACACTCTGAAGTGTGTGAATAGCTGTGGAGAATTCCTGCCCAGAAAAATATTTTATTAATTAATGAAAAAAATTATTTTCTTGGGGAAAAAGCCAGAAAATTTTTCTGTATAGTCTATCGGCCAAGTCGCTTGCCCAAATTTTTATGTTTTCCTTTTCTGTGGTTCAGCTGAGTAAATGACTGTGAAATCAAGATTTTGGCTGATGTTTGAACCGGATTAGATCAACGAGTCGGATTAATTAAATTGAAAATTAATTAAGGTATTGATTTAAAAAATAATTTTGAACCAATTAATTTGAGAATTAATATGAATTGATTTAATCGGGTAAAAAAATTGGTTAAACTGAATTTTAAATATTTTTAAAAATACTTAAATAGATAATTTATCTCATTAGTAAATCAAAAAATTAGGCGGCTTCTTTTATTTTGGTCACTTCAATTTTTTTTATTAATTTAATTATTATGGTTAAAAAAATTTACTTAGTCACTCCACCGTTGAATTTTCTTTCTTTATTTTTTTTCATTTTCTCCTTTTTAACCTAAAATATTATAGCCACTGCCTCCGTTAAAAATGTTGTAACTTCCTCCATCAGGCCACCGCCAGCAAACAAGCGTTGTCTTGTCAATGAACAACACTAGCAGACGCTTCTTCTTTCTCTCTATTTTTCCTATTCTCCTCATTTCTTCTCCTTACCCATAGTCATCACTTCTTACCGTCACTGGTATAATCATTAGACGTCTTCTTCGACATTAGATTGTCGATCCAAAACCACCAAAGTTAATTCCAAAGCCTCCTCTTCAAATTTATAGGATTAGATTTCTCAAAAACCCTAAAAAGTTGTGAAGTCACTCTCAAAACTTTAGAGTTTCTGTGCTTCTATCTCCTAACCCCACCATTGATATGACTTGGTTTTGAGATGTCTTTCTACTTTTGAGATTGCTAGCAGTGGTTTGACGAAAGTAGTGACGATATCTTTAAGGGAGGTAGCGGATAGGGGGCAAATTACCAGAAAATACCATTTTTTTACAAAATTTATGGAAAAGGACATGTTTTGCAATTATTTACCGGAAAGGGCCATTTCCCCTGAAAACGCGTCTACGTCAGCGTATTTTCAGGGGATACAGTAGGAAAACGCGTCTCCGAGGGAGCGTTTTCTGCCATATCAGCCAAAATCGCGTCCTTGAGGGCGCGCTTTGCTGATGTGGCAAAAACGCTCCCTCGGGGACGCTTTTTTGCCCTTTCCCCTGATAGGGTTTTCAGTTGTTTTTAGGGTTAGAGTATGGGTTTTTAGGGTTTTAAGGCTACTTTTTAGGGTTTTTTAGGTTCTTAGGGTTTAGGGTTTAGGGTTTTTAGGGAAAAATTAATGAACTAGATTTTAGGGTTAATTAATTAAAACAATTTTAGGGTTAGGGTTTTGAAAAAAATATATCAGCAATATAAAAATTATTTGTTTTTTTTCAGTAGTATCTGGTAAAATAATTTTGAGAAGACGTTTCAACACATAGTGACCAAAACGCTTCAAGCGATGATCTGCCGCCGTCGTAAAATCTTGAAAAAAGCTCCCACGTGGGCGCTCTTTTATTACAATGAGTCTCGGCAAAATAATTTTGAGAAGACGTTTACGAAAAATAGTGACCAAAACGCTTCAAGCGGATGCATCGCAAAGAAGAGTACTAAAAAAGCTCACACGTGGGCGCTCTTTTACTACAGTGAGTCTCGGCAAAATAATTTTGAGAAGACGTTTACAACAAATAGTGACCAAAATGCTTCAAGCAAGATGCACTGTCAGCAAGAGTACTGAAAAAAGCTCCCATGTGGACGCTCTTTTGCTACATTAGTTCCGAATTG
This sequence comes from Gossypium sturtianum, assembly GCA_025698515.1. Taxonomy (NCBI): domain Eukaryota; kingdom Viridiplantae; phylum Streptophyta; class Magnoliopsida; order Malvales; family Malvaceae; genus Gossypium; species Gossypium sturtianum. The sequence continues at coordinate 3,189,033 of CM046946.1, read as the reverse complement.
TCCTTAGACTATAAATGAGCCAAATTTCATTCTCAGGTTGCATAATAGAAATTGAGGCAAAAGTAAAATAGAAACTGAAGATGAGTGAACATATTAGTGCTGTTATTTACTATGATGGTGAGGTTTGTGACACCGAAAACGGTGTTATTTTTTTATCGGAGAACACAGCGCAACTGGTTTCTAACCAGAACATAGATTTGACAGAACTTCGCAAAAGAATTAGGCGTAAAATCTTCGGAACAACGCCAATGAAAGTTCAATCTATTAAGTATAGATTTTGTGCTTCGGTTGATCCCGTGAGATATGACTCATTCGACATCAAAGGTCTTCGGAGCTTGGAGGCAATGGTGGAGACTCATCTTGCCAGTGAATCACCTTATCTTGAGGTATATGTACAATTTTCATCACCAAGTGATCTTCATTCGACTTCAACATCTACTGCTATTCGAGGGGAATACACGACCCCAAGCCGACACTCTGTTAGTGGGAGGCAGAATACGGAAGCGCCCGTGTTTGGTGGTAGTATGGAAAACACAACCCCTGCACGACACTCGGTTGGTGGATGGGACATGCATATCATTCCTTCGACGTTCGATGCTAGAAATACGTATTGGGGAACGTCATCAACGTCTAGTGGTTGGCAATCTACATATGATTGGGAACATTACGAAAGTTGTTTAAGAAGGAATAATGTACTCCCCACGACATCCACCGGTGAGGGGATCTTGTTCGTTGCAGATGATGGTGGGTCGGATGATGAGTTCGATGTGGATCCACCTCGAGAGCCCGGCCCTGATGGTGCGTGTTGCATTATTTTCTCAGCAGAGTCTGCTCCAACCGTACTGAAGATGTTGAAGGGGTTCGGATGAAGAAGAAGAAGATCCGCGATTCGGGCGTGACTACGCCTCCAAATTTCACACGCATAATGTCAATCTATCTCAAGATGATGCATTGGAGTTTCCTGAACTACCACACAGAAAGCGTGACCGTACAAGTTCGCCGTTGGATTCGGAGTTAACAAGGATAGTTTTCTTGGTGCATTGAAACAATATAGTATCAAGAACGGGGTTAACTACAACGTGGTTAAATCCAAACTCGATAAGTACGAGGCTAAGTGTGAAGTGCAAGACGGTACATGTTCATGAAAAATCATGGCCTCTTTGAGGAAAAGGACAGGCTTGTGGGAGATTAAAAAGTACAGAAGTCCACATACATGTCTTGCATGTACAGTATCACTAGGTGTTCAAGGTTTTTAAATAATACTGATATTACGTAATGTTGCATTATTTAACGTACTTTGTTGACAGGTGTTTCACAAGATCATCCCAAGATGGATTCATATATGTTGGCTAACTTAATAATACCGACGGTGAAGACGGATCCTAAGACTTCAGTGCCGACCTTAATTGCCAATATTCGTAGCCAATTGGGGTACACGCCCTCTTACCGGAAGACTTGGATAGCTAAGCAGAAGGTGTTGGAAAAGTTACATGGTCGGTGAGACGCTTCATATAATGAAGTGTGGCAGTGGTGTCAGGTGCTGGAGAGATATGTCCCAGGCAGCATAACAGACATTGAAACGGAACTGGCGTACTACAATGATCGATTGCTCCATGGATGCCAAGTGTTCAAGCGTCTGTTTTGGACATTTAAACAATGCCGAGACACATTTCTATACTGTAAGCCATTGGTACAAATTGACGGTACATTTATGTATGGTAGATATACGCATCGGCTATTGCTAGCTGTGATACAGGATGACAGTGGGAGAATCTTCCCAGTTGCGTTTGCAATAACACTAGAGGAGTCAGCTGATGACTGGGATTTCTTTCTATCTAGGTTAAGGAGGCATGTCTGCCCCCAACCTGATATATGCATTATATCGGATCGGGGCCCTAGAATACTAACCACAATAGAGCAACAGGGAAGCCTATGGCATCGCACACACCATCGATATTGCCTAAGGCATGTTGCGTCCAACTACCACGGGCAATATCGATCTACAAGTGAACGACGGCAAGTGACCAACATGGGTATGTAATATCTATTAATATAATTTCGTTTGTAATATTCAATTTATTCTTAATTGAATAGTGATATGTAATATTTGTTATCAACTTATATTGGCAGGGTACGAGATCAATAAGGAGTGTTTTCACGAGATGTTGGTGAGTTTGCGCTCAGTTAACGAAGAAGGCGCAAACTATCTATGCAACATACCTTTCGAACAGTGGACACAAGCATCACGACGGCCTACAATATGGTCATATGACCTTAAACTTTGGCGAATGCATAAATTACGTTCTAAAAGGAACGCGTCATTTGCCGATAACATCGGTTGTGCGAGAGACATATTTTCGTTTAGCGACACTATTTCTGAAGCGAGCAGCGAGTTATAAAGGCCAAATGCAGGGAGGCCATATATGGTGCGCGAAGGTATTGCGAGAAATTAACAAAGGGAAGGCACGGGCCAACACCATGCACACAGTGTGTCACAATCGCGACAACCTATGGTTTCGTGTGACGGAGTTTGACAAACCGAACCAATGTATTGTTGGCGGGCAATATCGTGTACACTTGAGAAATAGGACCTGCGACTGTGGGATATTTGATGCACTTCGTTATCCATGCGCTCATGTAATTGGGGCTTGTCAGAATCTCCGTCTGGATCCCATGAGCTATGTCGACGAAGTGTATAGAATAGAATACATGTACAATGTGTAGAGACACGTATTCCCACCAGTCCCAGATGAACGTAAGTGGCCGTCTGTATTGCTTGCTCCGTATAAACTGTTACCGGATAGAGAACTGCATTGCAAACCAAAGGTCGACCTTGCTCGACTAGAATACGCAACAATATTGATATCCGAGAAACGGCCAACCAACGGAAGTTATGCGGATGGTGTAGGAACCCAGGCCATACATCTCGCTCGTGTCCAAATCAGAATAGTTGATAGTCTCCTTATCATTTTTGTCTCTTGGTGGCTATGAAAATTCTTTTAATTTCTTGATAAAAATGGTGAACTTTTGTAGAAGGACTAAGTTGCAAAACAAAAAAAATAGTTATTCAATTAATCTAAAATATCACCATCATCATTATTCTTCAAAATTACGTTTCTTGCTAAATGATTATTTTTCCCCTTACGATCCTTCAAAATTCATACATTGGATCAACATCCATCTTGATAAAATTACAAATTAACCCCTCATACTTTTTCACTTATTCAATTTAGTCCTAATTCATCCATTTCTTCTTAGTTTCTAGATATAAAAAATAAAAATAAATTACAATAAAAAAATAAAAAAACAACTTTTATTTTATTTAAGATATAAGAAATAAAAAATAAATTACAATAAAAAATAAAAAAACAACTTTTATTTTATTAAAGATATAAAAATAAATTACAATAAAAAAATAAAAAACAACTTTTATTTTATTAAATATATAAAAATAAATTACAATAAAAATAAAAACAACTTTTATTTTATTAAAGATATAAAAATAAATTACAATAAAAAAATAAAAAAACAACTTTTATTTTATTTAAGATATAAGAAATAAATTAAATTACAATAAAAAATAAAAAACAACTTTTATTTTATTTAAGATATAAAAAATAAAATAAAATAAAAAATAAAAAACAACTTTTATTTTATTAAAAATATAAAAAAATTACAATAAAAAAAATAAAAACAACTTTTATTTTATTTAAGATATAAGAAATAAATTAAATTACAATAAAAAAATAAAAAACATCTTTTATTTTATTAAATATATAAAAAATAAATTACAATAAAAAATTACAATAATGACGGTAGGAATCAATGTTGGTGCCGGTCGGAATCAATGCCACATGGGGTGGTCGACGGTTACGCGCTGGATTCCTCATTCTTCTAGCTTCTGGGGGGGGTTGTGGAACCTCAGGCGGGGATTCTGTTCCTCCGGTAGAGGGTCTGGTTGTGGGTGTTGGGAGGATGACCCACATTGATAAAATATTGACTGGTGAGGTGTTTGAATCGCCCATGGCGGAGGTGTCTGAATCCCATAAGGCGAAGGAGATTGGTAAAAAGAAGAGCTCTCCGACGGTGCCTCGTGCGATCCCTCATGCGACGGCGGCCTATAGATCGGCTGGCCAGTCTGAGTAGTCGGAACGGACTCGAACCGGGCCATGTATTCTAACCTGCCATGAGACTGGGAAAAGGAAACATATAAGGGTTAGGATACATATAAGGGCTAGGGTACGCATCTGGCATAATCTGAAAAGGCTGTGATGTGGGTGTCGTCGGCTGAAGTGTTGGGCCCGGTGGATCGTGTGGGGCGCTATTGATGGGCCCGATGGTTGTGTCGCGCGCTGTTGATGGTCCCGCCTCATCATCCCTTCTCCTTGATTTAAAGGGCTCCGCGTTCCTTTGTTCACGAAGTTGCCGCCGCTCTCATCTTCTCGACAATAATACAGACTTGCCATGGATCCTAAACCATGGCATGTATTCCGGTACGCACGCTAACTCAGGAACGATGATCGATTCCAGAGTAGGTATATAATCATACTGGTTCTCCCACAATTCGATATATGCTGACCAAAATCTTGGACAATCCGTATGCAACTGCCGTAAGTCGACTTTGTGCTCATCATCGAGCACCTTAGGTGCCACGAGAATCGGTTGTCGGAATCCAAATTGACGCAGAACCCGATCTGACTGGTGCATCTCCACGGTCGCGTAGTTGATCAATGGGACCTTCACATGCCAAATGTTCGGATTTTGAAAGAACTCATCCGAAATTACTGTCCGAATTGACAGATCCTCGTATGGTGTCCATTCAAACTATATTAACATGATAAAAATATTAGTTATATACTAAATACTAAATATTAAATACTAAATACTAAATACTAAATACCAAATACTAAATACGAAATACGAAATGACTATTTTATTACGAAAATATATTTTATTTAATACTTACTTGTGCTTCCGACCGTTGCTCTAATAGAAGCCGTATATCTTCAAGCGATGTAGGTATTCCAACATAACTCGCCGAATGGTTCTACCTAATTAATAAAATTTTTAGCATACAATTATATTTTAAATCTACGTAATAATTGTAAAATATAATATTAAATTTACCTCGTTATGAGTGGGAATGTATATGGGTGGTCGACTCGAGGACGTAAAAATGGAAATCGAAACTGTGCCCATGATTGCAGTAGTGATAGGCAACCTCCGATTTTCACTTTATTCGACCGCGTCGCCCCGCACATCTCCCGATACAATTTTGCTAGCACGACAGACCCCCAACTCAATTCACCGACTGCTCTAAAATCAACAAGTTTCAGCAGCCATCTCAGATGTACGAGGTTTCGTGACAAGTCCGGCATCAGATAACCTCTAATCATCTCAAGAATGTATGCCCAAGCATACCGTATTCTTTCTATTTCGGTCGAATCATTATCCGGCTCCGGGAATGTGTCTCGTAACCAGCCCATCTTGATTCGACCTCCGTAAATGTTATCCAGAATAACACCCAAAAGCTAGTAGCATACGGTTCTTGTAACACCCCTAACCCGTATTCGACGTCGGACTCGGGATAAAGGCGTTACCAGACGGATTGGAAACTTTAACAGACAATTTCATAAGATCATACATCAATTACAATCATAGTGTCCCTTAAGTAGGTCATTGAAACCTTAAGTATGCTCGTAAATAGGTAGGGACTAAACCGGAACACATACGTAATCTCATGGAAAAATTTAAACTTTTCTAAAATATAGGAGACACGCCGTGGAGAGAGACCGTGTGCCCTCCACGGCTTCTGTAGACACCCCGTGTGTCCATCCGTGTCTATATACGACTATATCAACACGGTCCACTAGGCACGCCCGCGGCCATGGCCGTGTGCTACTAGGCCATATCTTGACTTCCCACCACGGCCACCAAGCACGCCTCAGGTGCCATGGCCGTGTGCTCTTAGCTAGCTATGACTTGCACACCACGGCTAGCCGACACCCCGTGTCGAGGCCGTGTGCTACTAAGCTACATTCTCGCCAATTCACCCACGGTCTTTAGGCACGCCTGCAGTGCCTGGCAACCGTGTAACATTATAGGCCATTTACAAGGCCAAAATGCCACCCATAAGGGTCAAACCTACAAGCAACATATATCATCCCATTTCATTCACATATAACCACAAAAATATACCAAATAGCCATCCCAAATCATGCATATTTGACAACTAAGGAAATCACACAATAATACATTTAATATCCATTCCAAACATACCAATTTGCATGACCAAATCACAATTATGCCCAAACACCATTCATCTATATACTTACCATATCATAACCATTTCATATATCAACTAATCTTACCAAAACAACTTCACATATCACATTCCTTTAAGCATATTACCAAAACATAACTAGCCAAATCACATGGCTAAGTTCGCATAACAATTCATACCAATGACTAGCCTATGCATGCCATATCTAGCCATATACATTTTCAAAGTGTACCAAAATAAGTTTAGTAGTGTGATGATTTATCCGTGACGGTCCTCGAGCCTTCAGTGAGCTTTGACGACCTATAAAACAGAAAAACACACATAGAGTAAGCTTTCCAAAAGCCTAGTAAGTCAATTATACAATCAAACTTAGCATATAAACACTCAAAACATATAATCAATCTAAATTCACTAATGGCTCAATTTCACCATCATAATTCTTCTTAGTACATTCACTTAGGCCTTTCATTCTTCAAACTCGTATATTAGTACACACTTTATTAGATCATAGCTTTTCTACCCATATAACACACTTTTATTCCCATATTCAAATACATAATTCATCTAGGTAAGTTTAAGGAATTACTTACCTTCTTATACATACATAGTGTACTTATCAAACATACCAAAACAAATATACAATTTACATATTCCTTGCTTCTAAACTTGACCATTGAACCGCTTTGTAATCTAATAGAATAGGTAGAGTGCCCTAATAATAATACAATGCCAACGTCCCGGGACGTGGTCTTAAAAGTAATCAAATATTGAAGCTCTTTCGCGATGAGGTCTTACTCGTATTCGAGATATTGATGCCATCGTCCCATATGTGGTCTTACTCGTATTCGAGATATTGATGCCACTTTGTCCCGCATGTGGTCTTACTCGTATTCGATATTGATGCCACTTGTCCCATGTGTCTTACTCGTATTCGGATATTGATGCCACCGTCTCGAGATGTGGTCTTACTCGATAACACGAATAGATACCTTTGTATTCCTAAGTTCGCATGCAGATTTCTCAAACTTATCACTATATCGACCTTATCCCAAAATACATATACATAGCATCTCATAAGCATTCATTATCATTTATAGTCATGGAAATAAACTTAATTCAATACAATAACATTTATTTGCAATATGACTTACCTCGATTCGGTTTATCTAATGGATACGGTACTTCGGTTATTTTCGCTTTCCCGCGATCTAAGTCCGCTTTCCTCGCTCTTGATCTAAACATATTTAGAATTTAACCCTTTTATTTAATAACACATTCAATTCAACCCAAAAATACTTATTTCAGGTAATTTGCAAATTAGCCCTCATATTTGCATAATTTATCAATTTAGTCCATTTTTCTCAAAACATCAAATTCACAAAATCAATACACAACCAAGCTTAGCCGAATATATATATATATATACATCATACAACCCCATACTTTTCATCAAATTGACAATTTAGTCCTCCAAAATAATATTTTCTTAATTTAGCCCTAATTAACTAAATTCATCCAAAATTCAAGAACAAAGTATGTTCATCAAATACATATCTATCATTTAACACCACAAAACATCACAAAGCTCAACATAGCATCAATGGCATTTTACACAAACATCATCAATTCATGAAATTAATACATGGGTTTTGTAGCTCTCAAAACAACGATTACAAAAATGTAGAAATTATCGAAAACCAACCAAAAACATACCTCTAATTTGGCTCTCGAATGGCCGAATATGTAAAACTCAACCCTTGCTTTCTCTTTTTCTTATTTCGGTCAAAAGATGAACTAAAAATGGCCATTTTGTTAGGTTTTATCCAATATAACATGCATAATAATTCATTTACATATTTAGCCTTTCATTAAACAAATAAAACAAACATGTAATAAGGGCATGATTGTCTTTTATTCATCCACTAACTATAAGTCGGCATAATAACAACATAAGGACTCCACCTTAACAAAGCCACAACACATTAGTACTTTAGCAAATAGCAAGCAAATTTCACATTCAATGCAATTTCATCCTATTTGTCAATTAAACACACAGACGGACAAATTAACTTACGGAAATTTAACACATGCTTAGTCACTTATCAACGGCACAGAAAATAATATTAAAATATTATACATACTCGGATTTGTGGTCCCGAAACCACTGTTCCGACTAGAGTATAAACCGGATCACATAATTCTCCCAGTGGATTTTTCGTCCCAAAAATCTTACCGTTAAATGCAGAATCGGATATTGTTGTCTCATTGAATCTTCGGGCTCCCACGTTACCTCTCCAATTCCGTGTCGATTCCACAACACTTTTACTAATGGAATCTTCTTATTTCTTAGCTCTTTCACTTCACAAGCAAGAATACGGATCGATATCTACGGAGCATTGAAACATGAAATACATTGTGAATCTTTTCTAATTCAGATGGCAACCTTAATCTATATGCAACAGGCCCGACACACTTAATGCTCTCATACAGTCTGATAAATCTCAGACTTAATTTGCCTTTCCGTCCGAATCGAAGCACTTTCTTCCACGGAGACACTTTCAGAAATACTTTGTCGCCGATCTCAAATTCTATATCTTTACATTTCAAGTTCGCATAAAACTTCTGTCAATCAGATGCTACTTTCAAACAATCTCGAATCAGTTTTGCTTTCTGTTCTGAATCTTTTATCAAATCAACCCCGTGTAACTTATTCTCACTGAGTTCGGTCATATACAGAGGTGTACGACATTTACGTCCGTATAAAGCTTCATAAGGTGCCATTTTAATGCTTGACTAAAAACTATTATTATACGCAAATTCAATCAACGGAAAATACTGTTCCCACGAACCATTAAATTCAAGAATGCAACATTTCATCATGTCTTCAAGAATCTGAATGATCCGCTCGGATTGACCATCTATTTGCGGATGAAAAGCTTTACTGAAATGCAGTTTCGTGCCTAAAGCTTCTTGCAATTTCTTCTAAAATCTCGATGTAAACCTTGGATCTCTATCTGACACAATGGATAGTGGCACCCCGTGCAATCTCACAATCTCTGAAATATAATCTATCAAGTGAATAATCAGACCTTACCGGAACAAAATGGACAGATTTCGTCAATCGATCAACTACGACCCAAATCGCATCCTTCTTTCTCGGATTCTGAGGCAAACCAGAAACAAAGTCCATCATTACTCTATCCCATTTCCATTTGAGAATCAGAATTGGTTGTAGCAAACCAGACGGAACCTGATGTTCAGCTTTCACTTGTCGATGTGATTAAGCATTTCAAACAAAGTCGAAATGTCTCGTTTCATACCAGACCACCAATAGTGTTGCTTTAGATCATGATACATTTTAGTATTTCCCGGATGAACTGATAGACGATTATCACGTGCTTCATTCAAAATCAACTGAATCAACTCTGGATTTCTTGGAACACAGATACGATCCCAGAATCTTAAACAATCATCAATAATTTGAAATTCAGATTCGGAATTCACTTCACACCGAGCTCGTCTCGCTAGCAATTCATTATTAGATTTACGAGCATCACATATCATTTGTAAGAACAATGGCTTTGCTTTTAATTCAATTATTACGTAACTATTATCACCAAATCTAATCGGACATTCGAGCATGTAAGCGCAAAACAATGATTTTCGATCAACGCATCAAGCAAATAACATTCGCTTTACCCGGATGATAATCTATCACAAGCTCATAATCTTTTAATATTTTTAACCATCTTCTTTGACGCAGGTTCAAATCTTTCTGAGTCATCAGATATTTCAAACTTTTATGATCTGAAAACACGTGACATTTCTCACCGTACAGATAATGACGCCAAATCTTAAGTGTAAACACAATCGCAGCTAACTCAAGGTCGTGCGTCCGATAATTCTTTTCATGAGGCTTTAATTGTCTCGAGGCATAAGCTACAACTTTACCTTCCTGCATCAAAACACAACCCAAACCATTTAACGGAGCATCACTGTATACAACAAATTCTTTACCCGATTCTCGGGTCAGTACTAACACCTGAGCTTCATTATGAGTTTTTAATCGATCGAAACTTCTCCGACATTTATCGCACCATTCAAATCTAACATCTTTCTCAAGTAATCTAGTCAACGGAGTAGCTATTGTCGAAAAGCCTTTTACAAATCATGGTAATAACCACTAAACCCTCTATCACCAATTCTTGTAATCGTGACTTTAACTCTTTCAACTCTGTTGGTGCCATTCTATACGGAGCAATCGAAATAGGTGTAGTACCAGGTAGCAACTCAATACTGACTCAACTTTATGAATCGGAGGTAAACCCTGTAATTCTTCAGGGAACACATCAAAATATTCACATACAACAGGTACTGGTTCAACTTTCTTTTCAGACATCTTCGAATCAATCACATAAGCAAAATATGCCTCATAACCCTTTTTCATATAACTCCGAGCTTTCAATATCGATATCATGGCAGACAATCCATTTAAATCATTAGACTCAACCCGTACAATTTCATTATTCAAATGTCTCAAATCAACAGTCTTTCTTTTACAATTTACAACCACATCATGCAATGTCAACCAGTCCATACCCAGAATAATATTAAACTCATCAAATGGAAATAGCATCAAATCAGCAGGAAAACAGATATCTCGAAACATTAATGGACAATTCTTGCATACTTTGTAACCAAGAACACTTTTACCTAAGGGGTTCGATACTTTTATAGCAAACTCAGTAGACTTTATAGGCAAAGTCTTACTGAATACTAAGTTCATGCATATATAGAAATGAGTAGAACCAGGGTCTATCAAAGCAATCACAAAAGTATCATAAAGTGTAAAAGTACCCATTATAACATCCGAGATGAAGCTTCCTCCCGAGCTCTGGATAGTATACGCTCTGCAAATGCTTCTAGCTTCGATCTCGCAGCAAAGATCTCTAGTAGTTCTCTGACTACCACCGATGTTTCTTGCATTTTGAGGAGATCTACCTCTCACAAACATTCTCGGATCTCGGGTTACGAACAATCTCTTGTTCAATGGACTGCAGGCGGTCTCGGATGAAATGGTCTAATGATCCACATCTGAAACAAGCTCGGTCATTAAATCTGCAAATTCCCGGATGCCTTTTTCCCCAATGTTTACATTCAGGTCGCTTGAATCTGACATTTCCAATACTAGTCATTGAAGTTGTTGGAGCTTTGGAGCTTAACTGTGATCTAGCTCGATCTCTACTCGAATGCCTCACATTAGCCTTTGAACGGCTATGTTCATCTCGGAATTTCTTCGAGGCAGACTGAAATGATTTACTCATAAATCTATTTTTCATATCTCTGGCTTCAGACTCAGCTTTGCATGCTCGGTCAACTAGCACTACGAACTCTTGTATCTCCAAAGTATCAACTAGAAATTTGATATCTTCATTTAGGCCATCTTCGAATCTTTTACACATTATCGTTTGATCAAACGTATTCCCGAAAGATATCGACTTAATCTTACAAACTCTCGTTTGTACTCGATGAATGCACATGTGACCTTGTTTCAATTCCAAAAATTCTTTTCGTTTCTGATCAATGAATCTCTGAATAATGTATTTCCTTCTGAACTTAGACTGAAAGAAATCCCATGTGATTCGTTCTTTAGGAACAACCGAAATTAAAGTTTTCCACGACCTATAGGCTGCATCTCGTAACAAAGAAACAACACACTTTATACATTCTTCAGGAGTCAGTGACATCTCATCAAATACTCGGATAGTGTTTTCTAACCAAAACTCGGCTTTCTCAGCATCATCATCATTAGTAGCCCGGAACTCTTCAGCCCCATACTTGCAGATCTTATCTACCGGAGGCTTATTCAACAGATTTATACCCATCACCGGAGGCACAACTGAGGTTTGAGGGGGATTAACCGGGGGCGGGGGTTGTGAAACAGTCGGGTTATACTTTACAAATTGAGTGAACCATTCACTCATCATCTGGAAGAAAGCTTGTTTAGCTTCTCCCTCCTGACCGCTAGTAACCGGTCTCGGATCAGAGGGCGCTGTCCCTTGCACGGGAGCAGGCGCATTACTTTCTACGTCGTCAACTACGGCTCTTTCGGGATCCATTACTATACAGAAATTACATTTTATACATCAGGATTCATCACACTATCACAATTCAGAAATATGGCATGTATAGCTAGACTCTGACATGCTACGTTAGTCCAAGAATCGGCTAAATCGTAGCTCTGATACCAACTAAATGTAACACCCCTAACCCGTATTCGACGTCGAACTGGGGATAAAGGCGTTACCGGACGGATCAGAAACTTTAACAGACAATTTCATAAGATCATACATCAATTACAATCATACTGTCCCTTAAGTAGGTCATTGAAACCTTAAGTATGCTCGTAAATAGTGTCCGGACTAAACCGAACACATCTGAGAATCTCATGGAAAAATTTAAACTTTTCTAAAATACAGGGGAGACACGCCCGTGGGAGGAGACCGTGTGCTCTCCACGGTTTCTAGACACCCCCGTGTGTCCATCCGTGTCTATATACTGACTATATCAACACGGTCACTAAGTACGCCCGTGTGCCATGGCCGTATGCTACTAGGCCATATACTGACTTCCCCACCACGGCCACCAAGCACGCCCGTGTGCCATGGCCGTGTGCTCTTAGCTAGCTACTGACTTGCACACCACGGCTAGCTGACACCCCCGTGTCGAGGCCGTGTGCTACTAAGCTACATTTTTCCAATTCACCCACGGTCTTTAGGCACGCCCGTGTAACATTATAGGCCATTTACAAGGCCAAAATGCCACCCATTAGGGTCAAACCTACAAGCAACATATATCATCCCATTACATTCACATATAACCACCAAAATATACCAAATAGCCATCCCAAATCATGCATATTTGACAACTAAGGAAATCACGCAATAATACATTCAATATCCATTCCAAACATACCAATTTGCATGACCAAATCACAATTATGCCCAAACACCATTCATCTATATACTTACCATATCATAACCATTTCATATATCAACTAATCTTACCAACACAACTTCACATATCACATTCCTTTAAGCATATTACCAAAAAATAACTAGCCAAATCACATGGCTAAGTTCACATAACAATTCATACCAATGACTAGCCTATGCATGCCATATCTAGCCATATACATTTTCAAAGTGTACCAAAATAAGTTTAGTAGTGTGATGATGATCCCGTGACGGTCCCGAGCCTTCAAAGAGCTTTGACGACCTATAAAACAGAGAAAACACACATAGAGTAAGCTTTCCAAAAGCCTAGTAAGTCAATTATACAATCAAACTTAGCATATAAACACTCAAAACATATAATCAATCTAAATTCACTAATGGCTCAATTTCACCATCATAATTCTTCTTAGTACATTCACTTAGGCCTTTCATTCTTCAAACCTGTATATTAGTACACACTTTATTAGATCATAGCTTTTCTACCCATATAACACACTTTTATTCCCATATTCAAATACATAATTCATCTAGGTAAGTTTAAGGAATTACTTACCTTCTTATACACACATAGTATACTTATCAAACATATCTGAAACAAATATATAATTTACATATTCCTTTCTTCTCGAACTTGACCATTGAACCGTTTGTAATCTAATAGAATAGGTAGAGTGCCCTAATAATAATACAATGCCAACGTCCCAGCACGTGGTCTTAAAAGTAATCAAATATTGAAGCTCTTGTCCCGCATGTGGTCTTACTCGTATTCGATATTGATGCCACCGTCCCGCATGATATATTGATACCACTCGTCCCGCATGGTCTTACTCGTATTCGATATTGATGCCACTGTCCCAGACGGTCTTACTCGTATTCGAGATTGATGCCATTGTCCCGATGATAGGGTCTTACTCGCCTTCGAATATTGATGCCACTGTCCCGCATGGTCTTACTCGTATTCGAATATTGATGCCATTGTCCCGCATAAGGTCTTACTCATATTCGAGATATTGATGCCACTATCCCGAAAGGGTCTTACTCGTATTCGGATATTGATGCCACTTTGTCGAGCATGGGTCTTGCTCGATAACACGTAATAGATACCTTTGTATTCCTAAGTTCGCACGGATTTCTCAGACTTATCACTATATCGACCTTATCCCAAAATTCATATACATAGCATCTCATAAGCATTCATTATCATTTATAGTCATGGAAATAAACTCAATTCAATACAATAACATTTATTTGCAATATGACTTACCTCGCATTCGGTTTATCTGAATGGGTACGCTACTCTCGGTTATTTTCGCTTTCCCGCGATCTAAGTCCTGCTTTCCTCGGCTCTTGATCTAAACATATTTAGAATTTAACGCTTTTATTTAATAACACATTCAATTCAACCCAAAAATACTTATTTTGGGCAATTTGCAAATTAGCCCTCATATTTGCATAATTTATCAATTTAGTCCATTTTTCTCAAAACATCAAATTCACAAAATCAATACACAACCAAGCTTAGCCGAATATATATATACATCATACAAGCCCATACTTTTCATCAAATTGACAATTTAGTCCTCCAAAATAATATTTTTCTTAATTTAGCCCTAATTAACTAAATTCATCCAAAATTTAATAACAAAGTATGTTCATCAAATACATATCTATCATTTAACACCACAAAACATCACAAAGCTCAACATAGCATCAATGGCATTTTACACAAACATCATCAATTCATGAAATTAATACATGGGTTTTGTAGCTCTCAAAACAACGATTACAAAAACGTAGAAATTATCGAAAACCAACCGAAAACATACCTCTAATTTGGCTCTCAAATGGCCGAATATGTAAAACTCAACCCTTGCTTTCTCTTTTTCTTATTTCGGTCAAAAGATGAACTAAAAATGGCCATTTTTTTATGATTTATCCAATATAACATACATAATAATTCATTTACATATTTAGCCTTTCATTAAACAAATAAAACAAACATGTAATAAGGGCATGATTGTCTTTCATTCATCCACTAACTATAAGTCGGCATAATAACAACATAAGGACTCCACCTTAACAAAGCCACAACACATTAGTACTTTAGCAAATAGCAAGCAAATTTCACATTCAATGCAATTTTATCCTATTTGTCAATTAAACACACAGACGGACAAATTAACTTACGAAAATTTAACACATGCTTAGTCACTTATCAACGGCACATAAAATAATATTAAAATATTATACATACTCGGATTTGTAGTCCCGAAACCACTGTTCCGACTAGGATATAAATCAGACTGTTACAGCTCCCCAATCACAAGAAGTTGCGGACCCGGTGACTACGTACCCATCCACTGGCAATCCCAATTGCAAATGCACGTCTTCCAGAGTGATAGTACATTCTCCACATAGAAGATGGAAAGTGTGCGTTTCGGGTCTCCAACTCTCTATCAACACACTGATTAGCTTGGGGTCCAACTCTCTATCGTGGCCACGTGCCAAAAACCCGCTTCCCGCAGGTAATTCTCGATCAACGGCGATGGCGGACCAGGCATATTGCGAATATAGCATTGCAACACCCGACCTACATGATCGCTTTAAAAATTATAAAATAAAAATTAATTAAAATTGCATAAACCTAAAAAATATTAAATAGTATTGAAAAATTAAAATTATAACTTACCATTGTCATTTGATCGACGGAGATGTGTTTATTGTCGAGACGAATTAATTCTCCGGCCATTGCTAATACGATCGAATATTTTTAAATGTAACAAAAAAATATTTAAAAAAACTTTTAAATAGGGTTTTTTTGTAAAAATTAAAGGACTATTGTGAAATTTGAGAGGAACTTTAAAGGAATTTGAGAGGAATTTGAGAGGAATTTGAGAGAAAGTTGAGAGAAATTTGAGAGAAAATTGAGTAAGGACCTTTGTGTGAAAAAAATGAAAGGGTGGGGGGGTTTATATTTCTTTTTTGAAAAAAATGTGACTGTTGGTAGCAGGCAAAATGCGTCCCTGAGGGAGCATTTTTGCCACATCAGCAAAGCGCGCCCTCAAGGACGCGATTTTGGCTGATGTGGCAGAAAGCGCTCCCTCGTGGACGCGCTGGCGTGGACGCGTTTTCGGGGGAAATGGCCATTTCCGGTAAATAATTAATTAGTAGATCATTTTCCGTAAATTTTGAAAAAAAATAGGTATTTTCTAGTAAATTACCCCAGATAGGGTTCTTAGGAAAAGGTGAGGAGAGAGGAAAAAATAAGGAAAAAAATAAAAAAAAAATAGATTTAACGGTGGAATAGATGGATTTAATAATTGATTGACCAATTTGATCACTTTCTTTAACGACGATGACCAAATTAATAAAAAAAATTCCGAGGTGACCAAAATATAAACAACTTGAATTTAGATTGACTAACAAGGTAGTTAGCTCTTTAAATAATTCAAAAAATAAAATATTAAAAAATATATAAAAACAGCTTAACTGATTTTTTAGCTCAGTCCATATCTATTTGCAAGTCAACAAATTTTTTACCTTATACCAAATTGGTACGCAACCGGTTTGGTTAGACAATATGGGTATGAATAAAATAGGCTTTAACATAAAATTAGGCCAATTTTAAATATCGGTTAAGCCTTAGTTTCAATAAAACTTGAGCCCAGCTTAATTTAATTTGGTTTTTAATTGTAATTTGTATCACATAAAAATTGAATTTACAATAATATATAATACTACAATATAAATATTAAAAATATGTCATTTATTTTTAAAATTTCATAATTATTTATTAAATTAAAAATAACATAAACTTTTGTGGAATTTTTTTTAGAGTAAGTTACACTTAAGGTCACTAAATTATTAATAAATTTATATTTTAGTCACTCAACTTCAAAAAGTTATAAAATAATCACTAAACTATTTAAAAATTTTCATTTAAGTCATTGAACTATTCAAAAGTTTTTATTCAAAGTCATTGGATTGTTAAGGTTTTTTTTTAGAAAAAAAAAATTTGGCTAACGAGCTCCAAGCGACGATTTGACAATCAATACAATAGATCAATACCCATCGAAAAGTAGAAAAGCATACCTTAGATCCAAGTCGATTTGATGTCAAAGATTGAAGAAGAAGAAGAAAACTATTTAGATTTTGATTCACAGATTTGTGACGTTTAAATCTATTTCATGGAAAAAAAACTAAACTGTAGAAGAAAAAGGAAAGGAAAGCTTTCGATTGGTGCAAATGATGCTAACAAAGAAGGCCATCATACAACAATGATTTTTAACAAACCAGTGACTTAAATGAAAATTTTTGAATAGTTGAGTGACCAAAACGTAAACTTACTAAATTTAGTGACATTGGGTATAGTTTTTTCAATTTTTTAAAATAATATGAGTGGGACTAAAATGAGCCTTAGCTAATAATTTATAAACTTGGATGGGTTTTAACAAAATTCAAGATTCATATTTAAGATCGAGCTAAATTTGTACAAACACAAAGTATACTAATATCATACATAAGCCCGACCTAGCAAAGAGGAACAAACACCAATTTATTGTATAGTACAGTGAGTATTGACAACATAAAATGGTGCATTTGATTTAAAACTAACCAACCATTAACCTTAAAACATTGCATACATAAGACCAACGTTTAAGATCCTATTCAATTTAATCCAAATCATACATTAACTGCCCCACACTTCTTTCTAATTTGTCCCTTATTCCCAGTAAGAACACCAATGTTCCCAAGCTTAGCCATTGATGTCCCGAAATCATTCCAGAAAAGGTAAGAATTCATGCTATAGGAATTAACCATCGCAGCGGTCTTCGAGTCTCGCATCAGGACTTGATCGGATTCGAGAAGCCCGGCATTGTTTACAAGGTTCGTGTAGTACTTGTTGTCGAACCTGTACATGCTACCCGAGTCGAGCGGGGCGAGTTTGGTGTTCGAGGAGTCAATGTTTGGGCACATGGTTTGCAAATTGGTGAGTGCTGAAGAGTCGAGCATAGGGTCCGGTTTACCTGAGCCTCGAAAGTTGAAGAGTCTATTTTTGAAAGTGAAACATTGAGCGAAACCTATGGTATGAGCTCCTGCAATAAATCATGTAAAAATGAAAGTTAAAAGGAATCCAATAATCACATTCGACTCGGATTAAATCTAGAGCCAAGGTAGATCGGACCCCTAAATGGGGAGTGAAGTTCTACTAGCATTGTTTTTTTTGTCCACAAAATTCAAATCTAAAACTTTTCTTAAAGAATATCGAGCTCCCTATCACTCAACTCAATAAACGTGTATTTCGTTATTGCATTTTTTCTTGGCTAATACCCTCAAGTGATTGTTATCCCACTTAGATCATTTTGATTAAATTATAATTTCGGTCCATCTGTTATACTAAAATTTGTGATTTAATCCTTATATTTTAATTTGACATAATTAAAAGGTGTCAACACTTTGGACTAACTAATTACATTATAAAAGTAAGAGAATCAAACCATATTAGATTAACCTCTAGGGACTAAATCCCAAATTTGAGTAGAAGAATCAAACCCGTAATTTAACCAATTACTTTTTTTTTCTTTATACTCGAATAATTTAAGGACTAATTTGTCAAGAGAAGAAAAAGAACCTGAAAGGACAACAACATCCTTAAGGTCAAGACCCTTAGATGTGAATTTTGCAGTAATATTTTCCAAAGGCTCAAAAGGTGATGGCAATTGCTCGTTAGCTGCTTGTTGACTTGCGGTTACCCCATCTCGTCGCCCTAACATTACTGGCCACGACGGCCCTCCTGCCTGCACACCAACAAAAAATATCACTACAAATAACCGAACTATGTCAGGCACATATATCTAACACTAACACTCAAGTCCGAATAACATAAAACAAATAAATGAAACATGTTTTTATAGTTACCAGGACAACAGCTTCCCTTGCTGCAAGAGTCAATATATCGACACATGAAACAGTTGATGGGCAAAACCTTTCGACATCTTCTTTTATGTTGTCTATAACTTCAAACCCTCTAACTGACTTTCGGTTCGGTAAAGCGTTCTTCTCGCCCGTCATGTCATCAGTGTCGTCGAGGAGTACCGATCCATCGCAACCCTATTAATATCATTCATAAAGCAAATTTTAAGTGTTCATAAGTCGGTTTAGTTAAAGATTGAATAATAGACTAACCAATTAGCTTAAGTTTTAGTCAACTTAACCGAGAACCAACTTAACATAGGTCGTTTAAGTTAATTAAATCAATGTTTTTTTCTTCAAAGTATGAGAAATAAGTAGGTTTGGGTTTGGATTTGGGTTTTGACTATAATTTTTATATTGTATAGATTTATTATATATTATAAATCTATTATAAGAAGAAAAATAATAACAAATAATGTATATTAAAAGTCGGTTAAGTCAATTGGTTTTGTTACGAAAATATCTATTTTAACCGACTACAAAAATCAAATTAAACATCATAATCAACTTATATATCAACTTAAGGATATTGATAATGATGTCAACCGAATTAAGATTCACTCCGGAGAATATATATATATATATTAAAGATTGATGGTAAGAGGGGGGATTACATTAACGAAACAATCATGAAAGTGCAAGCGAAGGAGGGAGGCAGCAATCCTGGTATCGTTCCTATAAGCAGCCCAGACGCCATACTTAACCATGTTGGTCAATCTAGGGCATGACCAATCGTAGAAACGATAGCTCAGCTGACTGTATCCGTATGGAAACTGTGAGACCACGACGGGGATAAAGTGGAAGACTAAAAGGAAAGGGATAAAACTAACTATATTGTGGGAGAAGAAGAGTTTGTGAGCCATGATTGTTTTTCTTTTAAGATATATCCATGGTAGTATGGTAATGGAGATATTTATATGCAAAAACCATGGGGAAGCTGACGACTTTGTTTTATTGGTTTTAAGCTTTTGAAAGTGGCCATCACACCATGTTTTGTTTAGTGGCTTAATCCTAATGCCCACCCCCACATTGACTAAAGTTTTCCTTTTTTTTATTTGGATTCGGGTTTGAGTAACTGATTCATAAGTGTTGATATTGTACTAACCTTTAAAACGATATTGTTAAGAAAAATAATTATGAATCCAAAGTAAAATATAACTATTGTTTAAGTCCGGTTTAAACCAATTTTTTTCTCAATCCTAATCGCTAATATCGGATATTAACATATGTTCGATATTAACATATTCATTTTTTTATTTTTAGAAAAATAAAAAATTATATTCTCTTATCATATTTAAATATATATATTTGAATATGCAAAGACACTTTATAAGAAAAAAATATTAAAATAATATAACCTTTTTAATTAAAGTATAAACTAAGTCTTGGAAACCTAATCTCAAGATTTAAGTGCTCAGGAAATTCTAAAGCATGATGATATGACGAGGACCTCATATTTAAAAAGTCCATGCCAAAGAATTATGCACATGTCAATTAAAATATAAACTAATAATAATAATAATATTTGCTGATCGAGTCTTACTTTAATTAGTATGAGTATTGTTGTTAATGCAGAAAGACGTGAGTTTGAGTGCGCTGAAGCACATTATCTTCCTATTTATGGGATGGGAATGAGCTATGGATAATTTTAGGCATTATGTCAAAAAAATACAGATATACTTAGAACAGATTGTTAAAATAATAATAATATTAAGTCACCATTGATTAATGATTTATTAATTTTGTTTATTTCATCAACTTAGGCTTCCTTTGGTTCACCGTTTAACGCCAGTGAAGTCCAGTTAGGTTACCAATCTCATCTGCATCATTGCTTGTTTCAAGATTTCACATTTGACTCAAAATTGGTTTCAATCTCACGATGCAATCAAACGTGATCGGAGATGAGAGCAAAGAAGCTAAGGCAATTGGGGCAGTAGGTATTTTTAACAGACAAAAATACCCATTTTTGAACATCTTCCTTCTTCTCCATCCAGGTACTTTCCTCCTACTTCTTCTATTTTTCATCTTTTAATTTTCTTTTTCCTTTGCATCAATACAAACTTTTCGTATGTCTTCTCTTCTCGTAATCACTGCTTTCGTTTCTAAGGGTTTTTGTTTTTCTTCTCGAGATTATGATTCTTAAAGCTAAGACCTTGTCCAGGTTTTTTTTTTTTTCTCATTGAATTATTTCTCATGGTGAATTAATGCAATTTCAGAAGCTTCTACCGTTGATGGGTTTGTAATTTTCTAAACCTCATAGCTTTTATGGGATTCTTTTTGTTATTATTTTTTAGCTTTTAATTTTATTTCTGTTTTCTTATCTTTTCTTCCATTGGGTTGTGGTTTCATAGTTTATGGCTTTGTGGGATTATGCTTGTTCTATTTATAGAGTTTCTTCCATTGGATTGTCATTTCTAGGCTTTTAGCTTTCTTGGGGTTCTTGTTTTTAAGTCTATTGATTATGCAAATTCATGTTCAGATCCTCGTTCGCACGCATCATGTGCAATCAAGGACATGATACCTGGATTCTTGAACTCGAGAGGTTTGGATTGAGTACACAAGGAATGGATTTTTTTGGTAAGGGTGCAGATTATAAGAGTTTTTCGTAAGCAGAAAAAGATACGCTTTTGCCACCAAATTACTTGATTTAATTGAAAAGCATGTAAATATAATTGAAGAAGTTGAAAGATCATATCCAATGCGTGCTTTTAATATGCAAAACAAAGATTTCTACAAAGACTAAAAGATATGCGAAACAACTTGATCCTGAGGAAGAAGCTAGGTACAAGCACAACACGCTGAAGCAAATACACAGTTCCGATTCGTCATCGAGAGTTAATGAGATATCTTGATGATTCTTTTAGTAAATTCAAGGATCGAAATTCTCATGAGCCGAGTGTTTGACTTGTTATGTTTCGCAACATGTCCATGTCCATGTTTATGCTAAATGCTAAATTGTTGGTGGCCTTATGTAAATTATTTGCGGGAGTTATGATATGATGGAACAAATACTCAAAGTTTACATATACACCAAGAGTGGTTGTTGGTGGCCTTATGTAAATTGTTGGTGGCCTTATGTAAGTATTGCATATGTGCCAAGGGTTATGAAGTTCATACACCAAGAGTGGTTGAGTCGATTTACTATGAATGCGTGCTTGGTTATCATATCGATAATTACGTGCCACCATTCTTTGAGGTGCTGAATTGGGAAGCTTTTGCGATTTTAGTTCAAGAGAAAGATATCCTGGTTTGAGAAACATATTGCTCTCCTTCCCGAGGAGAAATGTTTGGAGATGCACGCGAGAGTGAAGCTAGTATAGCAAAGATTTTCTTTGGCACAAAAGGCCCGTGAAATACGACTTATTTCATATGATCCTTCACTCAAGATGGTACAACAGGTTTTTCACATAAAAACCAGATAAAAGGTCTTCATTCTTAAAGTTGAGTGAAACAACTTGAGAAGCAAGCCAATGCATAGAAGTGCTGTCATTTCTCGATCTGTGAGCTTTTGATCTTTTAACCATCCGGTTTGGGCTTCAAAGTCTTCAACTATTGGTGTTGTAATAAGCGGGATGATGGAATGTGTTGTATCTTGAATTCTAACGATAATTCTTTACCGTGGGTGTATAAAATAACAATTTAATGTAAATACATGGCTTACGATTTTGATTTCATTGTATTTTTTCATGAGTTTTACTTGATGTTTGCATAATTTAATTTGCTAATACAGATCTAAACATGGTGCAAGCTGTAAAGTTAGGATAATTTAATTTGCTATTACACTCAACTATTGAAGCTATTACAATCAAGCCATTCCCGATCCATTGTAACATAAATGAGATCAAGCCATATATTACAACTTGATCTTATTGCCAAGCATTTCTACAAAGACTAAAAGATATGTAGAAACAACTTTATTGTAACATAAATGCTTCTCAAGTCAATTAAACTTGTTATATCTTTTGTTACTATTTTTTTATTAAAAACTATTCGCTTAGATACTTCAAAATTTGATCTAAGTATAATGTTACTATTTGCAAAAATAATATTTATCATTGTTATAAAAGAATATTTAACTATAAAAATTAAAAATAATAATCATTTTATCTAATGAATAATTTAAATTGATTATATAATTCATTAAAATATTTATAATAAAATATTAGAAGATACATTTTAATATTTTATTAAATGAAATTATAAATTCACATATTTTAATAATTTTATATAAGTAAAATAATTTAAAAACTTCTATTATATATAAATTCTAATCTGATGTCCTTAATAGTCATTTTATATTCTCACCTCACTGCTACAGCTGCGTTTGAATCCAAACACACACTCCACCATTGTTTTTAATCTCATCGCTACAGTATCCAATCTCACTGCTACAGTAACTAATCTCACCGCCACCGCTGTTTTTAATCTCACCGGAGGTAAACACACCGTCCATCCAAACTAAGCCTTAGTAACAGTGGAAGTGCATGACACTATCAACCCTAATCTGATGCAGGAGCATGATTAATAAATAAATACACCTCCCATCTCCATAAATTTGTCAATTTTTTATTTGGTTTAATAAGTAATTTAGTATTTAAATTTGATCCTTTTTTTGTATTTGTGTTTTTTTTTTCAATTTGGTACTTGTATTTAGGAGCATAGTCGGAATTTTTTTTAGGAGAGCAGAAATTGAGTTATATATTTTTACGAGAGTTCAAATGTAATTTTACAATTGTATTGGTATATATCTTTGTGGTTTTTAGGATGACTAAATAAAATTTTATCGTTTTGGGTGCCAAACTATAATTTTGTTTCACTTTAAGAGGGCCGGCCCTACCTACTCCCTTATATTTGACAAAAGTAATATATTTTGGTACCCAAAACTTATGGTATTAACTTTTTAGTTTAATTCTGGTTTTAGTGTTGATTTGACGAAAATTCATTTGGAAATTAATTTTCATCAAAGAAACCCTAAAACCCGAATTAAATCACAATCATCAAGTTGTATCTAATAAATTAAACACAAATTTAAACAAATTCACAATTAACACTAAATTTAAATATTAGCAATTAACTTTCATTGAATCAAACCTAAAACCTGAATTAAATATTAAATAGTTAATATTATTATATTTGGATACCAAAATATATATTTTTGTCAAATACGTGTACCGGATTGGACTAAAAAAAACACAAATACCACATTAGAAAAAGTGTCAAACTCAGATACCAAATATATATTAAACTTTTTTATCTATACTTTTTTAGGTCTCATTTGAAACATCACTTTTTTTTAACATTAATCTCATTATATGTTCTTATCATATCTACTCTTTTTGGATACAATGTCTAAAACTACCTATAGCCCATTTCTTACCCTTAAATAGGAAGATAATGTATTTTGGCGCACTCAAATCCACGTCCAATGCATTCGAACTCACGTCCTCCTACACTAGCAACAATGTCAATGCCAATTGAGCTATGATTCAATCTGCTAAACGTCAAACATAAACATTTATATATAGATTTTTTTTATATATAAGAAAATACAGAACCAAACTACGTTACATTATTCAAACCCCTTAGCGAGGAGATTTCAAAAACTTGCAACCCTTGATTAGTTATGTGAGCCAATTTGGTCAGTCTGTCAGCTTCCTGGTTCTCTTCTCTAGGATATGACAAATGCTTCAATGCTGGGTCCGTGAAAGCAGCTAAAGAATCCTCCTAATTAAAGCTGAATTTAGTCCACCTGTGGGGATCTCCTATATGACATTAGCCACTTAAAAAAAATCAAATTAGTGCTTAAAATATAATATTTAATTGATGTATATGATAATGTAATTATTAAAATATGCTCTTACGTATTAGGAATGATCGATGTTGGAGTCCTTTGGATTAAGCACAGTAGTAATTAATAAGCTCATAGGCTAGCTTAAGAGTTCTATTAATTATGATTGCTTTAGAATATGGGATGACATTCCCAATTATATTCAAGTTTTATGAGCAATAAAATTGATTGATGTTTATCTTTAAAAACAACTTTTTTAATAAATAAAAAATATATATAATTATAAATTTAATCCTTAATGTTTACATATTTTATTAATTTGATATTTTTTTAGTTATATTTGATTATTATTAACTTTTCAAAAAAGAGTCAAATCGTTTTTTTAATGAAAATCCTAATTAAAATATTAAAATTTTAACGATGTTGACATGACAACTCGTGTGGCAGTCCACTAGGTTTAGGATAGTGGGCTATTGGGCTTTGGGTTATTGGGCTTTAGGTTAGCATATGGGTCTTGGATAGTTTGGTTTGGGTTGGACAAATTTGGGCTTTGTATTCGGGTCATTTCCTTTATAAATGGACTTTATAATTAATGAACCCTTTTGTTTTTAGTTTTTGTTTTATTTGAGCCGGACGAATTTGGGCTTTTACAGTGTTCATGGGTTGGACCAAGTTCAGTTTGGGCCCATGTAAGGTATCTAGACCAATTTTTCAAGCTCGGGCATGGCCCGAAAATGGGCTTACTTTTCTGCCCAAGCCCGACCCAATTTAGGAAAGGTAAATTCGGGCCTAACCCACCCATATTTAATATTTTTAGATTAATTTTTTATTTAAAAATATTTTTTTAAAAATATAATACACTAAATGCACTAAAAAAAGCTAAAATAAAAAAAAATTAAAACACATTAAAAAGTATTTATTTCAAATATAATAAATACTTTATTATATTAAAAAAACACAAATTAATATAATAAATATATTATTGTATTAAATTTAATTTTTAAAATTTTATATTTTAGGTTGGGTTATTTAGCTAGGTAAGTTTTTTTTAGGTTTTGGGTAATGGTTTAATTGTTATTAGGTTAGTGATTTAATATAAATATAAATATATAATTATTATTCAAAATATATAATTAATATAATATTTTTATAACATTATAAATTCGGGTTGGGTCGGGTCGGGTTAGGTCGGGTTCGGGCCAAAAAAATATTGGCCAAGGCCTGACCCATATAGAAAATAGGCCTTAAATTTTACCCCAGCCCATTTTTCGAGCCTCGTATTTTTATCTAAACCCTTCTATTTTCGGGCAAGCCTTCGGACCTAGGCGGGTGGCCCGCCCCATGAGCAGGTTTTCTTCGTGCTAACAAGGCACTATTTGTCTTTTATGTTGTGTCAATAAATGATTTTTGAAATATTTAAAAATTTAAAATATTCAAAAAAATATAAAAAATCATAAAAAAAAATTAAAAAAATAGCATGAAGTACTTGTGGTCTGTCATGTTTTAGAAAAATTTAATCTTTTAGCCATATTTTGTTAAAAACAACAATTCGACCCTTTGTGAAAGGTTGATGGTCAAATTTAATTATTTTTTTTAAAGGTTGAGTGTCAAATTTAGCTAAAAGAATATGGGTTAAATTGACAAAAAAATATAAACGTTAAGAGCTAAATTTATTATTATACCTATATAAAAATGTGCCCGACAAAGCTTGTTTGGAGTAATAGTTAAAGCTTTCGTTTAGCACCTAAATGACACGATTTTAAACATTGTCATCTCATTTCCCCTTCCCCAAATGTAATGATAAAAAAATATAGAGAGATACTAAGATATAAATTGTTTCTCTAAAAGAAATTGATTTTATAATTTATGCTAAATTAAAGTATATGAATTAAATTTAAAATTTAAGTATAGTTGAAGGACCAAAATAATAATTTGACTCAATCAATGTAAAAAAAAAAAACCAAAACTTCAATTTTCTAAGGGAAGCTTGGTATAGATTTGGGGACAGCTTTTATTGTTGAGTATTATGAGAAATTGAAGTGTAGGAATTAGGTGTGGTTTAGGTTTGAGTCGCGCTAATCGTGTTGCTGTTAGGGCTTTGCCTTTCTCTTATAATTAAAAAAAATTAAATATAGGGATATTGTTAGTTATAGATTTACTTTTAAAAAGTGAAGTAGAAAATTATTTTTGAAAATTTTAGTTTAGGACTTCAATGTTTAATATTGTTGTCAAAAACTGCTTTTTAGAAAATAAAATGCACATTTTAGACTTAATGTTGTAAAATAAAACAAAAATACACATTTAATGATACTCAAATTCGTTAATTTCAATAAAAATATAAGGAAATAATTTATTATAACTCATGATTAATATTTTGATGTAGATATGTATAATTTTTAAATATTTTTAAGCAATTAATATAAACTATTTGCAAATTTAATTTGAACATATAAATCATATTTTAAATATTAAAATATAACCGTTACAAATTCAAATATATAAAGTTATATTTGAAATAAATTTCAAAAGGAAATTAATCATATACCCAATTAAATATTACCAAAAAAAAAATACTTTGGATGATAAATGAGGGTTAAAAACATCATTTTGAGTCGAACGCTTTTTCAAATCAAAGAATTATAAATTACGACTTTTACAATTGAGTTCAAAAGCACTTTTACCTTCGAAAATTTTAAGTTTAACATTACTTAAGGTTTTAAAAGAGCTTTTAACCTCAAAAGAGCTTTTAAAAAGTAACGGTAAACAAAGCCTATGTCAAGCTAAAGTATAGAGATTAAACTATAAAGTTGAGTGTAATAGAAGAACCATAATCTAACTCAAGCCATCTCGATGAGACACTCCCATTCGATTGAACCCACTGCCTCTTTAGGTAGCTTTAGGTACTTGGGCTTTCTGTAAAGTCGGGAGACAAAACCTCGACTGGGGATAATAAAGAAGTCGCCCTCTCCTTAATGCACACACACATAAAATAAACTCTTTATGGAGAAATCTTTGAAATATTAGTTATCAAAAGTCGATGAGCCCATCAATGAATTAATATTATCCTCGATTAGAGTTTCATCTTTCAACTTTATAAAATGCTTCAAGCTATTTGAAAAAGTGACAAATAGCTTAGCACATAACTACCTACTAAGAATACATTTGGTAAAAGCATTGCTTAACATAATTTTATACCCCATCTATGTTTCAATATTTTAGCCCAATAGCTCTACCCAAATATTAAAAATTAAAATTATGTTAAATAATTATATATTTTATAATTCATTTTAATAATATAAAAAAAATTCTCTAGTAAATATGAATTTAAAATCCACTTAATACTTGGACCGCTCTAGTGTTATAATTACAAATGGATTAAATCGAAAGATATTACGCATTTAAATTTATTATTATGAAGAAATTTTGTAAACATAAAGTGAAATGTGATATTTACATATAATTTTAATTAATTTGATTAATTAATAATCTTTACAATACTTTCTCTAAGGTGACCTCATCATGCAATTAGAACTGATGGTCTATTTTTTTTTTTAGTATATGATAGTAAAAATATTAAATATATGTATTCAATATTAGTATTGTTGCCAGTACAGGAAGACTGGGGTTCGAGTATGCTGAAGCGCATTTTCCTCCTATTTAAGGGTTGATGAGGGGCTAAAAGTAATTTTAAGTATTGTATAAAAAAAAAACAGATATAATAAGAATCTATAATATAAAAAAGTGCCCATCTTTAATTATATATATAAGCCCAATAAGCAAGCTCACCTACCTAGTGGATTACTCATCTAACTCAATTATTCAAATTCTAGAATTTAAATAAAAGTACCACAAATTTCTCTGTACTATATTTTGGATTACATTTTAGTCCCTCAAATAAAAAAATTAGACAAATTAACCCTTGTACGTTAGATGAGTAAGTAAAATGACCCCTTCATTAAAATTTGATATATATATATATATATATATATGGTATAATAACATATTTAGCCCTCAATCTTCATACATTTATTCAGTTTGACCCTACTCTTTTATTAGAAGTAAAATAGAAAATTTTGAAACTAAAAAGGCTAAAGAATCAAAAAAGTGAATTAAACCCTTTTAAAATTTAAAAATTATTAAAAAAATATAAAAATTTTATTAAAAAATAACAATACTGATCCAGTAATCCAATCAAGTGATGACTCATATATAAATTAATATGTTGTTGGTTAGTCCTTTTCATCAAAGAATTTATTACTTTCCATTTGAAGCTTTCATCATTATGCTATACCCATTTTAGGGATCAAAACCCATGGCTGATCTTTGAAGGAATCTTTGAAAGGAAACCATTCCACACACAAATAAATATATATATATATATATATATATATATATGCCTTTTGTCTTGTATATATATAATGCTTTTGTCATGTGAAGACCTAATTAATGTGCTTAGCATCTTCCTTTCTCCTCTTTAAAGAACAAAATATAAATTAATTCACCCAATCAGTAGAATAATTTCAATATTTATGAATTTTTTATGTATTTTTCAAATGAGTTCTTTTATTCAATATAAAAAAGATAATAAAAATATTAAAATAGAGCCATAATTATTAATTATATCTGTCAATTACTTTGCTTGTGAGGGTGACATTTTGGTCTACAATTACACAACTTTTTTTGAATTAATTTTTATAATATATGATTGGATTAGGTGTAAAGATAAATTTTAGAAAAAAATATTTTATGGACATTTCACGGTTTCATTTTAATTATTTAATAATATTTTAGTAATTTTTTCTATATTATTAACATATAATTTTAATAATTTTTTTACTCTAAATCCGGAACTTCAAACCCTTTTAAAAATTTAATCTAAATAATAAGAAGTAATTTAATTTAATCTAATCTTTAAAATAATAGAAATACTTGCCAAATACATTCATATGTATAACATTAAAAGAGGAAAATAGAGATAACTTGAATGGCCAGAAAATGTTATTTTAAAGGTAGGAATCAAAACCCAATTATTGATAAAGATACTAAAATTAGTGAAGTAATAAATGCTTTGAAGTTTTGGTAATGAATTCTATAGACAAAAAAACAACTTAATTTAATAAAAGGGGAGTTGTTTTTGGTAATTTTCTAGGAAATTTGCCAAACAGTCCTTCAGTTTGGAATTGGGTGAGAATTTTGGTGAGCTAATGTTGAAATTATTATCTTGGAATTTTTTGTGTTTCCATTATTTGTTAATTTTCAATCAAATTTTAGTTAATAAATTTGTTTTTTTTTTTTTAGTTTTTTAGGTGAAACTATTACAAAAAAAAACAAAATTGCCAAAAAGACTAAATTACACAATATGTAAATATTGAGGGTTAGAGAGTTAAATTTGTTATTATGTCAATTTTAAAAGTTGCCAATATTATTAAGTTGGAGACCAAAATTGAGTAGTTGGGTGACCATTTTGTAACTTTTCATAGTTGGGTGACTAAAAAAAATACTAATAATAGAGTGACTACTAGTATAGTTTACCCAAAAAAAAAAATTAGGAACTTGAAATGATCTGAACAAGTAATTTGATTCCGATTGCCAAACTTGAAATAACCCAAACTCAAAAAACCTCGATTGGAAAACTCAAATGGATCAAACCCAAAATGACTTCAACTTAAAATGATCCTAAACTAAAATAATCTGAACTTGAAATGGCCTAAACTCACAAAGTTACTTCATTATCCAACAAGTGCCCCAAATGCTTGTGTTGTTTTTAGAATTGCTCAAAAACATTGTGATTTAAGCAACAACTTCTAGAAAACAAGCATTAGCAACTAGAGATTCAATGTCATAGAAGCAAGTAATGGAGAAGCTATTGTTATAATGATCATGTTTCTTCTATGAAAACATTCGAATTCTCGCGTACCAGCACCGAAAGTAAAACGAAAACTCAATTCGAAGATTGAAGGAAACCGAATCCTGCAAAATTTCACAGCTTCTACTCTCATTTATAGCAAATAGTATATAGTATATATTATCAACTTCATGCTTGTGGACTCAGCTTATGTATGTATACTTTTTTATCTGCAAAATTCATGGCGGATAAACTCTATACATGGTCTTTACCGGGTTCGTGAGTACGGGTTTTCCAGCTATAGGCTTCGGATTTTGCGTCTTCTTCATCTTCCGTACTGTCACCTCTTGTTGTGGAGGTTCCTCCAGTGTTCGTAGCTAATTGGAGAGGACCTTGAGGAGAACCGGATTGTGAACTGCTACCTTTCGAAGAATCTCCATATTGATCATGGGACATCCATAGACCATTCCCCAAAACAAGGGCAGATTGATTTGCTGGGGTGGTTGTGGTCCTTGTAGATGGTGGAAGTCGTCTCGTATGAAGTCGGTATTTCTGGAAAAGCAGGAGAATTAAGCCATGGATAGAAAAAGAAAAGGTTTGCAACACCATTAATATTGGGAAGATAGTAAGAAACCGAAAGATTTCCCGATATCCTGAAAACTGAACTACGAAGAAAGAGAAAGGAACTAAGAACCAACCTGCAGATGGCTCTTAACTTCATCATTGGTCAAGCCATCTACTTGCATAAGTTCCCTAATTTGCTTTGGAGAAGCCACTGCAAAAGAACCAAAGATTATACATACATACATACATCATATATATATCTCTATGCATTTCAATGATCCCAACAAAATGATTATACATACATATACATATACATATGCATACAAAAAAAGTTCTAATCTTCTTATCTTTGATGACTTGAACAACAAGCAATCCAATCCAACCTGAAACAAAAACCGAAATTGTTCTTTGATTTCCTCACCTTGAGAGCCACCTAATTGCTGCAAGGCATTAACAAACCGGTGATGTAACTCCGATGACCAACACCTCCTTTGCTTCCTAGTAGCCTGCTGTTGTTGTTGCTGGTGATCGGATAAGGGCTGCAATTCGGACCGGAAATTCACCTGACCCTTCAAGGAAGAACACGAAGCTGCTCTACTACGGCTCATCCTCGATTCCGTAAAACCCAATTCCACTTTCGGATTCTTGATTCCCGGAGTGAGAATCGTTAGTCCGTGAATTGGTATCTCCCTTTTCTCTTCTTTCTTCACTGCAAAACTCAAATTTGCCTTGAATGGCATAAAACCTCTAACTTTTCCCCTGTTTTTAAATGGATCCCCATGGTTTCTCTGTTCATAAACCAACATAAATATTAAAAATTTTAACAAATTAAGTATAAACCACAAACTTTTTTCTTTAAAAAGCTACCTTAGTATCTAATTTATCATCAATGGAACTATAATCATCATCATCAGTGTTCCAAAGCTGAACAGAACTCATCCAATTTTTCTTAGAATCATCTTCTTCTTCATCATCACTGTGATTATTATTCTCCTTTCGATTGTTCTTCAATGGAATAAATTCTTCTAAAACAGGTTCAACATTTCTTCTTCTAACACATTGCGTTGATTCCTCTTTCAAAGCTAAAATCGCTGCCAATCAAACAACAAACCAAAAATCCACAATTAAATAAAATTTCAAACATAAATCACAAAACGAAACAAAACCCAATTTAATTTGATTTAAAAGAAAAAAAACGAACCATCATTCAAAAGAAGCATAGAAAGAGGAAGTTCACGTTTAAAACCATCGATCTTTCTCATTTCTTCTTCTAATCGTTTAACAAAAGAATCAAGCTTTGAAATCTTATCGGAAACGCTTCCCATCAATGAAATTTCCTCGAGAAAGTTACTGATCGTTTTGGGTATAAATTTGGGTCTGAAATCCAAGCTCAGTTCTGATGGAACCGAACCCATTTTTTCAATTTTTTTTCTTTTCGATTCCTTTTTGGGATTTTTTTTAAAAATGTCTGTTTGAAGCTGGGGAAAATATAGGTCAAAAAAGAAGGAACATATATATAGAATGAAAAGGAAGCATTTTTTTCGTTAAATTATTTAAGTGTTGAGTGAAAAAGAAGCTTTTCTTTTTGGGTGTTTGGCAAGAGACAAAATGAAAGAAAGAACAGTAAAAATTTTCTGTTTCCTTGAGAAGAGTGAAAAAATTATAATTTTTTTTAAAAAAATTGGGAAATTTGAAAGGCGAAGATTCTGTTTTGCGGTTTTTGGGTTATAAAGTCACTTTCGCGTCGTCGCGTATCTCGGTCATCACTCGCCTATTTGTCCGAGTCCACTCACCCTTTTACCTTAATTTAACTTAAAACAAAGCTTTTTAGTTTTAAATTTTTTCCCATAATAATTATGTTTATATATATTTTTTCTTTTTATGGAATTTTGCTTATAACTAAATAAATGAAAGGGTATTAATTTTTTTAATATTTTTTAATAATCTCATTATAAATTCTGATTATATCTGTTTTTTTTACACAATACCTAGAATTATCTATAACCTTTTTTTAATCCATAAATAGGAGGATAATACGCTTCAGTGCACTCGAACTCACGTCCTCCTGCATTGACAATAATGCCCATGTTAATCGAACTATGACTCAATCGACTTCTTTTAATGTTACATGTAGAAGTATAGTTATAATTATAAATACAAACAATATATGTTGAAATAACTATAATCAAAATTAAGTATTATAAAATATCGTGAGCTGATAATTAAGAATATTTTTAGAGATAACTCATACGTGGTGAGATTTAAGTTACGATAAATTTGAAAAGGACTCATATATGATTTACTCAAGGGTGAAATCAGAAAATTTCGGTTGAGGGGTCAATATAAGAATATAAATTGTTGGAGTGACCAAATTTAAAATTTATACGCTAAAAGGATTAAATTGTATAACTAAATAATAAGGGTCAAAAATTGTAATATACCCATTTTATCTACGGGGGCCAAGACGCTTGTTTGCTCCTTTGGATTCACCCTTAAATTTACTTGCGGGACTCGAACCTAGACCATAAGGGTGACGCTAGAGGGTGTAAGTAAAGGCCTTACCCCTCATTGAATGGAAAATTTCTCTTTTAATCTCTTAAATTTTAATTTTAATTTTTGGCTCGTTAAAAATTAAAAAAATTATAATTTAATCTCTCAAGAAATTGAAAACTTTTATGTTAATTTAATAAAATTATATTTTATTTTTTAAAAAAAACATAATTCAAACAAAGCTTTTTAGTTTTATTTTTTTATAATAATTATTTTATAACTATTGCTTTCTTTCTTTTTTAAATGGAATTATGTTTATAACTAAATTGTTATAATAAACATCGATAATGACGGTAGAACGATCGCAAAGCAATAAAAAAAGAAAAATAAGAACACACAGATTTTACGTGGAAACCCTTTCGGGAAAAAATCATGAGCAGAGGAGAAGAAATTCACTAATATTGAAAACCGAATAATACAAGAGGAGTTCCAACTACATTTATTTAAAGGTTGAAAAACATTGTTCTAATCAAAGCCAAATAGTAGAAGTGTAGTTTTATACAGATTCAACTTGTGCTGTATGGTCTGTATTTATTTTTTCAATAATTAAAATCAAGCGAACAAGGGATTTATAATTGGAATATTTCTAAAAGGAACCTACACATGGTAAGATTTAGATATAATGTAACTTTTGGTCTTTGAATTTAGCAAGTAGGTTCACATTGGCTCCTAATTTTTTTTTTCTTTTTTTAATCCCTATTGATCTTTGAACTTGAAAATTGTTATTTATTTAAGCCCATTCTGTTAATGATCGCGAAAAAAATGGAATAATGTAACTTTTGACCCCTAAACTTGACAACTAGGTTCACTTTGGTACCTGTACTTTTTTTGGTCTATTTTAATACTTGAACTTGAAAAAATCTAAAAGTTTGATGATGTGGCACTTTGAGTTTGAAAAATAATTTTTTTAGATGATGATATGGTACAATATCAGAGTGTTATATTCAGTGTTTTAATAATCAAATCCATGGTTAAACAGGTTAGATCATTAATTATTATTCAACCAATTCGATCAATTCGACTGTTGGACCAACAATAATTAAAGAAATAATTAAAAATTCTATAATTTTTTTTAAAAAAAAAAGTGAAAGGAAAGATAAAACTGGTTTTACTTGCTTTTTAGATTTTTATAATTTTATAATTATTTATTTAATTATTTTTTATCTGACGGTAAAACCGGTTGAATTGTGAATTCGTGATCTAACTTGTTCAACCATATGTTCGATTATTAAAACACTGAATATGCCCACTCTGAGATTGTACCATATCATCATATGAAATTTTTTTTATTATTTAAGTGATAATGTGACACAATCTCCGATTTTCAACACTGACCGTTAAATCAACTTAGATCTAACGTATGTTCTTCTACTCTTCGATGGGTACTAATCCACCATATTGATCATCGAATCGTCGCTTGGAGCTCGTTAGATGGATTTAAAAAAAAAAAAAAACTTAACAACCTAATAATTTAAATAAAAACTTTCAAATAGTTCAGTGATCATTATGTAACTTATTGAAATTGAGTGACCAAAACACAAACTTACTAATAGTTTAATGATCTTACGCTGAATTTACCTTTTTTTTACTTAAACTTTTGAAAGAAAAATGAAAATCTAGCTAGGCAATAGTGCTAGCAAAAGCAAAGAAACTTTGCAGTAATGCATATGTGGGTGTCCTTTTCCAAACTCTTTTTTTTTTTTTCTTCCACAAAGATTTGTTGCATTAGGCCGCCATATATATTAGAACACATCCACCATGTAAGAAATATGTTTATGAAAAGTTAGATATAAAAAATAAATGATATTTTAGTTGTGATGATAAAAGTAAAGATATTTAATACTTTCATGTTTTAGGTTTAAATTTATTATGTAAATATTCTTCCATTTTTATATAAAAAAATAAAAAGGGTAAATAATCTCGTTAGTCACTCTAAATATGGGTCATCCTTATTTTGGTCATTCCAAATTTTTTTTTAAATTTGGTCATCACAAAATAGAAATTGATCAAATTGGTCACTCTACCATTAAATGGTAATGTAAGACTAACGGTGCATTTCCATGTTAGTCACTCTAAAATTAGGCAAACTACCCGTTAGTCACTTTAAATAGGGGTTGTTCCTATTTTGGCCACCCAAATTTTTTTCATTTGTTACAAATGCACCATTAGTCTTCCATTACCATTTAAGGGTGGAGTGACCAGTTTGATCAATTTCTATTTTGGGGTGGTCAAATTAACAAAAATGAAAATAAGATAACCAAAATAGGAATGACCCATATTTAGAGTGACTGATGGCATAGTTTACTCAAGATAAAATATCCTAAAAATAATATAATTCATTTTGTAAAACAATGATATTTTAGTCATTATCCAACTGAACCGGTGTCCGGATGACTCGTGAGATCAACTAGAGATGCACATAGGCCTTGTGGGTGGCTCAGCTCGCTTAGGTCCGGATTTGAGTTTATATTTTTCAACCCTGAGCCTACCCTATCTTACTGTTTAAAAATAATAAAAATATATAAAATAATTTTTTTAATAAAACTTATATATTTTTATAATTAAATTTAAATAAAAATAAATGTTTTATTAGTTTTAAACAGTAAAATGAGTCATCTGGACGAACTTGGATGAGCTTGAAAAATTATGTTGGAATCAGGTTTTAGCCCGACTCATGAACACCTCCACCAACAATTAAACGAGATATAGTCTAAGATCCAAGGTTCAATCTCTTGCGATAACATGTTCCTCTCCATTAAAAAAAAACATATACCCAAATCGAAAAATTAAATCCAAAGAACAAAGATGAGTTTCTTTCAAACAAAGACACAAAAATTCTACCGGTAAGTGTTAAGTGCAATGGTAAAGTACAGTGCATTTTTTGAAAGAGAACTCAAGTTCGAACCCTAAAAACAACGTCACTAAAAGAAATTGCCACAAACTCTAAAAATATTAATTTTCATTAAATCGTAAAACAAAAATAATTATAGTTTTGAAGGGAAAAAAATTAAAATTCTTTACTAAAAAAAAAAAACTCCCATCTCCAAAAGCATCTTTCACGTGATGATAAGTTTCACTGTTTCACTGTCATGACATTTTTTTTGTGACCCTTCTTTCTCCTTCAAAAGGGTATCTTTTCATTATGAACCAAAAAATTAAGGGGAAATTTAGGGGAATATGCCTGTTTGAAAAAAAATATTATAAATTTTTTAGTGGTAATTTAATAATATTATAAATTTTTTAGTTTATTTCATTGTCTAAATTAATTAATCCTATTTAATTTTATAAAAAATTACAAATTTTAAAAATGTCAACGCCTCTAATTCGTTTGGATCACAAACACGTATTCGACGTCTAATTACAAATGGTAAGAAAATGTTATTATAATTTTTTTTATTTTAGTTAACACCATTATTAAGTTGCTAATATTATTATATTTTTTACTTTTTTATGTTTATATAATTAGGACGAAGATCGAATTATTGAAACATGTATACACAATTTAAATGCGAGAGCATCACGTGTTATTGAACAGTACTTGAAAGAGGCGAGATTCTTACACGTGTCCCGTATGCTCGGTAGGGCTAAATTGGAGCCTGCACTTATTAGTGCTTTGTTGAAGAGATGGAGACTCGAAACACACACATTCCATCTTCTGTACGGTGAGTACGATTATACTCGAGGATGTGACATTACAACTCGGTCTACTGATTGATGGGGCAATCGTTATGGGGTAGTGCACATTGGGGATTGGAGGCTAATTTGCGACCAACTATTAGGCAAGGTGTCGGACAAGTTTCGTGGTAACCGAATAAATATGAAATGATTAGAAAATAATTTCTCACATCTCGACAACTCTTCTAATGCAGTTGAAATACAACAAATTGCGTGAGCATTCATACCGAGGTTGATCGGGGGTCTTATCTAATGCCAGACAAATGTCAAAATCTGGCA
This sequence comes from Gossypium sturtianum, assembly GCA_025698515.1. Lineage (NCBI taxonomy): Eukaryota > Viridiplantae > Streptophyta > Magnoliopsida > Malvales > Malvaceae > Gossypium > Gossypium sturtianum. The sequence continues at coordinate 3,151,060 of CM046946.1, read as the reverse complement.
CATTTAAGATGGCTCATACAACTAATCAACCTAAAAGAAGCCGGACAACTTAGTTATGGATCAGTTGTCTTGGCTACATTACCAAGAGATGCGTTAGACAACTGAAGCACAAAAAATTAAAATCGGTGGTTGTATGCTCTTTCAATCACGGGTATGACATCGCTTACCATTTTTACGTCCCCGAGTAAATTTCCCTTATCAATTCCTAATTATAATAAGGTAAGATTCATGTAATAATATAATTATCATATTATTTTTTTATTATTATATTTTTAGAATAACATATTATTTGAATAGATGGAACAATGACATAAGTCATGTGGAAATGTCGAATGAGCTTGAAGTTTTGAAATTTTCAATTATATAATAATTACGTAAGGATTTGAAATTTAATATTAGACACATAATGAAATTTATAATTTTGAGACAAATTATAAATTTTATCCCGAGATTCTTGAGTTTTTAAAGAATTATTAAACTTTTCTCGATTTTTCAAAATTCAATCCAACAATTAATTTTTCTTTAATTTTCCTTCAAGTTTAATTGGACGGCTATAGGTAGTGTTTATGCTAGCATGGAAGGAGAGACTGAAGCTTTCCCCCTCTCTCCTACCACGTTAGCAAAAAACGCTTGCAGAGAGCGTTTTTGCCACCTGTACTAAAATCTGTTTATTCCCCTAATTATTTTTTAAAATCGATATATATATACCTAATTTTATCAAAATTTAAGGGTATCTTTTCTCCCCATTATTATTTGTTATTTTCATTTTATTGATTTATTTTTAAAAAATCCCATTGTCTTGAGGGAATCTTTTTGAATAATGAAAAGATGTTGCAAAGATTTTACAATGTTGTTTTTTTCTTGCTTTGTTTCTAAGGCTGTCTATGTCATTTTTTTAGGGGTTTTTGGTCTGCTTCTTAAAAGGAGCTGTTGAGTGCCATTATTGTTCATGCTTTGTCCTTGATAGTATTCCACTTTCAATGGCCTTTCAATTATGAATGAGAAAAAAGGAAAAAAAAAAAAAAAGAGAAATTGAAAATCACTTTATATTTACAATAATTAAAATGATTTTATATAAAAATATTTTTTAAAACACTATATAAAAGTTATAGATTATTTTTATTTACTTGAAAAATTAACTTTTTCAAAAAAAATTATGAAAAAAGATTTGAAATTTCATCACATAATATTCAAAAGTCATAAAACACAGACTATTTTATACATTTAAGACTATAGTAGTTAATTTTATTTGGTTAAATTTAATTACTAGTCCTGAACTATGCTTGTAAGAGTTAGTCCGTATTCTTCTCTTGACGCAAATGATAGTCGTTAATCCATTAAGTGAATTTTTATCGAGTAGTATGTGAAACTAACAAGTTAACATAACATTACACATATGATAATATGTTTGCCGTTTCAAATTTTGGAAATAGTAGAACTAACTTATCAAATTTAATGGTTATTGTTTGGGGAGGACTAAAGTTTTAAAATTTGAAAGATATAAAGACTAAAATTGACCAAATTAAAGTATAGAGACTGAACCCACAGCTTTCGCAATGTCCATGGACTGACAATAGAATTTAACATTAAATAATTGGTTTAAATATGTTTCAAGTTCATTTACTCTTCGTCATTTAGATTTTGGTCATTTTATTTTTAGGAATTTAATTCCTATACTTTTCATATTTCAATATTCAGGTTCAATAATTAACACCTTTAAAGTTCTCTTGCCAAATTTACCGGTGATATTTTGGAGGAAAAACCCACTTAATAATCATATAACAAAAAAAAAAATTGTAATGAACTTGAATTTACGAAAATATTTTTAAAATGGTAATAATTGAGCTTACATTTTTATACTATTAGTCATTATATTATGGGTATATTTTTATTTTGGTCACTTAATTAAAAAAATTATAATTTGGTCACTAAATTATTTAAACGTTTTCATTTAAGTCACTAGGTTGTTAAAATTAATGCCATGTAGCTTTTTTTGTTTGTATTGTTTGCACCAATCGAAAGCTCACTTTATCTTTCTCTTCTATAGTTTAGTTTTTTTTTTTTCATAAAATAACTTTGGACGTAAACTTTTTTCTTTGATCTCCAACACTGATCGTCAGGCTAACTTGGATCTACGGTATGTTTTTCTACTTGTCGAAGGGTACAGATCCACCATACTGATCATCGAATTGTCGCTTGGAGCTCATTGACGGAATTTAGAAGAAAAAAAACTTAGCAACCCAGTGGCTTAAATAAAAAATTTCGAATAGTTTAGTGACTTAAATGTAAACTTTCGAATAGTTAAGTGACCAAATTGTAACTTTTTTTAGTTAAGTGACTAAAACAAAAACTTACTTATAGTTTAGTGCCAAAAAAAGCAAAAATTAATTCGAACTTCAATGATATAAATCAATTAAATTACCTCTCAATAAAAAGTCAATTGAATTAAATAGATATATGATAGTCGGAATAATTTCTTTTGAATAATTTCATTATAGGTTCTGATCATATCTACTCTTTTTGACACAATGCCTAGAACTATCCATATCCCCTCCCCAACCCATAAATAGGAGGAGGATAATGTGCTTCAGCACACTCAAATCCACGTCCTCCTATATTGGAAACATTGCCTATGCCGATTGCCAATTGAGTTAAGACTCAATCGATAGTTAAAATAATCTAACGAAAATTTTATTTTTAGTGATGGGTATTGAGCCATCATAATTGATCCAGTGGGGACCGTAAGACTCCAAATTTTTGAAAATTTTCAAAAATTTTAATTAGACTTTCAATTTTTTTTAAAATTCTCGTCATAACTTTTATATATATATACTTTGAAATTTTAATTAAACTCTTTTAAAATTTCTGGAAATTTTCATTAACCTCACAAAAATTTTAAATTTTTTTTATTATACCCCAAATTTGTTTAAAAAGTTCTTATCAACCTCGTAAAATTTTTAAAATTTTGTATTAAATCCCTCAAAACTTAATCTGAAAACAGAATCTTTGATGATGGCATAACCAAAGACAGAAGAATGTTGGGAAACGCATGTTAAGTAGTAAACACAAACCGGTGTCGAGTTTGAACATAATTTGGCTAAAAAGCCAAACCAGTTGGACACCACCATGCATGATGCACCTACATCTCAATACCATATGCTTTTGTTGCCAAAAAAGGATCAAACATGTTATGAAAGTTGTTTTGACCTTTGTTTGGTCCCTCGAAGACCATGATTGAATAACAATGCTAGCTTTATAAATATGCCCACTTTCAACTTGTTCCAAAGTGGGTGCCTTCCAATTTAGATAATGTATCTCATAAATAAAATACGAAGAAAAAAAAATATAATACAGGCCGTACGATGTGAATATATAAATATGTTCAAAGAATTGTTAAAAATATTGAAAGGTGACATCATGGGATCGTAACTTTGTTATTGAGTGAATGTCTCATTGAGAATAAATTTTTATGTATTACTATCAAACCCAAAACAACACGAGATTCTTTTTTCCCCTGACATTATACTCTTTTAGATAAGAGTGGATTGTATTTTTATCGAGGGTCGATGTTGATTTAGGGTGGGTTTGGATGGGCGATTGAGTGCGGTACGGTGCGTTTAGTTTACTTTTTGTCTCACGCTACAGTATCTAATCTCACCGCCACCGCTGTTTTTACACTAACCGCAGGTAAACGCACCGCCCATCCAAACCCACCCTTAGAATAAAAGAAAAAGTTACAATCCCAAGCTAAAGCACACTATCTTAATACACACCATGCTGGGAGACATAGTGGGTAAGTGTCTAAGACACCATGATGTAACACTTGCATTTGGAATTTAGTTTTTTTTTTTTTTTATTTTAAGATTTTATTTTTCGAGTTTAAAAAATATTGTCGAAACCATTTTTAGGATTTTGGTAAAAACGGGGATCGACTTAAAAAACGGAAATAGAGTCGCCACCAATCCTTTTTGCTTTGGTTTGATCGGATCACCTTTTAAAACATTTTATTTCAAAAACATTGATTTTATTCTACGAAATTTAAGAAAACGGGTTTGGGAGTCGGTTACGTACGAGGAAGGATTAGCACCCTCGTAACGCCCAAAACTGGTACCGGATTGATTAATTATTGTCCTAATGTCGAAAATTCGAAAAGATTTGAAAACATGATTTCTTTAAAAACTTGAACAATTTGAGTTAAAATTAGAGATTTCTTTGTTCCGAAAGAATACAAACATCACATCCAGCATGTTAGGGCATGATATTTTAAACCCTCGTAACCAAAATCATCTCATGATTTACAAAATTTTATTAAAAGGATATTTAGTTATTTAGTCAAACGGAAAATCGAAACCCAGCACGTTAGGGCACTATTCCTCGAGTTTCTAAATACAAAACATTGCCTTATTTAAAAAAAAAAAACTTTAGATAAAATGCAGTAATTTACTAAATAAATATGAAAACTCCTCATGCAAGATTAAACTTTTTATACTATGACATATACCAAATAATAAATAAATATTGCAAAATAAAAAATAAAAAACATTGTTTACATATTTGAGATAATAAATAAAATACGTTTTGAAATAAATAAATGACTTATAAATTTAAATAAAAACATATTTATAATAATCTAATACATATAAAACTACATATTTAAGAATAAACAATATATTATACAAAATTATATGCAACATTAAGGATAAAATAATTTAAAAGTTATATATAAAATATAATATAATATAATAATGTATAATATATAAAATAAAAATATAATATAATAACTAATATATAAATTTTTAAAATAACATACAATATATGAATAATATTGAAAAATAATAAATAATATTAATTTAATATATATATATATATATAATAATTAAAAATAAGAATAAAATGAAAATAAAAAGAATATATAAAAAAATCAAATGAGTAAGAATTAAATTAAAATAATAAAAAAATTAAGGTTAAAATGCAAAAATGATGATATTGGAACGCGCGCCTGAATGCAGGGACCTATTGGGCAATTTTGCCCTATCTATTAAACGGCACTGTTTCGATATCAGGCTTTAAATGGCCCTAGGGACTGAATTGGAACAAAAGATAAGTTTTGGGTCAAAATTGAAAATAAGGAAAAATGCTATTGTAAATTTACAAAAATGCGGACGGGCTAAAGCAGCAAATAACCCATTTTATAAAAACGCGCGGATCCTCCTTGCGGGTCGGGTCAGTGCGCGGGTTGGCCTTTATATGGTGCCGTTTTGAGGCCTCTGAAACAGGCCCTAAACGACGCCGTTTCATCCTTTTATAAAAACCAAATTTTTTTCTTTTTTGCTCATTTCTGCTATCATTTTCAAAAAAAAAAAAAACAAAGCCTTCCCCTTTTCAAAAAAAATGTAAGTTTTTTTTCTTTTTCTTTTTATAAATGTATTATATATATATGTTATACATATGGTCTCAAAAAAAATAAAAATAAAAAATACAACGTTCGAAAATGAAAAGAAAAAAAGAAAAATAAATAAATAAAACAAAACCCTTGCTGATTCGGTTGTTTTTTTGTGTTGTATTTATGTGTATCTTTTGTATATGCGTGTATATTGTGTCCTTAGTTACAGAATAGGTCGGGCTTTTATAGCCTTGAAAATAAAAATAAAAAAGGAAATACATTGTTTCTGCCATTTTGCTGCTGTTTCTTTCCTTTATTATGCAGGAGAAGCGTGGATTCTGGCGGCGAGGAGCTGTCCGCGCGTTGATGGCGGCGTGGTTCGCGCGGATTGAGGCGTGATCGAAAGCTGGACGAGGCTTGCGGCGCGAAGGCTAGGCACTTGCGGCTCCTAGGGTTTCAGAAACCCTAGGTCTTTTGATTTCGGTTTTGGGTGTTGGGCCCTTTTGGGCCGTCTCTGTTTTGGGTTTGATTTGGGTCTGGGTAGGCAGTTTTAGACCGGGTTTGAGGGTGTAATTGGGCTAATGGTGTAATGGGTCACTGGGTCGTCCGTTTGTAAATGGACTGTAATTATTTGGACTTTGGTTTTATTATTTTTTCTTTTGTTTTTATTATTTTCTTTTTTTTTGTTTTGGTTTTCACGAGCCCGGGCAAAATGGGCCTCTTACAGCTGCCCCTCTTTGCTCATTATTGTGAAACGAGAATAGAGCAAAGACAATAGAAGGTCCAATTTTGCCTGGTTTTTGCCGAGCCCTGACTTTTTGATCCTCGCCTTCTTCAAATGGCTCCAACTCCACTGCAACTTTAACGGTATTGGAACTTCATTTTTTAAAAATAAGTCTGATGGCTTCAATCTGCTTCACTGCAACTTCAGGAAGGCAGTATCCGCTATCTTTCAATCTGCTCCACTGCAACTTCAGGGAGGTCAGACTAGTATCTTCGATCTGCTTCCTGCAACTTCAGGAAGATAAGATCTGTTGTCTTCAGTCTACTTCGCTGCAACTTCAGGAAGACAAGGCTGAAAGTGTCTTCGATCTGCTTCCTGCAACTTCAAGAATATGAGATCTGTTGTCTTCAGTCTACTCCGCTACAACTTCAGGGAGGCAAGGCTGAAAGTGTCTTCGATCTGCTTCCTGCAACTTCAGGAAGATAAGATCTGTTGTCCTCGATCTGCTCCACTCCTGCTCAGTGGAGATAAGATCTACTATCTTCAGTCTGCTCCATTGCCGATACATGGAGATAAGACTTGCTGTCTTCGATCTGTTCCACTCCTGCTCAGTGGAGATAAGATCTGATATCTTCAGTCTGCTCCATTACTGATACACGGAGATAAGACTTGCTGTCTTCGATCTGTTCCACTTCTGCTCAGTAGAGATAAGATCTGATATCTTCAGTCTGCTCTATTGCTGATACATGGAGATAAGACTTACTGTCTTCGATCTGTCCCACTCCTGCTCAGTGGAGATAAGATCTGATATCTTCAGTCTGCTCCATTGCCGATACATGGAGATAAGACCATAATCTTCAGCCTGCTCCCTTGCTACATTAGGAAGATAAGGCTAGTGGCTAAAATCTGCTCCCTTGCTACATTAGGAAGATAAGATTCGCCAAATTCGATCTGCTCCGCTACCACTTAGGGAGATAAGATCTACAATCTTCAGTCTGCTCCTTTGCTACATTAGGAAGATAAGATTCGTCAGATTCGATCTGCTCCGCTACCACTTAGGGAGATAAGATCTACAATCTTCAGTCTGCTTCCTTGCTACCTCAGGAAGATAAGACTACAAACTTCAACCTGCTCCCTTGCTACCTCAGGGAGATAAGGCTGGTGGCTAAAATCTGCTCTCCTGCTACCTCGGAAAGATAAAATCTGCCAAATTTGATCTGCTCCACTACTGCTAAGGGAGATAAGATCTGTAAATTCACCGATGTTGCTACACCGTCCTCTAAGGGACATGTCTTGTAGACTCGGTTCCATATGTTTATGCCAACTGATTAGGATGCTATAATTGGAATGAATCTAATGCTCCTAACTAAATGTATTACGGACGACACTTGCATGAATGCAGAATGTCATGAGAATGATCCTATTTTTTAAATGTATAATGATTTGGATGCAATGATCGGAATGAATCTAATGCTCCTAACTAAATGATATTAGGGATGACATTTGCATGAATGCAGAATGTCATGAGAATGATTTTCCTCTTTTTTTTCTTTTTTCTTTTTTTTTATGTACAACGGTTAGGACACAATGATCGAAATGAATCAAATGCTCCTAATTGGAAATGTATGAAATGCATGAGAATGATCCCTTTTTAATGTTTTGGGTTGTCACTGCTCATAGTTCATCAAGGTTCAATCACTGATGCGTTACCATGCTTTCTCGTTCAGCTGGTATCTTTGACAGAAAACCCAAAGAAACGATCATATTCTGCTCAGCAAGCTTGCCCCGCTGTAATTTCAGAGTCCCTTCCACTGTACCTTCGGGGACATAAAGTTTGTACCTCCTACTGCAACTTCAAGGGAATAGCATTTAATTTCTTCCATCCATCATGTTACCACTCAGAGGTATGAAATTTGTATCATCCCCAATCAATTTGATCTGTTACACCATTCCCTGGGTGTAATGACCATATGTATGAATGCAGGGTATCATTTTTTTTTCCTGAGAATGATCCCCTTTTACACTTGGGTTGACATTGCTCGTCATTTGTCGAAATGGTATCACCGACGAAATGTCTTATCCAATAAAAATCCGAAAAGCTAATCATCTTTCAATATTTCCAACCCTTAGGCTTGGTGAGTTCTAAACAATAGTCCTATTTCAGATTCTCATATTATTTAGAAGCCTCCAGAGTAATATGCGAAACTCCTTTTATGAAAGTATTATTAGTCCATTAATCGTTATTTCAATATAAAATGCTTGAAAAAGATCACAACAATGGACAAGAAATAAATTAATCAGGAGCATAGCTCGAAACAAATAAGTTAATCAAAGATAACGAAGGCAATAAAAGAAAATTGATCAGGGTGTATCTTGAAAAGAAAAAAGTAATCAAAGATAACGAAGGCAATAAAAGAAAATTGATCAGGGTGTATCTTAAAAAGTAAAAAAGTAATCAAAAATAACCAAGACCATAAAAGAAAATTGATTGGGGTGTATCTTTGAAAAGAACAAAGTAATCAAAAATAGCAAATTCAAAATGGGTAAGATAGAAACTAGGTGCCCCAGATATCGCAGCCTAAGCTTCTCTGTACAAACTTCTTGAGGACCATTTTGAGCTCAATACGTGTTTAGAGGATCCGGAGCACTTTGTCAATGCCTCAAGACGTAGCATACTTCCTCATTGTTAATTCAAGCATAGCAAGACTACCACATGCCCTATCTTTGATCAAAATTTGAGCCACCCTTTTCGGGTTTTCGGCTCAAAACCCCTTTGGTCTCAAAGCGCACTTTGCGGGTTTTCGCTTTGGCCTCTCCTCTTTTCTTTCTTTTCCTTTTTTTTTTAAATTTTATTTCAAGGCGCCCTTTGCGGGTTTTCACCTTGGCCTTTCCCTTTCATGTAAAATAGTTCTTGACTGAACCTGAATTTGCCGGATTTGGCAAGTCTGCGCCATCCGTCTCGGTCAATATCAATGCTCTTCTAGAACAAGTCCCTTTTTTACTACATAAAGTCCTTCCTAGTTTGGCATCTGCTTTCCTCTGAAGTTCTTTTATTATGAGAAGAATCATTCTTAATGCTAGGTCCCCATCATGAAATTCTCTTAGGCAAACCTTTTATCATAAGCTTGTACCATCATTTTTGGTACATTCGGCCATAAATACTTTCAATCAAACTTACTGGAGGCATTCTGCTTCATCCAATTCAATCAAAGCTTGGAGAAAAGGATCTTAACCTTCCACAATTGCTTCCTTTTCATAAACCAATGGGAAAAATGTTGCCCCGGTAAAGGTCCCGGCCATCATTCAAGAAATAAAAAGGGTAAATGGTGACTTCTTTATGCCAACCTTTACAAATCTCAGTCATTTTTACATGATCCTTATTTTGTTCTTTTGTTTTTTTTTCTTTTTGGCTGCCTTTGTTTCTCTATGATATGGTGTCTGATCTTTGAACAAACTACAAACTTTTGACATTGTCTTTTTTGGCATTTTTTGTCGGCGCCTGATCTCTTTTTTTTTTTTGAGAATTTGATGACTATCGACTTTGTAACATTGGCATATGAAGCTACTTCCACCCTCTTGGTGAAATAAACGATGACCACGACGATGAATCGATATTGACTAGAAGCTTTTGACGAGATCGGCCCCATAAAATCCATGCCCCACATATAAAAAATCTGCGAAGAAATAGATGAGGCCCATGAATCTCGTCTTCTTCAATTCAGTATTTGTGGTATAACTGATGCAATCCCCTTCCATGATAGACCAACAGTGCCCGATCCTTATGTTTAGCCCGTGTCTTAGTAGCCCAGGCATGACCTGATATGATCGTGCGAAAACATTTTTGAATTCTTGAAAATAACTCAATGATGTCTCGCCTTAGTTCTGTGATGAGCTAGGCTACAATTTTTACCTCTTTTCTAGGCTCATAATATCCAATGACCCTTTGTAGAGTATAGTCTTGTTTTTCATCTTGTTCTACCATTCTTATCAAATCAGAAGATAGGTTACAACCTCTGTCATCTTCAAAGTCCTGAGATCCTTCTAAACACATATCTTACTCGAAAGGAGACTCTGAGTCAGTAGCGGCGTTGCTCACATCGTTGATATCTGGAGACCTATTGTAGGTTCGAAGGAAGATTCTAAAGAATAAATGATTCAAATAATGGTTATTTGTATGATATGATCATGAATGAATAAAATAATATTTGAAAGAAAGTCCAAAAATAAAAGAATCTATACATGGAAAGAATAAAAGAATATTTGTTCAAAAAGATGCATTTTATTGAGATAAAGATTTTGGACACGAGCCTATTTCACAAAAGGATTCTTATTACCTCTAGGCTTAAAGCAACAAGCATGTTTTGAATATTACTCTAGATTAGCTCTAAAAATACAGGGATCTCTTCCACAGTCCCATTATTCAAACACTCCCAAGTACGCAAGGGCTTGGAAACTTCGTTCCCCGGTTCCCTCTTCGCTTTTGATCTCTTCAAGAAGTCGCAACTTTCTTGTCTCCTCCTTCAATTATCGCATTTACTGCCTCGTCAAAGTGATCAAGTCTTGATGAAACGTCGAACTTCACAATTCCCATTTTGATGAATCTCTCGACTAACCTTTTGAAGGCAGTGCAACTTTTTATTGAATGCCCTGTTATACCCGCATGATAGTCACATTGAGCGTTTGAATCATACCATTTGGGATATGGGGGCTGTAACGGTTTCAAATAAGACGGAGACACCACGTGTGCGTCAAACAAACTTTGATATAGCTCCATATACGTCATTGGGATTGGCGTAAATTGGAGCTTTTCAGAGTTTTGCCTTGTGCTCGATTCTTGTCTCAGCAACCCTTGTTGCCCAACAGTGATTACCTTTGGTTGGTTAACAGTAATTACTTTTGAGTACCCTTTGTTGTATGTACTCGTATTATTCACCTCGTCATCCTTTTTCCTAGGAGCAGACCTTTTAGTGGTTTCCCCTGCTTCAATCTTGCCACCCCTTATGGCATTTTCAATCATTTCTCCTGCCATCACTATATCTGCAAAGCTCTTAGTGGTACTCCCTATCATGTGAGTGATGAATGGAGCCTTCAAGGTATTGATAAAAAGCATTGTAGTTTCTTTTTCTAATAGCGGTGGCTGAACTTGCATGGCAACCTCTTTCCATCTTTGCACATATTGCCTGAAGCTTTCATTTGACTTCTTCTCCATGTTTTGCAAAGTGATTCTGTCAGGCGTCATGTCTGTGACATGATTGTATTGCTTCATGAAGGCTTGGGCCAAATCTCTCCAAGAGCTAATCCTAGCACGGCTGAGTTGATTGTACCACCTGGACACTGCCCCCACCAAACTATCTTGGAAACAATTAATCAAGAGTTAATCATTGTCAACGTAGCCGGTCATCCGTCTACAGAACATAATAATATGAGCTTCAGGGTAGCTGGTTCCATTGTACTTCTCAAATTCTGGCATTTTAAACTTGTGAGGAAGCACCAAATCTGGAACCAAGCTCAAGTCTTTAGCATCAATTCCATGGTTAATATCAGCATTCTCCAAGGCCTTGAACTTTTCCTCTAACCATCTGCAACCATCTTCTAACCGCATTGAAGATTCAGTCCTTATTCCCTCCCATTCTGCTATGTCTAAGTCAGGGATTACAGGATTAGCAGAGTGATCTCCTGGGTTGGATCCTGTGCCAACTTGGAAATTCATGGGCACTCCAGTGTCATTTTGCCCTTGTTGAGGCCTAATTGTGACAGATGGCCTTCGGGGATACTCCTCAGGTTGTGTTTGTGCATGTGGTGGGGTGAAACCCGGAGGAATGCCTTCGCTATCTTCTCCAGCAATAGCCATGGGACCTTTTCCTTTGTCCATTGCCCCATTCAGCATCTGGGCCATTTGAGCCATCATGTTCCTTTGAGCTTCCAACATTTGCTCTCTCATTTCTTGTTGGAGCTTTGCCAATTGCTCTTGCATCTGGTCTTGCATGTCTCTTTGAATTTGTTCAAGTCTTTGATCCATTTTCTTTGTCTTGGCACGTGTACCGTAACAGTGTTCAGTTTTTAGATTTTTCCTTCCCTCTTTCTCTTTTCCCTCTCTGTTATAATTTCAACTAATTAGACTCTCTCTATGGACTTAAATGCAAATGATATGATGTAATGCATATGCATGGAATGAATGCAAAAGAAAGAGAGGCTTTGATTCTGAATTCAATTCTATTAGAAAAACTTCTCTAGAAAGCAAATTTCTTTACATAAAACAGATTACATATGCGGCCTTGCCCTCATATTCCAAGCAAAACATCAATCCCCTTCTTCGCAAAGGTCAAATCTTGCGAACTTCTAATATATGCCTCCATTAGCTCCTTTTTTTCTTGGACCGCGACTCATTACTCATTTATCCTCGCAATGCTTGTTAGAAAATCGGGACGTGACGGCTCTCGAATAGTCTTCGTCAGCTTGAATCCTTGGGCAATAAAGTCTTGTATTCCTTCACGGTCTATCAGTATTTTCTTGTTGTGTTTACTTGGACCATATTCGGACGACCGTATTATAATCCACTTTATCAAGAAATCTATTTTCTCATGACAAACTCTTCTATATAGCAATCGAATTTGAATCAACACCTCTTTTCTATGATGTGAATGCAATGCAATCAAAACAAAAGAGAACACATTAGCACAAAGAAATAGATAACAAAATAGGGCACCTATCTGGGTGACCACTAGGGTTTGACATAGTTCTACCTAGGGTAAGCCCTTAGGTTTTCTACATGTGGTTTAGCTCTAAAGGGAGGGTACCTGAACCAGCAGATTCCTCAATCCTCACCCATTATAGGCTCATATGGATCGAGTTCAGTTCAGGGGAATACATTTCCCTATGGCCATGCGGAGGTGAAAACCTCACGAAGACATAGGTACAGATGTATCCCGGAAGCAGTCCACTAGCCCATGCGGAGGTGAAAACCTCACGAAGGCATAGTTTCTCACTCCCACTTAAAAGGTGTGACCACAACGGTCATGCAATGCAATGCAGAAATACTTTACAAGATTAGAACAACATGCAATAAAAAGGATCATAATTTTTCAAATCGAATTTTCAAATTTAGACAGAAGGACAGGAAATAATCAATTTTATGGCTTGACTCTCTTATTATGTCCCCAGCGGAGTCGCCAAGCTGTCGAAACCATTTTTAGGATTTTGGTAAAAACGGGGATCGACTTAAAAAATGGAAATGGAGTCGCCACCAATCCTTTTTGCTTTGGTGTGATCGGATCACCTTTTAAAACATTTTATTTCAAAAACATTGATTTTAGTCTACGAAATTTAAGAAAACGGGTTCGGGAGTCGGTTACGCATTTGCGAGGAAGGATTAGCACCTCTCATGCCTTAAAACTGGTACCGGATTGATTAATTATTGTCCTAATGTCGAAAATTCGAAAAGATTTGAAAACATGATTTCTTTAAAAACTTGAACAATTTGAGTTAAAATTAGAGATTTCTTTGTTCCGAAAGAATACAAACATCACATCCAGCACGTTAGGACATGATATTTTAAACCCTCGTAACCAAAATCATCTCATGATTTACAAAATTTTATTAAAAGGATATTTAGTTAGTTAGTCAAACGGAAAATCGAAACCCAGCACGTTAGGGCACTATTCTCCGAATTTCTAAATACAAAACATTGCCTTATTTTTTTAAAAAAAAACCTTTAGATAAAATGCAGTAATTTACTAAATAAATATGAAAACTCCTCATGCAAGATTAAACTTTTTATACTATGACATATACCAAATAATAAATAAATATTGCAAAATAAAAAAAAAAACATTGTATACATATTTTGAGAAAATAAATAAAATACGTTTTGAAATAAATAAATGATTTATAAATTTAAATAAAAACATATTTATAATAATCTAATACATATAAAACTACATATTTAAGAATAAACAATATATTATACAAAATTATATGCAACATTAAGGATAAAATAATTTAAAAGTTATATATAAAATATAATATAATAATGTATAATATATAAAATAAAAATATAATATAATAACTAATATATAAATTTTTAAAATAACATACAATATATGAATAATATTGAAAATTAATAAATAATAATAATTTAATATATATATATATAATAATTAAAAATAAGAATAAAATGAAAATAAAAAGAATATATAAAAAATCAAATGAGTAAGAATTAAATTAAAATAATAAAAAATTTAAGTTTAAAATGCAAAAAGGATTATATTGGAACGCGCGCCTGAATGCAGGGACCTATTGGGCAATTCTGCCCTATCTATTAAACGGCACCGTTTCGATATTAGGCTTTAAATGGCCCTAGGGACTGAATTGGAACAAAAGATAAGTTTTGGGTCAAAATTGAAAATAAGGAAAAATGCTATTGTAAATTTATAAAAATGCGGAAGGGCTAAAGCAGCAAATAACCCATTTTATAAAAACACACGGATCCTCCTTGCGGGTCGGGTCAGTGCGCGGGTTGGCCTTTATACGGTGCCATTTTGAGGCCTCTGAAACATGCCCTAAACGACACCGTTTCATCCTTTTATAAAAACCAATTTTTTTTTCTTTTTTGCTCATTTCTGCTATCATTTTCAAAAAAAAAAAAAAAACAAAGCCTTCCCCTTTTCTCTCTCGCCTGGGTGATTTCCGGCCCAGACATCGGCACCGGGTCTCAAAAAAATAAAAATAAAAAATACAGCGTTCGAAAATGAAAAGAAAAAAAGAAAAAGAAATAAATAAAACAAAACCTTTGCTGATTCGGTTGTTTTTTTGTGTTGTATTTCTGTGTATCTTTTGTATATGCGTGTATATTGTGTCCTTAGTTACAGAATAGGTCGGGCTTTTATAGCCTTGAAAATAAAAATAAAAAAGGAAATACATTGTTTCTGCCATTTTGCTGTTGTTTCTTTCCTTTCTTATGCAGGAGAAGCGTGGATTCTGGCGACGAGGAGCTGTCCGCGCGTTGATGGCGGCATGGTTCGCGTGGATTGAGGCGTGATCGAAAGCTGGACGAGGCTTGCGGCGCGAAGGCTAGGCACTTGCGGCGCCTAGGGTTTCAGAAACCCTAGGTCTTCTGATTTCGGTTTTGGGTGTTGGGCCCTTTTAGGCCGTCTCTGTTTTGGGTTTGATTTGGGTTTGATTTGGGTCTGGGTAGGCAGTTTTAGACCGAGTTTGAGGGTGTAATTGGGCTAATGGTGTAATGGGCCACTGGGTCGTCCGTTTGTAAATGGACTGTAATTATTTGGACTTTGGTTTTATTATTATTTTTCTTTTGTTTTTATTATTTTCTCTTTTTTTTTTTTGGTTTTCACAAGCCCGAGCAAAATGGGCCTCTTACAAATATAATTCCAATAGTTAACACCGTTAAATTTTTTTTAGTAAATTCAAGTTTATTATAACATCAGTTTTCCTATTACATGTAGGAGTAAACAAATGGTTAATTTGGTCAGTTCGATCCGTTTTTTCAAACTTAACTGACTTAACATCGGTCAGTTTAATTGATTGACTTATTTAAAATATATTATAAAACATATTTTAAAAACAATGTAAATATAAATATAGTTAACTGACTTAATCGATTTATTTATGATAAAATATAAATATATTTAAAATAATTAAAAATATAAATGTTCAGCTTTTTTCATTTTATGGTGCTATGCCCATATGTGTTCTGGTCGAGCTTTGTTCATCTTGAACATAATTTTGGTAGCATTTATGCGAAAAAGAACATGCAATATGATTCATCAAACCATTATATATATATTAGGGAAAATTACATTTAATGTCACTAAACTATTAATAAATTTTACGTTTTAGATCATTTAATTTCAAAAAGTTACAAAATGATCACTAAATTATTTAGAAATTTTCATTTAAATTTGGAATCGCTACTGTATAGCCTTCTTCGTTCGCACCGCTTGAACCAACCAAAAGCTCTTCTTTCCCTTCTCTTCAATAAGTCAATTTCTTTTTTCATAAAATAATTTTGAACGTTACAAATCTATGACCCAAAATTCAAATAGTTTTTTCCTTTGATCTCTGAAACTAACCATCAAATCGACTTGGATCTGAGTATGTTCTTTAACTCGTCGATGGATACTAATCCCCTGTATTGATCGTTGAATCGTTGCTTGGAGTTCACTAGCTGAACTTTTAGAAAAAAAAAAAAAAAACTGAACAACCTAGTGACTTAAATAAAAACTTTTGAATATGTTTTTTATAATTAAATTTATATTTATTTTATTTAAAAATTATTCAATTTAAATTTGAGCCAAGTTGATTTAGATCCAATTCAAAATCAACCGATTTAACTGAACTAAACTGGCCAGCCGACGAAGAACAAATTTATTCAAAAATTAAAATCTAATTAATATATATATATATATATATATATGTAGTCAAATGCAACCAAAATTAATTAACATGGAATCATACGTTCACGTTAACCCAAAAGAGTTGCCTTCCTGAGTCATTTGAGTTGTGAAATGAGTAAATTATCTAGTTGGTCACCTAAAATAAAATTCTTATAATTTAGTCACTCAATTTTAGTGTACTTTCATTTTGGTCACCCAAAATAAAATCCTTGCAATCAGGTTATCCAACTTTTAGGGCGCTTTTATTTTTAGCCACCCAAGCGTTAAATCTTTAACAGGATGTTTACACATTCATTTTGGTTACCTAACATTTAGGTCGCTTTCATTTGGGTCACCAAAAAAATAATTTTTATAAGCATTGATTGGGGTAAAAAAAATCAAAAATTAAAGTGAAAAAGTGATAAAAACTAAAATAATACACAAAAATTGTCAAATTGTACTTATTTATCTCATTGCTAAAATTTTAAAATTATTTTTTTTAATATTGAAAATTTAAATTTCAAAACATCAAAATAAATTGAATAAATCGTTGAAAATTTGTTATCCATTGATAATTCTACCCAAATTATTACTATAATATTAAAATTAATTAATTAAATCTCCTTTTAAATTTTAAAATTTTATTATATTTTCAGATTATCCTTAACGAAATCAACTCAAATAACTCATATTATAATAATTCTCTACGAAACTTAAATTTCTTTTGATTATATTATCCTGAATCTTCCATGCTAAACTAAAAGTAAAGGAAAAAAAATACTTGCAATTAATTAAATTAATTGTTTGTTATTCGTTTGGGTAAACAAGCGACGAAAAATATATGAGATTTGTTTGGAATGGAAGATAAAATTAATTAATTTAATCAATTGCAATTATTTTTCTTTACTTTTAGCCGAGTATGGAAGATTTAAGATCACATAATCAAAAGAAATTTGAGTTTCTTAGACAACTATTAAAGACAATAATTTTTATTGATGATTGTTGGCTTTGATATCCCAAGCTTTTGACATAATACAACATTTAAGATAAAATTTTATTTATATTTCCTAACCCATTTGGTAAAAATAATTATTGAAAATTTTGTTAAACATTTTCAAAGTATTTCTAAAACTTGTAAGAGTACTCAAAAACATGTTCTAAATGTGTTTTAATTTATCTAAATATTTTTGAGTCAATCCAAAATGTTTGTAAGTGTTTTAAACTCATTTTATACTAGTCTGAGAAACTCAATCGATTCTTGGAGGAAGTTCTACCAATAGAAGCAAGACAGAGAGCACCCCAAGCATTCGTCCAGACTTCTACTGATACTCAGGGGGACTTCTATCGATACAAGTCCACTTCTACCCATACATCTTGTGAATTGTATCGATATAAGTCTGTCTGTAATGCTGCCAGTGACTAGAAACTATCCTCAATAGCTTTAAACGGTCACAAATTTTCCCCTGTCATATATACACATCAAGAACACTTTCAAAATACAAGAGATGAACATCCAAGTGTAGAAATCAAGAGAAAAGCCTTCAATTCTTTATATTCATCGTTTTCTCTTATACATATTCATCGAGAGCTTATTGTAATATCTTTTTCACTCTCAAATATTTGTATTTAGAGTTTCAATTTCCAAACACACACCTACTAGAGGTTCATTGTTAGTTAGCTCATCTTCTCTTTGTTGTAAAAAACATACTTAAGGTTTTTAAGGTATAAACCCTTAAGTTGATTGTAAATGGTTTCTAGTTGAGCCACAAAAGCTAGAAAGTTTTAGTTAAGCCATAAAAATTACGGGGAATGTTCTATCTTAGCATTGTGAAAAAGATGGGTATTGTAAAAGTTATACATTTTCCTTGAAAGGTAATAATTCAAGTATAGTGAATTGGGAAATCCTTGGTTGAAGTATATCAATGTAGTAGAGGTAGGCAATTGGGGCCGAACCATTATAAATCGAATTATCCAAGCTTTTCTTCCATTTCCTTATTATTTAAAAAACTTTTTAGAAAATTTTAAAATATCAATCACCCCCTCTTGGTATTTTCGGGCCTAACAATAATTTTTGAAAATAATTTCAAAACATCAAAATAAATGAAATAAATTGTTGAAATTTTTTATCCATCGATAATTTTAATCGATTTGCTACTATAATTTTGAATCTTAATATTTAAAGGTTTATATTTCAAAACCCAAATTTAGAATTTTCGGCAATGGGATAAACAAGTGAAATTTGACAATTTCGCTTTAATCCTTAAATTTTTTTTTACCCCAATCAATACTTAAAAAAGATATTTTTTGAGTGACCAAAATGAAAGTGCAAACATAATGTGACATGTACAATTAACCGCGGCTAGAAATTTAACACTTAGATGACAAAGATTTCATTTTGAGTGACCAAAATTAAAACTCCCAAAAATTGAGTCACCAACTACATACTTTACTCATTGTGAATCTTTATTCATCCATGGCCACGTCGAGGTAAACCTGCCTCCCAACTCAATCATTTTTGTAACCAAAGAGCAAAGAGTTTGCAGACAAGACAGACACAGATAAAACCACATGCTTCAAAGAGACCACATTCAAGTTATTTCATCAACACCTCTTTCCACTGATTCAAATGGACACATATTTCACAAGCTCTCTTCTAGCAATTCTGAGTTAAAACCTTGTGGAGGAAAAAAATACTTTTGAGAGAATTTTATCTTCTATTTAAGAGTTTGATCTAATTCGGTTATACCCAATGATCTCACATCATGTCCTATTGTTTATGCTAGTTAATTTCATGTGGTACTGGAGCTAAAAAAAAATTTTGGAGGGGATGAAATTAAATTGTATATTTTTACGATAGTAAAAATGTAATTTTACCATTTTAATAGTCTATATATATCTTTATAATTTTTAAAGGATTAAATCAAATTTGTATCATTTTTGGGAGGCCAGAGTGTAATTTTGCCATTACTAATTTAAAATTTTATAAATTATAAATGCCCTAAATGAAAATTTTTCAATTTTAGAGGGAACCAAGGCCCTTGCCAGCTCTCTGGCTCCGCCACTGACTCTATGAGATGAAATTTTCTTACGAGCTAGTAACACATAAAAGGTCAAAACTCTGGGTCCGTTACCTTACAAGATTGACACCCTACGAACTTACACACATGACATAAACAAAATACTTGTCATTCGTACATCACATATATTTGTTTTTTTGATATGCAATCAAGATCAGTTGATTTTTAGGGAATATGAAGCTAATACGAGGATGACATGTGGCGTATGCGGAAAGGACTAGAGATAGCCTTTTAAGACCCATGCATAGACATTGGAAAGGACCCATAATTGTTTGTCTGGGTATTTCATGTTTTTGAATTATTGGTATTCTTTTCTATACGTTAAATCAAAGAGCACATCGGTCATTTTGTTAAAAATTTCATCCATTTGTACTATAAAAATCTGACGTGGTTGACGAACTAACCAGAAAGTGATACATGGTGTGCCACATGTACCTCATGTTGATGTACAAAGACTAGTTTTTAACCGTATAAATGGATGAAATTTTTAATAGAAAGACCATTATGTTGTTTGATCTAACGTATAAGGACTAATTTGTCTATTTTTTTAGAAGGGGTAAAACGCAATCCAACTCTTAATACAGAGGTCTCCATAGTACTTTTACCATTCTTTAGCTGATTGTTGCATTTAACTTTTATGAGTTTATTTATAGTCTTGATTGTAGAACTTCTTGCAAATTTGCATACAAGGACGGCGACGGCGCTTGGGGGTAGGCAGGTGCTTGACCCAAAAATAGTAAATTTATATTTAGTATTTCTAAAGATTGTAAAATTTTAAGTTAATATATTATTAAAATTGTATTTGGTCCTTCGAAAAAATTATAATTCGATTTTGGTCCATCTAAAATGATAAATTTATAATTTAACCTATCAGGAAATTGTAAAATTTTAAGTTAATGAAATGATGTAATTATACTTTAACCCCCTCTAAAAAATTATACCTATCAGGAAATTGTAAAATTTTAAGTTAATGAAATGATGTAATTATACTTTAACCCCCTCTAAAAAATTATACTTTAACCCTAGTACCCTCTTCCTTGATTGCAAATACGAATTTCAATATGCTATAGGGTGAAGCCAGGGATAAGCATGCCCCCTTCAACGAATGGAAAAAAATTGTTTTTAGCTCCTCCCAAAATTTGAAGCTTTTCATTTTGGCCCTTACAAAGAATTAATAATTCAATTTAAGTCATTTAACTAACCCTGTTTTTTAAGTTTCGACCCCAAAATCTTATAATTTTATCTCGGCTCCCTAAATAAAATTATTGGCTTCTTTCTGCTATTGATGATGATGAATGTAATGTGTTTATGAAGAACTAGAGGTGTTCATGGGCCAAGCCTGTGTATGATATTAGTAAGTTTTAGTTTGTCGAAGCACAGTCCAACCCAAAATATGAGTTTCAAATTTTGCCTAAACTTGTTAGTATTTTTAAATAGTTAAACCAATCTTATTTTAGACCCACTCATATTTTTTTATTTTTTAAAATTGTATTATTTTTAATTTAATATCTATTAATATCATATGGTTTTTTTTCTTTTATTAAAAATTTAAATATAAACAACTTAACATATTTTTTTAATTTTTATACTAAATTATTATATCTTTAATTTGATCTAAATTACATAACATATAAAAAAAATAAAACAATATATTACAAAGTAGAAAATTGGCCACGCCAAGCTCGGACTTCGAATGTTGGAGTCCAAGCCAAACTTAAATGAGTAACCCGACTTTAGAGTAATTCCACAAACGACTTCCAGTTTGATTTGTTTTGTTCATTTTTGTGTGTGTTGAAGAGTAGATATAGATGAAAATGTATAAAGGGAAACCATCAACCATACATTAAGGAATCCGAATAGGTTGAAATATGCCACGTGTTTTTATACTCTTTATAAATTTAAAAGTTCGTTCTCGTATTTTTATTTTTACGAATTTAATTTTATTTTTTAAAATTTCAAAATTCAAGTCCAACTATCAAATCTGTTAAGATTATTTTATTAAATTCAGATTCATTACAACGTTTTTTTTTTTAGTTACATGGCTATTAAGTATCTTTTTTATTTCAAAATATCACATCAATAAATTTAACAAAAAAAAACAATGTTAACGATTAGACATAAATTTCGATATTTGAAAAGTAGAATAACTAAAAATTCTTGAAAATAAAAGTACATGAATTAAATTATAAATTTGTGAAAAATATACGAACTTATGACATATTTTAACCAACCAAATATTGCGAGATTCGAAAAGGTTCAATCCCATGATTAGGGCTCATCAATATTATATGTATAATTTTATAGAAATTCCGATATTTAATGCCCGTGTTTACCATGCATTCAAGCATGAGTTTTTTTCATGTCTATTTTATAGTTCATATTCAAGATTCGTAGTTACCTTTTTCAAGAATAATACACTCATGTAGAGCGAGAGTTACACTTAGGGGTAAGTGTTTGATCGAATTGGGTGAAAAAATTTCGAATTATTTGAGTTGACGAGTCCTATTTTATCATCCTAACCCGATTTGAAATATTTTCGAATCAAGTCGAGTAAAATGAAATTCGAATCGAATCGAATCGAGTGAAATTGTTAGAGTTAAATTAAAAAATTAAACATGTCAAATTAAGATCTTGTTACAGAATAACTAATTTCATGTTGGAGCACATAAATTTGAAACCATATATATTTGAAAAATATTTCAAATAAAAAAAAAGAAGAATATACTTTAGTATGATAAACTTATTAATTAACTTATTTAGGTCCCAAAATTATTATTTTAGAAAAAATTTTACTTTTTTAACTTTCTTTATATATTCTTTAGAATTATTTAAAAATTATTATAATTTTTTTTAAAATATAAATTTTGAATTTTTATAAATATTTTGATTCTTTTGTAATTTTTTTTTAAAGAGTGACCAATTTATTCATTTTCAAATTTAGTAGGGACCAAAGGGGTGTTTACACCAATCTATTATTTGAATTGTAAAATTTAAATCTATTCGAACTCAAAACTCGAATAACTCGATTCAATTTACTCAAAATTTGAAATTTTTTTCGATTTTTTCGAATCGAATCGAATTTTGCCCACCTCTAATTACACTTGAGTTCAAATAAGATAGTTAGTACGATATACCTATATTTTATACTATTTACATGGGTAAAAATGTACGATGAATATACGCGGTGACAATATGTAGTGGAGATCCAAAGGGACCATGACCCCTCTTAAAATGGTAAACTTTTAATTTAAGCATTTTATAATTTATAAAATTTTAAATTAATAATAATAAAATTACATTTTGATCCCTCTAAAAATATTAAAAACTTAATTTAATTATTTAAAATATATAAAAATATAAACTATTAAAATAATAAAATTATATTTTTACTATTGTAAAAATGTAGAATTTAATTCACAGTCCCCCAACAAAATTTGAGGCTCCACCGTTGATTATACGTATGTATATTGGCATAGGCATTTATGCTGTCCCTACATATACAGTGGCATTTCCAGTTCCGACAAGATTCCGTCATTTTCAAGTCCCTGTACATGACATGATTTTGAGATGACTTCATTTTCATGCAATAAAATAGGAAAAAGACAAATCCAAAACTGCGTCTAAGCGACGGCGTTGACAAATGGTAAATTATAACTAAGGTCATTAAACTATTAGTAAATTTATGTTTTGATCACTCAACTTTAAAAAATTATAAAATGATCATTAACTATTCGAAATTTTTCATTAAGATATCGAGTTGTTAAATAAGTTATCGTATGGCCTTATCTATTAGCATCACTTGCACCAATCTCAAATCCTCTATAGTTCGATTTTTTTTCATGATACAAATTTGAACATCGCGAATCTACGAACTAAAATCCAAACAGCTTTTTTCTCCGATCTCCAATACTGACTGTCAGATCGACTTGGATCTAAGGTATGTTCTTCTAGTCGTAGATGGGTATTGATTCACAGTGCCAATCGTTAAATCGTCACTTGGAGCTCGCTAGCCGGACTTTAAAAAACATTTGAATAGCTCAATGACCATTTTGTAATTTTTTGAAACTTAGTAGTCAAAATATAAATATACTAATAATTTAATGACAAATTATAAGTATAGTGATAAATAGTGTACATTTGAGCAATTAAAATAAGAATCACATCATCAGAATGCACACATAGACTGATAATAAAAATTATATTCGAATAGGTCTATAGACATGATATGATTTAAATTAGAACGTAATTATAACCAGAATCAAATAATTACAATTCTAGATAAATAACTTAAACATATTCAAATAGGACTCATACATAGTGAAACATAAACACGAGAGGGTACTTGAACTTAATATTCGGAAATTCTTGGACTCACAACTTTATCATTAAACCAATTACTCATCGGTACATTAATAATTCTTTATATATATAAGTAAATGGATAAGATATTTTGAGTATAGGAAAAAAGTTAAAGAAATTTGAATAAATATTTTTTAATTTTTCAATTTATTATTTAATAAATAAATGGATAAGATATTTTAAGCATAAAGTTTAAAAATTTAGATAACCTATAAACTATATATGTCTTAGTTTGGATGGGCAGGGTGTTTACCTCTGGTGAGGTTAAAAACAATGGTGGCGGTGAGATTAGTTCTTGTGTAGCGGTGAGATTGGACATCGTAGCGAAGAGATTAGAAACAATGGGAGGAGTGTGTGTTTGGATTCAAACGCAGTTGTAGCGGTGAGGTGAAAATAAAAAATGACTATTAAGAACATCAGATTAGAATTGATATATAATAGAAATTTTTAAATTATTTTACTTATATAAAATTATTAAAATATGTGAATTTATAAATTCATTTAATAAAATATTAAAATGTATCTTCCAATATTTTATTATAAATATTTTAATGAATTATATAATCAATTTAAATTATTTATTAAATAAAATGAAAATTATTTTTAATTTTTTATAGTTAAATATTTTTTATAGTTAAAAATACCTATCGCCTAATCGCTTTTAATCATTGCTTTGAAATCTCCAAATTTCATTTTCAAGACAAAGATGAGGTTGAAATCAATTTTCATTGCACTTAATGCTGAATCTTTGAATAAAGAATGATGCAGTGAGGTTGGTACCCCAACTGCATCTCACTGATGTTAAAAGCTCAACCAAAGGTAGCCTATGAAAGGAAGGTTGTATCTCTTATGGTGCTTTCTTTTTCTTTTTATTATTATATATTAGTGGTTAAATTTCAATTTTAGTCCCTCTATTATGTTTAAATTTATGATTTAATCTCCATACTTTAAGCTGTCATTAAATTGTTGTGATAAACCGAAACAACATTATAATTTAAATACAAAAATGAACAAAATAAATAATTCAAGGGTTAAATAGTGAATTAAACCTCAAAAGGCCCTATTATACACTCTTAGCAATCATTTATTATTTCCTTTTGGTTAAAATGTGCGTATATTCTTTTTATTTTTCAAAAATTAGTTTAGCTCCTATACTTGTATTTTTACAAATTTAGTCTCTTTACTTCCCGTATTTTAAAATTTAGGTTCAAATGTTAACATGGTTAATTTTTTTTGTTAAATTAGTTGTGTTGAAAAAAAAAATACTCACTTACGAGCCATGTAATTAAAAAATAGATGTTGTAACTAACCTGGATTTAACAAAAAATTAACAGTATTAATAGTTGGGATTAAATTTTGAAATCTGAAAAATAGAGACTAAATTCCTAGAAATACAAGTATAAGGACTAAATTTATAAATTTTGATAAGTACAGGGACTATTGGTATATTTTAACCTTTTTGTTTGCCCACTAAGGCCGTTCAGTGGTATATAAACACGAAACCGATATCATGAAGCTCAGAAAAAAAAAAAAAAAGCAGCAGCAGAAAGAGCAAAGAGCTTTGCGACAATGTTGGTTAAGAGATTGGTGATTTGCATAGAGCTAGTGAAATTCGCTATAAAGTTTGTCATTGCTCAGGTCGAGGAGGTGATTAACGAAAACCTCCGCCACCGCAGGCAGCCCCCGCCGGTGGCAATGGGGATGCGATCTTTGTCCCCTCCGCTCCCCTTCGTCGGGCCTTTTTAAAGAATTCCGTTTTTGTAAAAGAAAAAAAAAAAACATTGCAGGTTTGGACCATTTGGTAATTTGTTCTTTCTTTGCTAGCACTGGGTTCGAGATTTGAATGTGTACTATACTGTTCAGTTGTACTTTCTGTATTTCAGAATTTATTCTATTTTTATTTTCCCAAATTTAATGGATTTTCATTTTTCAAAATTTTATAATTGATAATGTCGTTAAAATTTTTCTGTTAAATTCACTTGTATTACATTTTGATTTTTTTATTTAAAAAAAGTACTTACTGGATTGCTGTGTAATAAAGAAAATGACATTGTAATAAATCTTAATTTAATAAAAAAATTTTAATTGCATTAATTATTGGAGTTGTATTTTTAAATTTGAAAAATAAAATGAATAAATTATTTGAAATAGAAGTAGAGGGATTAAATTTTGAATTTATGAACAGTACGGAGATTTGGGCGTATTTTAACATTTTTGTTTATATCAAACTACAGTATTGTTTAGGTTTAATATATCATTTGGTATCTGAGTACGATACTTTTTTCTAATGCTGTACTTGTATTATTTTTTGGTCCAATCTAATATTTGCATTTGACAAAAGTTATATATTTTATTACCCAAAGGTAACGATAACTTTTTAGTGTTTAATACGAGTTTTAGAGTTGATTTAATAAAAGTTAATTGCTAATATTATCAGGTTTAAATTTTTCTTTAATAGAATAAAATTAGTGTTAATTGTGAATTTGTTTATTTTTGTATTTAATTTTTCAAATATAATAGATGAATATGATTTAATTCAAGTTTTAGTGTTGATTTGATAGAAATTAATTTATAATATTATTAGTTAATTATGAATTTTCATCAAATCAACACTAAAACCCGAATTAAGCACTAAGAAGTTAACACTGACTGAAGATATCAAAATATATAACTTTTTTCCAAATACAGATACCATATTGGGCAAATATAATATAGGTACCATATTAAAAAAAGTATCAAAATTGAGTACCAAATTGTGTATTAAATAGAGTAGGTTGATGATTTGTAGGAGTGGTATTTTTTTTTTCTAAAACTAAGAATATTTTGATTTTCACCTAAGTTGATTTTTTTTTTAAAAATAGAAGTAATTTAATCTTTAAAAATTTTGAAAGTAAGTAATTAAGGATAACTAATCACTGTATTAATATCTTCCGTTAATTGTACATAACTTAAATTGATATAATAATAAATTTAGCCGTCGATGTTTACATATATTGTCAATTTGGTTTTGATTCTAAAAGGTTCAACAAATTTAGTCTCAATATTTACACAAATTTTGTATACCAAATTGAAACTTTGAGAGGTACATTTGTTATTATACCAATCAAAATTATATACAATTGATGGAAAACATTAATGCAATGATTAATCGTTTTAGTTGCTCACTTTCGAATTTAACAGGGATTAAATTGATCCACTTTTTTTAGAGGGATCAATTTACTCAATAGTGACATCAAGAGGGACTGAAAAAGTTTTTTTACCATTTTTTTTCAAGAATTAAAAAGTATATTCGAAAACTTCTTATGTAAATGGTTCTAATATTTCTATTCTAGTTTTTGGATAAATTTTGGTTTTGGTTCTTCTATTATGATCAAATTTAAGATTTAGTTTTTTTTTTCTTTACTTTAATTTGATATACTTTAATTATCTACTTTCACAATGTCATTAGTTAATGTTAGAGATTGTATGACCCGAATCCCGTCACTTGATGAAGAAATAAATACAGACTTTGAGTAGAACAGAGTTTTTAACCCTTAAATAGATATGGTCAAAACTCCTCTTGTATCATTTACTTTTCAACATTAGTGAATTTTCTTCTCATCTGCTCATAGTTTTTTATTACTTTGCGATTATTCTACTACCATTATCGCCTTTTATTATAATAGTTAACATTGTTAATATTTTGGTTAAAATGTTGACTTAAATTTTTCTTCAAAACATCAATTCCTACAAAAGGTGATGTTAGGGACGCCTAAAGACTTTGGCACTAAAAATGGTAAATTTATAGTTTAGCCTTTCTAAAGATAATAAAATTATATTTTATCCTCTCTTTAAAATTTATAATTCAATTCTAATTTCTCCACACACACACAAAAAAAAGCAAAGCTCTTAAGAAAAAAAAATTATAAACATTTTAAGCCATAATAGTTAACGATGTTAACTACGTAGAGTAACTAAATAAATTATATAAAAAAAAAAAGATGCTAAGAGCTATCAAATTAAAATACAAGGATTAAAATTTTAAGTCAAGTACAATAAAAGGATCAAAAATAAAATTCAACCTTTTTATTTATTTTTTAATATTTTATACCAACTTTATTGTTAGCAAAAGAGGTACAGATCATATGACTTTGCTCTTTTTCGAGAAAAATATAAAAATCATACATGAACTTTGATTCAAAATAACATAAAATAAAGTAGTAACTTTCATATGAACTTACTTGACCAAAACAACAACCAAGATGAAACTTTAGGGACTAATCTATAATTTTTGCTTTTCTCTGATTATCTTCGGTTTGATCCAATTTACAATCTATGCAATTATTTCATTCAATTCATCAATATTAAACATTTATTAATTGTATCATTTCATGAATGAACCTATGAAATTTCATTTCTCAATACTCCTAAAGTTTTACATTTTATTCAATTTAGTCCCTAAACTCGAAATAGCCATAAATTTAAATTTTAAGCTTTGATTTAAAAACCGAATTCAATTACACCACTTAAGGACTCTCTACTTTCTATTATTACTAAAATTTCATAATTTATTCACTTTAGTCCTTATGTACAAAACTAACAATTAAACATTACAATCTAGTCCTTTTTCACATATAAGCTCAAAATATTTCAATTTAACATCAATATCTTCAAGAAATCATCAATGGAATCTTTTAATAAATTCAATAGTTTTGCAAATTGGTACATGGACTAGCTAAATCAAGTTCCCATGACCTCAAAAACATAAAAAATCACAAGAAAAAAACTTAGAATTACCTACAAATTGATGGTCGAAAGTCTTGAAACCCTTGGATGGTTTTCCTCTTTTATTTGCTAAGGACATTCGGTCATGGAAGGAGAAGATGAAAGTTTTCTTCTCTTTCCTTCCAATTATTATGGTATTTATACCTTAATTAAAATTTATTTTAACTTAATTTATTTCACTTAATTAATACTAATCACACTTAATGGTTTTAATCATCACCATCCACTAACTTATATTCCAAAATGGTTAAATTGTCATTTTGGATCTTTGGTTAATTACAATTTAAGTCCCTAAATCTTTGGTCAATTAAAAACTTATAGCGATAAGACTTTTTTACAATTTAATTCTTGTACCATAATTAAGCAATTAATAGATAAAATTGAAGGACCAAACTTTAATATTCTTTTATATCATCTAAATATTTATGGACCCAATTTATAAAAATAGAGTTCCGAAACCACCTTTTCCGACACCATTGAAAATCAAACTGTTACAAGACGTTAACTTGAATCCCCTTAGCTTGAATCTTAGCTTGAAGGGATGTAGTCAAGGGGCTAAGCATGGGCTTTAGTCCCTTGGTAAAATAGAGTAATTACATTTTTAATCCTCTAATAATTGATATTCTATTTTTAATCTCTTTTAAGAATTAATAATTTTTTTAACAATCCCATTATAAATTCTGATCATATCTGTTTTTTTTTTTTGACACAATGCTTAATTACCCATAGCCCCTCTCCAACCTATAAATAAAAAGATAATGCGCTTCAACGCACTTAAATCCACGTTTTCATGCTTAGCTTCGAAATACTATCACCCTTTGATGAGAAATGCAATTGAAAGTAATATTTGAACACACGAGGGATTACGAATTTAGAAGCATGGAGTTGTGTGTACATGAATATGAATAAACGAACCTAAAAAATTAACTTAACATCATCTATGTCATCATGTTTACTAAAATATTATCAACAAATTTTGTAAGTTTATAATATAATATAAATATAAGTTTATATCGAAGAAGTTATAAAGTAAAATCAAATAAATAAAAAATGTAAATGGATAAAAACTTGAAAAATAATTAGGTAAAATCTATATACGATAGTTGTACATGGTAAAATTAGAGATCCGCACATTATAATTGAGCATTATAAGATTCGAACTTGAATACTCAAAGTAACTAGATGCAATGTAATATAACTTATTTCAATACTACTCATTTCGGGATTTTTTTTTTATTTTTTTTATGCGAATTTCATCGTAGCCGTGAACAAATGGTAAACGTCACGTGGTATGCAAAATGATATTAATCAATACTATTATTTAAAAGTTCGATTGAGTTGATGGCACTCTTTAATCAGGTCTCAATTCAGTTGTGAAATTACCAAAAATTAATTACTTTTATGAAGCAACCAATATTATTTTAAGGGTATTTTTGTCTTTTTATATTCTTATATAAAATTAGAAAAATTTTATACATGTAATATATAGGATTTGAAACCAAAATATCATTGATCTTTACTATTTCAACCAAAATCAGAATGAAATTAAACAAATAGATTTTATTGCTATTGTTTGAGTTAAGACTAAAATTGATAAATTCAAAAAATACAAAGACTAAATTGATCAAATTAAAGTATATAAAAATTAAATCTACAATTTTCATAAAGTATAGGGACTAATAATAAATTTTAACCTATTAAAAACTAGGAGATTCAATCTCTAAAACAAAAAATAATCTCAACAGTAAGATATTGGAATTTAACAACATGACTTCTTGCCCTTTTTATACAAAATAAAAAGGTTTTATAATACTATTTAGTAGCCTGGGAACATGGGTGGAGGTGGTGATGAATATTGGAATCCCAAGTTTGGCGGGAGGTGAATTCCCTCGGTAGGTCGTGGTGGCGGTGACTTAACCGGTGGTGGTGGAGAATGGACAGGTGGTGGAGGGGAGTAAACTGGTGCTGGAGGTGGCTTAACCGGTGGAGGTGGAGAATGGACAGGTGGTGGTGAGGAGACGGGTGGAGGGTGAATTGGTGGTGCTGGTGGCCTAGAACGCTCGAGTGGGGATACTTCTTCTTTACCTGCTTGTTTAATAGGAGTCTTCGGAGATTCTTTAGGCGGTGATGGTGGAGGATGATGGTGTACCGGAGTTGGCGGGTGTGGTTGCTTAGGCGGTTGAGGTTCCGGGTTTGGCTTTGGTTTATGTTTTGGCTTGTGTGGCGACCTACCCCCGCTGGCACACTTATCCTTACTACAATCAACAATTTGGCTTATTACAGGTTGGCATTCTTTAGTTGATCTTTGTTTTGGCCGACCAGGCAAACAATTATAGGTGTCGTCGAACACAATGTCTTTCTTGGAAGGTACTTGACAAGCATTAGGCTCATTTTGGAAATAGTTGCGAGAGAATGTGAAATTAGACAACTTCGGCAACTTACAAACATTTTCCGGCACCGTTCCGGTTAGCTTGTTGTGTGAAAGATCTAAGGATTCGATGCTTTTCATACCGGTAAGGCTTTCCGGCAAAGAACCCGTGAATGCGTTCGAGCTAGCGTCGAATATCGTTACGTTGGTAAGCATCCCGACTTCCTCTGGGAAACAACCGACGAGGTTGTTGTTCATAAAGATAATCTCGTTCAAATTAGACATCTTACCGATACTGTGTGGAATACATCCTTCGAATTTGTTATTGGCGAACGTCACGACGGAAACGGTTGATTTACCGATCGCTTCGGGGATGGTGGATTTGAACCTATTGTTGTTCAAAAACAAGGCATCCAAGTTCTTTTCGAAGAGTTCGGGCGGTATGCTACCTTCGAAGTTGTTGTACCTTAGATCAAGGAACCTAAGGGTAGGCCATGAAAGGGCAACTTCAGGGAAAGGACCGACAAAACGATTATTGCTGATATCAAATTCATACATCAACTTTAGTCTAGACATCGTTTTAGGTACAATCCCGCAGAACCTATTGGAATTTATATGGATCAACGCGAGATCGGTCATGTACCCCATCTCAGCTGGAAAGTGTGCCGCGATGTCAGCATGATTAAGATCAACCCCCGAAACCACAGTTAAGCTCTTGTCATCCAACGCCTCGGAACAAAACACGCCGGTGTAATTGCACACTTGGGCGCCTACCCAATCGCCAGTCTTGTTCATAGGATCGGAGTATATAGCCTTTTTCAAAGCCTGAAGGCCGATGTATGCTTTCTTCAGCCTCTGGTTGGAAAACGTTAACGATACTTCAACCTCATATTCGACTTCCGGAGGGAGTTCATCGTTAGGAGGAAGAGTCTTAAGCTGGCGGCGAGCAATGTAGGCCGCTTCCGCATCGGTTAATGCAAAGGTGGTGGATGTTGGTAACAAAGAGAAGAGAGAAGAGAATAAAAGAAAACAACCAAAGGCCTGTAATCTTTGAAGCTTATACATAGGATTGTCAATGAGGGACATTGATGTGAGGAGGATGATATTGAGCAATGTGAAAAGGGCATGGGTTTAGACAACAAATGAAGGTGATGGGGGAAGCTCGTTGGGATCATTTTAGACACCACACAAATTTTGGAGGGGGTGACTTCTAATTTTAGGGACCAACAATTGATGGTTGGGGCCTCTGTAAGCCCCTAATTAACTATTTGACCTAGTCTTTTCTTTTTTTCTGATTACATCCCATTCTTGTCCGAATGACATGGTTGGAATTTTGTCTTTTGTTTTTGCTAGGTTAAGGTTATATATATAAAGTTAAAATATGCATATAGTCCTTACACTTTTTGAAAATTAGGAATTTAGTCCTTGTACTTGTATTTCTTTTGTCTTTTTTTTTTCATATTTCAAAATTCAAGTCCAACTGTTAATACTGTTAAATTTTTTTAAATGTCATGTTAATTACAACATTTTTTTTAAGTACATGGCTACCAAACGAGTAGTTTTTCATTTCAAAATGTCACAATAACAAATTTAACAAAGAAAACACTGTTAACAATTGACTTAAATTTTGAAATCTGAAAAGTAGAGGAACAAAATTCCTAAAAGTACAAGTATATGAACTAAATTCCTAATTCCCGAAAAGTACGGGAGCTATAGGCACATTTTAACCAATATATAATATATATCAAATAAATTTTAATTATGATTTTTTAAAAAGTTTAAAAGGTTAAGATTTAAACTAATAATTGGTTTTCAAACCACGTTACGCATTGGGTTAATTATTTTTGGACTAAATAGTTAAATTTTAAAGGTTATAATATGCTTTAAGTTTTTGTACTCTCTTTCTCTATATATGTATATGAGAAAATTAGCCCATGTATTTTATTTTTTAAGAATTTAGTCCATCTATTTTTTTGAATTTATAAATTCAGGCCAAATTGTTAATACCGTTACACTACACCAAAACAGACTTTTAGCGGCGTTTTTAGTGGCGTTTTAAAGGAAAACGCCGCTAAAATTACACATTAGCGGCGTTTGAAGGAAAACGCCGCAAAAAACTGAGCAATAGCGGCGTTTACTTTAAAAACGCCGCTAAAAGGATAAATAGCGGCGTTTTTAGTAAAACGCCGCTAAAGTTCGATCTTTAGCGGCGCTTCGGGAAAACGCCGCTAAAGTCGATCTTTAGCGCGCTTCGAAAAAACGCCGCAAAGTTCGATCTTTAGCGCGCTTCGGGAAAACGCCGCTAAAAGTTCGATCTTTAGCGCGCTTTTGGGAAAACGCCGCAAAATGATTTGAAAGTTTTTTTGGGTTAAGGATTAGGGTTCTTACATAATTGTAAAATAGATATATTAATTTTAATATATTAAATTAATTATCATTATAGTTTAGGGTTTATGATTTAGCATATAAAATTTAGGGTGTAAGGTTTAGGAGTTACTATATTAAATGTTTAGGGATTATGGTGTATAGTTTATGGTTTAAAGTTTAGGGTTTCATGGGTTTAAGGGTTAATGGTTAAGGGTTATGGGTTAAGGGTTAATGGTTAGGGATTAGGGGTTAGGGGTTTATGTTGTATGATTTAGGGTTTATGAGATATAAGATAGAGGTTTAAGGTTTAGAGTAATTAGTCTCTTTTAATTTATATATTAAATAATTTATTACATAATTGTAAAATAGATATATTAATTTTAATATATTAAATTAATTATCATTATAGTTTAGGGTTTATGGTTTAGCATATATAATTTAGGGTGTAAGGTTTAGGAGTTTCTATTTTAAATGTTTAGGGATTATGTTGTATAGTTTGTGGGTTAAAGTTTAGGGTTTCATGAGTTTAAGGGTTAATAGTTAGGGGTTAGGGGTTTATGTTGTATGATTTAGGGATTATGAGATATAGAATAGGGGTTTAGGGTTTAGAGTAATTAATCTCTTTTAATTTATATATTAAATAATTTCTTACATAATTGTAAAATATATTAGTACGTAGTATAAAAAAATCAATAATACATATTAGTAGTATAAAAAAATATTTTATTCTTTGAAATAGTAAATTAAAATGATTATAATAAATAGAGATGTCAAAAGTATGTAAATTAATTATAATTAATGTATGTAAATTAATTATAATTAATCATAATGAAAAGAATTTTATTATGAAAATAATAACAATAAGATTAATTTTAAAAAAGTCCTTATAATTGTAATAATTTAAAAGTTATTTTATTCAAAAAATTTAAAATATATATTCTTTTTCAAAATTATTGAAAAGATTTAATATTATTTTAATACCAATTCAATTTAAAAAAT
The DNA here is from genome assembly GCA_025698515.1 of Gossypium sturtianum. Lineage (NCBI taxonomy): Eukaryota > Viridiplantae > Streptophyta > Magnoliopsida > Malvales > Malvaceae > Gossypium > Gossypium sturtianum. Next base: position 3,116,628 of record CM046946.1, on the reverse strand, counting down.
TACTAAACAATATTTTTTAATATTCAAGGTATTTAGCGGCGTTTTGAGCAAAAACGCATAAAAAGCTAACTAAAAACGACACCGCTTACTTTTGTATTAGCGGCGCTAGAAATAAAAACGCCGCAAAATAGGATTAATAGTGGCGTTTGTGTTTCAAAACGCCACAAAATAGGATTAAGAGTGGCGTTTGTTTTTCAAAACGCCGCAAAAAGAAATAAAATTGAATTGAAACGGCGCGGTTTTTATTTTCTCAATTTTCTCAAATTTCGGCTAAGTCTTCTTTTCTTCTTCCCAGCAGATATCTCCTTCTGCCTAGGTCTTCATCGCCTTTCCCAACTGGTAATCTCCCCTTTCTTTCTTCCCTCCTTTCAAATTGCGAGACCAGAAAAGAATATTATGTTCATGGTATCTATTTTGGCATTTGTTTGTTATTGATGGGTTCTCCTGCAAATTTAGAAAGATGCCTTTGTTTATTTGCTATTTCGTTCGGAGAAATTCCCCATGGCAGTTGCCTTGAACAGTTTGGGGTGTGATTTGTGATTTGTTTCCTTGTTTCACATGTGTATATTGAATTCCCCACTTGACACGGTTTCCATCCATTTCTAAATCCTTTTGGTTTTTCTTTTTCCTTTTCTTTATATTTGTCTTTATTATTTTTCCCTTTCTCATGTTGATTCTTAGATGGTGAGAAATGAAATGGGTATCCCTAAAAAGCTTGATTTCTAATTTGGGGCTCTAATAGTTTATCATTAATTGTTTATTTAGATCCGGTCATTCTAGCAATGATATCGTCCAAGATAAGCGGTTCAAAGAAGGAAAAATTGGAGACGAAATTTAAGGGATTTGAGTGGCTCATTGATGAACTTAAGGTGTTCGTGGAAGAGGAGTCGAGGAGCTCTAACTGAGGCAAAATGGATTTGATCAAAAGGTAAGATTATATTTGTTGTTGTTTTCCTTGTTCATTATAGTTGCTTCTGCAATTATCAATGGGTCAAGCAAGCAGATGGAGAAGGTTGGGATATATGAGTCAAGAAAGGTGATCTCGAGTGTTAAATTCACCAACTGGGTGCAACTATTGTTTCAGTCTTCCTCCCCAATGGTCTTTCTTTCTCTTCAACTTTACCCTTCGATTTTATTTTTCTCTCCAAAACACTCCCAAACTTGAAAACCTTTGGATTGTTTCTTCATGTGTCTTCTTTAAGTTTCAGCTTTTTGTTCTTCACTTATTTCAAACTTTCCCTCATAATTTTCAGGTAAAATGGGTGATATTGTTCTGGGATATGATTCTGTCAATGACTACAAGGTAAATCTTGTTTCTCTCTTCTTCCTTTCGTAATATTAAAATGGAAGGAAAAGAAAAAAGGTAGATGAAGCGACATTATTAATGTAAGCATCTTTTCTTTTCAACATACATGTGAAGGTGGATAAAATCATTTCTCACTTTTCTGTCACCTATTGTCATTTTCCATTAATATATATATATATATATATATTTATACAAGATTTTCATTGCTGTCTCTATGTGTAGATAAAATTTTTAAAGTGGGTCATGATTGATTGGTATCCCCTCTAAGAATCATAAAAAGATAAAAGGTTACAGCTGGATATGTCATATAATCTACTCATTAAGTACAAATTTTTCTTTTGAAAGAAGCTGGCTGCATATAACATGAATTATTTAAATGGCAAGCAGGCTTGTTCTTTTATTTTTCGCTATTTTTTATTTATATTATATTAATTATTTAATTATAAGCACTGTTATATAGACTTGAAAAGTCAAACCTTTTCTTTTGAAAATTATATTATTGACTCTAGTACTTGGCTTGTATTGTTTTAAATAGGATAAAACTTTGAAAACTCGATCTACAAAATCCTTTATTTTTATTGTATTCACACATGTAAGACGAAAAAGAATTGTATATAGGTTTTGTTTACTGGATATTTGCTTTTGCCTAAATGTTTGTTTTTATTTGTACTCAGCTCACATTTCCTTTTTCTCTTGTAAGGTTTTTGTCCAACAATTGGTTTGGTGCGCTTATTTTCAGTGGGATTTTATTTGGAAGAGTCTTCTCATAAAGGTATTCATTTATAAATTCTTTTTGCCCCCTAAAGGTGCTAGTTCCTACCTGTAAAGAGTATAATATAAACAATAATAGATTATTGTTGTAGAAATGATTTTGCTGTATTTTTATGACCAGCTTAATACTAGTTGGTAAGGACTTTATTATTACCTTGAAGCTGGTATTATGTGAATCTCACCTTTTTTACAAACAAGGTACAATTAGATATGATAAAAAAGCTTAAACTTTCTGACTTGGGGTTTGAAAATCTAGAATTTAACTTTTCTTTGTTTTCTTTTGTAAGATTATAATAAATCTGAGAAAAAGAGATTTCTTTTTTCCAAAAGGTGACCCTAATTGTGATTTTTTTCTATTTCGGGTTGGGATTTGTTTTTAATTGTTTATTAATTTATTTATCCATTTTAATAATAATTATAGGGTATATTAAATGTGATTGTGATTTTGAGAATTTTGTTTAAAATAAATATCTTTTAATTAAGCAAAGATAATCATAAAAGAATATTAATTAATGAATCGCGTATGGAAACATTTTATTGCTCCTTTTAGCAAATGATATTTATAATCAAATAAAAACTTAAAACATTTATGATACATGCATACAAAATTTTATATGTATTCTATAGTCGACTATATATTACTAAATCAAAAAGTAATTATATACTCTTTGGTAATTATGAATTTTAAAAAAACAACAACTTTGGGGCTGGAAGTGAGAATTCTGACTCCTATTGATTGAATGATTTTATAGTGATTGAAATATATATTTGGTTTTTAAGTTATGTCTTTCACTTGTCGCAGCATTTTGAATCTGGATTTGTCTGTTGTGATATATACTTTTATTCAGTCTACCCTTTTGTGTTTCAAAGATTATATGGGCTTAGCTTTCTGTTGATTTTGGGCGTAGAGCTTTTAAGGACTACTTTTAACGATCTCGATCTTGGTGCTAATTTATGGCAAATTTTCAGGTCATTACCTCTTTACATGGGAATATAGAGATATGCATTGTCTTTCGCTTATCATGCCTTCTTTTTTTCAGTTTTTGTAATATTTTAATACCCTTCAATTTTGTGTGGAATTGGGGGGAGCTAGTGTAAAATAGGTTACCTTGGGTATTGAACCTGAATTTGGTGAAAGTATCACTTATAGGACATCTGTTGGATAAATGATTTTGTCATTAGATATGGTTTTATAATATCTTTTTTCCTTGGAATGAGGTTGTTTCTTGTGCATGTTCTAATGAGTGTTAAGGTTTTTATAATCCTATTATTATTATTTTCTATGGTATTAAATTGGTCATCATTTAATGGGAATATAATTTGCTGGCTGCTCCATCTTCCTTTTCTTTTAAAAGTAGGTGGTAACAATTTCAACTACTAATGCAATGAATGTGGTCATGGAGAGTGAGGGTTAAGGAGGAAACACTAGTGTTGATCATTTAAAAGCACATCATTTTGTTTGATGCATTAAGATCTTGATTAATCATTTGTGGAAGTCGTCGTTTATTTTGATGTCAAATCTATACGATTTCTCGTCTACTATGGTGAATCGATGTGTTCCTTTCCTTTTCATTTTTAAACAACATTTAAGGGGCACTGCGCCTAGATGCTTATAATTCTTTTGAGCTTCCGTGTATGTCTTTTATACAACTCTTTGTAGTCTGTATTAGAGTTGATATTTTGGTAATTTATGTTTTTAAAGTGGCTTTCAAATTATAAGGTTACGAATGATTCTTATCTTAATTTCTCATTTTCTGTTCGGATGTAATTTTCTGGTTCTATATTTTAGACATATGTCCTCCCCTTGATGTTCTGTTGCAATAAAAACTTAAAATGTTATTTTCTTTTAGCTCTAACTGCATATTAAACTGATTTAAGTATATTGGATAAACTTAATTTATATCAGTGGGGTGCATCAAGGAAGAAATTTTAGAGACAGAAATAGGCTTCCATGAGGAGTTCTTCTATAGATTTGGAACCTTATGGAATTGTTTGAGTCATTTCATTGGTGATAGATTTATCTTTAATGTAATATTCACATGGTCGCACCTCATTGTAGGTAAATGATCCACCGGTTCAAATTCACAATCTTTCATGATGGAGATGCGCAGCGCGAATGGTGAGTAACCCTTTTTGTTTACCAACATTTGTTAAATGTACATAGACAATGATACATTTTGAGTTCCAATATCCGACATGATAGATGATATAAATCCACGGTACAACCATTTTCACAAAGTCCACAAATTTCGGATTAAAGAATATTCATTATCATCTTTTTCATTGTCACCGTTCTTACATTACCAATATACTCGATCGTAGGTCCAGAGCGGTGATTCTTTGCTTAAGTTAGTGTCCGAGTTGAAGCGCATTTACAATCTTTTCAGGATTTGCGTCACTTAATGATCATGTCGAGCAAAGAACTACCGAGTTCTTCATCATGGCATGCATGTGTAGCATTAAAATATTTTGAGAAAATTAGGTTTATTGTATTTTTTTTCTAGGTTGCTGCATCTTTGAACTGTACTGATGATTGAAGAACCCAGCCTATTCCTACCATCCCTTCGGATATGATAAAGATGAAACTTAATTTAGTAAAACTTCCTGCAAATTTATTTACAATAATTTGGAGGACATCTCTTCTTTTGGTTAATATTTTACAGTTTAACATTTTTGATTAATATTTTATATATTAATAAACTAAAAAGATTTATATATTTACTTTTAAGTATATTTGGTTAGCTGGAATAAAAAATCTAAAAATATAATTGTAGGTGGCCTTCAGGCAATTCATTGGTTCGGTGAGCAAGGTGAACTATTTGACCATGCGCAAAATTTGACTTCCATAAATACATCAAAAGATCCATGGAAGACGATTTCAAAGTCGTCGTCGAGATCAGTCTGCTTTAAAACCACTTTAAATTTAAATTAGCTTTATATTGCTACTCAAAAATTTATTGGTTGTTGGTTTTGGGATGTTGCAAAGACACTTCGTGGGCATTTGCTATCATCTTCTTGCTTCTAAACGTTTACAATTTGTAATTCTACCGGATTAGCATATCATAAATTAATAAATGGAGTATTTATAACATAATATACGTGGTGCATGCAGAATGACAAACTCTCACCGGTTGTCTTTAGTCCCACCGATCGTAAGCCACCCACATCCTTAATTAAACTTTATGTTATGGATTGAGAAATAAAAGTAGAAATATTTGGTGAATTGTTATGCATCTCCCTTTTCCTTGGCATGTAGCAAATTGTTAGTCAACTCTTCCACAAGTTCGATTGCATTTGGTTTTTTTAATTGTGAAGGAGGATCATAAGTTCTATAAAATCTTCATTCAATGCTATAATATGTGAGATCTTATTTTATATTCTATTTATTTCTAGACTTGTTAGAATAAATCTTCCTCCTGGGCATTAGGACTGAAAGTAAAGCAGTAGTTTTTGTACTTAAATTATAAAATTTTCCTCGCAAATTGGAAAAGACCAGAAATAATAGTATTGTGTGTTTTAATTGTTTTTACAGAAGAAGATTCTGACATCTAATCCTTATCCTTCGTTTAGGTAGTTCCATTCCATTGGTGGTTAAACATTTGATTTTGCATCAATAAAACATTTTAGACTTATGTTTGGTCTCACTATGGATAATGGCATATGCATATGATATAAGACTAACATGTTTGTATAGAATATGACTAACATGCTAAAACTTAATGTTCATGCATTCCGTCATTCAAAGAAAAATTGTCCCACGAGCACCTTTGATCTTTATTTTCTTTGTTACAATTCTCTTAGTATTATCTACTCTCTCGATGTAGGAGCCAATGATTAACACATACGCCAACTTTAGAAATGATGTTCTTCCCCGTATTAAAAGACTTGGGTACAATGTCGTTCGGATCATGGCTATTCAAGAGCACTCATATGATGCTAGCTTCGGTATTACGTCCATCGTAATGTGTTTGTTATTAGGAGCATTTTTATAATTTTAGGCAAATCTCACATGCTTGTTATTAGATGGAATTATAGAAATATGTATTCTTCTAAAATTTTCATTTTAATGTCTTGAAATTAAATTATACATTTTTAAATTAGATTTTTGGTGTTTTTATAATATATAATTTTTTTATTTTTATTGACTTTTAGCGGCGTTTTTAAAAGCGTCAAAAAGTATAATAATTTTTTTATTTTTCATTACTTTTAGTGGCGTTTTTAAAAAAGCGCGCTAAAAGAATAATAAATTTTTTATTTTTTTCATAACTTTTAGCGGCGTTTTTAGGAAAAGCGCCGCTAAAGACCAGGACTTTTAGCGGCGTTTTTTGAAAAAGCGCCGCTAAAAGCCCGTACTTTAGCGGCGTTTTTTTTAAAAACGCCGCTAAAGGCCCGCACTTTTAGCGGCGTTTTTAAAAGCGCCGCTAAAGACCCGCACTTTAGCGGCGTTTTTAAAAGCGCCGCTAAAGACCCGCACTTTAGCGGCGTTTTTTTAAAGCGCCGCTAAAGGCCCTTACCAGTAGCGGCGTTTTTATAAAAAAACGCCACTAATTTTTGCGGCGGTTTCTGTAGCGGCGTTTTTTGCGGCGCTTTTGAAAGCGCCGCAAGTACTATTAGTGGCGCTTAAAAACGCCGCTAAAGGCCCAAAAAAACGCCGCTAAAAGTCTGTTTTGGTGTAGTGTTAAAATTCTTCTGTTAAAGTTGTTGGTGTGACATTCTAAAAAAAAAAAAATACTCACTTGATAATCATATCATGAAAAATGGCTTTGTAATGTACTTGAATTTAATAAAAAAAATAACGATGTTAACAATTCTTTAAAATTTCATCAACATTTTAATTAGAATAAAATATTTAAGCTAACTAATGGTATTATGAACATTGGCGTACTAAATTAAGTAAAAAAATAAAGTATAAAGATCTAATCTCAAATTTGAGCACAATATAGTCCAAAAAACACGTAATGATTTGACCTAGTCTTTTTTTTCCTAATTACATCTTGTCCGTTTGATATGGTTGGGATTTTGTTTTTTTTTAAAGGTTAAATATAGGTTAAAATATGCCATAAATTTATGTACTCTTCGAATATTTAGAATTTAGTCCCTTTACATATCATATTTTAAAATACAAGTCCAATTGTTAATACTGTTAAAATTATTTTGTTAAATTTAGGTCCATCGCAACATCATTCTTTTAGTTACCTGACTACCACATGAGTATTTTTTTTTTATTTAAAAATGTCACACCAACAAATTTAACCAAAAAATATTAACAATGTTAACAGCTGAATCTGAATTTTGAAATATAAAAAGTAAAACATAGGGACTAAATTCCAAATTTGTGAAAGGTACAAGGCATATTTTAACCTTAAATATATAATATATCAAACAAATTTTTATTATGATTGTTTTAAGTTTTAAAGTTAAGATTTAAACTAAAAATTAAGTAATGGAGCAATAATGATTGAAACAAATAATTTTTACAAACAATTATGTTGAATATGAGTTGGTCAAATTAATTGGACAAGTCCTTATACTCTTTGTATATTTGGAATTTAGTCTCTTCACTTTTTAGATCTAAAAATGCAAGTTCAATTGTTAATATTATTAAAATACATTTGTTAAATTCAAGTTAATTGCAATGTTATTTCTTTTATTACATGGTTACCATGTGGGTAGTTTTATTATTTCAAAATGTTACACCAACGAATTTAACAAATTAACTTTAACGATGTTAACAATTAGACTTGAATTTTTAAATCCAAAAAATGAAGAGATTAAAGTCTAAATATGCAAAGAGTACAGGGACTTGAAACATAATTTACCAACAATAAATCACGTAGCGAATTTGGGGCTCTTCCAAATAGAGTAATCCTGAAACACCATTAAGAGCATATTTTGCCATTTGGTCGGCAACTTCGTTTAGAGATCTCGAAATATGATGAAATCAGGCTTTCCAATTTTGGGTTAGCAATTGATGAATTAGACACAATTCCATCATTTTACTACTAACGACACCACCAGATAAAATAGTTTCTACTAGAAGTGCATTATCACACTCCACATGTAACAACCCGATTTAGGGCCTAGTCGGAATAGTGGTGCGAGACCATAAATTCGAAGTAGTAATATGAGTTTTAAGGTTTATGAGATGTTTGCATGATAGTATGAAAGTTTCATGAAGTAATTTTATTGAATTGTGATTGGATTGTCCATTAGGACTAAATTGTAAAAGTTGCAAAATATGAGATTCTAGAAGCTTTAAGTATGAAATAGCTTTGGATTATTAATTAGAGGTCCTTAAATAGCAATTTCCCAATTTTTAATTTTTGGACAAAAATGGGCATGAGTAAGTAAATTTTGGAAGTTTAGTAAAAAGGGCATTTTTGTCATTTGGCTAATTAATGATTAAAAATGATGAAATAAGTCAAAATTCATGTTCATCTTCACTAAGCTTGGCCGAAATTTTGAAGAACTCCATATCTAGGGTTTGTTCATCTTTCAAGCTTGCTAGTAAGTGCATGCTAGCCCCATTTTTAATATTCTTCGTATTTTTGAGATCCTCGTAACTTGAATTAGCTATTTCTAGCTATAATTTGAGCTAGGATTAATGTTCAAAAATATACCCATGTATGACATGCATGTATTTTGATGTTTTATGGAAGATTATGAGAGTTTGATGTAGAATAAACATCTTTTTCTAAGTGAATTTCATGAAAAATGCATGTAAGGACTAATTTGTAAAAGTCATGAAATTGGTCATACATGAGTGAAATAGTGAGAATTTAATATTTCTATAGTTGATAAAACGAATCAGCTAAACAGGAAATACAAGAAAGTTGAATGAAAATCATAGTACGAGCCTAGGGGCAAAAGTATAAATATGAGAAAGTTTAGGGGCAAAATGGTAATTTTGCCAAAGTATGAATTATGAGTCAATTTAGTCAATTTGAGTATTAAATGAGTTAAATTATTATTATAGATTGAGAAAAATGAAGCTCAGACCGAAACCGAGGTAAAAACAAAGTCGAGGACTAAATTTCATATCTTCATACATTTTGCATAACCGAGGTAAGTTTGTATGATTTTTAAGCTTCATGAGTATTTTCATTGAATTACTTATATATGTTATTATTGTACATTATTTTCATGAAGTTGTTTAATGATGTTTAAACAAGGAAATTAATGAGAATTAGTAAATGAAAGTCCCGATTGAATTTGGAATATTGAGGATGCCTAATCTACCACATGAGACAAGAAAGCCCGTATAAGACCATGTCAAGACATGGCCTCGGCAATAAAGCAAAGAGATCATGTAAGTCCAAGCCAAGGCATGGCATTGATAAGTTTCTAAAGCAAAGAGATCATGTAAGTCCATGACAAGTCATGGCATTGAAAAGTTATTATGAGATAAAGATCCCATGTAAGTCCAAGCCAAGGCATGACATTGGTGAGTTCCCAAGTAAAGATTTCATGTAAGCCCATGTCAAGACATGGCATTGACAAGTTTCACTAAGTAAAGATACCACGTAAGACCATGTCAAGACATGGCAATGGTAAGTTTCCAAGGAAACACCCAAGGAAGATTTCGTGTAAGTCCATGTCAAGACATGGCATCGACACCAAGTTAAGAGATCCCATGTAAGACCATATCTAGGATATGGCCTTGGCATCGAGACACATGTGTGATGAGGTTTAGTATCCTCTGTTATTCCTAGTAATTCATCGGGCAAATGAGTAAAGCTTGAAGGAGATAACAAGAAAGTTAATTAAGTAAAGCTATTATCAAGTTATGTTAGTCAAAGTTGATTAAGAGTATTATTCAAGTTAAGAAAGATGAAGTTGAGTTTATGTTTACAATAGCAAAGTATACTAATCTATGTGATTAAGTGATACATGTATCTTGTTTACCTTACAAGCATGAGACTAGTAAGTAACATGGGATGAGTATGAATAAATAAGAGTAAGAAAGCTCAAGCAATTGAGATTTGTGATGCTATTGTTTATGATGGATGAATTACGTTAAGAAATTATATTGCTATATGCATTACATGCAAACTTACTAAGCTAAATGCTTACTTCTTTATTTCTTTCTTTCCTTGTAGTCCCGCCAAGCTAACTCGTGGATCATTGACGTCGGAGCTCGGAACACACTATCAATCACTATTTTGGTATAGCCAAGTTGTTTATATTAAGTATGGCATGTATAGGAAACATTTCATTTTGAGTTATGTCTTAAGAGGAGCCAAAATGTTGGCTATCAAATTTATTATTCTTGTTGTATATGGCTAAAGAGATTGGCCAATATTTACCAAGTTTGTATATAGCAATGTTGATGAGTTATGCATCATTGTTCATGTTTTGATGAAGTATTTAAGTTTTTGAATTGGATATATGATTGATCTTGATTTCAGGGTCGCAATTGGCTTGGAAAATAGCCTCTAAGTGCCCACATGGGTAGACACACGGGCGTGTGTCTAGGCCGTGTGTGACACACGGTCAATCCGCATGTGTGTGTTAATAGGCCGCGTGTCTCCTGCATGTTAGTGTTTTTAAGGCAGGATAGACCACGGGCTAGCCACACGGGCATGTCTAGGCCATGTGAAATTAGTCAGTGTCCATCACGGGTGGAGAACACAGGCATGTCTTTGGGCACACGGGCGTGTCCCAAGTCACACGGGCGTGTGACCCCTGTTTTGATGAAAAGTTTTCTAAGTTCGTAAAAGTTTCTGGATGTGAGTTTAAGGCCTCGTAGGCCCATGAAATGTATGTTATGACTAAGAAAGAGAAGTTTTAAATTGAAACGAAATTTTATAGCCCGTTTGTACAAGTTCAAGCAAGTTTAAGTATGGTAATGTCTCGTACCCAGACCTAGTTTCAGACTCGGGTATGGGGTGTTACACCACATCTATTTGTCTAAAATTCCTCTCCCAAGTTATGCTCAACCATTCTAAAATCGCTCTTGCTTCAACTCTAAAAATTGAATCCTTACCAACCCTCATCAAAAAGCCACATAACCAATTTGCATCTGAACCCTTAAACACTCTTCCAATAGAAGCATTAGAAACATTCAATGAACTTGCCCCATCTGTGTTGAGCTTAACCTATCTTCTATCCGGTGGAAACCAACACTTGCCCGTTACCATTAGAATAGAATGCATTATATTGGTATTCGATCCCATGTAACTCCTCGCCCATGCAACACATGTATCCACAACCTCCCGTATAGAATTATGGCTATTAGTCAAAACAAATTTATTCCGACTTTTCCAGAGTAACCAGCATAGTATGGGAAAAAGAGTTTGTCATTCAACATCATTAATTTTTTTTATCATTAATTTTTTTTTAAACTATGTGATAGATCATATTAATAAATTTTAAAATCAATTAAAATTTACTAAAACAACATTTTGGGTTTATGAAAATAAAAATCAAGTATCATGATAGAAACACATCAACACACAATCAAATAATATTTAAATTATATTTATATAAAAATTAATCAAAAATTGAGTTATAAGTAAAGGGGTAAAGTGTTTATAAATAATATTTATTTAGGTTTGGATTGAAACTTTGAAAATCTCATTTTTATTTGTTTTGTTTAGTATACACTTTAGTCCCTAAAATATATTATTTTTCTCACTTTGATATTTAAAGTTTTTTTTAACCTACTTCAGTTTCTAATATTATCAGACGTTTTTAATTCAGTTTCTTCAGTCCTCTTAATATTAAAAATAATCAGTTGGGATATCTAACCAATCATAAATCGCCACATGTCATATGTTGATGCCATAATGATGTAATCATCAAAAAATACAAATATATAAATATATATATTTTAAAAAAGTTAAAAATATGTTAGAATTTTTAAAAATTGTAAAAAAAATTAAAAATATATATATAAATTATAAAATTATGTAACAAATATATTTACAAAAAAAATAATGTAAATAACAAATGCGGCTATGATTAAATGGTAAAGTATCAGTAGTAAAAATTAACGAGGCATGGGTTCTGATCCTATTATGTGTATATAATTTTCTATTTTTATATAAAATATATAAAGTTACAAAAATACCCTCAAAATAATATAATTTACTTTGTAAAGAAAATGTATCTTTTCTTCCGGTTGAGTTAATTCTCGATTAATCCGTAATATTAACTCAATTAAAAACTTTATAAAATTATAATTTTATTATATAGATATATCACAGTCAAACACATACGTGCCCATACATATATCATATCAAAACACCTACATAATTATAATTATAATGACTCACAAATATAGCGATAGGTTTGTTAGGTAGAAGATTGAATCCAATATCACTAAATTATTTGCCATTGAATTATTCAAAAGTTTTTATTTAAGTTATTGTGTTGTTAAAATCGTTATTGTATGCATTCTCTGTTTGCATCGCCTGCACCAATCGAAAATTTTCCTTCCCCTTCTCTTCTACAACTCATTTTTTTCATAAAACAACTTTGAAAATCATGAATCCGCAAACTAAAATCTAAACAGCTTTCTTCTCCGATCTCTAACATTAACTGTCAGATTAATTTGGATCTAATGTATGTTCTTCTACTCAAAGATAAGTATTAATATACCATACTGATCGTTGAATCATCGTTTGGAACTCATCAGTCATAACTTAAAGAAAACTTTATTCACCAATTGAGTGTATGTATGCAGCAAATAAGGTGAGTTGATCCAACATTGGCACGATTCACTTTTGAATTTTGATTATTTTTGTTCAACTTTGTTTCTTCGTGCAGATCACTCCTGCCCTGCTTTGAACGTGGTCGTCACCTCCCGCAAACCCATCAGCCCAACCCCACCCCTATTTTTAAAGGACCCTTATCCTACTTAAATTTGAAAGGTTTAATTCACATTTTAATCCTTGAAATATATCATTTTCTTTATTTTGTATTTTAAAATTTTTTCTTGCTCATTTCAGTCCTTAACGTTATTAGGCATTCCCAGTAATGTTAAAGACCAATAATTGGGATATCCGACCAATTATATGCTACCAAGTGGATATTGTGTTATAATTTGATCAATCGGAATTTATAATTGGTAGAACTTTTTAGGTGATAAATTTGGATAAAATTTTTTTCCAATTTATTTTAATAATGAAAAATAAACTTTTTTAATAAAAAATGCCTAGAACTACCCATAATTCCTCCTCAACCCTTAAATAGAAGGATAAACACGCTTCAATGCACTCAAACCCATATCCTCCTACACAAGCAACAATGTTAATACCAATCGAACTAACACTCAATCGATAAAAAATAATTTTATTTCAATTCAAATAATATTTTTTAATTATTCCAAATATATTTTTTTACTCTCTCACAGATAATTTATTATATATATATTATAAATTTTAGGGTAAATTATCCCATTAGTCACTCTAAAATAGTATCGTTCCTATTTTGGTTATTCTAATTTTTTTATTAATTTAGTCACTATAATTAGAACAATTGTTCAAAATGGTCACTCAACTGATATCTCATTAATGAATTGTTGATTGGATTTGCCTTTGTATGACACATGGTAATTTATGATTGGTTGGATATCCCAATCAAGTTTTTTAATGTCCAAAAGATTGAATCTGGAATGTCTAACAAAATTAGGGATTAAACCGAGAACATCTAGTAATGTTAGGGATTAAAGTGGGTCAAAAAAATTAAGGAACAAAGTGGGGAAAACAATATGCTTTAAGGAATAAAATTTGAAAAAATGAGAGAGAAAAGAATAGCATAAATCTCGTTTATACTTACCAAGTAAATTGTAAAAAAAAAATCATACTTATTTATAGAGGTATTTATTTTATGGATAAAATAATATTTAGTCCCTAAATTTGGTAATTTTTTTCACCTTGGTCTTTGAATTTTTTTATCCTCACTAGTCTAAGAATTTGGCATCATTTTCAGTTTTGGTCCCTGAACTCAAATTTCATTAATGCATTATGATGTGACACTTTGAGATTGTGTCATATCATCATTTAATTTTTTTTAAAAGAAATACTTTTTTTTTTCATTTTTAATATTTTTTCTAATTTTTAGATTTTATATAATCTTTTAAAAAAATTTAGCTGCACACCTCAACAGAATCCAAATTTAGGGGTCAAATTAGGAAAAGTTACTAAGTTCTGAGATTAATGTAGAAAAAAGAATAAGTTTAGGGACCAAATTAAAAAAAATTGTAAAGTTTAGAGACTAAATATTGCTTTTATCCCTTTATTTTATTCATTTGTTCATTTTTAATTACATATTGAATCACTTTAAATTTAAATATAGGATAAAGTACACTGGATGTCACTTTAAATAGCGTTATTCTTATTTTGGTTACTCTAGATTTTTTTTTTGTCAATTTAATCACTACCGTTAGAAAAATTGACCAAAATGGTCACTTAGCCGTTAAACCCTAAACGGATTGTTGACTAGAGTTGCAAAATAAAAATAAAAATTGTTCTTTTAGCCCCTTTAAAAATTACAAAATTTTTAAGTTAATCCCCTAAATCCCTATCAAAAACCCATATTAAAACCCAATATTTACATCCAAGTCCCTTCTTCTTCTTTGCTCTCTTTAACCATTCTAAAATCCCACTAGAGTACACCAAACACTACAACAACGTTGTTTCAGTGTCTTTGGCAGAGCCTGTTGCTCTTTTTTCCAGCCCCGCCATCGTTTCTAATAACCTCGACTTTAAAATCAAGTATTTCAAGTGTGGAGACTATATTGGAATGTAGGTTGGAGCACTTTGGTGCCGTGGCGAATCTAGGGGGCTGGCAGGGGCCCCGGTCCCCCTAAAATGTAAAATTACTATTTAGGCCCTTGAAATTTTTTAAATATTTTAAATTAGTAAAGGTAAAATTGCACTTTAGCCCTCCTAAAATTATAAAAATTCAATTTAATCCTTTAAAAATTATAAAGATATAGAGTATAAAAAATTAAAATTTTATCCTGCCTCCCTAAAAAATTGTTCTGGCTTCGCCCTTGCTTGGGTGTATTTCATTTTGGATTGTAGGATGGAGCACATTGGTGCATACTATTTTAGAGTGTAGGTTGGAGCATTTCAGTACGTATATTGGAATGATGGATGGTTATATTTTGTACATCCGATGTATGAATCATTAAAGGTTACTGAGGGCTGTGAATAAAATTTGAACTAAAACATTATGTTATTTTGCTGTTGAAATACTCGATTTTAAAGTCGATGTTGTTAGAATCAATGGTGGGGTTGGAAAAAAGAGTGGCAGGCTCTATATAAAAATGATATCCGAGTATAATTAAAAAAAATGGTTATATAGAGATTAAATTTTAAAATTAAAGTAAACTGTACAGTTAGTCATTGAATAATGGGTAAGTTTTCGTTTTAGTCACTTAATTAAAAAATTTTAGTCATTAAAGTTTTCAAAATTGTTTTTTTTTGTCACCTGACTATTAAGTGGTGCCTTTTTAGTTGATATAATAGCAATTTTAGTCCTTAGCTTTTTATATTTTCCATCAATTTGACCTTGATTCTTTATAAAAAATTATTCAAAAAAACTCAAAATTATTAAAAATAGAAGTTCTATATAAAAATTTTAGAAAAATAAAATCTCGAAAATGTTGTTGTTGAAGAACTAATATGTATGAGAAATAAAAAAAAAAATATCATTCAATAGAATCTAATAGAAATTAAAGAACCAATAATTTTGGCTAATGTTTTTATTTTTTTCTATGTTTTTTTAGAGAACGAGTATTGAATATTTTTATACAGATAATACAGAGAGAAAAATTAGAAGGTTTAAAAACAATTTTCCCTCATTTTCTCCCACTGTATTTATTTTTTAAAATTTTATTTACTTTTAATTTTATAATTTTCTAAATTTTTAAAATGAATTTCAGTTTTTTTTTTCATTTTATATATCATTAGGGTCAATTTGAAAGAAAGTATAAAAATTAAGGATTAAAATTGTTATTATACTAATTAAAAAAGTGCCAGTTAAATAACAATTTTGAAAAATTTAGTGACCAAATTGTAACTTATTCTAGTTAACTGACCAAAATAAAAATCTACCTATAGTTTAATGACTAATGGTATAATTTCCCTAAAATTAAATGAATGTTAGACAATATAAAGAGTAAATTTTAAATATTAGGAGAATACGAAGATCGTTGAGAGAGTTAAACATAGGCTCTATTTGTTTTAATGTAAAAGCTTTTACGGAAAATATTTTCAGCCTTTTTCGATGTTTGTTTCATGTAAAATAGGATGATCAACGTAAAAGGTTTTTCGGTCAACGTCAAATTACCCCCTTATTCCCATAAAATGTCTTACCAAAATTTTTTCCGTAAGACATTTTTCAAACTGATAAGACTTTATTCACTGTTATAACACCCTCATACTCAACCCGAACATTAGGTAAAAGCACCTGAATGTTACATTTTTTACTATTCACTTATCAAATCTTTTTTTTTTATATAAATTTTCATAAATTTTCATTAGGTTAAATATGCTCTAAGTCCCTATATTTTCACACATTTTTAATTTAATCTCATGCTTTTATTTCAATGAATTTAATTTTTTTACTTTTTAAATTTTAAATTTCAAATCAAATTGTTATCTCTAGCTAAATTTTTTCATTAAATTCATTAGTGTGATATTTTTAAATAAAAAAATTTGCTTAATAATTGTGTGAAAATTTTTTTTGAATAAATTGATTTTAATAATATTAATAATTAAACTTGCATTTTAAAATTAAAAAAATTAAATTCTTCGAAATAAAAATAAGGACTAAATTTTAAATTCACAAAAATTATAGGGACTTGGAGGAAATTTTAACCATTTCATTATATTCCAACTCGACCCGTTGACAGCTCTTCTGTTTTCCCCCGTCTCTATTATCTCTTTCTTTTTTTCTTTTCACGTCTAAAGTAAACACTTGCTGAAGCTGATCCAAGAGAATTATATATATATATATATATACACATATGAAAAATACTCAATTATTCTCTGTTTCTTCCCCGGTGTTGAATTTTCGTCCATTTTAATAAAGATTCTGGGAATTCAAGAAATTGACTTGAATTCCCCGAATTGGAAAAAAATCGGAGATAATACGAAGAGAAGGAAAATCGAAGAAAAAGGTGAAAAAAATGAAGCCGATGGAGACGATACAGGATCTGATCGACGAAGCCAAAGTACGGACAGTTTGGTGGGTCATAGCAATCTTTGCCGTCACTTACTTCTTGTCTCGTAAGTTAACTAATAAGAAGATTTCAGTAGCAGTTCTTTGGTTTATGTTCGTGTTTTTTTTTTTTTTTTGTTATTGATTTTTTTTAATATGTTTATTGGTGAATTCTTTGATTTTACTTCACTTCTGTAGTTAAGTTTCTTGGAATTGTTTTTTTTTTGGACAATTTTCGTTTTATTGGAATTAATTGAACATTTGGATTTTTAATTTCTGTTAATTGGTTAATTTAGGGTTTTCTATTTTTTTTTTGCGTTAATGTGGTTTGATTTCTGCTATAGGAGTTGGTTGTAAGTAATTTTTTCCCTGTTTGTTCTGCTTTTGTTAATTGATGCAGATACAAGTACATCAATGTGGATGAATTTACCTGTAGCAGTTCTTATACTGTCTGCATTGCGAATTTTAACTAATGAGGTTGAGTTCAGATGGAAAATTAAATCAGTTCGTCCGCAAACTTATTTATCTCATTTGGAGAAGAAACAGTTGTCTGTGAATGATTACCGGCTTTCTAGCACACCACCTCCGCCCAAGTGGAAGAGGAAAATTGATTCTCCTATGGTGGAGTCAGCTATCAATGAGTTTATTGGTAAAATACTCAAGGATTTTGTTACTGATTTATGGTATTCGGAGATCACTCCAGATAGGGAGACCCCTGAGTTGATGCGTGCGGTGATTTTGGATGCTATTGGTGAAATATCAGGAAGGGTGAAAGGGATAAACCTTGTTGATTTGCTAACAAGGTAGGTTTTTGGTTTAAGAATATTTTCCAATTGTAAAATTATTTGATGTTTTTTAAAGCTCAAGGATTTCAAACGATTGTCTAATGTTCCAGGGATATAGTTGATTTGATAGGGGACCACTTGGATCTCTTTAGAAGAAACCAAGCTGCAATAGGTGTTGATGTTATGGTAACATTGTCATCTGAGGAGAGGGATGAAAGACTGAAACACCATCTTCTGGTTTCTGAAGAGCTTCATCCTGCATTGATTTCACCAGAGAGTGAGTACAAGGTGTGAGTGGAGTGTTCCAAAGTAAAAACATTTTTCTTTTTCATTTTATGTTTTTCTTGGTTTGATTCTGTGTGTTTTTCCAGGTTATTCAGAAGCTTGTCGGTGGAATTTTAGCAATAGTATTGAGACCACGAGAAGCTCAATGTCCTCTGGTTCGAACTATTGCCCGTGAGATTGTAACTTGCTTGGTATTGCAACCTCTTTTGAAATTGGCAAGCCCTGGGTAAATTATTAAGCTATAATTTGTTGTGTGTTTAATTCTAAGATAGTTATTAGTTCTTCATTTAAAGTTGCAGTTACAGTTATCTGAGTTAGCCTAAACTTTTAGGTCTAGATTTTTGGCGGTTGATTTGGCAATGCATTCTTATTAAGTGTCTAGAATATAAGCCATGATGCTTGGAATGGCACTCTTAGTCTTGACCAATTTAGGTAAAAGAATAGGCAGAGAATGTTTAGAAGTTACTAATGACGATTCATTTTTCCTGGGTATAAATAAGCTTGGATCTTTTCCTTAATAAAGTTTCCTCCACCTTTTTCCCTTTTATGTTTTGTTCTCAGGTATATCAATGAAGTGATTGAACATGTTCTACTTGCCATTAAAGATGATACAGATAAGATGGTGGTTGGTTCTGATCAGCCTTCGGTAGGAGTACATGGTGATGATTCTACCTCATATAAAAAATCGTCCTCAAACAGTCGAGCTGATTTGACTTTGGCTAGAATTGATGATAGGAAAGAAACATATTCAGATTGTAACAGATATGAGGAAGAATCAGTACAGCCTCGACCAGCTGATTGGGCTCGAATATTAGAGGCAGCAACTCAAAGAAGAACTGAAATTCTTGCCCCTGAAAATCTTGAAAACATGTGGACTAAAGGAAGAAACTACAAAAAGAAGAACAAACATGAAAAAGCAGGATTTCAAGAATCTATTACAAAGGATTCTGTGACAAAGAGTGCAGTATTAACAGGGAATTCAGGCAGTGAAATCTCTACCAGCAAGTTTGGAACTTCAACTGGAAGGGAAGAGAAAAATGTGATGCAGCTGATGCCTGGTTTAAGTAATGACACTCAGTTATGTGATGATAACACTACCGGCACGAAGTTGGGATCGGAATTTAACAAGTCATCATCATTTGAAGGAGATCATCTTGTCGAAAAACATACTGATGCTAGCAAGCAAGCTGCTGATGGAAATAAGAATAGGTTTAGGAGATCCAGCAGTACCTCTGACTTGAAAGTTAAACCTGATATAAAGAAGGCACTTACAGGAGATATTGGAAGGCCAATTATTTCTGAGTTCTACAGCCATGATGTTGGCAGGCATAGTGAAGAATATAGTGGCAAGATTGCCTCTAATATGGGGCTTCACAATGAGGAACCACACACTCCAAAGCTTAGATGTCGGGTGAGTTTTCCTGTAAAAATTGGTGCAAGTTATTCTAATTCAAGTTTGAACTGCCAGATGAATCCAAATGTGACATGGAATCTAAATTAAAACAGCTTCTTGAGCTTGATGATGTTGAAACATGATACGTGATTGATTTGCCATTCTGTGTCTACCTCTGCAGGTTATTGGAGCATACTTTGAGAAACTTAAATCAAAACCATTCGCAGTTTATTCAATTGCTGTGACGGATGCGGAAAACAGAACTTGGTTTGTCAAGAGAAGGTTTTATCTCACCGAACACCTTTTTTCCCCCTTTAAAAAATAAAAATAAAAATCCATTTGTTTAAGGGTCTTTACTTGTTTGATTGCCCCTTTGATATTTTAAAGTCTTCAGAGTTTAAGTCTCTACATGTTTGTCTGAAGAGAAAAACATAAAGCTCCAAAATTTTGATTGATTTTCTTTTTGAGTGATTACTTTTTTCTTTGTTTTTTTTTTTTTCAGATACAGTAACTTTGAACGGTTGCATAGACATCTTAAAGAAATTCCTAATTATACATTGCATTTACCTCCCAAAACGATATTTTCATCAAGCACCGAGGACGCTTTAGTTCATCAGCGCTGCATTCAGCTTGACAAATATCTACAAGTAATTTATTTCATAGCGGTTTTTTTTTTTTTGGTAAGATATTTACTTTTAAACCTGTTGCTTCAGCTAAGCCACCTTTTTGCAGGATCTGTTGTCTAAAGCCAATGTGGCTGAACAGCATGAAGTGTGGGATTTTTTAAGTGTTTCCTCAAAGGTTTGTGTGTATCTTTGTGACGTAAGGTGCTACTTTGTTTCCTGTGGGTAGGATGAATGACATCTGATTCATGTTGTGGTTGTCTTTTGCTTTTGAAGAATTACTCGTTCGGAAAATCTTCTTCGGTGATGAGAACCCTTGCAGGTATGTTGTTCCGCTTCTTGGTTGTCACTTAGCATGCTATTCTTGCTGTTTATACATGGGTTCCAGCTGTTAGCTGCTGCCCACATTACTTCAACACATCAAGGTTGTCCTGAAAAAAGGGTTTAGAGATGCTCCAAGTGGGCTTCTAGAAGTTTAGGAATGCAGTCGTGTGCATTACATTTCCATCTAAAAGTACAGATGTCTGCTAGATGAGGTGTAGCAGTATTACTTGTTTCACCTTTTACACTGATTCGCTTTACATATCTCTACTTCCAGAGATTACATGTCTTGTTACTCTGTTAAAATTCTGTAGCTGGTTCTTATATATGTGTGCGTGTGTGTTGTGGGAAGAGGCATGCAAATCCAGCTCTTTGATCAGGGACCCATGCATATATCATTAAGCCAATTGGATTGGTGCAATTCAATATTTTCCATTTTACTTGCTATGGTGGTTTACTTTTAATTTTAAATGATTTGAGAATAAAAATAACATAGTTGTGTTACTGTTCTTCTCACTGTGAACTCTTTGGTACCGCCTGAATATTTGAATCTATATGCTTGGTTGTCTTACGGCCTATTATCTTAGAATGGTAAATGATTATCCTTTGTCGAATTTACTGAAAATCGTACATGGATCTTTTGGTTATTGGTTTGATTCTACCACTATGGTCTAGAATTTGGTTTTAACTTGGCTGATTTCTTGCTTAATATTTTGACCATTTTTATTGCAGATTACTTCCTGACTTTTTCCATTTCTCCTGTTTATAAACAGTCAATGTGGATGATGCTGTGGACGACATCGTACGCCAGTTTAGAGGAGTATCAGATGGCTTAATGCGCAAAGTTGTCGGTTCATCTTCTCTTCCTATTGAAGCCTCTTCTTCAGCTGACAGGACCTTGTCATGGAATGCAGATGAGATGGCCAAGGACATTTCTGGGCAAAGTAACTTAGAAACAGTGAATAGTGCTTCTGACAATGACGAACGGTACAAGGATGGTAGCCATGGTCAGGATGATAGATCTGGTCCACAAGGTCATGGCTCGCATTCAGAGGATGAATTGAACTCAAAGAGTTTGCCACCAAAGGTGATAGAACAAGGTGGAGAGCCTGACAATTTTGTTCCTGAGAAACAGGATTTAGGTGTGAAACCTGAATTACTTGGCCAGGGTGGATTTCCTGAAGTAAAATTTTCATCAACATCCAGCCCTTGGGAGGATCCAGTTGGAATGCCCCCCGAGGTAGCATGCTTTAGCGCTGTTTTTTTATTTATCTTTTTAGTTCCTACTGATAATATGATTTTAGCTTATTCTAAGACATTTTTTGTCACCGATACTTGGAAGTTCAAATGTTTACCTATTGATTTTTGTGCAGTGGACACCACCTAATGTCAGTGTACCTTTGCTGAATCTAGTTGATAAGGTGTTTCAGCTGAAGAGAAGAGGCTGGCTAAGGTGAGCTAAGTTTTGATTATTTCCATAGTTTTGAATTAATTAATTGTTGAAATGTTGTATTCTACCATTTGGCAAGTATAATTTGGAAAGATTCTCATAAAATTATATTGGACCTTGGACTGAGGTATTACTAATGTTTCTTTACCTGTAATTTTGATTAGTTTGTAAATTATGTGGCCATTTTAGTCTAGATTGATTATTAAGGGTAAATTTGCTCAGTTATTTAAGCCGTATACATTGCTGTTTTGTAGCATAGGATTGGACTGGTTGATATGGTGAGTTGATTATCTATCTTGGAACCAGCAAAAATAATAATATCTTCTTGAGTAATCTGTTGTTCAATCTTTTATGAAAAAGGTTGCATGATGAAACACTGCTAACATAGATTTAAATGCATCAGACTACTGGCATGCTTGAATTATCAATTACTGCTTCAAGCCTTTTTCTTGTTTCCTTTTATCCAGTGGTAATTGTCTGGTCTTTCAGTGTGTGCGATCTTGACACTTTTCTAAAATGACACGTTATGACACCTTTCAGTGTGTGGCACGTTATGATGTTCTAAAATGACACTTTTCTAGAATAATTTTGTATAAACATGTGTATTATTTCATTAATGCAGAAGACAGGTCTTTTGGATATCTAAGCAAATATTACAGCTGGTGATGGAGGATGCCATTGATGACTGGCTTTTGAGGCAGATTTATTGGCTTCGGAGGGAGGACACTGTTGTCCTAGGCATTCGATGGGTTCAAGATGTAAGTGCTAAACACTTTAGAAGCATTGAAATTTAACTAAGACTGTTAATTGGCTCAGCATCTGATGCTGTAAAAGCATGACTTTTGTCATTAGGGTCTGCTTAGTTTAGTGGAAAAGTGGAATGATTGGAAGAGTAGAA
The DNA here is from genome assembly GCA_025698515.1 of Gossypium sturtianum. Taxonomy (NCBI): domain Eukaryota; kingdom Viridiplantae; phylum Streptophyta; class Magnoliopsida; order Malvales; family Malvaceae; genus Gossypium; species Gossypium sturtianum. Next base: position 3,093,622 of record CM046946.1, on the reverse strand, counting down.
TTGAAAAGAGGAGAGAAGAAACAAAATAAACTTTCGATTTTCTTTCCCCTTGTTACCTAGTAAAAAGACTCGAATGGCCATGCAAAAATCTTCTATTTCTATTAATGACCTATTTTTCTTCCAGGTTCTATGGCCAGGTGGTACGTTCTTTACAAAATTGGTGAACATTCAGAGCAAATTTGGTGATACTCAACAGCCGAACCAGCAACTTTCAGGGACCTCCAGCCAGTTTAGTGGGAGTAATGTCTCTAAACCTGGGTCCTTCGAGCAACAACTTGAGGCTACTCGTAGAGCTAGTGACATCAAAAAAATGCTTTTTGGTAAGTATGTTTTTTGCGTTAGTGGTATCTTGTCATCATCAGATCTGGGGTTTACATACTTGCCATCCGCTCGATAGTTGCTTCAGATGGTTTACAATGTTTTTGGAACCAGATCGGTGGTTGAACCAATCAAACCACCAGTCTGGGCAGTTCAAAGGAAATAAATTATTAAAAAAACCAGTTCAATCATCAATTCAATCGATTTTTTAGCCAGGTTCAAACAGTCCGTACCTGTTTGTGAGTCAACGATTTTATATCTCTCACCAGACCAGTACTCCAAGAGGTTCCCGGTCTAACCAGTCCGGTCTGGTTCAGACAACACTGATGGTTTAGAATTAATTCCTTAGTGCAGAGTCCAATGGTCATGTTTCTAATTAAAACCTCTCAAGTCACTTGTGTCTGGTTATCTTAACAGGTTTGTTGATATTAGCTCATGTTGTGAAAATAATTGACCATGTTTATTATTAACATGGTTCATGATCAGTTTATTTGTAAATATACCTTTATCTTCCCCGGAGCTACACTAAAAGATTTGACCTTTTTGGGCAGATGGAGCTCCGACGACCTTAGTTAGCTTGATTGGGCATAAACAATATCGACGGTGTGCAAGAGACATTTATTATTTCACTCAGGTTGAGTTTTTATCTTTCTGCCAGTGAAATTTTTGTACTTTCTTTTTAGTTTTCGATATTTTAGACTTTCTGAATGCATTTATATGCCATTATCCATTGCAGTCCACTATATGTGTGAAGCAACTTGCTTTTGCGATATTAGAACTTCTACTCATATCTATTTTCCCCGAGATGCGGGAACTTGTGAAGGATCTTCATGGCAAGAAACAAATTAAAGTCGTGTAGGATTTCCGTTTTGGATGATCGGATTCAAGGAACCTGAAAAATACCGATGTAAGTCTACTAGTAATATTCTTCTCAGTCATGTTGACACTAAATTTAGACTTGACCATTCATATACATGTGTTGTGTTCGTATAATATTTTTTTTCGTGTTGTGTCCGACATTCCCAGTGTCGATTAGGAAATAGTTTCTGTTATCATATTGTAAATGTAGATATTATGGTCTGTACAGAAATCAGTTCATCGCCGTGAAGTAGGAATTTGCTGTTGATTTTGTGTTGGAAATTTTGGAACATTTAAGAAACATAGCGACTGATAACCTTTATTGATTCGTAATGGAAATTTATGCCTTTATTTGATTGTTTATAAATTAATAGGATATGTAATTAGGGATGGTAAAAAATCTGAAACCGACGGATTCCAACTCAATCCGACTTAATAGGGTCGGATTTTTCTTTTCTTCTGAAAATGAGGTCAAGTCGGGTTGGGTTAATTTTAAAATTTGTCTGAAATTATTTTTTCGAGTCGAACTTAAATAGCTGATGATTATTTGTATCTCATTTATGCTTCTAGTCTTAAGTTTGAGAGTAGGCAGTTCAAGAAATAGAAAGACTAAAAATGATCAAATTATAATAAAGATTAAATCCATAAAAAATATATAATATGGGGATTTTTTTTATAGTTTGACCATAAAAAAAAGGATCTACTTTTGCTGTGATAATAGTTGGGTCACAAGTAGAGGTGTACATGGGCTGGGCGGCCCGGCCCGAAGGCCGCCTAAAATGTGGGAGGGTTTGGGCAAAAATATAGGCCCGAAAAATGGGCTTCGACAAAAAATAAGGCCCGTTTAAAAAATGGGCCGGGCTCGGGTATGGCATTTTTGGCCCGGTCTGGCCCGAATTCACTAAAGGAAAAAAATTGTTTTTTTAATATTATTTTTTTATTGTTTTTCTCCTTATTTTGCTACCATTTTATTATTATGTTTTTATTATTTTGTTGTTATTGTTTAGATATTATATAAACTTATTTTATTGTTAATTTTGTTATTATTTTAAAGACATTTGTTAATTTTGTTATTCTTTTAGAGACATTTCCTTGTTAAGTTGTATCTATTTTAGTGTTATTTAAGTCTACATATTTTTTAAAATTTATTTTCAATTTGTTGAAAAATATTTATTTTGATTTTTTTAGTATTTTTGATGTATTATATATATTTAAACATTATATAAAATAATATAAAAATTAATACAGGCGGGCCGGGCCGAGCTCGGGTTTTAGTATTTCTATATGGGCTGGGCTTGGACAAAATTTTAGGCCTATTTTTTGGGCCCAGCCTGGCCCGAGCTCAATGAACGGGCCTAAATTTTTAGTTGGGCCCGGCCCGGCCCATGTACACCTCTAGTCACAAGTTACTATGGAGGTTTTCAAAATTAGATTGTTTAGGTAATCGATTTATTGGTTTGGACAATTTTATTAAATAACTCATTAGAAAATACAAAATAACAAATATTAAGAATCGATTCAATCGTCAGTTTAATTGGGTTTTTAATTTGGTTTAATTGATCCTTAATAATTTATGATTCGATGTGCAATTTTTTCTGTGTCACCACAAACTCTCAATTATTTACTATCAAATATCTCTTTTAAAATTTATGAGAAAATTAATATCGTAAAATACAAAATTAAAACAAGAACAGTATGAGGAAAAAAAATTGATTTTAATTTAATCAAAATTTAATAATACGAAGTAATGTGACTTCCTAAATTATTTGCGTTTTAGAAAGAATAATTCAAATATTAAATAATTTGATTGGAATATCTTAGTGCTTGATTAAAATAATTTATAGGTTTAAAATTAATTAAAGCATTGAAATATTCGACTTCACTTATTATTAGATAATTAAATTTAATTATAAATAGAGGAAACTAGCTATAGTAGATCGGTTTAAATATGTTGTATATTTCTTTATTTTTGTTAATTTCACAATTTAATTTCTATATTTAAAAAGTTGAATTTTTTTTATAATTTTTCCATTCAAAAATTACAGTTTAATCATTAAAATTAATAATATTTTTCATCAAAATTTTTTAATTGAACATATTGATTAGGTTATACTCATATGATGTAGCATATAATTAACAAAAAAATAAATATATTTTGACGAATTTTGATAAAGATATTAATAATGCTTGGATTAAAATTTTTAAATAAAAAATAAAAAAGTTTAAATTTTTAATTTTTAATTTTTAATTTTTAAAATATAAAAACTAAATTTATCAAAATACAAGTATTAATATCTCATTTTCACCATTATATAGAATCAAAATTACTATTCGAACTCCCTCACTTAGCTCAAATTCCACGTGGGATTTCCACTCAGTGAGTGAGTAAGTGAGTCCACAAATGCGATAAAAACTCGGCTCAACTTTTAAGCTCAAGGGTTTCTTTTAGAGCGCCAGAGAAGAAAAAAGTAAAAGAAAAATCAGTAAAAAAGCAGAAAGAAGAAGGGAAGACCCAGATCTCAAATCTCTTTCTATCAATGAAAGGGATATAATATATATATTGTATATATAGATAGATACATAATGGAGTAGAATTACATATAATTTGAGAAAGTAAGCTGTTGTCCTTCAAATTCAACATCTTTTCATATGGTTTTGAAATTGAGCTGACCATTTTCTCCAAAATGCCACGCCCTTTTTTCCATAAGCTTATTCTCTCCACTACCCTTCAACACAAGAAACTGGTAAATTACTAATAAAACCCCCAAGTTCTCTCTTTTTTCTTTCAGTCTCCATTTTTGTTTTTGGTTATGGTTTTATCTGATTTTTTTTTGTGTGTGTGTGTGGGGGGTGAGCAAAGTAGTCTTGAAAGATGATAGAATGATGGAAATTGATTATGGGTTTTGTTTGTTTTGTGTTTTATTATTATTATCAACTTTTTTTAATGGCAAAGTTGAAACCTTGGGAGCTTCGAAATCCCAGTGTTGGAGTCTCATTTTATGTAAATGTGTGGATTTTTTTAGTTAAGTTTGTTATTCAGTACTTGTAACGAGTTATTATGACTGAAATTGATGATATGGTTATAACTTATTTGTTAGATTTTAGGGTTTAGGGTTTCTTTTTCCTTTCATTTTAGGGTTCAGTTTTGCAGGAAATACTGTGTCCTGAAACAAGTGTAATCGAATGGCTATTTCCGACTTTTCCATTTTTTTCTTGAAGTATCCGCGTGTCCGTCACGCAGGTCCGTGTCCTTGTTATGTAGCCGAATAGAGTGAAATGCTTGTTGTTTGAAATTTTAAGTGGTGTGATGGTTCAATTTAATGGATTTCATAAGGTGGAAAAAAGGTTGAATGGTGTAAGTTAAATTAGTTTGCCTTGTAAAATTTTAGTTTATCTCTCATGATCTCTTTGCATTTGAGTGAAACCTTACTAATTTGTACACTCCAGACCGATCTGCCGTGTTTTAAAAGTCAGTATACGTTTGGTTTGAGCTTCCCGAATGCACCCCTTAATGTGAAAGGGGAGTGTGGAAGACACAGCACATCTATGTGACAGTAGGATAAAATTATTTGTTTCCCAGATTTTGTTGGATCGAATAGGATAACTAGGGCCAGTATACCTCATGTTTGTTTGTTTTTTTTCGGGGTAAAAAGTTTTGTGTTTCTAATATGTATGGAATCAATCGAAACTGAAAACTAGAAGTGCAGCAGGATCTATATAGAATGTAATATATATTTCTAGCTAGGATTCCATGAGAGTATTATTTGCCTAACTTTCGGATAAAGAAATCGAGATAATACCAGCTGTCTTATTTACGTTACTCTTCATTGGTGCATATTATTTGGATCGAGAATCTGATGACTATCATCCATGCTTTGCCGTCTGTTGTATGACATTCTCCTTGTACTTATACTGCTAGTAAGTTTCATCAATTTGGCATCAAGTGGTTGGCATTTAATGGTGTTTTATGAACCAGATAAGAAAGTTCATCAACATTGTATTTACGGAATTTAGATTTTAATCTTTTATCCTTTTTTGGTTGTTTGGTCATTGGAAAAAAGCATATATGGATTCGGTTTTTAGCTATATGATTATAGTAGCCATGTTTATGTGTTATGATGTATATTGCACTTAAACCATTCAAGTCCCAATTTTATTATTTGTCAGATAACTAAGCCTAACTTGATTTGGGGTGTCTGCAGAGGATCCCTGATAACTTTGTTAAGAAATTCGGGGACGAACTTTCTGTTGCTGCTGCTCTTACTGTTCCTGATGGTCATGTTTGGCGTGTAGGAATAAGGAAAGCCGACAACAAGGTTTGGTTTCATGAGGGTTGGCAGGAATTTGTAGAGCAGTACTATATCCGTGTCGGCTACTTATTGGTTTTCAGATATGAAGGGAATTCTTGTTTCAGTGTTAGTATATTTAGTTTGTATAACTCGGAAATCAACTATCAGACTAATGCTTTCGTCGGTACACAATACTATCATAGAAAACCGTATCCATTTGAAGAACTTGAAGATGACGAATGCATCTCTCCGGCACTGCAGAATTTGTTTTCCGGGTCTAAAGTTAATAACTGCATGAACTGGAGTGGTGAAATCAATTTTCGTGCGTTAAAGGGCATGAATAGCCAATCTTTTCGAGGTGCAGTGCTACCAAAACCAAACAAGCCTGGGAGGAAAAAGCAGAAGTTTGATCACGGTAAATTCTCGAAACTGTTTTCTTTTTTTGCAGTGCATAAGGAATCGGAATTTCTCATTATTGTTTGAACGAAATGTAGCCGAACCGGATTCATCTGTTGGACGTGAATATGATGTGTATACAAACTTCAGATTATATGAAAGTGCTTCAGCCAGAAAGAGAACTGTGACAACGGAAGAAAGAGAGAGGGCAATTAACGCAGCCAAATCGTTTGAGCCGATGAACCCTTTCTGCAGAGTTGTCTTACGACCATCATATCTATACCGGGGATGTATTATGGTGAGTATTGACCATACATGTCTTTTCCGATTCACCCTATAGCATACCTCACTGTACTTTTCGCTGTGTCGTTGCAGTACTTACCATCATGCTTTGCTGAGAAGTATCTAAGTGGGGTTTCGGGATTTATTAAACTTCAGCTTCCAGATGGGAGACAATGGCCCATTCGATGTCGTTATAGAGGTGGCAAAGCCAAGTTTAGTCAGGGATGGTACGAGTTTACGTTGGAGAATAATTTGGGTGAAGGAGATGTCTGTATCTTCGAGCTGCTCAGATCAAGGGAATTCGTGCTTAAAGTTACTGTATTTCGTGTAAGGGAAAGCGCACCAGTCTCAATGAAATGCCGCCCCGAGTTAAACCAGCTAACATATAGTGAACATATCCTTCCAGATGATGTGAAACCGATCCGGGTCGATAAGAGCATGCCATTTTGATGTCCATAAAAAGCTTTTAATGGGGGGAAGACTTTTAGTTGCCTAGAAGAGTAGATACAAAATTTTTCTTTTGTGGGGTTTGATTAGGACTGTAAATAGAGCAATGAAGGTGATGATGATGATGATGACGACGTTGAACTTTGAGGGAAGGAAAATGGGGTGTTGCGCTTTGATTTTTGTGGTCTGTTTTTGATTGGCTTTAAATTTTCATTCACTGCTTTTGGCTTGAATTCCTCATGATGTAGTTTTTATCTTTTTATGCTACTTTTTAAGTTGGGTAAATTATACTCAGGTTCATTAAACTATTAGTAATATTACATTTTAGTCACTTAATTTTAAAAAGTTAAAAAATAGTTACTGAACTATTCGAATTATATTTAAGTCAATAATTTATTTGAAAGTCTTTAGCAAGTTTCGGGTGACAATTTGACGAGTCGAATTAGTATGGTGGATCAATACCTATCAATGAGTAGAAGAACATAATTTAGATTTAAGTTGATCTGATGGTCAATATTGAAGATTGGAGAAAAAATTTGTTCGGGTTTTGATTCGTAAATTTGTAACGATTAAAGTTATTTCATGAAAAAAATTGAATTGTATGAGAAAATGAGAAATAGAATTTTCGATTGGTGTAAGTAGTGGGAATAGAGAAGATTATATAACAATGATTTTAACAATCCAAATGACAAATGAAAATTTTTAAATAGTTCAGTGGTCATTTTGTAACCATGGGTGTAGTTTACTCTTTTAAGTTAACAATTTGAAAAGGGTTAATATAACTTTTAGTCCTTACATTTGGTAATTAAGTCTATTTTGGTCCTTCAACAAAGTAAATGTATTGTTACCAAATTGATGGATTAAAAAAAATTATAAGTACAAAAGTGTACCTAATTATCAAATTAAAAGTTATATTAACCCATCTGAAAACATGTAGAACTTTCACATCGGAGAACATGGTAATTCAAGCTATAAATTTGAGGGTCTCTGTGCAATTAACTCTTTTTAAAATTGTCAATTACTTTTGTAGTTTTCCATAGCAAAATCACAATTAATAAACAAACATGAAACCAATTTTTTTTTATTTTTTATTTTTTATTACAAAAGGTAAGCAAATTCCTTTAGATTTTAATGAATCTGGTAGTGGCTTGGACCCACAGTAGGATAGGACTAGTTTGAGAGTTGGTACCACATGAAAAATAAAGTACTGAATTAGTCATTCTAACTATTTAAAAAAAAAAAATTGTCATCAACTAGGCAATTAATTAATGTAAAAATAAAAATACTTAAAAATTCGAGATAGTTTGGTGATTAAAAAAGATAAAAATTAAATAATTGAGTGATTATTTTGTAACTTTTCATAATTGGGGTGACCAAATAAGAAATTTAATAATAGTTGAAAGATCATTTTACAAATTTTCATAATTGAGTAACTAAAAAAAAAATTTACTAATAATTGTGTGACTGCTATAATAAATTACCAAAAAAACCAACTAACCAAACAAACAAATAATCATTTTTATTGCATAAACATAGAAAGTATCAAACTATCAAAGAATACATAAAAATCCTTAGGATTTGTTCCCCAGAATTTATAGTTTTTTTTTTTTTTTTTTTTTTCAGATGATCAAAGAAAAACAACAATGTCACAACCAGTGGGTCCATCTTTGCCCCTGAACAATTCCTCTTGCATCTTCTACAAGTTAATTGTGGCTTCCATCCTTCAAGACAAGAAGCTAGTTAAGTCCTCACTTTCTCTCTCTTTGTTTGGTTTCTGAGAAAATTTACATCTTTTCTTTTTCTTGCATGAAAGAGTGTTTTCTCTTTATTGTGGGTTGGATCATCTAAGATCAGTGTTTGATCTTTAATACTTGTAAAGTTTTAAACTTTATTTTGGTTACTGGAAATTGCTGATTCCTAAAGATTTGAACTGTTCATATTGCTACTTTACCATTGTTTTTTTTTTTCTCTTTGATTTCTGGGCTTGTGTGGGTTTTGTGTGATTTTGGATTGAAGCTAAAAATTCTATGTTAAAATGGATTAAATTGAATTATTAATTTTTCTGCGGAGTCAAAAATGAAAAAAGAATATTTTTTTAAGAGGGATTAAATTGAATTATTAATTTTAAGAGAGGCTAAAAAGGGAATTATACCATTTATCAGGGAGTATAGAGATACCTTTTCATTTTAAGTATCGAGATATCACTTTATATTCGAGCTTATCAATACTTGGCTTAACTCGAATGCTCGCAACTCTTATTAAGCTTTTTATTATTAATGTATATTTTAAATATTTTTATATTATTAAATTATGTTATTAGCCTTAATATATTATTAACATTAAGTTTTATTATCGAGCCGAGCTCGAACTTAAATCCGTACAAGCTTAATTGAGCTCAAGATTGATAAACAGGCTTAATTTGAACAAGAGTAGCTCAATTATATCATGAGCCGAGTTTGGGCTTAAAAGTAAATGTTCAATCGAGTTCAAGCTTGCCAGTATTTGGCTTCGGCTCGATTAAACCCCTACTCATAGCGGGCGGGAGAGGCTTGAAAATCGTTGTCTGAAAATCCTTGCATAAATGACCCAATACTATGATCTCTCTGTTCGATTCTGACTCAGGTTTTGTACTCGCAGAGGATCCCGAATAAGTTTGTTAAGAAATTTGGTGATGAACTCTCTTCGGTTGCTACGCTCACCGTTCCGGGTGGTCGTCAATGGCTAGTGGAATTGAGGGAAGATAACAAAAGAATATGGCTGGATAATGGTTGGAACTCGTTTGTTGAATACTATTCCATCTGCATCGGGTACTTCGTGGTCTTTAAATACGAAGGGAATTCGCATTTTGGTGTTCATGTGTATAATCTGAAATCTTCGGAGATCAACTATCTATCGAATAATTCTCGAGAACCTGGTGATTTTGCTGAGATTACGGGTTCTAGTTCGTACTTTTTGGTCGATAAAGATGTCGATGAAAGTCTAGATCACGAGAAGAAGAAATATAAGATCTCTACATGCCTCCATCAGGAAAACGAGTTGCGTGATTTACGAGCAACGTTTCAATCTACTCAAGACAAAGGCATTCAGTTTAATGGGGTTCAGCTTACGAGTATCGGAGATGAAGGTGGACCGTGTTTCCCGAACGAGACACTACGATACACTATAAAACAAGAAGTTGAACCTAGTAAGCTTGATGAACTCGATTACTTTCTTTATAAGGTATGTTACCGGTTGATTTATGTTGTTCTAATTCATTGAAGTTATGGATGAACACGAGCCTTTCCGGAGATTCAAAGTGAAAGAAGAGCTTCCTACCCCGAACTCACCAAGTGTTCTTCGGAGACGGAGAGATGTTACGACAGAAGAAAAACAGGGTGCATTTCATGCGGCTTCGATGTTCAAACCCGACAATCCTTTCTGCAGGATTATATTGCGACCGTCTTATGTATACAAGGGAGTACTTCTCGTAAGCTATGTTACTCGGACTCGGCCCTGTTGATACAATTTATTGATTGAGCTTCGAAATATTTGTAGACTCAACGTCATTTTCTCCTTCTGTGCAGCATTTGCCCCGTTGCTTTGCTCGGAGATATCTGAACGGAGTTGACGGGGTCATCACGCTTCAGATACCGGAAGGGAAAAAGTGGCCAGTTCAGTGCGTTTATTGTAACGACAATTTGAAGTTCAGCAAAGGATGGGCCGAATTCGTCCTGGATAATAATTTGGATGAAGGAGACGTTTGTATATTCGAGTTGATTAATACGAAGGAGATCGTACTGAAAGTTACCATTTTCCGTGCTCTTCGAGACTGAAATCAGGATAGCATCGAACCCGAATATAACCGAGTCTTCCGTTCTTCAACTAAATAATACTCTCAGGTACATCTTTCATGTAGGATATGGTCATGGAGCTTATGACTGCCTTAGCTTAAATTTGTATATATAGTTATACTCTTTGCTATGTTATATTTCCATTTCTTTCTTTTTCAAGATTTTCATGTATTTGGAGGATTTTTGGAGAATTATTCGTGTCGGACATGGATACTTAAAAAAATAGTTTTCCGAGCTTAATTTCGATTGGTATAGTAACAAATGTAGCACTCTAAGCTTATATGTTCTGTCATTCTGGTCTAGATTTCATAAATTTGGCTCGTAAAATTTGTGTAAATGTTGAGACTAAATGCGATGAATCTTTTAGAATCAAAACCAAAATGACAAAATATGTATACATCGAGTGTTAAATTTGCTATTATATCAATCAAAATCATATACAATTGACAGAATATATTAATATTAATTGTTTTTACTTACTTTCAAAATTAACAGGGATGATAAACTAGGACTTGTCAATTCGATTAACTCGAAATTTTTTTCACTTGCTTCAATCAAACGTCCATCCGTATTCGTGTTTATTGAAGCACTGCTGGAGATGAAATGGGACATTACATCATTGTTAAGATAAAGAACATAGAAATAAAGGAACATATATCACAAGTACACCTCAAATGATAAACACGAATATTTGAATATTTGGTTAACGGAATGTAATATTTCTTATAGGTTTTAAATTGAGAGCATAATAGAACAAAGTTGAACTAAACAAATTAAATGCAAAGTGAAGCAATGAGCAAAATAAGGAGGGAATTAACTTTATGGAGCCTCGTTCAGTGAATGATTTTATTAATCAATCGTCCAAATCATCTATTGGCTTAAATTCAATTTACCCTTACACAAAGAAGTAATTGCAATCTCAATACCGACTCCAATTGGTACAGATCATTCGTCCAAATATCTCACAATACAACCAATAAACCTATTTATAGGCCTCTAAAAGTGATCATCTATCAGTATTTTGGTAAGCTTTAAACTCTCCTTTAAAAGATGAAATTATTATTCCATTAATAATCTTAAATGTTTATCACAAAAATGCTGTCATAGATCAGTTTTCCAGTAAATCGATTACTTTCTCAAAAGATACGTATAATGATAAATATTTTCAACACTTTACACTTCTCCCTTCTCCTTCAACTTAGTCGAATGGATGAGGGTGATTTAAACTAGATTATAATACGAAATTCCTTCCTCATTTGACGTATAACAAGATTAAAACATAACTCGTGTAATTAAAAAAAGTCAAACATGTCAACTCGAAAAATTTGGCTACACCAAAGTTGTTGTTCTATCTGTTATTCGAACAAGACAGTCAAAGTTTCCAACAATTACAATTCTTACTTTTTATTACAATTTATATATTAATAAGTAAATATATGATATTGAAATAAATTTATAAGTCATAATTATAATAATTCATGAAAAGTGATTACAACACTAATTACAATTATAAATAAATTATTATATTTTTAAAGAAAAAAAATATTTGTTTTAATTAGTCTTAAATTTTATTTAAGATAAAATCTTAAATTAATTAAAAATAAAAACAAAAAGTAAATTAGTCTAAATTTTAAATTAATTAAAAATTTATTGGTGTCGATGATTGTGGGTGATGGTAGTGCTCAACACTCAGACAAATTTAGTGAGGACTGAAGAACAAGCCCGAATAAATTACTATTTATTAAAAAACTAAAAAACGAAAATGTTTGAATTCGATTAGTGAGTTTTTTAAAAATATTTTATTTATAAAATTATTATTTTAATAAATAAATTTTATATTAAAAAATGGGTATTCAATTATTTATAATATATAATTTATTTATAATAAAGTAAAGAATCAAACTATGCTAAATTAAAATACATAGACTAAATCTCACATTTGAGTATAGTAGGAGGGCCAAAAACATAATTTAACCAACTATAAAACAATAAGGCGGTTTGACAAGGCAGTGACGATCGCGCGATTCTGACAATAATACCTTTTTGTCATGAATCGGCAGACTAAAGAAATAATCGCGAGTCAGCCTTAACGATGCCCTCGCTTTCACTTGCAACAAATCCTTAATTTCGTACGTTATCGAACGACCATATATATATATATATTTGGTAAATTATAAGAGAAGGACAAAAATAACGTGTTTAGTACGACTCGAATTTAAATTATTTTGATTCATTTTATCATCAAATACCCATCCATAATTAAAACTGAAAAAAATGGGTATTTCGAAAACATTGAAATTATCAATGAGTTTGAACATATTTTTATACAGATTTAGAGACCCAAAATCATTGTTCTGTAATGCTTCTCTCTCAGCCATGTAAGAAAAACAGGGGAAAACAGGGCAATATAAATGGCTGCCTTTTAAAAAAAAAAATTCCCCTTTTTTCTCTTCATACAAGTGAACAACAATATATACATTTCAAAAAATTTGAGCTTAAATTTGATTTTTAAGAACAAAACTTGAATAATCATCACCATGGCCCTTGAAAACTTCAATTTTGTAATGTGGACCTGTAAGTGTATCATCGTCTACATCACCGGTATTTAACTGTTTGAACCGGACAAATTGGATCCAACCGGAAACTATGTCGAGTTTCGGAACAACCCCAGATCGTATAGTGCAATGAAAGTTCCATAGGATTCCGACATCATTTTAACCCGCAACTTTTCTCCTCCATCTCCATGGCTCCGTTGTGATTGTGGCGAAGCTTGTAAACAACTTCGATATCGGTTTTCGTTAGAACTTTAACGAAAATCGCCATGTTTTTGAACAGAAAAATCTTGTTGACTTAAAGATCAGAAAGGGAAATGGGATCAAATATTTTCTACAGACCCTTTCTGCATGCTTCACAATTTCTTCATATGATGTATACATTTGAGCATAAATTTCCTTTTTATGAACAAAACTTGAATAATTATCACCATGGCCCTTGACAACTTCAATTTTATAATGTGGACCTGTAACTGTATCATCGTCTTTGTAAAGAACAATAACATCACCGGTATTTAACCGTTTGAAACGGACAAATTGGATCCAACCGGAAACTATGTGGAGTCTCCGAACAGCCCCAGATCGTATTGTGCAACGAAAGTTCCATAAGATTCCGACATCATCCTTAACCTTCAACTTTTTTCCTCCATGGCTCCAAGCTTGTAAGCAGCTGTCTGGTAACGATAGTGTTCTTTCGATGTCGATTTTTGTGAGAACTTTAAAGAAACTTGCCATGTTTGAACTGAAAAGTGGTCAAGTTTATGCTTATGGAGTGGCTATATATATACATAAAGAGAAAGAGAACGAGAACGAGACTGGATTGAAAATTGAAAACGCCAGATAGTATAACACGAGGGATCGTGCGATTGTGATTTGGGTGTTTTTTTTCTTCTTGATTTTTGCTAAAGAATTTTTTTTATTTCATGTCCTTTTCATTTGGTCTTGTCTTTTTGTTTAGAAGAAAAGACTCAGAGTCGCTCGAGATTTTGCAATTTAGTGGCCGTCACCTGCTGCCTCGCGCGCCATTCTTCTTCTTCTTCATTCTCTTTTTTTTTTTTTTTAAGCCTAGCTTGGGATATGATTACCTTTGAATTTGATATAATTCTTTCGCACATGGTGGTTCGGTCTGATCTGAAAGTCCGTCCGAAAAGTAGAAAGATTTGAGAAAAATATAGACTCAAAAAATAGATTTAGACAAAAAAATAAGATCTGTTCCTCGAGTAAGCTTTTTTTGCTCGGGCCGCGAATTTGCAAAAAAAAAAAAAAAATTTGTGTTGTTGTTCATTGTTTTGGTGTCGTTAGTACTATTTTGTTACTATTATTTGGATATTGTATAATTCTTGTTTTATTGTTAATTTGATACTTTTTTAGAGATATTTGTTTGTAAAGTTGCACCTATCTTACTGTTATTTAAGTATAAATAATTTTTAAATTTTATTTTCAATTTATTAGAAAATATTTATTTTAGTGTTTTGAGTGTATTTGATGTATTATATTTTTTAAATTTGTTTTTATATACAAATAATAATATTAAAAAAAATTAATATGGACGGGCCGGGTTCGAGTTTTAGCTTTTTTATCCGAGTTGAGCTTGGACAAGATTTTAGGCCTATTTTTCGAGCTGGGTCAAGTTGGCCCAAGCCTAGAAAACAGGCCTAATATTCTATTGAGGCCCAAACTCGACCCCTAATCACCTCTAATTGCACCTTAGTGAATCTCGTTTTTGTATTTTAAAGACTCGACCTCTCATCACTAAATTCTTTACTTGAGAACTTAGTTTGTAAAATCAACGACAAAATTATTTACAATTTTCGAATACACTTTCACAAATAACATTGCTCAATAAATTGATAAGTGCTCTAAACAATTACATACATAAACCTATATTAAAATAATGAAAAAATAAGGTGGATTGTTGAAAGGTAAGTCTTCAAGTTTAGTACAATCAAGGGATTTGATACAATCGATCTGATCTGATCCTCGGAATATATTTCTTTAAGTGAATTGATCTTCATTAAAAAGCTTGAATAATCCTATGATATCAACATAGCCCAAAGATTTTGTTCTAATAAATGGTCAATCTTCCAAATATAGTAAATTGTAATCTATCATAATGATATAGAAGTGGGCACTTCCATTAGCATATTGTAATGACTTCAAATACTTATACCCAACAGCTTTCACTTCTGGTAAAACAAAACCAAATAAACTAGGAAGTTAATCAACTAAATAACCATAATTAAACAAATTAGCCATTAATGTTTTGTCTAGATTTCACATCAATAATTAACCATCAATGTTAGCTAGAGGAAACCTATTTCGGGTTGTTACAAGTTGAATATTGATGGTGCTCGTAAGCCATCTACTGGTGTGTCTACTTGTGGCGGTGTTATACGGGATTGGAATGGAAAATGGGTTGTTGAGCTTTCTAGACTCCTCAGCTCATGTTCAGTATGGGAAGCGGAGATATGGGGTGTGATTGAAGGACTCATGCTTGCTTAGAGGAGTGGACGGCGACGATTGGCTCTCAAAGTGGACAGTATTGATATTGTTAACATGCTGACATGCGATGTTAAAGATGGGAAATAAATTTAATTCAAAAAGCTCGAGACTATTTGAAGAAAGAATGGAATGTGATTATCCAACATGTTTACAAGGAAGGTGATGGCTTGGGGGACAATCACTGCAGAGTATTTTTTATTATTCTCCTTCAGTGGCGCTTTTTGATCAATTTGGTACCGATAGTATTAATGTTATCACAGTAAAAATTGTATCTGATCAATTTATATTTTTCTTCTTCTATGATAAAAATAATAATCAAAATACTAAGTAAGAAGTGGAAAAGTAAATGTGTAAGCCAATGTAAAAACCATAAACCATTATAAATGATTTTTTTGTACAAAAGATTGCCAAATTACTAATTTGGTGTGAGTGCAAGTAAATCATTTTGAAGGAGCAGTTCATGATCCTTGATTTTCTAGATGACTTTCACCTCAGCCTGTAGCCTGTTGATGATGCGGTTGCTGGATTCAATGGAGTGAGTTGATCAATCATTTGTTTTCTGAGTCCTGTTGGCTGCTCCTCAAGCTCACTCGTCGCATGCTTTCCTTCAAGCCTGTAGCCTTTCTGCATGCTTCACAATTTCTTCATTTCTGCAACCTTTCAAAGAAGCATAGCAACTTTTGATATACATTTGAGCAAAACTTGAATAATCATCGCCATGGCCCTTCAAAACTTCAATTTTATAATGTGGACCTGTAAGTGTATCATCGTCCTTGTAAAGAACAATAGCATCACCGGTATTTAACTGTTTAAACCGGACAAATTGGATCCAACCGGAAACTATGTCGAGTTTCGGAAAAACCCCAGATCGTATAGTGCAATGAAAGTTCCATAAGATTCCGACATCATCTTTAACCTGCAACTTTTCTCCTCCATGGCTCCGTTGTGATTGTGGTGAAGCTTGTAAACAGCTGTCTGGTAATGATAATGTTCTTTCGATGTCGATTTTTGTTAGAACTTTAACGAAAACCGCCATGTTTTTGAACAGAAATTTTTTTATTCTTTGAGGTGGTCGGGACTGGTCAAGCTTTTTGGTTATGGAGTGGATATATATAGTGAAAGAGAAGACTCGATTGAAAATTGAAAATCCAGATAATGTAGCAGGAGGTATCGTGCGATTGTGATTTGGGTTTTTTTTTTTTTATTGATTTTTGTTGGATTAAAGAAAAAAAATGTTCTTACATGTCGTTGTCATTAGGTCAAATGTCTTCTGTAATAATCAAAGTTCATGGTCGCTCGAGATTTCGCAATCCAATGGCTGTTACCGGCAGTGTCGCGAGCCACTTTTTTTTTTAATTTGTCCACTGAGTATTAATTTTAATTTAATTGATATCTCGCTGTTGCAATCAATGTTAATTGGATTCACATCGAATTGATTGGTGAAACTAATGGCGGCGGTGTGTTCACTTTCGGTTAAGGTAAAAATAGTGGTAACAGTAAAATTAATTACTGCAACGATGAAATTAAATAATGTAACGTGAGACAAAAAGAAAACTAAACGCAATGTATTGAAACTCAACCCCATCCAAAAGGGACTAAGAATAAGTCAAATAAATGGGTTGAATTAGTAATCACCCGGAATTAATAAAAAATTAAGATTAAAATTAACTGTTGAATCGATTTTTATAAATTTTTTAATATTTTCTATTAATTTAGATCAATACAATGTAGAAAACTGTAGTAACTTGAACTCAATCGAATTTTATTTTTGTGATTTGATTTATATTTAATTTTATTTTTTTATGATGTAAAAATAAGTGGAAATAAATTAAATGGTAATTGTTAGAATGAGTTAACTTAGTTTTTAAACCCTAAACCCAATTTCAGTTCAAGCAATACAAATGTTTAATGGTATTTGTTCAAGAGAAGCTGAATATTCACCATACATAGATTGGGAATATGGAAGTTGAAAGAGTAATTAAATGGATCAAATTGTGAAAAGGGTGAACCTAATTTCTTCTTCTTTTTCTTCTTCCTGCTCCAATTGCAGAAACCGAAAGGGTCGTCTCGGCTTTTGGGGTACGCGGAATCTACTTTCGTGGTAAAATACCTCACACATGTTTTGTGTCGTCTCATGCGATGAAGAGTTGAAGACGAGTACAACGTCCGGTGTTGAAGAAGAATCTATATAACGGAGGTGGCAGTGGCGGCTAAATTAAGAACTTAGATGCGAACTGGACCGGTGATAGGGTCAAGAGCAGAACTGGTATCATTATGTTTCAGAGAGAGGTTTGCGAATTGGGAATCAAGATCTCTACTGCTAGAGCGTCGATGGCTGGACAACGGCTGCTGTTGATTTTGCTGCTGGTACATGACTCGTAACCGACTGATCTCCCTCTCCAATACTTCCTGCTCAACTGAGAAGAAACATGGATGATGCATAATTCAGTCTTTATTCAATAAATTTTGATTCTAATCAATTAAAATAATTACAGTTCATAGCAACATAGATCAATGATGGCCCCTTAGCCACATTGACCTTTTTCTATCATGCTTTTGGAAGATCTAATACATTGTTAAGAGAACCTGCTATGTTGATATGGTAAGTTTTTTTTTTAATCACCCAACTATGAAAAGTTCAAAAATAATCACCCATCTATTCGAGTTTTTCTTTTTTGGTCACCAGCCGTCAAAATGGCTGATGAAAAGGTAACGTGATAGCTTTTAAAATTGACATAATAACAACTTTAACCCTCAACATTTATACATTATGTCAATTTAGTCATGATTTTAAAAAATTTAACTCTCAACGTTTACACATTGTGTAACTTGGTCTACTTTTTTTAAAAAATATATATTTTTCTTTATGACCCATTCACTTAAAATGAAAAAAAAACAAAAAAAAAAAACAAATTTATCAAAAATATACTAAAATGAAAATACTCGGAAGTCCAATATAATAATTTTTATCTTTTCTCATTCTTTTAAATTTAACCCTCAATATCACAAATAAAAGTAAAATTGTAAAAATAAAAAAAAAATTATATAGTGTATAAATGTTGAGGGTTAATTGGTGATAAAGAAAAAGAAAAAACAAAATTGAATAATTGGGTGGCCATTTGTAACTTTTCATAGTTGGTGATCAAAAAAGAAATTTACTAATAATTGGATGACTACTAGTGTAGTTTAACTTAAATAATTCATGTCCGACACCCATATCTGACGCATATCCAAACATGGATATGGGGCTATGACCCTCCAAATATAAGGAAAAGCCCATGAGACATCTACTCATATCCAACGCTCATACTCGAGTCCCATTTGTGCTCTCAAGGAAGGGGGGAAATCAATTTTTCCAAGTATAGAACAAAACCAAAAGAATATGACATGGACCACAGCATCCTACTTCCCCCCAACATGAAGAGAAAACTAGTAAAAGTGGCTCAAACTATCTGAAAAATGAACTCTCAGGTGATTTTTCAGATCAAAGTTTCTACTCCCTGGATTTATCACACCTCTCGTGTTGCCAATTCATACAGGTCGAAAATATGGAGTATGTACAAACAATTAGAAGGTAAAAAGAAAAAAAATGTGAAAAGTGATACGTATTACTAAATGCAGAAAAAAAAAATCTAATCATAGCTTTAGAAGTCATGGGTTCGATGCTTACGATATTTGATAACTTGTTCTTGAGCTAAACTCTCTAAACGTTGCTTAAGAGCTTTGTTCTCCATGCCAAGAATAAGATTCTGCCGGTTGAGAAATTCGAGCTCAGCTGAAACTTCAGACCCTTCTGCCTGTTATGTAAGAACCACATTTAATACTTCCATATTGAGGCATATACCGATCCGTAACTTCTAAGTCAATTTCAAATGTAAATAAATGTTTCAAATTTTGATTTGCACGAACTATTGCCTGCAAGGCTTGTACATTTCTTTCGAGCTCAGCTATGTACTGGAGTTTAAGCACCCTTGAGCCTTGAGCGAACTGCCTGGATAAGACAATAACAAAAGTACTGTAATCGAACATAAGAAAACATAATACATATTACTGTTATGCTTCCGTAAGTATCTATGCACGAAAAACCTGCTAACAGACAATACAAAAGCAGGCTCATATACCTTGATCCTGTATGTGCATGAAAAAAAACAGTAGCACAATAGCCAACTAGTGTTATTCGTTGAGCTCGTAAAATGTAATTTTTAAATGATATTTGACAACAGTGTGAGATTCGGCTCAAAGTAAGCACAAGCAGGGAACAAAAAATAGCACAGAGGCCCTTGTAACCAGGAGAACACTGTAGGTTGCTTTACTGTAATTCTAATGTAATTCAATTGTGAAACAATAAATGGCAACTCACTGCTTCGCACGTTTTGAGTCGGTGTCAGATGAAGAAGACTTAGTGTGAGAATTATCCTTTTTCTCGGAAGAACCTTTTGCATCAAGAGATGCATATTCAGCAGAATCTTTTTTCTCACTCGCTGTTGATGGCGGAGCCTCCGGTTCTTCCAGTGTACATGATGATCTTAAACCTTGGATAAACGTGTTTTCTCTAAGAGAAGGTGAATCACATGCCCTATTTTTTTGCTTTACCAAGTTTACATCGGCATGGAAAGAGTTAACCCGAGCATCTTTCTGATTGTGATGATCAAACTCCTGATGTGTCCAAGAAGGTGAGGAAATCATACTTTTATATCTGCATTCATCCCGAGCTACGTAATCTAGGTTAGGTGCATTGGATATATCAATGAATGCAAAAGAATCACTAGATGAACGTCGATGACGGCCTTTGTACATAGGAGTCTCTGGCTCGTTAAGGAGATCGTCAAGCCAAGAAGGTTGTTCCTCTAGCAGATGACTTTCAGAGGAAGTACGCTGGTGGTACGTACTTCCCACTCTAGACTTTTGAATCACTTTTGATCCAATTACATTGTTCGGGATATAATCGGTATACACAGGGGAGGCTATAGGAAAAGGACTTTTAGGAGGAAGCAAAGCGTGTTTTCCGGCAAACATCAAATTTCTTATATTTGTTGACCCCTTCGAATTCGCCATGACCAAGGACAACCAGTTCCTGCAAAGTAACATATAAGAGAGACTGATCATGTAGTACCGTTGTTATATAGCAGATAATGATCTAAACATCGAAATATCCATGTTCGATGCACAATATATGCATAACAACGAGACATTCCAGTAAATATTCACGAAAACAAACCAAAAGATCACACAAGAACATTAAAAAAAAAAATATCATGAATCATGCATTCCGTACATATTTCAACTTATCGAGCAATCACTGACTAGAGTATCAAAGCGAACACCGTAGTTACCAAACTCGACATCCCCCATGACCATGACCAATTCGAGCATCAATAACTATACATCCCCTAGTGTTGCAATCACTAAATCTTAGGTAACAACAACATTTTTTTAAAGTAATCTAACTTAGTTTTCAATTTCATCTGAGAAAAAATGGGAAAAAAATGCAAAGCAAAATCTCTCAAAAATCCAATTTCTGGCACCATTTTTGCATCTAAAAATACTAAAAACAACGTTAAAGAACCCTAGATAATTTTTTTTCTGAATAATTAAAAACTATAACTAAATAATAAAATCTCCTAAGCTAACAAAGGAATAGAATAGTGAAAACCCAAGAACTGGAAACTGTGATTTCTTACTATTTTCCACATTTTCTCAATACCCAAAAGAAATCTAAGATTAAAAAAAAAAAAAAGCAGCTCATGAAATTAAAAAGGGAAAAAATCATAAGCATTGAAGATTGGGTATTAAATATATCAAATAATTATTTATTTTTAAATTAAAGCTTACCTTTAGTGGATTGAAGAACTTGAGATCTCGAAAAAACAATGCTTTAGTGTTTCTAAATCAAAAGCTAAAAATTTCTTATGTCTTTTTTTTTTCCTGAATCTCTGCGTCTCTATGACTATTTTTCTGAGTTGAAAGTCTAGAGGTAGGAACTAGGAAGGGACTGAACTGAAAAAAAATATAAAATATGAAAAGGGCGGAAATGTTTTTTTACAAATTAACCCCTCTAAAATACTGTATTTATATATTTACTCAAGTCAATTTCTAGTTTTTTTTTTCTTACAACAAGTTGTTTATTAGTATTAATTATTATTTTTTGTGGTATTATTATAGTAAGAGTTAATTACACCGAACATCTCCAAACTATGACCCTTATTTTAAATTGGTTCTTAAATTTTAAAATATTCTAATTACATCAATAAGATCCTTTCGTTATTAAAACAGTTAATTTAACCATTATATGACACGTCAAATTTTATGTAAATAAATTTAAAATAAAAATTTTAAAGAAATAGAATGTTGTCTCGTAACTTTTAAAAGTAAAAAACTAACAATAAAAAAATAAAATAAAGAGTGAATGATAAAGTTTTTATAAAAGCTTTGAAAACCTCAAACTAAAAATTTTAAAACATTCATTTTTGCGATATTCATTTTTTCTAATTTTTTTCATTTTAAATCATGTCACATAAGATCCGATGTGTCATTTAAAGTTTAATTAACGTTTTTAGTAACAAAAGTATCTAATTGATATAACTTTGATACTTTAAGGATATAATTATAATAATTTGAAGATTAAAGACTAATTTAGAATAAAAATAAAAAATTGGGGATGTTTGTTGCAATTAACTCTTTTTTATATTTACATTTTTATCTGTTTTCTCATTTTAGAAAAGCCGGGTTTGAGTAGAACATTCTTAATATGTGAAAAATTGAATATAGTTATTTATTAATAATAGAACGGGTTAATTCATTTTTGGGTCCTGAACTTGGCAATAATTTTCATATTAGGGCCATTTTTTTCATGTTAGTCCCTGAATTTATTACTTGCTCTTACATTGGGGCCTGAAATAGACAATTATTCTCACATGGAGCCTAAATATTTTTTCCCAGGTTAATCCATGAACTTGACATTTGTTCCTACATTGAAGCTTGAACATTTTCTTGTCCAATTTTTTTTAAAAGAAGTATCAGGGACTAACTTGAACAAAAAAGTTCAAACTCTAATGTTGGAACAATTGTCAAGTTCAATGACTAATTTGGACCCAAAAACTCCAAACACTAATGTGAAAATAATTGCCAAGTCCAAACCCCAATGTAAAAACATTTGTCAAGTTTAAGTCCCAAATAGTATATTAACCCTAATAAAAAAATCAAATCTTAACTAATTTTTTCTTAAAAAATTGGTAAACTATAAAAATAGTCACTTTTGTTTGCTTCAGGTTACATTTTAGTCACTTAAATTTGAAATGTTACGTTTTAGTCACTTACGTTATTGTGTTATAACATTTTAGTCATTGAGCAGTTAATTGTCATTAACAGTGTAACAGTAAGCTGACGTGTTACGTTAAGTCATCATTTCAAATGAAAATTTTAGGTTAAATTATACAATTGGTCCCTATATTTTTTCATTTTGAGTAATTTATTTTTTTCTTTTATGTTTTTTAACTTTCTTTTTTTTTCTTTATTTTCTATTCTCTTTTGTTTCTCCCTCTATTTTTCTCCCTTCTCCATTTCTTTTAACATAGTTTTTCTATTTGTTAAAACTAGATACGTAATAAAAAAAAAGTCTTCTCAACTTTTATCGACACTATTTTTTCCTTTTTAATATGGCAGATTTATAAAATACTGGTAGAGTAGGTATACTGTAAACAAAGTTAAATCTCGCGATCTCTTGAGAGTAACTATTGCACCTAACACTAATTGATTTGTTCCATGTGTTATAAATATATTAAATATCAAATCTAAAATAGTATTTATTGCATAAATTAATAGTAAAGGTGAGAAAAGAAATTAATCATACTGTGAAGATTCAATTAGAACATTTCAAAGTTTAACGATAATTTTGAAATTAAGGTGGTAATTTGGGTCTAATTATAATTATTGATTACTAATAAAATAATAAGTAAATTACATTAGTAGTCACCTAATTATGAAAAATTATAAAATGATCACTCAACTATTTATTCACCAAATGATAATAATAATAATAAACCCAAAATTAAATAGTTCAATAATCATTTTGTAACTTTTTATAGTTAAGTGATAAAAGAACACTTATAATTCAGTAATCATTTTATAATAACATTTCATAATTAGATGATAAAAAGTGGCCTCTACCATAATTAACCCCAAAATACTGAGCTCCAATTCTCAACAAGAGGTGGAAGAAATACATCAATAAACAAAGACAACCAAACTCCACAAACAGATAACATCATCATACAGGATTAGTTCATAAGCATGACATTAATTAAATACATAAAGAAAATATTAATTAATAATCAAAATATAACTTTATTTTAAATTTCCATATTTTAATGGACTGAAAATTGGTATTTTTCATAGATATCTATAAGGATGGAAACATTCATGTATATATTCATGCATATATATAAAGAAAAATGTGACCTTCAGTTTTCATAGATTTAAAGCATGTATCAGAGAATTTGGATAATTGGCCTTTGATTTCTGTACATACTTCAATTATATCCCATTGATGGGGCACAACTATGGTGAAAAGCACATTCATAGTTGATAATGAAGGATCAGTTTTAAGAACCAAGCAGCTTCTTCCATCTGGCATATCCTAGGATCAGAAGGAAAATCAGCACACACCCGACTGTAATACCTCCCACAAAGATTTCAAATATCCCCTCCTTGTTGTTCCATGTAAAAGGGATGTTCATGCCGAACCATCCGGCTACTAATGTCTCGACGGCTATGGCGAACGATGCGATGGTCAACGTCAATTGGAGTTGAATGAGTTCGTTTCGTTGGTTGTCAAGTTGGATGTTAACGTAGTCTTCTGTGTCATCGATGTATTCGCGGACCTGTGAATCCAACAGAAGAAATGGTGATCAAATCAAGGAGATGAAAGTCGATACATCGGTTCCGAATAATACAAACAGAGATGCTCACAGATAATATCTTGTTTCGCGTCCCGTCCAGTTGCATGAAATATGCCTCGAGCAACATCTCTAGATCCTCGACATCGTCGTCATCTAAATTGTGGCTGCTCACCAAACTTGCACTCCTGTTTGAACTAAGTCGAGGTAGACGAGGCGAAATAGTAGTGATGCTATTTGAGGCTGCACCTCCCGACAAAGCCTCCAATTGCTGATTTTGGATCCACTTTCTTGTCAAATACAAATTTGACATATCTTCATTGTCATCCAACAAATGTTCAATTTCATCCCTCACCTAACATTTTAACAGGCAATAGTTAATGTTTCACATATAAAATATATTGAATATTTGTAAATGATACATCTTTTAGATGTATCATGTAATTGGGCTTCCATCCCTTCAAGGACACGCACAAACGGGCACCGAATCCAGATAAGAAGCATTCTCCTTATTAGCAACAGTTAGGATGTTGAAAGAAATAACATGCATCAAAAATACCTTCTGTACACGTGCAAGAAGACGAGTGAGATTGCTTTTCAAACTCCTAACATGTTCCAGATTCTTGGTACTGACATTTCGAGCCAGTTCATCCAACACAGGGTAAGCATCCCTCTCAAGTTCTGCCACACTTTTGTCCAGAAACGAACAGACAACTTCTAAAGCTATCTCCAGAACCTGAAACTCAAATGGAAGCTCACACTGCAAACCCTCCATGGCTTCTGGAACTGGTAACCACTGTCCGCCAGTTGAAACATGAGTTTCACTATCATTTACATCAGCTGCGCCTGCTCCTTGTGTCTTATATGCACTTTTATGAGGAAGTTGTAGTCTTAGTTGATCCACGAATTGAAGCACCTCCTGTTGTAGGGGGTCCAGTATAAGAACTTCTTCAGCTGTAACTATTGCCTTTATAAACTCTAAATTCACAACCATGGCTTTCTCCCTGGCTGAAAATGATAATGATGAGTAAACAAAGAATCCGATATTCTAGATTGTTTGATACATATATCAGGATAATGAAACAGACCATGGTACAAAACAGACTGAAATAAGAAAAAATGGAATAGACTCTCAAGTGTATAAAACTGAACCATAATTCACACCCTTCCTCTTTTGAGAGCAGACAAAACTACAAAAGAAACATGGCAACGAGCAGAATACTCATGCTCGGTTATCACAACTGAGTATTTGCTGGCATCACTTGCAAAAAGATCTCCAATCACATAGGTTTTAACTGCTAAGCAACTCATATGATTAAGAATGGTGGGGTCATGTAATACCTAACATAGGATTTCTTTTTCTAATTGAGATCCACCTAGACACAATATTCAGCTTATTGTCACGAGCATAATTAATAACCAAAGCAAACTAAACCTTTAATTATTACCTGATAACTTAAAACATTCAGTCTCTTCCCATTGTAAAATCCAATTAAAATTCAACAATCACCAAAGAGTAACAATATATATCCAAGAGTCGGCAAGAAACCAAGAACAATAGGAATTCTCTTAATCAACATGCAAGATCTATAGTCAAGAAACTGCTTTGCTTATCAAATCCATAACTAATATCAGTATCTAGGGTTTGGCTAGAAGCTGTAGGTGAGAGTGTTGAGTACACGTATGTCTCTTAAAACAGCTATGTTCATTTTTTCTTTTCTAAATTTTTCCGTATATTTGGAAGGTCCTTGGAGTGTCATATGCCCATATTTAGCAAAAATGTGTAGTGTAGAACACAGGTACTTCAAGCAAACTTTGGAATGGCACTCATTTCCAACCAAAAGGTTGAGCATTTTTATATAGTTCTGGGCTATACCCAAAAAAACCTGCATCTTAGCAGCATACGCAATTCCACTCTAAACTCACAGTTCCTTTGCATTTCCTAGTTTACACTCCTACTTACAAGCTAATAGTACCCTGAATCCTCAGTATTTAAAGAAATGAACAGTATATCAGCCGAACCCTAAAATCAAAATCTGAAGTCAGAAAAAGGCTAACTGTAACTACTCTAAATCCATTGAAAGCAATTTCACAGAAGAATCAAAGAGAATAGTAGCTTAAACATACCAAGAATCGTTGATGAGTGAGAGAAGACAGGGCCAAGAATCCTCAAATCCCTAGCAGGAATCGAAGCCCTCTTAATTATTGTACTCTTATCATATTCCACCAGCTCCGATACCCCCATCGCGTCGAATCTCATCCACAGCCTTGCTCCCGCCGCCTTCTTCTTCCCCTTCCCCGCCGCCACCACCCCACCACCACCGCCTCCTCCACCAATCAAGTTACCAGTGCTAGGAGGCGGAGGCGAAGATGAAGAAGCGACGGCTCCAGTAGTCGGTATCGGCTTTGGCGATTGAGGTACCGCCGTAGATTTCGGACGGCGACGCCTAATAGAAGGGCGCCGGAACGAGAAGGGGCCTTTTCCCATTGAAAACTTTGATCACTTACAAAACCTTTTTTTCGTTTCTTTGGATCAAGTGAACATGGAAGTTAGTTCAAAGCTTGGAGTTTCTGTTTCGATCTTTCGGCTTCTCCCTTCCCTTTCCGATTCCGATTCTTCTTCTTCTTCCATAAACGAATGAATTTCACTCTTTAATTTAATTATTAACTCAGGTAGGGATTAAGGTGAGGAAGAAAGATTCTTGCATTGTCGAAAATACATGTTCTTATAATCTCACGCTGCCCCCACTTTTGCGTGGACGGCAATAATATTATTTAAGTAAGATTGATGCTTTTAACATTTTTGAATTTGGTGGCTTTAATTAAAACCCCAATAATAATAGTAGTTGTTAGACGTAATATCAGTTTGCTTTGTTTTTCTTTTCAAAAAATGATTTTTTTTTTTTACTTTTTAAAGTTATTTTCGCTTCATGAATGCTTATAAAAATTATAAATTAAATAAAAATAATTTAGTATTATGAACTGAACCGAATAGATTTTTGTAATAGTTAAACCAAATCAAATTCAATAAAATGTTCTTTTCCTAACACCACTAATTCTCGATTTGATCAATCAATCGATTTTTTGTTTTGTTCCGGACTGGTGTACCAGTTGGATCAATCGATTTTTTGTTTTGTTCCGGACTGGTGTACCAGTTGGTTCCTAGTCCGACCCGGTTTCCACAATCTTTGACAGAAACAAAATATGCATATAATTAAACTGTTAGTGAAGCCAAAAAGAAAGGGGGAAAAAACATATGCTGAATTCTTTGAGAAGTTCCTTTATCCCCTAACAAAATGTGCAGATATTTTAGCCATTTTGAGTTCTTACAGACAGGACACACGTATATGCAGAAGGGGTGAAGGACAAAAAAGTATAACCAATGAGTAATATTTTTTAACTGGTTTTTTCTGCATTCTAAATCTGGCTTCCGATTACATTTTGTGTAAAAATAGAAATGAGGCAAAAAGAAAAAGCAAAATCTCATGGAAACCCACAAATTCCAATTCCCCCTTACCCTCAAACCCTGTGATTTCTCATCTCTAGGATTTTGCTAGGTCTTGACCCATACCCCCCTCCAGGCTGGAAGTTTCATCTCATCATCGTTTATTGCCTCAGACGACAAATAAAAATGCTCACAGAAGCGCTGATGGTTATACTTTCAAACATTTTAAGGGTTTAGTCGCACTTGATGTTTCTGTAGATCCTCCTTACAAACAGATTAGAACCGAGATAACCGACGGCCCCTGCATTTTGAAAAGGAAACGATTAAAGAACCCACATTATGTAGGAACAACAGATGCCATAAACTCCAATACTGACTGGCAAGGAACAAAAAGAAAATAAACAACACTCAAATAAAAATGAGAGAAAATGCTTATTTGGTATGAGCACATAAAGAAGGCAGGATAACCATATATTTATGGATATGATAGATATTTATATGTTCCAAAACTCACCACAGAGAATTCCCAAACCAAGACAAAACATCAAAGTATATCCGAAGTAGAAGCTGGTCTGGAAGAAGCCTGACATCTTGGTTTTGACATGGTAGTAGTAGACGGAGTACAAATAGACATAGATTGCAGTTGAGGCAGCAGAGAAGAATGATGTCCACTGCCAATGGTAGTTCTCAGCATTTAGCAGGAAATATGTTCCCACGATTGTCACACAAATGGTCACAATGATTAGAATCAAGAAGACCAACAGCATAAAGCCATAGACATAATAAACCTGCAAAATGCAGAGACTTATTGAGTCTGAAATTACTAAAATACGGATGCACAATCTCCATGTCAGAAAAGAAATGAAGACCATGTTCTAGTATTCATCAGCATATATGTATTTAAAAAGGAAGCAACACTTTGTTATAGCTTATACAGCATATGAAAGAGTGAAAGATCGCCTAACCAGATTTTCATTCACCATTAAGCAAATAAAAAACATAGGGAAAAGAACATTACCTTGTAATTCCAGAAGGATGTGAAGACAAAATACATTTCAATGAATATGCTGCCAAATGGCAGAAGTCCTCCCATCATAGAGACCACAGAGGGTGTAAGATACCATTTCTTTTCCGGAATTGGGCGAGGAATGGTCTTCACACGGCATGGATTATTTGGAGCACCACTCCAATTTCTTCCAACAACTGTACCAAGAAGGGCCAAGGGGAATGAAATGAAAGCCCAAATCACAAAAACAACCACCATTGTACCAAAAGGAATTGCTGCTAGAGATCCATAAAATATGGCGATTGTGTTCAAGATAAAACCAATCCCAAAGCACATAAATGGGAACAGAGATGCTGTAAGGATCATAGCCTTTATCCAATTTTTACCTGAAAAAAAAATCCAACTCTTTTGAATGAGAGATCCATGAGTGGAGGAACAAATGCAAGCAAGAAAGGATAAGTGATCAAGCACGTACCCCCATTGCGTGAGTACATTCCACCACTTACATAACCAGAAATGAATGATGTAAAAGCATAACAAAGAATAAAAGTTGTGACAATTGCTCCTCTCCTGAACCAAGTGATCAATACATAATTGTTAGTACTCAAAAAGCTGAAAGTTGAAATGCCAACACCAAAGAACAATATGGTTCATAGCATGAACTAAAACAAGGAGAAAGATAAATCATTTGGTCAAACTTGAATATGGCAAACAGAAGAAGGCTCATAAAAAATAAGTCCTCATACAAAGGGATTTTACACGTGGGTGAATTTTTCTCTTTTTTATTTATCTTTTAAAAGTAAAATGTACTGAATAAAGTTGGTAGTTTTTCAATGTAAGGTCCCTTTTTCCTAATGGATGGTTATTTGATTTTTTTTTAAAGTAAAAGAAGGCATTAATACTTTTAATTTCATATTTATCAAAATAAATTTATTTAGTTTTTTAGTCAATTCTCAAACTAAGTTGGTGTTGCCAACTCTTGGATTTTAACTCACTATAGCTTCTCAACATACCCGACATACAACGTTCCCACAATTGCCAATAGGATGACAAGGAGAACAAGCATCGCTAGCTGAGCACCTGTGCCAACAACAGCAGAAAGCAGGGCCAAATAGCGAGGAGGCCGGAAAACATCACCATGAACGAGTTTCCAACCAGATTCTTCACTCACATCCCTTTCCTGAGAGCATATAGATGAAATAGCAAGGAGAACATGAATTTTTGAACAACAAAACTTTCCTTAAAGAAGTGGAAAAAAGAAAAGGTCTAGGTATTATCACCAAGCTTTCCAGATCATCATCTTCCCGAGCATACTTTGCATAGTCATTTCTCAGAGTTCGCATCAAGATCATTGACACCAAACCAGTGAGGAAGATAACCATCATGAATGAATTGAAAACAGAGAACCAATGAATCTGCATATTGCAACATGTATTTAGAGCTATCAGAAAATTAAATGAAAACAGAACAACCTAATGGATGGCTTGTGAAAATAAATGTTGTTGCAAAATAGATAACTAGAAAAGAATCCACTGAAGTAGAAAGTTTTCACCAATAGTGATACTTACTTGGTGCTCAAAGAAAGGATAGTCCAAATAAACATCAAAGCGACGAGCAAAAGTGACATTAGTTTGAAGCCATTTGACAGAGTATGTCATGTCCAATACTCGCCCTGCTTCCAATGGTTTTGGACTCTCTTGAGTGAGATTGACATGAATAATCTGCGAGATTGGAGCGTGGTCACTAAAAATAGCAGATTCAAAAATAAGGAATGGAAGTCGTCTGTATGTCAGGAACCACAAACCTGGTCCTTATTGTATTTAATAACAATATTCTTATGAGTGTAGAGGACATGCTTGCCATTATCACTGTTCTTATCAGGATGCAGCTCACCAACAAAGCCTAAAAAGTTAAGAAAGAAAAAGATAAACTATTCAGTAACAAGCAATAAGGATTAATAAACCAGATAAAAGAAAAATGAAGTAGACTATGCATACCCCATAAAGGCAGATCATCTGAACTTTCAGCATCGTTAAGAGCACAAACATGGCAAAAAAGAGAAAAGCAAGGAAGATAGTTAGTGCTCCAACAAAGTAAGCCATATAGATAAAATGATACCTAAATCCAGCAAACATCCATTCAATGCCAAAAGAATTCAAAGCTTTCAGATCCTGAGATTTTCAGTACTTGTCCAAGCTGTCAAATATCAGTATCTTTGTAGCTCTATTTATGCAAACTTATTATTTTTATATAAAAGAATGAAAAGCTAAACATACCCATAAAGAATTCAAACCAATAACTGTTTTCAATAGCATCCTTGAACTGTCTGACCTTCGCTTCATCAAGTTCCAATTGGCAAATAGTACTTTTGTCAACATTCTCTGTTGAAGAATAAAACAAGGAGCAGAAGAAGGAATATAAGTCAAACATATGGAAATAATTACTAAAGGAATTACAGCAATTGAATAAATTCTAACAATGAAAAAACACATACTTTGGAACTTTATATCGATTTGGCTATCAATTAGTTCATTTCCACCAAGAACCTCACCAAGACCACCCCACTTGTGAGCAGGGTTGGTACCTGGATGACAAAATGGAAGGCCGTAATAGTTGTATGTTTCTTGTGGATTGTTGTATGGACCAACTTTATTCACCCATAGGGTAACTGGGTCATCTGATTGATACTGAAAGGAAAACCAATGCAAGAGTTGGTAAGAGTTACCCATAGCTATTGAAAAAGAGAAATGCAAGACAAATATTTAAAAAATCTAAATATCAAACCAACATTGAAAGAACAAATATAAACTTAAGTTCTCATTGGGAATAAATCTTATGTAAATGCAAAGAAATACACAGGATATATTGATGTAACATTGATCTTGAGAAGGACCGACAGCAATCAAAAAGATACTTTGAGAAAGCCTATTAAGCCTAGATCCCAAAAAACTCAAATAAATGAAATTAAAATACTCAGTTTACCAATCACCAATACTAATACATATGAACAAACATATAGTGGTAAGAATATTTGCCAGGCAACTGATTTCTAGCTGATAAGTCAGTTCAAAAAGGAATGTACAGATAAGTTTTGTCACATCTAACCAAGCCATACTGCTTATATTGATAATTCAATTCAAGACAGAGGATCAATTTTCTTGGTCAAGGTGAACAATTGCTGACTCAATATCAATTATCAGAAATCGTATAAACAAATTTTCAATCTACTCTCCAGAGCATTCAAGGAATGCATGACCTTATACCTAGTCAAGAACTTGCAACCCAGGCATGAAGAGAGAGAGAGAGAGAAGGAAAAGATTTCAAATGTTCATTCTTCCACATCATTCTGAGACATTTTACAAGTTATAATATACTTAATACGAAATGTCTGTCTTACTATGGAAAAGGGTAGGACATGATTTATGCAAATGCAAATACATTCTCAAGTTCCCACAAGAATTCTGCCAGTTAACTGAACTCTTCCAAGCATATCTAATCAAACCCATCAGATCCAATAGAAAACCAATGTTAAAAAGAATAGTGTAACAATTAATCCACCAAATAAAAAGTTGAAAAATGCTAATATCTACATTTAAACACGAACAATTGGTCTTAGACAAAACATCCCCATGCCAGCTTCGCTACAATTTGATTTACCTCAAAACTAAACTACCTAACTTAAACGTGGAAAAAGATACACTTAATCCTCTATATCAACCTCTCGACCATCCATAGACAATTTGCATTAAGATTTGTATAATAAATTCCAAAAACGACACGTAAATCACGAATAACCTAAACGAGGAAATGATACAACTCGAGCGTGTATACCAATCTTTACATCACATACATAGACATGCACGTAAACGATATAAACCATTTCATAGATAAATTTACATCAAGATCTCATCCATCAGAGATCCACATCTTACACCTGATAATTACAACATAGTAACAAAAAATTTCACACGTAAATCATGAATTTGCACAAATCAAAGGCAACAATTAAACCTAACCATAAACGAAGAAATAAATTAAGAAGGAAAAAAGTTTGCAGATAGGGTTCGAGGGGGGAAATAGAGGTTATTTTACCTTGTGATCTGACTCGGAAGCGAGAGCGGGAGAGAGGAAGAGGAAAAGGAAGGCGAAGAGTGAGAAAGATCGGACGGCGTAGAAGACGGAGGAAGACATAGCCGACGATGGTCGGATCTGCAGGTCCGGTGCACTACGCTGATGAGTTTCTCTCCCCTTTTTTTTTTATTTATTATCTTTGTTAAAGATTTGGGAGAGAGTTGTCTTATTTTTATTTTTTAAATTTTATTTGTTAACTTCTTTTTTTTTACATGAACAGGCTCTCTTCTTCTCTTCTAGTTTCTAGATCGGTGACATTTGACTTAGAGATGTTCTAACTGTTCACATGGGCCGGGTCGGATCTAAATTTGGTTTCAATATTTTTATTTAAATTTAATTATAAAATATATAAATATTAATATAAAATTATTTTTATTATATTTTTTAATTTTTAAATAGTAAATTAGGTTGAATTAGATCAGCCTAATTCAAAGCAGTCTAGTTGGACCACTCGATCTATGAGTATTTTTATATTTAATTCTTTGTACATTTAGAATTTAGTTTTTCTATTTTTATATTTAAAATTAGTAGTCCAATTATTAATACTGTTAAATTAACGTTATTTTTGTTATATGATTATTACGTGAGTTTTTTTTATTTTATTTCAAAATGTTACATCAATAAAATTTAACAAAATAATTTTAAAAGTGTTAAAAGTTGGATACGAATTTTAAATCTGAAAAGTTAAAAAACTAAATTCTAGAAAACAAAAATAAATGACTTTGTTAATAGAATAAATTTAATGTTTAATTCTAGTTTTATAAATTAATTGTTAATGTTATTATGTTTGAATTTTGATAATTTTGTTAATAGAATAAATTTAATGTCATTTGTGGTTTTGTCTAATTTTATGTTTAATTTATTAAGTGTAAACTACACCTAATGTTACACTAAAATGGGATATGTCATATTTTGATCACTCTAATTTTTTTTCTCAATTTAGTCACTCTAATTAAGATAATTGTTCGAATTAGTTATTTCCGTTAAAAAATTCGTTAATCCCCTAACAGATTCTTGACATAGCACATTAGCCAAATAAATTACGACACATGGTATCTTTTATTGACTTTTGATTAAAGCTTAGGGACTTTTGTGTAATTAATCCAAAACATATTTTTCTTTTAGTGGATTAATTACATAGAGGTTCCTAAGCTTTAGTTAAAAGTAAGAAGAAAAAAAAGGTCTTATGTGTTGTCATTCAATTGGCTAATGTGCCACGTTAACAATCTGTTAGTGGATTAACAAAATTTTTAATGGTAATGACTAGTTCGAATAATTATCTTAATTAGAGTGAATAAATTGATAAAAGAAATTAGAATGACCAAATTACGACAAACCTATTTTAGAGTGACATCGGGTATAGTTTACCCACTTATTAAATACAATCTCATGGCTTTGATTTTTTTTTTTCTGTTTAGGATTGACTTAATAAAAGTTAGATAAATTACATCCAACGTCACTAAATTATTAGTAACTTTATATTTTAGTCACTCAACTTCAAAAGACCACAAAATAATCA
This sequence comes from Gossypium sturtianum, assembly GCA_025698515.1. Classification (NCBI taxonomy): domain Eukaryota; kingdom Viridiplantae; phylum Streptophyta; class Magnoliopsida; order Malvales; family Malvaceae; genus Gossypium; species Gossypium sturtianum. Next base: position 3,059,153 of record CM046946.1, on the reverse strand, counting down.
CTAAACCATTTGAAAGTTTTTATTTAAATGTATAAAACTCATATAAGATTCATTTATTAGATGTGATCATCAATTTATGAATGGTGATTAAACATGTATTGGATATTAATGTACGAAAAAGTAATAGAGTGGAGCCAAACTAGAAGTGCTCGTGAGTCAGGTAGGGTCGGATTCAGGTTGAGCCTGAGCATAATATTAGCATACTTTATGCTTGCCCATACTCAACCCGGCCCAAAAATTGACTTAAAATTTTATCCAAACTCGCTCATATTTACAAATGAGTAACCTAAGCCCATTTTAGGCTCGTTGATATTATTTTTTAATTTTTTTTAAATATTTATATTATATTATTTTAATATAATATAATTTTATACATTTTTTATATAGTTATCTTAACATTATTTTAATGTTTACATTAGAGTAATATATAGTATATGTTTATTTTTTTAATGTGTTAAATTACATAATATAAACTTAAAAAAAGGTCAAGTTGTTGGCATTGAATGTTCAAGCCCAAGCCCTGACCCATATTTTAAATATGTTTATTTTTTTTTTTGACTTTTAAATTTTTTGTGGGCCTTTAGGCCTAAGCGAGTAGTCCGACTCATAAACAGGTCTAAGCCAAACCCACCAGATAAATGGCCGAACGGGTTGTCTTTTTATGAGGCCTATTTATTATTTTTTATTCTTCTTTTTGGGTTCATTTTTATTGGGCCTCCTCGAGAGAAGCCTGTTTTATTGTATGGGCCATCCACAGCCCTTTAGTTTAGTGGCCACTTCCACAATACGAAGACCACTTATTCTTTTTTAAAATCTTTATTTTTTTTGTATTTTAACATTTTATTAAGTAAATATATATTTTTATAAATTATTTAATAAATTATTAATTATTTAATATTAAAACTATTCATTAAATACTTTAAAGTAAAAATGGTTCCAATAAAAGCTTACTAATTTAACTTTTTCGGTCTTTTTTTTTTTTTTAAACCTTGTCAAAATTAAAATAATAGATGGATTATTCAAATGGAGTTTAATATTAATTTAAAAAAAAATGAACTGTTTTTATTGAAATTTTGTTGACAATATAATTAATTTTTGAGTTAAAGAATATAAATACAATAAATATATACTATTTATAACGTTTTTTACTGAGTTGGTGTCACCCATTCATTGGGTCTCAAGTCCCAACTCAGTTAAGAAAATTGCTTTAATCAGGTACTTTTGTTTTTTTTTAATTATTAAAAACAATAAAAATAAAAATATGGTGATATTTAAACCCACGCCAATTTGATTAATAAAACATTAAATTTACAACTTAATAAAAGTTTCATTTTGATTTATATTATGCATTTTTATTTTAACATATATAATTTATTATATATTTATAAAACTCTTTATTGAGTTAGTGTCAAATCACTCCAAAATAAAAGAAAAAAATTAATGTTTGTTAATTTTTCTGACGTTCACATCCACGTGTATGCCATGTCAGCAAAATTAACAAATGCTAATTTTTCCATCTATTTTAAGATGATTTAACAATAAAATAAATTTAAGGGCTAAAATGATTTATTTTTATAAAGTTAGAGGGTCAAAGTCATTATGCCAAAAACAAGATAATTAGTAATTGATAATTTACTTATTTAATGCCTTAAATTTATCATCTTGATTTTTTTAAAATATATAAATTAATATTTTTATATATTTTTAAAATTTAAAAATTTTGAATTTATATAAAAAATATAAATTAACGTTTTTATATATTTAAGATTTTTAATAATTTTAATTTTTTAAATATATATCTATAAAATTTTCGAAAAAATATTTTATAAATACTTTGAAATTTTAAAGATATTTTTTTAATTTTTTTTTGGAAGTGATGAAATTGTACATTTTTAGAACTATAAGGGACTAAAAGAAGGGTATAATTCGAATAATTTAAGGAAAAAATTAACCTTTTTCGAGTCTCACTCTCCTAGCAGTAACCAATAGAGGTGTAGTGAGCAAGCTGGCAAACCCATACCCTTGGAAGGCTAAGCCACTGCCATTTGTCTAGGTGCATCCCCTTGGAATCTTTACCGGTCCCCGTCGGCCTTACTCACATCCCCTTTCTTTGGCTTTACTCAGCTGAAGGAAGCCGCTAATAATTGGTTAGTGTGGGTAAGACTTGGGGGCGGCTTCTTATACGCACAGAAAACACCAAAACCTAGAGTTTTCATTTGGATTTCGATTTGTATTCCTTAGTTGCTGTGGTTATTATTGTTTTTTTGGTTTGGGTTTTGTTTGAATGCAAGCTTTTGTTCCATGGATTTGTTATCTCAATCGGATGACACTTCATCAACGCTCTCTTTAGGGTTAGTTTCATCTTCGCCGCAATCTCACCGTAACCAGATCGCTGATGACTCTATTAGTCTCGAGGTGGACGGAAGGGACACCGCGCAACCACTGTCGCGTTTCGCTTTTCAGCTACTCGAGCCGGAGAAGAACCGGAGGTGTCTCCGAAATGGGGATAGAAATGAAAGTGAGTGTTACGATGATGATGATGGTGGTGAAGAGAGTAAAGAAATCGAAGAATTTCATTTATTAGGGCATACTATGTGCCTCAAAAGGCGAAGAGACGGCTGTTCTTCTTCGTCGTCGTCAAAGCGAATGACGCCGGAGCCCGATCTCGAGACGAGAAAAGCGGCCGTGAAATCATGGGGCAATCAACCACTTAGTGTAGCGGATCCCGACGTGTTCGACATGATGGAACATGAGAAAAAGAGGCAATTCATGGGAATCGAATTGATAGCTTCCGAAAATTTCGTTTGCCGGGCCGTCATGGAAGCACTCGGAAGCCATTTAACCAACAAATACTCCGAAGGGATGCCGGGAGCAAGGTACTATGGAGGAAATCAATACATCGATGAAATTGAAACCCTTTGCTGGAAACGTGCATTGCAAGCTTTTGGACTAGATTCTGAGAACTGGGGTGTGAATGTACAGCCTTATTCGTGTACATCGGCGAATTTTGCAGTCTATACTGGGTTGCTATTGCCCGGAGATAGGATCATGGGGTTGGATACTCCATCAGGAGGGAATACCAGTCATGGGTATTATACCCCACATGGTAGAAAAGTATCTTCTGCTTCAATTTTCTTTGAGAGTTTGCCATATAAAGTGAATCCGCAAACTGGGTATATAGATTATGAGAAGTTGGAAGAGAGGGCACTTGATTTTAGGCCTAAGATATTGATTTGTGGTGGTAGTTCGTATCCGAGGGAATGGGATTACGGAAGGTTTCGACAGATTGCGGATAAGTGTGGTGCTGTTTTGCTTTGTGATATGGCTCAAATCAGTGGACTTATTGCTGCTAAGGTCTGAAAACTGTGAAGTTTGATAGGTTATTTGCTTTATGTGTTGCACTAAGGCTTTATTCATGATTTATAGCTTCTGAACTATACCTGTTTATCCTGAAAATGTTTTGTTGACTTTGGTGCTTAAACTATTATTATTGATTTGCTCATGTTCTTATTGGCTGGCATTGAGATTAGAAAACTGGTTATAGTTTAGCGGCTAAAATGTTATTTGATGTTTTTTTTACAGGAATGTGCGAATCCCTTTGACTACTGCGACATTGTTACCTCAACAACTCATAAAAGCCTCCGAGGTCCCAGAGGAGGTATAATTTTTTACCGGAAGGGTGCAAAGCGAAAGGGAGGGAAGCTTCAAAGCCAAGGAGATGACAATGAGCAATACGATTTCGAGGAAAAGATAAATTTTGCTGTTTTTCCATCTTTGCAAGGTGGACCTCATAATAATCATATTGCTGCTCTTGCTATAGCATTAAAGCAAGTGGCTACACCGAGTACAAGGCCTATATGCAGCAAGTGAAGAGAAATGCTCAGGCCTTAGCATCTGCTTTGTTAAGAAGAAAATGCAGGCTAATTACAGGCGGCACGGACAACCATTTGATACTCTGGGATCTAAGACCTTTTGGATTGACAGGTATATAAACATATGATATGAAGTTGAACCTACATGTTCTTTGCCTTTTTGCTTGCAATAGATGGTCTAATGATCTCGACTGAGAAAATTTGACCCAAAGTGGAAAACATTGATTCAGAACTTGGATGTATTTGTTTGTAGGTAAAATTTATGAGAAGGTCTGCGAGATGTGTCATATTACCCTGAATAAAATTGCTATTTGTGGTGATAATGGTGCCATTACTCCCGGAGGTGTAAGGATCGGTGAGTTTAGTTTCTCACTCAGTTAAAGGTTGCAAGTCATTTATTCATTGATGGGGGGAGGTTTAGGCTGTCGTAATGACTTTTATTGTTGATTCTGCAGGTACTCCTGCTATGACATCAAGAGGTTGCGTCGAGTCTGATTTTGAGACAATTGCGGACATTGTCCTAAGAGCTGCACATGCCGCCAGCATGATTCAGCGTGATCACGGGAAGTTACAGAAGGCCTCTGTGAAAAGTCTACATGATAATAAGGATATTTTGGAGCTACGAACACAGGTTGAGACTTTTGCTTCTCAGTTTGCAATGCCAGGGTTTGAAATTTGAATGATTCTTGAAGTTGTGCCTCACACCATTGATTGCATTCTGCCATCTAAACAAAAATTTGAAGCCGCCCCAAAGTAGCTACTGTAACTTCACTGGCTACAGATTTTGCAGTCGCCGAGCTTTGTGAACCGGAACACAAACTCTGCAGAGGAATTGTGGTTGCTCAAGGGTTATTTTCCTGGCAACCAAAGGATTTGTTTTCATAATGGTGGCAGAATGGCTGAAAATATTGCAACAATTTTGGCAGTTCTCTTTAGTGTCATTTTTCTCTTCCTTGGAACTTGTTTTAGTTGTGTTTGCAGATTGGTGAATTTGGATATTCTTATTTAAACCCAGGATTGATTTGTTGACAATGATGATTCAGTAAATGTAGTGTAAGATCGAGAATTCGTTGTTTGACACAGTGAATCATAAATATTACTACTCACCAACTTCATGTTCATATGATCATATATCCCTGTAATATTGAATACAGTATCAGATTCTAAAATTTAAACAAACCAGCCACATAAGAATCTGCCCTCTGAAGATCCTTGCTTTCTATTGAAGCTAATATAATATATATATATATAATCACTTCAGACAACTGGACTTTAACCTGTCTTTTGCATGCTCACTACGTGGTCAATGTTAAGTAACGTCAAGACCTACTCGAAGATTTCTTTAGAGTTTACTGTGAGCTTCCTGTTTTTTCTTATTGCCACTTGAAGGTTCCATTATAGGAAGCTCATCGTGATTCTACCACTTGAAGGTTTCATTATAGGAAGCTTTGACCCTACCACTTTATCATTTTGGCAATCTCTTTAGATAACCACTACTCGCATCAAGTCCATTAACTGTATAAGGCTTCTTCACTACTCTGAAAAGGTCAAGGCACCATTTTACCTAAAAAAGATTATGCCAACTTTCTACAAACCCTCCCATTTCTCTCCAAACACATAAAAGCATCATGAAAGAATCTCGACACCGTCACTTGAACTGTCTTTAACCACCTGCACCCAATCCAAATATTATTTGGATAGTAGTTTTGTTTTTTCTTCCATGAAAGATTTGATAAGTAAGATTCGATAAAACATGTGTTTGAACTTTATGATTTATTGATAAACAAATGAGATGGTGATGCCTTAGGATGGTTCACCCTGATGGGTGGAGAGTCATACAGTGGCTGGAGATAGGTAAAAGATGGCTAGAGGAACCGTGGAGGTTTGGTTAGGTGAGAAAGGTATTTTGGGTTACTTGAGCCCTCACAAGGTCCCAGATTATATACATGGGTCTTCTTTTGTCTTGAGGTGTAATGTGTCATTACACGACTGAAACACTAATAGACAAATGACCTGTCGTAATTAGTTTAGGTAAGATAATGCTACAATATGTATATGAACTCCATGGATTAGATAAGATGATCGAGTGTAACTTGCTTGATGTGGTAGTAATCGGCAGGGATAGATTGTAGAGATTTTATGAAGCGAAATACCTACTCGTTGGTTGAGTGGTTAGCCCTAGTGTCCTTGAATGAAAGATCACAACTAAAGAGTTCTAACGAGAGAGGTTCAAGCTAGATGTTTGATGGCGAAGAATAGAGTGATTCTCTATAAACCTATAGACACTCTTTGACTTTGGATTAGACTGTTCTACCTTCACCTAAAAAATGATTTTTTTTTATCTACCTATGGCTGCAAATGTACGAAAGCTTTTTCCTTCACCTATTCATGAAAGAAACCATCAATCTCTCATCTCAACAACCCAACCAATACTTGTTTCTATACTAGTATAGTGAGTGGGCAAAACTCGAATCGATTTGAAAAAATTGAAAAAAAAATTCGAATTTTATGTTAATGGAATCGAGTTATTCAAGTTTGAACCGAGTTTTATTTTATAATTTGAATAACTCAAATAATTCAAATGGTGTAAATACATTTTAGGTCCCTATCAAGTTTGAAAATGAGCAAATTCATCTCTCTCAACAAAAATTACAAAATAATTTTTAAAATTCAAAATATTTATAAAATTTTCAAAATTTATATTTTAAAAAAAAATTATAAAAATTTCAAAAAAAAATTCTAAAATATATTATAAAAAAGTAAGAAAATTTCTAGAATAATAATCTTGGAGACCTAAATAAGTTTTCAAATATATATAATTTTAAATTTATATACTCTAACATAAAATTAGTTATATTGTAACAAAGTTTTAATTTGATGTTTAATTTTTTAATTTAACCCGAACAATTTCACTCAATTCGATTCAAAAAAAAATAAAAACAAATTAAAATATAAAATAGAACTCGTCAACTCGATTAACTCTAAATTTTTTTACTCGATTCGATCGAACGCTTACCCATACCTATAGTGGGGAGTCAATTTAAATTTTAATAGAAAACTCATTTTAATAAAATGAAATAAATGATCAAATTAGGTTACTAATTTGGGTTGAAATATAGTTATCAATGAGTATATCTTTTCTACAGCTCAGATCTACCTTAGATAATGGTATAAAAATAATTTATTTAAAGAAATGTTTTCATGAATTGGTATAATAATTACAATTTGGTGGCATTTATTAAAATATTGTGACTATATATCTATTTCTTGGCAAATTCCCCAATTTTCTTTTTCTAATTTTATGGATCAATATTCGCATATTTGTTAATTCCCACATTGTTCATCCACTGATTAAATTAATTATAATATAGCAAGTAATGATGAGTAAAATCAAATGGTCCAAAATTGTACATGACCTAGAACTAGCACAGGCTCTTTCATTTTTTCCTTCCATCCAACTAATAATTTTTCTAATAAAGTAATTTTTGGGGGATACATGGGAAACCCATAGCCCCCTCCAGTAAGGTAAAAAAAAAAACCCCACCTTTGTTCATCCTAGGCATACAAATACAGATACACAAAATATAGATAAAAATATTACAAAATCCCATGTATGAAAATATTCTATCAAAATATCATTAAAAAAGAAAATTTCTTCTTTCCTTCCTAGATCTTAAAAGTATCAGTCTAGATATATAATAATTTCCATTAAAATGCCCAAAGTTAGCAAAGCTTGGAAGTTCTCTTCCCTATGGTAAAAAGCTTTAGTTTCAGCTCAGGAAATGTTATCATGGTTTTTTGGTTTGAGAAAATGTTCACATTTTCTGAGGCAAAATTGAGTATCAAAAACTAGTTTTTTCCTAATCCAAAAGTTTCACAACTCTGCCTTTGATTCTAGATGGTCCGATGATTGGTCATTAGAGGAAGTCTCAGGTGATGATGATGATGGTGATGGTAGTGGATCAGGGTTTTCCAGTTCATCACCTAATATTTTGGCAGTGAATTTTCTAGCCTCAAAGTCAAGATCTGTCCACTCAGAAACTATTCTTCTAGCACCCTGAGCATTGACATATAATAATATATATATAAGTGGTAAGAAGATAATAAGAATCACCAGCATATATATATAGAAGAATATTCAATTACCTGAAGTTTTGGTTCTTTTGTCATTGGATTGTTGCAGAGATCAATGGTTTTAGCCCTGGATTTCGTGGCATTACCACACCATGATTCACACCATAGCCATTCTTGGGGTAATGAAAAGATTGGTACTGTGTGTTGAGCGTAGTTCGGAAGATCCTGAAATAGTAATGATGGTTATTTGAATATCGTATACTGGTTGATGTATATTAAGCCAAGATGGTCAGTGATGATGTAATGAATTTAACTTGCCTGATCCAGATTGGCTAGACTGTTTGGATCTTTGCTAAGACTTTCATAAAAGACTCTTAAATTATCCCCTGCTGCTGTCTCACGAAACTTCACCAAGTCAACCACGTACAATGCACTGTAGAAGTACAAAAAGTTAAAATCTATCTGCCTATGCCATCTTAAGGAGAGAAATTTACAGTTGTACAATTTTATAGTAATTGCAAACCTTATATGGTATGGTCTGCCCCGCAAATGCTCTCTCCAGAACCCCTGTACCGAAAGAGGAATAAGGAGAACATGAATAGACTAAACAGGTATATAACAGTTCTTGTTACCAGGTGATAAAAAGAAATGAAACAGAACGAGGGAAAAAAAGTCAATTTTGCAGGTGGCAGCACATTACTTGTCTCCAAAACCGATAGCCATCCATGTCCTTATTGTTATCGCAAAAAGGAGTATATGCAAGAGGTCTTCCCTTTATATCCATGTCATAGAGTTCTCCCATATCTGCCCTCACAACTTGATCAGCATCAACAAATATAACCTGCACATGCATTTTCATCCAATAAATTGGCAACAAATGCAATAGAAGAGTACAGTTGTCTAACAAGAACTGAGGAAAACAAAAAAGATACAAAACCTTTTCCAATGAAATGGGAAATATAACATCAAGGAACAAAATCTTATATGCCCAGATAATTCTCTGCTTTTCTGTTTGCTTATGCAACCATGTAGGCCATTTGTAGGTAACTAGTTCATAATCAAAGCCATATTCCTGAGCCATATGCGGAATCACATCCTGCATAACCCGAAAGCATATGTGCATTAGACATGCTTTTTAAATCATTATACACTAACAAGTGAAAATGAAGTGCTATACAAAGATGGAAAGAATGCCAAAAAGATATATGCAACCTTGAACTGAGGAGACAAGTAGTTCTTTATAAACCAGAATTTCACCGGACGGTGGGTATTCTTTAGTACACTTAGAATCATAATTTTAAGGAAGCGTTCATATCTGCAAAAAGCAATCAAAGAAAAGTAAAAAATTATTGTGGATTAGTAATGTTAATATACCAAAAATGTTGTCATTGCACAGGCAGATCATCAAACATAGGAATGTGTGAAAGAGCTTAGAAACTTCATAGATTACAGTATTTTAAATTCAGCAAGAGCAGAAGTCCTATTTTAATACAAACTGGTTTAAAAGTATATTATCTACCTTCCAGAGTCTGTTTCCCCGAAAAGAAAGTCTGGTTTCTTGTATCTTAGAGGAAAATGTAAAATGTACTTAAAAACAAGTCTCACATATTTCGGGCAAAGTTGAACTTACCAAGGTAACAGTATGAATACAGAATCTACATCAGCAGTTTTATTACACCAAGGATGAAGGTTATCAAGGGCAAAAACCTACTTGAATGAGCAGCCGCACATGCTCACATCTATACATATAAACATGTAAATGCTGAAAACTCTACTAACCAAGAGCATGGACTTTAAAACTTACAAATGTCCTGAAGCAATTGAAAATATGTTAATCGTTTTTCCATGTCGACCGCCCTTCCCATGATCCTGTGGAAGGAAAACAAATCAATGATTCCACTACTTTTGAGGATGAAACTAGATACAAATATCAAACAATAAAGCACAAGTAGATGTGCCCACAACTCATACCATAAGGAGAATGAAGGAGGAAAGGTCCTAGAAAATAAAACTAAAAGCCACTCATCTTTCAACTGTAATGGGGGTTCTGAATGGTGATGAAAACAAACACATTTACATACTACTGCTATATTTACAATTTTGATCCACTCACCATATCATTAGACCCGAATCATAATAAAGTCTGTACTCCAGCTGCACCTAGAAACTAATATCAAAGGGAAAATAAAAACTAAGCAGCTTATATGCTCCCTCTCACAAGGCTGTTGTAGACTTATTTTGACCTTGGTTCAGGGGCCAATCATTCTTTCCCTTTTCTTGTATCATCTTTCTTATTATTCCGATCTCTTCTCACAGGTTAATATTTATATCCATTTCATGCAACAACTAATCCTAAATTACGGTGAAGTATAACAGCACATGAACAAAGAGAGAGAGAGAGAGAGAGAGAGAGAGAGAGAGAGAGCTCACCACTGAACTATCAGAACTCTTTTTTGATTTCTCACTGCCACCAATAAAACCAGAAGCCCATTTGAGAAGGTTTGAATTCCAGCCATTATGACCCTGCCAGGCAGCATACATGCACAAAGATTCCTCAGTCATCCATGAGCACTAAAATGAAGATGGAAAATTACATTACAAACAAAAAAGCTAACCTTTTCTTTTGAATGCTTGTCATCATCAGATGAAATAAGCAATTTTTCTTGCTCTTTTCCCTTCTTCTTAACTACTTCAAGATGAACAACTTTGCCCCTTAAATCATTTATAGTGATTCGCTTTGACAAAGATTTCTCTTGATTTCCATCATCACCACCATCTCTAAAAAGATACAACTCAGAACTTCTGCCTGGAGCAAGTTGCAGGTACCAAACTCCAGGAGACACTTTCATCTGCCAATAACCCAAGTTGGCCATCACAATAGTATCAACCAAATGAGGTGTGTTCTTTGTTCCAAGAATTAGCTGAAGACCTCTAGGAGGGTCACGATCCTTCTCAGCACAATGACCTAAATTGCACACCCAAAAGTTGAAGTCTTAACAGAAAATGTACACAGTACTCATTCACTACTCCAGTTAGGCTCATAAATTTCACATTATTTCCAAACAAAAACAAACTCACCAGTCAGAACAAGAGCTTCAAGTTCAAAAACTGCTTGCAATGTCCTTATGTCACCGAGGTTCTCAAGCAAAATATTGTCCAGGTCATGACTGATGTATTTATATATATAAAGAGAGAGATTAGTCAATACAGTAAGGTACGTAATGTTGCAACTATTCAACATTCCATATGGAATAAGTGGGAAAGGTAAGAGACAAAGGAAGAAAATAATGACAAAGAAGCATACACAGCAATAACAGGCTCAACAAGCCATGGCTCAGGTACATCCAGGTTCATGGTGAGCGTCTTGGACAATGGCATATTTGCAAAAAATGCTTTCGGACCATTTACTGTGTAATCAGTACTGCTAAAATCTTCCTGCAAGGTTCTAACACAGCTAAGACACCATTCTTGAGTGCTCGAATTTGAGTGGTTTCTAAAGAGAGATGCATACCATGGTTGGGATCACATATCTGTAGTAGTTCTTCAGAGGAAGATCAACCAGGGAACTCTGCCACAAAAGTAATTGCTTAACATTTTCCTATGAATTTTGCAATTAGAGGACTTCAAGCAAGGAGCAGAATGAAAGCAAAAATGATCATGCAGCATGCTTCAATTAAAAACTTGATAGAAGAATGCACACCCTTATTATAAAGACTGAAAATTTCAAGGTAAATAACCCCAAATTGTGTGACGTTTACTGATATTTTCACAATATTCTCATCATAATGAAATAGTCATACAGTCAGCCCTCTCTATAACAGCCACCCGCTATAACGGCATTTCGCTATAACAGCCAAGTTTCTAGAAGAACCAATTTTTTTATATTTTATTTTAATCCTCTATAATAGCTTTTCACTAATAAGAGCAACATCCATAGTTATGAAGTACGTTCTTTATTAAATTAGTTCTCTATGGTCTAAATTTTTAAGTAAAATTATAGCTATTTCATATAAGTAAGCCTATTAATTATAATTTATTAAATGAAAATGATCTTAATTAAAATATTATTTGAATAAAATGATTAAATTTCACATGAAGAAATCTAAAAACCATATGAAATCTAATAATCATATTGAAGATAATCTGCAATGAGTGGAATTAAAGATATCAATTCAATATTCTACTATGAGTTTAGAACACCAGAAACTTATAAATTGATTACTTGAATTAGTAACTCATGATAAATTAATTAATTTAATTTGATAACTCACTCATTAATTGAACTTGTTAGATTTATAAACTTTATAATTAATCATGTGAAAGAATGTAACATAAAATATGCATAAAAGCAATAATACATGAACCTGTTATATGTTTCTTTTTTTAATTTTGTTGATCTGATTTCCACTTTCTTTCTTTTTTGAATATAATTCTCACTATCTTTATTTGATGAAAATTCACAATATAAATTCTATGGTAAGCTTACAACGATTATCTCTCTATAACAACATGCTGTTATAGGTGTATAACAGCCACTTCTCTATAACAGGCAAAATCTGGGCAGACAAATAGGGCTGTTATAGAGAGGGTTGACTGTATTACATAATTTGCCTGTGCTACATGCAGTCAAAACTCTTTGCTTCTATTTTTATTATTCTTTTTAAAATTTATCTCATGGAATGACCTTTCCTCATCCTGTACAGGGACTGAGCCCAAGGTCCAATGCTATTTTGCCCTTGGCATGAGCATGTACCTTGCCCCATTCCCCGATTAGACTTTTTATTCACAAGCACCACATTCTAGACAACCAAAACCACAAATATGGACTCACCAAGAGTGTCAGTACAATGTGATTAAATAACAATGCTTTTGTACGTTCTATTTCTAGAATAATTTTTCTATCCAGGAGCACGGGATAATAACTACATCCAAGATTATAAAATTAACTCACCATGGGATTTAGTACAATGCGCATGCTTGGATGAACATACTTAGCCAGAACACGAAGAAGTGACGATAGTTTCTGTCCTGATGGACTTAAAGGATCAACAACCGCATCAATATGAATACTGGAATTTTCATTGTTGAGAATAACAGCACTGGGGAACATTTCAAAAGGTAAAAGGGCATGAGTTAGACATTTGAGGATGACAAGTCAAAGAAGTGAGGACTAAAAACACAAAGAATCAAACATACAATATTAAATCAACAGCAAACATGGGTAATCAATAAATATGAAGCCTAATGGGATAGCTGTAATTTAAAAATATAACAATGAAACCAGTATGCTCTAGCTTTAAGAACATAAGTTGAGGATTTCAGAAAGTAAGGAGGTTAAAAGTTAAATCTTATTATACTGTTACCTAAGAACATTTTGTTTCCAAGAACATAAATGTTACATTTTTTTTCATGTAGAAGCTCAAAAGGGCTCAAACTGGATTGGACTAAAGCAGTATGTAAAGATTTAAAAAAAGAAACTCATTGTTGAATGTTGACAGAGGATGAAATGAAAGGCAAGGAGGTAACGTAAGCTACATCGGCCACTTGCATGATAACTTTGGTCCTGACTCCTGATGTCTTTCCTCAAAATCAGTTGGGATGATCACAAATCCATTCAGTTGACAAATGATAATTGATTAAGCATAGAAAAAGATGTCTGCTAAATTAGGAATATGGTGGACTAGAGAGGTTGTCAGGTTGGTAGGAAAAAGAGAAATAATCATGGAATCGAGTCTTGAACTATAGATGAAACTTTTGAAGAAATCTTATGGCCACCATGCTATTCTTCTGTAAATATCTCAGGAGTCATATATAGCACAGAAATATGGAGATTTATCAGAAGAAACTACATTATTAAATGATACATGAAGATATCAACTTTCAAAAAGAAAACCAGAAGACAAACTGTATCATGATTTAGAGAAAAAAAAAATCTGCCAAGAATACAAGGAAGAGAAAGAACAGAACCTCATTGGCATCAAAATGCTTTAGAAGTGCTTACCTATATTGTGCATTCAAAATCTCAAAGCGTGCACTTTCAGCACTTCGATCCCTCGTAGCCATTGAAGACGATATGAGCATAATAATATCACTAACATATTTACTGCAAGCATGAATAAAATCAGTACAACTCCGTATGTCTAGCCCAAAAACAAAATGTTGAAAAGTACAGCATTATATCTGCCATAAAAGCAAAAGTTAGGTCCCCAATCAAACTTAAAAAGGCAATTGCCAATCAGGAAGAAGTATCAAAATCAGCACAATCAGTACCTTGTGCAAGTTATTGGGCCAAGAAAACCACATGCAAAGGGATAAGTACATGGTAACTTAATAAAATTATTCCCCAAATACCTATGTGGGCCTACACAGTATATGCTGGCTTGAGCATGTAGATCACGAAAAAGATGACTAGCAAGAAAGAGCAGAAAACAAACCAACCTTGTTAGCATGTCAGGGTCAATGCCATGCCAGCTAACTTCCTCAACAATCTCTACAATGTGTTTTATTCTATGATTAAACTCAACAGACTCCAGAAGATGCAGATCATCACCCAGAAATACACCAGCATCAAGAGAAGTAATCTGTCCCATAGAACAATAAGAATGATATTTAGCATAACTAAATCTGTATCATAACCAGCTAAAACACCTGGATTGTCAGTGGGAACAGAAAACAATGAATCAGTCCAACAATAATCCTAAAAATTTATGACAGGAGAAATGAGACAAACCCTTCCATTGGTAATGACTGCATTAACACCAGATGCTATCCCAAACTGTCTATATAAATATTGTGCCACCTGGATAAAATTGCAATTTAACATATTAATATCTATATGAGAATTAGAAACAGAAATGAACATTGATCCAGAGACTAAATCACTAACAACCCCCTTATAGGAGAAACTCAGATTGGAACAGGATTAAAATATGTCAAACCAGAAAAATAAAAGCATCCAGTTAGAGCTTGAACATCCTATAAAGCAAAAAATCAACTAATATTACCTTATTCAAATGTTCGATCAACTTCAGATTGTAAGCTTCAGAAAGAGAGGATTTATAAGTCTTAGATGGCAGTTCATTTGCCTCAGCAAGTTCATAGACCTTATTAATAAATGCTTGAGTGCTTTCAGCTGCTGCAGGAGATCTAAGAATGTAATTATGCTCATAAAATGAGCACACTTGATCTAAAAACTCCAATACTTTCTTCTTATGACTGCAAAAGCATCAATAATGCAAGTAATATCAGATCAGAGTTAACAGTGTAAAGCATATTTACAAGATTCAATTTCATGAAATAAAAGCATATAAAAACACTAAGACTTATGAGACCTATATGAAGCCGCAGTAATCTCAAAGGTCTTCACAAGTAGAATATTGGACAAATTAGCATCCTGACCAGCAGTAAATAGCACACCGACACGAGCATTTTTGGACCCTTGAACCTGGTAATAGTACAAGAATTGCTAGACCATTAATAATGATAGTGATGACAAGAATAATACCATGAGAAGTTAACAATCAAACAAGAACGAAAGCAAAAAGTCATGGCATAATGAATACCAGATAGCGAATTGCTTCACGAAGTAACTTTATTCCTTTTCTAGATGTGACATCAACAGCAAGAAAATGAGTTACAGGCTTCACATCATCTACAGCTGGAGTTGATCAAGTCATTAAACATCTTAGAATTCAAATAACTAGAGGAAACAATAAAATGAAATTAATAACTAACATAACGTCTGCTTACTTCCTGGAGAGTGTAAGTAATTAATTTCATTCAGTACAGATTCCCCTCCAAGGACTGGTGAAGCTAGAGATACAAACCTTGGCTTGACTTTGCCACCAGCAATAATCTACATCCAAGCAATATCATATTAGTACAAACATATCATAGTAACAATATCTAAATATAGATGGCATTGTTACATAAAACCTAAATGACACTTTACCTGGGGGTTATAGCGACTGACACCATTTTCAGATAGGAATTTGTCCAGCACGTTAGTGTGAGAATTTATTTGCCCATAATAAACTTGTTCTTGTATCCTGGGAAGCTCATCATTCATGGCATTTATAAGAGCATCCTGCCAAAATAAACACAAAAAGGCCATTTATTTGAACTGAAATTTTAAAAAACTTTATGATGAATGGCTAGAAAATCATCATGATAGAAGTCAATAATAGAAAAAAAAAAAAAAAAAAAGGCAGAAGAAAGATACATATAAATAATTAAGTACTAGATATGGTAAATCATCAAAGGAACTAAGACATAGAAGTAATCTGCAAAATCTAAACGTAAAAGAAACTAGCATACCATTATAATTTTCTACAAGGAAAACCACATTTAAAAGAAATAAAATACAGGCTGGTAAAACGGACTCATCAAATATAGGTGCCAATTAAGAACTTTCCCAAAAGGTTAATAAGCCCAAACACATAAAGGGACACCAAATAATAAAAAAGCTACAAGTTAGGAACGTATGGCGCAATTGAATATATGAGTGTTATAGGTACCTCACTAGAATCAAAGACAAGACCATTCATCAAGAGGCAGCACTGCAACTTGCTGACACCCAGCTTAAAAACAAACAATGAGCTCTCTTGAGACAATTCCTTAAAACTCTGTTCCTTTTCCAGCTTTAACAGTATTTCTTGTGGTGGAGATTTAGCTTTCGGTCTACAGAAACAACACATATTGATTTACCAAGCAAATATAAATCTCCCAAAATTAGTGGAGCATCAAAGGAGGAAATATGATCAGCATGTATAAGCAGTATAAGTCGACAAATATTTTCAAAACTTACAATAATGTTTCCACAAATGCCCCTTCAATATGGTGCATTTCAAGAGCCTCATCTGTAGAGTCAGCAGATTCTGTTCGTAATCGATTTATCTATCACAAAGTACGTCAAAGTTTTAGTTAACATTGTCAAATGCATCATGTTAGTAAATTGTGATACAGCAGATTCAGCCAAGGGAATAAAGGAATCATGCAAGGTGTGTCATACATCCATTATAGTTCTTAAAATCATCCATAGTTTTGCAATCCTCCTTCCTAGTAGAAATGATAGTAATCTCAGCCTAATATAGAGAAGGTTTCAGATTTCCCCTCACTCTCCCTCCCCCACTTAAAGGATCCATTTATGCCTACGAAGTATAGAAACAAGTTATTTCCTATTCTAGGGCATAACATGGCATTTTGTAGAGATAATAAAAATAACAATAAGAGCAGCAGCAGCAGCAGGAACAAAAAACAAAAAAGTATTATGTTGAATACATGTCATTAGCAAAATAAATAAATAAACAAAAATTTGTGGATAGACTCATCACATTAAAATTTCAAGTACAAAGTCTACTTGTTTATATCCTATTATGCTTTGCAAAATACATGCCAAAAGCTTATACATGCGATGGGTATATCAATAGCTGAAAGAGAAAGATGATTTTGTAGGATGAAAATAAGTACCACAACAAGTTTTAAGTTAGTCAAGGCTAACCTCAAACATCTTTTTCTCCCAAGCATATAATATTTCAGAAAGTATTGCAGATAAACAACACAGAAACACTGGAATACAATATAGCAAAAACTAAAGAGAAATAAAATTTACATCCAATCAACAATAGAAGCTACAAGCATAAAAAGTGGCGTATCAAACCCATACATTGCTCAAAAATTGGAAAGCTGATTGAATCCCGTGGTTTTCCTTAATATAGATGAAAAGTCGTATAATCTGCAAAGAAATTGCAATAAACAATGTGCATAAGCACCATAAGTTGCAAACCAGAAACCTCAATGATACTTGACAGCAGAATGAAGTATTGAAATAACTAAGGAGAAACCATGGTTCAGCATAAAAATATCAAATTGCACAAAAGTTAAAACAGAAAACATTAGACTAAGTTAAGCAACTACCAAACTAGATTTATCATCCTCAAGTTCACCATCATGCTCAGATGAATGAAGTTCGCCACCACTCTGTTCAATCTTTTTGATGAATTGTGTAGAATACAGTATCACCCCAAATCTCATTGGGAAACTATTCTCATAGAAAGATGTAATCATATCGATAGACTGCAAGATTCCAGTTGGAAATTATGATAAGAAAACTTATCTGAGAAAGAGAATGAAATGAGAGAGGGAGGGAGGGAGATGGAATCATCCAGAAGATGGAAGAAAACATGCCTGAAGACCAGAAACTGTTGCTGGATCAAGAACATAAACTGCATGGAACAGATTCTTACGAATATAACGTAGCTGGCCGGGAAAGACTGGCATTAAGATCTGCACAAAATGTCATCAGAAGACATGCTTTCCAGCAACCATTAACAGAAGCTCAAACAAGCAGAACCTTCATATTCTTTAGAGAGATTCTAGGATAAGTTAACATACATCATTTATATTACTCCTCCAACGCCTATACATAGCATCCTCCTCCAAGTTATTGAGATAATGAACATGGTCAGAACGAAAATCAACTCGGAATGTATCAGACTCAGGAGGAGTCATAGTTGATAGAAGTTTCCTTATAGTGCTACGGGGAAGCTGAAAATAATAGAATCAACAAGTTAATATAGAGGCTGATGCGTGAGATATATCCCAAAATTACCCAATAAGAAGCTCATGTATTATAGAAGGTCTCCTAAAAACTAGAAAGAAAGAGATTCATCAAATATATATGATCATTAAGCATGCTAATTGGTCAGAAATAGCAGAACAGGGTAAGCAATAGCAGAATCAATTTGATTTTAATTTTTAACAATAAATTAAACACGCATAGAACAGATTCATAATAGGTTGATTACCACAACAAATGGCTCTTATATATTACATTCTTGCATTCTTCACATGAAATTAATTATCCAAATCCTGATTGAAAGAAACATTAGATATATTTTCTAGGGAGCTATAAAACAAACATCTAGGCATTCTGCTTCAATATTTACACTACTATCCTCTGTTCTCAAATACTGCATTTTCAAACTTATTTGAACAAGTTAGGAAACGTGTATCTTTGTTCAACTAAAGGCAGAAGGGGAATAAAAGGAAAAAAAAAGTTACTAATTTAGATATTTCATTAATAAAGTCATATATTTCGAGTAAAGTGGATATGATATAAAGGAACACTTTTTAGCAGCTTTAACTAATCAATCAAACAAAATGAAACTTAGAATTACTAACCTTCAACTTTGAAAACTGATCAGCCAAGGATAGCTCCTGATGGACCAGGTCAATCAATCTAAGAAAAAATTGATTGCAAGAAATATAATATCAGAGATTCAGAAGTAATACTATATCGATCAAGTTGCATAAAGGAATTCAAGTAAAGCATATAAACCCTTGAAAGGGTGAAAAGCATTAATATAGAAATAAGAAATTCCACAGTGATAATATCCCTGGATTACATTAAAAAATTCAACAGTATAATGCTTTCAAAGAATACATCACAATATCAAACATCAGGTTTTCATGAAGAAAATCCTAATGCAGCTGCATAAATTGTTTTTACTTCTAAGAAAGTCTTCTTTAAATTAATTCCAAAATTTCATGATAGGGTTTGTGATAGAATTCAAAATTTAAGGTCCAGAAAGTCCAGAAAGTACTAAATTTACATGATAAAAGCTATTCTGTTTTATTTTAAATTTTAACAAATAAATTTGGTTAAAAGTTGTTTGGCAACAATTGCCAAAATCTTCAGGTATAGAGGGGCCAAAGATAAATATTTAAGAATGTCATGAATTCTAAACAGAAAATCTTCAGTGAGAAGCAAAAGAAAGAAGGGAGAAAAAGCATTACAGATAAAGGTCAATATCTTCGATATTGATTAAAGCACCATTCAGAGCCATTAAGGATTTGCCAGGAGGGATCATTCTCTGGTTTGCAATTATCTCATCTTTAACTGAATCATTGAGCTGAAAAATGCATAAATTTGTATAAATTGATAAGAAAAACAAATTTGGGCACTTTATTGTTGGAGTCTATATTAAAAACATTACAGCTGCTAAAACATTGAGAGAGTCACCAAGAAGTTACCTTCATCCGAGATAAGGAAGACACTACACTAGGAAAATTTTGGTTGATTTCTTGCATTGACTGCAAAGGATCAGAGGCTTGTACTATTCTCTGTGCAGTTTGATGTCCTAAATCTGTTTAAGGGGAATTTTGCATTTTCAAGATTAGACATGCATAACTAGAAAGAAAAAGAAAACCTTAAGTAAAAAGTACCTTTCAGCTCCCAAACATCAAGTGTGTCCGATATTGTTGATGACAATAGATAATCCCTGAATGCCATTATCTCTGAGGTAAGGTCAGGTTTGCGCTCCTGCAAAAGGAAATAGAAGAAAATGTTAACTTCAGGACAACATAGGTGCAAGTTTTATGTTAGAAATCATTATGACCAGACTTGACTCCTATCCAAGGAGAAAGGTCCACTCCTTTAAGTTAATATGTGTGTAACTAATGTTCCCTGAAACAGTTGCAACTTGTATTGGAAGAAAATAAGAGGAAAAAAAGAGGGAAGGTTAATTATGGCCAACCAGAATTTTAGAAAATATAAACCCTCTGACTTCTTGACTAAGATCTTCAGTCCGAGGATCTTCTAGTGTTACACCTGCAATTCAAACCTCAAGTCCTTAGATACCTCAATCAAAGCAATAAAGCAAGCAATTATGAAGCAAATAAGCATGCAAGCTAACCAAAAAAAAATCCATGAATGTAGAGCATCTATTTGAGATACTCACATTTATGATAAAACACTAATAGGCATTCCCAACAAGTTATTGTATTACAATTGAGAACCACAAAGAAGATAAGGTGTATTCATATAGAGCAAATCCTTTAAAAGAAAGGACTAATCAAGGTTGAAAGTTTCCGAAAGCCATAGAGCAAACAAGTTAGAACAGTTTCAAGACAGGAGTGTTTGTATTATAGAGCACAATAGAAGCAAAGAAGAGCTATAAATAAACCAAAACATCAACCACAAAAATACTGCTACATCTACCGAGGGAATATCACAGTAGAATCCAAGTGCAAAGACCCATAGTGGCAATTGACAAAAGGAAATAGACAATAACCATGTAATACATAGAAGCATTGGAAAAATAATAATACGTGGAAAAATAAACCTATTGACCAAATTAATAATACAGAGGTCATGCAGAAGTGCTGGCTTTTAAATTTGCAATTGCTCCACCAAGTGTGCTAACCTTTCTTTACGGTGCTGTCATCCATGGCCTTATACTCCATATTCTTCAATGCAAGCTCTACACCATAGCCACCCAAGTTTAAGGAATCCCTTGCACCAACAGCCCCACATAGGCCAACTTCTCCTTCACAACCAGAAGGTAATACTGGTCTGACAACATACTTAACTTTTCCCTGGACATAAAATGAGGTAAATCAGAGAATTTATAACAGCCATTGCACCAAAAAGTGTGATATCATAATCCTTATAAAAGAGATGAAGGGAAGCCTAGTAAGGGGAAAAAACTGTATGCAAATAGTATTCTGTCAGATCAGTAGCATGCAGTAATTCAAACAAAGCATATAAATGAATCAATTAGATCATACTGAGTCAGCTTAAAACAAATGATGAAGGTTGCCACTAAGCACCAGATGAATCTCAAATTAGTTATTAATTCAAACAACAGGTCTAGAATATTTTGATTGTAATAGGTAGTTTTATTTCAGATTATTCTTGTCAGTTAATATGTGAATAAATATTGTTAGTAAAACAATAAAACTAACAGGAACTATCAATATAGCAAAAATCAAACGTGTTATCTGGCTTATGAGTAAAAGAAAATCTAAATCAAAGAATGAGAAGGCAACCTCTTTGGCAGCTTGAACTAGGGTAACATGGAACTCCCTAAAACATTCTGTTCCAAGAGCACCATACAGAATAGCAACAGGGCTCGCAATATTCGAATCAAAATGAATGTGATCAAAGTCATATAATTCAGGCTGCTGAAAGGAGTCTCCATTGCTGGAAACCAACAAATGAAAGTAACAACCAATCAAATTATAAGTAACTTTTAGGCGTTCCAAACTGAAAAAGATAGTTTTGGGAAATAAAACATATATACACAAACAGCAACATTACACTTCATTAGGTCCCAGAAGCCACGACTGAAGTTCTGCAACATCAAAGAACAACTCCTCACCAACGTCCACCCAACAACATTTCCCACGAGGGCTTTTCGGGTTTACACCAACAAGCAAGGGATCCAATTTTTTAGTTCCCACAGCTTCACTATCATCAACCCCACTCGCATTGTGCGAATAACTATCATCAGACAACGGAAAAGAAGAAAGAGACTCCTCGGCTAACTGACGGTAAAGCACCAATCTAGGAGATGCTGATCTCAAAGTCAAGGAAAATTCAAATAACGATGCCAATTGTTCACTCAAAAGAGAGCTGCCATGTTTCAAAATTTTCACAAGGCAATCTTTAGCTGAATGAGAATCATCATCAGTTTTTCCAACAAGTAGCCAATCATCAATGAACTCCCAAAACAGGTTCTTCGACTCTTTTGAAAGTAATTCACTGTAACAATTAGGGGAAAAAAAGACAAATAAATAATTCATTCCCAAAATTACGCTACGAGAATAACATTTAACATAAACAAATAATCAAATACCAACATATACGAATTCCACAACAAGGGAATCATAAACCAAGTAAGGACAATAAGAAGAAAAGGGAACAGACCCGGCTTCCAAAAGCAGTGGAGTACCGGACCATTTAGCGCGAATCGCAACTTGAACGTTCTTTGGTCTGCGATTTTGAGCTCCAACAAAAGTGAAACCAGAAATTAACAAGCAAGTGAGGAGGATCAAAATGAAAAACCGAGATCTGAAACAGGTATCCATTGGGGTAAAATCAAAGGAGATTTTCCTATTGGATTCTATATGGTTTCATATACAAAATGGATCCGACATTTATGGTGAGCAATTAGAGATCGAGACTTCGACGAGTAGTAAGTGACAGAGGGACGACTATTTGAGAAGACTTCGAAGAAAAAAAACCAAGGCAGGGCGTTTATTGGCGGCTTTATCGTCTTTGTATAGAAAGATGAAGGGCATTTTCGGAAATCTAGAACTTTAAAATGAAGTATTTTATTTGGGTTAATTGTATCAAATTAGTCCCTCTATTATTAAATAAATCAATTTAGTTCATATACTATTAAAAATAATCAAATTAAGTCCAAACTGTATGAGAGTTAACGTTTTCTGTAAAAAATATCTTAAAAATTATTATTTTTAATTCCAAACAAAATATTCCATTTATAAAATCATAAAAACATTAAAATTATTAACTCTGTTAAACAGTAAATAATATTTTTAAAAAAAATAAATGTTAAGTCTATTCTAATTTGACATTATTTGATTTTTTCTAATAATATAGAAACTAAATTAAACTATTTAATAATAGAGATATTAATTAGATACAATCTCTATAATATAGGGATCTCCAAGTTACTTTTACCATTTTATTAGTTAGAATCACATCATTTTACATTAAATTTAAAGCATGTAATTTGTAATCTCTCATAAATGTTCACAAGTCAAGTTATCCGTTTAGGATCGAAGGTTGACCCGAAATTTGAGAGGGTTTGGGCAAAAATATTAGACCCAAAAAATGAACTTAGACAAAAAAAAATTAGACTCGTTTAAAATATAGGTCGGACTCAGGCTTGAACATTTAAGGCCCGAGCTCAGCTTGACCCAACCCTTTTTAAATTTATAATACTTTATATTATGTAATTTATAACACATTAAAAAATAAATCTATATTAAATATATAATACTCCTTTAATGTAAATATTAAAATAATGTTAAGATGACTATATAAAAAATTTAATAAATAAAAAAAATATTAAATATTAAAATAATATAGTATAAATATTTTTTAAAAATAATATGGGTGGGGCTTAAAATGGGCTTGGGTTAGTCTTTTGCAAATATGGGCCGGTTTGGGCAAAATTCTAGGCCCAGATTTCGGGCGAGCTTAGGCAAGCAAAAAATATGTTAATATCATGCTTAGGTCTGACCTAAACCCGGCCTGACCCGGCCCATGAATATCTCTATTTTTCTCTCATCCTTTGTTACTCGAGTTTAACGCTTTTATCTAATATGGTAATTTTTGTTATTTTTTAGTCTAATTTAATATATGTATTTATAAAAATTATATATTTTCGTACCCAAAAGTAATATTTGAATGCTAATACTTAATTTGATGAAAGTTAATTACTAATATTATTAGGTTTTAATTTTCATGATTTTGTTAATAGAATAATTTTAGTGTTAATTCTGAATTTGTTTAATTTTACGATTAATTTGTTAAATACAATCCAATGGATGTGATTTAATTCCGATTTTAAGATTGATTTGATGAAAGTTAATTGCTAATATTATTAGGTAATTATAAATTTTCATCAAATCAACTTTAAAATCCGAATTAGATACTGAAATATTATCTTTAGGTACTAAAATGTATAACTTTTGTCAAATACAAGTATCACGATAGAAAGAAAAAAAAAGCATCGAACTTATGCATTAAGCCTTTTTCTTTTTTTAACTTTAACCCCAACTACATTGAGCTCCAATTAAATATAAAGTTAAGTCGGATCAAACTTTAAACTCAAAACAAACTCTAATAATATTATTTTCTCTAGAATTAAGATGTTTAATTAATTCTTTAGATTTAATTTATTTTAATTTTCATTTAATAAAAACAGTTGAAAATCTTTAAATATTTTAAAAAGTTAATTTTTAAAAAATTGATGAATTGAAATTATCCTCTTAAATAATTAATTAAAATTGGAAACACAAAACAAAGTAATACCAACTTAATTGGGACAAAAAATCATATTCTTTCCAAATTAATACAGCATAAATTGTAGTGTACAATTTTATTTTTTTTTTAGTTTTAAATCTATTATATAAAAGCGAAATATAAGGGAGCAAATAGATGTTCTTATGGGCCGGATCGGGTTAGGTTTGAGTCGAGTCGAGTCTAAGCATAATATTAACATATTTTATATTTGTTTAAGTTCAACCCGACCCAAAATATGGGCCTAAAATTTTGCTCAAATATGTCCATATTTGCAAAGAAAATTAACCCAAGCCCATTTAAAACCCGCCCATATTATTTTTTAAATTAAAAAATATATTATTTTATTTTAATATTTAATAATTTTATTCATTTGTTATTTATTGAAAATTTTTATATAGTCATCTTAACATTATTTTAATATTTACATTAGAGTAGTACTATATATTTAATATAATTTTTTTTAATGTGATCTAAATTACATAATATATAAAAATAACATAATATAAAATATTATAAACTTAAAATGAGCCAAGCCAAGCTCGGACCTTGAATCCTCAAGCCTGAGCCTGATCAATATTTTAAATGGGCCTAATATGTTTTTTGACCTCTCTAAATAAAAAATTTGAAATTCAAATTAAATAAAAAATTAATATATGATAAAATTGTATTTTAGCCCTTTAAAAATAATAAAATTATAAATTAATACATGATAAAATTATATTTTAACCTCTAAAAAATTATACTTTAATTGCAATCCCCCTACTATTTAAAAAAATATTTTAAAAATTACTTTTATTAAAAACTTACCATTTATTTTAAAAATAATTAATTAGTTTCATTAAAAACGTTTTCCATTCTTGTTCAAGAACTCCATTTTATTTTAAAAATATATTTTATAAGTTTTTTTCACCATCATAGTAAACATTATTTAATTTAATAATATTTAATTCAATTTTTAAAAAAAAATCAAAATATGACTGTTGTTATTTTTCCAAAATTAAACCATTATCATCATAATCCAATCCTTCTGCATTGTAATACTTTTTTTAGAAATTGAATATTAATCTTGTAATATTAAAGTTCATCATTTGCCAAATAGTTAATAACATAACATAAAACTTCAAAAAAGTCTTAACAGTTATGTTTTTTTTTTATACAATTTCCTACTTTTAAGTTGGAATTGTTCATTGGTTTTGTGCCATGTATTAAAGCTAGTTCTTCTTTATATATGATTAGAACATTAGCTATACAACATACATCTAAAACACTAAACTCTACTAACCTTCATCTCTTTCATAACGGCACCTGGGGCTACTGCATGTTCTGCATTGCGCGGTTTTCGTGTGGTGGGTCAGTATAAACCTGTCCTTGCTCTCTCACATCTCTAAACATGGAAAGAAACGAACTAAGACCTTCAGACGAAGCACCTCCCAAGATCCATAATAATAATGAACTGAATGAACTCATAGTTCCGGGATTAGGTCCAGCTTCAGCTTGCTGTAGATCGGGTTGTGCTGGAATCTGCATCGGGTTTCCGTTCTGGCTTATGTTTTCATTTTCCGACTGTCTTCGAGGCCCAGCAGCTTCTCCAGCTCCATTGGCCGGTACTTCTTGGTCAGATCCAGGCCTCAACCCTGGCATAGAGGTCGGATCGGGTCGAACTGGGCCAGGATTCCTGGTGTTTAGTCTTGTAATGTGTAAAGTAGATGCAAGTATAGTTGAAGATGTGATATGGAAATCCGGATGTTGCTGAAGCTGAGACCGCCGGTTTTGCATAAACCTTTGAAGGGTGGGTACCTAGAAGCATCGTATAAGTGCCAACAAATGTAACATTTTAGAATTGTGTAACATTAGCATACTTACATCGAACATGATCTTAGATAGTAATAACAGTGTTATAACCTATACATTATGGACAGTTTCATTTTCAGCACGCGGTATTTGTCATGTCATCAATTTTTCGAACTTAAAATTGTAAAACTAAATTAATTACAAACATATTTTCCCCATATTTGTTCAAACTCATTAAACTCCAAAACAAAAGGAAAAAGAACTCTATTCAGAAAACCAAAACATGAATTTTCCGAACAAGTATAAATGCATGTTGTGGCACTGCAAATGCAAAAGATACATTGTTTATTTCCTTCGTTCTTCCTATCCCTCTTTAGTCTGTTCGTTTATCTGCTACACCCTCAGACTCAAATACAAGCTTTCTAACTCCATTCTATTTCATCACACTCACCTCACTACCAATGATCTCTTTACAACCACCAGTGTTTCTCTTTCATATACCACCCTCTTAACTCTCTCAAACTTACTGGTTTCATTCACACAAGCACAGTACACAACCTAGAGAGCCGCTTTGTTTTTCTATGATTTGCTGAAATTGTTTTTTCGGGTTTTTGGTGTGGATTCTTTGTGGGTGAAATAGGGTTCTATTTGGTGTCTCGGGTTGTGTATTTATTGGAGAGGCTGTTTCGCATTTGTTGCATCAAACTGTTGTTTCCTTTCATGAACTATTTGTTAAAATGTTCATTTAGGGTTTCAATCCATATTTGTTATTCATCAGTCAATTAAATGATATTAGAGAGAATGCTATAACCTATGTTGCTCCGACTCTTCATTTTTTCTAAAATATCCGTGTCCAAAATACATTCAGATATGGATATGCGTGTGTAATTCTCAAAGTACCTGAAAAACTTACAAAAACTGAGTACACCCATGTCATACATGTCCGTGTCTGACACTCACTCCCCGAGTTTAAGTAAGATAGGTTACAATCACTCCTAATCATAACCATTTTCATGATGCTGGAATGTGAAATTTGTACTTCTTGGTTGTTCCATCTTAATCAAAATCTAGTTTTCTGCGAGTATAATGACACCTTATGTGATTTTCTTAAACATATAATTATATTACATGCATTAATTAAACACAATATTTAAGGTTCTATACTTTTTGACATTATTTTATAGGTGATTAAGGATTTGAGCCTTTTATGTGTGTTTCTCAGTTTCCTTGTTTATCTTTCCTTCTTATGTTAATAAATTTATTAAAGTGAACTTCAAATTTATTTACAAGTTAAAACAAATGGTCAACAATTACTAAATTATAAATCCACATGAAATGACAAAAGAAATTTAATTAACTGGAATTTTATTTTATAATTCGAAACCTATGTGAATAAGAGGTTAAAAGATAAGGCTGTGAATATTAGTAGCATAACAAGAGATCCTAATCATTGTACGGTAAATGAAATTGTCAGGCTGTTCGATAATCATTACCTCGAAACGATTCCAGAAGTAAAGAATAAGGTGCTGCATAAATGCTGCAGTAGTCGAGAGAGCCAAATACGAAAACCCTAGAGAATTTAGAAATATAGACTTCAGACAAATGAAATAAATTCCAGTAAAGCGAACCGATATTTTGAAAAGTATTGGATGATACCGTAAGCATAGCAGAAGAAATAAATGTGAAAGACCAGGAAGTAGAGCAAAAAGAAGCGAGGAAAAAACTTCATTGATATTGGAGTCCTAACACTGCAATTTAGAGACAGAAGCAATCATATTAAATAGGTATTGCATTAGAAAGTAAAAAAGTAAATGTGTTTCGATGCATAGGCTTACATTGTACATATTAACCCAAACCCAATCAAAAAGCAAAATATAAAAATAAAAAGACTCCACGATCATCTCATCTAGGTGAGGTGATTCCCAACATATGGTAGAAAGATTGAACATGCCATTTTGCTCAAGTTTATGCTTGCCTGTACCCACCACCTACCCTATGTTACTCAGACTCAGGTGTGAATGTTGGATATGAGTATGTTTTTGTACATGGATATGTTAAACTTCTCTAAAGCTTTTCCACATATTTGGAAGGTCCTTAGAGGGTTATACTCATATACGAAAATGTGTTGGACATGAGTACTTCAAGAAAAATGAAGAGTTGTAGCAACATAGCACCTATCTACCTACATGCCTACCCAAATTTTACTAATAGAGAGAGAGAGAGAGAGACCTGATTAGTATAAATAATTCACATAACCAGACCAGAATTAGAACCATGAAAGCCAATAGCTGATCATCATAGAACTCGAACAGAAAAAATAGGATGCCAATCATAATCTGCAAAAAGACAATGGCATGGTCTGTAAGAGGCTAGTGGCAACTCTTGGAAATTCAAATGAAAATTTAAGATATGTTTTATGATCAGAAAAGGCTTTTAAGAGTACTTATTTTGAGATATGATTTATGCCTACCGGTACAAATACAAGTGATTCAATCACATGCACAAATATCAACTGAAATGTTGGAAGCCTATGTCGAGCATGGTGTTGAAGCTGCACTGCAATAATTTGAGAAAAGGATATCCAATCATATTTGTAGATTGTAGGAATAATGGTGCATTACAGCAATATGAAAGTGCTGCCACTCCTCTAGTTGCAGGATTCATCCATCAATAAAATCTGATTGAGAGATTCCTTCATTGAACTCTAGGCAAAAAACCAAAAAACATTCTAGAGAGTCTAACCACAATTGAAGTTTCATCTTAAAGTATTTTGATAAGGGTGAGAAATTAGCATCTATTTTTTAATCATGAATTTCTTCAAAAATATATGAAATAGACACAATTCTATAGATAGACAAACTTCAAGATGCTTGCACCATGTCACATATCCTACCAAGAAAATGGAATTTAACAAACCCGTGAACTTCAACATGCGAGTCTGAGTTTCCCTCAATGTAAATGATACTGACATGGTGGTTGTGAAAAATACGAACAAAGACATCATGAGCACACCACATTTGGTGACAAGATAGTCTGCATTGAAACCAGATAAAAAATACATAACTCAAAGGAAAATTTCATAAACTTGTGTCAACACAAGATAAAGAAATGAAATAGGACAATCATATATATTATCATCTTAGCCATGTTATAAGGACTGAGTGTCATTTTTCTCACCATTTATATCTCTTTCTTTCTTATTCTTGTTATTTCTATCTTTATTTTTGTGTTTTTTCAAGTATATGCTCTAAATTATGTTAGCATCTTTAAGTGCAGATGGGCAAATACTTAAAAACCACACCCATTGGAGATGGAGTAGTAACTAACTGCAAAATAAATAGGGTCAAATTACATGCCCAAGTGATATTGTAGTGTGGTATGGCCAAACTTGTGTAATAAAAGATTATAATGTAATAAAAGAAGTTAAAACTATAAACCTCCAACTCTTGCAGAACCATCTGGTAATTCTCGTGCATAAGTGAGATTATAGAACTCCTTTGTCTGAAAATTATAGAGATAACCTGAAATACAGTTCCAAACATGTGTACAGAATAAAGAGCAACAAATAAGCCCAAAACTCACAATGCAAAAAAGATCAACCAAAATGCATCAATATGATCCAATTAATGCACAAAACCAACCATCATAATGCATATTCTAAATTTAGCCTTTGTTTTTGTAGACTCGTGAGAATCAGATTGTGGTTATCAGAAGGTTCGTTTTTCGCTGAGAATTAAATTGCAGGCTAACAAAAATTTCGGGAAAAATAGGCATACTGCATAGTTTAGCCTGTGAAGCGAACCAGTTTTAGCCAAACTGAAGTCCTACCATGATGTTTGTTCCATTGTTAGCTCATCAAATCTCGAAATACTTGGAAACTAGTATTATTTAATTATTGTGAAGCGGCATTCCTTGAATTCTTATCAATAGTTCTGATTATTGATTTACAGTCTCTCCTATTTTGATGTTGAATGTTGATCATCATTTAAAGTTGGTGACAATCATTCACTGCTTCTTTCCAAAAATAGAACAGGCTACATACAAGATACGCCAAAATCAGCCAAAGCTCAATTTAAGTAGAAGGTGACTGAAAGTATTAAGGTACAACAATAGCCAACATTAAGAAGGATCTGCGGAGAGTTGGCTTATCATCACAAGATGACCACTTTCAGCACTAATATTGACTTACACAAGAGATACTAAATTAGTGAATATATTAAAATGATTTCCACTAAAGATTGTATTCATATAGAAGTTAAAACTGGAGCAGGACATAGTACTTGGCTTTTCATCAACAAAAATTGAATTAGATCACTGTGTTATTTGGCAAACAGGAAGAGGTATAATTTGCCATGTTAAGTGACTAATAAAATGATAACTGTGCATGAAAAGGTAATACAATCATAAAACGAAATCAGCAAAGACATCCAAGGAACTATATCAAATATTGTAAAACAAAGTATTACCTTTACCAGGCTGATGCAATAAACTATTCATCAAAATAGTGTCATACCCAACAAATCTATTGATTAGAAGTTGCTGCCACCTGCAAATATGACAGCATTCATTGGAATATGGCTTCTTTATTTTGTTTGGTCACAGCATTCAGATCAAGAACAAGTTGATAAAGCTGATGAGATGATACACTCTTAAGAAAAGATGAAGATGGGAGAAGCACATGGTAACATTCAGTAAATAAAACCTGTTCCCAAAACAAGGATGTCGGGCTGATATGCTAATATTAACAGTACGTATGTTGTGCCGTGACTTAGCCGCGTCAGGCAGCAAGAAGTAACCCTGCAACAGTAGCACTTTTTATAAACAAAAGATACTAAGCTTTGAATGCAGCAAAGTTCACCAAGACATTAGCTGAAACATAAGCAAGAGAG
Organism: Gossypium sturtianum; assembly: GCA_025698515.1. NCBI lineage: Eukaryota > Viridiplantae > Streptophyta > Magnoliopsida > Malvales > Malvaceae > Gossypium > Gossypium sturtianum. The sequence continues at coordinate 3,027,690 of CM046946.1, read as the reverse complement.
AAAATACCTTTTCCATAGTATAGAGATAAGTCGGTTCAAATGCTTTACTTCTTCTCTCAAGCCAATGCACTGCAATCAACAGGACAAAATTTTATAAAAATTATAAGGAAGTATTGCACATCCTAAGACACCCAAAGAATGCCAACTTAGATATAACATATTGTGTGTGTCTGTGCGCTGTGGGAAAGCAATTAAGTAAAATATTATTCAGTTCAGCTTGCACTCAGAACATAGGCTTACTAATTATTGGCAGCACACAGGCAAAGAAGATTGTTATATAATGAGTACCAAATTAATCTAGAATTGCATACATGGCAGCAGCTATTGTGATTTTGATACTCACGCTCAATGAAGCAAGAAACAGAACCATTTACAAGAAAGAACCAAACTCTTTCCACATTAAGAAACCCATGGATTCATTATTAAATATCTTTGAATAACCCTAATTTGCAGCAGGAGAACAAAGATGATCAGACAGAAGGATGTGATTTACCTGCATATGAGTTAAGCCTATCCAAGTGAAGTATACGCAACCATTTAGGAACATCAAGATTTAAATGTAAACCTGTTATATTCTGCACTTAAGAAGTTCAAACTCAGCAAAGAGAAGTTTAAGCCACGTAATGAGGACATGGTCATTTCCTTATTCACTCACCCACAACTTCTGGAAACTTCCAAAGATCCGAATGCCATGTCTCCAAACAAATGATAAACGTCTGTACCACTTTTTACCAAAGTGCACAAAAGCTGCTTTAAATGTCTGTTTTGCTGATAAATAGAAACCATTACGTGTCTCCTCTTTCTCGATTTTAAGAGCTGCATCATCAATAGTTGGCTTAGAACTTTCACCATTGGTAGAGCATTCTGCTTGCTTCTCAATAAATTCATCATCAGTCTTCCAGAACTTCAATGCCAATTTTCCCTTCCTAGCACCAGAACTAAACCAGTTCAACCAAAACTCGGCATCCAAGAACATCAACCCATCATCATCAGCATTTGCAACTTCTATGTTTTCAGTTACAGTTTCCATGTCAAGATTATTTACAACAGGGGGTTCAGACTCATTTTGTGACCACAAGCCAGCACTGGTTATCTACAACAAAGGGCAAATTTGAAGTCTAAGGCATAATAGTTTGATATTAAACAAAATCTCATTATCTTAAAACCTTATGTAGCATTAGTACGATAAAAACAAAATCGAATTGCCTACCTTAATCTGAACAAGTTGGACTTCATTTGATTCAACTCCAGAGAGCTCACTCGAACATCCAGGCTTCATATGCAAAAAAAGCAACATAATCATTCAAGTCTTCCATACATGTTTAGAAAAGCAGTTTAAAGAAGAGGAACTGAATAGAAGAAGAAAAAACAAAATCACATTCTGCCATCCTATTCCATTGACATCCTAAGTTCAATTCTTAAGTAAATAACAATATGCTGCACTGTGATATCAACAATTAAACAGTTCTGCCAAGTTATTGTCACAAACAATGAACCATCTCTAACTATTTCCATTATTAAAAAAAAAAAAAAATACTTTAAAGGGTGTTTTAATCATGGCAACCATCAATAATACAAAGCAATTTCTCAAACTTTGATTATGGAAGAAAGTAAATCTGCTACTCAAGTTGAACATAGAAACGACGTCTCATGAATTGAAATTGTGAACAATACTAAACCAGGATGAAACTATATATATATATATATATATAAGAAAAGTCGATCAAAGCTAAACCAGTTTCAATACTATAAAAAACCCAAAAAGGATTTGATGAAACGTACATCAACTAAGCAATTACGATCCAATTAAACAATTTCCAAGGAAACCCAAAATCAGAAACCCCAACCCCAAATCAACACAAAATTTAAAAAAAAAAAAAAAGCGGGTGAGAGTTGAAATACCTGTTGAACATAATTAGCGTGCAAAACAACAAGAATACAAAAGGAAGTAATGGCAATAAAGAGATAGATATACTCCAAAGCTACTCTCACTCTTGGTGTTAATATCTGAGAAAATCTCTCTTGAACCCTTATAAACGTTTGCTCTGGATCCATATCTCTCTCTTTCTTTTCCTTTATTCCACAATTTTCAGATGAATCGAGCTACCATTGTTTTGCTTTTTTTTTTTCTTGAAGAATTTCCTTTTTCTGGGTGTTGTTCATCTCAACTGGTTTTCGGGTATTGAAAATGTTTTTTTGGGCTCATGACTTTGACTGGCAATCCCATTTTTTTAATCATTTCCTTTTTGGAATTTCTTGATGAAATGGACCAACTACTGAGGATGAACATTAGAAAACGACAACACTGGCACATATGGGTATTGTTGGTTGGGCTTGGAGCTAAGATCAAATTGGAGCATAAAAGTGTCGTACCAGATGAGAAGTCTGGTGTAAATAAAAGGTTAAATTCTGATATTAGTCCCTGTACTTTGCAAAAGTCTTGAATTTAAATATTGTATTTTAATTTGGTCATGTTTAGTCCTTGTACTTTTAAAATTTCAGTTATCACTAAATGATGACTATTAAATTCATTAAGTTCTACTATTTCCAAAATTTGATGCACCAAAATTATCATATATATAATGTCATGTCAGCTTGTTATTTTTACATATTATTCACTAAAAATCCAGTTATGGATTGCCGACTGTCATTTGCATAGAGAATGAAATCTCGAAATTCAAAAAGTATTGGAGAATATGGAGCAAATCTACAACTGTTCGCATAGTATAGAACTAGTAATTGAATTTAACCAAGCTATTGAATTGGAGAGAAAAACAACTAATCCTTCAAATTATTTTAGCAAGTTTAACTGTCATTTCAATCAGTTTTTTAGTCGGTTCAGTCGATTCTCAGTCTAATCAATTCAAATTCATCTTTCGGACGATTTTCCAACTAATTCTCATTCCAAACGGTCCGACCAAACACTCTGATTCGATTCAAACAACATTGGATTTTTGTATCTATAGCAGTTCATCTTGATTTAAGACTAGTTCAAGTTCCTCGCATATACTTAAAAAAGAAGAAGAAGAAATAACTGTATACCCAATGCAAATATTAAAGAATACATATATTTAGGGTGTGTTAGGACAGTACAAAGTAATTAGATGACAGTATAATTATTAGGGTAGTAATTACATCCTCTTGCAATTACAAGTGTTTCTAATTCTCTAGACGTCCATCTGTTTGATCTTATAAATTGTAATTACAGAACTACATAAATTTAAAATTTAAAAAAAAATAATTATTATAAAAATTATACATAATTCTCCATAATAAAAATTTCTGTAAACAATTAACAAAACCTAAAACTAAACTATGTAGTATGTTAGGCCACGAAAATATTTGACAATACTATAACTAATAAAGTTAACAAGAAAAATAAGCATCTCATGTAATTTTGTCTAATTACTCTAATATTTTATATTTGTTGGGCTATTCATTCTCTAATATTAAACATACACTCTTTCTCGTCGTCGATTGGTCAATGGCTAAGTTTAAATAATTTTTTTGAAGGGTTACAAGTATAATTATATTGATTGAGGGACCAAGTATCAATAATTAATAATAAATATTATGTAATTTAGTTAAAATCAATATAAATAATTTAAAATAAAATAGTATGAAATTTAGTTAAATATAAGTGTTTACTAGAGGGGCATGCTGTAATGACCCAAAATTCACGGGCACCTGAAAAGCGAGTTATAGGGCCTCCGTCTTAGTGAACCGAGTTCGTAAATATTTATTAGGAATATTTGTGAGGCTAGTTGTGTGTTTAATTATGCTTTAATTAAGTGAATTTAGCTTAATTAAGAGAAATTAGGAAAAATGGCTAAATTGAATAAGGGGTAAAAGTAGAATTATAGATTAATAAAAAGAAAGAGGGACCAAAATGGGAAATATACCATTCACTATAAATGAGGCGGCAAATGTTGATAAAAATCTAAGATTTTTATTGTTTAATTATTATTAAATTATAATGTATGTAATTATTTTATTATATGGTAATTTATATTAGTTATAAATTAAAAATATTATATTATATGAATAAATCAAAAATTTGCCAAATGGATGGTGATGATATTGTACAATTGTAAAAAAAAAATTATATGTACATTTGTAATACTTATATTTAATTAGTAAATAGATATTTATTATTTAAAAGATATTTATTAGATAAATAATTATATTATGAGATTTTTGTGTATGATAAACAAATTAAGTGGTGACAAATGTAATGTAAATATGTGTTATTAAAATATATTTATTATAATTATTATTATAATTATTATCATTATTAACTAATATATATATATATATATATAAGATATAAAAGAAATGAAATAAATGAAATAAAGAAAGAAAGAAAAAGAAAGAATAGCAGAAGCCATTCGAAAACAAGAAGAAAGAAAGGGGAAAGAAAAGAAAAAGGGGAAAACTAGGGTTTGAAGGTTTAAAGCTTTAATAGGTAAGTCAATTAAGTCCTTTTTACTTAATTTTGATGTTTTAGAAGCTTTAGAACAATGTTTTGATGAAATTAAGTTGATACTTTGAAATTTCATAGGTTTTTAAGTATAGTTCATGTTGAACAAAAAGATGAATTAGGGGTTTAATTGAATGAATTTCAAGTTAGATTTGGTAAGGGATTGAATTGTAAAAGAAGCTATAAGTTTTGTGTTTAAAGGACTAAATTGAAAGAAATTTTAAATTATAATTTTATTATGAACATTAGATAGTTAAGTGAAATATGAAAGGAAATTGAATAGAAATGAAGTATGAATTGAACTATAAAAGTAAATGAGTTAATTAGGATTAAATTGGAATTAGGGTATAAATTGAATAGAAATTCAATCATTTATTATAAATTAGTGCTGTAATAAATAAGTGTAAATTATTATTATTATTTTCGTAGTTAGCAAAGAACCCGAGGCATCAACACTGAAAGGAAGGGAAAAGTTATCGAGGAGTAATCGAACAAATCCGGGTTTGTATTACTATAATTCAAATCTATTTATTATTAATCGTTACATTTTAATTAAAATGCATGGTAGATAAATTTAGGAAAGTAATTGAAATAATGATATTGATTTGAATGAAATTGATTTAAAAATGTTTATGGCTATTGAAATTGAATGTGAACAAATTGGAAATTAAAAGTGATTTGAATTGAATCAAAATGAATTGAATGAAGAAAATATGTGATTATTTGAAATGTATATTAATTGAAAAGTGATTAGTGATTTGAAATTGATTGAAAAATGAATCGAAAATATGAATTGAATAAAAGTGAATTAAATTATGAATATGGTGAATATGTGAATTGTGTATTGATTGAAAAGTGGATTAAATTGAATCAAAGTATGATTATATGTGATTATCTGAAATATGTATTGGTATTGAATTGTATATTGGTTAGAAAGTGAAAAGGTGAACTTGAATTAAATTGTGATTGAATTGAAAGAGAATTTTAAATAAATAAAAAAATGATTTGAATACCCTATTAACTAGTCGGGCTGAGTCGGATATAGTTGGCATGCCATAGGATTTGGAAGAGTACGGGATATATTGGCTTTGCCGATCAGGCACTTTATGTGTCGTATTTCAGGCACCTCGTGTGTCGTTTCAGGCACTTATGTGTCGTATACTGATCAGGTACTATGTACCGTTTTAGGCGCAATGTGCCGTACTGGTGTGTTTGGGTTGGAATCCATGTATCCGTCAAAGTCCGGGTTTGTTAATAGGGTGAATAACTAAAATGAGAAAATTAAATAAATTTGATTGATCGTACTATTAAAAATATGAGAAAGTGAAATTATGAATTGAAATGTGAATTGAAATTGAGATATCGAAATAAGAAGTAAAAATAGAATGAATTGGAAATAATGAAATATTGTATGAGTTAATCGAATATAATCTTATGAATTAATTATAATTATTTTTATTGAAAAATATTGGTTTAAATAATTATTGAAAGACTAATGTTGTAAGGTTTTAGATATGGAATAGAATATATTATTGAATTAGGATATAGAAATGAAATATATAAAATAATGATTTTATGAAATGGTTATTGATATAATAAGAAGATATATAAATTAAAATAAAGAAAAGCTATTTAAGATACATATTATTAGAATAAATTTAAAGTTTAAATGCATGAGTGATTTATTGAAGGTAAAATAGTGGTAATATTTAATGTGTATATATATTGTTTTTACCGTAAGTATTTGAATTATAGTAATACCACTGGGTGTATACTCAGCGTACGGTTTGTTTCCGTGCGCAGATTAGGTACAGACATTTTTTAGAGTCGAATTTGAGATTGCAAGCTTTCATCTCATCACATCTTCAAGCAACAACAGACTATGTTTTAAAATTTTGAATAGAATGACATGTACTTAGGAAAAATTAAGTATGTCTCAAGTAGTAGTAATGGATTTAAATTTATTATTTATCCGTTTTTATGTTCAAATATAATAGTAATTAGCCAAGAATTACTTTGGCACCAAATGTAATATTCCTATATCAGGTTCCTTGAGTCGAACATAGTATAGGGGTGTTACACATGCAGTGGCCTTAGTCCCTAAGTTGGGTGGTATAGTATCAACTTTAGCCCCTTTTAGTCATGAAGTATTCAATTTAAGCCCCTTTTAAATAATTATTTTATCTGTCTAAGCTCGAAGTCTTGTCCAAAAATTTCGATAGGTTTGAGTAAGAATTATTAAGCATAAAAATTAAGATTGAGCAAAAAAAATAAAGTCCGTTTAAAATATGGATTAGGCTTGAGCTCAAACGATAAAGGTCCAGACTTGGGCTGATCCGTATCTATTTTTCTAATATATTATATCATGTTATTTATATTATATACAAAAATTACGTTAAACTGTCTATGTATAAAATTTTAATAAGTGAAAGAATATATAAAATTATTAAATATTAAATTAAAAATAATATAAATATTAAAAAAATTAAAAACAATATATGCAAGCTTAAAATGGACTTGGGCCATCTATTTACAAATATGAGTAGACTTGAACAAAATTTTAGACATATATTTTGGGCTAGGCTTGGGCAAAAATAAAGTATATTAATAGAATGCTTAAACTCGACTTAAACGTAATCCAACCCATAAACATTTCTAGTTCAAACCCATTATTTAACCCTTGTACTCAAATCGGTAGGGGTTAACATTCGGTTATTTCGGTCAGCTATTTATATTTAACCGATAATAATTTACAATAACTGAATCAACTGACTTAGATTATCATAATTGACCTAACTAAAACGATTTAACTTCAATCGGTTAACCAACTTATATTGATTTTTTTAAAAAAAAATTTGAAAGAAAAATTCATAATACAAATTAAAATTAAAATTCAACAACAATCAATCCCAATACAAATTAACTTATTAATCCAAATACAAAGCTGTCATCTATTGAATTGGTGAAGGATGGTGAGATGATGAAAGAGGGACTAAAAGGGGAAATAAAAGATAGGTAATGGAGGTGCTGTCGTGAATTGGAGAAGAATATAGAAGAAGATAAAATGTTCTTAGGTTAAGTTTAGGGTTATTCAAATTAATCCAATTTGTTATTTTTATTTTCCTTTTTAATTGGGTTGGGTTTTAATTTTACTTTGGGTTTGGTAATAAATTGGGTTGATTAATAGTTGAGTGGAAATTGGGTTTAAGTTGGATTAAATGAATTATATATTTATAAAAATATATATTAAATCAGTCGGTTGGATTATGATTTTTGTTATTATAAACATTATTTCGAATTCAGGTAAGTCGGGTTCATGTGTTTATATCAGAGGTGTTCATGGGTTGGGTTGCGTCGGGCCTAAATATGATATTAATTTACTTTATGTTTGTCCAAGTTCGATCTAATCCGAAAAATAGGCTTAAAATTTTACTCAAATCCGTCCATATTTACAAAAGATAAACCCAAAACCATTTTACGCCCGCCCATATTATTATTTTTGAAATATTTACATCAAAGTAGTATTATATATTTAATAAAAGTTAAAATTTTAATGTGTTTTAAATTACATAATATATATAAAAATAACATTATATATAGTATTATAAACTTAAAAATGAGTCTGGCCAGGTCAGGCTTAGGCCTTTAATATTCAAGTTCAAGCCTGACCCATATTTTAAACGGGCCTATTTTTTGTGTCCAAGTCTAGTTTTTGGATATAATATTTTTACTCAAAACCTCTCCAATTTCGAGCGGAATTGATATGTGAACAGATTTACTTTATATCATATTTGTAAATTCATCTGAAGATGAATAAAATTCGATTGGTGTGTAAATTGTTAATTGAATTTGAGATGTGGAAGAAGTAGAAAAAAGATTGCAAGGTTTGTGTTTTCTCATTTCATAGCCTCCATTGTAGGTTCCAAATAGTATATGATATGCATATTCATATCTGTTGCTGAGCATTAATCTATATTTGACAATGGTCGGGTCTTATCTTTTAGCTAAGGTAGAAGAAGCAATGGATAAAATAATATAGAGATAGACCCACCATATTGTGAGTGTCATACCCTTAAGCACTTGTGTGCATTGTGGAGAAAAAGACGAAAAAAAAAAAAATTTGTCCAATTTATTAAATTATGGGGCATTGTGGGTGCAATAATTCGAAGTTACAAAAATTTTAAGATATTATATTGGGTCGGATCGAGTTTGAGTTGAGTTAACTTAAATTTTTAGGTCCGTTTTGTAAGTTTGGGTTTGGTCCCATCTAAAAAAATGGAATTAAAATTCTGTCCAAATTCACTTCGGATAAAAAATGCTAAATTTGAACTCGGCCTGCATGTATTAATTTTTATATATTATTTTTATATAAAAATAAATTAAAAAATATAATACATCAAATACACTAAAAATATTAAAATAAATGTTTCACAACAAATTTTTTGTTCAAGCTCATTTTTTGAGCCTATATTTTTGCCCAAACACTCCCACTTTTTGGGCAGGCCTTCGGGTTTGGGCAGGTGACCCGACCCATAATCAGGTCTACTTTAAGCTATCTAAAATTCCTCTCAACCCTTAAATAGGAGGATAAATACGCTTCAACACGCTTAAATTTTATTTGTATAAATTTGTGGGTGAGTTAATTTGATTTGAAATAGTTATTCAAGGTACATTAAGTAAGCATTGTAGAATAAAATTATAATCTATATGAAATATGCATAATCTTTGATTACTTTAGATTATTTTGGGTTTAATTTAAAAAAAATTATTTTAATAAAATTTATAATCTTTGATTACCTTTCATCGAATCTTTTTATTTTATTATGGAAATTTGTGTTTATGGTAACTTATAAATTTTTTTTAATAAAATCAATTAACTACAGTTGTGGTCATATTAGTATGCCAAATGATAACATATAAACTGTCATATAGGCTTTGTCTTTTTTTTTTTTTTTAACATTATATTGCTATAGTATGTATATATATTTATATGATTTAGTGCTTTAACTATTGATTATGGTGATGTAGCAATTCATTTTTTAGTGGTGTCGAAAACAGTAGTTTTGGTGTCACCGTTTTTTAGTGAAATTTGTGTAAAAATATAAGATTAATAGTGAATAAAAAAATTAGTCTCGGTTTAGGGACTAAATTGAAATTTAGGCAAATATTGAGTCAAAATTGAAATATTCAATATGAAATTGAATTGTGTTATATTGGTGAATTTTAATTGTTTTAATTCCGTAGCTAATGTCGTACCGGAATCCTCGACTAAAAAGAGGAAAGATAAAGTCGACGTCGAATAGCTCGGAATTCCTGATTTATATTTTTATAATCCAAACCTAGTTGTTAATTGTTATAATTCAATTTAATACATATGGTAAGTGTTGAGGTGAGTAATTGACATTTTGATAATTGATTGAAATGGATTGAATTGGTAGATAAATATTGAATGTATTGATTATTGAACTGAAATGAATATATGTGTTAATGTGAAAGTTGGATATTGATTATTATAGATTGAATTTAATTCATGTTTATATATGTGATTATATGAAAAATTTATATTGGATATTGGTTGTTTTTGAAATGTGAAGTTAAACCCTATTAACTGCATCGGGCTGAGTCGGATATAGATGGCATGCCATAGGATAGGAAGAGTTCAGGGATTTCTTCAACTTCGAGTCGATGAGGCACTGGGTGCTAATTTACTTCGGTTTAATTGATGAGACACTGGGTGTCAAATTTATATAGAGCTGGGTGCAGTTATTACTTCGGATTTATCCGATGAGGCACTGGGTGCCAAACTGGTGTGTTGGTTGGATTTGTGTATCCGTCCAAGTCCGAGTCGTGTTAATAGGGGTAGTTAAATAAAACGGTACTATGATTGGTATTAGATGATATTGTATGTGAATTGAAAATGGGATAGTGAATTGAAACATGAAAATGAGATATATATAAATTATGTATTCATGAATTGGATATGAAATAGATAATGTTATTGATTAAATGATATATGGATCAAATTGTGAAAAACTATTATATAGTAGGTGATGAGAACTGAGTATGGTATGAAATGGTGTATTTATGAATTGAGTATTGAATGACTAATGCCATTGTATGAATAAATGTGGTTTTAAATATTTAGTTGTGCTTATAATTAACATGTGCATATTATATTATCTTGTCTTTAATATTCGGATTATAGAAATACCACTGAGTTTTGCTCAGCGTACGGTTTTGTTTTTCCGTGCGCAGGTTAGATACTTCACTTTTGATTGCCGATTCAGCATCCAACAACGATCCCGAACTCAAATGTGTGATATTTATCTTTTCTGTCGGCATGTACCTAGGATGTCTGGATGATAGTTATTCTGTGGATGGATTGTAAATGAGGTTATAAGTGTAAGGTTGGTTTGGTATATACATATAAACATGTGTTTGTGTTTGAAGCCATATTATGGCATGGTAAATTAAACCAAATCTAGATATGTGCATGTGTATTTAAGTTGATGTTTAAGTGCTTATGAACTAGGCAAAATGGATTGAATTTGGTATGTTTATAATTTGGATTTGAATGATGCTTTGATGATATGAATTGATGATATAAATGTGGTATCTATGAGGGTACATTGGTTAGGCACCTAGGATGATTGTATTGGCATGTTTTGAAATGGTTAAATGAATGGTTTTTGAGTTGTTTAATGTCCAAGCATGTAGAAAATGACAAAATTGTTGTTAAAGACACATTTTAGGTCCACACGGCCAGACACAAGGGCGTGTGACTCTCACACGACTAGCACACAGGCGTGCGAGGCCATTTCAAAAGGGTACACGGCCTGGCACATAGGCGTGTGGCTTGGCCGTGTGACCCAAGTCAGAGAGTTACACAGGCACGGACATGGGCTAGGACACGACCGTGTGTCCCTATTTCGAATGCTTACATGGCCTAAGACGCGGGCGTGTCTTCCAACCGTGTGAGTCATACGGCCTGACCACACGGCCGTGTGAACTCTGCAACTTTAAAATTTTTTCTGAGTTTCTGAATTAGCCCCGACTTATTTCTAACACGTATTTTGGGCCTTGAGGGCTCGAATAAGGGACAATATATATGAAATTGATTGGTTTCTGATATGAATATTATATGTTCTGGAATGTTTGAAATTTCTGTCTGTATGATCTGTAAATTTGAGTAATGCTCTGAAACCTATTTCGGCGACGGATACGGGTTAGGGGTGTTTTAATGTTTTAATAATTGGATCAGTAATCAAACCAATTAGACCATCAATTTTTGGTTTAATCAGATTGATGGCAAATATAAAATTATAATATCAGTTCAACCGTTATTTTTTTTTTGCCTTATCTCTTTTTACCTATTCTAAATAATTTGTTCAAAGGTTAGTTCAATCCCTATATCTAGATCAATATACTAGTCAGTTTTCAATTCAACCGGTCAAATTGACTAATTCGATTCGGTTCAAATAATTCTAACGATGATTATTTATATAATTTTTTTTGGTGAAAAGAAGAAATCCTAAATTAATCCGAATTATTGATATAATTTTTTTAAAAATATTTATCAAGATTCAAAATATTTCATTATTTTAATATATTTTACATAAACACAATAGAATTTTCTAATCCCTCTCATCAAATCTAAAACTTAAAATCGAACCGAAATTTTTATAATTCAAATTTGACATGTCCGAACTCATAAAACATAGTAATGGAACATACAGTCCATTTTTATTGAAACCCTAAAATGACACAATCATAGGACCTAGTACAAGTTCATTGGGGGAACAACAATGGTGCCAGTTTCCACCATCTCAATGAATTGTTGATTTAGCTCTGAGCTCACATTAAGGCTCACTTGCAGAATTGAAGGAATTGTATTCAAAACCGAATTTTTACTCCCCATTTCTCCCATCATAGCTCTGCAATTCAATTCAAAAGCAGATTATATGTAAACGTACATGCAGCTAGTTATATAGGGTAAATATACATTTTGGTACCTGAATTTGATTTCAAAGTTCAAATTAGTATCTAAAAGTTTTTGTTTTGGTCCAATTAGGTACTTGAACTTGGATTTAAGGTTTAATTTGGTATATGGACTTTAGGTTTTTTTGTGCAAATTAGTACTTACGGTAAATGACTGAACCAATTTGAACTATGAATCCAAGTTCAAGTATACTAATTTGAACAAAAAAAAGTTGACGTACCAAATTGAAACTTGAGGCCAAGTTTAGGATCTAATTGGACAAAAAACCTTAGGTACCTAGAGTGAAGCTAGAAATTTTATTTAGGGGACCAAGATAAGATTATAAAATTTGATGAGGGGACAAAATTAAATATCTTGTATTAAAAATGCTTAAATTAAATTATCAATTTTTCAAAAAGGCTAAAATTATAATTTCCCATTTAATCAAAAGTTAAAATGTACCTAAAACTGAATTTTTTAATTTTGAGAGAGCCTAAAAGGCAATTTACTTATTTAGCCAAATGGCCCCTTTGGCTTTATTTATCAATTTGAACATTGAAGTCAAATTCAGGTACCAAAATATATACTTACCTTTTTATGTATATATATACACGTGTGTGTGAAGAAATTAAATAATTGGTTACCTAGTAGATGTTACTATTGAGATCAGTTCCAAGCCATTTTCATCAGCAGAGATGGCAACCATGAACAATTTTGGCACCACAAACAATTGGCCGGTCTCAACTTTAGTGTTCAACACAAGCTTGCCTTGAAGACCCACAATTTGTACTTCACCACTTCCTTTCACAACATACACCACTTGTGGATCCGATGCATACCATGGTGCCCTAGTGGCATTAGTTTCAAGTACCAAGCGACTAACATTAAGCCCCACTTGTTCAAGAAAGGGAAATTTACTGGGTTTTAAAGTAGTAAAATTGCCACCATTGTTAACTTCAACATCAGGTAATGAACCATTGATATTTTGGGTGTAAATATTTAGTAACTCCTCGTTAGGTTTTGGGATGGTTTTGGCTTGTTCTTGGTTAAGCTTGATGAGCAGAAGGCCCTTTTGGTTACTTGCAAGTTTTTGTGCATTTTGTAGAGTGATTTGGTAAGTTTTGGCAATGGATTCAAGTGAGAAAGCATGCAAATGACCCAGAGGTCCTGTTAACAAGAAATAGGTGATTTCGCCGGCAACATAGGCATTGGTTGCATCGGCCAAGAACACTATGACCACGTCTGAATCACCATAATTGTACCACCATGAAACTGATGCACAAGGGATTGGTATTATGTCCCCTTTTTTAATACCTATGAATGCCATTTTTTCTTTTGTGTTGGAAGCTGGTGTTGTCAATCCAACTCCACATTTACCTAACGAAAGATCATGTTGATGTTCATCATATACGTATGGCGATAAAAAGAGAGAAGTATAATATCAAATTTAACTTTCAACGTTTATATCTTTTGTCAATTTAATTTTTATTATTATTTTAGCTAAATTTTACCCTCAACATTTTAAAAAAAATCGAATTGTTTTTTTAACAGAAATATAGACTAAAACATTAATTTTTTAAATATGGCAACCTCATGACAATTTACATATACTTCATGCTAATTTTTAAAATTTTTTGAATATTTTTACAAATTTTAAATTATTTGTTGATGTAACATATAAAATTAATAGTGTCATGTTAATGTGAAGTACAATTAGACGGCCACGTGGGTTGCCACTAGACTCTTAATGAGCTAGGCTGCTTGCCCTAGTCCAAAGGCCAGTCTAAAATTTGCGTGGGTTTTGACAAAAATATAAGACTAGAAAAGACAAAAATTTAAGCATGTTTTATAATATAATATATTAAATTATTTGTATACATAGATATATTATATAATTTATAACACATAAAAACTAAATCTATGGTAATATAAAATTTTTAATGTAAATATTAAAAAAATTAAGAATACTATCTATTAAATTTTATTATTAAATATTAAATTAAAAATAATATAAATATATTTTTAAAGTATAAAATATGTTAATATCATATTTAAGTTTTACTGGCAACCTCTTAACCCACCTCTTAACCCAGTGAGAAGCGTTATGCTGTAGGTATTAAAGCTTGGGTTCCATCTCAAGCAACAATCCCATTTTTTTCCTCTAATTTTCAATGACTAAATTTGGTATTATACCAAGTTAAAAAGAGAACTCTTCAAGATCACTAACCTTCAAGAACATAACCTACTTTGGAGCAATCCGCATAGTGTGGAAGAGCAAAGCCTCGAGGCTTTAACACAAGCTTACCAGCTGCAACTTTGGCCTCGCGGAGCACCGGAGAATCGGCAGCTGCCCAATTATAGTATCCGCCATCTTCTGTCTCCACGAACGTCGCCGGAAACTTGGGAGATAAGTCCATATCCATTTTCTTGACTTGTACCTTTTCCTTAGTCCTGCAAATAAATGGTATTACTATGTATATTACAAACACAATATATATACATATATAGAAACGTTAGGCAGCAGCTTAAGCTGTTTTCAATGCGTGAAAAGCTTGCGAACTGTTTTTGACCACGTGGGAGTTGAAAAATGGATGTTAGTAGTGTTGGAGAAGAATACGTTAACCTATTTGCCATAAAAAAAACAATAAATACTCCTTTCTTCAAAATCTGTATACGTAGTAGCTATACGTAGGTGGGATTGGGAGGGTGATAATTATAATTATAAAAAAGAGCAATTTGTATTAATACCTTTTATTGATGGAAACAAGAACCTGATATGGTATATATAGAAATGGCAGTGGCGGATAGGCCGACAACAAGTTGGGTTGGCTACGACTTTTGACCACCTAATTATATGTCTCAATTCGGATTGTGTTACATCCGTCTCGACATGTATCAATCGAAATGTTTTATTTTGATGTAAATTTCAGTTAACATCAGTCGGTAAAAAAATTAAAATTAAAATTTTATTGTTTATTTTAAATTTTTGTTAGTAGTTTCAGTTAAAATTTACTAATGTAACATGTTTACTTTTCATTAATTATATATCATATGAAAGCAGTTTAATTAACATGTCAAATTGATAAATATTAATAGAAAAAATATATATTTACAATTTTATATAGATTAAATCTCAAATTTTATTAAACTATAGGGACTAATGACATATTTTAACCTAATATTTTTATACAACATTTTGGAATTCTTACACCAATTTAATTAGCTGTCAACAAATTTGTTCTCAATGATGTGGAAAACAACAAAGAACATGATGGGAAGGTGACAGTCACATCGTGATGATAATTTTGTGGATGTCGTCGGAGTGGCTGTCGGATATCATAGCTAGCATTTACAATCACAAGATAGAAGAATTATACCTTTCCTTTTCTCTTCTTTTCACATAAAAACATTATCCCCTCGAATTTTTCTATATCTTTAGGTTGCGTTAGTTTTAGGTTTAATATTATTTTTCGTGATTTTATTTTTTAAAATTTTAGTTTATATTATTGTGATTTTATTTTTAGTTTTTAATCATGTTCTTATACGTCAGATTTGCCAATATAAGGGTGTCATTAGATCTATTAAGAATTATTCTCGAATATTTATTCATTATAGATTTGAGACGATGAGGAGGAGGATAGACTGTTTGAGACTTGGCCTTTTGTGCATCACTGATGCAATAGGTTTCTTAGGGCTTCTGACAGTTTTTTCTTGGTTAATCGGTATTCATCGTCAAGTTGATTTGATGATGGTGAGGCTAAGATGTAAATTTCAACGATTTGATCAAATTGATGCATCTCTGGTTTGTTTCTTAATTATTCCAGTGTTACAGTTACTGTCAGTTTGTCCTCCTTTTCTTTTGAGATCATTCTGCTGACATGGTATTTCTGCACTAGTTTATAGTGATTTATTTACCGTTTGTACTATGTATCATGTCTTTATATTATTATTGCTCATGGTTCCTATTAATATTAATATTTTGTTAAAAATTACATATCCTTGTAATTAATTTTTTATGTGACTTGTATTTTAATGTCCTATTTAGTTAATAATATATTGAGATTAGAATAAATTAAAAATATTTTAAAAAAATTGTTTTCTTTTTTTTTTCAGCCAAAAAAAAGTATTAAAAAAATGTGGGATACACCAAACAAGGATATAACAATACAACTTCTAGTAATTATGATTGTGAAAGCCTAATTTCGTCTGACCCGGGCCCAAACAAAAAATAAAAACAAATAAAAAAATTAAAATTCCAAAGTCCATTTACAGCAAATAACCCAAATACACTACCCAATTACAAAGCCCAAAAATTTAAAAACCCTAACGGCCCAAATAACCCAAACACCTAAATCCCTAGGCTGTGCCGCCGCCGCTCCTAAATCCCTTGGCCGGCCCTAAGAACAGTTGAGAGAAAAAAAAAAGCATAGAGTTTTTTTTTTTTTTAAACAGTGGGTAGAATGATTTTTTTTTCTTAATTTTTGACTTATATAACCCTTCAAAACGACGTCGTTTTGGGCTTAAGTCACAGACGCCAAAACGACATCGTTTTGGGGCTGACTCGAAACCCGACCCAATTTCCTAGCAGATCCGCATGTTTTTGTGACTAGGGTATAATTGCTACCCTAGTCCTTCCGCTTTTTAGGTGGTTTTCAATCCGGTCCCGTTTCTTTCTCTCTTTTTTTCTTTTAATTTTTACCACGAAATTTTAATTTTATTTCATTTCGGTTCCTTACGGAACGACACGTTTTGGGACAGGGAATAATTTCCCCGTTAGTCCCTCCTCCTTTACGCGCATTTCATTTTGGTCCCTTAACATGTTTTATTAAATTTTTTACGATTTAGGCCCCAAAATTCCATTTAAATTTCAATTTAGTCCTTTATCTTTAATCTTTGTTAAACTGTTTTCTTTTATATTTATTTACTTATTTATTTATTTATTCTTTCTTTATTCTCTCTCATATATTAAAAAATTATTGTTTATATTCCTTTTATTTGTGTATATTGTTATAATTATTTTTTATTTTTTAGTAGGTTTCTAATGTATTTAAATTTAATATTACTTATCTTATTATATATTTATTTATTCTTTTACCCTTTTTTAAAAATACTTAAATTTAATATTATTTGTTTTGCTTATTTATTTATTTATTTATTATATTTAAATTTGATATGACTTATATTTCCTTTTCATTTTATTTTTTTATTTTTATTTTAAATTACTTTATTTTATTTTTTATTGTATTTTATTTTTGTTAATGCCATGAATTAATGATCCTATTATTGCCATATTTACATTATTATAGCATTTATCCATGTTTATATTATGCCCGAATAAGTAAAATGCATATCGTTTTAAGCGTTACATTCATTTTTCGTACGATGCATAAAAAAGGGTAAAAATTTTAAATCGTGGCAATTTTCATTATTTTAGGAATTAGAAAAGTCGTGTCCCTAACTTAGGGGATATGGCTTCTTTTTAAAACTGAAATAATCGAATATCCATTTCAAAAATATAAAAACGTGATTCAAATAACGATCAATGGCGTTTATTCTTGATTTCGACGATTTAAGGCATTGTGTCCTAACTTACGGGACATGATCCTTTCTTCTCGATTAACATGAAGTAAGCCCATTTTCGTGAAAATTAATTTAGTAATGTCTTAAATAAATGATCGTATTTTAAAATCTCTTCAAATTTTCAAATTTCGACACTAAAGACATCAAGTAATCAATTAGGTACCAATTTTGGGCGTAACGAGGGTGCTAATCCTTCCTCGTGCGTAACTGACTCCCGAACCCATTTCTTGAATTTCGTAGACTAAAATCATTGTTTTAATAAATCAAACATTTTATTAAAATACTCAAATTACGAGGTGATCCGATCACACCTCATAAAAAAAAAAGGGATTAGTGGCAACTCCCATTTTCGTTTTCAAAATAAAGTCGATTTCAAAAAAAAGGTTTCGACAGCTTGGCAACTCCACTGGGGAAAAAACAAGAGAGTCAAGCCACGAGTTGATTAATTCTTGCCTTTTTTTCGAAAATTGATAATTTGGTTTAAATTTACGATACTTTCGTTGCATTTCATTTTTATGGTCTGCATCATTTTGATATTTTGCTTTATTGGTTCGAGTCTTTGGATATTTTCGCATATTGCATTTCATAACCGGTCGGTTATACCCTTTTAAGTGGGAGTGAGAAACTATTCCTTCGTGAGGTCTTCACATCTGTATAGGATAGTGGATCGCTTTCGAGATACATCCGTACCTATGTCTTCGTGAGATTTTCATCTTCGTATAGCCATAGGGAAATGTATTCCCCTGAACTGAACTCAGTCCGTATGAGCCTATAATGGGTGAGGATCGAGGAATTTGCCGGTTCAGGTACCCTTACTTTAGGACCGAACCGCATATAATGAGCCCTAAAAGCTTACCTTAGGTAGAACCACACCAAACCCTAGTGGTCACCCAAATAGGTGCTTTATTTATTATTTCTTGTTTGCTTTAAATTCTAGCTTTGTATGAAGTATACTGACTTATTTCGATTTGTTTTGACTGTGATTGCATTGCGTTTTCATCATAGAAAAAGGGTGTTAATTCACGTTTGATTGCTAAATAGAGAGCTTGTCATGGAAAATGGGTTTCTTGATAAAGTGGAAGACAACACGGCCGTGCGAATATGGTCCGAAAAAATTTAGCAAGAGAAAGGTGATAACCTGTGAGAGGGGCAGGTCAGGGATATGGACCACGTTATGAGCAAAGCTTTGGTCCGAGTACGAGAAGTGGCTGACCACTTGCAGACCCCAGCTGTTCAAAGTCTGAAATCTGAATCGGAGTTGGATCGGGGCTGAGAATTAGCTTTGTTTATTGGGAAAATTAAGGTTTTGAGTGTGAAAGTGAGGCCGTATATGTATCCGCCTTATGTAAAGAAATTTATTTTCTAGTAAAGTTGTTCTAATAGAATTGAACTAAAATCAACGCCTTTTTGCATGCATCTTTTCCATTCATTAACATTGCATTTCATTGCATGCAATAAATTTCATAAAATCCAAAAGTGCGTCGAGTTCAGAACTCTAGTACAGAGCCTGATGAATAATAAAGAGTTGGAATTCTTTGAAGATATCGAGGGTTTGGAAGGGAAAGATGTTTGTGCCTTTGAAGAAGGAACTAAAAAAAACCTATCAGGAATTTGTTCCTACATCCCTAGAAGTGTTCTGAACGACTGGACTGTGGAGGAGATTTCTGTAATTTTTAGGACCATTTCAGAGTAATATTCAGAACTCACCTACTTCTCTAAGCCTGGGAGCAATAGGAGTCCTTTTGTGAAAAAGGCACATGTCCACTATTTTTATTTCAATAAAATGCATCTTCGTGTCTCATTTTGGCAAACATTCTTTTATTTTTTCCATTTCATTCATACTCATACCACACATATAGTTATTCTTAGATTCATTTTTTCTTTGGGTCTTCCTTCGTTCCTATAATAGGTCTCCAGATATCAATGATATGAGCGACGCTGCTACTGACTCAGAATCTCCTTTTGGGCAAGATATGTGTTTAGAGGAACCTCAGAACTTTGAAGGTGATTGAGATTGTAACCTATTTCTTGATTTGTTAAGGATGGTAGAACAAGAGAAGAAACAGATTCTACCTTACAAAGAGTCAGTGGAAGTTGTGAGCTTATGAGACAAACAATAAAAGAAAGAGGTGAAGATCGGAGCTTGCATCACTGCAAAAACAAAGCGAGACCTCATTGAGTTACTCTAAGAATTCAAAGAAGTTTTCGCATGGTCGTATCAAGACATGCATGGTCTAAGTACTGATACCGTGGTACACCGGCTCCCCATAAAGGAAAAGTGCAAACCAGTTCAATAGAAGCTCCGAAGGATGAGGCCCGGCGTTTTGCTGAAAATAAAAGAAGAGGTCAAGAAGCAATTCAATGCTGGTTTTTTACAAGTGGTTAGATACTTAGAATGGGTAGCTAATATCGTCCCCGTCCCTAAAAAAGATGGAAAAGTACGAATGTGCTTAAACTACAGGAATTTGAACAAAGCCAGCCCGAAAGAAAATTTCTCATTGCCTCATATCGACACTTTAGTGGACAACACGGCAGGTTACTCGCTGTTCTCCTTCATAGATGGTTTCTCAGGATACAACCAGATAAAGATACATCCTGAAGACATGGAGAAGACCACATTCGTAACTATGTGGGGAACATTTTGCTATAAGTGATGCCATTTGGACTGAAAAATACGGGAGTGACGTATCAAAGAGCCATAGTATTTTTGTTTCATGATATGATACACAAAGAAATAGAGGTTTATATCAACGATATGATTGCAAAATCCCGAACAAAAAAGGAGCACGTACAAGTCCTGAGGAAATCGTTCTTGAGGTTGAGAAAATTTCAGCTAAAGCTCAATCTAGCAAAATGTACCTTCAGGGCTAGGTCGGGGAAATTGCTAAGGTTTGTAGTCAGTGAAAAGAGGGTCGAGATTGACCCGGATAAAGTTAAGGCTATACAAGAGTTGTCTCCACTGCGCACTCAAAAAGAGGTTTGGGGTTTTTTAAGAAGACTAAATTACATCGCCCGTTTCATTTCACAACTAACTGAGAAATGCGACCCCATATTTCGTCTCCTTAAGAAACACAATCCAAGCATTTGGGATAAGGAGTGCAAGAAGACTTTCGACAAGGTCAAACATTACTTGTGCAATGCCCCAGTACTGATGCCACCTAGCCCAAATAAGCTGCTGATACTGTACTTGGCAGTATTTAGAAATTCTATCGGATGCGTGCTTGGCCAACATGATGAGTCAAGAAGAAAAGAAAAAGTGATATATTACCTCAGTAAGAAGTTTACTGAATGTGAGACAATATATTCGTCAATTGAAAAGTTGTGTTGCGCCTTAATCTGGACAACCCGAAGACTGAGACAGTACATGTTGTACCACACAACTTGGTTCATCTCAAAATTGGATCCTCTAAAGTACATGATAGAGTCGACTGCTTTGAATGAAAGAATGGCCCGGTGGCAAATTTCGCTTTCCGAATTTGATATAGTTTATGTGAATCAGAAGGCTATAAAAGGGAGCGCAATAGCAGATTTTCTGGCCAGTAGAGCTCTAGAAGATTACGAGCCTTTGAGTTTTGATTTCCCAAATGAAGATCTAATGTATGTGGAAACCACTGAAGAAGACTCTCAAGAAGGTCATCTTTGAAAGCTAAACTTCGACGGAGCCTCAAACCCTGTGGGTAATGAAATCGAGGCAATCCTAGTATCCCCAAACAGAGATCATTATCCCTTTACTAGTAAATTGGATTTTGATTGGATGAATAATATGGCAGAATACGAAGCATGCATCATGGGTATTAGTGCAGCCATAAAACGTAAGATCAAAGTACTAGAGGTATATGGGGATTCTACACTAGTGATCTATCAACTCAAAGGAGAATGTGAGACACGATATCCCAAGTTGATCGAGTATAAAAGGCTGGACCTGGAGTTAATAAAAGAGTTTGATGACATCACATTCTGCTACCTCCCGCGAGATAAAAATCAGATGGTTGATGCCCTAGCTACCTTAGCTTCCATAGTCAAAATGAACAAACAAGATCCAGATGAGTATTCATGAAGCTCTGGCTCATTGTTACAACATCGAAGAAGAGGGAAAAGATGATCATCCTTGGTACCACGATATACTGCGACATGTAAAGAATCGTGAATACCCTGATCAGGCGACCGAGAATGATAAAAGGATGCTGAAGAGACTGGCCAATGACTATGTCTTAGATGGAGAGATCCTGTATAAAAGAAGAAAGGATCATGTGCTACTAAGATGTGTGGACACCATTGAAGCCAAGAAGATTTTGAAAGAAGTCTATGAAGGCGTCTGCGGAACACATGCTAATGGTTTTACAATGGCCAGACAAATCATGAGATTCAGATATTATTGGTCCACCATGGAAGGGGATTGTATCAGTTATGCCAAGAGATGCCATAAGAGCCAAATTTATGGAGACAAAATTCATGTGCCTCCTTCACCTCTTCATGTTAATGACTTCTCCATGGCCTTTCTCTATGTGGGGCATGGATGCCATTGGGTCGATTTCACCAAAAGTTTCCAATGGGCATTGATCCATCTTTGTGGTCATCAACTACTTCACCAAGTGGGTAGAAGCCACTTCTTGTGCCAATGTCACGAAGTTGGCAGTCAGCAAATTCTTGAAGAAAGAGATCATATGTCGGTATGGAATGCCAGAAAGGATCATATCTGACAATGCATTGAATTTGAACAACAACACGATATCAGAAGTCTGTAGTTAGTTCAAGATCAAACACCACAATTTGTCAGCATATCGCCCAAAAATGAACGGTGCAGTTGAGGCAGCCAATAAAAACATTAAAAAGTTAATAAGGAAAATGACAGAGATTTATAAATATTGGTATTAGAAATTACCATTTGCCCTCTATGCTTATCGAACGTCTGTCAGGACCTCCACCGGGGCAACGCCTTTCTCTTTGGTTTATGGAATGGAGGCGGTTTCGCCTATTGAGGTTGAGATTCCTTCTCTCCGCGTTTTGTCAAAACTGAAGTTAGATGAAGTAGAATGGATCCAATCTCGATATGATCAGCTGAACTTGATTGAAGAGAAGAGGCTGAAAGCTATCCGTCATGGTCAGATATACCAAAAGCGAATGATACGAGCTTATGAAAAAAAGGTTTGCACCAGAGAATTCCATGAGGAGACCTAGTATTGAAAAAATCCTACATATACAAAAGGATTTCAGAGGGAAATGGATGCCAAATTGGGAAGGACTTTATATGGTAAAGAAGGCTTTTTTTTGGAGGAGCGCTGATTTGACCGAAATGGATGGCAAAAACCTACCTAATCCTGTGAATTCGGATTTAGTCAAGAAATACTTCACCTAAAAAAAAGAAAGAAGAAAGAAAAAATAAAAAATTAGAGAGGCCAAGGCGAAAACCCGCAAAGGGCGTCTTGAGACCAAAGGGGTTTTGAGTTGAAAACCCAGAAAAGGGCAACTCAAATTTTGATCGAAGATGGGGCATGTGGTAGTCTTGTCCTCTCAGAAATAACAATGAGGAGAAACTTTACATCTTAGGGCATCAACAAAGTACTCTAGATCTCCTAGACACATATTAAACTCAAAATAGTCCTCGAGAAGTGTGCAGAGAAGCTCATGCTGCGATATTTGGGGCACCTATTTTTATCTTACTCATTTTAAATTTTAGCAACGTTTTCTATCTTTGATTAATCTATTCGTTTTGAGCTTTTCTCCCAATAAATTTCAATATTGTCCATTGTTACAATCTTTTTCAAGCATTTTTCATTGAAATAACGATTAATGGACTAATAATATTCAAGTAAAAGGATTTCTGTATATTGCTCTGAAAGATTTTCTAAATAGTACAAGGACTTGAAACAGGACCACTAGTCAGAACTAACCAAATCAAGAGTTGGAAAGGTTTGGGAACAAATAGTTTAAATTGTGATCATTTCCTCAGGTTTTCTGTCAAAGATACTAGCTGAACAAGAAGACAGGGTAATGCGTTAGTGATAGAACCTTGATGAACTACGAGTAATGTCAACCTAAGCATTAAAAGGGGATCATTCTCAGAAAAAATGACATTTTGCATTCATGCAGACATCATTTATACACATCTAGTTAGGAGTATTTGATTCATTCTAATCATAACATCCTAATCGCTTGGCATAAATATAGGCCCATGAAATGGATTCTATTGGGCATGTTATCCAGAAAATGGTATAACAGATCAGAGAAACCATAAATCCTATACCCCTGAAGTTGCAGTGGGATGGATTGAAATCATTATGGCGAATCTTATCTCCCTGAAGTTGCAGTGGAGCAGATTGAAGTCACAAACCTTATCTCCCTGAAGTTGCAGTAGAACAGGTTAAAAAAAATAATAACAAACCTTATCTCCCTGAAGTTGCAGTGGAGTAGATTGAAGTTACAAATTTCATACCCCTGAAGTTGCAGTAGGATGGGTTGAAGTTATAATGACGAATCTTATCTCCCTGAAGTTGCAGTGGAGTAGATTGAAGCCACTAATTTTTTCTCCCTGAAGTTGCAGTGGAGCAGATTGAAGATAGCGAATCTTATTTTCCTGAAGTTGCAGTGGAACAAATTAAAGCTATAAATTACAAATCTTATCTCCCTGAAGGTGCAGTGGAGTAGATTAAAGCAAACCTTATCTCCTTAAAGTTGCAGTGGAGCGGGTTGAAGTTACAAATCTTATCTCCCTGAAGTTGCAGTGGAGCAGATTGAAGATAGCGAATCTTATCTCTCTGAAGTTGCAGTAGAGCAGATTAAAGCTTTAAACCTTATCTCCCTGAAGTTGTAGTGGAGCAGATTGAAGATAGCGAATCTTATTTCCCTGAAGTTGCAGTAGAACAGATTAAAACTACAAATTACAAATCTTATCTCCCTGAAGGTGCAATGGAGTATATTAAAGTAAACATTATCTCCCTGAAGTTGCAGTGGAGCGGGTTGAAGTTCCAAATCTTATCTCCCTGAAGTTACAGTGGAGCAGATTGAAGAAAGCAAATCTTACCTATCTGAAGTTGCAGTGGAACATATTAAAGCTATAAATTATAAATCTTATCTCCCTAAAGTTGCAGTGGAGCAGATTGAAGTTACAGATCTAATCTCCCTGAAGTTGCAGTGGAGTAGATCGGAGATAGAAAATCTTATATTTCTGAAGTTGCAGTGGAGCAGATTGAAGCTATTAATCTTATCTCCCTGAAGTTGTAGTGGAATAGATTGAAGCGACAAGTCCTATTTTCGTTTTCAAAATAAAGTCAATTTCAAAAAAAAGGTTTCGACAATGATAGTTGATATTGTATCAGTATCGGTTAATATGTATTGTTTTGGTCCTAAACTTGTATTAACTAGTCTATGTTTTGTTTTGATAGTGTGTTTCGGCTATTTCAATGTATTTCAACCCATTTTGATTAAACCGACTTGTACCAGTTGGTATAAAATATTGGTATATTTTAAACTAAATTTTAAATTTTTTTATCTTAACCATTTTAATTTTAAATAAATAGTTATTAAATTAAATTATAGGACTTAATTAATAATTTTATTTTTGAACATGCCTAGTTAATAAATTTAAAACGTATATTTACGTATGTGCAATTTAGAGACCATAACCCTAATATATAACTTTTGCAACCCTAATTTCTAATCAGCCCATCATCAATTAGAAATTAGTTATTAGAGTATTTACACATATTTGGCTCATACTTTTAATTTGGGCTAATCTTTATGATAATAAATAGTAATATGTAATTACTATTATTATATATATAATGTCCATATTTTCTAAGATTATATTCAAAAAAATTTCAAAAATTATAACTTTTCTTTCAAAGTTATCAATAAATTTTACTCCAAAATTTTAAGTATAACTTTTGAGTCAAAATTTAAGTGTGCATAAACAAAAAACACATCAATGATCTCATGAAATTAAGCTCAAATTCGAGGATCACAAATAAACATACTAGAAATTTACATCACAACACTATGGAAATACAACACAACACCTCCACACACACATACATATATTGCCATATGACCCAATCTGTGACATACACATAATACAATTTCAAAACATTCATATGTAGCATATAACTTGCACGCCATATTTAAAAATAAGCACTTCATGCACAATGCAACGACAAAGACCTATTCTTTATCTATCTATCTATATATATATATTATATCCATGAAGTCATGCACAAGCAATCAAATATTGAAAAAAAATAATTATTGATTGTATAATGAATATAAATATTGCACAAATCATGCTTTTTAAGACATATCAGAAGTGAAACAATCTACAAATCCTGCAACATTCTAAGGTTGTTCGTAAAAATAGTTGTTCCCAATTCCGAAATAGTTGTTCCCGATATAAAATTGTCCCCAAAAGTATTCATGCAAAGAATGACATTTCTCGAAATTATTATTGACACTGTAGCACCATTTATTGAGCGTGTCAAACAACCGATAAAGATGTCGTATTTAGCTAAACGAAAACACAAAATTTGGAAAATATAAAAAATCGCCAAAGCCTTTTAAGCACTTAAAAACCTCACTAGATGTAATTGTTTTCAGAAAATGTTTTTGGTGCATAGGGACGGGGGTGAAGCCAGAAATATTTTTTAGGAGGGACCGGAATGAAATTTTAATTTTTAATAGTCTATATCTTTATAATTTTTAAATGATTAAATTAATTTTTTATAATTTTAGGAGATCAAAATATAATTTTATTTTTATTAATTTAAAATTTTAAAATTTTTTAAATGACCTAAATAATAATTTTTAATTTTAAGGAGCGGAGCCCTGCCACCCCTCTCGATT
This sequence comes from Gossypium sturtianum, assembly GCA_025698515.1. Taxonomy (NCBI): domain Eukaryota; kingdom Viridiplantae; phylum Streptophyta; class Magnoliopsida; order Malvales; family Malvaceae; genus Gossypium; species Gossypium sturtianum. Next base: position 3,000,820 of record CM046946.1, on the reverse strand, counting down.
CGCCTATGCCTAGAAAAAATCACCCATCACATGCCCCACTAACACACAAAATAGAAGTAGTGGGCAAAATGTTGGGTTATTCCCACCAAGGTCTAACAAAAAAACAAAAAAAAACAACCATCTACAATCTCTACGACAAAATCCCCATTTCATCATCATTTTTAGATGTGTATTTGGAATGTTTGCTGTAAAGATTTCATGTTTGATAGATTCATACAAAAGTTTTCCAAGTTGTCACGCCAATCTAATCTCTGTTGTACAAATAGTGAGAACAAATAAGCCTCCTTTTGTACTTGGATCTTATTCGTTGATGCATCAAAACACATTGATATCATATCAGTACAACTAATATCAAAACAAAAAATAATTTTCTGGGTATAACACTGATTATACTAATATCCAATTGCCATAATCTCTGGGTATGCTAATATCCAATTGCAATAATTATATAGTTGGGTCAAATCCAGGGGATTAAAATACATATTTCTCACTCTAAATCCAAATCATCATATGTTGAAAGAAACAGTAATCATTAATCAACATTTTTGACAGATTCTCTCCCTGATTTGGTTTCTGTTTATGACAACGAAATCTGTCTTTTTCCCAAGGACTTAAATTATTGTGGATATAAAGACAAGATTTTGTCCAATTTATTAAATGATGGGGTATGGTCGGTGTAGGAGGTGAAAATTTTGAGATATAGATTAGTGGGTGAGTGATGATTATGTTGTAATAATTAGATCAATCGTCAAATTAACTTATTTTTATTTTTTACATAATATTTAAAATTATACATAGTCCTTTTTCAATTTATAAATGAGAAGATAATTCATTTCAGCGCACTCAAACTCACGTCCTTCTGCATTAGCAACAATACCATTACCAATTGAACTAAGACGCAATCAGCAATATAGACAATATTTTTGATATGTATTATAGAGATATTATATATCGATTTAAAAGTTGTACAAATATATTGATAAATTCAATGGTTGAATTGTTAAAATATTAATGGTATAAAAAGTTACGGAAAGTTATAAAATCACTCAAGTTTTATATCAGGATAAGTGGATTTCTCCCCATGTTTTAATAATTCGATTGGTAGTCGAATAGGTTAGACCATCTATTTTTGGTTCAACCAGATTGACTAACGATTCAATAATTAATTAATTAAAAATTCAAAAAAAATTAAAAAATATAAAATTATAAAATCGGTTCAATCTTTGTTTTCTTTTCGGTTTTGAATTTTTTATTGGTTTTAAATAGTTACTCAAAAATTGGTTCAACCCCTATATCAAAATTGATATACAAATCAATTTCCGATCCAACTAATCTAACTAATCCATTTGATTCGATTCAAATAATTCTAATTATTGCAGATATGATTTTAAAAGTTGTAATTTAAAAAGAATATTTATCAAGATTCACGTGTTATAATAAATATATAAAATATTTCATTAATTTAATATATTTTACATAACAATACAATTTTCTCATCAAATCAAATCTTTTATTATTCAAATTTGACAAGACCCCAACTCATAAACCATTGAAATAGAACATACAAAACATTTTATGGAAACCCCCAAAATTACACAATCATAAGACCTAGTACAGGTTCATTGGGGGGACAATAATGGTGCCAGTTTCCATCATCTGCCTGAAATGTTGATTCAGCTCTAGCTTAAGGCTCACCTGCACAATTCCTGCACAATTGAAGGAAATGTATTCAAAACTGAATTTTTACTCCCCATTTCTCCCGTCACAGCTCTGCAATTCAATTCAAAATCAGATTATATATTTTTCATTCAATTTACTCTTATCTCATTAATTATAAAAACATTAAAAATCATAAAAATTGAGTTCCACGAACATTCCAAAATATAAAATTATTAATGATAACATCAACATCAATCTTCTTCAAAAAATCTTCTCGAATTGATAAAATTGCAAGACCATTCAACCATTCTTATGACAAATATATTTTTCATTCATTTCTAGATTGATAAAAGTGCTTTGGTATCAAATGTAATCATCCTATACCGAGTCTTGAAGGTCGGATCAGGTGCAGGGATGTTACAAGTTACCACGTCAATGTTGTTAAAATATTAACAGTTTAACACGTGGATATAGAGTTGAATTTCAAGAAGTTATCCGAGGAAGCCACATCGAAATTAGAGTTACCTTTCACGTTGGAGGAGGTTGGAGGAGATTAAGGAAGCAGTATGGAGCTGTGATGAGTTAAAAGCTTCTGGGCTGGATGGGTTTAACATGTTGGTGGCAATTAGTAAGAGAAGACCTATTTAATATGATGATAGAGTTCTTTAGAACTGGGAAGCTCAAAAAAAGCATAAATTCTTCCTTCATAGCAGTTATTCCCAAAACTGAAAATCCGAATGATATTTCAGATGTTAGACCAATCTGCTAGTGGGTTCTCTGAACAAAATAGTGGCAAAGGTGCTGTCCCGAAGAATCAGAGAAGTTATAGGGGATAATGTGAGTGTTACTCAATGCGCATTTATAAAAGAGAGGCAAATCTTTGATGGAATTCTGATTGCAAATGAAATAATCCATTCGATCAAGAAAAATTCAGAATTGCGTGGTAGTCTGATTTTTAAACTAGATTTTTCAAAAGCATACGATTGTGTAAGGTGGGATTTTTTGGAGGTAGTATTATATAAAATGGGATTTGGTGTGAAGTAGAGAGGTTGGATATTGGAGTGCATTTTAACGGCTAGAATAGCTGTGCTTGTAAATGGTTCGACTACCAATGAGTTTAGAATTAGCAGAGGACTCAGACAGGGGGATCCGCTCTCGCCATTTTTATTCATTTTGGTAACAGAAGTGCTCCATCTAATGCTGGTAAAAGCCGAAGAAATTGGAATCATTGGTGGAATTCAAAATATTATCCCCGATCAATCATTCTCACATTTTCAATTTGCAGACGATACCATACTTTTTTTGAGAGCGGAGGAGGAGTATGTGAGAAATATAAAATATATTTTAAGATGTTTTGAGATTTTTTCTAGACTTACCATTAATTTCCAGAAGTCATGTTTAGTCGGGTTTGGAGTGGATGAGGAGTTTCTTTTTCGAATGGTAGCATTATGCAGATGTAAGATTGGGGGATCTTCCTTTCATTTATTTGGGGATCCCATTGGGTGCTGATCCGAGAAAGATAGCAACTTGGTAATCGATAGTGGAAAGATTTCGTAAGAAATTATCCGGATGGAAGTGTCGATCACTTTCATTTGCTGCAAGAATTGTACTCATTAATTCGGTATTATCCACTCTTCCAATTTACTTTATGTCTCTTTTTCAAGTGCCGATTACTGTGATAAAAAATATTCATAAGATTAGAAGAAATTTTCTCTGGGGTGGTGCGGTTGGTAAAAAAAAGATGGCAAGAGTAAGTTGGAAACAGGTTTGTTTACCGAAAGAGAAGGGGGGCGTGGGAGTGGTGAATCTTAAAATCAAGAACAGGGCTCTTACGGCTAAATGGAATTGGAGATTCGCGACGGAAAAAATGCTTTTTGGAGGAAAGTCATTCAAGCTAAGTATGGGGCTCTCCCTCAACATTGGAGGTTTAGGACGTTTAATGCGAAAGAGATGTCGATTGTGTGGCGTGGAATGGTGGAGAATTCTAAAACTGCCAATGTAGCAAAATGGGTTGGAAATGATTCATTTCGCTGGTTGATTGGCAACGATAAATCAGTGCTCTTTTGGGAGGATAATTGGTGTGGTAATCGTCCTCTTAAGATTGAATTTCCTAGGTTGTTTCGGCTTGACAAAGCGAAAAAAGAGGTGGTGGAAGCATTCTCTCGAAAGTTTGGATTCAGTGAGGTCGAATGCGATGATTTTTTCTCAAGACTGTTATTGGAACGAGAGGTAATTATGCTCAATCATTTAAAGTCATTGGTGGGGGATACGGTTTTTGTGCCCAAGATGGACGATCGATTATTCTGGATTCATGATAATGAGGGACTGTTTTCGGTGAAAAAAATTATCAGCTTTATTGATAAATGATGGGGGGGGGGGGGGAGAAAATAATTTCACTTTTGACAAAATTTGGAAGCTAAAAGTACCTCCAAGGGTTCGAAATTTTCTGTGGATGTTGGCCATTGATCGTATTCCAACTAAAGATTTTCTTTTAAGTCGGGGAGTGCAGCTGGAACAGATGAATAGTGGATGCCCACGGTGTGATCGAGAGATAGAGCGAACGGATAATCTTTTCTTCAAATGTAAATTTATTGAAGGATTCTGGTTAAAGATATTTAAATGGTGGGATATTCATTTTTGAACCGGTAGCTTGTTTTGCTGATTTTTTACTCACTTTGTTTTAAAGTGAAATTGACAGGTGTTCTTAAAAGCTTATGGATGATATCGGTGTCGGCATCTTGTTGGTCAGTTTGGCTGGCAAGAAATGAAATTGTGTTCGAGAGAACCTCGACGTCAATGGATACATTGTTATTTCACTCCAAAATGAGGTCACTGATGTGGGTTAGGGCAGTGCATGAAGATATTCAAATTCAGGAGAGTACATGGTGGTTATGCCCGTCAAAATGCAGGCCCTCGAGAAATAAAAGAAATGAGACTGTATTACACTGGACTCCACCTCCGTCCAGATGGGAGAAATTCAACGTGATAGGTGTAGTGAAGGAGGATGAAGCTGGAACAGCGATAACAGCGAGTGAGTCTAAAATAGCTGAGGTATGGGCTATTAAAATTGCCTTGGATATGTACATTGGGATGGGGTGGCATGTGAAAACTCCTCTTATTATTGAATTTAGTTTAGGTGTGGTTTTGAAGTGGTTGTTGAATAGGGATGTTAGATCGCGGTTGTTGCGGAACTTTCTTTTCGATGTTGCGGAACTTTCTTTTCGATGTTGATAGGAGTATTAACCAGCTGGTCAATGCTACATTCTCAGTGGTTAAGACGCAATGTAATAATATGGCTGCAGCTTTGGCTATTGCTGGGGTGAGAAGATTAGATCTATTTAAAACTTAGTGGTGATATATGTTTGATTAGTCATTAAGAGTTAGGTCGAATGATGAATGTTTTTGTTCTTTGTCTATCCGGGTGTTTTGTAATTTTGACTAGGAAGGTGGTTGGTTTTTCCCACCAACTTTCTAGTTTCAAATATGCACATTGGCCGAGCAATAAAAAATTTAACAGTTTAGTCAGCTTTTTGTTCGAAACAAAGCAATTTGACAAAATTTTGCAGGTTAAAAGCCAAAGTGACCTAAAAATAGAATGTAGGCTGAAATGATAAAATGAATAAATGTTAAAGAACAAAATTTATAATTTTCCACTTTTCTGAAAATTTCGGGCTTAGGGCTTAGGGTGGTTTTGGGCTAGTTCTTTTTTTGGTAATTTGGGTTTAGTCTTGGGCCTGCTGTTTCTTTTTTTATAATTGGATTGTAATTATTTTTGGGCTTTAAATTTGTACTGGACTATTTAATTTTGATTTATTTAAAGCCCAGGTAAAATTAGGCTTCTACACACCCCAGTGCTAAAAACACATCCAAAGCAATTATAATCGCTCCCACCTCAGCAGAAATGGAGTCTTTTGCAACCACTGGACCCGAAAATAATGCCCTTGTCACCCCATCCGAGTCTCTTAACACCCCTCCACACCCGACTTCTTCCTCGTTCGTTACACCACTTAAATTAAATTCTACCCATCCATTTCTCGGAGGACACCAAAATCTACCACCCATCCCAGCTTTTTTAACGCCACACCAACTTCTAAACGGACAAATCCACCATGATATTTCATCCACTCTTAGTTCATCTTGAACAGACCTAACCCACATCAATGCCCGCAACTTGGAGTGAAAAACCAAACTGTTCATTGTAGGCCACTTCCTGTCAAACACCAACTCGTTCCTAGCCGGCCAAACTGACCAGGATGCCACTGTCGATCCTACTTGTGTGACACAAGCAAGCAGGTGTTGCTTTTAGGCTTCTGATCCTACTTTCCCAAATGGGTAATGTCGAAACCATTTTTTTATCGGTTGAAAACAGGGTCGACTTTAAAAATGAAAATGGAGTCGCCAACAATCCTTTTTTGAGGTGTGATCTGTAACATCCCGATTTAGGGCCTAGTCAGAATAGTGGTGCGAGACCACAAATCTGAGGTATATGTATGAGTTTTTGAGGTCTATGCTATGTTTGCATGTTAGTGTGAAAGTATCATGAAGCAATTTTATTAAATTGCGGTTGAATGGTCCAAAAGGACTAAATTGCAAAGGTTGCAAAATGTGAGATTCTAGAAGCTATTTGCATGAAATAGCTTTGGAATATTAATTAGAGGTCCTTAAGTAGTAATTTTCCCAATTTCTAATTTTTGGACAAAATTGGGCATGGATGAGTTAAAATAGAAAGTTTGTCAAAAAGGGCATTTTGGTCATTTGATAATTAAATGATTAAAATGGCAAAAGATGATAGAATTTCATTCATCTTCTTCTCCAAGGCTGCCGAAAAATTCAAGAAGCCATTGTTAGGGCTCTTCAATTTTTCAAGTTTGCTAGTAAGTGCATCCAAGCCCCGTTTTTGATATTCTTCGTATTTTTGAAGTCCTAGTAGCATGAGTAAGCTATTTTTAGCTATATGTTGAGCTAAGATGGATGTTCAAAAATGTACCCATGTATGACATGCATGTATTTTGATGTTTTATGGAAGAATATGAAAGCTTGATGTAGTAGAAACATCTTTTGCTAAGTGATTTCGATGAAAAATGCATGCCGGGACTTGTTTGTGAAAGTCTCGAGTTTGGTCATACATGTATGATTTAGTGAGAATTGATGATAGCTTTAGTTGAGTAAATGATTCGGCTAAGCATGAAAGGCTAGAAAGTTGAATGAAAAATCACTTTATGAGCCTTAGGACAAAAGTGTAAATATGAGAAAGTTTAGGGGCAAAACGGTAATTTTGCTAAAGTATGAGATAAGGGTCAATTTAGTCAATGTGTGTATTGAATAAGTTGATTTATTCATTATAGATCAAGAAAGACGAAGCCCAGATCGAAACTGAGGCAAGAGCAATGTGGTGGACTAAATTGCACATCTCTATACTTTCGAGTGCTGAGGTAAGTTTATGCGTAAACAATGCATTTATACTTACACGTTCTTAATGCTAGCTAGTGTGTAGCATGATTGAGAATGATTGAGAATGATTGAGAACCTATGTGGTTCAAGTGAAATGAATGTGATAGATATTATGAATGAATGAATGAGTAAGTAGATATGTGGATGTGTGGTAATAATACTTGACCACCCTGATACTTAGCGACGATGAGCTGGGCTATGTGCGATGCTATCGTTAAGTATATTATTTAGTGGGCTATGTGCGAAACCACTATGATTATCTTTGTTGGTAGGCTAAGTGCGATACTACCTTATAAATTGATTGTGGTGGGCTAAGTGCGAAACCACCGAGAATTTAGCTATGTGGATGTGCTAGTGAGTAATTAGCTGTGTGGATGAATTATTGAGAAATAACGATATGTTGTATTTCGAGTAATTGTGATATTGAATGCAGGGGTGCATGTCAATGATCATGAGTATGTGACTCATGATGTGTTGGAAATGTGGTATGGGATAGAAAGAGTAAGCATAGTTGTGTATGTCAATTACAATTGTTAGTATAATGCTAATTGTTGTTTAGCTTATACTATGATGCTTAAATTGTTTATGTGTAAACTTACTAAGCTCAAAGCTTACTCCCTTTCTTTTTCCTTGTCTTATAGAGCAAAAGAGTTGAATCGAGATACGTGGATCATTTGGAAGATCGCCCAGACTATCAGCACACTCTGGTACATTAGACTTGATGTTTTGTAAATGGCATGTATAGGGGCTAGACGAGTTAGTGAATTTTGTTGTAAATGGCTAAGATGTGTTGGCCTTTAGATGGATAATCTATTTTGTATAATGCCATAGTTGTTGGCTACTTTATTATATGAAAAGACGTAGTTATCCATGTGAGATTGTGCTTCAATATGAGTTGATTATAGATGGATTAGATGAGAGCATGTTGTGTATGATTGAGGAGTGAAAAGAACTTGGCAAATAGCTTTGTTCTTGTTCATGTGGATAGACACACGGGAATGTGTCTAGACCATGTGTGACACACGGCCAGCCCACGGGCGTGTGCCTTGGCCATGTCACTTTGGCAGAATTGAGTAGTGTAGGCCACGGGCTAGCCACACGGGCGTGTGTCTAGACTTTAGGCCATGTAAAGTAGTCAGTGAACACCATGGGTGGTGAGCACGGGCGTGTGCCCTAGCCGTGGGGCATTGGCAGAATGCTTGGGTTTTCATGCACGGGTTGAAGGCATGGGCGTGTGTGTCTACACACGGGCGTGTCTCATCTTACACAGGCGTGTGAGCCCTGTATAAAAGAGAAAAATTTTAAGATCGTAAGAGTTTTCGATATGGTCTCGAGAGCCCTCGTGTGTTTGAGTGAGGCCTCGTAAGTCGAGATTAAGGTTGTTGTGGTGGCCAAAGAGAGTGGTTACGTTGAGCCTAAGTGGTGATCAAGTGGTTTTACTCCGGTAATGCCTCGGGCCCGGTTCCGGCGTAGAATACGGGTAAGGGGTGTTACATGATCGGGTCACCTTAAGATTGATCGTTAAAATATTTTAATTTATTAAAACGATGATTTTGGCCTACGAAATTTCGAGAAAACAGGTTCGGGAGTCGGTTACGCACGAGGAAGGATTAGCACCCTCGTAACGCCCAAAATTGGTACCGAATTGATTGATTAACGTCTTAATGTCGAAAATTTGAAAAGATTTTAAAAATACGATCCTTTTTGTTAAAAGGACTTAAATAAATTAAATTAGATGCAGAGACCCGCTTATTTCGAAGAAATAAAATGTCATGCACAGTGAGTTAGGATACGGCATTTTGAATCCCCGAAACTAAGCTTGTCTTTTGAGTTTTAAAACTCACACATTTAAATTTGAGAAGGATATTCGGTTATTTGGGTCAAATGAAAAATCAGAACCCAGTAAGTTAGGGCACAATTTCTCAAAATTCCAAATACAGAATATTGTCTTTGCTTTTTAGAAATCCTTACCTCGAGACAACAAAATGTCACATCCAGTAAGTTAGGACACAACAATTTTGGAATTCTCGAGAATAAGTTTTTATTTAACTTTTATGCTTTGATTTTGAAAAGAAAATAATAAGTTCTTTAAGCTTGATGAGAAAAATCGAAACCCAGTAAGTTAGGGTACGATTTCTTTCGAACCTTAGAACGCGGAGTATTTGCTTATTTCAAAAAAAAAATTTTAATGGATCGAAAAAATGTAATATGATTTTATAGTAAAATATAAAATGAATTTTAGTGCTAATATATGTAACAAAATAATGATGATGACAATAATAAATATAAATATTAATAATAAATAAGTTAATAATAATGAATAGTCGAAATTTGAAAGTATGTACAACAAAATATAAATACATAAATAAATAAATAATGAAATGGCAAAAATAAAAGTTAAAACAAACAATTTACATAAGACAATAGGTAAGAAGTAAAAAATAATAATAAAATAAACAAATAAATAAAAGAAAAGAAAATAATAACAAAAATAAAAGCCAATAGCAAATAAATAAATAAATAAATAAATACTATGTACAATAGTTTTAAGATAATAAAATAATAATAATAGTAACAAAAAAACAATAATAATAAATTATAATGAAAATATGTTAATAAACAAATAATAATAGTAAAAATAAATAAATAAGAGTAATGAAAATAATAATAATAATAATAGTAATAGTAAAAATAAAAATAATATTAGTAATAATAAAAATAATAGTAATAGTAACAATAGCAATATTAATATTAATAATAATATCAATAGTAATAAGGAAAGTAATAATAATAAATATAATTATAGTAATAATAATATCAAAAATAATAATAATAATAATAGTGGTAGTAATAAAAAATAATAATACTAATAAATATAATAATAATAATATCAATTAAAATTAATAACAAAAATAACAAAAAGGACTAATTTGAACTAAAAACAAAAATTTGGGGCCAATTCGAAATAAATAAAAGAGAAAGGACCACATTGAACGCGCGAATAACAAGGAGGGGCTAATAGGGAAATTAATCCCCACCCTCCAAAACGTCGTCGTTTGAATAAGGGCCCAATTGAAACCGCAATAAATTATGGGGCCAAATTAGAAAACAAAAAGGACTTAATTACAAAGTAATAAAAAAAGAGGAAGGGCTAAAAGTGAAATTAGCCCTTCCGTTAAAAACACACGGATCCTAAGCCTGGAGCGGGTCGGATTCGGGTCGGGCTCCTTAAAACGACGTCGTTTTGGGGCTATTGAAGCCAGCCCTAAACGGCGCTGTTTTATGTGCTTATATATACTAATTTTTTTTTTTTAAAAAAAATCATTCTTCCTTTTTCTTTTTAAAAAAAATGAAAGAAGCTCTCCCTTCTCCCTCTCTCTGAGCGATTTTCGGCCTCCGGAGATACTCCGTGCCAGATCATTGCTGTGATTTCCTCCATCGGCGTCGCGGGTACCTGTAAAATTCTAAAATGGTAATTTTTATTTTTATTATATTTATATATATTATATATATAGTTTCAGAGAAAAAAAATAACAATCTTCGGAAAAGAAAAGAAAAAGAAAAAAAAGAAAAAGACGATCAAAACCTTTGCTGATTTATTTTCGTATTGATTTGTATTCGTAAAAGTGTAGGGAGTACAAAAGGCTTTCGTTTCTCCTTTTTATAGCCGAATATTCGAAATAAAAATAAAAATCCATATTTGTTTTGCTGTGCTGTTTTCTGTTTTGCAGGTGAAACCGTCGGGGTGACGTGGAGGAGGCGCGCGTGTGGAGGGAGCGGCGGCTGAAGGCTCTAGAAACCCCTAGGGTTTCTGGAGATGTTAAAATTTTTGGGCCATTTGGGCCTTGTCCAACATTGGGCCTAGGCAATTAGGTTTAGTGGTTTGGGCATTTGGGTCTGTTTTTGGGCCTCGGGTTTGTAATTTGGGCCATTTTTATTATATTGGGTTTGTAATAATAAAAAAACTGGACGGTTAAGAAAATGGACTTTTATCTTATTTTGGTTATTTATTTATTTATTTGGTTTATGAATGGGCCCCGGGCGAAAATGGGCTATTACAGGTAAAATAAGGGAATTTTGGATTTCTAATTAATTTTTAACTCAATAATATTTTTACTCTATTAAAATGCATGTGTAGTTTTATTTCAAATTATTAAAATTTATTATCTCTTAATTCAATTTCACTCTAGATCAATTATTTAATTTAAAATAAATATGTAGTCAATTAAATAAGACTTAAAACATAATTTGGTACATTAACTTGTTCTTTTTTTTTTTTCTAATGTTTTACTTATGTTTTTTTTCACACCCTACTCAACCCATGATCATTGAATTCTCCCTATCATTAGTGATTTAGTAGGTATGCCTACAACATCCATTGAATGGTTTTCACTAAGTTGACAAATTAAATCATAATTATCGGATTACATTTGACAAATTAAATGTAAAATTGAACAAATTTCATAGTTATACTAAATTTATTCTATTAACAAATCAAGAAAATTTCAAACTTAATACATCAAATCAACCCTAAAACTCGAATTAAATACTAAAAAAAGTAACACTGCTACTTTTGGACACAAAAAATATATAACTTTTGTCAAATATAGATACTAAATTAAAAAAAAATAACACAAATACCATATTAAAAAGTATCAAACTTAAATAACTGATGAAATTAAACTTAAATCAACCATGAAATCGAAAAAAAGATATTATTCCAATATGTAAATTTAATAATTTTTGCACAAACGTTTTTATACAAATATTCATATTTAATACACTCCCTTAAAACAGACATGCATACTTGGGAGGTGGACGTATAAAAGTTAGGCCACTAGGAAGTTAAGGTTAATCAATCATTAATTTACTAATTAGTGTGGTTAGTTTGTCGAGTCATACCACACCACTCCAAATTTAAATGATCCACTAAGGTTGAATTCTGATTATTTAGAAATTAGAATAGTGTATTGAAATTATACAGTTGCGGACAATGAATGATTTGCGCATAAATTTAATATCTTTGTCTCTAAATATAATATTATTTGAAAGTATCGTAAAGTTTTTATATTAAGAGTCAGATTATCTTTCGCTCTCTTTAATTTTAAAAAAAATGGTCAAGTTAGTCCATTTACGTCAGATCAAAGAATAAACTAGTCATTCTGTTAAAAATTGGTCATTGTACGTCAGCATGAGGTTCAATATAACTGTTTGATTATTTTGCCAGTCACGCCAATTCTTAATAGTAAAGATAGATAAATTTTTTAATAAAAATGACCAATTTACTCTTGAATTTATCATATAGAGATTAACTTATCTATTTTTTAAGTAAAAGGGACAATTTTTTTTGGTGAATAAAATAACTTTAAGAAATTACAAAAGCAACTAGGAAATCAAAAACTCATAATAATATCCTTTTTGAACTAGCTCCTGCACAGAATGTGGGGTTCTATAAACACCTAGTTACCTGTGAAACCTGTGACAGCATGCTTGACCATGAAATCCGCAACTGTGTTATGAGCTCTAGGAATATGACGGATACGAATCCTCTAATTTCTTTATATCAATTTATGAATAGCTTGTAGTTTCATAAAATGACTATCAAGAATTTCTCCGGCCAAAATTATTTCTACCAAAATGACATTATCACATCCAAAGAACAAAATAAAATTTAACTTCTAATAAGAAAAACAAGTATAATACTTTTACTGTAATATTATTATATTAACATTCAATCGACCATATCAATTGACTTATTCATATATAAATTAATGTCATCAAATCTAACATCTGACCCCAAATCGATTGTATAATATGGTGGATATTTGTCGTACATGGGGTTCTTTTTTTTTTTTTTTTTTTTGTGACAAGCACTTAGATTCTGAAATTCATGCTGCATGGTAAGTCGATTATGCTTGCACGTGATATTCATGTCTCGTGATAATTGCAATTTAGATAAAATAAATTCTAGTAAGGCACAATATTATTTAATGAAGAGAAAGGATTGTATGAAATAGTGACGCCATGTCATCTGTATTCCTTTCCAATAATTTTATGCCACGTCAGTATTTTCATCCTAAATTTCAGGATTTTAATTTGATTTTGATTTTTTTCAGGATGAAAATCCTGAAATTCAGGATGAAAATACTGATGTGGCATAAAACTATTGAAAAGGGATACAGATGACATCACGTCACTGTTTTATACAATCCTTTCCCATTTAATGAATATAACCTTTTCATTTCATAATGGCTTTTTAAATTCATAATGAAACATCAACCTATACTTGAAGCATCCTGCGACGATGATAATCTAAAAAGAGACAAATCATTTGAATGATTTAAGTTATATTACTCGTATTTTAATAACTTTACACTTGTATTTGTATAAGGTTTAGATTTTCGGAATTAAATTTTAAAGGTTTAGTAAAATTTTTAAGAGTTGATTGAGACTTTTTTTTTTTAAATTTGGGACTCTAATTAAAATTTTTAAATTTTTTGTGAGATTAATGAAAATTTTTAAAAATTTTAAGAAAATTTAATTAAAATTTTAAAAAAAATTCAAGAGAGAAATGAATTTTCCAAAAATTTTGAGGGCTTCATTAAAATTTTAAAAAATAGGTACCAAGTTACTTGTTTACTTATAAAATGTACTCTTTGAAACAGGTTCTACATGAACAGATTAAGTGAAAACTTCAATACATTTAGCCTGTAACACCCCAAACCCGACCCAAACGTTACGACCAGATCTGGTATGCTACGGTTTTAAGGTTAAAAACTTTACTTGGAATGATTCTGAAACACTTAGTCGTTTTTGTAGATAATCTTTAAATAGGTGGCACTTGTAGAAAATCTTTGAAATTTTATTTTTTTCCAAAACAAGTGTTATTTTAAATAATGTGTGAAAATCCTATTTTTATTTCTTTTAAACATAAGTCTTTGATCATGAATAAAAAAACCATAAACATTGACAAGTATCAACTTATAACCTAAGCTATGGAGGCCTTATTACATCAAATAATTCCAAAATTTAAACTTAAAATAAAATGGAAATTTAATAAATAAAAGACTTGTTGGCCTCGAGTCCGCCTCGGCTCCCTTGTCCACGATCTACTGCTCATCTGAAAGGTTAGGAAAAATAATAGGGTGAGTCACCAAGACTCGGTGTGCAAATCCCGAAAACACATAAAAGGCTTTAGGCCCACAAACACATTATGGCCTTGGCCCGTATACAAGGGTAACTATATATGCATCATGGCCCATCCCAAATAGAAATCCATCCTCTACACACCAACCCGTACCAACCATCACACCTTGGGGATTTCTACAATCAACCCTCCAACCGCTACACACCGTATCGACAATTTGTATCTTCACTGTCTTAAAGACCGATCATCGTGGTGACCTATGTGGCAAAGCCATCGATCGCCATGCGACCTTAATAATACATCGTAGTATTTCGACAAACCGAGTCGTCATCATAAAGACCGATCACTATGTGACCTATGTGGCAAAGCCACCGATCGCTATGCGACCTTCTTCCCCTTCATCATATCAATCCCATCCCATGCATACATACATGCAGTAATCAAAATAATATACTACCTAAATGTTCACAGATCTATCACATACATCGATACACATAGAGAAGTTTCTATGATTACGCACCTAGCATCCCTTGCCTACCCTTTTTGGGTAATCCGACTGCCTATACACCCTTTTTCCTGGCTTTAGCCCATAACATATATTTAGTACAGACATTACTATACAGACCTTTTTCCTAGCTTTTTAGCCCATAACATATATTTAGTACAGATTACTAGTGTGTTAGAGATCTACACACTGATTCTTGTTAGAACGAGACCCTCTAAGTCGACGCTATCCGTAGCCAACACCACCGCTTATCCGCCTTGAAATCTCGAAAAGTGATATGAGATTCAGGAACTAGTGTTTCCGGCTTTTAGATCTAAGAGATCTTACTAGAGAAGATTCGACTACTCCTAGAGGATTCCGGCTTTTTGCGAAAAATCAGGAAGAGAAGATGATTCGAAGAAATCTATAGAGATTCGGCTTTTAGAAGAAAGAAGAGAAAAGAATAATAGAGTTTTCGGCTTTCGGCTTTTTAGAAGAAAGAAGAGAAGAGAATAATGGAGTTTTCGGCTTTTAGAAGAAAGAAGAGAAAGGAATAATGGAGTTTTCGGCTTTCGGCTTTTAGAAAAAAGAAGAGAATAATTGAGTTTTCGGCTTTTAGAAGAAAGAAGAGAATAATGGAGTTTTCGGCTTTTAGGAGAAAGAAGAGAAAAGAATAATGGGGTTTTCGGCTTTTAGAAGAAAGAAGAGAAAGAAAAGGTAAAAACCCTAAATGCCGAAAAATAAAGAAGAGAACCCTCCCTATTTATAGAAATTTCGGCACTTACCTATGAAAAATCGAAAGTGCCCTTTACGATAACAAAAAATTAATCAAATAAAAGGGAAAATTCGCACCCCCCTTTGCCATAAAGAAACCGATTTCTTCACTTCTCTAGGTGATGGAATTTCGCCAACTCCTAGCCTTGTAGATAGCTCCTATCTTTCTCTCCTTTTTTTTTTTCCTTCCATATTATCAACTATATTATCTACATTATCCCATTCACATAAATCCTCCTATTTTTGAGCCTTGTTGCCGTCCACTCTACCTAACCCTAATGTCGAAATTTAACTAACTTAAATTAAAAGAGTTGAGCTCCATGTAACTTAAATTTGGGCCCCTTACTCCCTTGTGTGGCGTCACCTCCTTGCTCCCTAAGTGGCGCCACTGACCACTAGGCCACAAGCCCATTTTGATATTTTAAACTCAGATACCACCTTTTAAACCCTATAGTGCCCAAACAAAAATTTAACTAAGGCTTCAGCCCAATCCTGAGCCCAATTTGGACCCCTAATGCTCAAATTAACTCATTACACATATTCACCCATTAAATGCATAGGCCCAAAAATTCAGGATGTTACAGTTCTACCCCCCTTAGAGAAATTTCGTCCTCGAAATTTCTAACTAACTACTAATCGTACTACCCAAGTCTCACCACTATGCTTTCACACAGCGCATTCTAATTTAATAATATATAACCATTGCACGCATACAGTTTCTATACCCAAAAATATAGCATCCACACAAAACATACCCGACTTAATGGTGATTGAACAATCCCGAGCCTTATGCTTCTTAGACCCGCATCTTAAACACGTTCCTGACTTCCTCCAACATTCACCCGGATGACGCCTTCTGCAATATTCACAAACCCGAAAGTTTGGACGTACCTTAACATGCTTCACAGAATGAGACTGCAACCCTAGAAAACTACTATCTCTTTTTTTCTTACAGTCCACGCACCCAACCCGAAATGTTTCACCGATTTCTTTAACCTCCTTCAGTACCTCCCTAACTAGCTGAGTCAGCACATCAGTCGTAATACTTCCACGGCCTCGGCCGCGGCCTCTTCTTCCTCTCCTAGCGCTCATCGTCGATTCTCGTAGTATCTGAATTAGAAATTTTATGAACTATTAATTTCTTCCACTGATTATCCACGAACAGTCTTTGAATAGTAGTTTTAAGAGTAGTTCTTTCGAATTCGCAACTATAACTACAATTCAGTCTCAAGTTCACATCTCCTAGTTCTAAGAAGCACACACATACAATCATCAACCACCACATACAAGTAGCATTCACGAACTTACGTTCATCACCTAAGGGTATTTTCGTCATTTCACTACCCAGGGGTATTTTCGTAATTTATCCTATAGGGGTATTTTCGTAATTTTCCAAAATAGGGTTTTTTGTGATTTTGCGAAATAAGGGTATTTCGGTAATTTTGCAATCCGGGGGGGTATTTCGGTAATTTTACAAATCAAGGATATTTTGGTTATTTATAAATCAGGGGTAATTTAGTAGTTTTACAAAATAGAGTGGCTGGTCCCTTTCGGGTTTTAGTTATAAATTTTGGCCCGTCAACAAGTCCTCATGACTAAGGTGAACAAATCACTACGCACTGCAGTAGGATTCCAAATAAGAGGAGGTGAGTCACTAGGACTGCTTAAATACTAAGCTCTCCCTCGAATCCAATCCTGACATGCGTATGCTGCTGCCACACCCTATCTCGGCGACTTGTTCACGGTGTTTGTTTGGTTGGATTAAATCTTATGAATTTAGAGAGTTGTTTAAACTAAGCCTAAAGTCCATCAATGTCTAATATACTAGCCTACGTCCATCAAGCCCATCAAGCCCAACATACATATCACATCCAAAAGTTCGTAATACTTACTGCGTGGATCGAGAGTGCCTGTGAGACTCGAGGCCATTTCTCAACCCAAACTTTTCCAAATTCTTATCAACTTTAAAACAAGATTAGACCCATTTCACACAGCCCGAGTTTTGAACTGGGCTCGATACTAAAATGTAACACCCCAAACCCGACCCAAACGTTACGACTGGATCTGGTATGCTACGGTTTTAAGGTTAAAAACTTTACTTGAATGATTCTCAAAACTTAGTCGTTTTTAAGTAGATAATCTTTAAATAGGTGGCACTTGTAGAAAATCTTTGAAATTTTATTTTTTTCCAAAACAAGTGTTATTTTAAATAATGTGTGAAAATCCCATTTTTATTTCTTTTAAACATAAGTCTTTGATCATGAATAAAAAAACATAAACATTGACAAGTATCAACTTATAACCTAAGCTATGGAGGCCTTATTACATCAAATAATTCCAAAATTTAAACTTAAAATAAAATGGAAATTTAATAAATAAAAGACTTGTTGGCCCCTCGAGTCCGCCTCGGCTCCCTTGTCCACGATCTACTGCTCATCTGAAAGGTTAGGAAAAATAATAGGGTGAGTCACCAAGACTCAGTGTGCAAATCCCGAAAACACATAAAAGGCTTTAGGCCCACAAACACATTATGGCCTTGGCCCGTATACAAGGGTAACTATATATGCATCATGGCCCATCCCAGCCTAGAAATCCATCCTCTACACACCAACCCGTACCAACCATCACACCTTGGGGATTTCTACAATCAACCCTCCAACCGCTACACACCGTATCGACAACCGTGTCTTCACTTTGTCTTAAAGACCGATCATCGTGTGACCTATGTGGCAAAGCCACCGATCGCCATGCGACCTTAATAATACATCGTAGTATTTCGACAATTTGAATCTGTCATAAAAGACCGATCACTATGTGACCTATGTGGCAAAGCCACCGATCGCTATGCGACCTTCTTCCCCTTCATCATATCAATCTCATCCCATGCATACATACATGCAGAATCAAAACAATATACTACCTAAAAGTTTACTGATCTATCACATACATCGATACACATAGAGAAGTTTCTATGATTACGTGCTGACATCCCTTGCCTACCCTTTTGGGTAATCCGACTGTCTATACACCTTTTTCCTAGCTTTTAGCCCATAACATATATTTAGTACAGATTACTATACAGACCTTTTTCTCGGCTTTTAGCCCATAACATATATTTAGTACAGATTACTATACTGACCTTTTTCCTCGCTTTTAGCCCATAACATATATTTAGTACAGATTACTAGTGTGTTAGAGATCTACACACTGATTCACTGTTAGAACGAGACCTCTAAGTCGACGCTTATCCGTAGCCAACACCACCGCTATCTACCTTGAAATCCCGAAAAGTGATATGAGATTCAGAACTAGTGTTTCCGGCTTTTAGATCTAAGAGATCTTACTAGAGAAGATTCAACTACTCCCGCAGGATTTCGGCTTTTTAAAAAATCAGAAGAGAAGATGATTCAAGAAATCTATAGAGATTCGGCTTTTAGAAGAAAGAAGAGAAAAGAATAATGGAGTTTTGGCTTTCGACTTTTTAGAAGAAAGAATAGAAGAGAATAATGGAGTTTTCGGCTTTTAGAAGAAAGAAGAGAAAGGAATAATGGAGTTTTCGGCTTTTAAAAGAAAGAAGAGAATAATGGAGTTTTCGGCTTTTAAGAGAAAGAAGAGAAAAGAATAATGGGATTTTTGGCTTTTAGAAGAAAGAATAGAAAGAAAAGGTGGAAACCTTAAATGCCGAAAAATAAAGAAGAAAACCCTCCCTATTTATAGAAATTTCGGCACTTACCTATGAAAAACTGAAAGTGCCCTTCCTAATAACTAAAAATTAATCAAATAAAAAGGGAAAATTCGCACCCCTTTTGCATAAAAGAAACTGATTTCTTCACTTCTCTAGGTGATGGAATTTCGCCAACTCCTAGCCTTGTAGATAGCTCCTATCTTTTCTCCTTTTTTTTTCCTTCCATATTATCAACTATATTATCTACATTATCCCATTCACATAAATCCTCCTATTTTTGAGCCTTGTTGCCATCCACTCTACCTAACCCTAATGCCGAAATTTAGCTAACTTAAATTAAAAGAGTTGGGCTCCATGTAACTTAAATTTGGGCCCCTTACTCCCTTGTATGGCGTCACCTCCTTGCTCCCTAAGTGGCGCCATCGACCACCGGGCCACAAGCCCGCTTTTGATATTTTAAACTCGGATACCACCTTTTAAACCCTATAGTGCCCAAACAAAAATTTAACTAAGGCTTCAGCCCAATCCTGAGCCCAATTTGGACCCCTAATGCTCAAATTAACTCATTACACATATTCACCCATTAAATGCATAGGCCCAAAAATTCAGGATGTTACTTGTTTACTTATAAAATGTACTCTTTGAAACAGGTTCTACATGAACAGATTAAGTGAAAACTTCAATATATTTAGCCTATTCAAGTCTCATGTCTATAAGCATTTTTATTTTTCTTAAGATTAAACATTTTTATTTTTAAAGTAAGCTTCACCCAAGGTCATTAAAGTATTATTAAGTTTATGTTTTGGTCACTTAACTTCAAAAAAGTTATAAAATGGTTATTGAATTATTCAAAAGTTTTCATTTAAGTCACTAGGTTATTAAAATCGTTGCTATATGACCTTTTCTATTAACACTGTCTGCACCAATCAAAAGCTCCCCTTCTCTTTTACAGTTTAGTATTTTTCGTGAAATAGCTTTAGACATCACAAATTTAGGAACCAAAATCCAAACAGCTTTCTTCTTCGATCTCTGACACTGATAATCAGATTGACTTAGATCTAAGGTATGTTCTTCTTCTTGTCAATGGGTATTGACCCATCGTACCGATCATTGAATCGTTGCTTAGAGCTCACTAGCCTGGATTTAAAAAAAAAAAAAAAAACTTAACAACCCCATGACTTAAATAAAAATTTTTTTAGTGACTTAATTGAAAACTTTCAAATAGTTCAATGACCATTTTGTAACTTTTTAAAGTTGAGGGACCAAAAACATAAAATTTCTAATAGTTTGGTGACCTTGAATGTAGTTTACCCTTATTTTTATTTTATTAAAATACTCCAACAACCTACTAGCATTGAACTTAAGGAAAAGTAGATTATTGTTGAAGATTTTGAACCACCGATTAATTTCACCGGGAAATAATTGTATGAAGCAAAGACGTCATATAATTTTGTATCCCTTACCAATTATTTAAAGTCATTTCGACATATTTTTTTATGTCATTAACACATCATTTTAGTAATTTTTTAAACCTAAACCCTGAACCTTGGACCCTAAACCCTGGGTCCAGGGTGCTAGGTCCATGGTCCAAGGTCCAGAATCCGGTGCCTAGGGTTTCAAGATCTAGGGTCCAGGGTCTAAGGTCTAGGATTTCAAAGTCTAGGGTTCAAGGTCCAAGTTAAAAAAAATTATCAAAATGATATGTTAATTACATGAAAAAAAATGTTAAAATGACATTAATTAATCGATAAGGTATACAAAATAAGGTGGGGTATCTGTTTCCTTTACTTTACTAATAACACCATATTATTCAAAACTCATCAAAATACTTTTTTTTTCTTCTAAATGGTTTTCCTCTCTTAAATTACTAATTCATTACTGAAATTTCCTTATTTTTACTCGATTTGCCAGGAATCTTTTCTTCATAAAACATTGATTTCGTTACCATTAGAATAACATCCATAGATATAACCAGACATCAAGCATCAGGAATCGAGTATTATTATTTTATGACAACCCAAGTCTCGTATCCTAGGAAAGACAATTACTACAAATTCAAGGGTCTGGAACCAGAACGAAGTTATCCGCCGGGAAGAAATGGCAGACACCGGGCGTTCCTGGCTCAATCCCCAGCACACGAAACGACACGTGGTTACGGTTCCATTGCGTAGTATCCTTGTGACAAACAGCCACCGCGGTCACCTTATCTCCGTTCTCACCGTCCAATGATACCTTAAACACCCTGTTTTCAGTCACTTGGCTATGGCAATACAGGACAGCATAAGGGTAAGGCACGGTGTGACAAGCCACCATCATCGGAGCTGGTATCTCTTCTGGTGTTGTTAAAACAGTATAGTTTTGGAAAAGGGTGCTTGACTTGGTAAGATGCTCCGTTGCGAGGGTCTTGAAGCGAGTGTTGGATCCGAAGATACTGCTCGCAAATTCCAGCATGGATTCTAAAGAAGTAGCGCAGAATTTGGTCTCCCCTTTGATTGCTTGACCTTCGCATTCTCTAAGTGTAGCTTCCATTGCTTTAGCCTGCGGAGAGTCTCGCGAGAAAGAGAATAATCGAAGCAGGTTAGGGAGTTCTTTCAATGAGAAAGCAATGGAGTCGGCTTCTTGTCTAGGCAAAAACCGAGGGGATTTTGAAGTGTCTTTCTTACGAAAATAGATCGGCATTGAGTTCCCAACTTTGAGATCTTTCAAGGTGAAAAACACCATCACTGATAGATCCATGTGATCCATGTGAGATAATGGATCTACCCTTGATTGAACTGTAGTGCCATCATCTTCAGTTTGCCGATCATGATCCATGCTATGGAGCCTCAGAACACTGTTCCCTTTGGAGATTAAATCATCAGCCATCTCCTCGGTTCCACTTCCATCGCCATGCTGCAAAAAGGTCAACGGAATAAGTTCTAAACATAAAACATCTTAAACTCCTTAAGTTTTAATGTATAAATATATTACCATGACAAGTAGGAGAAGAAGGAGATGAAAGCTGAAAGAAACAGATTTCATGCTCATTCTTGTCTACAAATTTCTTCCACTTTAAGTCAAAGACGACATAGAGATGGATATATAAAATTCAGACCATATGGTTGATAACTAGTGATCAACCCAATGCTAGGAAAATGTTAACGGGTAGTACCTATTAAAATGATAGTTCGAAAACAAATAAACGTAATCAATGACTTGTGTTTACATTAAAAAAAATATTTATGGATTAAATCATCTCGACCGTGAAGAATTCATTAATTTATTTTAAAAATATTAAAAGATAAATTTATTGTGTTTTAATTTTTTTTATTTCATATTTTTTAAAAGATTTAATTTTTTTTTATTTTTAAAAGTGTTAAATAAATTATAAAAATTATTTAATATATTTCTTAAAATTAAGGGTGAAATATGATTAATTTGTTTGATAAATATAGTTTTTAAAAATTTAAAATTAAAATATTTTTAAAAAATGTTAAATAAAATAATATAAAAAAATTCAAAAATTCTACGTTTAAGTGATAATACCTTTTAATCTACTTAAGGGGGATTGATAAACTGATATCATCGTCTTTTGCTGAAGATTTCGAACCGAGACCTAACACTTCGTCTTACAAAGGCGATGATGCTGGTCTTAAAGGACAGAAATAATCATTCGCTAACGATTTTGATCCACAGAAAGCGAAACAGAAGTACCATTGGCTTAGACCCACATCTTCCAATAATTTCGTCATCAGATCGAGTGTTGTACTCTTGCGTGTGAAGCAGCCTTTTTATAAAAATGACCCTTTTTTTATTAATTACAAAAATAATCTATTTTTTTTTAATTAAGAACATAAATAATCTAAAATGAATAGTGAGTATGACTAGTGCCAATGAAATTAGCGTCACGATCCTACCATGTTAGCCAATGATTGGTCGGTAGAATAAAAGAACAATTTTTTTAGGTGGTGCCAATATATTTAGCTCACCCGTATAAATATCCGTATTTCATAAAAGACAAAAAAAATTTGAGTGATGCCAAATAGATTGGCGTCACTCATGTCAACTTTTTGATGGTGCCAATTAGATTAGCGTCATTTATCCTCAACCTTTGCTTCTCCGTCATTGATCCATGATAATAAAATATTACAGTTTAATCAAAATTGAACTATAAATTTTAAAAATGTTAAAAAAAAATTTATCATGTTTTAGTTTTTTTTGTTTCATCATTTTTTAAAAGATTCTAAACATTTTTTTTTAATATCAAAGTTTAACTTTACCATATATTGTAATTTTTCAATTTTGAGGGTCAAGATCTTTACCTACTCCGCCTTTACTCCTTTTATAGAGTTTAAAGCTTAATTCAGTTGGTGCGTACAATTTATCTTTAAAAAAATAAAATCAAATAAAATTTTCACATTTGAATTTCAGAAATTTATATAAAATAAAATGAAAGAACCATTTTGATTATGTGCAAAATTGGTTACATTTTGTAAAATGTCAAATCAAACAGTGGAACAGCAATTATTGAGTAAAGCCAAAATGCATACCTAATTGAGCCTACCATATTATATTTCTATCTATGCATTTTTTTCTATTTATATTTTAAGGTTTAAGGTTGATTTTTGTTTTTAAATTATATTATTTTTGTTATAAAATAAAGAGAAATATAAAATAAACATAAAAAATAAAAGGATGATTCAACTTGAGATATTTAAAAAACATGTACATGCCCCTATTTATAAGGTCCCAACTACCATAGGTTACAAAACTCTAATAAATATAATTTAAGGTACCCTGTAAATTTTTAGGGGTTACAAGAGTTCCAATAAAATGAATTCTTGGGGGTTATGGGAGATATATGGACATTCATTTTACAACACTCCCCCTTGGATGTCCATCAATGAAAAATGTGTCTCGTTAAAACCTTATTAGGGAAAACCCTGTGGGATAAAAAACCTAATGAAAGAAAAAGAGTACACAATCTCCTATTACAAGTTGCCTCGTTAAAAAACTTTTACTAGAAAAATTCAATGGGACAAAACATTGGTTAAAGGAAAAGAGTGCAACGTGTTTTTGACTCCCCTAAAGACAATATCACATTACATCTTTGAGTCGACGTATTTCAATCTTATGTAGTAGTATTTGAAACGTTGAATTTGACAATGCATTGATAATAAAATCTGCTAAATTATCACTAGAACGAATTTGTTAAACTTCTCTATCACATTCCTTTTCAAGATCATGGTTGAAGAATAATCTTTGTGAAATATGTTTCGTTCTGTCACCTTTGATGTAACCACCCTTCAATTGAGCTATATGTTGCATTATCTTCGTATAAGATACCTGATATTGTTGGATATGGTGCCCTGAGTGTAGTATATTCGTTTGTAAACTTGTATTTTTTTCGAGCAGATTGATTAAAAAAAAATTATTGATTACATTAATATACTTTGTATAATTGTTCTCACATGGTTTTTGCACGCAAAGCAAAATGGAAGCAAATATTATTCATTGGTTGTCTAAATATTTAACTAATATTAAGTGGTATTACATGATCGAATTGTAGTACGAAAAGACAGTTTGTATTAGTAAACAAACCTAAACATGTCCTTAGTTTAATCGAAAATGAGCAAATCGATTGAAAGACTAATATGTTTTCTATCAACTCCAATTTGGGAGATGTCTTGTCTTAGACATCGGAGTAGATGACTCTTAGAAGATAGAGACATAAGACTGACAGTATATTGGACAAGACCCAAGCAGAATAGATCTTGAATCCATTTATAGATTTATTCACTTGAGACTTTTATAGTGTGGCATACCTAAATCCTGTGTGAATGGCGGACTATGTATGCGTGACTCGTACACTTTGATGTAAGTAAAAGCCTGAGTTCAAATAGATAAAGAATCGAAAACTGGTGTGTTGGATGTACGACTTCTATAGTACGTAGCGTCATTCACAACAATGAAATTCACAGCCCAAAACATGAGTAAATGATATTCTCTCATTGACATTACATGGTTGATGAAAAGTAAACGTGGCCACGAGTCATTCGTTTTTGTGATAAATGACTTGATCACTATTTGATAGAATTAACTTTTCATAAAAGAATATATAATGATCAACATAAGATAAAATAAAATGAAACAACCATTTTAATCATGTGCAAAATTAGTTGCTTTTTGTAAAATGTCAAATCAAGCTGTGGAACATTAATTTTTGAGTAAAGCCAAAAATGCATACCTAATTCAGCCTAATTGAGCCTACTATATTATATTTCCACCTATGCATTGCCTCCTATTTATGTTGATTTTTGCTTTTAGATTATATTTATTTTCTTTTTTATTGAAAAGGGATTGTATGAAATTGTGATTTTTTATTTTTATTTTATCATACTTGAATTATCATTCTGTTTAATTTTTTTTTATATCACTTCATCAGACCGAGTGTCTCTACTCTTGTGTGCGAAGCTTCATCTTTTATATTTGTGAAAAATATATTGGGTTATTATGAATATATGATTTGGTGATCATTATTATTACAATCGAAAGGCAAAGGAACTGTTGTTCATAATAATTTTTGTGTCTCATCTCTCAAAGGAATCTGATAATGACAAGTAGGAGAAGAAGAAGGAGATGAAGGTTGAAAGAAACAGATTTCATGCTCATTCTTGTCTACAAATTTCTTCAAGCTATTTTTTTCTCCTCTTACAAAGACAACATAGAGATGGACATATAAAAATTCAGAGCATATGGTTGGTATAACTAGTGATCAACCCAATGCCAGAGGAAATATGTTAATAAATTCACTTAAAAAGAATCATCTCCATGCAAACTAAATTTATTTCGGTAGCTATTGCTTGATATTTGATGTTATCAGATTCATCAAAATAGTGGCAAATTGAGTACAAGGAAGTTGATATTTAGCCATTAAAGTTTATGCTATGCTGTAAATAAACGTGTTATAGAAGTATAATTTGCAACAATTTATGAGCACGTATATTTGCAAATTGTTCGTATATCAACCAACTTAGTGACATTAGATCAAATGCGTGTTTGGTTGAGTAGAAAAGTGAGAAGAGAATAAGTGATCATTTTTCATCGTAATGCATAAAAATCGTTTCTCCCAAATTAGAATTATAAGAGAAGAGAAAATGAGATTGGCGTGTAAAATAATTCAGCCAAAATTACTTTTTCTTTTAATTTTTTCATCTTTTCTTTTAATTTAAGGGATTAGGCTCAATTGACATGAATATTAATACTAATATAAGAGGACGTGTATTCAAATGTATTGAAATGCATTATGATGGATTTAACAGTCATTTCGTGAGATATGAGATGAATAATAAAATGGACCAAATCTTTTAAAGTAATCGATAAATGGTTGCATGTCTTCATCCAAATTAATAATGCCATAATCAGTTACTGTCTGATATAGATTGCCTTTCTATTTGAATCCTATATGATAACAATTATTGCATAGAATGCGACAAAATCTGTCCTTTGCTCCAAATTTAAAATTTAACCAAATACGTAGATAGCAGCCGAGGTATGACCACTCGATTTGCCTTATAAAATCGTGTATCATATGCCCATTAATTTTGATTACGACTCAAATATACTACTAGTATAATATTATTTTAATACATAAATATCAAGATCAAGGTAAGACACATTATAATTTTAAGGCGAAAATACGAGTTTGAATCTTAGAAATTTCATTGTTAAAAGGGATAATTATAGATTTCTAAAAAGATTAGTCTTCATACACCGTGTTGCAGCATCTAGAATGTGTAACTAACACTAACAATTTCCTCCTTTCATCATTTTTATAGTAGCATGTCAAATCAAACATGGGCAAGAACATGCAAAACCTGATTGAGACTGGTATGTTATCTTTCCACCAATGCATTGTCTCACCTTTATAATTATAAATTCAACAATGATTTTAGGTGGGGGAATAAGATCTACCCTAGCAAAGAAAACAAATAATTGAGATTTAAAAGGAAAAAATCATTTCCCCATGCTTTTATTTCAGTAGAGCTTGCTTGATATTTGTTATCTAGTCATGAAAATCTATAAACCACCTTGAATAAAATTTGGTTTTTATTTAGAATAAAAGTTTTATTATCAAATAACATTTTACTATTTATAAATTTGGTTTCAACCTGACTCAATTCAGGCTATTCAAATAGGTACAGGTCAGTTAAACAATATTTTTATAGCTATTGGGGTTATAGATTTTCAATTTATGAGAGGGAGTATGGGATCTGTAGTAGGCAAAAAAACCATCCGTTTGGTCGAATATGCTATTGATAATTTTTTTTTTTACCTCTTATTCTAGTGTATACTTCCGAAAGAGCACAAATATAAAAAAAAATTTGAAATTGATACAAATAACTAAAATATCTTCCACATTATATAATTATCAATCAAATAAAAAATTATTTTATATATCAATTCTTACATCAAACACATCTAATTTACCACAATACCAGTCAACTTTTTAATTTGTTTACTTTGTAAAATTAAAATCAACCATAATAGCAAAAGTTGATGTACTAGAAAACAAGACATTACA
The DNA here is from genome assembly GCA_025698515.1 of Gossypium sturtianum. Taxonomy (NCBI): domain Eukaryota; kingdom Viridiplantae; phylum Streptophyta; class Magnoliopsida; order Malvales; family Malvaceae; genus Gossypium; species Gossypium sturtianum. Next base: position 2,973,057 of record CM046946.1, on the reverse strand, counting down.
ATCAAATGAGTTGTTTATCTATCATATCATTGACCATTTTATTGAACAAACTTTTGGCCTAAATCAATGATCATATAAACCCACCAACTCTTTTTAAAATTAATCAACATCCATCTTCTTGCATATGTTTTTTGCTGAAATTGCTAAATAATGTCACAATCTCGGTTACTATTTGATTTTGATATGAGATAAAATCTTCACCCTTGCTCCGAATTTTGTTATTATTAATATTTTCTTAAATATATACTTAGATATCCATCAAGAAGAGATAATTTGATTTCCAATCGAGTTTTAATTCGATTGGCATTAGTAATGTTGTTAGTGTATAGGAGAACATGAGTTTGAATGCACTGAAGCGCATTATCCTCCTATTTAAGGGTTGGGAAGAGGCTATGAGTAGTTCTAGGCATTGTATCAAAAAGAACAAATATGATAATAACTTATAATGAGATTAATGTTAAAAAAAAAATTGACTTGCGATCAAAAATCCTTTTGAGTGTATGTGTTGATTCGACATAGACTTGATCATAGGTCGGGCTGGGTTTAGTTGGGTTGATTAAAATTTTAGGTCCGTTTTTTAGGTTTGGGTCCAATTCGGCCTAAAAAAGAGCTTAAAATTCTGCTCAAGTTTGGTTCAAATTAAAAATGCTAAACCCAAACCCGATTCGACTTGCCCGTATTAATTTTTTTAGATTATTTTTTATATAAAATTTAATTTAAAAAATATAATATATCAAATACACTAAAAACATTACAATAAATGTTTCTCAACAAATTTGAAAATTCATTAAAAAAATTATACTTAAATAACACTAAGATAGTTGCAATTTAGCAAACAAATGTCTCCAAAATAGTAGCAAAATTAACAATAAAACAAGAATAATATAAATTCCAAATAATAAGAACAAAATAGTAGCAATATAATAGCGAAATGGCAGCAAAACAGTAGCAAAATGAGAACAAAACAACAACAACAACAAGAGAAAGTTTAGGCTAATTCGGGTCGGGCCGAGTTAAAAAAAATCCTACCCAAGGCTCAACCCGTTTAGAAAACGGGTCTTATTGTTTGTCCAAACTCATTTTTCGAGCCTATATTTTTTTTTCAAATCATCCTACTTTTCGGGTGAGTCTTCGGGCCTGAGCAAGTGGCCCAACCCATGATCAGGTCTAATTAGATCTTATCATTTTATATTTTTTAGGTTTAATCTACAAGTTGGCGTTTAAATTATGTCATTTTTTTCCATTTTGGAACTATCTAAATTAGTGATAATGTGCTAAATTGACATATTTATTGTGCTTAATTTTGATATATTTTTAAATAAGATATAATTAATTTTGGGCTTATTATTTTAATTTTTGATTAGGTGTGGAGCAAACCCAAGAAAGTCAAGAATAGTAAAAAATGTGGGCCACCGAAAGATTTTTGGGGACAAGATCAACTAGTGAACATACAAGACTCAAAATATTTTTATTTTATTTGGGGATTTATTTGTAAAAATAATATTTTAATTTTTTTATTAGGATAATATTTTAATTTTGTAGTATTTTAATTTTTTCTATTTTTGATGACTCTTTAATGAGAAATTATTCTATGGATTCTTCCCACCATATTATTTATGGTCTGTTTTTAATTATTTAATGATATTTCATCAATTTTTTCCATGTCATTTACATATAATTTTGGTAATTTTTACCCTAAACCCTAAATCATGAATCTTAAATTTCAAACCCTAAATCATAAACACATAACTCTAAACCCTAATAATGACCTTGAACCCCAAATCCTAAATTTCAAACCCTAAACTAGTTCAAGTTTGAGAGGTCATGTTTGGAGTTTAGGGTTCATGATTTTGAGTTTGAGGTTCAAATTCGGGGCCCATGGTTCGGGATCAAGGTTTAGGATTCGAGGTTCAAGTTCAAGGTCGGGGTTCAAAGTTCAAGATAAAAAAATTACTAAAATTATATGTCAATGGCATGGAAAAAAAAATACTGAACTATCATTAAATAATTGGAAAGAGACCATAGATGATGTATGGAAAAGGTTCATAAAATAAATTTTCCTCTTTAATACTAGATTAGAGAGTTTTAAGTAGAACTAGGTTATTATATTTTTAATATATAATTATATATTGCATAGAAGGATTCTTGAAGAGGTTGGTCCTTAGAACAATTACAAACGTCGTTTCACATCAGAAAAGATCACATGCATTTTCAAAGAGTAATTAATCTTCTTCTTCAATAATCTAGGGTTGCTCAAGGCGACTAACATTCCTCACTTCAACTTTAGGTTGTCCAAAAGAAAAAGAAATTCTAGGTTACAAAAGAGATAAATCGTGGTGAACTGATAAAAGCAAACCTTGACGAACTGAATTCACCAAACCAGTTAAAAACCCACCCATTTGCTCATTGCTGCTGCCAGTAAGGGTTTCTTCACTGTTTCTTAACTTCAAACAACAGGTCTTGGCACCGACACTGCCAGTAAGGGCACACACTTAGACTTACATTATTTGACTAATATGCAAACTGTTGGTCCTAAATGATGTCGAAAACTGTAAGCTGAAGTAATGGAGATGATTGAGCAAAATGATGGGCTTCGTTTAACGTCGTCAACTTTTAACCTGCAAAAGAGAGCCAGTCTTTGACTGTAATTATGAAAATAGCAACTAATAGAGAGAAAAACGTTTCAAGTTTAAAAGAATGGAAACTTCAGCACACTTCCAATTGTTGCTGCTGGTTGATGCTCCAACATCCACATTGTTGCCACTAGTGAATGTGAATTGTTTAATGGTAGATAGTTTTTAAGGTTGGATGGTTTAATTATTTAATTATTTTACTATTTTTATTATTAATAAAATTTTTGATTGAATTAGGGAGATCGAGTGTCAACTCCGTTAGAAAATTACTACTATACCCTTTTATTAAACGACACTTATTATTATTTCGATGGTTTTTTTTATCTTTTCATACTCTTATACAGTTTTTAAATAAAAGAAATAAAAATTAACATGTCTAAGGATAGAACCTATGTTTAAATTATAAATTATTTATTTATCACTACACTAATAATAATTCTTTATAAAATGGCTTTACAAATATCTTTATAAATCTCAGAATAACTAAAAAAATTTAAGATAAATTTTCAAATCAGTCAAACTAATCTCCACGAAACAAGGGGTCCGATTTGCTTGATTTAGATTGAATCACTCTTAAAAAGTTTGTTGCTCCATAAGATGGATCTTCAAATATGAATCAGCATACGTCCACAAAATCATCTAAGTCATTACCCTCTAACTCTAAAAATGGCAAGATATGTTGCCTATCACAAGGTCGTCGTAGTACGACCACTTAAAATACTTGCCTCAACCATAGAACATCTACCAAGATTAAACAAGCATTTCATATTTTAAGCATAGACCCATCTTTATAAAGTAACATTTAAATTCATCTTAATCTACCCAAATCTCATCAAGGGTTAGTTCTCTATTGCTGTTGCAGTCGAAAAATGCTTTTCAAAAGTGTGGTAGAAAAGTGTTGTGAAAAGTTTTTAATGTTCTCCATTGCTGTCAAAAATTACAGTTGAAAGTTAAAGTATTCTATTTAGCCATGAAAATAGAAAGTAAAAATTTAGGTGAGGTATATGATATTTAAATAATTTAATATAATGATATAAAATATAAATTAATCTAATTTTTTATAGACATTTTAAATAGTTAATATAATTAAGAGTATTTTGATAATTTTCACTCTTAGACGCAAAAGCCAAAAACACTTAAATCCTGACTTTTTCATTTGGGTAGAAAAACACTTTTCCACTGCACTTTTGATTACAAAAACCAAATATTCTTCATTGCTTCTACGGTGTTAAAAGTGTTTTTCCATTGCAATGGAGAACGCACCCTCAAATCAATTATCCTTAATATAATGATATAAAATAAGAATCCTTGAAAAGTAATCTTACTTAATTCAATCTCTTCTTCAGTAATAAATACAAGATTGACTGCACAAAATCCTCAAAAAGATGCAAACAAATAATTAAAATATTTTGATTAAACATGCCAACAAATAAGCCATGTGTCTGGCACAGTGATTACCGCAGTGTCACTTCCATTTACACATATACAGACACTTCAAAAACTTGACTCAACAAAAACAACACAAGAACGATTGACTATGACGCTCAAAAGCACACTATCTTATATATAAGTCTCACCTTCAAATTTGAGATAAGCATCCCTTCAAATTGTTTTTTTGAACAATCTCATTATAGATTCTAATTATATTTGTTTTTTTTTTGACACAATATCTAGAACTACCCATAGCCCCTCCCTAATCCATAAATTGGAGGATAATGCGCTTCAACACACTTGAACCCACATCCTCCTACATTAATAACAATGTCCATACTAATCGAGCTAAGACTCAATCAACTACCCTTCAATTTTAAATTAAAACAATTTCAGTTAAATTTATCAAATAAAAGTCTCCATTATCCTCCTTAAAATTAAAATCTCAATCATATCTAGTTCCATTTACATACGAAATTTACCTACAGATGTTACCTAAATACACTTTATGAAATAATTAACTCAAAAACGTGATTCAACAGTTAAAACAATAGTAAGTAATTGTTTGATAACCTATTGTCAATTGTAGAGGTGATCATGGGCCGGGCCGGGTTCGGGCCAGGCCCAGACAAAATTATGGGCCCGTTTTCTAGGCCCGAGCCCGGCCCGATCCGAAATATGGGCCTAAAAATTTGTCCAAGCCCGGCCCGAAAGAAAATTGATAAACCCGAGCCCGGGCCATATTAATTTTTTTTTAGTTTTTTTCATTAAATAAAATTTTTTAAAACAAATATTAAAACAAAAAAAACAAATAAAAAATATGTAAATTTTTTTTTAGCTTTTTCATTAAATAAAAAATTTAAAACAAATATTAAAACAAAAAAACAAATAAAAATATGTAAATTTAAAAGTATATTTGATTAAAAATAAAATATATATTTAATATATAATTGGGCGGGGCCGGCTCGAGCCAAAAAGTTTTACTGAGAGCCCGCCCGCGTTTTAAACGGGCCTCGCTTTTTTTGCCCAAACCCATATTTCGGGCCTATATTTTTACCCGAACCCTCCCATTTTTCGGGCGGGCCGTCGGGCCGGGCCCGGGTCAATTGCGAATAAAAAGAATATCTTTCCATGAAAAAGGACACTAAGCTAAAAACAAAACGACCCCCATCAGGTTTTCAGGAACATTTGTCAATTTCCACAATTACTAGGAAATATGTTTAATGAAAGTAAATAATCATAGTGAAATATTGCAGTTCACATCATCTTTCAAACATTAATCATACATTCAAAAACAATGTATTTCATAAAAACTTTTATGTATAAAATACTTAAGAGTAGATGTCAAGCTGAGCTAATTTGATTTTCCATAGAAATTTTTTAAATAAAAATTTGCAACAACCAATTAATAATATAATAATAATAATACTTATCTCACTATTCAATTATTAATTAAGGGACAAAGGAGATAATAAAAATTAATTTCTCTACAGAACTATGATGTTAGTGAAATATTAAAGAATTCATGATTTGTTTTCTACATATAGGGAGGGTTATTGCATATTGAGACCACAAGTGTAGTACAAGTTGATGTCCAACTATCAATCTTTAGGTTTATTGCATTAAATAAATCATGAAATCTTTCCTTCCTTTTTTTGCATACCTCTCACTTCTCCTGGTAAGCTCTTGCAATTTTGTAGGTATTTTTACATACATATATATTGTTAATTGTATGGTTAATTACATATACTTTTATATGGATTCAGTTTGTAGACACCATTGCAGCAGCTAGGAAAGATGCTGGAGAGTACTGGGGAGCTGTAATGAAAGATCAGCCTATGCCTGAGGCACTCCAAGAGCTTGTTCGGATTGAGGCTGCCGTTGTCAGCCCCGACGAGAAAACCAAGTGCCATACATCAGGTAACATTGAGCTTAAGGAAGAAAAGATTATTGTTAATGAGGAGTTCGAACCAAGGCCAAACATTTCAGCTTACGGTGATGACGCTAATCTAAAAGGAGATAAATCATCATCTTTTGCTGAAGATTTTGAACCGAGACCTAACATTTCGGCTTACGGGGGCGATGATGCTGGTCTTAAAGGACAGAAAGAATCATTCACTAAAGATTTCGATCCAGAGCCAAATATCTCCGCTTACAATAACTAATTAAAAGCGAAACCAAAGTACCAGTGGCTTAGACCCACATCTTCCAATAATTTCGTCATCAGATTGTGTGTTGTACTCTTGCGTGTGAAGCTTTATGTTTTATATTTGTGAAAAAAATAAGTGGGTTGTTATGAATATATATGATTATGTGACCACTATCATTACAGTAGAATGGCAAAGGAACTGTTGGTGTTCGTAGTAATCTCAGCTTGTAACATCTCTTTCAGCACTCAATTTCATTTAAGGGTATGCACTTTCTTTTTCTCTCTTTTTCGGTTCAACATATTGGGATCTTGGTGATGTTAACTCTTTGGAACATCAAATCAGCTATTATTGCAACAATTATTTCCATGCTGATTGTCAATAGAGACAGAGAGAATACTTTGCAGGTCTACAGGATATATAAAAGAATAAGTATAAAAAAAATAATATTTACAATTCGATATTACATGTGATGATTAACATGATATATTATTATATGTTTCAACTACTCGTTGTATGTAATGATAAGATATATTACGCTCCCAAAAGAGAATGCAAGTTTAAACTTTAGAGATAACATTATTAAGAGGAATTATAAACTCCGAAATGAAAAATAGTAATAATAAAATATTGAGATTTACTCTACCACCTCTTGCAATTAATGCCATCCTCTAGAATGGGTCAGACCTTAAATCTAAAGGTTTGTTCAAATTTTGGTAAAAATATTAGGTTAGAAAAATGTGTTTGAGCAAAAAAATAAGCTCGTGGGAGGCTCGAGCCCGGCCTGGCCCATTTTCTAAATTTATATTATATAATATTATTTTTATATATTAAGTAATTTCTACCACTTAAAAATTAAATTTACAATAATAAACAATACTATAATGTAAACATGCTAAAAATGTTAAATTGCCTATATATAAAATTTTAATTAATAAAAAATAAAGTATTAAGTATTAAATTTGAAATTACATAAATATTTATAAAAAAAATTAAAAATAATATGGGTGGGCCTAAAATAGGCTCGAGTTAATCATTTACAAATATAAATAGCCTTGGTCAAAATTTAAGTCCATATTTCAAGTCAGGTCAAGTTTGGACAAATATAAAGTAGGCTAATATTATATTCATGATGTAACACACTATACCCCACCCGATCGCTAGGTCTGAGTACTAGATGCTACACTAACCCGAATGACTTAATCGGTACTTATGTTTCTGATTTAATTACATACTTAAACAACTTAAAATTTGAAAATCTAACTACTATTAAAACTCGTACAAAACTGGTGAATAATTCTTACGACCTTGGTTCCAACGTCTATTTACAATCTTTAGATTAAGACTCAAAAATGGAAATAGTCAACTTAAACCCTAAGGCGAGGCCTCTACAGGTGCCCCTCTATATAAATGAACAACTATCGTGCACCACTTAACTTTGACGGAGTCTAACATGGTTTCTCTTAATTCTCAAGTCTTTATCTAACATGCATTCAAGCAACAATTTTATAAGTTCCGGAGAACTTAGAGAAATTTGCACATAACTTTATGTAAACATGCATGTATCTTAAAAAATTAAAGTGTCTGGCTCAAAATTAAACTCCCTAAATTTCGTAGGAGGATTTGTGAACTTAGTCGGCAAGACCAGTGCCTTAGTTACTTTAAGTCGTTCATTGGCGGACATGATCCCTAATCTGGCCATAACCTTGATTTCTCATTGGGGCCTCACCCCATCTATCGCTGATCTATATCCTTAATACTCATATTCTTCTCTCTTTTCTTTTCTTTTTTTTTTACCAAAAGACCTTAAAAGGTTGAACCTCAATTAATTGCATCAAAAATTACATAATCATGAATTTCCTTAGGATAATTCATGTTAAAATTCCAAGAGCAATTGTTTTTAAGTGCAAAATTACATATAAAATCAGCAGTTTAGTTGCAACTCCGATTGCCCACTTAACGTCAACCAAAGAAAAATTTTTCAGCTTCATGCACGCTTTGTCCACACAATGCCCCAAAATGGTAATGTTCCGCCCTCTCCTTTTAATTCTTTTCACCAAACTAGCGCAGTCAGACTCGGAGACCACCTTCACGATATTTAAGTTCCCTGCCACATTCATACTTTCTTCGAAAGCAGTCAATTCAACCCACTCACTGTCCATCACCGCTTCTTTAGAACCCCCACTCCCGCCTAAAACAAATCCATCGTCATCCCTAACAATCACGCCAAAACCCATCCTACCATTAGAAACAGTGGCATATCAAAGTTGACTTTGGCAAAACCATGAGAGGGCTTCTCCCATTTCTTACAAGCAGGGGTGATGGGAAGCATCGGCTTATTAACAAGGTTATGGATGCAGAAATCCTTACTCAAGGTGATGGTTCTCTCCCATATAACACTCGCCTCCTCTTCCTTGCCGTGAAAAATGAAGTTGTTCCTGTTATTCCAACTGTTCCACAGTAGAGTAATGAAGTCAGCATAGCCTTCTTGTCAAGCAATCACATGGACTCTTCCAACCAGTCGATATAGCTCTCATAGTTGTTATTTATCAACCTACCATCCAGGCCACCACAAGAAAGGATAACACAAGCCGAATGGCAGTTTTTAAGGGCATGGATTAGAGTTTCATTACCAGCCCCGCAACGATGGCACTCTTTATTCACATTTTGACGAATAGAGGCTATCTTAACATTTGTAGGAAGAATATCATGGCCTAGTCTCCATGCGAACACTCTAACTTTTGGAAGGGTTTTTAAGTTCCAGATGGCCTTCCAAAAGAGACGATGAGGTCCCAAACCAATCCTTTGAAAAAGAAGCCACACGAGTACGCCGACTTTGACGTGTAAAAACCATGTTGATTATGGAACCAAACCTGACAATCTTTTGGACCGTTTGAAATGATAGGCAGGTTGCAAATCCGGTCCCCCATGTATTTACTATAACTTTGGCGCCCCAATTTTTCGGCTGACCCTTTATCGACTTACAAATTAGGATTTTATCCTTTCCATCCTCCTCTACATCTGCTTAACCAAAATGAATTTTATGACTTCTTGGGCGAACTCTTATCGAAGAAAGTCATGATTACTATCTCGTTTAGGGAATTTCTCCCTCCTTTCACACATGGATAAGTTAGGACGCTTCTTAGGCTCCATTTGTCATTGCCCTTAGCGGATCCCCTAGGTATCCAAATATCTTGTGTTCCCAAACACGCCAAGTCCATCCTGTTAAATGCTTGGTTGCTCAAGTCCCTTTGCAACTCCTCCTTTATACTTTAGCGAATTTTCTGGTTAAGCTGCGGACTTTACATGCCGCCATAACCGAGTTATGTTCTTACTCAAGAAATTCCATGTTTAATGTCCTGGCAGACTATCTCACATTTTATGTCCTGGTGGATTATCTCGTGTTTACTATCCCAGTGGACTACCAGAGGCGAAGCCAGGACAATTTTTTAGGGGGGCCGGATGAAATTTTAATTTTTTATAGTTTATATCTTTCTAATTTGTAAAGGATTAAATCAAATTTTTATAATTTTAGGGGGGGCCAAAGTGCAATTTTATCTTTACTAATTTAAAATTTTTAAAAAAATTCAAGGGCCTAAATAGCAATTTTACCTTTTAGGGGGGCCGAGGCCCATGCCAGCCCCCCTGGCTTCGCCCCTGTGGACTACCCCCGTATTTACTATCCCGACAGACTCTACTAGTTGCTATAGTCGAACTATGGTCTTACACTTTACAATTCACGTGTTTACTGTTTCGGAGGACTCTATTGGTTGTCATAGCCGAGCTATGGTCTTACACCTTAAACCTTTTTGAGGTGTCACCGCGAAGGACCTTACCGCCGTTGCGATGTCGCCCCATAAAGCTTGTTGATCGTCGTCACAGTGTTGCTCTATGGAATCTAATAATAGTTGTCACGGTGTCACCCCGAAGGACCAATCGATATCAATCCATTCCTTATTTAAACTTGATGCTCGAACATCGAAGTGTCCCCTCCGGAAGGCCGGGAGTTTCGCACATCATGGTTTGCACCCAACAACACCGTATGGTGGAATCTTAACGGAATTCCATTTCCCTATCCATTTATCCATTTGATAAGCTATAAAAGTAACATTTTTTAATCCCATTCTTAATGCGTTTTTGGATGATTAATTTTGAAAATTAGTGAATTTGATGTTCCTAATCTTTTAAATTCATGTTTTTATACTTAGGAGAGCATTTAGGAGTGAAAGGAGCGAAAAACAAGTCAAAATTGGACAAATAGAGCTATTTTTAGGATCCACACAGCCTGAACATTTCCACACGGGCTAGCCACACGCCCATGTGCCAGCCTGTGTCGATTTCGCACCCTACTTCCCAAATACGCGGAAAAACCCAATTTTTAGGCTTTCTGAGCATTCTAAAGTCTATAAATACCAATTAGAAGAAGACCTAAGGGGGAATTCAAAGAAGATTGAAGAAAACACTCGAGGAACGCCATCAGAATCAACTCAGAAGCGGATATCCCTCAAGATCGAAGATCCCCATTTAATTTCTTTCGAAATTTTATTGAGTTTCTTTACGTCTTGTGGTTATCCTAACTTTAAGATGTTTCTATTCAGGATTATGAACTAAATTCCCTAGATACCTAGGGAGGATGAAACCTATTGATAATACTCTAAAATGACATACTTTTATGTGTTAATTGCATATATATTTTTAGTATGATTCTACTAATTTGTGCTTTTTATGGTTTTTTATATTATAGGGACTAAATTGAAGGCAAAAGGAAATTTAGGGAAAAAAGTGTGAATTTAAAGATAAAATGGGCTAGCATAGTGGTGCCAAAAATACAAAATGTGAAAGACTTGGGGGCAAAAATTTAAAGAAGAGATTTATAAACATAAGACTCTATTTAAATTTGAATTTTATTAGGATTATTGTTAGGATTATTCTTTATATTTAATTTCAGCTTTTATATTTATTTATCTTTTAGAGTTTAAATAGGAACAAACTAAGTTTTCTATGTACTATAAATAGGGGATGGAGTGACACAAATTGACACTCATCTTTTCTAGAAAAACTCCGTCTCCCTAAAGCTCTTGGCTTTTGTTCATTTTATTATTCAATAAAATTTCATTTGATTAAACTTATTTTTTTCCCAAAAAGCATAACCCACTAAACTCATCGAACCAAAGGTGGTCGAGATTCCTCAAAAAAGGTTCATGAGGCTTAGAATCCGCACTTAGCCTTCTCAACGAGTATCCATCGTTTCTTCGCATTACGGGACTGACGCTTTCGTCCATGTCCTTCCAAAAGTGATCTTTTCATCTTGTATAAAGGCGGTCGCTTTGTATGTTTTGGGAAGGTTGCACAGCTGGTTCATTAGCCTACTGCGTCAGTGGTTGTCGAGCCCAAGAGACAAGATGGCGTGGCATTCGCCATTGAGAAGTGATGATCTAGTGTAAGACGGTCCCACAAAAGCGACGGTTGGTTAGAGTCAGGTTCCTCTAAATCGTAAAGCTAAAATCTAAGTGGAGCTGGTGGTCGTAGGCGTCCTCTTCCACTATAACTGACTTATTCTGTCATGAGAAGGATCACCCTAAAACTGAGGATTGAACCCAAGGAGGATCGAGACAACCGGAGGCTGAAATCTCTCAATCAAAGAACTTCTTTTCTCAATTATGTTTCTATTTACAATTTTGATTTCAATTTATACAATTTCAGCCCCTCCATATTTTTAATTCTATTTTTTTTTCAGGTATGCCGCTTTTTCTTGGGCATGACTGTGCTCGGGATCTCGAGGAACACGAAGTTGTGCAAATCCAGTCCCTGAGGATTTGACCCTACTTCCCTTATACTATTATTTTTCGTTATTTCATAGGGATAGGTTATTTTTTGTGCTTTCAACGACACACCACCTATGATAAATCTTATTATTTGATTTCTGATTTACATGATAAATACTTTATTCTTTTTCTCAATTATGTATGCTTATTTCTTATTTTAATATTTTCGAAATATTAATTCATGTTTAATGTGCTTATTTCAGTAGAGCAAAAGTCCTTGTTTAATAGTAGATCTAGTATAATTGAGTGGAGTTGCATGCAATCCTAGAAATAAGATGACATAAATCTACCAGATTAGAGTCAAATCTAATAGGGGAATCTATAGATCGAGTTACTGCGACAATAGGGGTTTTAATTAGAAAGAGATTTTAATTAATCAACCTAGAGTCAGTTGTTCTTACTCTTGAAAGAGATATTAACATTATTTAGGGATTTCTAGGGATCAAGACACAAGTGAATAAATCTTTTAACTCGGATTCATAATAATAGGTGAAGTCTAGGTGGATTCTTTCCTGGGTATTGTCTATCTCATTGGTTATCTTTGATTGTTTTCCTATTTCATTCTCTGTTGCGTTCTTAGTTAAATTAGATTAGTAAATCTAGAATAAAAACAATCACTTCAATTTATTGGCTAAATAATAAGAAGACGGTAATTACTAGTACTTTTAGTCCTCATGGATACGATATTCCCTACTCACCATAGCTATACTATTGTTCGATAGGTATGCTTGCCTTTTTCGTATTCATAGTTAGTTTTGTGACCATCACTATTCCTTCAGTTTTCCATAACTACCTTGATGCTCGAACATCGAAGTGTCCCCTCTGCAAGACCCAGAGCTTCGCACATCACGATTTGCACCCAACAACACCGGATGACAGTATACAGAGTGTCCATTCCCAGTCTGAACTTCATCTAACCAACCAATAATCTCTCCTTCGTATCCCACTGTTCAAACATGCAATACATGACAATCATGAACGTATTATCATGGAGTACGCTACTTTTCAAACATAAAATCTCAACCATTTCATACATACTGACACACTTACAGATACTCATATACCTACTCAACCTTATGCATGCTTAGCATTTATAATCAACAGAATTCATACATCATCACAGTACCCAACACATAATCATGCCAGCACACAGCATTCCAATGATGGAGTACAGAAACTCACATTGCTTTCTTTTCCTTGATAGTTTAGCTTATCCTGGCAGCTAAGCATGACAACTATTTATCAGTTAAACTAAAGGTGTTCAACCCTTAAAACTCATAATCCATAATTATTCAGAAGCTTTTAAGAGTTCTTACTCTACTTCTCTCTTCAATCTACAAGTACAGAGAGGTAAGAAAACTTACTAGTTGCTCAATTTCTCAACTACCAGACTTCAATTCACACGATTGCTGCGACATGCAGAGCTTCCTTCAGTTATATCCTATTCTTCTTCAGAGCGACTGAAGAAGATGATGCTATGGAGAGATAAATTGGTAGATAGAATTGATAGAATTATGTCTCCACACACACCTATTTATATACTCCTTTGGCATGATCTTCACCAACCGTCACAACCTTTCATCCTTAATCATTTTGTCTCCCATTATAGAACCAGACGGTTCTCATCTAACTAAACTAGAATTGAAATCCAACTAGTCACAATTCAACCATTAAAATTTCTGAATTTCTCGATGGATTTCAAAAATTTGCTAATCCTTTCAATTTAGTCCTAACCTTCCTTAAATCTTAGGTCAATAGTGTAACACCCCTTACCTAGTCCGGTTGTCGAACTTGAGTAATAAGATGCTACGAAAAAAATACCAAACAATTACATACAAATTATAATTCAAAATCTCAATTAATTATTAAAAAATTCATAAATAATTAAGTTAACATGTGATTCAAACAATTTTGGGTTAATATCGAGCTTAAAAAAGCTTCGAACCAACTCGGTACCAAACAGGGATCATTTTGAAACTAAAACAAAAAATTGGGAACAATCTGTAAATAGGGGTCACACAGCTGTGTCCCCTGGTCGTGTGGAAATGCTAATGCCGTGTGGGATGGGACACACAGCCGTGTAGGCAAACCATGCAACAAACTGATTCTATGTGGAGTTAAAGTCACACGGCCATGCGAACAACCGTGTACTCTCACTAAGGCCGTGTGGGTCAAAAGTCCAAATATTCTAAAATGTGTCACACGGTTGTGTCGTTGGGCCGTGTATCAGACTATGTCCGTGTACACTAAAATCACCTGAAAACTTACAGACCGTATGGTTGTGCCACATGCTCGTGTATGGCACACGGCCATGTGCCAGGCCATGTGTAATTGGAATTACCTTTCAGTGCAAGATTTCTACCTTAGCTCACTTAAGCAACAAACAATCATTTTAAACCATATTCAACCAAATCAAAATCATCAAAATCAAACCAAAATCATCATTTAAAACAACTATCCTAAGTGCCTAACCAATATGCCACAATTGGCACCTCAATTCACAATTTAAAATCAACCAATTTATCACATTCATCCATGCCAATATACCTTCAAGGCACCTCAACAAGTTCAACCTAATGTATGCCATTAAACCATTTTTAATACATAATGAACCACTCAACTTCAATCACAAATCATACACCAAAACTTACTATTCAATACAATATCAACAATAGCATACCATTTATCACTTTCAATTAAATACCAATCAACCACATCACCTAACATATTATCAAATCAACCTTTAGACCATGAATCACATAAACTAAATTAATTTAGCAAGACATTAACAACATAACCTTTCTCATCACATACATAAACATTATATAGATAATCTCCAATTACCAACAAAATACAAAAGGATCATTATAGCCATAAGACATCCTAGCTACATGCCAAAACCAAAATGAACACATCACCAACACTTGAGTTCAGGATTACCGTTGGATGCTGAGTCGATGATCAAATCGTAAGGTACCTAACCTGTGCACGAAAAATAAAATCGAACGTTGAGTATAACTCAGTGGTATTTCTATAATCCGAACACTATAA
The DNA here is from genome assembly GCA_025698515.1 of Gossypium sturtianum. Taxonomy (NCBI): domain Eukaryota; kingdom Viridiplantae; phylum Streptophyta; class Magnoliopsida; order Malvales; family Malvaceae; genus Gossypium; species Gossypium sturtianum. The sequence goes on along the minus strand of CM046946.1, from coordinate 2,957,970 downwards.
CATAACATAAGACATTTGAGTAGCATAAGTTAAAAATGTATGATGTATTCAATTTAATATGTCATCTAACCATTTCTCATATTCTTAGATCAAAACAATTATAACTTAGCAATATCTAAGCATGACCAACAACTTCACATACCACAAATATACATTCATTTTCATATATTACTTCTATTTACTAACCATTTGTCATTTCAATATCAATTTCACATTTCTATAGATCATTCAATCACTTAAATTTTGAAGACTTATCCAACATCAACATTCTAACTATAAACCTTCCATTTTTATCATTTATTCAAATATATGATAGCATTGATCAACTCAACATGTATTCAATTTCTTAATTATATAAATATACACATTTTTTCATATATGTTCAATTTAGTCCACATGAACATAAATCAATTCAAATTAATCCAGTACATCTCATAATCACAAAGTGTCTCACCTTATGTTCTTACCATGCACAAACAATTCAATATGCAGCAATTTAGAAGTAGTTCGGGTTATAAAAACACAAACCGTAAACTCCAAGCTATTTGTTGACTACTTTGCATTTTCCTTTCTTTTTCGAGGAATCTGGGTCGATGTTAACAAATTGAGGGACTAAGTATTGAAACCCTAGGAAAAACTCTCCCACCCATTGAATTCATTAAAGAATTCGGTGAAGGATAGATTTTGAAGAAGATAATGCATTTTCTTTCTCTTTCTTTCCACTTTCAACATGTTTTACCTTATTTTAATTTATTTTATTTTTTTCAATTATAAGATACATTACCGTCCACTATAAATCCTACAATGGTTTAATTGCTTCATAGGTCCCTTAGCCTTTTTCTAGTTAAAGATTCCTTACAAATTACACTTTTGACACTTTTATGATTTAGTCCTTGTACCCTAATTACACACTAATTCGATAAAATTACTTGACTTAAATTCAATTAACTTCTAATACCTCCATAAATATTTAATAAAAATATTTAAAGGTCTGATTTACGAAAATAGGGTCCCAAAGCCACACTTTCCGATACTACTGACTTTCGTGTCGTTACACTTGTACCTTAATTAACTATCAATTAAAAAGATTATTAAACAAATATTTTATATATTTCTATTCTAGCCTCGTGAATATTAAACTTATGAACAAGTTTACGAAAATTGCTTTTTGAAACCGGAGTTTCTAACACCAAAAGAAACTGAGTTGTTACAAATAGAGATAGTCAGGTGTTACATAAAACCCAATTCAGTCTAACCCATGAACATCTTTACTTGGAAGTAATAGTTAAGGCGCCCAGTCATGAAAAAAAGTTAGATTGAAAGAGGGAGATCCCTTGACCAATTATATTGTAACATTCGCGTTATGCCTCGGAGTTAGGTACAATGATATATTGGGTTAGGAAATAGTAGGGAATTTTCGAAATAGATAAAATAAGAATTTTGAGTGTCAATTTAGAAAACAGTTAGAGCCGATAAGAAATTAAGAAATGCTTATTAGATGAGAAAACTTTATTTAGGACATTGACTAAATTGTAGGAAAATAGAAATTGATGGGGCAAAAGTGAGAAAATCAAAAGCTTGAAATGATTACATGGAATTGGTGGAAAAGAAGGAAGGACTAGGGGTGAAATTTTACTAAAATAAGGCATGATTCATGTATTATGAAAAAAGGTAAAAGACAAAATGGTAATTAGCTAAATTAGACCATTATGGAAACATAATGATTAAATGATGAAATTGTTTTGAAATGGGATTTGTGGATTAATTTGCAAATTAACAAAAATTGATTATTAAATTAAGAGATATTTTAGTGGAATTGTGTAGAAAATTGAAAAGAAAAGATGAAAAGTCATTCATCTTTCCCATTCCCATGCCACCACCATTTTTCTCTATCTTTTGGACTTTTATTTTTATTACATTTAGGTCCTTCCACCATTTTTGAACCTTTCTAAGCTTATTTCTTCAAGTTTCTTTCATGTTTCCTTAGCAAAATCAATAGAGGAGTTTACTAGCTACCTTAATTTCATGAGAAGAGTCTTCATAGATGTATTGAAGGGGAGAGAAAGTAAGAATTAAGTTGTGATTTCAAGTGACTAAGGTAAGTTATGATGAAATCTTCATGACATACATGTTTATTTCAATAAAATAGCATAAAAAAGTTATTTGATTGTGGTTTTAACATGAATATATTATATGTTTTGATATGGCATTGAAGAAAAAGAGAAGAAGTGTGAGGATCAAATTGAAGAAAAAGGAAAAGAGGTGATCAAAGAGTAAGAAGAAAGGAAACCTTAAAATCTAAGCTTTGGTTGTAAGTACTTTAAGAATTTTACCTTGTTTAGTTTTAATTTAGCTAAAAATTATGTTATTTGGATGTTTTAATTACTAGTGTTAAATGAATTTATGAAATAATTGTTGATGGAAATCTATGTAAATTATGTATATTCTATTTTATAATGTGAAAGTGAAGTAATTCATACTACTGGTGAAAAATAGACTAAATTGAAAAGAAAGCAAATATGTCATAATAATTTGAAATGCTAAAAATAGGGTTTAAATGAAGAATATTAAAGTTATGAATATTAATTGTGTGATGAAATCTACAAGTTTGGCATATATATGATCGAGGACTAAATGGTGAAAAGTTACGAATTACAGTGTATCTTTTGAAATGTATTAAATGCTACAATTCGTTGGAAGTAAAGCCCATGTAGACAAGATGTGAACTATTAGGATATAGATGACATGCCATTAAGGATATTTAGCGCGCCCTTTATTCTATTAGCATTTCAGTGTCCTCTATTGCACTTCGATGCACATCTGTTCTGTTGATGCACTTTGGTGCAACTTTGCATCTGTTTCCATCTATCCTAAATGTTCTATTTAGTCTACAGTGGGTTACTAAACAAAATGTGGTCTAAACGAACAAAAATGTAACATAGTAAGTTATGGTAAGTGTTTGAAAGGAAAAGATTGAATTAATGATGGTGATGAGCAAAACTTAATATATATATAAATGTAATGTGCAGTAATTTATATAACTAATATTTTTTAAAAATTTTTGATGTACTTACTAAGCTTTCATCTACTTAACGCGTTTATTTTTAACGCCTAGGTTGAAGATAGATTTGGAAATCTAGAACCGAGGTTGTGATCAGCTCATCTCATCACATCACTAAGCTTGGAGAAGAGTATGACACTAAATTTTGGTTTAGTTTGGCATGTACATAGGCTAAATAGTGTGTGAATGTGATAAGTGTCAAAAGTAACATATTTTGGCCTAATTCTATGCATCTTTGGGTGATTACGTGGTGTTAATTGTGAATTATATGCTCTTAATCCTTTAAGTTCATGTTTTGAAGCTTAATAGAGCATTTGGGAGCAATAGAAGCAAAAATGAGTGAAAATCATAGCATTGGAGCAGTCCAGAAGCTGCACATGGGCAACAGAGTTTTCACACGACCATGTGGGCCATACGGGCATATAGCGCGTGTGGATTTCGGGAACCATGTGCGTTGACAGCTAAAAGTTCCAATTTTTAGGCTTTTTGGCACTTTAAGAAGGTATAAATAAGGTAATAAAGAGGAGAGGCAACAATCATCATAGAATAGCACAAAATTACCCAAAAGAACACCATTGAAGGGGATTTCCAAGCAATTCACCATCAAGATTCAAGAGTCCAAGTTGATTTCCAAGGGAGTTATCATTGGTTTCTTTTATTTTAGTGGTTATATTGTATTATTGGTGTTTCTTCTTGCAAGTATGAACTAATTTTCTAAATACCTAGGGGAGATGAACCCTAGGATGGATTCTATTGTTTGATTTCTAGTTTTATGCAATAAAACCTTAGTTCTTTATTTTCAATTATGAATGCTTAATTGTTCTTGGGTTGATAATTCTAGAGTATTAATCCATGTTTGATGTGCATGAGTTTGAGGTTGAATAGACTCTTCTTATGATTAAATCTTGTACAATTGGACGGAGTTGCATGCAATACTATAAGACGACATAAATCTATCGGATTAGAGTCAAATCTAATATGGGGATCCATAGAGCGAATTAATGCAATAATAAATGTTTTAATTAGAAAGAAATTTCAATTAATCAACCTAAAGTTAGTTGCTCTTATGCTCCAAAGAGATATTAGCATAAATTAGGGATTTTCTACGGATCAAAGAACTAAGAACAAAAGTTGCATAAATTAGATTGAGAATTATAGATGAAATCTAGGTGGATTCTTACCTAGGAATTGTTTTGTCACTTGATTGATATTTTATTATTTTTGTGATTTATTTCTTTAATGCACTCGTAAGTTAATTTAGATAGTTAATTTTAGTTTTAATCAATCTTTTGAATTATTAGATTAAACAATAGGAAGACGATAATTACTAGTAATTGTAGTCTTTAAGGGAACGATATTTGTACTCACCATAACTATACTATTATTTGATAGGTGCACTTGCCTTAGTCGATTTGTTAGTTAGTTTAGTGGACATCAGAATAGGTATGAAGGACTAAAATGCAAACTTTGCAAACTTTATCAATTCTGAGAACTTAAACAAAAACTCAATATGCTTGTGGTGTATAATAATAAGTGAGTGATATGAATGATTTATATGCTTAATTTTAAATTGGTTTGGTTGCATTTGAAAGTTGTATGCAGGGACTTAGAGGTAAAAGTTATAAAATTGGCAAAGGAAACTTAAAATTTCAAACATGGACACAGTTCTTGAAATTTACACGGGCCAACCACACGGCTGTGTGGCAGACACGAGATGTGACACGACTGTGTGGCAGACACGGGCTATGGCATGGCCATGTGAATACTAGAAGCAAATGTTTTTGGAACCACATGGTTCCCGAGATCCACGCAGCCCGAGGACACAACCGTGTGCCCTGTTTTTCACAATAATCCTTATTTAACTTTAGAATACTATCTTAAATGCAAGGATGTTCTTTTAAAAAATTATCGAGCTCATCCCTAATCTTGGTAATTAACTAAAAATATTCAACAAGTGATAATTTTACTTTGAACAAAATGTCAAAGTCTGTTATTCTGGCAATCAATATAGCATTCCTATACTTGATTCGATTATTGTGTCGGGTATAAGGGTGTTAAATATATGATGATTAAGAGATGTCCAATAATCCTAAGATGTCGTTCAAAGAGAAACTATTGGGATCCATCGTTATGTCACAGACAACGAATGATTCTTATCATTGTGAAGATATCGAACTTCATGATGTGATTGGCGACACTATAAATAAGGTTATTAGGATTGATTATAATATTGATATTGGCTCTATAGGCCATTTTGCTTGAATGGAAGTTTTCAACAAGTGAAATATGAAGCTTTTCTTAACATCTACTTCCAATGTAATCATTATAGACATATGAAGGAAAAATGCCCAACTTTAGATTTGAGGGAAAGGGAATTAGAAGAATCAATGTTGAAGTCGATGGTTAACATCAATATCCAAGACCAAAATGAGAATTGCGACCCTTGAATGCTGGTAGAGAGGCACCCAAAGAGGTCCAACAAAAAATCTAATGAAAACATTTATTAGGATTAAGTTTATGATAGTCGATAAATAATTCTCTAACGATAGGATAAAGATACAAAATGAAAAAAAAAAGGTCAAATTCCATTGTTAGGCCTTGTACTTTGCATAAGTTGTGGATTTAGCATCTAAAGTTTAATTTGGTCATTTTCAAGTCTAGTACTTTTAGAAATTGAAATTTTTAGTCCTGATCAAATGGTAACTATTAAATTCATTAAGTTAATTTACATTATTTTCAAAATTTGATACGTCAAACATATTATTGCATGTGTAATGCTATGTTAACTTATTATTTCCATATATTACTTACAAAAAAATCAGTTAATAGATTTAGTAATTGTCATTTGCATTAAGACTAAAATTTTAAAATAAAAAAAATAGAGACTAAGAATGATCCACTTGAAAATATTGACTAAATTTATAAATCTACGCATAATACATGAATAATAGCATATTTAATCAAACAGATTTAACTGCTACCATTTAATCAGGACTAAAATTTTAAAATTCAAAAAATATAAAAACTAAAATTGATCAAATTAACAATACTGCACAACTTATACAGGGTCTAATAGCAGAATTTGACCAAAACAATAACAATAATGGGCCACAGCTGAGCATTTCAAAATGCGGCCCAATTTATAAGTACAATAATGCACACTACTATGCTTTCGGCTCAAATCAACCAAATTTTACACTGAACCGACTGAAAACCCTTTTCCCCATAGAACCAAACCCCGCGACCCGTGATGGAGGAGAAACGCCGGGATGCGGTTAACTCCCCGGCGGAGCCGGAGCTGGCATCAACTCGCCGTCGGGGTGGAGCGCTGAAGAGAAAAATTAATTCTCTTTCCGGGTCTAGTTCTTCATCAACTCCGTCGAAACGGGTTACTCGGGAGAAGTCAAACTTGATCTCCCACTCTCCCGTTAACCATTACGGTCCGTTAACCAGGGCTCGCCAAGGGGCGCCTAGTGGAAACCTAGCCTTGGGTTCGAGTTCGGGATCGGGTGGCGCGAAGCTTGAGGAGACGAATTTGGTGAAACAAAGTGTAAAGGCGGAAGATTTGGAAGAATTAAAGGCAAGTGAAGAGTTGGAGGCTTTGGAAGCTAAGATTGAGGCTGATTTTGAGGCTATTAGGTCTCGTGATAGTAATGCGCATGTTGTTCCTAATCATTGCGGTGAGTTTTTTCTTTTCCCCTTTTTTTTTTCCTTGTTTGGTTGATGGGAAAATGGGCAGGAAAGGGAATGAAGGGTGAACTATTTGTTTTACAGCCTTAGTGAGGTGAATTCTTTCTTGGGAGGTAGTGAATTGGAGAAATTATGTGGAATTTTTTTTCGTTTTCTGTTGATTTAGAGTTCAATTTAGTTTGTATTGTAGTTTTTTGTCTCAATTGTGGAAAACAAGAAAAAAAAAATATTGAATGTGTTTTCTTGAATAGTTAATTTGAGAGTTTATTTCTTTATTTTTTTCTATATGCTATATGAATGCCAAGTCTTTTTTATGGTATTCACAATGAAATGGTACATAAGTATTCATCCAGTTTGTTCTGCTCATTTCTTACCAGCCATGCATGAGAATTAGACCTTGCAATATTAGACACGATATGCAAAACATAAGTAAAATATTACATAGAACCAAAAAAAAAAAAATCCATACTACACTAATACATGAATGTCTCAGAATCCACTTAAACATGAATATGACATAGGAAAAAACACGATTAGGTCACAGTACTCAAGCTGCAAAGAGAATGTTGATCTTATTTTCATTAGCAGAGAGCAAACTAGGGCTAATAATTGACTTCATTGGAAGCATCTTATTTTGAAGCTATAAAGATTGAAAAAGAAGAAACTGAACTATAAGATTCTTTGGTGTTTCCTCATGTTGTTGGTTTTTTTATTCATCTTCTCTTTGTACTTATAGGATGGTTTTCATGGACAAAAATTCACCATCTGGAAGAGAGTATCTTGCCTTCTTTCTTTAATGGGAAATCCCCAAATCGTACCCCTGATGCATACATGGAGATTCGCAATTGGATTGTGAAGAAATTTCATGCAAATCCAAGCAAGCAGATTGAGTTGAAAGATCTGGAAGATCTTGAAGTCGGTGACTTGGATGCAAGGCAGGAGGTATTGGAGTTCCTGGACTACTGGGGTTTGATTAATTTTCATCCATTCCCTCCAGCTGGTTCTGCTGTGCCTAATCCCAATGGGGATGGGGATGGAGATGGGATGACAGAAAAGGATTCTTTGCTTGAAAATTTATTTCACTTTGACGAAATTGAATCACGCCCACAAGTTGTTACCAAGCCTAACCTTTCAAGCCCATCTCTACCATCTGGGCTACTTCCAGAATCTGCGGTCGCTGAGGACTTGATGAATCCGGAGGGGCCATCTGTTGAGTACCATTGCAACTCTTGTTCAGCTGATTGCTCTAGGAAACGCTACCATTGCCAGAAGCAGGTTAGTTGCTGAATACTGACTAATAAATAATTGTATGAGCCTCAAATTATTTAGATCACTATGAAGAGAAAAAATAACTGCACTAATCTTTCTGAGTATCCTTATGGTGGTAGTCAATGTTTCTACATTTCCTGCATTGAACTGATACATGCTTACTTCTACAAAATCAATTTGTATGACATCTTCAGCTCAAGCCAAGTGATAAATAAAACTGGAAATCCACAAACTTTCTTTGCTATTGATCTTTGTCCAACAAATAAGAAATCAGCATAAATGGTTTGCGCCACCTGCACAATCTGATATGCACGCCTTTCAATCTTTGAATAATGTGAATGATTAAAATGGAAAGAATAACTAATTTAGTAAATCTGTTTTATTTATTGACTTATTGTTCCATTCTTTATGATCCAATTATGTTTGTATTTGGCAGGCAGATTTTGACTTATGTACTGATTGCTTTAACAATGGGACATTCGGTTCTGGCATGTCTTCATCAGATTTTATTCTCATGGAACCTGCTGACCCTGGTCTTAGTGGTGGCAAGTGGACAGATCAGGAAACCCTCCTCCTTCTTGAGGCACTTGAACTTTATAAAGAAAACTGGAATGAGATTGCAGAGCATGTTGCTACGAAAACAAAAGCACAATGCATACTGCATTTCGTTCAAATGCCAATTGAGGATGTATTTTTTAATTGTGATGATAATAACATAGACACGAATTCAAAAGAAACTGCTGGCCCAGCTGCCATGAATGATGAAACAACTGTCCCTAAAGATGTCTCGGAAACAACAAAGAGTAAGACTACTCAAGAAGATCAGGCCCAGACTACGCCGATGGAAACTTCAAAACCTGAAGATGAAAAAGAAGTCAGGGGTAGTGAGGAACCATCAGAAACCAAAACTGGAACTGATGTAAAAGGTGTTAAAGAAACATTAAAGCCAGAAGAAATGAATGTACCAAAAGATGGACTAGAAGCAACTGAAAATTGTGCCCTTACAGCACTAAGGGAGGCATTTGAAGCTGTTGGTTATAATTTAACATCCGAAAGCAAACTTTCATTTGCTGATGTAGGAAATCCTGTCATGGCACTGGTAAGTTGAATGTGTAAGTATTTAGTTTAGGTTTTATCGATTGATGTATATGAAGGGAAAACTGAGTTCATTTACAGATCTAAATTTATCCATTTTGTACATGGCTTCTGAAATAGTATTCTCATCCTCCACTTATTCCACCATTCATCATTTACCTCATCTATTTGTTGGTGATATGTTACAAACATAGTGTTGCTCCATTTGCAGGCAGGATTCTTTGCTCATCTGGTTGGACCCAACATTGCTGCTGCTTCGGCCCAGAGTTCACTTAAATCATTATCTGGTACTTGTCCAAACATTCAACTGGCTGCCAGGAACTGCTTTGTTTTGGAAGATCCACCAGATGAGAAGGAACCAACATGTTCTAAGAGGTATGTTAACCTATGCCAAGCTTATATTTACATAGCAATTTGTGAACGTTATCTGATGTCAGTTAGAGACACACAGTGTCGCCAATGATACGGGTAATCGGGGTGCTCAGAATGTGAAACACTCGGAAGACGAAAGCCTCAAGGGGGATCAGAAAAGTTCATTGAGCAACCATGGTGACGAAAACACTGAAGTTTCTCTTCGTGAAGAGAATGCGACATCACCTTCACCCAATGACCTAACCACGGATAAAAAAGTGTCAAGCAATTTTGCCACTAATGAGGAAGATAAAAAAGCTAATTTGAATGAATCCAGCATTATTAATCAATCAAAGGATCATCAACCAAGTGTAACATGGGTATCAAATAACATAACATCCCAGGTTCTACCAAGTTCTCTAGAGGAGACAGGTGGGAAGGAAACAGCTAAAGAACCTTCTCAGCCTCCAAAAGCAGTGAAGGAAGTAGATATGTCTGATTCTGTTCAACTGAAAAAGAATGAGCCTTGTGATGCTGCTGCATCAAAGCCAGTGGGAGAGCTATCTGAACCAGCAGATGCATCAGAAAATCTAGAGACAGCTTCCTCCTCTCCATCCAGATCAAAGAATGAGCAAAAAACTGTTAAACCAAGCCCTGATGGGGAATCTATGAAGCCTGCAGAGGCATCAAATGATGTTCAAATGGTGTCTGTTTCACAACCATCTGAAAGGAGTGAACCTTCACAGCCAGTCACATCGAATTCAGTAAATGAAAATGGAGTAATGACAGGTTTCTCTCTTTTTCTTCTACAAATATCTTGTTAGAAAGTGGAAGCCGCATTAACAGAATCCAACTCTACTACAAAATGCTTAGTAATATCTTATGGGAATACGTAGGGATAGATAGCGTCTGATTTAAAATATACAAAGAAGGCTAAAAGGAACAGTTGGTTCTATAAGGTTGAGTGTTTTCTATCTTTATTGGTTTTACATAGAGCAGCTAGGAAAATTGAAACTTGATACATAATGGTGTTTTTACAAGGTTCTGTAGAAGTATGTATTCTAAGAACCACCTGCTGGCAGAATGCATAGATCAATTTTGGGTGTATCTTATTGTTCTTTGCAGACAAGATCGAAGAAGGTAAAAGCAAGAACCATGACTCTACAGAGAGAGAAGATAACAGTAGCATTGATAAATTAAAGCGAGCTGCAGTTACAGCACTCTCAGCAGCAGCAGTGAAGGCAAAACTTCTAGCAGACCAGGAAGAGGACCAAATCCGACAACTTACCACATCATTAATAGAAAAGCAGGTAGGTTAGTTGCTAAATATATGCAGTCTGTTTTTCCTACGCACATCCAACTGGAGCGATGTCTAACGTTTTAGAAGCTTTAACTCAATCCAGTTACATAAGATGGAAGCCAAATTATCTTTCTTCAATGAGATGGAGGGAGTCGTAATGAGGGTGAAGGAGCAATTGGACAGGTCAAGGCAAAGGCTTTACCATGAGCGAACACAGATAATTGCTGCTCGACTGGGCTTACCAGCTTCCTCCTCTAGAGCAATGCCGCCACCAAATGCTGCAAATAGAGTTGCAACAAACTTTTCAAACTCGGTTGCAAGGCCTCCAATGAGCATGAAAGCCCCAAGACCACCATTGTCGAGACCCATGGGTTCTATGACCCCTTCCCCTTCCAACCCATATGTGTCCACTACAGTTGCAGGGAGTTCAATTCGACCTGGTAGCCAAGACAATCTTTCCTCCGTTGGAACCAAGTAGTCTCTATTCATATTACTTGTGAATAGAATTTTTCAATCCATTCTTATACAAGGGTCATCCATCATGAGATGTATCTGGTTAGTACCCCCTTTTTTTATTGTTGCAGTTTCCGTTCTTAACGCTGCCAGTCATCTTGGGTGCATTTAAGAACTTGAGAATATACTCAAGCTGAACTCATAGCATATTCATATCTGATGTTTTCCGCTAATTCCAGCCACACCACTGATTTATCTCCGGATACTGCGGCCTATATTACATAATTGACTGGCATCACATCATCATAGGAGGAAGGAGTAGATGGTTATTGTTCTCCCTTCAATCCTAATCTAGTCAACAACAGTCTATAGCCTATGTCTAACTTGGAATTTTCTTCAATGCTTTTGTCCTTTTGTAAGTCTAGTTTGTAGTTGATATTTTGAGACCTCAAATGATGAATTTAGGTACTGCAAAGTTAAACATCCGTAACCATACCAAATTCTTAGGTCATCTTTAAGGTCAGATATAACCAATGTATTCTATATTTATGGATGAACAGATGTGTTTTTGTTGTTACAAAATGGCGTAAATCTCTTGGTTTGAAGCTCCCTTTTCTCACCTGTAATGGCTTTCTTTAGTGTCATATATCCAACTACCCAAATTGCATAATATGCCTCTCCAGAACACCACACGGCAGAGGCAGGAAAGTTAGATCGGCTGAAATCAAGCTGCAAAATAATTTTAATTTTCTGAAAAGTTAATATTTTCTGATGTTTGATTGTATGAAAAATATCCTTTGATAATTTTTTGTAAAATAATTTTTTAATTTTTTTTTAAAATAAAATCAACATAAGTATATTTGTTTTAGAAAATTTATTTTATAATAAGATAATATTTTGTAATAATTAATATATTATATAAATTTTAGAGAATGAATGGTGATAGTTTATTAATAAACATTGATAAAATGTAATATGTTTTTATTAAAATATTAATATAAATATCTTTCAATAACATATTAACGATTTAAAATTCAAAATTGTTGTTGGTAAAATGTATTATTAAAATAAAGTTTGTAATATTAAATAATTTATTAAAATAATAAATCATATTAATTATATTATTGAATATAAATAATTTAATATGCATGTTTAATAATAATTGAATATTATAATACTTATATTAATATTTTAGTATTTTAAAAATTAAAAATAAAAATTTATATTAATATATTAATATATTAATAAAAGGCATGATTCAAGTAAACTATTATATAAAAATAAAATTATTTACAAATGAGTTCTCTTGCAAAAAGTGACTTATGCTTTAAGTCACTTATCAAGAAAAATGTTTATTTTTAATGACTTGTAAGTAATATTTTCATTGATTAAATTGTTCTCCATAAAACAAACATATAAAAATAAAGAAAATATTTTACGTGAGTCATTTTAAATTAAACAAATATACTCTCAATATTTTTACAATTAGATTAGTAGTTGAACCCTGTCAAACCACTTATTCGACTGATTTAATTAATTGATTCGATTTAATTAAATAAATTATTAAAAACTCGTTAAAAAAAATAATTTAGTCGTCAAATCATGCGATAGGTCATCTTTTTCCAATGCCTTCTAGAGCTACAGTTGCCCCAATCAAATATAAACTTTTTTCCAATATTGCTGAGTCAAAGGAGATGATTGTGTAAAGCAAGATGCATTGCTACAAATCTCAATTCTTCAACGCAATCAAGAAACAGATTAACAGCTGAAGCAACCTTTATATTCAAGCATAAGAAAAAATTATTTTAACTTAACACTAAATCAAATGTATAGCTTAGTATGAAACTCAACCTATAAGTTAAAAAAAAAAAAAAAAACTGCCATACTAGAATAATTTTGAAATTATTTAAGAGAATACACATTTTAGTTTTTTTTTTATATTATTCATGTTCATTTTATGATCTATATTTGGGGTTCGTGGCTATATTTTTTAACAATATTGTCTTCAAAATTAAAACCTGCATTCTTTCCTTAAAAGTGTAACATATCTTATCATTACACCTGACCACTTATTACTCTTGTTTGGCTGAAAGTCATTAAAAAGAATGTATTTCATTACCACGAATTAGAACATCGTTTAAGTGGTTATGTGTATCTCCTACTATTAAAAAAAGTCTAGGCATTGTAATAGTACAAAATTTTATTTTTAATTATTAATTATAATATTTTAATATTATTTTCAATAATGAATTAGGTTGCTGAACAGGTTTAGGTAAGGAAAAAAAAGAAGCTTTGGGCTTTTTACTAATTGGCTCAAATCTAGTTGATACCCTTAAAAGTAAATTAAATTCAATAATGTTGACGTTTATAATGATTTAAATTAGATGATGTCTCTATTTCATCTTCCTTGATAGTGACAACCCTCACCTTCTCCATTTTATAATCAATATGAGTTATAGATGTTCATATATGTAGTTAAACATACTGAAATATAGATCCTTTTAAATATTATAATAATATTGATATTGATGGACTTAAATCTACGTAATTTATTACAATCAAGTCCCTAAAATCTGGCATGGTTCAAACTTAACGATAGCAACAAGGGGGCAACATTATTGATGGAATCAACAATCACTCGTAATCCATAGAAGAAGATAAAAAGCTAGCAACATAATCATCTTAATCATGAATTACAGTCACATTGTACTCAACAATGGCGTCGCCAGTCTTGAAATTCACGGAATAAGTCTTGAGTTGTGCATACCCTTTTGCCATCCTGAACTTCCCTTTCCCTCCGACCACCGCAAGCTCACGCTCCGATTCGGTTATTGGATTCCTCGACAAAACACTGATAGAGCTGCCGTTGAATTCACCTTTCGTAAACCCGATGTCCAAGTAGGCCATCAGAGTTAAAACGTCTTTGCCTGTCGACACCCAGAGGCCTTGAGCGTTCCCTATGACCTCTGATGTTATGTCGGGGCCAACGGTGAGTGGATCATCGAAAGCTATCACACCGCCGAAGCCTGTCGAGGTGGTGGTGTTTGGACTGACTATGGTGACTGCACTAGGATTGTTGCCGCTCATAGTGTCGTGTAAAAAGAAGTGGAGATAGGTTACTTTTTGTGGAGGTGGAACGTATGGTCCGCCATGGGAGTAATAATCTTGGCAACGAGCTACTGCCATGGCGGTGCTGAGACTCAAAATCCAGGCTAATATCATATTTCTCTCCATTGGTAATGGTCAATGGGATTTCACTACTGCGATTATTGTATTATGGCACCTAATTCATAGGTTCCTTAGTTTATATAGAAAGATAAAATAAAACAAAACCATAAATTTAATTTTAATATTTATATTTTTATCGGTTTATTTAATTAGTTAAATTTGATCATTAATCTTTAAAAAAAGTAAGATAATTTTCTTTTATCGAAAATGTTAATTAAAACATTAATTTTTTAATCATGTCAGCGTGATAGTTCACGTATATTTTATCCTAATATGATAATATTGTTCTAATGAATAAAAATTTTAAAATTCAAATAAATATAAAAAAAGTTAAAAAAATTAGCATGATGTACACGTTGATTACCATATGGCTGTTATATTTAAATATTTAACAATTTAGTAAGTATTTATGTTTTTAAAAAAAAGTAATTAGATTTAATGATCAAATTAGACTCTTTTTAAAAGGTTTAGGATCAAATTTAATTAAAAAAGAATCAAATTGAAAAAAAATATAAATATTAAAAACCAAATTTATGATTATGCAATAGTGAAGGCAATCTCTGCCCAAGCTCTCACTTAATTGAAGGCATCGTAATGACATTGTTATAGCAAAACGTAAGCAACCATCTATAGGCCCCTTCCCTAGGGTTAATTAAAATTCAGTAATACTAATGTATTTTATATAAAATTAATATAAAATAGATAAGTAAAATTTAGGATAAATTCATAAATCTATCAATTTTGAAAATAACATAACTTCAATTTATGAGAAATAAGAATAATTAACAAATTATACTTCTAACTTAAACCAGTCCGTACAATGCTAAAGCTAACAACTTTTGGTTACATTGCTTAAAAGCTTTCATATTCTTAATCTGCATAAAACAATGGAGGATGAGAAGACTATCAGATCCTGCTTGATGGCTTAATCCCACAATACGAGCCACGTTTAAAGTTTTTGCCACCTTTTCTAGCCCACCGTGTAAGTTAAAGATCTTGAAACTGTACTTGATATCAAAAATTCTATAACCGAAGTAATAAGTCAAATGTCGCATGAAAGACTTGAGATCAGGCGGTAATAGATGTTGAGTCAAAATCTTCAACAAAAACCCGAAATCATAAGAGCTGTGAAAAGTTACCCAAGTCAATTCACCGAAACCCAACCCGGAAATCAGAAACATCATGCCAAAATCTCTCGAACAAATGCCTTTTTCCTTATTCTTCGTAAAATCTATACCTTGTTGTCTAAGTAACTCAATAGACTCTTTATCATAATGATCTTTTTCAATATCAAAATCTTTAAAATTAAACTCCCATATATAACAAAAAGGAGTTCCGAAATCTGGCAAATTACCTTCAGAATCAGAGAGCGTTAAACCAAGTTGAATGATCTTCATAGCATTGACATTAACTTTCATGAACCTGTAATTGATTTCGGGATTTCCTAATTGAACGAATTTTTTGTTTGGTTTAAAAATTGTACCAGGAAATTCAGTATCCATAGAAACAAAAGAATAGTTGTGGAGTACACTTCGAATTAACATAAACTCGTATTCTAAATTGCCAGCAAATACTTCCCTAACAATCACTGGTTTGTTAACAAAAATCGACATTTTTTTTTCTTGACTTAATACTTTAAACTAAATCTATTGAACTCTATATATAATTTTCGTGATCCTAATACAGTTCTAACTAAGATATATATAAATATAAATTTCGTAATCCTAATTCAATTCTAACTAATATATATTTATAAAATATAATTTTCATAATCCTAATTAAGTTCTGAGTTCTTACTAAGATATTGTGTATTGATACAAGAAGGGTACTGCGTTATTTAAGTTTATGTTTTATATATAACAATAATAATAATAATAATAATAATAATAATATAAAAGGTGTCACAATTATATATTTTAAAAAATATAATTTAGTAAAATTTGTGTTATTTACACATTTAAAAATAATTATAATTTAATTCACAATTATTAATTAAAATAATTGTGTTAATTTTAAAACAAAGTTCTTACTTGAATAAGAACTCCAAGCGAAAAAAAGTTGTAA
This sequence comes from Gossypium sturtianum, assembly GCA_025698515.1. NCBI lineage: Eukaryota > Viridiplantae > Streptophyta > Magnoliopsida > Malvales > Malvaceae > Gossypium > Gossypium sturtianum. Next base: position 2,941,459 of record CM046946.1, on the reverse strand, counting down.
TAATTATAATTATAAGTTAAATTACAATTATTAGTTAAAAAGAGTTTGATGTAAAAAAGAAGTTGTGCTGATTTTATTGAAGTAAAATAGAGCAATTACTTAATTAATATTAGGGTTAATTAGTTATTGTTTTGAATAATGTTACTTTAAATTAATTATATAAAATGGAACTATATTACATATTGAATATGTTAATAATGCTTTAATTATGATTTGAAAATTTTCTATTATAATATTTGAATTGATAATTTTTTTTTTTTTGAAATAAAAAAGAAATACACATTTGGTAATAATGTAACTAAAAAAATGACATTGTAATAGACCTGAATTTAACAAAATAATTCTAACAGTGTTAACAGTTGGACTTGAATTTTGAAATCTAAAAAATAGATTCTAAATTCTAAATTTACAAAGATTACATAGACTTACGGCATTTTTGAAGCTAAAAATAAATGGTCAAATTATAGTAATCCCCTTTGAACGTAACGTGTATTAGTGCCTTTGAAGGTACGAACCAACAGATCAACGGTTATCCTTATTCCAGCACAAAAGCTAAACCCAATTTCAAAACCCACACACACCAACATTGAACCATAATAACTCGTAACCATAATTCGGTATTTACAAAATGTATTTATTAGACACGAGCATGTATCTAATACGAATATAGTCAATTATTTAAACTCCGAGTGACAAAATGGGATTAAAATAGTATCAATTTTCTGCAAAGAAGTAACTCTTTTATGACCTTCATTTGCCTTATACTCTGCTATCGAATCCACTGTCGGCATTGAATTGCATTTTTTCGTTTCATCCGTAAAATTCTAGTTAATAAAATTGGACTCCCCATGAAAGACCTTGCAACATAGACCTCAATTGATAGTTTGTTCATAACATTTTCACAATTCATGTTCCAAGTTTGGTCACTTCCAATTGAATCTTTAGTACAATTATTGAACTCTATAACCCCATATAGTATAAGAGTATCCTTATTAAAAACCCCTAACTTAACACTTCCTATCAGCCTTATATTACCTGTGCTCACAAAAATGGCTTCTTGGATCCTTTTATCAACCCGATCCTTTCGAAGAAGGGTCCATGTATCACCGTTTACTTCAAGAAATGCATTAGGAATTAATGGGACATGGTAATTGAGTGTGAGGTATTTGAGAATTGAAGTTGAATCATAGTCCTCAAACTAACTTACATTGACATAGAAAACTCTTAAATCAAGCCAAGATAATGGCTTGTAAGGAGAGTGGGGATTGACCATTCAATGATGGTTCATAAACCCTATCCATCAAAGAGGTCTTAGACATTATGAAATTAAAAAGAGAATCAGACAGCAAATTCAAGCATTGGGTTTATATAGACAATATATATATATACATGATAGGTGTACAGAATTATATTAAAATAAAGTTGTCAAAAATAAATTATGTGTAAGATAATTAAGGAAAGAGTAGAGTTTTTGGTGTCTGTTTTAGGAGAAAGGATTAAATGAAAACAATTATAACTCAATTCGTGATCACAAATACACGAATGAAAACAAAACTCTAATAAAATGAGCACCTATGGAAAAAAAAAAAAAAAAAAAACAAGAACACTGCTACAAACAAGACCATGTTTAACAAAAGCCAATGCCAACTAATTCAAGGCCTATCAAAATTGTTCAAATACTGCATTTGACAGTAATAACAATCACAACAAAACATAAAGAAAAACAAGTCTCATCTAAAACTCAACATCTGAAAGACATCCAAAAAAGTTCAAACGAAGCTCTTCTTCTCCCTTTCTATGGACCTATGCTTCGCATTTGTCAGTCTCTATCTTCAATTCTCTGCAACATGGCCATTCTCCGATTTCTCGGCACTGGATGTCATAAGGGAAACAAGATCATAATTAGCAATGTTATTTTGCTGAGACACACAATTGACAACTCAAGCAGAACTCAACAGAGTGATCTAACAGGCATGGTATTTCACGGGGTTGAAACCAAGCAACGTTCAGTTAATTTCTAATGCTTCGTGAATATAAAGTAAAATAACTAGCAAATTCTCAAACTCTTCCATATACAGGGGACTTTTGACACAAGAAGTTCTCGGACTCTTTCGCAAACCGCATTCTCCAAACTTTGGACTTGGTCATGTATGTCAAACAGTACGAGCAGGGCTGCAGGAGAGATGAAAAAGATGCATGGTTATTATTGCTCGAGTTAAATCACTATGGGGCCTGAACTAACTGTATCACATCGGGGCTTGAACTTGCTTTATGTCCAAGTTAATCTCTGAACTTGACAATTGTTCTCATGTTAAGGCCTAAAAATATCAGGGTTAACTTGGACAAAAACAAGTTCATGCCCCAATGTGAAAACAATTGGGGAGCTAAGGGCCTAACTTAGACCAAAAACTAGTTTAAGCCCCAATGTGAGAATAGTCGTCGAGTTCAGGCTCCAAAAAGTGATATAAACCTATTTATTCTTTAGCTAATTAAAGCCTCTATTCCATTCCCTATAATCGCTAGCCTAAATGAATTCAACTACTGCTATATGCATAAGGAAATTTGTTCTATAATGCAATTGTGGAAGGCAAAATAATTCACATACACTACTTCTATTCTGTTTCTAAAGCAACAAGCATATATATAAACACTTTATAATGAATCAACATGAGAAAAACAACAAATAAAGCAATATTCTAAAATTAACCAAGCAATGAAAATCCAGTTAATTGAAGAGACCTTTGGGGTTGATGATCAGCATCAGCTGTAGCTTCAACAGGGTCACTCTTCCTCCAGCTCTTGTCAGCCGGGGCATGGCCATTACCAAAGCTTGCCTTTGCTCCTCTCTCTTTCTCTGTAACAGCTACTGTCTCTTTAATCTTCATAGCTTCAAGCTTTTCATCAATCTCCTTCCAGTCTTTCCCCTTTTTCTTCAACACCTCCTCTCTCGGCCTTGCCTCGCCGAAAGAAGGGAAATCGGAGAGTAATTAAAGGCATCCTCAATTGGCGGAAAGAGAAAGCAATCTCTGCCCAAGGTCTCACTTAATTGAAGGCATCGTAATGACATTGTTATAGCAAAACGTAAGCAGCCATCTATAGGCCCCTTCCCAAGATTTAATTAAGATTCAGTAATACTAATGTATTTGTGCTATGTACAAATATAAAATTATAATATTATTGGTGGCCAAAAAAATGATTATATTAATGTATTTTTTATAAAAATAATATAAAGTAGATAAGTAAATTTTAGTATCAATTGACAAATCTATCAAATTTGAAAATAATATAATTACAATATATGAGAAATAAGAATAGCTAACAAATTATACTTCTAACTCAAACCAGTCCGTACAATGCTAAGGCTGGTAAATTTTGGTTACATTGCTTAAAAGCTTTCATATTCTTAATCCGTATAAAACAACGGAGGATGAGAAGACTATCAGATCCTGCTTGATGGCTTAATCCAACAACACGAGCCACATTTAAAGTTTTTGCCACCTTTTCTAGCCCACCGTGCAAGTTAAAGATCTTGAAATTGTACTTAATGTCAAAAATCCTACAACCAAAGTAATAAGTCATATGTCGCATGAAAGACTTGAGATCAGGCGGCAATGGATGTTGAGTCAAAATCTTCAACAAAAACCCAAAATCATAAGCGCTGTGAAAAGTTACCCAAGTCAATTCACCGAAACCCAACCCGGAAATCAGAAACATCATGCCGAAATCTCTCGAATAAATACCTTTTTCCTTATTCCTCGTCAAATCTATACCTCGTTGTTTAAGTAACTCAATAGACTCTCTATCGTACCGATCTTTTTCAATATCAAAATCTTTAAAATTAAACTCCCATATATAACAAAAAGGAGTTCCGAAATCTGGCAAATTACCTTCGGAATCAGAGAGTGTTAAACCAAGTTGAATGATCTTCATAGCATCGACATTAACTTTCATGAACCTATAATTGATTTCAGAATTTCCTAGTTGAACGATTTTTTTGTCTGGTTTGAAAATCGTACCAGGAAATTCGGTATCCATAGAAACAAAAGAATAATTGTTGAGTGCACTTCGAATTAACATAAACTCGTATTCCAAATTGTCAGCAAATACTTCCCTAACAATCACTGGTTTGTTGACAAAAATCGACATTTTTTTTCCTTTTCCTTTTTCTTTTCTCTAACTTATACTTTAAGCTGAAACTATTGAACTCTATATATAATTTTCATGATCTTAATTCAATTCTAACTAGAATATATATAAATATAATTTTCCTAATCCTAATTCAATTCTAGCTAATATATATTTATAAAATATAATTTTCATAATCCTAATTAAGTTATGAGTTCGGACTAAGATATTGTGTATTAATACAAGGAGGGAACTACGTTATTTATAATTTTCTAATTTAAAATTTATTTTTTTACTAAATTAGTTTTAGGTAAAGAAAAAGAAAATTACAGGTGGACTCTAATCTTATTTGTATCCTTTAAAGAAATAAAAGATAATGGAGATCATTTTATCAACTTTTAAAATATTAAATTAAATTTTTATTATTTTTAAGAAGGCTAAAGTATAAATTTTATCTTTATTAATTTAAAATTTTAAAAAATTTAAAGAACCTAAATAAAAAAAATATTCATTTTAAAGGAGATCGGGGCCCCTGCCACTCCCTCTCCGATGCTACAAAATTATATTAAAAACAAAAGGGCTGTGTAATATTAAAATAAAGCCATTGAAAACAAATTGTGTGTAAGATAATTAAGGAAAGAGTGGTATTTTTCGTGTCTGTTTTAAGGGAAAGGATTGTATGAAATAGTGATATTATCATTTTTCAATAGTTTAATGAGATGTCAACAATTTCATCTTAAATTTCAAGATTTTCATTTGAATTTGAATTTTTTCAGGATAAAAATATTGATGCGACATTAAACTATTAAAAAAAATATACAGATGACATGGTATCCCAATTACGTATAATTATTTCCCTTATTTTAGTAGTTTTCGTATAACACAGTATTAATCTTGTTTATGTGACTCTCAATGACTTAGCCAAAAGTGATCCATTATCTTCTTTATGTTGCTTTATAGGACTTTTTGGAGTTCTCTTAATTTGAGGAGTTGATAGGTTCATGTTGGATGATTTTGTATTGGTGCTTGTTCGCTGCAGCTGGCCTGATCAGACACAAGCCTTCAGGAGAGGCCACAACAGACGTGAAACCCAAGAGGAGACGTCGGAATCTCTATGGTGTCGAAGAGAACATCAATGGCGGAGGAGTCAAGACCGAATAATCACCCTTTAGAAATCAACCATAAAAATAATGTCTACATTACCACGTGAAAAGCAGATGCAGCAGCACTATAAAACCCACATGTCGTCGCTCTTCTTAAAGATGGACCCGTGGACAAGGATATTATTTAGTGAGACATACATGCACTAATTAATACCTACCATACACAGATTTATTGTCACAATTTGAAATAAAATCAATGACAATATGGAACCGAAATAGGATGGTAAAATTCGAATCATCTTATAAATTTTTGGATGGATTCGTTTTGAATGGAGTAAGTGTTTTTCTTTTTGAAAAAAGATGTGGGGTAGGATGGATTTTTTTGAATAGTGGGTATAGAACGATTATGGTAATAACTTGTCTCAACCCGCTTCATTATATGAAATTACAAATTTATCATTGTATTTACAATTATTAAAAGAGTAAAAATGTAATTTTTATGTTCAAATATGTTTTTTTAAGAATTATGTTTAAATAATTACTTGCCTCGGAAAAGCTTGAAAATATTAAAGATAAGTAGCAAAAATTAAATTGAAGCGGAGTGGAGATGGATGCATCCAAACATTCATGGACGTGGTAGTGACTTTTAAGATTATACATCCATAATAGATTGGGGTGGGTGGTGGAGCAAAGCATGCCAACTATGGAGCGGTAAACATAAGTTTGGCAAAATAATCTATGACTTTTTTATCACTATAATGAAATCTCGCCTAACATTTGTGTTTATATTTTCTACAACTAAATCAAAATCAACCCTTGCAAATTTTTATATTAGTAAAGATTATCACATAAATAATAAATGCGGAATTAAAAACTTATTGATAATGAAGTTGCTTGTGGTGATCCTTCTGACTAAATGGTTGATTAGGTTTCTGTAATAGCAAATTGACATGATATTATACATGTGATAATATATTTATTGCATTGAAATTTGTGAAGTAAGTCTTAGTTTGTATGTACCCTTTGCCATCTTGAACGTCCCTCTCCCTCCAACCACCGCAGGCTCGTGCTCCGTTTCGACAATTGGATTCCTCAAGAATATATTAATAGAGTAGCCATTGAGCTCCCCTTTCGTAAACCCGAAGCCCATGTAGAGTACCAGAGTTAAAACATCTTGGTCGGTCGACACCCAGAGGCCCCAAACATTCCTAACAACCTTCGATGTTAAGTTGGGACCGTCGGCGACTGGGTATCGGGATGTCATTGAAGGCAGTCGTCATGTTGGCACGTGCTACAACGACTGCACTAGGGGTTCCGCCGCTCTTTGTGCCGTGTAAAAGAAGTGGAGATTGGTTATTTGTGGAGGTGGAACATATGGCTTACTTTGGGAGTAATAAGTAGCAAACCTTGAGAATTAGTTTAAATTTTATAGCAAACCTTCCCCAAATCTAACTTTTTAAATCAAAAAAAAAAAATTTATTCATAAATGTATAAATAAATACAACATATAATATAATTAAATGATGAATATATATTATTCAATCAATAAGTGTAGAGTAAATGGGAGGCATATTATATTTTTAAGGGCAGGATTCGAGTATGAACTTTAGAGACGAAATTGCTGAAAAGGGCAATTACAAACTCAAAAAGAATTAGTATTTATGAATCATAAAATAGATATGGAGGATATACATTGATTCATAATAAAAAAGAATATATTCAATTTTCAGACTTTAAATATGTTATTTTCAAAATATGTTCTGTAACAACCCAAATACGACCCTAATCAGAACAGTGGTTTCGGAACCACGAATCCGAGTCAGTAGAATATTTTTATTATTTTATATTGAGTTTATGATCTATGATAAAGCATGTGTTAAAATTTGGTGAGTTAATTTGCCTGTTGGTGTGCTTAATTTAACACAAGGATCGAATAGATAAGTAGTAAAAGTAGTGTGCATGGAATTAAATAGGTAATTGAATTGTTATATTTAATGCAAGGGCTTGCATGTCAAATTTCCACATTTCTTGTAAGTGGACGGTAATGATGATGGGGGATGATTACTTTGAGTATTTTATGTTATTATAAAATATTGGTTGAGTAAAATAAAAGGTAATAAATGAATATAATAAAAGAAACATAATAAAAATTCATTTTTCTCTTTCTTTACTTCATCTTCCTCACCGAAATTTCTCTCAAAGTAAGGAAGAAGTTCATCCTCCCTCATTCGGCCTTGCATGTGGTGGTAAGGTGAGGAATTGGATTTTATATTAGAAGATTTAAGTGTAAATAGGTTGGTTTCTTTGAAGATTACCGAAAGCATGTTGGAATTTTTGAAGTTAGGCAAATGTAGTGATTCGGCCATGGGAGAAATTTTGTAGCTTGTGGTGTATTGTATATGTTATCAATGGGAATAGAAAATTTAGATGAAATGGGGGTGGTAATTTAAGCATGCACGAATGTTAAGATGACCATACATGAGTTTTTCTCTTGTTTTGATGTTCGGTTATATATATATATAGTGTAATTGGCCATGGATGAATGGTTATATTTAGACATGGTTATTGGTTGAATTAAGTATTAATAATTAATTTTATAAAGTAAAAGTGGAAGGGTTAAAATGTTAGAAGGAAGGTTTATGGAGATTTGTAGGGACTTAGTGACCATTCGGCCATTGAGGAGAAATCTCAATTAGTCATATTTTGTATTGTGGTGCATTAGGGATTAAATTGAATAGGTTGTAAAGGTCAAGGGTAAATTGGGAAATTTCATAATTTTATATATTTGTATCTAGTTGAATGGAAATGTAATTGAAAAAGGTTCAATTTGATATTCTAGATCAAGATCGTAAAGAATCGGGTTTAGATCGGGGAAAGACGAAACTAAACGACTAGCCGGAAAAACCTTGAATCATCGCCTTTTGAGGTATGATTTAAGCAATTGATTTAAATGAAATTTTATACCTTATTGTATGCTTTAATTCGAATGGTTATGAGAGTAAAATGGACCTAACCGAATGTATATATGATTTTGGGTGTGTTTAGCCGAATGTATGGATAAATGAATGTTATGGCAATGGTATAAATGTGTATTCATATGATGTTGATATCTTTAGATATGCAAAATAGTGAAATAGAAGAACATAATAGACTTAAAAAGGGTTTGTGGGTGTTTTGGTATTGCTTAAACCGAATGCAATATAGAATCGGATTGCTAAAGTATGAATATTGTTTATAAAGGAATATGTCCATGGGTGAAATCGTGATAGATTGGCTTTGTGTATAAAACTTTATATTCGAATGAATGATAAGTTATATTAAACACTATGTGGGTGAATGATTGTGTAACGGCTCTATGTGAGCGATACGTTACGGGATATATAAAGTAACGGCTCTATGTGAGCGATACGTTACTAGAGGTTTAAGTAACTGCTCTATGTGAGCGATACGTTACAAGAGGTTAAAGTAACGGCTCTATGTGAGCGATACGTTACGGGAGGGGTAAGTAACGGCTCTATGTGAGCGACACGTTACTAAAAATTGTATTGCTAATTGTACAGGTAAGAAATTCGATAGCTAGACGTTATCAACTATGATATATAAATATATGGTTACGTGTTATATTTGAGCGGTTGAGTCGGAAAGCAAATATCTACTAAAGGTGCGTTATATTACCTATTATCCCGAGACTTAAATGGTTTGGTAGGTAAGTAAAGGAAATTCGAGATCATAGGTTAGGTGTGCTAAATTGCAAATTATGAAACGATAGGTTAGGGAAGTTATTATAAATGTGTATGGTGGATATGTTTCTTGAAGTACCTTACTTAATGGTGAGGATTGGTAGGAATATTATTATTCAAGTCGAAAATGAAGTACTATACGGGTTTATTTCATTAAATGTATAAATTGCTTAATCATACTAAGCGAGGGAAGCTTACTCTATTTTTGGTTGTTTTGTAATTGTAGTTCTCTTTTTGGAAGCTTGGCTTGCGCTAGGAGATCATCTTGGAAGCTCACCATACTATCACTCCTTTTGGTACACTTTTGAAATGACAAATTTTGACTATTATGGCATGTATAGGCTAAGATACCTTGGAACCGAACTTAAATGGACTGAATGTATATCTATGCCATACGAAAATGGCTAATTTATGGTGATTTGGGTCTTGAATGAATTCGGCTTTGATATTTGTTTAATATGATAGTATAATTTTCTATATATATTGTATGTGAGTTATGAAAAGGTGATTAGAAAGATCTAATGTTCATATTCTTGATAAGGGATGCCGAATGTGATGTTAGTATTTAATAATTGGCTCATCATGATATGCAACAATGGTATTATAGATTAAGTAAAGTTGAATTTCTCAAAAATGTTGCATTAGTCACCTATATGTAGAATGTGGTTATTCATGCGTTAAATTATATTTATAATTATCTATATGATAATAAGTTGATATAATTGATGTATGCTTTGCATTTTATTCCTAACACGAATTAGGGTGTGACATGTTCTTTTTAAAAATATCTTGACACCCACGACTATTGAGTTTGGTGTGCATGTTAATGCCGCCAAGTTTCCTTCTCGCCTTTAGAATGAAGGTAATTATTATGATATGATTATTGTACCTCAACATCTGTAAATGTTTAGTTTATTGTGAAATATTTGAAATTTAAACAATAATAATTTAATGTAGATTATCCTGAACCCTAAACTCGAATATCTAATACTTATCAAACTTTTTTTGGCTCTTACATGGAACTTTTAATAAATATATTTGTTACACAATTTAATAAATATATGTCTTTTCTCCCATATCATGACATGAGTGCGACACAATCTAACATATTAATATTTAATTGAAAAAAATTGTTGAAGGATGCAATTCCTTTAGGAGAAGTATTCGAAATGTTATGTATCATGCAATCAACGGTCCCCTAACAATCAAGATATTGTCTCTCGAGAAATTATCTCTTGTACTTTATCGAGAGCCAGCATGTTGTGAGTGGCTTCCCTAAGAGCTTGGTTAACAAAATCGAGAGTACCTCATCCGTACGTTAACATCGAAACTAAATTTATTATCAATCAAATTTATATAAAATTGATAATAATAATAATAATAAAAGAAGAAAACATTAACATCGTGATTAAATGATCTTTAGCTGCCCACTTTCAAAATTTACCATTATTTTTAAAGGGATCAATTTGATCTATAAAAATTGAGAGGGATCAAAAGTCTTTTCACTTAAACATTATTATAAATTAAAATGTCACAAGTCATTGTATTCTTCAAAATGTTGATTCTTGTACCTTTATTTGCATTTAGTCCCTCTATTTTTCATGTTTCAAAATTTAAATCCAACTGTTAACATTATTAAAATTATTTTGTTAAATCCAAATTTGTTGCATTATTTTTTACTTAAATGATTTTTTTTTTTAATTTTAAAATGTTACACCAACAAATTCAACAAACAAAACAATAAGATAAAAAATAAAAAGACTAAATTTCTAAAATTAAAAGTATTTGAAGTACAAAACCTGTAACATATTTTAATCACCATTAGATAAATAAATAAATTCCATGCAAATTTATTTTGCAATCAAACCTTATACTTGCATTACAATTTAAAGAAGAGAGATGTTAACACCAAAACTAAAACCCTAGACCTTGTATTAAGCAATCAATAAACATAATCATACTTGTATTAAGTAATCAATAATCTTACACTTGTATGTATGTATCCCTCCCAAAAAAAATTGCTATATCATAATCATACTTGTATTATGTTATTGCGTCCATATTCGCATGTATCCGTTTAATTGATCACCAATACAAACAATTCATGGTCACAAATGAATGAAAACAAAACTTTAACAATAAAAAATTAATAATAAAACTCTAAGAACATGAGCAACTATGAAAAAAATAACAAGAAAACTGCTACAAACAAGACCATGTTTAACAAAAGCCAATGCCAACTAATTCAAGGCCTATCAAAATTGTTCAAATACTGCATTTGACAGTAATAACAATCACAACAAAACATAAAGAAAAACAAGTCTCATCTAAAACTCAACATCTGAAAGACATCCAAAAAAGTTCAAATGAAGCTCTTCTTCTCCCTTTCTATGGGCCTATGCTTCGCATTTGTCAGTCTCTATCTTCAATTCTCTGCAACATGGCCATTCTCCGATTTCTCGGCACTGGATTTCATAAAGGAAACAAGATCACAATTAGTAATGTCTTTTTGCGGAGACACACAATTAACAACTCAAGCAGAACTCAACAGAGGGATCTAACACGCATGGAATTTCACCAGGTTGAAACCAAGCAGCGTTTAGTTAATTTCTAATGCTTCATGAATATAAAGTAAAATAACTAGCAAGTTCCCAAACTCTTCCATATACAGGGGACTTTTGAGACAAGAAGTTCTCGGACTCTTTCGCAAACCGCATTCTCCATACTTCGGACTTTCTCATGTATGTCAGTGCTCAAACAGTAGGAGCAGGAGAGATGAAAAAGATGCTTACTTATTGTTCGAGTTAAATCACTATGGGGCCTGAACTTGACAATTACTCCTACATTTGACAACAACTCCAACATTGGGGCCTAATTTTTTTTTTTTGTCCAAGTTATTCCCTAAACTTGATAATTATTCCCACATTGAGGCCTGAACTAACTGTTATCACATTGGGGCTTGAGCTTTCCTTTTGTCCAAGTTAGTCCCTGAACTTGGCAATTATTCCCATATTGAGGCCAGATAATGTCAGGGGTTAACTTGGACAAAAAGAAGTTCATGCCCCAATGTGGAAACAATTGGGGAGTTCAGGGCCTAACTTGGACCAAAAATTAGTTTAAGCCCCAATGTGGAAATAGTTGCCAAGTTCAGGCCCCAAAAAGTGATTTAACCCTATTTATTCTTTAGCTAATTAAAGCCTCTATTTCATTCCCTATAATCCCTAGCCTAAATGAATTCAAATACTGCTATATGCATAAGAAATTTGTTCTATAATGCAATTTTGGAAGGCAAAAGAATTCACATGCACTACTTCTATTCTGTTTCTAAAGAACCAAGCATATATATAAACACTTTATAGTGAATCAACATAAGAAAAGCAACAAATAAAGCAATATTCTAAAATTAACCAAGCAATGAAAATCCAGTTAATTGAAGAGACCTTTCGGGTTGATGATCAGCATCAGCTGTAGCTTCAACAGGTTCACTCTTCCTCCAGCTCTTGTCAGCCGGGGCATGGCCATTACCGAAGCTTGCCTTTGCCCCTCTCTCTTTCTCTGTAACAGCTACTGCCTCTTTAATCTTCATTGCTTCAAGCTTTTCGTCAATCTCCTTCCAGTCTTTCCCCTTTTCCTTCAACACCTCCTCTCTCGGCCTTGCCTCGCCGAAAGGATTTGCCCCTTTGGGCTTGGCCACCGTCAAGTCCTTTTTACCCTCCTCCATCACGGGAACCGTACGTGGTTGAAGCACAAGCTTTGGCCTCACCCCACCACCACCAGCACTGTTGGTCTCTTCCTTTTTCTTTCCCCAGTTATCCAAATCCCTTGGGGAATCCCTGGATTGAAGTGAATCGAAACTGCTTCTTTTCTCAAAACCCCCACCAAATCTCCGAGGCGGCGGTGCTCCATTAGGGCTTTTATTACTCTTACTAGTTGCCCAGTTATCTACTTCATCTGCTTTCGATTGAGAATCGAAAAACCCTCCTCCACCTCTCTCTCGCCTCTCAAACCCACCGCCGAATCCATTCCCGCTAGGAGCCGATTTCTTAACCGACGCCCAATTATCGATCTCATCAGCGCGTGAGGGAGCAATTTCTCTATTCGAATCTCTATTCGAAACCCTAGAAGATCCCCATCTACTATTACTCGACGAATCATCCCCGTTAGAATTGTACCTGTTCGACCCGTACGATTTAAAACCGCCGCCGATCCGGTTACGATCGAGCTCCTCGGCGGAACGCTGGCGAGGGCCGGTCGGTAGAACGAGCAGGTCCTCGTGAGTGCGCCCTGTCGGCTCGCTCGGCTTAGCCGAACCGTGAGTAAATTCAGCAAGAGATACGGTTTGGCCCTTCTTTTTCTTGGTTTTGGTGGCCGCGGCGGCGGATAAAGAAGGGAAATCGGCGAGCTTTCCGGTGGAAGAATCTACGCCGCTTTTCTGTTCTTGTTGGAGTTCAGCTTCGTGCTCTTCGGCGTCTAGAGCCCACGCGCCGGCTTTGCCCCAAGGTGACGAGACAGTTGCCGCCATGATCTTTTTTTTCTTTTGCCTTTTTAGTGCTTTGGCGCCGTTTCGAAGCTTGCGTTTTCAGTTGTGCAGCGAAAGGAGAGGGAAGGGTTTTTTATATTGTGATATGATAGGCCTTCATCGGACGGTGTAGAATAATTTTTAATTAAAAGAAGTTTTAACTTAAAAAATATACTCAAATTTTATCTTCTCTATTTAAAAAATTAGTAAAGTAATCTTTATATTTTAGACCAAATAGTAAACTAGTCATCCACTTTTAGTGTTAAAAACGGATCATTGTACCTTAGCATAACACGGCATGTGTCACTATTTGATTATTCTGTTAATCACACTAGTTTTTAACAGTACAAGCAAATGAAATTTTTAACAAAAAGGACCAATTTACTCTTTAATCTAACATACATGGACTAATTTACTTATTTTTAAATAAAGGGACAAAATGTAATTTAACTCCTAACAAAAGGACCTCTACGATAGTTCTACCAAAACTATATTATAAAAGAATTAGAGTGTAAGTCTCACTAGTAATAATTTATCAATTTATTTATTATATCTAAAATTATTTTAATAAGTATATAGACAATAAATAAATGAAGTATTTGATAAATAATCAAATTTTTATTAATTTAATAAAAGATAATAAACTAAATATAAATAAAATGTGTTTTTTTTATATAATTGGAGAGGATAATGAGATTACTTGATATACTTGATATCGAATCCAAGCTCTTTCATATCTACAACATAATACTCTTATCATTAAGTCAAAAGAATATTGACATAAAATATATTATTTTATTTACAAATTTTAATATTTATCTGATAAATGATATAAAGGTAGTCTTATATCTTTCAAAAATAGTATAATTAATAATCATTTAGGTATTATCATTTTACCAAAAAATAATATATATACATATATGTTTATTTGTATTTTGCGATAAAAGTACTTTATGCTAAGAGCTGGATTGCGTCATGTCTCTTTACTAAAAAAAAAGGGTAATTATTTGGTTATTTTATCAACCACGTCAGTTTTTAACAATAGAAATAGATGAAAATTTTAATCGAAAAAATCAGTTTGTTTTTTTATCTAACGTACATGGACTAATTTAAATATTTTTTAATTATTTATTTAACTTCATTTTATTGTTCACAAAATAAATTTTGAATTATTTGGAAACATATTCAATTATATATTTATAAATGTATTAGTTTAATTTAATGGATATAAACATAATTTTAGAAATTTTAAGGAGAAATTAAAAATAATCCTAAATTTATATAATAAAAATAATAATGAAAATTCTGATTCGGTAAAAAGGACATAGCAGTTGGCTCTAAGCCACTCTTTTGAAAAAGCTGCTTATTTCTAAAGCTGAATTTAAAGGTCTGAACTTTGCAACGTTATGGACAACGTAACCAAACATAACCAAGATATTCATTAGATTCTAAAATTCAAATAGCTTTAAAAAAAAAAAAAAAGCTAATTTAAAAAATAGGTCAGGTCTCGAGTAAGATTTTTTGGTACTAGTCCAACCCGAATTTGTAACACGAAAAAATTCTGTTGTTTTCTTCTTGTTTTCCACTACTTTGTTGTTGTTTTCTTACTATTTTTTCACTGGTTTCTGTCATTTCACTATTATGTTGTTACTATTTTGTTATTATTATTTAGATATTATATAACTCTTATTTTATTTTAATTTTGCTACTATTTTAGAAGCATTTGTTTGTTAAGTTGTACATATCTTAGTGTAAGTATATATATTTTAAAATTTTAATTTATTGTGAAACATTTATTTTAATATTTTTAGTGTTTTTGATGTATTATATATTTTTTTAAATCATATAAGAAGAATTAATATGGGCGGGCCAGGCCTAGTTGTTGCATATTTTTTTGTCAGGCTTGAGCAAAATTTTAAACCCATTTTTTGGGCTAAGTCGAGCTTGGGCCTATCAAATGAACCTAAATTTTTGTCAAGGCTCAGCCCATGGATAAGTTTATAAATTTATTTCAACATATAAAATTTAGTTATTAATAAATAAATTGTAATAAAAATAAAATAATTATTTTAGTTTAACATAATTTTATAGAAATTGAGATTAAAAAAATATTAAAGTAATTGAACTTGTTTTTTAAAAAAAAAATCTATAACAATAACAATTTAGTAAAATATGTCATAGATCCTTATAGTCTTCACAAATTTAAATTTTAGTCTTTGTATTTTTATTTTCAGTAATTTAATCCCTTTAATTTTTAGATTAAAACACATAAAATACAGAGACTTATGACATTATATAGAAAGTGTTTTTTTTTTTTACACAATTTTATTATAGCTTTTGATCATAAATACTATTTTTGACACAATCTCTAGAATTAGACATAACCCCTCCCCAACCCATAAATAGGAGAATAATATGCTTCAGCACACTCGAACTCACGTCATCCTATATTGACAACAAAGTTCATACCAATCGAGTTAAGACTCAATTAGTGAAAATTTTGTTTTTTAAAAGAAAATAAAAAGTTTACCCACTTGACATTTATTACTAATTTAGTTCTTATCCATATCCAATGTTTTAATTACCAAGTGTGCAACTGGTCTTTTTCTTCACAATTGAATATGACATTACAAACATAGCTTATAGCATCCGTTCGGTGTTCGGTGGCCCAAAATCAACAACACCGATCGAGTAGTCCATAAAACATGCGTTGATATTCCACTATAACACGGCCAAGATTTAGGGTGAGTTTGGATGGGCGATTGAGTGCGGTACGATACGTTTAGTTTACTTTTTGTCTCACGCTACAGTATTTAATTTCACCGCCACCGCTATTTTTACATTAACCGCAGGTAAACGCACCGCCCATCCAAACTCACCCTTAGATTACGTAGCCAGGAGAGAGCTATTCTCTGGTAACATATGCCTTGTCTGAATGAGGTGCCACCAAAATCCTAGTATGACCTGATAAAATTTTATGGTTATAAACAGAATGTAAAACAGTAGTATAAGAAGTAGGGTTTAGATGTGTGATGGGCAGTTTTCATGTCCACAACGCGTGATAATTTATACGAGAAATGGAAAAGGATTAAATCTAATTATAATAAAATAATATAAATAAATAAAAAATAAGCGGTAGAATAAATAAAACGAAATTAAATTGAGTAAATTGACAAGACAATGGTCTAGCTTCTGAGCTGATTTTGGCTCTAATTTCGAACTAATCCCGGACAATAGATTGTATCCTCCAATCAATAAGTCAGTTGTAGTGGTTAAAGAACAGCCTCAAACCACCAGCCTTTCCTTATGTAAATTAATTGTAGGAACAGTCCGATAATTAATCCTTACCAAACGAACAATCTTGAAACCAGCTCCCATAATTTAATTCCTTATTAGCCTTGCAAACTAAAAGGACTCGACTCGAATCAACGACATTAATTGTGCGAGTCGTTTAAACTCGATCATTAATTTCTTTGACAAATCCCACCACTCGCGCAATTGGTCATGTCAATTTGTTATTCGATAGATCTGAATACAACAATTACGGATCATATCGGTTTTCCAATTATACGTCGCATGAACTCTTTTTAATTTGATGCTATAATGACATTGTGAGACAACTAAGTTTATCTCCTAAATCGAAAAATTAATAAATACCGAAATGAAGAATATAAGTACGAAAAAGAAAATTTAATTTAATCACAATGAAAATTTTAATTCACTCTAATGCCAAAGAAAATTGTGAAAATTTAAATTTACTAGGCGCATTTGGGTAATATATTGTAGTTATAGATATATAATAAATATTGAGCTTATATATAATATTAGATTTATAGCAATATAATATATATTATTAATTTCGATTATCCCGTTGGTTCAATTAATTATCTATTTTTGAACTAAATTAATTGATAATTAAATTTCATAAAAAATATTTAATTAATTTTGATCGTTAATTGATTAATCAAACTAATTTAATTTGATTGATTAATTTGATTTTAATCGAAGTATACACACCTTTCTTTTGGTCCATATTTGTTCTTATAAGTTATCTAAAGTGTGTATATATATAGGGAAGAAATATCAATTTTGATGTAAATTAAAAAAATTTAAATATTTGTTTTATGTAAAAAAAAAATTTAACTGTTCAATAAATATTAATACTTACAGTATTTTATATCAATATGATAAAAATATTGGACCAGTTCGAAAATTTACATACATGACAAGTAAAATTATATTAATAAATCAAACGGTTGCATCGTTAAAATAGTAATAGCAATTATATTGATAAATCTAACAGTGTAAATAAATTCCTCCCGATATATATTATATTTATATAAATAAATGGCAAGATTTTGGTTTTGAGATGAATATACAAGTTTTTGAAAGTAAAATATTATATCCTTTTTTTAAGTTTTGTTAATATAGTATATTTATAAATATAATGTAATATAAGTATAAATTTACATTTGAGTTAAATTAGAGGTGTTCATAGGTTGAGTCAAGCTGGGCTTGGGTCGGGCTTAAGCATGATAGTAACATACTTTATGTTGGCCTAAGCCTAGCTCGACTCGAAATTTGAGCATAAATTTTTGCCCAAACCTGCCCATATTTGCAAAAGACTAACCCAAACCCATTTTAAGCTCACTCATATTAATTTTTTAATTTTTTTAAAAAATATTTATATTATATTATTTTAATATTTAATAATTTTATACCTTTTTTTATTTATTAAAATTTTTTATATAGTTATCTTAACATTTTTTTAATGTTTACTTCTAGTATTATATATTTAATATAGTTTTATTTTTTTAATGTGTTCAAACTTACATAATATATAAAAATAACATAATATAGAATATTATAAACTTAAAATGGGTTGGGCCGGGCTAGGCTCGGGCCTAATTTTTTTTCCAAACCCATTTTTGGGCCTAATATTTTTACTCAAACTCTTTCGAATTTCGAACAGAT
Organism: Gossypium sturtianum; assembly: GCA_025698515.1. Classification (NCBI taxonomy): domain Eukaryota; kingdom Viridiplantae; phylum Streptophyta; class Magnoliopsida; order Malvales; family Malvaceae; genus Gossypium; species Gossypium sturtianum. The sequence continues at coordinate 2,922,998 of CM046946.1, read as the reverse complement.
TTGGATGAATAACCCAACCCATGAACAGATCTAATTTAAATATATAAAAATACAGTCAATGAAGAATAGAAGATAATCAAATAAAATTCATCCATAATATATACATATGCTAAGATCCGACACCCATACATCATGATTATATATATATATATATATATATTAAAATCCACCTTGCAAGGAAGCTTCATATGTCCAATTACATAAAGGAATAAACTAAATTCCCAATGTAATTATCAAATGCTTTTTTAATTTTCTTTTTAGGGTTGGATTGAAATACTTGCCAAAAATCAAGAAATCCCATGACATCAAATGTTCTTTTTTATCGGAAATTGTTGTCTTTACAACCTTGAGTTTCATTTTTTCTTCAATTTAGTCCTTAAATTTAAAATTTTTTTCTCAGTTTTAGTTATGTGATGGCATGGTACATTAATATTATGTCACATTATTACCTGAACGACCATAATTTTTAATGAAAATTTTAAGTAATGATGTAACATGATATCATAATGTTGTCTGTTTTCAATTAAAAATTGTTAATTGTCTTCTTCTTTTTTTATATCATTCAATTATAGAGTAAAATAAACTATTTATTAACTTCAAAATTTATTTATTTAAAATTATATATTTATTAAACATAAAAAAGTATATGTATATATATAAATTCAAAAATATGATATACATCGTATTTTGTTTTTACTAAATAAGAATATTCTTAGTAAATTATGTTTTATAAAAATAGTCGATTGCGATTAGATTTGTTCCAGGTCGAGTCGGGCCTTGAGAAAAATTTTAGGCCAGTTTAATAGGCTCGGGTCCAGTCTAAAAAATGGGCTCGTCTATATTAAAAAAAAATTATATAATTTTTAAAAATATATATAATACATCAAAAACATTAAAATTAATGTTTCCCAACAAATTAAAAAAATTTTAAAAAAATCTTTATACTTAAATAAGAGTAACATAACTGCAACTTAACAAGCAAATGCTTCTAAAATAGTAGCGAAATTAACAATAAAATAAGAGTTATATAATATCCAAACAATAACAACAAAATAATAGCAACATAATAATGAAATGACAACAAAATACTAGAAAAAAAAACAGCAAAAAGAACAGCAGAAAAGCAACAGGAAAACAATGGATTTTTTTTTCTTTTTGCAAATTCAGGTCGGGTCCAGGCCAAAAAAAAAACTTATCTGAGGCCTAGCCCGTTTTCTAAACAGATCCTTTTTTTTTTATTACCAAATCTCATTTTCCAAATCTATTTTTTTGCCCAAACCTTCTCACTCTTCAACCGGTTCGGATAACCCAAACCATGAATAAATCTAATTGCGATTTAGAAGTAAAACCTCTTTTTATTTACAAATAGATAATTATGTTTTATTACAAGTAAAACCTCTTTTCATTTACAAACAGGTAATTATGTTTTATTACAAGTAAAACCTAATTAACATGACTTTAGAAACATAGCTGAATACAAAGGAATACGTATAAATGAAATTTTAAGACATGAAACACATTCAATAACAAAGGCAAACATAAGCAAATTCCTACTTTTTGTTGTTGTCTTTTAAGTAATCTGTCCACAATCGGCAATAACAACAGGCTTCGTAGTCTTTCCACGGCTAGAGCCAACTTTCTCAATGGCTCTAACCACATTCTTGCCTTCGACCACTCGTCCGAAAACAACGTGCTTTCCATCGAGCCACTCGGCTTTAGTGGTGCAAATGAAGAACTGAGATTTGTTAGTACCCGGTCCAGCATTCGCCATGGATAGTACGCCGGGTCCAATATGTTTCTTGATGAAGTTCTCGTCGGCGAAGTTGGATCCGTATATAGATTCACCTCCGGTGCCGTTTCCAGCTGTGAAGTCACCTCCTTGGCACATAAAATTAGGGATCACACGGTGGAACTTCGAGCCTTTGTAGTGGAGTGGTTTACCGGAACGACCGACGCCTTTCTCGCCTGTACAGAGTGCACGGAAGTTCTCAGCAGTGCGAGGGGTAACATCGGCAAAAAGCTCCATCACGATCCGACCAGCCGGTTCGCCTCCGATCGTCACGTCGAAGAATACTTTGGGATTGGAAACCATTGCTGAATATTGGATTTTGTATTGTTTTGATAGGTTAGTATGGTATGTAAAGGGGAGGGACTATGTTTATATAGGATGAGTGAAGGCTCGAAAGTTGACGGCATAGATTCTAAATCTCATTCTTTCGGTTTAAAATGATCAAATGCTGAGTTAAAATTGAATTCCATTCACATTTTGTGATAAATACGAATATATATATAACATTTTAAAATGATAAAACAAAGGTGGCTGTTTCTGGCAAATCTGTTGGCTGTCTCTAGCACCATATTTAGTATTTAAAGCGTGTTTGTGTTTGAGACACTTTTTGCTTTTTCTCTATGTATACCATGAAAAGTTATTCTTTGCTTAATGGAGCTTACATAGATGGAATATGGTATAATAATTTTTTATGCAAGATGTTGGGCAGGTAAAGTGATGTTCACATTGTAGGTGGCGTGTAGAGTTATTAACGATGAAGGTTTTGAATTTGTATTTGAATAGAGTGAGGGTTTAATTATATATCTCGTGCCTTTACGTTGGTGTTGGAGGATATTATTTATAAACGAAGGTTGGTTTGGTATGGGTTTCAATCATCTCCATAGATGTAGGTAGTAGAATGGTCAACTAGGAACACTTTTGGAGTCGATATGAGGGGACTTTGTGAGCTGATTGGTTATAACATTATCTAGTTCGAAGAGGTGATGGATTGATGGGTGTTGACAGGAACATTTATCCATGTATATTCTAGGGACTGTGTGGGATCATTTCATTTGATGTGGTGTTTGGTGAAGCGAGATTGGGACTATGCTTCTAGCAAGGTCGAGCTTCGTCAAATTTTACCTTCAGGCGTAGGCATCAGGTGGTTCGATGAGAGGTGATATGGTGAGAGTATAATAATTGCCCCTAAATGAAAGGCAGGTTATGTGACCTACCTTGAGTTAAATATCTAGTGAGACACTAAAGCGTCTTTTGAAATGTTATGTTTAATGTCCAATCATTATACCCTTTCATTAATTGCTCCATGTTAGCTTTGATTTATAAAAATTTTGATATAACAACATTTAAGATTTTTTTTCTTCATATTATTGCTTAGGTCATTTATGTTTCAAAACAAAATAAATATTTTAGAAAATATTTTCAAATCCAAAGCAAGCTTAAAGAATGCTTGTTTAAATTGATTTTACTCATATCTTATTCTCTTAAGCTTTGAAAATGTTTTAAAGTGTTTTTGAAACAAAAATAACCATTTTAATAGCTAAGTGTTGATACCCCTAGGCTAGTTCATAGGCCTTTCTAGAGAGGTAAGATATCGATACTTATTCTTGAGGTACTGATACTTACACCCAAGTATCGTATTTTACGTAAAGTATCAATGCTTTAAAATGTCAATAGCCACAGCTTTTTTCTGGATGGGCAAGGTATTGATCCCTGTTATTGAGGTATCGATACCTAACCCAAAAAGTATCAATACCTCATTATTTATAATGACTATTTTTTTTAGAAGTATCGATACCCTCTTCATTGGTAATGATACATTAGGATGTAGGGTTGTTTCAACTTGCATTTGTAATGCTTCTAACGGCTGATCTTTTTCATCCCCTACGACCATAAATAGCTAGAGTTCACTTCATTGACATAAAGAGAGGTTGGGATGAATGAAGAGATATCAACGCATTCAAGCAAGCAAAATTTTAGTCATTTCTTTCCTCTTTTCTTGTTTATTATTTATTGAGCTTTATTGAAAATCATTATACAAGGGTTTATTGTACTTTTAAGAGCTTAATTTTGTAAACACTCACTTACTAGAGGTTGATCATTTGTTTGCTCAAATAATATCTTTCTATTAAAAACCGAACTTTAAGGTTTTTAAGGCAGAAAGCATTAATGGATATTAGAGGTTCTTGTTTAGCCTTGAATGCTAGGAGGAGAAGGTTTTTGTCTAAGCCTTAATAGATAGAGAGTTTTAAAGGTTATACTTGTCTTTGAAAGGTATCAACTCAAGTTAATGAATTTGGAAAATCCTTGTCGGCAAAGATAAAGGAGGTAGCCAATTAAGGCCAACCATTGTGTCAATATTTTCTATCCTTTCTCACCTTAGTGAAAAAAATTTAGATTACCAATTCACTCCTCCTCTCTATAGATCAATTCGATTCGTTAAGACTTTACACTCCCTAAACACGCGTTGATTTTTTATTAGGGCTTTTCTATTTCTTGATTTCCTACTTAGATACTTATAAGTAGGGCTCTTTTGTGATTTCTGAGCTTGTATCTTCTTCTTCTTCTTCTTCTTCTTCAAGGATGACCGCTTAGTAAAGCAAATAACCCAACCTCTTGGCATGGAACAAACTATTGCTCAACAATCAGTAAGTGAAGGAGGTGACAAGAACAAAGGCAAAATGCCTTTCAAGAAAGAAGGTGCACGAGCTTTGTAGGAAAAATAAAAAACGGGGGTAGCTCTATGCACATTTCTCTCAAGACAAAGGGAGAATACTCTGCCAATGCTAAGAAAAGTGATGTCAAGTTAGGCACATGAAAAAGCCAAAGCACCAGGAGGAAACATCGCGATAGATTCCCTCTTTAAATCTCCTTACTGGAACTAGAATGCCTAATAGGGCTTTGGGAAGTGATTTAGTGGGATAAAAGATAATCAAAAGTGAAGTCAGCTTTCTCGGTACAATAAAATGAAGGCCTTCCTTGAATAGGAGGCAATAAAAGGGTCCATTGATGATTACGTTTTTCTAGACATGGTGGCTCTTTAGATCTCTACTTACTGTATGTACGTGTCACAAACACTACATCTTATCATCGCCAATTAGAATGACATGAGAAGAGCCAACTAGGTGGAAGCAAGACAGCAGTTAAAATAAGAAGAAGAGCAACTTGTCTTACTAAAAGTTTCATCCCGTATCAAGTTCGCATATGCAACCATTTGACACAATATCTTATTCTTGCAAGAGCGAGTAGAAAAGTTTCAAAAAGTTGGCGTATGACCAAATTGCCATACTTTGCGTTTGTATAATATTACCCCTAGTCAATTATTTAGGGTTTCTTGGTGACTAATGGTACTGTACTTTTTAGATTGAAATTAGAACCATGGAACCTGTCTTACTATCCCCACAAATATATTCTTATCGAGGACAAGTTGGAGGTTTCTTTTTATCCTCAAGTGGGTTATTCCTTCATCCCTTTAGCTTGTTTCAGGCTGCGATAGGGAGCCATTCTGTCGTTTGAGGATAGAACTAGTGAAGTTTAGCGAGATATGGTCCCTACATGGTTTTTGGCGATTCTATTTCGAAGAGCATAACCTAAATGGTGCAACTCTAGCAGAAGTAGCATTGTTTTGTTATGTGGCGAGTTTTGGTGCTTGGTCTTCATCATACAATGCTTGGCCTTGGAAGAGTGGAGATCCTTTAGCAAAGTTAATGCTCGAAGAGGGGCGGTAACCTCCATATTTCGTTTGCCAATATGTGCATAAACATTTGAATGCTAAACTTCCTGTCACTCAGCCCAAAGAATGAGGGAAACACGTCACTAAAAGCCTTACGAAGACCCTTGATACATGTATATGTAGGCCTTTCTCTTGTTTGCAACATTTCGTGCCTTCTATTATTCTGACATCTTTCTTATTAATGCTTCCTATGCCTTAGTGCTGATGGAGCCGTCTTCATACCTAATCATGAGGCTTGTACAACTATCAGCAAAGACTAAGCGATTGAAGCAAATTAATTAGAGGCACTCTGAGGGATAAAAAGCAAAGAGTTGCTAGTTGGAAGGAGCGATAATGCTAATAGCTATGCTTATGTGAAGAAAGCTCACCTCGTTGAAAATTAGGTTACATATCTAGAGGTCGAGATAAAAAATTTGAAAGGCAATCTTATGAAGTTGCTAGAAAAATTGATAGTAAAGGAATCTTAGAAGTATGATGGAAGGTTTAAATTTTTGAATTAAAAGTTCGAATCTCACCGTATACAAATATATATAGATAGATAGAAATAGAAAAAGATAGACTAAAACTGGCATCTATTATGTCATGTAAATGACAACATAAAAATAGAACTGAGATCTAAATGGAATATAATGAAATAGAGCCACTTTGAGTTCATATTGGTCATGGGTTGAAAACAGGAATTGTAATTACCATATATGAATTTTCAATCTCATAAATGTGCATACATCATGTGTGAATTTTGTCCGATTCTTTCTAATCATTTGTCATATATTTTTACTTAAACTGATAATATTGAAATCACTTCTGCTGTCTTGTTTCTCTAAATATAGACAATATTTTTTTTGAACAATTTCATTATAGGTTTAGACCCTTTTCAACTCGTGCTTTAGTATACTTAATGTGAATCGAGTTACACTACACCAAAACAGACTTTTAGCGGCGTTTTTAGTGGCGTTTTAATGAAAAACGCCGCAAATATTATCCGTTAGCGGCGTTTGAAAGAAAACGCCGCAAAAAGTTGAGCAATAGCGGCGTTTTGGAAATAAACGCCGCTAAAAAGTAGAAATAGCGGCGTTTTTCTCCCAAACGCCGCTAAAGACCTGAGCATTAGCGGCGCCTCTAAAAAAACGCCGCTAAAGACCTGAGCATTAGCGGCGCTTTTGAAAAAACGCCGCTAAAAACCTGAGCATTAGCGGCGCTTTTCTAAAAGCGCCGCTAAAAGTTTTTCATATTTTTTTCTTATTCTTGCTTTGAATTATATTTTATTTTGATACATTCACTTATAAGCAATGAGAAAGTTTCATTTTATTTACTTAATTATGAAAAATTACAAATTACTAACTAAACAATTTAGAAGTTTTCATTTAAGTTACAAATTAAGCTATTAAAATTGATTTAGGGTTTAATGTTTATTATGTTAATTTCATGGTTTAGGGTTTGTTATTTTGGTGTATTGGTTTAGTGTTTTAAAGTTTGTTGTTTGGGTTTATTGTATAGTGTTTAATATCTTAGTGTTTACCGGTATTAAGGTTTAAGTGTTAGTGGTTAGGGTTAAGGTTTAGGGTTAGGGGTTTAGGGGGGAAATGGTTAATGGGTTAGGGTTTTGGGTTTAGGGTTTAGGGTTTATGGTTTATGGTTTATAGGTTTAGGGACGTTAGGGGCCGGTTTGGGGGGAATTGGTTAATGGTTAGGTTTCTGAGTTTAGGGTTTATGGTTTAAGTTTAGGATTTTAGGGTTTAGGATTTAGGGTGTTAACTATATGACCTAAAATCCCGAAACCGAAATCCCTCATGAGGGATTTATGGTTAATGTGTTAGCTATTAAAATATATGTTTTGTACTACACTAATTAACATTAGGGTTTAAGGTTTAGGAATGTTGTGGAGTGATTGAAGATAGTTTTGATTTAGTTTTAGATGTTTAAGTCATGTTGTGGGCGACATTTAATATTTAGTGTTGCAACATTGGATTATGTTATGCGACCACCAGTCGATGTCACAACATTGGAATATTCTGCTGTCGGCAGGCACTCATTTTTCAATATTACGACATTGACTCTATTTTGACCCAAAAAGACCCTAAATAGTTCCCATTTGTAATCAAACTCTAAAAGAAAGTATAGAAATGATTTGAAAAACTTCAAATAAGCTTAAATATGTTAAAATGAAGTGTTTAGATAAATATTTAAATTAAACGATGGTTGTATTTAAATGTAATATTTCTTACTCAAAATATAGGTTGAAACCGGATAGAGGATATTACATGTATAGTAAGATATATATAGTTTTCTTAAAAAGTTTAAAAATTATAAAAAATATTCAAAAAAATTCCGAAATTTTCTTAAAAAGTTTAATATTCAAAATTTTTAAAAAATAAAAATTCAAAAAAATGATAATCTCAGTAAAAAAAATTTGAAAGAAAAAAATAAGTAAAAAATGAAAAAAATTAAAATTGAGAATAATGGCGTTTTCGTAAAAAACGCCGCAAATATGTTCTCCGAGACTGAAAACGCAGCCGTTTTATCAGGATTTTAGTGGCATTTTAATTAAAACGCCGCAATAGTATATGCTATAGTGGCGTTTGTTAAGAAACGCCTCAAATTGTATGTTTATTTTTTAGTGGCGTTTTTTATAAAACGCAGCAAAAAGTTGGGATATAGCGGCGCTTATAAAAAATGCCGCAAAAATGTTTGTGTATTTTAATTAAAACGACGTAGTTTTGTATTTTTTTAGTGGCATTTTTTTGTTAAACGCCGCAATAGGTATGTCTTTAGCGGCGCTATTTTATAAACGCCGCAATGCTTGAATTGTTTTAGTGAAAACGTCGCCGTTTTGCTCTCCTCCATTTCCCCCAACCCTCAAACCTGATTGACTCAATTTTCCCTTCTTCTAAAATTCATTTCCCCTTTCTTCTGAAATCCCTAAATTGAAGATTGAGTTGCTGCTGGATAAAATTGAGAACCTTCGCTCACAGGTTAGTCCTATTCCGTCTACATTTTTTGGGTAACTGAAACGACTGCTTTGTGCTTTGACTTGAGCAAAATGGTTGATACATATATAAGACCCTTCCCTACCTTTTTCGCTAGTTTCCCTCATCTCCTTCTGCTTTCATTTTACTTTTTTTTTCTTCCTTATCTTGCAAGAGTGCAAGCCTTACTGCATAACCGATTATTTCTGTGCTCGGGCTTTTTAGTCCTCTCCTTCATGCAGATTTCCATCTTGATTTTGCATCGCACGCGAGATTAAACGTTGTCCGAAATCCAAGCCTTTACCAATTCAAAGGTAATCTTAATATATAATTCCATTTCTTTATTTATTTGTTGTTTGGGTTTTGGTTTGTATGTGGTTAGGTATTTTTTGATTTGTTTAGTTTTTGTGTGGGGTTTTCGATTATCTACCTCGACATGATTTTAAGTGAAAAAATCTTTCATCCCGACTTTCTATTGATTTTTTTTCCTGTAATTTATAATTATTCCACGATTGGAATGAAGCGAGCTAGGTTTGATTTCACAAACGCCCAAAAAAATAAAAGGAAAATCCAGTTTCTGTTTTTTATTTTTATTTTCTTCCAATAACATCAATTTCTTAGTGTTAGCAGCCAACGTAATAAGTTGTCTTAGAAGGTGTTGTTCCTTTATTGCTTTATTATGTTAAACTAATGCAGAAATATGTATTATTTTAGGCAAGTCGGCTTAGCTTTGTTGCATCCATTTCCTTATTGTTTGGAATTATGTATTTGTTTGGTTTCTTTTCCCCCAAATTCTTCCATATCAACAGGCCCAATTTTGTTTATTGTTCTTTATATAATCTCATTCCACCACTCTTTACTGCAGTTCCCCAAATAAAAATTGTCTTTACTTAATGCTATTATGTATCACTTTGGCTCCATTTTGGTTACAATATTGCATAAAATGTTTTTACCTCCTCTATTTATGCTTGTTTTTATTATGCAACCCAATTATTTGCTCTTCCATCTGCCCCTCGAATCTTACTATAAATAATTAATTAGCTAAACGTATGGCTGAATTGATTGGTTGAGTTGGCATGAATATGAAATTGATTGGTTGATGTATAAATCCAATTTAAATTTTGAATGAACAATGTATGTATTTCTTAGTTGATTGAATGATTGAAATATAAGTATCACTTATTTATTCTCTCATCTGCTAAAATTTATAATACTGTCATGTTGAAGTAGATGATTACAATAAGGAATTATGTAATAAAAGAAATAGCATATTTCTTTGTAATAAAATCTTAAAACTTTTTACCGCAAAGAAATCGGGGACTTGTTTAAAGTTTTTTCAGAACAAAACTTGAATGAAAATATCCCTAGTACTAGTCAACAATTTCAATGGGTTCGTCACGATGTGGACGAAGATATTTATGAAATATGATGTAGTAAGATTTTACGATTTTTTATTTATATGTAATATTATAATTTTAATATTGGTCATGTTATATAATTTAACTATTTTAAATGTACTATTATTGTTATTTGTTACTAAGATTTTGCACTATTTTATGTGTATTGCAGGAAAAATGCCTAGAAGACGATAACTTGAGATTTAAGTATTGTCCACAATACTCCAAATCCGAAGAAGCAAATAGTGAACAACAAATGGTTGTTGGATCTTCTAGTGTGTGCTGACATAGATGACGAGCTGCTCGCAGGTTCGTAGTAATGTTAATTTATTTTACATGCATGTTGAATTTTATTATTGATTCATTTTGCAATTTTAATATAATAATAATATATCATTTTTCAGTGAAGGTGGTGGGGCCGCGAAGAGGTCGGGGGCGTACACTCCTTAAAGATTTGTACGAGCTAGATCTGTCGGCGTGTTAAAGTAAGGAGAGAAATATCATGGCCACTGTTGGATCTCAAGCTCGATCGTTAGCGAGCTATTTGGGCATTCTAGCACGTAATGCCAATATGTTGCCCATTAACTACGAATCATGGCATCACATGCCCGATGCCAACAAAAATCGAGCTCTCGATAATATTAAGGTAAAAACGTGAATGTAATTTATAATACTTTGGTTTAACTTTCATTTATATGTACTTTTTAAACTTATGTTTTTTCAGAGAGATTTGCTTTAGAGGTCTCCGATGACTATATTAAGAAGACATTGGGTAAAAATGGAGAGACCATAAAAGCACGTTGAAAAAACAATATTTTAAGAAAGACATCAGCCTCGACTAAAAATTAAGAAATGTCCCACGGAATGTTGAGGTACCAATGGGAAGATCAAGTTAGATTACGGAATTCAAAGAAAGGAGAGGTATTACGTTACTTCTAAAGTCTTATAAATTTTTCGATTTATGGTATTTACTATATACATAATTCAAATTTTATTATGTAGGACCGTGAGCGAGTTGGAACAAGCGTGATGAAACAAAAATTCACGCATTACAGCAGGTCCGAAGTTTTGCTTGTGTAGCTGAGGCCGAGGTATTATAATTTATTAATTATGTCAAATATTAATGACTTTATACTATTAAATTATATTCTTTCTGCTAAAATGTAGGAAGCCTCGTCTGGTCAAAAAGTTGGACGCCTTCAGCTTTTTGACATTACGCATAGGAAGAAGGATGGATCTCCGATGACATCCGAAGCTGCAGAAATTATGGTATATTTACTTAATAAAATTCTTCAATTACAAGTTATGTTGCATTCCTTCTTATTATATATTTTGTTTCTAACTCTTTCATTGATTTATTAGGATAAACTAAAGGAGAAGAAGGCGGAGTATGAAGCGCCGCTTGATCGATATTTCTGTTAATCTTGAGGAGATTGATAATGAATTATTACCGAGTTTTGGGTCCCGAAAGGTACGCATTGCTTTCGATCGATAGTTCTGTTAATCTTGAGTATATTTATAATAAAATTGTCACCGATGTTTTTGGTTTTGAAAGGTATGGTCGGAGTGCGATTACAAGGATCCGTGTTACCCGACTCAATATTTTGGATCCGGCTCCAAGAATACATGCCTTCCGGGAGTCAATCTCGTCTTTGAAGTTCGAGGCTCAAAGACCGATAGCTCGGATGCAAGAGAGCACGGTTGAGCGAGGTAGCAAATTGTCGATGTTCAAAGAAAATATGAAGAACTCCATCAACAGGTTAGAGCGGATGAGTAAGCGGCGGCGGCGGGAGAGCGGCGGCGGTGCGAGGGAGGCGCGAGGCGAAGATCGATGCTAGCGAGCGAGCGACGAAAGTACGATGAGCTCCAACTACACTTCAACAAATGATGCGATGTTTCAAAGATCGCAGGTTTCTCATCTTAGACATGTATTTTCTCGTTGTTTGATTATTTTAACATTATTACATTTAACATTATTGTAAGAATATTTTCAGTTATAATTCATTTAATTTATTAAATTTCAAGTTTCATTTACAATTAATGCATTTGGTGTGATTTTTATTCTACATTTGCTGTTTTGGGTTGGAATTATATGCTATCTTTACTGTTATTGGTTGATTTTTAGTACAGGAGGGGTATGATATAAAACAAATTGTACATTGCAAATCTGTACAAATTAGCGGCGTTTGTGAAAAAAGCACCGCTAAAGATCATGACTTTTAGCGGCGTTTTTGGGAAAAGCGCCGCTAAAGGTAATAACTTTTAGCGGCGTTTTTGGGAAAAGCGCTGCTAAAGGTCATGATCTTTAACGGCGTTTGTTAGAAAAGTGCCGCTAAAGGACATGATCTTTAGCGGCGTTTGTTGGAAAAGCGCTTCAAAAAGCGCCGCAAATACTTTTAGTGGCGCTTATATTGCGACGCTTATAAACGCCGTTAAAGGTAAAAAAAACGCTGCTAAAAGTTTATATACGCAAAACCTTTTCTTTATCTGTATCTTTAATAATAATAAAATTATTAAGCACTTTTCTTTTTGACTTTTCCTTGTAATAAAACAAGAAATAAAGATTGTATTGCAAAAACAACAAAAAAGGGTATGTAATAACTCAATTATATGGTCAAATATGATGATAAATAGCGTACATTATTTATGGCAGTCATGTTCTTAGAGAACAACCTAAGCCAAATCCAGTAACCAGCAAAAGAAAAACACATAAAAATGATAAATTTCAGACATGAATCACCATTCATAGACCAGAGTCAACATTATTCCATTTCTTGTTCTTGTTCTTGTTCTTAACAAAGCTGTCCACAATCTGCAATAACGACAGGCTTAGCAGTTTTTCCACTGCGAGACCCAACTTTTTCAATGGCTTTAACCACATCCATACCTTCAACAACTTGGCCAAACACCACATGCATCCCATCGAGCCACTCGGTCTTAGCGGTACAAATAAAGAACTGAGATCCATTCGTTCCGGGACCGGCGTTCGCCATGGATAGTATGCCGGGTCCGGTGTGCTTCTTGATGAAGTTCTCGTCGGCGAACTTAGATCCGTATATCGATTCACCTCCGGTTCCGTTTCCGGCTGTGAAATCACCTCCTTGGCACATGAAATCAGGGATCACGCGGTGGAACTTAGAGCCTTTGTAGTGGAGTGGTTTACCGGAACGACCGACGCCTTTCTCGCCGGTACAGAGTGCCCGGAAGTTCTCGGCGGTACGAGGAGTGACGTCTGCGAAAAGCTCCATCACGATCCGGCCGGCCGGTTGACCTCCGATCGTCATGTCGAAGAAAACCTTGGGATTTGAAGCCATAGTTAAAAAAATATTGAAAATTGGCTTATTTTTTGGATTTTGTTTTGGTGGGTTAGTGTGATATTTAAGCTAAAGAGAGACTGGTTTATATAGAGAAGATGAATGAGGGTTGACCAGCAAACGGGTCGGGTTGATTTTTTAATGGATCTAATCGGGTTGAATTGTGGTCATCCATTTTCTTTTTAGTCCTTCAGTTTCACTTTAATATTCAATTTAGTACTTAAATTTGGTTTCAATATTCAATCTAGTATCTATATTAAAAAATACATAAGTACTTATCCGAGACAAGAAAAAATCAAATTTAAGTACTTAATTTGAACAAACAAAAGCCAAATTCAAGAATCAAACTGATCAGAAAAAATTTAGATACCAAATTAAACATTAAAATGAAACTCATGTACTAAATAATATATTAACTCTTTTATAGTCAAGCTAAAAAATTAGGTAGATTCTTTTTATAGAAAAAAATACGTAAGTCAATTGAGTCTTAACTCGATTGGCATGGTATTGTTGTCAATATAGTAATACGTGAGTTCGAGTGGGCTAACTTATTTAAAAAAAAAAGAACAGATATGATTAGAACCTATTTATGGGTTGGAGAGGGGCTATGGGTAGTTTTAAACATTATATCAAAAAGAGCAGATATAATCAAAATCTATAACGAGATTAATAGAAAAATTAAGTAAAGTTGGATCTCACAAATTAAAACTTGAAAATTATTATATGACTTAATTTTATTGGAAAATTATTATATGATATTTAAACTCTTTTTTTTAAATATCAATTAAAAATATATCACAATTATTTAATTCATATATAGAATTAAAATATTTTCCTATTGATGTACCAAATAATTAGGTTATATTATTATCTCTTTAAAAATGACAAATTTAATTAACATTAAATATAAGATAAATACCTTAAAAAAAACTCTCCTACGAAATAATTATATTTTATATTTAAAAAATTAAATGATAAAAATGTGGGTCGAAATTGGATTCGATTCAGAATAAATTTGAAATAAATTCGATATACGAAAAATAAGAATAATTATTTTTTTAGAAAAAAAAGAAAAAAAAAAAGTATCAGATGCGATACGGCAGAGTTTTGTTGGACCATTTTTCCACTATAAAATAAATTTAATAATAAAGTAAGTTATCATTATTGTTAAAATGCATAAATAAAGTTACATAAATGTTATTAAGACCGAGATGCCCCTTCTAGTCTAGCGTTATACACACGCACACTAAAACGGTCCATTTTATTTTATTTTTGAGGGATTTTTTTTATTCCACGTTAAATATTATAGAAATTCGAGCCAAGATTTAGGGTGAGTTTGGATGGGCGGTGCGTTTACCTGCGGTTAGTGTAAAAACAGCGGTGGCGGTGAGATTAGATACTGTAGCGATAATGTAACGTAAGACAAAAAGTAGGTTAAACGCACCGCATCGCACTCAATCGCCCATCCAAACCCACCCTTAGTAATGTTGTTCATGAGCTAAGTTGAGTTGAGCCCAATCAAAAACTTAGGTTCATTTGTTAGGTCTGTGTTCGGCTTGGGCCCGAAACATGGGCTTAAAAGAATTTGCTCAAGCTCAGTTTGGATAAAAAATACTAATTTTCTTTAAAAATATAATACATCAAAAATATTAAAAGCGTTAAAATACATGTTTCCTAATAAATTGATATTAAATTAAATATATATACTTAAATAACACTAATATAGGCCCTTTAAAAAATTTTAAAATTTTAAATTTGTAAAGGTAAAATTGCACTTTAGTCCCTTAAAATTATAAAAATTCGATTTAATCCTTTAAAAATTATAAAGATATAGACTATAAAAAATTAAAATTTCATTCGCCCCCCTAAAAAAATTTTCTGACTTCGCCCCTGTCTAAAATAGTAACAAAATTAACAATAAAACAATAGTTATACAATATCCAAACAATAACAACAAAATAGTTACAGCATAATAGTGAAACAGTAACAAAATAGTAAGAAAACAAGAAGAAAATAGTAGCAAAATAGTAAAAAACAAAAAAAAACACAACAATTTTTTTTTTTTTGCAAATTCGAGCTAGATCGAGTCGGGCTCAAGTCAAAAAAGCCTTACCTGAGGCTCGACCCATTTTCTAAACAAACCTTATTTTTTGTTACCCAAGCCTATTTTTTGAGCTTATATTTTTATCCAAACCCTCTCACTTTTTGAGTCGGACCACAAGTCTAGGACCAAGCTACTTTGTTTAATTTTTTTTCTCTAGTATAATGATTTATTTGACCTTTTAATTTATAAAAAAAAATTTATTTTAGTCCTTTATTTTAATTTTTTACTTTTTTATTTTTTTTAGCCTTTAATATTATTTGTCAATTCACCCAAAATAGATAGAAAAATTAACATCAATTAAGATTTTAAGTTTTAAACATTTAAAAAAAATAGTAAAATTATTAAAAATATATAAAATATTTTTTATTTAAAAAAATTAATTGCTAACATAGCAATCCACGTGTTTGCCACATTAGTAAAGTTAACAAATGTTCAGGGGCGTAACCAGGGGGGCTGGCATGGGCCTCGGCCCCCCCTAAAATGCAAAATTACTATTTTGGCCCTTAAAATTTTTTAAAATTTTTAAATTAGTAAAGGTAAAATTGCACTTTGGCCCCCCTAAAATTATAAAAATTCAATTTAATCCTTTACAAATTATAAAGATATAAACTATAAAAAATTAAAATTTTATCCGGCCCCCCTAAAAAATTCTTCTGGCTTCGCCCCTGCAAACGTTAACTTTTCCATATATTTTGGGTGATTTGACAAATAATAAAAAATAAAATACTAAAATAATATTTTTTTTTGTTAAAGTTAAAGGGTCAAATAAATTATTATATCTTTTTTTTATTATTTAAATAGACTAAACAACCTTACTTGTTAACTCAACCCTTAAGGCATTTTCATTTTGATCATATAAAAAAAAATTCTTTCAGTTTCATAACGGTTGTTAGAGAAAAAAAATTATTTTAGTCACTCAACCATTAACTTTATTACAACTTCCGGCTTAATCGTTAATAATTGAGTGAATAAAATAAAATAAAAATTCTAAAGGTGATGACGAAATTGAAAAGATTTATTTATGAGTGACTAAAATGAAAGTGCCTAATATATCTTAAAATTATTTTAACACATGATATTAATACATTTTGTTGGATTGTAGTAGTATTATTATTATTTTTTTGAATAATCTCATTATAGGTTCTGATAATATCTGCTCTTTTAGACAACTCATAGTCCCTCCCTAACCCATAAATAGAAGGATAATGCGTTTCGGTACACTTAAATTCATTTTCTCGTGTATTAACAACAATGCCCATACCAATCGAGCTAAGGCTCAATCGGGTAAATTTTAGTAGTATTGATATTGGCCCTTATTATTGCAATAAAAATGACATAGTTTTATAATCAGCAACTAAAGAAAAAGATTCTACAAACACGTCCAACTTAATTAATTTAAACATTTTCTTATATGTTTTACTTAATTTATCTCCCCTACGAAGATAGACCTGTTTTATTGCATGCAATGCTTCATTAAACATTGCATATAACACTTCATTTTACATTACACCCTACGTACTTCAAGGATGATGTGGAGCAAACGGCGGCAATGGCGGCCATTTTCCGAACTTGGGGTGGTGGAAATACTTGGGAGGAAGCTTGGGAAGCGGAGGGCACTGCTTCTTAGTAAACGGAGGAATCTTCGGAAGAGGAGGAAGTGGCTTGTGAGGAATAGGAGGGAAGGGTTTCGGTTTGTAAATAGGAACCGGCGGTGGAAGCGGCTTCTTATAAACCGGCACCGGATGAGGCTTATAAACCGGTGGTGGAAGAGGTTTCTTGTAGATGGGAGGGTGAGGGTAATGATGGTGGAAGCTTTTCAATGGCGGAAGTGGTGGAAGCTTAGGCAATGGAGGGAAGTTGTGGTGGTGGTGAGGCAAAAAGGAGGCTGAGACACATGTTATTGGTGAGAATTTGAGGTTCTCTTTTAACCCAAACTGGTGTTTCTGGTCGGTGGTGGATTTGAAAACTAGCTTAGAGGATTCTAAGCCATTAATGGAAGGGCAAGGTTGAGGTGATGATACAGTGCGAAGCTGTGCGTAGCAATGTTCATTCAATTTGCCATCTTTGAACAAGTGTTGTGGAAGAGAGACTTTGAAATTGCCCTGTTTGTCAAGCTTTCCAGACCCTCTGGTTTTGAAATGGTCACCATCTTCTGGCTTGCAATCTATGGTTACACGAAGACCTAGAAAGAGAAAACGCCATTAACATAACATCATAAATATTGCTTCAAATTAAAGAAAGGGAGAATACACCATTAACATAACATCATAAAGTTTAATTTTCTAATGTTAACAAAATGTTAGTGTGATGGTTCAGTGGTAGTGTGCAGATTTATACACTAATAATGAATAATAATAAAAACCTCTTTTTACTATTTTTTAGAGCTTTTGTCTTACTCATGACTAAATTTTTTTGATCCTCTTAATAGTTAAAACGACATTTTATCTATAAAATTTACTCGAGTTCAAATTTTTGGGAGAAGTGTATCTTTATTTAAGCAGTTTTTTTTTAATATAGTGTAGTGTAGATTTATTCCTATCATGAGTTCACCATTGCCAATAAAAAAGTATGTACATATAATTGAGTTTGAATTCAGATATGTATGTATATCAATCTTAGTGTAATATGTGTGTTGAGGAGAGGTCGTGCTCTGGGCCAATCTTGGACCCTCGACGAAGGTATTGTTCTCTGGATTTCTATGTTCGGCTTTAGCTTTGAGTTTTTATCTCGTAACTTTGAAGGGAGTCTAAAAGGGTTCACGAAGTTTGATGTAGCGCCTACTCCACCAAAGAAATGTTTAACATTTGGCCTTAATGGGTTTTGAACCCATGCCCTTATATGGCATTAGTGGGTAAGAACTAGACCTATTCATGGATCGAGTTACCCGCCCAAGCCCAAAGGCCCGTCAGAAATTTGGGAGAGTTTGAGTAAAAAAATTAGGCCCGAAAAATGGATTTGGATAAAAAAAATTAGGCCAATTTATAATATGGGTCGGGCTCGAGGCTTGAACATTCAAGGCCTGAGCCTGACCCGACCCATTATTAAGTTTATAATACTTTATATTATGTTATTTTTATATATTATATAATTTAGAACACATTAAAAAAATAAATTTATACTAAATATATAATACTACTCTAATGTAAATATTAAAATAAAGTTCAGATGACTATATAAAAATTTTCAATAAATAAAAAACGTATAAAATTATTAAATTTTAAAATAATATAATATAAATATTTTAAAAAAAATTAAAAAAATAATATGGGCGAACCTAAAATAAGCTTGGGTTAGTCTTTTGCAAATATGAGTGGATTTGAGCAAAATTTTAAGCCTATATTTCGGGTCGAACTAGACTTGGACAAACATAAAATATGTTAATATTATGGCTAGACCCAGCTCGAACCGGTCCATGAACACCCCTAGTAAGAATATTACTGTGAATTTCCTTAGGCTCTCCTTAAAGTACAAGAGACAAACTTAGAGATAATCAAACATAAACACCCCAAAAATAATACTTCCATCCGAAACCGACCCAAACAACGAACTCCTCTCAACAATATAGGCCACTACAACATGCAAGGAATGGCCTGGAGATTAATTGAGCAGCTTAGATGAAAACAATACCTGAAAATGCTTGGGTGGTGTCCAAGTTATTCTCTTTGCAGTCTGCACATTCACCAACCCCGACCACTTCAACTGTTTTACCATCACCGTTAGCATTGCAAAATGTGGTCACAAATAATAATGACCATACTGTGAACGCCACAAGTGCTCTTCCTCGAAACTCGAGGTTCTCCATTGTTATTGCTTCTGAGGTAGTGATATGATATCAGAGATTGGATACCGAAGCCTTATTATATAATGGTGTTCAAAAGGGATCATGGGATCACCATTTTCAATGGCTTACCGACACCACACTTAAATGCCTCACATAAGGTTAGGGAACGGGACCCTCACCACCTCTTTGAGATGACTTTGGTGTAGACACGTAGCTTGAATTTGAAAATTTCACTGATTAATTTCATTTTAAACTTTGGTTTGATATAATCATAAAAAAAATTAATAATTTAAATTTGAAATGATTTTGTTAAGTGTTTTTGTTGTATATTCTTTTTAATGGGGAGAATCAGATATTTATATGATATGGTTACTATTTATGGAATTGACGTTCTAGGTTGGCTCCATGCATATCGACACGTATATTACCCTAGACTTAACACGTGTTCGTTAGTCCAGGTGCTCGCTGGTTTATTCGTTTGGCTTTGTACCCTGTGCTCACGAACACCCAGGGATGTGCAAACTGGGCTCGCAAGCCCTCCCCGTGAGTCCCTTAATGACTCCACCTGGTGGGGTCCAAACTCGGGTCGCAGGTCTGTAGCTTGGGTTATATTCGAGTTTCAGGTTGGCAATTGGATATATCATAACAGATCAAATTCGAAAATTGAACTTCAAATTTAAGTGATTTGAACCCAAAACAACCCGAAATTGAAATGACTTGAACTTAAAACAAGTTAAACTCAAAATGATTCAAACCCAAAAGTAATCTAAAAATTCGAATTAACTCAATCTAGACTGATTGGTCTAAAATTGATCTGACCCACTCAATTTATAGGTGAATTTGGTGTAATGGTTTGAAAAAGATTGCGATGTTACCCGAATGACCCGAACCCAAAATAACTGGAAATTAAAATGGCTCGAACTTAAAGTTATTCGAACCTAAAATTGATTCAAACCCAAAATCAACATGAACTGAAATGATTGTAAAATTTTAAAATTCGAATTAACCCGATCTGAATTTGATTTGATCTTAAAACTAATCCAACCCACTCAAATTACAAGTGAATTTAGTGTAATGGTTTGAACCCAAAACAACTTGAAATTAAAATGATTCGGACCTAAAACAATTCGAATTCAAAGTAATCTGAACTTAAAATTAATCTAAAAATTGATACGATTAAAATTAATTTGATCCAAAACTAACCCCACCCACCTAATTGACAGTGTGTTTAGTGTAATGGTTTGCAAAAGATAGTAGTGTGCCACAACCCCACAACCGATCGGCTTCATTTGTGCTAATGATGGTATCTTTCATTGAATGAGCTCTCAACTGCACAACGAACAGCTAAATTATGCTTTGTGTTTTCTCATATGCATTTTAAAACCTACTTACTAACTTTCATAAATAATTTTGTTTATATTTACACAATTTTTTGTTGAATTACAAAAATGGTCCTTCAATGTTCATCTTAATTTGAATTATTTGAATTGTGCAACATATGAATTTCAAATAAATCAACCACAAATGCCAACCAATTTAATTATTACTCAAAAAAGCTATTTGCTTTCTAAGTTGTTCTTAGTCATCACTATCATAATGAAGCTCATTTTGTGAGACAACCCCTTGACTATTTTTCATCTAATAAATATGGGGTTCATCCATGTCTTTAAAACAAAAGTGGAGGCCATGAATTTGCAAGTCCCCCCCCCCCCCCCTTGATCCAACCTTGGGCCAAACCCTAAATTACCTTTATTATTGAAAGCACATGGTGGAGGTGGACCCTTTCCTTGACCATCAAAGATAATCTAGTAACTTTGCCAAAAGGGGTCTCTAGAAATGAAACCATTTGTTTTAGATTGAAGGTAGCTAGGGTACCCTCAAATGATATTATAATTCACCCTAATGGTTTAATTTTCAAAGCATACTCTAAAGCTTAAGCGAGAGTCGGAGAGAGATAAGAAATAAGTATATAAAAGAAAAAAAAATTATTGAAAATAAACTGACTAGTATCGGTACGTTTAATATCTTTCTTTCTTTCTTTTTTGTGAACCGTCTCATTTTACCCTAAAACATAATGCCAACTAATAAGGATGTGACACTTAGCACGTTTACATTACACGTCATACACTTTTAGGGTAAAAAAATTAGGTACTTAAGTAAGAAAAACGATATAAATTGAGAGTCAATTTTGTAATTAAGCAAAAAAAACATCTTCACATAAATTAATGGCAATGCTAGATTTAGTTACATTTCTTTTTCAAAAATAAAAGGTAAAACAAAATCAATCATGGATTTAAATGTTGAAAATGTATTATAGGTCACATACAAAAATGTAGGGTCAAACATTACTTAAATATTGTTCAATTAAAGACAACATTATGCACCTTAATATTTGGTGAGATGGAGTTGTGGATGATATTGATCCCCTATCAAGCTTGCTCATTAGTAGGGTAAAGGTGTATTCATGTAATCTTATGTTCTAACACAAGTTGTGAATATAGACCAATAAATCTATTTATAAATCGAGTTGGGTCAAGTTTCGTAATAAAATTTTGATGAAAGTTATCATTTAGTAGGTTTTCATACCAAAGGCTCGATCCAATTAAGTCTGTACGTAGCGTCTACCAATTTCGTTATATCCCCTTTTGTATCTTGAGATTCACATATCATTAAGATGCCTTTCCCCCTTCCTCCTTCCTTTCCCCTTCTTTCATTTGTTTATTTATTTGCTTTGTTTTTATGCGAAACCGTTGAATTTAGTAGATATAGATACAGATTCTTATGTCGAAGGGTCTTTACCTATTTTTTTGTTTGTTTATCATCTTTCGTCTCTATCGGAGACCCATATTTATTTTTATTTTGTCCAATTAGAAAATATTTTATCATTTCTGTGTATTCGCAATTCAATATAGATAGATATTCCATAACATATATATATCCCTCTTACTCTCAATTTTCTCAGGCAATTTGGTGAAATACTCGAACGGTCGATTTTTTTTTTTCGTCTTATCTTCTATCTTTATGAGCTGGATTTCATTTTTATTCTTATACTTTTATTACACTATCCTATATAACCATAACAAGAATAGGATAACTAAAAAAATAAAAATAAAAATTGAATTTATTATTATTTATTTATAGTATAATAGCTAGAACTAATTATTTATATTTAATAAATACAACTAATTATTCCATTCATTTCTATTTCAAATTCGAAGATAATTCAAATTTCTTAGTTTAAAATAGAGGTGTACATGGGCCGGGCGGCCCGGCCCGGCCCGAAGGCCCGCCCGAAATGTGGGAGGGTTTGGGCAAAAATATAGGCCCGAAAAATAGGCTTGGACAAAAAAATGAGGCCCGTTTAAAAAATGGGCCGGGCTCGGGTAAGGCATTTTTGGCCCGGGCCCGGCCCGAATTCACTAAAGGAAAAAAAACTATTTTTTAATATTATTTTTCTCCTTATTTTGCTACCATTTTACTACTATGTTTCTATTATTTTGTTGTTATTGTTTAGATATTATATAAAACTTATTTTATTGTTAATTTTGTTATTATTTTAAAGACATTTGTTAATTTTGTTATTATTTTAGAGGCATTTGCTTGTTAAGTTACATCTATTTTAGTATTATTTAAGTCTACATTTTTTTAAAATTTATTTTCAATTTGTTGAAAAATATTTATTTTGATTTTTTTAGTATTTTTGATGTATTATATATATTTAAAAATTATATAAAATAATATAAAAATTAATACGCTAGCGGTACGCTGGGCCTGTTTTTAGCATTTTTATATGGGCCGGGCTTGGGCAAAATTTTAGGCTCATTTTTTGGGCCCGGCCCGGCCCGAGCCCAATGAACGGGCCTAAATTTTTAGTTGGGCCCGGCCCATGTACACCTCTAGTTTAAAAAGAGTTCCATTCTAATTATCTAGACTTATAACGTATCATTTCATTTATATAATGATAATATACAGGGGCGAATCTAGGGGCTGGTACGGGCCTGGCCCCCCTAAAATATAAAATTGCTATTTAGGCCCTTGAGATTTTTTAAAAATTTTAAATTAGTCAAAGGTAAAATTGCACTTTGGCCCCCCTAAAATTATAAAAATTCAATTTAATCTTTTAAAAATTATAAAGATATAGACTATAAAAAATTAAAATTTCATCCGCTTCCTACAAAATTGTTCTCAAGCCGCCGCCACTGATAATAGGCAAAAGCTCCCATATATACCAAAAAAAAAAATACCGAATATACCACTTTCGTAAAAATTTACCTAATATACCATTTTCCCCAAAAACGCACGTCACGTCGCGCGTTTTGGGAAAAATAACTAAAGCGCGCCGCCGGAGGCGCTTTTGGCCACCTCAAAAAAAAAACGCGTCCGACGTAGGCGCGCTTTTTGTCGAGGTGGCCAAAATCGCGCCTCCGGGCCGCGCTTTAGCCACTTTTTCCCAAAAACGCTACCGACGTGGCGCGCTTTTGGTTCCTTCCGATCCACTTGCAATGTGAAAATGAATTGAGTTTTTGGCCAAGTCTCCGCAAAAATAATTTTGAGGAGACGTTTCAACAAACGATGGCTGCACACTGCCGCGTGGGCGCTCTTTTTGCTACAAATGGACTCCGTAAAATTATTTTGAGGAGACGTTTCGAACAAACAAGTGGCCAAAAATGCTTCCAGCAGTTGCACCGTGGAGCGAGTAATCAAAAGCGCTCCCACGTGGACGCTCTTTTGCTACTGGATGGTATCCGCAAACTTAGGCTATAAATCGCAAAATTTCATTCTCAAGTTGCGTAAGGCAAATTCAGCAAAAGAAAAAAAATTGAAAATGAGTGAACGTATTAATGCCGTTATTTACTACGATGGTGAAGTTCGTGACACCAAAATGGTGTTGTTTTCTTATCGGAGAACACAAAGACGATTGAGTTTTAATCTAACGTTGATTTGGTAGAACTTCGCAAAAGAATTAGGCGTAAAATATTCGAACAACGCTAATGAAAGTTGTGTCTATTAAGTATAGATTTTGCGCTTTCGTTGATCCGGTGAGATATGACTCATTCGACATCAAAGGTCCTCGGAGCCTTGAGGCAATGGTGGAGACTCATCTTGCCGGTGGTTCACCCTATATCGAGGTATATGTAGGATTTTCATCTCCAAGTGATCTTTCTGCGACCTCAACATCTAGTATCGTTCGAGGGGAATACACGACCCCAAGCCGACACTCTGTAAGTGGGAGGCAAAACACGTATGCCCGTGTGCGGTAGTAGTATGGAAAACATAACCCCACACGACACTCGGTCGGGTGGATGGGACATGCATATCCGTCGACCGACGTCCGGATGACGTAAATACGCTTTGGGGGACGCCATCAACTTCTAGTGGTTGGCAATCCACATATGATTGGGATCTTTACGAAAGATGTTTAAGGAGGATGATGTACTCCCGACGACATCCACCAAATGAGGGCCCTCGCTTGTTGCAAAAGTTATGGAGAGTCGGACGATGAATCCGATGTGGATCCACCTCGGAGCCGTAACTCGACGGTGCAAAAGTTGGATTATTTTTTGAACCGGAGCCTGCTCCAATTGTACCAAGACGTTGAGGGCGGTTCGCATTTAAGAAGAAGAAGAAGATCCGCTATTCAGGGCATACTCACCTCCACCACATGCATAATGTCGATCTATCTCAAGATGATGCATTGGAGTTTCTTGAACTACCACACCGACGCGTGACCGCATAAATTCTTCGTTGAATTCGACCAATTAGAAGTTGGTAACCGCTTTTCCGACAAGAATACTTTTCTTCTTGCCGCATTAAAACAATACAAAGATCGCAACGAGGTTAACTACAACATCGCAACGTTATCGTTGGGAATGAATATGGTCGATCGAGTCGAGGACGTAAAAATGGAAATCGAAACCATGCCCATGATCGCAGTAGTGATAGGCAACCTCCGATTTTTGCTTTACTCGGCCGCGTCGCCAACATCTCCCCCTGGCACAACCTCGATAGCACGGCATACCCCAACTCAATTCACCGGCCGCTCTGAAATCAACAAGTTTCGTGAGCCATCTCGTGGACGAGGTTTCTAGAGAGGTCCCAACATCGATAGCCTCCAATTATCTCAAGAATGTATGCTCGAGCATACCGCATTCTTTCTTCTTCTGGCCGAACCCTCGTTCGTCACGCGGGGAATGCGCCTCGTAACAAGGCCATATCGATCCGAGCTCCTTGAATTCTATCCGAATGGCACCTAGAAGCTCGTAGCATACGCCCATCCAATCGATAGATGTTGCGGACCGGTGACTACCGAACCCGCCCACCGGTAATCCCAATCAGAATCGCACATCTTCTAGGGTGATGGTACACTCTCCGCATGGCGGATGGAAAGTGTGCGTCTCGGTCCCCACCTCTCTATCAACGCACCGATCAAAGGCGGCTCCAACTTGAACCCCTACTATCGTGGCCACGTGCCAAAAACCCGCTTCCGCGCAGTAATTCTCGATCAATCTGGCGATGGGGACTGTGCATGTTGCGAATATAACATTCCAACACCCGATCTACAGATCGCTTTAAAAAATTATAAAATTAAAAATTAATTAAAATTGCATAATTGAAAAAAAAATTAATAATATTGAAAAATTAAAAATTAAAACTTACCATATTCATTTGCTCGACGGAGATGCGCTTGTTGTCTAGGCGAAGTAATTCCCCGGCCATTGTAATCCGATAAAAAATTTTAAAATTTTCCAAAAAATAGATATTTTAAAAAAATTATAATGGGCTCTTTAGTAAATAGTAAAGGATTATTTTGAAATTTGAGCGTAAATTTCAAGGACTTTGAGAGAAAATTGAGAGAATATTGAGAGAAAATTGAGAAAGGATTGAGAAAGGATTGAAATGTGAAAAAAATAAAGGGTTGGGGGGGTTTTATACTTTTTTTTTTACCGTTGGGGGCCCAACGGTCAAAAAAAAATTTGACCATTGCGGCTAAAGCGCGGCCCAGAGGGCGCGCTTTAGCCATTTTTCCCCAAAAAACGCGCTGACGTGGCCGCGTTTTTGGGGAAAGTGGTACATTCCGGTAAATTTTTCTGAAAGTGGTATTTTCCGGTTTTTTTTTTTTTTTTTTTGTATATATGGGAGCTTTGCCCCCTGATAATATATATAAATACATAAAAATATTTTGACTCTAATTATATCTATTTAGAACTCTAAACTAAATAAAAATAAATTTAATCTATGTTAAATCTATTAAATTGATGGATTAAATAAATTCTATATAATTTAGATGTAAATATACTAAAATATAAAATAAACTAGAAAATAAAAATAGAGGCAGTAATATTAGGAATAATTAATATAGAATATACTAATAGAACCAATATATCGTTTGTTTCTAAATTTAAATGGAATTTGAGATTTAATATTTGTAATTAAAATTTTAAAAAAAAATTAAATCATCCCATTTTTTACTAAAAAAAATTTTAATTCAATAATTGGCATAGTCAAATTTATAAATTCAACAAATATATACTTGATAGTAGATATTAATAATGTGAATGATTGAAGTGAGACTAACCACATATTTTTAAAATTTAAGTTGGTATTAATATTTATATATTTTAAATAATTAATAATAATTGGACGGAGGAAGTCTAGTGACTAGTCTTTTGAGTTTTGACTTATAGATCTGCCCCTTAAGGGGGTTTTTAATGTATGACTAATATAATGCCGCAAAGTTAGGTGATAAGAAAAACGAATTTCCTTTAGCCCAACTTATTGTCTAATTCAATACAAATAAATCAATATATTTGGAATTTAGATAAGGCTTAGTCAAAAATTATTTTAGGAGGGATTAGAGATGAATAATAAATTATTAAAGGGTTAAGATGTAATTTTACCATTATAATAATATGTAATTTCATAAAAAATTTAAGGGATTAAATGACAAAACTACCATTTTTAAAAGAGCTAAAGCCAGTATCTACCTTCAATATCTTCGTCAAAATAATCTAAAAGAGAATCTACGCTTGACATTTGTATCGGATGATTTTCGAATCTAGTCCACCGACTTCAACCTTACCAACTATGACACATTATTCGTATGTGTATAAGTTGGAATGGTATTAAAGTTGAAAATTATGTGTTGCGATTGGACCTGTCTTTGGGGTTGCTTTTTTTGCCTACACGAGGGAATCCTTAATAGAAAAAGCTTCGGGCAGTATTCGGATATAAGGTGGGGATTGTTTTGGTACTTTTGCTTCGTAGGGTTCACGGTGGATTTCAGAACATGATTTAATTTGCCTGATTTGAATGATTTTTCTAAAATAAAATATTAACTTTTTGCTGTTTCGGTATAAGTATTTTTTTTTTCTTTTTGAGTTGATTTAGAATTAGATGAAATTGATTTTAAATTTAAATCTATTTCTAATTTAAATTTAAAAAGGTTCAAACTGTTTCGAATTCAATTTAAGACTTGCTTTTTCGGATCAATTCAAATCCATTTGAGTTTGAAATGAATTTATTTTTGAATCAAATTAAGTTCAAGTTCAATAGGTTCTAATTTGTTGATTTTTTTTTATCACTAAATTGATTGTGAAATTTAGGTTCAAATTCCAAATTCGATATTTGATCACTAAAAATGTAAGTTAAAAAATCAACATGTTTAAACCTGAAATCGATTACAAAAGAAACATAAGGGACTTTAATGTTTACTACTTCCCAATAGCAGTGAAAACGTGACAGCGGCTGTGACCAAGATTTCTAACACCACCACACTGATAATACTTAAGTTTAACCCAGAAACCAAAACTCCGAAATCCGATGAACAAAGAAACCGAGAAAAAAAAGAAGTAAAATTAGTCCTGCCTCGTATTACAGTTAGTTTCGCTTCTACAAGCCTCGATTTAAGCATCCTCAAGAAAAGATGTAGTGAAAACCGAAAAAGTTTAAATGCTACAACAGCAAAGGTATATATGTCTATTTTCCTGGCCTAATTCTCAGAACTACCTGCGCCCTCACTTACAATTTTTCCAAATGCCTTGGCAAGAGTTACAATAGCCCGACTTTAGCGATCACTTTTCTCTTCTACTTCTTCTTCTTTGATTTGGAAGCCGACTGAGTGTAAGCAGTTCCCTGAAAATTATGACGACCAAAACCAGAAATTGTCAGTAACACTCCTATAGAGATCATTATTTGATGAAGTCCCATGGTGAACTCATGAATAACCTCAATCATATCCATTGAATAAACAGATAACGAGCTCTTGGGGACGAAAGTAGTGAAAAGAAAATCTAGCTAAAATAGAAAGAATGGGAAGTGATGATGATGATGATGATGTGATGCATAAGCCAAGACATAACCTGAAGCCATTCATCCAGTGAAGCATCGGGAGCCCTGGTCCCAACTTCCACCTTTGGAGCCCTCTTAGTTTTCTAGCAAAATAAATAAGTCAAAACACAATAGCTTTATTCCACAAAAAGAAGCATAAAACACATAAAGTAACACTGCAAATTGAAGCTTTCTTCAATTTAAGAACAAAATATCACGGATATTTAACATTTTCACAGCAAAACAGCTTGCTGAAAACTTGAAATAGGTCATGAATGCTAGAAACCTAGAACAATGTTGATTTCCCTACATGCATGCATGGATGTGCTCTTTTAATTTCTATCAGCAAAAGCCTTGTTAGATCGATCTTATAATAACTGGATACTGCAGCGAATTAATATAACAATAGCAAGGTAGCACAACTACAATACCTTGGTGATACGCTGAAATTGACCATGAAGCCACAAACCAAGGAGAACAAGAAGTGCAATCCCAAGGGTAACAAGGAAAACAGACTCAACACTGAGGAAAACACCAGCCTCAGCAACTTCAATGGTACCATTATAGAATGTACTTTGGTATGGTTGCTGATCAATATCATAGATAATCGAACCCACAAGATCAAAAGTTCCAGGCTGCAGCAAAATTCTGGATGTGTAAGCTCTACCGCAAGACTGTAATTCTCACAGAAAATTTATATACGGTACCAAGGCATAAATCTCACGGAGTAATCATTTACCTGTAAGTACTTGCTAACAGCAAATACGTAAGGGAAAGTAGCTTGAACTGAAGGGGGTACAGTTGCATTGTTGAAAGCCTACATTAACACAGACACATTCAGTTCCAGAATCTACAAGGAAACATCACAAGGCAGCTTTCATGCAACAACATAAGCTGTAAAACTCCAAAATTACAAGGAGCATGACCAACTTTGTACCAACAGAGAGCCTTGAGATCTTTTTCAAATAAAGCAGCAAAGATTTGATAATGAAGTAGGCAAAAAAAAAAAAAAAAACAGCGCAGCATTATTATTGCAAAACGACCAGTTAGAGCATGAATGCCTTACATGCTCAATTTCATATCTGAAAATCATTGTAAGGTCTACAATTAAAAGTTAAAGATACAGCAAGATCTACACTAGTACCAAACCCTCTGCTAAAGTTTCTTAAACTGAGATATATAACTTCTCAGTGCAAGTTCAACATCCCTCCACCATATTAACAAGCACTGGTTAAAATAATTGACTCTACTATAAGACAAATGAAACACAAACTAGTGTCGCAATGCATAAAACTCATATTATTGACCATATGTTTGACAATGGATATTTAAAACATCCAATAAGATACCATATCAACATGAGAACATGCATGTTTCAATGCTCTTGGGGTTAAGCTGGCTTGTCAAGCTTCAAGTAATGAAGGCTGAAATAGAGAATAACTCTTTAGTTATTATTAGGTATCTTATAGGCAATGATCTAGCAGTATGAAGCTTGGGGCACCTAATAACTGAAATTAAAACCCTTTGTGTGCTAGCTTTGCTAGGTTAGGAAGAGATAATGTTTCTACTTGGTGGCATCAACCACTGAATTGTACTGGTCACTGGCTTTGTACTGATGATGGTATTATTAATAAATGACCATACAGCCGCACTCTTTTTCCACTCTTCATTTAGAATAGTGGTTTTTTAGTGGGGCACATTTTTCATTAAAAACTCAATGAATGCTAAATTGTATTTTATAAAACAAACTCACTGAATGATTAATTTTATTTATAAAAACTAAGGGCTAGATACTAAATTATGCAAAGCTCTTCGGTTAGGAAATAATAGAAATTAATCAAAATGAAAACTGAACTAACTAATGAATCAGGAGTATTTGAAAATGTTAAACCAGAACAATATCAAGAAACTCTATGATTACCACTGCTGTAAGATTTTGAACAAGCATACGGTGATCAAAAGGGAGATGAACACTGGCTTTGATAGCAATTGCATTCACAGGTGACTCCCCTGCAATTTAAAGAAGTAACCTATGCATAAGAGTGAAGGAAACCACAAATGGCTAACAGAAAAGACTAAGCATTTAAGCATAGTCAACTACGGAAAGATAAACTGTGTGTTGCTATCTCAACACAGTAAAAACAAACTTCATTGTAAACTATATATCAGTAAGGTAGTGAAGGCAAATTATTACCAATATTTTCCATCCCAACAAGGAGCTCAGTCTGTTCTCCAGCCAGAACCACTGTCCAAGATTAGCCAAAAAAACAATACACATCACTCTCAAAATCATAAAACATTGAAATCAGAGATGCGGCACCAAAAAGTTCTTACATTTGGCGCTATTTTTGGGGAAAACGCAAACAGTTTTAACTTCAGGAGCTGAACTGTAATTAGGATCACCAAAATCCTGAACATCCTCCCCAACAATACCGAGATCACCTCCTTCAACAGCTTCTGCAACATCTGCCTCTGCTTCTGATTGACACCTAGCAACTATCACAGAAAAGAAAACTCATGTGAAGCCATAATTTTAAAACAAAATGAAAATTTATTTATTTATTTAGTAATTTACCAAAAAAAATTAAAAAGTAAACAAAAATTAATACAACAAACAGATCCGACATCCGGAAATAACTGCTTCAATAATGTTATTGAAAAGGACACCAAACTCCAAAGTACTTGCCAAGGCCCTAGTACTCTTCCCTTTCATTTTCCAAGAGCAAACCTAAACTGTATTTCTAAAACAGCCACTAAAATGCCAGTAATAACAGATATCAAGAAGATACCTAAGCTTCTTTCAAAAAAAATCAATCGAACTTTCATAATCACAGCCATGCAACGCAACAATGAATTTAAAAACAAGGAAATCACTTCAAAATCTCACTATCAAATCATAAATCTAGAAAAAAAAAAAAAAACAAACCAATCTCACATGGATGTTAAAAAAAAAGCGAAAGAAATGATACTAAAGGAAAACGAATCGAATTGCTTCTCATTTAAACAGATCAAAGCAATCGCAGTAAGCAACTAAGCATGAAATCCAAAAAGCAACATAGAAACTCCACAAAATGAAACGAATCGGTAAGCATAAATACCTAATTACAGATCTTAAATATAACAAAGCAAGTAAAAACAGATCAAGAAAAAAAAAATTACAAACCTTGAAGGAAAGGAGATGCGAGGAAGAGGAGAGCAAAGAAGAAAACGCTGTAAATTTTCATCGCCATTTCAGAGATTTTTTTTTTTCCGTCAAATGAGAAATAAGAAAAATAAATTAATCGGTGTTAGAAATGACAAATAGATGAAGGAGGGACGGCGGGTTTTAATCCAACGGCTATAAATGACAGAGAGCTCGGCCGAACGAACATTCTCCGTTGGATCTTTGGTCAATTGTGTGCTTTTAAATAATACACAACTACTTCTCCACTACCCTTTTGTTCATTTGCGCTTGCAGAAAAATCAAATATAACACGGCGCCGTGTTTTAGTCCTGACTTATATTTTCTTTTATAATTTATTTTATTTTTATTATCGATAAAATTGAGATTTAAATATCTTGATATTTTAGGTTGAAATCTCATAATTTATGAATTTATTTTACGTTTCAATTATTTTTTATAAATTTTAAATAAAATATAAAATAAATTTTTAGATCATTTCTTAATAAGTTAATTGCATTTTAAATTAGTAAAAATTATTATTACTAAATTATTGCGGGTAAAAAAATTTGTTTAGCAAATGTATTTATAAAAATTTTATATTAAATACAAAAGAAGGTTTAGTTAAAATGGTAATAGATTTGATCATAGATTGGATTAGATTCGGGTCGGATCGATTTAAAATTTTAGACTCAGGTTTGGATTGATTCGAAAAATGAGTCTAATTTTTTTTCCAAATCCGGTCTAGATAAAAAATACTAAACCCGAGTTCGATCCTGCTCGCCCGTACTAAAAAATTTTATATTATTTTTAGATAAAAATAAATTTAAAAAATATAATACATCAATTACTTTAAAATTATTAAAAATAAATGTTTTCCAACAAATGTATTATAGTTGCAACTTAACAAACAAATATCTCTAAAGTATACAATATCCAAATAATAACAATAAAATAGTATTAATATAATAGCAAAATGGCAGCAAAAAAGCCGTAGAAAAAATTTAGCCAAATTTAGACCGACTCGGGCAAGAAAAAGAAATCATACTCGAGGCTCGACCGATTTAGAAAATGAGCCTTATTTTTTGTCCAAGCCTATTTTTCGAGCCTATATTTTTCTTAAATCTTCTCACTTTTTGAGTGGACCTTCGGGCCTAAGCGGGTGGCCCGGCTCATGATCAGATCTAAATGGTAACGTTTGGGTGCATGTGATCATCTTGACAAACTTTATCGGGGATTTATCCAATAATCTACTTCTGACACGAGGAGAGTGAAACTTGTAAATTGGGATACTATTTGCTTATCGTTGGATTGAAAGCAATGCTTGACAAGAAATTGGTGTTAGCTTGCGAAACTTGGATGGAGGTTGGTTACAAAAGTTGAAAATTTAGTTGCGCTAGTTTGTAAGGTCTAGTTTAGAAATGCTTCTTAAAAATACTTTTGAGACAAAAGCATTCCTAAACAATGTGTTTTTTTAGAGAAAATTTGCTTCTCCTAAATCAAAAATTGGTCAAAAAATATTTTTTTTCAGAACTGGAAATTTTAACTTCTCCCCAAAAGCACTTTTAAGAAGCATTTCTAAATTAGGCCCAAATCAAACTAGAATTTGTTTGAGGTTGAATTCTCTCCTCAATCCTATCACTTATAGTTTAGTGTCTTAGCATGTAGGACATTTACACAACCTTTCTCATTTCGATATGTGCAGCATTTGTGGTATAGATCGGGAGAGCGTGTTGTATGTCTTAAGGGACTAGTGGATGGCCAAATATGTTTGGAGAAATCTGTTAGGAACTGATCTATATTCCTTACTCTTTTCTTTAACAATTGACGAATGTTGGAGGAAGTTCAACTTGATTGATTGCAGGTACAAACTGGTTGGACATTGCAGCTAGCCAGTGTTCTTTGCAACTGTTTGCTGGGGAGTCTAGAGGTGGTGAGATGAGTTAGTGACATTAAACAATCGATTGCCGGTGGATGTTAAAATGAAGTTGACCTATCACAACTTGAATGAAAATCAAGTTATGGTGGTTGTTGGTTTATGCAAGTGGAAAGTTCAAAAGGAGGTGCTACTTGGTTGGGAGAAACTAGCTGCGAGTTGGATGAAATTGAATACGGATGACAAGAATAAAGTTGCAGGTGCTGGTGAGGGGATATTGCTCTCTTCTAACAAGCCTTGTATACCCCAATTCTTGAGGGGATATTGAGATTTCTGATCTTTATTTTTTTTATACAATATTTAAAATTCTCCATAGCTCTTTCCCAATGCGTTTCAGCATACTCGAAACCACATACTCTTGCGCTAGCAACAATACCGATACCAACTGAGCTAAATCTCAATTGACTTATAAAACTCATTTTTGTTGGCCTTAATTTGCTATTATATTATTAAAAAGAAAAAAAAAACTAAGCTGCCTTTGAATTTAAGCTTTAATCGTTTTGATATTAGAATTATCCTTATTTAAATTATTTAACATATTAGGAATAATATTAATTTTTTTAAATTAGTTTAATTGGTTGAAATATAAATTTTGTTTCCGGATGATATAATATTTGGTCACTGAATTTGGTAACTAGGTTTACCTTGGTATTTATATTTATTTTTTGTTTAATTTGGTACTTGAACTTGACAATTAGGTTCATCTGGGTACCTGAACTTGAAAAATATAAAAGTTCAATGATGTAACACAATCTCAAAGTGTCACATTTGGTGCTTTAATAATTGAACCAGTGGTTGAGTAGGTTAGACCATCGGTTCCATATTCAACCAGTTTGATTGATTCGACTACTTGACAAACAATAATTAAAAATTCAAAAAATCTAGAAATATTCGAAAAAATAAATAAAAAAATTGTCAAATTGGTTCAACCTATATAATTGTCAATTTTTGTCTCGGTTTTCGATTTTTACTAATTTCAAGTAATTTTCGAGTCATCAATTCAAGCCCTTTGTTCGAACTATTATATCGATCAGTTTTAAATCCGTCCAATTCGATCATGTTCTAATAAAACTGGTCATATCATCAAATCTTGAAAAAATCTCAATTCAGGGACTAAAATTTATCTAGTTGCTAAGTTCAATAACCAAAGTAGACCCAAAAAAGTACAGATACCAAAATAGACTTACTTACTATGTTCAGGTGTCAAAAATTATATTATCCTTTTGTTTCTTTGGTTGAATGAATATAAGGTAATAGTACTATTTTACTAATTAATTTATTTTTAATTATAAATAAAAATAAATAAAATTATAAAATTATACTAAGAGTGAAAGCTATGAAAATAGAGAAAAGAAAATGTAACAGAACAAAAATGTATAAAATGTTAAAATTTATTAACTAATAAATAATTAAATAATAAAAACCTATTTATAATTAAAGTTGCTGAAAATATTAATTAGGCATAATATCTTATTTGGCCCTCCAGCTTTATAAAGAAGTTATTTTAGCCAATCATTTAATTTTTCACCTTTTTTTGACCATTGATCTTGCGTTGTTTGTTTAATCACCCTAATATAAATAGAAAAGTTAATATCTTTTAACTTTGCTACATCAACAATTAATTTTTTAAAATAAAAATTTATAAAAAATTAAAAAAAAAACATAAAAGTTACTAAAAACATAAATTTTATTTAATCATAAAATTATAATAATATTCTATGATTTTTAAAATTTTAAAAATTAATTAATTACTGACATGGCATATATATAGATGTCATGTCAAGAAAGTTAATAAATGTTATTTTTCTATCTATCTCAGTGTCTTTTGACAAAAAAAGCATTAGTTTAAGGGTTAAAATGATTTTTTTATAAAGTTCAAAAGTCAAATAAATCATTATATCTTATAATTATTTATCTAATTATAATTGAATATAATTTTTCAATTCCCATTAAATTCCTAAAAATAAAAGTATAAAAAGTAAATCTTATATTTTGACAAAGTATAAGGACCAAGAGCAAAATTAGACCTTAATATTATCAAGTTTAAATGTACGGTCCACAATTTGTCACCACAGATTCAGGGAAGATTCAGATCAGTTTCTTCATCTCACATTATTCATCACTTGTGTTAAACCACGTGGCATGATTCTACTATGGTAGCTACAAAGATAGCTAAAGAAAATCTAGCCAGCACAACTGAAACGACATCGTCTATCCCTTAGTCATTATCGACTCCTTGTAGGGCAAGTCAGGAACAAGGCTATATATTTTACTAAATTGACCTAAAAAAATTGATATTTATAAAAATGATTTAGGTTTAAAATCAATCATCAAAATGATCTGAAATGAACAGTAAAAAGAAGTTTTGGCCTGTCAATAGCCGGCACCACCTGATATTTTGGACCCATGATTGCCTGATGATTGTGTCAGACTTTAAAAAATTGAATTTTTTTGTTCTGGTCTGTTAATGACTGACACCATGATATTTTTTTTAAATCGTATCATACTGGTATACAAAAATTTTAAAAAAATATTTTTTTTGGTGCTGGCCTATCAATGTCCGGCACCACCAAAATGAAAAAAAAAATTGGGTGTTGGCCTGTCAATGGCCGGCACCACCAATACGAAAAAAAAAAAATTTAGGTGCTGGCCTGTCAATGGCCGGCACCACCAATACAAAAAAAAATTGAGTGCTAGCCTGTCAATGGTCGACACCAGTGTAAAAAAAAAAATTGGGATGTTATACGAGGACACGAGTCTGGAATGTCATACGAACATCCATCGGTGTTTGAATTTTCGGGAGTTGGCGTTGACCGTCTAAAACCCGACTAATCTTCCCAAGAGACGTTAAGATCAAAATCAATTCCGGAGCGCTGGCTTGTTGGAATTACCACTTAAATGGGATCCGGTTCAACTATCTCCGCGAACAACGCAACCGGGCTAGGATTTTCTATCTCAGGGGGGCAATAAATTGCTATCATTGTCCCTAAATTATCATCATATTCAAGCTCTA
This sequence comes from Gossypium sturtianum, assembly GCA_025698515.1. Taxonomy (NCBI): domain Eukaryota; kingdom Viridiplantae; phylum Streptophyta; class Magnoliopsida; order Malvales; family Malvaceae; genus Gossypium; species Gossypium sturtianum. Next base: position 2,886,481 of record CM046946.1, on the reverse strand, counting down.
TTTCTGAGAACTTTAACGGATCAGTTGAAACAGGAAATTTGTAAAACAGTCTCAACATTTGCTTTCCGCAACGGGTTGCTATCTTTGTACTGATTTTTTGTTTTAAATTCAACAGCGAAATACGCTTGTTGAATCTCATTCCTATTTTTTTCCGACTTTGAAATACACAGCTTTCTTCAGTTGTATTTATCATTTCTCCATCGAAATGAACATAAACAAACAACATTTGGGAACTCATTTTAAAAAATAAAATTGCTTTCTTCTCAACAAAGGAAAAAAAATTTTAAACCAAACAAAATGTAAAATAAAATACCTATATATATCTGATAATTTTGGTGCCGGCCATTGTGATTGATAAAAAAAAAAAAAATTCAGATCTTGGTAGTATCGGCCATTGTGAAAGCCAAAGACCAAAATTTTTTTTCAGATTGGTGGTGCCGGCCATTGACAGGCTAGCACCAAAATTTTTTTTCAGATCGTGGTGCCAAACCATTAACAAGCCAAAGACCCTTTTTTTCTTTTTCAGATAGGTGGTGCCGGCCATTAACAGGCCAGCATCCAAAAAAAATTGTTTTTTTTTTTTTTACATTGGTGCCGGTCATTAACAGGCCAGCACCCAAATTTTTTTTTCGTACACTGGTGCCGATCATTGACAGGTCAGCACCCAAAAAAAATTTTTTTTTTACACTGGTGCCGGCCATTGACAGGCCAACACCTAAATTTTTTTTTTTGTTTTTTTTTATATTTTTGTATACCAGTATGATACGATTTAAAAAAAATACCCTGGTGCTGGCCATTGACAGGCTAAAACCAAAAAATTCAATTTTTTAAAGTCTGACACAATCATCAGGCAATAATGGGTCCAAAAATATCAGGTGGTGCCGGCCATTGACAGGCCAAAACTCTTTTTTACTGTTCATTTCAGGTCATTTTGGTGATTGTTTTTAAACTTGGGTCATTTTTGTAAATATCAAATTTTTTTGGGTCAGTTTGGTAAAATAGCCCAGGAACAATTATGAAAAACGGAACCACGATGTTAAGATAAATGTCAACCCCAGCGGTCCTCATCCGCGTGACAACACGCTCCTTTTGTTTAAAAGGGTTAATATGTAGTTTATCCCTAAATTTATCCAAAAGTACTTAGTTAGTACCTAATTCTTTTTTGTACCTATTTGGTAATTGAACTTGTATTCCGTCATACACATTGCCCCAATTTGTTAAACAGAGTTAATTTTTTAAGTGTTAACATATAGTTTCCCCTTAAACTAGTCCGAACGTACCTAATTGGTACTTGAACTTGTCCAAAAAAATTTACTTTTTAAATTTATGAGTTAATATATAGTTTGTCCTTTGAACTTGTCCAAAAGTACTTAGTTGGTACCTGAACATGTATTTCATCACCCAAGTTGGTACCTCCGCACTAACATCGTTAGTTTGTGCTAATGTGACACTGATGACAAATACTATAGCAACACGTGGTAGCCTATTGAGCTCGAACTTGAATCTATACAAGCTTAATCGAGCTCAAGTACGAAAATTGATAAACGAGCTTAATCAAGCTCAATCTTAAAAATAGACGTTCAATCAAGTTCAAACTGAGTTTTGAACTCCAAATTTCGAGTCAAGATTGAGCTTACCCATTTTTTAACTTAGCTTGGCTCAACTACACCCCGGGTTTTAACCTTTTTCTTTTGAGTAAACTATACCCGAGATCACTTAACTATTAGTAAGTTTACGTTTTGCTCACTAAACTTCAAAAAAGTTACAAAATTGTCACTGAACTAGTCAAAAGTTTTCATTTAAGTCACTGAGCTATTAAAATAACTAATGTATGGCCTTCTCTATTCTCGTTGCGTTGCCTACACCAATCAAAAGCTCTTCTTCCCCTTCTATTCTATAGTTTCTTTTTTTTTTTCATGAAACAACTTTGAATGTCGTGAACCTACGAACCAAAATCTAAACAACTTTCTTTTCTGATCTCCGACACTAATTATCAAATCGACTTGGATCTAAGGTATGTTCGTCTATTCGTTGATGGGTACTAATCACTATACTTGGGGTTCGCTAGCTCAATGACTTAAATAAAAACTTTCGAATAGTTCAACAACTTAAATGAAAACTTACGAATAGTTTAGTGACCATTTTGTAATTTTTTAAAGATAAGTGACCAAAACGTAAAATTATTAATAGTTTAAGGACATGGGTATAGTTTACCTTTTTCATTTTTAATGTTGCAGAGCGTGCATTGACGTTTCCCAAAAACCGCGTGACTAAAACCGATCTCAGTCCTCGACAAGCCTGCGATTAAACCATTAAACATACGACATAAATCCTAAGCAAACGGTCGCAACCTCACCCTCACTTAACTTTACTAACCAACAGCCACCACCACATACCCTTCTGAAACCTCACCCACACCAAACTCTAGAACCAGCCTCCGTTATCAATGGCGATGATATCTACATATTGCCCACATTTCAACGGACTTCGCCAATCATCTCCCAAGCTCGACAGTTCTCAATCTCAATCTTTCCTTCAACACATCAACTCTCAGCTTCGCCTTGCTTCGTCTCGTAAACCTTGCAGAGCTGTTACTGCCATGGCCGGTTCCGGAAAGGTAAAGATCAACTGTTACTTGATTTGAAGGCTCTAGAATTAACCCACCAACCCCCTTTTTTTAGTACATTTTTAGCCATTTTTGTGACTTCGGTAGGTTTTCTAGTTTTGATGTTTGTCAGTCAATACTTAGCAATTAAAAGGAAAAAAAAAGGGAAAGTTTTAGATGCTGAATCTAGAAATGAATTGCTGATCTTTGTTGGGATCTTGTCTCTTTGTTTAAGTAGTGTATTAAGCATTAAGCTTTAAGCAAGAGGGTTTTCACAATGATATTTGCCAATTTCACAGTTTTATTTTTTTTTTTTTTGGGGGGGGGGGGGTCTTTTATTAATGCTTTTGGTAAGTACTGACCTTTCTATTTTTTCTTGCACTTGCAGTTCTTTGTTGGGGGTAACTGGAAATGTGTAAGTACCCTTTTCTCACAGATATGGTGTTAGTCTATGTTCTCTATATTTGGTCTTGATTTTCTTCTATTGTTAGCTCTTTGTGCCAAATATGGTACACTACACTCAACCATTCCGTTAGCATCTCCGTTTACGATAGTAATAAAGTCCTTTTAGAGTTCTCTTTGTGGTTGTTTGATGTGGAATCTTTCTTGCTAATCTTGTTTAATTGTGTTGAGGATTGGTTGGCTCCTTTGGGAGAAGTCTTTGAAGTGTCATCCCTTGGGAGGGTTTTGTCCCCAGCCTCCATGGAGAGCCAGCGTGCTGTGAGCAGCTGCCCTAAGGGCCTGGTTCATGGAGGGGGGTACCTCAACCGTACGCCCACCAAGGTGACGTGAGCATCTCACCCTTGGTGGGGTTTGAACCCCTGACGTATGGCATATAGGTCGCCTTGGTGGGGGTCCAGTCGGCTGCCCGGCGGACGACACTACGAAGACTTCTTCCGAAGGAGCCAACCAACCCTCAACAAAATGATACTTATCACTTTGGTTTTTGTTATGACATTAGTGTGAAGTTGACTCTTGCAAGTATTTTGTTCTCATGGTGGTTCTGGTTACTACCCTCCCCCATTTTTATTTATTTTATCATTGCAATTATTATAAATAGAAATGATCTCCTGCTGTTGTTAATTTTGTGCCTTTTCTATACCTTTCAAAAGTTTCTCAGCCTTTTCTTTTTCAGACTTCAGATTCTTCAAGTTCGTCACGCCCTGCTAACCCCTTTTCTGAAAGTACTATTGCAGTTTTTTCCGTCAATACGATTTCACACTCTATTAGTTGTTATGCCGGGATCTTTTTTATTATGGAACAACTCATGTATGTCCATTTGTTTCATTCTCTAGTTCTATTTCCTTCACTGATGATGTTATTTTTCTTCATATAGAATGGAACAAAAGACTCCATCACAAAGCTTGTTTCTGACTTGAACAGCGCAAAGTTGGAGACTGATGTTGGTAATTTAGTGCCTTAAATCTTGCAATTTGTGTATGTTAAATCTATTATGGAACTTGGCTTAGGGTTTATATATGCAAATGGCTAAAAGATTTACCAAAATTTTATCGGTTTTATATGTGATCCTTGATAAATTATGGAACTTTGCTCGGTTTTGTATTTATCAGTTTTCATCGGTATATCATGTTAAATGTTATGAACATTGCTAATAATTCATTACTGTTTGACAGATGTTGTTGTGTCACCTCCCTTTGTTTATCTCGATCAAGTGACAGCTTCATTAACCGGTCGAATTGAGGTATCTGCTCAGAACTCTTGGATTGGGAAAGGTGGGGCTTTTACCGGAGAAATCAGGTTAGCTAACTTTTGCTTGATGAGCTAAACATGTTAATTCTTCATTATTCCGTACCCGAGGGTCTGAAAATTTATTGTATTTTGCCGTATTACTTCATTGGTACTGACATATGGTCCTCGTTTCACTCTGCATTTCTTGTAAGTAGGCCTTTAAGTTTTGGGGCATCTGTTATTTCATTTGATCTGTTTCCAAACATAGTGGAAGCTAATTTGTGTTTTGTTTTTTAGTTATGGACATCTTTGTTTGCATATGCCATACTGTTTGATTGAGTTACTTCAAATCTATCCGCACCTTTAATATGATTCATCTGATTATTTCTGTAGTGTGGAGCAATTGAAAGATATTGGCTGCAAGTGGGTCATTCTCGGGCATTCTGAACGCAGACATATTATTGGTGAAGATGATCAGGTAAAAGTTTACGTGCTTAATGTTCTTCTGAGGTGTTAAAGGACTTATCAGAGATTTGTTGTTGTCTTCAGTTTATAGGAAAGAAAGCTGCTTACGCTTTGAACGAGGGTCTCGGAGTAATAGCTTGTATTGGTGAATTACTAGAAGAAAGAGAAGCAGGCAAAACTTTCGATGTATGTTTCCAGCAACTGAAGGCTTTTGCTGGTAATCTTTTGTGTCCTCTATTTGATTTTTTTACTTTTTTCCTCATGAATTACTTAGGTTATCTCGTAAATGTAGAGGAAAGGATCGTGACCTAACTCTAATGGTTCCATCATTTGCAGATGTTGTACCCAGTTGGGACAATATAGTTATTGCTTATGAACCTGTATGGGCCATCGGGACTGGCAAAGTGGCTACACCCCAACAAGCTCAGGAAGTGCATGTAGCTGTCCGTGATTGGCTTAAAAAGAACGTGTCCGAGGAAGTTGCATCTAAAACACGTATCATATATGGAGGTAACTCAGATACTATACCATTCTTATATACATGTATTTGTGGTTTATGATATGAGAGAGACATTCTAGGATCGTGTAGATATGACATATGTTCCCCTTGGGTAAAAGTAGTAGAGGCTCTTATATTAGGAGTTAGATTACATTTTGCCCTTTTTACTAAAAAATGAGCAAATTAGTCCTTGTATATTGAATCAAAGAGCAAACTAGTCTTTCTGTTAAAAATTTCATCCATTTCTACTGTTAAAAATTGGTCCATGTACGTCAACATGAGGTATACGTGACACATCACATGTAACCGTCTGATTAATTTGTCAGCTAGATCAGTTTTTAACAGGAGAAATAGATGAAATTTTAATATAAATGACCAGTTTGCTCTTTAATTAAACATACAGAGACTAATTTGCCCATTTTTTGAGTAAAGTGGGTAAAATGTAATCTAACTCCTAATACAGGGATCTCCATTATACTTTTACTGTTCCCTTGCTATGATCTTAGTACAGGGACGGTCTAGTACTGTAACACATGAAAAAACTTGTAAGAACATACTATATCTCTTTTTGGCAGGGTCCGTTAATGGAAGCAACTGTGCTGAGCTCGCAAAGCAGGAAGATATCGACGGGTTTCTCGTAGGTGGCGCTTCCTTGAAGGTATTATTCACTCTGTTCCATTATTAATAAAACGTACCGAAATATTATTCGGTTATGGCATTGCTGACGACCGGATTCAAAATATTTGTTGATGCAGGGGCCGGAATTTGCTACAATTGTCAACTCTGTAACATCCAAAAAGGTGGCTGCCTAAATATATATATGAAGCTGATTGAAAGTAAGAAATAAAGGACCAAAATGAAGAAGCTATTTGAGGTTGAAGCTTCATGTGACATATTTAGTGTCATAAACCCCATGGAGTTTTTTGATTACTTATTGAGTTCCATTTTCCCGGAAAATGATAGGAAAATAAGAATTGTGGTGTTGTGAAATAAGTTGAAATTCTCGTTGTAACACTTTCTAAATGTTCCATGGAAACAAATCGAGGTTGTAACCTATACACGACCATATACTTGAACTTCAATAATTTATCTTTTGCAGTTGGAAAGGTCTGCACATTTTCATCATTCTTTTTGGGTAAATTACTTAGTTAGTCATCCAACTTTTAAGGTTTTGTCATTTTGGGATCAAAATGATTTTTTTTTTTAATTTCGTTACTCAACTTTTAAGGTGCTTTCACTAAATCTTTAATAATTGTTAATTGTATACATCACACCTTCGTTTTGGTAACTCAAATTCTAGGTCATTTTATTTAAGTCACCCAAAAAATATTTTTTTTTTAAATTATTGATTGGATTAAAAACTGTTAAGAATTAAAATGAAAAAATAGTAGAAATTAAAATAATGTATTAAAAAAAAATATCAAATTGTTCTTGTTGAAAGTTCTATTTTTTTTTCAATATTGAAATTTGAATTTCAAAATATCGAAAAAATTTATAAACAAAAATTCCTTTTGATCATTCGATCTTTAATCTTTCATGCTAAGCTAAAAGTAAAGAAAAATCATTACAATTAAATTAAATTAATTAATTAATTTTATCTTCCATACCAAACAAAACTCATAAATTTTTTTCTTTACTTCTTTATCCGAACGAAGAACAATCAATTAATTTAATTAATTTCAATGATTTGTTTTCCTTTGCTTTTAGCTTAGCACGAAAGTTTCAAGATTATATAATCAAAAGAAATTTAAATTTCATAGAAATTTATTAAATACGAGTTATTTTAGTTAGTTTTGTTAAGAATAGTTTGGAAACATAAAATAAAAATTTAAAATTTAGGAGGCGATTAAATTATTTAATTTTAATATTATAATAATAAGTCAGTTGATATTATCAAGGGATAGAATGTCTATTTCTACCCACAACATTACCCTAACTCTTAAATCAGACTAAAAACACGCTTCAACTCAGTGGCGGAGCCACGTGTTGGAAAAATTTTAAGAAAAAAAGTACTTTATAAAAAAAAATATATAAATAATAAATTGAGTTATTGACCCCACTAAATTATTTAAAAAACACCCACTAAAATTCAAAAATAATTTTTTTTTCAACATTCATTATTTTTTTCTCAAAATTTTCTTATTCTTTCACACTTTTCTCCATAATTTTTACAAGATAGATTATCATGATACTAAAAACAATTTTTCTAAAAAATATTACATTCTCATTGTACCAAAAAGTACTTAACTGACTTTTATTGTTGTGAAGGGAATTATATTTTATCCCGTAACTATCGACGAGAATTACGAAATAAGATTTTCTTGTGATAAAAATAGTATGCATAAAAAAGTAATTTTATTTGTCCTTAGAAGACTTAGCTTGTATGCATTGCTATTAGTCTAATACTAGAAATATAGTTTTAATCGTATTATACATTAATTTATATGAATTTTTTAGACGTTTTAAATTTTTAAAACTTGACCCACAATCAAAATATCCCGACTCCGCCATTGTTGTAATAACAATTCTATTTGTGCTCCTTTTATTTTGCCACTATATTTATTTTTTCAATAAATGACGAGATTCGAATTACACAAACTTTAACAATTATAAACCCTCGTCAAACATTTTTATCCAAATTAATTCATTTGACAAATTCATCCAATTCTATTCGCAGCCGTGGGACATATTAGAGGCCCGACAACATCAAACAATCACATGGCTTTGGTCACTTCTAATCGAAAGCACCAGCAGGGGTTAACCGATAATGTCAGACAAAACAGACGGCCGTACATTGGAAAACCCTTCCTGACCTGAAAAACCTTCCCTACCTCTTCTGTTCTACTTTTCGGTTATTTATTTTTTTATTTATGTGTTTCTCTTCTTCTGGTTTTCAGACACCTGCCATGGCTGATGTATGTGGATTAAAATCATTCTTTAAGGCATGGCACCGCATGGCATGGCACCAACAACATTGGACTACAATGTGGATTCGGGGATTAAATTTTGAGAGATTAGTAAAATTTAATAATTTTTTAAAAATTAAGATTAAAGATTTAGTTGAAATTTGGTGAGATTAATGAAAATTTTCAAAATTTGAGAGGACTTAATTTAAAAAGTTTAAAAATTTTAAAGAGGCTTAATTAAATATTTTTAATATTTTGAAGGAAAATTTCTCAAAATTTTGAGTGCTTTAGGCACCTAAAAGGATCCGCCCCTAACTACAGAGCTAATGCTTCGTAATTAGTAACTAACTAATATTCTTAATACTATATATTAAAGTCTCTCGGTTCCAATGTAGAAGAGATGTAAGAGATGCTCAATTTCACTGCGGATAAGCTAATAGTGAAGGACGATGCTCTCGAGGCCATGGTGTTGATTTTAAAGGAAGAAACAATGGCCACAAACGAGGACTTTAAACACGAGGATTGAGGAGCTTGAGGGAGAGCTTGCTGTGTGTCGAGCTGTCTTGGGTAAAAGAGTGTTGGGTAGACAACAGCCCTGGTCCCCATAGTTTAGTAAAATTTCCCTTTTAATCCTTTAAATTTATAAATTTAACAATTAATTAAATGATGAAAATATATTTTAACCCTAAAAATTTATAATTCAATGTAGACGTAGTTTGTGGCAGAAAGAGAAAAAGAAACCATGAATTCCCGGATATAGAGACTGACATAAGAACATGCAAACAAAAGCTCCACATAAAACCCTTCCATGGATATGTGAAAAAACAGTGGGCGAGAGCTTCATCAAAGTAGATTTCCCTCATAGGGTCCTTTTTAAATCCCTTTTTAAATCCAACTTGTTAATATAATATATATTATATATACAACTTCAAAGCTCAAGGACAAAGTACATGTTGATTCCTTTTTCATGCATGCAAAAATATTATATCAATGCATTAAATCCCTAAGCCCTTGTGTATATATATAATATACCCCCAAAGGCGAAGGACATGAAAGTATTAAAAAAAAAAGCTACTAGAGATCAGATCATATCAATGGGGATTCGGTTACTGGAGATGATGCTTCACGCGAAGCAGATTATCAGAAGACGGTCACACTCGAAGCAACAGTGCTCATACAGAACACCGTCGGATAGTAAAGTGGTAAACATTGTCCCAAAAGGCCATTTCGCGGTTTACGTCGGGGACGAAGAGAAGAACAAGAGATTTGTGGTTCCGATATCGTACTTGAAGCACCCTTTGTTCCAAGCTTTGTTAAGGCAAGCCGAAGAAGAGTTCGGTTTCGATTATCCGGTGAGGGGTCTTATTGTTCCATGTGCCGAAGAGGAATTCATCAAGCTAACTCGAATAAGTAATGCGTGAGCTAAGGCTCGTAATATTTTATTGGGTACATATTACAAATTAGAGAAGAATGATAATATCAAGATATAAATCTTGATTTTTGAGGTGCTAAGAAGAACAGAGATTAATAAGCAAAGCCATATATATATATATATATATGGTGATTTTGATTTGCATTTTTTTAAATTTTTTATTTTGTAAATGTGTATTGCATTTTGAAGGGTACAAATTAATCCCAAAATTTTGGTGCTTGTTTGGGTTTCTTTTGGAAAGTGCATAAAATTTTTTGTTTAAGATGTTTCACTATCATGTAATTATATTCAACCCCGTTAAATTTGAAGTCGAGCTGGATCAAATCTTTAATCGGAAATAAAAATCTTTCAGCACTGTTTTTTTCAAATCTATAACCTTACTCAAAGGACATCAAATTCCTTTTCAATATGAAGTGTTGATTGATAAAAGTATCGGGAAGACTCTTTACTAAAAAAATAAGCAAATTAGTTGTTAGTTTAAAAAGCAAATGAGTCTTTTCTGTTAAAATTTTCATTCATTTCTACTGTTAAAATTTGGCTTGGCTAACGGAATAACGAGACAGTTACACGTGATGTGTGTGTGTACATGGATTAATTTTTAATAGTAAAAATAGATATAATTTTTAACAAAATGATCAGTTTTCTTTTTAATCTAATATATAAAAATTTATTATTTATTTTTAATAAAAAAATAAAATATAATTTAAACTTTTAATACAATAATATATTCATATTATCAAGTCGCCATGATTCAATGATATTGAATATGGAATGGGCCATTATTGTTGGTTTTACATAATGATAAGCCATGATAGCAGATTGCAACAAGAATAGGCAAGAGTGGGACAACCTGAAGATTTTTATCATCCTTGTGGGATCTCTTTCATCTCTCTGACAGGGACGTACGTGCTAGAGGTTTATTGTTGGGTTGTGACGTTGGGTTGGTTGAAGTCTAAATACGATATTAGTAAATTTTATGTTTATTTAATTTATTTTTTTTGAATCGATTTAGATTGGGCTTTTATTAATAAATAAAATTACAAACTTGGTCCAAAAACTGGCCCAATAACTTGGTCCGGAAGTATTTAAGCAAATGAAGAATCTAGAAACAAAATAAATAAAACTAAATGAAATAAATGCTGAGAATTAAAAAAACCAACCGTCCGTCTAGCCCAATCAGATCATTTCGCCTTTTCAGAACAATTAATTCTGTCATTTCAGCAATAAAGGCATTTTTCATTCTCGAGAAAGGCTGAATAGCTTCTTCATTACTCTTCTTTGTTGTCGTTTGCGTTCCCTTTCTCTTTTTCATTTCTCTCCTTTTGCTCAGTCTGGTTCTCTTTCGCTATCCCTCCTGGCCTGGCCTTCTGCGAAATCTGGGACCCTATGAAACAGGTAAAAACCTTCTTCTCTTCTTAGCGATTCCACTGCTAATACATGCGCTAAACTGTTTGCTGATCTTGGGGTAAAAACATATGTCAAACTCCTCATTCTGGATTTCATGCTCCGAATATCGTATATGTATGTGTTGATCTGCGATTTATCCTGATCTTTGCTTTGGCATTTCTTTATAACTGATAATGAGTCTCCTTCGATAATCATACCCTCTTCTTTCATGTTGAGTGCGATTTGGGTCGCTCGTCTGCACGCAAGAGCTTCGGCCTCAAACGGTGTATGAACCCCTTTGTGGATCTCTGCACTAGAAAGGAGAATATTACCACTACTATCGCGAACCACCACTCCAGCCGCTGAAATCTTCCTTCTCCCATCAAAAGCCCCATCAAAATTAATCTTGAGTCTACTGCTAGGTGGGTTTCTCCATTTCCTGTTCACACTCTGATTTTTGGTAGTATTTGTTTTGATTCCTTCCAGATCTTGTATATAACTATAGATAAATCTGACAATTTCTCTACTTGATCTGCTTGATTTTTCATGGATACGGGAGTTTCTATCGCCCCAGATACTCCAAAGGGCTATACAGAAAGTTCTGCTTTTCTCCAGTGACAGAGAAGCCACTACCATGGTAAGCCAGTCACTAAACTCAGTATTTGCAAAACCTGTTGAGTTCACCTCTGATAACATCCGCCATATCTCTGCTGAAACAGGGCATTCACGAAATATATGGTTCAGCATCTCATCGTCACCACCACACCGAGGGCATAATCTGTTATTCACCAGTCGTCGGTTGTACATGTTTACCTTACTAGCAATGTAGTTCCACGATAATTTCCAGATGAAAATTTTCATTTTTGAGGTGTAACACCCCTTACCCGAGGCCGTTACCGGAGTCGAGCACGAGGCATTACTAGACTTAACTACTAATTCAGCATAATAATTTAAAACTGTCCATCTGCGTGATAGTCACTAAATTATTTATATCTGGAGCTACAGAACTCCAAATTAAGATCCGTAAATTTTTCTTGAAACTAGACTTATATATCTTCTTACTATAATTTTTCCAGAATTTTTGGCTTAGCAAATTAGTACAGTTTATTCATTAAAGTTTCCCCTGTTTTACTGTTCAACTATTCTGACCTCTCTTCACTATGAATCAAATTACTCTTCGTACAGAATTCATATGACCTTCCTATTTATTTTATTTGAAAATAGACTCATTCAGGATTCCATTCATATAAACTATATCCCTCAATTATTTTTATACAATTTATAATGATTTTTCAAAGACAGAACAGGGGATCACGTAATCATTCTGAACTAGTCTCACAAAAATTCAAATATCTCCAAACATAAGAATAATTTGATTGTTATGTTTCTTTTATGTGAAAATAGACTCAATAAGCTTCAATTATATATCTTATTCACTTCTTAATTCCATTTCTTATATTTTTGGTGATTTTTCTTAATTACTACTGTAATTCAAAAACTGTTTCATTGCAAAATATTGTTAACCAGTTTATAACATCTTTACTCCATCTCATTTAAACTCTATACATGCCATATAAATCTTTAAACATAAAACAAAAGCTACCGGAGTTGATCTGGATAGTGAGCTTTGCTATGATGATCCGATCTACCAACTTCTCTTTAATTCAATCTACATAAAAATATCAAACAGACACAAGTAAGCTTAATGAAGCTTAGTAAGTTCATAGGTTTAAAGTAATGCTTACCACACATAATATTTCCAAACAATAACAAAACATTTACTAAAGTTCCCTGCCATTCACAACCATTGTTATAATATTTCACATAGTTGAGCTCAACATTAACAACTACTCAATCTCTTTCATTTGATTCACTTTTATTGTATTACTTATTATCAAATTAGGAAACGTCTTACGAATTTGAGTACGTCGTTGCTCAGTGCCACGTTTCACAACTCAGTATGGTTTTCCTCATTGAAATACCATACCTACATTTCACAACTTCGGTATGGGAAATGCCATACCTCGTTACTTAACTCGGTATGGTTAATACCATACCTACATTTCACAACTCAGTATGGATGATACCATACCTACATTTCACAACTCAGTATGGATGATACCATAACTACATTTCATACTTTGCCATGGATCAACCATGGTCTTTTCCGTCAATTCATCACATGTCACGATGCGAACATACTCAATCTTGCGTTTTTCCTAATTTGAATTACCACATTTATTCTTTTATTTTATCATAGTTTTCACAACCCAACAACAAATTCATATTCAATAACACATTATATCATTCAACCATTCACAATAAAACATATAAATTCAACCATATGAACTTACCCGACTGATTTGTAGATGATATTGAAATTTAAGGACTATTCTGCAACTTTTTCTTTTCCTCGTTCTTCTTTGGTTTCTTGATCTATAATGTAAAATATTTTCAATCATTAGCATTTATTTCATTTCTATTTCACTTCATAATTTATGCTCTTCAATTTTCGAAATTGCATTTTTACCCCAAAATTTACTATTTTTACAATTTAGTCCCTGCTCAATTCACCAATCAATTGAACTGATTTTTCTCAATTAACACTTTATTTTATCATTCTAAACTATTTCACAACCTTTTATATTCTTAATTACAACACCAACCTCTAATTCATAACTTTTTCACAACTAGGTCCTAAATACCATTTTCTATCAAAATCACTTAATAAAACCACCTTAATATGAAATTAGAATTTAAATTTTACAATAATTTATCATAAACTTCCATTACCCAGCCAGGGTAACTTCTAATTTCACCCATCAAATCAAAAACTAATGAATTCTATAAGTGGATCTAGTTGTAAAAGTCATAAAAACATAAAAATTATCAAGAAAAAGCAAGAAATAAACTCACATGATGTGAAAATATGAAAAACCAGCTTTCTCCAGACCTCCTATGGCATTTTGGCTGAGAAAATATGAAGATATCTCTAGATCTTTCAATTTTATCTTTATTATACATGTTAAAATTATTTAATTTCCAATTATGCCCTTATTTCCCTTATCTTCTGATGATTTTCTTCCCCTTACCGTCCAACCTTTTCACCTTTAGGTTTAATTGTCCTTTAAACCCTCCTTCTTTTAACACTTGAGCTATTTAATTCTTGTAGCAATTTTGCATTTGTTACAATTTAGTCCTTTTTATTTAATTGACTACCCAAACATTTAAATTTCTCAACCAAACTTTAATATTAACTTAATAACACTCCATAAATATTTATAAAAATATTTATGCCTCGGTTTTCAAATTCGAGATCTCGATACCTCGTTTTTGACCCATTTGACCTACTAAATTCTTTTAATTCACCAAATTTACCAATCCACAAATTCTTCTAAATTCTCACTTGACTCATAAATATTAAATTACTATATTATTCAATCTTACCTGTCAGATTTAGTGATCTCATATCACTATTTCCGACACCACTGAAAATTAGGTCGTTACAACTCTCCCCCCCTTAAAAATTTCGTCCTCGAAATTTGTTACCTGAAAATAGATTTGGATACTGTGATCTCATTGACTCCTCTGTTTCCCAGGTTGCCTCCTCCATACCATGTCGATGACATAATACTTTAACAAATGGTATTTTTTTATTCCGCAACTCTTTAACTTCACGAGCCAAAATCTTCATTGGTTCTTCTCGAATAAGTCATATCTGGTTGAAGCTCAATTTCGATTATAAGGAATTACGTGTGAAGGATCGACCTATACCGTCTTAGCATAGACACATGAAATACATTGTGAATCTTTTCAAGTTCCGAGGTAAAGCCAACCGATAAGCTACAGGACCAACCCTTTCCACAATTTCATATGGCCCTATAAATCTCGGACTCAATTTTCCTTTTCTCGCTAAACCGTAACACCTTCTTCCACGGTGAAACTTTTAAAAACACTCGATCACCCATCGCATATTCTATGTCTCTTCGTTTCAAATCCGCATATGACTTCTCGACGATGCAGGCGACTTTTAGACTATCTCGAATAACCCGACTTTCTCTTCGGTTTCCCAGAATCAAATCAACCCCAACTATTTTTGATTCACTCAATTCGCACCAACACAATGGAGTCTTGCATTTCCTACCATAAAGAGCCTCAAACGGTGCCATTTTTATACTAGACTGATAACTATTATTGTAAGCAAACTCATTTAAAGGTAAATATCTTTCCCAACTGTCACCAAACTCGAGTATACAACATCTTAACATATCTTCTAGAATTTGAATCACTCGCTCTGATCATCCCATCTGTTTGAGGATGAAATGTTGTACTAAAATTTAACTGGTACCTAAAGCTTCTTGCGCTTTGTTCAAAAATCTCAAGTAAACCTTGGATCCTGGTCCAAATGATAGATACTGAACTCCATGTAGTCTCACAATCTCGACACATACAATTCGCTAACTTCTCAAGTGAAAAATGCATTACATTGGAATAAAGTGTGCCGACTTTGTCAATCTATCAACAATCACCCATATTGAATCTTTCTTTCTTGGAGTTGTAGGCAACCCCGACACAAAATCCATTGTAACATGCTCCCACTTCCATTCAGAATCATAATGGGTTGTAATAAACCCGTTGGCACTTGATGCTCTGCTTTAACTTGCGACAAATCAAACATTTTGCAACAAATTAAAAAATTTCTCTTTTCATACCAAGCCACCAATATATCTTTTCAAATCACCATACATTTTTGTAATCGCCTGGATGCATAGAATACATACTATTATGTGCTTCAGAAAGAATATTATTCTTCAAATCGAATTATTTGGAACACAAATCTGTTATGATAACGCAACATACCTTCATCATCAATGCGAATCAATCCAAATTATCTCGAACCATCCGTCGTTTAAGTACCAATTTTGGGTCTTCATCCTGCAGCTTCGAATTTGTCAAGAAACATGGGTTTCACTTTCAATTCTACGATACAAACACCTTCTTCATTAAGAGCCAAATGAGCATTCATTGCCCGAAGTGCAAACAAGGATGACTTTCGACTAAATGCATCAAAGAACTACATTAGCTTTCCCCGATGATAGTCAATAATCAAATCATAATCTTTCAACAACTCTAACCACCGCCTCTGTCTTAAATTCAGTTCCTTACGAGTCATTAAGTATTTCAAACTTTTGTGATCTGTATAAATATAACACTTCTCACCATACAAATAGTGTCTCCAAATTTTTAAAGCAAAAACAATTGCAGCTAATTCAAGATCATGTGTAGGGTAATTCTTTTCATGTGGTTTTAATGCTAGTGAAGCATAAGCCACCACCTTTCCGATCGCATTAACACACAACCCAAACCATTTAAAGATGCATCATCAGACACAACATACGGTATACCCGATTCGGTTGAGTCAAACTGGAGCTTCATTAACATTTTCTTTAATTGGTCAAAGCTCACGACATTCATCGAGACCACACAAACTCAACATTCTTTTGTAATAAACGAGTCATTGGTGAAGCAATCATGGAAAAATTCTTTACAAAACGGCGATAATACCCTACTAGTCCCAGAAAACTTCGCACTTCAGTTACATTCTTCGGTGTTTTCCAATTCACCATCACAAAACTTTACTTGGATCCACACGAATTCCTTCAATCGATACAATGTGACCCAAAAATCCAACTTCATGAAGCCAAAACTCACATTTACTAAATTTTGCATATAACTGCTTTTCCTCAAAGTCTGTAATACAATTCTCAAATGCTGTGCATGTTCAGATTCTGTCTTTGAATAAACCAATATGTCATCAATAAATACCACCACAAATCTATCTAAGTAAGGCTGAAAAATTCGATTCATTAAATCCATAAATGCAAAGTAGGGCATTTGTTAAACCAAAAGGCATTACCGAGAAATTCATAGTGACCATACCGAGTTCGAAAAGCGCCTTTGGCACATCACACTCTTTAACCTTCGCTTGATAATACCCAGATCTAAGATCTATCTTTGAGAACACTGCAAAGACCTTTCAATTGATCAAATAAATCATCGATACGAGGTAATGGATACTTATTTTTAATTGTTACCTTGTTCAAATTGGTCTCGTAATCAATACACAATCGCAACGAGCCATCTTTCTTTTTCACAAATAAAACAGTGCACCCCAAGGTGATGTACTCGGTCTAATGAACCCTTTATCCAATAACTCTTGCAATTGTGTCTTCAACTCTTTTAACTCACCTGGTGCCATTCATGCGGTGTTATTGATATCGAGTGTATGCGGGATTATATCAATTACAAATTCAACCTCACGATCCGGGGTAAACTGTAATTCCTCGAAACACATCAAGAAATTCATTAACAATCGCAATTGTTCCATATTCAATTCGTAACCCCGAGTATCAAGAATATAAGCTAAAAATGCTTCATTACCCTTTCGAATCAATTTCCGAAATTTGTAAAAGGTGAAATAGTTCGACATCATTCTTTTTATCTCCAAACTCAAATGAAACTATTTCCGTCATCGACATTTTAAATCAACCCATTTTTCTCTACAATTCACTATGGCATCGTGTTTAATCAACCAATCCATTCCAAGAATAACATCAAATTCTCGGAAAGGTAACAACATTAAATCAAAGAGAGAATTCACGACCTTGTATTTTCAGTGGACAATTCCGACATATTAAATTAACTAACACACTTTGTCCTAACGGATTAGTGACTTGCATATCAAAGTCAGTGGACTCAACAGTCATTTTCTTTTCTGACACTAATGCAGTGCAAATATATGAATGCGTAGATCCGGGATCAATTAAAGTATACACGTAATCATCAAAAGATAGAAAATACCAGCTATCACATCCGGAGCGTAAGCTTCCTCCATTGTCCGCATATAGCATATGTAACGCAGTGCCCTTGTTTCTGATCGGGCTACAGTATCTCTCATTCCCGAACGAGCAGTCTCAGCAGCACTACTTTGACCCAAACGTCTACTTTTCTGAGGAGTATTTGTTTGTTTCTCGCCTTGTTCTTTATTTTCTTTTAATAATTGAGGACAATCCCGAATAAAATGACCAGTTCCACCACATCTATAACAAGCTCCGGTTCTTCCCCAACATTCACCAACATGAAATCTTCCACAATTTTTGCATCTAGGTCTCGAAATATTTTGCACACTACTAGCACTAGCTGCTGGTTTCTTAGTTACTTCGACATCTCTTTGAGTTGTTTTACTTTTACTCGATCGTTCCGGAATTGTAACAGATCGACTAGAATCATCTCTGAACTTTTTAGCTGGAAAAATCGAAGTTGGTCTAGAGAAACTTCTTTTGTATACTTCTTTACCTTTCCTTTCTCTTTGCATCTTTCTGTTATACACTTCTTCCATCTTTTGAGCTCGATCAGACAGAACCACAAATTCTCGAATCTCTGTGCCTCCAATCATCATTCTGATTTCATCATTAAGCCCTTCTTCGAATCTAATGCACATTTCTTCCTCTGTCGGTACAACATCCCGAGCATATCTCTTTGAGATACACAAATTCTCTTTCATATTCGCCATCGCTTTATTCCCTTGTCGAAGATCAAGGAATTCCCTCTTCTTTTATCTAAATATCTCCTTCCCACATACTTTTTCTAAACTCATTTTGGAAGAATTCCTGTAAGTTTATCTGCAGTACCACCGCCTCAATGGTTTCCCACCAATTATACGCTTCTTCTTTCAATAATGAAATCGCACACCTCAAATAGTCTTCCCTGAGAACACATCATCTGCTTAAAAACTCTTTCCAAGCTTTTTAACCAATACTCGCTTTAATCGGATCATCGTCCGATCTTCCTCTAAATTCTTCACTCCAACTTTCTCGAGTTTCTCAATCGGTGTTCTTTTGCTAGATTCATCTATTAAAAGAGGAGCAACCGGGTTATAACTGTGGTACAAAGAGGGGGAGGAGGAGGTTGTTGTGCTGACTTCTTCCTTGTATTGTTTCACTAAACCACTTTGATTCATTACCCCAGAAATCAAATTTTTAAGTTCTTCCTCTCTCATCAAAGAAATCGGAACATTATTACTTGTTCCCTGCTCGTAAGTCTGTACTCTACTATTAACTTCCTCTTCATGATCAGCACCCTCGGGCCTATCGACATCTTTACAATCTATAACAAAAATTAATAGTTAGATCGGATCATTCACATCTCACTATCACGAGATTTATATGGCATGTATTTCTAGACATTTTATACATCACATTCGTTCCGAGAATCGTCTAAACCAAAGCTCTGATACCAATAAATGTAACACCCCTTACCCGAGGCCGTTACCGGAGTCGAGCACGAGGCATTACTAGACTTAACTACTAATTCAGCATAATAATTTAAAACTGTCTATCTGCGTGATAGTCACTAAATTATTTATATCTGGAGCTAAAGAACTCCAAATTAAGATCCGTAAATTTTCCTTGAAACTAGACTTATATATATTCTTACTATAATTTTTTTAGAATTTTTGGATTAGCCAATTAGTACAGTTTATTCATTAAAGTTTCCCCTGTTTTACTGTTCAACTATTCTGACCTCTCTTCACTACGAATCAAATTACTCTTAGTAAAGAATTCATATGACCTTTCTATTTATTTCATTTGAAAATAGACTCATTCGGGATTCCATGCATATAAACTATATCCCTCAATTATTTTTATACAATTTCTAATGATTTTTCAAAGACAGAACAGGGGATCACGTAATCATTCTGAACTAGTCTCACAAAAATTCAAATATCTCAAAACATAAGAATAATTTGATTGTTATGTTTCTTTTATGTGAAAATAGACTCAATAAGCTTCAATTATATATATTATTCACTTCTTAATTCCATTTCTTCTATTTTTGGTGATTTTTCTTAATTACTGCTGTAATTCAAAAACTGTTTCATTGCAAAATATTGTTAACCAATTTATAACATCTTTACTCCATCTCATTTAAACTCTATACATGCCATATAAATCTTTAAACATAAAACAAAAGCTACCGGAATTGATCTGGATAGTGAGCTTTGCTGTGATGATCCGATCTACCAACTTCTCTTTAATTCAATCTACATAAAAATATCAAACAGACACAAGTAAGCTTAATGAAGCTTAGTAAGTTCATAGGTTTTAAAGTAATGCTTACCACACATAATATTTCCAAACAATAACAAAACATTTACTAAAGTTTCCTGCCATTCACAACCATTGTTATAATATTTCACATAGTTGAGCTCAACATTAACAACTACTCAATCTCTTTCATTTGATTCACTTTTATTGTATTACTTATTATCAAATTAGGAAACGTCTTACGAATTTGAGTACGTCGTTGCTCAGTGCCACGTTTCACAACTCAGTATGGTTTTCCTCATTGAAATACCATACCTACATTTCACAACTCGGTATGAGAAATGCCATACCTACGTTACTTAACTCAGTATGGTTAATACCATACCTACATTTCACAACTCAGTATGGATGATACCATACCTACATTTCACAACTCAGTATGGATGATACCATACCTACATTTCATGCTTTGCCATGGATCAACCATGGTCTTTTCCACAATTCATCACATGTCACGATGCGAACGAACGTAATACTCAATCTTGCGTTTTCCTAATTTGAATTACCACATTTATTCTTTTATTTTATCATAGTTTTCACAACCCAACAACAAATTCATATTCAATAACACATTATATCATTCAACCATTCACAATAAAACATATAAATTCAACCATATGAACTTACCCGACTGATTTGTAGATGATATTGAAATTTAAGGACTATTCTCGCAACTTTTTCTTTTCTCGTTCTTCTTTGGATTCTTGATCTATAATGTAAAATATTTTCAATCATTAGCATTTATTTCATTTCTATTTCACTTCATAATTTATGCTCTTCAATTTTCGAAATTGCATTTTTACCCCAAAATTTACTATTTTTACAATTTAGTCCTGCTCAATTCACCAATCAATTGAACTGATTTTTCTCAATTAACACTTTATTTTATCATTCTAAACTATTTCACAACCTTTTATATTCTTAATTACAACACCAACCTCTAATTCATAACTTTTTCACAACTAGGTCCTAAATACCATTTTCTATCAAAATCACTTAATAAAACCACCTTAATATGAAATTAGAATTTAAATTTTACAATAATTTATCATAAACTTCCATTACCCAGCCAGGGTAACTTCTAATTTCACCCATCAAATCAAAAACTAATGAATTCTATAAGTGGATCTAGTTGTAAAAGTCATAAAAACATAAAAATTATCAAGAAAAAGCAAGAAATAAACTCACATGATGTGAAAATATGAAAAACCAGCTTTCTCCAGACCTCCTATGGCATTTTGGCTGAGAAAATATGAAGATATCTCTAGATCTTTCAATTTTATCTTTATTATACATGTTAAAATTATTTAATTTCCAATTATGCCCTTATTTCCCTTATCTTCTGATGATTTTCTTCCCCTTACCGTCCAACCTTTTCACCTTTAGGTTTAATTGTCCTTTAAACCCTCCTTCTTTTAACACTTGAGCTATTTAATTCTTGTAGCAATTTTGCATTTGTTACAATTTAGTCCTTTTTATTTAATTGACTACCCAAACATTTAAATTTCTCAACCAAACTTTAATATTAACTTAATAACACTCCATAAATATTTATAAAAATATTTATGCCTCGGTTTTCAAATTCGAGATCTCGATACCTCGTTTTTGACCCATTTGACCTACTAAATTCTTTTAATTCACCAAATTTACCAATCCACAAATTCTTCTAAATTCTCACTTGACTCATAAATATTAAATTACTATCTTATTCAATCTTACCTGTCAGATTTAGTGATCTCATATCACTATTTCCGACACCACTGAAAATTAGGCCGTTACATGAGGGTATTTCAATTTGCCATAATTTCTTGTAGAAGTCCCTATAGATATTATGTAAAGCATAAGCTGTAGGATCCAATCTCTGTAATAGTTTATAGGAACTTCTCACTTTGAAGACACCTGATGGTTCACCACTCCAAGCCAGAAAATCCTCATGGGGCTCCATCGACAAAGGTATGCGAAGGATCAATTCTGCGACATCTGCTGGAAAGGTATTATCAATCAACTCCTTGTTCCATGCTCTTTCATTGCTGCAAATTAATTCTGCCACTTTATCACATTGCAAATTAACAAAACTGGTCGATAATCTGCCATTTACATAATCTGGAATCCAAGTATCTTGACTAATTGAAATAATTAAACCCGTGCCCACCTTCCACAACAGTCCTTTCTCTAATGTACCCTTTGTTGCCCAAATACTACGCCATATAAACGAACACGAACTCCCCAGCCTTGCATGTAAAAAATTAGTATCTGGGAAATATTTGGCTTTAAAAACTCGTGCTACCAGTGAATTCGGAAAATTTAATAATCTCCACCCTTGTTTTGCTAAGAGGGAAATATTAAATTGTGCCATCCTTCGGAATCCTAAACCCCCTTCTTCTTTGGACCTGCATAGAAACTTCCATTGACACTAGTGTATCCCCCTTTTACCCGGTCCCTTCTGCCACCAAAATCTTGCAAGAATACTTTCAATCTTTTCGCACAAGACTCTAGGAAAAAGAAAACAAGACATAGCATAAGTAGGAATTGCCTGAAGTACTGCCTTGATGAAAACCTCTTTTCCCCCTTGAGACAATAGTCTGGAACTCCAGCTTTCTATACGGGAAACGATTCTGTCAACCAGGTTTTGAAAAGCTTCCTTCTTTCGCCTACCCACCATATTAGGCAGTCCCAAATACTTCTCTGGGCTTGACAAGCTCCTAACTCCCAGTAATCGCCCAACTTCTGCTTTTGATTCCTCAGTTGTATTCGTGCTGTAAAAAATTGCGGATTTTCCAAAATTGACACACTGCCCTGAACATCTTTCATAAATACTCAATAAATTTTTCATAACCCTTGCCCCTTTTTTAGTTTGATTTGAAATATAAATTTAAAATTTTATTTAAGTTCATTCGTATTTGTAATGATTAACCCAAATCGATTTTAAGAACGCTCATATTATATTTATAAAAAATTTAAAATATATATTATTTTTTAATATTTAATAATTTTATATATTTTTATTTATTATAATTTTATATATAGTCATCCTAACGTTTTTAATGTTTACATTGTTGTAGTATTATATATTACTATAAATTTAATTTTTATGTGTTATAAAATTGTATAATATATAAAACAACATAATATTAAGCATTAGAAATTTAAAAAAACGGATCGAGCCGGGCCAAGCTTGGGACTTGAATGTTCAAGCCTGAGCCTAACCCTTATTTTAAATAGACCTATTCTTTTTTGCCCAATCTCATTTTTCTGACCTAATATTTTTGTCAAAATCCTCTCAAAATTCAGGTCTGAACGGATAACCCAACCCATCAACGGTTGGTATCGACCTACCCCTTCCCTTTCATTTTTTTTTATTTTAAAAAATATAGTAAAACATTTATTTTGTTTACCTAAAAATTTAGTAATTTGATTTTAGCTATAAAAGTACGATAATAAAAGCAAATTGATTTTGAACTTAATGTTTTATGTTAATTAAGATATATAGTATTTGTTGCAGGGGCGAAGCCAGAACAATTTTTTAGGGGGCCGGATGAAATTTTAATTTTTTATAGTTTATATCTTTAAAATTTGTAAAAGATTAAATTGAATTTTTATAATTTTAGGGGGGCCAAAGTACAATTTTACCTTTACTAATTTAAAATTTTTAAAAAAATTTAAGGTCCTAAATAGCAATTTTATATTTTAGAGGGGGCCGGGACCCATGCCAGCCCCCCTGGCTTCGCCCCTGATTTGTTGGTTGGGGAGGGGTTATGGGTAATTCTAGGCATTATGTCAAAAATAGCTGATATGATCAGAACCTATAATAAAATTGTTCAAAAAAAATAAGTTGGTCGATTATAGATTATGGAAATATAATATATCATTTTAAATTTTTATAGAAACATTTAAAGCATAATAAATAATTATAAGATTTTTCGATCAAAACTTAAACCAACTTCTATTGGTGTTCGATTCTCGCTCATGAGTATGGAAAATACTTTGTGGCCAATAAGATGAGGAGATTAGTCACTCTTACTGATGGTGGATACATTGATTTCGACCAATATATATATACGAGGACGACACCAAGGAGTCAGGTAGGGGCTTCCTCCCCCTCCCCAAAAAAAATTAAATTTATTAGTTAATATATTGGTAAATTTACGTGTTAAGCCCTTAAGATGATAAATTTTTAATTTAAAACTATTAAAACTTATTTAAAAATATACTAACACAATGATAAAATTATACTTTTAATTATTATTATTATTATTTTATAATGTAAATTATATTATTTTGAAGGGTATTTTTATCATTTTATATATTATATATAAAAGAATAAAAGAATACACACGATTTGCACTTAAAAGATTATAGTTTTGAACATCTTTATTTTACCATTTCAACCAAAATCTTATTTATTTTTTATATCAATTTTTTAATAAATATATATTTTTTACATAATTCTGTTTTTCACCCAAATCATGGGTGTGACATAATCTAGTTATAAATAAAAATATGTAATTTAGTCCCTTTATAAATAGTGAAATTTTAAGTTATTATATAATAAAATTGCATATTGGTCCCCTAAAAATGAAAAAAATTATGTTTAGTCTATTTAAAAATGATGAAATTATAAGTTAATAAATGATAAAATTATAGTTTGACTTTTTAAAATTTTATAATTCAATTTCGACTCTTAGTAAAAGAAACTATAGATTCACCCTTGCATTCAGATATTCTAAATAGTATCCATTATCCAAACCATGTTGCTTATTCAATATTCACATAACGAATGCAGATGCAGATTTAAATTCGAATATATCTTATAATTTTAATTTTATACCTATTTAAAAGTAATTTTTGTGAATTTAAATATCCGAAAAATAATTGAAAATCTTGAAATCGTTTTCCAATTACATACCTATGTTATTAAATATATGAAATATCCACAAACATAATTAAAATAAATAAATAAAATTAAAAAAATTGCATTAGACAAAGGGTCAAAACCTGCAAATCCAACAGCAAAAACCCACATGGGTTTTCTGCAAGTTACTATGAACAAGTCTTTTGTCTTCTTTTTTTTTCTGCACTTCAAACACAGATACCAAAGAATCACAAGCCATGATAATTTAAGGGTAATCCACATCCCTCCTCACAAAATTATTAATAAATTTACGTTTTAATCATTAATTTCAAAAAATTATAAATTAATCATTAAATTATTTAAAAGTTTTCATTTAAATTATTGGACCGTTAAAATCGTTGTTGTATGGCACTTCATGTTCGAACCATCTGCACAAATCGTTTTTCTTCATGAAATAGCTTTGAACATCACGAATCTGTAAATCAAAATTCAAATAACTTTCTTCTCTGATCTCTGATACTGACTGCCAGATCGACTTGAATCTGAAGTATACTTTTCTACTTGTCAATGGGTATTGATCTACCGTACCGATTGTCAAATCGTCGTTTGGAACTTGCTAGTTAAACTTTTGAGAAATAAAAACTTAACAGCTTAATGACTTAAATTAAAACTATCAAATAATTTAGTTACGTAAACGAAAACATTCGACTGATTCAATTTATAATTTTTTAAAATTCAACCATCAAGATGTAAAGAATTTACCCTCACATTAACAAAACACAAAAATCCAAACCCAACAAAAGCTGCTGTACTGTCCAGTACACACTTAGAGTGGGTTTGAATGGGCGATTGAGTGCGGTGCGGTGCGTTTAGCTTACTTTTTGTCTCACACTACAGTATCTAATCTCACCGCTACCGTTATTTTTACACTAACCGCAGGTAAACGCACCGCCCATCCAAACCTAACCTTAATTATCGGTCCGTGATTTAAGGCAGATAGATAATGATGATTCAGCTTATCCATTTAATTAAACATAATAAAGACACCATTTTCATTTGATAAATCACCCAAAATATCCTCTCTCTTTTATTACATAAAAACTTCAATTTTCCAAGGCCAGACAATTAAAGCCAATTTACTGTAATAATTCCACCTTGAATCTGACTCAGAACAGAATCTATGGGCTTTTCAACAGGTAACGTACACCTAAGTTTAGAACCCGAAATTCCATGCAACCCTATATTGTTTTTCACTATAGGGTTAATTCCATTAAACGTCACAAAACTCTCATCTAGAATTTAAATCGGTCCTTGGACTTTAATACGTTCTAATTAAGTTTTCAAAGTATTATTATTGCATCAATGATGCTCTTCCGACTGTTGAATCACCAATTTAGATGTTAAGTATCGGATCATATATGATGCGGATCATATATTTAAATTGCGTAGATCAAATTATAAATAAGTATACCTACTTAATTGGTAATTTGTCCCCAATTCCTAATTTTGGTAGTAGTATTTTTTTCTCAACATATCTTAACATACGAGTTAGAAATAAACTAATTTTATTTGGTAATATTTAATCACTCTCATGACTTTTTTTTTTTAGCAAAGAGAAGGAAAATTTTGTGCTTATTTTTTACAAGAGTTTTACTCATTATTTCTAATTTCAAGTTTAAATTTATACTATTTATTATTTATTTTATGTCTAATTATTTTAACACGTGTATTAAATAAGCTTCTTTCACATTAGTAATCAAACATGTTAAGAAACACGATATAAATAAAAATTAGAAGGACTTTTTATACATGTCCGATTCAAGCTACAAAGGGAAGCCAATTTTCTTAAAGGATCATAAATGAAATGTAAATATTTGGAGGGCCAAAATATAAGTTTTACTATTATATTAGCTTGCAATTTTAAAATTTCTAAAGGAATTTCATTGAAATTTTATTATTTTTTTGGGTAAAGACCTCTACTTACCTTTGGTCATGTAGTAGATAGACATGTGTCTTAAATATGTTTCACATTGTATACGAGCTAACATCTAACGCCCTAGCTAATGGATAAGTTGACTAAAATATCTTATCAATACGATATTTGATATTTTGAGGAATTAACATTTTTAAGTTAGGGTCAGTTTAAAACCTAGACCCTAGTTTAAGGATGTTAAATGCAATTAAACCTATAATATATATACCCAAACTTTTCTCCATAAATAAATACCCTCCAGGATCCAAACCATCCAAAACAACAATGGCGACTAGGAAATCACACAAGCTGCCTCAGACCGCGGTTTTGAAGCAAATCCTCAAGAGATGTTCGAGCTCGGGGAAGAAACACGGCGGGTACGACGGAGATGGTCTCCCTCTCGACGTACCCAAAGGCCACTTTGCCGTTTACGTCGGCGAAAACCGAAGCAGATACATTGTCCCGATCTCGTTCTTGACACACCCGGCCCCGAGTTTCAATGCTTGCTCCACCGAGCCGAGGAAGAGTTTGGGTTCGATCACGATATGGGCATTACGATCCCTTGTGAAGAAGTTGATTTTCGAACGCTCACATCTATGCTTAGATGAACTCGAGACTTGTCAACAAAGATTTAAACAACGCAAGTTATTTACATCTCGAGATGTTTAATTAGTGATCTACATCACACCCAAGAATTAATTTTTTTCAAAGGTGAAATTAAAGGATGTATCAAGTGTTGGGTGCAATGTTTAGGGGAGAGTATATTCGATTTTTTCAGTCAGTTTCTTTTATTAAATTGACCTAATCAATCATAAATTATAAAGTCCAACCCGTTTGAATTAAAGTTCAAGAATCAACATATTCGAACTAATTTTAATTATTGAGCTTGAATAATATATATTTATTTTATATATTATAAATAATTAAAAACATAAGAAATTAAGTTGGTTTTTTCAGTCATGTTGTATTTTCAACAAGAATATTCAAGTTCGAATTTTGAAGACAATATTATTAAAAAAAACATCCATAAATTCTGAAATGATTCATCTTCGTAAAATGTAAAATGGATATAAACTTCAAATCCTAAATGGCATTGTTTAATCCTATGGTAAATTATGCAATTAATATATCTAACTGTACCCTCAAGTGAAACCATGTACTAAGAACATTAGAAGATGCACATCTTTATAGCAACATGGTAACTTTGTCAGAGTAAACAAGTACTGATCTCAAGGAAGATGGGCTTTTAATTGGATATTTGTATTTTGGGTAAATTACATTATTAGTCATTAAATTATGGGTAAATTTTTGTTTTAGTCATTTAATTAAAAAAGTTACAATTTGGTTATTGAACTATTTAAAAGTTTTTATTTAAGTCACTGAACTATTCAAAAGTTTTTATTCAAGTCACTTTACTGTTAAGTTTTTTTCTTTAAAAAAAAGAGTTTTGCAAGCGAGCTTCAAGTGACGATTCAACGATTGGTACGGTTGATCAATACCCATCAACGAGTAGAAGAACATATACCTTAGATCTAAGTCGATCTGACAGTCAGTGTCGGAGATCGGAGAAAAAAGTTGTTTGAATTTTGGTTCACAGAATTGTGATGTCCAAAATTGTTTCATGAAAAAAATAAACTGTAGAGAAGAAGAGAAAATAGAGCTTTCGATTAGTACAAACAATGCAAATAGAGAAAGCCATATAGCATCAATTTTAACAGTCCATTGACTTGAATGGAAACTTTTGAATAGTTCATTTTTTTTTTCATGAAACAACTTTGGATGTCTCGAATCTGTGAACCAAAATTCAAACAATTTTTTTCTCTGATCTTCGAAACTGACCGTCAGATCAACTTGGATCTAAGGTATGTTCTTCTACTCGTTGATGCGTATCGATTTGATTTACCTATCATCGAATCGTCGCCTGGAACTCGCTGACGAAACTTTAAAAAAAAAAAAAAACCTTATAGTCTAGTGACTTAACTAAAAACTTTTGAATTATTTGTACATACTTTTGGAAGTTTGTAGTATCGATTAAACTAATGCATGCAGAAAGAATTCTACTAATACTAGTATGATTCTCACGCTTCGTGTTTGGTTGATTATTTGTTTGTGTCAAATTATAGAGTAAAAAATTGCAAGTTAAACTATACTCTAATCCTATTTTTATTTTTAAATATTTAGACTCTCTACTTTTTGGATTTAAAAATTTAGGTCCAATTGTTGTCACTTTTAAAATTCTTCTATTAAGTTCACTTGTGTGACATTTTGAAGTGGGTTGATTACTTATCTGTACCAAATTATGGAGTAAAAAGTTGAAGGTTAAAATATGATTCAAATCCCCATACACTTCATACATTTGAAATTTAGTCTCTTTATTTTATTTTTCAGGAATTTATTTCCTCCACTTTTCAAAATTAGAAATTTAGATTCAATCGTTACCGCCATTAAAATTCTTCAGTTAAGT
Organism: Gossypium sturtianum; assembly: GCA_025698515.1. Classification (NCBI taxonomy): domain Eukaryota; kingdom Viridiplantae; phylum Streptophyta; class Magnoliopsida; order Malvales; family Malvaceae; genus Gossypium; species Gossypium sturtianum. The sequence continues at coordinate 2,857,044 of CM046946.1, read as the reverse complement.
TCAACGGTGTGACATTTTAAAATTAAAAAAAAAAATCACTTAGTAGTGATGTAATAAAAAAATTATATTGAAAATGCTTATGTGAATTATTTTCTTAAAAGCACGCATTTGAACGTTATGATAGAATAATTTTTTGTTGGAATAGTGTTCTTAAAAAAATAGATACAACATTGTAATTGAAATAGTTAACAATATTAACTATTTAGACTAATTAATGACATTATAAAAGTGAAAGGACTAAATTATATTAAAAATTAAAGTATATAGATTTAATCCAAGTTTTAGCATAGTATAGAGGTCAATATTAAAATTTGACCATTATCTTATAATGTAAAAAAAAGTAAGGCGAGCTCAAAAGATATGTATATTCCTAAGACCCTTAGGGTATTCAAATTATATATAACTATATAACATTTTAATCGAAAAGTTAACTATATTAACTATTTGGACTAACTAATAATGTTATGAAAATATAAGACCAATTCATGATAAAAATTAAAGTATAATGATTAAATTTCAAATTTAAGTATAATGGAAAGACTAAAACTGAAATTAAACCACTTTTGTAAAATTGAAAAAAAGAAAAAGAAAAGGAGCACGGGTGAGTGCTCACGTGTCAATAGGAGGAGGACCTTTTTGTTCATAAGACCTTTAATGTATTCAAATTATATATAATCACCTAACATTTAAATTTAAAATTTAACTATATTAATTATTTGGACTAACTAATAACATTATGAAAATATAGGACCGAATTATGTTAAAAATTAAATGTACTAATGCAAGCAAAAGCCCAATTTTTGTTTGAAGATTTATAGTTACTAAAAATGAAATTAAATAATGTAAGGAGGAAATTAGAAATTTTCATGGGTTAGCCATCCGATTTAAGAAGTGGAAGGGTTTGTGCAAAAATATAAATTTAAAAAATGAGCTTAAATAAGAAAAGGTCCTTTAGAAAATGAGATGGGCTTTAGGTAATGTTTTTAAGGCCCAGGTTCAGCCCAACTTTGCAAAAAAAAAAAAACTTCTTGCTTTGCTGCCGTTTTCTCACTGTTTTGCTGTCATTTCACTATTATGTTGCTACTATTTTAGAGGTATATAGTTATTAAATTGCACCTACCTTAGCGTTATTTTAGTATATATATATTTAATTTATTCTTAATTTGTTGGGAAATATTTATTTTAGTGTTTTTAGTTTTTTTTGTTATATATTTTTTAATTTTTTTATATAAAAATAAAATAAAAAAATTAATACAGCGAGTCGAGTCTAAATTTTAGTATTTTTATCCAGGTTGAACTTAAGTAAAAATTGACACATTTTCCAAGCCAGTTTTGGGCCTAAAATTTGGTTAGGGTCTAATCCGACTTGACCCGGCCCATGGACAAGCGGGCCCTTTTTTTGTAGATGAAGCTCCACAAAATATAAAAACCAAGGCCAAGAGATCTTTGTTTTCCCTTCCGCCACTGCAGACTGTATTTCCATTGCATCTCCATCGCTCATTTTCCGATCACACAAACAAAAACCAAAGCCATGGCGCCGCCACCTGGACCTTACTCCGGCACCAGCACTCTCGCTCTCGTAATTTCTTTTCCCTTTTTCTCCTTTTTTTTTTTTTGATTCCCTAATCGACTTCTGCAAAACAAAGCATAAAATTATATGAACAATAGATCTCATTTTGATTCTTTGCCAATAAATAATCTAAAATCAGATTACCTTTTGTTTAAGTTGATTGGGTTTTTGGTTTTATATATAATATAATAGGTGGCTCGTGCATCTGCTTTTTCTTTTGGACTTGTTTATGGGAGCTTTAAGCTCAAGTACCTCAAGGTACCTCCATTTTATTTGCTTTTATTTATTTTCTGTTTACTGAGTCTTGATTATGTTTTTCGCATTTCATGTTATCTTATTCTAATTGGATGTTGATGTGGTTCTTCATTATCTGATAAGATGCATTTTCATAACCCTTTTTATTTGTTTTAGTTTTAATTGTTGTTATTAGAACGAAAATCTTAGGCTATGTTGCTCCGACTCAGTCGGACTTGGTTTCGGAAATATGATCAATTGGGAGGATTGGGTTAGTTTTGGTTGGCTCAATCTGAGTCGGGTCAATTTGAGTTTTTAGCAATTTCAGGTCATTTCAGCTATGGATCATTTCGAGTTCAGGTCTCTTTCATGTTCGGGTCATCTAAGTTTGGTAGTCCAGATCTTAAGGATAGTTTTTTGGGTTTTTGCGTTTGGAACTACATTCACTTTCGAGCCAATTGAGATTACTTGTTCTATCATTTTAGGTTTAGGGTCATTTCCGGGTTCTGGTTTGGCGGACTGACCTTTTATGGTTAAAACAAGTTGCTAAGGTTCGGGATTGTTGGAGTGTGGTTTTTGAGTCTGGGCCAGAATTAAAAGGTCTTCTTTAAATATATGTTAAAACTTAATAAAATTAAACATACTTGTATTGCACATATTCTTGCATCCGACACTCACACGAGTCTGATTATAGCATAGCATGTACCATGATCAGGATATCAGTTTCTTTAGGTGATAAACTCTGCTCGAATGTGTTGTTTCAGAAATCTTCTGATCTATTTGCAAATTGACAAAACATTTGTTGGTTGTTATAAATAATTCAAGAGGATTTAGAGACATTGTAGATAAGAGTGTTTTGAAAATTTAATCTCAGGAATGAACATAGTAATGATGTGGTAAATTTTTAGCATCTAATGCGTTATGCATCTAACAATAACAAAGATTGTTTGACCATTTGCTTTACATTCAAATGCATTTCCATGGATGCATAAGATGTCATATGGAGTTTGGACATTTTACTTTAGGATATATGTTCATAGGTTTTGTCTTGTGCTGGATGTCCACTATGTTAATTGTGTCCTTCATTTTTTATAAAGTATCGTGTTCAATACTTGTATTTGATACAATTTTTGGATACGGATATTCGGATATGATCATCTAAAATAAGGGAATTTTTTCCTTTTTCTAAAAGAAGAAAATACTGATTATACTCGCGTTGGACATGTGTTTATATCCGCTAAAAGTACTATAGAGGCCTTTGTACTAAGAGTCAGATTGCAATTTACCTCCACTACTCAAAAAATGGGCAAATTAGTCCGTATACATTATATCAAAGAGCAAACTAGTCTTTCTGTTAAAAAATTCATCCATCTCAACTGCTAAAACTTGGTCACTAAATGTCAGAATGAGGCACACGTGGCATGCCGCATGTAATTGTTTAGTTATTCTGTCAGCAATGCCAATTTTTAGCACTAGGAACGGATGGAATTTTTAATTGAAAGGACTATTTTGCTCTTTAATCTAATGTAAAGGGATTAATTTGCCCCTTTTTTTGAGTAAAGGGGGCAAAATGCAATCAGACTTTTAGTACAAGGGTCTGCATGGTACTTTTACTGTTTATATCTGCCATGTTCTAGTCCGGATAACACAACATATATATGCAACCATTCAGTAAAGGGTATGAGATAAACTCATAGTAAAACAAATGCTTACACGTTACTCTTACTTTTATCCTCAGATGAAGGCAAAGTCTCAAAGGAAAGCTGAAGCAAAGGCACACCATTGAAGCAGAGGGGGTCTTGTTCATAGTTCAATTGCATGCGTGATCTGGGGTTTTTTCTTTTTGTCGTAATAATGCATTAACAATGGGATTATACCAGTTTTTCATTTTGGCCTGCAGCTTTTTATGGACCATGGTGAACCGCCTTTAATAACTTTTTTGGGTAGTTATCAACTTAGCCATTCAGGGTTTGTTTATTTCCTGTAGTTAAACATGCAAGCTGCCGGGGTGATTATATATTCTCCGCAGTTCTAATTAATAAATTCAGTCACTTTTTTGGCTCAAAAAAAGAATCTTGTGGGTTTTCTAAAATTTTGTGTTATAAATCTTGATATTCAAAGTGCTGCTTTAGACATTAGTTCTTTCCTGAACCATACTATTATGCATTCCATGTCGGCTTTATGAAGCCGGTGTTACTGCCTGATACCTGAAATGGTGAAAGTAGTTTGTGTTGGAAAGCGACAGTGCCGGTAAGGATTGAAGAAACAAGGCAAAAGTCCCTCGGGTTGCTCTGGATTTCATCGGAAAATCGAAAGCTTCCATGGGAAGACTGAAACTAATATCCAAATGTTTCTCCTAGGTGTATGAAGAACTCAAAGAAACAAGGGAACAGTGTTGGACTAGTAATGCTAGTGGCTCACTTGTTTTCTGCTTAAGAAATTGAAGAGTGTATGCCGGTTTTCAGAAGAAAAATCAGTTGCTTATTGTAGAAAACCTAACAACCCAAAATCAACATGACCGTAAAAGGAAAGAAGGGAAACTTCAGAGATCACAAACAAGGTTCTGAGAATCGGGAAGAACATCGAGAGATGCAAATGACTGAAATCTAGGATGTTTTAGCTCACCAAATGCTATGCGTCAATGGTATTGAAGGAGAATGCAGTTGCTATGCTATTGACATACATGGATTAACACTTGAAGAGTATACTAGCAGGTTTAAGAAACTGGTTGGAGAGGTAAAAGCAATGAAATATGCTTGCTAGTAGCCATTTCAACATCAGTTTGCACTAAGCTCAATTCTCCTTTTTTTTTTCTCTAAAATAATTCATTATGGAATAAATGCTATCCGATTCAATGGAAATAAATAAATAAATAATTGATCACTTTTTTTTTTTTTGATAAATTTAATTGGTGGGAGAGTGAATTTTACGTGTTAAAATTATCTTTGAGACAAAAATACTCTGTTATCTTATTTATTTTTATTATTTTAATATAATACTATTTCAAACTACAAAATCATAAAAAAAAATATGTAATTTTAAATTTATTTTAACTACTATTGAATTAAATTTAAATTTATATTCTAATTCAAATACATATTAAATATTTAAGACTTATTTTAAATTTAATTATATATTAAATTTGAGATACTTGTATCAAAGTAATTTTATTTAAAATAAATAGATGAAATTATGTGTTTATTAATAATAAACAAAATTTTGTCAATAGTAAATGTCATTGAAAAATGTTAAAATTAATAAATATTTTATTTTATTTTATAAGTGTAATTTTGAAATTTATCATAACATTTCTAGTAAAATGTTTGATAAATTAAACTTATCAATATATCTTTCTCCAGATTTTAATTAACACTTTCTCATGTATACTAAATTTTAAATATTATAATATTTATATTCTTAGCAATTACATTCCATTAAACTTATCAATATTCGTAATGATTTGAACACAAAGTTATTTAGGGACCAAAATATTAGAAGATTTGAAAATAAAAAAAAATTTGGGTAAAAGTATCATAGAGGCCATTGTACTAAGAGTCGGATTGCATTTTGCCCATTCTACTAAAAATAGGCAAATTAGTCATTTTATATGAGATCAAAGAGTAAATTGATCCTTTATTAAAAATTATATAAATTTTTACTGGTAAAAACCGGTCACTGCACATCAAAATGAGGTACAATAACTATCACGGTATTCTGTCAGACTTGCTTATTTTGATTTAACTTACAAGGAATAATTTGTCCATTTTTTGAGTAAAATAGGCAAAATTGCATTTTTATTCTTTGTGCAAGGGCTTCCATGATACTTTTACCAAAATTTTGTTACTCCAATATTAATTTATAGTGAAAATTACTAATACCAATTTAGTCTTTGATATAATGTATAGAGATTAATTTGTCCATTTTTTAAATAGAGAGAGTAAAATACAATTTAACTTTTAGTACTACAGAGACTTCTATGATACTTCTACCAAAACTTTTTTAAACCAGCACTAAATTATATTCCAAAAAGAGCTAAGAGAATTGTGGGGTGTGAGGTAAAATGAAATTGAAAAATGTCAGAAGTGGGATTTGAACCCACGCTCTCTAACGAGAACCAGAACTTGAGTCTGGCGCCTTAGACCACTCGGCCATCCTGACCTCTTTGTCTGAAAGCTAAACATTAAAGTATAAAAGAGAAGAAAACAAAAAGGAAGCCACTTTCTCAAGTAACAATTCACAACCTTGGTTTGCAGCATTTACTTGTTAAAAACGAAGTACCCAACTATTTTATTTACTTAAACGAATTAAAAACACTTAGAGGAGTTAATTTTAAGTTCAAGGTTTTCTAATGCCAATGCAACAAATCATGTCTAACTTAATGTTTAAACCCTAATACATAATACTTACATGCATTGTAACCTATCTAATATGTTAGTGTTGTGCATGAAGAAAAATCATAATGTCCCACTCCAGTAGTGCACTAGGGAGAATCTTATGAGGATTGATGAAATGTTCTACATCGTGTCCATAGTAAATTTCAACGAAAGTGAAGAAAACTTTTGCTGGAATCAGTTCATGCTTATGAAAATTGTTGTCAAAGTTAAGAAATCACCTTTTAGAGGTTTCCAACACTTGCCAAATATATGTTTTGTTTGTGTTGGATTAGGTCACACTTTCAATTTTGTTGGGTGATTAAAGAGGCGAAATGATAAGAGATTGGTTAAATAGATGACATGTATCAAAATATACTAATAGGATGTGATACCATGGAAATTGATCATGGTGGTGATGGAAAAGAGGGGAGGAAACAATGATTTGATGGTCCAGGGCCCGATCATGGGGACAGTGTCTACTCATGCTGCCTTGTGTTAGCCTTAATTGATGGAAGTTGATCATGGTGGTGATGGAAAAGAGGAGAGGAAACAATGATTTGATGGTCCAGGGCCCGATCATGGGGACAGTGTCTGCTCATGCTGCCTTGTGTTAGCCTTAATAGATCTACCCCCAAAGCAGTTTTTGAACATTTAGATCTCTTATTGTTCCATAAGATCATCTGTTGCTTTTTGTTGCTATGATTGTATCGGTTATGTTATAAGTTACATCTTATCATATATTGTTTACTCTTCGCCTATTCAAGTCAATCCACTAAAAGTATTAAGGTTGGTCTCCCCATTATATACCATTACGAAGGGTATTTATATTAAGCTTTTGTCCAATGACATTGTCATATGTGTATTACCATAATGAGATATCTTTGATCCCTTTAGATTAAATTTGTTCACCTAATTCGATTAATATTATCTCATGGTCACCATTGTATCTTACGTGATGTGAATAATCATTACTTACAATTAGTAATGATTAGTCATTCATCTCAAACAAACAACTTATGATTACGTTCAATTTTCATAAGACAAAAAATGCCAATGAGATCATTAATTTACTCTTTATTTGAGCTACGATTCCACTGTTGTGAGTGAAACAATATCATGCACAAGTCATAAACCCAACCTACCAACTTATCCACTACCATGAAAGCATAAGTTTTTAATATATCAGTGTACATGAGTTATACACACATGGTCGCTCATTTACTTAGAATTGAGGTAAATTACATAATAAACGTCATAAGTGAATGAATTTATAAAAGGATCTAGGATAAATTCAACTTGAATTCAGTTTGATGTATTACCAGTACAGACAATTGTACCTATGTCTCTAACTCTGGGAGTCAAACTTGCTCCGTTAGCCAAGATAAGCTATCTTCCCAATTGTAATTATAAACAACATAATATCCCCTTACTATTTTAACCATTTGCTTAATCTAATTTTGCAAACTATGAAAAAAAATTAGTTTACCTACTAATATAAATTATCTTCTCGCAGTATAATATGTTAAAGAAAATAATGATACCCAGAGGCGGATCCAAGGGGGGGCTGGCAGTGGCCCTGCCCCCCCCTAAAATGGAAAATTTATATTTAGGCTCTCGAATTTTTTTTAAAATTTTAAATTAGTAAAGGTAAATTTGTACTTTGGCCCCCCTAAAATTATAGAAATTCGATTTAATTCTTTAAAAATTATAAAGATATAGACTATAAAAAATTAAATTTTCATTCGGCCCCCCTAAAAATTTGTTCTGGCTTCGCCCCTGATGATACCATTATACTTTTTCTTTGTGTGTTTAGCAATGAGAGTTTGGTCATGATTATTGCAACATTCTAACACAACAACAAGATGATTTGAACCCATTTGGCTAATAATCATTTGAATATGTAAAATTCAATAAAAAATTAAAAGATTATCATCGTAAATCTGACTGATTTGATCACTGGTCTAAAATTATAAAAACAAGTAATTATCGAATGAGAATTTTATTAGGCTTCATTCTTCATACAACACACAAAGAAAATCCTTACACAAACAAGAATAAAACATGTGTTTTTTTTCAAGCATAGAGATTTATGCCCCAAAACTTGGCAGGTTGAATATTGGACCTATAGTTCTTGTCAATAGCTTGAATTACGTCCATGTCCTCTTTGGCCAACTCAAACTCTAAAACTTTGAAATTTTCTCTCAACCTTTCAAACTTTGATGTTTTTGGGATCACCACTGTGTTCCTTTGGATTCCCCAGCGAAGAACAATCTGAGCCACTGTTTTCTTATACTTCTCAGCTATCCCCTGAAAACCCGATATTCGAATTCGGATTCGAATCAACCGAAATAAAAAAAAAAAATTTAGAACCCTACAACATTCAGTAGCTCGGAGATTTAAATATCAAGATTTGTATCCATTTTCTTTAGATTCAGTTAAAGTTGAAATTTGACACTATATTTGATCCAAGTTGTGTACTTAATAGATATACGTCTATTTAAAATTTGATCCAAATACTTTAAAATATTTTCTAGATTGATATTTAACGTCCAAACTAACGTTAAGTTGATAACATGACCTAATTATATAATACCGAATAGATGAAACATACCTTGAGGATTGGATCATCCAAGCAAGAAACAGTACCAAAGCGTTTGGTATTGGCATCGGCACCACCTAAGGGAGTATGGGCTGTAACACAGATCCCATGCTTTTGGCAAAATTTGACCAATGATTCACGTTGGAAATAAGGGTGTGTCTCTATCTGGTTCACTGCTGGCTTTATTTTGGAGTAAGCTAAGCAATCTCTGGTTAAAAATATGTCATAGTTGCTGCAAAGCAACAAATTTGTCACAAATTTCATAAAGATTTATGGAAAAGAAATGGTATAATGATAAATTTAATCTTCAATGTTTATATTTTTTCGTTAATTTGGTACTTTCTTTTAGCTAAATTTGATATTTAATCTTTCAAAAAAGAGTTGAATTACTTTTAACGAAAATATTGACTAAAACATTTAACTTTTTAATGATGTTGGCATGACAATATGTATGGCAGTCTATGTGTACATCATGTTGATCATAAGATTATTTATTTTATATGTTATGTCAATAAATAATTTAAAAATTATAAAAATATTTAAAAAATTTAGCATGAAGTGCATGTGAATTGTCATACGGACTGTTCTGTTTAAAAACTTAATATTTTAGTCTATATTTTCATTAAAAAAATAACAATTCGACTCTTTTTGAAAAATTGGTGGTTAAATTTAATTCTTTTTAAAAGGTTGAGAATCAAATTTAGCTTAAAAAGAATAAGTACCAAATTGATAAAAGATGTAAATGTTAAGGACTAAGATTATCATTATGCCAAAAGAAATATATACTGCAAAAATTTAAAACCTGATCCCAATGCTGCGAACTAAACCCATGGAAACCAGATCTTCCATTGCATGCCAAGTGGTCTCCAATGATATGTTTGTTTCAATGTCGAGAACCCCATCTTCATCCAATGGACTGCCAGTTGCACCAATTCCTAGAAGGGTGTGCATGCAATTGTAATGGTGCATTTTACGAAACAACTCAATTTTCACTTTGATTGATAATAAAGGGTAAAAGTAGCTCCAGGATATCTCGAGAATTAGATTGTATTTTACTTTTTTTTATTAAAAAAATAAATAAATTATTCATATTAAGTTAGATAAAAAAAAATTAGTTTTTTTAATGAAAAATTTTATTAATTTGTATTGTTAAAAATCGATATGAGTCATGGAATAATTAAACAGTGACATATGCATGCTGACGTATATTGACTAACTTTTAATAATAGAAATGGATGAAAATTGTAAAAAAAGACCAGTTTGCTCTTTAACATAATATACGGGGACTAATTTACACATTTTTTAAGTAAAGAAGAAAAAATATAATCCAACTCCTGATACGAGAACATCTATAATGCTTTTACTATAATATAGGTGTCGGTAGATTTGATTCAAATTTATGTATCTCCAGCAACGGAGTGAGAAGGCAAGTAATATCCTTGGTCCCTTAAACTGTATAATTGCAAACGTGAGTTCAAATACGTTTAAGTATATATGAAATAGAATGAAACGAGGCAATGAGGAATCACCGGTGTGTCTAATGGAAATAGGAAAGTGAACTAGATATAAATCCAGATAATCCAATTGAAGCTTCTTAAGACTGTGTTTACAAGCTTCAACAACATGTCCATGATCAGTATTCCAAAGCTGCAATTATTCAAAACCCAGATTATTGTTCTCAAGTTCATCAAACAAAACCAAACATAATTAAAAGAAAAGATAATCAAAATCCCATTTAGCCCTTGCCTTAGTAGTAATAAAGAGCTCTTCTCTCTTAACAAGCCCAGTTTTAATGGCTTCACACAATGCCTCCCCAACTTCAGCTTCATTTTTGTAGTCAGCTGCACAAAACATCAAACATTTTGTGAACACAATGTCAAAATTAGTAAATGCCAAAGAGTTTTGGAAGGAGATGATACAAGCACAGTCGAAATGGCGAAAACCAATCTTGATGGATTCGATGATGAGATCTTTAATGGCTTTTTTTTCCATACGCCAAACACCCAAACCGATTATGGGCATTTGGAATCCGTTGTTGAGTGTTATAGCCATTGTTGACCTCTCTCTATCTCTCCTATTCTCACTAAAAATGGAAGGCTCTAAAAATGGAAGGCAATTTCATTTTCTTACGTCCACTTCATATAGTAGTTGTGTGGTCGCTAGATGAATAAAATAATGAAATAGCCAATTGAGTTTTAGCTCGATTGGTATAGATTTTTTTTGTCTATGCAGGAGAACGTGGGTTCGAATGCGCTGAAGTGTATTATCCTCCTATTTATGGTTTGAGGAGGGGCGAGTAGTAGTCATTGTGTCAAATAGAACAGATATGATAAAAAAACCTATAATGAGATTGTTCAAAATAATAATAATAAAATAATTAAGAAAAATGGAAAAATAATTAATAAATTGACCGTGTATATTTTTCACATTGATCTATGATTAAATTCGAAATCAAGCTAGATCAGACCTAAACCAAACGTAATACTCTTTCAATGTTGTTCTTCTTTATCCACAACCCGAAATAGGTATAAGCCCGACCCAAAGACCTTGGTTCAACATAAACAAATACTAAATTATGTTACACCCAATTTTTTTACCTCGGTCCTTATTAGATAATAGTTTTCAGTTTTTTTATTTCTCAGTTCTTAATTAAGATAGTGTTCGATCAACTTGTGATATAAATTTAGTCAATTACTTAATATATAGTATAATTATATATAATTAAAGATTGGCTTATTATATCATTTGGTCCATGAGTTTGACACTTTTTCTAATGCGGTTCATGTGTTATTTTTGTCCAATTTGGTACATATATTTGACACAAATCATATATTTTGGTACCCAAAGGTAATGTTGTTAACTATTTAGTGTTTGAGTCGGGTTTTAAGGTTGACTTGGTAAAAGTTAATTGCTAATATTATTATGTTTAAAATTTTCATATTTTTTTAATAGAATAAATTTAGTGGTAATTGTGAATTTGTTTAATTTTGCATTTAATTTGTTAAATACAATTTGATGGATGTGATTTAGCTCGGTTTTAAATTTGGTTTAATGAAAGTTAATTGCTAATATTATTGGCTAATTATGAATTTTCATCGAGTCAACTCTAAAACCCGAATTAAACACCAAAATGTTAACACTATTACTTTTAGATACCAAATATACGGCTATTTAGATAATTGCTTTGCCTATAGGTCAAATTTTAAAAATTTACCGAATTTTTCATTTTGTAAATGTTGAGTGTTAAATTTATTGAATTTTTTAGTTTTGAACAAAATGATAAATTTTGTAAACACTGAAAGTTAAATTTGTTGAATTTTTTTTTTATATTTAGGATCAAATTGATAAAATATGTAAACATTAAAAAGCCTAATTTACTATTAAGTAAATAAAATTTGATTTCGTATAATTTAGTGACTAAATCGAAAATTTTTAAAATTCAAAAACTGAAATAAAATAAAGACAATAATTTAATAACTATTTCTATAATTTACTTACAATTAAATTAAATAAAAATTTCAAATATATAATTTATAAATTCAAAACTTTACACCCAATCAAATTAACTTTTTATTTTGAGTTTTCCTTTCAAAAAGGATATTCCAAAGCATACCAAACACCAAAAATAATATAATACCATTCAATCATAACACAACAAACACTTAAATAGCAACCAATCAAAGAAGAAAATGACAAAAAGTTAGAAATTATATGTATTTTTTAATATTATTATATGTATTTTTTAATATTATTCATGCACTAGTTGGTGTATAATGTTTTAGGGTGGGTTTGGATGGGCAGTGAGTTTACCTGCGGTTAGTGTAAAAACAGCGGTGGCGGTGAGATTAGATCTTCAGAGCGATCATCAGAGCGTGAGACAAAAAGTAAGCTAAACGCACCGCACCGCACTCAATCGCCCATCCAAACTCACCCTTAATTAGTGCAATTGAAATTGGGTGGAACGATGTGAAAAAGGGATTCGGTTGCATTGATTTATTTTCCAACCGAAGTCAACAGCGACATCAATAGTGGAGGAAGAGGAAGATATTGAATGAGTGATGACATTTTTGAGGGCAAAAATCATGATGGAGTTTTCTTGTTCAGGTGAAAGACGACGGAGCGGAGACAATGGCGACGTCATAGAGGGTAGAGCTACGACAAATCGCTGTATTTGTTTTTGCCTAAGCATAAAAAAATTAAAACTTTACGGGTATAGCAATGATGTTAACTGAAATTTTGTAATTTTTAAAGAGATTAAAAGAACAATTTTTCCTTTTTTTTTGAAAGTCCAGTCAACAATTCATTACGGTTTAAAACCTTTTAGGTCAAATTTTCTAATAGCAATAACTAAATTGACAAAAAAAATTAAAATGACCAAAATAAGCACGACGCTATTTAAAGTAACTATCGATATAATTTACCCAAAAATTATTTGCCAACATCAATCAATATAGGCATTTACTTTACAGCTCCGAATATTTTGGTGATAGATATCAATCAGAAGGACAAAATATTTTGGATTGTTTGGTAGTAGAGTTTTTTTAGTGGAAAACATTGTAAAGAAATTAAAATATGTGAAAATAAAAAAAATAAAATACGTGAAACTAATTTGCTTATTTTCAAAGTTAACAGGGGCCAAAAGGATATTTACACAAATCTATTATTCGAATTATTCGAGTTATTTGAATTGTGAAATTCAACTTGACTCGAACTCGGAACTTAAATAATTCGAATAATTCGATTCAATTAACTCGAAATTCGAATTTTTTATTTTTTCGAATCGAGTTTTGTTCACCTTTAATCACGAGAATATTGTAAATTGATTATTTCATTTCTTTTAATAGTCCATGATAAGAAAAAGAATCACCAACAAACCTTTTTAGGATATTAAATTGAAGAGAAAGAATTTAATTTATTAAAATGTTCAAAATTTTATTAATAATATCAAATTTCAATTATTGCGTATTACCGTATTTTATACAAAGTGACGTACCTAAATTTAAATAATTGATTTAATAAACAATTTTTGAGATTCTGCAAAGGAAAAAAAAAAGATTTTATTTCCTATCAACATATATTGATGTGGTGGATTTTGGACTAAATTGTAAAAAATTTAATTAAAATTTTATGAAATTAATAATTTTTTTAAATAATTTTATTATAAATCTTGGTCATATCTGTATTTTTCGTTAGACAATACCTAAAACTACTCAAAGCCCCTCCCAACTCATATATAGGAGGATAATGCGCTTCAACATATTCGAACCCATATCTTCCTGTGTTGACAACAATATTCATCCCAATCGAGTAAAGATTCCTGTGTTGTACCACCATTACCAGTCCATTCGGGAATAAATGTGACAGAAGTAAAGATAAAAGGCCACGTGATGTAAAAACACTGATATGTAAAATGATTAAGGGGACAAAATAATGTATGGTCCAAAGCTTTGTTATTTTTTGAAGTAAAGATAAAAGGCCACGTGATGTAAAAACACTGATATGTAAAATGATTAAGGGGACAAAATAATGTATGGTCCAAAGCTTTGTTATTTTTTGAAGTTGTTGGTCCCTCCCCAAAATGGTAAAACTTGTTTTTAGTCCCCAAGATGGTGAAATTTTTTTATAGTCATTTTAAAAATTACTAAATGATATGTTAATATAATAATAAATTTATATTTTGACCTTCCTTAAAAAAGATAATTTTATCTTGCCTTTCCTCGCTTAAAATAAATTTCTGACTTCGTCCCAGTTGTTGGTTTAAGGAATAGTCCCACATTATATTAAGTTGGATTAGAGCTGCTTTATTAATATGGTATAGCAATATTAAGAGTTGGATTACATTTTGCCCCTTTTACTCAAAAAATGATAAAATTAGTCATTGTATGTTAGATCAAAGAGCAAAATGACGATTTTATTAAAATTTCCACCCATCTTTACTGTTAAAAATTGATCTTTATATGTCTGCATAAGATCCACGTGGCATAACTGTCTGGTTATTTTGTCAACCACGCCAGTTTTTAACAGTAGAAATATATAAAAAAATTTAACAAAAATGGCTAGTTTGCTTTAGCGTACAGGGACTAACTTACTATTTTTTTTTTTAATAATAAAGATAAAATACAATTTAACTCGTAATACAGAAACCTCCGTGATACTTTTACGCTCGTTAACTTTATGTTTGACTTTAAAGGCAAGTAAGTAATGTGGCTTTTCTTTGAACCCTTCGTTTTAATGAGGTTCCCACTTGATCCAAGAAAATAATTAAAATTATGAAAATGATTTACATAATTTAATACCGAATTATATTAATGGTTTGATTTTTTTTTATAATATCATGAATTTTTTAACATTGTTGAATTATTTACTTTTTTAAATATAAAAATAAGGATGCCTAATGTGCTAAACATTTATAAATTGCGTGTTTTTTAATATTAATTGTACCTCGCCGTCCTCATGGGTGGCTGCTAAGGTCTAATAAATATTGAAAATATATAAACACATTTTAAAAATAAGATTAAAATATTATCACATCTCAAAAATCAGATTAGTCAAAACTGGGTTAGTGAACCAAGAATGGTCAAGTTATGTTTTTAAATTAAATGTTGTAGAAATTATGTTAAGTAAAACAATTTGTTCGAGTGGTTGAGTGTTACTTATGTGTGCTTGAGGTCTTGTTGAATTTTTATTATTTTTGTTCCAACCACTGGCTTTGAAAATCTAGTGTCGAAACCCTTTTTTGAAAAAACGGGGTTGACTTTGATTTTGAAAATGAAAACAGAAAACAGGAGTCGCCACCAATCCTTTTTGATGAGGTGGATCGGGTCACCTCGAAAAGTGGTTGTTTTTAATAAACGGTTTGATTTATTAAAACAACGCTTTTGGTCTATGAAATTTAGAAAGATGGGTTCGGGAGTCGGTTACGCACGAGAATGGATTAGGACCCTCGTAATGCCCAAATTTGGTACCTAGTTGATTAATTAATGTCTTAGTATCGAAAATTAAGAATTTGAAGAAATTTAAAATACGATCCTTCGTTAAAATATCGCTTAATTGAAAATTTTCTGAGAAAAGTGCGTATTTCACGTTAGTCGAGGGAAAGGATCACATCCCGTAAGTTAGGACACGATGCCTTAAATCCTCGAATCGAGAATAAACGCCGAAAAAAAAATTATTTAAAAGGCATACAATTATCTCGGTTTTAGAAAGAAATTATATTCCGTAAGTTAGAATATGATTTTTTCATAATTCCCGAGATTATTTAAAAATGTTTTAAAAACGTTCTTTATTTGGATTTATCGAGAAAATCGGAACCCCGTAAGTTAGGGTACGATTTTTCGAATCTCGAAATAAGAAAAATTGCTTATTTAAAAAAAAAACAAAATTTTCAATGTGAAGGGTAAAATGAAACGCGATTTTGTAGTGAAAATGTAAAATGGATTACGGAGTTGATACATAACAGAATAGTATATAAGTTAACGTAAGTGATAATATGAAGAACGAAGATGAAATAAATAAACAAATCAATAATAATAAAACAAATAATAAGAATAACAAACTGGAAAAATTGAAGCTAAAGATCTAATATTAAGTATCGTGTAAAACAATTTAAGAATAATAACATTAGTAATAATGATGATAATATTAATAATAATATAATAATAAAAATCTAAAGTTTTTAAAATTATATAAAAGGATATAAATGAATAAATGATAAAATAAATGTATATAAGAAAAAGTTTAGGTAAAAAAATATAAAAGAAATGTAATAGAAATAATGCAAAATTGATTAATTTAGTAATATGATAATAATAAGTAAATAAATAAAAAAGGAAAATGATAGAAGTAATAACAATATTAAACTAATTAATTTAATAATATAATAATAATAATAAGTTAGTAAAATAATAATAATAATAATAATAATAATAATAATAATAATGCTAAAATTAATTAATTTAAAAAAATAGCAGAAATAACAAAAAAAGGACTGAATTGAACTTAAAACAAAAGTTTAGGGTAAATCTAAAAAAAAAAAAGAAAAAGACCAAATCGAGTGCGCGAATAACAAGGAGGGGCTAAAGGGGAAAATATCCCCACCCTCCAAAACGCAGCACTTTACACGGGGCTAAAATGAAATCAAAGCAAAATTCTAGGGCAAAATTAGAAATAAAATAAACTTAATTGCAACACCATAAAAAAAGCGAAAGGGCTAAAAGTGCAATTAGCCCTTCCGTTAAAAACACGCGGATCCTAGGCCTGGAGCGGGTCAGAGGCTCAAAACGACGTCGTTTTGGGGCTTTAGGACGTCGGCCAAAACGGCGTTGTTTTAAGTGGCTATATAAGCCAAAAAAGTTTTGAAAAATTTTCATTTTCTCTCATTTCTCCAAAAAAATAAAATTCCCCCCCCCCCTCTTTTTGCTCTCTCTGCGGACACTGGTCAGGGTCCTACTGAATTCGACCGATCGCGCTGTAGTGGGCTCATGGCCATTGTCGACCGTCGTGCACGACGACCGGAGCCCAAAAATGCCCTTTTTTCAGACGAAAAGCGAGAAAAGGTAACCTTCTCCCTTTTTATACTCTTTTAATATATATATATATGTATGTATATATACGATTTTTTTTTAAAAGAAAATGAAGAAGCTTTGTAAATAATGAGTTCGAAAACGAGAAAATAAGGCAAAAGACCTTGCGCGTTTCTGACTTGGTTTTTTTCTCTTCGATCTGCTTGTTGTTGTTTTTTTTATTGTTTGTATATTTGAATCCTTTTTTTGTATTCAAGAATGTCCAGAGAAAAAATACATTGTTATTTGTGGCTTTATATAGCCGAATTTACAACTTGCTTGGCCTAATGATTTCTCTGTTTTTTGCAGGTGCAAGTGGGCGGTGGCGACAGTGGGCGGTAGAGCAGGTGGCTGATGTGACGGCGGCGCAAGCTAGAGGGCTAGGGTGCAGCGGCAGGGGGCTAGGGTTTTGTCTTTTTCTGTAAATAGGTTTAGGGTTACTTGGGCTAGGGTTTGTTTGTAATTTGGGCTATTTGGGATTTGGGCCACATTGGGCTTGTATGGACTTGGGATTGTTACTTTTATTGTTTATTGGGCCCGGGCAAATTGAGCTGATTACATCTAGCTTATTTATTATTTCCGCTCATCTACTGATATAAATGAGCTTGCTGGTTTAGTGGCAATGCTTCATTTTACCCAAAGGTCCCGTGTGTGTAAAGTGAAATTATTTTTCCTTAGCCTTTGTCTGTGCCGCTCATATGGTCTCAAATTCTGAGAAAACTGTTAGGACTTAGATAAATAAAGATTTTATTTTATTTGTTAAAAAGAAAAAAGAAAAAAATACCTTTAAGATTTCTCCTTTCAGTCGTCCCACTTCCGTCAATTTTCTCCCTAGTTTTGCAGTCCCACTTTTTCCCTTTCTCCTCAATCTTCAGTTCTATTTTTTTTGGAAATTTGCTACTGATGTTCTTCTTTCTTTTCTTCTTACTGCTTTTCCTTTTCTCTTTTTGTTCATCATACTCTCCAGTATCAAACTATTGTGACTTCATTGCCTTATTGAACCTTCCGTCGTGACATTTTTCTGTCATTGTTCTTCTAGCAATATCGCTGTTGTGTCGAGTTTGTGAACAAGAATTGTGATTTCGTCTCGGTGTAGGTTAGCATGTGTATTTTTCTGGTGGTAAGATTAATTCTGTTTCCTGTGTGTAGAAGGCCCAAATTGCCCGGGGCCCATTTAAGCAAACCCAAATAGACCCATAACCCAATATAAGCCCAAACCCTAGCCTAATACCAAAACTAATCAAAAAAACCCTAGTCCAAAACGAAATCAGGAAAACCCTAATTTTTCCTAAACCTGCTGTTGCCGCCTCTCGCCTCGACGATCGCCACTCATCGCCACGCCCGCAAAGCACCGCCCATGTCACATCCACCGCCCTCAAGTTGCACCTGCAAGAGAAAGCACGCAAGCAAGTGGCAATAAATAGATTAAAAATTTGTAAAAAGATGACTATATAAAGCCATCGAAAATCAATGTAAAAGGGGGGAGTTTTTTTTTTCGAATACAAAAGGAGATTTTTTCTGAATTCAAAAAAGGAAAGAAACGAATTTCAGCAAATCAAGAACAAAATAGAGCTTTGAAGGTTGATTTTGGTCCCTTCGTTTTTATTCTCTGTCATTCAATACTGTAGTTTTTATTTATTTTTTTTTCTAAAAAAAAAAGAGAGAAGAATCTTCACGAACGAAAACAACAAGAAAAAGGAAAAAGAAACATACCTGAGCCCCATAGGGGCGGCGTCGGAGGGCCTTTCTCGTTGTGCCCTCCGGTGTCAAAAGGGGAACTGAGTTCCCTCTCTCGTTTACGACGGGGTGTCGAAGGCTTGGCCTTTAAAGAGGTCCCGAAAGAAAGTTAAAAGCCTGGCCTCGAGCATCGCCGGTCACCGATATGGTGGTGGCACGGTGGTGCGACGAATCGACCGGAGAGAAAGCTCAATCGTCGGGTGAAAAGGGAGAGGGAAGAGATGAGAAGAAGAAAAGATGGGGGTTCTCCTTTTTTTAAAAAAGGAAATTATAAGCTTTTAAGGAATAATAAATAATAAATGTTTTATTAATTTTTAAAGTGGTGCAATTAAAGGGGTTAAAAGCCCACGCATTGACCCGATTTGCAAGTCGGATATGCGCATTTTCAACTTAAAAGGGAAATTTATGCGCCATCCCTCCCATTTGCGCCACCTTTAATTTAATCCTATACTATTTCTTTCATTTTTGCCCAAGTTTGTGTGCCCTTTCAATTTAGTCCTACTTGTAATGCTACGTTTTGGGCTTTGGAAATATTTGTTTGTTTTCAACCCTTGATCATTTGTGCGCATTTTAAATTGGTCCTCGCCCTTTCTTTTTATTTCAAATTTGCCTGGATATATTGTTTATTAATTCAATTTAGTCTTCTTTTGTTATTTTCACTATTTTATTATTAATTTAACTAATTTCCTTATTATTATTATTATTATTATTATTATTATTATTATTATTATTATTATTATTATTATTAATCTTATAATTATTACTACTATTATATTTGTTATTATTATTTTATCATTATTACCATTGTCATTTTTTTATACATATATTATTAATCATCTTAATCTTATTATTACATTTAAATTATATTATGTTGTATTATTTTTATCTTATTATTATTACTATATTATTATTATTACTATATTATTATTACTATATTATTATTATATCATCATTATTATTATTATTTAGCATTTATTATTATTATCATCCCATTTTTATTAGTTATATCTTTATTATTACTATTATCATATTAGAGTTTTTACACATATATTTTGTTTGTCCCCTTGTATATATATTTTATCTACCTCTTAATTACTACCATGATTAACCTTATTATCATTTTATTATTTTTTATTATTATTAATGTTATTTTTATCATCATTCTCTATTCCACTTTTATTTCCACCATTATTATTATCATTGTTCTACTATTTTTTGTTTTCTATCATTTTTGTTATATTACTATTACTACTATATTATTATTATACTATATGATTTGTTATTAGATTATTATTATTATCACATCATATTATCATCATTATCATGTTATTATTGTTATCATTTCATCGTTATTTCTACTACCTTTACTATATACGTAATGCCCTCAATATATTATATATCCTCCTTATTTATACGTATATGTATGTGTCCTTTTATTATTCTTTTCGCGTATAACATCATGTTTTCACATTTTCGCGCTAATTTTTCTCGACATCTCAATTTTTATAACAACCAATATCCCGTATTAGCAATTCGAGTGAATCGAGCCCTAACTTACTGGGTTCCGGTTTCTTCTCGTTTAAAGTTAAACGACGGGATATCCCTTTTGAAATCGCAATTTAAGTTTTAAACAAAACACCTAATCTCGGATATTCGAAATGTCGCGCCCTAACTTACTGGACTCGACATCTAGATACTTCGGATAAGCTTCTTTTTCTATTAAAATAAGGGGCAATATTCCTAATTTGGACCTTCGAGAAAACGAGCCCTAACTTACTGGGTTCTGATTTCTCATCTGACAAATAACGGAATATCCTCTTCAAATTTAAAACCGAGTTTTAAAATCAAAAGGCAAGCTCAGTTTTGGGAGCCCAAAGTATCGCATCCTAACTTACTGGGTATGATACTTTATCTCTTCGGAAATAAGAGAGCCTTAACGTCTCTTCCAATTCCTTCAAGTGTTAGAAATAAAAGTATCTATTTCCAAACCACTCCAAAGTTTTCAACATTAGGACATCGATCAATCAATTTGGTACCGATTTCGGGCGTGTCGAGGGTGCTAATCCTTCCTCGCACGTAACCGACTCCCGAGCCTATTTTCTCAAAGTTCGTAGACCAAAAACATTGTTTTAGTAAATTAAAGTGTTTATTAAAACAAAGGTGATCCGATCGCACCTAATGAAGGTCGGTGGCGACTCTTGTTTTATTTTCATCTTCAAAAAAATCGAGTCGACCGCGCGCTGCTTTCGCTTTATCAAAAAAATGGTTACGATACTTGGCGACTCACTACCGGGACTTATTCGTTGAGAGTCAAGCCATAGGTTGATTGATCCTTGTCCTTTTGATTAAAATTGGAAAAGGTTTCGAAAATCATGCTTCTTTTAATGCACTTTCAATATTGGGTCTCGTAAATATTTTGGCATTGCATTGCATGACCGTTGTGGTCGCACCCTTAAGTGGGAGCAAGAAGCTATGCCTTCGTGAGGTTTTCACCTCCGCATGGGCTAGTGGATCGCTTTCGGGATACATCCGCATTACCTATGTCTTCTTGAAGTTTTCACTTCCGCATGGCCATAGGGAAATGTATCCCCTGAACCGAACTCGGTCCACATGAGCCTATAATGGGTGAGGATCGAGAATCTCTGTGGTTGGGTACCTCAAACTCTAGAACTAAAACCACATATAGTGGACCCTAGAGCCCACCTTAGATAGAACTACATCAAACCTTAGTGGTCACCTGGTAGGTGTTTGCTCATTTTCACTTGTTTTACTTTTTGATATCATCGACTCGTTGTATTTTATTTTCGTGCATTCATCTCATTTTCTTTGGAGGTATCGATTCACTACGGCCGCTTTTGAGAGTTAGAAAGCTGGTTATGGAAAACGGATTCCTTGATAAAGTGGAAGACAATGCAATGTTCGATAGTTAGAACCTAGGCGCTTAGAAGGGTATGGATCCATTTGATCAAAAGGAAATGTGGCAATGCTAAAATCGTGTGGTCACCACAGCAGACGGCAAGGGTGTTGGAAGGAAAGTGATTGGCGAGGGCAATGGACTGTGACAATGAATTGGCTGGAAAGGACTTTGCTTACGACGGGGAGAAAAGTTTATTTATGTTGGTACTCTTCCAAATAACAAGCATGAGTTTATAGTTGTATTTGAGGATGTTACATCTAATGTAAAACAATGGTAATGCAAGACTTGATGTCTATGATGACTCAAATGGGTAAGATAGGAAGAGAATTAAACGGCCTTATCAATCGAATCACTTTGTTGCATAGACACCCATCCGAGCAACTCAAAATGCTTGGCGCGACAGAATCAAAACTCTCAAGAAGCATTGAGGGTGATAGATGTCATTTTAAGATAGTATGTCATGAAACAGGATGCCTACTTTGGTTTGCCAATCTTTCAAGATAATCGTAATGCCTTCACGTATATTGGAAGAGGTGCCCTTGGCAATAGGGGCATCCATCCAAATTTCATGGCCACTCAAAGAGGCCTTCCCTGAATATTGATATTCGTCCCAGCCCGGTTGTGGATCCTTTCCAATCGTAATGCCATGGATCCCGGATCGACCATGGCTAAGCGAAGCTTTAAGAACTCGAGGACAAAAGTCACCCATCCAATCACGAGTACAAGATCACCGGATTGAGCGAGCGGCCAGTGCAAAGATCCGTTGTTTTAATTAAAGGAGAAAAGTGTGAAAAAGTTAATGGTGAAGTGAGAATCTAGCGATCATCGCCTATAATCATTTTGTCGACCATCACAACATACATCGCGCTTCTCTGCAAGACTTGCCATGCTTTAATGTCGAGAGCCGAACAACCTACGTACATTCCTTTGGAGCTCCATTCCTTGATGTATTTGTAATTGACAAAGTGCTAACTAGAGAGCTTATTTGGTTAAGGCGTAAGTCTCAGTGAAAGAATGAAAGCCTTATTCTATGCTTCATAGGGGAGCAACCATAGTGCCGAGCCAATGTCAGATTCTTATGGTGTTTCTTTCAAAGCACTAATTTCACCCAAGTTGAAGGTCGTGCTCGTCAGTGCAATGATGGAAATTTCTTTCCAAGAATGGGCGTTGAAATTGGTAACCATCTAGGATTGAAGGATAGGCTGTTGTCAACTTCTAGGCTCATCGTGGTGATGCAAACAACATTGCAAGGGATTTGATTCGTGTGAAGAAATGAAAGGAATTTGTATTGACCCGATTAGATAGATCCAAAAGAGACAAACCAGTAATAGATGACTTTCACCGTGGTTAGAATTGGAAAAGCTATCGAACGGATACGATCTAAAATGTCCGAGCTCATGCAGCTTCTTCTTTGTCTAGAAAAACTCTAATCTTTATGAGCCTTGGAAGCGGAAGAATCCCTCGGGGTATGGCGCTAGCTAGAGTGAATGATCAATACTTTTCTGAAGAATTGATGCTAAGCTTAGACAGCCTCTTCACTACCATCGAAGCTATAACTCGCAATCGAGTTGAAGTTAAGCTCAACAAGATTAAGGAAATGAAATGTGGGATCGAAAAGTTAGAACCAACATTACACAATTGTGAATCATGGATCGAGCTTCTTGAAACAAGAGAGGAGTAGAAGACCTTCATCATTCTTATGATCAACAATTTAAAGAGTCGAGATTACCTCGTGAGGGAAGCAATAGTGCAGATTCAAAAGGTAGCTGGTCATCTATAGATTTTGGCATTACAGGTGAATATGTTAAGCATAAAATACGGGCTACAGCTTAACCATAGTCAAGAGCTAGATCCACTGCTTGGGAAACCAAAAAACCTTTAGGACTTAGGACGAAAGCATATAGTAGTCCGTTTATGTAAAAGAACTTGTTTTCTAATAAAGTTTCCTAAAATGAAGTTGATCGAAATCGATACCTCTTTGCGCTCATGCATTCGTACTACATTGCATTCGCATTACATTGCATTCATTTGTATTAGACCTTTACAAAAGGACCCTAATTAGGTAAAATGTTTCATTAACTGGAAAACATGGAACAAAGGTTGGTGAGGATAGAGCAAAGGCAAATACAGATGCAAGAGCAATTGACCCAAATTCAACAAGAAATGCGAGAGCAAATGCTAGACTTCCAAAAGAACATGATGGGCCAACTAACTCGCCATTAGCCTGAGGACTTGAAAAAGAAGTGACCCAAATGATCGACAATGTGGATAATGATGAAGACATCGCTTATTCCCCAATAAATTTCCCAACTCAACCAGACGCCGCACTCTCGCGTGGTACCCGCATTATTGGATCTCAATATAGGACCGATACTTGGTCTTCTTGAACTCTCCGATGGGCCCCGTAATGAGCAAGTCAATCGTGTTGTTTTTGGTCTACCAGAGGCGAGAGAAAAAGGAGAAGGGGCTTCAAAAGCCCCAAGAGGAAGGACAAGGATGTGGCTAGCACGCAGTGGGTATACTAAGGGTTATTCAAGCCGCTTACAAAAACTGACCAAAGAAGGTAGTTACCAAATACTGGTCCCCCAAAGCAAAAACCCAATCCAAAGAGCGTATTCGGAAAAACCTCAGTTCACTCCTATTCCCATGACGTATATGGAGTTATACCGAACTTATTTGATATGCATGTTGTAGCTCCTTGTTATATAAAACCACCGCAACCTCCATACCCAAAATGGTATAACCTAAATGTCCGGTGTGAGTATCATGCGGGGTTATAGGGCACTCAATAGAAAATTGCACAAACTTTTAAGAAGTTGGTGGAAAAATTCATTAAAATAGGTGTTGTGGAGATAGGCGCGCACCAAAAGCGTAAGCATGAACCCAGGGAGCATTTTGAGCAATGAGATCATGGAAGAAATTCCTATAGTATTTAGAAGCTTACCTAGAGTAATGTACGAAATATACTGGTTGCTTTAAGCCTAGAAGCAATGAGAACTCTTTTTGTGAAATAGGCTCGTGTTAAAAATTACTATTTCAAGAAATGCATCTTTTTGAACCAATATTTTTTGTTCTTTTTCATGCTTTAAATTCTACTGAATATTCTTTTATTCTTCATTCATAAATAACCATTCTTGGAATCATTTATTCTCTGGAAATTACTTTCATACTGACAATGGGTCCCGTGATATCAATGACATGAGCGACATTTATTTTGACTCCTTTCTAGTGAGATATGTGTCCGTAAGAATCTAAGGACTTAGAAGATGATAGAGATTGCAACTTATTTCCAACTTGTTAAAAATGGCAGATCCTACCTTGCGAAATGTCAGCCGACACTGCAAGCCAACGAGGGAGATGAAGATGGAAACTTAGCTCACCGCAAGAATAAGGCAAGACATTATCGCATGATCACAGCCAGACATGTTGGGGCCACTGAAACGTGGATTCCTATATGTGAGGCATGGACGCTATCAAGCTAGTCTCCTCATAATCTTTGAACCAACATCGATTCATATTCATAGCCTTTGATTACCTTACCTAGAGGGTAAAGGTCGCTTCACATGTCAAAATTACAAAGTCAGCAGTCGTCGACTTCAACTTCAAATTCAAATTCGAAAAAAAAGAAAAAAACAAAAAAACAAAAAAAAAGAAAAAGAAAAAGAAAAAAAGAGAGTGGTGATAAAGGATACCGAAAAGGAACGTGTTTAACGTGATAACACGAATTTATAGTCTGTTCAAAGGTCAGACACCACATCGATCAAAAAGAGAGCCAAAACCATCCAAATTCTTTCTGAGGACAGCTGATATTTGTAAAAGCTGGCATCGAGAAGTTACCATTTACTTTCTATGTTGGCTAAGATCCTCACCGGGGTAACGCTTTTCTCATTGGTTCATCAAAATAAGAGCAATTATCGGAAGTTAAGATTCCTTTTTGGAAAAAGTTTAACATCTACAATAAGTCTAATTGAAGCATTCATACAGGCTTACGACAAAAAAAGGTCCGTTCAAAAGACCTGCATTAAGAAGGATTCTTCATATCCAAAAGGACTCCAGAGGAAAAGTAAGTGCCCTATGCAGCAAAGAAGGCCTGGGCTTGGAAAACATAGGCACTAATCAAGATGGATGATAAGGACTTGCCCAATCCTATGAGTTCAGATTTGCAAAAAAAAAAAAAGAAAAGAAAAACACACAAAAAGGAAAGAAAAAGAAGAAAAGGAGAGGCCAAGATGAAAACCCGCAAAGGGCGCCTTGAGACCAAAGGGGATTTGGGTTGAAAACCCGAGAAGGGCAGCTCAAATTTTGACCGAAAGTAAGGCATACGGTAGTCTTGCCACGCTTGGGTTAACAATGAAGAAGTATGTTGCGTCTCGAAGCATCGACAAAGTACTCCGGATCCCCTAAACACATATTGAGCCTAAAATGGTCCTCAAGAAGTTTGAACAGAGAAGCTCAGTCATGATATCTCGGGGCACCTAGCTTCTATTTTACCCATTTTTTGTTATTTATTTCCTTTGCAAAATACTGCCAATAAATTTCCTTCCTAATTACATTTGCTATTTTTGCTTTACCTATTTGTTTCGAGCTATGCTCCAAACTAGCTTCTCTCTTATCCGTAGTTATGGTCTCTTTCAGACATTTTGCATTGAAATAATGATTAATAGAATAACGACACTTTCACAAAAAGAGTTCCGCATATTACTCTAGGAAACTTTTGAGTAGTCTGGAACTCAAACAGACTATTGCTTAAAACTCCTCGAGTTTAAAGGATCGTGAATAATGATGGAGGAAAATTACAATCGAGGCTATCTCTTCGAATTTGGTTGAAAATAGTGATCGAACAAAATGACGAGGTATTACGTAAGTAGTATCATCTCGATGAAAAAGGGCGATGTATGAATGGGCAATCATTCGCGCGAAGAATGATTTTGTATCCATCATGCGTGCACACACGGTCATGAAACTTAGGGAATGGAAGGTGTAGTAGACCAAATCATTTGAATAAGTTACAAATTCTATCCCCGAGTCGTAGTGGGATGGATCGAAGATGGCATGCATCCTACACCCCCGGTTGAAGAGAGGGGATCCAAGATGGTATAAGCCTTGAAGTTCTATAGGTGCCGTGGAATGGATCTTGAAGTTACATTGGGGCAAGTTATTTGAGCAAAATATGATTGTTTCTTTGAGTTTTTGGCAAAGGTACTAGCAGAGCGAGATAGCAGCGTAATACGTCAGCAATAAGACTCTGATGGACGACGAGCAGAGACAACCCTAAGCATTAAAAAGGGATAATTTCATTTCACATTCATACATCATCATTAGGGGCGTTTCGATCATCGCATCCTGATCCTTATATGTTTTTTAACAAAGAATCATTATCATGACATTCTGCATTCATGTAAATGTCCTCTATAATATCATTTAGTTAGGAGCATTCGATTTATTACGATCATTGCATCTTAATCATTGAAAAAAATCATCATTCTCATGACATTCTGCATTCACGTAAATGTATCCATAGCACATGTGGTTAGGAACGTTTGAGTCATTCCGATCATAGCATCCGCATCATTTGCATAAGCATAAGCACATAAAACTAAGTTTACAGGATATGTCTCCAGAGGACAGTGTAGCAACATTGTTAAAGACCATCCCATTGCCAACGACCCGACTCAAAGTGGGAATAGTTTGAAGATTGTCCTATTGCCACTAACCAAAGAGGTGGAATAGGTTGAAGATTGTTTTATTGCCACCGACCAAAGAGTGGAATAGGTTGAAGATTGTTCTATTGCCACTAACCAAAGAGTGGGATAGTTTGAAGATTGTCCTATTGCTACCGCCCAAAGAGTGGAATAGGTTGAACATTTTCCTATTGCCACCAACCAAAGAGTGGAATAGGTTGAAGATTGTCCTATGGCCACCACCAAAGAGTGGAATAGGTTGAAGATTATCCTATTGCCACCGACCAAAGAGTGGAATAGGTTGAAGACCATCCTATGGCCACTGACCAGTAGTGGAATAGTTTGAAGATTGTCCTATTGCCACTGACCAGTAGTGGAATAGTTTGAAGATTGTCCTATTACCACTGACCAGTAGTGGAATAGGTTGAAGATTGTCCTATTGCCACTGACCAGTAGTGGAATAGGTTGAAGAATGTAGACCTTGTCGCCCTAAACAGTAGTGGGGCAAGATCGAAGACAACAAATATGGCATTCCTGAGCTTTGCAGGAAGCAGATCGAAGACATCAGTCTATTGGTCCCTGAGTTTGCAGAGATTAGATTGAAAATAGCATATTTTACCTTCCCGAAGTTGCGAGGAAGCGCATCAAAGACATCACTCTAGTGATCCCCGAGTTTGCGGGGATCGATTTGAGAATAGCAGATTTGACCTTCCCGAAGTTGCGGAAGCGGATCGAAGACATCACCAGTGATCCCCGAGTTTGCGGGGATCGATTGAAAATAGCAGATTTGACCTTCCCGGGTTGCGGGAAAGCGGATCGAAGATATCAATCTGGGGATCCCCGAGTTTGCGGGATCGATTGAAGATAGCAGATTTGACCTTCCCGAAGTTGCGAGGAAGCGATCGAAGATATCACTCTAGTGATCCCCGAGTTTGCAGGATCGAGATTGAAATAGCAGATTTGACCTTCCCGAAGTTGCGGGAAGCGGATCGAAGACATCACCTAGTGATCCCCGAGTTTGCGGGGATCGATTGAAAATAGCGATTTGACCTTCCCGGTGCGAAGCGGATCGAAGATATCAATCTGGGATCCCCGAGTTTGCGGGGATCGATTGAAGATAGCGATTTGACCTTCCCGAAGTTGCGGGAAGCGGATCGAAGATATCACTAGTGATCCCCGAGTTTGCGGGGATCGGATTGAAGATAGTGGATTTGACGTTCTCGAAGTTGCGGAAGCGGATCGAAGACATCACGGGGTGATCCCTAAGTTTGTAGGGATCAGTTGAGGTTAGCGATTTGGCATTCCCGAAGTTGCATAGGCGCATTGAAGGCAATAATTGTTCTGTCAAAGTCAAGTGAAGTGGATCGAAGCAACGAGATGCAAAGTGGATCAAACGAGGCTAATCAAGAAGAAGAGGGCACCAAAGAAGTTAGGGTTCAAAGAAGACCGGGCAAATTTGGGCCTTCTTTATATCTTTTCTCTATTCCCGTTACACGACAATGAGCAAAGAGGGCACTGTAGAAGGCCCAAATTGCCCGGCCCATTTAAGCAAACCCAAATAGACCCATAACCCAATATAAGCCCAAACCCTAGCCTAATACCAAAACTAATCAAAAACCCTAGTCCAAAACGAAATCAGAAAACCTTAATTTTTCCTAAACTCGCTGCTGCCGTCTCTCTCTCTCGACGATCGCCACTCATCGCCACGCTGCGCAAAGACCGCCATGTCACATCCACCGCCTCAAGTTGCACTGCAAGAGAAAGCACGCAAGCAAGTGGCAATAAATAGATTAAAAATTTGTAAAAAGATGACTATATAAAGCCATCGAAAATTAATGTAAAAGGGGGAGTTTTTTTTCGAATACAAAAGGAGATTTTTTCGAATTCAAAAAAGGAAAGAAACGAATTTCAACAAATCAAGAACAAAATAGAGCTTTGAAGGTTGATTTTGGTCCCTTCGTTTTATTCTCTCATGTCATTCAATATCAGTAGTTTTTATTTATTTTTTTCTAAAAAAAGAGAGAAGAATCTTCACGAACGAAAAACAACAAGAAAAAGGAAAAAGAAACATACCCGAGCCCCATAGGGCGCGTCGGAGGCCTTTCTCGTTGTGCCCTCCGGTGTCAAAGGGAACCGAGTTCCCTCTCTCGTTCTTACGGGTGTCGAAGGCTTGGCCTTTAAAGAGGTCCCGAAAGAAAGTTAAAAGCTCGGCCTCGAGCATCGCCGGTCACCGATATGGTGGTGGTGGCACGGTGGTGCGACGAATCGACCGGAGAGAAAGCTCAATCGTCGGGTGAAAAGGGAGAGGGAACAGATGAGAAGAAGAAAAGATGGGGTTCTCCTTTTTTAAAAAAAAGGAAATTATAAGCTTGTAAGGAATAATAAATAATAAATGTTTTATTAATTTTTAAAGTGGTGCAATTAAAGGGGGTTAAAAGCTCACGCATTGACCCGATTTGCAAGTCGGATATGCGCATTTTCAACTTAAAAGGGAAATTTATGCGGCCATCCCTCCCATTTGCGCCACCTTTAATTTAATCCTATACTATTTCTTTCATTTTTGCCCTGAAGTTTGTGTGCCCTTTCAATTTAGTCCTACTTGTACGTTACGTTTTGGGCTTTGGAAATATTTGCTGTTTCAGCCCTTGATCATTTGTGCGCATTTTAAATTGGTCCTCGCCCTTTCTTTTTATTTCAAATTTGCCCTGGATATATTGTTTTTTAATTCAATTTAGTCTTCTTTTGTTATTTTCACTATTTTATTATTAATTTAACTAATTTCCTTATTATTATTATTATTATTATTATTATTATATTATTATTATTATTATTATTATTATTATTATTAGTGTTATTATTAATCTTATAATTATTACTACTATTATATTTGTTATTATTATTTTATCATTATTACCATTGTCATTTTTTTATACATATATTATTAATCATCTTAATCTTATTATTACATTTAAATTATATTATGTTGTATTATTTTTATCTTATTATTATTACTATATTATTATTATTACTATATTATTATTACTATATTATTATTATATCATCATTATTATTATTATTTAGCATTTATTATTATTATCATCCCATTTTTATTAGTTATATCTTTATTATTACTATTATCATATTAGAGTTTTTACACATATATTTTGTTTGTCCCCTTGTATATATATTTTATCTACCTCTTAATTACTACCATGATTAACCTTATTATCATTTTATTATTTTTATTATTATTAATGTTATTTTTATCATCATTCTCTATTCCACTTTTATTTCCACCATTATTATTATCATTGTTCTACTATTTTTTTGTTTTCTATCATTTTTGTTATATTACTATTACTACTATATTATTATTATACTATATGATTTGTTATTAGATTATTATTATTATCACATCATATTATCATCATTATCATGTTATTATTGTTATCATTTCATCGTTATTTCTACTACCTTTACTATACGTAATGCCCTCAATATATTATATATCCTCCTTATTTATACGTATATGTATGTGTCCTTTTATTATTCTTTTCGCGTATAACATCATGTTTTCACATTTTCGCGCTAATTTTTCTCGACATCTCAATTTTTATAACAACCAATATCCCGTATTAGCAATTCGAGTGAATCGAGCCCTAACTTACTGGGTTCCGGTTTCTTCTCGTTTAAAGTTAAACGACGGGATATCCCTTTTGAAATCGCAACTTAAGTTTTAAACAAAACACCTAATCTCGATATTCAAATGTCGCGCCTAACTTAATGGACTCGACATCTAGATACTTCGGATAAGCTTCTTTTTCTATTAAAATAAGGGCAATATTCCTAATTTGGACCTTCGAGAAAACGAGCCCTAACTTACTGGGTTCTTGATTTCTCATCTGACAAATAACGGAATATCCTCTTCAAATTTAAAACCGAGTTTTAAAATCAAAAGGCAAGCTCAGTTTTGGGAGCCCAAAGTATCGCATCCTAACTTACTGGGTATGATACTTTATCTCTTGAAATAAGAGAGCCTTAACGTCTCTTCCAATTCCTTCAAGTGTTAGAAATAAAAGTATCTATTTCCAAACCACTCCAAAGTTTTCAACATTAGGACATCGATCAATCAATTTGGTACCGATTTCGGGCGTGTCGAGGGTGCTAATCCTTCCTCGCACGTAACCGACTCCCGAGCCTATTTTCTCAAAGTTCGTAGACCAAAAACATTGTTTTAGTAAATTAAAGTGTTTATTAAAACAAAGGTGATCCGATCGCACCTAATGAAGGTCGGTGGCGACTCTTGTTTTATTTTCATCTTCAAAAAAATCAAGTCGACCGCGTCGTTTACTGTTTTATCAAAAAAATGGTTACGACACTGTGAATGTTAGGGGATTTTAATTGTTCTTAAACATTTGATGTTGATCGTTTTTCTGGGTTTTTTCAATGGTGGATCTTGCAACGATTACTCTGTCGATAAATTGATTGTTGTTGGTATCATTCCTTTTGGCTGGTAAGTGACCGAACACCTTTGATAGAGGTTGTTAAGTGTAGAATTGTTGGTGGTTGAGTGCTTAACCGTACTTTGGTCGCATATTTTAATGGAATAAGGGTTGAATGCGTGTTTGATTCTAGTGTGAGTATTGGTTTAATCGACTTAGTAGTTGTCATTTTAGATTCTGGAATCGTTGTGGTTGTGTTGGCATTGAAAAATGACCAAGTGTGTATCTTCTATACCCAAAAACAACGAACAGGGTGAAGCCAAAAAGTGTATTATCGACACCACATTGCCGTGTGCCAGACCGTGTGAGCCACACGGCGTGAGCTAGGCCATGTGGGCCACACAGGCATGTGCTACAGATAGGTTGTATGGGCCACACAAGCGTGTGGGCCCATTTTCTGTAAAATTTAGTTAGGGTTGTGTTTCAAAGTGGATTTCGATGTCAACAATATTATAGGCTTTGTTAAGTGATATTCATGCTTATGGTATATGGATCTGTGGTTTTGCCTTTGTATGAGTATTTTTTGAAAGAATAATAATTGAGGTAATTTTGTATCTGATCTGAAAATTCTAAGTATGTCGTTAGCATGATTCTGAAAAGTAAGTATGTCTAATATGTGTGCATCTAAATATCTGGTTATGCTTATGTTGCATGTGCATTGAGGTGAGATAATTATGTAACGGAGGAAGTGTTGGCAATTTAATGATCTGTCATATCTGGTGGTTTACCCACATATCTGTTCTGGCAGCTTGGCCACAAATCTGGTGGCTTGACCTGTAACAACCCGAAAGTCAGGGGTGACGGAAAATACGATTTCGAGTATAGGTAAATTGAATTTTTTTGATAGGTAACTTTACTAAAAAAAATTCTCTCGCTAAATTTTCATATCTTTTCAATTTGTGAGCAAATGAACTCAATTGGGTTTAAGTTTTGATTTAATTCAATAACTAGTTATTATCATTTTTTTTATGTGGAACTAAATAGTAAATTATAAATAAGGGAAAAGGGATATCAATCCTAATTAAATTAAGGGGCCGACCAATTATATGGTGAAGGGTTAGTCCAATTATGTTGAACAAAACATATTAGCGAAAAAATATATATAAATAAATAAACAAATATTTATATATATAATAAAATAAATTGAATAAATTATATTTAAATTATCGAATATGAAAAACCAATAAATAACATAACGAAAACTAGAAATCAAAAAGAAGAAATGAGTTTTACTAGATGTTGAGGCATGTTTTACACAGTTTCCTTAAGACAGATTCGGCCGCTCCTACGGTACTCGGAGAAACGTTAGTCGAATGACTCCCAAGATACAACAACATGATGGTCAAAGCAATAGCCCCTCTGCAGTGATCAACGAACAAATGTTGTATTTTTCTATCACTGAAATGTTGGAAAATAGGGAGAGGAAAATAGTAGAATTTTGGAGAGAAAAATAATCTCGGTGTGAAAGAGTGAGATGAATAAAAAATTCTAAATAAATTTTGACATTTTATAGGCATTCAATATGGAGGAATTTAGGAAATATCCATTAATAAGGATGCAAAATCTGCATTAAAAGAACAATTAAATCCAGTAGGCCAATTTTGGGCTCGACCGTTCCAGACATTTCAAGTCGCCCACGTCATGTGAGTGTGGCCCTAACCCCAACAAGTTTGGACCTGCTCCCCTTATGCGCGAGACAAAGTTTCAAGTTTAGTCATTCAATTATTTTTTATGTGGGTTCTCATATATATATACACATCTCACACTCGGTATTTAACCAATGTGGGATCTAAGTTTTTCTCTTCCTCAACAAATATTCACAAGTAGCTTAATTTGAGCATCAATTTCTCATTCATCACTCAACCATTTTGAACATATAATATACCGTTATAAAGGTCTCATGAAATAGAATATAAAACCATAATTTTATGATTCAACTTTTAACATTTACCAATTGAGAATATGTCTCAAAGTTCCCATAAATTATAATTTTTCCAACAAATTAATCTTTAGGTGCTAACTAGCTTAGTTAAATATTAATTGTGAGTGGCAAAAATGATGATGATGGCATGAGAAGGGTTAGTGGCATGCATGTTTGGTGATTGTTAGCTGGCCAAATTGAGGGTGGTTGGTTGAATCTTGTTTTGTCACATCACTTTTATCTTTTTCTTTTTTAAAAAAAAAAAAATTGGGGATGAATGAAAGGAGAGGGATAGACTGTGAGTAAAAAAATAGAAACAAGACAAATGAAAGAACATTACAGCTCATTTCTTCTCCAATATTTTTTAATCTCACGAATGGTGAAGGTGAGAGCCACCGGTTGCATGTAGAGGAAACCAAAAATTTACTTGTTTAGAAGCTAACTCCACAAGCATTGGTAACCTTTCCAAGCTCATCTTGTCCATAGATTTTGTTTTACAAAGAAAACTAGTGTAATTTTGAGTTGAATGTTTAACCGTGACTTGTGATGAAGAGTTTTCTTTAGTTGCTAAATTTCTCTCTGGTGTTGAGTAAATTTGTTGACCTTGTAGTCGCTTTCAATTTTATTGTCTTGTAACCTTATGGCGAATGGCGAAGCGAAGGAGGTTGGTAGGGACCCTGGCTCCCCTAAAATGGAAGATACTCGGATAAATTACACTAGGTTCAAATCCCATGAATGATTGGAGGGGTTATAGACGGTCCCACTTAAAATCCAATCTCTTAGCTAGAATATCTCACTAATGTAATTTAGTAAAACACCGAAATTTTTAGAGAGCAAGAACATGAGAGAAAAGAGAGAACTGAATTTTTCTTATTTTTATGTGTAAAATAGCCTGCTATTTATATTATTTTCAGAAGAGACAAAATGGTAAAATAGTAGTGTCAGTTTCCAAAAATAGTAGAGGATTTTCCTCAACAGAAAATATTCTGCAACAGTCAGAAATTTTCCTCAACTGAAAAATATTCTACAACAGAAAATATTTTGAAAAAATATTTCTGATTTTGCATTACCAATAATCCTGATGTAATGTAAACGTGGTCATCACGTGCCATTATCCAATTGATCGAATAACCACATCAACAAAACTTAACAATCAAATTTGATCAACGGGATTTGATTGGTTAATTTTTTATCTTTAAGCAAGGGCGAAGCGAGGAAAATTTTTTAGGGGGGCCGAGAAATTTTAATTTTTATAGTCTATATCTTTATAATTTTTAAAGGATTAAATCGGATTTTTATAATTTTATGGAGGTCAAAATACAATTTTACCTTTACTAATTTAAATTTTTAAATAATTTTAAAGGGTCTAAATAATAATTTTTCATTTTAGGGGGGCAGGGGCCCTGCCAGCCCCCCTAGCTTCGCCTCTATCTTTTAAGGGTTCAAATTAATACTAAATTTTATTGAGGGCTTGATTTTTTGATTTTTCACTTTTTTTACTCATAAGCCAAAGTCTCATGTCATGAATTGTTTATTTTATTATTTTTTAATTCAACTCTCAATTAAATATAATTTAATAA
Organism: Gossypium sturtianum; assembly: GCA_025698515.1. NCBI lineage: Eukaryota > Viridiplantae > Streptophyta > Magnoliopsida > Malvales > Malvaceae > Gossypium > Gossypium sturtianum. Next base: position 2,821,369 of record CM046946.1, on the reverse strand, counting down.
TATTTTTTGTGTACAAATTCATTAAAAAATATTAATCATGGGTTGTTCGTTGGTCGTGTCAAAGTATGGCATAGTTATTTCCTAAGAAAAATTAAGAAAATATTTTCCCTTAATATTTATATATATTTAATTAAATTTAAATAAAAAGTAATTTTTAATTTCTTAGTAATAACTCGAATCAAACTAAATTAGATATGTTTATAGGCCAAGTTAGATTTGGTACAGATCAGGCCTACGCATGTATCAATATCATACATAATTGTTCAAGTTCGACTCAGCCTGATATGAGTCTCAAATTTTATCTAAATTTATCTCTATTTATAAATGACTAACCTAAACCCATTTAGATTAACTCATATTATTCTTATTTTTTAAATATAATTTTTTAAATTTATATTTATTAATTATATAAATATATCTTTTACTACTATTATTTTCCCCTTTATTAAATTTCTAATCATTAATAACTTAATATATATTTTAATATTTATAATATAGCATGTCAAGTTTTAATGTAATAATTACATAATATATAAAATAATTAACTTAGTTGGCATCATTATTGTTGTTGCAACAATCAGGAGAATACGGGTTTGAGTATGTATTAGCCTCTAATTTAAGGGCTTGGGAGTACTATAGGTAATAGTAGGAATTGTATCCAAAAATAAATAATAACAGCAACAACAACAACAATAATACTATAAACTTTAAAACGGGTCGAGCTAGGCCAGGTTTGAGCTCAAAGCTCGAGCCCTTCCCATATTTTAAAAAAACTTATTGTTTTGCGCAAATCTATTTTTTAGCCTAATAGTTTTTCTCAAACCCTTTGAAATTTCAAATGGACCTTTGAATTTGGACAAATAATCCGAGCCTTAAACTAGAGGTATACATCGGTCGCATTAGACTGAGTTCGGTTCAGGCTTAAGTATGATATTAACAAATTTTATATTTGCCCAAGTCCAACTGAAATATGGGTCTAAGATTTTATTCAAACTCGTCTATATTTATAAATGCCTAACCTGAGCCTATTTTATATATTTGTAAATCACATCGTAATATTTTTCAATATTCACATTATAAAATTATATATGACTGTAGATTTAATTGGTTTGTATTCCCACACGATGCACAGATTTATAGTATATAAATTTGAATTTTAAATTAATTATAATGTGAATGTATTTAGCCTATAATATTATTATTATAGTTTTAAAAAGTCGTGTTTATTATAATAAGATTAAATTGTGAGATATGTGAAATACAAAGAACTAAGAGTGTTAATTAAAAAGACAAATAAATCTATTACATAAATTGATTTAGGCCGGGCTCGAATCAGTATTTTAAATATGTCTACTTTTTTTGTCCAAATTTATTTTTCGGGATTAATATTTTTACCTAAATTCTCCCAAATTTTGAGCGGACATTCGGGCTTGGGCTCAAGTCTACCTCCATTTTAGACCAAATTAATTCAAAATCAAAATTTTATAGGCCCAAGACCGGCCCAAGTCCATTACCAGACATTGGATCCGTCAAACATAATTGAATTAATAATTTAAAATTTTGGTGGCTAAATTTGCTGCCATTTCTTTCATTGGCAACAAAAATAATATCAGAATAGATTGAGATAAAAGATCAAACAAAGCTATCCACTCCTTTTTCTCAGATCCGAAACGCCGTCGTCTTAGTCGGAACCACTTCGATCCACAATGTCTTCTACTTTCAGCGGCGATGAAACGGCACCGTTCTTCGGATTCCTCGGCGCCGCTGCTGCTCTCGTCTTCTCCTGTATTCAATCTTAACCTCCCCACTATAAATTTATCGTTAATTTTTTTTAAGTTTTAATATTAGATCTCTTTTAATTCCTTTTTTTTAAAATTAGATCTGTTGTTAATTTATATTCGTTTGATTTGATTTGCTGATGGAGAATTGATGGATCACTATATTGTTAGCTTTTTAGCATTATTTAGCTTACGAATTGAAACAAATTCTTGAATTTTTTTTATTTTACTGTAAATTATGCCTGGATTTACTTGTATTTGATGTGGATCTTTGGTGTTGGAGATGTATAATTATGAAATGAATTATTATTTTGATTCAGCTGAGTAAAATGTATGCTTTTATAATTAGGTTTAGTTTTTAATTGGAAAAGATTGATGGAATTCACGTAAACTTCAGTCTTTTAGATGTAAATCTAATAATAATTTTGCATTGAAAATAAATTCAGAATGGTTGAAATCTTTTTGAAAAAAGCCTTGAGGCCTTAGCACAATTGGCAAAGGCGGAGGTTCTGGGTCTGAGTACCCAAGTTTGAGATCCACTATGCTGGGTCTTCGAGTCACATCATGTGCTGTTGACAGATTTTACTTTATGATTACTTGGACAGTCCGTTTATGGTGTAGCAGTTTGATATTTGTAGTTACTCGGACATGTATTTGTATTTTGGTTGTACTGTATTGTACTTGTAGCACTTTGAAAAAGAAAAAAATTGAAAGAAAATAAATATGTAATTTATGATTTTAGGTATGGGAGCTGCATATGGGACGGCTAAGAGCGGTGTTGGTGTGGCTTCAATGGGTGTGATGAGGCCTGAATTGGTGATGAAATCTATTGTACCAGTTGTTATGGCTGGTGTTTTGGGTATTTATGGCTTGATTATCGCTGTCATTATTAGTACTGGGATCAATCCTAAGGCCAAATCGTATTACCTTTTTGATGGTTACGCCCATCTTTCTTCTGGTCTTGCTTGTGGCCTTGCTGGGCTTTCTGCTGGAATGGCAATTGGAATTGTCGGCGATGCTGGTGTCAGGTATGGTTCTTTTATCCCCCTTGGTTTTGGATATGTTGTTGCTTAGAACCTGATATAATTGATTCAAATCATCAATTTATAGTTTTCGTGGTTGCTTTATGCCCTTGTGGAGTTTACTAGCTTAGTGAGCCCTCTCCTTATTTGATTAAAGTTGGTTTTGAAATCTATGCTGCCATTATATCTAGACATGGCTCCTATTACAATGATACGGTCTTACGTTTTAGGCACTATTGAAATAGAAATTTTCTTCTATGATCAATTGATATGAACATTGAGAACTCCGATTTGGATAAGTTTCTCTTTGAAAAGCAAGTGCTTGGGCCTATAATAACATCCTACCTAACGGAGAAACCGTTGTAAAGGTGACAAAACCTTTATACTTCATTACAAAACCAATAAACCGGAAAAAAGGATGGATTATTTTGTGCTAGTTTTTGGACTTATAGAAAAGTGGAATCTGTGCTTATGGGAATTATCGAATTACACTGGAAATGATTGATTAATGATGTATTTAGTAAATAAAGGTGTCAGAAAATTCCATTTACAGTAATGGTAAAAGTACCATGGAAGCCATTGTACTATGAGTTAGATTGCACTTTGCCTCCTCTACTAAAAAAATAGGCAAATTAATTCCTCTACATTAGATCAAAGAGCAAAATGGTCATTCTCTTAAAATTTTCTTCTATTTTTACTGTTCAAAACTGGTCTTGTATGTTAGAATGAGTTACGTGTGGCACGTCATGTGTAACTGTTTGGTTATTTAGGCAGACACACCAGTTTTTGACAATAGAAATGGATTAAATTTTTAACAAAAAAGACCCATTTACTCTTTGATTTAACGTATAGGGATTAATTTGCCCATTTCTTAAGTAGAGGGTATAGGGATCTTCAAGATACTTTTACCTTACAGTAATCTAATGAAAGCTATAGTTTGTGAGCCAGCTGAGTGTCTTAATCATAAGAAACATGCCGATAAAGGTAAAGTCATATAACCTACAGATTGCTCCATCTGTGATAGATTTTGTTTATCTTTCGCTATCATGGAAAATATTTTGAATGTTCGAACGATCGTTTATTGCAGAGCTAACGCACAGCAGCCAAAGCTTTTTGTTGGAATGATCCTTATCCTCATCTTTGCTGAAGCTTTGGCTCTTTATGGTCTTATTGTCGGCATTATCTTGTCATCTCGGGCTGGACAATCCCGAGCAGAATAAGATACTCAAGTGCTGCATAGTATTCTCTTATTGATTTTATCTGTAGCACTAGACTGAACCATTTCGATCAATATCAGGTTAGTTATGGTTGGACAGCAAGTGCCGCGTTCGCACATAAATATTGATGAACATTTTATTTTTTTTGGTGGATGCTCTTTTCCTCTTTGTAGTAGTAGAAATTGAGTTTCTCTTTAAGTCTTAATAAAATGTTTTGGAGCTTTTCCTTGTTTGATTCTTTTTCAACAATGTATCTTTTCTTAAGTTGAAACTAACTAATGGGTTAATTTGACGGGTCAAGTTGGTTTTGATCAGGTTAGGTTAATGTGGGTTTTAAAATTTTTGGGTTATTTTGAGTATGGATTGGTTTCGAGTTCGGGTTGTTTCGGGTTCAACACATTTTGAGTTTTAAGTCATTCAGATTTGTCAATCAAGTTTTATAGTGGTTATTTTGAGTTCAAATCATTTCATGTCAAGATGATGTACAAGTATGAAAAAACAAAAGTGTCAATTCATAATAATATTAATTATAATTTAAAAGTTTGGTGTTTCTGTAATTTCATAATTGAGTTGGTGACTCGGTTAAGGGTGATACCAACTCAGTAAAACACTTCAATAAATAGTATAGATTACAAAATACGTTTTTGGGTTAATATAACTTTTAGTCTTTGAATTTTGCAATTCATTCTACTTTGCTACATATATTTTTTTGGTCCATTTTAGTATCTGAACTTGATAATTAGATTTATTTTTGTCCCTAAACTTAAATTTCATCAAGATTCGATAATATAGCTCTTTGAAATTGCGCCACATCATTAGACTTTTACATTTGTCAAATTCAATGACCAAATTAAGTTTAGTTACAAATTTAAATACCAAAATAGAAAAAAAATACATATATCAAAATGGACGTATTTGTCAAACGTAATAACTAAAAATTATATTTACCCCACTTTTTTTAAAAAAAAAAGTAATATCAATTAATCAATATCATTGGACACAAAACAACATTTTGGGCCAATTAGAAAAAGTCATTTTTGGGCTAAAACTAGCCTACACAAAAAGTTAGGAGGGATTCCATTTTTTTCTAAAAGTAAGATACTACAATGAGATTCTACTTTGGGGTTAAATTAATTACTTAAAAAAAATAAAAGGATTAAAGTTGATTTTGAAATTAGGTACACTTCAAATAAAATTTTAATGTAGGATGTAGCGGTTGTATACTTCATCTATTAACCATATGATTAGGGGTTCGATCTTCGCTCATGAGAATAAAATATATTTCATAAATAACCGTTTAACTCTTTTGAAAGCACTTAAAATAAAAAGAATAATCACTGCTATTTGTGATAGATACCGAAAAAAAGAACCTTAAAATAAAGTGTAAAGTATATAGATTAGAAAAATAAAAAGTAAGGTAAATGATAATGCAAAGTATAGAACTTTTAGTTCAAGGAGATAAGATTAGACCAACATTTTTGCCACCCCCAACAAGGAAATAAAGCAACATTTGTTTAAGCCTTTTGCTGCTTATATGCATCATTTGCCATTGTATACCCTCTTTTTACTTTAGAAACATTTTATCATTGGATGATCAAACAAGAACTATGGTGAGTCATTAACTTATATATACACATATATGCATATTTTACTAGAAAGGAAGTTTTGCTACCATCATCAAAACCTTTATATATATATATATATAATGGAATCCATTTCTTTCTCTAAACAAAAATGTATGAACCAACCATTAAAGTTAAATGTTCAAATGGCATACATTAAATAATTGAAAATTTAGTTTACTCTAATTAATTCATATAATAATATTCATGGTAGAAGCATTATGGAGGTTTATATACTAGAAGTCAGATTGTATTTTACCTCTTTTCTTCAAAAAAAATGAACAAATTAGTCTTATTACGTTAGACCAAATAGCAAACTAGTCATTTCTAATAAAAAAATTTTACCCATTTCTACTGTTAAAAATTGGCGTAGCTAACGAATAACTAAACATTTACATGTGGCGTACCATGTGTACCTCATGTTGATGTACTGGGACCAGTTCTTAATGGTAGAAATTGATGAAATTTTTAATAGAATGACCAATTTACTCTTTGATATAATGTAAATGGACTTATTTACTCATTTTTTGAGTAAAGGAAGCAAAATGCAATCTGACTATTAGTATAAAGACCTCTAATATTCATTAGATTAACATTTAATATACTATCGATGAATATTTTTAATTCCACAAATAGGGTTGAAATATGGTCAAATCTCCTGTTAGTTTTATTACTTAGTTTTCTTATCAAATACATACGATAACGAGGGCATAGGGGGCTCATCTCCTATTACTTTCAGTTAGCTCCAATTTTGAAATTTCTCATTAAACCTTTAAATTTTTTAAAGTTTTAATTAGATGTACCAAAATCTTTAAACATTCTCATTAAATCTTTTAAATTTTTTTGAAAGTTTTAGTTAAACTCTCAAAATTTTAACACTAAAATTCACCTTAAAAAACATTTCACCTTTTTTTTTTATAAAAAAGAAAGAGCACAATATAACAAAAAACTATCAACCAAGCATTGAGCTAGGATCCTCAGCCATCACAATGTCATGCACCGCCCAGCAAGGTTCTTCAAAAATCCTCCATACGACAACCATTCTCATAGTCAAACTCGTCATACCATCTGTCACCCGATTTTTCTCCCCTCTTTATGAAATCTAGAATTTCCATAATAATATATAAAAAAAATTCATATTTATTTAGTACTCAATCTTTTTAAAACCTTGGTACTCAATCTTTAACGAATCTTTTCATTTATCTATGCAAAGAAATTGGGTTGATTAGGTCACTTCCATGCTCATCATACTATGTAGTGGGATAATTTTAATTTTTAAGTGTGTATACACATACATACATATATATATATATATTGGTAATGAAATGACCAGAAAAAATTAGGTCATCTTTTTGTAATTAGCTTAAGGGGAGTTGGAATCCTTTCATGTTCTTTGTGCTTCTTTTTTTTTTGCAATATTGGTTAACCATTTGCTTTCACATGCAATCATAGGCCACATTTAGGAATCTTCAATCTCTTAATCTTCTTTCATTTTCTTTTTTGTCACTATTTTAATTTTTTAAGGTTTAGGATTTAAATTTTAAAATTTAAAGTTCGGACCATTTCAACATTTTTTAAGATTTAAGATTTAGAATTTAGGCGAATTGAGTTTTAGCTCGATTGACATGGGTATGTTGTTAATGGAGGAGGACGTAGGTTTAAGTGCGTTGAAGCGCATTATTCTCCTATTTATGGGTTGGGGAGAATTTAGAAATTATTTTTATTTGATTTAGAGTTAATTACACTACATATTCTCAACCCATAATCTTCATTTTAAATTGGTCTCAAGCTTTAAAATATTTTAATTATAATTCCGAACTATCGAGGTTATATCAATAAGGTTTTTAATTACTAAAATCGTTAATTTAACCGCTAAATAATATGTCAAATCTTATGTGACATAATTTAAGATGAATATTGTATAAATCTTGGTTTTGAGATTTTCGAAACTTTTACAAAATGCTTTCTCGTTCACTCTCTCTTTTTCGATTTTACTTTATTTTTAGTTTTAACTTTTCAAAGTTATACGTTAACGTTTTGGTTTTCTTTAAAAATTTCATTCTAAATTATACCACATATTTGTAACATTGATGGTTTAAGACCAATATAGAATAAATGTCATAGTTTAAGGATGTCTAGCGTAATTAACTCTTTAATTTACTATTTTAACTAATATTTTTAGAGTTAAATGTTTATGTTGGTTTGTTTTTAGGGTTTTTACTTTTGATTCATCATTTCACCATTATTATTAATTTTTTTTTAAATTTAGAATTTAAAATTAAGAATTTGGGATTTTTGTTTTTAACTGGTTCATCATTTCAACACGTGATTTTAACCTCTTTAATTTGTCTGAATTCATTTATTACATTGTCCTCAACCTTTATCCTTCCAAGAAACCATACAATTGTTCCATTTAGAAAAAAAAATTAAAAAAAAATCAATAATATTTATATATGTATGTATATATATATATATATATAACATAACACAATGAGTTCAATGTTGTTGAAATTTTAAGAGATAGGGCCAAAAATTGAAAAGAGAGAGAGAAGGGGGGGCCAAATTAATCAATTTTACATTTGTCACAAAAACAATGACATGAATCTTATCCCCTAAAAAAATAAACGGCAAATCTGTTCTTTTTTATACAAAAAAGGTTAAAAATTACTTATAACCCCTTCTCAACCCATAAATAGAAGTATAATGCGCTTTAGCATACTCGAACTCGCATCTTCCTATATTGGTAGCAATACCCATACTAATCGAACTACGACTCAATCAAGAAAAAGGTAATGTAAAGTAAAAATAGGATATTAATTTTTAAGATTTAAGTACTCAATTTAGCTTAGGTAAGTTCAATGAATGAACATTCTTTATCGGAACCCATATCCCACCTTTAATGAATTTGTCCATTTCTACCAACTTTGCTATTTTTATTTTACATAATTTATTAAGAATAATAATACTTGTGGTTGTAGATCCATCAATCCATTCCCATCCCCAAGAGTTCAACTATTCATCCTTAGAAAAAACGTGGTGAGTTTTATTGTTTCGATCATGTTCTTACTCGATTTATTATTCCGTTTCACTGATAATGAAAATTTTTCATAAACGAATTTAAAATGATGTTACGTGTCTTTTAAATGATACTCGATAATATTTTAATTTTTGATAGAATAATCATGGTTCTAAGGTTTTAGTGTTTTTTTACTATTTGTTGATAGTCCCTGTACTTGCATAAAATTCTTTAAAAGTTAAAAATTTAATCTTCTACTTTTTCAATTTAAAAGTTTTAGTCTATTCGTTATTATCATTGGTAGTTTCTGCCAATTATATGCCACGTCATATGAGGACAACTTAATCGAAATTTCAAGTTGACAAATTTTGTCGGAAAATACTTGCTACTTTAATAGTTGGATTGTGATTTTTAAATTAAAAAAAAAGTTGGAGGACTTAATTATTAACATTTTAAGTACATAGACTAAGTCTCAAATTTTGTCAAAGTACAGGGGCTAACAACATATTTTAACCCTTATTTTAATTTGGCATATTTCGGTTTCTCTATTTTATAATATTAATTGGTTCAAATTGATGTTCATTTTTAATTTTATTCAATCACACAATCAAAACTTGTAGGAAATCAAGTGAATCATGTTTAACCCATAATATACAATGCCTACTTCTATCCATAAATCTGTCAAACCCTTAAATCGAAAGAAAACATCCGCTTTAACATGCTCGAACTCACAGTCTCCTGATTATTACAATGACAATGGTGCCAACTAAAGCTCCATGGACTAGACCCTTCTTTTAAATTCACATTATCATTTTAGAGGCAATAACTAACAATTCTATTAATTTGGACCTAATTAAGAATCTACATAATAAAAGGATTAAAACCGTAATATACCCATAAAATAATAAACTAATGTTTCCCCTACAATGTCTTCTTTTAACATCTTGGGACTCACTTAAACATCAAAACAGCTTCCAAAAATTAAATGTGGCCGACATTATTTGCTCTAAATAATGTTTTTTTTTAAAGAATTAAACATCACTTAATTTAGCAATGTTTTTTTAAAAGTGTTTTTGGGAAAAAAAATACTTTCGGAGAGAAACTAAAATTTTCAGCTTCTCGAAAAAATGCTTTTGGGCTAATTTTTGACTTCGGAGAAGTACTCTTTTTCTGAAAAAGTAACTTGTTTAAGAATGTTTTTAACTCAAAAGTGTTTCTTAGAAGTAATGCTAAACATACACTTAGTATCACACAAGAAACCCGATAAATATTTAGGGCAAATAGTATCATATCAGTATGAAACACACGTGAACTGCCATAGAGGTTGTCATGCAAAATCGTTAAAAATTAATATTTAGTTGGCATTTTTGTTAAAAATAAGTGTTTTGATTTTTTTTCTGAAAGGTCAATGGCTAAATTTAGATAAAAAAAGAGGTCAAATTAACATAAAAAATGCAAACATTAAAGGCTAAATTTAACATTATGCCTTTAAAAGCATGATTTAGTTTAAAAAGCTCCTTATTCATCATTATTTTTCCGTATTTCATTATAGATTCGTATCTGTTATTTTTTATATCATGCCTAGAACTACCCATAACCCCTCTCTAACCCTTAAATTGGAGGATAATGCGTTTCAACACACTCAAAATCACGCCCTCCTATACGGACAATAATACAGATACTAATTGAACTAAGACTTAATAACTACTCTTTCAATAATATTATATATACAATAATAAAATGATAAAAGCTATCATATCTGCTATTACAGGTGTTAAAATATCACACCGTAGCTACGAGGTGACCCTCCTATGGCATGTAATCTTATCGTGCCCCAATCCCAGTTTTAATTCTTTTTAAAAAGAACTACTACGTAGACAATTTTTTCATCATGAAAAAAATGAAATAAAATTCCTTAAAAAAAACAAATTAAATGGAGTAGATAGATAATTATATTATATTATGGTACAAATATTATGAGGTGGTCGCGGCGCCTGAACATTGGACCGTCAGAAAAATTGGACCACAGATTAGCACATCACACAAATTCCATAAATTTTGGACCCCGGCTTTTGATGATAACACCATTCTTTGTACAAATATTATTGTGTTTTATTCTAGATTTGGACGTTTATATATAAATATATTTAGAGTGTTTTTTTTCTTCACGTTTTTGTTGATTTTTTTTACAAAAATATTGTGTAAATTTAGGATTAAATTATATTTTATTTTTTATATCTATTTTACGATTTATGTTTGATATTTATGATTATTTTTCAATAATATCGTTTTCAAAATTTAAAATCTGCATTTTGAAAATATAACGTGTTTTACCTTTACATCTAACACTTGTTAGTAGATTAAACCATTTGATTGACGTTTTAGAATGTTGGATGTGAAATTAGATGATATAAAGTTATTTCCAATACCATTTATTATGAAGTATTATTTTCTTCGAGAAACATATCTGACAAGAAATATAATGTAGATTTACATTTTCATTTAGTTTCGGGTTAAATTAATACACATGTGATAATATGTTTATTTTAATATTTTTATAATAGCATAATTTAATTTAATAAATTCAGTAGTTACTATTTGATCAAGACTAAAATTTCAGAATCCGAAAAGTACAATAACTAAAAGTGACTACATTATAATACATGAGTTAAATGATCCCCATATCAAAGATAGACCTCTATGAGATACATTGTGTGGCGATGGTCACATATTTTGAACTGTGACCCGTGACACTAGAGTTTATACTTCCTCATCAAGAATTGCAAAAGCCTTGGCAATATATCTTGAAGCTTCCATTTGCTACCCTGAACCGTATTGTAAAGATCTAATTATTTCTTCTCTCAACTCTACTTTTTGAAATTACCGAAAATGTTGTGCTATAGAGATGGATATTAAGTGTCTCTCGGAGTCAAGGAATCTTTTTCTTTTTTTTGTGAATTATAAGAAGAAGACAAAATCCTAACAATAACGCGACTAATCATATCTGAGACGGTAAACACTTTGACCATCAGGTCAATACACGAAATTCATCTCGATGTAATTTTGAGCAATGATGTGAATGCTATACGAAATAAATGCATTCAAACTAATTGTTGTTATGATTATGTAGAACTCGTGAAATTTCCATTACCTTCGAAAAAAATCCACCACAGCATGAGAGTCTGTCTATGCCGGACCCATTACAGCGACTCTTATCTCGTTTTTGGTTTTCCGCGACTCAGCAATAAAAGCACAAAATTTCATATATTTTTTAAAAAATCCCAGCCGTAGATTTGATTTCACCCAAACAATATTGTTTTAATTTTCTTTTTTAATAAAAATATTTGCCTTCAAAAAATAAAAATAAAAAATATTTTTATTCCAATTAAATGTTTGGCATCATGGTTGTTGGATTGTTGTTTTGGCATTGGTTACACTTGGCAAGGACCTTATATTAATGTCAAATAATTTTAGTTTGTTTTAAAAAATAATCATTTTAGCCCTGCATTTAATTTTTTGAATCTCTCCTCAACGCATAAATAGGAGAATAAAGAGCTTTAGTGCATTCGAACCCACGTCTTCCTGAATTAGTAACATTACTCATACCAATCGAATTAATACTGAATCAAGTTAACTTCTTTTACATTTAAACGTGTTATCTAAAGTTTTTATTTTTTTAGTTTTTTTTTCAAAAATTTATTGTTGTTTTTAATTTTTAATTATAAAATTATTAAAATATTCTCATTTAAATAAATTAAGATAAAATTATTAAAATATTCTCATTTAAATAAATTAAGTTATATTTTTTTTGAATTACGTAACATAAACATTAATTATTTATAATGTTAATTTTAATTAATATATTTATTACGTAGCTTTTTTCACCCACAGATTATATATTTTAATTTTAAAGGTTGGAATAAAAATAGTTAAGGGAAACTTTTTTTTAATTAATTTAAAATATCATAATGTTGTATAAATAATATCAACTGATTACATTGGCATAAAATGATTTTTTTTATAAAACTGGGGGGCCAAAAAGATATTTATCCTTTTTTTTCTTTTTGAAAAAAAAAACCATTTTGCTAAATTATAATCAAGACACCCCCACCAACTCTGCAAGAGCTTTAATTTGCAATAAATCCCACCGTTGGGAAACTAGCCCATCACTGCTTGAAATATATGTAAAAATAATAATAATAATAATAGTAATTTGTTTATTTTATTGTTTGAAAATATTCAATTACTTTCTTAAGATTTAATTAATAAAAATATAATTTTTTTATAAATTTGAGGGAAAAAACAACCATTATACCTTTTTAAAACACAGTAAGATTTTTATTTTATTTTATTGAAGGCAAATATTTTTTATTATTAATATATAAAAATTAAAAATTAAAACAACATTGTTGGGTCAATCAAATCTACAGCTGGAAAGTTTTAAAATTATTTTCTACCAGAATTTAAAATATATATATATATGAAATTTGTGCTTTTATTACTGAGTCGCGGAAAACCAAAAACGAGATAAGAGTTGCTGCTGTGGGTCCGGCATAGACTCTCATGCTCGTGGATTTTTTTTCAAGGTAATGAAATTTTGAGTTTTTCCCTGTCAAATTATGTTAAATTTTACAATAAATTTATTTATGTGCTTCAGGATTGCCCGACAGCTAAGGAAGTATGGATACAAGTGTTTTCATCTGATCAGCAACATTGGTTTTTCTCTAAATCTTTTCGGTCTTGATTTTCTTTTAACCTTTGTTATCACATGAGGTTGCAGGGACGTGACACTATTTGGTTGTGTCTTTTTGAAATAATCACTCGAAAAAACAAGAATTTATTTATTTTTCAGAACATCGCTTGGACGATAATTGAAGTTGTTAAAATCTCTTTTAGTTGGGTTCAACAATATGAATCAAGGTTTTTTTACCAAAATAGGATAGAAAAAAAGAAAATGTTCCAAAATAGGATGCCATACCAATTATTTACGGAAATGGGTTAAATGGGTGGTGCCGCCTCTGCCACCGGCGGCACCTCTGACACTGCCACCTTTGGGTGCCGCCTGTGGCAGACCATCAACCCCCCAATTTTGGTTTTTTGTTTTCAGCAGTTTCTTGAGGGACTAATTAAGCAATTTTTGCAATTTTTAGAGAAGGAGAGGAAAAGGTGCATGCTGCCACAACAACTTTAAATTTGAATAATTGCCTTCTAAGCCTTCCCTATTTATTATTTTATTTTTATTCCCTTCAACTCAAAAGATATTGTGTTTAAACAAATAATTAATCTATTTTTATAGTTAAATAAACCCCTTACTTATGGTTTTTACTTATAAAATTCAAAAACTTGTTGATTAAATTAAATATATATTTTTATTTAATAAATTATTCTCATCAAATTTACAACAATATAAGATGTAAATTAGTTTATATTTTTTAAATAGCTTTATTTTAACTTTACTTTACACAATTAACAATACTTTACTCTTAGGGCACATGTTTGGAAATCGTAAACATTATGATATACATTTTTGCATTCTTCAAATTTCATATATGCATAGATTTAATAGTTATTATTATATTACTAAGAGTAATTGATATTATATTATTAATAATATCTATTTATATATTTAAATTAAATATTACAAATAATTTAGATATTTAAAATTTATATGTCATATATCATTATATTAAATTATTTACTGTTTTTACTTCCCATCATTATTTCTAAAATAGATATTTTAACTTTCAACCGTAATTTTACGATAATAATATTAAACACTTGAAATTAACATATTACACTTTTTTACAACATCTTTTCAAAATGATAAGTATCATTTCTTTTTTTTTCTTTTATGATTTAAAGCTTTATTTGTTTTTAACGTTGAATATCTTATTTATAAAATATTAGTTGTTTAAAAAAAAATAAATAGGGGAATAAAAAGAAAATAATAAATAGGGAGGGCTTAGAAGGTAATTATTCAAATTTAAAGTTGGCTGTGGCAACACTTTTTTTCCTCCCTTTTTCAAAAATTGGAAAAATTGCTTAATTGGTCCCTCAAGAAACTTTGAAAACAAAAACCAAAATTGGGGTTGATAGTCACCACAAAGCGCACCAAAGGTGGCGATGTCGAGAGAGTGCCACCGGGTGTGAGGCGGCACCACCCATTTAACCCATTTCCGTAAATAATTGGTATGGCATCCTATTTTGGAACATTTTCTTTTTTTCTATCCTATTTTGGTAAAAAAACCATGAATCAACTCTCAATGATTTTCAAAACAGTAAGGGTTTCGATTGATTTTTGACGAATCGTTGGTTCACTTATTCACGGATGAGGTAGTGACTACTCCAACTGGGAACGCGTCTATCAGCGGAATGGTTCGAGATCAAGAAGGAAACTGGATTTTGAGGTTTAACCATTACTTGTGACGATGCACGCCTTTTGAAGCTGAATTCTGGAGTATTCTAAATGGAATACTCATTATTCTAAGTAAAGGATACAAACGAGCCACAATTCAATTTGATAATACAGAAGTGATCAAAGCTTTGGCTTATAAGAGGTTGGAAGACTCAGGGTACGATAACTCTTGAGAGCTGAAGGACAATGGTGGTTGCGGCATATATCTAGAGAAGAAAACATAATTGCGGATCGCTTGGCCAAATTGGGTATTACATGGAAGTCAAGTTTATAAATTTTTGATATTATCCCTAATGAAGTCTCATATATTTTTCAACAAGATAGAGCGAGGGGTGCTTTTGATCTTTTTAATATGATGTAATATTATTGTTTTATTTTTCACCAAATTTTAAATTTGAGTGAAATATAAATATCAAAACTAAAATTTAATCTTTCTTATATAATCTTAAAAAATAAAAGGGATTAGATATCTTGGGCCGAACTCCACAAGTGAATCGAGGTTATGATATGTACTTTATAAAATATAATAAAATTTTTAAAAATACAAAAATAAAACTATTGTCACATTTTTAGCCATATTTATTTAATAATTATCCCTTTTTACTTAAAATTTTATTAAAATTTTAATTTTTCATTTAATATTAAAAATTTTAAAAAAATTGAAATGGGGCAGGTAAATGATTGACTTGAATGAGTGAAATCAATGACAGGCTTTAACCAGTGAAGGAAAATAAATGAGAGTTGTCCAACCTTTTGTTTTTGTTTTTATTAATTTTGGGTAAATTGCACTAGTAATCACTTAACTATTAGTAAATTTCTTTTCTGATAATTTAATTATTCATTTTTATATTTTTTGGTCATCCAATTCTCTTGGATTTTGGGGTGTTTTTATTTTTATGTTAGTCTATTGGTGACTAAAAAAGACAAAAATTGAATAATTTAGTGATCATTTTGTAACTTTCATCGTTAGGTAACCAAAAAAGAAATTTACTAATAGTTGAGTGACCAAAAAAAATTTACTAATAGTTAGGTGACTACTAGTGTAATTTACCCTTTTTTTTCTTCCTTTACGATCTAAAACAAGATTTTCATGCTGAAAAGTTCCATTGTGATTTTGGCTCTCCTTTGGGTGCACCTAGACAGGTTTATTTGGTGTTTTCTCTAAAAAATATACAACTAAATTAAAATTTTAGAGGGTTTAATTAAAATTTCTAAAACATTGTAAGGCTTAAGTATATATTTTAAATTTTGGGGAGCCTAAATAATTTTTAAAAAAAATTAAAGGACTTAATGACATTTTCCCAAATTGAATAACTAAGTAAACAAGCTAATTAATGAAAACAATACATTTTATAATCTAATTCAATAATAAAAACAATTTTATAAATAACTAGATTTTCATTTTTAATAAAATTTTATTGTATGAAAAAATTGAAAATATTAAAAAAATTAATTAATTTAATAAATAAACTTTAAAAATAGTTTATTTTTTATTTTTTTAATTTGTATTTTTGTCAAGTCATCTCAAAATAGATTAAAAATTTAATTTTACTGACATGACATACACATGAATTATCACGTGAATGATATGTTAATAATTAATTAATTTTTTTAAGTACAAATTTTTACTACAATAATTTATATTTTACATATACATATAATATGTATTATTAAAAAACTAAAAAACTAAAAAAAATTAATGATTTTAATAATTTTATTTCACATTAGTCTGCAACATGAAAGTATGTTATATGTTACATCTTGCAATAATGTATTTTTATGTGAAAACGTGTTGGAAATCTTATACACCTCAATTGATCTCCCTATATAAAGGGACCATCTCCCTCCATACAAGCCTCACCAACAAACAGTCACCTTTGTATACTTCTTCAGTCTTTTAACCCCAAAATCATACTTTTCTTGAGATTTTCTTTCATTTTCCCGAAAAATTTCATTCTTTTCCTCTTTCCGATTTGACCAATCTCGTTTATTTTCTTTCTTTTTTCCATGCTGAACTTCATTTTCGAAGTTTAAACTGCTTTAAATTAAGTGAAAAGAATCGTTTTTTAAAATTTAATTTTGATTAAAATCTTCCTCTGAAAGACCGGCTGGAGCTTTCGAAGTGTTGGGTAGTATCGTTTTTTTCCCCCGGTTTTAATTGGGTCTTTGGGTTTTTCTTCTGAGAGGGTGGCCGGGGCCTCGGCCCCGGCGGGTTTTGATAACCCCCATTTTTTGAAAACAAATTACATTTTAAATCTTTTTTAGTTTTTTACATAGTCTCGGATTTTGTAATGGGGATGCCGGCCTTGGCTTGCCGTGTAGATTCCGCCGTACCGCCACCTGGCTACTCAGCTTTTACTGCCGGGGAAAACTCCCTTGCCACGGCGGTCCCATTTTCTTCCTCCACCACCACCAGCGCCGCCGCCGTCGACTCTACTAATTCCAACTCAACCCATTGGTCCCCTGCTCATTCCTCTACTCTCTACCGTATCGACAGGTGGGGCGCTCCTTACTTCGCCGTCAATGACTCTGGCAACATCACCGTCCGTCCCCATGGTTCGAGCACTCTATCCCACCAAGAAATCGACTTATTGAAAGTCGTTAAGAAAGTTTCGGATCCGAAATCGGTAGGCGGACTCGGGTTACAGATGCCACTCATCGTTCGGTTCCCCGATGTGTTGAAAAACCGGCTCGAGTCACTTCAATCGGCTTTTGTATCAGCAATTCAAACCCAAGGCTATGAGTCTCGTTACCAAGGCGTTTATCCCGTGAAATGTAACCAAGACCGGTTCGTTGTTGAAGATATAGTCAAATTCGGGACACCTTTCCGGTTCGGTTTAGAAGCCGGGTCAAAACCCGAACTCCTCCTTGCTATGTCTTGCCTTTGTAAAGGAAACCCAGAAGCTTTATTGATCTGTAATGGTTTCAAAGATGCTGAATACATTTCACTTGCTTTACTAGCAAGGAAGTTCCAGTTCAACACAGTGATCGTACTTGAGCAAGAAGAGGAAGTGAAATTGGTTATTGACATAAGCAAAAAGCTTTCGGTTCGACCGGTGATCGGACTTCGAGCTAAGCTAAGAACCAAACACTCGGGTCATTTCGGGTCAACGTCGGGTGAGAAAGGGAAATTCGGGTTAACAACGAACCATATTTTACGGGTCGTTAAAGACTTACATGATTCGGACATGCTTGATTGTTTACAATTATTACACTTCCACATCGGTTCTCAAATCCCTTCCACGGCTTTACTTCAAGATGGTGTCTCCGAAGCTGCACAAATTTATTCGGAATTAACCCGACTTGGCGCTGACATGAAGGTTATCGATATCGGAGGCGGTCTCGGAATCGATTACGACGGTTCAAAATCTGGTAATTCAGATCTTTCCGTATCGTATGGTCTCGAGGAATACGCTTCGACTGTTGTGAATGCGATTCGGGTTGTTTGTGATCGTAAATCGGTCAAACATCCGATTATTTGTAGCGAAAGTGGGAGAGCTATTGTTTCCCATCATTCGATTTTGATATTCGAGGCCATGTCTACAACTGATACGGCACCATCGATGAACCAAATTAACCTTCCTTTTATCGAGCTGTCCGAGGATGCTCGTAGTGACTATTGGAACATGAGTGATGCAGTAATGAGACATGACAATGAGACATGTTTGTTTTATGCTGATCAGTTGAAACAAAGATGTGTCGAACAATTTAAGGAAGGGAGTTTGGGGATCGAACAGTTAGCTGCTGTAGATGGGTTATTCGATTTGGTTACGAAAATTATTGTCGGAACTGAACCTGTCAGGACATACCTCGTAAACCTTTCGATTTTCACTTCGATCCCGGATTTTTGGAGTATTGGTCAAATTTTCCCTATCGTCCCCATTCATCGTTTGGATCAAAAGCCGGAAGTGAAGGCTATTTTGTCGGATTTAACTTGCGATAGTGATGGGAAGATCGATAAGTTCATTGGAGGTGAAGCCAACCTGCCTTTACACAAGCCGGGTAATGGCCAGTACTATTTAGGGATGTTCTTGGGCGGGGCTTATCAAGAAGCTCTCGGCGGTGTCCACAACCTATTCGGCAGTCCGAGTGTTGTTACTGTCTTGCAAAGTGACGGTCCACATAGCTTCGCAATAACACATGCAATGCCCGGCCCATCATGCGCGGACGTCCTTCAAGTCATGCAACACGAACCCAAACTCATGTTCGAAACCCTCAAGCACCGTGCCGAAGAATTTTGCGGCATTGATGCTGGTAGTTGTTTAGCTAGCATGGTTGCTCGTTCTTTCCACAACATGCCTTATCTCGAACCAGGATCTTCGTGTTCGTTAACCGCCATGAATAACGGTGGCTTTTATTATTGTAACGAGGAAGATTATTATGCGGGTTCAGAAACTGGGGCTAATGAGGACGAGCACTGGCCCTATTGCTTCGCTTGAGGCAACAGTTGTTTCACTAATTGCTTTGTTGTATGTGTTTTAATGTCTGGTCGTTTTTAATTATGTATTCCCATTTTGCAGTGCGTTTATTGTCTTTGTTTTATTGTTTCTTTGATGAAGACTTATCTCAGTTTTAGCTTAAGATTTTAGATTGTTTTTTTTTTACTATTTTAATTTCGGATTAAGATTCACTCCATTAATTTTTCATGGCCAAAAAAAGGCATTAGACTGATTAGGCTAAAATTTAGTACAAACCAATTGAACCAGTTTTACATCCATAGAACAAAAAAAAAAAAAAAAAAATCACAATAAACCTAAATTTTTTAAATAAAAAAATAGAATCTAAAACTTACACAAATAATGATTGAGTCTTAGTTTGATTGGTATTGGTATTATTACCAGTGCGCTGAAGTGTATTATGCTCCTATCTAAGAGTTTGAGAGGAGCTATGGGTAATTTTAAGCATTATATCAAAAAAAAAATCCACTAATAGTATACCAAATAATTTTTTATATTTATTTATTCTATTTTTATCTATATATTCATGCATATACATACATAAATACATATAGTGGTGATGAAATGACCAGAAAAAATTAGGTCATATTTTTGCTTTCACATGCAATCATAGGCCACATTTAGGAATCTTCAATCTCTATCTTTTTTCACTAGGATTTCTTTTATTCTTTGGTTCACCATTTCAACATTTTTTTTTAATATTAAAGTTTCGGAATTTAGAATTTGTTTTTATTTGATTTAGAGATAATTACATCATACATCCTCAAACTATAATCTTCATTCTAAATTGATTTCAAATTTTAAAACATTTTAATTTCAACCCAAAACTTTTGAGGTTATATCAATAAAGTCCTTCTATTACTAAAATCGTTAATTTAGCCGTTAAATGATATGAAAAATCTTATGTAGTATAGATGTAGGATAGTTTAAAATGAAAATTTTATAGAGTGAATATTGTAAAAATATTAGTTTTGAGGTTTTCAAAACTTTTACAAAAGTTTTTTTTCATTCACTCTCCCTCTCTCTCTCTATCTCTCTTTTACTTTATTTTTAGTTTTAACATTTAAAAGGACCCATTTACCCAAAAAGGCCCATTTCTAACAGAATTTACAGAAATGGGCCAAATTAAACAATATTTACGGAAAAAGGCCAGTTTTGGCAAAACGCGCCTACGTGGCCGCGTTTAAGGGGAGAATTTCCAGCAAAGCGCTCCCCTAGGGGCGCGCTTTGCTGGCACCAACAACTTTTTTTTTACCGTTGGGGGGTCCAACGGTCAAAAAAAAATAACCCCCCCCCCCCATTTTCTTATATTTCACACATAATTTCTTCATGGGCTAAACACTAACCCTAAAAACCCTAAAAAACCATAGGGACTAAATATGCAAATAACCCTAGATATAAAACATGGAGTAAAGAGCGCCCATCGGAGAGCGCTTTGTGCCACGTCATCAAAATGCGTCCACGTAGGCGTGATTTGTTGACGTGGCACACGCCGCTTCCCAAGCGCTTTCTGTCGAAATTTTCCCTTAAACGCGCCACGTACGTAGGCGCGTTTTGCCAAAACTGGCCCTTTCCGTAAATATTGTTTAATTTGGCCCATTTCCGTAATTTCTTTTAGAAATGGGCCTTTTTGGGTAAATGTGTTATTTAAAAGTTATGCGGTAAAGTTTTGCTTTTTTATTTAATTTTTCGTTTTAAATTATGTTACACAGGAGTTGACGTGTTATTTAAGGTTAAATTAACAATTTTAATAATATGACATGATTGATTTAACATCGATAGTTTAGGATGTAATTAGAATGTTTTGAATTTTGAGGACCAATTTAAAATGAATGTCATAATTTAGAGATGTCTAGTATAATTAACTCTTTGACTTACTATTTTAACTAATATTTTTAAGGTTTCAAGGGTTTTTTACTTTTAATTCACCATTTCACAATTATCATTTCAAGGCGTGATTTTAATTTTTTTTATAATTGGAGGAGGAGAATGTGACTACTTGAAACCGAACCCAATTTTTCATATCTACAACATAATACTCTAATCACGAGCCAAAAAATCTTTTTAATTTGTCAAAATTCATTTATTACATTGTCCTCAACTTCATCCTTCTAAGAAACAATACAATTGTTTCATTCTAAAAAAACAAAAAAAACAAACAAATCAATAATATTTATATATGTATATATATATATATATATATATAAAGACATGAGTTCAATGTTGTTCAAATTTTAAGAGATAGAGCCAAAAATTGAAAAGACAGGGGCCAAATTAATCAATTTTACAATTTTGCCAAAAACAATGACATGAATCTTATCCCCTAAAAAAACCCAATGCCAAAGTATATTTTTTAATACAAATCACAATTTTCTAAAACATTTTGAGTTTTTGAATAAAAAAATAAAATATTTATTTTAGATATGTATTGTAAAAAAGCCAATTTAGCAATTATTCTCCTTTTTTAATTAAATTTGCCCCTTAATCTTTTTAAAAGAGTCGAATTTAACCATCAACTTTTCAAAAAAAGTGTAAAACTACTGTTTTTTAACAGAATTGCTGATTAAAACGATAAGTTTTCAAATAAAGCAACCCACATGGCAATCCTTGAGTACTTCATTTTTTTTAAATTTCTATGAACTTTTATATACTTTTCTATTTTTGAATTTTCATAATTTTTAAATATTTTTTTACGTGAAGTATAGAAAAATAGCATCATATCAACATGAAGTACATGTAGATTGTCATGCAGGTTATCATGCCAAAATCATGAAAAACAATTAATGTTTAGTTGGCATTTTCATTAAAAATAAGTGATTTGACTCTTTTTGAAAGATTAATAGTCAAAATTAGCTAAAAAAAGGAATAGCAATCAAATTGACAAAAAAATATAAACATTGAGGGCTATATTTATTATTATGCCTTTAAAAGCAAGGTTTAGTTTTTTAAAAGGGTTGATTTTCCATTGTTTTTTTTTTTTTGTTTGTTTGAACTCATGCCTTAGTCTTATGTACACTAACTTCTTAAGTGAAAAAATATATTGATTTGTTTTCTATAACATGTTATTACTTTTTTACTCTTTTAATAGTTATATATATATAATGATAAAATGGTAATTTCATGTAATGGAGAGTAAGACAGATTGAAACAAGTAATTACTATAATCACTCTACACTCACAGACCAAAAAGAAAAAAATCACTCACCCTCGGTACTTGTCAAAAGAAATCCACAAGTAGATAGATTTGATATCTTTTTGGGGAGGAGCATAGCTAGGGGCTGACAGGGCCCGACTTCCCTAAAATGGAAAATTTTTTATTTAGTACAGATAAAATTGCACTTTGACTCCCCTAGAAATGATAAAAATTTGATTTAATCATTTAAAAATTATAAAGATACATGTTATTAAAATAGTGAAATTATATTTTTACTATTATAAAAATCATAATTTAATTGTCATCCCTAAAAAAATTTTTAACTTCACCCCTGATTTTGGGTGTTTAGAACACCAATAGTGAGGCACTTCATTGCATATACACACACCTAAGATATGAATTATTATTTTTTATAAAAAATAATAGTTATATATTTTAATACTATTATATTATTTATTTTTAAGTCCAATATTCCTGACAGTCCAATGTCAAGGCGCCGCGACCACCTCATAATACTTGTATTCAGGGGCGAAGCTAGGACAATTTTTTAGGGGGGCCGGATGAAATTTTAATTTTTTATAGTTTATATATTTCTAATTTGTAAAGGATTAAATCGAATTTTTATAATTTTAGGGGGGCCAAAGTGCAATTTTACCTTTACTAATTTAAAATTTTAAAAAAATTTCAAGGGTCTAAATAGCAATTTTACCTTTTAGGGGGGCCGGGGCCATGCCAGCCCCCCTAGCTTCGCCCCTGCTTGTATTGTAATATATATTGGCTTAATGACAAATTTGGCCAGTAAAGTTTGCAAGGTTTATCAAAATGGCACTAATTGTATTTTTGAGCCCTTTTTTTGTCATCAATTTTTGTTCTTTTTTTTATCTATTTTTTCTAACGGTTTTAATGAAAGTACCGTTAAAAAAGTTAACGGGAATGATGTAGAATTTCATATGTGGAATATTTTTAATAAGATGTAATTTATTACTTCGATAACCCAATAAGATAATTGCATGTGAAAAATAATAAAATAAATAAATAATTCATTAAATTAAAAAATAACTCTTGATTTAAATAAAATAAATGTAATTATCTAAAAAAATTAACTCAATAGAAAAACTTCTCAATAAACAAACGTATGAAAGATTGAAACCTTAAATTTATTCATTAAATCTGTTAGAAAATACAGTTTGAAAAAAAAAATCAAAGGTTGATAGCAACAAAAGGCTTAAAAATATAATTATGACCATTTTGACAAAATATGTAAATTTTAATGGCTAAATTTGTCATTAAACCTATATATTATAATCTATCTACTCTTATCATTTATTTGGATCGATTTTTTATTTTTTTCTCAGCCATACGATTGGATGGGCTGGCATTGAGAAAGATAAAAGGTCAAATTAGTAATATCCAGATTTTTGCACGACCTTGTAAAATTCTTACTACAAAAAAAAAAAGTGGAATAAAAATTTAACTAATATATTGAAAATAATAAAAATTGGAGGGTTAAAGTGCAATTTTATCATTATACTAATTTGTGATTTCATAAAATTGAAGGGACTATATAAAGAATTTTCCAAATAAACCAGGCTAGGTGCATCCAAAGGAGAGCCAAAATCCAACGGCAACATGAAAATCTTTAAAATTTGTCATTAAGTCCTTTAAAATTTAGTTAGTTGTTTACTTAGTTATTCAATTTTGAAAAATTTTCATTAAGACTTTTTAATTTTTTAAAATTTTATTTAGGCTCTCCAAAATTTTAAAAAGTTCTAATTAAGCCCTAAAAGAGTTTTATAAATTTAACTAAACCATCTAAAATTTTCGAAAATTCTCATTAACATTTTCAAAAATTAAAAAAAAAAAACTAACTAGACCCCTATTTTTTTTTTATAAAAAAAAACTCATTAAACACCAAAATTTTAAAAAAATAATTAGACCCTCAAAATTTATAAATTTTTTAATTTAACCATTCAAACTTAATACCACGTTCCACCACTAACTTGTAATAATTTATTCTAATTTGAAATGTTGATATAAGTTGTACTAACTTAATTTTACATTTTAAAAAATATAACTAGCCAGGTGCACACAAAGGAGAGCCAAAATCCAAGAAAAAAGTTTTCTAACATAAATTATTTTGGATAAACTACAATAGAGGTCATTCAATTATGATTTTTTTTTTTGTCATCTAACTATGAAAAATTACAAAATAGTTGTTCAACTATTCAATTTTGTTTGCCCAAATAGTCCGATTTTTCCTCCACGACGATAAGGAACTAAAAGATCAACTACTTTAATTCATATTTCAAAAATAGATAATTTTGTATCAAATTGTATGAAAGCGGGCGCGAATTTATGAAGAGGGGATGTTGTGCGAGTATCTACAGGACCTAAATTATCAACGGGCTTCCCAAGCACGTTAAAAATTCATCCTAGGGTCACTCCACTAATTGAAACACTTAAAGGAGCTCCCATGTCAATCACTTCCATTCCTCTCATTATACCATCTGTAGCGCTCATAGCTACAGCTCTAACTAGATTATTTCCTAATAATTGTTGTACCTCACAAGTTACATTAATTTGTTTATCGGCAGTATCGTAACCTTTAACTACTAGGGCGTTGTAAATATTAGGCATCTTGCCCGGGAGAAAGGCTACATCTAGTACTGGACCGATGATTTGAGAAATTTAGTCACTAACAGACTAACGTAAAAATGGAAACATCCAAAAGTTCAAGATAGTTAGATGACCAAAAAAGATAAAATTAAATAATTGAACAATCATTTTGCAACTTTTCATAATTAAGTGACTGCTAGTATAATTTACTCAAATAATTCTTCTTTAGAGAAAACACCAAATAAACCTGGCCAGGTGCACCCAAAGGAGAGCCAAAATCACAATGGAACTTTCCTTCACTGATTAAAGCCTGTCCCATTTCATTTTTTTATTTTTAATATTAAATAAAATTTAAATATTTAATAAATTTATGTAAAAGTAAGATTATTATTTAATAAATAGAGAAAAATGTGACAACTGATTTATTTTTGTATTTTTAATTTTTAATTTTTTAATGAAAAAAATGAATCCTTTTACTAAATTTTTTGGGACACATATCACATCTTCAAAATTGGAGTCCAAAGTAGGTGTGAAGGGCCTAAAATGGGAAATTTCTACTTTAAACCCCAACATTCTTAAAATCATAAGTGAATTTATGGTAAAATTATAGTTTAACCCCTTAAAAATGTTAAAATTTTAATTTAATCCTTTTGAAAACCCTAAAAATAATAGCTAATGTAAAGGTGAAATTATATTTTCACTCTAATGAAATTATAGAATTTAATCTTGACCCGCTTAAAATTATATTTTCATTCTCAGTTATTTAATTACTAAAACACCCTCTCATATACAATTTAAGTTATATTTTTATCAGAGTATTTTTGTCTTTTTAATATAATAAATCAATAAAAATTTAATCATAATAAGATTTGAACCTAGAACATCTTGCATGATAAAATATAATAATTTTATCATTATAATCAAAGCATCAAACAATTTTTATGTAAATTTTTAATAAATATATTTATTTCATAATTATATTTCACCCACTTCGTGAATGTATGTGTATTTTTATCCCTAACAATTAGATTCAAATCTCTTTTGAAAAATTGAAAATTATAACTTAAATAAAAATAAAATTCAATTCGGCTCGAATAATTTTAAATTTTTAACTTTAAACTGCAAATCAGATCAAACAAAAAAATTTAAAGGTAAATTACACTCGAAGCCATTAAATTATTAATAAATTTACATTTTGATTTTGGTTCGTAGATTCATGACTTTCAATGCTGTTTTGATTGGTGCAGGCGGTACGAATAGAGAAGACTATACAACAACGATTTTGACAGCTCAATGACTTAAATGAAAATTTTTAAATAATTTAATGACCATTTTGTAAATTATTGAAGTTGAGTGATCAAAACATGAATTTACCCTAATTTAAATACCAACTTAACCGAAACTGAATCATGTTTAATGAATCTATCTAAAACCAAACTCAACATTACAATTTTAAATCAATTTCCGATGATTTGCAATTTTTTAACTATGTTTCGTACAACCAGTGATTGGCCTCCGACCTAAGCTAAGAACCAAACACTCGGGTCATTTCGGGTCAACATCGGGCGAGAAAGGGAAATTCGGGTTAACAACGGGCCAAATGTTATAGGTCGTTAAAGACTTAGGGTGGGTTTGGATGGGCGATTGAGTGCGGTGCGGTGCGTTTAGCTTACTTTTTATCTCACGCTACAGTATCGCTACAGTATCTAATCTCACCGCCACTGTTGTTTTTATACTAACCGCAGATAAACGCACCGCCCATCCAAACCCACCCTTACATGGTTTAGACATGCTTGATTGCTTACAATTATTACACTTTCATATTGGTTCTCAAATCCCTTCCATGTCTTTACTTCAAGATGGTGTCTCCGGAGCCGCACAAATTTATTCGGAATTAACCCGACTTGGCACCAACATGAAGGTTATCGATATCGGAAGTGGTCCCAAGATCGATTAAGAAGGTTCAAAATCCGGTAATTCGGATCTTTCCATATCGTATGATCTCGAAGAATACGCTTCTAGTGTTGTGAATGCGATTTGAGTTGTTTGTGATCATAAATCGATCAAACATCCGATTATTTGTAGCGAAAGTGGGAGAGCCATTGTTTCTCACCATTTGATTTTGATATTCAAGGCAAAGTCTACAACCGATACAACACCATTGATGAACCAAATTAACCTTCCTTTTATCGAGCTGTCCGAGGATGATCGTACTGATTATTGCAACATGAGTGATGCAACAACGAGTCAACGAGACATGTTTGTTTTATGCTAAACAGTTGAAACAAAGATGTGTCGAACAGTTTAAAGAAAGGAGTTTGGGGATCAAACACTTAGATGTTGTCGATGGATTATTCGACTTGGTTCCAAAAATGATTGTGGGATCTGAACCTGCTAGGACATATTTGGTGAACATTTCGATTTTCACTTCGATCTCGGATTTTTGGAGCGTTGCTCAGATTTTTCCTATTGTCCCCATTCATCGATTGGACCAAATGCCCGAAGTGAAGGCTATTTTGTCAGATTTCACTTGTGATAATGATGGGAAGATCGATAAGTTCATTGGAGTTGAAACCAGCTTGCCTTTACACAAGCCGGGTAATGGCTAGTACTATTTAGGGAGGTTCTTGGGCGGGGCTTATGAGGACACTCTTGGTGGTGTCCACAACCTATTCGGCGGGCTAAGTGATGTTGTAGTATTGCAAAGCAACAATCCACATAGCTTCGCAATAACACGTGCAATGCCCGGCCCATCATGCGCGTACGTCCTCCGTGACATGCAACATGAACCCGAACTCATGTTCGAAACCCTCAAGCACCGTGCTGAAGAATTTTGCAACATTGACGACGATACTTCTTTAGCTAACACCGTCGCTCGTTCTTTCCACAACATGCCTTATCTCAAATCAGGATCTTCGCGTTCGTTGACCGCCATGAATAACAGTGTCTTTTATTATTGCAACGAGGAAGATTATTATGCTGGTTCGGAAACTGGGGCTAGTGCGGACGAGCACTGGTCCTATTGCTTCGCTTGAGTCAAGAGTGGTGGTTTTGTAGCTTCACGGTGAGAAACCATGCACTAAAGTATCCGGATTCAATTGAATTAGTACGGTAATTTGTCTACATTCTTTTTGGACATAACTTTTTTTTTAAACCAAAAAAAAGTAATTGTAGAGTTTTTAACTTCAAAATAATAATATGATAATACAATATTTTAAAAAATTTAAAAATTTAAGTTAAAAAAATAACACATCAAGAATGAACATAAACAATTATACAATCATGTTCATCTAAACATGAACATCAATTTATCCTATTTTGGTTATAACTTTTTATAGATTTCACATATATATATTTTTAATTTGTTTTTTTTTTATTAATGTTTATCATGTTTCATAATTCGAGTCTTTCACTTAGCATTATGTTATTGGCTGTGAATATCGCATTGTTACATTTTAATGACATTATCAAAATGTATGATGGATTCCAAACCTAAATATCAATTAGGGGAAAATAATTGGTTTAATCGATCGGTTAACCGGCCTTGAATTATTGGGTTGAGTTTATATGATTATATATTTATTATATATTATAAAATATAAATATATTTAAAATAATATAAAATAAATCAATTTTTTCGATTTCAGTTCTGAGATTTAAAAATTGATAACTAACTGAGTTAATTAATTAAACTAATGTCAAAACCAACCAACCCGTCCCATCAAACTAAACCGAAAAATTAAATAGATCAATTTTTTCGATTAAAACCAAAAATCGCACTCTCAATTAGAATAATTTGGACAAATTCGAGAGACAAAATCGAAGCGGAGAATCCATTGGTAGGAGTAAAAGTTGAAAATTGAAAATTGAAATACCCTTCTTCTTGAGTTTTGCCATTTTGATTCAGTGGGCCTCTAAAGTAAGCCCAAAGTCTAATATTAGAGATTTTGCTTTGGGCCTATTTCCAAAACATAATAATCTTTTATGGACTACTCGGTCCAAAGAAAATTTTCTTTTCTCAGTAATTGGCCCAAATTAGACACGTGGCTGAATATTAATGGTAATAAGTAAAAACCTTAAGATAAACTGCATCATAGACGATTCTACTCTCCCCCATATTACGTGATCTTTTCATCTTCTCCACTCTTCTATTTTTGCTTCAGCGATCAAATTTACCTCTTAAAGACGTCGCTTATTCTCAGGTTTTTTTTATTATTTAAATCAATTAATTAATTTTCTTCCATTTATGCTTTTTTATCTGTTTGAATGGTTTTTTTATTTAGATCTATTCAATTTTGCCCTATTTTTTTACGCTCTTAAACCCTAAATTCGGACCCCTTTTTTTCCCTTTTCGTTGACGGACGGAATTTACTGATTAGCAACTGAAATAAGAAGGGGAAAAGTTTGAATCCTTGTTAAAAAATTCGTTCTTTTCCATTCAGAGTTTCTTTCCTTTTTTCTAAATGATGCACTTTTGATTCTAAAATAGAAGGAATTGTGAAAATTGTGCAAATTAGTAACTTTTTTTTTTTTTTACATTTTTAAAATTTTAGTGAATTAAGTTATATATATTAATTTGAATGATCTTATCTTTTTCTTGTAGGGAACTTGAACAATAAGTTATCTGATTTGACCGTTTTACAAACAATACAAGATGGTGAGTTTTACATTCTTTTTCCACCATTATTTGGATTATCTAGTTTTAATGAATGCTTATGGGGTGATTTCAATTGTTATTAAACTCAGCCTGTAACTTTGAAGTTTGGGTTACAATGGATATGAGATGACAGTACATGGTAGTCATTTTTAATTCTCTATGTCGCTCGATTTCGCAGTTTTTTGATGGGTACGGTTATCATGGGACATCATTTGAGCAGAGTTACCGATGTTACCCGGCATCTTTCATCGAGAAGGTTTGAAAAAATGGATTGTTATTTTTGTATGTTTCAATATCTCGATTTGTTACGTATGTGGTCAATGATTATGGCATGTGGTTGTGATCATTTATTCTTTTTTTTGTTGTTTTACTGCAGCCGCAAATCGAAAGTGGTGATAAAAGTAAGTTTTTAAGACCTATGGTTTATGGCAATATGTTCCCTTTTTATTTATGTGCAAGTTCCTAATGTGTACTTCTTTTTCATTGTTGTTTCAGTTATAATGCCTCCGTCGGCTCTTGATCGCTTAGGTTTGTTGTTTTAGTCGTGGTATTAAATTTGTGTAATTTGTTGTTTCAGATTGTATTTGTCCCTTTTTACTCAAAAAAATGAGCAAATTAATCCCTATATCTTAAATCAAAGAGCAAACTATTCCTTTTTGTTAAAATTTTCATCCATTTATACTTTAAAAATTGGTGTGCTTGACCGAAAAACCAGACATTTACACATGACGTGTCATGTGTTCCTCGTTTTGATGTAGAAAGAGCAGCTTTTGACAGTAGAGATGGATGATATTTTTAACAGGACTAGTTTGCTCATTTTTTTTAGTAGAGGGGCAAAATGCAATCTGACTCCTACTATTAGTGCCTCCATGGTTCTGTATCAATTAGTGTTGGTTCTTCCTAAGTCATATGGAATGCTAATGTGTTAATAAAATTATGCAGCATCTCTGCATATTGATTATCCAATGTTATTTGAGCTTCGGAACGATGCTGCCGAGCGTGTCTCTCATTGTGGAGTACTGGAGTTTATTGCAGAAGAAGGCATGATCTATATGCCATATTGGGTAGGCAATGCATCTTTCGGTGTATTTATGCTTCGAGTTAGGAGTATTTGCATATTGCTTTTGGTCTGCCTAGATCTAAGAAATCTACTTATCTGATTCGCACCGTTTTGTTTTTTAATGGTTTTCGTGTAGATGATGGAGAATTTGGTCCTACAAGAGGGAGATATCGTGAGGGTGAAAAATGTAACTCTTCCAAAGGGAACCTATGTTAAATTACAACCCCACACGAAGGACTTTTTGGATATCTCAAACCCAAAAGCTATGTGAGTTGGTTATTTTTTGAAAAACATTCATGCTTGATTCTTTGATGTTTGATGTTCAGCTAAGAAGTCAGTTTTCAAACTCGAGACATATGTTATCATCGATTCATATACCGTTCATAGATGTTGGCAATGTTTTGTAATTCAGCTTCGTGTGAGCCAAACAAATTTCTGTGTTCAGTGATGTAGATTATTGAATCTTTTTCCCGGTTTCATCCTTATAGATGATTTAGGAACACGGGTCCTTGAATCTGTTTCTGTTGATTTAAGTGTCTCACTTTTCATTTATTGGGCAGCTTGGAGACAACACTGAGGAATTATTCCTGTTTAACCACCGGGGATAGTATTATGGTGGCATATAATAATAAAAAGTATTACATAGATATCATTGAGACGAAGCCATCCAATGCAATAAGTATCATCGAGACAGACTGTGAGGTGGATTTTGCTCCTCCCCTGGATTACAAGGAGCCGGAACGGCCTGCTGCACCAACTTCTTCGAACAGAGCGTCGTCTCAAGGTGAAATGAACGTTAACAAATTGCGCTTAACCTTCATTATCCATACTGTTTATAGTAGAGCCGATTTTTCTCCTGTTTTCTTATGCTCGTAATCTTCTTTGTTCGTTCAGTTGAAGAAGCTCCTGCTGAGGCTGAACCAAGGTTCAGCGCCTTTACTGGTACGGGAAGACGCTTGGATGGGAAGCCTCTGAAGCAGCAGTCTCCACCAGCTTCTTCGTCCGGGTCAAAAGACAAAGGACCTGCTATTTCTAATGGGAATAATACCCGACCTTATTCGGGATCTAGTTCACAAGCTACTGCAGGCCAGGCTCAAGGGAAACTCGTATTCGGATCACATGTCAACCGTTCTAAGGATACAAAACAGGTACTCATCATTTCCGCATGATCTTTCTTTTGCCAATTTGCTTTACCGTTACCCATCCTATCTTTACCGTTATTCATCTAATTTTGCAGGAATCCGCAAAAGAGACTAAATCGGAGCAGCCTGAAAAGAAGGAAGAGCCGAAGTTCCAGCCATTTACAGGGAAGAAATACTCTTTAAAGGGTTGATTATATTCATCCACAATTCATTTACCGTGCCTTGTTTTGATACAGGAAAACACCGTAACCATACTTTGTGGACATAGTATTATTGAAAAACTGAACTGTAGGGTCTCGTGTCAAACGAAGTGATTCCGTTGTGAATTTTAAAATATTTCAAAGAACAGAAAGAGAGGATTCTACATGCTAGTATTTTGCATTTTCATTTGATAATTTTAGAACCTTTTATCTTCTATTATTTGATGGTATAGGCTGTTGATTTCTGGAGTTCCATTATCTAACTTCGGTAGGTATACAGTATACTCCTCCTCCGAAGTTTTTTCGTATGTTTGGGACCCTGTTTTATACCCATGAACTAAATATGTATCGAAACAGATCCGGGGTAACACAGTTCAAACAACCCCACCTATTGTGGCATATGATATAGTACCACATGATTCGTGGCGAATTGCACTGGATATATACACTATTAGAGCTGTTGATGGTCAGGTCGGGATGATATTGGTATTGATATACTTAAATTATGAGCTTAAAATGTAAATGGTTAATCCAAATTTTTTAGTTGGTTTTTTTTTTAAATATTTATATTATATTTAATTTAATATTTAATATTTAATATTTTAACATATTTTTATTTATTAAAATTTTATAGATAGTAATTGAACATTTTTTTTAATATTTACATTAGGGTAAACTATCAAAATAGTAACTTTTATTTGTCTTAGGTTACATTTTAGTTACTTACATTTAAAATGTTATGTTTTGGTCACTTGTGTTATCGTTTTATTATATTTTGATCATTGAGTTGTTAACTGATGTTAGTGGTGTAACGGTAATTTGATGTTGCCCGTTATTTCATTATATTAGACTAAAATTTTAGGTCAAATTGCACGGCTAGTCCTTGTACTTGTATTTTTTTTAGCAATTTTTTTTCTTTATTTTTCTTCTTTTCTTCTACTCCTTTATTTTTTTCTCTTCTCATATTCTTCAATGCAGAAGCATGATCTTTGCCCCACCAAATAAACGAAGTATTGTTTCTTTCCCATATTCCTAAATTAAATTTTACTCAAAATCGAATACCAATCATTCTTAATCAAATCTCGATTTGAGTATAACCTAATTTTGAAACTGAAACTAGATCTAACTAATCAATATAAAAAAATCACATCCTTAATCAAATCTAAACATAAATTGAATTATTTACACTCAAAACAATTTTTTTTCCTTTTCCAAATTTTGACAGAATCGTGTAGATTGTTCCTTTCCTTTTCTTTTATTTTCTGATGAACAAAATTAAGTAAACAATAAAATTGATCTAAACCTTTTTGGATATTCCCAAGCAAGCTTGATTGGAAGTCGAGCATGGAACCAAATTGGTTTGGGTAAAGTTGAGGGTAAGTTTTGTATGGTGGTCATTTTAGTCATTGAGAGTGTCAAGCTCGTTTAAAGAATTCGTGAAACAACGTAGTTTCGAGAGGGCGTGAATGTTGTAGGTAAGGTAGATAAAGTGGTCATGGGGATTGGTTAGGAGGTTGAGGGAATGAGCTCATGAAACTCTGTTGAGGTGGACTGCCATAAGTCACGACTGACGAGGTCTTTGAGTGAGGCGAGCTTGTGGACTAGGTCATTGAGAGATCCGAATTGGCCTGTCAAAACGACAGTGGATGATGAGGATTTGTAATTGTAGGGTGAGAAAGCGCGAAGTAAGTTTTATTTTGGTTCCAGCTTTTGCCTTTTCTTGTTTCAGAAACATAAAAAAGTTATGTTAAAAGAAAAGGAAAACATAGAAAAATTACGGTAAAAGAAATAGAGAACAAAGAAAAACAGAGGGAGAAGCAAAAGTGAATGGAAAAAAATAAAAATAAAAAGAACATAAAAGAAAAAAATTAAATTGCTCAAAACGAAAAAAATATAGGAACCAATTGTATAATTTAACCTAATATTTTCGTTTGAAATGATTATTTAACGTGCCATGTCAGCTTACCGTTATACGGTTAACGAAAATTAACAGTTCAGTGAGCAAAATATAACAAAACGATAACGTAAGTGATTAAAACATAACATTTCAAACATAAGTAACCAAAATGTAACCAAAGACAAAAAAAAGTTACTATTTTAGTAATTTACCCTTTACATTATAGTTATATATTATTATAGGTTTAGTCGTTGTGTTATAAATTATATAATATATAAATAACAGTGACTGTACTTGGAAGGTTACTCTATTATAGGAACTTGATTAAATTAGTCTTTCTACTATTAAATAGATCAATTTAATCTTTGCACTATGAAAAAGAATCAGATATAGTCAAAATGGAAGAGTTAACATTTACTAATATTTTTAAAGTTTTTATGGTTTTATAAATTGAATATTTTATATGGAATTAAACAACAACTGAAAAAAAAAATAATTTTTAAAGACATTTTTATATCGTAAATGTTGAATTTATTATAATTTGAACTTATTTGTTTCTTTTTAATAGTATAGGTAGTATAGGGACTAAATTTATCCATTTAATAATAGAGAGACTAATTTAATCCGGTACTATAACTTAACATATGTTATTATAAACATAGAAGACGGGTTGGATTAGGTTGGGCCTTAAATGTTTAAGCCCAATATTGGCTCGTATTTGAAATGGGTCTAATTTTTTGCCCTAATCCATTTTTCGGACATAATATTTTTTTCTTGAATTTTCTCAAATTTCAAGCTAATCTTTAAGCTTTGACAAATAACCCGACTCATGATTCCAATGACAGCTGAGGGGATTGTGCAGTGGAGGAGCTTCAGGGCCTTGTCCTTGAATTCAGCACCAGCAGCAACCATGCTAGGCTTCGAGAGGATGGCCTCGACATCACATTATTCTCAGCAAGGTAGAAGAAAACCTCGGGCAATACCTTCTAGGCTACTTTGAAAGTCCTATCCATTCCAAGGTCACCATCAAGCAAGATTTCTAGTTCCACAATTGGCTCCAACCCTGAACCCACTGTCCTGTAAAAGATTTATATTATGATTGCATGTGTTTATCACAATTACAAACATAATGAATGTTGTTGTGATTCTAGCATACAGTATGCTTGATCAATAAAAGAAAGTACGGCATAATATAATTTTCGGCTATGAATTTGGTAATTAGGTTCGCGTTCGATATATGTATTTTCGTTTGTCCACTTTAGTCATTAAATTTGGGTTCTATCAAGATTTGATAACGTGACCAATGTTACTAGAATAAAATCAAGTAAAAATAATTTTTTTAATAGAAATTTACAATTTTTGTATTTTTTTTCAAGAGGGACTAATTTACTCGTTTTCAAGATTGATAGTAACCCAAAAATTATTTATACCAATTTATTATTCGGCTTATTCAAATTGTAAATTTTAACACCCTAAATTTGAAAAATCAATTTATTTATTTGAATTAATTCATATAAGTGAATACCTCAACTCAATTAATTCGAAATTTGAATTTGAGAATTCAGATATTCTTCTGCTTCGGTGTTTAGGCCTTTGGATAGAACATGACACGAGATTTTACTTACACGCAAAATTCATATTTACGGATAATTAGGTGCTAATCATTCACTAGATTTCTATTTTAGTTAATAGGGTTAACTACGTGCAATGTTACTAAATTATTAATAAGTTTATATTTTAGTTACCCAACTTCAAAAAGTTACAAAATAGTCATGAAACTATTCAAAAGTTTTTATTTAAGTCACTGAGCTGTTAAGTTTTTCTTTTTAAAGTCCGGCGAGCGAGCTCTAAATGATGATACGATGGATCAGTACCCATCAACGAATAAAACAACATACCTCAGATCTAAGTCAATCCGACAGTCAAAGTCTGATATTGAAGAAGAAAACTGTTTGGATTTTGATTTGCAGATTCATGACATTCAAAGCTGTTTCATACAAAAAATGAACTATAGAAGGGAAGGGGAAGAAGAGCACCATACAACAACGATTTAACAACCCAATAACTTAAATGAAAATTTTAAAATAATTAAATGACCATTTTATAACTTTTTAAAGTTAAATGACTAAAACGTAAACTTACTAATAATTTAACGATACTGAAAATAATTTACCCTAATATTAATCTTTTGACCTTTTGGCAGCCACATAAATCAATCAACCAAAAACATAAAAAGTTATAAGGCAGCTCATTTCCAATCCAGCCAAATCAAGCAATAGTCCAAATTTATATCATAATTTCGTAGGGACAAAATGAGTGGAAAACGATTGTTCTGACCTGTGACCTTTAGATATGAAAAAATAAAAATTAAATGGAAATATCAAATGATGTGGCACACCACATGTTAAAATGTGACAGATTAGCTTTACACGTGGCCCACTATTGTTACTATAACTGTTAATGGGTTAAATATCCAAGAGGTCCTTATATTATAGAACCGGATTAAGTTAGTTTCTTTATTATTAAATAGATTAATTTAACTTTTATAGTTTTAAAAATAATCGAATAAGTTCAATTCCAACAAAAGATTTTACTTACATAATTATAAAAAATTAAAAATATTAACTTTTTTAAGCAGTAAATGATATTTTTTTAAATATATAATGATAAATTTAGCCCTCAGTGTTTACATTTTTTTGTCAATTTGGCCCTTAGTCTTTCAAAAAATAGTCAAATCGCATTTTTAATGGAAATACTGACTAAAACATTAATTTTTTTATTTTGTTGGTATGGCTACTTACATAGCAGTCCATATGCACGTTATTTGTTTTATATGTCACATCAACAAATAATTCAAAATTATAAAAAAAATCAAAATTAAAATTTAAAAAATATAAAAATTTCATAAAAATAAAAAATAAAATTAGCATAGTGTACATGAGGATTGTCATGCAAGCTGCTATGTTTGAAATTTTAACATTTTAGTTAGTATTCTCGTTAAAAAAATCATTTTGACTCTTTTTCAAAAGGTTGATGGTTAAATTTGATTCTTTTTAAAAGGTTGTGGTCCAAATTTAGCTCAAAAAAAAATAAGGGTCAAATTGATAAAAATATGTAAATGTTAAGGGCTAAATTTGACATTATACCTTTTTTAATATTAAATGTTAATCCTATTCCAATTTGACCGTATTTAATTCTTTTTAATAGTATAGAATTTAATTGATCTATTTAATAGTAGATGAATTAATTTGATCAGGTCCCTATAAAAGACGGACCTCTTAAATATAAGAATTTTTTATTTTGAATTTATTGAAATTTAATATAACTATCGAATATTTAGAAAAAAAAAATTATAAAAGGGAATAGTAATATTCCATTCCCAATGACCAATTCATTGCTTGAATAATAATTTTGCATATGAAAAGGTTGATTTTACCTTTAAAAGAAAAGAGTGGTTGAGACAAAAGAGATTGCCCAAGGCTTTGTTTTAAATTTCGACTTTTGAGAAATTTGCTGTTTTAGGAGCTGGAAATTGTCATATATTTTCAACATATAGTTGTTGGTTAGTTCAAACAAACCCATCTTTAGGTCACTGTTAATTTTGGACCCATGGTTACTTTTTTTTTTTTTTCCATATTAGTAAGCAATATATTGGCATCGTTTAAGTTCATTTTACAGTTTATTTTCGGGATTCATAGGTCATAATTACTCCTTTTAACAATATCGTTTCCCATTCAAATAAAGATCTGATTTTGCGTATTCAAGAACTATGCAATCGTAAGTGGAGAGTGCTCATATACCTAGAGAGGTAAACTCTGCTGCTGATACTTTAGCTGATTTGCTAAAAGAGGTTTGACAGAAGTTTTTGGTTATCCAACCCTAATCCTACTGTTAGCTCGTAATTAATGCTATTTATATATTGTTACAAAAAAAAAAATATATCATTTTCAAGATTCGAACTTATATTTCCCTTAAAAATGTAACATGCCTTTGTAAGCATTTTTGTGTGCATTATTATGTAGAAAATTGGATAAAGGGAGGTATATGGGTCATTTGATAGACATATAATAATGGACTTGCTTAAATACGTAATATCTTCTATTTTAATGATTTTGGGAGTTATGGGTAGTTTAAGTATTGGGATAAATATTAAATGCATACACGATATGTGAACTTTGATTTAGCGCAATCATATACATGAAACTTGAATTATGATTTATATATATACATAAAACTTTGATTTTGATTCAATTGTACTCAATTAAAGAAATGAACACATAATTTTATTTTCATATTCGATTAATATAATTATTTGTGTATGTAATATATAAATGTAAAATTGTGTCGGTTCAATAATATTGTTAATGATTTGTGAAATTTGAATTAAATTAAAATTTTATGTATAAAATTACACAAAATCGAGATTCATGTATAGCATTGCACATTTAATTAAAATTAATATATAATTTTAATATTTATCTATTTAAGTATAGTATATAAGAGAATTTCTGTAGGATTTTTCATTATATTATGATGAAAAAAAAAGTTCATAAACACATAATCAAATGGTAGATCTCATGCAATCAACTTAAAATATAAGAAATGCATTCAGTTGGATGGATCAACGATGATGTTGAATTTTCTTAAGGTGGACGCGGTTGCAGTGGAACAATCACTTCCACATGCAAACTTGCTGGATATTGAATGCACTAGGGCAGGTATGTTAGTTAACACATCCATCAACTTCAGTGCACCCTCACTCGATGGTGGCCCCACCGGCACTCTTTTCTGCTGACATGGAATTGACTTTACGCTCCTCTTCGTCCTCGTATCACCACCCTGTTTTTCCTACGTGGCACTGGCACCGAGTCACCCACGTCTTAGTTTAAAACATTAATATATTTTTTTATTAAAAATATTAATATTTAATTATATCATTAAAGTAGAAATATTATTACAATAAAACTCAAGTTGTCAACTTTTTATAAATATATAATTTATATATTCTTTTCTACCAATATCACGGAATTATAATCATATAATATGTATCTAATTAACATCATTAATATAAAATTGATAATTTCGAATTTTTTTCTCATATAATGCCTAGAACTATTTACAGTATTTATCCAACCCTTAAATAGGAGGATAATGCTGTAGTACACTCAAACTCACGTCTTTCAGTACGAGCAACAATACCAATACCAACCGAATTAAGACTCAATCGGTATAACATCTCAATTAATCACGTTCTTTCCTCATGGAGGGATGAGAATATTTGACTTGTTCTATTGTTATTTTTCTAATGTCTCGATTAATCACACTTTCCTCGTAATGACATGGGAATATTTGACTTATTCTACAAATTATAATACTAAAGGATAAATATCAAAACTATACATTAATTTTGATACAAATTGCAATGTTATACATTAATTTCAATTTGATGTATTTACATTACATTATGATTTTCTCTAAAATAAAATTAAAATATTTCTTCATTAAGCGACTAATTATCTTTTTCAATGTTTCTTTTATTGAAAAACTTCTATCGAGTGTTTTTTTTTAAATATTTGTTATCAAGCATATTTCAAAAAAATTAAATTGTAGAAAATTTCATTAAAAATTTTAAATGGATTATCAAACTAAGGCTTAGTTTGGATGGACGGTGTGTTTATCTCCGGTGAGGTTAAAAACAGCGGTGGCAGTGAGATTAGTTACTGTAGCGGTGAGATTGGATACTGTAGCGGTGAGGTTAGAAATAATGGTGGAGTGTGTGTTTGGATTCAAACGCAGCTGTAGCGGTGAGGTGAAAATATAAAATGACTAATAAGGACATTAAATTAGAAATGATATATAATAGAATTTTTTTAAAATTATTTTACTTTTACGAAATTATTAAAAATAGGTAAATTTATAAATTCATTTAATAAAATATGTTTATTAAAATGTTTATTTTTAATTAATTAATATTAATTTCATAATGGTAATATATATATATAACTACTATTTAAAAAAATCAGCAATACAAACATATATTAAATAAAAGGTTAAAATTGTAAAAAACCATGTTAACTGGGGTTGCTTTTTTTTTTTCTTCATTGGAGCTGAAATCTCCAGCCAATTTTCAGCCTTTCAGTGTGGTTGAAATGCATTCTCACTGGACTTTCATGTTGAACCAAATAGCAGTGCAGTGAGGTTGGTAGCAGCAACTGCACCTCACTGGCAATAACTGCTGAACCAAAGGCAGCCTAAGCATAAGTTGGATCTCATTTTTAATATCATTTTGTATGAATTCGTTGTTCAAATTTATTATAATTTAAATATATTAAAATTATTGTATAAAAAAAGCTTGTAATAATAATTCTGATTTGTACTCAATTAGATTCTTGAATTTTTAAAATACATTAAAAAGACCGTCAAACTTTTTCAAAAGAAACTATTAAGCCCCTTCTTTTTTTTTTTTGCACTCAATTGGGTATTTGAACTGTCAAAATACGTAAAAAAGACCCTCAAACTTTTTCAAAAATAACAATTAAGGCCATGCTTTTTTTATTGCACTTAATTGTCAAAATGCATCAAAAAGGTAATTTGACCATAAACTTTAACAGTCCTTGTTAAAGTTAATTGCCCATAATTTTTTTTAGTTAAAGTCATCCCATGTTACAACCACGACGTGACATGTAGCAAAAAAATTATAAAAATAAAAATTTATTAAATTTATTAAAATTTAATAAAAAATATAAAAATTTAAATTTTACTAAAAATATAAAATAATATAAAAATTTTAAAATTTTATAAAAATCATAAAAAATTATAAAATACATCAAAGGCTAACTTTAATGTTGACTGTTAAAGTTAATGACCTCCAGTTTTTTTTTTTTCAGTTAAAGCCGTCACGCAACACAGTGTGGCATGTAGCGAAAAATAATAAAAAATAAAAATCAATAAAAGTTATAGAAAAATTATAAAATGTTTCTTTTGGTACAATAATTTTTATAATTATTTTACAAATTTTATATTTTTTTACATTTTTTATCATTTTCTTGCGACTTTATAAAATTATATATATATATATTTATAATTTTTTACCGTTTTTATAAAATTTTACAATTTTTTTTATAATTTTTTACGATTTTTATAACTTTTTCTAATTTTTAATAAAAATTAAATATTTCTTATATTTTTTATTAAAATTTAATAATCTTTATAACTTTTATTGATTTTTATTTTTTATCATTTTTTATCACATGTCACATCGTGATTGTGACACATGGTGGCTTTAACTGAAAAAAATTAGAGGCAATTAGCTTTAACGGTGAAAAAGGTCTTTTTGATGTATTTTTGCAATTTAGTGCAAAAAAGAGAGAGAGAGAGAGAGAGAGAGCAGGGGTTTTTTTTTTTTAAATGTTTGAAGGCTTTTTTTGATGTATTTTGACAATTCAAGTACCCAATTGAGTGAGAAAAAAAGCAGTGGCTTAATTGATTTTTCTGAAAAGTTTAAGAATTTTTTTGATACATTTTAAAAATTGAAATACCAAATTAAGTGGAAAAAAAACTTAATTATTTTTTTAAAAACGTTACATGAATGCAAATCCTAATTGTTGAAATGGATGTGGTCCATGAGAATAGGAACCACAATGGTGAATTGGCGTAAAGGTAGTTACATAATTGGTTGACTCGTGAGGTTTTGCAATGTTATTAAATACAGCCAATAGCCACGTCCTCCTCACGACGCTCCTCCACTCATTGGACCTCGCCTCCTCAATCTTTGCATATACACACCATGTAGATTTTTCCTACTTTTTTAATATACCAAACATTATTATAAATTATTTATTATAAAAAATATATACCAAATTAATTTTACTAATAATTTTGGCCTTCCAAGCATTGTCCTATCTTGCCATCATCTTCCAACTAAAAAAAAAAGTAATATTTTCATTCACTTTAAATAAAAATAAATGTTTAATTCACTATTTGATTTCTAAAATATATTCACTTTCCCATTTTAGTGTTGTTGATACGAGTTACCAAAAAAAAAGATTACGATGGAGGAAGAGAGTATTGATTTATTGAGGTAAGGCGGAGAGTCGATGGAGTAAGGGATAGAAGGAAGGAGATGTTATTTGAGGAGAAGGATCTAGAGAGTGAGAGGAAGAGGGAGAAGAATGTGATGGTTGTGATGGGAAAGAAAAATAATTCCCATGCCCTCATGCACCCAAGCTTATATAGCGGGGTGCCCTCTGTCTAGTAGTGTTGTGTGGAGGCTCGTATGAGGTATTGCATGGTTGTGCAGGTTGGCTAGGTGTCAATGCTATTACTGGTTGCATGGTTGTCTCGTCTGTGGCATAGGTTATCTTGCTTTAAGACCTTTATCATTGAGGCTGTACGAGATGGTTAAGCCTAAGTGGTCCCATGAGGGGTGAGTTGTGGAGGGTAAGTTGCTGGCCGTCCGCAGGCCAATTCACCGAAGGGTCCACCAATGGGTAACCCATGGACCGTTCGACGATTTGCCATGTGTCATTCATTGGTAAAGGTATAACAAGTAATTTTTTTTATCCATTTTGGTATATAAAATATTTACTCATAATAGTTTTTGTCTAATTTTTTAACATTGTTTAAAAAAAAGGTATAATGCTAAATTTAACCTCTAATGTTGATCTATTTTGTCACATTGGCTCCAATTTTTTTTTTATCACTTTCACTTCAACCTTCAACATTTAGTCAAATTACTTAGTTTTGGACGGAAAAGTTAACTGAACTATTAAAGTTTTAATGACATTGACATGGTAGTTTGTACGACAAATTGCTTGTACTTCATTATTGGCATGAACAATTTTTTAAAAACCTTTTATGAATATTTTAAAATTTGTTGAATTATTAAATAGTTATTATTATTTTTTAAATTTATATAAAGTGCACATGAATTGTCACGACAATACCATTAAATTTTCACGATCCAACTAATTTTGCATTCAGAAACAAATTAACTAATTTTTGAAGGTTGTCTTGTAGCCAAAGTGATTAAAAAAATAAGAATTAGAACCAAGTGACAAATGTGTAAACACTAGGGGATAGATTTATCATTATGACTAAAAAATAGTGGTTGTTTTAAGTAGTTTAGCCATTGAATGCACGCCACGTAGCGTTTTTAGAATATATATTATCATATATAAAGTTTGAAGAAACAGAAAAATATTTAAATCCATAAAAATATATATAAATAAAAAAATTACAAAATATATAATTTTTAAAAATCGTAATATAGAAAAACAAATAAAAATTTAAAAATTTCCTCAAAAAATACAAATTTAAAAATTATAAACATAGAAATAAATATATAAAAAACTAGTATATATTAAAAAATAAAAATAAATTTTTTTCATCAAATATATAATTTTTTAAATTATAAAAATAAAAAAAATTAAAAACCATAAAAGTATATGAAAATTCTAAATGTATATAAATTTTTATAAAATTATCAAATATATAAAAATAAAAAAATCATAAATTTATATAAAAAAATTGAAATTTTTTAACAAATACGTAAATCTTAAAAATTATAAAATAGAAAAAAAAAGCATAAATACAAAAATCTAAAAGCATATATAACTTTTTTAAAACAACATATATTTGACAAAAGATCGACGTCAACAGCGTTTTGACGATTGACAAGGGAGTCGGGTGAACAGTTGAGCGATCGTGCGACCTGGATTGCGTTGGAGGGACGTGCAAACAATCGGCATGTAGCGATGCTGGGCAAGTGGGACAATCAGCGTGCGACAGTGCTGGGTAGATGGGGTGTGGCGATGAGATGGCTTATTAACATAAAATTTCAAATATATTTTTTAAAAAATTGTTTAGACTTTTCTAAATTTCCAAATAGACTAGGGAGAGTAAATTTTTTTTGAAACAAATTAAATATATATTTTCGATTTTTTTTTTAAATTTGGGAATTTTTTGATATTTTTAAATGAAGTGAGAGTAAGTAAAAAGGAATTTTAACAAAAAAAAATCCAATTTAATAATAATATTCTTTATTCCTTTTTAAATAAAAATAATATATATTCAATAGCACCATGAATTTTTTTATTTTTTATATATTTATACATATTTTTATATATTTCTTGCTATTCTATTTTTTTAAGATTTATATATATTTAATTAAAATCCATAGTATATTTTATTGGTTAAAACAACCACCAGTTTTTTTTAACTGTGTTAAAAAATTGAAAAAAGAACAACAGAAAAAAGAATGGTACTAAAATAGAAAAACGGATATACATTAAGGATCAAATAGTGAATTAAGCCAAAAATAAATTGTAAAATGAGTTTAATTATTATTCAAACCAAAGTCAATAGAAATTCTATAATAGTGGTTTTTTCCTATTTTTTTCTCCACACACACGCGCAGTTATTCCCGCTTATTTGGCGGCTTAATTTCACTGCGTTTAAACTCTCCTTTCCCACCTTCCACGTCACTCCACCGTAAAAAAGAAAGAAATTCAAATTTAATAAAAGGTCAAATGCTTCCATAGATCCCTGTACTATTTATAAATTTGACATTTAATCT
Organism: Gossypium sturtianum; assembly: GCA_025698515.1. Taxonomy (NCBI): domain Eukaryota; kingdom Viridiplantae; phylum Streptophyta; class Magnoliopsida; order Malvales; family Malvaceae; genus Gossypium; species Gossypium sturtianum. The sequence goes on along the minus strand of CM046946.1, from coordinate 2,776,540 downwards.
CCATACTTTTATTTTTAAGAATTTAATTCCTCTACTTTTGGAATTCAAAATGTAGACTCAATTGTTAATATTATTAAAATTTTTGTTGAATTTTTGGTTTTATGTTTTGAACTAAAACAAAAAAATACTTACTTTGTAATAATTGGATCTGAATTTTAAAAACTAAAAGGTAGAGATTAAATTCGTAAAAATAAAAATATAGAGACTAGAATATAAATTTATGAAAAATAGAGAGACTTATACCATATTTTAACCTTAATAAAATTCAAACTTAAAAATTACAAAAGACAAATCCATGTCCGCTTCTCCCACCAGCCATTATTTGGAATCCTTCATTTCAATTTCAAGCTTTCAACTCTTTCTGTTTTATTTTTATTTGTTTTTTATTTTCCTTTTTTTTTGTTGGTGCTCTCTGCAACTCATCTTTGTCTTAAAGAAGAAGAAACAATCTTCGATCTTTTCTATAGCTACTTTCTCTCTCTCTCTCTCTCGTTGCAAGCAATAAAATAAAAGATATACGAAATGCTCTTCGCTTTTTGTGTGTGAAGCCATGTGAGCTTATTGATACAATTCTCTTCTTCTTCTTCTTGTTAATTTTGTCACGCATTCTCTTTGACCGAGTCACCGACTCAGAGAGTTACGAACTCTCTCTCTCACACACGCGCGCTCCGAAATGGCGTCTTCTTCTCGAGCAAGAAGCAGGTCGCCGTTTTCGCATCGGAAACCTCCAAGTCCGTTTTCATCTACTTCTTCTACTTCTTCGTTTGTACGCAACAAACTAATACCTCGCACGTGCTCGTCGTCGGCGTCTTCCTACTTAAACTCGGCAGGTGGATACGATTCTCGATCCAGGACGACGAGTCGGTCAAAGTCTGATTCGGTGTACTATGACTCACGCGGTTACAATGCTAGTACACCAGTGGCTCACGCGCCGGAGGAGATAATAGGCGAACCGTTGGAAACGTCGAGATCGGGGGATAGTATTTCGGTTACGATTCGGTTTCGGCCATTGAAGTGAGTGTAGATCTGAGAGGACCGGATTCGATCTAAGTTGTGGATTTTTTCAATTTGATTGTTGTAAGAGTTTTAATTTTCAGGTACTGTAATTTATTTGGTTTGTTTGCTCATTTTTATTTTCTCTGGCTATAGTGAAAGGGAATTCCAGAGAGGGGACGAGATTGCGTGGTACGCTGACGGGGATAAGACTGTGAGAAATGAGTATAATCCAGCCACAGCTTACGCATTTGGTACTTGTCTATTGATTTGACTTTTAGGAATGAAATTCATTGCTAATTTTCTTTCTACATTTTATTGTCAATATCTGGTCTTTCTGAGTATATATCTTTGAGAACGATTGCAAATAAATGAAGAAATTTGTACAATTTTGTTGGGGATTTGGATGGTGTTAGGTAATCAGAGTATAGTTTGTAAAGATTTGCTAAATTTTTGGTCGAAATGGTTTGGCACAAATTTGACGTTTAAGCTGGCAATGAATGCGGATATCATATGATTATTGGATTTACCTTTTGACAGATAGAGTATTCGGACCTCATGCAACTTCTCAAGAGGTTTATGAAATAGCTGCTAGACCTGTAGTGCAAGCTGCAATGGAAGGTGTAAACGGTATGGGAATTAAATTACTGGAACTTATATTAATTTCTTTGAGTTGATTGTTAATTGAATTTAAACTGAAAAGTTCTAAAGTTTATTTGATTCAAAGTCATTTATTGTCATGTTGCTAGAAAATGTAGGTCTGTTTCAATTCTGAAATTATATGCTGTATCTAATTGGAACTAATATTAGCTTGTATGAATTATAGGAACTGTTTTCGCTTATGGTGTTACTAGTAGTGGGAAGACGCACACTATGCATGTAAGTCTAGCTGCTTCCTCAAAGTACTTCTTTTAACTTGCCACTAATTTTTTTTTTTGGATTATCATAGGAATTCTTAAAATTATTGTTGCTTATAGTTCTGTCAAGTAGACCTATTAGTTGATTATAGTATCAACTTTGGTTGTATAACTATACATATAGACTTTATCTATAAACAAATTTTCTTGGATATGTTGCATTTGATTGAATTTTCTTGTTAGGGCGGTTGAGGAAGGAACTTGTGAAATAAATAACGGTGGAGTTTCCTCAACAAATGGAAGCAATTATTTAGTTACAATTAGCATAGATTTTCAGATTAAACGCTTCTAATTAGATGAGTTCTTTTCATTGCTTTGTGTTTATGGTTGATAATTACTCTTGAGAACCTTAATCCCTACTCCTAAATTTGGTAAAATTTTCCATCCAGAAAGAAATCACATATGTAGCACAAGCAATGTTTAAGGAAAATATTTATTAATCAGAAAAAAAATATTTACTTGTATAGAAGTAGCAACAAAATCAAACCATATCTTCATTGTTAGTTTCAAATTTCATACTCTCCACAACTCTTATAGACCACGCAAAAAGCAAAAGAAAAAGAATAGTATTTGCATTCAGTTCAATGTATTACGGTATTACCAGTCAACTTCTATCTGGTATGTTTTGTTGCATTAGAACTTTATATTCATTTGAGCTTCTTTATTGGAAAATGTATTTTAGTAATATGCTGTTGGGATTTTTTATTTATATTAATATTTCAATCACATGATACATCATGAGAATGATCAACTGTTTTCCTTCCGTTCTTTTGTATTAATCTGTTGTGTATCCTGTCATATAACAATATAACTACTTCCTGTCATCTTACTATTGACTTTTCTCTTTGATAATATGCACAGGGAGATCAAAATGCTCCTGGTATCATTCCATTGGCAATAAAGGATGTGTTCAGCATCATCCAAGATGTAAGTATTCCAGCATTGTTGATTAGGACTAACGACAGAACTATCAGATTAATGCAATTTTCCATTCCTTTTCATTACGTTTTGTTCCTTATGCTACACCTGTTCCTGTTTGAATTCTACCAGTTGGCTCCCTTCTGACAAAACCTCCCCATTTTCTCCTCAAATTATACTTTGCTAGTTATAGACCTTATGGTAACATGTTATGCTTTGAACCATTTCAGTGGGGACAACATTCCTATATTGAAGTTAGCCTCAGCACTTGACTAATAAATGTTCTTTAACTGTCATTTATAACCCGAGGATTTATTTATTTGTTTGTATTTTATGTTTCAATGCAATCTTAAGTTTTTTTTGTGCTTCATTTTGCTTTTGTAGCATAGTTTACTTGCTTTCAATTATTTCCTCTCATAGTTTTATGGGGATAAAGTTTGAATGGCTAACTGTGCTTATAATTCAGACTCCAGGGCGGGAATTCTTACTCCGCGTGTCATATCTTGAAATCTACAATGAGGTGTGTTACTGATTTATACTTATAAGTTTATGGTTAAGTTGATCACATGGCAATTGAAGTTAGAATTTCTTTCTTCAGGTTTCATATCTACTGCTACTGTTTATTTTATGCTGGTACTTTAATGAGAATAGTTTTCTTTAGCTGTTAATTCTATAACCTGTGTGGTTCTATTTCTGGCCTTCAGCCCCTTTCTTTTTAAGCTATAATTTCTTTTAATATGATTTTGTTTTATTCTGATTCGGACATCAGGTTATAAATGACTTACTTGATCCAACTGGTCAGAATTTGCGTGTTAGAGAAGATGCCCAGGTCTTTTATTCAACTTATTTCAAATTCTTGCATTGTTTTTAAATGGTTTATGACCTTTGTCTCATTCTCTGAAAAAAAGTCATGTGCACATAAAGACACCATTATTCACATCTAATATCAACCTAATGAATCTTTTTTTATAATATATATTTTTTACTTTTGGGTTGGTTTTTGTTGAGATTGTAAGAAACTTTTCAATATAGTTTCTGATGGAATGGCTTGCGATCAATGTGCATCAGTTTCTTACTCTTGCTCATATTAGCATTATCTTTCCAGGGAACTTACGTGGAGGGTATAAAGGAAGAAGTGGTTTTGTCTCCTGGTCATGTTCTTTCTTTCATTGCTGCAGGGGAAGGTGCTTTCTGGGGTTCCTTTGCTCTTTTCCTGCCTTTTTCTTCCTTTCTTTTTTTACCCATGCTATATGTTATGAATGAACTATCAGTGATATATTTTCTACTAAGTTTCCTTCTGTATGTTTTTGAGCAGAGCATCGTCATGTTGGCTCAAATAACTTCAATCTGTTTAGTAGTCGAAGTCACACTATATTCACCCTGGTATACATTCTTGATGTAGGAATTTTCTCATTTCATTGAGCAAATCTTAAAGTTTGACTCCCTGTGTGTTGGAGTTTTTAGATGTTTGATTTTTTGGTGTTTCTGAATCAGTATGGATAACTATATTGTACACGCCCCTTCTTTCCTGATAAATTTGCAGATGATCGAGAGTAGCGCTCGTGGTGACGAATACGATGGAGTGGTTTTCTCTCAACTTGTATGATTTAGTTCATCTGTCATTTTTCAGGAAAAATATTTCTCTCGAATTAATGGCTTGACTTGGTACTGTCTATGTTCCCTTATCCAGAATTTGATTGATTTAGCTGGATCTGAGAGTTCAAAAACTGAGACAACTGGGCTAAGAAGAAAGGAAGGATCTTACATAAACAAAAGTCTTCTGACTCTTGGAACTGTAGGTTCCTTCTATTAACATTTTCCATTGATGAACATTTATTACTTTCCCATGTTGAACACCTTCAGTCTATTATAAGGGTAAAACATACAAAGCCTTGAGCATGTTCCTTCCTAATCTGCAGGATTATAGTTTCTATAAAGTCGGTTGATAACAAAAATTGAATCACAAAGTTTTCTATTTTCTCCATCTGTCTCCATTAATTACTGATGGCAATAACAATTCTGGAGCGGATGGAATATTGTTTTGGTCAAATTGTTGATTTCTGACTATTAATTTTATAGTCTTATAATTAGATCGTCTGGTTTTCGTTTGAAGGTTATAGGAAAGCTAAGTGAAGGAAAAGCATCCCATGTTCCATATAGAGACTCCAAGCTTACCCGCCTTTTGCAATCTTCACTAAGTGGTCATGGACATGTTTCTGTGAGTTGATTAGTATAAATATGTTATTTGTAACAGGCCATTATGTGCTAATGCTTATAGGTTAATTGGATTTTAGTTCCTCCCAACTCTAAATTTTAATTTCCTTTATCTTTCAATTATTTCTCTAATCTCAAGTCTTTTTTTGTTTGCAATTACTAATCCTTATCAATATCTGACAAAAGTTATTTATCTATTTTGCAATTATTTTCTTCAAAATTACAGCTTATTTGCACAGTTACACCTGCATCTAGTAATATGGAGGAAACTCATAATACCCTTAAGTTTGCAAGCAGGGCAAAGCGGGTGGAAATCTATGCCTCACGTAATAAGGTCTCTATAGCCTCATCTTTATTTCTCTTGGGTAGTTATAATATTTAAGACTCAATCTTATGCTACTTTCAAATCTAAATTTCGTTACAGATTATTGACGAAAAATCATTAATTAAGAAGTATCAGAAGGAAATTTCAGTCCTCAAAGAAGAACTTGATCATCTAAGGCAGGGAATGCTTATTGGTGTTAATCACGAAGAACTTATGACCTTAAGGCAAAAGGTCTGGCATTTTCCTTTCAGTCATTTTTCTATCTGGGGGCATAACTATTTACAGTATTCTTCATGCTATTTATTGTTTGTGAGACAGTTGGAGGAAGGTCAGGTGAAAATGCAATCAAGATTAGAGGAAGAAGAGGAAGCCAAAACTGCTTTAATGAGCAGAATCCAGAGGCTTACCAAGCTTATACTTGTTTCTTCCAAAAACTCCATATCTGGTTTGAGTGATGTACCGAGTCATCAAAGGATTCATTCTGTCGGTGAGGATGATGTGAGTTATTTATCATAAATATGTCAAACAAAAACCATGTTTCTTTTATACTGATGGTATAATAAGTAAGACTACTCAAATAGTCTATTAACACATATATATATATGTCTGTATGTATATGTATATTACACAGAAAGGACCAGTTGGCCTATTCTATTCAAATGATGAAAAAGATGAAACAAAATATGTTTTATAACCTGGAAATTTTGAGAGTTACACCCTAGCTATGCATCTGTATCTCTTTTATCATATACCTCTGTTACTTGTATTATCCACGTCCACTTTTGTTTGGTTGGACTGTATTATCTGGTCATGTGAACTTTTTGGTAGGCCTTAGTTTTCAGTCTATTAACATGATTATGATGTTAATATTTTGCTCATTTTCTTCATTAGAAACTGGATGGGCAAGGAGCTGATACGTTGGTCATAGATAGTGAGAAACAAAAAGATCCTTTAACTTCAATTGCAGTGCTTGCTTCTGATCCGTCTTATGAGTTAAAGCACAGAAGATCCTCCAGCGGAAGGAATGATGAGCTCTCACCAACTAGCAGTACTGCCACTGAGTCAACTCAAGCGGGTGAACTTATCAGTGGGACCAAACTGCTGGCAGTATGTTTCACTTGTTTCATTTATTTCTAACCTCTTTCTCTCTCTCTCACTTCTTTTTAATGTTTTCCCTAAAGGTTTCCTTGTATTGTCCTTTATTAATGTTTTCTCTTTTAACTTTACAGTTGAATGGGCTTAGACCTCATAATTAGGACTAAAATTTCAGTTTTCTCCATCTTTTGATTTCATTTGTTTGTTAATTATTTTATCAGGATGTATGGTTGTATGTCTATGTGGTTCTCCTTTGGTGTAGCTTACCAAAATATGTGCCTTTAGATTTTTATTTGGTTAAGAATTTATTGGGAATATGATATGTGAATGTGTTATAAACAGTTCTTAGGCGTATTCCTATGTTTTTTTTTTTTTTATCTTTTATACTCTTTTAGGCATTTATACTCTGGTAGAGGAGCATCGTTTCAGGTGGGAGCAGAGAGTTGTTTGACTCTTGTATTTTATTCTGCTTTGTTTCCTTTCTCCAGCTTAGATATCTGCAATTGAAGTTTGACATTCCCTTGCACTGACAAACACAGTTGTGTGAAGATGTTCTTACGCATCATAATATAAAACTATATCTCCCCATTATTGCTTCAGTGAATCACATGTTAGCATCACCTTCATATTTCTAGTTTTCCACGACTGCTGTTGATAATTCAATGATAAAAGCAAATACTTCTATGGTTGTAGGGAGGAATGACATCAGATCAAATGGACCTTCTTGCTGAGCAAGTTAAGGTGCTTGCTGGAGAGATTGCATTTAGCTCCAGTACCCTGAAACGCCTGCTGGACCAGTCTGCAAATGATCCTGATAGCTCAAAATCTCAGGTGCTCTTTCTCTGTCTTACCTTTAGCACATTTTAATTGAGGTATTAACAATGGATGCTCCTGCAGCTGGAAGAATTGGAGGGTTTGTTTGTATTTTAAGGGTAGCTTACTTCTCTATGTCCAAGAGGAAAGGTTGAACTATTTTACTACTAATACTTATTCTCTAGTCAATTTATAAATTTAACATTATCTGTACATCCATGAGGTTATAAGATATCTGATTAATGTAAAGGGGAGTGCCATGTGGGCTAAACTTTCCGTTCTTCCTTGTATGCCAGTTTCCATATACTCAATATTAAATTTGCATATTTTCTTTTCGGGTCCTAATGGGCTAATGTGGATATTTTCTGAAAACAGATTCAGAATTTGGAAAGAGAGATTCAAGAAAAAAGGAGGCAGATGAGGGCTTTAGAGCAACACATAATTGAGAGTGGGGAAGCTTCAATTTCTAATGCATCGTTTGTCGAAATGCAGCAGGTAGTGTCATCATACTGTTAATGATAATGTTAGTTATTTTTAATTTATGTTAATTTTTTGTTAGGGTTTTATCCCGTGGCTTTCAATTAATTTATTCTAAAATGCTTTCTTGTTGCAACAGACAGTTATGAAATTGATGACACAGTGTAATGAAAAGAGTTTTGAGCTTGAGGTGAGTGACTTGGTTCCATTCTTCTGGTTTATGGAGTTGGACAATTGATGGGCACTGTTTTGCCATTGATTAAGGCTTGTTAAACATGATTCTTTTTGTTCATTGTGTAACGAAGTTGATCCTTCTTCGTTATACAGATAAAATCAGCAGATAATCGTATCCTGCAAGAACAACTGCAAAACAAGGTGAAAGCCTGGTTGATGTCATTTTTCCTTTATTCATAAAATGGCTGATTATCTGTCTAATTTAAAATCTAGTGTAGCATTTGATACTTCTTTAGGTGTTTGCACCTGCTGATAGTTTCTCCTCCATTTATAAATACAGAACTATTTCACTTATGGCTTTGCTTGTTGCAGTGTTCTGCGAATGAAGAATTGCAAGCAAAGGTAACTCTCCTGGAGCAGCAGCTGGCATCTCTCTCTGGCGATAAACTATCATCTTCTGCACATGGAATATCAGAAGAACATGCTGATGAGTTACGAAAAAAGATTCAATCTCAGGTAATCTACTTATTGCTGGGAATGTCTAACTATGAATGACTTTAGCTTTCCGTTGTCCCAAGTTTTGGTCTTCATTTGGTTTATTTATACATAGTAGTTTTTCTTCGTAACTGACTTCTAAGATAGCTGCAAAAAAGAAAATCATTTTAATCATGTGTTAATATCTGCTTATCCTTTTTTTTTTACTCTTTTTCTGTTCTTGAATATTTCATCAAAATTGCCTCTTCAGGTTGAGGGGAAAAGGTTTGATTGTCATTAGCATAGCCCTTTCTCATCAATCTAAGTTTTGTTTATCTATGCAGGAGATCGAGAATGAAAAACTAAAACTGGAACAGGTGCAACTTTCAGAGGAGAACAGTGGGTTATGTGTCCAAAATCAAAAACTGGCTGAAGAAGCTTCATATGCGAAAGAATTGGCATCTGCAGCTGCTGTTGAGTTAAAGAATTTAGCTGGTGAGGTGACCAGGCTTTCAGTGCAGAATGCAAAATTGGAGAAGGAATTATTGGCTGCGAGAGGATCTGCTAATCAAACTATAAATGGTGTTAACCGGAAGTATAGTGACAACACAAGACCTGGGAGGAAAGGGCGGCACTCTGGCCACTCTCATGACTTTTCTGGAGCGGCTGGTGATGACTTTGAATTGTGGAATCTTGATCTAGATGATCTAAAGATGGAATTGCAGGCTAGGAAACAACGGGAGGCAGCTCTTGAAGCTGCACTAGCCGAGAAGGAATTCATAGAAGATGAATACAGGAAAAAAGTTGAAGAAGCAAAGAAGAGAGAAGAAGCTCTAGAGAATGATTTGGCTAACATGTGGGTGCTTGTTGCTAAGATGAAAAAAGAGGGAGTTGCTACCCCCGAGAGTAATACGGATGAGCAGCATGGTAATAGTATCGATAATGCCGACAATCCAAAGGCAAACAACATCGAGAATAACAGACAAGTGTCAGATGTGTCATCAAAACCAGCTATTGAAATGCCTAAGGAAGAACCCCTGGTTGTTCGCCTCAAGGTTTGTTTCTATACGGTCAGATACAAGTATGTTTAATTTTTTATAAGTTTGTTCATATATTTTGTGTAACCTTAGAAGGTCCTTATACTGTTCATATATTTTGTGTAACCTTAGAAGGTCCTTATACCCTGTCTCAACAAAAAATGTATTAGTTCTGAAAGTCAATGGTTTTAGATAGACCACTGCAACTTAAAAAAGTTTTAAATATTTACAGGTACGAATGCAAGAGATGAAGGAAAAAGAACTCAACTCCGTTGGAAATGGAGATGCCCATTCCCATTTATGTAAAGTATGTTTCGAATCACCAAATGCAGCAATTCTTCTCCCTTGTCGGCATTTTTGTTGTAAGTCACTTTCAAACCCCATACTATTATTTACTTTTGCAGTTGGTGCTTATCAACAGTATATTTCGAAATGCTTATGTTGTGCTCTCTTTTTTTTTTTTTTTTGCAGTATGTAAATCATGTTCGCTTGCGTGTTCCGAGTGTCCAATTTGTCGCACAATGATTGCGGATAGGCTTTTTGCATTCACTTCCTGACACAGCTATTGATACCCTCCTAATCAAGGTCATGCTTTTTTTATTCCACTTACCTTTAGAGATGAACTCAAGTCATTCTTAAAGTAAATGAACCTAAGTGGAGTCAGGTTGGACTTTTAAGAAAATTTTGCTTATTGAGGTCTAATTCAAAATAGATCTCATCAAAAGTCGGGTTATTCATTTAAAATTAAAAGTTGACTTCATGTTTGGAGGTTTTGAATAGAATTATCAGTCATAAAAAATGAGCTTTAGGTAAAAAAAAAAAAAAACCCGTTTAAACTAGTGGCTAGAATTGAGCTCCAATAGCCAAGGCCCGAGCTTTGGTCCTAATCTTTTTATTATTATATATATTATATAATTTATGTCATACGAAAATTAAATAAGTCACGCAATGTAAATATGAAAGAACAAAATATGTTAAGTCAACAAATTGTTAATATTTAAAAATTTTAATAAAAAAATATAAGTGAATCCAAACGGACTTAATGAGCTTGGGTTAATGTTGTACATAAAGTCCGACTTGAACCTGCCTTGATCTGGCTCATTGACTTTTAGTTCAAAAATATATTATCATTTAAAAAAATTTAATACATTTTTATATTTTCTGTGATTAGATTAAATTGGTGACAGACTAGTCTGAAATATAAAATTCTATTTGAGGTAGCTCCATTCGTTGGCTGATTTTGACATTTTTTTGTTTTATTTGCAGGGTTTCGTGATCGTATGTGTTTGATATTTTCAGTGTGTACACCGGGGTAATTCTTTCATTAATTTGTAACTGTTTAAAAGGTATGTCAATACTTTGTTCTCTACCTCACTCAGGGCTGTAAAAAATAAGAGATTTATTAAAGATTAAAAAGGTTTCTAAAGAAGGGGTAAAAATCACTAAATGCAGAAATTCAGATACAAAGATGTTGCATAGTTTTAAATTTGCAGCAAAGGGAGTGTGATTATTAAACTTGGAAATTGTTTTGTACATAAATGATTTACGCCTCTTATGAAGTGGGTTTTCATGCTTTATAAAATGTTCTTTTTTTGTTTGTTCATAATTCAGATCTCCTTTTTCGTGTTAGAAAAAAAAAAATTTAAACGTGATGAATTGATGACTGAATTTCTATCCTTGACGGTGCATAATATGTTTTTATTTATCAATTCTATGTTACTGAACTTAAATTATAGCTTTATTGTATGTAAACCCTTGATATTTTGCTCCTATTCCTTTTTGTTTAGTTCATTTGTTGATGTTTGATTCTTCTATTGTTGCTAAAGGAGGTCTTAGTAGTGTTAGGATGATTTTAATGGCTCGGGTTTAGTTTGTACCCCTCTTTTATGATGTTAGGTTTGTTTTATTAATGATATGGTTTTTTTCTAAATGGCTTAATATAATATTTGTTACTTGAACTTGATATTTTTTTTAATTTAATACTTATTTTTTTTTTGGATCTAATTTGGTACCTAAGCTTCTCTTAGGTCCAATTTGGTACCTAAATTTATTAAATGTTAATACAAATTATACAAAACATTAACGATGTTAAATTTTTTTTGTTATGCTACAAAAATATTGTCAGTATTAGAGAAAATTCATGTTAAAAATATAGGTATTGAGTTATGCTTAACAAATTAACATTAAATAAGAAAGTTTTAAAAACCCAAATTAAAATAAATTAATTATTTTCAATTAAATAAATAAATAAAATTAAAAGTAATTTATCATATGAAATACAAAAGAAATACCATATCATTTGTCACATGTTGGTCAATGGTCATACATTGGTTATTTTTCTACTTCATAAAAAAATAACATTGTTAGAATATTAGAGTAATTTGTAAAATGTTTGACAAGTTCAAGTATAAACTCGAATAGGAAAAAAGATTAGGTGCCAAATTAGAAAAAAAAAGTCAAGTTCAGGTATCAAATTGGACTCCAAAAAAGAACAAGTACCAACTTAAGAAAAAGTATCAAGTTTAGGTACTAAATTAAGAAAAAGTGTCAAATTTAGATATTAAATTAGAAAAAAATGTTAAGTTTAAGTACGAAATGTTATATTAAGTCTTTCTTAGAAAAACGTTTACATTAAACTGAATTGTGATACAAAAAATTTATGTAATAATTTTATAAAAAAATTAATGTGAAAATTAAATGTAGTTTTAATTGAAATGATAAAATTGAAGGAAATAAAATTTTGAGGTTGTGAGTTCAAATTCTTTTTTAAAAATAGAATGTAAAAAGATAAAAATTATATTTACTGCTATATAAATTTTTTTAGTAATTTCACATTTGTGTTGGTGCATGATTGAAAATACCATTAATTCACTTAAAACTTTAAATTATAGTAAGTACAAATACATATTAATCATTGCTGAATATATTAAAAAAAAACCCGATGGAACAACGAGAAAATCGCTGAAAAACAAAAGGAAAAAAAAGTCCAAAATCCAAAGACAAACGGATCGAACAAACATTCCATATGGACATATCTGAAACTCCAACCCAAATGTTAGAAAACGTTCACCGTAATTACCGTTCCATCCATGGCCAAAATTCAAAACATTTGTCTCTTTGAACTTCCCTGACTCCATCGACCTTATCTTTTCGGACCGAAGATGATCAAACTTTGGCTTACCCAAATTGCTTCATATATTTAATGAAGAAAAAAAAGTCATATTATTCTTAAATCTCGTCCCTTCACCAGCTCAAAAATCTGCATGAAATTAAAACCCCATAAATGATTCATTAATTAGTATAAATGAAATATTAATACTTGCAAGCACGTTATTCGAATTACACGATGAATTTTGTTGAGGAGAGAGGTTAATTTATTTTGAAGAAATCTTAAAAGTATCGCTCGTTCAAAATCAACATATCCTTCTATAGGTTAGTATTATCTTTGGGTCGAGTCAGAATTTTGATAAACTTAAGTTTATGACGCGAGTTTATAGGAAGGGAGCAGGAAGATTGTGCATGGTGCATGATCACCTACCATGCCTCTCCTCTACAGACCTATATTGTATAGGTTAGGGCCTCAGTAATCACATCTTAAACAGCTTCTTCAAGCATTTGGGCTCCCCGGATACAAAATCTCAACTCAACTTTGGAACAATAATAAAATTTCTTAAAAAAAATCAACCTCTTCTCCACAATCAAAATAGCTTCATCAAAAGTCTAAAACAGAGTTAAGATGAAAGCTTACAGTAAGAGAAGGCATTAGCAGGTGAAGAAGGGTGAAGAAAATCATCAAGCAGCCAACCAGGAATTGTTTCCATAAAATACTCCGACATATTATTGGTGGTTGAAACCGAAGTATTGTCACTGTTACTGTAGTTATCTTCAACCCCCAATGGTTTCTCAATGGAAGCAGAGCTTAAGATTTCATTGTTAGAAACTGAACACTGCAAACTTTTACTCTCATCATCAACCCCATTAGAGCAGTATGAAATCGGGTTTAAAGAAGAGAGCTTCACACCGGTGAGAAGAAACCTGTTATGTTTCTGTGTATATTCATTGGCTCTATGAATTGAAAGGTCACATTTCATACAAAGTACTGCTCTGTCTTCTTTACAAAATATAAACCCACGTCTCTCCTGCAATGTAAAATCGATTTCCTTTTTATAAATACGCCGAAGTGAGACATTTTCTTGGGCGAGAATTAAATTATATATTTTTATGATAATAAAAATATAATTTTGTTATTTTAATAATTTATATCAAATTAAAAAAAAATCTCATTTTAAGACCTAAATTCGCCCCTGTTATAAATACAATCAGTCAGGGGCGAAGCTAGAATAATTTTTTAGGGGGGGCCAGATAAAATTTTAATTTTTTATAATCTATATCTTTATAATTTGTAAAAGATTAAATCGAATTTTTATAATTTTAGGGGGGCCAAAGTGCAATTTTACCTTTATTAATTTAAAATTTTTAAAAAATTATAAGAGCCTAAATAACAATTTTCCAGTTTAGGGGGGGCCGGGGCACCTGCCAGCCCCCTGGTTACGCCCCTGCAATCAGTTTAGATCTAATGTATAAACAAAAGTTTTAACACTTATAATAAGTATATAATTATTTACAATTTGGTTCATGTGTTTTAAAAGGTTATACTCTCGGCCCTTTTAGGTAAATTGTCTAATTTCATTTTTAACCCCTCTCAAATCTTAAAATTTTAATTTAATTATTTTAGCCCATTTGTTAAATAAAAAAAATTCATAAAGTTGGCCCTTCCTAAAAAATAAGTATTCAATTTAAGCTATCTTGACACACTTTTTTTTTTTTTTTTTTAACTTTGGCCTCTCAAAATATTTTAATTTTATCCCAACCTCAAAAGCAATTTTCCATTTAGGAAAGAACTAATAAATGTGGTTTTTGATTCTTTGAAAACTCAATTAGAACGTTACGTTTTTAAATGGCTAAATGCTCAAATTGGGGGAGGGGTAAATCTTTCAAAATGATAAAATAAGGGTCAAACATTTTCGAAAATGTTCAAATAAGGGATTTTCGAAAATGTTTTATTTTTTTTTTATTTTCAAATAATATCAAATTCAATTGTCATACGTTTTATTCTAAACATCTCAGCGTTAACCTAATTTTTGCTATAAATTGGACTAAAGTGTAAACCCCGCCCTATTTTAGCACTTTTGTAAAGCTTTAGCTATTATATGATCATTTTGAAAGTTTTGGTCTTTATTTGAATAACTCCTAAAAGGTTGAGTCCTGATTTAAGCATTTAACCTTTTTAAAATTAATTTAAAATCTTTAACTCGAAAATGTCTACAATTAAGACTATTAATAAACTCTCGAGTTTGATCTGGTAGTCAAGGGATGTTCGTCCATAGCACCCACCAGAGGTCAAGCCTCTAAGAAGCAGGTGATATGCCTCTATCTGGACAGTTTCTTTAGACGTAGTGTATGCGTGTATAGTGCAAGTATATTTCTACTATGTACGTGAGTATTAACCCTCTAATTATATAAAAAAAGAACATAGGTTACCAACCTGACAGATGTCGCAAAGTGGGGAAGCATTGCAGGAATTAGGGTTTAGAAGAGGGAAACGACAGTGTTTAGTAGCAAGCTTATTAGCATGGTGAACACCAACATCACATGCTTCACAAAGAACAGCTTCATCTGCATAGCAGAAAAGGGTGGCTTCTTCTTTGCTGCAAACATCACAACAAATCTTCATATCTGCATAAAAAAAAACTAAAAAATTAAACCCTGTCCATATTTTTATATATGTAAAATGATATATTATTGTTTCAATGCCGTTCGATATAATTCATTCATATATATATATATATATATACACACAGCACATATATGCAATACAATGGGGCTGGTGAGTGAGTGAGCGAGCAAGTGGAAACTGAAAAAAAGGAATAAAAATACAGACAAAAAGGTACAATGGGAGTATGGGCAAGCTCTACATGCAATGCTATGAGATAAACTGACATATATATATATATATATATATGACTTTGAAGAAACCTCTGGATTATTGGATAGAATATTAGATGCCTACTACTTTTTCTATTTTAAATATTATTTTATATCTACATTGGATTTCGGTTAAATTTCGAGTAGAGTTAACAACGACAAAGTTAGAATTTTTTTTAGCGAGTCAAAATTAAGTTATATATTTTTACGAGAGTTAAAATGTAATTTCATCATTGTATTGGGTTATATCTTTATGGCTTTCAGAAGGATTAAATTGAAATTCTAGCATTTTGAGAAGATAAACTATAATTTTACTATATATTAGTTTAAGATTTTATAAATTTTAAAAGGATTAAAGCAACAATTTTTCATTTCAGGGGGACAAAGCCCCTACCTACTATATCTCTTCACCCCTGGAAGTTAGATTAGACTCTTAAACAGGAGCAAGCTCTTCCAGCATTGATTTCTTCATTCACAAGACTCGAACTCAAAATCTTACTTAAAAGATAGTTAGGTCAGACCATTAAATAAGAAGTAAAGCTTTTCGTACGTTGTTTTCTTCGTTCACAAAACACAAACTCAAAATCTTACTTAAAAGATATCAAACTCTTTACCACTTGATCTAACAGATGTTATTTTAAATTAGATCGATCCTTAAATAAAAGTAAAACTCTCCCGACATTATTTCCTAATAATATATAATTTATGGAGTTTCAACTTGGTTGCCTCTCACTGTCATTCTGATATTGATGTGATTTTGCATTTATATTGAAGCCCACGAAATAAAAAAAAATTGTCAGAATTCATCATCTATTCAACATTAAAATTTTTTAAAAAATTCTTTTATTAATATTTATTATTTTTTTATAATTAAATTTAAATAACAGATAAATAATTCAATCTTTCAACAGATTTATCCCCAACTCTTTTATTCTTATCTCTTTCAAATTAAATATTTATATTCTCAGATCATATAATTCATACTGGGCTAATATTTGGTAAATTTACGTATTTTTTATTTATTTCACAAGTAGTATTAAAAATTATTATCTCTTTTTTTTTAAAGTATTTTATTATGTTTTTATAGGAAATTTATCAACTTTTTAACTCTGTTTGTAAAGTTTAAAAACTCCACTCGCAATATACTAAATATTTTTTTTTCTTATTTTTTATTATAAAAATGTTTTGTTTTATGTGGAATATGATTATGAAAATATAATTTTTTTTTAAATATATGAACTAAATTTAAATTTTCAGTTTGTGAATTTTCCTTGAAATAAACTGTTTATAAAAGGTTGGTACTGGATCAGATCTCTACAATAAAAACATTATTAGTTGAAAGCTGTTCTTTATCTTATTATTAATTAAAATATATTAATTATTATATTTATAATTGAATTTAAATGAGAATATTGTATTTATTATATAGTCCTTTGAAATAAAATAATCCTAATTTAATGAGAAAATATCGTATGAAACAGGGGCGCCAAGTCATCTTGTATCATTTTCTAATTACTTAATGACACTTCAGCAATTTTTTTCATGTCATTGATACATAATTTTGATAATTTTTTCAGAGTTCAAGGTTTAAAATTTTGGATTCTAAATTCGAGGTTCAAGATCGAGGGTCAGGGTTCGGGTTTAGATACATAATTGTATCAATGATATGAAAAGAATTACTGAAATGTTATTAAATAATTAGAAAGGGATATAGAATGACCTGATGCCCCTGATTCATACAATCATTTCTCCTGATTTAAAATATATGATCATATTTCCTAACTTAATTTAAGCACACTTTATGAGTAATTTTAAAATTTGTACCTCCCCCAATTAAAGTTATTCACGGAAGTACCTCGAAGACCTCACACTCTGCTCTAATCGGAAGAATGCACCGCATCCTATCCCAAGAAAGCAGTTGACTCTTACGCTACATTCCTAAGGAGCAAAATCAAAGTGAAGGAAAATCTACAATCTTGTAACTTAATTTTGTAAATTCCACTTTTCACTAAAAAAAAAATTGTAACTTCTTTCTTAATTGCCTAAACAATTATGTCTATGAATTAAATAATTATATATATTGAATATACTTTTGATTTAAATATGAAATATTTAGATGTTGAAATTTTTTAAATAAAATATGACATATTAAATAAATATTTTTTTGCACTTTTTAAGAGAATATTGTACTCAAAGCAATAATTCACAATGGAGAAGATTCAAACTACATAAATGGATGTCTAATATGTAATTTAATATATTAGTTTTAATTTTGTGCAATTATATATATATAGGCAACTTAGGGTGGGTTTGGATGGGCGATTGAGTGCGGTGCGGTGCGTTTAGCTTACTTTTTGTCTCACGCTACAGTATCGCTACAGTATTTAATCTCACCGCCACCGTTGTTTTTACACTAATCGTAGTTAAACGCACCGCCCATCCAAACCCACCCTTAAATTATGATTCATATGCATACATGAAACTTTAATTTTGATTCAGTTGTACACATTTAAAAAATGAATACATACATTTATTTTTATATCGAATTAGTATAATTGTTTGTGTATGTAATATACCAATGTAATATGGTGTTAATTCGATAATATTGTTAGTGATTTGTGAAAATTGAATCAAATTCAAATTTTCATGTATAAAATCGCATAAAATCAAAGTTTGTGTACGACATTGCATATTGGATCAAAGTTCATGTATGGTTTTGATGTTTATCCCCAGATAAAATTGCATAGAATTTCTTTTCTTAATTTTATTAGTAATTGTATTATTGATATATTTTTATGGACTCACATATTATATACAATGATTTGATTTTAAATTTTATTATTTATTTAGAATTTTTTTCTCAAGTATTATTGATAATTTTTAATAATAATTAATATTTTAAAATTTAAAATTATGTGATTATAAATAGTGTAATTGCATTTCATCAATTAAACCTATTTAAAAAAAACAAATTATTTATAATAATAAAAAATATAATTAATAACTTAATAATTACATTTTAATCTAATTATTACATACAAGGACAAATAACACTTTTTCAGAGCTGGATATGGGTGATCTTGTAAGAATATTAAAAGCCAACTAAAATTATGGAGATTAAGCAACTTGTCACCATAAAATAAAATAAAATAACAAAAAATAAAAATAAAAAAACAATGAGAGATGAAAGGAAGATAAGGTAGAGAAAAAGAGAACTTGCACTTTTGAATTATTATTATTATTATTTCAATGCTTCTCACATGTTAAAATTAAATAAATAAAAAACTTTTTAAAAACGATAAATTACACCTAAGATCACTAAACTATTACTAAATTTACATACTGATCATTTAATTTCAAAAGGTTACAAAATAATCACTGAACTATTCGAAAGTTTTCATTTGAGTCGTTGGGTTGTTAAAATTGTTGTTGTATAGCATTCTCTGTCCGCACCGCCTGCACCAATCGAAAGGTTTCCTTTCCCTTCTCTTTTACAATTCAGTTTTTCTTTTCCATGAAACGAATTTGAATGTCATGAATCTGCAACCCAAAATCTAAACAATTTTCTTCTTTAATCTCAGATGTTGATTGTCAGATTGACTTGGATTTAAGATATGTTATTTTACAAGCCGATGGGCATTGATCCATCATACCGGTTGTCGAATCGTCGCTTGAAACTCACTAACCAATCTTTTTTAGAAAAAACTTAATAATCCAGTTACTTAAATAAAAACATTCAAATAGTTTAGTTACCAATTTTTAACTTTCTAAAGTTAAATGACCAAAACGTAAACATATTAATAGTTTAGTGACCTTTGGTGGAGTTTACCCTAAAAAAATAATATTGAAACCAAACATGTGAACAGCTTTATCTAGGACTTTTCTTTAACCCATATATTTGAGCTGGGCCAACCTCTACCATTGATGATCGTTCAATAAAGAAATTTTATTTTATTTTAAAATTTTCATAAAGTATAATTTTTATTTTATTTTTTATATATATTCATAATAAATTACATTTTGGGAACTCAATTATTGGACAAGTTAAAAGGTATACAAAATTATTGCCCTATGTTTATCAATTTGAAAAAAAAATAAAAATAATAACAATCACATAAGAAAAGCTAAAATAACAAAATTTTATAGTGTTAATTCATTCAAACAATTCAAGAAGTTAATAATCAAATATTAAAAGGTGCTTTATATGCAAATTACCCATAAACGGACTCTTATAAATAGGGGCGTTCAAACGGTCAGTTCGGTTATTAACTGAATCGAACTAGCATTAACTAAAATTAACCAAATTATATAATCTTTTAATCGTTAACCGAACCGAATTTTTTTCAAAAAGAAATTAACCGAACCAAAATTTATATGTCTCTGCCTTTTGGTTAAAATAAGTATAAAATATATCAAAAAAATACATTGATAATGTTTATTTGTTTTGAAAGTTAACTGAATTAACCGAAATTTTAAGTCTTGAAACACTACATAATTATTAAGTTCGGCTAATTCAATTAGTTACCTGATTTCTAACCGAATTAATCGATAACTAAAATTCTAAAAAATCATTAATCGACCTCCGACCAAACTAAATTTAACTACTGACCGATTAACTGAATTAAATCGATTCGATCGATTAATTCAATTTTAACCAAAATTAGAAAGTCACAAATCAATTACTGCTCGAAGAAAAGATGGATTGCATTGGGAGTTTTAGAGTAACTTCCTTAAAAGAGTTAATGGTGAGCTATAACCACGTAAAAGATTAATTTCTTAAAATTTTTAGGCATAATATGTAGATTAGCTCTTCAATTTAGGAACTTTTCTCAAATTAGTACTTAAACTTCTTATTTAGTTCACATTGGTACTTAAAGTTGACAAATGTTCTATAAATTGGAACCTATGGCTGATACAATTTCTTTTCTTTTTTTGAAAATGTTGGTGACAAGAATAAAAGAGCAACATGTGGATAAATGTTGAATTATTCTAAAAATTTAAAAAAAAAACATAAAAATTCAAAAAAAAGAAGAAAATATTATTAAAATTCAAAAAGTGAATAAACATAATTCAAAAAAAAAATACAAAAAATTATCTTGCGCACCTAATCCCAGTTGAAATCACCAATAAATTTAACATTATTATCACTCAAGTTGTTTGAGTCAATTGTAATTGTTGATACAAATTGGGATGTAAAGGTCATATAATTGCTAAGATGCTTCTCATCATCATCGGATCCATTTACCAACAAGTGTTGGGTGCAATGGTAAGGGACATTGCACTCTTAAGGAAACCATAGAGATGGCATTGTTAGGAGAGGCAACCACAACCTCCAAAAGGATTAATCTTTATAGACCATAAGATGAACATGTAGGATACCTTGATTATTCCAAAAAAATCATTTGATCCACCTGAGGGATCTTCATCACTCCAGGTAATGCATTCAATGTATTGGTACATCCAACTTGAATATGACTAAAACCTTAGCACTCGTGACAATGTATTCATTTGTTTCTCATTGGTTGTATCTTCATTGATCACTACTCCTTTCCCTTGGCCTTATTAGAGTTGTGATTTACATCAAACTTTCTGTTTCTCCTAGTTAGCTTCTTGAATGCTCTATTGAAGTTTTGATTGAGAAAGGCTAGCTTCTCTTGCAGATCTTCAATAGTAGTTTCATCGTTAGTTGCAATTGGATTTTAGCTTGCAATGTAATATTCTTTTCTGCTTTTCCCTTGCTTTTTCTTATCTCTTCAAGATTTATCTTGAATGTTTGTAGCGAACCAATGAGCTCATCAATCCTCATTATATCAATGGCCTTTGCCTTTTCTATAACAGTTACTTTGATCACAAAATTTTTACGCAAAGATCTAACCACCTTTCTGACTAGTTTAGAACTATGATACTTTTATTAAGGGAAAATGCCTAGTTTGTTATGTCACGTAACTTTGCATAAAATTTAGATATATTGCATCTTCAAAGTCTCAAAACTTGTTCATAGAATATAAAGCTTAGACTGCTTGACAATATTGGTTTCTTCATGAGTAGTCTTAAGTGCAGTCCAAACTTCTTTAGTAGCAGTGGACTTTGAGTTATACTTGAATTTTTGGGGGTCTATTGTTGGATATGGTGCCCTAAGTGTAGTATATTCATTTTTAAACTTGTAATTTTTTCGAACAGATTGGTTAATAAAATAATTCATGGATTACATTAATGTACTTTGTATAATTTTCCTCATGTAGTTTTTGTATGCAAAGCAAAATAGAAACAAATATTGGCTCACTGGTTGTTTAATGTTTAAACTAATACTAAGTGATATTACGTGGTCGGATCGTAATACGGAAAGACAACTTATATTAGTATACGAACCTAAACATGTCCTTAGTCTAATCAGAAATGAGCAAACCGATTGAAAGACTAATATGTCATCTATCAAGTCCAATTGGGGAGATGTATTGTCTTGGGTATCAGAGCGGATGACTCCTAGAAGATAGAGACAAAGATGTGACTGACAGTACATCGAACTGGACCTAAGAAGAATAGATCCTGAATCCGTTTATGGAATTATTCACTTGTGATGCTCAAAGTGCGACATACCTTAATCCTGAGTGGATGACAAGTTATGTATGCATGACTCGTATACTTTGATGTAAGTAAAAACCTAAGTTCAAATAGATAAGGAATCCAAAGCTGATGCATTGGGTATACAACTTCTATAGTATGTAGCGTCATTCACAATAGTGGAATTCATAGCCCGGGATATGGGTAAATGATATCCTCTCATTGGCATTACATGGTTGATGAAAAGTAAATATGATCACGAGTTGTTCGTCTTTGTGATGAATGACTTGATCACTATTGGATAGTAATTGATTTTTCATGAAAGAAGATGTAATGGTTACCATGAGATAAAATAAGATCATATTAGGAAAACGGATTTATTCCAAAAAGATTAACGATATCCTATGAGGGTAACACACTTATGACTAGATTCGAGTCTTGCTTTGTATAAACCATCTGTTGGTTCTTTGTTTATATTTATTTTAGTCTATATCTTACTATATGTGGACTCTTATATAGATTTATTTTGGTGCAAGTTTGAATATATTTTGATTTTTAGTCTGATTTTGCTTTACAATGATTAATTTGGTTATAATTATTCGAACGCACTCTTTGTAATTGCAATTGTGACTGCATATGTAACATTTAAAAAAAAAACTTGATATTAACTAAACATTAAGTAATGTTTAATATTTGATTATGTCAGAATATAATACAATTCATAATATAACTAAAATATTTTTATAACTAATTAAAATTTTTTAATTTTAATTAAAAAATTGAATATAAAGATTAAGAATAACAAAATAATAATGCTTCGCTAATAAAAGGTAAAGTTGTGCTTTTATTTAAAATTTATTTAATAAATAAACTTTAGGGGTTAGTGGATTTTTCATTAACCATCAAAGATAGGTGAGTATTTGAAAAATAACACGAGCAAAGTGGATATTTCAACAAAACGCGAAAGGGCTGACAAAATTGTGTCTCTTTTACTAAAAAAATGGATAAATTAATTCTTATAAATAAATTTTTTCTGTTAAAAATTTCATCTATTTTTACTATTGAAAACTGACATGGCTGACAAAATAACCAAATAGTTAAACGTAGTGTGCCACATGTATCTTATACTAAAGTGGATGACATTTTTAACGGAAGGACTAATTTGCTATTGATCTACCGTGCAAGAATCAAATTGTCCATTTTTTAATAGAAATGGCAAAATGCAATCTAACTTTTAATCAGGGATGGATCCAGGGGGCGCGGGGGGCGGTCGCCCCCTTGGCCAAATTCTATGATGGACTTTGAAAGACTAAACTTAGAGGCCTAATATGGACTTTAAAGCCAAATTCTAGAATTAAATTATTTGGCCTATACCCATACATATTAAGTTAGTAACTTTCTTGTATTTTGATTTGTATGTCTTGCTAAGGAATTGTCTTCCTCTAGTAAGGTGCCGACACTGTTGAGAGAAAAAGAAAGGAGTTTGATGCCGCGATTGAGAGTATAGAGTAAAAAAATACAAATTATCTTCCTCTCGGATCCTTGCGCAAAAGACCTCTCGGTAAATATTTTTGCATAAATTATGTTCTTTATTTATTTGACTTATTATTTTTTTCTTTTTCCTAATATATTGTTGTTTAATATATTATTACAGTCTTCAGGTTTTTTGATTAAATTATAGTCAACAAAAAGTAAGAATACAATGAAAAATTATCTCAATCTTCAGAATTCATTGCAAAATATTGAGAGTATTATTGAGAAACAAAATTTTGAACAAGTTGCAAGAAATCGACTATAGCTCAAGGTGTCAATAGATACTGTCAACTGGCTTGTATTTTAAGGTTGTGCCTTTAGGGGACGCAATGAAGCACAAGATTCAAGAAATTGAGGTAACTTTCTTGAATTAATAAAACTCTTGGTTTCTTATAATGAAGATGTGGCGGCAACTTTCTTAAAAAATGATGGTGCAAGTAATATGTGTGGCGAATGGAACTGTTTGCAAGCGTTATTTGCTAAAAAATGCTGATTTGCATACTATGTACACTGCCTCGCTCACCGTCTCCAATTAACTCTAATAGTTGCATCCAAAGAGGTTATTCCCATTTATCAAACTTTTTCATACTTTACAGGTATAATCAATTTGGTTGTTTCTTCAAGCAAGCAGCATGATCAATTAAGAGACATTGAGGCATCTCATATCGTGGAGTTGATTGACAGTGAAGTTGATGGAATATATGATGCAATGACATTCGTTGAATTTGTTTTCATCTTGCATTTCATGATTGAGATGCTTGGAATCATTGATGATCTTTGTCAAGCATTGCAGTATAAATCACATGATATACTAAACGCGATGCAGCTGGTGTCATTAACTAAAACGCTTCTCCAGAAATTCAGAGAACATGGTTGGGATCCTTTGTTTGAAAATTTGAAGTTATTTTGTAAAGATCATATGATAGAAATCCCCAATTTAAGTGCTCTGTACAAAGTTGGTTGAGGTCGGTCTTGCATCCAGAGATATAACCTCACAATTGTGCATCATTATCGGTTTGATATATTCATTGCTAATAGAAATGAATTCTCACTTTAATGATGAGGCAGTGGAATTATTTGTTCTTAGCTCCGCTTTGGATCCACACGATAATTACAAAGCTTTTTGAGTGGAAGATATCTGCAAACTTATGAATGATTTTTATTCAGACGATTTTACGAAGCAAGAAAAGCTACACATGAAGATTCAATTGGAGCATTTTCAACTTGATGCTCATCAAAGCACGGAGTTGCAGAAAGCTTCTACAGTTGTCGAGTTGTATTAAGTGCTAGCTAAGACAAATAAGTCAAGTATTTATCCTCTTCTTGATAGAATTATTCGTCTTGTGCTAACTCTTCCCGTGTTTATTGCAACAACCGAACGAGCATTTTCAGCTATGAAAATTATGAAGACAATGTTTTGCAATAGAATGAATGATGATTTTTTTCAACTTACTTGGCATACATCGAAAAAGAGATAGCTCGAGAATTTTCAACAAATTCTATCATTGATGAGTATGAAAAACGGAAGATGCAATTTAGAATGCCTAGTATTGAGAAATAGGACTAATGCCAAGTTTTTAAAATTTAATTTTTAGAATTATAATGATCTTTATGAAATTTTTAGTATAGTATTAGTTATTCTTTTTTGCATATTGAGAACAATTGACACTTTTTTACATTAAAAAAAAGTTGTTTGGATTTAGTAGTTCCGTCCCCCTTGGAGTAAAATCCTAGATTCGTCCCTGGGCATGAACATTGTTGTCAATGCAGGAGAACGTGAGTTCAAGTGCGTTGAAGCTCATTATCCTCTTATTTATGGGTTGGGGAGTGATTATCAGTAGACTTCTAAGTATCGTATAAAAAAGAACTGATATTATTAGAACCTATAATCAGATTGTTTAAAAAATTGACCGTTTCTTTAAAAAGTAACTTTAATATTAAAAAAGCCTTAATTTAAAAAGGCTATTAAAAAAATATTTTTCTAATTTTCTATTATCATTTTTAAAAAAAAATTATTTCAAATATCCAATCTTACATTTTTTTTACAATGTATTTTATCACTATCTCGAACACTTTTTTAGTTGTAATCAAAATTCTTTTAAAATAATTAATTGATGTAACATGATTTTAAAACTTCTTAATTAAAGCTAATAAAGAAAAAATAAAGACAATCATATTTCTACCTTCACGAAACGACGTCGTAGAAGCTGTAAAATAGGAAAGGGTGAAGCTCTCCGCTTAGAGACCAACACAAAGTACAAACAGTACCAAAGTTACCAAATACTAACAATAAAAATCAAAGCTCAAAGAGAGAATCGAACACTCTCTTTCTATTTTTCGTGTACAAACTGGAAAAATACCAAAGAGAGCTTCCAAATTTGTTCTTAATTTTAGCTGATTCGGATCAGATCTGAGGTAACTTCTTAATTCTTTTATGAACTTTAATCATATCTTTCATGTATTTGCTCAATTGCCGATTCAAAATTCATGATTTGGTTTGGATTTTTTTTTTTTTTTTGCAGGGAAATTGACGGTTGAAGAGAAAGTAAAAAAAGAAGATGTTGACGAAGTTTGAGACGAAGAGCAATCGAGTGAAAGGATTGAGTTTCCACACTAAGAGGCCTTGGATCTTAGCCAGTCTACACAGTGGTGTGATCCAGTTATGGGACTATCGAATGGGGACTTTGATTGATCGATTCGAAGAACATGATGGCCCTGTTCGCGGTGTCCATTTCCACATGTCTCAACCTTTGTTTGTCTCTGGAGGTTCGTATTTCGTCTCTTTGCGCCTCGGTTTTGATCCTTGCTTCATAAATCTGGTCGATTATTTTAGTGATCTATGTTTTCTTGTTACTTTATGGAATTTGAGAAATCCAAGGCATATGATAATGCTGGATCGAGAGTTACTATAGAACATGTAGTTGGACTTGATTTAGAACTTCTAGACCTTATGTTGCTGAGTGATGAATGTCAATTGAACCATAGATGGAATTATAGGAGAAATTCATATATGATATAGATTTATTCGGTAGTTTTATATATTTATGCTTTTTTATTTTTTATTTGGCCCCAAAAATAAGCTGAAAAAGCTGTTATTAATGAGTAGTGAAAACAAGAAGCAAACATTGAATTAGCTCTGAAAAGGATTATAACTAGCACCTGATATCCTGTTTAGTGTGTCTATCAGCTGCAGCAGTGCAGCTTTTAACCATAATTAAGTGTCCTTCACAATTTGCTTGATAGTAGAAGCCTGAGATGATATTTTGCCTGACCATACATGTTGATTCCTAGGTTACAAAATATAGTAGATATCACATAACCAGAGTACCAGACAAGGAAGTAAAGAAACAAGTAAATTAGTTATGAAAGGAATTCGAGACTGCAAAGATAACAATATAATTCTGGCTGACAGGCTATCTAGTGAATAACTTGCTGTACAACCTTGCATCTTAGATGCTACGCTTCTGTGTGAATAGATTTATTGCTGAGAAGGGATGCTATTGAGTTCATAATATTGAAAATTTCCAGGCCTGGTCAACTTGGGCAAGGAGGGTCTGGATTTGAGAACTTTTTGGCTCAAAAAAGTGTTATTTTTTGGTGCTATGATTTTCTTTTACAGAGCATAGGGATCTTGTGCGATAGAAGTGATACTAAAAATTGATGTTTTTGCTTTCAGGGGATGACTACAAGATAAAGGTCTGGAACTACAAGTTGCATAGATGTGTTTTTACCCTTCTTGGACATCTTGACTATATTCGAACTGTGCAGTTTCATCATGAGAATCCTTGGATTGTGAGTGCCAGTGATGATCAGACTATCCGCATATGGAACTGGCAGTCACGAACTTGTATCTCTGTGTTAACTGGTCATAATCATTATGTTATGTGTGCATTATTCCATCCTAAAGAAGACCTTGTCGTGTCGGCCTCCCTTGATCAGACTGTTCGAGTTTGGGATATTGGTTCCTTGAATAAGAAAACTGCCTCTCCAGCAGATGATATTTTACGTTTCAGTCAGATGAACTCAGAACTTTTTGGTGGCGTTGATGCAGTTGTTAAATATGTGTTGGAAGGTCATGACAGAGGAGTAAATTGGGCTGCATTTCATCCCACCTTACCTTTGATAGTCTCTGGAGCAGATGATCGCCAAGTGAAATTATGGCGTATGAATGGTAATTATAGGAAAACCACGCCTTCTTCTCCATTTATATTTCATTTTCTAGATGTGTTGATTAATGCTTTTTGTAAACTTACATTGGCCAATTAAAATCTTCATATAAGTTTACCTTTTTCCATTTAAATTTTATATATGCAGCATAGCCCTAGCTTTTATAGCCAAGCTACCACAATTTCTCCATTATATATTCTGCACCTGAGTATTTAGACCCCTAAATTTATTGTGGGATCAAGTAAATTGTTTATTTCTTTGCAGATACAAAGGCTTGGGAAGTGGATACCTTTAGAGGACACATGAATAACGTATCATGTGTTATGTTCCATTCCAAACTAGACATCATTGTATCTAATTCCGAGGATAAAAGTATTCGTGTGTGGGATGTAACAAAGAGAACTGGACTTCAAACTTTCCGTCGAGAACATGACAGGTTCTGGATTCTTGCTGTTCATCCTGAGATGAATGTTTTGGCAGCTGGACATGACAGTGGCATGATTGTATTTAAGCTAGAGAGAGAGCGTCCTGCTTTTGCAGTGAGTGGGGAATCTCTGTTTTATGCCAAGGATCGGTTCTTAAGGTGTTATGACTTTTCGACTCAAAGAGAGGCACAAGTTATTCCAATTCGACGGCCTGGTTCCGCAAGTCTGAATCAAAGTCCAAGAACTCTTTCCTACAGTCCTACTGAAAATGCTGTTCTTATCTGCTCAGATGTGGATGGAGGATCTTATGAATTGTATGTGATACCAAAAGATAGCTTTGGCAGGGGAGAGATGCAGGAGGCAAAGAAAGGTCTTGGTAGTTCTGCTATATTTGTAGCTCGTAACCGGTTTGCTGTTCTTGACAAAGGCAACAATCAAGTCTTGATCAAGAATTTAAAGAATGAGGTGGTTAAAAAGAGTGGCCTTCCAGTGCCTACGGATGCAATATTTTATGCTGGAACAGGTAACTTGTTGTGTCGATCAGAGGATAGAGTAGTTATATTTGATCTCCAGCAGAGGCTTGTTCTTGGTGATCTTCAAACCCCTTTGGTGAAATATGTTGTTTGGTCTAATGACATGGAGAATGTTGCTTTACTCAGCAAGCATACGATTGTCATAACTAACAAGAAGCTTGTTCACCGGTGCACTCTTCATGAGACAATACGTGTAAAGAGTGGAGCCTGGGATGACAATGGTGTTTTTATCTACTCCACCCTCAACCATATAAAATACTGTCTTCCCAATGGAGATTGTGGAATAATTCGAACGCTTGAGGTTCCCATATACATAACAAAGGTTTCTGGAAATACTATATTTTGCTTGGATCGTGATGGGAAGAATAAGGCTATAGTCATTGATGCTACTGAATACATTTTCAAGCTCTCTCTGCTTCGGAAGAGATATGATCAGGTTATGAGTATGATAAGGAACTCTCAGCTTTGTGGTGAAGCCATGATTGCTTATCTGCAACAGAAAGGGTTTCCTGAGGTGGCTCTCCATTTTGTGAAAGATGAGAAAACACGCTTTAATTTGGCTCTCGAGAGTGGGAACATTCAAATTGCTGTTGCATCAGCTAAGGAGATCGATGACAAAGATCATTGGTATAGATTGGGTGTGGAGGCCCTTCGCCAAGGCAATGCAGGTATAGTGGAATATGCCTACCAGAGGACAAAGAACTTTGAGAGGCTGTCTTTTCTTTATCTCATAAATGGTAACCTAGAAAAGCTGTCCAAGATGCTGAAAATTGCAGAAGTTAAGAATGATGTTATGGGTCAATTTCACAATGCTTTGTATCTTGGCGATATAAAGGAACGTGTTAAGATCTTGGAGAATGCTGGTCACTTGCCTCTTGCTTATGTTACAGCATCAGTCCATGGGCTACAGGATGTGGCTGATAGGTTAGCATCTGAGTTGGGAGATGATGTCCTTCCTTTGCCAACAGGGAAGGAACCGTCCTTATTGATGCCTCCAACCCCCGTTGTGTCTGGTGGTGATTGGCCTCTTTTGAGAGTTATGAAAGGCATATTCGAAGGTGGATTGGATAGTATTGGCAGGGGTGGTGTGGATGAAGAGGAGGAGGGTGCAGAAGGTGATTGGGGTGAGGATCTTGATGTGGTCGATGTTGATGGCTTGCAAAATGGGGATGTTGCTGCAATTTTGGAAGATGGGGAAGTGGCTGAAGAAAACGAAGAGGAGGGTGGATGGGACCTTGAAGACTTGGAACTCCCCCCTGAGGTTGAGACACCAAGGGTTTCTAACAATGCTCGTTCATCTGTTTTTGTGGCACCAACTCCAGGTATGCCTGTGAGTCAAATTTGGACTCAAAGATCATCTCTTGCTGCTGATCATGCAGCAGCAGGCAATTTTGATACAGCAATGCGTTTGCTGAGCAGGCAACTTGGAATAAGAAATTTTGCTCCTTTGAAATCCATGTTTCTTGATCTTCATGCTGGCAGCCATAGCTATCTTCGTGCACTTTCATCTGCTCCTGTGGTATCATTGGCAATTGAGAGGGGGTGGAGTGAGTCTGGTAGTCCTAATGTGAGGTCTCCACCGGCCCTCGTGTTCAATTTTTCTCAGTTGGATGAAAAGCTGAAGGCTGGTTACAAGGCAACAACGGCTGGAAAATTCACCGAGGCTCTTCGGCTCTTTCTCAGCATTCTTCATACGATTCCATTTATTGTTGTGGAATCAAGGAGGGAAGTTGATGAAGTCAAGGAGTTAATTATTATCGCTAAGGAGTACGTTCTTGGTATGCAGATGGAGCTTAAGCGAAGAGAAATGAAAGACAATCCTGTCCGCCAACAGGAACTTGCTGCCTACTTCACCCACTGCAACCTTCAATTGCCTCACCTCAGACTTGCTCTGTTAAATGCAATGACCGTCTGCTACAAGGCAAAGAACCTGGCTACAGCAGCTAACTTTGCCAGACGTCTACTAGAAACAAACCCCACAAATGAGAATCAAGCTAAGACCGCGAGGCAAGTGCTACAAGCTGCTGAGAGGAATATGACCGATGCCTCTCAACTAAACTATGATTTCAGAAACCCATTCGTGACATGTGGCGCAACTTATGTGCCAATTTACAGAGGACAGAAGGATGTATCATGCCCATATTGCACCGCTCGCTTTGTACCTAGCCAGGGTGGACAATTGTGTACGGTGTGTGATCTTGCAGTGGTCGGGGCAGATGCTTCAGGGTTGCTTTGTTCGCCTTCACAGGTACGATAAAAAGCTTCCAAATTTTAATATACTTTTGAACTGTATTCTGCTGATCCTTATGTCTGCAAAAACGTTCACGTTGATCGATTCATATCTTCTATTCCGTTTTTTCTTTTTGTCTTTATTCCCTTAATAGAGTTCCTTAGGATTTCATATGCAAGAACGTAACTGGAATTATAGAATTTTCAGTCTATTCTGGTATAATTGTTCAGCTGTTTCATATTTCATAGACAAGAATGGCATAGTTGTGGAGGCCTTGATAATGGATTATATGTGGCATGTAGAACTTGAACACATAAGGTTTGATGTTGCGATTTAAGTGATATTCATTCTTCTGAGTTTTGATTGGTTGGCACCTCGATCTCATTGTAAAGGTCGGATTATGGTTTTAATCCTTATAGTATGCTGAAATTTAGGATTTAACACCTTGGTCCCCGTACTTTTTTTGCAAATTTGGGAACTTTTATTTCAAGGAGTTCAGTCATTCTACTTTTCAGATTTAAAACTACAGCACAAAGTCCAATTATTTTGTTCTGTTAAATTTAGGTTCATTACAATCATTTTTTTTACATAGATATTAAGTGAGGATTTCTTTTATTTTAAATTGTCACACAAACAAAATTAAAAAAAAAAAAAATGATTTTAGAGGTGTTAACAATTAGACTTGAATTTTCAAATCTACAAAGTCAGAATAAATTCTTGAAAATAAAAGTATAGGGATTTACTCCAAATGTATGAATGTACAAAGAATATAGGGACTTGAAGTATATTTTAATCTAATTTGGTTTTTTTTTTTGTTTTTCATAATATTATTAACGTTATTAATTACTGTGGTTAAAGTGGTGATGTAGCTTTTTTGTATATGTTGTTCACTTATAAGTGTATGTTGGAGATGGATAAATCCAACATTTTTAAAAAATCATATAATTTAAGGAATAATATTTTTATATGATATCCAAATATGTATTGAGGACATTAATATTTTAGAAAAAGTAAAGAGTATGCTTTTAGCCTTTTATGCTTTAGTTAGGTTACTTCGACATGAATCTTCTTTAGTGGAAATGTGGGAGAAGCTTTTCCAATTGCTTACTTTTACTGCCACTCTCTTTTAAGACACTATCTATATGAAATAATTTATAGAATCATAAACATGATTATCATGCATTTTTTAAGGAAAAAAAAGTTTTAGTACAATAAATTTGATTTTCTTTGAGGCTTTTCGTAATTCTTTTTATTAAAAAAAAAGAAAAAAAAAAGAACAGAAAAGGCACATGCAACATTAGTGAGGACATTTTGTTAGGCCCAGTTTCAAGAATCCTTTGCCGACTTTGCCTTTTGCACGTGCATTGGAATCTCTCCCAAAGCGGACCAAATCAGACAGTAATGAAATGACCCAAATCCATGGGAAAAAAGGACCAAAGTTTCCCCCTTCTCTTTATGTATTTTTATTAATTATAAAACAAAATTAATAATAAATGCTAATGATTAATGAAGCATTCCCACAGTTCGCAAAGGCTCGGGTTCAAATTTTATTTATGTAATTGTAATATATGGGTCTCGTTTTATTTTTGTGTGAGTTTTATCCTATTCTTTTTGGATTTGATTTGATTTTGGCGTGCATCCGTATTTCTTTTTAAAACACGCAATTTGTTAATAAATATTTTTAATAACGCTAAATACAAGTTCACGTTTCGTCAACTGGACTGATGTAAGGATATGATTGACACAACGCTTAACTTTGAAGATTCAAATTTGAAGTTTAATAAATCAATTTTAAAATCTGACTCATCGTTTGAGGACTTTTTAGTAAATTAACCCAAACAAAGAGGTCAGGAAGTTAATTGGGAGTCTTGTTTGACACGTGGCTTACAATTATTGGTGGGAAAGACGTGGACCTATTTACAACTACTAACTTGTGATCCTCAACCATTTCTTAAAGGAAACTCAAATCACTCGAAAACCAAACACCTACCATTAAGAGAGAGAGAGAGAGAAAATGGAGAAGCAAAGCAAATCTTATGGTGTTGTTTTACCTACAATGGATGAAGATCATGAAGAATTTGTTTTCATTGAAGAAGATTCTGATGTTGATGATGATCTTTCCCATTGGGAATTCATTGATTCCTCTGTTACCGATTCTGATGATGCCGATGATGATGTATCGTTTCATCGTGGTGAATTATCGAGAAGAAACGTAGAGTCGTTTATCCCTTTCACTTTCCCTTTTCCCCCTATGACGGAGGTGAGAAAGTCCATCCCGATTCCTGCTCCGATTCAAGATACTGATGATCAAGATCCATCATATGATGGATCTGATGATCAAGATGATGATGTTGATGTTGATGCATCATTTCATCGTGACGAATTATCGAGAAGAAGAAACTTAGTGCACGGTATGCCTTTCCCTTTCCCCCCTTTAACGGAGGTGAAAACGCTCAACCTGATGCATGATCATGATAATGATGATCATGATCCATCACATGATGATGCGTCGTTTCATCGTGATGAAGTATCGAGAAGAAACTTAGTGCACGGTATGCCTTTCCCCTTTCCTCCTATAACGGAGGTGAAAAAGTTCATCCCGTTCCCTGCTCCAATTCAAGATAATGATGATCATGATCCATCACATGATGGATCTGATGATCAAGACGATGTTGATGATGATTATGGATGTGATTTGGATGATGAATTGGTTCCAAAGGCATTGAGTGGGAAATTTGGAAGGCAAAGGATGAGGAAATTAGGGAAAAGGGCATTCGCGAAGATGAACACTTCAAAGAAATCGCCGTATCTGTATGTGAAGCCTGGATGCGTTCATGGAAAGCATGGGCTTGGATTAAAGCACAGTTTCTAGGTAAATCAACAAGATTTTAGATCTTTTTAATTGGGTTAATCTTCATTTGAATTTTTTTAAAGTTGTAATTATTAGGGTTTTTAATTTAATTTGACATTGGCTTATTTAGATTTGGTTACTTGTTAATAATAACCTAGTTTTTATTATTAATTAGGCTTCTTCCATGTTCTATATATATTTTTAATAGATCTGATTTGTAGCCTCTCTTTTCTTTTTCTTCTGATTTTGATTGCTTCAATGTTGATAATCTGATGAACTTTTTGAAGTTAAAACAGTTCCCAAATATTATTTGTGAAGAAATTAATTTGAAAATATATATTTTTTTTAAATGTTAACTGATCTATTATAATTATATTATTATAATTATATTAAAGTGAATTGTGATTTAGTATCCTATCAGATAAATTTTTCGGTTGGTATTGATATTTTTCTTAATATAAAAAAACATAAGTTCGAGGTTATAAATAATTTTAAATATTGTATTAAAAAAATATTCCACCGACAATATTCCTCTTATTTTATTTTTTTAGGAAAAAAAAATTCTAAAATGTCACATGTGGGATCTTGGGGAAAATTGGGGTTTGTTTTATGTGTGCCTTATAAAACTTCGGTCATGTTGAGTAAATGGGTAGACTACAAAAACGGACTAATTTAATTTTGGGTAAATTATAAAAATAATTTTTTTTGTTTATTCAGATTATATTTTAGTTATTTATGTTTAAAATATTACGTTTTAGTTACTTACGTTATTATTTTATTACGAAGTAGTCACGCTACCGTTAAGCTTCGTTATCTCTCTAACGGTAGTTTTACGTGATAGTCTAAATGGGTTTTAAATACGATAAAATAAGTGACTAAAACATAATATTTCCAACAAAAGTGACTATTTTTATAGTTTATTCTTTAATTTTTAATCTTTAATTATTTTAAAAGTGAGCAATTGCGTTAAAAGCTAGAAAATGTATTTCTTGAATGGACTCGAACTTTAACATTTTTTTCTCTTTTTTTTTTCTTGGACGTCTAATGTATCTTACCATCACATCTTATCACTTGTTGCTCTACCTTTACCTTTAATATTTTTGTAACGATGTTGCCCGATTTCTTGTTGAAGAGTATGAATTTACTAATTCTCGTTCATAAAAGACTTTATGCACAATCGAATTTGCGCGAACTAAAAATAATAATAATTAAACTTCACATCTTAGACTATTAATACAATTATAAGATTATAACCTAACAATTGACACAATGAATACCCAAAATTTTCTATCCTAATCTTTTTTCACAATCTGTTTTCTTCGGAAATCTAAAGACTGGTATTTTTTTAAGAGAAAATTAATCATTGCTATCGATGGTGGATATCTTAATTATAAAAAATTACAAAATGATCTCTTAACCAGGGGCGAAACTAAAAATTTTTTTTAGGGAAGCCGAAATTAAATTGTATTTTTAAAGGATTAAATCAAAATTTTATATTTTTAAGGAGGCTAAAGTACAATTTTATTTTTACTAATCTAAAATTTTAAAGCATCTAAATAAATTTTTTTTCATTTTAAGGCGGCCGAGGGCCCTGCCAACCCTCTAGTTTCGCCCTTGCTTTGAACTACTGACTTTTTTTTTTTCTGCCACCTTCCGTTAAATTACCAATGGAAAGATAACTTGGCAGTTTTTAAAATTAGCATAATAACAACTTTAATCCTTAATGTTTATATAATATTTCAATTTAGTCTTGATTTTTAAAAAAAAATCCTTAACATTTACACATTGATATAATTTGGTCTTTTTTTACAATTTTTTTAAACATTAAAAGTTAATTTTAAAAGAATGAAAAAAATATAAAAATTGTTATATTGAATTTTTGATACTTCAAAAACAATGAATGATGTTAAAAGGTTTCATTTTAACACAAATAAATGAATATTATAACTTTTTGGTACATATACCATAATTCTTTTTAAAGGTTTATTGGTACAAATATAATATATATTTTGGTTAAATTTTGTTATTAGTCCCTTTACTTTATGAAAGTTGTGGATTTAATTCATGTATTTTAATTTAATCATTTTTATATCATGT
Organism: Gossypium sturtianum; assembly: GCA_025698515.1. NCBI lineage: Eukaryota > Viridiplantae > Streptophyta > Magnoliopsida > Malvales > Malvaceae > Gossypium > Gossypium sturtianum. The sequence continues at coordinate 2,740,721 of CM046946.1, read as the reverse complement.
ACTTTTCAAATTTTAAATTTCAGTCCTCACCAAATGATAATTGATAAATTCATTAAGTTATGCTATTTCTAAAATCTGAAGTGTCAAACATATTATCATATGTGTAATGTCATGTCAGCTTGTTATTTTCCCAAATTAATCACTAAAAAAATCCAATTAATGAATTAACAAATGTCATTTGCATAAAGATTGGAATTTCAAAATTCGAAAAATATAAGGACTTAGAATGATCCAATTAGAGAATATGAACCAAATCTACAACTGTACACATAAAACAGGACTAGTAATTGAATTTAGCTATTACTCTTTAAGTCAGGACTAAATTTTACCAATTAAAAGAGTACAGGGACTAAATCCAAAACTTAAAAAAAGTAAAAGGACTAAAATTAATCAAATTAAAGGACTAAATACGCAACTTTGACAAAAGTATAGGGACTAATAGCAGAATTTTAGAATTATTTTATACGTTGTCTTTACGTTTTGATGTAATTTAGGCAGTATAAGAACCTCTACAAGCTAATTTCGTATAAAATCATGACCGGTAGTCAGTCATTTGAGGCCTGTCCTTAAAAAGACCAGAGAAAGGATCCATTTTTGGCGGGTCTATAAAAGCCGAACAAGTAAAAAATTAAAAAATAAAAATAAAAATAAAAATAATTCTTTGTTCTCCATTTCATTTTGATTCGAGAATTGAGATCCAATTCCAAATTCGAAAACGTAGTTTTTCAACGTCTTTATTATTGGATTCTACTTTCTAAATTCACATCTACGGTTTTTTTCTACGATCGACGTGACGCCGTTGATTTTCCGGTGAACGGTCTCTGATGAAGCAGCCACAGCAAGTTTAATACAATGGCGGAAGGTGAAATCACTAATAACAGCTCTAAGGAAGGAGTCAACGAAAACAAAAACAACAAAAGTTGTATCAATGGCACCGATAAAACCAGTGAAAAGAAAGCAAGTATGAAGGATCCGGAAACTTTTTGTTGCTTGCTTCAACCGGGGAATGCCGATTCCAGTCCCGATTATATCGGCATTCGTCGATTTCTTCTCGCTCGTAAAGCGGAGTCCAGTTCTTATCGCCGACTTGTAAGCTCTATATATATATTTTTTTGTTTATGTGCACGTTTTAGTTATGGATCTGTGTTCTAGTTGTTTGAGAGCTTGATTTTGAGCTATGGCGATTATGGAACGAGTTATGTGTTGAAATGAAACCTTTTAACATCATTCATTGTTTTGAAGGATTGGAGATGTAATGGAAAAGGTTATGTGGCGTACCGGAATTACATGCGGAGGCCAAGAAAATGGGAAAAATTACAAATACCAAGCCGTCCTAGCACTCCTGGAAACAGGTACTGGAATTTATCCAAACATTGTTCCCTTTCTTAATTTTCATTTATTTATTTGCTTTTTCAAATTGAAGCTATCAATTGCAGCCTCATTAGTTTGATTGAACGTACGGTAGCGGATGAATTTTGTAGTGGCTAAGGGGTTAAAGGATGTTTTATGTAAAAACAACTAATTTTGAAATTGAGTAAATTGATAGCTTTGAAAAAAATTAAAGCAATTTAATTCTAGTAATTTCGAAAGTGAACAAAGACAATTAAGCATAACATTAATATGTTTCATTAATTGTAAATAATTTTTGTTGATATAGTGACAGATTTAACTTTCGAAGTTTACAACTTTATATATTTTGTCACTTCGACCTTAATTCTAATAAGTTCAACACATTCAATCACAACATTTACATATTTACACAAATATTGCATGATAAATTTATTAAATTAGGATTAAATTGTAAACTTTGAAGGCTAAATTTATTATTATATCAATCAAATTCACGTAAAATTGATGGAAAATATTAACTTCGTGATTAATCGTCTTTAGTTGCTCAATTTCAAAATTGACAGGGATTAAATTATCTTGATTTTTTGAGAGGGACCAATTTGTTCAATTTCAAAATTGAGAGGGACTGGACAAGTCCTTTTACCAATGTTTTATGAACAATGATCTGCTAATTTTTGTGGTATTGTTTAAAAAATCTGACATCAAGGTAATTTACTGGTTGATGCAGTGGGCTTTGGAATTCAAGGTCAGGTTCATTCTCACATTTGTTCGAGGCGGAAAGCTGGAACTCTAGCAAAGTACGTATTATCTACAAACTTTTATGTAATTTTTGTTCTCCGTCAGTTATTGACTTGTGGTTATATTGTTCATTTGCATCAAGTGCCTTAAAACATCATGTTCTTGATGATGAAAATGAAAGAACAGAAGATCTTAATTTCCTTGTCCATTCAAAAGGAACTTATTGCATGTCAAGAGCTTGAAAACCATTTTTTAAGTAGGCCTTTAAAAGAATTGAGAAGAGTTGCATGCTTCTCCATGCTTGCAGGATCAACGAAGTGGCTCTGTTGCTTCTACTAATAGAAGCTCTAGCCTTAGTGACAGTGATCGCCCACGTCAACGAGGACTTGAACCTGCATATTCTTTTGTAGGAATGCACTGCATATTTGATCAGTGCAAAGCAGCTGGTAACTTTTTATGGTTTTTGAATGCAATCTTGATTTCTTTCATTTCATCTTTGTCATACTATTTTAAGCAGTTCATTTCACTGTTTCTGAAACGAAGCAATATGATTGGTTTTATAAGCGGTTACAGTTTTGAAGTTTGGGCACATGAGTTCTGATCTACTCGCATATGGGGCATCGGATGGGACATTGGTAGTTTGCTCTGTCTCCGACCCACCTTCAGTCCTCAAGCAATTAAATGGGCATTCAAAAGATGTCACAGGTTGGATTACCTGGTATTGTTTCAGTTGTCTTTCTTATATCTTAGACTAAAGTACTTGTAGCCATGCTATCTGCTATTTTCTTTCATTTACGAAAACCACGACCTTGTTCATTTATGATTGTTTGGTCCATTCCTGCTTCACTACTTTCCTTTTGGATTTTAGTGGAATTGGACTAAATTGAGAAGGTGCCTACTTCTACTTCATATTGTAAAGGATCTTTCACAGTTAAAACCTGAATCAGTGAGATATTTGAGATTTGTGGCATCTTTGACACTGTTTGTGAAGGTCAGCACAGTAGAATAACTAGAATGTGAAATTGATGTGAAAGTGAGCAGAAATATTTCTTGGTAAGAATATGAACTAAGAAATACATGTTGGAGCCCTTTTAGATCTTCGTTTTCAGAAAAATAATGAGACAAAGTTGGCTCAGAATTGCAGGTCATTTTGTATTAGCTAGGAACCATTTTTCACATGGGAGAAAAAAATGGTCTAAATGGTGTATCCTTGAATCACCCATAAACCGATACCCAGAGATGGCACCTAAATTGTTTATGTGAATGATCCACCTAACCAAATCATTATTGAACTAGATTTAGGCATGCATGTCCTCTGATACAAAGTGGATACTAATTACCCATTATACATATTGATAGTCTCATTAAATTTCAAGTATCTGTAATTAAGGTTGAATTTTACTTTTATAACTATGATTCATTGAATCAACCGTTTATTAACCATGTTTATGATTTGCCACTGCATTATCAGATTTCGATTTCTCATCAAACAATCAATATATTGCATCATCATCAAAGGACAAAACTGTGCGAGTATGGGAGCTATCAAAGGGCCTTTGCATTAGAATTATATATGGAGTCTCTCCACAACTGTGTATTCGATTTCATCCTGTAAGTAACCAGTGTCTATGATACATACTCTTCAAGTCAGGCAATCTTTTTAAGATTATTTATTCTTTTGTTTATTATCTGCAGGTAAATAACAACTTTCTTTCAGTTGGAAATGCAAATAAAGAGATCACTGTAAGCAAACCTCCATGCCTTTAATCATCTCTAGTCAATCTTAATGGTCATAGTTCAGTTGATGTGATATGCTAAATCGGATTCTGGATAATCGAACGAAATGCGTGCTTTCTTTGTCTTGTAAAAGAAATTGTGTCTGTATAAATATCCGGTTGGCTAGTTCCATATGTTTAGTCCTTCACCGACTCCTTATATAGGCGTGCATTTGCGAGTTTGAATTTTCGGAATCCAAAGCTCTGTTGCTCGATCTCTGCGTCAAAACTTGCTTCTATGATTTTGTTCACTTTTTTTTTTCTGCACCAGGTATTCAATTTCAGCACTGGTAGGATTATTACCAAATCGAACTTTGACAGCGAGGTCACCTCAATGGACCATGATCATACCGGTCAGCTAATTTTCTGTGGAGATGCACAGGTCTCTCTTATACCGTCTTCGCCATAATCATCATAATCAAAGAAATCCGTTTGGTCTTTTAGAATGTTCCTTATGGGACGATAATTTCGCAGGGATGCATATACTCCGCAAGTATGGAATCCCGCACAGGTGCATTATCCCGTTCTCATCGATATAAAAGTGGCAACAAACTGAAATGTCCAGTCGCGACCGTACAGTACCGAAGTTTCTCTTTGCTGACAAAGGGCCCTGTGTTATTGACGTGCGCTCAAGATGGAAGCCTTTCGTTCTTTAGGTTCGATCACAACATCGTATCTTCTACCTTCATTATTACAAGTAACTGATAAGTGGTAGGTTCGCATTTCAGTATCAATTTGGAATCACAAGGTTATCTAACCCTACGTTGTTCGCTCAAATTAACTTCACGGATTCACACCATTCGAGCTTCCTTCTGCCCTCTGCTTTCCCTCGATAAGGGCGAATATATAGGTTTGTATTCTGTCCCGACACCGACCAAACAGAACTAGTGTACTTTCATATGCCTTTGCTGACATTGTGGTTTCTTTGCGCTGTGAAGTTGCTGGAAGCGAAGATACACACGTCAACTTCTACGACTTAACTCGGCCAAAGCATACATGTGTAAACAAGCTTCAGGTTCTACTCCCTCGCTTCCCGAACTACTCCGGTAGTCAAACTATTTACCTGATTAAAATCATTTGTTGTATGCACAGGGTCATGGTTTTCCAGTTATAGGAGTAGCATGGAACCATGGGGAGAACTTATTGGCTTCATCAGACCTTTATGGCGTTGTTATAGTATGGAAAAGAGCCAAAACAAAATAGAGAGAGCCAAACACTATCATACAGAGATATAAGAAGGTAAATGACTTTAAAACTGATGAATCTACTTAGAGGGACGGGACGATCAAATTAATCACTGTTAAAAAAAGAAAAGAAAAGATAAATTAAAATAGAATTAATATTATTGTTAAAAAAAAATAGAATTAACATTCAATGCAATTTTAATTTTTTAAAATATTTTTTATTAAAAACCGTAAAATGTTAATTATATTACAATATTTTCTTTATTCACCAAAATTGTAGAATATTATATTGTTATGAACTGTTTCCCTGTAATTTGTCTGTAGATAGATTTTGATGTTGGCGATTTGCCATCATTCAATTTATACATCTATTTATTTTTATCTTATATGTAGTTTATACATTTAAATTTTATAATTTAGAATTAGAAAGTTCGATTGAAGTTCAATTATTGATAAAAAAATAATATTTTATTTTGTATTCTAAAAAAAAAATATTTATTGTGTTAATTATTACATATAATATGAAAAAAATATTAATTGTTAAGTTTTTTCCTTTTATGGATATATAAAAGCAGAAAAGGAAAAAGATCTAGATAATGCATTATACATTCATTTACTTTAGGTCAAATAATTTAAAAAAAAAAAAAAAACTAATATTACACATTTCACAAACGTAGCACACTTCAAAGTTCAAAATTAAAGACATAGAATTCACAAATACAACATCACGGTAGAAAGCAAATAATTCACACAGCTACCAACTTTCAGTGGTTAATGAGCATGATGACCAGGTAGTTTTTCCTTTATCTTCTCTATCACACTCTTCTTCTCGTGGTGCTGGCCAGGCGGGGGACCGGTCGTGGTGGTTGTGGTTGACGCGGTGGTTTTGACAGGCGAAGTTTTGGTCTGAGATTGATCCTCCTCCTTCTTCTTTCCACTTGTTAGCTTCTCCTTTACTTTCTCTTTCAGCCCTTTCTTCCTTCTACCGCCCATCCCATCATCCTCCGACTAAATCCAAATCCATAAATAAATAATTTTAAAATTTTATTCAAGACATCTTTTTTTTTTAAAACTTCATTAACAAGAAATTTTCTTTAAGTAACTTTAAAATTTTAAACATAGTGTAATTATTAAAATTTATAAATAGCAAAAACACTTCAAACCAACTTTTGATTTTGATAATACTAAAAAAAATTAAAATATGTTCTTCACAAATTTAATATTTAATCTCTATACTATTTTAAAAAAAAATTGAATTACATCACTTTTTGTTAATTTTTTAAAATTTTGTTTATTTGACCTTTTGAAATAAGAAAAATACTCACTTAAACTTGCTAATAAATTTAAACTTAACAAAATAATTTTAATAATATTAAATAATTAAAATCTCTAAATAATGAAGAGATTAAATTTCTAAAAGTAAAAATATAAAATTAAATTTCAAATGAAAATTACAAAAACTTATGCACATTTTAAGTAAAAAACCACAATTTTCCATCATAAAAGCACTTTAAACACCATAGCAAAACATTTTTGGACAAGCAAAAAAGCAATACTAAAGCATATACTGCATAGATGCCCATAGCGGGTTTTTTTTTTTTTTTTTTTTAAATTTTCATTACCGAGCTAGAGCTGGAGCTGCTGGAGCGTTGAATCTTTTCCTTGCCGGAAACCTCGTAATGCAGCGGCTGTGTTTGCTGCGGAGGCGGTGGCTGCAGCTGCTGTTGCGACTGATCAGTGGCGACGGCGGAACCGGTGCCATATCCCATTAAACCCGACAGTGACGTTGTCGTCGTAGGATGCTTGGTGGCAATACCGGTGACATAAATGGGGTTACCGTGTTCGTCAGTGAGTTGAACCGGGTTGCCGTGTTCGTCGGTGAGATGAATAGGGTTGCCGTGTTCGTCTCTCAAATCAGCCATTTTTCGTATACGTAAAAAGGGGAGATGTGTTTTACAGTAAAGCAAACAATTATTCATGAGGTGTTTAATATAAAGGGAACGGTGGAGGAGAAAGAGCTGGTGTTTTTTTTTTTTTGCATGTAAACTTAGGTGTTTAATATTTCTACACGTGGCAAGCGGTACATGCAGGATATTGCCACGTTAGAGAAGGGTGGAGGACACGTGTAGCTTAACTAGGCAAGTGATAAATGTAGGGGTGAAAATTCGAATATTCCACCATATCTGATTTGCTTTTTTTCAGATTGATATAACATTAAGATCCAGATGTTGAAGAGGATGGAATCTTATGGAAATTAGCATTGTTATTAGTATAGGAACAGGGGCGAAGCTAGAATAATTTTTTAGGGGGGTCGGATGAAATTTTAATTTTTTATAGTTTATATCTTTATAATTTGTAAAGGATTAAATCGAATTTTTATAATTTTAGGGGGCCAAATTATAATTTTACTTTTATTAATTTAAAATTTTTAAAAAATTTAAGGACCTAAATAGTAATTTTACATTTTAGGGCGGCCGGGCCTATGCCAGCCCCTGGCTTCGCCCCTATATAGGAAGTCGTAGATTTGAATGTGTTAAAACGTATTATTTTTTTATTTAAGGTTAGAGTGATATTTGAATAATTTTATGCATTATATTAATGTTAAAAAATATACAAACGTTAAAATTATTATTTATTATGAAATTAGAGCGGATATTATCTAAAATATTTATTTATCTGAATTTATATTAGTTATTCGAATCATATATGAATCTATTTTATAATTTTAATTTTATATATAAATAAAAGGAGTTTTAGTTGATTTAAATTTAGATTTTTGTAGATTTGGATAACTTAAAATAATTGAAATATTTGAAAATTTCAAATGACAACCAAATCATTTGAAAGTTTCATTTAAGTCACTAGGTTTATAAAATCGGTGTTGTATGCTTTCTTTGTTTGCACTGCCTGCACCAATTGAAACATCATGGAACAATTTTAAATATCATGAATCTGCAAATCAAAATTCAAAAAACTTTCTTCTCCAATGTCCAACACTGACCATCAAGCCATCAAGCCGACTTAAATCTAAAATATATTATTTTACTCGTTGATAGATTTGATCCACCGCATTGATTGGAAAATCGTCGCTTAGAGCTCACTAGTCAGACACTTAAAAGAAAAATATAACACTTGAGTGACTTAAATAAGAACTTTCAAATAATTCAGTGACTTAAATGGAAACTTTTTAATAATTTAGTAATCATTTTGAAACTTTTAGAGTTGAGTGACCAAAATGTAAACTTTTTAATAATTTAGTGACATTAAGTATAGTTTACCCTAATAATTAATTCAAATTTGGATAGTAATACTCCAATAATTTGAGATAATAAATGAACTTGAATTTTTAGATAAATTAATAAATTTAAATAAAATTGTCAGTGAAAATTGTGAAATAAATATAATTAAATGAAAAAAATTATATATACTTTGACACTAAACAATAGAATCTGCGACATTGCTTCTCCACCACCATTCCTTTTTCACATTCTTCAAGCTCATCCCCTTTCCTTCAATTATGCTACTGAACTGAGACCACTTGTGATGAACATATGTTCAAAAGTCCGACGCAGAAAAGAAAACATCGACTTACCCGACGCGGACATCCATCAGAGTACTGAGATGGCTAAGAACCGGCAGTTTACGTTTCGACATTTACACGGCGCAGACTGTTTTCTCTACTATAAGCAGATTTTGCTCCCTGAGAAATCCGAAATGGAAAGATCAAATTCAACAACAATAGATGAAAGTTACATGTAACATATTCATGGCATCCATTCACATATGCCATTCGAAACAAAACTTGAAGCAAGATGAATTACGGTAAAAATACCATGAAATCCTATGTACTAGGAGTTAGATTACGTTTTACCCTTTACTCCAAAAATGAACAAATTACCCCTGATTCTTTTTGCTAAATATCATCCAGACAAGTTACGCGTAGCACGTATACTATGCTAACATAGAGGGAGCAAAATACAGTCTGACTCTTAGTACAAGAACTTCCATGACAATTTTACCGATGAATTACAGGGAAAGTCATTGTTACTGATATTGTTTACTTAGACCTCGGTGTGAGTACTAGATTCAAGTACGGTCTAATTTTCTAAGTTTTAACCTTGAAGGTAGTAGTGCGACAATAATGAAGAGTCGTAGCAACATAGATACTTACTTGAAAAATGGCTCCGAGCTTCTTCATTCCTTTCGCTCGCAAGACTAGAACTTCTTCCGAAACGCTAGCGTCTCTAAGTACCTGGATAACAAAATAGATTTTAATTATTTGCGTCAAAATACAACCTAGTTTAACTGATCTAATATCATTTAGGATCCCCAACATGAAACTGCTATGAAATCCATGAAAGTGCGATCGGGTTGGTGACAACTATCGGTACTTCGTTAACAATCCACACAGTACCAACGTGCACACATGCCACAAGGGCACTGGTCTTGAAATGAACCGCATCGATATATTTAAGGAAATGTGTAAACTCACTTCTAAACAGACATTAGATAAAGTTGACTCGATATCGACCACGTTGATCTGCCAAAGGGATTGAATCATGGCATCCTTCTTTTCTTCAAGGGCTTTCAGTATGTTCTCTTCTCTGTCTGCTCCTTGGTTCAGTCTCCTCAGCTCGTCTTGTATTTGAATTAAACTAACAGCACCTACAAGAAGATGCGTATACTCTTTGGTTTCGTTTTAACTTCGAAGTTCAGCCAAAACAGAAAGGCCTTATTAAACTTCAACTGCAGAATATTGTACCTGAAGCAGCCTTTACTTGTGATTTTATACGGTGCCCTTTATCTCGCACCCATTCTGCTAAAAATGGTACTTGCATACAAGACCCGTCTTTACCAAGTTCCCTCGCGGCTTTCCTCGTGTAAATGTATCCAATGGTATGTAACATAGCCTCACCAAAAGCTGGCAAAAGTTTTATTTAAGAGCAAACCGAAGGTAGTAACTATGTAACACATTACTCAAGGTCTAAAAGTCCTTAAATGCTGATACTTAAAAATAAAACCACTTTCATTCACATTTAGCTAAGATAGAATATGATAGAAGCTTACCAGCTTTTGAAAGATCTCGTGCTTCTGAATTTGCCCATTGAATGAATTCATTGGTTTGACCTTCAACAAATGGCTGCAAGCGATTTTTCAGTATTTCAATGAGCTTGTCTTCCCTTTGTTTCTGAAATGCCTGCATATTTTCCTCGAGTTTCTTCCTATGAGCTTCCTTATCTAATAAGGAATCACTTTCAACTTCAATGGCTGATAAAGTAGCCATTGCTAGCTGGCCAACATAATCTTCAAAGAAATCACTTCCAAAAAGCATCCCAAACACAGCCGTAGGATCCAACATGGTGTCCCTAAGAAAACAGTAATTGACCACTAAGCAGCCATTGCTAGTTTCATGGATGAATTGCCTTAAGCATCTAATAATATATTTCAGTCTTCCATTTTTATCCCTATATAGCTTTCGGTGTTGTGCAAGGTTTTAGCTTAACCAGACTTAATGTTGGCTGCATTACAGACCATTTTAAGCTATGTTGAATAATATGCTTGAACCAAATAATTATTCCCATTCATTTTTTTCATTTCACATTCCACAACTTATGCTACCATATAAAATTAACAATACTGAATATCACACTTATAGCATATAACCAAAAAATGACATGTCATTTTATGCATTTCAAAACAGTATGCGAGATAATGAACATCACACTTATAGCATATAAACTTACGGTATCACTCCGGTCTTCCCTCTCTTGTCATATGCTTCACGCTTTTCGGGATCAGTTAGAACCTGATAAGCCTCACCAAGTGCCTTCACGTATATCAAACAACGAGAAAAATAAGAGCCAAATACATAATTGAGAAATGCAGATGATGGAACATATTTTCATTACTATAATGAAAGGATCAACTCGATGCAAATACCAATTTAAAGTAGTTTTGAGGGGAGGCTAGTCTCGGACCCTTAGTGGAAGATATTGTCCTCGTGTCGGGGTTTTGTCTCTTGTACTTTGAGAAGAGTCCAAAGTGGTTTACAATGTTTAGGGAATGCCTCAGTTGGTAGAGATACGATCTGCATGCTCACAGGAGAGGTGTCAGTATTGTGCGTAATATTAATTATGCATCCTGTGCCTCCGGGGGTTCGAAGTACCATGGTTACAAAGATAAGGCCTATATGCCTTGGTAGTTCGAACACCCCCAAGCGCAATATGCATAATTAATATTATACACAATACCGACACCTTCTCCCTGCAAGTAGGTGGTATTTCCACCAACCGAGGCTCTCCCTTAACTCCGTGAACCCTTTTAGTCTCTGCTCAAAGTATGGGAGGCAAAACACCGACACGAGGATAATATTTTCTGTTGAGGGTCCGAGATGAACCTCCCTTCAACAAGTAGTTAAAAGCAGGGGTCTTCTTTTAGGACATTTTTCAAACAATTGATGAACTAAAAGCATAGTTAAAAGGTGGTAGCTTACGTGAAATTTGTCAGCAGCTTTCGGATCATCAGGATTTTTATCGGGGTGAACTCGCCTTGCCTGAAAAATACAATGCAGAAGAAACCTAAACTAATAATGCAGAACAAATTTCATTACTCAAATCTCTAATTCCTATTGCATAATTCAACATGAAAACAAAAAAATTCATCCAAATTTTCTCACAAATCCCAGAAGAAGAAACATGGTTCAATCATGCATCAGGGCATTGCTTTCAAATGTTCATAAATCAAAATCATGAAAATCATACAAATGTAGAAAAGCTTACGTTGAGGTAATAAGCCTTCTTGATTTCAGGTATAGATGCATCAACATTGACACCCAATATATCATAGTATGAAGTGTCTTTTTCCATTGATCTTCTCTTGCCACACTGCTTTTAACATTAGAAATTAATCAACAAAAAAGAAAAGAAAAGATAAATCAATGAAAAAAAATTCTCAATAAACAGAACAAGCTTATAGTAAATGAATCTACAAGCGATGTGAATTAAGAAGAAATAAGAACATTGTTTTGAATTTGAATTTTGGATTTAAAAAAAAAAAACTATGATCCTAAATGGTATAAGAATCAGTAAATCAGATCTCTAAATTTAATGAAAATAAGCAAATTCCATGGAGAAAAAAAAAGCATTATATATTCAAATTAATGAGAAAATAAAACAAAACAAAAACAAGAATTTTTGAATTTACATGTTATGAAAATGTGAGATTAAATGGTTAAGAAAATGATTGAAGATTAAATTTTTTTTTTTCAGTGTTGAGGATGTTAGTATTAAAATGACAAATAGACAAGATGATTACGTGGCCATGAAATGGTCTGTGATCATAACACGTGTACAAATGGGTATTTTTAATTTTCTTTGTAGTCCTAACATAGCATAAAAATGGGATAAAGGAAATATTTAGTCCTGAATTTAAAAAAAAAAAATCAATTTGATCCTTAAATTTTTTGCACATTAATCATTGAAATTGATAATTTTTCATAGTTTCAGTTCACGTGATGACGTGGCACTCTAAAATTATGCCACATCATCATATGTAAAAAATGTAACAATCCGATTTTGGGCTTAGTCGGAACAGTGGTTTTGGGACCACAATTCGACATTGAAAATTTTATTTTATTATTATTTTAATATTTACAACACGATATTAGAGTTGTGTGAAATTTTCGTAAAGAAGTTTTATTGTTTAAGTGGTTAATTCGGTAAAAGGATTAAATTATGTAAAGCGTAAAAGTTGGGTTCTATAAGTTAAAAGTGTCAAATAGCTATAGAACAATAAAGGAAAGGTCCTTATATGATAATTAATCCAATTGTGAGTTAGTGGATGATATTTGGTTTGGCATTTGTGTAAATTTAATTATTTTTAAAGGTTAATTTAGTAAAAAGGCAAATAATGATAATAAAATATAATAAAACCAAATTTTATCTTCCTATTCATTATCTTCCACCGAAAATGAGAAAGATGAACAGCCATGAAAGATTCAAGCATTCGGCCAAGCTTCTTAGCTTATTGGTAAGCCCGTTTTTGTTCGATTTTTAATAATTTTTACGTTTTTGAGATCGTTGCTAAGTTATCTACAAAACCCACGCTTGAATTTTTGATTTTAGTGGATATTTTGAATTATGCCATTGTTGAAAGCTTGTGTAATTTGATGTTTTATGGTAGATTATGCATGTTTATGAGTAGAGGGACGATTTTTACTAAGTGATTTTCGGTGAAAACGAGTAAAACGAGTTAATTGGAAAAAGTTGTTATTGTTCATAAGTATGTGTTATAGTAAGAATTTGAAGTTGCTATAGAAGGGAAAAATGTTCAGCATGTCATAAAACATAAGAAAAAGGAATAAAGTTTAATTTTCGAGCCTAGGGGCAAAATCGTAATTATGTAAAAGTTTAAGGGCAAAATTGTAATTTTGCCAAAGCTTGAGTTAGGGACTGTTTTGAGTAGTATATTAATTAAATAAGTGAAATGTGATGTTTTAGATCCCAAAAATGAGATTTGGATGTAGAACTGGAGGAAAATCGAAAATCGAGAAAGTTGGTAAAATGGTCGTTTTGGCATTCGAGGTAAGTTCGTGTGTTAATAATAATGCAACATTGTGCTTGAATTGTAATTTTCTATTGATATGGCATAAATTGTAAGATTTAATATGTTTAGGAGAAGTTGATGTATGATATGGAAAATGTGATGTTTGTTGTGTTATGTGAATTTAAATGGCAAAATTAATGTTACATAGATTGAATGTTAAATTAATATTAGATGGGTTGTATGAGTTGCTACGCAAATTGTACTGTGACGAGATTTCGGCAAGCAAGTTCATATAGTTGAGTTTACATGTTTATTGGTGAATGATTGAATGATATAATGCGTTGTTAATTATGAATTTGCTGTGGGATTGTGAAAATTTTGATAAAATGGGAGAATAAATGCGGTAATTCAAATTAGGAAAAACGCAGAATTGAGTACGTTCGTATCGTGACATGTGATGAATTGACGGAATAAGACCATGGTTAATCCATGGCAAAGTGTGAAATGTAGGTATGGTATCATCCATACTGAGTTATGAAATGTAGGTATGGTATCATCCATATTTGAGATATGAAATGTAGGTATGGTATCATCCATACTGAGTTGTGAAATGTAGGTATGGTATTAACCATACTGAGTTAAGAAATGTAGGTATGGTATTTCCATACCGAGTTGTGAAATGTAGGTATGGTATTTCAATGAGGAAAACCATACTGGGTTGTGAAACGTGGCACTGAGCAACGACGTACTCAAATTCGTAAGACGTATCCTAATTTGATAATAAGTAATACAAAAGGAGTGAATCAAATGAAAGAGATTGAATGATTGTTAATGTTGAGCTCAACTATGTGTACAAGAGAGTTACTGAAATGGTTTTGGTCACATGTATAGTACTAAATGCAAAGCTACTATGTGTACCAGATAGCTTACAAGGGTGGTACCATGTGTAGGCCACCGTGTATCTATTATTATTACGATGAGTTCAACGAAAAATTGACTAAGAGAAAATACATGTGATTGTGTGATGACTAAGTGGACTAAGAGAAAATACATGTGATTGTGTGATGACTAAGTGTAATTGAATACGATCATGTTATGAATAAGTGCAAGTGTGAATGTGACCAATTGAGAAATGTGTCAAATGTACGCATGAACAATATGCTCAATATGTAATCGGAAATTGGAAAGATTGATATAAACAAGTGATGAACACAATTAAAGTGAAAGAGAGCAAAAATTTACAATAGAACTGCTTTGGACAGTAACAGTGATGTAAATTTGAAAAATCACCAAAAATAGTAGAAATTGAATTATAAGTTGAATGAGATATTGATTTAAAGCTTATTGAGTCTATTTTCATATAAAAGAAATATAGAAAACAAATGATTCGTATATTTTGAGATATTTGAATTTCTGTGAGATTGGTTCAGAATGATTACGTGATCCCCTGTTTTGCATTTGAAAAATCATTAAAATTTGTACAAAAATAATTATGAGATATAATTTATATGCCTGAAATCTTGAATGAGTCTAGTTTCAAATAAACAAAACAAGGAGGCCATATAAATTCTGTACAAAGAGAAAATTGATTTATAGTGAAGAGAGGTCAGAATAGTTGAATAGTGAAATAGGGGAAACTTTAATGAATAAACTGTACTAATTGGCTAAGCCAAAAATTTTGAAAATTTTATGGTAAGAAGATAAATGAGTTTAGTTTCAGGGAAAATTTACGGATCTTAATTTGAAGTTCCATAGCTCCAGATATAAATTATTTAATGACTATGACTCGAGAAAACAACTTAACTGGAATTTGAATAAATAGAAAGAATATGAAAATAGCATATTATCGTATTGCTTATTATTTTCATGCGGGCTTACTAAGCGTAAAGCTTACTCCCTCCTTTCCATTTCTTTTAGTTTTGTCAAGTCAGCTCGGGGTTGGAGATCGTCGAAGGCAGCATCACACTATCGAACCATTATCCTAGGAGTATTGGCATGTATAGGGTTTTAGTTTTTCTATGACGGATGTTGTTGTGATTAGCCAAACGTATTGGCTTATATTGATTTGTTAATTACAGCCATGAGATGTGGCTTATAATGATTTTGGCTTGTAAGCCTATTTGTCCATGGTATATGTTAATGTCTTGCTATGTAGTATAAATGATTAAATAGATGACAATGTCAAATGCATATGTTTGAAAAGTTTTAAATTTTAGGCAAAATTTGGTAACCCGGTTTTGTAAGATTGTGAATTTTAAGTCCGATAATGTCTCAAACCCTATTCTGGTTTGGATAAGGGTGAGAGGTGTTACAAAAAAACTATTTTTAAAGTGATAATTAAATATAATATTAGAGTGTCGCATCATCACATGGGTTAAAATTGAAAAAAATTATCAAATTTAAAAACTAAATGTTAATTTACCGTTATAAAAACAAGAGATTAAAGCATTTTTATAACTCTTTGAAAAGTTAAAACAATTCAAAGTTAATATTTTTTATGATTTAAATTTTTCAGTATATTTTATAATATAAAATAGAAATCAAATGGTAGAATTTTTTTATATAAATAGGTGTGGAAAATATAAATTATCACTTTAATGTATAATATTTTAATTATTTTTATTTTTATTTTATTTATTTCAACATTATATTATCTTTTACAAACTTTATATCTAAAATTTTACTTTATGAAATATTTTTAAAAGGATAAAAATATAAAAATTTCATAATTTAAAATTTATATTATATTCTATATTTAATTTTAAGTATAATATTCAATACTTAATTTTTTTAGTACTTAATTTTTTAATTTATCAAATAATATCTAAAATTAATTTAACTATAATATAATAAATACGAAAAAAAACAGAGCTTTATATAGATTTTGTCCTTTTTTTTTATAAGTTTAAATTCGTTAGAAAATTAAATTGTCTTAAGTTTAAATTCAGTTCGACTATTTTTTAAATTTATTTTTTTATTTAAATTATTAAAAAAATAATTTCATTATTATATTTATTATATTATAAAAATAAATTAATATTCTATTGACTCTTAACATTAACTTTTAAAAAAAAGCTTAAATATAATAAAAATAGCTATCCCCGTTAAAAAGCCCACTATAAGCAAGTGGGTTTAACATTGTTATACAAATTGGGCCATCCACAAATTTCCTCAAATATCATTTTGGTAAATATTTTAAGGTTAAAATATGTCATAAATTTTTATTTTTTTTACTTTTCGTAAATTTGATAAATTTCAAAATTTAGGTCTAACTTTTGTTAAATTTAGATTCATTACGAACGTTATCTTTTCAGTTACATTGCTATTAAGTGAGCTTTTTCTATTATTTCAAAATATCGCATCAACAAATTTAACACCGTTAACAATTAGACCTGAATATTCAAATCTAAAAAGTAGGACTAAATTCCTAAAAATAAAAATATAAAAATTAAATTCTAAATTTACGAAGAGTACGTATTTTAATTATATTTTAAAAATTACCTCTAATTTTTTTTTTTAAAAAATATTTAAAATTAATAAAATAGTTGAATGTGGAGCATGATGATCAGCATTTTCTTTTTTCAGTTTTACGTCTACATCAAAATTTATGGCTGTACATTTGTATTGGATGCATGTTAGATGAGAGAATTCAAAATTGGTAGGGCTCATATATATATATATATATATATATATATATATTCAAATTGGGGCCTAATTGCAGGGGCGAAGTCAGGATAATTTTTTAGGAGGGGTCGGATGAAATTTTAATTTTTTATAGTTTATATCTTTATAATTTTAGGGGGAGTCAAAGTGCAATTTTACCTTTATTAATTTAAAATTTTAAAAAAAAATTAAGAGCCTAAATAACAATTTTATCTTTTAGGGGGGCCGGGGCCCATGCCAGCCCCCTGGTTTCGCCCTGGGCCTAAGTATTTGAAAGAGAAGAGAATATTATCCATGTCAAGCAATTCCATATCTTTATTTATGCTTGATCTAAATCCACTAACATGTTCTTATTCCCTAATGCTAATTATAGAAATTGCAAAACCATATTTTATTAAAAGAAGATTTTAATTTGGAAGATTAGTGTATAACGGGCTGATTACGTGAAGGTTTTGTCTTTCTTTAGGCGTTGTTGAAGAGTCGGTACGCTTTGAAGAGAGCCCGAGGATGGTTTTTGAAGCCGTTGTAGAGTAAACAGGGTTGGTAGCGGCATTGACTTCTTGAAAATGAAAATTTATTTATATAATCCTTTCAAATTTTATGAACTTACAGATTAGTATAATGATAAATTTACATTTTTGGCTTTGCCCTTGGATAAAGTTCAAACCCATGAGCTCTTAGAAACTATTCATAAGCTATTCGAGTTAGGAAACGAAATTTTAAAGACGAGTTAGTTATTTAGTAGCACCTAAAGAAGGCGATACTTTTATGTTATCAATATGATATGCTCTGACAAATTAATTTTTGTAAGAATTCGTATTTTTTTAATAAAAAAATCAATGAATTATTCAGATTAAGTATCGGGTTTATTTTTTTGATATAATTTGGGCATTCTCTATACCCATTTTACAATCCAAAAAGACTCTTTTAGAGTTCAAAACAGAATTTCCTCCGAAAATATAACGCATCTTATTATTACACCCAATCCCGAATTTAATGATAGTATGTGGGATTTTAGTCAAATTGTGATTAACATTTTACACCAACCGTTCATGCTCAACTAATAAGACATCATTATCAATTAAGACCTTTTCGTTTTTGTCTTTAAATTAAGATTAGGTCGACAGACAAAGCTTTAGAATATCACTCACTGCCTACCCAATTTCATCCCTCCATTACCAAAACTTTATATATATATATATATACACATATATATACACATTACTTTTTTAAGGTTAGCTAATATGTTATTCATAATAATATTATTATATTTAAAAGGTATTTTTTAAAACAAAATTCATATATATAGGTAAAAATATCATGGAGACTTTTGTATTAAGAGTCCGATTGCATTTTATCTCTTTTATTCAGAAAATGGACAAATTTGGTTCTTGTATGTTAGATCAAGAACAAATTGGTCCTTCTGTTAAAAATGTCATCCATTTTTTCTATTAAAAATTGATCCCTATACTTCAGCATAAGGTATATGTGGCACACTATATGTAACTGTTTGGTTATTTTGTCATCCATGACCGTTTTTAATACTAAAAATGGATGAAATTTTTAACAGAAAAAGACTTATTTACTCTTTAATCGAACGTATAAAAAATTAATTTTATGGAATGTGTCCCGCATTTTCCGACACTTTTAGGCGCTTATCGCAGCCCGTATCGTGACATCTCCAACAGACGGCGACGCGATGAATTCCAACTTAAAGCAGTTACGTAATTAAACTCCCAATAGGGTTACTTTATACCAGAGATATTTTAGTATGATTAAAACTTTAATCCTAGCATAAAAGAAGCCATTGTATCATTGTTTTGTGAGGCCAATTAAGAGGCGACAAGATGTAGTCATATGATAAGTTTTAGAGAGAGTTTCGTGATAGCTATGAAGAGAACTTTGTACCCGAGTTAAGACTTTATATTCAGTGTTTGGGTTTTGTACATTTACTACATTTAGATTTATTTTCTCTATATTGTACTCTCGTTTGTTTACTCATTTAATGAAAAGCTGAAACCTCCTTTACCCGTAATTTTTTATCCTCTTAACTTAAGGTTTTCCACGTAATATTTACGTGTCTTATCTTCTCTACTTTTCTTATTCATCGTTTATACGAATTAATCCTAACAAATTTACCTATTTGAGTAAAAGAGACGACAATTTGTGTAATACTTGAAACAAAACCAAAGATTACATACACATTTTTTTCCATGGCTCATGTGAGCCACACAAGAACATGGTTGGCCACATGCTCTTTAGAATCTTAACTTATAATATATATATATATATATATATATATATATATATATATCTTTTGGTACGTTCGGTTCATATTAATTTTTTTCGTATTTTATGTTGTTTTTATTCTTTTCATAGACATGCAATTAAATACAAAAAGGAAAAAGGTAAAGGCAAGACAAAGCAATGGATCTCCTTTAATATGCAAGTACAAATTTTTAAAAGAATATATATTTAAAAATCATCATTTTCTTTTAGGGTTTGAAAATAGAAGAGAAAAGGAACCAACCACCATGCTAAATACACCGACTTTATTTTTTTTTCTCTTTTAAAGTTTTAATTATTATTATTTTTTGGTACTTGTTATACTTTTTTATTGGTCAAGCAATTAGTGGAATATAGCAGTGAAATGAAATAATAATAAAAAATCATCTTTTTTTCATATCACTTGTTGAGAGACCATTGGTGGAAGAAATTAAGATAAATATGTAAGGGTGTGTTTCGATGAGTTAGTGTAAAAATAGCGGTGGCAGTGAGATTAGATACTATAACGATACTGTAGCGTGAGATAAAAAGTAAGCTAAACGCATCGCATCGTATCCAAATCCACCCTAAGTAAATGGTTTAATCTCTTTTTAATCACCCAATTTTTATAATTTATAAAAAAAAAATATTTTATTTTTAAACCAATAAAATACCTAAAAGTATAGTAGAGAAAATATGAGGAAGGATTGTATGAAACTGTGATTCCACGTCATCCCTATCCCTTTTCAATAGGAGAATGACAAATCAAATTTTTCCTCTTGATATTCAGTTTTTTCTTCCTGAAAAAATTCAAATCCAACTAAAAATGTTGAATATCAGGAGAAAAAAAAAATCTAAGTTGTCATTCTCCTATTGGAAAGGAATAGGGATGGTGTGGAATCACAGTTTCATATTCTCGAGAAAAGATACATGTTTTTCAAAATTAAAAAAAATTAACGAACCGAACCGAACCGAACTGAACTGATTCAATTTGAATTAATAAGATTTCATTCTAAGAAAATAAAAAAATGGTTAAAATGATGTATTTGATAAATTTTTAAATTTAATTCATATATTTAAAATATTAATAATTAAATCTTTTTATTTTTTTCAATTTAAAATTTTTATTCCAATTATTTACTTTACGTGGCGTATGATTGATGAGGAATAAACATGCGAAGTTGAATTTGGCAAAAAATGTCAATAATATTAATGATTGGACTACGATTTTAATTGAAATTAAAAAAAAATGACAGTAAATTTTAACTAGAGATTAGATTTTTGTAAATATATATGCACTTAAACGCACTTAAACTCACGTCTTTCTGATTGTTACAATAGTAATAGTGCCAACTAAAAACTAGATTTACCAAAGTATACAGATTGAATTATAAAATATGTTTGATATATTACTCAAAATTAAATATTGAATATAATTATACTATTTGATAAATATAAATTTTAAATTATGAAAAAAAAAATATTTTACTTTTTCATCCATGCTTTTAAATATTTTATTTATTTAAAATTACCTTAAATTCTAAATTTATATTTGAAATATTTGAAAATAAATTTATGTTTAAATTTGAATGTTGATGCTTGGGGAAAGTTTTATCCTAAAAAAAGTAATCAGAAAATTTGTACTCAACAAAAAGGAGAATAAAGAGTAGTTAAGTAGCAAAGGTAAAATATTTAAATCATAACATAGTCTTAAAAGAAAAGCAAATAAATAAAATAAATTCAACCTATTATTTATTATGATAAGTAATTTTTATCTATTTATTATTTTAATATATTTTTATTGAAATTTTTATTAAATAATTTTTATTATAAAATATTAAATATATCCATTACAATATATTAATTTAAAATTTTCAAACAGCTAATAAAATAGCACTTAATATTACCATACATTATGGTGGTCAATTCCTACCTTAAGCAGTGATCGACAGTTCGATCCTCATCTTGGGTATGGAGCAGCTTTAAAACTTATTGTCAATATGAAAGATTAATTACTGGGTTCATTCTGATAAATACATTAAAAAATAAAAAATATAAATGATTAAAACAATAAATTATTTTACTTTAACTTTGTTAAAAAAAAAAATCTTTTCTTAACTTGCTTTTTACTTTAAAATTTATCTTTCCATCATTACCTTTGATAGCTTTAACTTTGTTTTGTCATATTTAATCAATATTTTAAATTTTTAATTATATTTTCCTTCATTTTATCACTTTTTTATTGAAACTTTTATCACTTCCAATATGATGGGATGTCAACTCTTGCAACACTATTTCACAAGAAAACATAATGAAAATAAATAATTAGGATAAATTGCACCTAAGATCATTAAATTATTAGTTTGTTTATGTTTTGGTCACTTAACTTTAAAAAGTTATAAAATGATCTACTAAATTATTCACTAAGTCGCTGGATTGTTAAAATCATTATTGTATGACCTTTTATATTCACACCACCTGCACCAATCGAAAGCTCTTCTTTTTCTTCTCTTCTACAGTTTTTTTTTTCTTCATAAAACAACTTTGAACGTCACGAATCTACGAACCAAAATTCAAATAACTTTCTTCTTCGATTTTTGACACTAACCGTCAGGTCAACTTGAATCTAATGTATGTTCTTCTAGTCATTGATGGAAACTGATCCATCATACTGATCGTCGAATCGTCGCTTGGAGCTTGTTTGCTGGACTTTCTTTTATAAAAAAAAAAAAAACTTAGCAACTCATTAACTTAAATAAAAAATCTCGAATAATTCAGTGACTTAAATAAAAATTTTCGAATAGTTCAATGACCATTTTGTAACTTCTTAAAGTTTATTGACCAAAACGTAGAGTTACTAATAGTTTAATGACCTTAAGTATGGTTTACCCGAATAATTACTAGTGGTTACTGAATTCAGATTATATAGGTTGGTTGAACTAGGAATCAATTGCTACATTAATTCGGAGCAAAATAGAGAATCTATTAATCTGTGAATCGATATAAACCGGTATAAAAAATGAATTGAATTAGTAGTTAAATTGGATTTTATAAAAAAAAATTAATATATTTTTTTAAAAATTCATAAATACTTAACAATTTAATATAAATGAACAAAAAATTATTGACCTAACCGGTTTGATCACTACTCCAATTTCAAAAACATTTGTGCAAAAATGATACAAGAGTAAAAATTTGTATGAAACACAATTTAGGGTGCGCGTTCTCCGTTATTTTGAAAAAAAACACTTTTGGGTTAAAAATATTTTTCCATCGTAGAAGTAACAAAGAACATTTAGCTTTTGCCGTTAAAAGTGCGGTTAAAAAGTTTTTTTTCCACCCAAACTTAAAAGTTAAGATTTAAGTGCTTTTGACTTTCGGATTTTTGTTTTCGGAGGTGAGGATTATCAAAATATCTTTATATATATTAACTATTTAATAATTATATAAAAAGTTTATCATTATATTAAATTTTGTAAATCTTATTTATTATAAAATTTAATTTTTTAAAAAATATTTTATATATCATCAATTTTAATTTATATTAATTACTTAAAAGTTATTTAAAATTTATATTTCATGTATTATTATATTAAATTTACTATCATATCTAAAAAAAAATATTTTAACTTTTAATTGCAATTTTTAATAAATTCATTAATTTATTTTTAACATTTACTTAATAATTAAAATTCAAAAATTTAAATTCAAGTTCGGAAATTGAGCATTATATGTTCTTTCATATTATTCATCGGTCAAAAACAAGTGTTATCAACAACCTTTGGAAACACCACAAAGCTGAAAAAAATCTACCATTAACCATACCATAGCTTTATGATTTTCACATATTTTATTTCATACTACTGCTTGTACAACTATATATATATATATAAAACTGAGATTAAAAATCCCATTAAAATTATGGCATTATAGAAAATTAATACTGAAACGTGTTATCAGCAGAAGCCATGATAGGTTGATTCAAGTAAGCCAAATGGAAAGGATTAAGGAAGGTAGTATCAGCTACAGCAGGCTGAGTGAAGTCAATGCTTGTTTTATCATCATCGTCGTCGTCATCGCCATGATCATCATTCAATAAGCTGATGATTTCATTCAAGTACTGTAACCTATGAGTGAGTTCATTGAGTTGAGCTCTAAGCACCGAGTTCTCTGACTCAACATTCAAGAGGTGTTGTGTGGTGAAGTTTATGTTTGTGATGATCTCATGGTTTTGTTTCTGCAACTGAGTCAACTGAGTCATTAGATCATCTAAATGCTTTTGTTTCCTCATCCTTGATCTCCTTGCTGATTCCCTGTTCGATATCATTCGTTTCCTTTTCCTTTCGTCCATTAATGCTTCTTCTGAGCCTGAGTTGATTTGTGTTGCTGATGAACCCGAGGATGTAGCCATTATAGGAGTTATTATTTATGATATATAATAGCAGGACCCAAATAAAATTTAGGAAAAAAAAAAAAAACTTAGTAGTAAAGATAAATAAGTTAAAAAAAAAGATGATTATTTCTTTATGAAACGTAATATAACCAGTAGAGGAAAACAACAGAGAAAGATTGAACAAGATGGGTCCTGCGTATGAATGTGGAATTTATCATAAACCCAGAAAAGAAGATTTCACTGAGAATTGGAAACATGAATCTCAAACATTAACACAAAAAGGTTGAGCATCAAGATATCTGATTTGTTTTAAAAAACAAAACAAAAAACCCTAATAAATCCAATATATGGGTAATGGATTTTGAAGTTAAAGAAACTAAACCCAGAACTTGGATTGAATCAAATGAGAGGAGAATTGTGGTAAAAGAAAATGTGGGTAAAGGATTTATAAAGGAAGTGGAGAGGAAGTAGAGGATTTAATCAAGTGAATGGAGGGTGATTTTATAGTAAGGAAAAAGGACATTCAAGTTGATGAAAGATAATTAAAATTTTGTAAAAAAGAAAATGGAATATGGAGTGAGAGAGAGAAAAAGGTGATGGGAACATGTGGGGTGAGGGAGAGAGTGAAAGGAGCCCACAACTGGGCAGGTACAGCTGGGAACCATCTTTGTTTACATCATTGGTGGGCACATAGTTTAAGTTAAATTTGTTTTTTTCTCCTGAATATTATATATTGATATATTAATATATTGGTATCTGAACGTGACAATTAGATTAATTTTAGTTTGTAATTTGGATTGATTAATCGGACTGGTGTATTGATTCGAATAAAAGGGTTAGATTGATTAAATAAAAATTTGTTCAAATTTGGTAAAATTTAAAAACGGGGACAAACATCAGTAGTTGAATAGGTTGAACCAGTTTAATTTTTTTATGAATATCATTTATTTATTTAATTATTGTTGGTCTAGTAGTTAAACCGATTAAATTAGTTGAATAGGGAATTAATGATTTAATCGATTCAATCATAGGTACAGTTATTAGAACATTGGATATGATTAAACCCATCACAAGGACTCTTCCAAAATGATTTATTTAAGTATAAAAAAGAAAAATGAAAGCTTATCTAATAAAATGCCAAAATTCTTGATTTTCTTTTTAACCCATCACAATGTTGAACTTCATCCTGGTTTTTTTTTTTTTTTTGGGGGGGTTCAATGAATTTGGAACTTGATCTTGGTTTAGTACTTATTTTGTATTAAAATAATTGGTATAATGGTAAATTAAGTTTTTAATGTTTATATTTTTTGTCAATTTAATCTTTATTTTTTCAGATAAATTTGATCATTTATTTTATAAAAAAAAAATTGACAATCAACCTTTCAAAAAATTGAATCATTATTTTTGTTTACAAAAATATTATCTAAAATGTTAAATTTTTAAATATGACCGTTCTTATGGCAATCCTTTATGAACTTTTCATTTTTATGATTTTTTTTATTTTTTTTAAATATTTTTATAAATTTTCAATTTTTTGTTGACATGATATGTAAGCACGAAGTATATGTGGACTATATCACGTGAGTTGCCATGCTAATATCGTTAAAAAATTAAAGTTTTAGTTAGCTTTTCCGTAAAAAAAAAAAGTGATTTGACTCTTTTTAGAAGGTTAATAATTAAATTTAGCTTAAAAAAAGAATAAAATCAACAAAAAAAAATGCAATCATTGAGATTTAAAAACTAAATTTATCATTATGTCAGAAAAATTAATGAATAGAACTCTTCTAATGAACCATTAATAATAAATTTGAAAAAAAAAAGTAATTTGTTAATGCAACTTTGTTAGTATCAACGGAGATCGAGGGTTTAGATTTTTTAGTATTTAAGTTCGAGTTTTATTATGAACAATCATCATATACGGGTATTCAATCTTACAATGCGTTGTTATTATATGTGAGTTTTAGCCTGATTAGTTGGTTTTAATTTAGATTATTCCAGTTCTTAATTTTTCTATTTTTATAGGGTAAACTACATTAACTATGCTTTTTTTGTTACTCAACTATTCAATTTTGCATTTTTTTCGACCACCCAATTATTTTGAAATTTTGGGTGTTTCTGTTGTTACGTTAGCCAACTCATGACCAAAATTTGTAACTTTTCATAATAAAATGACCAAAAAAAAAAACGTAATTAAGTGACTACTGATGTAATTCATCTTATTTTAAATTAAATTAATTTTACTTAAATATGCATTTATAATTATACAAAAAAATTAATGAGATATTTAATGAAATTTCCTATAGAATCCGAATCAATGCATTTCCCCCCACAAAATGATCTAAATGAAGACCATCTATCTGTAAATCCAAATTTTGAAGCACTAAGTGCCAAGTTGATGAAGATAAAATATTTTTAAAAAATATAAAAAAAACTAAATTATTGATATAATGAAATTATCTAAATTGCAAACAATCAAATTACCAAGGTTTTATTATACCTCTAGTCTATGAATTTTTCAGATTTTTTAAATTTAATCCCAAAAGTACTACTCATTCTAGAGGCTTATATAACCCATTTTCGGAATGCCATGTCACGTTTTAATATTCGAATGTATGATTAAAAAATTAAAGTCTAATTGATAATACATTTAGATTTAACAATATTATCAATTAGATTTTAATTTTTCAAATCGGATAAGTAAATGAGCTAAATTCTTAGAACTAAAAGTAGAAGGATTAAATTTCAAAAGTCCAAAGAAAATAGGGACTGGGGATAGAATTAGACCCATTACTAAATACACACCTCTCCAAAATGCTTCTTGACCGATGATATTTTGACACGACACACTTGGGTAAGAGTACATTTGGTAATTATTTATTTTTAGTACTGGTATCGAATTTGTCTAAACTACCCTTTGGTTTAGCATAATATGTTCAGTATTTATAGGGCAAATCTGTCTTTTCAAGTATGTAGGCCCTGAGATTCCCAAATATTATAATTAGCTGCCAAAGCAGTAAAGGTAGATATGAAAAAATGTTACATTATTAATCACTGGATTCCCCCCCCCCCCCAAATTATTTGTCTAAACTACCCTTTGGTTTAGCATAATATGTTCAGTATTTATAGGGCAAACCTGTCTTTTCAAATTTGTAGGCCAGAGATTCCCAAATCTTATAATTAGCTGCTGAAGCAGTTAGATATGAAAACATGTTACATTAATAATCACTTGATCTCCCCCCCCCCCCTTCATTGCTGAGACTTCGTCATGAAGGAAAATATTGGTCAAATTCGACTATTAGTCCTTGTTACTATGTAAAAGTTGTGGATTTAGTCCTTATACTTTAATTTAGTCAATTTTAGCCTTGTACTTTTCAAATTAAATTTTACTATTAGCTTTGCATTATGTGTAAAGATATGGATTTAGTCCATGTCCAATCTCTATGCTTTCTGAATTCTGAAATTTCAGTCTTAACGTAAGTTGACACGTCATTACATATATAATAATAAGAGTTTTGCAACATGAGATTTTGAAAATAACAAAAGTTAACTTAATGAACTTAATACTTTCATATGGTCAGGATTGAAATTTTAGAATTCAAAAAATACAAAAATTAAAAGCGATCAAATAAAAAGTATAGGGACTAAATTCACCACTAACATATAGTACAAGGATTAATAGTAAAATTTAGCAGCCGGCCCAAATACGTAATCGAAAGCAACCCGTCTTTAATTTCATATAGAATAATCAATTCATATTTAAAATTATCGAATTTATTTGAGATTTTTCGAGTCGGATTCAGATAATTTCAAGTAAAAATTAAACCCAACTTACCTAGTATAATTCAAAGAATATACATAAGATTTATTAAAGATGTTAAACTCCATAGTTTACAAGGTCTTGGAATTTAATATTGTACAAGGCAAAACAGTATATATATTGATCTGTGGGGCTGAATTATCTCTCCAACGCCACCAACATCAAGTTTCCATATTACGGCTTCTGCAAATCATAATAATCTATGCAAAAATGAAACATGAAGATCAAGCTTTTCAATATAAATATATATTTTGCATGTTTCTTTTTAGCATTTGAAGCAGTAAAAACTTTGGTGACTTGCAGATTTCTTCATCTCTGACTTGGCGATGAAAGTTTGAAGCACCCTCTGTTTATGAAGGGCTTCCTCAAGTGCCTGCATATGGAAGAAAGCAAACAATGAATGCATGCATGCATGTATGTATGTATGTATGTATGTATGTATGTATGTATGTATGTACCCTTTTAGCTTCAGATAGTTCTTTTTCCAGAATGCAGACTCTTCTTAAAGCAGCATTCAACATCTCTTCTTTGTCCGGTGGCATGACGGCCGGTTTCGTGCTAAGAACGACCACTTTTTCTTCCAGTTCGGCCATGCGTTTCGCCATGGTGATGAATTCTGCGCTAGTGATAGGTGCTGGCAACTGAGAGGCAGGGGCTGTGATGGGTTTAGGATAGTAAACTTGACCACCGCTGTACACGGTTGCTTCACTTCGTTTCTTTGGCGCGGTACGGGACATACGAACCATGGTTACGATTCCCATTACAAACGCCATGATTCCTCCGAAAATGCTGCTGCCAATTCTGTCACTTTCCTTTCTGCCATTCTTCACCTGGTAACAATCTGCAGTTGAAATACTATAATCTTTAAAGGTGGTATCCAACCGGATCCGAGCTTTGAATCCTAACATTTGCAACCTTTCAAGGACTTAACCTTTAGAGATGGCTAACATTTCATTTTCCACCGGTTTAGGCCAAGAAGCATCCACACCCTTGTCAACTATAGGAATAAGTTTGTCATAGGTAAAGGAATCCTGGCATTTTTTCTTGATCGGAGTCTGCAATACGCAAAAAAACATGTAGTTATCTCGGGAAAGAGTTGCAGATGCTAAAACTCGAACCCCGTACTTTCAACGGGATCACTTTACAGACTTACTTCAGGAACAGGAGACAATAATGGAGCCTCTGCAGGGCATTCAGCATTGTCCATAGAAATTTCTTTGTCAAAGGAATTAAGCTTCATGGTCCAAAACATCAAAACAAAATGTTAGGCAATGAACTTCTAGAAACTAGATATTAAGGCATGTGTTGCACATAGCCTTGGCTATAAGTGATCAACTTACCTCTCGGCATGCTTTCTCATCGATGCCTGACAGAGTTCTCCAAGTGCACTTGGCCTCACCATTTTCAACTCTCTGCTCATCGATGTGAAAGTTAGTTTTCATTATTCCAAGAACAATGTAAAATTATATATTATCCCGAAAATCAATCTATCAAATCTTAGGTGAATACCTTTAATATCTCTGGATCATTCCATGGACCCTTATCAGAAGCCATGCAACCTCCTTTGTCTGCACAATTGCAACTACCGCCAAAAAACTCAGGCAGTTCACTGTTAAAAAAACATGTTTAACCATGGAACCTTTTAAATACTAAGAGAAACTCTTATCCTCCAAGAACCGAGGAAGAATCATATCCCTATATGACTATATCCATGTTTAGAGATATGCATTAGACGTAGGTGTTATACATGTATACTTCAAGAAAAAATGAAGTATTGGAATGACATTCCAATCGGTTGAGATGAGACTTACCTAGCATCAATAACTTCAAGCAGCTTACTATGGTATTTGTTACCCAAAACCTGGTGAATATAACATAAAAAGTTGTTTAGCAACATTAAAGCATCAAAAGCAAATCTAGTTTCGAGTGAATTGGTGATTTATACTTACATGGATTTTCGCAGTGGTCTTTGGGTCAAGAAATGATTTAACTGTGCTCCATAACAGCTTAAATCCAGAACCAGCATTGATGATAAACATGCGGTTCAGAGTCTGCAATATATATATATGAAGCATTCAATTAGCTACATCTTTGACTGAAACAAAAACATGTGTAAGTGTATGACAAAAGTTTCATAAGGGAACTGGAGCAGGCTATCACGAGACAAAAGATCTTTTCCCTGAATTTATCCTTGTCAACAAAACAATTCGAAGTGCCTAGATTTTCTAGAACAGGTTAGGGACTCAGGGTCAAATAGCAATTATTCGAAGCAGTTCTTTTTACATTATTTCGGAACCAAGGATTCGAATCGTATGGATATGTAAAATATAGGAGGATATAGACAACGAGTCTCAGTGCAGATTAAACATAGAGCTTACGGATTAACGACTTACCTCAGGATAATTGTCACCATCAATCTTCTGAAGTCGTTGAAGGAGCTCCCTTGCAGACTTGTTGAAGCTTTTAAGCCCCTGAAAGCTCATATATATAATGTAAATATTAAAAGTGCAATGAATCAAAAATTTGGAGAAATGAACAACAAAAATTCGCCCTCAACATACCACTCCTTCAACATCCAATATAGTTGTGTTCTGAGTAATGTGCCTTTTTGCTGCAATTGATGCAGCAGGGAACTTAACATTCAAGGTCTTTTCAAAGTCCTTTACATGGTACCTCAAATAGCGGTCTATTGTTGTTACTTGAGTTAGCTTGTTTACATCGACTTGACCAAGTCTTTCGATATAAACTGGTCGTCCACCTTTATCGACTCCATGATATCCTTGTGGATAATATTTAATCACTTCATCATATTCCTTGAAATCGAAGTCCTAGGTAAACGAATCCGACACAAGAAATTTCAGACACAATCCACAAAGATGCAATACATAGTCAATACACACACACACACACATATATACCTCCCTGATTGTGTCAGCCCCAAAATCTTTCCGCCATTGAAGCATATCAGCCCACATTTGCTTTGCTTTATCTTGATCAAATTTCCTGGCCTTAAGAAATCTGTACTTATACCAAGTAGTGATGTTAATGACCCTAGGCCTTCATAGTTTTCATCCTAACCTAATGTGCATCAAAGCCCCGACAACGATGTCCAATTACGTTATCGTACATACGTAATGTAAGAAAAATGAAGAGACCGAACAACATAGCATTAAGAAGAAAGGATGAAAAAGATTGTGACCTTAGCATCATATGACGATCATCATGTTTAGTAGGTAATAGATCATCAACAAAAAGGGCTTGGCGAAATGCGGTCACCGATTGTAACTCTTTTGCATCAAGTTCATCCTCTATACAATCAGCAGACATAACTCTGCTATGTCTCCTTATCTTCTTAAGAGAATGTCTGAATTTGGTGGATGAACTTACTGCTTTTTTCTTAAGACCCCCAAGCCTTGTCTTCTTCTCATCCTCAGAACTCTCTACATCCGATTTTTCAACACCTGTAAAACTCGAAAAAATCCACACACAAAAAAGCACCCCCAGTTTGTCATTTTTAATGTAATTGGTATGATTGATACAAAAAAAAGAAAGGGTCTGCAAGACTGCAACATGTTTGTAGAATGACTCACCCATTCGAGCTTGTCGATCAACAAGTAAAGACGAAGTTTCAGCCATGATTATAACCTTGAAATGTCGTTCAACACCTGGTTAAAGATGGGTTAGCCTTAGATTTCCATGTTTGCATACGTAAAGATCAAACACATGACATCAATACACAATGTTCATCATCATATATATATATATAAACCAACCCAACCCAAAACATATATATGTAATAAGTACAAGGAGATTGATGTTAAAAAACCAAACGTCTATGGAGGATAAAAAAGATGAAAAGTTTGAAACATAAAAGAAGATACAATGACAGAAAATTAAGTGAAAAAATAAAAATAAAAAATTGAAGAACAAGGGAAACGAAGAGATATTTACCAGCATGTGAGAGGACAAGGTTGAGGGGCTAATAGAGAAAGGAGACCCGAATAAATCTCTTGAATAGGTGGCTATTGAAGATAATTTGTCTATAAATTCCAAATGGCCATTGGTTGATTTTTTTTTTTACAGATTTAGTCCTTTCGAAAAAAAAAATTTAATATCGAGATTCCTTTTACGTTTACTAATCTTGACGAAGCTCTAAAAAAAACCCTAACATTTTTTTTTGTTGAAAAAATTAATTTTTTTTTTTATTTTTCTGTTAAAAATGGTGAATTAGAGTTTGGTGCGATTTGCATGGGACTCCATTGAAAAACCTTCTCCTTTTTTTTTTTTTTTTTTTTTTTTTGTGTGTGTGTCTCTTAACTAACTTTGTCAACTGAATCCTACCTTTTCCCGGCAGATTTTGCTGGCTGCTATTATTATTTTTGGTTAAAATATGAAATAAGTCCTTGTAGTTTTATTTTAATAATTTAAATACTTTTTATATTTTAAAATTCAGGTCTAACTGTTAATGATGTTAAAATCATTTTTAAATTTTCAGAATTTTTACCCTGTCATTTTTCTGTTTCATGGCTACCGAATATTTTTTTTTTCAGAATGCCACACTAACAAATTGAACAAAAAATAAAACAGCGTTAACAGTTGGATTTGAATTTGAAATCTAAAAAGTAAAGAGACAAAATTCTTGGAAATAAAAGTAAATAGACTAAAATTTAAATTTATAAAGAGTATAGGGACTTATGAAAAAAAAATTAACCTTGTTTTTTTCTATTTTTTTAACTTTTATTTTATTGTATGATTATTGTGTTTAATAAGTTTTATATTTTTTATAAATTTAATATATATTAATAATTTTTATCACATAAATTTTGAAAACCATAACCCACCTATATATAATAAGATTTAAATTAGAATAAAAAATCTATTTGAATCTGGTAGGTCAAAATTTTAAAAAGTTTTATTTTATCGTTAAGCAACAATGTTAACTGAATTAAAACTTAATTAATTTATATTTAATATGATTAGGTCTAAATGAAGATATTACTAATAATATTTGTATATTTTTATTGTACTTTAAAATAAAAATATTGTTCAACAAAATTAAAATATTATTTGAAATTCGATTCAATTTTTAATTTTTAAAACAGGCTCTAATAGTATTTATAATTGAACGAATTTGAACAGAATTTCATCATTTAAATTGATTGGATTTATTAACTTTGTTATAATAACTAAAGTTATATAAAGCGTTTAAGGATATAACAGGGTGGTTCCCAGTGAATGAGGTGTAGAGAGCCATTAAAATGAAGGTAGTTTATACTATATGGCGTGCGAAGAACCACTAGACTAATGATTTAAGAGAGTTTTTGGTTGAGTTTTTACAAGGTGTGGATTATATAGATCTCTCGTGCTTTTACTTTGATGTTGAAGGGTATTTATAGAGGGAGGATAGCTAGGCGTGGGTCATAGCCATTAAGTTCGTTACTCCATGGGAGTCATTACAGGGTGATAGATGTCAGCTTAGGACACTTTTGGCGTTGACCTAAAGGGGTTGGCGTTGACCTAAAGGAATTCTTTCCATTATATTTTATATGGGCCTATTAATTTGAACCTATTAATAATTTTATAATAATAGAGGGATCAAATTATGTAGAACTAAAAAAATAGATTAAATCTCTTAAAACTAGAATTAGACAAATTTATATTTTAGATATGGTGAAGCAAACAAAGTCTAATTATGCTCCAAATCTATGTGCATTTTGTGCCTTGTGAATTTTAATCCCTTAACTTTTATCTCAAAAATTTAGTCTTTCTTCTATTTTCATTTAATAATTAAAGTCTAAGTAGGGTTGAGTATTCGATCGAATTGAGTCGAATCAAGTGAATTTTTTTTCGAGTTGACGAGTTTTATTTTATCATCCTAACTCGATTTGAAATTTTTTCGAATCAAGTGAAATGAAATTCGAGTCAAGTTGACTCGAGTGAAATTGTTCAAGTTGAATTTAAAAAATTAAACATGTCAGAATTAAAATCTTGTTATAGTGTTAGAGCATATAAATTTGAACCATGTATATTTGAAAAATATTTCAAAGCAAAATTAAAAAAAAAATGAAGAAAATATTTTAATATGATAAACTTGAATTATTAATTAACTTATTTAGGTCTCAAAATTATTATTTTAGAATATTTTTTTAAATTTAAACTTTCTTTATATATTTTTTAGATTTTTTTAATTTTTTTAAAAAAATATAAATTTTAAATTTTTTATAAATATTTTGAATTTATGAAAATTATTTTGATTTATTTTTGTAGTTTTTGTTGAGAGAGAAACAAATTTGTTCATTTTTAAAATTGACAAGGGCTAAAGGGATAATGTGACACTTTGATCGCCTAAAGTTTTTATTAATAAAAATATATAAGTTTTTTAGGTGATGACATATCACAATACCATAGTGTCACATCATTACACGGACAAAAAAAATCAAAGATATAATTTTTTAGGTGATGACATGTCACAATATCATAGTGCCACATCACTGCATGGACAAAAAAATAAGAAAACTAAGTTGAGAAAAGTTTCCAAATTCATAGACACAACATTGCTTTATTCCAAAATAAAAGGACTAAGTTTAAAATTTATAAGAAGTACAAGGACTGAAATAAAAATTAGATTAACAAGCAACCAAACCCTAGGGTTTAGAACTTAAAAGAAAGCTCTCACGTTTCCGCCCCCACTTCTCGTCGCACCTGCAAAAACTGCGCCTCCTCCTCTACCAGCAGATACTCCATGGTATGCTCATCTCCCTACATTATCAATCCTTTTATACCAAAAAAAAAAAAAAAATCCCAAATCAATTTTGGTTTTTTAATTGTAAACTAACATAGTTTTGGTTCTATTTTTGGATTTGCTTTTGCAGGCCCCAAAGAAAGACAAAGCTCCTCCTCCTTCCTCTAAGCCCGCAAAATCTGGAGGTGGCAAACAAAAGAAGAAGGTCATCTTTTTTCTTTTTTCTTTTTTGAATTTTTCTGCTTTTTTGGAGTTAGATAAGAAATGGGTTTTTATTTATTTATTGGTTTTGTTTTTAATTTGTTGTGGTAAATAGAAGTGGAGCAAGGGAAAGCAAAAGGAGAAGGTGAACAACATGGTGCTATTTGATCAAGCTACCTATGACAAGCTTCTCTCTGAAGCTCCTAAATACAAGCTCATCACCCCCTCTATTCTTTCTGATCGTATGAGGGTACTTTTCTCTCTCTTTTTTCTCGTTATTATTCCCCTCCTTTTTTTTGTGTTTGCTTGTTTTTGATGGATGATGTTTTGCATTGCTTTTTACAATTCGTATGTTATTAGGTTTTAGTTTGATTCATGTTTGTCTCTTGCTTGGATGTTGGAGATTTAGGCGATGTTACTCGGATTTAGGTGTGTGTTCGATGCTGAAATGTGACATGTTCAAATTTCTTTTCAAGTATTTCGAAGTGTTCTCGGAAAAGAGTCGGAGCAGCATAGGATCTAAGCTTCTTGGAATTTGATTAATGTATGTAGTTGCTGTACAAAACATAGTAATTTCATTCAAAGTGGTGTTCTTGCTACACTTGTAATATAGAGTTAGATGCAACAAAATTTTCATGGGGCCTCTACACTAAGTGTCAGATTGCATTTTACCCCCTTTACTAAAAAAAAAAAGGGCAAGTTAGTCCCTATACTTTAGATTAAAGAGAAACTGGCATGGCTAACAAAATTACTAGACAATCACACGTGCCACGCATACCTCACGTTGATGAACAATGATCAGTTTGCTCCTTGACTAATGTACAGAGACTAATTTGCTCATTTTTTGAGTAGACGGGGCAAAATGCAATCCAACTCTTAGTACACGGGCCTTTTTGTTTTCTTATCTGATACCTATATTAAAAATCTTGGAGAAATTTGAACATGCTCATAAGTCGCATATCCGTGCCCCGGCACTCATAACCGAGTCCTAGTAAGATTGGTTGCTGGTCTTATGCATGTGTGAGCTCTATATAAGAACTATAATCTGCTATTAAATTTTGGTTTTTGCATGAACACTCACAGATCAATGGATCACTTGCAAGGAAGGCTATAAGGGAATTGATGGCAAGGGGGTCGATTAGATTGGTGTCTGCTCATTCTAGCCAGCAGATTTACACTAGGGCTACCAACACTTAGGATCTTTTTTCCCTTTAATTTAGTTGTTATTTAGAATTATATTTGCTGAGTTTATCATCATTGAATGCTTTCTTTTGTTATTTATTTAAGACTTCCCTGTAGTCACTTTTTTTCCCTCTACAATGTTTAAGCAACAGGTTCTTGATATTGTTATGGTTTAAAGGATGTACTTTTCAGATTTTGTTCTCAAGTGAGCTGTGGTTCCCAAATTTCTTGAAATTCAGGGTTGCTCGGTTATATGAACTCTGGGTTCTTGAGGTACTTATTATATAAATAATCCAATAACATAAACCAATAAACAATATTGGAATTTAGTCCTTTTATTTTTTGGATTTTAAAATTTAGGTCTAATTGTATACATTGTTAAAATTTATTATTACATTTGTTGGCCTGATATTTTGAAATGGACCTGAATTTAACAAAATAATTTTAATAGTGCTAATAGATGGATTTAATTTTTGAAATCTTAAAAATAGAGGGATTAAATTTTTATAAATTAAAGTATATGGATTAAATTTTAAATTTGCAAAGAGTATAGCCACTTATGCCGCATTTCATAATTATATATATTCATAATGATTTATTTGTACCTTTTAATTTTATAAAAAAATTATTTTAGTATTTCATTTAATTTTTCGTCTTTTTAATCTTTAAATTTATATCTTTTGTCAAATCACTTTTAAAATGAATAAAAAAATCATTTTTTTTAAATTTGTTAATGTAACATACGTGGATGATATGTCAACACTTAACTAATTTTTAAAATTTTAAAAATATTAAAAAATTATAAAAAATATTTTTGAAAATTAAAAATTATTTAAAAAGTATAAAAAGAATATAAAATCTATATTTTAAAATTTTTAAAAAATTTAATTAAATACTAGCATGACATTCATACAACAATCACGTGTAAGCTGCATCAACCGAGTTAACAATCGTTAATTTTTCTATTCATTTTGAGGTAATTTGATAAAAAAAAATGTAAATTCAATTACTAAAAGAGACGAAAAATTAAAAATGTTAAATTTTTCTTTTTCTTTTTTGTAATGTTGAATGGCTAAAAGAAATCATTATGCATTATATATATTTAGTGTTTCAAAGTTTTAAATACAAACATAATTATTTGCTGTGAAATAATTAAGGACTTAAATAGTTGAATTCAAAAGAAAAATTATCAAAAATAAATTAAGATTTATATGCTTATCAACAAATCTAATCTCAGACCTCTTGGAAGTTGGCATACTTCACTTAATGAATTCAACATGTGCAGTTTCGAAAATTTTAAGGTTTTGAATTGATCGAGTCTTAATTTAATTAATATTATTGCTATTACAATAACTAAAAAAAGTGGATTTATATGCGATTATGTGCATATTATCCTTCAACTTAAGGGTTTTAAAGAATTACGAGTAGTACTAAAATTGTTAAAAATATATAACTTTCAAAAGTACAAATACAGAAGGAATTGGACAAAATTAGATCAATTCGAAAATAATCGAGTTCATAAATCGTAATTGTGAATAATAAGATTTAAACTTGAGTACTTATAGACCCAAAATTTTATTGGTGAATCGATTCAAACAACAAATAGACAAATGATGATTGTTAATACAAAATCAAAGGATGATGGTATTGTGTCAACCCTTTAATTTCGTTGAGCTTTTTTCTTAAAGCGACATGGTAGATGTAACCTAATACTTGGTCATCGGCACTAAAATAATGGGGTTTGGTTGGAACATCAAAAAACATTGCAACAAACTCGCGTCTACAAATCTATGGTTTTTGGACACGACACACACAATGTTCAAACATCAACCTTGTAACTGTTGTGCCTTGGCGGCGACCAACCATAATTCAGACAAAATGGAGACGGTAATGGAAGATGAAGAGTACACTTATAGAGATGTGTTCTTGCCGACATTGATCCCTAGAATTCCAGCACCGGGTTTAGAGAGAGGGACGGTGGAGAGAAGGAGAGGGAGAGATATAGTGATAGCCATTGATCATGGTCCTAATAGCAAACATGCCTTTGATTGGGCTCTTATTCATCTTGTTAGGCTTGCTGATACACTCTATCTTGTTCATGCTGTTTCCAGTTATCATTTTCTCACTTGCTTTTTTTTCTTTATCAAGGGTCGGATGCCGACATATCAGGTATTGTCGGGTGTTTCGTCTCCTGATCTTGGCGAGAGCCTTAATGTTTGAAGAGGCGGCGAATTAGAGTTTAACCATGAGTAACCTGCACAGTTTGTCTTCTTAAGCACTTGAAGAGGCGTTCTTGTTGTATGAACCCAACGCAACGCCACGGGTGTAGCCAAAAGGGGTGAACAGGGGCCTTTTGGCTAAATGGGTAAATTGCTTTTTAGACCCTCCCAAAATTAAAATATTCAATTTAGATTTTTTTAAACATTTGATTAAATGGAAAAATTATAATTTTAGCTCTTTGGAAAAATTGAAAATCTAGTTTAAGCTTTTTTAATGTAAGATTTTTAGTTTTGACCCCTCAATTTTATAATCTTAACTCAACCTTCACTAAACAAATTTTTTTACTTCGTCTCTACTCACCGTCTCATCAAATTCTTAATAGGATCGGGCGGCAAAACCGTCACTGAAGGCAATATCGAACGTGTTGAGGACCCATTCCTATATATCCAACCCTTTAACACTTCTTTTCTTGGTTATTTTGTTAATATTTCTCAAATTCCCTTTTATAATAGGTGTTAGAAGTGAGATTGTTTATGAAGCCAGTCAAGCACTTATGGAGAAGCTAAGTGTGGAGGCTTTTCAGATTGCCATGGTTAGTTCTTATTGGGTTTAATTTTGAATTTCAACCCTATATTTTATGAGAATTGATAAATTAGTCCTTTTATTAACTTGATCCTCGTATTTTGTGAAAAATGAGAAGTTAGTATTGGTGAGTTTTGCTAATTTATATATATTTTTTCTCAACCATAAAATTTATTGATATAATAATAGAGTATTACAGTCAACAGCAATTACATGTCATGCAATGGTAAGGCACATTATACGCCCGAGGGAAGAACATAGGTTTAAACTTTGGAAACAATATTATTGAGAGGGACAGCCACAAATTCCGAATATAGACCGTAAAACGGACATGCATAATATCAAACTTCCTTGCTCAAAATTCAAACAGCCCATTCTTTCCTCACAGTTATGCACCACGTTGGCTGTTATCTTTCAGGATTTCCTTCTAAAGCTTTGTTTGCTTCCCTAGTAAACATGGAGCATAGACATTTGCAACAGCATAACCAAAATCATCCCTAAACCAATGACCTTCAACGACTATAAAATTCCTCCTAACCCACAAAATTTTTCATCTGGAACACAGACTTAACTCATACCATTATTGCACCCCCCACCCCCCCAAAATCTGCTTGTAGTACTTGAAAAAGCAAAACCAAAGTCATCGTCTGACCATAAACTATGAATTACCTGGTTAGAGACTTCAGCCATTTTGGACTCCTGGTAGTCTCATGAACCAGCTTAATTGCCACTTATCCACTCCACGAATGTTCGAAGATAATATCATCATTTTGCATACACTTCAATCTCCCCACTCAGCAACCAGAAACAACCCTGAGTCGATTGATTTCCATCGATGCTAATTCATCTATAAACTCCTCATCCCCACCCACTGATCTTAAACCCAGTCTTTTTTCCCAGCAAAAAAGTTTCCTCTGCCTCCTTTGAGATAGCTAGTCTTCGATTCAAAGAGATAGATTAGCAATTTTATCGTCAGGGGTTCTTGCTTTGCACTTCAATGGTTGCTTCGCCTTCTTCCCTCTGGTGCTCTTTTTTTACAGAATTTTGATTCAAAAAATCTCTCATCACCACACTGAACAGTAATGAATTCATTAATCTCTTGTAATTGACTTGTCATTAGCTAAAATCTTGCATTTTTAGAGTATCTCCACCAATTGAAACAAACTCACCCCATAGTCTGGCAATTTTTTTAGACATTTCATAAGACCATACATGTAAAGGCAACCCAAACACTGCTACCCAGGTTTCTCTACACCTCTTACATGACTGCTTGGTCAAAGGCTCAATCTCAGAGAATCAAGTCCTCAACCACGACCTTAATCTCGCATCTCTTCGTCTTCAAAAGAAATTAAAAATTGATTCCCACCAATCTTCTTGACATCAATGTCAAACACACCTTCTATTCTAAAATTTTCTCTTGGAGATAGAGAATCATAAAAGCACCTTGCTGTCCCTAAAGATGAACCCTCACCATTTTCACTTCCCTGCTTAAACCCTTTTCTAATATTGCCAAATCAATGGAGATTGTGTGCCTTGTGTAGGAGTATTTAAACATACACTAATCTTTGATGCATTCATCTCATCTATTGTTTCAATATATTGACTTGTGATAGGCAAATTAGTTCCTTGTTTTATTAAGAAAGAAAATGGCAACAATTTTTATGAACACAAATCGATTCATAATGCAAAATATATAGGTTGGATAGTTTCATTCTTGAACTAAAAGAAACATCGATTCTTTGGGACCCTTCCTTTCTTCAAATAGAGAAAAAATCAGACCGATTTCTTAAGTGCCTTTCTAGATATTCTTTAATATCTCAGCTATTCATAGAACTGTGAGAAACGGATGAATAATCATTTGCTTCTGGAAGAAATCGAAGAATTTCTTGGTAATCTTACAAGATCCATTCCTTCTTTTTTCTCTAATAGATGGTCAGAATTTCATCTAAGTTAGAATCCTATTAAGAGGTCCACTAAAAATCGAAAATTATTGAAGAAAGAACAATATATTTCTTTTGTCCCTGAAATAGTTAATATATTCAAAATAATTACGTATTAAAA
The DNA here is from genome assembly GCA_025698515.1 of Gossypium sturtianum. Classification (NCBI taxonomy): domain Eukaryota; kingdom Viridiplantae; phylum Streptophyta; class Magnoliopsida; order Malvales; family Malvaceae; genus Gossypium; species Gossypium sturtianum. The sequence continues at coordinate 2,700,004 of CM046946.1, read as the reverse complement.
TACTTTCTCATACACACATTAACAATTACGGATTGAAATCGCAGGTAAGGACGATGGCTCGAATTGTGTCGGGGGATGCAGGCAAAGTGATTTGCAAGGAAGCAGAAAGGGTGAAGCCTGCAGCTGTTGTTATGGGAACTCGTGGTAGAAGCTTAATACAAAGGTTTGCTTTTTCCCTTATACCTTCAAGTATTCATGTTTGATGGGTATGAGAAATGATGATTAAAGAATCCTCCAAATAAATAAATAAAAATAAAAATGAATATACTCGTTTTATATATATACTTATACTCGAATTTGAGTAACATCAACACTTAATTAAAAGTTACATATTTAAAAGTCAATACTTGTCATGGGTGGCGTTAGGGAGAGTTGGTAGGGCTCTCGGTCGCCCTAAAACGAGAAATCTCATGTTTGTCCCTTTGAAATTTATGAAATCCTAAATTAGTATATCGTAAAATTACATTTTAATCCCAAAAATGATAAAATTTTGATTTAATCATTTTAACTCTCATAAAAATATATAATTTAATTTTGACAACCAAAATAGACTTTTGAGCTTCCCCTTATGCTTGTGTTTTTGTTACTCTGCCATTCCACGAGAATATATGGAAAATTATCCTTTCTTTTCTTTGCTCTTCTCTCTTGCATGTTAGGTCGGCTTAGAGGTGCTCATGGGTCGGGTCGGATCCAAGCATGATATTAATATATTTTATGTTTACCTAAACCCGACTCAAAATCTGGGCCTAAAATTTTGCGCAGACTTGCTCATATTTCTAAAAGACTAATGCAAGCTCATTTTAGGCAAACTCATAGTATTTTTTTTTAATTTTTTTAAATATTTATATTATATTATTTTAATATTTAATAATTTTATACATTTTTTTTATTTATTGAATTTTTTTATATAGTCATCTTAACACTATTTTAATGTTTACATTAGAGTAGTATTATATATTTAGTATAGGTTTATTTTTTTAATGTGTTCTAAATTACATAATATATAAAAATAACATAATACAAAGTATTATAAACTTAAAACGGGCCAAGCCGGGCTCAGGCCTTGAATGTTCAAGCTCGAGCCCCACCCATATTTTAAACGGGCCTTTTTTTCCAAGCCCATTATTCGGGCCTAATATTTTTGCTCAAACCCTCCTAAATTTCGGGAGGACCTTCAAGCCTAAGCGGGTAGCTCAACCCATGAACAATTCTAGGTCCACTCTTTATTTTTTTCCTAGCCTCCTTGGTTGATGGTATAATTGCAACCTTAGTTCCTCTTTTAAGTATTAATAATTCAATTTAATTTCCTCTTGATTCTTTATTAAATGGAAAAAAAAAGAGTATTTTTTACTTCTTTCAAAAGTTAAAAGTTGAATTTAAGCCATTTTGGCCCTTCGATTTTTTTTTAAAATTTGATCTCGATCGATCTCGATCTTCCATCACACAATTTATAGTTTCACCCTTGGACGCAAATATGAAAACAAGACATTCATATACACAAATTTTTTTTTGAAAAAAAAAAATCAAACATATCCGTATCAAACACATACTGAACTCAAGATTTTTCATACTTTTTTGCAGTGTTTTTCAAGGAAGTGTTAGTGATTATTGCGTCCACAATTGCAAATCTGCTCCTGTAATAATCGTACCCGGGAAAGGTACTGTTTTTGTTATTCGCCAAATTTTACAGTGCACTCCCAAAAAAAAAAAAAAAAAAAAAAAGAGAAAGCACGTACTAAAATTTCTATCAATTACCAATCTAATTAGAGCATTAGAAACTTTGGTCTTGATATAAGGTAAGACCTGTTCATGGCTGAGGCTATTCGCCTAGACTCGAAAGTTTGTTCGAAATTTAGGAAGATTTTGGTAAAAATATTAGGTTCGAAAAAATAGATTTGGGTAAAAAATTAGGCCCAGGCTCGGGCCTTGAATGTTTAAGCCCGAGCACGGCCCGAGCAGTTTTAGATTTATAATATTTTATATTATGTTATTTTTATATATTATATAATTTAGAACATATTAAAAAATAAACATATACTAAATATATAATACTACTTTAATGTAAACATTAAAATAATATAAAAATGATTATATAAAAACAATAAATAAAAAATGTATAAAATTATTAAACACATTGAAATAATATAATATAAATATTGTTTAAATTTTAAAAAAAAAAATAATATGGACGAGCTTAAAATGGGTTTGGGTTAATCTTTTGTAAATATAGGCGGGTTTGAACAAAATATTAGGTCCAAATTTCGGATCGAACCGAGTTTAAACAAACATAAAATTTATTAATATCATGCTTAGACCCGATCTGAACTCGACCCAACTTGGCCATGAGCATAGTATGTACTTTTTTTTTTCCTGAGCATATAGTAGAATCGCTTGTTATTCATAGAAACTCTAATTACATTTATTTTCTTTTTTTACTTAATCTATTGGAAATTTGGAATTTTTCACTAATTTCTTACTCTTTTTTTTCTTTTCATATAACTTGCTTTGAAGAAGCTGGAGATGGCTCACTAACTTGGAATTAATTGTTTCAATCTTGATTAGCTAAAACCCTAATCTAGGCGAATGGTTCTTTTCTATTTTTTTGAGAACATTTACATGATTTGATTCAAATGAACTCAATGTATGTTGTGATTGTGGTTAGTTATTTCAATTTCTATGGATCGGGAATGATACATGTTGAAATTTTAAAATTTAACCAATACAAAAACGTCTTTAATCGCTATTGAAGTGATGTAGTTATTAACAATCGTTATTATGCCAACATGCTAGTTTGCGTGTAATTAATTGCTGACATCAACAATTCAAAACTTGTAATAGGATAGAGGATTACTATATCGTACATTACTTGTGGAGTAGTTGGTCAATGATGATGTTATATGTTTTTAGAGAACAGTGAAATAATAAAAAATGAAACTTGAGATCATCTTAAATTTGTTTGTAAAGTATTTTTATTCAACCAGCGGCGGACAAAATAATTCTCCTTAAAAGAAAGTAGCCAAATTGTTGCTTGCATATATAGGTCCTTGATGAGTTTTACTATGGCAAGTCCTTTGTTTTTGGCATCATGATCCTTAACCAACTTCACTACTACACTATTATCATTCTCGACTGATAATTCCCTGAATCTCATCTCTCAAGTGATTTTAAGTATATTATAGATGGCCCAACAATTTTCTTGATGATCTCTAGTTCAGTTGGTACTTTTGAAGAGGACGTAAGTTTAAGTGTCTTTTTCTTTCGATTTAAGAGTTGAGATAGAATTATAGATTTAAGAAAGCATTGTAAAAAAAAAAATCACACACATGCCAATGCTCCTATTATAGCCAATTAGTCACTTCTCATTCTCATCGCATGCTAGTCATCCATCGAGTTTCACCAACCCACTTGCTTAATCATCCATCACTTTTTTATTTATTAATTCTTTGTACACTAATTATCATCATTCAAATTTGTAAGACTATCTCATACTCACGAATAGTAATTAGAGAATCAAATCCCTAAACTCTTGTTTGACGCCATTTCTGAAAGATTCAAACATTCGGGATTATATACATAATATGTGCATATATATATATATATGTGGCTATAGTTTGAGGGGACCTTGATCTTGTTCCAAATGATTAAAAAAACATCAAACCAAGTCAAGTTGTCAAGTTGTGTAATAAAAAAAAAAAGTTCATTCACTTCTCCACGATTCCCATTGGTTGGTACCCAATACTCGTACGTTTTTATTTGCTTATCCTCTCAAACCCAAAGCACTTTTTCTTCTGTTTCAAAGAAAAATCTCCCTCTTGCTCGAAATAGATTCGTGTTTATGTTTGGGTATTCTTTATTTCTTGTCGTGATTGTGCATTCTAGTTGATCGCATGGACCAGGTGCCAGTGGTTGGAGCTTTTGAGCTGTTTGAACCGTCACCGTTTTATGGGCCAAGTGGGGACTTGAAAAAGATTAAAAAGAGCTTGGTGCACTCAACCCAAAGCCACCACAATTCATTCTTCTACGTAGACGCCTGTTATTCACACACACACACACACACACACACAAAAGCCTACGAACTTTTAGGCTTAAAATATGCTCTCACTTTAGTTTAAGGATAATATTTTAGGCTTAAAAGCAGGTAGTGCTCGTTGGAAGTGGCATTGCAATAAGAACACAGAAAAAAAACACCGTTCGTAGTTCGGTTTCTCTACACCTACAAAGTTTATTTCATTGAGATAATCCACTATTTTTCAATTTTATGTAACAAATGATTTAAATTTTAACGCATTATGATGTAACAACCTCATTTTTGTACGTATTTAGATCTCTCACTTAAAAGTTTTTTCTTAGAAACTTCAGCTGTAAACCGAGTAACACACTTATTTACTCTATTAATGCTCACAAAAACATATTCATCAATGAATAAGTCAGCGCTAATTACCTACATATATAAGATTTTTAAGATTTGCTAACATACTAGATCTGTACAAGTCTCCTCAAATATATAAGGTTTCGAGACTTGCACATTAGATCAATTACAATCAATTCCCCTCTTAAACCGCAACTGAAATAATATACACAATATATTAATAAAGTCTAAGATATTCAGAAAATATTTAGAGATCATTTTTCAATGTAATCACGATTCGGTCTCATTATTTTAAGGTATCCAATTACTTTATCCAATTCAATCTAATTTTTAAGATATGTTGCTTTAAATGTATTGTTCTTCATATATGAACTATAATAACAAGATTCACAACCCAAAGCTTTTGTTATGAAATATTTGAACTTCAAATATGACAAATTATTTTGTTCATCGCAATGTCAAACACAATAACCACTACTCGTAATTGCCTAACTTTATATTTTTTATCAATTTTATTAAGTAGTTTCTGATTCAATCTATTTAACCATTTTGTTTGGACCAATATACTAACCAATTTTTAATTTAATCGATATGACCAATTAATCCAATTATATTTTAAAAATATTGATCATGTCGTTAAATCTTAACTTAGTCTAAATTTAAAAATTAAAACGAATTTATGTACTAATTTTACGTGCGAAAGTAAACTTAATTATCAAATTCATGTATATTATCCCTTAAAATCATTATAAACTCAAAAGTCAAATCATAGAAACAGTAGGAAAGATCAGATTGAGCTGGAAATTAATAATTGGGATTTTTTATTTCTGAAAAATCACTATCACATAACCAGTAATTTACTGGTTCGGACCAGTATATCGTTGTCCTTCGGTTCTCAAGACAATGACCCAATAATCATTTTATGGTCCAAAATGAACAACATTTCCAATGTCTTTTTTCAGCATAATATCCACATCAATGATCAAATTAACACCAAAATCATAATTTTATTTTTGAAAAAGAAATAAATTTATTTAATCTTATTTTATAATTAAAATATAAATTAAATAAAATTCATAAATAAATAATAACAAAGAATATAATTATTTTTTTCATTTTTAAATTTATTTAATAAATAGATTTCAAGGGTTTTATGATATTTTCTTCCAACTTGAAAGATAGATAGATATTCCTAAAATCATAAGGGTAAGTGTATTCCTTTTACCTTTTGTTATTTTATTCTCTCATGGAAACTCGAATTATTAATAATAAAAGTTTATATTTTGATAAATAATTTCAATGATGTGATATTAGTAAATAATATTTTAATTTATTATATTTAGAAAAAAAATATCAACAAGAGAATCAACGGTAAAAGTATAATGGAGGTTTTTATAGTAAGAGTCGGATTGGAGTTTGTTTTTTCTACTAAAAATGGACAAATTAATCTATATGTGTTAGACCAAAGATAAAACTGGTCTTTCTATTAAAAATTTTATCCATTTTGTAATGTTAAAAACTTATTTCTATACGTCAGCATGAGGTATACGTGTCTGGTTATTCCATCAGCAAAAAATGGATGAATTTTTTATTAGAAATAATCAATTTACTTATTAATTTAACATATAAAGACTAATTTTCTCTGAATAAATAGGATAAAATGTAATCTAAGACCTAATACAATAACCTTCAAAATACTTTTATCGAAAATTAACTTTTCTATTACGAAATTCATAGAACAAAAGGCAATGAACTGAAAACCTCAGTTAATTTATGCATTGTTTTTTTTTCTTTTCTAAAAAATAATATCATGTTAGAGTTTGTGTGACTCGAATTTTGTCACTTATTAAATAAATAAATATAGTGACAAAATAAAGGGATCTATGGGGGCGAAGGGCCGAGGGTCGACCATTCAGTATAAGTTGAATCCGTATAGAACTATTCTTCTTCTATTTGATTTTGATTAGAACAGGATTTTTCAACCCTTAAATAGATGTAGTCGAAACTCCTCTTGTATCATTTATTTTTCAACATAAGTGAATTTCTCCTTCTCTGTTTAGAATTTTTTCCAAAAAAATTTTTCACGTAAAATCTATATTTTTTTTATTATTTTACTATTGTTCTACCGTCATTATCTACGTTTATTATAACATATTAAATAAATTTAAAGTTGGAATTTTAATATTTACAATTTATTTTTTAGAAGGAAAAAAAAAAGTTTGCCACCTTACTAACCAATCAACTGACACAGAATTCATCCTCTTAAGGTGGGTTTGGATGGGCGGTGGTGCGTTTACCTGCGGTTAGTGTAAAAACAGCGGTGGCGGTGAGATTAAATACTGTAACGATATTGTAACGTGAGACAAAAGATAAGCTAAACACACCACACCGCACTCAATCGCTCATCCAAATCCACCATTATCCAACTAAAAAACTAGCAGCTCCAGTTGACTGATCCAATGAAAATAAAATAAAAAAATAATAGAAATGATAAATTGATGAAAAAAGATGAGTAGAGTAGGGTTTCAGGTAGCTTTTTGGAACACTGTTTGAGAGAAGCTCAAATACCAATGATCTGAAAACAAATCAAAATGCTCTGTCACTTTTCTTGTCTGTATGTTCAGTGTCCAGATAGGATTTTCTTTTTAATTTCACTTCACTGCTGTCATTCACCAAAGGGTTCCACCTTCATGTATCTTCAAATATGAAGATAAAATGGTAAAATTAGTATAAAGGTAAACTCATCATTTCTGGTAAAAAATTCATCGATTCTTATTATTAAAAATTAACGTGATGTAATGTCATATTCGTATTTAACCCTTGAACTCAAGTAACATGTTTAAGATGTTAGAATCGTAAAACAAGATTTGATATAAAATTTTATTAACTAAAATTTATCACGTCAAATCATTAAGAACAAAACTAAATACGGAAATATACCTGAACCCATTAATTTATTGGAATCTTTGATCTTATAGTTTTGATCTTCCAAATTAGTACACAAGCAATTCAGATAATGTGGCTCTTTTTTTTTTTAAAGACTGGATATTAGAAACGTTACGTATGTGTAATTTGGAAACCATAACCCTAATATATAACTTTTGCGTATTAACCCTAATTTCTAATCAGCCTGTCATCAATTAGAAATTAGTTACTAATGTATCCGCACATATTTGGCTCATACTTTATCTAATAACTAAAGCTCAATAAATTTTAACCAAATTAGATCACTTTTAATTTAAACTAATCTTATATAATAATAAATAATAACATGTAATTACTATTGTTATATATGTTATGTCTATTTTTTTTCAACATAAGATAACCTACACAAATGATAAAAACCCAAAATTAACATAGAAAAAACAATCTAATTAACGTTTGTTGGATTAACTCATAAAAAGTTGGATACCAATTTAAAAAAAAAAAAACAATAATAGAAGAGTTTTACTTTCTTTGAGATTCAATCTGATTCGACTCTAGATTAGGGACGTAGCCAAAAAAGACGGGCAATAGCCTTGTCCTTCTGAATAATTTAATAATTATTTTAGTACTTTTCAAACATAAATAGTTCAATTTAATCCATTTTTAGATTGTTTTAAATGGAAAGGTTGTACTTTTGGCCCATTTAAAAGTTAGAAAATTCACCTCACCTTTCGGTATAGAGTAACTTTAAAATTTATAGTTAGCATGTATCCAGTAATAGACCTACAAAATACGAAAGATTAGTTACTTAACTTGCCCCGATTTTAATATTTTTTTTTAAATTTTAACCCTCAAAATTTTATAATAATAAAAAATCACCGAGTGCCTTACAGACAGGTTAAACTTGCATGCTATTCCATTGGGTGATAAAATCATCCAATAAGAATCTAGTTTTATCAAGTTTGGTTTGTCTTCTATTATCCAAATTTTAACCAATTTCGTATATTTTCTTTAAAGATTTATCTCAATCTTCCAAGACCCAACTTATTATTACAGGATTAAACATCCAAAAACCCAGTTTTTGGCTGTCCTTTTTTTGTAGTTTAATTAACTTAATTTGCTTGTCTCAAAGAAACAGCTCCTCTCTTACAAATGTGGTTTTTAATGAAGACGAGTCATATAGATTCCCCCCAAGTGGCTCAAGCTCAAACCCCCACTGCTTATAAATACAGCATTCATGGCTGTCTCTCAAGCACCCCAAACAAGAACACATCTTTGCTTCATCTTGTTTTGTTTTTTCTTCTTACGTTTGAATCTGGTAATGGCTTCAAGCTCTTTACGTTTCAAAGATTCAGGTTCAACATGGACCCCAAAACAGAACAAACTGTTCGAAAAAGCATTGGCACAGTTCGATAAAGATACACCAGATCGTTGGCAAAATGTTGCTAAGGCTGTTGGTGGTAATAAAACTGCTGAAGAAGTTAAGAGACATTACGAAATCCTCATCCAAGATCTCGAACATATCGAGTCCGGTCGGATTCCGATTCCCAAATATAAGTCGAGTGGCGGCGGCGGCAATGGCGGCCGGTGATCGAGAAGGAAAAAGAAAAGGTAATGGGGATGGTAAATTTACTACCAGTTTGCATGGTTTTCAACTGGATTTATCTGTTCAATTTTTATGGCTCTAAAGTTATGAAAATATAAAGGATAAAATCTAATCCAAGTCCCTGTATCTTTTATACATTTGAAATTTAGTCTCTTTATTTTTTGAATTTAAAAATTCACGTCCAATCGAAATTATTTTTTTAAAATTTGTTGGTATGAAATTTTAAAATAAAAAAAAATTCACTTGGTAGCTATGCAACCACAAATTTAATAGAATAATTTTAATAATGTTTATAATTGAAAATGAAAAAAATAAGACTAAATTGTAAGTACAAGAGAAGTAGAAGGAGTTGGAGTAAGTTATAACCAAACATAAATCAATTGATGATTAACGCAAAACGCCAAAATTAAGGTCTTAGAAAAAGTCAAAAAAAGATTTGACAAGTGATTAAGTGCTTCAAGATATCATGTGCTCATTTGATATTTCAGTCTGTGAAAAGCCACTTCCTTACCCTACAATTAAAACTGCTGCCCATAGAAAATTGAGAGATTTTTGGTAAAAATTATAGGTATGAAAAATATGTTTTGATAAAAAAAATTCGTTTCAAAATTGGGTCGAGTTTTGAGTAAGATTTTTTATTCGGCCTAACTCGACTCGAATTGGTAAAAATATTTTTTTAGAAATCTGTTTTTTTTTTTTTTGCTTTTCTTTTGTTGCTATTTTTTTTCACTGTTTTATTATCACTTCACTATTTTGTTATTATTGTTTGGATATGGTATAATTCTTGTTTTATTGTTAATTTTGTTACTATTATAGAGGCATTTGATTGTTAAGTTACACCTATTTTAGTGTTATTTAAATATAAATATATATTTTAAATTTGGTGGGAAATATTTATTTTAATATTTTTAGTATTTTTGATGTATTATATTTTAAATTTTTATAAATATAAATAATATAAAAAATTAATTTGGGCAGGCCGGGCCCGGACATAGCAAATGGGTTTGAAATTTTGGTAAAATCCAGCCCATGAATAAGTCTACCTACAATAGTTATTTTTTAATTATTTATGTTGTATTTGGATATATATATATATATATATATATATATATATATTTAATTATGAAAAATTGCAAAATAATCACTCAACTATTTAATTTTTTTTTTTTAATCATTAGTTGTTAAACGTTAATGAAAAAATAACATGACAACTTTTAAAATTAGTATAATAACAAATTTAGTACTCAACATTTACATATTACCTAATTTAGTTTTCAAGTACAAATCTTATAAAACCGGTGAAGAGTGAATCGACGATGATCGGGTCATCTCAACCATTAGTTTACTTTCTTTTTTTTTTTTATAGAATATTATGCTTGTTTTATATATTATTTTTTGAGCTGATATATATTCTATTAAATTTTCTTGCTTGTTTTTTACAGGCTTAGGAGTTTATCTTTTTAAGTTGCAATGAAGTCCAAGACTGGTGGCCTATCTTTTAAATATCATATATATTTATTCTCAATGCTATAAGACCCCATTTCTCCTTTTTTTTTTTTCTTTTTTTTTCTTCCTTCTATTATTATTATTATCTTCATGAATTGTAATGAAAATTATCTATTTTTCAATACCATAATTTCTTTCTTTCATTTTTGGTATGGTAAATGTTGAAATTCAAATAGAAAATTTGGGTTCAATTTTCTTTTTCCTCTTATTTTCTCCACCATTTCTTAATTTGAACTATATCATAAAAGTAAGAGTGTATATAATTAGATTGTTGAGTATTTTTCTCTGCCTCTCTAATACGGCGGTGTTTGTATATTTATATAATATGGGGTACTGTTTATTAATATGATATACTAGATAGGTTTTATGCATATAAACACGTATCTTACTCTAGACCTGACACGTGTAACTTCGTAGGAGAGCAAACTCGGTTTGCGAACTACTCTTGCGAGCTTAATAGAACCTGGTCCAAACCTATTTGGTTTTTGCACCGATAATAATAATTATTCTAATAAGACCATATATAAATAATTATGTTTTGAGTTAAAATTCAAGTAATAAAATCAATCCATCCTTGGGTTGGTAAAAAGAATCAATAATTTGGTATTTAGTCTTTTTATTTTTTAGATTTCAAATTTTAGTTTCTATTGTTAATACAATTAAATTTTTTTTAGTAAATTTATGGATGTGACATTTTAAATTAATAAAAACATATTCACTTGGTAGTCATGTAACTAAAAAAAACTCATAATAAACCTGAATTTAACAAAATAATTTTATCAGTGCTAACAGTTGAAATTGGAATTTGAAATTCGAAAAGTAGTACTAAAATCTTGTAAATAAAAGTATAAGAATTAAATTCTAAATTTGTAAAGAGTACAGATATTTATAGTATATTTTAACCGTATTATCTGTTCAATTGATATTGTAGCGAATAATTTCCCAAAACATATAGATAATTCAACTAATAAAAAAATATTTAAAGAAAAAAAACACTGTAATAATTTAATTAAGTATAAAATTATTTATAATTATTTTTGTAAAAGTTATTTATATCGATACTTCAATTTAGGGTAATTAAAAATATTAATATATTATTAGGTATTTGAGTTCGACACTTTTTTTTAATGTAGTATTTGTGTTATTTTTTTGCTCAATCTAGTATTTTATATTTGACAAAAGTTCCATATTTTGGTACCAAAAGTAAATATGTTAATTTTTTAATATTTAATTCAGGTTTTAAGGTTGACTTGATGAACGTTAATTGTTAAAATTATTAGAATTAATTAAACAATTATAAATTTAATTATTTTAATTGACAGGACAGTTATCCTAAGCTATCAAATACTGATCATATATTTAATAAACCTGAACAGTTGTAATTCAAACAGAAGACGCATTGATACTAAAGAACAAAGAAGAAATAAGCACAAATTAAGTCTCAGTAATTTATTAGATCAAATTTCAATTATCCTTTAACTAGAACAACGAGTTTAGAAAGTCACAAAGTTGGGAAAACGCAATAAACAAGAAAATAACTATAAAATCAGAAAACTACCACAAATATGATATCTATATCGTCTAATTGATCTAAACTAGGTTACAGAAGCTTGCTTGAGGTCGTAAAACTCTTATACGACCAAATTGCCCTTATGATCAGAACGTGAAAAATTGCATCAAGGTGGCAAGGTGGCGCTGGTCTCGTGCGGGAGTGCGCAACTTGTGAGGCAAGGACACGAATGGGGTTGAGACATGTTATTATCTACCTATGATGCTTGGATTTATGCACCGACGATATATCAAATATTATATATATATATGCATAGAATTAGGAGGAGGATTTTCTATTTTTCTTGTGTTTAAACGCGTTTGAATTAAAATTAATTTAATTATTACAATAACAATGATGATAATTTAACTAAGGTAATGTGACTAATTAATTATTTTAAAATAAATTTGAGGTTCCACCGAGATTTGAACTCGGGTTACTGGATTCAGAGTCCAATGTCCTGACCACTAGACCATGGAACCACTTGATGCTGTAAGCGTTCAATATAATTTTTTAAATACATAATATACAATGAAGATCTAAAATTGTTGGCAATATAATTTTGGGTTTGTTTTAATATATGATGTTTATCACGTGAGTTAATAAATTTTAAAAATTTTGAATTTCGTTAAATAATTTATTTTTAGAAATTATTAAGAGGTAATTACATGTCCGTTAAGAGAACATTACATTATTATCACCTGTTTTTCTAAATATATATAATTCTTTTTAACAAATATAAAATTGTATAAATTTATAAAAGAAAACATATAAAATTTATAAAAATGTAAAAAGTTGTTTAAAAAATAGTAAAAGATGCACATGTAGAATTAACAAGACCAAATGTATCTCCAATTTTTTTTTATTTCTAAAACATTTTAAAAAAAATTAATTTATATATTTTGATATTTTCAAAAAAATAATTTCAAAATAAATTCTGAATTTTTAGTTTTTTTTTTTTTGAATTCTGCTAGGATGAGCCTAGAGGTGTAATTGTACATATTCAAAAAAATAATAAATTCTCAATTTTTTTTTTAAATTTCAAACAAAAAATTTAAAATGGGAAGGAATCCACTTATACCGATTCCTCCGTAATTTTTTCTACAATTAATATTTTAACAACTTAATTGTCATATTTCATGTTCATTCATGTAAATTATGCATGTTAAATTTTGTATAAATTAATTTTTTTTAATATGATAAGAATACCGAATCGATTCAAAATTTTAATTGACAAATATAAATACATTAATAAATTCAATGAAAAATTACGAAAAAATATAAAATCATTTAAGTTATGAAAGTGTATCCCTCCCCATTTAAAAAATCTTATCTTTTTGAAAAGAATTAATGCTTTTTATATTTTTAATTCTTTTTATAAGTTTTAAGAATTATCTTTAATTATTTGTAATTATTTATAAATTTCCTATCATTTTTATATAATTTGTAGTCTTTATATTTTTTTTACAACTTTCTATATATAAATTTGAGTTTTTAAAAAGAAATTGCAGTTTAGGCTGTTGAAGAAAAAACCTAAACAATGACACAATCCAGGTTTGGAAGCCAATGTAGTAATTCACTTAAATACAAATATTATAATTATGTTGAAATTTTTTTACAAAAATTAATAATTTATGTTATCAATTTTTTTGGGGAGAAAAAACAAACACGACGTGTTTTAAAAGATGGATCATCTTGATGCAAATTTTAAGACACCATGCCATGGAAAAGAAAACAGACAATTAAAGATCCAATGCAAGTAGGAATGCATTGGATGCTTTTATCTCAAAACAGCTTCAATTAACATATATCTTAACAAAATGGTACAGTAAATGCCTAAATTTAGACCAAATCATGGACATGTTTTTTAAAAACATAAAATACAAAATGAGCAAAGTTATGATCAGTCACTTCCAAAGCAGAAAAACTGAAAGCAAAGTAACCAAAAATGTTTAAATACAACCATTGCTCCGTTGTATATGATGCTATAAAACTACCATGTGCAATGTGAATTGATGGTGTATCCTTGGTTCAATTACCAAAAGAGAAGAATGGAATAATAAGGGAATTATCCCACATAACAATGATCTAATCAATTCCGAGACGACAGATGGGGTTTCGTTTCATGAGGCTAAGATCCACCTGCAATAACAACCGTGCTTATTAAGCATATTCCGAATCTGAAAACAACCAGAATGTAGAAAGAAGAAAATATGCCAGCATACCTTGTGTCCGAATAGATCCCGGATGTTATCGACTCCGTAGAGTATCATAGTTGGTCTATATGTCATGCAAACAAGAAAGAAATATCAAGACGGTTCAAATTTTGGTTCGGGAAAATGTTAAACTATTCAGAACCTTCTTCAGAGAAGACTAATATTACCTTTCGAGAGAAAGGCCCCAAGCAATAACACGAACATCCTCAGGGAATCCCATCGGAAGCAACATTTCAGGTCTGAACATGCCAGAATTTCCGATTTCCACCCATTTCTTCAAGCCTTCATGGTAACTGATAACAACAAAAATGATCCATCAAGTTAACATTTACCGAATAGGTAATAAAATTAAGACAAGCGTGTGGGTTATCACCTGAATATCTCCATGCTAGGTTCAGTATATGGGTTGTAAGCAGGCTTGAAACGCAACTTGGACATTCCTGAAAAAGAGATAAACCAACTGTTATGTGACAAACCTTATCCGGCAACACTACAAGCTTCCATATATTGAACAGTAAGAGACTAAACCGATCAAGGATGATGATTGATGATTGTTACCTAGTCGTGAGAAGAAGTCATTCAGGACACCAATCAAATCACCAAGAGTAAGCCCCTTGTCACATACCAAGCCTAAACCAAAAGAGATAATTTTCAGATGGTCAGTGAACCATTATATGCATTCCAAATGAAAACATTAATTGGCTATTAGTACAATAGATATTGGTCCCAGCTTGGATCCAGGTAACATAATCACCAACTAGTTGATATGCAAGCAGCTTATAAATACCTTCAATCTGATGGAACTCTGCAAGATGAGTTCGGTCCACAGATTCATTTCTGAACACACGATCTATAGAGAAATATCTTTTGGGGGTAAAAGGTTGCTGAAGATGAAATCATAAAGCAAATGAGTATTAACTTTTATAGGTATTGATTAATAATGATACCACCAACATCAACAACTACTACTAACTATTATGACAGCATAAAATATATAGTCAAATTTGGCATAAAACACAGATTCTGATCATTGATGGATTGTTCGTGCAATAAGCATCATGGTGCAGTGCAGGTAATTACAATGGTAGTATGATGCTCGTTCAAAAGATAATGACAAAAACTTAAGAAAAGAAGGCTTTTGAATTTAGAAAAAGCAGCGAGTTGAAGGAGGTTTCTAACCACAGAGAGAAGACAATCAAACCTTTGCAAGAGCATAAAGCATTCGAGTAGAGACAGCAGTTGTGTGAGTACGCAATAGGTTTTTGTTTGCTTCTTCTCTCTTCCAGTCATACATGTATCTTTTGGAAAAAAGAACAAACAAATTAACCAATTTCATGGTTGTGAAATATGGAAGCAATAGTAACAGGAAAAAAGGAAAATGGCATACCCCCTGGAGCCATAACCACCAGATTCATGAACACGCTTCACCAACTTAACATAATCTTCAGGCAGTTCCCTTGTAGTTGATGGAACTGCGAATGAATGCTCCGAATAAGTAACAAAACAGATAGTAGTAAAGGCATGTTATAAGACATTTGGTCAATCGAAACATACCTTCCAGAAAGAATGTATCATGTGAATCACGTGCAGGGTGTTGTTGTGGCTGGAACAATGCATCAAAGTTCCAGAAGCTACAAGTGGAAACAGATATAGGAAACCAACTTTAGAAACAAATTTATTCCAGCCAAACATGAAAGAAATAATTAATGAGACCATGAATGTAGGATTTAAGGTTCCTTCCAAGTATATGTTGCTTTCTCAAAGAAGCTCCACTTAAAATCAACTATCAGAGAAACACGAGAATGAAAAAGCAAGAGCCGGCCATGTCAACTACCTGCTTTCGACAAAATTGTTTGTTGGCATCTCCTCAAAACTGCAGCCAACACAAAATGGAAACATATATCAAAGTCAAAGTTGACAAACTAAACGCTGCAAATATAATCATTTCAAACTTGCAGAGAAATGACAACTGTCAAGTGAACTTTATATTAAAGAAACAAGCATAATAATGTCATAGAAAATTAAAAACATCAAGGCAAGCCAGTGAGTGTTCTATATGCACAACGAGTTGATGTCCATCAATGGTTCTCATAGCACTGACATCACCATGTAATATTAAATATAAAACAAGTATCTGAATGCACATATAAGTGTTACATGATAAAGCTCAAAACTCACCCCAGCTGAAGAAATATGTTCTTCAATTGTTGTTTCACCTGAATATAAAATAAGGTTTAAAAATGTTAATTCCATATAGACAAGCGGATGCCTAAGCAATCAAAAGTTACAGCCTCAATCAAGCAAAAGGCAGAGTGAAAGAACTTCCGAAGAGAATCATTTGCATCATATTGTGCATAATAGATGATGTTCACACATTTAAATATAGGTGCCTTGAAGAATAGTCATAATGTCATTCTCAGACCAAAAAGGGAGGCCCAGGTTATATATCCTCGCAAAAATTATAGTCTCCCATGACAAGCTTTGTTCTATCCATTCTTATGGAAGCTAGGAAATATAAACCTTTAACAATTACATAGTTGCAAATGATGATACAATTACGATGTTCATAAAAACAATACATATATTTAACAGTTACATATTTGCCGTAAGCTAAATGAAGTTGATAAATATAGTGTCCTATACTTGCCTTGAGTAATGGATGAAGATGGCCAGCTTCAGCAGGTGGTCCTTTAGCATTGAAGTTATACTCTTTGAACTCCAGTTCCTTCCAGTCACCCCTAAAAGAAAGTAACCACATATAAATATCGGTCCAATAAAATCCCTCTGGAGCAAAGCACGATGGTTAACAAAATACCTCTGTAGATTCTCTCGAGTCAGATCAGTAGCAACTTTCTTTCTTGTAGGGGCATAGTTAGGCCCTTTTTTCACTGAATAACCTTTCCATGTCCTAAAACAAGATGTAATTGGTAGAGCATAAACAATGTGAACAAAATACACATACACTGAAAGATAAATGCGATAAAAAATTAGAGGCAAGGGACTCGATGATCACTGTGCAACAATAAGCTTCCTAGCTTTAAGTGAATTAATGTCATCTTTGCCGAGTGCCTGGAGTAAGAGAAACTCGATTTTAATCACTTAATTGAAAGGAACAAACAAAATTAAACCCATTCACATTGATTCCATATGTAAATTAATGTGGTGGAATACCTCTCCCTTTTGTATTCTAATAAGCAAATCCTTGACCTTATCTTCTACATGTTGAACCTAATAAAAAAAACGCAAATCTGAACGGATAAATAACAGAAAATTCACATAAAAACATGAGAATCCATAAACATAAACCATAAATACTATTTTACTTTTCTCGAAACTTGCTTTCCCATGTCGACCCATTTGTTTTTCCCAGCTTGTGAGCAACCAATTTTGAAAACAGAAGGCTCTAACTTTTTCTGCAACAATGAAAACAGTTTGCATGTTAGAAAATAGCTTACAAATTATGGATCCAAACCAAAAAGAAAAAGAAAACGTCCAGTAACACTGACCTGTAACTCGTCTTTAGAAATAGAGCCTTCTTGAGGGACGGCTAAGAAGAGTTGAAATTCAGGGGAGCCATCGGCGGCATACTTTTTGCCTTCATCAGTGAGGACCCAACTCTCTCTTTTAATGTCTTGAGCATCGATGTAGCGGAAACCATGGAGGCTCTTGATGACATTGACGACATCGTTGTGTTGGAAACCGTGTTGGGATGCGAATTGGCCTGAATCTGGGATTTCTTCGGACGTCGCTAGGTAACCTAGTATTGCTTCTTCTGCCATTGTTGAATGCAAACCACTATCAAACCCTGAATGTATTTGGTTGCGACGGCTATGAATAAGTGTAAAGCTGAAAAATGTACATGCTAATGGATTTTGGGCTTTATTTTGGGCTAATACATAAGATGGGGAAATATTGAATCAATAACACCTAAGTGTTCTTAATTTCTTCTCGAAAAAAAATCAAATCTAAATAAAAATACTGAAAAATTAAATCCAAATGAAAATACTGAAAATTCAGGATGAAATTACTTATGTATTTCTTGAAAAGCTTGTTGGAAAATCCGTTGTCAGACTTGATTAATAGCTCTTTGATGTTCAAAATAAATGGTTTTATTTTTGTAATTTTCTAATTGTTCCAAAATCTTGTAAGTTGAATTAATCAAATTCAATTGTTCTCGTTCTATTTCGGAGTATCCATTCACTCGAAACTGATCCGCCTCAATTTCTACTTTCCGTAAGCGAGCCCAGGCCTTTTCTAGCGGTTCAATAGCCCCCCGCGTAATTCTTCTGAATTTTGAATAGTATTCACGATCCTCTCTTTTTTATTATCTATTAAATCACTTAATGAAAGTAGATTAGCTTTCTATTCATTTTTTTTATTTCAAAAATTTCCTGATCCCTTCTCGAACCAAACATGAACCTTTCGATTCATTTGGTTCTCATGATCAATTATTTCTTATTTATTGGGAATTAATTCCTAATTTTTTTTTCTATTATTGGAAAGAGATATTCCTATTCCATACAATCCTTTCTCAATATAAGATAGTTTTATTTTGACAACTCAATTATCTTTTTTTTTTAGATTTAATTATTAAACTATTCGAAATTAATTATTGTTAGATTGACGGAAAGTTGATATCATTTTTTTTCATTAATTTAATAATAAATTTAACTCTTTAATATTTATACATTCTATCAATTTAATCCTAAATATAAAAAATTCAACAAATTTAACAAACCTGTCATGCATAACTGAAATAAAAGGTTTGCTATCAACTTAGAATTTAGTCTCTATATTTTTATTTTTAGGAATTTAATCCCTCAACTTTTCAGATTTCAAAATTTAAGTTTAACTGTTAATACTGTTAAAATTACTTTGTTAAATCTAGGTCCATAACAATGTCATTTTTTTCAGTTACATTGTTACCAAATGAGTATTTATTTTATTTCAAAAATGTCACACCAATAAATTTAACAATGTTTAATAATTAGACCTAAATTTCGAAACTTGAAAATAGAATGACTAAATTTTCGAGAACAAAAGCATATGGACTAAATTCCGAATTTGTGTAGAGTACTTCGACCCATGGCATAGTTTAACCTTATATTTGATTTTACATTATTAATATTTAATTAATTTTTTAAATATTATATTCTTAATTTTCGTAATTAACGTAAAATAATATTTTTATTTGAATTATTAAATATAACTAAAATATATTAATTTATCGATTCAAATATTATAATAGAAAATTTTCAAATCATAATTAAAACATTTTTAACATATTCAATATGTAACATAGTTCCACTTTATATAATTAATTTAAAGTAAGATTATTCAAAATAATAACTAATTAACCCTAATATTAATTAAGTGATAATTAAGATTATTATAATTTTATTTAATTAATAACTCTATTCTAGTTTAATAAAATTAGCGCAACTTCTTGTTTACGTCAACTTCTTCTATTTTATTCAAATAAGAACTTTGTTTTAAAATTAACACAGTTATTTTAATTAATAATTGTGAATTAAATTATAATTATTTTTAAATGTGTAATTAACAAAACTTGTATTAAATTATATTTTTTAAAATATATAATTGTGACATCTTTTATATTATTATTATTATTATTATTATTATTATTATTATTATTATAAATAAAACATAAACTTAAAAATCTAAAATATTACTTTTATTTCTTTAAAGCATACAAATAAGATTAGAGTCCACCCCTAATTTTCTTTTTCCTTTCCTAAAACGAATTTAGTAAAAAAGAAATTAAATAAAGAAATTATATATAAGACAGTACCCTCCTTATATTAATACACTATCTTATAACTTAATTAGGATTAAGAAAATTATATTTTATAAATATATATTAGTTAGAATTGAATTAGGATTTCAAAATTTATATTTATATATATCTTAGTTAAAACTGAATTAGGATCACGAAAATTATATATAGAGTTCAGTAGTTTCAGTTTAAAGCATAAGTCAAGAAAAAGAAAAAGAAAAGAAAGAAAAAAAAAATGTCAATTTTTGTCAATAAACCAGTGATTGTTAGGGAAGTATTTGCTGACAATTTGGAATACGAGTTTATGTTAATTCGAAGTGCGCTCCACAATTATTCTTTTGTTTCTATGGATACCGAATTTCCTGGTACAATTTTTAAACCAGATAAAAAATTCGTTCAATTAGGAAATCCCGAAGTCAATTACAGGTTCATGAAAGTTAATGTGGATGCTCTGAAGATCATTCAACTTGGTTTAACGCTCTCGGATTCTGAAGGTAATTTGCCAGATTTCGGAACTCCTTTTTGTTATATATGGGAGTTTAATTTTAAAGATTTTGATATTGGAAAAGATCATTATGATAAAGAGTCTATTAAGTTACTTAGACAACAAGGTATAAATTTTATGAAGAATAAGGAAAAAGGCATTTGTTCGAGAGATTTTGGCGTGATGTTTCTGATTTTCGGGTTGGGTTTCAGTGAATTGACTTGGGTAACTTTTCACAGTGGTTATGATTTCGGTTTTTTGTTGAAGATTTTGACTCAACATCCATTACCGCCTGATCTCAAGTCTTTCATGCGACATTTGTCTTATTACTTCGGTCGTAGAATTTTTGACATCAAGTACAGTTTCAAGATCTTTAACTTACACGGCGGACTAGAAAAGGTGGCAAAAACTTTGAACGTGGCTCGTGTTACTGGATTAAGCCATCAAGCAGGATCTGATAGTCTTCTCATCCTCCGTTGTTTTATGCAGATTAAGGATACAAAAGCTTTTAAACAATGTAACCAAAAGTTGCCAGCCTTAGCATTGTACGGACTGGTTTGAATTAGAAGTATAATTTGTTAATTATTCTTATTTCTCATAAATTGAAGTAATGTTATTTTCAAAATTAATAGATTTATAAATTTATTCTAAATTTTATTTATCTATTTTATATTAATTTTATATAAAATACATTAGTATTATCGTTTATTTTGGCCACCCATAAGATTATAATTCTATATTTGTACATAGCACAAATACATTAGTATTACTGAATTTTAATTAACCCTAGGGAAGGGTGCCTATAGATGGTTGCTTACGTCTTGCTATAACAATGTCATTACGTGCCAAAGTTTAATTACACAGAGGATGCCTTCAATTGAGTGAGAGCTTGGGCAGAAATTGCCTTCTCAAATTATCACATTGATTGTCAAGCTAACTTAATTTTTAGGTGGTATTTCGTTAAACAAAATATTTAACTCTTTTTTTTAAGTTTAATGAAAAAAAATTAATTAAAAAAAAGGATAAATTGAACCTATCGATTAGCTGCCATAATACAATAATCACAGTAGTGAAATCCCATTGACCATTACCAATGGAGAAAAATATGATATTAGCCTGGATTTTGATTCTCAGCACCGCCATGGCAGTAGCTCGTTGCCAAGATTATTACTCCCATGGCGGACTATACGTTCCACCTCCACGAAAAGTAACCTATCTCCACTTCTTTTTACACGACACTATGAGCGGCAACAACCCTAGTGCAGTCCCCATAGTCAGTCCAAACATCACCACCTCGACGGGCTTCGGCGGCGTGATAGCTTTCGATGATCCACTCACCGTTGGCCCCGACATAACATCAGAGGTCATAGGGAACGCTCAAGGCCTCTGGGTGTCGACAGGCAAAGACGTTTTGACTCTGATGGCGTACTTGGAGATCGGGTTTACGAAAGGTGAATTCAACGGCAGCTCTATCAGTGTTTTGTCGAGGAATCCAATTACCGAATCGGAGCGTGAGCTTGCGGTGGTCGGAGGGAAAGGGAAGTTCAGGATGGCGAAAGGGTATGCACAACTCAAGACTTATTCCGTAAATTTCAAGACTGGCGACGCCATTGTTGAGTATAATGTGACTGTAATTCATTATTAAGATGATTATCTTGCTAGTTTTTTTTCTTCGTCTATGGATTAGGAGTGATTGTTTATTCCACCAATAATGTTGGCCCCCTGTTGCTTTCGTTAGGTTTGAAACGTGTCAGATTTTAGGGACTTGATCGTAATAAATTTATTTGATGTTTTGTTTACGCGGATTAAGCTCCATCCATATCAATGTTGTTATAATATTTAAAAATTAATCCATTTTTAGAAATTATTTTGCAGCCTGATTTCAGCTGATCTAACTTTCCTGCCTGTGCTGTGTGGTGTTCTCGAGAGGCATATAATGCAATTTGGGTAGTCGGATATATGACACTAAAGGAAGCCATTACAGGTGAGAAAAGGGAGCTTCAAACCAAGAGATTTACGCCATTTTGTAACAACAAAAACACATCTGTTTCATCCATAAATATAGAATACATCGGTTATATCTGACCTTAAAGATGAGCTAAGAATTTGGTAAGGTTACGGATGTTTAACTTTGCAGTACCTAAATTCATCATTTGAGGTCTCAAAATATCAACTACAAACTAGACTTACAAAAAACCAAAAGCATTGAAGAAAATTCCAAGTTAGACATAGGCTATAGACTGTTTTTGACTAAATTAGTATTGAAGGGAGAACAATAACCATCTACTCCTTCATCCTATGATGATGTGATGCCAGTCAATTATGTAATATAGGCTGCAGTATCCGGAGATAAATCAGTGGTGTGGCTGGAATTAGCGGAAAACATCAGATATGAATATGCTATGAGTTCAGCTTGAGTATATTCTCAAGATCTTAAATGCACCCAAGATGACTGGCAGCGTTAAGAACGGAAACTGCAACAATAAAATAAAGGGGGTACTAACCAGATACATATCATGATGGATGACCGTTGTATAAGAATGGATTGAAAAATTCTATCCACAAGTAATATGAATAGAGACTACTTGGTTCCAACGGAGGAAAGATCGTCTTGGCTACCAGGTCGAACTGAACTCCCTGCAACTGTAGTGGATACATATGGGTTGGAAGGGGTAGGGGTCATAGAACCCATGGGTCTCGACAATGGTGGTCTTGGGACTTTAATGCTCATTGGAGGCCTTGCAACCGAGTTTGCAAAGTTTGTTGCAATTCTATTTGCAGCATTTGGTGGCGGCATTGCTCTAGAGGAGGAAGCTGGTAAGCCCAGTCGAGCAGCAATTATCTGTGTAATTCGCTCATGGTAAAGCCTTTGCCTTCACCTGTCCAATTGCTCCTTCACCCTCATTACAACTCCCTCCATCTCATCGAAGAAAGATAATTTGGCTTCCTTCTTATGTAACTGGATTGAGTTAAAGCTTCCGAAAGGTTAGATATTGCTCCAGTTGGATGTGCATAGGAAAAAGAGACTGCATATATTTAGCAACTAACCTACCTGCTTTTCTATTAATGATGTGGTAAGTTATCGATTTGGTCCTCTTCCTGGTCTGCTAGAAGTTTTGCCTTCACTGCTGCTTCTGAGAGTGCTGTAACTGCAGCGCGCTTTAATTTATCAATGCTACTGTTATCTTCTCTCTCTGTAGAGTCATGGTTCTTGCTTTTACCTTCTTCGGTCTTGGCTGCAAAGAACAAGAAGATAACCCATACAACCCAAAATTGATCTATACATTTTGCCAGCAGGTGGTTCTTAGAATACATACTTCTACAGAACCTTGTAAAAACACCATTACGTATCAAGCTTCAATTTTCCTAGCTTCTCTGTGTAAAACCAATAAAGATAGCATACACTCAACCTTATAGAACCAACTGTTCCTTCTAGCCTTCTTTGTATATTTTAAATCAGACGCTATCTATCCCTACACTTTCCCATAAGATATTGCTAAGCATTTTGCAGTAGAGTTAGATTCTGTTAATGCAATTTCCACTTTCTAACAAGATATTTATAGAAGAAAGAGAGAGAAACCTGTCGGTACTCCATTTTCATTTACTTAATTCGATGTGTCTGGCTGTGGAGGTTTACTCCTTTCAGATGGTTGAGAAACAGCAGGCTTCGTAGATTCCCCACCAAGGGTTGGTTTAGAAGTTTTTCGCTCATTCTTTGATCGGGATGGAGAGCTGGAAGCTGTCTCTAGATATTCTGATGCATTTGCTGGTTCAGATAGCTCTCCCGCTGGCTATGATGCAGCTGCATCACAAGGCTCATTCTTTTTCAGTTGAACAGAATCAGACATATCTATTTCCTTCACTGCTTTTGGAGGCTGAGAAGGTTCTTTAGCTGTTTCCTTCCCACCTGTCTCCTCTAGTGAACTTGGTACAACCTGGGATGGTAAGTTAATTGATACCCTTGTTATACTTGGTTGATGATCCTTTGATTGGTTAATAATACTGGATTCATTCAAATTAGCTTTTTTTTATCTTCCTCATTAGTGGCAAAATTGCTTGACTCTTTTTTATCCGTGGTTAGGTCATTGGGTGAAGGTGATGTCGCATTCTCTTCACGAAGAGAAACTTCAGTGTTTTGGTCACCATGGTTGCTCAATGAACTTTTCTGGTCCCCCTTGAGGCTTTCGTCTTCCGAGTTTTCCACATTCTGAGCACCCCGATTATCCGTATCATTGGCGACACTGTGTGTCTCTGACTGACATCAGATAACGTTCACAAATTGCTAAGTAAATATAAGCTTGGCATAGGTTAACGTGTACCTCTCAGAACATGTTGGTTCCTCCTCCTCATCTGGCGGATCTTCCAAAATAAAGCAGTTCCTTGCAGCCAGTTGAATGTTCGGACAAGTACCAGATCATGATTTAAGTGAACTCTGGGCTGAAGCAGCAGCAATGTTGGGTCCAACCAGATGCGCAAAGAACCCTGCCTGCAAATGGAGCAACACTATGTTTGTAACATATCACCAACAAATAGAAGAGGTAAATGATGAAGGGTGGAATAAGTCGAGAATAATTTCAAATTCTGAAAATAAAGGGATTAAATTTGAGAGATAAAAAATTATAATTTAAGTCACTGAATTATTTAAAATTTTTTATTAAAGTCATTGGAATGTTAAGTTTTTTTTTTCTTAAAAAGTTCCACCAACGAGTTCCAAGCGACGATCTGATGATTGGTACAGTGATTAGAACCTACTTTAGATTTAAGTTGATTTGGTAGTCAATGTCAGAGATCTGAGACAAAAGCTGTTTGAATTTTAGTTCTTAGATTCGTGACATCTAAAGCTATTTCATGAAACAAACTGAAATGTAGAAGAAAAGGAAAAAAAGAGAGTTTTTGATTGGTGCAAGCAATGCGATAAGAGAAAGCCAAATATCTTCGATTTTAATAGCCTAGTGACTTAAATGAAAATTTGTTAACAGTTCAGTGACCAAATTGTAACTTTTTTAATCAAGTGACCACAACAAAAATTTACCCATAATTTAATGATTACCGATGCAATTTACTTTTTTTTAATATAAATTTCATTAGTATTTTTTTTATTGCTACGAGTGATATTATAATTGAATATTCGTATATTTGTACATAGCACGAATTTAAAATTAACCATGGTTGACTTTATTTTAATAATGAAAATCAATTATTTTTTTCGTCTCAAAATTATTGTTTATACTATTTTTTAAGAAAAAAAAACAATAAGATTATTAAATTGAAAATTTATATAAATTAACTTTTGTATTTATTCTAAAAAAATATGTTAAATAATAATTAAAACTATTAAAACTATGATGATGTTAAAAATAATTTATACTAAATAATATTTAAATTGTTTTTATGTTAAAAAATAATTTATTGATAAATAATTACAAAATTTTATTATTTATTTTTATATTTATTTTTTATTATTCACACTCAGTGGTTGGTGGTAGAGGAAAGATTTTTTTTTAATAAAAAAATTTAATTAGCTGTTTAATTCATAATTGTATATATGAATACGAAGTCAATGAAATGAGATGCATAACAAATAGACCTGCTCATGGGTCGGGCCACCCGGTTTAGCCCGAAGGTCCGCCTAAAATGTGAGAGGGTTTGGAAAAAAATATAGGCTCGAAAAATGGGCTTGGACAAAAAAATAAGGCCCATTTAAAAAATGGGTCGGGCCTCGAGTAAGACTTTTTGGCCCCTGGGCCCGGCCGGCCCGAATTTACTAAAGGACAAAAAAATCTATTTTTTTTAATATTATTTTCTTGTTGTTTTCTCCCTATTTTGTTATCATTTTACTATTATGTTGCTACTATTTTGGTGTTATTGTTTGAATATTGTATAAAACGTATTTTATTGTTAATTTTGTTATTATTTTAAAGACATTTGTTAATTTTGTTATTATTTTAGAGGCATTTGCTTGTTAAGTTGCATCAAAAAATTTATTTTCAATTTTTTGGGAAATATTTATTTTGATGTTTATAGTATTTTTGATGTATTATATATATTTTAAAATTATATAAAAATAATATAAAAATTAATATTGGCGGGCTGGATCGGGCCCGGGTTTTAGCATTTTTATCCAGGTTGGGCTTGAGCAAAATTTTAGGCCCATTTTTTGAGCCGGACCTAGCAAACGGCCTTAAATTTTTAGTTGAGCCCGACCCGGCCTGACCATGCACACTTTTAATAACAAACAGAAACAATGGAGAGAACTTTGATATTATGTTGGTTCCTTATCCTTTGCATCCCCATGGCTTATGGCGGATACTACTCGAAAATCGAATCACGCGTTTCCAACTTGAGAAAAGTTACCAATCTCCGATTCTTTTTTCACGGCATCCTCGGTGGCGAGAACACTACGGCGGTCACCGTGGCCCGTGCTAACTCTTCTTTGCTAGGGCCATCTAACAGCATAGTTGTCGACCATGCTCCACTCACCGTTGGTCCTGAACCAACATCGAAAAACATCGGGAATGCTCAAGGACTCAAGGTATTTGCAGGTCGAGATACAACCACCGTGGTGGTGTACTTGGACTTCGGGTTTACTGAAGGAGAATTGAACGGCAACTCTATTAGCGTGTTTTCGAGGAATATGGTGACGGAGACGGAACGTGAGCTTGTGGTGATTGGAGGGAGAGGGAAGTTCAAGTTAGCTGAAGGGTATGCATTGCTTAAGACTATCTTTATAAGTAATACCAGTTTGGTTGTTGAATATAATGTAACTGTGATTCATTACTAAGATTGGCATTGGAGAGTTGATGTATAAGACATAAGAGTTGAGTCACAAGCATGTTGTTACTCGATTTTGTCCGATCCAAAAACACCACTAATTGTATACGTGTAAAATTTTTATAATGTTTATCGATATTTGAATATGGTCAGAGTTGGTTCGATAACTTATTTTACTTCTTCTTTTTTTTTTTAATAATGAAACTATTTATTTGATTAATGGATTTAATTTGACTTTAATTGAGCGGGGCTATAAATGAATCAGGCTTGAACGAGTCAGTATCTCTTCATGTTCATTTATTTATTTTTTAAGTTTGTTTGTGTTGGTTGATGTTTGTTTATAATTTCAAAAATTATGTATGCTCATGTTCGTTCGTTTAAATTAAGTTAAATTGTTCATGGAACATTAAACGAACATGATCATTTAATAACAAATAAACACGTAAATAATAATTATTATTATATAATAATTTAATAACAAACAACGTTAAATGAGATTTAAATGATTTATTAAACACACTTTAAACAAACATAAGTGAATCAAACATGCCTTGTTTATACCCGGTTCATTTAGTAAACGAGATTTGTAATTTTATTCATGTTCCTTTGTTTAGCTTGATAAACAAATATAAATAATAAAAAAAATTGTTCGTCGAGTGCTCTATTCATTTACGGCCCTAAAATTGATTCCGAAAGAAAATAAAATAGATATTTTAAATTAAAAAAAAATCAAACTTAATTATAAGCAAATAAAGGTGCAATTGCAGTTTTTATATCCTAATTTGGTTGATTTTTTTAGAGTTACTTTTCAATTTTCGATATTTTAATCCGACTAAAACAATAGCAACTCAATTCGTTAGATGAAATTCTATTATTAGTCTTGTATTATACATAAATTATAGATTTAATCCATATATAAATTTTGAAATTCCAATCTTTTCTCAAATGGTAGTTGTTAAATCTATTAATTAATATGACATGACATTTTTGCGAGTATTACGTGAAAATAACAATATAACTTAACATTACACATTGCAAAAGATCTTAGAGATACCATAATCTAACAAAGATAATAATTATTATTTAATTAAGACTGAAATTTTAAAATTTAAAAAGTATAAGGATTAGAAATGCGAAATCAAAACCAACAAATGTTGGGTGTAATGGTTTAAACCTTGGAGACGACATTGTTGGGGAAGAGTCACGAACCCCGAACATGGACTGTAAAATGGATAAGAAGAATACCAAAAAAAATAAAAAAATACAAAATTAGAATCTTGGGACTAAATTAAAAACTAACATATATTTCAGGCTCTATTTGCTAAAGTTAACCTAATCGACAAAAGCGAAAAGCTTTAGGGATTGGAATGTAAATATATTATATATATATATATATGCAATTAAAAGGGGGCAGTTAAGCAAATCAACTAAGACATCGGTGTATTATATTTTCTACTGCTTTTCTTCTCTTCCAAGCCTACTTTCTCTTCTGTGTCTTTCGTCGCTTTTGCAGCCATGGTTCTCGAGGTAAGCTATTCAATTGGATTCCTCTTTTGATCTCCTTCTTCTAAATCATCAATTTTTTTAGTATTTTCTTCTTCTTTTTTCGTTACTCAAATTAGGGTTTTGTTGATTTTTCTTTTTTGGTTTTCAATTTTCAAATCGGTCAATTAGGCTACTATGATATGCATTGATAACTCAGAATGGATGCGAAACGGCGATTATTCTCCGTCTCGATTTCAAGCCCAAGCTGATGCTGTTAGTCTTATCTGTGGAGCTAAAACCCAGGTAAAATGATTGCCTTTTAATGGAATGTAAAATTACGCTAGGTTTTCCTTGTTTTTCTAATGAGGATTGGGAATTTGATTTCGTTTAATGAATTAATGGCAGTCTAATCCGGAGAATACGGTGGGGATTTTGACTATGGCGGGCAAAGGAGTACGTGTATTGGCTACTCCTACTAGTGATCTTGGAAAAATCTTGTCTTGCATGCACGGTACTGTTAATTCACTTATTTTTTTCAGTCATGTTTGGAGATTAAGTTTATCTAAGCTAGGAGTACGTGTATTGCTTTACCATTGCACTCCTAAAGAGAGAACTTGGGTTCGAACTTAGAACCTTAGAGACAAACCCAAAAGGATTAGTCTTTATGAACTTATAACGGACATGGAGGATACTTTGTTTCCTTCGAATAAGAAAAAATGTCGTACATGTTGAAGGAAAAACAGCATTAATAGTTTTAGGGCTTGTTATTTGGATCATACGAGTACTTTACTTTACTTAACTTTAGCAATTCTGTACCATGACCTATGTAAAGCATGCAGTTCTGTGAGAAATCCATGTTTGATAACCTCTGTGAAAGACGAGCATCTTTTTTGTTAGAGTTTAGAAATGGAGAACTTGTCATTGCTGTTGGGTTTCAGGAGTTATATTTAGTGTAGCTTGTCATTTTTATGCAAAAGTAGCATGTAATTAATGAGTAATCTATGATATTTTGTTTACATATTTCTGAATTAAAGGTCATCTTCCTTCCACTCTATTAGTTATGTCATCATCATTACCTTCTTATTCTCTATGTACGTTTCAATGCATACAGGTCTTGAAATGGGGGGTGAGATGAATCTAGCAGCTGGAATTCAGATTGCTCAGTTGGCTCTAAAGCATCGCCAAAACAAAAATCAGCAGCAAAGGATTATAGTTTTTGCTGGAAGGTATGTTATATTGGCCGTTGATTTGCTCGTTTACTTCAATTCGAAAATAACGTTTTTCTTTTCTTTTTCCGTATGCTTTGTGCTCAGTCCTATTAAGCATGAAAAAAAGGCATTGGAGATGATTGGGAAGAAGCTGAAAAAGAATAGCGTAGCTCTTGATATTGTCGATTTTGGTGAGGACGAAGATGGAAAGCCAGAAAAATTGGAGGCTCTTCTCGCATCTGTTAATAATAATGATACTAGTCACATAGTTCATGTTCCTGCTGGTCAAAATGCACTTTCAGATGTCCTTATCAGGTTTTTGCTTAGTTCCTTCTGATTCTTTGTTTTCCTTATATACACACATACAGATATATAAATTCTCACGTGTGAATAAGAAGCTATCACCTCATGTCTCTTGGCTTATATTGCTTACCAAATAGTGATTGTGTGAATGATATTTTTTTTATTTTTATGTCAGCACGCCTGTGTTCACCGGGGATGGGGAAGGAGGAAGCGGCTTTGCTGCTGCTGCTGCAGCAGCTGCAGCGGGTGGGGTTTCTGACTTTGATTTTGGCGTGGATCCAAACATAGATCCTGAGCTGGCTCTTGCTCTAAGGGTTTCCATGGAAGAGGAGAGGGCAAGGCAAGAAGCTGCTGCCAAGAGAGCTGCTGAGGAAGCCACTAGACAAGAAAAAGGAGAGGAAGCACAAACACAGTCTGATTCTCAGAATGCAACAATGAATGCTACTGAAAAAGCTTCTGACCCAATGGTTGGCATTACTATCTGTTAACATTGGATAATACAACTGAAGTTTCAAATCAGGTTTTGGCTAACTGATGTTATTGCAGGATGAGGATGACGCTTTGCTAAAGCAGGCCCTTGCATTGTCTATGAATATCCCCGGATCTGATTCTTCTGCAGGTGATGCTCAAATGTCTGAGGCAACTAATGACGACCAGGAATTCGCCTTGGGTATGTCCTATTTCATCGGTTGTTTTAACATAGTAGGGTGTATACTGCACATCAAGCTGAAAAACGATACTAGGTTTACTAAATGTGAAAAATGGTCCATGTGAGTGAAGCGACCAAATCCTACCAATTGAACCTCACTTACTTAAACGATACTAGGTTTAGTTCGTACACATAGCACAATTGTTTATCTATAATGTAAGGGTAATAGTTATTTATGCCTTTTTGATATGTAGATAACTTAATCTATATACAATTGAGTGTTGCATTGTATTTTTTTACTGGCTTAAGATGCTAGACTCCAATGCATCTATATCATCCACTTCTAAGCTAAATCCCGAACTTTCTTCCACGCAGCACTTCAGATGTCCATGCAGGACGGTTCAAAAGATTCGTCAGCTCAATCAGATGTCAGCAAGGTGTTGGGGGATCAGTCTTTTATGTCATCCATTCTTTCATCAGTAAGTCCAATCGAATTTGCTTTTCTAAACCCATAATCGGTTTCTCCTTCAGTTGCCTACATTCTGATCTGTGATGGCTTTTACAGCTTCCGGGAGTTGACCCAAACGATCCAAAAGTGAAAGATTTGCTAGCATCTTTGCCCAGCCAATCTGAGGTTTGTTTCATTGACCTTACCATAACCTAAACACTCAATGTCCTGTTTGCATACGACGATTTAGATCGGTAGTCTAGCAGTTAACTGATCGGTTATCGTAATTTTTACTTGCTACCAGCCGCAAGAAAAGAAAGACGACGAAGATGAACAACCCAAAGATGACAAGTGAAGATCTACATTCCTTCTAACAATCGATGTGTGAGCTGATTTCTAGCCGAGTTAAGTTCTTTTTTCTCCAGAGACTTGAGAAATGTGTCAAAACTGTGCTGAATTGTGGGCTCGGTAGAAACATTTTCGTTTTTCGATTTGAATGTGCGAGATTAGGACAATATCATTCCGTGTCTGAACTTTTATTTGCATAGGAAAAGCAGGATTTGTTGGTGTTTGATGATATAGAGTATTTCCAGTTTCCCCTTTCTGATGTGCCTATTTAATCTTCATGAATAGTAATTGATTAAAAAGATATGAAAATAGGACTATAATTGAATCCAAAATGGAGTTTATTTGGGTGTATATAATTATTTGTAGAATTTTATATTCAATAGATTGTTTTTAAAGGGGTAAAATACCCAAATATACCAAAAAAAATAAAAATTTACGGAATTGGGCCGATTTTTAGAAAATTTACGGAAAATGGCTATTTCTCCTCAAAACGTGTCTACGTCAGCGCGTTTTGAGGGGAAATGCCAGCAAAGCGCGCCCCTGGAGATGCGCTTTGTGCCACCTCATCAAAACGCGTCCACGTAGGCGCGCTTTGATGACGTGGACACAAAGCGCCTTCTAGAAAGCGCTTTGATGGAAAATTTAATTTAATTAAAAATTAAAACTTCTTATTTATTTAATATATTAAAATTAAATTATAATAAAATAAAAATAAAAAACAACTTTTTATTTTATTACATATATTAATATTAAATTACAATAAAATAAAAATAAAGAAAACTTCTTATTTATTTAATATATTAAAAACTAAATTATAATAAAATAAAAATAAAGAAAACTTCTTATTTAATTAATATATTACAATGAAATAAAATATAAAAACAATTTCTTATTTTATTACATATATTAATATTAAATTACAATAAAATAAAATATAAAAATAACTTCTTATTTTATTACATATTTAATATTAAATTACAATAAAATAATTAAACAATAAAAACAACTTTTTTTAATAAAAAATGATTACAATTTAAAAATAAAAAGTCGATCCAGAATCAATGTTGATACCTGGCTTAAATCGTTCACACACAGGGGCGGTCGGCGATTCGCTACCGGATTCCTCCTTCTATCTTCCTACGGGGTCGTGGAACCTCGGGCGGGGATTCCGCTCCTCCTTTGGACTGGTGCAGTTGTGGGTGTTGCGAGGATGACCCACCTTGATAAAATAACGACCGGAGGTGTTTGCATAAACCACGGCGGTGGTGTCCGATCCCGTATGGCGAAGGAGGTCGCGGAAAGAAGTGCTCCCGACGGCGCCTCCCCGTGATCCTCACGCGACGATGGCCTCAAGATCGGTGGCGATCGGAGTAGTCGAAACGGACTCGAACCCGCCATGCATTCCAACTCGGGTGGGACTAGGAAAAGGAAACATATACGGGTTAGGATACATATAATGGATAGGGTATGCACTGGTGAACCGATGGGCCCGGTGGATCGTGGTATTTGTTGTTGGGCCCGGTGATCGTGTTTCTGTCGCCGTTGATGGCCCCGTCTCATCACCCCTTCTCCTTGGATTTAAAGGGCCCCGACGTTCCTTTGTTGGCCACGGTTGCCGCCGCTCTCTCTCCTTCCGACAACATATACGACTTACCATGGATCCTAAACCATGGCATGTATTCCGCACGCACGCTAATTCGGGGGACGACGATCGGTTCCTGGATAGGTAAGTAGTCATCTTTGGTTCTCCCACGCCTCGATATGTTCGACCAAAATCTTGGCCAATCCATGTGCAATCGCCGTAAGTCCACTTTGTGCTCATCATCGAGCACCTCGGTGGCACGGATCGCTTCTTAGGAATCCAAATTGTCGCAGAACCCGATCCGACCGGTGCATCTCCACGGTCGCATAGGTGATCAATGGGACCTTCACGTGCCAACAGCTTGGATTTTGCAAGAACTCCTCCTAATTCTCGCCTCGATTGCTTGATCCTCATACGGTGTCCATTGAAACTATATTAACATTACCAAAATATTAGTTATATACATAAAATTAAACACTAAATACGAAATACTAAATTATAAATACGAAATTAAACTTACTTGTGATTCCGACCGTTGGTCCAATAGAAGCCGTATATCTTCAAGCGAGGTAGGTATTCCAAAGATGACTCACGAATGGTTCCACCTAATTAAATAAATTTTTAGCATACAATTATACTATAAATCTACGTAATAATTGTAAAATATAACATTAAATTTACCTCCTTATCGGTGGGAATGAATATGGTTGGTCGAGTCGAGGGCGTAAAAATGGAAATCGAAACCATGCCCATGACTGCAGAGTGAGTGATAGGCAACCTCCGATTTTCGCTTTACTCGCCGCGCCGCGCTCAAGACATCTCCCGATACAACCTCGATATAGCAGGCACTTCAACTCAATTCACCGGCCGCTCAAATCAACAAGTTTCAAAGAATCATCTCAAGTGGACGAGGTTTCTAGAAAGGTCCAGCATCGATAGCCTCCCAATTATCTCAAGAATGTATGCTCGAGCATACCGTATTCTTTCAATTTGGTCGAACCTCACCGGCTCCGAATGTGTCTTGTAACCATGCCATCTCGATCCGAGCTCCTTGAATTTTATCCGAATGGCACCCGAAGCTCGTAGCATACGGCTCCCCAATCACCGAAGTTGCGGACCGGTGACTACCGACCGCCCACCGGCAATCCCAATCGCAAATCGCACATCTTTCAGAGATGGTACACTCTCCGCATGGAAGATGGAAAGTGTGCGTCTCGGGCTTTCACCTCTCTATCAACGCACCGATCAAAAGCGGCTCCATCTTAAACCCCTACCTATCGTGGCCACGTGCAAAAACCCGCTTCCCGCAGTAATTTCTCGATCAACGGCGATGGGGAACATGCATGTTGCGAATATAACATTCCAACACCCGATCTACAGATCGCTTAAAAAATTATAAAATAAAAATTAATTAAAATTGCATAATTGTAAAAATATTAAATAATA
This sequence comes from Gossypium sturtianum, assembly GCA_025698515.1. Classification (NCBI taxonomy): domain Eukaryota; kingdom Viridiplantae; phylum Streptophyta; class Magnoliopsida; order Malvales; family Malvaceae; genus Gossypium; species Gossypium sturtianum. Next base: position 2,665,312 of record CM046946.1, on the reverse strand, counting down.
TTGAAAAATTAAAATTAAAACTTACCATTTTCATTTGCTCGACGGAGATGTGCTTGTTGCCTGCCTAGACGGCGTAATTCCCTACCATTGTAATACGATCGAAAATTTTAAAATTTTCCAAAAAAATATATTAAAAAAATTAAAAAGGACTATTTCAAAAATTCAGAGGAAGTTTGAAGGACTTTAAGAGAAATTTGAGAGAAATTTGAGAGGATTTTGAGAGAAGAATGAGTAAGGATTAAAGTGTAAAAAAATAAAAGGGTTGGGGGGTTTTTATAGGGCTTTTTTTCTGTTGGTTGGAGGCCCAACGGTCAAAAAAAATTTGACCGTTCGGCCTAAAGCGCGCCCCTGTGGAAGCGCTTTTTGCCACGTCAGCAAAGCGCGTCCACGTAAGCGCGCTTTTGCTGACGTGGCACCAACGGTCAAAATTTTTTTACCGTTGCAGGTCTAAAACGCGCCCAGGGGGACGCGCTTTGCTGGCATTTCCCCTCAAAACGCGCTGACGTGGACGCGTTTTGAGGGGAAATGGCCCTTTTCCGTAAATTTTCTAAAAATCGGCCCAATTCCGTAAATTTTTATTTTTTTTTGGTATATTTGGGTATTTTACCCGTTTTTAAAGTCGATATTTAACAATTTGAGAGTAGAATAAGTACTAAAAGCAAATGAATGATTTTGAAGGACTGAGTCGGAGAAGGTATTCGTTGGATGGATGATTTGAAAATTGGCATGCATGGGTTGAACCGAATTTTTTAAATTTTTTAAATATTTTTTATGATTTATTTAATTAAATTGAACAAATTCATCAGATTCTTTGGATCAATTTAATCATTAGTCTAATTTAAAAATCTTGCTTTAAACATCGAGACCAATTCAACCTCAATTCTGAGGATGTGTTTGGATCGGGAAATTTCATTTGTATTTATGTTTTGAATATTTTAAAAGTGGATTTGTTTTTTTGGGTAAAAAATTTGAAGAATTTTAAATTTCATGAGTGATGTTTTAAAACATATATATGTTGAATATTATTATTATTATTATTATTTATTTATTTTTAATTATTCTTTATTCATAAAAATCCAATAATCTAATGCTAGCATTTTAAAAATCTCCAAATTTTCAAAAAATTTACGTGAAGATAGTGTGAGAGGAATTTTATTTGTATCAAATATTTTTAAAATTTTAAAAATAAATTTACTTAGTTGGGAAAATATATAAAGCACCTAAATGTGGTACCCCTCTCTCGACTTAGACAATGTATTCAAATGCAAAATGTCACATTCCATTAGGGGAACAACTCAGACTATTATAGCTTATTCCATTGAAATTAATCTTGCAAGTGGCATAAATATAAAATTTTATGTGATGCAAGTAAAATACACATGTTCTATGTCCAATGGGCCCATGTAAGGATGTCAAAACTCAAATTGTCCAATAGATCACAATCTAATCCGCTACAAATGGGTGGATTTTTTCCTTTGAATGTTGAATATAAGACAAAACAAGATTGATTATTTTCTAGACAATAAGTATGAAACGATTATAATAATTGTTTACTCCACCTCATCCTGCTCTACTATATAAAATTATCATTTTATCTTTGTATATATAATTATTAAAAAAATATATAATACTGTATGATATTACCATTTTATTAGTTTTTGTATATATAATTATTAAGAGAATAAAAAATATAATAATATATTATAGAAAAAAAATTGTGTTTTATGTTTTAAATATTTATTTAAATTTAAAAAAATTGAAAATATTAAAAATAAAAGATAAAAATTAAATTAAAGTGGATTGGGTTGAGACAAGATAGATGCATGCAACATTCATAAAGACGGTAATAATTTTTAACATTATTCATCCATAGTAGAACGAGACAGGTGGTAATATAGATCGTCAATATTGTACCAAAGATATTTTTAGAGTATACCGAATCAGTATAGCTATCCTTCTTCTGACATAGCAAAGACGTGAAGTGCTAGATAATTTCTTTCTTCTTCTTGCTTGTTGATGTATAACCAAGTATCATGCAATAGAAAATTCCTCAAATTCCTGGAGGTATTGGCTTGGGCCTAGAAACGGAAGATCAGGTAACAATGGTGAATTTAACATCTTTTTCCGTCCAACTCCATTGTCATCCCTAATCTGGTGTGACCAACCCTATCTATATAAATATATATATTTCAATATGCTAGCAATATTCTAGATCAAAATAATAGGGTATTTGACCAACTCTGAATTTTACATAAAAGAACAGAAGTAAATATATTACATACAAAACAAAATCAAGCATCAAATTGAGTATCATCAAATTAAAACCAGAAAGCCAAGTAGAGAATCTCAGAAAATAAAATGCATAGCCATAACTTTAAATAAGCACTCGATGCAGTGCTCGTTCAACAACAACAAGAGAACATTTGCAATGAGTAAAAGTATACCTTAATCAGGCAATGCGGTTCCTCGTTCGAGATTATTTTTGATTTCCAATGTGTATTTCCCGAAGGCCCGTTCGATCTTCTTATTGAAATGCTCGTTACGGTCATTGATCGAATCGATATCCTTCTCTTCGTGAAATTTCCTCCTCCTACTAAATGACTTGCGTTTTTCTTCCCGGTCCTTAAGTTCTTTTACCATCTTATCAATCTTATCTTCCGAAACCTTAGGTGCCTACACGAAAACGTAAGAAACTCGTATTGGATACTTCACAATCACATTGGTGAGATAATGGTGAGAAAGAAATCAAGCAAAACCATACCTTCCCATATTGGAGGCTCGAAGCTTCACGGAAGAACTCTGGGTCAGATTCTTTCATTTTGTTATATTCTTCTAAGTCGATGTCGATGTTCTTTGTCCGTTTTTTGTATGCATTGTACAATGTCTTCTGATTGAATACTGTTACAAGTCCCACCATAAAAAAAAAAACACAAAATTAGCCTCGTTGACGTATTAAAGTGTTCTCGATTTTCGCTATTTGTCCTTGTTCTACCGAAAGAGCGAAAATGCAAAAGCATCAAGCAAACCGCGCCTACGAGTGTTTCTATATTAGACATCCTATGGGGCCTATTACATTAGGAGTTTGATATATGCATGCGTAAATAGATGGTAAGAAATGGAAGTCCGAAAAAGCAAAACAAGTAACAGATCGAAACATACCGTCCCAACCGAAAGGAGCAGGATCTTTTTCCCATTTCTTATATTTTGCCTCGGCTGCCTCTTGAGTATCGAGCATATACACTTTTTGCAAATCCAACCCATTTGCATCCAAAAGTTTCCCAATCTTTTTCTTCCTTTCCTCGAGCCATTTTTGCTTAGAAATTCCTCTAGATTCCGGTGGAGCTTCCATTCGTTTCTTTTCAGCCACCATAGCCGTTTGATTAGCTTTTCTTGCCTCGTTCTGAGAATCACATAATCATCATCGATAATTTGTTCTTACTTCTAATGAAATTAAACATACAAGATAAAACGGAAATGGTAAGCAAACTAACCATCTTTAGTCTCAACTCGAACAATTTTTTCTGTCTACCGGTAAGTTCTGTAATGTCTCCTTCAATGTTCTCCTCAGCTAGCTGGTTATTATTGTCATCATCGGAATTTTGTTCTGGTTCTGGTGCTCCACTTTGTACATCTTGTTCTTGGTAAGCAACACATCTAACAGGTTGATCATGCTCGCGTTGCACGGTTTCTGCCACAAAAAAGAAAAAGAGCAGCCAAGTTACTAAAACATTGAAGACAGCGTACAAAAACAAAAGGTAAAAGTATCATTAAGGCCCCTAGGCAAATTAGTCCAACATTATATCAAAGAGTAAACTGATCCTTTATATGTCAAAAATTTCATCGTTAAAAACTGATCTCTATACATCAACATAAAGTGCACGTAGCACTCTAGTTATTTTATCAGCCATGTCAGTTTTTAATTTTAACATAAAAAAACAGCAGTTTGCTCTTTGATATGATGTACAAGAACTAATTTACCCAATCTCACTCCTAATACAAAGCCTCCATAATACTTTTACCACAAACAAAACCATTAATGGTAGAAGTGCAAGAACAGCATTAAAACACCTGGTTTTTCTTGATCCTTTTTTGCCTTGGCTTCAACAATCTTTCTAAAGCAATATTCAACACATTCATGGTACGGATTCGACGCGTTGATACAATCCGGGTGAACTCGGCGGTCTTCCATTTTTTTTGGTTAGCCTTTACCTGAAAAATAAACTTAAAACAATTAAAGCTTAAGCGTATGCTTCAAGTAATTTTTTTTGTAATTAAAAGAAAATTATCCCTGGGATTCCAAATAGCGGCGGCGTAAAGGTGCGCGGCTGATACTTCACGGTGGCAGTGGCACCGTCCACTACCGCTAAACACCTCAGTGTGAACAAATTTCACACTAATAGCAGCGGATTGTGGACGCAAAACAGTGCAACTCGGGGTTCAAGTAGCAATCAATCTTCAAGTTAAGTTTAGGGCTTCAAAAAATTACCTTATTTAACTTCTTGGTCTATTGGAGACTTTAAGGTAAGAGAGGGCTTGGGTCATGCACTGTAGAAGGAGAAGAATTGAGCTGACTGGAGGAACAAAAGGACGAGGCCGGGACAGAGCGGTGGTCAGAGGCTTGTTTGGCGGCACCGGCGACAGATCTGTGAAGAGAGATGAGATAATGGTGAGTCGGGAATTTTCAAAAGGAATTTTAGAGAAAAAAAGAACTTTCGATATATAATTTTATGGGTAAACTCATTACAAAAACTTCCAATTTCGTCCCTAATATTATTATTTGATTCTATTTTGGTATAATAACATATTTAGTCCTTAACAATTATACATTCTATTAAATTAACCTTAATTCTAGATATCCAATGCAAACTAAGTTTTAAAAATGTGATTAGATTTGTAGAGAATTGAGATAATTATCCTTTTGAATGTAATTTATATAGAGGATGATATGATTTTGATACGATTTTTCGAGCTTGGATGATCGGAAAATAGCTCAATGTGAAGAATCGTTTTGAAATGGTTCAAAGGTAGAAACATTAATCCAAAGCATTTGAATTCTTTAAGAAATCATAACTACATTAAAACTATGACCCACTTTCCCGTGAGATATTTCATTTTGCACTTAGACCCCCCGTGTTTGGGTCAATCCCAATGTCGTCGAATTACATCATAACATAATGTGGCCGTGCTCACATCATATTTTTACTTACGAATCTTAGTGTACTGTGCTTAAGAGAGAAGCTTGTTAAGTTCTCAATTGTAACATCCTAAATTTACGGGCCTATACATTTAGTGTAGGGATAGGTTTACTATGTTAATTTAATTGATAGGGGTCTAAATTTGGGCTTAGAATTAGGCAAAAGGCCCGGATTAAAGTGGCATCATTAATGATTAAAAGGAACAAGTTTTGGGTCATGAGGAGCCCATGTTTTAGGCCAAATTCGGCACTTTAAATGAAGAGAGGGTGACGCCACACACAAGGAATTAGGGGCCCAAGTATTAAGTTTAATGAGGCCCAAATATTTTAATTTAAGTGAGTTAAATTTGGCATTAGGGATTAGTAGAGGTGGACGGCACAAGGCTATTTTTTTGGGGAATCTTATTATATTTATTTCATGTGGATAATAAGCGGATAAATGCTATTATTTAGGGATTTAGTCTTTAAGGATAATAAGCGATAAAGGCTATTTTTGAGGAGATAACAGATTAAGATAAGGAAAAGGGATAGGAGTTATCATGTGTGGCGGTGTTGGCGAAAATCAATCTCTGCTAAAGGAGGAATCGGTTTTCTATATAAAGAGGGTGTGCCAAATTTTGAAGCCTCTCTTTTATTTTCTTTTCTCATCTTCTTCCTCTCAAAAGCCGAAAATCACCATCTTCTTCACCCTTTCTTCCTCTCTAAAATTTCTGGTTGGCCGAATCTTTTAACCTCTATTGTTATTCTTCTTTAATCCCTAAAAGCCAAATCACATCTCTATTATTCTATTCTTCTCCTTAATATTCATTGGCCGAATCTCTCTTAGCCATCTCTTAAATTCGTACATCTTCTAAAAGCCGAAATTCTTAGATCTCACTTCCTGAAGTTGCCGAATTCTCTTCAAAGGAGTTTGCTTGTGCCGAATCTTGAAGGAAACAATAGGTAAGTATTGATTTTGGGATTTCAATGTTCTTCCGGCTTTTCAAAAGTCCTTAGTCGAATGGCTATTAGAAACTAATCTCTTATTTCACTATTTTTTTCGGCATTCCGGGATTTGAAGAAGGAGGCCAATCGCATAGATCTCTAAGTTATAGAATTGTGTTACTTTCAGGATTTCAAGGTAAGAGGATTTGTTTATTTATATATATAAAATCGGGTAGAATACTAACCATGGCCGAATATAGGAGAGGCCTATTTTCACAATTGTTTCGGCTTTTAAGCAAGGCTATAGATTGAGGATAATAGATTCGGATAGCAAGGATATCGACTAAGAATATTGGATTTCGCGATATCAGGTGTGTAATTCTCCACACCATCTAGATCTGTTTGATTAGTATATAATTATAAGTCTTATATGTTTTGTTAAATGCCAAAATCCCAAGATAATGACTTTGAAACCAAAGAGGGTAAAAGCAAATCACCAGTTAGTGAATGCTCGATTAAATGATTTAAGAATATTGATTATATGTGATTGCATGGGTTGGGTTGATGAAAGGAGGAAGTTATATGTTGTAGTGATTTTTACCGTGATCTGTTGTAGCGGTTCCTTACCGTGATCTGTTGTAGCGGCTTTTGCCGTGATTCGTTGTAGTGGCTACGGCCATGATCCGATGATGAGCGACACTGACGATCCATCAAGGCGTGTAGCGGTGTGGGTTGATTGTAGAAATCCCCAATGGTGTGAATGGTCGTATGCGGGCGTGTAGCGGATGGACACCTAGGATATGGGTTGGGCTTTGCATATTATTTTTGTTATTTATATTTTGATTATTCTGTTTTATGGGGCTAAAGCCCAAATCTAATGGTGCATGAGGGTTGCACACCGAGTCTCGCGACTCACCCTTTAATTTTAACCATCTCAGGTGACACTTAGGGCATCGGACCGGGCCGGAGAGGAGAGCAAGGTGGCCATGCGACGAGCTTTGAGAATTCAAAGAAAAGGACTTAGTCTAATTTTTTTATTTTCATTTAATTAATGGGTTCAAATTTCCTTGTAATAAGGCCATGGGCCACTAGACTACCATTTATGTCTTGGGATTTTGTTGGGCTTTTATTACTGGGTTTTAAGTTTTAAGTTTTCAATTAAGTTAAGACCTGCATGAAATTTCGGTTTTTATTTAAAATCTACCAAGATAATTGGTTACTTAATATTTTATACTTTAATGAATTATTAAGCTTTCGAAATAAAGGTGTAAACCTAGTAATTGTTTTCCAAAATGCGACATGTTATGTAAAATCTCTTAATTGACATACCAGATCCGGTTGTAGCGTTTGGGCCGGGTTTGGGGTGTTACATCAATAGTGAAATTGTGAGGTTTGTTGCATTAGTCTTTACCTTTAGAAGAATGGAAAAGACAATGTTTTTAATACGTACCAAGTTCTTTAAGATGTGTTTAAGAACTAGACTGATGGAAATTGTATTCTTAACATTCGTTGTACGGTTTATGTTCAAAGTTCGTGGTCGATTCTCTCAACAATATCATGCCAAAATTCTAACTTATATTATTTCTTTAGGAGTGTGATATACTTTAACATTATATCCAACGCTTGTTAGTAAACTTACAAAAGATTTTAATTACTTTTATATTAATTACTTTATATATTTAGTTTAATTAAATTTAAATAAATTAATAAAATTACATATTTTAATGAATTTTAAATTTCAATAAATTAATTAAAACTGTATATATATTTTAATTTTAAATAAATTAGTACGATTTGAATTTTTTAATATTTATAAATTTAAAATTAAAAATGTTGAGGTGTTAGATTTAGTTAGCTAAAAAGTTTAAGGGTAAACTACATTAGTAGTCTTCCAACAATTAGTAAATTTATTTTTTTTTAAAACTCAACTATTAAATTTTGTCTTTTATGATCACCAGCCAGCTAGCGATGGCGGCTTTTAAAATTGACAAAATAACAATTTTAATCCTCAATAATTATAAATTATGTCAAATTGTTCTTGATTCTAGAAAAAAAATTAATCCTCAACATTTACACGTGTAATTTGACTTCTTTTTTACAATTTTTATTTTTTTTGTGACATTGAGGGTTAATTTTAAAAGAATGAGAAAATACAAAAGTTATTATCTTAGATTTTTGGGTATTTCTAATTTTTTTTTGTTTATTGGATAATTTTTTTGAACTTTTTAGGTGAAAGGGTTACAAATAAAAGTAAAACTGCAAAAAAATATATAATTACACAAAGGGTTGGATTTTTTAAAATCAAGACTAAATTGACATAATGTAAAAATATTGAGAGTTAAAGTTGCTATTATGTCAATTTTAAAAGCTACTACTGTTAGCTTGCCTGTGGTAAAAAGACTACGGGCCAGATTTTGAGCTTTACTGGATCAACGGAAAATTGCAATATTTTAATAAGGGGTTAAACTACTTTTTAGGTCTGAACTTGGCAACTTTTCTCACATTAGGACTTAAACTTTTTTTTTGTTTGAGTTAGGCCCTGAATTAGGCAAGTGTTCTCATATTAGGGTTTGAATTTTTTTGTCCAAGTTAATCCTTGAAGACCTTAGAGTTTAAATCCAAATGTGGAAACAATTACCAAGTTCAAGGACTAACTTGAACAAAAAAAAATTCAAGCCCCAATATAGAAACACTTGTTCAAATCCTAATGTAGAAACAATTGTCAAGTTTAAAGCCTAACTTAAACAAAAAATAAAAATAAAAAATCAGATCTCCTCTTTATTTAAGATTAAATTTTATATAAAAGGGAATAAGGGATAGCCATTGTGTCGTTTCATTTTCTCTTAGATAGTGGTTTTTTTAATGTTTTATTGATTAATTTTTTAATTGTTTGTCTGCTTTATTTTTTGCTATTTATGGCACCGCCTGTGGTGGCCAATAGAGTTAGGATTCTTTTTCCATTTCCAAGATGTGTGATGATGGCTATTACATTTTAATAGTAATATCAGTCAGCAGTTTTCAAAAAAAAATTATATAAAAAAAAGTCAAATATCGTAAAAACTCATGTATCCAAAGTTGAATTATATTTTATCTCTTCTAAAAAAAAATAAACAGATTAAACCCTATATATTATACATTACATGAAAGAGTGAGTTAACTTTCTTAGAAAATTTTTTATTCATTGTTACTGTTAAAAAATAATATACACTTGACATGTTACGTATCACTATTTGATTATTTTATTAACTATGTTAGTTTATAATAATAATAATAAGAAATGAATTTTTTAATTAAAAAAAACCAAATTACTCTTTGATAGTTTACTCTTTGATCCTTTTTGTAATCTAGCGCCTCATAAAGGTATCCAAATTTCGATTGAAACTGAATTAATCGACCGAACCGATCTAATTCGGTTAATCAATCAATTAACCGATCTAATTCAATCAAAAGTCGAATAATAATTTTTTGAAAGTTAAGTTATAGATTAATTCAGTTCGAAATTGAGTAATAACCTATTTAACCAAACTTAATAATTAATAATACAAACTATATGTAATTTAATTCGGTCAAATGAACATTATCAATTTATTTTCTTTTGATATGTTTTATATTTATTTTAACAAAAAAAAAACGAAAACATATAAATTTTGGTTAACCAACCAAATTAACCGAAATATTTTGATTCGATTAATTTTTCTTGAAAAAAATTCGATTCGGTTATCGATTAAAAGATTAAAAAGTCCGGTTAATTCGGTTAATAGTAATTCGATCGGTTTGAACACCCCCTAGCACAAATACCATTTTAAAAAATAGTGAAAAAAATAAAAATAAAACATCAAACATAAAAAAAATTGTATACATGTAACAGTAAGTGTTTGAAACCTACCTACTTTTCACTGAATCAAATACTAAACCATAAAATTTTAATTATTATTTTTTCACAATTTTGAGTGTCATATTCGTATCTCTGTTCATACTCGTATCCAACACGTTCTCATATCCAATCCATCCTAGGAAAAAGGTTTTAAGAGTAAAAAGAAATCTAATTGAAAATAAACCATTAACTAAGGTAATATCCATAACAGAGTAGTCCATGAACATAAAATGAGACTTTGAGACAATAGGATATTTTTTTCTTCAATTTAAATCAATTTATCATTTGAAGTCAACAATCAATCCAAAACCCTGACTCTCTTCTCAATCCTTATTTCCTAGGGTTCTAAAACAAAATCAGTGAAAAAAACCAAAATTCACTCAAAAAAATGAAGTAAAATAAGAAAAATCAGCACAAGTTTTGAATATTCTAAGTTAGTTAAAAAAAAAAAAAAATTTCAAAATGACAGAGAAAAGGAACCCTGTGATTTTTGCTCCAAGGAAGTGCATCCAGCTCCTAATATGTTTATAAGCCTTTTTTTTTTTCAAACAGGAAAGAAGAATGTTTCACAGAAGTTGTATATTTACATTTGAAAATTCCAGCACTGACCTTTGTTTTGCTTTGATGGGGGATATTGAGTTTTTTTAATGTCTTTAGAAACCCGACATTACGACTGCTGGAGATGCTTGAATTCTTGACAATCAGCTCCGATTTCATTAAGTGCTGATAACAGCTTCGGCACAATCTTGCCTAACATCAACTTGAAACCAACTGAATTGGAGTCTGCATTGTTTGCGTCACTAATAGAGGCGTCTTTAGTTAGAGAACCGATTAAGTAGCCTTTCATGTATGCATCACAGGCTTTAAGGATGTAATAACCGCGTTGTCTGAAATGCTCTTTGATGAGTTGTTCAAAGTCCTAGACATGATTATAAAGTTAACCATGTGCAACAGCAACTCAATAACGAGAACATACTAGTGAAATGGAATAATTACCTTCGGGGGCTTCCGCATTAGATACATCATTGACTTGCAGTTGAGTAAGAAAGTATTCTCGTTGTACGCCAACGAATTTTTCTCTCCTTCGGCTGTCCCAACCTGCTTATCATACCCAGCTTCGTTGAAATATGGCTTAGCATTTAGCACTAACCCTTGCAGTGAAACTAGGACTTGAAGGATGCTTGAAGACGATGGATCCCAAACTTCGTTTCCCTTGCCTGTCCATGTGTTTAGAAGGCTAAGGCACACCTTGCCCTCCTCGTATAAATTAGGATTTAGCCTCCAACCACCCGAATGATAGTATGCTGACTGCAGAAATTAAAACCCGAGTCGGAAAACCCAGTAACATGAATCACTTTCCTATGACATATTAAAGACAATCCAAAAAGTTAAGAGAATCTTAGGGATCTTACCGGTGGCACATCAGGATACTCAGGAGGAAGGTGAAAATCGAAGAAGAAAAGACCATCTTGATAAGGTGTACCATATGCCCCAACTATTACGGCCCTCAAGAGGTCCATCTGATCCTCATATACTCGTACATAGATTCCATCTGTTAAACAGTTATAAGTGCTTAAAACAAAGGTTGATACGGCCAAGGACAAGAAACCTTTTAAATACACCGAGACTACACAATCCTTACCTGGCAGGTTGTTCTGAAGGATGTTCCAATCTTGTTGAACCTTCTTTAGCCACTTCCTTCCAGCATTATTCTGCAAGCATGATTAACATAGAAAGACTCAAAATCTAAGAGACATAACCATACATGTTATACATTGCAATTACCATTAAGTAATAACACTACACTAGAGCAATGTTTTATAAAACTGGACCAGTGGTCAAACCGGTCAGACCACCAGTTTTCGGTTTCCAGTTCAACCGCTGGTCCAACAATAATTAAATAAAAATTTAAAAGAATAAAACTGGTTCGTGGGTTTTGCTCTGGTTTTTACCGGTTCTGAGCAGTTCTCTCAGAGACCAATTCAACCCCTTTTTCTGGACCAATATACCAGACCGTTCCTGGTCTGGTCCAGTTCCAATAACACTGCAGTAGAGGTAGTGAACACAAAACCTCAAAAATTTAACATATTAACATATTAGAGTCTCCTCAAGCAACATATCAATACAGATTTCCAAACTTCCACTATATATATCGAAGTGGATTTTAAATTGCACAGCCAAATTAATAGACGGTCCTAATCATACTAAGACAACAAGATAAGTCCACATCCAAAGATTATATTTCATGTTCTTAATGTTATAGCTCAAATCAATAAAGCAAGTTATTAAGTGTCAGTGGCTCAGTGCTAGTATATAAAGATCATATACCTGACCACTTGCACCAAGAAAATAATGATCTAGAGGATCTTTAGCTGTATCAAACCGCTTGAAACTGCAAGCATTGTCCTCATCACCTGTTTTAGGATCCAAGTTTTCAATTCTCAAGTTGCTCGAATCTTCCAAAGGAAGTGACTGTTTCTGCACCTCTACTTCAACATGTTCCAGACCTTTTCCACTAACATTTTTCCCACTGAAATTATCAACATTGGACTTCTGCGAGCTAGACTCATAGCTGGAATCTCTGCCCTGAGGTTCATATTCATTTTCTCCTTCGGAATCCAAACCAATTTGATCATTTTTTCGTCTTCCTGAAAACAATCCACTTGCTAGTCTGGTGACAAAATCAAATGCAGCTAAGGGGAGAGATAATGCTTTATTCCTTCCAGAATTATTTTCCATACCCTCTTCTGCTTCTGAAACACTGGCTTTTAGTGGCTCCAGATCCTGAACAACAAATACTCATAGCATTCACTCAATGGAGGACCAAAATAAATGAATTATTAGAATTTAAGATTGCATAATCATATACTGATAATTGTACTAGCATGGTGCATAAAAGGTTTGGTGGTCATGTATGTGCAGAAGGCATCTAGATATTTTTTTAACCATCGTATGGTCCTACCAGCACTACAAGGCAAAAATATATAGTTTTTTCTCCAAACTTATGTGATTAATACGTTAACATTTTTTAATCTCGAAGTTCTATCCCAACCCATCAAGACCAAACCCAGACCATATTCTGGCTCATAAAACTGTGTTTCAGAATGAACGGCTGAGATCAACAATTTAAAAACCCCTTTTTGGAAAACCTGCTTGCATATAATTGATATGTTGACAGATTTAAATTTATGGACTACCATGCTATTGTTTCAAACAGAAACAAACCTCTTGAGCATTCTCAAGAGCATCCATCTCATCATCATTAACAGTTTCCCAACTAGCAGCTTCATCACTTACTTCACTCCCAGCAGCAATTGATTCATCATCATCTCGGCCAACAACATAAATTGCTTGAGGTCCAACCTAAAAAAAAATTAAAGATCAATTTGTCAAAACAATAACTATGCTCCTCCACAAGGGATCAAGTAAACAGTATGAAATAATTATCAGTAATCATCACACGATAGAACAGACACTTAATTAAGATATTCCTAAAATAAGCAGGTAAAAATAGTTTATAAGAAAAGGAAGATAAATTTACTGATTATGATAATCTAAAAATATCACCAGAAACCTTCTCTAAGGTTATAATGCTTATATTTAGCCTCCTTGGGATGTATGTGAGAGGATTAATACTTACATAAAGAATAAACTAGTCAAGAACAAAACAAAGAGCAGGTTCTTTCATCCCTACCAAAATGACAATATCCATTGAGATAAAAGAGCCTCTAACGTTTTAAGTCAGCCAATTGATAGGAAGAGAGGTTACCACTGTAATAAATATAAGAAAACCAACTGAAAAAAGATACAAAGTTTGGACTTCAGAAGCCAAAGACAACTCAAAGGAGAAAGAAAATAAAATATTAGTTCACAGAATAAGGCATCAAGTTTACCGTTGAAACCATCCCATCAGCCCATGTAACCTCAATATCACCATTTTTCAGGCCAGTTATGTTCCCAACCCAAGAGAGATCTGTGAAGTCCATGGAAGCTTCATTAAGCGGGGCACCTTCTACTCTGTTACTTCCTGAGTGCTTTTGGAAGTCCAGTTTCACCTCCTTTGATCCATCTTCCTGCTTTGGTTCCTTAAGGGAGCCTTCTTCAGAAGCAGGTTGAATGGGAAAAGAAGCTGGAGGTAATCGAACTACTACATCACCATAACAGTAATCATAATCTGGATGTCCTTCCAGCTCGTACACACTTACAATTTCCTCCTTGTCAAACTCACGAGGGTCCTCTGCTCTGGCAACTGGCTTCATCCACTTTACACAAGCTGTCCGTTCCTTTGCATTAACACTTTTGACCACCCCAACACGCCTGGGTTCATATGCATCATCACCATCATCAGAGGTTTTCTCCACCACATACTGCTCTGCAACAAATTCATGATCACCAGGAGTTTCAATTGGGACCAACTTTGTTGCATCCACTCCACGTTCCACTGTTCCATCCTGCCATGCGACATCAACCCTTGTTCTACTATTGACAATTAAAAGAGCCCTTTCAAAATTATCCCCTTTCTTTTTTGCTTTCTTGTCTTTCCTAATCACAACTTTACGGACTTTCTTGCGGTGAAGAGGCCAATGCTCATGGACAGTCTCCTTTGAAACTGATAATGAACTGCTACAAGAGCTAGATTCAAGTGAGACTTTATTTTCAACATTTCCATTGTCTTTAGTTTCAACAATTGCATTGTTTTCATCAGGTGTAGGCATTTCATCAAGATCCATGGATTCAGTATTATCATTTGGTTCATCAGGAGTAACCTCTTCTGAATCACATTCATGATTTCTCCCATTTCTCATGGAGCCATTAAGTTGAATGTTAGAAAAACCCTTGTCCAAAGGAATGGATTGCAATGAAGTTGGAAGAAGACACCAATCACCCACTTGCCAATTCGCATGTGTAAAACAAGACAACAGTCTTAGATTCTTTGGATTCTGTTCTTCAGCTGGTGCAGTGGAAGAATCAGGCCCATAGCCAGCAGAGGCTATCCAGTAAATAAACACAGATCCAGCTGTAACTTTAGTTACTGTACCTTCCAACCGGTTTGGCTTCCATAAACCAGATAACCACCTAGAATTCTTGAAAACAGACGAAGAGCTTGCCTTTACACGCTGGCCAGGATAATATGGAAAATTACTATCATCTTCAAGGGTATTCCTAGTAGTAGGTTTGAGACGCAATGGTTCAGCCCTCATAACTTTGCACTCAGAGCCATCATCAAACAACACGTTGACATTATCTAAAACGTCATCTATTCTACCTAGCCAAGGACCAAGGACCACATAATCACCCACAGCAAAATCCCTCACACGTTGCAAATCTCTAGTGGAGATATCTTTTATAGTAGATCCATCAGGAGCTAACAGATCGATAGAGATATTGACATCCACCACAACACCCACCTGCCCAGTTGAATTTGAAGCAGCAGCTACATAATCACCATGCAAGAAACCCCGATCAACAACAGTTACATTCTTAATACTCTGAACAGGTTCAGTATCATCCATCCACAGTACCCGAATTTGATCAGCTTGAAGATCACCACACTTATAATCACGGTCACCTTTGTTCCCCTCACCACTCCCATTAGCATTGCTATTGGCATCAACATCACCGCTTTCATCTTCACCGTCCTCTTTATCTTCATCTTCATCTTCATCGTCTTCATCATCAGTTATGCTTCCATCTGAATCGGAGTCACCAGCAACTTCACTCACAATCCCAATCGAACCATTTATATTACTCCTGACAACATCTTGTCGATAAATGTAAGGAACACTATGTGAGTTACCAGAAGCCTCATTTTGTTTACCAACTCCAACATTAGTTGGGTTATTTACATTTTGATCATTGACAGATCCATTTGTTGTAGAATCACCCTTACTCAAAGTGTTACTTTCATGCAAACTTGTAGTGGTAGATTCATTAGTCTCAAAAGCAGATAAGTCTTGCTGCTTCATCTCCATCTGAGAATACATGCAAACATTGTTAAACCATCAATTAGCACAATTCCAAAGCAAGTTTCAACCTATCAAGCATTTCATTCTTATTTCCAAGCCATTTGCTCAACAAATCATCTAAGGTTTTGCAGTACTTTTTTCTTCTTAACCTTACCAACAAAACGACATACCTAGCTCAACATAAACAGATTTAAAACAATGTTTCCATGATTGATTATTGCATATCGGCAAATAAAATTCCACAACACTCTTAAACCAGTTCCTTGTAAAATATCTATACATTTTAAACTAACATTCAGCTCTTTCTCTTCCGATTAAAATCAAAGCATATAATTTCACCTAAAATCGCTTCTAACCTTTCAATATCCTATTCCAAACACAAATAAAACAGTGCTCCAAATCATTCCAGAAACAAACATCATCTATTCAATCGCAATAAGAAAAAAGATTATTAAATTAAATGCCGAAACAAAATATAAATATTCTCAGATTCTAATAAAGATAAAAAAAATCTCCAAAAACAGCTCAAAATTTAATCTAGACAACAAATAATCAATTTTTTTTTAAATAATAGCAGGTAGATAAAATCCACACTAAACCATCTCATTCCATTAAAAATCATACAAAATAAGGAAATGAAAAATACTGGTTCAGCTTTCATCGGTAATTAATCGGCAGATTTCAAAAAGAAAAAGATGATCTAAAATGAATATTTTTTTCTTTACCTGATGAAAATCGGCGATTATTATGAATAGCGAGAGCGAGCGAGCGAGCGAGCGAGAGAGAGAGAGAGAGAGAAATAGAACCAGAGGAGCTGTTCTTATTTTAAAACCAAAGGGGTGTGGGTCTGTTGTTGTAAAATTTAAAGTTGATTTTGTATTGAAAAGGAAAAAAGAAAAAGAAAAAAAAGAAAAATTGGAGAAAATTAATAAACGCTAATTTGAAAAAGCGTTAAAACTCTTTGAAGCGGTGTGTAGGGGTAGATTTGTAAATTAAGTTTTGTTGTTTGTCTCGTGTGTTTGGATGTTTTTGGGCCATTATGGATCCAATAATCTTGAAATTTCATCCCGGCCGTTGGATTTGCTAATTTTTATAAATATATTAAATTTTTTAGGGTAAATTGCATCCAAGGTCATTAGATTGTTTGTAAGTTTATGTTTTGGTCTCACTCAACTTCAAAAAGTTACAAAATAGTCACTAAACTATTCAAAAGTTTTCATTTAAGCACTGAACTAGTCAAAAGTTTTTGTTTAAGTCACTGAGCAGTTAAGTTTTTTTTTTAAAAAAAAATTGACTAGCGAGCTCTGAGCAACAATCAGTACCCATTAACGAGTAGAAGAACATTCAGATCTAAGTCGATCTAGCAGTCAATGCTAGAGATCAGAGAATAAACTTACTTGGATTTTGATTTGTAGATTTGTGACGTTCAAAGTTGTTTCATGAAAAAAAAAAACTAAATTATAGAAGAATATGGGAAGGAGAGCTTTTAATTGGTGCAATCGGTGCGTGTTGGAAAAAATTCAGTTTAGAAACAATTTTTTGTCACAGAAAAAAATTAAAAAATTAAAATCGAACCAATTTGTGATATTTATAGCAATAAACTTTTACTGAAAAGTACTTGTGTTTTGTGCGAGACAAATCCTACACGTTCCCAACTTTCAATCAAACGACCCTCTCCTCTATTCTCGTACTACGAATCACTTCGAGTGTGAGCTCGAACAATTTCGAATCAAATATAGAACCAAAAAATTCCTTGTTTTCAGTAGGAAAATAATTATCTCTTAATAGAAACCGGTGGAATTGTTATTCCTATAAAATAAAATTTATACTTAAAAATAAATTCTGACTATTTTCGGGTAAAATAACAATATTGAAAACTTATGTGTAAATAACTCTACCAATGTTATCTATTTATAAGGAGAGATAGAAGAATCCTAGTTGAATTAGTAGAATACAAATAATACTTATTAGATAGAAAAACGAGTCCCCTAATTCTACTAGGAGAGAGGAGGTAGTATTGGGTCTCTATGTATTGGGTCCAATTATATATGCTTCCTAGAATTTTAACCCAGCACTTTATAATTTAATTCAACCTGGTATATGTTTTTCTATTTCCCAAAATAAATATTATTTATTAAATTAATTTAGATTGATTAAATTTCTAATTAAATAATTTTCTCAAACCAATTCTAATTCCATTAAAATCATAACAACTTTATCGTAAATGAATTTATGAGAAAAATATATTTAATTTCTACATTCAACAGGTTCACAATGGCCAATTAATTTAATTTAATTTTCGAACTTCAATTATTTACTCAAATAATAATTCGAAAATCTTAAATTAATTTTCAGGTCATTTCCACACTTAGTGAGAAACCACATTCATTTTTTAACATAACTCATTTTTCTAACTTTTCATTTCTATCAATTTTTGTTCATTTGATTCTATATGTAATTCATTTCTGGTATCAACGAGCTAGCGGAGGGATGGATTGAACATGTGTAATTAGAGCTCAAATGATTTATAATTAAGTTCCAGTTTTTTGCCTATTAATTATAAACTCATTTAGTCACGAAGTCATTCCACTATGGTATTGTAACTAAGCTCTCCCCAATTACATACGATTACAAAAGCTACTCAATCAGTGCTCGTCCAATGACCTTGTCATAAGTGTGTTATCCTTATAGGATATCCTTAATCTCTTTGAGATAAATTCGTTCTCCCAATATGATCCTATTTTGTCTCATGGTGACCATTACATCTTCCTTTCTGAAAATTCAATTACTATCAAATAATAATTAAGTCATTTATCACAAAGACAAACGACTAGTGGCCACGTTTACTTTTCATCTATTATGTAATGCCAATGAGAGGATATCATTTATTCATTTCCTGGGCTATGAATTCCAATATTGTGAATGATGCTATATATTGCAAAAGTGATATACCCAATACACCAGTTTCCGGTTCCTTATCTATTTGAACTCAGGCTTTTACTTACATCAAAGTATACAAGTCACGCATATATAGTCTATCATCCACTCAAGATTAAGGTATGTCACACTATGAACGTCACAAGTGGATAAATCCATAAACGGATTCAAAATCTATTCTACTTGGGTCGTATCTAATGTACTGTTAATCTAGTTAGTCACATCTATGTCTCTATCTTCTGGGAGTCATTCGCTCTGATGTTTAAGGCAAAGCATCTTCCCAATTGGACTTGATAGATGGCATATTAGTCTTTCGATCGATTTGTTCATTTCTGATTAGACTAAGGACATGTTTAGGTTTATCTACTAATATAAGTTGTCTTTTTGTATTACAATTCAACCACGTAATACCACTTAATATTAGTTAAACGTTATATAACCAATAAGCCAATATTTGCTTTCATTTTGCTTTGCGTGCAAAGACCATTGAGGATAATATACAAGGGTATTAATGTAATTTATGAATATTTTTATTAAACCAATTTATTTGAAAAAATACAAGTGTACATAGACGAAAATACTACACTTATGGCACCAGATCTAACAGTGCGAATAAAGAAGACCATACAACAGTAACTTTTACAACCCAATTACTTAAATGAAAACTTTCGAATAGTTAAATGACCTTAAGGTTTTAGGTTCGAGTCTCACATTATGTAAATGTGTTGGTTCTCTTAGATTTATTCTAGTTAGTTTGAATTAAGATGGTTGTTAGTTATTCAATTCAATCCTTTTAATAGTTGATTCTACTGAAACAATTGTATCTTCAAAAAAATTAGTCTTTTATTGTTGCTCAACTTGAAAGCAAGGGAAAACTCACGTTGATAAATTTGGTGGACGAACATCGAAGTGAAAGATCACCTTAATGCAAAAGAGTCTCGGCCTAGGATCTCACTCTCCATGGGAATAGATACTTCGATGAGACTTGAAGTAGAAGTAGTGAAGCTCAAGTAACATTAAAAGCAATAATCCAACAAGCCTTAGATGGCACGTTAGGTAGAGAAAGGCTACCAAATGGAGGAGGCAAAGACTTCTATTACGGAGAAGGAAGGAGAGCCACAACAGCTCAAGCAAATCCACCTATGAGGAGGGAGAGAAGCTCCATTAAAGATGGAAAAGCCCCCACCATTAAAACCCATGATAGTCCAAGAAAAGGGCAAATGAGAAAACCTCATTAAAAAACTCAAAAGGAAAACGAAAAGAAAAACCACGGTCAAAGAAAAGTGGAGAAAAAAGAAAGAGGAGGATGGTGGGAAAAGAGATGGCTTGAGAAATAGGCGGAGAAGAGTTTATGTGATAGCTAATCTAGTGGCTAACTACGCTCAACTTGAACAAAGAGTTTGGAAACTTTGAAAAAAGAGGGGGCGGAAGAAGAGATGGGAAAATGTGAAAAAGGTTTTCTTTTTCTTGTCAAAATCAGGGATTCTGTAACACCCCTTACCCGTGTCTGACGCCGGGACAGGATACGAGGCATTATCGGACTTAACTTGCTTAAACATATAACATTGGGCTGTAAAATTTCGTTTCAATTTAAAGCTTCTCATTCATATACATAACTTCCTTATTATGGGCCCACGAGGCCCTAAACATACATACGGAAGGTTTCGGAATTAAACCAGAAACTTTTGCACTCTTAGAAAATTTTTGCCTAACTAGGGCCACACGCCCATGTGAAATAGAACACGCCCGTGTAGGCAGACAGTGTGATCACACACGCCCATGTTCCTAGCCCTGTGAAATTTATTTTTCATTTCGAACCTACAGGGGTTTTCACACGGCTGGACACACGCCCGTGTCTGTGGTCCGTGTTCTTCACACGGCCTAGACACGCCCGTGTCCTCACCCGTGTGTGAAAACCTGGGTATTTTGTTTATGACGTCAGCAACCTCTTAAGGGGCACACGGCCTAGGGGCGAATCAAATTCTCGCAAATTTGATGCAGGGGACACACGGCCTATCAACACACCCATAGGGCAGACCGTGTGTCTCACACGGCCTAGACACACGCCCGTGTGTCTACCCGTGTGGACAATTAAAAGGCTATTTTCCAAGCCAATTGCCACCCTGAAACATGAACACACATATACCACCACAAGCAATACATAACATGACAATAATACACTATGAAGAATCCCTAATCATCCTTCATACACCTCACATTTTACTCCATCATTTGCATGAACTTTCACTTCATGAAACTCATCATCATTAAAAATATGATACTTGACAAATATTGGCCAATTTCCAATGGCCATTTACAAAATGAGTGAATAACATTAATAACCAACACTTTGGCTTTCAAATATGACATAATACAAAATGACCAAGTTCCTATACATGACATACCCAAAATAAATCAGCGTTACTATACCAAAAGAATGATTGATAGTGTGATTCGAGCTCCGACGTTCTACGATCCCTGAGCTAGCTTGGCGAAACTACAAGGAAAAGGGAAAAGAGAGGGGTAAGCATATAGCTTAGTAAGTTTGCATGAATTAAATAGCAACATAAGTACTCGTGGTAAAATCCATTCATCTCATAGAACAATAACAACACAAGTTCTCAAGTACTTTGACATACTTACTCTTACTTACGCTTACCCATCACATATCACATTACGGTTTCATAACTCGTAATTTACTCATGGTACTTGTGTCACTTCATCACATAATTTAGTACTTATGCTATCTTGAATATAAACTTAAATCATTATCATCCTTAACTTAAATGTAACTCTTTGTCATCTTTGTATAGCTTTGTATAGCTTATCTCTTTGTCATCTTTACATACTTAACTCTTTTGCCCGTTAAACTACTCGAAATATCGGAGGATACTCAATCTCATCATACATGTATCACGATGCCAATGCCATATCCCAGATATGGTCTTACATGGGATCACCTCTTGATGCCGATGCCATATCCCAGATATGGTCTTACACGGGATTACTTAGCTCGATGTCGATGCCATGTCCCAGACATGGTCTTATACGAGATCGTACATAGATGTCGATGCCATATCCCAGACATGGTCTTACACGAGATCTTCCTTTGGTGTCGAGGCCATGTCCCAGACATGGTCTTACACGGGACCTTCCTTATTCGGTATCGATGCCATGTCCCAGACATGGTCTTACACGGGACCTACATTCGTTGTCGATGCCATGTCCCAGACATGGTCTTACACGGGACCTACATTCGTTGTCGATGCCATGTCCCAGACATGGTCTTATACGGGACCTACATTCGGTGCCGATGCTATGTCCCAGACATGGTCTTATACGGGACCTTCCTTATCTCATGTCGTGACATAGGTATCCTCGTTATTCCGAATCTTCAACCGGGACTTCAACTTAATACATTCTCATTATTTTCTCATCGAGGCTTCATTAGTCAATTTTCATGAAATGATACTCATTATCATAAAATCAAACAATTTAAAATATATAAACACCATGAACTTTAATTTCACACAAACTTACCTCGGTACTCAAAATGTATGTAGATGTTCGATTTAGTCCAACACTTTATTTTTGCCTCGATTTCAGTCCGGGCTTCGTGTTTCTTGATCTATAATAACAATTTCGCTAGTTTAATACTCACATTGACTAAATTGACTCATGAATCATACTTTGGCAAAATTACAATTTTGCCCCTAAACTTTCACATAACTACACTTTTGCCCCTAGGCTCGTAAAATGATTTTTATTCAACTTTCTTGTATTTTAAGCCTAGCCGAATCTTTTTCTCAACTACAAAAGCCCCCAATTTCCTCTATTTCACTCATGTATGACCACTTTTTATAAAATTTTCAATTTGGTCTTTTTTATGCATTTTTCATGAAAATCATTTAGAAAAAGATGTTTATCATACATCAAACTTTCATATTCTTTCATAAATCATCAAAATACATGCATGTCGTACATGGGTAAATTTTTGAACATAAACCCTAGCTCAAAATATAGCTAGAATTAGCTAAATCGAGGTACGAGGATCTCAAAAATACGAAGAACATTAAAAACGGGGCTAGGATGCACTTACTATCGAGCTTGGAAGTTGAAGAAACCCTAGCTATGGTGCTCTTGTGATTTTCGGCCAAGCTTAGAGAAGATGGACACCATTTTTGACTTATTTTTCCTTTTTAATTCTTTTATTAACCAAATGACAAAAATGCCCTTAAGGCCCCTTTCTTGAGATTTTTTCCTTCCTATGCCCATTTTTGTCCATCATCAAATATAATGGTCTAATTGCTAAATAAGGACCTCTAATAATTTTTCTAATGCTATTTCATACTTGAATCTTCTAGAATCTCATATTTTCTAATCTTTGCAATTTAGTCCTAGTAGACAAATGGTTCTCTAATTTATAAAATTTCTTCATGAAATTTTCACACAATCATGCAAACACATCATAAGCCCCATAAAAATCATAAAACACATATTTCCACCTCGGATTTGTGGTCTCGCAACCACTATTCCGACTAGGCCCTAAATCGGGCTGTTACAGATTCACCGTTGTCAACAATAACTAATCCCCTTGCTATAGGTGCTCTCTGAAGAGGTAAATGACTGACTACGAAATGTGCTCCATTCCTATGAATGGGGATCAAACCCTAGACCACATGATCAAGGGATGAGGTGAGCAACCACCACACCATACCTCGTTAATAAATTATGTTTTCAAGTACATAGGAATATTATTGTAAATAAGATTGATGAAATAATCATCAAATTATGATGTAGGCACCTTTATTATATGCTTAAATTTGATATTTAGTTCATATACTTATAATTTAACACAATTGATCATTTACTTCTATAATATCATTAATAATGGTTTTAGCAATTCCGATTAAAATGATAATGTGATTTAAAAAAAATTAACTCATAATGTTGACATAAGTTTTTTTTATGTGTTGGAAAAAATATTCTTTTAAAAAATCCACATTAACATTTTAATCATAATAGTTAATAAGATTAATTATTTGACATAACTAATAACATTAAAAATAATAATTATGTAAATTAAAATATATGAAACTAAATCTCAAATTTAGTATAATAATTAGACTTGTCCATGGGTCGGGCTGCCCAAAGGTCCGTTCGAAAAGTGAGAGGGTTTAGGTAAAGCTTGGGCAAAAAGATAAGGCCCGTTTAGAAAACGGGTTGAGCCTCGAGTAAGGATTTTTTGGCACGAGCTCGGCTTGACCTAGCCCGAATTTGCAAAAATAAAAAAGATATTGTTGTTTCGTTTTTTTAAATTGTTTTGTTGCTATTTTCTCACTATTTTGCTACAGTTTCACTGTTATGTTGCTACTATTTTGTTGTTATTATTTGGATATTGTATAACTCTTGTTTTATTGTTAATTTTGTTACTATTTTAGAGGCATTTGCTTCTTAAGTTGCACCTATCTTAGTGTTATTTAAGTATACATATGTTTAATTTGTTGGGAAACATTTATTTTAATGTTTTTAGTATTTTTGATGTACTATATTTTTTTTAAAAAAAGTTTCATATAAAAAAAAGTTAATACGGGCTGGCCGAGCTGAGCTCAGACAAACTTGTAAGCCCATTTTTCGGGCCGATCTAAGCTCAACAAACAGGCCTAAGATTTTGGTTGAACCCAGCACGAATCCGACACGGTCTGACCCATGAACACCTCTAATAATAATGAGTTTGACTTAATTTTACTGGGTTTTTAAAAAATCAAGTTTATTATAGTTTTTTTTTTCCTAATTGTAACTATTTGTAAATATATTTTAGTTAGAATTTTAAATTTTTATTAAACTTTTTATCATATGAATTTGATATAGGTGATAGGCTTAGTGCTAAAATTCAAATTAAGTTCCAAGTTTAAGCAAATATCAAGTGGAAAATATTTGGGGGAATATATACTCTTCAAAAGGAATATATAATGACATTTTATTATTCTTTTTTATGTGTCAAAAGATATATAATATTAATTTGAAGGTTTTTATTAAAGAAAGGGATAGCTTTATTGGGAGATTTTGTTTTACTAGGAAGGAAAGGTAGCCTTTGTTTGCAAGGAAAAACTTCAAAGAACCTAATCAATTTTAGGTTTTAAAGGCAAGAATAAATTTTATTTTATATTTTATTTTAAGATAAATAAAATTTGTATCATTTAATTGGTGTTTATATAAATTATATATTTCTTGATTAAGAGTAATTGACCATTTAAATCACTAAATTTAATTTCAATTTTCACATATACCACGAAACTTTAATTTAATCAAATTACATCCTTCTACTTTTATTATTAACAAAGTAAGTCACTTATATATGGAGGTGTTCATGGGCCGGATCGAGCTGGACCTAAGCATGATATTAAATATGGGCTTAAAATTTTGTTCAAATTTGCAAAAGACAAATCCAATCCCATTTTAGGTCCGCCGATATTATTTTAATATTTAATGATTTTATACATTTTTTTATTTATTGAAAATTTTAACATTATTTTAATGTTTGTATTATATATTTAGTATAATTTTTTTTTAATATATTCTAAATTACATAATATATATAAAAATAATATAATATAAAGTATTATAAACTTAAAAATGGGTCGTGTCGGGTTGGGCTTGGGCCTTGACTATTCAAGCCTGAGCTCAACTCATATTTTAAATAGACCTATTTTTTTTTTGCCTAAGCCCATTTTTTGGGTCTAATCTTTTTACTCAAACCCTCTCAAATTTCGGACGAATCTTCGGATTTAGACGAGTAGTTCGACCCATGGACAAATCTACTTATATAACACCGTTAAACGATTTTTTATTTTAAATTTATCTTGTTCATTAAAGACATAAAAAGTAAACCTTCAAAATGTTGTTCTAAGCAATGAAACTTTAGCTCTAGCTTCTTGAAGTTGTTTCTTGGCATCATCCGCTTCCTCTTTCAAAGCTCCTTCTTTGAACTTCTTCGATCAACCTTCAAAAAACTCCAAAGCCAAAATTATTAGAGCCCTAACGACTTTAATCACCGCAATCGGTGCATTGCTATGAACCTCCTCGATCACCATATTAGATTTCGTCTTCTATCCTATGGCAGCGTGTAACGGCCTAATTTTCAGTGGTGTCGAAAACGGTGATTTGAGATCACTAAATTCGACAAGTAAGATTGAACA
This sequence comes from Gossypium sturtianum, assembly GCA_025698515.1. Classification (NCBI taxonomy): domain Eukaryota; kingdom Viridiplantae; phylum Streptophyta; class Magnoliopsida; order Malvales; family Malvaceae; genus Gossypium; species Gossypium sturtianum. The sequence goes on along the minus strand of CM046946.1, from coordinate 2,639,218 downwards.
AGATAGTAAATTAATATTTATGAGTCAAGTAAGAATGTAGAAGAATTTGTAAATTGGTGAATTAAAAGAATTTATTAGGTCAAATAGGTCAAAAAACGAGGTATCGAGACCTCAAATTTGAAAACCGAGTCATAAATATTTTTAGAAATATTTATGGAATGTCATTAAGTTAGTATTAAAGTTTGGTTGAGAAATTTAAACGTTTGGGTAGTCAATTAAATAAAAAGAACTAAATTGTAACAAATGTAAAATTTGCTAGAAAGATTAAATAGCTCAAGTGTTAAAAGAAAGAGGATTTAAAGGGAAATTAAGCCTAAAAGTGAATAGGTTGGACGGCAAGGGCAAGAAAATCATCAGAAAAATAAGGGAAATAAGGGCAAAATTGAAAATTTTACAATTTTAACATATAAAATAAGGACAAAATTGAAAAATCTAGAGATCTCTTCATATTTTCTCAGCCAAAACGCCATAGGAGGTCTGGAGAAAGCTGGTTTTTCATATTTTTACATCATTTGAGTTTAATTCTTGCTTTTTCTTGATAATTTTTATGTTTTTATGACTTTTACAATTAGGTCCACTTATAGAATTCATTAGTTTTTGATTTGGTGGGTGAAATTGGAAGTTACCCTGGCTGAGTAAGGGAAGTTTATGATGAATTATTATTAAATTTAAATTCTAATTTCATATTAAGGTGGCTTTATTAAGTGATTTTGATAGAAAATGGTATTTATGACCTAATTGTGAAAAAGTTATGAATTAGAGGTTGGTGTTGAAATTCAGAATATCAAATGTTGTGAAATAGTTTATAATGATAAAATAAAGTGTAATTGAGAAAAAATAGTTCAATTGATGGGTGAATTGAGCAGGGACTAAATTGTAAAAACTGTAAATTTTGGGGTAAAAGTGAAATTTTGAAAATTTAAGAGCATAAATTATGAAGTGAAATAGAAATGAAATAAATGCTAATGAGTGAAAATATTTTACATTATAGATCAAGAATCCAAAGAAGAACGAGGAAAAGAAAAAGTTGCAGAATAGTCCCTAAATTTCAATATCTTCTACAAATCAGCCGGGTAAGTTCATATGGTTGAATTTACATGTTTATTTGTGAATGATTGAATGATATAGTGTGTTATTTAATATGAATTTGCTGTGGGATTGTGAAAATTATGATAAAATGAAAGAATAAAGGTGGTAATTCAAATTAGGAAAAAACGCAGGATTGAGTACGTTCGTATCGTGACGTGTGATAAATTGACGGATAAGACCATGGTTGATCCATGGAAAAGTGAGAAATGTAGGTATGGTATTAACCATACTGAGTTGTGAAACGTAGGTATGGTATCATCCATACTGAGTTGTGAAACGTAGGTATGGTATTTCCCATACCGAGTTGTGAAATGTAGGTTTGGTATTTCAATGAGGAAAACCATACTGAGTTGTGAAACGTGGCATTGAGCAACGACGTACTCAAATTTGTAAGACGTTAAATTTGATAATAAGTAATACAAGAGGAGTGAACCAAATAAAAGAGATTGAGTAGTTGTTAATGTTGAGCTCAACTATGTGAAGTACTATAACAGTGGTTGTGAATGGTAGAGAACTTTAGTAAATGTTTTGTTATTATTTGGAAATATTATGTTTGGTAAGCATTACTTTTAAACCTATGAACTTACTAAGCTTCAATAAGCTTACTTGTGTGTGTTTGATATTTTTATGTAGATTAAATTAAAGGGAAGTTGGTAGATCGGATCATCACAACAAAGCTCACTATCCAGATCAATTTCGGTATCTTTTTTTTTATGTTTAAAGATTTATATGGCATGTATAGAGTTTAAATGAAATGAAGTAAAGATGTTATAAACTAGTTAACAATATTTTGTACTAAAACAGTTTTTGGTTAGTAGCAGTAGTTCAAATTTGAAAATTCACCATAAATTATGGAAATCAAATTAGAGGTTGAATAAGATATTAAATTAAAGCCTATTGAATCTAGTTTCACATAGGAGAAACGGTGTAAGCAAAAGACTTTTATATTAGGAGATATTTGAATTTTTGTGAGACAAGGTCAGAGTGATTTCGAGCTCCCCTGTTCTGACTTTTGAAAATCATTAAAAACTGTAAAAAAATAATTATGGGTTATAATTTATATACTTAAAATCTTTAATGAGTCTAGTTTCAAAAGAAATAAACGAGAACATCACCCGAATTCCGTACTATGAGATAATTAATTTTTAGTAAAAAAAGATCAATACTGTTAAACAGCAAAATAGGGGTAACTTTGAAGAATAAACTGTACTTTTTGGCTAATCCATAAATTCTGAAAATTTTATGGTAGAAAGATATATGAGTTTAGTTTCAAATTATTTTTACGGATCTTAATTTAGAATTCTGTAGCTTAAGATATAAATAATTTAGTGAATATGACTCGAGTGGACAACTTTGATGTGAATATAAGTAAATAATGGAATTTATGTGTAATTATTCTGTAAACATCGGTAACATCTTGTAACCTTGTTCCAGCGACGGATATGGATTAGGGGTGTTACACAGCGGATCTCACGTTAGCAGTCTGAGAGCCGTTGCTTGAACAACCATAGCACCGCTATTAACTCACTTTATGTTTACCCAAGTCTGCTAGAAATATGGACCTAAAATTTTGTTTAATCTTACCTATATTTGTAAATAGTTAATATAAATCCATTTTAGACCCAATTATATAAATTTTAAAAATATTTTATTGTTTTTAATTTAATATTTAATAATTATATAATTCTATTTATTAAAATTTTATAAATAGACATCTCAACTTTTTTTTTAATATTTATATTATAGTATGATATATTATTATAGATTTAATTTCTATGTGTAATAAGTTATATAATATATATATTAACATAATATAATATTTTTAACTCAAATCCTCTCAAATTTTGGATGGGCCTTAGGCCTTAGGCAAGTAGTCCAACATATGAACATATCTAGTCTCGAGTTCGATCATTGAACAATCTCTACCCATAATTCCTATAAAAAATTATTTCTCCAAAGTTTTCATAACTGAATTGGTGATCGAATCAATCAAACCATTGATTCACCAGTCCGATTGATTTGATTAAAAAATTATTGAAAAAGTCATAATAAATAGAAAAAAAAGTTTAACAGCCTATTCAACCGTTTTTTAACTCGGTTCAATCAGTCCGTTCTGGTTCACGGGCTAATCAACCCAACCTCTTATTTTTAACTGATACACTAATTAATTCGTAGTTTAGTCGGTCCGACCGACCAACCGGTCCGATTCAGTTCCGAAAACCATGTATTTTTCTTGAAGGTAAAACAATCCAAAATCAATTGGAAGAAGCTTTCATTCAAAGAGAAAATATAACCAAACCAGTTGGACACAAAAACCCAACTACAAAGCAAACTCAAACAAGCAACAACACAAGACTTACATCAAAACATATATACATTAACATCAAAGCTTACCACAATCAAAACCAGCCTTCCTTAACAACAACCCAGCTATAAATCCCAACAAAAACTTATCCCTCAAATACCTAATCATCTTCCCATCATTTCGCAATACAAAACCCACCATGAAAGCAGTAGTAACCAAATCAAAGCTTCTCCATCTTCTTTCTCGACCATATTTCTTCAACCCCATTTCAATCCTCTTATATTCTTCATCATCATCATCCTCAACCCCTGGTTTCAACAAGGCTTCACCTAGGCATCTAGCGAGAATAACACCATCTTCCATGGCTGAACACGCACCTTGGCCGAGGTCTGGGGTCATGGGATGAAGAGCATCACCGGCTACACAAACGTTGCCTTTGCTGATATTTCCCCAAAGAAGCAGCTCCACTGGTTTCCTATACCTTAATGGAGATGATACAATGCATTCTAGCGAAGTGTTTTCGATGATTGATTTCATCTCATCTGATGCACCTTTAAGCTCGTTTGCTACGAATTGTTTCAGCTTAATTGGGTCTTCTTCCATTCCTTCTTCTGCATAAGTTAAAACCAAAGGTTAATATAATTTTTAGTTCATTTTGGTATTTTTGTACTCCACATTTTTCGACGAAGTAACACTTTGAAATTACATCATGTCGTTTGATGTGGAAAATGAATAGGTTAAGCAGCCTTGAATCGAGCTATTTTCAAAATTGGATTGTTTTAAACTTAAATTATCTCAGGTTGGGATCAACTTGAGCTCGAGTTTTATTAAGCTTAAAATTTTCATTGACTCAAAACTTTCGAATTTAGATATTTTTAGACTTACGCCCTTTTGGATTTGGATTTTTTTAGTCTCAAGCTCAAGCTTTCTAATTAGACTTGGATTTTTCACAAGCTCAAATTTTTTTATACTTGAATTTTCTCAAGCTCAAATCATTATGGTTTAGATTTTCTCGGAATCAAATCATTACAAGCTTGAATTGACACGAGTAGTCTTTCGAGCTTAGGTTTGATTCACTAGCTTTACACACCAACAAAAATTTACATTTGTCAAGTTCTAAGGTTAAAAAGAATTAAATTATCAAGTTAAATACCAAAGTGAGAACAAAAAATGTACTAAAATGGATCTAATTATCAAATTAATGGACAAAAAGTTATATTAACCCTAAAATCATTAGCAATAGAAATTTAGCAGCAAATGCACCTACAAAGTTCCCTCTATTATAGGAACTTGATCAAATTAGACCTTTTACTATTAAATAGATCAATTTAGTCCTATACTATTAAAAAGAATCAAATAATGCCAAATTCGAATAGAGCTAATTTTACTGTTTAACAAAGAACATTTTTAAAATTTTTATGATTATGTAAATGAAATCTTTTGTTTGGAATCGAACTACAATTAAAAATAAATAAATTCAAGACTTATATAGTAAATGTTATCTTTGTTACAAAATAAACTTATCTAATTTATTTTTGTAGTACAGGGACTGAATTGATCCACTTACTATTAAAGGGATTAATTTGATCCAGTCCCTATAATACAGTTACATCGAAGATACTTTAACTGAAATTTAGCATAGGAATTACAATTTTATTATATCTGCAATTTCAAGCAGGGTTTTCAAAGTTTGAAGGTTACCTTTAGTGGCTGGAATCCAAGTAAAAAACCAAAAAACATTCTCATCATCACAAGGTAAGAACCCTAATCGACCAACTTTGCCAACCAATTGCTTGAATTTGGGTTCAAATCCATGGCCGCTTTTAAAATGCGCATTGCCTCTAACCGCCGATCGACCTGCGAAAGCAGGCTTTAGTAAACCAAGCCATTTTGCCACCACTGAGTTCACTCCATCGCACCCTATCAACACCTGTTCTTTCACAATAAACATTATTAGCCTCTTTCAAACAAACAATCGTGTGAATTAAGTGGATTTTTAACCTTGGTTTTGAGGATGGTTCCATCAGCAAGATGGAGTCGTTTAAAGTGGCCTTCAGATTCGTCAATGGAAACCACTTTAGAAGAGAACCTTATGGTTCCATTGGGAACTTCTTTTGCTAATGTTTCCAACAATAATCTCCGTTGAAGACAGTGAACTTCGAGACCCTTAAATGGTGCCTCTGATGGCGGTTTGTCTGAGAACGTTGAAGCAATAACCATGCTGCAAGTTGATGATTCGGGTAATACCAAGCTTAGTTTATAGCAAAAACTAAAAGGTTTATTACGATTTGGATCCTCAAGTATACCCATTTTCCCATTTTGGTATTTAATTTTTTTTTTGGCTCAATTTGATACTTAAAGTATGTATTTGATACTTTTTTTAATCTATTTTGTAACAAACCTTTAAATTAGTTAATAGAAAAAGAGAAATTATTTTATGAACCTTTCCCACCACATCATCTATGGTCTTTTTTCAACTATTTAATGACTTTTCAGTAATTTTTCCCATGCCATTGACACATAATTTTGGTAATATTTTTATCCTAAACCCAGATCCTCAAACTCTGAACCTTGAATCTAAACCCTAAACCTTGAATCTCGAACTTAAATTCTAAACTTAAACCCTAAATCTAAATTTTAAATTTCCATATTTTCATCTTACGTAAATCATGTGTGAGTTCTATCCATATTTATTACAATTTAAGTCTGAACATATATGTATTCTGTCTAAATTTATTTTTATATAAATTTATATATATTCAGATTATTAATCTAATCTTACTTTATAATAGTTAATTTTATTATAATTATTTAGATATATTATTTGTAGTAACTCAAAAAAAAAAAAAAAGAAGAGATTTTAAGAGAAGGTTGGGGTAGTTAAATTGCCTTGTAATGAGGTGATGTTGACAGCGTAGAGATTCACCGATACCAATAGCATCCAACGCTTTCCATGCATTGCTCCACGTCGTGAATGCAAACCCAGTGATCCTCAATTTGTCCGATGATTCCAACACTAAACTACGAATTCCCAGCCTGCAAATCAAATTATTTCAAACATTCAATCACTTTAAATTATATATAAAAATCATCATCATAATAATAATTTCATTTACCTATGGAGACCCAAAGATGTGGTGAGACCAGCAATTCCAGCCCCCACAATTACAACATCTTCAACAATTTCCATCTTTTGACACTTTGGGTTGCTCTTAATTCTTGATCTGTAATTTGGGTCAGAAGATACTTGTGTATGTGTATATATATATTGAAATGTGAATGAAAGGATATGATATAATGGTGTCAGCACATATGTAATACTGAATCCAGGTTCAGTTAATACTTAATAGAATAATCAGATACTTTGTCTGATCGGAGAGTGCGTGGACGACTGACGTTGGATTAAACGTTCTCATTGCAGTAATTAATCCTAGTGCTTGTTGTTTTCCCACTTTTCTTTTCTTTTTTTGTGTGTGTTTCTTAGTGACATTTTACCGAACAGGTAGAGGGTCGTTTGTCGCACTGGATAAAAAGCTTTTAAGCTCTTTTCCTCTTGGCGGGAGCCGCCGGTACCTGATCACAGTAAACATAATTGTCAATTTCAAGTACTATAGTGAAAAAAAATATTTGCATATCTATAAATATAGTATTTTATTAGATACTTTTAAAATTATTTAATATATTTAAAAATTATGTATGAATTTGAAATAGAATATGAAATACTAGATTATATCACACACTCACACTCGATATGTGATTTAAAGAAAATTCTGCACGGGCAAAGTCAGAAAATTTTTTAAGAGGCCCGAAATGAAATTTTAATTTTTAATAGTCTATATGTTTATAATTTTTAAAGGATTAAATTAAATTTTCATAATTTTAGGGGGGCAAAGTGTAATTTTACTTTTACTAATTTAAAATTTTAAAATTTTCTAAAGGGTCAAAACATCAATTTTCTATTTTAAGGGGAGCCGGGGCCCCTACCAGTCCCCTGGATTCGCCTCTAAAATTATGGTACAAATATATTTAAAAATATTTTTTTTAAATGAGATTTTGACTGAAACGGTGAAGGTATGATATTGAATACTACGATGCTTTAGGTTCAAATATCATTATGGTTATTTTTCTAGATTTTACGTAAAAATATAAAATGATAAAAATACTTTTAGAGTAACGTTTATTACTTTATAAATGAATTAATTTTTCGATAATTACTCACTTGAGTTGAGATCCAATTAATAGATGACATCAATTCAATGAATTATAGAAGTTATATTTGTAAATGATTTAGGTCAAATTGTATAAATAATCTTGTATTTTTCATTTTATGCATATTTGGTCTCTCTAATATAATTTAATGGGTGAAACCATTTTTTTTTTTGCTTGAATTTGTTTTAGTCCAAATTAATCTCTGAATTTGATAATTCTCCTCACATTTGGGCTTGAACTAGGTAATTATTTCTATATTGGGATTGAACTTTTTTGTCCAAATTAATCCCTAAACTTGACAATTGTTTTCCCACTAGGACTTTGTAACACACCCTACCTGTATCCGTTGCCAGAATAAAGTACGAGGCATTACCGAGGAGTACGGAACACTTACAGACAATTTAAACCATTTATCACTCAAATAACGAAATTGATTATAAAAGTTTCTTTAACGGACCCTCGAGGTCCAAATCATGCATTAGGATCGGGTCGGGACTAAATCAGAATCGTATGAAATTTTTCGCAAAATCCCTAAGTTTATCTCATTTACAAGGGTCCCACGCCCGTGTTACTAGACCGTGTGGTAAAGTTAATTTTCACAAATTAGACTATTTTCCAAGCCATATTTCTCACTCATTTGATCCTTATTCTTCACACACATTTAATAAATACAAAAACCAATTTAAGATATTCAACCGAGCCTTATACTTAATACCATTTGTTAGTCGTACACTTCATATAAATAACAAGAAACGTATATGAGCTCAATTCTCATTAAATTTCTCTTGTACTTATACTTTTTCACATTATATATTCATATAACATATAACAATTATACCTCTGTATTTCATGTATATTTTTATAACAATTTGTCTTGGTTTTAAACTACTTCATATTAGAGTTTTACTTATCAAATCATTTGAAACATCATCTTTACACATATAGTGCACTTGAGGTGCACAATTCTATAATTATGAATGAACACATTTATCAACCAAGTTCTATGTTCATGTCTCATCAACTCGTATTTTCTTTTATCACATAATATATATACCATGATTGATGAGCTCATCAATACATGATTTCCATTCCCTTGTTATTTTTCCATATTTATCCCATTGAATTTCTCGGAATTTCGATGGATTTTCAGGGGTACACTTTAGTGTACAAATCTGGGTCCGTCAATTCATATTCATGTGCGCACATTTCCATTTCAGAGAGCACACTCCCGCGAACCTCATCCTTACAATGGGATTACGAATTCAGAGCTAAATCCCACAGCGACAATTACTCTAATGAGCTTGGATCCGAATTACCACCCGGGCTAAATTCAGACCCTAATTCAGATTACCCGTTCGGGCTAAATCCATTTTCCACATATTCTTCGGGAGGGCTATAACGGGATAGGATCACCCGTCCGGGCTAGATCCTTTTTACCGTCAATTCCTTTTCAGAGATCCATCGAATTTTCCTTTCATTCAACCGGGATTTATTTTCCCTTTTCATCAAGAATATCAATACTTCATCAATTATCATACAATAAACATTCAAATCATATTCACATCAATAAAAATATATTTCTAGCATTTAAGAATATAATTCAAGTTACACGAACTTACAATTTGATTTTTATACCATAACGATAATCTTAATTTCATAATAATTATTTGAAATAAAACATTATATCATTTCTAATTCAATGTTTATCGATTATAATCGAGCATGTGATCAATTTATACATAAGTCATTCATATATTTTTCCTCCTCCTCCTCTCCGTCCACATCCTTAGTATAAATAACACACTTGTAAGTAACATTATCTATAATTTTTCACTATTTATTTATGTGAATATTCAAGCTGTCCATCCGTGTCATAGTCACTAAATTATTTTTATCTTGAGCTACAGAACTCCAAATTAAGATCTGCTAATTTTCCTTGAAACTAGACTCACATATCTTCTTACAATAAAATTTTTAGAATTTTTAGTTTAGCCAATAAGTACAGTTTATTATTTAAAGTCACCCTTGTTCTGCTGTCTGACAGTTCCGACCCTTCTTCACTAAAAATTAATTATCTCCTCATACGGGATTTGGATGATGTTCCCATTTGTTTCTCTTGAAAATAGACTCATTCAGGATTTTAAACATATAAATTTAAGCCCCTAATTATTTTTCTCCAATTTTTGATGATTTTCCAAAGTCAGAACAGGGGAACCCAAAATTATTCTGATATTGTCTCACAAAACCTATTATATCTCATGATTTACAATTCCATTGCTTACACCGTTTCTTCTATAAGAAACTAGACTCAATAAGATTTAATTCCATATTTTATTCATTCTCTAATTCGATTTCTAAAATTTTTAGTGATTTATCAAAGTTATACTACTGCTGTCCAAAATTGTTTTAGTGCAAAGTGTTGATTTCTATTTTGCCCTAAATTTCATAGTTCATACAATTCAGTCCTTATCCAATTAACCCCTCAATTGAGCTAATTTTTCTCAATTAATACTTTATTCTATCATTTTAAACTACTCCATAACCCTTGAAAGTCAGAAATTTAGCATTAAACCTTAATTCCAAACTCTTTTACAATTAGGTCCTAAAACCAATTTCCATCAATTTTACTTGATAAAATCATCATATATCAAAATTAAAGCTTCAATTATATATTTATTCATCATATTCTTCCAGCACCCATCCATGGAAACTTTAAAAATTAGCCATAGAATCAAAAACTAATGACATAGTAAGTTGGACTCAATTGTAAAAGTCCAAAAACATAGAAATTTCAAGGAGAAAGCAAGAATTAAACTTACATGAAGCTAGAGTATGAAATCCAGCTTGAACCCTCTTCCATGTCTATTTTTCAGCTGATGAAAATGAAGAGAAATGAAGAGAATTCTAGATATTCCAATTTGGTCCCATTTTTATTTAGCTAATTTTGGTAATTTTCTAATTTTGCCCTTATTTCACCCATTTCCTGATTTTTCTCAGCTATTGCCGCCCAAAATATCTCCTTGGGATTATTTTCACTTTAAGTCCTTCCTCATTTGATAATTAAACTATTTAATCCTTCTAGCAACTTTTACACCTTTTTCAATTTAGTCCTTTTTATTTAATTAATCACCCAAACGTCAAAATTTTTTAACGAAATTTTAATAATACCTTATTGAAATTCCTTAAATATTTATAAAAATATTTATGACTCGGTTTATAACACCAAGATATCGATACCTCTTTTTCTCAATTTCTTGACCAAATAAATCTTTATAAAACACAATTTACTATTTCAAAAATATTTTAAAAGCTACATTTGACTCGTAAATATTAAATAATATAATCTACGAGTTCATTTATCAGATTTGGTGGTCTCGAACCACTATTTCTGACATCGCTGAAATTTGAGCTATTACAGACTTAAACTTTTTTTTTAAGAAAATATTAAGGACCAACTGGGGAAAAACCAAATTCAAGCTCCAATATGAAGCTAAATTCAAAGAGTAAATTGGACAAAAAATATTATACTCTCAGTGTACCAAATACTCACCCTATGTATATTATTTAGGTAAGTTTGACACTTTTTTCTTATGTGGTATTTATGTTATGTTTTTTGTTCAATTGGTACCTAAATTTGATAGAAGTTTTATATTTTGATACCCAAATGTGGTAGTGTTAAATTTTTAGTGTTTAATTCGGATTTTAAAGTTGATTTTGATGAAAGTTCATTGCTAATATGATTAGGTTTGAATTGTAACATCCTAAATTTACGGGCCTATACATTTAGTGTAGGGATAGGTTTACTATGTTAATTTAATTGATAGGGGTCTAAATTTGGGCTTAGAATTAGGCAAAAAGGCCCGGATTAAAGTGGCATCATTAATAGCTTAAAAGGAACAAGTTTTGGGTCGCAAAGGAACCCATGTTTTAGGCCAAATTCGGCACTTTAAATGAAGAGAGGGTGACGCCACACACAAGGAATTAGGGGCCCAAGTATTAAGTTTAATGAGGCCCAAATATTTTAGTTTAAGTGAGTTAAATTTGACATTAGGGATTAGTAGAGGTGGACGGCTACAAGGCTATAAAATAGGAGAATTTATGTGGATTTTTAAGTGATAATATCATAGATAAAAAGGAGAAAAGTTAGGAGCTTATCTTCAAGGGAAGTGTTGGCCGAAAATCCACCACCTAGAGGAGTGTAAAATTCGGCTACTGCATGGCAAGGAGGGTGCCGAATTTCTCCTCTCTTTTAGCTTGAATTTTAAGGGCGTTTTCGGTTTTTAGCAGTAGGTGCCAAAATATCTATAAATAGGGGGGCTAGCTCCTTGATTCTGACACTGAAAACCCTAAATTTCTCTCCCATTGTGCCGAAATTCCCTAGCCTCTCCCTCTCCAATTTCTTTTCTCCAATTTCTTTAAAAGCCGAAACTCTTCTCCATTTTTTCCTTCTTGTGCCGATTTCTCTAGGAAGCCGAAGCATCCATAGTCTTTTCTTCTATTCATCCTATTTGAGAATTAGTTCTATACTTCCGGCATTTAAATCTTCCATGGGCATTGCCGAATCCTCTCTCTAGTGCTAGCCGAATCTCCTATGCTAAGGTAAGTGTTGATTTTTGATTAGTTCTCATGATCTATTCCCGGTTTTTGAAAGGCAAAAGCCAAAAGCTAATAGTTTAATGGTTTTATGATGGGCGGCAATTCGGGATTTTTAGGAAGCTTAGTCGACTAGACCTAAAAGCCGAAAATCATAAGTCTCCAATTTCGAGATTTCAAGGTAAGAGGATTTGTTTATTTATATATATAAAATCGGGTAGAATACTAACCATGGTCGAATATAGGAGAGGCCTATTTTTGCAATTGTTTCGGCTTTTAAGCAAGGCTATAGATTGAGGATAATAGATCCAGGATAGCAAGGACATCGACTAAGAATATTGGATTTACGCAATATCGTGTGTGTAATTCTCCACACCATCTAGATCTGTTTGATTAATATATGAAAATAAGTATTACATGTTTTGTTAAATGTCGAAACCCCCAAGATATTGACGGGAACCAAAGAGGGTAAAGCAAATCACCGAGGTTAGTAAATGATCCGATTAAATGTTATAAGTATACTGATTTTATGTGATTGCATCGGTTGGGTTTGATGAAAGGAGGAAGTTATATGTTGTAGCGGTTTTTACCGTGATCTGTTGTAGCGGTTCCTTACCGTGATCTGTTATAGTGGCTTCTACCGTGATTTGTTGTAGTGGCTACGGCCATGATCTGATGATGAGCAGCACGACTGCCATCAAGGCGTGTAGCGGTGTGGGTTGATTATAGAAATCCCCAATGGTGTGAATGGTTGGTACAGGGGCGTGTAGCGGATGGACACCTAGGATATGGGTTGGGCTTTGCATATTATTTTTGTTACTTATATTTTGATTATTCTGTTTTATGGGTAATGGTGCATGAGGGTTGCACACTGAGTCTCGCGACTCACCCTTTAATTTTAACCATCTCAGGTGACACTTAGGGCATCGGACCGGGCCGAGAGGAGAGCAAGGTGGCCATGCGACGAGCTTTGAGAATTCAAAAAAAGACTTAGTCTAATTTTTTTTATTTTCATTTAATTAATGGGTTCAAATTTCCTTGTAATAAGGCCATGGGCCACTAGACTACCATTTATGTCTTGGGATTTTGTTGGGCTTTTATTACTGGGTTTTAAGTTTTACGTTTTCAATTAAGTTAAGACCTGCATGAAATTTCGGTTTTTATTTAAAATCTACCAAGATAATTGGTTACTTAATATTTTATACTTTAATGAATTATTAAGCTTTCGAAATAAAGGTGTAAACCTAGTAATTGTTTTCCAAAATGCGACATGTTATGTAAAATCTCTTAAGTGACATACCAGATCCGGTTGTAGCGTTTGGGCCGGGTTTGGGGTGTTACATGATTTTTTTATGATTTTGTCAGTATAATAAATTTAGTGTTAACTGTGAGTTTGTTTAATATTGCATTTAATTTGTCAAATATAGTTTGATAAATGTAATATAATTCGAGTTTTAGGGTTGATTACTAATATTATTAAATAATTGTGAATTTTCTTGAAATCAATTTTAAAACTCGAATTAAACATTGTGCTCTCCCGATAGCAAAATATATAACTTTTGGCATATTCATGTATGATACTGGACCAAAAAATAATACAAATATCATATTAGAAAAATGTATCAAACTCGTATTGATTTATGCATTAAGGGGAAAAAAAACACAGGCTTAAGCTCAAAGTCTAATTTAAATAAATATTAAAATATATTCTAAATCCCTATACTTTTCTTATATTTATAATTTAATCCATTGAGAATTTAAACTTCTACTTTTAAAACTAAACACACATTCATTAATCAAAGCTTACCACAATCAAAACCAGCCTTCCTTAACAACAACCCAGACAAGAACCTCAACATAAACTTATCTCTCAAATAACTCATCACCTTCCCATCGTTTTCTTGTATAAAACCCACCATGAAAGCAGTAGTAATCAAATCAAAGCTTCTCCATTTTCTTTCTTGACCATATTTCTTCAACCCCATTTCAATCCTCTCATATTCTTCATCCTCAACCCCTGGTTTCACCAAGGCTTCACCAAGGCATCTAGCGAGAACGACGCCGTCTTCCATGGCTAAACACCCACCTTGGCCGATATCTGGGGTCATGGGATGAAGAGCATCACCGGCTACACAAACGTTGCCTTTGCTAATGTTTCCCCAAAGCAGCTCCCATGGTTTTCTGTACCTTAATGGGGATGATATGATGTCGTCTAGCAGTGTTTTTTCGATGACGGATTTCATTTCATCGGATGTATCTTTGAGCTTGCTTGTTACCAATTGCTTTAGCTTAAGTGGGTTGTCTTCCATTTCTTCTTCTACAGATGTTAAAAATCAATAATAATGGAATTTTAGCAATCATAATAATTCATTATTGGGACCAAAATAAAATTTTAAAAGTTTAGGGTGAAAGTTAAAATTTGGGGTTTGATCATTATTTTGGGTTTAAATTTGGTAAGCTGCACCTTTTTTATTTATAAGTTCGAGTGTGTTGATACGTATTATCAGAATGAAGTAAGGTTACCTTTGGTGGCTGGAGTCCAAGTAAAAAACCAATAAACATTCTCATCATCACAAGGAAGGAATCCTGATCGAACACCTTTGCCAACGAACTGTCTGAATTTGGGTTCAAATCCATGGCCGCCTTTGAAATGCGCATTGCCTCTAATTGCTGATCGACCTGAGAAAACAGGGTTTTGTAAACCAAGCCATTTTGCCACCACTGAGTTCACTCCATCGCACCCTATCAAGATCTGTTTTAATTTCACCATACCCATTAGCCTCTTTCTGGTAAAAGTACCATGAGTCCGTACGTCGCATTTTGTTTTTTTTACTCAAAAAATGAATAAATTAGTCATTATACGTTAGATCAAAGAGTAAATTGATCATTTCTATTAAAAACTGCATATATTCCTATTGTTAAAAACTAGTGCGACTACATGTGACGTGTTATGTATATCTCATTTTGATGTACAAGGATCAGATTTTAACAATAATAATGGATGAAGTTTTCAACAGAATGACCAACTTGCTCTTTAATCCAAAATACAACGAGTAATTTACTTGTTTTTTTAGTAGAAAAAGCAAAATATAATCCGACTCCTAGTATAAGGATCTCAATAGCATTTTTACAACCTCTTTCAACAATACATACATACACATAAAATTTTAAGTTATTTGCATCAGTGGCCCCAAACTCATAATCTAGATTCAAAATCGATTCAAAACTTTGTAATTGAGTCCACAAAATATCAATACCATATCAATTTAGTCTTTTCCTAGTTGTTAGCTTGGATTTGACGTAAAATATATTTAAAAAACATAGATTAAATTTTAAACATGTTTGTACCTACAACATTGACAACTTGTAATTAACATATGCTTTAAAAAATAGGGTTATTCTTTTTAACACGTTAAATCCAAGCTGTTTATGGAATAAATACTTGTATGTTGAAGTTTTTATCCGATTGATAAGATATTGACACTTTAAGAACTCGAAACAATTTAAAGTTTAAGACGTAATTCGAGAGTTCAGATTAATTTACCCTATAATTTTTGAAGTTATAAAACAATATAAAGTGGATTTTGACCTTGGTTTTGAGGATGGTTCCATCGGCAAGATGCAGTCGTTTAAAGTGGTCTTCAGATTCATCAATGGAAACCACTTTAGAAGAGAACCTTATGGTTCCATTGGGGAGTTCCTTTGCTAATGTTTCCAACAATGATCGCCGTTGAACACAACGAATATCATGACCCTTGAATGACATCTCCGATACCGCCGGCTTCTCTAAGAATGTAGAAGCAACTACTATGCTGCAATTGAATAATTCTAAGTGTCATCAGCTCTGTTTATGGTAAACTAAAATCGATATTTTTATAATGTCATTAATAGGTCTAAATCGATAATATTATCAGTTGAAAGCTTTTTTAAGAACAATATTAAGCATTTGACAAACATGTAAATTTATTATTAGTTGAATTGAGTATGAGTCCAAGTTATGGTAAAAGCAAGAATTCGTATAATTTTAATGGTAACAATTAATAGTGTTTCAGAATAGTGAAGACATTAAAACCAGAATTAGATCAATGTTTTTCGATAAATCTATGACCCATTTTAGAGTGTACTTGGATACCTTAGAGTAATTGCAGGAAAAACGTAATTACTAGGACACGTATTACACCCTCTTGCAATTACAATGAATTCTAATTTCTTAGATGTGTTTGACTAGTAGAGTGAAATCTGAATTTCGTATGTGATGTTTGATAATACAACTCTAGAATTACCAATAGCCTCTTTCCAACCCTTACATAGGAGGATAATGCGCTTCAGCGCACTTAAACCCACGACCTCCTACATTGACAACAATGTCGATGTCATTCAAGCTAAGATTTAATCATAACAACCATGCATAAGTAATTATAAATTATTAGGCTCCAAGTCTAATTACTAAATGAGTATTTAAATACAGTAGATTTTAAGAGAAGGTTGGTGCCTAGTGGTGGTTCATTTACCTAGACATCAGGTAATGTTGACGGCGTAGAGATTCACCGATGCCAATAGCATCCAAAGCTTTCCATGCATTTTCCCACGTCGTGAAAGCAAATCCGGTGATCCTTAATCTCTCCGATGATTCCAATACTAAACTACGAATTCCCAGCCTGCAAATCAAATTATTTCAAATATTCAATCACTTCATAATAATGATAATAATAATAAATTCGTTACCTATGGAGTCCCAAGGATGTGGCGAGACCAGCAATTCCAGCCCCTACTATCACTACGTCTTCTACAATCTCCATTCCAACACTGTGGCTGCTCATAATAGGAACTTGGGTATATATCTATATCTATCTATCTATATATATAGTGAAAGAAAGGAGATAAAACGATGGTGTCAGCACATATGTAATACTGACCCCAGGTTCAGTCATTCATCGGACAGTGGGGAGACACAGTATATATGGATAAAACGTTATCTGCAAGTATCTTGTTTTTGGGTAAGCTACATTATTAATCATTAAATTATGGGTAAATTTTCGTTTTAGTCACTTAATAAAAAGAAGTTAGAATTTAGTTACTGAGCTATTCAAAAGTTTTCATTTAAGTCACTGGGCTACTAAAATAGATGATATATGGCTTTCTCTATTTGCACTACATGTACCAATCAAACGCTCTATTTTCCCTTCTCTTCTATGGTTCAGTTTTTTTTCACAAAACAACTTTGGACGTCACGAATTTGCTAACCAAAATTCAAACAACTTTTTATTCTATCTCCAACACTGGTCGTCAAATCGACTTGGAACTAAGGTATATTTTTCTCCACATCAATGGCTACTAATCCACCGTATCGATCGTTGAATTATTACTTGGAGATCATTGGCGAAACTTAAAAAAAAAAACAAAAAACTTAACAACCCAGTGACATAAAAAAAAAATTAATAGTTCAGTGACTTAAATGAAAACTTTTGAATAGTTCAATGACCAAATTGTAACTCTTTTTAGTTAAGTGATCAAAATGAAAACTTACCCATAGGTTAATGACTAATGGTGTAGTTTACCCCTTTTTCCCACTTTAATTTTCCTTTTTCTAAAATATATCATTTTATCATTTTGTATGATAAAAGTACCATGGAGGCCCCTGTATTATAAGTTAAATTGCATTTTGGTCTCTTTACTAAAAAAATGGGCAAATTAGTCCCTGTAGTTAGATTAAAGAGCAAACTAGTCATTTTTGTTAAAATTTTTATCTATTTCTACTTTTAAAACCATGAATTTTCATGGTTTTGTTAACAGAATGAATTTAGTGTTAATTGTGAATTTATTTAACTTTATGCTTAATTTGTTAAATATAATTTTTTTTTTTGGATTTTAGGGTTGATTTTATAAAAGTTAATTTTAATAAAAATATATAAGATTCAATCAAATATATTTATAAAACCCTATAAAATTAAGAAATTGTAATAAAAAATATATAATATTTTTAATATTAAAATATATGTTATAAAATATTATATAATTTAAAAATATAAAAATAGTTATAAAATTAAAATAGTTGCAGTTTAGTAAATATATTGAAATGGGTCGAATTTTACCTATGACACCCCAAATTTCAATCAAAAGTCGAGTGAGCCTTAGTTCATTGGCATTGACATTATTGCCAATATAGGAGGACGTGGGTTTAAGAGCCCTGAAACGCATTATCCTCTTATTTAAAGGTTGTTAAGAGGTTATGAGTAGTTGTAAGCATTGTATCAAAAAAATCATATATAATAAGAACAAATAATGATATTAATATTCAAATAAAAAAAATTCAATAAAAAAAAATTCTATGCGTTGCCCCTATAAGGACAGAGCGAATCGAGTCTATTTCAATATCAATTAGAGGTTAAAATATGTTGTTGGTTCATATTTTTCTACAGAATTTGAGATTCAGTCATTGTATTTTTTCGCATATATATTCTCATTATAAGTTTTGATCATATCTGATCCTTTTGACACAATGTTTAAAACTACCCATAGCCCCTCCTCCCTAACCCATAAACAAGAAGCTAATGTGTTTAAGCGCACTCGAACCCACGTCATCCTGTATTGACAATAATGTCCATGCCAAATGAGCTAAGACTTAATCGGTCAATCCTTGTATTTTAAAAGTTAAAAACTCAATCTTTTTATTTTTATTTTTATTTTATATCATTGTCCATATATGGTTGACGATGGTAGTTTCTGTCAAAAGTTATCAACTTAGTATATTTATTTTCTGTCAATAATGTGCCATGTATACGAGGATAACTTAATCAACATGTCAAATTGACAAATTTTGACAAATAATAATAATAATAATAATGTTACTAATTGAACTGATATTTTTAAATTTAAAAAGTAAGCAAACTTACTTATTAATTATTTTAAGAACATGGATTAAATCTCAAATTTTGTGAAGGATAAAATACTAACAATATTTTAATCGAATTAGAGATAAAAGGAAAAAAAAAATCGAATACATTTATAAGGGTGAATGCATTTGAGAGGTCCCTATAATCAAATCACTCTACTATTAAACAAATTAATTTAGTTCTTCTACTATTAAAAAAAATCAAATAAGTCCAAGTCGAAATAGAATTAACATTTATTGCTTTTAAAAAAAATATCATTTATTATTTAACAGAGTTAATATTTTAAAGCTTTTATGATTCTCTAGATGAAATTTTTTGTTTGGAATTGAAATTCAATTGAAAAAAAAATAATTTCCAAGACGGTTTTAATACAACAAATGTTAGTTCTGTTACAATTTAGACTTAATTTTTTTAACGGTATAACGACTAAATTGATCTATTTACTAATAGAGGGATTAATTTGATTCTGTCAATATAATACAGGGATTTTCCAAGTAATTTAACCCATTTATAAGTGATTCAAAGCCAAATTGGTTTCTCTTTCGAGTTTTGACTATTAAATTATTTTTTCTTAGTCAAAAAAAGAGAGATGCAATAATATTCAAGAAAAATACAAAGCTAGCCACACTCAAAAGTCAAATCCAACCTTACTTGCCATGGTCCGGATGGTCCATCGAGCTCATACTAAATCCAATTTGATTAACATTTTTTTTTTATGTCACACCGATTCGATTTTCTAACTAGATTTATTCATAGGTCGGGTCATCCACTCAATTGCGAAGGTTCGCTCGAAAAGTAAATGAGATTAAAAAAAATATAGGTTTAAAAAGAAAGTTTGGACAAAAAATAAAGCCTTTTAGAAAACGGGTTGAGTCTCCGGTAAAATTTTTTTCCCTACTATTGTTTACTACTGTTATTTATTGTTTTTTTATGTTGTTTTTCTATTATATTACTACTATTTCGTCATTATTATTTGGATATTGTATAGTTCTTATTTTATTATTGATTTTACTACTATGTTAGAGGCATTTGCTTGCTAATTTGTAACTATCTTAATGTTATTTAAGTATAAAGATTTTTTTTAATATATTTTTAATTTATTGGGAAATATTTATTTTAAAATTTTTAGTGTGTTTGATTTATTATATTTTTTAAATTTATTTTTATATAAAAAAATTAATACAGACAAATCGAGTTTGGGTTTAACTTTTTTTCTATCTAGACCGAGATTGGACAAAATTTTAAGGCTATTTTTCGGGCTAGATCAAACTCAAACCAAAAAAATAGACCTAAACATTTACATCGGCCTAATTCGACCCAACCTATGATTAGTTCTATTTCTAACCACTTAAAAAAGAAGTTTGTAAAAATTATGATGAACAAAGTCTCTTCGATCATTTGTAACAATTAAACAATTATCATTTATGGTTATAATAATCATTTTTTTAACAATTTCATTATATGTTCTGATCATATCTATTCTTTTTTAGATAATATTTAAAGCTTCAACGCACTTAAACTCATATCTTCCTATATTGACAACAATACCCATGCCAATCGAGCTAGACTCAATCACCACTTTATATTTGTATTTCAAATGACATGTACTAGCCTATTTAAAGCCACGTGGCCTAAAAAAATTCCACAAGTTCAATTTTCTTCCATTATTAGATTTTCTTTAATTGTTTTTACTTTCTTTTTATAAACTTATCTCTTTGATTATTTTCACTATTCTTTTTCTCAATCCAGAAATTTAGGGTTTTGCATTATTTTGTGTTCATAAGATTCAAACTCTCCTTTAATTAAATGGTCTAATTACATTATTAATTCATCTTAAAAATTAAAATTCAATTTAATCCCTTTTAGTTTTGATCAAATGAAAATTACATATTTGGGTCCCTCTAAAATATTAATTATTCAATTTAAACCATTTCAACACAATTTTTTAACTTTAATCCCTCCAAAAATATTTTAATTCTATTTTGGTCCTTACATAAAATTTTTGGTTTTCTTAGTTTCTTCCCCTATTAAAAGACATTAATCTCCTTGCTACTAGACTCAACTTTCTTCAATCTCATTTCTATCTCTCTTAGTATCTTCTTTTTGGATTCTTTTTCTTCACTTTACTTTTTTCTCCACTAGTATGGTTTCTAGCCCATACTTTGCGATGGGTTGATTTTTTATTTGTGTTAAATTATAAAGTAAAAATTTTAAAGCTAAAATATATTATAAGTCTCTATACATTTCGTACGTTTAAAATT
Source organism: Gossypium sturtianum (assembly GCA_025698515.1). NCBI lineage: Eukaryota > Viridiplantae > Streptophyta > Magnoliopsida > Malvales > Malvaceae > Gossypium > Gossypium sturtianum. The sequence goes on along the minus strand of CM046946.1, from coordinate 2,617,868 downwards.
CAGCCCCCATACTTTTACTTTAAGAAATGTAGTCTTTTACTTTCAGATTTAAAATTGTAATCTGGTTATTACCACCGTTAAAATTCTTTTACTAAATTCTTTGGTGCGATATTTTAAAATTTTTTTTAAAAAAAATCACTTGATAGTCATTTAACAAAAAAAACGACGTTGAAAATATTGATTAGGATCTTTTTTCCTTAAAAACACCCATTCGAAATCAACATGGCAAAAATTTTTTTTTTCCTGGTGGAATAGTTTTTCTTAAGAAAAATTGATATCAACATTTTGATTGAAATAGTTAACAAAATTAATTGTTTACACTAACTAATAATATTATAAAAATAGAGGGACCTAATTATGTCAAAAATTAAAGTATATAGATTAAATCTTAAGTTTCAATATATTCTTGGGGCTAAAATTGAAATTTAACCATCGTTTTGTAATGTAAAAGAAAAAAAAAAAGCAACGCTAACCTAAAAGAAATACAAAGCCACATGTAAGTTTTTATGACCTTTAGAGTATTCAAATTATATATAAACCATATAATGTTTATAGAAAAGTTAACAACGTTAACTATTTGAACTAAATAACATTCTAAAAAAATATAGGGACCAAATTGTGGTAGAAACCAAAGTAAAGAGATTAAATATCAAATTTAAGCATATTAGAGGGTCAAAAATAAAATTTAATCATTTTTTAAAAAATTATAAAAAAAATAAATCATTATTTGGGGCTGAACTGGCAACAACTCCTACATTGGGGCTTGCACATTTTTTTTTTGTCCAAGTTAATCATTAAACTTGATAATTGTTTTTACATTACGGCTTGAAGTTTTTCTTTGTCCAAGTTAGTCCCTGAATATGGTAATTATTCCCACATAGGGGCTTAAACTTTAGGGTTTTCAAGAAAATATCAGGGACTAACTTGACCAAAAAAGTCTAAGCTCCAATGTGGGAACAATTGTCAAATTCAGAGTCTGACTTAGACAAAAGAAAAAGAACCTAATATTAAAACAATTATCAAATTTAGGGTTGGAAAAAAATATAGCCTAAAAAAAGTGATTTTAACCCCCCAAAGACCAAATGTGTATTAATAAATATAGTTTATAGATATCCAGTTTTATTAAGGAATCGGTAAGGCATATGCTAAAAATATGTATCTAACACGAATATTAGCAGAATATAAAGCCTATGGCAGAACGAACATGGAGATTAACACCACCTATATGCAAAAACCAACATGACAATGGATCTCCATTAACGAAGCCATCGATTTTGTTTTCATATTGATCATCGACAGTATCCATATCATAGTAATTTACACTTGGTTTGTGAGGATCATTCCATTAGCAAGAACCAGCTGATCATGGCGGTCGGCCGATCCCAAGCTTAGAAACGAGTAATTAGAGTAATCTTTGTTGGATTAGAGCTGTCCAATGGTTTGGTAGCCCTCTTGATTCGGTCAAATCAATTGGACGAGTCTTAAGCAAATTTTTTTTGTTAATTGATGAATTCGAATGTAAATAAAATGTTTTTGAAAATATTTTTATTTTATTCTCTTTAAATAGTAATATGGGCTTTTTGAGTGGGCTCGAGTCCAATTTTGAAATTTTTTAAAATCGGATCTCGATCTAATTTGGCTCATAGACACTTATAATAACGATCCAAGTTCCTTGTTTGGGTTTAGATTATTTTGAGTTTGGATAGTTCGAATTTGAGTTTAGATATTTTTAGTCGAATTATTAGCGTTTTAGTTACTCAAATTCGAGTGATTCCAAGTTCCTTGTTTGGGTTGTTTCAGGTTTAAGTTAGACGAGTTCTGATTAATAACCTTTTTATGATCGAATCGAATTAGATCATATTTGGGTTCAGATTAATTTAATCAAAATTTTGCATTCGTGTCATTAACAGGTCTAATATATATACATATATATGGGTCAATTTTTGTTATTATTTTTTTTATATTTTGGGTAAGTTGTAGATTTAGTTATTTTACTCTAATTTGATCATTTTTAATTATTATACTTTTTGAAATTTGAAATTTTAATCTGGACTCAAACGGTAGTAGTTAAATTCTATTATTTCCAAAATCTTATACAACAATCATATTATCACATGTGTAATACCATATTAGCTTACTATTTTCATAAAACATTCACAAAAAACCCCCACATTTTTTTTGTTAATGAATTTAACAATTATTGTTCGAGACAATGCTGAAATTTCAAAATTCCAAAAGCATAAAAACTAAAAATCATCAAAATTGAGAATTGAAATTAAATGCACGACTTACGCATAGTATAGGATTAATAGAAAATTTTAACTTAATAAATTTAAGGGTAAACTACATCGAGATCACTAAACTATTAGTAAGTTACAACATGGTCAACGAATTATTCGAAAGTTTTCATTTAAGTCACGGGCTGTTAAAATCGCCGCTATATGTCCTTTTATGTTTTTTTCTTCTTCTCCTTCTTTTCTATAATTTAGTTTTTCTCATGAAACTGTTTTGAACGTCAGGAATCTACAAATCAAAATCCAAATAACCTTTTTCCCCAATCTCCAACACTGACTGTCAGATCGACTTGAATCTAAGGTAAGTTTTTCTACTCATTGATGGGTATTGATCTACCGCATCGATCGTCAAATCGTCGCTTGGAGCTCAATAACTTATTACTAATTTAACAACTATTGTTCAAGTCAAAATAAAATTTTCAAAATTTAAACATACAAAAATTTAAATCCACAACATAAGTGTAGAACCCAATTATTGCCCGGGCCCAACAAAATTAAAACCCAAATCAAAACCCAATCAAACCTAAATACCCAAATCACCAAACCCAAACACCAACCTAGCCCAATTGCCAAACCCAAAACAGAAAATCAAAAAGAAGGAAAACCCTAATGCAAGTGGCGCAGCATTAGCCCCACTTGCTTGCCCCTCCTCTAACCAACCACCAACTGTCAAGCTCCACTTGCACCGTCCCATACCTGCAAGAACAAGAGAACACGCAACAACAAAGAATGGCGGAAGAAACAATAATAAAAGAAACAATTGTAAAAGGCTATAAAAGGCCATACAAATCGATTGTAAAGGAGGGGGTCCTTTTTACGAACTATCGAAAATCAAAAAGAGAATAAAAATTCTAAGGTTGATCTCGCTTTTCTATTTTTGTTTTCGATTATTAGTTATCATTCTTGTTTATTTTATTTTATCTTCTTAAAAAAACAAAAATCCAAAAGGAAGGGGAAGAACCTTCATCGAGTCCCCGCGATCGCGGCGTCGGGCGCTTTCTCTCCGTCGTCGGAGCTCGGCCCGAGGAGGAGCGAGCGTCGAAGGCCTTTTCCGTCGCTTGAGAGGCGCGGACGATGAGAGCCTTCGGGGTCTTCAAGCGAACGCTAAAGCCCCCTCCACGCGACGTCGGCCACCGGATATGGTGGTGGTACGACGGATCATCGGAGGGAGCCCGTTCACGGAGAGAGAAAAAGAGATGAGAGGAAGAAAGAGTTTGGGGTCTGCCATTTTAAAAAAATGTTTTAGGGGTTAAAATGTTTTTCTTTCAGAAAAATTTGGGTCTTTAAAACATTGAGCAAAACGCAGCGCCGTTTGGTGCAATAGTAGCAGCCTTTGTCCTTTAAAGGGATATTTGCGCAAATGGTCCCTTTTTCGCAAATTTCACTGATTAAGCCCTATTTTGGGTCTTTTATACTTTTAAATTTCGCCCTCAGGTTTTGTTTTGTTTTTGTTTTGGTCCCTAAAGCTGCCAACTGGATATGCGCATGGGGATTTAGGGGATATTATTAACTTCAGTCCCTCCTGGCTATTTTTGCATGCAATTTAGCCCTTTCTTCTCATATTTATTTCAAATTTACCTCTAGTATTCCGTTCTTAATTCAATTTTAGTCATATTTTAATCACTTTAACTATTTTACTATTAAATCCATTATTTTTATTATGCGTATTATTATTTATAATATTATGATTACTATTATTATTATTATTATTATTATTATTATTTTGCTATTACTATTATTATTATTATTTTGCTACTATTATTATTTGTATGTTTATTATTATTACTATTATATTTTACTATCATTTGTTTATTATTGCTATCTATTATTATTACCATTATTGTTACCATTATTTTCATTATCATGTTACTAATATTATTTTTACTTATATTATTATTATTATTGTTTTATTATTATTGTTAGTATTAATGTATTATTTTCATTTTCATTTCATTACCACTTATATTATTATTCTCACCTTATTACCATTATTTTATATTTTATTGTTTTATTATTTAATTATCATCACTATTATTATTTTATTTTCATTATTATTGCTATTACTATTATTTGATATTCTCATTATTCTCATTATTATTATTAGTATTTTTATCTATATTTATTTTCTTAGTTTAATATTATTATTTATTTAATTTTTGTTCATATCTATGCTTATATTATTATTATGTATATACCTCTATTTTCACTCATATATTTATCATGTCTTATATATTTCTACTTATATATATATTGACATCATTTTCATTATCACTATTATCACTATTATTATTATTTTCCTTTTCTTCTTATAAAACTTTCATTTTGCTTATTATTCTTTTATTTTCTATTTATTATCCCTTTTAGCGTATTGGTTTACTCATTTTATTTCTATTTTCATCTTATTATTATCGTTTGTATTTAACGTATTTGTTCTATATGCTTGCTAGCATCGTAATTCATTTTCTACATTTTGTTACAAATTAGTCTTGCATTTTACCCAATACAAAATTGATTTCTTTTACAAAGGTAATATTCCGTATTTAGAAATTCGAGAGATCGTTCTTCCCTAAAGTATTGGGTTTCGATTTTCTCGTTTAATCTAAATAACCGAATATCCTTTTAAAACAAATACATTTTTAAACTAAAAGCTTATTCTCGTGAACTCGAGATGTCGTGTCCTAATGCATTGGATGTGATGTTTTGTTATTCCGAGATAATATTTTCTAAAACCAAGGCAATGTTCTGTATTCAGAAGCTCGAGAAATCGTGCCCTAAAGTACTGGGTTTCCTTTTCTCGTCCATTCTAAATAACAAAATATCCTTTCAATTAAATCCATAAGTTTTGAATAAAAGGCAAGTTCAACTTTAAAGGTCGAAATGTGGCGTCCTAAAGTATTGGATGTAACACTTCACCTTAAAACGAGACGGCCCTTGGCATACACCTCCAATTTATCCAAATTTATTCTTCAAACAACAAGAGGGATCGTACTTTGAATTCTTAAGTTTTCAACTTTCGACATTAAGACATTAGATAATCAATTAGGTACCAATTTTGGGCGTATCGAGGGTGCTAACCCTTCCTCGTACGTAACCGACTCCCGAATCCATTTTCTGATTTTCGTAGACCAAAATTGTGTTTTTGATAAATTAATTTGATTATTAAAAACAAACACTTTTTAAGGTGACCCGATCACACCTCAAAAGATTGGTGGCGACTCCTGTTTTTTATTCGTTTTCAAAACCCACGTCGACCCCGTTTTTTTTGCCAAAACTCAAAAAAGGGTTACGACAGCTTGGCGACTCCACTGGGGACCCCAAAAAGAGAGTCAGGCCGTAAATTGATTAGTTTTTGTCCTTTGTCGAAAGTTTGGAAATTTGATTTAAAAATTTTTTTACTATCCTTGTGTTGCATTCATTTGTGTCATTGCATATGATTTCTATTTTCTTGTGCACAGTACATTGCATGACCGTTGTGGTCGCACCTTTAAGTGGGAGTGAGAAACTATTCCTTCGTGAGGTTTTCACCTCCGTGCAGGATAGTGGATCGCTTTCGGGATACATCCGTACCTATGTCTTCGTGAGATTTTCATCTCCGTGCAGCCATAGGGAAATGTATTCCCCTGAACTGAACTCGGTCTATATGAGCCTATAATGGGTGAGGATCGAGGAATCTGCTGGTTCAGGTACCTCAAACTCTAGAACTAAAACCACATATAGTGAACCCTAGGAGCCCACCTTAGATAGAACTACATCAAACCTTAGTGGTCACCCAGGTAGGTGTTTGTTCATTTTCACTTGTTTTACTTTGCGATACTGACTCGTTGCATTTTATTTTCGTGCATTCATCTCATTTTCTAAAGAGGTATCGATTCACGGTCAGTTTCTGAGTTAGAAAGCTGGTTATGGAAAACGGATTCCTTGATAAAATGGAAGACAATGCGATCGTTCAGATAGTTAGAACCTAGGCGCTTAGAAGGGTATGGATCCATTTGAGCAAAAGGAAATGTGGTAGTGCTAAAATCTGGTGGTCATCCTTTAGACGACAAGGGGGTTGGAAGGAAAGTGATTGGCAGAGGGCAAGAGACCTGTGACATTGAATTGACTGAAAAGGACTTTGCTTACGACAAGGAGAAAAGTTTATTTACTATTGGTACTCCTCCAAATAACAAGCATGAATTTATAGTTGTATTTGAGGATGTTACATCTAACAGAAACAACGGTAATGCAAGACCTGATGTCTAGGATGACTCAAATGGGCAAAATAGGAAGAGAATTAAACGGCCTTATCAGACACCCATCCGAGCAACTCAAAATGCTTGGCGCGACAGAATCAAAAACTCTCAAGAAGCATTGAGGGTGATAGATGTCATTTTAAGATAGTATCTTTGCGAAACAGGGGATGCCTCTTGGTTTGCCAATCTTTCAAGATAATCGAAATGACTTTCAGATATTGGAAGAGGTGCCCTTGGCAATAGGGGCATCCATTCAAATTTCATGGCCACTCAAAGAGGCCTTTCCCTGAATATTGATATTCGTCCTAGCCCGGTTGTGGATCCTTTCCAATCAGAATGCCATGGATCCTGGACTGAACCATGGCTAAGCAAAGCCTTAAGAACACGAGGACAAAAGTCACCATCCAATCATGAGTACAAGATCACCGGATTGAGCGACCAGTTGTGCAAAGAGCCGTTATTTTCATTGAAGGAGAAAAGTGTGAAAAAGTTAATGGTGAAGCCGAGAATCTAGAGATTACTTGTCTATAATCATTTTGTCGACCATCGCAACATACGGTCGCTTCTTCTCATAAGGCTTGCCATGCCTAAATGTTGGAGAGCCAAAACAACCTACATATATTCCTTTGGAGCTCCATTCCTTGATGTATTTGCAATTGACAAAGCGCTAACTAGAGAGCTTCTTTGGTTAAGACAGAAGTCTCGTGGAAAGAATGAAAGCTTTATTCTATGCTTCACGGGAGCAACCATAGTGCCGAGCCAATCTTTGTGTTCTTATGGTTTTTCTTTCAGCACTAATTTCACCCAAGTTGAAGGTCGTGCTCATCTGTGGGCAAATGATGGAAATTTCTTTCAGAAGAATGGGCGTTGAAATTGGTAACCATCTAGGATTAAAGGATAGGTCATTGTTAACTTCTAGGCTCATCGTGGTGATGCAAACAACATTGCAAGGGATTTGATTCGTGTGAAGAAATGAAAGGAATTTGTATTGACCCGATTAGGTAGATCCAAAAGAGACAAACCAGAATAGACGACTTTCACCGTGGTTAGAATTGGAAAAGCTATCGAACGGATACGATCTAAAATGTCCGAGCTCCACGCTTTCTTCTTTATCTAGAAAAACTCTAATCTTTATGAGCCTTGGAAGCGGAAGAATCCCTCGGGGTATGGCGCTAGCTAGAGTGAATGATCAATACTTTTCAAGAATTGATGCTAAGCTTAGACAGACCTCTTCACTACCATCGAAGCTATAACTCTGCAATCGAGTTGAAGTTAAGCTGAACAAGATTAAGGAAATGAGAGGTGGGATCGAAAAGTTAGAACCAGAGATTACACAATTGTGAATCATGGATCGAGCTTCTCGAAACAAGAGAGGAGTAGAAGACCTTCATCATTCTTATGATCAACAATTTAAAGAGTCGAGATTACCTCGTGAGGGAAGCAATAGTGCGATTCAAAAGGTAGCTGGTCATCTATAGATTTTGGCATCACAGTGAATATGTTGAGCATAAAATACTGGCCGCAGCTTAACCATAGTCAAGAGCTAGATCCACCGCTTGGGAAACCAAAAACCTTTAGGACTTAGGGCGAAAGCATATAGTAGTCCGTTTTATGTAAAAGAACTTGTTTTCTAATAAAGTTTCCTAAAATGAAGTTGATCGAGAATCGATACCTCTTTGCATTCATGCATTCGTACTACATTGCATTCGCATTACATTGCATTCATTTGTATTAGACCTTTACAAAAGGACCTAATTAGGTAAAATGTTTGATTAACTGGAAAACATGGAACAAAGGTTGGTGAGGATTGAGCAAAGGCAAATACAGATGCAAGAGCAATTGACCCAAATTCAACAAGAAATGCGAGAGCAAATGCTAGACTTCCAAAGGAACATGATGGGCCAACTAACTCGATTACTAGCCGGAGGACTTGAAAAAGAAGTGACCTAGCGGTCGACGATGATGAAGACATCGTTTATTCCCCAATGAATATCCCAACTCAACCAGACGCGCACTCGCGTGGTACTGTCATTATTGGATCTCAATATAGGGTGATACTTGGTCTTCTTTGGACTCTCGAGATGGGCCACAGTAATGAGCAAGTCAATCGTGTTGTTTTTGGTCTACGGGCGGAAAAAAAAAAGGAGAAGGGGCTTCAAAAGCCCCAAGAGGAAGGACAAGGATGTGGCTAGCACGCAGTGGGTATACTAAGGGTTATTCGAAGCCGTTTACACAAACCCACCAAAGAAGGTAGTTACCAGTCACCGGTCCCCAAAGCAAAACCCAATCGATGGCGTATTCGGAAAAACCTCGCCACTCCTATTCCCATGACGTATATGGAGTTATACCGTAACTTATTTGATATGCATGTTGTAGCTCCTTTTTATATAAAACCACTGCAACCTCCATACCCAAAATGGTATAACCTAAATGTCCGGTGTGAGTATCATGCGGGGATTACAGGACACTCAATAGAAAATTGCACAGCTTTTAAGAAGTTGGTGGAAAAATTCATCAAAATAGGTGTTGTGGAGATAGGCGACGCACCAAAAGCAGAAGCATAAACCTGGGGGCATTTTGAGCAATGAGATCATGAAGAAATTCCTATAGTATTTAGAAGCTTACCTAGAGTAATGTACGAAATATACTGGTTGCTTCAAGCCTAGAAGCAATGAGAACTCTTTTGTGAAATAGGCTCGTGTTAAAAATTACTATTTCAGTAAAATGCATCTTTTTGAACCAATATTTTTTGTTGTTGTTCTTTTTCATGCTTTAAATTCTACTGAATGTTCTTTTATTCTTCATTCATAAATAACCATTCTTGGAATCATTTATTCTCTGGAAATTACTTTCATGCTGACAATGGGTCCCAGATATCAATGAAATGAGCGACGACTGCTTCGGACTCCTTTCTAGTGAGATATGTGTCCGTAAGAATCTAAGGACTTAGAAGATGATAGAGATTGCAACTTATTTCCAACTTGATTAAAAATGACAGATCCTACCTTGCGAAATGTCAGCCGACACTGCGAGCCAACGAGGGAGATGAAGATGGAAACTTAGCTCACCGCAAGAATAAGGCAAGACATTATCGCAGGATCACAAATGGACATGTTGGGGCCATCTGAAGCGTGGATTCCTATATGTGAGGCATGGACGCTGCTGGCTAGTCTCCTCATAATCTTTGAACCAACATCGATTCATATTCATAGCCTTTGATTACCTTACCCGGAGGGTAAAGGTCGCTTCACATGTCAAAATTACAAAATCAAGCGATCGTCGACTTCAACTTCAAATTCAAATTCAAAAAAAAAAAAAAAAAAAAAAAAAAAAAAAGAAAGAGAGTGGTGATAAAGGATACCGAAAGGAACGTGTTTAACGTGATAACACGAATTTATAGTCCTGCTTCAAGGTCGGACACCACATCGAGTCAGACAAGAGAGCCAAAAACCATCCAAATTCTTTACGAGGACAACCGATATTCGTAAAAGTTGGCATCGAGAAGTTACCATTTACTTTCTATGTTGGCAAAGATCCTCACCGGGCTTACGATAAAAAGGTCCGTTCAAAAGACTGCATTAAGAAGGATTCTTCATATCCAAAAAGACTCAGGAGGAAAAGTAAGTGCCCTATGCAGACCAAGAAGGCTGGGCTTGGAAAACATAGGCACTAATCAAGATGGATGATAAGGACTTGCCTAATCCTATGAGTTCAGATTTGCAAAAAAAAAAAAAAAAAACACACAAAAAGGAAAGAAAAGAAAGAAAGGAGGCCAAGATGAAAACCCGCAAAGGCGCCTTGAGACCAAAGGGATTTGGGTTGAAAACCCGAGAAGGCAGCTCAAATTTTGACCGAAAGTAAGGCATACGGTAGTCTTGCCACGCTTGGGTTAACAATGAAGAAATATGTTGCGTCTCGAAGCATCGACAAAGTACTCCGGATCCCCTAAACACATATTGAGCCTAAAATGGTCCTCAAGAAGTTTGAACGGAGAAGCTCAGGCTGCGATATCTGGGGCACCTAGCTTCTATTTTACCCATTTTTTGTTATTTATTTCCCTTGCAAAATACTGCCAATAAACTTCCTTCCTAATTACATTTGCTATTTTTGCTTTACCTATTTGTTTCGAGCATTGCTCCTAACTAGCTTCTCTCTTATCCGTAGTTATGGTCTCTTTCAGGCATTTTGCATAGAAATAATGATTAATAGAATAACGACACTTTCACAAAAAGAGTTCCGCATATTACTCTATGAAACTTTTGAGTAGTACTTTAACTCAAAAGCAGACCATTGCTTAAAACTCCTCGAGTTTAAAGGATCGAGAATAATGATGGAGGAAAATTACGAATCGAGGCTATCTCTTTTGAATTTGGTTGAAAACAGTGTTTGAACAAAATGACGAGGTATTACGTAAATAGTATCATCTCGATGAAAAAGGGCGATGTATGAATGGGCAATCATTCGCGCGAAGAATGATTTTGTATCCATCATGCGTGCACACCTGATCACGATCCCCAGGAATGGAAAGGTGCAACAGACCAAATCGTTTACGAATTCTATGCCCCTCAGTCGCAGTAGGATGGATTGAAAATGACACAAATTCTATACCCTTGAGTCGCAATGGGATAGACTGAAGATGACGCAGACCCTATACCCCCCTGAATTGCAGAGAGGGTTTGAAGATGGTATAAGCCTTGAAGTTCTATCGGTACCATGGAATGGACCTTGAAGTTACATTGGGGCAAGTCATTTGAGCAAAATATGATGGTTTCTTTGATTTTTTTGAAAAAAGGGTACCAGCAGAGCGAGATAGTAGCGTAATACGTCAGCAATAAAACTCTGATGGACAACGAGCAGTGACAACCCTAAGCATTAAAAAAGGGATCATTTCATACATCATCATTCAAAGCACGTTTAGTTAGAAGCATTCGACTCATTCGGATCATTGCATCCTAATCATTGTAAAAAGACCACCCTCATGACATTCTGCATTCATGCAAATGTCGTCCATAGTACATTTAGTTAGGAGCATTAGATTCATTCTGATCATAGCATCCTAATCATTTGACATAAACACGAGCATATAAAATCGAGTCTACAGGATATGTCCCCAGAGGACGGTGTAGAAACATTGGTGAAGCCACCATCCTATTGCCACTAACCAGTAGTGGGATAGGTTGAAGATTGTCCTATTGCCACTAACCAGTAGTGGAATAGGTTGAAGATTGTTCTATTGCCACTGACCAGTAGTGGAATAGGTTGAAGATTGTTCTATTGCCACTAACCAGTAGTGGAATAGGTTGAAGATTGTCCTATTACCACTGACCAGTAGTGGAATAGGTTGAAGATTGTTCTATTGCCACTAACCAGTAGTGGAATAGGTTGAAGATTGTTCTATTGCCACTAACCAGTAGTGGAATAGGTTGAAGATGTTCCTATTGCCACTAACCAGTAGTGGAATAGGTTGAAGATTGTCCTATTACCACTGACCAGTAGTGGAATAGGTTGAAGATTTTCCTATTGCCACTAACCAGTAGTGGAATAGGCTGAAGATGTTCCTATTGCCACTAACCAGTAGTGGAATAGGTTGAAGATTGTCCTATTACCACTGACCAGTAGTGGAATAGGTTGAAGATTGTCCTATTGCCACTGACCAGTAGTGGGATAGGTTGAAGATTGTCCTATTGCCATCGACCAAATGGTGGAATGGGTTGAAGATTATCCTATTGCCACTGACCAGCAGCGGAATAGGTAAAAGATGTCCTATTGCCACTGACCAGCAGTGAAATAGGTCAAATTTGTAGATCTTGTCGCCCTAACCAGTAGTGGGGCAAGATCGAAGGCAAATCTCGTCTCCTAAACAAAGAGGGGTCATGATTTAAGCCACTGTCCTATTGCCACTGACCAGCAGTGGAATAGGTCAAATTTGTAGATCTTGTCGCCCTAACCAGTAGTGGGGCAAGATCGAAGGCAAATCTCGTCTCCCTAAACAGTAGGGGTCATGATTTAAGCCACCGTCCTATTGCCACCGACCAAAGATGGAATAGGTCAAATTTGTAGATCTTGTCGCCCTAACCATGAGTGGGGCAAGGTCGAAGGCAAATCTCGTCTCCCCTAAACAGTGAGGGTCATGATTTAAGCCACCGTCCTATTGCCACCGACCAAAGCAGTGGAATAGGTCAAATTTGTAGATCTTGTCGCCCTAAACCATTAGTGGGGCAAGATCGAAGGCAAATCTCGTCTCCCTAAACAGTGGGGTCATGATTTAAGCCACCGTCCTATTGCCACCGACCAACGTGATGGAATAGGTCAAATTTGTAGATCTTGTCGCCCCTAACCAATGAGTGGGGCAAGATCGAAGGCAAATCTCGTCTCCTAAACAAAGTGGGGTCATGATTTAAGCCACTGTCCCTATTGCCACCGACCAGCGACCAGCGATGGAATAGGTCAAATTTGTAGATCTTGTCGCCCTAACCAATGAGTGGGGCAAGATCGAAGGCAAATCTCGTCTCCCTAAACAAAGTGGGGTCATGATTTAAGCCACCGTCCTATTGCCACCGGCCAAGCGGTGGAATAGGTCAAATTTGTAGATCTTGTCGCCCTAACCAGTGAGTGGGGCAAGATCGAAGGCAAATCTCGTCTCCCTAAACAATGAGGAACATGATTTAAGCCATCATCCTATTGTCTTGGCCAAGATGGAATAAGTCAAGATTACAAACCTTACCCCCCGAAGTTGCAATGGAGCAAGTTGAAGATGCAAATCTATCCCCGAAGTTGCGGTGGAGCGATTTAAAATAAACAAGTCTCATCCTCGAAGTCGCAGCGGAGCAAATTGAAGCTATAGGTCCTACCTCTCTCAAGCGGCGGTGGAATGGATCGAAGCGACAAGATGCGGTGAACAGGAATGAAGCTATCTGTGGAAGAGCACCCAAGAAGTCAAGACTCAACAAGACCGGGCAAAATTGGTCCTTTGAAAGTCTTTGCTCCATTCTCGTTACACAATAATGAGCAAAGAGGGGCAGCTGTAGAACCCAATTATTGCCCGGGCCCAACAAAATTAAAACCCAAATCAAAACCCAATCAAACCTAAATACCCAAATCACCAAACCCAAACACCAACCTAGCCCAATTGCCAAACCCAAAACAGAAAATCAAAAAGAAGGAAAACCCTAATGCAAGTGGCGCCGCAGCCTAGCCCCACTTGCCCTGCCCTCTGCCAACCACCACTGTCAAGCTCCACTTGCACCGTCCATACCCTGCAAGAACAAGAGAACACGCAACAACAGCAATGGCAGAAGAAACAATAATAAAAGAAACAATTGTAAAAGGCTATAAAAGGCCATACAAATCGATTGTAAAGGGAGGGGGTCCTTTTTTACGAACTATCAGAAATCAAAAAGAGAATAAAAATTCTAAGGTTGATCTCAGTTTTTCTATTTTTTGTTTTCGATTATTAGTTATGTTACTGTTTATTTTATTTTATCTTCTTAAAAAAAAACAAAAATCCAAAAGGAAGGGGAAGAACCTTATCGAGTCCCCGCGATCGCGGCGTCGGGCGCTTTCTCTCGTCGTCGGGCTCGGCTTTGAGGAGCGTCGAAGGCCTTTTCCGTCGCTCGCTTGAGGCGCGGACGATGAGAGCCTTCGGGTCTTCAAGCGAACGCTAAAGCCCCCTCCACGCGACGTCGGCCACCGAGATATGGTGGTGGTACGACGGATCATCGGAGGGAGCCCGTTCACGGAGAGAAAAGAGATGAGAGGAAGAAAGAGTTTGGGGGCTGCCATTTTAAAAAAAAATGTTTTAGGGTTAAAATGTTTTTCTTTCAGAAAATTTGGGTCTTTAAAACATTGAGCAAAACGGCGCCGTTTGGTGCAATAGTAGCAGCGCCTGTCCCTTTAAAGGGATATTTGCGCAAATGGTCCCCTTTTTCGCAGCCCAGCTCGATTAAGCCCTATTTTGGGTCTTTTATACTTTTAAATTTCGCCCTCAGGTTTTGTTTTGTTTTTGTTTTGGTCCCTAAAGCTGCCAACTGGATATGCGCATGGGGATTTAGGGGATATTATTAACTTCAGTCCCTCCTGGCTATTTTTGCATGCAATTTAGCCCTTTCTTCTCATATTTATTTCAAATTTACCTCTAGTATTCCGTTCTTAATTCAATTTTAGTCATATTTTAATCACTTTAACTATTTTACTATTAAATCCATTATTTTTATTATGCGTATTATTATTTATAATATTATGATTACTATTATTATTATTATTATTATTATTATTATTTTGCTATTACTATTATTATTATTATTTTGCTACTATTATTATTTGTATGTTTATTATTATTACTATTATATTTTACTATCATTTGTTTATTATTGCTATCTATTATTATTACCATTATTGTTACCATTATTTTCATTATCATGTTACTAATATTATTTTTACTTATATTATTATTATTATTGTTTTATTATTATTGTTAGTATTAATGTATTATTTTCATTTTCATTTCATTACCACTTATATTATTATTCTCACCTTATTACCATTATTTTATATTTTATTGTTTTATTATTTAATTATCATCACTATTATTATTTTATTTTCATTATTATTGCTATTACTATTATTTGATATTCTCATTATTCTCATTATTATTATTAGTATTTTTATCTATATTTATTTTCTTAGTTTAATATTATTATTTATTTAATTTTTGTTCATATCTATGCTTATATTATTATTATGTATATACCTCTATTTTCACTCATATATTTATCATGTCTTATATATTTCTACTTATATATATATTGACATCATTTTCATTATCACTATTATCACTATTATTATTATTTTCCTTTTCTTCTTATAAAACTTTCATTTTGCTTATTATTCTTTTATTTTCTATTTATTATCCCTTTTAGCGTATTGGTTTACTCATTTTATTTCTATTTTCGTCTTATTATTATCGTTTGTATTTAACGTATTTGTTCTATATGCTTGCTAGCATCGTAATTCATTTTCTACATTTTGTTACAAATTCGTGCTGCATTTTACCCAATACAAAATTGATTTCTTTTACAAAGGTAATATTCCGTATTTAGAAATTCGAGAGATCGTGCCCTAAAGTATTGGGTTTCGATTTTTCTCGTTTAATCTAAATAACCGAATATCCTTTTAAAACAAATACATTTTTAAACTAAAAGCTTATTCTCGTGAACTCGAGATGTCGTGTCCTAATGCATTGGATGTGATGTTTTGTTATTCCGAGATAATATTTTCTAAAACCAAGGCAATGTTCTGTATTCGAAGCTCGAGAAATCGTGCCCTAAAGTCTTTGGGTTTCCTTTTCTCGTCCATTCTAAATAACAAAATATCCTTTCAATTAAATCCATAAGTTTTGAATAAAAGGCAAGTTCAACTTTAAAGGTCGAAATGTGGCGTCCCTAAAGTATTGGATGTAACACTTCACCTTAAAACGAGACGGCCCTTGGCATACACCTCCAATTTATCCAAATTTATTCTTCAAACAACAAGAGGGATCGTACTTTGAATTCTTAAGTTTTCAACTTTCGACATTAAGACATTAGATAATCAATTAGGTACCAATTTTGGGCGTATCGAGGGTGCTAACCCTTCCTCGTGCACGTAAACCCGACTCCGAATCCATTTTCTCGATTTTCGTAGACCAAAATTGTGTTTTTGATAAATTAATCTGATTATTAAAAACAAACACTTTTTAAGGTGACCCGATCACACCTCAAAAGATTGGTGGCGACTCCTGTTTTTTATTCGTTTTCAAAACCCACGTCGACCCCGTTTTGTTTTTTTGCCAAAACTCAAAAAAGGGTTACGACAATAAGCATCATATAAGAATTTGACCTATTTATATATATATATATATATATAGTTACGTGTATATATATCAACCAATCATAGACACATCAGCAACAGTTGAACAATTTTCATTATTCAGAAAATAATTTCGCAATAAAAAGCAACATTCACATTGCTATATACAAAATTTTTGCTTTCATCTTATCTGGATTACATATAGAAAATTATTCCAAATCAATGGTCAATGAAAGTGATTTAAAAATTAAATTATTTTATTTATAATATAAAATATTATTATCAACGAATCAAATAATAACATATCATAATTTAATTTATAGATAAGGTAAAATTTTCAACAAAGAAAAATGCTTTGAATCATAACTTTCAACTCCAACCTCCATGACCAAGTTCAATGTTAGGTTCTTGAAATACAAATGTAGCCATTATTTTAAATATTGATGGAAAAAAAATCAATGAGAATAAATCCTAAATAATAACGGTTTTTTTTTTTCGGATTCGAATAAATATTCGAAAGCGAAAAAACATATTATCGTCAACGAAAAAAGGAATCCAAGAAGATCAAATGCAATGAATATAAGAATGCATAATGCATGTGGTCTATACTCTATATATCATTTAGCCTTTTGCTTTAATCATCTACTTTTTCCACAGTTAAAAACCCTAAATCCTTTATAGGTGAAACAAGATTTGGAACATTTTGATGTGAAGTTCACGCTATGCTATGTTAATATGGGTATATGTACATGCATGCATGCATTGCATATTAATTGATACATTGCATATAAAGGGAAAGAAAACAAAGTGACCTTATAAAATGGACCCAATATTTCAACCATTTAGAGACCAAACAATGCATTGTTGCTTGCACATTGGTTCCTATCATATTTTACCCAAAACTTCATAATCAAAACCCCATTTTTTTTATTTTCAAATTTGATAGTGCCTTGTGAACCACTTTGAGACACTCTTCTTCTTTGGCTTGCCCACAATGTTTTTGCTTTCAAATGTAACTTTATTATCATTTTTGGATAGTGAGTTATGGGTTCATTTTCTGGATATAAGATAAGGAATCAATGGCGGATTGAATCATAAGTTGAGTAGTACGCAATATGTGTTTAAGTACTCTTCAGTTAACACGAAAGGCGTTCATAGGTCGAGTTTAAGCATGATATTAAATCATTTTATGTTTGTTCAAGTCTAGCTCGCCTTCAAATATAAGTCTAAAATTTTGGTAAAACCCACTTATATTTATAGATGACTAACCCAAGCCATTTTAATTCAACTTATATTTCTTTTAGTTTTTTAAAAATACTTATGTTATTTATAATTTATAATTTTCATTTATTGAAATTTTTATATTATAGGTAATTTAATATTTTCTAATTGTTACCTTATAGTGTCATGTATTACTATAGATTCAATTTTTATGTGTTATAAATTATACAATATAATTAAATATATTACATACTTAGAAAATGGGGCGAGCCAGGCTCGAGTCTTGAATGTTTGAGTTCAAGACTAGCTCATATTTTATACTAACCTAATTTTTTTGCCCAAACTCATTTTTCGGGCTTAATATTTTGACCCAAGCACTCCCAAATTTTGTGCCGGCCTTCGGGCTTGAACAGGTAGCCTAAATCTTGAACAAATATGGTTAACTTAATATCAATCTCAAGTTTGATCCCAAGACAACCCTACCCTTTGGAAGAAAAATAATAATAGGGTTTCTAGATTCCACAAATGAAGTTATAAGAATGACACGTAGTAAAAGAGGAAAAGTTAAATATTTAAAAAAATGACAATTATTTTTACTCGACCTGTAAAATTAAAAAAAAAATAACTCTAATTAGAGGTGTTCATGAGTCGGGTCAGGCTGAGTATAAGCATGATATTAACATACTTTATACTTACCTAAGCTCGATCAGACCCGAAATATGGGTTTAAATTTTTGCCCAAAACCCGCTCATATTTGCAAAAGGCTAACCCAAGCCCATTTTAGTTCTGCCCATATTATTTTTAAAATTTTAAATACATATATTTATATTATATTGTTTTAATACTTAATAATTTTATACATTTTTTATTTATTGAAATTTTTTATATAGTTATCTTAACATTATTTTAATGTTTACGTTAGAGTAGTATTATATATTTAATATAAGTTTATTTTTAATGTGTTTTAAATTATATAATATATAAAAATAACATAATATAAACTTTAAAATGAACCGGGCCTTGAATGTTCAAGTCTGAATCCGACTCATATTTTAAACGGGCCTAATTTTTTTCCTCAAACCCTCCTAAATTTCAAGCAGGCCTGAACTAGCCCCACCAATTAACAAATCTAGTTCTAATGAATCAAATATTAATCCATAGAATATTAGGATTTAATTCTAAAAAGAATAGGATTGTTTTAGGGGCAAAGCTCCCATATATACCAAAAAAAAAACAAAAATTACCGAAAAATACCACTTTCAGAAAAATTTACCGGAATGTACCACTTTCCCCAAAAACGCGGCCACGTCAGCGCATTTTTTGGGGAAAAGTGGCTAAAGCGCCTTCACGTAGGCGCGCTTTTTGTCGAGTGGCCAAAAGCGCGCCGCCTACGGGCGCGCTTTAGCCACTTTTCCCCAAAAATGCGCTGACGTGGCGCGTTTTTGGGGTTCCTTCCCGTCCACTTGCAATGTGAAAAATGAATTGAGTTTTTGGCGGTGAGTTTCCGACAAAATAATTTTGAGAGACGTTTACGAACAAACGATGGCCAAATTTGCGCGCGTGGGCGCTCTTTTGCTATAGTGGAGTCCGCAAAATTATTTTGAGAGACGTTCGAACAAACGATGGCCAAAAACGCTTCCAGCGAGGTGCACGTGGCGAGAGTCTTGGCGCGCTCCCACGTGGGCGCTCTTTTACTCTGATGGTATCCGCAAACTTAGGCTATAAATCGCACAAATTTCATTCTCAAGTTGCGAGAAGGCAAATTCGAGGCAAAAGAAAAAAAAATTGAAAATGAGTGAACGTATTAATGCTATTATTTACTACGATGGTGAAGTTCGTGACACCGAAAATGGTGTTGTTTTCTTATCGAAGAACACAGCGCGATTGAGTTTTAATCGGAATGTTGATTTGGTAGAACTTAGCAAAAGAATTAGGCGTAAAATATTGAACAACGCTAATGAAAGTTGTGTCTATTAAGTATAGATTTTGCGCTTGGTTGATCCGGTGAGATATGACTCATTCGACATCAAAGGTCCTCGGAGCCTTGAGGCAATGGTGGAGACTCATCTTGCCAGTGGTTCACCCTATATCGAGGTATATGTAGAATTTTCATCTCCAAGTGATCTTTCTGCGACCTCAACATCTAGTATCGTTCGAGGGGAATACACGACCCCAAGCCGACACTGTGTAAGTGGGAGGCAAAATACGAATGCCCGTGTGTGCGGTAGTAGTATGGAAAACATAACCCCTGCACGACACTCGGTCGGTGGATGGGACATGCATATCCGTCAGTCGACGTCCGATGATAGAAATACGTTTTGGGGGACGTCATCAACTTCTAGTGGTTGGCAATCCACATATGATTGGGATCTTTACGAAAGATGTTTAAGGAGGGATGATGTACTCCCGACGACATCCACCAGCGAGGGGCCCTCGTTTGTTGTAGGTTATGGAGAGTCGAACGATGAATTCGATGTGGATCCACCTCGGGAGCCAGTGTAACATCCTAGGAAGGGCCTATGCATTTTTCAGATCAATTGTATGAAATGACAAGTCTTAAGTATTATGAATAAATTTTTGATACTTTTGGAAACCTAGAAATGAATGAAAATGGAAATGAAAATGAAAATGGAAATGAAAATGAAAATGGAAATGGACATTTTTGGAAACCTAAACATTTTTGGAAATGATCCAAAAATGGAAACTTGAACATTTCGGGAAACTTGGATATATGAGAGAAATAAAGGAGTTTTATTCACATAAATATGTGAATAATAAGAGAGAAATAAAGGAGTTTTATTCACATAAATATGTGAATAATATGAGATAAATAAAGGAGTTTTATTCACATAAATATGTGAATAATAAGAGATAAATAAAGGAGTTTTATTCACATAAATATGTGAATAATAAGAGATAAATAAAGGAGTTTTATTCACATAAATATGTGAATAATAAGAGATAAATAAAGGATTATTTTCTAATGAGATAATTGAGGAGATAATTGATGGATTAAAGGCTTTTATCTTTTAAATAAAAGAGATAATATTATCAAAAGAGGAGTGGTGGCCAAGTAAAGGACTCCTAGGCTGATAACTTTGGCTATAAAAGGAGGACAGGAGGGCTACTCATCAACACTTGCTCCTCTTCCTCTCTCACCGAAATTCTCCCTAGGCAAAACCCTCTCTCTAGAATTTTCATTAAGCAAAAATCCTCTCTTTTTCTTCTATTTTCTTCTCCGTTCTCTTTGTTAAAATTCGAATCTTTGTGGATTCTAAGAAAGAGGCAATCATCCACAACATCAAAAGGGGATCTTTCGGAAATCTAAGGATCTAAGGTAAGGATTATAAATATAAATATGTGGTTAAAGATTATGATTCACGTTTTCAAAGTTAGATCTAATCTAACACGAAGTTATAGGATTTCAACGAGGCTTATAAAGGAATCCTCTTGATTTGGAATCCCATCATAAGGTAAGGGATATTCGGCCAAGGCATAATTTGTTTAAGTGTTTTCCATTATTTCAAAAACCAAAAGCGACATGGTTACATACCTAGTATTAGCCGATTTCAAGGAAGAGGAATTCTAGCAATTGTTGGGACTTGATTAAATCAATTCGGCAACTAGGTAAGTAATTCTACTTCTAGTAGGATTTGGTTTTAAGACCAAATAGGTTTATTTATATGTTTTAATTAATGGCCGAATATAGGAGTGAAAGATCTAGATCGGTAGATCGCTCTACGAAATTCACGGAAACTATTAAGCGAAAAAGGTGTGTACTCTTACTAACTTTCAATAAATTGCATGGCAATCATTAGATATGTAAATGTGTAACAAAGTATGTGAATGTGGCTAAGCACCACAAATGTGGTAAGGAGTACCTGTGCACGTTTCCTACTTTTGATAGGATTGTGAATGTGATATAGTTTGAACATGTGATTAGTAACATGAATGAAAATTAAGTATGTGAAATATGTTATGAAATAATTGGGGCATTCGGGATATTTGTGGAGGAAGAAAGTGAAGGTGATGACTACGGTCTCACCAACGTAAAGTGGTGACTACGGTCACATAAAGTGAAAAGTGGTAACCGGTTACATCCAGTGAATACGATGTCTAATGACACAACATAAGTGGGCGATGAGCACGTCATTGCAGCGACGCTTCCGATGGTGTGTAGCGGATGGAGGGTCGACTTAGTAGTCCCCGCGGTGTATGCAAAGTTGGTACGGGTGGTGTGTAGCGGATGGACAAATAGGTTTGGATTTGGGTTGCATCATCCTTTATTTTGTATGAACATGATATTGATATGACTTGTATGCTCGATTTTGTTGAAAATTAGTACTATGTACACATTGAGTCTGTTGACTCACCCGTTGGGGAATTATTTTTCGTGTGATGCGGAATGGACCGGGTCGACAGGAGCTAAAGGTGGCCATGCATCGCTTGAAGAAATTATTTGGAATTTGGACTTTATGAAATTTTAGTACTTTATTTTGGGTTTGAATGATATAATAAGGCCATAAGGCCCAGTTGGATTTTCTTTATTCTGTTTATTTCTATTTAAATATGATACAAATTATGTTTGATTAAAGATAAGTAAATTTATTTCTTTTAAAATAATAAACCCAAAAATTATTTTGTCACCTTATTTAAGTTGGATTTCAGAATTTATTAAATAGGTTTCAAATTAAGCCCAACCCAAAACAATTTTTTTAAAAATTACACAAATTTTCTCTAAGTCATTTAGAACATTGAAAACCGATTTATTTAAGGAACATACGAGATCCGGTTCAGGCTCGTGGGCGGGTGTGGGAGTGTTTGATTGATATCGAGCCAGTTTTAAAACTCTCGGCTTGTGTGCTCGCTGCCCAAAATGTTTTCAATTCGAGCCCAAATGAATTTCTTTGAAATAAGCGAGTTTTATGGCATGGCACCTAAGTCTCCGACCATGATCCACGGTAAGTACCTTTAACCATCGTGTGATTATGTGAATTATGAATTGTAAAAGGGTAGCAAAGGCATGGAACGTAGAATAGTGTGATAGGAACTTGAACCCTAGGATTAGACTACTCAAACACTTGAAACTCATAAGACTTAATGAACTTAACAAACCTATGACTAAGTTATTAAGCTAGGGTGTGGCAACCCCTCATGCGCATGTCTAGGATTGGATCCGGAAGAGCCTGGTATTTAGCGATCCTAGTGACTCACCTCCTCTTCGTAGGTATCCTGCAGTGCGTAGCTTCGGTTCGCCCTAACTCGTAAGGCTCGGTGGTGTGGCAACCTCAATGCGCATGTCTAGAAAGGTCGGTGAGAGCTTGGTATTTAAGCGATCCGCGTGACTCACCTCCTCTTCATTCGAATCCTGCACAGTGCGTAGCTTTGGTTCACCACGACCAAGAGGGCTCGGTCATAGGCTAAACACAAAGAATAAAACCCGAAAGGGACTTAGCCGTTTTTCTTTTATAAAAAAAAAAATACCTTGGTTTATAAAATGACCAAACCACCCATAGTTTTAACAAAATTTCATTACTTTATCAAATGTTCAAAAAACCCTAATTTGTAAAATATCAAACTATCTTGATTTTGGAAAATTACAAAATTACTCTAACTTACAAAATTACCAAAACGACCACGATTTCCAAAATTTTTACAATATCATTGCTTTGAAAAGTGTAACTCTCAAAGGAACCCTCAATGTTTTACAATCTTGGAAAATATCCTAACTTAATAAATTTTACAAATTTACCTGATTTTTGGAAAAATTATCAAAATACCCCGAGATCAAAAATTACCAAATACCCTCGATTTCAAAATTCTTTCAAAATTTCCCGGAACTTTAGAAGTACCAAAATACTTTCGTCAAAATCACCAGGAACTTTTTATTTTTGAAAATTTACGAAAATGCCCTGTAGGATAAAATTACGAAAAATGCCCACGGGTAGTGAAAAAGCAAAATACTTGAAAACAACAACAAGAATTACAACGTTTCTTTGAATGAGCGAAAGTTCATATTTGTTGATGGATGAATGAATGAATGCAAGATCAGATGCATGTATGAATACTGAAAGAACCACTCTTAAACTCTTCTTCATAAGATATCATCATGGGTAATAAGTGAAACAAGAATACTAATACATAAAATTCCTTAATCGGATCTCGTCGATAATGAGCTCAAGAGGGCGTGGTTGTCGTGGAAGAGGTAGAGGAAGGATGACTGTTAGATCGGGACAAGGTTACGACAATGAGATACCACCACCACCATCACCCCATACCATCAATGTTGAGCGGCGAGGCTCGAATGAGGGAAGATGCCGTGTCGCAGTGTCTTTGCGAGTTTTGGAATTGGTGGTGGTGCAGAAAACAATTCAGAAATCGTAAGTGCATACTGAGCGGCTCCGTGCTAATGGAGTGAAATGTTTAGAGGAGTATCGGGAGTGGCACCCAAAGTATAGGTGAGTCTTGGTTGGAAGCAATCGAAATGCATCATGGATGAGCTCGACTTGACCCCGAGGAGAAGTTGAAAGGGATGACGGCAGCATTTATTACGCGATGAAGCGTATCAATGGTGGTTAACCGTTCGGGACGGTGCCACGGCGGAAGATCGACACGGAATATGCTAAGAAGCATTTCGGAAAAGTATGTGGGAACCGGTATATAGATGAGCAAAGGAAGGCTTTTCTGGGGTTGGTACAAGGAAGTAAGTCCATCACCGAATATGAAGCGGAATTCTTGAGGTTGAGCCGATATGCCCGGGAGTAGTGGCGGCCGAGCATGAACGTTGTGTTCGTTTTGAGGACGGACTTAGGGACGATTTGAGACTTTTGATAGCACCGCATCGGGAGCGGGAATTCCACGCCTTGGTGGAAAAGGCTAAAATGGTGAGGAATTAAGGGCGCCACCAAGCGGTGTGGGCGAAATAAGCCCAAAAGAGGTTTTGGGCCATCTCGAAAAAACCACAAGAGGCCTAGAGTTGACAGGCCACAAAGTCAGCAGTTTGGTGCGGTGGCAATTTCGCCCTTGTGAACATTGTGGAAGGAAGCACGGGGAGAGTGTTGGAAAAAGGCGGGGCGATGTCTCAAGTGTGAGTCCAAGGACCATATGATTAAGGATTGCCCCAAGCTATTAGATGAGAGCCAACCAGCAGACTCGAGAATGCTAACCAGCCGGGTAGAGGCGGACAAGCGACCTCAAAGAGGTCGTGGGTCGGCCAACGAGAGGTAGTGGCGGGCCGTGGAGCTCGGTAGCCGAGGTGCGTAACGCCAAGCAAGGCAACCGGGTTTGGTTTACGCGGTTCGCCGGAGGAAGAAGAGGAGACGCGCCGGATGTTATAACCGTGCGTTCTTTATTCATGACAAACCCTATTTTGCTCTTATTGATGTGGGCTCAACTCATTCCTATGTTGCATGTAGTGTGGTTGAAACACTAGGCCTAGACTCTGAACTTTACGATGGGCGGATAAGCGTAGTAAGCCCTTTAGGCCAAACGGTGAGGATAGATAGGATCTTTCGGAATGTACCCAGAGAGATTCGGGAGCGAACTTTGGTGACTTAATGGAATTACCCTTCGGAGAGTTTGAGCTTATACTTGGAATAGATTGGCTAGTAGAGCATCGAGCCGTGTTGGATTGTGCGGCTAAACGTATGGAACTAAGAACCCCGGAAGATGAGGTAGTAGTGATGATCGGAGAAAGGAGGAACTACTTGTCTAACGTAGTTTTTCGACCTTCGAAGGCCGAGAAAATGGTTAAGAAAGGATGTAAGGCATTCTTAGCCTTCGTGAGTGCGTTAAGAGGAGAAGAGGAAGGTGTTAAGGGAGTTAGAACAGTAAGGGATTTTGAGGATGTATTTCCTGAGGAGTTGCCGGAATACCCCCAGGATAGAGAAGTGGAATTTGGAATAGATTTGCTACCGGAGCGACTCACTGTGTCAATCGCTCCCTACCGAATGGCACCAAAGGAGTTAGTGGAGCTCAAGGCTCAAATCCAAGAGTTGTTGGATCGTGGGTTCATTCGACCCGGTGTGTCTCAAGTGGGGAGCACCGTTCTCTCTTTGTGAAGAAGAAGGATGGAACTATGCGGATGTGCATAGATTATCGTCGATTGAACAAGCGACCATCAAGAACAAGTATCCTTTGCCAAGGATAGATGACTTGTTCGACCAACCGAAAAGAAGCATTGTGTTCTTCTCAAAGATCGACTTAAGGTCGGGGTATCATCAATCGAAAAGTGAAGGAGGCGATATTCATAAGACCGCTTTTAGGACAAGGTACGGTCATTTTGAATTTGTGGTGATGCCGTTTGGGTTGACGAACGCATCGGCCAGCGCGTTCATGGATATGATGAATAGGGTTTTCCAACCCTACTTGGATAGATTCGTCGTGGTGTTCATCGACGACATTTTGGTGTATTCCAAGACGGAGGAGGAGCACGATGAGCATCTCCGAGTTGTGTTAGAAGTGTTAAGGAAAGAAGCTTTATGCCAAATTCAAAGAAGTGTGAATTTTGGCTCAAGGAAATGGCGTTCCTAGGACATGTGGTATCCGCAGAAGGAATAAGAGTGGATCCTAGGAAGATCGAAGCGATGTTGGATTGGAAACCACCTAGGTCGGTGGCTGAAATCGAAAGTTTCTTAGGCTTGGCGGGCTATTACTGAGAAGGTTCGTGGAAGGATTCTCGTCAATAGCCGCACCTTTGACAAAGTTACTAAGGAAGGAAGTACCGTTTGTGTGGACGGATAAGCAACGGGAGAGCTTTGAAAAGCTTAAAAGGTGTTGTGAAGCTCGGTGTTAATTCAGTGGGAGTAGGTAAGGACTTCGTAGTATATTGTGATGCTTCGTACGAGGGTTAGGGTGTGTGCTAATGCAAGAAGGAAAGGTAGTCGCTTATGCATCTCGGCGATTAAGGCCGCATGAGGTGAACTACCCAACTCATGACTTGGAACTCGCGGCGGTGGTTTTCGCCTCAAAGTTTGGAGGCACTACCTTTATGGAGAAAGGTCGAGTAATTTACACGGACCACAAAAGCCTTAAGTATTTGTTGACTCGGAAGGAGTTGAACTTGAGGCAACGAAGGTGGGTGGAGTTATTAAAAGATTATGACTGTTCGATAGAATACCATCCGGCAAGGCGAATGTGGTAGTGACGCCCTAAGTAGGAAGGTTGTGTCGGATTTAAGGGCTTTGTTCGCTCACTTAAGTTTGTATGAAGGCGGAGGCTTTGTTGGCGAGAGTTACAAGTCAAGCCAACTGGTGAAGGAGGTGAAAGAGGGACAGTTGGCGATAAGGACTTAAGTACTAAGTTACGACAAATGCGGCAAGGAGGATTAAAGGATTATGGCGTCAATGATGAAGAGTCTTGTGCTTACAAGGAAAAGGTTTGTATCTTGGGGATAAGGAGTTGAGACAAAGGATTCTTCGGGAAGCGCATGGTAGTCCTTATCTTTGTGCATCCCGGAGGCATCAAGTCAGATAGAGATCTAAGGGAACAATTTTGGTGGTCGGACACAAAAGCGAGAGGTGGCTGAATTTGTGGGGAAATGTTTGACATGTCGACAAGTAAAGGCTGAACACCAAGTCCCATCGAGATTGCTTCAACCAATTGAGATTCCCCAATGGAAGTGGGAAAGAATTACCATGGACTTAGTTAGTGGGCTTCCCCCTTACGCCCACTAAGAAGGACTCGGTATGGGTGATAGTGGACCGTTTGACCAAGTCCGCACATTTTATCCCCGTGAGGATCGACTATTCCCTTCAAAAGTTAGCCAAGTTATATGTGGCGGAGATCGTGAGGCTACACGGGAATACCGATGTCGATCATCTACGATAGAGACCCAAGGTTTACGTCTCGATTTTGGAAAGCACTTCATCAAGCATTAGGCACTAAGCTAGACTTCACTACTGACTTTTCATCCACAATCGACGGGCGATGCGAACAGGTTATACAAGTGTTGGAAGATATGCTAAGAGGTGTGTGATGGATTTCAGGAAGTTGGGAAGATTACTTGCCTCTAGCCGAGTTCGCCTACAACAACGACTATCGTGCAAGCATTCGGATGGCACCATACGAAGCATTGTATGGAAGGAAATGTAGAACACCAACTTGTTGGACCGAGTTAGGAGAACGCCGCGCGTTTTGGGTCCGAGTTAGTGGCGGAAACGAGGAGAAGGTGGAATTAATTCGTGCACGGTTGAAAGAAGCTTCGATGAAGACGAAGTCGTCACGCAGACCTTAAGAGGAAAGAAATTGAGTTTGAAGTAGGAGACCAAGTGTTTCTAAAGGTCTCACCTTGGAAGAAGGTTATGCGGTTCGGTCGCAGGAAAGCTAAGCCCAAGGTTTATAGGGCCCTATCAAATCTTGAAGCGAGTTGGGCGGTGGCATACCAATTGGAGTTGCCACGAGTTGCATCAAATGCACGACGTATTTCATGTGTCCATGCTACGTCGCTATCGATCGGATCCGTCTCATGTGGTACCGTTGAAGAAGTGGAGTTAAGGCGGATCTATCCTACGAGGAGGAGCCGATTCAGATCTTGAACGTGACGTGAAAGCACTACGAAAAGAAGTCGGTGCCTTTAGTCAAGGTGTTATGGCGCAATCATGGATCGGAAGAAGCTTCAGGGGGAGCCGAAGAGACAATGCGACAACAATACCCTCAATCTGTTTAGTTAGGAAATTTCGAGGACGAAATTTTATTTAAGAGGGTAGAAGCGTAACATCCTAGGAAGGGCCTATGCATTTTTCAGATCAATTGTATGAAATGACAAGTCTTAAGTATTATGAATAAATTTTTGATACTTTTGGAAACCTAGAAATGAATGAAAATGGAAATGAAAATGAAAATGGAAATGGACATTTTTGGAAACCTAAACATTTTTGGAAATGATCCAAAAATGGAAACTTGAACATTTCGGGAAACTTGGATATATGAGAGAAATAAAGGAGTTTTATTCACATAAATATGTGAATAATAAGAGAGAAATAAAGGAGTTTTATTCACATAAATATGTGAATAATATGAGATAAATAAAGGAGTTTTATTCACATAAATATGTGAATAATAAGAGATAAATAAAGGAGTTTTATTCACATAAATATGTGAATAATAAGATATAAATAAAGGAGTTTTATTCACATAAATATGTGAATAATAAGAGATAAATAAAGGATTATTTTCTAATGAGATAATTGAGGAGATAATTGATGGATTAAAGGCTTTTATCTTTTAAATAAAAGAGATAATATTATCAAAAGAGGAGTGGTGGCCAAGTAAAGGACTCCTAGGTGATAACTTTGGCTATAAAAGGAGGACAGGAGGGCTACTCATCAACACTTGCTCCTCTTCCTCTCTGCGAAAATTCTCCTAGGCAAAACCCCTCTCTCGCGAATTTTCATTAAGCAAAAATCCTCTCTTTTTTCTTCTATTTTCTTCTCCGTTCTCTTGTTAAAAATTTGAATCTTTGTGGATTCTAAGAAAGAGGGCAATCATCCACAACATCAAAAGGGGATCTTTCGGGAAATCTAAGGATCTAAGGTAAGGATTATAAATATAAATATGTGGTTAAATATTATGATTCACGTTTTCAAAGTTAGATCTAATCTAACACGAAGTTATAGGATTTCAACGAGGCTTATAAAGGAATCCTCTTGATTTGGAATCCCATCATAAGGTAAGGGATATTCGGCCAAGGCATAATTTGTTTAAGTGTTTTCCATTATTTCAAAAACCGAAAACTGACATGGTTACATACCTAGTATTAGCGATTTCAAGGAAGAGGAATTCTAGCAACTGTTGGGACTTGATTAAATCAATTCGGCAACTAGGTAAGTAATTCTACTTCTAGTAGGATTTGGTTTTAAGACCAAATAGGTTTATTTATATGTTTTAATTAATGGCCGAATATAGGAGTGAAAGATCTAGATCGGTAGATCGCTCTACTGAAATTCACGGAAACTATTAGCGAAAAAGGTGTGTACTCTTACTAACTTTCAATAAATTGCATGGCAATCATTAGATATGTAAATGTGTAACAGTATGTGAATGTGGTTAAGCACCACAAATGTGGTAAGGAGTACCAGTGCGTTTCCTACTTTTGATAGGATTGTGAATGTGATATAGTTTGAACATGTGATTAGTAACATGAATGAAAATTAAGTATGTGAAATATGTTATGAAATAATTGGGGCATTCGGGATATTTTTGGAGGAAGAAAGTGAAGGTGATGACTACGGTCTCACCAACGTAAAGTGGTGACTACGGTCACATAAAGTGAAAAGTGGTAACTTCGGTTACATCCAAAGTGAATACAATGTCTAATGACACAACATAAGTGGGCGATGAGCACGTCGATCGATGTTGCCGCCGATGGTGTGTAGCGGGGTAGAGGGTCGACTTAGTAGTCCCAGCGGTGTAAAGGTTGGTACGGGTGGTGTGTAGCGGATGGACAAATAGGTTTGGATTTGGGTTGCATCATCCTTTATTTTGTATGAACATGATATTGATATGACTTGTATGCTGATTTGTTGAAAATTAGTACTATGTACACATTGAGTCTGTTGACTCACCCCGTTGGGGAATTATTTTTCGGTGATGAGCGATAATGGACCGGGTCGACGGGAGCTAAAGGTGGCCATGCATCGCTTGAAGAAATTATTTGGAATTTGGACTTTATGAAATTTTAGTACTTTATTTTGGGTTTGAATGATGTAATAAGGCCATAAGGCCCAGTTGGATTTTCTTTATTCTGTTTATTTCTATTTAAATATGATACAAATTATGTTTGATTAAAGATAAGTAAATTTATTTCTTTTAAAATAATAAACCCAAAAATTATTTTGTCACCTTATTTAAGTTGGATTTCGAAATTTATTAAATAGGTTTCAAATTAAGCCCAACCCAAAACAATTTTTTAAAATTACACAAATTTTCTCCAAGTCATTTAGAACATTGAAAACCGATTTATTTAAGGAACATACCAGATCCGGTTCGTGCTCGTGGGCGGGTGTGGGTGTGTTCAACGAGAACTTGACGGTGCGGTTTGGATGATTTTCTGAACCGGAGCCCGTTCCAATTGTACTTGAAGACGTTGAGGGTGGTTCAGACGAAGAAGAAGAAGATCCGCTATTCAGGGCATACTCACCTCCGGCCCACATGCATAATGTCGATCTATCTCAAGATGATGCATTGGAGTTTCTGAACTACCACACCGACGCGTGACCGTACAAATTCTTCGTTGAATCGGACCAATTAGAAGTTGGTAACCGATTTTCCGACAAGAATACTTTTCTTCTTTGCATTAAAATAATACAAACATCGACAACGGGTTAACTACAATATGGTTAAATCCAGGTGGATAAGTGCGAGGCAAAGTGTGCGATTCAAGACGGCACATGTTCATGGAAAATCATGGCGTCGTTGAGAAAAAGGACAGAGTTGTGGGAGGTGAAAAAGTACAAAGGT
This sequence comes from Gossypium sturtianum, assembly GCA_025698515.1. Classification (NCBI taxonomy): domain Eukaryota; kingdom Viridiplantae; phylum Streptophyta; class Magnoliopsida; order Malvales; family Malvaceae; genus Gossypium; species Gossypium sturtianum. The sequence goes on along the minus strand of CM046946.1, from coordinate 2,586,817 downwards.
CCGCATACATGTCTTACCTGAGTGCGATGCGACAATATGTTTAATGATTTCGAATAACACTAATATTATGTAATGTTACATTATTTAACGTGCTTCGTTGTGGTGTAACACAAGATCATCCGAGGATGGATTCGGACATGTTGGCCGATTTAATAATCCCGACGGTGAAGGCCGATCCCAAAACTACAAGCATCGCGACCTTAATTGGCAATATTCGTAGCCAATTGGGGTACACGCCCTCTTCGACGAAAGGCTTGGATAGCCAAGCGTAAAGCGTTGGAAAAGTTGCACGGTCGGTGGGGCGCTTCATATAATGAAGTGTGGCGGTGGTGTCAGTCTTTGAGAGGTATGTCCCGAGCGACTATGCACCTTGAAAGCAAGCGGCGCGTACTACAACGATCGCCCGCTCAGTGGATGCGCGGTGTTCAAGCGTCTGTTTCGGACATTTAAGCAATGCCGAGATGCTTTTACATACTGCAAGCCATTGGTACAAATTGACGGTACCTTCATGTATGGTAGATATACCCATCGGCTATTGCTAGCTGTGGCACAAGACGGCTGTGGGAGAATCCTTCCGATTGCGTTCGCAATAACACCAAGGGAGTCAGCTGATGACTGGGACTTCTTCCTATCTAGGTTAAGGAGGCATGTCTGCCCTCAACCTGACATATGCGTTATATCGGATCGGGGCCCTGGAATACTTGCGGCAATAGAACGCCAGGGAAGCATGTGGCATCGCACACACCATCGATATTGCTTGAGGCATGTTTCATCCAACTACTATGGGCAACATCGATCTAAAAGACAGAAACGGCAAGTGACCGATATGGGTATAAAATATCTATTAATATAATTTCTCCACGGTCGCGTAGGTGATTATTGGGACCTTAACGTGCCAACTGTTCGGATTTTGGAAGAACTCCTCCGGAATTACAGCCCGAATTTTGGGATCCTCGTGCGGTGTCCATTGAAACTATATTAACATTACCAAAATATTAGTTATATACATAATACTAGACACTACATACGAAATCTTCGAATTATAATAACGAAATTGAAACTTACTTGTGATTCCGACCGTTGTTCCAATAGGAGCCGTATATCCTCAAGCGAGTTAGGTATTCCAACATGACTCACTAGAATGGGACCACCTAATTAAATAACCTTTCAAACATGCAATTATACTATAAATCTACGAAAATAATTGTAAAATATAATATTAAATTTACCTCGTTATCGGTGGGAATGAATATGGTCGGTCGAGTCGAGGACATAAAAATGGAAATCGAAACCATGCCCATGATCATAGATAGTGATAGGCAACCTCCGATTTTTGCTTTACTCATTTGCGTCGCTCGCGCACATCTCCCTGGTACAACCTCGATAGCACGTCGGACCCCAACTCAATTCACCGGTGCTCTCAAAATCAACAAGTTTGAGAGCCATCTCATGTGGACGAGGTTTCTAGAGAGGTCCCAGCATCGAGATAGCCTCCAATTATCTCGAACAGTATTCTTTCTTCTTCTTGGTCGAACCCTCGTTCGAACTGCGGGAATGCGTCTCGTAACCGAGCCATATCGATCCGAGCTCCTTGAATTCTATCCGGAATGGCACCTGGCTCGTAGCATACGGCCATCCAATTGATAGATGTTGCGGACCGGTGACTACCGACCGTCCACCGGTAATCCCAACCGCAATCGCACATCTTCTAGGGTGATGGTACACTCTCGCATGGCGGATGGAAAGTGTGCGTCTCGGGTCTCCACCTCTCTATCAACGCTACCGATCAAAGCGGCTCCAACTTGAACCCCGCCTATCGTGGCCACGTGCCAAAAACCCGCTTCCCGCAGTAATTTCTCGATCAACGGCGATGGGGACCGGGCATGTTGCGAATATAACATTCCAACACCCGATCTACATGATCGTTTAAAAAATATAAAATTAAAAATTAATTAAAATTACATAATTGAAAAAATTTAATAATATTAAAAATTAAAAATTAAAACTTATCATATTCATTTGCTCGATGGAGATGTGCTTGTTGTCTAAGGCGAAGTAATTCCCTACCATTGTAATCCGATAAAAATTTTAAAATTTTCCAAAAAATATATATTTTAAAAAAAATTATAATGGGCTCTTTCGTAAATAGTAAAGGATTATTTTGAAATTTTAGCGTAAATTTCAAGGACTTTGAGAGAAAATTGAGAGAATATTGAGAGAAAATTGAGAAATGATTGAGAAAGGATTGAAATGTGAAAAAAATAAAGGGTTGGGGGTTTTTATACTCTTTTTTTTTACCGTTGGGGGCCCAACGGTCAAAAAAAAATTGTTTTTCCCCAAAAAACGCGCTGACGTGGCCGCGTTTTTAGGAAAAGTGGTACATTCCGGTAAATTTTTCTGAAAGTGATATTTTTCGGTAATTTTTTTTTATATATATATAGGAGCTTTGCCCTTGTTTTAGAGATTAAAGAGTTACCTTGTGATAATAATAATAATAATAATAATAATAATATAATAATAATAATAATAATAAAGTAAGAATATATTCTGTACAGATATTGGTGAATTAGGATAGATTCACCCTAACTTTCCTATTAAAGAACCTGTCTAAACCATTACTTTTATGCCAATTGTACTTGGAATTGCCACCTGGCATTAAAATCCACCTTGAAAAGTTCATCTTAATCTTTATGCATTTACATCTGAATATTTGTTGATTTATTTAATTTTAAATTTAGATTTTTTATATGTTAAGGATAATAAAATTAAAAAATTAAAAATTTCATTAATTTTTAAAATTTATTTTAAAAAAATTATATTAATACAAAATTAATTTTAAAATTATACGTAATAATACACATTCGAATAACCATAATCAAAATGATTGAACTAATAATCGGAAATTTTTATTAAGGGCAAGAAAAAATATAAATTGTTGGGGATGCCAAACCTAAACATTTTATACTAAAAAAGTTAAATTAAATTACTAATTTTTAAGAGGGTCAAAAATTGTAATATAACCATTTTGTTTAATTATGTTTAAAATATTATCCCAATTTTTTTTTTAAAGAAACTATTATCCAATTAAAATAGTCTAATTTTGGGTTATTCATTTGATGTCGGCATAGGTATATTTGGTAATCAATATGTTCATCATTAATGCCATTTAAATGATAGAATGATGCCCTCAAAATTCTAACTTTGAACATCATTATCATAATTTTTTTCTTTGTTCCACATTGCTTAATAATTTTAGATTTGACATCAAAATATATATGATTTGATATACGTGATATATTTTCAATTTTAACATTTTTTTTTATATTCTTTACTGGTTCGTGATTACCTCCTTCAATAATGGAGAAATAATTGTATCAAACTGTGATTCTTCTATTGGAAAGGAATAAAAATGACGTAAAATCACAGTTTCATACAATCCCATCTCTTCGACAATGTTGTCTCTAATGTTTGAACCTGAATCATCCTTTTGGAAGTGCAATGTGTCTTACTATTACACCCAACCGCTTGTTAGTTTAATTTTAACATTTTAGCACAAACCAATAGTATTAGCCAATAAGATAATAATTATAGTTTGAATTTGAGTATTATTATGCGTAAATATTATAGGTGTATTTTTTAAATTATTCTGAGATTAGTTAAAATGGGATAATTTCTCTTTCAGTCCCTTTTATAAATTTAGACTTCAATTTTAATCTTTTTGGACATCGACCCCGTGATACAAATTTTTAGCTTTGCACTTGATGTATAGACTCTGTCTAAATGCATATTAATTTTTAATTGATTCTAATTTTAATTTATTAAAATAATTTAAAACTCCTTAAAAAATAACATTATCCAAAAAAAGGGGTAAATTATAATAGAAGTTGCTTAACTACAGTTTTTTTCTTTTTTAATCATCTAACTATGAAAAATTACAAAATGATCATTCAACTATTTAATTTTATCTTTTTTATCATCAATTGATTAACGTAAAAATGAAAACACCTAAAAGTCCAAGATAATTAAATAACCAATTGAATGATAAAAAATAAAATTAAATAATTAAATGATTATTTTATAATTTTTTATAATTAAATGAATACTAATATAATTTATAGAAAAACACTCCCTCTATAACAGTAATAACCACCACCGCCAAAGGCACAATGATTCTGTAACACTTACCATAAACTAACACGTGAACAAAATAGTGGACCAAAACCAAAAATCATCTCTAATGGTATAAGGGTCGTGGCAAACCAATTTGCTGCCACGTATAACCATTCTTATTCCTGGGTAAACTACACCTAAATTTAACTAAACTGTTAATAAATTTATCTTTTGGTCACTTAATTTAAAAAAGTTACAAAATGGTTACAGAACTATTCAAAAATTTTCATTTAAGTTATTAAACTATTCAAAAGTTTTTATTTAAGTCATTGAACTATTAAGTTTTTTTAAAGTTCGACTAGCGAGTTACAAACTACGATTTGATGATCAATACGGTAGATTAGTATGAGTTTGGCTCCACTCCATTACTTTTACATCCATTAATATCCAATGCATATTCTTTTAATAGATGAGTCCTATACATTTGAATGGTGATTATTACTGTACTGGATATTAATGTATGAAAAAGTAACAGAGTAGATCTTAAACCAATCAGTACCCATCGCCGAGTAGAAGAACATATTTTAGATCTAAGTCGATTTGATAGTCAATATCAAAGATCAGAGATGAAAACCATTTGGATTTTGATTCGTTGATCTGTGACATTCAAACTTGTTTCATGAAAAAACAATTGACTTGTAAAAGAGAAAATGGAAGAAGAGCTTTCAATTGATATAAGTGGCGCGAACGGAAAAGGCCATATAACAACGATTTTAACAAATCCAATGACTTAAATGAAAACTTTCGAATAATTCAATTTTCATTTTGTAACTTTTTAAAGTTTAATAACTAAAACATAAAATTACTAATCACCTAGTTTACTTAAAATAATAGACATCAATATTCTCAAATTACTTGCCTTGGAGTAAAACTTTAAGACAAAGTAAATGTAAGAAAAATTTAATATTTATTTTTAAATCAAACTCTAATATTTACCATTTAATATTCTTTTCATAAAACAACTTTGAATGTGACGATTTGTGAACCAAAATCGAAATATATGTCTTCTCCAATTTTTGAAACTAGCCGTCACATCAACTTGGATTTAAAGTATGTTCTACTTGTTGATGGGTACTGATCCACCGTATCGATTGTTAAATCGTCGCTTAGAGCTTGCTGGCCGGAGTTAAAAAAAACTTAACCACTCATTGACTTAAATGAAAACTTTAGAATAGTTCAACGACTTGAATGAAAATTTTCAAACAGTTCAATGACTATTTTATAACTTTTTGAATTTGAGTGATCAAAACGTAAACTTACTAATAGTTTAGTAACCTTATGTGTAATTCACCCTATTAAAAAAATAGGCATAATGATTTATTTGGCCCTCAAGCTTTACAAAAAAAAATCATTTTAGCCCTCTATTTAATTTTTCGTCTCTTTTAGCCCTTAAACTTACATTTTTTGTCAAATCACCCAAAAATTGATGAAAAAGTTACTACTTGTTAACTTTATTGATATATCATCCAGGTCGCAGTCCACGTGTATGCCACATGAGTAATTAATTAATTTAAAAAAATTAAAGTATAAAAAATATTTTAAAGATATTTTTATAGTTTTTTAATACTTTAAATACTTTTATTTTTTTATTTTTTTTATTTTAAAAAATAATTAATTGTCGATATGGTATCCACATGACAACCTATTGGTATAAGCAAAGTTAATAAACATTAACTTTTTTTATCTATTTTGAGTGATTTGATAAATAAAGCAAATTTAAGAGCTAAAAAAGACACAAAAAAAACCGAAATGAAGAGCTAAAATGAATTTTTTTATAAAGTTAAATTGCCAAATAAGTCCTTATGCCTAAACAATAACTTTGTCAATTACACCATAAAGTGATTTTTTTTCCCTCTAAGGGTAAAAGTACCATGTAAGCCATTGTATTAGGAGTTTGGATTATATTTTACCCTCTCTACTAAAAAAATTAAGAAATTAGTCCCTATATGATAAATCAAAGAGCAAACTGGTCTTTTTGTTAAAAAATTCATCCATTTTCACTTTTAAAAATTGGCCCTTGTACGTCAGCATAAGGTACATGTGACATGCCACATATAATTGTCTGGTTATTTTGTCAGTCACGCTAATTTTTAATAGTAGAAATGAATAAAAATTTTAATATGAAAAACTAATTTTCTCTTTGATCTGACGCACAAAGATTAATTTACTTATTTTTTGAATAAGGGACTAAAATGCAATTTGACTTAATGTGCAGAGCCTCCATAGTAATTTTACCCTTAAGAAGCTTCTCTCTCTCTTTTCTTTTGTCTTTTTATTTTGTCCTTTCTCCCTCCCCTTATATACTACTATAGGGGAGGAATGTGGAGCCCAAAACTGGACCTTTGCTTAGCTGGCTTCAAGCTCTCCAATGTTGGTCTTCCATGCGTCATTGTCTGCTGAAGAATTAGAGGGAGAAAAACAAAGAGAAAAACAGATAGCAAAAAAAAAAAAAGAAGAAGAGCAAAACAAAGTGACAAAAGGAAGGGTTTTTATAAGTTGTTGAGTCCCCAAACCATAATCTTTCACATGAACAAAAACTCATCCATTTCATTTACCAAATCAAAAACCAAAATCCCAAACTTTTTTTTACTTCTTCTTTTGTACCCTTTGTTTTGATTGATCTATAGATCTACAAATTCTAATTTGAGATGATGGTTCCAGATCCTTCTTTGCAAAATAGTCTAACAAAAAGGTAAGCTTTTTTGTATTTTATGTCCATTAATGTGTGTAAAAAGGGATTATAAAGAACTGGGTTTTGTTTAAAGTCTCTCAATGTGAAACATGAGACCTTCTGGATATTCTAATGGCTGACCCAAAAAAAAGTGAGCTTTGACCAATTCCTTTTAAAAAAAAAAATACCCCTTTGTCTTTTGTTGATTTTTTCAGCTTATGGAGCTGTTAAAGTTATGACTTTTTTCATTTTTAAGCTCAATGTTGGCTTCTTATACATCATTGATTGATCTGCTAGTTATTGCTTATATATATATATATATAGTTATATTCAACTGTATATTTTCCTTTTTGAATTGATGCTGGTAACTGTATTTTACATTTCAGTGTTGTTTTGACCTCTTTGATGTTCTTGTAGTGATCCATTATTGTGTTGAGAAAGCAAATAGGAGGATTGGGTTGGGGTTTGTCTCGGCTTGGTTTTATTCAGTGATTGTTTAAATGAGATGGTTTGGAGGGTTTTTTGGATGAGATGAGGGATGTTATCAAGGTTGATGAACTTATTGAAGGCCTGTTTTTGGCCGAGATCAGATCGATTCATTCACAAAAATGCGGATACCGGAGGCCATCAAGATGGGCTATTGTGGTACAAAGACACGGGACAGCATGTTAACGGTGAGTTCTCGATGGCGGTGGTTCAAGCCAACAATTTACTTGAAGATCAAAGCCAGCTCGAGTCCGGTTGTTTGAGCACACACGAGTCAGGTCCCTATGGCACTTTCGTTGGCGTATATGACGGTCATGGGGGACCGGAGACTTCACGCTACGTCAACGATCATCTCTTTCAACATCTCAAGCGTAAGACGCCTTGTACTTACTAATTAGGAAAGTAGGCGAAAGGAATTAGTTCGGTTAGCTTGTTAGATGTTTGTTATTCTGATATGTTTGTTATGTTTCAGGGTTCACTTATGAGCAACAGTCAATGTCGGTTGATGTAATACGAAAAGCATATCAAGCAACGGAAGAGGGTTTTTCGTCTCTCGTTGCTAGACAATGGCCTATGACACCACAACTCGCGGCTGTTGGATCATGTTGCCTGGTCGGTGTTGTCTGTGGCACGAACCTTTATGTCGCCAACCTTGGTGATTCACGTGCTGTTTTGGGGAGAGCCATAAAGGAAACCGAAGAGTATCTAGCCATTCAGTTGTCAGCTGAGCATAACGCTTGCATAGAGTCTGTAAGGCAGGAGCTGCAGTTGTTGCACCCCGATGACTCGCAAATTGTTGTTTTGAAGCACAATGTATGGCGTGTAAAAGGTCTCATACAGGTAAATTTGTCACTATGCAAATAACTTTGAGAGCTCGAAGCAGTTCTTGTCCTAGTTAAGCACTATATAAAAGCATGCTGTTAATGAAAATAAACCGGGTCTTTAGAATTTTGGACCAGAAATATGATTATATGACTAAATTCCGAAGGCGCTAATAAGCTTCGTGTATGAATATCCTAACGCGCTCGGTTTTATTGCTGTCTTTTGATTCGCATGGTCATAGTGGCTTTGAAAGATGGTCGGAGCCACCCCTTGTTTCGATGATTGATATTTGTACTTCCTATGTTTCCGAACTTCAGATTAGGAATCTATATCTTGGCTATTACGAAATCCAACAGGACACATTTGAACCCAATTAAGTGATGACAAGGTTTCCGATGCTTGGTCAAATCTTTCGAGAAGCTAAATATGAGATCTTTATAAATATCGTAAACTGTTGCTGCTGCCATATGGTCATCTGTGTAGAATTTCCTTGCTATGTTTAATCGAAAGAGTTGTCGATCATTACAGATTTCCCGATCCATTGGCGATGTATATTTGAAGAAGCCCGAGTTCAACAGGGAGCCTTTATATCCCAAGTTTCGACTCCGCGAACCTTTTAAAAAGCCAATATTGAGTGCAGACCCGTCTATATCAGTGCACAAGCTGCTACCACACGATAAATTCGCGATCTTTGCATCCGATGGGCTCTGGGAGCACTTAACCAATCAAGAAGCCGTTGACATAGTTCAAAAGCATTCACGAACCGTAAGTTTAAGCCTTAAATCACGTGCATTCACATATAAAAAGCGTTGCATATGCAATTTAAGTTCCGTTTTTGGACTTTTCATGCAGGGAAGTGCAAGGAGGCTCGTAAAAACAGCTCTACAAGAAGCAGCAAAAAAGAGAGAAATGCGATTTTCCGACTTGAAGAAGATAGACCGTGGCGTACGTCGGCATTTCCACGATGACATCACGGTAATCGTGCTGTTCCTTGACTCGAACCTCATCAGCAAGGCTAGCTCCGTGAAGGGTCCAAACATATCGGTTAGAGGGGGCGGAATTAACTTCCCTTCTAATACATTAGCTCCTTGTACTACACCAACCGAAACTACTGGATAACAAAACCGAGAGCCTGCAATTTAACTGCAAACTATATATATCTTGTAGTGAAACATGTTCTTTTTTAACACTTCTGCAATTAGGTATCGAAATTGTAAGTACAACTATCTGGTGCTTGAGCTTTTAATGGCTTTTTTTTTTTTACCTTTTTTTACGAATATATTTGTATCGGATACATATTTATATGTAATAATCTCTATTATATTTAACTAAAACAGCTTGATGAAACATAAAAAAAACATAATAACATGTGTTTTTTATTACATTACTGGTAAGGAGAACGAAGATCATAAAGATCAGGGTTCATGGTGAATTTGAGCCATCTTTTTCTCTCCGAATACCTTAAACATGGCTCAAGAGCAAGTCCTATCATCACTGCCACCATGCTAACCACCATGACTTTAAAAGATGCAATGGCTAAAACCACGAGGATCAACAATGTTGGTGGGATACACATTAAAATCGCCCCAGCTGTCCCGACCGGGATCTTGTACGGTCTCGATTCTGCAGGACGATCTACTCTTAGCTTCACGAACGCTATGAACTCCATGATCATCCCGAAACAATACAAAAAGTTCTCCGCTGCTATAATCTCTTGGAAGCTCAACCAAGACAAGAGTATGACACCGGATGCCGAGAATAAAATCCCGACCAAAGGGGTTCCGTAACGGGACCTTTTAGCAAAAAGTTCAGGAAGCATCCCCCTAGATGCCATTCCCTCGAGCTGGAACGAGTCACTACTCATCTCGGCGAGGAACATTCCCATGTTGGATAAAGCAGCTGCCGCTTGAACCCATGTTAACAACCAAACACCTCCAAGCATTTTAGCAATGTTGGAGAAATACCCGTCGGTCCAAAGCTCGCGGTTGAGTGGAACCGCGCCGGTACCGATCAAAAGCGGGAAAAAGTACCCGAAAACAACTAACATTAGAGCATAAAAAAGACCTTTAGGAAGGGTTTTACTTGGGTTTTCAACTTCACCTGTAAGTGTACTAATGGAGTCCCAATAATTCAAGTTCCAAAACAGGGTATTTAAATATAAAGTCCAATCTATCTTATCAAGGTCCATAATGAACCAAGTTGCAGGGTTCAATCGAGGAATAGCTATAAACCCCATGAAAATGAAGGGTAAAAGTGAAAATACCCCAAGAAATATAGCTACCCATCCTACAATAGTTAACCCTCTATAGCTCATATAAGTGAGCACCACCGTTAAAACCAACACCGCCACCGTCCTCGGCAGACCATTTTCCAAGGCGGGGATCGCCGATTTGAGGTAATCAAGGAATAAAACTGGATATAAAGCATTATCAATGACACCACTTAACCATTTCATCCATCCTTGTTGGAAACCCCAATAAGGTCCCAAAGCTGATGAGACCCACACGACGTAGCCGCCGTTCTCCGGGAACATTGTGCCTAACTCCGCCGTGATCAACGCCTCCGGGACACTCCATACGAATGGAACTAATAAGAATCCAAGAAGGGCTAAGAGAGGACCAGCTGCTTTAACACTGTCTTCAACACCAAAAGGTCCACCGGAGACTTCATAAAAGATTAAGAAAACAAGGGGTATGACGGAAACCTTTTGATATTTTTCTGACTTCGGGGAAGATGGTTGTTCACCCAATTCGACATAGTCGGCAGCGGCGGCCTCGCCGCTGCTTGGATCCACCATTTCAGCCAGGGTTCGTTTTGATAACAACAAGCTTCTCTGTTTCTGCAAAATCAAAACATTCAAATCTAAAACAAAAAAAAAGGGTACCTTTATGAAATTAAAAAATAACCCAAAGCGTAAAAACAATGAAACTAACCATGTACGAGGAAGAAGAGGCTTCAATTGCATTGCAATGTTTTTTTCTTTCTGGGGAAATGATAATTGATAAGAGATTAAGGCAAAGCAACAAGGGACGTGTCGGCACGAGAGAAAACGTGATAAGAATGACAAAGCTTGTAACGTGTCTTCGTCTCTTTGATCGTGTCTTTTACGATCCGTACGAGAAATAAGAACTGGGTTAATCAGATCTCGATAAAAGGGAGTCTGGGTTTTGAAGGATCTGATCTGATCCGACAGTTTTTCTGCTTATGTTTAAATAAAATAACTACATAATATTTGTTTAAAGAACATTCTTCTGTGATAGAATTTTTTGCATGGTGGTTTAGATTATGGATTTCCCCTTAAAATGAGCAAATCACTGTTTAATTTGCCATTTCCGAGAAGATGGGATTTGCTAATGAAGATTAAGAAACGAAATAAACCAATTTTCTTTGGGTTTACATTCATGGATTTAGAATTGGGATTTTAAGTTTTGAATAACGGTTTATAATTTTTTTTAAAGAAATTGGGTTATTTCAGAACCGTTGGGTCAATTTTAGAAATGTCTATGGGTCGGGTCAGTTCGATTTCAAAAACAATTTTAAGCTCAAGCTGATTCTTAAAACGTCAGTTTTATTGTTAAAAATTTAATAAAATATTAAAAATATAATTTTAGTTGATATTTATATAGTTTTATAATTTAAATTTAATTTTTTAAATATTTTTTATTATTTATATTGAATTCTGGCTCGACCTGGCTCGAGATGCAAAAATACTTATCCAAGTCCGACCCAAGAAGGGTCAAGCCTATTGGGCCTAGTGGCAGGGGCGAAGCCAGAACAAATTTTTAGAGGGGGCCGGATGAAATTTTAATTTTAATTTTTTATAGTTTATATCTTTATAATTTGTAAAGGATTAAATCGAATTTTTATGATTTTAGGGGGGCCAAAGTGTAATTTTACCTTTACTAATTTAAAATTTTTAAAAAATTTTAAGGGCCTAAATAGCAATTTTACATTTTAGGGGGGACCGGGGCCCATGCCAGCCCCCTGGCTTCGCCCCTGCCTAGTGGGTTACCCGATCTATAGACAGGTCTAGTTGATTTTACGTAATATTGCTTGAATCGAATTAAATTGGCCAGTCAAACTTGGTAGGTTGAGAATCAACTAAGGTATTAGGGAACCAATTGAACCAATCGATTGAACATGTTGAACTGAATTTTTATTTTTATTTTTGAAATTTTAATAAAAATTTTAATCAGGCCAACAAATCGGTGAGCTCATTGGTTCGACCACCGGTCCAATTTTAAAAATATTGGTTTTAGATAGGATCAATCCGAATTGAATTAATTTAAAATTAAAAATAAATTAGACTAGAAATCCTATCACATGCATATGCATGTGGAAACCACATATTTAGAACGCAGATTTGTGTTTTAAAATAACATATAATAAACAATGAAACATATGCATATTTTTATTGTTTTTTTAAAGTGAAAAGTCTAAAATACTCTCGAATAATATTACTTATTTTAATTACAAAAGGGCATTATCGTAATTTCTTAACCGAGTTGGTGCCCGATTGATTTATGACACCAACTTAGTTAGGAGTTCAAATAATAGTATAGATATACAATTGATGGAGATAATAAATTGTGCATATTAAAATAAAAATATATAAGGCACATTAGAATGAAACTTTGGTTGAGTGGTAAATTTTACAGTTTAATAATCTAATTAATGCGGGTTTAAACCCCATTATATGTATATTTTTATTAAAATGATAAGAAAAAAACACCCTCAAATAATATAACTTATTTTAATTATTGAAGGGTATTTCAATAATTTTTCTAACCAAGCTGGTTACTCGATTGAGGGTGACATTGTAGCATCCTCAAAAACCCTTGAGTCGGGAATAGTACTAACATGAGATGACACATGTATTAAGGAAACTTTTATTTTCTTCCATTTGAGTCCTTTTCCACCATTGTTAACCAAATCAAGCTTGAAACCTTCAAATTTTATTAGAGAATGGAAAAATTTTAAAAACATAAAAGAAAAAAATTAAATTGTTCAAAATGAAAAAAATATAGAGATCAATTGTAGAATTTAATCTAAAATTTTCGTTTGAAATGATGATTTGACGTATCACGTCAGCTTATCGTTACACCATTGACGGGAATTAACACGATAACGTAAGTAACTAAAACGTAACATTTCAAACATAAGTGATTAAAACGTAACCCGAGACAAACAAAAGTGACTCTTTTGATAATTTATCCTATTTTTAAACAATAAAACGAGTCAAACTCGACCCAAAATAAACCAATTGATGAGATCAAATATAACTCTTAATCCATGAATACCTCTATCCACCCGAAATTATACATATGAGACAAATTTACTTCAATATTTATGGGTTGCTTCCTTTGAATAAGGAAGAATAAAACATTTTAAAATATAATTTTGATATTGACATTAAACAATGCCCACCTTGAAAATCCATTTAGAGGGAGTGGAGTATGTTTCTAGCAAATTTTGAAGATAACCCCTTTTCCATGAATTGATAAAACATAAATGTGGACCCTAATTGTCTACTCCCTTCCTTGGAATGTTTAAGCTTTGTTGAGTAGAATTCAAAAAAAAAAAAAAAAGTCAATCATGGGTTCGAGTTTTATCATGTAAGAGTATTTATTTAGATTTATTTTTGTTTAGATTTGAATATATTTTGTTTATCAATCTGATAGCGTATTGTAATTTTGATTATGATTGTAACTATTTGAATGTATTGGCTGTGATTATATTTTATCATTCACGATTTGATCTCTAAATTATACTCGTTTTTCCACTTTGGTATTTAAATATTTTTTATCCCACTTTGACACTTGAATTATCATTTTTGTCTTAGTTTACTCGAAAAAAAAATCATTTAGGCTTTCTTCTTTTGAAAGGAATAGTGCTGAATTTGCTTACTTTTAAAATATATTATTTAATAAGTTTAGAATTTTTTTTTTTGAATAATCTTCTGATCATATCTATTTTTTTGACATAATGCCTAGAATTACCCATAATCCCTCCCCAACCCATAAATAAGAGGATAATGTGCTGTAGCGCACTCGAATTCACGTCCTCCTGCATTGATAACAATGCTCATACCAATCGAGATAAGACTCAATCAATCAATTAGAATCTAAGAACTTTTAAAACCCTTAACTTATTTCGAAATCAATACCTGTTTTAAAAATAATTTCTTTGAGAGATTTCCTAAAGTTATTTATTATATAGGGTTTGATAAAAAGAATCCAATATTTGTCATTGGTGAAAATTTTGGTAGGACGAAACATTGGTACATTGTTTGTATGTATTTTAATTTTGGTTAAAATATATCATATAAGTTTCTGTACTCTTTATAAATTTAGAATTTAATTTTTATTTATTTCTAAGAATTCAGTCTCTCTACTTTTTATATTTCAAAATTTAAGCTCAATTGTTAACTTTTTTTTAAAGTTATTTTATTAAATTTAGGTTCATTACAATGTCTTTTTTTTAGTTACATTGTTGCAAAGTGAGTATTAACTATTGGATTTGAATTTTAAAAAAAAAAAAAAAAGTGAAAGGACCAAATTCCTAAAAATAAAAAGTATAGAGACTAAATTCTAAATTTGTGAAGAGTACGAAAACCTATGATATATATGTACTTCAAATGAGATAGCATCATCCTTAAAAATGTTGCTTGGGAATAGTTTAAAGTGTTGTATTTTTATATAAAATCAGTAAAAACTCAATTAAAGTAAGTGTGAGATTTGAACTTATCGCATAATGAGTTTTAAACATTTAATTTTACTATTTTAATTTCTTTTTAAAAAACATTTATCATTTAAAAAAAATCTTTTAATAAATATATTTATTATATAATTTTTATTTCAATTACACTGTGAGTGTCTTTTTAATTTTGAGGAAATGACTAAAATATCATAATTTTTACAAAATAAATTATATTTTTTAAAGGTGGTTTTTTGTCTTTTATATTTTTATATAAAACCAAGAAAAGAAGCCCACACATGAGATTTCAACATAAGAAACTATTGTTTTTAAATATTAAATATTAACATTTTAATCAAAGTTTTATTTTGATTTTACAATAAAATTTCAATAAATATACTTCTACATATTTTTTTAACCTATATATATCATTAATATGTCATTATTAGACTTGATCATAGTCCGGACTGAATTAAAATTTTTAGGCTCGGGTCAGGTCTGAAAAATGAGCCTAAAATTTTGCCCAACTTCAGCCTAGATTAAAAATGTTAAACCCGACCCGACACGCCCATATTAATTTTTTTAGATTAAAAAATATAATAAATTAAATACACTAAAAAAATTTAAAAAAAATCTTTATACTTAAATAACACTAAGATAAGTGCAACTTAAAAAGCAAATGTTTATAAAATAGTAACAAAATTAACAATATTACAAGAGTTATACAATCTAAACAATAACAACAAAATAGCAGCAAAATAACAATATAACAACAACAAAACAACAGGAAATAAAAATTTTGGCTTATTCGGGTCGGGCCAGGCCAGGCTCGGGCAAAAAAAATCCTACCCGAGGCCTAGCCCATTTAGAAAACAAACCTTACTCTTTTTTTTTGTCTAAACCCATTTTTCGTACCTAGATTTTTTTCCAAACCCTCCCACTTTTTGAACGAATCTTCAGACATGGACGGATGACCCGACTCATGATCGAGACTAGCCATGATCTACCTATTAGTGTTTGATATCTAAATAAGGTTTTGTCTACGGGTAGTTTGGATAGACAGTGGGGTGCAGTGTGGTACATTTAGATTACTTTTTGTCTCTCACCGTCACTGCTGTTTTTACATTAACAACAAGTAAACACACCGTCTATCCAAACCCATCTAAATCTGAAATCGATTCAAGCTGACCTAAATGGGAGAAACTTATTGGTTGGGTCTTGGCCCTTTGATTAAATGCTACAATCCCAAATTTAATCCATGCTAAATATTAGTAATTCAACTTAATCTCTTCTAATTTCTTTGTTAAATGAAAAAATATATATACTATTTTAATTCCTCTTTGTTTGCTTTCCAAGGCTGTTTTTTTTTTCATTCACGAATTTAAATTTAAAATTTTTAAAAAAATCGAATTTCTTATTATCCAGTAAATATATAATTTAAAAAAAAATCAAAACAGTTGAAGCTAAACTCAGTCAACCAAAACATGAATTATCCATGCATATTTTTTCCATTTAAATATCCTTCAGTTGATAAACAGTTGAGATCTACATATCTATGGGATGAGTTTATCCTTTTAATTTATTTAAAAATAAAAAAAATTAAAAAATAAAATAGAATCTTATTTAGTTACTGCCATTTTCGGTGACTGGTACGTTTGACAAACGCTTCAATCTGGAGCGTGGGAATTACCCTTCATTCTTCCTCCTATATTTCTTAAAATTTCTGTTCTCATTTTCTTTCGCCATTTTCCATTCCCAGAAAATTCAGAAAAAGAATTTTTTTTTTCTTCTTCCATTCATGGATACTAAAAATCCCATTATTGAAAACACCACAACAAATCATATAACCAAAGGAGCCAATCAAAATCTTGATCATGATCACCATCCTTCGATAAACTCGAGGTCATCAGCTTTTTTGTTACACAACGGTTTAAGTTCATCTCAGTTTTCTGACGTAGAGATGATGACTTCTTACACGAGCTTGAAAGAGTTGTTGCCTGCATCGTCTCCGACGATCATTTCTCCGACGACGTCGACGGTACATAATTCGAGTTGGAATGAAATTCCCATCAAGAATCCACTCGTTAAGCAAGCCGCGTTGGCTTATTTGCAGCCTATGGAGAGTTTGCCGCCAGCCGGAGAAAAGGGTTTTTTCGAGAGGGTTAAGGAAAACTGTAGCAGTGAATGTGGGTGTGTTTCGTGGATGTTCGATGTTGTTTTGAAAAACGCAAAAAAGATGTTCTGGCCAATAAGGGAAGTCTCCACCAGTGCCGATTACGTTGATGATAATTATTACGATGATAAAGAGAAAGTTGACTGAAATAGTAAGTTCAGATTTTCAGCTATGGACAGTGGTTTAATTTGTAAATACAGATTTTTTTTTTGTTACAACTTTCCAACAGTTACAACTTGATCTCCGGAGAATTATTTTGTTATTTTGTTGTAAAGTTGATATACATTTTGTTTTTTTTATTATTATTATAAAAAACATTGCATTTTGTCATTTTCTTGAGAAAATCTGGTTGTTTGGTCATACTTTATTAATTGTTTGGTCAATTAGTAATATTTTTGTGGTTAAAATTTGATTATAAAAATTCGGGTATTTATTGGAGACAAATGTATTTTGATCACATATTTGATATATATCAAGGAGCTTTACATATTTGTTTGTCAACGATTTGTTTTTGGTTGGTGGAAAGTGGAAATTTGCTTTTAGTTTGTATTTTTTTTATGTTAATCTAAATATTGGTTTAGATTAGATTGATGGGTAATTAGTTCTATATTAGTTCAGATAAAAGGGTTAGATTGATTTTGGTACGAACAGTTCGAGATCAGAGTTAAATTACAAATCGAAATTGGTCAAAATGAACAGTGTGTTTGTTTATTTTTATTTATTCATATTTGGTTTTATATTTGAAATTTTTATTTGCATTTGTTTATTTAAAATTATATATATTATATTTGTTTGTTTAATATTCGTTACTTAAATTGTGTATTGGGATTAAGGGAATGTGTTGTGAATATTGGGTGCATTTTGTGGTATTCGCATTGCTTTAGCTAGTGAAAAGAAAGTTGACTAAAATAGTAATTTTAAATTTTGTAGTGGTTCAATTTTAAATATGAAAATTAATTTTAATTCGGATAAAATTAAAGTGATTTTACATCATAATTTTTTTTCTGATATAATAGAAATATTAAATCTATTCAAATGTTGAATATAAATATGAAATAGAAAGAAATATGTTGGGATCACATATCTGAAAAATGTCAGTGTCACAATAATTGAAGATATTTAGCCTTTGATTGGATGTTTTATTACCATAAATTTTCTGGCGCTTTTTTTCTATTTTGGAAACTTCGAGGAGCTTATATTTGTCTGTCAAACAACATTTGTGTCGTCAATACTCCTTTTGTCTGTTTTCTTTATGGTCGGTGGAAAATGCTACTTTTAGTTAATTTCAATGTTGATAAAACTAAAATAGAAGATGAGATGTGAATTAATTCTCAAATTTAATTGGTATTGGTATTATTGTCAATATAGGAGGACATGAGTTCAAGTGTATTTTTCTCTTATTTTAAAATTAAGGAGGAACTATAAATAGTTTTAAACATTGTATCAGAAAAAAATAGAAGGTGAGATTGATCAAATTAAAAATGTATTAGCTCGTTATTTAGTTCTAATCAGTGAAATAACGAAATCTATAAAAATAATTCAATAGGCCCTGGAAGGAATTCCTGGTGGTTCCTATGAGAATTTAGAAATCCAATGCTTTGATTTTGAATATCGATTCATTAGTAAAAAACCTTCTCCCACATTTGAATTACCGAGACAAGAACTTTATGCGAGAACGGAAGCCCCAAAGGGAGAATTAGAAATTTTTCTGATAGAGGATCAAAGCAGTTTTCCTTGGAGATGAAAAATTCGCCCGCCGAGTTTTATCAATTTGCAAATTCTTCCTCAATTAGTTAAAAGAATGAAATTGACTGATATTATGACTATACTAGGTAGCATAGATATCATTATGGGAGAAGTAGATCGTTGAAATCTTTAAAAGAGGTCTATAAGATCATATGGATGTTGGTACCTATTTTGACTTTTGTATTGAGAATCACATTAGGTGTACTAATAATTGTATGGTTAGAAAGAGATACAACAACGTATTGGGCCTGAATACGCCGGTCCTTTAGGCATTCTTCAAACGCTAACAGATGGAACAAAACTGCTTTTCAAAGAAAATATTCAAAATTGAAGTAGAACTAAGCTGAGATCGGATTTATTTATGTTTTTAGCTCAAATTAACTTAAACCACCAGCTTAATTCAACTCAAAACACCAAAAAAGTTTTAAAAATGAGAAAAAAACTAACCTAAACCTGGGTACTGAGGGGTCTAAAGCAGCAAAATTAAGACAACTAAAGAAGGCTATAGTCAACTTTGTTAATGTTCTAAATTTTAATTGAAGTTGAAATGTATAATTAGCTATAGTCAACTTTGTTAATGTTCTAAATTTTAATTGAAGTTGAAATGTATAATTAAAGTTCATGTCCTTACTGTTATTTATTTATATTTATAAAAAAATTACTTTTTATTATTGGACCAATCAATAGATCTGATTGAACCAATAATTTAAGTGATTTGATCTCTTACTTTCGTATTTAATATGTGCTAAAAAATGTAGATATATATCAATACATTGAATAATCTCCCTATCATATATATATATATATATACACTCATATATGATATTCATACCATTTTCTGGCCGAATTTGATAAAAATTGTTGATCTAAAAAAAATATTTAAAGTTTTAAACTGATTTCTAGGATATTTAAGGACATAGGTCGATTTTGAAAAGAAAAACAAAAAACATGTCTTGCAAGAAGCTGCTGAAAACGCGTCCCGTAAGACACATTATACAAGGCGTGTTTTCTAACTTTTTGACACATCAATTCCTTTGGTTAGATGATTAAATATTAGTGATTTTATCTTTGAGTCTTAAACTCGATTCTTTAATTTTAGTTTATTTGACATAAATGGAGAAAATATATAATAGCAAAATTTACCATACTCATAATAAAAATAGAGAAAATAAATATTTAACATAATGATAAATATCATTTTTATCAAAAATATATTTTTTATTATATAATTGGAAATAATCATTTGATTTTATAAATAAAAGAGTTATCAATTAAAAACATGAATTAAAAAAGAAAAAGCTTGAATCAAGCTAAAATAAAAAAATAAAAAAGTACATAGAAGAGGAATTGAAGCTGAAATAAAATCACTATTAATTGACCATCTAACCAGAAGAGCTAATATGTTAAAAATAGTAATTAAAAATAAAAGTAAAGCTTGAAACAAATCGAACCCAAGACTCAAAGATAAAACCATTAACATTTAACCATTTGACCAAAGGAGATGATGCATCAAAAAGTCAGAAAGCACGCCCTGTAGGACACGTTTTCACTTCTCTTTCCAAAATCGATCTATTTCCCTAAATATCCCAGAAATCGGCCCAAAACCCTAATTTTTTTAAACATTTTTATTAAACTGGCCACCATTTTCTATCATTTTCAAGGACAAAGTGAGTGTTCTCCCAAATCCATTACATAAACCATAATGATTTTGTTCCATGAAAAAACATCTTAAAGAACAAAAGAGAGAAACTTAAATATAGAGAGTGGGTATAAAAATTTGTGAAACCCCACTTGTTTAAAGCCCCTATGTTTATTTACAATTACTAAGCATGGTTACTTGCCATAGCATGAATGCATACGATCATTTAACTAAACAAGTCTCCGGGACCAGAGGCATTACCTCCATCAGAAGAAGCATTACTATTGGCATTGAATTCCAATAAATATTCTAGAAATTCTCGGCCTGCTATTGATTCGTTAAATCCTGGGCTAGCCTGCATTTGCAGCATGTGCAACATCATCTCTCGAGGCGTGATTAATCCGTACGCCCAGCCCCCAGGTTTCGGTTTGAACTGGAAACAAGAAATGCAAAGTTATAATGGTAGAAATCGTTAACATTGTCATCGCTATAATCATTATCATTATCCGTGTCATCTTCCTCATTATTGTTGTTTTCATAGTCATCATCATCAATATCAAAAGGTTTTGTAATGATCATCACCTTTGTTGAATGCAGCAAGAGACAAGAAACGAGAAGAGAGCTTGTTTCAAAGCCATTTGCATAGTAATGGCTGAGAGATCAGCTCCTCTGCTTGTCATAGATCTTTTGAATGGATATTGCTAGCCAATCCATGTACGTTACATGATTAAGAACAGTAAGCACCATTGGCATTGAATTCAAACATTTATAGTGATGGAAGGCAAGCTACCATGCCAACTACAAATGCATGTCAGATTGGGATAAAGCAAACGCTGAACTTGTCAACTTTTTCCAACTTAATCCCCAAATTTTATTAATCCACATTAATGTTGGAGCTTGACAAATTTTCCCGATTTTGGTCAATGTGATGACGTGACACTTCGATATCGTGCCACACCACCACATGTACCAAAATTGGAAAAAGCTGCGCAATTTAAGGACTAATGTAGAAAAGGAAAGAAATTCAGAGACCAGGTTGAAAAAAGCTGAGAAACTCAAGGACTAAATGTTGCCTTATCCCTGTCAAATTCCGTACAATAGTTTATCTCAAAGAGAAACTAAACAAGAAAACCCTACTGAAAACCATTGGACCTTAATTTAACATATCACGACTCCGATTCCCGAACCCTCTCACCTCCTCAAAATAGAAATTTTACGAACCAGAATACCAAAACCATGTCGTAAAAGGTACTTTCTATATCTAAAACCAAATCATAAGTACTTGTCTGTATAAGAGGTGAGAGAAGCAATAAGAACAAGGAAGTGGGTTGTTTCTGCCATTTTACCCTAGAGTCAAGCAGCGGTAAAAGTACCATAGAGGCCCTTGTACTAGGAGCCAGATTACATTTTGCCCAATCTACTTAAAAAATGGGCAAATTAGTCCTTATACATTAGATCAAAGAGTAAATTGGTTCTTTTGTTAAAAATTTCATCCATTTCTACTGTTAAAAATTAATCCCTATAGGTCAACATGAGATATATGTGGTATGCCACGTCACTGCATAGTTATTTTTGTTAGCCATGCCAGTTTTTAACAATAGAAATTGATAAAAATTTTAATAGAAAGGACTGGTTTGCCTATTTTTTGAGTAGAGGGGCCAAAATGCAATTTCACACCTAGTACAAGGGCCTCCATAGTACTTTTACCGTCAAGCAGCATGTTTATGAAGCAAAATGCATTTGATGTCTTAAGCTACCTTATTTATGATCCAAAAAATTCATACAAAGTTATTTTCTTCAAAATTTTGTTAATGTAAGAGATTAGAAGGACAAAGGGAAACCTGTTCAACATTTGCTGGAGGAATAAATTTATAGATAGCTTTTGGAGTCCATATCTTGATATCAGACTCTATTCCACTGCTAGCAAGAACCGTGGTATGAGGATGAGACTCGATACAGTTTACCACATCCTTATCTGCTTCCATAACACGAATGAGCTCTCCACCTTTCTTCTTCCAAATAAAAATACGGCCACAGTCGGATCCACTAACCACATAATCAGCTTTAGGTCCAAAGAAATTCACACCTTTCACCGTCTTGCAATTTCTATGTCCCTTATAAACTTGAGGAATAGCTTTTTCATTAGCATCCGTAGCTGAATGATCGAGACCGATATCACTTGCCTTGTTACATGCAGATAATGGAGATGACGGGATTGGATTAGGCCCCAGTCCCATATCCCGTGTGAAGAGATAAATGAACTCATCATTGTAGGAGACAAGAAGCTCACTCTGAGCAGAAAAGGCCAAGCCTGTTATTCCAACTCGCTCATCACCAATCAAATGAGGGGGGCAAAAATAATCTGTAGGTTGACCAAAATCAGTTGAGCCATCCCATTTATACTTGCGAATATCGTAAAGGCGAGTATATTCATCTGATCCTGCAACTGCAAAGAGATTTGGGTTCCTTGGATCAATAGTGATAGCATTGAGATGGATAAATGGCATGTAAGGCCTGCTATCATCGACCGGGCAGCATGTGAAAAGTTCTGTAGATGCTGCAGTTCTAAGATCAATCTGAAATGCAAGTGAAAGTGTCTTATATGTCAAAGACCAGATTATTATAGGAAAAGTTATCATACAACATGAAAGAGAACAATAATATGAGAATACCGTGTTGAGATATAACATAAGATGACAAGGAAATAATCAATTGCAGACAACCTGGTATCAAAAACGAACTCCTCAAAAGGTTGTACGACTCAGTGACTTGTAACTTAATAAAAGTTTTCTCTACCCAACCATTTCTGCTTCTTCAATCTCCAAATATTTTCATAAATTATTCAACAAAAAGAATTTAAAAGAAATAATGATGACTTTGCAGTTAAACACAACATACATGCTGCACTAATCCATCTTCACCACAAGTGTAAAATATATAAGGGCTCCCTGGTTCAATGGCCAATTTATGAGCTCGTCCCTGATGTTTGGCCAGCAGTTTAGTTTCAACACCACGTTCCAAAATTTGAGCATGTCGAACCTGCAATTAAGAAACAGTTCTCAAATAGGATTACAAAATTTGAGCATATCAAACCTAAGTCCATATTGTGTAATAAGGACTTGAATGGAACTACTTTAACATAAAGACCCCAGAAAATTTTGTTTGAATCGATTATCAGAAATGCGTATATTCTTATAATACACTAAAACCATCAACATTTGTACTAAGTGGACTAAATTCATGTAGAAAATTTATCACTAGACCATTGAAATTTTCTAATTTGGCCCTCAAAAATTAAGAAAATTGGCATGCCTGAATAAGAAATTCACCTGGCCATCAGCAGCACAGGTAACCAAGCTGCGATCATCGGAGTAAGGAATGATTTTTGCTTGGAAAACATTGTTGACATGGCCTGACTGGAAAGTAAGCTTAGCATTCCCAGTTTCCCAATCCCATAGTATAACCCTCTTATCATCAGAGCCAGATACTAAAATGTTACCATCAGCATTAAAGCTCACAGTGTTCACACAACCTCGGTGCTTTTCGAGTTTCTTGTAAATCAAGAGTCGGAGCACAAGATCCTAGCAACATAAAAACAAATCAAAAACTTAATCCAATATAGAAATATTGCTAGTTCATATCTCCACCTTCAAGACATTTGCCCTCTGGGGTCTCTCGAACTCACTCGGGGAGAAATCTATGAAATGTCGTCCGCTGAAGACCAGCAAACACTCAACAGCTCCGGCGAACAACACTTCACAAACTTCTCCCCGAGCGAATCCGACCTTGTCTCCACAGAACTAATATTATAACCACAATAGCAATAACAAAACAATGTAATAATCACATCCACTCATTCATTCATTCAAAGCTAATGTTAATTAACAACAAATTTTCTGATATAATTTCTATCAAATAATACATTTTTATCATTACCCATCATTTATCTTAAAAATCCCAGATCAAAGGAACTTACAAAAAAAAAAAAAAAAAACTAAAATCTACATTCCATCCAATCAATTAAATCACAAAAATAATGTACTAAAGCCAGTACCGATTTCAGTAATAAAAATGATCACTCTAACAAACTCACACACATTGGGAAGAACAAGAGAGAGAAGATAGGGATAAGGTTATCCATAAGATAATAAATAAATAAATTTTAGACCTCAGAAGCGGCAAGCCGGTGGGCGAAATTCCTAGTGGAGAGTTCCCCAACTTCCCGTTGCCAAACATCAACCACCGCCTTGTCCACACTCGTTCTCGCCCTTCTGTTCTTCATTATAAAATTGAATTAAATTGAAAACAGAAATTGTGTCTGATTCAATCGAAATTTGATTTGCAAATTGGAAACCCAGACAAGTTTTTAATTTCTAAAATTTTTTTTGGTGATGAAAATGTGGAAATAGTGAAATACTTGTAAAAGGCGTCTTCTCTGCCTTTTTTATATGAGTTTTCGTTAATGTACAGTGTACACGATTGCATTGCACGTACGCCAAATGGTAAGCAAAACGGCGGCGTTTCACGTTGTGAAGGGTTGTTCGATTATAATGCCGACACGTTGCCCTTATCAAAGAAGGTCAAAGTTTTTGCTACAAAGTGGCATTCAAGGTTTACATCAGCATAAACCCTGATTATCATGAACCATCTTTTTTTCCCCCTTTTTTGTTTTTTCATATTTTTATTTTAATAAAGCAAATTGTGATAACTTTATTTCAACAATTTTAAGTAAGAATTTTCTTACATCAACTTCTTGTTGGAATTAAATTTACATTTTTGAAAATTTTACTCTTATTTTATTTTTTTAAGTTAAATTTCACATTTAATTTTTAAGGAAAAAGTCAAATTTATTTTTTTAAATTTTTAATGAAAATACAGTCTAAGACTTTAAATTTTTAAACATGACAGTCCGTATGATAAACTATGTGTATTTCATGTTATTTTTTTATTTTTTTGAATATTTTTTATAATTTTTAAATTATTTGTTGACATGATATATAAGACACATATTGTTATATCAACATGAAGTATACTTGGACTGTCATGCGAGTTGTCACACCTATATCATTAAAAATTAATGTTTTGATTAACATTTCCTTTAAAAAACAATTTAACTCTTTTAAAAAAAAATTAATGGCTAAATTTAGTTTTTAAAAAGTAAAGGCCAAATTGATAAAAGGATATAAATTTTAAGAACTAAATTTGTTATTATATTAAAATTTAAGATAATTATTTTGAAAAACACTTTGAATGAAATGTCACTTTAATGTGATTACGTAATAGTTAATTTGTATTTCTTAATTTTTTTTATTCATTCTTAAATAAAATCAAATATATCTTTACCTAAATAAAAAAAAATGCATTAAGGGTTCATACTTTTATACTTAAAAAATATAAATGGTCATACTTATTATATTAACACTTTGTTCCATCGTTAATACTCATTAAAACTCTACTATATCCATGTGTATTATGTCCCCTATCTCTATGAATATGAAACAAATATAAAGGAATTTAATTTTTCCATTATTGTTCACTAATAATAGTGGAATTACTTGCGCAAAGTCAAAAAGAAAAGGGAATTGTGACACGCCACCGTTGATGAATCACTTTAATAAATCCGCTTATAACAAGCTCTTATATGATTTCGAGTAAAATCGAGAACCATTAAGCACAAGCAAAATGCACAGTAATACTTTTGGAAGTATCAAAAGAATATTACTCACATGTATCAATAATAAGACTTATTCTTTCTTTTGGTGTCCCTTATTAAGTAAAAGCCAATTATCTATCCAATCTAATATTAATTGGATGCCTGAACACTCAGATTCTTTCATCCGTCTGTATATAAAGTATCTTCCAACCCTTCTACAACCATTTTAGTTAATTAGACACTCCCGTTATGTAATCTAATTCAAGACTCTTCTAGTAGCCACTCCATTAGTAAAGGGGGCTCCCATATCAAGATTTATTCCTTTCCACTACTTTAGTTTTTCCTTGAATCCTAGACGTTAGGATTTCGAGTTTTTATTGATCAGGCGACACCCGGATTTGAACTGGGGAATAAGGGATTTGCAGTTCCCCGCCTTACTGCTCAGCCATGTCGCCAAAAGGCTACAAAAGAAGAAGAAGAAGAAGAGTATCTCCCTTTTCTTTTTCATTTTTAGATCGGATCCATACCTTCAATTGGTAACCATCTCTATTTTTAGAAGCAAATTTTTTTCCGAGCAAAAAAATATTTAACAAAATTTAAACAAATTTTGATAAAAATACTAATTATCACACTAAATTTTTTAAATAAAAAGTATTTAACCTTTATTTTTTTTTCAATTACGGAAACAAATCTCAAGATTTGTGAAAATAGAAGAATAATCTATTATAAATAATATTAAATCCTATCATTAGTCTTTGTTTTCTGCACTAATGTAAGTTATGAATTTACTTTCTACAATTTAATTTAATTCATATTTAGTTACTGTAATTTTTTTATTTTTGAAATATAAATCCTAATCAAATGATAACTGATATTACTTTCAAAATCTTACGCTAACAAATATATTATTATATGTATAAATGTTATGTTAATTTACTATTTTCACATATTACTCATATAAAAAATTAGTTAGTAGATTTGACGATTGTTATTTTTGTCGAGACAAATTACGAATTTTGAAAAATATAACAACAAAGAATGATCAAATTTAAAAAAAAAATGGACTAAACCTACAAGTATGGTACAAGACTAATACTATAAATTAATCAAATGGATTTATCTACTACCATTTGAATTAGAATTTAAAATTTAAAATTTAAAATCTAAAATTAACCAATTCAAAATGAGCAATGAATAAAATTGATAAAATTAAAATATAATAACTAAATTCACAACTTACACAGAACTAATAACAAAATTTTAACCTACAAACAATGATTTCATGCTCAATTCACAGCTCTAAAATATGATCAATTCTTAAATGAATAGGACCGTAAAAATTAAATAAAAAACTAAAAAAGGGTTATCAAATCACTATTGAACTATAAGGCCATGGCAGAAATATCATGTTACAAAGCTCATTTATCATCCCTTCTTACAAATTTAATAAATTAAAGCTAAAAAAAGGGAATGGGAAATAAAACAATGAACATTAATTGTCATGAGAGAAAAATGAGGAAATTATCGATACCAAAATGAACAAAAACCCAATCATATAACTTTATTAAATACTATACAGTGCTAATGCTGGGAATGGCCAACATAGTTAAAAAAGGCTATGGCTGATCAGGTTATAAACATCAACTGTATAATATATATATATATATTACCTCAGTGGCTGCCTCTTCTAAGGACAGAAAGGAATCCGCCGGCAGATTTCCCTTTACGTTGGTGGTGGTCGACTTTATGGTGGTTCTCGCCTTCGTCTCCAACCTATATGTGAAAAAAAAAAATCATGCTCAAATTTAATATTTAGTTTAAATGTTTTGATTTGATATAATTTTTTTTATAAATTTTTTTTTTGAAGTACAATAATTTCAATATAATAAATCCTTATAAGTAGTGAATTAAATAATTGATTTTACAATAAATTTAATTCTAACCAACTAGTTAACTAAGTGATTAAAATAAATACCCTATACATTTACACATAGTGAAACTCAAATTTAATATCTTAAAATTTCCAAAAATTTAACCAAAATTTAATTGGTTACTTTCATAACATTATCAATTAATCTAAATAGTAACAGTACTATAAACTATTTCAATTAAAATACTTACTTTTAAGAATCATGTCAGTATTTAAACTAAATGGTTAGCGGTGTTAGCTATACGGATTATCTATTTATTTATAACAGTAGACATTAAGTTTCCAATTCGAATAACAAAATATAATTTAACCATGAAAAGAAATTATATATACGCATAACTCTTTTAGAGGAACAGTCTCCGAAAAAACAAGGTTAAGAGAAAGAGAATAAAAAACAAACCTCCATTGCAATTTGTCGCAAAATGTCTATAATTTCAGAAAAATCAGGTCTTAGGGTCGGATCTAATTGCCAGCATCTCTCAAGTAGTTCAGCAAGCTTTGGGTTAGTGTTCTTCGGAATTGTTGGACGTAGACCCTAAAATCAATGTCAATGAAATAGTGATTAGATGTGAGCCTAATATTAATCGTCTCAAATATGTCAACCAATTTGCAATGAATTTTTAATGGAATATAGTTTAATTTTGATATTTTATAAATTTAATAAATATTTGTATTTAATTTAAGGTTTTGTTTGATAAAGATAAAAAAATTCAATCAATTTTCTGTAACTTTATTTTTTATACACTTTTGATAACTCATGATAAAAAGTACTAGATAGAATTTTTTTCTAAAAAAAAGTGAAAAATTATAACTAGATAGAAGCTTACTTATTACTTAATAGAGAATAAATTCAATTTTCTTTATTTTATTCTATTTCATTTAAGATTATATTATCCTTTATCAAACAATTTAATTATATTTGGTATTTAATTTTAAGGTAAACGACAAAAATAGTCACTTTTATTTGCCTCAGATTACATTTTAGTCACTTATGTTTGAAATGTTATATTTTGATTACTTACATTATCATTTTGTTACGAAGTGATCACTTTACTGTTAAGCTCCGTTACCTCCCTAACGGCGGTCCTACGTGACAATCCAAATGGGTTTTAAATGCCAACCTGGATGTCCTACGTGGCAGTCCAAATTAAATTTATTTAATTAAAAACCTATTTTCATCCCAGGAACTGAACATTCAAGTTGACATTTAAAACCCATTTAGATTGCCACGTAGGACTGCCGTTAGGGAGGTAACGGAGTTTAACAGTAGAGTGACCACTTCGTAACAAAACAACAACGCAAGTAACTAAAACGTAACATTTCAAACATAGGTAACTAAAATGTAATCTGAGGCAAACAAATTAAAGTGAATATTTTTGTAGCTTACTTTAATTTTAAGTAATATACCAAACAAATTTTATAACTTAAATTCAAGACTTAATTTTTGTACTTAATATTTTCAATTTATCAAATATAGCCTTAATATTTTAATTTAAGAGCTTAACATCTATGATAAGATTAAATTAAGATTTAACTGATTGACATACCTTTTGAACGACTCCTACAGCAGCTTGTAAAGGGGTTAAACATGCATATGGTAGCTGCCAATCAAACAAAAACAAGTAACCATGGGGAACCAACCATGAGATACCAGCACACATCAACCTATAAATAATCCCAACATATTAAAATAAAAGATAATGATTGAGCAAATACCTCTCCAGTTAACAGCTCCCATAATACAATTCCAAAACTGAAAACATCGGCCTTGTGATCATATGGCTTGTGTTCAATAACCTTCAATGCAAAAGAACTGTTGTAAGAAAATGATGAGATGAACAACCGATTAGAGTAGGAATAAGAACCTCAATTGCATGGATTAATACGTTAGCAATTTATGTAAAGAAAATAAAAGCAACAATAAATACGTGCTCCATTTAAGTGGAAAAAGTAATAGGATGGAAGGATAGAGTGGAAGAGTAAAATAAATAAATAAATTTGGAGTATGTTCGATAAAAAAATATATTATTAGTGTTTATTTAAATTTTATTTGTATTGGTTTGAGGAAATTATATGTTTCAAATTTTCAAAATATAATTTTATTTTAATTTTTTATGAAATATTTTTTATTGTTATTTAATTTATTACATATTTTTTTAACTTTTAATTTTAATTATGGTTTATTCATCGATAATTCTTTAAATATGAATGAATGTAATGTTTTGACATTAAATTTAAAAATTAATAGTTTTTACTAGCTCTCAAACATCACTCATAAAATTCTATAATTAATACATTTTTATAATATAATATCATATCATCATCCCTAGTTTTCTTTTCCTTCTAATAATTTATGAAACACCCAAATGTAAGTTAGGATTATTTATGGAACAGTTTTTAACAGCTTTTCAGTCAAGAGAGCTCACCTCGGGAGCCATCCATCTATATGTTCCTGTTTCGGCCGTCATTACTCCAGATTGAGCTTTCACTCTAGCAACACCAAAATCAGCAACCTTAACCACCTGTATGAAAGCATGTAATATAATTTTATCAAGAACCGAAATCGGCAAATGTGATTTTGATTATAGAATAATCATGTTATTAGGGGAGAAAATTAATTTCTTCGGACAATTTAAGGACCTGTCTAAGGGTGTGTTTTACTTTTCAACATAAACCAGCGTTTCAAGCCATAATTCTGGCTTTTGACAAATCAGATTTGAGCTAAATTACTAGTTATTTAGCTTTTGAATTTTAAAAACTTTTATTTTTACTCTACAACATCACATTTAGAATAAATATTTTATCATTCAAAAGTACTAAGCAACTTTAGGCATCTTACTTCATTTTCATCCATTAGAAGATTGGGAGCTTTCAAATCCCTGTGGATTATATTATTTTGGTGCAAGTAGTTCATCCCTTTGGAAACATCTATTGCAACTTTAAGCAAGGATGGGAGCTTGAAAACACCCTTTTGTTTATGAAGGTAATCATATACACTTCCACCCGACATAAATTCTGCAAAAGAGACAAAGGAAGGGTTTAGACAAAAAAGAAAGAAGAGAAAGAAAGCTAACATTAATATCTTCACTCGTTTAGAAAAATAATAACCAAGAGACTGAAAGAATAATAATCATAAATCTCACTCAATATTTTAACAACCGGATCAATGGTTGAATAGGTTAGATCATCCGTTTAATCAGTTCAACTTTTTTTAATTCTAAAAATTCATAAATATTAAAAAAAATATTTAAATTAATTTAAATCCGATTCAACCGGTTTTTTACCGGTTCAATCTTACACCAGTTTTTTTATATCAACTGGACCACCAGTTTTCGGTTTAACTGGTCAGTGTAATCCGGTTCCAATAACCATTATCTCACTTTCAACAAATCAGTGAAAACAACTAAAGAATCGGCAGGCTACCTGTTACAATATACAAGTTTGGAGGCTTGGTACATGCCCCAATAAATTGTACAACATTCTTGTGCCGAACTTTCCTGCAAATTTTGAAGGAAATAGTTAATTAAAGGAATAGATTATTCCTAAAACTAATGTAGTCATCCAAAAAGAAGGATTCTATTTTCATAAAATATTAAAATTTCAATCTTTCTCCACAAAACCTCATGATGAAAACCTCCTGGGCAAACTCTTTCTGCAAATCAGTATTTATACGCTCTGGCTTGAGGACCTTAATAGCCACTTCTTGACTACAGTAAGTACCTTTATACCTAAAGCAGGTTAAAAAAGATAATATATCAAAGCTCAAGATGGGAAAAGGAACTCAATCAGGAAGTTATTAATTCACCTAAGATCACTAAAGGACTCTGATACTACTTTGTTCAATTATATAAAAGCTTAATATATATGTATGTATATTTTACTTACAGATCTCCATATGATCCAGATGCAACTTTGGTTTCGAACTTCAACTGTCTAGGGTCAATTTCCCAAACATCAATCCCATCATTAGGAATTGCCACATGATTCTGATCGTCACTGGTGCCCACTTCGCCATAGTCCCTCGTAGGAGAAAAGGAATGTTGCTTAAGCCAAGATTGCTTCTACAAAAGAAACACGTAAATAAAAGTCTGGTTTGAGTTGCTCATCATTTTAGCACAAACTATTTAGTGAATAAATTCCTACATAAAAAAAATTGTCTATTGACATTAAGCATTTTTAGTGTTTACACTTTAGAACCAGTCACTTATCAAGGGAACATCGGAAAGAAGAGATCATAGTACACATCCAAAGAGTTTATGCAGATCACAATACACATATTATAGGATTCAAAACCCATTAGTCATAAAGCTTGCCATTACTAATTTACTTGCCATTAACCACATATAAACCTCCAGTGAAGATCAATACATGGGCTAATAATGCATGGTCTAATTTGCAGAAAAGATCTTTCATATTTAATATCCAAGATAACATTCAAATGTCTCAAAAAAATTTAACACGTACACTTAAAATTCAGCGGGGAATTACCTCAATTTTCAAGATTTCCTTTTCCAAAGCAAACTTAAGCCGCTCGGTTTCCTGACAATTTCATAACACAAGTCCGTCAAACGAGTTCTACAACGATTACAATTCTCTAATACCAAACCTTAAACCATTTTGTACACCAATATGCAATCATCTAGTTCCCTAAATGGAATTTTCTCACAAATCCCAGAAAAAAAAAATTACCCTCTACATTAACAAATGAAAGAATTCATAAGTTGAGGAAACAGATGATTTATTAACATTGACAGATTAACATAAAATATTGAAAAATAAACAATGAGAGCTCTTATTTTTTTAGTTTTAGTTAAATAGTCTTTGTAGAAAACAATTAGCTAGAGAAGATATTAAAATGAAAAGCACCTCATAAGGCCAACCATCAACTACAAAACAATGCAAAGAGTAGCCATCGAATGTGGAAAACACATGTGCTTCCTGGATGTTCAGCCCAACCTCAGCAAGCAATGCTGTCAACTGCAAGTATTGCATTGGCATGAGCAACGGAAGGAGAAGCAATATTGCATGGTTAAATGTTTAAAAGATGTACATTCCCATCTAATGAAGTAATTCAAGTGTAGATACAAAAAAAAATAACATTTGTTTTTACGTGCAAAATGTTTAGTCAGAGAACAACACGCATTGGCTGTTGATTGAACCAAGAACTCATATGTAACGTAAGGTTCATTGTTTATGGCTATTTTATTTCAAAAGATTTTAAAAGTGTAACCTAACCATCCGACTTCTTAAAGCAAAATTTTCAAGATAGAAAAGATATCACACTTCTATTTGACAAACAAACCTATCATATACCTGACTAAGAAGTTTTGGTTTGTCTTCTGTTGAAAATGTAACTTCATGCATGGGCCTGCATCAGCACCAAAGAATGTAAATATCACCATCCAAATGGATAGAAAGTATATATAAAGCTTCACCAAAAATGACAGAAGCATCGGTATGTGAATGGTAAAGCAGGAAGATGCAAACTAAATATGATGACATAAACTTGCAAAAACAGGCCTAAAACTGAAGTCAACTAAAGATGGTGGTGAAGCATTGCTCTGAGGTAAGAAAGTTGAACTTTGACAGGACCTTATCAGTTAATGCACTCCTAAATATTTTAAAGATCCAATACATGATATTCAATAAGTATATGATGATCAAGTCCAAAAAAACCAAACTACCACTAACTTAACCAAAATTTTTGTATAAACAATCAGCCCTCACCTAAGGACATTTTAAGGCATAAATAAATAGTTAAATACCGGGAAAGATGTGAACTGTCAAGTAAAGAACTATCTCCATCTTGATCCTTAGACTTATTTGCTTCAAGTGCAAGGGCTTCAAGATTAGGCGATGAGCCAAAGGCAGGTGGTGGATGTATGCTGACAATTGAAAAGCCAGCTAGAATTGTCAGCATCATTAACAATACAGTTAATGTCCAAAGTGAAAATAAAAGCAAACCTCTGTCTGTTAGAGTATTTTGGAGAATTTTGAGCTGACTCCTCGCACAGGGGGTTTGAAAGAGTGGAATCGGCTCCATCAGATGTAGATTGGACCTACACAAGTAGGTAACCATCATGATACATTTGACTATAAACCAAGTACAGTACATTTAAGAACAATCAAGAGCTGGAACCAATAGATTATGACATTTAGATGACACGTTATTTCAAATTCAGAACTTGAATGTTTAGAAGAAACCAGCAAGATGCTCGCATGAATATATCCAGAGATTGCATGGTTAGGGTTTGCGTAGTAAGAAAAAAGGAAGGGAAAATGTGTTTGGAGATCATACTGCTAACTGTGTTGACTATGCACATTATACTAAATAGAACATTTTACAATCCGTTAGCTTCATAACTTCATTCATACTTTTAGCCCCATTCAGTACTAGCAAATGCAGTAGTCAACTAGATATTCAATGTGTTTATTGACAGCTATATTTCAGTACTAAGAGCTCATTCTTGGAAAGATTTAATAGGACCAATCAACAAATGAAATATATAGTCAGAATGCAGCTACCAATTCCAATAAGCAATCAAACACCGTTATGTACGTGAAAAACATTCTAAGTTTCACCATTATCTATCCCTATCTTTCCATCATTATCATGAATAGAAGAGAAAACATGAAAATTGACCTCTATGATGTGAAGATGAAGTATGCAGACGCAAACCAAAAGAATAAGTCAGCTTCAGCCAACTAAATTTGAGACAAAGTCAAGACCAAATAGAGGAGGTGTTTTTGTATACGACAACTATAGGCAACAAAAATCTCTATTGCTAGCCTACCCAGATTTGGGGCAAATCCTTCAAAGTCCAAAACCATAAGCCTAACATTTATTAATGAAAATTGATGCATGCACTCCAGCACTCAAAGATAAAGGATTCAACTGAAGAGAGTTGTTTGATTACAAAATGCCAAGTAGAACTTTTATTTTGCAGCACAGTGCCGTAAGACTGGAGCCACAAAATACCAAAACAATATCTCAAATTCCAAATTTTCTTGCATATATGATAATAACCCTTGTATATAAAGTCGTGTACAATGAATGTTTCTAATAATCTAAAAGAGTGAAAAAGAAATCATTCTGACAAGTTTTTATTTTTCAAACACATCATTCTAAGAATGAAAAATGAATTAATGATTAGCAATAAAAAAAATTTCGCTTTTACTAGAAACGTAGAGCAAATCATTATGCCCAGTCATGAAATTTAACTCAAAAGAATTAAGCTAGTCACCTGCACGAGACGAACTTCCATTGCTGGTCTGTTGGCAGGATCATAGGCCAAATACAGCAATCTCTTGTGAATCAGAACATCTTCTGCTCTTTCCACATTCACATCTAACGCATAGCTGCAATGTATTATCGCACACTTAATTGACCTATTTATTACTTTTAAAAAATAATCAAAATATTTAATTCTCCGAGAAATAAAAAGGAAAATGAAACAAAAAAATTTCAAATCTGTTTCACTCTACTTTTTTCGGATCTAATCAACAGCAAGAAAAGGAAAGTAATAACACGATACTAATCCACTAATAAAAAAATTAGCAAGAAAACTGCATATTAAGTTCTATAGATTTAACCGTAACTCTAAGTCAAACAATTCCTGAACTCCAAACGCTATATATTCATCGAAGCAACAAAATCAAAACACTAAAATAAAAATTCGTATCTTAGACTCAGTACCTAAATAAAATGTTAGTAGTAATTTTCAAAATAATAATCATAACCTATGCATGTAGTAAATTTAGAAGGAAAATGTAAACGGATACTATACCGAGTAGGGAGACGTTTGAAGTGAGTCCAAAGCTCATCTTCGAAACCAGGTCGATTAGCCTCATCATTGTCGGATTCTCGGAGTCGCTGTAGAACTTCATTATACACGTCGAGTTTCTGCCTTTGCTGGCGGCTCTGCAACGACGACGTGTCGATCGCTTTGCTTCCGCTACTCTCATTATCCACTTCCATCACCATTGAAAAAAAAAAATTCAAAACAAAGGAGAAAGGCGTGATTGTGATGAAGATTTTGCTTCTCGTTTACGTTGAGTTTATAGGATACGCAGATTCAATATTTAATAATAAAATTAAAATTTTAAAAAAGATAAATCGTTTTATTTCTGGAAATATCATCATTTTTGGGTTCGTACGAATATTTTAATGGTGTGGGTAGTGTAGTGTGCGCACCACTCAATCAGAGCCAACGAGGGGGATTATTTATACCTAAGCAAAGCTCGATGAATATAAGGTATAATTATACTTCCAATCCTTTTACTCTTTTCATATTTAAATTTAGTCCCTATCTTTTTAATACCAATAAATTAGTCTTTATACTTTGTTTTCATTTAATAATTGAAATCCAATTGACCACGATGTCAAATAAATTAAGTTAAAGTGGGTCATGTGGTAGTTTTAAAATAAAATTTAGTAATGTGGTCTATATTACACTAATAAAGTGTCAAATAAGCAAATAAAAATGTTAAATTAATATTGTAATTAGGTTTTCGATTCTAAATTTAGGATTTTTATGCAAAGTAGCATTGTTTAAATGAAGAAAAATGAAAGTCGATGATTTTTTGCTTACATGACTTTCATGCAACTTTAAATTGATCATGTGAGCAAAATTTTTTTATTTTAAAAATGTCACGTAATCTAATTTAATAGAATTCTTTTGACGGTGTTGGCTAGACATCGCAATTTTAATTTTTAAATCAAACAAGCAAAAAGATGGTCGACTAGACACTAAAGTAGTGACAAATGATTTGCGTTGCTTGAATTATTACTAACATAATGTCTTGAGTTCAAATCGCAACAGCTTATTCCCTTTACATTGATAAAAAAAGGGATTAAATTGTAAAAGTTTAAAAAGTATAGAGATCGGTAACAAAATTAGACTAAATATTTAATAATTAATTAAATAGTTAATCCCTATGAATCCGTGATGCCTAAAGGAAGGCCCTCTCCATCCTCTCTTCCCAGTAAGATTTTCCCTCTTTTTATTTTTCCTTAATTTTTTCCACTATTTTATTTATTATCAAAAGAAGCTCCCTGGCGGCATATTCTTGGTACCCCACTGCTGATTGGATAAGGTCTAGATGTGGAAAGACAATTTTACCCCCACCCTCCTATTTATTTTGTGATTGGCTCCTTTTAATTTGTATGATGACAATGACTTTTTGAGAATAATAATTCAAAGGTCAAATCAAATTTAAATTTTATATAAAAATTAATTAAAAATATAATTTATTTATTGTTAATTTTTTTATAAAAATGTACCCACTTTTTTTTTTTTTCAACAATCAACCGAAGTGTGTTGGTTCATGGCTCCTCAGTGCTTGGAGCAACAGTCATATAGTAGGGTCACCTTTGATATATATGCTAGCTCTCTCTTTATTATCAAAATAGCTTTAAAATATATAATGATGATGGTTGGAGATGCTTCACACAATGTGTTGTGAACCACTAGCGATGGTGGTTCTAGATAGTTTGGAAGATAATGCAATGTTTCGAGAGGATTTTGACGGAGTGTTGGTATGTAAAGTAGAGTCTTGGAGTCTTTTAAGTAACGGAGAGAATTCATATAAATGAAGAGCTTGATGTGGGTCTCTTTCAACATAAGTCCTACTACATTAAGTTAGTCGTAGGGTTATCGAAAGTTTTATTAAGATATGACTCGATATATCATAAAGAGTTGAGAACAAAGTTATTGCAATTTCACTGCACATGCAGGGGCGAAGTCAGAACAATTTTTTAGGGGGGCCGGATGAAATTTTAATTTTTTATAGTTTATATCTTTATAATTTGTAAAAGATTAAATCGAATTTTTATAATTTTAGGGGGGTCAAAGTGCAATTTTACCTTTACTAATTTAAATTTTTTTAAAAAATTTAAGGACTTAAATAGCAATTTTACATTTTAGGGGGGCGGATGTGATAAAAAAATGGTCTCTAAATAGATCTTAATGTAACTCGGTAGTTAAAAAAATAGTTTACGTGGTAAGCATATAGGAAACTTGGATTTGTCTTTAGCTACGCAAACTCTTCTCTAATTTGGTCAAAATGATTAACTTGACGAGTTGATGGTTGTATGCAACAAATATAAAAGTATAGTATGAAATTACAAATCACTTTTTAAAAAAAGTTTACTCGGTATTACTTCTAATCTATACATTGCATATTTAGCTTATATTCAATCATACCATTTGTCACGAGAATATGTATTTATAAATCAAAATTTGCACAAGGGCCAAAATAATAAATTGTCCTTAATGAATAAAAACAAATTTTCAAGTTTATCTACTGGTACCCTAAAGGAGTATTCGTCATAATGTGGTCATTTTGGACATATTTATGACGTTTTAAGGCTTTGAGTGTTGTAATAATCTGATTAGGTCTTTCCTTTCCAATGATATCATAAATCAAAACCAGTGTTTTGTAATTAAAGATATGATCATAATAGTAAAGCAAAGTCAACTTGGAATCCTAAATCAGGTGTGATTTTGTTAAAATTCATCCTCAAGTTTATTACAACATTCAAAGCTTGAAATAAATTTGAAGATGGCATTTTTACGATTTTTTGGTGAGACTAAGGGTGGGTTTGGATGGGCGGTGCATTTACCCGCGGTTAGTGTAAAAATAGCGGTGGCGGTGAGATTAGATATTGTAGCGATACTGTAACGTGAGACAAAAGTAAACTAAACGCACCGCACCGCACTCAATCGCCCATCCAAACCCACCCTAAGATTATGATTTTTAAGCCACATAGAAGTTAATAGAAAGAAGATGTATCTTTACGATTTTTTCTGTCACGTAAATGTATTTATCTATATTACTATTAATATCTATCAACGATCAAATAAATGAATAAATTTTTTATTAAAATAAGTGCTTAATTATTATTTTTCATCATTAATGACAATTGATTGCACTTTCTTAATAATTTAATTAATTTTCTGATTTTTGCTAAATTATTTTTATTGTTTATTTTTTTTTAATCTATCCTCCTTTATTTTTTTTCTCTTTTGAGGGAATGCAATTGGTGGAAGAGGTTTCAATCGTTGAGTTTACTTATTGCATGCACTTGGACAACTCGTTACAAACATGCAAATTGTGAATCATAACAGAAATATTAGTTTAATCTTAACTAGATTAATATAATTAATCAGCTCGTGACCTGCGCCTAACAACCTTTATACTACACGTTTTATAATTTAAGATATTCCCTAAATTATACAACTAAGCTAAGAGCCTAGTGCTCTACTCGGTTTTACGATAATAAAAATATAATTTTATTATTTTAATAATTTATATCTTTAAAAAATTTAAAGGATTATATCATTTTGTTATTATTTTTGGAGGAGACAATGTGTAATTTTATTATTACTATTTTAAAATTTTATAAATTATGAATGGATTAATTTTTCATTTTAGGAAAGTCGAGTTCCCTTGCCAGCACCCTTGATTTCACCACTGCATTTAAACTTTCTTTTTTATAATTAGGAGTAGGGGTGAAATTGTTAGAGATTAAACTCAAACTCTGATGTTATAACACAAATACTCTTACCATTAAATCGAAAGATAAAAACTTAAATATTTAACAATAATCGAGATTAGTAACAACTTAATATTAATTAATTAATTAAGACTTAATGAGAGGATAAATTATCACGTGGCTTCCTAAGTACACGTGACAGAAAAAGCGAGTTGACTTGTAAAGGATCCGCATCTAGGGAAGGAATAAACCGGGTTTTAGGGTTGGATTTGGTGAGTTGGAGGAAATGGATGACGTGGCAAGAATGGCCTTTGAGGTTCACGAAAGGTCAAGTCGGTGAAGGGTGGGGGGTTTGAGGATAACGAGGTAAGGGCGTGGGGACAGTGCCAGCGGAGCGGCGAGTGGTCGCCGCATGAATGTAGCCGGTTTCATGATAGTACGACGTGGCTAAACAATAAAATAATGAAAAACATGTTTAATTGTTTTTTTTTTTTTGTCAAAATCGCATTAATGAATGTTATCCTCAGTGGGGCAGGTTTTATTGGATTCGTTTGCTTATAATTATTATTTATTTATATTTTCGTTTGGACTTTGGGGCAGCAGAATTGTAGATAATATACTTAATTTTCTTTACTACATTATCTGGCCATTTTTTTTATAAATAGGAGAAACTTGCATTTGATATTGTTTTTGTTATGACCAAAGAGATGGTCAAGTGCATGGCTGTCTACGAAGTGGTGAAGTGTCCAGAGTCGTTAAAAAAAAAGTTAAAAAGATGAAGGGTCCAAGAAGAAAGACATTTTTAAAGTCAAGGATGGATATTTATAACAAAGATGATCGTCCCTTGGCCCAGGGGCGACACCAAGAGGATTGACAGTGGCCTTAGGTGATACATGATCCATACTACTCTTGTCATGGTTGGCTACTTCTGAAGCATAATAGGTTTTTAGATTGGGGTTAACATGGTCTAGATTGGACTCAACATGTGTACGTGCAAAAAGGGACTCAACATCTGTCTTTGACGAAGTAGATTAGAAATATATCGCGTGTCGAGCATTTATAAAAGTTTAAAATAATATGTTTTAGGAATGATATTTGATGCACTGCTTAATGTATATAATTCTTATATACTGTCTATAAATAATAATATAATTGTCGAAACTA
Source organism: Gossypium sturtianum (assembly GCA_025698515.1). NCBI lineage: Eukaryota > Viridiplantae > Streptophyta > Magnoliopsida > Malvales > Malvaceae > Gossypium > Gossypium sturtianum. Next base: position 2,546,170 of record CM046946.1, on the reverse strand, counting down.
TTTTTTATGTTTGAAAAAAAACGGGGATCGATTTTAAAAAAATATGGAATGGAGTCGCCACCGATCTTTTATTCGAGGTGTGATCGGATTACCTTGAGATGGGTTATTTTAATAAAACATTTTGATTTATTAAAATAATAATTTTGGTCTACGAAATCTAAGAAAACAGGTTCGGGAGTCGGTTACGTACGAGGAAGGATTAGCACCCCTGCAACGCCCAAAATTGGTACCAAATTGATTAATTAATGTCCTAACGTCGAGAATTTGAAAGGATTTAAAATACAATAACTTTTTAAAACAAATGAAGTGGATGTTGAAATTCTCTTATTCCGAAGGAATGAAATCTCACGCCCAACACGTTAGGGTATGACATTTCAAACCCACGATATCAAGATCATCTCGTAATTTCCAAAATTCATGCATTAAAAAAAAATTTAAAAGGATATTCGAGGGTCTGGTCATACGGAAAAATCGAAACCCAGCACGTTAGGGCACGATTTCTCGGATTTCCAAACACAAGATATTGCCTTATTTTTAAAGCTAAGAAAACACGAATGAAATCTTAAAAGGATATTCGGTTATTTGGGCAAACGAAAAACCGAAACCCAGCACGTTAGGGCACGATTTCTCAAAATTCCCGAATACGGAACATTGCCTTTATTTTGGAAATCCTTATTTTGAGATAACAGAATGTCACATCCAGTGAGTTAAGACACAACATTTTCGAATTCTCGAGAATAAGTTTTTATTTAACTTAGGTTTTGTTTTAAAAAATGAGTTCTTTAGACTCGATGAGAAAAATCGGAACCCAGTAAGTTAGGGCACGATTTCTTTCGAGTCTTAGAACACGAAATAATTTCTTATTTCCAAAAAATTAGATAAAACATGATATAACTTTATGATAAAATGTAAAATGAATTACTATGCTAGTTTTTATAACAAGATAATGACGGTGGCAATAAAATATAAAGAACAATAATGAAAGTAAATATGAAATACAATAAAAAGCTAAAGTGAATAATCTACATAAAATGATAGGTAAAAATAATTAAACAAATAAGCGAAATAAAAGAAAATAATACCACAGATAAGACTAATGGTAAATCAATAAATAGGTAAGTACTATGTACAATAAAATTTATAAAATAATAACAATACAAATGGTTAAAGATTTAAAATCAAATAACAATATGATAAATAAAAATGAATACAATAATAGTAATTGCAACATAAAAATAGTAGTGAAAATAATGGTAATAATATTAAATTAAATAATAATAATACTAATAATAATAACAAGAAAGAAAAATAATAATATTAACTACAATAATAATATTTGAAAAGATAACAATAATAAAATAATGACCGTAGTGTTAAGACTAATTAAATTAATAACAAAACTGACAACAAAGGACTAATTTTAAATGAAAACAGAAATCTGGGGGCGAATTCGAGAATAAATAAAAGGAAAAGGATCAGATTGAAACGCACGCCACGAGCGAGGGACTGGCTGGGCAATTCTGCCCTTACCCCAAAACGGCGCCGTCCAAATGGGGACCCAAATGACAACAAAACAGAATTTTAGATCCAAATTAAAACAATAAAATAACTTAATTGCGAAACTTCAAAAAAGCGGAAGGATTGATTTGGCAATAAGACCATTAAGAAAAAACACGCGGATCCTGAAGTTGGGTCGGGTCAACGCGCGAGTCAGAGGCCTTAAACGACGACGTTTTGTGCCCAAACGCACGGCCTAAAAACGACACCATTTTCGATTTGTATATAAGGCTGAAAAAAAATTAAAACCTCTTTTTTGTTTCTGTTTTAAAAAAAAAACGAAAATTTTCCTTGTTTTCTCTGCAGGACAAACCAGTTATTCCCAGCCAAGCCCGGTGGGTTAAATCTTGATTCGCTCATAGCTCCGCCACGCGGGGAAGCTGAAAATAGTTAAAAATCCCTCCTTTTTTTAAAAAAAAAAATTTCTTGGTAGTTTTTGAAATAAAAAAACGAGAATAGGAAGGTTCTCGGTGCTTTTTGAACCCTCGTCCGAACCCTCAGGGGTTCGAGGTGTCCCGACGACGGCGACACTCTCCAATGACGTCACCGATCGACTCAGGTAAGCCCTCTTTTTTCCTCTCTTTTATTTTAAATCGAAAAGAAAAAAAAATGAAAATGAAATAAAAAGAACACGAATCAAGAAAGGTAAACCACCTTTGATTTTTCTTCTGTATTTTTCTGTATGCGTAAAACAGTGTTCGTAAAAAAAAGACCCCCATGAATACCACTTCTGTTGGCTTTTTAATAGCCGAAAATAAAAAGAAAAATAAAATATAAATTTGTTTTTTTTCTGTTATTTTTGCTTGCTGTCTATTTGTCTTTTTTTTTGCAGGTACGGAGGAGGCGTACGGAGGCGTGGACGTGATGCGTACGGAGGCTGTGCGCTGGAGGCTGCGGCGCGCGTGGGGAGTGGCTGCGGCGCATGAAGCTTCCAGAAGGTAACAGAAACCCTAGGGTTTCTGTTCAGCTGGGGATTTTGGGTCATTTGGGTCGACTGGGCATTGGGCTAGTGTAGGCTAGAGTTTGGGCCGATTGGGCTTTAGATTATTGGGTTTGTAATAAAAACTGTTATTATTGGACTTATTATTATGGGTTTTTTTATTTTCTGTTTCCCCTTGGTTTGGTTTGGTTTAAATGGGCCCGGGCATAAATTGTGTCCTACAGCTGCCCCTCTTTGCTCATTATCGTGTAACGAGAATGAAGCAAAGACTTGAAAAGGGCCAATTTTGCCCGGTCTTGTCGATTCTTGACTTCATTCGGTGCTTTTCTTCTTCGAGTAGCTTCATTCCATCCCACTGCATCTTCAGGGGCCCGGGAACTAGCGCTTCGATCCAACTCAAGGAAATTAGACTTGTAGCCTCAATCTGCTCTATCGCAACTTCGAGGAGATAAGATTTGCTATCTTCAGTCTGCTCTACTGCAAATCCAGGGAGACAAAATTTGATGTCTTCGATCTGCTCCTGCAACTTCAGGAAGGTAAGATCTGATGTCTTCGATCTGCTCCTGCAACTTCAGGAATGCCAGATCTGCAATCTTCAATCTGCTCTTTGTAAACTCAGGGAGACAATATCTGATGTCTTCGATCTGCTTCCTGCAACTTCAGGAATGCCAGATCTGCTATCTTCATTCTGCTCCACTGCAAACTCAGGGAGACAAGATCTGATGCCTTCGATCTGCTCCTGCAACTTCAGGAATGCCAAATCTACTATGTTCAATCTGCTCCACTGCAAATTCAGGGAGACAAGATCTGATGTCCTCGATCTGCTTTCTGCAACTTCAGGAATGCCAGATCTGCTATCTTCAATCTGCTCCACTGCAAACTCAAGGAGACAAGATCTGATGTCTTCGATCTGCTCCTGCAACTTCAGGAATGTCAGATCTGCTATCTTCAATTTGCTCCACTGCAAACTCATGGAGACAAGATCTGATGTCTTCGATCTGCTCCTGCAACCTCAGGAATGCCAGATCTGCTATCTTCAATCTGCTCCACTACAAGCTCAGGGAGACAAAATCTGATGTCTTCGATCTGCTCCTGCAACTTCAGGAATGCCAGATCTGCTATCTTCAATATGCTCCACTGCAAACTCAGGGAGACAAGATCTGATGTCTTCGATCTGCTCCTGCAACTTCAGGAATGCCAGATCTGCTATTTTTAGTCTGCTCCGGTGCAAACTCAGGGAGACCAGACTAAATCTTCAATCTACATTACTACACGTCCTCTTGAGGACATAACTTGTAGAATGGGTACATGCTTATGCCTAATAATTAGGATGCCATGATCGAAATGAGTCAAATGCTCCTATTTAGACATGCTATGATATATAAATGCGAAAATGTTATGAGAATGATTCCTATTTCAGGTGTCATCACTCATTGTTTATCAGGTCTTTATCACTGACGTATTGTGATGTCATATTGTTTGGCTGGTATTCTCAACAGAAAACCTGAGAAAACAATTATATTTTGTTCAACAGATTTGCCCCACTGTAACTTCAGGGTTCATCTCATTGTGACTTAGGGGTACAGGATCTAAATCTTTTCCCATCAATCCCATTGCGACTTCAAAATATAGGATTTGTTTCTTCTTCAATCCATCCCATTGCTATTCCAGGGTACAGGACTTGTATCATTTTCCATCCGTACCACCACAACTCAAGGGTAGAGGATTGTAACTTGTTCAATCAACTGATCTCTCCCCAGGTGACCTAACCAAGTGTGCATGCATGATATTTGCATGGGTGCAGAATATCATTTTTTCTCGCGAATGATTCCCCTTTTACACTTGGGTTAACATTGCCCATTTTTCGTCAATATTTTATCACTGACGCAATATCTTGTCATTTTGTTCAATCACCATTTTTGACAAAAATCCGGAGAGATAGTCTCAGTTTAGACTCTTCCTTAAACTTGGTGAGTTCTAAACAATAGTCCTGTTTCAAGTTCTTGTATTATTCAGAAGCTTCCAGAGTAATATGCGAAACTCCTTTTATGAAAGTATTATTAGTCCACTAATCGTTATTTCAATGCAAAATGCTTGAAAAAGATCATAACCATGGACAGGAAGGAAATTAATTAGGAGCATAGCACGAAACAAATAAGTTAATTCAAGATAGCAAATGAAAAGAAATTTTATTAGGAGCATTCTTTGAAAAGAATAAGATAATCCAAATAACAAATTTGAAATGGATAAAATGGAAACTAGGTGCCCCAGATATCGCAGCCTGAGCTTCTCTGTTCAAACTTCTTGAGGACTATTTTAAGCTCAATATGTGTTTAGGGGATCCGTAGTACTTTGTCGATGCCCTAAGACGTAGCATATTTCTTCATTGTTAATTCAAGTATAGCAAGACTACTGCATGCCTTACTTTTGATCAAAATTTGAGCTGCCCTTTTCGGGTTTTCAACTCAAATCTCCTTTGGTCTCAAGGCGCCCTTTGCGGGTTTTCGCCTTGGCCTCTCCTTTTCTTTCTTCTTTTTGATTGAATTTTTTTCTTTTTTGATTTTTGATTTTTGATTTTTTTTTTGGTCTCAAAGTGCCCCTTTGCGGGTTTTCACCTTGGCCTCTTCTTTTAGACAGAAATCTAAATTCACCGGCTTGAGCATGTCCTTGCCATCCATTTTGGTCAAAGTTAATGATCTTCCAGAACAAGCCTTCTTCACCACATAAGGTTTTTCCAAATTTGGCAATTACCTCTGAAGTCCTTTTGGATGAGAAGAATCATTCTTAATGCCAGGTCCCCATCCTGAAATTCTCTTGAGCGAACCTTTTTGTCATAAGCCTGTATCATCCATTTTTGGTACATTCGACCATGATGAATACTTTCAATCAAGCTTACTGGAGACATTCCGCTTCATCTAATTTAATCAAAGCTTGAAGAAAAGGAATCTTAACTTCCAACAATTGTTTCCCTTTCATATCCCAATGAGAAAGATGTTGCCCTGGTGAAGGTTCTGGCCAACGTTCAAGAAGCATAGAGGGTAAGAGGTAACTTCTCTTATGCCAACCTTTACAAATCTCAGTTCTTTTTTTTTTTTTTGAATTTGAATGGTTTTTGGCTGCCCTTGCTGCATTGATATGGCGTCTGATCTTTGAACAGACTGTAAATCTTTGACATTGTGCAATTATGTATTGTTAAACATAATCCCTTTCTGGCATTCTTTGTTGGCATCTGTTTTTTTTTTTTTTGCATTGAGAGTGAGATTTGATAACTGTCGACTTTGTAAGATTGGCATAGGAAGCGACTTTCACCTTCTTAGTGAAGTAACCAACGACCATGAATATGAATCGATGTTGGCTAAAAGCTTTAAAGGAGATTGGCTTGATAACGTCCCTACCCCACATATAGGGAATCTGTGAAGAAATAGAGGAGGCACGTAAGTCTTGTATTCATCCATCTGGCATTCACGGCATAACTGATGCAACCTTCCTTTTCTGGTGGACCAGCAGTACCTAAACCTCATGATTAGCCTGACTATTGTAGAACCATTAGCATGGGTTCTTTAAACACCAATCTTAACAGCATACCCACGTTTCAGTAGCCCGGCGTGCCTCAATATGATCGTGCGAAAACATCTTTGAATTCTCGAAAATTGCTCAATAATGTCTCGCCTTATTTCTGTGGTGAGTTAGGCTTCGATCTTTGCCCCTTTCCTAAGCTTGCAACGTCCACTGACCCTTTGCATGGTAGAGTCTATTCTCATCTTATTCTACCATCCTTAACAAATCAAAAGATAGGCTACAATTTCTATCATCTTCAAAGTCCTTTGATCCTTTAAACCCATATCTCATCTAAAAAGGGAGTCAAAATAACAACGTCGCTCATGTCGTTGATATCTGAGTACCTAGGTATGAAGGCAAAAATATCCAAAGAATAAATGATTCTAAGGCTGATTATTTGTATGGTATGGTCATGAATAAAGAATGAAAGAATATTCTAAAAGAATGTATAATATGAAATGGAAAGAATGAAAAAAATATTTGCTTAAAAAGATGGGCAATTTACCTAAATATACCGATTTTAAAAAAATTTACGGAAAAGGGCCGAAAAAATAATTATTTACCAGAAAGGGACATTCCCCCCCAAAATGCGTCCACGTCAGCGCGTTTTGAGGGGATGCAGCAGGAAAGCGCGTCCACGAGGGCGCGCTTTTGCCCTCTCCCCCCCACGATGGGCTTTTCAGTAGTTTTTAGTGTTAGAGCATGACTTTTTAGGGTTTTAGGGCTACAGTTTAGGGATTTTTAGGGTCTTAGGGTTTAAGGTTTCTAAGGGAAAATTAATGGACTATATTTTAGGGTTAATTAATTAGAATAATTTTAAGTTTAGGGTTTTGGGAAAAATATATCAGCAAAATAAAAATTATTTGAATTTTTTTACAGTAGTATCTGACAATATAATTTTAAGAAGACGTTTCTGAACAAATAGTGACCAAAACGCTTCAAGCAGGATGCACTGTCAGTAAGAGTACTGAGAAAAGCTCCCACGTGGACGCTCTTTTGCTACAGTAGTCTCGGGCGAAATAATTTTGAGAAGACGTTTCTGAACAAATAGTGGCCAAAACGCTTTAAGCAGGATGCACTGTCAGCAAGAGTACTGAAAAAAGCTCCCACATGGACGCTCTTTTGCTACAGTAGTCTCTAGCAAAATAATTTTGAGAAGACGTTTCTGAACAAATAGTGGCCAAAACGCTTCAAGCAGGATGCACTGTCAGCAAGAGTACTAAAAAAATCTCCCATGTGGACGCTCTTTTGCTCTGAGAGTCTCTCGGCAAAATAATTTTGAGAAGACGTTTACAACAAATAGTGGCCAAAACGCTTCAAGCAGGGATGCACCGTCAAGAAGAGTACCGAAAAAAGCTCCCACGTGGACGCTCTTTTGCTCCGGTAAGTCGGGCAATCTTTAGACTATAAATCAGCCAAATTTCATTCTCGGGTTGCATAACGAAAATTGAGGCAAAAGTAAAATAGAAATGAAGATGAGTGAACGTATTAATGCTGTTATTTACTACGATGGTGAGGTTTGTGACACCAAAAATGGTGTTTTTTTTTATCGGTGAACACAACACGATTGGGTTTTAACCGGAACATAGATTTGACAGAACTTCGCAAAAGAATTAGGCGTAAAATCTTCGGAACAACGCCAATGAAAGTTCAGTCTATTAAATATAGATTTTGCGCTTCGGTTGATCCCGTGAGATATGACACATTCGACATCAAAGGTCCTCGAAGCTTGGAGGCAATGGTGGAGACTCATCTTACTAGTGGATCACCCTATCTTGAGGTATACGTACATTTTTCATCGCCAAGTGATCTTCCTTCGACTTCAACATCTACTGCTATTCGAGAGGAATACACGATCCCAAGCCAACACTCTGTTAGTGGGAGGCAGAATACAGAAGTTCCCGTGTTTGGTGGTAGTATAGAAAACACAACCCCTGCACGACACTCGGTTGGTGGATGGGACATGCATATCCTTCCTTCGACGTTCGATGCTAGTAATACGTATTGGGGAACGTCATCAACTTCTAGTGGTTGGCAATCCACATATGATTGGGAACGTTACGGAAGTTGTTTAAGAAGGGATAATGTACTCCCCACGACATCTACCGGCGAGAGGCCCTTGTTCGTTGCAGATGATGGTGGGTTGGATGACGAGTCCGATGTGGATCCACCTCGAGATCCCGGCCCCGATGGTGCAGAAGTTACATTATTTTCTGAACCGGAGCCTGTTCCAACCGATGTTGAAGGCGGTTCAGATGAAGAAGAAGAATATCCGCGATTCAGGGCGTACTCGCCTCTAGCCCACATGCATAATGTCGATCTATCTCAAGACGATGCATTGGAGTTTCCTGAACTACCACACAGAAGGCGTGACCGTACAAGTTCGTCGTTGGATTCGGGCGAATTAAAAGTTGGTAAAGAGTTTTCCAACAAGGATACTTTTCTTGGTGCATTGAAACAATATAGCATCAAGAACGGGGTTAACTACAACGTGGTTAAATCCAAACTCGATAAGTACGAGGCCAAATGTGCAGTGCAGGACGGTACATGTTTATGGAAAATCATGGCCTCGTTGAGAAAAAAAAAACAACTTTTATTTTATTAAAGATATAAAAAAATAAATTACGATAAAAAAACAACTTTAAAGATATAAAAAATAAATTACAATAAAAAAATAAAAAACAACTTTTATTTTATTAAAGATAAAAAAATTAAATTACAAATAAAAATAAAAAACAATAACTTTTATTTTATTAAAGATATAAAAAATAAATTACAATAATAAAATAAAAAAAACAACTTTTATTTTATTAAAGATAAAAATATTAAATTACAATAAAAAACAACTTTTATTTTATTAAAGATATAAAAAATAAATTACAATAAAAAAATGGCGGTCGAAATCAATGTTGGTGCCGGTCGGAATCAGTGCCACATGGGGATGGTCGACGGTTACACGCTGGATTCCTCCTTCTTCTAGCTTCCGGCAGGGGTTGTGGAACCTCAGGCGGGGATTCTGGTTCCTCCAGCAGGGAGTCTGGTTGTGGGTGTTGGGAGGATGACCCACCTTGATAAAATAACGACTGGGGAGGTGTTTGCATAAACCATGGTGGAGGTGTCTGAATCCCGTAAGGCGAAGGAGACTGGTAAAAAGAAGAGCTCCTCGATGGCGCCTCGTGCGATCCCTCATGCGACGGCGGCCTCAAGATCGGCTGGCCAGTCGGAGTAGTCGGGAACGGACTCGAACCGGGCCATGCATTCCAACCTGCCGTGAGACTGGGAAAAGGAAACATATAAGGGTTAGGATACATATAAGGGCTAGGGTACGCACCTGGCATAATCTGAAAAGGCTGTGATGTGGGTGTCGTCGGCTGAAGTGTTGGGCCTGGTGACTGTGTGGGCGCTGTTGATGAGCTCGGTGATTGTGTCGATGCTATTGATGGTCCCGTCTCATCACCTATTCTCCTTGGATTTAAAGGGCCCCATCGTTCCCTTTGTTCACGAAGTTGCCGTCGCCTCTCCTCTTCCGACAATAAAAATGGCTTGCCATGGATCCGAAACCATGGCATGTATTTCAGCACGCACGCTAACTCAGGAACGATGATCGGTTCCCGAATAGGTATATAATCATACCGGTTCTCCCACAAGTCGATATACGCTGACCAAAATCTTAGCCAATCCGTATGCAACTGCCGTAAGTCGACTTTGTGCTCATCATCGAGCACTCAGGTGCCATGGGAATCGGTTGTCGGAATCCAAATTGACGCAGAACCCGATCTGACTGGTGCATCTCCACGGTCGCATAGTTGATTAATGAGACCTTCACGTGCCAAATGTTCGGATTTTGAAAGAACTCCTCCAGAATTACTGCCCGAATTGAGGGGTCCTCGTATGGTGTCCATTCAAACTATATTAACATGATAAAAATATTAGTTATATACTAAATACTAAATACAAAATATGAAACGACTATTTTATTACGAAATTTAATTAAAATTTAATACTTACTTGTGCTTCCGACCGTTGCTCTAGTAGAAGCCGTATATCTTCAAGCGATGTAGGTATTCCAACATAACTCGCCGAATGGTTCCACCTAATTAAATAAATTTTTAGCATACAATTATATTTTAAATCTACGTAATAATTGTAAAATCTAATATTAAATTTACCTCGTTATGAGTGGGAATGTATATGGGTGGTCGACTCGAGGACGTAAAAATGGAAATCGAAACCGTGCCCATGATTGCAGTAGTGATAGGCAACCTCCAATTTTCGCTTTATTCGGCCGCATCGCCCCGCACATCTCCCGATACAATTTTGCGAGCACGGCAGACCCCCAACTCAATTCACCGGCTGCTCTAAAATCAACGAGTTTCAGCAGACCATCTCGTGTCACGAGGTTTCGTGACAGGTCCGGCATCAGATAGCCTCCAATCATCTCAAGAATGTATGCCCGAGCATACCGTATTCTTTCTATTTCGATCAAACCATTATTTGGCTCCGGGAATGTGTCTTGTAACCAGCCCATCTCGATCCGACCACCGTAAATGTTATCCGGAATAGCACCCAAAAGCTCGTAGCATACGGCAGCCCAATCGCCAGAAGTTGCAGACCCAGTGACTACGGACCCATCCACCGGCAATCCTAATTGCAAATGCACATCCTCCAGAGTGATAGTACACTCTCCGCATGGAAGATGGAAAGTGTGCGTCTCGGGTCTCCACCTCTCTATCAACGCACTGATTAACTTCGGGTTCAACTTGCACCCCCGGCCTATCGTGGCCACGTGCCAAAAACCCGCTTCCCGCAGGTAATTCTCGATAAACGGCGATGGCGGACTAGGCATATTGCGAATATAGCATTGCAACACCCGATCTACAGACTGTTTAAAAAATTATAAAATAAAATTTAATTAAAATTGCATAAACCTTAAAAATTTTAAATAGTATTGAAAAATTAAAATTAAAACTTACCATTTGCATTTGATCGACGGAGATTTGTTTATCGTCGAGACGAATTAATTCTTCGGCCATTGCTAATACGATCGAATGTTCTAAAATTTATCAAAAAAAAAATATTTCAAAAAATTTAAAAAAAAGGGTTTTTTTGTAAATATTAAAGGACTATTGTGAAATTTTGAGAGGAAGTTTAAAGGATTTTGAGAGAAATTTGAGAGGAATTTGAGAGAAAAATGAGTAAGGACTAATGTGTGAAAAAAATAAAAGGGTTGGGAGGTTTTTATAGGTTTTTTTTTACCGTTGGAGGCCCAACGGTAAAAAAAATTTGACCGTTGCAGGGGCAAAGCGCGTCCACGAGGGCGCGCTTTGTGCCACATCATCAAAGTGCGCCCTCTAGGACGCTTTTTTTGCTAATGTGGCATAAAGAGCGCCCTCGTGGACACGCTTTCCTGCTGCATCCCCCCAAAATGCGCTGACGTGGACGCGTTTTGGGGGAAAATAGCCCTTTCCGGTAAATAATTATTTTTTCGGCCCTTTTTCATAAATTTTTTTTTAAAATCGGTATATTTAAATAGATTGCCCTAAAAAGATGCATTTTATTGAAATGAAAATTCTGGACAGAAGCCTATTTCACAAAAGAAATCTTATTGCTTCTAGGCTTAAAGCAACAAGTGCGTTTTGTACATTACTCTAAGTAAGCTCTAAATACTACAGGAATTTCTTCCGCAGTCCGATTATCCAAAACGCTCCCAGGTTCATATTTCTGCATTTGGCGTGTCATCTAATTTCACAATACCCATGCTGATGAACTTTTCCACCAATTTCTTGAAAGCAATGCAATTTTCTACCGAATGCCCTGTGATCCCCGCGTGGTACTCACACTGGGCATTTGGGTCATACCATTTGGGGTACGGGGGTTGCATTGGTTTCAGGTAATGAGGAGCTACAGCATGCATATCAAATAAGCTCTGGTATAACTCCCTATATGTCATTGGAATAGGTGTGAACTGGGGTTCCTCTGAGTTCGGTCTTGAATTGGGTTCTTGCCTTGGGGAGACCTGATAGCTGGTAGTTACCGTCCTTGGCTGGCTTACTGTAATCGGCTCTGAATGGCCCTTGTTATACCTTCTCGTACTATTCGCTTTATTTTCCTTTTTCTTCGGGGCTTTTAAAGTCCACTCTCCTTTTCCTTTTGTTTCTGCCAGTACAACCGGTTTGGCTTGATCATCCTCCGAGTTAAAACCTGAACCCCTCGAGAAGTTCAATAGGGCCAAAGTATCAGTCTGACATTGGGGTCCAATAATGACGGGTACCCCCTGCGAATGCATGTCTGGTTGAGTCGGGATACTTATTGGGGAATAAACGATGTCTTCATCATCATCCACATTGTTGACCACTGGGCCACTCCTTTTTTCATGTCCTCCGACCAGTAATTGGGTTAACTGACACATCATATTCATTTGATTTCGCATATCTTGTTAAATTTTGGCCAACTGCTCTTGCATCAGTATTTGCCTTTGCTCTAATCTCTCCAACCTTTGTTCCATGTCTTCTAGGTTAACCTCTGAAATAATTTTTAATTAATCAGAGCCTTTCTACAAATTTTAATGCATATGATGCGATGTAATGCAAATGCATGAAATGTAATGCAAATGCATGGAATGAATGCAAAAAAGAAAGAGAGGCGTTGATTCTGAATTCAATTACATTAGAATAACTTTTCTAGAAAATAAATTCCTTTACATAAAACGGATTACATATGCGGCTTTGTCCTTATAGTCCGGGTGAAGATACCAATCTTTTTCTTCGTATCCGGATGTTATGGTCGTGTCCCGTGAACTTTCTTAATAGATGCCTCTTCTAGCTCCTTGTTGTTTGATCTAGGCCGTGACTCTTCACTCACCTATCCCCCGTGATGCTCATAAGCTTCTTTAAGAAAGTCAAGACGTGACGACTCTTGAATAGTCTTTGTCGGCTTGAATCTTCGGGCAAAGTCTTGTATTCTTCTGCGGACCATCATCCTTCTCTCGTTGTTTATTTGGATTATATTCGAATGACCGTATTATAATCCACTTTATCAAGCAATCCATTTTCTTATGACAAACTCTTCTATTTAGCAATCGAATATTAATCAACACCTCCTTTCTATGATGATGCAATGCAATGCAATCAAAACAAAAGAAAACACGTTAGTGCAAGAGAAATAAACGAAACAGAACACCTGTCTGGGTGACCACTAGAGTTTGGCGTGGCTCTATCTAGGGTAGGCTTCTAGGTCTCTCTATATGTAGTTTGGTTCTAAAGAGGGGGTACCTGAACCAGCAGATTCCTCAATCCTCACCCATTATAGGCTCATATGGATCGAGTTCGGTTCAGGGGAATACATTTCCCTATGGCCATGCGGAGATGAAAATCTCACGAAGCACATAGGTATGGATGTATCCCGGAAGCAGTCCACTAGCCCATGCGGAGGTGAAAACCTCACGAAGGCATAGTTTCTCACTCTCACTTAAAGGTGCGACCACAACGGTCATGAAATGCAATGTGTGCAAGGAAATAACAATCATATGCAATGACACAAACAAATGCAACAAAAGTATCAAATTTCCAAATCAAATTTTCAAATCGAATTTTCAAATTTTCGACAAAGGACAGAAAATAATCAATTTTACAGCTTGACTCTCTTGGTCACCAGTGGAGTCGCCAAGCTGTCGAAACCATTTTTTATGTTTGAAAAAAAATGGGGATCGACTTTAAAAAAATATGGAATGGAATCGCCACCGATCTTTTATTCGAGGTATGATCGGATCACCTTGAGATGGGTTATTTTAATAAAACATTTTGATTTATTAAAACAATAATTTTGGTCTACGAAATCTAAGAAAATCGGTTTGGGAGTCGGTTACGTACGAGGAAGGATTAGCACCCCCGCAATGCCCAAAATTGGTACCAAATTGATTAATTAATGTCCTAATGTCGAGAATTTGAAAGGATTTAAAATACAATAACTTTTTAAAACAAATGAAGTGGATGTTGAAATTCTCTTATTCCGAAGGAATGAAATCTCACGCCCAACACGTTAGGGTATGACATTTCAAACCCACGATATCAAGATCATCTCGTAATTTCCAAAATTCATGCATTGAAATTTTTTTTTAAAAGGATATTCGAGGGTCTGGTCATACGGAAAAACTGAAACCCAGCACGTTAGGGCACGATTTCTCGGATTTCCAAACACAAGATATTGCCTTATTTTTAAAGCTAAGAAAACACGAATAAAATCTTAAAAGGATATTCGGTTATTTGGGCAAACGAAAAATCGAAACTCAGCGCGTTAGGGCACGATTTCTCAAAATTCCCGAATACGGAACATTGCCTTTATTTTGGAAATCCTTATTTTGAGATAACAGAATGTCACGTCCAGTGAGTTAGGACGCAACGTTTTCGAATTCCCGATAATAAGTTTTTATTTAACTTAGGTTTTGTTTTAAAGAATGAGTTCTTTAGACTCGATGAGAAAAACCGGAACCCAGTAAGTTAGGGCACGATTTCTTTCGAGTCTTAGAACACGAAATAATTTCTTATTTCCAAAAATTAGATAAAACATGATATAACTTTATGATAAAATGTAAAATGAATTACTATGCTAGTTTTTATAACAAGATAATGACGGTGACAATAAAATATAAAGAACAATAATGAAAGTAAATATGAAATACAATAAAAAGCTAAAGTGAATAATCTACATAAAATAATAGGTAAAAATAATTAAACAAATAAGCAAAATAAAAGAAAATAATACCACAGATAAGACTAATGGTAAATCAATAAATAGGTAAGTATTATGTACAATAAAATTTATAAAATAATAACAATACAAATGGTTAAAGATTTAAAATCAAATAACAATATGATAAATAAAAATGAATACAATAATAGTAATTGCAACATAAAAATAGTAGTGAAAATAATGGTAATAATATTAAATTAAATAATAATAATACTAATAATAATAACAAGAAAGAAAAATAATAATATTAAATAAAATAATAATATTTGAAATGATAACAATAATAAAAAAATGACCGTAGTGTTAAGACTAATTAAATTAATAACAAAACTGACAACAAAGGACTAATTTTAAATGAAAACAGAAATCTGGGGGCGAATTCGTGAATAAATAAAAGGAAAAGGATCAGATTGAAACGCGCGCCACGAGCGAGGGACCGACTGGGCAATTCTACCCTTACCCCAAAACGGCGCCGTCCAAATTGGGACCCAAATGACAACAAAATAGAATTTTAGATCCAAATTAAAACAATAAAATAACTTAATTGCGAAACTTCAAAAAAGCGGAAGGACCGATTTGGAAATAAGACCATTAAGAAAAACACGCGATCCCGGCCGGGTCGGGTCAACGCTACGGTCGAGGCCTTAAACGACGACGTTTTGTGCCCAAACGCACGGCCTAAAAATGACGGCGTTTTCGATTTGTATATAAGGCCGAAAAAAATTAAAACCTCATTTTTGTTTCTGTTTTAAAAAAAAAAAAGAAAATTTTCCTTGTTTTCTCTCTGGGACAAACCCAGATTCCGGCCAAGTGCCGGTGGGTTCGTGCGGTTGCTCCGCCGCTCCGGAAGCCGAAAATAGTTAAAAATCTCTCCTTTTTTTAAAAAAAAGTTTCTTGGTAGTTTTTGAAATAAAAAAACGAGAATAGGAAGGTTCTCCGTGCTCTTTGAACCCTCGTCCGAACCCTCAGGGGTTCGAGGTGTCCCGACGACGGCGACACTCACAAATGACGGCACCGATCGACTCAGGTAAGCCCCATTTTTCCTCTCTTTTATTTTAAATCGAAAAGAAAAAAATGAAAATGAAATAAAAAGAACACGAATCAAGAAAGGTAAACCACCTTTGATTTTTCTCCTGTATTTCTCTGTATGCGTAAAACAGTGTTCGTAAAAAAAAGACCCCCCTGAATACCACTTCTGTTGGCTTTTTAATAGCCGAAAATAAAAAGAAAAATACAATATAAATTTGTTTTTTTCTGTTATTTTTGCTTGCTGTCTATTTGTCATTTTTTTTGCAGGTACGGAGGAGGCGCACGGAGGCGTGGACGTGGCACATACGGAGGCTGTGTGCTGGAGGCTGCGGCGCTCGTGGGGAGTGGCTGCGGCGCATGAAACTTCCAGAAGGTAACAGCAACCCTAGGGTTTCTGTTCAGCTGAGCATTTTCGGTCATTTGGGCCAACTGGGCATTGTGCTAGTGTAGGCTAGAGTTTGGGCCGATTGGGCTTTAGATTATTGAGTTTGTAATAAAAACTGTTATTATTGGACTTATTATTATGGGTTTTTTTTTATTTTCTGTTTCCCCTTGGTTTGGTTTGGTTTAAATGGGCTCGGGCATAAATTGAGTCCTACAATAACATTTCGTCATTAAACAAAAAAAGTAAAGGACTTATAACTAAAATACTAATAATTTCATTTAGGCATACTTAAATATTAATTAAATATATATTATAAAAAATTCATAACTCTCTAATTTAGGATCTTGGCAAAAGCAAAGATAGGAGGGCAAGTAGTGACATTGCCCCACCCCAAATGATAAATTTGTTATAAAAACATTTTAAATTATCAAATCATAAATTAATATAATAATAAAATTATAATTTGATACAAAAATTTATTATTCATTTTTAATTTTCTAACTTTACCCCAATTAAAGATTTAAATGTCACACATCACTAAAATAGACTTGGGAAATCTATTTACTTATCAAAGCCCATTTTATAGGAATCCAAAAAGTCAAAATTTTCTTTTAAAACATTCTGGAAATCCCATTGCAAAAGCTCATTAAGTTTAGCCTGAAAATGGCAACTAATCCATTTTTTTTTATAAACAAATCTTGAACCGTGGAATCCAATATATGTCGACAAAATCATAAATGAGTCCATGCCTTTTTTGGACCTTTGGTTACTCAAGGTAGAAAACATGAAAATGGCAATAAATATTAGATATGAAAACAAGTGTAAGACCATGAGATTGCGACCCATGGCATCGTATGTTATGAAAACATTCATGGTGCAGTCTCTAGTAAAATGAAGACTGGACTGGCAAATCACGATACATAAAAGTGTGTAAGTCCATGTGGCGGAGGCCCATGACAAGATATGATTATATGAATGTTCATGGTGTAGCATTTGATAATGTGTAAATCGAACGGGCAGATCACGATACATGAACTTATGTGTAGGTCCATGAGGAATAAACCCATGACACCTTTTGTGAAAGTCTGTTGGGACAGTAAACACGTGATTCTGTATGATGCCTTGGTGGCGTATTCTGTTTGGCCCTTGTGACGTACTCTGTTAAGTCTGTCTGGTAGAATATGATTGTCCGCCCTTATTGTAACTTCTGGATAAATTCTGATTACTTTATACTGCTATGATAAGATTATGATACATCTGGAGTTGAGGTAGTTGAATAAGATTTGTGATGTAATTGAATAAGTCTTAAGTGAATTTCTTGAAAAGAAGTGAGTATCTGTATGTTCAAAAAGGGTATCCGCCATGATAACCTGTTGATTTGGAATTTGGGCTGTTTGTAGTTACGAATGAGATAAGAATCCCTTAGTCTAAGTTTGTTTGTACCATGTAGGGTCAAAACTAAGTTATCTAGTATCCGCCATATCTGAACAATATCATGTATTCTTCTGAACAATATCATTGTATTCTTGAGTATCTGGGGTTCTAAAATAAAATGGTGTGGAATTCATTTGGATGATCTATATAATTCATTATCAATGTGATCTTGTAGGGTATCAAACGAGAATATGATTTGACTAGTAAACTGATAATATTTAAATCTGCGTAAGTATCCGCCAAATGTGTATGTATCCGCCAATGAACAATATATGTGATCAACCATTCTGAAATCAATGTATGTTTGAAGAGACGGTCTATATGTAACGGGCTCTTGAAGAGATTATTTGAAAAGTACCTTTATGGTTCTAAGAAAAAGAAGAGATTAAGGTAATGTCTAGAAGGATCTTAAGTTAGTCAGGTAGTTAAGAGAGAATTGGTACGGTTAAGAGTATAGTAATTGGCGTTCAATTGTAAGCCTAAACTGTGATAGTACTCGCCCAAACAGAAGTGAGTGGTTAAGAAAGGTAGCTGGTGTACAAAAGCTCTTCAAATATTATAAAAGAATTCGCCAAGGTATTCTGTATTAACTCTCACTAAGTTCTCCTGAACTTACAGTGTTTATTATTGTTTCAGGTGATGTAGTAAGAGAATGCACTAAGAGGGACTACGTCAGGAGTACGCCAAAGTAGCGGCGAAGTGGGCTATTATGCATATATAGTGGAAAAATGGCGTATTGTAGTATCATACTCTAATATCAAACTTTTGTAAATGTTCGTATTGTAATGAGTTGTAATTGGTCTGATGTAATATTTTATTTCTAAAATACTTTCCTTAGATTTTTTTTGATATTAAGTCTATAAATGAAATGATAACAAAAAAAAAAAAAGTTTTAAGTAATGAGTGTCAGTCAACTATTTGAAAATTTTTCTTAAATATTATGTGTAGTAATACTCAAAATTCAGACCCGGTGAATAGGGTTGGGTTGAAGGCATTACGGATGCTTTCAAAACATTTGGGAAAATCCCATTGCAAAAGCTGATGTGAAAATGGCAATATCCCTTATTTTCTTGGTAAATTACATCAGTCATCATCAAACTATTAATATATTTTTTTGGTTATTTAATAGTAAAAAGTTTTTATTGTAGTAGTGGATGAACTCAAATCCTTTGAATTTTTTTGAAAAAGTTTACAGCTAGAAATAGTAAATTAAGTACAACTACGCATGTCTCGACAATTATAAAGTTGAATTGAATCAATATAAATTACAAATAGATTAAGAACTGGAATAATTTGAACTAAAATCCACACGTGATAATTGCGTATGATGAGACTCAAACTTTGGTATACAGGATTTGAAATCTCGACTTTTACCAACAATGCCAAAACTTATTTAATAGACAATTCAAATCTCTTATCTGATATCAAAATAACATATGTATTTTAATTATTTTTCACAATCAATCTAAAACTATTCCAGAGGTAGAATTAAAATTGGTATCAGTTTTAAATTAAACCGGATTAATTGATATATTGATTCCAACAGAATGATTTTAAAGAAAACCACTCAAAACCAAGATGTATTGATTCCAACAAAAGACTGATGTTTTTAGCCAAAACTAAAACATTTCTCATGTAACAAAGTTTTTATTGTAGTAGTGGATGAACAAATGTGAAGAGCCATAGATTTTGTTTTCTAAGGATAAGCTTCGATGACGGATTGAACTGCACGTATGGGTTTAACATTGAATCGTGTAAAACCAGATTGTCGAAGAACATAGCTCCATTCCTTTAAGGTCCTCTCTTTCCCTTTATCAGTCTGAGCCATCATCACCATGTCTAGCATCAACCCCACGAAACCTAGCTCGTCGCCTTCTTTATCTTCTTCAAGAACTGCTTCAACGATTATAACCTTCCCTTTATCTTCTGGAATGGCTTCTCGACATTTTTTTAGGATTTTAATGCATTCCTCGTCGTCCCAAACATGCAATGCCCACTGCAATTTGCAATGTATGGATTAATCGTATAAGACCATATAATGAAGGGAAAGAAAGTACTAACCATGAGAAACGCTGCGTCGGCGTTTGGGATAGACATGAACATGTCTCCTCCTACGTTTTCAATGCTATCGGATTTTGGTGCAACGGCGGCGACATGAGGGAGATCAAAGTTGATGCCTCGAATCCATGGGAATGCCTTGACTAAAAGGCTCAAAGCAGTCCCGTTACCACCACCGACATCGACCAGGCTTTCGACTCCGTCGAACACTTCGGGACATCCTTCGATTGTCGCCTGCACCGTCAGTCTAGCATGGCAACCCATGGCGTTGTTAAAGAGTTCGCTAAAGTCGGGGTTCGCCTCGGCGTAGCTCCATAGATCTTTCCCATTTGCTACTTCAAATGGTGAGATATTATTGCCGGTTTCAAGGACACGAGCACTAAGACTATGCCAGGGTGCTAACCAAGCAGGGCTGGACACGAACAATATGAAAGCAGCCATGGATTTTTCTCCACCATTTATCAAACGACGAGACAATGGCGTCGATGAGAAGCCTACAGTGTGTTGGTTGATGGGTTCCTGTTTGAATATTCGGTCGTGGACCATGAACCTCATAATGCGATGAAGACGCGACGGTTCGCATCGGAGGGCAATGGCTAGCTCGGATAGTGGCATAGGGTTTCCATAGTTTTCAATAACATCGGCAATCCCAAGCTCAATGGCACATTTAACGGCAGCTATTTTAGCATATCCGAACACATAATTCCAAATCTTTATTTCAGCTCTAGCTTCTTCGTTTATTGTCACTTCCATATCTCCCATCTCAACTTTCTTTTTAATTTTTTTATTTGAGAACTTTTGGTAACTCTATGCCCAGATCTTGACTATGAAGCTACGATTTATAGAAGCAAAGGTATTGGTTTGAACTACGTCACAGTTCTTCAATTTGAAAATATCTTGTCAAATATGCTCCTAGCCACAAAAAATTATTAGATTAATTTGGTAAAAAAATTACAGTCCATTGAGGTGTACCAAATAGTATATGTAACTTAGATTTTGGTTAACTTTTACCATAATGTACTTCAATAGTAATTTATGAATTTAATTTTTATAATTTTTTGAATTGATTAATTTCTATCACATTTCAAAAATTAAGTTAGAAAAAATTAGATTAATAGATCAAGAATTGACACGCTATGACTTTTAATTAAAATTTTGTAAAATTATGTCAAAAATGAATTATTAGCTTAATGGATAAGAAAAAAATAAGAAGAGAGTCTAATTGGCTTAGAGACCTGAGTTATGGTTCGAGGGATATTCTCACATTTTCATGCCTTTCACTTTTGCTGCCCACTACTTTGTTTATGTGGTACTGGGTGTATGTGTGTGATAGTGAGATTGATGGGTTTGTTTTTTTGTGGGAAGCATTCAATGAAAAGCAGGGATACATTTCCCCACCACCCAACGAACTTTACACATGTCCCTATCCTATTCGTGTCTATGGTACCGTGGAATCTAATCTAATTTCCACAAAATCAGATGTAATTGAATAAGATCTGTGATGTAATTGAATGTCTTAAGAGAATTTATTGAAAAAAAAGTAAATATTATGTATTCTTTTGAAATATTATGGAATTTAGGTTATCGTATTCTTAAGTATTTGGGGTTCTAAAATAAAATGGAGTAGAATTTATTTGGATGATCTGTATAATTCATTATCAGTGTAATCTTGTAGGGTATCAAACGAGAATATGATTTGACTAGTAAATTGATAGCATTTAAATCTCTATGAGTTAGTAATTTGTGTCTAATTGTAAGCCTGAAACTATGATAGTATCTGCCCAAACAGAAGTGAGTGGTTAAGAAGGGTAACTGGCGTACAAAAGTTCTTCAAATATTATAAAAGAATTCTCTAAAGTATTCTGTATTAACTCTCACTAAGTTCTCCTGAACTTACAGTATTTGTTATTGTTTCAAGTGATGTAGTAAGAGAATGCGCTAAGAGGGGCTACGCTAGGAGTACACCAAGATAGCGGTAAAGTGGGTTATTATGCATTCAGTGGAAAAGTGGTGTATTGTAGTATCATACTCTAAAAGTCAAACTTTAGTAAATGATTGTATTTTAATGAGTTGTAATTGGTCTGTTGTAATATTTTATTTCTAAAATACTTTCTTTCGATTTTTTTATATTAAGTCTATAAATGAAATGATAACGAAAAAAATCTTTTAAGTAATGAGTGTCTGTCAACTGTTTGAAAATTTTTCTTAAGTGTTATGTATGTAACACCCGAAATCCCGGCCTGATGAATCGGGCCGGGTTAAGGGCGTTACAAATGCTTTCAAAACAATTGGGAAAATCCCATTGCAAAAGTTGATGTGAAAATGGCAATTTCCCTTATTTTCTCGGCAAATTACAGTATTACACCAGTATTCATCCAACTATATTAATATATATTTTTGGTTATTTAATTATGAAATGTTATGAAATGATCACACAATTATTAGTAAATTTCTTTTTCGGTCACCCAACTATGACAAGTTACGAAATGATACCTAACTATTTAATTTTATCTTTTTTGTCACCGGCTGGCTAACTTGACAACTTTTAAAATTGGCTCAATAGCAACTTTAACCCTCAATATTTATATATTATGTCAATTTAGTTTTGATTCCAAAAAAAAAGTTAACCTTTAACATTTACACATGGTGTAATTTGATCTTCTTCTTCTTATTTTTTTTTTCCTTTTTTTTTTAATTTTGCGTTTCTTTATAACATTGAGAGTTAATTTTAAAAGACAGAAAAACGATGAAAGTTATTATTTTGAATTTTTGGGTGTTTTCCTTTTTTTTTCCAATCAAATTTAGCTAATAAATTAGACTTCTAGCTTTTTAGGTGAAAAGATCACAAAGAACAACAAAATTGCAAAAAAAAGACTAAATTACACAATGTGTAAATATTGAGGGTTAGATTTTTTAGAATCAAGACTAATTTGACACAATGTATAAATGTTAAAGGTTAAAGTTACTATTATGCCAATTTTAAAAGCTACCACCGCTAGTCCGTTGGTGACAAAAAATGATAAAATTTAATAATTAAATAACTATTTTATAACTTTTTATAATTGGGTGATCAAAATTAAATTTACTAATATTTAAAAGAATACTAATTAATTTATTTATTTTTCATTTCAATAAACAAACAAATCGTGGACCTTGGAATTTAATCTCTCTCCACAAAATCAGACACGGGTTCTTTCTTTTTTTGGACAATGGTTACCCAAAATAGAGAAAAATTGTCACATAAATATTCGATATAATTAGTGCCCTCACTAAACAGCTCACCATCTCATATTATCTAAAATTGTGGTATAAATGTTTATAGGGGTTATGGGGCATCTTAGATGAATTAACGCTTCATTTGGAGAAGAGTTATGACTTTGTGATAATCCAAACTGATAGTATGGAGACAATTCAAGTTATTAAAGACTGGGCTTGTAAGGATTTAGACTCAACTTTGATAAGAAGAATTCTAACTTTTGTCTAGTATTAGACATTAGGACATTCGTCACATTCCAAAGGAAAATAATGGAGAAGTCGATGAAATTGCTAAACTAGTTCAAGAAAGGAGAGAAGGTCTTCAAGTGTTTGAAGTGTCCCCATTGGGGAGTTAGTTTTATTTTATAGTAATTTTTTAGGTTTTGTATTTTCACCAAATTTTTTTAAGAAAATAGAAAATAATAATAATTTTTGAAAACTCAAAGTACAATTATATTAAATTTGTGATTTCATCCATAATGTTTATTAATATCTATCAAATTATTTGCCCTAATCATTTGAAATTTAGGCTTAGTTTGGATGGGTGGTGTGTTTAACTGTAGTTAGTGTAAAAACAACGGTGGCGGTGATATTAGATACTGTAGCGGCACTGTAGCGTGAGACAAAAAGTAAATTAAACGCACCGCATCCAATCACCCATCCAAACCCACCTTAGTTAGTTATAATCTAAAATGAAATATATATTAACATACTAATATATTATATTGGTCTTTTGTTCAGTTTTATTATGGTTTAAATTCAAATATATTTCAATTTTCAATCTATTATATTTTATATTGAGTTATTCTAATTTTAATTGATCAAATATGTATTATTTGTAACTTATACTAAGCTTTTTTTGAAAGTAAATGATACTATATTTGTACTTATAAATTCTTTCCAAAAAATAAATTATGATACATTATAACAACACAAGCCATGCTTTAATAGGGCGTGTTACGAACTCAAATCCTTTGAATTTTTTTGAAAAAGTTTACAGCTAGAATATAGTAAATCAAGTACAACTACGTATGTCTCGACAATTATAAAGTTGAATTGAATCAATATAAAATACAAATAGATTAAGAACTGGAATAATTTGAACTAAAATCTACACGTGACAACTGCTAATGATGAGACAGGATGTTTTTAGCCAAAACTAAAACATTTCTCATGTAACAAAGTTTTTATTGTATTAGTACTACTAGTGGATGAACAACTGTGAAGAGCCATAGATTTTGTTTTCTAAGGATAAGCTTCGATGACGGATTGAACTGCACGTATGGGTTTAACATTGAATCGTGTAAAACCAGATTGTCGAAGAACATAGCTCCATTCCTTTAAGGTCATCTCTTTCCCTTTATCAGTATGAGCCATCATCACCATGTCTAGCATCAACCCTACGGCACCTAGCTCGTCGCCTTCTTTATCTTCTTCAAGAACTGCTTCAACGATTATAACCTTCCCTTTATCTTCTGGAATGGCTTTTCGACATTTTTTTAGGATTTTAATGCATTCCTCGTCGTCCCAATCATGCAGTACCCACTGCAATTTGCAATGTATGGATTAATCTTATAAGACCATATAATGAAGGGAAAGAAAGTACTAACCATGAAAAACGCTGCGTCGGCGTTTGGGATAGACATGAACATGTCTCCTCCTACGTTTTCAATGCTATCGAATTTTGGTGCAACGGCGACGACATGAGGGAGATCAAAGTTGATGCCTCGAATCCATGGGAATGCCTTGACTAAAAGACTCAAAGCAGTCCCGTTACCACCACCGACATCGACCAGGCTTTCGACTCCGTCGAACACTTCGGGACATCCTTCAATTGTCGCCTGCACCGTCAGTCTAGCATCGCAACCCATGGCGTTGTTAAAGAGTTCGCTAAAGTCGGGGTTCGCCTCGGCGTAGCTCCATAGATCTTTCCCATTTGCTAATTCAAATGGTGAGATATTATTGCCGGTTTCAAGGACTCGAGCACTAAGACTATGCCATGGTGCTAACCAAGTAGGGCTGGACGCGAGCAATATGAAAGCAGCCATGAATTTTTCTCCACCATTTATCAAACGACGAGACAATGGCGTCGATGAGAAGCCTACAGTGTGTTGGTTGATGGGTTCCTGTTTGAATATTCGGTCGTGGACCATGAACCTCATAATGCGATGAAGACGCGACGGTTCGCATCGGAGGGCAGTGGCTAGCTCGGATAGTGGCATAGGGCTTCCATAGTTTTCAATAACATCGGCAATCCCAAGCTCAATGGCACATCTAACGGCAGCTATTTTAGCATATCCGAACACATAATTCCAAATCTTTATTTCAGCTCTAGCTTCTTCCTTTATTGTCACTTCCATATCTCCCATCTCAACTTTCCTTTTAATTTTTTTATTTGAGAACTTTTGGTAACTCTATGCCCAAATCTTGACTATGAAGCTACGATTTATAGAAGCAAAGGTATTGGTTTGAACTAGGTCACAGTTCTTGAATTTGAAAATATCTTGTCAAATATGCTCCTACCCACAAAAAAATATTAGATTAATTTGGTAAAAAAATTACAGTCCAATTATTTGAGGTGTACCAAATAGTATATGTAACTTAGATTTTGGTTAACTTTTACCATAATCTTTATATTTTTTGAATTGATTAATTTTTGTCACATTCTAAAAATTGAGCTAGAAAATTGGATTAGTGGATCAAGAATTGACACGCTATGACTTTTAATTAAAATTTTGTAAAATTATGATAAAAATGAATTATTGGCTTAATGGTTAAGAGAAAATAAGAAGAGGGACTAATTGGCTTAGAGACAGTGAGTTTGAGCCCCTTCTCTTGCAAATTATGATAAGAATGAGCTATTGACTTAATAATTAAGAGAAAATAAAGAGAGTGTGTAACATCCTGAATTTTTGGGCCTATGCGTTTAATGTGTGAATATGTTTAATATGTTAATTTAAGTAATAGGGGTCCAAATTGGGCTCAGAATTAGGCAAAGGCCTTAGTTAAATTATTAGATTGGGCATTATAGAGTTAAAAGAGTGGTAATTATGTTTAAAATACCAAAGTGGGCTTGTGGCCCAATCTTAGGAGGTGACGCCACACAAGGGAGTAAGGGGCCCAAATTTAAGTTTCATGGAGCCCAATTCTTTTAATTTAAGTTAGCTAAATTTTGGGCATTAGGATTAGGTGGAGTGGATGGCAACAAGGCTAAAATTTAGGGGTTTTAATGTTTAAAATATGTGGATAATAAGCAAATAAAGGCTATTATTTAGGAATTTATTTTATGTGGATAATAAGCGAGATAAAGGCTAAAATTTAGGGATTTTAATGATTAAAATATGTGGATAATATGCTGATAAAGGAGGGAGGAGTTAGAGATAATTAAGTCTCTTTTAGATGAGCTAGTAGATTAAGATAAAGGAGAAAAGATAGGATTTATCTCATAAGGTTAGTTAAGTGCAGAAATTTCTATAAATAGGGGAATATCTCTTCAATTTCAAAGATCCAGGTTTTCTCTCATTCTTTTCTCTTCTTCTCTCGAGTAAAAGCCAAAAACTCCTAAAGTTCCATCTTCTTCTTCATTCTCTCAGTAAAGCCGAAATCTCTAAGCCTATTCCTCATCTTCACTTTGATTCAAAAGCGAAACTCTTTCCATTCTTTTTCTTCCTAGCCAAATCTTCAAGTCTCTTCCTTGTTTTCTTTTCTTCTTCTCTTTCCTGTCGAAACCAAAACTCCTCACTCAAGTATTTTAAAAGCCAAAGACACATCAGCCTTCTCTTGTTCATACTTTTCCAGGATTTTCCTAAAAGCGAAATCCCTAGATCTCATCTCCTGTGATTGCCGAATTACTTCGTGGTGCCTACTTGTGCCAAATCAAGGGAACTTTAGTGGAGTCAATCGCATAGATCTCTAAGTTATAGAATCGTGTTACATTCGGGATTTCAAAGTAAGAGGATTTGTTTATTCATATATATAAAATCGGGTAGAATACTAACTATGACCGAATATAGGAGAGGCCTATTTTCGCAATTGTTCCAGCTTTTTGAAGCAAAGCGTAGATCGGTTTAGCAAGGGTATCTACATTAATCAGGTGTGTAATACTTCCCCACCATCTAGATCTAATCATAAAATGCATGATCATAAGATTTATATGTTTTGATAATTGCCAACATCTCAGTTTATTGATGAAAGCCCAAGGAGGGTAAAAGCGGATCACCAGGTTAGTAAATAATTTGTTTAAATGTTATAAGTAAAATGCTTGTATGTGATTGCATGGGTTGGGTTGATGAAAGGAGGAAGTTATACGTTATATGTGTAGCGGTTTTACCGTGATCGATGTAGCGGCTAATGCCGTGAATCGTTATACGGGCTTCGGCCATTAAATGTTATACGAGCTTCGCCATTATATGTTATAAGGGCTTCGCCATCATATGTGGATGAGCAAAGAAGACCGCCATCATGGTGTGTAGCGGTGTGGGTCGATTGTAGAAATCCCCAATGGTGTATACGGTTGGTACGGGGTGTGTAGCGGATGGAAACCTAGGCAAGCGGGTTGGGCCTTGCATATTATTTGCTATTAATTTTTATTATGATTATTACATTTGTTTACTTTGTTTAACGGGCTTAAGGCCCAAAATCTAGTGGTGCATGAGGTTGCACACTGAGTCTCGCGACTCACCCTTTTAATTAACATTTCGTGATACCTAGTGCTTGGACCGGGTGGAGAGGCACGCAGGTGGCCATCTGAGAAGAATATGTGGATTTAGCAAAAGACTCAAGTTATTATTTTATATTTTTAATTGGTGGATTCTAAAATTTCGTTTGTAATAAGGCCATGGGCCACTAGTTTATATTTTGTTTTATTTTGGGCTTTAATTACTTTTAGTTATTTAATTTTTTTATCTTAATTAAACTAAGGCATGTATTTAAGTTTGGATTTTACTTTACTAAAGCATCTTCTATTTAAAACATATTTGGGCTTTTCTGAAAATACGACATGATTTGATAGAATTTTTCTTAGTGACATACCAGATCCGGTCATAGTGTTTGGGCCGGGTTTGGGGTGTTACAGAGTGTAATTATCACATCCCAAAAATTTGGTTAATAAAGATTTGGTTAATGAAACCAAGAGTAGTTACGTCTTAATTTTGAGTTAAGATTGTAAAAATTTTGTCAAGTAATTTGATTTGGTTTAGTGGTTAAATATGTTAGTTTTGTATGAGAAGTTTTGGGTTCAAATATTTTCTCGTATATTTTTGCGAAATTTTGGTCTAAACCCCCAATTTTGAGAATCTGAGTTAAATACTAATTTGTTTTTCTTTTCTTTTCTTTGTGACATTAATAGTTAATTTTAAAAGGATGAAAAACATTGAAAATTATTATGTTGGATTTTTTTAGTTTTTTTTATATATTTTTAATCAAATTTAGCTAATAAATTTAATTTTTAGCTTCTTAGGTGAAAAGATCACAAAGAACAACAAAACTAGAAACAAAAATTTAAATTACACAATGTATAAATGTTGAGGATTATGTTTTTTCAGAATCAATACTAATTTTAAAGAATATATAAATATTAAAAATTAAAATTACTATTATATCAATTTTAAAAACTGTCACCATTTGTAATAACTCATTTTGCCCGGGCCCATAAACCAGAATAATAAAACAAACCCAAAATAAAAAATAAAAAGGTCTATTTTTACAGTCCAGTTCACCAAAGTCCAGTTACAAAATACTGAGCCCAATTACCTAAACAGCTTAACCCGTTTACACCCTTAGCCCAAAACAAATGACTCAGACCCAAACCCAAAGACCTATACCCAACAGACCCAAATCTATGCGGCCCAAAGGGGCCCAAGACCTTAACAGAACCAGCAGTGGCCTAGGGTTTCTGAAACCCTAGGCGCCGCAAGAGCCCTACGCACCCCATCAGCCTTCGTCCGCGCCACCATCAACGCGCAAACAGCAGCCACCAGAATCCCCTCGATAGCGCCGCAATCTACGCGAACTGCGCACCACCACCGGACTTCTTACTCCAGACCTGCAAAAATGGAAGGAGCGAATATGGCAGCAAACATGGCAACAATTTTATTCCATTTTTTTTTATTTTGAAGGCTATAAAAGCCTTCCAAAAATCTGTAAAAAAGAGGACGAAAAAAAAAAAAACACAAAAGATACGAATACAGAAAGATATAAAAAAACAATGATTTGCACACCATTATTCAAAATCAGTGAGTACGAATATTGTCAGAAAGTTCAAAGGAATAAAGGACAGATTTTGCAGAGGTGATTTTCTTTTATATATTATTCTGTTCTTATTTATATATATATATATATATATTGCGCATATAACTACCTTTAAAAAAGTATAGAAGGGGAAGGGATTACCTTTCGACGACAAAAATTTCGTGGTTCGGCCTCTGGCCACCACTCGCGACGTCGCGTGGAGGAAATGGCTAGAGGGCTGACGATCAGAGGCTCGGAGGGTTTCAGAGGTTTTTAAATTTTTTTTTAAATGGTGTCTAAATGATTTTTTTTGAAATAAAGCTGACTTATATAGGAAAAGGAGAACGACGTCGTTTTGGGTTAAAAGGATCCGCGCGCCAACCCGATGACCCGAAAAGGATCCGCGTGTTTTATTAAAATGGAGAATTTGCAACTTCAGCCCATCCGCAATTTTATATGTTACGATTCAGCTTAATTGGAAGTTTTATTTTTTATAAAATTGGACCTAAATTTATATTTTGTTTTAATTAAGTCCCTTAAATTGTTTTAAAGGCCAAAATCACTACGACGCCGTTTTGAAAAAGTTTTAATTTCCCAATAAGTCCCCGAAATTTAAAGCCAGATTCAATTTAATCCTTTTATATTTATCTTATTTATTATTTAACCTTGATTTCTTTATTTTTATTTATTTTATTTATTCTAATATTTTTTAGATTATTTTATTACGTTAAGATATCATATTATTCATATTATTTGTAAATTAATTTAACTTGTATGTTTTATTATTATATATTATTCTTATGTATTTTAAATTATTATTATTTATTATTGGATTTGATTATTGTATTTTATATTATTTTTAACTTATATATTAGTAATTATATCACATATTTTTAAAATAATGTATATTATATAGCATTATATTTTATATTATTTTGTAAAAGTTTTTATTTTGTTAAAAATTGTTTATATTGAGTAATACATTATTTATTTAAAAAATATATTTTTTTATATGTATTAGATTATTATAAATATATTTGAAGTCATAAATAGTTATTTTCTTAATATATATGCATATTTTTTTTTGTCATTGCATGAGCACTTTCAACTTGCATGAAATAGGTTCATATTTGTTTTGCTATTTATTGTATTTGTTCATATTTCATCATGTATTTTCAATTACTTTAGTGTAGAAATTATTATTTGTCATATTTTGTATTATTATTACTTATCTTAAATGTTAGTATATTATAATTGCTTCTAATATTCATATCCGATATCATATAAATGCAATATTATCTCATGGTTTAAAATAAAAAAAATCTATTTTTTTGCAAAATTGCTATATTTTATCTAAAAGTTTTTTTTAAAATAAGGCAATGTTTTGGTATTTAGAAATTCGGGAAATAGTGCCCTAACGTGCTGGGTTGCGATTTTCTGTTTGGCTAAATAACTAAATATCCTTTAAAAAATTTTGTAAATCGTGAGATAATTTTGATTACGAAGGTTTTAAAATATCGTGTCCTAACGTGCTGAATGTGATGTTTATATTTCTCCGGAACAAAGAAATCTCAAGTTTTAACTTAAATGTCTCGAAGTTTTTTTTTTAAAAAAGAAATCATATTTTTAAATATTTTTAAATTTCAAACATTTGGACATAATTTTATCGGTTAGGTACCAATTATTGGGCGTTATGAGGGTGCTAACCCTTCCTCATACGTAATCGACTCCCGAACCCGTTTTCTTGTTTTTCGTAGACCAGAATCAAATGTTTCAAAATAAAACATTTATACAAGGTGATCCAATCACACCTAAATAAAAAAGGGATTGGTGGCGACTCCCATTTTCATTTTTTTTTTAAAAGTCGACTCTATTTTCTAAAAACTTTTAAAATGGTTTCGACACCATTAATCTAGCTACTAATAACCAAAAATAACAAAATTAAATAATTAAATAACTATTTTATAACTTTTTCTTTCCCTAATCAAACAAATCCAACACTGTGGAATCAAACAAATTCATCCACAATCAAACAAATCGTACACTGTGGAAACAAACAAATTCAGAAAATTAGTGCCCCACTAAATAGAGAAAAACTGTCACATAAATCTAAAGTTGTGTGGTATAAATGACTATATATTCGAGTAATTATAAAATTGAAATCAAACTAATATAAATTACAAACAGAGTAAGAACTGAAATAGTTTAAACTAAAATCCACATATGACAATTGCGCATAATAAGAATCAAGCTTTGGTACACGGGGCCCAAGACTTCGACTTTTATCAATAATGTTGTTTTTAACTATTACTATATATTTATATAAATTTTAATATCTATATTATTATTTAAGTTTTTGACCGAGTTGGTATGATTAATCAATTGGATGCCAATTCAGTTATGGAAATTATAGAAATGTCATTCTATATATTTAAAATAAGTTATATTATTTGAGGTACTTTAGTCTTTTTATTTTAACAAAAACCAATGCAAATTAGTAAAACCCACACCATTTAAATTAGTAAAACCTTGAAATTACCACTAAACCAAAACTCCAGTTAAATTTTTTTATATGTTTTATTTTAGTATGGCTAATTCATTACCTTCATCAGTTATATTATAGATTTGTAGTGCATTTAGTATTGGTAATCTGATGTATTTATGTAATTAAATATATTTTTGGTCATTCAATTATGAAAAATTATGAAATGATCATTCAATTATTAGTTTTTTTTATCACCTAACTATGACAAGTTACAAAATAGTCACTTAACTATTCAATTTTGTCTTTTATTTTTGTCACTAGCTAGCTGACATGGTAGCTTTTAAAATTGGCGCAATAACAACTTTAACACTTAATATTTATATATTATGTCAATTTAGTCTTGATTCCAAAAAAAATTATCCTTCAACATTTACACATGGTGTAATTTGATCCCTTTTTTTTTGTAGCTTTGCTTTTCATTTTGGATTTTTGGGTGTTTTTATTTTTTTGTATATTTTAAATCAAATTTAGCTAATAAATTTGATTTTTAGCTTTTGGGTGAAAAGATCATAAAGAACAACAAAACTAAAAAAAAAAAAAATCAAATTACACAATGTGTAAATGTTGAGGGATAGGTTTTTTAGAATCAAAACTAATTTGACGCAATATATAAATGTTAAAGGTTAAAGTTGCTATTATGCCAATTTTAAAAACTGCAATCGCTAGCCTATTGGTTGACTAAAAACGAAAAAATTAAATAATTGAGTGGTTTATAAATTTTCATAATTAAGTGATAAAAATAAAAGTTACTAATAATTAATTTACTATTAATATATATTTTTTCATTTCGATAAACAAACAAATCGTGCACATAAATGTTCGATATAATTGGTTCCCCATAGAGGTGTGCATGGGCCGGGCTTTGCTCAATTAAAAATTCATGCCCGTTTGCTAGGCCTTGGCTCAGGCGGAAAAATGGGCCAAAAAATGGGCCCAAGCCCGACCCGGATAAAAATGCTAAAGCTCGAGCCTGACCAAGCCCGCCCATATTAATTTTTATATTATTTTTATATAATTTTAAAATATATATAATACATCAAAAATACTAAAAACATTAAAATACATATTTCCCAAAAAATTGAAAATAAATTTTAAAAAATATGAATACTTAAATAACACTAAGATAGATGCAACTTAACAAGCAAATGCCTCTAAAATAATAACAAAATTAACAAATGCCTTTAAAATAATAACAAAATTAACAATAAAATAAGTTTTATACAATATCCAAACAATAACAACAAAATAGTAGCAACATAACAGTAAAATGGTAGCAAAATAGGGAGAAAACAACGAGAAAATAGCATTAAAAAAAATACAGATTTTTTGTCCTTTAGTAAATTTGGGCCCGGGGACAAAAATGTCTTACTCGAGGCACATCACACTCTTTGGCACATCACACTCTTTAACCTTCAATTGATAATACCCGGATCTAAGGTCTATCTTTGAAAACACTGCGGCACCTTTCAGTTGATCGAACAGATCGTCGATACGTGGCAAAGGGTATTTATTTTTAATTGTGACCTTGTTCAAATTTCTGTAGTCTATGCACAGTCTCAAAGAATGGTCTTTCTTTTTCACAAACAAAACAGGTGCACCCCAGGGAGACATACTCGGTCTGATAAACCCTCGGTCTAATAACTCTTGCCACTGTGCCTTTAATTCTTTTAGTTCTATTGGTGCCATACGGTACGGTGTTACGAATATCGGAGCAATTCCTGAAATCACCTCAATTACAAACTCAACTTCCTGATCAGGTGGTAAACCCGACAATTCCTCAGGAAATACATCAGCAAACTCACTAACAATCGGTAACTGATCTAGCTTCGATTCTAAATCCCAGTATCAAGAATGTAGGCTACAAATGCCTCATTACCTTTTCGCATCAATCTCTGAGCAGGAAAAGCTGAAATGATTTTAACAATATCTTTCGGATTCTTAGACTCAACTGATATAATCTCTCCTGTCTGACATTTCAAATCAATTTGTTTCTATCTATAATTTACCACAGCATCATGCATAGATAACCAATCCATTCCCAGAATAACATCAAATTCCCGAAAGGGTAGCAACATCAAATCAGCAGGAAATTCATAGCCTTTCACTTTCAGTGGACAATTACGACACACTAAATTAACTATTACACTTTGACCTAATGGATTAGTAACTTGAATATCATTGTAACATCCCGAAATTGGGCCTAGTAGGATTGGGCCCAATGGGCCTTGATTTAAAATTTTTTGAGAACGGCATTAATGCAAGTTAGACTTATTAGGTAAGTTATTTTGGAAGGTTAGAGGGCTTCTATGAAGTCCCAGGATCAAATATTAGCTTTGGGGAAATTTTGGTTTTAGGTGAAAAAAAAAACCTGGAAGTTGGCGGTGTAGGCCTTAAGAATAAAATGTGGGAAAAATGACACAAGTGGAGTGTGTGGTGTAGTGGCAAAGTGACGCCACATAAGAGACAAGGGGGTGACGCCACAAGGAAGGAAGGAGGTCCAAGGTTCAAGTCTTGGCTTTTGCATTTTGGTTTTCTTTTACTTGGACCTCGAAATTTGGCTATAGATTTATATTTAGTTGCGCATGGTTTAAGACACAAGAGGAGCTTGTGGCCAAGTGGCTAGCAGCGTGGATTATGTTGCAAGGGAGCCCAGGTTCGAATCTCATGAGAAGCAAGGAGTATTTATTTTGCGGTCTGGATGGCAAGAGTTTCAGTTGAATTTAAACTCTATTGACGAAGGGATCCCACATCGGAAAGATACAAAGAAGGAAGGTGAAGAGCTAGCTATATAAAGAGCATTCCAGGAGGAGGGTTGACACACCTTGGAAGGCGTTTGGGCACAGGAGTGGTCGGAGCGCGGATTAACACTAGAGTCCTATCAGGTGTGTAACTCTCTCTACTCTAGCTGTAGAGCGGAAAATGTCGAAGTGCCGGTCACGGCAATAGTAGCCACACGAGTGTGCGAGCGCACGTGTGGGGCTTCGACGCGATAATTGAGGCCATAAGTAGTATTCTTGTGGGTTGGGGCTGCTTGGGCCGCGATGGGCCGAAGTGGGGCCAATGGGCCCGTAGGCCCTTATGAGTAAATTGTGCGATTGTGTAGAATATAGTGAACTAGACTAGGTGGAACTTATATACATGGCTAGATTTGTGCTAGGTGGGCCACACGAAGCGCAGGGGCCCGAATGGGCCGACCGAGTTTTAGGTTCAATTGTCCTGGACGACCGAAATGGTAGGCGAGTCGCCGGGCGACATTTGGGCCTTTGGGAAAGGCCATTGCAGGTGCAAAATTACCGATATACCCTTGGTGGGTAAATTACGAAAATGCCCTTGGTGGGTAAATTACAGATATACCCTTGGTGGGTAAGTTACGAAAATGCCCTTGGTGGGTAAATTACGAAAATGCCCTTGGTGGGTAAATTACCGATATACCCTTGGTAGGTAAATTACTAAAATGCCCTTGGTAGGTAAAATTACTGTTATACCCTTGAGAGGTTGATTAGGGTGATTATGTTGTTTTATGTCTATCTCGATTATGATGGTAATTCATGTTATACTTATATTTGATATATGTCTAGCATACATGACATAACGCATACACGAATTATTATGTCATATTGCATGGGTTATATGAGTGGAGAGGGGCGAAGTGATATTCGTGTCGACGGGCACCAAAGTGGTTTGGTACCACATTGTGACTACGGTCACCAGAGGTTTGGCACCTCCAGAGGTTTGGCACCTCATAGCGACTTGTCCCTGTGGTTAATTCCACCGTGGGTTGGCCCCACTTTTGAGATATGGGATCGTCTGCCAGTGATTTGGTATCACACGTGGGTTGGCCCCACAACTTGATGATTCGTGTCTTCGGACACCAGTGGTTTGGCACCACCAGTGATTTGGTATCACATTCGTGTCTTCGGACACCAGAGGTTTGGCACCTCATAGCGACTCGTCCCTGTGGTTAATACCACCGTGGGTTGGCCCCACTTTGAGATATGGGATCGTCTGCCAGTGATTTGGTATCACACGATGGGTTGGCCCCATCATTTGCTTTGTGACTTTAAGTCACCAGTGGTTTGGCACCACCAGTGGTTTGGCACCACATGTATTGACGGATATTGTGACTTTAAGTCACCAGTGGTTTGGCACCACCAGTGGTTTGGTACCACACGGGGTAGAAAAAGGAGTTGCGGATGGCTAGGTTTGGGTGCATGATATGCATATTTTCATATGAAATTGTGTAAGGGCCTGTTGGATGGGGATTTACACACTGAGTCTCGATGACTCACCCCTTAGTTAAATTTTGCAGGTAATCATTAGATCGCGGATTTGGGAGCTGAGGTGGACTCGTGGAGGCTATACATATGTTCACTCGTAAATTCGTTTCTTTTATTTGGACTTATTTTTATTTGAGTTTTTGTTATGTAATAAGGCCTTGGGTATTTTATTTGGTTTCAGCTTTCAATTTGTTTATTGCTTGTTATTAAATGATTAATATGGGATTTTCCTAAAATGATAATAAACCATTTCTTATTCAAAATTTCTTAAACTCGATTTCTCACCACAACTATAAAGAATATGAGCTTTTTAACGAATGCACAGTTTTTAAACATTCCTTTCATGTGACATGCCAGATTCGGTCGTAACGTTTAGGCCGGGTTTGGGGTGTTACAATCATAATCAGTATATTCAACAGGTAACTTCTTTTCCGCTACTAATGCAGTGCAAATATAAGAATAAGTAGACCCAGGGTCAATCAATACATACACGGTAACATCAAAGAGATAGGATATACCAGCAATTACATCTGGAGCCGAAGCTTCCTCTCTTGCTCAAATGGCATAGGCACGCGCAAGTGCTCTAGCATCTGACCCAGCAGCAGTATCTTTCATACCTGAACGAGCAGTCCCGGTGGCATTATTTTGACCCAAACGCCTACTTCTCTGAGAAGTAGCCAATTGTTATTCTTTCTGCTCTTCATCTTCTTTTTGCAATTGAGGACAGTTTCGGATAAAATGATCAGTTGCTCCATATTTGTAACAGGCCCCCACTTTACTTCTACACTCACTAGGGTGGTATTTCCCATAATATTTGCATTTGGGCTTAGGATTATTTTGCACACTACCCACACTAACAGCGGGTCTAGTAGTACCCCGTAATCTTGTTGAATCGTCTTATTTTTATTCGAACGTTTAGACATTGATGTGGCTCGACTAAAATCATTATTTCTATTCATCTGGGTAGTATGAAGATGTATTGTGATTTGAAACGGCTGTACTGGTGGCCGGATATGAAATGAGAAATTTGTGAGTTTGTAGCTAAGTGTTTGATTTGCAATACCCTGAGAAACGCTGCATCGGCGTTTGGGATAGACATGAACATGTCTCCTCCTACATTTTCAATGCTATCGGATTTTGCTACAACGATGACGACATGAGGAAGATCAAAGTTGATGCATCGAATCCATGGGAATGCCTTGACTAAAAGGCTCAAAGCAGTCCCATTACCACCACCGACATCGACCAGGCTTTCGAATCCGTCGAACACTTCAGGACATCCTTCGATTGTCGTCTACACCGTCAGTCTAGCATCGCAACCTATGGCATTGTTAAAGAGTTCGCTAAAGTCGGGGTTCGCCTCAGCGTAGCTCCATACATCTTTCCCATTTTCTACTTAAAATGGTAAGATATTATTGCTGATTTCAAGGACTCGAGCGCTGAGACAATGCTATGGTGCTAACATAGGAGGGTTGAACGTGAGCAATATTAAAGACAACCATGGGTTTTTCTCCACCTTTTATCAAATGACGAGACAATAGCGTCGATGAGAAGCCTATAGTATGGTGGTTGATATGTTTCTGTTTGAATATATAAACTATCATTATGTAAATACTCATATGTATGGCATGTATAACTAGATTCGTGCAAACGCTATGTTAGCCCGAAAACCGACTAAATCGTAGCTCTGATACCACTAAATGTAACACTCCCTACCTGTATTCGATGCCGGAATCGAGTACGAGGCATTACCGTACTTAACTTACTCAAACATTCAACCTCGGGCCAAAAATTCCCATTCCAACTTAAAACTTTTCATTCGAAACCATAACGTCCCTCTTATAGGTCTACGAGACCTTAAACATACATATGGAATGGTTTGGGACTAAACCGAAAACTTTTAAACACTTAGAAAATTTTTACACAAAACAGGGCCACACGCCCGTGTGGGCAGGCCGTGTAGTCACACACGCCCATGTTCCTAGTCTCTGTGGATTTTATTTTTCATTTTGAACCTACAGGGGTTTTCACACGGCCTGACACACACCCGTGTCCATAGCCCGTGTCCCTCACACGGCTATGACACACCCGTGTCTTCACCCGTGTGTGAAAACCTTGACATTTTGTTTATAATGTCATCATCCCATTAAGGTCACACGGCCAAGGCACACGCCCCTGTCCTTAGACCGTGTGGCGAATTAAATTCCTAATTTCAGGTGCAGACTTCACACGACCTGGGCACACTCCCATGAGGCTGACCGTGTGTCACACATGGCCTAGACACACGCCCGTGTGTCTACCCGTGTGGACAATTATAAGGCTATCTACCAAGCCAATTGCCACCCTAAAAAGTAACCACACTTATACCATTTCATTACAACATACATCATGACCATAAGCCACTTCTAATACCCAAAATCAAGACATCCACACATAGGTTTACACTAGATTCATCACGTGTATGCTTTACTCATTACTCATCCCATCACACAAGCATGCACTTCATGAACTTCATCATCATCGAATATATAAACTTGTCAAGTATTGGCCAATTTCCAATGACCATTTACAAAATGAATTTAATGACATTAATAGCCACACATTGGCTAACAAAATGACATAACACAAAATAACCAAGTTCCTATACATGCCATACTCAAAATTAATCAAACTTTGCTATACCAAAGAAAAGTTGATAGTGTGATCCGAACTCAGGCGTCCTACGATCCCCTAGTTAGTTTGGCGATACTACAAAGAAAAGGGAAATGAGAGTGGTAAGCATAAAGCTTAGTAAGTTTGCATGAAATAAATAGCAACATGAAGACTTATGATAGCATCCATTCATCTCATTGAATAATAGCAACACAAGTTCTTAAGCACTTGACACAACTTACTCATGTTTACTTTTACCAATCACATATCACATTTCGGATTCATATCTCGTGTTTTACTCATAGGTACCTGTATCACTTCATCACGTAATTTAGCACTTATGCTATCTAAAACGTAACTTAACTCATTATCATCTTTAACATAAACTTAGCTCTTTACCCGTTGAACTACTTGGAATATCGAAGGATACTCAATCTCATCATACAGGTAGCATGATGCCAATGCCATATCCCAGATATGGTCTTACATGGGATCACATCTCAATGCCGATGCCATATCCCAGAGGGATCTCATATCTTGATGTCGATGCCATATCCCAGATATGGTCTTATACGAGATCGTATATCGATGTCGATGCCATGTCCCAGACGTGGTCTTACACGAGATCTCCTTTCGGTACCGAGGCCATGTCCCAGACATGGTCTTATATGGGACCTACATTCTCTCATGTCGTGATAATAGTATCCTTGCTATTCCGAATATCAACCGGGACTTCAACTTAATATAATCTCATTATACTTTCATCAATGCATCATTAATCATTTTCATAAAAATAATAGGCATTTCTCATGATATCAAGCAATAAAAAAAACATAATAGCATTATGTAGCTCAATTTCATACAAACTTACCCCGGTACCAAAATATATGTGGAATTGTTTAATTTAGTCCACGACCTTGTCCTTGCCTCGGTTTTGGTTCAGGCTTCGTGTTTCTTGATCTATAATAATAATTTCACTTGTCTAGTAACCACATTGACTAAAATAACCCATGAATCATACTTTTGCAAAATTATGATTTTGCCCCTAATCTTTTACAGAATTACAATTTTGCCCCTAGGCTTGTAAATCGATTCTAATCAAATTTCCTCCTTTAACAAGCCTGGGTGAACATTTATTACTTTTATAACAACTCACAATATCAACTTTTCACACATTTACCACCTATTTACAACCTTTACAAAAAGGTTCTTTTTAGGTGTTTTCATGGAAACACCTTTCACAAAAGTTGTGTATTTAACACCCAAGATTAATTTTTTCCATAAAAATTTAGCAAAAAACATAAATGCTCACATGGAAAAAACCTAGACTCTTAACCATTTTGCAAAATAGTCCCCTCATTAACTAGCTTAAGCTACAAGGGTTCCAAAAACACAAAAATCAACAAAAATGATCATCAAGATGACTTACTTGCAAGGATGAAGAGTTGCTGAAATTTTTAAGCTCACAAACCCCTATTTTTGCTGATAATTTTGGTGGTAGAAGAAAATGAACAAAGATGATA
This sequence comes from Gossypium sturtianum, assembly GCA_025698515.1. Lineage (NCBI taxonomy): Eukaryota > Viridiplantae > Streptophyta > Magnoliopsida > Malvales > Malvaceae > Gossypium > Gossypium sturtianum. Next base: position 2,505,981 of record CM046946.1, on the reverse strand, counting down.
TCACTTTTTCTTTATTTTATTTTATTTCATCAATTTAATCCACCTAATCCACCAACTTTGACCAATTTTGACATCTCTTGTCCCTATGGCCGGCCAGCCCTATTTCCAAGGGTCTAATTGCATATTAAGGACCTCCAATTAATATTCTATAGCTATTAGACACCTTTAGCTTGTAGAACAACACTTTCTCACGTTATGCTATTTAGTCCTTTTTTGCAATTAAGCATGCAATCGTTAAAATTAAAGCACTAAAATTTTCATGCATTCATATAATCATGCTATAACACATAAAATAATATTAAAACTAATTTCTCCAACCTCAGATTAGTGGTTCCAAAACCACTATTCTAACTAGACCCAAAATCGGGCTGTTACAATTCTCTCCCTTAAGGATTTTCGTCCCCAAAAATCTTACCGGTAAAAAGGTTAGGATATTGGTTTCTCATAGCCTCCTCGGGATCCCATGTAGCCTCTTCTACCCCATGTCTTTGCCATAATACTTTCACAAGGGCTATACTTTTATTTCTTAAATGTTTGATTTCTCGTGCCAAAATCTTAACCGGTTCTTCGCCATAAGTCATGTCCGGTTGAATTTCTACCTCTGTTGGTATAATCACATGCGAAGGATCTGATTGGTAACGTCGTAATATAGACACGTGAAACACATCATGGATCTTTTCCAACTCAGACGGTAAAGCCAATCGATAGGCTACCGACCCTATCCTCTCGGTAATCTCATACGGTCGGATAAAGCGCGGACTCAATTTGCCTTTCCGGCCAAATTTGAGAACTTTCTTCCGTGGTGATACTTTTAGAAACACGTTATCACCGTCTTGAAACTTAATCTCTTTCCGTTTCTGATAAACCAAAATAGTAACATATTTTAATCCCACATTGAGTATGCTTTTGGATGATTTATCCTTTAATTTATATAAAAAGGTGTTTTTAATCCTTTCTTTTCATGTCTTATACTCAGGAAAGCACCAGGGGATGAAAAGAACACAAAACGGGCTTAAAACGGGACAAATGGGCCAAAGCATGAAATCGACACGGCCTGGACTAAAGCCCACACGGCCGTGCCTCACTGATCATCTAGAACACGACCCAACTCCAACTCACACGGCCGTGTCTCATTAAAGAAATCCAAACACGGCCTGGCCACGATTCACACGGGCGTGCGCCAAGGCCGTGCCTCTGCCGTGGAGAAGAGCAATTTCATTCGGGAAAGGATACTTAGGGAGAAAGAAACGTATTTCAAAAGCCTATAAATACACCCTAAGTATGACCTAAAAGGGGGAGCCCAAAGCCATCGTTTAGGGGCGTCTTGCTAGGCCAGAGAAGGCAGATTTGTGGGGATTCATTCAGGGATAGCCAGTTGATCCATATCAAGAAGCCAAAATTCTACTCAAGACGGCAAATCTCTCCTTCAATTCTTTCAGGGGGTTTTAGGGATTTCTTATATTTTGTTTTATCTTTTCTTCTGAGATGTTTTTATCTATTGTTATGAACTAAACCCTTCGGATACCCGAAGGGGATTAAACCTATGATGAATCTTGTTATTGTTTTTTGAATTATATGATAAATACTTAGTTTGTTCTTAATTATGTGAGCTTAATCCAAATTCAATGTGCTTAGGTGGAGGAGGAATAGACCCTGCCTAAGAGTAGATCAACATAATTAAGTGGAGTTGATCGAACGCCTAGAGATAGGGTGACGAGATTTTACCGGATTAGGGTGAAACCTAATATGGGAATCCACAGATCGATTTACTGCTATTCTAGGGGGTTATTATAAGAGAACGAGAGTTTCACTAATTAACCTAGGGTTAGACGTTATTCGCCTCGAGAGAGGGTTTAATATAGGTTAGGGAGTCTTACGGATCAAACTAAGTGAATAAATCGTATGGTTCAGTGTTAGATAACAAGTGAAGTCTAGGTGGATTCTTCTTAGGGTATCGTCTAGATCAACTGAGTTTTTCTCAAGTTATTTCCCAAGTTTATTCTTCTTTGTCTTAGAGTCTTTAGTTTTAATAGTTAATTAATTTAATTTAGATAACCAATCTCTCCTTATTTTAGGCTAAATAATAGAAAGAAAGTTAGTATTAGTACTTTTAGTTCCTTTGGGTTCGACATCCCGGTCTTGCCTAAGCTATACTACTGTTCGATAGGTGCACTTGCCTTTAATCGTTGTCAGAGTTAGTTTCCAGGTTCAATCATTCTCTTTTATAAATTTAAAACTCGACAAAATAACGATCAAGTTTTTGGCGCCGTTGCCGGGAACTAAAATATTAAGAACACTCTATTTTTATTACTTTAGCCATTTTTTTTATTTTCCGCAATTTATTTTTATTTTTAGTTTTAATTTTAATTTTGCTAAATTCTCTTTCTTTCTCTTTTCAGGTACCTCTAGTTTATGACTAGAAGGAACCCGACAGGACCACTAGTATACGACAGTGATTTTTAAGCTACCACTCGAAGAAATCGCCAAGAAATTAGGCGAGCCCTAAATTATATGGAAGAAGAGCGAGAAGACAGATCCGATCCTACTAAAGGGATGGATGAAAATAACCCACAACCACGGGATGTGGGAGAGAATAATGCTCCTCGTACTATGTTTGATTTTATGGCCAAAATTTTTTTATTAAAATATTTCCCACCAGCCAAAACGGCTAAATTACGATGAATTTAGAAACTTTATACGACGCATAGGAGAGATACAAGGATCTCTTGAGAAGGTGTCCGCACCATGGTTTACCCTTGTGGCTCCAAGTCTAAACTTTCTATAACGGTGTGAACTCCTCAACTAGGCAACTAATTGATTCAGCCGCCGGTGGAACCCTGAATAATAAAACTCCAGACGCAGCCTATGAGTTTATTGAAGAGATGTCACTGAATAATTATCAGTGGCAGGTTACAAGGACCAAACCAACAAAATCGGCCGGAGTTTTCAACATTGATGCAGAAACCATGCTATCAACACAGGTAGAGATGATGAATAAAAAGCTTGATAGTTTGTGTTCTTCGCAGGTACATCTAGTGATGCAGTGCGACACAGGTGGAACCGTGGCGAATCCTGAGTACCCACCATACCAACCAGAGAATGAACAGATGAACTATATAGGTAATAATTTCAGATCTAATAATAACCCATATAGTAATAATTATAACCCAGGTTGGAGGAACCACCCAAATTTTTCGTGGGGAGGTCAAGGAAATCAAAGACAACAACCTCCTCAAAATTTCCAAAATCAGCCTTATCCACAGGAAAAAAAGCCAAATCTTGAAGAGATGCTGACAAATTTCATGGTAGTTGCAAACACCCGCTTCCAAAAAGCCGAAGAAACACTTGATAACCAACAAACATCAATTAAGGCAATCGAGAACCAAGTTGGGGAATTTACTAAGTCAGTTGAATTACTTACTGAAATGGTTTGCGAAATACGGGTAGAGATTTGTTTTAAAGGAACCGAATGGGTAAAAGTAGTTACACTAAGAAGTGGAAAGGAATTAGTCGAACCAAAGAAAAAAATACCACACGAAGATAACAAAGCAAGAGAAGAGGGAGTTGAGGTTGTAAATCCCGTACACAAAGAAAGTAACCCACCAATCCCATATCCAGCAAAGTTAAAGAAAGAACTATTAGATGCCCAATACGGTAAGTTTCTTGAACTTTTTAAACAAATACATATTAACTTACCTTTTGTTGAAGCCATTTCACAGATGCCAACGTACGCAAAATTCTTAAAGGAACTCCAGACGAATAAAAGGAAGCTTGAAGAAGTATCCATGGTGGAGTGATAAACCGTAAAAGTAACATTTTCTAAGCCCACATTTAATATGCTTTTGGATGATTTAAGCCCCAATTTATGTAAAAAGGTTCTCTTAATCCTTTCTTTTCATGTCTTATACTCAGGAAAGCACCCGATGACGAAAAGAACGAGAAACGGGCTTAAAACAAGCCAAATTGGGCCAAGCCACGAAATCAGCACGGCCTGAACTTCAAGCCACACGGCCGTGCCACCATTCTACCTATAGCACGGCCTCAACCCCGCCTCACACGGCCGTGCCTCAAGTTAGAAATCCGAACACGACCTGGTCTCGATTCACACGGGCGTGTGCCATGGCCGTGCCTCTGTCGCTGGAAAGAGCAATTTCAGTGGAAAAGGATACTTAGGGAGAAAGAATCGCATTCCAAGAGCCTATATATATTCCCTAAGTACCACATTTGAAAAGGCGAAAAAGCTAGGCCAAGAAGCCAAGCCAAAAAGGTCAGATTTGTGGAATCACTCGAAGATAGCCAGTTGATCCATCCCAAGAAGCCGGAATTATACTCAAGACGGCGGAATTCTCCTTCAATTCCTTCAGGGGGTTTTAGAGTTTTCTTATGTTTTGTTTTATCTTTTCTCTTGTGATGTTCTTTTTATTCATTATGAACTAAACCCTTCAGATACCTGAAGGGGATGAAACCTAGATGAATTTTGTTATTTGATTCTAAGTTATATGATAATTGCTTAGTTTGTTCTTAATTATGTTGCTTAATCCAAATCTAATGTGCTTAGGTGGAGGAGGAATAGACCCTGCCTAAGAGTAGATCTAACATAATTAAGCGGAGTTGATCGCATGCCTAGAGATAGGGTGACGAGATTTTGCCGGATTAGGGTGAAACCTAATATGGGAGTCCATTGATCGATTTACTGCTATCCTAGGGGGTCATTATAAGCGAACGAGAGTTCCACTAATTAACCTAGGGTTAGACGTTATTCGCCTCGAGAGAGGGTTTAATATAGGTTAGGGAGTCTTACGGATCAAGCTAAGTAAAAGAAATCATATAATTTAGGGTTAGATAACAAGTGAAGTCTAGGTGGATTCTTCCTAAGGGTATCGTCGTAATCAACTGAGTTTTCCTTCAAAGTTATTTTCCTATTCGTCCTTTTTGTCTTTGTGTCCTTAGTTTAGTCTTTTTCAATATAGTTTAAAGCAACTTCACTCTATTGTTAAGGCTAAATAATAAAAAGACGGTGAGTATTAGTACTTTTAGTTCCTTTGGGTTCGATAATCCGGTCTTGCCTAAGCTATACTACTGTTCGATAGGTGCACTTGCCTCAATCGTTGTCAGAGTTAGTTTTCAGGTTCGATCATTCTTTTATAAATTTTAAAACTCTGATTTACAGTGATCAAGTTTTTGGCGCCGTTGCCGGGGAACTAAAATATTAAGAAAGCTTTATTTTTATTACTTTAGCCATTTTTTTTCCGCACTTTATTTTACTTTATAGTTAGTTTTCAATTTTGCTAATTTTATTTCTTTCTTTTCTTAGCAGGTACCTCTAGTTTATGACTAGAAGGAACCCAACAGGACCATTAGTGTACGACAGTGACATTGAAGCTACCGCTCGAAGAAATCGTAGAGAAATTAAGCGAGCCCTAAATTACACAGAAGAAGAGCGAGAAGACAGATCCAATCCTACTGAAGGGATGGACGAGAATAATCCACCACCACAAAACCATGTGGCGGATCAGAATGCTCCTCGTACTATGTTTGATTATGCTAAACCCCATTTAACAGGAGCAGAATCGAGTATTGTTAGGCCTGCTATAGCTGCTAATAATTTTGAATTAAAGCCTAACACTATTAAAATGATTCAACAATTTGTTCAATTTGATGGTTTGCAGGACGAAGATCCGAACACTCATATAGCTAACTTTTTAGAGTTCTGTGATACCTTCAAAATAAATGGCATTTCTGACGATGCCATACGTCTTCGGTTATTTCCCTTTTCATTAAAGAATAAAGCGAAACAGTGGTTAAACTCGTTATCACGAGGGTCAATCACTATATGGGACCAAATGACCGAAAAGTTTTTATTGAAATATTTCCCACCGGCCAAAACGGCCAAACTACGGAATGATATCTCTTCTTTTGTACAGATGGATTTAGAGACATTATACGACGCATGAGAGAGATACAAAGATCTCTTGAGGAGATGCCCACACCACGGATTACCATTGTGGCTCTAAGTCCAAACTTTTTATAACGGTGTGAATCCTTCAACAAGGCAATTAATTGATTTAGCCGCCGGTGGAACCCTAAATAATAAAACTCCAGAGGCAGCCTACGAGTTTATTGAAGAGATGTCACTGAATAATTATCAATGGCAGGTTACACAGACCAAACCAACAAAATCGGCAGGAGTTTTCAACATTGATGTAGTAACCATGCTATCAACACAGGTAGAGATGATGAATAAAAAGCTTGATAGTTTGTGTTCTTCGCAGATACATCCAGTAATGCATTGCGACGCAAGTGGAACTGTGGCGAATCCTGAGTACCCACCCTACCAACCGGGCATAGAAAGCGAACAGATGAACTATATAGGTAACAATTTCAAACCTAATAATAATCCATATAGTAATACTTATAATCCAGGTTGGAGGAACCACCCAAATTTTTCGTGGGGAGGACAAGGAAATCAAGGAAATCAAAGACAACAATCTCCTCAGAATTTCCAAAATCAGCCCTTTCCACAGGAAAAGAAACCGAATCTTGAAGAGACGCTAAACAAATTCATAGCATCCACAGAAGCCCGTCTCCAAAAAACTGACGCAACGCTCGACACCCAACAAACATCGATCAAAACGATCGAGAATCAAGTGGGAGGACTTTCTAAAGAATCGAGGAGATTACCCAGTCAGTCGGACAAATCGTAAAGCTGTTATCCGAACGACCACAAGAGCGTCTACCAAGCAACACTGAAATTAATCCTAAAGAGCAAATCCAAGCCATAACAGCTAAGGAGAATACAAGGGTCGATGAACCCATCTCAACACAAGGAAACAAGGTAGAAGAAGGTGAAGCCGAGGTGATTCAAGAAAAACCAAAACCGGTAATCAAAGAGTACCAACCTCGCATACCTTACCCCGAAGCGTTAAAAAGAGATGATACAGAGGAACAGTTCGGTAAGTTTCTTAAACTCTTAAAGAAATTACATATTAACTTACCGCTGCTTGAAGCTCTTTTCCAGATGCCAGATTCGAGGAAACTTTTAAGACATCTCTTGACGAACAAGTAAAAACTAGAAAAAGATTCGCATGTGGAACTCAACGCAAAGTGCTCAGCAATATTGCAAAATAAGCTACCACAGAAATTAAAAGATCCAGGGAGTTTTACAATTCCATGTTTAATTGGTAAACTAACTGTTGATAATGCGTTAGCTGATTTAGGGGCAAGCATTAATGTCATGCCTTACAAATTGTTTAAACAATTAGGTCTAGGGAAACCCAAACAAACTAGGATGAGCATTCAACTAGCTGATAAAACTGTTAGAATTCCTAGGGATATTATCGAAGATGTTCTTGTAAAAATTGACAAATTCGTTTTCCCAGTAGATTTCGTTGTTTTAGACATGGATGAGGATAATTCGATCCCCTTAATTTTAGGAAGACCCTTCTTAGCAACTGCCAGAACCAAAATTGATGTCGACGCAGGTGAACTCATACTTTGTGTAGGTGACGAGACAGTCACTCTCCAAGCTCTCGACTCAGCCCGAGCATCAATTGACCATGTTAAGAAAGTTAATTCTACTGATAACTATTCAGTTAACCTTTCTTTTCGGGAAACACCTAAGAAGGACACGATTGAGCCTGATCCTGAATCCTATGCCAACCAAGAAATAACTCAAGAGGGACAAAAGGTTTAACTCGATGACCTAGATGAATGGAAGACACACTTCAAGGAGAAATTAGGGATACACGAAGAAGAATCAAAACCACTCCACGAGACAGAAAAGTTTAAAATCGGAGATCAGGTATTGTTAGCAGGCCCACGACTATTCCCTTCATACCCTGACACAAACAAAGAAATTCTTTTTAGGGTAAAAAGTGTTTTTCCACACGGAATAGTCGAGATAAGTAATCCTATTTCTGGTACCTTTACTACTAACACATCTCGACTTAAATTTTTTCACGAGGATACAAATGATAGTATGAGGAAGGACTTCCAACTCCTCAAGCCACCCTGATAATGCAACCGAGAGGAGAGTCTAGCTTAAGACTATAAACAAGCGCTTCTCGGGAGGCAACCCGAGTACTAACACCATTTCTTTTTACATTTGTTTTTATTTTTATTTTTATTTTTATTTTTATTTTTTCTCTTTTCCTTTTTAAACTAACAACAATGCAGGTTTCCCAGGTCACACGGCCTTACACACGGCCGTGTCCGTGGCCGTGTGGACCACCTGAACCGCCACACTGACAGGGCATAGGCCGTGCAATTCAGTCCAACCACCCCTAACATCACGGATCCAACCACTCTCCCCACGGGCACTGACAGAAGGGCACGACCGTGCCCCTCAACCGTGGGAAGCTACTGACTTCCACACCACGGGCAGAACACGCCGGTGCCTACAAATCGTGCCAAGCTACTGACTTGACGAACAAGGGCGTACGGATCCGAAGCACGTGCATGGGGAGACAAACGCACACCATAACACGACCGTGCGAGGTGGGCACACCCCAGGACCACGACCGTGGGGAAGCACCAAATTTGAACTTCTATTTAAAACCCTCAACTCTTCCCCTTCCCCCCATCTGATTTTATCCTTATTTTCTTTGCTTTTCACTCTCCTCCATCCCAGATTCTCCACTTACAAAGACTCTAGATCCTTGAACAAGCCAACACCATGCCAAAGAAACGGAAGAAGCTAAGCATAGGTTCCCCAAAGAACGATCACATGAGTTCATGCTGGCAGCTTCATTCAAATAAAAAGCCAAGGGTCTTTGAGACCATTTAATTTTTCTTTTTCTTTACTCTTCTTCTTTATTTTCCTTCTCTTTGACAATCTTATGCTTAATTTAGATTATTTTGATTTAGTTTCTTTGACTTAGGAGATAAAGGCTGCTTGGGAATCACGCCACTTCCACCATCACCACCTCACCACAGCCGTAGAAGTCACACCCACCTCGCGAACCATCCACCAATAAGGATTCTCGAGCCCCTTTACCTTTTAGCTTTATTTCGTTTACATTTTTGTTTCCTCTTTCTTTACTTTTCTTTTCCTTAATTTTTTTATTTAGTTTATTTTAAATTTGTCTTAATAAATCCTGGCTAATTCTCCACGAGCCTCCCAATTTCTTCACCTAGCGCAGGTTCGTCATCCAGACGGCTCATCACCACCACCAAAGGCACAATATCCTCTCAAGGATTTCATCCATAATTAAGGGAGTATTCTATCCCCTCCTTTTTGATTTTAAATATAACTATGTTATCTATCTTTGTACATTGAGGACAATGTACATCTTAAGTGTGGGGGGGTAAAAGTACTCAACTTTTTGCATTATTCTCAAATCCCTGAGGGTAAAAGTGGAATAAAAGTGCCAAACTTTTTTCATTATTCTCAAATCTCTGATTTAGTCTTGTTTTTATGCAAAGTTGTCATATTACTAATTAGGATGAAATTTCTAATGATTTATGATGATTATTGACATGTTTTAGATTAAGTTATAGTTAATTGTGCATTGATAATTAAATTTGAAGATACTAGGGAATCAAACATGATAAGTCTAATTTTTCAAGAAAATAAAAGTTTTCTAGGTTGTCTACCTAAATTTAAATATTACTTTGAAGTCTGAAATTTACAAGGTTGACATCAAAATACCCATAATTTTTGTGAGTTTTTAAGCCTTATAGAGCATAAATTCTTTTTCTTGCTCACTTCTTTGATTATGATTATGTCAACATTGATTTGTTATTCTAGAACTTGCTTCGGTTATACATGTCGAGACCACACCTATGATTTGATATACAGAGATGATGAAGGCACCTAGGTTTTAACCCACTTACTCCACTAAAAGCCTACCTTCATAATTAACCCCTAGTGAACCCCGTTTTAACCTAACACCCTTTTTATTGACTTACCCACTAACATTAACCCAAAACCCTTTGTATTTGTTATCACCATTCCTTCTAATTACCCTCATGTCGAGATTTGATTTTGATTAGTTGCCTAACTGTGTTCTTTATTTTAGTTGTTTAAATTCTTTTTGTATTTGGTTTGTTTTAAAAAAAAAAGAAAAAAAATATTTATATATATAGGAGAGTTTACATGTTTAATTGCCAATTGTTGAAGAAAAAGCTCGAATTTTTAGTTTTATGAATTTTCAGTTGATGGAATTCAGTTTTAGTTCAGTTTTTGTCTGATGAGCTTAAAATAGTGAAATCCACATCTTTAGGAAAAAGCTCGTTTTATTATTTGTTTTTCATTCAATGTAACTACTTTTTATTCAGTTTATTGTTAGGTAATTTGTCAATTCAATCTCGATTCTAACCCTCTAATTCAGCCTTATTCCACACCTTAACCCAAGCCCCGTTACAACCCTAACAAAGACCTTTTGATTTGTGTATCATCTCATATTATAGTGGTGGAGATTTGATTTTCATGCAAGCATATGGGATTAACTCTTCATGTTTGACTTTTGAGTGCCTAATTCTGAACCTTAAACACTTTGAGTGATTTGAGTGAATCCTTGTGAGGATGTCAATCCTTGTCGATTTTGAATCAGAGGTAATTATTTTGATGAAGGGAAACACCTATATTTTCGTGCTACAAATCTATGACTTAGAACTGTTTGAATCTTTAGGACTCTTTGAGTTGAATTATCCATGTATAAATTATCTATGAATTATGATAAAACATTGTTGATAGGAGTTATGAAACATGGAAAGTTCGTTTTAATTGTAAGTTGAGAATTTTGCTTGAGGACAAGCAAAAGCTTAAGTGTGGGGGTATTTGATAAACCGTAAAAGTAACATTTTCTAAGCCCACATTTAATATGCTTTTGGATGATTTAAGCCCAAATTTATGTAAAAAGGTACTCTTAATCCTTTCTTTTCATGTCTTATACTCAGAAAAGCACCCGATGACGAAAAGAACGAGAAACAGGTTTAAAACGGGCCAAATTGGGCAAAGCCACGAAATCAGCACGGCCTGGACTTCAAGCCACACGGCCGTGCCACCATTCTTCCACCTAGAGCACGACCTCAACCCCGCCTCACACGGCCGTGCCTCAAGTTAGAAATCCGAACACGGTCTGGTCTCGATTCACACGGGCGTGTGCCATGGCCGTGCCTCTGTCGCTGGAAAGAGCAATTTCAGTCGAAAAAGGATACTTAGGGAGAAAGAATCGCATTCCAAGAGCCTATATATATTCCTTAAGTACCACCTTTGAAAAGGCGAAAAAGCTAGGCCAAGAAGCCAAGCCGAAAATGTCAGATTTGTGGGAATCACTCGAAGATAGCCAGTTGATCCATCCCAAGAAGCCGGAATTATACTCAAGACGGCAAAATTCTCCTTCAATTTCTTCAGGGGGTTTTAGGGTTTTCTTATGTTTTGTTTTATCTTTTCTCTTGTGATGTTCTTTTTATTCATTATGAACTAAACCCTTCAGATACCTGAAGGGGATGAAACCTAGATGAATTTTGTTATTTGATTCTAAGTTATATGATAATTGCTTAGTTTGTTCTTAATTATGTTGCTTAATCCAAATCTAATGTGCTTAGGTGGAGGAGGAATAGACCCTGCCTAAGAGTAGATCTAACATAATTAAGCGGAGTTGATCGCACGCCTAGAGATAGGGTGACGAGATTTTGCCGGATTAGGGTGAAACCTAATATGGGAGTCCATTGATCGATTTATTGCTATCCTAGGGGGTCATTATAAGCGAACGAGAGTTCCACTAATTAACCTAGGGTTAGACATTATTCGCCTCGAGAGAGGGTTTAATATAGGTTAGGGAGTCTTACGGATCAAGCTAAGTAAAAGAAATCATATAATTTAGGGTTAGATAACAAGTGAAGTCTAGGTGGATTCTTCCTAAGGGTATCGTCGTAATCAACTGAGTTTTCCTTCAAAGTTATTTTCCTATTCGTCCTTTTTGTCTTTGTGTCCTTAGTTTAGTCTTTGTCAATATAGTTTAAAGCAACTTCACTTTATTGTTAAGGCTAAATAAAAAAAAAAGACGGTGAGTATTAGTACTTTTAGTTTCTTTGGGTTCGATAATCTGGTCTTGCCTAAGCTATACTACTGTTTGATAGGTGCACTTGCCTCAATCGTTGTCAGAGTTAGTTTTCAGGTTCGATCATTCTTTTATAAATTTTAAAACTCTGATTTACAGCGATCATGGAGCTTAATGAAGAATGTTCAGCCATCCTCCAAAACAAGTTACCAACCAAATTAAAAGACCCATGAAGTTTTACTATTCCTTGTTTAATTGGTAGTTTAAATATTAAGAAAGCATTAGCTGATCTAGGTGCCAGTATTAATTTAATGCCTTATAAAATGTTTAAACGACTAGATCTTGGCTAACCAAAACCCACTAGGATGAGTATTCAGTTAGCTGATAGATCTATTAAATACCCTAAAGAAGTTATCGAAGATGTCTTGGTGAAAATTGATAAATTTATTTTCCCTGTCGATTTTGTTATGTTAGACATGGATGAAGACATTGATGTTCCTTTAATTCTAGGGCGTCCTTTTTTAGCTACTGCTAGGGTTGTTATCGATGTAGGGGATGGTAAACTCGCATTAAGAATAGGCGATGAGGAAATTATCTTTCAAATTTATGATGCCATGAGGTATTCTAGAGAACAAGATGATTCCTGTTATTTTGTTGATACTACTGATCATCTCATTCAAAATTCATTACAGGAAATTCTACATGATGACACGATGGAACTGTGTCACACTCAAGAAGAGGGGGAAGAAGATGAAGTCCACGAGCTAAATTCAAAAATATCGTCATCAAAACAAACGAAAAAAGAAAGCATTGAATTCGATGACGATTTAAAACAGAAGCCTTCTGTTGATGAACCACCCAAATTAGAATTAAAACAACTGTCAAAACATTTAGAGTATGCATTCCTTGGGGAAAATTCTACGTTACCAGTAATTATCTCTTCAGAGTTAGAACCTAAGGAAAAAGAGGAATTGATACAGGTACTAAGAGAACATAAATAACCCATAGCTTGGAAAATCTCTGACATTAAGGGAATAAGCCCAACATTTTGTACCTATAAAATTCTGATGGAAGATGAGTACAAGCCATGTGTGCAACCACAAAGATAACTAAATCCCAACGTAAAGGAAGTCGTAAAAGCCGAGGTAATTAAACTTTTAGATGCTGGAATAATTTATCCTATTTCTGACTGCAAGTGGGTAAGTCCTGTACAGGTTGTCCCAAAGAAAGGAGGCATGACTGTGGTAGCTAACGAAAAGAATGAACTAATTCCTACCAGGACAGTTACAGGTTGGAGAGTTTGTATAGATTACAGGAAGCTGAATGACGCCACTAGAAAAGATCACTTCCCTCTACCCTTCATTGATCAAATGCTAGAAAGGTTATCGGGGCATATGTACTACTGCTTCCTAGATGGACTCTCCGGCTATTTCCAAATCCCAATAGCACCTGAAGATAAAGAAAAGACAACGTTCACATGCCCATACGGTACGTTTTCTTATCGTAGAATGCCTTTTGGATTATGTAATGCTCCTGCTACTTTTCAGCGTTGCATGCTAGCAATCTTTGATGAACTCGTGGAAGATATTATGGAGGTATTTATGGATGATTTCTCAGTTTACGGTAATTCTTTCCATCTTTGCCTTAAAAATTTAAAACGAGTTCTAATGAGATGTGAGAAACAAACCTTGTTTTAAATTGGGAAAAATGTCACTTTATGGTACAAGAGGGAATAGTATTAGGACATAAAATTTCTAGTAAAGGGATCGAGGTAGATAAAGCAAAGATTAAAACTATAGAAAAATTACCTCCCCCTAGTTCAGTTAAGGCCATTAGAAGTTTTTTAGGACACGCAGGATTTTATAAAAGATTCATTAAGGATTTTTATAAAATAGCTAAGCCTTTAACAAAATTACTAGAAAAAGATGTTCCTTTCAATTTTGATTAGGAATGTTTAGACGCATTCAATATCCTTAAGGATAAACTACTAAATGCTCCGATTATAATTGCACCTGATTGGAACTTACCCTTTGAACTAATGTGTGATGCAAGTGATTTCGCAGTAGGTACAGTTCTGGGGCAACGAAGAGGCAAGCATTTTCAGCCAATCTATTATGCTAGCAGGACTTTGACACCTGCACAGGAAAACTACACCACCATGGAGAAAGAACTGCTAGCTGTAGTTTTTGCTTTTGACAAATTTAGACAGTATTTATTTTTATCTAAAGTTGTCGTTTTCACTAACCACTCAGCTCTTCGTTATCTATTAACTAAACCTGATGCAAAACCACAACTCATAAGATGGATTTTACTTTTACAAGAATTTGATTTGGAATACAGGATAAGAAAGGAGCTGAAAACCTTGTAGTTGATCACCTCTCTAGACTCGAAAACCCCCATATCGAAGAACTAAATGAAGGAGAGATAAATGATTCATTCCCAGAAGAACAACTCTTTTCGATAACTCATTCTGAGGTACCATGGTTTGCGGATCTTGCAAATTATTTAGCTACTAACATCTTGCCAAAAAAATTAACACATCACCAAAAGAAACGATTATTTGCTGATGCAAAAAATTATTTTTGGGAAGATCCCTTTCTTTTTCGAATATGTGCAGATCAGGTAATTCGAAGATGCGTTACAAGGATAGAAGCAAGTAAGATTATAGAACATTGCCATTCAGGACCCTCAGGAGGACACTACAGTGGCATTAAGACAGCATACAAAATACTTGAATCAGGTTTTTATTGACCCACTCTATTTAAAGATGCCAACAGGTATGTTACCTCATGTGATAAATGCCAAAGAATAGGTAATATTTCTAAACGTGATGAAATGCCTCAAACATATATGTTATCATGTGAAATATTTGATGTATGGGGTATTGATTTTATGGGACCATTCCCTAGTTTATTTGGGAATAAATACGTCCTAGTGGTAGTTTATTACATGTCAAAATGGGTAGAAGCGGAAGCTTTACCTACCAATGATGCTAGAGTAGTAGTTAAATTCCTCAAGAAACTGTTCTCTCTATTTGGAACGCCTAGAGCTATCATTAGTGATAGGGGCACTCATTTCTGTAATACTCAATTTGACAAAGTCTTAAAAAAGTATGGAGTACACCACAGGATAGCTACCCAATATCACCCTCAAACCAGTGGGCAAGTTGAAGTAGCAAACCGAGAACTTAAGCGCATGCTAGAAAAAATGGTTGAATCGAATAGAAAAGATTGGGCAATAAAAATAGATGATGCTTTATGGGCCTATAGAACAACATTTAAAACACCTCTAGGGACATCCCCATACAAACTTGTATATGGGAAGAGCTGTCATCTACCATTCGAGTTAGAGCACAAAGCTTTTTGGGCCATAAAATTTTTAAATTTTGATCTTAGAACTGCAGGAAAAAAAAGAATGATGCAGATGAACGAGCTAGATGAATGGAGAGCTGAGGCTTACGAGAACTCGAAACTATACAAAGAGGCAACTAAGCGACGCCACGACGCTCGTCTAAAGAAGTCGAAACAATTCGAAGTAGGGGACTTGGTCCTACTGTACAACTCAAGGCTTAAATTATTTCCTGGGAAGCTGAAATCAAGATGGTCAGGCCCATTCATGATCAAAACAATTTTTCCATACGACACAATCGAGGTAACTCACCCCACTAAGGGCACATTCAAGGTAAATGGTCACCGACTCAAAATTTATAATGGTGCAGATTTTGATATGAGAGAGGAGCTTCTGCTCCAGGAACCTTCTTTTAGAACCAAAAACAGGGAAAGTCTAGCTTAAGACTATAAACGAGCGCTTCTCGGGAGGCAACCCGAGCACTAACCCCATTAATTTTTACATTTTTTTATTTTACTTTTATTTTTCATTTTAGCACCTAACCACAAACTAACCAAAGTACAGACTTCCATGCTCACACGGCCCTGCACACGGCCGTGGCCGTTGCCGTGCGGAAGCCAGGGGACAGACCATAGGCGTGCCAGCGGCCGTGCACGACAAAAAAGAATCTTTTTCCTCAACACGGGCTGCGATAATATCCCACGCCCGTGCCGACTACCCGTGCGAGGTTACTGACTTATTAAACACGGGCTGAACACGCCCGTGCCACCCAACTGTGTGAGGTTACTGACTTATCAAGCACGGGCGTGTCATAAGCAACACGGCCGTGGAAAATCCACCTGAACGCGCCTAAAATTCGAAATCGTGAAAAATACGGGCACATAAAAATCAAACACGGGCGTGGCCCCTGCCCGTGCTCGTAGCCCTATTTAAGCAACTTTAACCGTCTCCCTTCCCCCAAATCAACCCTAAACCAAATTTTAAGCTTCATCCCTCTCAAATCCGGCCACACTCAAACCCTCTATCGTCCCATCAAACCTTTAACCTTCTTTTCTTTCAAGAAACCCGCACTAAAATCGTGAACACGCCCGACCACCACCGTGCGCCTACAGAAAACCTCACAGCACCACCGTGCTCCGCCCGTGTCCTGCCGATACCACCACCACCACCTCTGGTTTTCCCATTACTCAAATTTTTGGCACTCACAGTTTGATATATTTCATATTATTCTGCTTTGTTTAAAGTTTTAACATTAAACATGATTTATTTTCTTTTAGAACTTGTTGAATGTTCATAATCTTGATGATTAGTTACGTGTGCTATTTATCATTATTAGATGGATTTCATATTCTCTGTTGATTAAAATCTTTTACAAACCTTCCTATGTAGAATTAGAATTGGTTGCTCATATGTGAATAATTGTGTTTAGCATTTAAATATCTTGAGCCTAGATGACAATTTGGTACAACCGTTACTTGAATATTTCTTATTCTCAGGTACAAAGGTCGTCATCACGAGGAAAACGAACCACGGCCGCCCCAACGAAGAAAGAAAAGGGGCCCGGATCGTCCTCAACTAGTGCTTCTTCCGAAATAAGACACCGTCTCCTTCAATTCACTCAAGAAGCTCAGGAAGAACGATATAAGACACTCCGGCAACGACCCCTTGGCACCGGTAGGTGCATTGACTAGGACGCTGTGGAACAGGTCGGGCTAGCAGTTGACATTCGGGCCCTCATCTCGACCGAGCTGTGGGAGCAATTCTTCTCTATCATCGAGCCCACATATTTGGAACTCAGTCTCGAGTTTTGCACCACTTTTACTTTACAAACAGTGATGGCCCAATATGACGACCCAGGCACAGTCCAATTTCGGTTAGGGGGCACGGTACGTCAACTGAGCGTACCGCAATTTGGCACAGCACTCGGACTCTATACGGAGGAGTTTATAGTAGACAATTCACTCTCCGAGTTAGACCGTCAACTCCATCGCACTTACATTTATCACGCACGCCTTAGCACCCACTACGAACGTCATGCGACCCGATCGCTCAAGGCGCGGCGACCACTTGGCCCACCTCCACTACGGTATATCCACGCCATTCTTGCTCACACCATCACAGGACGACGTGAGAGCACAGGGGTGGTAAACAAGCACGATGTCTACTACCTATCGTGCATGTCAGAAGGGCACGTTTTTGACCTGGCATACTTCATCGCCTGTGCAATTCAACACCAGACAGAGCCGCACAGGAAGGGGATTTTATCGATGGGGCCGTACATCACAAGGTTGGCTCGATACTTCAGCCTCCTCCACACAGAGGCTCAGATCACCTCCCTCACACTGATCGGCAACATGGTATCTCAAGGCATCCAGACGAGCTACACATGAGGATGATTAAACACCGTCGAGGGACCGAACCCCCTTAATACTGATTAGTGACCGACACAGACGAGGAGGAACCCGAGGACATTACTGATGATGTCCCACCACCATCACAAGAGGCACCAACTCCGAGCCAGAGGCCATTCCATGCGACAACCTCAATGGCGAATATCTCTTCACGACTAGACCAGTTCGAGCAATATTTCATTGACAACACTCGACGTCTTGATGGGATAGAGGCTACTCTTCAACAGATATGCCAGCACCTCCATATCTCATCAGCAGAACCACCACAGGACCCGGCTGATGATGAGGACCTTTGAGTCCTTTTATCTAGATTTTCTTTTTCTTATTTCTAAGTTTTTTTTATTTTCTCGTTATTTTAATTTCAATTTGTTTTAAGTTCGAACATTTCCATCATACATTGACAACTTTTATCATGATTATCATTAACATCTAACCTTCCAGTATTCCTAACATTTATTTAATTACGTCCCCAAAAGATTTCTAACTGATGACTTAGCAGTTTCAAGGACATCACTAGGAGCAATTCACTACTACACAAGTCATCAAATAACACGACCTCTACCATCCTCCAAGGAAACCATCCATTAATTCAGGGAGTGTCACTTTCTCCCCTCTCTTTTGATTTTGCATATTGACTATCATTATCTATCTTTGTACATTGAGGGCAATGTACATCTTAAGTGTGGGGGGTAAAAGTGTCAAACCTTTTCGTTATTCTCAAAACCCCTGAATTTAGTCTTGTTTTTAAGTAATTTTCTCATATTACTAATTAGGATGAAATTTCCATAATTTATGATCTTTATCGATATGTTTTAAATTAAGTCATTGATAATTGTGCATTGATGATTAAATTCTAAGAATACTAGAGAATCAAGCATGATAAGTCTATCTTTCAAAATTAAATTTTTTTTAGGTTGTCTACCTGAATTTAAATATTACTTCGAAGTTTTAAGATTTACGAGGTTGATGTCAAAAATACCCATAATTTTTGTGAGATTTTGAGCCTTATAGAGCATAAATTCTTTTTCTTGCTCACTTTTTTGATTATGAGTATGTCAACACTGATTTGTTATTCTAGAACTTGCATGGATTATACATGTCGAGACCACACTTTTTGATTTGATATACAGAGATGATAAAGGCACCTAGGATCTAACCCACTAACCCCATTAAAAGCCTACCTTCACAAATTAACCCGTAGTGAACCCCTTTTTAATCCTAACAACCCTTTTTATTGACTTACCCACTAATATTAACCCCAAACCCTTTGTAATTGTTATCACCATTCCTTTTAACTACCCTTATATCGAGATTTGATTTGATTAGTTGCCTAATTATGTTATCATTTATTATGTAACTATGTACCTATTATTAAAAAAAAACGAAGTATATTCATTATTAGTTATGTGATTTAATGAGCTTATACATTTAAATTCCAAATATCGAGGAAGAAGCTCATAGTATTAGTATTGTTAATTGATGTAATTACTTGTTATTAGTTCATTAGTTCTTAGTTAGGTAATTTGTCAATTCAATCTCGATTCTAACCTTCTAATTCAGCATGTATCCACACCTTAACCCTAGCCCCGTTACAACCCTAACAAAGACCTTTTGATTTGTGTTTCATCTCATATTACAGTGGTGGAGATTTGATTTTCATGCAAGCCTATGAGATTAACTCTTCATGTTTGACTCTTGAGTGCCTAATTTTGAACCTTAAACACTTTGAGTGATTTGAGTGAATCTTTAGTGAGGATGTCAATCCTTGACAATTTCGAATCAGAGGTAATTATTTAGATAAGGGGAAACACCTATGTTTTGCGCTACAAATGTATGACTTATATTGTTTGAATTTTTAGGACTCTTTGAGTTGAATTATCCATGTATAAATTATCTTTGAATTATGATGAAACACTATTGATGCAAATTATGAATTAAGGGAAGTTCGTTTTAATTCTAAATTGAGAATTTTGCTTGAGGACAAGCAAAAGCTTAAGTGTGGGGGTATTTGGTAAACCGAAATAGTAACATATTTTAATCCCACATTTAGTATGCTTTTGGATGATTTATCCCTTAATTTATATAAAAAGGTGTTTTTAATCCTTTCTTTTCATGTCTTATACTCAGGAAAGCACCAGGGGATGAAAAGAACACAAAACGGGCTTAAAACGGGACAAATGGGCCAAAGCATGAAATCGACACGGTCGTGCCTCACTGATCATCTAGAACACGGCCCAAATCCAACTCACACGGCCGTGTCTCATTAAAGAAATCTGAACACGGTCTGGCCATGATTCACACGGGCGTGCGCCAAGGCTGTGCCTCTGCCGTGGAGAAGAGCAATTTCATTCGGGAAAGGATACTTAGGGGGAAAGAAACATATTTCAAAAGCCTATAAATACACCCTAAGTATGACCTAAAAGGGGGAGCCCAAAGCCATCGTTTAGGGGCGTCTTGCTAGGCCAGAGAAGGCAGATTTGTGGGGATTCACTCAGGGATAGCCAATTGATCCATCTCAAGAAGCCGGAATTCTACTCAAGACGGCGGATCTCTCCTTCAATTCCTTCAGGGGGTTTTAGGGATTTCTTATGTTTTGTTTTATCTTTTCTTCTGAGATGTTTTTATCTATTGTTATGAACTAAACCCTTCGGATACCCGAAGGGGATGAAACCTATAATGAATCTTGTTATTGTTTTCTGAATTATATGATAAATACTTAGTTTGTTCTTAATTATGTGAGCTTAATCCAAATTCAATGTGCTTAGGTGAAGGAGGAATAGGCCCTGCCTAAGAGTAGATCAACATAATTAAGCGAAGTTGATCGCACGCCTAGAGATAGGGTGACGAGATTTTGCCGGATTAGGGTGAAACCTAATATGGGAATCCACAGATCGATTTACTGCTATTCTAAGTGGTTATTATAAGAGAACGAGAGTTCCACTAATTAACCTAGGTTTAGACGTTATTCGCCTCAAGAGAGGGTTTAATATACATTAGGGAGTCTTACGTATCAAACTAAGTGAATAAATCGTATGGTTCAGTGTTAGATAACAAGTGACGTCTAGGTGGATTCTTCTTAGGGTATCGTCTAGATCAACTGAGTTTTTCCCAAGTTTATTCTTCTTTGTCTTTGAGTCTTTAGTTTTAATAGTTAATTAATTTAATTTAGATAACCAATCTCTCCTTATTTTAGGCTAAATAATAGAAAGAAAGTTAGTATTAGTACTTTTAGTTCCTTTGGGTTCGACATCCCGGTCTTGCCTAAGCTATACTACTGTTCGATAGGTGCACTTGCCTTTAATCGTTGTCAGAGTTAGTTTCCAGGTTCGATCATTCTCTTTTATAAATTTAAAACTCGACAAAATAACGATCAGTTTCAAATCCGCATAGGACTTTATCCGAGGCAGCTTTTAAACACTCACGTATCACTTTTACTTTCTCTTCGATTTCTCTGACCAAATCGACCCCGTAAATCTGGTTCTCTCTAAGTTCGGTCCAATACAGGGGCGTTCGGTACTTTCGTCCATATAATGCCTCATAAGGCGCCATTTTCAAACTTGACTGAAAACTATTATTGTAGGCAAATTCCACTAACGGTAAGTACTTTTCCCAATGGCCTTGAAATTTCAAAACACAACATCGGAGCATGTCTTTGAGTATTTCGACTGCCCGTCGGTTTGCGGATGGAAAGCTGTACTAAAGCTCAATTTTGTGCCTAAGGCTTCTTGCAACTTCTTCCAAAACCGTGACGTAAATCTCGGATCTCTGTCCGAAATAATAGACAAAGAAACTCCGTGTAATCTCACAATTTCTGACACATACAAATCAGCCAACTTATCAAGCGAATAATCAATGCGTACCGGTATAAAGTGAGCCAACTTTGTAATTCTATCAACTACAACCCATACATAATCCTTCTTTTTAGGTGTCACAGGCAAACCCGTCACCAAATCCATAGCAATACGGTCCCATTCCCACTCGGGAACCATAATAGGCTAAAGTAGACCCGAAGGTACTTGGTGTTCAGCCTTCACTTGCTGACAAATTAGGCATCTCGATACAAACTCGTATATATCTTTTTTCATACTAGGCCACCAATACCATTTCTTCAAGTCATTATACATTTTTGTGCTGCTTGGATGTACAGACAAACATCCGCTATGTGCCTCCTATAAAATTTTCCGAATAAGCTCATCATTCCTCAGTACACAGACTCTGTCTCAAAACGTTAAACATCCTTCAAAATTAATCCAAAAGCCTGACTCAACACCCGACTCACACTGAATTCTTTTGGCTTGCAAATCATTGTCATTTTTCTGAGCTTCACAAATCTCTTGGAGAAACATCGATCTAGCTCTCAACTCGGTAAAATTGAACCATCATCTGACAAAGCCATCCGTGTATTCATGGCTCTCATTGCAAACAAGGATTTCCTGCTCAAGGCATAGGCGACCACGTTCGCCTTTCCCGGATGGTAGTAGCTATCATAGAAAATCCCTTAACAAACTGTCTGTAATAACCAGCTAGGCCTAGAAAACTCCTAATCTCGGATACGTTCCTTGGCGGCTTCCAATCTACAATTGCTGAGATCTTATTCGGGTCAACTCTAATTCCATCTCTCGAGACAATGTTCCCAAAAAATACAACTTCTTTAAGCCAAAATTCACTTTTACTAAACTCGACATATAACTGATTTTCTCGTAAAATTTGTAAAATCGTCCTCAAGTGCTCAACTTGCTCGTTCTCATCGCGAGAGTAAATCAGTACATCATCAATACAGGCAATCTGTCTTGTTCATCTGATTCAACACGAAGAATATGCCCATTTTCACATTTTAACTCAATATATTTCTTTCCACAATTTACTATCACATCATGAGTAGTTAACCAATCCATACCAAGGATTTCATCAAATTCATCGAACGATAATAACATAAGATTAGCCGGAAAGTAATGACCTCTAATCCTCAAAGGGCAATCTTTGCATACTTTATGAACTAACACACATTTGCCTAGGGGATTCAACACTCTTATCACAAATCTGTAGACTCTACAGGCATTTTCATACTAGAGACTAATTTCATGCAACCATATGAGTGGGTAGATCCCGGGTCAATTAAAGCAACTACATGAGTATCATAGAGAGAAAATGTACCCGTTGTAATAGGCCCAATTTGCTCGGGCCCACAAACCATACAAAATAATAATAAAAAAACCAAAATAAACCAAATGTCCAGTCCCTTACAGTCCAATTTACAGGCTTGAAATTAACCCAATAAAAATACCCATGACCAATTCTAACCTAGCCCAAACTAAAATAGGCTCGAGTGGCCCAAGTGATTAAGCAAATCAGAGATCTAAGGTTTTTAAAACCCTAGGCGCCGCAAGCACCCAACACAGACCCTAGTCGCGCCGCAGTCAGCGCGAGTCACGCCTTATCGCCGCCGTGATCTGCGCCGTTCATATGCAAAAATGGAAAGAAAAGCTAGAGAAACACGAATATAGCAAGAAAAAATACCAAAACTTGCATTTTGACAGTGGCTATAAAAGGCCGAATATATTTGATGTAAAGATGGGGGGATTTTTTTATACGGGAACAAAAACACAGACTCTTTTACGAAAATACAGAATCAATACCAAATCAGCAAATATTTTTTTTAATTTTATTTTTCCTTTTTCTTTTCATTTCCGAGTACTGTTATTCTTTTATTTTGTTTTATATTTTGAAACCACATATATAATATATATAATATACAGTATAAAAAAGGGGAGAAAATTACCTGTTTTTGAATTCAGACCGCCATGCACGGCGACCGATGACGGCGGCAGGTGGCGGTGATCGGCGTCGGAGTCCTCGCCGAAAATCGTCAAGAGAAGAGGGGAGAGGGAGAGCATTTTGGTTTTTTTTAAAGAACAGAGAAAAAATGAATTTTTTTTTTAAAAAAAATAGTTTTTATAAACATCTAAAACGGCACCGTTTTGGGGCTGGCCTCAATAGCCCAAAACGACGTCGTTTTCTCCTTCCAGACCCACGCGTTGACCCGACCCGGGGAAGGATCCGCGCCTTTTGTAACGGAAGGGCTAATTCCACCTTTAGCCCTTCCAAATTTTTATTGTTCTACAATCGAGTCCTTTTTGTTTTTTTAATTTAGCCCCATATTTTATCACAATTCCAATCGGGCCCTTATTCGAACGACGTCGTTTTGGAGGGGATGGAATATTTTCCCCTTTAGTCCCACCATGTTATTCGTGCATTCAAATAGGTCCCTTTCTCTTTTATTTTTTTAAAAATTCGCTCCAAATATCTGCTTTAAGTTCAATTTAGTTCGTTTTTTATTTTTTCTTTTATTATTATTACTATTATTATTATTTAATATTTTTATTATTACTATTAATATTATTAATATCATTATTATTTAATATTATCTTTTTTACCTTTATTATTATTATTATTATTTATTATTATTACTATTATTTATTATTATTATTACTATTGATTTAATATTATTACTATTATTTTATTGTTGCTAATATTATTTTTATTTATACTATTTTATTTATACTATTACTTCCACTATTATTTTCATTACTTTTATTATTATTATGATTATTATTATTACTCTTATTTATCTATTTTTATCATTATTTATTTGTTAACACATTTTCATTATAAGTTATTATTTTTGTACTTTTTTTTGTTACTACTATTATCATTATTGTAGTGTCGTTAAGCCATTGTAGTTTATTTTGGCTTTTATTTTTGTTATTTACATTATTACCCTTGTTTTATTCTACCATGTATTTGTATCATAATTCGTCTTCTATTTTATTACGGTCATATCATATTTTATTCGAGGCATTACAATTTTCGTTTTGAAATAAGCAAACATTCTGCGTTCTAAGGTTCGAAAGATATCGTACCCTAACTCACTGGGTTTCGATTTTTCTAATCGAATCTAAAGAACCTATTATTTTCCTTTTAAAATCAAAACACATGGGTTAAATAAAAACTTATTCTCGGGAATTCGAAAATGTTATGTCCTAACTCACTGGATGTGACATTTTGTTATCTCGAGATAAGGATCTCTAAAAACAAAGGCAATATTCTGTATTTGGTATTTTGGGAAATTGAGCCCTAACTTACTGGGTTCCGGTTTTTCATTTGACCCAAATAACCGAATACCCTCCTCAAACTTAAATACGAGTTTTAAAAGTTGATCGTTGTTTTTACGAGTTTTAAAATTTATAATATGAATGATCGAACCTGGAAACTAACTCTGACAACGATTTAAGGCAAGTGCACCTATCGAACAGTAGTATAGCTTAGGCAAGACCGGATTGTCGAACCCAAAGGAACTAAAAGTACTAATACTAACTTTCTTTCTATTATTTAGCCTAAGAATAAAGCGAATGGTTGTTTAATCTAAATTAATTAACTACTAAACTAAAGATTCTAAGACAAAGAAAGAATGAATTGGGGGAATAATGATCGCTTGTCAGAGTTTTAAATTTATAAAAAGAGAATGATCAAACCTGGAAACTAACTATGACAACGATTGAGGCAAGTGCACCTATCGAACAGTAGTATAGTTTAGGCAAGACCGAGATGTCGAACCCAAAGGAACTAAAAGTACTAATACTAACCTTCTCTTTATTATCTAGCCTAAAAATAAAGAGAGATTGTTTATCTATTCTTGTAATGGCCCAAATTTCAGCGATGTCGGAAATAGTGGTTCGAGACCACCAAATTCGACAAAAAAACTCATAGTTTATATTATTTAATATTTACGAGCCAAATGTAGCTTTTAAAAGATTTTTTTGAAATAGTAAATTGTGTTTTATAAATATTTATTTGGTCAAGAAATTGAGAAAAAGAGGTATCGAGATCTCGGTGTTATAAAACGAGTCATAAATATTTTTATAAATATTTAGGGAATATCAATAAAGTAGTATTAAAATTTCGTTAGAAAATTTTGACGTTTGGGTGATTAATTAAATAAAAAGGACTAAATTGAAAAAGGTGTAAAAGTTGCTAGAAGGATTAAATAGCTTAATTTTCAAATGAGGAAGAACCTAAAGTGCAAATAAGCCCAAAGGAGATATTTTGGGCGGCAATAGCTGAGAAAAAATCAGGAAATGGGTGAAGTAAGGGCAAAATTGGAAAATTGCCAAAATTAGCTAAATAAAAAGGGGACCAAATTAGAATATCTAGAATTCTCTTCATTTTCTTCAGCTGAAAAACAGCCATGGGAGAGAGTTCAAGCTGGTTTTCATACTCAAGCTTCATGTAAGTTTAATTCTTGCTTTCTCCTTGAAATTTCTATGTTTTTTGGACTTTTACAATTGGGTCCAACTTATTAATTCATTAGTTTTTGATTCTATGGCTAATTTTTAAAGTTGATGTGGATTAGTGCTGGAAGAATATGATGAATAAATATTGAATTGAAGCTTTAATTTTGTTGTATGATGATTTTATCAAGTAAAATTGATGGAAATTGGTTTTAGGACCTAATTGTGAAAGAGTTGAAATTAAGGCTTAGTGTTAAAATTCTGATTTTCAAAGGTTATGAAGTAATTTAAAATGATAGATAAAAGTATTAAATGAGAAAATTAGCTCAATTGAGGGGTTAATTGAGCAAGGACTGAATTGTATGAATTGTGGAATTTGGGACAAAATAGAAATCAACATGTTACACTAAAGCAGTTTTGGACAGCAGCAGTTGTCTAACTTTGAAAAATCACCAAAAATGGTAGAAATTGAATTAGAAGTTGAGTGAGATATATAATTAAAGCTTGTTGAGTCTATTTTCATATAAAAGAAACAGAGCAAGCAAAGGAAGTCTACATATTGATATATTTAAATTTTTGTAATACTGGTTTAGAATAACTTCGTGATCCCCTGTTCCTACTTTAGAAATTCACTAAAAATTGTAAAAATATAATTATGAGTTATAATTTATATGTATGTATTCCTTAATGAGCCTATTTTCATTAGAAATAATCTAGAACACTATATTAAAATCGTACTATGTGATAATTTATTTTTGGTGAAGAGAGGTCAGAGTCGTCGGACTGTGTAACAGGGGAGAACTTAGGTAAAGAAACTGTATTAATTGGCCACACAAAAAATTCTGGAAAAATTATATCAAGAAGATATGTAAGTCTAGTTTCAAATAAAATTAACGGATCTTAATTTGGAGTTCTGTAGCTCAAGATAAAAATAATTTAGTGACTATGACACAAATGGACAGTTTTGAATAAATTTATAAGTAAATAGTGAAATCATAGATAATGTTACTTATAAGCATGTTATGTAAATTAAGGATGTGGAATGGAGAGGAGGAGCAGGAAAATATGTATGAATAGTCAGCTAGCATGGCTAATTTGTATGTTTTAGGCTCAGGGACTAAATTGAATAAAAGTAAAACTTTATGGGCAATTTTGTAAAAATGTCAGAAACGACTAAATTGCATGAAATGGATTATTTTATTATTTAAATTATAAAATTGAATGAAATTATTAATTTAGATCAAGATTGGGTGAAAACATGTTTTAGGGATTAAATTGAAAAGTGTTGAAATTATGGAAAATTCTGATATCTCAAGGAATTCATGGGCTGTTATCAATATATATGAGAATAATTAGGCTTGAAACAAGGATTAAATTACAAGAATTTTATTTTTTCTGAACCTAAGGATGAAATAGTCATTAATTAAAAACTTAGGGGCAAAATGGTAATTTTGCCTAGAGCATTAATTGAATGTATCAGAATATGAAATGAATGAAAATGATGATCAAATTTATTTATAAAGATCCGGATGACTCAAATATGAGACTTGAGCGTGGAAAAGAAAAGACATCGGATTAGTGAAACTATAAACATGAACAAGCAACGAGGTAAGTTCGTGCAACTTGAATTATATTCTTAAATGCTTGAAATGTATGTTATTGATGTGAATATGATTTGAATGTTCATGGTATGAAAGTTGATGAAACATTGATATATTTGATAAAAAGGGGAAGAAATCCCGGTTGAATGAAAGGAAAATTCGATGGATCTCTGAAAAGGAATTGACGGTAAAAAGGATCTAGCCCGGACGGGTGATCCTATCCTGATTTAAGCCCTCCCGAAGAATATGTGTGAAAAGGATCTAGCCCGGACGGGTGATCCTGATATAGCCCTCCCGAAGAATATGTGGAAAATGGATTTAGCCCTACGGGTAATCCGAATTAGGGTCCAATTTAGCTTTGGACTAGTAATTCGGATCCAAGCTCATTAGAGTAATTGTCGTTCTTTGGGATTTAGCTTTGGATCGTAATCCCGACAATACTCTTTGAGCATATATTACTGAGGATTTAGCTCGACTGTAATCCATTGTAAGAAATGAGGTTCGCGAGTGTGCTCTCTCTACAGGGATTTAGCTTTGGGTAGTAATCCCATTGTAAGGATGAGGTTCGCGAGTGTGCTCTGGAAAAAGGGTATACCCATATGTGTACGAATTGACGGACCCGGGATTGTACACTATAAGTGTACTACTGGAAATCCATCGAAATTTCGAGAAATTCAACGGGATAAATATAGAAAATGGCAAGTACTTGAAATCATGAAATTAAACTTGAAATATATAGAAGTGATAATTATTTGATTTATTGAAATATGACATGGAAAATACATGTATGTGAAACTTGCCTAAAAATTATACATATTCAAGATTATGAACTACTACTGGAATAAATATACACTAAACTCATGAAAATGATGATACATGAAATATTTTCATAATGAATTGAATAATTTATACTTATGAAGAAACAGCAAGAGAATGATATGTATCATGACATGTAAATATGAGACTATCTTTGATACGTTGATACAAGAAAAATTATGTATATTAGGACAAGTAATAAATTCAAGTGAGACATGTCGAGAAAATAAGTTTGTCAATATTAAAGTACGCTAACCAATGTAGGAAAATTTTAGGATTTTGCGAAAAATTCCCTATGATCCCGGTTGGTTCCTAATGTATGTTTTGGGCTTCGAGGGCCCAATAGGGGGACATTATGATTAATTTCAGAATATGAATAATACATGACTCGTAATTATTCGAAAATGTTCAGTAAACTCCGGTAATGCCTCGTACCCTATTCCGACAACGGATACGGGTAGGGGGTGTTACAATTCTAAATTAATTAACTATTAAACTAAAGACTCTAAGACAAAGAAGAATAAATTCGGGAAAATAACTTGGGAAAAACTCAGTTGATTAAGACGACACCCAAGGAAGAATCCACCTAGACTTCACTTGTTATCTAACTCAAACTGCATTTATGTATTCATTTGACTTGATCAGTAAGATTCCCTAAGGTATATTAAACCCTCTCTCGAGGCGAATAACGTCTAACCCTAGGTTGATTAATTGAAATCTCTTTCTAATTAAAACCCCTAGAATCGCATTAACTCGATCTATGGACTCCCATATTAGGTTTCATCCTAATCCGGCAACGCCTCGTCACCCTATCTCTAGGCGCGCGATCAACTCCGCTTAATTATGCTAGATCTACTCTTAAGCAGGGACTTTTGCTCCTCCACCTAAGCACATCATACTTGAATCAATATTCGCGAAATATCAACACAAGAATTAAGAACACATAATTAAGAACAAATCAAATATTTATCATATAGTTCAGTAAACGATAACAAGATTCATCTAAGTTTCATCTCCCTCAGGTATCTGAGGGTTTAGTTCATAACAAATAAAGAAAATATCTCAGAAGAAAAGATAAAACAATACATAAGAAATCCCTAAAACTCCCTGAAGGAAATTAAGGAGAAATCCTCCGTCTTGAGTAGAATTTCGGCTTCTAGAGATGGATCAACTGGCTATCCCCGAGTGAATCCTCACAAATCTGCCTTCTCTGACCTAGCAGGATGCCCCTAAACGATGGCTTTGGGCTCCCCCTTTTAGGTCATACTTAGGGTGTATTTATAGGCTTTTGGAATGTGTTTCTTTGCCCCTGAGTATCCAATTCCGAATTAAACTTCTCCTTGCCACGGCAGGGGCACGACCTCTGGCACACGCCCGTGCGAATCGTGGCCAGGTCGTGTGGACTTCGTTTAATGAGGCACGACCGTGTAAATCGTGGTCCAGGCCGTGTTCGAGATCGTTAAGGAGGCACGGCCATGTGATGTTTGGTCCAGGCCGTGTCGATTTCATGCTTTGGCCTATTTGTCCCGTTTTAAGCCTGTTTTGCGTTCTTTTCATCCCCTGGTGCTTTCCTGAGTATATAACAAGAAAAGAAAGGATTAAGAGCACCAATTTACATAAAGTAAGGGATAATTCATCCAAAAGCATGCTAAATATGGGATTAAAATATGTTACTTTTACGGTTTATCAAATATCTTGAGGAAAAACCAATTAACTAAGACGACACCCAAGGAAGAATCCACCTAGACTTCACTTGTTATCTAACTCTGAATCAGACGATTTTTTTCATTTGACTTGATCCGTAAGATTCCCTAAGTTATATTAAACCCTCTCTCGAGGCGAATAACGTCTAACCCTAGGTTGATTAATTGAAATCTCTTTCTAATTAAAACCCCTAGAATCGCATTAACTCGATCTATGGACTCCCATATTAGGTTTCAACCTA
Source organism: Gossypium sturtianum (assembly GCA_025698515.1). Lineage (NCBI taxonomy): Eukaryota > Viridiplantae > Streptophyta > Magnoliopsida > Malvales > Malvaceae > Gossypium > Gossypium sturtianum. The sequence goes on along the minus strand of CM046946.1, from coordinate 2,475,567 downwards.
ATCCAACAATGCCTCATCACCCTATCTCTAGGCGCGCGATCAACTCCGCTTAACTATGCTAGATCTACTCCTAGGTAGGGACTTTTGCTCCACCACCTAAGCACATCCAACTTGAATCAATATCCGCGAAATATCAATACAAGAATTAAGAACACATAGTTAAGAACAAATCAAATATTTATCATATGATTCAGCAAACGATAACAAGGTTCATCTAAGTTTCATCCCCCTCAGGTATCTGAGGGTTTAGTTCATAACTATAAAAGAAAACATCTCAGAAGAAAAAATAAAACAAAACATAAGAAATCCCTAAAACTCCCTGAAGGAAATTAAGGAGAAATCCTCCGTCTTGAGTAAAATTCTGGCTTCTAGAGATGGATCAACTGGCTATCCCTGAGTAAATCCCCACAAATCTGCCTTATCTGGCCTAGCAAGACGCCCCTAAATGATAGCTTTGGGCTCCCCCTTTTAGGTCATACTTAGGGTGTATTTATAGGCTTTTGGAATGTGTTTCTTTGTCCCTAAGTATCCAAATCCGAATGAAATTGCTCTTTGCCACGGCAGGGGCACAGCCTCTGGCACACGCCCGTGTGAATCGTGGTCAGGTCGTGTGGACTTCAATGATGAGGCACGGCCGTGTATACCGTGGATAGACCGTGTTCGAGATAATTAAGGAGGCACAGCCGTGTGGTCTTGAGGCCAGGCCGTGCCGATTTCATGCTTTGGCCCATTTGGCCCGTTTTAAGCCCGTTTCTCGATCTTTTCATCCTCCGGTGCTTTTCTGAGTATATAACATGAAAATAAAGGATTAAGGACACCTTTTTATATAAAATAAGGGATAATTCATCCAAAAGCATGCTTAATGTGGGATTAAAATATGTTACTTTTACGGTTTATCAAATACCCCCACACTTAAGCTTTTGCTTGTCCTCAAGCAAAATTCTCAACTTACAATTAAAACAAACTTTCCTTAATTCATAATAGTCATTAATAATGTTTCATTATAATTCAAAGATAATTCATACATGGATAATTCAACTCAAAGAGTCCTAAAGATTCGAACAGTCTAAGTCATACATTTATAGCACAAAAACATAGGTGTTTCCCCTCATCTAAATAATTACCTCTAATTCAGAATCGATAGGGATTGCCATCCTCACTAAAGATTCACTCAAATCACTCAAGGTGTTTAAGGTTCAGAATTAAGAACTCAAAGGTCAAACATGAAAAGTTAATCCCATAGGCTTGCATGAAAATCAAATCTCCACCACTGTAGTATGAGATGAAACACAAATCAAAAGGTCTTTAACAGGGTTGTAACGGGGCTTGGGTTAATGTGTGGATAAAGGCTGAATTAGAGGGTTAGAATAGAGATTGAATTGACAAATTACCTAACTAGAACTAATGGACTAATAATAAGTAATTACATCAATAGAAAATTAACAATACTAATAATACGAGCTTCTTCTTCAATATGTGGAATTTAAACGTATAAGCTCATTTAATCACATAACTACTAATGAATATACTTCGTTTTTTTTTCATCATAAGTACATAATAAATACATAAGGATAAATTACTAAAATAAAATTCATAGTTAGGCAACTAATCAAAATCAACTCTCGATATAAGGGTAGTTAAAAAGGATTGTGATAACAAATAAAAAGGGTTTTGGGTTAATATTAGCGAGTAAGTCAATAAATGGGTTGTTAGGATTAAACAGGGTTTACTATGGGTTAATTATGAAGGTAGGTTTTTAGTGGAGTAAGTGGGTTAAATCCTAGGTGCCTTTATCATCTCTGTATATCAAATCAAAAAAATGTGGTCTCGACATGTATAATCGATGCAAGTTTTAGAATAACAAATCAATGTTGGCACACTCATAATCAATAATGTGAGCAAGAAAAAGAATATATGCTCTATAAGGCTCAAAATCTCACAAAAATTATGGGTATTTTGATGTCATCCTTGTAAATTTCAAACTTCAAAGTAATATTCAAATTCAGGTAGACAACCTAGAAAATTTTTAATTTTTGAAAAATAGACTTATCATGCTTGATTCTCTAGTATTCTTAGAATTTAACTCATCAATGCACAATTAACTATGACTTAATCCAAAACATATCAATAAAAATCATAAATCATGGAAATGTCATCCTAATTAGTAATATGAGAAAATCACTTAAAAATAAGACTAAATTCAGGGATTTGAGAATAATGCAAAAAGTTTGGAATCCTTAAGATTTCACCCCGCACACTTAAGATGTACATTGCCCTCAATGTACAAAGATAGATTAATATTATGATAAAATCATAAGTTATGGGGAAAAGTGAAACTTCCTGAATTATGGATGACATCCTTGGATTGGAGGTGAATGAAAAGTCGGAGGGGCCGGTCTGGATGACGATCCTACACTAGATGAAGAAATTGGGTAGCTCATGGAGGATTAGCCAAGATATAATAATAATAATTCAAATTATACTAATTAAATAATTAAAGAAAAGCAAGCTAAAGTGAAGTAAAATAAAAATGAAACTAAAATTTAAAGAAAAGAAAAATGGACCGTGGAGTCCTTATTGTTGGATGGTTCGCGAGGTGGGTGTGACCTCTAAGGCTGCGGAGGTGCTGGTGGTGGCGGAAGTGGCATGATTCCCAAGCAGCCTTTTGAACTTCAAAGGTTGCGTTGGGGCGGTGGTCGTGGTTCCGATATGATTCCCAAGCAGCCTTTTGAACTTGACACTAAGAAACTAAAATAAAATAAACTAAATTAAGTAGAAGAGAAGTAAAGATAAGGAAATTGAAGCAAAAGAGAAAAACTAATTAAAAACTAAATAGCATAAGATAGTCAAAGAGAAGGAAAATAAAGGAAAAGAGTAAAGAAGAAGAAAAATTAAGTGGTCTCAAAGACCCTTAGCTTGTCGAGTGATTGAAGCGGCCGGCATGAACTTATGTATATCAGTCTCCTTTGAGGAGACTGTGCTTGGCTTCTTCCACTTCTTTGTCATGGTTCCGGTGTAGCTCAAGAGTATAGAGAAGGAAGGGTAGAAAAATGAAAAGGGTGGAAAGATGAAAGTTAGTAGGAGAAGAGAGAAATGAGGGGGGTTTAAATAGATTTTCAAGTCAGGTACATTCACACGCCTGTGTGTCGTGGGCATGTTGGTTCACCCACGCCCATTTTACAGATTGCCACGCCTGTTGGTGATAAGTCAGTGTCGTCCACGGCCGCGTCGCACGGTCGTGGCATTTTTGTCGGTGCCCGTGGGGTGGTGGTTGGAGTCCGTGACTTCGAAAATTGATTCTTTCTGACTTGTACCCCCTCTATCATGTCAGTACGGTGATTTTGTACTTCCACACGGCCACGGCGACGGCCGTGTTCAGGGCCGTGTGGTCTGGAATTTTGTACTTTTGGTTAGTTAATAGTTAGTTGCTAAAGAGGAAGATAAATGTGAAAATAAAATAAACTAAAATATAAAAAGTAATGGGGTTAGTACTTGGGTTGCCTCCCGAGAAGCGCTCGTTTATAGTCTTAAGCTAGACTTACCTCTCGTTTACATCATCAGGGGGTTTGAGGAGTTGAGAGTCCTTCCTCATGCTATCGGTTTCATTATCATGATAGAGTTTAAGTCGAGATGCGTTTATATTAAAAGTACTGTAAATAGGGTTACTTACCTCGACTGTTCCGTATGGAAAAACACTGGTTACCCTAAAATGTATTTCTTTGTTCGTGTTAGGGTCAGGAGAAGATATTCGCGGGTCTGCTTTATCTAATAGTACCTGGTCTCCTATTTTGAAGTGGTTTGTTGTTCCTATGAGCTCTTCTAGGGGCTCCTTCGGTTTTACTTCGTATGGTTCTGGTACTTCTTCGTGTATCCCTAATTTTTCTTTGAAATGCGTCTTCCACTCGTCTAGATCATTGATCTGAATCCCTCGTTCCTCATGAGTTATTTCATTGTTGGCACATGGTATAGGATCGGGTTCAGTTGTATTCTTTTGTAGTGCTTCTTGAAAAGAAATGTTAACCGCATGGTTATCATTAGAATTTATTTTCTCACCTTGGTTACTCGATGTTCTAGCCGAATCGAGGGCTTGGAGAGTGACTGTCTCATTACCTACACGAAGTATGAGTTCTCCTGCATCAATGTCAATTTTAGTCCTGGAAGTTGCTAAAAATGGTCTTCCTAAGATTAAGGGAATCGAATTATCCTCATCCATGTCTAAGACAACAAAATCTACTGGGAAAATGAATTTATCAATTTTTACAAGAACATCTTCGATAATACCCCTAGGAATTCTAACAGTTTTATCAGGTAATTGAATGCTCATCCTAGTTTGTTTGGGTTTCCCTAGACCTAGTTGTTTAAACAATTTATAAGGCATGACATTTATGCTTGCCCCTAAATCAGCTAACGCATTATCAACAGTTAGTCTACCAATTAAACATGGAATTGTAAAACTCCCTGGATCTTTTAGCTTTTGTGGTAGTCTGTTTTGCAACATTGCTAAGCATACTGCGTTTAATTCCACATGTGGATCCTCGTCTAACTTACGTTTGTTTGTCAAGAGATGTTTTAAAAATTTCCTTGAATCTGGCATCTGTGAAAAAGCTTCAAGAAGAGGTAAGTTGATATGTAATTTCTTTAAAAGTTTAAGAAACTTACCGAACTGTTCTTCTGTGTCGTCTCTCCTTAATGCTTCGGGATATGGTATGCGAGGTTGGTATTCTTTGATTACCAGTTTTGGCTTATTAGTACTTACATTATACTTACCTTTTTCGACCACATTCTCTTGCCTTGAATTGGGCTCGTCTAATCCTTCACTTTCCTAAGCTGATATGGCTTGGATTTGCTCCTTTGGGTTAATCTCAATGTTGCTCGGTAGGTGCCCTTGCGGTCGTTCGAAAATTATCTTTGCAAGTTGTCCAACTGTATTAGTAAGTTGTCCAACTGTCCTAGTAAGTTCCCCAATTGTCTTAGTAAGTTCCCCAACTTGGCTTTCGATCCCTTTGATTGATGCCTGTTGATTCTTAAGGGTGGTCTCAGTATCTTGGAAACGGGCATCTGTGGCTGTCATGAAAGTTGTCAGCATCTCTTCAAGGTTTGGCTTCTTCTCCTGTAGATAGGGCTGATTTTGGAAATTTTTAGGAGGTTGTTGTCTTTGATTTCCTTGATTTCCTTGTCCTCCCCATGAAAAAATTTGGGTGGTTCCTCCAACCTGGATTATAATTATTACTATAAGGGTTATTATTAGATCTGAAATTGTTACCTATATAGTTCATCTGCTCGTTCACTGTGCTCGGTTGGTAGGGTGGATACTCAGGATTCGCCTTAGTTTCACTTGCGTCGCACTGCATAACTGGCTGTACCTGCGAGGAACCATATAGACCATCAAATCTTTTAGTTAGCATCTCTAACTGATTTGCTAGCATGGTTACTGCATCGAGGTTATAAACTCCGGCTGATTTTGTTGGTTTTGTCCTTGTAACCTGCCACTGATGGTTATTCAGTGACATCTCTTCAATAAACTCGTATGCTGCTTCGGGAGTTTTGTTGTTCAGGGTTCCACCGGCGGCTGAATCAATTAGTTGCCTCGTTGAGGGGTTTACACCGTTATAGAAAGTTTGGACTTGGAGCCACAAGGGTAAACCATGGTGTGGACACCTTCTCAAGAGATCCTTGTATCTCTCCCATGCATTGTATAATGTCTCTAAATCCATCTGCACAAAATAAGAGATATCATTCCGTAATTTAGCCATTTTGGCCGGTGGGAAATATTTAATAAAATTTTTTCGGTCATCTGTTCCCATGTAGTGATTGACCCTCGTGGAAGAGAATGCAACCACTGTTTAGCTTTATTCCTCAAAGAAAAGGGAAATAACTGAAGACAGATGGCATCATCAGTAACGCCATTTATTTTGAAAGTATCGCAAAATTCGAGGAAATTTGCTAAGTGTGTGTTAGGATCCTCATCCTGCAAACCATCAAACTGAACAAATTGTTGTATCATCTGTATAGTGTTAGGTTTCAGTTCAAAATTATTTGCAGCAATAGCGGGTCTAACAATACTTGACTCAGTTCCTGTTAAACTAAGTTTAGCATAATCATACATAGTTCGAGGAGCATTATTTTCGGCCATCTCTTGAGGTGGTGGATTGTTCTCTTCCATCCCTTCAGTAGGATTGGTTTCGCCTTCTTGCTCTTCTTCTACGTAGTTTAAGCTTCACCTTATTTCTCTGTGATTTCTACGAGCTGTTCTTTCAATATCACTGTCGTATAATAGAGGTCCTGTCAGGTTCCTTCTAGTCATAAACTAGAGGTACCTGAAAGGAGAAAAAGAATAAAAGAAAAATTAGCAAGGTAAATAAAAATAAAAATAAAAATAAAAGAAATAAATGTAAATAAAAAAATGGCTAAAGTAATAAAAATTGAGCTTTCTTAATATTTTAGTTCCCCGGCAACGGCGCCAAAAACTTGATCGTTGTTTTCACGAGTTTTAAAATTTATAATATGAATGATCGAACCTGAAAACTAACTCTGACAACGATTTAAGGCAAGTGCACCTATCGAACAGTAGTACAGCTTAGGCAAGACCGGATTGTCGAACCCAAAGGAACTAAAAGTACTAATACTAACTTTCTTTCTATTATTTAGCCTAAGAATAAAGCGAATGGTTGTTTAATCTAAATTAATTAACTACTAAACTAAAGATTCTAAGACAAAGGAAGAATGAATTGGGTGAATAACTTGAGGAAAAACCAATTAATTAAGACGACACCCAAGGAAGAATCCACCTAGACTTCACTTGTTATCTAACTCTGAACCAGACGATTTATTCATTTGACTTGATCCGTAAGATTCCCTAATTTATATTAAACCCTCTCTCGAGGCGAATAACGTCTAACCCTAGGTTGATTAATTGAAATCTCTTTCTAATTAAAACCCCTAGAATTGCATTAACTCGATCTATGGGCTCCCATATTAGGTTTCACCCTAATCCGGCAACGCCTCGTCACCCTATCTCTAGGCGCGCGATCAACTCCGCTTAACTATGCTAGATCTACTCCTAGGCAGGGACTTTTGCTCCACCACCTAAGCACATCCAACTTGAATCAATATCCGTGAAATATCAATACAAGAATTAAGAACACATAGTTAAGAACAAATCAAATATTTATCATATGATTCAGCAAACGATAACAAGGTTCATCTAAGTTTCATCTCCCTCAGGTATCTGAGGGTTTAGTTCATAACTATAAAAGAAAACATCTCAGAAGAAAAGATAAAACAAAACATAAGAAATCCCTAAAACTCCCTGAAAGAAATTAAGGAGAAATCCTCCGTCTTGAGTATAATTCTGGCTTCTAGAGATGGATCAATTGGCTATCCCTGAGTGAATCCCCACAAATCCGCCTTCTCTGGCCTAGCAAGACGCCCCTAAACGAAAGCTTTGGGCTCCCCCTTTTAGGTCATACTTAGGGTGTATTTATAGGCTTTTGGAATGTGTTTCTTTGTCCCTAAGTATCCAAATCCGAATGAAATTGCTCTTTGCCACGGCAGGGGCACGGCTTCTGGCACACGCCCGTGTGAATCGTGGTTAGGGCGTGTGGACTTCAATGATGAGGCACGGCCGTGTATACCGTGGATAGATCGTGTTCGAGATAATTAAGGAGGCACGACCGTGTGGTCTTGAATCCAGGCCGTGCCGATTTCATGCTTTGGCCCATTTGGCCAGTTTTAAGCCCGTTTCTCGATCTTTTCATCCTCTGGTGCTTTCCTGAGTATATAACATGAAAAGAAAGGATTAAGGGCACCTTTTTACATAAAATAAGGGATAACTCATCCAAAAGCATGCTAAATGTGGGATTAAAATATGTTACTTTTACGGTTTATCAAAAGTCAAAAGACAAGCTCTGTTTCAGGAACTCAAAATGTCGTACCCTAACTTACTGGGCGTGACATTTTACTTCTTCGAGATAAGAGGGTCTTAGCATTCATTTTAATCTATTCAAGTTTTCTTTTAAATAAAGAGAATCGTACTTTTAAAATCTTTTTGAATTTTCGACATAGAGACATCAAATAATCAATTAGGTACCAATTTTGGGCGTCACGAGGGTGCTAATCCTTCCTCGTGCGTAATTGACTCCCGAACCTATTTTTCTAAATTTCGTAGACCAAAACTATCGTTTTAATAAATCAAAAGGTTTTAACGATCAATCTCAAGGTGACCTAATCACACCTCAAAATGATTGGTGGCGACTCTATTTTCATTTTTAAAGTCAGCCCTGTTTTCTAAACAAAAAAATGGTTTCGACACCCGTGATCACATCAGGGGATGACGCCTCTTCGCGAGCACGGATAGCATAAGTCTTCGAAGGCGTTCTACCCTCAGATCTTGCAGTCTGCTCTCTAAGTGTATTCTTACTACTTGTTCCGCTTCCCAGATTTCTCTGTGACCTTCCTCTAGCAGTACTTTCCGATCTTGCACTCTGAGATTTCTCTTTCTCACCCATCTCGGGGCAATCTCTAATAAAATGATCTGGGGATCCACACTTGAAACAAGCTCTCTCATTTACTCGACACTCACTGGGATGACGTCTACCACATTGAGGACATTCCAGTCTACTTGGTTGAGTGTTGCCAACATTAGCAATTGAAGTGGTCTGAGCTTTAGACCCCGAGTACTGTTTACCCTTACTTCTGCTTGAAAACCCAGTTGAAGTGGCTGATCGAGTAGTGAAATCTCTTGACTTCTTGGATGAGGATTGAATGACTTGCCTAATTGTCTCTTCTTTGAGTCACGAGACTCAATTTCAGCCTTTCTTTTCTCTTTGGCCAACTCATCGGCCTTGCAAGCTCGATTTACTAACACAACAAATTCTTTTAGTTCTAGGACACCAACATACAATCGAGTATCCTCATTTAATCTATCCTCAAACCTTTTGCGATAATGGCCTCAGTGGACACGCACTCCCGGGCATATTTACTAAGCCTTACGAACTCACATTCATATTCAGTCACCGTCATTCTACCTTGTTTTAGCTCAAGGAATTCCTTTCTCTTTTGATCAATAAATCTCAGGCTAATGTACTTCTTCCTGAACTCTTCTTGGAAAAATTCCCAATTAATCTTCTCCCTTGGTACAATCGACACAAATGTGTTCCACCACTGATAGGCCGAATCTCTTAAGAGAAAAATAACACATTTCATGCACTCTTCAGGTGTGCAAGATAGTTCATCAAATACCCTGATGGTATTTTCAAGCCAAAGTTCTACTCTTTACGGATAATCATCTTTAGTAGCTCAAAATTCCTCAGCTCCTTATTTTCGGATTCTACCAACAGGAGGTTTTTCTCTTCTTACTACCTCTACCACTTGGGGAGTTATAGGGGTGGGCTGAGGAATAGGTGGGGGTGGAGAGGGTTGAGCATTCAGGTTCGTACGAACGAACTCCGTATACCAGGCATTCATCATCTAGAGAAAGGCTTCTCTAGCCTCTTCTCCTCTTCCTTGACTCACTGATGTGTCTCAAACTAACTACGATCACAAGAAAGGCAAGCACACCTATCGAACAGTAGTATAGTCATGGTAAGACCGGTAATATCATATCCACAAGGACCAAGAGTACTAGTAATTACTATCTTTTTATTATCTAGCCTAAGGAAGAATCCACCTAGACTTCATTTATTACTATTGATACATACGATTTATTTACTTGACTTAATCCATAAAAATCCCTGATTTATGTTAATATCTTTTTAAAGACTAAAAAAAACTGACTCTAGGTTAATTAATTGAAATCTCTTTCTAATTAAAACCCCTATTGTCGCATTAACTCGATCTATGGATTCCCTTATGAGATTTGACTCTAATCCGGCAGATTTATGTCACCCTATTTCTAAGGTTGCAATCAACTCCGCTTAATTGTGTTGATCTACTCTTAAACATGGACTTTTGCTCCACTGAATAAGCACATTCGACTTGAATCAATAACCTGAATTATCAAAACAAGAATAAAAACCCACAATTAAGAATAAGAACAAGTATTTATCTTATAAATCAAATAATAATAAGATTCATCTTAGATTTCATCCTCCCTAGGTATTTAGGGAGTTTAGTTCATACTGATAAAAGGAAACATCATGAAATAAGGAAAATAACAAAACATAAGAAAAACCAAAAACTTCTCAAGAACTTGATGGGAGATCTTCAGACTTGATGAAGATCTTTCTTCCGAGCTGCTCCCGATGGCTATCTCCGAGTATTTTCTGCGTTCTATTCAGCGTTCCCTTTTAGGTCACCCCTAGGGTGTTTATATAGGCTTTGGAACGCCTTTCTTATAGCCTATTCCAAATAGAATTCATCTTTGCTACGGCAGGGACACGCCCGTGTGACATGCCTGTGTTTGATTCCTTAGATTGTGCTCGCTTCTTCTCGCGACACACGGCCGTGTGGTCTGCCCGTGTACGTTGATCCAGGCCGTGTCTCAATTTTGCTCGAAACACACGGCCGCGTCTGATAGCCCAGGCCGTGTGAGTCTCTAAGGTAGGCCCATTTTGTCCCTATTTGGCCAGTCTCTCGTTCCTTTCGACTCTCTAAGCTCTCCTGAGTGTAAAACATGAAATTAAGAGATTAGGAGCATCGAATTCATCAAATCTAATGAGAATTCATCCAAAAATAAGCCAAGCATGATATTAAAATATGTGTAAATTATGGTTTATCAAATACCCCCACACTTAAGCGTTTGTTTGTCATCAAGCAAAATCCTCAAATCACAATTAGAATTAACTTCCTTCAATTCATAATTCTCATAAAAAATGTCTCATCATAATCCATAGATAATTCATACATGGATAATTTAACTCAAAGAGTCCTAAAGAGTCAAACAATCTAAGTCACAAATTTTTGTAGCACGAAAACATAGGTGTTTTCCCTTATTTAAATAATTACCTTTAATTCGAAATCGACAAGGATTGACATCCTCACTAAGGATCCATTCAAGTCACTCAAAGTGTTTAAGGTTCAAGATAAGCACTCAAAAGTCAAACATGAAGAGTTATTACCATAGGCTTGTATAAAAATCAAATCTCCACCACTATAAAATGAGATGATACACAAATCAAAAGGTCTTTAAAAAGGGTTGTAACGGGACTTGGGTTAAAGGTGTGGATACAGGCTGAATTAGAGGGTTAAATTCGAGATTGAATTGATAATTTACCTAACTAGCAAAATAGACTAACACTGAATAATTACATCAATTGAAAACTTTTAACACTAATAACACGAGCTTCTTCTCAGAATGTGAATTAATCGCTTAAGCTCAAATAACATAGAACTAATAATGAATAAATTTCCAACATTTTCTCTTTTTTTTTTTAAGAATAAGAACAAGTACAAATACATGATAAAAGATGTATTTAACCACCGAAATAAATAATGTAATTAGGCAACTCATCAAATCAAATCTCGACAAAAGGGGAGTCAAGAAAATGGGAAAAATAAGTTAATAACTGGGTTTCGGGTTAATATTAGTGGTAAATCAAGAAACAATTGATTAGGATAAAAAGTGTTTCACTAGGGGTTAATTATGAAGGTAGGCTTTTTATGGAGTAAGTGGGTTAAATCCTAAGTGCCTTTATCATCTCTGTATATCAAATCAAAGGTGTGGTCTCGACATGTATAATCGAAGCAAGTTCTAGAATAACAAATCAATATTGACACACTCATAATTAATAAAGTGAGCAGGAAAAGTATATGCTCTAAAAGGCTCAAAGTCTCACAAAAATTATGGTTTTTGATGTCAACCTTGCAATTTTCAAACTTCAAAGTAATATTTAAATTTAGGAAAACAACCTAGAAATTTTTTATTCTGAAAATAGACTTATCATGCTTGATTCTCTAATATCTTAAAGTTTAAACTATCAATGCACAATTGCCTATGACTTAATCCAAAACATATAAATAAAAATCATAATTCAAAAGAAATTTCAATCTAATAGTAATATGAGAATATTGCTTAAGAACAGGACATAATTCAGGGATTTTTAAATAATACTATAGTTAACCCCCCACAGTTAAGATGTACATTGTCCTCAATGTACAAAGATAAATAATAGCGATATAGTAAGAAAATCATAAGATAAGGAGAGAAGTGAAACTTCCTGAATTATGGATGAAATCATTAGGGCATGAAAATAGAGCCAATGATAAACATGATGAACTAGGCAGAGGTGAAGGTGAAGGAGAATATTTCGGTAGTTTGTTCGTTCCTTAGTAGCACCTTGAACCTTTAGAAACTGCAGAGTCATCAGTAAAGTTTTAGGGTGGATTTTATTAATGGATGTTGTTATGGTTACTCAATAATAGACAGCCAGAGATAAAACAGAAATCTAAAAATACTAATAAAAATTAAAAACAAGAGAGATAAAGATAAATAGTTTAAAATTTAAAATAAAGAAAAAATAAAAAATCAATCGACTCAATGGTCCTCATCATTAGATGGATCGCGAGGTAGGGGTGGCGGCGATATGTGAAAATGCTGACAGATCTGCTGAAGGGTCGCCTCGATGCTGTCGAATCTTCAAGCGTTGTCGTTAAATTACTGAGTACAGTACTGCTCGAATCAAGTGAGGCGCTCAGAGATGTCAGTAAGTGAAGCAGCCGCATGAACTGGTCGGCGAGGAGGGTGAGGCTCAGAAGGTGGCGCCTTTTGATGTGTAGGGACATCATCAGTAATGTCCTTTGGGTCGTCCTGCTCGGTGGGTTGCTATAGTCGGTACTGGGGAGGATCAAACCCACGTCGACGCTCAATCATCCTCATGTGAAGTATCGTCTAGATGCCTGCGGCGATATCTGCCCGATAAGAGTGAGCGAAGAGGACTGAGTTGCGGTATTGAGGAGCCCAAAATATCGAGCCAGGTGCATGATGTATGGGCCCATAGAGATGACTCATCTCCTATGCCGCTCCGTCTAATTCTGAATGGCGCGGGCGATGAAGTAAGCTAAGTCGAAGACGCGCCCATTCGCCATGCACCATAAAAAGTAGGCGTCGTGAGTGTTGACAATGCCGATGCTATCTCGCCTACCCGTTAAAGTATGAGTGAGGATAGCATGCAGATACCTTAATGATGGGGCGAGAGCTGATGCTTTGGAGCGGCTGGGGTCATAGGTAGCCGAGCAGGGGACTAAGTCTCTCCAACATGCAGAAGGGGAGTGATGGATGTGGCGATGGAGGTCCTCGAATTCGTCCTCCTCCATGAACTCCTCCGTGTAAAGTCCCAAAGCGGCTCCGAACTGTAGGACACTCAGCTCACGTACGAGGCCTCCGAGAAGAAATTAGATAGTGCCAGAGTCGTCAAAGTTCGTCATGACCGTCTGGAGGTGGAAAATGGAACAGAGCTCCAAAGTGAGCTCTAGGTATGTAGGCTCGACGATATTAAAGAAGTGCCCCCACGGATCGGTGGATAAAAGAGCTCGAACCGCGTCGGCTAGCTGAACTTGCTCTAGGGCGGCCCAATCAATACACCTCCCACGCCGAGGGGTCATGCGCGAAGTAACCGAAAGAGCTCCTCTTGGGGTTCCGAAGGAAATTGTAGGAATGGGTGGCGTACTTCGACAGAAGCGCTTGAGGAGGTCGTACCGGCACCTTTCCACTTTTTTGAAGCGGGAACGTCGGCCTTCTTCCCACATGGGGGAGTCAATACGTACCTACAAAAGACGTACAATAATCAAGTATCATTAACCAACCAAGGACGTAGGATCCTATTAATCATTATATTCTTGTTATAATCCTAACACTAAAAACTAAGAACACATAAGTCTATTGAATAATGAGAAAGCAATATTGATGAAGAAAAGAGAAATCAGTTAACTAATAATAAGATGACTTGTCTAATAAATGAGAAATATCAGAATACTTAGCATTAAGAATTCGAGAAAATAAATATAGAATAAGAGAATAGAAATTAACATAGTCTATGAAAGAAAATCTAATAATGCTAAAAATAATGATGAAGAGAATGATAATTAAAAAAATAGAAACTAAATAATAATAAAAATGAATGGCGGGTAAAATAATGGTGATCGACGGTGAAGTGGTGGGAGGAGGCGCACAGTCGTGGTGGTGGCGCGCGGGCGTGTTATCCTTACACGGGTGTGGATTGCGTGTTGTATGCGTGGGTAAGAAAGGGGAGGAGGAAAGGGAAAGGAGAAAGGAGGAGGGGGTGTCGACGATGGTGGCAGGACTGAGTAGGGAGAGTGGAGAATGGCTAGGGTTTGTAGGGAGGGGAAAAAATTTAGGGAGAAAATGAATAGTGGAGTGGTTTAAATAGAAATTGGGGCACACAGCCAAAGCACACGGCTGTGTGCCTAGTGTTTAGCCCGGGTGTTTCATAAATTTTGAATTAGGGCGCGTCTGATCCTTGTCCCACCCCCGTGTCCCCTGGTCCCACGGCTAATCACATGACCGTGTGATGGTTCATTCGTTTCTCCCACGCCCATGTTTAGGGTCATACACCCGTGGTAATTAGTAAGTATTGACCACGACCTAAAGGCACGGGCGTGTCTCACGCCCGTGTGATTGTTTCAGTTTTAACCACGGCTTTTGGGCACGGGCGTGTCGCGCGCCCGTGTCATTTACTCAATATCGACCCTGACTGCATCACACGGCTATGGCCTTTTTATCGTAGCCCGTGTTTTTGAGTCAGTTTCGACTACGGCCGCATCGCATGGCTGTGGTGTTTTATCGGAGCCCGTGTTGGGGAAAAGTTTTTCTTCCTTGGCCCGCACGGTCTCTGCCATGCTGTTATCTCTTCTCGTGGTGTCCACACGGCCACGGCTACGCCCGTGTGCTAGGCCATATGGGCAGGAAATCCTGCGCTTATTAAATTAGTTAGTTTTTAGTTAGATGCTAAAATAAAAAATATGAATGTTAGTGAGGTTAGTGCTCGGGTTGCCTCCCGAGAAGCGCTCATTTAAAGTTTTAAGCTAGACTTACCCTGTTTTTATTTCTATATGAAGGTTCACGGAGCTGAAGCTCCTCTCTCATATCCCTAAAATCTTCACTATTATATATTTTAAGTTGCTGGTCGTTTACCTTGAATGTGCCATAATCGGAAGAGTTACCTCGATTGTGCCATAGGGAAAAATAGTTTTGATTACGAATGGACCTCACCATCTTTATTTCAGCTTTCTAGGAAACAATTTGAGCTTTGAATTGTATAGTAGAACAAGATCTCCCACTTCGAATTGCTTTGGATGCTTCAAACGAGCATCATGGCGTCGCTTTGTTGCCTCCTTATATAGACGTGAGTTCTTGTAGGCATTAGCTCGCCACTCATCTACCTCGTTCAATTGATTCATTCTTTTCTCACCTGCAAGTTTAAGATCGTAATTTAAGAAATTTATAGCCCAAAATACTTTGTGCTCTAATTCAAATGGTAGATGGCAACTTTTTCCGTAGACAAGTCTATATGGGGATGTTCCTTTGGGAGTTTTAAAAGTGGTTCTATATGCCCATAAAGCATAATCTACTTTCAATGCCCAATCTTTCCTATTTGATTCTACTGTTTTCTCTAGAATACGCTTAAGCTCTCGATTTGCTACTTCCACTTTTCCACTGGTTTGAGGATGATAAGGGGTAGCTATTTTATGGTGCACTCCATATTTCTTTAAGATTTTATCAAATCGAGTATTACAAAAATGAGTACCCCTATCACTAATAATTCCAAATCGAGAAAAAAGTTTCTTAAGAAATCTCACTACCACTCTAGCATCATTAGTGGGTAAAGCTTGAGCTTCCACCCATTTTGACATATAATCAACCGTTACTAAGATGTATTTGTTCCCGAATGAGCTAGGGAATGGACCCATAAAGTCAATACCCCATACATCAAATATTTCACATGATAGCATAAATGTTTGAGGCATTTCATTGCGTTTAGAGATATTACCTGTTCTCTAACATCTATCACACGAAGTAACATACCTGTTAGCGTCCTTGAACAGAGTGGGCCAATAAAAACCTGATTCGAGCGTTTTATGTGTTGTCCTAGTCCCACTCTAATGTCCTCCCGTTGGTCCTGAATGGCAATGTTCGAGAATTTTTCTTACTTCTGCCTTTGTAACACATCTCTACGAATTACTTGATCTGCACATACACGAAAAAGAAAAGGGTCCTCCTAAAATAGTTTTCACATCGACAAAGAATCGCTTCTTTTGATGATGTGTTAACCCCCCACAGTATGATGTTAGCGGACTAAGTAATTTGCAATATCTGCAAACCGTGGGGTACCTCAGTCGGATATAGCGAAGAGTTGTTCTTCAGGAAATGAGTCATTTATCTCACTCTCATCGAGTTCTTTGATATGTGGATTTTCAAGCCTGGACAGATGGTCTGCTGCAAGATTTTCAGCTCCTTTCTTATCCTGTATTTCCAAATTAAATTCTTGTAAGAGTAAAATCCATCTTATGAGTCGAGGTTTTGCATCAGATTTAGTTAAAAGATAACGAAGAGCTGAATGGTCAGTGTATACGACAACTTTAGATAATATCAGATACTGTCTAAATTTATCAAATGCAAAAATCACAGCTAGCAATTCTTTCTCTGTGGTGGTGTAATTTTCTTGTGCAGCCGTCAATGTTTTGCTAGCGTAATAAATTGGCTGAAAATGCTTGTCTCTTCGTTGTCCCAAAACCGCACCTACTGCAAAATCACTCACATCACACATTAGTTCAAAGGGTAAATTCCAATCAGGTGCAATTATAATCGGAGCATTTATTAATTTGTTTTTGAGGATATTAAATGCATCTAAACATTTCTGATCAAAATTGAAAGGTACATCTTTTTCTAGTAATTTAGTTAAAGGCTTAGCTATTTTAGAAAAATCTTTAATAAATCTTCTATAAAATCCAGCATGTCCTAAAAAACTTCTAATAGCCTTAACTGAACTAGGAGGAGGTAATTTTTCTATGGTTTCGATTTTTGCTTTATCAACCTCAATCTCTTTACTAGAAATTTTGTGACCTAACACAATCCCTTCTTGAACCATGAAGTGACATTTTTCCCAATTGAGTACAAGGTTCATTTCCTCACATCTCATTAGAAATCGCTTTAAATTTTTAAGGAAAAGGTGGAAAGAATTACCAAATGCCGAAAAGTCATCCATAAATACCTCTATAATATCTTCCACAAGTTCATCAAAGATGGCTAGCATGCAGCGCTGAAAAGTACCAGGAGCATTACATAATCCTAAAGGCATTCTACGATAAGCAAATATACCATATGGACATGTAAATATTGTCTTTTCTTGATCCTCAGGAGCTATTGGGATTTGGAAGTTGCCAGAGAGTCCATCTAGGAAGCAATAGTACATATGCCCGGATAATCTTTCTAGCATCTGATCAATTAAGGGTAAGGGGAAGTGATCTTTTCTTGTGGCATCATTCAACTTCCTTTAGTCAATGCAGACTCTCCAACCTGTGACTGTTCTTGTTGGAATTAATTCGTTCTTTTCGTTGGCTACAACAGTCATGCCTCCCTTCTTTGGAACAACCTACACAGGACTTACCCAAGTACTGTTAGAAATAGGATAAATAATTCCAGCATCTAAAAGTTTAATTACCTTAGCTTTAACAACTTTCTTCATGTTAGGATTTAATCGTCTTTGAGGTTGCACACATGGTTTATATTCTTCTTCCATCAAAATTTTGTGGGTGCAAAACGATGGACTTATCCCTTTAATGTCAGAGATCTTCTAAGCTATGGCTCTTTTATGTTCCTTTAGTACCTGTATTAACTCGTCTTTCTCATTGGGTTCCAACTCTGAAGAGATAATTACCGGTAGTGTAGAGTTATTTTCGAGGAATGCGTATTCTAAGTGATTTGGTAACTACTTCAATTTCAATTTGGGAGGCTCTTCAATAGAGGGTCTTTGTTTTAGTTCATCGTTTATTTCGATGCCCTCATACTTCATTTTTCTAGGGCGAGAAGCATTAGAATTCATCTCCTCCATCTTATTGGTTTCATTATCTGCCTCCTCTCCTTGGGCAAGACATAGTGTGTCTTTATGAATGATTTCCTGAAAAGAATCTTGAATAGAATGATCAATAGAGTCAATGAAATAACAGGAATCATCTTGCTCTTCAGAGTATCGCATAGCGTCATAAATTTTAAAGATAATTTCCTCGTCACCTACCCTAAGCACAAGTTTACCATCACCTACATCAATAACAGCTCTAGCAGTAGCTAAAAATGGGCGTCCTAAAATCAAAGGTACCTCAACGTCCTTATCTATGTTAAGCACAACAAAATCAACAGGGAATATGAATTTATCGACTTTCACTAAAACATCTTCAATAATTCCCCTAGGATATTTAATGGATCTATTAGCTAATTGGATACTCATCCTAGTGGGTTTTGGTTCCCCAAGACCAAGCTGTTTGAACATTTTATAAGGCATTAAATTAATACTGGCACCTAAATCAGCTAATGCTTTCTCAATATTTAAACTACCAATTAAACAGGGAATAGTAAAACTTCCTGGATCTTTCAATTTGGTTGGTAGCTTATTTTGGAGAATAGCTGAACACTCCTCATTAAGCTCCACGGTTGATAGCTCTTCAAACTTCCTTTTATTTGTTAAAAGCTCTTTTAAGAATTTTGCGTATGTCAGCATCTGTGAAATAGCTTCAACAAAAGGTAAGTTAATATGTAATTGTTTAATAAGTTCAAGAAATTTACCGAATTGTGCGTCCATGCGGTCTTTCTTCAACTTTGCCGGATATGGGATCGGTGGTTTATACTCTTTAAGTACCGGTGTTGCATTTTCGTTTACTTCCTCACCCTTTTCCTTATCAGTTTCTTGTGGCATCTTCTTTTCAGCTTCAACCAACATCTTTCCACTCCTTAGTGTAACTTCTTTCACCTGCTTTTTGGGGTTAAGTTTGGTGTTACTCGGTAAACTACTTGGTAGCCTTTCGGAAACTAACTTAGCCAGCTGTCCAATTTGATTTTCAAGCCCTTGAATCGATGCTTGCTAATTTTCTAACGCTGTTTCGGTATTCTAAAAATGAGTCTCTATCGCCGAAATAAACTTTGCTAGCATATCTTCAAGGTCTGGCTTTTTCTCTTGTGGGTAGGGTTGTTGTTGAAAGCCTGGAGGTGATTGCTGTCTCTGATTTCCTTGACCACCCCATGAGAAATTTGGGTGGTTCCTCCAACCTGGATTGTAAGTGTTACTATAAGGGTTATTTTAAGGTCTAGAATTATTACCCATATAGTTCATCTGTTCGTTCTCTGTGCCAGGATTGTAGGATAGATATTCTGTATTGTTCATTCCTCCTCCATTCGTATCGCACTGCATTACTGGATATACCTACAAAGAACCACATAAACCATCAATCTTTTTATTTAACAGTTCTACCTGATTTGATAGCATGGTTACTGCGTCGAAGTTGAAAACACTGGCGGCTTTTGTTGGCTTTGTCCTCATAACTTGCCACTGATAATTATTCAGTGCCATATCCTCTATAAACTCATAAGCCGATTCAGGGGTCTTGTTGTTAAGGGTTCCACCTGCGACTGAATCGATCAACTGCCTAGTTGAGGGGTTCACACCATTGTAAAATGTTTAAACCTGAAGCCACAAAGGTAACTCATGGTGAGGGCACGTTCTTAGTAAATCCTTGTATCTCTCCCATGCATCCTAAAGTGTCTCTAAATCCATCTGTACAAAAGAAGAATATCATTCCTCAACTTAGCCGTTTTAGCCGGCAAAAAATATTTAAGTAAAAAATTTTCGATCATTTGATCCTATGTAGTGATTGATCCTCGTGGTAACGAGTTCAACCACTGTTTAGCTTTGTTCCTCAACGAAAAGGGAAACAACCGAAGGTGAATGGCATCATCAGAAATGCCATTAATTTTGAAAGTGTCGCAAAACTATAGAAAATTTGCCAAGTGATTGTTTGGATTCTCATCCTGCAAACCATCAAACTGAACAAATTGCTGAATCATCTGAATAGTTTTAGGTTTCAGTTCAAAATTATTTGCAGCAATAGCAGGTCTATCAATACTTGATTCAGTCCCTGTTAAATTAGGTTTAGCATAATCATACATAGTACGAGGAGCAGGATTTTGATTCACCGGGTTTGCGGCAACCACAGGAGGTAGCGGATTATTATCAGCCATCTCTTCGGTAGTGTTGGTATCTTCCTCTTCTTGCTCTATGTATTGTAGGCTTCGCCTTATTTCTCTTCGATTTCTGCGAGCGGTATGTTCTATTTCACTATCAAAAATCAAAGGTCCTGACGGGTTTCTTCTAGTCATAAACTAAAATTAACTGCCAGAAGCAAAAAAAAAAAAAAATTAGCAAAGTTAAAATAAAAATAAATTGCAAATAAAAATAAGAATGGCTAAAATAATAAAAATTTAGTGTTCCTAATATCTTAGTCCCCGGCAACGGCCCCAAAAACTTGATGTGTCACAAACTAACTACGATCACAATAAAGGCAAGCGCACCTATCGAACAGTAGTATAGTTATGGTAAGACCGGTAATATCGTATCCACAAGGACCAAGAGTACTAGTAATTACTATCTTTTTATTATCTAGCCTAAGAATTTGAGTGATTTCTTTTAAACTAAAACTTAATTAAAAACACGACAGAGAATGAATTGAGAAAATACTTTTAAGACAACTATATGAGATGGGAAATACCTAAGGAATCCACCTAGACTTTACTTATTACTTTTGATTCATACGATTTATTCACTTGACTTAATCCGTAGAAATCCCTGATTTATGTTAATATCTTTTTCAAGACTAAAAACAACTGAGTCTAGGTTGATTAATTAAATCTCTTTCTAATTAAAATCCCTATTGTCGCATTAACTCGATCTATGGATTCCCTTATTAGATTTGACTCTAATCCGGCAGATTTATGTTGCCCTATTTCTAGGGTTGCAATCAACTCCGCTTAATTGTGTTGATCTACTCTTAAATAGGGACTTTTGCTCCATTGAATAAGCACATTCGACTTGAATCAATAACTTAAATTATCAAAACAAGAATAAGAACCCACAATTAAGAATAAGAACAAGTATTTATCTTATAAGTCAAATAATAATAAGATTCGTCTTAGGTTTCATCCTCCCTAGGTATTTAGGGAGTTTAATTCATACTGATAAAGGGAAACATCATGAAATAAGGAAAATAACAAAACATAAGAAAACCCAAAAACTTCTAAAGAACTTGATGGGAGATCTTCAGTCTTGATGAATATCCTTCTTCCGAGCTGCTCCCGATGGCTGTCTCCGAGTATTTTCTGCTTTCTATTCAGCGTTCCCTTTTAGGTCACCCCCTAGGTTGTTTATATAGGCTTTGGAATACCTTTCTTTGCCCACAAGTAGTCTATTCCGAATAGAATTCATCTTTTCTACGGCAGGGACACGCCCATGTGACATGCCCGTGTTCGATTCCTTAGACTGTGCTCACTTCTGCTCGCCACACACGACCGTGTGGTCTGCTCGTGTACGTTGATCCAGGCCATGTCTCAGTTTTACTCAAAACACACAGCCGTGTCTGATAGCCCAAGCCGTGTGAGTCTCTAATGTAGGCCCATTTTGTCCTTATTTGGCCCGTCTCTCGTTCCTTTCGACTCCCTAAGCTCTCCTGAGTGTAAAACATGAAATTAAGAGATTAGAATCATCGAATTCATAAAATCTAATGAGAATTCATCCAAAAATAAGCCAAGCATGAGGTTAAAATATGTGTAAATTATGGTTTATCACTCACAGACGCTGGTTTATTCTCATTTTTAGTCGGTACCGTCCCTTGGGTGGGGGCCGGTGCGTTACTTTCTACATCGTCTGCCATAACTCTATCGGGATCTATTTACTATATGAAAACATAATTCAAATCGTCAGGAGTAGTCACACTATCATTATGTAAATACTCATATGTATGGCATGCATAGCTAGACTCGTGTATACACTACGTTAGTCCAAGAATCGACTAAAATGTAGCTCTGATACCACTAAATATAACACTCGTTACCCGTATCTGACGCTGAAACCGGTACGAGGCATTACCGTACTTAACTTACTCAAACATTTAACCTCGGGCCATAAATTCCCATTTTAACTTAAAACTTTCATTTAAAACCATAACATCCCTCTTATATGTCTACGAGACCTTAAACATACATATGGAATGGTTCGGGACTAAACCAAAAAGTTTTAAACACTTGGAAATTTTTTACAGAAAACAGGGCCACACGCCCGTGTGGAAAGGACCACGCTCGTATGGGCAAGCGATGTAGTCACACACGCCTATGTTCCTAGTCCGTGTGGATTTTACTTTTTATTTTGAACCTACAGGGGTTTTCGCATGGCCTGACACATGCCCGTGTCCATAGCCCGTATCCCTCACACGGGCATGACACGCCTGTGTCTTCACCAGTGTGTGAAAACCTTGACATTCTGTTTATGATGTCATCATCCCATTAAGGTCACACGGCCAAGGCACACGCCCGTGTCCTTAGTCTGTGTGGCGAATTAAATTCCCAATTTCAGGTGCAGACTTCACACGGCCTGGGCACACGCCTATGGAGCTGACCGTGTGTTGCACACAGCCTAGACACACGCCCGTGTGTCTACCCGTGTGGACAATTATAAGGCTATCTACCAAGCCAATTGCCACCCTAAAAAGCAACCACACTTATACCATTTCATTACAACATACGTCATGATCATAAAGCACTTATAATACCCAAAATCAAGACATCCACACATAGGTTTACACTACATTCATCACGTGTATACTTTACTCATTATCATCCCATCACACAAGCATGCACTTCATGAACTTCATCATCATTGAATATATAAACTTGTCAAGTATTGGCCAATTTCCAATGACCATTTACAAAATGAATTTAATGACATTAATAGCCACACATTGGCTAACAAATATGACATAACACAAAATAACCAAGTTCCTATACATGCCATACTCAAAATTAATCAAACTTTGCTATACCAAAGAGAAGTTGATAATGTGATCCGAACTCCGACATCCTACAATCCCCGAGTTAGCTTGGTGATACTGAGAAGGGTAAGCATAAAGCTTAGTAAGTTTGTATGAAATAAATAGCAACATTAAGACTTATGATATCATCCATTCATCTCATTGAATAATAGCAACACAAGTTCTCAAGCACTTGACACAACTTACCCATGTTTACTCTTACCAATCACATATCACATTTCAGATTCATATCTCGTGTTTTACTTATAGGTACCTGTATCATTTCATCACGTAATTTAGTTAACATAAACTTAGCTCTTTACCCGTTGAACTACTTAGAATATCGAAGGATACTCAATCTCATCATACATGTAGCATGATGCCAATGCCATATCCCAGATATGGTCTTACATGGGATCATATCTCGATGCCGATGCCATATTCCATATATGGTCTTACACGTGATCTCATATCTCGATGTCGATGCCATATCCCAAATATGGTCTTATACAAGATCATATATCGATGTCGATGCCATGTCCCAGACGTGGTCTTACACGAAATCTCCTTTCGGTGCCGAGGCCATGTCCTATTCATGGTCTTATAAGGGACCTACATTCTCTCATGTCGTGATAATAGTATCCTTGCTATTCTGAATGTTCAACCGGGACTTCAACTTAATATAATCTCGTTATACTTTCATCGAGGCATCATTAATCATTTTCATAAAAATAATAGGCATTTCTCATGATATCAAGCAATAAAAAAAACATAATAGCATTATGTAGCTCAATTTCAAACAAACTTACCTCGGTACCAAAATATATGTGGAATTGTTCAATTTAGTCCACGACCTTGTCCTTGCTTTGGTTTCAGTTCGGGCTTCGTGTTTCTTAATCTATAATAACAATTTCACTTGTTTAATAACCACATTGACTAAAATAACCCATGAATCATACTTTGGTAAAATTACGATTTTGCCCATAATCTTTTACAAAATTATGATTTTGCCTCTAGTCTCGTAAATCGGTTCTAATCAAATTTCCTCCTTTAACAAGGCTAGATGAGCATTTATTACTCTTATAACAACTCACAATATCAATTATTTCACACATTTACCACCTATTTACAACCTTTACAAAAAGGTCCTTTTTAGGTGTTTTCATGGAAACACCTTTCACAAAAGTTGTGTATTTAACACCTGATAAACCGCAATATATACATATTTTAAATCCCACATTTAGCGTACTTTTTTTTGAGTTATCCCTTGAATTATGGAATTTGATGCTCCTAATCCTTTAATTTCATGTTTTATACTTAGGAAAGCATAGGAGGATGAAAAAAATGAGAAACGGGCCAAAAACAGACCAAATGGGCCAAAGTAGGAAATCAACACGGCCTGAGGTTCACCACACGGCCATGCCACTTCAGCAGACTCGAACACGGGCCTGGGCTCGAATCACACGGGCGTGTCCCTACCATGACTTGTTTTAATTCTACTCAAAAAATGATACTTAGAGGCAAAAAAAGACATTCCGAAGCCTATATAAACACCCTAAGTGTGACCTAAGAGAGAGGAGGTAGCGAGCGCACGAGAGAGTCTTTGAATACGGGAATTACTCGAAGAAAGCCAGTTGATCCATCTCAGAAGTCAGAATCACGCTCAAGACTGAGGATTTCTCCTTCAATTGCTTTAGGGGGTTTTAGGGTTTTTCTTATGTTTTGTTTTATACTTTCTTCTGAGATGTATTCTTTCATAAACATGAACTAAACCCCTCAAATACCTGAGGGGGATGAAACCTAAGACGGATCTTGTTATTGTTTTCTGAACTATATGATAACTGCTTGATTTGTTCTTAATTATGTGTTCTTAATTCTTGCTTTGATATTTCAGGATATTGATTCAAGTATTGATGTGCTTAGGCAGTGGAGAAAAAGTCCCTGTTTAAGAGTAGATCTAGCATAATTAAGCGGCGTTGATCGCACCCCTAGAGATAGGATGACGAAAATCTGCTGGATTAGGGTCAAACCTAATATGAGAGTCCATTGATCGAGTTAATGCAATACTAGGGGTTTTAATTAGAAAGAGATTTCAATTAATCAACCTAGGGTTAGACGTTAGTAGCCTCGAGAGAGGTATTAATATAAATTAGGGAATCCTACGGATCAAGTCAAGTGAATAAATCGTCTGGTTCAGAGTTAGATAATAAGTGAAGTCTAGGTGGATTCTTCCTCGGGTATTGTCTTAATCAATTGATTTTCCCAAAAGTATTTTCCCCATTCGTTTTCTGTGTCTTGGCATCCTTAGCTTAGTAATTAGTTAAATAAACATTAATCCTCTTTATTTTAGGCTAGATACTAAAAAGAAAGTCAGTACTAGTACTTTTGGTTCCTTTGGGTTCGACATTCCGGTCTTGCCACTAAACTATACTACTGTTCGATAGGTGCGCTTGCCTCAATTGTGGTGATAGTTAGTTTCTAGGCTCGATCATTCATTATATAAATATTAAAACTCTCAGATCACGATCAAGTTTTTGGCACCGTTGCCGGGGAACTGAAATATTAGGAACGCTCAATTTTTATTACTTTAGCCATTTTTTATTTCTTTTAATTATTTCTTTCCAATATTTCTTTTTAGTTTTTCTGATCTCTCTATTATTTGTTCTGATAGGTTTTTCTAGTTTATGACTAGGAGGAACCCGTCAGGACCATTGCTTTTTGACAGTGAAATCAAGGCAACCATTCGCAGAAATCGAAGAAAAATTAGGCGAAGTTTACAATACACAGAAGAAGAGCAAGAAAACATCACCAATCCTCTTGAAGAGATGGCTGAAAATCAGAATAATCCACTACCTCCTGTGGTGGCAGCAAACCCGGTGAATCAAAATCCTGCTCCTCGTACTATGTATGATTATGCTAAACCTAATTTAACAGGAGCTGAATCAAGTATTGTTAGGCCTGCTATCGCTGCTAATAATTTTGAATTGAAACCTAACACTATTCAAATTATTCAACAGTTTGTTCAATTTGATGGTTTGCAGGACGAAGACCCAAATACTCATTTAGTGAATTTTCTAGAATTCTGTGATACCTTCAAAATAAATGGCATTTCTGATGATGCCATTCGTCTTCGGTTATTTCCCATTTCCCTGAGGAATAAATCCAAACAGTGGCTAAATTCTCTTCCACGAGGGTCAATCACTACATGGGATCAAATGACCGAAAAATTTTTGTTAAAATATTTCCCGCCGGCTAAAACGACCAAGTTAAGGAATGATATTTCTTCTTTTGTGCAGATGGATCTAGAAACTCTTTACGAAACATAGGAGAGATAAAAGGACTTACTAAGAAGGTGCTCTTACCATGGGTTACCTTTATGGCTTCAGGTTCAAACCTTCTACAACGGTGTAAACCCTTCAACAAAGCAATTGATCGATTCAGCCGCTGGTGGAACCCTAAATAATAAGACTCCTAAAGCGGCTTATGAGTTTATTAAAGAGATGTCACTGAATAACTATCAGTGGCAAGTTACGAGAACAAAGCCAACAGAAGCCGCCAGTGTTTTCAACCTCGACGAGTAACCATGCTATCGAATCAGGTAGAACTTTTGAGTAAGAAAATTGATGGTTTCTGTGTTTCTTCGCAGATACATCCAGTGATGCAATGCGATACAAATTGAGGAGGAATGAACAATACAGAATACCCACCCTACAACCCGGGCTTAGAAAACGAACAGATGAACTATATGGGTAACAATTCTAGGCCTCAAAATAACCCTTATAGTAATACTTATAATCCAGGTTGGAGGAACTATCCAAATTTCTCGTGGGGTGGCCAAGGAAATCAAAGACAACAACCCCCTCTGGGCTTCCAACAGTAAACCTACCCACAAGAGAAGAAGACGAACCTCGAAGAGATGTTAGCAAAATTCATCGCAGTATCAGAAACTCGCTTCCAAAACACCGAAACAAAGCTCAAAAATCAACAAGCATCGATTCAAGGGATCGAGAACCAATTAGGGCAACTTGCCAAAGTCATATCTGAACGACAACAAGGTAGCTTGCCGAGCAACACTGAAACTAACCCAAAGGAGCAAATTCATGCCGTCTCTATTCCCGACAGTGAGAGTTTAGACGAACCAGAATCGAGGCAAGAAAAGGTAGTAGAAGAAAGTAAGGTTGAGGTAACCCTTGATAAACCAAAACCAGTAATTAAAGAGTACCAACCTAGAGTGCCATACCCAAATGAGATGAAGAAAGACAACTCAGATGAACAATTCGGTAAGTTTCTTAAACTTCTGAAGAAATTACATATTAACTTACCGTTCCTCGAAGCTCTTTCGCAGATGCCAGATTCTAGGAAATTTTTAAAAGAGCTATTGATAAACAAACAGAGGTTAGACAAAGCATCACATGTGGAGCTAAACGCAGTGTGCTCAGTAATTCTGCAAAATAAATTACCACGGAAATTAAAAGATCTAGAGAGTTTTATAATTCCATGCTTAATTGGCAGTTTAACTGTTAATAATGCTTTAGCTGATTTAGGGGCAAGCATCAATGTTATGCCTTATAAAATGTTTAAACAACTAGGTCTCGGGAAACCCAAACAAACTAGGATGAGCATTCAACTAGCTGATAAAACTATCAGAATTCCTAGGGGTATAATCGAAGATGTACTAGTGAAAATTGATAAATTCATATTCCCGGTACACTTTGTCGTTTTAGACATGGATGAGAATAACCACATTCCTTTAATTTTAGGAAGACCTTTTTTAGCAACTGCTAGAACTAAAATTGATGTTGATACAGGTGAACTCATACTTCGTGTAGGTGACGAGACAGTCACTCTTCAAGCTCTTGACTCAGCTAGGACATCGAGTGATAGAGGTGAGAACGTAAATTCAATTAATAATCATTTGGTTCAACCTTCCTTACACGAAACACCACGAAATATACAACTGAGCCAGATCATAGAACTCGTGCCGATAAAGAAGAAATTTATGAGGAAGGAAGGCTTTGGATTGATGAACTAGACGAGTGGAAGACACATTTCAAGGAGAAATCAAAATCACACGAAGTAAAATCGAGGGAACCCCCAGACGAGCTTTTAGGAACAGCAAATCACCTCAAAATAGGATATCAGGTATTGTTGAATAAAGGAGATCCTCGAATCGCCACATCAGACTTGAATACAAACGAAGAAATCCCTTTTAAGGTACGCAATATCTTCCCATACAGAACGGTCGAGGTAACTCACTCTGAAGTCGACACTTTTACGGTAAACGCCACTCGACTCAAACTATATCATGATCATAGAACTGATAGCATGAGAAAGAATTTTCAACTTCTCAAACCACCATTATTATGCGAATGAGAGGAAAGTCTAGCTTAAGACTTTAAATGAGCGCTTCTAGGGAGGCAATCCGAGCACTAGCCCCACTAATTAGCGTAGTTCTATTTATTTTCAATGTTTAGGCACATGTTTCTATACCCACACGGCCATGGTTGTAGCTGTGTGGGCACCACAGGTAGGTGAATGGGCGTGGCCGTAGACGTGTGGCAATAGGATAAATTTTTTTTGAAAACACGGGCTGTAATAAAACGCCACGGCTGTGCGATTTGGCCGTGGTCGACACTGAAAATCTACACGGGCGTAGAGACCCCCTACACAGGTGTGGAAGAAATGAACGAGGCACCACACGGCCGTGCGACTCGGCCGTGTGACCTAACACGCCCAAGGCACACGGGCGTGGGCTGTATCTCTATTTAAACCCCCTTATTCTTTTTTCTTTTCCCGTTGTCTTTCTTCCTCCACCTTCCATTATTTACTTTTATTTTTATTTTTATTTTCTTTATTATTCTCTTCTTATTCTTCATGCCATTTAGATTCAGTTTAGGATACAATAAGGTCAGGCCACCTGCTTCGAGGATTCAATTTCAAACGGTTCGAGGTGCTCCCCCACGTTCACCTTTGCCCATTCCTATCCGGTTTCTTTTCATCGACTCCATCCAAAATTCAGGAAGTTTCACTTCTCTCCCTATCTTATGATTTTATTATTATTTTTCTATTATCTATCTTTGTACATTAAGGACAATGTACATTTTAAGTGTGGTGGGGATTAACTATAAGTATCATCTGAAAATCCCTGAATTATGTCTTGTTCGTAAGTAATTTTCTCATATTACTAATTAGAATGAAATTTATTTTGATTTATGATTTTTATCAATATTTTTTGGATTAAGTCATAGGTAATTGTGCATTAATGATTTAAACTTTAAGATAGTAGAGAATCAAGCATGATAAGTCTATTTTTCAGGATTAAAAATTTGCTAGGTTGTTGACCTAAATTTGAATATTACTTTGAAGTTTGAAATTTACAAGGTTGACATCAAATACCATAATTTTTTGTGAGATTTTGAGCCTTTTAGAGCATATATCTTTTCTTGCTCACTTTATTGATTATGAGTGTGTCAATGTTGATTTGTTATTCTAGAACTTGCTTCGATTATACATGTCGAGACCACACCTTTGATTTGATATACAGAGATGATAAAGGCACTTAGGACTTAACCCACTTACTCCACTAAAAGCCCACCTTCATAATTAACCCCTAGTGAACCCCTTTGATCTTAACAAACCATTTATTGACTCACCCACTAATATTAACTCAAAATCCATCTTGTATTTGTTATCACCATTTCTCTTGACTACCCTTATATCGAGATTTGATTTGATCGGTTGCCTAATTATTTCATTCATTTCAGTAGTTGAATCCATCTTTTATTATATTTTTGTTCTTAAAAAAATTGTGTTAGAAAATTTATTCATCATTACTTCTATGTTCTATGAGCTTAAATAGTTAAATTCACATCTTTAGAAAGAAGCTCGTGCTATTAGTATTACAAGTTCTCAATTGATGTAATTATTCATTATCAGTTCGTTGTTTCTAGTTAGGTAATTTGTCAAGTCAATCTCGATTCTAACCCTCTAATTCAGCCTTTATCCACACATTTAACCCAAGCCTCATTACAACCCTTTTAAAGACCTTTTGTTTTGTGTATCATCTCATATTATAGTGGTGGAGATTTGATCTTAAGGCAAGCCTATGGGATTAACTTTTCATGTTTGACTTATGAGTGCTTTTTCCTGAACATTAAACACTTCAAGTGATTTGAGTGAATCTTTAGCGAGGATGTCAACCCTTTTTAGTTTTGAATCAGAGGTAATTATTTAGATGAGGGGAAACACCTATGTTTTCATGCTTCAAAAATGTATGACTTAGATTGTTTGAATCTTTAGGACTCTTTGAGTTGAATTATCCATGCATGAATTATCTATGAATTATGATGAAACATTGTTGATGAGAATTATGAACTGAGGAAAGTTAGTTCTTAAT
The DNA here is from genome assembly GCA_025698515.1 of Gossypium sturtianum. NCBI lineage: Eukaryota > Viridiplantae > Streptophyta > Magnoliopsida > Malvales > Malvaceae > Gossypium > Gossypium sturtianum. The sequence goes on along the minus strand of CM046946.1, from coordinate 2,445,152 downwards.
CGTAAGTTGAGAATTTTTCTTGAGGACAAGCAAAAGCTTAAGTGTGGGGGTATTTGATAAACCGTAATATATACATATTTTAAATCCCACATTTAGCGTACTTTTGGATGAGTTATCCCTTGAATTGTGGAATTTGATGCTCCTAATCCTTTAATTTCATGTTTTATACTTAGAAAAGTATAGAAGGATGAAAATAATAAGAAACGGGCCAAAAACGGACCAAATGGGCCAAAGTAGGAAATCAACACGGCCTGGGGTTCACCACACGGCCGTGCCACTTCAGCAGGCTCGAACACTGGCCTAGGCTCGAATCACACGGGCGTGTCCCTGCCGTGACTTGTTTTAATTCTACTCGAAAAAGGATACTTAGAGGCAAAGAAAGACATTCCGAAGCCTATATAAACACCCTAAGTGTGACCTAAGAGAGGAGGTAGCCAGAGGCAGCCAGAGAGGGCTGAATACAGGGAATTACTCGAAGAAAGCCAGTTGATCCATCTCAGAAGTCGGAATCACGCTCAAGACTGAGGATTTCTCCTTCAATTGCTTCAGGGGGTTTTAGAGTTTTTCTTATGTTTTGTTTTATACTTTCTTCTGAGATGTATTCTTTCATAAACATGAACTAAACCCCTCAAATACCTGAGGGGGATGAAACCTAAGACGGATCTTGTTATTGTTTTCTGAACTATATGATAACTACTTGATTTGTTCTTAATTACGTGTTCTTAATTCTTGCTTTGATATTTCAGGATATTGATTCAAGTATTGATGTACTTAGGCAGTGGAGAAAAAGTCCCTGTTTAAGAATAGATCTAGCATAATTAAGCAGAGTTGATCGCACCCCTAGAGATAGGATGACAAAAATCTGCTGGATTAGGGTCAAACCTAATATGGGAGTCCATTGGTCGAGTTAATGCAACACTAGGGGTTTTAATTAGAAAGAGATTTCAATTAATCAACCTAGGGTTAGACGTTAGTAGCCTCGAGAGAGGTATTAATATAAATTAGGGAATCCTACGAATCAAGTCAAGTGAATAAATCGTCTAGTTCAGAGTTAGATAATAAGTGAAGTCTAGATGGATTCTTTCTCGGGTATTGTCTTAATCAATTGATTTTCCCAAAAGTATTTTCCCCATTCGTTCTCTGTGACTTGGCATCCTTAGCTTAGTAATTAGTTAAATAAACATTAATCCTCTTTATTTTAGGCTAGATAATAAAAAGAAAGTCAGTACTAGTACTTTTGGTTCCTTTGGGTTCGACATTCCGGTCTTGCTACTAAACTATACTACTGTTCGATAGGTGTGCTTGCCTCAATCGTGGGTGATAGTTAGTTTCTAGGCTCAATCATTCATTATATAAATATTAAAACTCTCAGATCACGATCAACACCCAGGATTCATTTTCTTCCATAAAAACCCTAGACTCTTAACCATTTTGCAAAATAGTCTCCTCATTAGCTAGCTTAAGATACAAGGGTTCCAAAAATACAAAAAATTAACAAAAATGATCATCAAGATGACTTACTTGCAAGGATGAAGAGTTGCTGAAATTTTGGAGCTCTCAAACCCCTATTTTTGTTGATAATTTCGGTGGTAGAAGAAAATGAACAAAGATGATATCACTTTTTCTTTATTTTATTTTATTTCATCAATTTAATCCACCTAATCCACCAACTTTGACTAATTTTGACATCTCTTGTCCCTATGGCCCGCCAGCCCTATTTTTAAGGGCCTAATTGCACATTAAGGACCTCCAATTAATATTCTATAGCTATTAGACACCTATAGCTTGTAGAGCAACACTTTCGCACTTTATGCGATTTAGTCTTTTTTCGCAATTAAGCATACAATTGCTAAAATTAAAGCACCAAAATTTTCATCCATTCATATAATCATGCTATAACACATAAAATAATATTAAAACTAATTTCTCCAACCTCGAATTAGTGGTTCCGAAACCACTGTTTTGACTAGCCCTAAAATCGGGCTGTTACAAATCCTTAATTCTTTTTCAATTCTTATATTTTGTCTTCTTCTCAAACTCTCCAAACCCTAGCTGTCGCTCCTATTTTTTTCCCTCATTCCGGCCAACGTCGCCCTACTCCGTCACCGTTTGCTCCACCCTCGCCCTTCCCTTCTAATTATTTCCTTTCCTCCATTTCTCTTCTCCCTTCCGTCCTACATTCTTAACCACCCAAGCCCCATTCTTCCCTTCTTTTCCTTCCCTCAAACAGCCACCCTCCTCCTCCCCAAAGCCACAACCCATCGACCAGCCATCCACGCCCCGCCTTCCCCTTTTCCCTTCTCTATCAACCGAACCTCACCCCTTCCCACCATCGTCGCGCACCAGTCCCTTCTCCTTTGACGTTGCACCTTTTTCTTCCCCACACACGACACGCCCGACCCATCACAGCGCCGTTCCCCATTGCTCAACTCCGGTCACCCCAATCCCACCGTCAGTCGCCCCTTGTTGCTCATTCCTCTTTTATTTATTTATTTATTATTATATTTATTTCTTTATTTTATTTTATTATTTTTTTACGAATTATTATTGCGTTATTGGTTTCTTCATTCGTGTTTATTTTAGTTGCTTTTTGATTCTGGATTGATTCTTGATTTAGTTATTTGACTGATTTAGCTGATTCTTAATACTAGTTGATTTTATTTTCATTCAGTAGGATTATTCATTTAGTTTGTTTTAGTTAATTTCATTTTTTTATTCTTGTTAATTTTGATTATTCATTTTATTATTGATTCTTCTTAGTTTTATTTATTTTTATTACGGCTTTGTTTAGTTCTATCATGTTAAAAGTTCATTCCTGTATTAGTTCAATTAGTGAGCTCAACTTACACTTTGGTTTCCTCTAAGCTTATTTTTATTACATTGATTCGTAAATTTGATTCAGTTGATCACTTTACTTCAGGCACACCATGACAAATACTCGTGGCAAGACTAAGACTGCCTTCCCCGCTTTGAAAAAGTAGAAGGGCTCCGGTGGGACCTCATCTTAAAACGCATCCGCCAAAGCCTGCCACCCTATCTCAAATTTTTGGTAGGCCCTCAGGAGGATTTATACCAGCTTCATCGTCTACGACCACTCGGCCTAGGCCGCTGCATCGATTGGGCTGCGCTGGAGTAGGTCCGATTAGCTGATGATGTGTGCGCCATTATTGCCACAACTCCGTGGGATAGATTCTTCGACATCATCGAGCCCACATACACGGAGCTTACCTTGGAGTTTTCTGCTACATTTTCGGTACAACAGGTCATGATGGTTCATAATGAGCCAGGCACCATCACTTTTCGCCTGGGTGGTTTGGTGCGACATATGAGCGTCCCAGATTTCAGAGCTGCTATGGGACTTTACATAGAGGAGTTCATGAGCGCCGATGACTTCCTTCAGCTTCATCGGCACACCTATTACTCATCATCGCATTGTTGGACTGATCTTACCGATAGCCAGACACCATATGACACGATTCGCTCGAAGGCGACTTCTCTCTTTCCAGCATTACGGTACATTCACGCACTCCTCGCTCACACCTTGAAGGATGGAGAGAGAGCACTGGAGTCGTTAGCACTCATGACGCTTACTTTCTATGGAGCATGGCGTACGAGCACATATTTGACTTGGCATATTTTATCGCTCTAGCCTTCCGCCATCAGATTGACCGCCACAGGAAGGGCCCCGTCTGTCTAGGCCCTTACGTGACTCGCCTTTCTTGACACTTCGGTCTCCTAGACACACCGGAACAGTCATCCACACTCACACTTTTCGGCCAGATACCCCCACAGGGCATCTCAAGCATGATACACATGAGGATGATCGAGCGGCATCGTGGAGTGGATCCTCCTCAGTACAGATTGTTTCATTCTGACGCTCAAAATGAACCTGAGGACTTCACTGATGATGTTCCTCCCTATCACGAGGACCCACCACAGCCTCCACATTCGAGTCACTGGTCTGTTCCTTCTGCTGCTAGCTTTCAATTAGTATCTTCCGGGGAGTTTACTAGTTTTCGTCAGTACTGTGTTCAAAGGTTCGACAGTATTGATGCGACATTGCAGCAGATTTGTCAGCATCTCCATATTACTCCTCCAGCGCTGACGACTCACGACACCGATGTGTTTGATGATGAGGACCATTGAGTCCTTTTCATTTATTTTATTTTATTTTTATTTTTATTTTTATTTTTCTATTTATTTTTCTATTTATTTTTATTTCCCTGGACTTCTTTTGCTTTTATATTTTGAACTATATATATATTTTTATTATGGTTGTTTCTAATCGAGTAACCTTTTAATCTTCTTCAGCATTGTGTTTATTTTCTTATCAGTTGCTCAGAATCTTGCACTACCTCTACATTTATCTACAATTCCGCTTTAAACTATTTTTGGGATTTCATCCAATATTCAGGGCATTTTCAATTATCTCCCTCTCTTATGATATTCTGTTTATACTGTGATTATATCTATTTGTACATTGAGGACAATGTACATATTAAGTGTGGGGAGGTTATTTATATGATTATTAGAAAATCCCTGAATTATGTCTTGTGTTAAGTAACTTTCTCATATTACTATTAGAATGGAATTTTTATCGATTTATGATTTTTATTGATGTGTTTTGGATTATATTCATAGGTATTTGTGCATTGATTGTTTAAACTTTAAGACACTAGAGAATCAAGCCTGATAAGCCTATTTCCAGTATTAAAAATTGTTAGGTTATTTCCCTGAATTGAAGTATTACCTTTGTAACGGCCTAATTTTCAGTGGTGTTGGAAATAGTGATATGAGATCACTAAATCTGACAGGTAAGATTGAATAAGATAGTAATTTAATATTTATAAGTCAAGTGAGAATTTAGAAGAATTTGTGGATTGGTAAATTTGGTAAATTAAAAGAATTTAGTAAGTCAAATGGGTCAAAAGCGAGGTATCGAGATCTCGAATTTGAAAACCGAGGCATAAATATTTTTATAAATATTTATGGAGTGTTATTAAGTTAATATTAAAGTTTGGTTGAGAAATTTAAATGTTTGGGTAGTCAATTAAATAAAAGGACTAAATTGTAACAAATGCAAAATTGCTACAAGAATTAAATAGCTCAAGTGTTAAAAGAAGGAGGGTTTAAAGGACAATTAAACCTAAAGGTGAAAAGGTTGGACGGTAAGGGAAGAAAATCATCAGAAGATAAGGGAAATAAGGGCATAATTGGAAATTTAATAATTTTAACATGTATAATAAAGATAAAATTGAAAGATCTAGAGATATCTTCATATTTTCTCAGCCAAAACGCCATAGGAGGTCTGGAGAAAGCTGGTTTTTCATATTTTCACATCATGTGAGTTTATTTCTTGCTTTTTCTTGATCATTTTTATGTTTTTATGACTTTTACAACTAGATCCACTTATAGAATTCATTAGTTTTTGATTTGGTGGGTAAAATTAAAAGTTACCCTGGTTGAGAAATGGAAGTTTATGATGAATTATTATGAAATTTAAATTCTAATTTCATATTAAGGTGGTTTTATTAAGTGATTTTGATGGGAAATGGTATTTAGGACCTAAATGTGAAAAAGTTGTGAATTAGGGGTTGGTGTTAAAATTCAGAATATTAAAGGTGGTGAAATAGTTTGTAATGATAGAATAAAGTGTTAATTGAGAAAAAAATAGTTTAATTGATGGCTGAATTGAGTAGGGACTAAATTGTAAAAACTGTAAAATTTGGGGTAAAAGTGCAATTTCGAAAATTGAAGAGCATAAATTATGAAGTGAAATAGAAATGAAATAAATGCTAATGAGTGGAAATATTTTACATTATAGATCAAGAATCCAAAGAAGAACGAGGAAAAGAAAAAGTTGCAGAATAGTCCCTAAATTTCAATATCATCTACAAATCAGTGGGTAAGTTCATATGGTTGAATTTATATGTTTTATTGTGAATGGTTGAATGATATAATGTGTCATTGAATATGAATTTGTTGTTGGATTGTGAAAACTATGATAAAATAAAAGAATAAATGTGGTAATTCAAATTAGGAAAAACGCAGAATTGAGTACGTTCGTATCGTGACATGTGATGAATTGACGGAAAAGTCCATGGTTAATCCATGGCAAAGTATGAAACGTAGGTATGGTATTAACCATACTGAGTTGTGAAATGTAGGTATGGTATCATCCATACTGAGTTGTGAAATGTAGGTATGGTATTAACCATACTGAGTTAAGAAACGTAGGTATGGCATTTCCCATACCGAGTTGTGAAATGTAGGTATGGTATTTCACCGAGGAAAATCCATACTTGAGTTGTGAAAGCATTGGCCTTGAGCAACGACGTACTCAAATTCATAAGACGTTTCCTAATTTGATAATAAGTAAAACAATAGAAGTGAATCAAACGAAAGAGTTGAGTAGTTGTTAATGTTGAGCTCAACTATGTGAAATATTATAACAATGGTTGTGAATGGCAGGGAACTTTAGTAAATGTTTTGTTATTGTTTGGAAATATTATGTTTGGTAAGCATTGCTTTTAAACCTATGAACTTACTAAGCTTCATTAAGCTTACTTGTGTCTGTTTAATATTTTTATGTAGATTGAAATAAAGAGAAGTTGTAGATCGGATCATCACAGCAAAGCTCACTATCCAGATCAATTCCGGTAGCTTTTGTTTTATGTTTAAAGATTTATATGGCATGTATAGAGTTTAAATGAGATGGAGTAAAGATGTTATAAACTAGTTAACAATATTTTGCAATGAAACAGTTTTTGAATTATAGCATTGACGTGATTGTGAAAAATCACCAAAAATAGGAGAAATGGAATTAGGAAGTGAATAAAATATATAATTGAAGCTTATTGAGTCTATTTTCACATAAAAGAAACATAACAATCAAATTATTCTTATGTTTGGAGATATTTGAATTTTTGTGAGACTAGTTCAGAATGGTTACGTGATCCCCTGTTCTGTCTTTGAAAAATCATTAGAAATTGTATAATAATAATTGAGGGATATAGTTTATATGCATGGAATCCTGAATGAGTCTATTTTCAAATGAAATAAATAGAAAGGTCATATGAGTTCTGTACGAAGAGTAATTTGATTCGTAGTGAAGAGAGGTCAGAATAGTTGAACAGTAAAACAGGGGAAACTTTAATGAATAAACTGTACTAATTGGCTAAGTCAAAAATTCTGGAAAAATTATAGTAAGAAGATATATGAGTCTAGTTTCAAGGAAAATTTACGGATCTTAATTTGGAGTTCTGTAGCTCCAGGTATAAATAATTTAGTGACTATCACGCAGATGGACAGTTTTAAATTATTATGCTGAATTAGTAGTAAAGTCTAGTAATGCCTCGTGCTCGACTCCGGTAACGGCCTCGGGTAAGGGGCGTTACATTTATTGGTATCAGAGCTTCGGTTTAGACGATTCTCGGAATGAATGTGATGTATAAAATGTCTAGAAATACATGCCATATAAATCTGTGATAGTGGGATGTGAATGATCCGATCTAACTACTAATTTTTGTTATAGATTGTAAAGATGTCTGATAGACCCGAGGGTGCTGATCATGAAGAGGAAGTTAATAGTAGAATACAGACTTCTGAGCAGGGAACAAGTGGTAATGTTCCAATTTCTTTGATGAGAGAGGAAGAACTTAAAAATTTGATTTACGGGGTAATGAATCAGTGGTTTAGTGAAACAATACAAGGAAGAAGTCAGGCACAACAACCTCCTCCTCCCCCTACCGTACCACCAGTTATAACCCCGGTTGCTCCTCCTTTAATAGATGAATCTAGCAAAAGAACACCGATTGAGAAACTCAGAAAGTTCGGAGCTGAAGAATTTAGAGGAAGATCGGACGATGATCCAGTTAAAGCAGAGTATTGGTTAAAAAGCTTGGAAAGAGTTTTTAAACAGATGATGTGTTCTCCAGAAGACTATTTGAGGTGTGCGATTTCATTATTGAAAGAAGAAGCGTATAATTGGTGGGAAACCATTGAGGCGGTGGTACTGCAGATAAACTTACAGGAATTCTTCCAAAATGAGTTTAGAAAAAAGTATGTGGGAAGGAGATATTTAGATAAAAAGAAGAGGGAATTCCTTGATCTTCGACAAGGGAATAAAACAGTGGCCGAATATGAAAGAGAATTTGTGTATCTCAGTAGATATGCTCGGGATGTTGTACCGACAAACGAGAGGAAGAAATATGCATTAGATTCGAAGAAGGGCTTAATGATGAAATCAGAATGATGATTGGAGGCACAGAGATTCGAGAATTTGTGGTTCTGTCTGATCGAGCTCAAAAGATGGAAGAAGTGTATAACAGAAAGATGCAAAGAGAAAGGAAAGGTAAAGAAGTATACAAAAGAAGTTTCTCTAGACCAACTTCGACTTTTCCAACTAAAAGTTCAGAGAGATGATTCTAGTCGATCCATTACAATTAGAACGATCGAATAAAAGTAAAACAACTCAAAGAGATGTCGAAGTAACTAAGAAACCAGCAGCTAGTGCTAGTAGTGTGCAAAATATTCCGAGACCTAGATGCAAAAATTGTGGTAGATTTCATGTTGGTGAATGTTGGGGAAGAACCGGAGCTTGTTATAGATGTGGTGGAACTGATCATTTTATTCGGGATTGTCCTCAATTATTAAAAGAAAATAAAGAACAAGGCGAAACAAACAAATACTCCTCAGAAAAGTAGACGTTTGGGTCAAAGTAGTCTTCTTGAGACCGCTCGTTCGGGAATGAGAATCTTGTGAGTCGATCGAAACAAGGGCACCTGCACGTACATATGCTATGCGGACAAGGGAGGAAGCTTCTGCTCCAGATGTGATAGCTGGTATTTTCTATCTTTTTGATGATTCTGTGTATACTTTAATTGATCCTGGATCTACGCATTCATATATTTGCACTGCATTAGTGTCAGAAAAGAAAATGACTGTTGAGTCCACTGACTTTGATATGCAAGTCACTAATCCGTTAGGACAAAGTGTGTTAGTTAATTTAATATGTCGGAATTGTCCACTGAAAATACAAGGCTGTGAATTCTCTGCTGATTTAATGTTGTTACCTTTCCGAGAATTTGATGTTATTCTTGGAATGGATTGGTTGATTAAACACGATGCCATAGTGAATTGTAGAGAAAAACGGGTTGATTTAAAATGTCAGACAGGGGAAATAGTTTCAGCTGAGTTTGGAGATAAAAAGAATGATGTCAGAACTATTTCAAATTTACTTTTTCGGAAATTGATTCGAAAGGGTAATGAAGCATTTTTAGCTTATATTCTTGATACTCGGGGTTCTGAATTGAATATGGAACAATTGCCAGTTGTTAATGAATTTACTGATGTGTTTCCTGAGGAATTACCTGGTTTACCCCCAAATCGTGAGGTTGAATTTGTAATTGATATAATCCCGGGTACAGCTCCGATATCAATAACACCGTCTGAGAATGGCACCAAATGAGTTAAAAGAGTTGAAGACACAATTGCAAGAGTTGTTGGATAAAGGGTTCATTAGACCGAGTACATCACCTTGGGGTGCACCTGTTTTATTTGTGAAAAAGAAAGATGGCTCGTTGCGATTGTGTATTGATTACAGACAGCTGAACAAGGTAACAATTAAAAATAAGTATCCATTACCTCGTATCGATGATTTATTTGATCAATTGAAAGGTGCCGCGTTGTTCTCAAAGATAGACCTTAGATGCGGGTATTATCAATGAAGGTTAAAGAGTGTGATGTGCCAAAGATCGCTTTTGAACTTCGGTATGGTCACTATGAATTTACAGTAATGCCTTTTGGTTTAACAAATGCCCTCTTTGCATTTATGGATTTAATGAATCGAATTTTTCAGCCTTACTTAGATAGATTTGTGGTGGTATTTATTGATGACATATTGGTTTATTCAAAGACGAGAATCTGAACATGCACACATTTGAGAATTGTATTACTGAGACTTTGAGGAAAGCGATTATATGCAAAATTTAGTAAATGTGAGTTTTGGCTTCATGAAGTTGGATTTTGGGTCACATTGTATCAATGAAGGAATTCGTGTGGATCCAAGTAAAGTTTCAGCATGGTGAATTGGAAAACTCAGAAGAATGTAAATCGAAGTCACGAAGTTTTCTACGGGGACTAGCGGTATTATCGCCGTTTTGTAAAGAATTTTTCCATGATTGCTTCACCAATGACTCGTTTATTACAAAAGAATGTTGAGTTTGTGTGGTCTGATGAATGTCGTGAGCTTTGACCAATTAAAGAAAATGTTAACGAAGCTCAGTTTTGACTCAACGAGAATCGGGTATACCGTATGTTGTGTACTGATGATGCATCTTTAAATGGTTTGGGTTGTGTGTTAATGCGATCGGGAAAGGTGGTGGCTTATGCTTCACGGCAGATTAAAACCACATGAAAAGAATTACCCTACACATGATCTTGAATTAGCCGCAATTGTTTTTGCTTTAAAAATTTGGAGACACTATTTGTATGGTGAGAAGTGTTATATTTATACTGATCACACAAAAGTTTGAAATACTTAATGACTCGAAGGAACTGAATTTAAGACAGAGACGGTGGTTAGAGTTGTTGAAAGATTATGATTTGGTTCTTGACTATCATCCAGGGAAAGCTAATGTAGTTGCTGATGCACTTAGTCGAAAGTCATCCTTGTTTGCACTTCGGGCAATGAATGCTCATTTGGCTCTTAATGAAGAAGGTGTTGTATCAGTAGAATTGAAAGTGAAACCCATGTTTCTTGACAAATTCGAAACTGCAGGATGAAGACCCAAAATTGGTACTTAAACGCAGCGGATGGTTCGAGATAATTTGGATTGAATTCAGCATTGATGATGAAGGTATGTTGCGTTATCATAACAGGATTTGTGTTCCAAATAATTCTGATTTGAAGAATAATATTCTTTCTGAAGCACATAATAGTATGTATTCTATGCATCCGGGCAGTACAAAAATGTATGGTGATTTGAAAAGATATATTGGTGGCACAGTATGAAAAGAGAAATTTAAATTTGTTGCAAAATGTTTGATTTTTCAGCAAGTTAAAGCGAGCATCAAGTGCCAACGGGTTTATTACAACCCATTATGATTCCTGAATGGAAGTGGGAGCATGTTACAATGGATTTTGTGTCAGGGTTGCCTACGACTCCAAGAAAGAAAGATTCAATATGGGTGATTGTTGATAGATTGACAAAGTCAAGACACTTTTATTCCAAATCGAATGCAGTTTTTCACTTGAGAAGTTAGCAGAATTGTATGTGTCAGAGATTGTGAGACTACATGGAGTTCCAGTATCTATCATTTCGGACCGGGATCCAAGGTTTACTTCGAGATTTTGGAACAAACTGCAAGAAGCTTTAGGTACAGAAAAATTTTAGTCAAACATTTCATCCTCAAACAGATGGACAGTCAGAGCGAGTGATTCAAATTCTAGAAGATATGTTAAGATGTTGTATACTCGAGTTTGGTGACAGTTGGGAAAGATATTTACCTTTAGCTGAGTTTGCTTACAATAATAGTTATCAATCTAGTATAAAAATGGCACCGTTTGAGGCTCTTTATGGTAGGAAATGCAAGACTCCATTGTGTTGGTCTGAATTGAGTGAATCAAAAATAGTTGGGGTTGATTTGATTCGGAACGAAGAGAAAGTCCGGGTTATTCGAGATAGTCTAAAAGTCTGCTTGGATCGTCGAAATTCATATGCAGGATTTGAAACGAAGAGACATAGAATATGCGATGGGTGATCGAGTGTTTTTAAAAGTTTCACCGTGGAAGAAGGTGTTACGGTTTGTGAGAAAAGGAAAATTGAGTCCGAGATTTATAGGGCCATATGAAATTGTGGAAAGGTTGGCCACAGTAGCTTATCGGTTGGCTTTACCTCCGGAACTTGAAAAGATTCACAATGTATTTCATGTGTCTATGCTAAGACGGTATAGGTCGGATCCTTCACACGTAATTCCTTATCACGAAATTGAGCTTCAACGGATATGACTTATTCGGAAGAACCAATGAAGATTTTGGCTCGTGAAGTTAAAGAGTTGCGGAATAAAAAATACCATTGGTTAAAGTATTATGGCATCGACATGGTATGGAGGAGGCAACACAGGGAAACAGAGAGGAGTCAATGAGATCACGATATCCAAATCTATTTTTGGGTAACAAATTTCGAGGACGAAATTTTTAAGGGGAGAGTTATAACGGCCTAATTTTTATGTGGTGTCGGAAATAGTGATATGAGATCACTAAATCGGCGAGTAAGATTGAATAAGATAGTAATTTAATATTTATAAGTCAAGTGAGAATTTAGAAGAATTTGTGGATTGGTAAATTTGGTAAATTAAAAGAATTTAGTAAGTCAAATGGGTCAAAAGCGAGGTATCGAGATCTCGAATTTGAAAACCGAGGCATAAATATTTTTATAAATATTTATGGAGTGTTATTAAGTTAATATTAAAGTTTGGTTGAGAAATTTAAATGTTTGGGTAGTCAATTAAATAAAAAGGACTAAATTGTAACAAATGCAAAATTGCTACAAGAATTAAATAGCTCAAGTGTTAAAAGAAGGAGGGTTTAAAGGACAATTAAACCTAAAGGTGAAAAGGTTGGACGGTAAGGGAAGAAAATCATCGAAAGATAAGGGAAATAAGGGCATAATTGGAAATTTAATAATTTTAACATGTATAATAAAGATAAAATTGAAAGATCTAGAGATATCTTCATATTTTCTCAGCCAAAACGCCATAGGAGGTCTGGAGAAAGCTGGTTTTTCATATTTTCACATCATGTGAGTTTATTTCTTGCTTTTTCTTGATAATTTTTATGTTTTTATGACTTTTACAACTAGATCCACTTATAGAATTCATTAGTTTTTGATTTGGTGGGTAAAATTAAAAGTTACCCTGGTTGAGAAATGGAAGTTTATGATGAATTATTATGAAATTTAAATTCTAATTTCATATTAAGGTGGTTTTATTAAGTGATTTTGATGGGAAATGGTATTTAGGACCTAAATGTGAAAAAGTTGTGAATTAGGGGTTGGTGTTAAAATTCAGAATATTAAAGGTGGTGAAATAGTTTGTAATGATAGAATAAAGTGTTAATTGAGAAAAAATAGTTTAATTGATGGCTGAATTGAGTAGGGACTAAATTGTAAAAAGCTGTAAAATTTGGGGTAAAAGTGCAATTTCGAAAATTGAAGAGCATAAATTATGAAGTGAAATAGAAATGAAATAAATGCTAATGAGTGGAAATATTTTACATTATAGATCAAGAATCCAAAGAAGAACGAGGAAAAGAAAAGTTGCGAGAAATAGTCCCTAAATTTCAATATCATCTACAAATCAGTAGGGTAAGTTCATATGGTTGAATTTATATGTTTTATTGTGAATGGTTGAATGATATAATGTGTCATTGAATATGAATTTGTTGTTGGATTGTGAAAACTATGATAAAATAAAAGAATAAATGTGGTAATTCAAATTAGGAAAAACGAGAATTGAGTACGTTAGTATCGTGACATGTGATGAATTGACGGAAAAGTCCATGGTTAATCCATGGCAAAGTATGAAACGTGGGTATGGTATTAACCATACTGAGTTGTGAAATGTAGGTATGGTATCATCCATAACGAGTTGTGAAATGTAGGTATGGTATTAACCATACCGAGTTAAGAAAGCGTGGGTATGGCATTTCCCATACCGAGTTGTGAAATGTAGGTATGGTATTTCACCGAGGAAAATCCATACTTGAGTTGTGAAGCGTGGCACTTTGAGCAACGACGTACTCAAATTCATAAGGCGTTTCCTAATTTGATAATAAGTAAAACAATAGAAGTGAATCAAACGAAAGAGTTGAGTAGTTGTTAATGTTGAGCTCAACTATGTGAAATATTATAACAATGGTTGTGAATGGCAGGGAACTTTAGTAAATGTTTTGTTATTGTTTGGAAATATTATGTTTGGTAAGCATTGCTTTTAAACCTATGAACTTACTAAGCTTCATTAAGCTTACTTGTGTCTGCATTTAATATTTTTATGTAGATTGAAATAAAGAGAAGTTGTAGATCGGATCATCACAAAGAAAGCTCACTATCCGGATCAATTCCGGTAGCTTTTGTTTTATGTTTAAAGATTTATATGGCATGTATAGAGTTTAAATGAGATGGAGTAAAGATGTTATAAACTAGTTAACAATATTTTGCAATGAAACAGTTTTTGAATTATAGCATTGACGTGATTGTGAAAAATCACCAAAAATAGGAGAAATGGAATTAGGAAGTGAATAAAATATATAATTGAAGCTTATTGAGTCTATTTTCACATAAAAGAAACATAACAATCAAATTATTCTTATGTTTGGAGATATTTGAATTTTTGTGAGACTAGTTCAGAATGGTTACGTGATCCCCTGTTCTGTCTTTGAAAAATCATTAGAAATTGTATAATAATAATTGAGGATATAGTTTATATGCATGGAATCCTGAATGAGTCTATTTTCAAATGAAATAAATAGAAAGGTCATATGAGTTCTGTACGAAGAGTAATTTGATTCGTAGTGAAGAGAGGTCAGAATAGTTGAACAGTAAAACAGGGGAAACTTTAATGAATAAACTGTACTAATTGGCTAAGTCAAAAATTCTGGAAAAATTATAGTAAGAAGATATATGAGTCTAGTTTCAAGGAAAATTTACGGATCTTAATTTGGAGTTCTGTAGCTCCAGGTATAAATAATTTAGTGACTATCACGCAGATGGACAGTTTTAAATTATTATGCTGAATTAGTAGTAAAGTCTAGTAATGCCTCGTGCTCGACTCCGGTAACGGCCTCGGGTAAGGGGCGTTACAACCTTGAAGTTTGATATTTGCAAGATTGACATCAAAAACCATAATTTTTGTGAGATTTGAGCCTTTAGACCATATATTCTTCTTGCTCACTTTATTATTAGTTATGAGTGTGTCAATGTTGATTGGTTATTCTAGAACTTGCTTCGATTATACATGTCGAGACCACACCTTTGATTTGATATACTGAGATGATAAAGGCACCTAGGTTTTAACCCACTTATCCCAAAAATTCTACCTTCATAATTAACCCTCAGTGAACTCCTTTGAGCCTAATAAACCGTTTCTTGATCTACCCTTAATATTAACCCATAACTCATTCTTTTTGATTCATTAAGAATTTTTCCTATTTTGTAACATCCTTAAATTAGGGGTCTGGCATTTTTTGTGTTGTTGCATGCGTTTAGATCGCTTATCTTGTTATTTAGGTGTGTTTGGGGGTCCTGGGGAGGCTCGGGTTCGAGCCAGAGCTTTGGTGAAATTTTGCTTTTTAGGCATAAGGGGAGAGAGCCAGGGGAAGCAGGAGTTAAGCATAATTGTTGGTGTTTTATGATGCAAATGAGCACTTGGTGGAGTGGTGTTGGCGTCACAGTGGAGCATGGAAGGGAGGGAGAGTGTTTGATTCCCATCTGCTGCAACAAGGGCTTTGTTTTTTTTGTGCTCAAGGTGGAAAAGAGGTGACTTTCGGCTGGGACTCTACCAAGGAGGAGTTGAATGGGTCAAACAGGTTTGAATGGATGGAGAAGATGAGTTTGGGGAGTTTGAAGTGGTCAACCATTTCAAATGATGGATGGAGAGTGGGTGGATGAGAGAATTAAAAGATTTGGTGGGTGGAAAGAGTTGGCTGAAATTGGGGAAGTGTGTGGGGGGAGTAAATTCGGTCAAAAAAAGAAAAAGAGAGAAGAGTCTTTTGGAGCATTTTCGGTTTGTTTGCCGAATTTTTGGAGCATTTTCTTTCTTAGCATTTGTGCATTTGAGAGCTTTCTTTTCTTTTTGTGTCAATCGGGTTTCAACTTTTAGTTTCATTTTATTTTGCCGAAACTTAAGTCCTTGAAGTGGCTTTTCTTCATTTCTTCATCTCTTTTTAGACGTCTTCTTTTCTTTTCTTGCTTGTTGACAAACACCAATAGCCGAATTCACCTACTATCCCTGTTCTCGAAAATTGAGGCCTTCTTTGCTACTTCTCATCTCTTCTTCTCTCAGTTCTCTGTGAGCCGAACATAAAACTCTCCCAAACCGTGATCTTTTCTTTCTAGGCCGAATACACCTCATTGCTAGATTAGCCATTTTGATTCCATTTTTGGCAAGGAAGGGGACTCATTGAGCATCTCTTGGTTTCTTCGATCTTGGTAATTTCCTTTCTTCTTTTGTCTCGTTTTGCTCTTGCATTTTCTATAGCCGAAGTGACTATTTCACCTTCTTTTTGTTCTCAACTAATATTTTCTTATCTTCCCTTAACATGGAATGTACACTTCAGATTAAATCCTATAGCCGAACCTGTTTTGGATCGGTTCTCCTTTGATCAAGGCCGATTGTTGTAAGGATAAGGCAACTCTCTCTTGTGCTCAGTAATCCTTCGAATTTCGAAGAGTGGGTGTTAAGTTAGTCTTGGCCGAATGTAGGTGATGGATGGACATTCTTATTATAAGTATTTAGGCCGAAAGGAAGTTTCTTCTTTATTTTTGGGAGCATCATTTCTAACTCGGGAGTTGTTTAGGAACTCAATCAAGAGGATAGAACCGAGCTGTTTTGGTACGTAAGGTAGGGAATTCTTTCTTTGGTTTCATTCTACTTTCTCTTTTCGCTTTACTCTGCCATAACCAAATCTTCTCGTTAGACAATTATCATTCTTTCACTGTGTTGCGTTATTGATCGAGACCTTCTTCATGGATGTGAGTGATAGCCGATCTAAAGGGAGTGGACTCGTAGTCTCTACTCCCAAGTTCAAACGGTGTAAGGTGTCAGCGGTTCAAGATTTTTCGCCGGGTTGTGGTAGGGAGCCGAAACCTATTTGGGATATGCAAATTATTGTTATTCCTGCTAGTGAGAGTGACGGAAGTCAGGAGGGTATAGTTCTTCGTGTAATCAGGTGTGTAATCTCACACCTTATTTTGTTTGCTTCGTACTATTCGGTATGATGGCTAAAAGCCGAAACACCCATAAAGGGTTGATAGTTGTGGCACCCCTAACGGGTGAGTTGGGTATAACCCAGGTAAGTAGATTTACGATTATTTCCTTTTCGATAAATTTAGTATGATTGTTAGTAATCCGATTATTGCTATTCTAGTACGTTCATGCATCCACTGTATTATTATGACATAATATGTTGCATGGGATTGGGTTATGATATTGATGAAAGGGGAAATGTATTTCGGTGGCTCTGCCACGTATTTTGGTAACTCTGTCACATTATTTCAGTGGCTCTGCCACATATTTCGATGACCCTGTCACATTATTTTGGTGGCACTGCCACAGTTTCGGGGATGAACAGCATGACTGCCATCGATGGTGTGTAGCGGATGAGGGTTGATTGTAGAAATCCCCACTGGTGTGTTTTGGCTGGAACGGGTGGTGTGTAGCGGATGGATTATTAGGTTGGGTTGGGTTGTATTACATTCATTATCTGCTATACTATGCTAAATAGGGCTCAGGCCCAGTTCATTTCTGCATGGGCTCTGCCCAATCTGATTCGTAAGGGATAAGGCCTAGTATGTATTTGAATGGGCTCAGGCCCAATTGATGTTCATTAGGGGATTACACACTGAGTTCTCGTAACTCACCCCTCTGCTTAATTTTGCAGGTAATCCTTAGCTTTGAGGATTTGGAGCCGATGTGGACTCTATGGTGGCCATGCACTGTTTCTTCAGTAAACTCTGTTTTACATTACTTTAAATAAATTTTAATTTGGGATTATGTTCTGTAATAAGACCACTGGGAATTTAATTTGGTTTTTGTTTTTAACGCATTTATGATTTATTATGAATTGATCAAAACGGGGCTTTTCTAAAAACGTAAATAATCGTTTTCCAAAATATTAAAGAACGGTTTACAAACTACTAATAATTAAACACGAGATTTTCTTAAAGCTGAAATCACTCTTTACAAACCGTCACATTTTCGAAACCCATTGAATCTGATTTATGTTATAAATTTTTTTTTTGGTGTTAGTAATAATAATAAGGTTTTGCAAAGAAAACCTTAGATACGAATCTGATTTTTAGAATGAAAACATAACTCGAAATTTTCAACAATCGCATAGTTTCTTTAACAACCTTTCCATGTGGCATGCCAGATCCGGTTGTAACGTCTAGGCCGAGTTTGGGGTGTTACATTTCATGGCATCAGAGCCCGGTTGCAAAAATCGGCTTGTGGAATGGGTTCGAAAATGTTTTAAAAAATTCGTTTGAAATTTTGGTTTAGAAAAATATGTATTTATGGAAGTATGGCACCCGAGTCTCCGGCACCAAATCCGTAAGTCTTCTGACTTTGTTTGATACTATGAAATGATTTTAGAAAGAAATTATTAGAATTAGTGTTTTATGACTGCTAGCTATAGGAGCTAAGACTGTATAGATTGAGACATTAGGAATTCAATTCGCGAAAACCACTTTTAAATCTGTCTTCATAAAATATTTGTTAATAAACAGTGGAATGATATACTATTTCATAAAATTTCCTAATTAGATTAATTCGATCTAGCAAACATGAGTACAAGAGGACGTGGACGTGGTAGACGTGGCCGTGGTAGGGGCCAAGGTGATGAGGATGGATCCGAAGCGGGGCATATGTCTGAAATGGGAGTAATTGCATCACCAGTGACCGAAGCAGGGTCTCATGACCGAACTGGAGGGGACGACGCTTTGTCCCAAGCTATGCTGCGGGTTCTGGAACGGGTTGCTGGAGCAAGCACTGGATCGGTAGCCCGAAAATCTATCCCTGAGCGAATTCGGGCAAATGGGGCTGAGATATTTAGGGGCATTTTTGGTGTGGCCCCAAACGTAGTTGAATACCTGCTGAAAGTAGTTGATCGGATCATGGATGATCTAGACTGCACAGAAGAGGAGAAATTGAAAGGAGCGGTGTCTGTCCTGCGAGATGAGGCATACCAGTGGTGGCTCACGGTAAGGGAAGGTAATCAAGCATATCGTATTGACTGGGGTTTCTTTAAATCAGCATTTCAAGGGAAATACGTTGGGGCGAGTTATGTGGATGCCCAGAGGAAAGCATTTCTGAATTTGGTTCAAGGAAATAAATTCGTGGCAGAATATGAGGCTGAATTTCTGCACTTAAGTCGTTATGCTCGGGGTATAGTCGCAACCGATTATGAGCGTTGTGTTCGGTTCGAGGATGGTCTACGAGACAAGTTGCGAGTGTTGATAGCTCCGCAGCGGAAAAGAGATTTTGCCGTTTTGGTCGAGAAAGTAAAAATTGCTGAAGAAGTGAAACGTTCTGAGAGGCAGAACCGAGATAAGGATAGGGGCAATAATAAGAGAGGTTTTGGGACGTCAGGTTCTTCTGGGGGTTTTCAAAAGAGGCCTAAGTTAGATGGGCCAGTTCGAGCTGGGATGCCAGTTGCGGTAGGTCAGTTGCGACCTTGTGCTCAGTGTGGGAGAACACATCCAAGGGAGTGTTGGAGAAGAACTGGAGGATGTTTCAAATATGGATCTAGGGATCATCTGATTAAGGACTGTCCACAAGAGTTGGCCAAGGTGCGGACGGTAGGTCAGGGATTTGCACAGTCAAGGAGAGGTGGTCAGCAGCCACCGAGAGGTCGTGGTCCGGCCAGAGGAGGAAATGGTTTTGGTCGAGGTCGTGGAGTACCGGGCAGAGGTGCTGATAATACAGATGCAAGACAGCCGGGGTTGGTCTATGCAGCTCGTCGACGGGAGGACAGCGACGTACCAGACGTCATAACCGGTACGTTCCTTATTTTTGGTGTGCCATTTATTGCTTTGATAGACATTGGATCAACTCATTCATATGTTACTTGTACTGTATCTGGGACTCTGGGTATTAAATCTGAGATTGCTGCTAGAGACATGTTTGTGATTAGCCCTTTAGGACAATCTGTGGTAGTGAATAAATTATTTAGGGATGTGCCTCTAGAAGTTCAGGGAGTGGTATTTCTAGCGGATTTGATGGAACTGCTGTTCGGCGAGTTTGACCTTATCTTAGGCATGGACTGGTTAGTTAAGCATCATGCAAATTTGGATTGCGCTGCTAAGCGTATGGTTTTAAGAACTCCAGAGGATAGGGAAGTGATGGTGATAGGTGAAAGGAGGGATTATTTATCTCATGTGATTTCGGCATTAAAGGCAGAAAAGATGGTGCGAAAAGGGTATAAGGCATATTTAGCTTTCGTTAGCACGTCGGATGCCAAGGAATTGTCTGTAGAGGATGTTAGAACTGTGAAGGAGTTCTCGGACGTCTTTCCTGAAAAGCTTCCGGGATTGCCTCTGGATCGCGAGGTGGAATTTGGCATTGAGTTATTGCCAGGTACGGCTCCAGTGTCTATCGCTCCGTATAGAATGTCGCCAAAAGAGCTGGTAGAGCTAAAAGCTCAAATCCAAGAGTTGTTGGATCGTGGATTTATCCGACCGAGTGTATCTCCGTGAGGAGCACTGGTATTGTTCGTGAAGAAAAATGATGGGTCGACGTGTATGTGCATTGACTATCGTCAGTTGAACAAGTTAACTATTAAGAACATGTACCCGCTACCTAGAATTGACGATTTGTTTGATCAGCTGAGAGGAGCTTCAGTTTTCTCGAAGATAGATTTGAGATCTGGGTACCATCAGCTAAAGGTCAAGAGGCGAACATTCACAAGACTGCTTTCCGAACGTGTTATGGGCATTATGAGTTTCTAGTGATACCGTTCGGATTAACCAATGCACTAGCTGCTTTTATGGATATGATGAACCAGGTCTTCCAACCCTATCTGGATCGGTTCGTGGTGGTATTCATAGATGATATCTTGGTGTACTCAAGGATTGAAGAGGAGCATGACTCACATCTTCGGGTTGTTCTGTAGATATTAAGGGAAAATCAGCTATATGCCAAATTCAGCAAGTGTGGATTTTGGCTGAGGGAAGTGACGTTCTTGGGTCATATTATGCCTGCTGAAGGGATTAGAGTTTATCCTCAGAAGGTTGAAACCGTGTTGGATTAGAAGCAATCAAAATCAGTGTCTAAAATTTGAAGTTTTCTGGGTCTGGCTAGGTACTACATAAGGTTCGTTGAGGGGTTTTCGTTGATTGCTGCACCTTTAACCAAGTTATTGCGGAAAGGAGTACTATTTATTTGGGCCGATAAGCAGCAGGAAAGTTTTAAGAAGTTAAAGAAGATTCTGACTGAGGCGTCGGTGTTGATTCAGCCTGAGACTAGGAAGGAATTTGTCGTTTATTGTGATGCATCACACACAGGTTTGGGTTGTGTGTTAATGCAAGAAGGGAAGGTGGTAGCGTATGCATCTCGCCAACTAAGGCTGCATGAGATGAACTATCCCACTCCTGATTTGGAGCTAGCTGCTGTGGTGTTCGCTCTAAAGATATGGAGACACTATCTGTATGGAGAAAAGTCGATTATCTACACCGACCACAAGAGTCTGAAATATCTCCTTACCCAAAAGGAGCTAAACCTGAGGCAACGAAGATGGGTAGAGTTGCTGAAAGACTATGACTGCTCGATCGAGTATCACTCGGGTAAAGCTAACGTGGTGGCAGATGTATTAAGTCATAAAGTGATATCGGATTTGAGAGCAATGTTTGCTCATCTCAGTCTTTACGAAGATGGCAGCTTGTTAGCGGAACTTCAAGTGAAACCGTTATGGATAAGATAGATTAAAGAGAAGCAGTCGTTGGATGAATCGTTGGGTTCTCGACTGCAACAAGTGGAAAGTGGGGAGACAGTGGATTTTGGATTGAATAGTGAAGGGGTATTATGTTTCCGTGGAAGAATTTGTATGCCGAAGGACTCTGAGTTGAAGCAGATGATTCTGCAGGAAGCGCATAGTAGCCCATACGCTATGCATCCCGGTGGAAGCAAGATGTACCGAGACCTACGTGAACTGTATTGGTGGCCTGGTCTAAAACGAGAAGTTACCAAATTTGGGAGTAAGTGTTTGACATGTTAGCAAGTAAAGGCAGAACATCAGTTGCCTTCGGGGTTGCTGCAACCGGTGAAGATTCCACTTTGGAAGTGGGAGAGGATAACGATGGATTTTGTTAGTGGGCTACCCTTAACGCCTACTAAGAAAGATTTAGTGTGGGTAATTGTTGACCGGTTGACTAAGTCTGCTCATTTCATATCGGTCCGCACTGACTACTCACTCCAGAAGTTGGCTAAGTTGTATGTAGCAGAAATCGTGAGGCTGCATGGGGTACCAGTGTCTATCATATCAGACAAGGATCCTAGATTTACATCACCGTTCTGGAAGGCATTGCATGAAGCTTTGGGTACAAGATTAGATTTCAGCACAGCATTCCACCCACAGACTGATGGTCAATCGGAGAGGGTTATTCAGATTCTAGAAGACATGTTAAGGGGCTGTGTGATTGACTTCAGAGGTAGTTGGGAAGATTACCTGCCGTTGTTTGGTCGCGTGCAACAAACGATTATCGATCCGAGCATTCGAATGGCACCTTACGAGGTGTTGTATGGGCGTAGGTGTCGTACCCCTACCTGTTGGACTGAGTTAGGTGAGCGACAGTTGTTGGGTCCAGAATTGATTTCAGAAACAGAGGGAAAAGTTAAGCTGATTCGAGACCGGTTAAAAGAAGCTTTTGATATACAGAAATCGTATACGGATCTGAAGCGTAAGGAGATAGAATTTTTAGTGGGGGATCACGTTTTCTTGAAAGTCTCACCTTGGAAGAAGGTTTTAAGATTTGGACGAAAGGGCAAGTTGAGCCCTAGATTCATCGAGCCTTATCGGGTTTGAAACGTGTGGGACCAGTGGCTTATCAGCTTGAGTTACCCCCGGAGTTGATTCAGATACATAGTGTATTCCATGTTTCGATGCTAAGGTGTTATCGTTCAGATCCATCTCACGTAGTACCGGTGGAAGAAATTGAGGTGAGACCTGATCTGTCTTTCGAAGAAAAACCAGTGCAGATCTTAGATTGGGATACGAAGGTATTAAGGAGGAAGTCAGTTCCATTGGTTAAGGTATTATGGCGTAATCATGGTTCAGAGGAAGCCGCATGGGATCCGAAAGATGTGATGCGACAGCAATACCCTCACCTCTTCTAATCAGGTAAATTTTGAGGCCGAAATTTCTTTAAGGGGGTAGAACTGTAACATCCTTAAATTAGGGGTCTAGCATTTTTTTTGTGTTATTGCATGTGTTTAGCTCGCTTAGCTTGTTATTTAGGTGTGTTTGGGGGTCTTGGGGAGGCTCGGGTTCGAGCCAGAGCTTTGGTGAAATTTTGCTTTTTGGGCATAAGGGGAAAGAGCTAGGGGAAGCAAGAGTTAGGCATAATTGTTGGTGTTTGATGACGCAAAGGAGCACTTGGTGGAGTGGTGTTGGCGTCACAGTGGAGCATGGAAGGGAGGGAGAGTGTTCGATTCCCATCTGCTGCAACAAGGGCTTTGTTTTTTTTTATGCTCAAGGTGGAGAAGAGGTGACTTTCGGCTGGGACTCTACCAAGGAGGAGTTGAATGGGTCAAACAGGTTTGAATGGATGGAGGATAGGAGTTTGGGGAGTTTGAAGTGGTCAACCATTTCAAATGATGGATGGAGAGTGGGTGGAGGAGAGAATTAAGGGATTTGGTGGGTGGACGAAGTTGGCCGAAATTGGGGGAGCGTGTGGGGGGAGTAAATTCGGTCAAAAGAAGAAAAAGAGAGAAGAGTCTTTTCGAGCATTTTCGATTTTGGTTGGGTGTGTGCCGAATTTTTGGAGCATTTTCTTTCTTAGCATTTGTGCATTTGAGAGCTTTCTTTTCTTTTTGTGTCAATCGGGTTTCAACTTTTAGTTTCATTTTCTTTTGCCAAAACTTAAGTCCTTGAAGTGGCTTTTCTTCATTTCTTCATCTCTCTTTAGACGTCTTCTTTTCTTTTCTTGCTTGTTGACAAACACCAATAGCCGAATTCACCTACTATCCCTGTTCTCGGAAATTGAGGCCTTCTTTGCTACTTCTCATCTCTTCTTCTCTCAGTTCTCTGTGAGCCGAACATAAAACTCTCCCAAACCGTGATCTTTCCTTTCTAGGCCGAATGCACCTCATTGCTAGGTTAGCCATTTCGATTCCATTTTTGGCAAGGAAGGGGACTCATTGAGCATCTCTTGGTTTCTTCGATCTTGGTAATTTCCTTTCTTCTTTTGTCTCGTTTTGCTCTTGCATTTTCTATAGCCGAAGTGACTATTTCACCTTCTTTTTTGTTCTCAACTAATCCCTTCTTATCTTCTCTTAACATGGAATGTACACTTCGGATTAAATCCCATAGCGGAACCTGTCTTGGATCAGTTCTCCTTTGATCAAGGCCGATTGTTGTAAGGATAAGGCAACTCTCTCTTGTGCTCAGTAATCCTTCGAATTTCGAAGAGTGGGTGGTAAGTTAGTCTTGGCCGAATATAGGTGATGGATGGACGTTCTTATTTTAAGTATTTAGGTCGAAAGGTCGTTTCTTCTTTATTTTGGGAGCATCATTTCTAACTCGGGAGTTGTTTAGGAACTCAATCAAGAGGATAGAACCGAGTTGTTTTGGCACGTAAGGTAGGGAATTCTCTCTTTGGTTTCATTCCACTTTCTCTTTTCGTTTTACTCTGCATAACCAAATCTTCTCGTTAGACAATTATCATTCTTTTACTGTGTTGCGTTATTGATCGAGACCTTCTTCATGGATGCGAGTGATAGCCGATCTAAGGGGAGTGGACTCGTAGTCTCTGCTCTCAAGTTCAAACGGCGTAAGGTGTCAGCAGTTCAAGATTTTCTGCCGGGTTGTGGTAGGGAGCCGAAACTTGTTTGGGATAGGCAAATTGTTGTTATTCCTGCTAGTGAGAGTGACGGCGATCAGGAGGGTATAGTTCTTCGTGTAATCAGGTGTGTAATCTCACACCTTATTTTGTTTGCTTCGTACTATTCGATATGATGGCTAAAAGCCGAAACACCCATAAATGGTTGATAGTTGTGGCACCCCTAACGGGTGAGTTGGGTATAACCCAGGTAAGTAGATTTACGATTATTTCCTTTTCGATAAATTTAGTATGATTGTAAGTGATCCGATTATTGCTATGCTAGTACGTTCATGCATCCACTATATTATTATGACATAATATGTTGCATGAGATTGGGTTATGATATTGATGAAAGGGGAAGTGTATTCGGTGGCTCTGCCACATATTTCGGTGACTCTGTCACATTATTTCGGTGGCTCTGCCACATATTTCGGTGACCCTGTCACATTATTTTGGTGGCTCTGCCACAATTTCGGCGATGAGCAGCATGACTGCCATCGATGGTGTGTAGCGGATGAGGGTTGATTGTAGAAATCCCCACTGGTGTGTTTTGGCTGGAGCGGGTGGTGTGTAGCATATGGATTATTAGGTTGGGTTGGGTTGCATTGCATTCATTATCTGCTATACCATGCTAAATAGGGCTCAGGCCCAGTTCGTTTCTGCATGGGCTCCGCCCAATCTGATTTCGTAAAGGCTAAGGCCCAGTATGTATTTGAATGGGCTCAGGCCCAATTGATGTTCATTAGGGGATTACACACTGAGTTCTCATAACTCACCCATCTGCTTAATTTTGCAGGTAATCCTTAGCTTTGAGGATTTGGAGCCGATGTGGACTCTGTGGTGCCATGCACTGTTTCTTCAGTAAACTCCGTTTTACATTACTTTAAATAAATTTTAATTTGGGATTATGTTCTGTAATAAGACCACTGGGAATTTAATTTGGTTTCTTTTTTTAACGCATTTATGATTTATTATGAATTGATCAAAACGGGGCTTTTCTAAAAATGTAAATAACTGTTTTCCAAAATATTAAAGAACGGTTTACAAACTACTAATAATTAAACACGGGATTTTCTTAAAGCTAAAATCACTCTTTACAAACCGTCACATTTTCGAAACCCATTGAATCTGATTTATGTTATAAAATTTTTTTTCGGTGTTAGTAATAATAATAAGGTTTTGCAAAGAAAACCTTAGATACGAATCTGATTTTTAGAATGAAAACATAACTCGAAATTTTCAACAATCGCGTAGTTTCTTTAACAACCTTTCCATGTGGCATGCCAGATCCGGTTGTAACGTCTAGGCCGAGTTTGGGGTGTTACAATTTTATTGACTCCCTTTTTATCGAGATTTGATTTGGTTAGTTGCCTAACTATGTTCTTTTGTTCAGTTGTTAAATTATCTCTTTTTATCTTTATGCTCAAAAAAAAAAGAAGAAGAAGAAAAGAAAAAAATATTATTATATTCATTTTCATTTATATTTATTGATTATTACATAGTTATATGTCGATTGAGCTTGAACAGTTATATTCATATTTTGAGAAGAAGCTCATGTATTCTTTAATAATTTCGATTGATGTAATTATTTAGCATTAGCTCATTTTTCTAGTTAGGTAATTTATCAATTCAATATCGATTCTAACCCTCCTTTTCAGCTTTTATCCACACCTTTAATCCAAGCCCCATTACAACCCTTTAAAGACTTTTTGATTTGTGTATCATCTCATTTTATAGTGGTGGAGATTTGATTTTCATGCAAGCCTATTCGAATGACTTTTCATGTTTGACTTTTGAGTGCTTAATTTTTGAACCTTAAACACTTTGAGTGCTTTGAGTGAATCTTTAGTGAGGATGACAATTCTTGTCGGTTTTGAATTAAAGGTAATTACATATATAAGGGGAAATACCTATGTTTTCATGCTTTAAAAATGTGTGACTTGGATTGTTTGCATCTTTAGTGCTCTTTCAGTTGAATTATTAATGTGTGATTATTTGTGAATTATGATAAAACATTATTGATGAGAATTATGAATTGAGAAAGTTTAATTTTGATTGTAAGTTGAGGATTTTGCTTGAGGACAAGCAAACGCTTAAGTGTGGGGACATTTGATAAGCCATAAAAGTAAAATATTTTATTCTCATTCTTGATGCATTTTTGGATGATTTATTATATAATTTAGTGAATTTGATGTTCCTAATCCTTTAATTTCATGTTTCTATACTTAGGAGAGCATAGGGGAGCAAAAGGAGCAGCAAATGGGCCAAAATCAGACAAAACGAGCTACTTTTAGGATCCACACGGGCTGGCCATTACCACACGGGCTAAGCATACGCCTGTGTGAGCCAGACGGGCTGGCCACACGCCTATGTGCCAGCCCGTGTCGATTTTGAACCTTGTTTCCCAAATACGCAAAAAACCAATTTTTAGGGTTTCTGAGCATTCTAAAGTTTATAAATACGCACTAGAAGTTGATCTAAGAAAACACGCAGAGCTGAACGAAGAAAAGACTCGAAGAACGCCAACGAATTCAACTCAGAAGTAGGATCTCCTTCAAGACTGAAGATTTCCATTCAATTTCTCTCGAAGTTTTTGGGTTTCTTTGTGTTTTATTGTTTTCCTAATTTTGAGATGTTTATGAACTAAATTCCCTAGATACCTGGGGAGGATGAAACCTAAGACGGATCTTATTATTTGATTTTTCTGAATTACATGATAAATATTTGTTCTTGAACACAATTATGTGTTATTATTTCATGTTTTAATGTTTTCAGGATATTAATTCATGATTGATGTGTTTATTCAGTGGAGCAAAAGTCCCTGTTTAAGAGTAGATCTGGCATAATTGAATGGAGTTGCATGCAATCCTAGAAATAGGACGATATAAATATATCGGATTAGAGTCAAATCTAATAGGGGAGTCCATAGATCGATTTAATGCGACAATAGGGGTTTTAATTAGAAAGATATTTCAATTAATTAACCTAGAGTCAGTTATTTTTACTCTCGAAAGAGATATTAATATAATTTAAGGATTTCTACGAATCAAGGCAAGTGAATAAATCATTTAGTTTAGATTCAGAATAATAAGTGAAGTCTAGGTGGATTCTTTCCTGGGTATTGTCTTTATCCTTGGTTTATTCGATTATTTTCTCACTTTATTCTCTGTTGCGTCCTTAGTAATTAGTTAAGTTTTAGATTAAAACAACCCTTCAATTTAAATGCTAGATAATAAAAAGATAGTAAGTACTAGTACTTTTAGTCCTCATGGATACGATATCTCGACTCATCATAGCTATACTACTGTTCGATAGGTGCGCTTGCCTTTACCGTGATTTTAGTTTAGTTAGTGTTAGTGAATCACATCATCACTTACGAAGCATAATAGGCTTTTAGATTGGGTTTAACATGGTCTAGACTGGACTTAACATGTGTACGTGTAAAAAGGGACTCAATATTTGTCCTTGACGAAGTAGATTAGAAATATATCGCGTGTCGAGCATTTATAAAAGTTTAAAATAATATGTT
Organism: Gossypium sturtianum; assembly: GCA_025698515.1. NCBI lineage: Eukaryota > Viridiplantae > Streptophyta > Magnoliopsida > Malvales > Malvaceae > Gossypium > Gossypium sturtianum. The sequence goes on along the minus strand of CM046946.1, from coordinate 2,416,808 downwards.
TTAGGAATGATATTTGATGCATAATTCTTATATACTGTCTATAAATAATAACATAATATTTCGTCATTAAATAAAAAAGTGATATAAATAAAATACTAATAATTTCATTTAGTCATACTTAAATATTAATTAAATATATATTATAAAAAATCAATAACTCTTTAATTTAGGATCTTGGCAAAAGCAAAGATAGGAGCGCAAGCAGTGACATTGCCCCACCCCAAATGATAAATTTGTTATAAAAACCTTTTAAATTATCGAATTACAAATTAATATAATAATAAAATTATAATTTGATCCAAAAATTTATTATTCATTTTTAATTTTCTAACTTTACCCCAATTAAAGATTTAAATGTCACACCTCACTAAAATAGATTTGGGAAATCTATTAACTTATCAAAGCACATTTTATAGGAATCCAAAATTTCAAATTTTCTTTTAAAACATTTTGGAAATCCTATTGTAAAAGCTCATTAAGTTTAGCCTGAAAATGGCAATTAATCCATTATTTTTATAAACAAATCTTGAACCGTGGAATCCAATATATGTCGACAAAATCATAAATGAGTCCATGCCTTTTTTGGACCTTTGGTTACCCAAGGTAGAAAACATGAAAATGGAAATAAATATTAGATATAAAACAAGTGTAAGACCATGAGGTTGCGACCCATGGTATCGTATGTTATGAAAACATTTATGGTGCAGTCTCTGGTAAAATGAAGACTGGACTGACAAATCATGATACATAAAGTGTGTAAGTCCATGTGGCGGAGGCCCATGGCAAGTGATAAACCGAAATAGTAACATATTTTAATCCCACATTTAGCATACTTTTGGATGATTTATCCCTTGATTTTTGTAAAAAGGTGCTCTTAATCCTTTCTTTTCATGTCTTATACTAAGGAAAGCACCCAAGAATAAAAAGAATGAGAAACGGGCTCAAAACGGACCAAAACGGGCCAAAGAAGAAATCGACACGGCCTGAACTAAAGCCCACACGGCCGTGCCTCCTCAATATACTAGAACACGGCCTGAAGTCGATCTACACGGCCGTGCCTCATTAACGGAGTCCAACATGGCCACGCTACGATTCGCACGGGCGTATGTGAAACACCCCAAACCCGGTCCATGAGCCCAGACCGGATTTGATATGTTCCTTGAGTAAAACGTTTCAAATTCATGTTTATTACTTTGGAAAATTTGGGTGGTTTTATAAAAAAAATGCCGAGTTGTTTTGAAGTTAATCTTTAATTCGAAAATTGTTTGTGTTTAGGTGTCTAAACATTTAAAATTTATTTTTAAGAAAAGTTTCTTAAACTTTAAGTGGAGAAAAATTGTATCATAATAAAATAAATAAACATGCATGCATAATCAGTTTATAGCTATGGCCTTATTACATCAAAGCAAAACCCGAAACAAATCCAAAATACTTAGAAATAAAAAGTCCAAAAATTAAAAGAAAGTCTGAGTTGAACATGGCCACCACTAAGCTCCCGCCGACCCGGTCACGTTCTTGAGTGTCACCTCAAAAATATCCTGACAACGGGGTGAGTCAAAGCAGACTCGGTGTGTATAACCAACACCAATCCCAACGATTTAGGCACATCAAATCATACACATATAATGAATATAGATAATGATGCAATCCCGAACCCAAAACTAGATAACCATCCGCTACACATCACCCGTACCAACCATCACACTGTGGGGACTACTAAGTCGACCCTCCATCCGCTACACATCATCGAAGCGATCGCTGCGGGCGACTTGCACATCGCCCTTATAAATTTTGTGGCATAGCCACGGACATTATTTCGTGACATAAGTCACCACATTCGGTCACGTGACATGAGTCACCACATTCGAATATTGTGGTATAAACCATCGATCACTTCCCTTTTTCATATAACCCATATGCCCCATGTCATACAAAATATGCAATATCATGCCATATCTCTTATTTCACATTCGTTACAATTTCACATGTGTGTCATATACAGTGTTCATAAACATTATTAACATAATAGTAGTAGTATGTTAACGTACCTGAATACTCTGTACCATTGAATGATACCTTTAGCCATATTTTCATATTTCCATTAACACATACATAATAATAATACCATAGATCTATTAGGAATTAGTGTAGGGCTACACACCTGGTTACTATCGTATTCACTTTGAATCCCAGAAAGTCTCTGAAATAGATTGAACTCTTCCTAAAAATCAAAGTTAGAATCGGCCAATCACTAACACTTAAAATAGCCTTGGCCGAATATCAACACTCCCTTACCTTGCGGATCTAAATCCCGAAAATACTACTTGTCTTAGGAGATGTCGAAATCCCTGTATAGTCTATGTTAGATCCAATTCTAACATTTAACGAATCCAAAATAAATGACCTTGACCTAAGATCATATCCGCTTACCTTAGATCTCAAAATCTGAAAGACCTTCCCTTGTAATCGGCTACAACCAAATCCCAAATCCTCCTTCAAGGTTTCCTGCCAATCAAATACATATGGTTAGTTTCTTGATTTCAACCAACCAAGAAAAGAAGAAAGAAAATTGAAAAAAAGAAATCCTTACCATCTTACTAACCCGATTCGGCTTGATAACAACCCTTGAGAATCAACGTTCTAGAAAAGAATGAAAGAGAAGAAATAAGGGTGAGGCTCATAAGAGGTTCGGCTATAACTTCATAAAAGAAGAAAAGCTCCTTCGGCTTTTGAAGATGATTGGATCGCGAGAAGATGGAGAAGAAAAGAACTAAGGTTTGAGAGGTTTTAAACCTGGTCACAAAAGAAAAGAGAAAGGGAATGGAGCTTTTGGAAGAGAGAAAAATCACCAAAAAGATGCCTATTACTACACTAAGTAAATTCAGCACCTAGCTCCCCTTGAATGACCGAATTTTGCCCCCCTAAAGTCCCATATTCGGCCAACTCCTCTTCCCCCTTATCAGCTTCCTTCTTTTTCTCCTATTTCTTCTCTTCTTTACCCATTTAAAATAATTTAAATAAAACAAAAATTATCTCCTCCCTTTAGCCGAATTTTAAAAGGAATTTGACCACATCTAGTGCTCATCTCCTTAGTGTTTTAATGCCGTCCAACTCCCCTCTTAGCTTGACGCAAAAAGCAGCTCAAAATTGCTCCCCTTGCTGCTCGAACCTAGGCCCCCTTGTACTGCTTGTGGCGTCACTTACTAAAGCCTTAAGCGGCGCCTTCCTGCCACTTTACCAAGCTGATTTTTATGTCTCAATTCTCCTACAAATTCTCTTAAGGCCTATCAGGCTTAACTCTCTCTTTGAAACTTAAAATCAAATAATTTCTAAGGCATTTTCCTACACTCTAAAGTTCTCATGATTCACAAAAACACATCAAAACACACATAGGCATACTAGCACATTCAACTTAGCAAAAATGCACAAGCCCTAAATCCCGGATATTACAGTTCTACCCCCCTTAAAATAATTTCAACCTCGAAATTACCTGGCTAAAATAAGTGAGGGTATTGTTGTCGCATTGCTTCTTCCGGCTCCCATGAAGCTTCTTCCGATCCATGATTACGCCACTAAAGGAACTAATTTCCTTCGTAATACCTTCACACCTCGTTCCAAGATCTGGATCGGCTCCTCCTTGTAGGACAAATCTGGCATTAGCTCCACCTCCTCAACCGACACTACATGAGATGGATCCGATCGGTAACGACGTAGCATAGAAACATGGAACACATCGTGCATCTGCTTCAACTCCGGAGGCAACTCTAACTGGTATGCCACTGGTCCAACTCGCTTCAATACCCGATAAGGTCCTATAAACCTGGGACTTAATTTCCCTTTGCGACCAAATCTCATCACCTTCTTCCAAGGCGAAACCTTAAGAAACACTCGATCTCCCACAGCAAATTCTATTTCCTTTCGCTTAAGATCCGCATCGACTTACGCCTGTCAAATGCCTCCTTTAATCGTGCCCGAATTAACTTAACCTTTTCTTCGGATTCTGCAACAATCTCTGGACCAAAAACTTGACGTTCTCCCAATTCTGTCCAACACGTAGGAGTGCGACACCTCCGTACATACAGTGCTTCATATGGTGCCATCCGAATACTGGCTTGATAGTTGTTATTGTATGCAAATTCTGCTAAAGGCAAGTATTCTTCCCAACTTCCTCTAAAGTCTATTACACAGCCTCTCAACATATCTTCCAACACGGATTACTCGCTCGAGATTGACCGTCATTCGTGGATGAAATGCCGTCTTGAAGTCTAATCTGGTGCCCAAAGCTTGATGTAGTGCTTTCTAGAACCGAGACGTAAACCTTGGATCCCTATCTGAGATAATCGACATTGGCACTCCATGCAACCTCACAATTTTTGCCACATATAACTTCGCCAACTTCTGTAAAGAGTAGTCAACCCGCACCGGTAAGAAATGCGCGGACTTTGTCAATCGATCCACTATCACCCATACCGAGTCCTTCTTAGTAGGCGTAAGGGGAAGCCCACTAACGAAGTCCATGGTGATTCTCTCCCACTTCCACTACGGAATCTTTATCGGCTGAAGCAACCATGACGGAACTTGGTGTTCAGCCTTCACCTGCTGACACGTTAAACACTTCCCTACGAATTCTGTAACTTCCCTCTTAAGACCAGGCCACCAAAACTATTCCCTTAGATCTCTATACATCTTACTACCTCCAGGATGCATAGGATAGGGGCTACTATGCGATTCCCGAAGAATCCTCTGCCTTAACTCCTTGTTCTTCGGCATACAGACCTTACCCTTGAAACACAATACTCCCTCGTCATTAATACTATAATCTTCCAACTCTCCACTCTGCACTTGCCGTAGCCTAGCACTTAGAACATCATCCATTAACTGACTTTCCTTCACCTCATTCAACCATGTCGATTTAACTTGCAACTCTGCCAATAAGCTTCCATCATCATACAAGCTAAGATATGCAAACATTGCCCTCAGATCCGACACTACTTCTCGACTTAGGGCATCTGCCACTACATTCGCCTTACCCGGATGATACTCTATAGAACAATCGTAGTCTTTCAATAACTCCACCCACCTTCGTTGCCTCAGGTTCAGCTCTTTCTGAGTCAGCAGATACTTAAGGCTCTTATGGTCTGTGTAGATCACTGACTTCTCCCCATAAAGATAATGCCTCCATACCTTAAGAGCAAAGACTACCGCCGCTAATTCCAAATCATGCGTCGGGTAGTTAACCTCATGCGGCCTTAATTGTCGAGACGCATAAGCGACTACCTTCCCGTCTTGCATCAATACGCATCCTAATCCTGTATGAGAAGCGTCACAATACACCACAAAATCCTTTCCTACCTCCGGCTGTATCAAAACTGGAGCTTCAGTCAAAACCCTCTTAAGTTTCCCAAAACTCTCCTCCATTGTTTATCTGTCCATCTGAAAGGTACTTCCTTTCTCAAAGAACTCGTCAAAGGTGCGGCTATTGATGAGAACCCTTCTACAAACCTTCTGTAGTAGCCTGCCAATCCCAAGAAACTACGAACCTCCGCCACAGACTTAGGTGGTTTCCAATCCAACACTGTCTCAATCTTCCTAGGATCCACTCTTATCCCTTCTGCAGACACTACATGCCCTAAGAATACGACCTCCTTCAGCCAAAATTCACACTTGCTGAATTTGGCATAAAGCTTCTTCTCCCTTAATACTTGCAACACAACCCGGAGATGCTCATCATGCTCCTCTTCAGACTTGGAATATACTAAGATGTCGTCTATGAACACAACGACGAACCTATCCAAGTAAGGTTGAAAAACTCGATTCATCATATCCATGAACGCGGCTGGGGCGTTCGTCAATCCGAACGGCATTACTAAGAACTCATAATGTCCGTATCTTGTTCGGAAGGCTGTCTTATGGATATCTGCTTCCTTCACCTTAAGTTGATGATATCCAGACCTTAGATCTATCTTCGAGAATCTGCTTTGCCCCTTCAGTTGATCGAACAAGTCATCTATCCTCGCAACGGTACTTGTTCTTGATGGTCGGCTTATTCAATCGACGATAATCTATGCACATACGCATAGTTCCATCCTTCTTCTTCACAAACAAGACCGGTGCTCCCCATGGAGACACACTCGGGGTGGATAAACCCACGATCAAGCAACTCTTGGATTTGAGCCTTGAGCTCAACCAATTCCTTTGGTGCCATTCTGCATGCGGGGCGATTGACACGGGAGCTGCTCCCGTGAGCAAGTCAATTCCAAACTCCACCTCCCTATCCGGGGTATTCTGTAATTCCTCCGAAAAGACATCCACAAATTCCCTTACCGTTCTAACCCCTTCCACACTTGTTTCCTTAGTGTCCAAGGCACCGACCCACATCGTAAAACCGGACATCTTTTCCTTACCATCTTCTCCGCCTTAAGGCGGATACTACATTCGATAAATAGTTCCGTCTTTTCGCCCATCACCATAACTTCCTTATCGTCGGGAGTTCTCAACGACATGCGTTTAGCGGCGCAATCCACATTCGCACGGTACTTCACTAACCAATCCATGCCTAAGATTAGATCAAATTCCCCGAATGGTAGTTCCACTAAGTCACCGTGGAATCTGCGTCCCCGAACTTCTAAAGGCACTTCCTTAAAAAGTTTATCTACTATCACGATGCCTACTAAAAGACTAAATGCAGTCATCTTCCTAGGTGCAGTCTCAAAGTTCACATGCAAAGTTTTGGATACTTCACTAGCAACATAGGAATGAGTTGACCCTATGTCTATCAAGGCAATAAAGGGTAACTCCAAAATAAGGAACGTACCCGTTATAACATCAGGTGCATCGCTGTCTTCCCTCCGACGAACCGCATATACCAGTCCTGGCTGTCTAGCCTCAGCATTACCAATACCTCTGCCTGGTGTTCCACGTCCTCTTCCAAAGACCGTTTCTCTCGCCAATCGGACCACGACCACCGAGGTCGCTGTCCCCCTCTTCCAGCCTGATAAGAACCCTGACCTGTTGGTCGACTCCCATCTATCTTAATAGGACAGTCCTTAATTATGTGTTCCTTAGACCCACACTTAAAGCATCCTCCCGTCTTCTTCCAACACTCTCCTAGGTGCCTCTTCCCACACTGATCACAAGTACGATACTGCCCTCTTGTCACAACTTGCTGACCTCGCGGCCCATCAACTCTAGGCCTCTTCTGCGCATTCCCAGATGACCCTGACGATCCAAACCCACTCTTATGCTTGTTCCGATCTGTATTCTGCCTTACAGATTCTTTAACCCATTCGGCTACCTTAGCCTTTTCCACCAACACTGCAAATTCCCGCTCCTACTGCGGAGCTATCAACAACCTTAGATCATCCCTAAGTCCGTCCTCAAACCGGACACATCGTTCATGCTCCGTAGCCACAATTCCTCGAGCATACCGGCTCAACCTTAAGAATTTAGCCTCATATTCTGCTACGGACTTGTTCCCTTGAACCAACCCGAGAAGTGCCTTCCTCTGAGCATCAGTATAACTAGTTCCAACATACTTCTTCTGATATGCCGCCTTAACATACTCCCAAGTGAGATCCTCAGCTGTAGCACCATCCCGAACTGTGAGCCACCACTGATATGCCTCATCGTGAAATAGCGACACCATTCCCTTCAGCTTCTCTTCAGCAGTCAGATCCAGCTCATCCATAATTCGCTCTATCGCTTCCATCCAATACTCAGCCGTATTGGGTGCCACACCAGATACGCCACGGAATACTTCAGCTCCATTTACTCGGAGTCACTCGGGTACAGATTTCCGAGCTCCCCCACCTCCACCTGCTCCAGCCACCATCTCAAGAACCCGCAGCATCGCCTGTGATACTGCATCATCCCCCGTCTGATCTTGCTGCTCAACACCAACAGCTGGTGGTGGGGGTGGTGGTACCTCATTTTCAGACCCTTGTCCAGACCTAACGGGTTCCGATACGGTCATTCTGCCTCTACCACGTCCTCGCACATTACGACCACGTCCCCTAGAACTCATGTCTACGATCGCGATTTAATCTGTTTTAAAAAGTTTTATGAATTAGTCTTTGTTCCACTAATTATCCACGAACAAGTTTTATGTAAGGAAGTTTAGTAGTAGTTCTTTTGATCATTTCAGAGTTTTCATTTCAAGTCTTCTATCCTAGTTCAGAGAAAGATGCACCTTCATTCAGTAGTATCTACTATACACATTCATCACTTGTACATTTTTGTCCGTTTTAATCCCAGGGGTATTTTCATAATTTGTCCTATAGGGGTATTTTGGTAAATTTCCAAACTAGGGTATCTTGATGTTTTGCAAAATAGGGGTTTTTGGTATTTTTGTAAAGTAAAAATATTTTAGAAAAAGTTGAGGGTAGTGTGGTAATTTCATAAACCAAGGGTATTTTAGTAATTTCTCAACCCAGGGGTATTTTAGTAATTTTTAAAACTAAGATTTATAAAACAATGTAGCAGGTCCCTTTCAGGTTTTAATTATTGAGTTTAGCCTGTGAATGAGTCCTCTTGGTTAGGGTGAACCAGTTACTACGCACTGGTAGGATTTGAGTGAAGAGGAGGTGAGTCACTAGGATCGCTTAAATACTGTGCTCTTCCCGAATCCAATCCTAGACATGCGCACAATGGTTGCCACACCCTAACTCAGCGACTAAGTCACAGGTTTGTTTAGTTAGGCCTTAAATTTTATGTAGTTCTTGTGTTGGGGTAAACTAATCCTAGGGTTCCATAACTTAATATACTACTCTACGTTCCCGTTATACCCATATACAAATCATACATTAATTCACACAACGGTTAGGGGTACTTACCTGGTGGACTTCGGGTCGGAGACTTAGGTGCCATGCGAGAAAACCTACTCAATTTCAAAAATTTTCACAAAAACTTATTTGGGCTCAATTTTGAAAATGTTGTGGGCTTTAAACCCAAGGCCGAGAGTTTAAAATTGGGCTCTGATACCAAACTGAAACACCCTAAACCCAGCCCACGAGCCCAGACCGGATCTGATATGTTCCTTGAGTAAAACGTTTCAAATTCATGTTTATTACTTTGGAAAATTTGGGTGGTTTTATAAAAAAAAAATGCCGAGTTGTTTTGAAGTTAATCTTTAATTCGAAAATTGTTTGTGTTTAGGTGTCTAAACATTTAAAATTTATTTTTAAGAAAAGTTGCTTAAACTTTAAGTGGAGAAAAATTGTATCATAATAAAATAAATAAACATGCATGCATAATCAGTTTATAGCTATGGCCTTATTACATCAAAGCAAAACCCGAAACAAATCCAAAATACTTAGAAATAAAAAGTCCAAAAATTAAAAGAAAGTCTGAGTTGAACATGGCCACCACTAAGCTCCTGCCGACCCGGTCCGTTACTGAGTGTCACCTGAAAAATATCCCACAATGGGGTGAGTCAAACAGACTCAGTGTGTATAACCAACACCAATCCCAACGATTTAGGCACATCAAATCATACACATATAATGAATATAGATAATGATGCAATCCCGAACCCAAACCTAGATAACCATCCGCTATACATCACCCGTACCAACCATCACACCGTGGGGACTACTAAGTCGACCCTCCATCCGCTACACATCATCGAAGGCAGTCGCTGCAGACGACTTGCACATCGCCCTTATAAATTTTGTGGCATAGCCACCAGACATTATTTCGTGACATAAGTCACCACATTCAGATTACGTGACATGAGTCACCACATTCAGATATTGTGGTATAAACCACCAGATCACTTCCCCTTTTCATATAACCCATATGCCTCATGTCATACAAAATATGCAATATCATGCCATATCTCTTATTTCACATTCGTTACAATTTCACATGTGTGTCATATACAGTGTTCATAAACATTATTAACATAATAGTAGTAGTATGTTAACGTACCTGAATACTCTGTACCATTGAATGATACATTTAGCCATATTTTCATATTTCCATTAACACATACATAATAATAATACCATAGATCTATTAGGAATTAGTGTAGGGCTACACACCTGGTTACTATCGTATTCACTGAATCCCGAAAGTCTACCGAAATAGATTAAACTCTTCCCTAAAAATCAAAGTTAGAATCGGCCAATCACTAACACTTAAAATGGCCTTGGCCGAATATCAACACTCTCTTACCTTGCGGATCTAAATCCCGAAAATACTACTTGTCTTAGGAGATGTCGAAATCCCTGTATAGTCTATGTTAGATCCAATTCTAACATTTAACGAATCCAAAATAAATGACCTTCGGCCTAAGATCATATCCGCTTACCTTAGATCTCAAAATCCTGAAAGACCTTCCCTTGTAATCGGCTACAACCAAATCCCGAAATCCTCCTTCAAGGTTTCGGCCAATCAAATACATATGGTTAGTTTCTTGATTTCGACCAACCAAGAAAAGAAGAAAGAAAATTGAAAAAAAGAAATCCTTACCATCTTACTAACCCGATTCGGCTTGATAACAACCCTTGAGAATCAACGTTCTAGAAAAGAGTGAAAGAAAGAAATAAGGGTGAGGCTCATAAGAGGTTCGGCTATAACTTCATAAAAGAAGAAAAGCTCCTTCGGCTTTTGAAGATGATTGGATCGCGAGAAGATGGAGAAGAAAAGAACTAAGGTTTGAGAGGTTTTCGGTTTCTGGTCACAAAAGAAAAGAGAAAGGGAATGGAGCTTTTGGAAGAGAGAAAAATCACCAAAAGATGCCTATTACTACACTAAGTAAATTCGGCACCTAGCTCCTTGAATGACCGAATTTTGCCCCTAAAGTCCCATATTCGCCAACTCCTCTTCCCCTTATCGCCTTCCTTCTTTTTCTCCTATTTCTTCTCTTCTTTACCCATTTAAAATAATTTAAATAAAACAACAATTATCTCCTCCCTTTAGCCGAATTTTAAAAGGAATTTGACCACATCTAGTGCTCATCTCCTTAGTGTTTTAATGCCGTCCAACTCCCCTCTTAGCTTGACGCAAAAAGTAACTCAAAATTGCTCCCATTGCTGCTCGACCCTAGGCCCCCTTGTACTGCTTGTGGCGTCACTTACTAAAGCCTTAAGTGGCGCCTTCCTGCCACTTTACCAAGCTGATTTTTATGTCTCAATTCTCCTACAAATTCTCTTAAGGCCTATCAGGCTTAAACTCTCTTTGAAACTTAAAATCAAATAATTTCTAAGGCATTTTCCTACACTCTAAAGTTCTCATGATTCACAAAAACACATCAAAACACACATAGGCATACTAGCACATTCAATTTAGCAAAAATGCACAAGCCCTAAATCCCGGATATTACAGTATGCCATGGCCGTGCCCCTGCCGTGGAGGAGAGTAATTTCACTCAGAAAAGGATACTTAGGGGCAAAGAAACCTATTTCAAAAGCCTATATAAAGACCCTAAGTATAACCTAGAAGGGGGTGGTTAGCTAGGCCAAGGAGCCAAGCCGAAGAGGTCAAGATTTGTGGGAAACTCTCAAGGGATAGCCAGTTGATCCATCTCTAGAAGCCGAAGTTCTACTCAAGACGGAGGATCTCTCCTTCAATTCCTTCAGGGAGTTTTAGAGATTTCTTATGTTTTGTTTTATCTTTTCTTCTGAGATGTTTTTCTTTATTATTATGAACTAAACCCTTCAGATACCTGAAGGGGGATGAAACCTAGATGAATCTTGTTATCGTTTTCTGAACTATATGATAAATACTTGATTTGTTCTTAATTATGTGTGCTTAATTCCTGTGTTGATATTTCGCGGATATTAATTCAAGTGGAATGTGCTTAAGTGGTGGAGCAAAAGTCCCTGCTTAAGAGTAGATCTAGCATAATTAAGCGGATTTGATCGCGCGCCTAGAGATAGGGTGACGAGATTTTGCCAGATTAGGGTGAAACCTAATATGGGAGTCCATAGATCGATTTACTGCTATTCTAGGGGGTTATTAATGGGAAAGATATTTCAATTAATTAACCTAGGGTTAGACGTTATTCGCCTCGAAAGAGGGTTTAATATACGTTAGGGAATCTTACGGATCAAGTCAAGTGAATAAATCGTCTGGTTCAGTGTTAGATAACAAGTGAAGTCTAGGTGGATTCTTCCTAAGGGTATCGTTTTAATCAACTGAGTTTTTCCCAAGTATTTCCCCAATTCATTCTTTTTGTCTTTGCGTCTTTAGCTTAGTAATTAGTTAATTTAGATCAATAAACAACTTCATCTATTTTAGGCTAAATAATAGAAAGAAAGTTAGTATTAGTACTTTTAGTTCCTTTGGGTTCGACAATCCGGTCTTGCCTAAACTATACTACTGTTCGATAGGTGCACTTACCTCAATCGTTGTCAGAGTTACTTACCCAAGTTTGATCATTCATATTATAAATTTTAAAACTCGTAAGACATACGATCAAGTTTTTGGCGCCGTTGCCGGGGAACTAAAATATTAAGAAAGCTCTATTTTTATTACTTTAGCCATTATTTTTTTTATTTTCTGCAATTTACTTTTATTTTTAGTTTTAATTTTAAATTTTGCTAAATTTTCTTTCTTTCTTTTTCAGGTACCTCTAGTTTATGACTAGAAGGAACCCGAAAGGACCACTAGTATACGATAGTAATATTGAAGCTACCGCTCGTAGAAATCGCAGAGAAATTAGGCGAGCCCTAAATTATACGAAAGAAAAGCGAGAAGATAGATCCAATCCTACTGAAGGGATGGACGAGAATAATCCTCAACCACAGGATGTGGGAGAAAATAATGCTCCTCGTACAATGTTTGATTATGCTAAACCTCATTTAACAGGAGCAGAATCAAGTATTGTTAGGCCTGCTATAGTTGCTAATAATTTTGAATTAAAGCCTAACACTATACAAATGATTCAACAATTTGTTCAATTTGATGGTTTGCAGGACGAAGACCCAAATACTCATATAGCTAATTTCTTAGAGTTCTGTGATACCTTCAAAATAAATAGTGTTTCTGATGATGCCATACGTCTTCGGTTGTTTCCCTTTTCATTAAAAAATAAAGCCAAACAGTGGTTAAACTCGTTACCACGAGGATCAATCACTACATGGGATCAAATGACCAAAAATTTTTTATTACAATATTTCCCACCAGCCAAAACGGCTAAATTACGATAGATTTAGAAACTTTATACGACGCATGGGAGAGATACAAGGATCTCTTGAGAAGGTGTCCGCACCATGGTTTACCCTTGTGGCTCCAAGTCCAAACTTTCTATAACAGTGTAAACCCCTCAACGAGGCAACTAATTGATTCAGCCGCCGGTGGAACCCTGAATAATAGAACTCTTGAAGCAGCCTACGAGTTTATTGAAAAGATGTCACAGAATAACTATCAGTGGCAGGTTACAAGGACCAAACCAACAAAATCGGCAGGAGTTTTCAACATCGATGCAGTAACCATGCTATCAACACAGGTAGAGATGATGAAAAAAAGCTTGATAGTTTCTGTTCTTCGCAGGTACATCCAGTAATGCAGTGCGACACAAATGGAACCGTGGCGAATCCTGAGTACCCACCCTACCAACCGGGCACAGAGAGCGAACAGATGAACTATATAGGTAACAATTTAAGATCTAATAATAACCCATATAGTAATAATTATAACCCAGGTTGGAAGAACCACCCAAATTTTTCGTGGGGGGGTCAAGGAAATCAAGGAAATCAAAGACAACAACCTCCTCAAAATTTCCAAAATCAGCCCTATCCACAGGAGAAGAAGCCGAACCTTAAAGAGATGCTAACAAGATTCATGGCAGCTATAGAAAACCGTCTCCAAGACACTGAAACCACCCTTAAGACCCAACAAGCATCGATCAAAGGGATCGAGAGCCAAGTTAGGGAAGTCACTAAGTCAGTCGAGGAAGTTTCTAAGTCAGTTGGACAACTCGTGAAGCTGATGTCTGAACGATCGCAAGGGCGTCTACCAAGCAACACTGAAATTAATCCAAATGAGCAAATCCAAGCCATAACAGCTTAAGAAAGTGAACGATTAGACGAACCCAGTCCAATACAAGGAAATGAGGTAGAAAAAGGTATAGTTGACGTAACACAAGAAAAGCCAAAACCGGTAGTCAAGGAGTACCAACCTCGCATACCATATTCTGAAGCGTTAACGAGAGACGACACAGAGGAACAGTTCGGTAAGTTTCTTAAACTTCTAAAGAAATTACATATTAACTTACCGCTACTTGAAGCTCTTTCATAGATGCCAGATTCGAGGAAATTTTTAAGACATCTCTTGACGAACAAGCGTAAGTCAGACGAGGATCCACATGTGGAATTAAACGCAATATGCTCAGCAATGTTACAGAATAGACTACCACAAAAGCTAAAAGATCCAGGGAGTTTTACAATCCCATGTTTAATTGGTAGACTAACTGTTGATAATGCATTAGCTGATTTAGGGGCAAGCATAAATGTCATGCCTTATAAAATGTTTAAACAATTAGGTCTAGGGAAACCCAAACAAACTAGGATGAGCATTCAATTAACTGATAAAATTGTTAGAATTCCTAGGGGTATTATCGAATATGTTCTTGTAAAAATCGAAAAATTCATTTTCCCAGTAGATTTTGTTGTCTTAGACATGGATGAGGATAATTCGATTCCCTTAATTTTAGGAAGACCCTTTTTAGCAACTGCCAGGACTAAAATTGATGTTGATGCAGGAGAACTCATACTTCGTGTAGGAAATGCGATGGTCACCCTCAAGGCTCTCGACTCGACCAGAACATCGAGTAATCAAGGTGAGAACGTAAACTCTATTGATAACCATTCGGTTAACCCTTATTTTCAGGAAGCACCACAAAAGAATACAATTGAACCCGATCATAAACCCCATGCCAACAAAGAAGTAGTTCATGAAGATCGAAGGATTCAGATCGATGATATAGATGAGTGGAAGACACATTTCAAGGAAAAATTAGGGATACACGACGAAGAACTGAAACCACACAAGGTAAAACCGAAGGAGCCCCCAGAAGAGCTCATAGGAACAACAACCCACTTCAAAATAGGGGACCAGTGCATCATTAGATAAGGCGGATCCTCAAATATCTCATCCTAACCTAACACAAACAAAGAAATACCTTTTAGGGTAACGAGTGTTTTTCCATACGGAACAGTCGAGGTAAGTAATCCTATTTTTGGTACCTTTACTATAAACACATCTGGACTTAAATTTTTTCACGAGGATAAAACTGATAGCATGAGGAAGGACTTTCAACTCCTCAAACCACCCTGACAATGCAAAACGAGAGGAGAGTCTAGCTTAAGACTTTAAACGAGCGCTTCTCGGGAGGCAACCCGAGCACTAACCCCATTAACTTTTACATTTTTATTTTTTTCTTATTTTAATTTACCCTTTCTTTATAGTATCTAGCTTTAAACTAACTGAAAGTGCAGATTTCTCGGCCACACGGCCTTGCACACGGTCGTGGCCGTAGCCGTGTGGATGCCCCGGATCATCAGACTGACATGGCAGAGGTGGTACGAGTCAGAGAGAATCAAATCTTCGAGTCACGGACTCCAACCACCGCCCCACAGACACCGATAGAATGCCACGGCCGTGCGACGCGGCCGTGGACAACACTGACTTCTCACCAACGGGCGTGGCAATTAGTAAAACGGGCGTGGGAGAACCAACACGCCTAGACACATGGCCGTGCGAGGCGGCCATGTGAATCGAAATGCCTAAGGCGCACGGGCGTGGGGTTGTACCAGTTTCTTAGTGTCAGGTTCTAAAGGCTACTTGGGAATCACGCCACCTTGACCACCGCCAGCACCACCACAGCCGTAGAAATCACACCCACCTCGCGAACCATCTACCAATAAGGATTCTCAAGCCCCTTTATCTTTTAGCATTAGTTTAATTGAATCTCTATTTTCTTTCTCTTTACCTTTATTATCTTTAATTATATATTTAGTTTATTTTAAATTTGTCTTAATAAATCCTGGCTAATCCTCCACGAGTTTCCCAATTTCTTCATCTAGCGCAAAACTCGCGGGCAACCACCACATCCAGAACAAACCCTCCAACTTATCTCCAACACGAGGATGTCATCCATAATTCAGGGAGTTTCACTTCTCTCCATAACTTATGATTTGATTACTATGATATTATCTATCTTTGTACATTGAGGGCAATGTACATCTTAAGTGTGGGGGGTGAATCTTAAGGACTCCAAACTTTTTTCATTATTCTCAAATCCCTGAATTTAGTCTTGTCTTAAAGTAATATCCTCATATCACTAATTAAGATGAAATTTCTGATGATTTATGATTTTTATTGATATGTTTTAGATTAAGTCATTGATAATTGTGCATCGATAATTAAATTCTAAGATTACTAGAGAATCAAGCACGATAAGTCTATTTTTTAGAATTAAAATTTGCTAGGTTGTTGAACTGAATTTAAATATTACCTTGAAGTTTGAAATTTTACGAGGTTGACATCAAAATACCCATAATTTTTGTGAGATTTTGAGTCTTATAGAGCATAAATTCTTTTCTTGCTCACTTTATTGATTATGAGTGTGTCAACATTGATTTGTTATTCTAGAACTTGCATTGATTATACATGTCGAGACCACACTTTTTGATTTGATATACAGAGATGATAAAGGCACCTAGGATTTAACCCACTTACTCCACTAAAAGCCTACCTTCATAATTAACCCCTAGTGAACCCCGTTTAATCCTAACAACCCATTTATTGACTCACCCACTAATATTAACCCAAAACCCTTTGTAATTGTTATCACCATTCTTTTTAACTACCCCTATATCAAGATTTGATCTGATTAGTTGCCTAATTATGATTTTTATTTCAGTAACTTATCCTTTATTATGTATTTATTATGTATTTATGATGTAAAAAAAACAACACGAAGTATATTCATTATTAGTTATATGATTAAATGAGCTTATACGTTTAAATTCCACACATTGAAGAAGAAGCTCGTATTATTAGTATTATTAGTTTTCAATTGATGTAATTACTTATTATTAGTTCACTAGTTCTAGTTAGGTAATTTGTCAACTCAATCTCGATTCTAACCTTCTAATTCAGCCTCTATCCACACCTTAACCCTAGCCCCGTTACAACCCTAATAAAGACCTTTTGATTTGTACATCATCTCATACTACAGTGGTGGAGATTTGATTTTCAGGCAAGCCTATAGGATTAACTTTTCAGGTTCGACTTTTGAGCGCTTTTTCCTGAACCTTAAACACTTTGAGTGATTTGAGTGAATCTTTTGTGAGGATGTCAATCCTTGTCGGTTTTGAATTAAAGGTAATTATTTAGATAAGGGGAGACGCCTATATTTTCGAGCTACAAATCTATGACTTAGATTGTTTGAATCCTTAAGACTCTTTGAGTTGAATTATCCATGTATAAATTATCTATGAATTATGATGAAACATTGTTGATAGGAATTGTGAATTAAAGAAAGTTCGTTTTAATTGTAAGTTGAGAATTTTGCTTGAGGACAAGCAAAAGCTTAAGTGTGGGGGTATTTGATAAACCGAAATAGTAACATATTTTAATCCCATATTTAGCATACTTTTGGATGATTTATCCCTTGATTTATGTAAAAAGGTGCTCTTAATCCTTTCTTTTCATGTCTTATACTCAGGAAAGCACCCAAGAATAAAAAGAACGAGAAACGGGCTCAAAACGAACCAAAACGGGCCAAAGAAGAAATCGACACGGCCTGGACTAAAGCCCACATGGTCGTGCCTCCTCAATATACTAGAACACGACCTGAAGTCGATCTACACGGCCGTGCCTCATTAACAGAGTCCAACACAGCCACGCTACGATTCACACGGGCGTGTGCCATGGCCGTGCCCCTGCCGTGGAGGAGAGTAATTTCACTCGGAAAATGATAGTTAGGGGCAAAGAAACCTATTTCAAAAGCCTATATAAAGACCCTAAGTATAACCTAGAAGGGGGCGGTTAGCTATGCCAAGGAGCCAAGCCGAAGAGGTCAAGATTTGTGGGAAACTCTCAAGGGATAGCCAGTTGATCCATCTCTAGAAGCCGGAATTCTACTCAAGACGGAGGATCTCTCCTTCAATTTCTTCAGGGAGTTTTAGGGATTTCTTATGTTTTGTTTTATCTTTTCTTCTAAGATGTTTTTCTTTATTATTATGAACTAAACCCTTCAGATACCTGAAGGGGATGAAACCTAGATGAATCTTGTTATTGTTTTCTGAACTATATGATAAATACTTGATTTGTTCTTAATTATGTGTGCTTAATTCTTGTGTTGATATTTCGCAGATATTAATTCAAGTTGAATGTGCTTAGGTGGTGGAGCAAAAGTCCCTACTTAAGAGTAGATCTAGCATAATTAAGCGGAGTTGATCACGCGCCTAGAGATAGGGTGACGAGATTTTGCCGGATTAGGGTGAAACCTAATATGGGAGTCCATAGATCGATTTACTGCTATTCTAGGGGGTTATTAATGGGAAAGAGATTTCGATTAATTAACCTAGGGTTAGACTTTATTCGCCTCGAGAGAGGGTGTAATATACGTTAGGGAATCTTACGGATCAAGTCAAGTGAATAAATCGTCTGGTTCAGTGTTAGATAACAAGTGAAGTCTAGGTGGATTCTTCCTAAGGGTATCGTTTTAATCAACTGAGTTTTTCCCAAGTATTTCCCCAATTCATTCTTTTTGTCTTTGCGTCTTTAGCTTAGTAATTAGTTAATTTAGATCAATAAACAACTTCATCTATTTTAGGCTAAATAATAGAAAGAAAGTTAGTATTAGTACTTTTAGTTCCTTTGGGTTCGACAATCCGGTCTTGCCTAAACTATACTACTGTTCGATAGGTGCACTTACCTCAATCATTGTCAGAGTTACTTACCCAGGTTCGATCATTTATATTATAAATTTTAAAACTCGTAAGACATACGATCAGCAAGATATGATTATATGAATGTTCATGGTGTAGCCTTTGATAATGTGTAAATCTAACGGGTAGATCACGATACATGAACTTATGTGTAGGTCCATGAGGAATAAACCCATGACACCTTTTGTGAAAGTCCGCCGGGATAGTAAACTCGTGATTATGTATAATGCCTTGGTGGTGTATTCTGTTTGGCCCTTGTGACATACTCTGTTAAGTCTGTCTGGCAGAATATGATTGTTCGCCCTTATTGTAACTTTTGGATAAATTCTGATTACTTTATACTACTATGATAAGGTTATGATACGTCTAGAGTTAAGGAAGTTGAGTAAGATTTGTGATGTAATTGAATAAGTCTTAAGTGAATTTCTTGAAAAGAAGTGTGTATCTGTATGTTCAAAAAGGATATCTGCCATGATAACCAGTTGGTTTGGAATTTGAGCTGTTTGTAGTTTTGAATGAGATAAGTATCCCTTAGTCTAAGTTTGTCTGTACCATGTAGGGTCAAAACTGGGTTATCTAGTATCAGCCATATCTGAACAGTATCATGTATTCTTCTGAAATCTTATGGAATCTAGGTCATTGTATTCTTGAGTATCTGGGGTTCTGAAATAAAATGGTGTGGAATTCATTTGGATGGTCTATATAATTCATTATCAATGTGATCTTGTAGGGTATCAAACGAGAATATGATTTGACTAGTAAATTGATAATATTTAAATTTGAGTAAGTATCCGCCAAATGTGTATGTATCTGCCAATGAACAATATCTATGATCAACCATTCTGAAATCAGTATATGTTTGAAGAGATGGTCTGCATGTAACGGGCTCTTGAAGAGATTATTTGAAAAGTACCTTTGTGGTTCTAAGAAAAAAAAGAGATTAAGGTAATGTCTAGAAGGATCTTAAGTTAGTCAGGTAGTTAAGAGAGAATTGGTACGATTAAGAGTATAGCAATTGGCGTGCAATTGTAAGCCTAAACTGTGATAGTATTCGCCCAAACAGAAGTAAGTGGTTAAGAAGGGTAGCTGGCGCACAAAAGTTCTTCAAATATTATAAAAGAATTCGTCAAGGTATTCTGTATTAACTCTCACTAAGTCCTCCTGAACTTACAATGTTTATTATTGTTTCAGGTGATGTAGTGAGAGAATGCGCTAAGAGGGACTACGCCAGGAGTACGCCAAAGTAGCGGCAAAGTGGGCTATTATGCATATAGTGGAAAAGTGGCGTATTATAGTATCATACTCTAATAGTCAGACATTAGTAAATGTTCGTATTGTAATGAGTTGTAATTGGTCTGATGTAATATTTTATTCTTAAAATACTTTCCTTAGATTTTTTTTTTTTTTTTGATATTAAGTTTATAAATGAAATGATAACAAAAAAAAATTTAAGTAATGAGTTTTAGTCAACTGTTTGAATTTTTTTTTAAAATATTATGTGTAGTAACATTCAAAATTCGAATCCCCGGTGAATCTGGTTGGGTTGAGTGCATTACGAATGCTTTCAAAACATTTGGGAAAATCCCATTGCAAAAGCTAATGTGAAAATGGAAATAACCCTTATTTTCTTGGTAAATTACATCAGCCTTCATCCAACTATTAATATATATTATTAGTTATTTAATTGTAAAAAGTTTTTATTGTAGTAGTGGATGAACAACTGTGAAGAGCCATAGATTTTGTTTTCTAAGGATAAGCTTCGATGACGGATTGAACTGCACGTATGGGTTTAACATTGAATCGTGTAAAACCAGATTGTCGAAGAACATAGCTCCATTCCTTTAAGGTCCTCTCTTTCCCTTTACCAATATGAGTCATCATCACCATGTCTAGCATCAACCCTACGGCACCTAGCTCGTCGCCTTCTTTATCTTCTTCAAGAACTGCTTCAACGATTATAACCTTCCCTTTATCTTCTGGAATGGCTTTTCGACATTTTTTTAGGATTTTAATGCATTCCTCGTCGGCCCAGTCATGCAATACCCACTGCAATTTGCAATGTATGGATTAATCTTATAAGACCATATAATGAAGGGAAAGAAAGTACTAACCATGAAAAACGCTGCGTCGGCGTTTGGGATAGACATGAACATGTCTCCTCCTACGTTTTCAATGCTATCGAATTTTGGTGCAACGGCGACGACATGAGGGAGATCAAAGTTGATGCCTCGAATCCATGGGAATGCCTTGACTATAAGACTCAAAGCAGTCCCGTTACCACCACCGACATCGACCAGGCTTTCGACTCCGTCGAACACTTCGGGACATCCTTCAATTGTCGCCTGCACCGTCAGTCTAGCATCGCAACCCATGGCGTTGTTAAAGAGTTCGCTAAAGTCGGGGTTCGCCTCGGCGTAGCTCCATAGATCTTTCCCATTTGCTACTTCAAATGGTGAGATATTATTGCCGGTTTCAAGGACTCGAGCACTAAGACTATGCCATGGTGCTAACCAAGTAGGGCTGGACGCGAGCAATATGAAAGCAGCCATGGATTTTTCTCCACCTTTTATCAAACGACGAGACAATGGCGTCGATGAGAAGCCTACAGTGTGTTGGTTGATGGGTTCCTGTTTGAATATTCGGTCGTGGACCATGAACCTCATAATGCGATGAAGACGCGACGGTTCGCATCGGAGGGCAGTGGCTAGCTCGGATAGTGGCATAGGGCTTCCATAGTTTTCAATAACATCGGCAATCCCAAGCTCAATGGCACATTTAACGGCAGCTATTTTAGCATATCCGAACACATAATTCCAAATCTTTATTTCAGCTCTAGCTTCTTCCTTTATTGTCACTTCCATATCTCCCATCTCAACTTTCTTTTTAATTTTTTTTATTTGAGAACTTTTGGTAACTCTATGCCCAAATCTTGACTATGAAGCTACGATTTATAGAAGCAAAGGTATTGGTTTGAACTACGTCACAGTTCTTGAATTTGAAAATATCTTGTCAAATATGCTCCTACCCACAAAAAATTATTAGATTAATTTGGTAAAAAAATTACAGTCCAATTATTTCAGGTGTACCAAATAGTATATGTAACTTAGATTTTGGTTAACTTTTACCATAATCTTTATATTTTTTGAATTGATTGATTTTTGTCACATTCTAAAAGTTGAGCTAGAAAATTGGATTAGTGGACCAAGAATTGACATGCTATGACTTTTAATTAAAATTTTGTAAAATTATGATAAAAATGAATTATTGGCTTAATGGTTAAGAGAAAATAAGAAGAGGGACTAATTGGCTTAGAGACCTGAGTTTGAGCCCCTTCTCTTACAAATTATGATAAGAATGAGCTATTGACTTAATAATTAAGAGAAAATAAAGAGAGGGTAATTGTCACATCCCAAAAATTTGGTTAATAGAGATTGGGTTAGTGAAATCAAGAGTAGTTACGTCTTGGTTTTGAGTTAAGATTGTAAAAATTTTATCAAGTAATTTGATTTGGTTTAGTGGTTAAATATGTTAGTTTTGTATGAGAAGTTTTGGGTTCAAATATTTTCTTTTATATTTTTACAAAATTTTGGTCTAAACCCCCAATTTTGAGAATCTGAGTTAAATACTAATTTGTTTTTCTTTTCCTTTTTTTTTTGTGACATTAAGAGATAATTTTAAAAGGATGAAAAACAATGAAAATTATTATGTTGGATTTTTTAGTGCTTTGTTTTTATATATATTTTTAATCAAATTTAGTTAATGAATTTAATTTTTAGCTTTTTAGGTGAAAAGATCACAAAGAACAACAAAACTAGAAACAAAAATTTAAATTACACAATGTGTAAATGTTGAGGATTATATTTTTTTCAGAATTAATACTAATTTTAAAGAATATATAAATATTAGAAATTAAAATTACTATTATATCAATTTTAAAAACTGTCACCGTTAATCTACTAATAACCAAAAATAACAAAATTAAATAATTAAATAAGTATTTTATAACCTTTCCTTTCCATAATCAAACAAATCGAACACTGTGGAATCAAACAAATTCATCCACAATCAAACAAATCGTACACTGTGGAAACAAACAGATTCAGAAAATTGTGTGGTATAAATGACTATAGCGGTCTAACTAAAAATAAGATTTTAAGAAAATTGAAAATAATAATAATTTTTGAAAAATCAAAATACAATTATAACAACATAAGTCGTATTTTAACGGAGCATATTATGAACTCAAATTTTTTGGAGCATATATATTCGAGTAATTATAAAATTGAAATAAAACCAATATAAATTACAAATAGATTAAGAACTAGAATAATTTGAACTAAAATTCACATATGATAATTGCACATAATAAGAATCAAGCTTTGGTACACGGGGCCTAAGACCTCGACCTTTACCAATAATGTTGTTTTTAACTATTACTATATATTTATATAAATTTTAATATCTATATTATTATTTAAGTTTTTGACCGAATTGGTATGATTAATCAATTCGATGCCAATTCAGTTATGGAAATTACAGAAATGTCATTCTATATTTAAAATAAGTTATATTATTTGAGGTGCTTTAGTCTTTTTATTTTAACAAAAACCAATGCAAATTAGTAAAACCCTGATGGGCTCGAAACTAACTAATATTTCGACAAAGGCAAGCGCACTTATCGAACAGTAGTATAGCTTTGATGAGTCCGGAATATCGTATCCTCAAGGACTAAAATTACTAGTAATAACTATCTTTTTATTATTTAACCTAATAATTAAGGAGATTTATTTTAATCTAAAATTTAACTAACTAATTAACTATGAACGCGACAGAGAGTAAAGAGAGTAATCAAATAAACCAATGAATAAAGACAATACCCGATGAAGAATCCACCTAGACTTCACTTATTATTCTGACTCTGAATTAAACGATTTATTCACTTGCCTTGATCCGTAGAAATCTCTAAATTATGTTAATATCTCTTTCGAGACTAAGAACAACAGACTCTAGGTTGATTAATTGAAATTTCTTTCTAATTAAAACCCCTATCATCGCATTAACTCGATCTATGGATTCCCTTATTAGATTTGACTCTAATCCGACAGATTTATGTCATCCTATTTCTAGGGTTGCAATCAACTCCGCTTAATTATGCTAGATCTTTTCTTAAACAGAGACTTTTGCTCCACTGAATAAGCACATCAAACTTGAATTAATATCCTGAAAGTATTAAAGAAATGGTTAAGAACACATAATTAAGAACAAGAACAAGTATTTATCATGTAATTCAGATAATTTAAATAATAAGATTCATCTAGGTTTCATCCGCCCTAGGTATTTAGGGAGTTTAGTTCATAACGTGGAAGGAAAACATCTTAGAATTAAGAAAATAACAAGACATAAAGAACCCAAAAACTTCTAAAGAACTTGATGGAAATCTTCAATCTTGGAGTGAATCCGCTTCCGAGATGATTCCGACAGCTTCCTTTGAGTAATTTCTTCGATCTACTCTGCGTGCTCCTTTTAGGTCCTCTAGTGTGTATTTATAGACTTTAGAATGCTCAAAAACCCTAAAAATTGGGTTTTTCCGCGTAACAGGGAAGCAGGGTGCGAAATCGACACGGGATGGCACATGGGCGTGTGGCCAGCTTGTATGGCTCACATGGGCGTGTGCCCAGCCCGTGTGGATCCTGAAAACTTCGATTTTGGCCCCTTTTTCGCTCCTTTTGCTCCCAAATGCTCTCCCAAGTATAGAAACATGAATTTAAGGGATTAGGAGCATCAAATTCACTAATTCTCATCATAAATCATCCAAAAATATGCCAAGTATAGAATTAAAATATGTTACATTTATGGTTTATCAAACCCACACCAATTAAATTAGTAAAACCTTGAAATTACCACTAAACCAAAACTTCAGTTAATTTTTTTTATATGTTTTATTTTAATATGCGCAATTCATTACCTTCATCAGTTATATATTGTAGATTTGTAGTGCATTTAATATTGGTAATTTGATGTATTTGTGTATTTAAATATATTTTTGGTCATTCAGTTATGAAAAATTATGAAATGATCATTCAATTATTAGTTTTTTTTTTATCACCTAACTATGACAAGTTACTTAACTATTCAATTTTGTCTTTTATTTTTGTCACTAGCTAGCTAACATGGTAGCTTTTAAAATTGGCACAATAACAACTTTAACACTTATATATATATATATATATATATATATATATATATTTAGTCTTGATTCCAAAAAACTATCCTTCAACATTTACACATGGTGTAACTTGATCTTTCTTTTTTTTTTTGTAGCTTTGCTTTTCATTTTGGATTTTTGGGTGTTTTTTTTTTGTATATTTTAAATCAAATTTAGCTAATAAATTTGATTTTTAGCTTTTAGGTGAAAAGATCTTAAAGAACAACAAAACTAAAAAAAAAATCAAATTACACAATGTGTAAATGTTGAGGGATAGGTTTTTTAGAATCAAAACTAATTTGACGCAATATATAAATGTTAAAGGTTAAAGTTGCTATTATGCCAATTTTAAAAACTACAATGGCTAGCCTAGTGGTTGACTAAAAACGGAAAAATTAAATAATTGAGTGGTTTATAAATTTTCATAATTAAGTGATAAAAATAAAATTTACTAATAATTAATTTACTATTAATATATATATTTTTCATTTTGATAAGCAAACAAATCGTGCACATAAATGTTCAATATAATTGGTGCGGTGTACATGGGCTGAGCTCGACTCAACTAAAAATTTATGCCCGTTTGCTAGGTCTGGGTTCGGGCCGAAAAATGAAAAAAAAAATTAACATGTCCTAACACATAATTCCGAATCCATTTCAGCTCTAGCTGCTTCTTCCTTTGTTGTCACTTCCATATCTCCCATCTCAACCTTTTTTTTATTAAATTTTTTATTTGAGAACTTTTGGTAACTCTATGCCCAAATCTTGACTATGAAGCTGCGATTTATAGAAACAAAGGTATTGGTTTGAACTAGGTCACAGTTCTTGAATTTGAAAATATCTTGTCAAATATGCTCCTAGCCACACAAAAATTATTAGATTAATTTGGTAAAAAATTACAGTGCAATTATTTGAGGTAACTTAGATTTTAGTTAACTTTTACCATAACTTACTTCAACAATAATTTATGAATTTAATCTTTATACTTTTTGAATTGATTAATTTCTGGCACATTCTAAAAATTGAGCTAAAAAAATTGAATTAGTGGACCAAGAATTGATCTGCCATGACTTTTAATTAATTTTTTATAAAATTATGATAAAAATAAATTATTGGCTTAATGGTAAAGAGAAAATAAGAAGACAATCTAATTGGCTTAGAGACCGTAGTTCGAATAAAAATCAAAATTATCTTTAATAATTTTCGAAAGAAATATATAATAATGTTTGAATTCCTTATGGTTCGTGGGATATTCTCACATTTTTCATGCCTTTCACTTTTGCTGCCGACTACTTTGTTTATGTGGTAGTGGGTGTATGTGTGTGATAGTGGGATTGATGGGTTTTTTTTGTGGGAAGCATTCAATGAAAAGCAGGGATACATTTCCCCACCACCCAATGGACGCGAGCAGTATTAAAGCAACCATGGGTTTGTCTCCACCTTTTATCAAACGACGAGACAATGGCGTCGATGAGAAGCCTACAGTGTGTTGGTTGATGGGTTCCTGTTTGAATATTCGGTAGTGGACCATGAACCTCATAATGCGATGAAGACGCGACGGTTCGCATCGGAGGGCAATGGCTAGCTCGGATAGAGGCATAGCTTCCATAGTTTTCAATAACATCGGCAATCCCAAGCTCAATGGCACAATTAACGACAGCTATTTTAGCATATCCGAACATATAATTCCAAATATCTACTTCAGCCCGAGCTTCTTCTTCTTCGATTCCTCTCACTTCCATGAATTTTTTTCTCTCTTCGAAAACTTGGTAACTTTTAGAAATCAAACCGACTTTTAAAGTCTGCTAAGCATGCAGATAAGGTGGCAAAAAAACTGGCTTGCAAGGTGGATAACAAGCTGTCAAAAGAATTGGTCTGCAACTTGGCTTAGTACCGTGGCAATTTGTTAACAATTACATGATGAGTTGGCTAGGAATGACATAGAGCATTGTCCATAATAATGGATAAGTAACATCTGGATTTCATGAAGCTTAAAGGGATAAGAATGGACCGTGGCGGCAACACTACAAGTCGGTTAAACAATGTTATAAATATGGTTCATAGGTTAGTATAATATAAGCTGAAACGTGAGTGAGTGTTGAGAGAAAAAGAAAGAACTAGTATAGTGAAAGGAGAAGTTTGTATTATTATTTCAGCTAGTAATTTTCATGACGCTTCCAACAGCAACTATATTAGCAACTCTTGAGGATGAAAAGTTTTGTTGAAGCCCCCGTTTTATAGGAGCAAAGGGTTTGCTTATTTAGGGGTTAAAAGAAAGAAAAAATAGTAATTACGAATGCTTTTTCATTCTAGGGTTAAAATAAATATAAAACAATTTAGGGGTTAAAATATCACTACTATTAGAATTGTTTGAATTGGATCGGTTGATCAAGATTATTTGAATCTGAACGTTTGGTTGAACCGGTTAAACTATAAATTATTTAGGGTATTAGTCTAAAAAAAAATCAAATTAATTAACTCAAGAATAAGTACGAATTGATTGATTTTTTTAAATAAATTTTTAATGATTTAATTAATCGAGATGCACGAATTAGTCTGGTCAATGAACCAACAATTTAGTTGATTCGACCATCAGTTCAATAATGAAAACCTTAATTATTATGGTGGTTAAAATTAATTTGATTTTGTACAACTGTAATTTAAATTTTTCATAAATTATATCGATTATAAATAATTAGTGATTCAATGACATTGAATAAAAATCAAAATTATACTTTATTAGAATCATAAAATATTAAAGTTTCAAATATAATATTTTCAATTTGATTAAAAAAAGTTAAAAAGATGAAGGGTCAAAGAAGAAAAAGACATTTTTAAAGTCAATGATGGATATTTATAACAAAGATGATCGTCCTTTGGCCCAAGGGCGACACTAAGAGGGTTGACAGTCGCCTTAGGTCATGATACATGATCCATACTACTCTTGTAATGGTTGGCTACTTATTGATAAGCCATAAAAGTAACATATTTTATTCCCATTCTTGATGTGTTTTTGGATGATTTATTATATGATTTAGTGAATTCGATGCTCTTAATCCTTTAATTTCATGTTTCTATACTTAGGAGAGCAAAAGGAGCAGAAAACGGGCCAAAATCGGACAAAACGAGCTACTTTCAAGATCCGCACGGCCTGGCCATTACCACACGGGCTGAGCACACGCCCATGTGAGCCACACGGGCTGGCCACACGCCCATGTGCCAGCCCGTGTCAATTTCGAACCCTGTTTACACGAAAAAAGCCAATTTTTAGGGTTTTTGAGCATTCTAAAGTTTATAAATACACACTAGAAGAGGACCTAAGAAAACACACAGAGCTGAACGAAGAAAAGACTCGAAGAACGCCAACAGATTTAACTCAGAAGCAGGATCTCCTTCAAGACTGAAGATTTCCATTCAATTTCTCTCGAAGTTTTTGGGTTTCTTTATGTTTTGTTGTTTTCCTAATTTTGAGATGTTTTCCTTCCAAAGTATGAACTAAATTCCCTAGATGCCTAAGGAGGATGAAACCTAAGATGGATCTTATTATTTGATTTTTTCTGAATTACATGTTTGTTCTTGATCACAATTATGTATTATTATTTCATGTTTTAATGTTTTCAAGATATTAATTCATGATTGATGTGCTTATTCAATGGAGCAAAAGTCCATGTTTAAGAGTAGATCTGGCATAATTGAGTGGAGTTGTATGCAATCCTAGAAATAGGACGACATAAATCTACTGGATTAGAGTCAAATCTAATAGGGGAGTCCATAGATCGAGTTAATGCGACAATAGGGGTTTTAATTAGAAAGAAATTTCAATTAATCAACCTAGAGTCAATTATTTTTACTCTCGAAAGAGATATTAATATAATTTAGGGATTTCTACGGATCAATGCAAGTGAATAAATTATTTAGTTCAGATTCAGAATAATAAGTGAAGTCTAGGTGGATTCTTTCCTGGATATTGTCTTTATCATTGGTTTATTCGATTATTTTCTTACTTTATTCTCTGTTGCATCCTTAGTAATTAGTTAAATTTTAGATTAAAAACAACCCTTCAATTTAAAGGCTAGATAATAAAAAGATAGTAAGTACTAGTACTTTTAGTCCTCGTGGATACGATATCCCGACTCACCATAGCTATACTACTGTTCGATAGGTGCGCTTGCCTTTATCATGATTTTAGTTTAGTTAGTGTTAGTGAATCACATCATCAAGTTTTTGGCGCCGTTGCCGGAGACTAAGATATTAGGAACATTTAATTTTTATTACTTTAGCCATTTTTATTTTATTTGCATTTTATTTTTGTTTACTAACTTTTATTTTTGTTTGCTTCTGGCAAGTTCCTTTAGTATATGACTAGAAGAAACCCGTCAGGACCTCTTGTCTTTGACAGTGAGATCGAAAGTACAGCTTGCAGAAACCGTAGAGAAGCGAGGTAGAGTCGACAGAGTACAACAGAAGATCAAGAGGAAGTTATTGTTATTATTGAGGAGATGGCTGAAAATCAGAATAATCAGCTACCTCCTGTGGTTGCCGCAAGTCCTGCTCCTAGTACTATGTACGATTATGCCAAGCCCAATTTAATCAATAATCGAGTATTGTTAGACTCGTTATTGCTGCGCAAATAATTTTAAATGAAACCTAACACTATTCAAATGATTCAATAGTTTGTTCAGCTTGATGGTTTGCAGGACGAAGACCCAAATACTCATTTGGCTAATTTCTTAGAATTCTGTGACACTTTTAAGATAAATGGCGTTTCTGACGATGCCATTCGCCTTCGGTTGTTTCCCTTCTCGTTGAGGAACAAGGCTAAGCAGTGGTTGAACTCTTTACCTCGAGGTTTTATCATTACATGGGAGCAAATGATCGAGAAATTTTTGTTAAAGTATTTTCCACCGGCTAAGACAGCCAAGCTGAGGAATGATATCTCTTCCTTCGTGCAGATGGATTTAGAGACTCTATACAATGCATGTGAGAGGTATAAGGATTTATTGAGAATGTGCCCTCACTATGGGTTACCTCTATGGCTACAGGATCAAACTTTCTACAACGGTTTGAACCCTTCAACTAGGCAATTGATCGATGCAGCCGCCGGTGGGACTCTGAATAACAAAACACCTGAAGTAGCTTATGAGCTTATAGAGGAGATGTCACTGAATAATTATCAGTGGTAAGTCATGAGAACAAAGCCGATGAAAGCAGCCGATATTTTTAACGTTGATGCGGTTACCTTATTATCAAATCAGGTAGAACTTTTGAGTAAAAAGATTGATGGTTTATATGGTTCTACGCAGGTACATCTGGTGATGCAGTGTGATACAAATGGAGGAGGGATGAACAATCCAGAATGCCTGTCCTACAACCCTAGCACAGAGAACGAACAAGTCAACTATATGGGTAATAATTCTAGACCTTAGAATAATCCTTATAGTAGCACTTATAATGCAGGTTGGAGGAACCATCCCAATTTCTCGTGGGGTGGTCAAGGAAATCAAAGAAAATAACCCCCTCCAGGCTTCCAACAACAACCTTACCCTCAAGAGAAGAAGCCGAACCTTGAGGAGATGTTGATGAAATTTATTTCGATGTCAGAAACCCATTTCCAAAACACCGAAACAGCACTAAAAAATTAACAAGCTTCGATTTAAGGGCTTGAGAACCAAATCGGTCAATTGACAAAGATGATTTCAGAACGACCATAAGGTAGCTTGCCAAGCAACACTGAAACTAACCCAATGGAGCAACTTCATGCCATTACTGTTCGAACTGAAGAAGGGTTAGCTGAATCTGAATCTGAACCGAGGTAAGAAACTGTGGTAAGTCAAGGTAAGGTTGAGGTAAGCCACAGTAAACAAAAACTGATAAGTGAGGAGTATAAACCTTGTGTACCATATCCCAACACGACAAGGAAAGACCACACAAATGAATAATTCGGTAAATTAAATTCCTTAAACTTTTGAAAAAAATTACATATTAACTTATTGTTTATTGAAGCTCTTTCGTAGATGCCTAATTCAGCAAAATTTTTAGAGGAGCTTTTGGCAAACAAACAGAAGTTGGATGATTTGTCGCACGTGGAGCTAAATGCAGTTTGCTCAGCTATCTTACAGAATAAACTACCTCATAAGTTGAAAGATCCAGGGAGTTTTACTATTCCTTGTTTAATTAGTAGTTTAAATGTTAATAATGCTTTGGCTGATTTAGGGGCGAATATTAATGTCATGCTCTATAAAATTTTTAAACAACTAGGTCTTGGGAAACCCAAACAAACTAGGATGAACATTCAATTGGCAGATAAAACTATTAGATTTCCTAGGGGTATTGTTGAAGATGTACTTGTGAAAATTGATAAATTCATATTCCCAGTTGATTTTGTTGTTTTAGACATGGATGAGGACAGTGACGTACCCTTAATTCTAGGTCGGCCCTTTTTAGCAACAGCTAGAACCATTATTGATGTTGGTACAGGTGAATTGATACTTCGTGTAGGTGATGACACAATTAAACTCCAAGCTCGTGATTCTGTTAGGATATCTAGTGGTCGAGATGATTATACGAGTTCTGTTACTGTTAATAACCTTATGGCTCAACATTCTTTGCAGAAAACACCTAGAAAAAACGTGATAGAGCCGCAGTCCAGTCTGTATGACAAAAATAGAACAACTCATGAAGAACGAAGGCTACAAATCGATGAACTAGATGAATGGCGGTCACATGTCAAGGAGAAACTGAGAATACACAATGAAAAATCGAAGCAACTCCATGAAAAGCTTAAGGATAGGACGAATCAATTTAAGGTTGGAGATTAGGTGTTATTAAATGAAACCGACCCTCGAGTAACCACTTCAGAGCTTAACGCAAATGGAGTGACTCCTTTTAGGGTACTCAATGTCTTCCCATACGGTACAGTCGAAGTAACTCATTCTGAATTCGGGACTTTTAAGGTAAATATTACTCGACTCAAAAATTATTTTAATAAAAGAATTGACAACGAGATCTCGACTCCGCGAACCACCGTGGCTATAGGAATAAGAGGTAAGTCAAGCTTAGACTTTAAATAAGCACTTCTCGGGAGGCAACCCGAGTGCTAACATTGATAATTTCTTAATTTTATCTCATAATATTTTTAAAATTAATTTTTTTTAAAAATTGGTTTTTAAAACCCAGACGGCCTGGACACACGGGCGTGTCCTTAGCCGTGTGGAGCCTGGACTAAAATTTTCTAAAATTCAACAGAGACACGGCCTAAAATAGTCCACACGGGCGTGTGGACCACACGGCCTGGACACACGGGCGTATCTTAGGCCGTGTGAAACCTGGAGCTTAATTTTTCAAATTTAAAACAACTCAAAGAGTTACACGGGCAAGGCACACGGCCGTGTGGGAAGCCACACGGGCGTGTGGAAGGTCACACGGGCGTGGGAGAAGCGAAGGAGATTGCACACGGCCGTGCGACACTGCCGTGTGAACCACACAATCGAGACACACGAGCGTGTCCAAGGCTGTGTGAAAACTGGGCTTATTTCATTAAACGCACACGGGCTGAACAGTAGACCACACGGGCGTGTGACACGACCGTCTGGCCCAACACGGGCCTCACACGATCGTGTCACCTTTTAAATCCCTAATTCCTTTTCAATTCTTATCTTTTGTCTTCTTCTCAAACTCCCCAAACCCTAGCCGCTGCTCCTATTTCTTTCCCTCATTCCGGCCACCATCGCTGATGTGTCTAAAACTAACTATGATCACAATAAAGGCAAACGCACCTATCGTTTAATAGTATAGTTATGGTAAGATCGGTAATATCGTGTCCACAAAGACCAAGAATACTAGTAATTACTATCTTTCTATTATCTAGCCTAAGAATTGTTTAAACTAAAATTAATTAATAGCACGACAGAGAATGAATTGGGAAAATACTTTCAGACAACTTTATGAGGTAGACAATACCTAAGGAAGAATCCACCTAGACTTCACTTATTACTTTCGGTTCATACGATTTATTCACTTGACTTAATCCGTAGAAATCCCTAAATTATCTTAATATCTCTTTCAAGACTAAAAACAACTGACTCTAAGTTGATTAATTGAAATCTCTTTCTAATTAAAACCCTTATTGTCGCATTAACTCGATCTATGGATTTCCTTATTAGATTTGACTCTAATCTGGCAGATTTTCGTCGCCCTATTTCTAGGGTTGCAATCAACTCCACTTAATTGTGTTGATCTACTCTTAAACAGGGACTTTTGCTCCTCTGAATAAGCACATTCGACTTGAATCAATAACCTGAATTATCAAAACAAGAATAAGAACTCACAATTAAGAATAAGAACAAGTATTTATCTTATAAATCAAATAGTAATAAGATTCGTCTTAGGTTTCATCCCCTTAGATATTTACGGGATTTAGTTCATACTGATAAAGGGAAACATCTTAAAATAAGGAAAACAACAAAACATAAGAAAACCTAAAAACTTCAAGAGAAATTAATAGGAGATCTTCAGTCTTGATGGAGATCCTTCTTCCGAGCTGCTCCCGATGGTTGTCTTCGAGTATTTTCTGCCTTTTACTCGGCGTCTCCTTTTAGGTCACCCTCTAGGGTGTTTATATAGGATTTGGAGCACCTATCTTGGCCCATAAGTAGCCTTTTCCGAATAGAATTAGTCTTGGGGTTGCAGGGACACACCTGTGTTTGATAGCCTTAGGCTGTACTCGACTCTGCTAGCTACACACGGCCGTGTGATCTGCCCGTGTGCGACAATCCAGGTCGTGTTCTATTCTGCTCGTAATACACGGTCGTGTGGTCTGATAGTCCAGGCCGTGTTGATTCAAGTAGGCCCATTTGGCCCCTTTTCGACCCGTTTCTCGTTCTTTTCGACTTCCTAAGCTCTCCTGAGTGTAAAACATAAAATTAAAGGATTAGGAGCATCGAATTCATCAAATCTAATAAAAATTCATCCAAAACTAAGCCAAGCATGGGGTTAAAATATGTGTAAATTATGGTTTATCAAATATCCCCACACTTAAGCCTTTGCTTGTCCTCAAGCAAAATCCTCAACCCACGATTAAAATTAACTTCCTCAATTTATAGTTCTCATCAATAATGTCTCATCATAATTCATAGATAATTCATACATTGATAATTTGACTAAAAGGGTCTTAAAGATTCAAACAATCTAAGTCATAAATTTTTATAGTACGAAAACATAAGTGTTTCCCTTTATCTAGATAATTACCTTTAATCCAAAATCGACAAGAATTGACATCCTCACTAAAGATTCACTCAAATCACTCAAAGTGTTTAAGGTTCAAATTAAGCACTCAAAAGTCAAACATGAAAAGTTAATCCCATAGGCTTGCATGAAAATCAAATCTCCACCACTATAAAATGAGATGATACACAAATCAAAAGGTCTTGAAAAGGGTTGTAATGAGGCTTGGGTTAAAGGTGTGGATAAATGCTGAATTAGAGGGTTAAAATCGAGATTGATTTAACAATTTACCTAACTAGAAAAATCAACTAAAATTGAATAACTGAAAACTTATCACTAATTACACGAGCTTCTTCTCAAAATGTGAAATTAACTGCTTAAGCTCAAATAACATAGAACTAAAAATGAATATATTTCCAGCTTTTTTTTTTAAGAATAAGAACAAGTATTTGTTTAACAACTGAGATAAAGAACATAGTTAGGTAACTGCTCAAATCAAATCTCGACAAAAAAGAGTTAAAAGAATAGGAAAAATTGTCAATGAATCAAAAAGAATGGGTCTTAGGTTAATAATAAGGGTAAATCAATAAACGGTTTATTAGGATTAAAGGGGTTCACTAGGGGTTAATTATGAAGGTAGGCTTTTTTGGGGTAAATGAGTTAAAACCTAGGTGCCTTTATCATCTCACTATATCAAATCAAAAGTGTGGTCTCGACATGCATAATCGAAGCAAGTTCTAGAATAACAAATCAATATTGACACACTCATAACCAACAATAAAGTGAGCAAGAAAAATATATGCTCTATAAGGCTCAAAGTCTCACAAAATTTATGGTTTTTGATGTCAACTTTGAAAATTTCAAACTTCAAAGTAATATTTAAATTTAGGGAAACAACCTAATAAATTTTTAATTCTGAAAATAGACTTATCATGCTTGATTCTCTAATGTTTTAAAGTTTGAACCATCAATGCATAATTACCTATGACTTAATCCAAAACATATCAATAAAAATCATAAGTTAATAAAAATTTCATTCTAATAGTAATATGAGAAAATTACTTAAGAACAAGAGATAATTCAGGGATTTTCTAATAATCAATTAAATAACCTCCCCACACTTAAGATGTACATTGTCCTCAATGTACAAAGATGGATAATAGTAATATAGTAATAAAATCATAAGATAGGGAGAGAAGTGAAACTTTCTGAATTTTGGATGGAGTCAAAGAAAAGAAACGGGAGAAAGTTGGGCAGAGGTGGGGGAGGATACTCCGGTGGTGTGGTCGTTCCTTAATAGCACCTCAAACCTAAATTAAAGAAATCAAAATAGACTAATATAAATTAAAGACAAGAAAGATAAAGGGAAATAATTTAAAAATGAAAATAAAAGAAAAAGAAAAAATAAATGGACTCAAAGGTCCTTGACTTGTCGAGTCAATGAAGCGGCCGACATGAACTTATGAGGCAGTTGTGGTACATTTGTTGTAGAGTGGTTGTGCACGGGGAGACCGTGCCGAGATCTTTTCGTGTTTTTGAAACGGGGATGGCGGCCTTTAGTCTTGCCTCGAGTAATAGTCATTGTGTATGGTGGTATGGATGATGGTTGGTGTGGTAGTGGTGGAAAGAAAGAATGATGGAAAGAGGAAAAGGAAAAAGACGAAAGAAAGACAATGGGGAAAAGAATAGGGAAAATGGGGTTTTTCGGGCTGGGGAAGAAGGGAGGAAGGAAAAAAATGGAGGAGGAGAGCGGTGGTCGGAAAGGGGTGTGGTGGCTAGGGTTTGAAAGAAGAAGAGTTGGGGAAGAAAGTGAACAGAAGAAGGGGGTTTAAATAGAAATTGGGGCACCTGGTCGCTGCCCACGCCCGTGTTCCCTAGGCGTGCTGGGTCACACGGCCGAGTCGCACGGCCGTGTGATGCTTCGTTCATTTCTCCCACGCCTGTGTAGAGGTTTCCACGCCCATGTTAATTGATTAGTATCGACCACGGCTTATAGGCATGGGCGTGTTGCACGCCCGTGTGATTTGCTCAGCTTCGACCACGACTTTTGGGCACGGGCGTGTCGCACGCCCATGTCATTTTGCTCAGTATCGACCACGGCCGCATCGCACGACCGTGGCATTTTATCGCAGCCCGTGTTCTTGAGTCAGTGTCGGCCACAGCC
Organism: Gossypium sturtianum; assembly: GCA_025698515.1. Lineage (NCBI taxonomy): Eukaryota > Viridiplantae > Streptophyta > Magnoliopsida > Malvales > Malvaceae > Gossypium > Gossypium sturtianum. The sequence continues at coordinate 2,380,315 of CM046946.1, read as the reverse complement.
GTATCGTACGGCGGTGGCGTTTTATCGTAACCCGTGTTTTGGGGAAATTTTCGTCCTTGGTCCACACGGTCTCCGCCATGCTGATGTGCCTATTCGTTGTGTCCACACGACCACGGCTACGCCCGTGTGCAAGGCCGTGTGGTAGGGAAACCTGCGCCGATTAATTTAGTTAGTTTTTAGTTAGGTGCTTAAAAATTGAAAATATGGATATTAATGAGGTTAGTGCTCGAGTTGCCTCCTGAGAAGCACTCGTTTAAAGTCTTAAGCTAGACTTACCTTTCATTCGCATAATCATGGTGGCTTGAGGAGTTGAAACTTCTCATTCTTGCTATCAATTTTATTAAAATAAGGTTTTAGACGAGTACTATTTACCTTGAAGGTGCCAAATTGAGAATGAGTTACCTCAGCTGTACTGTATGGAAAGATATTGAGTACCGTGAAAGGGGTTATTCCATTAGGTTCAGAAGTGGCAACACGAGGATCTGTATTATCCATTAGAACTCGGTCTCCCACCTTAAAATAGTTTGCTTCATTTTTAATTTCGTTATGGAGTTGCCTCTGTTTTGCTTCGTGTGCTCTTAGTTTCTCCTTGACATGTGTCCTCCACTCGTCTAGTTCATCGATCTGAAGCATTCGCTCCTCATGAGTTTCTTCATTGTTGGCACGAGATCTAGGATGTGGCTCAGTTGTGTATTTTCGAGGTGCTTCCTGAAAAGAGGGTTGAACCGAATGGTTATTAATAGAATTTATGTACTCACCTTTATTACTCGATGTCCTAACTGAGTCACGAGCCTAAAGAGTGATCGTTTCGTCACATACACGAAGTGTGAGCTCACATGTGCCAACATCAATTCTAGTTTTAGCAGTTGCTAAAAAGGGTCTTCCTAAAATTAAAGGAACGTTACTATCCTCATCCATGTCTAAAATAAAAAAGTCTACTGGAAATATGAATTTATCAATTTTCACTAGTACATCCTCAATTATACCCCTAGGAACTCTGATGGTTTTATCAGCCAATTGAATGCTCATCCTAGTTTGTTTGGGTTTCTCAAGACCTAGCTGTTTAAACATTTTATAAGGCATAACATTGATGCTTGCCCCTAAATCAGCTAAAGCATTATTAACAGATAAACCACCAATTAAGCAAGGAATCGTAAAACTTCCTGGATCTTTTAATTTACGGGGTAGTTTATTTTGTAAAATTGCTGAGCACACTGTATTTAGCTCCACATGCGACGCATCGTCTAGCTTCCGTTTGTTTGATAAAAGCTCTTTTAGAAATTTTGCTAAATTGGGCATCTGCGAAAGAGCTTCAATAAACGGTAAGTTAATATGCAATTTTTTTAGAAGTTTAAGAAATTTACCGAATTGTTCATCTGTGTGGTCTTTCTTTGTCGCATTGGGGTATGGCATACGAGGTTTGTACTCTGTACTTACTGATTTTGGTTTATCATGGCTTACCTCAACCTTACCTTTATCTACCACATTCTCTTGCCTCGGGTTTGGTTCGTTTAACCCTCCACTATCGTGAGTAGTGATGGCATGAAGTTGCTCCTTTGGGTTAGTTTTAGTGTTGCTTGGCAGGTTGCCTTGTGATCGTTCAGAGATCAGCTTAACAAGCTGACCTTTTTGGTTCTCGAGCCCTTGAATCGATGCTTGCTGATTTTTGAGTGTTGTTTCGGTGTTTTGGAAATGGGTTTCTGACACCGCGATGAATTTTGTTAGCATCTCCTCAAAGTTCGGCTTCTTCTCTTGTGGGTAGGGTTGCTGTTGAAAGCCTGGAGGGAGTTGCTGTCTATGATTTCCTTGACCACCCCATGAGAAGTTTGGGTGGTTCCTCCAACCTGGATTGTAAGTGTTACTATAGGGATTATTCTGAGGTCTAGAATTATTACCCATATAGTTCAACTGTTCGCTTTCTATGCCATGGTTGTAGGATGGATATTCTGTATTACTCATTCCTCCTCCATTCGTATCGCACTGCATAACTGGATGTACCTGCGAAGAACCACAAAACCATCAATCTTTTTATTTAACAGCTCTACCTGGTTTGATAGCATGGTCACTGCGTCGAGGTTGAAAACACCGGCTGCTTTTGTTGGCTTCGTCCTTACAACTTGCCACTGATAGTTATTCAGTGACATCTCTTCAATGAATTCGTAAGCAGCTTCAGGTGTTTTATTATTTAGGGTTCCACCGGCGGCTGAATCAATCAACTGCCTGGTTGAGGGGTTCACGCCATTGTAAAAGGTTTGAACCTGTAGCCACAAAGGTAACCCATGGTGAGGGCACCTTCTTAGTAAATCCTTGTATCTCTCCCATGCATCGTAAAGTGTCTCTAAATCCATCTGCACAAAAGAAGAGATATCATTCCTCAACTTAGCCATTTTAGCCGGCGGAAAATATTTTAACAAAAAATTTTAGGTCATTTGCTCCCATGTAGTGATTGATCCTCGTGGTAACGAGTTCAACCACTTTTTAGCTTTGTTCCTCAACGAAAAGGAAAGCAACCGAAGGCGAATGGCATCATCAGAAACGCCATTAATTTTGAAAGTGTCGCAGAATTCCAGAAAATTTGCCAAGTGATTGTTTGGATCCTCATCCTGCAAACTATCAAACTGAACAAACTGCTAAATCATCTGAATAATATTAGGTTTCAGTTCAAAATTATTTGCAGCAACAGCAAGTCTAACAATACTTGATTCAGTTCCTGTTAAATTAGGTTTAGCATAATCATACATAGTACGAGGAGCAGGATTTTGATTCAACGGGTTTGCGGCAACCACAGGAGGTAGCGAATTATTATCGGCCATCTCCTCGATAGTATTGGTTTCGTCTTCTTGCTCTTCTTCTATGTATTGTAGACTTCGCCTTATTTCTCTTCAGTTTCTGCGAGCGGTACCTTCTATATCACTGTCAAAAAGTAATGGTCCTGATGGGTTCCTTCTAGTCATAAACTAAAAGTTCCTGCCAGAAGCAAAGAAAGAAAAATTAGAAAAGTAGAAACAAATAAAAAGTAAAATTAAATTGCAATAAAATAAGAATGGATAAAATAATAAAAATTTAGCGTTCCTAATATCTTAGTCCCCGGCAACGGCGCCAAAAACTTGATGTGTCTAAAATTAACTATGATCACAATAAAGGCAAGCGCACCTATCGTTTAATAGTATAGTTATGGTAAAACTGGTAATATCGTATCCACAAGGACCAAAAATTCTAGTAATTACTATCTTTCTATTATCTAGCCTAAGAATTGTTTAAACTAAAACTAATTAATAGCACGACAGAGAATGAATTGGGAAAATACTTTTAGACAACTTTATGAGGTAGACAATACTTAAGGAAGAATCCACCTAGACTTCACTTATTACTTTCGATTCATACGATTTATTCACTTGACTTAATCCGTAGAAATCTCTAAATTATGTTAATATCTCTTTCAAGACTAAAAAACAACTGACTCTAGGTTGATTAATTGAAATCTTTTTTTTGTCAAAATTTGTCAACTTGGCATATTAGGCTACCCTAATATGACGTGGTATATGATTGACAAAAAATAAATATATTAAATTGAAAAATTCTAACATAAATTACCAACAATGATAATGATTGGACTTATATTTTTAAATTGGACAAAAAAAGTAGAAGGATTGAATTTTTAACTATTAAAGTAGAGGGACTAAATATCATATTCTGTAAAGTACAAGGACTAATATCATATTTTAACCAATTAAAAAGTAAATTTGGCCCAACCCAAAAGCCCATCTGACTACGACCCTTTCTACTTCTACCATTGTACATAAGGCTATTTCTATAGTGTTCCTGCTAATATTCCATCACTTTCTCGGGAAAAATCAACGATGGCAGATTGGACCCAACTCCCCAAGGAACTACTAGAACTTATTTCCAAACGCCTAGGAGCCCACTATGACGTCATCCGTTTCCGTTCCGTTTGCTCCACCTGGCGCTCCGCCGTTACTGCCCCCAACCGCTGCCGCAACCGCTTCGCTCCCCGTTTCCCGCTTCTCCCTATTTCCTCCCAATTCTCCCTCTCAAAGCGCTCCGTATTCCTCCTCGGATCACCCACAACTAGTACCCAAACAAACGCTTCGAGCCCCTCCTCGTGGGTAATCAAAATCGAAGAAGATCCGATGAACGGCAGAGTCCAGCTTTTAAACCCTCTCTCAAGGTCTCGTTTCGATTCTCTCCCTGATAATTTCCCCAAACCTTTAAATTTGTTGGATTTTAGGGTTCTTGAATTGGGTGAAGAATATGTGCTTCATTATTTAACTCATCACAGTGTGGGCAACTTGTACATGGAAAAAGTTGTCCTATCTTGTTTAGATGATAATGTTAATGATTTCATTATACTTACAATTCATGTTTCTGGGAAATTAGCAATGTTTAAATCTAGTGTTAAGAAATGGGCTATAATTCAAGACATGCCATCTCCTTTTGACGATGTGATATTATATAAAGGGAATTTTTATGCTGTTGATAATACTGGTAGGACTGTGGTTGTGGGATTGGATTTCGAGACAAATTTGATTGCTATGCCTGTTTTTGGTGGTGATAAGAAGTTTTTGGTTGATTCAAAGGGTGAGTTATTGTTGGTTGATATGTATTTGAGCATTGAATCTGAGCCCGGTTCGTCTTCTTCTTCGGCCGGTTTCGGGTTCGTTGAGGAGTATTTTGAAAACCTTGCTTTGTATATGAACGAGAGGACTGTTAAGTTTAAGGTTTTTAAGTTGGATGATGTTGGTAAGCAGTGGGTTGAAGCTAAGGATTTGGACGATCGCGTGTTATTTTTAGGTGATGGTTGCACCTTTTCTGCTTCAATAGAAGATTTATCCGTGTGTAGAGGGAATTGCATAATCTATGTGGATAATTTCTTTTATTCGCTCGGGGAAGAAGATGGGGCGTCGGAGCATTGTGATGTAGGTGTATTCGATTTGGAAAGCGGTTCTCTAGGACCATTAACAAAGTTTCCTCAATTTTCCGAGCTATTCTGGCCACCACCTCATTGGATTTCATCCACAACAGCATCGGATGTAAGTATTTTTGTTTTGCAGTGTTGAACTTTGGGTCGAGTTTTTATTTATATATAGTTCTGTATACTATTGCAATAGCCATGAAGATCTTTAAGCATCAGAATCCCTAAGTAGAATCACGTAAAAAACTGGTGAAACTCCCCGGAAAGCTTTTTGAGTCGTGTTTTTTATGTGAGATACCGTTTCTATGGTTGATAGTGGAGGAAAACATATGCTTAATGGTATAGGCATGCTAGCTTCAAACTATGTCTTGAAATGCTATGCATCTAATGTTAACTTACTGAAAATGCCAAAGAGAAGTCTAAATCGAATGCGGATCTCTTTCATATGTCTCCCAGTACATTCTAACGGTTTAGAATTGTTTATGTTGATTTGTAGTTGCGATTTGGACAATTGCGTTAAGCGCTCTGTCCATGAGCCTGCCATTTTATATTTACTTCTTGTAAATAGTATTCCTGCAATAAATTTGTGCTATTTACTGCAATTTTCTTGGTAAAAGTCATATTGCATTTTACCCCTCTACTAAAAAAGGGGCAAATTAATCATTGTACGTTAGATCGAAAAGCAAATTGGCCCTTTCTGTTACAAATTTCATCAATTTGTACTGTTAAAAACTGACTTGATTGACGAAATAACTAGGCAGTAACACGTGGCCATGCTAATGTATGGAGACCAGTTTTTAACAGAAAAAATGGATGGGATTTTTAGCAGAAAGACTAGTTTGTTCTTTGATCTAATGTATGGGGAGTAATTTGTTCATTTTTCGAGTAGAGGAGGCAAAATGCAATTGGACATTTTAGTATAGGGGCCTCCATGTTACTTTTACCCTAATTTTCGTTCAATTCAGTCATATTTGTAACAGCATCTTAAAAGCTGGTTTGGTGAATGCTATAGGCACAAATAAACGTCGGAGAATCGGCCTAGCCTATATGATCGGGTTGTATATGGCTGATTGTCTACCTATGGTTATCGGAGAATCAGCCTAGTGTAGTACGTGTCGTACTTCTGCTTCATCATCGGGTTGTATATGGCTGATTATCTACCTATGGTTGTTCTTTGTATATGCTATCCAACTGAAGCAGCTATCATACTGATCTTTTGGGAATTCAATCATTAATTTATACTTTGCTCGGATTCTTTTTTTTTTTCTGGAAATACTCGTGTGTTCAATCTTGAATTACTCATGTTGAAGTATATTTGGACATGTGTACAGGGGATATGATCATCAGGACTCTTCCAAGGAAATCTTGGAAAAATTGAGCATACTTTGGTTAATAATTTCAGTTGCCAATTCAGGCTTCCCTTTTTCAATTATTGTTGTGGCCATGATATGATAATCTTGGAGTTTAATGTAGTTGCTTCATGTAATTGTCCATATTTTTATGGAAACAAGTATAAAGTTCGACATCCAAAGCATTTTCATTTGTTCTTAAGTAAAGGATCCTTTGAATAGACTTAAATTTTTTATTGGAGTTTAATGATAATCTTGGAAAGTTTTTTTATTTATAATTAATGTTTTGATGATATTTTTTATTTATTTTTATTTTTAATTAATGTTTTTTTTAACTCTTTTATCTATAAAATCAAATAATTATTAAAAAATATCATCAAAACATTAATTTAAAAAAAACTTGAAACAATATGAAATAAAAAATACATTAATATATTTATAAAAATAATGAAACCTCAAACTCAAGGATGTAATCGTATAATTATAATTATCTAATCATCTAACGAAATGAGCTAATATGTTAAAAATATTAATTAAAAATAATAATAATAAAATTTGAAGCAACATGAAATAAAAAATATAAATACGAGTAATATAAGAATCAAACTCGAGACTCAAGAATATAATTACAACTATATAACCATCTAACAAAAAAGTTAATATGTAAAAAAACATTAATTAAAATTTTAAAAAGCTTCAAGTAACATGGAAAAATACAAATATGAGTTGGAGAGAAATTGAACTTGAAACTTGAGGATGTAATTGCAACAATCTAACCAAAGAATTAATATGCTGAAAAAATTAATTAAAAATTTAAAAAGCTTGAAGCGACATGAAATAAAAAATATAATGTGAATAGGAGTGGAATCGAACGCAAGACACAAGGATAAAAATATTAACATTTAACCAACTAGTCAAAGCTAAAAGCACATTTAACTAAAAGCGTTTTCTCATTATATCCACTGAAAATGCGTCCAATTTTTCCAAAATCAGCCTAATCCAGTAAATTCCGCAAAAAATGACAAAGAATTATGATTAAAAATCAACATTTTTAGATAATTCACCCAAGCTTTTAATCATTATTCCAAGGTGTAATAATAATTTTATTTCATATTTTTTTTCTTTCATCCACATTGTCACATGATCTAATATCTATAATTCATAAAAATTTAAATACCAATATTAGATAAAATTTCAAACTGTTTTGTGGTTTTCAAAAACAAATTTAAAACAGAATTAGTCAAGATAAAATTAATTAGAGTTTAAGAAAAAAAAAACTATATTCCATCTCATAGATATATACATACATATATCATGAATTCCGGTCAAATGCCCTCTTAAAATAGAAAATTATTCTTTAGACCCCTCAAAAATATATAAAATTAAAAATTTATATAGTAAAATTACAATTTAACTCTCTTAAAATAATAAAATTTTAATTTTTTCCTTCTAAAAGCTATAAAACTATAATCTAATATAATGGTAAAATTGTATTTTAACTCTTATAAAAACATATAACATAATTTCGACCACCAAAAAAATTTCTAGCTTCATCGCTACATATATCATCATCTAGTAAAACTTGAACGATAAACAGGGTACATAAACAAAATCAACCAAGTAGAAAAAAGGGAGAACATTTGATGTATTGTAAGTGCATAAGTTCCATGCACCATCAGTGAATAATAACATGACGTATTATCATCAAATAAAACAAAAAAAATAGTGAAGGACCTATAAACAAATATTAATAACTTTATTTAAACACAATTAAATAAAAATTAATTATAAATAAATCTCAACATCCTAAACCCTTAAACCCAAGATCTTAAAGGGGGCATTATTAATATTTATTTATAATAGTTACCATTAAAGTTTAATTATATTTAAATAAAATGCTTAATATTTATTTACAAGTCTTCCATAATGTTATTATTCACTAGTGGGGCATTGAATATTATTCCTAGAAAATAATAAACTAAAATAGGGCCTCATTAGTTAAAATTTTCAAAGTAAGAATTAGGATTTTTTTGCCGATTGAGTTTTAGTTCGATTGGTATAAGTATTATTGTTAATGCAGAAGGACGTAGGTTCGAGTGCGCTGAAACATATCCTCCTATTTAGAAGCAGATACGATCAGAACCTATAATGATATTATTAAAAAAATTATGATTTTTTTAATTAATAATTTTTTTTCTGGATAATATGTTTTTTTTTAAATTATTCTGGATATTATGTTTTTAGATAACTTTGAAACAGGAAAAAAATTATCAAACAAGATAACATTAATTAAAAGATCATGACTAACTAAATAACCCATAATTGTAAACTTTGATTTCAATATATATATATATATATATATATATATATAATCTACATATTTAAGATCATAGAGAAAAATAAAACCAAAAAAAAAGATGCATGCAGAGAGTGATTCAGATGGAACGAGCATTGATGTGTCATGGGCAACAAGGTCACCGTCGAGAAGACCATTTTACTATGTTCAAAGCCCTTCCAACCCTGACGTTGAAAAAATTTCATATGGTTCAAGCCCTATGGCATCACCAACTTACAATAATTATCATCATTACCACCAATGCTCTTCCTTTAACCATTCTAGGGAGTCATCCACGTCGAGGTTCTCGGTTTCCGGTAACGTCCCGAGGACTCTTTCGGGTTGGAAGCACGAACAGATTGGTCATGGTGACGATGATAATGACGAGGAGGACGATGATGGCCGCAGCAATAGTAATAATGTGAGGCTTCTTTATGTTTTTTGCCTCGTTTTAGTGTTGCTTGTGGCGTTTGCTGTGGTGGTTTTGATTAGGTGGGATGCTAGCAAGAGATATGAGCCTGAAATCTACGTTAAGGTATGTTCTTTTTTAATTTTCTTTTATTAAGGTTTTGGTCGAAACTGGATTAGAACAAACGATTGGATCAATTTTATCTATTTTTTTTAAATGTTTTTAAAATTTATTAATAATTTATTCTATTGAAAACAACCAATCGAAAACTGGTGGCTGATTGTTTTAAGCTTTCTTCTATGCGAACTTGAAACTTAATTATCGAATTGTTTTAAGCTCTTTTTACCGAGTTAGGTTGCGTTGAGTTCATGTATAACATTAGCATCATATGTAATTGTGTGGTTCAATTTGATATGTGAAACTCAAAATTTTATTTAAAATTTGATCATATTTGTAAATAATTAATCTGATCATATCTGTTCTTTTTTGACATAATGCCTAGAACTACCCATAGTCCACGCCAATCGAACTAAAACTCAATTAACAAACAAATCGTTTTAGATTTATACAAATAATTATAATTTGATCCTTAGGCAGGTATAAATAAGAATAAGTAATTGAATTATGAAAGTTGCTTAGACAACCATAAATAGTACCTCAAAACATTTTCGGGTTTTAAATATTGAAGCTCAACTACGAGTCGTAACTTAAATAAATTAATTTTTTTGTCCAAGTTCATTTTCGGATATATTCTCTAAACTATATTTAGTGGTTATTTGGCAGCACATAGTGTTTGAGAACTTGTATTATCAGGCAGGAAATGATGAATCAGGGGTGCCAACAGATATGCTTTCACTTAATTCCACGGTCACGATTTCATACAGAAATCTAGCTGCTTCCTATGCCTTCCACGTCACCTCTACTCCTTTAGAGCTTCACCATTTCCAGCTCAAACTTGCTTCTGGAAAGGTAAAAACTGTTTCTATAATCCCTTGTTTATGGTATAAAATATCAAATAGCAGTAAAAAATGGAGGGTTAAAAAGCTTAATTCAGGTTAAACTGGTGAAAGGGTAAGACTTGGGCTTAATTGTGGTTTTAGCCCCTCAATTATATTGAAATTTGGTATTTTTCCCTCTAACTTGCCATAGTTGGTCTCTTTTGCTTTTACAATAGTTATTGATAGGTTCAAATTGATAACAATTTTAACTATAGTGGTAAATATGTTAATAATATTAGCTGTTAACCGATAATGGTGTTAAAAGCAATTTGCAAAGCTAAACTCTTTTACGAGTAGAATTGAATTATAAATTTTTAAATGAGTCAAAATATAATTTAATGATTAAACTAACTTTAAGTTTTATAATTTATAATACTAAGCAGGGATTATAATTGAATTATAATTTTTTGGAAAGTGCAATTTTACCATTTTGGGAGGCTAAAGCCCGATGATTTTAACTAGGATAAATTTCAAAATTATACATGAATTTTTATTCAATGTGCAATTTGATACATGAAATTTTGATTGTGGTTCAAAGGTATACATAAAACTTTAATTTTGATTGCTCATACACATTTTTATATTAGATAAATATAATTATTTGTGTAAGTAATATATAAACACTAAATGATGATTATCAATAATTATATTAATAATTTGTGAGAACTGGATCCAATCAAAATTTCATATACAAAATCGCACATTAAAACAAAGTTAATATGTAGTTTTGACATTAAAACAAAATCGCACATTAAAACGTTACCAGTATTACTAATAATATTATAAATTTAGAGATACCTAACAATGAGAAATTAAAGCAGAAAGATTAAAATGGTTTAGGGTTTAGGGTTATGTATTGTTTAATATCTAACAAGCTTGCCATTGATGAATTAAAATAGATGGAGGAGTTCACTCAACCAAGAAAGAGTGATCGGATAGTGAAGACAATTGTGGCAGGGCATCAAGTTCCATTATATGGTGGGATACCGGTTCTTGTGGACACTAGACCGCACCTGAACCGGATTTCAGTGCCTTTGAACCTCACTTTCATGGTGAAATCAAGAACTTACATTTTGGGCACAATGGTGAAAACCAAGTTCTATGGTGGATTCATATGCTCTTTCACATTCAAAGGAAATAAACTTGGGGAATCCCTCAATCTTACAGATTCATGTATTTATCAGTGAAAATTTGCTCTTACAATAGCTTACAAGATTCAAGACCATATATGTTTTTCCAAATTGGTCAATTTTTAACTTTGAATTTGAAAAATTAGATCGGATTAATCTGGATTTTGACTTAATTTGATCATGAAAAGTCAAGTATCTAAATAAGAGCGAAGCCAGGAATTTTTTTTGAGGAATTGGAATTAAAATTATATACAAAATTAAAATTTTATTAATCAAAGGTGTTCACCGTCCCAGGTGTGACCTGGGTTTGAGTCGTGCTAGTCATGTTAGTTGTTCGAGCTTTACCCTGTTATTGTAATTCAAAAAAAAATTATACATTTTTAGCGCAAAAATTATATTTTTTTTCATTTTAGGAGAGATTAAGGGTGGGTTTGGATGGACGGTGTATTTACTTGTAGTTAGTGTAAAAATAGCTGTAGCGGTGAGATTAAATATTATAACGACACTGTAACATGAGATAAAAAGTAAACTAAATGCACTACACCGCACCCCACCCCACCATCTATCCAAATTCACTCTAAATTGAGTGGTTGTATCTAAACTTGTTCAATTTAAAAATAACTCGAATAATAAACTATTAAAACCGAAATGATGTCACCCAAAATGACTTGAAGTAACTTGTAAGTTGTAATGACACTCGAGATAACCCCACTTGAAAATCATATTGGTAAACTCAAAATGATTTGATCTATAGCCATTGGCTACAATATATAGGTCCATTACTTGGTCAGTCCATACAATATAGGTTATTGAAAACCAAAAACAATAGTAGTTTAGCTGCTGCTTTCAGTTCCAGCGGTGGTTGATCTGGGTCTACATGTGGGGAAGTTTATAGAGGCTATTTAGGCCTACGTCTAAGCTGAGTGGCTGGGAAGGTGGTGATTGGCCAAATTTTGACGATAAATTTATGTTTAATTTTTTTAGAAAGGATTAAATTTTAAATTATTGTATACCCCTCTATTCTAGAACACATGGTAGCACAAGTTACTTTAAAGACTTCTCTCCAATTTTTATCGATTGGCTAGTTGTCCAAGGATTAATATTCTGAAATGTTTGATTCCAGTCAATCTCTCGTTTTCCCTAGAAGGATCGACCATTCTCATCACCAGCTAGCCACTTGCTCTTTTTGGAAGGTTCTCATCCACTAGCTAGCCATTCGTTCTTGCCTGAAGGTTCTCGTCTACCCATTCTTCAAGACCCTGTTCTTCTATTGAATATATGATTTTTTAGGCCAACAACTCGACTCTGAAGAAATGACTAAATCTGTCACATCATAGACATTCTTCTCATATATCCCACAATGATAGTTTGATAGTAAGTTCATCACTTTACCACTATCAAATACAGAACCTTCTTTATAAATACCTCTAAGCACGATGAAGAGAAAATTGATCCTCAAGCATTCGAGCCACCTTATTGTCCTCAATCTCCTTACTCACTTTACTCCTTCAAATCTCCGCCCTACTAAGGTAAACTAACTTTCCTCAACACCACCGCATTTTCCTTCGTGTCTACTCCCTTATTAATACAACCACATCAACAAATTAATAAAATAAAAAAATTACATTTTAATTTTTTAACAAATATGATTTAATTTTTACTCTTCAAAAATAATAAATTTTTAATTCAGCCCTTAGAAATTATAAAATAGTAATATAATTATGAAATAATATTTTAATCCCTTGAAAATTTATAATTTAATTTCAACCAAAAATTTTGAAACATTGGCGTGCTAAAACCTCACAATAGTGCCCATGGGGTCGCTTCTGTAATTGGATAACCAGCACTGAAACTCGTCTTTACATCGGATGGTTTGATGTTTTGATGATCCCTACCTTATTGACCGCAACTTCTGTATTTATTATCGCCCTCATTGCTGCTCCTCCAATAGATATTGATGGCATTCGTGAACCTGTTTCTGGATCTCTACTTTACGGAAACAATATTATTTCTGGTGCCATTATTCCTACTTTTGCAGCTATAGGTTTGCACTTTTACCCGATCTGGGAAGCGGCATCTGTTGGTGAATGGTTATACAATGGTAGTCCTTATGAGTTAATTGTTTTGCACTTCTTACTTGGTGTAGCTTGTTACATGGGTCGTGAGTGGGAACTTAGTTTCCGTCTGGGTATACGCCCTTGGATTGCTGTTACATATTCAGCTCCTGTTGCAGCTGCTACCGTTGTTTTCTTAGTCTATCCAATTGGTCAACGAATTAAAAATGACACATTAGACTAAAACCTACACATAGCAACAACATAACACATAATAAATGCGCATGATGGTACTTGAACTTTGTTGCACAATGACGCAGGGCCTCCTCAACCTTTGTCAACAATACAAAACCTCATTGGCAATCAAATCGATATTTCTTACGGATAAATAACCAGTTTTCGTTTAACCAAGCAAAATTAATCTTTCAACGTTGTTTAATAGATAATTTAATATATCTAGTAAAAATATCAAAGCATATTGACTTATTTGGCCCTCCAATTTTATTAAAAAAAAATGTCATTTTAACACTTCATTTAATTTTTTGTCTCTTTTAGTTCTTAAATTTGCATTGTTTGTCAAATCATCCCAAAATAGATGGAAAGGTTAACATTTGTTAACTTAGCTGGCGTGACATACATGTGGATGCCACGTCAGCAATTAAATAATTTTTTAAATTTTAAAAAATTCAAAAAAATTATAAAATTTATTTTTAAAAATTAAAAAGTATAAAATTATAAAGAAAATATTTTTAAATTTTTTAAAATTAATTAATTACTAACGCGGCATATACGTGAATTGCTACATGAATGTCTGTTCTGCAACGTTAATTTTTCCATTTGTTATAAGATGATTTGATAAATAAGGTAAGATTAAGAGCAAAAAGATAAAAAGTTAAATTAAGGGCCAAATATCAAATCAAGTCAAAGTCTAAAAATTAAAAGAAAAATCTTAATAATTATCAAATATAAGAACGCATAAAAATAATATTTAAATATCAAATTTTGATTACAAATAACTTTGTTTTTTTTAATAAATACAAATAAATTGGTTAATATCATTTTTTTAAATGGGTTTAAAATTTTGCTCAAATCGGCTCAAATTAAAAATGCTAAACTCGAGTCTGATCCAGCCCATCCGTATTAATTTTTTAGACTATTTTTCATATAAAAATAAATTAAAAAAATATAATATATCAAATACAATAAAACATTAAAATAAATGTTTCCCAACAAATTGAAAATACATTAAAAAAATCTTTATACTTAAATAATATTAAGATAATTGTAACTTAGCAAGAAAATGTTTCTAAAATTGTAGCAAATTTAATAATAGATCAAGAGTTATACAATATCCAAACAATAACAACAAAACAGTAGCAATATAATAGTGAAATGGTAGCAAAATAATAGATTCGAATCGAGCTCGGGTAAAAAAATTTCTATTTGAGGTCCTATCTATTTAGAAAATAGGCCTTATTATTTTTTGTCTAAGCCTATTTTTTGAGTCTATAATTTTATTTAAATCCTCTCATTTTTCAAATGAACCTTTAAACCTATACGAGCAGCTCAACCATAATAAATTCTACATTTCACCCACACAAAGGCACAATAATGAAGCATAAAAAATTTCAAGCAGTTGGATTCAATAGTTTATGAATTCGATGATATCTGCTTTGAAAGCTATTGAAAATTTGAGTATTCGTATTTGGTTACGTTGATATAAGCAGGGTTAAAATTCGTTTAAAGTGGTTTTGAAGGTTGAGAGAAGGATAGAATTTTTTTTTAAGTTATTTGACAAAGTATAAAATAGTGGAAAGGGTTTATATGACTCTGATTTACGATTTTTTCGGATAATTATCTTTCTAAATAGAAATAGGTAATTGAGTTATGATAAGTTTTTTGCACGTGTATTTAAATGTGATCGGAGATATTATTATCTTATTATAAAGTAAGTCATTATGTGGGTCTTATGCGAAAACAAATGTTATGAAAAGAGTTAACTTTGAGTACGGTGATCATGCAATGTTTAGCGAGACAATCCTTTAAACAAGATAACCCTTAACAATAGATAAGACGAGCTCTTTCTTATTTTCTTTTCTAGTCAAGATGATTGATTTGAACGAGATGATCACGTATATTTTGTGTTACAACTGAGATTAAATTATTTTATATTTATATAACTTTTTAAGACCGGGAATTAAGCAAAATCCAAACGTTTTCTTGATATAATAATCGGACGGTTAAAGGTAGGCAATGGGTCCAAATAATTATTTCTATAAACTCTAGGATGGTTCATTGGTTTTTGAAATTTTATGGCTTTGAAAATAGGGGAGAATCCTACTCAATCATTGATAACATGTTAATTTACATGATTTCTTGTGTTTAATTCAGTTTATTTCTGAATCAATCCTTCTAAATTAGTATTTTTATGATTTAAATCTTGTCAATGACGCAATTGGTCAAAAGCAAGCTGAAAAGGGTCAAATTAAAAGAAAATCATTGAAATGGGGCCAAATCAAAAAGATGGAGGAAGCTAAGGACACATCAAATATTTTGACTTTGTAAAAAGCCAAAAATAGAAAATCTTATTTTAGTTTATTTTATTTTTTTTATTATTTTAGATTTTATATTAAATTAATTTAGGCTATTTTTAGTAAACCCCATGTATATAAATAAGGGCTTTTTGTTCTTAGGAAATCATCAATCAATTAGTTCTTTTCCTATTTCTATTTGGAGTTAAATTATCCTCTTTGTCTTTTTCTACTTCAATTTGGAGTGGAATTATTCTTTTTCTTTTCAAATTGGCGTTAACAATCTGTAGCTTTGTTTCCAATTCTTGTTTCTTTTCCAAAATTGGTTCAATTGCCTTCCAAGCCCCTTTTCCTTTCCAAATTTCATCATCCTTTACACAAAGCCAAATCACATTCCACAACCCTCAAGCATGATTAAATTCATGCCACACTAAACCCCTTTCAGCTTTAAGTCGGTGTTAACTCCGTCAAAGACCCGTGAGTTATGAACCCGAGCTATTTAACTCCTACCTTCCAATATTTATTATTTCTCCGGATTAAGAGTATGACTTCGTCAACTCACAAAGTCAAATCTACACTAAGTCAAAAAGGACGTCGTTTGAGTTAGTGTGGCTAGACGTACAATTGGGATTCCGAAAGGATCGATTGTCTAATCGGTTTTCTGTGAACACATTGGCGTGCCAAGTGGGGATTGTTGTTTGCTTCCGTCAAGGGAAGTAGTAACCGGATTTAAATGTCCCACGCGTTTGAGGGCATTGGTTCGAGCTAGGCTCTTCTAGAACGCAAAGCTGCCGGAGTTCTAAACCACGAACGTTTCGTTGGTTGTTCGATCGGTAAGGGTTAGTTATAGGACGTTCCATAACTGATTTACACAAGGAAGAGTTGGTGTCCGAGGCGTCCTTGGTAGCTATAACTAGCTTATTGGAAAAGAGGAGTTCATCTAATTTCGAGGGTCGGTTCAAAGATGGAAGAACCCGTGCCTAAAGCTGAGCTAAATTTAATTGATTTTCCGAATTTAATTTTCAATTTGATTTCCAATTTATTTAATTATCTATTTACGTTGTTTCAATTATTTAGTTTCTAAGCATTTTTAAACCCCCCCTGATTTATTTTTCAGCAGGTACGATAGGAGTCGTGGGCACGACCTTTGCCACGACCCTTTGACACGACAAACGTTATGTTCACAAGATAAACACAGAAATTGATAATAAACGTCCAATCCCTGTAGAATCGACCCTACTACCACTCTACTACTATTTAGAGTTATTTGTAGGAATTATTTTTGGTGGTTTCGATGCCCATCAATCATTAATCAACAAATTTCATAGGGAAAGATTTAAGGATAAATATTAAAATTATACATGAATTTTGATTTAATGTGTAATTTAATACATAAACTTTAATTTCGTGCATTTATACACATGAAACTTTGATTGTAGTTCAAATATATAAATGAAACTTTAATTTTGATTCAATTAAGTATATATATAAATATTTTTTGTGCAATATAAAAACATAAAATGATGCAATACCAACAATTGTGTTAATAATTTGTGAGAATTGGATTAAATAAAAAAAATCATGTATAAAATTGCACAAAATCAAAGTTCATGTATATAATTGCACATTAAACTAAAGTTGATGTATAATTTTGATATTTATCCCAAAGATTTATAATCAAATTAAAAAATTAAGGTTAAAATAGGTAATAAGTCCCTATACTTTTATTTTCAGTAATTTAATCTCTTTATTTTTCAGATTTCAAAATTTAGGTCCATTAATTTCTTTTTTGTTGAATTCAGGTTAATTACAACGTCATTTTTTAATTACATGGCTACCAAGTGAGTATTTGTTTTATTTCAAAATGCCACACCAATAAATTTAACAAAAAAAACATTGTTAATAGTTGGACCTAATTTTGAAATCTGAAAAGTAGAATAACTAAATTTCTAGAAATAAAAGCACATGAACTAAATTCTAAATTTTTTAAAAGTATAAGGACTTGTGACATATTTTAACAAATTTTAATTTTTTTAACAATCTCATGTTTTGATCTGCTCTTTTTAACACAACGTCTAGAACTACCCATAACCCCTCTCCAATCTATAAATAAGAGAATAATGTGTTTCAACACACTCAAACTCACATCCTCTTACATTGACAATAATACCCATGCTAAACGAACTAAAATTCAATCGGCGATATATATATATATATATTTTAATCTAGGGCATAGATTCCACATAAGGAAATATGCTTTGCTTTGGTAGGTGGGACTCAATGCTTATGCCATGGAATTTGTTCTTATCTCTTTTCACTCATTAACAAGCAATCATCTTTATTTTATTTTATTTTTTTTGTCATTCTTATCAAATAAATGATTAAGTAGGTAATGTGTCAAAAATTAAATTAAATTATATCTTAAACAAATAAAAAATACATTCAATTCAATGAATTATATACTTGAGGGTCCATAATTAGCCACTTTAATAAAAAAATCTTATCAAATTTCAAGTTTACTTTAAGAATATGTGATTTCTTGATTTGGAAAAAAGCTAATATGACAAATAAGAGCATAACGGTTAAATTTTTTATTAGTCCCTGTACTTTGTAATAATTGTAGATTTAATCTTTATATTTTAGTTTATTAATTTTTAGTCTTTGTACTTTCAAATTATAAAATTTCAATGCTTACTAAACTATAACTGTTAAAATAATTAAGTTTTGTTATTTTCAAAATCTAATGAGGTAAACTATTATCATAAGCATAATGTCATGTCAACTTACTATTTCCACGTATTACTCACAAAGAAAAAACCAGTTTGATTAATGACTTTCATTGTTAATACTGAAATTTCAAAAATTCGAGAAATATAAAGACTTAGAATGATTCGATTGGGGAAATATGGACTAAATCTATAACTATACACATAATACGAGACTAGAATTGAATTTAACCAAACGAATTTAATTGCTTATTCTACAACTTTCACAAAATATAAGAACTAATAACAAAATTTAAACAAACTTTGTACCGTAAATTTTATTTCAACACGATGTTACCATAATTATTTTACGATTTTAACCCAATTCATAATCGATAACATCTAATATATCCGTATTAAACACACATAGAAAACCAGAATCTAAAACCCCTTGTATGTTAAAACTACATACGTTCTCACATTTTACATGCACAAAAAGTGTTTGGGTGACAAAATCCATTGCTTTTCCTTTTCCTTTTTTTTTTTTTTTGCTTTTTTACTTTTTGTTTGTCTCTGTTTTCCTTACTGCGTTAGGCTTCTCCATTCAAACCATGGCTCTCTTTTTTTAGGGGGGGAGGGGCATGAAGACAAATATATTCCCCTAATTTTTGACATTTTATTATTTTAATCCTGATATTTTATCACTTTGGTCTTCAACATTAAAATTTTAATTAAATTGTTTTATTATTTTATAAAAAAGTTAACTGGCCTATTAAAATTCTAATTACATCAATATTACAGTCACATGACAGTTTCATTAAGTAGACGTGAATTGTCACACAATTTACTATATTAATATAATTAAAATTTTAACAATTCAATTAATTTTTTTCATCTTAAAAATAATTCAACTAAATTTTAAAACTAAATAAAGCCAAAGTGAAAACTAAATTTATCCTTTATGTATTTTTTTTCATCTTTTTTGCCACACTATAAGTAAACACCGAACACTTGGATCTTTCTTGACACAAATGGCTCTCTTTATTTGCTTCTTATCCCTTCTTCTCTTTTCTTCTGCTACTGCTTGTGATCGTTGCCTGTACCAATCCAAGGCTGCTTATTTCTCCAAAGCCAATGCACTTTCATGTAAACTGCCCATAGTTTTTTCTCTTCTTCTTTTTTTCTGGTTAATATGATGAATACCCAGAGTTGTTTTTTACTTTAAAAATGAAATTTGGCAAAAACCCAGATTATATTTCAGTGAGAAATTTTGTGGGTAACAATCTAATTTGCATTTTTGTGTGGCTCTGTTATTTCAGCTGGAGCTTGTGGATATGGTTCCTTGGCATTAGGCTTAAGTGGTGGCCACCTTGCGGCTGGTGTTTCCTCTCTTTACAAAGATGGAGCTGGTTGTGGTGCCTGCTTTCAGGTTCGTATATGTCATCTTAAAAGTTTTTGATGGCTTCTTATGTTTGAAATTTTGAGTTTTGTTTTCTCCAAAAAAGTGTCGTTTGTGAGGAGTTGACAGATTTTCCAATAGGTCAGCATTCGGTTTAGGATGCTTATATTTGATTTTATCTCCGGGTTTTGTTTATCACCTTCATCGAGAGCCATAAAAACTTAACATTTGCTCGGTGCTTCCTCCGTGAACCCCTCTTAGCTCTCTGCAAAGGTGAGAGACGAAACTCGAAGATAAAATCCAACATAAATATCCAGGGCTCAATACTGACCTCTATCAACTTTCAACAGAGAACACTTTACAAACATTTTCCATAAGAGTCTGGCCTCCTCTCAACAAGTTTGTTGATATTTTGTTTTTTAAACATATTTTGGCAGATAAGGTGCAATAATTCAACACTATGTAGTAGTAAAGGGACAAAAGTGACAATAACTGATATCAATCACAATAATCAAACAGGTTTTGTGCTTAGCACAAGAGCATTCATGGCCATGGCTAACCATGGTATGGGCCAACACATATTGAAACTTGGAACTGTAGAGGTTGAATATAAAAGGTGAGCCTATTTAAACCTTTTTTTAGTTTAGATTATTTATGAAAAATGCTTCAATTGAAAGTTGGTTAATTTCTTATTTGTCTTGGAAAAACAGGATACCTTGTGAATATAAAAACCAAAACTTAGCTGTTAGAGTTGAAGAATCAAGCCAAAAACCAAATTATTTGGCAATTAAATTGCTGTACCAGGGAGGCCAAACAGAGATTGTAGCCATTGATGTAGCTCAGGTTAAAGTCAAATTTCAAAGATTGTTTATAATTTTCAAGGTTAATTTTACCGGAAATCATCGAACTATGACCCGAATTTTAGATTGGTTTCGAAATTTCAAAACTTTTTAATCGATTTTTTAAAGTATTAGTATAAAATCAACCAAGTTCTTCCATCAGTAGTGGTGGAACGAGCCAATAATACTTGGGAGGGCCTAATTAAAATTTTCAAAAAAATTTAAAGGGTCTAATTAAAATTTTCCAAAATTTGCGAAGGGGGTTGGATGTTAAATTGTGCTCAAATATGGCATGTTGCAATTCAAAACATACTCGATCAAATTATGAATACGTGTATATTTATTGTATGAATGACTTGGATCTAACGCATTATAAAAACAACCCCACATCGTTTTTTTTAAATATTAAATCTATACAGTAAGTACATAATGTTTACAATTTGATTCACGCATTTTAAATATACTCTATATCAAATTGAAACTAGTATCTAAAGCTTAACCGACAGAGTGACTTAAATAACACAATATTGATACTTTGAAACTCAATTTGAAGGTTTTAAACCTTACGGACTAATTTAAAATCTGAGCGATAGTTCGGGGATTTCTAGTGTAACTTTCAAAGTAACCCCATAATTATTTTTGCTTGGTATATATTAATTCCAGGTTGGTTCTTCAAATTGGAATCTCATGAAAAGAAACCATGGGGCAGTGTGGGATACAAGTAGGGCTCCAAATGGTGCATTGCAGTTTAGATTTGTGGTAACATCTGGATATGATGGGAAGTGGATTTGGGCTAAAACTGTGCTTCCAGCTGATTGGAAAAGTGGAGTTGTTTATGATTCCGGGGTTCAAATCAATGACATTGCAAAAGAAGGTTGCTTTCACTGTGATTACAGCCATTGGTGATGATGACAAAGATGTTAATTTTTTGTTCAAGTCTTTGTGTGAATACACATGGTTTAATATGGTCAACATATATAGTGAAATTTGAATAATTTAGAAGATTATAAAAAAATTATGAGCTTTTGAGAGCTTTTGTTTTGGTGAAAGAAAGATTAATGTAATATGTCCAATTCTAATATAGAGACGAGATTAAATTGGTCTTTATATTATTAAATGGATCAATTTAGTTATTATATTATTAAAAAAAATCAAATAAAGTCAAATTTCAATAGAGTTAACATTTAGTATTTAAAAAATCGATTGGCATGGGAGCAAGGGCTGCGCCGATTGGTTATTGAGAGTGATAGTAAAACGGCTATGGATTTTATACTAGGGAATGAGAGAGGGGGAAGCTCTTAGTTGGGGTTGGAGATCTGTAATTGGATGGCGAAGGATTGGTATGTTAAGCTTCGGTTTGTGCCAAGAACAACAAATATGATAGCTGATACTATAGTTAAGGAGGTTAGAAGACACACAATGGGGCTGCTTGTATTTGCTCAACCGGTTCCGGCGGTGCATGATGCGATCTTACAAGATAAGTGTTAAACAAGTCTAATTTTAGTTTTTTCTGTTGAACACTGCAGTTCAACTTCCTTTTTGTAGCAAAAAAAAAATCGTCATCATTATTTAATAAAGTTATATAAATGAAATATTTTGTTTGGAGTTTAACCACAAATGGAAAAAAAATTTATATCATCTTTTAAACAGTAAATGTTAATTTTGTTCTAATTTGAACTTATTTGATGTAGTCGAACTAAATTGATTTAATAATAAATGGACTAATATGATTAAGTCTCTAAAATAAAGGGATTTCGCATATAATTTCACCAATAAAAAAGGCATGTTAGGCTCATCCCCAAGTAAATCAAATTGACAATGGCAAATTTTGTGTCTCATAATACTAAAATTGTTGTAGGGTCTCTCTAAATATTATTAAATAAATTAATATAATTAAAATTTATAATTCAATTCTAAAATCCAAATGTAGAACCCAATTTTTGCCCGGCCCAAATACCCAAATCACCAAGCCCAAACACCAACCTAGCCCAATTTCCAAACCCAAAACAGAAAATCAAAAAAAACCCTAGCCCCCCTAATGCAAGTGGCACCGCTGCCGCCCCACTTGCCCTACCTTCTGACACCCACGTGCTCTGCCTCTGACGCCGCACCTGCCCACTGTTGCCACTTGCTCTGACCGTCCGACCTGCTCCACCGCCCATCAGCCAACCGCCTCACTTGCTCCCCATACCCTACAAAACAAGACAAAACAAACAGCAAAAGCATAGGAGAATAACAAAAATATATATTTTGTATTTCATTTTCGGCTATATAAGGCCGCTATTGAACTGTAAAGAGGGGGTCCCTTTTTTTTACGAACTATTGAAAATCGAAAAGGAAATAGTAGAAGGTTGTTTTTTTAAACACTTCTGTTTTCGTTTTGATAATATACTATTACTTTCATTTTTTTTCTGTTTATTGTTTCTTTTTGAAATTTTTACAAATAATAATCAAAAGAGGAACAAGAGAAAAAGATCGGATTCTTTAGGTAAAAAAAAAGAAAAAAATAAAACTTTTACCTTTTCCGCCACCAGTGCGCGGTGGTGGAGCGACGATGCGCCGCGACGACGGAACAGCGCCCGACGGCGGAAATCGCACACAGCCCAACCTGCGAGAGAAAAAAAAAAGAGAAGAGTTAGATTTTTTTAAAGGGGGTGGGAAATGATTTTTTTCTCGATTTGGGGCTTAAATAGCCGATCGAAACGACGTCGTTTTGGCGGCGTCCTTAAGCCCCAAAGCGACGTCGTTCGCGCCTTGCCCGACCCGGTCCGACCCGCTCCAGCCAGGATCCGCGCGTTTTGCCGAAAAAATGGGGGGAATTTATGCGCGCAGATCCCTCCATTTCCTCCGCGTGTCAATTCGGTCCCTCTCTAAACGCTGCGCTTAAACACTTGGGGGAAATTTGCGCTCCTCGTCCCCTGGATTTTCGCGCACGTTTCAAATAGGCCATTTCCTTTATGTTTTATTTCGAATCAGCCCCCAAACCTTCGTTTTAAATACAATTTGGTCCCTCTTTTAATTATTTTGCAACTTTATCATTTACTATTATTATTGTTATTATTACTATTATTTTATATTTTTATTACTATTATTATTATTATTACCTTATTTTCATTATTACTTTGTTATTGTTATTATTTTTAATATTTTTGTTATTATTATTTTATTATTACTATGCTATACTATTGTTGTTAGTATTATTACGATTGTTTTATTATTAGTACCATCATTATATTATTATCTTTATCTATTTTACTATTATCTATCATTATTACCATCACCATACTTTTATATATATATATATATATATTCTGATTATTATTTTATTATCACTATTATTATCATTACCATTATTATTATTTTATGTTTCTTTATAATACCATCGTTATTATTTTGTTATTATTACTCCTCATTTTATTATTTTTTTTACTACTATGTATTATTATTACTATTATTATTACTATTATTTGATATTATTCTTGTGATTATTATTATTGTTATTACTAGTATCTTTATTATTACTATATTTATATCTATATTTATTTTCTTAGTTAAATACTATTATTATTTATTTAATTTTCATTTATCTATTTATATTTATACTATTTCACATACATACTTCTATTTTCACTCATATTGTTATCATATTTTATATATATTTCTACTCATATTACTATATCAATATTATTTTCATTACCACCGATATTATCATTATTATTATTTCTTTTCTTTTCTTTCCTTCTTGTAAAACTTTCATCTTGCCGTTTATCCTTTTGTCTTCTATTTATTATCATTTAACTTATTGGTTTTATTTTATTTTATTATTGTCATTTGTATTTAATGCGTTTATTCTATATGCTTTGCTAATACCGTAATTCATTTCTTACATTTTGCTACGTTGATATTGCAATTGCGTTTTACATTTTACTATAAACTTGCGTTACCTCAACTCTTCCCGACACAAAATGGATTCTTTTACAAAGGCAATATTCCGTATTTAGAAATTCGAGAGGTCGTGCCCTAAAGTATTGGGTTTCGATCCTTCTCGTTTAATCTAAATAACCGAATATCCTTTTAAAACAAATACATTTTTAACAAAAAGCTTATTCTCGGGAACTCAAAATGTCATGTCCTAAAGCATTGGATGTGATGTTTTGTTATTCCGAGATAAGATTTTCTAAAACCAAGGCGATGTTCTGTATTTAGAAGCTCGAGAAATCATGCCCTAAAGTATTGGGTTTCCTTTTCTCGTCCATTCTAAATAACAAAATATCCTTTCAATTAAATCCATAAGTTTTGAATAAAAGGCAAGTTCAACTTTAAAGGTCGAAATGTGGTGTCTAAAGTATTGGATGTAACACTTCACCTTAAAACGAGACGGCCCTTGGCATACATTTCCAATTTATCCAAATTTATTCTTCAACAACAAGAGGATCGTATTTTGAATTCTTAAGTTTTCAACTTTCGACATTAAGACATTAGATAATCAATTAGGTACCAATTTTGGGCGATCGAGGGTGCTAACCCTTCCTCGCACGTAACCGACTCCCGAATCCATTTTCTCGATTTTCGTAGACCAAAATTGTGTTTTGATAAATCAATCGATTATTAAAAACAAACACTTTTAAGGTGACCCGATCACACCTCATCAAAAAAAGATTGGTGGCGACTCCCGCTTTTTCATTCGTTTTCAAAACCCGTCGACCCGTTTTTGCCAAAACACAAGAATGGTCACGACACAACTTGGCGACTCACTGGGGACATCAAAAAGAGAGTCGGCCAGTAAATTGATTATTTTTGTCCTTTGTCGAAAGTTTGGAAATTTGATTTAAAAATTTTTTTTTTACTATCCTTGTGTTGCATTCATTTGTGTCATTGCATATGATTTCTATTTTCTTGTGCACAGTACATTGCATGACCGTTGTGGTCGTACCTTTAAGTGGGAGTGAGAAACTATTCCTTCGTGAGGTTTTCACCTCCGTGCAGGATAGTGGATCGCTCCGGGATACATCCGTACCTATGTCTTCGTGAGATTTTCATCTCCGTGCAGCCATAGGGAAATGTATTCCCCTGAACTGGAACTCGGTCTATATGAGCCTATAATGGGTGAGGATCGAGGAATCTGCTGGTTCAGGTACCTCAAACTCTAGAACTAAAACCACATATAGTGAACCCTAGGAGCCCACCTTAGATAGAACTACATCAAACCTTAGTGGTCACCTGGTAGGTGTTTGTTCATTTTCACTTGTTTTACTTTGCGATCTTGACTCGTTGCATTTTATTTTCGTACATTCATCTCATTTTCTAAAGAGGTATCGATTCACTGGTCGCTTTACGAGTTAGAAAGTCTGGTTATGGAAAACGGATTCTTGATAAAATGGAAGATAATGCAATCGTCAGATAGTTGGAACCTAGGCGGTTAGAAGGGTATGGATCCATTTGAGCAAAAGGAAAGGTGGCAAGCTAAAATCTGTGGTCATCCTTTAGACGACAAGGGGTTGGAAGGAAAGTGATTGGCGGAGGGCAAGAGACCGTGACATTGAATTGGTGAAAAGGACTTTGCTTACGACAAAGGAGAAAAGTTTATTTACTATTGGTACTCCTCCAAATAACAAGCATGAATTTATATTTGAGGATGTTACACCTAACGAAACAACGGTAATGCAAGACCTGATGTCCATGATGACTCAAATGGGCAAGACAGAAAGAGAGTTAAACGGCCTTATCGGTCAAATCAGCTTTGTTGCATAGACACCCATGCGAGCAACTCAAAATGCTTGGCGCGGACTTTCCCTGAATTTCATGGCCACTCAGAGAGGCCTTTCCCTGAATATTGATATTCGTCCTAGCCCGGTTATGGATCCTTCGCCAACTGTAATGCTATGGATCCCGGATCGACCATAGCTAAGCAAAGCTTTAAGAACACGAGGACAAAAGTCACCCATCCAATCACGAGTACAAGATCACCGGATTGAGCGACCAGCTGCGCAAAGATCCGTTGTTTTCATTAAAGGAGAAAAGTGTGAAAAAAAGTTAATGGTGAAGTCGAGAATCTAGAGATTATCGTCTATAATCATTTTGTCGACCATCGCAACATACGGTCGCGCTTCTCTGTAAGGCTTGCCATGCTTAAATGTTGGAGAGCCAAAACAACCAACATATATTCCTTTGGAGTTCCATTCCTTGATGTATTTGCAATTGAAAAGCGCTAACTAGAGAGCTTCTTTGGTTAAGGCAGAAGTCTCGGGAAAGAATGAGAGCTTTGTTCTTTGCTTCACGGTGGAGCAAATGACCATAGTCTTTGAGCCAATGCTTTGTGTTCTTGTGGTGTCTCTTTCAAAGACTAATTTCACCCAAGTCGTCTGTCAGGCAATGATGGAAATTTCTTTCAGAAGAATGGGCGTTGGAATTTGTGGAACCATCTAGGACGGAAGGATAGGTCATTGTGAACTTCTGGGCTCATCGTTATGATCCAAACAACATTGCAAGGGATTTAATTCGTGGGAAGAAATGAAAGGAATTTGTATCGACCCGATTAGATAGATCCAAAGAGAGACAAACCGGAATAGACGACTTTCACCGTGGTTAGAATTGGAAAAGCTATCGAACGGATACGATCTAAAATGTCCGAGCTCCGCGGTTTCTTCTTTGTCTAGAAAAACTCTAATCTTTATGAGCACAGGAAGCGGAAGAATCCTCGGGGTATGGCGCTAGCTAGAGTGAATGAGCAATACTTTTCTCAAGAATTGATGCTAAGCTTAGACACCTCTTCACTACCATCGAAGCTATAACTCGCAATCGAGTTGAAGTTAAGCTCAAACAAGATTAAGGAAATGAAAGGTGGGATCGAAAAGTTAGAACCAAAGATTACACAATTGTGAATCATGGATCGAACTTCTCAAAACAAGAGAGGAGTAGAAGACCTTCATCATTCTTATGATCAACAACTTAAAGAGTCGAGATTACCTCGTAAGGGAAGCAATAGTGCGATTCAAAAGGTAGCTGGTCATCTATAGATTTTGGCATCACAGTGAATATGTTGAGCATAAAATACTAGCCGCAGCTTAACCATAGTCAAGAGCTAGATCCACCGCTTGGGAAACCAAAACCTTCGGGACTTAGGACGAGCATATAGTAGTCCGTTTTATGTAAAAGAACTTGTTTTCTAATAAAGTTTCCTAAAATGAAGTTGATCGAGAATCGATACCTCTTTGCATTCATGCATTCGTACTACATTGCATTCGCATTACATTGCATTCATTTGTATTAGACCTTTACAAAAGGACCCTAATTAGGTAAAATGTTTCAGTTAACCCGGAAAACATGGAACAAAGGTTGGTGAGGATTGAGCAAAGGCAAATACAGATGCAAGAGCAATTGACCCAAATTCAACAAGAAATGCGAGAGCAAATGCTAGACTTCCAAAGGAACATGATGGGCCAACTAACTCGCCACTAGCCGGAGGACTTGAAAAAAGAAGTGACCTAGCGACTGACGATGTGGATAATGATGAAGACATCGTTTATTCCCCAATGAATATCCCAACTCAACCAGACGCGCACTCTCGCGTGGTACCTGTCATTATTGGATCTCAATATAGGACTGATACTTCGGTGCTGCTGGACTCTCCGATGGGCCCTGGTAATGAGCAAGTCAATCGTGTTGTTTTTGGTCTACCAGAGGCGGAGAAAAAAGGAGAAGGGGCTTCAAAAGCCCCGAAGAGGAAGGACAAGGATGTGGCTAGCACGAGTGGGTATACTAAGGGTTATTCGGCCGCTCTGACAAACCGACCAAAGAAAGTAGTTACCAACACCGGTCCCCAAAGCAAAAACCCAATCCAAAGAGCGTATTCGGAAAAACCTCGCCACTCTCTATTCTGTGACGTATATGGAGTTATACCAGAATTTATTTGATATGCATGTTGTAGCTCCTTTTATATAAAACCACTGCAACCTCCATACCCAAAATGGTATAACCTAAATGTCCTGTGAGTACCATGCGGGATTACAGAGACACTCAATAGAAAATTGCACAACTTTTAAGAAGTTGGTGGAAAAATTCATCAAAATAGGTGTTGTGGAGATAGGCGACGCACCAAAAGCGAAGTAGCATAAACCAGGGAGCATTTTGAGCAATGAGATCATGCGAAGAAATTCTGTAGTATTTAGAAGCTTACTGGAGTAATGTACGAAATATACTGGTTAGCGTTAAGCCTAGAAGCAATGAGAACTCTTTTGTGAAATAGGCTCGTGTTAAAAATTACTATTTCAAGAAATGCATCTTTTTGAACCAATATTTTTGTTGTTGTTCTTTTTCATGCTTTAAATTCTACTGAATGTTCTTTTATTCTTCATTCATAAATAACCATTCTTAGAATCATTTATTCTCTGGAAATTACTTTCATATCGACAATGGGTCCCGGATATCAATGACATGAGCGACGCTTACGGACTCCTCCCTCTAGTGAGATATGTGTCCGTAAGAATCTAAGGACTTAGAAGATGATAGAGATTGCAACTTATTTCCAACTTGTTAAAAATGGTAGATCCTACTTGCGAAATGTCGCCCGACAATCGCAAGCCAACGAGAGAGATGAAGATGGAAACTTAGCTCACCGCAAGAATAAGGCAAGACATTATCGCAGGATCACAGCCAGACATGTTGGGGCCACTGAAACGTGGATTCCTATATGTGAGGCATGGACGCTATCAAGCTAGTCTCCTCATAATCTTTGAACCAACATCGATTCATATTCATAGCCTTTGATTACCTTACCTAGAGGGTAAAGGTCGCTTCACATGTCAAAATTACAAAGTCAGCAGTCGTCAACTTCAAATTTCAATTTCGAAAAAAGAAAAAAAAAACAAAAAAGAAAAAGAAAAAGAAAAAAGAGAGTGGTGATAAAGGATACCGAAAAGGAACATGTTTAACGTGATAACACGAATTTATAGTCTGTTCAAAAGCCAAACACCACATCAGTGCAGCAAGAGAGCCAAAAACCATCCAAATTCTTTCTGAGGACAACTGATATTTGTAAAAGTTGGCATCGAGAAGTTACCATTTACTTTCTATGTTGGCCAAGATCCTCACCGGGGTAACGCTTTTCTCATTGGTTCATCAAAATAAGAGCAATTATCGGAAGTTAAGATTCCTTTTTGGACAAAGTTTGACATCTACGATAAGTCTAATTGAAGCATTCATACAAAGCTTTACGACAAAAAGGTCCGTTCAAAAGACTCAGATAAGAAGGATTCCTCATATCCAAAAGGACTCCAGAGGAAAAGTAAGTGCCCTATGCAGCAAAGAAGGCCTGGGCTTGGAAAACATAGGCACTAATCAAGATGGATGATAAGGACTTGCCTAATCCTATGAGTTCAGATTTGCAAAAAAAAAAAAAAAAAAAAAAAAAAAAAAAAAGAGAGAAAAGAAAAACACACAAAAAGGAAAGAAAAAGAAGAAAAGGAGAGGCCAAGATGAAAACCCGCAAAGGGCGCCTTGAGACCAAAGGGGATTTGGGTTGAAAACCCGAGAAGGGCAGCTCAAATTTTGACCGAAAGTAAGGCATGCGGTAGTCTTGCCACGCTTGAGTTAACAATGAAGAAGTATGTTGCGTCTCAAGCATCGACAAAGTACTCCTGATCCCCTAAACACATATTGAGCCTAAAATGGTCCTCAAGAAGTTTGAACAGAGAAGCTCAGTCATGATATCCGGGGCACCTAGCTTCTATTTTACCCATTTTTTGTTATTTATTTCCCTTGCAAAATACTCACCAATAAATTTCCTTCTTAATTACATTTGCTATTTTTGCTTTACCTATTTGTTTCGAGCTATGCTCCTAACTAGCTCTCTCTTATCCGTAGTTACGGTCTCTTTCGCATTTTGCATTGAAATAATGATTAATAGAATAACGACACTTTCACAAAAAGAGTTCCGCATATTACTCTAGGAAACTTTTGAGTAGTGCTTAACTCAAACAGACCATTGCTTAAAACTCCTCGAGTTTAAAGGATCGTGAATAATGATGGAGGAAAATTTCGAATCGAGGCTATCTCTTCGAATTTGGTTGAAAATAGTGATCGAACAAAATGACAAGGTATTACGTAAGTAGTATCATCTCGATGAAAAATGGCGATGTATGAATGGGCAATCATTCGCGCGAAGAATGATTTTGTATCCATCATGCGTGCACACACCGGTCATGAAACTTAGGGAATGGAAGGTGTAGTAGACCAAATCATTTGAATAAGTTACAAATTACGCACCCGAGTCGTAGTGGGATGGATCGAAGATGGCACGCATCCTACACCCCGGTTGAAGAGAGGATCCAAGAAGATGGTATAAGCCTTGAAGTTCTATAGGTGCCGTGGAACGGATCTTGAAGTTACATTGGGGCAAGTTATTTGAGCAAAATATGATTGTTTCTTTGAGTTCTTGGCAAAGGTACTAGCAGAGTGAGATAGCAACGAATACGTCGGCAATAAGACTCATGATGGACGGCAGTAGAGACAACCCTAAAGCATTAAAAAGGGATAATTTCATTTTACATTCATACATCATCATTAGGGGCATTTCGATCATCGCATCCCCGATCCTTATATGTTTTTTAACAAAGAATCATTATCATGACATTCCGCATTCATGTAAATGTCCTCTATAATATCATTTAGTTAGGAGCATTCGATTTATTACGATCATTGCATCTTAATCATTGAAAAATCATCATTCTCATGACATTCGCATTCACGTAAATGTCATCCATAGCACATGTAGTTAGGAACGTTTGAGTCATTCTCGATCATAGCATCCGCATCATTTGCATAAGCATAAGCACATAAAACTAAGTTTACAGGATATGTCCCCGCAGGGACGGTGTAGAAACATTGGTGAAGCCACCATCCTATTGCTACTCGGCCCGAAGAGTGGAATAGGTTGAACACGCCCTATTGCCACTAACCAAGAATGGAATAGGTTGAAGATTGTCCCATTGCCACCGACCAGCGATGGAATAGGTTAAAGACCATCCTATTGCCACCGACCAAAGAAGGAATAGGTTGAAGATCATTCTATTGCCACCGACCAGCGGTGGGATAGGTTGAAGATTGTTCTATTGCCACTAACCAAAGAGTGGAATAGGTTGAAGATTTTCCTATTGCCACTAACCAGTAGTGGGATAGGTTGAAGATTGCCCTATTGCTACCGCCCCAAAGAGTGGAATAGGTTGAACACGTTCCTATTGCCACCGACCAAAGAAAGGAATAGGTTGAAGATTGTCCCGCTTGCCAATAACCAGAGTGGAATAGGTTGAAGACCATCCTATTGCCACCGCGACCACCAGCCAGAAAGGAATAGGTTGAAGATTGTCCTATTACCACCGACCAAAGAGTGGAATAGGTTGAAGATTGTTCTATTGCCACTAACCAAAGAGTGGAATAGGTTGAAGATTGTTCTATTGCCACTAACCAAAGAGTGGAATAGGTTGAAGATTGTCCTATTGCCACTAACCAAAGTAGTGGAATAGGTTGAAGATTGTTCTATTGCCACTAACCAAAGAGTGGAATAGGTTGAAGATTGTTCTATTGCCACTAACCAAAGAGTGGAATAGGTTGAAGATTATCCTATTGCCACCACCAAAGACAATGAATAGGTAAAAGACTTCCTATTACCACCGACCAAGAGCGAAATAGGTCAAATTTGTAGATCTTGTCGCCCTAACCAAAGAGTGGGGCAAGATCGAAGGCAAATCTCGCCTCCCAAACAAGAGGGGTCATGATTTAAGCCACCGTCCCATTGCCACCGACCAAAGAAAGAAATAGGTCAAATTTGTAGAGCTTGTCGCCTCTAACCAAAGAGTGGGGCAAGATCGAAGGCAAATCTCGCCTCCCTAAACAAAGAGGGGTCATGATTTAAGCCACCGACCTATTACCACCGACCAGCCAGTGGAATAGGTCAAATTTGTAGATCTTGTCGCCTCTAACCAAAGAGTGGGGCAAGATCGAAGGCAAATCTGTCTCCTAAAATGAGAACATGATTTAAGCCATCATCCTATTGTCTTGGCCAAGAGGAATAAGTCAAGATTACCAACCTTACCCCCACGGTTGCGGTGGAGCGATTTAAAATAAACAAGTCTCATCCTCTCAAGTCGCAGCAGAGCAAATTGAAGCTATAGGTCCTACCTCTCTCGAAGTAGCGGTGGAATGGATCAAGCGACAAGATGCGGTGAACAGAATGAAGCTATCCGTGGAAGAGCACCCAAGAAGTCAAGACTCAACAAGACCGGGCAAAATTGGTCCTTTGAAAGTCTTTGCTCCATTCTCGTTACACAATAATGAGCAAAGAGGGGCAGCTGTAGAACCCAATTTTTGCCCGGCCCAAATACCCAAATCACCAAGCCCAAACACCAACCTAGCCCAATTTCCAAACCCAAAACAGAAAATCAAAAAAAACCCTAGCCCCCCTAATGCAAGTGGCACCGCTGCCGCCCCACTTGCCCTACCTTCTGACACCCACGTGCTCTGCCTCTGACGCCGCACCTGCCCACTGTTGCCACTTGCTCTGACCGTCCGACCTGCTCCACCGCCCATCAGCCAACCGCCTCACTTGCTCCCCATACCCTACAAAACAAGACAAAACAAACAGCAAAAGCATAGGAGAATAACAAAAATATATATTTTGTATTTCATTTTCGGCTATATAAGGCCGCTATTGAACTGTAAAGAGGGGGTCCCTTTTTTTTACGAACTATTGAAAATCGAAAAGGAAATAGTAGAAGGTTGTTTTTAAACACTTCATTTTTTTCGCTTTGATAATATACTATTACTTTCATTTTTTTTCTGTTTATTGTTTCTTTTTGAAATTTTTACAAATAATAATCAAAAGAGGAACAAGAGAAAAAGATCGGATTCTTTAGGTAAAAAAAAAAAAGAGAAAAAAAATAAAACTTTTTACCTTTTCCCGCCACCGCGCGCGGTGGTGGCCAGAGCGACAACAGCACGGCGACGGGACGGAACGCGCCCGACACGGAAATCGCACCACCCACAAATTTCTACAGAGAAAAAAAAAAGAGAAGAGTTAGATTTTTTTAAAAGGGGTGGAAATGATTTTTTTCTCGATTTGGGGCTTAAATAGCCGATCGAACGACGCCGCTTTGGCCGGCGCCCTTAAGCCCCAAAACGACGTCGCTTCGCCCTTGGCCCGACCCGGTCCGACCCGCCCACCCGGATCCGCGCGTTTTGCCGAAAAATGGGGAATTTATGCGCGCATCCTCCATTTCCTCCGCGTGTCCAATTCGGTCCCTCCGAACGCCGCTTAAACACTTGGGGAAATTTGCGCCCTCGCCCCCTGGATTTTCAGCGCACGCGTTTCAAATAGGCCATTTCCTTTATGTTTTATTTCGAATCAGCCCCAAACCTTCGCTTTTAAATACAATTTGGTCCTCTTTTAATTATTTTGCAACTTTATCATTTACTATTATTATTGTTATTATTACTATTATTTTATATTTTTATTACTATTATTATTATTATTACCTTATTTTCATTATTACTTTGTTATTGTTATTATTTTTAATATTTTTGTTATTATTATTTTATTATTACTATGCTATACTATTGTTGTTAGTATTATTACGATTGTTTTATTATTAGTACCATCATTATATTATTATCTTTATCTATTTTACTATTATCTATCATTATTACCATCACCATACTTTTATATATATATATATATATATTCTGATTATTATTTTATTATCACTATTATTATCATTACCATTATTATTATTTTATGTTTCTTTATAATACCATCGTTATTATTTTGTTATTATTACTCCTCATTTTATTATTTTTTTTACTACTATGTATTATTATTACTATTATTATTACTATTATTTGATATTATTCTTGTGATTATTATTATTGTTATTACTAGTATCTTTATTATTACTATATTTATATCTATATTTATTTTCTTAGTTAAATACTATTATTATTTATTTAATTTTCATTTATCTATTTATATTTATACTATTTCACATACATACTTCTATTTTCACTCATATTGTTATCATATTTTATATATATTTCTACTCATATTACTATATCAATATTATTTTCATTACCACCGATATTATCATTATTATTATTTCTTTTCTTTTCTTTCCTTCTTGTAAAACTTTCATCTTGCCGTTTATCCTTTTGTCTTCTATTTATTATCATTTAACTTATTGGTTTTATTTTATTTTATTATTGTCATTTGTATTTAATGCGTTTATTCTATATGCTTTGCTAATACCGTAATTCATTTCTTACATTTTGCTACGTTGATATTGCAATTCGTTTTACATTTTACTATAAACTTGCGTTACCTCAACTCTTCCCGACACAAAATGGATTCTTTTACAAAGGCAATATTCCGTATTTAGAAATTCGAGAGGTCGTGCCCTAAAGTATTGGGTTTCGATCCTTCTCGTTTAATCTAAATAACCGAATATCCTTTTAAAACAAATACATTTTTAACAAAAAGCTTATTCTCGGGAACTCAAAATGTCATGTCCTAAAGCATTGGATGTGATGTTTTGTTATTCCGAGATAAGATTTTCTAAAACCAATGATGTTCTCAGTATTTAGAAGCTCGAGAAATCATGCCCTAAAGTATTGGGTTTCCTTTTCTCGTCCATTCTAAATAACAAAATATCCTTTCAATTAAATCCATAAGTTTTGAATAAAAGGCAAGTTCAACTTTAAAGGTCGAAATGTGGTGTCCTAAAGTATTGGATGTAACACTTCACCTTAAAACGAGACGGCCCTTGGCATACATTTCCAATTTATCCAAATTTATTCTTCAACAACAAGAGGGATCGTATTTTGAATTCTTAAGTTTTCAACTTTCGACATTAAGACATTAGATAATCAATTAGGTACCAATTTTGGGCGTATCGAGGGTGCTAACCCTTCCTCGTGCGTAATCGACTCCTAATCCATTTTCTGATTTTCGTAGACCAAAATTGTGTTTTGATAAATCAATCTGATTATTAAAAACAAACACTTTTTAAGGTGACCCGATCACACCTCATCAAAAAAGATTGGTGGCGACTCCCGTTTTTTTCATTCGTTTTCAAAACCCACGTCGACCCCGTTTTTTTTGCCAAAACACAAGAATGGTCACGACACAAAAATAGAAAATTGGCTTCAATCTTGAAACAAAGTAAGGGCGATGCCAAGTAGTAGGCCGAAGCCTTCGAGCTATATGGTCCCTCCAGAAATTATAAATTGATGCAATAATAAAATTACATTTTAATTTTTTAAAATTTTATAATTTGATTCCAGACTTAAAAGTTTATGAATTTATCTCTAATTTTAGTCGGCTAGTTTTTGTAATCTTAGGGTTCCTTTGGATGGACGGTACGTGTACCTGCGGTTAGTGTAAAAACAGCGATGACAATGAGACTAGATATTATTGCGATACTGTAGCATGAGACAAAACGAAAATTAAACGCACCGCACTAGAAACAAATGCCTATCCAGAGGAACCCTTAATTTGCTTGAGTCACAAGTTAATCTTTATGGATTCTGAAAGAGATGGTTAGTATTTGAGTTTCTAAGGAACAATATGAACCCCAAAACAAGAAGATTCAAAGAGAGGGGTATTGCAATATAAGCAAAATTTTCTGCGCTATATGTGTTTGCAATCAATGTGAATGATGAATTTGCCTAACAATTAAGTCTAGGTAATGATTTAGTACATTGAGAATTGTTATATTAGTAATGTTTTAACAATCGGATTGATAATTGAATTGGTCAAATCATCGATTCTCGATCCAAATCACAACTTAACTTGTGACACAAGTTGATTATGTTAATCAGCACCTAAACACATCAAATAACTTAACAAATAACAATTACATTCATTTTCAACTACATAACATAACAAAGCAACTAAACAAACGAAACCAAAATCAGCATGCATCAAAGGCATCATCTCGCAGCTCGCAACTTGCATGCATTGCTTGCTTGCATGTAGCTTGCAGTTTACAGTTCGCAGCTTGCATGCAACTCATAGTTCACAGTTCGCAGTGTCAGCTCGCACTTTGTCACTTGTAGAGACTTCTCGCATTTTGCCACTTCGACATGTGAAAGAGTTGTTGTATGATTGGCCAATTTCTAATAATTTGGAACAAAAAATTACCCATAATCAAAATAAGGCAAAATACACTTCTGGGAAGAGTTTTAGTGCCTTGCTTTATGTAACGACCCAATTTTACCCGGGTCTAATAAAACCCAAATTAAAAACACAAACCCAAATTTACAACCCAAGAATTATTAACCTGACCCGATAAAGCCCAACAACCCACAGCCCACCAACACATCAGCCCAAACTTAACCCTAACAAGCCTAAATAAAAAAAAACCCTAGCTGTTTCCCCTAACCCCAAGTGGCGCCGCTTTAGGTCTGACCCCTGGTCTTCTGACCCTCTGACACCCACTTGCCCTGCACCGTGGTCTTGTCCACCGCCCCAGCACCGCGCCTGACCTGCAAACATTAAATGAGAAGGGACAGAAAGTAGCAAAAATTGTAAAGAATAAGGCTATAAAAGCCGATTGTATTCACGGGACAAGGGACCCTTTTTCTTTTTTTTTTCTGATATAGATGTAAAACAAACTCTCGAAATATCAATATTCAGATCCCTTTTTTCGATCGGCAATAGAAGCAATAGATAAGGATTTAAAACATTCAAAAACGCAAAAATAGCAATAAACGGAGGACAAAAACCCAAAACAGAGAGGAAAAGGTGATTTTTTTATTTTCAAACTGCTTCTTTTTTTTTTCTCAAAGATATATTATCATATTTTAAAAAGAAATAAAAAGTATAAAAAAATCTTATCTTTTCGGGACTCCGACCACTGCACTGCACAAGGCGTCGGCCGACGGAGCCATGACGGACTACGACCGGAGCTTCTCCGAAGCCCCTCTCAGAACTGCAGAGAGAGAGAGAAAGATGAGTTTTTTTTTAAAAGCGCATAGAAAAATGATTTTTTCTAGAGTTTTAGGCCTTAAATAGCCCATCAAAACGACGCTCGCTTTGGGGTCGCCTTTAACCTCCAAAACGACGCTGTTTCACCTTACCCGCCCGGATCCGACCCGCACTCTAAGAGGATCCGCGTGTTTTTGAGCCAAAGGGGAAATTGCGCGATCGGTCCTTCCGCATTTTTGCTTTTAAAATCGAGTTTTTAATTATTGCAATATCGCCCAAAGATTTCACACGGTTTGCGACTCGGTCCCCGTCAAACGCTGCGTTTAACTTACTCTGGAAAAATTACCTTTTGGTCCCCACCTTTTACGCGCGTGTTATTTAGCCCCAAACCTCTGTTTTATTTACAACTTGACCCAAACTTCCGTTTTTAATGCAAGTTAACCCATTTTTCGATTATTTTACAATTTTTACCACTTTTACTCTTATTTAATATTTTTATTTTTATTATTATTGATTATTTTATTATTATTATTATTATTATTTGTTATTTCCAGTATATTTCACTACTATTTGTTTATTATTATTTATTGTGTGTGCTATTATTGTATTTTTTATTACTAATATCATTATTTTATTTATTAATATTTATTTTGTTTTCATTATTATTATTATCTATTTTTATTATTATCGTTATTATTGCAATTATTATACTATTATTTTTTTATATATATGTATATATATCTATTCGTTTTTTACTCATTATTTTTTATATATCATCATTATCATCACTAGTATTATTATTATATTTATTACCGCTATTAATGTATCTTTATATGTATATTGTTATTACTATCATTTTATTTTTCTTTTCTTTAAAATTATTACTCTTATTTTACTCCCATTATTATTATTATTTATTATTATTGTTATTATTATCATGTTACTATTATTATTTCATCATTATTCCTATTACGGTTAATATACGTAATACTTTCAATATATTATCCTTACTTATACGTATATATGTATGTATCTTTCATTATTCTTTTCACGTGTAACATCTCATCATTTGTCGACCGATCTTTCTCGATACATCGTGTTTTTAAAAAATAAGCCAATATTTCCGTATTAGCAATTCGAGAATCAAGCCCTAACTTACTGGGTTCTCGAATTTTCTCGTTCAAGCTAAACAACGGAAGATCCCTTTAAAACCGCAAATTCAAATTTTAAATCGACATTCCAGATTAGCAACTCGAGTGAATCGAGCCCTAACTTATCGAGTTCTGATTTTTCTCGTTCAAGTTAAACAACGGAAGATCCCTTTCAAAATCACAAATTCCGGTTTTAAATCGACATTCCGTATTAGCAATTCGAGTGAATCGAGCCCTAACTTATCGGGTTCCGGTTTCTTCTCGTTTGAAGCTAAACAACGGGATATCCCTTTGAAATCGCAATTTAAATTTTAAACAAAACACTTAATCTCGGATATTCGAAATGTTACGCCTAACTTACTGGACTCGACATCTAGATACTTGGATAAGTTTTTTCTATTAAAATAGAGGCAATATTCCTAATTTGGACCTTCGAGAAAACGAGCCCTAACTTACCGGATTTTGATTTCTCGTTTGACAAATGACGGAAGATCCTCTTCAAATGTAAAACTAAGTTTTAAAAGGCGAGCTTAGTTTCGGGAGTCTAAAGTATTGCGCCCTAACTTACTGGACATGATGCTTTATCTCTTCAAAAATAAGAGAGCCTTAACGTCCCTTCCAATTCCTTCAAGTTTTAGAAATAAAAAGTATCTATTTCCAAATCATTTCAAAGTTTTCAACATTAGGACATCGATCAATCAATTTGGTACCAATTTCGGGCGTGTCGAGGGTGCTAATCCTTCCTCGCACGTAATAGACTTCCGAACCCATTTTTCTCAACTTTTCGTAGACCAAAAGTATTGTTTTAATAAACCGAGACGTTTTATTAAAACAAAGGTGATCCGATCACATTCAAATAAAGATCGGTTTTCATTTTCAAAAAATCGAGTCGACCGCATCGTTTACTGTTTTATCAAAAAAATGGTTACGGCACCTTATATGCCAAGTCTATACTCAACACACGCCAACTGAATATCTCAATATCTCGAATCTAGCAACTCCAATGCTCTTGGTAATTAGATTTGTCAGTTGATTCTTAGTTGAAACATACTTCAATTTAATGGTTCCATTCCCCACTAACTCTTTGATGAAAAGTTGTTTTATAATATGTCTGGTCCTTGAACGAAGCACTGAATTCTTCGATATATGAATGGACTTTTTCCATCTTAATAGTAAATTAACAGAAAGATCTCTATTTAATGCATCAAGTGTCTAGTTTTAATACCAATTGAGAATTTTTTGAATTTACTTTTCAAATTTTCGTTCAATTGTAACTAAATGAACTCACTAACAATTATAAAATAGAGAAGGATACAGAAGCTTAGTTACACAGTTTGAAAATTTCCTACGTTCATGAAACCTTACTTAAAAGAGTAATCCACTATAAATTAACTTATACAAGATGTGATTTAAGTCCAACAGTTTTGTCAAAATTTGCTAGTCACTAATGACAAGTTCTTTCGCTTAACTTGGCAGTTAATTTCGTGGCTAAATGTTAGCTCATTGATTATTTTTTTCCTTAAAAACGCGTGCATTAAATTGAGACATTTCCTTTAATGAGAAGGAGAAGGTGGCCACACTGTCACTCGTGCACAATAATTAAGCTTCATTTCTTTTTTCATAAAAAATTTGTCAGCTCATCTTGTTTGTTGAGATTATTGTCAGCTAAATTGGGTGGGGCGAGCTAACAATTTTTTTTTTTTCATTTTCAATAGAAAATTCAGCACGAGTGGCAGTGGAATCTTGTGCCTAATACGCCATATCTCAAGCCTGATATGTAGGATCATTTTTGCATTAGAAGAAGACAAGATCCACAGTGCCACTCGTGCACAAAGCTTCGTTTCTTTTAAAAAAAATGCGTTAAGCTCATCATGTTTGTTGAGACTATTAAGTTGAGTTGAGGGGAGACATTGAGCAGACAGCGGCAGCAAAAAATGTCGAAACCCCAAATCAGTATCACGTTTGGATTCATAGAGATTTGCATTTGAGATTCCTTGTGTCTCCCCCTTTGCCTTTATTATATATATAAAATCATAGCTTAGTGGCAAAGCTGTATTCACCATTCACCCTTTTAAGCCTTTTCATCTTTTAAACCAAAGAACAAAGATGGGTTCTTCAGCTTTGAACCAAAAATCCAATTTCAATGCTCGTTCAAACAGTTTGCCTTCTAGACCTCATCCACTTATTCCTCAAATAGATGAGCATTTACGTAGGCTAAAATCCGATGAATCCGCCGCTTCTTCATCGTCGATTACCGGAAAACTAAGTGGTCTAAGAGATCTGTATGAGTTGGTTCATAGTTTGCTTATCACACAAAAATCCTTAGCCCAAAACTACAATGGCAATAATGAGTTGTTGTTGAATGGATCTCTTAAGCTGTTGGATGTTTGTGGTTTAGCCAAGGATGTCTTGTTGCAGGCCAAGGAAGATACCCAACAACTTCAATCAAGTTTCCGAAGACGAAGAAGCGGCGACGATGCCATTTTCGCAAACGAAGTTAAGGCTTTCTTAGCATCAAGGAAGAAAGCAAACAAGTTAATAAACAAGTCTTTGAGAGATTTAAAGATCAGTAAATGTGGCTTTGCCGATGTTGATGAACCTACATGTAGCATGTTGAGAGATGTTGAAGGGGTTACTTTCGCAGTGTTCGAATCGGTTTTTTCCTATATAAGAGCGATAATACCGGAACCGAAATCAAACAACTGGTCCTTGGTGTCGAAGTTGATGCACTCGAAACGTGTAACCTGCGAGGGACGAGTTTCGGGGACGAATGAATTCGAGAGAGTGACTGCAATGTTGTGTGGTCTAATTGGGCATAAGAGTAAGAAATGTGGTGATATGAGCAATGAGAATGCAGTGATTGAGTTGCAGAAACTTGAGACAAGCATTGAAGATGTTGAAGATGGAATTGAATGTGTGCTTAGGCTTTTGATTAAAACTAGAGTTTCGATTCTCAATATCCTTAGCCATTGATTGAAGAAAATCATAGCAGATGGCATTTTCAAAAGGGAAAAGAAATTCCCAAGATTTTGATGTACAATCCTTGTATAAAGCTAAAAAAATACATGTATAATACTTGATTGATCCTAAATATGAATGCTACAATTTTCTTGAACAAATTTACATCATTCTTTGATTTTGAAAAAATAATAATAATTAGGATAAGCTATCAAAATAGTCACTTTTTGTTTACATCAGGTTACATTTTAGTCACTTATATTTGAAATATTACGTTTTAGTCACTTACGTTATCGCGTTATAACATTTTAGTCACTGAACATTAATTGTCATTAATGGTGTAAGGTAAGCTGACATGGCACGTTAAATTATTATTTTAAAATAAAATTTTAGGTTAATTTTTACAATCAGTCCCCATATTTTTTCGTTTTGAGTATTTTTTTTTCTTTTATGTTCTTTTAACTTTTTTTTTCTTTATTTTCCATTCTCTTC
This sequence comes from Gossypium sturtianum, assembly GCA_025698515.1. Taxonomy (NCBI): domain Eukaryota; kingdom Viridiplantae; phylum Streptophyta; class Magnoliopsida; order Malvales; family Malvaceae; genus Gossypium; species Gossypium sturtianum. Next base: position 2,338,060 of record CM046946.1, on the reverse strand, counting down.
TGCTTCTCTCTTTGTTTTCCTCCATTCTCTATTTAATTTAACGTAGTTTTTCTATGTTTTTTGTTTGTTAAAACTAATCCCTATATTTTTATTTTTTTCGAGTAAGGCGAGCTTGTGGACTAGTTTTAACAAGTGGAAAACATTGAAAAACTATGTTAAAAGAAATGAAGGGAGGAAAACAGAGGGATAATCAGGAGAGAATGGAAAATAAAGAAAAACAAATAAAGTTAAAAGAACATAAAAAAAAATTAAATTGCTCAAAATGAAAAAAAAAATATAGGGACCAATTGTAGAATTTAACCTAAAATTTTCGTTTGAAACGATTATTTAACGTGCCATGTCTACTTACCATTACACCGTTAACATCAATTAACGGCTCAGTGACTAAAATGTTACAACACGATAACGTAAGTGGCTAAAAGTAATATATCAAACATAAGTGACTAAAATGTAACCTGAGGCAAACAAAAGTGACTATTTTAGTAGCTTACCCTAATAATTAAATCATCAATTTGTATATCTATACTATTAATAAAAAAAAATCCTTACTAAGTTGATGTCACAGATTAACCACACACCAAATCGGCATCAATTTTTATATCTATACTATTATTATTTTTACAACCTCTTTCAATTTTCATATTTTTATATAGTTTTTAAATAAAAGAATTAAAAAATTTATCATTACAATAATAATTCTTAAGTGAACTTTAAAAAAAATAATTTTTAGTATAAAATATTTTCTCTCACCAAATTTCTGTATATAGATAATTAACTTTTAACATAAAATATTTCTTCTTACCAATAATATTTTTTTACGTTTCGTTATTTATTATATGTTATTTTAAACACATATATTTTAAATATGTAAGTTTTATATGTATACACGTGTAATAGAATTTTTATTAAAAAATAATATAATTACGATATAGTTACAAGAAAATAATTGACAACACTAGATAAGAGAATGGAACCAAAAAATTGGAGAGTGAAAGAATGAATATTGCAATGTAGGCAATTTTCTGTCATATATGTGTCTGCAATTAATGTGCATCATGAATTTACATTATATTTGAGGCTAGTTAATGATTTAGTATGTTGAGAATTGTTAGCCTATAATATAGGTGATAGCTCAATGTCAAAGTAATTTTAAAAAGAAGGATTCTGAGTAATTGAGATTTAGAGAAATTATTTTATGGATTCTTTCTACTATATTATTTATGGTCTTTTTTTAATTATTTAATAATATTTCAGTAATTTTTTCTATGTTATTGATACATAATTTTGATAATTTTTTACCTCAAATTCCAAATTTAAAACCCTAAACCTCTAACCTTAAATTCTATTCGTTATGAAAGTTTTTACTTCGTTTTTTATGATGCAGATACAGTTCATGGATGATGATGTAGATGCAAATCTTGATTATAACAATCTATTCAAATGATCATCAACCTCTATATTTACTGAGTAGAACAAAGGATGGTGACAAGTTTAGGGGTGTTAGAAACAGTGGTAGCCGCTGTTTCTTCTAGAGAGGATCCCTTCTTCCCTTCCCAACATATATACACACATGTATACATATATTAAATATATGTATGTATCATGTGATGAGAGAGAAATGAAGAATTTGATCATTGAGATTAAAGTGTATTTTTTCTAACTAGCTCTACAACTCATTGACATCTTGATTCGTAAATAAAATTTCAATTATATTCGAGATTAAAATTGTATATTAAATTTGTTTAAGACTCAAATGATTTGTCCAATCTAATGAATTTATCTATATTTTAAATTAAATAAAAATTTTAATTTTTTTTTTGTGAAAAAAACAAAACTTAAAAGATTAAATTACATTGACAAAATCAAAAGCACCAGTAGTTTATTTATTACTTTCAAGAGCTTCTAGTATTCCCTTTAAATCAACAGATATCATCTTAGCAATCCGATCTGCGACTAGGTTGACCTCCCTTGGGACATGTCTGACCACCCAGTGCTCAAAACTTTGTAGCTTTGTAAATCCGCTTAACTAAAGTTGATCTCGAACTAGTTGAATCATCCCTCTACAAAGCATGAACTGCTTCAAAGCTGTCAGTTTGAATCAAGATTCTAGTCAAATCTCAATCTTGTAAAAGAGTCAAATCATCTAAGATACTCCACAGTTCAGTGTCAAAAACCGAACACATCTCCAAATAATAATTAAAACCCATTGATATTCTGAAAAATCCACTTTAGACTTTGTTTAAAGTTACTTTTCAAAAGCAAAATTTTTAAGTCATAATTGTTTCATCATTTCATTAGCATAAACATTAATTAATTAATCTCCAAGAAACTATAATGGCGGATCATGTTTGTTTTCAATAAGCAATAAAATAAAGCCTTATAAATGTGGATCGTGCTGTCAATATGATATTATTCATCATAGATAACTTGTTAGTTTAGGGTATAAAAGTACATTAAAAAATATTATGTAAAATTATCATGGAGATATTTATATTAGGAGTTTAATTATATTTTATTTCGTTTATTTAAAAAATAGGTATATTTACACCGTATATATTTGATCAATGAGTAAATCGGTCGTTATACGTTAGAATGAGATACATATGGCACGTCACATGTAACTATCTAGTTATTATCTCAGCAATGTCAATTTTTAACAGTAAAAATGGAAAAGATTTTTATTAACAATGATCAATTTGCTCTTTAATCTAACGTAAAAGGACTAAATTGCCCCTTTTTTAATAAAGGGGGTAAAATGCAATCGGATGCCTAGTAGAGGGACATCCATGGCACTTTTACCAAAATAGTGGATATGATTTCGTATTTGCATTACTTTTCATAATTGGGTAAAAATACCATGGAGGCCCTTGTACTAAGATTCAGATTTTATTTTATCCCCTCTATTCAAAAAATAGGCAAATTGGTCCTTGTACGTCAGAATGAGGTACACGTGGCACATCACGTATAATTATCTGGTTATTTTGTTAGCCACACCAATTTTTAATAGTAGAAATAGATAAAAAAATTTAATAAAAAAGATTAGTTTGTTTTTTTTATCTAACATACAAGGACTCAATTGTCTATTTTTTTCAGTAAAGGGATGAAATACAATCTGACTCCTAGTACAAAGAACTCCATAATACTTTTACCTTTATAATTATGATTCATGGTTCCATGATTTTGATTAAAATTGTTTAAAATTTGACATATTCATATATTCATATCATAACAAAATAATGTAGATTTGTTCAAAAAAAATATAGTATTTATATTTAGGATTAGTATTATACATGTATTTTTGAGGCATATATACAAGGAATGTACATCAAAATTTTGGGAATTTTTTGGCCAAAAAAGAAATTGTGGGAATTCTTTTTCCCTTTTTGTAAATGCCATCTGCTATGATATTCAGCAGTTAATGGCTGAGGATATTGAGAATAGAAACTCTAGTTTTAATCAAAAGCCTAAGCACACATTCAATTCCATCTTCAACATCTTCAATGCTTGTCTCAAGTCTCTTCAACTCAATCACTGCATTCTCATTGCTCATATCACCACATTTCTTACTTTTATAACCAATTAGACCACACAACAATGCATTCACTCTCTCGAATTCATTCGTCTCCGAACCTCGTCCCTTGCACGTTACGCATTTCGAGTGCACCAACTTTGACACCAAAGACCAGTCGGTCGATTTTGGTTCCGGCATCGTCGCAGTTATATAAGAAAAAACCGATTCGAGCACCGTGAAAGTAATCCCTTCAACATCTCTTAACATGCTACATGTAGCTTCATCAACATCAGCAAACCCACATTTATTGATCTTTAAATCTCTCAAAGACTTGTTTATTAACTTGTTTGCTTTCTTCCTTGATGCTAAGTAGGCCTTAGCATCGTTTGCGAAAATGGGATCGTCACTTCTTCGTCTTCGGAAACTCGATTGAAGTTGTTGGGTATCTTCCTTGGCCTGCAACAAAGCATCCTTGGCTAAACCACAAATATCCAACAGCTTAAGGGATCCATTCAACAACAACTCATTGTTGTCATTGTAGTTTTGGGCTAAGGATTTTTGTGTGATAGGTAATTGAAGCAAACTATGAACCAACTCATACAGATCTCTTAGACCACTTAGTTTTCCGGTAATAACCGATGAAGAAGTGGCGGATTCATCAGATTTTAGCCTACGTAAATGCTCATCTATTTGAGGAATAAGTGGATGAGGTCTAGAAGGCAAGCTGTTTGAACGAGCATTGAAATTGGATTTTTTATTCAAAGCTGAAGAACCCATCTTTGTTTTTTGGTTGAAGAGATGAAAAGGCTTGAAGGGTGAATGGTGAATGGTGAATACTGCTTTGCCATCAAAGCTGTGATTATATATATAATAAAGGCAAAGGGGGAGACAAATCAAATGCAAATCTCTATGAATCAAAACGTGATACTGATTTGGGGTTTCGACATTTTTTGCAGCCGGTGTTTGCTCATTGTCTCCCCCCAACTCAACTTAATAACCTCAACAAACATGATGAGCTTAATGCATTTTTTAAAAAAGAAACAATGCTTAATTATTGTGCACGAGTGGCACTGTGGATCTTGTCTTCTTCCAAAGCAAAAATGATCCTACATATCAGGCTTGAGATATGGCGTATTAGGCTGAAGATTCCAGTGCCACTCGTGCTGAATTTTTTGAATAATTTTATATTGAAAACTAAAAAAAAAAACAAATGTTAGCTCAATGTGTTTCCCCACCCAATTAGTAGACAATAATCTCAACAAACAAGATGAGCTAACAATTTTTTAAAAGAAAAAGAAATGATGCTTAATTATTGTGCATGAATGGCATTGTGGCCACTGTCTCCTTTTCATGCAAAAAAGGGTCCTACATATCAGGCTTGAGATATTGCGTATTAAGGACAAGATTCCAGTGCCATTCGTGTTGAATTTTGAATAATTTCTATTAAAAAACAAAATAATCAAAATATTATGAAATCTGATTATGTATTTATAAAATTAAAAAAGGAAATAGCTACTACAAGAAAATACAGGTTTCAGACAAGACAATGAAAAAGGTTACCTTGTATATTTGCAAGCAGATAAGAGAGACAGGACAGAAGAACTGCAATGCTGAAAATGGAAAAAGAACAATCATAATAAAACCACAAATTTTAGACAAAAATCCAGAAGGAATCAATAACTTGTCAAGTTGGGTACAATTGTTTCCAAAACATTGCTTCGAGTTCCTGGGATTTTCCACAGCATGGAGCCTAATTCCCCTGTTGGAGGAAAAAGAAGAACCAAGAAATAGTAATACTGTTTGAAGCAAAGTAAAAAGAATTAAAGAAATAGGGGCTTACCGTTCAGGTGGTCGGAGAAGGGTAATGTCCGCCACCATTACAGCTGAGTGGCAAGTCTCAATGCCGCTGCTGTTATGCTCTGTGTGTCTATTTGCTACTTCATAAAATGAAAATCTAAAGTAGATACCATACCAGAAAAGCTTTCTATTCCATTTAATATTTGCTTCACTTGAATAAAATATACGAGACAATACAAGGTAATTTTCCTTTAATCATAAACCCATCATTACCTTACGGTAAAAATGTCCAACATAATAAAAATAATAATAATAATAACAATAATAATAATAATAATAAGCTTCTTCTACTCTATGCCTAGTTATGTGGTTTATATAAGCTGGATGTCCTAACCTCAATTGACAATTTGCTATTGCCATGCCTTTTTATGTACACAGGAGAAAACAGTTCCTTGCTTGACAAGTAATCTTATCTGAACTAGAATTCGATCCGGACCTCAAATGATTCTAATCCGAACTAACACCAACCACAAAATAACCGAAGAATATTTAATCTGACATGAACTCTTCAATTTTATATAAGTAATCAACATCAATCCAATCTGGATCCTCTATAGACTGATATTCATCACTCATTTCAACAGCATCTTTCCTGTTTTTCTCTTCAATTGTTTCAATTCCTTTAGCTTGACATAAACAGCTATCTGGGTTTTCATGAAACTCACCCTTGCCGGGTTTCATTTCGTTCGGCTCTCCCATGAAGCCGATCTGATAAGTTCGAACCCTAGAGGAAAACTCTTCCCATGTCATGTTATTTCGGTCCAAGAACAATTTGTACAGCTTCTTAGCATTAGGTCGGATTGTTGGTTTGTGTCCAAAGTATCTCCTGCAATAGGAAAATAGAGTGTGTTGTTTCGCCAATGTGATTCGCATATAACAAAAAAATAGTTGCATACCTCCGACCAGCTAACATTCTAGCCATGTTTCCGTTGTTGTTTGCGACGAAAACATCGGTTTCATCACAAACAATATAATCCAATGCGGCCATACGACCCGAAAATGATGAAAATTGTGCCAACTCCTCCTTGGTAGCTATAGTTTGCTTTGAATGAAAATTAGGGAAGAGTCCTTTGAGTGGAGCCAATGACTCTTCACCTCCATATACATCACCTGATGCCACGTAAACGTGAACATCACTTCCAAACCCCAATGCTCTTAGCATTAGACCAACTTCCTCCGGTGTCAGCGGGCATTTTCCATTCCTTCTTACTTTTTCAGGGTTGCTTGCCTGCAGTTCCCACCAAAACAAACATGTTTTAATGCATCTGCAGATATTTAGAGGATTTACAGAAGTGTCCTTGACAACGCATGAGGCCTTACATGTAAAGTTTTCCACCTTTTCCGGATTGCTCCGAGTTCAGCCCTTTCTTTATCTCCTCCACCATAATAACATCCGGAAAATGCAAGCATATCAGGTTCAAACCTATGGCAAATGATATATCAACCTGCATTAAGTCTTTTTCACTTTTATAGTAAAGATGTTAAGACAAATTGAATAGAACATCCAAATTCCAATAAATGCACTTCTAAGTGGACTGCTCTTTACCTCAAGTGCAAGGCAATGAAATGTTTGGCTTTCATCCTCATCCTTTCAACCAAGAGTTTACCCATTTTGAGAATGGGATCTGTAAACCTTAAAGCATGATAGTTTACCCTACATCTTAGTTTTTGTAATTCTGCGTCTAACCTGTTTGAAAGCCTATAATCAAACTTTGTAAGCTCAACAGCCTGCAACAGGAAAATATTATAGAAAAATTCTGTCAGTTCTTCAATCGTACGCTAGTTTCAATCCCATGAACAATCCGACAGACACCAAGACAGTATGTTTAACATATCAAAAGAAGGATTAAGTATCCTTCTTGGTAAACGAGAAGAGACTCGACATCAACATCATTTGCTGGTACACTCAAAAAGTACATGTCATTGATGCTGCAAGACATAAAAATGAGTAGAACAGCTAATTTCGAGCTACTAGTTACCTGTGTTCTATTTAGAACAGGTAGAACACGAGTCTCGTAGCATGTTGGATCACACTTCCTTGGAACACGAATGGTTCGTGGAATCCAAGCTTTACCTCCCTTTGGTGGTAGCTCTTTGATGATTTCAACATCCCGAGAGAGATACGAAATGAACCAGTTGACATCGAATATTTCAGCAAAACAACTGCATCAAAATACCCCATCACATATATATGCGTAGAATATAATAAACCATTCCCCTGCATTGAAGGTTAAACGTGAAGACAATGGCAGACCTGGAATCTTTCCAATATGATTGCTGGTCTAGCCTGGGAATAACCAGAGTTGCATTTAATATATATGCTGCAACAACAGCGTCTATTATCTGTAGCCATAACTCACAAAATATTATAAGCTTACTAATTTTGCAAGTCCCTCAAAAATACCAACATTAGCTCTCAAATCCAATAAGCCTAAATTCAGAAAACTTACCCCTGTTCGCTGTTGATTTAACCCTCCACTGGTAGCAATCAACAAGTATCGGTCCGGAAGTGTTTTCATATCAGCAGCTAAAACATAACAAAAAAAGGAATATTAGAAAAACTTTGTAATGAGCAAATGAAGCATCCTCGTATTTTTAATATTGCAAAAATAAATCTAGTACAAATGGTAAATGAATAAACAGCTTAATTTTAAAGCCAAATCTAACTAGGGAAAGAATTTAGATTTCTATGTCAAAAACCAAAATCAAAATAGGCCGCCACCTGTACTCAAAACTTTAAAAGTTACATTCTCATAATTTTTTTCAAATTAAAAATCGGTCAATTTCTGTCAAAATTTTACCATCAATTTAAGCATGCAATCATACCACCTTCTCAAGCAAATCTATATGAAATCAACAAGTCTAATAGTGAGTAAATTCTGATGAAAAATACTATTGATATCAGTGATTGCAATAAATTTTTAAATCGAAAAAAAATAAGGATTTAATTTTTAATTTTTATCAAATTATAAGTAAAAAAATACAAATAGTAAAAATAAGTATTCAAATTTAGAATACTTTACTTTGAAACGTTTTCGAAGCGTTACTGCATCCATAGTAGAACGTCGATTGGCTCCAACTCCATAAATCACGACCTAAATTTCCTCCACTTGCCTAATAAACACAAAACCAATTAATCAAAAGCTGATATTAAGATCGAAACAAGCCATCAAAACTGAATACATAGAACGTTTAGCTCGTAATTGCACCGGAACTTGAAATATCGCCTCAAAATTATACTCCAAAGCTTCTCTTCCTTTCACCACCTAAACAATTAATCAAACAAAAAAGCAAAAACAAAACGCATAAAATCAGATAATATTATCTTACCTGTCGAAGTTCGACTAACAAAATCACGAAAACCAAATGAATGAGAAAAAAAGAGAGAGAGAGAGAGAGGGAAAGTATTACGTGACGAACGGAAGAGTGACGAGGAAGGAAGAGATTGTTGGCGGTAGGCGGAGGAAAGTAAACGGAGGAGAAAAGTAAGAGGAGGAAACAACAGGAGATGGCGGAGATGAATGAGAAGACACGGCGGCGCTTCCGCCAGAGAATAAGCTTAAGGCCAATGTAAAAGCCGTTTGAGCCATGAAGATGGATGGTAGTAGTAGTATTATTACGTTCACTTTTCTTTCTTCTGATTTTCAGAGAAAAAATAAGCTTTTTCAACTCCTTCAACGTCGTCATTATATTTTCCATTAAAATTTTAAGCTCCAATTTTCTTGTTTATATGTATATATATATATTACAAAAAAAAATTCCAAAATTCAGAGGTTTCAGCAGAAATTTTTAAGAAAAAACAAATTTGAAATTTATTTATTTATTTATTTATTTATTTATTTTCCGGTTAAAATCTTCCATAAGTCCTGTACCCTTCACAAATTTAAAATTTAGTCCCTGTACATTTATTTCTAGGAATTTACTCACCTTGCTTTTTATATTTCAAATTTTAAGTTTAATTGTTAACATTATTTTACTAAATTCAGGTTATTTATTGAGCTTGAATTTAAATTCTAAAAAATAAAAATATTAAATATATAAAAATAAAATTATAGAGATTAAATTTCAAATTTATAAAAAGTATAGGGACCTATGATATATTTTAACCTTGTCTTTTTCCCATTCGCAGCAACAAATAGTAATGGCGCTTAGTTTAGCGGGAACTAGTTTACAACAATAATTATAATTTATTTTTTAAGTAATTATCTTGAATTTAAAAATTCAAACTTATAATATTATTAATAAATTTTAATTATTGGTACTCACAATATTTGAATTAATGATGGATTAATATTTTGAATTCCAACAAAATTTAATTATTTGTATTCAAATTTGAATTAATGATAAACTCATATATTTTAATATTAAAAATTGGCATAAAAAATTTTAAATTTTATGTATTTGAATATTTGAGTTAATGATAAATTTTTATATCTTAATATTCAAATAATTAAATTTTAATATCATTTTTAGTTTAGTTATTTTGTCTAAAAAGTAAAAAAAAAAAAAGCTACATTATAAATAAAATTTAATATTTATATTTCTTATTAATAATAAACTATTCAAGTTAACATTTTATTGAAAAAAAATTTAATCAAATTTAGTAGCTCATGCAAAATCTATTTTCTAAAATTTGTAATATTATTATCACCTAAAAATTGTAATATTAAATATTATTAAATTAATATTATAACTATTTTCATTCCATTGTCTTAACTTCTTTAGATAATTATATGGATATCATTATGATATTCCCTTACACGTGGATATCATTATGATATTTCCTTTTACAATAATTTGGTTTTTATTTTTTATTTAACTTATTTTTATTTTTATTTTATTCTTAAATCATAAATTTATAAATTATTTACTTTTTTTATCTTGATTGGTTTTTAAAATTTATAGAAATTTTAAATTTCATTTTTCAAATTTTAATTTTAAATATTTTATATATAAGTTTATATTTAGGTGATATATGATTGGAAATAAAAAAAATTAGTTTTTTTTTTTTTTTATAATTGGAGGTGGAGATTGAGTTGTTTGGGATTTAATTTAATTTATAATTTCTCAAAAAAAATTAAAAAGAATTAGACAATGCATTTAATGTCGATAAAAATATTATAGAAGTCCATGTACTAAGTGTCAAATTGTATTTTGTCCACTCTACTAAAAAAAATTCATCCATTTCTACAGTTGAAAACTGTCATGGTTGACAATGTCTAGGGACCAGTTTTTAACAGCATAAAAAAAAAGAAATTTTTAATAGAAAGACCAATTTACTCTTTAATCTAACATATAAAAACTAATTTATCTATTTTTTTTTAATAGAGAGGACAAAATTTATAATTTAACTCCTAGTATACGAGCCTCTAGATACTTTTACCATTTAATGTCGTAAATTTATTTTATATTACTTTAATAAAAATAACAAGTCAAATTAGAAGTTTTAGAACATCAATTAATACAGATAGAAATTAGATGATAACGATGTTTTGACATTGTTGTTATCCCGATAAATCATGTATGAGTTGTCTTAGTAATTTTCATATTAGTTAAATTATGTTGTATTAATAATTTTCATATTGAATAAATCATGGGTTATCTCTAAATTTATTCCGACTTTAATTTCATAGATGATTTCTAGTTAATTTAATTTTTTTTCTAAAAATTAATTCTCTTAATTAATTAATTTATGAACAATTTTGGTCAAAAAAGTGGTTGAATTTGCCTAACCTAATCAAAGATAAGAGTTGGAACAACAAATAACTGCCATGATGTATAAAGAAGGAGACATAAAATCCTTAAATAATAACTAATCACTAGTTTGTACTAGAGAAGAAAGATAAAGATGAAGAAAATTATCTAGGATTCTATTATTTGTCTAATAGATAAAAATCGTGTGTCACCTGCCGAAAAAAATGTGAGCATGTTCGTTTTAATCCCTACTCATAGCTTGTAGGTCATTGTTGGGGAAGTATGGTACCACTTTATCTATGCCCAAATGTCTAAGGCTATTTAAAGAGGTGGCGAGTTCAAAAAGTGAGAGTACATCATTGAAGCTAACCGTGGGTAGCACACGACCACAAACCAAGAAAATATGAACACTTGCCTATGTTAGGGAAATGAGGACATTTGAACCCCTAACTAATAATTTATAGGTCATTGTTGGGTAGCTATAGTCAAGCAGATCAAACATATTTCATTGATATGTGGTTATGCACCACTCACGGTCCATTTAGACGATGTGCTCTCGCTTATAGGTTATTGCTAGGTAGCTATAGACTAAGGATTCCAACCTTACCATAAACAAATGTCTACATTTCCTTGGTAGGTAGTTGTGTGCCATGTATGGTCCGTTTCGACGAGGCGCTTCCGCTTTATAAACTAACTATTTCTTTAGGTAGTCTTAGACACTAGAACTTTTCGTAGAACCAAAAGGTAAAACCTCAACCAATGACAATCGACCTATTGATGGGTCCTTTAGCTTTAGCCAAACGATATTTCGAAGATTTTTTGGAAAGTATTAACTTCTCGTCAACAAATTTATTATATTTACTGCAAAATATAACAATTATAGGAAAAATATTTGGTGAACTACTAATGGAGTTTTTAAACTCCAGAAGCAGGGTTGATGTGATGACAAGTGTCCTATAGGGTATAGTAAAACATTAAAAAAATGAAACACATGATAATTTTTTAAGTATGCTTGTGGAATTAAACAAATGTAAACTACACAGATAGTCATCCATCCAATTATAAAAATAAAAATAAAATCATTTTAAGAACCCAAAACAAAAGGTTTGTAATTTAAACACTTACGTTACATAGTTCGATCATTTTAGTTAGTCCCGTTAAAATCACAAACGATAAGCTGACATAGTAGTTAAAAAATCGATATAATAACAAATTTAATCATCAATATTTACATATTATATTAATTTCATCATAATTTTTTCAAAAATAAATCTCAAAATTTATAAATAATCTCAACTTTATCTTAATTCTAAAAAATTCACAGAAATATATAAAAATACATAAATATTTTCAAAAAATATAATAATAAATTTTAAAAAATATTACTAACAAGAAATAATAATATATAAATTTTAAAAATATAAAAATAAATAATTTTAAAAATATAATAAATTTAATTTTTTATTAATATTAATATTAATATTAAAAAAATATAATTATATTAAAAAAATTTGGTAAATTATAAGATAAGAGCAAAGTCCTAATAACAACACGATTAGCGCAGCTCAAACATAGGTCACACTTAGGGCGATGAACATCCCGACCATCAAACCAACACACGATATTCTAACTATATTAATATTAAATAAAACAAAAATCTCCACCCTTGTCCCTGTTACTACTGTTTCTTTGGACCACTTGGTGCCCACATCATTAGCATAAACCAATATTATTCTCTCTGGGTACCTACCGCCCCCTCAATAAAAATCTTCTATTTGGTTAAACCAAACCAGCTTTAAAATAAACAAGTTTTGAAGAATTGTTGCTACAGTAGAGAGAGAAGTGAAGTATATAAGGTGTGGGGGAGAGGGTCGAGGAGTGTTTTTTTTTTTTTTTTAATTTGATTTAATATTAATATTAATATAAAATTTTAAAATATTATTTTGAAAATATTTATGTATTTTTATATATTTCTTTAAAGTTTTTAGATTTAGGGTTATATTAAAAATATTTATAAATTTTGAGAGTTAATTTTTTAAAATTAATATTAAATTAATATAATATATAAAAATTAGGGCTAAATCTATTATTATATTGGTTTTTTTAATTGCCACATCGTGGTGCTTAAATTATAATTTTTTTTATTTTAAATGCTTAAAATGAAATTTTTTAATAAATGAGTAATTATTTGTATAATTTATCCAATTAAAAATAGTATACTGGTAGAGTACGAAATAATAACTTCTATATATTTATCTATATATATTAATATTCGAACTTCTAGTGGTAATTACCCTCGTTTGTTTTCTAAAAAATGAAACAGCATTACTTTGCGGTAAGACCTTGAATAATAATTTGAAAAGGTCAAAACTTGTGGGTAAATTAGAAGAAAAAGCTCGATTTTAAAAATATTTAGGATTTTGGATTTTTTTTTTTCATATTTAGAGAAATAAATTGATTTTATAGAGAGAAATAAAAAAGGTGTCCAGCAACGGTAATTTTTTTCAACGGTAAATTTTTTTCAAACGGGTAAAAATGGCTAGTTTGTTTCCTATATAAACTCAAGTCATTTTCTCTCTTTTGCATTCAAATCCTATTCTCTCAATTCTCTCAACTATTTAGTTTTCAATTTTTTATTCAATTTCTCTCGTATTCTTGTTGTTTTAATTTTATATTTCGTAATTTATTTGATTTTTATAATAGCAATTTCGCTTATTCGTTTGGATGACAAACACATTTTTAGTCTCCAATTGCAAATAGTAAGAAATATTATTAAAAATTTTAATTTTAATTAAGTTCATTATTAAGTTGTTAACATTATTAATTTTATAATTTTTTTATAGTCATATAATCAGACCGAAGATCGGATTTTAGAGATGTACATACACAGTTTAACTGCGAGGACACCACGTGTTATTGAACAACACTTGCAAGAGGTGAGATTCTTGCATGCGTCTTGTATGTATGCTCAGGGGACTAAATTGGATCCCCAACTTATCAGCGTTTTGGTGAAAAGATGGAGACTCAAGACACACACATTTCATCTTCCGTGTGGTGAGTGTATAATTACACTCGATGACGTAGTTTTATAACTCGATTTACTGGTGGATGAGCCATTCGTTACAGGGGCAGTGGGCGTTGGCAATTGGAGCTCAATTTGCGAGCAACTATTAGGCAATGTGCCAGACAAGTTTAGTGATATTCAGATAGAGATGAAATGGTTGCAAGACAATTTCAATTATATCTACAACTCTGCGAGTGTCGTCAAAAGAGAACAATACGCTCGAGCATTCATATTGAGGTTAATCGGGGGGTCTTCTAATGCCCGATAAATATTGAAATTCGGTACATTTAATGTAGCTACTACAACTCTTTGACTTGAAAGAAGTGGGGCGACTTAGTTGGGTATTAGTTGTGTTGGCGACATTGTGTCGAGAGAAGTGTTGTAACGATCCGATAGTCACGGGTGTTGAAAAGTATATTTCTGAGACTCCGTTACCGTATATCATACTCGTAAATATTTATTAAAAATATTTACGAAGCTATTTCTGTAGTTAATTATGTTTTGGTTAAGTGAATTTATATGAATTAAGAGTAATTAGATAAAAAGGACTAAATTGCATATAGGGTAAAAAGATTAAAGAAAAATTTAAAAGGACTAAAGAAGCAATTATGCCATTGTTTCTTTATGAGGCGGCAGATTATTTGTGAATTTTATTATATATATTATAAAATAAACCTTAAGTGTTAAGTATATATATTATATTATATAATAATATATTAATGTAGAATAAAACAAAATAATAAAAGAATGAATTAAAAAGAAACAGAAAGAAAAAGAAAGAAAGAAAAGAAAGAAAAGGGAGAAAGAAGGAGACGAAGGGGGTTTAGGGTTTCAAAAGTTTCCAAGTTCAATTGGTTAGTCAATTTAGTCCCTTTTACTTGTAGTTTTTATGTTTTTGGAATCCCAGTGTTAAATACTACCCGACCCATGCCAAAATTTTAGAAATTATTGAGTTTTTAAGTGTTGTTAATGTTGAATAATTTTAGTATTAGGGATTAAATTGAAAGATTTTTAAGCGAGAAATGAAAAAGGATTAAATTGTAGAATAAATTGTAAATTTTAAGAAATAGACACTAAATTGTAAAAAAAATGAAATTTAGGGATTTAAATGAAAATAGGGAGTTAAATTTAGTCTAAAGTGGAATTTGCATGAAAATAAAGAATTAAATGTGAAGAATAAAAGTTAGTCTTGGTTTAGGGACTAAATTGGAATTTAGGCAAATATTGAGTAAAAAATTTAAATATTCAATATGAAATTAAATTGTATTGTGTTGATGAATTTTAATTGTTTTAATTTCGTAGCTAACGTTGTACCGAAATCCTCAACTAAAAAGGGGAAAGATAAAGTCGACGAGGAATAGCTCGGAATTTCCAGTTTGTATTTCTATAATCCGAACTTAGTTGTTAATTGTTATAATTCAATTTAATGTATATGATAAGTGTTGAGGTGAGTAATTAATATTTTGATAATTGATTGATTGATAAGTACATATTGAATGTATTGATTATTGAATTGAAATAATTATATGTGATTATATGAAAAATTAGTATTGGATAGTGGTTGTATTTGAAAAGTGAATTAGAACCCTATTAACTGTATCGGGCTAAGTCAGATATAGATGGCATGCCATATGATTGGAATAGTTCAGGGATTTCTTCGACTTCGAGTCCATGAGCACTAGGTGTCAATTTATTACTTCGGATTTATTCGATGAGGCACTGGATGCCAATTTACTTCGGTTTAACCGATGAGACATTGGGTGCCAATTTACTACTTCGAAATTATCCGATGAGTCAATGGGTGCCAAACTGGTGTGTTTGGTTGGATCCGTGTATCCGTTCAAGTCCGAGTTGCGTTAATAGGGGTAATTAAATAAAACAATACTATGATTGATATGGAATGAATAATATTATTGATTAAATTATATGTGGATTGAATTGTGAAAAGCTATTATATAGCAAGTGATGAGAATTGAGTATGGTATGAAATGATGTATTCATAAATTGAGTATTGAATGACTAATGTCATTGTACAAATAAATATGGTTTGATATGTGTATTGAGACATTATGTAACAAGTGAAATATGATAGTGTATGATAGTTATGATACTAAACAGTAATATGTGTTTAAAATTCAATTGTACATATTATATTATCTTTTGTCTTTAAATATTCGGATTATAGAAATACCACTGAGTTTTACTCAGCTTACGGTATTGTTTTCCGTGTGCAGGTTAGGTACTTAATTTTGATCGCCGATTCAACATCCAACAACGATCTTGAACTCAAACGTGGTGATGTTTATCCTTTTGGAATGTGTCAGCATGTACCTAAGGTGTCTAAATAATAGTTATTTTGTGAATTGTTTGTAAATAAGGTTATAAATATAATGTTAGTTCGGTATATATATAAACATGTAAAATTAAGTTAATATTTAAGTGTTCATGAAATAGGCAAAATAAATTGAATTAGGCATAGTTTAAAATGACGATTTGAATGATGTTTTAATGATATGAAATGATGATATAATTGTGGTACCTCTGAGGGTACATTGGTTAGACACATAGGATGTTTGTTTGATATGATTTGGATGTGTTTGATTGTGTTTTATATTGGTTAAACGAATGATTTTTGAGTTGTTTATTGCCCAAGCTTACAGGGAATGGTAAACTTGTTGTTTAAGGTACATTTTGAGTCCACACGGCTAGCACACAGGCGTGCGAGGCCATTTCAAAAGGGCACACGGTTTGGCACACGAGCGTGTGGTTCGGCCGTGTGACCCAAGTCAGAGAGTTACACGGGTGTAGACACGGGCTGGGACACGGCCGTGTGTCCCTACTTCGAATGCCCACACGGGCGTGTCTCTTAGCCGTGAGAGACACACGGCCTGACCACACGGCTGTGTGAACCCTGTAGCTTTGAAAATTTTTAATTTTTTTTTTTTGAATTTTTTTTTGAGTTTCCGAATTCGTCCCGACTTGTTTCTAACGCATATTTTGGGCCTCGAGGGCTCGAATAAAGGACAATATGTATGAATTTAATTGGTTTCTAACATGAATATTATATGATATGAAATGTTCGAAATTTATGTCTGATTGATCGATAAGTTTTAGTAATGCTCCGAAACCCTACTCCAGCGACGGGTGTAGGTTAGGGGTGTTACATGTGTCAGGTGACGGAACTACAAAAAATTAAAATCGATGGTTGCATACTCCTTCAGCCATTGGCATGGTACCCACTACCATTTTTACGTCCTCGAGTTAACGCCCCTTATGTATTTTTGAAATAACATATTATTTGAATAGGTGAAACAATGGAGCGAGTCATGTGAGTATAACAAACAAACTCGAAGATATTCGGCTATTGATAGATTAATGATTGGAAGCTGATGTTAGTTTTTGAATTTTTGAATTATATGATTTTTACATAAGAATTTGAAATTTAATATTAAGTACGTAATAAAAATTTATAATTTTGTACTGTAGTTTGAATGGATGTTGTAACACCCCTTACCCGAGACCGTTGCCGGAGTCGAGCACGAGGCATTACTAGACTTAACTTTTAGTTCAGGGCATAAAAATTGAAACTGTCCATCTACGTCATGTTGACTAAATTGACTATAACTCGAGTTACGAAACTCAAAATCTAGATCCGTAAATTTTTCCTGAAACTAGACTCATATATCTTCTTACTATAATTTTTCCAGAATTTTTCATGTGGCCAATTAGTACAGTTTATTCATTAAAGTTTCCCCTGTTTCACTGACCAACGGCTCTGACCTATCTTAACCTAAATTCAAATATCTCATTGTACAGTTTTCATATGTTGTTCACACTTGTTTCTATTGAAAATAGACTCAATAAGGAATATATACATATAAATTATAACTCATAATTCATTTTGTAAAATTTTTAATTATTTTTATAAGTCAGAACAGGGGATCACGTAATCATTCTGAACCAGTCTCATTAAAATTCAAATATCACAGAATATAAAATTCCTTTGCCTATTATGTTTCTTTCACATAAAAATAGACACAATAAGATTTAATTCTATATCTCATTCACTTTATAATTCCATTTTCCCTATTTTTGGTGATTTTTCAAAATCACGTCACTGCTGTTAACTAAAAACTGTTTCATTGCAAAATATGGTTAACTAGTTTATAACATCTTTACTCCATTTCATTTAAACTCTATACATGCCATATAAATCTTTAAACATAAAACAAAAGCTACCGGAATTGATCTGGATAGTGAGCTTTGTTGTGATGATCCGATCTACCAACTTCCCTTAAATTCAATCTACATAAAAATATCAAACACACACAAGTAAGCTTATTGAAGCTTAGTAAGTTCATAGGTTTAAAAGCAATGCTTACCAAACATAATTTTTTCCAAACAATAACAAAACATTTACTAAAGTTCCTGCCATTCACAACCACTTGTTATAATATTTCACATAGTTGAGCTCAACATTAACAACTACTCAATCTCTTTCGCTTGATTCACTTCTATTGTGTTACTTATTATCAAATTAGGAAACGTCTTATGAATTTGAGTACGCCGTTGCTCGATGCCACGTTCACAACTCAGTATGGTTTTCCTCGGTGAAATACCATACCTACATTTCACAACTTCGGTATGGGAAATGCCATACCTACGTTTTCTTAACTCAAGTATGGTTAATACCATACCTACATTTCACAACTCGGTATGGATGATACCATACCTATATTTCACAACTCAAAGATGGTTAATACCATACCTACGTTTCATACTTTTCCATGGATTAACCATGGACTTTTCCGTCAATTCATCACATGTCACGATACTGA
Organism: Gossypium sturtianum; assembly: GCA_025698515.1. Lineage (NCBI taxonomy): Eukaryota > Viridiplantae > Streptophyta > Magnoliopsida > Malvales > Malvaceae > Gossypium > Gossypium sturtianum. Next base: position 2,319,096 of record CM046946.1, on the reverse strand, counting down.
ACGTACTCAATCCTGCGTTTTTCCTAATTTGAATTACCACATTTATTCTTTTATTTTATCATAGTTTTCACAATCCAACAGCAAATTCATATTCAGTGACACATTATATCATTCAACCATTCACAATAAAACATATAAATTCAACCATATGAACTTACCCTACTGATTTGTAGATGATATTGAAATTTAGGGACTATTCTCGCAACTTTTTCTTTTCCTCGTTCTTCTTTGGATTCTTGATCTATAATGTAAAATATTTTCACTCATTAGCATTTATTTCATTTCTATTTCACTTCATAATTTATGCTCTTCAATTTTTGAAATTGCACTTTTACCCCAAAATTTACTGTTTTTACACAGCTTTAGTCCTCGCTCAATTCACCAATCAATTGAACTGATTTTTCTCAATTAACACTTTATTTTATCATTATAAACTATTTCACAACCTTTTATATTCTGAATTTCAACACCAACCTCTAATTCATAACTTTTTCACAACTAGGTCCTAAATACCATTTTCTATCAAAATCACTTAATAAAACCACCTTAATATGAAATTAGAATTTAAATTTCACAATAATTTATCATAAACTTCCATTACCCAGCCAGGGTAACTTCTAATTTCACCCATCAAATCAAAAACTAATGAATTCTATAAGTGGACCTAGTTGTAAAAGTCATAAAAACACAAAAATTATCAAGAAAAAAGCAAGAAATAAACTCACATGATGTGAAAATATGAAAAACCAGATTTCTCCAGACCTCCTATGGCGTTTTGGCTGAGAAAATATGAAGATATCTCTAGATCTTTCAATTTTATCTTTATTATACATGTTAAAATTATAAAATTTCCAATTTTGGCCTTAGTTCCGTTATTTTCTGATGATTTTCTTTCCCTTGCCGTCCAACCTTTTCACTTTTAGGCTTAATTGCCCTTTAAATACTCTTTATTTTAACACTTGAGCTATCTAATCCTTCTAGCAAATTTTGCATTTGTTACAATTTAGTCCTTTTTATTTAATTTACTACCCAAATGTTTAAATTTCTCAACCAAACTTTAATACTAACTTAATAACACTCCATAAATATTTCTAAAAATATTTATGGCTCGGTTTTCAAATTCGAGGTTTCGATACCTCATTTTATTATTATTATTATTATTTTAACCTATTTGACCTAATAAATTCTTTTAATTCACCAAATTCACCAATTCACAAATTCTTCTAAATTCTTACTTGACTCATAAATATTAAATTACTATCTTGTTCAATCTTACTTGTCGAATTTAGTGATCTCAAATCACCATTTCCGACACCACTGAAAAATAGGCCGTTACAGATGTCATATTCTGATCTAAGAATTCAAGAATGCATCCTAGTCAAATTTTTGGTCAATCACAATATCTGGCACGTCAAGGTGCCAAACACAGGAGGCATTTTCTTCCCTTACATTTTCAACCCCAACCCTAACCTGAGAAAAAAAATTCACAAGCCGGAAATCCCGAGATAATTTTTAAACATCGAAGGAATCCCAGACGGTCATGGACTCCCACATCATTTGTTTTTTTCTTTAATTTTCCCTCTGGTTACCTATATAAAGGGGGTTTTGCTCCCCCTACTCCATCAATGCTCTCGCCCATTGTCCCTTACAAAATAAAAAATTATATTCTAAATTGTTTTTTTTTTTAGTGCTGAAATTTTTGGAGAAAAAAATTTATTTGTGTTTGTGTTTAAGGGAGACATTCCCATAGTTTTAAGGTGTTTTTGAGCTCAAGGTAATGCAGTGGCGCTGGGAGAGCCACACATTTCATCTGTTGTGTGGGGAGTAAACCATCACCATAGAAGCTCGTTGCATTGCAACTCATGCTCCAAGTTCATAGTGGTTATACGATAACGAGTTGAAGTATAATTAGAGCTCTCAGTTGACGGTGGTTATGTGATCATTAGTTTAAGTATAACTCGAGCCCTCAGTTGGTGGTGGATGTGCGGTCACGGGTTTAAGTTTAATGCCACCAGATGAGGATGCTTTATACACATACATAAGTTTGAGGCCATAATCATAGAGAAAAATAAAAGAGCTTTCCAATATAATCAACTAATTCTTTTTGCCCATCTCTACCAAAGTATTATCCTTAACCTCATTGTCTGAAACTTGTGACAGAGTTAGGGGCAAGAGGACTTTTAGGGGAATGAGTGATTGTGATGCTAGAGAAAAGCTGAAAGACGACTCAGGGTGGCAACAATTGTTGTGATTAAAGAACTCGTTAATAACTACAATCTCTGCCATCCCAACTTGAATTTCAGCTTTTTCTCCATCGTCATAGTCACTCTCCCTTAAAAGTACTCTTGACTTCAATGCTGTCACAGGTTTTGAACAACGAGGTTAATGATACTACTTTTGTAGAGATGGAGAAAAAGAATAAGTTGATTCTACTGGAAAGACCCTTTGTTTTTCCTTATGTTTATGGTCTAAAACTTATGTATGAGGTTTATAAAACATCATCTTCTGGTATCATAAAAGTTGAACCTATGACCGCATAACCACCGTCAACTAAGAGTCCTAGTTATACTTTAACCCGTAACCGTATAAACACTGTGATTGGAGTTTGAGTTGCAATACGAATGGCTTCTAAAGTGATGGTTCCGTCCCGACACAATAGATAAAATGTGTGGGCCTCCGAAAGCTATCGCATCATCGTGAACTCAAATATACCTTAAAACTATCACAATGTCTACCTCAAACACAAACACAAATAAATTTTCTCTTCAAATTTTCAACACTCAACACAAAATAAAACAATTTTGAAGAGAAAAACATTAAAAACGTCCTAAAATTTGCTATCAATTCCTATATTTTAGAAAAGTTTTTATACTAAAATATTTTAAAAATTCAATGTTTTATTTTTCAATTTAAAAATAATAACTCAATCATTAACATTTTTAATACTTTTTATAAAAAAAAAATTTAACATTTTTTTATCGATCATAAATCACATGACATAAAAACAACCTAATCAATATATCCTATCAATCAAATTTGAATGAAAATACTAATAATTTTAGTGATTGAACTACAATTATAAAATAGAAAGATGAGAGGGTTTAAATTTTAACTTTTCAAGTTTATAGACTAAATCTTAAAATTTATCAAAGTTCAAGGTCTGAAATCAGAATTTAACAAAAAAGCTATTTTTGATTTATCGGTATAAAGAAAGGGAAAAAACCGAAAGCATGGTGAAGGGAAGCTGAAAATCAACTATTAGCCAAAGGAAATCGGACCCAACATTGAAGAAGGATGAACAGTAGTGAAGGGAAGTTGAAATCATCGAGTTCCGAATTGGATTTGGATCGACCCAACATCGAAGATTATCTCCCTTCTGGATCTTCCATTCAAGAACCACATGGCAAGCTTCGCCTGTAATTTTTCATTTCCCCTCTTATTTATTTCCTTTTTTTTTTTCAATTTGGCTTAAAAATTAGTTAATTTGATTGGTTTATTGATTATGATTAATTTTGAAAATGGGTTTTTTAGGCGGGATTTGCTTGATATTTCTCCCGCTTTAACTGAAGCTGCTGGTGCTATTGTTGATGTAAGCTCTCTTTCTCTGAATCACTAATTCGTTGTAAGATTCCTGTATGTTTTCTTTGGAAAATTTTTTATGAAAGCAAATACCAATAACTTAATGTTAGCAAAAAAAACCAAAAACACAATAATTTATTGTGTTTATCCTCCGGCTAGATACTAACACTACCCTGAGCCATGTCATGCCCATAAGCCGCTGTTGTCCTCTTTGGATGCCTAACAGCTTGTTAAGGCTCCCGTGTTGGAGTTCAAGACCTTTTGTTATAAGACCAAATGGTAAATGTGTTGGTGAAGATGTGCCTCCCATGTTTGAACTCATGAGTCATGACCTTCCATTATAAGACCAAATGTACCCAGTGTTGCAAAGAGTTCATGAGGTATACAAAGAGGATAATACTGGCTTACGGATAGGACTTGGCCTAGGAAGTGGTACTACCTTGCTGCTTGGCGGGTTGTGAAATAAAATGATGTTTTTAGCTAGACCAAATGGTATGAGTGTTGCGAAAAGAACTCATATATGGGAGGTCCTGGGTTTGAACTTGAGGAGGTATACCTTGGGGCTGACAAAGCCTTGAGGAGCCAATGGGCATCTAACGAGGATAATACTGGTTTATGGGCATGATGCTGGAGTTAGAGCCCCAGGAAGTGTTAGTATATTGCTGGTCTGTGGATTATGAGGGTTCATATGTTTTTATTGTTCTATTTTTTGTATATACTAATTTGAATTATCTATTTATTTTTTTATAAAAGAAACATGATTGGTGCGTTCTTTTTTACCCTAAAGTTTTGAGCTTGAGTTGAAGTATCTAGTGAAAGTTTTTCAATATTTAACTGATTGTAGCTGTGCACTTGACGAGCAGGATTCATTCACACGGTGTTTTAAGTCGAATCCCCCGGAACCGTGGAACTGGAATGTGTATCTGTTTCCTCTCTGGTGTTGTGGTGTGGTATTTCGGTACTTGATTTTGTTCCCTATGAGGTTAGCCATTCTACTTTCCAAAAGTAACATTGAATTGTTTAATGCATGACAGTGTTTGTTTGAATGAACTTTGCTTATGTCTGTTTTAGAGGTAGGTTAGATAGTGTATGGTATGTTGAAATGCTTGCATTGTTTCTGAGTTTCTGTTATGCTATTCAATCTGCAGGGCTTTAGTTTTGACAATAGGATGGATAATATTTCTGTCATGCTTCATTCCTGTGCACTTTCTTCTCAAAGGGAACGATAACTTGCGGAAAAAGATGGAGGTGCGAACTTTTACTTATTTCTAGTTTGTGCAGCTCATTTTTCTCTCTTTTGTAGGTATATGTGTATGTGTGTGTGATAGTGGGTTTATATACCATACTTGCGAGGGAAGAAAAGGTTTAAAGTTCTAAACTGGCAAATTGTATCATGCTCTCTTAGGGGATTTCCTATACTTTTCTAGCAAGCTTGTTCCTTACCTATATTCTAGTGCATTTTCCATCTAAATGATTATGCTTAAACTTAGTTCATCATATTTTCTTTTCAGAGGGCGTTGGTGGAGCTAATCTGCAGCTTCTTTGTTGCGTCCTGGACTGGAGTTGTTAAGTACCATGGACCACGGCCTAGCATGCGGCCCAAGCAGGTTTAGCTGACTCTTCTTTCTGCACTTTGTATCACAAAGATTTTCGTTCTTATTTTAATTTCATTAAGATTCTTTCTGGTTCTTTAGTACTCCTTCTATGCCACCTGTCTCTACAAACTAAAATATATCTGAGCGTTCTTCCATGGATTGAACAGGTGTTTGTGGCCAATCATACTTCTATGATTGATTTCATCATATTAGAACAGATGACTGCATTTGCTGTCATTATGCAGAAGCACCCTGGATGGGTTGGTAAGTTGTAGTTAAAATGACGTACTTAAGAATGATGTTTATGTATTTTAATATTGTAGGGGGTTTTCAATTATCTGATTACTTATATTGCATGCTTTTCTTAGAATGCTTGGACTATTTTTGTTTCATTTGGTTGCATGCAAGGTATTGAAACTCGCCAGTGTCAGCCTGTTAACCAACTTATTTATATTAGACTATTGACATTATAGAATTCCTTTTTATGTTTTCATATAATAATCCATATTGTGAAATATATAGCTATAGCTTTGTGTTTTGGAAAATATCTCTCCTTTCTGATGTTATGTTTGATACGAGCTTCAAGATTTCTTAGAGATATCATAGTACACCTTTACTTTATCGTGATAATTGTGGTTTTGTTCACAGTAGGCACTTTTTCCAAATGTTAGTGGCAGAGAAATGCATATCCTTGATCCTTAGTTTTCATGACACCTATTATGAACAGTAGTTTTGTTGAATAACTTAAGTGGAACAATTTATGGTTATGCTTTAAAAGTTGTCACTTATCATCTTTTCAAGTTGAAAGGACACAATTCCGGTGCTCCACTGTTGTTGCTTTCTTTAAAAGTATATTTTGATATTGCAGGAGTGATAATTAGGTTCCTATATACCTTGTGTATATTGAATGAATGAAATAACTATTTGACTTCTTTCTACATTTAGGACTGCTACAGAGCACTATTTTAGAGAGTGTAGGGTGTATTTGGTTTAACCGTTCAGAGGCCAAAGATCGTGAAATTGTAACAAGGAAGTAAGTACAATCAGAGTGGGGAAAATGCTTTATCAATATGTTTTCCATCTCATGATTGTATAAATTTCCTAATTTCAGGTTAAGGGAGCATAGTCAGGGAGCTGACAATAACCCTCTTCTCATATTTCCCGAAGGGACGTGTGTAAACAATCAATACAGCGTTATGTTCAAGAAGGTATAGCTGTTAAGAGTTTCGGGAAACTGCTTAAGTTGTTTCTTTCTTATACTTCTCACTTTTTTTAACTGCTTGGTTAGGGTGCATTCGAACTTGGTTGCACTGTTTGCCCGATTGCAATAAAGTACAATAAAATTTTTGTTGATGCCTTTTGGAATAGCCGGAAGTAAGTTATCAATCCCTGAGTCTTCCAGTGTCTTGTATATTTTATCATTATTAATGCTTTATTTTGTGGTTTGTGATACCCGTGATGTCTTACCAAAGTTCCATTTCCCACAGGCAGTCCTTTACAATGCATTTATTGCAGCTTATGACATCCTGGGCTGTTGTTTGCGATGTTTGGTACCTAGAGCCCCAAAATCTAAGGCCTGGAGAAACACCCATCGTGTTTGCAGAGAGGTAAGTACTGTTCTTTGTTTTTGAAACCGGTAATTAAGGTCTTCAGTTAATGCTTTTTAAGCCTTCCTTAGAGAAGCAATAGCTTTGATTCAGTTGATATTTTCTATACAGGATCAGAGACATAATCTCTGTTCGAGCAGGTCTTAAAAAGGTTCCATGGGACGGATATTTGAAGTATTCTCGCCCGAGCCCTAAGCATAGAGAGCGAAAGTAAGAACAAACCTCTTCTAATTCATCCCGTTTTTCCGGTTGTCATAGCATCCGATATCTTTTGACTCCTTAAATGATAACTGCAACCGTGAGCTCATTCTCAGTAGCTTATTTGTCCAACGCTTTAACAAATCACCACCTATATAATTTATCCGAATTCTTGCAGTCCCTTGTCCCTGGTAACCTCCCTTATGACAGGATCTTCTAGTCCTGACTTATTAAAGCTAGGGACATCATTTTTTGCTTAAATTTCGTGTATTGTAAGATCAAATTGAAATATTGTTGATTTGTGGTTGCCCTTAATTGATAAACGTAGGGAAATTAGTCATTAGTTGACTATAGGGTTAGTTTTTGGTCTGATCAATCGGGTCAATTCGTGTTTTAAAATTTTGAAGTCATTTCGGTTCAGGTCAGTTTTGGGCTAGGGTCATTTTCAGTTCTTGTCATTTCAAGTTTGGGTTGCTTTGGTTTCAAGCCATTTCGGGTTCAGGTCATTTTGCATTCAATCATTCAGTTTTATTGAGCAAAGGTATCGCGAGTTCTAGACACTTCAAGTTTGGATCATTACAAGCTACTTGTTTGGGTTATTTCAGGTTCCTATTAGTTTGATTTCAGGTTTTTGACCTTTTTTGGTCAAACCGAATTGTTTCGGGTTTGTCGAACCACGAATAGTAGTCTAAATGAGTTCATTTTTGCACTTTGCAGACAACAAAGTTTTGCCGAATCTGTTCTTCGGGGGCTGGAACTGGAAGAAAAATGATGGCACCAATGTACATTTTGTTCAGTTTATGTAAGGATAGCTTCTGATCTTTTGTTTTAAACCTCAGGTTGGTTCTGGTATTGTTGTTGTGGCTATTTTTTGTTTTTTAAAATTTTCAATGGCACAGTTAAAGCGATGATTGATTTATCAAAGTTGCTAAAAATTTTGCTGTTTTGATGTTATTGTATGAACACTATAACTAATAATATGACACAAACTGATACTTATATTTGAATAGTGTCATTATTAGATTTTGATTATTTCCTTTTTGGGATAATTAAATTCTCTTTATTATCTTTTCTTTTTTTGGAATTTTTTATGGAAAATAATTTCAATTAGGTAATGTTTTGTATAACTGCATTAAACATTACTAATATTGTAATAATTTGTGTGATTTTATTATAAAAAATTGAGCAATGTTTTAGGTAATGATAGCTTTGTATAACTCAACACTAAAAAGTTGACCTTATACCTCTTTTATTACAATTTCTTTAATGTTAAAATTTGTATAATATAAATTATTGATGGATTTAAAATTTGTATATATAATATTGATTATAAAACAAAAAAAAAATTGCTCAAATAAAGAACATGATTTTTTAAACAATTTTATTATAGGTTCTGGTTCTTAATCTATAAATAGGAGGGTAATGCGTTTCAATGCACTCAAATTCACAACCTGTTGTATTAGCAATAATGCTCATGGCAATCGAGTTAAAAATTTACCACTCCACCAACATTTGAATAAATTACAATATTGGTACTTTGACTTTGAGGACTCAATTTAAAGTTTTTGGATCAATTTAGTATTTGAACCATAGTTTGAGAACCTATGGTGGAGTTATCCTTGGACATTTCTAAGTAGGGTTGTTGAATTGAGAAATTCGATCTTAATCAATATTGTTGAAATTGAATTGGTCTGGCCGATTAAATTGCTTTGATTGGGAATTAGTTGGCATATCGATGTGGGCAAAGAGATAGAATTGATATTTGAGTGGGTTGCTTGAAACTGTGAGCTAAGAAAAAAAAAATTATAGTTTAATAAGTTGGATCGATATATAAATTTTTATTTTTCAGTTAATTTTTCAATTATTATTGGACTGATGATTGAATTAATTGAATAAAAAATAAATAATGTGGTTGGTTTAAATCACCAATCCAGTTTTTAAAACATTGGTTTTAATTAATGATATTTGAATTGGTCCGCACCGGTTCGAAAAATGATATTAAATCAGTTGGATAAGGAATCAATACAGACCGATTGAATCGGCTAAAAAATTGGTTGAACCATTTTTTATTGTTTAGAATTTTTAATCAAATCAATTAAACTAATCGAATCGATCAAACTGATAAACCAATAGTCTTACCAGTTCGATCACCGGCCCGATTCTAAAAATATTGGTTTTAACCAAAGTTTAACCACTCTAGTTGTAAGCTAGAGGTTGCAAATATTATGGGCCAAGAAAGCCCAATAATCCATTGATTAAAATCCACGCCCATAGTACGGGTTAGGGGTGAGCGTTCGATCGAATCGAATAAAAAAATTTCGAGTTAATCGAGTTGACGAATCATATTTTATCATTCTAATTTGATTTGAAATTTTCTCGAATCGAGTCGAGTGAGATGGAATTCGAATCGAATATATTTGTTCGAGTTAAATTTTAAAAAATATTTTTGGGTCCTTGTAACCATTATCACTCATCGTAATAAAATTTGTCCACCTTAACCAAATTTTTTTATTAATTTTCATCACCAAATAATTTATTTATTAATCTTTTATATACGGGTTAGCTTCTTTGCTTGCTTAGTTATTTCAATTATCTTCAGATTCTTGTCACTATGTATTTTGGAATTAAAAAATATATTAAATGTAAAAATGTGATTTTTTAATAAAAGTTATTTTAAAGATAAAATGTGAAATTGATATCAATATAAAATTTTAACACGAATATTTTATGGCATAATTATTAATTCAATTTTAATATAAATATTCAATATGACTAAACAATTCAATAATATAAATAATATAAAATATGAAATTTAATTTAATAATATAAATAGTAGATATAAATAAAATTATTACTATTTATGTTTAGTGATTTTTTTTTGGATAATTTTGATTTTTTATTTGAGAGTAAAGTGTGAGAAGTAAAAGTTTAGTGGAAAAATAAAAAGTTTTGGAGAATAAAAGTTTGAGGAAAGTAAATAGGGGAGTAAAATTTTGAAGGAAAATATTAAAAAAATTGGAGGAGATGGGTTTGGGGTAGATGGGAGGTGAGATGGGAAGGAGTAAAAGTTTTAGGGGAAAAGTGGGAGGAGTAAAAATTTTGGGAGAAAATAAAAAGTTTTGAGGGTTTTTGAGAGTAAAATTTTGAGAAAATGTAAATGGGAGAATAAAATTTTGGTGGGAAATGGATTTTGGGTAGATTGGGGGTTAGGATGGGAGGGGAGTAAAAGTTTTTGGGGGAAAGTGGGAAGGAATAAAAGTTTTAAAGGAAAAGTAAAAAGGTTTGAGAGTTTAAGGTAAAAATGTAAAATATTATAGTTTGATATTCGAATTATTCGAATTATTCGAGTTATTCGAATTCGAAAACTCAACTCGATTCGAACTCAAAATTCAAAAAAAAAATTGAGTTGATTTTAATAACTTGAATAACTCGATTCGTTTAATTCGAAATTCGATTTTTTTTCGATTTTTTCGAATCGAATCGAGTTTTGCTCAATTTCAAATTCCCAAGTGTTAATTAATTACTCTTTGTTTTTTGTTGAAACTTTGAAACTAGCTTTCCGTAGTTTATCAATGGCGATGATACGGTAAACCGCTTAATTATTTTATTTTTTTGTTTTTTCCCCTTTGGTTTTAACAACTTAGAAAAAAAAAACAAACAGAAAATATCAATTCGCTACTCAGTACTCATTCAGTTCTTCAAGAAAGGTAATTTTTTTTCTTACGTAATTACTCGTTTGCCTCCTTTTTCTCGAGAACCAAACAGAAAATATCTCTAGGCAGATGTCTGTTGTCTTAGTAAAGAAGCTTGATTTTTCGTAATTTCATGACGAAAATATATTGTAAAATTCTGTTATTTTTCGCGGTTTCCTCTGTTTTGCTTCACTTTTTTTTAGGTTGGCCATTTGAAGTTAAAAAGAAAAAAGAACAAGAAATTCCTTTAAATTTTGTTTAATTCTTGATAATTTTATATGTTTGTGTTATTTCATCAAATTTGATTGTTTTTGTAACTTACTCTTATGTTGTTTAGCTGAAATTTTGTTTTGAAATAATTATCTAATTTTTTCAATGTAATTTTCAGATTGGATAGGCTCTAACGCTGATAATTCTGGGCAATGACACTGACGAGTTTGAAAGTTCCTACAATTTCTAGTGGATTGGAAAATAGAAAGAGGGAATGGAACAAGATAAATAGGTCTACGGGTTCTAATTCTTTATTAAACCAATCTGAAATATGTAAATTTAGGAAGGAATTAGGCTACATAGATGGTGTGCGAAGCTGCCACCTATCTGCAGCACATAGGAATTCATTGTTCTCACCATTAGTGGCACATAGGAATTCCCGTTTTCCGGTGTTTCGAAATCAGTTAAGCTCTGATTTCGGCGTGGAAGATGTCAAGGAGACACTCACGTTGAATGAAAAAGATGATGTTGCCCTGTTAAGTTCAAGTTCAACTGAAAATGTTAATGCCCGGTAAGATTTTTATGGCCTATTGTTTACTTATTTCATAGTTATTTGTTATTAAAGTTGTATGATATCTATCTATATACATACAGACTTATATGTATACCTGTTCTTTCTTTAGATGGTATGTAGTTTTGGTGTGGGTTGGTTTGTGTAATGACTATGAAAATTGGAGTGATTGATTTCTGTAATACAATCCTCTATAGCAGAATGGTAAAATAGAACTTTAAGCAATAGTGGAAAAGACGTAGTTGACTTTGTAAAATAATGTATCATTCATTATGTCATATTTTTAAATTAAAAAATAGTTTGAATACCACGATGCTCTGTAACTGCTTCATTCTCTGCCTCGTTCTTTACAATTGGGCTTCCATTTTACCATGTGTTATGTGCTAATATGAACTTTAAAATTTCCATATGCAGTGAGGTGAAAGTGAAGTCTGTGGATGTCAAGAGGGAACTTATTATGCTTTCTCTGCCTGCGATTGCTGGACAAGCTATTGATCCCTTTGCACAACTGATGGAGACGGCATACATTGGAAGATTGAGTATGAGCTAATTTTAATTTTAATTTGTTCCATTGCTTTACTTGCTAAAATAATTCTATTTTCCTTTGTTTGATTATTTGATGCTAACAATGTTCGTTCTTTGGTAATAGACTAAAAATTTAGTTGGAGTTTCTTTTGTTGTGATTTCTTTGTTAATCTTTTAATACAGTTACAGTTCTCTGAAGGATATGCTTCTCTATAACCACGGGTGTATTACTCTTATCTGTGCTGCAAATTGCAACACACTGCTCCATCAAAAATTAATTTTGTTACCAAATTCCAATTTCCAAATAAATAAATTTGTATGCTTATGCTGATTTAATGTGGTTTCAAGTAATTGGAATTTTGAAAATTGATAGAACCTGCTTCTAAGTACAAAATTTCAGGATTCAAAATTTTGAAATCAATGGTTTATATATTTATTGCGATATTTGTTCTGTTGTTTGGGCAGGTTCTGTGGCATTGGCTTCTGCAGGTGTTTCCGTATCAATATTTAATGTAGTATCGAAGTTGTTCAATATTCCTCTCTTTAGCGTTGCAACTTCCTTTGTTGCTGAAGACATCTCAAGGAATGCAATTGAAAATTTGTCAGCAGGTGAATTTTTGGTGATAGGTGTCGCATGCTGGTTTTGGTTAATCTTGTCTCTAGTTTATGGTACCAGACTTATGTAGATGATTGAAAACTTTGACTTGATCTTTGACTTTTTGAATTCTCATTTTCTAGGGAGTACTAATGGTAAGACTCCCGATGGGGTAGCTGAAAGAAAGCAATTATCCTCAGTGTCTACTGCTTTACTTCTAGCAATTTTGATTGGAATCTTTGAGGCATTGGCATTGTCTCTTGGCTCTGGATTATTTCTTAAGTTGATGGGAGTACCCTCGGTAAGTTTAGGTTTATTTTAAATTTATTTTGCTTTTAGTCATCCTTCTCCTGATCCTTCTTTGTTGAAATACTGCTAGCTATTGATGTGGAAGCTTCTTTTCTGGTTTTCCTCCTCTTAACAGACATCAGATATGCATGTTCCGGCAAAACATTTTCTTTTACTTAGAGCTCTTGGGGCTCCTGCTGTGGTAGTCTCTTTGGCTCTTCAAGGAATTTTCCGTGGGTTCAAAGATACACAGACTCCTGTTTTTTGTTTAGGTAAGTATTTTGTTTAACATTGAAGGGCGGTGCATGGAATGAGCTATGTTTGTGTCCACATTTTGTTGAATGGATACCATAGAATGCATGGATTGTAATTTATGTGTACAAACTTTGTTTACCATTTAGCTGCAGAATGAAATTTTGATAGCAAGCTGCTGCATAGACTTTCAGTAATCAGTAACATTTAAGTGTGTAAAATTCATTTACATTTTAAGTGATGATCTACAAACCTGACGCGAGGATGCAAAACTATAGGTGTAATAGTTTTTGAAATTAGCCCTTTTCTTCTTTTTTTGGTTCTTTTTTCATTCTCTGAGTGTTGTTGGAACGAGTAGATCAGAACCTAACATGCATTCATTTGCAACTACACTTTTATCCCTTGGAATAAAGCCACTTCTGGTCTATATCATTTTAAACTGGTTACGGTCTATGTCTCTTGTGTATTTAACTATTCTGGTTGGCCCAATCTTGAATGTGCATCTTGGAATTGCTTGCTCCCCCCACGGCAAAAAAAAAAAAAAAGTTATCAGCTTACTGTGGAGATTGAAGCACTATTAGTGGAATAAAAGAAGGGCGGAGTTTGATATCTATAAAGCACATAGAAGTTCTTTGTTACTTCTGTTTTCCAGTAATTAATGGTTAATGTGTTAGGTTCACTTTTTCAGTATCTCTCTTCTTTACTTGACTAATTAATGTGGTTGTTTCAAATGCAGGTGTTGGTAATTTATCATCCATATTGTTTTTCCCCTTATTTATGTATGGCCTTCGAATGGGTGTGACGGGGGCAGCTCTCTCCACTGTTTTATCTCAGTAAGCATGTCTGCTTCAGGAATTAATTTCCTTTTTCCCTTAAATGATCTGTTTCCATGGAAATTACACTACAATATTTTCTTGTACCAGGTACATTGTTGCCTTTCTGATGATCAGGTATTTAAACAAGAAAGTTGTATTACTGCCCCCAAAGATGGGGGCATTGCAATTTGGTAGCTACATAAAATCTGGTAATTTTTTTTTCTAGCTTCGAGAAAAAAGGTTGTGTTATGTGGAGAACAATCTTGTTATTATGGATTTAGCCTTCCATTTTATAATCCTTTCTCTTGTTCTGATGTCTAGACATTTATGTTCTTGGATGGATATAGATTTTTATGACATTTTTTCTTACAGAAAATGGTTTTTACAGGTGGCTTTCTTATTGGACGAACTCTTTCAGTGCTAATAACAATGACACTGGGGACTTCTATGGCTGCTCGTCAAGGTTCACTGCCTATGGCTGCGCATCAGATATGCATGCAAGTATGGCTGGCTGTATCTCTTCTATCAGATGCACTTGCAACATCTGCTCAGGTACATAATTCTCCTTGGAGTCTCTCTTTAAGTTATTATAATTTAACCAAAACAATCATTGAGATTAGAGAGAGAGAGCATAAATAGATGGCAAAACTAGATCCCCTAAAATTCAGCTCCTTGGTAATAGTTACAAACACGTGCTCGTACAGACTGTAAATCGTTATTTTGCATGTGAAGACATTCTAAGCTGGCCTAGAATCATGAGGAATAAGGCTGCCCTTCTTTCTAACATTCTTTGTTTTTAGGCATTGATTGCAAGTTACCTATCTGAAGGCGAACTAAAGACTGTGAAGGAAATTGCAAACTTTGTGTTGAAGGCAAGCATTACTAGATGTTCCTAAAATTGTCATCACCTATCATTATATTTGTATCTGGCTTTTGATATACCAGTCACTAACTTGATGCGCATGGCTTTACAGATAGGGTTTTTCACAGGTGTTTTGTTGGCTGCAATCCTAGGTGTATCCTTTGGTTATTTAGTCCCCTTGTTTACCCAAGATGCTGAGGTTCTGGGAATTGTTAAAACTGGAGTGCTGGTAAGTATTCAAACCAACATCCAGTAAGCTCCTCCCTTTCTTTTGCTTCTACTTTTATGGTGTCCTTGGATAATTATAACGGTTCCTTCTAAAAATTATTATAGTTCGTTAGTGCTAGTCAACCTATAAATGCTTTAGCATTTATATTTGATGGTCTTCATTACGGTGTCTCGGACTTCCCTTATGCAGCTTGTTCTATGGTAAGATGCCTATTGGAAATTTTTGTGTCCTTAATTTTAGATATAAAACTGAACATGTTGCCTCTTCTAACATATACTTTATGTAATCTCCAGATGTTATTGAGTGCCGTCTCTTCTGCATTTTTGTTCTTTGCTCCAAAAGTTCTCGGTCTTCGAGGGGTTTGGTTGGGCCTAACTCTCTTTATGGCTCTGCGAATGACAGCAGGATTTGTCAGGTAAAATTTTCAAACACAAATTTGTATGTCATGAGTTATGTTCATTTCTGCAAGCTCAAATCCAAAGACTTAAGGAGCATTGCCAAATTCAAATTTTTGTACCAGTGTATTCTTTAATATTTATGCATCTTTGTTTATTTGTTTGTTTTCGCAGAATACTATCGAAAACTGGGCCTTGGTGGTTCCTTCACAGTGACTTGGAGAGAGGTGAGTTTAGTGTATGTTCATAGAAACCAATGTTCTAAGGTTGTCATTGTTTGAACTGCTTTTGTTCTGCTTTTGCTGATGCATAAATGGAAAAAAGCTAGTCTTTTAAACTGGATAATTTTGGATACGATATGAAAATACAAAATATGAACATTTTGCCGACTTTATCTTTCCAACTAAGTATTTTCAAGCTAAAATGTATAAGATATTATGCGAAATAAATTGTATTGATATTTCTTTTTCTTATTATTACACACAATAAGAGACCCCATCATTCTTACATTGTGCTTCCTTCATACATGGTTTGAGTATCTTGTAGCTAACCCGAAACCCATTTATTGAAACTAAGGGACAAATCACACAATAAAGATAATGAATTTGGATTGTGTACAATGCGAGGTAAGAACCAGTTTAATTAGAGACATAATCCATGGGGCCATAAGGTTCAAAGAGTTCTGCAAAAAACCCTTTCTTTCTCCTTGGTTTCCATGCCATATCTTTGCACAGTTGATCATTGTACCAAATATGCAAAGCACCAATGCACTTTCTATGATAGTATCCACCCGAGTATTGTTTCAAGTATTCATCCCATTCTTTTATATTTTTTTCCATGTCTTTAATGCTTGGCAGCTTGAACGTGCCGTCAAGAAGCTCTGCTACCCATCTGCATCTCATCTCCGAGGTAAATATATTTGAAATACTCTCTGAGAATCCGATTACTGCTAGTTGTGGTATCCTTGGTTGAATGCATTCCCTGCTCAAACACCACTCCATTTATATCTAGAAAATCCGTGTATCTCGTGTTGTGTTTGTGTTATTTGACCGTGTTTAAAGGGTTTCGTATTTTATATTGTGTAGGCCCATCAATTCCGACCCAAACCTGAAAGTCTAACCTGATCAACTCGAACCCAACCAAACCTGATTTGACTATAAAAAATCAACAACCTGAACTTATCACCCAAACCCAAACTGACTCAAACTGAAACAACATGAAACCAAAATGTCCCGAACTAGAAGTGACTTGAACCTATAATATTCCAAGTCAAAAAAACCTCAGCCTCAAAACCCATATGATCTGAACCATAAATTGACCCAAACCCAGAACTGAAATGACTCGAAATTTTTGAAACCTGAATTGATTCAATCTTAGACTGAAAACCAACCTGACTCACCAAACCGTCAAGTAATATCGTGTTTATTGTAGATAAACTGACCTGTAGAGTGGAAGGGCTGCATCAGGGGATCCAGTAATGTAGTCTTGGAAGGTTTGAGACATAAAAATGTGTTTGAGCTTTTTGTCACCCTTGAATCCAGTGGCCAAGATGACGAGGTCCGCTTCTATCGGTGAAGTCTCGCCTTCGACCAAAACGCCATTGTTGCAGAAACTAAAGCTTGGGGCCTTTTTCAATTTGATTTCTCCATTTTCAACCTTGTCATAGAATTTTTCAGGGACAGTTGAGATCAAACATGAGCTGATTTCTTTGAGGAAGCTATGTGTTGGGACCATCCCATGTTTTTCCAAACTAAGCTTCTTTTTAATATCACTTTCAACAAATTTTGAATATGCATATCTCTGTCAAATAAGAATTAAAAGAAATCAGAAAAAAGAAATATGAAACAAAAATGAAATGGTATTGTTATTTGGTTAAAAACTGTGAGTGACGGATATGGATATGTAGGTACCAGCGGTGTGAGAATTGTGGCTAAGAGAGAAAGGAGAAGCCCTTCACCAGGCTTATGAACCATAAGCTCTGAGAAACGGCTAAGGTACATGTGTGCAAGTGAAAATCCCCATGGAAGATAGTCAGGGACATTCCAGTGAGCTGTCCTGTAT
The DNA here is from genome assembly GCA_025698515.1 of Gossypium sturtianum. Taxonomy (NCBI): domain Eukaryota; kingdom Viridiplantae; phylum Streptophyta; class Magnoliopsida; order Malvales; family Malvaceae; genus Gossypium; species Gossypium sturtianum. Next base: position 2,301,622 of record CM046946.1, on the reverse strand, counting down.
AAAACTGTGCATGGATTTTCCTTTCCTGCAAATCCATTGGAATTGAAAAGAAATTTATTTGCATTGAATAAGGTCAGAAATTTTATTTGCATATAATTTTTTCTTTTTTATATTCTTCATGTCCGTTTTACGGTCTATATTCGGGGTTTGTGGCTGTCATTTTCAATGTCATCTCTAAACTTGAATCCGTTTGAGATTGCAAAATATCTTATCATTGCCCCCAATCCACGGATAAGTACATGCAATATGAATCTTATATATGACACAAATATAGTGTCATGAGAATTTTAAAAGATTCAAACTCAATAACTTGAATATGAATAAATAACCGAATATAGCCTAATTCAGAAACTCAAATGATGGAACCTAAAATATTCAAAAAATTTAAAACTCAGTTTAACTCATTTTTAGATTGATCCGATTTAAAAATGACTGATATACTCTATTGATTAGATAAATACCTACACTCGGGTATATTCCGGTTAACATAACTTATCAATTTATCAAAAGCAAAACATTTACATGGTTTAATGCCAGAAAGAAGCATGAATTTCCAACAGTTAATTAAAATTATGTTTACCATTGGCAGCAGAACACTCCATTGCAATGTCGAGTGCAGATTTTTGAAACCCAACAACAATGACTCGTTTGCCTTTGACGAACTCAGCAGCCTGTTTATGATCCATGGCAGCATATTCCATTGAATGTATTACCTTACCATCAAATGCTTCCGGGCCTTTTTTCGGGGGAAATTCTGGGATATTTGGCAAACCACTGAATCTCCCCACACAAACGATTACAAAGTCCACATTGTAAATCTGCAATAAAATTTCATTCTGCTCTTTATTCAAACAGATGGGTACCATTTTTCAAAGCCGTGAGTTACTGTTGATCATAAGAATAAAGGTAAAATTATGGTTTTGGTCTCTCAAATTTTGAGTTTAATCCGTGTATTTGATACAGTTTGATTTGTTTAATCTTATAATATCATTAGTTAGTTTAAATAGTTAATACGGTTAATTACTCGTACTAAAATGATGCTAATATGAAAGTTTTTCGACTGGCATGAAAATTTTTTTGGTACGAGAATTAAATCTATGTTAGCATTTAATTAGAAATAGTTAATGGATTAATTATTGCCATTATAAACATACAGAGACCATATATTGGATTGAGTGGTAAAGAGTTTATTACCCTTTAAACAAAGTCTTAGCCATGGCAAAACATGCTATTAAAGGTTTTGGAAGACCTAATTAAAATTTTTAAAAATTATGGAGGATCTAATTAAAATCTTCTAAAATTTTGGAAAGCTTAATGAGAATTTCCAAAAATTTTGGAGGTCTAATTAAAATTTTCAAAAAATTTAGGAGCTAATTAAAATTTAAAAAAAATTAACAAAAAATTTCCAAAATTTTAGAGGGACAAGACTCTCTTTGGCTTTTATGACGTTCCGTCATTGAGTCCTAAATTCAAATCTTATTAAAAGGGAAAACAATACTTGGAGAGTTTATTTTCCATTTAGACATTCAACCCGACTCAACTCTAGATTTAATCGGACCCAACGTAACTATCAGATATAAAGATTATTGCAAAAATAAAAAATAAAAAACAAATTACGTCAAATTAAACTACCAAAAGCAAAATTTCACACATACCTCAGTCGAAAGAGTTACCAAATCTTCAACAACCACCTTCCATTTCCCTTTAGACCCAAAAGGCTCACCATTACCACCCCATAAACTCCAAGCTTGGATCTCTTCATCATTAGGACCTTCAAATTCAATACCAACAACTCTGGTATTGAATTTGATGTGCTTAACCAAATCAAAATGCTTTGCATACCCATTAACATAATCGAATACCTTCTGTCCGTCCGGAAAATCTTCCGAGACCGACTCCGGCCATGGGAAATCGGAGAATTGATAAACTGGTTTAGGTGTTTGGAGCTTTGTGGTCTCCACGGTTTTGGTCCAAACACCTCCCACAGTGCTTTGGGACTCAAAAACTATTGGATGAAAACCCTTTGACAATGTGTATTTGCAAGCAAGAAGGCCACTTATGCCAGCTCCAATAATGGCCACCTTTCTGTCCATCGCTATCTTTGTTTGATATATGTTCATGTGTGTTTTGCCTCTATATATAGAGATCTCTTCTATAAGAGTAGTTTATAAGTCATTCTTATTATAAAATTTCTGATTGATTTGGTGTCAACTTAATCGAGTAGCGGTGGAGTCAAAAAAATTTTTTGGGCAGAATTAAATTGTATATTTTTACGATAGTAAAAATGCAATTTTATCATTTTAATAGTCTATATCTTTATAATTTTTAAAGGATTAAATCAGATCTTTATAATTTTTATCTTTATAAAAATGCAACTTCGCCGCCACTGTAATCGAGTACTAACTTAGTTGAAAAAAGACTTATATATATAATTTTTCTAAATGATAATTAATATTATTATGATGGTACTTTTTTCATTTTATACTTTTATATAATTTTTAAATAAAACAATTAAAAATCATGTATTCTAACTTTAAACATGTACATAATAAGATTTATATACAAATTATTCACCTATACTTATTATTGAATAAATCTTAAAAGATTTTTTTTACATAAAGTGTTCTCTTTCATCCGCATCGTGGGTGTGACATAATCTAGTTTATTTATTTAAGAGTTCAATTGAGTTAGTATCACCCATCAATCTGGTCTTAACTCAATTGTAAAATTATTAAAAACCTATTATTTTTATAAAGCAATAAATATTATTAAAGATATTTGTGTCTTTTTATATTTTTATATAAAATGTAGAAAATTACATAGACGCGACGCGATTTGATTTAAACCCACAACATCATAGTTTTCACTATCTCAAATTTATTATTTCAACTAGACTTGTTCATGGGTCGGGTTACTCTTCTTGGTCCAAAGGCCCGCTCAAAATTTGGGAAGGTTTGGGTAAAAAAATTAAGTCCGTTTAAAATATAGGTTGGACTCGGGTTTGAACATTCAAAGCTGGAGCCCGACCCGACCCGTTTTAAGTTTGTAATACTTTATATTATGTTATTTTTATATATTATGTAATTTATAACATAAACGTATACTAAATATAATACTACCCTAATGTAAACATTAAAATAATGTTAAGATGATTAAATAAAAATTTTCAATAAATAAAAAATAAATAAAAGTATTAAAAATTAAATTAAAATAATATAAATATTCTAAAAATTTTAAAAATAATATGGACGAGCCTAAAATGAGCTTGGGTGTGTCTTTTGCAAATATGGACGGGCTTTGATAAAATTTTAAGCCCATATTTCAAGTGGGACTAGTTTTAACAAATGGAAAACAGAGAAAAACAACGTTAAAAGAAATGGAGAAGAGAGGAAAATAGAGGGAAAAGTAGAAGAGAATGGAAAATAAAGAAAAAAAAAGACAGTTAAAAGAATATAAAAGAAAAATAAATAAATTGCTCAAAACGAAAAAAATATAGGGACCGATTATAGAATTTAATCTAAAATTTCCGTTTGAAATGATGATTTAACGTACCATGTCAAGTTACCATTACACTATTAACAAAAATTAACGGCTCAGTGACTAAAATGTCACAACGTGATAACGTAAGTGACGAAAACGTAACATGAGATAAACAAAAGTGATTATTTTGATAGTTGACCTTTTTTTTAATCAAACTTATAAGTTTCTTAACTAAATAAACTATAAAAAGGCAAATAATAAATTAACTGAGCTCATAAATTTTTTAATCAATTTTAAATTATATTTTTTTATACATATATAATATTTAGAGCTATACATAACTCGTCCCGACTGTGACCTCACTAAGTCTAATTCATGGTATACACAATTTTTTTTGAGAATAATATAAACAGTTGCTTTGACTTGGTTTAAATTTATAATAAAATAAATGTATTAGCTGTCAAGGATTTGTAATAATCTAAATAGATTTAATAAATAATGGTTAATTTTTTTTTATATAAAATACTATAAAATTGATATGAAGCATTATTTTAAAAAGATTATTGTTGACGTATATGGCCTGTCAATATTCAATAATTGTCCATTTTTAAATTTTATAATGAAAAAATATTTCAAAAATAATTTGACTCATGGCTGGCCATAATCAAATATATTATCTTTTTAATTATAAAATAAAATAAAATCTCGAATCAAACTTTGAATTGCACGATCAAAATATTTATAGAATAAAATATAAAGGTAATGAGTTATAAAATAAAATATTATCTAGAAATTCATGGGGTGCTATATCTATTTTACGATCCATGTTTGAGATTCGTGATTGTCTTTTCTAATAACAATGTTGTCTTTAAAGTTTTAACTTATGTCTCCCCTTGAAAATATGGGTCTGGCTCGAGTTTAAACATTTAAGGCCCAAGCTCGGCTCGGCCCGACCTATTTTTAAGTTTATAATACTTTATAGGGTAAACTAAAAAATAGTCACTTTTATTTGTCTCAGATTACATTTTAATCACTTATACTTGAAATGTTACGTTTTAGTCACTTACGTTATCATTTTGTTACGAAGTGGTCACTCTATCGTTAAGCTCCGTTACCTCCCTAACGGCAATCCTACGTGGCAGTCCAAATGGGTTTTAAATGTCAACTTGGATGCCTTACGTGGCAGTAATATTAACAAATATATTAAGTTATATAAATTTGAAAATTCAATAAATGAAAATTATATAAAATTAAACACAACTATTAGGAAAAAATAATATAGGGAAGCTTAAGTTAAATATTTACACATATTATCAGATTGAAGTAAAACTTAAGATTCATATTTTAAGTCACGTTCAACTAAACTAAATTTGTATGATTTTAATGTCTATATAAATCTAATCCAAACTCAACCCAATTTAACTCATAAACACTTTTTACTGATATAGGATTTGGTGGAGATTACAAATGATTCACACTATAGTGGTATTGAGAACCACTAGTGAGATTTTTATGAGTTTGGAGAGCTCTATGAAAGATTGGTAGAGTTTTAGTATATGTCTCGAAGTCCTTTAGTCCCATAATAGCTTAACATGGATCCCTTATAATGATGCCTATTGCATAGGGTGATGATAGGTAAAATATCAAGAAAGTCCTTGTACTAATGTCACGGGCCGCAGTTCAAAGCCCGTGACCATCACACCAAATGCATCCAATGGAGGTCTATTGTGTAGTTGGGGATGGCCCGCAAGAACTGGCCCGATTCAAGAAGCTGTTGGAGAAGCCTGTCAGATTGAAGCTTGGTTGGCCCGATAATGAAGATATGACAACTTAGGCTAATTTAGTAACTAATCTTAGAAGATTGAGGGAATCATATTTTGTAAAGATTAGATTAGATTTGATATGGCATATCTTGTAAATTCCTAAAATCAAGGGATATGGTTAATCTCGTCCGTCGATGTAAATGTATATTGACCGTCGGTTTTGGGGGAGCTCAACTATAAATAGAGAGTCTCCCTCTCATTTGTACTCACTCCATTCATTGTTTTATTATTCTTTGTGAATAAGAGAATATTGAGAGCATTTACTCAAACACTTTGTGTGCGCTCTTTCTGTTGTTCATTTGTAGCTTCTTTTGGCATAAATCGCTTCTACTATACAAATTGGTGCCTTGGAGGACTTCTAAAGGAATCCTCACTTGAGCAAAGGCTGACTTAGGCGAGTTTGGACGAACGGATCACCTAAGGCCGCACGAATCACGAGACGAATGATATAGCCCTGTACACTATTATATTTTGCCCATTTATTCAAAAATGGACAAGTTAGTCACTATAGGTTAAATCAAAGATCAAATAGGTCTTTTTTGTTAAAAATTTCATCCATTATTAAAACCATCGTAATTGACGGAATAACCAAATAATGACGCCATATGTATCTTATGCCGATGTACAAGTACTAATTTCAAATAATAGAAATAGATGAAAATTTTAACAGAATGGTCAATTTACTCTTTGATCTAACATATGGGGATTAATTTGTCCATTTGTTAAGTAAATGAGATAAAATACAATCCGACTCCTATTACAAGGACTTCAACCTTGGATAAACTAAAAAAAAATTCCAATTCAACTTAATATTTAAATTTAATTATAGAATATATATTAATATAAAATAATTTTAAATGTTGTTTTTAATCTAATATTTATGGATTTATAAAATACTATGACTAATAACAAGACTTATTTTTATTAAAACATAATAAAGTTTTTTATTTATTTTATTCTTCCTAATTTGCTGATAATTAAGCTTGATATAGATAAAAGACATTGACTAATTTTATCCATGCATGCATGCATTTCATCCTTCAAACAAGGGCATTAGCTCTTTCCCTCAGAACAGCCTTCTTCAGCTTCCCCGTCGAAGTGAACGGCAGGTCATCAAACACCACAGTTTCCGGCACCATATATTCCGGCAGCTTTTCACGGCAATACTCGATAATGTCATCGGAGCGGGTGTCATTGCACCCTTCCTTAAGCCTCACAAAAGCACAGTCTCTCCCGCCACCTTATCCGGCTTCCCCACAACTCCGGCCTCGAAAACTGCCGGATGGCTAAACAGCACCGCCTCGACATCCACCGTACTTATCTTCTTCCCCCCAGAAACAATCAAATCAAGTTTCCGATCCTTAACTTCAATGTTCCCATCGGGATGTCTCACAGTAATATCGCCGGTATGAAACCAAGTCCAACCACCCATGAACGCCGCTTCGGTCTTCTCTGGGTCCCTATAATACCATTTCGTCACGGTGTTGCCTCTAAACATCACTTCACCTAAAGTGAACCCATCAAAGGGAACACTTTCCATTGTCACCGGATCTTTAACATCAACAGCTTCCATTAAAAATGGTTCAAACCATGAAGAGCTTTGGTTTTGGCTTGTTGTTGAAGGGACAAAGAGCCATATTCAGGCCGCCATGGATACACAGTCCCAGGTCCTAACATTTCCGACATCCCATACGAGTGAGTAAGAATAAACCCAAGCTCTTCGATCTTTAAAACCACCTGTGGCAGCGGTGGAGCACCGCCGGTCATTATATTAACCTTGAACGGAAGTGGGTTCTGGTTCGCATTAGCGATTAAGCTAAGAACGGGCGTTGCACCACCTAGGTTGGTGACGTTGTATTCAACAATGGCGTCGAGTATGAACTTGGCGTCGTATGTTCTAAGGCAAATGTTAGTGCCACGGAGTGAGGAGGTTGACCGAGTGAAACACCACCCATTACAGTGGTACATCGGGACTGTCCATAAATAAATCGGCATGGCTTTCATTTCATTAATAATGATTTCAGCTAGGGTTGTTAAGTAAGCTCCTCTATGACTATGAACCACCCCTTTTGGTTCCCCCGTCGTGCCTGAAGTAAACACAATGGAAATCGGATCAAATTCACCCTGTGGCCTTAAAATCTCAAACCCAGAATTGTTTTCCACGTTGAGAAGCGAATCATAAGTTTTGTAACCCAAAAACTGATGATCATCGGCGGCTGTTTTAGCATCGGGATCGGTCTCTAACATTGACGAGAGGAAACTCGAAATCGGTGCATGTTTTGACGAGGATCTCGAAGGCTTCAATGACGAGATTGAGGAACTGATAATCGATGAATATGACTTTAGCTTCAAGTAGTTTGAATTGTGCAGCTAATGCAGTTGAATCCTGGTGTATGTTCAATGGCGAAAAGACAGCGCCCGCCATTGGAACAGCAAAGTGAAGCTCGTATATCTCTGGGATGTTCGGACCCAATGCTGCAACCTGTTTTAAAAAGTAAAATTTTGTGATAGATCCTTATACTATGTATTTTTTTGGATTTAGTCCCTCATGGAAAGACTAATACAAGAATTTTATATATAAATTGACAAAAAAAATGTTGGAAAAAGTAAAAGAAAAACTTGAAACTAGAACTTACAATATCGCCATTGGAGACATTCATTTGATTTAAGGGCAGAGGCAAGTTTGTAGCATCTTTGAAAAGTTTGTTTCCATGTGTATTTCAATGAACCATAAATGATGGAGACTCTTATCACCATACACCATGGAAGCTCTCTTTCCAGAAAACTTATGGGAGTGAGCGGTGTATAGTTGGCTGAGCATTGAACAAAGTTTTAAAGTTACCAAATATGGATTCTAATTGGAGGAACATTGTACTTGCTAAATGAATCTTGATGATGTTATTATGTATTAAATTTTGGATTTTTTTTTTATAGATTCTTAGCTCAATTGAAATTAGTATTATTGTCAATGTAAAAGTCCGTGAGTTTGAGTGTACTAAAGCGCATTATCCTCCTATTGAAGAGGTGAGGAGGGGTTATGGATCAAGAACGGAGCCAAGTGGGGCAGGCAGGGGCCTCGACCCTCCCTAAAATGGAAATTTTCACTTTTAGTCCTTTTATAATTTTAAAAATTTTAAATTAGTATATAGTAAAATTACACTTTGCCCCCCAAGAATGAGAAAAATTGATTTATTCATTTAAAAATTATAAAAATACATGTTATTAAAATGGTGAAATTTTGCTTTTGCTATCATAAAAATATACAACTTCATTCCAGCCCCCCTCAAAAATTTTTCTAGCTCCGCCCCTGATATGGATAGTTCTAGGCATTGTATCAAAAAGAACAGATAATCAGATTAATGTTCAATTTTTTTTTTTATAGAAAATTGTTGTATAGAAATTAATATTTTAACAACTTAATTTTTTATACACCTTTAATAACACACAATAAAAATTATTAGAAATAATTATTTTTCTACAAAAAATATATAGAAAATGATAAGTAGATAGGAATCTACTTATCACATAAGAGAGAATAAATTTAATTATTTTTATTTTATTCTATGTCATTTAGTATTATATTATATTTTATCAAATAATCTAGTTGTATTTCATATTTAATTTTAAATAATTTACCAAACAAATTTTATAGCATAAATTCAACAATTAATTTTTTTGTACTTATTTTTTCAACAATTAATTTTTCAGTTTCTCACATATAATTTTACTATGATTTTTTCAGTTTTAATATTTAAAAATGAATTTATTACCATTGGTTTTAATTTTTAAGTGCAAATTTTGCGATATCTTGAAAATCTTGCACAATTTAATGCAGGTTATTACCTTATTTATCTATTTATTTTTTTGAACAATTTTATTATATGTTCTGATCATATTTGCTCTTTTTAATATAAAGCTTAGAACTACTAATAGCCCTTTCTCCAACCCATAAATAACAATATAATACATTTTAGCGCACTCGAATCCACGTCCTTTTATATTGACAATAATGTCCATACCAATCGAGATAAGACTCAATCGAACATTTATCTATTTATTAATTTTAAATTAATGCATATTAACTTTAAAACTAATTGTGGGTAAAACTTTTATGTATGTAGTTTTTCAAATAATATAATTTTTTTAAATTTTGTTTGTTTAATTAGCTATTGAAAGATTCAATTAACCAATAGAATAGTGTTGAAAATAATAAGTAGATAAGAATTATTTATCACTTAGGTAGCGCTTGGTACGATGGAAAATGAAACGCTTGGTTTGTCGAATTTTATTTATTTTCCTTGGAACCTAACTTTCCCTTAGAAGTTATTTTTCCATAAATATGAGAATGTGATTCTCATGATAAAAGGTGGAAAAGTTACTTTCCCATGTAGATTAGAAAGTTAAAAAAAATATTAAGATAAAATTAATCGTATTTTATATTGGGCTCTTCCAAGCTACAAATTATATGAAATAGCACCTTAGTTAATAAATTATTGATAACATCAATTACAATAATTATTTATAACTATTAATGCATTTATTAAAATATCATATATTTTCCATTAAAATACATGCACCGACACTACTAGCAAGTGGTTGAAAGAAGCGGTTCAAATCTTGAAGTATTCATTGTTAGAAGGGTTTTACTTAAATATCACTCGGCTCAAACAATGATTCCGAACAAAAAGTTATTATTGTTGGAAGATTTTGACCTAAATGACACTAAGACATGATTGATGACACATTTAGTTATTTAAGAAAAATATTGATATTTTACTAAGCTTCTTAAAAATTGAACACAAATGATACTAAATTAAAAGTGTTTATAAGTTGAGTTGGATCAAACTAAAGTTCAGTTCAAAATAAAATTGCCTCGAGCTTGAGTTAAGCCCGCCCAAACTTGTTTTATCATTCAAAAATAATAAAATATTTTTTATTTAAATTTAATTATAAAAGTTAGATTATGACATAATCATGATGTAGGTGAAAGCGTCTATGTAATAGATTTATTAAAAATTGACATAAAAAATAAATGTAGCGTTGGTTAAAATAGTAAATTTGAGAGAGCGGACATTAAGGTGAATTGGGTTCAAATCTTACCATATCTATACTATTTATCAAGTGTTTTATTGAGTTGGTGTCACCCACAATCGAATCACCAACCCAGTTAGGAAAATTACGAAAATGTCATTCCGTAATTAAAATGAGTTATATTATTTGAAGGTAATTTAATCTTTTAACAAAAACTAATCAATAAATGTATACGGTGGGATTTGAACCAAAATGAAATGGGTTAGTAAATTTTTTAATTTACCACTTAATTAAAGCTTTATTTTAATTTTTTTTATACAATTCAATTTTTATTACGCACACTGTATTACCTCCGTCAATTATATATATTAATATATTTTATTGAGTCGGTGTCATAAGTTAGCTCGATACTGACTCAAGATTGATGACAACGCTATAATAAACAATTTTAATCTAGTTTTTCTTTCATTTTAGCATCGTACATATTTCATATATTATTATTAATTAGTTCCAAGCCATACGTTTCATTATTTATTATATGATATTTTTAAACATACATTTGTATTTTAAATTTGTGGTCTCCACACGCATACGCGTGTAATAGGATTTCTAGTGTTTTTAATTTTCTAAATGTATCAACAAATAAGCATGTTTAAAATAATATTTATTACTTTGTAAAATAAATAATATTTTGATAAATTCACAACTAAATTGATACCTCAATTAATAAGTGACGTTAGCTCAATTAAAAACATCATGTATCGTATAAATATATAAATATTAATATAAAATTATTTCTATATATTTTTATTAATTCTAAATAGTAAAATGAATTGAGTTAAACTAAAACGAGCTGTCTCTCAAACCCGTAAATACTACTCTAAATCTTAAACCCTAAATATTAAAGTAGTGGTAATATATCATTTACCTATCAATAACGCAGTAATTTCAGGACAATTAATCTCTCTTCCTTACCCTAAAAAGAAAGTCAATCTCCAACGTAATGAAAGATTGATATGTAAATGCAGGCCAAGAGGCCCAAGACAAGATTTTATTCCCACCGATCATAGAACTCTTAATAGATCGGATTATCATCTAAGCGTAAAGGTTCACTCGAATTTTGAGAGGTTTTGAGAATAAATATTAGATTTAAAAAATAGATTTGAATAAAATATTAGGTTTATTTAAAATACGGGCTAGACTCAAGTTTATAAATTCAAGGCTCCAGCTCGGCTCGGCCCGTTTTTTATTTTTTATTTAATTTATTGAAAGGGAATTTTTTAATATATTATATGATGTTATTTTTATATATTATGTAATTTATAAAACAAAAAATTAAATCTATAGTAATAAATTATATTATAAACAATAAAAAATGTTTAAGATGTCTATATGTAAAATTTTAATAAATGAAAAATGTATGTAAATATTAAATTAAAAATAATATAAATATTTTTAAACAATTTTAAATGTACGGGATTAATATGGACTCGGGTTAGCCATTTACAAATATGCGCTAGTTTGAGTAAAATTTTAAACCCATATTTCAGGCCTAGCCGGGTTAGGACAAGCATAAAATTTATTAAGATCATGCTTAAACTCAATCCGGCTCACGAACACCTCTACTTTCCTAAACTCTCCTGTATGCAGTGTGAACTTTCAATGCTGAGACAAAATAGAATGGATTCTAATAGCTTCAACTCTCAATGCTATGTCTCTGCAACTTGATTCCAATTTGTTTTCCGACTGCGTCGAGTATGGTTTTGCAGGATTTGCAAGGGATCACCATGGCTGAAAACCAGGATCAAACATCTGTTTCAGGAGTGAGGCTAGAAATTTTTTTAGAACGAATGAGATTAAATTATATATTTTTATGAGAGTTAAAATGTAATTCCATCCTTACATTGGCTTATATCTTTACGATTTTAAAAAGGGACTAAATCAAATTTCTAGCACTTTTATAAGAGATAAATTATAATTTTACCATATATTAACTTATAATTTTATGGATTCTGAGAGATCCAAAGCATAAATTTCTTATTTTAGGAGGGTCAGGGCCACTATCCGCCCCCTCTCCCTTTGCTCCTGATTTGCTTCGAGAAAGAAACGATATTAACCTCGGATTAGGCTCAGCATCGACATGATATCTATGATTATGTGAATATTGTTTACCTTTTTTTATTTACCCTACACAAAAACACATATGTGACAATTCCACCCTAGTTTGAGTAACACATCATTAGAATAACACTTTCCCCACCTTGTGGCCTTTTGAATGGATATTTTTTTCATACATTGCCCACATTTCTTGATTCCGTCTATAAATTTGCTTCCTTTTTGGACCCTTTCCAGTTGCAACTGTAGGCATCCTATTCCTCTCCTTTTGCACTTTGCCTCTGATGGTAGATCCTATTATTTTGTAATATTTGGATAGGTACCTATTTATTACTACGTCGAGTCGAGTCGAGTAGTAATAAATTTGATGTCTTTTGAGTAAAATTTTGAGTTCAAGTATTACAGCCGAAAAGACAATATTAGAAAGATTTTGTCTTTCGTTTAGATGTTTAATCCAACTTGATTAAATTAAATTTAGTGAATTTTATGTTTGTCCAGATCCGATTTACACTCATTTATATTATTTTTTAAAATATATATAATTTTTAATTCAATATTTTTAAATGATTTTTTTAAAATTTAAATTTAGCCAACTTAATATATTCTTCAATGTTTACGTAGTATTGTATTACTATATATTTAATTTAGTTTGATGTAAATTACATAATATATAAAAAATAAAATAAAAATATATTACAAGAGTATAAAACGAGCTAGGTCGAAATTTGGGCCAAGTTAGGCTCGGGTTTAAATATTGAAGTCTAAGCCTAATTCATATTTTAAACAGGTCTAATTTTTTGCACAAACTCATTTTTCAGGCATCGTACTTTTATCTAAATCTTCTCATATTTTGGGCAAGCCTTCAGGTAGATAATCATATGATAAATAGGTGTAGCATGTTCTTGTTAATGATGTGTGTGGTAGTGATTTGCTCTTGCTAGTGATGATGTGTAATGATTTTTAAACCAGACAAATAGTCGAACCGGTTAGGTCATTGACTTGTTGATCCGATCGGTTTAATTAAAAATCATTAAAGATCTCAATAAAATAAAATAAAATAACCCAATTTAACCACTGATTCAACCAATTTGTACCGATTCTCAATCTAACTGATTCAAAATCAATCTCTAAACTAATATCCGATGAATCTAATCCAGTTAAAACATTATGAATTATAAAAAACACACACATTTCATTAAAAAAATGATAGGTGATCAAATCAGTAGTATACTTTAATAGGAAAAAGAACAATTGCACATTATATGCACAATGTATGTCTAGGCAGTGGCGTATTTAGGCGCTGGCACTGGCCTACCCTCTAATTTTTTTTTTTTCGTTTAGTTCCTTTAAAATTTTTAAAATTTTAAATTAATAAAAATAAAAATATACTTTATCTCTCTAAAATAATAAAAAATTAATTTATTTTTAAAAAAATTATAAAAATATATATTATTAAAATTATGAAATTATATTTTTATTAGCGTAAAAAAATATAATTTAATTTCAACCTCTAAAATAATTTTTTGACTTCGTCCAGTGTGTAGGTTCAGTTGCATAATATATATAAACAAGTTATTAAATTAATTAAAAAAATTGTAGAATATAAAGGCAATGATAAACCTTTTTATTTTCGTGTTCTTAGCATAAAAGAAAAACAAATGAAGCGTCGACATTTTTTGTAGTAGATTTTATTAGTACGAAGCAGTCCATTAAATTACGGGTTTGTAAAAACTTTGTGTAAAAAACATAGAATCTTTAAAATAGAAGGGGTAGTTTTGCAAAATTACCATTTTCTCTTCCGTTACTTTCTCATCTTGTCGTCAATGGCATTTTCTGGCTGCGACCTTTTTTTTCTGTCTTTTCTCTAACATTAAAATTCTATTTGACTGTCAATAATAACTAAATATTTAAATATAAATCTATATCGGATTGGGTTGGGTTAGGTCGGATCCAAATTTATGTATGATGTGAGTATATTTTATAATCGTTCATATTTGATTTAGTCCGAAATATTAGTTTAAAATTTTGTTCAAGTCCGCACATATTTGTAACAATTAACCTAAATTCATTTTATGTTCATCCATATAAATATAAGTATTATTTTTAAGGGAAAGATCTACTCACACCGGTGTAAAACTTAAATGATTTTACACCATTTCGTAATTTTTTATATAATTAATATTTTAACAATCTAACCGTCATATTTCATACATTATTCATAGAGATTATGCACGCCAAGTTTGGCATAAATTAAAATTTTTTAACTATTTGTTTTATATAAAAAAAATTTAATTGTTAAATATATATTAATATAGACAATATTTTAGATTGATATGATAAAAATATCGGATCGATTAAAAAATTTACATAATATTTTAATAAATTCAATCATTGAATTTATTAAAATATTAATTGCATAAAAGGATATGAAAAAGTGTATAACTACTTAAATTTTATGTTGTGAATGCCTCCCCTATTTTTAATTTAATATTTTAGTTAATTTTTCTTTTATTAAAACTTTAACCATAGACAAATTGTCATATTTTTTATAATATTTTATATAGTATTGTATTATTATATATTCAATTCAATTTGATAATAAAAAGTCAACAAATCAAATCAGTCCAACTCGAACTATAAACTGAACTAGAAATAAATTAAACCTCAAACGACTCAGATTCAAAATGACCAAAATAGATATATCGAAGTAACTTGAAACCAAAATTGCTCAATCTAAAAACCTAAAGAAAAAACCGAATGAGTTGACCCTAAAATAGCTCGAACTCGAAATAACTTAAAAAAAATTAATACATAATTAATTATATCCAAATTAATCTAGTCCAAAACCAACCCCAGCCAATTGAGAAGCAATTCTAGTATTTTGTTTTGGTCATAATTAGACAGCCCACAAAATAAGGGCCATAAAAAATATAAAATCTTTAAAATAGAAGGGCTACTTTGCAAAATTATAACTTTTGCCACCTTTACCTTTTCCCCTGCTTGTCGTCAATGGCATTCTCTGTAACTTCTTTTTCTTTCCATTTTCCTCTCTAAAACCCTAATTTGACCTTCAAATACCTTCGAGATCTCCAAGCTCCGTCACCCCAAAATGGCCACGACACGCAGATCCCTTCCTCTTCTGAGAACCCTCATAGCCGGAAAAACCCAAATCCGAACCGTGACGTACATGCCCCGACCAGGAGATGGAGCCCCAAGACCCGTAACGTTAATCCCCGGAGACGGGATCGGACCTTTGGTGACGAACGCGGTGGAACAAGTGATGGAAGCGATGCACGCGCCGGTTTACTTCGAGAAGTACGACGTTCACGGCGACATGAAACGGGTACCACAAGAAGTGTTGGATTCGATAAAGAAGAACAAGGTTTGTTTGAAAGGAGGGTTAAGAACACCCATGGGAGGTGGAGTCAGTTCATTGAATATGAAATTGAGGAAAGAACTGGATCTATACGCTTCATTGGTCAACTGTTGTAACTTACCCGGATTGCCGACCCGCCATGAAGACGTGGATATCGTCGTAATTAGAGAGAACACTGAAGGGGAATACTCGGGTCTTGAACATGAGGTGGTGCCTGGTGTTGTTGAAAGCCTTAAGGTAAGTAAAAACCCAATGTAATTCAATTGTTTTTGTTATGAAAAGTTTATGTTTTGGTATTGGGTAATTTAGATTCTTTTTGGGTTGATTTTTGTTAGGTTATAACGAAGTTTTGTTCCGAGCGGATTGCGAAATATGCTTTTGAGTATGCTTATTTGAACAATCGAAAGAAGGTTACTGCTGTTCATAAGGCCAATATTATGAAACTTGCTGATGGATTGTTCTTAGAGTCTTGCCGTGAAGTTGCAACTAAGTATCCAAGTATCAAGTATAATGAAATCATTGTGGACAATTGTTGTATGCAACTCGTTTCGAAGCCCGAGCAATTCGATGTCATGGTATTGAAATTTTATATCCGAACTGGACTAACTAGCTTTGTATATTAAGGGTGTTGCTTTGCTTGAATGATCTTTCTAGACTAGCTAGCTTACTCTCCTGCGTACTAAACTTGCTTTATAATTGAACTTGCAGCAGAGTCAGGACATCGGGGTGGGATATAATTAGACTGATTGTTGAAGCTCTCAATAACTTTTAGCTTTTAGCAGTTGATCAACTTAGGGTTTATCATGCTATTAACTTTAAAGATGGGTAATCTCGAGTTGGCAGTTGAACAACTTAGGTTTTATAATGCTACTAGCTTCTAAAAATGGGTTGGCTATGTATTCTTGTTGTGGTGATATATATATAATATCTTGAACTAGTTCAATATGAAGATATAAATAGTCATATATTTCGAATTGTTATCAATGTCAACCATAGTCTGTATGATTCAGAAAATGAGATAATATAGTTAACCATATATGCTAGGAGAGACTGTTAATTCAGAAATTTCTTTTAATTTTTTTATGTTGCATTTTGATCTATGTTTTTTACCACTGAAGTCTGGTTTTTCTTTAGGTTACCCCTAATCTTTATGGAAATCTGGTTGCGAATACAGCGGCCGGTATTGCTGGAGGCACCGGTGTCATGCCTGGAGGTACCAATCAGTAATCTATGCATTCTTATTAATATTCAGTTCTTAAATTTTTTTTACAGAATGAATAAAATCCGGAAAATCCGGAAACTGTTGTGATTATGCTAGCTTTAATTAAACAATTTTCTTTCTCTTTCTTGTAGGCAATGTGGGAGCTGAATATGCGGTGTTTGAGCAAGGTGCTTCAGCGGGAAATGTTGGAAAAGAAAAGATAGTAGAGCAAAAGACGGCAAATCCCGTGGCATTACTTCTCTCCTCTGCCATGATGTTGAGACATCTCCAGTTTCCTTCATTTGCCGATCGACTCGAAAGTGCAGTGAAACGTGTAATCTCAGAGGGCCAGTATCGAACTAAAGATCTTGGTGGGCAAAGCACTACACAGGAAGTTGTTGATGCTGTTATTGCTAAACTAGATTGATTACTCGTCTTCTTCTTCACTATGGGTTTTCCACAGTAAGATTTTCTTAAGTTGGTATATCTCATTCTTACATTTTCAGAATAATATTTTTTTTTCGAAATAGTCGAAAATCGAACTTATAACAAACAACAAACAACTGTTGAGTTGTGAACCTTTTTACATTTTTTGTTTTTGTTATGATTTTGAGGTGAATATAATATTGCCTCTGATATTTTTTCTACAATTTAGTTTCTTATTTTAATTTGTTCATTTATTTTTAATTACATGTATCCCTAAATATATATTAATATTTTTTTTTTATATATTTTCATGTCCGTTTTACAGTTCATGTTCGGGGTTTGTAGTTGTCCCACTCAATAATACCGTCTCTAAGATTTGAATCTGGGTCCTCTCTTTAGGAGTGCAATGTGTCTAACTATTAAAAAAAACTTGAATCAAAGATACTAAGGAGGTAGGATGGATGTTTTATTTTTATCACTTGATCTCGATTTAGTATACTCAATTTTGAAAGAAAAGATTATAACCAAAGATGGTAACTGAGGTAGAATGGACTATTAATTATTTTCTAGCTATAATATAACCATGTTTGCTTGTATAGATAGCCTCATTAAAAAACACTTAGATATTCTTTTTAAATGACAACACATATTTATTCACAAAATCAA
Source organism: Gossypium sturtianum (assembly GCA_025698515.1). Classification (NCBI taxonomy): domain Eukaryota; kingdom Viridiplantae; phylum Streptophyta; class Magnoliopsida; order Malvales; family Malvaceae; genus Gossypium; species Gossypium sturtianum. The sequence continues at coordinate 2,283,504 of CM046946.1, read as the reverse complement.
TTAATTTAAAATAAAATCAATTTTTTTTTGTTAGATTTACGTCTAGGACTGGGTAATTTTTTTTTTTTTTTGTCTTATTGCGTGAAACATTTGAAAGAATAGGAATTTATTTGTTTTTCAAGGTTTATTATAGAAATCTGATGAGATTGTTATAGTTTCTATTACTTGGGCGAGATAATTTTGATCACACATAAGGGCGAGATAATCTGATGAGATCGTTTTTGTATCGATGATGTACTTCTATTCCGAGGGATCTTTTACTCAATAAATGGGTTCATTTACATATTGATCGGGGAATTAATCTGAGTATAAGATTTAAATTTGCAGGGGGAGTGATGCAAAATCATCTAGGGGAATAGATTACGGGTTTTAATCACTTTTTAGGGGTGTGCTTAGTTTTTGAACGATATTTTTTTTAACGTACAAAAGTGTCAATTTTTCTAGGATACATTTTTCTTATCGAACAAATCAATTTAATAATATTTTAAAAAGCATGAACGATTTAACAGTTAAAAAAATTAAAAGAAAAAAAATCACACTATATAAAATTAAATATTTCTTTCCAATATGCAAAAAAGAATAACTAATACTATACTAAAAATTTCCTAATTTTCATTATAATTCTAAAAATTAAATTAAAAAAAAACTTGGCATCAAATACCTTTCTTTTGCCTAAGGAGTCAAGAGGAAGATAAATTATTATTTTTTACTCTGTGCTTTTAGTCTCGGCATCAAAATCCTTTCTTTTTCTCGGCAGTGTCGGCACCTTACTAGAGGAAGATAATTCCTTAGCAAACATACAAATCAAATACAAGAAAGTCACTAACCTAATATGTATGGGTATAGGCCAAATCAATTAATTATGGAATTCAGCTTTAAAGTTCATATTGAGCTTCTACGTTGAGTCTTTTAAGGCCCATCATACATTAATATTTGATTATTATTATTAAAGTTATATAATTAAAAACTGAAAAATACTTTGTTAATAAAAAGTATAATCTTATGGCTTAAGGGAGGCGAATTATATGAAATACAATTTGGCCAAGAAGGTGAATGTTATACAATATGTACACCAAAATTAAAATACATAATAATATATATTTCAAAAATCTGAAAATTTCACTGCCCCCGCCCCCTGGATCCATCCTAGTCCAAGCCTATTCACTTGAGCTGGAAGAGCTAAGAAGTCAGTGACTCCCCATACTAATAGAGAGAAACACTTTGTTAAAATAAATATCGATGTCAGTTTCTGCAACACAAGACGTGAATTATCGACAGGCATTATAATCAGAAACTAAAATGGATTGGTGATGGATGCATGAACTTATTTTAACTAGAATATTTCAGACCCCAGCACTATTGAGTCCCTAGCCGGTCTTCAAGCTCTTCATTTTGCTAATGACATGAATCATAGTGGATTTGGTCGGGTTAAAACTCAATCCTATTTTTTTTGTCATCCCTAATTATAATTATAATTTTGATTTTAAAAATTACCCGATACAAAAATCTTATCATATTTTAGTATATACACTTATTCGAGACAAAATTGAGCAAACAGGGCCGAATCAGAACAAAGTCGGAGCCCATTTTCGAGACTTAAGTCTACATTTTTTGTGAAACGTGGCAAAATATTATTGGTTTACATGACAAACCTGTTGTTTTGAAAATGTTAAAATATGCTGTTAGTCCCTGTAGTTCTCTAAAAATTAAGATTTAATTTATATACTTTAATAGTTAAAAATTTAATTTTCTTATTTTTTTAATTTAAATTTTTTAATTCAATCATTATTATTAGTAATTTTTCATCAAAAAATTATTAGCTTAACATGTTTATTTTTGGGTAATTTAATCAACGTACTAAGTTGATATATTTTGATAGGAAATACTAATAATAATAATAATAATAATAATAATGTTGGAATTTTCAGAGACAAAAATAAGAGGACTTAACTTTTAATATTTTAAATACAGGGACTAAATTTATAATTATAAAAAGTATAGGGACTAAAAACATATTTTGACATGTTGAAAAAAAAAGAGAGGAAAGGAAATAAACAATATCGCCCCTCACACAAACCCGAACAAAGCTCTGGTCTGTTAGAATCCCCAATTTTCTCCTCTGAAGAAATCCCCTTTTAATTTTTTTACAATTCTTTTTTACAAATTTCTCCGATTCTTTAATTTTTCGATTTTTTTTAAAAATAATTTCGAATCCAAATAAAAATTACAAATTTTAAGGAAAAAAAAGGGAAAAAAAGTTTTTTTTTTTTGTTATTTGTTTAATTTTCTAGGGTTTTTTTGATCGATCTGAGAGAGGAAGGAATATGGGTGCGGGAAGCGATTCAAGTGAGTCACGACTCGGTGGAAATGGAGGAGATGAAGGAGTGACGGTTAATATACGCTGCTCGAACGGTACGAAATTTACGGTGAGGACCAATCTCGAATCCACCGTTGGATCTTTCAAAGCTCTTTTGGCTCAAAATTGCGATATTCCAGCTGATCAGCAACGGTTGATTTATAAAGGGCGAATCCTGAAAGACGACCAAACCCTTCAAAGTTATGGTAAGGTTTAATTGCAAAAAAAAAAAAAAAAAACCTCTTTTTGTTTATATAATTTTTGGGTATTTCGTATTTTGATGGAATTATAAGAAAAATGTTTGAGAACGGTGAAATTTTCTAAAAGACAAAAATGGTTCTGATAATAAGTTTAGAAAGTAAGAGAAAAATGCCTGATTTAGATGGTTGGGTATTGATTTTGTTGAGCTGATTTAAATGGCATGTTTTAGATAGTTGGGTATGATTGTGACATGATTTCTGAAATTTTCACTGTGTTTTAACCCTTTTTTGAAGGTTTGCAAGCTGATCATACCATTCACATGGTTCGTGGTTTCGCCCCATCTTCATCTACACCTCCTCCTTCAGCTACCACAAATGTTGCAACTGATAATACTACGCCAGGGGTTACTCGTGGTATTGGTTCGAATGATGGTGCTGGTCTTGGGGCATCTTTATTCCCTGGACTTAATCCACTTGGTGGTGGTGGTGGCAGCGGTGGTTTTGGTTTGTTTGGATCCGGACTTCCTGAATTTGAACAAGTACAGCAACAACTAACTCAAAATCCCAACATGATGAGGGAAATAATGAATACACCAGCTATTCAAAGTTTGATGAATAACCCGGAGTTGATGCGTAGTTTGATTATGAGCAATCCTCAAATGCGGGAGATTATTGATAGGAATCCGGAGCTTGGACATATACTTAATGATCCTAGCATTCTTCGACAGACATTAGAAGCTGCAAGAAACCCTGAACTCATGCGTGAAATGATGAGAAACACTGATAGGGCTATGAGTAATATTGAAGCTTCTCCTGAGGGATTTAACATGCTTAGGCGCATGTATGAAAATGTTCAAGAGCCGTTTTTGAATGCTACGACTATGGGTGGGAATAATGGAAATACTCCGGCTACAAACCCATTTGCTGCTTTATTGGGCAATCAAGGTGGTTCTGAAGCTAGAAGTTCACCTATTAACACTTCTACGACTGGTTCTGAAACCGCTCAAGGCCAAACTTCCCCGAATACGAATCCTCTGCCTAATCCTTGGAGCAACACTGCTGGTGGTGGTAAGTATTATGTACTTCATTAAAGCATCTTTTTTTGTCTAGCCATACTCTTTGATCCAATATGTATATTTTTTAACCTATACCATGATTTCAAGCCAAAAAAATGGTACACGAGCAGTTTTTTAAACCAAACCTTGATTTTAAACTGGATTTTAATCCAAGCTGAACAACTAAAATTTTTAGCTTTTGGCTTTTGGAATGTGTTTTTCAATGAAATTACTTTTTTATCTCCTATTAGATCTTCTACTTTACAACATCATGTCTAAAATGGACATTTTATCTTCTTAAAAGCACTTTTTGACAGCAATGGTTAACACTAGCAAATTTTCAAAATTTCTTTTTCACGGCTATTTCCAACCTTAATGATAAATTGGCCGCAAGTAATTTTGATTATGTAGACTTAATAATTGTTCAAAATAAAACATTTTCCCAAGTTTATTCAGTTGTTTTGGGGGGGGGGGGTGATTTGATTGAGATTCATGTAATTATAGTTTGCTGCCCATGTTTAATGTTGCATGCTTGGGGTTCTTTCTTGTTTAGAAAAAAACATTAAGCTAAATTGATGTGGTCTACAGTATTTTGCCACTGTATGAAACTAATATTGCCTTAACTAGGATATCGTAAATGTTTAAAATTGGATATTATACCGAGTTTATTCAGTTGTGGGATGAATGATTTGTTCGAGACTCCTCTAATCATTGCGTGTTGTCCATGTTGAATGCTGCATGATTATGAATTAATTTTAGCTTGTTCTGTTTTCCTATATAAATGAGTGATTCTTTCATATTAGGAAAAGAAAGATTCAATGGTAAATTAAATCAACTTGTCCTACACTGTTTTGCGACAGTTCAGCGTAAAAGGGGATATAGGTAAAAGCACCATGGAGGCCCCTGTACTAGGAGTCAAATTGTATTTTACCCCGTTTACTCAAAAAATGGGCAAATTACTCCTTGTATGTTAGATTAAAGAGCAAACTAGTCATTTCTATTAAAAATTTCATCCATTTTTACTGTTGAAAACTGGCTCAGATGACAAAATAACTAGACATACAGGTTCCAGTTTTTAATAGTAAAAATGGATGGAATTTTTAATAGAAGGCCCAATTTGCTCATTGATCTAACGTGTAGGGATTAATTTGCCCATTTTTTTAGTAGAAGGGGCAAAATACAATCCGACTTCTGGTACAAGGGCTTCCATGGTACTTATACGAGGGAATATAAAGAAACTAGAGCATCCCAGTGTTTTGTTCACTTTAAATGGAATTTACTGCTCTTGTATCTGTGTTTTGTTGATGCTTTCGTGATGAATTACCGTGTGCTGCAAATTGTCAGGGGTACCCAGACCAATGCTACTGCAAGGCCAAATCCTGCTGGGGATGCCAGGACACCAGGTGTTGGCGGGATGGGAGGCCTCGGACTTCCGGATCTGCCACCCATGTTGAATGGAATGCCAGATGCATCTCAGTTGACCCAGTTATTGCAAAACCCGGCAATTTCTCAGATGATGCAGAGCATAATGTCTAATCCCCAATATATGAATCAGGTATTTTGAGGAATCACTTCAGTCAAGTGATATTCATTTTCTATTTCCGTTTCGCTAAGAATATGTTTTCACTTTTTTAGATCATGAATCTCAACCCCAACTACGTGGTATGTTTGATATGAATCCTCAATTGAGAGAAATGATGCAAAACCCTGAAGTATTACGTCAGATGTTTTCCCCCGAGACAATGCAGGTATATTCTACGCCATGTGTGTCGATGAATTCTCTCCTGATAAATGCTTACATGACTTATGGTTTTGCATCAATGTATCTTTCTTTATAGGTAAAAGGACCGCTCTGGTCCCTCTCAAAAAAATTGGAGAAATTTAGTCCTTGTCTATTTCGAAAGTTAGCAACTAACAACAAGCAATCACTAATTTAATGCTTTTCCTCAACTGTATATATTTTTTATTATTATAATAACGAATTTAGTCCTCAAAGTTTACACATTTTGTCAATTTGGTCTTGATTTAACAAATTTAGCTCTCAACATTTACATATTCTGTCAACTTTTACACAGAATATATAAATATCGAGAGTTAAATTTGTTATTATACCAATCAAATTATGCATAATTGATGGAAAACAATAACACTGTGATTATTTGTTCTTAGTTGCTCACTTTAGAAATTGACAAAGATTAAACTGCAGCTGGTGTGGTCTTATAGGCATGTTAGGGCTACCTCACTGGATAATATCAAAGATTATTTGCTGCTTTTCAAGTACTATTTTGACAGTAAAGTCACCTATGTTCACTTTTCCCTTTTATCCTTTTATTACTTGCAGCAAATGCTAGCTTTACAGCAGTCGCTTCTGTCTCTCAATCGGCAGCAATCAACCCCGTAAGTGATGGAACCTCCGTCTATTAAATTGGTAACAAAAATCAGAATTGTTTCTAAAGTGACTTGATAGTTGTACCTTCTTAACTTTATTAGATAATTATTGGTTCAGATTGGGACTATTCGAGGGATTTTAAAAGAAAAAAAAAAAAGAATCAAATTCTCTGATCATCTATGGTAAATTGACCGGAACATGATTACAAAACGAAATCAAACCTGCCTTTAGGACTCATGCTTGGATGATTATCGTTGCATTTTTTAACCACATTTGGCTTTCTTACAGGGACTCAGCACAGACTGGCGGTACTACAGGTATCGAAAAAAAATTCTGGATTTTCTTTATAAAGGGCATGAAGATTACTTCCTCAAACTGTCAAGGGCTCTCTCTACTTTGCTTTGCTACCCTTCCTTTACCAGCTATTCTTTCATATATCTTTATGTTTTTACCCTTCATTGTGTTCAATTTCATTTTCAGCGGCACCGGGAACTGCCAATCTAGACTTGTTGATGAATATGTTTGGCGGTCTGGGTGCTGGTGGCCTTGGTGTCCCCAACCAACCCGATGGTTAGCATTCTTATATCTTTCTCGATACTTTCACTAGATTTGTTACGCATTTGGGTCACTAGTAATGTCATCTTCATCGGTTTCCCAGTTCCCCCTGAAGAACTTTACGCTACACAATTATCACAACTCCAAGAAATGGGTTTCTACGATACACAAGAGAATATCAGAGCATTACGAGCTACTGCCGGAAACGTCCATGCTGCGGTCGAGAGACTTCTGGGAAATTCCGGGCAGTAGTAACTCCTTGGAATTTCATGTTCTTTTTTTTTCTTTTTTAAATTTGACCAAGAAAAACTGTCTCATGTAAGATTAGTTGATTTGGGTTGGTGCCTTAGCAAACCACAGATTTATGTTGCATATACATTGTTGATTCCTTGTTTTTGCCGTGTTTAATAAGCAAGTAAACACGATAAATATATATACCCGAGAACTTGTTGATATTTAGGCTTTTTATGCATGCCTACATCGGATTTTTCCATATTTGGTACTTCCTTATGTACATACATTTTGAGTTACTGTTCTCTCTCTCTTTTTTTTTTTTTAAGAACTTTTAGTTACTGAATCTGTTTTTCTTTTAAGAACTTTGAGTTACTGAATCTGATTCAATTCCATTCGAGTTGATATAAAAAGTCCGAAAAAATTTGAGCTCAAAAACCTCTTTAAACAAAGCATACACCAGAAAAACAAAGCAAGCCATTTTCAAAAGCACGGAATTTCTATCAAATTTTTACATTATGAAGAAATGAGAAGGTATATTGGTTGTTAAAATGTAGATAACCACAAAATAAAATGTATATTTTCACATGATTTTAAAGAACAAATCTATCAACAAAACATTACTAAGCTTCTAGTTTGGATGTAGTTGTTAAGAATGTAAAAAGTGCCCAACTCTTTTTATATAAAAAGTAAGAAAAAACAAGAAAAAGCCTTTCAAAAGCCACTTTGAGTTGTTCCTATATACATACACACACCATGTTAGCTTTTTTGGTGTATGCAATGGAGCAAGGTGTTGATAAGCATGTTGATCTACAGGGTTCATCTGCAAAGAGGTTGGTCCCAATGGCTACTTCAATTCATATCTTATGTATGTAAACCCAAAATGTTTTTTTTTTTTTTTTTGGATGATTGGCAAAGTCACAGTTGTAACCGGTGGTGCAAGAGGGATTGGAGCTGCCACAGCTAAAATTTTTTGTTGAAAATGGGGCTTATGTTGTTATTGCTGATATATTGGATGAACCAGGGACCATGCTTGCCGACTCCATAGGAGCTTGCTACATTCATTGTGATGTAGCCAAGGAAAGTGAGGTCGAATCAGCTATCCAACTTGCCATCACATGGAAAGGCAAACTAGACATACTGTTTAGCAATGCTGGCATTGGAGGCATTGCAAGCAGCATAACCAGCCTTGACATGGAGCAAGTGCAACATCTGATCTCAATCAATCTACTTGGTAAAGTACATGCAATCAAGCACGCTGAACGAGCCATGTTGAGATGCAGTACAAAAGGTTCCATCATATGTACGTCGAGTTCCACAGGTATCATTGGAGGGTTAGCGTCTCGCCCTTACTCTTTCTCGAAAGCTGGTATCATCAGACTAATGTGAACAGCAGCATGCAAGTTAGGCGTGCATGGGATTCATGTGAACTGCATTTCTCCTCATGGTGTCCCTACAGATATGCTCTTTAGTGGTTATAGAATTTTCAGGGGAATGAAACAACACCCGAACAAGTGAAGACACTAGTCGGTGAAGAAGGGATTTTATTACGTGGGAAAGCTGCAACTGTTGAAGATGTGGCCCAAGCTGCAGTGTTCATCGCCTCAGATGACACAGGATTCATGACAGCGCATAATCTCGTTATTGACAGCGGATATACTTCTGCTATGAGTTCAGAGTTTCATCTGCAAGTGGTAAAGAATTAGGACAAGAAACAAAATAAACCAAAGACAAACTTACCTGATATGGATTTTGGAGCTTTTATTGCTGAAAACACCTTGAAATCAAACCAAAATAGTTGTACTAAATCGTAAATATGATCAAATATTGAGAATCAATACAGAAAGCAAAGATTATTACTTTAAAGGAAGTCTTTTCATCCAACAAGATACAAACAGCTTAGCCCAACATGGAAGGATGGCATATAATTGAAAACCATGTTGTATTTATGTACAACGTGTGAGCATCAGCTAAAAACAATAAAAGTACCATAGAAGCTTTTGTAGAGTTAAATTGTATTTTACTCCCTTTATTAGAAAAATGAACAAAAACAAATTAACCTTGTACGTTAAATTAAAACGCAAATTGATGATTCTGTTAAAAGTTCATCAATTTCTACAGTTAAAAACTAATCTCTGTATATTAACACATGACAGTCATGTGTAACTGTTGTGTTATTCTACAAGGCATACTAATTTTTAATAGTATAAATGGATGAAATTTTTAACAAAAAAGATCTATTTGCTTTTTGATCTAACGTACAGAGACTAATTTTCTTGTTTTCCGAGAGCAAAATGCAATCTAACTCCTAGTACAAGGGCCAATAAGATACAAGACAATTGTTTTTCAAAGTGGAAGGATGTCCTAGTATTGAAATGCATGTATTATTTTATCTTTAATAACATCTTAGCTTAAGAAGGAACTTCAAGAAGCCTTCTTTTGCTTGTACTTGGCAGCACATAGGGTATATATCAACATGTTTAAGAAGCTGAGACCGGCCAAGAGCCAGAAGAAATAGTCGAGATGACCCTCGTTAAGGTTGTCCGGTATCCAACCAATCTGGCCACCCTTTGTTGTGAAGTAAATTACAAGGGTCAAAATAAAAGAACTCAAGTAGTTGCCCAAAGATGTAGTTAGAAGTGAAAGCGCACTACATAAACTCCGCATGGCATCAGGGGATTGATCATAGAAGAACTCAAGCTGTCCGATGAATGTGCAAACCTCTGCAGCACCCAACAAGAAATATTGAGGTATTTGCCAAAGAATATTAACGGGTACGGCAACTTGTTTATCAACCAAATCTAGCTCTTTTGCGAGCTGCAATCTCTTGATCTCCACCAAAGCTGCGGCTGACATGCATAGGACTGAAATAAAGAGACCAATTCCCATACGTTGCAACTCTGAGAAGCCACGCTCTTTACGTGTAAACTTTCTTGCAATTGGAACAATGATCTTATCATAGATGGGAACCCAAAAAATAACACTGATAACATCAAAAGACGAGAGAGAAGCAGGAGGAATAGTGAAAGAACCGATTTTTGTGTCCATCATCATCCCTTGTTCCACAAACATAGTTGACATTTGGGCATATACGGCAGAGAACACGATTCCAGTAGCCCATATGGGAAACATGCGGAGCAAGATTTTCAATTCCTCCACTTGTGTTACAGTGCAAAGCCTCCAAGGGTTTGAGAAGTCCCCACTTTTGGTTTCGGAATCAGTGACTATGGCAGCTTTATCTAGGCACCTACAACAAGATGCTCTCAATTTAACCATCTTTCTATACATAAATATGCATGGGTAAACACTAGTGTGTCTAATGAAATAACTAGATAGTTACACGTGGTGTGCCACGTGTACATCATGTTGACGTACAAGGATCAATTTTAGTAAAACAGATGGAAAAGAAGGACCAGTTTGCTTTTTGATCTAACGTACAAAGACTAATTTACTCATTTTTCAGTAGAGAGAGCAAAAATACTATCTGACTCCTAGAACAAGGACCTCTATGATACTTTTACCCAATTCCTTGTACTACATTAATTTTGTCTGAAGTGATAAAGAATTCTCAATTTCATAGGCTTTCACACAAATGAGACAAAGAGAGATCAATCATTCAAAACTTATAGAATTAATTAAGAAAACTTACTTCAACTCTTCACTGTGCTCCAGTTTCCGACTTCCTTCTATAGCAGAGTGGTTGTCACCAGTTTCATATAGGAGACTACTATCTTCAGGAACCTTGAGGTTCCGTTTATGAAATGCTGCAACCAAAACCTGGCACATTCTTGTAATAGGGCTTCCTCCAGGTCTTTGAAATCTATAAAGAGATGTACCTGAGAAAAAACTTCCGATTGCAAGGCCCATAAATAATGCTGGAATGCCAAATCCGAGACCCCATCCAGCATTGTCTTGAATCCACACTAAAAGACTGCTTGAGATCAAAGCGCCAATGTTGATGGAAAAATAGAACCAATTGAAAAAGGACCCTTTCTTCACCCTTTCTTTGGGATCAGTATCATCAAACTGATCGGCCCCAAAAGATGAAACACATGGTTTGATTCCACCCGTCCCTAATGCAATCAGATAAAGCCCAAAGAAAAATACAACATACTGAGCTGAAGTAGCTGAGGGACAAATAGAACCCACACATTCAGCAGGTTTCAGTGCAGGAATTGATGCCGAGAGTGTCAATGTACACATTCCCTACATCAAATACTAAATGTGTTACTCAATGCATCAAAAAGCGAAACCAAACTGTATAATTAACTTGCTTACTTTACCTTAATTTAAGTACTAGAATTCATTAGTCAATAATATGATTAAAATGATGACAAATTGAAGTCCTCACACCTCACATAGCCAAATATGTTATTACTCTATGAAACCTTCTTTAAATCTTCGGAAAGGAGTCAAAGTGTTTCCTCTATGATTTAAACACAAAAGATACTCACTAAAACTACTAGCAACAAAAGAGAACCATGCATGAATTTAAATCGCATGTGAAGGACCATGTAAAGAAAATCAGGGGTTAAAAGTACAATGAAAGCCCTTGTGCTAGGAGCTGGATTACATTTTGCCCCCTTTACTTAAAAAAGGGACAAATAGTTCCTAAACCCTATATGTTAGCATGAGGTACACGTGACATGACATGTGTCACTATTTGGTTATTCTGTCAGCCATGCTATTTTTAACAATAGAAATGAATGAAATTTTTAACAAAATGACCAGTTTGATCTTTGATCTAATGTACAAGGACTAATTTACCCATTTTTTAGTAGAGGGGCAAAATGCAATTTGACACCTAATATAGGGGCCTCAATAGTATTTTTACCAAAATCAGGGTTAATGGCATAATGAAAACAAACAACAGCCAAAGACTTACTGCAGTTGAATGCAAGATCAACTTCATGATAAGTACTTAAAAAAACTAAACAATAACATCTTAAGCAAAAAAATAATAATAATAGTAGTTAGAGTGAATTATATTACAATGAGGTAAATAGTGGAGAAAGCAGCAATTGTCCAATATCTTCCCCAATATGCATCTGCTAAAACAGCTCCAATGAGAGGTGTAACGTAACAAGTTCCTTGCCATGTAGTCACATTCCTTGCAGCTGATGCATTTCCTTCATGTAGTTTCTTGGTCAAGTAACTTACAAGATTAGCTGCTATCCCATAATAAGCCAATCTCTCACAACATTCATTACCTATAATTCCATATAAGAAAATTGCAGAAATAAGATAAGCTTTACTCGAATAAAAGTAAAACTCATTTAAATGAAGAGAAAATAGATAAATTTATAATAATTCACCCAAAATGAAAGGGCATGCTTTCCAATTTCCAGTATTTTGCTTCAAAACAGGATTCCCATTAAAGTCAACAGAGCCATCCCCAGTGTAAAGGCCACTGTTTTCAGCCTAGAAATACAAAATATTGAAACATTAAATAACATAACCTCCAAGATAAAGAATTTTAACAAGAAAAAACAACAAAACCCAGAATTTTTTTCAGTGTTAAAAGGTGTCTTTGAACAAATGATCAAAATCTTATGACCACCAAAAATAAAAGATCAAAGGGGGAAAATTACCCGATCAAGTTCAGCTTCCAACAGCGATCTCTCTTCATCGACAGATCCCATGATTGTATTGCAATTGAACCAATCAAAGACTACAGATTCAAAATCCCCAAATTATAGGCCAAAGAAATATTATTTATTTATTTATTTATTAGGCTTATAAAATCATATACGACTTTACCTTGTTACATACATAATGTCAAGCGTTCTCTGGAAATTGGATTTTTTTTTTGGTAAACAGAAAAGATGAATTACATCAACATAAAACAACCATTATCTGTATCTTCTTGTAATAAATCTATTAGGAAATTGGAATCTTTGAACAAAAGAACAAATATAGAAAAAGAAAGAACTTTTGGAATCTTTTAGCTTATTAGATATTAAGATAAGCTAAAGCACTGGAATGTTAGGGAGAATCCTGGCACGTTTCCCTATCTATTTATCTCATCCTAAGTCAGGGCTATTTTTTCAAGTTTGAAAAAGGTTTAGGTAAAAATATAAATTTAAAAATAGGTTTAGACAAAAAATAAAAACCGTTTTCTAAATAGGCCGAGTTTAGGATAAGATTTTTTTAGCCTGTGCTCGATCCAGCCCGAATTTGCTTAAATTTTTTTTCACTATTGTTTTGTTGTCATTTTTCTATTATACTGCTATTATTTTGTTGTTATTATTTGAATATTGTTTAATTCCTATTTTATTATTATTTTTGCTATTATTTTAAAAGTATTTGCTTGTTAAGATGTAATTATCTTAGTGTTATTTAAGTATAATTTTTTTAATGTATTTTTAATTTGTTGCGAAACATTTATTTTAATATTTTTAATGTATTTGATGTATTATATTTTTAAATTTTTTTTATATAAAATATAATATTAAAAATGTTAATATGAGGTGGCCGGGCTCAAGTTTAATATTTTTTATATGGGTAGAGCTCAAGTAGAATTATAGGCCTATTTTTCGAGTCAAGCTGGACCGACCCTAGAAATCTGGTCCAAAATTTTGTATCGGCTCAATCCATTATCAAGTCTAGTAATAAGGATTTTTAATTCACATATAGGTGTTTAAAGGTCGGGTCGAGTTTGGGCTAGGCTTAAGCATGATATTAATATATTTTATATGTACCTAAATTCTGTTTAGCTAGAAATATGGACCTAAAATTTTACTTAAGCCCATTGTAAATGGTTAATCCAAACCTATTTTAGGCTTGCACATATTTAAAAAAATTTAAAATATTTATTTATATTATTTCAATTTAATATTTAATAATAATTTTTTTATATATTAAAATTTTATATATAATCATCTTAATCTTTTTAATGTTTGCATTATAGTATTATTATATATTACAATAGATTTAACTTTTATGTGTTATAAATTATATAATATATATAAATAATGTAATATATCAATCCTCAATACATGAAATACGTATGATACTAAAATAAAAAAATTAGATTAAATTGTAAATTAATCAAAATTTAAACACATAAATACATCAGATTAAAAATATTAAATTAATACATTAATCCTAAATTAGTACCGAGTTAATTTGTAATATGAAATCAATCAACACCATTGTTAATATATACAACTAATGGAAGTAATAAAGTTTGTATAATAAAATTAAAATGTATGAAAATATCAAAATAAAAAAGAGTATATTAGCTCTTTTCTATTAAAAGTTTTATCTATTTATATTATTAAAAACCAATGTGATTGACGGAATAAATAAACAGTGAAATCTAGTAAGACACGTGTAGCTCAAGAAACCACGTATATAAATTAATTTACCCATTTTCTGAATAAAAAAGACAAAATATAATCTAACTCATAATATAAGAACTTCCCTAATACTTTTCCTTGCTCTCTTTTCATTTGATCTTTCAGAATATTTCTTAGAACTGGTTAACTTAGTTGTACAAATCTTTGCTTTTAGAGAATGAACAAGTTAAACCCACATAAAATCAATTCAAGTGTATATATATATGTGTGAACAAATCAAAGCATCCAACCACAAGAATTTCCTTTCACATAAACCCTAATTAGTTAATTAAAGAAGTTTGGAACAGTACCTTGATCTCTCCTTTGAACTTGCTTGAAATCCCGCTTAAGCTCCTTCTATTGCTTAGATTTTTGAAGCTCAAAGCTGTAAAGCATAAACATAGAAATTCGAAACTGATTTGAATTTAATTTGAAACTGAGAAAGCATAAACAGAAATTTAGAGCTGAGAATATACAATAATAATAAAAAAAAGCTTAAATCTTTCATAAATAGCAAAAAGAAAGTAATAATTGAAAACAATTAAATAGAGATGGGCGTTGAAGTCACCTCGGGCTTCGCGAAGGAGATGAGATTGGGTGTTTGAATTGTGAATATAGTTGCCCGTAGACCTCCGGGTTAGATTTGAGTAGGATTAATGTAAATTTTTAGATTCATTTTTTAAGTTCCTGTCCGGCTTAATTTGGTTTGAAATTGAATCTAAAATTTTATCTAAATTCAAATTTAATTAAAAATATTAAATTCGAGCTCTAACCGTTTATATTAATTTTTTTAGATTATTTTGTTATATAAAAACAAATTTAAAAAATACAATGAATTAAATACACTTAAAACATTAAAATGAAATATTTTTCAATAATTTAAAAATACATTAAAAAAATATTTATACTTAAATAACTCTAAGATAGTTGTAACTTAGCAAGTAAATAACTTTAAAATAATAATAAAATTAATAATAAAACAAGAGTTATACAATATTCAAATAATAAGAACAATAGTGAAATAGCAACAAAACAATTGATTCGGGTCGGGTCAAGTTAGCCCGAGCCAAAAAATCCTACTTGAGGCCCATTCCAGTTGACAAATTGACCTTATTTTTGTTCAAACTCATTTTTTGAGCCTATATTTTTGCCCAAACCCTCTCACTTTTCGCGCAGGCCTAGGCGGGCAAATTACACAAGAAGTCACTCAATTATGGTGAACTTTCTTTTTTATCACTCAACTATTAAAAAATTTAAAATTGGTCACCCAACTAATTAGATTTGTCTATTTTAGTTCTTTTCCGTTTAGTTCCGTTAAATGTGTGATTGAATAATGAGCTAGCAATTTGAAATTGTATAATAACAAATATAACTCTTAATATTTATACATTGTCTCAATCTAGTCATAATTTTAAAAAAATATACTCTCAATAATTACACTTATATCAATTATTTTTATTTAAAAAACCTGAAAATTTTAAAAAATATAAAATTAAAACTTTTTAAAATTTTAAAAAATATTTTAAAAATATGAATTTTTTTAAAATTTAATGTTATCTAAACTAGACCAAATCAATTAAATCAAGAATTAACTCGAATATCAGTTCAATAAAAAGTAAATAATTGATTGACTCACGAACCAGTATGAACTAATTCAACTTAAAACTAGCAAATAGATGGGCTCAAACGAACTCACGTACTTAAATTTTTTCGGACTCGAATCTTGTAAGTTGAACTTTTTGGATAGTGTATTCTAATATTTAGATTCTTAAGACAACTTTTAAAAATAATTTAAAAAGCTTTGGTATACATATTTCGGTTTCCAAGATAACATTTTGCTTTCTAAGACACTTTTCTTGAAATATTTTTTTCAGAACCTCTCAACTTTAGAGAAAATTCATTTTAGTTTTCTATGTAAATTTTGTTTTTTTAGTCCTTGAACTTATATTATTTATCAAATCATCTCAAAATGAATGAAAAATTTAATATTTACTAAATTTAAATTTTGGAGTGACATAGCATAGTATCTACATGTATGCTACGTCAACAAATTTAACAGAAATTAATTTTTCATTCATTTTGAGATGACTTGACATATAAGACGATTATAATGGCTAAAAGAGACGAAAAATTAAATGAAAGACTAAAATAATTTTCTTTTTTTAATTGAAGAGCCAAATAAATCATAATACCTATTTTAAAAAAATATTTTCAACTTTAAATTCACAATTTCCATGAAAATAAAAATCTATAAAAAAGATAGTGGACTTTTTGCTAATAATCATAATTTTTAGTAATAAAAGAATTAATTCATCACTTTTATAACACTGGTAATTGTTTTCATTTTTGTTGAATGCATGTCTCTGCTTAAAATGACTATTTGGTATATCTATTTACCAATAGAAAAATAGAAGCAAAATGGTATGTACATACATTCTTTATTATCATATAAAAGTACTATGGAGGTGTCTATACTAAGAATTAAAATGCATTTTACTCCCTCTATTCAAAAAATAGATAAATTAGTTCATATACGTTAGATCAAAAAGTAAATTTATCTTTTGTTGTAAAATTTTCATCCATTTGTACTGTAAAAAACTAGCGTGACTGACGGGATAACTAGACAATAAAAAGTGACGTGCTGCGTGTACCTCATGTTTTCGTACAAGGACAAGTTTTTAATGATAGATGGACAAAATTTTTACAGAAGGACCGGTTTACTCTTTGATATAACGTTTATAAACTAATTTACCCATTTTTTGAATAGTAACTCAAAGTACAATGTACAAATCCCTACATCAGAGACTAACACGGAGTTTGAATCTTTATCCATTGTAGTAATACATTCCTAATAAATTAGCAGTTTAGTATTAAGAACAAGGGTGAGGAGGTTACCAGACCCTGAAATTAACACAATTCCTTGTACGCAGGCTGCAAAAGAAAAAAGAAAGTGTTTTCATATTTTCTCTTTTTCTGTTTAATCTGTCGTTGCAGTCATGGTAAGATGGCATAATGAATATGAAATATTGAAGAGCTTTACCGATAAACTCGAGCATCAATGAGAGAACATCAGGACATCAGCATGTAAGAACCCTGCATCACTGATATAGAGCTTTACCAATAAACTCGAGCATTCAGCTTGGTAAATTGCTATCCATCTGCAGAAATATGAAAACAAGGTGCAATTTGGTATTCACTTCACAAGCACAGACAATTTACGGATATTAATCAGCACATCATGACCTACTGCGCATCGTTTGCCTGCATTCCTGACTTCTGAAGGTGGTGAAATTAAAATGAATATTTTGCATGAGTGCGCTGCCTAGCAAATCCTTCGTGAATGACAAATTAATCCTTGTTTAACCATTAGTAACCTCTAAACTCATCTCCAGACAAATGGGAATTTAACGACCGACTTCACCAGTAATCAAGAAACTCAGTTTTCTCGGTCTGCAAACTTGGTATGCTTCCTTGACCCCAGCCTTTCTGTACCCGCTTAAGGGTTTTCAAAGCAATTCCACTGCCATCATCTCTGTAAAAGAATATAAAATAGAAGCTATGTCAAGTATACCAAATAGTATACAGAGAACAATATACTACTACACCAATAGAAAAGAACGTGATGGGTTACCAGGCAAAGACATTATTAAAAATATATCACATATAGGAGTCCAGGATACCAAAGGCTTTACTGGCAGTGTCATGACATAACATAAGTGATTTTATTAGATAATGGTTCTTTAATACTTTTTTGAGGGAAGACTATAGTTCACTACTGTCTATATTTGGCAATTATCATTTAGCACCAAACAGAATTACTACTTTAGCCATACCTGTGTACTATTGTTTGCCAGTCATCTCCACCATACTTTGTTTCTTTTCTATGGATCAATTCCTTTGGTTTTCGAGATATCTTATTTTCCACTCTACCATCTGAAGCCATCTCCAACATCTTCTCTGCAAGTTCATCAGCCTCATGCTTGTTTCCTCTTTTACCCAAGTCCTCAACCACAGGCATGAATGATGCAGGGTCAAATTTGTATCCTTTGATAATCAACTTGTGCAAAATACCACTAGCTTTCTCTAACTTCCCATCTTTACAAAGTTTTTCAATGAGATCCTTATAAAGGAAGTTTCCCAGATGAAAAGATCTATCTAATGCAGCTTCAAAGATCACTTTAGCTTCTGAAAGTTGACCACCAGAAAGCAACTCATTGAACATTAAACTATAAAAGGCTTCCTTGTGACCACATATACTAAGACCAATCTCGAATAACTCCTTCGCTACTCCAAAATCACTTGCCTTGCAGAAAGCTTCTATTAACATCCTGAAGGTAGAAATATTAGGATTTATACCCATTTGCAGCATGTCATCCAAGATAGAAGTAGTGTCCTGGATTTTCCCATTTTTGCAAAGAGACTGAATAATGTTATTGTATATGAAAACATTAGGAGTAATCCCTCTTTCTCTCATCTCATCGACAAGTCCATAAATTTCAAATATTTGATTTTTACTTCCTAAGCCAAGTATCAGTGAATTATAAGTCTGTACGCTCTTATTACATCCTTTTTTCTCCATGTCCTTGAGAACTCGAAATGCAGATGAAATCTTTCCTTCTTTACAGAAAATATGGATGAAAGTATCAAAAATAACCGCATCGGGTTGCAAGTTTTTACCCATCATCTCTCTGAATTTCTTTTTAGCTTCATCTATCTTTCCTGCTTTGCATAGAGCACTAATTATGATAGAATATGTAACTAAGTCAGGAATACATCTCATGCTACGGCTAACATCATCAACTAGGCCTATAAATGAGTTCCCAAGGTTACCTAGAGCAGCACTTCCATGTGTCCACATCTCATGTGCAATTTCCATAGCTTTGTCCAATTTCCCACTTTTACACAAACCATCAATTACAATATTGCAGGTCACAGTATCCACACCATAGCCTTTTTCATTCATCTTTTGCAATAACTCTTCTGCCTCCAATATTTTACCCTCTTTCCATAGGCTATGCAGCAAAATATTACAAGTATAAGTATTAGGGACACAACCATTTCTCATCATCTCATTTAGAATAGCATTTGCTTCAGATAACTTCCCTTTACGACAGTAGCCGTGCAGTAAAGTGCTATAAGTTACTGTATCAGGGGAAAGACCACTCCTTACAATAAAACCCATCACCATTCTCGCATCAGAAAGCATCCCATTCTTGCATAGACCATCCATCACAATGTTATACGAGTAAATATTAGGTTCTACACCTTTATCTACCATATCTTTAAGTACCAACTGAGCCTCTACTAACTTTGCATTTCTTAGCAACCCCAACAACCAAATATTATAACTATCTAAATTCATCAAATCACCATTTTTCTCCATGGACTCAACCAAGGCCTTTGCTTCCACCAACATCCCTTGCTTACAAAACCCTTCAAGCATTAGATTATAGGTTATAACATTAGGCCGAGGTAGCCCCAATGCTTCATCTATTTGCATATCCCTAAAAATCCTTGATGCTTCAAGAACTTTACCGGCACTACAAAGAGCTGATATTCTAGCATTGAATGTCACAACATCAGGAAACAAACCATCCTCTCTCATTCTTTCCACCAATTTTTCAGCATCACCAGTTTTACCTTCCTTACAAAAACTTGAAATCAATGTATTATACACAACTCTGTTAGGCAAAATCCCAGAACTTCTCATCTCAGCCAAAAGCTCCATCCCTTTATTAGCAAGGCCAAACCTACAATACCCACGAACCAAAATCCCAAAACTAAACTCATTCGGCAAGCAACCTTTCTCAGGCATTTTATCAAACAACTCTCGGGCATCCTCCAAATGACCCAAATCACATAACCCACAAATCAAAAGATTAAAAGTATAAGTCTCCGGAGAAACACCAGCGAAGACCATATCTTTATACAACCAAAGCACACAATCTGAACGTCTTTCTTTAATACAACATCCAAAGAGAACATTGTACAAACAGATGGAAGGCGGGTTTTGTGGGAACATTTTTCTTATAGATTGAAACTGGGAAAATGCTTTATCAAAGAAACCCGATTTGGCCAAGAGATTAACAAGTGAAATGAGGGAAGGAAGGGACTTTTCTTGAGGCTGTGAGGATAAGAGAAGGAGGTGAAGATGATCGATTTCTGGGAGCATTTTAGAACGAATAAGGATACGAGCAATGGTGGGTACTGATGAAAGAAAACAAGGATTGGATGGTGAAGATTGAATGCGCTTGAAGAGTTGCCATGCAAGCTTTGGGTTTTTGGTGTTTTTGAGGAGTGCTTGGGTAAGCTTCGTTGTTCCCATGTAATGGTTTTTTGATAAACTATTGATTGCTAAACAAAGGGTGAATCCAAGCCTTTAGAGGGGCAAGCATTGCTGCATCCCGCCTGCTTCCTCAACCTTGTAATCCTTGTCTCGCTATGTTATCAATATAGCATTTTGAGCTGCTTGTTTGATGAATCAATGCTCGATTGCTAACAGGTGACACCGTTTTGAGCTGATACACCAAAACAAGTCACTTTAGTCCAGTTAGAAACAAAGTTAAAGCTCTCCAAAGATAAACTAGAACGGTAAATAAGGTGGGTTTGACCCGGATTGATAATCGGTTCAAATGATTCAAAAGAAAAATAAGTTAGAAAAAAAAGATCGGTTTGAATCGGATTTTTAATTCAATTTAATCAATATGTACAAATTTCAAAGGTAATTTGATTTAGCCTTTTTGTTCCAGATTATATCCTACTTATGAATGTTCCCTTCCAAAATGTTAATTTAATTTATTTTTTAATATATTTCTGAATGTATATATACTTAAAAATGATGAATTTATTTTTTGATATATTAAATTATCTATTTTTAAATATAACGAATATCTGCCAAGCTACTACCTTTTACTTTGAAGGAAAAAGAAAACGCCATTGTTGATAAAAAAGGTAACAGCTTGCAATAGTAGAAACAGCATAGATGGAAAATAATTAAAAAAAGATCTGACCTTGATTCTTGATGACTCACAGCCAAGTGATCAAAGGGTACCCCAAACGTGTCATCCCAATCCTCCATTGACTCGACCTGGTTCTGTTCATTTTGCTTATATTCTTTGGTATCATCATCATCCCACATTCCCAACTTGTTATCCTTAATTCGTGGAATATTATATATATTCCTCTACTTCACCTTCATACGCAACAATAACAGAAGCAAAAAAGAAAAGGGTTCTTTCCTCACTAAGTTTTGTTCTTTTATCATTTCATTTGATCACCAAAAACAGAAAAGCTTAATCCAAATTGAAGAGGAAAAAAAAAAAAAAGGGTGCACCATGGATCATGCAGCTGATGCTAATAGAACTGATTTGATGACCATCACTCGCCATGTCCTTAATGAACAAACCAAGTACCCTGAATCTCGTGGTGATTTCACCATCTTGCTCAATCATATTGTTCTTGGCTGTAAATTCGTTTGCTCTTCTGTTAGCAAGGTTCTTACTTCTTACTTCTTACACTTACCTTTTCTCAATGATCATTCCTTCAAATGTATGTATTTGACCCCAAAATCCTTTTTTTTTTTTTTTGTGCGTTTATAGGCGGGTCTTGCCAAACTATTTGGACTTGCTGGAGAAACCAATATCCAGGTATGGTTTAAATTGTTAAAAAAGCTTTAAAAATCCCATTTTAATGACTTCCTTATTGATCTATATTGTATTTTAAAGTTTGGGTTTATTTTGTTTTTGTTTTTCAATGTTTCAGGGTGAAGAACAAAAGAAATTGGATGTGCTTTCTAATGAAGTTTTTGTTAAGGCTTTGATTAGCAGTGGAAGAACAGTAAATAATGCCTGAAAACCATTTGTTTAAATGCTTGATTGAATAAAAATTAGTGCTTGATTTTTATGTATTAAACATTTTTATGTAGTGCCTTCTGGTTTCTGAGGAAGATGAAGAAGCTATATTTGTGGATCAATCAAAGCGTGGAAAGTATATATTCAAATCCGACAGTGAATATGTTCAATTCTTTTTTGAAATTTTTCTATATACTTGAAAGATCATATTCATTCACTATATTTATCCATGTATGAACTCTAGGCTAACTTATCATGCCAAAATTTTGTGGTGTTTTATTCAGATACATTGTTGTTTTTGATCCATTGGATGGATCCTCAAACATTGATTGTGGTGTTTCCATAGGAACTGTATGGCCTCCTTATACACCCCTCTCAAGCTTGTTCTTTTGCGGTAAAAGTATCGTAACAATCTTTTGTACTAAGTTTGATTGCATTTTGCCCCTCTATTTAAAAAAAAGGGCAAATTAGTCCCTATACAAAATCAAAGAGCAAACTGGCCCAAGTTTTTCAGTAAAGAGGGTAAAATGCAATCTAACCTTAGTACAGGGTCTCCATGATACTTTTACCTTCTTTTGCTTAATGAAACTGGTTTATGAATGGTAACATGCATGTTTTCCCTCTTGTAATTTAGATATTTGGGATTTATATGGTGAAACATAAAGACAATCCCACCATTGATGATGTATTACAACCCGGAAATAATCTTGTAGCAGCCGGTTATTGTATGTACGGAAGCTCCTGCACGGTTAGAAAACAGTCTCTCACCACCATGTATCAGCATTTGTAGAAACTTAAATCAGTTTTGCTTTTTGATGATTGAAGCCTAAAGGAAGTGTTGTTTTCTTTTGGTTTTGCAGTTAGTGCTAAGTACTGGGAGTGGCGTTAACGGTTTCACTCTCGATCCATCTCTAGGGGAGTTCATATTAACTCATCCCGATATCAAGGTATTTATACTTACTCCATTGATCAAGTTGTCATGATGTTATAGTTACATTATCTGTTTGCTTTGGAGCAGATACCTAAGAAAGGAAAGATTTATTCAGTAAATGAAGGAAATGCCAAAAATTGGGATGAACCAACTCGAAAGTTTGTCGAAAAATGCAAGTTCCCTACAGATGGTTCACCCCCAAAGTCCCTTAGATACATTGGAAGGTATTTACTATTAGCTACGCTATTCAAACTCAAATACGAGCATCAGATATGATCATATTCTTTTATTATATCCGGATACTGGTCAAATACGAGTGCTAGACACGAAAAAAAAACTAACAAGTTGCTTTCAACTAATGACATTACACTTTTGCAGCATGGTTGCAGATGTTCACCGAACATTGCTTTATGGTGGTATCTTTTTATACCCTGCAGATAAGAAAAGTCCTAATGGGAAGCTACGGTAAAGTATTGTTTCAAAAGCTTCATTTTTTCATTACAACTTTATACGAATAAATCGAGCTTTCATGTTTCGAATATAGTGTTCTTTACGAAGTTTTCCCTATGTCATACCTAATGGAACAAGCTGGAGGTCAAGCTTTTACTGGAAAGCAAAGGGTAATGTGATATCAACTCACTATTCTTTGTTCTCATATATACATACATATATTTACATATGTTGTTGATCTTTGATGGAGTTGCAGGCCCTCGATTTAGTTCCGGGGAAGATACATGAACGATCTCCGGTTTTCCTTGGTAGCTATGATGACGTTGAAGAAATTAAAGCACTCTATGCTGCTGCTGATGCTGCAAAATAGGAAGAGGAAAATGCTGCATAAACTTGTAGACTTTATATCAGTCCTTTTAAGCTTTTTAACATGTGGTTCCTTAAGAGTACTAATAATTTAATCCCTGTACTATTGAAGAATCAAATAAGACTAAATTGAAATAAAATTATTATTTATTGTTTAAAAAACATAGTTTTATATTTAAAAAAGTTAATAAATAGCAAACAAATAAACTAACTACATAATATTTCTTTGTATGAGACCATAACTCGAGTGGGCAATAGAAGAAAGTATTAGCACCTCTCTTGGAATCTCCTCAAAAGTCTTCAATTTTTGGTTTGTTACCAAAGCCATTTTAGCCCAGCAGTCAGCAGTTTTGTTATATTCTCTAGGAATATGTTTAATGATCCGTTTCTCAACAGGTGATGAATACATTTAATGAGGGCAGAGTTCGAACTTGTCGGAGAAGAATCCTGAATAGCTTTGACTGCCTCCACATTATCAGATTGAATTTCCACACCATCATAGCTCCTATTTTGGATGAGGGTCAGACCATCAAGTATACTCCATAATTCAGTATCAAAGATTGAACGTTTGCCCAAGTTCCTGTTGTACCCCGAAAAAATATAATTTTCAAGACATTTTTATACAACAAATATTAACTTTTACAATTTAGACTTTAACTAAATTGATTCATTTGATAATAAATGGACTAAACTAATTCATTCCCTATTATACAAGGACTTTCCATGTATTTTAACCCTCGTATTTGCAGCCCAAACCATATATACAGGTGTCGCATGAATTTATCGGGTCGGACCTGACCCAACCATGCCAAATTGGACGCATGTAGTAGCACAACTGCAAATTCGCAAAAAAATAATAAAAAAATGGAGTTTTGGAGCCAAAATATAAAACTTTCTTTGTTAAGGAAAAAAAAAAAAAAAACCAAACCTTTATGAATATGACGAAATGGGTTTTTACTTTTGTGCCAGATAAGTCTCTTTTCTAGCTAATATTATTGCTTTAGAACTTGCTTTTTTGCATTTGAAAATAATCCCAAAAAAAAGAAAGAATGAAATTGAGGGTTATATTTGATTTCTACAATGTTGCATGCAATTTAGGTGTTTAATTGTTTTCGGATTTTCTGAATCTCTGTGCTTGATTTCACTTTAATTGCTGTCTCCACTCAAAAGGTTCTGCTTTTAATTTACCATCCATATTAGCAGAAATTCCTTTTCTGGTTTTAAAAGGTTTAAAAAGCTTGAAATTTTCTTTTTGTTTGGTAAACTATGGAGGGAAATCCAATATCAGATGATAATTTGATTCAAGGTGATGGCTCATTTCAGGTTCATGAAGGGTTAAACCCACAATTTTACCAATTTCAAGATGTTATGAAAGAAATTGGAAAATCTTGTGATGATAATTGGAATAATTTTGATGAAGAAGGTGGTGGTGGTTGTGATGGATGTTATGATGGTGGTTGTAAGGGGAAAGGCGAGTTCTTGTGGCGGCGAGTGAAATGGACGGTGCAAATGGTTAAGCTGTTGATCAATGCTGTTTGTTATATCGACGAAGATGCGTCTTCTGATTGTCAAGGTGGTATTAAGAGAAAACCGTCTATGTCGCATAAGATAGGGAAATGGAGATGTGTTTAACTTATGGTTGAAAGGGGTTATAGTGTATCGCCTCAACAATGCGAGGACAAGTTCAATGATTTGAATAAAAGATACAAGAGACTCAATGATGTGCTTGGCAAAGGTACTTCTTGCAAGGTTGTGGAGAAGCCGGAGCTTTTGGATGTAATGGACGTATCCGATAAGGTAAAAGAGGAAGTGAAGAAGATTTTGAGTTCTAAGAATTTGTTTTACGAGGAGATGTGTTGTATCATACCGGGAATAGATTGTATATTCCTCAAGATCCCAAGTTGCAATGCTCCTTGCAGTCGAGGCAATACAATGGGGATGATGAGTTCGAGAAAGAACTGCACGATGCTGAAGCGGATGATGTGTTTCATAAGGGAAACGACGTGAGTTTGAACGGTATGGAGTATGGCAAAAGCAGCGCCTATGGATTGCAAGAGCAATGGATGGCATTCCGTTTACTCGAGCTGCAAAAGCAGAAGTTACAAATTCAGGTCCAAAAGCTTGAGCTCGAAAAGAAACGGTTTAAGTGGCGAAGGACAAATTGGAACCAGGACAAGGATTTAGATAAGATGAGGCTGGAAAACGAATGCATGAAGCTTGCAAATGAGCGATTGGCATTCGAGTTAGGAACAAGGAAATGAGTAGTTTCTGAAACTGAGTACGTGTTGTGATTCGGGTACTTCTTGGAATTGTATTTTAAGTTTAGTGTAACGAAAGACTTACTAGGTTTGTTTACGGTTGTCAATATCGTCACCTCATGTTTTCATAAACAATACGTTATGGTATTTTGTTTCATCTGTTTTCAGGCTATTGTTACAAATTTCGAACATAAACCTGTTGTGAGCTGTGTTTTCTGTGTTACCTGTATGTTTTGTAAGCATTAATGAACCGACAAGTGGCACTTAGATATTGTGTTTTTGTAAAAACCGAAGCTACATGTGCCCAAGTTGCCTTTCGGCCGTTTCAGTTTTATCGTTCGTTTTCACTAATTCCCAAGCATTCACATATTGCACCAACTGCACTTTAAATCTGAATTATTATCTGTTGTTGCTGTTTCCACATCGCAGTTTTATAAGGACAGAGCGAAAGGTCAGATGGAGGAAATGGCCGTTTTTGCTCCATGCAACAGATAAGTCCCATTTGGCTATTTGAGTTTGTTATATACATTTTCTTTCTTGTTCATAAATTTATGATTTGGCTCTCGTTTGGATCTACTTTCGTGAAATCAAGTGTTGTTTCTTCCAATCGGTCTTAGAAATTAGACGGACTTTGGCTGTAAAGTATTGCTTTGCTTAA
The DNA here is from genome assembly GCA_025698515.1 of Gossypium sturtianum. Lineage (NCBI taxonomy): Eukaryota > Viridiplantae > Streptophyta > Magnoliopsida > Malvales > Malvaceae > Gossypium > Gossypium sturtianum. Next base: position 2,256,865 of record CM046946.1, on the reverse strand, counting down.
GCTTTTACTGATAAATCTCCTTGTAGTTACTGCTATCCATGGAAAGAAAATCATTCCGTGGGACTTCTTTAGCTCGGTGCTAAACCGAGAATGACATTTAACTGCTTATATCTGTTATTGTGCTCCAATGGCATCTAGATACTAACTAAGCACCCGGATTGTATCCCGACAAGCTTATTTTTGCTTGGAAACAATGGAAGGTAAACCATCAGCAGGTGGTAACATGCTGCAGGAATGGGAATACAGTTGTCTAGGCCTACAAGGATCGATACAGCCTCAAAACGAACAACAGCCATGCATGTCCAAACTTCCTTCTGCTTTCGGTTCAGTTGAAAACGAGAGACGGGAAATCACTGTTATTGAGGATGATGTGACAAATTATGCCAAACAATGCATGCTCGAGCACAATGAAGCTGGTAAGAACGAGGACGGGTCGCCATGGCAACGCATGAAATGGACTGGAAAAATGGTGAAGCTTTTGATTACTATTCTTTCTTACATCGGAGAGGATCCTTCCACCGATTGTGCCGGTAATCAGATAAAAATTTCTTCTCTTTTGAGGAAACTCGGGAAATGGAAGTGTGTTTCGAAGGTGATGCTCGAACGAGGTTACATCGTCTCTCCACAACAATGTGAGGACAAGTTTAATAATTTGAACAAAACATATAGGAGATTAAATGATTTACTAGGGAGAGGCACTTCTTGCAAGGTTGTTGAGAACCCGAAGCTTTTGGATATAATAAACGTATCGGAGAAAGGGAAAGAAGATGTACGAAAACTTTTGATGTCAAAACATTTGTTTTTCGAAGAGATGTGCTCGTATCATAATGGCAATCGATTGTATCTACCTCATGATCCTGATTTGTTGCAGTCTTTGTTGTTTATTCTAAAGAACGAAGATGATTACGAGCTACTTGACTCGAACCAACCCATGCCTGATAAAAAAGCTGGTGTTACAGCTAAGGATAATGAGGATTTTGCAGAGTTCTCAGCAAAGTGGTTAGAGCTGATTAGCGAAAACGGTATTGCCCCATCGGGTTCTAACCAAACTTTAAATGCTCAAGGTGATGCAACCGAGTACAACGGGGCGAATTCCGGGTTTTCTGCGGAGATCTCAACAATGTGGTTCAAGCCAATGAACGATAACGAAGTTGTAGGTCCCACGAGTTCTTTGAAACCGTCATGTTTCAACCAAATTCCGGACACTGAAGACAATGAAGCAGATGGATCACAATGGATGACACGCCGGGCATATCAACTAGAGAAGCGAAAGCTACGGCTGAAGTCCAAGGTGCTCGATTTAGAGAAACAGCGGTTGAAGTGGAGGCGTCAAAGCTGGAAACAGGACATGGAACTGGAAAAGATGAGACTGGTAAACAAGTGTTTGAAACATGGAAATGAATGGATTGCATTGCGACTTAAGGGTAAAAAGATTGGATCTTGAAAGGGTTTTAAGTATATCAAAGTTGGTTCTTTTTTTTTTTTTTAATCAATGGCTGCTGTTTGTAATAGTTTCAAACATTATCTATTGTTTTTTTTATGATAATGTATAAAATCACCTCTTGTATCTTCGGATTTGCATGTCAATTTCCATTGCCATGGATTCAGGTTTTTGGTTTATCAACTTTCCATATACTATTGATTTTATTCTAAAAATTGACAAAATTGTATATTTGTTATCATTATAAATTTATAAGATTTCGATCTAAATCTTGGTAAAAGTACCATTGAAGCCCTTATACTAGAAGTTAGTTGCAGTTTGTTCTTTTTACTCAAAAAATGGATAAATTAGTTCTTGTATATTAGATCGAAGAATAGGCCGGTCTTTTCGGTTAAAAATTCCATCCATTTCTACTGTTAAACTAGTGTGGTTGAACCAAGAACGTTTTATAAAACTCTTGGACCCCCGAATTTGGAGTATCTTAGGGTTCAACAAGCAATCAATATTTTACGATTAAGAGTGTAGTACTATTTGTAGCAGCGGTCCTTATATATCGTATTAACAATCGGAACATGGTTGAAAGAAAAAATCTCTATTTGACAAGACTTCTTCCTATACCTATGAATTCCGTTGGACCCAGAAATGATACATTGGAAGAATCTTTTGGGTCTTCCAATATCAATCAGTTGATTGTTTCGCTCCTGTATCTTCCAAAAGAAAAAAGATCTCTGAGAACTGTTTCTATTGGATCCGAAAGAGAGCACTTGTGTTCTCCCAATAACTATACATCACGTGTCACGTGCATATTATGCTGACATACAATAATCAACTTTTAATAGTAAAAAATGGATCGAAATTTTTAACATAGAGAGACCCATTTGCTCTTTCATCTAACTTATAGAGACTAATTTGTTCATTTTTTAGTAGAGAGAACAAAATAATTTAATTAATGTTTTAAATTATTATAAACTAGAATATTTGAATTAATGAAATGTTTAATAAATAATTAGTATATTAAAAATAACATTGACATATTAATAAAATTAAAAATGTTTTAGTAAATAATAAATTACATAGTATTTAACAATTCATAACAAAATAGTAAATTATTAATAAGACCATAATTATGTATTTCATCTTTAAAATGTCAAAATTTGCATAAATTATTAATAAAAGTTTATACATATTTACAAATTTCATCATTACTCTAAGTTTAAAATTATATCAAATTTTCAAAATATTAGATCATTAAAGCAAGATTGTATACCCTTTTGAAATAAAGTTATTAGTTCAAATATTTTGATAATTAACAATTAATAAAAAAATATAAAAGCAAATATTGATTGTAAATTTCATAATTACAAATATTAATAATAGTAAGATAATAATGCATCATAATTAATATTAGTAGTAAATAATTGATTACTTTTTTATCATTAAAAAATTGATTAATTAGTAGTATATGATAGATGAGAAAAGATTGTATGAAATAGTGACGCCACGTCATCTGTATCCCTTTCTAATAGTTTTATGCCATATCAGTATTCTTATCCTGAATTTCAGGATTTTAATTTAAATTTGATTTTTTTCAAGATAAAAATGCTGAAATTCAGGATGAAAATGCTGATGTGGCATAAAACTATTGGAAAGAGATACAGATGACGTGGCGTCACTGTTTCATACAATCCTTTCCCATGATTGATAATATAACACCTTAGACAAATCCCACATCGACAAAGCACGGGAGAGACCTGAGTTATATAAAGGGATAACAACACTTAAATGATAAGAGACTTTTTGGGGTGTATGGGTGCTCCCAAGAGCAAAGTCTTGAGGGCCGTGTGTGCCCAAAATGGATAAGTATCTTATTGGGTTGGGTATTGACTATGACAATATCTTACCAAGGGGCCATGTGTGCCCAAAATGGATAGTATCTTACCGGGTTAGGTGTTGGGTTATGACAGATAATAAAAAAAGTAAAATATATATTACTACTAAAATATTCATCAAGTTTGATTTGGTCTATGTTTAAATTAAATTTTTTTTAAAGATATCTAACTCTTCGTATTTTATAGGCTCATTACGGGTAGATGTTGACCCAAAAATTTCTTACCATCTCATTTAACTTGAGTGCATTTAATTTCAATGATTCCAAGATAAAAATAGATTGTGAATTTGGCAACCAATGGCTTTCCTTAACTCATTCTACACCACTCAAAGAACCCAAAACCAAACCTTATAAAAGCCCCTCAATGTAACCCTAATCATCTCATCACAATAAACTCCATTTCCTTCCATTTTGGCTTCCTCCATCATCTTCTTCTTCTTCTTTCAACCTTTCTCCTGCATAAATATAAAAAATCCAAGAAAGAGAAAGGTAAAAGAACAAGAAATAGATAATGGGTGCTTGCGCTACTAAACCAAAGGTTTTGGAAGATGAAAACTCACCGGCCACCGTTCCCGCACCAGAACCGATCAAGGAAGAATCCGTTCAGCCGGTTGAAACAAAAGACGAACCGGTGGTCGTGAAGGAAGCTGATGAAACCAAGCCGAATTCTCTTGGTTCATTGCTTGATAATGTAATATCTTAACACTCTAATATATCATACATGAAAGGCTTCCCGTTAACATACATTTTTTCTTTGTACAGGAAGAAAAGAGCAATGAAACTAAGGTGGAGACAATAACTGTCGAAGAACCAAAGATTAAAGAAGAAGCCGCCATTGTCGAGGCGCCAAAGAAAGTGGAAGAAGCCATTGTTGAGGCTCCAAAGGAGGCCCCAAAGAAAGAAGAAGTCATTGTTGAGGCTCCAAAGGAGGCCCCAAAGAAAGAAGAAGTCATTGTTGAGGCAAAAACAATGGTTGAAGCTGAAAAGCAAAAGAAAAAGGAAGAAGAAGAAGAAGAAGAAGAAGAGGTTATTGTTTTGGCTGAAAAGAAAAGTGAAGAAGCTAAGAAAGAAGAACCCATTGTAAAAGAAGTGAAAACTGAGGCACCCATTGTTTGATCATAGGGAAATGTAAGGAAAAGTTTATATATATGTATGTGAGAACTAAGGAGAAAGAAGAAAAACAGGAGGAGGAAGAAGCAAAGGAAACTAGCAACATATGTAATCATAAACTCATAATATTTTATGTTGTTTGATTTTATGTTTCTTCGAGAAATGCAGGGAAAATGTGTTTATTTTTTTAAAATTTTTTTTAACATAATTTATTTTTTTTAGATTACTTAAAATTAAATATCTTTTATAAAATAATTAAGAAAAACACATTGAAAATAATATGAAAACAAAATAAGCAAAACAATTGAATTTGAAAATGTTTAAATTTAAATAACTAATAAAAATAAAAAATCATAAGCAAAAATTGAAAATGAATTTTTTTTTTTTTTTGAAATTAACAACTAAAATTTAAGGGAAAAAAACATTTAGCAACAAAAAATTAAAAATTAATAAATTTAACAGTTATAGCTCTATGAGACCTAAAAGTTTAAAAATTTAAAACTTCAAGTACTAAAAATGATAAAATTAAAGTATAGAGACTAAATTTACAACTTTTTCAAAGTACAGGGACTAATTGCAGAAACCTTATAAAAAATCATATATATATATATGGGAAAGGATTATATGAAACAGTGACGCCATGTCATCTATATCTCTTTCCAATAGTTTTATGCCACATCTTGAAAAAAATCAAATCCAAATTAAAATCCTGATTTTCATCCTGAAAAAAATCAAATCCAAATTAAAATCCTGAAATTCAGGATAAAAATACTGATGTGGCATAAAACTATTGGAAAGGGATACAGATGACATAGCGTCACTGTTTCATACAATCATTTCTCTATATATATAGGGAGGAATCCAGTTACACTGGTTTTACACCATTCCGTAACTTTTGATCTGATTACTATATTAATAAGCCAAATTGTCTATCATATCGATCTAAAATATATTGTATATATTAAAATGCATTTAACGGTTGAAAGTTATTTACATCAATTGAATAGTTAAAAATTTTTAATTTATGTCAAATTTGTCATGCATGATCTACATAAATGAAATATAAAATATAGTGTTGAATTATTAAAATATTAATTATATAAAAACCACTTAAATTTTACACCCGTCTAAGTGGATCCTCCTATATATATTTCTATAAGTATTCTTGCAAATAAGGAAATTTTGCTTAGTTGGTATAATTTTTATTGTGCCAAGTGTACATGCTTTAATATATATACACTTTAATAAGGAAAATTTTAAATTTTATTAACTTTTAATTAAAACAATCCTAAATGTTAATTTTTTTTTAAATTTATAAAATTTATAATTAATTTTAATTACATATATTATAAATTTTATATTTGATTTTATGAATAACCAAGTAAATTCTAAATATTATTTTATTATATTGTATACTTTTACATTTACACCGTTGTTGTAATTCTAGTAATCAAAATTCAATCAGCTTTCATCTTCGATCTTTGATATTAACTATCACATTAACTTAGATCTAAAATATGTTCTTCTACTTATCGAGAGATATTGATCCACTATATCAATTGTCGAATTGTCACTTAAAACTTACTAGCCAAACTTAAAAAAAAAAATTTAACAACTCAGTGACTTAAATGAGAACTTTCGAATAGTTTAGTGATTATTTTGTAACTTTTTAAAGTTGAATATCCGAAACGTAAACTTGCCGATAGTTTAGTGACATTGAGTGTAGTTTGCCCTATATATTTATAATAAAATATCACATTTACTAATTAAAAAAATATTTTCTACATTATTTGAAAAAAATATATATTACCATTTAATTTTGCATGAGAATCCCCAAGAGAGAACGTAATTATACTGGATTTCTGTTTAGTATATCTGATCAGTTCATTTTCACAACTCCAATGCCTAAGACCCGTTCTACTTTTGGATTCTTTGGAAGTTAGAGAAAATTACTATCTTTTTTATTTTAATTTAATTAATTTAATTTTTCTTCAAAAAATTAATGATTCATAAATCATTAAATAACAATAATTATCTGTTATAATTTACTTTTCGAAAAAAACAGAAAAGGATTTATACACTTTTCTGGGTTTTTAATTTTTTAATTTTGAGTTCTCCTTTAGCAAAGGATTAAGCGGAGAAAACAAGAAAAAACCAACAAAGATTTCTGGGTTTTTTTCTCTTTGTTGGGTTTTCATATTGTTAAGGTTTTATACATAAAATGGGTCGAATTGCGAATATTTTTCATAGTATAAAGCCACCGTTGTTAATGGTATTGGTACAGATCATATTTGCTGGTGTTAATGTAATGTATAAGTTGGCTGCTGATGATGGTATGAGTTTAAGGCTTATTGTGGTTTATAGATTCATGTTCGCCACTGTTATCATGGTTCCGCTTGCTCTTATTTTTGAAAGGTTAAAGCTTAATCTTTTTTTGTTTCAGTTGTTCTTTTATCAGTTGTTTTTTTTTTGTTTTTTTTTTATTTGGGGTTTTTTTTACAGGAAGAGCTTGAAGAAAATTAATAGAAAAGTACTGCTTCAAGCGTTTCTTTGTGGATTATTTGGGTATGTTTAACTTTAATTTATATGTGTATATATGTATATATACAAAAATCTGTTTGTTTTAAGCTAATTGTAAATGTATTTTACAGAGGATCATTGGGTCAAAACTTGTACCTGCAAAGCTTGGTGCATACATCTGCGACATTTGTTGCAGCCATGATCAACCTTGCTCCAGCCTTTACTTTTATTTTGGCCATTTGTTTCAAGTACACTTCTTAACCCTTTGTTGATTTTGATTTTTTGTGTCCCTCGGATACTTCAATGGGTGTGGTATTGGGTTCCTGGTGTTTATGTTGGATTTTATCTCTAGTTTTTTGTTCTGACTCTGTTGAGAGTTCTAGTGGATTCAGCGACTCTGCTAAGAGCTGGAGGAGTTGACAGGCAGCAGGAGCATCCTCACCCATTAAGGGCATTGGTGAGTGAAAATTTGTGGACCGCCGTTACCTCCTCGAACTCTCAATAGAATCACAAAACCTAGAGATAAAATCGAATATAAAATGGAACCCAATTCCAATTGTCTCTAAATTTTTGCCATTTTTTACATGTATTGAAACAAAGTTAATTATGATAACAGGATGGAGAAACTGGCAATAAGAACAAATGCAGGGAAAGCCAAAGTGTGTGGGACATTAATAGGAATAGGTGGAGCAATGGTATTCACATTTTACAAAGGTATAGACATAAACATCTGGTCAACAAATGTAAACCTTTTAAAGCATCATCATCATCAACAAGTAGGTCCTGGACCTTCATATCATGGCACTGGTCACTTCATTATCGGTGCTTTTTTCGGTCTTTTGAGTTGCATTTCATTCTCTTTGTGGTTGATCAATCAGGTAAAACTTGGGTTCCTTTTCTTTTCCTATTCCATCAATTTCACTCTACTTATATGGTCCTTTTTTGTACTTAATTTTTGAACTTTGTTAGGCTAAAATGAGTGTGGGGTTCCCTTACTTGTATTCAAGCACTGCTTTGATGTGTTTGATGGGATCAATACAAGGAGCTTTGTATGCAGTTTGTACTGTGAGGGATTGGAATCAATGGAGACTTGGGTGGAATGTTAGGCTTTTAGCTGTTGCTTTTGTGGTATGTTAATGGCTACATGTTGGGTTTTTCTATTGGGGGAAAATTGAACATGTTGACATTGTTTTTTTGGTTATGTTGCAGGGAATTATGGGATCTGCTTTGTTGGTGTTCTTGGTATCATGGGCTGTTAGGTTGAAGGGACCATTGTATGCAGCTATATTCAATCCATTGGGGCTTGTGTTTGTTGCTATTGTGGGATCTTTGTTACTCGATGAAAAGCTGCATTTAGGAAGGTATATTATGTCATATTTGCTTTACTATTTTATTATATTCTTATAACACTAACATAGTAATTATAATATGGATATAGAAACAATGGTAGCAAAATGAGACCGAATCTCGAAAGATAAAAACTTGAAACTTGAAAAGATTTAATATACTAAATTTGAAAGAAAACAAACTCAAGCTTACAACAAATTGAATACGAAAAAGAAAACTCCAGATCAGTACTTGAAACGTAGATAATAATAAATAATAATAAAAATCCGAAATTCAAAATTAAAATTTAACTTGAGATTAGCTCGGATCTGAATTGAATTTAAAACAGTTCAAATCTGAATCTAAACTCTAAAACGTTTAGAACTTGTAAAACTCAATTCTGCCTATTGACTCGAATTTGAATTACACCCAAAACAATTCAAACTTGAAAATATGACTTAAAAAAGTCAAAGGTATTATTGAATATAACGACTAGAACTTAAAACCCAAATAGAAAACCCTAAATTTAACACTCAAAATAAAAAAAATACCATAAAATTGACTCAAATCCGAGTTGAATTCAAAGAAATTCAAATCTGAAAATTTAAACTAAAAAAGGGTTGAATTTAGATATATCTTAAGATTGACTTGAACTCCAGCTAAACTCAAGACAGTTTGAACTTGAAAAGGACTGAACCATACAAAAAAAAAACATAAATCCGAAAACACCCGAACCTAAAACAATTAGATCCCAAAATTACATGACCTAAACCCGAATTAAGTTTACATTAAAATTACACCCAAACTTTGAACTTAAAAAACTCAAACACGAAAACCTCCAAAATTATAAAACAACTAAAACCCAAAATTACATGATCTAAACTTAAATCAAATTGTTACCTTTATACCTACACACAACACCCAGACTTAAACTTTGAACTACAAAAAAACTCAAACTCGAAAATACTCAAACATAAAACAATTAAAACCCAAAATTAAATGATCTAAACCCGAAACAAATTCTACCTTTATACTTACCCAACACTAACAGTCAAACTCTCAACAATAAAAACATTCAAATCAGAAAACACCCAAATTTAAAACAACTAAATCCCAAAATTACATGATATAAACCCGAATCAAATTGCTATCTTTATACCTACAACACTCACATCCAAACTCGAATAACTTAGCTGCAAATGGTGTTTTAGTTTCTAATTCTTTCTCTTTTTTCCTGGGAAAATCAACAGTGTCATAGGGGGATTAATGATAGTATGTGGAGTATATGTGGTGCTATGGGGCAAAGCCAAAGAGATGAAGCAAAAAACACAGTTAGTACCAGTACCAACAGTTGATGAAGAATCAAATGAAATAGAAGAAGATAAACAAAGTGAAAATAAAGAAACTGATGAAGAACAAGAGCATGAAGGAACTGAAACTCCACCTGTAATAATTTTAGCTTAAAATTTTGTCTTTTTTCCCCTCAAAACTAGAAAAAAAAAATTTTTGGCCATTAGCAGCAACTTACAGTTTAATGCCAGATATATTTGTTGCACAAGACACTGTTTTGAAAGCTCATCTATGGTGATTTATTACCTGTAATTCAAAGGCCAATTTGTACACCTGATAATATTAGATCATTTATTATATATTATTATATGTTAGATCATTTATATGTTGTTTTTATGAGTAGAAATTATCCAATGAAAGGGTTTTCTTTGTGTTGTGTACTGCATGAACCTATGAGAGCTTGCCATAATCATCATCTCATCTCTTAAAATGGTTTTGATGGTTGAATTTAACATATATTTTAATTTAATATAATTATTTAAAAATTGTTATTAATTTATTATGTGTAAGTGGTGGATTGAATTTTTTTTTATTTTGGTAAAAATATTCAATATCTATGAGCAAATTGATTATTCTTAAAAAAATTATAATAATTTAATCTTTCAATTTTAAAAATAAACATCTAATTAAGGACAATTAATCATAGTTTTCCGTTAATTATATATAATTTTGATTGGTATAATAATAAATTTAGTGCTTAATATTTATATATATATATATATATATATTGTGTTGTTAGACAGAATATGTAAATGTATTACGAGTTAAATTTGTTAAATCAAGACCAAATTGATAGAATATTCAAATGTTTGCGGGTTAAATTTGTTAAACAATACCAATTTGACACAATGTGTAAAATTTTGAGGACTAAATTTGTTATTATACCAATAGAATATAGGGTAAACTACCTAGTTGGTCACTTAACTTTTAGGAGGCTTTTATTTTGGGCCATCGCAATTTAGTCACCAAACATTAAAGCGCTTTCATTTTAGTTACCCAATTGTTAAATCTCTAACGACGGTTAACTATGCAAACTAAATTATGTTCACACTTTCATTTTGCTCACCAAACATTTTTTTTTTAAAGTATTGATCGTGGTAAAAAAAACTAAGGATTAAGTAAAAAAAGAGTAGAAACTAAAATATTATATTAAAAAATTGTCAAATTGTACTTGTTTATCACATTTCTGACTATTTTAAATTTTTTTTTTTCAATATTGAAATTTTAAGTTCACAAATGGAAAACGTAGCACCACAGGTGGATTGCTACGACACTTGTAGTACTGGTTGCGTTCAAAGTAACAGTAATTTCAAAAAAAGAAGAACCTTTTTCAATTTCTTTTTCATTTTTTTGTGGTGGTTTGATCTTGGATGTTGGTCTTATGGTTATGGATTGGTGTTTTTTGTTTTTGGATCTTGGATGTTGATCTTAATATTATCTATATTAAGATGCATTTAACGGTTGAAAGTTATATACATAAACTGAATAGTTAAAAATTTTTAATTTATGTCAAACTTGTCATACATGATCTACATAAATAAAATATAAAATATGACGTTAATTATTAAAATATTAATTATATAAAAACCACTTAAATTTTACACCCGTCTAAATGAATCCCTCTTATATATATTTCTATAAATATTCTTGTAAATAAGGAAAATTTGCTTGGTTGGTATAATTTTTATTGTGCCAAGTGTACATGCTTTAATATGGAAATTTTTTAAATTTTATTAACTTTAATTAAAACAATCCTAAATGTTAATTTTTTTTAATTTATAAAAGTTATAATTAATTTTAATTACATATATTATAAATTTAATAATTGATTTTACGAATAACCAAGTAAATTCTAAATATTATTTTAAATCTAAAATAGTATCATTTTATTATATTGTATACTTTTACATTTACACCATTGTTATAATTCTACGAATCAAAATTTAATCAGTTTTTATCTTCGATCTTCGATGCTAACTATCACATTGACTTAGATCTAAAGTATGTTTTTTTACTTATCGAGAGGTATCGATCCACCATATCAATCGTCGAATTGTCACTTAAAACTTACTAGTCAGTTTAGTGATCATTTTGTAACTTTTTAAAGTTGAATGTCTGAAACGTAAACTTACAGTTAATTTAGTGACATTAGGTGTAGTTTACCCTATATATTTATAATAAAATATCACATTTACTAATTAAAAAATATTTTCTACATTATTTGAAAAAATATATATATTACCAGCATGAGAATCAGTTCATTCACAACTCCTGCGCCTAAGTCTCCTTCTACTTTTGGATTCTTTGGACGTTAGAGAAAATTACTATTTAATTAAGTTTTCTTAAAAGGATTTATACACATTCCTGGGTTTTTTTTATTTTTCTTTCTCTGAGAAAACAAGAAAAAACCAACAAAGATTTCTGGGTTTTTCTTCTTTGTTTGGTTTTCATATTATTGAGGTTTTATACATAAAATGGGTCGAATTGTTAATATTTTTCATAGTATAAAACCGCCATTGTTAATGGTATTGGTACAGATCATATTTGCTGGTATTAATGTGATGTATAAGTTGGCTGCTAATGATGGGATGAGTTTAAGGGTTATTGTGGTTTATAGATTCATGTTCGCCACTGTTATCATGGTTCCGCTTGCTCTTATTTTTGAAAGGTTAAAGCTTAATCTTTTTTGGTTTCAGTTGTTTTTTTATCAATTGTTTTTTTTTTTTGTGTTTTTTTTTACAGTAAGAGCTTGAAGAAAATTAATAGAAAAGTACTGCTTCAAGCGTTTCTTTGTGGATTATTTGGGTATGTTTAACTTTAATTTATATGTGTATATATGTATATATACAAAAATCTGTTTGTTTTAAGCTAATTGTAAATATATTTTACAGAGGATCATTGGTTCAAAACTTGTACCTGCAAAGCTTGGTGAATACATCTGCAACATTTGTTGCAGCCATGATCAACCTTGCTCCAGCCTTTACTTTTATTTTGGCCATTTGTTTCAAGTACACTTCTTAACCCTTGGTTGATTTTGATTTTTTGTGTCCGTTGGATACTTCAATGGGTGTGGTATTGGGTTCCTGGTGTTTATGTTGGATTTTATCTCTAGTTTTTGTTTTGACTTTGTTGAGAGTTCTAGTGGATTCAGTGACTCTGCTAAGAGCTCGAGGAGTTGACAGGGAGCAGGAGCACCCTCACCCACTAAGGGCGTTGGTGAGTGAAATTTTGTGGACCGCCGTTACCTCCTCGAACTCTCATTAGAATCACAAAACCCAGAGATAAAATCGAATATAAGCGTGGAACCCAATTCCAATTGTCTCTAAATTTTTGCCATTTTTTACATGTATTGAAACAAAGTTAATTATGATAATGAGGATGGAGAAACCGCACAAGAACAAAAATGCAGGAAAGCCAAAGTGTGTGGGACATTAATAGGAATAGGTGGAGCAATGGTATTCACATTTTACAAAGGTATAGACATAAACATCTGGTCAACAAATGTAAACCTTTTAAAGCATTATCATCATCAACAAGAAGGTCCTGGACCTTCATATCATGGCATTGGTCACTTTATTATCGGTGCTTTTTTCGGTCTTTTGAGTTGCGTTTCTTTCTCTTTGTGGTTGATCAGTCAGGTAAAACTTGGGTTCTTTTCCTTTTCCTATTCCATCAATTTCACTCTACTTACATGGTCTTTTTTTGTACTTAACTTTTGAACTTTATTAGGCTAAAATGAGTGTGGGGTTCCCTTACTTGTATTCAAGCACTGCTTTGATGTGTTTGATGGGATCAATACAAGGAGCTTTGTATGCAGTTTGTACTGTGAGGGATTGGAATCAATGGAGGCTTGGGTGGAATGTTAGGCTTTTAGCTGTTGCTTTTGTGGTATGTTAATGGCTACCTGTTGGGTTTTTCTTTTGGGGGGAAATTGAACATGTTGACATTGTTTTTTTGGTTATGTTGCAGGGAATTATTGGATCTGCTTTGTTCGTGTTCTTGGTATCATGGGCTGTTAGGTTGAAGGGACCATTGTATGCAGCTATATTCAATCCATTGGGGCTTGTGCTTGTTGCTATTGTGGGATCTTTGTTACTCGATGAAAAGCTGCATTTAGGAAGGTATATTATGTCATATTTGCTTTATTATTTTATTATATTCTTATAGCACTTACATAGTAATTATAATATGGATATAGATACAATGGTGACAAAATGAGACCGAATCTCGAAAGATAAAAACTTTGAACTTGAAAAGATTTAATATACTAAATTTGAAAGAACGAAAAAATCAAGCTTATAACAATTAGAGTACGAAAAAGAAAACTCCAGATTAGAACTTGAAAAACTCAATTCTGCTTTGAGATTGACTCGAATTTGAATTAAACCCAAAACAATTCAAACTTGAGAATATTACTTAAAAAATGTGAAGGTATTATTGAACATATCGATTAAAACTTAAAACTCAAATATAAAACCCTAAACTTAAAGACTCAAAATAAAAAAAATACCCTAAAATTGACTCAAATCCGAGTTGAATTCAAAGAAATTCAAACCTAAAAATTTAAACTGAAAAAGGGTTGAATTTAGATATATCTTAAGATTGACTTGAACTCCAGCTAAACTCAAGACAGTTTGAACTTGAAAAGAATTGAACCATCAAAAAAACTTAAATCTGCCTTAAGAACTTGTAAAACTCAATTCTGCCTTAAGATTGACTCGAATTTGAATTACACCCAAAACAATTCAAACTTGAAAATATGACTTAAAAATGTCAAAGGTATTATTGAATATAACGACTAGAACTTAAAACACAAATAGAAAACCCTAAATTTAACACTCAAAATAAAAAAAAATACCATAAAATTGACTCAAATCCGAGTTGAATTCAAAGAAATTCAAACCTGAAAATTTAAACTAAAAAAGGGTTGAATTTAGATATATCTTAAGATTGACTTGAACTCCAGCTAAACTCAAGACAGTTTGAACTTGAAAAGGACTGAACCATACAAAAAAAAAACATAAATCCGAAAAACACCCGAACCTAAAACAATTAGATCCCAAAATTACATGACCTAAACCCGAATTAAGTTTACATTAAAATTACACCCAAACTTTGAACTTAAAAAACTCAAACACGAAAACCTCCAAAATTATAAAACAACTAAAACCCAAAATTACATGATCTAAACTTAAATCAAATTGTTACCTTTATACCTACACACAACACCCAGACTTAAACTTTGAACTATAAAAAAATTCAAACTCGAAAATACTCAAACATAAAACAATTAAAACCCAAAATTAAATGATCTAAACCCGAAACAAATTCTACCTTTATACTTACCCAACACTAACAGTCAAACTCTCAACAATAAAAACATTCAAATCAGAAAACACCCAAATTTAAAACAACTAAATCCCAAAATTACATGATATAAACCCGAATCAAATTGCTATCTTTATACCTACACAACACTCACACCCAAACTCGAATAACTTAGCTGCAAATGGTGTTTTAGTTTCTAATTCTTTCTCTTTTTTCCTGGGAAAATCAACAGTGTCATAGGGGGATTAATGATAGTATGTGGAGTATATGTGGTGCTATGGGGCAAAGCCAAAGAGATGAAGCAAAAAACACAGTTAGTACCAGTACCAACAGTTGATGAAGAATCAAATGAAATAGAAGAAGATAAACAAAGTGAAAATAAAGAAACTGATGAAGAACAAGAGCATGAAGGAACTGAAACTCCACCTGTAATAATTTTAGCTTAAAATTTTGTCTTTTTTCCCCTCAAAACTAGAAAAAAAAATTTTTGGCCATTAGCAGCAACTTACAGTTTAATGCCAGATATATTTGTTGCACAAGACACTGTTTTGAAAGCTGGTGATTTATTACCTGTAATTCAAAGGCCAATTTGTACACCTGATATTAGATCATTTATTATATATTATTATATATTAGATCATTTATATGTTGTTTTTATGAGTAGAAATTATCCAATGAAAGGGTTTTCTTTGTGTTGTGTACTGCATGAACCTATGAGAGCTTGCCATAATCATCATCTCATCTCTTAAAATGGTTTTGATGGTTGAATTTAACATATATTTTAATTTAATATAATTATTTAAAAATTGTTATTAATTTATTATGTGTAAGTGGTGGATTGAATTTTTTTTTTTATTTTGGTAAAAATATTCAATATCTATGAGCAAATTGATTCTTCTTAAAAAAATTAGAACAATTTAATCTTTCAATTTTAAAAATAAACATCTAATTAAGGATAATTAATCATAGTTTTCCGTTAATTATATATAATTTTGATTGGTATAATAATAAATTTAGTGCTTAATATTTATATATATATATATTGTGTTGTTAGACAGAATATGTAAATGTATTACGAGTTAAATTTGTTAAATCAGACCAAATTAACAAGTTACAAATTAGTGGTGGAAAGTGGACCTTAAACCGCTTCTGCGACGGTTTCCATTTTGGGCAAGTCCCCCCATGTTCTCAACTTCGTAAACTCCGTCTCCCACAGAAAAAAATAAAAGAGTTTTATTATACGATTTGGATGCTCTATGGCAGTTTTAATGGTGATAGTGACAAGCAACTGAAAAAAAAATAATGGTGGGATATTTGGGGGACCAATGTAGGCCATTGGGTTTCCTTTTTTGGAAAACCTAATATGCACTGTCTGTCTATGGCTTGTTTGGACCATTTCTTATTAAACTACAAACCCCCATTTATCTCCTCCTCTATAAGAATTCTAAAATGATTAAAACCCATTTTTTCTGTTCAATTTTCTAAGTATAAGAAATGAATATCACTGCTCTTCTATCATCAACTGATGAATGGAATTAACTTCATATATATACATAAACATTAATGGAGCAAATTAATGAATTTTCATTTTTTGCATATAATGATAAAGCAAAAGATGATGACTTTGTGTATGTAAGAGATGTAAGCGATGGGGGAGATGACTAGTTAGGATGTATGAACTTAGTTACAAGCTATTCTAATATTGGTGTAACTAGGGGCAGGCAAGACTTTTACCTCTTCGGTTAAATGGATAAATTGCTCTTTAGCCCTTTCCAAAATTTAAAAAAAAGAATGGATTAGTTTGTTTAACTTTTGGTTAAATATAAAAATCGAAATTTTAGTGGTAAAAGTATTATGGAGGCTATTGTACTAGGAGTTGGATTGTATTTTACCTCCTATATTGAAAGAAATGGGCAAGTTAGCCCCTATACATTAGATCAAAGAGTAAATTAGTCATTCTATTAAAATTTTTTATCCATTGCTACTCATAAAAAATGGTCCATGTATGCTAGCATGAGGTATACATGGCACATCACGTTTCACTGTTTGGTTATTCTATCAAGTATGCCAATTTTTAATATTAGAAATAAATGAAAATTTTAACAGAAAAAAAAACCAGTTTGCTTTTTGATTTAATGTACAGGGACTATTTTGCCCATTTTTAAGTAGAAGAGGCAAAAAAGAGTTCTAATTCTTTCTCTTTTTTCCTGGGAAATCAACAGTATCATAGGGGGATTAATGATAGTATGTGGAGTATATGTGGTGCTATGGGGCAAAGCCAAAGAGATGAAGCAAAAAACACAGTTAGTACCAGTGCCAACAGTTGATGAAGAATCAAATGAAATAGAAGAAGATAAACAAAGTGAAAATAAAGAAACTGATGAAGAACAAGAGCATGAAGGAACTGAAATTCCACCTGTAATAATTTTAGCTTAAAATTTTGTCTTTTTTTCCCCTCAAAACTAGAAAAAAAAAAGAAAAAAGAAGAAGAAATTTGGCCATTAGCAGCAACTTACAGTTTACTGCCAGATATATTTGTTGCACAAGACAAACTGTTTTGAAAGCTCATCTATGGTGATTTATTACCTGTAATTCAAAGGCCAATTTGTACACCTGATATTAGATCATTTATTATATATTATTATAGCTATGTAGCAGCAATATATAACTAGCAGTTTATATGTTGTTTTTATGAGTAGAATTATCCAATGAAAGGGTTTTCTTTGTGTTGTGTGCATGAACCTATGAGAGCTTGCCATAATCATCATCTCATCTCTTAAAATGGTTTTGATGGTTGAATTTAACATATATTTTAATTTAATATAATTATTTAAAAATTGTTATTTATTTATTATGTGTAAGTGGTTGATTTATTTTATTTTATTTTTGGTAAAAATATTTAATATCTATGAGCAAATTGATTCTTCTTAAAAAATTAGAACAATTTAATCTTTCAATTTTAAAAATAAACAACTAATTAAGGATAATTAATCATGGTTTTCCGTTAATTGTATAAACTTTGATTGGTATAATAATAAATTTAGTGCTTAATATTTATATATATATTGTGTTGTTAGACAGAATATGTAAATCTTACTAGCTAAATTTGTTAAATTTGTTCCAAATACTAACCCCTAATCTAAACCTAAACTACATATTGCTACATGAAAATCAGGGATAGTTTTAAGAAAGTATCAAAAATAGCCACTGATTAAAGCATAAGTGAGAAACTTACCTTCAGGATTATCCAGTCCACCAATATTGTTCCCTACGAGATGCAATTCTTGCAACTGCTTGATCGGTTTAGAAAATGAACTCATATCTAGAAACCACTGTTCTTCACCATCTTTCTTGATGAAGTAGAAATAAATTCCAATCACTTGAGAGTTTGTGGGGCTACAATGAACACCTTCTCACCTGCAACAATCATCAAAGAATCTGGACCGATGTGAATACTCGTGAGAATCATGTCCATAGCCCATAGAGTCTGTAATTTCTTGAAGAGCTGTCCTCTCCTCATCCATACCAACCATGGTTGAATCCAATGTTGCAACAGGTAATCATCATTACCATTGTAAGTAGAAAAAATGTTCATATTGATGTGCTCAATTAATCTAACAAAATTACCTTACTGTCTGTTTTGTGAAGTTTCAACTCTGTGTTACCTCTTATATTAGACCTAAAAGATTGAAAACTTTGAACCCTGATAACAAGTTAGAAAATAATACAATATGAGAGAAAAGGCAAGAAATTTCCCAAAGTCTGAAATCAAATTCTTTTGTATGCATCCTTTTTCTAACTTCTTTTACACTTCTCGATTAATATTTTAGATATATATACTTGAGCATTAATTATTGCAGTGTGATATGGCATTAACACATGAATGAGATACAAGCAGGATATGATAGACATGTATACAGTATTAACCTGTAACTTGTTTTGTTGAAAATGGGAACACAAGTTTGACCAACATGACATTTTCCTTGTCCTGATATTCTTGTCTGTTGTCCCCTCTCTGGTATATGCTTTAGCACTGAAATTTCCTTAGCCTTGAGATTCTTGGATAATACATAGTAGACTTGCATTTTCCACTGTTGACTGGGACACTGGGTGAGGAAAACATGCATGCATCCTTCCTAACTTCTTTCTATTTTCCATTTGACACATACAACTGAAAGTTCAATGAAAGAGCAAATAAATCAACCAAGAATAGCAAATTGTTGACTTGGTAAACACCAGGAACTTCAGTCTGAAAGTCAAAACTGTTTGTAACTTGTTTTCCACTTTGATCCTTCCTATATTTTATAGGAAAGATACTATTTTCTTCTAATGGATGGTTCAAAATATAGTTAATTTGAAATTTTTTGCCATATTTCAGTTTTTTTTAATTTTTAAATGAAATATGGTCAGTAAACAAATGGATACATCCATCAACAAATAGAGCAGATAAAGCCAATGGGGCTCCAAGAAAGAAAAAAAGGGTCCAAAGTTAAAAACTAAAAGTTTCCGTTGCCGGGACTTGAACCCGGGTCTCTCGGGTGAGAGCCGAGTATCCTAACCACCTAGACTACAACGGTTTTTGATTTCGTCATTACTGTAATTAAATAAATTTATAATTACATTTACACCCCAAAATGCTACGGAAAAACTATTGAAGTCTACGATGTTAGATATCCCCAAAGTGGCGGAGTGTAGGTAGAATGTTTGAAGATTTGATCCCATCTCGATTGTTTTGAGATCATTCGATTGGTGCAGGAAGATGTGGGTTTAAGCGCCCTGAAGCGCATTGTCCTCCTATTTACAAATTGGACTGGAGTAGGATTATGGGTAGTTTTAGGCATTATGTCAAAAATAATAGATATGGTCACCTATAATGAGATTGTTCAAAAATATTTTTAAAATTAAAATTTAATTATAAAATAGCAACTAAAAATATATTTTAATATTTTATTAATTTTTCTAATAGTAAATTGAGTTTTTTAAATAGTTTTAAAAAATATTTTAGAATCAAACCCCAACATTACCCATGAACATCTTTAATTACATGCAACTAGACCTATTTAAAGATTAGGCTTGTTATCCAAGCTCAAAAGCTCATTTTAGATTTGAAAGGCTTTATGAAGAAAAATAAGTCACTTTAGAACATTCAGTTTGGTTATATTATATAAAAAAATAAATCTATAATAATATAATAATATAAATATTAAAAATGTAAAAGTTGTTATATATACAATTTTGACAAATGAAAAAAGTTATTAAAAAATAATATAAATAATTTTCAAAAAAATAAAAAATAAAATAAGTGGATCTACAATGAATTTAGACAAAATTTTAGATTTATATTTTAAAGCGGATTGAGCTTCTGCAAGCATAAAATCAGACTTACGCTCAGCTCATAGACATCTTTGATACTTCATTTGGTTACCAGTGTAATAACATAGAAAAAAAACTTATTTATTACATATATTTTACAATATTTGAATATGAAATAAAGAATAATTAATATAAATTTAAGCTTAAAGCTAAAAAATTGAGTAAACACTCTTGTAAAAAATAATACCTTGAAATAAGTGAATTTTTAATTTTAATAAAAATAAATAATAAAAGTGACTAAATACTACAAATTAAAATAAATTATTATTAACTTATATATTAAATCATGTATAAAAAAGTAATACCACAACCAAAAGTATAGTTAGGTTGGTCTCATTTAATATTTACATAGAACGGATTAATTTGAACCTAGTGAGATATTTTAGTGGAAGACGTTTTTTATTTGAATATTGCTAAAAAATAATATTTGTTTGAAATTAATCAAATCCGTTGTAGTCTAGGTGGTTAGGATACTCGGCTCTCACCCGAGAGACCCGGGTTCAAGTCCCGGCAACGGAATCTAATTTTTCATTTTTAACTTTGAACCGTTTTAGACTTTTTGGAGTCCTTTGGGCTTTATCTGCTCTATTTGTAGATGTTTCCATTTTTATTTTTAAATTCCATTAGTAGTTACTCAACTATTAGTGAATTTTTCTTTTGGTCACTCAATATAAAATGTTATAAAATGATCATCTAACTCTTAGTAGATTTTTTTTAGGTCATCCAACTATAAAAAGTTACAAAATGGTCATCAAACTATTCAATTTTGTCTTTTTTGGTCATTGGGTGGCTAACAATGGGGCATTTAAAATTGGCATAATAACAACTTTAACCCTCAACATTTATACATTGTGTAATTTGGTCTTTTTTGTAATTTTGCTTATCTTTGATACCCTTTCACCTAAAAAATAAATTTATCAGTTAAATTTGATTAAAAATATATAAAAATGGAAATGTTGAAATACCCAAGATAATGATTTCCATATTTTCTCATTCTTTTAAAATTAACCCTTAATGTAAAAAGAAGAAGAAGAAGAAGCAAAATTGCAAAAAAAAAAATTAAAAAAAATCAGATTACACAATATGTAAATGTTGAGGGTTAATTTTTTAGTATCAAGACTAAATTGACATAATTTATAATTGTTGAGGGTTAAAGATGCTACTATGCCAACTTTAAAAGCTACCACTAACCAGCTGACGACTAAAAAAACAAAATTGAATGGTTGGTGACCATTTTGTAACTTTTCGTAGTTGGGTGACCAAAAAATAAACTTACTAATAATAGGGTGACTACTAGTGTAATTTACCCTTTTTTAAAAAAAACTTTGGACGTTTTAGAAAAATAAATAATAAATATTTTACTTTTTTTAACTTATTTAAATCACTTATATGTTAAAAAAGCCCTTGAGAAAATGCAAGAAAAAATAAAAATCAATTAGGCCCCTATATTAAATTCACACCCAATTAAGTCCCTGCTGTTAACTAAAAAAAATCAATTAAGCCTCTTCGTTAACGATTTCTGTCATTGACAATGTTGACCATTAAAATAAATTGACAAATTAATTAGATGGTGACACATGGCAGCTTCTAGTTTTATCTAATATTTTTCCCATAAATATTATTTAAAATCATAAAAATTATTAAAAAATAAAATTATTAAATATTAAAAAAATATTAACAATGAGATAAGCTTATTAAAATTATAAAAACATTATAAAAAAATTGTAAATACTATAAAAATGTAGAAATATAATAAATTATAAAAACAATAAAACTTATTTAAAATATCTAAATTAAAAAACGTATTAGAATTCTTTAAAAATAATAATAATTTGTAAAAAAATTAAAATTATAAAAAAGTATAAAAATTATAAAAAAATCATAAAAATTTGAACTAGACCGGTTAGCTCGAAATCGACAAGATTACCAATCCAAGGAAAGCCATTAGATCGGTTGGCTTGGGAACCAGACAGTTGAATCGATTTTTTATTTTTTAATAATTTTATCAAACCGAAATCTCACTATCCAACTAATAACATATGTCAAAATGAAATATTCTAACCAAGATTTTCAGAATTAGATTGGTCATTGGACTAATCACGGCACCGATTTGCCAATTCATCTAGTTCAATTAAATAAATAATTAAAATTAAAAAAATCGGTTCAATCGTCCAGTTCCTAGGTCAATCAGTCTAATGTCTTTCCCCGCACTAATATCCTTGTCGATTTTTTTAATAATTTCTATAAGTTTATATCAATATTAATAATTTTAATATTTTTTTATAGTTTTTATGATTTTTATAGAATTTTAATACGTTTTTTATAAAAAAAATTAAAATTTATTAGATTTCTTATATTTTTAATATTTATAATATTTTATAATATTTATAAGTTTATATCAATTTTCATATTTTTTAATATTAATAATATTAATATTTTTTGATGATTTTTTCTAGTTCTTATAATTTGATATAACTTTTTTATGATTTTTAATATATTTTATAGAAAAAATATTAGACTAAACTAGAAGCTATCATTTGCCACTATTTGATTGGTCAATCAATTTATTTTAACTGTCAACGTGGTTAATGACGAAAATTGTTAACAAATGGGCTTAGCTGATTATTTTAGCTAACAACAGAAATTTAATTTCTAGTTTATAATAAAATTTTATATTATTAATAACTAGTGACAAAATCTAGTTTGAATGGAATGTTTTGTACAACTTTTGTCGAAACTATTTTTTTGAAGTCGACTTTTATTTAAAAACGAAAATAGGAGTCGCCACCAATTTTATTTTATGAGGTGTGATCAGGTCACCTCGTAGTTTAATCATTTTAATAAATAATTTTGATTTACTAAAACAACAATTTTGGTCTACAAAAATCCAGAAAATAAGTTCAGGAGTCGATTACGTAAGAGGAATGATTAACACCCTCGTAACGCCCAAAATTGGTACCCAGTTGATTAATTAATGTCTTAATGTCGAAAGTTGAAAACTTGGAAAGAATTTAAAATACGATCCCTCTTTTTATTAATGTTAATTTTACTTTAAAAATGTTTGTGTAAATCTAAACGTATATTAAAGACCCTCTCATCTCGAGGTAACAAAATGTCACATCTAGTAAGTTAGGACACAACACTTCGGATCCTTGAGAATAAGCTTTTCTTTTATTTTTTTTTGTTCAAAACTCATGTATTTTAATTTTAAAAGGATATTCGGTTATTTAGGTTCAACGAGAAAAATCGACACCTAGTAAGTTAGGGCACGACTTCTCAAATTTTCAAATACGGAATATTGCCTTTATTTTCAGTATTTTCTTTTTTTCAAATTTGGGTAAAAATTAATGTAATGTTTAAAATAATATACGTTAGTTTATTCGATTATGGTAAAAAAAACAGCCTAAACGTAAGAAACCTGTCATGTTTGACGAACAACGATAATGCAACATAACTTGTAGTAATACAATTAACCATAAAAAAAATAGTAACAATAGATCATGAGGCCAATATGCGTAATAGGATAATAATAACAATGAAAATGATAATTGTGATAATAATAATACTAAGAATAATATCAACAACAATAATAATGATAATAATAATAATAAAGGCAAAAAAATGCACAATAAAGGAAAATACAAGCTAATTTGAAATACAAAAAAAAAAGAATAAATAAACAGTTAAGGAGATAATAAATAAGTGAAAATTAATAAAAGTTTGATTTTAAAAAAAAATTAAAAATAAATAAATAAATAAAACAATATATATATAAAAATCTGAAGTTAAATGATCCAAGGATCGAATTGAAATTGAAATAAAATTAAAGGGTAAAATCTAAAAAAGAAAAAAAAGGAATTAGGGCATGAATAAAATGCGCGAAAAGGAATGAGGACTAAATGGAAATTTATTCCCAATCCTCAGAATGCTCCGTTTCAATATGGACCAAAGTGAAACAAAAATAAAATTATGCGGCAAAATTAAAAAGAAAAAAAGAATAAAAAAGGACTAAATTGCAACGCGTTGCAAAAGAGGAAGGACCGCAAGAGCAAATAACCCATACGCTAGAAAACATGTGGATCCTAGCCTTGCGGGGTATGTTATAGGGTTGGAGGCCAAAACGATGCTGTTTTGGAGTTTGTGCACTGGCCCAAAACGACACCGTTTTGTAGGGCCTATTTAAGTTAAAAAATTCATTTTATTCCTCTTTCAGGGAAAAAAAAAACTCTCTCAACCTCTCTCAGCCCTCAGAGCTTCGGCCATGGGTCTGGCCGTCAGCCACCGTGGCGGCTGCCAGTCACCGGCGATGGTGCCGCCGTCCACGATGGCCGGAGAATACAAAAAGAGGTCTTTTTGACCGTTTGGCTCCCTCCGACACCGACCTGAGATCAAAAAGCCTAGAAGCCTTCTAGAAAATAAAATAAAAAGTCAAAGGAACTCTTCGGTTCTGTCTTCTCCGACCACAAGAAAGGTAAAAAAAAATCGTATTTTTGAATATATATGTATGTATGTATACTATATTCGAAATAAACAATACGAAAAAAAATGAAAATATACCTCTGTAAGAAACTATAATTTTTTTTTATTTCTTTCTCATTTGATTTTTTCGTCTCTATTTTTCATTTTTATTGCTTTTTATTGTATTTTTTTCTCTGTTTTTTCAAAAAAGGAAGCCCCTTTTACAATATGCTCTTTGGCTTTTTATAGCATTAAACATAGTTTGTTGTACATTTATTTATATTTTCTCTACTGTTTCTTATCTTGTTGTTTTTTGCGTGTTGCATTCTTCTTCTGTCATTTTTCTCTTTTTTGTAGGGGTGGTATGTCGTGCAGTCTGTGGTGGCAGAGGGCACGCCTGCTGATGTAGAAAAGCGGCGCGGCTAGGCTCTTAGGTTTTTTTTAACTAAAAATTTGTTTATGTGTTGTGGGCTAGGGCTGTTAGGGTTTTCTTGTATTTGGGTTGTAATTGGGTAGTGTATTTGGGCCTGATATGTAATTGTACTGGGACTTTATACTTTTTTTTTAGCTTAAAGACAGATTGGGCTTATATTATTGAAAAAATTAAAAAAACACAAAAGAAATCAGGTTGAAGTCTGGCCCATATAACAAAACTTAGTAAAATTTTGGCCCTAAAATGAAAAAAATATCTTCTGAAAATAAATGGAAAAATCGAGAAGGCTGCAAGCATTAATTGCAACCGTCCTAGCGCCCAATCAGCAGTCGCATCCGTCTGGCATCCATCTTTTCTATCACTCCGTGTTTAATGCCTGTTAAGAAAAAGAGGGGTTTTTGAAATTAAAATTGAAATTTCAGATTCATTTACATCCCTCTATTCCAGCTTCTCCATCCGTTCTCTCTTGCTATCAATCTGGCTCCCTTACACTTTCATTTCGCTTCAAGGTTTCGGCAAAGAGTGGCACTCCCCCCTCCAGGTAAAGTTCCTCTTTCTATCTCAAAGTTTCTGTTGCTAGCATATGTGCTAAAGTATTCCCTGTTCTGGAAATGAAATCGAACCTTATCTCTGAGAAATTTGCCTTCTTTTAATGAATATCATGAATGTATGCACCTATCTGTTATCTGTCTGATGAATCATTTCTGCATTTTTTGATGACTGTAAGAGAATCGCCCTCAATAATGACTTTTTTGTGCTGCATGTCAATCCCTAACTGGACCGCATCTCGACAAGCCAAAGCCTCAGCCGCGAACGCAGAGGCCACATCCATATGAACTTTTGACTTAGAAGCGAGAACTTCCCCTTCACTATCTCTGGCCACGATACCTGAAGCTGATAACTGATCCTTCACATCATATGCGCCATCGAAGTTGATTTTCACAATCGGATAAGGTGGGTGTTTCCATCTACTGACCACTTTTGGCACTTTGACTGCTTTATGTTTTACACCGTCTAGTTCTTTTATGTAGTTTCTCACAAACACTGTGATCTCCTAACCTGTTTTGCTTGTTTTTTCATGAACTCGAGCGTTCCTATCTCCCCATATGGCCCATAAAGCACCATAGAAAAATCTGTACAAATCTAAAGAAAGAAGAGCAATTGGGCCCAGACAGAATTGGGCCCTTACAACTTTATTTAGGGATAAATTTCAAAATTGCGTATGGATTTTGATTTAATGTACAATTTTATATATAAATTTTAATTGTGTAATTTTATACATGAAATATTAATGTAATTCAATTTTGACAAATTACTAACATAGTTACTGATATAACACTATTTTGAGTATACATAGTGTAATACAAATAATTATATATATTTAATATAAAAATAAATTGGTGTATTTATCCATTTAAATGTATTCAACTGAATCACAATTAAAGTTTCATATATACATATGAACCACAACCAAAATTCCATATGCATAGTTACATCAAATCAAAATTCATATATTAAATTGCACATTAAATCAAAGTTTGAGATTTTTTCTATTTTATTCATTTAGTGATATAATTACAGTAAGACTGTTCAGTGGAAAATCTTACATTACTTAAAAATCAAAATGGGCGAATCAGTTTCAAAATCCGTTGTAGTCTAGGTGGTTAGGATGCTCGGCTCTCACCCGAGAGACCCGGGTTCAAGTCCCGGCAACGGAATTTTATTTTTCTATTTTTTTAAAACTTTGGGCAGTTTTGGACTTTTTGAGCCCTTTGGGCTTTATCTGCTTTGTTTGTAGATGTATGTACCCATTTGTTTACTGCCATTTTTAATTTAAAAAGAAACAATGGCAGATATTCTCAAATTTACTATATTTTGATGCCTTCCATTAGAAGAAAATATTATCTTTCCCTATAAAGGAAAGACCAAAGTGATTAACAAGTTTTTTTATTATAAATCAAAAGAGTTTGACTTTCACCTTATTGCTCTCCTCTTATATTATCTTCTTCATATAATTTTATGTTTTAGGGATAACACAGACCTGAAATCTTATAGATATAAACATTATTTTCACGTATTTGAACTTTCGTATATCAAGAAGACTTTCGAAAAAACCTTACCCTTGCTAAAAATTAGGAAAAAAAAATAAATTTTAGAAAAATTATTAAATTTTTTTTGTTCTTTTAAATTTGGCCCTCAAGTTTCGTTTTGTTTTCAAATTGGTCCGTAGATATTTTAATAGAAATGAATATTTTAATAGTTTGCGCTCGTGAAATTATTTATTCTTTAAAATAGTATATAAAATATATAGAGGTTAAAACTCAAATTCAAATAATGGATATTAATTAAATGAATTCAGCCAAACTCGAAGAAATATCAAACAAGATGGTTAAAGAGCAACATAAACAAAACTTAACCTTAAATCAAAAGTCAGAATTTTGTCTTTTTCATTAATTAATTATCACGCTTTAGCTGCTTATAAATAACAATCCTGGTTTCCTCTGTTTCTCAGGTTGTTTAACCTTCCATTTCCGAAAAGAAACCAGCCCACAACCCTGTTTCCATTAAAGCAAAACTCAGACGAAAATGAGACCTCAGACCCATTAGTCACGTCAACACAATGAAAGAAGCACCAACGCCCTTAATGGCGCAACCACGCTCCCCATGGCACTCACCCGTGATGATAATCATCACTGCTCATATTTGGTTTCAATTTCTCACCGCTTTCACCTTTCTCCGATCCTTGTTTGCCCTAGAATCCACCGTTTTTATCACCAAATGAGGGAGCCTTATTTGAAACAGGGGTAGCCAAGAACGTAGGCTTGAGTTCACCAGCCATTATCACCAATATTTTCTCCTCGTAAACCTTTACTTCCTTCACTGAATCGCCGCTTTCAACGTCTGTTTCTTCACCGCCATCGTTGTCGGGGATTCGCCTGTAGGAGCAAGCCAAGATGAAGAGAGCAAAAGCAATGAGACCCAGCATGGCTGCTAGGCCTCTGAAGAGGTAAGGCACGGGTGAGTGCCATGGGGAGCGTGGTTGCGCCATTAAGGGCTTTGGTGCTTCTTTTATTGTGTTGACGTGACTAATGGGTCTGAGGTCTCATTTTCGTCTGAGTTTTGCTTTAATGGAAACAGGGTTGTGGGCTGGTTTCTTTTCGGAAATGGAAGGTTAAACAACCTGAGAAACAGAGGAAACCAGGATTGTTATTTATAAGTAGCTAAAGTGTGATAATTAATTAATGAAAAAGACAAAATTCTGACTTTTGATTTAAGGTTAAGTTTTGTTTATGTTGCTCTTTAACCATCTTGTTTGATATTTCTTCGAGTTTGGCTGAATTCATTTAATTAATATCCATTATTCGAATTTGAGTTTTAACCTCTATATATTTTATATACTATTTTAAAGAATAAATAATTTCACAAGCGCAAACTTAAGCTTAAGCGCAAGGGTGAAATATTCAAATATACAAAAAAAATTTTTTTTACAGAAAATGGCTGGTTTCTTAAAAATTTACGGAAAAAAGGTCATTTCCCCACAAAATGCGTCCACGTCAGCGTATTTTGTGGGAAAAAATCAGGAAAGGGCAACATCAGTGCGCTTTTGCTGATGTGGCACAAAGCGAGTCCCCAGGGGCGCGCTTTAGCCCTGCAACGGTCAAAATTTTAAATATTTTATTTAGCATAAATTGTAGATACAAATATTAGTTATCAAATATTTATTATTCAAATCTCAATCTCAATTTTAAATTTAAATATATATTATTTATATCTGTTTTATTTTTACAAAATTAGAACATTAATCACATTTGAATATCATATAAATAATTTAAGCAATCGGGCTCGAATCCTTATAACAACTCTAGTGTTTAATACAAATAATTAGTGGATCTAAATTTTAAAAAATATATATATTAATTCGAGTATGAATTTTACAATTATTAACCACGTCTGATCAATCCATTGAATATTCAATTTAATTTAAAATCTACATATTCATGGGTTAAATTTAGAGAATAATTTTTTTTTATCTTTGAACCAGCCTAAATTTAAATATTTTTAAAATATATAAAAATTAGCGTAAAAATATCTTTTTAATATTTTGTTATTTTTAAATAATAAAATGTACTATTTAAATAGCTTTAATTTAAGTTACGATTACAAAAAAAATTCTTATTTATTAAATATATTAAAATTAAATTACAAAAAAATAAAAAATAAAGAAAACTTCTTATTTATTAAATATATTAAAACTACATTACAAAAAAAAATTCTTATTTTATTAAATATATTAAAACTAAATTACAAAAAAATAAAAAATAAAGAAAACTTCTTATATTAAAACTAAATTACAAAAAAATAAAAAATAAAGAAAACTTCTTATTTATTAAATATATTAAAACTAAATTACAAAAAATAAAAACTTCTTATTTATTAAATATATTAAAACTAAATTACAAAAAAAATAAAAAATAAAAAAACTTCTTATTTATTAAATATATTAAAACTAAATTACAGAAAATAAAAAATAAAAAACATCTTATTTATTAAATATATTAAAACTAAATTACAAAAAATAAAAATAAAAAAACTTCTTATTTATTAAATATATCAAAACTAAATTACAGAAAATAAAAATAAAAAACATCTTATTTATTAAATATATTAAAACTAAATTACAATAAAATAAAAATAAAAAACAACTTCTTATTTTATTACATATATTAAATCTAAATTACAATAAAAAATTAAACAATTTCTATTTTATTAAAGATATTAAAATTAAATTAAAATAAAAAATTAAACAACTATTATTTTATTAAATATATTAAAACTAAATTACAAAAAAATAAAAAATAACTTTTTATTTATTAAAAAATTCAAATTAAATTACATACAAAAAAATAAACAACTTCTATTTTGATGAAGATATTAAAATTAAATTACAAATACAAATAAAAAATAACTTTTATTTTATAAAAAAATAAAAAAAATTATTACAATTTAAAAATAAAAAAAACCCATCCGAATCAATGTTGATGCCGGTCGAAATCAGTGCCACAAGGGGTGGTCTGCGGTTACGCGCTAGATTCCTCCTTCTTCTAGCTTCCGGCGAGGGTTGTGGAACCTCGGGTGGTGATTCCGGTTCCTCCGGCAGTGGGTCTGGTTGTGGGTGTTGTGAGGATGACCCACCTTGATAAAATAACGACCCCGGAGATGTTTGCATAAACCACGGCGGGGTGTCTGAATCCTGTATGGCGAAGGAGACTGGTAAAAAGAAGTGCTCCCCGACGGTGCCTCCTGTGTTCCCTCACCCGACGACGGCCTCAAGATCGGTTGGCCAGTCGGAGTAGTCGGGAACGAACTCGAACCCGGCCATGCATTCCAACCTAGGGTGGGACTGGGAAAAGGAAACATATATGGGTTAGGATACATATAAGGGCTAGGGTACGCACCTGGCATAAAGGCTAAATCTTTGTGATGTCGGTGTCGTCGCGAATCTGATGGGCTCGGTGGATCGTGTGGGAGCTGTTGATGGGCGATGGATCGTTTGTATTTGTTGATGGCTCCGTCTCATCACCCCTTCTCCTTGAATTTAAAGGGCCCCGACGTTCCCTTTGTTGACGAAGTTGCCGTCGCCTCTCTTTTTCTGACAACAAATACGACTTACCATGGATCCTAAACAATTGCATGTATTCCGGCACGCACGCTAACTCAGGAATGATGATCGGTTCTCGAATAGGTAAATAGCCATACCGGTTCTTCCACATCTCGATATATGCTGACCAAAATCTTGGCCAATCCGTGTGCAACTGTCGTAAGTCCACTTTGTGCTCATCATCGAGCACCTCAGGTGGCATGGGAATCGGTTGCCGGAATCGGTTGCCGGAATCTAAATTGTCGCAGAACCCAATCTGACTGGTGCATCTCCACGGTCGTATAGTTGATCAATGGGACCTTCACGTGCCAAATGTTTGAATTTTGCAAGAACTCCTCCGGAATTACTGCCCGAATTATCGGATCATCGTACGGTGTCCATTGAAACTATATTAACATTACCAAAATATTAGTTATATACATAATACTAAACACTAAATATGAAATACTAAATTATAAATACGAAATTTGAAACTTACTTGTGATTTCGACTGTTGGTCCAATAGAAGCCGTACATCTTCAAACGAGGTAGGTTTTCCAGCATAACTCGCCGAATGGTTCCACCTAATTAAATAAATTTTTAGCATACAATTATACTATAAACCTACGTAATAATTGTAAAATATAACATTAAATTTACCTCGTTATCAGTGGGAATGAATATGGGTGGTCGAGTCGAGGACGTAAAAATAGAAATCGAAACTGTGCCCATGACTGCAGTAGTGAGGCAACCTCTGATTTTTGCTTTACTCGGCCGTGTCGCACCGCACATATCCCGATACAACTTCGATAGCACGGTAGACTCCCAACTCAATTCACCAGCTGCTCTAAAATCAACAAGTTTCAGCAGCCATCTCAAATGTACGAGATTTCTAGACAGGTCTGGCATCAAATAACCTCCAATTATCTCAAGAATGTATGCCCGAGCATACCATATTCTTTCTATTTCGATCACACCATCATTCGGCTCCGGGAATGTGTCTCGTAACTAGGTCATCTCAATCCGATCTCCATGAATATTATCCGAAATGGCACCCAGAAGCTCGTAGCATACGGCTA
Source organism: Gossypium sturtianum (assembly GCA_025698515.1). Classification (NCBI taxonomy): domain Eukaryota; kingdom Viridiplantae; phylum Streptophyta; class Magnoliopsida; order Malvales; family Malvaceae; genus Gossypium; species Gossypium sturtianum. Next base: position 2,224,921 of record CM046946.1, on the reverse strand, counting down.
TCCAATCGATAAAAGTTGCGGACCCGGTGACTATCGACCCGTCCATCGGCAATCCCAACTGCAACTGCACATCTTCCAGAGTTATGGTACACTCTCCGCATAAAAGATGGAAAGTGTGCGTCTCGAGTCTCCACCTCTCTATCAATGCACTGATCAAAGTCGGCTCCAACTTGAACCCCTGGCCTATTGATACGGGCCGGCTCGGGGTGAGTCGAAATGTATGCGGGTTGCCCAATCGTCTACGAGGATGAATCAAGTTTTCAGAAAATAATCGAAAAATATGGATGAGTTTGCGGAAGCTTTAAGTGAATAAAAACAAGAAATGGTTCAGTTTGATAAAATAAAATAAAATAGATGAAAGGATAATTTGGATGGAGATGGATAAAAGAACTTAAACAATAATCGATTCAACACTAAAGAGTGTCACCCCTGATTCTATAATGTTTAAGATGGAAAATGGTAATCGAAGATGGAAATGGAAATACGAACTTAACTTAAGAAAGATTCAACGCTATATAATAGTGTCACCCTGTTTTTTATATCGTTAAGGTGGAAAGATGAAATTCGAAGATGGACCAAGACTCGTTATCTAAAAAGATAAGAACCGTTGGTATAATTTGATGGATGAGAAACGACTGACGCCACAAGCAAAGCTTGATAAGTTAGAGTCGAAACTCGTACGAAGGATAGAGAGGAGATAAACTCACTCAATGAACAAAGTTCATATATTTTCATTCATGTCTGGATTCTTTCAAATGAGAATTACATAGCCTTTTTATAGGCTGAACAAAGGCTAGCCAAATAGTCTTCTAATCTTGCCTCTTAACCCTTAAGTTTTTGAAAGGGCACCAGTGACCTTTAACCCTTAACCTTTGAGTTTTTTGAAGAGGCACCTAACAACCTTTTAACCCTTAACCCTTGAGTTTTTGAAGAGGCACCCAACAACCTTTTAACCCTTAACCCTTGAGTTTTTGAAGAGGCACCCAACAACCTTTTAACCCTTACCCAACTGAAGACATGAAAATCGAAGTCCTTTGTTCGATGTGGCCTGAAGATATTGAACATGTAGCTGGGTAGCAGTTTAATGTAGAAAAGATCAAGAGGTGACCAAGATATGTTGGAAAAGGTAATTTAAAAATCATTGGTGCTCCAGGCGTGCTCGTATCACCTATCGTGGCCACGTGCCAAAAACCTGCTTCCTGCAGGTAATTCTCGATCAACGGCGATGGGGGACCATGCATATTGCGAATATAACATTGCAACACTCGATCTACAGACTGTTTAAAAAATTATAAAATAAAAATTAATTAAAATTGCATAAACCTAAAAAATATTAAATAATATTGAAAAATTAAAATTAAAACTTACCATTTGCATTTGATCGACGGAGATGTGCTTGTTGTCTAGACAAATTAATTCCCCGGCCATTGGTAATACGATCAAAAATTTTAAAAGTTTCAAAAAAAATATATTAAAAAAATTAAAAAAGGGCTTTTTTGTAAATATTAAAGGACTATTTTGAAATTTCAGAGGAAGTTTCAAGGACTTAAAGAGGAATTTGAGAGAAGAATGAGTAAGGACTAAAGTGTGAAAAAAATAAAAGGGTTGGGGGTTTTTATAAGTTTATTTTTTGGCCGGCCTTGGTTCCGTCATCGGACCACCATGGTCGGCGACCGAAAGATGAAAACGACTCCCTTTTAACCCCTTCGAAAAGGAAACCAAAGGCAAGGCCTTCTTAGCCTTAAAAATCGAAAGGGAGGAAGCCTCCTAACTGTTCATCAAGTCGACTTCGACGATAAAAGGGGAAGATTCCGGCGACGGAGGCGCGGTGCAAATCCGATAAGTTTTCCTCTTTTTTGTTCTTTTATTATTATTTCATTTGTAAAAGAACTTTTTAAAAGAAAAAATGAAAGTAGCAGATTTAAAAAATAAAACTAAAAAAATGAAGATTACCTTGAATATTTGCTTTTTTTTTTTTTAATTTCTAATGTTCGTAAAAAAAACTACAATGGTTTGGCTTCGGTTTTTATAACCGATTTACAGATCTGATGTCGAAACCATTTTTATTTTAATGTTTTGAAAAACGGGGTCGACTTAAAAATGATGTGGAGTCGCCAACAATCCTTTTATTTAGGTGTGATTGAATCACCTTTGAAAATTTTATTGGTCTACGAAATTAAACGACAAAAAGGGTTTGGGAGTCGGTTACGCACGAGGAAGGATTAGCGCCCTGATAAGCCCCAAAACGGGTACCAAATTGATTAATTAATGTCCTTACGTTGAAAAGTTGAAAATATTAAGGCATGAGTATTTTTTAAGGAAAGTTAATTTATTTGGAATTGAATCTCAAGATTAACTCGTTTCAAAGGAATAAAAATATCATATCCAATACGTTAGGATATAACACGTTTATACTTTGACACCGAGATCATCTTTGATCTTCAAAACATGCAATTAAAAAAGGGTATTTGGTTATTTGGTTGGATAGAAAATTAACACCTAATACGTTAGGGCATAATTTTTCAAACTTTCAAACATACAAACTTTGCCTTATCTTGAAAAATTTTCAAATGTGAAATCTTAAAATTTGGCTCAATATACAATTTTTAACAAAATGAAACATTTGGTAAAGACTTGTGTAATAACCAATTTTGGCCCGGGGCCCGTTGAAAAAGAAAAAACACAATACCAGTATAATAAGCCAAATCCAAAACCAAATAAAATAAAATAGTCCATTTAAATGTCCATTACAAAAAGACTCAAAGCCCAATTAACCCAAAAATACCAGACCCAAATTTAATACAAATAATAGCCCAAGAATTATAAACAATGGCCCAATTTACCCGAGCCCAATTACAAGAGCCCAATCGGCCTGAATGACCTAAAGACACTTAGGGTTTCAGAAGCCCTAAGGGATCCCAAAGCTATGCGCAGCCGCTGCATGTCTGCCTCCTGACCTTCCACGTGCGCCGTTCCAGATCCGCGCGTCCCTCACACGCGCATCGTCCCTCACATGTGCGTCATTCCCCGTGCCCACGCCTCCTGATGGTTGAAGCTCCCAGGCGCCTCGGCCTCCATCCCCACCTTCTTCGCCCATGCCCTGCAGAAAAAAAAACAACAAACAACAGGCAATAAAGCAGGAAGTATGTAATATCCGGGATTTATGGCTTATGCATTAATGCTTAGTTGTATGAAGTAGCATGTCTATGTGTATGTTGAATGTGTTTTATGAATTTCGGGAACGTTAGAGTATAGGAGAAAGCCTTAGAAATTATTTGATTTTAAGTTTAAAGGGGGAGCTAAGCAAGGTGGCCTTAAGAGAAATTGTAGGGGAAATTAGACATAAAAATGGGCTTGTTAAAGTGGCAAGGAGGCGCCACTTAAAGCCTAGGGAGGTGACGCCACAAGCATGTGTGCAGGGCTTAGGTTCGAGCTGCAAGGGAAGCAAAATGGGAGCTTTTATTTTGCTGCAAGGATACACAGAGGTGGACGGCACTGGGGCACTAAGGGATGAGCTTTGGATGTGGTTAATTTCTTTTTAAATTCGGCTAAGATAGAAGATAAATGTTGGATTATTTCAATTATTTTGAATAAGTGATAAATAGAAAAATAAGGAGAAAAGGAAGGGATTAGATGGGGGGAAGAGAGTTGGCCGAATATGGGACTTTAGGAGGGACGAAAATTCGGCCATTCAAGGAAAGCTAGGTGCTGAATTTACTTAGTGTAGCAATAGGCATCTTTTGTGATTTTTCTCTCTTCCAAAAGCCCCATTCCCTTTCTCTTTTCTTTTGTGACCAGAAAACCGAAAACCTCTCAAACCTTAGTTCCCTTCTTCTCCATCTTCTCACGACCCAATTATCTTCAAAAGCCGAAGGAGTTTTTCTTCTTTATGAAGTTCTAGCCGAATCTCTTCTGAGCCTCACCCTTACTTCTTCTCTTTCTTTCTTTTCTAGAATGTTGATTCTCAAGGGTTGTTATCAAGCCGAATCGGGTTAGTAAGGTGGTAAGGAATTCCCTTTTTCAATTTTTCTCTCTTCTTTTCTTGGTTGGCCGAAATCAAGAAACTAATCATGTGTATTTGATTGGCCAAAATCATGGAGGATTAGGTTGTGGGTCTTGTGCTGTTAGCTAGCGTTAAGGGTGGCTAAGGAGCTCTCGGGATTCGATTCATCAAGGTAAGAAAGTGGTAGTATTCGGCCAAGGGCCACATATTTTTATGTCTTTAAGTTAAGGCTGAAACTAATATGGTTCCATTTAGGGATTTTGGCAGACTCTTAGGTGCAAACGTGTGATTCCGGGATTTGATCAGTGAGGTAAGATGGTGGTAGTACTAGGCCGAAGGCCATTTGCTTTAGTTCAATAAATGTTAGAATTAAATCTAACATAAGGCTTGTAGGTATTTCGACATCTCCATAGCCAAGTGACTGTTTTTGGGATTTAGATCCACAAGGTAAGGAAGTCTTAATATTCGGCCAAGGCCATATTAAGTGTTAGTATTGACCGATTTTTAACTATGATCTATAGGAAGGAATACAATCGATTTTGATAGACTTTTCGGGATTTCAGTGAAAGCGTTAGTAACCAGGTGTGTATCCCTATACTAAGTCTTAAAAGATTTATGGTATTATTTTAATGCATGTGTTAATAATAATATGGAAAGTGGCCAAAGGTACCATACAATGGTACAAAGTACTCAGGTACGTTACTCTCCGAAACTTTGTTAATAGTATCATGAACCTTGAATGTGGCATAAATAAGAATTGGTTAAGAATGTGAAATAAGACATAATACATGATATTTTCATGATTTGTATGACATGGGGCATATGGGTGATATTATAAGGGGAAGTGATCTGGTGGTTTTTACCACGAAATCTGGTGACTTATGTCACATAATCTGAATGTGGTGACCTATGTCACAAAATATTATCTGGTGGGGCGATGAGCAAGTCGTTTGCAGCGACTGCCTTCGATGATGTGTAGCGGATGGAGGGTCGATTTAGTAATCCCCACGGTGTGATTGGTTGGTACGGGTGATGTGTAGCGGATGGTTATCTAGGTTTGGGTTCGGGATTGCATCATTATCTATATTTGCTATATGTACATGTATGAACTGATATGCCTAAATTGTTGGGACTTAGTGTTGGCTGTACACACTGAGTCTGTTTGACTCACCCCGTTGTGGGATATCTTTTCAGGTGACACTCAGTAGATGGACCGGGTCGGCAGGAGCTTAGTGGTGGCCATGCTCAGCTCATAATTTATTTTATTTTGGACTTTCTATTTTTAAGTATTTTGGATTTATTTTGGGTTTTCTTTGATGTAATAAGGCCACTAGTATGAAACTGTTTATGTATGCATTTTAATTATTTTAGTATGATACGATTTTTATCAAATTAAAGTTTAAGTAACTTTTTCTTAAAAATAAATCTTTAAATGTTTTGACACCTAAATTCAAAAGATTTTCAACTTAATGGTAAACTCTACAACAAACTCGGCTTATAGTTTTGAAATATGAAAATGAGGTTTCATAAAATCCAACCTTCAAGCAAAAACACTGTTTCCAATTTAAACTCAACACAAATCAAATTTTCCTTCAAAACCTCTCAAATTTTCCGAAGTATCAAACAAGTTTTTGAAATGTTTTACTCGAGGAACATACCAGATCCGGTCAAGGCTCGTGGGCCGGGTTTAGGGTGTTTTAGCTTGGTATCAGAGCCCAGTTTTAAACTCTCGGCCTTGGGTTTAAAGCCCATGACGATTTCAAAATTAAGCCCAAATAAACTTTGTGAAAATTTTTGTGAAATGAGCAGGTTTTTCTGGCATGGCACCTTAGTCTCCGACCCGAAGTCCACCAGGTAAGTACCCCTAACTGTTGTGGGAATTATAGTATGATTTGTATAAGGGTATATCGGGAACGTAGATTAGTCTATTAAGTGATTGAACCCTAGGATTAGTCTACCCCAACACAGAATCACATAAAATTTAAAGCCTAATTAAACAAACCTGTGACTAAGTCGCCGAGTTAGGGTGTGGCAACCATTGTGTGCATGTCTAGGATTGGATTCGGGAAGAGCACAGTATTTAAGCGATCCTAGTGACTCACCTCCTCTTCGCTCGAATCCTACCTGGTGCGTAGTGATGGTTCACCCTAACCAAGAGGACTTATTCACGGGCTAAACCCAATAATTAAAACCCGAAAGGGACTAGCCGTATTTTTATACGAACCTTAGTTTTTAAAATCACCAAATTACCCCTTTGATTTGTAGGAAAACTATTTTGAAAATTTTCCAAAATATTCCCGATTTACAAAATTACCCAAATACCCCTGGGTGTAAAATTACTAAAATACCCTTGGTTTATAAAATTACCATACTACCCTTGATTTTTGAGATACTCTTACTTTACAAAATATCCAAGAACCCCTATCTTGTAAAATATCAAGATACCCTAGTTTGGAAAATTTACCAAATTACCCCTGGTTTACGAAATTACCAAAATAACCCCGATTTTCAAAATTTCCGCAATACCTTTGATTTGGAAAATTTATCTTTCAAAAATACCCATGAGTTTTTTTTAAAAGTTCGGAATGCCTTTTTAGATTTTTGAATTAACCCTGATTTATTACCAAAATACCCCTATAGGACAAATGACGAAAATACCCCTAGGATAGGGACAGACAAAAATGTTTGAATCGTGAATGTGTGTAGTAGATACCACTGAATGGATGTGTTTCTCTGAATTAGGGTAGAAAACTTGAAACGAGAACTTGGAAATGATCGAAAGAACCACTATTAAATTTTTTTCCATAAAATGGTTCGCGGATAATCAGTGGAACAAAAATACTAATGCATAAAACTTTGTAATCAGATTAAAGTGCGATCGTAGAAATGAGTTCTAGGGGACGTGGTCGTAACGTGCGAGGACGTGGTAGAGGCAGGATGACCGTATCGGAACCCGTTAGGTCTGGTCAAGAGTCCGATAATGAGGTACCACCACCACCACCAGCTGTTAGTGTTGAGCATCAGGATCAGACGGGGGGTGATGTAGTATCGCAGGCGGTGCTGTGAGTTCTTGAGATGGTGGCTGGAGCAAGTGGAGGTGCGGGAGTTTGGAAATCTGTACCCGAGCGACTCCGAGCCAATGGAGCTGAGGTATTTCGAGGTGTATCCGGTGTGGCACCCAGTATTGCTGAGTATTGGTTGGAGGCAATCGAACGAATTATGGATGAGCTGGATCTGACCGCTGAGGAGAAACTGAAAGGGATGGTGTCGCTACTTCGCGACGAGGCATATCAATGGTGGCTCACAGTTCGGGATGGTGCTACAGCTGAGGATCTCACTTGGGAGTATGTCAAGGCGGCGTATCAGAAGAAGTATGTTGGTACTAGTTATACTGATGCACAGAGGAAGGCATTTCTGAGGCTGGTTCAAGGGAACAAGTCCGTAGCAGAGTACGAGGCTGAATTCTTAAGGTTGAGTCGGTATGCTCGAGGAATCGTGGCTACGGAGCATGAGCGATGTGTCCGGTTTGAGGACGGACTAAGGGATGACCTGAGGTTGTTGATAGCTCCGCAGCAGGAGCGGGAGTTCGCCGTGTTGGTGGAAAAAGCTAAGGTAGCTGAAGGGATTAAGGACTCTGTGAGGCAGAACACGGACCGGAATAGGCAAAAGAGAGGTTTTGGGTCATCTGGGTCATCGGGGAATGTTCAAAAGAGGCCTAGAGTTGATGGGTCGCGAGGTCAGCAAGTTGCTACAGGAGGGCAGTATCGTACTTGTACTCAGTGTGGGAAGATGCACCTAGGAGAGTGTTGGAAGAAGACAGGGAGATGTTTCAAGTGTGGGTCCAAAGAACACATGATTAAGGACTGTCCCATAAAAATAGACGGGAGCCGACCAACAGGTCAGGGTGTGAATCAGGCTGGAAGAGGTGGACAGCAGCCTCAGCGGGGCCGTGGTCCGATAGGCAGAGGTAACAGTGCTAGAAGAGGACGAGGAACACCGGACAGAGGTGTTGGTAATACTGAGGCTAGACAGCCAGGCCTGGTATATGCAGTTCGTCGGAGGGAAGATAGCGATTCATCTGATGTTATAACGGGTACGTTCCTTATTTCTGGGTTACTCTTTATTGCTTTGATAGACATAGGCTCAACTCATTCCTATGTTGCTAGTGAAGTATCTGAAACTCTGCATGTGAACTCTGAAACTGTACCTAGGAAGATGACTGTACTTAGTCCTTTAGGGCAGACTGTAGTAGTAGATAAGCTCTTTAAGGAAGTGCCTCTAGAAGTTCAGGGGACGCAGTTCCCAGCTGACTTAATGGAACTGCCATTCGGGGAATTTGATCTAATCTTAGGCATGGACTGGTTAGTGAAGTACCGCGCGAATGTGGATTGTGCTGCTAAACGCATGTCATTGAGGACTCCTGACGATAAGGAAGTTGTGGTGATGGGCGAAAGACGGAACTATTTGTCGAATGTAGTATCCGCTCTTAAGGCGGAGAAGATGGTAAGGAAAGGATGTCTGGCTTTTCTGATGATGGTCAGTGCCTTGGATGCTAAGGAAACAAGTGTTGAATGGGTCAGAACTGTAAAGGAATTTTTGGATGTTTTTCCAAAGGAGTTACCTGGAATACCCCCGGACAGGGAGGTGGAGTTCAGAATTGACTTGTTACCGGGTACACCTCCTATGTCAATTGCCCCGTATAGAATGGCACCAAAAAAGTTGGTTGAGCTCAAGGCTCAAATCCAAGAGTTGCTTGATCATGGATTTATCCGACTCAGTATGTCTCCATAGGGAGCACCGGTCTTATTCGTGAAGAAGAAGGACGGAACTATGCGTATGTGCATAGATTATCGTCAGTTGAATAAGCTGACCATCAAGAACAAGTACCCTTTGCCAAGGATAGATGACTTGTTCGATCGACCAAGAAAGCGCAGATTCTCGAAGATAGATCTAAGGTCTGGATATCATCAGCTTAAGGTGAAGGAAGCAGATATCCATAAGACAACTTTTCGGACAAGATACGGGCATTATGAGTTCTTGGTAATGCCGTTCGGATTGACGAACGCCCCAGCCGCGTTCATGGATATGATGAACCGGGTTTTTCAACCCTACTTGGATAGGTTCGTCGTTGTGTTTATCGACGACATCCTCGTGTATTCCAAGTCTGAGAAGGAACATGATGAGCATCTTCGGATAGTGTTGCAAGTGTTGAGGGAGAAAAAGCTCTATGCCAAATTCAGCAAGTGTGAGTTTTGGCTGAAGGAGGTTGCGTTCTTAGGGCATGTGGTGTCTGCAGAAGGAATAAGGGTGAATCCTAGAAAGATTGAGGCAGTGTTGGATTGGAAACCACCTAAGTCTGTGGCTGAAGTTCGTAGTTTCTTGGGTTTGGCAGGCTACTACAGAAGGTTTGTAGAAGGGTTCTCATCAATAGCCGCGCCTTTGACGAAGTTGTTGAGAAAGGAAGTACCCTTTGTATGGACAGATAAGCAACAGGATAGCTTTGAGAAGCTTAAAAGGGTTTTGACTGAAGCTCCGGTTTTGATTCAACCTGAGGCAGGGAAGGATTTTGTGGTGTACTGTGATGCTTCTCACACAGGATTAGGATGTGTTCTGATGCAAGACGGAAAGGTAGTCGCTTATGCGTCGCGACAATTAAGGCCACATGAGGTTAACTATCCAACGCATGATTTGGAATTGGCGGCAGTGGTCTTTGCTCTTAAGGTATGGAGGCACTATCTCTATGGGGAAAAGTCGGTGATCTACACAGACCACAATAGTCTTAAGTATCTGTTGACTCAGAAGGAGTTGAACCTGAGACAGCGAAGATGGGTAGAGTTATTGAAGGACTACGATTGTTCCATAGAGTATCACCCGAGCAAGGCGAATGTAGTGGCAGATGCCCTAAGTCGGAAAGTAGTGTCGGATCTGAGGGTAATGTTTGCACATCTTAGCTTGTATGACGATGGTAGTTTGCTGGCAGAGTTGCAAGTTAAGCCGACATGGTTGAATGAGGTGAAAGAAAGTCAGTTAATGGATGAGGATCTAAGTGCTAAGTTACGGCAAGTGCAGAATAGAGAGTTAGAAGATTATGGTGTTAATGATGAGGGAGTATTGTGTTTCAAGGGTAAGGTCTGTATGCCTAAGGATAAGGAGTTAAGGCTGATGATTCTTCAGGAATCGCATAGTAGCCCTTATGCTATGCATCCTGGAGGTAGTAAGTTGTACAAAGATCTACGGGAGCAGTTTTGGTGGCCTGGACTTAAGCGGGAAGTTACAGAATTTGTGGGAAAGTGCCTAACGTGTCAGCAAGTTAAGGCTGAACACCAAGTTCCGTCAGGATTGCTTCAGCCAATCCAGATTCCGCAGTGGAAGTGGGAGAGAATCACCATGGACTTCGTTAGTGGGCTTCCTCTTACGCCTACTAAGAAGGACTTGGTATGGGTGATAGTGGATCGGTTGACAAAGTCCGCGCATTTCATTCCAGTGCGGGTTGACTATTCTTTGCAGAGGTTAGCAAGGTTGTATGTGGCAGAAATTGGGAGGTTGCATGGAGTGCCGGTGTCAATTATTTCAGATAGGGATCCAAGGTTTACGTCTCGATTCTGGAAAGTACTACATCAAGCTTTGGGTACCAGATTAGACTTCAGTACGGCTTTTCATCCACGATCGGACAGCAATGCGAGCGAGTAATCCAAGTGTTAGAGGATATATTTGAGAAATGTCATAATAGACTTCAGAGGAAGTTGGCAAGAATATTTGCCTTTAGCTGAGTTTGCATATAATAACAGCTATCAAGCCAGTATTCGGATGGCACTGTATGAAGCGCTGTATGGACGGAGGTGTCGCACTCCTACGTGTTGGACGGAATTAGGGGAACGTCAAGTTTTAGGTCCAGAGATTGTGGCAGAATCTGAGGAGAAGGTTAAGGTAATTCGGGTACGGTTAAAAGAGGCATCTGACAGGTAGAAGTCGTATGCAGATCTCAAATGGAAGGAAATAGAATTTGATGTGGGAGATCAAGTATTTCTAAAAGTCTCGCCTTGGAAGAAGGTGATGAGATTTGGACGCAAAGGGAAGTTAAGTCCAAGGTTTATAGGACCTTATCGGGTATTGAAGCGAGTTGGACCAGTGGCATACCAGTTAGAGTTGCCTTCGAAATTGCAGCAGATGCACGATGTATTCCATGTGTCGATGCTACGTCGTTATCGATTTCGTCTCACGTTGTTCTGGTTGAGGAGGTGGAACTAAGGCCAGATTTGTCCTACGAGGAAGAGCCGATTCAGATTTTGGAACGAGAGGTGAAGGTATTACGGAGGAAATCAGTTCCTTTAGTCAAAGTGTTATGGCGTAATCATGGATCGGAAGAAGCTTCGTGGGAACCTGAAGAAGCAATGCGACAGCAGTACCCTCACCTATTTTAGCCAGGTAATTTCGAGGTCGAAATTATTTTAAGAGGGGTAGAACTGTAATATCTGGGATTTATGGCTTATGCATTAATGCTTATTTGTATGAAGTAGCATGTCTATGTGTATGTTGAATGTGTTTTATGAATTTCGGGAACGTTAGAGTATAGGAGAAAGCCTTAGAAATTATTTGATTTTAAGTTTAAAGGGGAAGCTAAGCAAGGTGGCCTTAAGAGAAATTGTAGGGGAAATTAGACATAAAAATGGGCTTGTTAAAGTGGCAAGGAGGCGCCACTTAAAGCCTAGGGAGGTGACGCCACAAGCATGTGTGCAGGGCTTAGGTTCGAGCTGCAAGGAAGCAAAAGGGAGCTTTTATTTTCTTTGCAAGGATACACAGTGGGTGGACTGACTTTGGGGCACTAAGGGATGAGCTTTAGATGTGGTTAATTTCTTTTTAAATTCGGCTAAGATAGAAGATAAATGTTGGATTATTTCAATTATTTTGAATAAGTGATAAATAGAAAAATAAGGAGAAAAGGAAGGGATTAGATGGGGGAAAGAGAGTTGGCCGAATATGGGACTTTAGGAGGGACAAAAATTTGGCCATTCAAGGGAAGCTAGGTGCCGAATTTACTTAGTGTAGTAATAGGCATCTTTTTTGATTTTTCTCTCTTCCAAAAGCCCCATTCCATTTCTCTTTTCTTTTGTGACCAGAAAACCGAAAACCTCTCAAACCTTAGTTCCCTTCTTCTCCATCTTCTCACGACCCAATTATCTTCAAAAGCCGAAGGAGTTTTTCTTCTTTATGAAGTTCTAGCCGAATCTCTTCTGAGCCTCACCCTTACTTCTTCTCTTTCTTTCTTTGCTAGAACGTTGATTCTCGAGGGTTGTTATCAAGCCGAATCGGGTTAGTAAGGTGGTAAGGAATTCCCTTTTTCAATTTTTCTCTCTTCTTTTCTTGGTTGGCCGAAATCAAGAAACTAATCATGTGTATTTGATTGGCCGAAATCATGGAGGATTAGGTTGTGGGTCTTGTGCTGTTAGCTAGCGTTAAGGATGGCTAAGGAGCTCTCGGGATTCGATTCATCAAGGTAAGAAAGTGGTAGTATTCGGCCAAGGGCCATATATTTTTATGTCTTTAAGTTAAGACCAAAACTAATATGGTTCCATTTAGGGATTTTGGCAGACTCTTAGGTGCAAACGTGTGATTCCGAGATTTGATCAGTGAGGTAAGATGGTGGTAGTACTAGGCCGAAGGCCATTTGCTTTAGTTCAATAAATGTTAGAATTAAATCTAACATAAGGCTTGTAGGTATTTCGACATCTCCATAGCCAAGTGACTATTTTCGGGATTTAGATCCACAAGGTAAGGAAGTCTTAATATTCAGCCAAGGCCATATTAAGTGTTAGTATTGACCGATTTTTAACTATGATCTATAGGAAGGAATACAATCGATTTTGATAGACTTTTCGGATTTCAAAGAAAGCGTTAGTAACCAGTGTGTATCCCTATACTAAGTCTTAAAAGATTTATGGTATTATTTTAACGCATGTGTTAATAATAATATGGAAAGTGGCCAAAGGTACCATACAATGGTACAAAGTACTCAGGTACGTTACTCTCCGAAACTTTGTTAATAGTATCATGAACCTTGAATGTGGCATAAATAAGAATTGGTTAAGAATGTGAAATAAGACATAATACATGATATTTTCATGATTTGTATGACATGGGGCATATGGGTGATATTATAAGGGGAAGTGATCTGATGGTTTTTACCACGAAATCTGGTGACTTATGTCACATAATCTGAATTTGGTAACCTATGTCACAAAATATTATCTGGTGGCTATGCCATAAATTTATAAGGGCGATGAGCAAGTCGTCTGCAGCGACTGCCTTCAATGATGTGTAGCGGATGGAGGTTCGATTTAGTAATCCCCACGGTGTGATTGGTTGGTACGGGTGATGTGTAGCGGATGGTTATCTAGGTTTGGGTTCGGGATTGCATCATTATCTATATTTGCTATATGTACATGTATGAACTGATATGCCTAAATTGTTGGGACTTAGTGTTGGCTGTTACACACTGAGTCTGTTTGACTCACCCCGTTGTGGGATATCTTTTCAGGTGACACTCAGTAGATGGACCGGGTCGGCAGGAGCTTAGTGGTGGCCATGCTCAGCTCAGAATTTATTTTATTTTGGACTTTCTATTTTTAAGTATTTTGGATTTATTTTGGGTTTTCTTTGATGTAATAAGGCCACTAGTATGAAACTGTTTATGCATGCATTTTAATTATTTTAATATGATACGATTTTTATCAAATTAAAGTTTAAGTAACTTTTTCTTAAAAATAAATCTTTAAATGTTTTGACACCTAAATTCAAAAGATTTTCAACTTAATGGTAAACTCTACAACAAACTCGGCGGTTCTTTTAACTTATAGTTTTGAAATATGAAAATGAGGTTTCATAAAATCCAACCTTCAAGCAAAAACACTGTTTCCAATTTAAACTCAACACAAATCAAATTTTCCTTCAAAACCTCTCAAATTTTCCGAAGTATCAAACAAGTTTTTGAAATGTTTTACTCGAGGAACATACCAGATCCGGTCAAGGCTCGTGGGCCGGGTTTGGGGTGTTTCAAAGTATAGGGGAAATAGTTGAATAATAAAAAAGGGCCTTGTGTATTTGGCTATAAAGCCATTCAAAATGGATGTAAAAAGGGTTCCGGCTTCTGTTTTACGAACTACGAATACAGAATAATAAAAACGAGCAAAGATTTTGAAGGTTGATCTCATTTTCCATTTTTTGTTATTTACTATTATTTACTGTTAGTTATTACTCCTTCTATCATTTTCATTATCAAAAAAATTTCTATAAACAAACAATAAACAAAAGGGGGAGAAAAGGGTTTTACCTGGGCCGAGTGTTTGACCTCCGTCTTCCATCGCGATCGGGGTCGAACGTCGGTGAATGAAAGAGGCTCTAAGGTCGGTGTCGTGGAAATCGGTCAGACTCCCCTTGAAATATTGCTCTTCGTCGAATATGATGGCGATTGGGTAGTAAGCCGAGGGATTCTCCATTAGTCGCTGCCATTCGCCGGTCAAGGTAGCAACCTAGTGGTGAACAGAAGGGGCTTTAGCTGTTGGTTGAGGGCGACGAAAGGTTGGGTTTCGGCTGGAGTCAGAAAGGGTGGCTAGGGTTTCATCCAAAGAGGTTTAGCAGAGGATTTTAGGTAGCTTTAAAAGGGGTAAATGGCCATTAATAAAACGACGACGTTTCAGGTTTAGCCTGATAGCTTCGAAACGACGTCGTGTGGGTGCTCGATTCGACCCGATTTGGAAACCCAGAGGATCCGTGTGTTTTGTTTAAAAGGAATATTTCCCGCACTAGTCCTCCTCTGTTTGGCGATAATTCGATTGGGTCCTCTTGGCCGTGTCTTTTGCTTATTTGCTATTTTCACCCTACATTTTGAAACGCATTTCAATTCGGCCCTCATTCATACGCTGCGTTTTGATTATCGGAATAATTTCTATTTCCATCCCTGGTAGTTCGCGCTCATTTCGCTTAAGCCCTTGGTTCTCTTTTATTTTAGACTTCGGCCCCCAGATTCCAGTTTTCATTTTAATTTAATCTTTTTATAGATATTTTGTTTTCTTTAAAATATTTTACTATTCTGCCATTATTTAAAAAATATTATTATTACTATTATTAACATTAACATTAACATTATAATTATTATTATTATTATTATAAGCTTATGTGCACTACTTTTCAAACATTTACACATATTGTTTATTTTAAGATCCTTTACACATTATTTGCTGTAATTGGTTTATTAATTATTTTAAGTTTTCTTCATATTATTATTTTATACTTTTATACATAGATATATATACATTATCATGTTTAAAGTTTTTACATCGTCTTTTAAAAAATTGTCTTGTATATTATTGATTTAAAAATCCCATTTTGCATTACCTATTTTAAACTAATTTATTGTCATTTCAAATTATATGTGTGGGATTTAATTTATTTCAACTTGCCCCATACTTGTCGTAAATTGTTTCATATGTTCTTAATTTATTTGTCTTTGATTATTGATGTGGATGTTTAAATAGCACAAGTTACGTGATTATTGCTATTGTATGTGTTATGATTTTCTTATCAGTATTTGCATGTCGTTGTTGTTCATCCACTATCGTTTTAAAAAATACAAATTTTCAAGATAAGGTGATATTTCGCGTTTTGAAAATACGAAGAAATTGAGCCCTAACTTACTGAGTTCTGGTTTTTTTCTCGTTTAATCGGAAAGATGAAATATTCCCTTTAAATTGTAATACAAGTTTAGAATAAAAATACTTATTCTCGGAAGCTCGAGGTGTGACGTCCCAACTTACTGGCCATGACATCTAGGAACCCGAAATAAGTTTGTTTCTTTAAAGCAAAGGCAATGTCCCATGTTTGAAATTTTAGGGAATTAAGCTCTAACTCACTGAGTTTCGATTCCTCATTTGACAAATGACGGGATATTCTCCTCGAATTCGAATCTGAATTTCAAAGTTAAGAGACAAGCTCAATTTTGGGAATCTAAGATGTTGTGCTCTAACTTACTGAGTATGACATTTTATCCTTTCGAAATAAGAGGATCTCATCATCTATTTTGATCCGTTTAGGTTTTTAAAAATAAAAGACATCAAGGCATTAAATAATCAATTTGGTACCAATTTTGGGCGTGACGAGGGTGCTAACCCTTCCTCGCACGTAACTGACTCCCGAACTTGTTTTCTCAAATTTTCGTAGACCAAAAAAACATTGTTTTAGTAAATCGAAATGTTTTATCAAAACAAAGGTGATCCGATCACACCTAATAAAGATCGATGGCGACTCCCTATTTTTAAAAGTCGATTTCCGTTTTGACAAAAAAATGGTTATGACAGTTTGGCAACTCCGCTGCGGATTTAGGGAGAGTCGAGCCACAAAATTGATTGTTTTCTATCTCGTTGTCGAAAATTGAAAATTCGATTTGGAAAATTACGATCCTCTTGTTGCGCTCGTTTACATCATCTCATTTGATTATTATGGTTTGAGTCTTGTAAAATACTTGTGCATCATATTGCATGACCGCTGGGTCACACCTTTCTAAGTGGGAGCGAGAAACTACTCTTTCTGAGGTTTTCACCTCCGTGCAAGATAGTGAAACGCTTTCGGAATACATCCGTACCTATGTCTTCGTGAGATTTTCATCTCCGTGCAGCCATAGGGAAATGTGTTCCCCTGAACCGAACTTGGTCCACATGTGCCTATAATGGGTGAGGATCGAGAAATCTACTGGTTCGGGTACCTTTACTCTAGAACCAAACCGCATATAGAGAGACCTAGGAACCTACCCTAGGTAGAGCCACGCTAAACCCCTAGAGGTCACCTCTATAGGTGTTTTATGTTTGTCATTTCTCCTACACTGACATTTTTCTGTGCTTGTTTATTTCTCTTGCACTAACGTGTTTTCTCTTATTTTGATTGCATTGCACGTATTTCTCATATTTAAGAGGCGTTGTTTCGGGTTCGATTGCTGAATTAGGAAGTTTGCCATGGAAAACAACTTTCTTGATAAAGTGGAGGATAATGCGGCTATTCGAATTTGGTCAGAGGCGACACAACTAGAAAAAGGAGATAGTCTAGCTGCGGGGCATGTGTCAGAATTATGGGACTACACTCGTATTAGTGTGACACAAAATAATCTTCACAAGTTAAAAGTTATATGGGATCAATGGAACGATGAGCCCAAGAGTTCATTCTGCCATAGTTACGGAGATTTGCCACACTTGCTCGACGTCAAGGTGGATGAGCAGTTATTCCGAGCTATCACTCAGTTTTGGAACCCCGCGTATAATTGCTTCACTTTTGGGAAATTAGATTTGGTACCAACCATAGAAGAATACACAACTCTATTGCATTGCCCGATGGTTCAGGTTGATAGAATCTATTCGAGAGCGGCTTATGTTCCAGCCTTCTAGAAGAAATTAATGAGCATTACGGGATTGAATGAGCAATGGATCACAGCCAGGATCAAGCAAAAGGACGAATGTAAGTGCATCCCATGGAGGAACTTGAGAGATCTGATTTTAACCCATCCTGATGTAGGTAAAAGAGTCGATGTTTTTGCACTGAGCATCTACGGGTTAGTGCTATTCCCTAGAGCATTAGGACATGTAGATGAAGCTGTCACAGATTTCTTCGACCGACTCAGTACGGGGGTTACACCAGTTCCTGCAATTTTGGCAGAGACTTTCAGATCATTGAACGCGTGTAGAAGGTCCGGAGAAGGCAGGTTCGTGGCTTGTGCACAGCTGCTAATGGTTTGGTTTCACAGCCATTTTTGGAAAATGGATAAAGTTTCTTGTCGGATCTTTACAGATAACTATTCCCCGTTGAAAGAGATAGTAGCAGTGCCAAAAAGAGACGACGTATCAGAAAAGAATTAGATAGTACTTCTTCAAAATCTTCAGGAGACGGATATCGAATGGAAAGCTCCTTGGTTTGTACCCGACGAGATTCTGTTTTGATGTGGAAATTTTGACTGGGTCCCTTTGCTCAGAATTTGGGGAGCCACTGGTTATGCTCATTTACTGGTATTAAGACAGTACGGGTTGAGACAATTTATACCGGTAACACATGGCCTAGCACGATGTGAATTCCCGTATAAGGGGAAAACTACAAGAAGAGAGTTAAAGAAATTTCCACTGCTTGGAACCAAGTTCGTCGAATGAAAAAGTTGACCGTAGGATCAAGGACTACTCCTGAATATGACAGATGGATTAGTAAAAGAATCAACGACAACATTCAAGGGCCAGGTCTGGAAGACGAACGATCCGTGGAGGAATATTTTCGGGTAATCCCATCAGAAGTGGAAATAATAAAGCAAGATTTCGAAAAGAAGAATCGTGAGCTGGAAAAGAAGATAGCAATTAGAAGAGGAAAAGATGCATTTAAAGTTAGATGTCGACGTGCAAAAGATAGAGGCCGAGAAGTAAAAGAAAGGAAAAAACAAAGCCGAGGAAGACTTAGAGAGCTTGAAGACAGACTACAAGAAAATGCGCATATCAATGAGGACTGCTGGGCTGGGGAAAACTTCAGAGCAGTGGAAACAGGAAATTCAAGCAGAAAGGACCAAGGTCAATCAATGGAAGAGAAAGTTCCAAGAGGCTCAAGCTCAGAGAGAGGCTATAGAAACAAGTCTATTAGAGGCCCAAAGCGACAAAGAGAAATTAAAGGCTAGAGTGGTGGAGCTTGAAAAAACACTTTATCTGTATGAAAATCACAATTCTGTGGTAGAGTTGAGAGCCAGTTTGGAGAAAATCAAGGCACTGAAGGGAAGAATAGAAGAGTTAGAGTACGTGTTACAAAGTAGTAAACTTAGGGTAGAGCTTCTTGAAGCAAATGAGGAGCGTGGGAAGGAACAACTTCATCACTCTCAGAGTCAAGTCAGGGATCGAGACTACCTCATGGGTGAAGCTGTGACTCAAATTTGGGAGGTGGCCGAATATTTGCAAACATTGGCAGTTCAGGCTGACATACTAAGTGTGAAGTACGAGCTAGTATCAAATAAGGGTCAAGAATTAGCTTCGTTACTCGAGAAAGTCAAAACTCTGGCATTAGGGCAAAGTTGTATTTATAATCCATCTTATGTAAAGAGCTTTGTTTTCTGAAAAGTTTTCTAAATGAAGTTGAATCTAAATCGGCGCCTCTTTGCATCCATACATTTGTATTGCATTACATGCAGTAGTGTCATACCACCCTAATCATTACTGAGGCAAAATCGTATAATCCACAGCTGCGACACTACGAATCTGGAATCACGGCACCCCTATAGGACACATCTAAAAGCTAGAGCTATGGATGCGAAACTCAACAAAAGAATCAAAAGAATGGAAAGGATCCAGAGAGAGTTGCAAGAGCAGTTGGCTAGGTCGCAACAGGAAACAAGAGATCTGGTGGTGAGATCTCGAGAGGAATCGCTCGAGCAAAGGGATCAAATGGCCAAAATGATGGAAATGATGATAGCTTTGGTCAAAGGAAAAGGACCCGCACAGAACCTGCCATCATAGAACCCCAGTCAAGAGTTAATCAGGATCCGCTCTATCCCCCAGGATGCACCCCGTCTCACACCCATGCAACGCAAAGAGGATATCCTCAAGGGGAACCGGCAGGCTTAGAGCCACGACTTACACCGCCGGTTCACCTAGGGCAAGGTATATTTGTATCAAACCCCAGAGATAATTCTGCGAACCCAATAGTTCCAGATTTAGACGATCCGATAGAAATCGCCAAGTTGAAAACGGAAGATCGTGATACTCATGACAAGTATAAGAGTTTGGAAGAAAGACTCAAGGCGATAGAAGGTACTGAAGTCTTTTCTGCACTAAGTGCCAAAGAGCTCAGTTTGGTGCCCGATCTGGTTCTACCTCAGAAATTTAAAGTGCCAGATTTTGAAAAATATAATGGAACGAGGTTTCCAAAGGCCTATCTTATCATATTTTGTCGAAAGATGGCCGGTTATGTGAATGAAGACAAATTGTTAATACACTGTTTTCAAGATAGCTTGGTCAGATCAGCCCTCCGATGGTGTAATCAACTCAGCAGAGAGAGGATCCGGTCATGGAAGGACCTAATGTCAGTATTCTGTGAACAATACAAGCATGTCTCTGATATGGCGCCCAATCGACTAATGCAGTAGAGAATGGAAAAGAAGCCAACAGAGACTTTTAGACAATACGCTCAAAGGTGGAGGGATATCTCGGCCCAAGTAGAACCCCCACTGACTAAAACTGAGATAACGGTCCTCTTTATCAACACTTTGAAAGCGCCATTTTATGACAAGCTGGTGGGAAACACCACAAAAGACTTCGCCGATATCGTAATGTCTGGGGAACTCATTGAGAATGCCGTAAAGAGTGGAAAAATAGATGCAAGAGAAAGTGTCAAAAGATCAAGCTCGAGAAATATGGAAAATAAAGTGAACAACTTAAGCAAGCGTTCCAAGTCAGTCTCTACAGGTCAATCGAGGGCTGGGACCACTAGTCATCAGGGATCATCAAGTCAAGAATCCAATGTAAAGCGTCTCCAGTTTACACCAATTCCAATGACATATGGGGAGTTGTATCAAAGCCTGTTTGATGCACATATGGTGGCTCCTCACTACATGAAACCAGTGCAACCTCCATACCCCAAATGGTATGATTCGAATGCTCAATGCGAGTATCACGCAGGAATAACGGGTCACTCAACCGGTAACTGCATTACATTTAAGAAATTGGTGGAGAGGCTTATTAAAATAGGGATTTTGAAGTTCGATGAGTCGACCGGAGCAATAATTTGCGATAATTGAAGGAGGGGTGAGAGAGTCTCGATTCCTTAAATAAGTTATTAGAAGCCTAGAAATCGAGAAGTTAGAACGCCAATGACACATTTGAAGAGAAAACGGGGGCACAAAGCTTTCTGAAATCTTACACACTTGGGGGTGTTTTGAACAATAGGACTGTGGAAGAAACCTGTATTTTTAGCTAATCTGGAGTAATATTCAAAACATGCTTGTTGCTTTAAGCCTGGAGGCAACAAAAGTGCTTTTGTGAAATGGGCTTGTTTCTAGAATTGTTATTTCAATAAAATGCATCTTTATTTTCACTCATCGCATTTCATACTCTACATCGTTTCATTTTTATATCATACTTTTAAATTTTCTACCTTCATGCCCACAATGGGTCCCCCAGATATCAATGACATGAGCAACGCTGTTATCGACTCTCTTTTTAACGAGGTATGTGTCTAAAGGGATTGGAAGACTGTGGGGATGACAGAGGTCACAACTTATTCCCTAAATTGTCAAGAATGGTAGATCTTATCTTACGAAGTGTCAGCAAACACTACAAGGGAGATGAAGATGGAAGTTAGGCTTGCTGCAGGAACAAGGCAAGGAATCATTGAGTTATCTCCAAGAGCTCAAAGATATTTTCGTATAATCACGTTAATACACGCCGGGACTAATAAGGCACGAGTATGCTATCAAAGCAAAGGAAGTCACAGAAGAAGTCCATAAGAATATTTAAAGATCACATGTTGATGGTTCTACCCTGACTAAGCCAATCAAGAGGTTCGAGCTACTGGTCTACCTAGAAAAGAAATTGCATCAAACGCCAAATCGAGAAGGATAGAGCTTACGCGCCTCTTCCCCCCTTTTTTTTTCTCTCTACATGTGGGGCATGGACGTTACCAAGCCAATCTCTTCGAAAGCTTTTGGTCCGTATCGATTCATTTTTGTGGATGTCGATCTCTTCACTAAGAGGGTGAGGGTCGCTTCATATGCCAATATTACAAAGTCGATAGTCATTAGACCCAAAAAGGAAAAAAATATTAACAAAAAATGGCGAAAAGATCATATTTAACCGCACAATGTCAAAAGTTTGTGGTCTTTTCAAAGATCAAGTGTCACGCCATAGTGTAAAAAAAAAGGGGGAACAAAACGAAGATTGTTAGGAAGATGACCTAAACTTGTGAATGTTGGCATATAGAAGTTACGTTTACCCTTTTTATGCTCATTAAACTTCGGCCAGGACCTCTGCTGGGACAACGCTTTCCTCATTAGGTTTTGCTTAGTGAAGTCAAAATCCTCTTTTCCCCAGGCACAGGCCGAGCCAAAATTGGATGAGGTGGGATAGATCTAATCTCGATGTGATCAAATGAATTTGGAAAGAAAATGTTGAGAGCTGTCTGTCACGATCAGGTGAAGCAAGTTTACAAAAAAAAGTGATCGCCTTAGAAAATTTCATGATAGGGCTTTGAAAGAAAAATTCTCTCACGCAAAAGAGACTTCAGGAGAAAGTGAATACCGAACTAGGAATGACCTTATGCAGCAAAGAAGGCCTAGTCTATGAAAGCATGGATATTGACAGAGATGGATGGAAAGGACCTGTCCAATTCGGTGAATTCAGATTCAGCCTAAAAAAGGGGAATAGAAAAAACATTCTCATCAAAAAAGAAGAAAGAAAAAGGAGAAGACAAAGGCGAAAACCCGCAAAGGGCGCTTTGAGACCAAAGGTGGGTTTGAGTTGAAAACCCAAAAAGGGCAGCTCAAATGTTGATAAAAAATGGGGTATACAGTAATCTTGCTATGCTTGAAGTAACAATGAAGAGGTATGTTACGTCTTGAGGCATCGACAAAGTACTCCGGATCCCCTAAACACATATTGAGTTTAAAATGGTCCTCAAGAAGTTTGGACAGAGAAGCTCAAGCTGCGATATCTGGGGCACCCAGCTTCCATTTTACTCATTTTGAGTCTGCTATCTTTTTCTCTTCAAAATACACTCTAAATAAACTTGCTTCTTCATTGCATTTGCTAGATTTGATTAACTTGTTTGTTTCAAGCTATCCTCCCAATAAATTTCCATTTCATCCATCATTATGGTCCTTTTTGAGCATTTTGCATTAAAATAATGATTATTGGACTAATAATACTTTCATAAAAGGAGTTTCGCATATGACTCTGGAAACCTCTAAACAATACAGGAGTCTGAAACAAGATTATTGCTTAAGATTCACCAAGCTCAAGGGTTGGAAATATCTGAGTCCAAATTAAGGTTATCACTTCGGTTTTTTGTCCAAAAATGGTGATTGAACAAAATGATAAAGTATCGCGTCAGTGATATAATCCTGACAAAAAATGGGAATTGTTAACCCAAGTGCAAAACCAGAATCAATCTCGAAAGGAAATGATATTCTGCATTCATGCGAGCATCATGCATATACATCTGGTTGGGTCACCTAAAGAGTGATCATTAGGTGGAAGCTGATACAGATCATGTACCTTTGATTAACAAGAGGGTGGGCCGAAGAAGAGACAAGTCCTATGTTTTAGAGTCGCAGTAGGATGAATGGAAGATATTCAAATCCTATACCCCCAGGTCACAATGAGATGAACCTTGAAGTTACAGGGGGCAAAAGGGTGATATACGAGAAACACAGATTACTCGTAAAGCTTGAGGATGGGTACAAAACCTGAAAGGAAAGTCAAGAATCGAAGCAATGAATGCAGGTCATCATAAAAATCGTGACGAAAAAAGAGTTACATGACAAACAAACCCAGGGCGCATGGCACAATCATGTAGGCATAAAAGCATTTAAGAAAACACGTGCATATCATGATAACATCACGCTTGACACATACAGGTACACCAGTAAAGCAAGAAGTTTTGATGATAGCTGTACCGAACCAAGGACATCCGAGTTCCACTAGATGATATGTTTTCAAAAAAATCAACTCATAATACGAAAGGTGAGTTGAGCCTCGAGACACGCCGAGGTATTTTTAATTTCCGTCTTTCAATTTCTGTTCAAAAATCAACTCATAATACGAGAGGTGAGTTGAGCCTCGGGGCATGCCGAAGTATTTTTAATTTCTGTTTTCAAAAAAATCAACTCATAATACGAGAGGTGAGTTGAGCCTCAGGTCACACGCTGAGGTGTTTTACAATATTTCTTTTTTAAAATATCAACTCATAATACGAGAGGTGAGTTGAGCCTTGGGACACGCTGAGGTATTTTTAATTCCTGTTTTTCAATTTCTGTTAATAGCAGATCTTGCCTTCCTAAGCGAAGCAGATCGAAAATCAGATATTGCCTTCCTAAGCGAAGCAGATCGAAGATATCAAATTTTGTCTTCCTAAGCGAAGCAGATCGAAGAACAAATTTTGCCTTCCTAAGTGAAGCAGATCCAGCATAGCAGATCTTGCCTTCCTAAGCGAAGCAGATCGAGCATAGCAGATCTTGCCTTCCTAAGCGAAGTAGATCGAAGATAACAAATCTTGCCTTCCTGAGCGAAGCAGATCGAGCATAACAGATCTTGCCTTCCTAAGCGAAACAGATCGAGCATAGTAGATATTGCCTTCCTAAGCGAAGCAGACCGAAGTATTTTTAATTTCTGTCTTTCAATTTCTGTTCAAAAATCAACTCATAATACGAGAGATGAGTTGAGCCTCGGGGCACGCCGAGGTATTTTTAATTTCTGTCTTTCAATTTCTGTTTTTCAAAAAAAAAACACAAAAAAAAACAAAAAAAACACAAAATAACAAAACAAAGAGGGGTCAACTCATATTGCGAGAATAAGGAAGCAATTTGAAAAGTTCAGGTTTCATCAAAGTCCCAGTGGAGCAATTAGTAGATCGAAGCTACAAACCTCTTCATATTGGAGCAAGTAAAAAATAAACAAGATTGAGGAAAAGCGAATTGACGCTACGGGTCATGTCTCGCAGAAGCAGCGGTGGAGTGAATCAAAGCAACAGGCTACAATAGAGTTTGAAGATGTTTGAGGAAGACGAGGACCAATAAGTCAAGGCTTGGCCAAAACCGGGCAAAAATTGGTTCTTTTATTGTTTTTGCTCTATTCTCGTTTCACGACAATGAGCAAAAACGGGCAGCTGTAATAACAATTTTGGCCCGGGGCCCGTTGAAAAAGAAAAACACAATACTAGTATAAAAAGCCAAATCCAAAACCAAATAAAATAAAATAGTCCATTTAAATGTCCATCTACAAAAAGACTCAAAGCCCAATTAACCCAAAAATATCAGACCCAAATTTAATACAAATAACAGCCCAAGAATTATAAACAATGGCCCAATTTGCCCGAGCCCAATTACAAGGGCCCAATCGGCCTGAATGACCCAAAGACACTTAGGGTTTCAGAAGCCCTAAGGGATCCCAAAGCTATGCGCAGCTGCCACATGTCTGCCTCCTGACCTTCCACGCGCGCCGTTCCAGATCCGCGCGTCCCTCACACTCGTGTCGTCCCTCACACGTGCATCGTTCCCCGTGCCTATGCGCGTTGTTCCCCGTGCCCACGCCTCCTGATGGTTGAAGCTCCCAGGCGCTTCGGCTTCCATCCCCACCTTCCTCTCCCATGCCCTGCAGAAACAAAGACAACAAACAACATGCAATAAAGCAGGAAGTATAGGGGAAATAGTTGAATAATAAAAAAGGGCCTTGTGTATTTGGCTATAAAGCCATTCAAAATGGATGTAAAAAGGGTTCCGGCTTCTGTTTTACGAACTACGAATACGGAATAATAAAAACGAGCAAAGATTTTGAAGGTTGATCTCATTTTCCATTTTTTGTTATTTACTATTATTTACTGTTATTTATTACTCCTTCTATCATTTTCATTATCAAAAAAATTTCTATAAACAAACAATAAACAAAAGGGGGAGAAAGGGGTTTTACCTAGGCCGAGCGTTTGACCTCCGTCTTCCATCGCGATCGGGGTCAAACGTCGGTGAATGAAAGAGGCTCTAAGGTCGGTGTCATGGAAATCGGTCAGACTCCCCTCGAAATATTACTCTTCGTCGAATATGATGGCGATTGGGTAGTAAGCCGAGGGATTCTCCATTAGTCACTGCCATTCGCCGGTCAGGGTAGCAACCTAGTGGTGAATAGAAGGGGCTTTAGCTGTTGGTTGAGGGCGACGAAAGGTTGGGTTTCGGCTGGAGGTAGAAAGGGTGGCTAGGGTTTCATCCAAAGAGGTTTAGCAGAGGATTTTAGGTAGCTTTAAAAGGGGTAAATGGCCATTAATGAAACGACGACGTTTCAGGTTTAGCCTGATAGCTTCGAAACGACGTCGTGTGGGTGCTCCGATTCGACCCAATTTGGAAACCCAGAGGATCCGTGTGTTTTGTCTAAAAGGAATATTTCCCGCACTAGTCCTCCTCTGTTTGGCGATAATTCGATTGGGTCTTCTTGGCCGTGTCTTTTGCTTATTTGCTATTTTCACCCTACATTTTAAAACGCATTTCAATTCAGCCCTCATTCATACGTTGCGTTTTGATTATCGAAAAATTTGGCAGTAAGTTCCTGTTACTAATGGGGTTTTTAATTGAATCTTTATATATTTTTCTTTTTTTCCTGGTAATCGGTTTCTCATTTTCGTGTATGATGTTCTTAGGTTTCTAGTCTTTTGAAAAATATCTCACTCTTTTGCTTTGATTATCTCTTGTTTGCTTATTTTGATTTGGTTACTAATTTCTTTCATCATTCTTTGGTCTTGTTCATTTTTTTTTTTTTGTTCTTTGCTAATACTTCATGTTTATTTTTATGGTAAATCGCAAATGAGAATTCTCAAATTTAATTTATTGCGGATTTTTTTTCTTTCCCTTATGATTTTTTTTTTTCTCCCGTCTGTAGTTGGATGCTTGAAACTTGAAACATATAAGAGGAAAAAGAAGCGATGAACTTGCTAGCTTATTAGGAAAGAATGATTTGCTTTGAAAATTATATTTTATTTAATTTTCTAAATAATAACCTAATAATGATTTTTATAAATATATTATTATTAACTAATAACACATCAAACCTAAACAAATAATATATTATGAGCTTTTGTAAAACATGTATCTAATCCCCGCGCCACATTTGTAGCCATTAATGCATATAACTAAGAAAAAAGGAAAGAATAGAAAATGAAATTCAAATGCTCAATCTTTTTTGAGAAGAATGCATCTTACATGTTGAAATCAGGAGTAGTGAAAACATTGAAAAGATTCAGTCATACTCAAGACCAAAAACCTACAAGAGAATAAGATTTTAAATGAAGTGATCAAATAATCTCAATACCACAATCAATGTAATAGGTTCAGTTGAAATGATTTGAGAGCTTGTATAGCCTTTTCAAAGTGTTTGACCCTCTTACATATAAAAAGCTTGTATTCTGGCATTGGTACTTTCCTTTACCAAATATAATTGTTCTATCTCTATCTTTAGCCTTGACATTTATCCACGTTCCTGTAAATCTCTGGAAGGGTGAAAAAAATATAGTGTGGAATAAATTTTTATGCATTTGATTACTTCATATGACTTTCATTTGCAATAATCTGATTTTTGAAGGTATTTTTTATTAATTTCTTGTCATAGACTTCTATAGAGAACATGCAAAATGAACTTACCAAATTATTGGAAGATAATTTTAATATATTATTAAATGAATTTATAAATTCACATATTTTAATAATTTTATATAAGTAAAATAATTTAAAAACTTCTATAATATATCAATTCTATTCTGATGTCCTTAATAGTCATTTTATATTCTCACCTCACCGCTACAGCTGCGTTTGAATCCAAGCACACACTCCACATTGTTTCTAATCTCACCACATAAAGTGTCCAATCTCACCGCTTACACGATGTCCAATCTCACCGCCACCGCTGTTTTTAACCTCACCGGAGGTAAACACACTGCCCATCCAAACTGGCCCTAAATTTATATTCAATAAAATGAAATTAAAAACAAAAAAGGGGTGACATCGAGATCTAGAGTTTACCTCTGACAAACAGTGGCAAAATCGAGATCTTAATTTGAAAAATTTAAATCTGATTCGATTTTGAAATAACTCCAACTCAAAATAATTTAATTGATTCAGATTTTAAAATTCACCCAAATTAAAATTATTCAAAAATTTATAAAGCTCGAAACTTAATTGGGAACAAAAGCTTTAAAAAGGTAACGTTGAGAGGTTTGCTAGTACAAAAATAAATTATGATATAAAATTTGAAGGAATAATTTTCTTATAATGAATGACGAATTTAAAATTTAATTACAAAATGGAAGAATAAAGCAGAGGAAATGCCTCAAGAGGACATTGAAGTCACCAATTTCTCTTTTTCTTGGGCACCAAGCAGATATGAGACGCATGCTGCTTATTACTAAGATTTGTTAATGAAAACGCAAACCTTAAACAGCTGGCTGTCAGTACTGCGCCGCGACTCCACGCCGCCATTTCTTAAATTTAAGCGCAAACTATTAAAACTGGAAGTGCGCAGGGAATTTAGGGAACAATTGCCCATCTGGTCCCCAATAGTTTCGCACTATTCGTTTCGCTCCTAAATCAGCTTTTGATTATTCGTGATTCCTATCCTGAGTTCCGGCTAGATTTTTAATTTTGTCCCTGACTTTGTGTAATTTATTTATTTATTTTGCAAGCTTGTTTTATTGTTATTATTCACAGGAAGTTTTACATATCATTTGTATTAAATTGACGTTATCCAAAATATATTTTTATCTATTTACATATAAGCCACTGGGCTTTCCATTAAAGTTGATGAGGGTGCAACATATCATAATGATAATCGCATGCATGTCAGCGTTTGAAAATCGAGGCAAATATTGGTTTTAAAAAGGAGTGTATATTCACATGGAGTTCGCAGAAGTGGTGTTGTGGTGTGAGTCTTAAACCACTCCTCTGATCTCATATCTGTCAAGCAAACTGAATTTTAGCATCAGCTGGGCTCTCTGGAGTGTATGTCTGGAAGTAGCAAAAAGAAAGGGTCACTAGACATTCTACATTCCAATAAAATCAGACTGCATTAATCATATTAAGAAAATTGTGAAAATTATGGATGTTCAACATCAGAAGTCTACTCACTGGAAGTGCCTTCTCCCAGCCAGCAGGTAGTTCACCAGTGATTATTGACTTGAGCTCTGCAGCTTCCTCTTTGTACTTCTTCTCATATGCAGAAAACTTTGCATTCCATTCGGCTTCGAGAGCAGCACCTTGAGGGACATGGCGACTCCAGTGCCTGCAAAAATGGCAGAAAAGTTTGAACACCAAACCAA
The DNA here is from genome assembly GCA_025698515.1 of Gossypium sturtianum. Taxonomy (NCBI): domain Eukaryota; kingdom Viridiplantae; phylum Streptophyta; class Magnoliopsida; order Malvales; family Malvaceae; genus Gossypium; species Gossypium sturtianum. Next base: position 2,195,853 of record CM046946.1, on the reverse strand, counting down.
AATATAATCAGATGGAATATTTACTGATCTCCCCTTACCCTTTCACATCTTCAGGTACATGGAAAGGCTCATATGGCCATCCAAGGTTTTTCCTAGTAGCATCCACTTCCTTGGCACCCAATGCACTACCATGTACACTGTATGAGTTTGCCTTGTTTGGAGATCCATAACCAATGGTGGTTGTCACCTAAAAAGAACAATAAGAAAAAGCAACTTCATAACCAATGTTTGACTTGCTATGCAATGCTTTCATATTAACTTCGAGTAAATTAGAGTTAAATTTGAAATGTAACTTTTTCTTTTATCTTAAATGTAGCAAACAGACTTAAATTCTTCAAGCCTGATGCCTTTATCTTTATCTTGTTGATGAATCACATCCACCTCTTCCGGGTTCAAAAGCTATTTACTGAACAAACGAAAAAGAAAAGAAATCAAATAAGAAAAGACAACAAAAAGTCAAATATCAAAACAATGAAAACCCATGCGATGGATTGCAAAATCAGTGAAAGGAGCTTGGCATGGTTGTTACAATGAAAACCCATGCGATGGAAGGAAGGAAAAAGAATACTGCAAACAAACACACCATAAATTTGGGGGTCCAAAACCGAAATCATAACAAAATTACCTAATAATATTCCTTATTCCTTGCATCAGATTTCAACAAAACAGCCTGACTGGACAAACCCTGAAAACTCATCAGGCACGTTAATTTTCTCTAATTTGCCAATTTGCCCTTCATTGACTTCCACCATGTAAAATACATGGTGTCCACCTTGATACTCCGACCCGGTAACTAACACCCGTCCTCCAAGTATAATCCCCCTTGCTCCGACCCGAACGGCAGTATCCAGCTCTGCCCAGTTCATCAATTTCCCACCTTCCCCGATCCCAACACTCAACCTTGGGCACTGACCCGGTTCCCAAATCCCTTCAGCCACCCTCCATTCACCCGACTTGAACTCGTAAACATCAGCACTCCCATCGAATTGACCCTGCCTCTCTGTCCCGTACCCGCTCACAACCCAGAACTCGTCTTCCCCAATCACCACACCTTCACACTCGTCTCGCTCTTTACTCAACTCACCCATCTGACTCCACTCATCTTTTCTCAAATCATAAGCCCACGCGGTTCTCAACGCGTTCTTGTTCTCGTCATGCCCGCCCGCAATATAGACCCGACCTGAACATGCTCCGATTGCAAAGAAGGACCTTTTGGACAGCATATCCTTCCCTTGTCTCCATTGCCGAGTCGTGAAATCATAGATAAAAACGTCAGCAACCGGTCGTAACTCACCGGGTTCCACCCGCCCATCACCACTAGCTTCCCTTCCCAGCTTGCCAATTGACAAAACAAAGGCAACCCATTTGCGTACTTGGGAACAGGGGGCAGTCTATACCAGCCCCGATTCAACGATTCAAACACAGAAATTCCATAACTCGGTAACTCGCCCGGTCTATTAGGTCCATTCACCATTCCACCACTAAAGGCTTGAACCAAGCAAGCGACTTTCTGGGTGTACCCTAACTTTTTGCGGTGATAATGAAAATCTGGGCTTTTGAACAAATCCCGCCATTGGTGACATACTCCGGAGGCGAGTCTGTGAGCTGTGTAAGGTAACCGAGATAAGTACTCAAGACCGAGTTCATTGGGTAAACCCGGAACCAACTCAGTTGAAAACTCGAAACTTTCCATTTTTTCTGTTCAATTTTCTACGTACAAGAAATGAATATCACTGATCTTCTATCATCAACTGATGAATGGAATTAACTTCATATATACATATATATATAGAAAATGATTTTTAACAAGTGATGAAAAAAATATGCACTCCTTTTTAAAACCAATATTTGCCTCGATTTTCAAACGCTGACATGCATGCCATTATCATTATGTTATGTTGCACCCTCATCAACTTGAATGGAAAGCCCAGTGGTTTATATGTAAATAGATAAAAATCATATATATAACTTAATATTCGGGTTAGCTTATTGAAATATCAAAATCTACTTACTACATAGTTTCTTGCTATATCCCACTCAAATAACTTAAAACAATATTTAAGTTTGAAATGAATAATATGTGAGAAAAGAAACTTTAAAACAATGTAATATACAAAATGTTTTTTTGGAAAAGATGATATATTTATACAAAAAATAGGTAGTATATATATATAATGATTTTTAACAAGTGGTGGAAAAAAATAATTAAAATAACATATAAAAACAAGTTTTAGAAAAATAAAGAACATGTAACATATTTCAAAGTAATTAATAAATAAAATAATTTAAGATAAATAATGCAAAACAATTTATTATACATAATATATACATAATTTTAAAGCGAATCATAGTTTAAAATAGTTAATGTATGCAAAGAAATTTGAAATGAATAATATATATATATATATATAACTTCAATTTAACACAAATGATATGTAAAACTTCCTGTGAATAATAACAATAATAAAACAAGCTTGCAAAATATGTAATATGTGTGTGTGAATGAGGAAGGGCTACATATATACATAAACATTAATGGAGCAAATTAATGAATTTCCATTTTTTGCATATAATGATAAAGCAAAAGATGACTTTGTGTCTGTTAGGGATGTAAGCGATGAGGGAGATGACTAGTTAGGATGTATGAACTTAGTTACAAGCTATTCTAATATTGGTGTAGGTAAGACTTTTACCTCTTCGGTTAAATGGATAAATTGCTCTTTAGCCCTTTCCAAAATTTAAAAAAAGAATGGATTAGTTTGTTTAACCTTTGTTAAATATAAAAATCGAAATTTTAGTGGTAAAAGTATTATGGAGGCCATTGTACTAGGAGTTGGATTGTATTTTACCCCCTATACATTAGATCAAAGAGTAAATTAGTCATTCTATTAAATTTTTAATACAAAATTTTAGCCCTTTCAAAAGTTAAACTTAAGTTTCTTTTTAATACAAAATGTTTAGCTTTCGCTCACTAATTTTTATAATCTTATCTCAACCCCAAATAAAAAATTTAATTTAATTTCTTTAGAAAAAAAGAAGTTTAATTAGTGATTTGAATCCAATCCATTTACACTAATTAAGAAACAAAATTAGAGGAAGATTAGGTGCTTATTTATGAGACTAAAACAAAGATGGTGATAATATTCAAAGATTTTGGACCATATATAGCTCACGCCCAACTTAACCTAAAAATAAATTAAACATCATATTAGGTTTTCAAAAAAGGAAACCTAATGGCGGTGCCTCAAATATCCCACCATTATTTGTTTTTTTCAGTTGCTTGTCACCATCATCATATCCCACTTAGCTGATCATCAGCCACCATTAAAACTGCCATAGAGCATCCAAATCGTATAATAAAACTCTTCTGTTTTTTTTCTGTGGGAGACAGAGTTTACGAAGATGAGAACATGGGGGGGACTTACCCAAAATTATCTTATAAATAACAGTCCTGGTTTTCTCTGTTTCTCAGGTTGAATCACAAATTAACCTTCCATTTCCGAAAAGAAACCAGCCCACAACCCTGTTTCCATTAAAGCACAATGAACGAAGCACCAACGCCCTCAATGGCGCAACCACGCTCCCAATGGCACTCAACCGTGCCTTACCTCTTCGGAGGCCTAGCAGCCATGCTGGGTCTCATTGCTTTTGCTCTCTTCATGTTGGCTTGCTCCTACAGGCGAATCCCCGACAACGATGGCGGTGAAGAAACAGACGTTGAAAGGGGCGATTCAGTGGAGGAGAAAATATTGGTGATAATGCCTGGTGAAGTCAAGCCTACGTTCTTGGCTACCCCTGTTTCAAATAAGGCTCCCTCGTGACATATAGTAGCAGAGAGAAACAAGAAAAGAAAACAGTTGTATTTTTCATTTTCATTTTGATTTTTATTTTTATTTCTGATTTCGACATTAAAAGGCCCGAAATCAACCAGGGGTTCTTCACCGAAATCAACCACTATTTAACTTGTTCTTTTTTTTTTGTTGCGAAAAACCTTAACTTTTGCTTGATTGTGACTTTTTGTTAGCATAATTAGGATCTTTTACTTTTAGTTGGTGGATATTTGATTTATTGATTGATTATGGTCGACATTGGTTTATTATTAGTAATATGCAACTTGATACCCTTTTTTATTTATTATTTTCCATATTCTTTGATTTGATCGATGAGGTCATAAGAACAACATGGAAAACATTTTGTCCTTTTACTTTAAAAAAAAATGTTCATTTTCAATCATTTTATTAATTTCGTCAAATGTATGCAAACATCACATACAGGTTTTAAAAAATAAACCACAAGAAAACATTTTATGTAAGAAAAATATTTTCTTTTAAAAAATTTACTTAACGATGATCTTAACTATCTTTTATTAAATATTAACTCATTATTCATTTAATGGAAAGCCCAATATTTGCCTCGATTTTCAAACGCTGACATGCATGCCATTATCATTATGTTATGTTGCACCCTCATCAACTTGAATGGAAAGCCCAGTGGTTTATATGTAAATAGATAAAAATCATATTTTGGATACAGAGAGATAGGCAGGTTGTAGCCTGTAGGTTAGAGTTAAGACAGCCTGACCTCAAATCCTCCTCCATTTATTAGATTAGATTTTTGCCTGCCATTTATTTACTTAGGTAATAATTAAAATATTGATCTATGTTAATCTTTTTATATAGAACAAAGATTTACGTTGAAGCTTCGAAACTTACTGACCAAGTTCCCGCTATTGATCTAATACTTGACTTTGTTTAAAATATGTACTAAAAAGAAAAAGCCTTATTAATAATTTAAGTCATATTTTAAATATTTTTATATCAACTGCTCAAGTTTAAGCTTAAATACAAGCTCAAGCAGAAGCCAAACTTGAGTGATAATAAATTGATTCTTGATGAAATATACATACACATTCTTTTAGCATAAATTATCCATTCTTGATGAAATAAGCAAACAAACATCCATGTCTAACCATATATATTCCCATAAAACACTTGATAATATCCATTGAATCCTGCCAATAACTTCATAAATATATATAATATAATCCTTTTTAAGCACTAAAAACATATATATAACTTAATATTTGGGTTAGCTTATTGAAATATCAAAATCTACTTACTACATAGTTTCTTGCTATATCCCACTCAAATAACTTAAAACAATATTTAAGTTTGAAATTTGGCCATTAGCAGCAACTTACAGTTTACTGCCAGATATATTTGTTGCACAAGACACTGTTTTGAAAGCTCATCTATAGGGATTTATTACCTGTAATTCAAAGGCCAATTTGTACACCTGATAATGTTAGATCATTTATTATATATTATTATAGCTTTGTAGCAGCAATATATAGCTAGCAATTTATATGTTGTTTTTATGAGTAGATTTATCCAATGAAAGGAGTTTTCTTTGTGTTGTGTGCATGAACCTATGAGAGCTAGTCATAATCATCATCTCATCTCTTAAAATAGTTTTGATGGTTGAATTTAACATATATTTTAATTTAATATAATTATTTAAAAATTGTTATTAATTTATTATTTGTAAGTGGTGGATTTAATTCTTTTTATTTTTGTAAAAATATTTAATATCTATGCACAAATTGATCCTTCTTTAAAAAATTAGGACAATTTAATCTTTCAATTTTGAAAATAAACAACTAATTAAGGACAATTAATCATGATTTTCCGTTAATTATATATAATTTTGATTGGTATAATAATAAATTTAGTGCTTAATGTTTATATATATTTTGTGTTGTTAGACAGAATATGTAAATGTTACGAGCTAAATTTGTTAAATCAAGACTAAATTGATAGAATATGCAAATGTTTGTGGGTTAAATTTGTTAAACAATACCAATTTGACACAATGTGTAAAATTTTGAGGACTAAATTTGTTATTATACCAATAGAATATAAGGTAAACTACCTAGTTGGTCACTTAACTTTTAGAGGGTTTGTAGTTTAATAAGAAATGGTCCAAACAAGCCATAAACAGACACTGCATATTAGGTTTTCCAAAAAAGGAAACCCAATGGCCTACATTGATGCCCCAAATGTTTGAAATGAATAATATGTGAGAAAAAAAACTTTAAAACAATGTAATATACAAAATGTTTTTTTGGAAAAGATGATATATTTATACAAAAAGTAGGTATATATATATTGTCGAAACCATTTTTTTAGAAACGGGAATCGACTTTGGTTTTAAAAATAAAAATAAAACGGGAGTCGCCACCGATCTTTATTGGGTGTGATCGGATCACCTTTGTTTTAATAAAACGTTTTGATTTACTAAAACAGTGTTTTTGGTCCACGAAATTCGAGAAAACGGGTTCGGGAGTCGGTTACGCGGGAGGAAGGGTTAGCACCCTCGTCACGCCCAAAATTGGTACCAAATTGATCAATTAATGTCCTTATGTCGAAAGTTGAAAATTGTAAAAAGATTTTAAAAATATGATCCTTCTTTAAAAGAACATGAACAAATCGAAAGTGGATGATAAGACATTCTTATTTTCAAGAGATAAAATGTCGTACTCAGTAAGTTAGGGCACAACATTTTGGACTCTCGAAATTAAGCTTGTCTCTTGACTTTAAAATTCAGATTCAAGTTCGAGGAGAATATCCCATTATTTGACAAATGAGAAACCGGAACTCAGTAAGATAGAGTTTGATCTCTCGAAATTTCAAATACGGGACATTGCCTTCGTTTTTTTAAAATTTTACCTCGGGATAACAAATCATCACATCCAATGCTTTAGGACACGACATTTCAAATTTCCGAGAATAAGCTTTTGTTTAAAAATGTATTTGTTTTAAAAGGATATTCAGTTATTTAGATTAAACGAGAAAATTTGCAACCCAATACTTTAGGGCACGATCTCTCGAATTCTAAATGAGAAATATTACCTTTACGAAAAGAAACAGTTTTGTATCGAGCAAAATCAATATAACACAAGTTTATAACAAAATGCAAAAACAAATTACAATACTGACATGCGTAGCAACATGGAAATAGATGTGTTAATATGAATAACAATAATGAAAGCGAAAATAAAATAAAACAAGTCTAAAACGAATGAGAAAAGAATTCGCAAAAAGGTAGGTTTTCTCCCTTTTTATTATATATTTTTGATATTATCTATAAACTGATTTTTCTTTAAAAAAAAACTAAATCAATAAATAAAATGGGTTTATATATATATGTATAGCTTCAAAAAAAATAAAACAGAAATAAACCTTGATACTTTGTTTCTTGCTTTCTTATATTGCCTGTTGTAAACTGATATTGATTTCTGCTTCTAAATGTTTGCAACTGTTTGGATTCAAAGTTCCTTTTGTATTTCCTTTTTTGATCGCCCCAAAAAAAAAAGATCCATTTACATTGATTTTCAATGGCTTTATAGCCGAGAGATACCCTTTTTACTATTCTATTATTCCATCCTATGCTTCTCTGTTTCTTCGTGTCTCCGTTTGTCACAGGGTATGGGCGAGGTCTGTGAATGATGGAGGCCGAGGCGCCTGGGGAGCATCGATCGTCAGGAGGCGTGGGCACGGGGAACGACGCGCGTGGAAAGTTTGAACAATGCGCGTGGGCAGTTGGAGCGACGCGAGTGTGGGGGACGCGCGGCGGCGCTGGAAAGGGGATTCTAGGGTTTTCTTCTTTTTACTGTATTGGGTTATTGGTCTTGGGGTATTGGGCCAGGTGAATTGGGCTTTGTGGGTTTAGTTTAGGCTGATTTAGGCTTGGTAATTCGGCCTTGATAGCCCAGGCAAAGTTGGGCTATGACAACTGCCTCTCTTTGCTCATTATCGTGTAACGAGAATAGAGCAAATACATAAATAAGGCCAAATTTGTCCGGATCCACTGAGTCTTGACTTTTTTGGTTCTCCTATTCTTCATGTAGCCTTACTCCAGTCCACCGCATCTTGTTACCATGATCTAATCCGTCACCACTTTGGAGAGACCGAATTTGTAGCTTCAATCCACTTCGCTGCTCCGTTAGATCTTCAGGGAGATAACATTTGCAATCTTTAGCCTATTCTACTGCTGGTCAAGGCAACTGTGCTATGGCTTAAATCACGTTCCATTTATTGTTTAGAGACACAAGGTTTGCCTTCGATCTCATCCCATCACTGTTTATGGGGACAAAATCTACAATCTTCAACCTATTCCACCGCTGGTCAGTGGCAACAGGATAATCTTCCACCTATTCCACCACTGGTCGATGGCAATAGGACAATCTTAAACCCATTCCATCGCTGGTCGATGGCAATAAGACAATCTTCAACCCATTCCAGTGCTGGTCAATGGCAATAGGACAATCTTCAACCCATTCCACCGCTGGTCAGTGGCAATAGGACAATCTTCAACCCATTCCACCGCTGGTCGATGGCAATAGGACAATCTTCAACGCATTCAACCGCTGATCGATGGCAATAGGACAATCTTCAACCCGTTCCACTGCTGGTCGATGGCAATAGGACAATCTTCAGCCTATTCCACCGCTGTTCGATGGCAATAGGACGGTCTTCAACCTATTCCATCACTGTTTGATGGCAATAGGATGATCTTCAACCTATTCCACCGCTGTTCGATAGCAATAGGACAATCTTTAACCTATTCCACCGCTGTTCGATGGCAATAGGACGGTCTTCAACCTATTCCATCGCTGTTCGATGGCAGTAGGACAATCTTCGCTAGTGTTGCTACATCGCCCTCTAGGGGATGTATCCTGTAGACTTTTCAATTTGCTTCCTTCAACCTTCAGGAAGACTTCAATCTTCAATCTGCTCCACTATCATCTCTATGGAACAAAATCTGAACTTGCTACACTGTTCTTTGAGGAACCTGTCATGTGCTTATGCTTAAATAAATGATGAGGATGCTATGATCAGGATGACTCAAATGCCCCTAACTATATGTGCTATGGATGACATTTACTTAAGTGCTGAATGTCATGAGAATGATGATTTTTCCCAATGATTTAAGATGCAATGACCATAATAAATCAAATGCTCCTAACTATTTGTATGAATGCAGAATGATTCCTTTGTGACGCATCACCCTACCTTCTTCTTCTGCTGGTATCTTTGGGGGTTACCATTTCGGGTCTCAATTCCCCCATGAACCTGGTTAGTTCTGAATATTGACCTCACTTCAGGTTCTTGTAATAGTTAGAAGTTTTCAGAGTAATATGCAAAACTCTTTTAATTTGAATATTAATGGTCCATTAATCGTTATTTCAATGAAAAGTGCTTGAAAAATATCATCACAAAGGATATTGAGAGTAAAACTCAAAATGAATAGATTGACCAAAAGATCAGATTTTGGCAAGGTAAATTTGCTAAAACATGACATGAAGAAGATAAGAACAAGTGTCCAGATATCATAGCATGAGCTTTTCTGCACAAAACTTCTTGAGGATCCCTTTTGTACTTGATAGGTGTCTGGCAGAATAAGAAGACTTCATTGATGCCCCAAGTCGTGACGTCTCTCCTTCTTGTTAATTCGGGTTACAGCGAGACTACTACATGCCTCCCCTTCAATCAACAATTTGAATTGCCCATTCTTGGGTTTTCAATTCAGAAACCCCTTTGGTCACAAAGCGCCCTCTGCGGGTTTTCACTTTGGCCTCTCCAATTTGTGTTTTTTTTTAGGCAAAATATTTCTTGATTGAATCTGAGTTCACAGGATTCGGTAAACTTTTGCCATCCATCTCTGTCAAGATCAGAGCTCCGCCAGAAAAGACATTCTTTACCACATAAAGCCATTCCCAATTTGGCATCCATTTTCCTTTAAAGTCCTTTTGTATGGGAAGAATCTTTTTCAGGACAAGGTCTCCTTCATAGAATTCTCTAGGATGAACTTTTTTGTTATAAGCCCGTATCATTCGCTTTTGATACATTTGTCCATGACGAAGGGCGCTTAGCCTTTTTTCCTCAATTAGGTTCAGCTGATCATACCGGGATTGAGTCCATTCTGCTTCATCCAACTTTAGCTCAGACAAGACCCGAAGGGAAGGGATCTCAACTTCGATCGGAAGTACTGCCTCCATTCTCTAAACTAGCAAGAAAGGAGTTGCCCCGGTAGAGGTTCTGACCGATGTTCGATAAGCGTAAAGAGCGAATAGTAGCTTATCGTGCCAATCTTTGTAAGTCTCAGTCATCTTTCCCACTATTTTTTTGATATTCTTGTTAGCTGCCTCGTCCGCACCATTTCTTTTTGGACGATATGGTGATGAGTTGTGATGTTTGATCTTGAATTGGCTGCAGACCTCTGCTATCGTGCTATTGTTCAAGTTTAGTGCATTTTCAGATATGATCCTTTCAGGCATCCAATATCGGCATATGATTTCTTTCTTTAAGAACCTGCTGACTACTGATTTCGTGACATTCGCATATGAAGTGGCCTCTACCCATTTGGTGAAGTAGTCGATTACCACAAATACAAATCGATGCCCATTTGAAGCTTTTGGTGAAATCGGCCGAATGACATCCATTCCCCATATAGAGAAAGGCTATGGAGAGGTCATGACATGGAGAGGTGAATGAGGTACATGAATTTTATCTCCATAAATTTGACATTTATGGCATTTCTTGGCATAGCTGATGCAATCTCCTTCCATAGTAGACCAATAATACCCGAATCTCATGATCTGTCTTGCCATCGTAAAACCATTAGCGTGCGTCCCACAGACACCCTCATGAACTTCTTCGAGGATTCTCTTGGCTTCAACAGCATCCACGCATCTTAGAAGTACCTGATCCTTCCTTCTCTTGTATAGGATTTCCCCATCCAAGACATAATCGTTAGCCAGTCTTCTCAAAGTCATCTTATCATTCTCAGGCGCTTGGTCGGGGTATTCACGATTCTTTACATATCGTAATATATCATGATACCATGGGTGACTATCTTTTTCTTCTTCTTCGCCGATGTTGTGGCAATGTGCCGGAGCCTCGTAAATGCTCATTTGGATAGGCTTTACTTCTTCTTCCTTGTTCACTTTGATCATAGAAGCTAAGGTAGCTAAGGCGTCGGCCATCTGGTTCTCTTCTCGTGGGAGGTAGCAGAAAGTGATGTCGTCAAACTCCTTAATTAACTCTAAAACTAGCTTCCGATAACTGATTAACTTGGGATCTCTCGTTTCCCACTCACCTTTCAGTTGATAGATTACTAGCGCAGAATCGCCGTATACCTCCAATGTTTTAATTTTGCATTCAATGGCTGCACGGATACCCAAGATACATGCTTCGTATTCGGCCATGTTGTTCGTGTAATCAAAATCTAATTTGCTGGTGAGAGGATAGTGATCTCTATCTGGGGATACTAGGACTGCCCCAATTCCATTCCCTACTGCGTTTGAAGCTCCGTCAAAGTTTAGTTTCCAAGGATGCCACCTCTTTCGGTCATCTTCTTCAGTGATTGCCACATACATTAGGTATTCATTTGGGAAATCGAAGTCTAATGGCTCGTAATCTTCTGAAGCTCTGTTGGCTAGAAAGTCTGCTATTGCGCTTCCTTTTATAGCCTTCTGGTTTATGTAGACTATCGAACTCAGAAAGTAAAATCTACCATCGGGCCATTCTCCCATTCAGCGCAGTCGATTCCATCATGTATTTGAGAGGATCTAGCTTTGAGATAAGCCAAGTGGTGTGATATAGCATGTACTGTCTCAGTCTCCGGGTCGTCCAAATCAAAGCGCAATACAATTTCTCAATTGGCGAATATCTTGTCTCGCATTCTGTAAACTTCTTCCCGACTCATCATGCTGGCCTAGCACACATCCCATGGAATTTTCGAACACTGCCAAATACAATATCAATGGCCTATCTGGGCAAGGTGGCATCAGTACTGGGGCTTCAGACAAGTAATGTTTGACCTGATCAAAAGCTTTCTGGCATTCCTTATTCCATACACCTGAATTGTGTTTCCTAAGAAGGCGGAATATAGGGTTACACTTCTCCGTTAGTTGTGCAATAAACCGGGCGATGTAATTTAATCTCCCTAGGAAACCTCGCACTTCCTTTTGGGTACGTGGTGGAGACAACTCCTGGATAGCTTTCACCTTATCTGGATCAACCTCAATTCCTTTTTCACTGACTACGAATCCTAACAATTTTCTCGACCTAGCCCCAAAGGTATATTTTGCCGGATTGAGTTTCAGTTGGAATTTTCTCAACCTTAAGAATAGTTTTCTCAAGACTTGTACATGCTCTTTTTCAGTTCTGTACTTTGCAATCATGTCGTCCACATAAACTTCGATCTCCTTATGCATCATGTCGTGGATGAGGGTAACCATGGCTCTTTGATACGTTGCCCTTGCATTTTTTAGTCCGAACGGCATTACTTTGTAACAGAATGTTCCCCACATGGTTACGAACGTGGTTTTCTCCCTGTCTTTAGGATGCATCTTGATCTAATTGTACCCGGAAAAACCATCCATGAAAGAGAAAAGTGAATACCCAGTCGTGTTATCCACTAAGGTATCGATGTGAGGCAACGGAAAGTTATCTTTTGGGCTAGCCTTGTTCAAATCTCTATAGTCCACGCACATTCGTACCTTTCCATATTTCTTAGGGACGGGTATTATGTTTGCTGCCCAGTCTAAGTATTTAACTACTTGCAAGAAATCGGCATCGAACTGCTTCCTGACTTCTTCTTTTATCTTTAACAAAACATCGGGCCTTATTCTTCGAAGTTTCTGTTGAACGGGCCTACATTCCTCCTTTATAGAGAGTCGGTGTACCACTATATCCGTGTTTAACCCGGGCATGTCCTGGTATGACCAAGCGAAGACGTCCCTGAATTCTTGGAGTAACTCGATGAGGTCTTGCTTCATTTTCGCGGTAATGCTAGCCCCAATTTTCAACTCTTTTCCTTCTCCTAAGCTCACCATTTCCACTGATTCTTCGTGGGGTAGGATTTGTTTTTCACCTTGCTCTACCATCCTTAACAATTCAAGAGATATGCTACGGTCTTGGTCATCTTCAAAATTTCGAGAATCTTCCATACCCGTATCTTGTTCAAAAGGAGATTCTGAGTTAATAACAGTGTCACTCATGTCATTGATATCTGGGGACCTGTTAGAAGGGCAGAGAAAAGTGCAAAAAACCAAAATAACCTAAGAATGACTATTTGTATGAATGAATGAAATGTAGAGAGTAAAAAGAACATTTGCTCGAAAGATGTATTTTATTGAAATAAAGACGCTTGGACATAAGCCTATTCAACAAAGGGTTTCTCATTGTTCCCAGGCTTAGAACAATAAGTGTGTTTTGAACATTACTCTGAATTAATCCTAAAAGCTACAGGAATCTCTTCCATGGTCCAATTGTTCAGAACACTTCCAGGAGCATAAGGGCGAATCCCAGATAAATCTCTTTTTTCAGCCCTTCCCTCGGATACGGCGTTGATACTCAAGTTTCCCAACATTTCTTTTGCTGCTTCTCTTATTGCCATGCCTTGATTAGGGTATAAGATTCCCCCCGAGACAAATGTTTTGGATAAATTAGGAAAGGTCATTGGCTCCCATTTAATCTCTTCTTCACCTAGGCGCGCCCTTCTTCTCTCCTTTCTTTTCTCTTCCTCTCTTCTTCTTTATTCTGTATTTGGCTTGAATCCTAGGCCAAAGCGGTCTCGTTTTTCTCTTCGCATCGGTACTTCAGTCCTTCCTTAGAAGTGCTTTCTGAGCTCTTTCCCTGGTAAGGCTCCCTTCCCAACTGTCATCTGTAGGCTCATCTTTGTGGACTTAGATATTTTGAGCATAGGGATCTTGCTGCCCTCGGCAATAAAGGTTGCGTTGATGAATTCTAGTGATCGGAAAGAACATTCTATTGCTTCTTCATCTACTCCAATGTACGGAGTGCTATTGGTAACGGACGCTATGATATCCTCTTCAGCATTGATCGTGATCAATCTACCTTCCGTTACCAATTTCAACTTCTGGTGCAGTGATGACGGTACTGCCCCTGCCGAATGGATCCAAGGTCTTCCCAGCAGGCAATTGTAGGAAGGTTTGATGTCTATCACCAAGAAGTCTACCTCATACGTATTTGGGCCAATCTGAAGAGGTATATCGATTCTCCCCATGACCCTTCTCTCCGTTTCGTCGAATGCTCTCACAACATTATGGCATGTTTTCATGTGGGAACTATCCACGGGCAACCTATTCAATGTGGATAAAGGTAATACATTCAGGGCTGATCCGTTATCGACTAACACCCCCGGCAATGTATACCCTTTGCAGCGTGTGGTTATGTGTAGGGCCTTTGTAGATCCCATACCCCCTGAAGGTATTTCATTATCGTTGAAGAAAATGAAATTGTCTGCACTTATATTACCGACCAGACGGTCCAGCTTGTTAACGGATATATCCCCTGCGACATACGTTTCATTTAATACTTTCATCAATGCGTTTCGATGGGTTTCTGAGCACTTGAGCAGGTCCAGTATCGATACGCAAGCTGGTTGTTTATGCAATTGCTTCACGACACTGTACTCGCTGTGTTTAAGAAATTTTAAGAACTCCGTAGCCTCATTTTCTGTCACTGGCTCATTGACAAATGTTTCAGGTTCGGTTATTCTCTCTTCCTTTTGCCCGATCACCACAACTTTTCCTTTACCCACTTCTGCCCTCGTGTTTGGGGTATAACGCCTTCCACTACGTGTGAAGAAACCCCCGTCTCGGTCTTCCTCCGTAGCATTGACTGGATTCCCCTTTACTGGGATTATTACTTTACAACCATAACTCCACGGAACCCTTTTGTTGTCTCTATAAGGAGCAGCTACAGGTCTTTGAATTATGACCTTTGGTGTAATTGATGCTCCAACTTCATCCGCTCTTGGTCGTGATATGATCACCGCAAGGAAATTGCCCCCATAGACTTTCCTAGACAATCCTTCCTCTGATGCATGGATCTCTCCTTCTTCTAGTCCTTCAATCTCTTCATAGAACTCCATCTCTTTGTTATCCATGAGATGTTGGACTATGGCCCTGAATTTGGGGCATTCTTGAATATCATGACCCGTTTCGGCATGAAACACGCAATGCCTTCCTGCTCCTCCAAGCTCTTCTCTCGATTTTTGCATGATTAGGCCTCTGTTTATCATTTGCTCCCAAACCCATCTTAGTAGGGTTTTTATCTCCGCAACGTTCGTTTTTATTCTCTTTCTTATATTCTCGCCCATCATGTTTACCCCATTATTAGCGTGACTGGGTAGCGGGTGTTCCGTATCGTTAACTTTCATAATGCCCATTTGAATGAGTTTTTCTACCAACCTTTTGAAGGCGAGACAGTTTTCTATGGAATGTCTCACAATCCCCGCATGGTATTCGCATTGTGCATTTACATTATACCATTTAGGGTATGGAGGCTGTAGGGACTGTAAGTAATGGGGAGCAACAACATGTGTGTCGTATAATTTTTGGTACAGTTGCCCGTATGTCATGTAGATTGGAGTGAATTGGAGTTTCTCCACATTTGGCTTTGTATTGGATTCCTGCCTATGTGAGCTTGGACGGTCGGTAATTACGGTACTGGGTTGACTCAGAGTAGTTAGCTTGTCACGGGCACTTACGTTATTCACATCACTCTCTCTTTTCTTCGGGACCGTCTTTTTAGGACCTTCCCCCGCTTCTATCTTGCCGCATTTAATTGCATGTTCTATCATTTCTCCGCACCTCACGATTTCTGAAAAATCCTTCGTAAAACTCCCCAGCATGTGATTGATGAAAGGAGCTTTCAAAGTATGGATGAAGAGTGTGGATGTTTCTTTCTCCAAAAGAGGCGGTTGAACCTGTGTGGCTAACTCTCTCCATCGTTGAGCGTATTACCTGAAGCTCTCGCTTGGCCTTTTCTCCATATTTTGGAGCGTGATTCTATTAGGTGCTATGTCTGCTACGTGGCCATAGTGTTTCATGAAGGCTTGGGCCAGGTCCTTCCATGTCTTGATTTGGGTACTACTGAGCTGATCGTACCATTTGGCCGCAGATCCAACCAGACTATCCTGAAATCAGTGAATCAGTAATTTTTCATTATCGACGTGTCCCGCCATTCATCGACAGAGCATCTTCAGGTGTGCTTCAGGGCAGCTAGTCTGATTGTATTTTTCAAAATCCGGAGTTTTGAACTTTGGTGAAAGTACTAAGTCTGGGACCAGACTTAGCTCTTTGACATCAATTCCATAACAAATTTTGGCATTTTCTATCGCCTTGACTTTCTCATCCAACCATCTATAGCGGTCTTCCATCTGCCTTGAGGATTCAACTTTCATTCCTTCTTTCTCCATCATATTAAAATCTGGCACAATATGGTTGATAGGGTCATCTTCCGAGTTGGATCCTGAGCCCACTTGGAAATTCATAGGGGATCCAATATTAGCTTGCCCTTGTTGAGGCCTAATCGTGACGGATGGCCTCTGGGGATACTATTCGTGCTGTGAAGGCACATGCGACAGGGTAGAACCTGAGGGAATACCTTCATTCTCCCCTCCAGTAATAGCCATGGGGCATTTTCCTCTCTCCATAAGTCCATTCAATAGTTGGGTCATTTGTGTCATCAGAGACAGCATGTTCCTCTGAGACTCCATCATTTTATCCATCATGTCTTGTTGGATCTTGGCTAGCTGCTCTTGCACCTGTGCTTGTACCTGGTCCTGCACCTCTTTCTGGAATTGCTCTAGTCTTTGATCCATTTTTTTCAGCTTGGCACGTTGTACCGTATGAGTGTTCAGCTTCCAGGTTTCCCTTTTTCTTTCTCTCTCTCTTCTGTATATTTTCAGCTTATTAGGCTCTCTCTATGATCTTAAATGCATATGACATGATGTGATGCGAGTGTATGAGATGGAAGGGTTTTTTACTGAAATGGTATGAAAAAAAAACCAAAATGGGCTGGCTTCCTCGTTATTTACCGAAATAGTATGACTAGGGTGGTCACGCCACTCCCATAGGCCGCACCACCACAGTAGCAAATCTTTACCTGCAGCAAACAGCTTAGCTTAAACGATAAAATGGCGAGGCATGCAAAGAGTAAATGGTGAACAATGCCATGGCAGAGGCGGCACCAGACCTGGACAATGGCCTGCCAGAGGCGGCACCAGGCCTGGACAATGGCCTCCCATAGGCGGCACCTGCATGCTCTTTTGGCATGTTCTGCGCATGAGGACCTTAAAATGGTCCCCCCCCGAAACTTGAAGCAACAACAGCAGAAGAAGCAGCAGCAGCAGAAGAAGAAGAAGAAGAAGAAGAAGAAAAAGAAGAAGAAGAAGAAGAAGAAGAGGAAGGAGGTGGTGGCGCCGGAAAGAGAAAGAGAAAGAAGAAAGGAAGAAGAAATAAGGAGGAGGAAGAAAGAAGAAAGGGAGGAGATCACCGGGGAAAAAAAGTTTAGTGAAATTTAGGTATATTTTTAAAAATAATGTTTGTGTTGTTTTTGAATTGTTATTATATTATTTTATTATATATTAATTTTTATTTTATTACTTATTTGTTGTTAGTTATTTTAAGTTTAGTTTAGTTTAGTTTATATTATAAGAATAAGTATTGTTAGTTAGGATTAGTAGGTTAAGTAGTAATTAATTTAGTTAGTTAGTAAGTTAGTTATATTATTATTGGTAGGTAGTTAGGAATTTTATATAAATATTTTGGTTAGTTAGTAAAGTGTATATATATTAATATGTTAGCTTTTAACTCTAACATTATTTTAGGTAGTATATTGTTATTAGTTAATCCTTAATGATTAATTTATAGTTAGTATATATATAAAACTGTTACTATTATTGTTAGTGTAGTATTATTGTTAGTAAAAAATGGTAAATGTTATTTTATTTAGTATTATATTATTATTTTTAGTAAAGAAATATTATAATTATTGTTAGTATAAAAGAACATTAAAATAATACATGTTTGAAACATTATGTATTAAAATAAATAATATAAAATAATGAAATACAAAAATAATATATATTATAATTATTGTTAGTAATTTAATTTGAGAAAAAGGAAAATACAAGTAAATAGTCAAAATAAGTGGTTTTACTAAATCTAATAGTATTTTATTGAAAGTTATAGAATTTGAACACTTAGGAAATACGAACGAACATAGTGCCAAAATAAGATGGTTTTACTAAATTTATATAAAATAAATAGTAAAACCCTATATTTGAATCATTATGTACTAAAATAATATAAAATAACACGAACAAATGCTAGTAATATATAATTATTAAAATAAAATGAACATGGCTCATAATATATAAAATAAAACGAACAAATGCTCGTAATATATAATAATTATGTACTAAATTATTATGCGATAATCACTGATTTTATTAGAAAGAGGTATACGTATACGTAATATTATTATTAAGGAATCCTAAAAATTATTATTATTATTACTTTATCTATGTTAATATAATATTATTATTAAGAAACCGTAAATATTATTTTAGTTAATATTATTATTATGTGTGTATAAATAATAAAAAAATTAGATAGTATTATGCGTCGTTTAGATGATGTTTTTGTTATATTATTAGTATTGGTATGTTATTTGTCACTAATTTAATATAGATTTATTGTTTTTTATGTAGGTAAAAAATTTATTTGAGACGGAAATGGCTTCATTGATTAGTAAAGTTCCTCACATATCTGACGCTGCTAATAAAATGGTAATGTATTGTTATTTATTTATCGCAGGTTGTATTAACAAAATAGCAACATAATAAATTATGTTATTAATCATATCTAATTTTTTTATGATTTAACACTGTCAGGACTCGTACCGTGTATTAAGGGGCCGGGTGAATGGCTTAAGAAATCCCCCGGATGAACGATTGATGCCGTATATTGAGCAAGCTGGATTTGGGTCAGCAGCACTGATCCAGACGTTTGACTTGCGGTATGATATCATATCCGCACTAGTAGAGCGTTGGCGCCCGGAGACCCACACTTTTCATTTCCCGTGTGGAGAGTGCACAGTCACTCTAGAGGATGTTGCATTGCAGCTTGGGTTCCCAATTGACGGGAGACCCGTTACAGGCTTCAGTGCGATAGCTGACCTATATACGCTTTGTCAGAGCCTACTAGGGGACTCGTACGGCGATGATGGAAAAAATTTTACAGAGTTGAAACTGACATGGCTGAGAGCGAGATATGAACAGTTATCAGCTGATGCCACTACAGCCGAGTTGATGTGCGCTATTCGAGCGTACATTATGCACATCATAGGGGGTGTACTGATGCCCACTGCAAATAATAATAGGGTTCATATTCAGTACCTACCCCTTTTGGCTGATATGAGCAATACTCGCTCGTATAGTTGGGGCTCCGCAGTCCTTGCGATGTTGTACCGTGAGCTTTGTCGGACGACAGAGCCAAGTACGGTAGATATAGGCGGATGTCTAACACTATTGCAGTCATGGGCTCTGTATCGGATGCCATTCTTGGCATCAGTTACCCACCAACCATACGTATATCCGCTAGTAAACAGGTGATAAAATATAACTTGTTATTAATTAAAAATTTCTTAATATTGATATTATTTGACTTGAAATTTATTTTTTGTAGGTGGAGTATTTATCCGGGTATCGGGAGGTCATACAGTGTCCCGATATACCGACTTATAATTGAACAACATGCCGGGGAAGGGGTAAGCGATTCCAATATTGGTTATGTAGTAGTTTTTATATCTTACGCACATCGTGTTTAATTTTAACAATGTTATTAATCATGCAGTTTATATGGGTGCCATACCGTAGACCGGAAATTGCAGCCGTTATACCCCCGGCCTCGTATATTCACTCGTATATGTGGTGCACAAACGCACCAATTCTCTATTTCAATGTAGTCGAGTGGTATCACGGGGACCGAGTGCTGCGCCAATTTGGTTGCGTCCAATATATCTCGGATCTGCCATGCCAAGTGAGAGAGGTTCATTGCAAAAATAAGAGAGGGAGACAGGACTGCGATTGGGGGGGTTAGGCACCAGGGATTTATTGCGGTGTGGAATGCTCGCATTTCCCGAATACCCCGGATGGATATGGCTTCCGGTCTTCAACCTCCATTAGAGCACATACAATGGTACTCTAGTATGGGGAAGCCATATTTACTCGGAGGGCAGTCGACTGTAGTCCCTTCACACAGCAGCGACATGGGGCATACGAGCTAGTAGCCGATATGGAGGCTGAGGCAGCTGCAGATCCTAATCCCGAGCCGGAGCCCGAGCCCGAGCAATCACATTCACATTCGGAGGCACATTCATATCATCCATATGTGTCGGGCTCGTCAGGAGGTGGATACCAGTACGGGGTTGATATATTTGGATCGTACACACCGCAGTACAGCACTCTCGGCTCGTATCCACTGCCGGACATCAGGCCTCCTGGGTCGTATCCACTGCATCAGGGCACTGCTTTTGGCTCGAGTTCATCTACGCCCTTCGAGCCATATGATTTTTTTGCCATGTTTAGCACACCCCCACCCGGACCCCCACCGGAGACTGAAGAGGATGTTGGACGTCGCGGGAACCCACGACGTGAACGTCGAGCACCGCAGAAGTACACACCGAGGACTACACCATCGAACCATCAGTTTTAGGTGTTTCTTGTGGTTTTGATTTTCTTGTATTTTGTATTTGTAATTATTATAATGTTTGTAATTTATTTGTATAAATTTAATTTGATTATTTGGAGCTGCAACATTTCGTAACAAGATTTGACCACGCGATGGAATATTTCATTTTGATTTTTGGTCATGTATATGGTCACTATGATTAGTTAATATTGCTATTCAAAAATGTTAAATGGTTGGAATTGGTATTTAAGTGAGTTCGATTAGGTTTTTTAAAATTAACGATGTGTATAGGTTATATTGATTAGATTTGAATTGGCAATGTATGTTATATTAATTGTCCGATTGTAGATTAACTTAGTTTGTGGTAAGAGTGAAATTTATTTTGCATACAAATCCATAGATTACTGTATTCATAAAAATCCATACATGTTAATCTTCCACAAAAATCACCAAAAATCAGAATACAAAACATGTTAATCTGAATAAGCTCAATTCCCTGTCGCTCGTGACGATTGTCCAACATGATAGTTTCGCTGCGGGCATTTACTTCGATTATGACCACCTAACCTGCATATTCCACAGCGCTTACCGTCGGATTTCTCCCTAAAGTCCATTTCATTACGGATTCTGGATGATTGCGGACGGCCTCTTGGATTCCTGCGTAGCGCTCTGTCTGGGACAAGCTCGAAAGTCGTCCGAGGCACCTCCCATATAGACAGGTCGGGTAGGACAGGGAACTCATTTTCCCAGACACGCAACGTACGCTCTAGCGTGTACACATCATCGACAAAATGTTCAACACTAAGGTTCGCTTTAGCACACGCTGCCACAACATGTGCACACGGATAATGAAGTGTTTGAAACCTCCTACATTCGCACTGTCTGTTCTGAAGATCGACTCCATAAGACCTAGGTGGCAAACCGGGTTGACGACTGATAGACTCCATAACTCGAAAAGTTTCCATTTGTCATGAATATATTTCTACAGTCATCAACCTCGCAATCCGGCGGTTTACAATCAATGCATCCCTGACATCTTCCACAAACACGTGTCCCGCATCCATCTGGTTGACTTGTTGTTCACCCATTCTTGGCATCAAGGTTGCCAACTCAGAAGAATGTAGCCGAAAGACAGATGAAATCGGTAGATGTCGTGTTTTCAACAACACAGCGTTGACCCCCTCCACCAAGTTTGTGGTCATTTGACCATAACGAAAGCCCTCGTCAAAACTTTGAGCCCATTGCCACTGCTCCATTGTACCCAACCACTCCCGAAAAGATTTGTTCGTTTGACCTTCCATGTCACTCTCAAGTTGAGTCATCATTTGGTGAAAAATATGTGGCTCTAACTCGTGCGCTGTACATGTTTTAAAAAATGTAAGTTACGGTAACTGGATAACTAAAAAACATTAAACTTATATTGAAAATATAAGGTTATCATTTACCTATTTTCACCACTTCTCTCGTCCAGTTTGGATTCTTATACTCTCGAAGAAAGTTAGCCGCAATGTGATGGATGCAGTAAACAGATCTCCATGGCACACCGAAATGCCTAATTGCGGTAATTAGTCCTTTCCCTCTATCGGAGATGATGCAAATATTATCGTTGCTGATAACATACCTCTGCAGGTTGGTAAGGAAGAATTCCCAAGATTCCATATTCTCCTTATCTACTATTGCAAACGCTATTGGGAGCACGTTCCTATTCCCATCTTGAGCAACCGCAATAAGTAAGACCTGTGTATATTTTCCGTATAGCCATGTCCCATCCACCTGAACAAACGGCTCGCAGTGTGGAAATGCCCGTACACATGGATCAAACGTCCAGAACATCCGATTAAAAATTCTTTTCCCCGGCTGTAATTGGTCATTTGGGCCGTAAAAAGGTCGTGTCTATAACTCAATCACAGTTCCCGGTATATACTCCCGTATAGCAGCTATCCATCCCTGTAGCTCGTTATACGAAGAATCGTAATCCCTATACAATTGTTCAATTGCCATCTGTTTAGCTATCCACGCCTTTCGATATGATACTCGATACTGGAATCGTGCTTGTATTTCAGCAATCAGTACCGAAACTTTAATAGTCAGCGCATCCTTCACCATTGGCATAATACACATACATATAGTTTTGGAATCAAGTTTTCGATGATCTTCTGTCATACGTGTCAATCTGCATGTGTGAGGCCCAACCAATTTTCTTATCTCCCACATCTACGAATTTTGTATGAATGCAGCTCGTACCCGCCAATTACAGCCTTCCGCTACCTTCCAACACTCCGCAACATATACCGTCGATTTAGACACTGCGACTTTGTAATCCACTGATATATCCATGCTATACCGTTTAATAGCAGATACGCACTCTTCTTTACTTCTGAATCTCTGGCCTACGAATAACTCCTCATGATCGGAATTTACGACCAGTCGGTGAGCAGGATATATTTCAGGATACTCCGGGAACTCAGCTAGACGCGTTGCATCGGGGTCTATGAGCGACATGTATGGCCCAGGATTATTGTGTATCGCAATACATCCCAGCTGGTTCCCGATCGGAGACGCGCAAATGTTTTCATCGTCATTCACGTCTTCATCGTCAATATCATCAGGTATATCATCCATATCGGGATCACTGTCACTATCAACCTCTTCCCCACAATGATCACTACTATCGTGTCCATCATCACCAACCACATCAATATCGGGTGTAATATTAAGATCGATATCGATCCCACGTATATTCGATTCGGCATCAACACACGATATTGGACGCACCATTGACGGTTCTTGAGCTCCATGTTCTTCACCATATACATTGCTGTCTTCATTTGCCTCAATACCGGCTAACTCAGCAAATAAGTGAATCGGTGCATTTCTGTTACTCCCATTCCCACAATAAAGAGCGATCATTGTCTCCACGTCTTCGTCGTCTACAAGTTCCATTTCTGTGAATTTGATTGGATCTGCGGAAACTGGAAACTTGTAGAAAATTCTCGAGATCGTTCTCTCACACCGTCTAACAATTTTTGCGTTTATCCTTCGCTTCATATCATCCAACGAGACATTTTTATTAAATCTCATTGCTATTTGTTGCCAACATTCAAATATGCATCCAACGGTTGTTGTCAAGATGATTCCATCGAAATAAACGCATACGAAAAACTGATCTTCCATCTTCAATATTTAATCTGTTAAAAAATAAACAAAATTGCTCAGAAAATTTTTGATCAGTATATACTATTCTTAAATAAAAAACTTAATGTTTGAATATGCTATTTTTTTCATTCTTAAGCTCACACTATTAGAATTATCATTTTGTACATGAACAACATTTATCTTTACATCTAACCACTTTATTATTTTTTTCATTATTTTAATATAAAAACAAAACTTACGAACAAATCAAAATAAAATAATAACAAAAATAATATTTAGGGTTCCTTACTAACAATATTTACTAATACTAACTAAAATATTAATATACTAACATAGTCAATATATGATTTTAGGGTTTTTAGGGTTTTTAACTAACATATTAACATACTAACAACAATATACTAACTATGTTATATGTTTAATAAAATATAATATACTAACTAAAATATTAATATACTAACATAGTCAATATATGATTTTAGGGTTTTTAACTAACATATCAACATACTAACAACAATATACTAACTATGTTACATATTTAATAAAATATTAATAGTATTCTAATATTTTAATTATACTACTAGCAATATATTACTATTATAGGGTTTTTAACTAACATATTAATATACTAATACATTAATATACATACTAACTAACAATATATTATTTTAGGGTTCTTAGAGTTTTAAATTAACAGATTAATATACTAACAATATATTAACTAACATATTAATATACTAACAATTTACTAACTAACATATTAACTAACATATTAATAAACTTACTAACCAAATTTTTTTTAGGGTTTCTAACTACCTAACAATTATAATATAAGTAACTAACTAACTAACTAAAATACTAATTAACCTACTAATCCTAACTAACTAACTAAACTAACTATTGCTATAATCTAAACTAAACTAAACTAAACACAAGCATTGTTTAAAAAAAATTATACCTAATTTTTCTTTTTCTTTTTCTTCCCTCTGATCTTTCTTCCTTCTTTCTTCTTTCTTTCTTCTTTCTCCGGTGCCACCACCTTCTTCTTCTTTTTCTGCTTCTGCTTCTGCTTCTATCTTCTTCTTCTTTTTCTGCCTTCACATTTCGCCGAGGGGGGTGGAAGGGATAATGGCCAGAGGTGCCGCCTATGGAGGCAATTGTCCAGGCTTGGTGCCGCCTCTGGCAGGCCATTGTCCAGGTCTAGTACCGCCTCTGCCATGGCATTGTTCAGCCATTGTCGTTTACTGCTGCAAGCCTCTGTCATTTACTGTTTAACCTAACTGTTTGATGCAGGTAAGGCTGATACCAGGGTGGTGCCGCCTTTAGGATTGGCGTGACCACCCTGGTCATACCATTTCGGTAAATAACGAGGAAGCCAGCCCATTTTGGTTCTTTTTTTTTGGTACCATTTCAGTAAAAAACCCGAGATGGAATGTAAATATATGGAATGAATGCAAAAAGAAAGAGAGGCATTGATTATGAATTCAATTCCATTAGAAGAACTTTTCTAGAAAATACATTTCTTTACATAAAACGGATTGTATATACGGCCCTGTCTTCATAGTCCAAGTGAAAGCACCAATCCTCTTCTTCGTATCCGAATGTTATAGTCGTGTCCCGTGAACTTTCTCAATAGATGCCTCTTCTAGCTCCTTGTCGCTTGGCCCAGGCTGTACCTTTTCACTCACTTATCCTCCGCGATGTTCATAAGCTTCTTTTTGAAAAGCGATGACTCCCGAATAAATTTTTTTTGTCAGCTTGAATCTTTGAGTAAGGTCTCGTATTCCTCTGTGGGCTATTAGCCGTCTCTCGTTGTCGACCGTATTACAATCCACTTTATCAAGTAACACATTTCCTTATGACAAACTCTTCTATTCAGCAATCGAATATGAATCAACACCTCTTTTCTACGATGATGCAATGTAATGCAATCAAGACAGAGAAAAACACGTTAGCACAAACACAAAAGAAAACACGTCAGTGCGAGAGAAATAAACAAACACAGAACATCTATTCGAGTGACAGCTAGGGGTTTGGAATGACTCTACCTAAGGTAGGCTCTTAAGGCTCACAATATGAGGTTCGGTGCTAAAGTAAAGGTACCCGAACCAGCAGATTCCTTGATCCTCACCTATTATAGGCTCATATGGACCAAGTTCGGTTCAGGGGAATACATTTCCCTATGGCTGCACGGAGATGAAAATCTCACGAAGACATAGGTATGGATGTATTCTGAGAGCGATTCACTATCTTGCACAGAGGTGAAAACCTCACGAAAGAGTAGTTTCTCACTCCCACTTAGAAGGGTGTGACCCAACGGTCATGCAATGTAATATGCACAAGAAAATAGGAATCATATGCAATGACACAAAAGAATGCAACACAAGGATAGTAATTTTCAAATCAAATTTTCAAACTTTCGACGAAGGACAAAGAATAATCAATTTACGGCCTGACTCTCTTTTAGTGTCCCCAGTGGAGTCGCCAAGCTGTCAAAACCATTTTTTTGGAAACGGGAATCGACTTTGGTTTTGAAAACAAAAATAAAATGGGAGTCGCCACCGATCTTTATTGGGTGTGATCGGATCACCTTTGTTTTAATAAAACATTTTGATTTACTAAAACAGTGTTTTTGGTCCACGAAATTCGAGAAAACGGGTTCGGGAGTCGGTTACGCGCGAGGAAGGGTTAGCACCCTCGTCATGCCCAAAATTGGTACCAAATTGATCAATTAATGTCCTTATGTCGAAAGTTGAAAATTGTAAAAAGATTTTAAAAATATGATCCCTCTTTAAAAGAACATGAACAAATCGAAAGTGGATGATAAGACATTCTTATTTTCAAGAGATAAAATATCGTACTCAGTAAGTTAGGGCACAATATTTTGGACTCTCTAAATTAAGCTTGTCTCTTGACTTTAAAATTCAGATTCAAGTTCGAGGAGAATATCCCATTATTTGACAAATGAGAAACCGGAACTCAGTAAGTTAGAGTTTGATCTCTCGAAATTCCAAATACGGGACATTGCCTTCGTTTTTTTAAAATCTTACCTCGGGATAACAAATCATCACATCCAATGCTTTAGGACACGACATTTCGAATTTCCGAGAATAAGCTTTTGTTTAAAAATGTATTTGTTTTAAAAGGATATTCAGTTATTTAGATTAAACGAGAAAATTGCAACTCAATACTTTAGGGCACGATCTCTCGAATTCTAAATAAGGAATATTACCTTTACGAAAAGAAACAGTTTTGTATCGAGCAAAATCCATATAACACAAGTTTATAACAAAATGCAAAAACAAATTACAGTACTGACATGCGTAGCAATATGGAAATAGATACGTTAATATGAATAACAATAATGAAGGCGAAAATAAAATAAAACAAGTCTAAAACGAATGAGAAAAGAATAAAACAGAAATAATAATAAAACTAAAATAATAATAATAAGTATATATACAAGACATAGTACAATAATAGTGATATAGAAATAATAATAAGATAATAATAATAGTATAATAATAACAATAAAATAATAATAATGATACAAAATATGTACAATATAATAATAATATAAATATAGTAATAATAATAATAATAGTAGTATAGTAATAAAAATAAAATAACAATGATAGTGATACGAAATATATACAATATAATAATAATAATAATAATAATAATACGAAATATATATACAATATACTAACATGAATATAGTAATAATAGTAATAATAATAATAATAATAATAATAATAATAATAATAATAATGATGATAATAATAATAGCAATAATAAAGTTAGTTAAATTAATAATAAGAGGATGAAAATAATAAAAGGGCTTAATTGAAAGGGAAATAAAATTGAAGAACCGAATTTAAAAAGAGGAAAAAAGGGTTGGGGTCTAATATAACGCGCGCGAAAATGCTGGGAACGAGGAGGGCAATTTTCCCCAAATAGTTAAACGTGGCGTTGAAAGGGGGACCAAATCGCAACCGCGCAAAATTTCTGAGCCCAAATTTGCAATAACAGAAAACTTGATTTTAAAATATGAAAATGCGGAAGGACCGAAAGCAAAATTAAACCAATCGACGAAAACACGGAAGGTAGTATATATATATAATGATTTTTAACAAGTGGTGGAAAAAAATAATTAAAATAACATATAAAAACAAGTTTTAGAAAAATAAAGAACATGTAACACATTTCAAAGTAATTAATAAATAAAATAATTTAAGATAAATAATGCAAAACAATTTATTATACATAATATATACATAATTTTAAAGCGAATCATAGTTTAAAATAGTTAATGTATGCAAAGAAATTTGAAATAAATAATATATATATATATATATATATATAACTTCAATTTAACACAAATGATATGTAAAACTTCCTGTGAATAATAACAATAATAAAACAAGCTTGCAAAATATGTAATATGTGTGTGTGAATGAGGAAGGGCTACATATATACATAAACATTAATGGAGCAAATTAATGAATTTCCATTTTTTGCATATAATGATAAAGCAAAAGATGATGACTTTGTGTATGTAAGAGATGTAAGCGATGAGGGAGATGACTAGTTAGGATGTATGAACTTATTACATGCTATTCTAACATTGGTGTAGCTAGGGGCAGGTAAGACTTTTACCTCTTCGGTTAAATGGATAAATTGCTCTTTAGCCCTTTCCAAAATTTAAAAAAAGAATGGATTAGTTTGTTTAACCTTTGGTTAAATATAAAAATCGAAATTTTAGTGGTAAAAGTATTATGGAGGCCATTGTACTAAGAGTTGGATTGTATTTTACCTCCTATATTGAAAGAAATGGGCAAGTTAGCCCCTATACATTAGATCAAAGAGTAAATTAGTCATTCTATTAAATTTTTAATACAAAATTTCAGCCCTTTCAAAAGTTAACTTAAGTTTCTTTTTAATACAAAATGTTTAGCTTTGGCTCACTAATTTTTATAATCTTATCTCAACCTCAAATAAAAAATTCAATTTAAATTCTTTAGAAAAAAAGAAGTTTAATTAGTGATTTGAATCCAATCCATTTACACTAATTAAGAAACAAAATTAGAAGAAGATTAGGTGCTTATTTATGAGACTAAAACAAAGATGGTGGTGATATTCAAAGATTTTAGACCTAGAGACAAATCCAATTGCAGGAAGCAACATATTGGTCCAATTGAAATTACCCTTTTGGCATAAAGGTTTAGGTAAAAAAAAGTTACATTTCAAATTTAACTCTAGTTTACTCAAAGTTAATATGAAAGCATTGCATAGCAAGTCAATTATGCATATAGCATGTGATTGTTACAGTCTGTCTTTTCCCAATAGGGGGCGTGTTTCAGGGATTTGGGTGGGGGACGTCCACCTCCATTGTTGAACTCCCAATTCTGGAAAGGCATAGTTTTGTACCAATTGTAAAAGGAATTTCTATTTATGCTAAAATTCAGGCTGCTTGACAGATATGAGATCAGAGGAGTGGTTTAAGACTCGCACCACAACACCACCCCCTTTTTGTCTTTCTTTCTCACATTTTCACAATAAAGGGTTGCTTTTTGGTATTGAATTACTCAGAATGCCATTGCTCCTACCCCATTATATTTATTTTGTAATTAGGGTTTAAATAACTATTGTAATTAGAGACTTCTATTGAACTGAGTGTAACTGGAACACCCCAATTACTTGCGGCTCCAATCAGCAAAGCTGAATTCAATATAAAACATTAAGGACGCCAAGTATAAATAGTAATAAACTCTAACAAAATGCAATAACATTCCTTGTTAAAATAAGTTCAAAATACATACAGATTCAACCTATTAAAAATGAAATATGCCTCTCTTTAGCGTCACGAAAGTTATCTATATGTTAATCTCCATGAAATGTTTTTCACATACAAAGAGAATATTAATCACTAAACTCATACTTCTCTTTAAAATAATTTCTAAAATTATTCATAACCCCTAATCTATAAATAAAAGGATAATGCGTTTATCGCATTTAAATCTACGTTCAATTAAAATTTTAATTGGGGAGCCCTTTGGTCCTTGGTAATTTGCTATGATGCAATTCACAAACTAAACTTATTTAGAAAATGAAATTTCATATAATTGCAATAAACATTTTCTTGTTTTTTTCATACAATTTTTAAAAAATTATGATTATGTGTAACAGCCCGATTTTGACCCTAATTAGAACGATAGTTTTGGGACCACGAATCCGACTCGGAAAAATATTTTGATATTATTTTCTATGTTTAACATGTGTGAATTAGTGTGTGTAAAATTTTCGTATTAAAATTTGATCGTTTTGGTGTTTAATTGTGAAAAATGGCTTAAAAGCATAAAAAGAAAATTTGGTGGTTAATTGTGTAAGTACTAAATTGATGATGGTTTTATAAATTAAAGTATTGGTAGGATAATTTAGCCATAATGGAGCTTAGTGGCCAGCCAATTTGCATGAAATAGTGAGTGGAAATTCTTTTATTATATTTTTTATGTTATAATAATATGATAATAATAAAACATACTAAGTGGATGAACATCTTTTCTTCTCATCCATTTTTCTCAATTGCCGAAACTAAAGAAGAAAATAAAGCTTTGAAAGCTTTGATTTAGAAGCTTGATTCGGGTATGTGCTTTGCTTGATTTTTGATAATTTTTATGTTTTTGAAATCGTTGCTTCGAGTATTACCTAACCCATGCTTGAATTTTTGATTTTGGTGAATATTTTGAGTTATGCCATTGATGAATATTTGTGTTTTGTGATGTTTGATGATAAATTATGAAAGATATGTTTTAGATTAATATATTTTGTATTGGAGTTTTTGATGATTTTGAATTATTAGGACTAAATTACAAAAATAATAAATTGAAGGGCTAAAAGGCAAAATAAATGAAATATATGGATTAGTATGAGCATAGGGAAGATTGGGCCTAACTATGATGTGGTGAGATTTTGTACAATTAGGACTAATTTGTAAAAGTATGAAATATCAGGGGTAAAAGTATGAAAAAAAAGTTTAATTAGTGATTTGAATCCAATCCATTTACACTAAGAAACAAAATTAGAGAAAGATTAGGTGCTTATATATGAGACTAAAACAAAGATGGTGGTAATATTCAAAGATTTTGGACCATATATACCTCACCCAACTTAGAGGCGTTTATGGGCCGGGCCGGGCTCAACTAAAAATTTAAGCCCATTCATCGGGCTTGGGCCGGGCCGAGACTAAAAAATGGGCCTAAAATTTGCCTAAGCCCGACCCGTATAAAAATGTTAAAACTCGGGCCCGGCCCGGCCGTTTTAAATTTTTATATTATTTTATATAATTTTTAAATATATATAATACATAAAAAATACTAAAAAAATCAAAATAAATATTTCCCAACAAATTGAAAATAAAATTTTAAAAAATATGTAGACTTAAATAACACTAAGATAAATGTAACTTAATAAGCAAATACATCTAAAATAATAATAAAATTAACAAATGCCTTTAAAATAATAACAAAATTAACAATAAAATAAGTTTTATACAATATTCAATCAATAACAACAAAATAGTAGCAACATAATAGTAATATGGTAGCAAAATAGAGAGAAAACAACAAGAAAATAACATTCAAAAATAAAAAAATATTAGATTTTTTTTGTCATTTAGTGAATTCGGGCAGGGTCGGGCTGAACCCTGGCCAAAAATACCTTACTTGTGGCCCGACCCATTTTTTTAAATGTGCCTTATTTTTTGTCCAAGCCCATTTTTCGGGTTTATATTTTTGCCCAAACCCTCCCAAATTTCAGTCAGGCTTTCGAGCCGGGCCGGGCCACCGGCACATGAACACCTCTAACCCAACTTAACCTAAAGACAAATCCAATTGCATGAAGCAACATATTGGTCCAATTGATTTATTTTATTATTTATACGGATCGATACCCAACATGAAATTTAAACATTAGTCATTCGTCTTTGAAAAGACATTAAAAAGATTTATCTGCTTCTTCCATTAGATAATTACCAATATTTCCTCCCTCTTAATTATATATATATATATATATATAATATAATATACTTATGATTATCATTAACTTCAGGTTGGTTTGCTTAGAAATTTTTTATTAATTTTAATAAAATTAATTTATGTTTAGGAAAATTCTCAAAATTTTTTAAAAATATTTTAAATATAAAAGATCTATTTTAATCATAAAAACAAAAAAAAAATTAACAGATTAAATGAAACAAAATTGGAATAGAGGAATCATAAATGTTTAATTTTTTTTAAAAATATCCAAACACCACAATTGAAATCTGTTTTTGATTTTCTTTTCTCAAAATTAATTGAAATGTACCAATATATTTACATTTCAACCTTCCAAAATTATCCGTATATTCTGACACCTCCTTTAATTACCGTAACGCCGTTTTCGTGTAATTTTTTTTTTATTGCAACTGTGGCTCTTCCGGTCAACTGGCTGGCCAGCTGCCATTGTTTTTTCTTGGTGTCTTTACTTAATAAATAACTATTTATTTATAAACGAAAATTACGTAATTTTATACAACAATTTTATTTTTGCGTAATTTTGTATATAAAATTTTGCTTTGATTTAAATCTCATAATTTATTAACATAATTATCAATATAATATTAATTTATGTTTATTTTTTGCATACACAGATAATTATACTTATTCCATATAAAACAAATGGATGTATTTATTTCATTAAATCTGTGTATAATTAAATCAAAATTTCATATGTATAAATGTACCAAAATAAAACTCATATATAATTTTAAGATTTGTCCCATCAATATTATTGATTGAACATTAAATTTCAAATTAAACAAAACCGAGAGATTAAATTTTAAAACTACGAAAAATATAGGGATTGATGGCAAAATTAAAGTTTAAAGTATAATGAGGACCCTTGTATTAAGAGTCAGATTGTATTTTACCTCCTTTACTACAAAAATTGACAAATTAATATCTATATGTTAGATCAAAGAGCAAATTGGTCTTTTTATTAAAAAACTGATCAATTTTTACGGTTAAGAACTGATCTTTATACTTTGGCATAAGATATATGTGTGCAACTGTTTAGTTATTATTAGAGGTGATCATGGGCCGGGTTCGGGCCTGACAGACAAAATTTTAGGCTTGAGCCCGGTCCGGCCTGAAATATGGGCCTAAAACTTTATCCAAGACCGGCGCGAAAAAAAATTGATAAACCCGAGCCCGGCTCGGCCCATATTAATTTTTTTTAGCTTTTTTCATTAAATAAAAAATTTAAAACAAATATTAAAACAAAAAAAAACAAATAAAAATATGTAAATTTTAAAAGTATTTTTGAGTAAAGATAAAATATATATTTAATATATAATTCAGCCCGGGCCAAAAAAGTTTTACCTGAGAAAACGGGCCTCGTTTTTTTGCCCAAACACATATTTTGGGCCTATATTTTTACGCGAACCCTCCCATTTTCCGGGTGAGCTGTCGGGTTGGGCCGGATAGCCCAACCCATGATCACCTCTAGTTATTATGTCAACCATGTTAATTTTTAATAGTAAAAAAATTAATTTACTATTTTTTAAATAAAAAATATAATATGAATATTAATACAAATATCTCCATATTACTTTTACCCAAAGAAACCATGCATTTAACGGCATCAGGTAAAGACAGGTACATGAGCTTTCAAAGCTGGAAAATGGACATTAACTAAATTGGGGGGTTCCCTACCAATTTCCTTTAAAGTAAAAGTTGGGTTGGATCTTGGAATTGAATGGTAAATTTAATAAGTTTATTGACATAGAAAAGTGAAAGAAGGTATAGTCTCTTTGAACAATTTCTAAAGTAAAGAAGGCTAATAATGAGAAATACTCTGTTTTCTATTTCAATGAATCTTGACTACTATGTGACTATTGTACATTTGCTTTTATAGAGTCAAAGACTGATAACAGCAATCCGTTTCATCTTACCTACTTGAACGAAACAGTTATAACAACTAAACTACTCTTGAGCTATAGTTGAGCTATACTCTATCAAAAAGATAAACCAGATTTCATTCCCACTCTTTGTTTCTCCTTGTTTTTGCTTAGAAAACAAAGGAAACCCCCGGAAGTGAAGCAGAGTCCATACCTATCTCCTTCGTCAACTTCATTGTTGTTGTAGTGAAAAAAAAGAAACAAAAAATGGGTAATGTTGCTTTTGTTTGGTTAGTGATCCAGTGAAAATGGGTTACCTTTTTTTTCCTGGAAAATGAGGGAAAGTGTGAGAAAATAAGTATAAAGTGGGAAAAAAAAAAGGAATACCCAGATTTTTCTTTTCCCGTTTCATACACTTTCTTTCTTGTTCTTTCTGGGACTAAAGCATTTGAAGAGGAAATGAGGAAGCATGGATGGCAGCTTCCTTCTCATCCACTTCAGGTAACTTCTTTTTTTATGTAAAAAATCGAGCTTTTTTTTTGGTTTTAATTCGGGGTATTCAGTAAAGTTTTCATTTTTGTTGTTTGTGAAGGTGGTGGCTGTTGCCGTGTTCTTGGCACTTGGATTTGCTTTCTATGTGTTCTTTGCTCCTTTTGTTGGGAAGAAAATGTTTCAATATATTGTGATGGGAATCTATACCCCTCTTATAAGCCATTTCAAACAAATTTCCTTTTTTTTTGGTACATAATTTAAGTAACATTTTTGAGATCTATGTTTTGTTTGTTTTTCTTTTGATTCATCTGTTTGGTGTTTTTCTCTTCCTGTCGTTTTTTTTTTCAATCAACATGTCACCTCAGTTGATAAAGCAAAATATGTTGCTTGTCTTTTAGCTACTGTTTCCTTTGACTCTGGACTAGAATTTCAAATTTTTGTACATCAAAAGATTGCTAATTTATCACTTGATGTGGTTGAAGATTGTACATTTAAACTTTGTTTAAGGATTAGGAGATGACAGTTCCTGGTATGCGGTTTAGTCTCGGGTTTGGCCTTTTAGGATAAAGTAGGTTTAAGTTATTTGTGTTGATTGAACAAGTTTAAGAACAATTGGACTTGAGTTTCAAAATGCAGTTGATTTAACACCGGAGAAGGTTCTTTGTTTTGCTACTAGAATCTCGGTTTTTTCGGGTTCTATTGATATCGGAATCTGTTAGGGGAAGTGTGTCTTTATTACATGGAAGTATTAGTAACAATGTTTTTCATTTTAGATTTGTTGTTGCTTTGGCCTATATATTTGGTGTGCGGCAGCAGATCCTGCAGATCCCGGGGCTTTTAAGTCTAAAAAGTATCTTAAAATACCTGAAAGCGGGAAGTATTCTGCACCAAAAGACTGTAAATTAGGTGGAGGTTCAGCTACAACCTTGCCTGATGATAATGACGCTTTGGTTGGAGGAAAAACTGCAGAAAAGGACACAGCAGCAACTGATGAAACCTTGAAAGACGGTGGTGTTGAACTTGAGGGAAACGATGGTTCAATGAAGCAGTCATCTTGTTTGCTATGGATTTTCTCTCCTTGTGCTGTTATTTGCAAATGCTGTGGCTTGAATGAAGAATCTTCCGAGCAACAGATGAGTGAAGATGGAATGTTCTATTGCAGTTTGTGTGAAGTTGAGGTACGGATCCCGTTGGTGCCTTTAAAGTTTGATTGTTTATTCTTCCCTTTAATGAGATGATTATTACATTATGATCTTACGACTTAGGAGGGGAAAAAGTAGCTCCACTGTCCATGCTTGTCTTGCATTCTTTTTATGCTATTGCCATTCGTTTAGTTGTCATAAGTACTTTATTCTTGGCAGGTTTTCAAATACAGTAAGCACTGCCGAGTCTGTGACAAATGTGTCAACCATTTCGATCATCACTGCAGGGTACTGCATGATCTTCATTCATTGAATACTTTATCTTGGTTCTTAATCAGAAACTCTACTAATACTTATTTTATTCCCTCGGTTTCTTTTCTGTAGTGGCTAAACAATTGTATAGGCAAAAGGAACTCCCGACAATTTTTCATTCTCATGGTGTCGGCTCTTCTATTGGTAAGCTCGGCCTCCATCTTCCTGTCGTCATATTACATCATGTAATACCTATAGAATTTAGAGTAAAACTCTGTTTTTTCTTATTGAAATACAATAAAACATATTACATCTTTATACAAAACTATATCTCTAATTTAGGAAACTTTAAAATAGGAAAGAAATTAATAGAGATATGATTCCTTAGAATAAGGGATTGTAAATATTCGCAGAATCCCTTAACTAAGGAAAGATAATCTTACGGAATCCCTTTACTAAAGCGATGATAATTCCTACAATACCACATGTTCATTTGCGATCCCAATTTCTTTTCTAGCCAACCTCTTCCTTACATCCATCTCCAACCCTGATCTACGAGAACAGTAACAATAGGCTTCTTGTTCCATGACTCAATTCGTACCTTACAATTAGCCTCTATTATCGTGTCCTTTTATCTTTCATTCTTTCTACCAAATGCCAAATTCACTTCACGAGATCACTGCCATGTTTGCACAATTCGAGTCAATCT
Organism: Gossypium sturtianum; assembly: GCA_025698515.1. Lineage (NCBI taxonomy): Eukaryota > Viridiplantae > Streptophyta > Magnoliopsida > Malvales > Malvaceae > Gossypium > Gossypium sturtianum. The sequence continues at coordinate 2,159,593 of CM046946.1, read as the reverse complement.
CAAGGCAAAATTGAGTTTTCCAAGTTTTATCTTTCAAATTGTTATAAGCTTGATTTTTTTCTCTTTCAAATTTAGTATATTAAATCTTTTCAAGTTCAAAGATTTTATCTTTCGAGATTCGGTCTCATTTTGCCACCATTGTATCTATATCCATATTATAATTACTATGTTAGTGCTATAAGAATATAATAAAATAGTAAAGCAAATATGACATAATATACTTTCCTAAATGCAGCTTTTCATCGAGTAACAAAGATCCCACAATAGCAACAAGCACAAGCCCCAATGGATTGAATATAGCTGCATACAATGGTCCCTTCAACCTAACACACATGATACCAAGAACATGAACAAAGCAGATCCCATAATTCCCTGCAACATAACCAAAAAAATAATGTCAACATGTTCAATTTCCCTCCAAAAGAAAAACCCAACATGTAGCCATTAACATACCACAAAAGCAACAGCTAAAAGCCTAACATTTCACCCAAGCTTCCATTGATTCCAATCCCTCACAGTACAAACTGCATACAAAGCTCCTTGTATTGATCCCATTAAACACATCAAAGCAGTGCTTGAATACAAGGGAACCCCACACTCATTTTAGCCTAACAAAGTTCAAAAGTTAAATACGAAAAAGACCATGTAAGTAGAGTGAAATTGATGGAATAGGAAAAGGAAAAGAACCCAAGTTTTACCTGACAGATCAACAACAAAGAGAAAGAAACGCAACTCAAAAGACCGAAAAAAGCACCGATAATGAAGTGACCAGTGCCATGATATGAAGGTCCAGGACCTTCTTGTTGATGATGATAATGCTTTAAAAGGTTTACATTTGTTGACCAGATGTTTATGTTTATACCTTTGTAAAATGTGAATACCATTGCTCCACCTATTCCTATTAATGTCCCACACACTTTGGCTTTCCCTGCATTTGTTCTTATTGTCAGTTTCTCCATCATGTTATCATAATTAACTTTGTTTCAATACATGTAAAAAATGGCAAAAATTTAGAGACAATTGGAATTGGGTTCCACGGTTATATTCGATTTTATTTCTGGGTTTTGTGATTCTATTGAGAGTTCGAGAACCACAAATTTCCTTAGTGGGTGAGGGTGTTCCTGCTGCCTGTCAACTCCTCGAGCTCTTAGTAGAGTCGTTGAATCCAGTAAAACTCTCAACAAAGTCAGAACAAAAACTAGTGATAAAATCCAACATAAACACCAGGAACCCAATACCACACCCATTGAAGTATCCAACGGACACAAAAAATCAAAACCAACCAAGGGTTAAGAAGTGTACTTGAAACAAACGGCCAAAATAAAAGTAAAGGCTGGAGCAAGATTGATCATAGTTGCAACAAATGTTGCAGATGTATGCACCAAGCTTTGCAGGTACAAGTTTTGAACCAATGATCCTCTGTAAAATACCTTTACAATTAGCTTAAAACTAACAGATTGTTGTATATATACATATATACACATATAAATTTAAGTTAAACATACTCAACTAATCCACAAAGAAAATCTTGAAGCAGTACTTTTCTATTAATTATCTTCAAGCTCTTCCTATAAAAAAACACAAATAAAAAAAAATAACTGAGAAAAGAACAACTGAAACCAAAAAAGATTAAGCTTTAACCTTTCAAAAATAAGAGCAAGCGGAACCATGATAACAGTGGCGAACATTAATCTATAAACCACAATAACCCTTAAACTCATCCCATCATTAGCAGCCAACTTATACATTACATTAATACCAGCAAATATGATCTGTACCAATACCATTAACAATGGCGGCTTTATACTATGAAAAATATTCTCAATTCCAACTATTTTATGTATAAAACCTCAATAATATGAATCCTTTGCTAAAGGAGAACCCAAAATTGAAAAATTAAAAATCCAGGAATGTGTATAACGATTTTTAATTTTTGAAAAATTAAAATCAAAATTGAATCCTGGGTTTTTAATTTTTCAATTTTGGGTTCTCCTTTAGCAAATGATTCATATTATTGAGGTTTTATACATAAAATGGTTGGAATTGCGAATATTTTTCGTAGTATAAAGCTACCATTGTTAATGGTATTGGTACAGATCATATTTGCTGGTATTAATGTAATGTATAAGTTGGCTGCTAATGATGGGATGAGTTTAAGGGTTATTGTGGTTTATAGATTAATGTTCGCCACTGTTATCATGGTTCCACTTGCTCTTATTTTTGAAAGGTTAAAGCTTAATCTTTTTTGGTTTCAGTTGTTCTTTTTTCAGTTGTTTTTTTTTATTGTGTTTTTTTTTACAGGAAGAGCTTGAAGAAAATTAATAGAAAAGTACTGCTTCAAGCGTTTCTTTGTGGATTATTTGGGTATGTTTAACTTAAAATTAATTGTGTATATATATGTTTTTATACAAAAATCTGTTTGTTTTAAGCTAATTGTAAATGTATTTTACAGAGGATCATTGGTTCAAAACTTGTACCTGCAAAGCTTGGTGCATGCATCTGCAACATTTGTTGCAACCATGATCAATCTTGCTCCAGCCTTTACTTTTATTTTAGCCGTTTGTTTCAAGTACACTTCTTAACCCTTGGTTGGTTTTGATTTTTTGTGTCCATTGGATACTTCAATGGGTGTGGTATTGAGTTCCTGGTGTTTATGTTGGATTTTATCACTAGTTTTTGTTCTGACTCTGTTGAGAGTTTTACTGGATTCAGCGACTCTACTAAGAGCTCGAGGAGTTGACAGGCAGCAGGAACACCCTCACCCACTAAGGAAATTTGTGGTTCTCGAACTCTCAATAGAATCACAAAACCCAGAAATAAAATCGAATATAAACGTGGAACCTAATTCCAATTGTCTCTAAATTTTTGCCATTTTTTACATGTATTGAAACAAAGTTAATTATGATAACATGATGGAGAAACTGGCAATAAGAACAAATGTAGGGAAAGCCAAAGTGTGTGGGACATTAATAGGAATAGGTGGAGCAATGGTATTCACATTTTACAAAGGTATAGACATAAACATCTGGTCAACAAATGTAAACCTTTTAAAGCATTATCATCATCAACAAGAAGGTCCTGGACCTTTATATCATGGCACTGGTCACTTCATTATCGGTGCTTTTTTTCGGTCTTTTAAGTTGCGTTTCTTTCTCTTTATGATTGATCTGTCAGGTAAAACTTGGGTTCTTTTCCTTTTCCTATTCCATCAATTTCACTCTACTTACATGGTCTTTTTTCGTATTTAACTTTTGAACTTTGTTAGGCTAAAATGAGTGTGGGGTTCCCTTACTTGTATTCAAGCACTGCTTTGATGTGTTTGATGGGATAAATACAAGGAGCTTTGTATGCAGTTTGTACCGTGAAGGATTGGAATCAATGGAAGCTTGGGTGGAATGTTAGGCTTTTAGCTGTTGCTTTTGTGGTATGTTAATGGCTACATGTTGGGTTTTTCTTTCGGGGGATATTGAACATGTTGACATTGTTTTTTGGTTATGTTGCAGGGAATTATGGGATCTGCTTTGTTCGTGTTCTTAGCATCATGGGCTGTTAGGTTGAAGGGACCATTGTATCCAGCCATATTCAATCCATTGGGGCTTGTGCTTGTTGCTATTGTGGGATCTTTGTTACTCGACGAAAAGCTGCATTTAGGAAGGTATATTATGTCATATTTCCCTTACTATTTTATTATATTCAAACTTAAAAATATGACAACAATGAAAAGCTTTGAATTTGTACACTGTTTGTACAATTTGAATTAAACTCAAACAACATATTTAAGACACTATTTTGAATTAAACCCAAAACAATTCAAACTCAAACAACATATTTAAGACACTGTTTTGAATTAAGGCTCCATTTGGTAACTTGTAAAAGCTTCTTGGTAAAAGCTTTTCAAGCTTTTCTGGTGTTTGGTAGGCTGTAAATGATTTTCCAAGGGAAAATATTTTACAAAACACGGGAAAATGAGAGTCTTTTTTTAGGAAAATGTCTTACCCTTTTGAATTCGGTAAGACATTTTCCAGAAAATGTCGCCTTCTTCTCCCCTTCCCCTTCCCCTTCCCCTTGGGTTGCAAATCAGTTTGGTCAAGGACCTTTTCCGATTCCTCCTTCATCCAGGTAAAGCTCCTTTTTCTTTCGTTCTTCTTCTTCTCTTCCAGGTAAAAGTCAATCGCATATTTCTCTTCACAGCATATTCTGTTTCGTTTCCTCTCTTTCTCAGGCAAATCTACCATGAATTCTTCGCTATCTCTTGCGATGATCGTTATTTGATTTCTAACATTTTTATTTTAATTAATTATGCAGTTTTTCATCAAATTGAGAGAAAGACCATGAATTCTTCTCTAGGTCTTGCGATGATCGTTCTTTGATTTCTAACATTTTTATTTTAATTAATTATGCTGTTTGTCATCAAATTGAGAGAAAGTGTAGTAGCCGATGAAGATATGAGAATGCTTCTCTCATTGCTTAAAATAGCTTGTCAGCATTATGGAAAACTTCGGTCTCCTTTCGGCTCTGACACTCTATTGAAGGTAAATATATCTATTGTAATTTTAACTTTCTTTTTTTTTATTAACAATGAGGTTTCACTCTTCTTAAAAGTTTTCATTTTCGCTTTAATTGTATCTTGTAAGGATGCTTGTCCTTTTTCTTTTCATTCAATCTAATGGTCTTAGGCTTTCTCGCTTACAACTCAAGAAATAACTATTCATTAGAGGTTTTTTCATATACAATGAAGTGAGACTGTTTTTGTTATTCTCTGCTTTCTTTTGTGTGTTATATTGTATTTCATTCTTATTGGCATGCACCCATTTATAGGAGACTGATACTCCAGAATCAGCAGTTGCTAAACTCTTTGCATCTGCAAAGAGGAAGGACGCATCTTATGGTGTTTTTAGCCACTGTTTGCAGCTATTGCCTTCTGAAGGACATGCTAGCATATGCCATCAACTATACTTCACTATTTTTATCATTACAGACTGCTTTTTCTTATTTTCTCAGTTATTTTTAATATATGTTATAGGCAACCGCAATTGAGGTGCAGAATCTTCTGGTTTCTGGTAGAAAGAAATAGGCTCTACAGCGTGCACAAGAGGGTCAGTTGTGGGGACCTGCACTTGTTCTCGCGTCGCAACTTGGTGAACAGGTTTTTTTTTTGTTCATTAAATTTTCTGTGACATATTCTTATTTTCATGTTGAGGAAGGTTTGACTGAAGCTGCAATCTCTCTTTTTTACCATTGGTTCTTGGCGGTTACTTTGGGTCATTGTAGTTCTACATTGTTACTTTTGTTTCATCTAAAATTTCATTTTACCACATGTTTTTTCTCATGTGACGTCCGTATGTTTGAAGTCAAATTAATAGGACTACTTTTGCTGTAACCTGTAAGAAGCTGAATTCCCTTGCTTCTCCTTTTTTATGGGCAAGTAAGAACTAATTTAATGCTTGATGATTGGGAAGAGAATTTGGCCGTAATAACTGCAAATAGAACCAAAGATGATGAGCTTGTAATAATCCATCTTGGAGATTGCCTGTGGAAGGAAAGGAATGAGGTACATTATTGTCCATTCTAGCCTCATTTTCTCACTTTTGGATAGCACACTTACATATATTTTTTATCCTTAATGTTTATAAAATGCCTCTTACTCGAGAGTTCTAATCCAGATAACGGCAGCACACGTCTGTTATTTAGTTGCGGAAGCAAACTTTGGACAAGAAAAAGAGCAAACTTGTTGGCATTGTAGACGATGATCACCAAACTGATAATAGATTTAAAGATATTCGCATTGAAAGGACAGATGAATTTGGTCGAATTGTAAGTACTTCAATCTGGTCTATTGCTTTCTTAAGTCTTTGTCGATTGTTTATATATTTATAAAAATGAATGTGTTATATTTGCATTTGGACTTACAAATTACAACATTCCTATCTTCTCCAGGTGAATCCTAAGGAAGCCTTTCCGATGCTTTCTCATAAATTTCATGGCAAGGGGCCTGGCAAAATGAAGCAAGAAAAGCGAATGAAGCAATATCAGGAAGAGTTGAAGCTGAGGCAAATGAAAAATTCAAATACACCTTCACTTTCAATGGAGAGGATGAGGGAAGCTCAAGCTCAGCTGAAAACACCCTACTTTGTCCTTAGTGGTCACGTCAAACCAGGGTATGTTCTCTGCTTGCTGGGTTTTAAACATTTTAGTTCTAGAACTGAAAGAAATCCACATATCATATTAACTGCCTGGAACTAGGATTTGTTATCTAGCTGCTGCTTCCTTTTTCTCTGTTATTGTTTTTTTTTTCTGAATGGATATTTTATGAACTTGGAAATCAACTTGATCTGCTCTGTTGGTAATAATTCTTGTGATTATTAGGTCTGATGTGCAGTTGCAGGGACTTGGCCTTGTGCAAAATGAAGCTTGGTTTACCATTTTATGCTCTGTGATATGTGTTGCCATTGCATATAATTTTGATCATCAATTAATTTGATTGCTTGTTTATTACATTTTCAGTTGGGTTGCAATTGTACCTCATTTCTTTCATGTGATTAATTTCCAGGCAAACCAGTGATCCTGCAAGTGGCTTTTCTACTGCAAGTGGCTTTTCTACTGTTGAGAAGGATTTTCCGGAAGGCTTGACGCCTATGCTTGGTGATAGAAAGGCAAATTAATTCTTACCTTATACATTTACTGAAAGCCAATCATGTTTCATTGCCATAGAATTTTTTCATTGGAATTCAAGTGAAGGTCTAGTTCTTTTTATTTATTGGATACTTCTAGTGATTATGATGCTAATCTATTCAATCATCATTAATGGGAATGATACCAGAATTCAGTATTTTAGTTTAATTTCATATTCCAATTCAATAGGTTGAGCATTTCTTGGGAATCAAGCGCAAGGCTGAGGCAGGGAATTCAGGCACACCAAAGAAGCCTAAAACTTGATTGTAAGATGTTGTATGGTTTGGGTATGATGAAAGATGTAGATGGGAGATGGCTGCATCCTGGTGGTCAAGGTATATGTAGCCAACTGTTGAACACAAATCCAAGTCTTATAACTACTTACCTTGCTATAATTTTACAATTTTTAGTCTGGATCGAGATCAAATACAACATAGTCAGGTCGGACATCAACTGCAACCTCTTCAGTGAAGTTGAAATCACCAAATAGGAAACGCCAAACTGGTGGAGATCCTATAAGCACACAAGAATCAGTTGCAAATTAGAAGCAAACGAAGAGCTTTGGTATTTTGTTAGTTTGATATTGGATATTGGATTTGGTTGGTATTAGTACAGAGTTTGTACCGGTATAGCCACTATTTTGTTTTTGGTAAAGGCAATATTTTGGTGTTGGTTGATATTGCTATAGGCACTTTGTTATTGTTGGGTTCTTTTTGTTTGTGTAAATGCTGGATGGGTTGATAAAGGCCTACAATATTTCCACTCAATAAAGGACATATAAGGATTAATCCATACTACTGATCTTTGTACTTGTATAATTGACTTATTAGCTCTATGTGAAAATATATGAATTAACCCATACTACTGATGATTACTATTGTATAATTGACATATTAGCTCGATTTTATTGCTTTGGTTGTTTTCAATTTATGAAAGTTAATATTTTAGCATAATAATTGAGTATTATTACTGTAACACCCCTTACCTGAGACCGTTGCCGGAGTCGAGCACGAGGCATTACTAGACTTAACTTACTAGTTCGGGGCATAAAAATTAAAACTGTCCATCTGCGTCATTTTTACTAAATTAATTATAACTTGAGTTACCTAGATCTGTAAATTTTCCTTGAAACTAGACTCATATATATTTTTACTATAATTTTTCCAGAATTTTTGGTGTGGCCAATTAGTACAGTTTATTAGTTAAAGTCTCCCCTATTACACAGTTTGACAGTTCTGACATCTCTTCACTAAAAATCAATTATCTCATAATATACAATTCTTTCTCCTACACCGTTTTTTTATATAAGAATAGACTCAATAAGCTTTAATTCTATATCTCATGCACAACCTAATTCCATTTCTACTATTTTTGGTGATTTTTCAAAATCACGTCACTGCTGCTGTCCAACTATTCCCCTGCATATATTTACATAATTTCTTTAAAATAACTATCAACTAGGCATTTCATAACATCCAAAACATGTTCTTAATTAACCATTTTAATGGCTAATCATTACCAAGCATTTACAAGCCAATATAAAGCCATATCATAAGGTCATACACACAAAATGACTAAGTCCCTATACATGCCACAACTTAAAACGTTCGAGCCACAAAATACCAATATAATTCTTTTGATAGTGTGTAACAATCTCTGACGTCCTTTCGATCCCCGAGTTGGCTTGTAATACTATAAAAAAAATAAAGAATGGAAGTAAGCATAAAGCTTAGTAAGTTTACATGTAAATAGATAACAACATTCTTAATGAATTATCTTATTCTTTTCTTATCAAGATCACTTAAGCTTTTAACTCAATATACTTAAACTTGTATTCTTACCTGTACCTTTTAATATGAATTTATCTTACCTTACCTTTTTAGCTTGAACTTGTCTTGCCTTTACTTTGGTATACTCTTTGAATTTTCCTGTTGAACCACTTGGAATACTAAGGATATGCGGGTACCTTTCCTTATGAAACTTAACCATTGCCATGTCTTGTCATGGTCTTACGTGGTATCCTTGCCTTATGAACTCACCAATGCCATGCCTTGGCATGGTCTTACATGGGACCTTTGCCTTATAGTAACTTATCAATGCCATGTCTTGACATGGTCTTACATGATTTCCTTAAAACCTAATGTCATGACATTTGTATCCTACACATTCCTAAGGTTCAACCGGAACTTTCTGATATAGCTTTTTCGTCAATTCATGCTTGAGTCTTTAAATAATAAATTTACAGAATAAATATGTAAATGTTGGAATTTAATAATATTAAATGTAAAATAATAGAATATTGCATTTATCTACCGTAAACTTACCTCGAAACAAAATACGATCAACTATATCGATTTAGTCCACTATCTTTTTCTTTCCCCGGTCTAACTCCGGATTTTGTTCTTCTTGATCTATAATAGCAAATTTAGCTTATTTAATACTCACATTTATCAAAACAGTCCTTAACTCTAATTTTGGAAAAATTACAATTTTGCCCCTAAACTTTTACATATTTACACATTTACCCCAAAGCTCAGAAATTAAACTTCAGCCCTTATTCTTATGTTTTATAACATGCTGAACATTTTTCCCTTCTATAGCAACTTCAAATTCTTACTATAACACATACTTATGAACAATAACAACTTTTACCAATTAGTCCAAACTACTTAAATTCATCAAAAATTCAAAGACAAAATGTAACAACCCAAATTTGGGTCTAGTCGGAACAGTAGTTTCGAGACCACAAATTCGACGAGTAAAATTCTATTTTTATTATATTTTTATGGTCTACAATTTTACGGAAAGATTTCGTAAAAATTTAGTTCAAAAATTTAAACGTTTGAGCACTCAATTTAGTCAAAAGGACTAAATTGTAAAAGTGCAAAAGTTTAGTTCTATATATTAGAGGTGCCAAATTACAATGAGTTTTAAATTGGAAGCCCTTAAAAGGTAATTAGACCATTGAATAACTTGATGGACAAAAATGGGCATGAATAGGACAAAATTGAAAGAAAAGTCTTAAGGGCATTTGTCATTTGGGTGTTTTAAGGCATAAAAGACAAAATTGAAACCCAAAAATCTGCTCATTCTCTTCTCCATGCTGCCGAATTTCTCAAGAAGCCATGGATAGGGTTTCAAGCTTTTTCAAAGCTCAATAGTAAGTGTTTTTGAGCCCCGTTTTTAATGTTTTTCGTATTTTTGAAATCCCGGTAACTTAGTCTAGCTATTTCTACCATTAATTTGATCTAGAGTTTAATTTTAAAAATTGACCCATGTTGAATAATTGTGAATTTTGATGAATTATGGTAGATTATGCATGTCTATGATTAGAGAAAAGAGTTTTATTAGATGATTTTCGATGAAATCGTATAAAAGGGTTAAATTGTAAAAGTTATAAATTGGTCATAAGTGTGTGAATTAGTGAGAATTTGATGTTGCCATAGAAGAGAAAATGATCAGCATATTACAAAACATAAGAATAAGGGCTGAAGTTTAATTTTCTAGTATTGGGTCAAAAGTGTAAATATGTAAAAGTTTAGGGGCAAAATTGTAATTTTGCAAAAGTTGAGTTAAGGACTGTTTTGAATAGTTAATTAATTAAATAAGTGAAATGTGATGTTTTAGACCCGGAAAACGAGATTTGGACCTAGAACGGGAGAAAAATTGAAAATCGGAAAGTTGATAAAATGGCCATTTTGGTATCGAGGTAAGTTCATATGGTTGAATTTATATGTTTATTTGTGAAGGATTGAATGATATAATGTGCTGTTAAATATGAATTTGCTGTAGAATTATGAAAATTATGATAAAATGAAAGAATAAAGGCGGTAATTCAAATTAGGAAAAATGCAGAATTGAGTACGTTCGTATCGTGATATGTGATGAATTGACGGATAAGACCATGGTTAATCCATGGCAAAGTGTGAAACGTAGGTATGGTATTTCCCATATCGAGTTGTGAAATGTAGGTATGGTATCATCCATACTGAGCTGTGAAACGTAGGTATGGTATCATCCATACTGAGTTGTGAAATGTAGGTATGGTATTAACCATACTGAGCTAAGAAATGTAGGTATGGTATTTCCCATACCGAGTTGTGAAATGTAGGTATGGTATCATCCATACTGAGCTGTGAAACGTAGGTATGGTATTAACCATACTGAGTTAAGAAACGTAGGTATGGCATTTCCCATACCGAGTTGTGAAATGTAGATATGGTATTTCCCATACCGAGTTGTGAAATGTAGGTATGGTATCATCCATACCGAAATTTGAAACGTGGTATGGTATTAACCATACCGAGTTAAGAAACGTGGGTATGGCATTTCCCATACCGAGTTGTGAAATGTAGGTATGGTATTTCAATGAGGAAAACCATATTGAGTTGTGAAATGTGGCACTGAGCAACGACGTACTCAAATTCGTAAGACGTTTCCTAATTTGATAATAAGTAATACAAGAGGAGTGAACCTATTGAAAGAGATTGAGTAGTTGTTAATGTTGATCTCAACTATGTGAAGTATTATAACGATGGTTGTGAATGGCGAGAGAACTATAGTAAATGCTTTGTTATTGTTTGGATATACCACGGTAACACAAGTTGATTTATTTACGTGGCACTAATTGGATATGCCACGATTACATGTTGATTTGAAAACATAGTGCTAAGTGGATATACCACGAATGTATATTTAATTCAGCAAGGTGGAGCAATATGCCAAAACCACCTATTCTTTGTTACATTCCGAAGCGTTCATTGAGAGATATGAATTTATTAAGTGAAATCTGATGTGAAAATGTGGAAATTTTATTGAAAAAGATGAAATTTGAGATAAAACAGTTTAATCAGTAGTAGATGGGTGACTTTGAAAAATCACCAAAAATAGTGGAAATTTAATTAGAAATTGGATAAGATATTTATTTAAAGATTATTGAGTCTATTTTCATATAAAATAAGCAGAGAAAACAAAGGATTTTTATATTTTTAGATATTTAAATTCTTGTGAGATTAGTTCAGAATGATTACGTGATCCCCTATTCTACCTTGGAAAAATCATTAAAAATTTTACAAAAATAATTATGGAATATAAGTTATATGCCTGAAATCCTTAATGAGTCTAGTTTTAAATGAAATAAATTATAACATCATTTGAATTCTGTACAAGGAGAAAATTGATTCTTAGTGAAAAGTGGTCAGAATAGTCAAATAGTGAAACAGGGGAAAGTTTAATGAATAAACTGTACTAATTAGCTAAGCCAAAAATTCTGGAAATTTTATGGTATGAAGATATGTGAGTCTAGTTTCAGGTAAAATTAGCGGTTTGAAATTCGGAGTTTTTTAGCTCGAGATATAAATAATTTAGTGACTATGACTCAAGTAGACAGCTTAAGATGAACATGAGTAAATGGTGGAACTATGTGTAATTATGATTGCATTACCTTGAGAACTTGTTGTGAGGATTTGTCATGTTGAGGATTTGATAAGGCTACAAATAAGTTGGAAAGTAAGAACTTAGCATTATTTATGCAAGTTATGACAGCTTAGTAGTAAGCTAAATTCATTGCTAATGCTTATTATTTTTACATGTGAACTTACTAAGCTTTATAAGCTTACCCCCTTTTCTTTTCCATGTTACAGAGTCCTACTAAATAAGCTCGGGTTAGAGGAGATCGCTTCACACTATCAAGCTATCTATAGGTATCTTTAATTATAAATGATTTAAGTTATGGCATGTATAGGGGCTTGACTAAGTCATTTTGTATATGTGTTAATTAATTTGACCAAATGTATTGTTAAGTCTAGTAATGCCTCGTACTCGGTTTCGACATAGGATACGGGTAAGGGGTGTTACACAAAACTTGTTAATCTAACACATATCTTTTATTTTCTACCATCAAACAACAAAAATCACAAGTTCTCATTAATGGCATAACTCAAAATATTCATCAAAATTCAAAATTCAAACATGGGTTTTGTAGCACTCGAAGCAACGATCTTAAAAACGTAAAAATTATAAAAAAAACCAACAAAACACTTACCTTAATTTAGCTTAGACATGGCCGAACCCTTGTTTGCTCACTTCTTTCTTTTTCTTTCTTACATTCGGCCATTAAAGATGAAAGAATGAGTAATCTTTCTCTTTCCCATTATGTCTTATTATTATAAGCTTAATATAATGTATAATTAATAATAATAACATTTATAATATATAATTTCATATAATATAGTCACTGAAGCATAATCATGCCGTCCACTATAGTTAAAGTTGGGAAAATTACAACTTTAATGCTTCTATTTAAAAAGACATCAACAATTTAGCCATTACACATTAAACTATCAAATTTTCAATTCACACGATTAAGCCCTTTTTAATAATTCAACACCCAAACAATAAAATTAAATCACGAAAATTTCACACATAATAATTCACACATAATTAACACGGAAAATAATATTTAAATATTTTTCTGACTTCAAATTTGTGGTCTCGCAACCACTATTCCGTTTAGGCTCTATTTTGTGATGTTACATTTCTCCCCCCTTTAGGGATTTTCGTCCCCGAAAATCTTATCTGTAAAGAGATTTGGGTACTATAGTCTCTTCGGGCTCCCATTTCTACTCGGGAACTAATACAGGCTGCAATAAACCTGAAGGTATTTGATGTTCAGCCTTTACCTACTGGCAGATCAAGCATCTAGAAACAAACTCTGATATATCTCTTTTCATTCCTGTCCACCAATACATTTTCTTCAAATTATTATACATCTTTGTACTACCTGGGTGAATAGACAAAGAACTGCTATGTGCTTCCTGTAAGATTTTTCTAATAAGCTCATCATTCTTTGGTACACATATTTTGTCTCTGAACAACAAACAATCGTCAGAACCGATTTGAAAATCAGACTCTACACCTGACTCGCACTGAACTCTTTGGCTTGCAACTCACTGTCATCTTTTTGAGCTTCACAAATTTCTTCAAGAAACGTCAGCTTAGCTCTCAACTCAGCTAAAATAGAACCATCATCTGATAATGCCAAACTAGTGTGCAAAGTTCTCAATGCAAATAACGATTTTCTACTCAAAGCATCGGCAACAACATTTGCCATACCCGGGTGATAATCGATCACTAGCTCATAATCTTTAATCAACTCTAGCCATCTTCTTTGCCTCAAGTTCAGATCTTTCTGAGTCATCAAGTACTTCAAACTTTTGTGATCAGTGAATATTCGACATTTCTCACCATATAAGTGATGTCTCCAGATTTTCAATGCAAATATAATAGCAGCTAGCTCTAAATCATGTGTCGGATAGTTTTTCTCATGTGGATTTAACTGTCTAGAGGCGTAAGCAATTATCCTTCCTTCCTGCATAAGTACACAGCCTAATCCATTCAAGGATGCATCACTGTAAATCACAAACTCTTTACCCAATTCTGGTTGTACTAAAACAGGAGCTTTAGTCAACAATACTTTTAACTTGTCGAAACTCTGTTGACACTTCTTAGTCCATTCAAACTTGACTGTTTTCTGTAACAATCTTGTCAATGGAGTAGCTATCTCAAAAAATCCCTCTACAAATCGTCTATAATAACTGACAAGACCAAGAAAACTTCTGACCTCTGATATATTTCTGGGAGGCTTCCAATCAACAATTTCTGAAATCTTACTCGGATCAACTCTAATACCTTCACCTGAGACAATATGTCCAAGAAAACAAACTTCCCGTAACTAGAACTCACTTTTGTTAAACTTGGCATAAAACTGATTATCTCTCAAAATTTGTAAAACTGTTCTCAAATGCTCTGCATGCTCAGTCTCATCATGAGAATAAATCAAGATGTCATCAATGAACACGACTACAAACTTGTCCAAATAAGGTCTAAAAATTCGGTTCATTAAATCCATGAAAATAGCAGGAGCATTAGTTAAGCCAAATGGCATCACAAGAAACTCATAGTGACCATACCTAGTTCGGAAAGCAGTCTTTGGAACATCTGACTCTTTAACTCGCAAATGATAGTATCCGGATCTCAAATCTATCTTAGAGAACACAGTGGCTCCCTTCAATTGATCAAACAAATCATCTATTCTAGGTAATGGATATTTGTTCTTGATGATTACTTTGTTAAGTTGCCGATAGTCTATGCACAATCTCATGGAACCATCCTTCTTTTTCACAAATAACACTGGCGCGCCCCATGGTGAATAACTAGGTCTTACAAAGCCTTTATCGCTTAATTCTCAGAATCGAGCTTTCAATTCTTTCAATTCTATTGAAGCCATTTTATAAGGAGCAATAGAAATAGGTGTGGTACCTGGAATCAATTCAATACCAAACTCAACTTCTCTGATAGGAGGCAAACCTGGTAGTTCTTTGGGAAACACATCAGGAAACTCATTTACCACTGGCACTGATTCAATTTTCAACTCTGGGTCTTTAGTATTCAACACAAAAGCAAGATAAGTTTCACATCCTTTCCTTAAACATTTCTGAGCAGACATAACAGAAATCATGGAAATTGAACTATCTGACTCATCTGAATTAACCCGAAGGAACTCACCATTTTCACATTTCAACTCAATGAATCTTTTTCCACAATTCACTATCACATCATGTGCAGTTAACCAATCCATACCAAGAATCACATCAAACTCATCAAATGGCAATAGTATGAGATCAGCCGGAAAACAGTAACCTCTAATCATCAAAGGGCATTTTTTTACATACTTTGTTTACTAACACATTCTGACCTAATGGGTTCGATACTTTAACCACAAATTTCGTAAACTCTATGGGCATATTCATACTAGGCATTAATTTCATGCAAACATAGGAATGGGTTGAACCCAGATCAATCAAAGCAATAACATTAACATCATGAAGAGAAAATGTACCCGTAATTACGTCGGGGGAAGATGCCTCTTCACGAGCACGGGTAGCATAAGTCCTTGTAGGTGCTCTAACATCTTATCTTGTTGCTGTATCTCTAAATGTACCTCTACCTGCCCCTACTCCCGAATTTCTCTGAGATCTGCCTCTAACCGGGGCATTACCTGATCTTGCACTCGGTATTACTTCTTTTTTAACTATCTCGGGACACTCCCGAATGAAATGATCCGGTGCACCACATCGGAAACAACCAGTCTCAGTTGCTCGACATTGACCTGGATGACTTCGACCACATTGAGGACACTCGGGCCTATCAGGCTGAATACTGCCAACACTCGCAATCGAAGTGGTTTGAGCTTTTGAATCCATAAATCTTCCACCTCTGTTTCGGCTAGAACACCCGGCTGAAAAATTAGATCTCGTAGAAAACTCTCTAGGCCTCTTAGATGTAGACTGAAATGACTTAGTCATCTGTCTTTTCTTCGTGTCTTGCATATCAATTTCAGCTTTACCTTTTCTTTTTAATAACTCCTCTGCCTTACAGGCTCGTTCAACTAAAACAACAAACTCTTTTATCTCTAAAACACCAACTGACAGTCGTATATCATCATTGAGCCTATCCTCAAATCTTTTGCACATGATAGCCTCTGTAGACACACACTCTCGAGCATAATTGCTGAGTCGGACAAATTCACGTTCATAGTCGATCACAGTCATCTTACCCTGTTTTAACTCAAGGAACTCTTTTCTTTTCTGGCCAATAAACCTCTGACTGATGTACTTCTTACGAAACTCCTCCTGAAAAAAATCCCAGGTAACTTTTTCTTTTGGAACTACTGATACAAATGTCTTCCACCACTGGTAGGCCGAATCTCTAAGAAGTGACACCATACATTTAATACATTCTTCCGGTGTGTAGGATAACTCATCAAAGACTCTGATAGTGTTCTCGAGCCAAAATTCAGCTTTCTCTGCATCATCATCTTTGGTAGCCCGAAACTCTTCAGCCCCTTGTTTTCTGATCTTGTCAACTGGTGGTTTCTCTCTTCTAACTGTATTTATAACTGGGGAAGCTACATGGGTGGTCTGTGGATCATGAGGGGGTGGAGGTCTAACAGCTAGGTTCGTACGAACGAACTCAGCAAACCAATCATTCATAGCTTGGAAGAAGGCTTCTTGAGCCCCTCCTCCCTGACTAACTGTAACGGGCCTTTCACGACTATCTGGTGGCACCGTCCCTTCAGTGGGAGCGGGCACATTACTCTCTACATCATCTGCACCATCTCGTTTGGGATCCATAACTATAAAAGAAAAAAATTTCTAAAATTGTCAGGAGTCGTCACACTATCAAAATATAATATGGCATGTATAGTTAGACTCTTACTCATACTGAATATTCCGAGAACCGACTAAATTAATTATAAATTGAGTTACGAAACTTGAAATCTAGATCCGTAAATTTTCCTTGAAACTAGACTCATATATATTTTTACTGTAATATTTCCAGAATTTTTGGTGTGGCCAATTAGTATAGTTTATTAGTTAAAGTCTCCCCTATTACACAGTTTGACAGTTCTGATCTCTCTTCACTAAAAATAAATTATCTCATAATATAGAACTCTTTCTCCTACACCGTTTTTTTTATATAAAAATAGACTCAATAAGTTTTAATTCTATATCTCATTCACAACCTAATTCCATTTCTACTATTTTTGGTGATTTTTCAAAATTACATCACTGCTGCTTTCCAACTATTCCCCGGCATATAATTACATAATTTCTTTAAAATAACTATCAACTAGGCATTTCATAACATCCAAAACATGTTCTTAATTAACCATTTTAATGGCTAATCATTACCAAGCATTTACAAGCCAATATTAAGCCATATCATAAGGTCATACACACAAAATGGCTAAGTCCCTATACATGCCATAACTTAAAACGTTCGAGTCACAAAATATCAATATAATTCTTTTGATAGTGTGTAACGATCTCTGACGTCCTTTCGATCCCCGAGTTGGCTTGTAATACTATAAAAAAAATAAAGAATGGAAGTAAGCATAAAGCTTAGTAAGTTTACATGTAAATAGATAACAACATTCTTAATGAATTATCTTATTCTTTTCTTATCAAGATCACTTAAGCTTTTAACTCAATATACTTAAACTTGTATTCCTACCTGTACCTTTTAACATGAATTTATCTTACCTTACCTTTTTAGCTTGAACTTGTCTTGCCTTTACTTTGGTATACTCTTTGAATTTTCCTGTTGAACCACTTGGAATACTAAGGATATGCGGGTACCTTTCCTTATGAAACTTAACCATTGCCATGTCTTGACATGGTCTTACGTGGTATCCTTGCCTTATGAACTCACCAATGCCATGCCTTGGCATGGTCTTACATGGGACCTTTGCCTTATAGTAACTTATCAATGCCATGTCTTGACATGGTCTTACATGATTTCCTTAAACCCTAATATCATGACATTTGTATCCTACACATTCCTAAGGTTCAACCGGAACTTTCTGAGATAGTTTTTTCGTCAATTCATGCTTGAGTCTTTAAATGATAAATTTACAGAATAAATATGTAAATGCTGGAATTTAATAATATTAAATGTAAAATAATAGAATATTGCATTTATTTACCGCAAACTTTCAAAATAAAATACGATCAACTATATCGATTTAGTCCACTATCTTTTTCTTTCCCCGGTTTAACTCCGGATTTTGTTCTTCTTGATCTATAATAGCAAATTTAGCTTATTTAATACTCACATTTATCAAAACAGTCCTTAAATCTAATTTTGGTAAAATTACAATTTTACCCCTAAACTTTTACATATTTACACATTTACCCCAAAGCTCAGAAATTAAACTTCAGCCCTTATTCTTATGTTTTATAACATGCTGAACATTTTTCCCTTCTATAGCAACTTCAAATTCTTACTATAACACATACTTATGAATAATAACAATTTTTACCAATTAGTCCAAACTACTTAAATTCATCAAAAATTCAAAGACAAAACTTGTTAATCTAACACATATCTTTTATTTTCTACCATCAAACAACAAAAATCACAAGTTCTCATCAATGGCATAACTCAAAATATTCATCAAATTCAAAATTCAAACATGGATTTTGTAGCACTCGAAGCAACGATATCAAAAACGTAAAAATTATAAAAAAAACCAACAAAACACTTACCTTAATTTAGCTTAGACATGGTCGAACCCTTGTTTGCTCACTTCTTTCTTTTTCTTTCTTACATTCGGCCATTAAAGATGAAAGAATGAGTAATCTTTCTCTTTCCCATTATGTCTTATTATTATAAGCTTAATATAATGTATAATTAATAATAATAACATTTATAATATATAATTTCATATAATATAGTCACTGAAGCATAATCATGCCGTCCACTAGAGTTAAAGTTGGGCAAATTACAACTTTAATGCTTCTATTTAAAAAGACATCAACAATTTAGCCAATACACATTAAACTATCAAATTTTCAATTCACACAATTAAGCCCTTTTTAATAATTCAACACCCAAACAATAAAATTAAATCACGAAAATTTCACACATAATAATTCACACATAATTAACACGGAAAATAATATTTAAATATTTTTCTGACTTCGAATTTGTGGTCTCGCAACCACTATTCCGTTTAGGCCCTATTTCGGGATGTTATAATTACTTATTTAATTGTATTTATTTATTTATAAATAAATTATTACAATATATGTAAAAACAATTTAAAATATAAAAAATTATTAATATGTATATAAATTTATTAATATATGTAAAAACAACTTTTTCGAAAAATATTTTCAGGAAATCTGTCAAACAACAGAAAATATTTTACACAGAGTCATCCAAATATCAGAAAATATTTTTAGTAAATCATTTTCAAGAAAAATAAATCATTTTTCAGAAATCATTTTCCGTAAAACATTTTATTGGCAAACAAACGGACCCTAAACCCAAAACAATTCAAACTCAAACAACATTTTTAAGACACTGTTTTGAAAGCTCATCTATGGTGATTTAAAACCCTTTCATTGGATAATTCTACTCATAAAAACAACATATAAATTGCTAGCTATATATTGCTGCTACATAGCTATAATAATATATAATAAATGATCTAATATCAGGTGTACAAACTGGCCTTTGAATTAAAGGTAATAAATCACCATAGATGAGCTTTCGAAACAGTGTCTTGTGCAACAAATATATCTGGCAGTAATCTGTAAGTTGCTGCTAATGGCCAAATTTCTTTTTTTTTTTTTTTCTAGTTTTGAGGGGAAAAAAAGACAAAATTTTAAGCTAAAATTATTACAGGTGGAATTTCAGTTCCTTCATGCTCTTGTTCTTCATCAGTTTCTTTATTTTCACTTTGTTTATCTTCTTCTATTTCATTTGATTCTTCATCAACTGTTGGCACTGGTACTAACTGTGTTTTTTGCTTCATCTCTTTGGCCTTGCCCCATAGCACCACATATACTCCACATACTATCATTAATCCCCCTATGATACTGTTGATTTTCCAGGAAAAAAGAGAGAGAATTAGAAACTAAAACACCATTTGCAGCTAAGTTATTCGAGTTGGATATGAGTGTTGTGTAGGTATAAAGATAGCAATTTGATTCGGGTTTAGATCATGTAATTTTGGGATTTAGTTGTTTTAAATTTGGGTGTTTTCTAGTTTGAATGTTTTTATAGTTGAGAGTATGAGTGTTAGTGTTGGGTAAGTATAAAGGTAGAATTTGATTCGGGTTTAGATCATTTAATCTCGGATTTTAATTGTTTTAAGTTTGAGTATTTTCGAGTTTGAGTTTTTTGTAGTTCAAAGTTTGAGTCCAGGTATTGCGTGTAAAGATAACAACTTGATTCAAGTTTAGATCATGTAATTTTGGGTTTTAGTTGTTTTATGATTTTGGAGGTTTTCAAGTTTGAGTTTTTTTAAGTTCAAAGTTTGGGTGTAACTGTTAGCTAAACTTAATTCGGGTTTAGATCATGTAATTTTGGGATCTAATTATTTAGGGTCGATTGTTTTCAGATTTAAGTTTTTTTGATGGTTCAGTTCTTTTTGTAGTTCAAAGTTTGAGTCCGAGTGTTGTGTGTAAAGATGACAACTTAATTCAAGTTTAGATCATGTAATTTTGGGTTTTAATTGTTTTATGATTTTGGAGGTTTTAGAGTTCCAGTTTTTTTAAGTTCAAAATTAGGTGTAGTTGTTATGTAAACTTAATTAGGATTTAGATCATGTAATTTTGGGATCTAATTGTTTAGGTTCGGGTGTTTTCATATTTAAGTTTTTTTGATGGTTCAGTTCTTTTCAAGTTCAAATTGTCTTGAGTTTAGCTGGAGTTTAAATCAATCTTAAGATATATCTAAATTCAATATTTTTTTAGTTTAAATTTTCAGGTTTGAATTTCTTTGAATTCAACTCGGATTTGAGTCAATTTCAGGGTTTTTTTTTTATTTTGAGTTTTTAAGTTTAGGATTTTCTATCTGGGTTTTAAGTTCTAATCGATATGTTCAATAATACCTTCAAATTTTTTAAGTCATATTTTCAAGTTTGAATTGTTTTGGGGTTTAATTCAAATTCGAGTCAATCTCAAGACAGAATTGAGTTTTTCAAGTTCTAATCTAGAGTTTTCTTTCTCATACTCAAATTGTTATAAGCTTGATTTTTTTTTCTTTCAAATTTAGTATATTAAATCTTTAAAAGTTCAAAATTTTTATCTTTCAAGAATCGGTCTCATTTTGCCACCATTGTATCTATATCCATATTATAATTACTATTTTAGTGCTATAAGAATATAATAAAATAGTAAAGGAAATATGACTTCATATACCTTCCTAAATGCAGTTTTTCATCAAGTAACAAAGATTCCACAATAGCGACAAGCACAAGCCCCAATGGATTGAATATAGCTGCATACAATGGTCCCTTCAACCTAACAGCCCATGATACCAAGAACACGAACAAAGCAGATCCCATAATTCCCTGCAACATAACCAAAAACACAATGTCAACATGTTCAATTTCCCTCCAAAAGAAAAACCCAACATGTAGCCATTAACATACCACAAAAGCAACAGGTAAAAGCCTAACATTCCACCCAAGCTTCCATTGATTCCAATCCCTCACAGTACAAACTGCATACAAAGCTCCTTGAATTGATCCCATCAAACACATCAAAGCAGTGTTTGAATACAAAGGAACCCCACACTCATTTTAGCCTAACAAAGTTCAAAAGTTAAGTACGAAAAAAAGACCATGTAAGTAGAGTGAAATTGATGGAATAGGAAAAGAAAAAGGAAAAGAACCCAAGTTTTACCTACCAGATCAACCACAAAGAGAAAGAAACGCAACTCAAAAGACCGAAAAATGCACCGAAAATGAAGTGACCAGTGCCATGATATGAAGGTCTAGGACCTTCTTGTTGATGATGATGATGCTTTAAAAGGTTTACATTTGTTCACCAGATGTTTATGTCTATACCTTTGTAAAATGTGAATACTATTGCTCCACCTATTCCTATTAATGTCCCACACACTTTGGCTTTCCATGCATTTGTTCTTATTGCCAGTTTCTCCATCATGTTATCATAATTAACTTTGTTTCAATACATGTAAAAAATGGCAAAAATTTAGAGACAATTGGAATTGGGTTCCACTTTTATATTTGACTTTATCTCTAAGTTTTGTGATTCTATTGAGAGTTTGAGGAGGTAACAGCAGTCCACAATTTTTTCACTCACCAACGCCCTTAGTGGGTGCGGCTCCAGCTGCCTGTCAACTCCTCGAGCTCTTAGCAGAGTCACTGAATCCACTAGAACTCTCAACTGAGTCAGAACAAAAACTAGAGATAAAATCCAACATAAACACCAGGAACCCAATACCACACCCATTGAAGTATCCAACGGACACAAAAAATCAAAACCAACCAAGGGTTAAGAAGTGTACTTGAAACAAACGGCCAAAATAAAAGTAAAGGCTAGAGCAAGATTGATCATGGCTGCAACAAATGTTGCAGATGCGTGCACCAAGCTTTGCAGGTACAAGTTTTGAACCAATGATCCTCTGTAAAATACCTTTACAATTAGCTTAAGACAAACAGATTTTTGTATATATACATATATACACATATAAATTTAAGTTAAACATACCCAAATAACCCACAAAGAAACGCTTGAAGCAGTACTTTTCTATTAATTTTCTTCAAGCTCTTCCTGTAAAAAAAACACAAATTAAAAAAACAACTGAAAAAAGAACAACTGAAACCAAAAAAGATTATGCTTTAACCTTTCAAAAATAAGAGCAAGAGGAACCATGATAACAGTCATCCCATCATTAGCAGCCAACTTATACATTACATTATAATACCAGCAAATATGATCTGTACCAATACCATTAACAATGGCGGCTTTATACTACGAAAAATATTCACAATTCCAACCATTTTATGTATAAAACCTCAATAATATGAATCATTTGCTAAGGGAGAACCCAAAATTGAAAAATTAAAAACCCAAGATTCAATTTTGATTTTAATTTCAAAAATTGAACATGTTGACATTGTTTTTTTGGTTATGTTGCATGGAATTATGGGATCTGCTTTGTTCGTGTTCTTGGTATCATGGGCTGTTAGGTTGAAGGGACCATTGTATGCAGCTATATTCAATCCATTGGGGCTTGTGCTTGTTGCTATTGTGGGATCTTTGTTACTCGATGAAAAGCTGCATTTAGGAAGGTATATTATGTCATATTTCCTTTACTATTTTATTATATTCTTATAGCACTAACATAGTAATTATAATATGGATATAGATACAATGGTGATAAAATGAGACCGATTCTCGAAAGATAAAAATTTTGAACTTTAAAAGATTTAATTTACTAAATTTGAAAGAAAAAAAAAATCAAGCTTATAACAATTTGAGTACGAGAAAGAAAACTCCAGATTAGAACTTGGAAAACTCAATTTTATCTTGAGATTGACTCGAATTTGATTTAAACCCAAAACAATTCAAACTTGAAAATATGACTTAAAAAATGTGAAGGTATTATTGAACATATCGATTAGAACTTAAAACTCAAATAGAAAATGCTAAACTTAAAAACTCAAAATAAAAAAAAAAACCCTAAAATTGACTCAAATCCGAGTTGAATTCAAAGAAATTCAAATCTGAAAATTTAAACTAAAAAATGGTTGAATTTAGACATATCTTAAGATTGACTTAAACTCCAGCTAAACTCAAGATAGTTTGAACTTGAAAAGAACTGAACCATAAAAAAAACTTAAATCTGAAAACATCTGAACCTAAACAATTAGATCCCAAAATTACATGATCTAAACCCGAATTAAGTTTACATAACAGTTACACCCAAACTTTGAACTTAAAGAAACTCAAACTCGAAAACCCCCAAAATCATAAAACAACTAAAACCCAAAATTACATGATCTAAACTTGAATCAAGTTGTTATCTTTATACCTACACACAACACTCAGACTCAAACTTTGAGCTACGAAAAAACTCAAACTCGAAAATACTCAAACTTAAAATAATTAAAACCCAAGATTAAATGATTAAACCCGAATCAAATTCTACCTTTATACTTACCCAACACTAACACTCAAACTCTCAAGTCTCAACTATAAAAACATTCAAACCAGAAAACACCCAAATTTAAAACAACTAAATCCCAAAATTACATGATCTAAACCCGAATCAAATTGCTATCTTTATACCTACACAACACTCACATCCAAAATCGAATAACTTAGCTGCAAATGGTGTTTTAGTTTCTAATTCTTTCTCTTTTTTCCTGGGAAAACAACAGTATCATAGGGGGATTAATGATAGTATGTGGAGTATATGTGGTGCTATGGGGCAAAGCCAAAGAGATGAAGCAAAAAACACAGTTAGTACCAGTACCAACAGTTGATGAAGAATCAAATGCAATAGAAGAAGATAAACAAACTGAAAATAAAGAAACTGATGAAGAACAATAGCATGAAGGAACTGAAACTCCACCTGTAATAATTTTAGCTTAAAATTTTGTCTTTTTTTCCCCTCAAAACTAGAAAAAGAAAAAAAAGAAGAAGAAATTTGGCCATTAGCAGCAACTTACAGTTTACTGCCAGATATATTTGTTGCACAAGACACTGTTTTGAAAGCTCATCTATGGTGATTTATTACCTGTAATACAAAGGCCAATTTGTACACCTGATATTAGGTCATTTATTATATATTATTATAGCTATGTAGCGGCAATATATAGCTAGCAATTTATATGTTGTTTTTATGAGTAGAATTATCCAATGAAAGGGTTTTCTTTGTGTTGTGTGCATGAACCTATGAGAGCTTGCCATAATCATCATCTCATCTCTTAAAATGGTTTTGATGGTTGAATTTAACATATATTTTAATTTAATATAATTATTTAAAATTTATTATTAACTTATTATGTGTAAGTCGTGGATTTAAATTTATTTTTTTTGATAAAAATATTTAATATCTATGAGCAAATTGATTTTTCTTAAAAAAAATTAGAAAAATTTGATCTTTCAATTTTAAAAATAAACAACTAATTAAGGATAATTAATCATGATTTTCTTTTAATTATATATAGTTTTGATTGGTATAATAATAAATTTAGTGCTTAATGTTTATATATATATATATATAGTGTTGTTAGACAAAATATGTAAATGTTATGAGCTAAATTTGTTAAATCAAGACCAAATTGATAGAATATGTAAATGTTTGTGGGTTAAATTTGTTAAACAATGCCAATTTGATACAATGTGTAAATTTTGAGGACTAAATTTGTTATTATACCAATAGAATATAGGGTAAACTGCCCAGTTGGTCACTTAAGTTTTAGGGGGATTTTATTTTGGGCCCTCGCAATTTTGTCACTCATCTATAAGATGCTTTCATTTTAATTACCCAATTATTAAATCTTTAACGGCAATTAACTATACAAACTAAATTAGGTTCTCACTTTTATTTTGGTCCCCAAAAAAATATTTTTTTTAAAGTATTGATTGTGGCAAAAAACCTAAGGAAGTCAAAAAAGGGTAGAAACTAAAATATTGTATAAAGAAATTGTCAAATTGTACTTGTTTATCACATTACTGACTATTTTAAATTTCTTTTTTTTTTCAATATTGAAATTTTAAATTTCAAAACATAAAAATCAATGAAATAAATTGTTGAAATTTTTTTTTCGCTTGATAATGTTAATCAATTCGTTACTGTAACATTAAAATTAATTAAATTAATTAATGCAATGATTTTTCTTTACTTTTAGTTTAGTATGAAAGATTCAAGATCATATAATCAAAAGAAATTTTAGTTGACAAATGTCTTATAGGGGTATAGTAAAATATTAAAAAACAGACACATTTTAATTTTTCAAAGTTACTTATAGAATAAAAATACACTGCTAGTATACCAAATACTAACCCTAAATCTAAACCTAAACTACATCCACCTCGATTTGACAATAAAAAGTTTATAATCTAAACTAGTTCAATTCAGTCTGAACTTAAATTTACTCAAACTTGATATAATCTAATGTAATAATAAAAAGTCAAAATTTTAAACTCATTTAGCTTAAACAGAAACAACCCAAACTTTAAACAAGAATCCAAATCTAAATTCAAAAAATTATTTGAATTGAAATGATTGACAAATTTTAAAATCTCAATTGTCTAATCCATATTGTTCCAACTTAAAATCATAAAGTTGAGCTGCTATATTATATGGTAGTATATAGTTATACTGAGGGGGTCAATTTTTTTTTAATAAGTCTTCTAAGTGTTGTCTGTTGGACAACGATCCACTATATGAATCAAATCTCCTCAAGCAACTTCTTAAGGCATGCTTGCTTTTGACAGAGCACGAGGGACAAAACTCTCACCGGGAACAATACCTTTCATTATTAAAGGTTCAATCAATTGCTCGACGAATAACACTTAAAAAATTTCTCCTGAACTATTTGAGCTTTTTAAAACTAATTTTATGTGTGTGTTTTTTTTATTTTTATGAAATTTGTCCAGATTCCAAGGAGAATTTGAGTTATTTCATGGAAAGATAAAAATCTACTTACTACATAATTTCTTGATATTTGCCACTCAATGTATTGTGTTGAATAAAAGCATCCATTGTATTTATCTTAAGCATTGAAAAAATAAACAAGTTCAATAATTATGTATTTTTATCTAGAATTTGTGTTTAATAATATATACGTATTCCTATATATACTAGTTCAAGAAAATAAAGAAAAAAATGTACTACTCATTTATTTAAGCAACTTAATTTTATAACATCATTTATTTATCTAAATAATTGTTGAGGGAGGAAGTGATGTGGAGGCTAAAGTGGCAGTTCACTTGATGGATCGAGAGCCGCAAGGTGAAAGAGGTGAAGCTAGTTAGGGAGAAAGGAGGAGTGAAAGTTTGAAGAAGAGGACAAGAGAAGGGAGAGAGCAGTGTTGCCTAAACTATGACAGAAATGTCGATTCACCTATGACAGGCAGAGAGTCGAAGTCTAGGTGCTAAGGGAAAAGGAGGAGAGAATGGCTAGGCTGATACTTAGGTTTTTCTTGGAAAAAAAGAGAGATCCCTCGTGTGCTGAAGCTTACATAGAGAGGTCATTCCTTATCTTGTAGTATCACGTAGCCGCTAGCACAGGAAATTCATATGACCGTGGCCAAGTGACAGGGTCATTATAAGTAAGTTGTCATTGTATAGTGTACTGTGTAGTTTTGTTTTAACAATGTCTCTCACAGTAAGTATGTAGCAAGGGATTCCCACGAGAGCATGTAGCCAACTATCTCCAAGCCAGCTCGGTTAAAATGCACAATGAGTCATCGTAGACCGTCTAAAGTGAGGAGTCCGATTACAAATTGTTCCATGTTATGCCAGGTGTTCTTGCTAAAGTGGAGGGATAACAAAAACTGCAAATTTTGACCATCAAGTAAAAGTAGGCGGCTATAGTCAAACGAATTGGCGAGGCAGTGCATTAAAGTTTCAAAGGCCCACTTGTATGAGGGCGTGGCTGCTAAGAGAGAGCTGTTCATTTAAACATGGCAAATACGTAGATCAATGCAAGTTGATGGGTAATTTCAATCAAAGACCCTCTATATAAACCTTTAATAGCAAAGCCAAAAAAAAATCATCGATCAAAAGGAAAAAAAAAAAAGGATAAGGATGAAGAAGATGATGATAATTGCTGTTCTTATTTTCTGCGTTTTAAGTTCACAAATGGAAAACGTAGCGCCACAGGTGGATTGCTACGACGCTTGTAGTACTGGTTGCGTTCAGAGTAACAGTAAGTTCAAAAAAAGAACCTTTTTCAAATTTTTTTTCATTTTTTTGTGGTGGTTTGATCTTGGATGTTGGTCTTATGGTTATGGATTGGTGTTTTTGTTTTTGGGTGATGCAGCGAGGCTTATGCAGCGATGTGATCGCAAGTGCCAGATTAGATGCAGTCCAGGTACGGTTTACCTTAGGTTAAAATATGCAATGAGTCCCTGAACTCTTCAAAATATTGAAATATAGTCCCTGTACTTTCATTTTTACAATATTCAGACACTATCTAACAGTCTTAATAAAATTTAAATTTCTTTAAAAAATAAAATTACATGGACTAAATTTCAAATTTCTAAATTTAGAAAGAGGATAGGTATGTATATTATATTTTAACCTTTTATCATATGATTATGTGTCGTGTCGGTCGATCTTACTTAGCTAGAGCCTTATCTTCTTTCTTTTTTGGGGTGTTTTGGACATATCTAAGTTTCCCATTTTTTTTTTTGGATGTCTTTTTTTGGGTTCTTGTCTTAATTCACTCTATTTTAATTAGATTTTTTCAGCCAACCTATTGATTTACTTAAAAAAAAGTACATGACTTCAACTCAAATTTATACTATTTTTGAAATAATTTAAATTTAAAATAACTTAAGTAACACAAATTTACTTAAACTCAAATGATTAAAATTTATAATGACACAAGAATCCGCATCCCAAAGTTATGTAAAATTACTAAGTTCGTTTAATAATTTTTTTTTTCCATTCAATTGTGTATTTGAACTTTCAACATATATAAAAAAGACTTTCAAATTTTTTTCAAAAAAACAATTAGGCCCTTATCCTTACTAAAAATTAAGAAAATAAATAAATTTTAGAAAAATTATTACATTTAATAAAAATATAAAATTAATTAAAAATTAATTAAAAATTAGAAAATTTTTATAAAGATCGTAAAAAAATAAAAAGAATTGTAAAATTTTGTAAAAATTATAAAAAACTTTAATAATTAATTTTAACTGTTGATCGTCAAAGTTAACAACCTTTAGTTTTTTCAATTAAAGTCATCACGTGTATGACACAGCGTGACATATGACAAAAAATGATAAAAAAATAAAAAATCAATAAAAGTTATAGAAAAAATTATAAAATGCTTTTTTTTGTACAATAATTTTTATAATTTTTTTTTGCGAAATTTATATTTCTTTACATTTTATATAATTGTCTTATGACTTTATAAAATTTTATAATTTTTTTATATTTCTATATATTTTTATAATTTTTTTACGATTTTTATATTTTTTCTAATTTTTAATATTAAATAATATTTATAGCTTTTATTGATTTTAATTTTTTATATTTTTTTTCTAATTTTTAATAAAAGTAGGGGCTTAATTGATTTTTTTGAAAAAGATTGAAGATCTTTTTGATGCATTTTGAAAGTTCAAGTACTCAATTGAGTGTAAAAAAAAAAATAGGAGCTTAATTGTTTTTTTGAAAAGGTTTGAGGGCCTTTTTGATGTAATTTAAAAGTTTAAGTACCTAAATAAGTATAAAAAAATAAAAATAAAGGCTTAAGAGCTTTTTCCATTCTTAAGCCAAAAATTATAAAATATAACTGAATTATTTAAAATTTTTCATTTAACCCAAAGTTTTTATTTAAATTCAATTATCATTTTATAACTTTTGAATATAAAATGAAAAGAAAAGAAAAACCCAAAATTTAATGAAGGGTTTTTGTTTAGTTTATGCTTAATATTGGAATTAAGTACATAGTTAATGCTTTTAGGAACTAATTTTATGTTTTTTTATGACATTTGTGCAGATTCCAAGGTAGAGGGGAATTTGGGTTAGCTTATTGAAAGATCAAAATCTACTTACCACATAGTTTCGTGCTATATCCCACTCAAATGTATTGTGTTGAATAAAAGCATATATATATATAGCTGCTTATCCATCGTCTTATCTTAAAGCATTGAAGAGATACTAATAAGTTCAATAATTATGTATCTGTATCTAGAATTTGTGTTAAATAATATTATATAAAAGATAAATTTATCCCTACCAACTTTCCTACAAAAATTGTGGCCTAGAATGAAAAACCAATATATTAAAGGTCCCTTACAACACAAATTCTCCAAGTAAAAAACAAAGCCTTAATTAATGTCGAAAAAGAACATGATTTTTTTGTTTACTAAAGCCAAAGTTCTGCTGAAGAATCTAAGGATTAATGCTCTAGTTGTTTCAAGCACCTTTCTGGAATGGACCATCGGGTGTGAAACCCTGACCACGACCGCCTCCACGTCCCCTTCCTCGACCTCGTCCACGACCTGATGCAATAAGTGATTAGCCAAAAATGGTGAATGCACTAAAACAGGGTACGAGAACACATTGAAAGCAAAGGGCTTACCACGACCCTGGGCAGGCAATGGTCCTGATGGACCATTACCATTGTAATATCCTGAGTCCCGTTGCATATTTCCACCACCATACCCTCTTCCACGCCCTCGGAAACCACGTCCCCTACCACGACCATGACCTCGACCTCTTCCTCCATAGCCTCGCCCACCATCCCATACTCCATTCCTGTGCTCCACCATGCCACCATTGATATTGCCTGCGCAAGAAAGAATGTCTAAGAATTCAGGAAAAACACAAGCACAATTTAATAAACGGCAAGAATCTGGATAACAGACTCTTACAATCAATCGGATATAGAAAAGTCGCCTATAGGCTCTAAAACCTAGCAACTAAAAGCAACTGAAAAAAGTACCATGGAGGTCCTTGTACTAAGAGTCGGATTGCATTTTAGTTGCTCTACTCAAAAAATGGACAAACTAACCCCCATACGTTAGATATAAAAACTAACTAGTTCTATTAAAAATTTCATCTATTTCTACATTTAAAAATTGATCTTTGTACGTCAGCACGAGACATATGTGGTATGCCACATGTCATTATTTGGTTACTCCGTCAACCATGCCGGTTTTTAACCGTACAAATGAATAAAAGTTATAACAGAAAAAGATTAATTTGCTCATTTTTTTTAGTAAAGGGTGCAACATGCAATCCAAATCCTAGTATAACAGCCTCCATGGTACTTTTGTTAACCCTATTGCGTTTATTGTCCCATTAACCTTCCCCGAAAGTGTCCATTATACTCTAATACCAAACTAAGCATACCCCATATTGGAAATGCAAAGATGACAAGGCTAAAATCGATTTTAACTTCTCAACGTCTTCAAGTAATATAAAAGCAGGAAAATCACTTTGCTGAAACACCTATGCTTCGTTCGGTTATTTGGTGTATTAACACAAGAAAAAGCTTAATTATTCCACAAGTATTACAATTGTTTATCATAACACAAAGAGGCGTGGGTAAAAATTTAAACTTAGAAATTAGAAGGATAGTAAAAAAGACTCTCCAAAATAGGTAAAAGAATTTCCTTGCCTTTGCTGAAAATAGGTCATGTAAGTAGCTAAAAATGAACAAGCAAAAGCAGTTTATTGCTAATTCATATGCTAAAACCTATTGAAAATATAATATTCCTCCAAACAACTCATGTGACTTGACCATGTGCTTTAGCTTTGGATGTCTCTAATTTGCATGATATGGGTGTACAAATATCAATTCAGGCAAGAAGCAAAATAAACCAGAAATGCATAATGACATCAATTGTACATAATTCTCTCACCTCCTTCATTGTCCTCGAACTCAGCTGACGGCTTTACTTGATCAGCCGGGATCGGAGGCTGATATCTGAACATCAAATTAACAAATTAACAAACCAACAAAGCAGCACGTCGATATAATCATTAGTAAATATCAGGATTCAATTTACAAGACTATATTGAACAATGTTTAACTTTTAAATACAGATAAGAGGAGATCAGCTAACCCTATTGAAGATGAATCAAGCTCTTTCTTAGACAAAGTAATAGTGATTATCGAAACATGGCGTGTGGTTTCTAGGCTGCACAAGCAAAAACCAAAAATTAGTGGCAATGATGTTAGTTCTAGCAAGAAGATTAATACATTTACTCAATGTTACTCAAACTTAGGTGTGAGTATCAAATATAGGTATGTATCCAACATGGGTACCGTTAGATTTTTCAAAGTTGTTCCATATAGTGGGAAGATCATTGAAGTTCATATCCCCATAATCAGGATGTGAGTATCAAACACGGGCATGGTTAGATTTTTACAAGTTTTTCCACCAATTTGGAAGATCTTTTAAGATCATATCCCCATATCCATGTGTCGGACATGAGTTCCAAAACCCGTACTTAAATGAAGAGTACGGGCAGCATAGTTCTTACTACTAGAAAGAATTAAGAAATCTAGGTTCTTACGGAAGAAGGCCTTCTTCCAGCGGTTCCCATGTGTCAGTTATATCTATCGATCCCGTCGATGTGTTTTGATGAAGACCAGCAATCCTCCTCTGGGATTATAAATATAAGACCAATCAAATACATAAGTCTCTCTGTGTGTGTATATATATATATATATATGCAACTAAAACTACATATTTCCCACATATTAAGAATAATGTCAGTAACCTACACGAGATTTATAAACAAGAACCCAAAAATGTTTGTTTTTCAAAAAATAAAACACCTTAATTAATTCAGCAATCATGACAGTCTTGTTGATAGCTCTACCAGTGGCTTTAAGCACAATCTCATGAGCACCTTTCTCCTACAAAAGCTTTCAACAATCAATAACAATGCAAATACTCAACATATAAAAACAAACTAGTGAAAAAGCAAAAAAAAAAAAAAAAAAGAACCTGAAGCAGAGTGATGGCGTAGGAAATATAATTCCTCATCCTCCCTTGAGCTGTAATCCTCAGCTCATTCTCGTTTATGGGTGTGTCAGCTTTAGGCTTCTCTACCTTTTGGTACCGGTCCATTATTTTCAAAAAATCTTTAAAACAAAACCGAACCCAAGGTCGAAAATCATTCAGAGATAAAATTTATATTCAATAAAATGAAATTAAAAACAAAAAAGGGGTGACATCGAGATCTAGAGTTTACCTGTGTGACAAACAGTGGCTGCGAAGAGAGGGGAATGGGGTGTAAACAAAAAGGGGGGGGGGGCAAAAGGGCTAAAGAGGCTAATGTTCTTTTCTTTGTTTTGTTTTTTTGAAAACGGAGGAAGGTATTATTTGGGGAATTTAGGGTTTTAGGGGATTTGTGTGAAGTTCAAACCGTTCTATCCGTACGATTATCCAATAAAAAATTGACACGTAGATTAGTTTGGCTCTATTTTCTCTCTTTAAATGTTGCAATCTCAACGCTCGTTTGTTTTAGTCAAAACTCTAAAACGCCTTTAACTTTTTACTTTACCCTACTCGATAGATTTTTCACGGCACTAGATCTTTAATCTCGTAATCTTAATTTTAGAAAAGTGAAGATTCTCATAGAAAATAATTTTTGAAGATACCTCTATTTATAGTTGAATTTTTCTAAATTTAACATTACAAATTAAATTAAAATTTTAAAATTAACAAAATCAAATCTGTTAAGATTACAAATTTTCTAAAATTGCATGTCTTCGAAAATTATTTCTCATATTTGCCATGCATTATTGATGGGCATTCAATCTCTCCAAACAATGTGTCAATTCTGTTGAGTCATATGACCCTTCACGAACAAGATAAATCATTTAAATGTGTCATGGTTACATACTCTGTTGCGTAATCCATGACAAATTCATGTTAATATTTTATTACTTGGTAATGGATTTTTTTTTATTGTTCTCTAATAATATTATATTTATAAAAAAATAAATTTGAATTTTTTTTTGGAATCAATAAAAAATATTTTTATAGTTTGTAAGTAGATAAAATATCACCCAAAAAAAAGTTTTCATTCTTATTTATGATTTAATTTTTTATTATATTAACGGATTGAATAAATCGATTAAACTAATATTTTTATGTTTTGGATCAAATTTTTGAATCAAATTATGAAAAAAAAAAACCCTAAATTTACTAACCAATAGCCCCAAGTTTAGCCCAAATCGAAAAATTTAAAATTAAATGAATAAAAGTATAATTGTTATTTAATTGTATTTATAGTTTTTAAATTTTTTTAATAATAAACCGATCGGACAAACTACTTAAATGGAGAACCGATGATCTAATAGAACAATCATTCAGGAGCACCCTCCAACAATTTTAACCTCAAAATACACTTAATTTCAGTCTTCATATATTTCCCACATCAAATGCGTACATTAAATATGTCCATGTATATAAGCACCGTGTAAATGTCCACAACCTAGAGAAATTAAAAATCATTCAACAGTAATATTTATAAGCACAAGACTATACAGGGTCCATGATTAACAGAACTGAACTTAATTACAAGTTTACAGAGCACAAATTCAGCAAACACAAAGAGATTGTGGGTACATTGAAATGTATATACATACAACAAAGTCAAAGTCAAAGCCAACCATATGATATTTTTTATATTTCCCCCTAAATTGAATGACATGTAAATGAGTGGAAACTCAAAAGTGTATTATTTTTTTGTGTGTTTTCATTTTTACCTAAGTTTTTGCCTATCACTATCCAGTTATGTTACCTTCCTGTTTGTCTATTGCCTGAACGTCGGCCGAGGTGGCTAACCAAAGCAATATTGCCTCCATCATCATCATCATCATCATCATTGTCGTCGTCATCTTGATCAGATAAATTGATGGGTTCAGCATTCTCATCAGCTGCATGTGTAGGCTGCCTTGGTCGTATACTACCAAGGTTGTTCCCGGATGACCCAAATGCATGCAGCAGAAGAAAGAAATTCACGAAATTACTATCCAAACTTGCTTCCAAACCTCCATTCTGACCATCCTCTTCTTCATCTGTCTCGAAACCATGGTGATTTCCTTCTATTACATAATCACCATAAACCATTGACCCTGGCATTGTTGACCTTATGGTGCTGATCACATCATCCCATTCCTGTTCCCGTACAAGCCTCCTCCATTTTTGTTCGAGAGTAGGGTCCACTTCTCGTGGTTGAGCACATGGATGATCCAATCTCATGTGTTTCCTTAGTTCTTTAAAAGTCCCAACGAAAGTGCAGTCATCCTGCATGCAGCTTCTCTTTTTAGAATTTAGATATTCCCTTGCAGGTTCCACTACTGTCCATCCTTTCACTTGACCCCTACAAAGTGGACACGCGAGTTCCGTTACTTCACACTTCTCGACGGGCCAGCCAGAACCTGGTGCCAAGACCGGAGTATCAATGGAACTAAACAAAGGTTCTTCTTCATTGGATGAGACTACTTTAGTGTAGAACTTTTTGTATTGATCGAGACAGTTCGAGTATCGGAAGCTAGTTCCACACATGTAAGGACGGCAACCATTGTCATGGGACGAGCAGAGAAGAAGCACAGCATTGTGAGGGCACTCCATACAAACAGAACAAGTCACGTCTTCCCAATCATTCTTACCCAAAGCTTTGGAACATTTTTTTGGGTACAAATCCCCTGAAATTTTTTCATTACGTGAGGTAAATGAGTACGGGGTTGGCCGGACTTGCCGGAAAGCAATTCCACGTCGTCCTTTGCTACCTTTTGCCATTTGCAAACTACACCACAGAACAGTATTGCAAAAAATCAGAAACTTTTATAGTAGAAAAAAAAAAACCCAAGTCCAACATATAAAGCTAAAACCAATTATTTTAGAACCAGACCGACGGTAATACCAGTGAACCACCAGTCCGATCAGTCCACAGTTAAAAAAAATTTCTGAAAAATAGGGGGAAAGCAGAAGAAAAAAAATATTTAAAAAACTTATAAACACATTAAAATAACAATAATGACATAAACATCAATTATACATTACAAATTCAATTAAAAGTTTAAAACATTAACTAAATTAACTACATCAAATATACATTACAAATTCGCAGTTTTAACAGTTCAGCCGGTTCCGATTTGCAGTTCAAAACAGTTCAAGGTTCAGCCAGTCCAATCCCTTTCCTCGGACAGGTATATTGGCCGGTTGCCAATCCAACCAGCCGGTCCAGTTTAAACAACCATGGTTAAAACAGAACAGTCGACATACATAAAAACAAATAAATAGTACCAAAATTTGGGCTTCATAAACCGTAAACATAATGAAAATTCACTCATCGACCATTATCCTTGATAAAATTCACATCCATTTACAAGTACAAATCACAAATAATATGTATCCAATCAATTAAACCTACAATTAACTCAATACAAAGCACAACAGACTGAAAACTGAAGTATATCTGCATTTAAACAGAGGAATGTGTTATTTAAACTCTGGGAGAGAACCCAGGCTTGGCATTGGCATTTGCGCATGGTGAGACTCGAATCTGAGTCATCAAGATCCCAGAACACAGTTGAGGCATCATTGACAATTCACAAATGAATTAGATTATCTACCAGAGCCAACACACACAACCAAACTCAAAACCCATGTTTGATTATCCATTTCACAAGTGAATTAGATCACCTTTAAGATTAAACATCGCAAAAGAGCAATATCTAATCAATGGGCAACCAAAATATAACGCGAAAACTCAAAATTCCAAAAGAACGAACTTCAAAAAATAAAAATAAAAAACTCACCTGCCTTGGGAAAAAAAAAAGTTGAAATCTAGATCGATGTAATGTGTCTTTTGGAGATACCAAGTGTTATCTAAAAACCAAAAAAAAAAAAAAAAAAAAAAAAAAAGAGACATAGAATTAAAAGAATAAAAAACAATGTTCTTTAACAATAGATTCAAGCCATAATTATACAGTAAATTAAGTAATTAAATAATGAGAGGAGAACATGAAGCTACGATTTTTACCCGCATGGGAATTTTTTAGGCTTTATCCCATCAAAGATCTAGGATTAAAATTGAGGATTAGAGAATGAAGGGAAATTGGGGTTGTGTTTGGGCACGAAATTGGATGAATTGAGGGACCAAATTGAAGAGAAAAATGTAGCGTAGAAATGAGTCGACGAATCAGATTGATAGGTGTTTTCTTAGGGGAACTGGAGTGATCGAGAAATGAGAATCTCACGCGCTGTTAGGATGGTGTGAATTTCACGCTCTCAATTTATAATAATACGTGGGTTGTTGGTAGATATGGGAAAATAATTTCCTACTTGACGGGTTCTAATTGGATACGGTTGCTTAGTAAGAGTTTTATAAGCAAAGTTAATGAGTCGTTTTGGGTCTCATCTTAGGGTACGTTTGGTTCACTAAAATAAAATAGGATTATAATTGAATAGAGTTGTAATTAAATAAAGTTATAATAGAATAGAGCTGTAATCAATAATTCAATTGTTTAGTTGAATGAAATGGAATAGAACTGTAATAGTATTCTTGTATTCAGTTAAATGGAATGATGTTGTAATAGCATAAGGAAAAAAATTGAAATAACCAGAATACCCTTAGTAAAATTTTTTTAGGTAGATGATTATTATTATTGTTATTAAATTTTAATAAGATTATTATTAAAAATAATTTAATAAAAACAAATATTTTAATCATATTTTAATACAATAGTTATTAAATACAATTTAATAATAGTATTTTTATTATTTAATTATTGTTAAATGTTTATATAAATATAATTTAATTAATATAATTCATAAAAAATAATAAAAATAAAATATCTAGAAATTTGTAATATTATAATTAAATGTAATAATTTAGTAACATATATTATAAATATATCTAATAGTATAATTAATATAATATTTATACTCAGCCCAAGGCTAGATTGTCTCCCAAAGCTAGAAAAAACATGAACTTCCTAGACTAATCCCAAAATTGTTGACACTTGGGAACAACAAAATCAGGGGAAAAAACGACCATCAGATTCATTTTTGAGCATCAAACAGAGCTTTCCAAATATCTCTGCTTCGCCCCATCCTTAATCTTGTTTCTTTGATCTGGAGCCTCTACCCATCGTCGATCAACTTCATCTCTTTCTTTTCTCTGGAGTACTATTTAGTTCTTTATTTTTTTTTTCTCTGGTCATCTCTCTCTCTCTCAGGTATCTTTCTCTCCAAAGCTTTATCTCCACCTCCTCTTTAAAGTGATCATCCAAAGCTTTATCTTCACCTCCTATTTCAATTTTTTTGGTTAGTTTGTCTTGAAAGCCCACCAAAACATGTAGATCAATACATGCAAAACTCTCCTCTGTTAATCTCCCACCGTCCATCACAATTTTTTTTTTCTCTGATTTGGGTTGTTAATTTTGTTTTCTAAATTTCATTACTGGGTTTTAAGTCTAATTTGCATTTTCTAGTGCAGAGATTTTGGATTGTTTAGTTTTGTTGATGCTATGGAGGAGACCTTATGTTGATGTTGTGAAAACAACATTGTTGGATGAAATCGAAGTTGGGAAAGCATTGAATCGAAGTTTGTTTAACGATTGGGTTCCAGTTTATATTTCTTATTGATTTTTCTTCCATAGATATAATTCATCCATGAAATTGTGGTTAATATGATGTTTTTGGTTTGGGGTATTTTTGGGAAAAAAAAATTGGTGGCTATTCGGTGAAAGGCTGGAATGGCTATTCTTTGATAGTAGCATGGAATGTCTATTCCATGAGAGGCCAGAATGAGGCCGTAATACTACACAGCCGTTTCACTCATTCAGTCGAACCAAACAATGGAGTAGGACTGTTGTGCTGAATAAGATAGGAATGGAATAGCCATTCATGCCAACCAAACGTGCTGTTAGAGTTTGGGTCTAACTACAACTAATCATGGTTTTAGATTGGGTTAATGTAAAATTTTAAATTTATTTTCTGGACTCGGGTTTGAATTAGAAAATAGGTTTAAAATTTTGTCTAAGTTTGATGTATATTAAAAATACTAAACTTGAGTTGACCCGACTTGTCTGTATTAATTTTTTTTAGATTATTATTTTTATATAAAAATAAATTTAAAAAATATAATGCATTAAAAACATTAAAATGAATGTTTTTCAACAGAATGAAACTATATTAAAAAAAAGTCTTTATACTTAAATAATATTAAGATAGTTACAAGTTAACAAATAAATACCTCTAAAATAGTAGTAAAATTAACAATAATATAAAAGTTATAGAATATTCGAATAATAACAATAATATAATAACAATATAATAGTAAAATTGTAGCAAAACAACAATAAAATAGTTGATTCGAGCTGGGCCTGGAAAAAAATTCTACCCAAGGTTTGATCTGTTTAAAAAACAAATTTTATTTTTTGGGCCTATATTTTTACCTAAATTCTCTCACTTTCTAGATGAACCCATGATCAGGTCTAGTGTTACTTAGGTTTTCTTTGAGGTTGTCTTTCATGCTTTAGTTTCTCTTTACTTTATGTTTCTGTTTCAAGTGTCATGGTCTTATCACCTCACCTTTTCTAAGAAGTAAACCAATTCTCACTGAAATTGTCTAGCTTCCGATCAGTTAACCTTCCTCCACCTTAAAGCATTTCGAGCTTGTGGAGCATTTGTAGGACGTTAAACGCCGCATGAAGGCTATTGTGGTTGGGGTGGCCTTCATCTTTCTCAATCACTTGGGATTTTGATGGGGTTCATCTTCTTCCTACTCGACTTGTGGTAGTTGATCTAGGATTGTATTGAGTTCCATGTATCTTAGCCGTTGTCCTTTGTTGTAAGCCATTTTTGACCTCTGTTGCTAAAATCATCGGTGGTTTTTATTTCAGTGTCATCTATGATCATTATGGTTTGGTCGTTTGTGGCCTCATTCATTTAGGTTATCTGTAATTTAATCTCTTTGAATTGTTTGGTAGTCATGTAACTCCTACTCCGTCAATGAATAGTTTGCAATGAAAAAGAAAATAATCCTACCGATTGAGTTTTAGTTTTTTCAGTGCAGGTCGTGGATTTAAGTGAGTTAGAGTGCATTATCCTCTTATTCAAGAGTTAAAAAGAAACTATGCCTAATTTTTAAGTATTGTATCAAAAAGATCTTATTATTTTCACAGGTTTGAAATGGATTGGATCTTGAAAGGTACATAAATAAAAACCCAATAAAAGCTTGGGCTATGAGTAAAAACCAATGACCATAGAAACCCAAACCCCTAATTGGAATTAGCTATCACATTGTTGGTGCATTTTAGATCAAATTATTGATTTGGTCCGTCAACTTAGTCTTAATAGCTAGTCCAAATTACATTTAAAGTGCTGACGTGGAAGGTTTTCAGAAAAAAAAACTATTATTGACCAAATTTTATTATTGAATTAAATTGTTAAATTGCAATTTTTTATAAATTGTTGAATTAATAGATATTAATAATTCGTATTATATAATTATTATTTTTTCAAAGTATATTCTAATATTGTGATGATTTAGATGTAGTGGCTTAGCTTTGACAAAAAGAGTCATTTGTAGTGACAAGAGGGTCTTTCTCCCAACTTTGAAAATACTAACAAAAAGGTCCATTTTTCAACAATGAAATTAATTTTTTATTTATAATTCTGACAATGGGTTGTTATTTATTTATTTTTCAAAGTTGTGTTTCGGTGATTCATGCAGAAAATCATGCTTAGAACATGGAGTCATCAACATTTGATGTCGGGGTGTGGTGGGTTGTTAGCTCACCCTCCTCTAATTTAGTATGCTTTTTATTAATTGGGTTAATCGAATAATACATCTTTAAATTATGATTTAAATTTCAAAATTTACCTTCAAATTTCAAAATGTTTTAATTAAATTCTCAAAGTATCGGTATCATCAAGTCCTTTAGTGAGCTTAACTGCCAATCTAACATGGAACATATTTAAAACTTATGAATCAAATAGGACGATATTAAGGGTAAGTAGGGGCACTCCCCCCCTAATGGTGAAACTAAGGGTGTAATCGAACTGAACGAAGCTCAAATATTGGCACACTTGAGATCGAGCTCGACTCGAAATTTGGAACTCGATACTCGGCTTAAGCTTGATCGAATATCTATTTTTAAGCTCGAGCTCCGCTGTGATATAATTGAGTACTCTAGCTTGATTAAGCTTGGTTATCAATTTTGGTACTCACACTCAATTAAGCTTGTACGTATCAAGCTCGAGCTCGACTCGATAATTAAGCTTAGGGTTAATAATACATACTAAGGGTAATAATGTAATTTAATAATATATTTAAAATAAATATTAAAAATGAAAAGCTTGATAAGGCTCGAGAGCTGTTGGAGTCGAGTGTTACTAAACTCGAATTTGGCTCAACCAATAGCTCAGATCGGTATTATAGAATCAAGTTCGAGTTTTTTTTCTCGAGTCAGACTTTAGTAGTTTGCAAACACCAGTGTCTCATTTACACCCCTAAGACAAAATTGTATTTAGGTATCTTCAAAAATTGCAAAACTATAGATTAATACAAATGATAAATTTGCACAAAATTTTATAACTCAATGTTGGCCTCTCATAAATAATTTTCTAACTTCGCTCCTAAAATAGCCCTTAAATTTTAACGACAACCTTTTTTAATAGATCAGGTTAAAGCTACCCGCATAGTAGGTGTAAACATTTTAAATTTGATCAACGTGTTTTACATATACTTTACATCAGATCTTAACTGATGTTTAACACTCAAGTTGACATTACGGTGATAGAAGGACTTGATTATAGTTTGGGATCAATTAGATTATTTTGAAGTTTAAAATCAATTTAGAATACAAATTATAGTTGGGGGGACCTCCAATGAAATTAACCCTTAATAACAGCATTCATGAATTGAATCACAAACCGACCGGCCTAACCCATACAATGTTATCTACACATTCAAACCCCATTAATATGGCACTGACAAATACGCAGCTCTCCATTTATTTGGGGTTGAAATTTTCAAAGAAGAAAAATGGTGTAGCTCGTTAAATTTCAGGGTCCCCCACAAAAAAAAAGAACTCATTATAAAGGCAGCTGCTCCCAATAGTTAGCTCAGTCCTCATCACTCAATATCCTTTGAAACTCATTGTTTAAGCTTTGATTTCCCTAAGTTTTTTTATTTAAGAAATGGCTCAGGCAAGAGGCGGTGCAATAGCGGTGGCAGCTGCTGCGGCGGTGGTGCTTTGCTTGTTGCTGAGCCACTTTGAGTTGGCTCAAGCAGCAACGTATACTGTTGGTGGAACCGGTGGTTGGGCCTTTAACGTGGCTGGTTGGACCAAAGATAAGCGTTTTAAGGCTGGTGATACACTTGGTAAGCATATTATTTGGATTTTTTTTATGAGGGTTATATGTTTCCAAATTTTAAAATAGTTTAATTTAATCCTTGGATTATTAGTATTACACCAATCAAGTTCTTCTTTTAGCAAAATCATAAACTTGAATATTCAATATTAAGTCAGATCTAGCTTGGAACATGTTTAAAACAAGTTGATCAAAGTTTAAATATATGTAGTTATCCTCAAGGGTGAAATTATAATTTTTTTTCTAAGGGTCAAGATTAAATTATATATTTTTATAGGTGCTAAAATGCAATTTTATCATTATATTAAATTATATCTTTATGGTTTTTAGAAGTACTAAATCAAAATTTTATTATTTTTAGAGGATCAAACTATAATTTTACCATTATTAACTTAAAATTTTTATAAATTTTAGAAAATCTAAATAAAAATTTTTCTTATTTTAGGAGGCTTATCGTATGAACGAGTTAAAATTAACAAATTTAAAAAAAAAAAATAACAGCCTTGTTAATTTTAATGACATTATTTTTTAAATCACTGTTGTCATATAATAAGTATACATGTTTAAATTTTGATCATGTTATATCTATACCTTACAAGCCCATCTTAGAACCTCGTGACTTAATGTCCTTAATTAAGAAGGATCATTTTGTGAGCTA
Organism: Gossypium sturtianum; assembly: GCA_025698515.1. Lineage (NCBI taxonomy): Eukaryota > Viridiplantae > Streptophyta > Magnoliopsida > Malvales > Malvaceae > Gossypium > Gossypium sturtianum. The sequence goes on along the minus strand of CM046946.1, from coordinate 2,116,835 downwards.
AAGAGCTCGCTACCCCATACCATCGAGACTGAACTACTGGTATGACAAAGTATTTGTCATTTACATGTCACATATATTCGTTGTCCTAACATGACAATCCATACCTATAACGATAAGGCATCAGTAGGTCAATTAAATCTCGCGAAATTTGAAACCAATACATAAACAACACATGACACATTGGGAAATTATCAAATGTATCCCCTTAGATGGCCATGGACATAAGGATAGAAGGACAATACACACATTCTCTTTCCTAGAAGTGTTCATGGGTCAGGCCGAGCCTGAGCATGATATTAACACACTTTATAATTGTCAAAATCTGCTCATATTTATAAATAGCTAACTTAATACCATTTTACGCCTATTCATATCTTTACTCAAATCCTCCTCTAATATTCTCAACTCTCTCTCTCCCTCCCTCCCCTCTTTCTCTCTCTCATTAGTATAATAATAAAATTGCATATTAATTCCCGTAATAATTTATAATTTATCTCTAATCCCTAAAACAACTTTTTAGTTTCATCCCTTATATGAAACTAATATTTTGAAGATTCAATTTCATTGCAGTATTCAAATACAACCCATCAATCCACAATGTGGTAGCTGTAAACAGGGCCGGTTACAGTTCATGCACAACCCCAAAAGGTGCTAAAGTTTACCAGTCCGGCAAGGATCAAATCAAGCTTGTCAAAGGCCAAAACTATTTCATCTGCAACTATGCTGGACATTGTCAAGCTGGCATGAAAATAGCAGCCACTGCTGCTTAGCCTATGATAAGCAAAGCTTAGCTTGCTTTTATCAGCTTTCTTAAGTATAATTAGTGTTGGATTTGGTGTCAACAAGTCTTTAAGTCTAGTGCTAGTGTTTAGTTTTATATATATGATCTATAATATGATGGTTTTTGAGTAATGTTTTGTGGCAATGGTTTACATGTACTCTCTTTTTTGTAATAAAATAAACTTATGTGTCGGATACGTATTTATATCCGAGGGGTAGACGGTGGCTTTAGCCTCAAAAATGGTAAAATTACCTTATAGTTCTTTTAATTTTTTTTTTAAAAGTTAGTATAATAGTTTCACTTTGGTTCTCCAAAAATTTATAATTTATCGTTGGTCCCCTAAAATAATTTTCTAGCTTCGCTTCTGTATTTATCTATTATTCATTATAAATCATGATATTATATATAATAAATGTACATACATTTGTGCGGGGGTGAAGATAAGGGGGCAAGTAGTGACTTTAGCCTCTTCAAAAATAGTAAACAATTTATTTAATCCTGACCCTAAATGGTAAAATTATTTTTTAGTCTCTTTAAAAATTTTAAAATTATTAATTACTATAATGGTAAAATTGCACTTTAACTCCTCTAAGATGGTAAATGTTCAGTTTAGTCCTGTAAAAAATTATTAAATAAACCGTAAAGTAATTTTCTGGTTTTGTTGGTCTTAATTAATAAATAAACCGTAATTTGACAATTTTTTTAACATTAATCTCATTATAGGTTCTTATCATATATGTTGTTTTTTATACAATGCCTAGAACTACCAATAGTCCCTCCCCAACCCCTACCTATAGGAGGATAATGTGCTTTAGTGCACTCGAATCCATAACCTCCTGCATTGACAACAATACCGATACTAATCGAGCTAAAACTCAATCGACATAATTTAACAAATAAATTAGAAAGATATTAAACCATTATATTTAATTTAATTAAAACTCGTCAACCTCTATAAACAATTCATTCTCTCATATTAAAGAAGGTAAATCAACAGTACCGATAAATTGAAACTTCAAATATATTTCTATTTCTGCTAAGAAAAATCCAAATAATGAGGGTATTTATGTATGGATTTAAAATCTCAATTAATATTTGTTAATATTACAAAAATTAAGAAGGGTTTTAAAATCTCAATTGGTATTTTTGATAAAATAAAAAAAAATATTATTTTCTCAATTTATGAAATTAATTTATATGGTCATAATTTTTTTATAAAGGTAGACCGTAATTTTTTTGGCACATGACCGCTCTAATTAATAATGGCCCTAGGCTTAGCTACACCAATCATGTCTTCCTGAATAATCCTTGGTAAGGTTCCTGGAGGGTGAACTAACATAGTTATGTTAAAAGGCCATTGGAATGCCTAGCTCGCCAAAAATTCCACACACATATTAACTTCACGATAAACATGAACAAGATTACAATTCCAATTGCATTGAAGCAGCTCCTTACAATTCCGAATCACTAAAGAGAGAGAATCATGTTGCAAAGGGGTCAAAATCTTATTAACAACCACAAGTGAGTCTGGCTCGATAACAAGATTCCTTATGCCATGTTCCTAAGCTAGACGAAGACCATTATATATAGCATAAGGCTCAGCTTTGATGATGTGCCCATATCCTAATCTCCCAGTAAAAAGGTAGGCCATAGTTCATATAACGTCAACCACATTTTCTAAAAAATAAGAAGGTTGTAAATTTTTTTAATTTTTTTTAATATTTTAATACCACGTATTAGAGGTGCTCATGGGCAAGCGAGGTTTGGGTCGGGTCCATACAAGGTATTTAGATAAATTTCTAAGTTTAGGCTCGGCCTGAAAAATGAGCTTACTTTTTTACTGAAGTCTGGCCCAATTTAAGAAAAGATAAACCCAAACCCAACCCGCCCATATTTGATTTTTTTAGATTAATTTTTATTTAAAAATATATTTTTTTAAAAAATATAATACACTAAATGCACTAAAAGAACACTAAAATAAAAATTTTCTAACATATTAAAAAAAATTTATATTAAAAGCAATACAATAAATATAATAAATATTTTATTGTATTAAATGTAATTTTTAAAATTTTATATTTTGGGTTGGAATATTTAATTGGATAAGTTTTTTTTTTAGGTTTTGGATAATGGGATTAATTGTTATTGGGTCAGTGAATTAATATAAATATATATAATTAATATAATATTTTTTACAACATAATATATATTCAGGTCAGGTCAGGTCAGGTTGGGCTTGAGCCAAAAAAATCTTTCCCAAAGCCCGACCCCAATAGAAAATGGGCATTAAATTTTACCCAAGAACCTTATATTTTGTCTAAACCTTCTTATTTTTCGAACGAGCCTGAGCGGGTGGCTCGGCATATGAGCAAATCTACCACATATATTGTTTGAATATATTATTTATCAATTATATTTCAATTATTTACTTGAAATTATTTATAAAACCGTTAAATTGAAAAAGAAAATGTATTAATTTAATATATTTTAAATATAGAACACAATAAATCTGTGTATCGCACGGGAATAAAACTAATATATATATATACACGTGCATACGTGGGTACATATGTATAACAGCTAGAGAGGGACTCGATAGGATGGATCAACCATTTTCAAAATGAACAAGTTCTCTCTGTTACCTCTTGATATTCTGCAGAAATAAGAACAAACATGATTGCATGCAGCAATTAGGCGATGGTTTCGACTTAATTTCAGGCATAGAGTTAATTATTTTTTTTGGTAAAGTACTGACCGTAGCTCTTCATCCAAGTATGTAATCTCCAACTGACCACGGCCGCTTCCAGGTGACTTAATCGGTATCTGCAAATCACCGGAAATCGACGGACAATGAGTTGCCGCAATGAGATTACAAGTGAGACTCGAGAGTGAGTGTGAAATACAGGAATGCTTGGCAAGATATAGGACCAGTCACTAGACATAAATTTTGACATAATATTACGTCAAAACAATAGAATCCATACCAGACCAGCGATTCTGAAATAGTCGAATTTAACAGCTACCCTTCTTGCATTTATAGGAACTAAATTAGCAGTGGCCTGCAAAAAAAAGAAAAAAATATTGACCCTAACTAATTTTGAAATTACTTCAACATGTAAAGCAGCAAAATAGGATCTCCATAGAAAACCAATTGAATACAAAATAATGACGGAAACAATACTTACTTGATTAAAGAAAGGCCAAGTTTCCATATTTTGAGCTCTGAGAGTATCCACATTGATTGCCTGGTATATTTTTCCATTGGGTCTCAAGAACTTTGGCCTCTGATGTCAAAAGAAAGGTCATGAATGGGATTATTTTGAAGAAAAATGGGTAATTTATGGATAAAAAAGATTAAGACCTTTGTTTGCAAAAGTGACTGAGATGTTGTGTATAAAAGTTCCCATTTTCCATTCAACAAGTTGGATTTGAGTGGCTCTTTTATCTCATTTAAAGCTTCGAGTTTAAGTGCTATCTGATTTAAAAAATCAGGAAACCCCCCATCAATGGAAAAAAGCAAGAGAATTATTTAATTTGCATGAAAAAACAGAACAAAAGAACCTGATCCACACGTTGTTGATCCTCAGGGGCGGCTTCAGCTCCACGATCAAGAGGTGCTATAGCATCAAAAAGCTCATCTTTTAGGGTTTTAATGTCTTTGCTTTTGGTGAAAAGCCCAGAAAAGATTGAAGCTTCAGTCCTCCATTTGAGGGAAACAGCAGTTTGTGATGAAAAAAAGTTGATTTTCACATTGGGTTTGGATGATGAAAGAAGTGGTTTTGATGATAAGGTGAAAAAGGAAGGAGAAAAAGAAATGATGGGCTCATTTGAAAGTTGCAGATGAGGTTTTAGCAGAGCAGTAATGGCAGAAGAAGAAGACGAAGAAGTGAGAGCCATTCCTGAATTAATCTGTTTTTGTGAAAGTTACTAATTAAGGGAAGTGTGGATAATGTTGAAAATTAGGTGGTTGTCAATCCTAATTCAAGGAGGACTCAGATGAAGGGTAAATTTCACCCTACATCACTAAATTATTAGTAAATTTACATTTTAATTACTCAACTTTAAAATATTATAAATTAGTTAATAAACTATTCGAAAATTTTTATTTAAGTCACTGAGTTATTAATGTTTTCTTTTTTTCTAAAAAAAAATTAGCTAGCAAGTTCCAAGCAATTATTCGACGATCAGTACGATAGATCAATACTCATCGACGAGTAGAAAAATATATGTTAGATCAAGTAGATCTAACAGTCAGTGTTAGAGATAAAAAAAAAAAGAAAACTGTTTAATTTTTGGTTTGCAGATTCGTGACGTTCAAACTAAGCTGAACTACAAAAAAAAAAAGAAAAAAAAAGAGTGGAATAAGAGCTTTAATTGGTACTAGTAGTGTAAACAAAAAAAGTCATACATCTAGCTCGATAATTTAAATGAAATTTTTTGAATAATTTAATGATCATTTTATAATTTTTTGAAGTTGAGTGAATTGAATGTAAACTTATAAATAGTTTACATCATGAGCCCCACTTGTACTCAAAGATTGGCCTATAAGGGCCACTCTCCAAGGAGATTGATTTCTCTACTAAGGAAAATGCCATTAGAATTGGCTTCCTTGTATGCATAGCTCGATGCCACCGGGCACACTTGTTTGAAGCTCTTGGGATAATTCGTAGGCAAACAGGCAACATCACTTGTTGGCTTAATCACAATGGGCAAAGTTAAATCCATTTTACAATTAATGGAACTGCCACAGCTACCTGTTTGACATGACCTACTGCCATTTTTACCGAAATCACAACCGGTCCGACCCCATATTCGGCCACTCCACCCTTTCAGGCCATCCTAGAAGACGGTTTGGACTGATTCTAATGTAAAACCTTCACCATGGCAGTTCCCTCCTACTGTGATTATTCCTGGCCATATTATCTCTTTACACTGATTCACAAGGACCATATAATATACATCAACACACACACACACACACATGTTTACAAGGTGGATACAGAAACAAACTAGAATTGTGAGCCAATGCCATCCTACACCAATATGTTGGCCAATGGCACTTGGAGACAGCCATGGAAGACTGATGTGACTTTGCTTTTAAATGTGGTTAACTTGGTGGATAAAGAAACCTGGGATTCAACAAAGGCTACCGAAAATTAACATCAATTTCTTAAATTATCCTTTGCTTTTCCTAGAAGATAGACACAATCAGGGGAAATTACAAACAGAAAATCCAGGAAAAATGATTCCTGTTTAAGGAGAAAAAGGTATCACTTGCTGTATATCCAGAAGGTATCCTTTTTCTCGCTTTTTTGTTTATATATAAGGTGCTTTTGAAAATAGAATCAATCCCCATTTGTATTACATAAAACATGTCTCTAAGCCTTGAACCCTATACAAATATTGATTTTGGTCGAAGAATTCGATGGGAATCGGATCCCGAAAATGGACCTTGGATCACTCTCAGTTTCGTTGAACCACCAGACCAGCAACCGAGAAATGCAGGCATTGAAGGGGCTCCCCCTGCAACTGCTTCAGCCATTGGAGCATTGCCAATGGTGAAAATCAGGAAAAGCCATGTTACCAACACCATGCATTGCCCCATTTGCAAGAACGAGTTCGAGATCGGTGGAGAAGCGCGAGAGTTACCGTGCAAGCATTTGTATCACTCGGATTGTATCGTGCCATGGTTGAACATCCACAACACGTGCCCCGTTTGTCGGTACGAGATCAACAATGAGTCTGGTAACGCTCCTGGTGACTACGAAATGAATGAGATTGATCGTGGGGATTTCGGTCTTGGTGTTGAAGATTTGGCAAATGGCTTAACTTGGTTGCGGACTCGGTTGCTCTCTTCGAGGCCTCTTCGTGTGTTCTCTCATTGGACTCGCGGATATCTTGACTCTCTCGATAGTATGATCAATGGAAATAATTTCTCTCAAGAGGGTAGGATCTTCTACCACAGCTACATACATACATACATACATATAAAGATTGTGTAACACAGTAGCTATGTTATCTCCCTTGCAGCTAGCTCCTGGTGGCGCTCTTGGCTCATCCTATAGGTTATCTATATATACCAGCGGCCAGGTATGTAAGTATATGTGTATGTAAATATGTATATATATGTATATGTTTTTAGTATACTAAATTTCACATTACAAAATTGAAAATAAGTGTTCAAAAATAAGTTTCTTTTCTTAGAGAATTTGTTAAATTATTATTGCAATCACATGCATGGTTAAGAGAGTATACACTATCAAAGACCTATGTTATTCATATTCGAATCGAGTATTAGATATGAATATATGTCTGTTATAAATATATATTTTCTGTATTATGTTAGAATATGTGTTATTAAACACATATTTTAAGGAAATTGAAGAATTTTATAACATGCAATAAAATCATGTTGATAAACCAGTTGAAACTAGAATGGTCAATTGGACAAGTAGGGTAGGTTCGGGTTGAATCAATTCATGTTTAAAAATTTCAAGTTATTTCGAGTATGTGTACTTTTTTTGTTAAATATCTAAATTTTATTAAACAAAAAATGTTACATAATAGTTTAAAGGCCTGAAAAGAATAAATCCAAGAAAGTACCAACATGCACAAACCCTAACTCAACCCAAGGAGAACCCAAAGCTCACAAAGAACCCTAGTTCATAGGAACAAACCAACAAAACTTAGGAGTCGTCATCACCATCGACCGTATGCACACCTTTGGCCTGGGAGATCATTCCGCAGCAAACAAAGCATCTAAACCACCATGAACAAACTGAAGGAAAGACGAGATTTAGGGTCAAACCATCTAACTTGGCTTCAACCACAGAATCAACAGATTTGGGGCGTTGACTCCATGCCATTCCATTCCGACCAACGACTCAAAGGGTAGCGAGGAAACCTCGAGAAAAGACTGAAGCAAAAGCAAAACCACCAAAACTTGATGCAAAATGAGTCGCCGGACTAAGAAAAACATCACCCTCATCTCGGGTTCAAGTTTCTTGTTTAGTTAAAACATAAATCTGATTGCCATCTAGTGCACAACAACCATCATTTGTTACTGTATATAATATATATATATGTATATATATATATAACATAATTTTCTTCTTTGTAATTGCTTTGGATGATATGATATCCCAGTCCTTTGGTGCACCAAACACACCTAAAATGAACATGACACATCAGCTAAAACCCAAGATACCAACACTTCCTTGAACAACATGATAGCTTGTACAATACAAACCTTAAACCCATGTCCTGTTTCCCCTTTAAAAGTTAATTTTTTTTGCATCTACAAAATACTTTTGAACCATCAAACATGAAAATCATATATATAAATGACTTTGTAAATCTATACTGTTTTTTTTATTTATTTATCATTCCTTGAGTATATTATAAAACAATAGTTTTACAGTTCACAACATGACATAATAACTTTTGTTCCAAAAATAGAACCAGCATTTTTCTTTACACTTTGAATTAAATACAAAGAGATGGTTCCTTGCTCAAACCTGGCATGTTTTTTTTTTATGACTGCTTCTTTTTAAGTAGTCACACACCATCTCTTTAGAGTTATTTAACCCTTTGGGAAGAAAAAACATCTTATGTTTTTATGTCGTAAGATGTCCGGCCTGTGAAATTTCTGGCTTTGCCCCCTGGGGAAGTTGATCTTCCATCTCATTCGCGCAATGTACGTTGCTTGCCTGAAGGAGATGGAAAATGTTTGGAAATTTTTTGAAGGGGCTTCTACCGTGTTTTTGCCTTATCAAAGTCCGGAAACGAGTATCACCTATTGTGGTCTTTTTGATGTCTCGGGATGTTGGATGGCGTGACATGAAACGAATTCGATTCAATCATAAATGGAGATGAAAGGTCAAGAATCCTAAGAATGCCAATAACCAGAGTTGCTTGGGGAGAACACTTGTTGCTATAGCTGCAAATGCTCACAACAATTACATAAAAACAATTAGCTATAAATTTAAATAACATGATGAAAATTCGAAACAAATGCTTATTCAGAATTGTAAAATTCACTTAGCATATGTTCTTACATGACGGAGATTGCGCAGGTGGTGTAGAAACTGGACCTTTCGTACCGTTCATACCCTGGTCTGGACGAGAGCCGTAAGACACTGAAGGTAAAGGTGGTAGATTTGGGGACAACTTTGATCGAGGACTCATTACAGGTTGGTGGTTAGAAGTTTGGCTAGGGTGAGGTCTTGGTAAATAACGAGGAGGAGGGGGGTGCGTTGCTGCACTAGATGGTGCAGGAGAAACCAAAGGAGGAAAAGTAGGGTAGGAACCACTCCCCGGACCTGGTGAACGCAAAGGACTATGACTGGAAGGAGCAGGAGATTTGCAGTCGGGACAAAGCGGAAGATGATGTTTATCGGGTGATGGTGCTGGAGAGTGAGACGGTGAAGATATAGGACTGGGGGCTATCAACAGCCCTGGAGATGGAGCTGGTGAAGGAGTGGGAGGAGGAGTAGGATGAAGTGTACCATTCAGATAAGACGATAAGCTAATGCTTTTAACTCTACCGAAAACCGAATTATTAAGACCAAGATTCTTCGCAGGAGAGCCGGTGATGGTTTGAGCCAACTGCTTTAATCTCTGAGGCAAAAGTCTACTGAAACCATTCGACATAATAGAAGCTTGAACTATGACCGGAGAGGACATCGTGGAGCCATTTATGTTTGTTAATTGCACAAACAAATTCTGCAATTAACAAATAAAAACTATTAAAAACAAGTAATATCGAAAAAATGGGACTCAAATAGATTCTCTTCTCTTCCCTGAAACCCTGATTCCGGTTCCACCATATCTTAAGGCTACCATAGATCAACCTGGAAACGAACCAATAGTGAAAGTGAATAAGTGAACATTGCTCGAAAGTTGGAATCGATGTCATACCTCATAAGACCTCAAATGCAATCCATATTGTAGCTGATCCATTAACTCCATGAATTTGTCATCTATTTCGGATATCGAATTATACAAAGTAAAATTGAATAGAATCTGGGTCTTTTGCAAGATCGAAGCGGATTGTAAGGGGGTTATAGTGATCCCCCCGGGAAACTTTAAAATCTCAAACTTAGAAGGCTGTCCAAAAATGGAGGTTGTCAAAGTCAGATTGGAGTGTTGGAGGAACAGCTCGATTAAAGACGCTCTCAGCACGCTTAGGGATACTTGGTTTATCAGTCTATTTACGGGATCGGGAAGAACACCAAAAACTACATACGTCGAGTTAGGCACACTGGACTGGTGCATGGATAAGATAGCCACCTGTTGAAAATGAGTAGCTTTTAGATCGACTTCTCACATAATAAGATGGGAAATTATATGTAAAACAATGGCAGAAGTTTGTCCTAAAAACCTTAGTATCCGGAACACCAATTTCTTCATATATATCATACTCCAACTTTTGAATGTTCTGAACAAGCTCGGACACTGGTCTCTTGAGCGTAAAATATGCATGAACCGGAGCTGCAAAAAAATTAAATGGTGATAAAACAACAAACAAGGAAAACTTATGGAAATACAACCAATGGAAAAGGTCTTATTTTGATATGCATATAGACCAAAGCCGAAAAGATCGAGTTTAATAGCACATTTTGAGAAAGTAAACATATCAAGGAAGACCATAGAGTTTGATAATGAATCGAATACTTACAAAGTGGTACATTATGTTGCAAAATATCACCATTTTTCTTTGTGATCAACAACTTGCTTATCAATTTAAGCTATGGAAAAACAATAAAAAAAACATAGCCCTTGTCTCATAAATTTGGCATTGAAATTTCAAACAAACCATTAATGGTTTGCTCCCTATTGCTAAAATGAGAAAATGATCTAAATATAGCAAAATATTTACTTCTAATGATACAATTTTAATTGGAACCATAAATTTAAACATTGAATAAAATTGCAATAAAATAGAAATATATAGTTCCTATTTGGGAATAAAAGATGAACTTGCCTTAATAGAAGAAAGTGAAATAAATGCATGTCCATACTTATTCAAAAGAAATCATTAGAAATCTATGAAGAACACCAAAATTCCAGATTTCAAAGTACAGATCTTGAAATACCCATTGGCTTTCAACACTTGAGGATCCAAATTAAACAACAAAAATGCAGTGAAAATAAAAAAAATAAAAAATACCCATTTGGTGGAAACAACAACAACAACAAAAAAACCATAATCAAACAAAGAAATTGGTACCAAACTTTACAAAAAAATAAAAATAAAATTGAACTTCAATAAGGTAAAATGGCTTACCACTGAGCTTAATAGCTTGTTTAGCATCAAACCCAGATTTTATAGAACGAAAAGGGAAGATCCAAAAGATCCCAGGCAATAACACTGATAAACTGAGGAACAAAATGAAAACACATCTGAAATTGAACTCATTCGTAAAGCTTGAAAAAACCATCCAAAATCTCCCATAAAAGAAGAACCCTTGATGATACCCTTCATTGTTCCTTGATTCAATAATTTGTTGTTCCCTTTGTTGTAGATTTGGGTCTTCATTTTTCCCCATTGAAAGAGCATCTGGAACCAAAACAAAAAAACAAAAGAATGGGTCCTTTTCTTCTATCTTTCACTCTCTAGAAAACTCACTTTTAACACCATTACCACCAAGAACAGCACCCTTATTAACAATGGGTGTGTGGATTGTGACACAAGTGTTAATGGTAGGCATATGCCATCCCTCTCTCTCTCTCTCTCTCACAATTAACTACTGAAATTTGACAACACCCTTTCTCTTTCTTTCTCTAAACACTCACTTTTTGCTCTACTTATTTAATTATATATATACATAGGTGTTATTTGAAATTGATTTTTGAACAGTTTCAAGCAAATGGGATTTAATGGGATGTTCAGATTTAATCTAATTGTTTTTTAATTAGTGAATTTGACAGTGTTTTGCACTCTTTTTCAAGTCAATTTTAAATGACTTTATGGGCTACCGAACGTTGAGGAGAAGCAAAGGGTAAAGGGAAAGAAAAGGCAAAGTGAGTGACTTGGGCCATTTTGAGATAATGTAAATTATTGGAAAAAAAAAAATTATCTTTTTCTAAAGAGTTTACAAATACAATTAGAAAAGAAGGCTAAAAATACGATAAAGAATCAGGTTGTATTTTATCTCTATTATTTTAAAAAATAAATAAATTAATCTCTATATGTTAAACCGAATAGTAAATTGATATTTTATTAAAATTTTCATCTATTTTTACTATTAAAAAACTAGTTCATGTATATTGGAATGAGATACACGTGATACACCATATGTTACTGTTTGATTATTTTGTTAACGACGCTAGTTTTTAAGAGATTAAATGGATGAAATTTTTAATAGAAAAAGATCGATCTACTCTTTGATTTAATGTACAGGGATTAATTTATTTATTTTTAAGTAGAATAACTTCTGATACAAGGGCATCCATGGTACTTTTACTCAAAAAAAGCACGATTAGAATCAAACTAGACCAATTGGATCACAATTCAATTGAGATATAGAACAAATAAGTTGAGTTTATCTTTAAGTAAACTATTCGAAATCAACTGAATCGATGCTTTGATCGATTTAACTATCCATAATCTCTCTCCAACCCATAAATAGGAGGATAATGTACTTCAATATACTCGAACCCATGTCTTTCTGTATTGACAACTATATCCATGTCAATCGGGCTAATATTTAGTCAGTATTTTTTAATAGTATTTATCTATTAGGGGATAGTTTTTAATAATAAATGTGATATTTATCTAATTTGATAAAATTTTACTATAATCATATATAAATATTTTTGTCATTTTACTATTAAAGTAGTGTCAATAAATTCTTTAATAATAATAGAAATTAATAACAAACTATATTAAATGCAATATTTAATTTTTCTTGTTTACTGAACTAAATTAAGTGATGAAATTTATGAGGAACCTATTAAAAGCTAAAGATAAGGTTCTTTCTTTTTTTCTTTTAAATATTTTATTTTGATATACTTTTTTTATATAAATTTATTTTGATATACTTATAGTTTATCTCATCTCATCCAAAATTCCTTAAATTACTAATATGAAATTAAATTTAAAAAATTTAAAGAAATAGATCTTTTTGGAGAGAGCGTGTGAAAGTGCGTTCAACTAAGAGCGTTTTTTGGATAGTGGGTAGGAAACAGGGGCGAAGCCAGGGAGGGGCTGGCATGGGCCCCGGCTCCCCTAAAATATAAAATAGCTATTTAGGCCCTTTTAAATTAGTAAAGGTAAAATTACACTTTGCCCCCCTAAAGTTATAAAAATTCGATTTAATCCTTTACAAATTATAAAAATATAAACTATAAAAAATTAAAATTTCATCCGGCCCCCTTAAAAAATTGTTCTGGCTTCGCCCCTAGTAGGAAAGCATGCTCAGTTAAACTTTATGTCAGGAAAAGTGCGTCCAACTAGACGTGGTTTCTTTGTAATTATTAGAATTCGCATTCAATTGAGCGCGCTTTCACGCCCTTTCTCCAAAACCTATTTCCCTAAATTTTAAAAACATCGATCTATTTTACCGATTAATATTTTTTTTGATATATTTGACTAATTTAGCCTAAGTTCAAAATGAAAAAAAAATATTTTATACCAATAAAATTGAAACTTAAAAAATAAAAACTATTTTTTTTTATGTAATTTGGGATTCACTCAAGGGGTAGGTAAGGGAAAGAAAAGTTTGACCAGTATGGGCCATACACGTAGACCAAAAATAAGTGAAAGATCCCCTTTTATAGCATCAAATTTTAATGCTACGTTGGCTTTATGTCTACTTTGATTGGACAAACATTTACCAACACGTGTAGGTGTAAGCTTATTGGATAATTCCACTCTTCATTTCATTTTTCATTTACCAATTGAATTTAAAATATTAAAAAATGATTACATTTTAATAATAATAAAAAAAAGAACACAAGAGAAAAGGACATTACAATTTGGTCTGACTTTATTTTAGACAAGACAAAGAGCTGGTTTTGTTTGATAGACCTACATTTGACCCTTTGTTCCACAAGAAGACACAAATTGCTTATCCATTTAAGATATAAATTTTCATATATTTATATAAAATAATTAAATAGTAAAATTTTAATTTCGTTTGTGGAGTTAAAAATTTTCATTGTCGTAAAAAGAAAAAGGATAATCTAAATAGTTGGTCAACCAACTTTTAGGACGTTTTCATTTTAGTTACTCAACCGTTAAATCTCTAACAACAGTTAACTGTATATGCCACATCATGTTCTCACTTTCATTTTGGTCACCTAAAAAATTATAAATTTTAAAGTATTGATCGGGGTAAGAAAAACAATAATTAAAGTGAAAAAACGATAGAAACGAAAATAATGTATCAAAAATATTATCAAATTGTATTTGTTTATCACATTACCGAAATTTTTTTTTCTTAAATATTGAAAATTTAAATTTCAAAACATAAAAAATAATTAAATCAATTGTTGAATTTTTTTTTATCTCTTGATAATATTAATCGATTCATTACTGTAATATTGAAATTAATTAGATTAACTTCCTTCTAAATTTTAAAAATTTATTTTATGTTTCCTTAATATTTTTGATGAAATCAACTCGATGACTCATATTTAATAATTGTATGTAGAACTTAAATTTCTTTTTATTATATAGTATCAAATCTTTTATACTAAGCTAAAAATAAAGAAAAATTATTGCAATTAATTAAATTAATTGCTTGTTCTTCATTTGAGTAAAGGAGTAATGAAAAACTTCTGGATTTTGTTTGGCATGAAATATAAAATTAATTAATTGTAAGGATTTTTCTTTGCTATTAGCATAGTATGAAAGACTCGAGACCATATAATCAAAAGAAATTTGAGTTTTATGTATTATTAAAGATAAATTATTTGAGTTGATTTTAATTTGGAAACATAAAATTAAATTTTAATATTTAAAAGGAGACTAAATTAATTTAATTAATTTCAATATCATAGTAATAAATTGGTTGACACGATCAAAGGATAAAAGAAATTTTCAGTAACTTATTTAATTGATTTTGATTGTGAGAAATTTAAAATGTCAATATTGAAAAAAAAATTAAAACTTTCAACAATGGGTAAACAAATACAATTTGGCAATTTTTTAAAGCATTATTTTAGTTACTATCATTTTTCTCACTTTAATTCTTAATATTTTTTTTACACCGATCAATATTATAAAAAAATGATATTTTTTGAGTGACCAAATTAAAAACGTGAACATGGTGTGACATGTACATGTTAACTATTGTTAGAAATTTGATAAGCATCTTAAAAGTTGAGTGACGAAACTGCAAAAATTTCATTTTGGATAAATGCACTCTAAAAGTTAGGTGATCAACAAAATAACCTTTAATTTAAGCCGTGTTTTGGATTATTTTTTTTTAAATTTTTTTATAAAATTGCTTTCATTGTCAATATAATTTTATAAAAATTTAAAAAAAAAAAAAGAAAAGAAAAAGCAAATTTTCATCTTTTGCTTAATCCTTGAATTTTTTCTTGAGGCATTCCCTAATTTTTTTTAATGTGATGATATGACATTACCTCAAAAAGTCATCATCATTGCATAAACCAAAACTAGAAAAAAACTGTTAAGTTTAGTGACTACCGTGGACAAAACAAATAATCAAAGTTTAAACTCGAGCATGAGAATTGAACTCATTTGTCAATTATGTCGACAAACTAGTCCATCAAATTTGAACAATTCAATCTTTATTTCGAATCGAAACGAGCTCAAACTTGCAACAACTCAAACTCGAATTAAAACCCTAGTTCTAAGCCAACCATTAAAGGTATTTATAGTAAAATTATAAACTAACCATTAAAGGCATTTTTAGTAGTACTTATAAACTCGGATCAAGCATTAACTTAAGTGTCAAGAAACTAAAACAATTCTCTTAGTATGGTAAATGTTAACAATACCCTCTGAATGGGGTATCAAAACTTTCCTCTGTAAAACATACATGAAAAAGAAAAAGAAAACAAGTTAACGAATTTTCTTGTCTACCAATCAGCGAGTTTAGGACTTTAGATAAGCTTCTTCTTTTGGAAGTAACGCTTCAAGTACCAAATTTGTGAACCTGACACCACGATGCAAATACCCAAAGACATGATACTGAACCACGCGACTCTAGCGTTTGTGTTTTCACTCGTTGCCCTCATTTCTGCTTCTCTGTGGTCCGATAAGGATGGGATAAACGGAGGATGTTAGCTTACCTTAAAGAAAAGCCTAAAGTTTGAACAAGCCCTAAAAAGAAATTATTAATGATTACCTGTCCCTCAGATAGAGTAAATTCTCGTGAATGGCCTCCACCGCTCCTTCAAGTTTCCTCAGCTCTAGCTCAACACCCTATATGTAAATTAGCACAATGAAACACACAAAAGAGGAAGCGTATAGAAACCAATTCGTTTACCTTTTTCACAAACCATATTATGTTAAGTGGAAACCATAAAAACTTATCAAATGAATTCCAAGGTCATTCAAAAAGTTTGGCTAAAAAATATGAAGTTCCAAGCTTTCGACACCCATATGATCATTTACTCAGCCTACCTCACAAACTTTGCAAAGCAAAAGGATATTGATTCTTTTTGAGCAAAAGTCAATTGTTACACCTACGGGTTTATGAAAACTGGAAGTTCAGCAACAAAAGAAATCATCTTTATACCAGCAGCAGCAATAAAAATCCTTAAGTAGGCTAATCTCAAAAATCATTTGACACCAACATTTACTCTGCACTAGGAATAGGAGTAGTAACATCCATGGTTTTCTCTCTAAATCCAAACATGATCGATGGAGGAAAAAGGAAATACCTCAATTTTTTCTTTTCTGGCCACTGACTCCCAGTCTTTAGCTGCAATACCAGTTTTCCATTCAATGTTGACACTAACTTCTCCGGCCCCACGAGTATGGCTGTCTGTCCAGAAACATGCTAAGTAATTGCCAGCCTCCTGAGTAGTGAATGCGAATTGACCGTGTGTCACATTCTCCTTGTGATGAAGATTGTTCCCATAAGGGGATGTCACCTGTAGAATACAAATCAAGTGTTAGAAGCTTGCGACAAGTAAATTATGCTTCAATATATGTCACCAATGGGACTTTAGAGTTTCCTTTTCAGAGACGCAAAATATAGTAAAAAGATAAAACAACGAGACAACGGTAATCTAATGTCAGTTCAAAAACATGGTACAATATATCCTATGGGGTAAATCTGGGGATAAAGAGCAAATTTGAGAAAATTTAGGGATAATTTCAATGTTGGGTTCATTACATTTACAATTTCGTCCTTAGATTTCCATTCTTCTAAAATCCTATGGTGATTCTACAAATATTAACTTAAGAGCGTTCAAGTCAACAGTTCTATCTAAATTCCATTGGATTCCATAAAGTCCTAATTCTTCAGTTTATACCTAAAAATATTACAGCTAAAACGGTCGATAGTTTCCCCTAAAATAAAATACTTTCTGAATCTACATCGAAAACAGGCTATTTCGAGGTCAACAATAACAAATCTAACCATTGTACCTTATTTCATTTAAATTTTCAAATAACATCAAAGTTCAAAATTTTTCATTAATTTTCTCCATTTATTCATCAAAATAAAGAAATAAATAAAGCGAGTCAAAACCCTAACAATCTTGTCCTAACAGATCGAAATTAGAAATTAGGGAAAAAAAAAGCAGAAGGGCAAAAGCGGAAACGAACCTTGGCCGAAATGGTAGGGACGTGACCGTGATCGTCGGAAACAACGACGTAGTCAGACAAAACGACGACGTTGCTCTGGATTTCCTCCGAAACACACTTAGTGCCAGTCGGAGGAACGTTCAACCATATGGCGTCACCGACCGGAGCATTACTCAAAGCTAACATCAATACCACTAATAGCACCGCCTGGAACATCACCGACCGCCGCAATTTAGCATTTCCCGACATCGCTGTTTAAAATTTTGGCCGTGAGAAGACCGGAGAAAGTGTGTTTGACGAAGGAATAATTTGGATCTGTGTATCTGAGAGCACGAACTAAGAGACAACGAGGCTAAGCTTCAGTTTTTTTTTTTTTTTTCCTTTGAAGGAAAATTAAAGAAAAATCTTTGACTATTTATGAGAGCTAAATAAATAGCTATGCAATTGTGGGCGGCTCAGCTCACAGGCCCGGTTCGTTTGGGTGGTTTAGCTGAGAACCAGACATAAGTTTTGGGCCAATGAAAGAGTATGCCCATCCTTAGGGTTATGAAAAGTATGAAGTCGGATATTTGTATTTTTTGAATTATTTGAATATTTATTTAAAAATTTGAATCCATTTATTATTCGTAAATTATTAGAATGTTGTTATCTAAATTCAAATTCGAATTAAATGCTATTATTTGTTATCGAAATAATTTAGATAAATTCAATGTATTTTCACAAATTTAAGTTATAAATATTATTTATACTAATCAATCATTATTCATATCCTAATATACGAAATAAATGTGTATAATATTTTTATTTGTCAAGTTTCGATATTATACTAGGCCAAAATTTGAATTAGAACTATCCAAACTTAATCTATTAAAATTTTAATTGTTTTGGTTGTTTGCATTCGATTAAATTATTAAAATATTAATTGTATAAAAAATTATTAAAATATGTAAAATAAATAATTTTTTATATAAAGTAAGTAACTCACTTGTATATAAGAGAGAAGCATACCACACCAAGGAATTAAAAGGATTATGTGGAGTATACCTCGCATTTTTTGTCAAAACAAAGTTGACATCTCGACGAGAAAGAGGTGCCGTCTCGACGATGTGACCATTGACGTCCCGATGAGAAGAGATGCCTCGTCCCGACGACCCAATGAAGGGCGTCCCGACGAGGTAGCAACCATGTCACAACGAGGTGACATGTTATACAATTTTCTCAGTTTTCTTCTTCCAGTGAAATTCTGATTATTTGTCTTAGTCGAACTCTGACTAGTGTAGGTTATTTTAATATTATTTGACCTACGAATTTAGCCTAAAATAGATTCTTTTTCACCCTAGAAATATAACATATTATACATTTAGGTATTAGCTTTTACAAGCTTTCATAGTAAACTATTTGTTTTCAATCTTTTCAATTTTTTTGTTATTTTACTTGTTCATTGATTAATCAGGTTTATCCCGAATAGATTATCCTATTCTGTTGTAGTGGTTTTTGATGAGAAGTGTTGGAAAAAATAAGTTTGGAAAATGTAGCGAAAAATAAATTTAGAGAAAACAAAGTTTTAATTTTTTTTTCCAAAACAAAGATCTTGAATGTGATATATAAAATAATGAACACTTAATCAAAATTGTACCTTTTCAATTCGTCTAGGATGAGCGCTTCGACCGAATAGTCTTCTTCGTTATCCTCAAGCTCACATCTGGCAAGTGTGGGCTCGATTCGAATCAGGGTCAAATTGTAAATAAGAAAAATATATCTAGAAATTATCTGAAATAATCTTTTTAGAGAATTTTATCTCTATAACTTTCTCTTGAATTTAAGTATATATAAAATAATAACCAATGCTCTCTTTATATAGGAAAAGTTTAGAGAGTTCAATTATAATTAAACTTAATCACTTTAATATTAATTTAATATAATATTTGTATATAAACATTAAATTTAATTTAATATTAAACTATTAAAATAATATTATTTTTGGAATAGTTAATTTGAAATAAAATTCCCTGGTAGAGTTCCAGTAGGAGTGTAACTATTACACTACTCAACCACCGAAAGCCAACTACCGCCGGCCATCGAGATGCTGCAGTTGCAGCTGCTGACACCGTCGTGTCCGGTGATGTAGGTGCGACACCCTTATGGAACCCCGAGTCAGTTCAGTTGCTGCCGGTTCGGTCCGAGTCAGTGATGACCTGACCGGTCAGGTCTAGCCACTGGTTAGATTGTTGGCCCGGTATGTGAAATCAGACCTAATTTGATCAGTTTTTGGGTCTTGGTCTTGGTTTTGGGCTCCCGGACGCAATCTACGATCTCATGTCCAATTTTCAAGTTCAATTACCCATTTAGTCAATTGTCTGACTTCAAAATTAATTTCCAAAAATATCATATTAATTTTAATTAATTTAAACTTAATTGATCAAAATTAATTTTTCAAAAAATCACTTAGATTTTCCAAATTAATTTTTCAAGAAAGTTATTTAATCAAATTCTCTAGTTGAACTATTCTCACGACCACCTAATTTAATTCCACATCGAATAAATAGACCCAATTAAATTATTTCCAAAGTCGTAGAATTTTTTTCTGATTCAAATGCAGTCTGATCGAGCTTTTGTTGAGCTAGCAGAGGGATCAATCGGACATATACAGTTAGGCTCTAGTAATTGCAATTATATCCATAAGTATTGTTCCGATAATTCACAATTACTTAATTATAGAGTCAGTCCACAATGAGTACCATGATTGAAAACTCCTTATTGTATACTCTTTACTAAAACAATTCATCCAACTGTTTTGTCCAATGACCTCGTCATGTGTGTGTTACCCTCATATGATATCCTTGATTCCTTTGAGTTAAATCCGTTCACTCAATACAATCCTATTTTATCTCATTGTCACAATTGTGTCTTATTAATGAGTAATATAATCACTGCCAACAAATGACTGTGATAAATTACTCGTTCGAGAATGAGCAACTCATGGCCACGTTCCATATTTATCAATCCACATAATGCCAATGAGAATATATCATTAACTCTTTAATTGAGCTATGAATTCCACTGTTGCTAGTAAAGCCATGCCATACACCAATTATGTACCCAACATATCGGCTACAGGCTCGATCATCTTTAGAGCATAAGCCTCCACTTATATTAAAGCACATGAGTTGCATACGCATGGTCAATGACTATTTCATGATTTAGGTAAATCACACCATGAATGTCACAAGTGAATTAATTTACAAACGAATTTAGAATTAATTCATCTTGGGTCCAGTCCAATGTATCATTCTACCAATGAATATATCTATGTTTTTACCCGTGGAGTCAACTGCTCCGATAGCCAAGACTAGCCATCTCCCTAATTGAAATTATAGACGACATAATAATCCTTCTCAGTATTTGAATCAAATGTTCACTTCAATTCTTTTACGGGATTACTGACTTATTTAGATTATCTACTGAAGTAAGTTGTCTTCCTCGCAATGTAAACGTCCTTACAATGCCACTTATCTTCAGTTTGAACTTAGACAATTAATGAGCTAATATTTACTTGTCACAAATTCGCTATGCATGCAAAAAATAAAAGATAAAAATACAAAAGACATAATAGTGAAATGTAAAATTAACTTTATTTATTTATTCATCGTTCAAATAAATAGAAAACAATTACATATTTACTACAATATGGACACATTTCCCAATAAGGAGGGTTCGGGCCGTCACAGTGGTGTTACGGTGGAGTTCTCAGTTTTGGGATGTGGAGTTGTTCATGCGATTCGGGGTGTTTTGCTTAGCAATGACACTACTTCCTTGGTTTTCGAGTTTTTTTTTTTACTATTGGTTGCAACTTCATTTCTTTTATTTTGAGCTGTTATTATAGTTTGTTTGTTTTTTTATAATAGTTATTATATTTTTTATATAATATATATTTTTTATTAAATGAAGTAACACAGTTTGAATTTGTGCTAGATTGGATGGTGAAATTATTTTATAAATCCTTTCCACCACATCATTTATAGTCATTTTCAAATTATTTAATAATATTTTAGTAATTTTTTACATGTTATTGATACATAATTTTGATAATTTTTCACCGTGAATCCTAAACCCTAAATCCCTAACTTTAAATCCTAAGTTTCAAATCTTAAACCATGAATATCAAACTCCAAACTTCAAATTTCAAACACAAACTCGAATCCTAAACTCATTTAGGGTTTAAGATTCGAGTTTGGGTTTGGAGTTCAAAATTAAGGATTTAAGATAAAAAATTTACCAGAATTATGTGACAATGACATGAAAAAAATTATTAAAAATGTCATTAAATAATTGAAAAATGTACCATAAATGATGTGGTGAAAAGGGTTCATAGAATAATTTCTCAGGCAGATGTTTGATAAAACAAGTTAAGACAATAAGTATATTCTTTTTATTATTCTTAAATTTAGAATTTAATCTTTTTCGCTTTAATTTATAATAATCTATTTTTTATTATATTATAATAACTTTAAATTAATAATATCATTAGTTATTGTACTTAAAATAATCGTATAAATTTTCTTTAAATAACTTTAACATTAAGAAAAACATGTAAATTATTATTAGATTTTCAAGTCATTTTGACTGTTTAAGTCAAGTATCAATAAAACAAAAATCCACATCATTATTTCAATATAGAAATAATTAAGGATGTGGTACACCTACACAAGAGAACCCATGAGCTAAGGACACACAAGGAACACAATCTTGCCAACCGAGGTCAGGAGCTTTCCACCCCGCAAGCCTAATGTAAGATGAGCACACGTAGTGTGAGGCTAACGCACCTTTGATAGGGATAGTGCGTCTGTGCATCATATTTATCTATTGTCTTAATAAAATAATTCAACTTTTAGAGAAAGAGACATCAATAAGTCGTTTGAGCTCCAAAGAATATACGGCTCATAAAAGAGCAACACATATGGCACATTGGGAAAACCCTCAAGGTCACATGATCAAAGACACATCTCTCCCTTTCTATCATTTCTCATGACTAGAGTTATTTATAGGTCGGGTCGGGTTCCATTTCAAAAAAATTTCAGTCCAAGCCCGTTTTCAAGTTGATTGCTCAAAAAGCCTGTTTTATTGTTAAAAATTTATTAAAATATTTAAAAAATATTTTAATTAATATTTCATATATTTTTATTTAAATTAAATTTAGGTCGAGTTGATTGTCCAAGTCTAACCCAAATCGATCCTGATGGGTTACCCGACTCTTGAATAGGTCTACTCATGGCTCTCCCTCTATTGGCTGAGTGAACTGTTCTCGACCGCTGTAACTCTGTTGTGTATCAACAGGATGCTATCAATTTAGCATCAAATTATAACAAATTGAAATAGAGATACTAAATTCCAATTTCCAACATAGTAGAGGACTAAAACCATAATTAAACCTACTTTATATGATTCTCCACCCAGCAAGCTTTCTTTTGTCACTAGAATTATTCGCTAGCTAGAGCCGTATAACATTGATCCATCGGTAATTGAAGACCCAACGAAGCTCTTTTCAAAGGCAATGGCAGCCATGGAAGAAAAAGAAGCTGAAAAGGCCATGCAAGAAGGCGAGGATTATCTTCACTCAGTTATGGAAACTGCAATGGATGAATTCAGGAAGTTCGAGGATGAAATGGAACGCATGTTAATGGCTGAAAATAGTCTGCAAAAGAAAGCTAAAAGAATGGGGAATTCAATGGAAGAAGCTGCAAATTTTGCCTACAAAAAATCTGCCATGAAAGGACCTTCATTTAGAAGCAAGGCTCATCCTTGATGAAAATGGAAAATGAAAATTTTCCTTTTTTCGTATTTACGTGTGTGATTGAAAGGGGCTGTTTATGGGTTTTTCTTTCATTGCATGTGATTGTTGCTTTGCATAGAGAACTTTGTAAAAACCATGTTCTCCCAGGAATAAGAAACCCAGTGAAAGTTTTTACACCTAAATTTAGCTCTTAATCTTTTTTGTCAAATTCGTGATTATTTCTTTTTGTTTTAACTAAATTTAATTATTAATTGAAGTGAAATCGTTTTTCTAACGAGAAATTGACTAAAATATCAATTTTTTAATATTATTGGTGTGACAATTTACGTAATAAATCTCGTGTATTTCATGTTGATATATCATTATTTGTCTTATATGTCACAATAATTACTAATATAAAACATTAGTGTGTATGATCCCGTTGCCGAACAACTTCTATTTTCACTGGAAACCTAACTTATAAGAAATGTTATAATTATATTAATGTTAAAGTATTACAATTTAAAATAGTCACTTAATTGTTTGATCTTTTCTTTTTTGGTCATCCCTCGTTAAATGGTCAATGGGAAAATGACGTGGCTACATTTAAAATTAGCATAATAGTAAATTTAATCCTCAACATTTATACATCGTGTTAATTTAGTCTTGATTATAAAAAGTTTAACCCTCAACGTCTACACATTGTGTATTTTTTTTTTCAGTTTTGCTTTTCTTTATGACTCTTTCATATACAAAGCTAAAAAACAATTCTATAAACTAAATTTAATCGGAAATATACTAAAAATGAAAACACTTGAACATCCAAGATAATGAATTTTATTTTTTCTCATTCTTTTAAAATTAACCATCGATGTCACAAATAAAAGTAAAATTACAAAATGTGTAAAATGTTGAGGGTTAATTTTTTTTTTTGAATTCAAGACTAAATTGACATAATGTATAAATGTAAAGTGTTAAAATTATGTTAATTTTAAAAGCTGTAAAGTTATATTTTCATTAGTAATTTAACAACGGATGAAAAAAAAAGAAAAATTTAAATAGCTGAGTGATCATTTTGTTACTTTTTATAGTTGGTTGGCAAAAAAGAAATTTATTAATAATTGAATGACTATTAATGTAATTTACCCAAAAAATTAAATAAGAAAGGGTAAATATCCAATTATAAGTTTTTTTTATTATCTATATTAAAAATTTTAAAACTTTAAAAAAAATTCAGTCAATATTTTTCAATGTCTATTTACCACCTTTGCGTTCCTCCAATGAGATCTTTCCACGTCAAGATTTGGACAGTGTCCTAATAATATTTCACTTTTCTGATAAATAAAATTTATAATTATAAATATTATGCTGTTTCCAATTATTATTATTAAACCCTAAAATAATATTGAAGGCAAATGCAGAAACTTCCCGATCAGATCAGAAGTTAAGATATTTCATAAAATTCATCCAAATTATCGGTACTGAATCTTTATTCGCTTATTTTGCCTCATCTAATTTTTCATTGGCGTACACGATTTTTGTTTAATTTCTCCAATTAGGGTTTGGTTCTAATTTGCTATATATATGTTTTATTTTTTTAATTAATTTAAAATTTTTAATTATTGAATGTCAGTTTCATGTGAAGGATGATTTCTGAAGAATTTCGATATTGGTTCGCAGGTTGGCCTGCTCTAGGGTTTATTCTATTATCTTAAATTTATCTGTTTTACTTTTCGTTTTGTTTGTTTAACTAGAAAATTCGGGAAATTTTTTAGAGAAACAAGAAGGGAATGTCGAAAAACGAAATCTTATCTATAAAGCTGATAATTTTATTTTATCCGCTCAGCAATATTGGAATTTTCAGGTCAAATTGATTACAGATGAATCCAAGTTTATTCTTTTTAGTTTCTTTAAATGATTATCGTATTGACTTAGCGATAAATATTTCAATTTGCAGGAGAAACGTTTGAATATTGAAACAGATATTGCTTAAGGTTGAGGTTGTTAACTGATAGCAGATGCCTCGAGATATGTCAAGATTGCGATCTCGCTCACCCTCTTATAGGCGTAGACAATCGCCGTCTCCAGTAAGGGATAGGTACGGGAGGAGAAGCCGAAGGGATAGAAGCCTATCGCCATATTCATCTTATTCTCATAGCAGGTGATCCCGGTTATATTCATGCTGTTTATGTTAATTTGTTAATGTACGAGATACCGTAAGGAATTTTGTAAGAAAGATTCGAACACTGGAATTATTCTTGTGGATTGGAATTACAAATTCTTCAAGTTTATGTGTAAGCAGCCTGTACTTATTTGTATATCTTTTGGTGCTCTTTCGGATTTACTGAAAGACTATGTAGCTTGCTTTCTGCTTACAATTATGATCATATTTTTTAGAATCAGATCCTAGACAAGAATCTGGTAATGAGTGGCAATTAGATTTTTGAATGCACTAAATTTGAAGGTGCTGCTGCGGTTGAGGCTGTGGTGTTGGCTTTTTGTAGAACAGGGCTTTCAGTTTCATTTACATTGCAGTTAAACATGTTTTGTTATGCGTGTGGTGCTTTTCTGTACAGATGGCTTCACTGCCTGACTTCCTTGAGTACATTATTATATATTTATGTTTAATAATCACCCTTCTGATAAAGAAGTGTTGCTGAATTATTCCAATAAAGCTTGATGGTGTATTATTAAATATCTTCTATGAAATTATCAATGTCTTGGTGAGCATTTG
The DNA here is from genome assembly GCA_025698515.1 of Gossypium sturtianum. Taxonomy (NCBI): domain Eukaryota; kingdom Viridiplantae; phylum Streptophyta; class Magnoliopsida; order Malvales; family Malvaceae; genus Gossypium; species Gossypium sturtianum. The sequence continues at coordinate 2,090,818 of CM046946.1, read as the reverse complement.
ATGTGTGAGGAACTTTCCTTTTGCTTGGGAAAATGGAAATATCAAATATGCTAAATACAAATAGATTTGGAGCAAAGTATAAAGAATTCTATGACAGTGATAGGAAGCATGCTCTTCGTTAGAACATTAAAGACAAAGTTCTTCCCATCACTTGAGATGGGTGCTGTGGGTTCCTTTCGTTGCTCGAATGTAACATTTTCTTCTTCATGTTATAAATGACGGAGCTCAATGCTTATCTTAACAATGTATGAGGTAACTGTATATGCTTTTATATTTATTCTGCTAGATGGTGAGCTTTATTCATTCTTAGTTTGTGTAGCTAGTATGCCCAAATTCTATTGCTGTTGCTCAATAATTTGTGTTACTGTACAGAAGAAAGAGTCGTTCCATTAGTCCACGGCGCTACAAAAGCCGTACTCCCTCTGCAAGACGTCATAAAAGTCGTTCTCCAACTCCAAAGCGTTATAAGAGGCAAAGAAGTAGGAGTTCTTCATTGTCTCCTACTCATAAATCATCTAGCCCAAATGTTGGGTCAATAGACTGCAAAAATGCTTGTGAGAAACTGAAAAAAGAAGAGGAAGAGAGGAAAAGGTATATCGTATGCTGTCATATTTATTCAGCCTATTTTATTTTTTTTTCCACTGTTCTTGTAGATCTTGAATTATATCCATTCTGGTTTTTTATTTTTGCTACATTTTCCAAATTTATTGATTTTATTGATATTTGGGTCCACCAACTATTTGGTGGAAGTTGATATATTATTGTATAGTTTTTGTGATAACAATATGATATTTGGTTTACTAGGATGATATAACCACAAATCATATGGGAGACATGATACTGTGATAGCAAGGCTTAATGTAGTTTGTTAGGTCTTGCCAAAATCTGAACTCTTTTCCAGGCCTTAATTTCAATCTTGGCAAAGAGCATTCAGTTGCATGTAAACAAACCCCTTCTCCTTACCTTCCGAATTGTGATGCATTTTACCAAAAGCTTGGTTTATGGGCTACTTTGTACAACTCATGGAAGTTTGCTTCCACAGAATATACAAAGAAAAACCACAGAGAGAGAATTGTTTATGTGCTTGCCATTGTAGAACACCGAGAGAAATGTTTGTGCTGTCCGAGCATCTTAATTCTGTTGGTTTTGTAATTTACAGAGAAAGTCATTCTGACTAAATGTTTTAAGTTGAATATTGTTTGCCATCCATAAAAACAGGATGATATCTGTAAAATGATACAAGCTCTTCTTGTCAAAACTGTATTTTGATGCGAGGTTTGAAGTATTACAATGATTAGTTATAAAATTGTGCAAGTTACTTGATATTCTTCTCCACAGGATTTTCTGAAGGAAGATACCGCTATAATTCAACTTTGTTATATTTGATAATCTGATTGGATGCACCTTTATCTACTGTTCACCAGTTTTGTAACTCTTTTGTTTGGATCAGGTTCGATTAGAGGTATGCCTTAAAAGCATAGCATATTTTTAGTGCCTTGTCGTCGTGAAGGTTAGTTTGCCCATTTATTATAGTTACATAGTGCATCAAGAAAGATGGTGAGAGAAAGAAAGAGAAAAAAGAAAACATGACATGTCAGCTGCTTTTTTTGTACTGTTGTTTGGTTTTGGAAAGATATCTGTAATGAAAGGTTGCAGCATATTTCCCTGAATGCGTGCCATCATTTTCCTGCTTGACATTTCTTTTGTTTTCCAGGCGTCAACAAGAAGCAGAGTTGAAACTTATAGAAGAAGAGACTGCTAAGAGAGTGGAAGAAGCAATTCTGGAAAAGGTTGAAGAGAGATTGAATTCCGACGAAATCAAGCAGGAAATTCAGAAGCGATTAGAGGAGGGACGGAGAAGACTTAATGATGAAGTTGCAATTCAACTTGAAAAAGAAAAGGAAGTTGCCCTTCTCGAGGCTAGGCAAAAAGAGGTAATATCTAAGACACAAGGCGTTTGTTTCAATTTTTCTTGTGAATGCATATCTGATCACCGAATCCTCAATTGTCCCATACACATGTATTTGTGTACAGGGGGAGAGAAAGAATACATTATTTTCCTCATATAATATTCAATGTACGATGACAGTGTTTATTAATTTTATCTCACTAGCTTCTAGCTGTGACTATTTTCATGCTATTTTATGATCAATCTCGACTGATTTTATTAAAACAGGAGCAAGCTCGAAAAGAGAAAGAGGAGTTGGAAAAGATGCTCGAAGAGAACCGGAAGAGGGTGGAAGAAGCTCAAAGAAGGGAAGCACTGGAACAGCAGCGAAGGGAGGAGGAACGGTATCGAGAACTAGAGGAGCTTCAAAGACAAAAGGAAGAGGCAATGAAAAGGAAGAAGCAACAGGAGGAGGAAGAACGTTTAAACCAGATGAAATTACTGGGAAAGAACAAACTGCGACCGAAGTTGTCTTTCGCGCTCGGTTCAAAATGATAGAATCCGAAAAGTTGTTACTCTACGTTGTAATATTTGTGTTGTCCGTCCAGTTTTGAAGTTGAATTCTATTATAGCTTGCTCGGGGTTCAGACTCGAAAGCTGGGGATAGATTCACTAAGAGTGAAGCTCTTGACTGGTTAAGTTAGGGCTAGTTTAGTATTGGTGCCCAAAAAAAAGTTTTAGGTTGAAATATATTTTGATTGTTAGAATGTGAGATGAAAAAAATACTTAGTAATGCTGTGAAAAAATGTTTATGAGAATAATAAAGTTATCATTATTCCAAAATCACTTTGAGTTTTTGATATGGGTTGTTAAATCACACACATACACACACACATATATAAGTACATACAGAGGGAGAAGAACGTGAAACTCATTTACTAAGAACTATACCATGGGAGTATGCAACAACAGGCGCAGGCAGTGATAATTTTATACAACAAGTGTAAAAAGAATTGTGTCTAAAAGACAAAAAAAAAAGTAGAAAAGGAATGAAAAAGCAATGGAAAGGAGATGAAATATTTACAATTTGTTTTCATGGTTGTTCAGGGAAAACTTTTTGTTTCAAGAAATTGGTGAAACGATTAGCATACAGCTCGGGTTCCACGACAGATATTGTCGTGGGGCCAAATTTCACTGATTTGTATGCATGCTCTGCCTTTTTCTTTGCATTGTATTCCTGTAAAATATCAATAATTCCCATATAGAGAATCACATCATATACCTCAAAGAGTTCGACTTCGGCTGAATCGGACTCATCTTGGGGAAGCTTGTGATTAGCCTGTGCCGGCATGTTTACTCCTAATTGCACCCGTAACCTAAGTAAAAAGCAGTCGGCCGACTGAATAAAATGACTCTCGGTAATAACTGAATAAAAAGCAATCTCCATATTCAGAATGATAATGAAAACAGCTACCTTCCAGTACCGGGCACCAAAATATCAACTTCCTGGTTGCCCAAAGAGAAAGCTCGTAATGCTCTTCCTCTAATGTGAGGACCTGGGTCGGTGCTAACAGAGCTGGGTTCATGGGCAAGTAGCACGAAGCCCTTTGAAGGAAACAACACTTCACCATCTGCGGTCAGACCTAGTGAAAGCATAACATAAGGTGCATACTACTCAATAAATTGATAATATGAAAACAAAGGAACCCAAGAACGGGAAGTAGCGACGGAAAAGAAATATAAAAGTTATTCCTAGAGTTCAAAAGGGGATCACATGTCTACTTTCTCGGGCTTACCAGTCGCGGTTGTATATCACATGCACCAGCATATTCTTATGCTCGGTTTGGTGATGACTCATGCAAAGAACTAAAGAGTTTGATTCATTAGTTTTTATTATTATTTCATTATGGTTTAAGCAAAATGAATCTAGGTCATTAAAAATGAGACATTACCGATTTAATGTAAGATTATATAAGAACTAAGAAGCACTGAGATTATCCCCTATATTACCAAAGTTTGGCAGTGTTGGAAATATCACATTACCGACTCAAGGGAAAGCTGTTGAACTAAACACGATATGTGAGATTACCCGATCCAAACGCCCCCTTATAGTATCATATTTTCTAAGTTGGTAGACTATCAGAACCACATAAATATAACCAAAAGCTTCCAAGAGAGCAGAACTCTAGTATCATGTAAATTTTCTTCCATAGTGCACCTCAGCTTACTTCAAGTGCTCGAGGGCCAAATCTAGGAAAAGGGTCAGCACAACTACTGTCTCATTACTTTTTTCTGGTATGACCAAGGTATCCTCCATGTCTGTTTTTCGGTCTATGAAGACTAATCCTTTCGGGTTCATCCCCCCAAAAAAAAAAAAAAGAGTGCAATGTGCCTTACCAATGCATTTAACACTTGCTAGTAACTCCCAAGTTATTTTAATATTACAGTATAACTACTTCCTTCCCACCTTTTGCACACCATCACATAAACCAAGCCATATAAATAACATAAAATGATCAAATGAGAAAGAGGAACCTACCTTGGCCAGCAGGTGAGCTTTGCATATTAGGCGAAATGTTAGGAGGTTCTACAAGGCCGTCAAGTGGCTCAGGAGCTCTAAAATGTAAACCTAAAAGAAGGCTATAATCAATTATCTGTTGAGATTTCAAGAATGCACAATCTTCGGCAATTTGGCTGCAATACAAGCAAAAAGAACATTGATGGTTAAATATAACCCACCGATTATGAGAAAATCATAGTATCACTGCAGAAGATGATGTTATATAAGATGAAAATAAGAAGCTTACTCAAAAAGGAACTCCCGCAATGATTTGTCCATATGAAATTCATATGACAAATCAAGATCTTTCAACGTAGTGTTTTCATGAATTTTATCTTTATCTGTAATTCTTCCATGAGTTGATCCCTTTAGATCATAACGACGATGAATTCGTAGCTCTGTGCAAAACATATTCCCCATAACCATAAAGCGCACCTAGAAGCATGACACTTATCATAAGCCAGGCACATTGCTATATATAAACTAAGACGGTAAAAGTATCATGGAGGCTCCTGTACTAGGAGTCGTATTGCATTTTGTCTTCTCGACTCAAAAAAATGGGTAAACTAGTCCCTGTATATTAAATCAAAGAGCAAATTGGTTCTTTTTGTTAAATATTTCATTCATTTGAACTGTTAAAAACTGATGTGGTCAACGGAGTAACTAAACAATGACAAGTGACGTGCCACGTGTACCTCATGCTGACGTGCAAGGACTAATTTTTAATAGTATAAATGGATAAAAATTTTAACATAAGGACCGGTTTGCTTTTTGATCTAATGTACAAGGACTAATTTGACTATTTTTTGAGTAGAGGGGTAAAACGCAATCTGACTCCTCGTATAAGGGCCACTGGTAAATTTACCAAGCAAAGACAGATGGATGAACAGATACCTTTATTCTCCCTGGTAAAGTTATCCGGTGAAGCCCAAAAAACTTTGTTATGAGAGTATTTTCATGTTCTTTGACATGATTGTGATATTTAGGCAGCATCTTGAGTAAAACCTATAAAGAAGAAAATTACATATGTAACATAGAGGACATCCGTCATGGTGTAACGTTATCTTTGCCAAGTCATCGGTTTGTTTGTGCAGTGAAAGAAAATGGCAGATCCTACTTTTAAATTACATGCTCGATATATATATATATATAACTTAGCAAATACAATGCATGAAAAGCTATACAGATTCAAACCTTGAGTTCGGATTTTTTCAATGTCTTAATCACAAATTTATCATCATGAGAAAGATAGAAAAGACTGCCACTTTTCCCTGGAGAAGAAATCTCGGTCAGGCCATCATCGCCACAAATGGACATCATGTACTCAGCTGCATCTAGCTTGAACAACTCTCTCAAATGCCTTTAAACATAATGCAACAATATATACAAAGAATAACATCATAAACATGCTTGATATATATATATATATATGTCCACCAATAAAACTCAATCATCAAAGGTGTGGTGGCAATATTATTTTAGTACCTGAAAACCATGGGACAGTAATCCTTCCAGTAGAAATCAATTGATTTGTGTGGAGGGGTAAATTGTGAACCCTTTTTAGGGAAAAACATAGTAATTCTAGCTCGATCACCAAAATCAGCTGCTCGAACCTCACGCTTAGGCACTGGTGTTATCTTACCGACAGTATACCTGAGAACTTCAAATCAAGCATTTTATAACATGCAATAAAAGCTAAAGATAATATATATTATGTATATAACAAAAATAACTATCACAAAAGATTAAGTAAAGGACATGGAGTATGCCAATCGGTTTACCTTATACCGAGTTGCAAATTAAGCATCAAATGATAACTGTTATGGCCTTTGAAAATGCCAACACATGAGCTCTTTTGTGTTTCTTTGGCATGAAATTTAGTTTTCTTTTCAGCTTTCTTTGATAATTCGTTGTAATCTCGTATTCTCTCTTTAATCATAACTCCTTGCATGTACTCCCTCTCGTAAATTACAGCCGTATTTTCTTGCAGTTCACTTTGGCCGGCATCAGAATCAAATGAGAATGTGCCTGAGGAATTATGGTGAACGAATTCTCTTCCGGAATCAGAAAGTCCAGAACTTTCAGCAGTCTTGCTTGACATTCGACCTGAACCTTTTAAAACTCCACTTACTGATATCTTTTCGGACAAGCTACGTTTAATACTCGGTTTCTTGACTATATGTTCTTCTAAATGTAGTGATGAACATTGTGGTAACGCGGTTTTATGGTCATTATCGTATCCCAAAGAGGTACAACACTTCTTTAAAGAGGGACGTTTACTTCCGGCAGGATAGAATAATCCTTTTCCATCCTTAAGGCCCCTCGTCCATGTTCCGAAATAATATCCCCCATCTGCGTACTGATAAATTCCATTTCCATGACGGAAACCATTAAACCAACAGCCATTATAGTGATCACCATTTATCCATTCCATAACACCTCTACCATGCATTTTTCCACGTTTCCAATTCCCGGTATATTTGTTTCCATTATTCCAAAAATATATACCTTTCCCTTCATGTTCCCCTTCTTTCCATTCTCCTTCATAAATATCCGAATTGGAATACTTCTTTTTTCCATATCCATGCCGTATATTCATCCTCCAATGCCCTTCGTAAATGGAACCATCGGAAGCTGTAAATGCACCAAAACCATGAAGGTAACCCCCCGAGATATCACCATTGTATTTTGCTCCCGATGGCCAAATTAACAATCCTTTGCCTGTCATTTTCCCTGCTTCCCAATCACCATCATATACCGTTCCATCGGACCATGTATACTTTCCCTTACCGTGGGGAAGAATTTCCTTAAAATCACCAACATACAAATCTCCATTCGGGAAAGCCTTCTCATTAAGCCTACAAGAACAAAACAATTTACTTTTAACCCTAACGAAACACAACCTGAGCACACAAGATCTAGTGCCGAAGAGTATATAAATACCTTTCAACACTCTCCACATTGATGCATGATGAAGGACCGAGTTGCTCATCGTTTGCTTTAGACTCCTCATCAAACAGAGTCTTTAAACGAGTCATTCAAACGCTCGGATAACGAATTATCTTCGCACCCCTCACTTTTAACTTTTGAATCTGAAAAGGCATTTCATTCACCCCCAAGTTAAAGTTAAACCACCCATTTTCGATAACCGACCGGCTATCGAACTTGTAAACTTTAAATCAAAACACTTACACTCTACTTTTTATTACTAATGAATAATCAATAACTCTTCTATTTCAAATAAAATCTATGATCATTGCCTCTTCTTTAACTATTTCTCTATCCCCATAACCTAAGAAATTCATAACTAAATCTCAAATATTGATGTTACAAAACTGAAATTTAATTAAATCAAAGAAAAAAAAATACCTGGAGTAGATGAAAAACCCAGATCCTTCTCCACCTGAACTGGACAGATTGATAACAACAACTCAAGAAATAAATGAATGAAAATAAGAACAACCCTAGAATTTATACACCATATAAATTAAAAGGGGCAAAAAGAAATAAACGAATTTAAATGATTATTATCAAAAAAAATTCAAGCAGCCGACACTATGCCCTACGAATCTCTTCTTCTAGAATTGACACTTTATCCCTCTCGCTCTCGATCTCAACTCCAAATTATTATTTTTTATAAATATTTTCCTAAATTTTTGGACCATGGGTATCTCTTTTTTCTTCATTTATATAATATATATATATATATATGTTTATGAATTTACAGTTTGGGAAATCATCAAAGTTTGAAACTTTGAAAAGACAAAACAGAAAAACTTCGTTTTCACTAAAAATGGTTTCTTTCTTTCTTTCTTCTGCTGCTATACTTTTGCGTTTGTGAACTGATAAACAAAGCAACCTCAAAAAAAAAAAAAAAAAAAAAAAAAACAAAAGGGGGAACATAATTTAGCCACGTGTCTTACAGGAATAACTTGTCGTAACATTTTGATTTGACGGCAGAGGATCAAGTGGGTCCCATGTGAAACGTGGCGATTATCTATTGGTGAAGGAAGTGAAAACAAAAAGGGTGTACCTGAGTTGTAGATGATTATTTTGGGACAGCCTTTAAAGTGGGTGCCACGATTACGGAAGGTATATATAAACTTATGGGTTAATTCCACTATAAGTCCCTAAAATATGGTTTAGAGTTTAAATCAGTTTCTTAACTACGAAATGTTTTAATCGAGTCTTCAAATTATCATTATTTTATTAATTAGGTATTTTCATCAATTTTCCAATTATATTGATCCATAAATAAAAACCGATATATGGTGTGGACCATATTTAAAACATGTGTGCACCTACAACACGACGTAGTGTTTTCCGAACTGGTTAAGGTATCGGTCCAGAGAGAAGCAAAAAATTAGTAGACCCGTGAATCAATACAGGCCAATAGAACTGAGATAAAACCATTTTAGGTGTATTTTATAATTATTTAATACTTTTTAATTTTAAAGTTTAAAGACTAATTTAAAATATCAGTTATAGTTTAGGGACATTTAATGGCATTAACCCTAAAGATATAAAGCCTTAAACAGTGGGGGAAAGGCAGAGGTTGGTATTGTCTGCTTTGCGCAGTGAACAGCTTATATTACGTGTATGATTCCCTTTGTTTTATCACATGGGCCAGATTGAAAACTTTATCTTATTTTTTAAATAATTCCAATTTCCAAAGCCAAGATTTGAACTCTCTTTTTTTAATTAAAAAATTTGCTAAGACGATTCTTAAATTTAATTTAATATTTAATAATGTTCATATTGCATCATAGTCATATCTTGTGCAGTTTTTTTTTTATAATAATGGGATAAATTAACATTTAACCCCTAAATTTGTTAACTTTTCTCACATTGGTCCACATTAGATTTGAAACTTGGCAGCTTTTTTTAAATTTGATCGTTGGACTTGAATTTTGTTAAGGTATAATTATAAGTTAGATTGTGCTAAATCATCACTTAAATTATAATTATAATTTCCTTATAAATTTTATTTTTTTTGTATTTTTAGATTTTATATATTTTTTTTAAAATTTCAAGTTGCGTCATATCATCACTAATGAACGAAATCCAAGTTCAAAGATTAAATCGAGAAAAATTGACAAACATGGACTGCAAAAAATTTTAAAGATCAAGTTAAAAGAAATTACTAAGTTCACAGATAAATGTTGCATTACCCCTCTATAATAATTGTTACAATTTACTAATCCAAGGCGCAAATTATTTATAAAAATATATATATATATATATATATTTTTTTAATTTAATATTTAATAATTTTATATATTTTTTATTTGTTAAAATTTAATATTTAATTATCTTCACATTATATTATAGTATTATATATTACTATGGATTTAATTTTTATGTATTATAAATTACATAATATATAAAAAAAAATATAAAATAAAATATTATAAAATTAAAAGCAAGTCAGGCCAGATTAGTTTGGGCCTTGAATGTTCAAGCCCAAGCTCAATTTATATTTTAAATGGGTCTAATTTTTTACCCAAGCCCATTTTTCAGGCTTAATATTTTTGTCCAAAACCTCCTAAATTTTGGACCGACCTTCGGGCTTGGGCAATAACCTTACTCGTGAACAAGTCTAAAAAAGACCTAATTGATATGATATTTTTACTTTAAATACTTGAATTATAACATTTTGAAGTTCGAGACTACTGTATAATTGAACTATCCATTATCATGCAATTAACCTATTAATTTTACTCAAAATTTCTCTCTCTATATTTATAATCTATAATATATATAAAAACACGAGTTTGGAAAAAAAAATTAAACCAACGAGAATACCCTTTATTTTCTACCATATTACTAAATTGACATTTAAAAATATGTATAATTTAATTTAAAATTATTAGTTATAAATTTATTTAAAAATAAGTTGAGATAATTTTATTGACTCTAAAATAGAGTTATAACTTGAATAAAAGTTTAAGCATACTCATTACAAATAAATCAAAATAGCTAACAATTAAAGTTAAATATTATTTTAAAAAAATTGATTTATTTTTATTTTTATTTTTATAATTAATTTTTTTTATTTTCATATTTATTACCGTAATAAAATAAAGTTAAAACTTGAATAGAAGTTTAATTATATAAATAGAAATTGATTTTATCTTTTAATTATCACTTAATTAGTGTTAGACTTATAGGTTAATTAAAATTTATGTTTAGATCTGTAAATAACATCCGTTAGTAGCATCTAAGAAAAATCATCGGTAAAAAGAATGAAATTTGTTAGCATTAATAAGTTAAAGGCATCTCAAAAAGAAAAATTCAAACGACAATGACACTGAAGAACACCGGAGAGATAAGTAAGATCATTTTAATTGATAATTACATAATATAATATATGTTAATTTTTAAATATTTTTATGAGTTGTTTATTCCGTGCGAAGCAAGCACTATGTTATACTTGGTATTTTTACGAACTAAATAATAAAATGGAAGTTTATAATGGGATGTAATATACCATTTAAATATTTATGTATTCATTGGAATAATTTTTTTCCTATTGTTGTCTCAAATGGTTATAAAAAATTTGAAGTTACTTTATTCTCCAATTATTTTTTTAATAAATAAATATCACTTTTTTTTTTTATAAAATAAATACCACTTTTTAATGGGTATTTTAAGTACATTAAATTTTTATCAATTTATCATGTATATAATTTTTAATATATATATTCTAAACTTGTTTAAACTTTTATCATGAAAGTTTTGCATTCGGAGAATATTTCAGTCACTTTCTTATTATATGAATGTATATATATATTTGGTATCATTTATATCCGTTTTTACAAATCATATTCAGGGTTCGTAGTTACCCTTCTTAATAATATCACTTTCAAGGGTCAAACCCGCGTTATCTTTTTAGGAGTACAATGTGTTTTATCAATGCACTGACACTTTTTTGTTTACGTTCTTAATATATATACTAGTTCTATGGTATAGACACGTTGTGAGTAAAAAAACCCGTATGTGAATAATATACTTACAAAAATTGTATTGTAAAATTAAATGAGGTATTGATTAAAATGATTAAATTAAAATTTTGAAATTCATTTGACATAAGTTCAAATCCTATTATAATATTTTTTTATTAAAAATATGTAAAGACAAAAATAACTTCATATTAATATTTATAATTTTGTAAGAAGAAAGATATTTTAATAATTTTCCTAATCAAGTTGGTGCCTGATTAACTCATGGCACCAGTTCAGTCAAGAATTTAAATTGTGTGTATATATACGACGGAGATTCACTTATACCAATGTTACACAGATTCGTACTTTTTTAATATTAATATTTTAATAATTTAACCGTCATATTTTATTTTTTATCATTTATATAAATTATTTATATTAAATTGACATAAATTAATAATCTATACTATTATTTAAATTTTTAATTGAATTCACGTGACGAGTTAAAGTTTTATACTTTTACATATTTTAATCAATATATTTTTATATGATTTATATAAATAACTTCCAATTATTTAATATATATTAATATAAATAATCTTTTAAATCGAAGAGATATCAAATCGACTAAAAATCGAATTATAATAATAAAAGCTACTCTAGCTTTACTTTTACAATGATGTACCTCTCTATATATGTAGTAACCAAAATTTAATAGCCTTCCAAGGCTAAAACAAATGGAGGAAACTAGAAACTGTAACTTATAATGTCTTGAGTATATGAACGAGAGGTCTACAAAATCCAATTGTTACATATCTATCCGAAAGAAAGAACTCGTCATCGCCTCGATGCGCCTTTGCTTGCCTTACCGAGGGGAGGAAAATCGTCGTTTCCACATAGAAACGAATCATTCTTCATTGTTTTAGTAGCTTCTCGATCGGGTTTATCCTTGATTACTTGATCATTTCGATGTTGGTTTTGTTGAACGATTGCCTTAACAAAAGAAGAATTTATAACCGGCTTTTGATGATGGCCTTGCGGAGCTGAAGAAGGAGAGACGATGAATGGTTTAATTCTCGATAATTCCGGATCCGGCAAAAATTTGTACGGAAGTTTGCTTTCGTCCATTCTCCGGAATGTAATGGATATCCTGCATGATGAAATTGTTGAGCATACGGATATTCGAGATGATTAATCGGAAAAGACAAAGATTGGATACCTTTTCCCTGGAACAGCTGGGACACAATGCTTAGCAATGTCAGCTCCGTTACCGTTTAGAATAAGCACAGATCTGCATACCCGAGCATTAGGTTAGAACTGAGACGGCAATAATCAAATCGGTTCACATTCAGCAAAGGATATAAGAACATACCCTACAGGCAAAGGTATCGATACAGGTCCTGAAAACTCTCCCGGACTCAAAATCTTCAAACTCGAACCGAAAAGAATATTGCATTGAGTCAAAAACGACACGGTGCAAAATGGCCTTAGAAAGTCATGGTGATCAATATGTGGAGGAATGCAATCCCCTTCATCGTAAATGTTCACGATACAACTATTCGGAACACACATAGTAGGCAAAACATGCCATCTGACCATCCTTTTGATCATTTGCTTAAACAATGGGGGTAAAGGATCAACTTCTTCTTCTCTAAGGATCCCCGGCGGGTTCCCGTTTTTATCCTGTAATATGAAATTCAGGACCAAAACGCGCAAAACCGAGGAAAATAAAGAACTAAAGAGTCGAAAGTTAGTAAATTACCACTGCATAGTTATAACAACAACCAAATTGTATCGTAACACGACCTTTACCACGCATCCATTTCCTCGGTTCTGAATATGTACGTTCTACAAACATTCAAAATGTATTAATACGAAAAGCAATACTACCATTCATGCTAATACTCAAGATAATTGGTTAATTCATAGCAAGCTATTTCGACCTAAAGTTCAATGAATCATTCGAGTTCTAAAGCTTATTTATACCTCTAAGTTGCCCTTTTTGGCCCATATGTTGAAGATTATATACGCATTCGACGATTTTTTTCTGTTCTTCGGCATTGAAGACCTTCGTATGGAGCTCGAGTCCTTTAAGAACATTCATCGATTTACCGTTGATCTTCTCCATGTGAACGAAATCCTTTTTTCTTACAACTTGGGAGAATCTAATATGTTCCTTTTGTTCTTCAGACAATCCATTGTCTGAGGATGTACTTCCACTTCCACCAAGTCCATCATTAAGCAATATATCGGAATTCGCCGCCGGTGGCGGCGGCGATGTACGAGCTAGTTGTTTTCCGGTCACCGGATTTGATATTAGGGTATTATTTGAGGTCACAGTTGATTCGCTACCTGATTCGCTACCTCTTTCTGGAATTGAAATAATAATCAGATTATTACAACATTCATATATCAGAATCAATTGAGTTAAAAATTTTCCCAAAGTAACATACATGCAATCAAAGTAAAAAATAAAATTTTCCAAGAAAAAGTAAAAAATTTCCCAGAAAACTGGTGTTGAAAAGAATATAAACAGTGAGATTCAAAGCAACTTACTGTTCAAGAGCTGATGAATTCGTTCCTCTAAAAGAGCCTCGCAGTGTTGACAAAAACCCTGAGATAAAACTTCAAGAAGCTCGTCGCGGTTCAGAGTCTTCAGTAACCCGATGGTGCCGGTTCGGCCGGCGGAGTCGGTCAATTTTCCGGGGATATCTCCGGCCATAGTTGCCGCCACTTTAAAAACAAAGAAAAACCAAAGAAAGAACAATGAAATAAGAATTTACGGACAGTACATATAGAAGAGAAGTTAGATTTTAGTTCGAAATAGGGGAAGTAAATCCGCGTGTTCTCGGATTTATCTAAGTGATTTAAGCAGTTAATAGTGACACACGCATTATCGACGTTTAGGGTTTTTACGCGATAAAAAAGTCAAATTGTACTTTTGGTCCTTTATTTATGTCAATTTGTACTATTGTTCATATAATATACATGGAATATATTATGTACTTCAATTTGATGCAGAAGTTGAACTCGCTTCTAGATGTGCTCATGGGTCGAGTTGGACTGAATTTGGGTTGAATTTAAGCATGATATTAACATGTTTTATGCTTGCCCAAGCTCGACCCTAAATATGAGATTAAAATTTTGTCCAAACTCACTCATATTTGCAAAAGACTAACCCAAACCCATTTTAGGTCCACTCATATTATTTTTTAAAAATATTTAGATTATATTATTTTAATATTTAACAATTTTATACAATTTTTATTTATTTAATTTTTTATATAGTCAGCTTAACATTATTTTAATGTTTACATTAGAGTAGTATTATATATTTAGTATAGGTTTATATTTTTAATATGTTCTAAATTATATAATATACAAAAATAATATAATATAAAGTATTATAAACTTAAAAACGGGTTGGGTCGGGCCTTGAATGTTCAAGCCCGAGCCTGATCCATATTTTAAACGAACCTTTTTTTTTCCCAAACCCATTTTTCAGGCCTTATATTTTTACCCAAACTCTCCCGAATTTCGGGTGAGCCTTCAAGCCTGGGCGGGTAGCTCGATTGATGAACAGGTCTACTCGCTTCTGACCTAATGGCTAAGAATTGTAAAAAAACAAAAATTAGAAAAAAATCAATGTTTTTTAAACATGATTAGTGGTTGAATTCAACTGGTTTGATTAAAAATTATTTAAAAAATTGGTTCAACCGTCAATTCAACTGGTCTGTATCAGTTCTTAAGCTTAGTTTAGCATTACTTCAAAAAAAAAAGGAGCACTTTTGGGCCAATTTTTGGTTTGGTAGAAGCATTTTTTTCTCTCAAAACACGGTTTGTTTAGGAATACTATTGTCCCAAAAATGTTTTTTTTGTCTTAAAAGTGCTTCTTAGAAGTAATGCTAAACACGCCCTAAATCTAATCGATTCAAAGCCACTCTCTAGACCAGTATCCCAACTTGTTTCCAGTTTAACTGATCCGACCGACCAGTCCAATTCGGTTCAAACAACATTGCAAAAAGATTAGTGATTAAATTGTTGAACTAATTTTATATTATTTTGTTTTTTTATAATTTTATAATTATTGATTTCATTATCGTTGGACATCGGTGGAACCAATTAAACTCAAAATTGGTGAGTTAGACAGGTTCAACCATTTGTCTAATTATTAAAACATTAGTTTTGCTTTAATTAAAATCATTAAGATCATTGATAACTTCTTTGATTGGGGGATGTAAAGTGAAAAAGAAAAATGTCTAATGATTTGGAGGATTAAGTTTTAGAGCTTCAAAGTAAGGGTGAACGAAATATTAGTGTTTGCAATTTACTTAAAGTTTAATATTGGATTTTAGAATTATGTTTCAATTTGGGGACAGTTAAAAAGGACTCTGATAGGACATTACCTATGTAGATGCTTAGGATGAGAGTTATACCTTGTATTTGGGTTGCTTCGAGGATTGCTCGGTGCGTGGTCTGCTTGGGGATCAGTTTGTTGGCCCTATAATTTCGATTGCCAGATTGTAAGTTCTTGATAGCTATTTGTCATGTCAAATGACTTAATTTTCTAACCGATAGCTAAGTAAGTAGGTTTAACCAAAATTTCATGAGCTCAGATTTTCTTTAGATCAGGGCTTGCTAGTATTAGCACCAGCTTAATTTATAGGCAGTATAACAATTGTCTCTCTAGGTTTGAGGTTTGTTATAAGGAGACATAGAATTGTGAGTCAAAAGTTAGATAATCTAAAGGGGGTGTCATTTGGACCAAAGTTGAAAGTTGTTTTAGTTATAGACCATTGTGTTTGTGGTAAGAGTAGACCTGTTCATTGGTCGAGTTATCCATCTAGGCTCGAAGGTCTGTCAGAAAGTTGAGAGGGTTTGGACAAAAAATTTAAGTCCGTTTAAAATATGGGTTGAGCTCAAGCTTGAACATTCAAGACCCGAGCCTGGCCCAGCCCGACCCATTTTAAGTTTATAATACTTTATTTTATATTATTTTTATATATTATGTAATTTAGAACACATATAAAAAATAAACCTATAGTAAATATATAATACTACTCTAATGTAAACATTGAAATAATGTTAAGATAACTATATAAAATTTTTTAATAAATAAAAAATATATAAAATTATTAAATATTAAAATAATATATTTTTTAAAAAAATTAAAAAATAATATGAACGGGCCTGAAATGAGCTTGAGTTAATCTTTTACAAATATAAATAATTTTTGAATAAAATTTTAAGCTCAAATTTTAAGTCAAACTTGAGTTTAAATAAATATAAAATATATTAAATAAAATACTTAAACCCAACCCGACCCGATGTGGGTGAGAGGTGGGTTGAAAGGTGTTGTATCGAGAATTGGTTTGCATGTAGATACTTTTCTGTTTTAGGGCCACTGAAATCACACATGTGTCGACTGTTTGAGGGTTGTCTCCACTGTTTCAATCCACATGGGGCGGTTTTTGGTGTTTCTTTCTGTTATTTGCAATGTTGTTTAAATTAAATTAATTGGTTAGATTAAGAATTAATTAATATCGGTTTAAAAAGATGGACTAAATTGATTAATTTGTGGATCGTTTAGAATCGATTGAATTAGATAGTGATTTTTTTTTTAATTTTATAGTTTTTATATAATTTATATAATTAAAACGAATGAACCAATTAAATCAATTAAATCGGAAAACGATGATTTTATTAATTCAATTTTAAAAACTTCCTTGCAATCAAAAGAGCTTGCTTTTGTCCGGGAACACAGCTAGGAAGTTGTCAATAAAATGGAAAAATGAATTTTGAAAACTAAAAAATAAAATTTGAAATTTTTATATTTGATAGTCATATATATGGTTACTCAATGAGACGATAACATATAATAATTTTTTTTTAAAAAAATTAATAAATTTTATTTTTGATGAGGTGTCATCATTATGTCGATTAATAAAGTAATGATAGATTAAATATAATTTTTATATAAATATTTGCTCTAATTATGATTTTAGTTTTTTTTATATTGAAACTTAAAATTTAATTCTTATATTTTATTTTTATAATGTTATATAGTACGTCTAAATTGATAACATTGTTAACGGGCGTTTTAATAAGCTCTCGCTAAATGCTATCGGGAAAAGAAAAAAATTGAAAGGGAAATTATATGTTTTAGTATCTAAATTTTATTTCGATTTTTAAATTAGTACCTAATTTTTTTTTTTATCAAAATAGGTGAATGTGATTTCTTTCACATATTTAAGTTTATTTTTTCAACACGAATTTTGAAATTTGAAATTTGAAATTTTAATATAATTTATTAATGATTTTTTTATGAATAATATATAAAAAATAGCAAATTGAAATGATTGTGTAAATGTGGTTGAAAATATCAGTGCCGACATTAAACAATTATGAAAATTTGGAGGAAAGAGACTTTTCATGGACTGAGCAGACTTGTATAAATGATATATAAAAAGTAGCAAATTGAGATGATGGTGTAAATGTCGCTTTTTTTTTTTTTTTTTTTTTTTTTTCGAAATTGACCCAAACAAATTAAATAATTATAAAAATAATTTAGAAGTAAAATCACGTACGAGAATAACTTGAAATTTACGGTATTTGTTGGTGTCGTCAGATATATCGGGGGTATTGCCCCTTATCATTAGCCAATCATTATTTTTTTTTAAAATAACTTTTTTGGGTGTCACTAATGTATCCAGTGACACCTATATGTATTTTTCAAAATACTCATATTTTCATTGGTATTCGCGGTGAAAAAAAATAAAAATTATTATTTTTATTTGCAAGAGTAGAGCAATAAAATGAAAAGTCAAAAATGCCTTCAATCAAACCCAAAAGTGACCAAAGAAACCAAATCTAACCCTACCTTTCTTCTTCAATGGAACACCTCATTTTCCTCTTTTTGGCTTTCCTTGTCTCTTTACCCTTAATTCCATGTGTCCTTTGCTTGCTCTCTTTGCTTAGAAAGGGCCAGTTCTTTATTATTTTTAAAAATTTCTTACAGGCAAAAGATTTTTTTAAAAAAAAGTTTGTCTTGAGAATAAGTTCTTTTAATTTAATTTTTAACTTTTTAGAAATATTTTTGAAAAGCAATTCTAAAAAGGAGAAGCTAGAATTTTTAATTTTTCCTCTCCCAAAAGCACTTTTAGTGCTTAATTACTTTTTCACCCCTCTAATAACATAGTACTTTCCTTTTTTTTTCGTGGTGCTTAATTACAAATGTGTTAAAATTATTAATTAAAAATAAAAAAATATTTTTTAAAATATTAATATAAAATATTTAATTATTATATTTAAATATTTAAAATGTAGTCTATATATTCTAATTAAATTTTATAAGTAATTAATATTTATTACTTAAAAATATTTAAAATTTATATTTCATATATTAAAATATTAACAAGTTATAGTAATTTTTTTATATTCTTACTAAAATATAATAATATTAACTAATTTAAATTTTATTTAAATGTATATTTGTTACTTGATAATAACATGTCTAAAATAGACATTTATTTCTCAAAAGCATTTTTTGACAGTAATGCTAAACACTCAAATTTTAAAGCAAACTTTTCAAAAGCACTTCTCAAAAGTACTTTTCCACAGCACTTTTCAAAAGCACTTTTCAAAAGTATTGCCAAACTAGCCCAAAATCTAAAACGACAAAACATTAATTTCCTTTTTTAGCCTGAATTTTTTTTTACTTGTGTTTTGGTTCTTACGGTGTTTTTTTTTTCTCTTCTCTTTCATTATATTTAAGATTTGCTTATTTTTTTTTGAATTATAAGATATATATTTTTAAAAACGGTCACCGATGTCGGTTGACACATCGGCAGCATAAAAAGATATTTTTTTAAAACTTGGCAACAGTGCTGCATGATATAGCGGCGAGACCAAAATAAAAAAATATTTTTTTCAACTGTGAATATCAGTGAGAAATACAAGTATTTTGAAAAATACATATGAGTGTTGTCGGACATAATGGTGGCATTTTAAAAGGTCGATGGTTGGTTAATGATGAAGGGGCGACATCGGTGGATACTATAGATTTCAAATCATTCTCGTACGTGATTTTACTCTTGGGTCATTTTTATAATTATTTAATTTATTTGGATTAATTTCGAAAAAAAAGTATAAAATTCTTGGAAATATCAATACAGAAAATAAACAATTATGAAAGCTTGGAGGAAAGAGACGTTTCATGGACTGAGCTTTTTTACTTGCACGTTTCTTTAATGTTTTTGCAGTAATTCTTCAAATAATTGAAGCTGAAAATTACTTACGTTGTGTCATAGCTTTCATTCTTTATTTAATTCAATTTTTTTTTTAAATATTTGCTTTATTAATTTATTTTTAATATAAATATTGTTTAATAAATTTTTATAATTATTTAAGATACCTATCATTTTATTGTGTACTTTTTTATTATATTTTAACACATAATTAAATTTATTTATATTTCATTAAATGCTA
Organism: Gossypium sturtianum; assembly: GCA_025698515.1. NCBI lineage: Eukaryota > Viridiplantae > Streptophyta > Magnoliopsida > Malvales > Malvaceae > Gossypium > Gossypium sturtianum. Next base: position 2,070,939 of record CM046946.1, on the reverse strand, counting down.
TAAATATAATTTTAATTATTTATTATACATATACACGATTTAATATCTTTAATGATTATTATTTTTTATTCTAATCTCATCACAGTCGTTAGTACATATTGTATTATTTATTTTAAACTCACCACTATAATCATTAATTTCTATTTTTAATATCATCGAAATTAATCTTACTGTACCTTTAAAAAAATTAATTTAGTGATTTGACATTTTATATTACACAAATTTTCTCATTTAATATAAAAAATCTTAATTTAAAAAAACATCGATATTTTTTAGGAACATGTATGGATAAGACAATATAAATATGGGCATGGCAAGAAGGTGTGGATCATAAGAAAAGAAATTGAATATGGATAGGGAAGCTAAAAATAAAATCCTCATATTTGGAGGAACCGGCTACTTAGGCACATACATGGTGAAGGCAAGCATCAAGTTAGGGCATCCAACTTTTGTTTTTGCTCGACCTATCACCCCACAATCCACTCTCAACAAGATCAACTTGCATAAAGAGTTTCAGTCTGTTGGTGTCACCATCATCGAGGTATGTATGTATACGTGCAAGCATATTTGATAATCGTAAATGTTTGATGTATGTTTGAAAACAGGGGGAGTTGAAGGAACATGAAAAGATTGTGGCGATACTTCGTCAAGTAGATATTGTGATCTCATTGTTACCATTCCCTCAAGTACCTGATCAGATTCATATTATTGAAGCCATTAAGGTTGCAAGTAACATAAAGGTATGTGAAAAAAAAATTGTCATCTTGATTTATTATTTCAATGGAGAAATAGTTGTAATTGGTTTTATGTATAGTGTTGATATGATGATGGGTAGATGGGTGATCCAATGTGTTTAGAATAGGACGGAGAGTTGCCAAATAGGATGGTTGAAGTAGCAAGAACGAAGAGGAGATGATGTGGTTTGAGGTAAGCTAGAAAGAGGAGAGATGTAGGTGACTTGAGTTTATCCTTAAACTACGGGCAAGTGGCTTGGTGCCATGGTCTTAGGTAGAGTGGTGTTATGATGTGACCTGAGTCATAGAGACAGATTGTAATGATGGCCTAGGGAGCCTTGGCCCTCAAAATTTTTTTATTAGGTCCCAAATTTTTGAATATTTTATTTTTGAATATTTTAATTTAACTCTTTTAAGAAGCCCCAAATTAGGCCCCCCAATTTTTTTTTTAAGGATATCATTAAACTCTTAAAATTTTTAAAAATTTGGCTAGGGCCTTCAAAACCTGGTCACAAGTTCAGCTACTGCTGAATCATCTCAGGTGGGATGTGATGGTTGAACTTGATGTAGTAGTTATTGAATGAGTTTGCCTGTAAGATAAGTTGTAAACTGAGGGGATCTTATAAAAAGTTCCCTCGAAGGGTCTATTTGTATCGCTTGACAGTCCGAACAATCATAGCTAGATGTAACATATAGATATATATTTTTTGTGTATATAGAGGTTCCTTCCGTCGGAATTCGGGGTCGAAGAAGACCGGCTGAGTTTTCTGCCACCGTTTGAAGCTTGTTTAGACAAGAAGCGAAAGATTAGAAGGGCAGTGGAAGCAAGTGGGATACCTTACACCTATGTATCTGCAAATTGTTTTGGTGCTTACTTTTTGAATTACTTACTTCGTCCACATGAACAACATGAAGATGTTATTATCTATGGATCTGGTGAAGCCAAGGGTACGTGAAATGAAAGCAAATTATATTTATATTTATTTTTAATAATTTTTAAAATTATTTTATTAATTTATTGATGACGTGTTTAAAATAATAAATTGTTTTTCTTTTTATCAGCTCCGTTTACTTATGAAGAAGATATAGCAAACTACACCATCAGAGTAGCAAATGATCCAAGAACATGCAATAAAATAGTGATTTATAAGATGCAGAAGAATATTTTGTCCCAGATTGAATTAATTTCGTTGTGGGAGAAGAAAACAGGTAAATATTTCAAGAAGGTTCATGTATCAGAGGAAGAACTTGTGAAACTGACAGAGAGTAAGTTTTTAAAATGCTCTTTCATTTTGCTTTCCGAATTCGAATCCCGAACCTGTTGGATGAATAATAATTGGGAGCTTTTTGATAAAATGCAGCCTTACCATTTCCGGATAATGTACGAGCATCGATTCTTCACGGTCTATTTGTAAAAGGTGATCTTGTGAACTATGAGCTTGGGGAGAATGACCTTGAAGCTTCTAGTATCTATCCAGATTATAAGTATACCACCATCGATCAACTTCTCGATGTTTTCCTGGTTGATCCACCTAAGCCTGCATTTGCTACATTTTGAATCAAGTCTCCTGGTTGATCCACCTAAGCCTGCTCTTGCTACATTTTGAATGAGACTTGATTTTTATCATTTTCATCACCTCCCTACCTGCTAAAACATGTATGTATGCATGTGTGCGCGTGTGTATATATATTTCCAATGTCTACTAAGAATATATCTGTAGAGGAAAGTCATTCCCATGTACGCCTTTTCTTATTAATCCACATCAGAGCAACCATATGAACATGAAATACTATCCAAGTTCAAAGAGTTCACTAATTTACTCAAATAATAAGAAGAAACAAGTGCATTGGTATCAATTCGTACTATTATCAGGACCCGAAAGGGGGAAAAACTCGGATGATTATTTGAAATCGAAAGCATTGCTGCTCTATTGCTTCTGGCAGCATTCATACAAGCGAAAGCTCTCCGGCGTGAATTGATCTTTTGACAAGTTTAGCCCAAGACTCGTTGGTCTCTGTAATAACCTTAAGAGCATAATCCTGTTTACAGATAAAACATAGAGTGATCATATGCAGCCTGAAGAAGGATGAAGCAAAGGGTAAAAATATAAGATCGATACTTACCTTGTTTGCCGCCTTGTTGCCGAGGCCAAATTTATTGGCTGGTTTCCCATCAGGGATCTTGTAGTCCCTAAACCAATCCCTGATTGCAGTGAGAGTCCCCTGAAAATATCACCAGGTTGATGCTCAATTATTAAATTTCGCAACAAGAGACACCATCTTCTTCAAATACATGCAATCATTGTAAAACATGGTAGCAATATCAAGGATCTAACTTAACGGTTCCCGGCTTCACTATTTTTGCTAACTAAAACTATAACACAACCATGAAAGCATAGAGAGAGATACCGGAAACTGCTTCTCAACATTGTTAACATCACTTACAAGAGAAGCCCTTCATAAGAGTACATGGCAGTTCCTGACTTCACTATTCTTGATGTTCATATGATCAACTACAAACTAAAACCATAATACAAAACCCGTGAAAGAATAGAGAGAAATACCGGTAAGTGTTTCTCGACGTCGTCAATGTCATTTACAAGAGAAGCCCTTGGATCATCTAATGAAATGGCAACTATTTTCCAGTCAAGTTCCCCTTCATCAATCATAGCTAAAGCAGCCAGGGGCTTAACCTTCAAAATGTCACCGATTTTCCTCCGGGATTCACCAATCTCAACAACATCAACTACGAATTTAAGGAAACAAAAAACATCAATCTTTTTAAACCTACTTCTCGCAGTAACAAAGAACAACAATCTTGTGAGAGAAGTACCAAATATTGAAACAAGTATCGGAATTTACCAGGGTCATTATCACCAAATGCTCCTTCAACTTCAGAGTTTGCCAAAGATGGGTCTTCCCATGTTTGTGGAAGCAATCCATAATTCCAATTTATATTATAGCTGAGGGACAATGGATCGAAACATTCAGAAATGTAACCTCTTTTAACACACACTAGATAGTCATGCCATATTAATGGTTCTAGCTAATCTGTTTATTGTGGATTCGAATATGGAAGATTTGGATAATTTATGTATTTAGACCTTATATTTACTATCCGCAGTGGATTTGAATATCCATTTATTTGTAAAATATCCGAATCTCATATCTATTTGCATATTTTAAAATCTTTAATGAATTCGGGTATCCAACCAGGCTCTTTACATAAGATGGGATTCTACAAAGAAACAATGATAAACGGATTCACATTTCAAATAAACTAATCATATTCGAGTTCCGATATTTAAAAAAATTATAGATATTCAATCAGTTATCATCCTTAAAATCAAAGCTACTCAACAACTCTGCCATTTAGCAGACAAGTTTTCTAGCTATTATATGTATACCTGGGTAAAAGTACCATGGAGGCACTTGTACTAGAAGTCGGATTGCATTTTGTCTCCTTTACTCAAAAAATGGGCAAATTAGTCCTTGTACATTAGATCAAAGAGCAAACTGGTCCTTCCATTAAAAATTTCATTCATTTCTACTTGTAAAATCTAGCAATTGTATGCTAGAATGAGGTACGCGTGACACACCCCATGTAACTGTCTGGTTATTCTGTCAACCAGCCCAGCCGGTAGAAATGGATGAAATTTTTAATAGAAGGGACAAGTCTGCTCTTTGACCTAATGTACAAGGACTAATTTGCTCATTTTTTGAGAAAAGAGGGCAAAATGCAATCTTAGTCCTAATCCAGGGACTCCATGCTACTTTTACCGTATACTTCAAACATAACTAAGTTATTTTCAGTCACTTACAATTTCTACAGTATGACATTGCAAAATGCTAAGAACAAAAAAAATACTGGTGAAATGTAAAATCTAATTGCAAAATTGTTAGAAAAATTAAATATCCAAGTACAAACCCATGCTGGAAATAACCCAAGAATTGAAAATTAGCAATAATCTAAACAGAATCAAAACCAGAAAATTCTTACGGGTAATATCGAAGCTTGCCCTTTTTTGTATCCTGTTTAATGGGAGTGTAAAGTTCATCAGTAGCAACCTCCATTTTAGCACTTGATTCTTTGGGTATCTCAACAATGAAGCTAAAAACACCATCTCCCAAGTGCAATGGAACATCATGCCAAGGAGAAATCTAAAGCCACACCCCATCAAATCTCAAATTACAATCTTCATTTAAAAAACACAAAAAAAAGAGAAAAGTGAAAATACCTTTTTGCCCGAAGTATCTTCGAAGAAGACTCTATAGTCGAGAGTTTCGGGTTGGCCTTCTTGTTTGATTTGAACCTGAGGGTTATAAATGGCATTGCAAGAAAACAATCTTTTCGATGATCGTCTGACGTTGTTGAATCTAAGCCCGTTGCTGCAGCGTTGTAAAGCGAACGGTGTTTTGATAAGCAAGCAGGAAGAAGCGGCGGAGGTGGAGTTGCCGGCGATGGCTATCACTCTGGCTGCTGCTGCCATGGTTGATTTTTGTGTGGTGGACTCAAAGATCAGTGAAGGGGTGTTTTTTTGGCGCAAGTAAGTGGTTTGCATTGATTGGCTTACATTTTAATGCTCTCTCGTATAGTCGTTTTCCCTTTTCTGATTTTTTTATTATATACTTTTTCCCTTTTCTATTTTTTTTATTATATACTTTTCAGATCACATTCATAATTAGAGGTGTACATGGGCCGGGCCGGGCCCAACTAAAAATTTAGGCCCGTTTTGTAAGCCCGGCCCGGCCCGAAATATGGGCTTGAAAAATTGCCCAAGTCCGGCCCGACATGGAATTGGTAAGCCCGAGCCCAGCCCATATGATTTTTTATTTTATTAAATAAAAATAAAAAATAATGAATCAAATACATTTAAAGAAAATAGATACTTATTTTCTACTTTGAATCTCATAATGATACTATTCTACCATTTAATTTTGTAATTTACGAAAATATATGCTTAATTTGTTTAGCTTAATTTATTCATAATTTTTTCATATTCTCAAAAATTTAATTTCTTTAATTCAATTTTAAAGAAATTAAATATGAAATAAAATAAACACATATTCTAAAGTTAAAATTTTATTAATAAAAAAATAAAAAATAATACTAAAATATTTCGGGCCGGGTCGGGCTCGGGCAAAAAAATCATACCCGAGGCCGGGCCTGTTTTTTAAACGGGCCTCATTTTTTTGCCCAAGCCCATTTTTCGGGACTATATTTTTACCCGAACCCTCCCATTTTTCGGACGGGCCTTCGGGCCGGGCCGGGTAGCTCGGCCCATGTACAACTCTATTCATAATAATATGATTATTATTTTACTCATGTTATAGTATTATTATATTATTTAATCTTATATTTATCGATATTTTTATATTAATAGCAGCTAAACGCACTGTCTATTCAAACTAAGTTTTAAATTAGAAATCGATAATTTTTATATTTTTAAAAAATAATTATATTTTATATTTTTATATTTTTAAAAAATCTATTTGAAACACAATTCCTGTAAATATGTTTCACTCACACCAACAAAGAATTACAAGCCTACCATGCCTATTTAAAGAAGGCTAGGTTGTGTGATTAGGGACAAATTAAAGAGAACACAACTTTAGTTCATTTTAGAAAATTGTTTTAGTGTAAATACATTATAAACAAATTGTTTTGATGTTTAATTTGTAACTAAGCTTTTAAAGGCAACATCTTAGTAGGAGAGTGATCTTAATTTATGCATAAACGTGAGATTCAATTACAATTTGTACAGTTGATTCATCGTGGATTATTCTTCAAAAAAAACTCTCCACAATGGTAAAAATTTTCGAATTGTGTAACTAACTATTGTGTCCAACTCTATTTTTACTTATTTAGTTATTACTCATAATGAGAATAACAAGATTTAAACTTAACCCATTATAGTTTTGACAATTACAATTCTATCTTTTCAACTAAAATCATATTTAGTCGATGGAGTCTTAGTTCGATTGGCATGGACATTATTGCCAATGCAGGAGTATGTGGGTTCGAGTGTGTTGAAGCGCATTATCCTCTTATTTATGAATTGGGGAGGAGATAGGGTAGTTCAAAATATTGTGTCAAAAAGAGCAGATATGATCAGAATTTATATAAGAATCATATATTATTTTCATATCTATATCAGAATAGGGGTCTTCAATGGAGATTCCACCATCAATCAGAGAATTGCCTGAACTGGTAAGAGATATATATATTTTGTTATTATGGAATATTATGCCATTGAGCATAGTAATTTTTAAAAATCTTAAAATCCCACGCAGGATTTAATGGAGGATCCTAACCTATTCAATGATCAGTGGGATAATATGAACTCGGTTGATGGACTCAGTGTCTTCTTAGTCCAAGAACCAGCTTCTTTTGGGGACAACTTGCAGCACTATGAAGATTCATCTTCTAGCCATGCCGCCATTGATAGACCTCAAAAACAGCTTAAAATCACCAATGGCTGCAATTCATGCAAAACCCATATTTCAGCTGATATTCAATCTTCCTTTTCACCAAACATTCTCCCCTTTTCCAGTTCCAACCACAGTCCTTTATGTCATAGAATTTCAGGGACCAAAGATCATACCATGGCTGAAAGGACGGATCTGGCTGATATGATAATATGCTTTGAGAATGCAATTAGAACTCAATGAAATTTGAGGACGTCAAATACAAATATCCTTGTATTGCATATAATTAATTTATATGCCAAATAGTTGAGATTTTGTATTGCAATGGGATTGGCAGATGGATAGGGCAACAGTGCTTGGAGATGCTATAAAGTATATCTAACAACTGCAAGAGAAAGTGAAGACACTTGAAGAGCAGGCCAGGCAGAAACCAATGGAATATGTGGCTTGTGTGAAGAAACACCAACTCTTGACTGACAGTAATGGTGATTTTTCAAGCTGGGATGAACATTTCAGTGCCCCATTTGATGAGCCATTACCAGAAATTGAAGCAAGGTGTTGTGACCAAAGTGTTCTCATAAGCATTCACTGTGAGAAAAAGAAAGGGTTTCTCGAGAAAATCATTTCTGGAATAGAGAAATGTCACCTAACAGTCATCAACAGCAATGCAATGACATTTGGGAGTTGTGCTCTTCATATAACCATTGTTGCTCAGGTACTTTGATCCATTAGCAATAGCATTAAATGTCAGCTAAAATTTGACATGGACATATTTAAAACACTTATATAAAAGTATAAGTACGTATGTATACCTATTACATAGTCGGCTTATATTTTACGTGGTAAGTTCTCATGTATTTACAATTTAATTCATGTGCTTTAAATATATTCAATTAAAATGAAAGTTTAAATTTGAACCATAATTTGGAGACATTTAATGCAATTAACCCTAATAACTGGTTGAACTAAAAAAAACCCTAGTAAATGCAAAAAGCTCTTCAATGGGAAGTCATTAATGTACTTTCTCTTCAATAGTATCCATTTTTTCTTTTGCAGATGGACATGAAATTCTGCATGACAATAAAGGAGCTTGAGAAGAGGCTACGTTTAGCTTTTATATTTCTAGTGTGACAAATCTCCCTTCAAATATCATATATATTACAATACCTACTGCAGCTGGAAGCTTTAAAAGCTTTAATGTATGTATGTATGTATGCCCTACAGTTTCTCTTTGGGTTTTATATTTGGAAGCTTGAAAATTTGAACTCAACCTGTATAAGTTGGTCAAAGAAGGGTGTGTGGACAAATTGGCCTTCTGTTGCAAATAATAAATGTAAATATCATGTTTAGGAGAAAATCCTACTGTTTCCTTCTCTTTCTATTATTTGTATGCTAATTAAATGGCAATAATGAAATGAAGTAATGGTTGATTCGATCTAAACCAATTGCCATGTTTTTTTTGTTGGATTTTGATAATAATCTTTGTGCTAATTACAAAACTGAGATTGCTAAGCTAAACGTCTCCAACTTATCTAACAAATCATAGCTGTTGAATCAATAATTTTCGATTTGACTTTTGATTTTCTTTAATTTTGAAAAGTCAAATAAAAGAAGAGACAAGGGTATTAATTGTCAACTCAAATCATTCAAGTATCTAAGCAAAAGCTTTTGCATAGGGTGAAATGTATATATATATAGAGAGAGAGGAAGGGGGGGGGGGGGGTAAGCAATCACTTATAACAAAACAAAATTAAAATAGCTTTAAACACATGCATAACTTTATATTTTATTAGTATATTCAGACTTAACGCATGCATGTTCAACAGCTGCTTTAGTTACAAGTTCAGTTGCAGTTATTTTTACATTTAGTTCTACTAGTTCTTTCTACACACTGATTAGGTATAGTTTATCGACAACAAAATTGGAAGACTCCATAATTGATTTTGTGAACTTGTTAAACACTATAAGCTTTACCATTGATGGAGTATCCAAGAAAAATCTCATTGTCATTGCGTGCATCAAGTTCTCTTTAATAGGTTCTGTTTTTGAGAATATAGCATGTGCTTCCAAAAACATAGAAGTAATTCATAGTTAGCTTTCTTCCTCTCTATCTTGGGCATTGACAATATCCTATTGATCATATGACAATCTGCATTCAGTCTCCGCTCAAAAATCTGTGAGAAGTTCCTTTGGCATTTAGCATGATGCTATCCATATCCTCGGCCATGCGATTCTTTCTCTCAATAATGTCGTTTTGTTGTGGGGTCTTTGAGGTTGAAAACTCATGTTGGATGCTTGTGTTGTCACAAAAGTTAGAGAATTCTTTATTCTCAAATTCCTTACCATGTCACTCTTGATTCTAACTATCTTCCCAACTAGTTGACCTTCTTGTTCAAGAGCTTCTTATACAGGTTCTTAAAGGCTTTACACGTATCTGATTTTTCCTTCAAAAATTTCACCCAAATACAGGGGCGAAGCTAGAAAATTTATTTAAGAAGGCCGAAATGAAATTTTAATTTTTAATATTCTATATTTTTTATAATTTTTAAAGGAGTAAATTAAATTTTCATAATTTTAGGGGGCTAAAGTGCAATTTTACCTTTACTCATTTGAAATTTAAAATTTTTTTAAAGGGTCAAAACAACAATTTTCCATTTTAGAGGGGGCCAAGCCCCTGCCAGCCCCCCTGCATTCGCCTTTGCCCAAGTAAACCTTATGCTATACTATACGTTGATAATGATAGTAGGAATGATCGCAAAGCAATAAGAAAGAAAAATAAGAATACGCAGACTTTACGTGAAAAATTCTTATTAGGAAAAAATCACGGGCAGAGGAGAAGAAAATTCAGTATGTCGAATTCGAATGATACAATAGGAGAGACGATTATGTCCATTTATAGGTTTAAAAGCCTTATTCTAATCAAAGTGAAATAGAAATTTACTTCTATAGAAAGAGTTTCAATGTAAAATCCTATGTGTTCTATTTTCCTCTCTTTCTTTGCGATTCATTGTCATTATCAACGTTCTTTTTTTTCACAGTTTTAAAAAAAAAATTAAATAGTTTTTTTTTAATATATAAACCTAAAAATTTTAAGAATAGTATATATTTAGCATGGAAATAACTCTAACTCATGTGATTCATAATTTGAAAAAAACATCTCCATTTTTAGCCATTTATTTTGACATTAATTTTTGTGGGGACTTTTTGTTTGGATTAGAAACAGCGGTGTGATTATCCCACCATAAGATAACGTTTTTATTTTATTTCATTATTTATTCAAATATTTTATTTTTTTCGTTGTTACATACTAATTATTTTATTTGTACATAAATTTTGGGTATTAATAATTATTTTGGATCATAATTAAATTAAATTAAGAGTTGATTTAAGTAGAATTTAATACTGTTCTGTACGCTTTATTGATAGCCTCTCCTTTTATATTGAAAATGAAAGCATAACAACAGCTTTCATGTTATTTGTCGGAATAACAGTCTAAATTCGGCATTATATCTGACTCAAAACAAACAAACAAATAATATAAAATGTTTGTGGTTGTGTTTTGTTCCCAATCCTTGTTATCACTTTCTTTCCTTTTCATCAAAAAGGCTCTCTTCTTTCTATATGAACTTTCTGGCTTTTTCTATTACTTCTAGTGACATCGTTTTTAAAGTTTCAAACTTACATTTTCATTTACATTCTCCTTTAAAATTACAATATACTTTATTACTATATCAAACACTTGTTAGTCTTAACTTACTAATTACGAAATAATGGCTAGAAATTCAAGACTTAACTAAAAATTCAAGACTTAACAAAGGTGTAATAACATTGTTTTTGTAAATTTCTATAGATGACTCTATTGTCATGGGATAAAACTTTAGCCTTGCAGTCCATGCGATCTTAGGCGATTTCTTCGCTCAAATGCGTCTAAGTCAGTTTAACTTTTGCAAAGTGAGGATTTTCGCAGAATTCCTCTAAAGCACTGAAATTATGGCGGAATCAAATACAAAAGAGCAGAATAACCACGGAAAAATAATGCGCGAGAGGTATTTGAGTAAATGCTCTCAATTTAGTATTCACTACTAAAGAATAGAATAAAATGGACGATTTACAACTGATGGGAAGACTCTTTACTCATTGTTGAGCTCCCCCAAAACCGATGATATAGACCGAATTACATCGACGGACGAGATTGAAGCATATCTACGATTAAGGGATTTACATAATCTCCTATATTACAAAATCAAATCTTATCATATTACATATCTTCAAAGATTACTTTTCCTATTTACTGAGGTAGCTCTAGTTTCTCATAATTGCCTCGATGGGCCACCAAGGTTTCAAGTAGATAAACTTCATCATTTGTTCTTCGAATCAGGTCAGCTCTCGTGGGTCAAATGAGCTCCATTTAATATGTAGACCTCCATGGGACATCTTTTGTGTAATGGTCACGAACTTTGAACTGCGGCCTGTGACACTGTCACGATCTTAGACAACTATATATTGTATTAATACCGTACATAGACTTAATCCAAACTTAACCCATTTGATGCATACACCTCTAAATATGATAATTCTATTTCTCACTCTATTATTATCTCAAAACGAAATTAAATTATTGCGAAAGGAATCCTGGGGACAACTATTTACTGACCATTAAATGTGTGATCCCACGCCTCAATGTATGGTCAAAAAAATGTAAAAGAGACGTAAATGAATGCAAGGACGTGAAGCAACTTATCTATCAATGTTTCTATCAACTTTACAAAAACTAATTCGCCATTGACTTTTGCATTTAATTTTTTATGAATAATTCATTTTATTTTTCTTTTTCCTGTTTTGGTTTACCAATCGCATATTAGTGGACAGGATTGAGTAATGTACTTTTTATTTATCACCATTCAACCTGCAAAATCGTGTATCATAATTTGGAATTATTTTCTTTACAAGTCACTTAAGCCAAAATAGGTTGGCAGAGCAAAGGTAAACCAAGCTGGCAGAGGTCACTATGTGTGCATTTTTACATGATTCACCTCCAATGAATAGCAAAATTGTGACCAATATTATAAATAATGTACAGAACTTTGAAGTAGTGGTTTCGTGGTGTGGTTGGTTATCACGTCTCCGGTTCAAGTCCGGGCGACGCCAGTAACATTTTTTTTCATCGTCTCCTTTATCCTTTACATGTGATTCCACGGTTTAACACGGATGGAAAAATGGGGCCATAGGTAAAAAAGAAATAAATTGGCAAAAACAACAGATGCCCACCAATGGTGTTAGTGTTTCGCATCATGTGATCGGTTCCTTTAATGTCACCTCAGTTTCCTCCCAATCCTCTCGCCCACTTATCAATAAGATCATTATAAATATTTTTAAATGTTAAAAGTTAACACACGTTGTATCAATAGTTCAAATTTTGAAATACATGAAACTCATGTAATCTAACCACTTTTATTTGCATAAATAGTTCCAATTTTTAATGTCAATTGGGTTGGTTTTTACTTGCTATCCTTGTCCATGTGTCATAGGTCGCGGATCAAAGTTCGTGAGCAATGCGCACGAAACGTCCCATAGAGGTCAATATATAGATGAAATGAGATTCATCCGATTCACTTGAACTGGCTCTATTCGTAGAATATAAGCAAAAACTCATCTACTTGAAGCCTTGGTGGCCAGTAAAACACTCCAGTAGAACTAGAGTTATTAGGGTAATTAATGTAAATTCTAAGAGATAAAAATGTATAGAGTTTTAATCCCTTACGACTCTCATCTTATAGATAGACACTAATCTTAGCCATTGACATAAATCGATCTATATTGTTGAATCTGGGGGAGCTCAACTATAAATAGATGTCACCCCTTTCATTTGTAATCACTTCATTCTTTCCGAATTAAAGAAATATTGAGAGCATTTACTCCATCACTTGGTGTGCACTCTTTTTTTGTGGCTTTCTTTGTTGTAGCTTCTTCATTTTTAAAGTTTGCTTCCACTTTGCTTTGGTGCCTTAGAGAATTTCTGCAAGAATTCTCACTTTACGAGAGTTAGACTAATTTAGGTACATTTGAAGTGAAGAAAGCGTCTAATGTCACACAGATTGCAAGATGAAAGGTTTAGCCCCGTGACACATGCATTAAGGAATATGTTTTGGCTCTTGACATTTGTGAAAGATTGGTTTTTGGGGGTTTGTGAAGAAGTTGAAATGGAGGAGATAAAAAGCTTTGATTTAATTTGGAGGGATTTTGGGGATTCCAAATGTATTATCACTTCCCATTGATTCATTTGAGTGTAATAATTCTCTCAATTATAGGTCAAACTATTTGATGTTAATTTGTTGGTGAATTTGTGTTACTATAGAAGCCTTGTTATGCGAGTTAGTCTTGATTATAAGTATATCGAATAAGTTATATAACTAAAGTTAATACTCGAAACTAAGATATAAATGTTCCATGGGTAAAAGTAATAAGGAGGCTTTTGTAATAGGAGCCGAATTGCATTTTGCCCCCTATAATAAAAAAATGGACAAATTAGTTCTTGTACGTTAGATTAAAGAGCAAATTGGTCCTTTTGTTAAAACTCTTATTCAATTTTACTGTTAAAAATTGATCCTTGTATGTCAGAATGAGGTACAAGTGATACACCACGTGTAATGTCTGGTTATTCTGTCAGCCTCGCTAGTTTTTAACAGTAGAAATAGATGAATTAATAGAAAGGATCTAGTTTGCTTTTTGACTTAATGTACAAAGTCTAATTTTCTCATTTTTGAGTAAATAGGCAAAATGCAATCTTGCTCCTAGTACATAGGCTCCATGGAACTTTTACCATGTTCCATGTTATCTTCAAATGTGAGGGTCAATGGACATAAGTAAAAATACTTTGTAAGATGGTGTAGAATATATCAAAAATCAACTTTGATAACACGTTTTGATATTAGTGTAATAACACAAGGAAAAAACTTATTTAATGCATGTGTTAAAATAGTTAGGTATAAAACAAAGAATACTTAGTACAAATTTAATCTTGAAATTAGAAGAATGAGTAAAAACTCTTGTAAAAATAAGACATATTCAAAATAAACAAAAAAATTACTTCTTTTTGCCACAAACAATTCAAGTGAGTGATTAAATTACCAATTGTAATTAGTTTTTTCCTAACCCATGTACTAAAACATGTAGAAAAAATAATACTCCTACCAGCGACTACAAACTATACAATCTTGTAACTCGTAAGATCATGATGTCAAGAGACTACTGGAACATTTTCAAAATATATATAGTGTTCTAATAGTTGTAAATGAAAAGTTATAAGTAACCAAAATTTATGTCTCTTAAATTCAAAAGTTATGTCACTTGATTATTAATAAATAGTCATAATTATTCAGGTATACATCTATTGAATAATTATGTTTATTGCTAAAGATGTGACTTTCCATTTGGGTAATTATGTCTCTATGAAGAGACATGAAAACTCTTATAAATAGGAGTGAGATTTCATTTGTATGACACCCAAAAAACATAGAAACAAAGTTTCTTTCTATTTCTCCCACCATCTTTTAAATTTCTCTAGATTGTTTTATAAAGAATTACTGCAAAATTTCTGTATAGAAATTGATATCCTTACTATGCCCCGCTCAGTGCTCAGTGGATTGTTCTCATCAGTGTAAAACATAGACAACTTTTGGGCTTTATTGTATCCTTGATGTTCATTTGTTAGTAACTCTTATGCACACCATAATATAGGTGGGGGCAAATAGAACCTTAAAGAAAATGACATTGATACACACCTTGAAGCCTTCATTCATTTCTCATAAGTTTATTTTATTCTCACACACCAAAAGAGACATTGAGTTTGATAAGGAGCATATCTGGGACTGGAACGAAGCAAAAATATTTTTGCTATTCTCTGTCTGTGCCGCCCATGTGGTCAGAATTTGAGTTAAATTCAAATTCTGAAAAATTTGATAGGTTAGGATTTAGTGGGATTTTATTATTATTTTTTTAAATAATTGAAAATATCACAAAACAAAAAAAATCTCTCTTGTTCCTCTCCCACTTTTCCACTCTCTCTCACTTTGTCGTCCCAAGTTTCTCTCCACTCTCTCTCCACCCTTTCCAATTTTGCTTTTCATGTTAAACTACTGTTAAAGATTTTCTCTATTTCTTTTTCCTTTTCTTCCTTTTTCTACTTTTCGTTCACCCTTTTTGCCATCTCTATCGTGGTGGTTGTGCTGTTGTTAAAATTATACTTTTTGGATTGGTCTTGTGTGTTTGAGGATTCTCAGTTGTAGTAGCAAAATTCTAAGGTAAGTGCAATCTATGCGTGTAGTTAAGAACGTTAAATGTGTTGTTCGTAAGTGTAACACCCCTAACTCGTATCCGTCGTCGGATTAAGGTTAAAGGTGTTACCAGATAGGTCAAAATTTTTTACAGACATTTCATAATACAAATCATCAATCAACGAGACCTTAATCATGCTTTAGAATAGGGTCGGGACTAAACCGAACACATACTAAAGTTCTCAAAAATTTAAAACTTTTCTAAGTTATAGAGGCCACACGCCCGTGTGGGTAGGCCGTGTGTCTCCTACGGCTACTAGACACACACATGTGCCCTGGCCGTGCTAAAATAGAGCATGTATACTAACTTATCCACACGGCCACCAGACACGCCCGTGTGCCATGGCCGTGTATAATTAGGCTAGCTACTGATTTACTCACTCGGCCACCAGGCACACCCGTGTACCATGGCCGTGTAGGCAAAACAGGCCACTTGCAAAGCCAATATGCCACCCACACAAGGGTCAACCCTACAAGCAAATTACCAATTCATTTCATGTGCATTTGAAATCCAAAAACATGTCAAACAATCAACAAACCTTCATATTCAAAATCATTTCTAATCATACCACTTTGCCCAACTAAAAACACATATACATTCAAACATGATTCATCCATATTTACCTTTCATATAATCATTCCTTTGCTCAAACATACATACTCATAATGCAATCATATGCTTATCATAACTTTGACCATTTCATTAGCTATCTAGCCATACCAAAACATGCATCATATATCATATTTACTCATGCATATTACCAACACTTATCTAGCCACATCTCATGGCTATTTATACATATTTCAAACATAATCCAAATTTAGTGACTATGACACGGATGGACATCTTTGAATATACATATAAGTAAATAGTGAAATTATAGATAATGTTACTTATAAGCGTGATATATACATTAAGGATGTGGAATAGAGAGGAGGAGGAGGAAAATATATGAATGACTTGTGTATAAATTGATCACATGCTCGATTATAATCGATAAACATTGAATTAGAAATGATTTAATGTTTTATTTCAAATATTTATTATGAAATTAAGATTATCGTTATGGTATAAAAATCGAATTGTAAGTTTGTGTAACTTGAATTGTATTCTTAAATGTTTGAAATGTATGTTTATGTGATGAAAATGTGATTTGAATGCTCAATGTATGATTATTGATGAAATGTTGATAATATTCAATAAAAAGGGAAATAAATCCCGGTTGAATAGAATGGAATTCGATGGATCACTGAAAAGGATTTGATGGTAAAAAAGATCTAGCCCGAATGGGTGATCCTGACATAAGCCCTCCCGAAGAATATGTGTGAAAAGGATCTAGCCCGGACGGGTGATCCTGATATAAGCCCTCCCGAAGAATATGTGTGAAATGGATTTAGCCCGGACGGGTAATCCAAAGTAAATGTGAGTCCGGATTTAGCTCGGATCTGTAATCTAGACAAAGCTCTATAGAGTATTTGTCATTGCAGGGGATTTAGCCTGGACTGGTAATCCCGACAATACTCTTTGAGCATATGTTACAGGGGATTTAGCCTGGACTGGTAATCCCACTGTAAGAAATGAGGTTCGCGGGAGTGTGCTCTTTTACAAGGGATTTAGCCTGGACTGGTAATCCTACTGTAAGAAATAAGGTTCGCGGGAGTGTGCTTCCTGAAAAGGACTTATGTATATATGTGTATAAATTGACGGTTAATGAGATTGTACACCATGAGTGTACTACAGGAAATCCATCGAAATTCCGAGGAATTCAACGAGATAAATATGAAAAACGGTAAATACATGGAATTATGAAATTGGTGAGCGTATTCACAAGAATTTGTCATTTGAAATTGTGATTGACAGGAAGAAATAGCGAATTGCATACTTATGTATGGTTACAAGTATTTATCTGAAATACATGAAGATGATGGTTAAGAATGCTATAAAAATTTATGAATATGTCTATATATATATATATATATATATATATGAACAGTTGATTGATAGATTTAAATATTCAACCATATAAATTGAATCTTGAACATATTTAAATGTTGATGTAAGTAAAAGACCAATTGGGTGAGAAATGAGGCTTGGATATAGCCTTGTTTTCGTCCACACGGTCTAGTACATGGGCGTGTGTCAAGGTCGTGTGTCCCCTGTATCCAAAAATTGCAAAACAGAATGCCCAGGATCGAGCACACGGGCTCCCACACGGGCGTGTGCCTTGCCCGTATGAGGTTCACGGCCTGGATACACGGGCGTGTGATACGGTCGTGTGAATCCTGCACCTAATTCAAAAATAAAAATTAACCACACGGCTTAGCAACATGGACGTGTGCCTTGGCTGTGTGAGATCAAATTGTTCATGAGTTACAAGTCAGAGAGTTACATGGCCTAGGGACACGGGCGTGTGAAGCCACACGGCCTGGAGCGAGGTAAGTCACATGGGTGTGTTAGTCATACGGCCTGAACCACACGGGCGTGTCCCTATAGCACATGGGCATGTGACCCCTGTAATAGAGAAATTTTTTTTGAGATTATACGAAAAATTCCCTATGATCCCGATTTAGTCCCGAATAGTTTTTAATGTATATTTTGGGCTTCGAGAGCCCGATAGAGGGACATTATAATTACGTTCGGAATATGAATAGTAAATTGACTCGGTTTAATGAAAAATGGTTCTATAAACTCTGGTAATGCCTCGTACCTTATTTCGATGATGGATACGGGTAGGAGGTGTTACATTTAGTTATATCAGAGCTACGGTTTAGTCGGTTCTCGGGCCGAACGTAGCACATGGGAAGTCTAGAAATACATGCCATTATAAAACCTGTGATAGTGTGATCTCTTCCGACCTTGATGAGAACTGTTTACTAATAGATATAGAAATGCTTCCAACCGAGCTAATTCCGACAGTGATGAAAGTGATATTTGAGTATTTGATAGAAAAAGGGGATTGCTTATGATGAGTAAATATTTATAAAGGTACGAAATGAATGTTTGTAATGAATATATTGATGATAAAAGTCATGTTATGTGTGTATATATGAAAGCCAAATTTTGAGGCTTTATGACCTCTGCCCCCTCATAAGTATAGTTTTATACAGTGAAATTTATCAGATTTATATTGATTAAGTTTACAAGTGTGAAATTGAAGAGTTCAGTGGCTAAATGATTAATAATGTAGTTAGAGCTAAGAATGGGTTAGTTAGTAAAGATGATTATAACTGAGATATCAGATAATTTTTCTGAAAATTATTCAGAATACACAATGTTATTGTTAAGAAAGAAGTTACTCATAAGTAATCGATTTATTCAGGTATGGTATTTACAAAACGAATTTACTGGAAAATTTCTTTTGAATTAGTTCCTTTAGTGAACTGAATAATGTGATATTATTGATGACTTTAGTAGTCAATGGAGTAGTAATAAAATCGTAAAAATATCTGAAAGCAGTTGTTATAATTGGGTATGATACAACAATTTCTTCTGAGTATTCTACATGTTCTACTATTTTCAGAGACATATGTGAATGTTCATTTTCAGATGTGATTATTATTTACATAGAAAGGTTGTCTGATTATGATATTAGAAGGAATTATTGAAAGTCTTGATAAACTATGAGCGGTACTGTTCTATCTTTCTCTGGTATTCTAATCAATTATGCTTGAGAGAACACTTGATGGAAACATTCATATGATACTGCTTTCTACTTCTATGGGTCGAAGCTCTGAATTGCAAATATGATTTATTCGTGGAAGATATTCATTGGCCAAAGATAATTATATTTACTGTTATATTTACTTGTGGCGGTGCTCAATTTCTGTTTGAAATTATTGATTTTAGAATTGTTTTTTCAAAGTTGTTCCCTTAAATTTTATGATATTATATGTGTGATCGGGCAATAATGCATTAAAACGACTAAATGAATGGTCAAAAACGAAAAGAGACGGACCTAACATGAATGCAAGAGGAAGCAACTTATCCATCAATGGTCCTATTGAACCTTACAGAATACGAATTTCTCCATTGAATTTTGCGTCAGAATTTTTATGATTATGAATTGTACCAATATATCGACTAAGGACTAGGATATAGTATTAATGCATTTCTTATTCAAATTTAATTATGAAAAGAAATGTCTTTTCATTCAAAAAGTAATTGAAAATATGTAATTATTAATTTGAATTTATCGATATTTTAAATTTATTTTGAATAAATTATACTTAATGTTATTAAATTATTAAGAAATTTATGTTTTGGTCATTTAACTTAAAAAAATTTTAAAATAGTCATTGAGCTATTCAAAAGTTCATTTAAGTCGCTGGACTGTTAAAATCATTATTGTATAGCCTTTTCTATTTGTACCGTTTGTACAAATAAAATTTTTTCTTTCCCATCCTCCTCTATAGTTTAGTTTTTTTTTTTTTATGGAATAACTTTGAGTATTATGAATCTACGAACTAAAATCTAAACAATTGATTGTTAGATCGATTTGGGTTTAAAGTATGTTATTATAATCATCGATGGGTAATGATCCACCGTACGGATCATCGAATCGTACCCTAAAACTCGCTAGCCTAACTTAAAAAAAAAAACTTAACAACCTAGTGACTTCAAAACTTTTGAATAATTTAGAGACTTAAATGAAAAGTTTATACAATTTAGTAATTATTTTAAAATTTTTTAAAATTCAGTGATTAAATGTAAATTTATTAATAGTTTAATAATATTAGTTGTAGTTAACACCCGTGTTAATCACATCAGCCTGACACAAAAAAGTCTCCGGTTTAAGATCGCTTGACGGTGACGGAAATGGGGACCGACAATACGGTAGGAAGGAAATAAAAGCCGACAGATTTGTTCTTTAACACACGTCACCTTCCCCAAGATCCCCAAGATCGTCCTCCTCCACCACTAGTCTGATCTTTTATTTTGGTACATATCTTTGTGTAAATTATTGGTTTAAATTTGTGTTAAGTCCCTATATACTTTTTTTTTGTAGATTTGAAACTTAGTTTTTATATTTTTATTCTAAGAAATTGGCATATGATAAATTTAGTCCTCAACGTTTATCTTTTGTCAATTTGATTTTTATTATTATTTTAACTTAATTTAACTATTAACTTTTCAAAAAGAGTTTAATCGCTTTTTTAAATGAAAATGTTGACTAAATTAAGCCCTATGCTTTTCAAAAACATCAATTAAGCCCCTATATTTTTTTTGCATTCAATTCAACCTTCAAATGTTAAAATTCCAATCAATTAAGTCCTTTGACTATTACAGGAGCAATAACAACCATTTTTCTGGGTGTTTTCGCAATGTTGCACGCCAAAATTATGCCATGTGATGAAAAATTATATATTTTTTTAAAATTAAAATAAAAAATAGAATATCATAAAAATATAAAAATATTATAAAAATATTAAAAATATATGAATAACCACTCTTGGTTAACAATTGACGCTGTATGGAGGCAAGTAACATATGAATAATATGATAAATGTGTTAAGAAGCTTTAAATGTCTTTTTTAAAGATGGCAGATGAAAATGAGAAGATCCGAATGTGAAATTGGGTTGGTGGAGCCGAAGTGGGTTTCCTATAAAAGGTTAACCAGTTTCAGCTTGCTGGACTCATAGAACTCTAGGTTTGTGAATAGTTGGATTTATGTTTATTAGGATTTGTTTATCAATAAACGATTATAACTTAAAAATGTGAGATTTATTTATTAAATAAACTGAACACGAATAAAGTATGTTTATTTGATTTATGTTCAGAAACAAACATATTTATATTTTTTTGAAATTATAATTTTATCAGTTACTGATATATAATTTTATAAAATTTAGAGGGTGAATTCATCTGCTATATGCATCATACCATATATGATATGATTCACATACTATTTGTAGGAGAAAAATTATTGCCACACACCACTAGCATGTAGTGTGTACTCCTACTGTTGGATTCCACAAAATGAGTTTGAGATGAACCCCCTTCATCAATGGAACCAACATCAAAGTTTAAGGGTGTAAGATATTTAAGCTAGCTAATATATAAAGGTCCCCGACTGCAATTTATCAATTTACTCTCTGTAATTCAATGGTAAAAATGATTATATCTGTAAAACATACAAAATGCATGAAACATTTCTGCAATTTGAGAAATTTTGAGAAATTTCACTGTGACAAAAGGAATAGGTTTCCCGAGAAAATCATTTCTACAATTGGAGAAATTTTAAAGTAGAAAACAGGACAAAGTACAAAGTAGCAAGATGCATGAAACATTTCACTTGTTCACAAACGTGCAACAACGAATGAAAAACTATTATTCATTACCATAAATAAAGTAATACATGATTTTTATAGACAATTTTTTCTACCAAACACAACTACTACCACTAATCAACCTAATAAGTTGTGAAAACAAGCCAACTAAACAAGTCAGTCAGCTTCCTAAACACATCAAGCTTGTTCATTTTCAACCAAACATAATTACAATGTAACTAAACAAGAAACTTGCTATTGCAGCAAGCATACGAGTTGCAGCATGCATACAAGTTGTGAGCTCTTCAACAAAATCATCACAGCAATATGGTTGGTCATTTTTTAACACTCCTCCTTGGCACTTTGATAGACTTGCTCTTACTCCACCAACTCCTCCTTCAAGTTATCCCAAGCTTGTTTGGGAGTCTCACAGGGATGAGCTGTTGCTGCCTTAACAACCATCCCTCAAAGATAATAGGCTTTAACAACTTCTATCTTTCTTAACAAGCAATAGAAGCAAAATAAATGGCCCTCAAAGACTTAGGCTAATGATACCAATTGTTGGCGTTTTATCAGCTGCAAAAGTAGAAAGCATGACAAAGAATAAAGTATCAAGATGCATGAAACATTTTACTTGCTCACAAACGTGCAGCAAGGAATGAAAAACTAATTTTCATTATCATAAACAAAACAATACATGACTTTTATAGACAATTTTTCTACCAAACACAACTACTATCACTAATCAGCCTAGTAAGTTGTGAAACATTACTTGTATATTAAAACAAACCAAGTAAACAAGTCATTCAGCTGCCTAAACACATCAAACTGTTATCAAGCTTGTTCATTTTCAACCAAACATAATTACAATGTAACTAAACAAGGAACTTGCTATTGCAGCAAACATACAAGCTGTAACATGCATACAAGTTGCAAGCTCTTCAACAAAATCATCACAGTAGTATGGTTGGCCACTTTTCAACAAATTTCACCTAACAGTCATCAACAACATTGAAACGACATTTGGGAGTTGTGCTCTTCATATCACCATTGTTGCTCAGGTACTTTGATTTCAGTATTAACTGCAAAAGGCCCTTCAATGGGAAGTCATTAATTTACATTTTTCTTCATTAATCTCATTTTTTTTCAGATGGATATGGAATTCTGCACGACAGTGAAGGAGCCCGCGAAGAAACTACGTTCAGCTTTTGTATATCTAGCGTGACAAGTTTCCCTGTTAGGAACTTTATATATAATTTCTATTATATGTCTTTTAATTGGATGGCAATAATTTAATGAGATAAAGTTAGTACTCGATATCATTTATATCATTTCACGTCTTTCCTTGGATTCGGATAATAGTCTTGTTAACTAAAAATCCCTGGTCCTATCAGTTTGTTTTTAAGCTTTCTACAAGAAAAGCTTATTTGATGAGAGTTTAGTGTACATGAACAAGAGTGAGGCTGCGATAATTTAAGATGGATTTAGCTTAAATCATAACTTTTATCATGAGTTCATAGTGAATTCCTCAGTGGGTAATACCATGATTGATTTCATAGTTATTATTCATAGCTGTTTGGATTGGTTTAACAGGGAATGTTGTGTTGAAAACCATATTTTCCTTGTTCGAAATTTGTAAATGTCTTCAATAAAAACTATCAAAAGTGAAGATTGTTGGTGCCAGTTACATTATCTAGATGCAACTTCAATTGAAACTCAGTTTGCATATAAAGGACTATGTAACTTAACATATTTGGTTGAGATAAATTTTTTTTTTAACTTTTTAAAAGCACATTTTAAAGATTTTTAGTGGAAGACTACTTCAATAAGATCTCTACTACTTTATTCCATATTGAAGATCTAATCGAAACCAATTTTTAGGAGATAAAGTTTCACATTAATTGTATTTTTAACAAGAAAATTTATGTCTATTTAAGAGGGCTTGTTTAGTGTTTTATGGACGAAATTGAGAGCAGTTCTCTATTGTGATGAACTTTATGTAAATTATTGTAAATAAAATGTTATTTTTGTATTTAAGTTTTTAAGTAAAAAGTTTATATCAGTCAAGTTACAACTTGACAAGTGATCAAGACCACACGTAGGAAACATCCAAGAACTTGCCTTACATACTTTTATTTTTCTACGGTTAGATTATTAATTGTTTCAACGTTTGGAACATTTGCCGCATTTCGAGTCGGTGACAGCTGATATAGACCAGTGAACCATTAAGGAACTGATGCATGGAGAAAATTTTAATGGCAGGGTGGAAATATGTTCGTTTTTCCACCGACTTTCTTCGACATGGCGGCCGTGCATAGTGCAGACCTCAGTCAAACGTGGCGGCCATTGTTTTTCCAGTTTCCTACACTTCACGTCTTACCCATTTCCATAGATGACATCACATTCCCACTGACTTTAAGCCTTAAGCTGATAATTATAGTCTTTTGATTCGCCAATTATAGCAACTGTATTTGCTGACCCTTTTAATCTTCTTTGACTGTAAATACTGCAGACAAAAAAATATGGTGATTTTTATGATATTATCTTTACTTCCTTAGATTAAACCCAGTTTTCTCCACCTGCAGGCTCAATTAGCCTTCATTTTCTACCATGTCTATCCAACAATGGCTTCTTCCTATGTTTCTTGTTTTTGTTTCAATCATCGTAATGTCCTGTGCCGAGTCCGATGAGTTGCAGATATTGTTAAAGTTGAAGTCTGCTCTAAAAAGTTCAAATACTGATGTTTTCAGTTCATGGATACAAGGAAGATCTGCATGTAATTTCAACGGAGTTGTTTGTAATTCGAATGGATTCGTAAAGGAAATAAATCTTCCCCATCAACAATTGGTTGGTTATCTTCCATTTGGGTCCATTTGTGAGCTAAAATCATTGGTAAAGATTGATTTTGGGGACAATTCATTGTATGGTAAGGTAACTGATGAAGACATGAAGAACTGTACAGGGTTGCAGTACCTGGATTTGGGGTTGAATTCATTTTCTGGACAAGTCCCTGATCTGTCTCCTTTAAATGAATTGAAGTTCTTGAGTTTGAACAGTAGTGGATTTTCAGGTCATTTTCCATGGAAATCACTGGAAAATCTCAAGGAATTGACTTTCTTAAGCCTTGGTGATAACCCATTTGCATCAAGTCCATTTCCACAGGTAGTCCTGTACCTTGAGAAATTGTATTGGTTGTATCTCACAAATTGTAGTCTCACTGGACAGATTCCTGAGGGAATTCACAACCTTACTCGACTGCGAAATCTCGAACTCGCTGATAATACATTGTCCGGTCCGATCCCTGCAGGGATTATCCAACTTGACAAACTTTGGCAACTTCAGCTTTACAACAACTCATTGTCAGGAAACTTGTCTGTTGGATTCGGTAATCTCACGAGTCTAGTGAACTTTGATGCGTCAATGAATATGCTTCGAGGCAAATTATCGGAGCTGCGGTCCTTGAACAACCTTGCTTCTTTGCAGCTCTTTGAAAATCATTTTTCAGGTGAGATACCTGAGGAGTTTGGTGAGTTCAAGTACCTTGTAGAGTTATCACTTTATAGGAACAACCTTAGTGGTCGAATTCCCCCCAAAATCGGGTCGTGGTCGGATTTCATTTTCATAGATGTCTCGGAGAATTTCTTGACGGGTCCTATACCACCAGATATGTGCAAAAATGGCAAAATGGTTAAACTTCTTCTGCTGCAGAACAACTTAACTGGCACTATCCCTAAAAGTTATGCAAACTGTAAGTCCTTGGCTCGATTTCGAGTAAATAACAATTCGTTATCTGGTATTGTCCCTGCTGGTATTTGGAGCTTGCCAAATCTTGCCTTAATTGATCTTACCATGAATCAATTTGAAGGTCCTGTGACAGGGGATATTGGTAATGCTAAGTCACTTGCACAACTATTGCTGTCAAATAATCAATTTTCGGGTGAATTGCCTTCTTCAATCTCTAAAGCTTCTTCATTAGTCTCTATTCATGTTAGTTCAAATCAGTTTTCTGGACAAATTCCGGTAACCATCGAAGAATTGAAAAGCTTAGGCTGCCTTTATTTGGATGGTAACATGTTTTCGGGAAGGATACCGGACTCATTAGGCTCATGTGTTTCTTTGAATGATGTAAACCTTGCTGGTAACTCACTTTATGGGGAAATCCCTGATAGCATTGGATCTTTACGGAGACTGAACTCATTGAATTTATCCAAAAACACACTCTCTGGTGAAATCCCGACTTCTTTATCGTCTTTGAGATTAAGTCTTTTAGACTTGTCCGATAACCGGTTGATCGGTCCAATACCCAAATCTTTATCAGTTGAGGTTTTTAAAGATGGCTTTGAGGGGAATCTAGGCCTATGCAGCCCAAATCTCAAGGACTTTCAGCCATGTTCATCAGATTCTGGTACATTGAGTCATCTTCGAACATTTTTATCATGTTTCATAGCCGGAATACTAGTGCTGGTTTTATCAATAGGATGTTACATGTTTGTCAAGGTAAGGAAGACTAATCTTAATCATCCATTGAAGCAGGGTTCATGGGAAATGAAATCATTTCACATGCTAAGTTTCACTGAAAAGGATATCACCAACGGCATCAAATCAGAGAATTTGATAGGTAAAGGTGGATCCGGAAATGTCTATAAGGTTGAATTGAATGGCGGTAAAAAACTAGCTGTTAAGCACATTTGGACCTCAGATTCTAGCAACGGTAAAAGCTACCGGAGCAGCACTACTATGCTAACAAAAAGCAAATTCCGATCACAAGAATATGATGCTGAGGTGACCGCGTTGAGTGCCATCAGGCATGTGAATGTGGTGAAGCTTCTCTGTAGTATCACAAGTGAGGATTGCAGTCTTCTGGTTTACGAGTACTTACCGAATGGAAGCTTGTGGGACAAGCTACACTCATGTCGAAAGAGCGATATGAGTTGGGAACTGAGATATGCCATTGCATTAGGGGCTGCTAGAGGGTTAAAGTATTTGCACCATGGATGTGACAGGCCCGTTATACACCGTGACGTGAAGTCAAGCAATATTTTGTTAGATGAAGATTGGAAACCGAGGATTGCCGATTTCGGACTTGCAAAGATTGTGCAGAATGGTAGTGGAGGGGATTGGACTCATTTTATAGCTGGAACTCATGGATACATTGCTCCTGGTATGTTCTTTCTTTATTTGTTTATGTCGGACTCATTAAAATGCACAAATTTCACTACCATTTATGTTTTGGTTGCAGAGTATGCATACACGTGCAATATAAACGAGAAGTGCGATGTTTACAGCTTTGGGGTCGTATTGATGGAATTGATCACCGGAAAAAGGCCATTAGAGCCCGAATTCGGAGAGAACAAGGACATAGTACACTGGATCTATACTAAACTTGAGAACAATGCAATTCTGGATGAGGTGGTGGACATGAACATCACTGATGCATTAAAGGAAGATGTCATCAAGGTGTTACGCATTGCGGTCCATTGCACGGCGAAGAGTCCGGTTCTCAGACCAAGCATGAGAATGGTAGTTCAAATGCTTGAAGAGGCTGATCCTAGTAAACTCACTGATATTATTGTTCATTGAAAAGGTTATGTTATGGTCAGAATCAGAAAGTCAGTTTTGTTGAAGGGTTTCTTTGTACATGAGGAATTCAAAACTCCCCATAAAAGATTGAAAAAGAGATTTCAAATGGTGTAAGTTGAAATTGAGATTGGTTGCATGTTATGTATTAAAGAATTGTTTGCTGGAAGAAAACAGAGGATGAAGATGAACAAATACTAACAAGGAAAATACAATAATCCAAGATTCCAAATAATCCATATATTCACATAATCTTAATAAATTAAACTAAAGATCATGCGGATAAACCTAATATTGCATAATTAACAATTTTAAGATCTTTTTCATCAAATATAAATAATTTCTTGATGCGGAATTGAAGCCAATCATTAGATTTGATGAGTAAAAATACCACGATAAATTGATTTTTCCTCCTTAATCGACGAAGGCTATAAAACTTTCTATTAATATTCTTTTTTATTTTTGTAACCCTAATAGGTAGAGGGAGAATAAATTTATAGTGATAAACTTTTAATTACACACATCAAGTAATTACTAAATAAATTGAAATGATTTAATTTTTATTAAAGTAAATAACTTAATCACTTTAAATTAAACCACTTGATTTTAAACTTATTTCAGTCCATAAATATAAACTTAAATTTTACAATAATGACATAAAACTAGGGGCGAAATTAAATTATAATTTTTATGATAGTAAAAATGCGATTTTACTATTTTAATAGTTTATATCTTTATAATTTTAAAAATAATTAAATCAAATTTTTATCATTTTTAGGGTGCCAAAGTGCAATTTTACATTTACTAATTTAAAACTTTAAAAAAGTTTAAGGGCCTAAATGAAAATTTTTCTATTTTAATAAAGCCGGGAAGCTTCCTAGCTACGCCCCTGCATAAAACAATTGAATCAACCATTATAAACAAATTTGAATTTTTTTTAAAAAATATCATTACGTACCCATGTTTATAACTTATCGTTGTAATTCTTAATTTGCAAACTTTCTCATAAGAGAAGGAATTGTATGAAACTGTGATTTCACGTCATCCTTATCTCTTTTTAATAAGAGCGTGACAAATCGGATTTTTCCTCGTGATTTTAGCATTTTTAGTTGGATTTGAATTTGTTTAGGAGAAAAAAGCTAAAAATCAGGAGGAAAAAATTGATTTGCCATTCTCTTATAAAGGGATAGGGATAACATAGAATTATAGTTTTATACGACCCTTTCTCTTCTCATAAATTTTGTAAAATGTGCCACATATGGTACACATATAGTTTAGTCAATCCAATGTTCAAAATACTAATCATAGCTAAGATAGTTTTGTGTTGATAAAGACATAAAGTATCAATGCTATCACGACATAATCTTAGACAACATATCCCCAAATGTCAAAGTTTAAAAAATTTCTTTTAGGATTCCCATCAACGAGTTTTACACTAACCTCAAACTCTTATGGACGTCGAGTTCAGCGTAAAGTCAATTAAATGATGGGAACCAGATTCCCTCTTACCTCGAAACCTCAAACGTCCTAATGTAGTTATGGTACTTTTGTTACCATCTGGATTATTTGGAAGCACCGATATACTAAAGTCTTTCCAGGCATCACTAAGTTGCATAGTCAGCCGCTTAATATTACACAAATCTCACTGAAATTCAACCAGCTGTCTATTGATGCATTTTTGCAGGGATCCTAGCTCCAGATGGTTAAACATACTAAGAGAAAACATTTAAGTACATTGGAAGCTCCAACAGTTGATGTTAGATATAGGTCAGCTAAGCCAGTGTCCAAATTTTCTTGTGTTGCTACTCTCACAAACATTTCATATTGCTGACCTTAGTTTCTACGTGTATTTACGTTCAATGTTTGTTGCTTTCTTTCGAGATATGTACCAAAAGAAATTGTCTTTCTTTCTTTTGAGGTATAATTTGTCTTTTTCAATTGTTTATATAAAACTTCTTATCTAATACTTATAATTATTTCTAGTTTGAATTTGTCATAAAACATAATTGAAATACGTAAATCAAATTTGTACGTATTACATGAATAATTTGCTCTTTTTAATGTAATGCCTAAAACTAGGTATAGCCCCTCCCCAACCCTTAAATAGGAGGATAATGCGCTTCAGCGCACTCGAACTTATTCTCTCCCTGTACTGGTAACAATACCAATACCAATCAAGCTAAAACTTAATCAGCTAATAAATACAAATTTAATTTAATCGAATTGCTTTAAACATCCATGACATTACATTGCATTTACCATTTTATATCTTAGAAAACAATTAAATTGATGAAAAGAAATCCATTTGAGTACCATTTCAATTAATCATTTTCGATATAAAAAGGTAGGCGCCTCGACTGTACATGTGATGCAATTGGCATATGATCCAAAGTGATAAGCCATTTGTCATTCAATTTCAATGGCAGCTAACGTAGACATGTGGGACAAAATTATAAATTATTGCTTCTTTACATCAAACTTTAAGGAAGTAAAGACCTGAAGTACATAAACAATAGCTTCACTCATCATTCACCGCTCGCCTTTCTTCTATAAATGCTGTTCTTCTTGATTATTCATTCCATACATGGTTCCTAAATCAATGGTTGAGCAGTATATAGTTGGAGTTGCAGTTGTTATAGCCTCTCTTTTGGGGTTTGTTTTCTTGTACTACAATTGTTTAGTGAGATTTTGGGGACTAGGCAAGCTTAAAAGAAGAGCTTCTATGGAGTTTCCAAAGGAAAACCGTATAAACAAAAATGGAAGCGGTGAGGATGTTGGGACTACGGATATTATCATAGTCGGCGCTGGTGTTGCCGGTGCTGCTCTTGCCTATTCTCTTGGAAAGGTCCATATATATATACTTTGATTTTAGATTGCATCAGTTCATATTAACTCGGGTTTTAAAATTTTAAATCATTTTAAATTTTAATCAAATAAAGATCCAATTCAAGTCATTTTGAATTCAGGTTTTTTTGAGTAAGGATGATCCAAAAATTTTTAAAAGGTTAAAAGTAGATTAAAAATGTTTAAGCCAAAATGAAAATTTATCATTGCAATACCAATTTTTTTGGGGATAATCTAGTTTCACGATTGGTTTTGGGTTTCGTGTCAGTTTTGGATTAAGATCAATGATCTCAAATTCAGGTCAGAATTAATAAATCCACTCTTGACCATTCTTCTCTGCTTGCATGTTATAGGATGGACGTCAGGTGCGTGTAATTGAGAGGGACTTAAATCCACTTGATAGAATCGCTGGTGAAAGTCTAATGCCAGGGGGCTACCTCAAGTTAATTGAGCTAGGGCTTGAGGGTAATAAACAACTTAAACAACAAATGCGATATGATGTTATGATGTTATTTATATAGTTATTTTCTAAATTGAATATTACCATTGCAGATTGTGTAGATGAGATTGATGCTCAACGAAATCAAGGTTATATTCTATACAAAGATGGAAAGAATGCCCCCATATCTTATCCTCTGGAAAAATTTCAATCCCATGTTGTAGGAAAAAACTTTCATAATGATCGATTCGTTCAAATGTTGCGGAAGAAAGCTGCATCTCTTCACAAGTACTTTATCTCTTTCGTCTCAATTTTTCTTCAATTTCAATATATAATATCGAAATATTAATTTTAATAGATTAAATGACTAGGTAATTCTTTCGATCCATTTCTTCTTAACAAGCCCCAAATTCATGTTATGGTGAAATATGATAATGTAGTGTAAGTCTAGAACAAGGGACAGTAACATCTTTGCTTGAAGAAAATGGGACTATCAAAGGAGTTCACTACAAAGATAAGAGTGGTCAAATGTTGACAGCTTACGCTTCTTTCACCGTTGTTTGCGATGGTTGTTTCTCGAATTTGAGACGTTCTCTCTGCAATCCAAAGGTGAAAAAATTCTTACGAAATCTTGTTAAATTGGCTTAATTATGGTTTTAGTCGCTGAAATTTCAGATTTAATATATTTTACTTATTATTTTCGTATAATTTGATTTTTCTATTTTTATAATATTATTTTTAGGTCTAAATTGATAACATTAAAGTGATGACGTAAAATTTCTTTTTATTGTTTTTCGATCACACAATTAACTATGTTAAGCTAATAATAAATTTATATGTCAACCAAATGCTCAAAGCTGATTTTGAAAGAAT
Source organism: Gossypium sturtianum (assembly GCA_025698515.1). Taxonomy (NCBI): domain Eukaryota; kingdom Viridiplantae; phylum Streptophyta; class Magnoliopsida; order Malvales; family Malvaceae; genus Gossypium; species Gossypium sturtianum. The sequence goes on along the minus strand of CM046946.1, from coordinate 2,039,442 downwards.
TTTCATGTAATCACATCAATAACATTAGTCGTATTATCAATTTGGACTCACTAGTAATATTATAAAGAGATGAAATTATACTAAGTTAAAGGTGTTTTAAATTCGAAATTTCAGTATAGAAGATTAATTAAAGCCAATAATCAGAGGCGAAGCCAGGGGGGCTGGCAGGTGCCCCGGCCCCCCTAAACTGAAAAACTGCTATTTAGGCTCTTATAATTTTTTAAAAATTTTAAATTAATAAAGGTAAAATTGCACTTTGGCCTCCCTAAAATTATAAAAATTCGATTTAATCCTTTACAAATTATAAAGATATAGACTATAAAAAATTAAAATTTCATCTGGCCCCCCTAAAAAATTATTCTGGCTTCGCCCCTGCCAATAATTAGACCTATTAATTTTTTTTGAGAAAATATACATTAAGGTCTTGATTATTTCTGTAGGTTGATGTCCCCTCTTATTTTGTTGGTTTTATCTTGACGAACTGTAAACTTTCGGATCAAAATTATGGAGCGATCATATTAGCAGATCCTTCACCTATCGTATTTTATCCCATTAGTAGCACTGAAATTCGTTGCATGGTGGATGTTCCTAGTCAAAATCTACCCTCTCTTTCCAATGGTGAAATGTCCCATCACTTGAAATCTTTGGTGGCTCCCAAGGTACTTGGATTTTTCTTTTATTCTATTCATTAGTGTAATTTGATTGATTTTGCATACTAACAATATGATTCATACATTTTAGGTATTTCCTGAAACATACGATTCTTTTATATCTGCAATAGAGAAAAAAGATAACATAAAAATAATGCCGAACAGAATCATGGCTGATGCTCCACACCGGACTCCCGGTGCCCTTCTCATCGGAGATTCATTAAATATGCGACACGCCATAACCGGTGGGGGAATGACTGTTGCACTATCTGATGTTGTTTTACTAAGGGATCTTCTAAGACCTTTGCATGATCTATCCGATGCATCCGTTGTTTGCAAATATCTCCAATCTTTTTATACTCTTAGGAAGGTATTACAATTTCATGTTTTATATACATTTTGAAAAGTGAATGACAATGAAGAAAATGATACTATTTTACACTTTAATTACATGCAGCCAATGTCATCTACAATAAATATACTAGCCAATGTCCTACATAAGGTTTTCAGTTCCTCTTCTGATCCTACAATTGATGATATACAACATGCATGCATTGGATATTTGAGACTTGGAGGTGTATTTTCAAGTGGACTATCAGCTATGATCTCTGGTTTATGCCCTCGTCCATTAAGCTTAGCATTTCATTTATTTGCCTTGGCAATATATGGTGTTGGACGATTGTTACTTCCGTTTCCTTCTCCCAAACGCTTATGGAATGGGGCTAAACTCTTTTGGGTCAGTATCTCTACTAAACATTTCTTATATAACACGAATACAGGCTCAGTATAAATTTATAATATATGAATAATTATGATGTGTTTTCTTTTTCTTTGTTGTTTTTCAGGTTTCATCAAATATTATTTTCCCCATTATACAGTCTGAAGGAGTTAGACAAATGTTTTTCCCTCTAACTGTACCTGCATATTATAGAACTCCACCTAGAAATAAGGACTTAAAAGTCTAAAAAGAAAGTTTGTGGATTATTAGCAAAAAAATTTCGTGAACAATTCTATATCAATGTTCAAATCTGTGTTATTTTCATTTATTGTGTTTAAAATGTTAAATAAGCGAGTTAGTATTTTTCAGTAGATTTGGTCGGGGCGAAGCCAGAATAATTTTTTAGGGGCCGAATGAAATTTTAATTTTTTATAGTCTATATGTTAATAATTTTTAAAGGACTAAATCGGATTTTTATAATTTTAGGGGGCCAAAGTGCAATAAAAGACTAAATTAAATTTTTATAATTTTAGGGGGCCAAAGTGCAATTTTACTTTTATTAATTTAAAATTTTAAAAAAGTTTAAAGGGCATAAATAGCAATTTTCTATTTTAAGGGGTCGGGGCCCATGCCAGCCCCCTAGCTTCGCCTTTGGATTTGGTAATCTTTGTATCACGTTTAAAATATTAAATAAATGAGTTGTATTTTTTTTTAACAATCTCAATTTAGGTTATGATTATATCTGTTCTTTTTTACACAATATCTAGAACTACTCATAGCCCCTCTCCAACCCATAAATAGGAGGATAATGCGTTTCAGCACACTCGAACTCACTTCCTCGAGTATTGGCAACAATATCGACGTTAATTAAGCTAAAACTTAATCGGTGTATTTTTATATATTTTGAATATGTGATAAATAAACTTGATATAAATTATTTAATATTATAACGTTGTTTCTAATAAGACAACATCGTCTATTTTTCTTTAAAAAATAATAATTACCATGCATGTTTGAAAAATTTCAAATTTTAATATAAATTATTTTTTCAAATAATAATTAATAGGGTTAATTTCACGAGAAATCCTCACTTTATAGCTCAAATTTTAAATTAGTTCCTAAATTTCAAAATGTTCTAATTGAGTCTATAAAGTACAAATATTATATTTAAGTTCTATTTGCATAATCGATAGTTTGAGCACTAAATTCTAGCTTGAATTTGGCATGGGTTATATGTTTGTACCTATTGCACGGGCATCTTATAACTATTGTGATAAAAAGTTAAGCAATGTCATCAAAGTTTAGGATGATTACATTTTTTTAATATATCAAATCCAAACTATTCATTCAATAAACGCACATATGCTAAAATTTTGATTAATGTATTTCAAATATGCACAACGTCATATCAGAGGTAGCGTTTAATACATATAAGTTGATTATTATAGAGTGATGATAGGATGTAATTAATATTGATACTCATTTCAATATCTGCAAAAGTTGCTTAAAGAGATCATGGTCTCATCGACTTATTTGCACACTAATTAAACACCACTATTGAACCAAGTTCTATAAATAGAGAATCATTTAGCTTCCATTTCATAGCTAAGCAGTATATATAGATGGAGTTGCAGGGGTTATAGCTCCTATTTTGGGGCTTGTTTTCTTGTACTACATTTCTGTAGTAAGATTTAGGGGACTCAACAAGATGAAAAGAGCAGCTTCAATGGTGTTTCCAAAGGGAAACAGTGTAAACAAAAATGGGAATAGTGAGGGTGTTGGCACTTAAGGATATTATCATAGTCGGCGCTGGTGTTACCGGTGCTGCTCTTGCCTATAGTTTCATCATCTCAATTTAAGTGATTCGGGTTTGGGTCAATTAACATCGAGGCTCTAATTTTTTGAGGCTCTAATTTTTTGGGTTTGATTGTTTCAAGTTTAAGTTTTTGCCAGTTCTGAGTTCAATTCGATTTAGATTGAACTGTTTTGGGTTATTTGATTTCTTTTATGATCAAATTAAATTAGATTAGATTTTGATTTGAATTTATCGAATTGAGATTTTATATTTAGATCAAAATAGATAGTTTTTTTTTTTTTTTATGTTACATGACTATTAATAAAGATTTTTTTTATTACAAAATATCACACTAACAAATTAAAAAAAATGATATTCACAATTGAAATGAAATTTTTAAATTTAAAATATAGAGGAAACTAAATTTCTTATAAAAAAAATAGAGCATATTCTAACCATGTAAACTTCATCATTGACATACACTTGAACCAAGCTAATTGTACTGGTTTGACATTCATTAATTGGTCGGTGAGCTTATAGCTGAAAGTAATTATAGAAATAAAGAGAATATTTATGACAATGTTAGAAGTGAGGTGGTCGATGGTGTTATAATTTATGACTATTGCAAGTAGGGGTAAATGAACGCAACGTTCGATGAACTGTTCGTGAATCGTTTGTATAACATTCGTTTATTAAGCTAAATAAACGAGTATGAATAAAATTTTTATGTTCGTTTAATAAACGAACGAACACAAACAGAGATGCATTCGGTTCATTTATGTTCACGAACAAACTCGTTTATTGACTCATTTATGGCTCGTTTATTTATTAATGATATTTTCTTATAAAAATTCCATTAGTATATATTAATAAAATTATCTTAAAACTTGTTTATGGTTTGTTTGTTTATTATTTATTAACATTGTTCGTGAACATGTTCAATTATATGTTCATGAACATGTTAGTTTAATGTTCGTGAACATTAAACAAACGAAAATGAACACACATAATTTTAAATAAACAAACATGAACAAAAATTTAAAATTCTTAACGAACACAAACTAAACACCAACAAGCTTAAAAATAAACAAACGAATATGAACAGAGGTTTGTTCGTTCAAGCTCGGTTCATTTACAACCCTAATTGCAAGTATATTTTGGCATAAGATCTTTATACCAAATTGAAAATTAAAAAAAAAAATTGTAATTAATTTGAAACATGTGTAGATTTCTAGTGAGTTAATTTTTTTTTTTGTATTTTTCATATTTATTTTACGATTTATATTTGGAGTTCATGACTGCCCACTCTCAATAATGTTGACTTAAAAGTTAAAACAAGTGTTTCCTCTTAAGGATGTAATATGCCTTACCATTGCAAAAGGGTTAAAATATGCTATAGGTCCTTGTACACTTCAAAGTTTTGAAATTTTGTTTCTGTATTTTTATTTCCAAGAATTAGTCTCTTTATTTTTTCAGATTTCAAATTTCAAGTCCAACGTTTAACATTGTTACTTTTTATTAAATTTGCTTGTGCAATATTTTGAGACTTAAAAAAAAAACTCACTATTAGTATGTTAAAAAATGACATTATAATGAATCTGAGTTTAACAAAATAGTTTTAAAAGTGCTAACAGTTGGACTCAAATTTTAAGTAAATCTGAAAGTAAAAAGATTAATTTTTAAAAAATAAATTTAAAAATAAAAGTCAAATTTATAAATAATACAGGTAACGAATAAGAAGCCATAAATAATATCGTCCTTCGTACTTCGTAGAAAACATGAATCACAACTTTAATGGTTTTCATTAATAATTCGATATAATAATTATTATTATTGACAAAAGAGAGAAGTAGGAGGCTCGACAGTGATTTAGTTGCAGCTTGCTGAAAAGGGATAAGCCATGTGTAATTCAATTTCAATGCCAATTGGCAATTAACTATACTGACATGACAGAGCTGCCATGAACGAATATAAATTACTACCATCTTTACGCTAAACTTCGACGAAGTAAAGACGTGAAGTACAAAATCAGTAGCTTCATTCCATACATTGTTCTTAAATCAATGGCTGAGCAGTATATAGTTGTGGTTGCTGGTGTTATAGCCTCTCTTTTGGGGTTTGTTTTCTTGTACTACAATTCTTTAGTGATATTTTGGGGGCTGACCAAGCTGAAAAGAAGATCTGCTTTGGAGCTTCCAAAGGAAAACAGTGAGGCTGTTGGGACTACAGATATTATCATAGTCGGTGCTGGTGTTGCCGGTGCTGCTCTTGCCTATTCTCTTGGAAAGGTCCCAATACTCCTTTGCCCTCGATTTCCCATAAAGGTCCTTGAAATTTGGATTTAACTAAGATACTATACATAATAATTCTTCACAACTTATATGTTACAGGATGGACGTCAAGTGTTAGTGATAGAAAGGGATTTAAATGCCCCTAATAGAATTGCTGGTGAAAGTCTATTACCAGGAGGCTACCTCTAGTTAATTGAATTAGGCCTTCAGGGTACGTAAACAAAAAAATTCATGGATTTAAATAGCGGATGCAATATGATTTTTACAATATTAATTCTTTATATAATTTTTTTTACTTTAAATGTTGGTATTATAGACTGTGTAGATGAGATTGATGCTCAACGAATTTTGGGTTATATTTTATACAAGGACGGAAAGAATGTCCACGTATCTTTTTCTTTGGAAAAGTTTCAACCTCATGTTGCAGGAAGAAACTTTTATAATGGTCGTTTCATTCAAAAGTTGCGGAAGAAAACAGCATCTCTTCGCAAGTACTTTTTCTTCTTTCTCACAATCATTATGTCATAACATTTATCTTAATATAATAAATGACTTGTAGCTATTTAGACTTGTCAATTGAGCAAATAGAGTTACTTTTTGGTCAAATCAATCTAGATTAAATCAATTTAGATTCGATCAAATTTGAGTTCATGTTCATCGTGTCAAATATTTTGGGTTTAGGCTGAAAATAACAAGTCTATTTCTGTTCCTATTATTATGTTTCAACTTGTTCCAGCAACTGATCAGAAAGAGTACATTTGAAATTTTACCTTTCTTTACAAGTTCAAAATTCATGTTTTGTTGATATGATAATGTAGTGTAAATCTAGAACAAGGGACAGCAACATCTCTGCTTGAAGAAAATGGCATTATCAAAGGAGTGCACTACAAAAATAAGAGTGGTCAAATGCTTACAGCTTACGCTCTTCTCACCATTGTATGTGATGGTTGTTTCTTAAATTTGAGACGCTTTCTTTGTTATCCTAAGGTGAAAATTCTTGGAAAATCTTATTAATCTAGTCTAACAATGATTTTCGTCTCTTTATTTTGTGATTTAATCATTTTACTTTAATTTGATATAATTTGATCTATTTATTTTATAATGTTACTAGAAAATTAAAATTAATGGTATCATTAGTTGCTTTTGTTTGAGTACTGACATGATATTTTTTTTACTATTATTCAATCATAGGTAATTAACTTTGGCTGAGCAAAAGAAAGAAAGAGACCAAATTTTGTCAAATTGAAGCAAAGGGATTAAATTCAGCATGGTAGAGAGTCTAAAACCATAATTAGACCTATTATATATAAAGGTCTTGATTATTTCTGCAGGTCGATATCCCCTCTTATAGTGTTGGTGTTATCTTGACCAACTGTAAACTTCCGAATGAAAATTATGGAGCTCTTATATTAGCAGATCCTTCACCTATCCTATTTTATCCCATCAGCAGCACTGAAATTCGTTGCTTCGTGCATATTCCTAGTGAAAATGTACCTTCAGTTTCCAATGGTGAAATGGCTCATTTCTTGAAAACTTTGGTGGCTCCCAAGGTATACTTGGATCATTCTTTCATTAATCATTAGGGGAATTTGGCTGAATTTATGGACAAACTATATGACTTATAATACATTTCAGGTTCTTCCTGAATTGTACAATTCATTTATACTTGCAATAGAGAAGAAGGACAACATAAGAACAGTGCCGAACAAAATCATGGCTGCTGCTCCACACCCCACTCCTGGCGCTATTTTGATAGGTGATGCATTCAATATGCGACATGGTATAACTGGAGGAGGAATGACTGTTGCTCTATCTGATGTTGTTATACTTAGGGATCTTCTAAGACCCTTGCATGATCTATCTGATGCATCTGCCATTTGCAAATATCTCGAATCCTTTTATACTCTGAGGAAGGTATTGTAGTTTCATGTTTTATACGCATTTTGAAACTGAATGGCAACGAAGAAAATGGGTATAATTTTGCACTTTAACTGCATGCAGCCAATGTCATCTACGATAAATACATTGGCTAACATCGTACAGAAGGCATTCAGTGCCTCTTCCGATCCTGCGATGGAGAATATGCAGCAAACATTGTTCGGGTATTTGAGACTTGGAGGGTTTTTCTCATATGGAGTATCAGCTATATTTGCTGGTTTATGCCCTCATCCATTAAGCTTAGCATTTCATTTCTTTGCCATGGCAATATATGGCGTCGGTAGATTGTTACTTCCATTTCCTTCTCCCAAACGTTTATGGGATGGGGCTAAACTCCTTTGGGTCAGTATCTCTATCAAACATTTCTCATATAACATGTATACAAATACAATATAAATATATAATATCTTAAATACAATAATGATATATGAAAATAACCCGAATATGACACAAATATATAAGTTACCATGTTTACAAGTTCCGCCTTTTTTATATTTGTTGGTTTGCAGGTTGCGTCAAGTATTCTTCTGCCCTTTATACACTCTGAAGGAGTCAGACAAATGTTTTTCCCTCTAACTGTGCCAGCATATTATAGAACTCCCCCTGGAAATAAGGGAAAAAAAATCCGAGAAGAAACTGCATGCATTAATTAGCAAGATTTGTTTTGGACAAATCTAAGTCCTCAACAAATTTTCATATCTGTTACTAGTTAGCATGCTTATGTAGGTTTGGTAATCTTTTGTTCTCATGTTTAAAATGCTAAATGAATGAGTTTGCTTGCTTAAGTAGGTTTAGTGATCCTTGTACTCTAATAGGTTAGCATTCTTAAGTAGGTTCAATAAGTCTTGTATCCATATTTATTTTATGCTTATGTAGATTTGCAAATAGCATACCCATCCCCAATTTCTGACACCCTTACAGGGTATTCAAACTCTTCGCATTCAAGGATAATCACCTCATCGATTCTTTTTAGGCGATTAGTAGTTATTAACATTCCTACCCTATTGTACTCATCACGATTCAAGGAACTAGATTCCATTAAAACCAACTCTCCCCGTGCAGCTGCAATTTTCTTGAATGTATTATAGTTCCAAGCATGCTGGGGGATCCCATAAACCACCATCCAAGTGGTTCGATGCTTCAAGAATGAGAAACGAGACCAATAAGCAATTTCGACAACCATTCTTTTAGAAAAAGACCATTGTAATTTCTCATCTAAGTTATCAAAGAAAAAGTATTAGAGGGAAGGAAATTTTATTTAGAGTATAAAGGTGAGGTTGCTAAAACTTAAATCATAGCATGTATTCATTAATCAAGAGCGGAGTTAAGGGGTTGACAGGCCAGTCATTCCTAAAATAAATTTTTTTCCATTTAAGTCCCGTTATAATTTATAAAATTTTAAACTAGTAATAATAAAATTGTACTTTGGTCCTTAAAATGATAAAAAAATGATTTAATTCTCTAAAAATTATAAAAATATATAGACTATTAAAATGACGAAATTAAATTTTTACTATCATAAAAATATATAATTCAATTCCGGTCCCCTAAAAGAATTTTTGACTCCACCCATATCATTGATGATAAATTACAAGAAATAAAAATAACTTATTAAATAATAAAATATAGATTACAAAAAATTTCTAAATAAATGCAAGTAATTTGATTTTTTTGTAAGTAACAAAGTTTTTCTAAAAAAACCATTTATCTTTTTCAATTGCGCAGAGTGGGGTAGCTCTATTCTATCATCTATCACATCTGCTTTAAATTAAATTAGAAAAACAGCTTTTTTTTGGGAAAATTAAATTAAATTGTCTTTTTCTCTTTGATTTTTTCTTTGACTTTTAGCAGTAATAAATTCTTTTCAAGGTTTAATTAGATATTGAATTAGGTATTTTTTAATTGATTTAGATATCTAAATTTTGATTTTGTTATTGAAGTTAGCATCTAGTGTTAATGCTGTTAGAAAAACATGTCAGTCAATAAACCCCAACTATAATCCCTAAGTTAGTTTGCAAGTTCTTAAGCTTGGTGGTAATGGGTTTGAATGGAGCACTCTCAAAGGAATTCTAAGTTATCAGTCTTTGGTCTCACTTGATTTCTCCTCAAATCATTTAAATGGTTCCTTGCTAGATGGTTTTGGTGTAAAAGAAATGGATTTGATCTATGGAAATAGAGCATAGTTCATAATTAATCGTTTATATCTTTGAAGAGCATAAGTGATGAGAAGATTAATAACCGTTACCAATAGCAGACATCCTAATTTTGACAAAAACTATCTTTATGTAAAAAAAAAAAATCATCTATTACATTTTAAATTTAAATTAAATATGAAAGGATTATAACTATGGCTTTTTTAGATTTTTTTTTCTTTTTTCTTTTTGTTTCAATTTAACGAGAAACTAAATTAAACAACCCTTTATGACATGGGTGAAATAAAAAAAAAATTAGGAGGGATCGAAATTAAATTGTAATTTTTATAATAGTAAAAATATAAAAACAAATCGAAATAAAGAAGTCAAGAAATATTTTCAAAACTATGGTTTTTTCTAGTGTCGAACCAAATCGGAAAAATCATGGTTATGTAAAACCATTCTCAATGGTTATGTAAACAACTTTGCTCAACTTACATCAGTTACTTCCTCTAATACCTACATGCTCTCCTTTAAGTTAATTCATCATGTTCTTACCGTCAAGCTAAGAAATTCTTTTCATTTATTGCTTGGTAAAGTTAAAAAATAAGAAAAAATAAAATAAAATTTTTGAAAAATACATAATTTCGAACTAACGTACAATCCAGTAAATGTATTTTGCAGATTGATACACCATCTACAAAAGATATGGATTTGATTAAAAATTTTTACTCATCTTCATTTTCTTTGCAGATTTTAGCACTATTTACACCATAAAAGGTACATAATTTTTATAGTGCTTTAGAAAAAAAAAAAAAGAACTATTGGTGTTTTAATGGGAGGGTTTCAGATCACGGTGTTTGTGTTCAATATTCCGGTGACTATGCATTATAGAAAGGTGGTAGATGTTCTCATCCCGGAGAAAACAAGCAAGAGTGGCAAGAAATTCGGTTTCGTGAGATTTTCTAATTTTTTGGATGCTCAACGAGCGATATCAAGACTAAATGGCTTTGTGATTCTTGGAAATAGAATTTGGGTGAAGGTAGCTATGTTTTTGAGATTGACGATTTGTGAATGTAATTTAGCTGGGTAAGATGAAAATTGTTTTGTGGAATGTTAGGGGATTGGGTTCGGATGTTAAAGTAACTATGGTAAACAGATTACTCAAACTACATAGGGTGGATGTTTGTTTCTTACAGGAAACAAAGTTAGAGGAAGTGTCAGGGGAACTTGTAAGTAGAATCTAGGGTAACGATAATTTTTATTTTAGATTTGCAGCAGCTGTGGGTCAGTCGGGAGGGCTGATTACCAATTGGGATAAATCGTGTTTTCTTTTGAAAAAAGATTTTTGTAGTAATCGTTTGATTGTGGTTGAAGGGTTGTGGTGTGCTGAAGGGTGGGAAGGGGTGTTGATTAATGTTTATGCGCCTAATATGTTTAGGGACCAGAAAATTTTTTGGGAGGAACTGATCGAGATACGGGAACAATTCAAACACCACTGGATTGTGGGTGGTGATTTTAACGCTATTAGTAATAAGAGTGAGAGAAGCAATTGTGTAGGATTATTAAGAGGTTCGAAGGATTTTGGGAATTTCATAGAGAAATGCAAATTGGTGGGTTTGCCATTGCTAGGGGAAAAATTCACTTGGTATAGCCCGGAAAATAAGAAAAGTAGGTTGGTTAGATTTTTGCTAGATGAAGACTGGTTTGAAAATTCTGTGGACTTTCAACAGCAGGGCTTAAACAGGTCAGTCTCTGATCACATTCTAATTCTGTTTTCTTATGGTTCTGCGGATTAGGGTTCGAAACCATTTAAGTTTTTTTAATGCGTGGGTTAATAAAAGGGAGTGCCTGAGTATTATTAGAAAAGAATGAGGTGAGGTGGCTAGAAAGAATGGTAGGGTTTCGGGAAAATTGAAGAAGCTAAAAGGTGTGCTCAAAAAATGGAATGGGGAGGAGAGATATTCATTGGAGAAAAGAATCAACGAGAATTGAAGGGAGAATTAATTTTCTGGATGCTATTAGTGATGATCGTGAGCTGTCTGAGTTGGAATTGGAGGAGTTGAAAAACTTGAACCTTGAAATGGGGGAGGTAATTAAATTTAAGGAGTCAATTTGGAGCCTGATTTTTTCTTATTTTGTAATAATGTCTCTTATCCAGGTGTGGTTAAAAGTTTATGGATGATCTCGGAGTCAGTGGCTTATTGGTCGGTGTGGTTAACGAGGAATGAGTTGGTGTTCGATAGAAAGTGGCCGAAAATGTCTAGCTTGGTTTTTCTTTCAAAGACTCGGGCTTTGACGTGGATAAGATCGGTGTATGAAGAATTGAAAGTGGATGAGAGAATTTGGTGGGGGTTGGCTAAAAAAACACCCCCAACATATTAAAAAACACCCTAATTCTTTTTTTCCGTGTAATTGATTACAACATTTCTCATTTTATTAGATGAGTGTCTTTCCCAATGAGTCTTTTTATTAATACAATAATTAGAGTCAAGATCTTAAATTAATGTGGTCCAAAGAAATTAATGTGGTCCAAAAAATTAATTAGTACATTTTCCAAATATCTTCATTTTCAACATCTTAAATTAATTAGTGTAATCAATTTAGTCCAAAAAATTAGATTCAACATCTTAAAAAACGGAAAAAATTAATTTTGTTGTAATTAATATAATAAATAAGCAGAGTTATATATATATATATGTTTATTTTGATGAACATTAACAACACCCTAACGTAAACTCATATTATTATTAACAAAATTAAGTAAGTCCTTCTCACTACACTCTATTATTTGTAATTTTATTATTTGTAATTTTGTTCTAAACTGTTTTTTATAAAAATCTGTTTTTCTAATTTTTTCTTTTTTATTTATTAATTCTTGTATAAATTAAAATATGTTTTAAATTTTTATAACTACTGACTTTTTCATCATAATTTATAGTGTTCAACAAAAGATGTCGAATTTTTACGGAAGTAACTTAAATGAAGGCAATGAGATCTCTATGGCGACATCATCATTTTGTACCGATCGGGTATAATATTTATCATGATGTTAATATTTTTTTTATCTTCATAACATTTAATATTTGTTAACAAAATTATTTAAATTTTAAGTGTTCGAGTCTCGTGAAGAGCTGATGCAATGGGTGTAAAACACGGCATTCTCTCTTGGTTATATCATCGTCATGAGAAGATCAAAAGCAAAGGAAAATGGTGTGGTGTCTTACGTCACACTTATTTGTGACCGTGAATACAAATTTAAAGAATCAAGTAAAAAGTCTGGCACCAAAAAGACCAACTGTAAATTCTAATTTGTAGGTTCATATTTAAAACAATATGATGGGTGGACGTTGAGGGTGATATTTGATCAACATAACCATCCACCTGCACAACATATTAAGGGACATGCTTATGCAAGGCGGTTGAAAGAAAATGAAAAAAAATTGTTGGTTGATTTGACGAGTAAGAATGTTACACCACGTGACATATTATCGACACTGAAGGAGCACGACGAGAATAACATTTCTACACTAAAAACCATATACAATGCACGGCAAAAGCTTCACTCGTCCCAGAATGTAGGTAAAACTCCGATACAGGTTCTTATGTTGCTTTTGAATGATAAACAATTTTTACTTTGAGTTCTCGATGAAATAATATTTCAAATGAATTGGAAAATCTATTCTTCATTCATCCACGATCATTGGATATATGGCATGCATTTCCGCACGTTTTGATTGTAGACGCAACGTACAAAACGAACAAATATGATCTGCCTTTTGTTCAGATTGTTGGCATGACTTCAACCAACAAGACATTTAGTATAACTTTTTCCTTTATCATTAACGAAAAGGAGGAGAACTATAATTGGGCATTAACATGTCTAAAGTTGACACTTGAAGAGTGCATGTACCCACGTGTTATTGTGACGAATAAAGAGTTGGCTCTGATAAATGCATGCCAACAAGTTTTCCCCGATGCCACTCGGTTACTATGCAGATGGAACATTACTGAAAATATTAAAAAGCATTGTAGGCCGTCTATCAAGTCGCAACATGAGTGGGACTCCTTTAGTGCTATGTGGACTGTACTTGTTGAATCTCCAACGTGGATATTGTACATCGAAAACTACAGAAAACTCTAATCAATGTTGAGCGAATATCCAGGTACAAGCCTCGTTATTCTATAAATAATTGTTTATAGTTCTAGAAGACTTTTTATACATAACTAACATTTATATAAATTCAGGTGTTTTAAAATATCTAGATCAAGTGTGGTTAAGCAAATATAAGGAAATGTTTGTGTCGGTGCGGATTGATCGGCATCTCAACTTTGGAGAACGAACTACGAATAGAGTTGAGAGCCAACATGCAAAGCTAAAGAAATACCTTTGTGCAAAAAATTCTTCTCTAGATAAATTTGTTGGTTGTATCGATCAGATTGTGAAGTCTTAACTTACATTGATATATGAAAGTTTTGAAAAGAGTAGAATTGTCCTCAAACACAGACACAAATTACCGTGTTTCAGATTATTGCATGGTTTTGTGGCACTTGAAGCTCTAGATATCCTAGAAGGGCTTCAGCGGTCGAGTAGACATCAACTTGACTCTTCAAACTGTGGTTGTACACTACATCATAGTTGTGGGTTACCATGCTCTTGCATGCTATCAGTCTACTTGAATTCAAGTGGTATATTTAACAATTATTTTCTAAATTTTATTTATATATTGAATTTTTATAAACTAATGACATTTCAATGCAGGTGAGTGTATTCCATTGGATTCAATAGATGTATTCTGGAGGAAGCTTGACTTATCACCGTCAACTTCTGTAGAAAATAAGGATATTTGTTGTGACAGTGAGTTAGAAATGTTCAAAGAAAACTTCACTAAGCAGTCAAAAGTCGGGAAAAAAAGTCTGTTAAGAAAGTTAAGAGATATATTCCACCCGAGTAAAACACTCATTAAAGAACCTACAATTCAAAAAAATACGCATGGACGACCAACCTTGAAGAAACAACAACAAAAACGAGTCGATTCTATAAGTCAAGCTCCCAGAAGACGTAGCCATTCAACCACATCAAAATCTGTTGGGTTGGATCTGGTAGAGTTGAACAACGAACCTGCAAGACATAGTTCATACGTAACCGAAATTCCAGACTTAAACCAGGAGCCATCAGCGCAAGTTTCAGACTTCATAGACTTAAACCAGATGCCTGAATCATGTGACACTCATCCACTAATGAAAGAAATTCCAGATATGTTCCACCCTTACATCACACATGTACATGATGTCAGGGGTGATGGAAATTGCGGATTCCGAGCAATATCTGTTTGTCTTGGTTATGGCAAAGATCAGTGGCTCTATGTTCGACATCATCAACCGCTAGACGAGTTATTGAGTTCATATGATGTCTATGCTAGAGTTTTCACCGATGGAATCGATGAATTACGTAATTCATCGTGTTTCTCACAATCGCTTTGCACTGTGAGAACACCGGATGGTTATGCCTATGACAGTGTCCGATTGCCAACAGCTTGGGGTGATCCTCAATTATTTAACCAAGCGAGGTGACATAACTTTCTTTCCTCTTTGGAGAGGTCCGGAACATTTTCAATACCATCATGCTATTACAACTGCACATGTATATGATAATCATAATGTGATGGTACAATTAGAAGGAGATTACCCAATGCCTACCATTTCGGCTTATTGGATCCGCCATAGAGCACATGTATATGTCACGTCTGGAATTTTATAGACAACTAAAACCTTGTAATCTCAAAACACCTGTTATAACTATAGAGGATTATTGTTGAATAATAGGCTATTTTACCAATCTAACCCCAAAAAATTTAATATTTACAAAAATAACCCTAGTTCAAAAACATTCACCAAAATGACCTGAAATGAACAGTAAAATTGGGTTATGGGAAATAGATGGCCGGCACCACCTTTTTTTTCTATTAAAAAAATATTTTTTTGGGTTTTGGACACTAGATGGCCGGCACCATGTATTTTTTTTCCAAAATTTTTTTTTTTGGGTGCTGGCACACTGATGCCCGGCACCCCCTTTATCTGATTAAAAAAATATTTTTTTTGGGAAAGGTGGTGCCGGCCATTAATCACCCAAAATCACCCAACAAAAAAAATGGAAATATTGCAACATAACCCCTCCTTGTTTTCCCATCTTTTTTTCCCAAGTTTAATTACATATTTTATATTCTAAAACAATATTGAACTACTTATCATATTTTTTAATTATTATTGCATCACTCACATTATTATTAAATTTTAAAAATAATTTAAAATATATTGAACTACATATTTTATAAAATTATAATTTTCATGATTGAATTTTCCCATCATATTTGAATTTTCATGATTTTTTTTTAAATTTTTTGTTTTTATTTTGTTAAATGTAACTTGATTTTTGTTAAACTCAAGTATAAATAATAAATTAATCACAAAATTTATATTTATTTTAAATGTAATGATAATTTTTGTTTGAAGTTCTTAAATAATATATTAAAATAAAACCACCTCCAAAAAATTATCATTACATTTAAAATAAATATAAATTTTTAGGTTTAATTTATTATTTATACCTGAGTTTAACAAAAATCAAGTTAATAAAAACCACCTCCAAAAAATTATCATTACATTTAAAATAAATATAAATTTTTGTGCTTAATTTATTATTTATACCTGAGTTTAACAAAAATCAAGTTACATTTAACAAAATAAAAACAAAAAATTTAAAAAAAATCATGAAAATTCAAATATGTTTAATAATAATCCTATAATAAAAAAAATATGTTGAATAATAATACTTATAATATTTAATAATAATACAATAATAAATATGTTTAACAATTAAATGAGATAAAAAAAGTGAGTAGAGAGGTGATAATTAATTCTTAATTATTACAGTAGAAAGATGTTAATTACTAACCAATCAATAAAGTAAAAGAACATTAATTAATAATAGTAAATATATATTATTTATTAAAGTATTTTTTTAATATGTTGGGATATTTTTTTAGCGAACTGGTGGGTCTGTCCATATAGAAATTAGTGTAATATTAAAAAAATTGGTTTGAGTGGTAAGTTTTGGTGTTCTCCGTGTTATAGTGGGGTTAATTAAAAATATGTTATTAAATGCAAGTTAAATTAAATTGGTTTGAGTGGGGCTACTTCTATTCTATCCATCTATACATCTGTTTTAAGTTAAATTAAATTAAATTGTCTTTTTCGCTTTTTCAGTTTTCCTCTTTGACTTTTTCTTCTTTTACCAATAATAGTTTGTCTTTTCTTCTTTTCAAGTTTTTGTTTTTCCATTACGTGAGGTGGACAGCAGCAGGTAGGACGTTACTTGCACATTTTTTAAATTTTAAATTAATAAAAGTAAAATTATACTTTGGTCTCTTTTAAAATTGATAAAAATTTAATTTAGTTCTTTAAAATTTATAAAGATATAAGTTATTAAAATAATAAAATTATTTTTTTATTATCGTAAAAATTACAATTTAATTTCGACATTTTAAACTTTTTCTTGTGACATTAGAGACTAAATTGAATAAATTAAAAGTTGTTAAGAAATTATGCTATAGACTAAAAATAGGTCTCTAACATGAAAGTATATGAAATCAGATTTTGATCCAATGCTAAACATTGAAAAGTATGAGTTCGAATATAGGAAAAAAATGAATAAAATATAGAATATATTTGATTATATGTTTATCATGCGGTTGAATGAAAACTAATGCTATTTTATAATTAAATTATCAAAAGTAACTAAAAACAATTCCAGACCATCTTGAGATATAAAGGAAAGGCGAGAATCGTAGATAAGTAATTCATACGAACTAATACGATTTGAGGACTTAGTGAATAAAATGTGGGTATTTTTCCACCAAATAACATCACTACAAATAGACCATGTCTAGTTATTTTTATGAGCAGCGTTGCTTTGCGGACTTAGTGATCGCAGGACCCATGTTTGGCTACTCTTGTTTACTGTCTTCCAAATCAGAGATGATTTGGAGACCATCTCCCTCAACAAAATAGAATGATATCCCAACACTTGCTTATTCACTCACACCCACCATTCCTCCCTTTTCTTCTATAAATCATGTTCTTCTTGATTATTCGTTCCACACGTTGTTATTAAATCAATGGCTGAGCAGTACATAGTTGGAGTTAGTGTTATAGCCTCTCTTTTGGGGTTCCTTTTCTTGTACTGCAATTACCTCATAAGATTTAGGGAACTGAGGAAGCTAAACAGAGCAGCTTCAATGGAGTTTCCAAAGGGGAACAGTGTAAACAAAACTGGAAATAGTGAGGGTGTTGGCACTACGGATATTATCATAGTCGGCGCCGGTGTTGCCGGTGCTGCTCTTGCTTATTCTCTTGGAAAGGTCCCATTTTTTTCTCCTTGTTCTTTATTTTGTTCTACCATAGTTTTAATCATCTTATTTTCCTCTTCCAGCATATAACAATTACTACTCTTTTTTTTTTTTTGGTAAAAATACTAAGGTGGCCTCTTATCAGGACTCTAATTATATATATTCCCATTTACTCAAAAATTTAATAAATTAATCTCTTTATGTTACATCAAGTAGTAAACGGATTATTTCTATTAAAAATTTAATCTATTTTTACTGTTAAAATTAGTGTGGCTGATGGAATTGTCCCAAGTCATTTTTGTCCCAGAATTCACCATTTGACCATTGAGTTTCATTCTACAAATCCAAACTAGGTTACTAAGTTGCAATTTCTCATAAGCTAAGCCAAACTTCTACTGTACTTGTAGTTTGTTTGCCATTTTTTTCCCCCTTCAAAAGTCATTAATACTTTGATGGTAACTTGATCTCCTTGGGTACAGAAGTGTTTTAGTTGAGGGAAAAAGGACAATCAAAACCTGTAGTTTTTCTGCTAATGTAAGATATGGGGGAGGGGAGAGGGAGAGAGAGGGGAGCCAAGAGGGGTGGGGCCGAGGGAGAGGGAGGGGAGGAGGAGGGGAGAGCGGTAATGGGGAGGAGGGAGCCAAGAGGGGTGGCCGGGTGGGGCTGGGGAGGAAAATATTTTTATTTTTTAGTGTTAATATAATTTTTAAAATTAATATTAACATAAATAAAATTATAAAATTAGAATATTGATGTGGCACGATATAATTGGTCATTGAATTTTTTTCTCTATGTTAAGATTTGAAATTATTTGGGTAATGGAGCAATAGTTTAAGTTTCAGTTTTAACTAAAAAAAAAAAGTTTAGACACCAAGTTGAAAAAAAGAGGTATAATTTAGAGTGCAATTTGTCAATTAAGTTTTTTTTAAATATAATTTAAGCACATTCGGTGACTTGATAATGCCATTTTGTATTTTTTTTGTTGTTGAAAATTTACTATTACAAATAGAGTACATACACAAGTACAATATATGCCCAAGCAATTATAGTGTGGAATTAAACTTGTACAAAGACGAAAAAAACAACAGGAAAGAATCCAAACAAAAAACATACATATCATATGCACATGATGGAATAAGAAACCCACATATTGCAATTGCATATGATAGAACTTGAATCTGGGTGCTTAAAAACCCAGAGCCTCTCACTTAAGCAACAATACCAAAACCTCATCAGCCTTCAAATTTGAATTTAACATGATATCATACATAACAATTCTTCACAATTTTTATGTTACAGGACGGACGTCGAGTGCGAATGATAGAGAGGGACTTAAATACGCCTAATAGAATTGCCGGTGAAGTTCTATTACCAGGGGGCTACATAAAGTTAATTGAATTAGGCCTTGAGGGTAAACAAGAAAATTGTGGATTTAAATAGTAGATGCAATATAATGTTACAATGTTAGTTATTTATACAAAACTTTTTTTTACTTTGAATGTTGGTACTATAGATTGTGTAGATGAGATTGATGCTCAACAATTTTTGGGTTATAGTCTATATAAGGATGGAAAGGAGACTCTTGTATCGTTTCCATTGGAAAAGTTTTGGTCTCATATTTCAGGGAGAAGCTCCCATAATGGTCGTTTCGTTCAAAGGCTGCGAAAAAAAGCTGCATCTCTTCACAAGTATTTTCTCCCCTTCCTCTTAATCATTTTTCAAATTCAACATAAGATGTTTAACATTTGTCTTAATAAATTAAATGATTGCAGTTTGTTTTGATCATTAGACTTGGCAATTGAGCTAGTTGAATAGATTTTGGGTTATGTCAATCTAGATTGAGCCATTTAAGTTTCAAAATTCTTTGAGTAAATATGGTATTAGTGTGTTTAGATTCAAGTCACTTTAGGTTTAGATTCGAGTCATTTTGAGTTCAGGTTAGAATGGTTTGAAGCTTGAGTTTTTAGGGTCGAGTTATGATAAGTTCATGTTATTTTAGGGTTATATAATCACTTCAATTTTTGGTCTTTCAAGTTGTTTGAATCATTTCGAGTTGGAGCGAAAAAATTATGTTAGGGTGAAATAAGGTTCGAGTTAGAGAGGTTCATGTTGTTGATCCTTTATAGTAAAATCGAGTCAAGTTTAGGTTTGAATTGATTAAGTTAAGTTTTAGGTTAAGGTTAAAATTTAAAAGTTACTTCTATATGTATTATTTTGCATCAACTTGTTACAACAATTTATTAGAAATAGTACATTTGAAATTATACTTTTCTTTACAAGATCCAATTTGATGCATTGATGTTATGATAATGTAGTGTAACTCTAGAACAAGGGCCAGTAACATCTCTTATTGAAGAAAATGGTATTGTCAAAGGAGTGCACTACAAAAATAAGAGTGGTCAAGTGTTGACAGCTTACGCTCCTCTCACAATTGTATGCGATGGTTGTTTCTCAAATTTGAGACGCTCTCTTTGCTATCCTAAGGTAAAAATGCTTAAGAATTAGTGTTAAATTAGTCTAATTATGGTTTTCGTCTCTCTAATTTTATATTTCAACATTCTACTTTAATTTGGCTTAATTTGATTCATTTATTTGTTTTTATAATGTTTTTATAATGTCCAAAATGATAATATCATTAGTTGCTTTTTTGTTAATTAGAGTGATGAAGTAAAATTGTTTTTATTTTTAGTCCATCACAGTCAAGGCCACTTAAAACTTATATCAACCATATTCAACCAATAATAAATTTATATGTTGATCACCAAATGCCAGTTAATTTTTTTTTTTAAAAAGTCCATGTCATCACTTTATGGCAACAATTATTAGTGTCATCAATTTGCACCTACTAATAACATTTAAAAGCAAGAGGCCATTTTTTCTTTCCAAATTAAAGAAAAGGGATTAAATTCCAATTTTAGGATAAAAGAGGGACTAAAACTTTGATTAGACTTGTTAAATTCTATGCTTTGAGAAAATGTATTAAGGTCTATATTTTTTTTTTCTGCAGGTTGATATACCCTCTTATCTTGTTGGTCTTACACTGACAAACTGTAACCTTCCCAAAAAAAATTATGGAGCTATTATATTAGGACACCCTTCACCAATCCTATTGTATCCAATTAGCAGCACTGAAATTCGTTGCATGGTGAATGTTCCTAGTGAAAAGGTACCTTCAGTTTCCAATGGTGAAATGGCATGTTACTTGAAATCTCAGGTGGCTCCCAAGGTATATTTAGATCTTTCTTTTATTCATTCAGTAGGGGAATTTGGCTTAATTTATGGACTAACTGTATGGCTTATAATATATTTCAGGTTCTTCCTGAATTGTACAATTCCTTTATATCTGCAATAGAGAAGAAGGGTAACATAAGAATAATGCCGGCTAAAATCATGGCCGCTGCTCCACACCTGACTCCTGGTGCGCTTTTGATTGGAGATGCACTCAACATACGGCACGCTATAACCGGAGGGGGAATGACTGTTGCTCTGTCTGATGTTGTTATACTTAGGGATCTTCTAAGACCCTTGCATGATCTATCCGATGCATTCACCATTTCCAAGTATCTCGAATCTTTTTATACTCTGAGGAAGGTATTGTAGTTGCATGTTTTATATGCATTTTGAAAGTGAATGGCAATGATGAAAACGGTATAATTTTGCCCTTTAACTACATGCAGCCAATGTCATCTTCAATAAATATACTGGCTAATGTCCTACAGAAGGTATTCAGTGCCTCATCCAATCCTGCAATGGAGAATATGCAGCACACCTTTCTCGGGTATTTGAGACTTGGAGGGGTCTTTTCATATGGAATATCAGCAATGCTCTCTGGTTTATGCCCTCGTCCATTAAGCATAGCATTTCATTTCTTTTCCCTTGCAATATATGGCATCGGCCGGTTGTTACTTCCATTTCCTTCTCCCAAACGCTTGTGGGATGGGGCCGAATTCCTTTGGGTCAGTATCTTTACCAAACATTTATATATTAACATGATATAAATATGTAATATCTTAAATATGATTATGATATAGGATCATATTAATAAAAATATTTTCTTTTTTTTCAGGTGGCATCAAGTATTCTTCTCCCCTACATATACTCCGAAGGAATCAGACAAACGTTCTTCCCTCTAACTGTGCCAGCATATTATAGAACTCCCCCTAAAAATAAGGGCAAAAAAAACTTCATGCATTAATTAGCAGTATTTGTTGGAACAATTCTATGTTCATCACAAAATCTCATATATCTGTTACTTGCATTCTTAGGTAGGCTGGATAATCTTTTGTGTTCGTGCTATTTATATGTGTGATGTTTAAAATGGTAAATAAATGAGTTAGCTTTTGCATGACTGAAACACTGGCTATAATGTCTTTAGGTGCTTTGCTGGTGCAGGCCATGTTGAACTTTGTGTGAATTTGTAGCACTTCTATAACAGATTTGTTTTCAATAGATTTATATTGCCGAGTAAACAAAAATGAGTCAGCATTTTGTATTTAGTATATTGATCCATATAAACCCTTAAATTATACAAATATCTCTTTCGAGCATAAGAGCACTGACTTTAAGTTGATTAATTGAAATTTCTTTCTAATTAAAACTCATATTATCGCATTAATTTATGCTATGGATTCCCCTATTAGATCTGACTCTAATCCGTTAGATTTATGTTGTCTTATTTCTAGGATTGCATGCAACTCCACTTAATTACGCCATATCTACTCTTAAATAGGTTCTATTCAACCTCCGATTTAAGCACATCAAACAGGGATTAATAATCTAGAAATATTAAACCAAGAATTAAGCACGCATAATTGAGAACAAAAAACTAAGTATTTATTGTGTAAAATAAAAATTGAAAGACATAATCCATCACAAGGTTCATCTCGCTAGGTATTTAGGAAATTAGTTCATGCTTGAAAATAAAATCATCCCAGATACAGTATAACCAAAAGAAATAAAGAAACTTATGATAATTTCCTAAGAAATCATCTGTGAATCTTCAATCTTGATAGAAATTTGCTTCAAAATCGGTTTTAATGGTGTTTTTTTGAGTTGTTTTCTTGCATATTCTCTAACAACTCACTCATTTCTTCTTATTTTTGTCATATATACGTCTTAAAATGCCCAAAAAACCTAAAAATCGTGATTTTTCGTAGTTCGGTGTGTAATCTCGTGAAATCGACATGGCCTACCACACACCCGTGTGGGTCACAGGGCAAACTCTCAAAAGTTTATAGTTCTCACAAAATTTCTCTAAGGCACCAAATAAAACTGAAGCAAACTCTCAAAAGAAAAAGTAAATAACAAATAGAAAAGCCACAAGAAAACTAAGCACATCAAGATGAGACTCCTAAGGGATTTAATCTCTATAGAATCTTATCCATTAGGATTACAAAATATTTACCTAGGTAACTTTAGTTTTACTGGAGTGCTTCATTAGGCCACCAAGGCTTCAAGTAGATGGGCTTCTCCATATGTTCCACAAATCGGACCAGTTCAGGTGGGTCAAATGAACCCCATTTAATCAATTGACCTCTATGTGATGCTTTGTATGCATTCATTATAGGCTTTGGTCTGCAGCTTGTGACGCATGAACACTAACAAACTAAATTATAAATTACTGCCCCTTTACACTAAGATTAAAACAAGTAGAGATATGAAGTACAAAAACAGGCAGTGCTTCTTCACTCACTGGTCATTGCTCCCCTTTCTTCTATAAATGTTGTTCTTCTTAAAAATTCATTCCATACAGTGTTCTTAAATCAATAGATGAACAGTATATATAGTTGGAGTTGCAGGTGTTATATATACTTGCTTATTTATTTTTAATGCAATATGTTTGAATTTGAATTATATTAGCACTACTAAGTATTCAATACTCAGCATGCGGTTATGTTTGTTTCCATGCGTAGGTCTCGGACGTGAGTAAACATAGATTTAAATTGATCAAGCATCCAACTCAACAGCTTAACTCGGGATACATCTTGTTACTTCTTTTGTATGTATATATAAGTTTGGGTTATACACCATGTACCTAGGGTATTTATGACTTGGTGTTGAGTTTGCATTTTGGCATGATTGGTAACTTGGCCTATATGGTTTATAAAGTTGAATTTCATCATTTGACCAATAGGTAATTCTGTTAGTTCATATGAGTTTGAATATGCGAATTAGTTGATTGGGCATTGATGCATAAATTACTATGAATTTGTGTTTGATTACGTTTATATGTGTCAATTTGAGGCTTTTATATTGATGTAAAGTTTAGGTATGTTGATGGTTTTATATGGTATGGTTTGGATGCTTAAAATTAAGTAAATAGGGTCATTTACCATTTAGTCTTGAGACAAGAAGAACATGTCTTAAGACCCTAAGAATAAATATGTAATATCTAGGATGTTGAAATGGCCTTGGTCTCGAGACTAACCTGTTACGTCTTAAGACAATTGGACGCATGTCTAGAGACAATGACGCGTCAAAGCTAAAATAAGAAAATAGGTGAGGTCAATCTCGAGACATGAAAGACCTTGTCCCAAGATATGCTAAAATCGATGCAAAATTCTCAAAAATGAAATGTGGCATGTCTCAAGACATAATGTGAAAACTTGAAAATTCAGTTTGGATTCGAGTCTTAACTCTTAAATCAACCTCATATTTTGATAAATTATGATTATAGTAAGCCCAATTTCCTAGGCCCAGACCAAACCCAATAAAATAAAATAATAACAGTCCAATTACAAAAAGGGGAGTCCCAAATGGCCCAAACCAAAAACAAAAGGCCTAGTGGCCCAAATTATTTTACAGAATCCAGAAACCCTAGGGTTTCTGGCGCCGCACTCTTATTTTCACGTGCACACCACCCGAAGCTCCTCGTACCGAGGCTGACACGCCATGGTTGCCATTTCACCAAAAGAGCAAAGGGTCTGCTTTTCCTCTACGTTGACTCCGTCACCTGCAAGAAAAGAGAAATAAAAAAAGACAAACACACCAACAACAGTAACAAAAAGCAGTAGAGCATATAGTGAAAACAACAGTATAAATTGGCTATAAAGTCATAACAATTCCAATGTAATAGAGGGCAATAAAAAAAATACAAAAAAGATTCAAAAGATTTCCGTTCTATTCGTTATTTATTTTCGAAAAACATAAAAAAATAAATAAAAATAAAAAAGCTTACTGCTCTTGTTGCACCGTCGCCGTGAGTGAGCAGGTTCATCGCCCTCGAGGAGAAGCGGCCCATCTCTGTCGGAGGAGAGGGCGTGAGAGGGACGATCAAGGGGCCGAAACCCATTTTCCTTTTTATTTTTTTATTTTTTTTAAATGCAGAGGAAATCATTTATTTTTTTAAATATAAAATATAAAAAAAATATAAACTTTTGAGTTTTCTGGCCACCGGAGACAGCGATCGCCATCGTCGATGACCGGTGGCCACGGCGAATAGACGACGGCCTTGTGGCCGAAAAGGGGAGGGCTTTGAGAGAAAAAAAAGAGAAGGTTTTTAAAGTTTTTTTTTTTTTTTAACAAAGCTTAAATGAAATTTTTTGGAAATGTTTTTGTTAAAATAAGGTACCAAAACGACACCGTTTTGGGATGGCTTGAAACGCCCCAAAACGACGTCGTTTTAGGACCAAACCCGAAATCTAACTCGACTCTTTAGTAGGATCCGCGTGTTTTTTAGCAGAAGGGTTTATTTACGCTTACGACCCTTCCGCTTTTATGGCCCATTTCAATTTAGACTTGTCTTTTTTTTTCTTTTTAATTTTATTTTTATTTCATTTTAGTCCCCTAGGGAATGACGTCGTTTTTGGGGACATGGAATAATTTCCAAGTTGGTCCCCGCCATTTTACGCGCTTTATATTTTGGTCCTTATTTGTCTAGTCATTTATTACAATTTAGGCTCTTAATTTTGTTTTAGTTTCGATTTAGTCCCTGTTCATTTAATATCAACCCTTTATAGATTTTATATGTATATTATTTTTATCTATTTATTTATGTTTTTGTTCATATATTTATTTTACTTTATTTTTTACTCTTTTCGTATTTAAAATTCTTGTTAGTCTTTATTTCCTTATTTGCACATTTTGCTACTGTTATTATTATTATTATTATTATTATTATTATTATTATTATTATTATTATTACTTGATTTTTTATATTAGTATTAAAGTAGTAAATGTAATATAATTATCGTCATCATCATTATGAATTGTTTTTATTACTATATTCATATTATTGTCATTGACTAGCATGTCATTATATTTTTCGTATGTCGTCGTTCTACTTTCATACACTACCATTTTATTTTATTTTTCACTATAATCATGTCTTGAATTGTGCTTAGACGCATTTATTCATTGTTGTACTATACCCAAATAAGATAAATATACGTTATTACATTTGTTATTATTCAAAAAAGGAAATTTTTAAAAATAAAGGCAATATTCCGTATTTGAAGCTTCGAGAAGTCGTACCCTAATTTATGAGGTTTCAATTTTCTCGTTGAACCTAAATAACCGAATATCCTTTTAAAATTAAAATACATGAGGTTTAAATAAAAAAAATAGGGAGCAGTTTTATTTTCGAGAATTTGAGATGTCGTGACCTAACTTATGGGACATGACCTTTTTTGTTATCTCGAAATAAGAAGGCTTCTTATATAAGTTTTGATTTAATTAAATGATTTAAATTTAAAAAAAAAAACATGCAAAGAGGGATCATATTTGAATCTTCAAATTTTTATTTTTCAACACTAAAGACATCAAGTAATCAATTAGGTACAAATTTTGGGCGTTACGAGGGTGCTAATCCTTCCTCGTACGTAATTGACTCCCGAACCCGTTCTTCTAAATTTTGTAGACCAAAATCATTGTTTTAGTAAATCAAATCTCTTATTAAAATGATCAAATTATGAGGTGACCAGATCACATCTCATAAAAAAAGATTGGTGAGGACTCCCATTTTCGTTTTTAAATAAAAAGTCGACCTTTCAAAAAATGGTTTCGACATCTTGGCGACTCCACTAGGGAAGAAATAAGATAGTCAAGCCGCGAGCTGATTACTTTTGGTCTTTTTGTCGAAAATTGATAATTTGGTTTAAATTTACAACCCTTTTTATTGCATTTCATCCTTAATGTTTTGATATCCCGGGTTGTATAGCTATCTAGTACTTTTTTTATTAGTTCGAAAGTTTCTTTTGTGTGTTTATCGCATGTTGCATTGCATAATCGCTCGATTTTACCCTTTTTAAGTGGGAGTGAGAAACTATTCCTTTGTGAGGTCTTCACCTCCGTATAGGATAGTGAATCACTTTCGGGATACATCCGTACCTATGTCTTCGTGAGATTTTTATCTCCGTACAGCCATAGGGAAATGTATTCCTGATCGCTGTAAATCAGAGTTTTAAAATTTATAAAAGAATGATCGAACCTGGAAACTAACTCTGACAATGATTGAGGCAAGTGCACCTATCGAACAGTAGTATAGCTTAGGCAAGACCGGATTATCGAACCCAAAGGAACTAAAAGTACTAATACTCACCGTCTTTTTATTATTTAGCCTTAATATAAAGTGATGGTTGTTTAAACTAAAACTAATCTACTTACTAAGCTAAGACGCAAAGACAAAAAGAATGAATTTGGGAAATAACTTTTGGGAAAACTCAGTTGACTCAAGCGATACCCTTAGCAAAAATCCACCTAGACTTCACTTGTTATTTAACCTTGAACCATATGATTTATTTACTTAGTTTGATCCGTGAGACTCCCTAACGTATATTAAACCCTCTCTCGAGGCGAATAACGCCTCTAACCCTAGGTTAATTAGTGGAACTCTCGTTAAACATAATAACCCCTAGAATAGCGATGAAATCGATCTGTGGACTCCCATATTAGGTTTCACCCTAATCCGGAAAAATCTCGTCACCCTATCTCTAGGCGTGCGATCAACTCCGCTTAATTATGTTGGATCTACTCTTAGGCGTGGTCTATTCCTCCTCCACCTAAGCATATTAGATTTGGATTAAGTTCACACAATTAAGAACAAACTAAGTTATTATCATATAATTCAAAAATCAAATAACAAGATTCATCATAGGTTTCATCCCTTCTGGGTATCCGAAGGTTTAGTTCATAATAATAAAAGATAACATCTCAAGAGAAAAGATAAAACAAAACATAAGAAATCCCTAAAACCCCCTGAAGGAATTGAAGAGAGAGATCCTCCGTCTTGAGTAGAATTTCGGCTTCTTGAGATGGATCAACTGGCTATCTTCGAGTGATTCCCACAAATCGACCTTTTCACTTGGCTTTTAGCCTAGCTTTCCCCACTTTCACCGGTACCTAGGGTGTATTTATAGGCTTTTGAAACACGTTTCTTTCTCCCTAAGTATCCTTTCCCGAATGAAATTTCTTCTCTCCGGCAGCGGAGGCACGGCCATGGAACACGCCCGTGTAAATCGTGGTCAGGCCGTGTTCGACACTGTTGAATGAGGCACGGCCGTGTAAGTCGTGGTAAGGCCGTGTTCTAGTAGGAATGGTGGCACGGCCGTGTGGCTTGAAGTCCAGGCCGTGTTGATTTTATGGCTTGGCCCAACTTGGTCCGTTTTAAGCCCGTTTCTCGTTCTTTTCGTCATCGGGTGCTTGCCTGAGTATAAGACATGAAAAGAAAGGATTAAGAGCACCTTTTTACATAAATTGGGGCTTAAATCACCCAAAAGCATACTAAATGTGGGCTTAGAATATGTTACTTTTACGGTTTATCAATTTCCCTGAACTTAACTCAGCCCGTATGAGTCTATAATGGGTGAGGATCGAGGAATCTACCGGTTCAAGTACCCTTTCTTTAGAACAGAACCACATATAATGAGCCCTAAGAACCTAACCTAGGTAGAACCATACCAAACCCCAAGTGGTCACCCGAATAGGTTCTCTATTTATTATTTCTTGCTTGCTTTAAATTCTAGCTTTATATTAAGTATATTGACTTGTTTCGTTTTGTTTTAACTGTGATTGCATTGCATTTTCATCATAGAAAAGGGTGTTGATTCACGTTCAATTGCTAAATAGAGAGCTTGTCATGGAAAACGGGTTCCTTGATAAAGTGAAAGAATAGTACAAACCAGTTCAATAGAAGCTCCGAAGGATGAGGCCTGACTTCCTGCTAAAAATAAAAGAAGAGGTCAAGAAGCAATTCGACATTGATTTCCTACAAGTGGTTAAATACTTGGAGTGGGTAGCCAATATAGGCCTCGTCCCTAAAGAAGATGGGAAAGTACGAATGTGTGTAGACTATAGAAATTTAAACAAAACCAGCCCAAAGGACAATTTCCTATTGCCTCATATTGACACCTTAGTGGACAACACGGCAGGTTACTCACTGTTCTCCTTCATGGATGGTTTCTCCGAATACAACCAGATCAAGATGCATCTTGAAGATATAGAAAAGACCACATTCGTAATCATGTGGGGAACATTTTGCTATAAAGTTATGCCATTTGGATTGAGAATTCGGGAGCGACGTATCAAAGAGCCATGGTAACTTTATTTCATGATATGATGCACAAAGAAATTGAGGTTTATGTCGACGATATGATTGCAAAGTCCCGAATAGAAAAAGGAGTATATACAAGTTTTGAGGAAATTGTTCTTGAGGTTAAAAAAATTTTAGCTAAAGCTCAATCTAGCAAAATGTACCTTTGGGACTAGATCGGGGAAATTGCTAGGATTTGTAGTCAGTGAAAAGAAGATCAAGATTGACCTGGATGAGGTCAACGCTATACAGGAGTTGCCTTCGCCACGCACTCAAAAAGAAGTCTGGGGTTTCTTAGGGAGATTAAACTACATAGCCCGATTTATTTCACAACTGACCGAGAAATGCAACCCCATATTCCGTCTCTTTAAGAAACACAATCCAGGTGTATGGGATGAGGAGTGTCAGAAAACTTTTGACAAGGTTAAACATTACCTGCCCAATGCCTCAGTGTTGATGCCTATCACCAAATAAATAAGCCGACATCATGCGTAGCGATGTTCGAGAATTCCATAGGATGTGTGCTTGGTCAACATGATAAGTCAAAAAGAAAAGAAAGAGCAATATACTATCTCAGTAAGAAATTCACTGAATGTGAGACAAGATATTCGCCAATCGAGAAGTTGTGTTACGCCGTGATTTGGACAACCTGAAGACTGAGACAATACATGTTGTACCCTTATCTCAAAACTGGACCCTCTAAAGTACATGATGGAGTCGACTGCTTTGAGTGGAAGGATGGCCCAGTGGTAAATTCTACTTTTCGAATTTGATATAGTCTATATTAGAAGGCTATAAAAGGGAGTGCAATAGCAGGTTTTTTGGCCAGTAGAGCTCTAGAAGATTACGAGGAGGTACCACGATATACTACGATATGTGAAGAATCGTGAAGACCCTGATTAGATGATCGAGAATGATAAAAAGGACACTAAGGAAGCTAGCCAATGACTATGTGTTAGATGGAGAGATCCTGTATAAAACAAGAAAAGATCAGGTGCTACTAAGATGTGTGGACAGTATTAAGGCCAATAAAATCTTGGAAGAAGTCCATAAGGGTGTTTGCGGAACACATGCTAATGATTTTACAATGTCCAGGCAAATCATGAGATTCGGGTATTATTGGTCCACAATGGAAAGGGGATTGTATTAATTACGCCAAGAGATGTCATAAGTGCCAAATTTATGGAGACAAAATTCATGCGCCTCCTTCACCTCTTCATGGCCTTTCTCTATATGAAACATGAATATCATTGGGCCGATATTGCCAAAAGACTCCAATGGGCATCGATTCGTCTTCATGGTCATCGATTACTTCACCAAGTGGGTAGAAGCCACTTTATATGCCAATGTCACAAAGTCGGCAGTTATCAAATTCTCGAAGAAAGAGATCATATATCAGTATGGAATGCTAAAAAAGATCATTCGACAAAATGCATTACTTGAACAACACAGGACAATAGCGGAGGTTTGTAGTCAATTTAAGATCAAACACCATAACTCGTCACCATATCGCCCAAAAATGAATGGTGCGGTGGAGGTAGCCAATAAAAACATTATGAAGATCGTGGAAAAATGACTGAGACTTATAAAGATTGGCATGAAAAGTTACCATTTGCCCTCTATGCCTATCAAACGTCTATCAAAACCTCCACCAGGGTAACGCCTTTCTCTTTGGTTTATAGAATGAAAGCGATTTTTTCCATTGAAGTCAAGATTCCTTCCCTTTGAGTTTTGTCAGAACTCAAGTTAGATGAAGTAGAATGGATTTAGTCTCGATATGATTAGCTGAACTTAATTGAAGAAAAGAGGCTAAAAGCTATCCGTCATTAGTCAGATGTACCAAAAGTGAATAATACGAGCTTATGACAAAAAAGTTCACCCTAGAAAATTCCATGAGGGGGACCTAGTATTGAAAAAGATCCTGCCCATACAAAAGGATTTCAGAGGGAAATGGATGCCAAATTGGGAAGGACCTTATGTGGTAAAGAAGGTCTTTTCCGGAGGAGTGCTAATTTTGACCGAGATGGATGGAAAAAGCTTACTTAATCATGTGAACTCAGATTTAGTCAAGAAGTACTTCACCTAAAAAAAAGGAGAGGCCAAGGAAAAAACTGGCAAAAGGGCGCTTTGAGACCAAAGGGGTTTTGAGTTGAAAACCTAGAAAAAGGGCAATTCAAATTTTGATTGAAGATGGGGCATGTAGTAGTCTTGTCTTCTCCAAACTAACAAGAAGGAGGGATGCTACATATTAGGGCATCAACAAAGTATTCTAGGTCTTCTAAACACATATCAAGTTCAAAAAGTTTTCGATGAATTTGCATGGAGAAGCTTATACTACGATATCTGGGGCACCTATTTTCATCTTTTTCATTTTGTATTTTAGCAAATTTGCTATTTTGATTAATCTATTCATTTCAAGCTTTGCTCCCAATAAATTTCAACCTTGTCCACCACGATCTTTTTCAAGCATTTTTCATTGAAATAACAATTGATGGACTAGTAATATTCAATTTTTTTTTTTTTTTGCATATTGCTCTGATAGGCTTTTAAATAGTACAAGGACATGAAACAGGATCACTAGTTAGAACCAACCAAACCTGAGGTTTGGAGACATTTGAGAAAGAATGGTCTAAATTGTGATTATTTCTTTAGATTTTCTGTCAAAGATACCAGTTGAACAAGAAGGTAGGGTAATACGTCAGTGATAGAACTTTGGTGAACAAGGAGCAGTGTCAACCTAAGCATTAAAAGGGGATCATTCTCGGAAAAAAAATGACATTCTGCATTCATGCAAACATCATTCATACACATTTAATTAGAAGCATTTGACTCATTCTGATCATAACATCCTAATCGCTTGGCATAAATATAGGCTCATGAAATGGATTCTACAGGTCAGGTTCCTAGAGAACTGTGTAATAGATCAGCGAAACCACAAATCCTATACCCCTAAAGTTACAGTGGGATAGATTGAAGTTATCGCAGAAAATCTTATCTCCCTGAAGTTGCAGTGGAGCAGATTAAAGCCACAAGTCTTATCTCCCTGAAGTTGCAGTGGAGCATACTGAAGATAGCGAATCTTATTTCCCTAAAGTTGCAATGGAATAGATTAAGGCTACAAATTACAAATCTGATCTCCCCGAAGTTGCAGTGGAGTAGATTGAAGTTACAGATCTGATCTCCTTGAAGTTGCAGTGGAGTAGATTGAAGTTACAGATCTGATCTCCTTGAAGTTGCAGTGGAGTAGATTGAAGATAACAAATCTTATCTCCTTGAAGTTGCAGTAGAGCAGATTAAAGCTATTAACCTTATCTCCCTGAAGTTGCAGTGGAGCAGGTTGAAGTTACAAGTCTTACCTCCCTGAAGTTGCAGCGGAGTAGGTTGAAGATAGCGAATCTTATTTCCCTGAAGTTGCAGTGGAATATATCAAAGCTACGAGATTGAAGGGAGAATTAATTTTCTGGATGCTATTAGTGATGATCGTGAGCTGTCTGAGTTGGAATTGGAGGAATTGAAAAACTTGAACCTTGAAATGGGGGAGGTAATTAAATTTAAGGAGTCAATTTGGAGCCTAGTTTTTCCTTATTTTGTAATAATGTCTCTTATTTAGGTGTGGTTAAAAGTTTATGGATGATCTCGATGTCAGCAGCTTGTTGGTCGGTGTAGTTAGCGAGGAATGGGTTGGTGTTCGATAGAAAGTGGCCGAAAATGTCCAGCTTGATTTTTTTTTTCAAAGACTCGGGCTTCGATGTGGATAAGATCGGTGTATGAAGAATTTAAAGTGGATCTTCCTTAAAGAGAGAAAATAACAACTACGGTCTCAAACCTTTATTCTCCATCCAATTAAACACCTCGATTGAACCAACCTCAATGAATAAAGAGCATTTACCTTTCCATCCCATCTCTAAAAACATATCCAATGCAATGTTTATCGCCTCACCTCCACAACAAAGGAGTCTTTCGCTGTAAACGAACTAGAAAATAAGGCCCTTTTCCACCCCATCCAAATTTCTTAACACCCCTTCACACCCGACTTCATCCTCAAACGCCACACCACAAACATTAAATTTAACCCCACCATAACACGGAGAACACCAAAACCTGCCACTCAAACCAACTTTTTTGATATTACACCAACTTCTATATGGACAGATTAATTGGAAATATATCCTTTTTCATAGTGGACAATAGTGGGAATAAGATGGCTTTCGCGCTGGCGGTTGCTGGTCTGAAAAAGCAGGGCATGTTTAAGGCATGGTGGTGACTCAAGGTTTGTTATTGTTGTGTGCTTGTAGGTGTGTTATTGTTGTGTGCTTGTAGGTGTATTTGTAGGTTGTGTTGTGGTTTTTTGGGGTGAATTGTACAGGTTTCTTTCTGTTTTATGGTCTGTTTAACAGATGGGGTTTAGTGGGGTTTTTGTGATTTGTTTGTTGTATTCTGTCTGTGATTGGTTTTTTCTCCTAGGTTGGGACTGTTTGTTCCTGCTGTTTGATTTGCTTTGCTGCAGTTTTGAAAGCTGTTGTACTTTGATTAAGCAAAAAAAAAAAAACATACAATCCTCTTTTATTTTCTTTCATATTATCATTCTAAGTTGGAATGATTGGTTCTTATCCGTTAGTATAGAAATGATCACCCATCCTCTTTTCTTTTTCTTTTTCTTTTTTTTCACTTTTTCATTCCCTCTTTCCATTCTTTCACTTTTCCACTCAACTAAGCACACCTTAAGAGTATATATGGTTGAGAGATTTGTAGGAGGGTTTCATTTAAATTAAGGTTTTCAAAAGTCTAAAAATGAATTTACCTTTTTTGGGTAAATATATTGAAGAATTCAAAATTTTGTGAGTAATTTCAAGAAGGAATTTTAATAGCTCAAATTCATTTTTCAAATTCCACTTAAATAGGTAGTTTTTCGAAATCTCTAACAATTTTAATTGACTTAATACACATGGTTCGACTATAAAATAAAAACTTAAACCTCAAAAATTATTTTATTTAATTATAATATATTTTTTAAAATTTTATTTTATTAAAGTTATTTATATACAAATATAATGATTTTCATATTGAATATTATATATATATTATTTATATTTAATATAATTATTCTTTTTATAATTATTTTCTAATTTATAAAATTCCATTAACCTAATTTTTTTTGTAAACCAATTATTTATCCAAACAAAATAACTACAAATACTAGCATTTAAAATTGATCTAAAATATTAGCATTTTAAATAATCTAAAAAAAAATTAATTATAGGTCTCGATCATATATGCTTTTTTTTGACACAATATCTAGAACTACCCACAGCCCCTCCCAAACTCATACATAAAAGGATAATACGTTTCAGCAGACTCGAAACCACGCCTTTCTGCTCATGCCAATTGAATTAAGATTCAATCGACAATTTGATACAAATTTAAGTATATATTTTTTATATTTATGTCATATGTTTGCTATTTTTATTGTGAAATTATTTTAATTCTGGTTAATATTATTTCATTTTAAGATAATTTATATGTTTTAATTATATTTAATAATTATTACTTATAAATTACAAGAAATAAAAATATCTTATTAAATGCAAGTAGTTTGATTTTTCGAAAAATCAAATTGAATTAAATGCAAGTAGTTTGATTTTTCGAAAAATCAAATTGAATTGTCTTTTTCAGTTTTCCTCTTTGATTTTTTCTTCTTTTAGCAATAATAGTTTGTCTTTTTTTTTTCTTTTCAAGGCTTAATTTAATACGGATTTGTTTGAGTTATTTAAATTATTTTTTCATCTATCTGAATATTTAAATTTTAATTCCGTTATTAAAATTAGTATTTATTGTTTGTGTCGTTATGTTTTTTTTTCTCATTCGATGTGCATATGTAATACTAGAAAGACGTTGGAAAAAACCAACCTCTTTCTCAGTCCAAATTACAAAACATCCAAATAAACAAGGAATCAAGACATTCGGTATCGAACCTAACTACTAATGACTAATCACAAATAAATCACTACCAAGCTTTAAATTTCTCTAATCTTTTCACACCAGCAATAGCCAAAGTTGCAGCCATTCCATTACCTTGTGTCTTAACCACTAAGAATGTAACATTGACCAACTGGTTAATACAACTATCAATACCTATAAGAAGATTCCGCAATGAACACAATCTAATTTTCCTATCCAACAACCATTTCAAAACTACTTCTGAACTAAATTCAATAATGAGAGAAGTTTTCACATGTCATCCCATGCCAATGTAAAGCAATTTTTATAGCTCATACATCCAATCAAATTTCGCCACATCATCATTTTATTAAAATATAATTAAAAATAATTATATATTAATATTAAATATAAATAATTATATTAATATTAAAAAATAAAAAATATCCCTCCCCACCTTCACTCCCCCTCTCCCCCCAACTATAATTTCCCTAGTTAGTTTGCAAGTTCTTAAGCTTGATGGTAATGGGTTTGAATGGAGCACTCCAGAAGGAATTCTAAGTTGTCAATCTTTGGTTTCACTTTCTCCTAAGTTATCTAAATGGTTCCTTGCTAGATGGTTTTGGTGCAGAACAAATGGGATTCATATTCTTCTATGTAAATGGAACATATTTTGTGACTAATTGTTTATATTTAAAAAGGTTTTTGCGACAGAGAGGATTAATCACTACAATAAATATCTTAATTTTCACAAAAAAAATAACTTTATGAAAAAAAAAAACCTCATCTATTACATGTTAAATTTAAATTAAATTAGGATTGCTCATATAAATATCTTTTTTTTTAAGAAGAAATTTCTTACTACGATCTTTTCAGAATTTTTTTTTTTCGATTCGGATTTCATCTTTCCTAATAAAAGTTGAAGTAAAATTATTAGTTGTTCACGTGAATCTCTTTTGGTATTTTTATTGATACAAAAAGGAAGAGGCTCGTTGTCACCTGTGCAAAGGGATAAGCCACTGACATGATAGCATCCATGAAAGAAGACAAATTAAATTATAACTTACAGCTCCTTTACGCCAAAATTGAAAAATTTAGAGGCGTGACGTACAAAAACAGGCAGTCCTTCTTTACTCACCATTCATTGGTCCCCTTTCTTATATAAATGCTGTTCTTCTTGATTATTCTTTCCATACATTGTTCTTAAATCAATGGCTGAGCAGTATATAGTTGGAGTTGCAGGTGTTATAGCCTTTCTTTTGGGGTTTGTTTTCTTAGTGAGATCTTGGGGGCTGAGCAAGCTGAAAAGAGCAGCTTCAATGGAATTTCCAAAGGAAAACTGTGTAAACAAAAATGGAAATGGTGAGGGTGAGGCTGTTGGCACTACGGAAATTATCATAGTCGGTGCTGGTGTTGCCGGTGCTGCTCTTGCCTATTCTCTTGGAAAGGTCCCAATTTTTACGCTCCTTTATTTTTATTTTATAGTATTAAGTTCGGACTTGGGATAATAACAGCAACCAACTTTAAAAAGATCATTTTCAAGTGGCGAGCCACTTTGAGAGACTCGGGGAGTCAGGGTCAAAGGTCTAAAATTTTTCAATTTCTTTTTTATACACATGTAATGTAATCACCCTCCCAAATATAAAAATAGATTTTTCTAATATTTTTATATATTAAAATAATATTAAAAAATATTTTCGATTATGAAAATTGTCAAAATAAGATTTCGCAACAAAATAGAAAATAAATTTATTGCAAATAATCTTGTTCTTTATATTAAGAGGGATGTTGCCGAAACTTTTGATTTAAACTCTATATTTAATTATTTTATTTCTTTGAAAGAACATCGTGTACAGTTTTAAATAATCATATGCTATTTCTTCTTGATTGTTCTTTTTAAATATGTATTTATGTCATCTTTTTTAATTTATATATATTTGGAAATATAACGTGGAACAAAAATTTTATATAATTCTTTGTAGTGTAATTAACATAAACAATATATGTTATAAGAATTTTTTTTATGTAGCTTGTCTAATCTTAGCTTAGCTCCCTCAAGATTAATATCCTGATTCTGTCGCTGTTCATTATTTTAAAATAAATATAAAAGATACTTTAATTATATCAAACAATAAAATAAAGAAATGAAATTCCATCTTAATTATATTTAATATAGAAATACATATAAATATTTACTAAATAGAGATTTTTAAAAATATTGTCGAGGTGGGGAATGCTCCATTTAGCTTCAATTAACATCAGTTTCTGTCTTCAAGTTTTCATAAGATCCTTGAAAAATAGATTTAACTATGATGTTATACTTAATAATGCTTCTATAATTATATATTGCAGGATGGACGTCGAGTGCGAGTGATAGAAAGAGACTTAAATGCACCTAACAGAATTGTTGGTGAATGTTTGATGCCAGGAGGCTACCTCAAGTCAATTGAATTAGGCCTCGGAGGTAAATAAGAAAAATAATGTAGTGGTTGTAATATAATGTTACAATGATATTTCTTTGTATATTTTTATTTATTTATTTTACTTTGATTGCTGGCACTACAGATTGTGTAGATGAGATTGATGCTCAACAAATTTTAGGTTATACTTTATACAAGGATGGGAAGGATGCCCCCATATCTTTTCCTTTGGAAAAGTTTCAATCGCATGTATCTGCAAAAAACTTTCATAATGGTCGTTTCGTTCAAAGGTTGCGGAAGAAAGCTGCATCTCTTCATAAGTACTTCTCTCATTCCTCCCAATCATTCTTTAATTTCAATATAAGATGTTAGAACATTTATCTTAATTGATTAAATGGCTTGTAGTTGTTTTGATCCATTACTTCTGTTTAGACCAATCAATTGAGCTGGTTGAGTTAATTTTGGTTTGTTCAATCTAGATCAAATCACTCAAGTTTTAAAACTAACAAATCATATTGGTTTTTATCATTTTAGGCTTTTAGGATAAGATATCTTTAAGTTTAGATACGAGTCATTTTAGGTTCAGGCAGTAGAGCTCTGGGCTTCAAATTTTTTAGTTTGGTCATTATGAGTTCATGTCATTTTGGTTCTAGTCACTTCGAGTTTGAGTTGTTTTAGGTTCAAATTAGTTTGAGTTTAAGGTAAAATTTTGTTCAAGTTGGAGGGACTCAAATTGTAGACCCTATATAGTCAAATCAAGTTGGATCAAATTTAGGTTCAAGCTGGCCAAGTCAAAATTGACATGTTTAGTTCTGTTACTATTACTCTGTTCCAACTTGTTTTAATAAGAAATTATGCATTTCTTTACAAGCTCCATGTTTTGATGATATGATAATGCAGTGTAAGTTTAGAACAAGGGACAGTAACATCTCTACTTGAAGAAATGGTATTTTCAAAGGAGTTCACTATAAAGATAAGAGTGGTCAAATGCTAACAGCTTATGCTCCTCTCACCGTTGTCTGCGACGGTTGTTTCTCGAATTTGAGACGTTCTCTCTGCAATCCCAAGGTAAAAAATGCTTACGAAATCTTGTTCAATCTAAATTTTATCTCTTAAGAAAGTATGTATAAAGGTCTTGATTGTTTCTGCAGGTTGATATACCCTCTTATTTTGTTGGTTTTCTTCTAACGAATTGTAAACTTCCAAATGAAAAATACGGAGCTATGATATTAGAAGATCCTTCACCTATCCTATTTTATCCCATTAGTAGCACTGAAATTCGTTGCTTGGTGGATGTTCCAAGTCAAACTCTACCCTCTGTTTCCAATGGTGAAATGGCCCATTACTTGAAAACTTTGGTGGCTCCCAAGGTATATTTATATCTTTCTTTGATCGAATCATTAAGGGAATTTGGTTGAATTTATGGACTAACTATATGATCTATGATACATTTCAGGTTCTTCCTGAAGTATACAATTCATTTATATCTGCAATAGAGAAGAAGGACAACATAAGAATAATGCCGAACAAAATCATGGCTTGTGCTCCACACCTCACTCCTGGTGCTTTTTGATTGGCGATGCATTCAATATGCGGCATGCTATAACCGGAGGGGGAATGATCATGCTTTATCTCGATGTTGTGATACTTAGGGATCTTCTAAGACCCTTGCATGATCTATCTGATGCATCCGCCATTTGCAAATATCCCGAATCCTTTTATACTCTGAGGAAGGTATTGTAGTTTCATGTTCTATATGAACTTTTTAAAGTGAATAAAAAGGAACAAAAAATGGCATAATTTTTCACTTTTAACTGCATGCAGCCAATGTCATCTACGATAAATACACTAGCCAATGTATTACATAAGGTATTTAGTGCCTCGTCCGATCCTACAATGGAGAATATGCAACAAACATTGTTGGGGTATTTGAAACTAGGAGGGTTTTTTTCATCTGGAGTATCAGCTATGCTCTCTGGTTTATGCCCTCGTCCATTAAGCTTAGCATTTCATTTCTTTGTCATGGCAATATATGGTGTTGGCCAGTTGTTACTTCCATTTCCTTCTCCCAAACGCTTGTTGGATGGGGCTTTATTTTCCGGTCTGTTTACAGCAAAAGACTCCCTTGCTGCGGAGGTGGGGACGATAAGCATTGCATTGGATATGTTTTTAGAGATAGGATGGAAAGGTAAATGCTCTTTATTCATTGAGGTTGGTTCAATAGAGGTTTTTAATTGGATGGAGAATAAAGGTTTGAGACCGTGGTTGTTGTTTTCTCTCTTCAAGGAAGTCGATTTTAGGTTGTCGTTAATTGGAAATGTATCCTTTTTCATAGTGGACAAGAGTGGTGTTAGTACAAATCTCCAGTGAGGAAAATCTCGAACACACGAACGAAACTCGAACAGAAGAAGAAATAGGACAAGGCTCCAAGGAGTATATCAAACCACTTTCTTTAAGGTTATATTCACCCCCACCTATCTTTGGTGTGGAAACGAGTTCCAAGCAAATTAACCATGAGGATACAATGAAGCCAATGGCTATTTGCGTTTTGCAATGACGAGAATAGCCCACTACACACTGAGCAATGTATGACAAGAAACTCAATTTCTATAAAGGATTTCTGCAGTAATGCTTTATAGAACAATCTAACAATATTAGAAAATGAAGGAAGAAATAAAGAATATTAGAATTTTGTTGGAATTTCTCCAAATGAAATCTGATTCCTATTTATAGGAATTTTTATATCTCTTCATAGAGACATCTTTCATCAATAGGTGTCTTTTTGAATAATAATGTTTTTAAAAATAAAAACATAATTATTCATTTAATTATAACTATTCAAATAATATTATTTAAATAGTTATAATTCTTTTTCAAAAAATTAAAAAATATAATCTTTTGATTAATTACACCCACTCATTTATAGTTATTGGAACACTATAAATATTTGAAAATGTTCCAACAATCTCCCCCCATTTTCAAAATATTTTAGATTTTGATATTCTTGGAAATCAATTTGCATAAATGAAGGTATTTTACGATTGAACCTTCACTTAGTGAAAACATGTTAAAGTTAATCGAATTTGCATGGTAGACTAAGCTTTAAACCAACTATTTCATTTGATTAACCGAACACATCTCACACAATGATTTCAATATCGGTCAATGCATAGTATCTAGAGACACTATTATGGCCATGTGTCTGTGTCCTCTTTTCATGAGTGCTGTCAGAGCCAAGCCCTTGAGCTCCTAGAAGCGGCCACACTTCCACTCATATAGGTAGATCCCATCAAGAGTGTTCCTGTAATTATAACACTCTAACATATTTATGTTATGGGTCCATTAAGAGTACATTACTCATCCTTCCCTTATCATTACGGGTACCTAGCACTTTAATCTTAAGATGGATTTATTTATAGTGCTAGCAGTCACATACTAATGATGTACTTTGTCTCATTGAACTCAAGACTTGACGTTATACCAAGCGTTGAGTTGAGTTTCCATCATGGATGACTCTAATTAATGGGCTTGAGTCCCATCCCTTTTGAGGTCATTTTTATTGCATCTCTAGCAAGACTTTTTGTCAAAGGATCCGCCAAATTTTCACTTGACCTCACATAATTAATAGTGATCACTCCATCAGAGATTAATTGTCGAACATAACTATGTCTTAATCCAATATGTCTAGACTTTCCATTATATACTTGGCTATATGCCTTTGCTAGAGTAGCCTCACTATCACAACGGATAGAAATAGGTGAAATTGGCTTAGGCCATAAAGGTACATCATAAAACAAATTTCTTAACCATTCTGCTTCTTTAGATGCAGCGGCTAATGCAATAAATTCTGCTGCCATGGTGGAATCAGTAATACATGTTTGTTTCTTGGAACCCCAAGAAATGGCTCCTCCACCAAGAATGAAGATCCATCCACTAGTAGATGCATGATCTTCCAAACTTGTA
This sequence comes from Gossypium sturtianum, assembly GCA_025698515.1. Classification (NCBI taxonomy): domain Eukaryota; kingdom Viridiplantae; phylum Streptophyta; class Magnoliopsida; order Malvales; family Malvaceae; genus Gossypium; species Gossypium sturtianum. Next base: position 1,997,663 of record CM046946.1, on the reverse strand, counting down.
ATCCAACTAGCATCCAAATACCCTTCTAAAACTGGAGGATATCCATTATAACACAATCCATAGTTAATAGTTTTCTTTAAGTACCTAAGTGCTCTATTCAATGCTTGCCAATGCAAACTACTTAGATTACTTGTGTACCTACTCACTTTCCCAACAGCATATGCAATATCTGGTCTTGTACAAGTCATTATGTACATAAGACAGCCAATTAGACTTGCATATTTCAATTGATCAATTTTCCTACCAGCATTAGATACTAATTTTATTTGAGGATCCATGGGTGTAGATGCTGGTATACAGTTGAAAAGATCAAACTTTTTAGGCACATTTTCAATGTAATGTGATTGTGATAAAGCTATAGTGCTTCCATCTTGGGTTATTTTAATCCCAAGAATAACATCTGCTACACCTATATCCTTCATAGCAAAGTTGTTTGACAAGAATTTCTTTGTGTCTTCTATTTGTTCCAAATCTGTGCCAAAAATGAGCATGTCATCTACATATAAGCAAATTATGACACCTTTTCCATTTTCAAATTTGCTATATATGCACTTATCGGATTCATTTATTTTATAGCCATTAGCTAAAACAACACTGTCAAACTTTTGGTGCCATTGTTTTGGTGCTTGTTTAAGCCCATATAAAGATTTAACAAGCTTACATACCTTATGCTCTTGTCCTGGAACAACAAATCCTTCCGGTTGTTCCATGTATACTTCCTCTTCCAATTCACCATTTAAAAATGTAGTTTTAACATCCATTTGGTGAACAACCAAATTATGTATAGAGGTAAGTGATATTAAGAGTCTAATTGTAGCGATTCTTGCTACTGGAGCATAGGTATCAAAGTAATCAATACCTTGTTTTTGTGTAAAACCTTTGGCTACCAACCTTGCTTTAAACTTATCAATAGTTCCATCGACCTTCATTTTCTTTTTGAAGATCCATTTACAACCTATTGGTTTGGAACCTGGTGGAAGATCAACTAAGATCCAAGTTTGATTTCCCATTATTGAATCCATCTCATCATTTATTGCTTCTTTCCAAAAAGCAGAGTCTTGAGATTTCATTGCCTCTTCAAATATAATAGGATCAGATTCTGTATTATAACAATAAGGTATCTTATTGCATATACTTTCACCTTTTCCTTCTACAAGAAACATAATGAAATCTGGTCCAAAATCTTTAACCTTTTTAATCCTCTTACTTCTTCTTAATTCTTGACAAGATTCATCATTATTATCAATTTGTTCTAATGGAATCTCATTCTCATTTGAAGAATGAATCAATTGTTGTGGCTGTAATTGTCTTGATATAGAATTAAATATATTTTCATCAAAAATAGCATCTCTTGATTCAATAACAGTATTAATTGAAATTGAATCATTTGGTTCAATTACCATGAACCTATATGCATTGCTATTATGTGCATATCCTATAAATATGCATTCAATTTATCTTTCACCTAACTTTTTACGTTTAGGTGTTGGAACTTTGACAATAGCTCTACAACCCCAAACCTTCAACTAATTAAGGTTTGGTTTCCTTTTCTTCCATTGTTCATAAGGGGTTATTTTAGTTTCCTTATTAGGAACTCTATTCAATATATGACAAGCTATTAGAACAGCTTCTCCCCAAAAATCTTGTCCAAGACCTGAATATGATAACATTGAATTTACCATTTCAGTCAATACTCTATTTTTCCTTTCAGCTACACCATTTTTTTGTGGTGTGTAAGGGGCTAAAACTTGATGGACAATCCCAGTGGATTCAAAATAACTTGGATTATAGTATTCTCCACCTCTATCCGATCTTAAGCACTTGATAAATGATTCACACTGAAGTTCAACTTCAGATTTATAAACTTTAAATTTATCAAGTGCTTCATCTTTTGAATGCAATAAATATACATAACAATATCTAGAATAATCATCAATAAAAGTAACAAAATATTTCTTTCCACCTAATGTAGGAGTATTATGCATGTGATCGCTGTAAATCAGAGTTTTAAAATTTATAAAAGAATGATCGAACCTGGAAACTAACTCTGACAACGATTAAAGGCAAGTGCACCTATTGAACAGTAGTATAGCTTAGGCAAGACCGGATTATCGAACCCAAAGGAACTAAAAATACTAATACTAACCTTCTTTTTATTATTTAGCCTAAAATAAGTGAAATTGTTTATTAATCCAAATTAATTAACTACTAAACTAAAGACTCTAAGACAAAGAAGAATGAATTTGGAAAATAACTTGGGAAAAACTAAGTTGATTTAGATGATACCCTAGGAAGAATCCACCTAGACTTCACTTGTTATCTAACACTGAACCATACGATTTATTTACTTAGTTTGATCCGTAAGACTCCCTAACGTATATTAAACCCTCTCTCAAGGTGAATAATGTCTAACCCTAGGTTAATTACTGGAACTCTCGTTCTCTTATAATAACCCCTAGAATAGCAATAAAAATCGATCTATGGATTCCCATATTAGGTTTCACCCTAATCCGGCAAAATCTCGTCACCCTATCTCTAGGCGTGCGATCAACTTCGCTTAATTATGTTGGATCTACTATTAGGCAGGGTCTATTCCTCCTCCACCTAAGCACATTAGATTTGGATTAAGTTCACACAATTAAGAACAAACTAAGTATTTATCATATAATTCAAATAATCAAATAACAAGATTCATCATAGGTTTCATCCCCTTCGGGTATCCGAAGGGTTTAGTTCATAACAATAAAGAAAAAAATCTCAAGAGAAAAGATAAAACAAAACATAAGAAATCCCTAAAACCCCCTGAAGGAATTGAAGGAGAGATCCTCCGTCTTGAGAAGAATTTCGGCTTCTCGAGATGGATCAACTGGCTATCCCTGAGTGAATCCCCACAAATCTGCCTTCTCTGGCCTAGCACGACGCCCCTAGACGATGGCTTTGGGCTCTCCCTTTCAAGTCATACTTAGGGTGTATTTATAGGCTTTTGAAATACGTTTCTTTCTCCCTAAGTATCCTTTCCCAAATGAAATTGCTCTTCTCCTCACGCGAGAGGACAATGCATGGCGCACGCCTGTAAATCGTGGACAGGCCGTGTTCGAATTCCTTTAATGAGACACGGCCGTATGAGTCGGGGTTAGACCGTGTTCTAGATGATCAGTGAGGCACGGCCGTGTGATCTTTGGTCCAGGCCGTGTCGATTTCATGCTTTGACCCATTTGTCCCGTTTTAAGCCCGTTTTGCGTTCTTTTCATCCCCTGGTGCTTTCCTGAGTATATATCATGAAAAGAAAGGATTAAGAGCACCAAATTACATAAAATAAGGGATAATTCATCCAAAAGTGTACTAAATGTGGGCCTAAAATATGTTACTATTTCGGTTTATCAAATACCCCCACACTTATGCTTTTGCTTGTCCTCAAGCAAAATTCTCAACTTACAATTAAAACGAACTTCCTATAATTCATAATAGTCATTGATAGTGTCTCATCATAATTCATAGATGATTTATACATGGATAATTCAATTCAAAGTGTCCTAAAAATTCAAACAGTATAAGTCATAGATTTTGTAGCACAAAACATAGGCGTCTCCCCTTATCTAGATGATCGCTGTAAATCAGAGTTTTAAAATTTATAAAAGAATGATCGAACCTGGAAACTAACTCTGACAATGATTAAAGGCAAGTGCACCTATCGAACAGTAGTATAGTTTAGGCAAGACCGGATTATCGAACCCAAAGGAACTAAAAGTACTAATACTAACTTTCTTTCTATTATTTAGCCTAAAATAAGTGAAGTTTGTTTATTAATCTAAATTAATTAACTACTAAACTAAAGACTCTAAGACAAAGAAGAATGAATTTGGAAAATAACTTGGGAAAAACTCAGTTGATTTAGACGGTACCCTAGGAAGAATCCACCTAGACTTTACTTGTTATCTAACACTGAACCATACGATTTATTCACTTAGTTTGATCCGTAAGACTCCCTAACATATATTAAACCCTCTCTCGAGGCGAATAACATCTAACCCTAGGTTAATTAGTGGAACTCTCGTTCTCTTATAATAACCCCCTAGAATAGCAGTAAATCGATCTATGGATTCCCATATTAGGTTTCACCCTAATCCGACAAAATCTCGTCACCCTATCTCTAGGCGTGCGATCAACTCCGCTTAATTATGTTGGATCTACTCTTGGCGAGTCTATTCCTCCTCCACCTAAGCACATTAAATTTGGATTAAGCTCACATAATTAAGAACAAACTAAGTATTTATCATATAATTCAAATAATCAAATAACAAGATTCATCATAGGTTTTATCCCCTTCGGGTATCCGAAGGGTTTAGTTCATAACAATAAAGGAAAACATCTCAAGAGAAAAGATAAAACAAAACATAAGAAATCCCTAAAACCCCCTGAAGGAATTGAAGAGGAGATCCTCCGTCTTTAGTATAACTCTGGCTTCTTGAGATGGATCAACTGGCTACCCCTGAGTGAATCCTCACAAATTTGCCTTCTCTGGCCTAGCACGACGCCCCTAGACGATGGCTTTGGGCTCCCCTTGACAGAGGGTTTATGTCGAACTCCCCTGACAAGTTGCCCCATTGGGTGTTTATATAGACTTTTGAGATGCCTTACTTGGCCCCAAAGTATCCTAATTCAAGTAGAGTTCTTACTAGGGTGTTTGAATAGGCTTTGGAATATGTTTCTTTGCCTCCAAGTATCCAAATCCGAGTAAAACTTCTCTTGGCCGCGGCAGAGGCACGGCCATGGCACACGCCCGTGTAAATCGTGGCCAGGCCGTGTTCGGATTTCTTTAATGAGACACAGCCGTGTGAGTCAGGGTTAGACCGTGATCTAGATGATCAGTGAGGCACGGCCGTATGATCTTTGGTCCAGGCCGTGTCAATTTCATGCTTTGGCCTATTTGTCCCGTTTTAAGCCCGTTTTGCGTTCTTTTCATCCCCTGGTGCTTTCCTGAGTATATATCATGAAAAGAAAGGATTAAGAGCACCAAATTACATAAAATAAGGGATAATTCATCAAAAAGCATACTAAATGTGGGCCTAAAATATGTTACTATTTCAGTTTATCACTAGATAATTACCTTTAATTTGAAATCGACAAGGATTGACATCCTCACAAAAAAATTTCACTCAAATCACTCAAAGTGTTTAAGGTTCAAAATTTAGGCACTCAAAAGTCGAACATGAAGAGTTAATCCCATAGGCTTGCATGAAAATCAAATCTCCACCATTTGAAATATGAGATGAAACACAAATCAAAAGGTCTTTAACAGTGGTTGTAACTTGAGGCTAGGGTTAAGGTGTGGAATAAGGCTGAATTAGAAGGTTAGAATCGAGATTGAATTGACAAATTACCTAACTAAGAACTAATGAACTAATAATAATAATTACATCAATTGAAAACTAATAATACTAATAATACGAGCTTCTTTTTTTGATATTTGGAATTTAAATGTATAAGCCCGTTTAATCACATAACTAATGATGAATATACTTCGGTTTTTTTTAGAACAACTAAATACATAATAAAGGATAAATTACTAAAGTAAAAATCATAGTGAGGCAACTAATCAAAATCAACTCTCGATATAAGGGTAGTTAAAGAGGATGGTGAAAACGAATAAAAAAGGTTTTGGGTTAATATTAGTGGGTGAGTCAATAAATGGGTTGTTAGGATTAAACGGGGTTCACTAGGGGTTACTTATGAAGGTGGGTTTTTAGTGGAGTAAGTGGGTTAAATCCTAGGTGCCTTTATCATCTCTGTATATCAAATCAAAAAAATGTGGTCTCGACATGTATAATCGATGCAAGTTCTAGAATAACAAATCAGTGTTGACATACTCATAATCAATAAAGTGAGAAAGAAAAAGAATATATGCTCTATAAGGCTCAAAAACTCACAAAAATTATGGGTATTTTGATGTCAACCTCGTAAAATTCAAACTTCAAAGTAATATTTAAACTCAGTTCGACAACCTAGAAAATTTTTAATTCAGAAAAATAGACTTATCATGCTTGATTCTCTAGAATTCTTAGAATTTAATTATCAATGCACAATTATCAATGACTTAATCTAAAACATATCAATAAAAATCATAAATCATCAGAAATTCCATCCTAATTAGTAATATGAGTAATTTACTTTAAGACAAGGCTAAATTCAGGCTTTGAGTTAGGTATCTTTTTAGGTTGTTCACCCCCCACACTTGAGATGTACATTGCCCTCAATGTACAAAAATATATAATAACCTTTTAATAAAATCATCAGATATGGGGATAAGTGAAAAATTCCTGAATTTTCAGATGATTCCTTGAGAGGAGATTGTGCCTTTGGTGGTGGTGATGGGCCGTCTGGATGATGAACCTGCGCTAGATGAAGAAATTGGGAGTCTCATGCAGGATTAGCCAAGAAATATAAAAAGACCTTAATAATATACTAATAATATAATTAAAGACAAGAAAGATAAAGATAAGGGTACTAAGAAGGAAAATAAACTAAGTTTAAAAGATAAAGGGGCCTGAGAATCCTTATGGTAGATGGTTCGAGAGGTGGGTGTGACTTTGAAGGTGACGGAGTTGTTGGTGATGGTGGAAGTGGTGTGATTCCTAAGCAGTCTTAAGAACCTAAAAACAAGAAACTAAAACAAAATAAACTAAATTAAGTAGAAGAGAAGTAAAGATAAAGAAAATAAAGGAGAAGATAAAAATAAAAGAACAGATAATTGGTCTCAAAGACCCTTGGCTTGTTGTTTGGATGAAGCTGCCGGTATGAACTCAGGTGAATCGGTCTCCTTTGAGGAGATTGACCTTTTACGCTTCTTTGCCATGGATATGATTTTGTTGTAGCTCAAGAGTCTGAGGATTTATTAGGAAAAGGAAAAAAACAAAAGGGAGAAAAGAAAGAAAGGAAGAAGAAGAAGATTAGGTAAGGAGAGAAAAGAGAGGGGCATGGTATTTAAATAGAATCTCAAGTCTGGCAATTTACCACGCCCGTGGGTTGAGGGTGTGTCGATTCACACGGCCACATCCCACGGCCGTGTCGCAGGGTGTGTTGATTCTCTACGTTTGTTTTCGAGTCGACCACGGTTGGAAGACACGAGCGTGTTCTGCCCCTGGTGGCAAGTCGAGAGCCGCGCACGATGCCGTAAGGCACGGGCGTGTTCTTCTCGTGGTTGGAAAGTCAGTAGCTTCACACGGTTATGGGGCACGGGCATGCCCCTTTATCGGTGCCCGTGGTGTAGTGGTTGGATCTGTGACGTCAAAAAGTAGTTGGAATTGATTCGCACGGCCTCTGCTATGTCAGTACGGGGATTCTTATGGTCCACACGGCCATGGCCACGGCCGTGTGTAAGGCCGTGTGTCCTGGAATTCTGCACCCCTTGTTAGTTTATAACTAAGTGTTCAGAAAGAAAAGAAGAAAAGAAAAATAAATTTAAAGCAAAATGTGAGAATAAATTATGTTAGTGCTCGGGTTGCCTCCCGAGAAGTGCTAGTTTATAGTCTTAAGCTAGACTCTCCTCTCATTTGCATTGTCAGGGTGGTTTGAGGAGTTGGAAGTCCTTCCTCATGCTATCAATTGTGTCTTTTTGAAAAAAATTAAGTCGAGATGTGTTTATAGTAAAAGTACCAAAAATAAGATTACTTACCTCGATTGTTCAGTGTGGGAAAACACTTTTACCCTAAAAGATATTTCTTTGTTTGTGCTAGGGTCCGGAGCGGATATTTGAGGATCTACCGATCTAACATGCACTGGTCCCCTATTTGAAGTGGTTTGTTGTTCCTATTAGCTCTTTTGGGGGGCTCCTTCGGTTTTATCTTGTGTAGTTCTGGTTCTTCGTCAGTGTATCCCTAATTTCTCCTTGAAGTGTGTCTTCCACTGCCTAGATCATCGAACCAATCCTCGATCTTCATGAGTTATTTCTTTGTTGGCATGGGGTTTAGGATCGGGTTTAGTTGTATTCTTTGGTGGTGCTTCCTGAAATAAGGGTTAACCGAATGGTTATTAGTATAATTTACGTTCTCACCTTGATTACTCGATGTTCTAGCCGAATCGAGAGCCTTGATGGTGACTGTCTCATTACCTACGCAAAGTATGAGTTCTCCGCATCAACATCAATTTTAGTCCTGCGAGTTGCTAAAAAGGTCTTCCTAAAATTAGGGGATCGAATTATCCTCATCCATGTCTAAGACAACAAAGTCTCTTTGGGAAAACGAATCATCAATTTTTACAAGAACATCTTCGATAATACCCTAGGAATTCTAACAGATTTTATCGACTAATTGAATGCTCATCCTAATTTGTTTGGGTTTCCTAGACCTAATTGTTTAAACAATTTATAAGGCATGACATTTATGCTTGCCCCTAAATCATTAACGCATTATCAACGGTTAGTCTACCAATTAAACATGGAATTGTAAAATTCCTGGATCTTTAGCTTTTGTGGTAGTCTATTTTCGAGAATTGCTTGAGCACTTTGCGTTAAGTTCCACATGTGACGACTCGTCTAACTTCCGTTTGTTTGTCGGAAGCTCTTTTAAAAATTTCCTAGAATCGCATCCGCGAAAGAGCTTCAAGTAATGGTAAGTTAATATGTAATTTCTTTAAGAGTTTAAGAAACTTACCGAACCGTTTCTTCCGTGTCGCCTCTTCTTAATGCCTCGGGGTAAGGTACGCGAGGTTGGTACTCCTTGATTACCGATTTTGGCTTGTCTTGTGTTACCTCAACTTTACCTTTTTCTACCTCGTTTCCTTGTGTTGGACTGGGTTCGTCAACTTCTTCGCTTTCTTGAGCTGTTATGGCTTGGATTTGCTCATTTGGATTAATTTCAGTATTACTTGGTAGACACCCTTGCGGTCGTTCGGATAATAGCTTTGCAATTTCTCCGACTGACTGGGTAATTTCCCCGATTGCCTTTGTAAGTCCTCCAACTTGGTTCTCGATCGTTTTGATCGATGTTTGTTGGGTTTCGAGTGTTGCTTCAGTTTTTTGAAAACGGGCTTCTGTGGATGCTATGAATTTGTTTAACGTCTCTTCAAGATTTGGCTTCTTCTCTTGCGGATAGGGCTGATTTTGAAATTTTTGAGGAGGTTGTTGTCTTTGATTTCCTTGATTTCCTTGTCCTCCCCACGAAAAATTTAGGTGGTTCCCCCAACCTGGATTATAATTATTACTATATGGGTTATTATTAGATCTGAAATTGTTACCTATATAGTTCATCTGTTCGCTCTCTGTGCCCGGTTGGTAAGGTGGGTACTCAGGATTCGCCACAGTTCCACTTGTGTCGCACTGCATGACTGGATGTACCTGCGAAGAACACAAACTATCAATCTTCTTATTCATCAACTCTACCTGATTTGATAGCATGGTTACTGCGTCGAGGTTGTAAACTCCGACTATTTTTGTTGGCCTTGTTCTTGTAACTTGCCACTGATAGTTATTCAGCGACATCTCTTCAATAAACTCGTAGGCTGCCTCAGGAGTTCTGTTGTTCAAAGTTCCACCGGTGGCTGAATCAATTAATTGCCTCGTTGACGGATTCACACCGTTATAAAAAGTTTGGACTTGGAGCCACAAAGGTAAACCATGGTGCGGACACCTTCTCAAGAGATCCTTATATCTCTCCCATGCATCGTATAATGTCTCTAAATCCATCTGTACAAAAGAAGATATATCATTACGTAATTTGGCCATTTTGGCTGGTGGGAAATATTTTAATAAAAATTTTTCGGTCATTTGTTCCCATGTAGTGATTGACCCTCGTGGTAACGAGTTTAACCACTGTTTAGCTTTATTCTTTAATGAAAAGGGAAATAACCGAAGTCGTATGGCATCATCAGAAACGCCATTTATTTTAAAGGTATCACAGAACTCTAAAAATTAGCTATATGAGCGTTTGGATCTTCGATCACCTGTAAACCATCAAATTGAACAAATCTGTTGAATCATTTGTATAATGTTAGGCTTTAATTCAAAATTATTAGCAGCTATAGCAGAGCCTAACAATACTAGATTCGCTCTGTTAAATGCGGTTTAGCATAATCAAACATAGTCACGAGGAGCATTATTTTCTGCCACATCTTGTGGTGGAAGATTATTTTCGCCCATCCCTTGATAGGATTGGATCTGTCTTCTCGCTCTCCTTGGTAATTTAGGGCTCGCCTAATTTCTCTGCGCGATTTCTTGAGCGGTAGCTTCAATATCACTATCGCATTCTAAGGGTCCTCTCGGGTTCCTTCTAGTCATAAACTAGAGGTACCTGCTAGGAAAAGAAAGAAAGAAAGTTTAGCAAAATTAAAATAAAAACTAAAAATAAATTGCGAAAAATAAAATAAAAAAATAATGGCTAAAGTAATAAAAATAGAGCTTTCTTAATATTTTAGTTCCGCGGCAACGACGTCAAAAACTTGATCGTTGTAAATCAGAGTTTTAAAATTTATAAAAGAATGATCGAACCTGGAAACTAACTCTGACAACGATTAAAGGCAAGTGCACCTATCGAACAGGAGTATAGCTTAGGCAAGACCGGATTATCGAACCCAAAAATACTAATACTAACCTTTTCTTTATTATTTAGCCTAAAATAAGTGAAATTGTTTATTAATCCAAATTAATTAACTACTAAACTAAAGAATCTAAGACAAAGAAGAATGAATTTGGAAAATAACTTGGGAAAAACTCAGTTGATTTAGACGATACCCTAAGAAGAATCCACCTAGACTTCACTTGTTATCTAACACTGAACCATACAATTTATTTACTTTGTTTGATCCGTAAGACTCCCTAACGTATATTAAACCCTCTCTCGAGGCGAATAACATCTAACCCTAGGTTAATTAGTGGAACTCTCGTTCTCTTATAATAACCCCCTAGAATAGCAGTAAATCGATCTATGGATTCCCATATTAGGTTTCACCCTAATCCGGCAAAATCTCGTCACCCTATCTCTAGGCGTGCGATCAACTCCGCTCAATTATGTTGGATCTACTCTTAGGCAGGGTCTATTCCTCCTCCACCTAAGCACATTAGATTTGGATTAAGTTCACACAATTAAGAACAAACTAAGTATTTATCATATAATTCAAATAATCAAATAACAAGATTCATCATAGGTTTCATCCCCTTCGGGTATCCGAAGGGTTTAGTTCATAACAATAAAGAAAAACATCTCAAGAGAAAAGATAAAACAAAACATAAGAAATCCCTAAAACCCCCTGAAGGAATTGAAGGAGAAATCCTCCGTCTTGAGTAGAATTCCGGCTTCTCGAGATGGATCAACTGGCTATCCCTGAGTGAATCCCCACAAATCTGCCTTCTCTAGCCTAGCACGACGCCCCTAGAGGATGGCTTTGGGCTCTCCCTTTCAGGTCATACTTAGGGTGTATTTATAGACTTTTGAAATACGTTTCTTTCTCCCTAAGTATCCTTTCTCAAATGAAATTGCTCTTCTCCACGGAAGAGGCACGGCCATGGCGCACGCCCGTGTAAATCGTGGACAGGCTGTGTTCGGATTCCTTTAATGAGACACGGCCGTGTGAGTCGGGGTTAGACCGTGTTCTAGATAATCAGTGAGGCACGGCCGTGTGATCTTTGGTCCAGGCCGTGTCGATTTCATGCTTTGACCCATTTGTCCCGTTTTAAGCCCGTTTTGCGTTCTTTTCATCCCCTGGTGCTTTCCTGAGTATATATCATGAAAAGAAAGGATTAAGAGCACCAAATTACATAAAATAAGGGATAATTCATCCAAAAGCGTACTAAATATGGGCCTAAAATATGTTACTATTTTGGTTTATCAGCATGTCACATAAATCACTATGTATCAAATCAAGCAATTTTGTTTTTCTTTTAATCTTAGGGAAAGGGTTTCTTGTAATTTTAGTCAACATAAATGTATTGCATTTTTCAATATTATTATTAAAAACAGGAATTAAATCTAACTTATACATGTCATTCAATTTCCTATAATTCAAATGACCTAATCTATAATGCCATAAACAAAAAGATTCAACCATATAAGCAGAAATAGTATTTTTATTCTTATTAATTATATTTAGTTTGAACATACTCTCATACATATACCCTTTCCCTACAAAAATTCCTCCCTTAGATAAAATAAATTTATCTGCCTCAAAAACAAGTTTGAAACCAAACTTATTTAACAGACTTCCAGACACTAAATTCTTTCTAACTTTTGGTACATAATATACATCATTTAAGGTTAAAACCTTTCCAGAAGTGAATTGTAGTTCAACAGACCCTTTGCCTTTGATTGCTGCGGTGGAAGAATTTCCCATGTACAAGACATTGTCATTTTCACATTGTGTGAACTTTGTGAACATGCTTTTGTCTTTGCACACATGTTTGGTTGCTCCGGTATCAATCCACCATGTATTATCATCTTGTGCCATATTAATTTCAGATATCATTGCAATGAACTTTTCGTTATTATCAGCCTTAGAAGATGATTTCTTCTTTAAAAATTGACAATCATTCTTGAAATGTCCTGGCTTACCACAATGATAACATGAGCCCTTTTGTTTCTTTTTAAACTTAGGTGCTCTATCAGTCTATTTGAACTTTCTCTTGAATGGTTTAGTAGTCTGTACTTCCTCCGTAACATGCACTTTGGCATTTTCAGAATTTAGATTTTGATCTTGCTTTCTATATTCTTCTTCAATACGAAGATGATTTGCCAAAGCCTCAAGAGATATTTCCTCTTTCTTATGTTTTAGACTTCTTTTAAAGTCTTTCCAATATGGAGGAAGTTTGTCTATTATGGAGGATACAACAATCATTTCATCCATTTTCATATCATATTGCTTGAATTGATTCAGCATCTTTTCAATATCACGGAATTGTTCCATAACAGAACGACCATCAACCATTTGATAATTATTGAAATGACTGACAAGAAATTTCTTACTTGTAACATCTTCTGTCATGTATCTTGTCTCCAATTTGTCCCATAATTCTTTAGCAGTGAACTCGTTTTGGTAGGTGTCGAGCAAACCATCAGATAAACCATTCAATATGTGGCCCATGCACATGTAATCAGTATTGTCCCATTTTTGTCTTTCTCGGGTTGCAGCAACAGATTCATTTTCAGTTTCGTCAGGTCTTGGAGTATCCAAAACATAAGCAATCTTCAAAGTTAATAATAAGAAGTGCATCTTTTTCTGCCATCGTCAAAAATTGCCACCATCAAACCGATCAAGTTTGACAAAATTGGAAGCCAACTCCCTTAATGTTCCACTTTCATGAGTTGTGGTAGTCATTATGAAATATAACCTTAAAATTGTTAGTACAAATCTCCAGTGAAGAAAATCTCGAACACACGAACGAAACTCGAACAGAAGAAGAAATAGGATAAGGCTCTAAGGCGTGTATCAAACCACTTTCTTTAAGGTTATATTCGCCCCCACCTATCTTTGATGTGCAAACGAGTTCCAAGCAAATTAACCTCGAGGATACAATGAAGCCAATGGCTATTTGCGTTTTGCACTGACGAGAATAGCCCACTACACACTGAGCAATGTATGACAAGAAACTCAATTTCTATAAAGGATTTCTGCAGTAATGCTTTATAGAACAATCTAACAATATTAGAAAATGAAGGAAGAAAGAAAGAATATTAGAATTTTGTTGGTATTTCTCCAAATGAAATATGATTCCTATTTATAGGAATTTTCATATCTCTTCATAGAGACATCTTTCATCAATAGGTGTCTTTTTGAATAATAATAATTTTTAAAATAAAAATATAATTATTCATTTAATTATAACTATTCAAATAATATTATTTAAATAGTTATAATTCTTTTTCAAAAAATCAAAAAATATAATCTTTTGATTAATTACACCCATTCATTTATAGTTATTGGAACACTATAAATATTTGAAAATGTTCCAACAAGTGGGAATAAGATGGCTTTTGCGCTGGTGGTTGCTGGTCTGAAAAGGCAGGGCATGTTTAAGGCATGGTGGTGACTCAAGGTGTGTTACTGTTGTGTGCTTGTAGCTGTATTTGTAGGTTGTGTTGTGGTTTTTTGGGGTGAATTGTGCAAGTTTCTTTTTGTTTTGTGATTTGTTTAACAGATGGGGTTCAGTGGGGGGTTTTTGTGGTTTGTTTGCTGTATTCTATCTGTGATTGGTTTTTGTTTCTAGGTTGGGACTGTTTGTTCCTGATGTTTGTGTAATAGCCCATTTTGCCCGGGCCCATAAATCAGAATAAACCAAAACCAAAAAATAATGTCCAGTCCCTTTTACAAAAAAAAAAAAACCCAACTGAGCCCAAAATTACCCAGCAACCAATTCCTAAATACTTGACCCAATTACCTTTAGCCCACCTACAACATAACCTAACCCAGTTTAAAAAATGGCCCAAAAGGGCCCAAACGTTAACAGGAGCAGGAAACCCTAGGGTTTCCTAGGCGCCGCAGCACCCCAATCGCCGCAATCACGCCTTTCGCGCTGCAGCCACCAGAATCCCTCTTTGCGCCGCAAGCCTCGCTATCGTCAGGCCCCGATTCGCTCGTGGATCACGCCCCATCAACGCCGCGTTCTTCTCGTTTACCTGCAAAAGAAGAAAGAAACAGTAGATCGCAGCAAACATGGAAATCATTTTATTTCTTTTTGTTATTTGTTTTAAAAGGCTATAAAAGCCTGTAATAAACTTGTAACGGGGGAGATATACACAGAGAGAAGCAAAAAATACAGAAATATAAAAACAGATTTTTTGTAATACCAATGTGATTTTTTTTACGCACTCTTTTATTTTGTTTTTATTTATTTGTGTATACATATTTAAAAAAAATAAAAAAGGAGAAAAGGAACGGTACCTCTTTGATTCGCACCAAGGAGGTGAGGTTTCTAACCTCCGGCCACTGGCCAGGAGGCGCGTGGCGCGCGTAGAACGGCATCCTCCAGAAGACCGACGATCAAACTTCACCAGAAGAGGAGAACTTTCAGAGGATCTTTAAGTTTTTTTTTAAAAACTGTTCTAAAATGATTTTAAACCACATTTTTTGCTTATATAAGTAAATGAAAACGACGTCGTTTTGGGCCATGGGATCCGCGTGTTGACCCGACCCGGTCCTCAGGATCCTCGCGTTTTCTTTAAATGGCTTAATTTCCATTTCAGTCCTCCCGCATTTTTATTATTTTTAATTCTGTTTAATTTAAATTTTATTTTATTTTTAATTTGGCCCCAAATTTCATATTCTGTTTCAATTGAATCCTCAGGCAGTCTAAAGGTAAAAATTGGAGCGACGTCATTTTGAAAAAGAGGCTTAATTTCCATTTCAACCCCTGTGGTTTAACGCGTATTTTTAATTTAATCCTTTTAATCTGTTTTAATTGCTATTTTAACCCCTGTAATTTAATAAGAGTTTTAATTTAGTCCTTTTAATCTGTTTTAATTGTAATTTAACCCCTGTTTTTCTTTATTTTATTTTATTTTTATCCTTTTATTTTATTCTGTTATTTTACATTATATTTAATTATCATTATATGTTATTTGGTTTAATAATCTATATATTATTTTAATATTTATATATTATATTATATTTTTTTAAGTATTATATTATATATTAGTATTAAAATTTTGTTTTGTATAAAGTCTTTTATAATATATAACCTATCTTATTATTTATTACATAAAATTTTTATGATGAGTATATTATTTATTATATTATGTATTTATTTATTTATTTTATATTATATAAGTATTATATTATATGTCATTTTTATTTTGTTTTGTATAAAATCTATTATATTATATAACTTATTTCATTTATATTATTTAATTTTTATGATTAATATATTATGTATATAAATGTTTTTATTATTATATCTGTTATTATTAATTATTTTTATTATGTATAATCCTTATGTATTATTATTAATTATTTTATATTATTTTATTATATATTATGATTTTTATTAATTATATATATTATTATGTATTATCTTTTATATGTATTAAATTATATATTTATTATTTAGTATTTTTTTATTGTTTTACATATATTGCTTTATATATATTTTTTTTATCTATGTAATGCCCTTTTTATTTTATGATGACTATAGTGTAGTTATTTTAGTTGTATTTTATATTGTATGCTATTGTATTATAATCGTTTTTCAATATTTGTATATGATAGTTTATAAATGCGATATTGTCACATGGATTATTATGAAAATATATTTTTGCAAAATTATTATATTTCATCCAAGGGTTTTTAAAATAAGGCAATGTTTTGATATTTAGAAATTCGGAAAATAGTGCCCTAACGTACTGGGTTGTGATTTTCCGTTTGGCTAAATAACTAAATACCCCTTTTCAAGTTTTGTAAATCATGAGATGATTTTGATTACGAAGGTTCTTAAATATCGTGTCCTAACGTACTGGATGTGATGTTTATATTCCTTCGGAACAAGAAAGTCTCAAATTTTAACTTAAATTGCTCGAAGTTTCTTTAAGAAATCATATTTTTAAATACTTTTAAACTTCAAACATTTGGACATGATTCTATCGATTAGGTACCAATTTGTGGGCGTTATGAGGATGCTAACCCTTCCTCATACGTAACCGACTCCCGAACCCGTTTTTGTTTTTCGTGGACCAAAATCAAATGTTTTAAATAAAACGTTTTACAAGGTGATCCAATCACACCTAAAAGGATTGGTGGCGACTCCCATGTTTTTATTTTTAAAGTCGATCCCCATTTTTCAAAACCCGATTTTAAAATGGTTTAGACAGTTTGAATTAAGATTCAATCGACAATTCGATATAAGTTTAAGTACATATTTTTTATATATTTATGTCATATGTTTGCTATTTTTATTGTGAAATTATTTTAGTTCACTTTAAGATAATTTATATGTTTTAATTATATTTAATAATTATTATTTATAAATTACAAGAAATAAAAATATCTTATTAAATACAAGTAGTTTGATTTTTTTTCTAAAAAAGAACTATTTATCATTTTCAATTGCGTGGAAAAATCAAATTAAATTAAATTAAATTAGTGGAGGAGAAATCTGAGAGCATAATTCAAAAGAAAAACCATAATTCGAATGGTGATGCTGGGGCAAATCTGATAGGTTCGCCGAATCATATATGATGTTTTTAAGGTTTTATGGTCTTAGGAGGAGAGTTTGAGAGAGAATTGACTTTCGGGTTTTACATCGAAGGTTAGCAAATAGTTATCAAGTGTCGATTGAAATTTAGATTTTAAGATGTGTTTCCATGCCTAACTTATGACTATTCTATGAGAAGATAAAAGAAAAACGAAACTTAAGGAGGGAAAATAAAGTCTAAGATTTAATATTTCTTTTTTGGAAAACGAAATTTTACTAATATTAAAGTAAATAATATGAGACATTATTATTAAATTAAACAAAAAAAATATGAAGGAGTTGTAGATAAATAAATATTAATAACTCTAGATTTAAGATTTTATGTTTAAGGGTTTAGGATTTAAGATCACGAAGTTGAGAGTTTTAATATTTATTTATAATTAATTATTATGTAATTATATTTGAATAAAGTTATTAGTATTTATTTATAACTCTCCCACTAATTTTTGTTTTCTTTAATAATGAACTTCTATTCTATCCATCTATAGATCTGTTTTAAGTCAAATTAAATTAAATTGTCCTTTTCGAAAAATCAAATTGAATTGTCTTTTTCAGTTTTCCTCTTCGATTTTTTCTTCTTTTAGCAATAATAGTTTGTCTTTTTTTCCTTTTCAAGGCTTAATTTAATACGGGTTTGTTTGAGTTATTTAAATTATTTTTTCATCTATCTGAATATTTAAATTTTGATTTCGTTATTAAAATTAGTATCTATTGTTCGTGTCGTTAAAAAATATGTCTTTTTTTTTTCTCATTCGATGTGCATATATAATACTAGAAAGACGTTGGAAAAAACCAACCTCTTTCTCAGTCCAAATTACAAAACACCCAAATAAACAAGGAATCAAGACATCCGGTATCGAACCTAACTACTAATGACTAATCACAAATAAATCACCACCAAGCTTTAAATATCTCTAATCTTTTCACACCAGTAATAGCCAAAGTTGCAGCCATACCATTACCTTATGTCTTAACCACTAAGAATGTAATATTTTTTTTTGCAAAATCTAAGAATGTAATATTGACCAACTGGTTAATACAACTATCAATACCTATAAGAAGATTCCGCAACTATCACAATCTAATTTTCCTATCCAACAACCATTTCAAAACCACTTCTGAACTAAATTCAATAATTGGAGAAGTTTTCACATGTCATCCTATGTCAATGTAAAGCAATTTTAATAGCTCATACATCCAATCAAATTTTGTCACATCATCATTTTATTAAAATAATACAAATAATTATATGAATATTAAAAAATAAAAAATTTCCCTCCCCACCTTCACTCCCCCCAACTATAATTTCCGTAGTTAGTTTGCAAATTCTTAAGCTTGATGGTAATGGGTTTGAATGGAGCACTCTAGAAGGAATTCTAAGTTGTCAATCTTTGGTTTCACTTTCTCCTACATCATCTAAATGGTTCCTTGCTAGATGGTTTTGGTGCAGAACAAATAGGATTCATATTCGTATATGTAAATGGGACATATTTCGTGATTAATTGTTTATATTTTAAAAAGATTTTTGCGACAGAAAGAATTAATCACTACAATAAATATATCTTGATTTTCACAAAAATAACTTTATGAAAAAAAAACCTCATCTATTACATGTTAAATTTAAATTAAATTAGGAAGGACCAACAGTTGATTGCTCATATAAATATCTTATTTTTTAAGAGGAAATTTCTTACTATGATCTTTTCAGATTTTTTTTTTTTTTTTTTTTGGATTCGGATTCCATCTTTCCTAATAAAAGTTGAAGTAAAACTATTAGCTGTTCAAGTGGATCCCTTTTGATATTTTTATTGATACAAAAGGAAGAGGCTCGTTGTCACCTGTGCAAAGGGATAAGCCACTGACAAGACAGCATCCATGAAAGAAGACAAATTAAAATATGTTGTGCGGAAGCGTTTAAAAGAGTAAAATTATTGTACTAAAAAATTACACTAAGTTCAATTTCCAGGAAAGAGAGGTGGATCACGAGGATCACTTAAGTACTAAGTCTTTCCTAGTCAGAATATCCCTCTATCGTAATTTAATAGCACAATAAAATCACTACAATTACACACACAAAATATGAAAAATAAATAATAAAGAACACCAGAATTTTAACGAGGTTCGGTAAATTTTGTCTATGTCTTCGGGCACTACCAAATATATTTCACTCCAAAATTACAAGTGAAAATTTACAAATATGGAGAGAAAATAATGTCTTAAATAGAGAATGACAAATTTTGGGATGAAGAAAATGAAAAATGATTAGGCCTATTTATAGTTAAGGTTTAGGGATTAACTTACAAAATACCTATAATTGCAATTAATCCATGCCAAATTTCAAACCAAATTGGAGTGCCTGCTCCTATTTTCCGTGCCTAATTTCTGACACTAATATCTTTTGACTTTTCAAAGATATGGTGGCTGCTAATAAAATATAACTTACAGCTCCTTTACGCCAAAATTGAAAATTTTAGAGACGTGAAGTATAAAAACAGGCAGTCCTTCGTTACCCACCATTCATTGGTCCCCTTTCTTATATAAATGCTGTTCTTCTTGATTATTCTTTCCATACATTGTTCTTAAATCAATGGCTGAGCAGTATATAGTTGGAGTTGCAGGTGTTATAGCCTTTCTTTTGGGGTTTGTTTTCTTAGTGAGATCTTGGGGGCTGAGCAAGCTGAAAAGAGCAGCTTCAATGGAATTCCCAAAGGAAAACTGTGTAAACAAAAATGGAAATGGTGAGGGTGAGGCTGTTGGCACTACGGAAATTATCATAGTCGGTGCTGGTGTTGCCGGTGCTGCTCTTGCCTATTCTCTTGGAAAGGTCCCAATTTTTACACTCCTTTATTTTTATTTTATAGTATTAAGTTCGGACTTGGGATAGTAACAGTAACCAACTTTAAAAAGATCATTTTCAGTGGCCGAGCCACTGAGAGACTCGGGGAGTCAGGGTCAAAGGTCTAAAATTTTTCAATTTCTTTTTTATACACATATAATGTAATCACCCTCCCAAATATAAAAATAGATTTTTCTAATATTTTTATACATTAAAAATAATATTAAAAAATATATATTAGAACATTTTTTATTATGAAAATTGTTAAAATAAGACTTCGCAGTAAAATAAAAGATAAGTTTCTTGCAAATAATCTTGTTCGTTATATTAAGAGGGATGTTGCCGAAATTTTATTTCTTTGAAAGAACATCGTGCACAGTTTTAAATAATCATATGCTATTTCTTTTTTATTGTTCTTTTAAATATGTATTTATGTCATCTTTTTTAATTTATATATATTTGGAAATATAATGTAGAACAAAAATTTTATATAATTCTTTGTAGTGTAAATAACATAAATAATATATGTTATAAGAATTTTTTTTATGTAACACGTCTAATTTTAGCTTGGCTCTTTCAAGATTAAAATCCTGATTCCGTCGCTGTTTATTATTTTAAAATAAATATAAAAGATACTTTAATTATGTCAAACAATAAAATAAATAAATGAAATTCCATCTTAATTATATTTAATATAGAAATACATATAAATATTTACTAAATAGAGAATTTTTAAAATATTGCAGAGGTGGGGAATGCTCCATTTAGCTTCAATTAACATCAATTTCTGTCTTCAAGTTTTCATAAGATCCTTGAAAAATGGATTTAACTATGATGTTATACTTAATAATGCTTCTATAATTATATATTGCAGGATGGACGTCGAGTGCGAGTGATAGAAAAAGACTTAAATGCACCTAATAGAATTGTTGGCGAATTTTTGATGCCAGGAGGCTACCTCAAGTTAATTGAATTAGGCCTCGGAGGTAAATAAGCAAAATAATGTAGTGGTTGTAATATAATGTTACAATGATATTTCTTTGTATATTTTTATTTATTTATTTTACTTTGAATGCTGGCACTACAGATTGCGTAGATGAGATTGATGCTCAACAGGTGTTAGGTTATACTTTATACAAGGATGGGAAGGATGCCCCCGTATCTTTTCCTTTGGAGAAGTTTCAATCGCATGTGTCTGCAAAAAACTTTCATAATGGTCGTTTCGTTCAAAGGTTGCGGAAGAAAGCTGCATCTCTTCATAAGTACTTCTCTCATTCCTCCCAATCATTCTTTAATTTCAATATAAGATGTTCGAACATTTATCTTAATTGATTAAATGACTTGTAGTTGTTTTGATCCATTACTTCTGTTTAGACCAATCAATTGAGCTGGTTGAGTTAATTTTGGTTTGTTCAATCTGGATAAAATCACTCAAGTTTTAAAACTAACAAATCATATTAGTTTTTATCATTTTAGGCTTTTAGGATAAGATAACTTTAAGTTTAGATATGAGTCATTTTGGGTTCAAGCAGTAGGGCTCTGGGCTTCAAATTTTTTAGTTTGGTCATTATGGGTTCATGTCATTTTGGTTCTAGTCACTTCGAGTTTGAGTTTAGGTTCAAATTAGTTTGAGGTAAGGTAAAATTTTGTTCAAGTTGGAGGGACTCAAATTGTAGACCCTATATAGTCAAATCAAGTTGGATCAAATTTAGGTTCAAGCTGGCCAAGTCAAAATTGACATGTTTAGTTCTGTTACTATTACTCTGTTCCGACTTGTTTTAATAAGAAATTATGCATTTCTTTACAAGCTCCATGTTTTGATGATATGATAATGCAGTGTAAGTTTAGAACAAGGGACAGTAACATCTCTACTTGAAGAAAATGGTATTATCAAAGGAGTACACTATAAAGATAAGAGTGGTCAAATGCTAACAGCTTATGCTCCTCTCACCGTTGTCTGCGACGGTTGTTTCTCGAATTTGAGACGTTCTCTCTGCAATCCCAAGGTAAAAAATGCTTACGAAATCTTGTTCAATCTAAATTTTATCTTATGTATAAAGGTCTTGATTGTTTCTGCAGGTTGATATACCCTCTTATTTTGTTGGTTTTCTTCTAACGAATTGTAAACTTCCAAATGAAAAATACGGAGCTATGATATTAGCAGATCCTTCACCTATCCTATTTTATCCCATTAGTAGCACTGAAATTCGTTGCTTGGTGGATGTTCCAAGTCAAACTCTACCCTCTGTTTCCAATGGTGAAATGGCCCATTACTTGAAAACTATGGTGGCTCCCAAGGTATATTTATATCTTTCTTTGATCGAATCATTAAGGGAATTTGGTTGAATTTATGGACTAACTATATGATCTATGATACATTTCAGGTTCTTCCTGAAGTATACAATTCCTTTATATCTGCAATAGAGAAGAAGGACAACATAAGAATAATGCCGAACAAAATCATGACTGGTGCTCCACACCTCACTCCTGGTGCTTTTTTGATCGGCGATGCATTCAATATGCGGCATGCTATAACTGGAGGGGGAATGACTGTTGCTTTATCTGATGTTGTGATACTTAGGGATCTTCTAAGACCCTTGCATGATCTATCTGATGCATCCGCCATTTGCAAATATCTCGAATCCTTTTATACTCTGAGGAAGGTATTGTAGTTTCATGTTCTATATGAATTTTTTAAAGTGAATAAAAAGGAACAAAAAATGGCATAATTTTTCACTTTTAACTGCATGCAGCCAATGTCATCTACGATAAATACACTAGCCAATGTCTTACATAAGGTATTTAGCGCCTCGTCCGATCCTGCAATGGAGAATATGCAACAAACATTGTTGGGGTATTTGAAACTTGGAGGGTTTTTTTCATCTGGAGTATCAGCTATGCTCTCTGGTTTATGCCCTCGTCCATTAAGCTTAGCATTTCATTTCTTCGTCATGGCAATATATGGTGTTGGCCAGTTGTTACTTCCATTTCCTTCTCCCAAACGCTTGTTGGATGGGGCTAAACTCCTTTGGGTCAGTATCTCTACCAATCATTTCTCATATATCATGATCACTAACACGATAAAAATATATAATAATTTAAAAATGACGTGTTATTTTTTTTGTTTTTTCAGGTTGCATCAAGTGTTTTTCTCCCCATTATACACTCTGAAGGAGTCAGACAAATGTTTTTCCCTCTAACTGTGCCAGCATATTATAGAACTCCCCCTAAATATAAAAAAATCTAAGAGGAAACTCCATGCATTTCTAGTGAACAATTCTATATTCGCAATAGATTTTCATAGTTGTTTCTAGTTAGCATTCTTAAGTAGGCTTGATGGTCGTTTGTACTCATATTAGTTTTATGTGTCTTGTTTAACATTCTAAATAAACGTTTAGTAATTCTTGTATTGGTGTTATATTTATGTAGCTTGTTTGAAATATTGAACTAACGAGTTAGCATTTTTAAGTAAGTTCTATAAGTATCCTATTCGTATTGTTTTGATTAATATAAATTATCCATGAGTTCATTAATATTAATAAGTGTATAAGGATCTCAAGAGTTTGGAAAGCTCTTTGGGAGAGATTTGGCACAACTTTAGCATGTATCCTAAAGCATTTCTTGCGATGGAGAGGGCTTTTCTAGATGAGGAGATTTGATATGGGTGACTTGAGTGGATACAGTTTTGCACAAGTTTACAACCAAGTGAATAAAGTTGAGTCTTTGATACATTTTCGATCAAAAATCTTTTTAGCTAACTGGACGTCAAAACTGACATTAAATCTTCCAGAGAAGATCTTTGATGCTCCCCAAGCGTATAGCAGAACTCCACCTGGCACTTTTTATCATACCAAAAAATAAGTTAATTTGTCCTTTCCCTTGGTTTCTTTTTTTCCAATAATAATTTATGCTTTTTGTTTTTGCATACAAATAGACCATGTCTTGTCATTTTTATGAGCAGCGTTGCTTTGCGGACATTGTGATCGCAGGACCCATGTTTGGCTACTTGTTTACCGTCTTCCAAATCAGAGATGATTTGGGGAGCATCTCCCTCAACAAAATAGAATGATATCCCAACACGTGCTTATTCACTCACCCCCACTCCTCCCTTTTCTTCTATAAATCATGTTCTTCTTGATTATTCGTTCCACACGTTGTTATTAAATCAATGGCTGAGCAGTACATTGTTGGAGTTGGAGGTGTTATAGCCTCTCTTTTGGGGTTCCTTTTCTTGTACTGCAATTCCCTTATAAGATTTAGGGGACTGAGGAAGCTAAAAAGAGCAGCTTCAATGGAGTTTCAAAAGGGGAACAGTGTAAACAAAACTGGAAATAGTGAGGGTGTTGGCACTACGGATATTATCATAGTCGGCGCCGGTGTTGCCGGTGCTGCTCTTGCCTATTCTCTTGGAAAGGTCCCATTTTTTCTCCTTGTTCTTTATTTTGTTCTACCATAGTTTTAATCATCTTATTTTCCTCTTCCACCATATAACAATTACTATTTTTTTTTTTTTGGTAAAAATACCATGGTCGCCTCTTATCAGGAGTCTAATTACATATATTCCCATTTACTAAAAAATTTGATAAATTAATCTCTTTATGTTAGATCAAGTAGCAAACAGATTATTTCTATTAAAAATTTAATCTATTTTTACGGTTAAAATTAGTATGGCTGATAGAATAATCAAATAGTTATACATAACATGCCACGTGTATCTCACGCTAACATATAGCGACCAATTTTTAACTGTAGGAATTGATGGATTTTTTATCAGATGACCAATTTGCTCTTTAACTAATTTATTCATTTTTTAGTAGATGAGATAAATATAATCCGACTCTTAGTACAAGGCCTCCATGATGCTTTTACCAATTTTTTTTAGAAACAATTACTAATTAAGTTTGCATTTTATTATTATTATTATTATTATTATTATTATTTATAGACATTTTATTATTATTGGTTGAAGTATTATATGGGAAGATAATATTTCGATAAGTTAATTTAATTTCACGTGGATCATGTGTTTATTTTTTTTATAATAAATTCAGATTTTATAATTTTTGTTATTTTTATTTTTTAAAATTTTTAATAATCTATTTAAATTAAATAAGATAAAGAGATGGATTGAAAATTGATGATTTAATTAATTTGACCGTGAATTTAGAAAACATCAAATATAGTATTTGTAACTAAGAATATATATATATATATATATATATATGAATTTTTTATAATTGGTAAGGCACAATATGAAGTACTAATAGATATAAAATTTATTTTGACAGTCGGATTTAATTTTATTTAATATAAATGGATATAAGTATTTGAATTATTATCATATATATTATCTGTTAGAAAAAATTCTATAAATCTCGATTGAGTCTTAGTTTGATTGACATGAGCATAGTTGTTAATACGCTGAAGCATATTATACTTTTATATATGGGTTGTTCTAAGTATTGTTTCAACAAATAGCATATATAATCAGAATTTGTAATAAGATTGCTAAAAAAAATCTATAAATTAAACAAATTTTTTAGGTCCTTTATTTATTAATTTTTATTTTTAAAAGGGTTAATTATAAATTACACCCTAAAATATATCTAAATCTTTTTTTGTTTAAAACTAATACTTAAACTATAATTCATTTAATGCAACATCAATAAATAATTCTGATTTTATAATATTATTTATATTAATATTAATTAAAAAATTATAATAACATTTCAAAAATTCCCTTTTAAATCATTTAAAAATTATCAATGTTAAGATTTGAAATTATTTGGGTACTGGAGCAATAGTTTCAGTTCTAACTAAAAAAAAGTTTAGACACCAAGTTGAAAAAAGAGGTATAGTTTAAAGTGCAATTTGTCAATTAAGTCTTTTTTTAAATATAATTTAAGCACATTCCGTGACTTGATAATGCGGTTCTATATTATTTTTTTTGTTGAAAATTTACTATTACAAATAGAGTACATACACAAGTACAATATATGCCCAAGCAATTATAGTGTGGAATTAAACTTGTACAAAGACGAAGAAAACAACCGGAAAGAATTCGAATAAAAAAACATACATATCATATGCACATGATGGAATAAGAAACCCACGTATCGCAATTGCATATGATAGAACTCGAATCTGAGTGCTTAAAAACCCAGAGCCTTTCCCTTAAGCAACAATACCAAAACCTCATCAGCCTTCAAATTTGAATTTAACATAATATCATACATAACAATTCTTCACAATTTTCATGTCATAGGACGGACGTCGAGTGCGAATGATAAAGAGGGACTTAAATACGCCTAATAGAATTGTCGGTGAAGTTCTATTACCAGGGGGCTACATAAAGTTAATTGAATTAGGCCTTGAGGGTAAATAAGAAAATTGTGGATTTAAATAGTAGATGCAATATAATGTTACAATGTTGGTTATTTATACAATAACTTTTTTTTACTTTGAATGTTGGTACTATAAATTGTGTAGATGAGATTGATGCTCAACAATTTTTGGGTTATAGTCTATACAAGGATGGAAAGGAGACTCTTGTATCTTATCCATTGGAAAAGTTTCAGTCTCATATTTCAGGGAGAACCTCCCATAATGGTCGTTTCGTTCAAAGGCTGCGAAAAAAGCTGCATCTCTTCACAAGTATTTTCTCCCCTTCCTCTTAATCATTTTTCAAATT
Source organism: Gossypium sturtianum (assembly GCA_025698515.1). Lineage (NCBI taxonomy): Eukaryota > Viridiplantae > Streptophyta > Magnoliopsida > Malvales > Malvaceae > Gossypium > Gossypium sturtianum. The sequence goes on along the minus strand of CM046946.1, from coordinate 1,970,969 downwards.
CAACATAAGATGTTTAACATTTGTCTTAATAAATTAAATGATTGCAGTTTGCTTTGATCATTAGACTTGGCAATTGAGCTAGTTGAATAGATTTTGGGTCATGTCAATCTAGATTGAGCCATTTAAGTTTCAAAATTCTTTGAGTAAATATGGTATTAGTGTGTTTAGATTCAAGTCACTTTAGGTTTAGATTCGAGTCATTTTGAGTTCAGGTTAGAATGGTTTGAAGCTTGAGTTTTTAGGGTCGAGTTATGATAAGTTCATGTCATTTTAGGGTTATAATCACTTCAATTTTTGGTCTTTCAAGCTGTTTGAATCATTTCGAGTTGGAGCGAAAAAATTATGTTAGGGTGAAATAAGGTTCGAGTTAGAGAGGTTCATGTTGTTGATCCTTTATAGTAAAATCGAGTCAAGTTTAGGTTTGAATTGATTAAGTTAGGTTTTAGGTTAAGGTTAAAATTTAAAAGTTACTTCTATATGTATTATTTTGCATCAACTTGTTACAACAATTTATTAGAAATAGTACATTTGAAATTATACTTTTCTTTACAAGATCCAATTTGATGCATTGATGTTATGATAATGTAGTGTAACTCTAGAACAAGGGACAGTAACATCTCTTATTGAAGAAAATGGTATTGTCAAAGGAGTGCACTACAAAAATAAGAGTGGTCAAGTGTTGACAGCTTACGCTCCTCTCACAATTGTATGCGATGGTTGTTTCTCAAATTTGAGACGCTCTCTTTGCTATCCTAAGGTAAAAATGCTTAAGAATTAGTGTTAAATTAGTCTAATTATGGTTTTCGTCTCTCTAATTTTATATTTCAACATTCTACTTTAATTTGGCTTAATTTGATTCATTTATTTGTTTTTATAATGTTTTTATAATGTCCAAAATGATAATATCATTAGTTGCTTTTTTGTTAATTAGAGTGATGAAGTAAAATTGTTTTTATTTTTAGTCCATCACAGTCAAGGCCACTTAAAACTTATATCAACCATATTCAACCAATAATAAATTTATATGTTGATCACCAAATGCCGGTTAATTTTTTTTTTAAAAAGTCCATGTCATCACTTTATGGCAACAATTATTAGTGTCATCAATTTGCACCTACTAATAACATTTAAAAGCAAGAGGCCATTTTTTCTTTCCAAATTAAAGAAAAGGGATTAAATTCCAATTTTAGGATAAAAGAGGGACTAAAACTTTGATTAGACTTGTTAAATTCTATGCTTTGAGAAAATGTATTAAGGTCTATATTTTTTTTTTCTGCAGGTTGATATACCCTCTTATCTTGTTGGTCTTACACTGACAAACTGTAACCTTCCCAAAAAAAATTATGGAGCTATTATATTAGGACACCCTTCACCAATCCTATTGTATCCAATTAGCAGCACTGAAATTCGTTGCATGGTGAATGTTCCTAGTGAAAAGGTACCTTCAGTTTCCAATGGTGAAATGGCATGTTACTTGAAAACTCAGGTGGCTCCCAAGGTATATTTAGATCTTTCTTTTATTCATTCAGTAGGGGAATTTGGCTTAATTTATGGACTAACTGTATGGCTTATAATATATTTCAGGTTCTTCCTGAATTGTACAATTCCTTTATATCTGCAATAGAGAAGAAGGGTAACATAAGAATAATGCCGGCTAAAATCATGGCCGCTGCTCCACACCTGACTCCTGGTGCGCTTTTGATTGGAGATGCACTCAACATACGGCACGCTATAACCGGAGGGGGAATGACTGTTGCTCTGTCTGATGTTGTTATACTTAGGGATCTTCTAAGCCCCTTGCATGATCTATCCGATGCATTCACCATTTCCAAATATCTCGAATCTTTTTATACTCTGAGGAAGGTATTGTAGTTGCATGTTTTATATGCATTTTGAAAGTGAATGGCAATGATGAAAACGGTATAATTTTGCCCTTTAACTACATGCAGCCAATGTCATCTTCAATAAATATACTGGCTAATGTCCTACAGAAGGTATTCAGTGCCTCATCCAATCCTGCAATGGAGAATATGCAGCACACCTTTCTCGGGTATTTGAGACTTGGAGGGGTCTTTTCATATGGAATATCAGCAATGCTCTCTGGTTTATGCCCTCGTCCATTAAGCATAGCATTTCATTTCTTTTCCCTTGCAATATATGGCATCGGCCGGTTGTTACTTCCATTTCCTTCTCCCAAACGCTTGTGGGATGGGGCCGAATTCCTTTGGGTCAGTATCTTTACCAAACATTTATATATTAACATGATATAAATATGTAATATCTTAAATATGATTATGATATAGGATCATATTAATAAAAATATTTTCTTTTTTTTCAGGTGGCATCAAGTATTCTTCTCCCCTACATATACTCCGAAGGAATCAGACAAACGTTCTTCCCTCTAACTGTGCCAGCATATTATAGAACTCCCCCTAAAAATAAGGGCAAAAAAAACTTCATGCATTAATTAGCAGTATTTGTTGGAACAATTCTATGTTTATAGTAAGCCCAATTTGCCTAGGCCCAGACCAAACCAAATAAAATAAAATAATAACAGTCCAATTAAAAAAAGGGGAGGCCCAAATGGCCCAAACCAAAAACAAAAGGCCTAGTGGCCCAAATTATTTTACAAAATCCAGAAACCCTAGGGTTTCTGGCGTCGCACTCTTATTTTCGCATGCACACCGCCCGAAGCTCCTCGTACCGAGGCTGACACGCCATGGTTGCCATTTCACCAAAAGAGTAAAGGGTCTGCTTTTCCTCTACGTTGACTCCATCACCTGCAAGAAAAGAGAAATAAAAAAAGACAAACACACCAAAAACAGTAACAAAAAGCAGTAGAGCATATAGTGAAAACAACAGTATAAATTGGCTATAAAGTCATAACAATTCCAATGTAATAGAGGGCAATAAAAAAAATACAAAAAAGATTCAAAAGATTTTCGTTCTATTCGTTATTTATTTTCGAAAAACATAAATAAATTAATAAAAATAAAAAGCTTACTGCTCTTGTTGCGCCGTCGTCGTGAGTGAGCAGGTTCATCGCCCTCGAGGAGAAGCGGCCCATCTCCGTCGGAGGAGAGGGCGTGAGAGGGACGATCAAGGGGCCGAAACCCCTTTTCCTTTTTTTTTTGTTTTTTTAAATGCAGAGGAAATCATTTATTTTTTTAAATATAAAAAATAAAAAAATATATAAACTTTTGAGTTTTCTGGCCACCGGAGACGTATCAAAGAGCCATGGTAACTTTATTTCATGATATGATGCACAAAGAAATTGAGGTTTATGTCGACGATATGATTGCAAAGTCCCGAACAGAAAAAGGAGTATATACAAGTTTTGAGGAAATTGTTCTTGAGGTTAAAAAAATTTTAGATAAAGCTCAATCCAGCAAAATGTACCTTTGGGGCTAGATCGGGGAAATTGCTAGGATTTGTAGTCAGTGAAAAGAAGATCAAGATTGACTTGGATGAAGTCAAGGCTATACAGGAGCTGCCTTCGCCACGCACTCAAAAAGAAGTCTGGGGTTTCTTAGGGAGATTAAATTACATAGCCCGGTTCATTTCACAACTCACCGAGAAATGCAACCCCATATTCCGTCTCTTTAAGAAACACAATCCAGGTGTATGGGATGAGGAGTGTCAGAAAACTTTTGACAAGGTTAAACATTACCTGTCCAATGCCTCAGTGCTGATGCCTATCAGCCTAAATAAGCCGCTGATACTATACTTAGCAGTATTCGAGAATTCCATAGGATGTGTGCTTGGTCAACATGATAAGTCAGAAAGAAAAGAAAGAGCAATATACTATCTCAGTAAGAAATTCACTGAATGTGAGACAAGATATTCGCCAATCGAGAAGTTGTGTTACGCCGTGATTTGGACAACCCGAAGACTGAGACAATACATGTTGTACCCTTATCTCAAAACTGGACCCTCTAAAGTACATGATGGAGTCGACTGCTTTGAGTGGAAGGATGGCCCGGTGGCAAATTCTACTTTTCGAATTTGATATAGTCTATATTAGAAGGCTATAAAAGGGAGTGCAATAGCAGATTTTTTGGCCAGTAGAGCTCTAGAAGATTACGAGGAGGTACCACGATATGTGAAGAATCGTGAAGACCCTGATTAGACGACCGAGAATGATAAAAGGACACTAAGGAAGCTAGCCAATGATTATGTGTTAGATGGAGAGATCCTGTATAAAACAAGAAAAGATCAGGTGCTACTAAGATGTGTGGACAGTATTAAGGCCAATAAAATCTTGGAAGAAGTCCATAAGGGTGTTTGCGGAACACATGCTAATGATTTTACAATGTCCAGGCAAATCATGAGATTCGGGTATTATTGGTCCACAATGGAAGGGGATTGTATTAATTACGCCAAGAGATGTCATAAGTGCCAAATTTATGGAGACAAAATTCATGTGCCTCCTTCACCTCTTCATGGCCTTTCTCTATATGGAACATGAATATCATTGGGCCGATATTGCCAAAAGACTCCAATGGGCATCGATTCATCTTCATGGTCATCGATTACTTCACCAAGTGGGTAGAAGCCACTTTATATGCCAATGTCACAAAGTCGGCAGTTATCAAATTCTCAAAGAAAGAGATCATATATCGGTATGGAATGCTAAAAAAGATCATATCTGACAATGCATTGAACTTGAACAACAGTACAATAGCGGAGGTTTGTAGTCAATTTAAGATCAAACACCATAACTCGTCACCATATCGCCCAAAAATGAATGGTGCGGTGGAGGTAGCCAATAAGAACATTAAGAAGATCGTAGGAAAAATGACTGAGACTTATAAAGATTGGCATGAAAAGTTACCATTTGCCCTCTATGCCTATCGAATGTCTGTCAAAACCTCCACCAGGGTAACGCCTTTCTTTTTGGTTTATGGAATGGAAGCAATTTTTCCCATTGAAGTCAAGATTCCTTCCCTTTGAGTTTTGTCAGAACTCAAGTTAGATGAAGTAGAATGGATTTAGTCTCGATATGATTAGCTGAACTTTATTGAAGAAAAGAGGCTAAAAGCTATCCGTCATTAGTCAAATGTACCAAAAGTGAATAAAACGAGCTTATGACAAAAAAGTTCGCCCTAGAAAATTCCATGAGGGGGACCTAGTATTGAAAAAGATCCTGCCCATACAAAAGGATTTCAGAGGGAAATGGATGCCAAATTGGGAAGGACCTTATGTGGTAAAGAAGGTCTTTTCCGGAGGAGTTCTAATTTTGACCGAGATGGATGGGAAAAGCTTACTTAATCATGTGAACTCAGATTTAGTCAAGAAGTACTTCACCTAAAAATAAAGGAGAGGCCAAGGAAAAAACTGGCAAAAGGGCGCTTTGAGACCAAAGGAGTTTTGAGTTGAAAACCCAGAAAAAGGGCAATTCAAATTTTAATTGAAGATGGGGCATGTAGTAGTCTTGTCTTCTCCAAACTAACAAGAAGGAGGGATGCTACATATTCGGGCATCAACAAAGTATTCTAGGTCTTCTAAACACATATCAAGTTCAAAAAGTTTTCGATGAATTTGCATGGAGAAGCTCATACTACGATATATGGGGCACCTATTTTCATCTTATTCATTTTGTTTTTTAGCAAATTTGCTATTTTGATTAATCTATTCATTTCAAGCTTTGCTCCCAATAAATTTCAACCTTGTCCACCACGATCTTTTTCAAGCATTTTTCATTGAAATAACAATTAATGGACTAGTAATATTCAAACAATTTTTTTTTTTTTTTTTGCATATTGCTCTGATAGGCTTCTAAATAGTACAAGGACATGAAACAGGATCACTAGTTAGAACCAACCAAACCTGAAGTTTGGAGACATTTGAGAAAGAATGGTCTAAATTGTGATTATTTCTTTGGATTTTCTGTCAAAGATACCAGTTGAACAAGAAGGTAGGGTAATACATCAGTGATAGAACTTTGGTGAACAAGGAGCAGTGTCAACCTAAGCATTAAAAGGGGATCATTTTCGAAAAAAAAATGACATTCTGCATTCATGCAAACATCATTCATACACATTTAATTAGGAGCATTTGATTCATTCTGATCATAACATCTTAATCGCTTGGCATAAATATAGGCTCATGAAATGGATTCTACAGGTCAGGTTCCCAGAGAACTGTGTAACAGATCAGCGAAACCACAAATCCTATACCCCTAAAGTTACAGTGGGATGGATTGAAGCTATCGCAGAAAATCTTATCTCCCTGAAGTTGCAGTGGAGCAGATTAAAGCCACAAGTCTTATCTCCCTGAAGTTGCAGTGGAGCATACTGAAGATAGCGAATCTTATTTCCCTAAAATTGCAACGGAACAGATTAAGGCTACAAATTACAAATCTGATCTCCCCGAAGTTGCAGTGGAGTAGATTGAAGTTACAGATCTGATCTCCCTGAAGTTGCAGTGGAGTAGATTGAAGATAACAAATCTTATCTCCTTGAAGTTGCGAGAGAAGCGATTAAAGCTATAAACCTTATCTCCCCAGAAGTTGCGATGGAGCAGTTGAAGTTACAAGTCTTACCTCCCTGAAGTTGCAGTGGAGTAGGTTGAAGATAGCGAATCTTATTTCCCTGAAGTTGCAGTGGAATATATCAAAGCTACGAGATTGAAGGGAGAATTAATTTTCCGGATGCTATTAGTGATGATCGTGAGCTGTCTGAGTTGGAATTGGAGGAATTGAAAACCTTGAAATGGGGGAGGTAATTAAATTTAAGGATTCAATTTGGAGCCTGGTTTTTCCTTATTTTGTAATAATGTCTCTTATTTAGGTGTGGTTAAAAGTTTATGGATGATCTCGATGTCAGCAGCTTGTTGGTCGGTGTAGTTAGCGAGGAATGAGTTGGTGTTCGATAGAAAGTGGCCAAAAATGTCCAGCTTGATTTTTTTCAAAGACTCGGGCTTGATGTGGATAAGATCGGTGTATGAAGAATTTAAAGTGGATCTTCCTTAAAGAGAGAAATAACAACTACGGTCTCAAACCTTTATTCTCCATCCAATTAAACACCTCGATTGAACCAACCTCAATGAATAAAGAGCATTTACCTTTCCATCCCATCTCTAAAAACATATCCAATGCAATGTTTATCGCCTCACCTCCAACAAAGGAGTCTTTCATTTGTAAACGAACCCGAAAAATAAGGCCCTTTCCACCCCATCCAAATTTCTTAACACCCTTCACACCCGACTTCATCCTCAAACGCCACACCACAAACATTAAATTTAACCCCACCATAACACGGAGAACACCAAAACCTGCCACTCAAACCAACTTTTTGATATTACACCAACTTCCATATGGACAAGATTAATTGGAAATATATCCTTTTTCATAGTGGACAATAGTGGGAATAAGATGGCTTTCGCGCTGGCGGTTGCTGGTCTGAAAAAAGCAGGGCATGTTTAAGGCATGGTGGTGACTCAAGGTGTGTTATTGTTGTGTGCTTGTAGGTGCATTTGTAGGTTGTGTTGTGGTTTTTTGGGGTAAATTGTACAGGTTTCTTTCTATTTTATGGTCTGTTTAACAGATGGGGTTGATGGGGTTTTTGTGATTTGTTTGTTGTATTACATGCATGATTGGTTTTTGCTCCTAGGTTGGGACTGTTTGTTCCTGCTGTTTGATTTGCTTTGCTGCAGTTTTGAAAGCTGTTGTATAGAAATGATTGGTTCTTATCCGTTAGTATAGAAATGATCACCCTTCCTCATTTCTTTTTCTTTTTTTTTTTCACTTTTTCATTCCCTCTTTCCATTCTTTCACGTTTCCACTCAACTAAGCACACCTTAAGAGTATATATGGGTGAGAGATTTGTAGGAGGGCTTCATTTAAATTAAGGTTTTCAAAAGTTTAAAAATGAATTTACCTCTTTTGGGTAAATATATTGAAGAATTCAAAATTTTGTGAGTAATTTCAAGAAGGAATTTTAATAGCTCAAATTCCTTTTTCAAATTCCACTTAAATAGGTGGTTTTTCGAAATCTCTAACAATTTTAATTGACTTAATACACATGGTTCGACTATAAAATAAAAACTTAAACCTCAAAAATTATTTTATTTAATTATAATTTATTTTTTAGAATTAATTATGGGTCTCGATCATATATGTTTTTTTTGACACAATGTCTAGAACTACCCACAGCCCGTCCCAAACTCATAAATAAAAGGATAATACGTTTGTGAGACTCGAAACCACGCTTTACTTTGCTTCACGCCAATTGAATTAAGATTCAATCGATAATTTGATACAAATTTAAGTATATATATTTTATATTTATGTCATATGTTTGCTATTTTTATTGTGAAATTATTTTAATTCTGGTTAAAATTATTTCACTCTAAGATAATTTATATGTTTTAATTATATTTAATAATTATTATTTATAAATTACAAGAAATAAAAATATCTTATTAAATGAAAGTAGTTTGATTTTTTTTCCTAAAAAAGAACCATTTATCATTTTCAATTGCGTGGAGTGGGGCTACTTCTATTCTATCCATCTATAGATCTGCTTTAAGTTAAATTAAATTAAATTGTCTTTTTCGAAAAATCAAATTGAATTGTCTTTTTCAGTTTTCCTCTTCGATTTTTTCTTCTTTTAGCAATAATAGTTTGTCTTTTTTTTCTTTTCAAGGCTTAATTTAATACGGGTTTATTTGAGTTATTTAAATTATTTTTTCATCTATCTGAATATTTAAATTTTGATTCCGTTATTAAAATTAGTATCTATTGTTCGTGTCGTTAAAAAATGTGTCTTTTTTTTTTCTCATTCGATGTGCATATATAATATTAGAAAGACGTTGAAAAAAACTAACCTCTTTCTCAATCCAAATTACAAAACACTCAAATAAACAAGGAATCAAGACATCCGGTATCGAACCTAACTACTAATGACTAATCACAAATAAATCTCCACCAAGCTTTAAATATCTCTAATATTTTCACTCTAGCAATAGCCAAAGTTGTAGCCATACTATTACCTTCTATCTTAACCACTAAGAATATAACATTGACCAACTGGTTAATACAACTATCAATACCTATAAGAAGATTCTGCAACGACCACAATCTAATTTTCCTATCCAACAACCATTTCAAAACCACTTCTGAACTAAATTCAATAATGAGAGAAGTTTTCACATGTCATCCTATGCCAATATAAAGCAATTTTAATAACTCATACATACAATCAAATTTTACCACATCATCATCTCATTAAAATATAATTAAAAAGAATTAAATATTAATATTAGATACAAAAAATTATATTAATAATAAAAAATAAAAAATATCCCTCCCCACCTTCACTCCCCCTCTCCCCCCAACTATAATTTCCCTAGTTAGTTTGCAAGTTCTTAAGCTTGATGGTAATGGGTTTGAATGGAGCACTTCAGAAGGAATTCTAAGTTGTCAATCTCTGGTTTCACTTTCTTCTAAATCATCTAAATGGTTCCTTGCTAGATGGTTTTGGTGCAGAACAAATGGGATTTATATTCATCTATGTAAATAGAACATATTTCGTGACTAATTGTTTATATTTAAAAAAAAATTGCGATAGAAAAAATTAATCACTACAATAAATATCTTGATTTTCACAAAAAAATAACTTTATAAAAAAAAAGACCTCATCTATTACATGTTAAATTTAAATTAAATTAGGAAGGACCAACAATTGATTGCTCATATAAATATCTTATTTTTTAAGAGGAAATTTCTTACTATGATCTTTTCAGATTTTTTTTTTTCGATTCAAATTTCATCTTTCCTAATAAAAGTTGAAGTAAAATTATTAACTGTTCACTTAGATCCCTTTTGATATTTTTATTGATACAAAAAGGAAGAGGCTCATTGTCACCTGTACAAAGTGATAAGCCACTGACATGACAGCATCCATGAAAGAAGACAAATTAAATTATAACTTACAGCTCCTTTACGCCAAAATTAAAAAATTTAGAGACGTGACGTACAAAAACTGGCGGTCCTTCTTTACTCACCATTCATTGGTCCCCTTTCTTATATAAATGCTGTTCTTCTTGATTATTCTTTCCATACATTGTTCTTAAATCAATGGCTGAGCAGTATATAGTTGGAGTTGCAGGTGTTATAGCCTTTCTTTTGGGGTTTGTTTTCTTAGTGAGATCTTGGGGGCTGAGCAAGCTGAAAAGAGCAGCTTCAATGGAATTCCCAAAGGAAAACTGTGTAAACAAAAATGGAAATGGTGAGGGTGAGGATGTTGGCACTACGGAAATTATCATAGTCGGTGCTGGTGTTGCCGGTGCTGCTCTTGCCTATTCTCTTGGAAAGGTCCCAATTTTTACGCTCCTTTATTTTAATTTTATAGTATTAAGTTCGGACTTGGGATAATAACAGTAACCAACTTTAAAAAGATTATTTTCAGTGGCCGACCCACTGAGAGACTCGGGGAGTCAGGGTCAAAGGTCTAAAATTTTTCAATTTCTTTTTTATACACATGTAATGTAATCACCCTCCCAAATATAAAAATAGATTTTTCTAATATTTTTATATATTAAAAATAATATTAAAAAATATATATTAGAACATTTTTGATTATGAAAATTGTTAAAATAAGACTTCGCAACAAAATAGAAGATAAATTTATTACAAACAATCTTGTTCTTTATATTAAGAGGGATGTTGCCGAAACTTTTGATTTAAACTCTATATTTAATTATTTTATTTCTTTAAAAGAACATTGTGCACAGTTTTAAATAATCATATGCTATTTCTTTTTGATTGTTCTTTTTAAATATGTATTTATGTCATCTTTTTTAATTTATATATATTTGGAAATATAATGTGGAACAAAAATTTTATATAATTCTTTGTAGTGTAAATAACATAAATAATATATGTTATAAGAATTTTTTTTATGTAGCACGTCTAATTTTAGCTTGGCTCTCTCAAGATTAATATTCTGATTCCGTCGCTGTTTATTATTTTAAAATAAATATAAAAAGTACTTTAATTATGTCAAACAATAAAATAAAGAAATGAAATTCCATCTTAATTATATTTAATATAGAAATACATATAAATATTTACTAAATAGAGATTTTTAAAAATATTGTAGAGGTGGGGAATGCTCCATTTAGCTTCAATTAACATCAGTTTCTGTCTTCAGGTTTTCATAAGATCCTTGAAAAATGGATTTGATTATGATGTTATACTTAATAATGCTTCTATAATTATATATTGCAGGATGGACGTCGAGCGCGAGTGATAGAAAGAGACTTAAATGCACCTAATAGAATTGTTGGCGAAGGTTTGATGCCAGGAGGCTACCTCAAGTTAATTGAACTAGGCCTCGGAGGTAAATAAGGAAAAGAATGTAATGGTTGTAATATAATGCTACAATGATATTTCTTTGTATGTTTTTGTTTATTTATTTTACTTTGAATGCTGGCACTACAGATTGTGTAGATGAGATTGATGCTCAACAGATTTTAGGTTATACTTTATACAAGGATGGGAAGGATGCCCCCATATCTTTTCCTTTGGAAAAGTTTCAATCGCATGTGTCTGCAAAAAATTTTCATAATGGTCGTTTTGTTCAAAGGTTGCGGAAGAAAGCTGCATCTCTTCATAAGTACTTCTCTCATTCCTCCCAATCATTCTTTAATTTCAATATAAGATGTTAGAACATTTATCTTAATTGATTAAATGACTTGTAGTTGTTTTGATCCATTACTTTTGTTTAGACCAATCAATTAAGCTGGTTGAGTTAATTTTGGTTTGTTCAATCTAGATCAAATCACTCAAGTTTTAAAACTAACAAATCATATTGATTTTTATCATTTTAGGCTTTTAGGATAAGATAACTTTAAGTTTAGATATGAGTCGTTTTGGGTTCAGGCAGTAGAGCTCTGGGCTTCAAATTTTTTAGTTTGGTCATTATGAGTTCATGTCATTTTGGTTCTAGTCACTTCGAGTTTGAGTTGTTTTAGGTTCAAACTAGTTTGAGTTAAAGATGAAATTTTGTTCAAGTTGGAGGGACTCAAATTGTAGACCCTATATAGTCAAATCAAGTTGGATCAAATTTAGGTTCAAGCTGGCCAAGTCAAAATTGACATGTTTAGTTCTGTTACTATTACTCTGTTCCAACTTGTTTTAATAAGAAATTATGCATTTCTTTACAAGCTCCTTGTTTTGATGATATGATAATGCAGTGTAAGTTTAGAACAAGGGACAGTAACATCTCTACTTGAAGAAAATGGTATTATCAAAGGAGTACACTATAAAGATAAGAGTGGTCAAATGCTAACAGCTTATGCTCCTCTCACCGTTGTCTGCGACGGTTGTTTCTCGAATTTGAGACGTTCTCTCTGCAATCCCAAGGTAAAAAATGCTTACGAAATCTTGTTCAATCTAAATTTTATCTTATGTATAAAGGTCTTGATTGTTTCTGCAGGTTGATATACCCTCTTATTTTGTTGGTTTTCTTCTAACAAATTGTAAACTTCCAAATGAAAAATACGGAGCTATTATATTAGCAGATCCTTCACCTATCCTATTTTATCCCATTAGTAGCACTGAAATTCGTTGCTTGGTGGATGTTCCAAGTCAAAATCTACCCTCTCTTTCCAATGGTGAAATGGCCCATTACTTGAAAACTTTGGTGGCTCCCAAGGTATATTTATATCTTTCTTTGATTGAATCATTAAGGGAATTTGGTTGAATTTATGGACTAACTATATGATCTATGATACATTTCAGGTTCTTCCTGAAGTATACAATTCCTTTATATCTGCAATAGAGAAGATGGACAACATAAGAATAATGCCGAACAAAATCATGGCTGGTGCTCCGCACCTCACTCCTGGTGCTTTTTTGATCGGCGATGCATTCAATATGCGACATGCTATAACTGGAGGGGGAATGACTGTTGCTTTATCTGATGTTGTGATACTTAGGGATCTTCTAAGACCCTTGCATGATCTATCTGATGCATCCGCCATTTGCAAATATCTCGAATCCTTTTATACTCTGAGGAAGGTATTGTAGTTTCATGTTCTATATGAATTTTTTAAAGTGAATAAAAAGGAACAAAAAATGGCATAATTTTTCACTTTTAACTGCATGCAGCCAATGTCATCTACGATAAATACACTAGCCAATGTCTTACATAAGGTATTTAGTGCCTCGTCCGATCCTGCAATGGAGAATATGCAACAAACATTGTTGGGGTATTTGAAACTTGGAGGGTTTTTTTCATCTGGAGTATCAGCTATGCTCTCTGGTTTATGCCCTCGTCCACTAAGCTTAGCATTTCATTTCTTTGTCATGGCAATATATGGTGTTGGCCAGTTGTTACTTCCATTTCCTTCTCCCAAACGCTTGTTGGATGGGGCTAAACTCCTTTGGGTCAGTATCTCTACCAATCATTTCTCATATATCATGATCACTAACACGATAAAAATATATAATAATTTAAAAATGACGTGTTTTTTTTTTTTTTTTTCAGGTTGCATCAAGTGTTTTTCTCCCCATTATACACTCTGAAGGAGTCAGACAAATGTTTTTCCCTCTGACTGTGCCAGCATATTATAGAACTCCCCCTAAGGGAAAAAAAATCTAAGAGGAAACTCCATGCATTTGTAGTGAACAATAGATTTTCATATTTGTTTCTAGGTTTGCACTCATATTATTTTTATGTGTCTTGTTTAAAATTCTAAATAACCGTTTAGTAAATCTTGTATTGGTGTTATTTTTATGTAGCTTGTTTGAAATATTGAACTAACGAAGTAGGTTCAATAAGTATCCTATTCGTATTGTTTTGATTAATATAAATTATCCATGAGTTCATCAATTGCGTGGAGTGGGGCTACTTCTATCCATGAGTTCATCAATAAGTATCCTATTCGTATTGTTTTTCCAATAATAGTTTATCCTTTTTGTTTTTGCATTACGTGTGGTGGAGGTACATCTATCATATTTTTGTCAAGTTTTTGGGGCTTTTTTATTTAAATAATCTAAATTAAATATCAAAATGACTCACCTTTTTAATTAAACACTAAAATAACTTGAAATCTACGGTAAAAGTTAGTGGAGCCAAATTATATGTCGCCACCAACTTGCCACGTCAGCAGGGAGCATTAAAAAATTAATTTTATGGTGGAATCATGTAAAATGGCGCCACCTGTATAAATACCATAGAAATACTGCAAGTTCTGGAAAAATAGAGGACTTCAAAACAATTTTCTATTTTCTGGTGGAGCCAACTTAAATGGCGCCACCAGACCAGACCTGACACCCTTCTTTTATTTTTTATTTTTTACCTTTTTATTAACTTTTGTCTTTTTCTTTAATTTTTTTTCTTTTTTTAAGTTTTATATTTTTCTTATTTTATTTTGTTTATTTATTTTATTTATTTTTTGTTATTAATTTTAAAAAATTTAAAATGTATATTTAAAATGTTTTATAATATATATTTTTTAAAATTTTAAATATTATTTTTAAATTATTTTTAAAATTTAAATATTATTTTTTAAAATTATGTCTTATAAATTTTAAAAATATATTTTTGAAATTAATTTTTCTAAATTTTAAAATTTAAATATATTTTTAAAAATATATTTTTAAACAAAATAAAATAATTTCAAAAATATATTTTTAAATTTTAAATATATATATTTGAAATTATTTCTTATAAATTTTGAAATTATTTTTTAATTTTAAATATTATTTTTAAATATTAAATATATTTTTAATAATATTTAAACATTTAAAATTTTTAAATAAAATTTCTATAAAAATTATTTTAAAAATGTTTAAATATCTTTAAAAATAATTAAAAATAATAATTTAAAAAATTTTGAAAAAATGAGGGATTTTAAAAACAGTTTTTCAATTTCTGGTGGAGCCAATTTAAATGGCGCCACCAGAACACCCTGCCTTCTATTTTTTTTTTTAAAATTTGTTTTTTTATTACTTTTTTATTTAACTTTTGTCATTTCTCTGACATTTTTTAAAATTAAGAAAAATAATTTCAAAAATATATTTTTAAAATTTATAAGACATAATTTTAAAAAAATAATATTTAAAATTTTAAAATTAAATTAAAAATAATTCAAAATTTTGAAAAATATATTATAAAACATTTCAAATATACATTTCAAATTTTTTAAAATTAATAACAAAAAATAAATAAATTAAATAAACAAAATAAAATAAGAAAAATATAAAACTTAAAAAAGAAAAAAAATTAAAGAAAAAGACAAAATTTAATAAAAAAGTAAAAAAAAAAAAGTAAAAGAAGGGTGTCAGGTCTGATCTGGTGGCGCCATTTTACATGGCTCCACCAAAAAATCAATTTTTTAATGCTCCCTGCTGATGTGGCAAGTTGGTGGAGCCATATAATTTGGCTCCACCAACTTTTACTGTAGATTTCAGGTCATTTTGGTGTTTAATTAAAAAGGTAGGTCATTTTGATACTTAATTAAATTATTTGGGTTATTTAAATAAAAAAGCCAAAGTTTTTGTTTTTCCATTACGTGAGCTGGACAGCGGCCGGGCTGGCGGGTTGGACGTTACTTGCACATTTTTAAAAATTTAAATTAATAAAAGTAAAATTATAAAGATATAGGCTATTAAAATAATAAAATTATATTTTTATTATCGTAAAAATTACAATTTAATTTCGACCTTTTAAACTTTTTTTTTGTGACATTAGGGACTAAATTGAATAAATTGAAAGTTGTTAACAAATTATGCTATAGACTAAAAATACAAGGTCCCTAACATGAAAGTATATGAAATCAGATTTTGATCCAATGCTAAAGATTGAAAAGTATGAGTGTAAGACCCATAATTTGCCCGGCCCAATAACACCTACAACCCATTAAACTAACCCATAAAAATAGACCCAATTCAAAATTACCCTAGCCCAATACCCAAATGAAAAAAACAAAACCCTAGCCCCCCTAATCCAAGTGGCGCCGTAGCCTAGCCCCTCCACTTGCCCTGCCTCTGCTCCACCGCTACTGTCAGAGCCACTTGCACTGCCACCGCCCAAATACCTGCAAAATAGAAAAGAGAAAAGACAGAAAACAGTAGCAAAATGTATTGAAATCGGGTTATAAAAGCCCCAACAAAATGTAAACTTTTTGGATGGATTTAGAATACAAAAAAAACAAGCAAAGATTCAAGCAAAAACAAAAAAGCAGTAAATATCGGAAGGAAAGAAAAACAAATTCCAAAAGTGCTAAGGTCCTTTTTATTTCCTTTTCTTCTTTTATTTTTGTTCTTCGAATCCATTATATATCCACATATATATTCTCATCTTTTTATTAAAAACAGTATATATATAAAAAAAGGGGAAGAAAAAAGGAAATTTTACCTATTCCACGGTGGGGTGCGACGGAGCCCGCGGCGACGGACTGCCGGAATCCTCACCGGAGACAAGGACCTGCAGAGAAAAAAAGAGAGAAAGATTAGAGTTTTTTTAAAACAAGCAGGAGAAATGATTTTTTTTTGGAAAATTTGGGCCTTAAATAGCCTCCCAAAACGACGTCGTTTTGAGGCTGGCCTTAAACGCCCAAAACGACGTCGTTTAGCCCCTCTGACCCGAGATCCGACCCGCTCCAGGTCTGGGATCCGCGTGTTTTTGACGGAAGGGCTAATTGCACTTTTAGCCCTTCCGCCTTTTTATTTATTTGCAATTAAGTTTATTTTATTTTTCAATCTCACCAGTAATTATTTTGGTTTTCAATTTGGCCCCCTTATGTCTTGCAAGCGTTTTGGAGGAGAAGGGAAAATTTCCCTTTGAGTCCCTCCATGTTATTCAGCGTTCAATAGGTCCTCTTCCTCTTTTATTTATTTCGATTTGCCTGAATTTACATTTTAAGTGCAACTTAGTCCTTTTGATTATTTTTGCTATTTTATTGTTAAAATTTTATTAATTTGATGTTCTTCTTCTTCTTATTTATTATTATTATTATCATTTAACGTTATTATTATTATCATTACTTTATCACTATTATTTTTATTATTTTTATTCCTTTTTACTATTTCCCCTATTATTATTATTATCACTATTATTTGTTTTTTTTTTTAATTTCTTAAGCTATTATATTATACATTTATTATCATTTTTATTATTTTTATTTTTATTTTTGTTAATATTATTATTTTCTTTAATGCTATATTATTATTATTATGTTTATTACTATTATTTATTATTATTGCTTTTAATATTATTATATCCATGTTATTTACCATTTTTATTTTAATATTATTATTACATTATTTTTACTTTATCATTATATCTATTTTACCTATTATTATTTATTTTATTCCTAATATCATTGCTACATTGTATTCATTTTTTTTGTATACGCTATTATTATATTTATTGTTTATTATATTTCCTATCATCATCATTTTATTATTATTTTTACTATTACTAATATACTACTATTATCATCTATATTATTATGTTTATTTATTATTACTATTAACTTATTAGTATCACTCGTATTAGTATATTATTCGAATTTCATATCGTTATTTTATTATTATTATTCTTTTCACACGTAACATCGTATTTTCATATTATCATTTGTCAAACTAATCTTTCTCGATACATCAAGTTTTTAAAATAACCGATATTTCATATTAAAGATTCGAGGAAATCGAGCCCTAACTTACTGGGTTCCGGTTTTTCTCATTCAATCTGAATAACGGAATATCCTTTTTAAAAATTGCAATACAAGTTTTGAATAGAATACTTGTTCTCGAAAATCGAGGTGTTGTGCCCTAACTTACTGGCTATGACATCTAGATACCCTGAAATAAGTTTGTTTTAAAATAAAGGCAATGTCCCGTATTTGGAATTTCGAGAAATCGAGCCCTAACTTACTGAGTTCCGGTTTCTCATCTGACAAATAACGGAATATCCTCTTCAAACTTAAATCCGAATATTAAAGGCAAGAGACAAGCTCAGTTTCGGGAGTCCAAAATGTCGTGCCTTAACTTACTGAGTATGACATTTTATCTCTTCGAAATAAGAGGGTCTTATCATCCATTTTCGATTTGTTCAAGTTTTTTTTTTTAAAAATAAAAGAGGATCGTATTTTCAAATCTTTTCAAATTTTTGACATTAAGACATTAGATAATCAATTAGGTACCAATTTTGGGCGTATCGAGGGTGCTAACCCTTCCTCGTGCGTAACCGACTCCCGAACCCGTTTTTTTTAATTTCGTAGACCGAAATCGTTGTTTTGACAAATCAAATTGTTTATTAAAAACAACCGTTTTACGAGGTGACCCGATCACACCCCAACAAAAAGGATCGGTGGCGACTCCCATTTTTTATTTTTCGTTTTCAAAACCAAAGTCGATCCCCGTTGTTTCCAAAAAAATGGTTACGACAGCTTGGCGACTCCACTGGGGACATAAAGAAAGTCAGGTAGTAAATTGATTATTTTCTGTCCGATGTCGAAAATTTCAAAATTCAATTTGAAAATTTAAAAATTTGATTTGAAAATTACGATCCTTTTGTTGCATTTGTTTGTTGTTTTCTTGCGCACATTGCATTGCATGACCGTTGTGGTCGCATCCTCTTAAGTGGGAGTAAGAAACTATGCCTTCGTGAGGTTCTCACTTCCGCATGGGCTAGTGGATTACTTCCGGGATACATCCGTACTTATGTGCTTCGTGAGATTTTCATCTCCGCATGGCCATAGGGAAATGTATTCCCGAATCAACTCGGTCCGTATGAGCCTATAATGGGTGAGGATTGAGGAATCTGCTGGTTCAGTGCCCCCTTCTTTAGAACCAAACCACATATAGAGAGACCTAGGAGCCTACCTAGATAGAGCCACACCAAACCCTAGTGGTTACCCTGACGCTTATTATGTGTTGTTTATTTCTCTTGTACTAACGTGTTTTCTTCTGTTTTGATTACATTGCATTGCATCATCATAGAAAGGAGGTGTTGATTAATAGTCGATTTCTAAATAGAGGAGTTTGTCATAAGGAAATGAATTTCTTGATAAAGTGGATTATAATGCGGTCGTCTGAATATAGTCCAAGTAAACAACGAGAAGGCTGATAGTCCGCAGAAGAATACAAGACTTTGCCCTAGGATTCAAGCCAGCAAGGATTATTCAAAATTCGTCACGTCTCGACTTTCTTAAAGAAGCTTATGAACATCGCAGAGGATAAGAAGAGGTACGGCCTGAACCAAGCAACTAGGAGCTAGAAGAGGCATCTATGGAGAAAGCTCACGGGACATGACCATAACATCCAGATACGAAGAAAATGATTGGTTTTCACTTGGACTATGAGGACAAGATCGTATATGCAATCCGTTTTATGTAAAGAGCTTTATTTTCTAGAAAAGTTCTTCTAATGGAATTGAATTCATAATCAACGGTTCTCTTTCTTTTTACATTCATTACATGCACTTGCATTGCATTGCATCGCATCATCCTAGAAAGGAGGTGTTGATTCATATTCGATTGCTAAATAGAAGAGTTTGTCATAAGAAAATGTGTTACTTGATAAAGTGGATTATAATACAGTCATAGTCCAGGTAAACAACGAGAGAGGACTGATAGCCCGCAGAAGAATACAAGACTTTGCCCGAGGGTTCAAGTCGACAAGGATTATTCGAGAGTCATCGTGTCTCAATCTCCTTATGAACATCGCGGAGGATAAGTGAGTGAAGAGGTATGGCCTGGACCAAGCAACAAGGAGCTAGAAGAGGCATCTATTGAGAAAGTTCACGGGACACGACCATAACATCCGTATACGAAGAAGGTAGAAAAATACAAAACTTTGCCCGAGGATTCAAGCCGACAAGGATTATTCGAGAGCCATCATGTCTCCATTTTCTAAAAGAAGCCTATGAACATCATGGAGGATAAGCGAGTGAGGATGTACGGCCTAGTCCAAGCAACAAGAAGCTAGAAAAGGCATCTATTGGGAAAGTTCACGAGACACGACCATAGCATCCGGATACGAAGGAGAGGATTGGTGTTTTCACCTGGACTATGAGGACAAATCCGTACATGCAATCCGTTTTATGTAAAGAAACGTATTTTCTAGAAAAGTTCTTCTAATGGAATTGAATTCATAATCAACGCCTCTCTTTCTTTTTGCATTCATTCCACGCATTTGCATTGCATTTCATGCATTTGCATTACATCATATTACATGCATTAAAATTTGTAGAAAGGCCCTAATTAGGTGAAATTATTTCAGAAGATATGGAACAAAGGTTGGAGAGATTAGAGCAAAGGCAAATACTGATGCGAGAGCAATTGACCGAAATCCAACAGGATATGCGAGATCAAATGAATGTGATGAGCCAATTAACCCAGATTACTAGTTGGAAGGCTTAAAAGGGGGTGACCCAATGGTCGATAGTGTAGATGATGATGAAGACATCGTTTATTCCCAATAAATATCCCGACTCAACCAGACGCGCGCATTCGCATGGGTACCGTCGCGATTGGACCCCAATGTCGATCGATACTTCGCCCGTTAAACTTCCCAATAGGTTCAGTTTTAATCTGGGGATGATCGAGTCAATCTTGTGGTATATGGCTTAGCCAAAACAAAGAAAAAGGAGAACGGACCTTAAAAGCCCTCAAGAAGAAAGAAAATGAAGTGAATAATACGAACATGAGGTACTCAAATTCGATTCTCGTTAACTGACCAAAAACAATGACTCTGGGTATCGTGGTTCATCAAGAAAAGAATCGGACACAAGGCAAAACACGAGAGAAACTCCAATTTGCGCCGATCCCAATGACGTACAAGAGTTGTATCAAAGTTTATTTGATGCACACGTTGTGTCCCCACTACCCGAAACCAATGCAATCTCCATACCCAAAATGGTATGACCCAAATGCCCAGTGTGAGTACCACGCAAGGGTCACAGGGGCATTCGATAGAAAATTGCCTTGCTTTCAAGAAATTGGTGGAAAACTCATCAACATGGGTATTGTGAAGATAGATGGCGCACCAAATGCGGGAATATGAACTTGGGAGCATTTTGGGCAATGAGATCATGGAAGAAATTCTGTAGTATTTAGAAGCTTACTTAGAGTAATGTACAAAACGTACTTGTTGCTTTAAGCCTAGAAGCAATAAGATTTCTTTTGTGAAATAGGCTTGTGTCCGAATTACTATTTCAATAAAATGCATCTTTTGAACAAATATATTTTTCTTTTCATACTATACATTCTATTTATTCTTCGTTCATAAATAATCATTCTTGGAATCATTTGTTCTCGGGAATTTACCTTCATACCCACAATGGGTCCCAGATATCAATGACATGAGCGACGCTGTTACTGACTCCTTTCTAGTGGGATATGTGTCTAGAGGATCTAAGGACTTTTTGAAGAACAGAGAGATTGCAACTTATTAAGAATGGTAGATCCTACCTTACGAAATGTCAATGAGACACTACGGTGAAGATGGAAGCTTAGCTCACCGCAGAATGAGACAAGGCATCATTGAGTTATCTCCGAGAATTTAAAGATGTTTTCGCATGATCACATCAAGACACGCCTAGGCTACTGAAACGTGGGTATGCTGTTAAGATTGGTGTTTAAAGAACCCATGTTAATGGTTCTACAACAACCGAGAGGTTCGAAATCTTTGGTTTACCAAAAAGGGAAATTGAATACAGGACTTATGCGCCTCCTTTATTTCTTCACAGATTCCCTATATGTGGGGCATGGACGTTATCAAGCCGCCTCCTCAAAAGATTTTAGCCAACATCGATTCATATTCATGGTCGTTGGTTACCTCACTGAGAAGGTGAAGGTCGCTTCATATGCCAAAATTACAAAGTCAGCAGTCATCAAATTCAAATCCAAAAAGAGAGAGAGAGAGAGAGTGGTAATAAAGAATGCCAGAAAGAAACGTGTTTAACATAATTGCACAAATTTACAATCTGTTCAAAGATCAGACACCATTCAGTGCAGCAAAGACAGTAAAAAAATGACTGAGATTTGTAAAGGTTGGCATAGAGAAGTTACCATTCACCCTCTAGGTTTCTTGAACGTTAGCCAGGACTTTCACCGGGGCATCTTTCCCATTGGTTTATGAAAGGGAAACAATTGTTGTAATATAAGATTCATTTTCCCCAAGTTTTGATTGAATTGGATAAAGCAGAACATCTACAGTAAGCTTGATTGAAAGTATTCATGGTCAAATGTACCAAAAATGGATGATACGGGCCTATGATAAAAAGGTTCACTCAAGAGAATTTCAAGAGGAGAACCTGGCATTAAGAAGAATCCTTCTTATCCAAAAGGACTCAAGAAGAAAAGTAAATGCCTTATGCAAAGAAAAAGAATGCCTGCTTCTGGGGAAACATGGATAGTAACCAAGATGGATGGCAAGAACCTGCCCAATCCTGTGAGTTCAGATTTGTTATAAAAAAAAAGAAAAAAGAAAAAAAAGGAAAAAAAAAGAAAAATGAGTGGCCAGGGCGAAAACCCGCAAAGGGCGCCGTGAGACCAAAAGGGATTTAAGTTGAAAACCCGAGAAGGGCAGCTCAAATTTTGATCGAAAGTAGGGCGTACAGTAGTCTTGCTACACTTGAATTAACAATGAAGAAGTATGTTGCGTCTTGGGGCATCGACAAAGTACTCTGGATCCCCTAAACATATATTGAGCCTAAAATGGCCTTCAAGAAGTTTGAACAGAGAAGCTCAGGCTGCGATATCTGGGGCACCTAGTTTCCATTTTACCCATTTTTGTTATTTATGGTTATTTTATTCCTTGCAAAATACACTCTTAATAAACTTTCTTTTTTTTTTTGCACTTGCTAGCTGTGATCAACTTATTTGTTTCGAGCTATGCTCTCAATTGGTTCCTTTCTTGTCCATTGTTATGATATTTTTCAAGCATTTTGCATTGAAATAACGATTGGTGGACTAATAATACTTTCATAAAAGAAGTTTCGCATATTACTCTGGAAGCTTCTGAATAATACAAGGACCTGAAACAATACTATTGCTTAAAACTCCTCAAGTTTAAGGGATAGAAATATTGGTGGAGGGAAAGTCTGAATTGAGACTATCTCTTCGGATTTTTTCAAAAATGGTGATGGAACAAAAGGACAAGATATTACGTCAGTAATACCATCTTGACGAAAAAGGGGCAATGTTAACCCATGTGTAAATGGGGAATCATTCGCGAGAAAAAATGATGTTCTGTATCCGTGCAAATGTCATGCATACACACCGGTCATGACACCTGGGAATGGAAGGTGTAGTAGACCAAATCATTTGAATAAGTTACAAATTCTATACCCCTGAGTCGTAGTGGGATGGATTGAAGATGGCACAGATCCTACACCCCCTGAAGTTGAAGAGAGGGGATCTGAAGATGGTATAAGCCTTGAAGTTCTATAGGTGCCGTGGAATGGATCATGAAGTTACATTGGGGCAAGTTATTTGAGCAAAATATGATTGTTTCTTTGAGTTTTTGGCAAAGGTACCAGCAGAGCGAGATAGCAGCGTATACGTCGGCAATAAGACTCGATGGACGGACGACGAGCAGTGACAACCCTAAGCATTAAAAAGGGATAATTTCATTTTACATTCATACATCATCATTAGGGGCGTTTCGATCATCGCATCCTGATCCTTATAAATATATTTTTTAACAAAGAATCATTATCATGACAATCTGCATTCATGCAAATATCCTCTATAATATCATTTAGTTAGGAGCATTCGATTTATTACGATCATTGCATCTTAATCATTGAAAAAAATCATCATTCTCATGACATTCTGCATTCACGTAAATGTCATCCATAGCACATGTAGTTAGGAACGTTTGAGTCATTCCGATCATAGCATCTGCATCATTTACATAAGCATAAGCACATAAAACTGAGTTTACAGGATATGTCCCCAGAGGACGGTGTAGCAACATTGTTAAAGACCATCCCATTGCCACTGACCAGTAGTGGAATAGGTTGAAAATTGTCCTATTTCCACTGACCAGTAGTGGAATAGGTTGAAGATTGTCCTATTGCCACTGACCAGTAGTGGAATAGGTTGAAGATTGTCCTATTGCCACTGACCAGTAGTGGAATAGGTTGAAGATTATTCTATTGCCACTGACCAGTAGTGGAATAGGTTGAAGACCGTCCTATTGCCACTAAGTAGTAGTGGAATAGGTTGAAGATTGTCCTATTGCCACTGACCAGTAGTGGAATAGGTTGAAGATTGTCCTATTGCCACTGACCAGTAGTGGAATAGGTTGAAGATTGTCCTATTGCCACTGACCAAGAATGGAATAGGTTGAAGATTGTCCTATTGCCACCGACCAATGAGTGGAATAGTTTGAAGACCGTCCTATTGCCACCGACCGATGAGTGGAATAGGTTGAAGATTGTCCTATTGCCACCGACCAAGAGTGGAATAGGTTGAAGATTGTCCTATTGCCACCGACCAAAGTAGTGGAATAGGTTGAAGATTGTCCTATTGCCACCGACCAAAGTGGTGGAATAGGTTGAAGATTGTCCTATTGCCACCGACCAAGAGTGGAATAGGTTGAAGATTGTCTTATTGCCACCGACCCGGAGTGGAATAGGTTGAAGATTGTCCTATTGCCACCGACCAAGTGAGTGGAATAGTTTGAAGACCATCCTATTGCCACTAACCAATGAGTGGAATAGGTTGAAGATTGTCCTAATGCCACTAACCAAAGAGTGGAATAGGTTGAAGATTGTCCTATTGCCACCGACCGATGAGTGGAATAGTTTGAAGACCATCCTATTGCCACCGACCAAGTGAGTGGAATAGGTTGAAGATTGTCCTATTGCCACTAACCAGTAGTGGAATAGGTTGAAGATTGTTCTATTGCCACTGACCAGTAGTGGAATAGGTTGAAGACCATCCTATGGCCACTGACCAGTAGTGGAATAGTTTGAAGATTGTCCTATTGCCACTGACCAGTAGTGGAATAGTTTGAAGATTGTCCTATTGCCACTGACCAGTAGTGGAATAGGTTGAAGATTGTCCTATTGCCACTGACCAGTAGTGGAATAGGTTGAAGATTGTAGACCTTGTCGCCCTAAACAGTAGTGGGGCAAGATCGAAGGCAAATCTGGCATTCCTGAGCTTTGCAGGAAGCAGAATGAAGATAGCCAATCTAGCATTCTTGAGCTTTGCAGGAAGCAGATTGAAGACAGCAAATCTGGCATTCCTGAGCTTTGCAGGAAGCAGATTGAAGATAGCCAATCTGGCATTCCTGAGCTTTGCGAGAAGCGATTGAAGATAGCCAATCTGCATTCCCGAGCTTTGCGGAAAGCAGATTGAAGATAGCAAATCGGCATTCCCGAGTTTTGCGAAGCGATTGAAGATAGCCAATCTGGCGATCCTCGAGTTTGTAGGGAGCGATTGAAGACATCGATCCGCAATTCCACGAAATTGCGAAGCGGATCGAAGACATCGTGTCCGCAATTCCCGAGTTTGCGAAGCGATCGAAGACATCAGTGTCCGCAATTCTTGAGTTTGCGGAGAAGCGGATCGAAGACATCGGTCCCGCAATCCTTGAGTTTGCGGGGAGCGATTGGAGATAGCGATTTGACAATCCTCGAGTTTGTAGGGAGCGGATCGAAGATACGACCGCATTCCCGAAGTTGCGAGAATAGATTGAAGATAGCGGTCCGCATTCCCGAGGTTGCGGGAGCAGATCGAAGATACGACCGGCATTCCCGAGGTTGCGGGAGCGATCGAAGATAGCAAATCGCATTCCCGAAGTTGCGGGAGCGATTGAAGATACAAGTCTGGCAGTCCTGAGTTTTCAAGAGCAGATTGAAGATAACAAGTCCGCGATCCGAAGAGTTTTCGGGAGCAGATTGAAGATTGAAGTCTTCCAAGAAGATAGTAAGGAAGCAAATTGAAAAGTTCAGATCTTGTTCCTAGAGATGATAGTGGAGCAGATCAAGATTGAAGTCTTCCAAGATAGTAAGGAAGCAAATTGAAAAGTTCAGATCTTGTTCCCTAGAGATGATAGTGGAAGCGCAGCATCAAGATTGAAGTCTTCCCAAAGATAGTAAGGAAGCAAATTGAAAATTTCAGATCTTGTTCCCTAGAGATGATAGTGGAGCAGACTGAAGATTGAAGTCTTCCTGAAGATAGTAAGGAAGCGAATTGAAAAGTTTAGATCTTGTTCCCTAGAGATGATAGTGGAGCAGATTGAAGATTGAAGTCTTTCTCAAGATAGTAAGGAAGCAAATTGAAAAGTTCGGATCTTGTTCCCTAGAGATGATAGTGGAGCAGACTGAAGTTTGAAGTCTTCCTGAAGATAGTAAGGAAGCAAATTGAAAAGTTCAGATCTTGTTCCCTAGAGATGATAGTGGAGCAGATCAAGATTGAAGTCTTCTCAAGATAGAGCGATTGAAGGCAATAATTGTTCACAAAGTCAAGTGAAGTGGATCAAGCAACGAGATGCAAAGTGGATCAAAACGAGGCTAATCGAAGAAGAGGGGCACCAAAGAAGTCGGGGTTCAAAGAAGACCGGGCAAATTTGGGCCTTCTTTATGTCTTTGCTCTATTCTTGTTACACGATAATGAGCAAAGAGGGGCAGCTGTAAGACCCATGATTTGCCCGGCCCAATAACACCTACAACCCATTAAACTAACCCATAAAAATAGACCCAATTCAAAATTACCCTAGCCCAATACCCAAATGAAAAAACAAAACCCTAGCCCCCTAATCCAAGTGGCGCGCAGCCTAGCCCCTCCACTTGCCTGCCGCTTCCACCGCTCTTCGCCGAGCCACCGCATCGCCACCGCCCAAATACCTGCAAAATGTGAAAGAGAAAAGACAGAAAACAGTAGCAAAATGTATTGAAATCGGGTTATAAAAACCCCAACAAAATGTAAACTTTTTGGATGGATTTAGAATACAAAAAAAACAAGCAAAGATTCAAGCAAAAACAAAAAAGCAGTAAATATCGGAAGGAAAGAAAAACAAATTCCAAAAGTGCTAAGGTCCTTTTTATTTCCTTTTCTTCTTTTATTTTTGTTCTTCGAATCCATTATATATCCACATATATATTCTCGTCTTTTTATTAAAAACAGTATATATAAAAAAAGGGGAAGAAAAAAGGAAATTTTACCTATTCCGCCACTGTAAAAGTGTGGTGGCTGACGCGACGAGCCTGTGGCGGCGTGATCACGGAATCCTCACCGGAGACAAGGACCCGCAGAGAAAAAAAAAAGAGAAAGATTAGAGTTTTTTTAAAACAAGCAGGAGAAATGATTTTTTTTTGGAAAATTTGGGCCTTAAATAGCCTCCCAAAACGACGTCGTTTTGAGGCTGGCCTTAAACGCCCAAAATGACGTCGTTTAGCCCCTCTGACCCGAGATCCGACCCGCTCCAGGACTAGGATCCGCGTGTTTTTGACGGAAGGGCTAATTGCACTTTTAGCCCTTCCGCCTTTTTATTTATTTGCAATTAAGTTTATTTTATTTTTCAATCTCGCCCTGTAATTATTTTGGTTTTCAATTTGGCCCCCCCTTATGTTGCGCGTTTTGGAGGAGAAGGGAAAATTTCCCTTTGAGTCCCTCCATATTATTCGCGCGTTCAATAGGGTCATCTTCCTCTTTTATTTATTTCAGATTTGCCCAGAATTTCTGTTTTAAGTGCAGCTTAGTCCTTTTGATTATTTTTGCTATTTTATTGTTAAAATTTTATTAATTTGATGTTCTTCTTCTTCTTATTTATTATTATTATTATTATCATTTAACGTTATTATTATTATTATCATTACTTTATCACTGCTATTTTTATTATTTTTATTCCTTTTTACTATTTCACCTATTATTATTATCACTATTATTTGTTTTTTTTAATTTCTTAAGCTATTATATTATACATTTATTATAATTTTTATTATTTTTATTTTTATTTTTGTTAATATTATTATTTTCTTTAATGCTATATTATTATTATTATGTTTATTACTATTATTTATTATTATTGCTTTCAATATTATTATATCTCATTGCTATATTTACCATTTTTATTTTAATATTATTATTACATTATTTTTACTTTATCATTATATCTATTTTACCTATTATTATTTATTTTATTCCTAATATCATTGCTACATTGTATTCATTTTTTTTGTATACGCTATTATTATATTTATTGTTTATTATATTTCCTATCATCATTATTTTATTATTATTTTTACTATTACTAATATACTACTATTATCATCTATATTATTATGTTTATTTATTATTACTATTAACTTATTAGTATCACTTGTATTAGTATATTATTCGAATTTCATATCGTTATTTTATTATTATTATTCTTTTCACACGTAACATCGTATTTTCATATTATCATTTGTCAAACTAATCTTTCTCGATACATCGTGTTTTTAAAATAACCGATATTTCGTATTAAAGATTCGAGAAATCGAGCCCTAACTTACTGGTTCCGGTTTTCTCATTCAATCTGAATAACGGAATATCCTTTTTAAAAATCGCAATACAAGTTTTGAATAGAATACTTGTTCTCGAAAATCGAGGTGTTGTGCCCTAACTTACTGGCTATGACATCTAGATACCCTGAAATAAGTTTGTTTTAAAATAAAGGCAATGTCCCGTATTTGAAATTTCGAGAAATCGAGCCCTAACTTACTGAGTTCCGGTTTCTCATCTGAAAAATAACGGAATATCCTCTTCAAACTTAAATCCGAATTTTAAAGGCAAGAGACAAGTTCAGTTTCGGGAGTCCAAAATGTCGTGCCTTAACTTACTGAGTATGACATTTTATCTCTTCGAAATAAGAGGGTCTTATCATCCATTTTCGATTTGTTCAAGTTTTTTTAAAAAATAAAAGAGGATCATATTTTCAAATCTTTTCAAATTTTCGACATTAAGACATTAGATAATCAATTAGGTACGAATTTTGGGCGTATTGAGGGTGCTAACCCTTCCTCGTGCGTAACCGACTCCCGAACCCGTTTTTTTTTTAATTTCGTAGACCGAAATCGTTGTTTTGACAAATCAAATTGTTTATTAAAAACAACCGTTTTACGAGGTGACCCGATCACACCCCAACAAAAAGGATCGGTGGCGACTCCAATTTTTTATTTTTCGTTTTCAAAACCAAAGTCGATCCCCATTGTTTCCAAAAAAAATGGTTACGACAATGAGTATTTCGAATATAGAGAAAAATGAATAAAATACAAAATATATTTAATGATATGTTTATCATGCGGTTGAGTGAAAACTAATGCTATTTTATAATTGAATTATCGACCGTAACTAAAAACAATTCTAGGCCCTCTTGAGATAAAAGAAAGGCGAAAATCGTAGATAAGTAATTGATACCAACTAATACAATTTGCGGACTTAGTGAATAAAATGTGGGTATTTTTCCACCAAATAACATCACTACAAATAGACCGTGTCTTGTCATTTTTATGAGCAGCGTTGCTTTGTGGACATTGTGATCGCAGGACCCATGTTTGGCTACTTGTTTACTGTCTTCCAAATCAGAGATGATTTGGAGAGCATCTCCCTCAACAAAATAGAATGATATCCCAACACGTGCTTATTCACTCACCCCCACTCCTCCCTTTTCTTCTATAAATCATGTTCTTCTTGATTATTCGTTCCACACGTTGTTATTAAATCAATGGCTGAGCAGTACATTGTTGGAGTTGGAGGTGTTATAGCCTCTCTTTTGGGGTTCCTTTTCTTGTACTGCAATTCCCTCATAAGATTTAGGGGACTGAGGAAGCTAAAAAGAGCAGCTTCAATGGAGTTTCAAAAGGGGAACAGTGTAAACAAAACTGGAAATAGTGAGGGTGTTGGCACTACGGATATTATCATAGTCGGCGCCGGTGTTGCCGGTGCTGCTCTTGCTTATTCTCTTGGAAAGGTCCCATTTTTTTCTCCTTGTTCTTTATTTTGTTCTACCATAGTTTTAATCATCTTATTTTCCTCTTCCAGCATATAACAATTACTACTCTTTTTTTTTTTTTTGGTAAAAATATTAAGGTGGCCTCTTATCAGGACTCTAATTATATATATTCCCATTTACTCAAAAATTTAATAAATTAATCTCTTTATGTTACATCAAGTAGTAAACGGATTATTTCTATTAAAAATTTAATCTATTTTTACTGTTAAAATTAGTGTGGCTGATGGAATTGTCCCAAGTCATTTTTGTCCCAGAATTCACCATTTGACCATTGAGTTTCATTCTACAAATCCAAACTAGGTTACTAAGTTGCAATTTCTCATAAGCTAAGCCAAACTTCTACTGTACTTGTAGTTTGTTTGCCATTTTTTTCCCCCTTCAAAAGTCATTAATACTTTGATGGTAACTTGATCTCCTTGGGTACAGAAGTGTTTTAGTTGAGGGAAAAAGGACAATCAAAACCTGTAGTTTTTCTGCTAATGTAAGATATGGGGGGAGGGGAGAGGGAGAGAGAGGGAGCCAAGAGGGGTGGGGCCGAGGGAGAGGGAGGGGGAGGAGGAGGGGAGAGCGGTAATGGGGGGAGGGAGCCAAGAGGGGTGGCCGGGTGGGGCTGGGGGTGGGGGAGGAAAATATTTTTATTTTTTTAGTGTTAATATAATTTTTAAAATTAATATTAACATAAATAAAATTATAAAATTAGAATATTGATGTGGCACGATATAATTGGTCATTGAATTTTTTTATCTATGTTAAGATTTGAAATTATTTGGGTAATGGAGCAATAGTTTAAGTTTCAGTTCTAACTAAAAAAAAAAAGTTTAGACACCAAGTTGAAAAAAAGAGGTATAATTTAGAGTGCAATTTGTCAATTAAGTTTTTTTTAAATATAATTTAAGCACATTCGGTGACTTGATAATGCCATTTTGTATTTTTTTTGTTGTTGAAAATTTACTATTACAAATAGAGTACATACACAAGTACAATATATGCCCAAGCAATTATAGTGTGGAATTAAACTTGTACAAAGACGAAAAAAACAACAGGAAAGAATCCAAACAAAAAACATACATATCATATGCACATGATGGAATAAGAAACCCACATATTGCAATTGCATATGATAGAACTTGAATCTGGGTGCTTAAAAACCCAGAGCCTCTCACTTAAGCAACAATACCAAAACCTCATCACCTTCAAATTTGAATTTAACATGATATCATACATAACAATTCTTCACAATTTTTATGTTACAGGACGGACGTCGAGTGCGAATGATAGAGAGGGACTTAAATACGCCTAATAGAATTGCCGGTGAAGTTCTATTACTAGGGGGCTACATAAAGTTAATTGAATTAGGCCTTGAGGGTAAACAAGAAAATTGTGGATTTAAATAGTAGATGCAATATAATGTTACAATGTTAGTTATTTATACAAAACTTTTTTTTACTTTGAATGTTGGTACTATAGATTGTGTAGATGAGATTGATGCTCAACAATTTTTGGGTTATAGTCTATATAAGGATGGAAAGGAGACTCTTGTATCGTTTCCATTGGAAAAGTTTTGGTCTCATATTTCAGGGAGAAGCTCCCATAATGGTCGCTTTTGCTCAAAGGCTGCGAAAAAAGTCGCATCTCTTCACAAGTATTTTCTCCCCTTCCTCTTAATCATTTTTCAAATTCAACATAAGATGTTTAACATTTGTCTTAATAAATTAAATGATTGCAGTTTGTTTTGATCATTAGACTTGGTAATTGAGCTAGTTGAATAGATTTTGGGTTATGTCAATCTAGATTGAGCCATTTAAGTTTCAAAATTCTTTGAGTAAATATGGTATTAGTGTGTTTAGATTCAAGTCACTTTAGGTTTAGATTCGAGTCATTTTGAGTTCAGGTTAGAATGGTTTGAAGCTTGAGTTTTTAGGGTCGAGTTATGATAAGTTCATGTTATTTTAGGGTTATATAATCACTTCAATTTTTGGTCTTTCAAGTTGTTTGAATCATTTCGAGTTGGAGCGAAAAAATTATGTTAGGGTGAAATAAGGTTCGAGTTAGAGAGGTTCATGTTGTTGATCCTTTATAGTAAAATCGAGTCAAGTTTAGGTTTGAATTGATTAAGTTAGGTTTTAGGTTAAGGTTAAAATTTAAAAGTTACTTCTATATGTATTATTTTGCATCAACTTGTTACAACAATTTATTAGAAATAGTACATTTGAAATTATACTTTTCTTTACAAGATCCAATTTGATGCATTGATGTTATGATAATGTAGTGTAACTCTAGAACAAGGGACAGTAACATCTCTTATTGAAGAAAATGGTATTGTCAAAGGAGTGCACTACAAAAATAAGAGTGGTCAAGTGTTGACAACTTACGCTCCTCTCACAATTGTATGCGATGGTTGTTTCTCAAATTTGAGACGCTCTTTTGCTATCCTAAGGTAAAAATGCTTAAGAATTAGTGTTAAATTAGTCTAATTATGGTTTTCGTCTCTCTAATTTTATATTTCAACATTCTACTTTAATTTGGCTTAATTTGATTCATTTATTTGTTTTTATAATGTTTTTATAATGTCCAAAATGATAATATCATTAGTTGCTTTTTTGTTAATTAGAGTGATGAAGTAAAATTGTTTTTATTTTTAGTCCATCACAGTCAAGGCCACTTAAAACTTATATCAACCATATTCAACCAATAATAAATTTATATGTTGATCACCAAATGCCAGTTAATTTTTTTTTAAAAAGTCCATGTCATCACTTTATGGCAACAATTATTAGTGTCATCAATTTGCACCTACTAATAACATTTAAAAGCAAGAGGCCATTTTTTCTTTCCAAATTAAAGAAAAGGGATTAAATTCCAATTTTAGGATAAAAGAGGGACTAAAACTTTGATTAGACTTGTTAAATTCTATGCTTTGAGAAAATGTATTAAGGTCTATATTTTTTTTTCTGCAGGTTGATATACCCTCTTATCTTGTTGGTCTTACACTGACAAACTGTAACCTTCCAAAAAAAAATTATGGAGCTATTATATTAGGACACCCTTCACCAATCCTATTGTATCCAATTAGCAGCACTGAAATTCGTTGCATGGTGAATGTTCCTAGTGAAAAGGTACCTTCAGTTTCCAATGGTGAAATGGCATGTTACTTGAAAACTCAGGTGGCTCCCAAGGTATATTTAGATCTTTCTTTTATTCATTCAGTAGGGGAATTTGGCTTAATTTATGGACTAACTGTATGGCTTATAATATATTTCAGGTTCTTCCTGAATTGTACAATTCCTTTATATCTGCAATAGAGAAGAAGGGTAACATAAGAATAATGCCGGCTAAAATCATGGCCGCTGCTCCACACCTGACTCCTGGTGCGCTTTTGATTGGAGATGCACTCAACATACGGCACGCTATAACCGGAGGGGGAATGACTGTTGCTCTGTCTGATGTTGTTATACTTAGGGATCTTCTAAGACCCTTGCATGATCTATCCGATGCATTCACCATTTCCAAGTATCTCGAATCTTTTTATACTCTGAGGAAGGTATTGTAGTTGCATGTTTTATATGCATTTTGAAAGTGAATGGCAATGATGAAAACGGTATAATTTTGCCCTTTAACTACATGCAGCCAATGTCATCTTCAATAAATATACTGGCTAATGTCCTACAGAAGGT
Source organism: Gossypium sturtianum (assembly GCA_025698515.1). Taxonomy (NCBI): domain Eukaryota; kingdom Viridiplantae; phylum Streptophyta; class Magnoliopsida; order Malvales; family Malvaceae; genus Gossypium; species Gossypium sturtianum. The sequence continues at coordinate 1,937,324 of CM046946.1, read as the reverse complement.
ATTCAGTGCCTCATCCAATCCTGCAATGGAGAATATGCAGCACACCTTTCTCGGGTATTTGAGACTTGGAGGGGTCTTTTCATATGGAATATCAGCAATGCTCTCTGGTTTATGCCCTCGTCCATTAAGCATAGCATTTCATTTCTTTTCCCTTGCAATATATGGCATCGGCCGGTTGTTACTTCCATTTCCTTCTCCCAAACGCTTGTGGGATGGGGCCGAATTCCTTTGGGTCAGTATCTTTACCAAACATTTATATATTAACATGATATAAATATGTAATATCTTAAATATGATTATGATATAGGATCATATTAATAAAAATATTTTCTTTTTTTTCAGGTGGCATCAAGTATTCTTCTCCGCTACATATACTCCGAAGGAATCAGACAAACGTTCTTCCCTCTAACTGTGCCAGCATATTATAGAACTCCCCCTAAAAATAAGGGCAAAAAAAACTTCATGCATTAATTAGCAGTATTTGTTGGAACAATTCTATGTTCATCACAAAATCTCATATATCTGTTACTTGCATTCTTAGGTAGGCTGGATAATCTTTTGTGTTCGTGCTATTTATATGTGTGATGTTTAAAATGGTAAATAAATGAGTTAGCTTTTGCATGACTGAAACACTGGCTATAATGTCTTTAGGTGCTTTGCTGGTGCAGGCCATGTTGAACTTTGTGTGAATTTGTAGCACTTCTATAACAGATTTGTTTTCAATAGATTTATATTGCCGAGTAAACAAAAATGAGTCAGCATTTTGTATTTAGTATATTGATCCATATAAACCCTTAAATTATACAAATATCTCTTTCGAGCATAAGAGCACTGACTTTAAGTTGATTAATTGAAATTTCTTTCTAATTAAAACTCATATTATCGCATTAATTTATGCTATGGATTCCCCTATTAGATCTGACTCTAATCCGTTAGATTTATGTTGTCTTATTTCTAGGATTGCATGCAACTCCACTTAATTACGCAAAATCTACTCTTAAATAGGGTCTATTCAAACTCCGATTTAAGCACATCAAACATGGATTAATAATCTAGAAATATTAAACCAAGAATTAAGCACGCATAATTGAGAACAAAAAACTAAGTATTTATTGTGTAAAATAAAAATTGAAAGACATAATCCATCACAAGGTTCATCTCGCTAGGTATTTAGGAAATTAGTTCATGCTTAAAAATAAAATCATCCCAGATACAGTATAACCAAAAGAAATAAAGAAACTTATGATAATTTCCTAAGAAATCATCTGTGAATCTTCAATCTTGATAGAAATTTGCTTCAAAATCGGTTTTAATGGTGTTTTTTTGAGTTGTTTTCTTGCATATTCTCTAACAACTCACTCATTTCTTCTTATTTTTGTCATATATACGTCTTAAAATGCCCAAAAAACCTAAAAATCGTGATTTTTCGCAGTTCAGTGTGTAATCTCGTCAAATCGACATGGCCTACCACACACCCGTGTGGGTCACAGGGCAAACTCTCAAAAGTTTATAATTCTCACACAATTTCTCTAAGGCACCAAATAAAACTGAAGCAAACTCTCAAAAGAAAAAGTAAAAAAACAAATAGAAAAGCCACAAGAAAACTAAGCACATCAAGATGAGACTCCTAAGGGATTTAAACTCTATAGAATCTTATCCATTAGGATTACAAAATATTTACCTCGTAACTTTAGTTTTACTGGAGTGCTTCATTAGGCCACCAAGGCTTCAAGTAGATGGGCTTCTCCATATGTTCCACAAATCGGACCAGTTCAGGTGGGTCAAATGAACCCCATTTAATCAATTGACCTCTATGTGATGCTTTGTATGCATTCATTATAGGCTTTGGTCTGCAGCTTGTGACGCATGAACACTAACAAACTAAATTATAAATTACCGCCCCTTTACACTAAGATTAAAACAAGTAGAGATATGAAGTACAAAAACAGGCGGTGCTTCTTCACTCACTGGTCATTGCTCCCCTTTCTTCTATAAATGTTGTTCTTCTTAAAAATTCATTCCATACAGTGTTCTTAAATCAATAGATGAACAATATATATAGTTGGAGTTGCAGGTGTTATATATACTTGCTTATTTATTTTTAATGCAATATGTTTGAATTTGAATTATATTAGCACTACTAAGTATTCAATACTCAGCATGCGATTATGTTTGTTTCCATGCGTAGGTCTCGGACGTGAGTAAACATAGATTTAAATTGATCAAGCATCCAACTCAACAGCTTAACTCGGGATACATCTTGTTACTTCTTTTGTATGTATATATAAGTTTGGGTTATACACCATGTACCTAGGGTATTTATGACTTGGTGTTGAGTTTGCATTTTGGCATGATTGGTAACTTGGCCTATATGGTTTATAAAGTTGAATTTCATCGTTTGACCAATAGGTAATTCTGTTAGTTCATATCAGTTTGAATATGCGAATTAGTTGATTGGGCATTGATGCATAAATTACTATGAATTTGTGTTTGATTACGTTTATATGTGTCAATTTGAGGCTTTTATATTGATGTAAAGTTTAGATATGTTGATGGTTTTATATGGTATGGTTTGGATGCTTAAAATTAAGTAAATAGGGTCATTTACCATTTAGTCTTGAGACAAGAAGAACATGTCTTAAGACCCTAAGAATAAATATGTAATATCTAGGATGTTGAAATGGCCTTGGTCTCGAGACTAACCTGTTACGTCTTAAGACAATTGGACGCATGTCTAGAGACAATGACGCGTCAAAGCTAAAATAAGAAAATAGGTGAGGTCAATCTCGAGACATGAAAGACCTTGTCCCAAGATATGCTAAAATCGATGCAAAATTCTCAAAAATGAAATGTGGCATGTCTCAAGACATAATGTGAAAACTTGAAAATTCAGTTTGAATTCGAGTCTTAACTCTTAAATCAACCTCATATTTTGATAAATTATGATTGTAGTAAGCCCAATTTGCCTAGGCCCAGACCAAACCAAATAAAATAAAATAATAACAGTCCAATTAAAAAAAAGGGGAGGCCCAAATGGCCCAAACCAAAAACAAAAGGCCTAGTGGCCCAAATTATTTCTACGTCCCGAAACCCTAGGGTTTTCAAGGCGTCACCTCTTATTTTCGCATGCACACCGCCCGAAGCTCCTCGTACCGAGGCTGACACACCATGGTTGCCATTTCACCAAAAGAGCAAAAGGTCTGCTTTTCCTCTACGTTGACTCCGTCACCTGCAAGAAAAGAGAAATAAAAAAAGACAAACACACCAAAAATAGTAACAAAAAGCAGTAGAGCATATAGTGAAAACAACAGTATAAATTGGCTATAAAGTCATAACAATTCCAATGTAATAGAGGGCAATAAAAAAAATACAAAAAAGATTCAAAAGATTTTCGTTCTATTCGTTATTTATTTTCGAAAAACATAAAAAAATAAATAAAAATAAAAAGCTTACTGCTCTTGTTGCGCCGTCGTCGTGAGTGAGCAGGTTCATCGCCCTCGAGGAGAAGCGGCCCATCTCCGTCGGAGGAGAGGGCGTGAGAGGGACGATCAAGGGGCCGAAACCCCTTTTCCTTTTTTTTTTTGTTTTTTTAAATGTAAAGGAAATCATTTATTTTTTTAAATATAAAAAATAAAAAAATATATAAACTTTTGAGTTTTCTGGCCACCGGAGACGTATCAAAGAGCCATGGTAACTTTATTTCATGATATGATGCACAAAGAAATTGAGGTTTATGTCGACGATATGATTGCAAAGTCCCGAACAGAAAAAAGGAGTATATACAAGTTTTGAGGAAATTGTTCTTGAGGTTAAAAAAATTTTAGCTAAAGCTCAATCCAGCAAAATATACCTTTGGGGCTAGATCGGGGAAATTGCTAGGATTTGTAGTCAGTGAAAAGAAGATCAAGATTGACTTGGATGAAGTCAAGGCTATACAGGAGCTGCCTTTGCCATGCACTCAAAAAGAAGTCTGGGGTTTCTTAGGGAGATTAAATTACATAGCCCGATTCATTTCACAACTCACCGAGAAATGCAACCTCATATTCCGTCTCTTTAAGAAACACAATCCAGGTGTATGGGATGAGGAGTGTCAGAAAACTTTTGACAAGGTTAAACATTACCTGTCCAATGCCTCAGTGCTGATGCCTATCAGCCTAAATAAGCCACTGATACTGTACTTAGCAGTATTCGAGAATTCCATAGGATGTGTGCTTGGTCAACATGATAAGTCAGAAAGAAAAGAAAGAGCAATATACTATCTCAGTAAGAAATTCACAGAATGTGAGACAAGATATTCGTCAATCGAGAAGTTGTGTTACGCCGTGATTTGGACAACCCGAAGACTGAGACAATACTCTAAAGTACATGATGGAGTCGACTGCTTTGAGTGGAAGGATGGCCCGGTGGCAAATTCTACTTTTCGAATTTGATATAGTCTATATTAGAAGGATATAAAAGGGAGTGCAATAGCAGATTTTTTGGCCAGTAGAGCTCTAGAAGATTACGAGGAGGTACCACGATATACTACGATATGTGAAGAATCGTGAAGACCCTGATTAGACGACCGAGAATGATAAAAGGACACTAAGGAAGCTAGCCAATGACTATGTGTTAAATGGAGAGATCCTGTATAAAACAAGAAAAGATCAAAGTGCTACTAAGATGTGTGGATGATTAAGGCCAATAAAATCTTGGAAGAAGTCCATAAGGGTGTTTATGAACACATGCTAATGATTTTACAATGTCCGGGCAAATCATGAGATTCGGGTATTATTGGTCCACAATGGAAGGGGATTGTATTAATTACGCCAAGAGATGTCATAAGTGCCAAATTTATGGAGACAAAATTCATGTGCCTCCTTCACCTCTTCATGGCCTTTCTCTATATGGAACATGAATATCATTGGGCCGATATTGCCAAAAGACTCCAATGGGCATCGATTCATCTTCATGGTCATCGATTACTTCACCAAGTGGGTAGAAGCCACTTTATATGCCAATGTCACAAAGTCGGCAGTTATCAAATTCTCGAAGAAAGAGATCATATATCGGTATGGAATGCTAAAAAGATCATATCGACAATGCATTGAACTTGAACAACAAAGATACAATAGCGGAGGTTTGTAGTCAATTTAAGATCAAACACCATAACTCGTCACCATATCGCCCAAAAATGAATGGTGCGGTGGAGGTAGCCAATAAGAACATTAAGAAGATCGTAGGAAAAATGACTGAGACTTATAAAGATTGGCATGAAAAGTTACCATTTGCCCTCTATGCCTATCGAACGTCTGTCAAAACCTCCACCAGGGTAACGCCTTTCTTTTTGGTTTATGGAATGGAAGCAATTTTGCCCATTGAAGTCAAGATTCCTTCCCTTTGAGTTTTGTCAGAACTCAAGTTAGATGAAGTAGAATGGATTTAGTCTCGATATGATTAGCTGAACTTTATTGAAGAAAAGAGGCTAAAAGCTATCCGTCATTAGTCAGATGTACCAAAAGTGAATAAAACGAGCTTCTGACAAAAAAGTTTGCCCTAGAAAATTCCATGAGGGGGACCTAGTATTGAAAAAGATCCTGCCCATACAAAAGGATTTCAGAGGGAAATGGATGCCAAATTGGGAAGGACCTTATGTGGTAAAGAAGGTCTTTTCTGGAGGAGTTCTAATTTTGGCCGAGATGGATGGGAAAAGCTTACTTAATCATGTGAACTCAGATTTAGTCAAGAAGTACTTCACCTAAAAAAAATGAGAGGCCAAGGAAAAAACTGGCAAAAGGGCGCTTTGAGACCAAAGGAGTTTTGAGTTGAAAACCCAGAAAAAGGGCAATTCAAATTTTGATTGAAGATGGGGCATGTAGTAGTCTTGTCTTCTCCAAACTAACAAGAAGGAGGGATGCTACATATTTGGGCATCAACAAAGTATTCTAGGTCTTCTAAACACATATCAAGTTCAAAAAGTTTTCGATGAATTTGCATGGAGAAGCTCATACTACGATATATGGGGCACCTATTTTCATCTTATTCATTTTGTTTTTTAGCAAATTTGCTATTTTGATTAATCTATTCATTTCAAGCTTTGCTCCCAATAAATTTCAACCTTGTCCACCACGATCTTTTTCAAGCATTTTTCATTGAAATAACAATTAATGGACTAGTAATATTCAAACAATTTTTTTTTTTTTTGCATATTGCTCTGATAGGCTTCTAAATAGTACAAGGACATGAAACAGGATCACTAGTTAGAACCAACCAAACCTGAAGTTTGGAGACATTTGAGAAAGAATGGTCTAAATTGTGATTATTTCTTTGGATTTTCTGTCAAAGATACCAGTTGAACAAGAATGTAGGGTAATACATCAGTGATAGAACTTTGGTGAACAAGGAGCAGTGTCAACCTAAGCATTAAAAGGGGATCATTTTCGGAAAAAAAAATGACATTCTGCATTCATGCAAACATCATTCATACACATTTAATTAGGAGCATTTGATTCATTCTGATCATAACATCTTAATCGCTTGGCATAAATATAGGCTCATGAAATGGATTCTACAGTCGTTTCCCAGAGAATCATGGTAACAGATCAAAAAACCACAAATCCTATACCCCTAAAAGTTACAAAGTGGGATGGATTGAAGCTATCGCAGAAAATCTTATCTCCCTGAAGTTGCAGTGGAGCAGATTAAAGCCACAAGTCTTATCTCCCTGAAGTTGCAGTGGAGCATACTGAAGATAGCGAATCTTATTTCCCTAAAGTTGCAACGGAACAGATTAAGGCTACAAATTACAAATCTGATCTCCCCGAAGTTGCAGTGGAGTAGATTGAAGTTACAGATCTGATCTCCCTGAAGTTGCAGTGGAGTAGATTGAAGATAACAAATCTTATCTCCTTGAAGTTGCAGTAGAGCAGATTAAAGCTATAAACCTTATCTCCCTGAAGTTGCAGTGGAGCAGGTTGAAGTTACAAGTCTTACCTCCCTGAAGTTGCAGTGGAGTAGGTTGAAGATAGCGAATCTTATTTCCCTGAAGTTGCAGTGGAATATATCAAAGCTACGAGATTGAAGGGAGAATTAATTTTCTGGATGCTATTAGTGATGATCGTGAGCTGTCTGAGTTGGAATTGGAGGAATTGAAAAACTTGAACCTTGAAATGGGGGAGGTAATTAAATTTAAAGAGTCAATTTGGAGCCTGGTTTTTCCTTATTTTGTAATAATGTCTCTTATTTAGGTGTGGTTAAAAGTTTATGGATGATCTCGATGTCAGCAGCTTGTTGGTCGGTGTAGTTAGCGAGGAATGAGTTGGTGTTCGATAGAAAGTGGCCGAAAATGTCCAGCTTGATTTTTTTTTCAAAGACTCGGGCTTTGATGTGGATAAGATCGGTGTATGAAGAATTTAAAGTGGATCTTCCTTAAAGAGAGAAAATAACAACTACGGTCTCAAACCTTTATTCTCCATCCAATTAAACACCTCGATTGAACCAACCTCAATGAATAAAGAGCATTTACCTTTCCATCCCATCTCTAAAAACATATCCAATGCAATGTTTATCGCCTCACCTCCGCAACAAAGGAGTCTTTCGCTGTAAACGAACCAGAAAATAAGGCCCTTTCCACCCCATCCAAATTTCTTAACACCCCTTCACACCCGACTTCATCCTCAAACGCCACACCACAAACATTAAATTTAACCCCACCATAACACGGAGAACACCAAAACCTGCCACTCAAACCAACTTTTTTGATATTACACCAACTTCTATATGGACAGATTAATTGGAAATATATCCTTTTTCATAGTGGACAATAGTGGGAATAAGATGGCTTTCGCGCTGGCGGTTGCTGGTCTGAAAAAGCAGGGCATGTTTAAGGCATGGTGGTGACTCAAGGTGTGTTATTGTTGTGTGCTTGTAGGTGCATTTGTAGGTTGTGTTGTGGTTTTTTGGGGTAAATTGTACAGGTTTCTTTCTATTTTATGGTCTGTTTAACAGATGGGGTTCAGTGGGGTTTTTGTGATTTGTTTGTTGTATTCTGTCTGTGATTGGTTTTTGCTCCTAGGTTGGGACTGTTTGTTCCTGCTGTTTGATTTGCTTTGCTGCAGTTTTGAAAGCTGTTGTATAGAAATGATTGGTTCTTATCCGTTAGTATAGAAATGATCACCCTTCCTCATTTCTTTTTCTTTTTTTTTTTCACTTTTTCATTCCCTCTTTCCATTCTTTCACGTTTCCACTCAACTAAGCACACCTTAAGAGTATATATGGGTGAGAGATTTGTAGGAGGGTTTCATTTAAATTAAGGTTTTCAAAAGTTTAAAAATGAATTTACCTCTTTTGGGTAAATATATTGAAGAATTCAAAATTTTGTGAGTAATTTCAAGAAGGAATTTTAATAGCTCAAATTCCTTTTTCAAATTCCACTTAAATAGGTGGTTTTTCGAAATCTCTAACAATTTTAATTGACTTAATACACATGGTTCGACTATAAAATAAAAACTTAAACCTCAAAAATTATTTTATTTAATTATAATTTATTTTTTAGAATTAATTATGGGTCTCGATCATATATGTTTTTTTTGACACAATGTCTAGAACTACCCACAGCCCGTCCCAAACTCATAAATAAAAGGATAATACGTTTCAGCAGACTCGAAACCACGCCTTTCTGCTCATGCCAATTGAATTAAGATTCAATCGATAATTTGATACAAATTTAAGTATATATATTTTATATTTATGTCATATGTTTGCTATTTTTATTGTGAAATTATTTTAATTCTGGTTAAAATTATTTCACTCTAAGATAATTTATATGTTTTAATTATATTTAATAATTATTATTTATAAATTACAAGAAATAAAAATATCTTATTAAATGAAAGTAGTTTGATTTTTTTTCCTAAAAAAGAACCATTTATCATTTTCAATTGCGTGGAGTGGGGCTACTTCTATTCTATCCATCTATAGATCTGCTTTAAGTTAAATTAAATTAAATTGTCTTTTTCGAAAAATCAAATTGAATTGTCTTTTTCAGTTTTCCTCTTCGATTTTTTCTTCTTTTAGCAATAATAGTTTGTCTTTTTTTTCTTTTAGCAGTAATAGCCAAAGTTGCAGCCATACCATTACCTTATGTCTTAACCACTAAGAATATAATATTGACCAACTGGTTAATATAACTATCAATACCTATAAGAAGATTCCACAATGAACACAATCTAATTTTCCTATCCAACAACCATTTCAAAACCACTTCTGAACTAAATTCAATAATGAGAGAAGTTTTCACATGTCATCCTATGCCAATATAAAGCAATTTTAATAGCTCATACATACAATCAAATTTTGCCACATCATCATTTCATTAAAATATAATTAAAAAGAATTAAATATTAATATTAGATACAAAAAATTATATTAATAATAAAAAATAAAAAATATCCCTCCCCACCTTCACTCCCCCTCTCCCCCCAACTATAATTTCCCTAGTTAGTTTGCAAGTTCTTAAGCTTGATGGTAATGGGTTTGAATGGAGCACTTCAGAAGGAATTCTAAGTTGTCAATCTCTTGTTTCACTTTCTCCTAAATCATCTAAATGGTTCCTTGCTAGATGGTTTTGGTGCAGAACAAATGGGATTTATATTCATCTATGTAAATAGAACATATTTCGTGACTAATTGTTTATATTTAAAAAAAAAATTGCGATAGAAAGTATTAATCACTACAATAAATATCTTGATTTTCATAAAAAATAAATTTATAAAAAAAAAAACCTTAACTATTACATGTTAAATTTAAATTAAATTAGGAAGGACCAACAATTGATTGCTCATATAAATATCTTATTTTTTAAGAGGAAATTTCTTATTATGATCTTTTCAGATTTTTTTTTTTTGATTCGGATTCCATCTTTCCTAATAAAAGTTGAAGTAAAATTATTAGCTGTTCACTTAGATTCCTTTTGATATTTTTATTGATACAAAAAGAAAGAGGCTCGTTGTCACCTGTACAAAGTGATAAGCCACTGACATGATAGCATCCATGAAAGAAGACAAATTAAATTATAACTTACAGCTCCTTTACGCCAAAATTGAAAAATTTAGAGACGTGAGGTACAAAAACTGGCGGTCCTTCTTTACTCACCATTCATTGGTCCCCTTTCTTATATAAATGCTGTTCTTCTTGATTATTCTTTCCATACATTGTTCTTAAATCAATGGCTGAGCAGTATATAGTTGGAGTTGCAGGTGTTATAGCCTTTCTTTTGGGGTTTGTTTTCTTAGTGAGATCTTGGGGGCTGAGCAAGCTGAAAAGAGCAGCTTCAATGGAATTCCCAAAGGAAAACTGTGTAAACAAAAATGGAAATGGTGAGGGTGAGGATGTTGGCACTACGGAAATTATCATAGTCGGTGCTGGTGTTGCCGGTGCTGCTCTTGCCTATTCTCTTGGAAAGGTCCCAATTTTTACGCTCCTTTATTTTAATTTTATAGTATTAAGTTCGGACTTGGGATAATAACAGTAACCAACTTTAAAAAGATTATTTTCAAGTGGTCGACCCACTTTGAGAGACTCGGGAGTCGTGGTCAAAGGTCTAAAATTTTTCAATTTCTTTTTATACACATGTAATGTAATCACCCTCCCAAATATAAAAATAGATTTTTCTAATATTTTTATATATTAAAAATAATATTAAAAAATATATATTAGAACATTTTCGATTATGAAAATTGTTAAAATAAGACTTCGCAACAAAATAGAAGATAAATTTATTGCAAATAATCTTGTTCTTTATATTAAGAGAGATGTTGCCGAAATTTTTGATTTAAACTCTATATTTAATTATTTTATTTCTTTAAAAGAACATTGTGCACAGTTTTAAATAATCATATGCTATTTCTTATTGATTGTTCTTTTTAAATATGTATTTATGTCATCTTTTTTAATTTATATATATTTGGAAATATAATGTGGAACAAAAATTTTATATAATTCTTTGTAGTGTAAATAACATAAATAATATATGTTATAAGAATTTTTTTTTATGTAGCACGTCTAATTTTAGCTTGGCTCTCTCAAGATCTATCCGATGCATTCACCATTTCCAAGTATCTCGAATCTTTTTATACTCTGAGGAAGGTATTGTAGTTGCATGTTTTATATGCATTTTGAAAGTGAATGGCAATGATGAAAACGGTATAATTTTGCCCTTTAACTACATGCAGCCAATGTCATCTTCAATAAATATACTGGCTAATGTCCTACAGAAGGTATTCAGTGCCTCATCCAATCCTGCAATGGAGAATATGCAGCACACCTTTCTCGGGTATTTGAGACTTGGAGGGGTCTTTTCATATGGAATATCAGCAATGCTCTCTGGTTTATGCCCTCGTCCATTAAGCATAGCATTTCATTTCTTTTCCTTGCAATATATGGCATCGGCCGGTTGTTACTTCCATTTCCTTCTCCCAAACGCTTGTGGGATGGGGCTGAATTCCTTTGGGTCAGTATCTTTACCAAACATTTATATATTAACATGATATAAATATGTAATATCTTAAATATGATTATGATATAGGATCATATTAATAAAAATATTTTCTCTTTTTTCAGGTGGCATCAAGTATTCTTCTCCCCTACATATACTCCGAAGGAATCAGACAAACGTTCTTCCCTCTAACTGTGCCAGCATATTATAGAACTCCCCCTAAAAATAAGGGCAAAAAAAACTTCATGCATTAATTAGCAGTATTTATTGGAACAATTCTATGTTCATAACAAAATCTCATATATCTGTTACTTGCATTCTTAGGTAGGCTGGATAATCTTTTGTGTTCGTGCTATTTATATGTGTGATGTTTAAAATGGTAAATAAATGAGTTAGCTTTTGCATGACTGAAACACTGGCTATAATGTCTTTAGGTGCTTTGCTGGTGCAGGCCATGTTGAACTTTGTGTGAATTTGTAGCACTTCTATAACAGATTTGTTTTCAATAAATTTATATTGCCGAGTAAACAAAAATGAGTCAGCATTTTGTATTTAGTATATTGATATGTATAAACCCTTAAATTATACAAATATCTCTTTTGTGCATAAGAGCACTGACTTTTAAGTTGATTAATTGAAATTTCTTTCTAATTAAAACTCATATTTTCGCATTAATTTATGCTATGGATTCCCCTATTAGATCTGACTCTAATCCGTTAGATTTATGTTGTCTTATTTTTAGGATTGCATGCAACTCCACTTAATTACGCCATATCTACTCTTAAATAGGTTCTATTCAACCTCCGATTTAAGCACATCAAACAGGGATTAATAATCTAGAAATATTAAACCAAGAATTAAGCACGCATAATTGAGAACAAAAAACTAAGTATTTATTGTGTAAAATAAAAATTGAAAGACATAATCCATCACAAGGTTCATCTCGCTAGGTATTTAGAAAATTAGTTCATGCTTGAAAATAAAATCATCCCAGATACAGTATAACCAAAAGAAATAAAAAAACTTATGATAATTTCCTAAGAAATCATCTGTGAATCTTCAATCTTGACAGAAATCTGCTTCAAAATCAGTTTTAATGGTGTTTTTTCGAGTTGTTTTCTTGCATATTCTCTAACAACTCACTCATTTCTTCTTATTTTTGTCATATTTACGTCTTAAAATGTCCAAAAAACCTAAAAATCATGATTTTTCGCAGTTCGGTGTGCAATCTCGTGAAATCGACATGGCCTACCACACACCCGTGTGGGTCACAGGGCAAACTCTCAAAAGTTTATAATTCACACAAAATTTCTCTAAGGCACCAAATAAAACTGAAGCAAACTCTCAAAAGAAAAAGTAAAAAAACAAATAGAAAAGCCACAAGAAAACTAAGCACATCAAGATGAGACTCCTAAGGGATTTAAACTCTATAGAATCTTATCCATTAGGATTACAAAATATTTACCTAGGTAACTTTAGTTTTACTGGAGTGCTTTAGGCCACCAAGGCTTCAAGTAGATGGGCTTCTCCATATGTTCCACAAATCGGACCAGTTCAGGTGGGTCAAATGAACCCCATTTAATCAATTGACCTCTATGTGATGCTTTGTAACATCCCAAATGTGGGGTTATTTGGAATTTGATAATTTTTCTTATGTATGAACTGCTGAGTCATTATTTATGGAATAATAATGGTCAATTTAAGGCTTTGTGTTGGTTCGATTTGGTAGGAAATTTGAGTTTTTAACTTTTAAAAAGAAGGGAGCCTTGGTAAGTGGTGTTATAAGAATAAGTGTGGGTAATTTAACACTAAAAAGCCCTTGGTAAAGTGGCAAAAGAAGCCCACTTAGGAGCTACATGTGACGCCACCAAGGAGCAAGGGAGAGCTTGTGTTCGAGTCACAAAATCCTCCTCTTTTTGTTTTTATTTGGACGGCACAAGGGGGAGAGTTTTTCTCCTTCAAACTCTTTTATTAGGTGTAATTATTAAGGGATAATTTAAGCATTTTAATTAGTTTTAATTTGCTTAAACCTTTTGATAATACAAGAGATTTGATAATAGCATTAAGGATATTATTTTAATTAAAAGGGATTATTAAGTGATTAATTCAAATTATTTGAATTAATTGAAATGTGTGGCCAAGAGTACTTGGAGAGGTTGCAGAAATTTTGAACTCCTTGAACAAGGAGGTGTGGACGGCAAGGCTACTAGGTGATGGCCGAATGTGGGACTCCTTGGTGAAGAGGAGTTGGCTAGAGTTGGACTCCTTGTTGCCAAGGTTGGACGGCAAGCATTAGGGGAGGGTGCCGAATTTCTTTATAAGCACCCATCCATCAATAGGTTTTCTTTTTCTCACTTTTGCTAGTTGCCAAAACCTCAACCTCTCCTTGTTCTTCTTTTTTATTTCTTTCCCTTTCTCTTAAAAGACCTTAGCCGAATTCCCTACACATCAACCTCTCCTCTATCTTCTTTCTTTCCTCTTCTCTTTTTCTTAGTTAGCCGAATCTACTCCTAGCCATAGCCGAATTTCCCCTCCATATTTTCAAAGCTTTGGCCGAATATACCTCTCTAGAGTGCCGAAATTCCCTTCTCTTTGGATGCACTTTTGTCGAACCCTAAAAGTGGTATAAGACTCTTCGAGACTCTCCTTCAATCGGTCATAAGGTGGTAAGTGATCTTGGCCAATGCCATCTTTCTTTTCTCTCTTTGTCCATCGATTTCTTCTACAGGAGGGTGCCGATTCCGCAATGGATTCTAAACGGTTAGTAACCGATTCTTGTTAGGTACTCGTGGAAGTGAAGCGATCGATTCGGGCCCGATCTCTAGTATTCGGTTGGTGGTACGTAACGATGAGATCTACTTTAATGGTCGATGATATTTGTTTTAGCCGAAGGCTACTAACTTTTTGAGTGCCGATTCATGATATCGAAGCGATTTGGGGAGTTAGGTGTTGCGGTTGGTGTCCAAAAGTGTGAAGGTGAGATTTTGGGTTCACAAGGAACCCTCCCAATAATTTGATTTGGCCGAATAGGCCCTAAGACTAATCCCTAGTTGGCCGAATATAGGTACAGTGAGATCTAGGGGCCAACGCTTTCTTCTCTGGATTTAGAACATCCAAGGGTGACAGTGTGTACATACACACTTATAATAGTTAATTAAGTGTATGTTATGTGTAAATCAGCTCTATGTAGATGTGGCAATAGTACCTTAATGGTACAAGCGAGGATCCCGTAAGTCTCTATATGTATGAGATGGATAATATGCTTTTGGGAAGCATGGATTATTTGATACATGTGATATATGTATGTTCTGTTATTAACTGCTTGACATGGGTTGATGAGAGGAGGGGCGGTGATATCGTGGTGACGAGCACCGTTGCTTTGGTAGCACATCGTGACTATATGTCACCAGAGGTTTGGTACCTCCAGAGGTTTGGTACCTCATAGCGACTTGTCCCCGTGGTTAACACCACCGTGGGTGGCCCCACTTGAGATATGGGATCGTCACGGTGATTTGGTATCACACGATGGGTTGGCCCCATCACCCGATTTGTGTCTACGGACACCAGTGCTTTGGTAGCACATTGTGACTATATGTCACCAGTGGTTTGGCACCACCGTGTTTTGGTAACACAACGTGACTACGGTCACCACGTGGTTTGGTACCACGTGGGGTAGACAAAGGTGTTTGGTTGGCTAGGTTGGGTACATGATACTTTGCTTAATTAATCGTTATATGTTGTGTATGAAATGTTGTATTAACCGGGGAAGGGTTACATATCGAGTCTTGGTGACTCACCTTCTCCTTTAACATTTTTCAGTGACTCGTAGATGGCGGTTGAGGAGGCGGTGGGACTCGAGCGGCCATGCAAAGGATTTTAATTTACGTAACTTTAAAGTTGTTTAATTTTTATTTTGGGTTGTAATAAGGCCTCCATAAACTATAGTTGCGTTTTATTTTTTTATGTTGGATATTTACTTAAAACTATGTCATTAAATTGAATTAAATCACATGTTTTCTTAAGTTAACACGAAAAAGTTTAATCGTGCCATCGGGTACACTTGAAATCGGTAAAACAATTGGACTTAATTAAAATTCCAAATTAGATCTAAAGGTAGCTTTAACAAGACAAATCAAACGAGGAGTTTTCAATGGAAAATTAAATGTTTTTCAAAATAGCGTTCACAAGGTTTTACTTAAGTAATAACTCAAATTCGGTCGTAGTGTTTGGGCCGGTTTGGGTTGTTACTGAATTGGTATCGAGCCAGTTCAAAGCTCTACTGTGGGGCCCAAGGCCCAAAAATGTTTTTGTAGGCCTTATGGTATGATTTCTGGGTTTATAAGCGGCATGGCCCGAGTCTCCCGGCACACCGATCCGCCTGTAAGTACATCTAAACCTTTTTGTGAAATATATTCTGTAGAAGGGTAGGAAGCATGGAACGTAGATAGACTTATAGGACTTGGACCCTAGGGTTAGATTACTCAAACACAACGAAGCATAAGACTTAAAGAACTAAACCCACCTATGACTTAGTCAATGAGCTAGGTGTGGTAACCCCATGCGCATGTCTAGGATTGGATCCTAAGAGCTTGGTATTTAAGCAGTCCTCGTGACTCACCTCCTCTTCGCAGTATCCTACACCGTGCGTAGCTTCTGTTCACCCTAACTCAGAAGGTTCAGTGGTGTGGTAACCTCTGTGCGCATGTCTAGAAAGGTTCAGTGAGAGCTTGGTATTTAAGCAGTCCTCGTGACTCACCTCCTCTTCACTTGAATTCTGCCTGGTGCGTAGCTTTGGTTCACCCTGACCAGGAGGGCTCGGTCATAGGCTAAACACAATGATTAAAACCCGAAAAAGGGAATCAGCCATGTTTTCGAAAAAGAAGGAAACAACAAGCCCTAATGTTTTCAAAACTTGTCCAATAACCCTCTTAAACCCTAGAACACTTAGTATACAATGTTTTTCTCGGAAAACTTGACTTGTGGAAAATTACAAAAAAAAAAAAATTACCCTTAGGAGGAAAATTACGAAAATACCCTCAGAGGAAAAAGACGAAAATACCTCAGGTTAGAAATGGGCGTAAATGTCCAGATGAGTGAATAGGTATGGAAAGTATTAAGGAATGGATGCATGAACTCCTTTGTGTGAACTAGGATAGGAAATCAAAACATTGTTTGCTCGAAAGAATCTTCGATTAAACCTCGCCCATAAAACTTCTTCGCGAGTAATAAAGTGAAACAAATGCTAACGCATAAAATTTTTTCTTAATCGATTAAAAGCGCGGTAGATAGAATGAGTTCTAGAGGACGTGGACGCCGTGGACGTGGTAGGGGTAGGATGACGGTGTCCAACCCGTCAGTCGTGACAAGGTTCGAAAAATGAGGTACCACCGCCACCACCACCTCCTACTTTTAGAGCCGAGGAGCCGGAGCGCACCGGCGGCGAATCGGTATCGCAAGTCGTGTTGCGAGTCTTGGAGATGGTGGTCGGGTGGTGGAAATGTTGGAGCTCTGGTTCTGCGTCCCCGGCGACTCCGATCTAACTGGAGCGGAGGTATTCCGAGGTGTGTCGAGTGGCACCCGGTCACGCCGAATCTCGCTGAGTCAACCGAAGGATCATGGATGACCTTGACTGATCAAGAAGAGAAGTCGAAAGGCGCGGTGTCGCTTCTAAAGGATGAAGCGTATCGGTGGTGGCTTACGGTTCGAGATGGGGCTACAAACCGATGATTTGACTTGGGAGTATTTCGAACCGCCATCGTAAAAAGTATGTGGGCATTAGCTACACCGACGCACGAGAAAAGCTTTTCAGGATTAGTTCAAGGAACTAAGTCCGTGTGTCGAATATGAGGCGAATTTCTAAGGCCGAGTAGATATGCGAGAGCATCGTGTCATCGAACATGAGCGCCGTGTCCGCTTTGAGGATGGACTCGAGATGATTTAAGGTTCTTGATTGCCCCACAAAGAGTTCGTGAGTTCTCATCTCTAGTGGAGAAGGCTAAGGTAGCCGAGGGAATCAAGGAGGCCGTGAGGCGTAATTATAGTAAGAACAATCGTAAGAGAAGTTTTGGGTCACCGGGTCAAGCGGAAGTGCTCGAGAAAAGGCTAGGCCCAGTGGGCCTAATCAGCAACGAGGCCCACGATCGCTAATCGTGAGGCCGACTCAGTGCAATCATCTGTGGAAAGACCCATTGGGGAGGATGTTGGACCGGCGATAAGGGATGTTTTGAGTGTGGGTCTTTGGAGCATCGCGTCGAGATTGTCCCCGAAAACTAGCTAAGAAGCGACGGAAGGGACGTAACTGTGCTCAAGATAGAAATGTAGGACCACGGAGGGTCGTGGTAATGGTAGAGGAAACAACGGTCCCAACCGAGGTCGTGGAACTCAAGGCGCAGGTTCAGTAAACACAGAGGCTAGGCACTGGTTTGGTTTACGCAATGAGGTGTCGCGAGGAAGGTGACGCACCGGGATGTCATAACCTGTGACGCTTTCTAATTTTTGGTTTTCCTTATGTTGCATTGATTGATGTGGGCTCGACGCACTCGTACATTGCTAGTAGTGTGGTAGGAACTATGGACCTAGACTCAAACCGCTTCTAGGGAGATGACCGTAGTTAGCCCTTTAGGTCACTCCGTAGTCGTAGATAAACTCTATAGAGGCGCACTTCCCTAGAACTCCAAGGGGTAGTATTTGTAGCGATCTAATGGAACTACCGTTTGGGGAGTTCGATTTGATCCTTGGTATGGATTGGTTGGTTAAGTACCAAGCGAGTTTGGATTGCGCGCTAAGCGCATGGTCCTAAGACGCATCAAGGTGATGAAGTGGTTATGATAGGAGATAGAAGGAATTATCTATCCAACGTAGTGACCGCCTTGAAGGTGAAAAGATGGTCAAGAAGGGTTGTGAGGCGTATTTGGTTCAAATCATGCTTTTGGAAGCTAAGGAGTTGGTAGTTGAAAAGGTCCGAACGGTTGGGGAATTTGTTGATGTATTCCCGGAAGAACTTCCGGTTTGCCTCCGGATCGAGAAGTCGAATCGGTATAGACTTGCTACCCGAACGGCTTTGTGTCTATAGCACCATACCGAATGGCACCAAAGGAATTGGTGGAGCTAAAGGCTCAAATTCAGGAGCTCTTGGATAGAGGGTTTATACGACCAAGCATATCTCCGTGGGGAGCACTGTGTTGTTTGTCGGCTAAAGAAGGACGGTTCTATGCGGATGTGCATCGACTACCGCCGCTTAAATAAGTTGACGATCAAGAACAAGTATCCGCTGCCTCGGATTGACGACTTGTTTGATCAATCAAGGGTGCCTCGGTGTTTTCAAGATAGACCTTAGGTCGAGTTATCATCAACTTAAGGTAAAGGAGGTGATGTTCACAAACAAAGATTTCGAACTCGGTATGGGCATTTTGAGTTCTTGGTAATGCCATTTGGGTTGACCAATGCGCCATGGCATTCATGGACTTGATGAACAGAGTATTCCAAAGAAAGATTTGGACCATTTGTCGTGGTGTTCATAGACGACATATTGGTTTATTCAAGGACAGAAGAGGAGCATGACAAGCATTTACTGGATAGTTCCGCAAGTATTGAGGAGAAGCGGTTGTATGCCAAATTTAGTAAGTGTGAATTTTGGCTTAGGAAGTGGCTTTCTTAGGTCATGTAGTGTCACCAAGGAATTAGGTAGACCCCGCAAGATTGAGGCGATATTGGAGTGGAAACCACCTAGGACGGTGGCCAAATACGAAGTTTTCTGGTTTAGCGAGATACTATCGGAGATTCGTGGAAGGATTCTCTCCAATAGCAGCGCCGTTGACTAAGTTGCTAAGGAAGGGTGTCCCGTTTGTATGGACGGAAAAGCAGCAAGAAAGCTTTGATAAGCTAAGGAAGATTTTGACTAAGCTCCGGTTTGGTGCAACTCAAGCGTGAAAGTTATTCACGATCCTATTGTGATGTATCTCACACCGGTTTGGGGTGTGTGTTGATGCAAGATGGGAAGGTAGTAGCCTATGCATCCCGTCGCTTAAGATCGCATGAGGTTAACTACCCAACTCACGACTTAGAGTTAGCAAACGGTCGTCTTCGCTCTCAAGATATGGAGACATTACCCGTATGGAGAGAAGTCGATGGTCTACACGGATCACAAAAGCTTGAGGTATCTTCCGACTCGTAAGGATCTGAATCGAGACAGCGTCGATGGATTGAACTACTAAAGGACTATGATTGTTCAATCGAGTACCATCCGGTAAGGCTAATGTGGTAGCCGACGCATTAAGCGGGAAGGTGGTGACGGACTTAAGAGCAATGTTCGCCGGTTAAGTCTCAGTATGATGATGGGAGTCTTTTGGCGTAACTTCAAGTAAAGCCGACTTGGATTGAGGAGATTAAAGAAAAGCAGTTAGTGGATGAAGGCTTGAGCTCTAAGAGGGTACAATTTCAAGACGGTGGATTGGAAGGATACCGCTTGTCTAGTGATGGAGTGCTTTGTTTTCAAGGACGAGTATGTATGCCAAAAGATACTGATTTAAGGCGTAAAATTCTCCAAGATGCACATAGCGGCCCATACGCTATGCACCACTGGAGGAAGCAAAATGTATGGAGACTTGCGGAAACAGCTTTGGTGGCCGGGGTTGAAGCGTGAGATAACGGAGTTCGTAGGAAAGTGTCCGACGTGTCGGCGAGTTAAGGCTGAACATCGGTCACCATCGGGACTACTTCAACCGATAAAGATCCTCAATGGAAATGGGAGAGGATCACCATGGATTTTGTTAGTGGGCTACCCTCACGCCCACTAAGAAGGATGCGCTTTGGGTAATTGTGGATCGCCAACTAAGTCGACCACTTCATGCCGGTGAGAATGGATTACTCACCTGAAGCTAGCAAGGTTATATGTGGTCGAGATAGTCGATTGCATGGTGTGCCAATGTCGATTATCTCGGATAGGGATCCGAGGTTCACGTCGAGGTTTTGGAAGCGTTGCATCAAGCTTTGGGTACACGGTTAGATTTCAAGACGGCTTTCCATCCACAAATCGACGACACGATCGGAGAGGGTGATACTGATTTTAGAAGACATGTTAAGAGGTCATGTCTTGGATTTTAGTGGTAGTTGGGAGGAGTACCTACCACTAGCGGAATTCGCTTATAACAATAGTTATCAAGCGAGTATTCAAATGGCTCCATACGAGGCCCTATATGGACCAGAGTGTCGTACTCCTACGTGTTGGGCGAGTTGGGAGAAAGACAAGTTCGGGTCCAGAATCGTAACCGAGACTAAGACAAAGTCAAGGTGATTCGGTCTCGCCTCAAGGAAGCATCGGATAGGCGTAAGTCTTATGCCGATCTCAAACGCAAGGAAATGGAGTATCT
The DNA here is from genome assembly GCA_025698515.1 of Gossypium sturtianum. NCBI lineage: Eukaryota > Viridiplantae > Streptophyta > Magnoliopsida > Malvales > Malvaceae > Gossypium > Gossypium sturtianum. Next base: position 1,916,483 of record CM046946.1, on the reverse strand, counting down.
TTGTGGGAGACAAGGTCTTTCCGAAAGTGTCGCCTTGGAAAAAGGTGTTGAGATTTGGACGGAAAGGGAAGTTAAGCCCAAGGTTTATTGGGCCATATCTCGCTGTGAAGCGAGTAGGACCAAAGGCTTATCGCTTAGAGTTGCCGCGTAACTAAAGTCGAGATACACGACGCCTTTCACGTATCAATGCTAAGACGGTATCGGTCGATCCCTTCGCACGTTGTGCGATGCGGAAATCGAGGTGAACTCGGATTTATCTTTTGAGGAAGAACCGGTTCAGATTATAGATCGAGATGTGAAAGTTCTACGGAAGGAAGGCGGTGCCTTTAGTAAAAGTGTTATGGCGGAACCACGGAGTGGAAGAAGCTACGTGGGAGCCCGAGGAGGTGATGCGCAAAGAATACCCCCATCTCTTTTGATCAAGGAATTTCGAGGGACGAAATTTATTTTAAGGGGGTAGAATCTGTAACATCCCAAATGTGGGGTTATTTGGAATTTGATAATTTTTCTTATGTATGAATCACTGAGTCATTATTTATGGAATAATAATGGTCAATTTAAGGCTTTGTGTTGGTTCGATTTGGTAGGAAATTTGAGTTTTTAACTTTTAAAAAGAAGGAGCCTTGGTAAGTGGTGTTATAAGAATAAGTGTGGGTAATTTAACACTAAAAGCCCTTGGTAAAGTGGCAAAAGAAGCCCACTTAGGAGCTACATGTGACGCCACCAAGGAGCAAGGGAGAGCTTGTGTTCGAGTCACAAAATCCTCCTCTTTTTGTTTTTATTTGGACGGCACAAGGGGAGAGTTTTCTCCCTTCAAACTCTTTTATTAGGTGTAATTATTAAGGGATAATTTAAGCATTTTAATTAGTTTTAATTTGCTTAAACCTTTTGATAATACAAGAGATTTGATAATAGCATTAAGGATATTATTTTAATTAAAAGGGATTATTAAGTGATTAATTCAAATTATTTGAATTAATTGAAATGTGTGGCCAAGAGTACTTGGAGAGGTTGTTAGAAATTTTGAACTCCTTGAACAAGGAGGTGTGGGCTGCAAGGCTACTAGGTGATGGCCGAATGTGGGACTCCTTGGTGAAGAGGAGTTGGCTAGAGTTGGACTCCTTGTTGCCAAGGTTGGACGGCAAGCATTAGGGGAGGGTGCCGAATTTCTTTATAAGCACCCATCCATCAATAGGTTTTCTTTTTTCTCACTTTTGCTAGTTGCCGAAACCCTCAACCTCTCCTTGTTCTTCTTTTATTTCTTTCCCTTCTCTTAAAAGACCTTAGCCGAATTCCCTACACATCAACCTCTCCTCTATCTTCTTTCTTTCCTCTTCTCTTTTTCTTAGTTAGCCGAATCTACTCCTAGCCATAGCCAATTTCCCCTCTCCATATTTTCAAAGCTTTGGCCGAATATACCTCTCTAGAGTGCCGAAATTCCCTTCTCTTTGGATGCACTTTTGCCGAACCCTAAAAGTGGTATAAGACTCTTCGAGACTCTCCTTCAATCGGTCATAAGGTGGTAAGTGATCTTGGCCGAATGCCATCTTTCTTTTCTCTCTTTGTCTGTCGATTTCTTCTACAAGGAGGGGTGCCGATTCCGGCAATGGATTCTAAACGGTTAGTAACCGATTCTTGTTAGGTACTCAGGGAAGTGAAGCAGTCGATTCGGGCCTGATCTCTAGTATTCGGTTGGTGGTACGTAACGATGAGATCTACTTTAATGGTCGGTGATATTTGTTTTAGCCAAGGCTACTAACTTTTTTGAAGTGCTTAGATTCATGATATCGAAGCGATTTGGGAGTTAGGTGTTGCGGTTGGTGTCCAAAAGTGTGAAGGTGAGATTTTGGGTTCACAAGGAACCCTCCCAATAATTTGATTTGGCCGAATAGGCCCTAAGACTAATCCCTAGTTGGTCGAATATAGGTGCAGTGAGATCTAGGGGGCCAACGTTTTTCTCGATTTAGAACATCCAAGGGTGACAGGTGTGTACATACACACTTATAATAGTTAATTAAGTGTATGTTATGTGTAAATCTGCTCTATGTAGATGTGGCAATAGTACCTTAATGGTACAAGCGAGGATCCCGGTAAGTCTCTATATGTATGAGATGGATAATATGCTTTTGGGAAGCATGGATTATTTGATACATGTGATATATGTATGTTCTGTTATTAACTGCTTGACATGGGTTGATGAGAGGAGGGGCAGTGATATCGTCTTCGACGAGCACCAGTGCTTTGGTAGCACACTGTGACTATATGTCACCAGAGGTTTGGTACCTCCAGAGGTTTGGTACCTCATAGCGACTTGTCCCTGTGGTTAACACCACCGTGGGTTGGCCCCACTTGAGATATGGGATCGTCTGCCAGTGATTTGGTATCACACGATGGGTTGGCCCCATCACCCGATTTGTGTCTACGGACACCAGTGCTTTGGTAGCACATTGTGACTATATGTCACCAGTGGTTTGGCACCACCAGTGTTTTTGGTAACACAACGTGACTACGGTCACTGCGTGGTTTGGTACCACGTGGGGTAGACAAAGGTGTTTGGTTGGCTAGGTTGGGTACATGATACTTTGCTTAATTAATCGTTATATGTTGTGTATGAAATGTTGTATTAACCGGGGAAGGGTTACATATCGAGTCTTGGTGACTCACCTTCTCCTTTAACATTTTTCAGTGACTCGTAGATGGCGGTTGAGGAGCAGGTGGTGGGACTCGAGGCGCCATGCAAAGGATTTTAATTTACGTAACTTTAAAGTTGTTTAATTTTTATTTTGGGTTGTAATAAGGCCTCCATAAACTATAGTTGCGTTTTATTTTTTTTATATTTGGATATTTACTTAAAACTATGTCATTAAATTGAATTAAATCACATGTTTTCTTAAGTTAACACGAAAAAGTTTAATCGTGCCATCGGGTACACTTGAAACTGGTAAAACAATTGGACTTAATTAAAATTCCAAATTAGATCTAAAGGTAGCTTTAACAAGACAACCGAAACGAGGAGTTTTCAATGGAAAATTAAATGTTTTTCGAAATAGCGTTCACAAGGTTTTACTTCGTAATAACTCAAATTCGGTCGTAGTGTTTGGGCCGGGTTTGGGTTGTTACATGCTTTGTATGCATTCATTATAGGCTTTGGTCTGCAGCTTGTGACACATGAACACAAACAAACTAAATTATAAATTACTGCCCCTTTACACTAAGATTAAAACAAGTAGAGATATGAAGTACAAAAACAGGCGGTGCTTCTTCACTCACTGGTCATTGCTCCCATTTCTTCTATAAATGTTGTTCTTCTTAAAAATTCATTCCATACAGTGTTCTTAAATCAATAGATGAACAGTATATATAGTTGGAGTTGCAGGTGTTATATATACTTGCTTATTTATTTTTAATGCAATATGTTTGAATTTGAATTATATTAGCACTACTAAGTATTCAATACTCAGCATGCGGTTATGTTTGTTTCCATGCGTAGGTCTCGGACGTGAGTAAACATAGATTTAAATTGATCAAGCATCCAACTCACACGACTTAACTCGGGATACATCTTGTTACTTCTTTTGTATGTATATATAAGTTTGGGTTATACACCATGTACTTAGGGTATTTATGACTTGGTGTTGAGTTTGCATTTTGGCATGATTGGTAACTTGGCCTATATGGTTTATAAAGTTGAATTTCATCGTTTGACCAATAGGTAATTCTGTTAGTTCATATGAGTTTGAATATGCGAATTAGTTGATTGGGCATTGATGCATAAATTATTATGAATTTGTGTTTGATTACGTTTATATGTGTCAATTTGAGGCTTTTGTATTGATGTAAAGTTTAGGTATGTTGATGGTTTTATATGGTATGGTTTGGATGCTTAAAATTAAGTAAATAGGGTCATTTACCATTTAGTCTTGAGACAAGAAGAACATGTCTTAAGACCCTAAGAATAAATATGTAATATCTGGGATGTTGAAATGGCCTTGGTCTCGAGACTAACTTGTTACGTCTTTAGACAATTGGACTCATGTCTAGAGACAATGACGCGTCAAAGCTAAAATAAGAAAATAGGTGAGGTCAATCTCGAGACATGAAAGACCTTGTCCCAAGATATGCTAAAATCGAAGCAAAATTCTCAAAAATGAAATGTGGCATGTCTTAAGACATAATGTGAAAACTTGAAAATTGAGTTTGGATTCGAGTCTTAACTCTTAAATCAACCTCATATTTTGATAAATTATGATTGTAGTAAGCCCAATTTGCCTGGGCCCAGACCAAACCAAATAAAATAAAATAATAACAGTCCAATTACAAAAAGGGGAGGCCCAAATGGCCCAAACCAAAAACAAAAGGCCTAGTGGCCCAAATTATTTTACAGAATCCAAAAACCCTAGGGTTTCTGGCGCCGGACTCCCGTTTTCGCGTGCACACCGCCTGAAGCTCCTCGTCTCGAGGCTGACACGCCATGGTTGCCATTTCACCAAAAGAGCAAAAGGTCAGCTTTTCCTCTACGTTGACTCAGTCACCTGCAAGAAAAGAGAAATAAAAAAAGACAAACACACCAACAACTGTAACAAAAAACAGTAGAGCATATAGTGAAAACAACAGTATAAATTGGCTATAAAGCCATAACAATTCCAATGTAATAGGGGGCAATAAAAAAAAATACAAAAAAGATTCAAAAGATTTCCGTTCTATTCGTTATTTATTTTTGAAAAACATAAAAAATAAATAAAAAGAAAAAAAGCTTATCGCTCTTGTGCGCGCCGCTGTGCGTGAGTGAGCGGTTCATCGCCTCGAGGAGAAGCGGCCCATCTCTGTCAGAGGAGAGGCGTGAGAGGGACAATCAAGGGGCCGGAACCCCTTTTCCTTTTTTTTGTTTGTTTTTTTTAAATGCAGAGGAAATCATTTATTTTTTTAAATATAAAAAATAAAAAAATATAAACTTTTGAGTTTTTTGGCCACCGGAGACGGCGATCGCCATCGTCGATGATCGGTGGCCACGGCGAACAGACAATGGCCTTGTGGCCGGAAAGGGGAGGGCTTTGAGAGAAAAAAGAGAGAAGGTTTTTAAAGGTTTTTTTTTTTTTTTTAAACAAAGCTGAAATGAATTTTTTTGGAAATTTTTTTGTTAAAATAAGGTACCAAAACGACACCGTTTTGAGATGGCTTGAAACGCCCCCAAACGACGTCGTTTTGGGACCAAACCCGGAATCTGACCCGACTCTTTAGTAGGATCCGCGTGTTTTTTAGCAGAAGGGTTTATTTACGCTTTCGACCCTTCCGCTTTTATGGCCCGTTTCAATTTAGTATTGTCTCTTTTTTTCTTTTTAATTTTACCCTATAATTTTATTTTTATTTCATTTTAGTCCCCTGGGGAATGACGTCGTTTTTGGGGACAGGGAATAATTTCCCAGTTGGTCCCTGCCATTTTACGCGCTTTATATTTTGGTCCTTTTTTGTCTAGTCATTTATTACAATTTAGGCTCTTAATTTTGTTTTAGTTTCAATTTAGTCCCTGTTCATTTAATATCAACCCTTTATAGATTTTATATGTATATTATTTTTATCTATTTATTTATGTTTTTGTTCATATATTTATTTTATTTTATTTTTTACTCTTTTCGTATTTAAAATTCTTGTTAGTATTTATTTCCTTATTTGCACATTTTGCTACTATTATTATTATTATTATTATTATTATTATTATTATTATTATTATTATTATTATTATTATTATTATTATTATTCCTTGATTTTTTATATTAGTATTAAAGTAGTAAATGTAATATAATTATCGTCATCATCATTATGAATTGTTTTTATTACTATATTCATATTATTGTCATTGACTAGCATGTCATTTTATTTTTCGTATGTCATCGTTCCACTTTCATACACTACCATTTTATTTTATTTCACTATAATCATGTCTTGAATCGTGCTTAGACACATTTATTCATTATTGTACTATACCCAAATAAGATAAATATACGTTGTTACACTTGTTATTATTCAAAAAATGAAATTTTTAAAAATAAAGGCAATATTCTGTATTTGGAGCTTCGAGAAGTTGTACCCTAACTTACGAGGTTTCGATTTTCTCGTTGAACCTAAATAACCGAATATCCATTTAAAATTAAAATACATGAGGTTTAAATAAAAAAAATAGGGAGCAGTTTTATTTTCGAGAATTTGAGATGTCGTGACCTAACTTATGGGACATGACCTTTTTTGTTATTTCGAAATAAGAAGGCTTCTTATATAAGTTTTGATTTAATTAAATGATTTAAATTTAAAAAAAAAAAACATGCAAAGAGGGATCATATTTGAATATTCAAATTTTTATTTTTCAACACTAAAGACATCAAGTAATCAATTAGGTACAAATTTTGGGCGTTACGAGGGTGCTAATCCTTCCTCGTACGTAATTGACTCCCGAACCCGTTCTCCTGAATTTTGTAGACCAAAATCGTTGTTTTAGTAAATCAAATCTCTTATTAAAATGATCAAATTACGAGGTGACCATATCACATCTCATAAAAAAAAGATTGGCAGCGACTCCCATTTTCGTTTTTAAATAAAAAGTCGACCTTTCAAAAAATGGTTTCGACATCTTGGCGACTCCACTAGGGAAGAAATAAGAGAGTCAAGCCGCGAGCTGATTACTTTTGGTCTTTTTGTCAAAAATTGATAATTTGGTTTAAATTTATGACCCTTTTTGTTGCATTTCATCCTTAATGTTTTGATATCCTGGGTTGTATAGCTATCTAGTACTTTTTTTTATTGGTTCGAAAGTTTCTTTTGTGTGTTTATCGCATGTTGCATTGCATAATCGCTCGATTTTACCCTTTTTAAGTGGGAGTGGGAAACTAATCCTTCGTGAGGTCTTCACCTTCGTATAGGATAGTGAATCACTTTTGGGATACATCCGTACCTATGTCTTCGTGAGATTTTCATCTTCGTATAGCCATAGGGAAATGTATTCCCCTGAACTGAACTCAGTCCGTATGAGCCTATAATGGGTGAGGATCGAGGATTATACCGGTTCAAGTACCCTTTCTTTAGAGCAGAACCGCATATAATGAGCCCTAAGAACCTATCCTAGGTAGAACCACACCAAACCCCAAGTGGTCACCTGAATAGGTACTCTATTTATTATTTCTTGCTTGCTTTAAATTCTAGCTTTATATTAAGTATACTGACTTGTTTTGTTTTGTTTCGACTGTGATTGCATTGTATTTTCATTATAGAAAAGGGTGCTGATTCACGTTCAATTGCTAAATAGAGAGCTTGTTATGGAAAACGGGTTTCTTGATAAAGTGAAAGATAACATGGTCGAGCGAATAGGGCCCAAAAAAAGGCAACAAGAGAAAGGTGATAGCCTATGAGAGGGGCAGGTCAGAGATATGGACCACGTTATGAGCGAAACTTTAGTCCAAGTACGAGAAGTGGCTGGCCACTTGCAGACCCCAGCCGTTCAAAGCTTGAAATATGAATCGGAATCGGATCAGGGCTGAGAATTAGCTTTGTTTCTTGGGAAAATTAAGGTTTTAAGTGTGAAGGCAATGCCGTATATGTATGCCGTATATAGTATATGGACCACCTTTTTGCATGCATCTTTTCTATTCATTAACATTACATTTCATTTTATGCAACAAATTTCATAAAATCCAAGAGTGCGTCAAGTTCAGAACTCTAGTACGAAGCCTAACGGATAATAAAGAGTTGGAATTCTTTGAAGATATAGAAGGGAAAGATGTTTGTGCCTTTGACGAAGGAACTAAAAAAACCTAAGGAATTTGTTCCTACATCCCCAGAAGTGTTCTGAACAACGGGACTGTGGAGGAAATCCCTGTAGTTTTTAGGACCATTTCAGAGTAATGTTCAAAACACACTTATTGCTCTAAGCCTGGGAGTAATAAGAATCCTTTTGTGAAAAAGGCATATGTGCATTATTTTTATTTCAATAAAATGCATTTTTATGTCTCATTTTGGAAAACATTCTTTTGTTCTTTCCATTTCATTCATATTCATACCACATAGATAGTTATTCTTAGATTCATTTTTTCTTTAGGTCTTCCTTCGTTCCTATCACATATTTCCAGATATTAATGATATGAGCGATGCTACTACTGACTTAGAATTCCCTTTCGAGCAAGATATGTGTTTAGAGGAACCTCATGACTTTGAAGATGAGCGAGATTGTAACCTATCTCTTGATTTGTTAAGGATGGTAGAATAATAGGAGAAACAGATTCTACCTCACTAAGAGTCAGTGGAAGTTGTGAGCTTAGAAGACGAACAAGAGAAGAAAGAGGTAAAGAATGGAGCTTACATCACCGCAGAAATAAAGCGAGACCTCGTTAAGTTACTCTAATAATTCAAAGATGTCTTCGCATGGTCATATCAAAACATGCCTGGGCTAAGTATTGATATCGGGGTACACTGGCTCCCTATAAAAGAATAGTACAAGCCAGTTCAATAGAAGCTCTGAAGGATGATGCCTAACTTCCTACTGAAAATAAAAGAAGAGGTCAATAAGTAATTCGACATTGATTTCCTACAAGTGGTTAAATACTCGAAGTGGGTAGCCAATATAGGCCTCGTCCCTAAAGAAGATGGGAAAGTACGAATGTGTGTAGACTATAGGGATTTAAACAAAGCCAGCCCAAAGGAAAATTTCCCATTGTCTCATATTGACACCTTAGTGGACAACACGGCAGGTTATTCACTGTTCTCCTTCATGGATGGTTTCTCCGAATACAACCAGATCAAGTTGCATCCTGAAGATATAGAAAAGACCACATTCGTAATCATGTGGGGAACATTTTGCTATAAAGTTATGTCATTTGGACTGAGAATTCGGGAGCGATGTATCAAAGAGCCATGGTAACTTTGTTTCATGATATGATGCACAAAGAAATTGAGGTTTATGTCGACGATATGATTGCAAAGTCCCGAACAGAAAAGGAGTATATACAAGTTTTGAGGAAATTATTCTTAAGGTTAAAATTTTTTTAGCTAAAGCTCAATCCAGCAAAATGTACCTTTGGGGCTATATCAGGGAAATTGCTAGGATTTGTAGTTAGTGAAAAGAGGATCAAGATTGACCCAGATGAAGTCAAGGCTATACAGGAGCTGCATTCGCCACGCACTCAAAAAGAAGTCTGGGGTTTCTTAGGGAGATTAAATTACATAGCCCGGTTCATTTCACAACTGACCGAGAAATGCGACCACATATTCCGTCTCTTTAAGAAACACAATCCAGGTGTATGGGATGAGGAGTGTCAGAAAACTTTTGACAAGGTTAAACATTACCTGTCCAATGCCTCAGTGATGATACCTATCAGCCCAAATAAGCCGCTGATATTGTACTTGGCAGTATTCGAGAATTCCATAGGATGTGTGCTTGGTCAACATGATAAGTCAGAAAGAAAAGAAAGAGCAATATACTATCTCAGTAAGAAATTCACTAAATGTGAGACAAGATATTCGCCAATCGAGAAGTTGTGTTACGCCGTGATTTGGACAACCCGAAGACTGAGACAATACATGTTGTACCCTTATCTCAAAACTGGACCCTCTAAAGTACATGATGGAGTCGACTGCTTTGAGTGGAAGGATGGCCCGGTGGCAAATTCTACTTTCTGAATTTGATATAGTCTATATCAGAAGGCTATAAAAGGGAGTGAAATAGTAGATTTTCTGGCCAGTAGAGCTCTAGAAGATTACGAGGAGGTACCACGATATACTACGATATGTGAAGAATCGTGAAGACCCTGATTAGGCGACCGAGAATGATAAAAGGACACTAAGGAAGCTAGCCAATGACTATGTGTTAGATGGAGAGATCCTGTATAAAACAAGAAAAGATCAGATGCTACTAAGATGTATGGACACTATTAAGGCCAATAAAATCTTGGAAGAAGTCCATAAGGGTGTTTACGGAACACATGCTAATGATTTTACAATGGCCAGGCAAATCATGAGATTCGGGTATTATTGGTCCTCAATGGAGAGGGATTGTATTAATTACGCCAAGAGATGTCATAAGGGCCAAATTTATGGAGACAAAATTCATGTGCCTCCTTCACCTCTTCATGGCCTTTCTCTATGTGGAGCATAAATATTATTGGGCCGATATTGCCAAAAGACTCTAATGGGCATCGATTCGTCTTTATGGTCATCGATTACTTCACCAAGTGGGTAGAGGCCACTTTATATGCCAATGTCATAAAGTTGGCAGTCATCAAATTCTCGAAGAAAGAGATCATATGTCGGTATAGAATGCTAAAAAAGATCATATCTGACAATGCATTGAACTTAAACAACAGTAAGATAGCGGAGGTCTGTAGTCAATTCAAGATCAAACACCATAACTCGTCACCATATCGCCCAAAAATGAATGGTGCGGTGGAGGTAGCCAATAAGAACATTAAGAAGATCGTGGGAAAAATGACTGAGAGTTATAATGATTGGCATGAGAAGTTACCATTTGCCCTCTATGCCTATCGAACGTCTGTTAAAACCTCCACCAGGGTAACGCCTTTCTCTTTGGTTTATGGAATGGAAGCGTTTTGCCCATTGAAGTCAAGATTCTGTCCCTCTGAGTTTTGTTAGAACTCAAGTTAGATGATGTAGAATTGATTCAGTCTCGATATGATCAGCTGAACTTGATTGAAGAAAAGAGGCTGAAAGCTATCCGTCATTAGTCAGATGTACGAAAAGTGAATAATACGAGCTTATGAAAAAAAAGTTCGCCCCAGAGAATTCCATGAGGGGGACCTAGTATTAAAAAAGATCCTGCCCATACAAAAGGATTTCAGAGGGAAATGGATGCCAAATTGGGAAGGACCTTATGTGGTAAAGAAGGCCTTTTCCAGATGAGTGTTGATTTTGAACGAGATGGATGGAAAAAACTTACTTAATCCTGTGAACTCAGATTTAGTCAAGAAGTACTTCACCTAAAAATAAAGGAGAGGCCAATGCAAAAACTGGCAAAAGGGCGCTTTGAGACTAAAGGGGTTTTGAGTTGAAAACCCAGAAAAGGGCAATTCAAATTGTAACATCCGGGATTTGGGGCCTCTGCATTTATCTTGTTTTTGTGTGCTGGTTTACTTTGTGTGCTGTTTGTTTATGGTTGGGGGTCCCTGGGAAGGCCCGGGGTTAAGTTGGAACCTTAGGCAAATTTTTTTTATTTTGGGCACTTTAGGGGGGAGCTGGTTGGAGGCAGGGCTTAAGGTCTATTGTTCGTGCTTTATGAAACAAGAATTCAATTGATAAAGTGGCAAGGAGGCGCCACTTAGGGTGTTAGTGGGTGACGCCTCAGGGGAGCAGGTTCGATTCACCTTGTCGGCAATGTGGTTGTTTTTTTTTTATTGTTGTCTTTGTTGTTCATGCGTAAAAGGGGTGGAAGAGACTTGGTCAAAACTTTTGAATGGTTGGCCAGGAGCAAAAAGGGGGATTTGAATCATTCAAATTATTTTGACTCATTCAAAACTTTTCAAATGGATGGTCAGGAGTGATGTTAGGAGAATATCAAGGAATTGTGATGCTAGCCGAATTTTTGCATGAAGGTTGGAAGGGGGGGAGGTTCGGTTTTGGAGCTAGGAGGGTGTGAGCCGAATTGGTATGTTGGTAGCTCAAGGTCCCTCACCTAGTTGTGGTTCAATCGATTTATGAGTACCTTGGTGTGCCGAAAATCTTGAGGGTCATAAGCTATTTCGATTCTCATGAAGTGCATTCAGTTTTGGGGGATTTGTAGGTGCTGAATGTGTGAGGTGGTGGTAGCTTGGTCCCTTGAGTCTTTGGTGTTTCTAGTGTCAACTTAAGAAGCATTTCTTGGTATAGCCGAAACCCCCTAAGGCCTATGATCAATCATCATCATCTAAAGCCGAACCCTCCTATCATCTTTTCTCATTTTTTTTACTTCTTCTCCTTGGCCGAATCTCTCTCTCACCCCATTCTTACTCTTAAGCTTCACAAACCATAAGGGAAACACCATTTCTTGGTAATCATTTCTCTTTTCCTTCTCTTCTTTACTTATTCTATTTCAAACCGAAACCATCTTTTTTCTTCCCTCATATTCATACAAAGCCGAAACCCCTAATGACTTCCATTCTCTTCTCTATTCTTGCTTAGCCGAATTCTCTTTAGTCTTTTCTTCTTGATTCTTCAATTGCTGAAATTTATTCCTCACCTTTTCATCACCATTTGCCACGGGTTTCTTCTTCAAGTCGAAGCATCCATTGATTCTTGTTCCTCTCTATTTTCTTGTATAAGCCGAATCTTCCTAGCCTTTCTTTCTTGCATTTTTCCCTCGAAATCTCTAAAAGCCGAAACTCTTAAGCCTTCATTTGAGTTCTCTTATCTTCATTTTCGGTTCTCCCATTTTATTTTCTTCCACTTTTGTTCATTGTCGAATCTTCTCCACTGTTGTGCTTGTGTCGAATGCTCTAGGGAGTTATTCGAATTTGCTGTGTTAAGGTAAGATCATTCCCTTTCGTTTTTCTTTGATTAAACCCGTATTCCCTCTTTTCTTGGTAAGGCCGAATCGCTTTGACCGATATCTTAACCTGCTTTTTCTCTCTCGTATCTAATCGTCGATCAAGGGGCTAAGTGTTGGGCATCTACTTCGGATTATTCGTTGATTTGGTCTATTAGGGGCGCCTATTCTGGGAATTAGTGCTAGTTGAATGTTTGAACCCTACCTCTCTTTTCAGGATTTCAAGGTAAGGTTTTTCTCTTCAAATATTTGATGAAGTTCACATTCGTATCCGCTATCTTAACCTTGTGTTGTTGATTAAACAACCCTTGTTTCCTTATAGTATCTCTGACCAAGATCTTTTGATGGAATCCAATACCAATCAGGCAAAGGAGGGGGTTGGACCCGTAAACCCAGCCCCTAAGTTTAAGAGACGTGCAGTGTCTGCCGTCCGAGATTGGCCATCGAGTTGTGGACTGGCTTTAGAGCGGAATAATAGGCAGATAACAGTTGTTCCTGCCAGTAATAGTGTCGACATAGATAGCATAGTGTTGCGTGTAATCAAGTGTGTAAAATTTCACACTTTAATATTAATATGTGATACTAATCGTTTGGGGCTGAAAAGCCGAAGTGACTAGATGGATAGTCGTTATGCCTATATGGGTATGGTTGAAATACCAGGTAAGTACCTTATTGTTATGTATGAGTTAATATATGTATGCCATAATGATATTGTTCATTTAAATAGCATGATACTTTCATTTGGTTTGCATATGTTATGCATGGGTTGGATATGTTGTGTAAAGGGGGAAGTGCTTAAGACTGTCACTAGTGGTTTGGTACCACAAGTGGGTTGGCCCCACATTCTTGATTCCGTGACTAAGTCTCAGTGGTTTGGAACCACCAGTGGTTTGGTACCACATACATATGACTTCGTGACTTGTCCCAGTGGTTTGGTACCACAGTGGGTTGGCCCCACATGCATGATTATTAGGGATTGTCACTAGTGGTTGGGTACCACAAGTGGGTTGGCCCCACATATGATATTTTGTGACTCTGTCACCAGTGGCTAGGTGCCACATAAGGAGTGTAGTGGATGGAGGGTCGATTGTAGAAATCCCACGATGTGATAGGTGGTGGTACGGGTGGTGTGTAGAGGATGGAAAATTTAGGTCGGGCTGGGCACATTGCATTCATATTTGAGTATGCTACTTTAAAGTGGGCTAAGGTCCAATATGTGATTGTGGGCCTGGAGCCATTTATGTTCTTTAAGAGGGGATTTACACACTCGAGTCTTGGTGACTCACCCTCCGCTTAACTTTGCAGTGATCGATCGAGGGGCGTGGACTTGGGAGCCGAGGCGGACTCGTGGATAGAGGCCATAGCTTGATAAATTCCGTAAACTCAGTTTCTTTCTTAAACTGTTTTAATTTGGGGATTTTAGTTAATTTTAGTTGATGTAATAAGGCCTCTTAAATTACTATTTGGTTTTAACATTGTGTATTTAGTTATGTCATGACGTTATCCTACGTTTTTAAACATGATTGTTAAAATGGAGTTTTCAAAATATAAGAAACATAAAACAACCGTTTTTCTCAAATGCTAACAAAGATAAAAAATTAGAGATTAATTAAACTCGGAGATTTTTCTTAAGCTATAAACCACTATTTTCCAAAACCTCACCTAAAGCAGAAGCTTCAAACTTACGGGTTTTCATCAAAATTTCAAGGTCTTTTAAAAAAAATTTCCCTGTGACATACCAGATCTGGTCGTAACGTTTAGACCGGGTTTGGGGTGTTACACAAATTTTGATTGAAGATGGGGCATGTAGTAGTCTTATCTTCTCCAAACTAACAAGAAGGAGGGATGCTACATCTTGGGGCATCAACAAAGTATTCTAGGTCTTCTAAACACATATCAAGTTCAAAAAGTTTTCGATGAATTTGCATGGAGAAGCTCATACTACGATATTTGGGGCACATGTTTTCATCTTATTCATTCTGTATTTTAGCAAATTTGCTATTTTGATTAATCTATTCATTTCAAGCTTTGCTCCCAATAAATTTCAACCTTGTCCACCACGATCTTTTTCAAGTATTTTTCATTGAAATAACGATTAATGGACTAGTAATATTCAAACAAAAGTTTTTTTTCATATTGCTCTGATAGGCTTCTAAATAGTACAAGGACATGAAACAGGATCACTAGTTAGAACTAACCAAACCTGATGTTTAGAGACATTTGAGAAAGAATGGTCTAAATTGTGACTATTTCTTTGGATTTTCTGTCAAAGATACCAGCTGAACAAGAAGGTAGGGTAATATGTCAGTGATAGAACTTTGGTGAACAAGGAGCAGTGTCAACCTAAGCATTAAAAGGGGATCATTCTCGGGAAAAAAATGACATTCTGCATTCATGCAAACATCATTCATACACATTTAATTAGGAGCATTTGATTCATTCTGATCATAACATCCTAATCGCTTTGCATAAATATAGGCTCATGAAATGGATTCTACAGGTCATGTTCCCAGAAAACTGTGTAACAGATCAGCGAAACCACAAATCCTATACCCCGAAAGTTACAGTGGGATGGATTGAAGTTATCGCAGCAAATCTTATCTCCCTGAAGTTGTAGTGGAGCATACTGAAGATAGCGAATCTTATTTCCCTAAAGTTGCAATGGAACAGATTAAGGCTACAAATTACAAATCTGATCTCCCCGAAGTTGCAGTGGAGTAGATTGAAGTTAGAGATCTGATCTCCCTGAAGTTGCAGTGGAGTAGATTGAAGATAACAAATCTTATCTCCTTGAAGTTACAGTAGAGCAGATTAAAGCTATAAACCTTATCTCCCTGAAGTTGCTGATCGTGTCCAAACTAACTATGACAACGAATAAGGCAAGCGCACCTATCGTTTGGTAGTATAGCTATGGCAAGACCGGAAATGTCGTATCCTCAAGGACCAAGAGTACTAGTAATTACTATCTTTTTATTATTTAGCCTAAGAATTAAGGGAATTGATGTTTAATCTAAAACTAACTAATTACTAAGCTAAAGATGCTAAGACACAGAGAATGAATTGGGGAAATACTTTTGGGAAAACCAATTGATTAAGACAATACCCGAGGAAGAATCCACCTAAACTTCACTTGTTATTTAACTCTGAACCAGACGATTTATTCACTTGACTTGATCCGTAGAATTTCCTAATTTATATTAATACCTCTTTCGAGGCTACTAACGTCTAACCCTAGGTTAATTAATTGAAATCTCTTTCTAATTAAAACCCCAAGAGTTGTATTAACTCGATCTATGGACTCCCATATTAGGTTTGACCCTAATCCGGCAGATTTTCGTCGTCCTATCTCTAGGAGTGCGATTAACTCCGCTTAACTATGCTAGATCTACTCTTAAACAGGGACTTTTGCTCCACTGCCTAAGCACATCAATACTTGAATTAATATCCTGAAATATCGAAACAAGGATTAAGAACACATAATTAAAAATAAATCAAATATTTATTATATAGTTCAGAAAACAATAACAAGATCCGTCTTAGGTTTCATCCCCATCAGGTATTTGAGGGGTTTAGTTCATGTTTATAAAAGAATACATCTCAGAAGAAAGTATAAAACAAAACATAAGAAAAACCCTAAAACCCCCTGAAGGAAATTGAAGGGAAGATCTTCCGTCTTGATTATGATTCCGGCTTCTTGAGATGGATCAACTGGCTGTCTTCGAGTAAATCCCACAATTCGGCCCTCTCTGGCTTCGCTCCTCCGCCTCCCTCTTTTAGGTCACACTTAGGGTGTTTATATAGGCTTTCGGAATGTCTTTCTTAGCCCCTAAGTAACCTAATCCGAATGGAATTAAAACGAGTCACGGCAGGGACACGCCCGTGTGGCACGGCCGTGTGAATCGAGCCCAGGCCGTGTTCGGGTCTGATAAAGTGGCACGATCGTGTGGTTATCTCCAGGTCGTGTGGACTTCTTACTTTGGCCCATTTTCTCCGTTTTTGGCCCGTTTCTCGTTCTTTTCATCATTCGATGCTCTCCTAAGTATAAAACATGAAATTAAAGGATTAGGAGCATCAAATTTCACAATTCAGGGGATAAATCATCCAAAAGTATGCTAAATGTGGGATTAAAATATGTACATATTACGGTTTATCAGTTGCAGTGGAGCAGGTTGAAGTTACAAGTCTTACCTCCCTGAAGTTGCAGTGGAGTAGGTTGAAGATAGCGAATCTTATTTCCCTGAAGTTGCAGTGGAATAGATCAAAGCTACGAGATTGAAGGGAGAATTAATTTTCTGGATGCTATTAGTGATGATCGTGAGCTGTCTGAGTTGGAATTGGAGGAATTGAAAAACTTGAACCTTGAAATGGGGGAGGTAATTAAATTTAAGGAGTCAATTTGGAGCCTGGTTTTTCCTTATTTTGTAATAATGTCTCTTATTTAGGTGTGGTTAAAAGTTTATGGATGATCTCGATGCCAGCAGCTTGTTGGTCGGTGTAGTTAGCGAGGAATGAGTTGGTGTTCGATAGAAAGTGGCCGAAAATGTCCAGCTTGGTTTTTTTTAAAGACTCGGGCTTCGATGTGGATAAGATCGGTGTATGAAGAATTTAAAGTGGATTTTCCTTAAAGAGAGAAAATAACAACTACGGTCTCAAACCTTTATTCTCCATAATTAAACACCTCGATTGAACCAACCTCAATGAATAAAGAGCATTTACCTTTCCATCCCATCTCTAAAAACATATCCAATGCAATGCTTATCGCCCCCACCTCCGCAGCAAGGGAGTTTTTCGCTGTAAACGAACCAGAAAATAAGGCCCTTTCCACCCCATCCAAATTTATAAACACCCTTCCACACCCGACTTCATCCTCAAATGCCACACCACAAACATTAAATTTAACCCCACCATAACACGGAGAACACCAAACCCTGCCACTCAAACCAACTTTTTTGATATTACACCAACTTCTATATGGACAGATTAATTGGAAATATATCCTTTTTCATAGTGGACAAGAGTGGGAATAAGATGGCTTTCGCGCTGGCGATTGCTGGTCTGAAAAAGCAGGGCATGTTTAAGGCATGGTGGTGACTCAAGGTGTGTTATTGTTGTGTGCTTGTAGGTGTGTTATTGTTGTGTGCTTGTAGGTGTATTTTTAGGTTGTGTTGTAGTTTTTTGGGGTGAATTGTGTAGGTTTCTTTTTGTTTTATGGTCTGTTTAACAGATGGGGTTCAGTGGGATTTTTGTGGTTTGTTTGCTATATTCTGTCTGTGATTGGTTTTTGTTCCTAGGTTGGGACTGTTTGTTCCTGCTGTTTGATTTGCTTTGCCGCAGTTTTGAAAGCTGCTGTACTTTGATTAAGCGAAAAAAAAAAATACAATCCTCTTTTATTTTCTTTCATATTATCATTCTAAGTTGGAATGATTGGTTCTTATCCGTTAGTATAGAAATGATCACCCTTCCTCTTTTCTTTTTCTTTTTCTTTTTTTTTTTCACTTTTTCATTCCCTCTTTCCATTCTTTCACTTTTCCACTCAACTAAGCACACCTTAAGAGTATATATGGGTGAGAGATTTGTAGGAGGGTTTCATTTAAATTAAGGTTTTCAAAAGTCTAAAAATGAATTTACCTCTTTTGGGTAAATATATTGAAGAATTCAAAATTTTGTGAGTAATTTCAAGAAGGAATTTTAATAGCTCAAATATCTTTTTCAAATTCCACTTAAATAGGTGGTTTTTCGAAATCTCTAACAATTTTAATTGACTTAATACACATGGTTCGACTATAAAATAAAAACTTAAACCTCAAAATTTGTTTTATTTAATTATAATATATTTTTTAAATTTTTTTATTAAAGTTATTTATAAATTTCTACAAATATAATGATTTTCATATTGAATATTATTTATACTTAATATAATTATTTTCTAATTTATAAAATTTCATTAACCTAATTTTTTTGTAAACCAATTATTTATCCAAACAAAATAACTACAAATACTAGCATTTTAAATTGATCTAAAATATTAGCGTTTTAAATACTCTAAAAAAAATTAATTATAGGTCTCGATCATATATGTTTTTTTTGACACAATGTCTAGAACTACCCACAGCCTCTCCCAAACTCATAAATAAAAGAATAATACGTTTCAACAGACTCGAAACCACGTCTTTCTACTCATGCCAATTGAATTAAGATTTAATTGACAATTCGATAAAAATTTAAGTATATATTTTCTATATTTATGTCATACGTTTGCTATTTTTATTGTGAAATTATTTTAATTGTCGTTAAAATTATTTCACTTTAAGATAATTTATATGTTTTAATTATATTTAATAATTATTATTTATAAATTACAAGAAATAAAAATATCTTTGATTTTTTTTTTCTAAAAAAGAACCATTTATCATTTTCAATTGCAAATAACATCACTACAAATAGACCAATCCATGTCTTGTCATTTTATGAGCAGCGTTGCTTTGCGGACATTGTGATCGCAGGACCCATGTTTGGCTACTTGTTTACTGTCTTCCAAATCAGAGATGATTTGGAGAGCATCTCCCTCAACAAAATAGAATGATATCCCAACAACCTGCTTATTCACTCACCCACCATTCCTCCCTTTTCTTCTATAAATCATGTTCTTCTTGATTATTCGTTCCACACGTTGTTATTAAATCAATGGCTGAGCAGTACATAGTTGGGGTTGGAGGTGTTATAGCCTCTCTTCTGGGGTTCCTTTTCTTGTACTGCAATTCCCTCATAAGATTTAGGGGACTGAGGAAGCTAAAAAGAGCAGCTTCAATGGAGTTTCAAAAGGGGAACAGTGTAAACAAAACTGGAAATAGTGAGGGTGTTGGCACTACGGATATTATCATAGTCGGCGCCGGTGTTGCCGGTGCTGCTCTTGCCTATTCTCTTGGAAAGGTCTCATAATTTCTCCTTTTTTCTTTATTTTGTTCTACCATAGTTTAATCATCTTATTTTCCTCTTCTAGCATATAACAATTACTAATTTTTTTAGTAAAAGTATTATGGAGGTTCCTAGTAAATTTTCTGTATTAAGAGTCACATTTCATTTTATTCTTTTTACCTAAAAAAATAAGTAAATTAATTCTTGTAACAAACTGGTACTTTCTGTTAAAAAATTCATCCATTTTTATTGTTAAAATTTTTATCTATTTCTACTATAAAAAATTGGCGTAGTTGATGGTATAACCAGACAGTTACACACAGTGTATTATGTATACCTTATGCTAACGTATAGGAACTAATTTTAAATAGTAGATTGCTCTTTAACAGAGAACCAGATTGCTCTTTAATCTAACGAGACTAATTTATTATTTTTAAAATTGAGAGATAAAATACAATCTAATTCTTAGTACCAAAACCTCCATGATACTTTTATCAATTTTTTTGAAAGGAATAATTACTAATTAAGTTCGCATTTTATTATTATTGGTTGAAGTGTTATATGGGAAGATAATATTTCGATAACTTAATTTAAGTTCACGTGGGTCTGAGTTGATTTTTTATAATAAATTCAAATTTTAATTTGATGGTAAAATAAAATAATCAATGTTGTTTGAAATTCCATCAGTTCAAATTTGGAATTGATTTAAAATACTGGTTTTAATAATTTATTTGATTTAAATAAAATGAACGGATCGAACTGAAAATTGATAATTTAATCGGTTCAACTACCGATCCGATTTAAAAATAATAACTATAATGGTGTAATATCAAGTAGTAGTTAAAAAAAATATAAAATCTATTTTGACAGTCCAATTTGATTTTATTTAATATAAATGCATGTAATTTAAAATATAAAATTGTAATATGTATGTCCTTTATTTATTAGTTCTTATTTTTTAAAATGTAATTTAAGCGCATTTGGTAATTTGATAATATTTACCTGTAGAATTTTTTTTTGAAAGGTTTATTATTACAAATAGAGTAAATGTAAAAGTATAATATATGCTCAAGTAATTATGGTGTAGAATTAAACTTGTAAAAAGACAAAAAGAAAACAATAAGAAAGAATCTAAATAAAAAAACATACATGGCATACACATATGATGGAATTAGAGATTTACATTTCGCAATTGCGCATGATAGAACTCAAACTCGGGTGCTTAAGAACCCAGAGTCTCTGTATTAATCAACAATGCCAAGATTTCACTGCCATTCAAATTTGGATTTCACTGTGATACCATACATAACAATTCTTAACAACTTACATTTTACAGGATGGACGTCGAGTGCGAGTGATAGAAAGGGACTTAAATGCGCCTAATAGAATGGCCGGTGAAAGTCTAACACCAGGGGGCTACTTAAAGTTAATTGAGTTACGCCTTGATGGTAAACACAAAAAATCATGGATTTAAATAGTAGATGTAATATAATGTTATAATGTTATTTCTTTATATAATTATTTATTTTCTTTGAGTGTTGGTTCTATAGATTGTGTAGATGAGATGGATGCGCAACAACTTTTAGGTTATACTCTATACAAGGATGGAAAGGAGGCTTGCGTATCTTTTCCTTTGGAAAAGTTTCAGTCTCATGTTGCAGGAAGAACATTTCATAATGGTCGTTTCATTCAAAGGTTGAGAAAAAAAGTTGCATCTCTTCACAAGTACTTTCTCTCCCTCCTCTCAATCATTATTCAATATCAAAATAAGATGCCAGAACATTTTATCTTAAAGGATTAAGTGATTTGTAGTTTGTTTTACTCATTACTTCTGTTTAGACCTGTCAATTGAGCTAGTCGAGTCGATTTTGGGTCAAGTCAATCTAGATAGAGTCATTCAAGTTCTACAATTTTTTTTGCGTAAATTCGGTTTTAGTGAGCTTAGATTCAAGTCATTTCAGGTTTGGGTTAAATTATGGTTTGGACTGTTACAAGTTTGGATTCGAGTCCTTTTGGGTTTAGGTCAATAGGGCTTGAAGCTCGAGTTTTTAAGGTCATCTCATGATAGGTTCATGTCATTTTAGGTTATAGTCACCTCGATTTTTTATATTTTCAACTTACTTGTTTGGATCATTTCGGGTTTGACTGGTCAATTTATGTTAGGGTAAATGAGGTTCGGTTTAGAGGGATTCATGTTGTTGACCATTTATAGTCAAATCAAGCCAAGTTTAGGTTTGAATTGATCAAGTTATATTTTAGGCCTAAGTTAACACTGACAAGTTTACTTCTACTTGTATTAACTTGTTACAACAATTTATTAGAAAGAGTACATTTGGAATTATACTTTTTCTTTAGAAGATCCAATTTGATGCTTTGATGTTATGATAATGTAGCATAAGTTTAGAACAAGGGACAGTAACATCTCTGATTGAAGAAAATGGTATTGTCAAAGGAGTGCACTACAAAAATGGGAGTGGTAAACTATTGACAACTTACGCTCCTCTCACCATTGTATGTGATGGTTGTTTCTCAAATTTGAGACGCTCTCTTTCCTATCCTAAGGTGAAAATGCTTAGAAATTCTTGTTGAATTTGTTCAATTATGGTTTCTTTTTAATTTAAATCTATTTATTTTTATAATGTTATTGTATGTCCAAATTGATAATATTATTAGTTGCTTTTTATTACCAATGATACCTACTAATAACATTGAGAGATCATTTTTTTTTTCCAAATTAAAGCAAAAAGATTAAATTCTAATTTTAGGATCATAGAGGGACTAATCCTAAATTCTATGCTTTGAGAAAATATATTAAGGTCTATAGTTTTTTTTTTCTGCAGGTTGATATACCCTCTTATTTTGTTGGTCTTACACTGACAAACTGTAACCTTCCAAAAGAAAATTATGGAGCTATTATATTAGGACACCCTTCACCAATCGTAATTTATCAAATTAGCAGCACTGAAATTCGTTGCATGGTGAATGTTCCTAGTGAAAATGTACCTTCAGTTTCCAATGGTGAAATGGCATGTTACTTGAAAACTCAGGTGGCTCCCAAGGTATATTTAGATCTTTCTTTTATTCATTCATTAGGGGAATTTGGCTTAATTTATGGACGAACTGTATGGTTTATAATACATTTCAGGTTCTTCCTGAATTGTACGATTCTTTTATATCTGCAATAGAGAAGAAGGGTAACATAAGAATAGCGCCGAATAAAATCATGGCTGCTGCTCCACACCTGACTCCTGGTGCGCTTTTGATTGGAGATGCACTCAACATGCGGCACGCTATAACCGGAGGGGGAATGACTGTTGCTCTGTCTGATGTTGTAGTACTTAGGGATCTTCTAAGCCCCTTGCATGATCTATCCGATGCATCCACCATTTCTAAATATCTCGAATCTTTTTATACCCTGAGGAAGGTATTGTAGTTTCATGTTTTATATGCATTTTGAAAGTGAATGGCAATGATGAAAAAGGTATAATTTTGCCCTTTAACTACATGCAGCCAATGTCATCTACAATAAATATACTGGCTAATGTCCTACAGAAGGTATTCAGTGCCTCGTCCAATCCTGCAATGGAGAATCTGCAGCACACCTTTTTGGGGTATTTGAGACTTGGAGGGATGTTTTCATATGGAGCATCCGCTATGCTCTGTGGTTTATGCCCTTCTCCATTAAGCTTAGCATTTCATTTCTTTTCCATTGCAATATATGGCGTTGGCCGATTGTTACTTCCATTTCCTTCTCCCAGAAGCTTGTGGGATGGGGCTAAATTGCTTTGGGTCAGTATCTTTACCAAACATTTATATAATAACATGATATAAATATATAAGATCTTAAATATGATTATGATGTAGAATCATATTAATAAAAATATTTTCATGTTTTGCAGGTGGCATCAAGTATTCTTCTCCCCTACATATACTCTGAAGGAACCAGACAAATGTTCTTCCCTCTAACTGTGCCAGCATATTATAGAACTCCCCCTGAAAATAAGGACAAAAAAAACTTCATGCATTAATTAGCAGTATTTGTTGGAACAATTCTATGTTCATAACAAAATCTTATATATCTGTTACTTGCATTCTTTAGTAGGCTGGATAATCTTTTGTGTTCGTGATATTTATATGTGTGATTTTTAAAATGGTAAATAAATGAGTTAGCTTTTGCATGACTGAAACACTAGCTATAATGTCTTTAGGTGCTTTGCTGGTGCAGTCCAGGTGAATTTGTAGCACTTTTATAAGAGATTTATTTTCAATAAATTTATATTGCCGAGTAAACAAAAATGAGTCAGTTTTCTCTACTTAGTATATTGATCCGTAAAAACTCTTAAATTATACAAATATCTTTCGAGCATAAGAGCAACTGACTCTAGGTTGATTAATTGAAATTTCTTTCTAATTAAAACTCATATTATCGCATTAATTCATGTTATGGATTCTCCTATTAGATTTGACTATAACCCGATAGATTTATGTGGGAAAAGCTCACTACACCAAAATAGACTTTTAGCGGCGTTTTTAAGCGCCACTAAAAGCGCCGCAAAAAACGCCGCTAAAGAAAACGCCGCAAAATTTAGTGGCGCTTTTTGTGAAAAAATGCCGCTAGAAGTCAAGACTTTTAGCGGCGCTTGTAAAAAAATGCCGCTAAAGGTAGAGGCTTTTAGCGGCGCTTTTAACAAAAACGCCGCGAAAGGTATGGGCTTTTAGCGGCGCTTTTAACAAAAACGCCGCTAAAGGTAGGGGCTTTTAGCGGCGCTTTTCAAAAAAAATGCCGTAAAAGGTATGGGCTTTTAGCGGCGCTTTTAAAAAAATACCGCAAAAGGTGTGGGCTTTTAGCGGCGCTTCTTGAAAAAACGCCGCTAAAGGTAAGGACTTTTAGCGGCGCTTTTAACACAAACGCCGCTAATTTGCACAGATTTGCAATATTCATTTTCTCCAATATCCTACCCTCCCCGCATTAAAACAAACCAAAAACAAAGAAGAATTACATATAATTTCAACTCAATACAAAGAAATAAAACATTTAAATCTCACTAAAAGCAATCTAAACGATACTTCAAATTTAATAAAAGATATATGATATACATTAATAAATGAAGTATAATTCAAATAATTCTTACAATAATGTTAAATGTCATAATGTTAAAAATCATCTTAGAAAAAGAAAACAAATGTCTAAGAAGGCGCTCTCTGATTCTTTGGAACATCTTCATCATAGCCTGAAGTCAGTGGCCGGAGTTCTTCATACTTTATGTTCTCGCTCGCCTCCTCACGCTCCTCTCTCTCAAGTTGAGCAATATGCTCGCCTCCTCGCTTGCCTCCGCTCTAAGTTGAGAAATTTGCTCACCGTGCTCGCTTCCATCCGAGCTATCTCGGTCTTTTAGTCTCTCGAACTTCAAAGACGAGATTGACTCCCTAAGGCATGTATCTTGGGAGGCGGATCCAAAATATTGGCCTGGGTAACCCTGCATCCTTGCATCGAACCCGACCATACCTTTTAAGACCCAAAACATTAGTGATAATTTAGTTATAAATATACTCAAGATTAACGTAACTATCAATCGGCGATGCACTTACCTCTCGACCCAAAACATCGCAATAATCCTGTTATCAATCTCCTCGAGATTAACGTAACTATCACTCGAAGCAACCGTTTCATACTCCGCCTTCTTCTCCTTTAGTTTATCCTAATAAATCAACGAAAAGAGTTAGAAACGAAATATATAATAAAAAGGAATGCAACATAACTTAAAATTATAAAATGAAAACTACAAACGATGGATTAAAGTACTATAATTAAACATTATAAATATTTATAATAAATCAATTATTAAGTAAATATACCAAAATTTCTGCAGCTTTCGGATATCATCGAGATCCGTCCTTCTTCCTATGCGTAATGTCAAAAAGTCAAGGCGTCCAACTTTTGACCGATTTAAGCTTCCTACATTATAGCGAGAAAAATATAATTTAGTAGTATAAAGTCATTAATATTTGAAAGAAATAATAAATTATAATACCTCGGCCTCACTACACAAGCAAAACTTCTAGAACTCCGCCGTAATGCGTAAATTTTTGTTTCGTCACGCTTTGTTCCAACTCGCTCACGGTCCTAAATAATGGAATTTGAATTATGTATATAGTAAATACGATAAACCGAAATTTTATAAGGCTTTACAAGTACGTAATACCTCTCCTTTCTTTGAATTCCGAATCTAACTTGATCTTCCCATTGATACCTCAACATTCCGTGGGACATTTCGTAATTTTTCGTCGAGGCTTATGTCTTTCTTAAAATATTATTTTTTAGCGTGCTTTTGTTATCTCTCCATTTTTACCCAACGTCTTCTTAACATATTCATCTGAGACCTCTAAAGTAAATCTACCCCAAGAAAAAAGTTTAAAAGTTAATATAAATGAAAGTTAAATTAAAGTATTATAAATTACATTCACGCTTTGTTACCTTAATATTATCGAGAGCCTGATTTTTGTTGGCATCGGGCATGTGATGCCATGATTCGTAGTTAATGGGCAACATATTGGCATTTCGTGCTATAATGCCCAAATAGCTCGCTAACAATCGAGCTTGAGATCCAACAGTGGCCATGATTGTTTCTCCTTACTTTAACACGATCGGTAGGCTCTAAGTCGTATAAATCTTTAAGTAATGTACGCCCCCGCCTCTCGCGTCCCCACCACCTTCAAATGAAAAATGATATATTATTATATTAAAATTGAAAAATGAATCAATAATAAAATTCAACATGCATGTAAAATAAACTTAACATTACTTTCAAATTCTCCAGTGCTCATCATCTATGTCCTATGAGAGTAGAAGATCCAACAACTGCTTTCTTGTTCACTATTTGCTTCTTCTAAATTTGGAGTAGTGTGGACAATGTTTAAGTCTCGTAATCGTCTTCTAGGCATTTTTCCCGCAATACACATGAAATAGTTCAACATTTTAGTAACAAATAACAATAATAATAGTACATTTAAAATAGTTAAATTATATAACATGCCCAACATTAAAATTATAAGATTACATATAAATAATAAATCGTAAAATCTTACTAAATCATATTTCAGTAAATATCTTCGTCCACATCCTGACGAACCCATTGAAATTGTTGACTAGTACTAGGGATATTTTCATTTAAGTTTTGTTCGAAAAGGCAATGTTTCTAATCTTTCGACTATGTCATCTCTACTTCCACCGCCAATGTCGAAGAAGTCTCTAGGGGTGTTTCAAGTACAATGTACCAACCCTCATCGCTTGGATCTTCCGAGTAAAAACTTGTTTAACTTGAGAAGAAAAAAACATACGCTTCGCTCTATCGCTTGTTCTCCTATGAATCAATCGAGAGAAATTTACCAAAGTGTAAAGCCATATTGATCGCTTTTAATTCCGCGAGCCGTATTCACATCACCCCAATCACCTCGAAATAAGACAACTTTGCATTTTCCGTAATAATCCAACTCAATGATGTCAGTAATAAGTCCGTAATTCTCCAGATTCCCCTCGACAGGATTACTGTCCCTAGCACTAGCATAACTTGTAATTGAAGAATTAACAACGATTCCACAATTTTGGGTTCTCCTCAATCTCTCGCGATACCTTGTATGAAATCGGTATCCGTTGATGAGGAAGGCACTATATCTTTTCACTATTCTGTTTGGACCTTGTGAAAGCCATTTAACTTCGTCATTAACTTCATTCTGACTCCAAACCTATTGAATCAAAAGTAAATCGAGTAATTATAAATGTTATGAGAAAACATTATTACTTGTCAACGAAAACTTAAATTGCATACCATT
Source organism: Gossypium sturtianum (assembly GCA_025698515.1). Lineage (NCBI taxonomy): Eukaryota > Viridiplantae > Streptophyta > Magnoliopsida > Malvales > Malvaceae > Gossypium > Gossypium sturtianum. The sequence continues at coordinate 1,889,224 of CM046946.1, read as the reverse complement.
TGGCTTAACCATTCATGGAATGATTCTGTGAACAACTTATTAATTTCTCACGATTTAATCTTCTGGATCGTGAACGAGCTCTCAATATTTGTTTGTACTCACTACGCTTAAAAAAGATTTACTTTGTTAGAGGACAAACAAATTATAATTGATGAGTATTTATCAAATTCTAGAACTTACTTCCGAAATGGTTCCATTGAATCGTGATGAAAAAGAACGTGTCGATGTGCTTGGACCCACGATCTATCGTCTAATTCTCGCGATTTTGACTTTGCCGATCGGTTCTCCAAACTTTGAAATAAATAAGTTTCGCCAAGTTATGATCCATGAGCCCAAATTTCTACTTGGTCTGCTTCATTCTTGTTTCAACATCTTCCAAATACCTCGAACAGAAAGTCATACATTCCTCCGCCAAGTAGCCCTCAAAGAATTGATCCTTCCTGATAACGCTTATTGTGGCGAAGAGACTTTAATTTGGATAGGAACCTAAACACGATATATAACATTATCAAAAGTTGCAACTAAAGGCATTAAGGTGAATGAAGGAATAATTTGCAAATAAAGTAAGACCTTTCAATGGGATACATCCATCGATAGAAAACGGGTCCACCAAGTATTGCTTCACGCGGAGATGAATTAACAAGTGCACCATAATTGTGAAGAAGGAAGGCGTAAAGATCTTTTCCAGATTGCATAAAGTCAATGGGGCTCGATCTTGTAGTGTCTCAAGTTCTTGAACATTCAAAACTTTACCACAAATGCCTTTCATTATATTTGATGGTTCAATTACACAAGACGTCACCTTTTTCGACATAGAACACCGCATAGCAACCGGCAAGAAGTCTTGCATCAAGATGTGATAGTCATGCGATTTTAAGCCATATAGTCTTCGATCCTTAAGACTCACACATCGAGATATATTTGATGCATACGCATCCGGACCTTTATATCCTTCAACACCATACAAGACACTTCTTTCTCCGTCTTCGACATTGAAAAAATAGCAAAGGCAATGATATTTCATATTCGGCGTGCTTGGGGATGAAGCTCACGCCAAATCCCATGTGGACTAAATCAAGTCGACTCAAGATTGTCTTTCGATTTTCCATCGACATTCAAAATAATCCCAATGATGTTCTCGCAGACATTTTTCTCAATATGCATGACATCAAGATTATGGCGTAAAAATCGATGCTCCCAATAAGGCAACTTAAAAAAATACTTCTTTTTTCCACAAGTCCGCCTCATTAGGATCGCCCTCTCCATCGATTCATCATCGTAATCATCCCTAGATCTTCTATTTCTTCGCGGGTTGGCGGTTGATTCATCTTCCCATAAATGAAATTCATATCTTTCAACATTAACAATATTTCGATCCACCGGTCTACGAAAGGAGCTTCTCGAACTCTTTCTGCACTCACAAACCGAAAGCACTCAAATCTAAATCTATGATTTTCCTAAGAACCACCGACGATGCCCCATGTAAGAGAACTTCTTCCCATTATATAACCATTGCGAACATGTTCACAAGCAAAGACAACACTGACAAGCATAACGCCCCCGTACTCCAACCGGATAAATTAGCATAAGCCGAGAAGTCATTAATAGTCCACATCAAAGCCGCACGTAAATTAAAGTTCTATTTTCTCATTGCATCGTATGTCTCAATACCAGCCCATAGTTGTTTTAACTCTTCAACAAGTGGTCGCAAATAGACGCCAATATCATTCCCGTGCCCTTTCTTTCCGTGTATAATCATAGACAAGATAAAGGATGATTGTTTCATGCAAACCCATGGAGGCAAATTGTATGGAACAAGCACCACAGTTAAGTACTATACGCTGTGTGCTCATGAGTTTGTAAGGGTTAAATCCATCGGATGCTAGCCCAAGCCTCACACTCCGAGGATCGCTTGCAAAGCTTGGAAATTTGGAGTCAAAAGATTTCCAAGCTAAAGAATCTGCAGGATGCCTTAACAATCCATCATCGGTTCGTCCATCACGGTGCCACGTCATTGACTCGACTGTCTTCGACGACATGAAAAGTCGTTGAAGCCTTGGTATTAGCGGAAAATACTGCAAAATCTTAACTGGCTACTTCATTGACTGTGTATCGTGATCTTCTTCGTTACCATCCTCTGCATTTCTATTAATCCAACGGGATTGACCGCATACATGACAGCACTGTTGGTTTATCCGGTCACCCCAATACAACATGCAGTCATTTGGGCAACTATGAATTTTGTTGTAGCCAAGGCCCAAATCCTTTATCAGTTTTTTCATGTCTTTGGAAGATTGAGGAATTTTCGCAAACAGAACATTTCTTGCGAAAACTCTAACAAAGATTGTCAACGAGTTTCCTGGTCCATCCTCCCAAACATTTCAAGTGAAAAGACGAATACTGAAAAGACGCTTTGGAAACTTTTGATCCTCATACGCTTCTTCATTCATTTCACCAAGTAACGTGTAGAACCCTCGCCGCTTCTTCATTTGGATGTTCATCGTGTACACTTCTTCCCCTTCAAAGAAAGTATTTCCACCGAAATTATAATCATCGGTTGCACCCAATTCGTGGAAATGACCAAAACCATCATCACAAGATATTAAAAGCATCCCGCAACATGCCTTCCATGTTATCATCTCTAACATTCGGATTGTAAGCACTATGAGGATAACCTGATTCATCGATGAAGATGCTCCACTAGATGTACACTCTCCATGAAAAACCATTTTTGTACCCCGGACAAAGCCATCAACAACAAGATGTTCGTAGACAACTTCACGATAATGCCAATTGATATTGCAACACTTCTTACACGGACAAAGAATCATATTCTCTTGGCTTGCATTTTGAAATGCGAAATTCAAAAAAGTTTCTACTCCATTTCGATAGCCGTTGCTTACCCTTGACAATTTCATCCAACTCCTATCCATTTCGTAGTTGTTGGAAGTCTAAAGTTGACAATAAATTACATGGCTAAATTGTTAATTTATAATTTATGTAAGTAATGATATGATAATATATATAATTGAGTACTGTGTAAATGATATAAGGTAACTCGTCAGGTTTCCAGCCTATATACTTTGAATCTTTCTTTTATCTATACAAGTATTATGTAAGTTATGTATTGTGTAAGTTATGTAAGTTATGTATTATGTAAGTTAAATAATTTGATGAAAGCTATGTAAGTTATGTAAGTTATATATTATGTAAGTTAAACACTATTAATAAACAACAATAATAAACAGCAATTTAGACAGAAATTCTTTAAGATTCATCATACGTGGCATTGTTACACCTGGGGAGGATCCGTTATATCTTACAGTGAGATATAAGGCAACCCGTTAGGTTTCCAGCCTATATACTTTGAATCTTTTTTTTTTTTTTTTTTTTGACAAAGAATAGAACAAACAAAGATATATACCAACCAAGCAGGATAATAAACCGAAATTTGGATAGCAATTTGGACAAATTAATCATGATATAACTGTTATTGATCTGAATTTTGAACTAAAACATACCTTAATAATTTCAAGAAGATGGTCTACTCCACTCTCACCAAGAAACAAAATTTGCAATCGAAAATACAAAAGATTAATAATCTTGACTAACAATTGGATATATAATGTTTTTCTATCAAATGAATATAAATCAATGAGAATGAATATAAATAAGAATAATACTCGATTTCATACCATTAAGTTATTACCACCAAATCAAATCCAACAATTCAATGCGAGAATGAGGGAAGCGATGAATCAAATACAAACAACATATGAATTAACAAATGCTATTTACTAAAAATTAATACTTACATTCTTAGGACAGTAGTGAAGTCACTCACTTGATTATTTCACTCAATGCAGTCAAATATATATTCCACTATGAACAAAATAAAGTGCTCTCAATTTAGTACATAAAAATATACACAAGACATTTTTTACAATTAATCTTCCCTCGAAATAGATATAACAATATCCACAAGAGATATCTTTTAGTAATTCAGGATAAGTCTTAATCTTCGTAATATTGTTAAGAAGTTATTTTTTAGTAAATTCATGTGGGCTGAATAAGCCAAATATGAAAAAAAAAAAATCTATTCTAGGTTTTGTGTTTTAATTGGTTACAAATGCTAAAGCAAATAAATTTTAATGTCTTAACATTTTAATGTGATGATTGCCAAATTTAATCCGAAATTTTTTTAAAACCAACTTGAGAATAGTGGTGAAATGCATATACCAAATAATTATTCAAGTCTTTTGTTAACTTACTTTGATTTTTTCCCACTCCCTTCAAGTGTTTGCTATTTAAGCAAAAAAAAAAATTTTGTTTTAATTATTGGTAACTTTGATTACGACCATTTGGTAGTGGCAGTATTGTTTACCGTCAATAAACACCTTTAATTCTCAATTTTGATTAAAATTTTAATAAATAAATTTAAGTTTCGGATAAATTAAATAGATTTAAATCCAGTTATTTAAAAAAAAAAATAAGAATAAACCACTCATATATAGAAGACAAAATAGAACTGATTGAAAGGACATTTAGCATTAAGGAATGGATAATATTAGAACACTAAAACTACACAGTCAAGTGTAAAAAACACACAGACACGAAGTAAAAAGAAAAACAAAATCTGTATTCATACCAAGTAAAAAACACACAGACACGAAGTAAAAAGAAAAAAGAAAAAAAAATCTGTATTCATACCAAAGTAAAAAACACACAGACACGAAGTAAAAAGAAAAAAAAATCAGTATTCATACCAAGTAAAAACACACAGATACCAAGTAAAAACACACAGCATACCTAACTAAAAATTGCTTAGGACAGGGAATGTCATGGAATTGGAAGATTTAAAGCGCAATAAAAGCGTATTCATACCAACTCTAATTAAAAATCTGTAATTTTTTAGAAAGGATAATAGTGCATCAACAAAGAAAACAAAGATTATAAAACATGTTTTAGCGCTTAGATAATCTCTCGATCAACACCGTAATAGTTATATATATAGCAAAGTGTACACTTCCATTAAGTAACATAAAAAGTACAATTATAAACAGTTGATCTGCTTTTCTTTAAGGTGCAAAAATGTTGAACCAACTGATCGAGTTTTTTATCAACCTTTTCATCCCTTGTGATATTGAGTGTGTTAGACAACTCATATTCTAGCTATAGCACAAAATTAGGTTTAAAAAAACCTCTCCAGGTCCCATTCAATTTTGATATTGAGCAAATTGGTCCCTCTTAAACAAATCAAAGCAATTTAATCCTCAAGCATTTGAAGTTAGCAATTAAGGACAATTAGTCTCAAGAAAAAGCAAGACAGGACTATGTTGTGTAAGTGAGTTCTCAGCATCTTCATAGATTGTTGACACCACAAGCAAACACCGATTAGGAAAGAACTACATCTACCTATATTACTATTTAAACACAAAATTTCAACTTGACCTTCAAATAAATAAATAAAAAAAATCAGCTGAAATAATAATATTAAAAGAAGTCGATAGACTTCTTGGAAGCTAGCATGTCATTATCTTCATGAAAGCCTTCATTAGGCCCATCAAAGAGATCAACCCGTTTATTACTCTCAAGGTTGCTTTGATATCTGCAACACAATAACAACAACATCAAATAAAGTCAAGTAACATATCAAATACCAACAAAATTATTATTTCATAATAATCGTCGTAGTTTTCTTTACAAATTACAGATTTAACAAATTTTCCTTCTTTTCCTTCTAAAGGGAAAGAAACAATACCCAAACTATAACATTGTGCATTTGAATAAGATTCTATGAAGTAGCAAAGACTATCAATGAGCAATTCTTATAAAGTTCATTATGAACCTATAAAACACTTGGATGAAAACTAACGATTTATGAGATATAACAGCTTTATATATACACTTTATGAAAACCAAATGCATATTCCACACATTTATGATATATAACAGCCATATATATACACAAAATTTAAAAGAAATTGAATACTATATATAAGATATGCATAAATCCAAATCGAAAAGCCTATAACAATATTCCGGTCAAGGTCGGTTTCACAATTGTATGGCCATGGGTGATGAAAAAATGGTGCGGTAAGGTCTGTCACCATTGATAATTATGAATAAGTTACAAGTGTTCGATAAATTCCTACAATCACTTTTTAGCTTATGAACCACAATTTAAGCATAAGGCAACCACAAAGTAGCTTATTAACAAATTAAAAGCTAAAAATTAAATATAAATTGAAATAATTGTTTTTCCTTAAATCTTTTGCAATATTTTTAAGTCGGAAAATAAATTAAAAGAAAGAGGAAAAAGAACCTGGAGTTCGTAAGAGGGCTTGGTTTTCAAATACAAACAATCCGAAAGAGCACTCCATTTTCCATAGCAGATTATCCAAAACTCCTTCTCTGTAATAATATCATGCAATTGATGAACCGAGTCGCCTAAAGAATTATCGAATCAATTCATAAAAAAATTGAAATTGGTAAAAAATAAAGGAAAATAGAGAGAGGAGGAATACAATAGCTACGAACCCAAACAAAAATGGTTTTCTACCCAATGGCTTACCTCAATATTACCATTAATTTTGAATCGAGAAGAGTTTGAAATACCAAACGATAATGGTTAAAGTAAAATACCTCTACGAACCCAAGTTTCCAGTGGCGCATGCATGGGGGGAGAAGATGATGACGCTGGATCAAGAGGCAAACAATTTTATTTTGCAATGGAGGAGAGAAGAGTCGAAGTTGATTTCGGCAAGTGGGAAATTAGGGAAAAAATTGCAGAACAAACTTGGGGAAATTGGGGAAAAAGTTGGGAACTTGGTGAAAATAATCGGGCAAATCTGAACACGATTAAACGATTCGTTTAAGTTGGACATTTTGCGGCGTTTAACATAAAACGCCCCTAACAATATGGCTAAACCTAAAAACGGTGTCGCTTTACATATAGTCGAAACATAATTGCGGCGCTTTTTAGTAAACAACGCCACTAAAAGCAAATATAAAAACGACGCGTCGCTTCAAAGTTCACCTTATTTGCGGCGTTTTTTATTAAAAGCGCCATAAACCAAAGCTTAAAACGGCATCGCTTTTGCACAAACCGAACATATTTGCGGCGTTTAACTTAAAAACGCCACTAAAAGCATAAGGTTAAACGCCATCGTTTGCCTTAAAACATATTTCTCGGCGCTTTTACACCAAAACGCCACTAATACTTAACATGAAAACGGCAACGCTTTCTCTTAAATCGAACGTAATTGCAGCATTTCTCATAAAAACGCCACTAAACCTAACCCTTATTGCGACGTTTTCTCAAAAAATGCCACTATTGTTGTGTTTTTTGCCAAACCCCAAACCCCAACCCCCAATACATAACCCTAAATTATTTAATATATAATTAACTCTTTTACAATTATATAATAAATTATTTAATGTATAAATTAAAAAAATTAACCCCAAACCCCAATACATAACCCTAAATCCAAACTCCAAACCCTAAACTCTAACACATAACCTCAAACCCTAAATTATATAATGATATTTTTAATATTAAAATTTATATTACCTATTTTACAATTATATAATAAATTATTTAATATATAAATTAAGGATAAAAATTTGAACCTATTTTAAATAAATAAACATTGGGGTGATGGATACATATACCATTCTGGGGTTATGGGAAGACAGTTTCACAATAAAATGAAGGATCGAGAACGATAGTTGGATCCAACAAACTTGAGATTATGGGATTCTAGGGATTATGGGGATTTGAATTAGGGGATATCGATTTGAGAGATTTTGGTTTCGGGATTTTGGGAAATTTTTAATTGGGGAATTCTTGGGGACTTAGGAAATTTAGGGTTTGAAGAAATAATAATAGGGGTTATGGGATATTGAAATTATTATTTTAGCAAATATGAAAACTAGCGTTGTTTTGTGTATGCAATTTCTAAATAACAAATTATAAAACAATAAACCATAAACCATAAATTATAAATCACAACCCCTAAACACTAACCCTTATCCCCTAAACCCTAAGCCACAAATGTAAACCATAAACCCTTAAGCCCTAAACCACTAACCCTTGACCCTTAACCCTTAACCCCTAACACTTAAACCTAAATATCGTTAAATGCCCCAAGAGCTTAAACCCTAAACCTCAACTAACAAACTTCAAAACACTAAACCTATACCCCAAAATATCAAACCCTAGATCAATTTTAACAGCTTTGTAACTTAAATGAAAACTCTTAAACAGTTTAGTTAGCAATTTGTAAGTTTTCATAATAAAGTAAAAAATGCAATCTCACCCCTAATGCCTAATAGCCAACCCTGAAATAGAATGTTAATGCTTATATAGACCCTAAAATAAATTATTTTTTATTAATAACACTAACCCCTAATGCCTAAAAGCCAACCCTTAAAACCATAACCCTTAAATTATTTATTTTTGCGGCGTTTTTTTAAAAAAACGCAGCTAATCATTTAGCGGCGTTTTTGAAAAAGCACCGCTAATGCTCTGACATTTAGCGGCGTTTTTGAAAAAGCGCCGCTAATGTTATGCCTTTTAGCGGCGTTTTTCCAAAAGCGCCGCTAATGCTCTGACTTTTAGAGGCGTTTTTCAACAAGCGCCGCTAATGCTCTGAGTTTTAGCGGCGTTTTGGAAATAAACGCCGCTATTTATCCTTTTTAGCGGCGTTTTGGAAATAAACGCCGCTATTGCTCATTTTTTTGCGGCGTTTTCTTTCAAACGCCGCTAATGTATCATATTTGCGGCGTTTTTCTTTAAAACGCCACTAAAAACGCCGCTAAAAGTCTGTTTTGGTCTCAAGCGCTTGAGAATAGTGTATTGATGAAAATCAGGCTATACTATTATTGTGTTCTTTACCCTCTTCATACAAGTCTTTTAGGGCGACCCTGATTTATGGCAAAAACAAACTCTCGTTCGAGGATGTGAAGGGTCATTTGTTAAGTAAAGACAAACTTGACAATAAGTTTGGTTCGGATAGTAAGGCAGATAGGCAAGCTTCAGTTTTGGTAGCATCAAAGAAGCGAGACAAAAGGTGTCGCTACTGTAAGAAATTAGGTCACATCAAAGCAGATTGTTATAAACTACAAAATAAAGGGTTGTTGAAAGTAATGAGGAAGATTTAGCTGGTGCTAATTTAGCTTATGAAAGTGGTGATGATTTCTTGTTAGTGTTAATAAGCGATAGCTTCGAGCTTACGTCCGAGTGGATCCTAGATTTGAGATGTTCTTTCCACAAGTGTCTCAATAGAGAATGGTTCTTCATATATAGTTCAGTTGAAGGTGAAGTTGTGCATATGGGAAACGATTCATCCAGTAAGATAATCGATATTGGTACTGTTAAAATTAGGATGCACGATGGGACGATTAGGACACTCTTAGATGTCAAGTATGCACTTGATTTACGAAAGAATCTCACCTCCTTGAGTATTTTAGACTCGAAAGGTTGTAAAATCAACATCGAGTCAAGTGGCATTAAGGTGTCTCGTATGCACTCATTTTGTTAAAAGGTAAAAGGACCGGCAGTCTTTATATTCTGGAAGGTTCTACAGTGACCGATGAAACCAGACGTCTCTCATTTGTTACGGAGTCGAAGTCAACTCATTTGGAGTGGAGGCAACTTGATCATAGGAGGGAAAAATATATGACCGTTTCGTTGAAAAGAGGTTCTATTTATGATGCAAGTTTTGAAAAATTAGGGCAGTGTGTTCATGAAAATCAGACTCGGGTTAGTTTTGATTTGGTAGTGCACAAGTCGAAGGCTAAAAGTCTTCCAGCTTCTAAGCACAGATTCGACTCAGTTAATTCCCTGCATAGTTCAAGATAGGCCCGTGGCTGGCTTTGGCAAAGATGGCGTTGTGGAAATACAAGTCAAGGTGGAGATTTGTTAAGTATGCCTCATATTCTAGTCAAATTTGAGAAATAATCTTTATTTGTTTCAGTCGAACTTTGATTAGTCTAGATTATTTTATTATTATTTGACCTACGAATTTAAAGATTAGAACTCATAACACTTTTGGAGAATTTTGTGTTTACTTGGGTTCTTTGTTTTCGGGTTTCGGGGTTTAATTTTTATCTCCATCTTTTGTACTATTTGTTATTTTGCCATTATAGTAAAATTATCTTTACCCATGATTTTTTATCCTCTTTGGGGGGTTTCCATGTTAAATTTGTGTATTCAATTTCTCAATTTCTTCTGCTATTTTTTTACTTGTTCATTACTTAATCGGGTCAATCCTCAAAAAAAGTGATAAAGGATGAGATGGATGAACGCGAAAGCGGATCGTAAAGTTTGTCAAAGTCACGGATTTGACTTAAGGCTCTAGACGTTCGGAAAGAAACTGGGATTTTGACACAACCTGAAACGAAATTGAATCCAAGTCAGATAAAACAATTAAAATAAATAACTAAAATAAAATAATAAATCAAAGATTAAGGAAGAGAATTAAAGAAGATAAATGGAAAGATAGAACGTGGTGTGTAGAAGTCCTAAGAAGCCTTAGAAACACGAAGAATCTACAACCCCCTTCAAGCGGCTCTAATTTCCCCTCCAAGATAGAAACCTTGGCAAGAAAAAGTTTGAAGATGGTCCCCACAATCTAAAAAGATTGTTAAAACTCTTCTAAAAAAACTCCAGAGAAATTCTTGAAAAAAAAATCCAGAGAGAATTTATAACTCAAAAGAGAAAGAATAATAATGAAATGAATGTATTGTGTACAATGCAAAGGCCTATATATAGGCTAGCTAAATAAATCTAAATAAAACTCCTAAGTATACTAGAATTCTAATTTAATCTTAAAGAAGAAGCATTTTAAACTAAACTTTCTTATTAACATAAAATTACTAACATTGGGCTCATATATAATAAAAATTAAGCCTAAAACTCAAACCCAATATGATTCGTAATTCCCGTCATAATCTCATTTAGAAATTTTGCTCGCGCAGTCTTCACTAAAACAGTCATAACTTGAGCTCCCAAACTCAAAATCGAGTGATTCAAAATGCGTTTTGAAGCTAAGAGATAGATATTCAAACGCCATGAAGACATCTCAACCCAGAAATGTCAAAATCCCATCCAAAAAGTCATCGCAAGTCTGCTGATTTCCCAAGCCTGAAAATTGGCAGTTTTGATGATTGGAATCTAATAAATTTCACCCCATTCGCGCATGTATCAATCTCCCTTTCCTCAAAAAGATTCATCCTCGAATCTTGTTGTAGAAGGCCCAATTTGCCCGGGGCCCATTCTACAACATTAAACCAACCCATTAAACCCAAAACAAACTCAAATTAAACCCAATTCAAGCCCGATCAAACCCTAGCCCAATTAGCCCAATACCCAAATCAGTTAACAGAAAAAACAAAATTACAAATCTGCCCACTGTTGCCAAGGCCTGCCACCGCCACTGGCCACTACGCACAAGCACTGCCCAAGTACCTGCAACATTAAAGACGGACAAGACAATAATAATAAAACAAATCTTGTAAAATGGCTATAAAGCCAAGCAAAAACCTATTGTAATTTTCGGATTTTTTTTTTGGAATACAAAAAAAATAGATTCAAGCATAATAAAAAAAAACAGTAACATCAGCAGATTCAAGAAGGGAAAACTAAATCTTAATCTCGCTAGGGGTATTCTTTTTTTTCATTTTCTTTGTTTCTTTTCCTCGAAATTGTTTCGCATGCATAAATATATATATACCCCATATTTACTTCATTTTCCCTTTAAAACAGTATATATATAAGTAAAAAAAAATACAAAAGTTTACCTTTTTTTCGAAGTTCCGGCCACCGCACACGGTGGCCGGAGTTGGCGCCGGCGACGGAGGCGCGGCGGCGGGTGACGCCAGAATCTCGCTGGATTCAGGCCTGCAGAGAGGGCCAAGAGAAAGAGAGAGGGTTTTTTTTTTAAAGAGTGAAAAAATGAATTTTTTTTTTAAGCTTTTTAACTTATATAAGCCCCCAAAACGACGTCATTTTGAGACTGGCCTTAAACACCAAAACAACGTCGTTTCGCCCATGGGATCCGCGTGTCGACCCGACCCGCCCAGTAGGAACCGCGTGTTTTTTTAAAAGGGGATATTTATGCACGCAGTCCTTTCGCTTTTTATTACTTTGCAATTAAGATTTTTTTATTTTGTGAATTTGACCCTACAATTTACTTCGGTTCACAATTTGGTCCCCCTTGCTGCTGCGCGTTTTGGCCAGAGTGGTTTATTACATCTTTGGTCCCTCCGCTTCCTTTGAGCATACAAATAGGTCCTTTTCTTTTATTTTCATTTCATATCTGCCCCAAACTTCCGTTTTAAGTTCGATTTAGTCCCTTTTAGTTATTTTTTTTATATTATTATTATTGCTATTGTTATTATTATTTTAACTATTATTATTATTATTATTATTATTATTATTATTATTATTACTTTTATATTTTCTATTATTATTACTTTACTACCACCCGTATTATTATTATTATTTATTCTTTTTATATTTTCTATTTCATTATCATTATTTTTCTTATTAGTGTATTATTATTTTCTATTTAAGCTATTATTATTATCATTATTAATATATATATTAACATATTATTATTACTATTTCCTTTTATTATTATTATTATTATTATTATTTACCATTATCATTATTTTATTATTAATACCATTATTATATTATTATTATTATTTATTTTTTTACTATCATCTATTATTATCACTATTTATTATTATTATTATTATTAATCAACATTATTTTTGTCATCATTATTTCTTTACCATTATTATCGATATTAATATTATTATTACGATATTTATATCTATATTTATTTTCTTAGTTCAACACTATTATTATTTATTTAATTTTCATTTATCTATTTATACTTATATTATTTCACATATATACTTCTATTTTCACTCATATTATTATCATATTTTTATATATTTCTACTTATATTTATATATCAATGTTATTTTCATTACCACTATTATTATCATTATTATTATTATTTTTTCTTTTCTTTTCTTCTCGTAAAACTTTCATTTTGCTATTTATTCTTTTGTTTTCTATTTATTGTCTTTTAGCTTATTGATTTTATTCATTTTATTCTATTTTCATTTTATTATTGTCATTAGTATTTAATGTGTTTATTCTATACACTTGCTAGCATCGTAATTCACTTTCTGCATTTTGTTACAAATTCGTGCTGCATTTTGCCCGATACAAAATTGATTTCTTTCATAAATGCAATATTCCGTATTTAGAAATTCGAGAAGTCGTGCCCTAACGTATTGGGTTTAGATTTTTCTCGTTTAATCTAAATAATCGAATATCCTTTTTAAAAACAGATACATAAATTTTAAATAAAAGCTTATTCACGAGAATTCGAGACGTCGTGTCCTAATGCATTGGATATGACGTTTTGTTATTTCGAGATAATATTTTCTAAACCAAGGCAATGTTCTGTATTTAGAAACTCGAGAAAACGTGCCCTAACGTATTGGGTTTTCGATTTTCTCGTTCATTCTAAGTAACCGAATATCCTTTCAAAATTAAATACATGAGTTTCGAATAAAAGGCAGGTTTAGCCTCGAAGGTCGAGGTGTTGTATCCTAACGTATTGGATATGACATTTTACCTTGAGACGAGACAACCTTTGGCACACATTTTCAATTTATCCAAACGATTTTTTAGGCATCACCATAAAAGAAGGATCTTATTTTTTAAATTCTTTCAAGTTTTCGAATCTTCGACGCTAGAACATTGATTAATCAACTAGGTACCGATTTTGGGCGTATCGAGGGTGCTAACCCTTCCTCGTGCGTAACCGACTCCCGAACCTGTCTTTCTTATTTTCGTAGACCAAAATTGTTGTTTTGATAAATCAATCTGTTTATTTAAAACAACCACTTTTCGAGGTGACCCGATCACACCTCAGTAAAAAGGATTGGTGGCGACTCCCGTTTTTTTCGTTTTCATTTTCAAAATCCAAGTCGACCTCCGTTTTTCAAAAAAATGGTTAAGACACTTGTCTTTGATCAAGTCCTGATTTGGTTTGCTTAGCCTTTGACATTTTTGTTGGGCCTTGAGGTAGCGTGAATCCATCACATTCATGGATCTAAAATTGTGCCTTGAGACCCGCATCAAAAAGCTTATACAAATAAAACTTTGTTGAAGATTAGATCAAAGATTCAAGACAATTGCCTTTCTTGTTAAACCACTAGCGTTTCTTCTGATCACTGCACAAATATGGGGCACAAATATGGGGAAGCAACCACTCTATAGTTGTAGTGGTTGTTATTGCAACATAAAAGTTGGGATAATTTCAGTGGTGATTCACATCGTTTAAAAATGGTGTATAAAAGACTAATGCATTTTGGCACAACTTTGGCGTATATCCTAAAGCCCCTTTTCTCTTGTGATGGAGAGGGCATTTCTAGATGAGGGGGTGCTTTTATATGGGTGACTTGTAACAGCCCGAGTATGACCCTAATCGGAATGGTGGTTTCGGGACCACGAATTCGAGTTAGAAAATATTTTTAATACTTTATTTGATATATATGTTATGTGTTTGAGCATGTGTTAAAATATCGTAGAATTATTTGCATGTTTGAGTAGCTAATTTAAGAAAAAGGATCGCATTACAAGAGTGATAAAATTTTTCAATTGTATGATTGAGAGGATTAAAACAAAGTGTCTTTCTAATTAAGGGATTTTATGTTGCAATTATCCCTATTTCTCTTTTAGTGGACGGCAAAGGGGTATTAAATTATGTGTTTGTTTGATTTTATTAGTTAAATATATATTTATATAAGTTATCATTACATCACATTTTTTTTAGATAGTGGAATAAAAAGAAAACATAAAATATTGAAAGGCCATTGCATGTTCATCATCTCCATTCTTTCTTAGCCGAAACTAGTAAAGGAAAAAGGGGAAGAGAAGCTCAAGAAGGTTCGGCCCTCATTCACTTCAATTATGTAATTCTTAGCTTTGAAATTTTAATAATTTTTGCATTTTTGAGATGCTTGTTCACTCCATTATCTAGCTCATGTGTTAATTTTGAGTAATGGTCTTGTATGTGAGTTATGCCATTGTTGGTAACTTGAGTTTTTATGAAGATTTTTGGTAGAAAATGAGAGGTATGAACTAGGTGGATATATTTTACTCTTGAGTCTTAATTGAATATAGTTAATTAGAAATTATTTGTGAAAATATTGCCATGGAAAGGCTAAGTTGATAAAATATAAAAGTATATGGACACAAAAAGTCCTTAGAAAGTTTCGGCTATAAAGGATGATAGACTAATTTTGAGAAAATCGTGATGTATTGTATGAGGGACTAGATTGTATAGATTGTAAAAGTTAGGGGTAAATTCGTTAAGTTGTTAAATTATTGTGTTATGGATCAAATTGAATGATTATAAATTTATTGAGTTTAAATTGGAAATATTTAGATCAAGAGCCAAAGGAAACGGGTTTGGATCGGGGAAAAACAAAATTTATCGAATAGCCGGGAAGCGTAATTCGTCAATTTACGAGGTAAGATTTTAAGCAATCGGGTTGAATAAAATTTTATTTATATGTTAAGTTGATGTCATTATGTTTAATTCCTTAATGCCGAAAGTGACAAGGAATTTAATTAGTGATAGCCGAATGTGTGAATTGAATTTATACACATGTACTAAATGATAATTATATGTGGAAATGAATTGAGAAAGATTTATGTATCTGAGTAAGCGATATATATATATATATTTTTTTTATAAGTATATTGGTGTATCGAATGCGTTGGAAATTCATAGGAAGAATTGGTGGGTTGAAACATATGCATATATGAATGTTCATGTGAGTAAAAAAAAAAAATAATATGTGATTATATGGTTATATGGAATAGGAGTAATCGGGTTAATGCACTAAGTGTGCGAAATATAAAATACCGGGCACTAAGTGTGCGAAACCGGTTCAAGGGCACTAAGTGTGCGGAAATATTAAGTAACGGCTCTATGTGAGCGGTACGTTACGAGAAGTGTTAAGTAACGGCTCTATGTGAGCGATACATTACGAGAAGTATTAAGTAACGGCTCTATGTGAGCGATACGTTACGAGAAGTGTTAAATAACGGTTCTATGTGAGCGATACGTTACGAAAAGTGTTAAGTAACGACTCTATGTGAGCAATACGTTACTAAATCTTATCAACAAGTGTGTAAGTATAAGGTTCGTTAAAGGATTTCTATGAGTGATGTTATTATGTATACGGAAATGTATGAGAGTATTATTACATGTTATGTACGATCGATTAAGTTTGAATGGGTAAGCAAATTAGAGGTATGTATTATACCTATTAATTTGAGACTTTTAGTAGCTTGAAATGCAAGTAGAAGATTTAGTAAGTATATGATATGTATATTAAGTATATGGGTAATCTTTGATTTTGAATGATCTAAAGAATAGTGGGTTGCTAGTTGTAAATGATATTATTTGTGAATTGTAAGTAAATGTTGTGATTTTCGGACGAGATATATATATATATTTATCTTTGATAGTATGAATTAGTATACAATATTAAGTTGTAACTTTTATAAAAGTGCATTGAATTGTGTTTGGTTGAGTAATGCCTCGTAACCCTAATCCAGCGACGGATACAGGTTATGGGTGTTACATTTTATTGGTATCAGAGCTACGGTTTAGTCGGTTCTCGGACTAATGTAGCACGTGAGAGTCTAGCTATACATGCCATGAACTGTGATATGATAATGTGATGATTTCTGACACACGTATTCGTTTCTCTTATATAGTAATGGATCATGATTCCGAGCGAGCTGCAGCTGATGACGTCGAGAGTGTGGCGCCCGCTCCCATGTCAGGCACCGCGCCGGAGGAATCTCGACCAGCTGCGAGTAATCCTGAAGAAGGGGCTAAACAAGCCTTCTATAGTATGATGAATGATTGGTTTTGTCATTATATACGAACCAATCTGGCTGTTCAACCACCCCTAAATCTGAATGTACCCCCTGTAGCACCGATGGTACCTCCAATTGCTGATCCTGAAAGAGTAGTTAAACCTCCTGTTGATCGTATAAGGAAGCATGGAGCTCAAGAATTTAGAGCAGAGGATGACGATGATGCAGAGAGAGCTAAATTTTGGCTCGATAATACTGTTCGTGTTTTTGACGAACTATCCTGTACACCCGATGAGTGTTTGAAGTGTGCCATATCATTATTACGGGATTCTGCCTACTACTGGTGGAATACGCTCGTGTCAGTTGTCCCGAAAGAAAGGGTTACCTAGGACTTCTTCCAGACAGAATTCCGTAAGAAGTATATAAGCCAGCGCTTTATTGACTCTAAGCGTAAAGAATTTCTCGAGCTCAAACAGGGTCGTATGACCGTATCCAAATACGAGCGCAAGTTTGTACGACTCAGTCGCTACGCTCGCAAGTGTGTTTCGTCAGAGGCGGTTATGTGCCAGAGATTTGAAGATGGTTTAAATGAAGATATAAAGCTTCTGGTTGGTATTCTTGAAATTAACGAGTTTGTCGTGCTAGTTGAAAGAGCTTGTAAAGTGGAAGAACTGGGGAAAGAAAAACGAAAAGTTGAGCTTGAATCTAGAGATTTCCGGAAGAGAGCGGCGGGTAAACATTCACAGACGGTAACAAAGAAGTTCAAGAATGATGGTAGCCGATCCAAACCCAACACCGGGATTTTTATACGAGAATGACCACCAGTGAGTTCTCGGGCCACATTAGTTGCTAGTGTTGATAATGAGAGATCGAGTAAACCTGAGTGTCAGCAGTGTGGCAGACGGCATTTCGGAGAGTGTTGGGGTAAATCTATTTTCCGCACTTGTTACAAGTGTGGCTCGTAGGACCATGTCATTCAGGATTGCCCAGAGACTGCTGGAAAGGGTACTACTCAGAGTGCGAGACCGAGCGACACTACAGCTAGAGGCAGATCGTCTCGTTTTGGGAGAGGTAGGAGTGGTGCACAGAGAGGGACTACAGATGCAATTATTCGATCAGATGCCCGTGTACCGGCTAGAGCTTTCGCCATTCGTACTAGAGAGGAGGCCTCGTCTCCAGACGTCATTACCGGTATTTTTACTCTCTTTGGTACTAGTGTAACTGCCTTGATTGATCCCGGCTCAACTCATTCATATGTGTGTGAAACGTTAGTATCCAGTACGACTCTACCTGTTGAGTCTACTGAGTTTGTGATTCGGGTTTCAAACCCCCTGGGTAGATGTGTATTAGTTGATAAAGTGTGTAAGAACTGCCCATTGATGATTCGAGACATGTGTTTTCCGGCTAATCTAATGCTATTACCTTTCGATGAGTTCGACATTATTCTCGGTATGGATTGGTTGACAGTTCACGATGCGGTAGTAAATTGCAGACAAAAGACTATGGATTTAAGATGCCAGAATAACGAGATCATCCGAATTGAGTCTGCGGATTTAAGTGGATTACCTACTGTAATATCTTCGATGTTGGCTTGGCAGTATTTGAGAAAGAGTTGCGAAGCTTATCTTGCGTATGTGATTGATAGCAAAGTAATTAAAAGGAAGATTATTTTAGTACCGGTTGTCAGTGAGTATCCAGATGTGTTTCCGAAGGAGTTACCGAGACTGCCACCTGTTCGTGAGGTAGAATTTAGTATTGAGCTGATGCCAGGGACTACTCCGATTTCAATAACTCCGTATAGAATGGCACCGACTGAATTAAAAGAATTGAAGGTTCAGCTGCAAGAATTGACAGATAGAGGTTTTGCCCGACCGAGTTTTTCTCCTTGGGGTGCACCCGTTCTTTTTGTGAAAAAGAAAGACGGAACATTGAGAATGTGTATTGACTATCGACAGCTCAATAAGGTGACCATAAAGAACAAATACCCGTTGCCACGTATCGACGATTTATTCGATCAACTTAAGGGAGCTTCAGTGTTTTCAAAAATTGATTTGAGGTCGGGATACTATCAGCTGTGAGTTAGGGAATTGGATGTACCAAAGACTGCTTTTCGAACGAGATATGGTCACTATGAGTTCCTAGTGATGCCGTTTGGGCTCACTAATGCCCCTGCAGTGTTCATGGATTTGATGAATTGGATATTCAGACCATATTTAGATCAGTTTGTGGTTGTTTTTATAGATGATATACTGATCTATTCGCGAAACAAAACCGAACATGTTGAGCATTTGAGGTTGGTGTTACAGATTTTACGTGATAAGCAATTGTACGCAAAATTTAGCAAATGCGAGTTTTGGTTGAAGGAAGTCAGCTTTTTGGGGCATGTCATTTCAGCATCGGGTATTCGGGTAGACCCAAGTAAAATCTCTGCTATATTGGATTGGAAACCTCCGCAGAATATTTCTGAGGTACGTAGCTTTTTGGGACTTGCAGGATATTACAGACGTTTTGTGAAAGGATTCTCGATGATAGCAACACCGATGACAAAACTATTACAGAAAGATGTGAAATTTGAATAGTCAGAAAAGTGTCAGAAGAGTTTTGATCAACTGAAGACCTTGTTAACGGAAGCTCCGGTGCTCGTTCAACCAGAGTCGGGTAAAAAGTTTGTTATTTTTAGTGATGCATCTTTAAATGGACTCGGTTGTATATTGATGCAGGAGGATAAAGTCGTAGCTTATACCTCGAGACAGTTGAAACCGCACGAGAGAAATTATCTGACGCACGACCTTGAGTTGGCCGCTATAGTCTTTGCTTTAAAGATATAGCGTCACTATCTATTCGGTGAGATGCCATGTCTATTCGGATCATAAGAGTCTAAAGTATTTAATGACTCAAAAGGATCTGAATTTGAGACAGCGACGATGGTTAGAATTGTTGAAAGATTACGAGCTCGTGATTGATTATCATCCGGGAAAGGCTAATGTAGTTGCTGATGCAGTTACCCGGAAGTCGTTATTTACTCTACGGGCAATGAATGCGGATATAGCTATGACTGAGAATGGTGCGATCATTGCTGAATTAAAAGTAAGACCATTATTTGAGCAGCAGATTCGAGAAGCTCAAGAATTCGATGATGATTTAAAAGTAAAACGGAGTCATTGTGGCTCGTGCGATTCGATTTTCGGATAGATGTTTGCGGGGTGTTTACGATTCAAAAATCGATTATGTGTGCCTAAGAAACCTGAATTAATTCAAATGATTTGTGATGAAGCTCATGATAGTAAGTTGTCGATTCATCCGAGTAGCACGAAAATGTATAACGACTTGAAACAGTATTATTGGTGGCACGGGATGAAGCGAGACATCTCGGACTATGTGTCGAAGTGTTTAGTATGCCAACAAGTGAAAGCTGAGCATCAAGTGCCATCAGGACTACTTCAGCCGATTATGATACCTGAGTGGAAGTGGGATCGAGTCACCATGGACTTCGTATCGGGTTTACCTTTGACGCCAAGTAAAAAGGATTCAATCTGGGTTATCGTGGATAGATTGACGAAATCGGCTCATTTTATTCCGGTACGTACGGATTTCTCACTTGATAAGTTGGCTGAGTTGTACGTATAGCAGATTGTACGGTTACACGGAGTACCTATTTCTATTGTTTTGGATAGAGATCCGAGGTTCACATCGCGGTTTTGAAAGAAACTGCAAGATGCTTTGGATACCAAGTTGCACTTTAGTACAGCTTTTCACCATCAGTCGGATGGTCAATCCGAGCGTGTTATTCAAATACTCGAAGATATGTTGAGATGTTGCGTTCTTGAGTTTAAGGGTACATGGGAAAGATATTTGCCTTTGATTGAATTTGCGTATAATAACAGTTTTCAATCAAGTATTAAAATGGCACCCTACGAAGCATTTTACGGTCGAAAATGCCGTACACCTTTGTATTGGACAGAACTAAGTGAAGACAAGATTCACGGGGTTGATTTGATCAGAGAGACAAAGCAGAAAGTGAAAGTAATTCGAGAAAATTTAAAAGTTGCATCAGATCGACAGAAATCGTACGCGGATTTGAAACGAAAAGATATAGAGTTTCAATTGGGTGATCGAGTGTTCTTGAAAGTATCGCCGTGGAAAAAGATACTTAGAATTAGTCGTAAAGGAAAGTTGAATCCAAGATTTATTGGGCCGTATGAGGTTATAGAGCGTATCGGGCCGGTTGTGTACAGATTGAGGTTGCCATCTGAGCTAGACAAGATTCATAATATTTTCCACGTGTCGATGCTTCGTTGTTATAGATCCGATCCTTCTCATGTGATCAGTCCATCAGAGATTGAAATTCAGCCCGATTTGACTTATGAGGAAGAACCGATTCGCATTTTAACTCGTGAAGTGAAAGAAATGCGAAATAAAAAAATATCATTGGTTAAAGTAATGTGGCGTAAGCATGCGGTCGAGGAAGCAACTTGGGAAACCGAATAATCAATGAAGGAACGTTACCCACATTTATTCACTGGTAAGATTTTCGGGGACGAAAATCTCTTAAGGGGGGAGAGTTGTAACAGCCCGAGTATGACCCTAATCGGAATGGTGGTTTCGGGACCACGAATTCGAGTTAGAAAATATTTTTAATACTTTATTTGATATCTATGTTATGTGTTTGAGCATGTGTTAAAATATCGTAGAATTATTTGCATGTTTGAGTAGCTAATTTAAGAAAAAGGATCGAATTGCAAGAGTGATAAAATTTTTCAATTGTATGATTGAGAGGATTAAAACAAAGTGTCTTTCTAATTAAGGGATTTTATGTTGCAATTATCCCTATTTCTCTTTTAGTGGACGGCAAAGGGGTATTAAATTATGTGTTTGTTTGATTTTATTAGTTAAATATATATTTATATAAGTTATCATTACATCACATTTTTTTAGATAGTGGAATAAAAAGAAAACATAAAATATTGAAAGGCCATTGCATGTTCATCATCTCCATTCTTTCTTAGACCGAAACTAGTAAAGGAAAAAGGGGAAGAGAAGCTCAAGAAGGTTCGGCCCTCATTCACTTCAATTATGTAATTCTTAGCTTTGAAATTTTAATAATTTTTGCATTTTTGAGATGCTTGTTCACTCCATTATCTAGCCCATGTGTTAATTTTGAGTAATGGTCTTGTATGTGAGTTATGCCATTGTTGGTAACTTGAGTTTTTATGAAGATTTTTGGTAGAAAATGAGAGGTATGAACTAGGTGGATATATTTTACTCTTGAGTCTTAATTGAATATAGTTAATTAGAAATTATTTATAAAATATTGCCATGGAAAGGCTAAGTTGATAAAATATAAAAGTATATGGACACAAAAAGTCCTTAGAAAGTTTCGCTATAAAGGATGATAGACTAATTTTGAGAAAATCGTGATGTATTGTATGAGGGACTAGATTGTATAGATTGTAAAAGTTAGGGGTAAATTCGTTAAGTTGTTAAATTATTGTGTTATGTATCAAATTGAATGATTATAAATTTATTGAGTTTAAATTGGAAATATTTAGATCAAGAGCCAAAGGAAACGGGTTTGGATCGGGGAAAAACAAAATTTATCGAATAGCCGGGAAGCGTAATTCGTCAATTTACGAGGTAAGATTTTAAGCAATCGGGTTGAATAAAATTTTATTTATATGTTAAGTTGATGTCATTATGTTTAATTCCTTAATGCCGAAAGTGACAAAGAATTTAATTAGTGATAGCCGAATGTGTGAATTGAATTTATACACATGTACTAAATGATAATTATATGTGGAAATGAATTGAGAAAGATGTATCTATCTGAGTAAGCGATATATATATATATATATATATATTTATAAGTATATTGGTGTATCGAATGCGTTGGAAATTCATAGGAAGAATTGGTGGGTTTAAACATATGCATATATGAATGTTCATGTGAGTAAAAAAAAAAAAAAAAATATGTGATTATATGGTTATATGGAATAGGAGTAATCGGGTTAATGCACTAAGTGTGCGAAATATAAAATACCGGGCACTAAGTGTGCGAAACAGGTTCAAGGGCACTAAGTGTGCGGAAATATTAAGTAACGGCTCTATGTGAGCGGTACGTTACGAGAAGTGTTAAGTAACGGCTCTATGTGAGCGATACTTTACGAGAAGTATTAAGTAACGGCTCTATGTGAGCGATACGTTACGAGAAGTGTTAAATAACGGCTCTATGTGAGCGATACGTTACGAAAAGTGTTAAGTAACGGCTCTATGTGAGCGATACGTTACTAAATCTTATCAACAAGTGTGTAAGTATAAGGTTCGTTAAAGGATTTCTATGAGTGATGTTATTATGTATACGGAAATGTATGAGAGTATTATTACATGTTATGTACGATCGATTAAGTTTGAATGGGTAAGCAAATTAGAGGTATGTATTATACCTATTAATTTGAGACTTTTAGTAGCTTGAAATGCAAGTAGAAAATTTAGTAAGTATATGATATGTATATTAGTTATTTATCATGTGATGATGGTATATGGAAGTTATTATAAGTATATGGTGTGGATATAAATTCAACCTTTAATGGTTTGGGGATGTTCGGTATGGATGTTATCAAGAGTTTAGGTTTTGAAATCTTGAATAAATTTTTTTATATGCTTTAATTAGTATAAATTGCTTAAACTTACTAAGCTATAATAGCTTACTTGGTGTGTTTGATGCATTGTTCATTAGATTTTGAAGTTGAAGCTCGAGCTCGGGGATCGTTGTCGAAGTCAATCACATTATCATCTCTTTTGGTACCTTTTTGTTTTTGAACCCAAGGTCCATGGCATGTATAGACTGAATTATTTGTTGAATTGTTTTAAATGGGGCAAATGTGAATGTATAAGGATGCCATACGAAAATGGCTATCTTACTATGTTTGGGATGACTTGTTTAAGCATGAAGTAATGTATATGTTATGCTTAATAGGTCTTGATTATAATGCTTAGATATGTACGGTTTTGGGGTAAGCATTTTAGAAATTTTATACCTTGGTAAAATATATATATGTGTGGCATGTCCGAATGCATGTATATGATTTTGAATAATGTATATAGTATATTAAAGTAATTGAGTGAATATATGTACAATTGTATGCATGTACCGTACCTTAGTTTGGAGTTTAAGCTTTATGTTAAATGTTAAGGCATATTCGGTTGTGAGAAATGAGTGCTAAGGTGTGTTATGATGTTATATATGTATATATTGGTCATTGCCGAATGGGATGAGAAATTATGTGATAAGTGCATTGGTTGATTATAGAAATGAAATAAATCAAAAATTACCATATGCCTATTTAATCTTTGATTTTGAATGATCCAAAGAATAGTGGGTTACTAGTTGTAAATGATATTATTTGTAAATTGTAAGTAAATGTTGTGATTTTCTGACGATATATATATATATATATATATATATATATATATATATATATATATATATATCTTTGATAGTATGAATTAGTATACATTATTAAGTTGTAACTTTTATAAAAGTGCATTGAATTGTGTTTGGTTGAGTAATGCCTCGTAACCTTAATTCGGCGACGGATACAGGTTATGGGTGTTACATGACTTGAGCAGAAGCGTCCAGCCAAATTCCGCACAAACTTCCAATTGAGTAAACAAAGTTGAATCTGTGACACATTACGAGCTTAAGTATATAATTCGATAGAAATTTTTTTAGCTAACTAAATAGTAAAAGCAGCAGTAAGTATTTCTAAAAGGATTTTTTATCTTCAATGAATCATCACCAAAGATCATGATCACCTTTAAAGCCGATATGGAAAATTTTCTCATGTGCTCCAAGCTTACACTCTCCCTGTGCGAATTGCAGAACTCCCCACATTTAGTGGTGGGGCCTTGCCCCTTTTTAGTCCCACAAAATAAATAATTTAATTTGTCTTTTTTCCTTTTTTTTGTTTCTTTTTGCAATA
Source organism: Gossypium sturtianum (assembly GCA_025698515.1). NCBI lineage: Eukaryota > Viridiplantae > Streptophyta > Magnoliopsida > Malvales > Malvaceae > Gossypium > Gossypium sturtianum. The sequence goes on along the minus strand of CM046946.1, from coordinate 1,864,315 downwards.
ATAATGCATCCTTTTTTTCCATAACGTGTGGTGGAGGTACTTCAGTCATCAATCATGTTTTTTGCTAAAGAATTGTTTTCTTCATTTCATTAATCATTTAGAGCATCCTTTTTAAGAGGATATAAAATTATGAGTAAAGAATACTTTACTAGAACGGTAAATAATCGAAAAGGAGTATAAGATAAAGAAAAAAAAATAAACTCGAACTTAAAAATACAAAGTTATTTCGAAATTCCCATAAAACTCTCTCTTAATTATGTTGTTAAATTGATCTTTCTAGTATTGCTAAAAGTCCTATTTATAGGTTGAAATTCGTGTGAAAATATGACTAAAATATTCCCAAAATAATTAGAGTTAGACTAGAAAAAGATAACATAGTTTAACTAGTAGATGAAACTCGATTTAGTAGAGAACATGTCGCCACATCGTGACCCTCGTTGAGACTTTGTCTCTTCCTCGTCCAGACATCAACCTTATTTCATCTAAAATGCGAGGCACACACTCCACATATAATAATACTAATATCATATTTAAGAGTTTACTATGTATAGATGAGAGGGCCCAAATGAGAATTGCAAATCACAATAATTTAAAATGTTTGATATTGAAACATATTGTAAACATGATTAAATATTATACACATATTAAAAGATCTTATTTGTCAGTTGTGGTTATTATTATATGCCATTGCACGCTTTTCTTCTATAAATGATGTTCTTCTTGATTATTCGTTCCATACATTGTTCTTAAATCAATGGCTGAGCAGTACATGGTTGGAGTTGGAGGTGTTATAGCCTCTCTTTTGGGGTTTATTTTCTTGTACTGCAATTCCCTAATCAGATTTAGGGGACTGAGGAAGCTAAACAGAGCAGCTTCAATGGAGCTTCCAAAGAAAAACAGTGTAAACAAAACTGAAAAGAGTGAGGGTGTTGGCACTGCGGATATTATCATAGTCGGCGCCGGTGTTGCCGGTGCTGCTCTTGCCTATTCTCTTGGAAAGGTCTCATAATTTCTCCTTTTTTTTTTCATTATTTTGTTCTACCATAGTTTAATCATCTTATTTTCCTCTTCTAGCATATAACAATTACTAATTTTTTAGTAAAAGTATTGTGGAGGTTCCTAGTAAAGTTCCTGTACTAGGGTCAGATTATATTTTATCCATTTTACTCGAAAAATGGATAAATGGATTTGTGCTAATTTTTTATAAGAAATTCAAATTTTAATTTGATGGTAAAATGAAATAATCAATGCTGCTTGAAATTAGATTTAGAGTATTTGCTTGAACCGAATTTTATAATTTTTATATTTTTATTTTTAATAATTTATTTGATTTAAATAAAATAAACGGATTGAACCGAAAATTAATAATTTAATCAATTCAATTATCGATTCGATTCAAAAATAATAACTAAAAATATATATTTGACTCTTTTTAATTGATAACTGTGTAATATCAAGTAGTAGTTAAAAAAATATAAAATCTATTTTGACAGTCCAATTTGATTTTATTTAATATAAATGCATATAAATATCTGAATTATTGTCATGTATACTGCCAGTGAAATTAAAGGCTTTTTTTTAAAATAACCTAAAAATTTTAATTAATTACATAAATGACTCATTTTTTTAATTAAACACGTAAATTAATGACCTAAAATCTACAGTAAAAGTTGGTGGAGTCAAAGAGTTTGGCACCACCAACATGCCGCGTCAGCAACCAGAGAAAAAAAATTAAATTTTTGGTGGAGCCATGTAGAATGGTGCCACCTGTATAAATATCAGGATAATACTGCAATTTCTAAAAAAATTAGGGGACTTTAAAAAAAATTCCATTTTCTGGTTGAGCCAAATAAATTGGCACCACCAGATTTCGCCTGACACACCTGTTACTTTGTTTTTTTTTACTTTTTTTTAAGTTTTCTTATTCTTTCTTTCTTTTTATTTACTTTTTTAAGTTTTTTATTTATCTTTATTTATTTTATTTATTTATTTTCTTATTAATTTTAAAAAACTTGAAATGTATATTTGAAATGTTTTATAATATATATTTTTTAAAATTTTAAATATATATTTTTGAAATTATTTTTTTAAAAATTTTAAATATTATTTTTTAATAATATAAAACATTTAAATATTTTAAAGACATGACCTTTCAAATATATTATTAGTTTTATAATATTTTAAATTTATATTTCAAATTTTAAATATTTTTAATTTATTTTATAATAATTTAAATTATGATTTTTAAATTATTTTTAAAGATATTCAAACCTTTTTTTAAATTCTATTTAAAAGTTAAAAAATAATATTTTATTTAAAAAGTGAAATTTGAATTAATTAGAAAAAATAAAAAAATATTTGTTAAAAAAATATTTATTTGTTAAAAAAATATGACTTTATTTAAAAAATATGACTTTATTTGAAAGAAAAATATTATGAATTAATTAAAAATATTTTTTAAATAAAGTCATATTTTTTTAACAAATATTTTTTTATTTTTTCTAATTAATTCAAATTTCACTTTTTTTAAATAAAATATTATTTTTTAACTTTTAAATATAATTTAAAAAAAGGTTTGAATATCTTTAAAAATCATAATTTTAAAAAACCAAAGTAATAGGGTGTGTCAGGCGAAATCTGGTGGCGCCAATTTATTTGGCTCCACTAGAAAATGGAAATTTTTTTTAAAGTCCCCCCATTTTTTCAGAAATTGCAGTATTATCCTGGCATTTATAGAGGTGGCACCATTCTACATGGCTCCACCAAAAAATTAATTTTTTTCCCTGGTTGCTAACGTGGCATATTGGTGGCGCCAAACTTTTTGGCTCCACCAACTTTTACAGTAGATTTTAGGTCATTTACGTGTTTAATTAAAATCATTTATGTAATTAATTAAATTTTTTAGGTTATTTTTATAAAAAAGCCGAAATTAAAAGAAATTCATAAGCAAGTTAAAAAAAGATTTTGTATGTCCTTTATTTAAATATATGCTCAAAGTAGTTATAGTGTAGAATCAAGCTTGTAAAGAGACGGAAAAAAAAAACAGAATAAGAAAGAATCTAAATAAAAACTATACATGATATACGCACATGATGGAATTAGAGATTTACAAAGAATCTAAATAAAATACATATATGGTATACGCACATGATGGAATTAGATTTACATGTCGCAATTGCGCATGATAAAACTCAAACTTGAGTGCTTAAGAACCCAAAGTCTATGCATTAAGCAACATTGCCAAGATTTCATTGGCTTTCAAATTTGGATTTCAGTATGATACCATATGTAACAATTCTTAACAACTTACATGTTACAGGATGGACGTCGAGTACGAGTGATAGAAAGAGACTTAAATGCACCTAATAGAATGGCCGGTGAAAGTCTAATACCAGGGGGCTACTTAAAGTTAATTGAACTAGGCCTTGAGGGTAAACAAGAAAAATCATGGATTTAAATGGTAGATGTAATATAATGTTATAATGTTATTTCTTTATAAAATTACTTATTTTACTTTGAGTGTTGGTTCTATAGATTGTGTAGATGAGATTGATGCGCAACGACTTTTGGGTTATACTCTATACAAGGATGGAAAGGAGGCTCACGTATCTTTTCCTTTAGAAAAGTTCCAATCTCATGTTGCAGGAAGAACATTTCATAATGGTCGTTTCGTTCAAAGGTTACAGAAAAAAGTTGCATCTCTTCACAAGTACTTTCTCTCCCTCCTCTCAATCATTCTTCAATATCAACATAAGATGCCAGAACATTTATCTTAAAGGGATTAAGGGATTTGTAGTTTGTTTTAACTCATTGCTTTTGTTTAGACCTATCAATTGAGCTAGTCGAGTCTATTTTGGGTCAAGTCAATCTAGATCGAGTCATTCGAGTTCTACAATTTTTTGCGTAAATTCGGTTTTAGTGAGCTTAGATTCAAGTCATTTTAGGTTTGGGTTAAATTCGGTTTTGGACCATTTCAGGTTTGGGTTCGAGTCCTTTCGGGTTTAGGCCAATAGGGTTTGAAGCTCGAGTTTTTAGGGTCAGCTCATGATAGGTTCATGTCATTTTAGGTTATAGTCACCTTGATTTTTTATCTTTTCAAGTTGCTTGTTTGGATCATTTCGGGTTTGGGTGGTCAATTTATGTTAGAGTAAAACGAGGTTTGGTTTAGAGGGATTCATGTTGTTGACCATTTATAGTCAAATCAAACCAAGTTTAGGTTTGAATTGATCAAGTTATATTTTAGGCTTAAGTTAACATTGACAAGTTCACTTCTATTTGTATTAACTTGTTACAACAATTTATTAGAAAGAGTACATTTGAAGTTATACTTTTTCTTTAGAAGATCCAATTTGATGTTTTGATGTTATGATAATGTAGCGTAAGTTTAGAACAAGGGACAGTAACATCTCTGATCGAAGAAAATGGCATTGTCAAAGGAGTGCAGTACAAAAGTAAGAGTGGTCAAGTGTTGACAGCTTACGCTTCTCTCACAATTGTATGCGATGGTTGTTTCTCAAATTTGAGACGCTCTCTTTGCTCTCCTAAGGTGAAAATGCTTAGGAATTCTTGTTAAATTTGTTCAATTATGGTTTCCGTCTCTCTGTTATGCTAAAATTTTATATTTAATCATTCTACTTTATTTTTATAATGTTATTGTATGTCCAAATTGATAATATTATTAGTTGCTTTTTATTGCAAATGATACCTACTAATAACATTGAGAGATCAATTTTTTTCCAAATTAAAGCAAAGAGATTAAATTCTAATTTTAGGATAATAGAGGGACTAAATCCTAAATTCTATGTTTTGAGAAAATATATAAAGGTCTTTATTATTTTTGCAGGTTGATATACCCTCTTATTTTGTTGGTTTTATACTGACGAACTGTAACCTTCCAATTAAAAATTATGGAGCTATTATATTAGGACACCCTTCACCAATCGTATTCTCTCCCATTAGCAGCACTGAAATTCGTTGCATGGTGAATGTTCCTAGTGAAAAGGTACCTTCAGTTTCCAATGGTGAAATGGCATGTTACTTGAAAACTCAGGTGGCTCCCAAGGTATATTTAGATCTTTCTTTTATTCATTCATTAGGGGAACTTGGCTTAATTTATGGACTAACTGTATGGCATATAATACACTTCAGGTTCCTCCTGAATTGTACGATTCCTTTATATCTGCAATAGAGAAGAAGGGTAATATAAGAATATCGCCGAATAAAATCATGGCTGCTGCTCCACACCTGACTCCTGGTGCGCTTTTGATTGGAGACGCACTCAACATGCGGCACGCTATAACCGGAGGGGGAATGACTGTTGCTCTGTCTGATGTTGTAATACTTAGGGATCTTCTAAGACCCTTGAATGATCTATCCGATGCATCCACCATTTCTAAATATCTCGAATCTTTTTATACTCTGAGGAAGGTATTGTAGTTTCATGTTTTATATGCATTTTGAAAGTGAATAGCAATGATGAAAACGGTATAATTTTGCCCTTTAACTACATGCAGCCAATGTCATCTACAATAAATATACTGGCTAATGTCCTACAGAAGGTATTCAGTGACTCGTCCAATCCTGCAATGGAGAATCTGCAGCACACCTTTTTCGGATATTTGAGACTTGGAGGGATGTTTTCATATGGAGCATCCGCTATGCTCTGTGGTTTATGCCCTCGTCCATTAAGCTTAGCATTTCATTTCTTTTCCATTGCAATATATGGCGTTGGCCGGTTGTTACTTCCATTTCCTTCTCCCAAACGCTTGTGGGATGGGGCTAAATTCCTTTGGGTCAGTATCTTTACCAAACATTTATATATTAACATGATATAAATATATAATATCTTAAATATGATTATGATTATGAGTATGATATAGATTCGTATTAATAAAAATATTTTCTTTTTTTTTTTCAGGTGGCATCAAGTATTCTTCTCCCCTACATATACTCTGAAGGAATCAGACAAATGTTTTTCCCTCTAACTGTGCCAGCATATTATAGAACTCCCCCTAAAAATGGTCCCAAAAGAAACTTCATGCATTAATTAGCAGTGTTTGTTGGAACAATTCTATGTTCTTAACAAAATCTCACATCTGTTAGGCTGGATAATCTTTTGTATGTGTGATGTTTAAAATGGTAAATAAATAAGTTGGCTTTTGCATGACTGAAACTCTAGCTATAATGTGTTTAGCTGCTTTGTTGATGCAGTCCATGTTGGTGAATTTGTAGCACTTTTATAAGAGATTTATTTTCAATAAATTTATATTGCCTAGCAAACAAAAATGACTTAGCTTTCTAAAGTCTTTTTTATCTTCCTACATTGAAAAAAAATTCATAATTAAATATTTGTTGAAAAGTATAAAATGTTAAAAGAAGTGTTCATCCTCCTGCCCACCAAATTTGTGAAAAACAGTTTCTATATTTAATGTGTGGACAATTTATTTAGCCTTTATTAGGGCTATTCTGATTATAAAGGAATATTATTTTGATAATTGGATTGAGTCGAAATTTACCAAGATAATTCAGAGTATTGCATCTTCGAAGTATAAAGGTGAGGAAAATTATTTTGGGTCTTTTCGAATTACTTATTTGAGTTATTTTTTGTTTGATCAGGTTAAATGAGATTAAAGTTAAAGGGGTTCATGTCATTGACTTTTTATAGTCAAATCAAGTTGAGTTTAGGTTCAAATTGATAAGTTAGATTTTAAGTATAGGGACTAAAATTGATCAAATTAAAGTGTAGAATCTAAATTCATAACTTTTAGAAAGTACAGGGACTAATAGCAGAATTCAACCATAATAATAAATAGGGAGAAAAAGCTATAAGCACCCGTCTGTTTTTCTTGAGGTAAAACGTTTGAAGACATTGATGCTTCTCACTGGAACCGAAACACTCTGGCTTCTGCAGCCATTAAACACAAATTCAAAATGGTAAAATATAAGGACTTGTTGAATTGAAATGATAAAAGAAAGAGAATTGGGTTTTTTTTTTTCCTCGGCAACCAAACGAGCTAAGAAATCTGAAAGGAAAGTGAAAAAGATATAGCCTTGAATTGAAACTAGTGTTTGGCTTTTGAATCAAAGCAGTCAAATGAATTGGGTTTTTTTTTTTTTCTCAGCAACCAAACAAGCTAAGAAATCTGAAAGGAAAGTGAAAAAGATATAACCTTGAATTGAAACTAGTGTTTGGCTTTAGAGTCAAAGCAGTCAAATGAAATTACTCAAATTCACCCTGTGGCACGTCATATAATACCCATTACTCTGTTTTTTACCTTCAAGCTAGATCTCGCATGTGTTTTTCCCTTGGGGTTAGCCGCTTAGCTCATTTAAGCAGTGTTTAATGGTTAACAAAGACCTCCATGGCAGCAACAAAGAAGCTTTCATCTCTTTTCCCTTTGTTGTCTCTCATTTGCTTCATCTCTTTCTTTCTTCTTCTCTCTATTTCCAGAAAAGCCTCCATTTCCTCTTCCACAACTCATCCCCAATTCCTCCGTTTTAAACCCATCGACGCCAATCTCACCACCCGATCAGACCCATCTTCAACCGGCGATTCTTCATGCGATTACTCCGATGGGTCATGGATTTACGACCCAAATGCGGGATTTGATCGATACGACAGTAGCTGCAAGGAGATATTCAAAGGATGGAATTGCATTTTGAACAACAAATCCAACGGTAGAGACATCATTAAGTGGCGATGGAAGCCTCGTAACTGTGATCTCCCACCGTTCGATCCCCTCCAGTTTCTTCACACTTACAGAGATACCAACATTGGTACTTCCCCCATCTCTCTGTCTCAAAGTTAGTTAATTTAAAGCAAATTAGGCCTTAATCAATATTCAACAGTGCAGGGTTTATTGGTGATTCCTTAAACAGAAACATGTTTGTATCTTTGTTTTGTACTTTGAAACGTGTGTCCAATGATGTGAAGAAATGGCGTCCTGCTGGAGCTGATCGTGGCTTTACTTTCCTTCACTATAATCTCACCATTGCTTATCATAGAACTAATCTTTTGGCACGCTATGGTAGGTAAGCTGCTTTGAATCATTTAGATAAATTCCAATTTAGTTTCTTTTTGTTTGTATTTCATGGTAGGAACTGTATTGTTCTTGATTGTGTTTAATGCAGATGGTCAGCTAATGGAAATGGTGGTAAGTTAGAAGCTCTTGGATATAAAGAAGGTTATAGAGTTGATGTTGATGTTCCAGAAAGCACATGGGAAAAGGCTCCAAGCTTCCATGATATACTAATCTTTAACACAGGACACTGGTTAGCCTTTTTCCCACTTCCATTAAAATGTTGTAGATCTTTTGGTGCCAATAATATTATGGTACCATACCTTTTTCTACTATTTTGTTGTTTTTAGCATTTGGATCCGGTTTTCATGGTAGATGAAAATGACCAGAAGTGGATTCTAATGACACGAAAACAAACTGTCAAAGTTGGACGCAGTTTTCAAATTATGTGCAAATATCAAAGCTTTTTGGCTCAAGCTGTGTAACTTGTGGTTGTGTTATAATATTATGTTGGTTGCTTCTTTTGTTGCCAGTAGTATGGTAGAATTCCTTTATGTTCTTGTTTGTTGTTCCTAAGTTGTTTTCTAGCATTTAAATCCTTTTTTCATGTTGAATGAAAATGACCAAAAGTTGATTTTAATGGTGGTTTTTGAGTTATATGCAATCATCAAAGCTTTTTGACTGAAGCTATGTAAGTTGAGGTTGTTTTATAATATTATGGTGATTGCTTGTTGAGGTCTTTTGGTGCCAATAGTATGGTAGCATACCTTTATGTTCTTGTTTGTTGTCCCTAAGTTGTTTTTTAGCATTTCGATCCTATTTTCATGTTGAATGAGAACAACCAAAAGTTGATTTTAATGTGGTTTTTGAGTTATATGCAATCATCAAAGCTTTTTGGCTCAAGCTGTGGGACTTGGGGTTGTTTGTTGTTCCCAAGTTGGTTTTTAGCATTTCAGTCCTATTTTGATGTAAAATGAAAACAACCAAAAGTGTATCTCAACGACATGACAAATTGCCATGGTTGGATGTGGTTTTCAAGTTATATGCAATCATCAAAGCTTTTTTGGCTCAAGCTGTGTAACTTGAGGTTGTCTTATAATATTATGTCGATTGTTTGTTGAGATCCTTTGGTGCCAATAGCATGGTAGCATGCATGCCTTTATGTTCTTGTTTGTTGTTCCCAAGTTGTTTTTTACAATTTTGATCCTATTTCATGTTCAATGAAAACGACCAAAAGTTTGTTTTAATGTGGTTTTTGAGTTAAAAGCAATCATCAAAGCTTTTTGGCTCAAGCTGTGTAACTTGTGGTTGTTTTATAATATTATGTTGATTGCTAGTTGAGGTCTTTTGGTGCCAATAGTATGTTTTTTAGCATTTCGATCCTATTTTCATGTTGAATGAAAACGACCAGAAGTGTTTCTCAACAACATAACAAATTGCCATGGTTGGATGTGTTTTTCGAGTTATATGCACTTATCAAATATTTTTGGCTCAAGCTGTGTAATTGGTGGTTGTTTTATAATATTATGTTGGTTGTTTGTTGAGATCTTTTGGTGCCAATAGCCTGGTAGCATGCATACCTTTATGTTCTTATTTTTTGTTCCTAAGTTGTTTTCTAGCATTTCGATCCTATTTCCATGTTGAATGAAATGACCAAAAGTGGATTTTAATGACATGACAAATTGCCGATGTTGGATGTGGTTTTCGAGTTATATGCAACCATCAAAGCTTTTTGTCTCAAGCTATCTAACTTGTGTTATATATTTATGTTGGTCCCTGGCCACAATTTCTTGTTATTCTAGTCCATATATTTCCACTGTTGTAATCATAGATTTCCTGACCTAGATTAACCATTTTGATTGTTCTTTAATAGGTGGTGGGCTCCTTCGAAATTTGACCCAGTTAAGTCACCCATGCTTTTCTTTGAAAAGGATCTACCTGTAATCCCTCCCATACCTCCTGATCTTGGCTTGGATAAGGTTTTAAATCACGTGGTATGTTATTGCAAATGGTGTTTGCTACTATTGTTTTTACAACACTCAGCTTACCTTCTTAGTTCTTACTGATCATCAATCGGCAGATACGGTTTGTGGAGAAAACCATGCGACCGGATGCTATTAAATTGTTTCGCACGCAATCACCAAGGCATTTTGAAGGTGGTGATTGGGACCAAGGTGGTTCTTGTCAGCGGTTACAGCCTTTGTTACCCGAACAAGTTAGTATCTTTCATTTTGCCAAAAAATTGTTCATCTGTTGGTTTGTGTCCACTCCGGACCAAGGCTGAATTGATTATATCCGTTTTCAGGTGGAAGATCTCTTCTCGTTGAAAAACAACGGGACGAATGTGGAGACAAGGCTTGTGAATCAGCACATATACAACGCCCTCAAGGGGTCTAACGTCCACATCTTAGATATTACCCGCATGAGTGAGTTCAGAGCTGATGCTCACCCTTCCACAGCCGGAGGAAAGAAACACAATGACTGCATGCATTGGTGCTTGCCGGGAGTTACAGATACATGGAACGACCTGTTTGTAACACATTTAAACAGTCTTAAAATTTGAAACTGATTGTATTATTACTAAACATATTTTTGTTCGGTACATTTTGGGTTAGGATCAGTTTGGAATTCAAGTCATTTGAGTCATCTCGGATTCAGGTTTGAGTCATTAGGACTGTACAAATGCCAAAGAACTGATGTTTATCTACCAAATAGTCCCAATCCCAAAAACATGTGTGTACCCAACTCATCTGATTCGTTGTTATTGCAACAAACAACCTAAAACGACAGCACCCCCAACCAAATCCATATTAGACAGCAAAGTTTAGAGTTGGCTGTCTCAGCTCTTTCCTTGGCTTTTTGATAGAAAAGCCGACAAGCATCCATGATTAGAATACGTAGCCGTAGCCAATGCCACAAAAGCTGCTGCATCCTCCCTGCATGTCACGTGGTGCAACCCTACTTATTTCCACTTCCGGTTTGGGCTGTTGCTGGTTTTTTGTGATTGAATAAAAGGGATTGCTGGCATTTGGTGAAGGGAGTTTCTTGAGCTTGATCTTACAATAACATGGACAAGTAGAAGAAAGTGAGGACCTTGAAATTTCAGGGCCGAATGGACCCTTTGTTACTTTTTCTTTTTCCTAGTTTTGGTGGGAGAGTTTAGCTTCTAATATCAACTTGTGAGTTACTAACTGTTCATTGTCTAGGTTACTGTCTAAGTTCAAATATGTACTTGGGAAAAGACAATAATGGGTTGGGCAATGGGAGTTGATTGTTAAGCCATCATCATATTGAATACAATCCACACGTAAAACAATGAAGATGACAAGATGTTTCTCTGCTACACCTTTGTCGTTTACAGACCACTTTCGTCTCTTTCTTCTTTCTGATTCGGTTTTTGTGACAGTCTTCATGTGAGGATTCATAATTTTTTTTGCTCTAAGACCATGTCATAGAGCTCTCAACACACCACGCGTATTGCTTGATATATTTGATTGTTACAATGTCAATGTGCCTTGGAATCGTGGGTTGTCGACCAACCCCACAACTCATCTGATTTATAACTCTGACCACACAAAGTATCGGTTCGAGCTGAAACTGAACTCTTAATCTAGTGGTATTGGATGAATTTTTCATAGGTTTGAATCATAATTGTGATGTGTAATTTAGAAACTCGAGGTAAAAGTGTGTAAATTAATTGTAAAATTACCTAAAATAATAATAATTTTATCATAATTCATAATTTATAAAAAAACATAAAATAAAAATTGAAAACTAAGATGATAGTAATCTAATTGATTAAGTTTACTAAGCAAGCAAATAATATTTTCATGTGCCGATTGAGTCTTAGTTCGATTGGTATGGACATTATGTAGGAGGAGTAAAACACATTATCCTCCTATTTATGGGTTGGGGAAGGGGTATGAGTAGTTCTAGGCATTGTGTCAAAAAAAAAAAAAAAAAAATATGATCGGAACCAAATATTTTCACGGATAAGTTATTTTTTTCTTTTGCGTGATTTAGATAATAAAAACTTTAAATTGTTTCTAAATAAAATAATTTTATTATTATATTTGAAAAAGGAAAATACATCACTAAAAATAAGGACTGATTTTTTGTATCAACATATTGACATTAAATCTTTTGTGCATCTAAAAATTTCTTAAGAAATATAAGAAAAAAACAATACAAATCATATAAAATTTCTTTTATACAATGCAAAATCACTTTTAAGATTCTCTGAAATATATTATTGAGCAATATTAATACCGAAATTATTAACTTTATGATAAAAATATGAATAAATAAATAAAATTATATAAAACTAAGGGTGGGTTTGGATGGACGATTGGGTGCGTGCATTGGGTGTAGTACATTTAGTTTACTTTTTGTCTCACGCTACAATATTTAATCTTACAGCCACTCACAAGTAAACCCACCACTCATCAAAACCCACACTATAACCCTATATTGTAAAGCTACAAAATAATGCAGTTAAAGGAATAAAAAAAACTAGCTTCATTTATATATGATCATATATATATAGATCTATATTGTTCATAAAATAATTAAAAACTAAGCAGATTAATTTTATAACGTAAAATAATAGCCATAGACATACCTTCAATGATGAATAGAGATTTAATAATCTAAGTCATGACCATGACCAAAATTAAAACCTTCAACACCTAGATTGAAATCCCCGTACCTACCGGTGTCTCCGACAGCAAAGCCACTGTTTTGGACGGCGAAATTGTTGCCCAAACCATCAGGATTAGCCACCGTCATGGCAGTCGACATGGCAAAAACATCTCCCATCAATGCACTAGCCCTATTAGCCACATTATTCCTTAACTCCTCCAAGGCTTTAGCATAAGCTTCAAGTTCCTCAATTCCCATATTATTATCAATAGGGTCATCCCACCAAAACAGTCCCTTCATTTTTCTCTCTTCCTTTTCCTTTTGGATCTCTTTGCTTCGCTTTTTTTCTTCCTCAAGTTTCTCCAATGTCTCTCGGCTCTCCTCGTTGAACTCTTCGAGACATGGAGCAATGTCGTCACTAGACATCATCAAACCATCATCATGGTTAGGGTTTTTGCTAAGGTAACGCTCCAATATCAAGTCGATATCGGGGTGACCAAAGCAAAACGGTTTTCCTTTGGGAGATAACACGATGATGCCGATGTTGCAACCGCATAAAATGCAAAGCTCGCTCGCTTTCTTGAACAAACCATTGCGGCGCTTGGAGAAAGTCACTTGGCGGCTGCTTTCGTTTTCGAGTTTCTTTATCTGAATCTTCTGACGACCCCTCGTTGCCTTAGTGGTGGTGTTGCTGCTTCTGGTTTGATTTAGAGATGCCATTGTTATATCCTATGTACGTCTTAGAAAAAAATGGTATTCTTCCGAAGGGAAGAAAATTTATAAGATTATATCCAAATTAAAGCAATTATATATATGGTAAGTTGAATTTTTAGGAGAATTGATCCAAATTTTCAATTTAGTATTAAATAATATCCTAAAATTATTATCTCAATATTCTCTTTTCAAACTATAAGTAAGGTTAATAATATTAATTAGTATAATGATCATATTTTGTTCACTTTTTCTTCTTTAAATGTTACTCAAAAATATCAAATTAATTTTTACTTAGGGTGGATTTGGATGGGTGCGGTGCGTTTAGCTTAATTTTTGTCTCACGCTACAGTATCTATTTTCACCGTCACCGCTGTTTTTGCACTAACCACATGTAAACGCACTGCCCATCCAAACTCACCATTTATGTATAATTTTAAAATTTAACTTTTTCTTACACATAGCACTAGTTAATGAAGAGAAATAATTACACAATCCCAATTTTTTCCTATAAAAAATTAATTAATTGCCTAACTATTGGTAATTAAAATCAATGTTTAATTAAGCCTTGATTTAATTAAATCAATGCTATATTAAGGCTTGATTTAATTATCTAATTATCATATTTATTCAAAAGATGCTTTGATAAAGCTTGTAAAGATTGTCTACGATTGTCCTATAATAGGAAATAATTAGAGTTTCCTTGTGTATCCTTTGAAACCATAAACTATAGAAGAAAAATCTTGATATTCATTAAATTTTACTAAAATAACCTATAAAAATTAAATTAAATAAAATATGATAATGTCCAGGCTCGGCCCTGGGGTTGTTTGAGAGTGCAGTTGCGTAGGGTCTAAGGCTGGAAGGAGCCCAAAAAAAAATATTTTTCAGCGTTTAATGTGGAAAAAAAATTGCAGACTAAAATAAATTAATTAAATGCTTACGGTTTTTAATTTTTTACCATAAATGCTTCATCTCTTAGGGCCCCAAAAAAATTTCAGCTTTTATTGTATTATTTATATATATATTTTAAAAGGGATCTAATTTATTATTTCGCCTAGGACCCCAAAAATATCAAAAATGAGCCTGATAATATCTTTGTAAAAAAAAAAATTATCATCAAAAAATATATACTTCCTTCTACGCCAAAAATATACTTTCTTGCAATTACAAATAATTTTAATTTTTTTAGATGTGTTTGAATAGTTAAAGAATAATTCTATTTTAATTTTTATATCATTTTTATAATTGTATAATGTAATTAGATAATTAGATAATTTAAAATAAAAACTTGAAATTCATCATGATTAATTATCCACATAATTCTCTCTATTCTCAACCTCTTATAAGAAGCAAGTAATTACGGTGTTTCAATTATATTCAATACAATAAAACCCACTAATTATAATGGATACTGAAACATGCTACATATGCATAGTTACAACCAATTATACCTATATTCAATTATTAATTATAATGAGTTTTTCCAAATGTAATATATTTACAAAGAGGATTAAGTGTCAGGAAATACCCCCACAAAAGACTAGAAGGAATAGAAGGAATCTGTCTCCCACAAAGGACTGCACTATGTGTGGGGATATTCAACAAACAGTCATTCATACCCTGCGTGATTGCTCTGTTGCGGCTAAGGTATGGGAAAAGGTAATACCCCCCAATTTATTTGTCTCACTTCTTTAATTTAGATCTTTTGGATTAGGTAATTACCAACTTGAATGGCGATTTTAGGGGAAATGATGCCCATGTGGGACTCTTTGCTGTTTTGTGTTGGCTATTGTGGAAAAATAGGAATAAATTTATTTTTCAACAGGTTTCAAACAAGCCTGATGAGATTGTAAGCAGGGCTAAATGCTTTGTCTCTAATATCCGTGAATCACTAATAAGTTCAAGGTCATTGGGAGTTAATCAAGGTATCAGGGTGAAATGGCATCCGCCGAGTAGTGGATGAGTTAAGATTAATGTTGATGGGTCTTCTAATATGAATGGACACTATCTGATGGTGGGTGGTGTGGTGCAAGATTCTACTGGGAATTGGTTGGAAGGATTCAGAAAATACATTGGGAGAGGCTCTGCTCTAAAGTCTGAATTATGGGCTATTTTAATTGGTCTTAAAGTGGTTTGACTACAAAACTATAGTAAGATTATTGTTGAGAGTGACTGCTTGGATGCTATTGAGATGATATTGGGAAATTCTGTGAATACTCCTTTGATGACACTTATACGACAGATTATGGAAGCTAAGAGGCAGTTACAAGAAGTTAAATTCCAGTTTGTTCCAAGGGAGGGTAATAAGGTGACAGATTGACTAGCTAAATCATGCTCAAATAATGATGTTGAACTCACTCTTCTTGAATTCCCTAGCTTTCCTATTAGAAAACTTTTGTTAGAAGATAAATTTGGTGCATCACATGTAAGAAGTACTTGATTTAAAGGCAATCTATTGCCTTCTTTCATAAAAAAAAAAAAAAAAAAAAAGGTCAACGGAGAGTTTAAGACTACATCTGCCACCTTTAGTAAAACTCATTACCTAACTTGAAACCCCTATCAATTAAAACGAATAAAAATTTAATCCAATTTAATTTAATCATAAAAGTCAACAATTTGACCCTATCCAATTCGAATTTGAACTAATCCAAATCTAAAATTACTAAAATTGGAAACCACTTGCACTCATAATCATCTAACCTGAAGTAAACAAGTTCCAAATGATCTGGCAAAAAAACCATGACCTAAATAAATAAATAAATAAAAAGAAGATATATTATATTATAAACATAAACATGTATTTATATTTGGGATGGTTATGATAAAAAATCTTATATTATAAATCTTAAAAATATATTATAAAAATAATTTGTGTATTTTATAATGTTATAAAAATATTATATTATTTAAATCCTAAAAAATTTCTAAAGTTATGATGAAAAAGTTTATTACAGAAAATAATTTACACGTTATAAAAGTGTTATAATATATTTATTTATAAAAAATTATTTCCAAGAATTATGAATAAAACTTATTTATATGTCCATGTTATATATTATAGAAATAATATACTTATTCATAAAAAAATGTTATATATTTTTTTTATCATAACTTATATTTAAAAAAATATCTGTATACAGTTGTGGCAAAAAATTATATTTATCATACCAAATATGCTATAGAACAATTGCATATAATGTTTATTTTTATTATTATTTTTATTAGTAATCGTATTATCAACTACTTTTTAGATCGGCATAATACATATGATGATTTGATTTTAATTTTTATTACTTGTTCAGAAATATAAATTATGTAACTATGTAATTACAATTTGTACTATCAAACATAGAATTACAATCAACCAGCCAAACGCGTAGATAATTACAAGAGAATGTAATTACTACTTAATAATTTCACTTTAATTTAATTACTTTATGTTGTCCAAACAAACCTTTTAAAAATATTAAGCAGCTCTTGTTTATTTAAATCTATGCTTAAGTAAATCTTAATTAAATATAAATCTAATTTTCAAAATTATCTATACATTAACAAATAAGAATCTTAAATGAAGAAAATTGATATAAGGAAAAACGTAGGTTTAAATCTTGGAGACAATATTGTTGGAAGGGACAACTCCAAACTCCAAACATAGATAGTAAAACAGACATGCATAATATAAAAAATATTGTAAAACAAATTTGCATTTGTAAAGGCTTATTTTCTCAAACTAATGAGAACCTTTAATATAGAAAATTGAAAGCATAGTGTGAACAGAATAATGTAACGTTTAGGGTTTTTGCTAAGGTAACGGTCGAGTGATCGAAGCAAAACGGTTTTCCTTCGGGGGAGAATAGGATGATGTCAATATTCACACCGCTTACAATGCAAATCTCGCTCACCTTCAACAAACGATTGCAATGCTTCAAGAAAGTTACTTGCCGACTATTTTCATTTTCGAATTTGTTTATTTGAATTTTGCCTCTCGACGCTGATGGGTCGAGTCACATGTTTAAATCCGAAAGTCATCCGAAAATGAGAGGTTTGGACAAAATCTGATACCTGAAAAATAGGTTTGGGTGAAATTTAAGGCCTGTTCTTTATATAAATCGGGTTTTGGGCAAAAAAAAATTGCCTAAGCTTGGTCAGGCTCGGCTCAAATATATTATGCTATAAAAATATTATATTAATTTACTAACCCAATAATAATTAAACACATTACCCAAAACTTAAAAAGAAAACTTAACCAACTAAATAAGTCAACCCAAAATATAAAATTTTAAAAATAATATTTAATATAATAAAATATTTATTATATTTATTTGTGTTTTTTAATACAATAAAATATTTATTATATTTATGGTAGTGTTTTTTAGTATAAATATTTTTAATAAATTTTTAATGTGTTAGAAAACTTTTAAATTAGT
Source organism: Gossypium sturtianum (assembly GCA_025698515.1). Classification (NCBI taxonomy): domain Eukaryota; kingdom Viridiplantae; phylum Streptophyta; class Magnoliopsida; order Malvales; family Malvaceae; genus Gossypium; species Gossypium sturtianum. The sequence continues at coordinate 1,846,515 of CM046946.1, read as the reverse complement.
ATTTTTTTAGTGGATTTAGTGTACAATATTTTTTTTAAAAAATATATTTTTAAATAAAAAATAATCTAAAAAATCAAATGTGGGCAATTTGGGTTAGACCTAGATATACTATTATAAAATTGGGTCGGGTTTAAGCAAAAAAGTATGTCCATTTTTTTATCTGAGCCGAACTCTAACTAAAATAATGATCTAAATACCTTACAGCCCAACCTAAACCCAACCCAACCATGAGCATCTCTATTTTGTGATAGTGTTGCTTCTTTTGGTTTGATTTAGAGGTGTCATCATTATATCTAATAAGAAAATTTATATGATTATGCTTTGACTATTTTTTTAAGTTGAATTTTTAATATTAAATAATATTCATAAAATTATTACATTAATATTCTCTTGTTAGGTTAATCATATATCTATTAACAATGTACTAAATAATCCATTTAATATTTCATTTATAAGAAAATTAAAATCTATATCACATTACACATTTTATAAATTTGAATTTTTTTTTTTAAAACATAGCACTGTTAAGAGAAAATTTACATAATCCCAAAATTTTTCTATTATAAAAAATTAATTTATTTCCTACCTATTGCTTATTTAAACCCATGCTTAATTAAGTCCTTGTAAGGATTGTGTGTATTAGGAAATAATTGAACTTACCTTGTTTGTTTATTTTAGTAGCTCATAATTATGTATTCTTTGAAATCAGATGAAAATTCCTTATATTTATTAAAAAAATTTAGAATAACTTATAAAAATTAAAATAAAATAATGATAATATCTTAATTTGCTTGTAAAATGGTAAAAGTATCAAAGAGTCCTTTGTATTAAGAGTTAAATTATATTTTGCTCTCTTTCTATTCAAAAAATAGGTAAATTATTAAAAATTGGTATGGCAAATAGAATAACCCGAAGTGACACGTGGCGTGCCATGTGCCTCTCATAATAACATACAAAAACTAGTTTTTAACAGTAGAAATGAATCAATTTTTGAATAGAATGACCAATTTATTATTTGATCTAACGTACAATGACTAATTTACTCATTTTTTTAGTAAAAAGGGCCAAATGCAATCCAACTAATAGTATAAGGGCCTCCATAATACTTTTACCCTTGTAAAGTAAAAAATTTTAACCACACACCATAGAGTAATTGTAAGAAAGTATAATTACAATGAATTTTAATTCTCTATGGTACTGTTTAGAAAACCATCTAGTAATTATTTGTAATTACACAGATGTGACATATTTGAATAATCATTATAAATAGTAGATTTCACTCAACTAAGTGTAATATGAGCATTCCAATTTTACTTGAAATAATTTAAACAAGTAATCTAACATTAGGTTATTGGATAATCACATGTGAATCACTTGAGTTTAGGTTCGTTTATCTATTCTACTAATAAAATCTCTAATTAAGTGGGTGTCAAGAGTTAATCAGGCTCCAACTCAATTAACAAAATTACAAAATTGTCATTTTATATTTAAAATAAATTATATCATTCGAGAGTACTTTAGTCTTTTTAAAAAAAAAAAATGTACATGCGATGAGATTTGAACCCATTTTAATTACATTTGGAAAACCTTAAATTTACCACTCAATTAATGTTTTATTTTGATTTATTTATACATTTTAATTTTATTATGTATACGTTATTAGTTTTAAACCATACATTTCATTATTTATTGTATGATATTTTTAAACACTCATTTATGTTTTAAATACATAGTTTCCACATGCGCATATGTGTGATAGAGTTTTTAGTATGAATTATTCTCTGTTATATAGTTTGTCGGTTTTGTATCTTGTATTATTATTTTTATATCTCATGTGATATTTTATTATCCAGAGGTGTAAACGAAATATTGTGTTCATAAGTTATTCGAATTAATTTTGAAAAATAATTTAATTCAGTTTGGTGATTGTCGAGTTTAAGACAGAGTAATTTGAGCCATTGAATCATTCAATTACAAGTATTTTATTGTTTGATTGAATAGCTAAAACCTTTTTATAATTATTATTAAAAATTATTCAATTCAAACTCAAAGTCAAGCAAAAACAATCGAAACAATTTGATCTATTTGAATTTTTTCTCAAATCAAGCTTAACTTTTAAAAATAAAACTTGATTGAGTTCAAATTAAGTTTTAATCCTCAAATTTCAAATTAAGCATAAGCTCAATTTAATTTGATTACCTAATAATTACACATTCATTTAATTACTCTGTATTGTTCGAACAAACCTTTTAAAAAATTTTATGCAACTCTTGTTTATTTAAATCCACGCTTAACTAAATATAAATCTAATTTTCATAACTATCTATATCCTTACATAGAAGTTATCCCAAAACCATAAATCTAATTTTCAAAATTATCTATACATTAACAAATAAGAATCTTAAATGAAGAAAATTGATATAAGGAAAAATGTAGGTTCGAATTTTGGAGACAATATTGTTGGAAGGTAACCCCAAACCCCAAACATTGACCGTAAATTGGACATGCATAATATAAAAAATATTTTAAAACAAATTTGCATTCTTAAAAGACTATTTTCTCAAACTAAAGAGAACCTTGAATAAAGAAAACTGAAAGCATAGTGTAAGCATAGTGTGAACAAAATAATGTAACGGTTAGGGTTTTTGCTAAGGTAACGGTCAGGTGATCGAAGCAAAACGGTTTTTCTTTAGAGGAGAACTGGATGATGCCAATATTCACACCGCTTACAATGCAAACCTCGCTCACTTTCTTCAACAAACCATTGCAACGATTCGAGAAAGTTACCTGCCAACTGTTTTCATTTTCAAATTTGTTTATCTGAATTTTGCCCCACGATGCCGATGAACCGAGTAACCTGTTTAGGTTCGAAGGTCATCCGACAGTGGCGGAGCCAGGGGGGCTGGTAGGGACCCAAGCCCTCCCTAAAATGGAAAATTTTCCATTTAGACCATTTATAATTTATCAAATTTTAAATTAGTAATGGTAAAATTATAGTTTTCCTCCCAGAAAATAATAAAAATTTGATTGAATCTTTTAAAAATTATAAAGATATAAACTATTAAAATGATGAAATTGTATTTTTACTAATGTAAAAATATAAAATTTAATTCTGACCCCCCAAAAAAAATTTCTGGCTCCGCCCCTGTCATCCGAAAATGGGAGGGTTTGGATAAAATCTGAAGCCTAAAAAATGGAGTTGGATAAAATTTAAAACTTGTTTTTATATGAATAGGGTCTTGGACAAAACTTTTTTCGTGAGCCTAGTCCGGCTCGGCCCAAATATATTATGTTATAAAAAATATTATATTACTTATATATATTTATATTAATTCACTAACCTAATAATAATTAAACACATTACCCAAAACCTAAAAAAAAAACTTACCCAGCTAAATAATCCAACCCAAAATATAAAATTTTTAAAAATTATTTAATATAATAAAATATTTATTATGTTTATTTGTGTTTTTTAATACAATAAAACATTGATTATATTTATGGTAGTGTTTTTTAGTATAAATATTTTTAATAAATTTTTAATGTGTTAGAAAACTTTTAATTTAGCACTTTTTTACTGAATTTAGTGTACTATATTTTTTTTTAAAAAAAAATTATTTTTAAATAAAAATAATTTAAAAAATCAAATATGAGCAGGTCAGGTTAGACCTGAATTTACCTTTATTAAATTGGGTCGAGCTTGGGCAAAAAAGTAAATCTATTTTTCAATTCGAGCCGAACTTGAACTCAAAAAATTGATCTAAATACCTTATAACCTAACGCAAACCCAACTCAACTCATAAACACGTTGTTTCTTTTGGTTTAATTTAGAGGTAAGACAATTTGTTTATGATTATGCTTTGCCTACTTTTTTTTTTTTAAAGTTGAATTTTTAGTGTTAAATAATATTCATAAAATTATTAGATTAATATTCTCTTGTAAGGTAATTAATAATATACATTAACAATGTACTAAATAATCCATTTAAAATTTCATTTGTAAAAAAATCAAAATCTATATCACATTACATATTTTATAATTTTGAAATTTAATTATTTTTAAACATGGCACTGATAAATTAAGAGAAAAATTACATAATCCCAAAATTTTTTCCTTATAAAAAATTAATTAATTGCCTAGCTATTGCTTATTTAAACCCATGCTTAATTAAGTCCTTGTAATTAGGATTGTGTGTATTAGGAAATAATTAAAGTTCCCTTGTTTGTTTATTTTAGTAGCTCATAATTATGTATCCTTTGAAACTAGATGAAAATTCTTGATATTTATTAAATTTTATTAGAATAACTTATAAATATTAAAATAAAATAATGACAATATCTTAATTTACTTGTAAAATGGTAAAAGTATGAAGGAGGCCTTTGTATTAAGAGTTAAATTATATTTTGCTATCTTTCTATTCAAAAAATGGATATATTAATCCTATGCGTTAGAATAAATAGCAAATTATTAAAAATTGATGATTGTCGAGTTAATTTTGAAAAATAATTTAGTTTAGTTTGATGATTGTCGAGTTTAAGATGGAGTAATTTGAGCCGTTGAATCATTCAATTACAAGCATTTAATTGTTTGATTGAATAGTGATAATACTCTAGAACGTCATTTTTTATGTGCTAATTGCATATTTATTTTGAGTATGATTCTACTAATTTGGGCTATTTATGGACTTTTATCTCGTAGGGACTAAATTGCAGACCAAAGCAAAATTGAGGGCCAAAACTGTGAATTTAAAGATAAAAATGGACCAATGTGCAACAAAGGGAAAAGATGGTGCCAAAAGTGCAAACATGGAGGACAGAAGGATTGAAATGCAAAAAGAAGAGACTTTGCTTTATCAAACTCTATTTTAATTATATTAGGATAATTAATATTAGGATAATTATTGAGGATTATTTAATTTCTTTATTTATCTCTATTTATCTTTGATTAATTGTAATTATCTTTGGAGTTTGAGTAGGACTAGTCCATCTACCTTAGCACTATAAATAGGGGATGGAGTGACTTATTTTGGTTGTTCATCTTTTTCTGTAAACTTTCTCCCCATAAGTCTTTTTCTTTCCATATTTTCTTCCAATAAAATTCTCTTCTCTATTTTTATATATTTATTTTCTTTTCCACCACAACTATGAGCCACTAAAACCCTTCTAGCCAAAGGTTGCCGAAAATCCCCAAAAAAGGGTTCTTGAGGTTTAGAATCCACACTTAGCCTTCTCAACAGGGTATTCATCGTTTCTCCGCATTACGGGGCCGACGCTTCCGTCCATGTCCCTTAAGAAGTGATCTTTTCAACGTGTGCAAGGAACGGCCGCTTTGTATATTTTGAGAATGTTACACAGTCGGTTCGTTAGCTTACTGCGTTAGAGGTTGGCGAGCCCAAGAGACAAAATGGCGTGGGATTCGCCATTGAGAAACGTTGATCTAGCATAAGATGATCCCACAGGAGCGATTGTTGGCTAGAGTCGTTCCACTAAATCAAGTCTAAATCCTTGGAGCTGGTGGTCGAGGCGCCCTCTTCCACTATAACCGCTTATTCGGGTTGAGAATGATCATTTAAAAGCCAAGGATTGAACCCAAGGCGGATCGAAGCAACCGGAGGCTGGAATCTCCCCATAAGAATTTCTTTATCTCAACTTTACTTTTTATTTTTAATTTTCGCAATTTCCATTCGACTTCTCAATTCTGTTTTTTTTATTTTATTTTCGTTTCCAGATCCAACCTTTTAAATTCTGTTATTTTTATTTTTTTCCAGGAACGCAGGCTTTCTTGGGCACGATTCTGCCCAGGATTTCGAGAAACAAGCATTTGTATAATCCGATCCCTGAGGATTCGACCCTACTTCCCTTTTACTGTTATTTTCATTATTTTGCAGGGAATAGGATATATTTGGTGCTTTCAACGACGCATCAAATAGCATAAACTTTTTTATAATTAGTATTAAAAATGTTCAATTCGAACTCAAATTCAAGCAAAAATAATCGAATCAAGCTCAAGTTTTAATCCTCAAATTTCAAGTCAAGCATAAGCTCAATTTAATTTGATTACTTCGTTAATTTTAACTATTATTTTTATATCATGTTCTTATTGTATTTATTTTTTATTTATTTAATTTTTTAAAATAGTTTTGTTATAAATTTTGATCATATATGCTATTTTTGACATAATGTCTAGAACTATCGATAGCCCCTGCTAACCCATAAATAGGAGAATAATGCGCTTCAACGTACTCGAACCCACATCCTCCTGTATTGGCAACAATACACATGCCAATTGAGATAATACTCAATCAACTTATCTTGAGATAATATGCAGGCTTATCTAAATTACAAGCATTTAATTGTTTGATTGAATAGCTCAAACCTTTTTATAATTAGTATTAAAAATATTCAATTCAAACTCAAATTCAAGCAAAAATAATCGAATCAAGCTTAACTTTTAAAAATAAAACTTAAGTTTTAATCCTCAAATTTCAAGTCAAGCATAAGCTCAATTTAATTTGATTACTTCGTTAATTTTAACTATTATTTTTATATCATGTTCTTATTGTATTTATTTTTTTATTAATTTAATTTTTTAAAATAATTTTATTATAAATTTTGATCATATATGCTATTTTCAGAATTCATGTTTGTCCCTTTTCAACAATATCGTCTTTAAAATTTAAATTTACGTTTTCTATTTAATAGGATAATATGACTTACCATTATACGCAAGAAGCACACCTCTCCATAACAATATTTCTCATATCATCTATCATATTCTTTATTATATATTTTTAAAAAATGGGAAAAAAGCGAAACGACAGCGTTTTATGCTTCCAAAGTGTGCATTTATGCCAAAGCATCTTCTTCACCACCTCAATTTTTTCTTCTCTCTAGAAAAAAGTCATTAAATTGGTTGTTTTTATTATAAACTTCGTTTTCCAACCCTTTCGCCTCCTTCTCTTACACTCTTTTTTCGATTCCATAGTTAAATTTTTAGCTGGAAAAGAGAATCGATTCAAAATTTTCATCAAATTCATGGTTTTTACATAACATTTTCTTTAAAGTTCTCTTTTTCCCCTTTTACCCCCTTTTCTGCTTTCGTGTTTTGAGATATTATAACAAGAACAATAATAATTTATCATAGTAGAGATAAAATTTGGGTTCGTGTTTGATTGATCGATCTGTTGATGGAGGATTGTGCGAGCAGCGATGAAGATTACTACTATTCTTCCGATCGAGATTCCTCGACGGTCTCGAGAATGAGGATTCCAATTCTGATGGGCCCTTCATGGGGTCCCACTACCAAGGTCAATTCTTTTTCTTCCATTTCCCCTTTCTAGTATTTTTTTGAATTCAATTTCTTGTTTCAATTGTCATTGATTCATCGATTCTTGGTTTTGGGTCTTTTTTTGGTCTTTCGATTGCGTAAAAGGATGGGTTTTTGGGTGTATTATGGATTACTTGGAAATGATGTTGAAAGAATCTTTGTTAATTGCTCAATTTATTGGGTTGTGGATTTTGAGAAGATAGGGCAATTTGAATGAGCTTTTAGAATTTTGATTTTTTTTTGTGGGGATTTAGTTTTTGCATGCTCATGAGGGAGTTCTTTAATTTTACAGGCAGAGGAGCTGCTGATCGTCAAATTTGATCGATTCTTTTTCCCCTTATATGATGTGTATAACCTCTTGCTTATGTTGTGTGTTTTGTTATACTATATAGCATCATGTATATTGAAAATTAAGCTTTAATCTTGATGGGAAAAACCATAAAGAAGAAAAGGTTACATAATTTTCTATGAATTCTTATATTCATCTTTGCTTTTGGCTCCTATTTGTGCATGATTCTTAGAATGGACTTGTGTTGTAACCCTTTCTGGTATTATGCAGGTTATTACTAAGGAATCACTTTCTGGATTGGGAAAGATTTCGGAACAGTGGCAACAGGAGATTCGAGAGGAAAAGGCCAAAGCTAACTGTTGGGAGAGGAAGTTTCAAGAAATGCAAGCGCAAAACGAGGCCTTAGAAAAGAATTTGGCAGATAGCCAAAAAGAGAAAAGGGGATTAAAAGCTAGAGTGGCTGAACTTGAGTTGTCTCTTCATCACCATCGAAGTCGTAATTTCGAAGTCGAACTAAAATCAAGTCTGAACAAGATCGAGGAAATGAAAGGTAAGATTGAAGAATTAGAATCAGCATTGCAGAGTTGTGAACTTCGGATTGAGTTTCTTGAAACGAGAGAAGGGTGTTGGATGGAAGAACTTCACCATTCTCATAATCAAGTTAGAAATCGAGATTACCTCATGGGTGAAGTAATAGTTCAGATTTGAGAGGAAACTGATCACCTGCAGACTTTAGCAGCACAGGCTGATACATTGAGCATGAAGTATGAGCTACAGTCGAATAGTAGTCAAGAGCTAATCTCTTTGTTTGGGAAAATCAAAATTTAGGCCTTAGGGCGAAAGCATATTTGTAGTCCGCTTTATATAAAAGATTTTGTTTTCTAATAAAGTTTTCTAAAATAAAGTTGAATCTGAATCGATACCTCCTTGCATTTATGCATTTGCATTACATCATATCATATGCATTTAAGTCCATAGCGAGAGCCTAATTAGTTAAAAATTAATACAGAGAGAGAAAGAAAGAGAGAGAAAAGGAAAATCTGGAAACTGAGCACCATTACGGTACACGTGTCAAAACAAAGAAAATGGATCAAAGACTTAAACAATTCCAGAAAGACATGCAAAACCAGATGCAAGAGCAATTGGCAAAGCTCCAACAAGAAATGAGAGACCAAATGTTGGAAGCTCAAAGGAAAATGATGGTTCAAATGGCCCAGATGCTGAACGAGGCAATGGACAAAGGAAAAGGTCACATGGCTATCACAGGAGAAGATAGCGAAGCCATTCCTCCGGATTTTACCCCACCACATGCACAAACACAACATGAAGAGTATCCCAAAATGTCGTCTGCCACGATTAGGCCTCAGCAAGGGCAAGCTGATACTAGACCGCCCATGAACCTCCAAGTTGGCTCAGGATCCAATCCAGGAGATCACCCAGCTAATCATGTTATTCCTAATTTGGATATAGCAGAAAGGAACGGGATAATAATTGAATCATCCAGGCAGTTAGAAGATCGTTGTAGATGGTTGGAAGAAAAGTTCAAGGCTTTGGAAAATGCCGATTATCACCATGGTATTGACGCAAAAGACTTGAGTTTGGTTCCAGATTTGGTGCTTCCCCATAAATTTAAAATGCCAAAATTTTAGAAGTATAATGGGACCAGCTGCCCTGAAGCCCACATCACTATGTTCTGTAGACGGATGACTAGCTACGTGAACAATGATCAACTTTTGATTCATTGTTTCCAAGACAGTTTAGTGAGGGCAGCGTCCAGATGGTACAATCAACTTAGCCGTGCTAATATTAGCTCCTGGAGAGACCTAGCTCAAGCCTTCATGAAGCAGTACAACCATGTCACAGACATGACGCCTGACCGAATCATGTTGCAGAATATTAAAAAGAAGTCGAATGAAAGCTTCAGGCAGTACGCGTAAAGATGGAGGGAGGTTGCTATGCAAGTTCAGCCACCGCTCTTAGAAAAGGAGACTGCAATACTTTTTATCAACACCTTGAAGGCTCCATTCATCACCCACATGATAGGAAGTACTACCAAGAGTTTTGCGGATATAGTGATGGTAGGAGAAATAATTGAAAATGCCATAAGGGGTGGCAAGATTGAAGCGGGGGAAACCACTAGAAGGTCTGCTCTTAGAAAAAAAGATAATGAGGTGAATAGTACGAGTACATATAACAAAGGGTACTCAAAGGCGATCACTGTTAGCCAGCCGAAAGTAGTTACTGCCAGACAACAAGGGTCAGTAAGACAGGAATCAGGCACCAGACAAAATTCTGAAAAGCTCCAATTTACACCAATCCCAATGACGTATAAAGAGCTATACCAAAGTTTATTTGAGGCGCAAATCGTGTCCCCATTTTATCTACAGCCGTTGTAGCCCCCATATCCTAAATGGTATGACTCAAACGCTCACTGTGATTACCATGCGGGAATAGCGGGGCATTCAATAGAAAACTGCAATGCCTTCAAAAAGGTAGTCGAGAGGCTCATCAAGATGGGAATTGTAAAACTTGATGATACACCTGGTGCGGAGAGCCCATTACCCAACCATGGGGATAAGGGGATAAATGCGATCGGTGAAAAGATCGTGAGAAATATCAATGGGGATATCTCGAAGGTGAAAACCCCGTTGAGAATGGTTTGGAAAGAAATGATGAGAAGAGGATTGGTAGACTTATATTCTGTGAAAGGATGTGGAAGAATAAGGGACTACTGCGAGTTCCACAAGGCAGAGGGGCATAAGATCCAGGAATGTGTTGAGTTTAGGATCCTGGTACAAAGCCTCATGGACAACAAGGAACTGGAGTTTTATGAAGAAGGCTTAGAGGGAGGAAACATACATGCAATCGAAGGAGAATTGACGAAGCAAGAAGTCAATTATCCGATGATCATTATCTCTCGATCAAAAAACACGGAAGGCGGAGCACAAGTGGTGCCAAAAGTTGTAATCCATAAACTGTTTCCTTTCCTTACAGGGATAACAAAAGAGTACCGTGGAATTACAACTGTAATGTGACAATACGGGAGTGGAAAGCTCAGTTAGCACTTTCAAGGAGATCCAAAATGAAGGGTCCTACACACGTAGTGGGAAGCGTTACGATCCAGGAAACGTTAGAACAGAACCAGTGAAATCAAAGACTATGGCAGTTGAACGAGAGAAAGGACCTGGCGCCCCTATCAATGAACCTGTGAAGGAGGAAGAGGCTAAAGAATTTTTGAAATTTCTGAAGCACAGTGAGTACAGCGTGGTGGAGCAACTGCGCAAACAACCGGCTCGCATATCAGTGCTAGCCTTGCTTTTAAGCTCAGAAGTGCATCGCGGCTTAATCGATCAAAGTCTTTGAATGAAACTTACGTTACTAAGGATATATCCGTCAACAAACTGGATCGTCTGGTTAGTAACATAAGTGCTGATAATTTCATTTACTTCAGTGATGATGGAATCCCACCGGGGGGCATGTGATCAACAAAGGCTTTGCACATCACTACTTGTTGGAAGGGATACACTCTGCCAAGTGTGTTAATAGATAATGGATCGACTTTAAATGTCTTACCGTTGTCTACACTGAAGAGGTTGCCTATAGACGGTTCTCAGATGAAAACATGCCAGAACATAGTGAGAGCATTTGATGGCACTGAAAGAGGAGTGATGGGAAGAATTGACATACCATTATTGATCGGGCCTAACACATATGAAGTGGACGTTCTGGTAATGGATATCAAACCCTCCTACAACTGCTTGTTGGGAAGGCCCTGGATTCATTTGGCGGGGGCAGTGCCCTCATCGCTGCACCAAAAATTGAAACTTATAACAGAGAATCGGCTGGTTACTATAAACGCAGAAGAAGACATCATAGCGACTGTTACCAATGAGGTGCCATATTTAGAGACAAATGAAGAGGCCACTGAATATTCCTTTCAATCTTTAGAGTTCGTAAATGCAACGTTCATATTGGAAGGAAATGAAGTTCTAGTGCCTAAGATATCCAGAACCACGAGGATGGGCTTACAAATGATTATAGGGAAAGGAGCCCTACCAGGGAAAGGATTGGGCAGACACCTCCAAGGGGAAGTTCGAGTTCCGGTACTGAAAGAGAAGAGAGACCGTTTTGGCCTAGGTTTCAGGCCAGATGCTAAACAAAGGAAGAGGGAAATAAAGAAAAAGCAGGAGAAGAGAACGACACGGTTGAATGGGGAAAACGTCAAGTGGGAATCGATGATATTCCCCCACATATCCCAGACCTTTATATCAGGAGGGATAATTCACCCGAAGAGAGGATTATCGAAAAATGAAGATCCTCACATCAATGTCATACACGATGAAAAAACTGAGCAATGAAACCTGTTAGGCATTCGCCCGTATGAACCTGGAAACGTTTTGGACAATTGCACTGCAGAGGAACTTCCCGTAGTTTTTAGAGATTATACAGAGTAATATTCAGAATGCACTTGTTGTTTTTAAGCCTAGGAACAATAAGATCTTTTTTTGTGAAATAGGCTCATGTTCAGAAAGCTTTATTTGAATGAAATACATTTTGATCCATTCAGGAAAATATTCTTTCATTTTTCTTTTGATCTTTTATTCCAATCCTTTTTATTCTCTTTCATAGCATGTGAATAGTTGTCCTCGAATTCATTTGTTCTTTATACATTCTTTGGCGCCCACCACAGTTCCCTAGATATCAATGATATGAGCAACGATACTCCAGATCCAGAGGTCCATTTTGAGCAAGACATGTGTTTAGAGGAATATCAGGATTTTGAAGGTGACAGAGATTGTGACTTGTCTCCATATTTGTTGAGAATGGTAAAGCAGGAGGAGAAACAAATTTTACCCCATTAAGAGGAGGTATAGAACATAGTTTTAGAGGAAGGAAAGGTGGTGAAAATTGGAACGCGCATAGCCGAGGAGACGAAGCAAGACCTTGTGGAGTTACTACGAGAATTCAATGACGTCTTTGCATGGTCATACCGAGATATGCATGGTCTAAGTATTGATATTGTAGTACATCACCTTCCCATAAGAGAAGAATGCAAGTCGGTTCAGCAAAAGCTACGAAGGATGAGGCCTGATGTGGTGTTGAAAAAAAAAGAGGAAGTCAAGAAACAGTTTGATGCTGGTTTTCTACAGGTGGTCAAATATCAGAGTGGGTTGCCAATATTGTTCATGTCCCTAAGAAAGATGGAAAGGTCCGGATGTGTGTAGACTATAGGAACTTAAATAAAGCCAGCCCAAAGGACAATTTCCCTTTGCCTCATATTGACACGTTGGTGGATAATATGGCGGGATACTCATTGTTTTCTTTCATGGATGGTTTTTCCGGATACAATCAGATCAAGATGCACCCTGAGGATATGGAGAAAACCACTTTCATAATGTTGTGGGGTACCTTTTGTTATAAGGTAATGCCATTCGGGCTAAAAAATACAGGGGCAACCTATCAAAGGGCCATGGTAACTTTATTCCATGACATGATGCACAAAGAGATTGAAGTATATATTGATGATATGATCGCCAAACCTCGAACAGAAAAGGAACACATTGAGGTTTTGAAGAAATTATTCTTAAGGTTGAGGAAATTTCAATTGAAGATCAACCCGGCCAAGTGTACTTTCAGAGCTCGGTCAGGAAAATTACTGGGTTTCGTGGTCAGCAAGAGAGGAATCGAAGTTGACTCAGATAAGGTCAAAGCCATACAAAAATTGCCTCCACCGCGCACTCAAAAGGAAGTTCGAGGTTTTCTTGGAAGATTGAATTACATTGCTCGGTTTATTTCATAATTAAGTAAAAAATATGATCCCATATTCCATCTTCTCAAGAAATACAACCAATGTGTATGGGACGAGGAATGCAAAGTCAAATAGTATCTGTCAAATGCACCAGTACTGTCTCTGCCCAATCCAGATAGACCATTGATACTGTATCTATAAGTGTTCAATAACTCCATGGGATGTGTGCTTGGTCAACATGATGAGTCAGGAAGAAAAGAAAATGCGATTTACTATCTCAGTAAAAAGTTCACTGAATGTGAAATGAGATATTCGTCGATTGAAAAATTATGTTGCGCTTTGATTTGGACAACCCGAAGACTAAGGCAGTATATGCTATATCATACAACCTGGTTAATTTCGAAGCTTGATCCGTTAAAGTATATGATAGAGTCAACTGCTTTGAATGGAAGGATGGCAAGGTGGCAAATTTTGCTGTCTGAATTTGATATAGTCTATGTAAACCAAAAGGCTATAAAAGGGAGCGTAGTAGTAGAATTTCTGGCTAGCAGAGCTTTAAAGGATTGTGAACCTTTGAGCTTTGATTTCCCCAATGAAGAGTTGATGAATGTGGCAAATACTGAAGAATGTCCGTGGAAGTTAAATTTTGATGGAGCGTCAAATGCTGTGGGGAATGGAATTGGGGCAATCTTGGTATCCCCTAGTGGTGATCATTATCCATTTACATGCAGATTGGATTTTGATTGCACGAATAACATGGCGAAATATGAAGCATGCGTCATGGAAATTCGAGCAGCCGTAAAGCGTAAGATCAAAGTGCTAGAAGTATATGGGGATTCTGCACTGGTGATTTACCAGCTTAAAGGTGAATGGGAGACGAGAGATCCCAAATTGATCGATTATCAAAAGATAGTTTTGGGATTGATTGAGGAGTTTGACAACATCGCTTTTAATTATCTCCTACATGATGAAAATCAGATGGCAGATGCCTTGGCAAACCTGGCTTCTATGATCAAAGTAAACAAACCAGAAGATATGAGACCTATTCAGATGAGTATTTTCGAAGTTCCAGCTCATTGTTATAATGTGGAAGAGGAGGAAAGAGATGATCACCCTTGGTATCATGATGTATTACGATACATAAAAAATCGTGAATACCCAGAGCATGCAACTGAGAATGAGAAACGGACACTAAGAAGATTGGCCTCTGACTATGTTTTAGATGGGGATATCTTGTATAAAAAGAGAAAATATCAAGTACTATTGAGATGCGTTGATGCTGTTGAAGCTAGGAAAATCTTAGAAGAAGTTCATGAGGGCGTTTGTGGAACCCATGCTAATGGATTCACAATGGCTAGGCAGATAATGAGATTTGGATATTATTGGTCCACCATGGAAGGAGATTGTATCAATTTTGCCAAAAGATGTCATAAATGCCAGATTTATGGAGACAAAATTCATGTGCCTCCGTCACCGTTGCATGTTATGACTTCCCCATGGCCTTTTTCCATGTGGGGCATGGATGTTATTGGATCAATCTCACCGAAAGCTTCGAATGGGCACATAATTCTCTCGATTCATTATCCACATAATTTTCTCGATTCTCAACCCCTTATAAGAAGCAAGTAATTACGGTGTTTCAATTATACTCAATATAATAAAACCCACTAATTATAATGGATACTGAAACATGCTACATATGCATAGTTACAACCAATTATACCTATATTCAATTATTAATTATAATGAGTTTTTCCAAATGTAATTATTTACAAAGAGGATTAAGTGTCAGGAAATACCCCCACAAAAGACTAGAAGGAATAAAAGGAATCTGTCTCCCATAAAGGACTGCACTATGTGTGGGGATATTCAACAAACAATCATTCATACCTGCGTGATTGCTCATATGCGGCTAAGGTATGGGAAAAGGTAATACCCCCAATTTATTTGTCTCACTTCTTTAATTTAGATCTTTTGGATTGGGTAATTACCAACTTGAATGGCGATTTTAGGGGAAATGATGCCCATGTGGGACTCTTTGTTGTTTTGTGTTGGCTATTGTGGAAAAATAGGAATAAATTTATTTTTCAACAGTGTTTCAAACAAGCCCGATGAGATTGTGTTGTGGCTAAACGCTTTGTCTCTAATATCCGTGAATCACTAATAAGTACAAGGTCATTGGGAGTTAATCAAGGTATCAGGGTGAAATGGCATCTGCCGAGTAGTGGATGGGTTAAGATTAATGTTGATGGGTCTTCTAATATGAATGGACACTATCTAATGGTGGGTGGTGTGGTGCAAGATTCTACTGGGAATTGGTTGGAAGGATTCAGAAAATACATTGGGAGAGGCTCTGCTCTAAAGTCTGTATTATGGGCTATTTTAATTGGTCTTAAAGTGGTTTGACTACAAAACTATAGTAAGATTATTGTTGAGAGTGACTGCTTAGATGCTATTGAGATGATATTGGGAAATTCTGTGAATACTCCTTTGATGACACTTATACGACAGATTATGGAAGCTAAGAGACAGTTACAAGAAGTTAAATTCCAGTTTGTTCCAAGGGAGGGTAATAAGGTGACAGATTGACTAGCTAAATCATGCTCAAATAATGATGTTGAACTCACTCTTCTTGAATTCCCTAGCTTTCCTATTAGAAAACTTTTGTTAGAAGATAAATTTGGTGCATCACATGTAAGAAGTACTTGATTTAAAGGCAATCGATTGCCTTCTTTCATAATAATAAAAAAAAGGTCAACGGAGAGTTTAAGACTACATCTGCCACCTTTAGTAAAACTCGTTACCTAACTTGAAACCCCTATCAATTAAAACGAATAAAAATTTAATCCAATTTAATTTAATCATAAAAGTCAACAATTTGACCCTATCCAATTCGAATTTGAACTAATCCAAATTTAAGATTACTAAAGTTGGAAACCGTTTGCACCCATAATCATCAAAACCTGAAGTAAACATGTTCCAAATGATCTGGCAAAAAAACCATGACCTAAATAAAAACAAAAAAAAAAGATATATTATATTATAAGCATGAACATGTATTTATATTTGGGATGGTTATGACAAAAAATCTTATATTATAAATCTTAAAAAATATATTATAAAAATAATTTATGTATTTTATAATGTTATAAAAATATTATATTATTTAAATCCTAAAAAATTTCTAAAGTTATGATGAAAAAGTTTATTACAAAAAATAATTTACACATTATAAAAGTGTTATAATATATTTATTTATAAAAATTTATTTCCAAGAATTATGAATAAAACTTATTTATATGTCCATGTTATATATTATAGAAATAATATACTTATTCATAAAAAAATGTTATATATATATATATTGAATAACATATTGATTGGGCTTTTTTATTAATAAAACAAAACAAAACAATATCCAAATCCTAAAACAGACAATGAACGGAGCCCAAATAGCATAGGCCCAAAAACAACTCAAAACAGCAAAACTAAACAAAATATCTAGATATTTATCAGGATACCAACGGCCTAATTTTAAATTAAAAAATAACCACCGACACTACCACCCAATCAAAACATTTTGAAATCTGCCAGCATTCTCTCTCTTCATAATTTCTTCTTGAATGACAGATTTCATTTCTGAAAAGCCTCCCCCCGTTCTAGCTCTTTCATTTCTTTGCTTTTCCTTTCTGAAACTGCTGCCTGAGGTCCTCTTTCAGTCTGGTTCGCGCAACGACTCCCTTAGCCTCTAATTCTCAGCCTGCTCCAGTTCTGTTCCTCCCAAGTAAGTCCCTTCTCTTTTCCTTAGCGATTTCGTTACAATTTTGTGGGCGAGGGTGTTTGTTGTTCTTGATACGTGCTTCAAATCGAACTGCTTTGATCTGTATGCCATCGTTTTAATGTCTAAAATATAGGCTCCTATCATAGATCTATCTTGATCTCTATTTTTGCACTTCTTAATTACTGTTAGGGAATCCTCCTCTATAATAATTTTCGGCCATGTATGTTCCACTCCAATCTTCACAGCTTCCCTGCATGCAAGTGCTTCGGCAACAAAAATCGAATGGACCCCTTAATGGATTTTTGAACATGATAACAAGACGAACCCTTCAGTATCCCTTACCACAATTCCCGAGGCCGAAATATTGTTGTGCCCATCGAAAGCTCCATCAAAGTTGATCTTCACGGATTCTTGAGGTGGGTGATTCCAACTCTGTATTTTTCCTATTCTTCCTGATTTTTTGACTTCCAGTCCGTCAAGTTCCGCAATATAGCTTGTTAGGAAATTTTCGATCTCTGTTCCAGTGCTAACCTTCTTGTTATGTATTCTTGAGTTCCGATCTCCCCAAATGGCCCAAAGAGCATAGCAAAAGATACGACATGTGTGCGCGTTGAACTGTTCAAAAACCCAGATAAGCCACTGTTCAAAATCTCTATCATCATTAATTAGCACGTTTTGAAGCATCAACATTGACCATATTTCCACTGTGACAGGGCACTCTCGGAAGAGGTGATCTATCGTTTCAGCTTTTTCCCCACACCGCGGGCAGCTTGGATCAGCGACTAGCTTCTTGTGTTACAGATTCACTCTTGTGGGCAAGAAGTTCCATGTGATTTTCCAAATTGTAATTTTTATTTTTGTCGGTAGATTTAGGAGCCATAGTTTCTTGTAGAGTTTTCTGTAGCTGGTTTGTAAAGCGTAAGCTCTAGGGTTATCATCGTGATTTTGTAATAGTTTATAAGCACTACGCATCAAAACTCCCCGGCTTCACCACCCCATGCCAAAAAGTCCTCGTGTGGGCTGCTTGCCAACGGAATTCGAAGGATTCGAGCAGCATCTTCCTCAGCAAAGGTATATTTGACTAACTCTTCTTTCCATTTTCTCTCATTACTATCAATCAGCATATTAACACAATGATCACGCATCAACTCAATCTGTGATGATAATCTGAAATTAAAAGCATCTGGAATCCATGCATCATAATTAATGGAAATATTATTGCCTATACCCACATGCCAAACTAATCCCTTCCTCAAGACGTCTTTTGCAGCTCATATACTCTTCCAAGTGTAAGAACTCGAATTTCCCAATCTGGAATTTAAAAATTGATCGTTTGGAAAATATTTAGCTTTTAGAACTTTCGCCACTAAGGAATCTGCATTATTCATAATCCTCCAGCCCTGTTTCGCTAATAGGGAATTATTGAATTTTGACATATTTCTAAATCCCAGACCCTCATCCTCCTTAGAT
The DNA here is from genome assembly GCA_025698515.1 of Gossypium sturtianum. Taxonomy (NCBI): domain Eukaryota; kingdom Viridiplantae; phylum Streptophyta; class Magnoliopsida; order Malvales; family Malvaceae; genus Gossypium; species Gossypium sturtianum. The sequence goes on along the minus strand of CM046946.1, from coordinate 1,827,900 downwards.
CTGCACATGAATTTCCATTGACACCAGTGTAACCCTCTCTTATCCTTCCCGTGCTGCCACCAATACTTCGCAAAAATGCTTTCCAACTCCCCACATAGAGACTTTGGTAGAAGAAAGCATGTCATTGCATAAGTTGGTATTGCTTGAAGAACTGACTTGATGAAGACCTCCTTACCTCCTTGTGATAAATACCGTGAGCTCCAGTGACGAATCCTTTGATTGATCTTGTCTTTCAAGTTCTGAAAAGACTCTTTCTTCCTTTTACCCACCACATTAGGGAGTCCTAAATATTTCTCAATATTAGTAGAGCATCTCATCCTCAAAACATCCGATATTTCTTGTTTAGCCCTTTCCGAAGTGTTAGAACTGAAGAAAATAGTCGATTTATTAAAATTCACACATTGGCCCGAGCATTGCTCATATTGTTTCAATATATCTTTTAAAAAAGATGCTCGTTCTTTAGTGGCTTCCCCAAACAGTAGGCAATCATCCGCAAATAATAGGTGAGAAATTGCTGGCCCCCTTCTACTTGTCTTAACTCCTTTAATAGCCCCTTCTCCCACTGCCTGCCGAATTAGGGCTGAAAGACCCTCACTACAAATCAAAAAAAGATAAGGGCTAAGCGGGTCACCTTGTCGTAATCCTCTGGTAGGATAGAAATGTCTGCCTCTATTTCCATTTATATTCACTGTATAAGAGACTGTTGAGACACACTTAATAACTAAAGTTACCCAGCTCTCAGCGAAACCCATTTTAAGCATCACGTTCTTCAAATAGCTCCATTCCACTCTATCATAAGCTTTACTCATGTCAAGCTTAGCCGTCATAAACCCTTTTTTCCCTGAATGCTTCTGGCGCAATGTATGAAGAATCTCGTATGCAATCAGCACGTTATCTGATATTAATCTTCCTGGAACAAAAGCACTCTGAGCACTATCAATGCACTTTCCAATGAAGTCCTGAAGTCTGTTTGCTATTGTTTTTGCCACTAATTTATATAAAATGGTGCAAAGGCTAATAGGTCTGAAATTAACAAGACTTGTAGGGTTTGGGGTTTTTGAAATTAACACTATATCTGTTCTGTTTGTAGAATCGAAATCCTTCCCCTCATTCAACACTCCAAGACAAAAATCCTCAACATCTTTCCCCACAATATGCCAATATTTTTGGAAAAATAAAGCTGGAAAACCATTATAACCTGGTGCTTTGGTTGGGCCCACCCCTTTAAGCGCTTTCTGAATTTCATCCATTGAATAAGTTGATAGTAGAGCTGTATTAATTTCAGAGGATATACTAGCATCGATACCTTCTAAAAGATATGAAAAATCCCCCTCTCCTTTCGACGAGAACAGTTTCTAAAAATACCTTGAGGCTGTGTCGTTAATCTCTAAATCATCAGTAACTTCCTGCCCTTCCTCTGTTTCCAACCTTTTAATTGTGTTAATTCTTCTTCGAGCTGAAGCATATTTGTGGAAGAATGCTGAATTTTTATCTCTCAATTTTAGCCAATTTGCTCTTGCTCTCTGTTCCCAGTACATTTCATCTTTATCAATCTCCATATTTAATCTAATTCTGGTATCAATAATTTTTGCCATTGTATCATCATTCCTCTCTCCATCAAGAAGGATTCCCAAATCCTTTGTGAGCTCCTTTTTCAACCCATCTCTTCCACGCTTGATTAGGCTTGCCCATCTTGTCAAACAAGATTGTAATCTCCCCAATTTTTTAGAAATCGTGCCATTTGATGACTCCCAAGACTTTTTAATCTCTTCCTCAAAAGACTCCTCAAGTGTCCACCATGCTTTAAACTTAAACCGTGGCCTTCTCTTAACCTTATCCTCATAGCCTGTGTGAATGAGAAGAGGGCAATGATCTGAAATCGAATGAATTAAATGACGAACAGTTCCTTGTGGGAAAAGATGCATCCACTTTTCATTAGCCACCCCCTATCAAGTCTTTCTTTGATATTCGTCTCCGGTAAATTTCCTCTTTCCCATGTAAACCAAGTGCCCTGAAAGCCCAAATCTATCAGTTGACAATCATCCAAAACTTCACGAAAAGCTGCCATTCTCCTTTCCTCTCTCGGTTGACCTCTACTTTTCTCGAAAGAGTAAAGAATCTCGTTAAAATCCCCACTAACCAACCACGAAAACTGTTGTTCTTGCCCCAACGCCTTTAATAACCTCCACGATGCATGTTGGTCATTAGCATAAGGCGACCCATAGAAGCCCGTGAATCTCCATTCTCCTTGAACATTACTTTCTTCAACCAGTACATTAATGTGATTTTTTGAGAAAGTTTTTAGACTTACTTTGAAATCTTCCCTCAATGCAAGACAGAGCCCACCCATCGATCCTTCTGCTCCCACATCAATTCCATTCACAAAACCACTTCTTCTTCTTATCCTCTCCATACGCTTACTATTGACTTTGGTCTCCATAAAGAAGACCATATCGGGGTTGTGTTGCTTCAGCAAAAATCGAAGCCTTCGAACTGCCCGTGGATTCCCCAAACCACGGACATTCCAGCTAATAATTTTCATTGCGTCCGGTCGGCTTGCCAACTGGCAGCCGCCAATCGATATTGGTTGGGAGAAAAGTTAACCCCCATATTTCCTTCTACCAGCGTTGAATCCTCCACTCTTCCTAAGATCTAATCATTATAATTCTATCTTTTTGCATCATCTTCCAATGATTCTTCCTTCTCATAATCCCCATTATCAAATTCTACCAATTTCCTCTTACGCACTATCAGGTCTGCATTAGGTTGCCCCATATCTCTCATCATATTAACTCGTCTCCAGCTGATTTTCCTACTTGTATTCAGATTTCTATCCCGAATGTCAGGTTGTAAATTATCTTCCACATTGCGTATCATCCCTTTTTCCTGGAGTTTCTGCACTTCCTCTACTTATGCTAGCTGCGTATCAACAGCTTGCCTCATATCGTAGATATATTGTTTTTTCAAATCCATCTCCTAATTTTCTTCCACCTGGCCCGTATACGAGCTTTGATGCTTTACCTTATTTGAAATAGCTTTTAACTTCACACATTCTTTCCCAAAAAAACTAGATTCTCCCTTTAACGCGAGTGAAAACGGGGGGTCTTCCTTTAGTTTCTCTCTTTCAGCTTCTTTAAGAATCTCACAACTTGAGAGAGCATGCCCCATTCTGCCGCAACCAAAACCGAAGATCGGAAGCTTCTCATATTTAAAAGAAATTCAGCATTTACCTTGATCACCTATGGAAACAAATATTCCCCTTCGAAGAGGTTTCTGCACGTCTAGCTTAATTCTAATACGAAAAAAATCACCCTTAATTTCAGATCTAATAATTCCACCAAACGTGGCCCCTATTGCATGCATTAAATCTTTTTTATCAAATTCTGGAAAACAGGGCCCTACTTTAATCCAGAATAATGACGAAATAAGCTTGATTTTACTTCTCTCCATCGGTCTACTTAATCTATCAAAGATGACTAACTGCTTTCGAAAAAGCCATGGCTGGCCCTCTAATATTTATTCTAAATCGACGTCAGATTCAAAGATGAGCAAGAAAAGATTCTGACCCACTAATTGAATTTCAAATTTTCCTTTTGTTTTCCAGATACTTTTCATCTGCGCTCTGAAGCTATCTGGATTATATGGCTTTCTTGTCCATACCGTACAGATTAGTGTCGGTTTGCCGCTTGGATCCACTACTGAACTTTTCACCGACAGCTGAATGAGTTCTTCTGCCAATAAGGAGACCTCCTCCTCTTTCAACCCTTCGTTGCCACCACTCTCCTCCATCCCAAGCCGCAGCAGAGACTGGTTTCGCTAGGATACTGAGCAAAGCACTCTTGACTTCTAGGGTTTTTTTTTTATTTGTATTTTAATAAATGTTATATATTTTTTTATCATAACTTATTTAAAAAAATATCTTTATAAAGTTGTGGCAAAAAATTATATTTATCATACCAAATATGCTATAGAACAATTAGATAAAATTGCATATAATGTTTATTTTTCTTATTATTTTTATTAGTAATCGTATTATTAACTACTTTTTAGATCGACATAATACATATGATGATTTGATTTTAATTTTTGTTACTTGTTCAGAAATATAAATTATGTAACTATGTAATTACAATTTGTACTATCAAACATAGAATTACAATCAACCAGCCAAACGCGTAGCTAATTACAAGAGAATGTAATTACTACTTAATAATTGCACTTTAATTTAATTACTTTATGTTGTCCAAACAAACCTTTTAAAAATATTAAGCAGCTCTTGTTTATTTAAATCTATGCTTAAGTAATCTTAATTAAATATAAATCTAATTTTCAAAATTATCTATACATTAACAAATAAGAATCTTAAATGAAGAAAATTGATATAACGAAAAACGTAGGTTTGAATCTTGGAGACAATATTGTTGGAAGGGACAACCCCAAACCCCAAACATAGATCGTAAAACAGACATGCATAATATAAAAAATATTGTAAACAAATTAGCATTTGTAAAGGCTTATTTTCTCAAACTAATGAGAACCTTTAATATAGAAAATTGAAAGCATAGTGTGAACAGAATAATGTAACGTTTAGGGTTTTTGCTAAGGTAACGGTCGAGTGATCGAAGCAAAACGATTTTCCTTCAGGGGAGAATAGGATGATGTCAATATTCACACCGCTTACAATGCAAATCTCGCTCACTTTCTTCAACAAACGATTGCAATGCTTCAAGAAAGTTACTTGCCGACTATTTTCATTTTCGAATTTGTTTATTTGAATTTTGCCTCTCGACGCTGATGGGTCGAGTCATCTATTTAAATCCGAAAGTTGTCTGAAAATGGGAGGTTTGGACAAAATCTGATACCTGAAAAATAAGTTTGGGTAAAATTTAAGGCTCGTTCTTTATATAAATCGGGTCTTGGGCAAAAAAATTTTGCCTAAGCTTGGTCAGGCTCGGCTCAAATATATTATGTTATAAAAAATATTATATTAATTTACTAACCCAATAATAATTAAACACATTACCCAAAACCTAAAAAGAAAACTTAACCAACTAAATAATTCAACCCAAAATATAAAATTTTAAAAATTATATTTAATATAATAAAATATTTATTATATTTATGGTAGTGTTTTTTAGTATAAATATTTTTAATAAATTTTTAATGTGTTAGAAAACTTTTAAATTAGTATTTTTTAGTGGATTTAGTGTACAATATTTTTTTAAAATATTTTTAAATAAAAAATAATCTAAAAAATCAAATATGGGCAGGTTGGATTGGACCTAGATATACCATTATAAAATTGGGTCGGGTTTGGGCAAAAAAGTATGTCTATTTTTTGATCTGAGCCGAACTCTGACTAAAAAAAATTGATCTAAATACCTTACAGCCCAACCTAAACCCAACCTAACCCATGAGCATCTCTATTTTGTGATAGTGTTGCTTCTTTTGGTTTGATTTAGAGGTGTCATTATTTCTAATAAGAAAATTTATATGATTATGCTTTGACTACTTTTTTAAGTTGAATTTTAATATTAAATAATATTCATAAAATTATTACATTAATATTCTCTTGTTAGGTTAATCATATATATATTAACAATGTACTAAATAATCCATTTAATATTTCATTTATAAGAAAATCAAAATCTATATCACATTACACATTTTATAAATTTGAATTTTTTTTTAAACATAGGACTGTTAAGAGAAAATTTACATAACCCCAAAATTTTTCTATTATAAAAAATTAATTTATTTCCTACCTATTGCTTATTTAAACCCATGCTTAATTAAGTCCTTGTAAGGATTGTGTGTATTAGGAAATACTTAAACTTACCTTGTTTGTTTATTTTAGTAGCTCATAATTATGTATTCTTTGAAATCAGATGAAAATTCCTTGTATTTATTAAAATTTATTAGAATAACTTATAAAAATTAAAATAAAATAATGATATATCTTAATTTGCTTGTAAAATAGTAAAAGTATCAAAGAGTCCTTTGTATTAAGAGTTAAATTATATTTTGCTCTCTTTCTATTCAAAAAATGAGTAAATTAATCATATGCGTTAGAATAAGAGGCAAATTATTAAAAATTGGTATGGCAAATAGAATAACCCGAAATGACACGTGGCGTGCCATGTGCCTCTCATAGTAACATACAAAAACTAGTTTTTAACAGTAGAAATGAATGAATTTTTGAATAGGATGACCAATTTATTATTTGATCTAACGTACAATGACTAATTTACTCATTTTTTGAGTAGAAAGGGCCAAATGCAATCCAACTAATAGTATAAGGGCCTACATAATACTTTTACCCTTGTAAAGTAAAAATTTTAAACCACACCCCATAGAGTAATTGTAAGAAAGTATAATTACAATGAATTTTAATTCTCTATGGTACTGTTTGAAAAATCATCTAGTAATTATTTGTAATTACACAGATGTGACATATTTGAATAATCATTATAAATAGTAAATTTTACTCAATTAAGTGTAATATGAGCATTCCAATTTTACTTGAAATAATTTAAACAAGTAATCTAACATTAGGTTATTGGATAATCACATGTGAATCGCTTGAGTTTAGGTCCGTTTATCTATTCTACTAATAAAATCTCTAATTAAGTGGGTGTCAAGAGTTAATTAGGCTCCAACTCAATTAACGAAATTACAAAATTGTCATTTCATATTTAAAATAAGTTATATCATTCGAGAGTACTTTAGTCTTTTTAAAAAAAAATAAAAATGTACATGCGATGATATTTGAACCCATGTTAATTACATTTGGAAAACCTTAAATTTACCACTCAATTAAGGTTTTATTTTGATTTATTTATACATTTTAATTTTATTATGTATACTTTATTAGTTTTAAACCATACATTTCATTATTTATTGTATGATATTTTTAAACACTCATTTATGTTTTTTTGTCAAAAAGAACTGAATTTCATTGATGATAGGGAAAATCAATCTGGCAGAACAATACCCAAAGAAAAAAAAAGGTAAAGAAACAGCAACCACAAAAGAGAAATGAAAAGACAGCAAAATCAAACAAACCAGAAACAAAATTGCTAGCACACAGACAAACTAAACCGAAAAACACAAATCCAAAAACAAGATGCCAGAGTCATCCCCGCAAGGAACACTAGACGAAACCCAGCAAGAACCTTCCTAATCTTCATCAGAACCATGACCGCCTGATAGGAGGGAGCCAGCTTTGGAGAAACTGCGAACCATGGAGATTCTAAGAACCTTCTCCACTCTTCAAAGCACAAAGAAAACGCGACAATCAGCCTTGCACACAAAGTCAATCTACCCAGTCCTCAACCACAATGCTATTAACTCGACCGGGAACCTCCTCAACCCAACAACACGGTAAAGGCCAACGACAACCCTCCACCGCCAAACAATGTGCTGCACGATTCCCCCTTCTCGGAGAAAAATTGTAAGATACTTCTTCTACAAACTTTGCCATCGTGCGAATATTCTGCGCTATAGAACGGATCACCGATCTGTCGTCCGTCTCAGAACGGAGATTCTTTATAACCGTTAGTGAATCCCCCTCCAGGATGATCTTCCAGTATTTATGTTTTAAATACATAGTTTCCACATGCACACATGTGTGATAGAGTTTTTAGTATGAATTATTTCTCTGTTATATAGTTTGTCGGTTTTGTATCTTGTATTATTTTTTTATATCTCATGTGATATTTTATTATTCAGAGGTGTAAACGAAATATTGTGTTCATAAGTTATTCGAATTAATTTTGAAAAATAATTTAGTTCAGTTTGGTGATTGTCGAGTTTAAGACGGAGTAATTTGAGCCATTGAATCATTCAATTACAAGTATTTTATTGTTTGATTAAATAGCTAAAACCTTTTTGTAATTAGTATTAAAAAAATTTCAATTCGAACTCAAAGTCAAGCAAAAACAATCGAAACAATTTGATCTATTTGAATTTTTTTTCTCAAATCAAGCTTAACTTTTAAAAATAAAACTTGATTGAGTTCAAATTAAGTTTTAATCCTCAAATTTCAAATTAAGCATAAGCTCAATTTAATTTGATTACCTAATAATTACACATTCATTTAATTACTATGTATTGTTCGAACAAACCTTTTAAAAGATTTTATGCAACTCTTGTTTATTTAAATCCATGCTTAATTAAATATAAATCTAATTTTCATAACTATCTATATCCTTACATAAAAGTTATCCCAAAACCATTAATCTAATTTTCAAAATTATCTATACATTAACAAATAAGAATCTTAAATGAAGAAAATTGATATAAGGAAAAATGTAGGTTCGAATTTTGGAGACAATATTGTTGGAAGGGGTAACCCCAAACCCCAAACATTGACCGTAAATTGGATATGCATAATATAAAAAAGATTTTAAAACAAATTTGCATTCTTAAAAGACTATTTTCTCAAACTAAAGAGAACCTTGAATAAAGAAAACTGAAAGCATAGTGTGAACAAAATAATGTAACGGTTAGGGTTTTTGCTAAGGTAACGGTCAGGTGATCGAAGCAAAACGGTTTTCCTTTAGAGGAGAACTGGATGATGCCAATATTCACACCGCTTACAATGCAAACCTCGCTCACTTTCTTCAACAAACCATTGCAACGATTCGAGAAAGTTACTTGCCAACTGTTTTCATTTTCAAATTTGTTTATTTGAATTTTTCCCCACGATGCCGATGAACCGAGTAACCTGTTTAGGTTTGAAAGTCATCCGACAGTGGCGGAGCCAAGGGGGGCTGGTAGGGACCCTAGCCCTCCCCCCCCTAAAATGGAAAATTTTCCATTTAGACCATTTATAATTTATCAAATTTTAAATTAGTTAATGGTAAAATTATAGTTTTCCTCCCAAAAAATAATAAAAATTTGATTGAATCTTTTAAAAATTATAAAGATATAAACTATTAAAATGATGAAATTGTATTTTTACTAATGTAAAAACATACAATTTAATTCTGGCCCCCCAAAAAATTTCTAGCTTCGCCATTGTCATCCGAAAATGGGAGGGTTTGGATAAAATCCGAAGCCTAAAAATGCAGTTGGATAAAATTTAAGACTTGTTTTTATATGAATCGGGTCTTGGACAAAACTTTTTTCTTGACCCTAGTCCGGCTCGACCCAAATATATTATGTTATAAAAAAACATTATATTACTTATATATATTTATATTAATTCACTAACCCAATAATAATTAATTAAACACATTACCCAAAACCTAAAAAAAAAAAAACTTACCCAGCTAAATAATCCAACCCGAAATATAAAATTTTTAAAAATTATTTAATATAATAAAATATTTATTATATTTATTTGTGTTTTTTAATACAATAAAACATTGATTATATTTATGATAGTGTTTTTTAGTATAAATATTTTTAATAAATTTTTAATGTGTTAGAAAACTTTTAATTTAGCATTTTTTAGTGAATTTAGTGTACTATATTTTAAAAAAAAATTATTTTTAAATAAAAAATAATTTAAAAAATCAAATATGAGCAGGTCAGGTTAGACCTGGATTTACCTTTATTAAATTGGGTCGAGCTTGGGCAAAAAAGTAAATCTATTTTTCAATTCGAGCCGAACCTCAACTCAAAAAGTTGATCTAAATACCTTATAGCCTAACGCAAACTCAACTCAACTCATAAACACGTTACTTCTTTTGGTTTAATTTAGAGGTAAGACAATTTATTTATGATTATGCTTTGCCTACTTTTTTTTAAGTTGAATTTTTAGTGTTAAATAATATTCATAAAATTATTACATTAATATTCTCTTGTAAGGTTAATAATATACATTAGCAATGTACTAAATAATCCATTTAAAATTTCATTTATAAAAAAATCAAAATCTATATCACATCACATTACATATTTTATAATTTTGAAATTTAATTATTTTTAAACATGGCACTGATAAATTAAGAGAAAAATTACATAATCCCAAAATTTGTTCCTTATAAAAAAATTAATTAATTGCCTAGCTATTGCTTATTTAAGCCCATGCTTAATTAAGTCCTTGTAAGGATTGTGTGTATTAGGAAATAATTAAAGTTCCCTTGTTTGTTTATTTTAGTAGCTCATAATTATGTATCCTTTGAAACTAGATGAAAATTCTTGATATTTATTAAATTTTATTAGAATAACTTATAAATATTAAAATGAAATAATGACAATATCTTAATTTACTTGTAAAATGGTAAAAGTATCAAGGATGCCCTTGTATTAAGAGTTAAATTATATTTTTGCTCTCTTTCTATTCAAAAAATGAATATATTAATCCTATGTGTTTGAATAAATAGAAAATTATTAAAAATTGATGATTGTCGAGTTAATTTTGAAAAACAATTTAGTTTAGTTTGATGATTGTCGAGTTTAAGATGGAGTAATTTGAGCCGTTGAATCATTCAATTACAAGCATTTAATTGTTTGATTGAATAGCTCAAACCTTTTTATAATTAGTATTAAAAATATTCAATTCAAACTCAAATTCAAGCAAAAATAATCGAATCAAGCTCAAGTTTTAATCCTCAAATTTCAAGTCAAGCATAAGCTCAATTTTATTTGATTACTTCGTTAATTTTAACTATTATTTTTATATCATGTTCTTATTGTATTTATTTTTTATTAATTTAATTTTTTTAAAATAATTTTATTATAAATTTTGGTCATATATGCTATTTTTGACATAATGTCTAGAACTATCGATGGCTCCTACTAACTCATAATATACATTAACAATGTACTAAATAATCCATTTAAAATTTCATTTGTAAAAAAATCAAAATCTATATCACATTACATATTTTATAATTTTGAAATTTAATTATTTTTAAACATGGCACTGATAAATTAAGAGAAAAATTACATAATCCCAAAATTTGTTCCTTATAAAAAAATTAATTAATTGCCTAGCTATTGCTTATTTAAACCCATGCTTAATTAAGTCCTTGTAATTAGGATTGTGTGTATTAGGAAATAATTAAAGTTCCCTTGTTTGTTTATTTTAGTAGCTCATAATTATGTATCCTTTGAAACTAGATGAAAATTCTTGATATTTATTAAATTTTATTAGAATAACTTATAAATATTAAAATGAAATAATGACAATATCTTAATTTACTTGTAAAATGGTAAAAGTATCAAGGATGCCCTTGTATTAAGAGTTAAATTATATTTTTGCTCTCTTTCTATTCAAAAAATGAATATATTAATCCTATGTGTTTGAATAAATAGAAAATTATTAAAAATTGATGATTGTCGAGTTAATTTTGAAAAACAATTTAGTTTAGTTTGAATAAATAGCTAAAACCTTTTAATAATTAGTATTAAAAATTATTCAATTCGAACTCAAAGTCAAGCAAAACAATCGAAACAATTTGATCTATTTGAATTTTTTCTCAAATCAAGCTTAACTTTTAAAAATAAAACTTGATTGAGTTCAAATTAAGTTTTAATCCTCAAATTTCAAATTAAGCATAAGCTCAATTTAATTTGATTACCTAATAATTACACATTCATTTAATTACTCTGTATTGTTCGAACAAACCTTTTAAAAAAAATTTATGCAACTCTTGTTTATTTAAATCCACGCTTAACTAAATATAAATCTAATTTTCATAACTATCTATATCCTTACATAGAAGTTATCCCAAAACCATAAATCTAATTTTCAAAATTATCTATACATTAACAAATAAGAATCTTAAATGAAGAAAATTGATATAAGGAAAAATGTAGGTTCGAATTTTGGAGACAATATTGTTGGAAGGGGTAACCCCAAACCCCAAACATTGACCGTAAATTGGACATGCATAATATAAAAAATATTTTAAAACAAATTTGCATTCTTAAAAGACTATTTTCTCAAACTAAAGAGAACCTTGAATAAAGAAAACTGAAAGCATAGTGTAAGCATAGTGTGAACAAAATAATGTAACGGTTAGGGTTTTTGCTAAGGTAACGGTCAGGTGATCGAAGCAAAACGGTTTTTCTTTAGAGGAGAACTGGATGATGCCAATATTCACACCGCTTACAATGCAAACCTCGCTCACTTTCTTCAACAAACCATTGCAACGATTCGAGAAAGTTACCTGCCAACTGTTTTCATTTTCAAATTTGTTTATCTCGAATTTGCCCCCCACGATGCCGATGAACCGAGTAACCTGTTTAGGTTCGAAGGTCATCCGACAGTGGCGGAGCCAGGGGGGCTGGTAGGGACCCAAGCCCTCCCTAAAATGGAAAATTTTCCATTTAGACCATTTATAATTTATCAAATTTTAAATTAGTAATGGTAAAATTATAGTTTTCCTCCCAGAAAATAATAAAAATTTGATTGAATCTTTTAAAAATTATAAAGATATAAACTATTAAAATGATGAAATTGTATTTTTACTAATGTAAAAATATACAATTTAATTCTGACCCCCCAAAAAAAATTTCTGGCTCCGCCCCTGTCATCCGAAAATGGGAGGGTTTGGATAAAATCCGAAGCCTAAAAAATGGAGTCGGATAAAATTTAAGACTTGTTTTTATATGAATAGGGTCTTGGACAAAACTTTTTTCGTGAGCCTAGTCCGGCTTGGCCCAAATATATTATGTTATAAAAAATATTATATTACTTATATATATTTATATTAATTCACTAACTCAATAATAATTAAACACATTACCCAAAACCTAAAAAAAAAAACTTACCCAGCTAAATAATCCAACCCAAAATATAAAATTTTTAAAAATTATTTAATATAATAAAATATTTATTATATTTATTTGTGTTTTTTAATACAATAAAACATTGATTATATTTATGGTAGTGTTTTTTAGTATAAATATTTTTAATAAATTTTTAATGTGTTAGAAAACTTTTAATTTAGCATTTTTTTCGTGAATTTAGTGTACTATATTTTTTAAAAAAAATTATTTTTTAATAAAAATAATTTAAAAAATTAAATATGAGCAGGTCAGGTTAGACCTGGATTTACCTTTATTAAATTGGGTCGAGCTTGGGCAAAAAGTAAATTTATTTTTCAATTTGAGCGAACTTGAACTCAAAAGTTGATATAAATACCTTATAACCTAACGCAAACCCAACTCAACTCATAAACACGTTGTTTCTTTTGGTTTAATTTAGAGGTAAGACAATTTATTTATGATTATGCTTTGCCTACTTTTTTTTTTTTTAAGTTGAATTTTTAGTGTTAAATAATATTCATAAAATTATTACATTAATATTCTCTTGTAAGGTTAATAATATACATTAACAATGTACTAAATAATCCATTTAAAATGTCATTTATAAAAAATCAAAATCTATATCACATCACATTACATATTTTATAATTTTGAAATTTAATTATTTTTAAACATGGCACTGATAAATTAAGAGAAAAATTACATAATCCCAAATTTGTTCCTTATAAAAAATTAATTAATTGCCTAGCTATTGCTTATTTAAACCCATGCTTAATTAAGTCCTTGTAATTAGGATTGTGTGTATTAGGAAATAATTAAAGTTCCCTTGTTTGTTTATTTTAGTAGCTCATAATTATGTATCCTTTGAAACTAGATGAAAATTCTTGATATTTATTAAATTTTATTAGAATAACTTATAAATATTAAAATAAAATAATGACAATATCTTAATTTACTTGTAAAATGGTAAAAGTATGAAGGAGGCCTCTGTATTAAGAGTTAAATTATATTTTGATCTCTTTCTATTCAGAAAATGGATATATTAATCCTATGCGTTAGAATAAATAGCAAATTATTAAAAATTGATGATTGTCGAGTAAATTTTGAAAAATAATTTAATTTAGTTTGATGATTGTCGAGTTTTTAAGATGGAGTAATTTGAGCCGTTGAATCATTCAATTACAAGCATTTAATTGTTTGATTGAATAGCTCAAACCTTTTTATAATTAGTATTAAAAATATTCAATTCAAACTCAAATTCAAGCAAAAATAATCGAATCAAGCTCAAGTTTTAATCCTCAAATTTCAAGTCAAGCATAAGCTCAATTTTATTTGATTACTTCGTTAATTTTAACTATTATTTTTATATCATGTTCTTATTGTATTTATTTTTTATTAATTTAATTTTTTTAAAATAATTTTATTATAAATTTTGGTCATATATGCTATTTTTGACATAATGTCTAGAACTATCGATGGCTCCTACTAACTCATAAATAGGAGAATAATGCGCTTCAACGCACTCGAACCCACATCCTCCTTAACTTCATTATAATTAGGATTACAATTCAAATTAAAAAAAAAATGCCTAACAAACTTTTAAAAATTAAACCTTTCCTAATTGTTTTTTTTACCAAAATTTTTAATTATTTTAATTATTTTTAAGTGTCAAAAAAACCTATATATCTTATTTTTATTTTTTATATTTATTTTATGATTTATATTCGATATTTGTGATTGTCCATTCTAATCCTCCTTTTCTTTGTATTCTTTATGATTCATTTTCGGAATTCATGTTTGTCCCTTTTCAACAATATCGTCTTTAAAATTTAAATTTACATTTTCTCTTTAATAGGATAATATGATTTATCATTATACTTCTCCGTAACAATATTTCTTATATCATCTATCGTATTCTTTATTATATATTTAAAAAAATGGAAAAAAGCGAAACGACAGCGTTTTATGCTTCCAAAGTGTGCATTTATGCCAAAGCATCTTCTTCAGCACCTCAATTTTTTCTTCTCTCTAGAAAAAAGTCATTTAATTGGTTGTTTTTATTATAAACTTCGTTTTCCAATCCTTTCGCCTCCTTCTCTTACACTCTTTTTTCGATTTAATAGTTAAATTTTTAGCTGGAAAAGAGAATCGATTCAAAATTTTCAACAAATTCATGGTTTTTACATAACATTTTCTTTAAAGTTCTCTCTTTTCCCCCTTTTTACCCCCTTTTCTGTTTCTGTGTTTTGAGATATTATAACAAGAACAATAATAATTTATCATAGTTAGGATAAAATTTGGGTTCGTGTTTGATTGATCGATCTGTCGATGGAGGATTGTGCGAGCAGCGATGAAGATTACTACTATTCTTCCGATCGAGATTCCCTCGACGGTCTCGAGAATGAGGATTCCGATTTACAGTGGGCCCCTTCAAGGGGTCCCACTACCAAGGTCAATTATTTTTCTTCCATTTCCCCCTTTCTAGTATTTTTTTTCGGAATTCAATTTCTTGTTTCAATTGTCATTGATTCATCGATTCTTGGTTTTGGGTCTTTTTTTGGTCTTTCGATTGCGTAAAAGGATGGGTTTTTGGGTGTATTGTGGGTTACTTGGAAATGATGTTGAAAGAATCTTTGTTAATTGCTCAATTTATTGGGTTGTGGATTTTGATAAGATAGGGCAGTTTGAAGGAGCTTTTAGAATTTTGATTTTTTTTTTGTGGGGATTTAGTTTTTGCATGCTCATTAGGGAGTTCTTTAATTTTACAGGCAGAGGAGCTGCTGATCGTCGAATTTGATCGATTCTTTTTCCCCCTATATGATGTGTATAACCTCTTGCTTATGTTGTGTGTTTTGTTATACTATATAGCATCATGTATATTGAAAATTAAGCTTTAATCTTGATGGGGAAAACCATAAAGAAGAAAAGGTTACATAATTTTCTATGAATTCTTATATTCATCTTTGCTTTTGGCTCCTATTTGTGCATGATTCTTAGAATGGACTTGTGTTGTAACCCTTTCTGGTATTATGCAGGTTATTACTAAGGAATCACTTTTAGCTGCTCAGGTAAAAGGATGGGTTTTTGGGTGTATTGTGGATTACTTGGAAATGATGTTGAAAGAGTCTTTGTTAATTGCTCAATTTATTGGGTTGTGGATTTTGAGAAGATAGGGCAATTTGAAGGATCTTTTAGAATTTTGATTTTTTTTTGTGGGGATTTAGTTTTTGCATGCTCATTAGGGAGTTCTTTAATTTTACGGGCAGAGGAGCTGCTGATCGTCGAATTTGATCGATTTTTTTCCCCATATATGATGTGTATAACCTCTTACTTATGTTGTGTGTTTTGTTATACTATATAGCATCATGTATATTGAAAATTAAGCTTTAATCTTGATGGGAAAAACCATAAAGAAGAAAAGGTTACATAATTTTCTATGAATTCTTATATTCATCTTTGCTTTTGGCTCCTATTTGTGCATGATTCTTAGAATGGACTTGTGTTGTAACCTTTTCTGGTATTATGCAGGTTATTACTAAGGAATCACTTTCTGAATTGGGAAAGACTTCGGAACAGTGGCAACAGGAGATTTGGGAGGAAAAGGCCAAAGCTAACTATTGGAAGAGGAAGTTTCAAGAAATGCAAGCGCAAAACGAGGTCTTAGAGAAGAATTTGGCAGAAAGCCAAAAAGAGAAAAGGGGATTAAAAGCTAGAGTGGCTGAACTTGAGCGGTCTCTTCATCACCATCGAAGTCGTAATTTCGAAGTCGAACTAAAATCAAGTCTGAACAAGATCGAGGAAATGAAAGGTAAGATTGAAGAATTAGAATCAGCATTGCACAGTTGTGAACTTCGGATTGAGCTTCTTGAAACGAGAGAAGGGCGTTGGATGGAAGAACTTCACCATTCTCATGATCAAGTTAGAAATCGGGATTACCTCATGGGTGAAGTAATAGTTCAGATTCGAGAGGTAGCTGATCACCTGCAGACTTTTGCAGCACAGGCTGATACATTGAGCATGAAGTATGAGCTACAGTCGAATAGTAGTCAAGAGCTAATCTCTTTGTTTGGGAAAATCAAAACTTTAGGCCTTAGGGCGAAAGCATATTTGTAGTCCGCTTTATATAAAAGATTTTGTTTTCTAATAAAGTTTTCTAAAATAAAGTTGAATCTGAATCGATACCTCATTGCGTTCATGCATTTGCATTAAATCATATCATATACATTTAAGTCCATAGCGAGAGCCTAATTAGTTAAAAATTAATACAGAGAGAGAAAGAAAGAGAGAGAAAAGGAAAATCTGGAAACTGAGCACCATTACGGTACACGTGTCAAAACAAAGAAAATGGATCAAAGACTTAAACAATTCCAGAAAGACATGCAAAACCAGATGCAGGAGCAATTGGCAAAGCTCCAACAAGAAATGAGAGACCAAATGTTGGAAGCTTAAAGGAAAATAATGGCTCAAACGGCTCAGATGCTGAACGAGGCAATGGATAAAGGAAAAGGTCCCATGGCTATCACAGGAGAAGATAGCGTAGCCATTCCTCCGGATTTTACCCCACCACATGCATAAACATAACATGAAGCGTATCCCCAAAGGCCGTCTGTCACGATTAGGCCTCAGCAAGGGCAAGCTGATACTAGACCGCCCATTAACCTCCAAGTTGGCTCAGGATCCAATCCAGGAGATCACCCAGCTAATCATGTTATTCCTGATTTGGATATAGTAGAAAGGGACGGGATAATAATTGAATCCTCCAGGCAGTTAGAAGATCGCTGTAAATGGTTGGAAGAAAAGTTCAAGGCTTTGGAAAATGCCGATCATCACCATGGTATTGACGCAAAAGACTTGAGTTTGGTTCCAGATTTAGTGCTTCCCCATAAATTTAAAATGCCAGAATTTGAGAAGTACAATGGGACCAGCTGCCCTGAAGCCCACATCACTATGTTCTGTAGACGGATAACTAGCTACGTGAACAATGATCAACTTTTGATTCATTGTTTCCAAGACAGTTTAGTGGGGGCAGCGTCCAGATGGTACAATCAACTTAGCCGTGCTAATATTAGCTCCTGGAGAGACCTAGCCCAAGCCTTCATAAAGCAGTACAATCATGTCACAGACATGACGCCTGACCGAATCATGTTGCAGAATATGCAAAAGAAGTCGAATTAAAGCTTCAGGTAGTACGCGCAAAGATGGAGGGAGGTTGCTATTCAAGTTCAGCTATCGCTCTTAGAAAAGGAGACTACAATACTTTTTATCAACACCTTGAAGGCTCCATTCATCACCCACATGATAGGAAGTACTACCAAGAGTTTTGCGGATATAGTGATGGCAGGAGAAATGATTGAAAATGCCATAAGGGGTGGTAAGATTGAAGCGGGGGAAACCACTAGAAGGTCTGTTCTTAGGAAAAAGGACAATGATGTGAATAGTACGAGTACATACAACAAAGGGTACTCAAAGGCGATCATCATTAGCCACCGAAAGTAGTTCTTGCCCGGACAACAAAGGTCGAGTAAGACAGAATCGGGCACGGACAAAATTACGAAAGCTCCAATTTACGCCAATCCCAATGACGTATAAAGAGTTATACCAAAGTTTATTTGAGGAGCAAATCATGTCCCCATTTTATCTACAATCGTTGCAGCCCCTATATCCTAAATGGTAGACTAAAACGCTCACTGTGATTACCATGCGGGAATAGCGGGGCATTAAATATAAAACTGCACTGCCTTCAAAAAGGTATTCGAGAGGCTCATCAAGATGGGGATTGTAAAACTTGATGATACACCTGGTGCGGAGAGCCCATTACCCAACTATGGGGATAAGGGGATAAATGCGATCGGTGAAAAGATCGTGAGAAATATCAATGGGGATATCTCGGAGGTGAAAACCCCGTTGAGAATGGGTTGAAGAGAAATGTTGAGAAGAGAAATTTATTAGAATAACTTAAAAAAATTAAAATAAAATAATGATAATATCTTAATTTGCTTGTAAAATGGTAAAAGTATCAAAGAGTCCTTTGTATTAAGAGTTAAATTATATTTTGCTCTCTTTCTATTCAAAAAATGGGTAAATTATTAAAAATTGGTATGGCAAATAGAATAACCCGAAGTGACACGTGGCGTGCCATGTGCCTCTCATAATAACATACAAAAACTAGTTTTTAACAGTAGAAATGAATGAATTTTTGAATAGAATGACCAATTTATTATTTGATCTAACGTACAATGACTAATTTACTCATTTTTTTAGTAAAAAGGGCCAAATGCAATCCAACTAATAGTATAAGGGCCTCCATAATACTTTTACCCTTGTAAAGTAAAAAAATTTTAACCACACACCATAGAGTAATTGTAAGAAAGTATAATTACAATGAATTCTAATTCTCTATGGTACTGTTTAGAAAACTATCTAGTAATTATTTGTAATTACATAGATGTGACATATTTGAATAATCATTATAAATAGTAAATTTCAGTCAATTAAGTGTAATATGAGCATTCCAATTTTACTTGAAATAATTTAAACAAGTAATCTAACATTAGGTTATTGGATAATCACATGTGAATCACTTGAGTTTAGGTCCGTTTATCTATTCTACTAATAAAATCTCTAATTAAGTGGGTGTCAAGAGTTAATCAGGCTCCAACTCAATTAACGAAATTACAAAATTGTCATTTCATATTTAAAATAAGTTATATCATTCGAGAGTACTTTAGTCTTTTTAAAAAAAAATAAAAATGTACATGCGATGATATTTGAACCCATGTTAATTACATTTGGAAAACCTTAAATTTACCACTCAATTAAGGTTTTATTTTGATTTATTTATACATTTTAATTTTATTATGTATACTTTATTAGTTTTAAACCATACATTTCATTATTTATTGTATGATATTTTTAAACACTCATTTATGTTTTTTTGTCAAAAAGAACTGAATTTCATTAATGATAGGGAAAATCAATCTGGCAGCACAATATCCAAAGAAAAAAAAGGTAAAGAAATAGCAACCACAAAAGAGAAATGAAAAGACAGCAAAATCAAACAAACCAGAAACAAAATCGCTAGCACACAGACAAACTAAACCGAAAAACACAAATCCAAAAACAAGATGCCAGAGTCATCCCCGCAAGGAACACTAGACGAAACCCAGCAAGAACCTTCCTAATCTTCATCAGAACCATGACCGCCTGATAGGAGGGAGCCAGCTTTGGAGAAACTGCGAACCATGGAGATTCTAAGAACCTTCTCCACTCTTCAAAGCACAAAGAAAACGCGACAATCAACCTTGCACACGAAGCCAATCTACCCAGTCCTCAACCACAATGCTATTAACTCGACCGGGAACCTCCTCAACCCAACAACACGGTAAAGGCCAACGACAACCCTCCACCGCCAAACAATGTGCTGCACGATTCCCCCTTCTCGGAGAAAAATTGTAAGATACTTCTTCTACAAACTTTGCCATCGTGCGAATATTCTGCGTTATAGAACGGATCACCGATCTGTCGTCCGTCTCAGAACGGAGATTCTTTATAACCGTTAGTGTCTTCCAGTATTTATGTTTTAAATACATAGTTTCCACATACACACATGTGTGATAGAGTTTTTAGTATGAATTATTTCTCTGTTATATAGTTTGTCGGTTTTGTATCTTGTATTATTATTTTTATATCTCATGTGATATTTTATTATCCAGAGGTGTAAAAGAAATATTGTGTTCATAAGTTATTCGTGTAACATCCTGAATAATTGGGTCTGTGCATTTTATGTGTTTGGATGCTTAAAATATTAATTTGAGAATTTGAGGTACAATTGGGGCTCAAATTGGGCTGAGGCCTTGTTTTAAATATTTTGTTTAGACAGTCTAAGGGCTTAAATTGAAGTTGTAGTAGTTTAATTGACATATTGGGCTCATGGCCCAGCAGCTAGGGGCACAGTAAGGTGAGCTATAAGTGGCGTCACTAGTGCATGAGGAAGGCCCAAATTTTTGGTTGCTTGAAGCCCAAGTTATAGGGCTAGATTTGGCACTTAATTGAGTAAGGGGGACGGCACAAGGCTATTTTTTGGGAATCTTATTATATTTATTTCATGTGGATAATAAGCGGATAAAGGCTATTATTTAGGGATTTAGTCTTTAAGGATAATAAGCGGATAAAGGCTATTTTTGAGAGATAATGATTAAGATAAGGGAAAAGGAGAGGAGTTATCATGTGTGGCGGTGTTGGCGAAAATCAATTTACTGCTAAAGGGAGGAATCGGTTTTCTATATAAAGAGGGGTGTGCTGAAATTTTGAAGCCTCTCTTTTATTTTCTTTTCTCATCTTCTTCCTCTCAAAAGCCGAAAATCACCATCTTCTTCACCCTTTCTTCCTCTCTAAAATTTCTGGTTGGCTTAATCTTTTAACCTCTATTGTTATTCTTCTTTTAATCCCTAAAAGCCAAAATCACATCTCTATTATTATATTCTTCTCCTTAATATTCATTGGCGAATCTCTCTTAGCCATCTCTTCAATTCGTACATCTTCTAAAAGCCGAAATTCTTAGATCTCACTTCCTGAAGTTACCGAATTCTCCTCAAAGGAGTTTGCTTGTGCCAAATCTTGAAGGAAACAATAGGTAAGTATTGATTTCGGGATTTCAATGTTCTTCCGGCTTTTCAAAAGTCCTTAGTCGAATGGCTATTAGAAACTAATCTCTTATTTCACTCTTCTTTTCGGTATTCCGGAATTTGAAGAAGGAGGCCAATCGCATAGATCTCTAAGTTATAGAATCGTGTTACTTTCGGGATTTCAAGGTAAGATGATTTGTTTATTTATATATATAAAATCGGGTAGAATACTAACCATGGCCGAATATAGGAGAGGCCTATTTTCGCAATTATTCCGACTTTTAAGCAAGGCTATAGATTGAGGATAATAGATCCAGATAGCAAGGACATCGACTAAGAATATTGGATTTACGCAATATCGTGTGTAATTCTCCACACCATCTAGATCTGTTTGATTAATATATGAAAATAAGTATTACATGTTTTGTTAAATGCCAAACCCCGGCATATTGGCGGAACCCAAAGAGGGTAAAGCAAATCACTAGGTTAGTAAATCGATCCGATTAAATGTTATAAGTATACGATTTTATGTGATTGCATGGGTTGGGTTTGATGAAAGGAGGAAGTTATATGTTGTAGCAGTTTTTACCGTGATCTGTTGTAGCGGCTTCTACCGTGATCTGTTGTAGTGGCTACGGCCATGATCTGATGATGAGCGACAGACGACGACCATCATGGCGTGTAGCGGTGTGGGTTGATTGTAGAAATCCCCAATGGTGTGAATGGTCGATGCGGGGGCGTGTAGTGGATGGACACCTAGGATATGAGTTGGGCTTTGCATATTATTTTTGTTACTTATATTTTGATTATTCTGTTTTATGGGGCTAAAGCCCAAATCTAATGGTGCATGAGGGTTGCACACGAGTCTCGCGACTCACCCTTTAATTTTAACCATCTCGGGTGACACTTAGGGCATCGGACCGGGCCGGAGAGGAGAGCAAGGTGGCCATGCGACAGAGCTTTGAGAATTCAAAGAAAAGACTTAGTCTAATTTTTTTATTTTCATTTAATTAATGGGTTCAAATTTCCTTGTAATAAGGCCATGGGCCACTAGACTACCATTTATGTCTTGGGATTTTGTTGGGCTTTTATTCTGGGTTTTAAGTTTTACGTTTTCAATTAAGTTAAGACTGCATGAAATTTCGGTTTTTATTTAAAATCTACCAAGATAATTGGTTACTTAATATTTTATACTTTAATGAATTATTAAGCTTTCAAATAAAGGTGTAAACCTAGTAATTGTTTTCCAAAATGCAACATGTTATGTAAAATCTCTTAAGTGACATACCGATCCGATTGTAGCGTTTGGGCGGGTTTGGGTGTTACAAATTGGTATCGAGCCCGTTCAAAACTTCGGCTCTGGGGGTTTTTGGGCTCAAAACGTTTTCTAAAGTTGGGTTTTGAAACATGCATATTTATACGGTGCATTAGCTCAAAGCATGGCACTGCGTCTCAGGCCTCAGTAACACCTGGTTTAGGGGTTATGCGTTTGGAGCATAACCCAGAGTGGTTAAGTGAGCTTATGGTATTGTTGGAGGAATTTTTAGGGGTTTGGAGAACCCTAGAAGGCAAGGGATGCCTTAGAAAATTTTTAGTTTTTAGGGGTTAAAAGGGAGCTTGGCTTTAGAGGACTTAAGAAATTTATTTGGAAAATTGTGGCACAAGCAAGGCTTTGGCAAGGTGGTTGTCTTGTGCAGACTTAGGGCTGGAGCGCGCTGTGGGTCTTGGGTTCGAGACCAAGCAACAAAAGGGTTTTAATTTTTGGATTATGGCGCTATGGGGTTGGAGGCCTTAAAAGAAGTGGGGCGCGAATGGGGCACAAGAAGCGGCTTGTCCAGTGGTTCTCGTGCAGCGCGCATAGGAGTTGGAAGGAGCGGAGGCGCGAGTTCGGCGCTGGAGCGGCATGTTTGGGCGTGATTTTATTTTATGCGATTATGGGGCTTGGGCTAGGAAGGGTTAAGATTAATTGGTGTGGCTTTTTGTCATAAAAATCAAGATGGCCGAGTGGCACAGGCGTTGGGGTTAGGCGTCTGTGATTGGTCCCGTGTTCGAACACGGAGAGTGGCATTTGGGTGTTTTAGTTTTTATTTTCTTTTTGGGCGAAAGAATCAAGCGATGGGCGGCACATGTAAAGGATAAGCTTGAGTGATTATTTTGAATTAGAATTTGGCTGGTGGATGGTTTGTTGTTTTATTATTTTAGATAATTATAGTTTTTTTAATTAGTTTAAATTGACTTGATAAAGAGATAAGATGTGGATAGAATAATGGGGGATTAGTTTAATTCAAATGTAATTCAAATTTGTGGCTTGAATTGGTTCCAGGAGGTGGCCGACTATGGGGTTCTTCAATTGGGTGTATGTGGCCGGTTTTGGAGGTATTTTGGGAAGGAGAATGCCGAAATTTCCTTAGGCATTTTGGGAGGTTTCGGCCAGCTTTTGTTTGTATACCCAAAAGTCGAATTTTCCTTTGATAATTTCTTTGAAACCGAAAACCCCAATTAGCTTATACTTCTAGCCGATTTTCTCAAAGCAAACACTCTCTCTCTTTTCATTTTTGAAACCCAAACTTTATGTGACCGAATGCTCATCTTGTATTTCCTTTTCTTTGTTCATGAATGTTAAGCCGAAATAGCCATTCTCTTCTCCACCTATCTTGTGCTATTTTCTTCTTTTTATGCCGAAACATAAACTTGTCTATCGAGGTCGAATTCTTCAATTGTTTTCTTCTCATCTATTTGTCTGTCTTTTTCTTTTCTCACAAACCCGAATATTGAACAAGGAGGGGGAGGCGTTCTTTAATCAATTTTGGAGGGTAAGTATGTTAGGCCGAATGTTTATATTCTCTTTTCCCTTTTTGTCGACTTGGATGTTGATAAGAGGCTATTTCGGCAAAGGTTGTTAAGGTACTAATCATATGATTGAAATCAATTGGTCATAGGGCTTTTGGAATTTAGAAGCGGGTGAGCTCATCACCTTGGAGTAATCGGCTTGGGTAAGTGGTGGTAAGTGCCTACTTGAAATAGATTGATCTCCTAATGATTAAGAAAAGCCGAAGGCTATTAATTTTGGATAAGTGCCGATTGTAGGGAAGCAAAAAGGATGTACATATCGTAAGGGGGTTAGGGTTCAAAGGACGTGTGAGGTCAAGATCTAGCGTTGTAGATCGGAGTTTCGAGATCTAGGAATTACGGTAGTAACAGGTGTGTAAGATCTCTACACACTTTATTAATTTACATGACATTATTATTTGTTTTGATTATTTTGATTGTGATTAGCTTGTGGCATAATCACGGATTTGAGTAAGTCCTGTCTTGTAACTTTTGATATATGTTATATGCCATCACATGATGTTTAATACTATGACATGATATATATGAAATTGATGGTGGGATTGATGAGAGGAGGGGGATAAACTATGGACTGTCGTCAGTGGTTTTGACCACAAGATGGGTTGGCCCCATCAGATTATTGTGACCTATGGTCATCAGTGGTTTTGACCACAACGATTAATTATTTGCGACTAAGTCCCAGTGGTTTGGTACCACCAGTGGTTTTGACCACACTTGATATTTTGTGACCTATGGTCATCAGTGGTTTTGACCACACGATGGGTTGGCCCCATCATTTAAATTGTGACTTTAAGTCATCAGTGGTTTTGACCACACGGGGTAGAGAAGGAGTATGGATGGCTAGTTGGGTTGCATGAGCATGTTTATTAATGAATTGTGTATGAGATATATTTTCCGGGTGGGGGATTTACACACTGAGTCTTGGTGACTCACCCCTTCCCTTAACATTTTGCAGATGGGTAGATCGCGGAGATGGAGCTGGATGGACTCGAGGTGGCCATGCAGTGGAAATTTTAATTAGACGAACTTGGACTTTGTTTTATTTTATTTAATGTTGGTTTATTTTAATTAAGTTGTAATAAGGCCTCCTAGAATTATTTTATTATTGTTACATGCTTTGAATATTTGTTTAAACTATTTAATTATGTTAAAAATGAATTCACATGTTTTTCCCAATCAAACGTAAAATGTTTTAAAAATGCCATCGGGCACATTTGCAATCTATAAACAACCCGACTTAATAAATATTTCTAAGCAACACTAAGTATGGTTTTTAACAAGAGACTTGAAAACACAAGGTTTTCGACAAAACTTAAATCGGTTTTAAAATGGTTCTCAAATTGTTTTCTCTGTAGCAAACCAAATTCGGTCGTAGCGTTTGGGCCGGGTTTGGGGTGTTACAGGCCCAAGTCCGCCAGGTAAGTATTCTGAACCATTGTGTGATATAATATATGTGGGCTTTATGGGCTTTATGGGACGTAGATTAGTTAGATTAGAACTTGATGGACTTTAGGCCTAGTTGAAACAACTCTTAAAATCTCATAAGACTTAACTTCACTAAACAAACCCGTGAGCGAGCGCCATGAAGACTAGGGTGTGGTAACAGTGCATACGCATGTCTAGGATTGGATCCCGGAAGAGCACAGTATTTAAGCGGTCCTAGTGACTCACCTCCTCTTCACTGGAATCCTACAGTGCGTGTGTGACTGCTTCACCTTAGCCAAGTTAGGGTGTGGCAATGGGCATACGCATGTCTAGGAGTGGATTCAAGGAGAGCTTGGTACTTAGCGATCCCTAGCGACTCACCTCCTCTTCACTAGAATCCTACAGCGCGTGGTGACTATTCACCCTAGTTCACGAGGACTTGTTGATGGGCTAAACCTTATAATTAAAACCCGAAAGGGACCACCACCCTAGTTTGAAAAAAAAAAGAAAGAAAATTTCTCAAGTTTTGCAAAATTTTCAAAATACGTTTGATTTGTGAAAACTACCAACCAGTCATGAATTTGTAAAATACCTATCTTTTGAAAATTTACCCGAAAATCTCATGTTTATAAGAGTAACCCGGACCATGAAACTAGATTTTTCCCCAAAGTACCCTGTTTGAAAAAAAAAACAACAACAACATCGAAATATCCCTGGTTAGAAAAAATTACCAACCTACCCTCGTTTTGTCAAATAACCAAAATACCCCTGGTTTGTACAATTACCAAATTACCCCTGATTTGTAAAATTACTAAATTGCCCCTGATTGCAAAATTACCGAAATACCCCCAGATTTCAAAATTACCGAAATACCCCCAGATTTTAAAATTACCAAAATACCCTTACTTCACAAAATCAACAAGGAACTTTATTATGAAAAATTACGAAAATACCCCTTGTAGGATGAAATTACGAAAATACCCCTGGGTAGTGAATCAACGAAGACACCTTTACGTGAAGAATGTAAGTGCTTGGATGATTTTTGTATGATGTATGTGTTTTATTTTAGTTAGAGGTTACAAACTTGAGATCGTATTATGAATGCGAATTGAAAGAACCACTCTTTAAAACTATTATTCATAAGATCATTAGTGGTTAACTAGTGAAAGAAAACTAATAATCCATAAAATTCTTAATCGGATAAACGCCAATCGGAGGAATGAGTTCAAGGGGTCGGGGACGTCCCGCCAGTGTGGACGCAGATGAGGAGTAGAATGACCGCGTCGAGCCGATGAGGTCCGCCATGGGTCGAGAAACGAGATGCCGAAACCTGCCATCGTAGAAGGAGAATTTCGGGATGAGGCGCCGGAGATGATCTTGTATCTCGAGCGATGTTGAGGGTTTTAGAGAGGTTCTTTGGAGTAGGCATGGGCACAGGAGCCCGAAATCTGCATGCGGGCGCTTAAGGCCAATGGGGCGTAGTGTTTAGGGGAGTTTCGGTGTAGCCCTAACACAACGGTGAGTATTGGATGGAGCGGCGGAGCGCATAATGGATGACTTAGACTTCACGATAGAGGAAAAGTTGAAAGGGGTCGCGTCTCTTCTTCGAGACGAGGCCTATCGATGGTGGCTCACGATGAAAGAGAGGCTGCTGCCATGATCGTATTGGCCGGGATTTCTTTAAGGAATCATTTCAAGGAAGTATGTTGGGGCTAGCTACATGGATGCAGAGGAGGCATTCCCGAATGCAGTGCGGGGAAGTAAGTCCGTGGTGAGTGCGAGGCGAGTTTCGTGCTTGAGCCGCTACACTCGGAGAATGGTAGCAGCGGAGTATGAGCGTTGTGTGCGGTTCGAGATGGGCTACAAAATGAGTTAAGGGTTACGATAGCACCGCAACGGAGAGAGTTTTTGTTGTTTTGGTAGATAAGGTTAAAATAGCTGAGGAAGTGAAATGGGTCGAGAGACAAGAAAGGGGTAAGGATAGGAGTAAGAGTAAGAGAAGTTTCGAGCAGTCAGGAGCATCTAGGAATTATCAAAAAGGCCTGGGGCGATGGGCCACTCGTGTTCGACGGGTCGAGAATCGAGCATGTCCTACATGTGGGAGGGCGCATTATGGGGAGTGCGAGAATGAAAACCGGTGGATGCTTTAGGTGTGGATCCACATGACATCGATTAAGGACTTTCCTCGAGATGGATCGGTGCGACCAGCGAGACAATGTTACGATCAGTGGGAGAGGTGATCAACAACCACCAAGAGGCGCGGAGACAAGCCGGGGCGATAATGGTAGTGAACGCGGTCGTGGAGCACCAAGTAGAGTGCAGTTTATCTTGAGGCGGCGAGCAGCCGTTGGCGTGTATGCGAAGACATCGCCAAGGGGAAGAAGACGCCCCAGATCACGAACAATGGTGCGTACCCTACCATAGTATACTAAGTGTTTATTTTTTTGGCTTTAGAAATTAGAGTGCGCGTGAAAAGCATAGTGGTGCGACTTAGGTAGTACGATTACTAGTTAGTTGGAAATTTCGAGGACGAAATTTCTTTAAGAAATAGAAGCTGTAACATCTGAATAATTGGCTCTGTGCATTTTATGTGTTTGGATGCTTAAAATATTAATTTGAGAATTTGAGGTACAATTGGGGCTCAAATTGGGCTGAGGCCTTGTTTTAAATATTTTGTTTAGACACTCTAAGGGCTTAAATTGAAGTTGTAGTAGTTTAATTGACATATTGGGCTCGTGGCCCGGCAGAATGTGAGAACCAAATGGGTGAGCTATAAGTGGCGTCACTAGTGCATGAGGAAGGCCTAAATTTTTGGTTGCTTGAAGCCCAAGTTATAGGGCTAGATTTCGGCACTTAATTGAGTAAGGGGGGACGGCACAAGGCTATTTTTTTGGGGAATCTTATTATATTTATTTCATGTGGACAATAAGCAGATAAAGGCTATTATTTAGGGATTTAGTCTTTAAGGATAATAAGCAGATAAAAGCTATTTTTGAGGAGATAACAGATTAAGATAAGGGAAAAGGGAGAGGAGCTATCCTGTGTGGCAGTGTTGGCCGAAAATCAATCTCTGCTAAAGGGAGGAATCGGTTTTCTATATAAAGAGGGGGTGTGCTGAAATTTTGAAGCCTCTATTTTATTTTCTTTTCTCATCTTCTTCCTCTCAAAAGCCGAAAATCACCATCTTCTTCACCCTTTCTTCCTCCCTAAAATTTTCTGGTTGGCCGAATCTTTTAACCTCTATTGTTATTCTTCTTTTAATCCCTAAAAGCCGAAATCACATCTCTATTATTCTATTCTTCTCCTTAATATTCATTGGTCGAATCTCTCTTAGCCATCTCTTCAATTCGTACATCTTCTAAAAGCAGAAATTCTTAGATCTCACTTCCTAAAGTTACCGAATTCTCTTCAAAGGAGTTTGCTTGTGCCGAATCTTGAAGGAAACAATAGGTAAGTATTGATTTCGGGATTTCAATGTTCTTCCGGCTTTTCAAAAGTCCTTAGTCGAATGGCTATTAGAAACTAATCTCTTATTTCACTCTTCTTTTTTGACGTTCAGGATTTGAAGAAGGAGGCCAATCGCATAGATCTCTAAGTTATAGAATCGTGTTACTTTCGGGATTTCAAGGTAAGAGGATTTGTTTATTTATATATATAAAATCGGGTAGAATACTAACCATGGCCGAATATAGGAGAGACCTATTTTCGCAATTGTTTTGACTTTTAAGCAAGGCTATAGATTGAGGATAATAGATCCGGATAGTAAGGACATCGACTAAGAATATTGGATTTAGCAATATCGGTGTGTAATTCTCCACACCATCTAGATCTGTTTGATTAATATATGAAAATAAGTATTACATGTTTTGTTAAATATCGAAACCCGGCATATTGGCGGGAACCCAAAGAGGGTAAAGCAAATCACCGTGTTTAGTAAGCGATCCGATTAAATGTTATAAGTATACTGATTTTATGTGATTGCATGGGTTGGGTTTGATGAAAGGAGGAAGTTATATGTTGTAGCGGTTTTTACCGTGATCTGTATGCGGTTCCTTCACCGTGATCATTTGTAGCGGCTGTGCGATCATTGTGTAGTGGCTACGGCCATGATCGATGATGAGCGACACGACGCCATCAAGGCGTGTAGCGGTGTGGGTTGATTGTAGAAATCCCCAATGGTGTGAATGGTCGACGCGGGCGTGTAGCGGATGGACACCTAGGATATGGGTTGGGCTTTGCATATTATTTTTGTTACTTATATTTTGATTATTTTGTTTTATGGGGCTAAAGCCCAAATCTAATGGTGCATGAGGGTTGCACACGAGTCTCGCGACTCACCCTTTAATTTTAACCATCTCGGTGACACTTAGGGCATCGGACCGGGGCTAGAGAGGAGAGCAAGGTGGCCATGCGACGAGAGCTTTGAGAATTCAAAGAAAAAGACTTAGTCTAATTTTTTTATTTTCATTTAATTAATGGGTTCAAATTTTCTTGTAATAAGGCCATGGGCCACTAGACTACCATTTATGTCTTGGGATTTTGTTGGGCTTTTATTCTGGGTTTTAAGTTTTACGTTTTCAATTAAGTTAAGACACTGCATGAAATTTCGGTTTTATTTAAAATCTACCAAGATAATTGGTTACTTAATATTTTATACTTTAATGAATTATTAAGCTTTCAAATAAAGGTGTAAACCTAGTAATTATTTTCCAAAATGCGACATGTTATGTAAAATCTCTTAAGTGACATACCAGATCCGGTTGTAGCGTTTGGGCCGGGTTTGGGGTGTTACAATTCGAATTAATTTTGAAAAATAATTTAGTTCAGTTTGGTGATTGTCGAGTTTAAGACGGAGTAATTTGAGCCATTGAATCATTCAATTACAAGTATTTTATTGTTTGATTAAATAGCTAAAACCTTTTAATAATTAGTATTAAAAATTATTCAATTCGAACTCAAAGTCAAGCAAAAACAATCGAAACAATTTGATCTATTTGAATTTTTTTCTCAAATCAAGCTTAACTTTTAAAAATAAAACTTGATTGAGTTCAAATTAAGTTTTAATCCTCAAATTTCAAATTAAGCATAAGCTCAATTTAATTTGATTACCTAATAATTACACATTCATTTAATTACTCTGTATTGTTCGAACAAACCTTTTAAAAAAATTTTATGCAACTCTTGTTTATTTAAATCCACGCTTAACTAAATATAAATCTAATTTTCATAACTATCTATATCCTTACATAGAAGTTATCCCAAAACCATAAATCTAATTTTCAAAATTATCTATACATTAACAAATAAGAATCTTAAATGAAGAAAATTGATATAAGGAAAAATGTAGGTTCGAATTTTGGAGACAATATTGTTGGAAGGGGTAACCCCAAACCCCAAACATTGACCGTAAATTGGACATGCATAATATAAAAAATATTTTAAAACAAATTTGCATTCTTAAAAGACTATTTTCTCAAACTAAAGAGAACCTTGAATAAAGAAAACTGAAAGCATAGTGTAAGCATAGTGTGAACAAAATAATGTAACGGTTAGGGTTTTTGCTAAGGTAACGGTCAGGTGATCGAAGCAAAACGGTTTTTCTTTAGAGGAGAACTGGATGATGCCAATATTCACACCGCTTACAATGCAAACCTCGCTCACTTTCTTCAACAAACCATTGCAACGATTCGAGAAAGTTACATGCCAACTGTTTTCATTTTCAAATTTGTTTATCTGAATTTTGCCCCACGATGCCGATGAACCGAGTAACCTGTTTAGGTTCGAAGGTCATCCGACATGTGAGCTGCCAGGGTGGTAGGGACTAAGCCCTCCTAAAATGGAAAATTTTCCATTTAGACCATTTATAATTTATCAAATTTTAAATTAGTAATGGTAAAATTATAGTTTTCCTCCCAGAAAATAATAAAAATTTGATTGAATCTTTTAAAAATTATAAAGATATAAACTATTAAAATGATGAAATTGTATTTTTACTAATGTAAAAATATACAATTTAATTCTGACCCCCCAAAAAAAATTTACTGCTCGCCTTTGTCATCCGAAAATGGGAGGGTTTGGATAAAATCCGAAGCCTAAAAAATGGAGTCGGATAAAATTTAAGACTTGTTTTTATATGAATAGGGTCTTGGACAAAACTTTTTTCGTGAGCCTAGTCCGGCTTGGCCCAAATATATTATGTTATAAAAAATATTATATTACTTATATATATTTATATTAATTCACTAACTCAATAATAATTAAACACATTACCCAAAACCTAAAAAAAAAAAAAAAAAACTTACCCAGCTAAATAATCCAACCCAAAATATAAAATTTTTAAAATTATTTAATATAATAAAATATTTATTATATTTATTTGTGTTTTTTAATACAATAAAACATTGATTATATTTATGGTAGTGTTTTTTAGTATAAATATTTTTAATAAATTTTTAATGTGTTAGAAAACTTTTAATTTAGCATTTTTTTCGTGAATTTAGTGTACTATATTTTTTAAAAAAAATTATTTTTTAATAAAAATAATTTAAAAAATTAAATATGAGCAGGTCAGGTTAGACCTGGATTTACCTTTATTAAATTGGGTCGAGCTTGGGCAAAAAAGTAAATTTATTTTTCAATTTGAGCCGAACTTGAACTCAAAAAGTTGATATAAATACCTTATAACCTAACGCAAACCCAACTCAACTCATAAACACGTTGTTTCTTTTGGTTTAATTTAGAGGTAAGACAATTTATTTATGATTATGCTTTGCCTACTTTTTTTTTTTTTAAGTTGAATTTTTAGTGTTAAATAATATTCATAAAATTATTACATTAATATTCTCTTGTAAGGTTAATAATATACATTAACAATGTACTAAATAATCCATTTAAAATGTCATTTATAAAAAATCAAAATCTATATCACATCACATTACATATTTTATAATTTTGAAATTTAATTATTTTTAAACATGGCACTGATAAATTAAGAGAAAAATTACATAATCCCGAAATTTGTTCCTTATAAAAAAATTAATTAATTGCCTAGCTATTGCTTATTTAAACCCATGCTTAATTAAGTCCTTGTAATTAGGATTGTGTGTATTAGGAAATAATTAAAGTTCCCTTGTTTGTTTATTTTAGTAGCTCATAATTATGTATCCTTTGAAACTAGATGAAAATTCTTGATATTTATTAAATTTTATTAGAATAACTTATAAATATTAAAATAAAATAATGACAATATCTTAATTTACTTGTAAAATGGTAAAAGTATGAAGGAGGCCTCTGTATTAAGAGTTAAATTATATTTTGATCTCTTTCTATTCAGAAAATGGATATATTAATCCTATGCGTTAGAATAAATAGCAAATTATTAAAAATTGATGATTGTCGAGTAAATTTTGAAAAATAATTTAATTTAGTTTGATAATTGTCGAGTTTTTAAGATGGAGTAATTTGAGCCGTTGAATCATTCAATTACAAGCATTTAATTGTTTGATTGAATAGCTCAAACCTTTTTATAATTAGTATTAAAAATATTCAATTCAAACTCAAATTCAAGCAAAAATAATCGAATCAAGCTTAACTTTTAAAAATAAAACTTAAGTTTTAATCCTCAAATTTTAAGTCAAGCATAAGCTCAATTTAATTTGATTACTTCGTTAATTTTAACTATTATTTTTATATCATGTTCTTATTGTATTTATTTTTTTATTAATTTATTTTTTTTAAAATAATTTTATTATAAATTTTGATCATATATACTATTTTTAAAATTCATGTTTGTCCCCTTTTAACAATATCGTTTTTAAAATTTAAATTTAAATTTTCTATTTAATAGGATAATGTGACTTACCATTATTCGCAAGAAGTACACCTCTCCATAACAATATTTCTTATATCATCTATCATATTATTCTTTATTATATATTTTAAAAAAATGGAAAAAAGCGAAACGACAGCGTTTTATGCTTCCAAAGTGTGCATTTATGCCAAAGCATCTTCTTCAGCACCTCAATTTTTTCTTCTCTCTAGAAAAAAGTCATTAAATTGGTTGTTTTTATTATAAACTTCGTTTTCCAATCCTTTCGCCTCCTTCTCTTACACTCTTTTTTCGATTCCATAGTTAAATTTTTAGCTGGAAAAGAGAATCGATTCAAAATTTTCATCAAATTCATGGTTTTTACATAACATTTTCTTTAAAGTTCTCTCTTTTCCCCCTTTTTACCCCCTTTTCTGTTTCTGTGTTTTGAGATATTATAACAAGAACAATAATAATTTATCATAGTAGAGATAAAATTTGGGTTCGTGTTTGATTGATCGATCTGTCGATGGAGGATTGTGCGAGCAGCGATGAAGATTACTACTATTCTTCCGATCGAGATTCCCTCGACGGTCTCGAGAATGAGGATTCCGATTTACAGTGGGCCCCTTCAAGGGGTCCCACTACCAAGGTCAATTATTTTTCTTCCATTTCCCCCTTTCTAGTATTTTTTTTCGGAATTCAATTTCTTGTTTCAATTGTCATTGATTCATCGATTCTTGGTTTTGGGTCTTTTTTTGGTCTTTCGATTGCGTAAAAGGATGGGTTTTTGGGTGTATTGTGGGTTACTTGGAAATGATGTTGAAAGAATCTTTGTTAATTGCTCAATTTATTGGGTTGTGGATTTTGATAAGATAGGGCAGTTTGAAGGAGCTTTTAGAATTTTGATTTTTTTTTGTGGGGATTTAGTTTTTGCATGCTCATTAGGGAGTTCTTTAATTTTACAGGCAGAGGAGCTGCTGATCGTCGAATTTGATCGATTCTTTTTCCCCCTATATGATGTGTATAACCTCTTGCTTATGTTGTGTGTTTTGTTATACTATATAGCATCATGTATATTGAAAATTAAGCTTTAATCTTGATGGGGAAAACCATAAAGAAGAAAAGGTTACATAATTTTCTATGAATTCTTATATTCATCTTTGCTTTTGGCTCCTATTTGTGCATGATTCTTAGAATGGACTTGTGTTGTAACCCTTTCTGGTATTATGCAGGTTATTACTAAGGAATCACTTTTAGCTGCTCAGGTAAGAATTTATTTCCTTTCCCTTTTCCGGGTTTTCCGTGCTCGTGCGTTTTTTTTTATAGGATTTACGGTTACTGAATTGATTGTTTTGGTATTTTTTGGCAGAGGGAGGATTTACGGAGAGTAATGGAGATGCTATCTCTTAGGGAGTACCATGCTCGGACTTTACTAATTCATTACCGGTGGGATGTTGAGAAATTGCTTGCCGTACTTGTGGAGAAGGGAAAAGCGGACTTGTTTTCTGAAGCAGGTGTTTCTGTTGTTGAGAGTGAGGATACAGTGACACCACTGTCATCTTCATCTACAGCAATGTGTGACATATGCATAGAGGAGTTACCTGGTGATAAGATGACGAAAATGGACTGCGGCCATGGCTTTTGTAATGACTGTAAGCATCCTCCTCAATCTGCAGCTTCTTCTTGAAGCATGCATTTGTATCACGTCCCCACATAACATCAGCATGTGAACAATACTGAGAAACTCGACATTGATAATGTGTGCTTAAAGTAATTGAAGTTGTAACAGCTTGCACATTTGAGTCTATTGAGTTGATTTATTTCTCTTTTCTTTTTCCAGGTTGGACAGAACATTTTGTTGTGAAAATAAATGAGGGTCAAAGTAAGCGCATAAGGTGCATGGCACATAAGTGCAATGCTATTTGTGATGAAGCTGTTGTTAGAAATCTAGTTGGTAAAAGGCATCCTGATCTAGCAGAGAAATTTGATCGTTTTCTTCTTGAGTCATACATTGAAGATAATAGGATGGTTAAATGGTGCCCTAGTACTCCTCATTGTGGAAATGCAATACGTGTTGAGGATGATGAATTTTGTGAGGTAGAGTGTTCTTG
Source organism: Gossypium sturtianum (assembly GCA_025698515.1). Taxonomy (NCBI): domain Eukaryota; kingdom Viridiplantae; phylum Streptophyta; class Magnoliopsida; order Malvales; family Malvaceae; genus Gossypium; species Gossypium sturtianum. The sequence goes on along the minus strand of CM046946.1, from coordinate 1,792,354 downwards.
TGGTGTACAGTTTTGTTTCAGTTGCTTATCAGAAGCACACTCGCCATGTTCATGCATGATGTGGGAACTTTGGATGAAGAAGTGCCGAGATGAATCAGAAACAGTCAATTGGATCACTGTTCATACAAAGCCTTGTCCGAAGTGTCACAAACCTGTGGAGAAGAATGGTGGGTGTAATCTGGTGAGCTGTATCTGCGGACAAGCATTTTGGTAAGGATTTCCTTCTATGTTAATTACAGTTTGCCAAGTTCATAATGTGGTGACAATTAGTTCTCTAGATTTAAGTGTTCTATTCTTTAACAAGAGCATACGTGACTTTTTTCCTCTTCCCTGTGTTAATTGATTTATAATTATATTATTTGGCTTGTTTACATGATTTATACATTTCTCTCTTTTCCAAATAATGCAGTTGGCTGTGTGGTGGTGCTACTGGACGGGACCATACTTGGTCAAGAATTGCTGGTCACAGCTGTGGTCGCTACATAGAAGATCGTGAGAAAAAGACTGAACGAGCAAAACGAGATCTTTATCGGTATATGCACTATCATAACCGTCATAAAGCTCATACAGATTCCTTTAAGCTTGAGAGTAAACTCAAGGAGACTATACTGGAGAAGGTATCAATTTCGGAAGAAAGGGAATCCAGGCTTAGAGATTTCAGCTGGGTAACTAATGGACTCTGTAGACTTTTCAGATCAAGGCGTGTTCTTTCATATTCATACCCATTTGCCTTCTACATGTTTGGAGAAGAACTATTCAAGGATGAGATGACAAATGAGGAAAGGGAAATAAAACAGCATCTATTCGAGGATCAGCAGCAGCAACTTGAGGCAAATGTTGAGAAACTTTCTAAGTTTTTGGAAGAGCCCTTTGATCAATATACTGATGATAAAGTTATGGAGATACGAATGCAAGTAATCAATCTTTCTGTGATCATTGATTCCCTTTGTAAGAAAATGTAAGTACAGTCATTAGTTATTACATATCAACAGTTTATGAGAGTGTTCTAAATTCACTTCCGAGGCTATTGCTTGCAGGTATGAGTGCATTGAGAATGATTTGCTGGGTTCTCTCCAACGAAATACCCATAATATCGCTCCATACAAATCCAAGGGCATCGAGAAAGCATCAGAGCTTGCTGTCTGTTGGAATGGTAAAGCCAGTACTGCTACTGGTAAATGCCATCCCTCCGATTGTGGCACTAGCGGTAAGTGCACTTCACTCTTTGGAGATCAACATATGCACAAACACACACATGCATGCTTTAAAGATTTTACTAACACATTGAAATTTAGGCAAACGTGACCGATCTTTCAGCTTTGGGACTTCAGATGACAAAGGTTGCCCATCACCAAAGCAACCTAAGAAGGAAAGTTATGGAGGTGGTTTCTTTGATCTCAACTTGCCAGCAGAAGTTCTTGACAGGAATTGATCTCTAAGTAGGCTTTTTTTTCTAGATAAGTACATATGTACATATCTAACTAGAGAGACCCTCATTTATCTAAAATGGGAGTTGATAATTTATGGATTGAGCAGAGAACTGCTTAAAATGCTTTTACTTCCCCTGCTTAGCATCTTTTTGCCCCCATTTTGTACTTCCTTTCTATTTTAGATAGTCTGGAAGATGAATCATGGATTTCCATAGGTTCTTTTGTCTTTCAGAGGTTGTGTGAACTGAAAATCCATTTAATGTACAGAAGCCTTGGGCTTTTGAATATTTGAGTAATTTTCTCAACCCGAGATTTGAGATGTTCCAAAGTTTCTTCCTTTATTTACCATGCTTATGGAAAGATATTGATAATGTGCATCACCCATATATGATCATATAAAGTAAGTAGAGAAAAACTTGTCATATCTTTGACTATTATGTAAAAGGGATTGTGTCATAGGTAACTGGTTGAATGTCTGATATGCAAAATTTCTATAGCTTTTGAAAGTTCTTTAAGGAGGAGGCCCATATAGAGTCAAACAACTCGCATGAAAAAGGTTCATGGTTAGGTTGGTTGAAAGAAATAGCATGGAAACATTACTGATTTAAAAATTTCGTCATGGGTCAAATTCAGGGTTTTTTGAGGTTTGAGTTTTAGGATTTGAGGTTTGAGTTTTACTAGTCGAGTTATAGTGGGTTTTAATCATTTCATATTCAAATTATTTTGAATTTGAGTAATAAATTTGGATTATTTACTACTATTGTTAAGTATGAATTTGGGTTAATTGAATCGAGTTTTCTCACATTAAACTTAGACAAGATTTGATATAATTTTAATCCTTTTTAAGACATGAGACATCTTCTAATCCCTCATTTTCCTCCATTTTCAGACTTTTGATCTAAAATTTTGCAACTAAATCAAATATGTGGTAATAAACCATTAATTATCAATTACCCAAGAGTAAATTTTTCCTAATTTTTCTCCATTTGTACCACTGTATCCGAAGAAAACAAAAGGCAACAAACTTTTCTGAAAGAATTGGAAAAAAAATAAAAAGCAAAACCCTTTAATGGATTGAATTCTAATCCCCCCCCCCCCCCCCTCTTCCTCAAAGGGATTAAATTCCCACCAAAGCAGTCATTTCATATAAAAAACATTGATATAATGTGTTTATTCTTTCTTTGACCTTCAACTTTCAGCCCTTTTGAGGTCTAGTTTCTTTTTCCTTTTAAGTGCTGCCTTCCCTTTGGTTATTTTAAATGAAATGACAAATCACCCTAATTTCAGTTTTACGAGTAATTTTTATATATTTGGACATATATATCCAAACATATATCATACATTAGTGTCAAGAAATGATTTTGCATGCGTTCATGCACTAATTATTACTTTTTTTTCTGTCATGAATCCATTAAAAACTCATAATTTTTGCATGCACAAAGCATTTTTTGGTGGAGACAAATCAAAGTGGACCCCCCTTAGCTTGAATGGTGTCAACAAAGGCACAACACAACAACAAAACTGGTTCACTTCTTTTAATGCAAATATGAAATAAAGGTGTCACCATTCCAAAAAGCTATCTTCAAAGGTGGTAAAAATGGACACCCCTTTTTAGCCTTTTAGCCACACCTAATTAATGCATATAGCTCTTCTACCTATGTAAACTGCTACTAGTTAAATGTTATGTTTTCCATATATCATCTAAGGTTAACTTGTTTCTATGAGTAGTCTCATTCCATTAGATTGTTTTCTTGTGTACCTTTCTATAAACAGGTTTATATATATATATATATACACACACTCTATTCTGTCAATATCTGATGGTGCATTTAATGCTGTTTCGGTGAATTTAAAATTACCATTAATGTTACCGTGCTTCACTTGAATATGCAAATGGAGTTCATGGAAGAAGCAACAACACACAAGCGCTCTAGCAGGTATCTTCGATGTTCTTAAAGCCAGATAACTCCATTTTCAGCTTGTAATAATGGTTGGTATATATATATATTTGTTGAACCAGTTTCCCATTTCATAACACAATAAAGAGCCATGTTGATGCAAACAAGGATAAAATTTTCAACCCCAGAGTTCAACATTCATTAAAGCAAGAGGTAAAATCTGCCATATATATGTATGTATATATGCAAAGCTCAGTTACAATTTTTTTACTGCAGATTCTACAGCTTGAGGAACAATTGCAGGACCAATTTGTGGTTAGGCATGTAATAGAGAAGGCATTAAGTCCTAGGCCTTTTACCTACGATGTAGCAGTTGATGAGTTTCATTCATGTAAATTCCAGGCTGCTAAAGAACTAATCAAGGATATTGCAGTGTTAGAATTGGAAATAGCTTACTTAGAGAAGTATCTCCTTTCATTGTACCGTAAAATTTTCGATCGGCGATTCTCGTGTTTAAACATCATAGAGGAGAATCCAGAATCAACTTCGGTGGCACATGATATTAAGGAATGCAATAATGATGTTTGGGGTACTGAGACATTGTTAGATTCCGGTATTTATAGGAGTCATTCTTCGCTCTCTCGGCAATCGGCGTATACCATTGCTTCACAAAAAAACGGTGTTTCCCATCATATTCCCGAAACACCGAACCGGCTTTCCGAGGAGATGATCAAGACTGTTTCAAACATATATTTCGAACTTGCAGACCCACCATTGAATAACCATGATTGCTTTTCTTCTCCTATTTCATATCCATCATCAGTTAATGATGCATGGAGCACCCCACAATGTTTCCATGTTGATAATAACAGGGGACCTTACTGCAAAATGGTTAAGGTTCAAGGGATTTATAGAGACAGCAACAAGTTACAGGACATTGAACATAAGTTGCAATATTACAGGTCACCCTTCTTAACAAATCATGTCTTTTTTTGTTTGTTTTAAATTTAATTGAAACATATAATCCATTGTCTTACAGGTCACTTGTTTATCAGCTTGAAGAAATAGATGTTAGAACGATGAAACATGAAGAAAAGCTAGCTTTCTGGATTAATGTACACAATTCTCTGGTGATGCATGTAATGTTTCTCAATCTTCATTACATTTTAATGTTTCAAACAAGACCCTTGTTAAAAAATGGGTTCTGCTTTGTTCATTTACAGGCATATTTGGTGTATGGCATTCCCAAAAACAGTACCAAGAGGTTCTCCTTATTACTCAAGGTGAAAACTGAACTTTTTCTATTTACTTTTAACACAAAAAAGATCGTGTAATGGAATCATGGATGATGATGATGATGAACCAGGCAGCATATAATGTTGGGGGCTACACCATGAGCATAGAAACAATACAGGGTTCTATTCTGGGATGTAAGTTGCAGAGACCAGGACAGGTGAAATCAATTTCCTTTGAATTTTATCAACCGGTTCTTATTTTGATTGGAACTGATACAAGTTTTTTTTGACATTTTGATCCGTTTGTAGTGGCTATGGTTTTTGTTTGCTTTGAAGACGAAATTTAAAGTTGGTGATCCTCGAAGAAACTATGCAATTGAATCCCCAGAACCTCTTCTTCATTTTGCACTTTGTTTGGGGAGTTCTTCGGATCCTGCGGTATACTCTCTGCTCTGAATTGTGATTTATATTATAATGCTTTCTCTGCATGGCAGAAAATTAAGTTTTAGGCATTTTAATTCTCAACCAAAACCGAAAATTCCATCCGATTAACTCGATTAAACTTAATTTGATCATATAAAGTTAAAAATTCAAACACGGAAAAATAACCTCAATCCAAACCATCCGAACTTAAAATGATGAAAATTCGAAATGATCTCGACTTAAATGACAAAAACTCAAGATGAGCTGAACTTTAGTATTTAAACCTAAATAACATTACTTGAAATAACTTGAACTCGAAAATTCAACCAATAAACTTGAACATCCCCAACCTTGAAATAACCTAAGAAAGACCCCGAGAATTTTAAAATCATAGTTAACCCAACTTAGATTAACCTAATATAAAGCCAACTTGACCTATCTATAGACTTATTTAAGGATTAGACTATCTGCCTAAGCCCGATGGTCCGTCCAAAATTAGAGAGAGATTGGATACAAATATTAGGTTAGAAAAATAGACTTGGGATAAAAAATTAAACACGTTTAAAATATGGGTCGAGCTAGGGCTCAACCATTCAATGCTTGAGCCTAGCCCGACACGTTTTTTAAGTTTGTAATATATTATATTATATTATATATATAATGTAATTTATAAAACAAAAATTAAATGTATAATAATATATAGTATTATAGTGAAAACATTAAAAAATTATTAAGTTGACTATATATAAAATTTTTATAAATGTAAAAACAAATATAAAATTATTGAGTATTAAATTAAAAACAATATAAATATTTTTGAAAAAAATTAAAAAATATATGTGTAAGCGGACAGATTTAACTCAATTTTAAACTCATATTTCAAGTTAGATTAAACTTGAGAAAAGATATAGTGCATTAATATAATGGTTAAGTCAAACCCGGGCCATAAACAGCTCTACCCGTCCAATTCTTTTAAATTAATTCTCAAATTTTATTACGATCTAGGTTCGAATATACACACCCAAGGAAGTGTTCCAGGAGCTAGAAGTTGCAAAACAAGAGTACATACAGGCAAATTTTAGTGTCAACAAAGAAGAAAAAATCGAGTTACCAAAGATTATGGACTATTTTGCAAAAGATTCAGATGTTTGCTCAGCTGGTTTATTGCAGATGCTTCACCAATTTATGCCTCAGCCATTGAAGAAGAACCTTCAGCTATCTTGCAATAGGAAAAATGGGAAATGCATTGAGTGGATCCCTCACAACTTTGCATTCCAATACTTATTTTCAAAAGAATTATCTTACTGATTCGGGTCAAGTAGTAAGAAATTCGATATAAATGTTATTTGGAATACAAATTAATCCGATATGAGAAATGAAAACTATAAGCCAATTTGCTACTTTTATAAAACGTAATTCGATGGAGTAGTTTTTTTCTAATTCATTTAATATCAACAATATACAATTTATTAGAACGTGAGACGCTTTTTTTATTTTGGAACTTAAATACTTTTTATGTTTATATAGATACATAGAGTTATTTGTTTTACTCAATAATTTTACGATAAATTATATGGTATTTTTCTTAATTGGGATGTACATTTTGAAATTTGCTTGGTAACACGGCTTGATGCTCCTTAAGCAAAGTCTCGAATTCGAGTCTTGTATATAAAAAAATAGTGTTGGGAGAGTTTCGGCTCTAGCTCGACCTGTTCATAAGTTGAGTTATCCACTCAAACTCGAAAGTCCACCCAAAATATTAAAAAAACTTGACAAAAAGTACAAAGCCTAAAAAATGAGCTTGAATAAAAAAATGAGATCCTTTTAATAAGGTCGAACTTGAGCTTCAACATTTAAAACCTAAGCCGAGCTCTTTATTTCATACTTTCTGTCAGCTGGGACGTAAAGATGAGGAAAGGTCAACCCAACCTACACTAGACCACATAATTTGTCAACATTTTTTATTAATTCCCATAGAAGAAAACTTCAAATTCACAACACTTACCTAATTGGTCAAAGCCATCACTGACAAGGCATTCAAAAAAGCTACCAAAAACAATGTTCTGTAAGCCAAGGCAAGCCCCTGGTTTTGAAACGTGGTGGCTGATCATATAATATATATAATCGATCAACAAAAAACATGGCTCCCCAATGCTTTGAAGAGTTAAGTTTATGACCACAGCATCTACTATATAAACATGGTGCAACTTTACAACTCTACAAATCAAACACCTACTGCAATTAAAATCCCAGAATTACTTAAACAACAATGGCTACCTATGAAGGTAAAGTTTTCACTGAAGAACAAGAAGCTTTGGTGGTCAAGTCATGGACTGTAATGAAGAAGAATGCAGCTGAATTGGGTCTTAAATTCTTCTTGAAGTAAGCTATTTTTGTTTCCTGTTTATCTGGTAAAAGTATGAGGAAAGTTTGTGATTAAGTATCGGATTGCATTTTGCACCATTTACTTAAAAACTAGATAAATTAGCCTCTTTTGTTAAATATATCATCCATTAAATTGACGGAATTGACGGAATAACTAGTTTCTAATAGAAAATGTATGGAATTTTTAACATAAGAACTAACGTATAAGGACTAATTTGTCTATTTTTTTAGTAGAGGGAAATAAAATGTAATTTGACTATTGTTACTAGAGCCACCATGATACTTTTACCCTATATATATACACGTATATGTATTGCCTTGTTTTTAATTAGGATTTTGATTGAATGGGGGCAGGATATTTGAGATTGCACCATCAGCCAAGAAACTATTCTCATTCTTGAGAGACTCAAATGTTCCATTGGAGCAAAACACAAAGCTGAAGCCCCATGCCATGTCTGTCTTTGTCATGGTAAGTAATAAAAACAGACACCATCTCTTTTACCATACTGAAATTTCTCATTGGTATGTTCATGTTTATGAACAAGTTGAACATCCTTGTCGCAGACATGTGAATGTGCAGTTCAACTGCGTAAAGTAGGCAAAGTTACAGTGAGGGAATCAAATTTGAAGAAATTAGGAGCTACCCATTTTAAGTATGGGGTAGTTGATGAACATTTTGAGGTATGAATATATATATATATATATCAGCAGCATCAATGTTCCAAGGGACAAGGACTAATAAATGTGTGTTTTTGCAGGTAACAAAATTTGCTCTTTTGGAGACCATAAAAGAAGCAGTACCAGATATGTGGTCAGATGAGATGAAGAATGCATGGGGTGAAGCCTATGATCGTTTGGTTGCAGCCATTAAAATAGAAATGAAGGCATGCTCACAAGCTGCATGATTTCACAAGTTCCCTACATTATTGCTTGTTAATTTTGGGTCCAATAAGATTGAAAGTTTTCAATCATTTAAACATGTAATGTAACATAGCTATTGCTCATCACTACTGTTTTTTCCCCTTAGTTTGTTTGCTCCTGTTCTTTTTGGCCCCTTGTATCTTCATAAATAACTGGTAACGTAACATAGTTTGTACTCTTCAAAATTTTAAAATTTAGTCCTTTTAACTTTTATTTTCAAGAATTTAGTTTTTCCACGTGTTAATGAATTTTCGTTAATTTGAGTATATGATGTTCTAATATTCGAAACTTGAAGCTAAATTCCTAAAATTAAAAGCGGAGGGACTAAATTTCAAAAATCTGAAAAGTACAGAGGGTAGGGGCATAATTAGGCCTAATCAGAAAATGACAATATGAGCTCTCTTTCTTGGCTCCTACTTGAAGACACTTTCACATGAAATACCCTGAAAGCTTCTAACACCACCCTCTTCTAATCATAATCAAATTCATATTATTTTATATATATATATATATATATATATATCATAGTAGATTTTTATAATAAGGGTCTCCTTGAATCCACCCTATACTTTCTCTCATGGCTTCTTTTGCGATAGAATCAAGTGGACTTAGGCACTCAAAGAAGAAGACTTCAAAGCCTTGTAATGATCCTATACTTTTTGAATCCTTTCTTTAATCATCCACATGTCACATGTAACATACTGGAATTAAGCTTAGTCCAAATATGATGTATGTGCAGCTGTTTCTGAATGTAGAGAAACAGTTTTAGCACCCAATATGCTGCAAATAATATTCATCTAAAGTGGAGTTCACATAAACCAACTACCAATTTTATACTATATTATAGAACAGTCGAATCATAATTGAATAAAAGCATTGCACAAGTGAGCTTTTTAAAAATGCATAAAAAAATGAAAATACAGAGGACATACAGCACATTTGCTTCTGCAAGATAAGGTTGCCATATAATAATAAATATGGAATAGAATAATTGCAGTAAACATCTCCAAATTATGAATTAGATTTAAACTCCCAAACATTCTAACTATTGATCAAATAGATCTTTCCTTTTAACTTAGGCATGGTTGTTCCACCGGATTGGACTAGGAATCAACCGGCATACACCGGAACAAAGAAACGGTTGAACCAGTTTTATAATTTTTATGAATTTTTAATATTTATTTAATTGAAATCGAATTGACAGTCAAACCAAATATCAATGGCTTAACTAGTTCAATCACCGATCCGATTCCAAAAATCATAGGCATCAAATGCCATGTTGGATCTGACATGGAGAATTGTTAAAAAATGTAAATCAAATTCAATATCTATCTTGTGTATACTAAATGTTTAAAAAATAATACTCTTAAATTTTAATGATATTGTATTTTTTTATCAACATGTCTTGAAGTTTGGAACCAATTTAGAAGTTAAATTATAGTTCAAGGACTCCATGTAAAATTAACCCTCTATATAAAAAATAAATTTTCGCACCATGGTTTTATGTGCAACCATATACATGAACTTTGATTTTGTGCAATTTTTATTCATGAAATTTTAATTTAATTCAATTCTTGTAAATTATTAATACAATTATTGATATAACATCATTTTATGTTTATATATGACAGATAAATAATTATATTTATCTAATATAAAAATAAATTGATGTACTAATTTCTTTAAATGTGTATGATTAAATCAAAATTAAAGTTTTAAGTATACATTTGAATCACAATTAGAGTTTTGCGTGTATAATTGCACCAAATTAAAATTCATGTATACAATTACACATTAAATCAAAATTCATGTATAATTTTGAGATTTATCCCAATTTTTAATATAATCTTCTCTTCCATTTCCAAAGCTTTAAACAAAGACTCTAGCTAGCATGAAACAATGGCTTGTGAGAAAATTTTAAAAATATTTCTAGGGTCTAGAACACAACATTTCGGTTGCCTGACCTCACAGGGTATTTGAACCCAGTACCAACTTTACAACTTCTTTTGTATGAGAATGGTGAAAATTTTTGTGAAGAGTAAGCTCTGTTCAAAAGAGATATATATTCACTAGCCTTAATGGCAAGTGAACACAATTCTTGAAGAGAAAGTGTAGCTTCAGATTTAGACAGTGGCAGGAGGAAATAAATCTGATCCAGTTGGAGTAGTTCATCTCCAGGCACATGAGGCAATGGCGAGTTTATGTACATTAACTCTGAGTTGCAAAGGAAACAGCTCGGATTCTGAGAGAGAATAAGGCTGGCTTTAACAGGTTGCCTCAGTTCTTGAAGCTTTCCATCTGGATGTATGATTTTGGTCGTCGGGTGCGGCCACCTCAAGGTTCCGACCTTTTTCATCGAGTATTGAGAAGAAGCACAAATACCCATCCTTTTTCAAGAGAATAAAACAGAGCTTTGAAGATAAGAAAGTGAGGCTAAGACTGGAATGGAGGAAAAGGATGTGGCATTGAGCTTTATATAGAAAACAAAAAGCAATGGCAAAGATGCTCTAAGACCAATAGTATCTTACATTTTTTTAGCAACAAAAAGTTGAATTTGTTTTTATGTTATAAAATTCTAGAAATGCATTAAATATGTGATTTGTGGCTGCTAGATAAAGCGAGGATAGATATGGTCAACGATAGGGTCAACAGGCAAAGGTTCTTTCAAGTCTTTTTATTAATTATTGTATTTGATACCACTGCTTTTCTAACTAGTTAACCATCTTGTCCTAAAAAAATGTAGTTTGAAGGTTAAAATAGCTTTATTGACTCCTTAATTAGTGGAAAATGATGTCATCGTCCCTCCTCCTTGAAGAAGACAAGACATCTCCCTTGTTAGGCATACCGGTAAGCCTATTTTTAGAGGCTCTTTTTAAGCATATGAAAGAACTTAAATATACTTTTTGAATATATGAAAATAGTCATATAACTAACAAGTCTTAGGAAGGACAGTCACGAACTTTAAAAGGTTTAGTCTCATGGACTATAAAATGGACGGAGATTACCTACATTCCAACAAAAAAAATAGCCTTGTATTCAGAGAATGTGTTCAATGAACCCGAAAGAACCAGTGATATAACTCTCCAAATCCAAATTCCAACATATAACCAGAAGAATGCATATTCAATTACATGACTAGTTTTATTCCAATAAAGGGACTAACAAGCAAGCACATAAACAACCTAATATGATTACGCATCGACTTCATACTAAAGCAGAAAAGGAACCTGGAACTTGCAAACTCTTTTTGTTCCAATTCCTTCTCTTCTTGTCGATCAACTGCAACATGTAAGGAGGCAAAATCAGCAACAAACAATACAAAACAAAATTGCTAGTAAAGTGAAAGGAGGACACACGCTAAGGGCTAAAATAATGACTTTATCAATGATCCATCATCTCAAAGATAACTCAACTGTGGCTATTAAATATAGACTGAACCACTGTGGAATGGCAAAAGACTTGTGTTTAAGTCTTCATTTGACCAGTCCTAGGTTTGATCCCTGGACAACCCTTAACCTTACTTAAAGAAAAAGTGTGCTACTAAATGATTCACATAGTTACCAGATGAAGCAGTATATCTTCCCAACCACTAAATTCAAATTAAAGGCATATAAGCAGTCATTAATACTAGCATGAAATCACAAACAGAAAATAGCATGTTAAGTAATTCCTTGAGGAAAAGGCAACTGAAGACAACGCAACTAATTTTGATAATGGAATCTTTTAGAACAAAAGAAACAAAGAAAAATCTAAAAACAACTTAGACATGATATGTGATTCGTTTACAGCTATGCAAGTTTAGCAAAATAACCAGCTATCATACTATTTGGCAAGGGGAAAGGCACTAAGGCAAATAAATGGATAGGAAGAATGACTTTTATAGCTATTAAAACGCGACCTACAAATAACAAGACAGTAAAAGTAAAACTTAAGGAAATCAACCGGATTGGCGTACCCCCACAATAATGTTGTAATAGAAGACATCATCCCAAACCAATGAATCTACTCAAAATAGTACCCTTTGGAAGGCAATCAGAGTCCAGCTACCTAAGGACAAAGAATATGCCTTTATTCTATCAGTTCTTTCTTTTTTTCTTTAAGTCTTAATTTCTAATCCATCACCGAAAATTCCTTTCAACTACATTGCCTTCCTGAGTATAACTATTTGGAGAACTTTCAATTACATCAAATTAACCATATCCAAAACCCCTCCTTCCATTGCATCACTCAGATTATCTCCCTAAACATGTCTTGCGCATACAAATATACTAATTCATATCTATAAAAAACCCACATAGCAAACAATACCCAGACCCCAAAATTGGCTCTTTTGACAGGAGAACAAGTCTTGATAAAGATATAGACTTAGATAAAGTTGAAGTCTTTTAACTTACCTGAAAAAGAATGAGAGATGGCCTCTAGAACTCAATCTTGAGCTCTTCTTTTTCATCAGAGAGGTAATGAAGAATGTAAGGAGTGACACGAACAACAGCTACCCACACCCCAAACATGGCCACGTGTGCCTTCAACTGCTTCAAGGCTGCCGCCTTGTCTGGTTTGCGCATAAACATGCCTGGGAACATCGTTGCTTCTCTTTGATTTTTGTGTGCGCTGTAGATTGGAGTCTGCGTCAATGGAGAGAGAGACTAAAACCCTAGATATTGTTGGGGTTTTAGTGCTACAGAGAGGAAGAAATGTGGCACCTCAGGTGTTCATGGGCTTGGGTTTAGTTTTTTAAACCTAGGGTCGGATTGGACTGACCCCATCTATTGTTCGAAAATTAAAAAATTATAAAAAATAATTTTATATTAATATTTATATATTTTTATTATTATTTTAATTGGGAAATAAATTGTTTTAGCAAGATGATTGGGCTGAAGCTCGGTTTAAAATTTTATATTTGACTTAAATCGCAAAATATTATTTAAATTATATATTTTTCTTAGTATATAATTTTTTTTTTGTCATAAGTGGTCCGTTACCTAAATTATTTCAAAAAGTTAATAGTTAAAAAATTATTTTAATTAATTATTTTGACACCTAACACTTTTAAATTAAAATTAAATTTAAAAATAAAAATTAAATTAAATTAAATTAAAACTTTTCAAATATATATTTTTACTCTGCCCTCCCACCACGATTATTTTTTCTCTTTTAATACACTTGTTAAATAATTTTGATCTATAAATATCTAAAAAAAAAAAAATGAAGAAAGTTATTTTTTTTAAAAATAATACAGAGTAAGAAATGAATTGAAATCAAGGTTATAGAAAAAAAAAAAAAAGCTTAGTTTTTTTTAACTTAAGGAAATGATATTTGATTTTTTTTTTATCTTTTTAGTTAAAAATTGATTAAAAAATAACAATGGTTAACTTTTTGGAAAAAATTGATTAACCAAGCCACTTATAATAATAAAAAGTTTTAATTATCAATTTAAGAAAAATATAAAATTTAAATATCGTTTTAAACCTTTATATCCTAAAATAATGTATAATATTAGAAATTTGTATGCTTATTCAAGTCTAATTTCATTTAAAATATGAGCCTCGAATTTTATCCAAATCTACTTATATTTGTATAAATAATTAATTCAAATCCATTTTAAGCCTACCCATATTTGTTAAAATTTGCAACGTAGTATTATTTTATATGAATTACATAATATATATTGTAAAGTAAAAAACAAAACATGCTGTACTTGAGCTTTGAATGTTAGAGCCTAAGATGAACTCATATTTTAAAGGGATCTAATTTTTTGTCAAGTTCATTTTTCTAGTCTCATACTACTGTCCAAACCTCTCATATTTCGAGCGAGACTATGGGCTTAGACTCTAGCATAGGCATAATGGTAAGCCCATTTTTGGAAGCTCTTTTTAAGTACATGCAAGAACTTAATATACTTTTTAAGTATCTGAAAATAAACTGTAAATGGTAAGACACAACACTCTAGGGAGAGAAGTCAAGTTTTGAGTTCTCTTCTTAGAAATGACATTATTAGGAGAGGCAACCACAAATCCCGAAGAGTTTAGTGTTGTAGATCATAAAATACATATGAAGAATACTTTCATTCCAACAAAAAAGATAGCCATATATTCAGAAAAGTGTTGATCTTAGGCTGTTAGATCTCAGCATTTGAAAAATCTGGAACATCACTGCAATATCCAGTGCTATCACTCTCAAAATCCAAATACCAACAGATAACCAGTAAATGCATATTTAACTAGATATGCCTAGTTTCATTTCAATGAAAAGACTAACAAGCATGACCAAAGCAAGTACAGAAACAACCTAATGTGATTACACATCAGCTTCATACTAAAGCGAAAAAGGAACCTGGAACTTGCAAATTCTTTTCATTCTCCAGCTCTCTCCTTGTCAATCTACTGCACCATGTGAGGAGGAAAAATCAGCAACAAACAAACAATACAAAACAAAATTGCTAGTAAAGTGAATGCAGGACACATACTAAGAGCTAAAATAACGACTTTAACAATGATTCATTGTCTAAAAGATAACGCAATCGTGGCTACTAAATATCGACTGAACCACTAGTGGAGTGGCAGAAGACTTGTGTTTAAGTCTTCATTTGATAAAAAGGAAAAAATTCATCAATAAACAATATAAAACAAATTTGCAAGTAAAGGCAGGACACATGCTAAGGGCTAAAATAAAGACTTAAATAAATTATTCATCATCTAAAAGATAACTGTAGCTACTAAATATCAACTGAACTACAGGTGGAGTGGCAAAAGACGTGTGTTTAAGTCTTCATTTGACATCAGTCCTAGATTCAATCCCTGGACAACCCTTAAAGTGTGCTATTGAATGATTCACATAGTTACTGAATGGAGCAAAATGTCTTCCCAACCACTAAATTCAAATTAAAGGCATCAATTGACTGATTATCTTAAGCAAGGATCACAGTAAAAAGCAAAAAACAGCATTCTACTTTAATTGCCACCATAAAGTTGTCATTAATACTAACATGACATCATAAACAAAGAATAGCACATTAGGTAATTCCTAGAGGAAAAGGCAACAAAAGACAAAGAAACTAATTTTGATAATGGAATCATTTAGAACAAAAGAAACCAAAAAAATCTAAAAACCAGCCGTCATACTATTTGGCAAAGGGAAAGGCACTAAAGCACACTTAGGCAGATGAATAGGAAGAATGGCTTTCATAGCTATTATAACACAATCTACTAGTAACAAGACACTAATCGTAAAACTCAAGGAAATCAACTATTATAATAGAAGACATCATCCCAAGCCAATGAATCTTACTCAAAATGAAATTCAGAAAATTAAAAGTGCCCTTTGGAAGACAATCAGAGTCCAGCTTCCTATGGACAAAGAAAATGCCATTATTCTAGTAGTCCTTTTTTCCCCCTTTCTTTCTTTCTTTCTTTCTTTAAGACTTAATTTCTAATCCATCACCCAGAATTCCTTTCCAATTACATTGCCTTCTTGAGTATAACTATTTGGAGAACTTTCAATTACATCAAATTAACCATATCCAAAACCTCTCCTTCCATTGCATCACTCAGATTATCTCCCTAAACATGTCTTGAACATACAAATACTTGCAAAAATAATTCATATATGTAAAAACCCACATAGCAAACAATACCCAATCCCCAAAATTTTCCCTTTTCTTAAATTACCTGAAAAGAATGAGAGGTGGCCTCTAGAACTCAATCTTGAGCTCTTCTTTTTCATCAGAGAGGTAATGCAGAATGTAAGGAGTGACACGAACAACAGCTACCCACACTCCAAACATAGCTACGTGGACCTTCAACTGCTTCAAGGCCGCCGCCTTGTCTGGTTTGCGCATAAACATGCCTGGGAACATCGCTGCTTCTATTTGATTCTTGTGTGTACTGTAGATTAGAGTCTTGGTCGATGGATAGAGGGGCTAAAACCCTAGTTGTATTGGGGATTTTAGCGCTACGGAGAGGAAGAAATATGCACGTGCCTCTTTTAAATTATCTAAATTTGTTAGTTTGTTATCTTAACCAACCTTATCTAAACCTAACCAGGAATAAATTATTAAAAATTATAATTATTAAAAAAAAAATTGGTTAAGGTGTTCATCGCTTTAAGTATAGCCTGAGTTCGAGTCGCACTAGTTACATTGCTGATAGGACTTTATCTTGTCTCGTAATTGACCCAAAAAAAAGTTCCATAATTCCAATAACAATGATCTTAATTCAAAATTCGGAAAAAAATTGACCCTCAATAGTTACACATTATATAATTTGCTCTCTTTTTTTCTTAATGAGAAAACATAAAAATTATTATCTTAGATTTTTAATGCTTCTATTTTTGGTATATTTCAATTAAATTCAGTTGAAAAACTTTTTTTTAAACTTTTTAGATGGAAGAGTCGCAAAGAAATGTTAAGATTCACTCCATTATTTTTTTATCCATTAATATCCTATACAATGATCATCACCATTCATATGTGTAGGATCCATATAGGACTCATCTATTAAATGTAAAAATTAACTCAATGTGGAAGCATTGAGGGATAATTTCGTTTAGAACAAGATTAAATTGATACAATATATAAATGTTGAGGGTTAAAGTTGTTATTATATCAGTTTTAAAAACTGTCACGTTATCTTTCTGTCAACCATTTAACAATTATTGACCAAAAAAGAAAAAAAATCGAATAGTTGGATAATTAATTTGTAACTTTTTATAGTTGGGTGACAAAAAAAATTACCATATTGTTTACCTAAAATACTTGAATGCTAAATGAAAAAAAAAACATTTATTTCTAAAATGTGTCAATACAAGAACCAATACATTAAACTATAATTGTAATAATATACAAGGAAAACAATGCAATAAAAAATACAGAACCTATAGGATTTCAATAAGCAAAGCCCAAGCAGGATAGACCAAAAGAAGAATAATCCCAACTGTGTTTGATATTCCATGTGCCTTTGTGAATGAATTTCTGAACCCACCTGACGCCCTGACATGTTGTTGAAGTAAGTAACAAGCAATGGCAAGGCATATTATTACCCCAACCAAGCTGCTTCTTAATGTGCTTGAGAATAAGCTAGGAGCAACCACTATTAGAAGAACCAATGTTGCTGGTAATTCCAACCAATCTGCACCAAAGTTGGTCAACTAATTATCAAAGCAAGACAATGTGGCCAACAAGTACCTCGAGCAACCGAGGATACAGAGCTAACAAACTAGTAACTAAGTAGACCAATTCACTGGTAGGGCCAAATGCTAGGTATAAGTTCGGCTCTCATCAGGAGCGAAGCTAAAAAATTGGTTTAGGAAGGACTAGATATGAATCATAAACTTTTGAGACTAAAATGCAATTTTACTTTCGAACTAATATGCAATTTTATAAAAATTTAAGAGACTAAATGAAAAATCTATTGCAACTTCTCTCAGTTCTAGCCATCTATAGTTTTTGTTTGGTCTCTGTATTGTAGTAAAATTCTCACTTTGGCTTTTTTACTATTGTCTACATATTCGTATTTGATTGGCTTAAATTGCCATATGGATTCTTTAAAGAAAATGATTAAGAAATAAATGCAAAAGAGGCAAAATGACTTTAAAGGGACCAAAATACGTATTAAGTCTTTTTGTTCCTTTATAGCCGTAAACTATTTTATTTTCTTATTCCTATTTACTCAAGGCCCGACACATTTAGTAAACAGGCCTTATTTTTTATTCAAACTCATTTTTTATCTTATATTTTTCTCCAAAACCTCACACTTTTCGGGTGAATTTTTGGATTTAGACAAGTAACTCGACCCATGATCAAGTCTAACTTAAACATAGGAGCGTGTCTAGAAGCACAAGCTCCAACTCTCTCTAAGCTCACAGGGATATTTGACCCTTTGAACTTAATCTTCCATATCCTCCCGAAAGTTATATTCTAGCCAGATCCGTCATCGAGAAAGACATCGATATAGTGAAACAAGCATTCTATGTACCCGGGAAACGTCTAGGGAAGAACAAGCGCAAAACAACTGCAACAAAAGCAATCCATTTTCCAATGTCTCCCCTGCAACGACCAAAATAGTTCATTAACACCTGAGGTACAAGAATGAATCGTGTTTTTGCTCAAAACATGGATTTGTTTTACCTGAAGGCGCTGAAGAGTATCCCAGGAAGACTCAAGAAAATATATGGGATTAATAGTGTTGTAAGTATATTTGTTTTCCAATGTGTTCGGTCCAAGATTAATAAGTAACTGCATTAAACCACAAGGAAGAGCATAGTAAACCATAAGATTTCCTTAACCAATTGAGGAAAGGATAGGAAGAAATTCAAACTCAACTCGATTTGATTATAAAAAGTCAATCTGAATATGAATTAATTCACGCCCAAACGGACGAAACTTGAAACCATGCAAAGGCAAAATAATTGCAGCTGAAATGACCAAATCTAAAACCCTAAACGACCTAAACATAAAATGATACGAACTTGTGACATTCGACTTAAAAAACTTGAATCTCAAACCAAGGGCAGGAGATGGCAAGGGCCCTGACCCTCTTAAAATGTAAAATTTCACTTTTGAACCTTTAAATTTTACAAAATTTCAATTTAGTAAATGGTAGAATTACACTTTACCCCAAAAATGATAAATTTTAAATTTAATTCTTTAAAAATTATAAATATATAAATTATTAAAATCGTGAAATTATATTTTAGTTCTAATAAAAATATAAACTTGATTCTGGCTTCCACAAAAAATTTTCTAACTTCGCTCATCACCGAATAACTCTAATCTAAAACAATGTGAACTCGAAACAGCCTTTTTCAAAAAATTGAAACTCAAGCTCGAACAAACTCAACTTGATCCTAAAAGGTCAACCTAAATTGAATTAATTCAAACCCAAATTGACCGGACTTGAAACTATCCTAACCCAAAACAATCCGTCTAGAACCTAAATCCGCAAATGACTTAAACTTGAAATAACCGCAACTCAAATTGATCCAAAACTTGTAAAACTCGACTCGAAAAAACCCAAACCTCAAATCCGAATAACCTAATCTAAAACAAATTCAAAAAATTTTAAACTCAAATTCATCAGAGTAAAAAACAACAGAGTATTACAGAGTATCAAACTGTTAAATCTGTATAATCCTTTAATTCATACCAAAACTCATGAACTATTATATTCAATCTAACAGCAGAAAACTACCAGATATCTTAGGATTTAATTAAGCATAGAGAAAAATCTGGGAATAAAGTTATGAACAAAAGAAAGAGATAAAAAGAGAAAGTGGGCATACATGGCAGCAAAAGAAGCGATCCATTCAAGAAATGAAACCCCAAATCCCAAAGAACCCAATTTGATGGCATGATTTGCAAGCTTTTTAGCAGCAAAGACTAGCTCTTTGTAATCAGAACTGAGCTGATAAGTTGCTTCTTGCTTAGTCCTCATTGCCAAGTAACTCATCTTTTTCCAATCACTATTGATTGACAAATTGTTTCAGTGATTTACAAAGAAAGGAAATTGGATAATAAAAAAAAGAAGAAGCGAAGCTTACAAGTTATGATGGGTATGGAGATGACAAAGAGTTGACAAATGGAAAGCCTGCAAAGTGGTGACCAATGCAAAGCATACAAGTGTTATGAGGGAAAGTATTTAGGTAATTTTGGCAACATTAGGTGCCACGTGGAGAGAAATGGTGACTTTGGATTTTTTTTGGACGATTGTACTTTTTTTAACATATAGGTTTATTACACGTGGAAAGAGTATAAGCAAAGACTCAAGAAAGCTCAGGAAAAAAAACAAGGAATAAAGAGCTTAAGCCACGCCCAAATCCCTATCCAATGAGAGGACAAATCCTAGCCTCCCTTATCCACCGGTCACCGTCGTGAACGACGGAAGAAAGTGAGAGAGTGATTAGGGCCGTCCAAGAAAACAGAGGCTGTTGTACCCACCGTTGGTAAGTCTGCCACCAATAGGGAGTCGAAACCATTGCAAAGTCCAAAAGAGGGCCAGCACCAAGGTTTTAAGAATTGGGGTGATCATCAGTTTTTAGGACATCGATTTAATTGATTTCTACAATTTAATTAAATGAATTATTAAAAAAATAAAAATATATATAGAAAATCAGTTTAATCGATCAATTGGTTCAATCTCTTATTTCGAACTAATACTTTGATTAATTCCTAATTCGATCAACCGATTTGATTTTAAAAACAATAGCAAGCATCATCGTGGAGTCTGTCGAAACCATCGATGGAGAGGTCACGACAATGAGAATGGTAACAACAACTAGGCAATTTAAATATGAAGCATCTAATTAGCGTTCATCAAAGCATGAGCTATTGAAAGTTAAGCAAACGTGGGTGGCACTCTATTGAAAGCACGAGAGACCTTGCCTGAGAGGTGTGCTTTAAGTATGATATTATTGTCCAAATCAGCTCAAGTTAAAATATGGGTCTAAAATTTTACTTAAACTCATTTTAAGCATGTCTACATTTTTATTTAAAAAAGTATTTATATTATTTTTAATTGAATATATAATATTTTTATATATTTTTATTTATTAAAATTTTATATAGTCATATTAACATTTTTTAAAGTTTAGATTATAGTAATGTTATATATTATTATAGATTTATTTTTTATATGTTATAAATTATATAATATACAAATTTTAAATAATATAAAACATTACAAATTGTCAACAACCTCTTGACCTAGTGACAAAAGCATTTGCGTTGTGACATTAAAGTTTGAGTTTAATCATTAGCAACCCCATCACTACCCCATTTATCAAAAACTTAAAAATAAATTGGGTTTGGCTAGGCTTTAACCTTTAAATATTTAAGCCCGAGCTTAAAAAATGTGCAAGTACATGAAAAAAGGCAATATGTATTTGCAATGTGCTGTACATGAAAAGGGAGCTGGACGATGATGCCCCAAATAAATATTCCTACAAACAATATTATATTCTATGTTGTTAACAACAGTGCACATGATCAAGGGTTGAAAGAAGGGTAGTAAACAACAAAAACAATTCTGGCCTACTTCCTATTGATCTTTGGCATAAGTCAAAAGCATATATAAAGGAAACTTACCATGAAAAGCACTGGGATTTAATCACAAAAAATAGTTTAGATGCAACCTCAGCCAAATGGAAAGCATCATGCATACTGTCCGTGTTATACAAGGTTGAGATTATGGTGGTTCGTGACGGTTAATTCAGAAGGCAAAGAGTCATAGGTGGCTGTGGGTAGTCATAGGAGGAGGTAAGAAGATAGTTGAGTGTATGAGTGTAAAAAGAGAAGAGAGATATTCAGTTTCTTAATCTTTGAAGGTCTTAAAAAAGGATGTCGCCATTCCTTCCTAAGACACCATATACCATTTCTGGGGCTTAATCGACCTATTCATCTACTTACCTTGTAGATATAAATTTTCATATCAGAGCAATAAATAAATTGATGTATGATTGGCAAGTATTATGTTCATACCAAGAGTGTTGACACTATATATATACAAACTTCAAATGTTGTTGACTATGTATACAAACTTCAAGGTATAGGCCCATAAGCCTCGTTTCCTGCATTGCAGGGGAAGCACAAATGGATGGTTCTCTATGTATCTATATATCCTACTCTCTTTGCTTTCATTGATGACACACAAACAAACCCAATGCTATGTAGCTGCCCCCACGTTCATGAGGTTGTTTTAATTGAGGCTTCGTTTCTTGGGCCACTTTGCTTTCCAAGTTTGGTGAAGAAGGCCGATTTCTAAGGTTGCAACTTGGCCTTTTATTAGGGGAATGGTCTATCTATTACAAATATAGTATATTTATGGGTACAATACAAATATATTTCTAACCAATTACAATATAAAATCAAATTAGTATAAAGTACAACAGACAAAAAACCGAATTAAATCGAAAAGAATCGGACAAAACCACACATAGTATACACATAATGTGATAATAGAGACCTATATATCACAGTTGCGCATGATGAGACTGAAACCTGAGTATTCAAGCAGAGACTGGCAAGGGCCTTGCCCCCTTACCAAATGGTAGAAATGCTATTCAAGGATCTTCAATATGTTAAATATTAAATTTAAGCATTTTAAATCTTTAGTTAAATGAAAAAACTTAAAATTTTGGTCCCTCTAATTTTATGCTTAACTTTAGTTCAATATGCAATATCATACATAAACTTTGATTTGGTACAGTTATACAAATGAAGTTTAATTGTGGTTCATATGTATAAATGAAACTTTGATTTTAATTCACTTGTACACATTTAAAGAAACGAATACATATACATATATATATTCATATTAAATTAATACAATTATTTGTGTATACAATTTATCAACATAAAATGATGTTAATTCGATGATATTACTGGTAGGGGTGATATCAGTTTGGTTTGTCGAGTTTTTGGAATTTTTTTAATCATCCATCACAATTTGGTTGGGCTCAGTTCGATTCTCGATTTTTCCATATTAATTTTTGGTTTTTGATTTTTAAACTTATTTTGACAAAAAGAGTTTTGTGTTATGAATTGTGAATATTATTCAATAAAAATTATGTCTTTTTCATTAATATTTCTAAAAAAAAATAATATTTCAAGAACTTTTAAATTATTTTCACTGTTATATATAATTATTTATTTTTTGTATCATAAAAAATTAAAATTAATTATATATTAAATAAAAATAGAATTCGATTTGGTTTTGAGTAACCGTGATCCGTCCAAACACTTCGATTCGGGCCGGTTTTCGTTTTTTCTTGCTCAGCCCTAGTTATTAATGATTTTTAAAAATTGAATCAAATAAAATCAAATTTTCATGTATAAAATTACACAAAATTAAAATTCATATATAACATTATACATTGAATCAAATTTGATATATAGTTTTAATGATTATACTTAACCAAAGTCACCATTACCATTAATAATGCATGAAAAAGATATATGAAACCCTAAATTAATCAAAGCAAATTATCTTCCTCTTATTTGTGATTGTGAGAATGAAGTGTTGATTAGTCCATGATTCTTGAATATTTTTGTTTGTTTCTGAAGTTTGAGAAGAGAAGCAAGCCATGTGTAAACGCACCAACAATGGCTCCAATTCCTTGAAGATCAAAGAGTATGGTCCAATAATTAAGCTGCAAAAGAGAGACAGTTGTAGAGCTAAAAGTGGATCTTCCATTGGTGCTAGGGTTATTAGGGATCTCTTCTTCTCCATCTGTGGATCAATAATAGATCAATGTTGGGACCCCATTTTTATTATTTTTTTCATTTGCTCAAGAGATATCGGAAGAGCTGTGAAATGGGTTTTTGAAGA
This sequence comes from Gossypium sturtianum, assembly GCA_025698515.1. Lineage (NCBI taxonomy): Eukaryota > Viridiplantae > Streptophyta > Magnoliopsida > Malvales > Malvaceae > Gossypium > Gossypium sturtianum. Next base: position 1,768,742 of record CM046946.1, on the reverse strand, counting down.
CAAAATATTTGAAGCAAAATTGTTGGGATGGGACCTAAGTTAGTGCACAAGTGAAGAGTGGCAAGAATTGTAGGGATAGTTTGTGTTGTTTAATGTTGATTTGTCTCTTTCATGTTTTCATTATTAATGTCTATTTCTAGAACAAAGAAAACATGATGGAACGGGTAGTAATACTTTATTGGTCAAATTATGTTTTTGTCCCTGTATTATGCTCAAATTTGATATTTAACCCTCGTATTTACGTACTATTTTAATTAAAATGTTGACAATTTTTTTTTTGTATGATCAAAGTTTCCTTCAAGTTTGTTTCATGAACCATGAAAACTAATCTGGTTCATGGTTGTCTCTATTAACAATGTTGTCTCCAAAATTCGAACCCCTAAGAATGCAATGAGCCTTACCGCTACATCTAACACTTGTCGGTAATTTCATCTATCATTTTAGCTAAAATAATTAATAGTGTTAATTATTTGAAAATAATCGAATTATATCAACAAGGATTAAACCAGGGGCGAATATGAGGGGCGTAGACTCCCCAAATGGAAATTTTCTATTTAAGTCCCTTATAAAAATGATTAAATTAAAAATTAATGTATGATAAAATTGTATTTTGTCTCCTTTCAAAAATGATAAAATTATGTTTATTCCCTTCAAAAATGATGAAATAATAAATTAGTACATTATAAAATTCTGTTTTGACCGCTCAAAAATTTATTATTCAATTCTGCCCCCCCTAAATGAACTTTTAAATTCACTCCTGGATTAAATCCCAAATTTGAGCATAGTAAAAGAGTCGAAAATCATAATTCGACCTACTTTAATTTTTTTTTTATCAGGTCCCTAATTTATTTCTAAATATCTATCTATATATAATATGTTTTGGCCTATATATAATATCATACGATTAAAAATGATTTGTCTAGTTTGGAAAGCAAATAATAGTGATGGGCTGACCACCAAACAATTTTGCACCTCTTCTCTATGTTTCATCAAATGAGAGAAAAAAAACTATGGCAGAAAAAGTATATGTGAGTACGTAATGTCATGGAGTTGTTCAAAAGTGGAGCAATGTGACAATCATTGAAACTAAGCCATCACTCCAAAAGGATCTTGATTGCCAAATTATGGCTAGGATTGAATCATCCCAATAAACCCCATTATGGAGATCTCTTTTGAGGTTTGAAAATGATACCAACAAACCATTAAGGTTCATCCATCACTTACTTTAGTGACAAGCAAAAATGAAAATCTCCCTCTATGATCATCAAACATGGGTTTTTTCTTAGATTGTGACGTAGCAATATGCATTCTTTGGATTGTAATGGTTGATTCATTAGCTTATGGTATTATTATGAGAATTATTGAATGTCTGTAATATAAACATGATGTAAGATAAGTCTATCTTTCCACTAATGACGGATGAAAAGGCTAGGAACCTTCGAGAGAAGTTTCGGCTACAAAACTTTGTTAAAAGGTTGAAGGGTGAAGTAGAACTGTCCATAGGTTGGGCCACTCAGGTCGTCCGAAAAGTGGGAGGATTTGAGTAAAAATATAGGTCCGAAAAATGGGTTCGGATAAAAAAATAAGACCCGTTTAGAAAATGAGTCAGATCTTGGGTAAGGTTTTTTTGCTCGGACTTGGCCCTAATATGTAAAAAAGAAATTTTGATTTTTTTATTGTTTTGTTGCTATTTTCTTGTTGTTTTTTCACTATTTTGCTACCATTTCACTATTATATGGTTATTATTTTATTGTTATTATTTGGATAATGTATAACTCTTGTTTATTTATTGTTAATTTTGTTACTATTTTAGAGGCATTTGCTTGTTAATTATTTGAACCTATCTTAGTGTTATTTAAGTATACATTTTAAAAAAAAAATTATTTTCAATTTGTTGGGAAACATTTATTTTAATGTTTTTAGTATTTTTTTATGTTTTATATATATTTTTAAAATTTATATAAAAAATTAATATGTGTGGGCTGGATCGGGTTCAAGTTTTAGTATTTTTATCCAAGTCGGACTTGGGCAAAATTTTAAGCCCATTTTTCGAGCCAGGCCTAGCAAAAGGGCCTAAAATTTTGGTTGGGCCCAACCCGACCCATGAACATCTCTAGGGTGAAGTCATAAAATTGTTTTAGGGGGTTAGAAATGAATAAAATATTTTGAAGGGCCAAAATACAATTTTGCTATTATGTTAACTTGTGATTTTCTAAAAATTAAATGGACTATATGGAAAAAAAATTCATTTTGGGAGGCCAAGGCCTGTGCAATATCAGTTAACCATAGACCCCCAGTTAGTGGATCTAATCCTCCACAAAAAGTAAGAAATTTGGCATATTTTGACCAATTCAAGGTAAAAAATGGGGCTACTCCCTCGACAAAATCGGGATAAAGTTGAGCCAAAATATCACAATTCAAGATAAATTCATGTGAAAGTGGGATCTCTTTAGGGTCTACTCTAATATTTAGAAATTGATTTATTGGTAAAGATAAATATACTTGATGCCCCGCCCAAGAAAAGGACCCAAGCCCCAGTAACCCAACTAAATGGTGATTCAATTGCCCCCTCCCCTTGCCCCTGAGATGTAGATGCTACATATAAAGGTGAAGATAAAATATTTTAGTTTTACAAAGTTTTGGATATAATAACATTTGAATTTTATTTTTAATAATGTTCCTTATACCATTTATGTTGAAATACAAAAGAAGTATTTTATAAAAAAAATTCAAAGTCTAAGACAAAAGTAAACAACACTTGTTTTAATTAATTGTAATCTTACCATGTCTTGAGTTAATTAAAAAGTATTGGAAATGTTTTAAAGTGTTCATAGAATAAAAATAAGCATTTTAATGATTAAGTATTGATACCTGCCTCTTAAGTATCGATACCTCCTTAGCCTTGCTAGAGTGGTAAAATATTGATACATGTTTTTGAGGTAGTGATACCTAACCCAAAAGTATTGATAGTTGCCTTAATGGTATCGATACTTTCTTATGTCTAAGAGTTGTTTTTATCAAATATATTAATACATGATTGTGTAAGTAGGGATGACAATAGAGCGAGGCGGGGACAAATGTTGCTAAATCCACCACCGCTCCATAGTTGGCATGCTCTACTCCACTATCTGCCCTGCTCCACTAAGGATGTATAATCTTAAAAACCTCCATAGATGTCGAATGCATTTGTCCCTAGCCCAACTCACTCCACTTTGATTCAATTTAATTTCTACTACTTATTTTTAATTTTTTTTTAAATTCAACTAAATATTTAAACATAATTCTTTAAAAAAATTTAACATAAAATATATAGATTTTTTTCTATTATATGTTATTACATTTTTAACCTTTTAATGGTTATATATGTACAAGGATAAAATAGTAATTTCATACATTGGAGTGGCGGTGGGTGAGGCAAGTAATTATTATAACTGCTCCATACCCACTTTCCAAAATAAAAAATTCCACCTCATCCCACCCCCTGTACACACTTTTCAAAAAAAAAACCACTCCATTTGGAGTGAAACGATTCGAAATTCATTAGACGGTTCGAATTTTGCCATCCCTATATGCAAGGCTATAATAACTCACACATTTAATGCTCCAAAACGAGTAAAATCTACCTTCAACTAACCTAAACAACTAGAGTCTCGTAATACTCCAACGAAGACAAAAGACAAGTTTCAAAGATCAAAGAGCTTATATTTTATGATTTATTTATTTTTGTTCTTCTTGTATCCAAACTTTGTACATAAACACTTAGTTGGGTAAAGTTTCTTTTCTTTTATTCAAGTGTTTATTTGTATTTAAGAGAGCTTAAATTTGGCACAACCCGATATGATCTGAACTTGAATCCAAATTTACCTATACTAAAACTATCCAAACCTAAAATGATCCGAAACCAAAACAAACTGGATTGGAAGTGATTCGAATAAAGAAGGGCTAAGTCTGAATTCTTTTTCTAAAAAGTCGAATTTAAAATATAAATTTTTGAGAGAACTAAAATGTAATTTTATTATTATATTGACATAAAATTTTACAATTTCTCAAGAGTTAAACTATAAATTTTTCAATTTTTAGGGGTCAAAATTAAATTTTGTATTTTAAGGGAGATAACGTGGAATTTAACCATTGGATTATTTCAAAATTTTGCTATTTCTAAAAAGGCTAAAAGAACAAATTTCTATATGAAGAGGGCCAAAGTCTCATTTAGAAATATTAGTGCGCCTGGCCAGGCTGAGTCTAAGCTCGGTCTGTCCAAACTCATCCAAATAACTCATTTTATTATTTAAAAAATTAAAAAAATATTTAAATTTAATTAAAATATATAATAATATAAAATTATTTTTAAACAATAAAACGAGTGGTTTAAAAGCTGTATACACTCGTACATATTATATAGAATAATTATTGATTTGTCTCACTAACAAGATATTTGTATACACCGCCATTTCCTTAAAATCAGAATCATCATATAATCCGAAATTTTGTCTCACACGTTGCTGATATAATATATATATATATATATATATATGAATGATTATGCAATCAAATGGTGTAAAAGATAATTAAGTATATAAATATGCATTTGGGTTTGTGCAAATCTTGTTCAGGGTATGGTGTAAAAGATTACATCCGTTGAGAGCCAACCAACCTTGATAGGTTGGTATTGTTTTTTTATTTTTGACAATGTGGAGCCTGAATGTTTAAGTCTGTATAAAGAAGTGACGGGTTCAATAAAGAGGAAGCGCCTCACCGGATCAAACCATACATGGTGCATGACTACCTGTCAAGGAAATGTGAGCATTTGTAGTTGGTAAAATTTGAACCCATACCCTCATATAGTATTGTTACGTATCCACTACTAATTAATCTAGCAAAAACCATGTCCGAGCATAATATTAACCCGTTGAACGATTCGTCAGCTCCCGAAGAACAACACCAACTTCTATAAAAGGAGTCAACTTCCCCTCAACAAAAAATGCCCCTTTTTGTTGAGGAGAGGTTGAATCCTTCCAGAAATGTCTTCGAACTATCATCACACACGCAACCCGATCCAACAAGATTCTTCCGTTCTGTTAAACCTTTTTCAAGCAATCAAGCTCCCTACAAAGCCTAAAAACACCCAAACTAAAAATAATACCAACACGTGGAGAGATCTATCAACTTTCAATTGACGATATTTCAAAAGAAATTAAATTCCATTCAACAAACCTCTTGCTGTTTCATTTCATTTGATTAAAACTAAACTTTTTTATTTGCCCCCAATCTACTGGCCAAACAATAATTAATATGCTATACAAGGCTAAGCCGACCATTTACTTTATACTCATGACTATGAACATGCACATAACTACTAGGTATCCTTTGCTTGTATCTTTTCCTTTCCTTGTAAATTCACACCTTAATATTGGCATATGTCATGTTAATTATTCAAAGTCGGTCACCAACAAATGTTACTACATTAATAATATATATTGCTTTTCTAGATAAAGAGCTGATATTCAAATATTGGATATAACGTTGTTATACGAAAAACGCAAATTTTGAAAAGATTAATTTTCATATATACTTCATTCCAAAAAAAAAAATCTAAGCATGATGTCAAATTAGCCTTCAACCTTTAAAAAATCATATTTGATTATTAATCTTTCAAAAAAGAGTCGAATTGTTATTTTTTAACGCAAATATTAGCTAAAATGTTAAAATTTTAAGCATGGCAACCCGCACGACAATTCACATGTACTTCATACTAGTTTTTTTTTTGAATTTGTATGAGTTTTTTACATTTTTTTTTTGAAATTTTGATTTGTTTTTAAATTAACATTTTTATAATTTTTAAATTATTTGTCAGTGTGACATATAAGAAAAATCAGGGGCGAAGCCAAGACAATTTTTTAGGGGGGCGGATGAAATTTTAATTTTTTATAGTTTATATCTTTCTAATTTGTAAAGGATTAAATCGAATTTTTATAATTTTAGGGGGCCAAAGTGTAATTTTACCTTTACTAATTTAAAATTTTAAAAAAATTTCAAGAGCCTAAATAGCAATTTTACCTTTTGGAGGGGCGGGGCCCATGCCACCCCTCTGGCTTCGCCCCTGAGAAAAATAGTGTCACGTCAGCATAAAATACACATTGACTACCATACAGGTTGCCACGCCAACATCATTGGAAACAATGTTTTAGTCGGTATTTTGATTAAAAAAACGAATTGACTCTTTTTTAAAAGGCTGAGGTCAAATTTAGCCAAAAAAAAAAAAGTAATGGTCAAATTGATAAAAACAAAGTAAATATTAAAAGCTAAATTTGATATTATACCAAAAATCTCTAACGTTATCATTTGAGAAAGAATAACTTTTTAGTAACACATGATTTATTTAGAATATAAAAATACAAAAAGAAAACACAAAAAAAATATTTCTCATTACTTTTAAAAAAGTATTTTTAAAGTTAAAAGTGCTTTTAAATCGAAATGAGATACAATAAATAATGTCTTTACCTCTTATTTATTATCTATATATTTTATGTAATATCGTTATTGGATTTACAATTATTTTTCTGTTGAAATTTATTTCGAATATATAACATTACATATTTGGATTTATATTATATTTTAATATTTAAAATATATTTTATAGATTCGAATTAAATTTTACAAATAATTAATATTAATGATTAATTTTTTTTAATATTTACATTTCATGTATCAAAATATTAATAATGAGTTACAATAAATTATTTTTTTATATTTTTATTGAAATATTTTAATTTTAACAACTTTGAACATTGTTTAAATACATATTTTTTAAACTGAACTTTTAAATCTTAAACCAAATTTTTCAAAAATTATTTTTTCACAATATTTTTTAAAAGTAATATTAAACTAGCCCAAACTCCATGATTGTTTGAGCTGAAATGGTTGGATTGGGCATCAATCAAGGTACCGATCCGAAAAAAATATCAGATCAATTGATGTGAGAAATGGTACAAATGTATTTAACCAAGTTTTTATGATTTATTTAATTAAATTAGTTGAACCGATAAATTCGTAACTTGATTGATCTTACAACGAGTAGAATTTTAAAAATCTTGCATGTAGTATCAAGATTTCTAATCCTTGCTTTTTGATGTAATGTCTAGAACTGTTCATACATCCTCCTAAACCCTTAAATAAAAGGATGATGCGTTTCTGCGCATTCGGACATATAACTTTTTATATTAACAAAAATATCAATACCTATTAAATTAAGACTCAATCCGCATATTTACGTAATACTTAGATTTTCAATTAATTTATTAGAAATATTGTTGGTGCAATAATTGAAGTAAAAAACGGGTGGACCCCACTTGGCCGAATGTGGCTTCATTTCATTTGTTCCATTAAGAGCCCATGATAACTCCCTTACCCTAACTCCCATTTTAATTTCAGCACAACTGCCATTACGTGGTGCGACGTATGTCAAACACGTGTACACAAAGACAATGGGCACAAAACACAAAGCATAACCAAAATTTTAAAAACTCGATAAATTGGAGGTTAAATTACACAATACGATGCAGTGCCTCTTACACGTGCCGCTCCTTTATTGGATAAATCCCTCTTCTCTACCAATCACGATATTCGCAGAAGCAATAGATATTTTCGTCACAATGATGATAAAGAAAATACAAATATAATTTATCTTGAAATATATTTAAATTTAAATTCATAATAAATTTGAAAGAAAATTTATATATATAATATTTACGTAAGGTTAGACTCGAATTTACGATATCAAAGTTTTTACTTTTCAGTAATATATATATTAAGTTAAAATATTTATGTAAAAATTATAAAAATTATATAAAAACCAAATGAATATTTGAGGGTAATATTGTATTTTTATATTTTTATACAGAAAAACATGTGTATTCCGAGATTTAAACTTGAGACTTCAGCGCATTTATAAACTCAGCTTTTTATATTTATTTCCTTGGTGAACGCCAGACTCCGTTAACTTCTTTGGACTCTCTTCAGAGTCGAAAGATAAAAACTCGAGACTAAAACTAAACATAGACACCTCGAGAACAATACCTCCATTCGAAGATCCACTCAACTAGTCGACATTTTAAAATTTCCCCAAAATATACAATTCATATAAACATTATTAGTTCACTTCCTCATTAACTGATCAAACATGTTATAAGTACAATAAGAACCATAATTAAATCAAAATGATGGTGATTAGTGATAGAAGATTTTAGAGAGAGATCAATGTATACTTATATGGATGGTGATGGAAGGTAAGAGTGTCAACTTCCAAAGACATTGCTTTCAGTTGTTTTCTTGTTTGCCACCATTGTAAAAATTGCACTATCGATATCCAACACAATTTGCCTTTTACGATAATTGAGGTTAGGTTGGTTTTAAATAAGTCAATCAATTCAACTTTTTAATTTTTTTGAATTATTTTAGGTTTTAATTTCGTGTTATTTTACGATAATCTGAGTTTAGTTTCAAAGTTTAATTTAATTATTGAATTATTTTGTTTCAATTTGGTACTTATATTTAGTTTCAGTGTTCAATTTGGTACTCAAATTAAGAGACATCATGTGACTTAATGAATGTTTGACATGTGTGTTCTAACAAAAAAAATAGGTATTTAATTGAGAAAAAATAAACTTAGGTACCAAATTAAACATTGAAGCTAAATTTTTTATCATTACAACATGGATAAACAATTTTTTTTTTTGATACACCAAGGTATATCCCATTCCATAATTATCTAAGAGAAGGCGATATCCTAGATGGTACGAGAAATTCTTCGCATAGAAAGTTTTTTTAATTGAACAATTCTTCATTTTTGTCTTAGAAATAAGGTCGGTATTGAGTCCTGGGTCGATACCAGTACCAAGAGTAACAAAAATATTTAGACTATGGTTAATAATGATCAAATAATTGATAAAATGGACATTTTTTATTTCTTAAATTATCAAGATTCAAGAAAGCAATCCATCCAGTAGAAAAGGAGAAAAACTTTAGTATCAAATTAAACAACGAAACTCAACTTGGTACAAAATAATATATTATCCTATAATTTATAATAAATTTTTATTTTTTATAATATAAAAATAAATATTCAAAAGTATATAAATTATTTTTAGAAAAACTTAAAAATTGAGTTGGATTCGATTTCGAAAATCAAAATATCCCCAATTCGTAATGATGACATCACATCCTACCACGTGTCAAAAACCCAGAGCCTCACATTGCCTAACAGTATTTTAATCTCATCTATATATAGTCTTCCCAAATTCCTAGAAAATCTAAATCAAACACACTAAAAATTTCGATCATTTCACCGTTTAAATACAGAAAATTCTTATTAAAAGAATTCAGTTTTCTTTCTCCCTTTCCATTGTTCAATTTTCCCGGAAATCAAAATGAGAAACGACGAAGGTGGAACCATGGTTATGGAGCAGCAAACCGGTCTCCATAGCCGACCAAATATGGGGACTCTGTTCCAACAATCAGAACCTCCGTCGTTTTCTGACGACGATGACTTCCATAATCGGAAAAGCAATGCTTCATTGTCTAGTCCGAGGTATTCCACCACAACAAGCGGCGACGGTGAAGTCTCTCCTTATATGATGTCACCATGGAACAGCCAACCTTCTTCATGGCATCTTCAACATCATCAGCGATGTCCATCGGAGAACGATTTTGGTCAAGACGGACTCATTGGGTCTATCGTAAAAGAAGAAGGTCATATTTATTCATTGGCTGCTTCCGGTGATATGTTATATACCGGAACTGATAGTAAAAACATCCGTGTATGGAAGAATTTGAAGGAATTTTCGGGTTTTAAAGCTAAAAGTGGATTGGTTAAAGCTATTATTATACTGGGTGATCGAGTATTCACCGGTCATCAAGATGGTAAAATCCGTGCATGGAAGGCTTCACCGACGAACCCTACAGTTTATAAAAAATTCGGTAGTTTCCCAGCTATTGGCCATGTTATTAAAAGCTCTGTTAAACCTAAAAACTACGTTGAAGTTCGAAGGAAATGCAGTGTTCTTCGAATCAAACATTTTGATGCAGTTTCATGTTTGAGTTTGAATGAAGAACAAGGGCTGTTATATTCAGGGTCTTGGGATAAAACCCTGAAAGTTTGGCGGATATCGGATTTTAAATGCATGGAATCCATCGACGGTGCTCATGACGATGCGATAAACTCCGTGGTGGATGGGTTCAGTGGCTTGGTGTTTACCGGATCGGCCGACGGGACAGTCAAGTCTTGGTATCGAGAATTACAAGAGAAAGGAACGAAACATTCCATGGTACAACAGTTATTGAAGCAAGAAAACGCCGTCACCGCCTTAGCCGTCAGCCGTGAATCGGACACTTTATATTGTGGATCGTCTGATGGGTTGGTGAATTTCTGGGAACACACAAACCGTGGTTTAGCTCACGGCGGAGTATTAAGGGGACATAAAGTGGCGGTTCTCTGCATGGCTACGGCGGGGAAACTGGTGTTTAGTGGCTCCGCTGATAAGAGTATATGCGTGTGGAGGCGAGAAGAAGGTGGTATTCATGCTTGCTTGTCGGTTTTAACGGGTCATACCGGCCCATTAAAATGCTTAGCCGTTGAAGAAGATCATCAGACGTCGACTGAGACTAACCGGAAATGGATTGTTTATAGTGGTAGCTTGGATAAGTCCGTCAAGGTGTGGCGCGTGTCTGAACACGCGCCGACCATGAACGAGATTAAGGAAACTTACCATATCCACTAAGCTGTCCTTTCGTTCATGGACCACACTGATTCAATCTCGGCGGGTATGGACGGTGCCACGTGTTAAGAACTAAATGATTTTAACCAATGCCATGATGCCACGTCAGAAAAAGTGAAAGAAGGTATTTTTCGATTCTCCAATGTTTTCTGATTTGGTAAATGACTTTTTTTTTTTTTGTTTTTTAATTTCAATTTTTAATGTGGGAGATTTCCATTAATGTAAAATCCAATGTTTTTGCATGAATAATGGAGCCTTAATGTGTGTGGGATGTTGCCTTAAGTTAAGGGTTCTATCTTTGTATTATTGTTTTTCCTTCCTCTTGAATGTATTTAATTGATTATATTGAAAAAAGTTTTTTTTTTTTTTGAAAGTTTTACTATTTGCAAAGATCAACAATCAAAAACAATAGAATCTCGTGTGTTGACTTAATGTTTAGGGTGTTCACCACTTCAGATGTGGTTTGGATTCGAGTCACACTTTTTTACACTCTATTTTAATCATTAAACTATAAAAAAAAAACTTCAATTTAATTACCAAAATATTCGAAAAACATAAACCGCGTGATAACATGAATTTTACCATATTATCATCTTTCTTACTAATAGTGGGCCTTGATTAATTAAATGAAAACTTTCGAATAGTTTAGTGATAATTTTGTAATTTTTTAAAGTTAAATAACCAAAACGTAAACGTACTAATAATTTAGTGACTATAAGTGAAGTTTACCCAATTAAGATGAGAAATTTAGATGGATGGTAAGTTCTTTGAGTTATAGAAGTATCATCTATGAACCTATGCTGCCCTAAGGAATAATGGGCCTTAATTTTTGTATCTATCATGAAGGCAAGATATAAAGCCACAATGTAGATCCAAACCAATTAAATAGCAGAGTTAATGGGTTGGGTTGGATCGGGTTTAGACTTTATTTCAAAGAAAATTTTAAATTTGAGATCGAATTTGGTTCACCTAAATGGCTCATTTTACTATTTGAAAAATAATATTTTTATTTTAATTTAATTATAAAAATATAAAATTTATTTTTTTATATATTTATTATTTTTTTACAGTGATTCAGTCGTATTAGGTCACCTGGACTAGGCTTTGAATATTATAGTTCAAATTTAACTTATATTTTAAATCAATCTAATTTTTTATTCAAATTTAGTTTCAGATATAATATTTTTATTTAAACCCTTTGAATTCAGTGTCAATTTTACATTTGATTTCATTATAGATTCTGATCATATATGTTCTTTTTGACACAATGTCAAGAACTACCCATAAATAGGAAAATAATACGTTTCAATGCACTTAAACCTATGTCCTCCTGCATCGGCAACAATGCTCATGCAAATTGAGCTAAGACTCAATTGACACTATTAATGTAAAATTTATTTTTAAATTCTTGTATGCGATTTTACTTGTATGCCATTTCATTGAAAATGAAAATTTTTAGCATTTAATATTTGAAATGCGATTGATAATTATTTTAATTTTTTATTTAATATAAATTTTCGAATAATATAAGTAGGAAAGTAGCTATTATCACTAAAATGTAGAAAAAAATTAAGTTGGTTTTATTTTATAAAAAAAGATTATTTTTTAAATAAATAAGATATTCAAATTACCATATTTATATTTTATTCAAAAATATCCAAAAATATATCAATATTATATTAATAAGATTAAATTAAAAATAAATAATCTTTTAAAAATCAATATTTATTTTTATCAAACAACATAATTATATTCGATACTTAATTTTTCTACATTTAAATTTTCAGCTTATCAATTACACCATAAACAAATCTATTACTTAAGTAATGGTAGTCTCTCATATTTATTATTATTATTATAAAAAACAAAAGGAATATTGAAGTCAAAAAAGCATACAAATGACCTATTCAATCATTCCATTTAGAAGAATCTTAGGGGTGATTCTTGTCTAAGGGTGGGTTTGGATGGGCGATTGAGTACGGTGCGGTGCATTTAGCTTAATTTTTGTCTCACGCTACAGTATCGCTACAGTATCTAATATCACCTCTACCGCTGTTTTTACACTAACTGCAGGTAAACTCACCGCTCATCCAAACCCACCCTAAGGCTAGAAAATTTTAGGAAGGAAAAAGAAGCATATAATGACCAATTCAATACTTCCCATTTAGAAAATTTTTAGACCCAAAGTTTTATAACTTCTACAACATATTTAATTCTAATTTTCATCCTTCATTTTATTAAAACTAAAATAATTTTGGGTTTTCTTTTAATTTACGAAAATTGAGAAATTAGTTTAATTATAATAAGTTCATAACTGATTCGATAATATTACATAAGGTGAGACTCAAACTTGAGACTTCGAAATTTTTAAGACCGTAACATTGTCATTAAGCAAATGACTCACTGATGAATGGCTTATTTTTGTTAATTTAGTACATAATCATTGAACTACTTCTTTGAAGTCAATGATTTAATTGATAAGTGTCGAAACCAACAAAAATAATTTTTTACTAAAAAATGCAAATATTTATAGATAACTTGTTTAGAATAGATCTAATCCGATTGTAGTTTGTAATTTAAACTCTTGATTAAGTGCCAAACTTATACTATGATTTCAACCCAAAGTCATTTTGATGCTCAAACCAATGTAGTTTGTTTGCACAATTAAGTTTGTCGAGCCAAATACTTCGACTATAATTTCATAATCATTATAGACCCTTATTGTTATTTCAGTTAAAAAAGACTCGACCAATAAAAACTTGTCATGTGTCATTTTTAATCTACATCATCATTTACATGAAACTAAAAAAATATATTAAAAATAAAATAAAATAAGTAGTTTTTATTTTCTCTCTCTACTCCTCTTCTTCTTATTCTTCAAATCATTCATGTTTTTTTTTTCTTCTTGCCTCATAAATTTTATTATTTTTTATTTTTACCCCTCTTTTTTCATTTTTTTTCTTGTTGTGAATAAAGGGAAGAGAGAAAGTACAATGATAAATAATAATTTAATTATTTAATGTTAAATTTAAATTTTTTATATTATTAAAAATGCCAAATGTCTACTTTTAATTGGTTGAAAGAGTTTTTAACGAAGATAACAGTAACAATTCATAATGACATATAATCCGAGGATTACCAATTGAATTAAACCAATTTTAAAAATAAAAATTCAAATATTTTTTTTAACTGTTTAGCACAATTAAAATTTAAAGACAGATCAATCTTAATTTTAAAGTGTTGTACGTTAGTAAGGGTTCCTTTGGATAGGCGATGCGTTTACCTGCTATTAGTGTAAAAACAGTGGTGACGGTGAGATTAGATACTGTAACGATACTATAACATGAGACAGAAAGAAAACTAAACGCACCGCATTAAAGATAAACGCCCACAATAACACTATTTTTTTTTCCTCCAAGAACAAACAAAACATATCAGTTGGAAGTCAAAAACATACAAATGACCCATTCAATCCTTCCATTTAGAAGAATGTATAGCATATTGGGATAAATAAAATTATTAGTCTTCCAAAACTTTTGTTTAAGAATAGAAAATTTTAGGGTAAAAAACATATAAAGTCCAATTCAATACTTTCCATTATAAAATATTAGACCCAAAGTTTTCCAACTTATTCTAATTAGCCATTCAAGTATTACCAAAATATTTCGGTTTAATTCTAAATTTTATCCCTTTATTTTGTTAAAATTAAAAAGTTAGTCCCTTTATTTTCATATGTTGGAATTTAATTTTTATACTTTATGAAAATCGAAAATTTATTTCAATTATTTGTACATTAACTTGAATTTTTATTTTTCATTTTTGAAGTTATAACAGCTCCCAAGGCGTTATTATATTCCGTGTATATAAATTATTGAACTACTAATTTTGAAGTCGACGTAAAGTTTACTAATACTATTTAATTAGATTAACTTCATAATTTATAGAAACTAAAATTTAACAAATTAGAAGGACTAATTTTTGGATTTTCCATAAAAATTAAGAATTCATAGCCTTTGCATTATATATCGTGAACTTGACAACTAGGCCCACTTTGGTATATATATATTTAATATATTTTGGCATTTGAACTTGACAAATAAATTTATTTTGGCCCCTAAACTTAAAAAAACAGAAAATTTTGATGACATAATATTTGAAAATTTAAAAAATTATATAAATCTTCAGGTGATAACTTGTTACAATCTTAGAGTACCACATACAGTGTTATAATAAGTAAATTGGGATTGAATTGATCAGACCACTAGTTCCCGATTCAATCAATTTAATTGGTTCAACTAGACTAACAATAAATAAATAAATAAAAATCATATTTAAAAAAAATATTAAATTACTTCAACCTATTTAACTACTTAGTTTTTAATTTTTACCAATTTCGAGATTCGATCGGTTTAACTCTTTTAATTGGACTAATATACTAATTGGTTTTCAGTGTAATTAATTTAACCGACCAATTCAGTCATATTTCAAAAATAGTAATCACATTTTTAATTCTTGACGATAATTAAAATTATATTATCTCCTTTCAATTACTTCAATTTTCTCGTAATCCAAACATAAAGAAGTCAAACTAATTCCGAATTTCGTTTTGACCCAAAAACCATTAAACCAATTAGCAGCCGGTAATGGTCGTTTATCCACGTTTAATTACTCTTTTCATTATTGACCAAAAGTTCAAAACATAACAGTGATGGTAGTAGGCTGACGCAGGCCATGGCCATGGCCATGTCTGACTTCTTCAACATTCGTTGTTTCCCGGCAGGTTCTTCATAAGCGTGTTGACGTGGAAAAAAGAAGCAATAAACTTTAGATAATTTAAGACCGATAATGTCTCACAGTCGCTTCTCCGGTCTCTATCGTTTACTGGTTAGAGAAGACTCACCATTTTTCATTCTTCTTTATTGTTTGCTTAGTATTTTCCCAGAAAAAAAAGGAAATAAATTTGCTTTCTTTTGATTGTTCGAAAGTGTTATTAGCAAATTGTTGATTTGGGGATTAATGGGTTTTGTTTTTGTGTTTTAAAGTTTGATTCTTTTGGTTTTTGATGGATTGTTGAGATATATTTAGAGGGTTTATGTGAGTGTTTTGAAGTTTAATTTTTTGGAATTTGGGGATTTTGATAGAAACTATGGCTGCCCTTTTACGAAAAATCCTTCCTGTTGAGAAATCAACTCCCATAGATGATGAGATAAATGTTGAATACTCTTTTGCTATTGAGTATCATGGTCCTCCGATCACTTTTGATATCCCTAAATTAGTTCCTGTTGACGTCGACGGCCTTCCGATTGCTGCCGAAGTTTCATCTTCCTTTTCTTTGAATGGTATTTCATTGCCTGTTATCCAGCCTATTGTAAAGACCAATCTAGTGAACCAAAAAGGTAAAAAAATTGGTTCTGAACCTAGCTTGGCTCGAAAATCCATTGTTCGTGCCGGTTTATCTAAGGAATTATCGATTAAAGTTGATAGTTTGGATTCATTAAGTAAGAGAATTGATGATGGAATTAGTGGAAGAGGAAGTTGTGAAATTCAGGAAGTTTCTGACATTAACAATGAGACTCCTTGTCATGTGAGAAAACCATCTGTTGTAACTTTTGTTGAACCTGGATCGTGTTCTACCGAAGAGTCCGAGTATTCGGAGATCGAAAGCGTCACCTATGATGTACAACCTCTTGTAAGGAATGGCAAAAAAGGGACATGTTATAGGTGTTTAAAGGGAAACCGGTTTACCAAAAAGGAGGTCTGCATTGTTTGTAATGCTAAGTATTGTTATAAGTGTGTATTAAGAATGATGGGGTCGATGCCAGAGGGACGGAAATGTGTTACATGCATAGGTGGGAAGATAGATGAGTCGAAACGAGGAAGTCTTGGAAGAACTTCTCGCTTACTCAAGCAGTTACTCAGTGAGTTCGAAGTTAAAAGGGTAATGAGGTCTGAGAAAACTTGTGAAGCTAACCAGTTACCACCTGAGCTTGTTATTGTGAATGGGGAGCCTTTGTGTCAAGATGAGTTGCAGGTATTGCAGACGTGCCTAAACCCACCGGAGAATCTAAAACTGGGATACTATTGGTACGATAAATTATCCGGCTTTTGGGGAAAGGTAATAACCGAACTTTGCTCTTCTTTTACATGATATAACTACCATTCTCTTCCATTAGTAATTGAACTATTGCTCTGTTGAAAATCAGGAAGGGCATGGACCGTGCCAGATTATTACTGCACAGCTGAATGTTGGGGGTCACATCAAGGCTAATGCTAGCAATGGAGATACGAACATAATCGTAAATAATCGAATCATTACTAAGAAAGAGCTACGGTTGCTGCAGGTTGTTGTGCTCTTCATGATATTGAGTTCTTTTAAATTAATGTTTTTATAGACATGTAATGTAAGTTCAATCAATGACATTCTATTAAATATTTGCAGTTAGCTGGAGTTCATTGTGAAGGAAATCCTAGCTTTTGGTTAAGTGCCGACGGATCCTACCAGGAAGAGGGTCAGAATAATATAAAGGGGCCGATATGGAACAAGGTATATTTGCATATTATGTAGGCATAACTATTTTTTGTTATATCCTGTACCAGTATTAACACGGATGTAACTTATTTTCAGATGGGAATCAAGATCTTTTGCGCTCTCTTGTCTTTGCCGGTTCCTCCTAATACCATGAATCCTGCTGGAGAGGATGTCAACCAGCCAACCCTAGAGCAGCAACTACTTTCCAAAATTCTTCTAGTTGGCTATCAAAAATCTGGCACAAGTACAATATATAAGCAGGTAATATACCACTTGAGGCAATGTATTTCAATCAATCTTTTCCCTGCGTTCGGTTTTATGAAACTGGAAACGCGGAATAGGCTGTCTTACGGATTGGTGAATTTGTTACTTCCTTATTCCAGGCCAAGATTCTGTATAATATTCCTTTCACCGAAAATGAACGCCAAAGTATCAAATTGATTATCCAAAGAAATTTGTATGGTTATCTTGCTATATTGCTCGAGGGACGGGAACGATTTGAAGAAGAAATATTACTTGAGAATAGAAAAAAGCAGACTGCTGATGGATCTGGTTCTTCAGGTACAATAATAGTGATTTATTCTTTATAATCACACTTTTGTAAGTCTTTAACCGATTGAGTTTGCCATTCTGATGAGTTTACGTCTTTAATGGATTGTGTTTAGCTTTCCTGTAATATAATTGTCTAGATGAAATTGTCATAGAATAATTTATTTTATTCCGGAGTAGGTTTTGAGCTTTGTTGTTGACAACAGGCAGTACGAGCCAGGTTGATGGAAAAACAAAATATTCCCTTTCCCCAAGACTGAAAGCTTTTTCAGATTGGCTTGTTCAAGTGATGGTGTCCGGCAATTTGGAAGTCATCTTCCCCGCTGCTACTCGTGAATATGCACCATTCATAGGGGAGCTGTGGAATGATGTGGCTTTTCAGGCCACGTATAACCGGAGACATGAACTAGAAATGCTGCCTCGAATTGCTACTTATTTCCTAGAACGGGTAAGCCTGCTTGTTCAATAGTAATATCCAATGTTCGAACCTCCAGTTTCCCTTTCGACTTTTTGCATTAAGGTTTCTTTGTAACTCTAATAGTTTAAAATAACCTTCTTCGCAGGCTGTTGAGATCTCAAGGATGGACTATGAGCCATCCGACATGGATATATTGTATGCTGAGGGAATTACATCATCGAATGGACTCTCTTGCACAGAATTCTCTTTTCCCTCCATAGAACGAGAAGTTTCTATCGATGGTTATCAGCATGATCCATCATCAAGGTTAGTTTTATTCAACCCTGAGGAACTGATCGGTGCATTATTACAATTTCAACATCATATTTATCTTGTTTAGCATTTCTTGCTTTGAATCAGCAGCTACCAGCTTATTAGATTGCATCCCAGTAGCCTTGGGGAGAACTGTAAGTGGGTGGAAATGTTTGAAGATGTTGACATTGTCCTATTTTGTGTCTCATTGACCGACTACGATGAGTTTTCACTAGACAGTAATGGGGTTCTCACAAACAAAATGATGGCAAGCAAGCAACTTTTCGAAACCGTAATAACCCATCCAACCTTCGAGAAAAAGAATTTCCTTCTAATACTCAACAAAGCTGACCTGCTCGAGGAAAAGATCGAGCAGGTTCCTCTAACTCGATGTGAATGGTTCAATGACTTCAATCCAGTTATCAGTCATAATTACTATAACAACTGCAGCAATAATAGAAATAATCACACTTCACTCTCGTTAAGTGCCTTCCATTACATCGCGGCGAAGTTCAAGAGATTGTTCAACTCTCTTACTGACCGTAAGTTGTTCGTTTCAATGGTTACCGGCTTGGAGCCTGATTCTGTTGATGAAGCTTTAAGATACTGCAGGCACATTCTTAAATGGAATGAAACCGAGAATAGCTTAGTTAACAATGAGTTGTCGTCTACGGATATTGAGGCAAGCTCAACCTCATGAACTATTCTTTTTTTTTTTTTGGTCTTTAAACTGTAAAATTGTAGAACCCCATTGAAATTAGATGTAGGAAAAATACTGATTCTTTGCATAGAACTCAATTGTGAAGCAATATATGATTTGTTCTTCAAATGAATCTTATACATATATGTATTCCACTAAAATAAATTGTGAGCAAAGCTATATGCAGCTTGCACCAGTTACCTATAGAGCATGGAAGGTAATTTTGGTGTAATAGTAACCTCTAATGGTGTAGCTTTAGGAACAGTTATTCCAGGGCTTTCACTCATGTCAACGGCTTTATCTGAGACCGTTCCCCATTTGAATCCGTGAAGCAGTCGAGCCAAAGTTAAGTGCTGGAAATGAAGCGCGAAAGTGATACCAGGACAAATCCTTCTACCAGAACCAAATGGTATAAGCTCAAAATTTTGACCCCTTACATCTATGTTAGCATGGTCACTGAGGAATCTCTCAGGGAGAAAATCTAACGGTTTATGCCAAATTCTGGGGTCACGCTGCAGCTTCCACAGGTTAACCAACAGTCGAGTGCCTGCTGGAATGTGGAAACCAGCTACTGTGCAGTCCTCCATAGCTTCTCTCGGTACCAATATGGGCGTTGCTGGGTATAACCGCAACGTTTCCCTGATAATGGCTTGTAGGTATACCAAGTTAGCTATGTCTGATTCTTCCACTTGCCGTTGATTTCCGACATGGATATCGAGTTCTTCTTGAGCCTTCTTTAGCACATGACGGTTACTCAATAGCAGGGAGATCGCCCATGTAAGTGTGACCACGTTTGTATCGACGCCACCGAGGACAAGACTCTGCAATCACCATTTCAATCAAAGATGATGCTATAAGTTACATTACATGATTCTACTTAACAGTAAAACATACCAGGCAAGTAGCTTTAATGGTAACATCAGCCTCTTGTGTTGGAACATTGTTTTCATCCATGATAGATAGCATGACATCAACAAAATCTTGGTCCCCTTCGATGCCTTTATTGAGCCTCCTTTCGCGATGCTCGTTTACCCAATTTTCGAGTACAAAATCCAACTCCTTTGCTGTCCTCTTTATTTTGCCTATGTTCCCCATCACAACATCAAGACAACCAAGAAAAGGAATCAAATCCGAGACCAAGAACAACCCTGTAAGATAAAAGAAATCACCCAAGGCCTTTTGCCATCGCCTTGATTCCTCGCTACAACTTTCTTTGATACCGCAATATCTTTTCCCAGCAATCATCCGAACTATAATATTGGTTGCTAAGTCACCAATTCTCTCCTTCATTTCCAAAACAGCACTGCCTCCGTTTTTCACCGATTGTTCATACAATTCCTTTATAAAACTACTGATTTCGGTGTCGTGAACATGCTTGAGTAACTCGAGCCGACGACTAGAGAGGAGCTCAACCGTTGCTAGTTTCCTCATACTACGCCAATATGGTCCGTAAGGAGCAAAGCCTAACATCTTATGGTCATACCCCATATACTTTACGGCTAACGATTTCGGACGTGTAGGGAAGACCTTATCGTTGGTCGTAAAACATTCTTTCGCAACTTCCCAATTACTTACCACAAGTGCTCGATGAACCCCAAGACGGATCACGAAGGCTGGTCCATACTCATCAGCCATGTCTGCAAATTTTCTATGTAGCAACTGGCTTTTTCCAAGAAGATGAAGATGACCAATAAAAGGTAACGCCCCAACAGGCTCAGGGGGTCTCCTCTGCTGTTGCTTGTTGCCATTAACAAGGATGATGGTCACTAATATGGTGATAATTATTGTGAAAGGAAGTGCCAGAAGGAGCTGTTCCTGAAATTGTTCGGACAATTCCATAGTGTAATGAACCAATTTGCAAGAACCACAATAATTGCTTCTAAATAATGGCAAGCCTTGTTTGCAAGAAATGCCAAGCATAAACTAAAATAAAACATCTAGAATAAAATCAAAATTGGAAGTATCTGTTCAAGCCTTCTTGGACCAAGTAATCTATTTTTAAGAAAACAAGTGGTCCGATTGCTACCATACCATTTACTTCCAATAGCCTTATCCAATCATAGTGGTCTTCCCTAACCAAAAAAATCCAAAAGTCGAGCTGTATACAACAATCTAAGAAAATAAGTGGTCCTATACCTAGCTGAGTACTGCTTTAGATGTCATGCATGTTGAAAACATGGGGGTTTTGTTTTTGGGTTATAATTTAGTTGGAAATTGAAAAGAAATTTGTAAATATTGAGATTTGAATCCATTCTATTATTTAATATAAATTATTTTTAAATATATATGTGTCTAAATATGTGGTTTTTACACATATATACTTGTGATAGAATTATTAGTATTGATAATGTCGATTTAGTTGGTGTCATAAGTCAATTCGATACCAACTCAGGAAGAATGACATACCATGATAAGCAATTGATTTGACATATTTACCCATTAATTTTTTTTTACTCACAATTATAAATACTATAGTAATATGAGATTACAAAAAGAAACAAATAATTATGTTCACATTGCAATTTTTTTTTACACGTGACACTCTTTATTTGAAGCACTTATTTATAATTTCGATAAATTACTCTTTTAGTTCATGCCTTTTAATATTTTTAAGTTATTTCATGCTTTTGTTTAAAAAATTTATTTATAATTTAAAATAAATTATCTCTTTATTTTAATATTTTATTTAATTGAATTATCTTTTAATGTTATAATATTAAATTAATGAATATCAAATTGTTAATTTTAAAATATAGTTTTTTTTAAAAAAGAAACACATTAATAACATTTATCAAACTAAATTTATATTTTTTAAATATAATAAGAGTTAATTAAATTCATTGATTAGAGTAGGGTAATAAGAAATAAAAATATATATAAAAAAATCAAATTTTAACAATTTTACATTAGAACAAATTAATTTATCAATATATATAATATATAACCTAAATTATTAATAATTTTATTTAAATTATGATATATTAATATTACTATTCAATATATGATGAATTTTTGTATTATTTTAATATTAAATGTTTTAAAATTAAGTAACTGATTTTAAATTAATTAAATATTTTTATAATAATTTTATAATTACATTACTTTTTCAATTTATTAATGATTTTTTTTGAAATATTTATTAAATTTAAAAAAGTAAACTAATGTTATAAAAATATTATAAATTGAATATACACAATCGATACCTGTATCTTATGAGAATACAAACTAGTTTAAATAAATTTTTTTATTTTTTTATTTTGGTGAGTTACAAGAGTAGGGTAAAATCCTAATAACAACGAGATTAACGTGACTCGAACTCAACCCATACCTAGGGCGATGAACACTCTAACTATAAGACCAACACGAGTTAAACTAATTTTTTTAATTTAGTTACATACATAAGTGGTGTTATTATAAGTTATTTTAAATACACACTTACCTTCTAAATTCGTAACTTTATTCATGAGATCACATTATTGGACGCAAGCTTACTAATAACATACAGAAGGTAACTTTGGTGTAAGAGTAACCTCTAATGGTGTAGCTTTAGGAACAATTATTCCGGGCCTTTCACTCATGTCGACGCCTTTATCCGAGACCGTTCCCCATTCGAATCCATGAAGCAGTCGAGCCAAAGCTAAGTGTTGGAAATGAAGGGCAAAAGTGATACCAGGACAAATCCTTTTACCAGCACCAAATGGTATAAGCTCAAAATTTTGACCCCTCACATCAATGTTAGCATGGTCACTGAGGAATCTCTCAGGGAGGAAATCTAATGGCTTATGCAAAATTCCGGGGTCACGGTGTAGCTTCCACAGGTTAAGCAACAGTTGAGTGCCTGCCGGAATGTGGAAACCGGCTACGGTGCAGTCATCCATAGCTTCTCTTGCTACCGATACTGGCGTCGCTAGATATAACCGCATTGTTTCCTTGATAATGGCTTGTAGGTATACCAAGTTAGCTATGTCTGATTCTTCCACTTGTCGTTGCTTCCCGACATGGATGTCAAGTTCTTCTTGAGCCTTCTTTAGAACATGGCGGTTATTCAATAGCAAGGAGATCACCCATGAAAGTGTGGCCACGTTTGTATCGATGCCACCCAAGGCAAGAGTCTACAATCACCATTTCCCAATCAAAGATAATGCTATATAGCCTATAAACTACATGATTCTACTTAACAATAACATACCAGACAATTAGCTTTAATGGTAACATCAGCCTCTTGAGTTGGTACATTGTTTTCATCCATGATAGACAACATGACATCAATGAAATCTTGGTTCCCTTCGATGCCTTTGTCGAGCCTCCGTTCGCGATGCTCGTTTACCCAGCTTCCTATTGCAAAATCCAACTCCTTTGCTGTCCTCTTTATTTTGCCTATGTTACCCATCACAACATCAAGCCAACCGAGAGAAGGAATCGTACCCGAGACCAAAAACAACCCTGCAAGATAAAAGAAATCAGGCAAGGCCTTTTGGAATCGTCTCGATTCCTCGCTAGTACCATGATATCTTTTGCCAGCAACCATCCGGACTATAATGTTGGTTGCTAAGTCACCAATTCTCTCCTTCATTTCCAAAAGAGCAACGCCTCCGTTTTTCACCGATTGCTCATACAATTCCTTTATAAATCTACCGATTTCATTGTCGAGAACATGCTTGAGTAACTCGAGCCGACTGTCGAAACCATTTCAAAATCGGGTTTTGAAAACAGGGATCGACTTTAAAAACAAAAACGGGAGTCGCCACCAATTTTTTTTACTTAGGTATGATTGGATCATCTTGTAAAACGTTTTATTTTAAAACATTTTTTTGGTCCACAAAAACAAGAAAAACGAGTTCGGGAGTCGGTTACGTATGAGGAAGGGTTAGCACCCTCATAACGCCCAAAAATTGGTACCAAATCGATAAAATCATGTCCGAATGTTGAAAATAAAGAAAATTACAAAATATGATCATTTTATTAGAAAGAAAACCAAGACTTACCTATCCCAAAGAAATAAAGTACTTTACCCAATAAGTTAAGGTATAGCACCTCATGACTTTGAAATTAAGCTCGTCTTTATTTTAGGAAATTCCTACTTTGAGACGTAGAATGTCGAACCCAATAAGTTAAGGCACAACAATCCGAATTCCCAAGAATAGGTTTTTTGATTTGAAATTGGTAAATCTCAGTTTTTGAAGAAAGAAGGGATAGGTAATACCTAAAGTTTCACGAGAAAAATCGAACCCAATAAGTTAGGGCAAAATTCTTCTCGAAATCCTTCAAATATCACATATCACCGTATTTTGAAAATCATTTGAAATAAATATTTTGATTCGAAAGGTATTTTATAAAACAATGGTTGGAGTATACAACAATATATTTATAGCTATTCTACATAATTACAAATTATCAAACAATAATTAATAAAAGAATAATATGACATAAATATATATAAAACATGCTAGCAATAATAAACGAATATAAAGATACAAATAAATGTATAATAATTAATGAAAATCATAATATATAATATAATATAAAATAATTAATAATAATATATAAGGATTATACATAATATAAAAAAATTAGTAACTAATATATATATAATAATTTTAAATAAACATATATGTAAAATCATAAAAATTATATGTAACAAATAATAAAATAGATTGTATAATATAATAGACTTTATACTAACAACTATTAAAAAATAATATATAATATAATGTAATACTATATAATATACAAATTAAAATATAATATAATAGATAATATATAAATTATTAAACCAAGTAAAATAATATATAATAATAATTAAATATATATAAAAATAATTATATATTAAAAATATATAAATGAACTTCATAATATTAATAAATTAACAAATATAAGAAATAATATATAATAATTAATATGATAAATAATTAAATATAATATAAAGTAATAAGATAGAATAAAAAGGATAAAAATAAAATTAAAACAAAAAAATAAGGGTTAAATAGCAATTAAAATAAATAAAAAGGATTAAATTAGAGCGCGCGTTAGATATCATGGACCAATGTGGCAATTATGCCTCTTTTCCAAAACGGCGTCGTCCTGATTTCAGCCTTCAAAGAGCCCGAGGGACTAAATTGGAACAAAAATAAGATTTATGGCTAATTTAATAAAAAATAAAAATGCAACTTGGATTAAATTAAAATTAAAAAATTTGCGGAAGGGCCGAAATGGCAATTTGACCATTAAATAAAAACATGCGGATCCTCCCGGGTTTTTGGGTCAACACGCGGATCCTAAAGCCCGAACGACGTCGTTTTGCGTTTATTAGATTAAATCAAAACGGCGCCGTTTCTATTTAGCTATATAAGCTGAAAATTTGGCCAAAAAAAATATCATTTTAATGCTTCCCTAAAAAAAAACAAACTGAGAGCTCCGGAATGCTCTCCCTTCTCAGCCTGAAGCGATTTCCGACAGGCCATCCGGTGAGGTTTCCGGTGACGCGCCACCGTCCGCCGCCGTCTCCGGCCACTGTACTCGGTGGCCAGAATAGGTAAAATTTTCTCCTTTTTTTATATTTTTATATTATTTTACAAATAAAATGCTTGAATCGAGGAGAAAAATAAAAAAAATAACAAGAATAAAACAAATCGAAAATCACCTTAAAAAACTCTGTATACTGTTTCAGTGTAAATTTTTTTGTCTCTCCTTGTTACATGTTTTTGATGGGTTTTTATAACCCGAAAAGAAAAAATGGAAAAGGAAAATATTGATTCTAGCCTATTTGTTGCCAAGTTTACTGCTCCCCTTTCCGTTTCTTGCAGGTGATCGAGAAGATCTCGGCGATGAGGGCGTTATCCGTGCGCGAATCGCGGCTTGACGAGGGGCGGACCGAAGGGCTATTGCGGCGCGACGATCGGTCTTCTGTCATTGCGGCGCCTAGGGTTTCTGGAGAACCCTAGGTCTCTGTTTCTGTCAAAGATTTGGGCCTCTTTGGGCCGAGTCCGAGTCTGGGCCTAGGTTGCTGGGTATTGGGTCACAGGCTTAAAAATTGGGCTCAGGTGTAATGGGTAGCTGTTTTAGGAATGTTTTGGGTTGTTCGATTTAGTGTACTGGGCTACTAGATTGGGCTTGTAACAGGGACTGTGAACTGAACATTTTTTTTATTTTGGTTTGCTTAAGCCCAGTCAAAATTGGGCTCTTACAGCTGCCCCTCTTTGCTCATTGTCGTGTAACGAGAATAGAGTAAAGACTATAAAATGACCAATTTTGACTGGTCTTGGCCAAGCCTCGACTTCTTGATCCTCGTCTTCTCCAAATAACTTCCAATCCGAACTGCAACTTCAACAGCATTGGATCTTCATCTTGATTTCAGTGAGTTTGATAGCTTCAACTTCATGAAGGCAGTATCCACTATCTTTTGATCTGCTCCACTGCAAACTTAGGGAGATCAGATCTGATATTTTCAATCTGATCCCTACAAACCCAGGGATCATCGGTCGATGTCTTCAATGCGCTTCTGCGCAAAGCTCGGGAATGCCGATTTGCTATCTTCAATCTGCTTCGCAAAGCTCGGGAATGCCGATTTGGTTGTCTTTAATCTGCTTCTTGCAAAGCTCGGGAATGCCAGATTATCGCCTTCAATCGCTTCTCGCGCAACGCTCGGGAATGCCAGATTGGCTATCTTCAATCTCGCTTCCTCGCAAAGCTCGGGAATGCCGATTGGCTATCTTCAATCTGCTTCTGCAAAGCTCGTGAATGCCGATCTGCTATCTTCAATCGCTTTCTGCAAAGCTCGGGAATGCCGATTGGCTATCTTCAATCTGCTTCTGCAAAGCTCGGGAATGCCGATCTGCTATCTTCAATCGCTTCGCAAAGCTCGGGAATGCCATATCTGCTATCTTCAATGCTGCTTCGCAAAGCTTAGGAATGTCGATATGCTATCTTCAATCAGCGTCTCGCAAAGCTCGGAATGCCGATTTGCTATCTTCAATCGCTTCTCGCAAAGCTCGGGAATGCCAGATTGGCTATCTTCAATCGCTTCGCAAGGTTCGTGGCCGATTTGCATCGTCTTCAATCTGCTCGCAAAGCTCGGGAATGCCAGATTGCTATCTTCAATCGCTCTGTAAAGCTCGGGAATGCCGATTGGCTATCTTTAATCTGCTTCCTGCAAAGCTCAGGAATGCCAGATTGGCTATCTTCAATCTGCTTCCTGCAAAGCTCAGGAATGCCAGATTGGCTATCTTCAATCTGCTTCCTGAAAAGCTCAGGAATGCCAGATTTGCTATCTTCAATCTGCTTCCTGCAAAACTCAGGAATGCCAGATTTGCTATCTTCAATCTGCTTCCTGCAAAGCTCAGGAATGCCAGATTTGCTATCTTCAATCTTACTACATTGTCCTTTAGAGGACATAACCTGTAGAATGGGTATATGATTATGTCTAATAATTAGGATGCCTTGATCGAAATGCCTCAAATGCTCCTAATTAGACATGCCATGAATGTAATAATGATATGAGTATGATTCCCGCTTAAGGTGTTATCACTCATCTGTTTTTCATTTATGTTTTGCTCAAATAATTTTCTCCATGGTAATTCTGAGTCTTCTTTACTTGAACCTTAGGACATGAATTGGTATCTCTCACTGCAACTTCAGGGGAATAACTTTTAATTTCTTCCATCTTTCTGTTACCACTCGTGAGTCACGTAACTTGTACTACTTTCAATCTGTTACACCATTCCTCGGGTGTAATGACCAGATGTATGAATGCAGGGTATCTCGTCAATGATCCTCTTTACACTTGGATTGACCTTGTTCGTCATTTGCCGATGTGGTATCACCAACGAAATTGTCTTATCCAATAAAAATCAAGAGATATAGTCATTCTTCAATATTTCCAAATTTCTTAGGCTCAGTGAGTTCTCGAACAATAGTCTTGTTTCGCATTCCTCATATTATTTAGAAGCTTCTAGAGTAATACGTGAAACTCCTTTTATGAAAATGTTATTAGTCCATAAATTGTTATTTCAATACAAAATGCTTGAAAAATGTCACAAGAATGGACGAGAAAGAAATTAGTCAAGAGCATAGCTCTGAGAAATAATTTAATCAAAGATAACCCAGGCAATAAAAGAAAATCGGTTTGGGCGTATCTCAAAAAATAATAAAGCAATCAAAGATAACGAATTTCAAAACTGGGTAAGAATGAAGCTAGATGCCCCAAATATCGCAGCCTGAGCTTCTTTGTTCCAACTTCTTGAGGACCGTTTTAAGCTCAATATGTGTTTAGGGGATCCGGAGTACTTTGTCGATACCCAAGACATAATATACTTCCTCATTGCTAATTCGGACGTAGCAAGACTACTGTATGCCCCATTTTTAGTCAAAATTTGAGCCGCCCTTTTCGGGTTTTCAACTCAAATCCCTTTGGTCTCAAAGTGCCTTTTGCGGGTTTTCGCCTTGGCCACTCCTTCTTTTTTTTTTTTTTTGGACTCAAGGCGCTCTTTGCGGGTTTTCACCTTGGACCTTCCCCTTTCAGGTAAAATACTTCTTGTTTAAACCTGAATTCACCGGATTAGGCAAGTCTTCGCCATTTGTTTCGGTCAATATCAATGCTCCTCTAGCACGGGCACTACATAAGACTTTCCCAGTTTGGCATATGCTTTCCTCTAAAATCGTTTTGTAGAAGAAAAATCTGTTTCAACATCAGGTTCCCCTTGTGGAATTCTCTAGGATGAACCTCTTTGTCATAACTTTAACCTTTTCTTCAACTAGGTTCGATTGGCAGAATGCTTCATTTCCAAAAACCAATGGGTAAGACGTTGCTCCCAGCGAAGGTTCTGGCCTACATTTAATAAGACAGAAAGTAACGGTAGCTTCTTATGCCAATCCTTACAAGTCTAAATCACTTTTTTTTTTGGCTATACAGTGATACGCAAATTGTAAACTTTGACTTTGTACAGTTATGCATTCTGTGTTGGCATCTGATCTTTTTTTTTTGAATTTGTTGATTATCGACTTTGCAATATTGGCATATGAAGCAACATTCACCCTCCTAGTGAAGTAGACGACGACCATAACGATAAATCGATGTCAACTAAAAGTATTTGACGAGATTGGCCTCATAATATCTATGCCCCCACATATGAAAATTTTGGGAAAAAGTGAAGAAAGTGCACGAATCTTGTTTCCTTAAATACAGCCTTTGCGGTATAATTGGAGCAATCTCCCTTTTGTGGTAGACCAATAGTGCCCCATCCTGTTGTTTAGCCCGCGTCTTATCAGTGCAGGCATGTCCTGATATGATCGTGCGAAAATATCTCAACAATATCTCGCTTTATTTCTGTGGTGAGCGCTTCAATCTTCATTCTTTTCCTAGGCTCACAATATCCATTGACCCTATGTAAGGTAAAGTCTGTTTTTCATCTTGTTAAACCATTCTTAACAAGTCAGAAGATATGTCACAAACTCTGTCATCTTCAAAATCCTGAGATCCCCTAGACCCATATCTCGTTCAAAAGGGAGTCCAGTAAAAACGTCGCTCACGTCATTGATATCTGAGTACCTAGGTGCGTGACGAACGAATCCAAAGAATAAATAATTCTAAGGATGAGTATTTGTATGGTAATGAATAAAGAATGAAAGAGTAAAAAATGTATAGTAGAAAGAATAAAAGAATATGTATTAAAAAAAAATGCATTTCATTGAAATAAGAATTTAAGACACAAGCCTATTTCACAAAAGGGGTCTTATTGCCTCTAGGCTTAAGGCAACAAGCATGTTTTGCACATTACTCTAGATTAGCCCTAAAAGTACAGGGATTTCTTCCACAGCCTCATAATTCAAAACTCTCCCAAGTACACAAGGGCTTGTAAACTTTGTTCTCTGATTCCCTCTTCGCATTCGATTTCTTCAAAGAATCACAACTTTCTTGTTTCTATGATTGGATAATGGGTTCTCCACACTGGGTGTATCATCAATCTTGAAAACTCCCATCTTAAAAAGTCTTTCAACTACCTTTTTGAAGGCAGTACAATTCTCTATTGAATGCCCCGTTACTCCTGCGTGGTAATCACATTAAACGCTGGAGTCATACCATTTAGGATATGGGGGTTGTAACAGATGCAGATAATATGGGGACACTACGCGTGCCTCTAATAAAGTCTCATATAGCTCCTTATATGTCATTGAAATTGGTGCAAATTGGAGCTTTTCGGAATTTTGTCTAGGGCCTGATTCTTGTCTCGTCGACCCTTGTTGTCCAGTCGTAACCACTTTCGGTTGGCTAACATTGACTACCTTTGAGTACCCTTTGTTGTATGTACTGGCATTATTCACCTCGTCATCCTTTTTCCTAGGGGTAGACCTTCTGGTAGTTTCTCCCGCTTCAATCTTGCCACCCCTTATGGCATTTTCTATCATTTCCCCTGCCATAACTATATCCGCGAAACTCTTAGTGGTGCTTCCTATCATATGGGTGATAAATGGTGTCTTTAGAGTGTTGATGAATAACATAGTGGTTTCCTTCTCCAGGAGAGGTGGTTGAACTTGCATGGCTATTTCCCTCCATCTTTGTGCGTATTGCCTGAAACTCTCGTTTGATTTCTTTTCCATGTTTTGCAACATGATTCGGTCAGGCGTCATGTCTGTTACATGATTGTACTGCCTCATGAAGGCTTGGGCCAAGTCTCTCCAAGAGCTAATGTTAGCACGGCTGAGCTGATTATACCATCTAGACGCTGCCCCCACCAAACTGTCTTGCAAACAATGAATCAAAAGTTGATCATTGTTCACGTAGCCAGTCATCCGTCTTCAAAATATAGTGATGTGAGCTTCAGGGCAACTAGTTCCATTATACTTCTCAAATTCTGGCATCTTGAACTTGAGGAAGCACCAAATCTGGAACCAAACTCAAGTCCTTAGCGTCAATACCGTGATGATGGTCAGTATTCTCCAAAGCTTTGAATTTTTCCTCCAACCACCTATAGCGATCCTCCAACTGTCTTGCAGATTCAGCTCTAATTCCCTCTCCCTCTGCCGTGTCTAAGTCAGGGACAACAGGGTTAGCGGGGTTGTCCCCTGGGTTGGATCCCATGCCGACTTGAAAGTTCATGGGCGGTCTAATATCAGCTTGCCCTTGTTGAGGCCTTATTGTAACAGATGGCCTCTGAGGATACTTTTCAGGCTGTGTTTGCATGTGTGGTGGAGTGAATCCCCTAGGAAAGTCCTCATTGTCTTCAGCATTGACTATGGGACCTTTTGCTTTGTCCATTGCCCCACTCAGCATCTGGGCCATTTAGGCCATCATGTTCTTTTGGGCCTCCAACATCTGGTCCCTCATTTCTTGCTAGAACTTTTCCATTTGCTCCTGCATCTGGTCTTGCATATCCCTCTGGAATTGTTCAAGTCTTTGATCTATTTTCCTTGTCTTTGCACGCGTACCGTAGTGGTGTTCAGCTTCCAGATTTCCCTTCTCTCTCTCTCTGTTATATTTTCAACTAATTAGACTCTCTCTTATGGACTTAAATGCATGTAATGCAAATGCATGAATGCAAAGAAAGAGAGGCGTTGATTCTGAATTCAGTTACATTAGAAAAACTTTACTAGAAAATAAATTTCTTTACACAAAACGGATCGCATACACGGCATTGTCCTTATAGTCCAAGTGAAAACATCAATCCCCTTCTTCGCAAAAGTCAATTCTTGCAAACTTCTAATAGATGCCTCCTCTAGCTCCTTTTGCTTGATCTGGACCGCGACTCTTGTTCACTTGTTAGCCTCTTCAAGAAAGCCGAGATGTGGTAATTCTCGAATAGTCTTCGTCAACTTGAATCCTTGGGTAATAAGGTCTTGTATTCTTTCATGGACTATCAGTATTCTCTCATTGTATTCACTTGGACTATATTCGGATGACCGTATTA
This sequence comes from Gossypium sturtianum, assembly GCA_025698515.1. Lineage (NCBI taxonomy): Eukaryota > Viridiplantae > Streptophyta > Magnoliopsida > Malvales > Malvaceae > Gossypium > Gossypium sturtianum. The sequence continues at coordinate 1,736,584 of CM046946.1, read as the reverse complement.
TAATCCACTTTATCAAAAAATCCATTTTCTTATGACCAACTTTTCTATTTAGCAATCAAATTTGAAATCAACACCTCTTTTCTATGATGTGAATGCAATGCAAACAAAACAAAACAAAACCCGTTAGCACAGGAAAAATAAATAACATAGAACCTATCAGGGTGACCACCAGGGTTTGACATGGTTCTACCTAGGGTAAGCCCTGGTTTAGGTCTAAAGTTGAGGTACCTGAACCAGCAGATTCCTCGATCCTCACCCATTATAGGCTCATATGGACCGAGTTCGGTTCAGGGGAATACATTTTCCTATGGTTGCACAGAGGTGAAAACCTCACGAAGACATAGGTACGGATGTATCCCGAAAGCGATTCACTATCCTGCACGGAGGTGAAAACCTCACGAAGGAGTAGCTTCTCACTCCCACTTAAGGGTATGACCACGACGGTCATGCAGTGCAATGCAGAGCAATATATTTAAAACAACATGCAATAAAATGATCATATTTTTAAAATCAGAATTTTAAATTCCAACAAAAGGACATGAAATTATCAATTTTACGGCCTGACTCTCTTGTTGTTCCCCAGCGGAGTCGCCAAGCTGTCGAAACCATTTTAAAATCGGGTTTTGAAAACGGGGATCGACTTTAAAAACAAAAACGGGAGTCGCCACCGATTTTTTTTACTTAGGTGTGATTAGATCACCTTGTAAAACGTTTTATTTTAAAACATTTTTTTGGTCCACAAAAATAAGAAAAATGAGTTCGGGAGTCGGTTACGTATGAGGAAGGGTTAGCACCCTCATAACGCCCAAAAATTGGTACCAAATCGATAAAATCATGTCTGAATGTTGAAAATAAAGAAAATTACAAAATATGATCCTTTTATTAGAAAGAAAACCAAGACTTACCTATCCCAAAGAAATAAAGTACTTTACCCAGTAAGTTAAGGTATAGCACCTCATGACTTTGAAATTAAGCTCGTCTTTATTTTAGGAAATTCCTACTTCGAGACATAGAATGTCGAACCCAATAAGTTAAGGCACAACAATCCGAATTCCCAAGAATAGGTTTTTTGATTTGAAATTGGTAAATCTCAGTTTTTGAAGAAAGAAGGGATAGGTTATACCTAAAGTTTCACGAGAAAAATCGAACCCAATAAGTTAGGGCAAAATTCTTCTCGAAATCTTTCAAATATCACATATCACCGTATTTTGAAAATCATTTGAAATAAATATTTTGATTCGAAAGGTATTTTATAAAACAATGGTTGGAGTATACAACAATATATTTATAGCTATTCTACATAATTACAAATTATCAAACAATAATTAATAAAAGAATAATATGACATAAATATATATAAAACATGCTAGCAATAATAAACGAATATAAAGATACAAATAAATGTATAATAATTAATGAAAATCATAATATATAATATAATATAAAATAATTAATAATAATATATAAGGATTATACATAATATAAAAAAATTAATAACTAATATATATAATAATTTTAAATAAACATATATGTAAAATCATAAAAATTATATGTAACAAATAATAAAATAGATTGTATAATATAATAGACTTTATACTGAACAACTATTAAAAAAATAATATATAATATAATGTAATACTATATAATATACAAATTAAAATATAATATAATAGATAATATATAAATTATAAAATAGTATATAAATTATTAAACCAACTAAAATAATATATAATAATAATTAAATATATATAAAAAAATAATATATATTAAAAATATATAAATGAACTTCATAATATTAATAAATTAACAAATATAAGAAATAATATATAATAATTAAAATGATAAATAATTAAATATAATATAAAGTAATAAGATAAAATAAAAAGGATAAAAATAAAATTAAAACAAAAAAACAAGGGTTAAATAGCAATTAAAATAAATAAAAAGGATTAAATTAGAGCGCGCGTTAGATATCATGGACCAATGTGGCAATTATGCCTCTTTTTCAAAACGGCGTCGTCCTGATTTCAGCCTTCAAAGAGCTCGAGGGACTAAATTGGAACAAAAATAAGATTTAAGGCTAATTTAATAAAAAATAAAAATGCAACTTGGATTGAATTAAAATTAAAAAATTTGCGGAAGGGCCGAAATGGCAATTTGACCATTAAATAAAAACACGCGGATTCTCTCGGGTTTTCGGGTCAACACGCGGATCCTAAAGCCCGAACGACGTCGTTTTGCGTTTATTAGATTAAACCAAAACGGCGCCGTTTCTATTTAGCTATATAAGCTGAAAATTTGGCCAAAAAAAAATCATTTTAATGCTTCCCTAAAAAAAAACAAACTGAGAGCTCCGGAATGCTCTCCCTTCTCAGCCTGAAGCGATTTCCGGCAGGCCATCCGGTGAGGTTTCCGGTGACGCGCCACCGTCCGCCGCCGTCTCCGGCCACTGTACTCGGTGGCCGGAATTGGTAAAATTTTCTCCTTTTTTATATTTTTATATTATTTTACAAATAAAATGCTTGAATCGAGGAGAAAAATGAAAAAATAACAAGAATAAAACAAATCAAAAATCACCTTAAAAAACTCTGTATACTGTTTCAGTGTAAATTTTTTTGTCTCTCCTTGTTACATGTTTTTGATGGGTTTTTATAACCCGAAAAGAAAAAATGAAAAAGGAAAATATTGATTCTAGCCTATTTGTTGCCAAGTTTGCTGCTCCCCTTTCCGTTTCTTGTAGGTGATCGAGAAGATCTCGGCGATGAGGGCGTTATCCGTGCGCAAATCGCGGCTTGACGAGAGGCGGACCGAAGGGCTATTGCGGCGCGACGGTCGGTCTTCTGTCATTGCGGCGCCTAGGGTTTCTGGAGAACCCTAGGTCTCTGTTTCTGTCAAAGATTTGGGCCTCTTTGGGCCGAGTCCGAAGTCCGCCTAGGTTGCTGGGTATTGGGTCACAGGCTTAAAAATTGGGCTCAGGTGTAATGGGTAGCTGTTTTAGGAATGTTTTGGGTTGTTCGATTTAGTGTACTGGGCTACTAGATTGGGCTTGTAACAGGGACTGTGAACTGAACATTTTTTTATTTTGGTTTGCTTAAGCCCAGTCAAAATTGAGCTCTTACACCGACGACTAGAGAGGAGCTCAACCATTGCTAGTTTCCTCATATTACGCCAATAAGGTCCGTAAGGAGCGAAGCCTAACATCTTATAGTCATACCCCATATACTTTACGGCTATGGACTTTGGACGTGTGGGGAAGACCTTATCGTTGGTCGTGAAACATTCTTTTGCAACTTCCCAGTTATTCACCACAAGTGCTCGATGAACCCCGAGACGGATCAAGAAGGCCGGTCCATGCTTGTCAGCCATGTCTGCAAATATCCTATGTAGCAGCTTGTTTTTTCCAAAAAGATGAAGATGACCAATAAAAGGTAATGCCTGTCTAGTTCTGGGGTCTCCTCTTTTGTCTCTTGTTGCCTTTAACGAGGATGTTCTTGAAATTTCATAGCGTGTGTTTCAATGAAATGAACCAATTTGCTGCATGAAGGGCCAATCGTAATGGTTTATTTTATCTTTTCCTTGTTTTAGGGGTCAGGTTGTATTTTGCTCCCTTCACTCAAAATATGAGCAAATTAGTTTATGTATATTAAACCAAAGGGCAAACTGATCTTTTTGGTAAAAATTCTATCCATTTCAACACTTAAAAATCGATCCATATGTGTCAACATGAGGCACATATAGCATGCTACGTATCATTGTTTGGTTATTCCATCAACCATACCGGTTTTTAATCGTATAAATAGATGAAATTTTTAACAAAAAAAACAATTTATTTTTTAATCAAATTACAAGGACTAATTTATTTATTTTTTAATAGAAAGGGCAAAATGCAATTTAATTCCTAGTGCATGTTTTCAATGATACTTTTACCAACATTTAAATTTTATCAAGAATCGGTACATGAATCAACCATATTTTTACTTATGCACATAATAATAAAATTTTAATTCAAAAGTAAACCAATAAATTTATCATACTTTTTTTTTTTATTACAAAGTTTTATTCTAAATAAAAGTTAATTGATCTCTTTCACAACTCTTTTTCGGATGAAAATAAAAAATCAACTTGAAAAGTATTTGAGAAAAATATGATAATTTTGAGGACTAAAAAACAACAAGCAAAAACGTTTAAGGATCTAGGGTAAAATATTCACTTTTCTGTTATTCCCATTTTTTTCGTGAAATTAATGTCTCTTTTTAATTTTTTTTAATATTTATCAATCTAACATTTTTTTATATAAAATTACAGAAATCATCCAATATTAAAACATACAAAAACTAAAATATCTAAATCATCAAATATCCATAATAATGAATATATATATATATATATACACACCAACAAGAAAAACCAAAAAATCATATAATCAAACTTAAATCATCGATAAAAGTACTATAGAGGTTCTTGTACTAAAAATTGGATTGCATTTTGTCTCATCTATTCAAAAAGTGAGTAAATTAGTCCATGTACGTTAGATCAAAGAGCAAACTAGTCCTCTTGTTAAAAATTTCATCCATTTCTACTATTAAAAACTGGTCCTTATATGTCAAAGTGAGATACACGTGGCACGCCATATGTAACTGTTTGGATATCATGTCAGTCACGCCAATTTTAATAGAAATGGATGAAACCTTTAATAAAAAAGACCATTTTGCTCTTTAATCTAACGGAAATAGATCAATTTATTCATTTTATTGAGTAAAAGAAATAAAATTGGCGGTATACATTAATGTAATCTAATAATTAATTTAAATCGAAAATCAATTCAAATAATTTTAATATATTTAAATTTTTGTAAGTTTCACAATCAGTAAATTAAATTTTAAAAAAAATTAAATTAATCTTAAAAAATTCAAAATTTAATAAAATGCTGGATTATAAAAATTTTTAATTTTTTTTTTAAAATGATAAATTTGAGGTTTTAAATAATTAAATTATCAAATCAAATTTGTCCTAATAAAATATATTGTTTGTTTTTTTCTTTGAAAGAGGTATCTCACCAACAGGCCTTGATTTAGTTGGCGAAGGCTCTGAATCTTGAGTACCTAGATTCAGGACCCACCATGTGCAATTGTTGGGTCCCATTATGTGCGGTTGTCACTGTAGTGGATTTTCGTCCAATTTGTTAGCTTTAGTCTGAATTCTATTAGTTTTTATTCCGATTATTTTGTAATGATTTGATTCTACTTTGTGATTTCTTGAACAGTTCATGCAATAATAATTTGATATTTGTGGTTTCTCATACATGTATTTGTGTGTGTTTAACTTAGAATTACTCATATTGTCAACAATATTTTTAATTGACCTATTTTAAATTAAATTAAAATGATAAATAGGACTCATCAATTTAATTAATTCGATCTTTTTCTCGATTCAACTCGATTTAATCGTCCATGCCAATGGTTGTTGGGGGTTGAAAATGAGAAATATGGGCCAGCAAGTTTAGTGATAGTCCAAAACTACAAAATGTTGAGACAACTTCACTTGCTCTATAAGCCCAGATTGAAGGGTGAATTTACAAAAGTAAATCTATATAATATATAAAACAAAATCCCCTTTAGCCATTAGAAAAATTTAGGGTTTAGAAATTAGAAATAGAGGCAATTTAGGTATAAAAATAAAGATAATTTAAATATTTTTGAAGAAAATAATTGAAAAAAAATATTGAATTTAAGTTATATATTTTTAATATTAAATGAAATTATTATGGTGTATTGATTTATTTCTTAATAAATTATTATTAGATAAATGTTTTTGAATTTTAATATCATTATAGGTTATTATCATATCTGTTATTTTTAATAAAATGCCTAGAACTACTCACAACCCCTTCCCGACCCTTAAATAGGTTATTATCATGTCCTCCTGCACTGACAACAATGTCGATGCCAATCAAGTTGGGCCTTGGACAATTTTTTTTTGCTCAAACTCGGTATGGATATATTATGTTATAAAAAATATTATATTAATTATATATGTTAAATAATAATTATATATGTTTATATTAAATTACTAACTCAATAACAATTAAACTCATTACTCAAAACATAAAAAAATCCGTACCCAACTAAATAACCCAACCCAAAATATAAAATTTTAAAAATTATATTTAATACAATAAAATATTTATTATATTTATTTATTTTTTAATATTAACACTCCTTAATGTATTTTTAATGGGTCAGAAAACTTTTATTTTAACATTTTTAGTGCATTTAATGTATTATATTTTTAAATAAAACTAATCTTAAAAAAAATAAATATATGAAGATCAGGTCGGGCCTAAGTTTATTTTTTTTAATAGGGTTGAATTTGGGACAAAAAGAAAACCTATTTTTCCGGTTTAAGTCAGGCTCAAACTTAAAAAATTGGTCTAACTTTATATGGCCCAACCCAACCCTACCCATTAAAACCTCTACATATTGTCAATAAGCAACAATTTTGCGTGCGTTTCCAAACCCAAAAATCAAGTATTTTGCGGCTAATGGTCGGAGAGCGAGCAAAGCATTGGTTATAAATGTAAACCATCACTGTCGCAATTTTACGACTATCTCTTTGTTGGTTGAAAATAAATGGTAAAATATCTCTTCAGTCCTTCTCAATTTCGGAATTAAATAAATTGATATATTTAAAATAAAATAAAAAACACTTTAATCTTTATCAATTTCAAAAGTGAGTAACTAAGGGCAATTAATCGTGACGTTATTGTTTTCCATAAAATTTACATGATTTTGATTGTTATATTCTTCTATTATTATTTAAAGAAATTTATTATTTTACAATCCAATCCATGCATCTGACAGGACTATTCCTAGTAAAAATATAAAATCGAGGGTATATATATATATATATTAAAATTTCATATATATTCCTTCTTGAATTAAAGGACATATACATCTTTGAACTTGTGGAACTAAACTAAACTACATCAATTCCATTATATTTTTGTATTTTTCACTTACATGAAAATATAAGATAAAATAGTGATACATTAGAAATTAAAAGTTGAGAGCCAATTTGTTGCAAATAAAATAGTTGGGGGCTAAATTCAATAAAGATGTAAAGGTTGAGGGTTAAATTTGTTAGTATGCCACACATGTAACACACAAAATAAGCATTTAATGGCATAATTTTGAAGGAACACTATTTTGCTCATTCATGACTAAATTACTATTTTTTTAATAATAGGACCAAAATTTAATCTGGAATATAGCACATGGACTTGTACAATAAATTATGAAGTCAAATTATTTAGGTGTGGATATGAAACCGAAGTTTTTCCATGCAAAAGCTCGGGATTTAAATGGTATGGCTTTGGGGATTTTTAAGCATCTCACTACCAAGATAGCGATCTCGCGTTATTACAGATTACGATATGCAGACATGCAAGAAAACTTTACGGATGAGCATCGAGATTTTACTTCTCCCAATCACCAAAACAAAACCTTCTGGATTATAACCTCGCTCACTGACGCCGCAATATCTTTGGATTAAACAAATTGATAATAAAGAAAACCTATTCAATCGTAGTTCATAAAATAAAAAGACAAGGTGCAACTTTGTTCAAGCCAGGCACCATTGCTCTATTCTGTTTTTCTTTTTTAATCCTTAAGCTTATCAATGAAATCTAAACATAAAATTGTGTCATTATTGGTGATGTTTAGATAATTATTGTGTTGAGTTTCTGTTTTAAGTTGTATTAATTTTCAGTATTAGACAGGTTAACTAGAAATGCTATGTACTTCCCTGGACGGAGAAGCTTGGGTAGCAATTTTCATTCTTGTACTTGGTCCCTAAAGTTCACTCATATTTATTTGGAGTAATAGTTAAAACTTGGGCTAGCACTTAAATTTTATGAATTTTTAAAGTTTGCAGTAGCATATTCCTCATTCCTCTTGGGAAGGACAAGTGCATGAGTACAGGAATCTAGCCTATCTTTACTTCAAATGTGTCGACATAAAGGCAATTAATTCAGAAACAATTTTAAAGGAAACGAAAAAGAAGGGATTAGTTAATGAAATAGCAATTTTTTTTTGTTTGTAATATGTAGAAATAGCAAACTGACAAAACATAATATATAATATTATATTTACCACATCAGATTTTGAAAATAACGTAACTTAATGAAATTAATAGTTATTGTTTAATGAGGATTGAAAGTGTAAAATGCATAGAGTTTGGAGACTAAAGATGACCAAATAAAATCACAGGGACTAAATACAAGGACTAGTGGCAGAGTTTAACCATAAGGGTTTATCAATATAGATTTAAAAATTATTGGTGAAATTCAATATTCGTTCCTCCTAGTTAAAGAGCGATTCTGTCATAGAACCATATTGAGATTCCTTTTAATTGAAAGGGTGACATTTAATTTTTCTTTGTGGCGATTAACCAAAGTTTTATTCTAAATAAAAGTTGGGTCAAATGTGCAATGTGCAATTACTACGCATTTGTCTTTTTTGGCGCTCGAGTTAGAAGAGCTGCGTTGGGCTATAAATACGCATTCAAGGATTGCTTGAGGACTCCAAATCACATTACACTCTTGTTCTGAGTTTTGGGGAAACAAAAACTTGTTTAGTTTTAGCAGAGCTGAAGAAATGGAGGAGATCGACACAGTTAATCTAGTAGCACACCATGTGCAAAGGTGGAGGTTTCGTGATCGTAGCGGTACACTTCCTGCTGGTCGGATTGTTTTAAGGGTTACGGAAGACGAGAAGCAATGGTGGCGGTTTGAATGCTGCCGGATTGAAGGAGTCATGCACTGCATCAGTGGCAATGCATGGAGCCACTTTGTTGGACCAAGGGTCCATGCTAGGCTCACTCTTTATGCTAAACAAGACGGTGAGAACTTCAACAGAGTGTGGGTGAAAGCAGGGTAGAGAGAGAGCTTATTTGCTTAAGGGATGAAGAATATCATGATTTAGTCTTTTAAATGGGAGTTTATGAGAAATTAATTACCTTTAAAATTTGTAGCTTAAAAATAAGTCTTATTTTCACTCCACTCTAATGGAAAATAGTTGTAACGGGCCATTTTTGTCCGGGCTCGAAACTATACAGAACCCAAATAAAAATAAAAATAATTAAACAGTCCAGTCCAAATTACAGCCCAAATTAAAACAACAGCTATGATCCAAACTACAACAGGCCCAACAACTTAAATTTTTTTCAGAAAAGCCAGACCCGTTCTCCTCGGGCGCATCGCCCGTGCCTCATCCCGAGGCCTGACCCCCTCTGCTCCGCCTTGCACCGAAACGGCAAAGTCCCTCCGTTGACTCTCTGAATACCTGCAAAAGAAATGCAAAAAAAGGAATAGAGAAATCGCAGCAGAAGCAAGGACAAAAAGCAAACAGTAGAAATAAAAAAGAAACAGTGTAAATCGGCTATAAAGGCCGAATTCAAGATGTAATTTTTTGGACATAGTGTCAAAAAAAAAATAGAGACCAAATACAAAATCAAAGATTCAGAAACCAAAGGTGAACTTCTGTGATATATTTATCATTTTATTTTTTTATTTTTTATTTTTAAAGATATAAGATATAGAAACAAAGAAAGAAAAGCTCACCTAAATCGGTTGGTCTCTTCGCCGTCGAAGACCACGCCGAAAAAGGAGGAGAAAAGAAGCGTTTCTATATTTCTCCGCCGGACTAGGTCAAGTTTTCGGGATTTTAGCCTCGGATCGGTGCTCTGCAGGTGACGGGCTTCGAAAGGGCACCTTTTGGTGTTCTCCGGCCACCGTGTACTGCGGAGCCGTCGCCGATGACTGGCGGCCACCACGGTGGTCTGGCGCCGGAGTCAAGGCCGGATTCAGGAGAGAGTGAGAGAGTTTGAGAGGATTTTGTTTTGTTTTTCTTTTTGAACAAGAGAAGTAAAATGAAATTTAAAATCAAAAATTTGATTTTTATAATGTTGTGAAACGACACCATTTTCAGTTGGCCCTTTTAACGCCAAAACGGTGTTGTTTAGGGGGCCGACCCGAGATTCGACCTGTTCCAGATTGAGGATCCGCGTGTTTTTAAGCAGAAGGGATATTTATTCATTTGCCCCTTCCGCTTTTTCTACCTGTTTCAATTGAATCCCTCTTATTCTTTTAATTTGGCCCGATAGTTTCGCCTTTATTTCATTTTGATCCCTACTGAAACAGTGTGTTTTGGAGGACAGGGATATTTCCCCATTTGGTCCTTCCCTGTTATTCGCGCGTTATAATTTGGTCCTCTACCTTATTTTTATTCTCGATTTTTGCCCAAAATTCTATTTAAATTTCAATTTAATCCTTTAGACATTTATCTTATTACGATTTAGGCCTTTAATTTCATTTTAGTTTCAATTTGGTCTTCATTATTTAATTTCAACCATTTATAGCCCATTTATTTTTTTATATATTTTATTATTTATTATTTATCCATTGATTTATTTGTTCCTTATTTTTTATTTAAAATTAATTTATTTCCTTTTATTATACATTTTGTTTTATTTTACTTTTGTTATTGTTATTATTATTATTATTTTATTTTTACTTTTATTTTTATTTTTATTTTTTGGCCTTTATTATTGCGATTATTATTTCACTATTTATTTACTCATTTTTTATTTATTATTTTTATATACTTTTAAAAATTAGATTATTTATGTTTTTTTACTTGTACATATAATATTGTTATTATCATTATTATTATTATTATGATTTATTTTTCCATTTATTATTTAATTAGTATTAAAATTGACGATTTTAACATGATTATTGCCATGGTTATTATTCGGTGTTTTATTATTATGGTCATATCATCATGCATTATGCTTAAATGTAATTAGTTGTTTTTATATTATACTTTAAATAAAATAAATACACATCATTTAAATATTACACCTATTATTATTCAAAACAAATTTTCAAAGAATAGACAATGTTCGGTATTTGGGAGATTCGAGAAGTCGTACCCTAACTTACGGGGTTTCAATTTTCTCGTCAAACTTGAATAACCGAATATCCTTTCAAAAATTAAAATACATAAGATTTCAAACAAAAAAGAAAAGACAAGCTTATTCTCAGGGATTCGACTAACTTACGGAATGTGACATTTTGTTGCCATGAGACGAGAAGGTCTTTAGCATATTTTTCGTTCACTTCAAGCAATTTGTAAGTAAAATTAACATCAATGCAAAAAGGATCGTATTTTTAAAATTATTTTCAAGTTTTCAACTTTCGACATTAAGACATGAATTAATCAATGAATAATAGTTTTCATTGAATTAAAAAATTGGCTATCAAAATTTTCTATACCATTAATGAGATGTTTGCATTAAACTTGAATTTTGTTAATTGACAAATTTTTATAAATATTAAGGATAAATTTTTTGAATTTTGTAGATTTAGTATTAAATTCATAGAATGCATAAATATTAGAGAGTTAAATTTATTATTAAATGAAAAAAAAGAGTTCGAGTTAGTTTTTTGTCGGAAGATATATATATACAAATCAAAACAGAGTTTGAAAAATTAATAAGCAATGGGTTCGTCCGATAATATGGAATGGGGTTAAATTGATAGAACGTGTAAATATTGTAGGGCTAAATTTGTTATTAGACCAATAAATAAAAATATTTTCTGTCAGGCGAAAAAGTCGGGCAATATATATACACAAATCAAAAGAGAGTTTGAAAACATGAATCGTGAACTCCTGGGCAGGGGCGAAGCCAGGGGGGGCTGGCATGGGCCTCGGCCCTCCCCTAAAAGGTAAAATTGCTATTTAGGCCCTTAAAATTTTTTTAAAATTTTAAATTAGTAAAGGTAAAATTATACTTTGACCCCCCTAAAATTATAAAAATTCGATTTAATCCTTTACAAATTAGAAAGATATAAACTATAAAAAATTAAAATTTCATCCGGCCCCCCTAAAAAATTGTCCTGGCTTCGCCCCTACTCCTGGGCCTAAAAACACAGAGTGCAACTTTGTTCAAGCCAGATGTTGCATGGTTAAAAAGAATTTAACTTCCGCAATATCTTTCAATTAAACACACTAATTATGTCGATTGCCAAATTTTATAAACATTGAATTTAAATTTGTTGAATTTTGTAGATTTAGGATCAAATTGATAGAATGTGTAAATATTGGAGGGCTAAATTTGTTATTAGACCAATAAATGATAGGCTCGTGTTGGTTTTCTGTCGGGCGATATATATACACAAATCAAAACAGAGTTCGAAAACATGAATCGCGAACTCCTGAGCCTAAATCCAACCAAACCTCAGCTTTGTAAATTCGTCATCTCCCCTGTTATTGCAGATCTTTTCTCTGTCGTGCGATATATATATATACACAAATGAAAACAGAGTTTGAAAACATGAATCTCGAACCCCTGTTTTTGAGGCCTTTGGGGATTTTTAAGAATCTCACTAGCAAGATAGCGATCTCGCGTTATTACAGACTATGATATGTTGGTAAGTTTATGAAAGCCAGACCAGCAGACATGCGACAAACTTTAAGGATGAGCATCGAGATTTTAGTACTCGCAATCACCAAAACAAAACCTTCTGGAAAAGAAGAAGAAGAAAAAACAGAGCTTGTAATCGCTATCAATGTGCATTGTTTAACATGCATTTGTCTTTGTTGGCTCGAGTTAGAAGATTTGAGTTTTTCTTTAAATACCCATTCAGAGGACAAATCCTTCTACCAGAACTGCAAATCACATTACATTCTTGTTCTGAGTTTTGGGCAAAAAAAACTTGTTTTAGTTTTAGCAGAGCTGAAGAAATGGAGCAGATCGACGCAGTTAATCTAGTAGCTAACCATGTGCAAAGGTGGAGGCTTCGTGATCGTAGCGGTACACTTCCTGCTGGTCGGATTATTTTAATGGTTACGGAAGACGAGAATCAATGGTGGCGGTTTGAATGCCAGAGTGAAGGAGACAGGCACTACATCACCGGCACCGAGTGGAGCCGATTTGTTGGACCAAGGATCAATGCTAGGCTCACTCTTTATGCTCAACAAGACGGTGAGAACTTCCACAGAATGAAGGTGATAATGAGGAGGAACTAGAGAGCTTATTTGTGTAAGGGTGTAGGAATGACAGTATATGATCTTATCATGGTTGGTTTATGCTTTTATTAGTGTAACTTTGTTCAAGCCAGGCATACAGAAGAGCTCCGGCTCCAAGATTTGCCTTCACTATCTGCGTAAAAGAGAAAAAGTCGACTGTTTTTATTTTTATTTATTTATTCTACTTTTATGTAATTTTAAGAAAAAAAAAAGAAATGAAAAAATCAATCAAGAATTTGAAAAAAAAAATAGTATATTTATTTTTATTATCTTAAAAAAATTTAAAAAAAATTGATTGAAAAGAAAATTGAAAAATAAAGGAAAAAAATTGAAAATTAAAAAAAAAATGTCCACATGGTCTGAGGTGATCTACACAGCCCGGATACACGGGTGTGTCTCAAGCCGTGTGCATAGAGGTGTACATGGGTCGGGCGGCCCGGCCCGAAGGCCCGCCCGAAATGTGGGAGGGTTTGGGCAAAAATATAGGCCCGAAAAATGGGCTTGGACAAAAAATAAGGCCCATTTAAAAAATGGGCCGGGCTCGGGTAAGGCATTTTTGGCCCGGGCCCGGCCCGAATTCACTAAAGAAAAAAAAAACTATTTTTTAATATTATTTTCTTATTATTTTTCTCATTATTTTGCTACCATTTTACTATTATGTTTCTATTATTTTGTTGTTATTGTTTAGATATTATATAAAACTTATTTTATTGTTAATTTTGTTATTATTTTAAAGACATTTGTTAATTTTGTTATTATTTTAGAGGCATTTGCTTGTTAAGTTACATCTATTTTAGTGTTATTTAAGTCTACATATTTTTTAAAATTTATTTTCAATTTGTTGAAAAATATTTATTTTGATTTTTTAGTATTTTTGATGTATTATATATATTTAAAAATTATAAAAAATTAATACGGGCGGGCCGGGCCCGGGTTTTAGCATTTTTATATGGGCCGGGCTTGGGCAAAATTTTAGGCCCATTTTTTGGGCCCATCCCGGCCCGAGCCCAATGAACGGGCCTAAATTTTTAGTTGGGCCCGGCCCGGCCCATGTACACCTCTACGTGTGCATACTAGAGTTAATTTTTTTAATTTTAATTTGACCCACATGAGCACAGTGAGTTACACGAGCTGGAGACACATCAATTACGATTATAGTCCTCATCAAATACACATCAATTACGATAATAGTCTTCATCAAAGTAGCCTAAAAAATATTATTAAGAATATTATAATAAAGTTCAAGATAATTCAATAATATCTAATATAAGTTTTCAAGACATTCAATCCATTCTTCTCAATTCAAGGAATTCGATTTGCTTGATCCCAGTCGATTTAATCTAATTATTTGCTTCTTCAAATATGAGCCAACACTCGTCCACTAGATCAACCGAGCCTTTTAATATTAAATATGAGCCAACACTCGTCCACTAGATCAACCGATTCAAGGAACTAGATAGCTTATTTGTGTATAGGTGAAGGGATGAAGTATATCATATTATCATGGTTGCTTTCTGCTTTTATTTAAACCGAGCCTTTTAAATAGGAAACGGTCTAAGCCATAAAATAAAGTATAATCATAATATGCCTTCCATTTATTATTTTTATGTGTTCTTTTAATAAAATTATGCAATTTGATATCTCTTGCTTCCCATTTCTTAATTTAATAATTATGTTTTACCGTTCAACACCAATTTTTAATAATATTTTTGTGCAATAAGCAATGGATTCGTGAGATAATAAGCAATGGGTTGGTTTGGGGTTAAATTGATAAAATATGTAAATATTGAAGGGTTAAATTTATTATTAGACCAATAAATAAAATGCTCGTGCTAGTTTTCTGTCGGGCGAAAAAGTCGGGCGATATATATACACAAATCAAAACAGAGTTTGAGAACATGAATTGCGAACTCCTGGGCCTAAATCCAACTAAACCTCAGCTTTGTAAATCGTCATCTCCCCTGTTATTGCAGAGCTTTTCTCTGTCGTGCGACATATATATATATATATATATATATATAAATCAAAACAGAGTTTGAAAACATAAATCTCGAACCCCTGTTTTTGAGGGCATTGGGATTTTTTAAGCTTCTCACTAGCAAGATTGCGATCTCGCGTTATTACAGATTATGATATGTTGTAAGTTTATGAAAGCCAGACCAGCAGACATGCGACAAAACTTTAAGGATGAGCATCGAGATTTTAGTTCTCGCAATCACCAAAACAAAACCTTCTGGAAAAAAAAGAAGAAAAAACAGAGCTTGTAATCGCGATCAATGTACATTGTTTAACATGCATTTGTCTTTGTTGGCTCGAGTTAGAAGAACTGAGTTTTGCTTTAAATACCCATTCAGAGGACAAATCCTTCTACCAGAACTGCAAATCACATTACATTCTTGTTCTGAGTTTTGGGGAAATAAAAACTTGTTTTAGTTTTAGCAGAGCTGAAGAAATGGAGCAGATCGATGCAGTTAATCTAGTAGCTAACCATGTGCAAAGGTGGAGGCTTCGTGATCGTAGCGGTACACTTCCTGCTGGTCGGATTGTTTTAACGGTTACGGAAGACGAGAAACAATGGTGGCGGTTTGAATGCCGGAGTGAAGGAGACAGGCACTACATCACCGGCACCGAGTGGAGCCGCTTTGTTGGACCAAGGATCGATGCTAGGCTCACTCTTTATGCTCAACAAGACGGTGAGAACTTCCACAGAATGAAGGTGATAATGAGGAGGAACTAGAGAGCTTATTTGTGTAAGGGTGTAGGAATGACAGTATATGATATCATCATGGTTGGTTTCTGCTGTTATTAGTGCAACTTTGTTCAAGCCAGGCACCATTGTTTTCTGCTGTTGCATGGTTAAAAAAAAATGTCGTTTTCTTTTCTAATGCTCAAGCTTAGTCATGTAATCAGAAATATGCTTCATTAATGGTGATGTTATATATTAGAATCTCTTTAATTTAGCTCAGACATATAAGAATCTTAGATATATATTATTGACAAAGACAGAGTTCACCCAAAACACAACACATAACACAACCTATTCACCTCCCTTAAAATATTGGAAAAAGTAAATGATTGTATACACATGATCCCTTCATGCTTTCTCCTTTGAAAACTTAGATCAGCTGCGATAGACCTCGACAGGATCAATGCTATCTTCCTTTCTTACTTTGTGCTATTTCGTCCCTAAAATCCACTCGTCTAGCTAAGATTTATTTGAAGAGTTCGAGTTCCTGTGATCGGCTTGAAATTTTGTTCTTCACTTTTCTCCTTTATTTATTGATGTTTGTGCGTCTCTATTCTACTAGCTCGTCATATTATTTATGATAAATTAATTTAACTATCTTGGTAAAAAATATGAAGAGAATAATCGATTTTTACAAGAACAAACTGAGTAGTTATAGCTACTATACATAAAAAGTCAACAACATAACACAAAAGCATTTGGTTACGCAGTTCAGTTCTCAACCATGTCTAGGTGTCAGGGTTGCAGTTTAAAGCCCGTGACCATAGCATACAATGCATCCCATAGAGGTCTATCATCCACATGAGCATCATTTGACTCACGAGAGCTGGCCCGATTCAACGAGCTATTGGTGAAACTTATCCATTTGAAGCCTAGGTGGCTCAATAATGCAGATATGAAAACATAGGCTACTTTGGTAAATAGGGAAACTCTTATAAGATTAGATATGTAAATTGATTATGTAATATTGTAAATTCCTTGATTTTAGGGATAGAATAATCTCGTTCGTCGATGTAACTTAATCTAGACAGTCACTTTTGAGGGAACTTAACTATAAATAGAGAACCCCCTCACTTGTAAATCATTCATTAAAATTCATTCATCCATTATATTTTGTATTCTTTGGGAGAAAGTAATACAATTGAAAGCATTTACCCAAACATATCTCGTGCATAGTTTTCTGTGGCTTTTTATTTTTATTTTTTTTTGTGCTTTCTTTTGGCTAAAGTTACTTCCATTATATAAATTGATGCCTTGGGGGATTTCTTTGTGAATCCTCACTTTGTGGTAGTTAGGCTGACTTAAGCGCGTTTGAAACGAAAGAATCGCCTAAGGCCGTACAGATTGTGAAACGAAAGTTTTAGCCTTGTGATATAGGAACCTTGTTTAGAACAACAATCCACTATCTTTTATCTCATGTAAAATAATAATTTAAGTCTTACTACTCACTAGTATAGCAACCTCACCTTTACCCTTAAGATCTAAATCTCTCTTTACTAAGCTTTTCTCTGAAAAACTTAGTTTATAAAATCAAATGACTCCCTTAATTTACTTACAAAATGCAATCTCTAAAGTAACTCCCAAAGAACAGATTAAGTGTTAAACTCCCAATGCTGTACGCAAATCTTGAGTATGTAAGAATTTTTGGACTTGTTAACATATACAGATAAATTCTAATCATAATCTTCACCAAAGTAGCCTAAAAAACATCATTAATAATATTCTAATAAAGTTTAAGAGAATTTATAGAGATATCTAAGATAAGTCTTTAAGTCATTCGATCCATTCTTCTCAATTCAAGGAATTCGTTTGTTAACCCCTCCAATAACTTGCTTCTCCAAATCATCGAACTTCAAATGTGAGTCGATTAAATTAATCAATGTTATAAATTACAAATTAAATTATGATACAACTCAATTAAAATCGTTCTAAACTTTAAACATAAAATCAATTTCCAATATCTTTAGATTTTGTTAAATTATACTATTCTTCTCAAAGTTAGATGTTGTATTTTCTACTACTAATGCATTGAATTTTTTCTATTTTTCCAACCTTTGTTCTGTAATTTTTTTCCTATTCAATATTTAGCGGGGGGAGTTAAAGAGCAAGAAAATCAAGCACGTGGTTGTCACTGTCGCAAAATCCAGCCGTCAAACAACTAATTTTGTTGGTTGAAAATGAAAAGTATTCAATAATTTTTCAAATTATTAAGGTTGTCTTGTCTGTGGATACTATATTATATATATATATATATGAAGCGTTGAAAAATGAAACTCGCGCTCCATGTTTTTTGGCGTGTACTACTTGACCTTTAATTAATTATTGGTGATGTTTAATTAATTATTGTGTTGAGTTTCTGTTTTAAGTTGTATTAATTTTCAGTATTAGACAGGTTAACCAGAAATGCTGTGTACTTCCCTGGACGGATAAGCTTGGGTAGCAATTTTCATTCTTGTATTTGGTCATTAAAGTTCATTACGTTACGTGATAAATACGCATTGCATGAGGACTGTAAATCACATTACGTTACGTTCTTCTTCTGAGTTTTGAGGAACAAAAAAAGAAAAGAAAAAAAAAGGGGGGTTCATTTAGAAGAGCTCAAGTGATGGAGGTGATCATCAACGAAGTTGTTCTCGAAGCACGCCATGTGCAAAGGTGGAAGTTTCATGATCGTAGCCGTACACTTCCTGCTGTTCCGATTGTTTTAACGGTTACGGAAGACGAGAATCAATGGTGGCTGTTTGAATGCTGCCTGATTGAAGCTAGGAGGCATGCACTGCATCCGCTGCACAGCGTGGAGCGGCTTTGTTGGACCAAGGATCAATGCTAGGCTCACTCTTTATGCTCAACAAGACGGTGAGAACTTCCGCAGAATGAAGGTGATAATGAGGGACTAGAGAGCTTATTTTGTGTAAGGGTGTAGGAATGAAAGTATATGATATTAACATGGTTGGTGCACCTTTCTTCAAGCCAGGCACCATTGCTCTCTGCTGTTGCATGGTTTAAAAAAATGTCTTTTTCTTTTGTAATCCTTAAGCTTAGTTATCAATGAAATCTAATTAAATATATATATACACTCTCACTTTCATCACTCCTATGGTTGCACACTAAAGTTTATTATTACCCCGAACATAAGGTGAACTGATTATGAAGAATATATATTTATACACTATTTTACTTGAATATTCTATATTGGTAAATAAAAATACCAAAGTAATTGATTTGAAAGACATTTTAGGAAAAGACATATATGTATTCAACCAAAATGAATTGTGAACCAAGCTATATGCAGCTTGCACCAGTTACCTGTAGAGCATGGAAGGTTATTTTGGTGTAAGAGTAACCTCTAATGGTATAGCTTTAGGAGCAGTTATTCCAGGGCTTTCACTCAGCCAATATGCAATACATGCAATGCAGGTTCGCTTATCGGGTAATACATAAAGAATAGAGTGGCATGGCTTCGGGAAACTGATGGTGGAACATAAACATCCATACATGTTTGCTATTCTGCTTCCCAGATTGAATTAAAGGACAAAAACATCCATACAGGTTTTTTTCCCATCACTTTCTCGGAGAAATGCGCGGTGTTATTGTTTGTTAAAAAGTGTGAAATATCAAATGCCCCCCCCCCCCCCACTTCATATGTAATATATATTCACGAGTTTTGGCGTTGTTTTCTAGGCAAGGACATCAAAGCAAATCAACTTTTAAGCAATGTTTTGGGCCAAAAAGCTAAAATCACGGTTCCATATGTGGGGTGTTCGAGTAAGTTTATGAATTCCATACTGTCGACATTTCTCACGATTAACAAGAGGAGAAACAACACACCTCAAGAAAGAAGCTGTAAACTAATGAAAACATGATCTACATGACTTTCATAATCCATAAAAACTGTCTTTGGCATTTATACTAGATCAGTTTAGTGAATAACAGAAAACACCAACTCACTGCTAACTCCTCAATAGATTTAACTTTCAACCACCTAATTGCCACTGCAATTGCCACACCTGACTTTTTCCTTAGCATTCACCCATCTGTCATCTCCTACTCTGTAGATGCTCATTCCTGTTGACAACTCTGAGCTGTGTCTTAAACCTGATAAAACATCCAGCTGAGAGTGGCTTGGTTTGCCACCTGCTCCTGAGCTGGAAATGACCAATGATCAATTTGACCGCTGCCACTTTTTCTCAAACAAAAAATAAGTCAAGCTCCACATGCTTAAACTTGGAGTGTAGCACTGGATTAGCTAACACGGCTACTGCACTTGAGTTGTCACACTGATGGTTGCCTTGCCTGCAACCTGAACTTGTAACTCAACTGATAAAGGTTCTAGCCAAGTGATTTCTGTTGTGGCATGACTTCTGTATTCTGCTTCTGTAGTGGATGGAGACACCACTTGTTGCTTCTTAGAGCCCCAAGAAATAGGATTTCCACCTAAGAATATACAGAAACCTGAAGTTGAGCGCCTATCATTAGGATCAGTACCCCAATTGGCATCCGAGTAGCCTACAAGAGATAATCGAGAAGCAACAATAATACAGATGCCATAGTCCAAGAGGCTTGCAAATACCTTAGAATACATTTGAAAACTTTGTAATGCTAATCAAGAGGCTTGTGCATAAACTGGCACACCCTATTGACAGCAAATGCAATCTCAAACCTGGCAATAACAATGTACTGCAGTGCCCCTACTATGCTCCTATATTCTGACTTATTTTCGATAGGGCTACCAACATGAGCAGACAACACACAGGAAGTTACCATAGGAGTAGGTGTGCCCTTGGACTGATCCATGTGGCTCCTTTTCGGTAAATCCAAGAAATACTTTCGCTGACTGAAAAATAAGCCAGTAGATGTGTACGTGACTTTTATGCCTAAGAAGTAACTCAGCTGCCCCAAATCCTTGAAATAGAATTTTGGGTCCAAGGACTGAACAAAAGCATCAACAGTTGCCTAATCATTGCATGAGACTACGATAATCTACATAGACCAAGACATAGAGAAGCACTATAACACCCCGTACTTGACCCGGATATTGGGTCAGAGCTTTGGGATGTTACATTCATATCCTCTTTAAGCCTTCATGATGTGATGTGATGTGATGGGCAGATTACATTATGCCAAATAGGTATCTTCACATATATATGTCTTCTAATCGAGTTTGCCAGATTTGGGGTATGACACAATGTAGTCTTAACAAAACACATAGAATATATAGAAAGTACAACAATACACCGAAATGCAATAACAGAATAGAGTAGCACCGGAGTGCTATGTCAAAACAAGACAACAGACAACACCGAAGTTCGTATTCAGAACAAGACAACATCGAAGTGTGTATTTTTAGAACAAGACAGGTGCTTATTTAGAACAAGAAAACATCGAAGTGCGTATTTTTAGGAGAGGACAACATTGAAGTGTGTATTTTTAGAACAGCACCGAAGTGCGTATTTTCAAAATAGAACAACACTGAATTGTGTATTTTCAAAACAAGACAACACTGAAGTGCGTATTCAGAACAAGACAACATCGAAGTGCGTATTTTCAGAAGAGGACAACATCGAAGTGTGTATTTTTAGAACAGCACCGAAATGCGTATTCAGAACAGGACAGCACCGAAGTGCGTATTTTCAAAATAGGACAACACCGAAATGTGTATTTTCAGAACAAGACAACACTGAAGTGCGTATTCAAAACAAGACAACATTGAAGTGTGTCTTTTCAGAAGAAGACGACATCGAAGTGTGTATTTTTAGAACAACACCGTAGTGCGTATTCAGAACAGGACAATACTGAAGTGCGTATTTTCAGAATAGGACAGTGTTGAACTGTGTATTTAAAACAAGACAACATCAAAGTACATATTTTCAAAATAAAACAACAACGAAGTGCATATTTAAAACATGAGAACACTGAAATACATATTCAAAACAGAATTATGCATATTTTGAATTTATTTCAATTTAGCCTAACAACTCAATAATCATAACTATCAATTTTTTTTTTTTTTTGAGAATTAAAATATAATTCATTATCATATGTAAACATTTTCCAAATTTACATCAATCAATGTAAAAGAAATTAAAGCATCATCATTGAGACTTGTAACATGCATTCTATCCTAAACTTTGGTCTAATTTTCACATATAGTAAACTTAGCTCCGGCCAAATAGATGCAACGAAAATACTTGAATTGGTCTCACCAATTCATCCCTATCTGAAATTTGGTGAATGAAAGAGTGTTGCTAAAGTATTTAAATTAAGCACCTTTGCATTTTTATTTGCCTTTCCAGCATGTAAAAGATTTAGCACTACTCTTTCATTCTCTTTGTACCATAGGGCTCTTTTGTTTTTGTGCAAATAGTTGTAGAATTTGCTCCATCCTTCACTGGCTTCTTATATCTTCTTCCGAGCCTCATGAAATCTCTAGACTAATTGATGATTAAGTAGGCCTAAACCAGAATTTATTATTTTTACATAATACTCGCACAAAATTCATATTATTTTAGTTGAATTTAATGGCTATTTATTTTATAGAAACCTTGGGTAAAGTATTGTCTTTAGCCCTCATGACCAGCTCCATTGTTGCCCTCAATATCGTTGTCCTCCATGGGAGAAAGAGGTTAAAGTTTTGTTTATTAGTATTGCTTTGAAACTGATTTTTTCAAGTTAAAACAATTTTTAATCAAAAAAATAAATTACATTATAGTCATTTAACTATTAGTAACTATTCTTTCTATTATTGAACTATGAAAAGTTATAAAATAGTCACTTAATTACTAGTAATTTTGTTTTTAATCAATAAATTAAGAAAAATTACAAAATGGTCACTAAACTATTCAATTTTGTCTTTTATGGTCACTAGCAAGTTAACGGTGATAACTTTTAAAATTGGCATAATGACAACTTTAACACTCAACATTTATATATTGTATTAATTTAGTCTTGATTTAAAAAATCTAACCCTCAATATTTACACATTGTATAATTTAATTTTTTTAATACAATTTTGCTTTTCTTTGTAACCCTTCCATTTAAAAAGATGAAAAAAAAAATTATTAACTAAATTTAATTGAAAATATAAAAAAATAAAAACACCCAGATAATAATTTTGATATCTTCTTATTCTTTTAAAATTAACTCTTATTAGCGTATGCATTATCGCTAGCTCCGCATCTATTTTCTTCTCCTCTGCTTCTTCATTTCCTCTAATCAACATGGGACAGTTCTCCTTTATATGTCCATCCCTACAGTAGCCAAAGCAAATATTGTTGAGAAATTTATATGTACATCTATTTTATCCATTACATGCTATGTTTGAACATCAATTAGGACAACAATTTAGAATAGTTGAAAGTGTATGTCAGTTTATTGATAATTCTGGATTATACAGCTTTTAGATTTGTTATACATCAATGACCACCAACTCGAAATTCAGATAAGATTCAAATCGTCTACTCGCAACTCTTACAGGTCCCGCCAGATGGATGTGTGCGAGACATACAGCGAAAGCACAACCAGGGGAGCTCACGGTATCAGCTCGTACGAGTCGAAGGGAGTTCACGGTCTCAGTCCGTATATATCCAAGGAGTTCCATGTAGGGGCCGCGAGGTCTAGCAGGCGGCCCAGAATGGTACACAATCTAGCATGTCCGAGGTCTACTCAAAATATCAGTCCTATAAATAGTAAAGTCAAATCCATGAACAGTGAAGTCAAATCTTGAACAATTATAATATATATAAATACCTAAATATTACTTTTAAGGAGACATAAAAAAAATTACTCAACAACATTATATCTAAATAACAAATGAGTGATGGTTGACGTTACAAATAAATTTGGAGTGGTATTTTTATCCCTCGGTCAAATTTGAATTTCAATAACGTGCAGCTTTATCTTTATCCATTAACCATGAAATCAGTTTAAATTATATTTTTTAAATTTAACAAAAATATTTTGTAAATAAAGTCAGCTTAAAATTAAAATGGTCAACGATAATCCATGCCCTTCCAGTACACATGTTTCCAAATCTCATATGTCTTGCTGATACTTCACCCTCAGAAGTACACATGTTCCGAAAATCTAATGGATGGTACTCCTTGGACAACCTCGGATGGATACATCACTCTCATGTAATTCAACGCCATCCTCTTCCAGAGGAATATATATATTTGTTTCTAGTACTGCCCCATGCATTCAAGAGCTTGTCTTTAAAGGACAAACTACCACTCTCTTGCGTATCCTCAGACATCGCGGCCCCTCATCAGAAAAATCTTCTTGTATCCGCTGTACCTTTTTGGTGGACCTAACCCCATTAAGTCTATTCGGCGGTCACTCAGTAATTCGCTCTCGTTGTCAGTCATTGTCTCTTAACCCATGCTTTATTTTATGTGATTATTTGTTTACCGTCTGCTTTTTTTAGTAAAGACAAGGATTTGGGTACCAAACA
The DNA here is from genome assembly GCA_025698515.1 of Gossypium sturtianum. Taxonomy (NCBI): domain Eukaryota; kingdom Viridiplantae; phylum Streptophyta; class Magnoliopsida; order Malvales; family Malvaceae; genus Gossypium; species Gossypium sturtianum. The sequence goes on along the minus strand of CM046946.1, from coordinate 1,712,298 downwards.
TACGTGCATTCTAGGAAAACGAAATCTGGGGGATCCCCCCACGTGCGCAAGAAAACAAAAGTAAAAGAAAAAAAAAGCTAGGTTTCCCATGCATTGCTTCTGGTCCTAAATTTCAAATAGGATGCATGGCTTAATGCATTATTTTCTTTTGTTTTCCCTGTTTGAGAGGGTATGTGATGATTATATATGAATTTATTGGGTAAAAGTGCTATGAAAGTTGTAGTATTAGGAGTGAGATTGTATTTTGTTTATTTTATTAAAAAAAGAGATAAGTTAGTGTTGAGTGCAATGGTAAAGGTACATTGTATTCTTAATGGGAGACATGTTTAAACTTTAAAGATGACATTGTTGGCAAGGGTAATCCTGAACTTAAATATGGATCGTAAAATGGATATGAAGAATACCAAAAAGAAAAAAAAATCAATTATTCTATTAAAAAATTCATCAATTTTTAGTGTCAACATGATGTATACGTAGCATGCTGAGATTAGGATGGAAGTTGTTTTTCTCATGAACTTTGAGTTGAAACTTGAAAGATATCAATGGTGAGCATATATCAACAGAAAGCTTGAAAGAAAATGATAATGAAAATAGGGTTGATTTCCCTAGTATCAAACAATATCGACGGTGAGCGTATCTCCATTGAATGTCAAAACTTATTTTTGAGTTCCATAACAATGGTGTTCCCGCCTTTGGCCTTGGGACACAATGATGGGTCAAAGTAAACAAAATCTATGCACAAAGAAACAAAAAGAACCAATGGTTTCAGACTGGTTGCATAAAAACCTAGAGAACAAGATCCAAGACTGCATGCACAAAAAACCACGAGATCACATGTCCAAGAGAAATTAGAAAATGGACGTCATTCCAATTTTTGTTCCCCCCTTTTTGCTTTTTTCGCCAATACAGTTCAGGGTATTTCTTTTTCATTAAAAGACGTGCCCTTTTAGGATTTGATTGTCTATTAGGATGATCCGGCTCTCACTTCGCTGTCCCAAAATCCCTATCTATCAGTGTTTTGGAATGTAACCAAATTTGTATCGAAACTATTTACATTGATCGGAATACTTCGTTGTGATAATATATTGGCTTTCGTTTTTTATATATATTTTTATTGTTATTAGCTGGATAGTTATTATAGTATAAGATAATCTTACTATTTAATGTATGTTGATGGGAAAAGGAGGAAAATAGAGATGACGATTCATATGGTGGCGTGTGAGGAGCTATATAAGTAAGGGATTATGGCGAGCTTCGTTTGGTTCTTGAGTAAGGCATGAAGAAGGAAGTTGTAGTTGGAAGAAAAAGATTCTCTCTCTAGGTTAGAGTGAGGTATTTAGAGGTGTGGGTAGTTTTCTCTTGCCCTAAGGTCTTGATGAATATACTTCTAGGTGGATAGTGATGAATAGAGATAAGGTTCACGTGTGAATTGTGAATCATGTAAAAGAAGACTTAACACTTATTGTTGATAAGTTAGACTTATAAAACTCTAGATGTCTTAAATATGTGCTCACTGATTCTTAACTACCACTTTTGGCTAAGTTAAGGTTGTGGAGACAAAACCTAATTAAATGAGATATTTATAACAATGTATGAAATAATTTATTTTATTTTAAATTTTATTTAATAATAAATTAAATATATGAAATTTATTGAAGACTATATTATATTGAAGTCTTCAAAAGTTTTATTGAATTTCGGGAAGCTTGAATATGAAAAAAGTTCGAGAAAATTGATTGATAGATTTACTATGATGGATCATAGTAAAATCAACAACTAATTTTAGTGAACTTTATTTCTTCTTTGGAGTTAAACTAATAAAAAATAACTTTTTTTATTTTCTTAAATATAGTATAAAGATTAAATTGATGAATTTAATAGTATAATAGAAGCACTTTCACCTAGAATAAAGTAGTGTTGAAATAGAGCCAACGCCCCACTAAACAAACATCCTCAATAAACAAAGACAATGTGAAGTTATTGATGGACGTTGGGTGTATTGATAACGTATATTTTATTTTCAAAAAAAAAATATGGGTTTGAACTTTTAAAATGATATTCTTGAGAGAGGTACACATAAATCCCGAACATAAACAATAAAACAGATATGAAATAATAAAAAAATGTGAAGTTTGAGAAATGATGCCGAGAACTTGTCTATATATAAGTGGTTTGAATTTTTAAAACGATATTCTTAAGAGAGGTACAAGTAATTCTCGAACATAGACAGGAAAACGGATATGAAATAAAAAAAATGTGAAGTTTGAGAAAAGATGATGAGAACTTGCCTATATATAAGTGCAATTGGGTTACATTATTTCTAGGGCTAAAGTCTGAGAAAAGTTGTATTATCTATCGATCCATTTGTGGATCCGAAGAAATGACGGTGATCGGGGAAGTTAATCTCGTAACGCACCATCAAGCAAGGTGGAGGTTTCTTTATCGTGGCCATGCACTTCCCGGTGGTACAAGCATTTTAACGGTGACAGATGGGTTCCAATGGTGGCATTTTCAATGCCGGAGTGAAGGTGACAACATGTACTGCATCAACGGCTCCGAGTGGAGCCGTTTTGTTCAAACAAGGATGAATGCTATGATTACTCTTTATTCCAAACAAGACGGTGAGGATTTCCACAGAATCCGAGTGAGGTCTTAAAGCTTCACAAACGTCTACAAATTCATGTAGGAATGAACAAATATATATTTCTGCTTTGTATATGTCGTAAGTATTAGTGATGTTTAATTCAACTCCATGGTGGCTGAAGAGTGGTGCTAGTTCGGTTCAGACAGGGTTGAGATATGGCTTATATTCCCAAAGCAATCAATGGAGACGCTGACAAACTCGAACAGAACAGTTAATCTGGTGTCTATTTGTGTGTAATTTGCTTTTGTTGGGGTTTTCCATGGTGCATTGGCCTGTCATGTTTTGGCTATGTCCTCACTGTGGTTTTTACCACGGTTTGTAATGCTTGCTCTCTTTTTCGACTAAATCATTGAACCACCCAACAGGGACAACAAACAAAGCCAAGATCATCTGCAAATAACTCCAATAAACCAACCAACTTCTCCACAACGTGGTATTTGTCAGTACAGTTTTACTGTCTTGGCCTCGAATTAACCACTTAGCAAATGGCCCAATCATGAAATCTCTAGACTAATTGATGATTAATTGGGCCTAAACCAGTTGATTGGTGATTAATTACTATTGGAATTTGAATCCAATCCAAATAAAAGACTGCATTTCATGTAGGTGCTTTGTTCAGTCATTACATGAACATCATGTTTGATTTTAGGGATAATAATTTGGATTGTGAATTTGGATATTCTATTTGAATATTGTCGCATTAAATTTTAAAAATATTATCCATAATGAATTCAAAATAAATATTGAAAGATAATTTAAATATTTATTTTTTGAATCCACATTGCTTAATTCGGTAATAGACAGGTTATAAAAATATTTATAATTTCAATCATATATATTAAATAAATATTTAAGGGTCAAAAAGGCTTTTAATAAAAATATGAAAAAAATCAATTGAATCATTAAAAAAAGTTTACCCTATATTTTTAATGATAAAAAAATTAAGTCTTTCCGTTAATAAAAATCGTTAGTTAACAGATTTGGTTGTTAATGGTGCTAGTATAGCTAACGACACCCACCAAGAGATACATGTGACATACCACGTGGAAGGATGTTGACGTGACATGACACGCCAATAAAATATAAAAATAATTAATAAAAATTACACCTGGTTGTCCATATTTATTTAAATTTAGACATCCATTTATCTAGGTTTATTTTTAATGAGTTCAAAACTATAAACAAATATTAATAATTTAAAAAAAAATCTAAAAGATTAAAATTATTTTTAAGTATCCAATTTCAAATGTGCAATATTGACATAAAAATAAAATAAAATATTTATTTTATTTAATAGTGACATGAGTTTATATTTTTTATGAATTTTTTTATTTTTTACGATTATTAATGTATATTTTTTATAATTTTTAATTTTTCTACAGTTTTGCACTCATCTAGAATGAATCAGGACAACTATTAGTTCAAGTTTATTCTAGAGGTGCATTTTTATAAATTTTATATTTTTATGAATTATTAATATTTTTATTTTTTGAATTTTTATATTTTAATTTAATTTTTAATTTTTAAAATTTTCAAATAATTATTAATAAATTTTTTATAATTTCTTTTTTATAGTCTCGAACTTATCTAGAATGAATTTGGACAAATGGTTGTCTAGATTCAAATGAAGTTTGACTACCATCTGTATAGATTCTTTTTAGGTGTAATTTTTATTAATTTTTTATATATTTTAAAAAAATTGAAATGACATACCATATTAGCATCCTGCTACGTGCATGTGTCATCTCTTGGTGGATGTCGTCAACCACATCAATATTGTTAATGATCGAATCAGTCAACTAATAGTTTTCGTTAACAAAAGGGTTTAGTTGATTTTTTTTTTGTCATTAAAGACCCAATAGAGTGTACTTCTTTTTTAAGGGCTCAATTGATTTTTTTTTTTTTACATTTTCTATTGACTCTTAGCCTTAAAAAAAAAAGAAACTTTAATGCATTTAAATTTAATTTTTTACAAATTCAAATATCTAACTAATAATAGTATTTAATTTATGTTAGGATTCTAATAATAATAATCGAATAGAAGGATAAACACATTTTAGAATGCTCGAACTCACATCCTTCTATACGGGTAACAATACCAATACCAATCAAATTAAAACTCAACCGGTTAAGTTAAATATTTTCAAATATCAAAATAATACAAATATGATATCCAGTGGCGAATCTAGAGGGGGTTGGCTGGGCCCCGCCCCCTTAAAATGTAAAATTGCTATTTAAGCCTTTAATTTTTTTTAAAAAATTTTAAATTAATAAAGGTAAAATTGTACGTTGGCCCCTCTTAAATTATAAAAATTTGATTTAATCGTTTAAAATTTATAAAGATATAAACTATAAAAATTAAAATTTCATTCGACCTCTAAAAGACTATTCTCTAGCTTTACCCCTGATGATATCATGATATACCTTAACATTTATTTACTCTTAATTTTAGTATTAAACAACGAATAATAATAATAGTTTTGGACATGCTTTATTCCTTTCTTCAAAAGGTACATACGTTGAAAAATATGATAGTTTTGGACATGCTTTATTCCTTCAAAAGGTGCATACGTTGAAAAATATAATTGATGGCACTACTTCGATAAATTTGCTAATACATCACTTTTCATATAATTACTCGACAGGAACGAAGTTAAAAATTTTGTTTAATGAGATTGAGATAATATTATAAAATTTAAAAGGTCATAAATAAAAATACTAAAATTAAATTATTAATTTTTTAAGAAAAAAGACAAAATTAAGTATTTTAATTTTTAAAAATTTTCCAGCGGCAAAACCTCTGCCTACTTTCTTTGAGTGCTACTCCATGGATTCAAGAGTTTGTGGTTAAAGGACACATGACTTCTCTCTTAGATATCCACAAAAAGATCCAATATTATAAGAATGGAATTAAATTAATGGATTGAAATGAAAGTAATTAAGCTAATCTAGTTCTGATTTATGACCGCTGTAAGTGTTTGGTGGACCTATCACCCCATTCCTGGTAACTCGCTTCCGGTGTCAATTAACTCCCATTTTCCAAGGAGAAGCCTACTTTATTTGGTGTGATTTTATGCCGTCTGCTTTTTGGAGGTCCAGCCATGGTATTCCCAAATGTGCAATAAAACAAAAGCTAGGTTTCCACGCATTGCTCTTGGTCCTACTAGGTTTCATATGGGATGCATAAGTTTGTTTTTGTTTTCCCTGTTTGAAGGAGCTATGTAATCATTATGTAAGCATCTATTGATATGTAAAATGTTTTAATTTCTCACTCTTGTTACATTTTAACAACTAATTAACAATCACTCCCCCAAAGGTTTTTTTTCAAAAGTGATCTAAAAGAATTGGTTAATTACGAAAAATGATTCAGGTGAAAATTTTTGTACACAAATGACTTGTTTTTACCGTGTTCGTTGATGTCGTCAACTTGACCGGCAGCACCCTTGATTTTTTTTTAAAAATAATATTTTTTTTAGTGCTGTCACTATGACTGGTGACAGTAGTTTTTTTTTTCTTTTACTACCGCCACACATCCTGACGACACCAAGCAGAAGGTATTGATATTTAAGTCATGATATTGATACCAAAAAGAAGGCATCGATACTTAGGTCATGGTATCGATACCTTCTGTCTGGTATCGACACCATTTTTTTTGTCCTTTTTATACAATGCAAGCATAGATCCGGTGCAGTAATGAAGTTAATGCAAATGAGGAAGTATCGGGAACGATGATGATGGAAATTAAACAAGGAAGATGAGGAAGCATCCTCAAGTGAAAAAAACATGAAAAGAAAGAAGAAGAAACGCCATCACCATTACCGAAATCCAATAATAAAGCTCAAAAATGATGCGGATGAGGAAGCATCGGAGAAGATAATCATGAAAATCAAACGGGGGAAGATAAAAAAGCATGAGGAGAAAGAAGAAGAAATGCCATCACCATGGATGGAGCTACAAAATGTATCAAAGGTATCAATATTGTCGTAACCATTTTTTTGAAAAACGGGAATCGACTTTGGTTTTGAAACGAAAATAAAAAATGGGAGTCGCCACAGATCTTTGTTAGGTGTGATCGGATCACCTTTGTTTTAATAAAACGTTTTGGTTTACTAAAACGGTGTTTCTGGTCTACGAAATTCGAGAAAATGGATTCGGGAGTCGGTTACGTACGAGGAAGGGTTAGCACCCTCGATACGCCCAAAATTGGTACTTAATTGATTAATAATATCCTAATGTCAAAAATTGGAGAAGATTTTAAAATACGAATCCTTTAGAAAATGTTTGAATAATTCGAATTGGATACCGAAATTCCCTTATTTCGAAAAGATGAAATACCACATCCAGCACAATTGGACACGATGTTTCAAACCCTCGATACCAAGATCATCTCATGATTTCCAAAATTCTTGCATTGAAGATTTTTTGAAAGGATATTCGGTTATTTGGTCAAACAGAAAAACCGAAACCCAGCACGATTGGGCACGATTCCTTGGATTCCCAAACACAAAATATTGCCTTATTTTTAGAAAACATGGACAAGATTTTAAAAGGATATTTGGTTATTTGGTCAAACGAAAGACCGAAACCCAGCATGATTGGGCAGATCCCTCGAATTTTCAAACACGAAATATTGTCTTATTTTTAGAAAGCATGGATAAAATTTTAAAAAAAGATATTTGGTTATTTGGTCAAACGAAAAACAAAACCAAAGACGATTGGGCACGATTCCTCGAATTTCCAAACACGAAATATTGCCTCCTTTGAAAAGTTTTTAAATAATCGATTATGAAACCAAATCCAAAATGCATCTTACTTAATTAGTCCGGGATAAAAAATGAAACATCTAGAAAAAGTTTAAAATAAAGTAAATCAAAAGAATAGAAATGGATAAAAATAGAGATATGATAAATGATAAACAATAAAAGAGAAAACTAATTTTGAAAAATGAGTAAATGAACGTTTAAAAATAATAATAATGGTGAAAATATAAGAATAACATAAACTAAAGTAAAATAAGAGTAAAATAGATAAAATAGTAGTAATAATTATAATAATAATAATGGTAACAAAATAATAATAGAAATATTAAATAATAATAATGCTAATAATATTAATAGAAATAATAAAGGAAAATAAAATACAAAATGTAAATAGATATAAAGAAAAAATAACTTAAATATTAGAAGTAGATAAGTAAATAAATAACGAATAATAAATAAATAAATAAGAGAATTGAAAATAGAACTATACTGTCATGCATATAAAGAAACTTGAAATTGAGAAAATAAATACATACGGGACTAGATTAACATTAAAACAAAATCCAAAAGACAAATTAAAAATAAATAAAAGGATAGGGCCGAACGGAGGACCAAAATGAAACGCGCGCTACAAAGGAAGGACCAACTGGGAAATTTCACCACGTCCCTAAAAAAGCGTAGTTTCAGTATGGGCTAAAATGAAACATTACAAAATTACGGGAAACAATTAAAAGAGAAAAAGGACTGGATTACAGCAGGCCATAAAAGCGGAAGGGGCCAACGTGCAAATAGACCTTTAATAAAAAACACGCAGATCCTCCCCTGGGTCGGGTCACACGCGCGGATCGGCCTCAATACGGCGCCGTTTTAGCACTGAGAGCTCCCCAGCGAAACGACACCGTTTCGCCACTTTATATAAACAAAAAAAACACTAAAATTCATTTTTAACCCTTTTGCTTTAGAAAAAAGAACTAATAACCTCTTAACCCTAAAAAATACCCCCTTTAGCCGGTCTTTGAAACCGCCGCTCTACCGCCGTGTCACCACCGTAGACGATGGCGCGTGCCGCGACAAAGGGATTTCTAGCCTCTGCTTTAGGGGTGTATTCAAGACCAAAGCTTTCCTAGTCCGAGGAACGAGAAAAGAGGGCATTTGACCCTTGTTCAGGCCCGATTTCGCAATAGAGTAGGTCCCTCTGGCGACGTGACCTCAAGGTAATGTGCGCCTCTTTTTAAAAAAAATGTATTTTAATACATTTAGTTAGTTTAAAAAATAAATATCTATCGGTATATGAACTGATTCAAAATGAAAACTAAAGAAAAGAAAATGTAATCAACCTTTTGGATTTTCTTGTATTGATTTCGCGTTTTTCTTAAAATTATATATTTCTCCTCCTTTTTTTTGGTGTTTTCGTTCGGTTTATATAACCGAACAAATAATACAATAAAATCTTTTGCTACTGTTTTCAATCTCTGTTAAACCTCTTGTGCTATTGTCTGCCTTTTCTGTTTGTAGGCTTATAGCGAAGTCGACGGAGCTGGAGTTACCCCTTTGGTGCAAAACGCCAAAAATGGTAGTCTTTGGGCGACGTGCACGTCGAGAGAGGCACGTGGGAGAGGACGGCGCTTTGGGGACTGGTCAGGAGGCTTGCGGCGCTAGGGGGGTTCAGGAACCCTAGGGTTCCTGAGTTGGCTTATCCTTTGGGCCTATCGGGCCAGGCAAATTTTGGGCCATTTTCAATGGGGCCTGTTATTTCTTTTGTATTGGACCTTTTTTATTTCTCATTGTTTGTAGCGGGCCCGGGCTAAATTGGGCCTGTACAGCTGCCCCTCTTTTCTCATTGTCGTGTAACGAGAATGGAGCAAAGACTTTAAAAAGGACCAATTTTGCCCGGTCTTGCTGAGCCTTAGTGCTCCTTTTCTTCTTCTTCAAGTAGCCTCGCTGCTCCATTGTACCTTCAGGGAGATAAGGTCTGGTGGCTTCGATCTGCTTCACTGCAACTTCAGGAAGATAAGATTTGCTATCTTCTGTCTGCTCCGCTGCAACTTCAGGGAGATAAGACTTGTTAATTTCAACATGCTCCACTGCAACTTCAGGGAGATAAGGTTTGTGATGTTCTGCTCTACTGCAACTTCAGAGAGATAAGATATGTAATTTAGCTTCAATCTATTCCGCTGCAACTTCAGGGAAATAAGATTTGCTATCTTCAGTCTGCTCCACTGCAACCTCAGGGAGATAAGACTTGTAACTTTAACCTGCTCCACTGTTACTTCAGGGAGATAAGGTTTGTGATGATCTGCTCTACTGTAACTTCAGATAGATAAGATCTGTAATTTAGCTTCAGTCTGTTCTGCTGCAACTTCAGGGAAATAAGATCCACTATCTTCAGTCTACTCCACTGCAACTTCAGGGAGATAAGACTTGTAACTTCAACCTGCTCCACTGTAACTTCAAGGAGATAAGGTTTGTGATGATCTGCTCTACTGCAACTTCAGAGAGATAAGATCTGTAATATAGCTTTAATCTGTTCCGCTGCAACTTCAGAGAAATAAGATCTGCTATCTTCAGTCTGCTCCACTGCAACTTCAGGGAGATAAGATCTGCTATCTTCAGTCTGCTCCACAGCAACTTCAGGGAGATAAGACTTGTAACTTCAACCTGCTCCACTGCAACTTCAGGGAGATAAGGTTTGTGATGATCTGCTCTACTGCAACTTCAGAGAGATATGATCTGTAATTTAGCTTCAATCTGTTCCGCTACAACTTCAGGGAAATAAGATCTGCTATCTTCAGTCTGCTCCACTGCAACCTCAGGGAGATAAGACTTGCAACTTCAACCTGCTCCACTGCAACTTCAGGGAGATAAGGTTTGTGATGATCTGATCTACTGCAACTTCAGAGAGATAAGATCTGTAATTTAGCTTCAGTCTGTTCTGCTGCAACTTCAGGGAAATAAGATCTGCTATCTTCAGTCTGCTCCACTGCAACCTTAGGGTGATAAGACTTGCAACTTCAACCTGCTCCACTGTAACTTTAGGGGGATAAGGTTTGTGATTTTAACCAATCTTGCTGCACTGTCCTCTGGGGGATATGATGCGTAGATTTGATTTTGTGTGCTTATGTTTATGCCCCATGATTAGGATGTCATGATTAGAATGAATCAAATGCTCCTAATTGGATGTGTATGGATGATATTTACATGAATGCGATATTTACATGAATACATAAGAATGATCCCTTTTTAATCATTGCCCGATGTCTGTCCAAGTTCCATTACTGATGTGTTACCACGCATTATTGTTCAGCTGGTATCTTAGTCATCATTCCAATTATCTGTTCTCAAATGTTTCCAACCCCTAAGTTTGGTTAGTTCTTGAATAGTGGTCCTATTTTCAGATCCTTGTATCTTTTTAGACCCTTTCAGAGTAATATGCAAAACTTTCTTTACTTGAATGTTAGTCCATTAATCGTTATTTCAATATAAAATGCTTGAAAAAAATATTGTAGAAGTGGATAAGATCGAAGTTTATTAGGAGCAAGGCTCGAAATGAATAGATTTGTCAACATAGCAAACTTGTTTAAATACAAAGTGAATAATGTGGAAGTAGGTGCCCCGAATATCATAGCATGAGTTTCTCTGTACTAACTTCCCAAAGGCCCCTTTGAACTCGATGTGTTTTGAGAGATCCAAAGCACTTTGTTGATGCCCCAAGATGTAGTATCTCTATTCCTCGTTCATTCAGGAATAGTAAGACTTCCACATGCCCCATTCTTGATCAAGATTTGAACTGCCCTTTTTGTGGGTTTTCAATTCAAAACTCATTTGGTCTCAAGGCGCTCTTTACGAGTTTTCACCTTGGCCTCTCCCCCCTTTTTTTTAGGTGAAATATTTATTGACTGAATCTGAATTCACAGGATTGGGCAAGCTTTTACCATCCATCTCCGTCAAGATCAACGCTCCTCCATAAAAAGCTTTCTTTACCACATATGGTCCTTCCTAATTTGGCATCCGTTTTCCTCTGAAATCCTTCTGTATGGGCAAGATCTTTTTTAAGACTAGGTCCCCCTCATGGAATTTTCTGGGACGAACCCTTTTGTTATAAGCTCGCATCGTTCGCTTTTGGTACATCTGACCATGACAGATAGCTTTTAACATTTTCTCTTCAATTAAATTTAGCTGATCATATCGGGCTTGGATCCATTCCGCTTCGTCCAACTTTACTTCTACCAAAACTCGAAGAGAAGGAATTTCCACTTCAATGGGTAAAACTGCCTCCATTCCATAAACCAAAGAGAAAGGCGTTGCCCCGGTTGAGGTTCTGACGGATGTTCGATAGGCATAGAGGGCGAATGGTAGCTTCTCGTGCCAGTCTTTATAAGTCTCAGTCATTTGCCCCACGATCTTCTTGATATTCTTATTGGCCGCTTCCACTGCACCATTCATTTTTTATCGATATGGTGATGAGTTATGGTGTTTAATATTGAACTGACTGCAGACGTCTGATATCGTGCTGTTGTTCAAATTTAACGCGTTGTCAGATATGATCCTTTCTGGCATTCCGTATCGACATATGATCTCCCTTTTTAAGAATTTGCTAACTGCTGATTTCGTGACATTGGCATATGAAGCAGCTTCCACCCATTTGGTAAAGTAATCGATGACCACGAAGATGAATCGATGCCCGTTAGAAGCCTTAGGCGAAATTGGCCCGATGACATCTATTCCCCACATAGAGAAAGGCCAAGGAGAAGTCATAACGTGAAGAGGTGAAGGAGGTACATGGATTTTATCTCCATAAATTTGACACTTGTGGCACTTCTTGGCGTAATTGATGCAATCTCCTTCCATGGTAGACCAATAATACCCGAATCTCATGATCTGTCTAGCCATTGTAAAACCATTGGCATGTGTTCCGCAGACACCCTTATGGACCTCTTCTAGGATTTGTTTAGCCTCAACAGCATCTACACACCTTAGTAGTACCTGATCCTTTCTTCTTTTATACAGGATCTCCCCATCTAAGACATAGTCATTGGCCAACCTTCTCAACGTTCTTTTATCATTCTAAGTTGCTTGGTCAGGGTATTTACGATCTTTCGCGTATCACAATATAATACCAATGATTATCGTCCTTTTCCTCTTCTTCTTCTTCGATGTTGCAACAATGAGCTGGAGTTTCATAAATACTCATCCGGATAGGCTGCACATCTTCTTGCTTGTTCACTCTGACCATCGAAGCCAAAGTAGCTAAGGCACCAGCCATCTGATTTTCATCTCGTGGGAGATAATAGAAGGTGATGTCATCGAAATCCTCAATTAACTCAAGAACCAATTTTTGATACTTGATTAACTTTAGATCTCTTGTCTCCCATTCTCCTTTAAGTTGATAAATCACCAAAGCAGAATCCCCATAAACCTCTAGCACTTTGATCTTACGTTCTATGGCTGCACGGATACCCATGATGCAAGCTTCGTATTCTGCCATATTGTTTGTGCAATCGAAATCCAATTTGCTAGTGAAAGGATAATGATCTCCATCCAGGGATAACAGGACTGCTCCAATTCCATTACCCACAGCGTTTGAAGCACCGTCAAAGTTTAGCTTCCAAGAATGATTTTCTTGCGAGTCTTCTTCAGTGGTTGCAACATACATCAGATCTTCGTTTGGGAAATTAAAGTTCAAAGGCTCATAATCCTCTAGAGCTTTACTGGCCAGAAAGTCGGCTATTGCGCTTCCTTTAACTGCTTTCTGGTTCACATAAAGTATGTCAAATTCGAAAAGCTGAATTTGTCATCGGGTCATTCTTCCATTTAAAGCAGTCGACTCCATCATGTATTTCAGAGGGTCTAACTTCGAGATGAGCCAAGTCGTGTGGTACAGCATGTACTGTCTCAATCTTCGGGTTGTCCAAATTTAGGCGCAACATAACTTCTCGATCAGCGAATACCTTGTCTCGCATTCGATGAACTTCTTACTGAGATAGTATATTGCTCTTTCCTTCCTTCCTGATTCTTCATGTTGACCCAGCACGCACCTCATGGAATTCCCGAATACTGCCAGGTATAGTATCAGCAGTCTATTCGGGTTAGGTGGCATCAATACTGGAGCATTGGATAGGTAATGCTTGACCTTATCGAAAGTCTTCTGACACTCCTCATCCCAAACACCTGGGCTGTGTTTCTTAAGGAGAAGGAATATAGGGTCGTATTTCTCTGTTAGCTGTGAAATGAAACGGGCAATGTAATTTAGCCTTCCTAGAAAACCTCGAACTTCTTTTTGAGTGCTCGGTGAAGGCAATTCTTGTATAGCCTTGACTTTGTCCGGGTCGATCTCAATTCCCTTATCACTAACTACAAAGCCTAGCAGCTTTCCTTATCTAGCCCCAAAAGTACACTTTGTTGGATTGAGCTTCAGTTGAAATTTTCTCAACCTCAAGAATAATTTCCTAAAAACTTGTATATGTTCTTTTTCTGTTTGGGATTTCGCAATCATATCGTCAACATAAACCTCGACTTCTTGGTGCATCATGTCATGAAACAAGGTTACCATGGCCCTTTGGTACGTCGCTCCTGCTTTTTTTAACCCAAATGGCATTACCTTATAGCAAAAGGTTCCCCACAAGGTCACAAATGTGGTCTTTTCCATGTCTTCAGGATGCATCTTTATCTGATTGTATCCAGAGAAACCATCCATGAAGGAGAATAATGAGGAGCCTGCCGTTTTATCCACCAAGGTGTCAATGTGAGGCAATGGGAAGTTTTCTTTTGGGCTGGCCTTGTTTAAATCTCTGTAGTCCACACACATTCGTACCTTTCCGTCTTTCTTAGGGACGGGGACGATATTGGCTACCCATTCTGAGTATTTAACCACTTGTAAGAACCCGGCATCAAATTGCTTCTTGACTTCTTCTTTTATTTTTAACAAAACATCAGGCCTCATCCTTCGGAGCTTCTGTTGAACTGATTTGTATTCTTCTTTTATGGGGAGTTGATGTACCACGATATCAGTATTTATTCCAGGCATGTCTTGGTACGACCAAGCAAATACGTTATTAAATTATTGGAGTAATTCAATGAGGTCTTGCTTTGTCTCTGGAGCAATGTCGGCCCCTATCTTCACCTCCCTTTCATCCCCCAGGCTTATAATTTCCACTGACTCTTTATAAGGCAAGATTTGTTTCTCCTCTTGTTCTACCATTCTTAACAAATCAGGAGACAAATTACAGTCTTGATCATCTTCAAGATCTTGGGAATCTTCCATGCACAAATCTTGTTCAAAAGGAGATTCTGAGTCAGTAGTGGTGTCACTCATATCATTGATATCCGGAGACCTGTTATAAGGATGAAGAAAAAAACATCCACAGAACAAAAGAATCTAAGAATGATTGTTTGTACGGTATGATTATGAATGAAAAGAATAAAATAATATGGGATCAAAATGATACAAAAAAAATACATTTTTTATTGAAGTAAAGATTTAGAACATAAGCCTATTTTACAAAAGGACTCTTATTGCCCCTAGGCTTAGAGCAACAAGCATATTTTGAACATTACTCTGTATTGGCTCTAAAAACTACAGGAATCTCTTCTGCAGTCCAGTTGTTCAAAGTACTTCCAAGTGCATAGGGACGGATGCCTGATAGATTCTCTCCCCCAGTTCTTTCTTCTGATATGGCGTTAATGCTCAAGTTTTCCAATATTTCTTCCGCGGTCTCCTTTTTTGACACTTTCCTTTCGGGGTGAATGGTTCCTCCTGACACAAAGGTCTTGGATATGTGGGGAAAGGCCATCGGTTCCCATTTAACCTCTTCTCCACTCAATCTCGCCCTTCTCCTTTCTTGTTTCTTTTCTATCTCTTTCTTTCTTTGCCTGGCGTCTGGCTTAAACCCCAGACCGTAGCGATCTTGTTTGTCCTTCAACATTGGTGTCTCGGCCTTCCCTTGCAGGCATCTTCCAAGTCTTTTTCCTGGTAAGGCTCCTTTCCCCACCATCATTTGTAGACCCATCCTCGTGGTCTTGGATATCTTAGGCACTGGGACTTTACTCCCTTCCGAGATAAATGTTGCATTGACGAACTCTAAGGAACAGAAAGAACATCTGATAGCCTCCTCATTTATCTCTACATATGGTGCATCATTGGTAACAGTTGCTATAATGTCCTCTTCCGCATTTATAGTGACCAGTCGACCATCCGTCACTAGCTTCATTTTTTGATGAAGAAATGAGGGCACTGCTCCTGCTGAATGAATCCAGGGCCTTCCCAGCAAGCAATTGTATGAGGGCTTTATATCCATCACCAGAAAGTCCACCTCATATGTGTTTGGGCCAATCTGCAAAGGTATGTCAATTCTCCCCATCACCCTTCTCTCAGTACCATCAAACGCTCTCACTATGTTCTGGCACGTCTTTATGTGAGAACTATCTATTGGCAACCTCTTCAGTGTCGAAAATGGTAGAATATTCAAGGCTGATCCATTGTCAATCAACACGCTCGGTAAAATATACCATTTGCAACGAGTGGTTATGTGTAGGGCCTTAGTCGACCCCATACCCCCAGGTGGAATCTCATCGTCACTGAAGAAAATAAAATTGTCGGCACTTATATTACTAACTAATCGATCAAGTTTATTGACAGATATATCTTTAGTAACATATGTCTCATTCAACACCTTCATCAAAGCCTCACGATGAACCTCTGAACTTAAAAGCAAGGCTAGCACTGAAATACGAGCCGGTTGTTTGCGCAACTGCTCCACTACACTGTATTCACTATGCTTTAAGAATTTTAAAAATTCTTTAGCCTCTTCCTCCTTCACAAGTATATTGATAAGGGTATCAAACCCTTCCTCCTGTTCGATTGACACATCCTTGGACTTTGTTGGTTCCGTTCTAATGTTACTAAGCCGTAACGTCTCCCGTTACGTGTGTAAAACCCTTCTTTTTGGACCTCCTTAGAAGTACTTGCTGAGATTTCCACTCCCGGTGTTGCTACGTTACAATTATAGTTCCATGGTACCATCTTGTTATCCTTATAAGGAAAGGATACAGGTCTATGAATTATGACTTTAGGCGCGATTTATGCTCCGCCTTCTGTATTCCTCGGTCGGGAGATAATGACTTTCGGATAATTGACTTTTTGACTTGTCAATTCTCCCTCAGTTGCATGTATGTGTCCTCCCTCTGAGCCTTCTTCATAAAACTCGAGCTCCTTATTATCTATAAGGCTCTGTACCAACGCCTTAAACCTAGCACATTCTTGGATTTCATGACCATCAGCTTCATGAAACTCACAGTAATTCATTGGTTATTCATTTCTTCCCTCGAGACTTGATTTTATTAGCCCCTTTCTCGCTATTTCCCTCCAAATTATTCTTAATGGGGTCTTTACTTCCGAGATATCCCCCTTGGTCCTTCTTATTAGATTTTCCCCAATCGCATTTACTCTCTTATCCCCATGATTAGGTAATGGGTTCTCCACACTGGGTGTATCATTCAACTCAATAACTCTCAACTTAAGAAGCTTCTCAACTACCCTTTTAAAGGCATTACAATTTTCTATTGAATGCCCCGTTATTCCTGCATGGTAATCACATTGAGCGTTTGAGTCATACCATTTAGGATACAGGGGTTGTAATGGCTGTAGATAAAAAGGGGACACCATACGTTCCTCTAATAAAGTATGATACATCTCCTTATACGTCATTGGGATTGGCGTAAATTGGATTTTTCAGCATTTTGTCTGGGGCCTGATTCTTGTCTTGTAGACCCCTATTGCCTAAGCGAGAATTACTTTAGGTGACTAACAAGAATCGCTTTGAGTTTCCTCTATTGTACGTACTTGCACTATTCACTTCATTATCTTTTTTTCCTAGGAACAGGTCTCCTAGTAGTTTCTCCTACTTCAATCTTACCACCCCTTATGGCATTTTCTATCATTTCTCATGCCATAACCATATCTGCGAAACTCTTAGTAGTGCTTCCTATCATATGGGTGATAAATGGCACCTTTAGAGTGTTTATGAACAACATAGTGGTTTCTTTCTCCAGGAGAGGTAGTTGAACCTGCATGGCTATTTCCCTCCATCTCTGCGCGTATTGCCTGAAGCTCTCGTTTGATCTCTTTTCTATGTTTTGCAACATGATTCGGTCAGGCGTCATATCTGTAACATGATTGTACTGCCTCATGAAGGCTTGAGCCAAGTCCCTCCAGGAGCTAATGTTAGTACGGCTAAGTTGGTTGTACCACCTGAGACAGCTTCTCGCTCAAGTCCGTCCCGAACCAATGAATCAGAAGTTGATCATTGTTCACATAGCCCGTCATACGTCTACAGAACATCGTGATGTGGGCTTCAGGGCAAGTAGTTCCATTGTACCTCTCAAATTCTGGCATCTTGAATTTGTGAGGAAGCATCAAATCTGGGACCAGACTCAAGTCTTTGGCATCAATACCGTGATGATGGTCAGCATTCTCCAAAGCCTTAAATTTTTCCTCCAACCACTTACAGCGACCCTCCAACTGTTTTGCAGATTCAGCTCTGATCCCCTCTCCCTCTGTCGTGTCTAAGTCAGGGACAATGGGATTAGCGGGGTTGTCCCCTGGGTTGGATCCCATGCCCACTTGGAAATTTGTAGGCATTCCAGTGTCAGTTTGCCCTTGCTGAGGCCTGATTGTGACAGATGGCCTTCTAGGATATTCTTCATGTTGTGCTTGCACATGTGTTGGAGTGAATTCTCTAGGGAAATCCTCATTGTCCTCAGCATTGACTATAGGACCCTTTCCCTTATCCATTATTCCACTCATCATCTGGGCCATTTGGGCCATCATGCTCTTTTGGGCCTCTAATAGCTGGTCCCTCATCTCTTGCTAGAGCTTTGCCATCTGTTCATGTATCTGGTCTTGCATATCTCTCTGGAATTGCTCCATTCTTTGGTCTATTTTTCTTGACTTAGCTCGTGTACCGTAAGGGTGTTCAGCTTCCAGATTTTTTTTCTCTCTCTCTCCTATAATTTAAACTAACTAGACTCTCTCTATGGATTTGAATGCATATGATGTTATGTAATGCAAATGCATGAATGCAAAGAGGCATCAATTCTGGTCAACTTCATTTTAGAAAACTTTATTAGAAAACAAATTCTTTTACATAAAATAGACTACAAATAAGCTTTCGCCCTAAGTCCTAAGGTCTTAACTTTCCCTAATAACGAAACTAGTTCTTGGCTGCGCTCTGACTGTAGCTCATGCTTCATGCTCAATACGTCGGCCTGTGCTGCCAAAGTCTATAAGTGTTCAACTACCTCTCGAATCTGAACTATGGCTTCCCCCATGAGATAATCCCGACTTCTGACTTGATCATGAGAATGGTGAAGCTCTTCCTTCCAACGCCCTTCTCTCGTTTTAAGTAGCTCGATCCGAAGTTCACAACCATGTAGTGCTGCCTCTAATTCTTCGATCTTACTCTTCATCTCATTGATCTTATTCAGGCTCTCCTTTAACTCGATCACGGAATTACGACTTCGATGGTAATGGAGAGACCGTCCAAGTTCGGCCACCCTAGCTTTTAAGTCTTCCTTTTCACTTTGACTAGACTCATTTTGTACTTGCATTTCTCGAAACTTTCTCTCCCAATAATCAGCTTTGACTTTTTCCTCTTGGATCTCTTGTCGCCACTGTTCCGAAGTCTCTCCTAATCCGGCATTCTTCATCGATAGACGCATCTTTTTGTATTCGGTTTTTAGGCTATCTCAATCTTCCTCTATCGCTCTCTTCTCTTTTTTTGCTTTCTCGGTTTCTGATTTCTGGGCATCTACATCTAGCTTCAAAAACATCTTCTCTTCTTCTAGCTTCTCTATTTTCTTTTCAAGCTCCAAACTTTGCCTTTCGAAGTCTTGTTTTATAATTTCTATCTCCGATGGGATGACTTGTAAACACTCCTTCAGTGATCGAGCACCTTCCACCCTTTATCTCAGGAATGTTATCGTTGATCCTTTTTCTCAACCACTCTTTACATTCTGGAGTTGCCATTGGTCCTCGAGTCAATATCTTCATACAACAAGCCTGCTTCCAAGCCTCAGAAATCTCTCGGATTTTCTTCTTATAATTTTCCCCTTTATACAAAAATTCGCTTTGAGCTAACCCATGCGTCACCGGTATGAATTGTTCTGTTTTATATTACCTTAGTACGAGCAACTGTGCATATCCCACAGCTCCCTAAACTCCAGGTAGAGGTACCCAATCAAAATTTCCACACCGGTAAAGGACTTCGTCAGGAACCAACCAAGGGGTTCTCCACTCAACATCTTTCTCTCAGAGGTTTTGAAGAATTTCCATCCAACTTTCTTCTGATAGATCATCTCTCCTTGTCGTAGCTGCGGCCTCCTTTAAAGGGGAATAACTTTCAGAGAACACTCGATAAGAAACTCTGTCAACCTTCCAAAAAAGGCTGTGAAACCAAACCATTAGCAACTGTGCGCATCCAATGAATCTACCCTCACCAGCTCTTCGACACGCGTCCAAAGATCTGAATGTCTCAGCTAAAATTGCAGGTACAGGCGTGACTCATTTGTTAAGTCGATCGAATAGATCGGTAACTGCTTTATCTATGTGTCGTAGCGCTTTGGGGAAGATCACCAACCCATAAATGCATAAGGCAAAGATGTCAATCTTTTTCTTTTCATCTGGGTGTGTCAGAATCAAGTCTCTCAAACTCACCCAAGGTATGCATTTACCTTCACCTTTTTCTTGAATCCTAGCTATAACCCACTGCTCGCTCATCCCTGTGATACCCATCAATCTTTTTACAAAAGTCGTAACATTGGCAGCCCTAAAATAAACCCTATCAGCTTGGAACCTCGAGCAGCGAAGCAAGGCCGTATATTCCTCTAATGTGGGCACTAAATCTATCTCCCCAAAAGTGAAACAGCTATAGGCAGAGTTCCAAAACTGAGTCATGGCCCGAAATAGATGCTTATCTACCTTGATGTCCAACAAATAAGGTAGATCACCATAATCACGATAAAACAGCTGTTTTGCCTCATCTCTCAATTGAGTCCATATATCCTTCAACTCTCTAAACTCATTTTGCATAATACTAACACGAGTAAAATCTCGAAGTTCAGATACATACCCGTCAATTAAGCTATTCCCCTTCTCTAATTGTGTTTGCTCCGACCAAGTTTGAACGGCTGCATTGTCTCCCACTTTATCAAGGAACCCGTTCTCCATAACCAGCTTTCTAACTTAGAAACTGACCGTGAATCGATACCTCTAGAAAAATGAAATGACATGCGCAAAAAAATGAAACAACACGAGTTAGTATTGCATAATAAAATATAAAGCAAGTGAAATAAACAAACCTATCTGGGTAACTACTAAAATTTGGCATCGCTCTACCTAAGGTGAGTTCTTAGGCTTTACTATATGTGGTTTGGTTCTAAAGTTGAGGTACCTGAACCAGCAGATTCCTCGATCCTCACCCATTATAGGCTCATACGGACTGAGTTCAGTTTAGGGGAATACATTTCCCTATGGCCATGCGGAGGTGAAAACCTCACAGAGACATAGGTACAGATGTATTCCGGAAGCAGTCCACTAGCCCATGCGGAGGTGAAAACCTCACGAAAGCATAGCTTCTCGCTCCCACTTAAAGGTGCGACCACAACGGTCATGTAGTGCAATGCAGAAACATTTTATAAAATAGAATCAAATGCAATAAAAGAACAAAATTATGACTTTTCAAATCCGACTTTCAAATTTCTGACATTTGGACAATAACTAAGCGATTTTTCGACGACTCTCTTATTATTCCCGATGGAGTCGCTAAGCTGTCGTAACCATTTTTTGAAAAAGCGGAATCGACTTTGGTTTTGAAAACGAAAATAAAAAATGGGAGTCGCCACCGATCTTTGTTAGGTGTGATCGGATCACCTTTGTTTTAATAAAACGTTTTGGTTTACTAAAACGGTGTTTCTGGTCTACGAAATTCGAGAAAACGGATTCGGGAGTCGATTACGTACGAGGAAGGGTTAGCACCCTCGATACGCCCAAAATTGGTACCTAATTGATTAATAATATCCTAACGTCGAAAATTGGAGAAGATTTTAAAATACGAATCCTTTAGAAAATGTTTGAATAGTTCGAATTGGATACTGAAATTCCCTTGTTTCGAAAAGATGAAATACCACATCCAGCACGATTGGACACGATGTTTCAAACGCTCGATACCAAGATCATGTCATGATTTCCAAAACTCTTGCATTGAAGATTTTTTGAAAGGATATTCGATTATTTGGTCAAACAGAAAAACCGAAACCCAGCACGATTGGGCATGATTCCTTGAATTCCCAAACACGAAATATTGCCTTATTTTTAGAAAACATGGACAAGATTTTAAAAGGATATTTGGTTATTTGGTCAAACGAAAGACCGAAACCCAGCACGATTGGGCACGATCCCTCGAATTTCCAAACACAAAATATTGTCTTATTTTTAGAAAGCATGGATAAAATTTTAAAAAGGATATTTGGTTATTTGGTCAAACGAAAAATCGAAACCCAGCACGATTGGGCACGATTCCTCGAATTTCTAAACACGAAATATTGCCTCCTTTGAAAAGTTTTTAAATAATCGATTATGAAACCAAATCCAAAATTCATCTTACTTAATTAGTCCGAGATAAAAAATGAAACATCTAGAAAAAAGTTTAAAATAAAGTAAATCAAAAGAATAGAAATGGATAAAAATAGAGATATGATAAATGATAAGCAATAAAAGAGAAAACTAATTTTGAAAAATGAGTAAATGAACGTTTAAAAATAATAATAATGGTGAAAATATAAGAATAACATAAACTAAAGTAAAATAAGAGTAAAATAGATAAAATAGTAGTAATAATTATAATAATAATAATGGTAACAAAATAATAGTAGAAATATTAAATAATAATAATGCTAATAATATTAATAGAAATAATAAAGGAAAATAAAATACAAAATGTAAATAGATATAAAGAAAAAAATAACTTAAATATTAGAAGTAGATAAGTAAATAACGAATAATAAATAAATAAATAAGAGAATTGAAAATAGAACTATACTGTCATGCATATAAAGAAACTTGAAATTGAGAAAATAAATACATACGGGACTAGATTAACATTAAAACAAAATCCAAAAGACAAATTAAAAATAAATAAAAGGATAGGGCCGAACAGAGGACCAAAATGAAATGCGCGCTACAAAGGAAGGACCAACTGGGAAATTTCACCATGTCCCTAAAAAGCGTAGTTTCAGTATGGGCTAAAATGAAACATTACAAAATTACGGGAAAAAATTAAAAGAGAAAAAAGACTGGATTGCAGCAGGCCATAAAAGCGGAAGGGGCCAACGTGCAAATAGACCTTTAATAAAAAACACGCAGATCCTCCCCTGGGTCGGGTCACACGCGCGGATCGGCCTCAATACGGCACCGTTTTAGCACTGAGAGCTCCCCAGCGAAACGACACCGTTTCGCCACTTTATATAAACAAAAAAAAAACTCTAAAATTCATTTTTAACCCTTTTGCTTTAGAAAAAAGAACTAATAACCTCTTAACCCTAAAAAATACCCCCTTTAGCCGGTCTTTGAAATTCGCCGCTCTACCGCCGTGTCACCACCGTAGACAGTGGCCAGCGTCGCGGACAAAGAGATTTCTAGCCTCCTGTTTTAGGGTGTATTCGAAGACCAAGCTTTCCTAGTCTGAGGAACTGAGAAAAGAGGGCATTTGACCCTTATTCAGGCCCGATTTTGCAACGGAGTAGGTCCCTCTGGCGACGTGACCTCAAGGTAATGTGCGCCTCTTTTTTAAAAAAAAAATGTATTTTAATACATTTAGTTAGTTTAAAAAATAAATATCTATAGGTATATGAATTGATTCAAAATGAAAACTAAAGAAAAGAAAATGTAATCAACCTTTTGGATTTTCTTGTATTGATTTCGCGTTTTTCTTAAAATTATATATTTCTCCTCCTTTTTTTTGGTGTTTTCGTTCGGTTTATATAACCGAACAAATAATACAATAAAAGCTTTTGCTACTGTTTTCAATCTCTGTTAAACCCCTTGTGCTATTGTCTGCCTTTTCTGTTTGTAGGCCTATGGTGAAGTCGACGGAGCTGGAGTTACCCCTTTGGTGCAAAACGCCGAAAATGGTAGTCTTTGGGCGACGTGCATGTCGAGAGAGGCACGTGGGAGAGGACGGCGCTTTGGGGACTGGTCAAGAGGCTTGCGGCGCTAGGGGGGTTCAGGAACCCTAGGGTTCCTGAGTTGGCTTATCCTTTGGGCCTATCGGGCCAGGCAAATTTTGGGCCATTTTCAATGGGGCCTGTTATTTCTTTTGTATTGGACCTTTTTTATTTCTCATTGTTTGTAGCGGGCCCGGGCTAAATTGAGCCTGTACAAATATCAATAATTTTGATCCAAATGTATCAAAAGTAT
Source organism: Gossypium sturtianum (assembly GCA_025698515.1). Lineage (NCBI taxonomy): Eukaryota > Viridiplantae > Streptophyta > Magnoliopsida > Malvales > Malvaceae > Gossypium > Gossypium sturtianum. The sequence goes on along the minus strand of CM046946.1, from coordinate 1,688,426 downwards.
CGATATCCCTTACCTGGTGACATAAAAAAATACAAACTGGTATTGCCGGACAAGTTGGTGACACCGACATTTACCATAGAAAATGAATCATTTTCATATAAAATTTTTCACCTGAGTTATTTTCATAATTAATCAATTTTTTTGAATCATTTAAAAAAAAATCCTCACCCAAGCCGTTATCCAAAAACAATTGTATGCAAAAAAAAAAAGACACAAAAGGTCAAAGATTGTACTCACAACAAAAAAACAACAAAGACCAAAAGATCAAAGGGAGTGAATGAAACACAATATTACAAATCTTGAATTGGTTGGATCAAGCAAAATCAATTATAGTAACCTTTGAATTTGGATGGCATTGCAATTTCCGTTTTGCTTTTTGCTTTTCTAGTCAATACTTTAGGGTATTTCTCGAAAGGTGGGTCCATTTACTCTTTGAATGATACAATTCCCACGTCAGAGTCTTAAAATTTTTAATCTTTATAATTTTTAAAAAATTAAATTAGATTTTTGTTATTTTTAGGAAATTAAATTATTAATTTAAAATTTTATAAAATATAAAGAAATTTAAATGAAAAAATTTTCATTTTACGGAGATTGGAATCCATGCCATCCCCTCTACTCCACCCTGTCCTTACTCATAGGTACCCATTCTCAACTAGGTTAAATATTTTTAATGTATACAATGTGAAATTAATTGATTTTTCCAATAATTCCAAAATTCTTACTCGATGCAAATACTCGAAAAATAAATTTATTGTCACTTCTTTCAATTATTTTTGCTAGTTTAATATTTGGCAAATTAGAATTTGTCTAAAAACTAGGGAAGGGGTAAGAACAAATTGTTTGAGACAATTATAAAATTATTGTTCACATATTTGTGTCTGCTCATGATATTCATCAATATCATATACATTAGTATAAAAAAAAAAATGTTAACAAGTTTTATTGAATTTCGGTAAGCATGAATCTCAAACTTGGTTAATGGATTACTGTGACATTTGCTTACGTAGTTCTTTTTTCTTTATTTTTTCCCCTCAAAGGCAAAGTGGTGTTGAAAAAGAGCCAACGGCGGTCCATAAGCCAAGCACTTGCCAGTATTATATATAAGAGCAATCAGATTACCATGTTAAAAGTTGTATCAACTATTGATGTATTTGTAGAGTCGAAGAAATGTCGGTGATCAGGGAAGTTAATCTCTTAACACATCATGAAGCAAGGTGGAGGTTTCTTTATCGTGGCCATGCACTTCCCGGTGGTACAAGCATTTTAACGGTGACAGACGGGTTCCAATGGTGGCATTTTCAATGCCGGAGTGAAGGTGACAACATGTACTGCATCACCGGCCCTGAGTGGAGCCGTTTCGTTCGAACAAGGATTAATGCTATGATCACTCTTTATTCCAAAGAGGACGGTGAGGACTTCCATAGAATTCGAGTGAGGCAGTCTTAAAGCTTCATAAACGTCTACAAATACATATAGGAATGATAATCCACCTTTCCTCACTATGATTTCTACCACTGTTTGTAATGCTCTCTTGTTGCTTAATAATATAATCCACATTTTAAGAATATATATATTCTTTGGGAATTCGAACATACTGTGAATTGTGATGAATATCAGTGGCCATTTTGGTAGATGCTTTATTTAGAGTTTAATGGTGATATTTTTTTACTTGTTCATATGATAATGCGAAATAACGAAATAAACCTAAGACCACCCTGTTTAATCAATTTAGGGTTAAAAAATAAATGAATGAGATTTTGATAGGGTCGACAAAGATTGAGATTTCGAATTTTGAAGTTTTAAGTTTAAATCTCTCTATCGTCTGGATTTTTGATATATTAATAACTCAACAATGGCCAGCTTGATTATTTTACATTTTATCTTCGGCCGAGCCAATGGCCCAATCATGAAATCTCTATACTAAATTGATGATTAAATGGGCCTAAATAAGTAGATTAATGATATAGTATACTATTCGAATTTGAGTTCAACTAAATCTGATTTATTCATAAAAAAAGTATATTTCAAGCATTTTTGTTAAGAATTAAATTATGTTATTAATCCGTACTTTAATTTGTTATTTTTAATTCATTTACTTTTCAATTTTCAATATTAACAAAATTAAATGGTAATTGTTAAATTTATTAGAGTCACATTTGAAAAGACATTTAGGAATAGATTGAAGTGTAATTGCTTATAATTACGCATTTGTGGTAGGTTTGGGTAACTATTATAATTTGTGGGTCACATTGTTATTAGAGCACCCAAGTACACCTTACAAGACTAGGGGGAGGGTGAGAATTGGATTAATTATGTGTGTAATTACAAACAATTACATCAAATCTTATTGCTCTATGTAGGGGCAAAGCTATAACTTTTTTCTGAGGGCCGAGTTTGAATTATAAATTTTTGAGAGGGCTAAAATTGTAATTTCATCACTGTATTAATGTAAAATTTTACAAATTTCAATGGATTAGACTATAAATTTTTATTTTTGGAGAGGGCATAATTGAATTTTAAATTTTAAGAGGGACTGAAATTTAATTTTACCATTAAACTAACGCCAAGAAAAAGGATAATAAAGAAGAAAACGCCAAGAAATTTAATTTTAGCATAGAATAAGATGGACTAAAAATATAATTAAACCTTCAAATTTCTAGCAGCTTTATTATCATTATTTGTTAAAGGAATTTGTAGCAGCTTTTGACTCGTAGAATTTTCAGAGAACATACAGCATTCATTGAAACTCGGATTAAGTATACACTTTTGTTAATTAATGTACTAATACTTAATTTGCTTCAACATCACATATCCTCTACACATGCAGGCTGCATTTGCCTAATGACATCACCAAATCATATAAATACAACATGAATATATAAATATATTATTTTTATATAATTAGTAGGAGAGTGAAGTTATTCCGGTGACAGTGTCAGTGAATCCAAATGACTTCATCTCCAAAACGCCGCCCCACACTCTCTTTCACTTTATCTACTTTTCCATCTGCATATAAAAAACCCCCATTCTCGAGACTCCATTCATTAATTCAAAAACTCCATTCAGTTTGCCTTTGCAAAACCTCTCGGCCCAAGCTGTATATCATCAGCGACGACCATACCTTAAGAAACGATGTCGGATTGGGGTCCTGTTTTCGTGGCGCTGGTCCTTTTCGTGCTGCTGACGCCTGGGCTGCTGTTTCAGGTTCCGGGTCACCATAGGTGCGTCGAATTCGGCAACTTTAAGACCAGTGGTGCTTCCATTTTCATCCATTCGTTGCTGTATTTTGGGCTCATTTGTGTGTTTTTGCTGGCGGTTAAGGTTCATTTGCATTTGGGTTGATGCTAACGTGTGATCGTATATGATCTTTGTTACCATCATATGTAATCTTTGAGGGTTTGGTTTTTTTTTTTTTTTTCATGTTTTAATGCTGGGTGTTGAGCTTAATGCCTGGAAAATTTAAGGTCTTTGTTGGTTTTGTTGTTGTTGTTTTTGCAAGTTATTTTTCTTGAAATAAAATAAAATTAGTGTTTTGTTGCTAACTAGAATCTATTTATTAATGAGTACTGTCACTACACCAAAACAGACTTTTAGCGGCGTTTTTAATGGCGTTTTAAAGAAAAACGCCGTCAATATTATACATTAGCGGCGTTTGAAAGAAAACGCCGCAGAAAAATGAGCAATAGCGGCGTTTATTTCAAAAACGCCGCTAAAAAGGATAAATAGCGGCGTTTTTCCTCAAACGCTGCTAAAGGTCAATAATAGTAGTAGAATAATCACAAAGTAATAAGAAAAGAAAAATAAGAACACATAGATTTTAAAAACCCCTTCGGGAAAAAAATCACAGATAGAGGAGAAAAAATTCACTAATGTTGAAAAACGAATAATACAAAAGGAGTTTCGACTATATTTATTTAAGGGTTAAAAAACCTTATTCTAATCAAAGTCAAATAGAAAAAGAATAGTTTTATATTAGTCCTTTCACAACAGAATTGCTATCCGATTAACCAGTGAAACAACTTTTCCAAGGGTTTAAATAATATTGTAGATATTTTATATAATTTATAATATTTATTCATCATAATTATTTAAGGTGTTTTTTGGTAAACTAAAAAAATTAAATGCTCAAAATATAAATGTTGAAAAATTAAGTTATAATTAGATTGTTTGATAAATATAGATTTTAAATTATAAAAATTTTATATTTTACATTTTATCATTAAATTTTAAATATTTCACCTTATTTAAACAAAACTCAATTTTAAACGTAAAATTTTTATAGTATAATATAATATTAAAACAAATAAAAGAAATTGAAATCTCTTTTAAGTGATAAGTAGCTTTTATCTCTTTATCAATTTTCACAACTTTTTTATAAAAAAAATCTATCGGATTGTTTTTATTTTGGATTATCAAATATGTGAAAAATATTAAATAATTGTAAATATTAATTTTCAACAATTTATCTAAGTTTAGTTCTAAATTTATTTGGATAAAAAATTCAAAAATAAAAATAAAAATAACGAGTGCCGCCACACAGCTAGACTTGTCCATGGACTGGGCCAGGCCTTGCAAAAAAATTAGGCTCGGGATCGGCCCGACTCGAAAAATGGGCCTAAAATTTTGCCCAAGCCATTCTCGGATAAAAATGCTAAAATCCAGGTTCGACCCAAATTAAAATTTTTATATAATTTTTTAAATACAATACATAAAAAAATACTACAAATATTAAAATAAAATTTTCCCAACGAATTGAAAATAAATTAAAGAAAATATTTATACTTAAATAACACTTAAATAGATGTAACTTAACAAGCAAATGTCTCTAAAATAGTAACAATTAACAATCAAATAAGAGTTATACAATATCCAAACAATAACAATAAAATAGTAGTAACATAATATTGAAATGTTAGCAAAACAATGAAAAAAACAACAAGACAATAGCAACAAAAACAACAAAATTTATTTTGTCTTTTTGCTAATTCGGGTTGGGTCGGGCCCAGGCCCGGGCCAAAAAACCTTACCTGAGACCCAGTCCGTTTTTTAAACGGGCTTTACTTTTTTGCCTAAGCCCATTTTTCGGACCTATATTTTTACCCAAACATTCCACTTTTTAGACGGGCCCATGGACAAGTCTACACACAACCTGGCAGCACCAAAAAAATTTAAATTCACTGACACCGGTGTCGCCAACAAGAACGGTGGCACCAAACTTTTTTTATATAAATTCATTCAGTGTCGTATAAGAGAATGACAGTTCCCGTTAAAATATATTTTTCTTTTTTCTTTTTCTCTCGAAATACCCGTTATTTTTAGCGAGTATATAGAAAAATACATATGGGTGTCGCCAAGGGAAATGATGACACAAAAAGAAGTTATTTTTTTTTTTAAAATGGCCAATCATTGGCTCATGATTAGGGGTGGTGCTGCCAATGGGTATAATGACATTAGTGTGCACTATAAAAAACAGGTCATTCTTGTACAAAATTTTACACTTGGATCATTTTCGTAATTAATTATATCTTTTAATTCAGATTAAAAAGAAAAAAAACCCAAATTTCCTTACAGTTAAGTTAATACCTATGAAATTCGTTTATTGGTTGGTAAAGATTTTCACTTTGGAATTGATTAAAAAGAAGAAAGAAAGGTGTAGGACTTGAATTTAGATAATATTGTTGACAGCGATTTGAGACCTGTTGTTTGCATTCAACTTTTAAGAGATGTTGGCGGTGGGGGGTTGGACCAACTCTTCTCAAGTGAGTTGACTCACTTTCTCATTCTCTCACAACATGCCCAAAAGAGGAGAAGTGATCGTGCTATATGTACATATACATATGGTCATATATTATTATACTGATGTGCAGCCCAAAGACCAAAATACTCTTTGCGGCTAACATGGTCGACTTAAAGAGCAAGAAAAGCACGTGGTCGAGATGGTCACCGTCTCTCGAGCAAGCAGGTGAGTCATCAAACAATTAATTTTGTTGGTTGAAAATGAAAAGTATTCAACCCTTTTTTCCTTTAGTAGAAATTATAGAGGTTGTCTCGTCTGTAGATACTATATATATATATATATATATATGAAGAGTTGAAAATTGAAACTCGAACTCCATGTCTTTTGGCGTGTACTACTTGACCTTAAAGATCAGAATTATAGTCATAATTAATGGCTTTGGAAACTCATCATCTCTCGAGCAAGCTGGTGAGCCTCCCATATCTCGTTATCTCTGAGATTTTATCTGTCGATTGAGAAAAAGCTCAGCGCAACACACTACCAAATTGAGGCTAGCTGTTTGACCAAGTGAATTAAGGTTGAACATCCAGCTGTCCTTCTCGCGATGACCAAAACAAAGAAACTAGAAAGATTTGCAGTAAATGCAAGAATGCCGCAAGATATTTAGCCTTTTTCTCGCTAGGCAAGAATGCTGCATCGAGCAAGTAGAGGTGGTTCATTCACCTATGTAACCCCCCACTTAACCCCCCACTCCTTATTCAATCACACACAATTAAGAGTTGATTTGAGAAGTGCAATCATAGACATATCCTATTTGGGGAGGTGAAGAAATGGAGGTGATAGAGACCGTTACTCTTGCAACACACCATGCAGCAGGGTGGGATGTTGACACTCCACTTCCAAGAGTTTTATGCGTTGAGGTCGGGTCTCAACAATTGACATTTAGTTGCAGATCTCACGGACGCAAGTACCGCATCTATGGCGATGAGTGGCGCCGTTTTGTTGGACAAAATAGAGGAGCAGTGGTCACTCTTTATGCCGGAGAAGGGGATAACGCCACCCACAGACTCGACGTGAGGCCGTGAGCTTCATAATATATATATATGAAGTTAATATTTGTTTTGTGCATAGTTTGTTTGTTTTTCATTTTCTCAGTATTAGTAATGTTTAATGATTGTGTTGTATTTCTATTTTAAATGGGATTTTCCTTTTTCTCTTACCTTTCGCACCTTAGGTATTTCGGGTTCCCTATATTTTGGTTTTTTTTTTGTTCAATACGGTATATGTATTTGACAAATTATATATTTTAATACTTGAAGGTAACAATATTAACTTTTTAGTGTTTAATTCGGATTTTAAAATTGATTTGATAAAAAATCATAATTAGCCAATTATATTAACAATTAAATTTTATCTGATCAACCATAAAACTCGAATTAGATGATATTAATCAAACCATGTTTGACAAATTAAACATAAAATTAAATAAATTCACAATTAGTATTAAATTATTCTATTTCGGTAAGCAAGCATGCTTTACTGTTTTTTAGGTGTGTTTCATCACATGCTGGTGGGGACAAGTATCAAGTTGAATGTGGTCCTGGCAGCCAGCATGTGGTGGACTTAGTCGAGAGTTGCTGCTCCTGCAGGAGTTGGGGTCTCACTGGCATCCCTTGCATGCATGCATTGGCTGTCATTCATCTAAAAGATGAGTTCCCAAAGACCTATGTACAAACCTGGTACACCAAGCAAACCCAGCTTCAAATTTACTCCAACTTTATAAGTCCAGTGGGGTCCTAAACAATGGGCCTCTTTGTCAAACATCTTTGCCAATCTGTCTCCTACTCTAAGAAGACCACAGCGGACCTACTAAGGTAAGAAGGAAAGAACTCGATGAAACACAAACAATGCAGAAAGGTTGAGCAAGAGAGGGGTGGACATGAGGTGCGATGAAATGCAAAAGAATAGGCCACAATAAGAGGAGTTGCAAAGGAGAAGTTGGCCAAAACATTCCAAAGAAGCAATTTGCCTTAAGTTTTAGTATACTTCTGTTTATGAATTTGTTTGACAGATTTCTCTTGTTCCTGTAGGTCAAAAGACATAAAGTTGGTGTCCCAACTCAACAACATGCTACCCCAAATCAGCAAGAGAGTACCCCAACTCAACAGTGCCTCAATTCGATTTACCCTCTCGCCCCAACTCATCAACAAGCTATCCTAAGAGAAAAGCTCCCATTGAAGAGAAGACCAACCACTGTTAGATAGATGCCTTCTGCTCAAGAGTCATCCATGACAGACCATTGATGATGATGTGAATAGACTGCATTTTGTTAACTTTTTGAAAATGTGTAAATTTGCCTGCTACTGATTTATTAACTTAGGCAGATAATTTTTTTATAAATTTGCCTATGATTGCTATTGCTACTGTTGATAAACTTAGGCATATAGTCATTGATTTTATTTTTTTTTTGTAAATTTCCCTACAATTTACATCTGTTCACTTGTGTTGAATTGTAGGAAAATTTGGCAATATTTTGCCCCAATTCCTTTTGTAAACAGTTTGGCGTTTTGGCCTTAATATATGAGAAATACATATGTGTTTTTTCAGCTGTTATCTCTTATCCATATTATTTTTGTTATCTTCTGCATTTTGAGTATTAAGAAATACATATGTGGTTTTGAACTTGTAACATTGTGTTTCTCATTCTTCCTTGTTTATTTGCTCATAAAACTGAGGGAAATTGGGTATTGCAAGGTGTTGTATTGCTGTTCTGACTTTTAGTTACTGAAAATACTTGCAGCCATGTATACCAGCAGCCATGTATAACATATGTTAAACAACAATATACAATTTGTAATCAACAAAAATATCCCATTTCAATTTTCAAGTGTTTGTAAACAACAACATGAGTTTGGTTAGCCATGTATACCAAAGACCATGTTTAACATATGTTAAGCAACAATATACCAAAGAATCAAAGCATGCATGTATACCAACATAACAAACAATATACCAGCAAAAAAATTACAAAACATAAGCTGGTTTTCAATGCTAACAACAACAACAGAAGCTGATTTTTAAGGTTTAAAAAAAACATAGTTACAAATACAAGCACCAAAAACCAGGTTCTTCTCTCCCTCCTCCTTGCATCCTCCAATGTCCTCACTTTTTCGTAAGACCCAACAACACAATTCGTGAGCAGGCGTCAATGGCGGATCAAACCAACCAAAAAACCGACATGGTTTTCGAAATCCAGAGCCAAATTTGTTACACCCAAAAAACCTCCTACCTGGGTTGTCATTGGACCAAGATGTGTTCAACTTGGCTGGGTTTCCACAATAGCACACCGGAATCACTTGAGGAATCTCCATTTTTCCTCTTCTCCTTCTTCTTCTTCTTCTCCTTTTCTTCTTCTTCTTCTTTTTCTTTTTCTTAACCCTAAAATGGTGCTGCTACAATTGTTAAATCGTGAGTAACCGGCCAGCTAGACTTAAGGTTGACAGCAAGGACGCCGTCACATGCCACGTCACTTTGTCGTGATGTCTGTGACGGAAAACGGCAAAAAGGACTGTTTTGTTACTTTTTGAAAGTTGAGTGACTGAAATGAAAACTAGGTGACTATTTTGTCAGCTACCCCAAAGTTGGGTGACTGTTGGTGTAATTTACCCTAAATAATATTGTAGATATTTTATATAATTTATAATATTTATTCATCATAATTATTTAAGGTATTTTTTGGTAAACTAAAAAAATTAAATGCTCAAAATATAAATGTTGAAAAATTAAGTTATAATTAGATTGTTTGATAAATATAGATTTTAAATTATAAAAATTTTATATTTTACATTTTATCATTAAATTTTAAATATTTCACATTATTTTAAACAAAACTCAATTTTAAACGTAAAATTTTTATAGTATAATATAATATTAAAACAAATAAAAGAAATTGAAATCTCTTTTAAGTGATAAGTAGCTTTTATCTCTTTATCAATTTTCACAACTTTTTTATAGAAAAAATCTATCGGATTGTTTTTATTTTGGATTATCAAATATGTGAAAAATATTAAATAATTGTAAATATTAATTTTCAACAATTTATCTAAGTTTAGTTCTAAATTTATTTGGATAAAAAATTCAAAAAAAAATAAAAATAAAAAGTGCCGCCACACAGACACAGTTAGACTTGTCCATGGGCTAGGCCAGGCCTTGCAAAAAATTTAGGCTCGGGATCGGCCTTACACGAAAATGGGCCTAAAATTTTGCCAAAGCCATTCTCGGATAAAAATGCTAAAATCCATGTTCGACCCGAATTAAAATTTTTATATAATTTTTTAAATACAATACATAAAAAATACTACAAACATTAAAATAAAATTTTCCCAACAAATTGAAAATAAATTAAAGAAAATATTTATACTTAAATAACACTTAAATAGATGTAACTTAACAAGCAAATGCCTCTAAAATAGTAACAAAATTAATAATCAAATAAGAGTTATACAATATCCAAATAATAACAATAAAATAGTAGTTACATAATATTGAAATGTTAGCAAAACAATGAAAAAACAACAATACAATAGCAACAAAAACAGCAAATTTATTTTGTCTTTTTGCTAATTCGGGTTGGGTCGGGCACGGGCCAAAAAAACCTTATCTGAGACCCAGTCCGTTTTTTAAACGGGCTTTATTTTTTTGCCTAAGCCCATTTTTCGGACCTATATTTTTACCCAAATATTCCACTTTTTAGGCGGGCCCATGGACAAGTCTACACACAACCTGGCGGCACCAAAAAAAATTAAATTCACTGACATCGGTGTCGCCAACAAGAACGGTGGCACCAAACTTTTTTTATATAAATTCATTCAGTGCCGTATAAGAGAACGACGGTTCCCATTAAAATATATTTTTTTTTCTTTTTCTCTCGGAATACCCGTTATTTTTAGCAAGTATGTAGAAAAATACATACGGGTGTCGCCAAGAGAAATGATGACACAAAAAAAAAAGTTATTATTTTTTTTTAAATAGTCAATCATTGGCTCATGATTAGGGGTGGTGCTGCCAATAGGTATAATGACACTAGTGTGCACTATAGAAAACAGGTCATTCTCCTATAAAATTTTACATTTAGATAATTTTCGTAATTAATTATATCTTTTAATTCAGATTAGAAAAAAAAAAAAACCCAAATTTCCTTACAGTTAAGTTAATACCTATGAAATTCGTTTATTGGTTGGTAAAGATTTTCACTTTGGAATTGATTAAAAAGAAGAAAGAAAGGTGTAGGACTTGAATTTAGATAATATTGTTGACAGCGATTTGAGACCTGTTGTTTGCATTCAACTTTTAAGAGATGTTGGCGGTGGGGGGTTGGACCAACTCTTCTCAAGTGAGTTGACTCACTTTCTCATTCTCTCACAACATGCCCAAAAGAGGAGAAGTGATCGTGCTATATGTACATATACATATGGTCATATATTATTATACTGACGTGCAGCCCAAAGACCAAAATACTCTTTGCGGCTAACATGGTCGACTTAAAGAGCAAGAAAAGCACATGGTCGAGATGGTCACCGTCTCTCGAGCAAGCAGGTGAGTCATCAAACAATTAATTTTGTTGGTTGAAAATGAAATGTATTCAACCCTTTTTTCCTTTAGTAGAAATTATAGAGGTTGTCTCGTCTGTCGATACTATATATATATATATGAAGAGTTGAAAATTGAAACTCGAACTCCATGTTTTTTGGCGTGTACTACTTGACCTTAAAGATCAGAATTATAGTCATAATTAATGGCTTTGGAAACTCATCATCTCTCGAGCAAGCTGGTGAGCCTCCCATATCTCGTTATCTCTGAGATTTTATCTGTCGATTGAGAAAAAGCTCAGCGCAACACACTACCAAATTGAGGCTAGCTGTTTGACCAAGTGAATTAAGGTTGAACATCCAGCTGTCCTTCTCGCGATGACCAAAACAAAGAAACTAGAAAGATTTGCAGTAAATGCAAGAATGCCGCAAGATATTTAGCCTTTTTCTCGCTAGGCAAGAATGCTGCATCGAGCAAGTAGAGGTGGTTCATTCACCTATGTAACCCCCCACTTAACCCCCCACTCCTTATTCAATCACACACAATTAAGAGTTGATTTGAGAAGTGCAATCATAGACATATCCTATTTGGGGAGGTGAAGAAATGGAGGTGATAGAGACCGTTACTCTTGCAACACACCATGCAGCGGGGTGGGATGTTGACACTCCACTTCCAAGAGTTTTATGCGTTGAGGTCGGGTCTCAACAACTGACATTTAGTTGCAGATCTCACGGACGCAAGTACCGCATCTATGGCGATGAGTGGCGCCGTTTTGTTGGACAAAATAGAGGAGCAGTGGTCACTCTTTATGCCGGAGAAGGGGATAACGCCACCCACAGACTCGACGTGAGGCCGTGAGCTTCATAATATATATATGAAGTTAATATTTGTTTTGTGCATAGTGTGTTTGTTTTTCATTTTCTCAGTATTAGTAATGTTTAATGATTGTGTTGTATTTCTATTTTAAATGGGATTTTCCTTTTTCTCTTACCTTTCGCACCTTAGGTATTTCGGGTTCCCTATATTTTGGTATTTTTTTTTTCAATACGGTATATGTATTTGACAAATCATATATTTTAGTACTTGAATGTAACAATATTAACTTTTTAATATTTAATTCGGATTTTGAATTTGATTTGATTAAAAAAATATAATTAGCCAATTATATTAACAATTAAATTTTATCTGATCAACCATAAAACTCGAATTAGATGATATTAATCAAACCGTGTTTGACAAATTAAACAAGTTCACAATTAGTATTAAATTTATTCTATTAACAAAATCATGAGAAATTCAAACTTAATAATATTAGCAATTAACTTTCATCAAATCAACCCTGAAACCTGAATTAAACACCAAAAAGTTAACATCGTTCCCTCTCAGTACCAAAATATATAACTTCTGTTAAATACATGTACTAAAATTGGATAAAAAAGTAACATAAATATCACAATAAAAAAAAATATCAAAATCGATATATTAAGTCTTAAATTAATGAAATTCTAAAAATTCTTCTTCTTCATGTTTTGCGTTGATTTTGAATTCCATATGGCCATTGAAAGACACTCATTTGTGAGTTCCATAACAATGGTGTTCTCCATGGCCGACGACCTTAGAACCTGGCCATGAACTTATGTTGGAGCGTTAGACTATCCATAAATCCAATATTATCAATAAGTCTCAAAACAACTTTTCAAAAAATGATTTTTGGAAAAAAATTGACTTTCTAGAAAAATTGATATTTTCTGGAGTTTTGATGATTTTGCATAAAATATTTTCTGTTTTTTGTTAAATTTTCTTGGAATCATTATCTAAAAGTTGTTTTTAGTGAAACAAATAATATTTATTACAAAATATTATAATAATATTTCCTTCAAATAATCGAAATTTATTTTATAATAACATAATATTTTATAATAATTAATATAATATATAAACATAATAATAAACAATGACAAAATTAAAATTTAATTTAAATTACATATACTATATATATGTGAATGCATAAGGACACATTTGGGTTGGAAATGATAAATGAAGATAAGTATGATTTAAAAAAATACTCATATTACTTAAATTTAAATTTATTATTGTTAAAATTTATTATTAAAATAATTAATAATTTATTATAATATTAAATATAAATAATTAAATATACATGTTAATAATATTGAAAATTATAATATTTGATATTAATACTTTAATATTTGTAAAAATTAAAAAAATTTATTAACAATAATATTAAATTTGATTCAGGTTAATTTTTATTCAAAAATAAAATTAATTATAGATAAACTTTTTTCTGAAAAATAACTTACGTTTTTCAAATGATAGATCAATTTATAGGAAAAGGGGCTTGTTTCCCATTAATTTGTAAATCGTTTTAAGATGACAAAATTGTTTTCCATTAAACAAACACAGGAAAAAAAACTTTTTGTAAGTCTCTTTTTGTAAAATTGTATTTACACATTTATTCAATTCCCATTTAACCTAGCTAGCCTTGGAACCCATTGAAAGTAGGGGTGAGCAAAACTCGATTAGATTAAAAAATTCAAATTTCAAGTTAATCGAATCGAGTTTCGAGTTCGAGTCGAGTTGAATCTCACAATTCGAATAACTCGAATAATTAGAATAACAGGTTAGTGTAAATACCATTTTGGTCCCTGTCAACTTTGAAAATAAGCAAATTGCTCTCTCTCTCAACAAAAATTACAAAATAATTTAAAATAATTTTTGAATTCAAAATATTTATAAAAATTTCAAATTTTATATTTTTAAAAAATTATAAAAATATATAAAAAATTAAACTTTTAAAAATTTTCTAAAATAATAATTTTAGGACCTAATTAATGATTCAAATTTATCATACTCAAATATCTTTCTTCTTTTTTTTTTTGCTTAGAAAAAAATTTAAATATATATGGTTTCAAAATTATGTGCTCTAATATGGAATTAGTCATAATGTAACAATATTTTTATTTGGCATGTTTAATTTTTTTTTTAATTTAACTCGAACAATTTTACTCGATTTGACTCAACTCAAATTTCATTTCACTCGACTCGATTCGAAAAAAAATTCAAATTGGTTAGGATGATAAAATAGGACTCGTGAACTTGATTAACTTGAAATTTTTTCACTCGATTCGATCGGACGCTCACCCCTAATTGAAAGATAGATCAAATTATACAACTCCAAACAAAATAGCGATGGGGCCCTAAGGGTTAAGGTAGCAAGGGAAAAGCAAAAAAGAGAAAAGGAAAACGCAGAGGGTACTTAATTTATCATAAACTCCCATGTAATATATAAAGTAAATAGAAATGCAAAGAGGATTTTGCATTTTTCTCATAAATTGAAAAGAAACAAAGCAGGAAAAAACACACTTAAGTCACATATAATTAATATATTATGAAGCTCCACAGTACACCAAGCAATGCTTAAATTGTAGACATTTATGAAAGTCGCTAGTTCACTTGGATCTTGGGGAACTCCTCATTTTCTGTTGAAAAAATTGTATTTTTATGAAACTTTGAGGCATATTCACATTAGGTACATGTGTAGAGTTGAATCATAAAATTATGGTTTCATATTCTACTTCATGAGACCTTTACAACGGTATATTATATGCTCAAAATGGTTGAGTGATGAATAAGAAATTAATGCTCAAAGTAAGCTACTTGAAAATATTTGTTGAGGAAAAGAAAAGTTTAGATCTCACATTGGTTAAATACCAAGTGTGAGATGTTTTTATTTATGGGAACCCTCTTGAAGGGTGATTAAATGACTAAGCTTGGAACCTTGTCTCGCGTGCAGGAGGTGCAGGTCCAAACTCAACGGGGTTGGGGCACATTGGAGGGTCCCATTGGCGTGCATCATCCAGTAGGAATTAAACCTACGAATTCCCCAATTATGAGTTGGGCGCTTTAACCATTCAACCATGGATGCTTAGCGGGGATCCTTGTACATGGTGAATAACCAAATTCCAATTGAAAGGAAATCTTTATTTATAAATCAATGCAATTTAGGAGGAATCAATGAAAGGACATCAATTCAAATCCTGGATTGGGCCTACGGATATTTTAGCCCAACACAAAATATAATCTTTCCTCAGCAAATATATATACAAAATTTGATATAAAGGATTTATATCCTGAATTATTTGATTCTAATCAATTTTATTTTATTTTAATCAAACTGATCCAATTGCCCATTTAATGTAGATTTTGTCTCCTCGTACATGGATATTTCCAAAAATTCCTCCACTTTGAATGTCTATTGTCGAAACCATTTGAAAAGTTAATTTTAAAAACAGGGATCGACTTTAAAAAAACGAAAATGGGAGTCGCCACCAATCCTTTTTTACTTAGGTGTGATTGGATCACCTTGAAAATTGTTTATTTCAAAATACTTATTTTGGTCCACGAAAAACAAGAAAAATGGGTTTGGGAGTCGATTACGTATGAGGAAGGGTTAGCACCCTCATAACGCCCAAAAATTGGTACCCAATCAATAAAATCATATCCTAATGTTGCAAATTTGAAAAATTTTAAAGTAAAATCCTTTTATTAGAAGAAAACCCAAAACTTGCCTATTTCAAAGAAATAAAATACTGTACCCAGTAAGTTAAGATATAGCATCTCATAACTTCACAACTAGACACGTCTTTATTTTAGAAAATTCCTACCTCGAGATACAAAACATCATATCCAGTAAGTTAGGACACAACGTTTTGAATTCCCAAGAATAGGTTTTTTTATTATTTGAAATTGGTAAGTTACAGTTTTAAAAGAAAAAGGGATATCTAATACCTTAAGTTCCAAAAGAAAAATCGAAACCCAGTAAGTTAGGGCACAATTCTTCTCGTAGTCCCCAAATATCACATATCACCGTATTTCTTAAATTATTTGAATAAAATGTTTTAATTCAAAAGGTATTTTTATAAAGAAATGGTTTGAGTAAGACATTATAATATACATATCAATTTAACCTAACTACGAATTATATTAACAATAAATAATCAATAAATAATATAACATGAATAAATAGATAAAAGAACTATGCTAAAGCAATAATAAACGAATACGAGAATATAAATAAACTAATACAAAATATAAAATAGGCAACAATAATTAAAAATCTATATGAAGCATAAATATAAAAAAAAATATATAGATGTTTAAATTCTATAAACAAGATCAATATATGAGAAATAAATTAACACTACATTTAAATAATGAATTATGACAGAAATAAAAAAATATGATTATTTTCAAAACAATTGATATATATATATAAATGACGTATTTTATAAAAAAAAATATAAGAATAAATACATAATTTTAATAACTTAATACATGATAATAAAAATGATTAATAAATAATATATAATAGTTTTAAATAAGAACATATATAATACTCTAGCCATAAAAAAATAAAATAAAATATGTTATGTAATATAAAATAGATTTTAAAAATAATGTATGATATAATATACTATATAATATACAAAAAATTTTAAAAAATATATAATATAACAATTAATAAAAATCATAATATATAATAAAATAATATAAAATAATTAATAATAATATATATAAGAATTATACATATAAAAAATATCTATATATAAATATTATACTATAAATAAATTAATATATATAAATAATAAAAATAATATAATATTTTAATATGATAAAATAATTAAATACAATGTTAAAATAATTTAAAATGAAATAAAATAAAATAAAAAGGTTTTTAAAAAGAAAGGGATCAAATAACAATTAAAATAAATATAAAAGGACTAATTTAAAACGCGTGTTACACTGTAGGGATTCATTAGGCAATTATGCCTTCTTCCCCAAAACGACGCTGTTCCGTTCTTGTCCTTTAAGTAGCCCGAGGACTTAATTGAAACAAAATGCAAAGTTTATGGCTAATTTAATAAAAAATAAAAAGGCGAATTGGACTGAATTAAAATTAATTAAATTGTAGAAGGACCGAAATGGAAATTTGACCATTAAACAAAAACACGCGGATCCTCCCCGGGTTTTCGGGTCAACGCGCGGGTCGTCTTTTGAAACGACGTCGTTTTAGGCTTATTAAATTAAACCAAAACGGCGTCGTTTCCGGTTAACTATATAAGCCAATTTCGGCCTAAAAAATTTCATTTTAACGCAGAATTAAAAAAAAAACAAATAGAGGCCTTAAGAAATCGCTCTGCCCTCTCCGGTCATCGACCTCCGGCCATCATCGCGCCCGCGCCTCACGCACCTCACGCGCCATCGCCTACGGCGGTGAAAAGGTAAAAATTCTTCCTTTTTACTGTTTATTCGAATAGAGCAAAAAAAGAAAAAAAATAACATAAAAATGCATCTGTGACGAGAATCACCTTTGTAACAGGTTTGGATATTTTATTTCTCTGCAAATCTTTTCGAATCTTTCTGTATTCTCTCTGCTTTGTGTATTTTTTTTTTTTGTGCTTGTGTATCTTAGTCTCTCTGTGTCCATATTACAGATTTTACATGGGGTTTTATAACCCGAAAAAAACAAAAGAAAAGGGAAATATATATTTTCCATATTTGTGTCTTTCCCCTTTTGCTGCGTTTTTCCTTTTCTGTGCAGGTCGAAGGCGGAGAACGCGGCGATGAGGTGCGTTGACGACGGCGTGACTTGCGGACTGAGGCGCGATCGAAGGCTGGTGGCTGCGGCGCTTGCGCTGCTCCTGCTTGCGGCGCTTGCGCTGGACTCCTGCTTGCGGCGCCTAGGGTTTCCAGAAACCCTAGGCTTCTGCTGAGACTGCTTTAATTTTTGGGCCTTTTTGGGCCGTGTAATTTGGGTCTGAGGGGTCTGGGCTAAGCGTAACAGGCCACAGGTTTAATTTGGGTCAATTGTTTGGGCTATGCGAGTTTAGGGTCAGGTAGTCTGTTTAGGATTTGGGCTCGGGTGAAATGGGTAGTTTGGGGTAGTGGTGTAATTGGGTCCAAGGGTTGGGCTATTTGGGTAGGAACGGGTCTGAGGTAATATTTGGGCCTGTAAATGTAAATGGATTGTATTTAATGGACACTTGGTATTTTATTTTTTTCTTATTTTTATTTATTTTTTAGTTTTTGGGTTTTATTCTGGTTTACACGGGCCCGGGCCAAATTGGGTTCTTACATCTATAAAAGACTAAGACTTCTTCTGAATTCTTTGCTCATTTTCACTCACTCACACCGATTTTTTGTTGCTCTCAAAACTCTTCCTTTCTTATCCGAATTTTTCAAACGTTCCGATGATAGAAAAATGTAACGTTTGTTCGTTGATCGTTGTAGAGGTGCTACTACCTTGATCACTGTTATTATTGTATCCTGAGAGACATTCGACCAACGTTTCTCCAAGTACCGTAGGAGCGGCCGAATCTGTCTTAAGGAAACTGTGTTTCACTGGCCTCAACGTTTTGTAAAATCTTTTTCCTTCTTGTTTATTTCAACTTCTGTTATGTTTTTTTTTTGTATTTAACGAATTAATTATAAATCATTTTATTTAATTTTATATATATATGTGTTTATTTATATTTAATTATTTTGTTTGCTAATGTGTTTTTGCCCAACATTTTCTCCCTTGGCATAAAGAGCGATCGCTTTTCCACTATTTTGTTGAGCAAAACGGATCCACTCAGTGCCATGGATGCGATACTTGCTTCCTTGACGTTTGCAACAAAATGTCAATTGTTGAAACCTCACTGTAACAGTCAATTCACTTGGAAGTAGATTGCCATTATAACTAAACTCCCACTTTGCTACTTGGTGTGATGTAAGAACAACGCTCCCCATCTCCGCCATTTCTTCTTACAACACCGAAAATAGATCATGTCTATGATTGCACTTCACAAAGCAATACTCTTAATTGAATGTGTATGAATGAAGAAGAGGTGTTAACTTATAAGCCTCCATGGAAGGGGGGAAGGGGAGATTATATAGGTGAATGAACCAACTCTACTGGCTCAAGAAAACAAAGAAAAGTAAGACATTTTATTTTTATGAAATTTAAATGTGGGGGAAACATGATGTGGCAATACTTTTTTTAGCTAATGACTCATTTTTATAATTCTTCACTAATTCAAAGGATTCCATTTTTTGAATATCTTGTAAATATTTCTCCAACTTTTCTACTTTTTATTCCAAGGTATTTTGACTAGAGCGGCTATAACTATCATCATATTCCTCGTCATAGCTATCATCTCTACCATCCATATCAACATCCTCATCCTTTATATTTTCATTACCTAGGCCTTCATGCTGACGATCATGTTCGAAATGGATGGATTCTTCCCTTCTACGCCTGGGATTTTACTCTTGGTTCGTCCTATTTGCTCTGCACTCCTCAATGAACTTTTCATTTCTTCCATCTACCTGTTCTTTTCCTATTCATCTGCTCCCAGATGAAATTATGTTTCTCTTCATATCTCTTTTGCTGGGAGGACATTTGCCCCTCCACACCTCTT
This sequence comes from Gossypium sturtianum, assembly GCA_025698515.1. Taxonomy (NCBI): domain Eukaryota; kingdom Viridiplantae; phylum Streptophyta; class Magnoliopsida; order Malvales; family Malvaceae; genus Gossypium; species Gossypium sturtianum. The sequence continues at coordinate 1,668,614 of CM046946.1, read as the reverse complement.
ATTCTCTCTTGCATGTCTAGATATTGTTGATTACCGGACTGATGGTGCTAAGACCTTTGATCCATTAGTGATGTTCCAACTTGATGTTGATTCTGGGGGTTGAAACACCATGGGGGGATGTTGATAAAACTGGTTATATGAATTTTGTTGGTAAGGGTTTTGTTGATTTTGATTTTATGGGGAATATTGTTGACCAACATGTAATGGGTCCTGGTTTGATTTCTTAGTTTGCTTTGTAGGAGCCCAAATCTGCCCGGGCCCAATGTTAACCAAACAGAAACCAAAAAACACAAAAAGACACACAGAATTAAAAACCCAAATAATAGAAGTCCAAAAAGTCCTTTTTACAGTTTTTTTACAAACCCACAAACCCAATGCCCAAACTACACACACAATAACCCGAATAAACCCCAATAGCCCAACAGACTAAACTTAAGCCCAATCCAAAGAGCCTAAATGGCCCAAGCGGGACAGAATTCCAGAATCTTCGGGTGCCTTCCCCGCAGCCACTCCCCCACGCGTGCCTCTTGGGCTACCGCGTGCCTTCACGTGCTCGACCGTTCGTGTCTCCGCTCATACCACGCGCTCCACCCACGCGCAAGCCTTCACCAGCGCGCCTCCGTACTGCCTCCAGCGCATCAGCATCGTACGACCCCCTCATCTTGGCCACGCTTGTACCTGCACAACGCAACGAAAAAGCACAGCAGACAGCAAGAAAAACAAAAGGAACGATTGTATTTTTATTTTTTTTATTAATTTTCAATTTCAGCCTTTAAATGGACGGAAACAAACTATTGTAAGGGGACAATTTTTCACGAACACAAAAAAAAATACAAAGAAACAGAGATTCAAAAAAGGTCTCTTTCCGATTTCATCTCTTGATTGTTTTTTTTTATCTATTTCAATAGCATTTTTTTCTTTTCTATTTTTTACACGCGAATAAAATCAAAAAAACAAAGAAGGGGACTTACCCTTGTAAGACAAACGGACGGTCTGGCTTTCTTCGTTGAAATCGGAGTAAAGGCGGCCGTCGAGATCGGAAATATCACGATATTTGGGCCTGGTTTCAAAATAACCACTCAAATGGCTTGAGTCTCCCCTTAATCGGCCGATTATCACGGTTTTGGTGGTCGGACGGGGTTCTAAACGCAGCGATTGGGGGCTGATTTCGGCTGAGGGAGAAGGCAAAAGAGGGATTTAGGTTTTCACTTTTTTTTAATGGCTGAGCATTGATATTTTAAGTTTTTTTTTGGTTTTTTATAATTGGTCTAAGACGGTACCGTTTGGAGTCTGATTCATTGACACCAAAACGGCGCCGTATTGGTCTATACCCAGCGACCCGATCCATATACACAAGATCCGCGTGTTTCTGCAACTAATGGAGAATTTGCGCGTTTAGTTTCTTCTATTTCTATATTGTTTTTAATTAGTCCCGTTATGATTTGTTTTTATTGTTTAATCGATCTCAATAATATATGCGTTATTTTAATTTAGTCCTGTTCATATGCTGCGTTTGAGATTTTAGACTATTCACCAGGTTGATCCCTTATTTTTCATACGAAAATTCAATATGATCTTCCATTTTGTTTAAACAATTTTGTTTATTTATATAATAGCCTTCTAATTTTATTATTATTATTATTTTTATATATTTTGATTAAGTATTAGTTTTTATTTATAATGCTTGTATTTTTAGTCTTAAATTTACTCATTATTCAAGTTATTTTAGCCCGATTATTTTAATGTTGATTCTTCATTATTTTAATTTATTTTGTTTATACGCATTGTATAAATGTTTAATTTTCAAATTATATATTATGTATTCTTTTGATAATTTTGTATAATATTTAATTTAAATATTATTTTGTATATACATATATATATATATGATTTTTGTTTATTATAATATATTTAAAATCGTTTTATACTTCTTACATATGTTATACTTGTATGAATTTAATTATTTTTCTTTATCATTGATCTAATGTTTGATAATTATTGTTATTATGTATGTTTTTAATTCTCGTTTCATATTTATTTGTTGCTTGAGATTCGATAGCATTATATTTCACTTATAAATAATTGTTCCATATTGTATATCATATTGTATTCACTTAAAAACATCGCGTTTCAACACTATTCAGATTTTAAAATCATTTTTACTTAAAATTTCAAAATAAGGTAATATTTGTGCGTTTGGAAATCCGAAAAAATCGTGCCCAATCGTGCTGGGTGTGGTTTTTTGTTTGACCAAACAAACGAATATCCTTTCAAATTTTGTCCATATTTTCAAAATAAGGTAATATTTGTGCGTTTGGAAATTCGAAGAAATAGTGCCCAATCGTGTTAGGTGTGGTTTTTTGTTTGTCTAAATAACCAAATACCCTTTCAAAATTTGAACACATGTGCTTGGAGAATTTTGGGGATGATCTTGAATTCGAGGACTCAGATTGTCGTATCCAATCGTGCTGGATGTGATACTCTATTCCTTCGGAACAAGGGAATCTCAATATTCAATTAAAAAAATTATAAAAAAAGGGGAACAAAATTTCAAAATCATTTCAAACTTTTCAAAATTAGGACATCAATTAATCAATTTGGTACCAATTTTGGGCGTTGCGAGGGTGCTAATCCTTCCTCGCACGTAACCGACTCCCGAACCTGTTTTCTTCTGGAAATTCGTAGACTAAAATTTATTTTATAGGTGACCCGATCACACCTAAACAAAAAGGATTGGTGGCGACTCTATATTTTTTTTAAAAGTCGATTCTCGTTTTTTCAAAAGCCGATAAAAAATGGTTTCGACAGCTTGGCGACTCCACTGGGGATTGGTTGAGAGAGTCAGGGCATAAATTGATTAATTTTTGTCCTTTTGATTGAAAATTTGGAAAATTGTTTTGAAAAAAAAACCATGTTTCTTTTGATGTATTTGTTTGTACTATAATGTCGAATCTCATAAAATACTTCGGCATTGCATTGCATGGCCGTTGTGGTCATACCTTTAAGTGGGAGTGAGAAACTAGCTTTCGTGAGGTTTTCACCTCCGCACGGGCTAGTGGACCGCTTCCGGGATACATCTGTACCTATGTGTTTCGTGATATTTTCATCTCCGCATGGCCATAGGGAAATGTATTCCCCTGAACCGAACTCGATCCATATGAGCCTATAATGGGTGAGGATTGAGGGATCTGCTGGTTCAGGTACCCTCTCTTTAGGACCAAACCACATATAGAGAGACCTAGGAGCCCACCTTAAGTAGAGCCACGCCAAACCCTAGTGGTCACCCGGTCAGGTGTTCTGTGTTGTTTATTTCTCTTGCACTAATGTGTTTTCTTTTGTTTTGATTGTATTGCATTGCATTACATCATTTGCATTACGCTATTTTCATCACATTGCATCATATGCATTAGATTTCATGAGAAGACCCTGATTGGTTGAAATTATTTCAAAGATTAACTGACACCGGTAAAACCAAACACCCCTACGGTACCCGGACTATGACGACAGATATGGAGAGATTAGAGCAAAGGCAAATACAAATGCAGGAGCAATTGGCTGAAATCCAGCAAGATATACGAGATCAAATGAATATGATGCGCCAGTTAACCCAGTTATTAGCTGGAAGGCTTAGAAAAGGGAGTGACCCAGTGGTCGACAGTGTGGATGATGATGAAGACATCGTTTACTCCCCGATAAGTATCCCGACTCAACCAGACGTGCCTCCGCAAGGGGCACCTGTCATTATCAAACCCCAATGTCAGATTGATACCTCGGCATTGTTGAACTTCTCGAGGGGCTCAAGTTTTAACCCGGAGGATGATCGAGCCAAACCGTTTGTTCTGGTAGAAACAAAGGAAAGGGGAGAGTGGACTTCTCAGGCCCCGAGGAGGAAAGACAAGGATGTGAATAATACGAGTGGGTATAACAAGGGCCATTCAAAGCCGTTTATAGTAAACCAGCCAAAGAAGGCAGTTACCAGTTATCAGGTCTCTCCAAGGCAAGAACCCAATTCAAGATCGAACTCAGAGAAACCCTAGTTCACACCTATTCCAACGACGTATAGGGAGTTATACCAGAGCTTATTTGAAATGCATGTTGTAGCTCCTCATTACCTGAAACCAATGCAATCCCCATACCCCAAATGGTATGATTCAAATGCTCAATGTGAGTACCATGCCGGGATTACAGGACATTCAATAGAAGATTGCCTTGCTTTCAAGAAGTCGGGTTGAAAGATTTATCAAAATAGAGTCATAAGATTCGATGATCTCTCTGCCAGAGAAAATTGTTACTCAACCATGCTTTGTTAAAGGGATAAGTATTGTGAGTACCATGATGAATGGGGGCATGAGATCAGGAGTACGTCAAGTTTAGGGCTCTAGCGCAAAACCTGATACTGGCAAATTTGAATATTTATGACGTATCTGAAGAGTGAGCCGGGGAGCAGACTTTTCCAAGCTTCTGCCTTTACGCACTTGAGATGTTTTGAACAATGGAATTGTGAAAGAGATCCTTGTATTTACAGAGCTAATCTAGAGCAATATTCAAAACATGCTTGTTGCTTTAAGCCTAGAAGCAACAAGAATCTTTTTGTGAAATAGGCTTGTGTCCAGAATTTTTATTTCAATAAAATGCATCCTTTTAAGCAAATATTTTTCTTTACATTTATACTGTACATTCTTTTGTGTCTTAGAATATTCTTTCATTCTTTATTCATGACCATACCATATAAATAATCATCCTTAGAATCATTTATTCTTTGGAATTTGCCTTCGTACCTACAATAGGTACCCAGATATCAATGACATGAGCAACGCTGTTACTAACTCCCTTTTTGAATGAAATAAGGGTCTAAGGGATCGCAGGACTTTGAAGATGACAGAAATTGCAACATATCTTCTGATTTGTTAATACTGGATGAAAAACAGATCCTACGTCGTGAGCCAAGGAGGAAGATGAATATCAAATCCTGACTCAATGCAGAAATAAGATTTCCTATATGTGGGGCATGGATGTTATCAGGCCAGTCTCATCAGAAGCTTCTGGCTGACACCAATTCATCTTTGTGGGTGTAAATTTCTTCACTAAGGGGGTTAAAGTCGCTTCATATGCCAATATTACAAAGTTGATAGTCATTAGAACAAAAAAAAGAAAGAAAGAAAGAATACTGACACAAAAAATGTCAAAAAGATCACATTTAACCGCACAAGGTTAAAAGTCTGCGGTCTATTCAAAGATCAGGTGCCACATATCAGTGCAGCAAAAGCAGCCAAAAAGAAAAACAAATAATCATAAAAAGACCGAGACTTGTAAGGATTGACATACAGAATTTACTATTTACCTTCTATGCTTATCAAATTTTGGCCAAGACTGTCACGGGGGCAACACGTTTCTCATTAGTTTTACCCATTGGAGGCGAAATTCTATCAGCGCTGAAATTGGATGAGGCAGAATAGATCTAATCTCAATATGATCGATTGATGTTAAAAGCTATCTCATCACGATCGGTGATGCAAGCTCATAACAAAAATGATTCGCCTAGAAAATTTCATGATAGGGCTTTGAAGAAGACTTTTCCCATGCAAAAGGGACTTGAAAGAAAGCGGATGCCAAATCGGGAAGGACCTTATACCGCAAAGAAGGCTCATTTCAGGGAAGCATGAATATTGACCGAGATGGATAGCAAACACCGCCTAATCCGGTAAATTAAGACTCAATAGAAAGTTTTCCAAAGAGAAAACAAACAAAAAAAAAGAGGAAAAGAAAAGAAAAAGGATAGGCCAATGTGAAAACTCATGCAAATGGCACTTTGAGACCAAAGGGATTTGAGTTGAAAACCCAAAAGGGCGGCTCAAATTTTGATCAAGAGTGGGGCATATAGCAGTCCTGCTATGCCTAAATTAATAATGAAGAAGTATGCTACGTCTTGGGGCATCGACAAAGTACTCCAGATCCCCTAAACACATGTCGAGCTTAAAATGGTCATCAAGAAGTTGGAACAGAGAAGCTCAGACTGCGATATCTGGGGCACCTAGTTTCCATTTTACCTATTTTAAATTTGTTATTTGTGATTATATTATTCTTTTCAAAATATGTTCACAATAAACTTCTTTCTTAATTACGATTGCTATCTTTGCTTAGCTTATTTATTTCTAGCTATGCTCCTAATTAATTTCCTTCTTGTCCATGGTTATGATCTTTTTCAGGCATTTTGCATTGAAATAACGATTAGTGGACTAATAACATTTTTATAAAATAAGTTTCGCATATTACTCTGGGAACTTCTAAATAATACAAGAACCCGAAACAGAATTATTGTTTAAAACTCACCAAGTTTAAGGAAGAGTCTAAACTGAGATTTTCTCTCCGAATTTTTGTCAAAGATGGTGGTTGAATAAACGAAAAGATAATGTGTCAGTGATACAATCTTGACGAAAATTGGGCAATCATTCCCAAGAAAAATGATATTCTGCGTCCATGTAAATATCATGCATACACATGTGGTTGAGTCACCTGGAAAGCGATCAGTTGACTGAACAAGTTACAATCCTCTACCCCTGAGTTGCAGTGGCATGGATGGAAAATGATACAAGTCCTGTACCCTTGAATAGTAATGGGATGGATGGAAGAATAAACAAATCCTACATTTTGGAGTTGCGATGGATGCGATTCGGATCTTATACCCTAAGTCACAATGAGATGAACCACGGAGTTACAAAGGGGCAAATCTATTGAGCAAGATATAATCGTCTTCTCGAGTTTTCTGTTGAAAATACCCGCCTAACAAGATGGCAAATGATACATCGCTGATAAAGCCTTAATAGACAATGAATGATGACACCTTAAACTTGTAAAAGGGATCATTCTCATAAAATTCTGCATTCATGCAAAACACATTCGGTTAGGAGCATTTGATTCATTCCGACCATTGCATCCTAATCCTTAAACATTTAAAAAGAGATCAGTCTCATGACATTCTGCATTCAAATGTCATCCATAAGACACATCTATTTAGGGGCATTTGATTCATTCCGATCATTGCATCCTAATCTTTGTAAAAAGACCATTCTCATGACATTCTGCATTCATACAAATGTCGTCCATAATACATTTCGTTAGGAGCATTAGATTCATTCTGATCATTGCATCCTAACCATTTTGCATAAGCATAAACACAAAACTGATTTTACAAGACAGGTCCCCTAGGGGATGTTGTCGCAACATCGGTGAATTCGAATGTCTTACCTTCCCGAGTGAAGCAGATTGAAGATAGTAGATCTGGCAATCCTGAAGTTACAGGACCAGATCGAAGCCATACAAGTCTTATTTCCTCGAAGTTCCAGCGGAGTAGGTTGATGCTACAAATCCCTCCTCCCTGAGTTTACAATGAGGATCAGTCCGTATTTTTTTTTCAGTAGAGAAGATTAAAACTACGAATCTCTTCTCTCTGAATTTCTATCTCCTCAAAGTTCCAGTGGAGTAGGTCGAGGCTACAAATCCCTCCTCCCTGAGTTTACAATGAGGATCAGTCCGTATTTCTTTGAAGTTTCAGCAGAGAAGATTGAAACTACGAATCTCTTCTCTCTGAATTTCTATTTCCTCGAAGTTCCAGCGGAGTAGGTTGATGCTACAAATCCCTCCTCCCTGAGTTTACAATGAGGATCAGTCCGTATTTCTTTGAAATTTCAGTAGAGAAGATTGAAACTACGAATCTCTTCTCTCTAAATTTCTATCTCCTCGAAGTTCCAGTGGAGTAGGTTGAAATTACAAATCCCTCCTCCCTGAGTTTACAATGAGGATCACCCGTATTTCTTTGAAATTTTCGTAGAGAGAAGATTGAAACTACTTAATCTCTTCTCTCTCTAAATTTCTATCTCCTCGAGTTCCAATGGAGTAGGTTGAAATTACAAATCCCTCCTCCTTGAGTTTACAATGAGGATCACCAGTATTTCTTTGAAATTTCAAGAGAGAAGATTGAAACTACGAATCTCTTCTCTCTAAATTTCTATCTCCTCGAAGTTCCAGTGGAGTAGGTTGAAATTACAAATCCCTCCTCCCTGAGTTTACAATGAGGATCAGTCCGTATTTCTTTGAAATTTCAGTAGAGAAGATTGAAACTACGAATCTCTTATCTCTAAATTCTTATCTCCTCAAAGTTCCAATGGAGCAGGTCGAAGCTACAAATCCCTCATCCCCGAATGTATCGAGGATCCTTCATTTTCGAGAAGTTCCAGTGAGAAGATCGAAATTACAAATCTCTCCTCTCTGGATCCTTATCACCTTGAAGCCCAGTGGGGCAGGTCGAAACTACAAATCCCTCCTCCCTGAGTATATCGAGGACCCACCTTTATTTTCGAGAAGTTCCAGTGAGAAGATCGAAATTACAAATCTCTCCTCTCTGGATTCTTATCACTTTGAAGCCCAGTGGAGCAGGAAATTCCGATGGAGCAGATTGAGGCTACAAATCTCTTCTCCAGGAAATTACATCGAATTGGATCGAAGCACTAGTAGAATAGAATGAAGCTACTTGAAGAAAAGAAGCGCCAAGAAGTCAAGATTCGGTGAGACCGGGCAAATTTGGCCCTCTTTAAAGTCTTTGCTCCATTCCCGTTACATGACAATGAGCAAAGAGGGGCAAACAGTAGAGCCCCAAATCGCCGGGCCCAATGTTAACCAAACAGAAACCAAAAACACAAAAGACAAACGAGAATTAAAAACCCAAATAATAGAAGTCCAAAAAGTCCTTTTTACAGTTTTTTTACAAACCCACAAACCCAATGCCCAAACTACACACACAATAACCCGAATTAACCCCAATAGCCCAACAGACTAAACTTAAGCCCAATCCAAAGAGCCCAAATGGCCCAAGCAGGACAGAATTCCAGAATCTTCGGGTGCCTTCTCCGCAGCCACTCCCCCATGCGCGCCTCTTGGGCTACCGCGTGCCTTCACGTGCGCGACCGTACGTATCCCCGCTCATACCACGCGCTCCACCCACGCGTAAGCCTTCACCAGTGCGCCTCCGTACTGCCTCCAGCGCATCAGCGTCGTACGACCCCCTGCATCTTGGCCACGTTTGTACCTGCACAACGCAATGAAAAAGCACAGCAGACAGCAAGAAAAACAAAAGGAACGATTGTATTTTTATTTTTTTTATTAATTTTCGATTTCGGCCTTTAAATGGACGGAAACAAACTATTGTAAGGGGACAATTTTTCACGAACACAAAAAAAAATACAAAGAAACAGAGATTCAAAAAAGGTCTCTTTCCGATTTCATTTCTTGATTGTTTTTTTTATCTATTTCAATAGCATTTTTTTCTTTTCTATTTTCTACACGCGAATAAAATCAAAAAAATAAAGGAGGGGACTTACCCTTGTAAGACGAACGGACGGTCTGGCTTTCTTCGTTGAAATCGGAGTAAAGGCGGCCGTCGAGATCGGAAATATCACGATATTTGGGCCTGGTTTCAAAATAACCACTCAAATGGCTTGAGTCTCCCCTTAATCGGTCGATTATCACGGTTTTAGTGGTCGGACGGGGTTCTAAACGCAGCGATTGGGGGCTGATTTCGGCTGAGGGAGAAGGCAAAAGAGGGATTTAGGTTTTCACTTTTTTTTAATGGCTGAGCATTGATATTTTAAGTTTTTTTTTTGGTTTTTTATAATTGGTCTAAAACGGTACCGTTTGGAGTCTGATTCATTGACACCAAAACGGCGCCGTATTGGTCTATACCCAGCGACCCGATCCATATACACAAGATCCGCTTGTTTCTGCAACTAATGGAGAATTTGCGCATTTAGTTCCTTCTATTTCTATATTGTTTTTAATTAGTTCCGTTATGCTTTGTTTTTATTGTTTAATCGATCTCAATAATTTATGCGTTATTTTAATTTAGTCCTGTTCATATGCTGCGTTTGAGATTTTAGACTATTCACCAGGTTGATCCCTTATTTTTCATACGAAAATTCAATATGATATTCCATTTTGTTTAAACAATTTTGTTTATTTATATAATAGCTTTCTAATTTTATTATTATTATTTTTTTATATATTTTGATTAAGTATTAGTTTTTATTTATAATGCTTGTATTTTTAGTCTTAAATTTACTCATTATTCAAGTTATTTTAGCCCGATTATTTTAATGTTGATTCTTCATTATTTTAATTTATTTTGTTTATATGCATTGTATAAATGTTTAATTTCCAAATTATATATTATGTATTCTTTTGATAATTTTGTATAATATTTAATTTAAATATTATTTTGTATATACATATATATATATATATATGATTTTTGTTTATTATAATATATTTAAAATCGTTTTATACTTCTTACATATGTTATACTTGTATGAATTTAATTATTTTTCTTTATCATTGATCTAATGTTTGATAATTATTGTTATTATGTATGTTTTTAATTCTCGTTCCATATTTATTTGTTGCTTGAGATTCGATAGCATTATATTTCACTTATAAATAATTGCTCCATATTGTATATCATATTGTATTCACTTAAAAACATCGTGTTTCAACACTATTCAGATTTTAAAATCATTTTTACTTAAAATTTCAAAATAAGGTAATATTTGTGCGTTTGGAAATCCGAAGAAATCGTGCCCAATCGTGCTGGGTGTGGTTTTTTGTTTGACCAAACAAACGAATATCCTTTCAAATTTTGTCCATATTTTCAAAATAAGGTAATATTTGTACGTTTGGAAATTCAAAGAAATCGTGCCCAATCGTGTTGGGTGTGGTTTTTTGTTTGTCCAAATAACCAAATACCCTTTCAAAATTTCAACACATGTGCTTGGAGAATTTTGGGGATGATCTTGAATTCGAGGACTCAGATTGTCGTATACAATCGTGTTGGATGTGATACTTTATTCCTTCGGAACAAGGGAATCTCAATATTCAATTAAAAAAAATTATAAAAAAAGGGGAACAGAATTTCAAAATCATTTCAAACTTTTCAATATTAGGACATCAATTAATCAATTTGGTACCAATTTTGGGCGTTGCGAGGGTGCTAATCCTTCCTCGCACGTAACCGACTCCCGAACCTGTTTTCTTCTGGAAATTCGTAGACCAAAATTTATTTTATAGGTGACCCGATCACACCTAAACAAAAAGGATTGGTGGCGACTATATATTTTTTTTAAAAGTCGATTCTCGTTTTTTCAAAAGCCGATAAAAAATGGTTTCGACATGCTTCATATTTGCTCTAGTGTTATTACCCGTGGGGTCTATAATCTGATCATTAACAGGATCAAACTCAATACTAGGACGATCATTGCACCACAGGAGGCGATTGTTATACCTCATGTGGTGAAAAAAATAATTTACACATTTGTGAGCACCATAACAATGGTGTTCCGACTTTAGCCTCGATGGTCGACGGCCCTAGAACCTGGCCATTAACTTATGTTCGAGGGTCAAACTATCAACAAATTCGATATTATCAATAAGTCAAAAGACAAAATTTCACCCAAAGGTAATATTGAACTTGTTGAGGGTCCAAACAATTTAAATTTGTGTTTGTTTCACTAAAATAATTCTCCAAAAATTATTTCTGAAAAATGAATTGATTTTTTAGAAAAGTTAAATTTTTTTTGGTGTTTAGATTATTTTACATAAAATATTTTTCATTTTTTGGTAAATTTTCTTGAATCATTTTCTAAAAGTTTTCTTAGTAAAACAAACAATATTTTTTACAAAATATTATAGTAGCATTTTCTTCTAATAATCAAAATTTATTTTATAATAATATAATATTTTATAATAATTAATATCATAAATTAAATCTTAATTTAAATTACATATATATGCTACATATATGTGAATGCATAAAGACACATTTAAATTGGAAGTGATAAATGAAGATAAATATTATTTAAATAAATACTCATATTACTTAAATTTAAATTTATTATTAAAATAAAATTATAATATTAAATAATTTATTAAAATAATAAATTATATTAATAATTTATTATATTATTAAATATAAATAATTATAATATTTGATATTAATAGTTTATGATTCATTCCCATTTAACATGTTTAAGTCTTGGAAGAGTCTAATGAAAGATGTATCGAATTATATAACTGTATACACTAAAACAAAATTGCCACGATGCCCTAAGTTATGAAAGGAAAAGTTTGGGAGCACTAAAATACAATATTTTCTTATTTAAGAATCGAGGAAGAGTTATGAATAATTTTAAGTATTGTATAAAAAAATGAGAAATTAAAAAGAAAATAAAGCAGAAATAAGAACTTAGTTAATATATATTAATATGAAGCTCCACAGCAGGCATTTCATTTTCTGTAGACCACCATGTGGAAGCCCTCACCCTTTTCTCTGGCATAAAGAGTGACCACAGCTCTCATATTTTGTCGAACAAACCTGCACCACTCCTCGCCATCGATGCGATACTCGTCTCTGTTACCTCTGCAACGAACTGTCAACTGTTGAGATCCCACTGTAACAGTTAATTCACTTGGAAGTGGATTGCCATTATAACTAAACTCCCTTTTTGCTGCATGTTGTGATGCAAGAACAACGCTCCCTATCTCCGCCATTTCTTCTTACAACACCGCAATAGAATATGTCTATGATTGCACTTCTGAAAGCAATACTCTTAATTGTGTGTTTAAGAATGAAGAAGAGGGGTTAATTTGTAAGCCTCCATGGGATGGGGGGTATATAGGTGAATGAACCAACTCTAATGGCTCGAGCAAACAAAGAAAAATCAGACATTCTTCTTCTAAAAAATTGTATATTATAGCGAGAAAAAGGCTAAATATCTTACCACATCCTTGCATATACTGTAAATGTTTCTTTGTTTGGGTCATTGCGAGAACTAAAAAACTCGACGTTTAATACCTTAAAGTGCTTTTTTTACTTGGTCAAACAGCTAGCCTCAATTTGGTAGTGCGTTGCGCTGAGCTTTTTTTTTCATTCGATAGATCGAGAGAGAATCTGAGAGAGAACGAGACATGGCTCACCAGCTTGCTCGATAGATGGTTAGTTTCGAAGCCATTAATTTATATTATTCTTATTGTTATCTTAAAGAGCAGGCCAGGTACTACCTACACACCAAAACAAGGACCCTGCGTTTCAATTTTCGAACTTTTTTTTTTAAAATTATATATGTGTAAGTTATAGTATCGACAGACAACGTTTATAATTTCTACTAAAGGAAAAAGGGTTGAATAAAATTAGTTGTTTAATGGAAGGATCTTCCTACGTTGACGATTTGCAACTTCAGCCACGTGCTTTGCTCGCTCTATAACCCAACCATGTTAGCCGCAAGGGTATTTATGACCATATGTGTGTGTGTGTACATATTGCACGATGGGTTCTCCTCTTCAGAACATGTTGTGAGAGCATGAGAAAGTGAGTCAGCCAACTTTGACAAGAATGGTATAATCTAACAAAATCTAAAGACATTGGAAAATGATTTTATGTTTCTAAGTTTAGAACGAATAATTTCTTGTTTAATTTAGTTGTATCAAAATTTGATTTCTTGAGTTATGAATTATATTATTGTGAATGATGCTACATATCGTAAAAGTCGTATACTCAACATAACAAACCAGTAGCTTGAAGCCAGACAATTTTTAGGGGCTGGATGAAATTTTAATTTTTATAGTTTATATCTTTCTAATTTGTAAAGGATTAAATCGAATTTTTATAATTTTAGGGGGGGCAAAGTGCAATTTTACCTTTACTAATTTAAAAATTTTAAAAAAAATTTAAGGGCCTAAATAGCAATTTTACCTTTTAGGGGCGGGGCCATGCCACTTTTCTTAAGCCCACTGCAACTTTCAATTCCTTATCTATTTGAATTCAGGTTTTTACTTACATCAAAGTATACGAGTCACGCATACATAGTTCATCATCCACTCAAGCTTAAGGTATGGCAAACTATGAACATTACAAGTGAATCAATCCACAGACAGATTTAGGATCTATTCTACTTTGGTCCTGTCTGATGTATTGTTAGTCCAATCAGTCACATCTATATCTCTATCTTTTGAAAGTCATTCGCTCCGATACTCAAGACAAAGCATCTCCCTAATTAGCCTAGATAAACGACATATTAGTCTTTTAATTGATCTGCTCATTTCTGATTAGACTAAAGAATGTTTAAGTTCATCTACTAATACAAGTTGTCTTTCCATATTACGATTCAACCATGTAATACCGCTTAGTTTTAATTAAACGTTAGATAATCAGTGAGTCAATATTTGCTTCCATTTTGTTTTGCGTGCAAAAATATTGAGAACAATATACAAAATGTATTAATATAATAAATGAATATTTTTATTAAACGAATTTGTTCAAAAAGTACACGTATACAAAACGAATATACTACACTTAGAACACCAAATCTAACACGGACATCATCCAAGTTCACACACATTGGCTCATAAGGTTTTATGTTAAGGATCCTATTAGTCAGCTATTCAAAAGGATGTCGCAGAGTTGGTTCTCAAGAGTGAACCACGTCAAAGATTCTTGTCGGTTCCACAATAACCAGCGAAATCACTTCAGTCAGTTACTAGTCCATAGCCCTTTTCAACTTGGGGAATTGATATTTTGGGGTCATTCCCAATGGCAATAGCTCAGAAAAAGTTTATAGTTGTTGTTATTGAGTACTTTACTAAGTGGATAGAAGCTAAAGCGCTAGCAACAATCACAGAAAAGCAGATAGAAAACTTCAATTGGAAATCTATTATATATCGCTATGGCATCCCAAACCTCATTGTTACCGACAATGGTACACAATTGCAAGAAAATTTTAAGGACTTCTGCTCTAGTTTACATATATCATTCGCTCAAAAGTTCGGTAAAAATGCCACAAACTAATAGACAAGCAAGAGCCAACAAGAAAATCCTTCAAGGGTTAAAGAAGAAAGTTGGTGATGCTATATTGTGGGCCTTAAGAACCGCATCCCACACTGGGATAGGTAAAGTATAGCTTGGTATAATCGTTAGTAATACAGAATTATTGAATACGTTGTGAGTGAATTTTAGAAATTCTATGTTATACTATTGCAAGCAAGGGAAGCTCTGTTTAACTTGATGTTCGACATGGAGGTAGTAATCCCAGTAGAAATTGGACTCTAAACACATCGAATTATAACAATCTTTCTTCTGAGCAACAATATTTCGTTTTTTTCTTCTGTTGTTGTTCCTTGGAAGGAATAGGAGACTTCTGATTTATTAGTTTACTCCTCAAAGCACTTAGACTTTGATTAACCGAATTTTTGATGGTTGAGTCTGAGGTGGCTAAGGTTGGTAAACTAGATACAGATGAGGCAGGGGCAGTTGAGGCAGTAATGGTGGAAGTAGGAGAAAAAAACAGACATCTCAGATGTAGGCGAAGTTGAGGCAAGTGCAGTGGTAATAATGGGAGCAATAGGAACCTCAGGATTAACGAAGTACTTTCATTATCTCCAGCATGCAAACCTTCACCTTCGCATAAATCCTCTGCATGATAAAAAAAAATCACTATCAAATTATAACAAACAAGAAGATAATAAAAGTAATACACACTAGAGCTACTACTACAAGACCAATTAAAATTTTAACGAAGAACTCCATCAATAATATCATAGCCCGATGAAACACGTAATGGATGAATCTTGCCCTAGATTCCTTTGGTTATTCATCTTTAATGCGGGTGCTTCACTTGATTATAATAGTTCGTTTGCCTAGAATATATAAAAACTTGCAAAAGTAAATACAACAAATTAGAAAGTTCGAAATAACACCTCCAACACTAGAGTGTGTATCAAAGCCTGCAGGAGATTCAATATCCATCATATCTCCGCTTGAGGTAACTTCACCAATGAAAGGAAGAGGATGAATATCCCCTTTTCTCTTTGTGCGAACTTCCAAATTGGGTCCTTTGCTTTTTTCAGAGGGTTCTTGAGTAACATCAACAATTTTAACCCCTTAAACGGTCTCAGTGGCTCACGAAGATTTAGTCACCTTTGCAATTTTCTGCCCTTTTTTAGCTCTTGGAACCTTCGCAGTAACATCACTGCTTTCTCCTTTCTAAACTCGATATTCCCATTCACATTCAGGACCAAAAGCATAATCAGGTAACCATTTTCTGGGTTTTTTGCACAATCCCAAAAGAATCTCCGCTGTCACATTATTATCCTGTATAGCCAAGCCTCATTACATGGCTTTACCCCATCGAGTTGAGTTTCGCCAAGAGTATTGAAGTCCACATCATCCCAACCATTAGGACTTTTCTCCATCAAGTAGAACTGCCAAACATTTCTCAGGCTGTGAACTCGTTAATATCTAGTTAGTTGTCTTGCTGCAGCCTTTTCAATTGAGCCTCTTCTGTTGCATTCAAAAATCGAGGGTCCCAAGTGCATTGGTTAGTGGAAGGTTTAACCCAACCCAAAGGGAAAGGGAACTCCCCACAAGTTTGCTCAATTTTAATAAACTTATCCCTCGCCAAACGAAGATTGGTGGTAGTATTATCCACGATAGCTTTTCCTCCTCTTCAAGTGGTGAACATCACAAACCCCCTTTGATTACTCTCACTCGCAGGAGACACTATATATATTCTCCTAATAACATTTACAAAGGGTTCTTCTCCATGCAATTGATAATCTAGGGAAAAAGCCATTAACGTCCACCAACCCATTAATTGATCAAGAATCATTCCATATGAATTCAAAATTTCAACAAAAAAAATGGGTGTAAAGGTAAATGGAATCTTGTTTCTATCACATATAAAGACAAAAGAAACCAATTGTTTTCCCTTCTTTGATTATTCATCTCACTCAATTGGTGTTTAGCCTTTACAACCTCGAATCTATACCTAAAGTTATCAAAGCAGGTGATTCCCCTACATTCGAGCAATTTCCACATTTCCTCCACTGATGCAAAACATTCAAATTCCTCACTTTCAGT
The DNA here is from genome assembly GCA_025698515.1 of Gossypium sturtianum. NCBI lineage: Eukaryota > Viridiplantae > Streptophyta > Magnoliopsida > Malvales > Malvaceae > Gossypium > Gossypium sturtianum. The sequence continues at coordinate 1,651,660 of CM046946.1, read as the reverse complement.
GGGAACAGTAAACAATCTAGGGTCCATGTTTCACTGAAATTTAGATTAAAAATATAAAGGATATGAAAAAACATGAAAGAAATTGAAACCTACCAAAGAAAATTGCACCAGAAGCATAGATGAACAAGATTGCAGAAAACTCAGAAACAATAAGTTAAAACAAAAACCCTTCAGCTACTTCAAAACTTACTAAGTGACCACGTGCTCATGCGTACATTATTTTGTTAGATTTGTAAAATAAATCTAAAATAAAACTTAATAAACCAGGATCTATCATGTCAAATCATCAACAAAAAATCAATAACAAAATTGGAAGCTTACCTGAATCCATGAATTCCTTTAGAGTTTTACCGAATTTTGGGGATTTGATCTTCCAAATTAGCACACAAGAAATTCAGAGAATATCTGCTCTCTCTTTCCTAATGATGGGATATTAGAAAAGATATCTTGGACCATAACCTTAATATTTATAACCTTGGCATATTAGTTCTAATTAAATTCTAACCAAATTAGATCACTTTTAATTTGAGCTAATCTATCATGATAGTAAATAATAACATGTAATTATCCTTATTATATATGTGATGTCCAAATTTTTCAACATATTTCCCATATATAAAAGTTGCTCCAATTAGAGTTCAACACGTGTATCAAAAGTAATCGTGATGACAGTTTAATTGGAAACCTAACCGATAAGCCGTAATATATAGCACATTTCAATCAACTTCATCGTTAAATATATTTGAATATACAAACATCAACTGTTATACCGCACCATTAATCCAACCAACTTACAATATTTTTTCATTTTTTCAAATCTCAAATATCCTACTATACAAATTAAAAATCCTCATACAATACATAAAACTTCTACATACACCTCAAATTAACTATCTAAACTTATACCGTCAACTTCTCCAACAAGCTCGCGAAGGTTATAAAATTAGTAAGTGCCCTGACATGTCTCATCTTAGAACATCACATCACTATCACTGCCAAAGATATTAAATTAAACTTTCATGTCAGCAATCTTAAGACACGCAGCTAAATTTGTTCTCCATTATAAAAGGATTGCACAAACAGCTCATGCAGGACATTCCTTCTCCCTTTTTCTAAAAACTCTTTCCAAGAAACAATAATCTCTTCCAAAACTTCATGCTCCTCTCTTTGATTCTTCCTTCATCTTCTTCCCTTGTTCGCCTTACTAGTTAACAAGTTCAAAGTATTTTTGATTATTTTTGTTTTTTTTTTTCTCAGACCCAAATTCAACCCATAAGTTTTAACATATTCAATTTAGTTTATTCTCCATTTAAAGAGCCAGTCAACTCACACTATACGTAATTGCCTAGAATATGCAACCTGGTCAGAAATCACTTTAAATAATCAAGGTTGTTGTCTGGGGCAATGCCAAGAGGGCTGGTAAGCCCTAAAATAGAAAATTGCATGATTGGCTCTTTAAAGTTTTATGAAATTATTAGCGCATGATAAAAATTGTAATTTAACCTCGTAATATGATAAATTTTAATTTAATCTTTTAAAAATTATAAAACTATAAGATTATAAAATGATAAAATTATATTTCAGCTCTCATAAAAATATGTAACTTAATCCCGCTCTTGAGAAAAATGTCAGGCTTCGATCGTAATTATAAATATCCTTGAATATTCTAAAGACAAAGTGTAAATACTCGCACTCTTTCTCACTTTCGATACGCTCAGCTTCCACTACTCATATAAGATACTTTATGAGAAGTCTTTGAAATGAAGTCCGCCCGAGAGCCAAAGAACCCCTCAACGAAAGGTATTATCCCCATGTAAGGGCTTTTTCCTTAGCTTCCGTGGAGAATCATTAGACGATTCACGGAACAAATGGTGAAGATAAATACCTGTAAACTCACAAAAGAGTTATTAATATTATGCATAATATTAACCACGAAACTCTCCACGATTGGTCACCTCTAAATCAAAAACATTTTTAAAAGTGTGTAAATACAAAACCAACCTAGATTTTATCAATTAAAATAATGGTTTGAGTGAATGAAGGTAAGAAATGTAGAAGTGGCGCGTGAAGTAAACAAACTAGATTTTATGATAGAAATAATGATTTCACCTCCAAATCAACGTGGAAATGTGTAATTCTTTTTTTCTCCGTTTTCCGGATAAGGTACATATGTGGGTCCCACCGGCAAAGGACGATTCAGACAAAGACAGACCCTTTGTTCCCCCTCATAATTGGTGACTGTCATCTCACGCGCTTCTTAAATGCGTGCGCTCGGTCAATTCACTATTGAACGCCGTGTATGGTAAGCAAAATCCCTGAATTCCCCATCCCACATCAACTTTCGACAACACTCAAATTTCATTATATTTATAGCCAAACAAACCAAACTTTTACCAAATCTGTGCGACGAACTGACATTGCGCACGTGACATGCCATGTGATGTCTATTCGCTGCTAAATCTGTATTTTCATTGCCTTTATTTTTCAAAAACATTTAACTTAAAATTTATTCAACCATTTTTTCTTTTCTTAAATTTATAATAATTTGCTTCTAAGGGAGGGAAACGACTTTACACCCTTTTATTTTGTATAATAAAATTGCATGTTAGAGTATTTTGAATTTAATAATTTAATTTCTATAATTTTATATAAAATTTATGATTTTGGTCTTTAATATTTTATAATTTTATATCAACCCTTAATACATTGTGTTTTCTTTTATCTTTATCTCATGCTTTTGAAGTTGGTATGATTATCAGGGCGAAATCAATTTTTTTCTGGAGGGGTTAGAATTAAATTGTATAATTAATTTTATCATTTTAATAGTTTAATTTTTTATAATTCTTTTAACTGATTAAATCAAAAAATTATCATTTTAGAAAGTCATGAGTACAATTTTACCATGTATAAACTTTAAAAATTTATAAATTTTAAAAAGTCAAATCATAAATTTACCATTTTTTGGGGAAGCACTACGAAATTTTAACGAAAATTACTAATGTATCTGTTAGGATCGACCCGATTAAGCAATGAACAAGTAAAAGTAGCGGAATAAATTGAGAAATTGGACACACAAATTTAACGTGGAAAAACCTCCAAAGAGGATAAAAACCACGGGCAAAGATAATTTTACTATAATGGCAACAGAACAGAAGAGTACAAAAGATGGAGATAAAACTAAACCCCAAAACCCAAAAACAAAGAACCTCAAAACGTAAACACAAAATTCTCTAAATGTGTTATGAGTTCTAATATCTAATGGGTGTATTTTCTAAGGTTGTAAAAGAGCCTATTTATAGGCTAAATTCATAGGTCAAATAATAATAAAATAATCTAACTAATCGGTGTTTGATTGAAACAAATAAACAGAGTTTAACTAGAAGATTACTTCTCAAATTTGACTGAAATAGAGTCATAATTAACAAATCTCCACCTTGACTCATATTTCCACAATGCCATCTTTGCCAAAGCCCGCCACGAGCCTATCTTGAACCATGCAGGAATTAATCGAGTCGAATCACGTGCTTAGAAACGGAAGACTTCTAGCCTTTGACTTGTACAATCGCCAAATCAAAACTAACCCGGTTTGATTTTCACGAACACAAATGCCCTAACTTTTCAAACACGCATCCAAAAGAGAACCTCTCGTCAACGAAACGGTCATACCTTTTCCCTCCTATGACCAAGTTGCCTCGCTCTAAATGAGTTGACTTCGACTCAGAATAGACGAGGGACGTCCGATTTCACCGATCCACCGTAGAACCTTCCGAATATAGAGATCGCGCTTTTTTACCTTTTAACAAAACGAGAGCTCACGAGATACTTTAATGCCGCTCGACTCGATGTTGATTCTGCATCCTTTCAAGTCTAAAATACTCAAGGAGATGAGATTCTTTCGTAAATCGTGTACATACCGACATCTGAGAGTGTCCTAATCGTCCCATCGTGTATCCTACTTTTAACGGTACCAATACCAATTACCTTACTAGATGAGTCGTTTCCCATGCACACAACTCCACCTTCAACCGAACTGTATGTGGAGAACCATTCTCTATTGGGACACATGTGGAAAGAACATCTCGAATCTAGGATCCACTCTGGACGTGAGCTTGGAGTTATCGCTCGTTGACACTAACAAGAAATCATCACCGCTTTCATCGGCCAAATTAGCACCACTACATCTTCCTCGTTACTCTCAAAGACTCTTTTCTTTGCAGATTTATAACAATCGCTTTGACGTGACCTAACTTTTACAATAGCGACACTTTTTGTCTCGTTTCTTTGATGCTATCAAAACGGAAGCTTGCCTATCTGCCTTGCTATCCAAATGAAGCTCATTGTCGAGTTTGTCTCTACTCAACAAATGACCCTTCACATCTTCGAATGAGAGTTTGTCTCGCCATAAATCCAGGTTTCCCCTGAAAGACTTGTATGAAGGGGGTAAATAGCACAATAATAGCATAGCCTGATCTTCATCGTCAATATGAACCTCAACATTCTTTAAATCATTTAAAAGAGTAATGAATTGACTGATGTGATCTCTAAGAAGCTCACATTCGTTCATGCGAAACGTAAATAGACATTGTTTCAACACTAAACGGTTAGCCAGAGACTTAGTCGCATAAAGAGTTTCTAACCTTTTCCATAAGGCGGATGAGGTTTTCTCCATCAATACCTCTTGCAATACCGTATTCGCGAGGCACAACTGGATTGCAGGCAAGGCCTTTTCATCAAGCTCTTCCCGTTCTGTTTGATTTAGATTCTCAGGCTTTTTCCCGATAACAACCTTTTTCAAGCCGGATTGAACTAGAATTGCCACCATCCGAACTTGCCACAGATTGAAATTTGTCTCACCATCGAACTTCTCAATTTCAAACCTTGTTGCTGACATATCTGAATGGGCTGATCTATGAAAATTGAACTAGCTCTTGATGCCACTTGTTAGGATCGACTCGATTAAGCAATGAACAAGTAAAAGTAGCGGAATAAATTGAGAAATTGGACACACAAATTTAACGTGGAAAAACCCCTCCAAAGAGGATAAAAAACCACGGGCAAAGATAATTTTACTATAATGGCAACAGAACGAAGAGTACAAAAGATGGAGATAAAACTAAACCCTGAAAACCCGAAAAACAAAGAACCCTCAAAACGTAAACACAAAATTCTCTAATGTGTTATGAGTTCTAATATCTAATGGGTGTATTTTCTAAGGTTGTAAAAGAGCCTATTTATAGGCTAAATTCATAGGTCAAATAATAATAAAATAATCTAACTAATCAGTGTTTGATTGAAATAAATAAACAGAGTTTAACTAGAAGATTACTTCTCAAATTTGACTGAAATAGGAGTCATAATTAACAGTATCCTTAATTGAAATGAAAATTTTAAATAAGAATTTTTAATTTTCAACTTTTTTTTTTGTGATAAAAACAAACAAGAAGATTACATTAATTTAATCTAATTTAAAAAGATGTTCTCGACTAAATGAAGTCACTCGTTCAAGGGCTATCTTAGCAATACGATCTACTTTGAAATTATCTTTGCGAGGTATATGTTCAAACTTCCATTGATCAATATTCAACAAGTGCCGCTAAAAACGCCTACTCATTTCATTAAACCTCAATTACCATATTTTGAATCTATTTTTCAAAAATGAATGAATGAATTTATTAAATCAAAATTCAAAACCCCAATTATCTTTTATTTTTAAAATTAAATAACTTCTTTGAAAAAAAAAATTTTGTTGGAAATTTAAAATCAGAAAAATAAATCACAAGAATTTGGATTTCAAAATTCAAAAAATTAATAGAAAAATGGAAAATAGACTGTTGAAAAAAATGAAAAAAATTGTGAAATTGATTAATTAGGGTCCATTAAAAAGAAGGCGGTCAACTTGGTCGTTGCCACCTGCATGTTTATAATTATAAAGGTTGCCCACATGTGTTTGCTGAAAGTACATAAACAAGCTCCATCAATGGTGACAATCATGATGCATGCTTTTTTTTTTTTTTTTTTTGTAAAACTTACTTTTTTACTACTTTTGGGGGTAAAGAAAAGTAAAAAAATAAATGAAACTAAAGCTTATTTATTTGTTTCCAATTTTAAGTTTTACACTTCGTCTAAGATGAGGGAACTAAATTTACTATAAAGTCAGTAAAAAGTCAAAAGTGGAAAGTTACTGGGAACAGAAAGAAAGAAGGGAAAAGAGAATTAAATGTCTTAAATATCATTTGATTTTGATGGTAAATGTATTTTTACATAATGGTTAATTTAACCAAAGGTCCTCATGTTATGACTCAAATTCTAGATTAAACCAAAACTTTTAAGATGTCTTAATTGAGTCCTTTTCCTTTTTGAGTGTTACAAATAAGATTAAACAGAAACGGTGTTCTATCACGAACCATCTTAACTAAGGCATCAGCGATGTGTTGGATGCGCCAATGATGCACTTTTGTTGGGAGTTATTGAATTCTTCTAATCGAAGTTGACTTGTAAACTACAATCTCCAATGAATTCAACATTCAAAACAGAACAACATCCCAAATATCTGAAGTACCCAAGATTCATTTAATTGGATCCTTCAAAGTATTACTTAATCATGGTAAATAGAGGAGTCAAAATGTGGGTGAATAACAATTTGTTCTGACAAATACTGTGACTGACACAACTTGATTTTGTAATGTGAAAGTAATTTAAATATTAAATTTGTTAGTTGGAATGGGAGGGAGACAGGAAAATAAATAGTAAAAGAGAGGTATTTATCAACAATATTATAATATTAATTTTTAAAATAATAATATTTTAAAACAAAAAAGGGTAAAAGAGAAAAGAAAGAATCAAACAAAAGCAAAGAAAGAGAGCCACTCTGGCACCCACTACTGTTGATTTAATGCTATTATCATCAATACAAGAGAACGTAAATTTGAGTATGTTAAAACGTATTATCCTTCTATTTATAAGTTAAAAGAGAAATTATGAATGATTCTAAACATGTAACACAGTTTGAACTCGTGTTAATATTTTAATAATATTTGTTGATTTAAATAGTTTTGAAGATATGGGTGGGATTTGTGTGTGTTATTAATTGAATTTATTAATGAATTAGATTAGATGATTATCTGTTCATTTCTTTCATAAAGCAAAGAAAGTGGGTCCAGGTGGGTTTTGGCTGGCTGATTAGTGTTTGTGAATTTTAATATTACTAAATAATATTTTATGGTTAAAATATGCCATGAGTTTATGTACTTTTAAAATTTTAAAATTTAATCCCTATATATTTATTTTCAGATTTTAAAATTTAGATTCAACTATTAACATATTTTTTTTATTAAATTTGTTTGTGTGACATTTCAAAATGTAAAAAAATTCACTCTATAATTATGTAACCAAATTTTGAAATCTCAAAAGGAACTAAAATCTTAAAAATAAAAATATAAGAATTAAATTCTAAATTTATCGCATACTTTAATCATTATATTATTTTTTGTTCTATTTGTTTGTTTAAATATAATAAATAAGGAAAGGTAGAATGATTTGATTTGGGCACCCCCACTTCCAAAGGGCTTTTTAAATTTTGGCAAAAGATGAGAGGACAAAATTGTACTTTACCAAAGACAAAAGATTATATATTTATATATATATAGTTTAAATTTAAATAATCAAGAGAATATAACTTTAGAAAAGGAAAGTCTAAATTTATTATGTTTTTGTTACAAGAATATGTGATCATATGAATATGAAGATGCAAGGGGTAGGCAGTGTCCGTGCAGGGGCGAAGCCAGGACAATTTTTTAGGGGGCGGATGAAATTTTAATTTTTTATAGTTTATATCTTTCTAATTTGTAAAGGATTAAATCAATTTTTTATAATTTTAGGAGGGGCAAAGTACAAATTTACCTTTACTAATTTAAAATTTTAAAAAAATTTCAAGGGCCTAAATAGTAATTTTACCTTTTAGGGGAGGCCGGGGCCCATGCCAGCCCCCTGGCTTCTCCCCTGTGCCCGTGGCCCGGTAAATTATCGATTTTGTTTTTTTTAATTATAACAATACATTTTAGTTTTTTCAAAGATGAAAAATTTTCAATTTATTTCTTTAAAATTTTAAATTAATAATCATATACAAAGAGAAAAAAGTTGTATTTGACCCTTTTAAAATTTAATTTTAACCCTTAAACATAAATTTTTAGTTTCGTCCCTGAATAAATGTAATCTTATACTCGAGACCAAAATTACGTTGATTACTTTTTCGTTTACAAATTTAACTACTATCATTATCACTGTGATTCGTACATGCATGCATGCATTAGGGTTTCAATAACATTATGAGATATGTTTTTTTTTTTTTTTTTTTGCATTTAAAATCTTAGGAAATTTTATGGATTCGAGCATGAAAGAAAAAAAACGTACAAGAAATGACTAACATAATTTAGGTTTGGTTTCTTTTATTGTAGTTTTTCTTTTTCGATAAAATAGAAAGGAAAAAAAAAAAGAATATTAGGGTGAAGGATCTTTTTCTTTTTCGAACCAAATCTCCATTAAAATTGCCTAAACGAATATTTATTATATTGGATTTAATCCATTTCATAATTTAATAATTCAATCGAGTTTTTATCCGATGCATTGATAATATATAATTTTTATCTGATATTTAAATAATACGAATTTAAATTCTATTATTCTTTTTTTTTGGTAAATTATAATAATAAGGTAAAATTCAAACAATCAACGTGATTAACAAAACTCGAACCCAGACCACACCTGTGACGATGAATATTCTGTTTCTCTTCTTTATGCTATAATGATAAAGAAATATATATTATGTCGTCTTTTTCTACAAAATATAAGTCGCCAGGATATCAAAAGAAGGGGTAGCCATTTGTTTACTTAATTAATTAAAAGAATTGTGGGTTGGGTTTAAAGCTATGAGTTGTCCTAAGATGCTTCCCAGCTTGCTGATTGTATATTCTGTATTTATTAAATATATATTATTATATATCTATATTAAAAAAATTATACAAAATTGTGAAATCAACCTATAAACTCTGTTAATTCACCATTAATTAACACATTTTCTCTCAAGTTTGATAAGACTTGTTGAAGAAGAGAGGATTTCGTAGACCTATGAGTTGGATTGGCTTTGAGGGACTTAAAAGTAAATTTTGGATTTATATTATTCGAGTTTTTTAAATCGAGTCATTTTAAGTTCACATTATCTAAAGTTTAGATCAATTGTAATTTAAGTTATTTTCTTTTTTTGGTGGAGAAAACGAACTATTACATCATGTTAAAAAATAAAAAGTACCCCTCGCTCTGTCTTGTTGAAACATATATGAGACTTTATTAGGGATGACATCGAGGATTTGTAGACTTGATTTCCAAGTGAGACCCAATTTCGTCAAGTGGTTCGCAATTGTGTTATCTTCTTTAGGTATATACCTCAACCACCATTGACCTTCAGCTTTCAAAAGTCGTCGTACCCTTCTAAGCACTATAATACCTGAATCTTCCAACCAATTATCAAACAAGGCTTTGATGACTTCAGGATTATCAGATTGATCAATTGTAGTGTTTTTCTTGATTCAAGTTGTTTTAAGTTATTTAATAGAATTATTTTAGATTGGGGTCATTTTGAATTAAAGTCTATAGGGTTTAAAATTCAATTTTTTTGTGGGGAGCTAAGATATCTTTTATGCCCATTTTTACGGTATATAGAGACAGATTCTTTTGGAATTCGCGACTGTCTCTCTTAATAATGTCATTTTCAAAGTTTGAACTCGTAAAATTCGATTTTTTTGGGCATAACAATAAGTGTCCTCATCTATTTTATAGTTTGAGACTAAAAATGTTCAAGCAATATTTGTATAAGTAAAACCCCAAATATTAATGAGTCAAAACAATTGTTACATAATGTTATTCACAAAATAAAGCTTGAATGAAATCAAAGGACAAAATAGGAATTTCACATTATGTAAACTCATCATCAAAGGGCTTATTTTAACACCTCTTTATAGGACCCCATGAGTAGACTTTTGCTATAACTTTCTGCCCCCCCACACATCTGCTTTTATCTAAAGCCACCCTCTCTCTCTCACACACACACACAAAGAGCTCAAAGACAACAGTCAATCACAAAACAAAACAAGCCCCACAATCAAAACTCTTTTTAGTCCTAAAGAAAAACATCTCTCTCGAGAAACCAAAGAATTGATGATGGATCAGCTTTGAAACCCCAAAACACTTCCACTATTAAAATAAAAATCCAACCCCTTTTATTTTTATTTTTTCTCAGAAAACCCCACCATAATGGAACTTACATATTCTCAGAACAATAAGCAAACCAACAATAATACCAATTTGGTCTCTTTTGATGGCACCACCACCACATCTTCAGCTCCTTCTTCTTCTAGCAACAACAATAGCCCTTTTAATATAACCTCCATATCTCACCTTCACCGCCGTCTTCTTCATCCTACTACTTCTTCAACAGCCACCGTTATAACCACTGCAACGCCGCCTCTTTCTTCTTCTTCTTCTTCTTCCTCCTCTTCCACTACTAAGACTAACCCTGCTCAGCCGGTTGATGCTTCACTAGCTATTGCTACCAGATCTAGTGCTTCCCTTAACATCGATGATTCTACAAAGAAGAACCAACCCAACTTGCCACCGTCGTCGAACCCACCGGCGAAACGGTCCACCAAAGACCGTCACACGAAGGTGGATGGTCGGGGACGGCGTATAAGAATGCCTGCAGCTTGTGCAGCTAGGGTTTTTCAGTTGACTAGAGAGTTGGGTCATAAATCTGATGGTGAAACGATTGAATGGCTTTTACAGCAGGCTGAACCGGCAATCATTGCAGCCACCGGAACTGGTACTATACCGGCCAATTTTTCGACTCTTAACGTTTCGTTGAGAAGTAGTGGGTCTACGCTTTCAGCTCCACCGTCGAAATCTGCTCCTCACTCGTTCCATGGTGCTTTAGCTTTGGCTTCTCATCATCACCCATATGAAGAAGGGTTTGCTCATAGCGGTTTGTTCGGTTTCCACCATCATCAGCAACAGCTGTTAAGGGCAGATCAAATAGCTGAAACTTTACCTGCAGGTGGCGGTGGTAGCGGTGGTGGTGGGAATTCAAGTGAGAACTATATGAGGAAGCGTTTTAGGGAGGACTTGTTCAAGGATGATAACCAACAACAAGGTGAAACCAGTGGCGGCGGTGGAAGCGGAGATGGTGACAGTGGCGGTGATGGATCCTCCATTAAGGCTTTTAAAACTGGCTTACCTCAATTGCATAAGCCATCAAATATCTTACCTGCCACTGCCATGTGGGCAGTGGCACCAGCTCCCAGCAGTACAACTGGAAGTACGTTTTGGATGCTTCCGGTTACTACAACTGGTCCCTCAATTCTAACAGCCGCATCTGGAGCCGGTTCATCCGAACCCCAGATGTGGCCGTTCGGAACAGCGAGTGGCAACACATTGCAAGCACCCTTACATTTTGTACCAAGATTTAACCTTCAAGGGAACCTAGAGTCCCAAGGTGGTAGAGCCAGCCCTCTGCAATTAGGTTCCATGTTATTGCAACAACAACAACATCAACCGTCTCAACACCTCGGGTTAGGGTTATCGGAATCTAACTTAGGAATGTTGGCCGCTCTTAACGCCTATTCTAGAGGCGGTCCGAACATTAATTCCGACCAAAATAATCCCATGGAACATCATCAACAACAAGGTACAAATAGTGGAGATGAAGACCCAAATAATTCTCAATGATGTGGTTAGTAGGCAAAAACTTTAATTCCCATAGTTGAGATGCTTTTGAATTTTTTTTCCCTTCAAGAAAATACATTTAGTTTTATAAATATGGGGAGAAATTAAGGTTCTAATTAGCTACTATACCCTTCTTAGTTTTCTTTGTTTTGATTTGGTTAATTTATGGTTTTCATTCTTCTACCCTATTCAATTTTGAAATTTAGTTCATATGCTTTAGTTTGCCATAATTTAGTCCCTATTTTCATAAGGTTAAAATATGCTCTAGGTCCCTGTGCTTTTATTTCAAGGAATTTAGTCCCTCTACTTTTAAAATTCAAAATTACAAGTCTAATTTACATATTTGGTTCGTTATAACATCTTTTTTTTCTTCTTGCTACATGGTTACCAATGGTTTTTTATTATTATTTAAAAGAAGACATACTAGTGAACAATTATACTTAAATTTTGAAATTTTAAAAATAGAGAGACTAAATTTCAAATTTAAGAAGAGTACAGAGACTTGGATCATATATAAACTTTTTTATAATGCCATTAATTAGTTTAAGTAATTAATACGGTTAATTATTCAGCTTAAAATACTTCTTAAAAACATACTTCCATGTCAACGTGATGAGTTCGAATAGATGCTTTTAAGAAAAAGTCTAGATCGTTATTTTAATTGAAATAGTTAAGAATGTTAGTTGTTTAAACTAATTAATGATATTATAAAAGAGAAATAATCAAATTATGTTAAATTAAAATTCAGGAGTCGAATCCCGAATTTGAGCATAGCAAAGAGGTTAAAATCATAATTTGGCCTTTTTATTTTGGATTTATGAATCTTTATAGCCGGAATTTGATGTTGAGGAGTTTGAAAGTAAGCAATTTCAGGTGAAGTCCAAAGGGACTTAATTGGGAAAATGTGAGAGTTGTTTGTATAGTAAGATATTTATATTTATTTGTGTTTAAACAATGTTATTTGGTATTACATCCTTTGTTTGTACGTATGATATTTGGAAAGTAACCAAATTCTTTTTTAAAAAATTAAACAAGGAAAATGAATTGCTTTTGCTTGCATTTTTTTTTTTAATTTGTTGTAAATCTTTCTCTTTCAGTTTGGGAAATTGCATAAATGGACCCTGAAGTTTGAATGAATTTGGGTTCGATTTACTATAAGTTTAAATCATACAAGTTTGAGGTTTGGGTTTTCCAGATCAGGTCATTACAAGCTCAAATCATTTCAACTTACCGTATTCGTTCGGTACATTTCATATTCAAGTTGTTCTAGTTTTAGATTAGTTTTGGGTTTAAAGAAATTTGAGTTCGAATTGAATGAATCCTCAACGTTTATCTCTTTTGTCACTTTAGTTTTAATTTCTTTTTGGATCGATTTCATTTTCAACCTTCAAATTTTTGTAAAATTATTTTTTTAGATGGAAAAGTTAACCGAACTGTCAATCCATATGTACTTTATAAAAAATTTAACAAATTAGTAAAAATCTTCACTTTTTATTCCCGTCAACTATGAAGTACAAGTGGAATAAAAAATTAGTAAAACGTGCCTAAATTTTTAGTTGGGCTCGGCCCGAACCCGGCCCAACCCATGTACACCTCTAGCTGTGACTGCCTTTTTCTTTTTTTAGGTATGGAATAACAAAGTTGTGTGTATCACATTGGAATAAAATAATTAAAATTAAAATTATGTACACCTCAACATAATTAAATTATTAATAAATTTACGTTTTGATAATTTGATTTTAAAAAATTAAAAAAGCATCATTAGATTATTCAAAAGTTTTCATTAAATTGTTTAACTATTCGAAATATTTTATTTAAGTCGCTAAGTTATTATATATATTTTTAAATCTGACTAACAAGCTCCAAGCGATAATTTAATGATCGATATTACAGATCAATACCCATCTATGATTAGAAGAGCATATCTTACATGTAGGTTAATTAGACGATTAATGTCGAAAATTAAAGGGAAAAAATTGATTAGAGTTTACTTTACAGATTCATGATGCTTAAATGTGCTTCTTGAAGAAAATGAACTATAGAAGACAAATGGAAGGAGACGTTTCGATTGATGTAGACAGTATGATAAAAAAAGGTCATACAACAATAATTTTAACATCTCGATAACTTAATGAAAACTTTCAAATAGTTCAATAATAAAAGTAATATTTCAAAACTAAATTTAATAATAATCTGAAATGCAAGCTAATTGCTTCAAATCAACATACACAATTTCATTCATTTCATTCAAATAATGTCACGTAAATCATATTATTTAAAACCATGTACACAACACAAAAGAAATGAGATAAAAAGGTTCGGGAACTTCTTTTTTTGGGTCGATCTTGTGGAAATGGACTTACAGGTCAAGAAGGTACGAGAGCATGGCCAGAATCTGTTATAGTGTTTTGTTGTCCTGTGTTCGTTCTCGAGATTCCGATGGGAAGATGGACAAGACCCGTATCCTAGAGAAGAAATAAACACAGAAGTTATCGATTTTAAGACCAACCATGTTGAGGAGGAAGTGGAAATGAATAATATGGTTAGCTTACAATAAAGTGTCGGCCGCGTAAAATACCGGAACCTTCCCCAATAGTGCACCGGTAAATCTTCTTCTTTGAGTGGAAATAACCTGCTCGGCTTCTGTGCCTGTTGCAGTAAGAACAAACTGAAAGACATGCACGTTAAAGACTATCCATTGATCGGGAAAGGGAAATTCAATAATCACCAAAAGAACAAGAGAAGGGGCCGAGATGAACCAGAGGGAAGAGTACAGCCATAAACCCATATCCCACGAGAGGTGAGAAAAAGAAAATCGCTAGAACACAAGGACTTCCTGAAAATCCCATTAGAACATCAGTGATCTCGAACGTGATATTAAAAACACAAAGTTTCTCGGGTTCTTTTCACTTCCATAACAAGCAAACTAGATGAGAAATCAATTACCGAAACCAGCAAAAAATGCCCAATTAGTTTCAAAAAAATCCAATCTTTTCTCCAGGCCCCATTCAGTAAAGTTCCATTTGTACCTACAAAGATTAGAAGTTATTTCACCATTATCTTAGCTTAGACTAAGAGCAAAAAGATTTGAGACGGAAAATACTTGTTTTACCACATACTCGAAACAGTAATACGCGTACATCCAAGAAAGAAGTACGAAATTGAGTGCCTTCCCAACGTAAGGTATAAATCCCGTGGCATAAACCTACATATATCGTAAAAGATGCAAGTCATCATCTCAAAATATATATAGATGACTTCATACATGGAAAAACAAGTTTAAAAAAAAAAAAAAAAAAAAAAACTATACAGGATAGGCAATAATTTTACCTCAAAGAAAAAGAAAGTCAAAAGAAGCAACGAATACACCTGCTCCCCTATTCCGATCATGATCCTGTAGGAAAACATACAATGGAAACCGGACTTAACACACCTATACAAAGTTTAATTGTTTGTTTAAGAAAAAGCACCCACGATCATCAGTACCCTCCGAGGCCAGCAGGCCTAGCTGCATGCACTTTGCTGTCTGAGGTCAACGTATCGTTTTGTTTCAAGGATTCCACTGTATAAGGCCTGGATCTCCCCATTGCAGCAAAACCATGTGTAGCAATGTCATTGTACCTGGATGTTTATACAAAATAGGTTTATGTTCAACAAATAGAACTAATCCAGTTCAAAATGTTGCATCGGAGAATATAAATGCAGAACGGACGAGAATGCACCATAGATTGCTCAGAATAAGGCTGAATACGTATAAGGGATAGAACCAAAATACCTGCAGATAAAAAATCGAATATGTAATAATAATCAGTTCAAATAAGTGTTCACAACAAGACAAAAACCGCAAGGCATGATACTGTTTGTGATAAAGAGTACTGTTAGTTATATCAATGAAACATAGAGCACGCAGTTCCCGACCAAATGGCGGGGATAATGAGATGATAACAGCAGTCACGAAGTTGGTCTGGGAGAAAGCAGCAATGACTAGTTTTATGGTATTGTTGCAGGGTACGGTCACGATTATAGGACGTTTTGGGATTCGTTTCTTTCGATCAACTTCCTCGGCTAAGTACTCGAATAGCTACGGTATGACAATCAAACTTTACTAAAAGCACATAATGATTATAAACTACTTCTTAAGATGCATCGATAGGGGAAATTTGCAGGATTTGCATCATATACACAAATCAACACAATTCCATTAAACCAAACATTAGCATCTCAAATTCATACGAATGCTATATATATATGACTGCCAACAAATTGGAACTGTTTCTAGGATTGTATATATGGTAAACACTTACATAGAATAGTTGTATGAGGAAGCCACGTAAGAAGGAATAAAATTTGAAGACACCATGGAATTCAGACATTGCTTCACAACTGGTTTGTGAGTAGTGATCAGGCAATATCCATTGTAGTGTTGGGATAACTACTGAATTTAGGACAAAAAAACTGAAAAATACAATAAAATTAACCCAAATTACACATAAATCATTAGCTAATCATCAATTATGAAAATTAAAAAATAAAAATCTCAGCTTTACCTTCCTAAGAATATGAAGCCATTTAAAAGAAAACACTGTCCCGTTCTAATCATAAGCTTCTTCGACCTGCAAAAAAAAAACCCAGATTTTGTTTACATCAAAAAAGCAAAATAAAGTGATTAATTAACCAAAAAAGAAGAAAAAATTAGAAACCTGCGACAAAGAACGATAACTCTGTGAAGACAACAAGCTTCTCTGAAACCCTCTGCCCATAGAATCAAAGCTTGCTTTAATTTAGTCCTCAAAGCTTCAATTAATGGTTTAATATCTTCCATCTGTTTTTTTTTTTTTAATCGATAATCAAAGAGAGAAGGAAGGGCTTCCAGTGTGATGACGTTTGAAAGACAAGACAAAGGCTTTAGCTTTGATAGACTTATAAAGCTTTTGCCTTGAAAGGGCAAAAGTCTTGAACTTGATTGGGCCACGTTGGGCTTTACACGACAGCCATGAAAATGGGTTTATTTTTAAGGGTTAAACTCGAAACCGGTTTAGCTGCCGCTTCTTCGTTACAAGATTCTCGAGCATAGTTGAAAAACCACAAACAAAGAGCAAAAAAGCTGAGACTTCATTTTTTCTTAAAAACAAAAGAGATGGCACAGCCAAGCAAAGAGCCTTGCAAGAAAGAAGCTTGCGATATTCAATCTTGTCTTTCAAAGAACAACTTCCTCCCTAAAAGGTAACATTTTTATTCTGTGATTTTCCCAAGTGATTCAGCAAATTGATTGATTTATGGGTATGATTGGATTTGCAGTATCTTCACAGTTTTCTAAATTAGAACTTTGATCAAAGGAACCTTGAAATCATCTTTTGATTAATTCCATTGAAAAATGGATGGATCATGGATATTATTTATTTTTACAGACCACGGATTAGCTTAGAAATTAAATTCATGTACCATTTGATCCATCCTTTGATGCTGCAATTGTTTTCAAAATTGGATGCTTAACTTAGGTCCTATCTGTGAATAAGAAAACTATACTGGTGATTTCAAGTTTTAATTTTTTTCCGGGCAATTTCGAATTCAGGTCAATTTTCATTTCAAGTTCGAGTGATTTTGAATTTAGTTCAAATTTATATACTAGCCATTGTGTCATTTCGAGTTTTATACTCGAGTTTAGGATCATTTCCGAGTTCAGTTAGTGTTTTAAGATCAAATCAAATTGAATCAAATTCGGATTCAAATTTTCAAGTTCGGGTCAGAGATTTTGTTTATGCTTGATGTTGGACTACTACATATTTGCTTTCCATTACATGTTTCCACTTGTTCTGAAATGATCCATGTTTGTGCATTGTAGGTGCCAAAAAGTAATTGAGCTGCTCCAATCTTGCTGTGAGAAATGCAACTATGAATCCACTCATTGTGCCTCAGTGTCTGCTCTCCTAAAGCAAATAGCCAAATGAAAGACAACATGACTTTCCATGCTCAATTCATGCCATTCCCTTTGAAATACACATTTATATATCA
This sequence comes from Gossypium sturtianum, assembly GCA_025698515.1. Lineage (NCBI taxonomy): Eukaryota > Viridiplantae > Streptophyta > Magnoliopsida > Malvales > Malvaceae > Gossypium > Gossypium sturtianum. Next base: position 1,633,879 of record CM046946.1, on the reverse strand, counting down.
CTCAATGTAACCTTGTATTAGATTTGATGTTGTGTGTACTAACCATATTCTATAATATATATATATAGATTTGAGTTTTTAAGGGGGCATATAACTTCACTAACTGATTCATTGTATATAAATGAAAGGACCATAGTGGATCTACCAAATCAAAATTGCAAAAGATATGCATGTATTTGATTCCTCTTTGTTTTTTCTCTTTTTCACACTTCACATGTTGAGAGAACTATGGATATAGTTTATACAAGGCAAAAGATACATTGGGCTATATATTTTTCCTGTATGAACTATGGATAGTTTATACAAGGCAAAAGCTGAAGTCTATAGTCTGTATCTTGAAGCTAAAGGGAAAAAGAGCCATAGGTAATCTCACCACGGATAACTCCCTCCAAAATATGAGTGTGATCGAATAAGTTTGGTCATAAAATACACGTTGACATCAATAAGGCTTCTCCCCATAAGCTCTACTGAGATTTGTAGGATGACCTAAAGTTTTGTTTCAATCAAGGTATTCTCAAAGAATCCTGCCGCTTAAGAGGGATGCTTTCGTTAAAGCCATCCTCTTCTTCGTGCTTTAATTGTCGCATTGACATAGATGTCAAACTTGTACCTGATTTAAGATGATTCATCAAATGTTTAAAATGCCAAAAACAAATTGAAAGAATATGCTCCATATGCTAATAGGTCATTAATCGCAATGCAAGATTGAGAAGGTTAATGAGAACATACCATCAACCATATCCTTGGTTTTGTGAAGAAGAAAAGTTCCTGAAAGGATAGTCACAAATCCACACATCTCTGTAATAATCTGCGTAGGGTTTTGCCTGTCCCAATCCTGGTAATAACATATATTTAAATTTGAATTAGTTACTTTCAATAATAAAAATGCTAACTAGTAAGCATTTTGTTAAGTCAGTCAAAACTTCACTTTTGAAATAGAGAAGTTAGGGGAAGCACCACATGGTGGAAGTAGCAAGCTAGAAGCTCAATTTCAGGTTATGGCAGACAACCATGGATTAAAACTATACTCAATTGAACAAGAGAATTGAAACATGGGATTGTCAGTTATAAATTCTTGAATGATAAACTATTCATGCTTCTACATGTACGAGTATATATAGGATTAAGTAATTCATTGCATTTTGTAGACAGATCAATAAGATGATAAAGTTGGAAAAGGGCTTGGGTTGAAAGACAATAGAGAGGCATCAAGGAAGATATGTTTTAGCATATGCATAAATGGAGTTTTCAACCATTCTGATACCATAAACGACTGGAAATTACCTTAAACATGATTACACTCGCCAAAATGGTCAGTGTCGTGAACATAACATAGTATATGGGAGAAACAACAGCTGTGTTGAAAGTATCAAGTGCCTGCAATTTTGAAGGCAAAAAAGAAAGTATGAGTGTGAAACAGAAGTTTTAATTCAGCATACATGATCAACACAAAATCAAGTATAAGAGTATGAAAAGCATAGTTTCTATAAATTGTTCAAAACTAGAGAGGAAATAGAATTTGATGTAAAATGACAAATTTCTCACATTCCCCACATTGCTTTCTAGTTCCCTTTCTTTAAAGCGTCACTTGAAAGACATCAAGATAAAGAGGGAAACAAAAAAAGGGGGGGGGGACAAGAGGTAAACATTACCTTGTTTAAATAATTCATTTGAGTAACCACACAAGTAACCACAACTAAAGTAAAGGCCCATGTTTGTGGATATACAAGCTGATTCATTCCTGAAAAAGTTAACTTCAAGGCTATACCAAGTGCTTTAACACCCATGACCTGTCAAAGAACACTTTGATAAATTACAATCTGCAAAAACATAAGAAGGTAAACAAAACTAAGCTACCAACAGCCTGACAGGGATGCATACCGAAATGGAACCCACAAGAGAGCAAACTCCAATGTAAACCATAATGTGTGACTGTCCATATTGTGGAACAAAGTGGAATATAAGTATAAAGACAGCTGTTAAGACCAATAATGCATAAAATAGGAACCCTGCAAAAAGATCCAAGGAAAACTACAATCATTTTATTTCTTAGCAGTTCAACAATTTTGAGCATAAAACAATGTTCAGAGCTGAAAGCAAACATAATGGAACCTGGCTCTGTAGCAAGATCCCAAACTTCCGTTACAGATTCAATCTGACGTTCTGGGGGAGCATGCAAAACAATTGCTGTAGATCCCACGACACATAAAACACAACCAAGAATCCCAAAAGTATGTAATTTTTCCCGTAAAATTATATGTGCTAGGGCCGCACTGCAAGAGAAATGACAACTAGAAATTAACACTAAAAGGCCAAACCAGAAATTTGAGTGATATATTTCCATACCTGATAATTATACTGAGGGCACCAAGAGGAGTAACCAGTATAGCAGGTGCAAATGCATAAGCTGCAAAATTAGCAATTTCCCCAACAACCACTGTTGCATAGCCAAGTACGATTTAGAATTTAACCACTTTTCCTTCCAGAATCATGAACCATAAGCAACTCAGACAATTCAGTAAATTTAACAAGATTGCACAATTTGATCAGCCTCTAAACATTAACATGTATGCATGCAACAAAACTAAAAGAACTATGTAGATTCCAACAAAACACAAAAAGATGATCTTTTCAATAGGTGCAATGTTGCTTCTACATAATCATATAACCATAAAATATTGAGTTAATGATCAATGAAAAATCCATAAAACTTACTTGTTATCATGCCTACCCACCAAAGTGGCTCCAACAAGTAAGAATAACCTCCACTGCCTGTGCAAGAAGTAAAACCAATAAAACAATCATTGGCACCGTGTTACGCACTAGAGCAATACAAGTGTCAAATTTTGATAAAACACTAAATGATAGCAGTGCATTTCAAAGAGTTCTTTAGGTAACTGAGGTAACCAAAAAAACAAGGTGCTAACAGCAATGCAACATAACAATTTGGGCGATAACAGTCATAACATGAACAGAATTTTTTTTTTAATTCCATAGCAACAAAACAAACAATAATCTGAACAAGCAGATCATTTTCCCCAAACAGTTCTCATACTAGATTTCCAAAGGCTCAAATCGATTTAATGACCGTGCTTGTTAATTAAATTCCCAAGGCAAATTGATTTCCAACAGTTACAGTTCACTCAAATTGACTTTCCTAAATTGAGTAGACTACTATTCAATGCGTCACAACACCCTGCAGTAATCCAGAAAGACTGAAAATTATATTTTAAAATAAAACAAAATCCCCCAATTCTAATGATAACAAAAATAAGAGAAATAAGAGAAAATATTAGTAAAACTTTGATAAATTGAAGTACCTGCCCTGATACCAGAAGCACCAGCTTTCTTCAAGCCTTTTTTCTTAACAATGAAACTTGCTCCAATAAATAAACTGGAAGAAAGCGCTAAAACCAAACCCTTAACATTATCTGAGGACATGCCCTCACTCCACCTTCGCACAGCTGCCATACTTTGAAAAAAAAAAATCTTCCGAAAACCCTAATTCAGGAGGGATAACTCTACATAGAGTCAACCACAACTTGACTCGATCCTCAATCTACCAGAACTCGGACTGAGTCCAAAAACCGAGTTCATGGATCTCGATTTCAACCGATCTTGGAGTAGGTTGAAACGTGAGATCAGAACAGAGTTGGAAGACCACAAGCTAACCGATCTCGACTCCTTAAAGAAATTACTTGCACAAATAGCAGTGAGTCCCTAGTCGAATGAGTTGAAATATGAGACGGAAATTTTGAGGAAGAAAAGGGGGGGGGGGGGAACAACGAATATTTACAATGGGAGTGAAGAAGAGAAAGTTGACTGGGTTGACGCGGAGTGAGTTGAAGCGGAAGGAGTAGATCTCACGTCTTGAGAGACCAAAAAAAGAAGAAGCAGATGAAGAAGAGTTGGCTGTCTGTCAACGAGAATTGAGAACGACCGAGTTTGCCCGAGTTTGGTGAGTTGGTGAGAAGAGAAACAGCTTTTAATTATTGTAAAGAGGATTTCTTGGAATGGAAGTGAGAGACAAGAAAAAGAAAAGCGCGTGGTGGAGATTGCGCGGGGTTTTTATGCTACGGCTTTGGTTTGGTTATGATGAATCAATGATGATTAGGAATCAGATTATATTTTTCACCATAATTATGGTTAAAATTTTAAATCAAAGTTAATTGTGAATAAAAAATGTCATACAATATCGATTTTAATAATTCAAATATTATTTTATAATTTTTTGAAGTTGGGTGAACAAAATGTAAACTTACTAATAGTTTAGTGACACTAGGTGTAGTTTACCCAAATAGTTATTGAAAGAGCATAGGTCGATTTACTCTCTGTTCAAATTGATGTCCCAACTGCTCTCTGGATAGATGTTCGAACATACGTATGAATAAGACAATTTAACAACAATTTATAAACGGAGAGTAAGACAATTAGAGAAATCAACACACAATATTTGTTATTGCATTTTGGATTCACCAATCCTATTTTGTAAAGTCTTTCTCAATGAATGATTTTATTTAGCAATCGTCCGAATCATCTATTAGTTAAAGCTCAATCTATTCTTAAACAAAGAAGTAATTGCAATCCCAATTACTACAAATCACTCACCCAAACAACCTCATTTACAACAAGGTTTACTCTCCAACAAAAGCCTAACACAATAGTGCAAAAATACCAAGTATAAAATACACAAATAGCCAGCCTAAAGCACTCCCACTAACACACCAACATGTGCGACAATGCAACCTATTTATAGGCCAAGAATGACAACTTGTCAAAGTAACTTTTGATAAGATAAAACTCTTAGTTAAAAGCTAAAGTTATCTATGGAATTATCTTCAATAATTATCTCATAAAATTCATTCATATCTATGTAAAACAACCAACTTAGTCTCTAAGTAAAAGGATAAGGATAACACTTTGATATGGAATTATTGATCCATCATCCTCCTACTATTCTCAATTTCGATCAACAATAACCAAGATATAATAAAACATGGTTTGAGAATCATTTGCTGATAGTGTAACACACCATGAAGATCAAAGTATAAAATGACAACTTTATACTGCGTTTAATTATCCTAAAGGCATGTTCAGAGTGTTGTCTAAAGGTCTATCCTGTTTGAACAAGGGATGCAAAACATGCCATGCAATAAGCTGTTCAAACATAAGAAACTTCAGATATAAGGACAACTAAGGTCCCAACATTTATCATCCAGTATTATTATTATTGTGTTTGCTTGAAACATGTTTGTTAGTCCTGAAAATATCAAGAAAATATCAAGAGGGGGTGAATTGGTTTTTTTTAAATTCTTTGCACACTTTTCTAAATGATGAGGAAAGAGAAGAAAAGTTTGGACAATTCAATTTGTAACGGTTTGAACCCAATTATCTACTTTCATTATTTTGGTATATCTTAACCAAAAAAATTTCAATTCACTATACTTGTATTGTTACCTTTTAAGGAAAAGATATAACATTTACAATCCCTATCTTTTTCGCAAGGCTTAGATAAAATCTTTCCCCCTAGCTTTTATGGCTAAACTAGAACCTTTTTTAGTTTTTATGGCTCAACTAAAACCATCCCAATTTATAATCGGTGATGTGAATGAAAGTAAACAAATAGACCTCCACAAAGTATGTATTTACAAAATTAAGCTCTCAAAGAAATGGAATGAGAATGATAAAAGATCTAACAATAAGCTGCTAGAGAATATTTACAAAAGAAATGAAAAAAATAAATATTTGAATACTTTTCTCTTGATCTTGATGCTTGAATATCTCTCTTGAGTCTTGAAGGGTTCTTGAAGTGTTATACCAATGAACAAGTTTGTGGACGTTTATGATCGTTAGGGATGAAATCTAGCCATTAGAAGCATTAATTTCGGGCTTAAAAACTATCCCTGCACATCATGTCTCGAGACCTAGCAAGATTACAAGGCTGTAAAATAATCGTTATATAGTCATTGGCAGGCGATGTCTCGAGACAATATGCAATTGTATCTAGACATACCATACAATGTCTCAAGACAAGTAGATCCTGAAGTAGAGTTTTTGTTTTGAAGTTTTCATGTCTCAAGACACGTAATCGTATGTCTCAAGACTTGCATGCCAAAGCCCCTTTAAAACATTTTAAACATCGTAGAATATTTTTGTATTAACCCAAAAACATTTAGATAAATTAAAAAAAAAAACATTTTAAACATGTTCTTTTTTTAATATTTTACAAGTCTTTAAAAATATTTGATTAAATTTTCAACAAATGATTTAGGACATATAATACATATAAAATTTGTTTTAAATGTTGTATATATATATGATCTAGATGAAGTCATACCACAATGTTTCACTTATAACTTTAAAACTAGAATTCAAACTAATGAAAATGAACATTGCAAGAAAAGACACAAAGGGATGGTCCACTCTGGTTTGGGCTTCTTCAATTTGCTAACAAGAAGGACAAAGCTTGCTTATGTTTCAATGGGCTATTGGTGGGTTAGGAATATCATCATTCTTAATGGACATATTAATCAATTAAAATTTATTCAAGTTAAGACAAAAGTTATGAAAGTTTTTAATTTCTCCAATCAAAACTAGTCTTGTATTTTTATTTGTGGTGATGAAAATAGGTTTCCTCATTGTCTCATGATGATATTTGTAGTTCTCTTTCATCTCTTTTTGATGTTCTTCAGTTTGATTCTATGTCTTCAACTAGTGATTGTGGAAGTGATTAGGTTTGAGTGTACTGGGGAAGTCTGTTAATTTGGGTTTAATTTATCTCGGTTACAAAAATGGAGGTAATAAAATAATGGTTATTATTTGATATACTGATAGTGTGTTTTTTTTTATTTCGCAAGTAGTTTCAAAAAATTGTCATGTGTTTTTTTGGGATAAATTTTAAAATTATATATGAACTTTGATTTAATGTGCAATTGTATATATGAACTTTAATTTGATGCAATTATACACACGAACCTCTAATTGCAACTCAGATGTATACTTGAAACCATAATTTTGATTTAATCATACAAATTTAAAGAAATGAATACATTAATTTATTTTTATATTGGATAAATATAATTATTTATGTATGCAATATATAAACCTAAAATGATGTTATATCAATAATTATGTTAATAATTTATAAAAATTAGACCAAATCAATATTTTATGTATAAAATTGTACATTAAACCGTAGTTCATCTATAATTTTGGGATTTTCCCCTCTCTTTTTTTTTAAATATTTTCCTATACTTTAATAAAATACTTGTCAACTCCTTAATGTCTAAAAACTCCACCAACATTATACTAAATATTTTTCAATAAAATAAATGTGGATTTGTGCATTTAAGCATGAAAATGCCACTTTAGTGGTTTGTAAACTGCAATTGGTGCATATAACCAACAAAGAAGCTATGATGAATACATTGAAATTTGTTGTGGAAATTATGTAAAGTTTATAATTTTTTATATTTTCAAAATTGTGACTATTTTTTACATTTTTTTTTCATTTTTAAATATATTTGATAATTTTTTAATTATTTTTGATAGATTAACACGGGTTATCTCCAGTCATTATTGATAAAGGGTTGGTCAAAATGGCCAATGTGCCACGTGACCGATCAACTTGCCATGTCACTGGTCAACGTATCATATCAATGGTCAACTTATCATGTCATTGATGACGCAGCGCATTTTGATTAACTAGTTTTTTTAATTACGCTAGCTTTTAGATACCAAAACAAATAACAGTGTAAAGTTCAAATACTAAAATGGAACAAAAAAAATAGGTACAATTATGAACATAACCTAATATTATTTTAACTCGTTAAAGTGATACAATAGGATTGATAACAAAGCAAAATGTGTCACATATATCTCTTTTATTGGAAAATTTGTCACGTCCACAAAAAATTTAACGTCATTAAGGTCAATACCGAAATGGTTAACAAAAATAAAGCACGTATTGGACATTTTAAAATTGTAGGTACCATATTAAAACAAACCACAAAGTATAGGGATCTTTCTTGCCATTATCTTGGATATCTAATCATATATTTAATATAACAATATACAAAAGCACATAATGATAACAAGTGGTGATCTCTCTTTTTCTTGTATGTAATTTTTAGGGTAAAATACCCAAAAATACCCAAAAACTAATTTAATTACGGAAAAGGGTCAGTTTCAAAAATATTTACAGAAAAGGGCCGTTTCCCCCCAAAACGCGTCCACGTCAGCGCGTTTTGGGGGGAAACGGCAACAAAGCGCGCCCCTGGGGACGCGCTTTAGCCTTCAACGGTAAAAAAAAAGGCCAATTTTTTTTGACCGTTGGGGACCCAACGGTAAAAAAAAACCTATAAAAACCTCCCCAACCCTTTTATTTTTTCACACTTTAATCCTTACTCATTCTTCTCTCAAATTCCTCTCAAAATTCTCTTTAAGTCCTTCAAACTTCCTCTAAAATTTCGAAATAGTCCTTTAATATTTACAAAAAAGCCCTTCTTAATTATTTTTAATATATATTTTTTGAAACTTTTAAAATTTTTGATCGTATTACAAATGGTCGGGGAATTACTTCGTCTAGACAGCAAGCACATCTCCGTCGAGCAATTGAAAATGGTAAGTTTTTAATTTTAATTTTTCAATATTTATTTAATATTTTTTAGGTCTATGCAATTTTAATTAATTTTTATTTTATAATTTTTTAAACAGTCTGTAGATCGGGTGTTGGAATGTTATATTCGCAACATGCATGGTCCCCCATCGCCGTTGATCGAGAATTACCTGCGGGAAGCGGGTTTTTGGCACGTGGCCACGATAGGCCGGGGGTTCAAGTTGGAGCCGCCTTTGATCAGTGCGTTGATAGAGAGGTGGAGACCTGAGACGCACACTTTCCATCTTCCATGCGGAGAGCGTACCATCACTCTGGAAGATTTACAGTTGCAGTTGGGATTACCGGTGGACGGGTCGGTAGTCATCGGGTCCGCAACTTCTAGTGATTGGGGAGCCATATGCTACGAGCTTCTGGGTGCCATTTCGGATAAAATTCAAGGAGCTCGGATCGAGATGGCCTGGTTACGAGACACATTCCCGGAGCCGAATGAGGATTCGACCGAAATAGAAAGAATACGGTATGCTCGGGCATACATTCTTTAGATAATTGGAGGCTATCTGATGCCGAACCTTTCTAGAAACCTCAGTACACCTAAGATGGTCACTGAAACTTGTTGATTTCAGGAGCGTAGATGAATTGAGTTGAAGGTCCGCCGTGCTATCGAGGTTGTATCGGGAGATGATGCGAGGCGACGCGGCGGCGAGTAAAGCGAAAATCGGAGGTTGTCTATCGCTCACTGCGATCATGGGCATGGTTTTGATTTCCATTTTTACGTCCTCGACTCGACCACCCATATTCATTCCCAGTGATAACGAGGTAAATTTAATGTTATATTTTACAATTATTTTGTAGATTTATAGTATAATTGTATGCTAAAAATTTATTTAATTAGGTGGAACCATTCAAGAGTCATGTTGGAATACCTACCTCGCTTGAAGATATACGGCTTTCTATTGGACCAACGGTCGGAATCACAAGTAAGTTTCGAATTTCGTATTTATAATATTTTTGTATATAACTAATATTTTTGTAATGTTAATATAGTTTCAATGGACACCGTACGAGGATCCGAAAATTCGGGCAGTAATTCCGGAGGAGTTCTTCCAAAATCCGAACAGTTGGCACATGAAGGTCCCATTGATCACCTATGCGACCGTGGAGATACACCAGTCAGATCGAGTTCTGTGACAATTTGGATTCCGACAACCGATTCCCGTGCCACCTGAGGTGCTCGATGATGAGCACAAAGTGGACTTACGGCAGCTGCACACGGATTGGCCAAGATTTTGGTCAGCACATATCGAGACGTGGGAGAACCGGTATGACTATTTACTTATCCAGGAACCGATCATCGTTCCTGAGTTAGCGTGCGTGTCGGAATACATGCCATGGTTTAGGATCCATGGTAAGTCGTATCTGTTGTCGGAAGAAGAGAGGCGACGGCAACTTTGTGAACGAAGGGAACGTCGGGGCCCTTTAAATCCAAGGAGAATGGGTGATGAGACGGGGCCATCAACAGCGCCAACACGATCCACCGGGCCCATCGATTCGGTAACGCGACCGACATCACAACCTTTACCCTTTATGCCAAAAAGTGCCCTCTACCCCTTATATGTATTCTAACCCATATATGTTTCCTTTTCCCAGTCTGACCCCAAGTTGGAATGCATGGCCGGGTTCGAGTCCGTTCCCGACTACTCCCGCTGGCCAGCCGATCTTGAGGCCGTCGTCGCGTGTGGGATCAGAGGAGGCACCGTCGGGGGGCACTTCTTTCTATCAGGCTCCTTCGCCATACGGGATTCAGACACCCCCGCCGTGGTTTATGCAAACACCTCCGGGGTCGTTATTTTATCAAGGTGGGTCGTCCTCGCAATACCCAGAACCAGACCCACTGCCGGAGGAACCCGAATCCCCGCCCGAGGTTCCACGACCGCCGCCGGAAGCTAGAAGAAGGAAGAATCCAGCGCGTAACCGCCGACCACCCCCGTGTGGCACTGATTCCGACCGGCATCAACACTGATTCGGACCGGCTTTTTTATTTTTTAATTGTAATATAATTTTTTAAATTTTTTTAATAAAATAGAAGTTGTTTATTTTTATATGTAATTTAATTTTAATTTTTTTAATAAAAGAAAAAGTTATTTTTTATTTATTTTAATGTAATTTAATTTTAATATCTTTAATAAAATAGAAATGGTTTAATTTTTTTATTGTAATTTAGTTTTAATATATTTAATAGGGTAAAATAACAGTTTTTAATTTTTTTTGTAATTTAATTTTTATTTTTTTTTTTGTAATTTAATTTTAATATCTTTAATAAAATAGAAATGGTTTAATTTTTTTAATGTAATTTAATTTTAATATCTTTAATAAAATAGAAATGGTTTAATACCTTCTTGAAGCGTTTTTGGCCACTGTTTATTCAGAAACGTCTTCTCAAAATTATTTTGTCAGATACAACTGTCACAAAATTCAATTACTTTTTTGCGCTAATATATTTTGCCCAAAACCCTAAATATATTTTTATCCTAAGGGCAAAAAGCGCGTCACGTCGGTAGCGTTTTCTTTGGTGATTCAAAGGAAGCGCGCACGGCCCTTTTCCGTAAATATTTTTGAAACTGGCCCTTTTTCGTAATTAAATTAGTTTTTGGGTATTTTACCCTAATTTTTAAGCCTTTTTTTGTATTTAATTGTTCATTATTAATTAAATTTGAGTTTTCAAACTTTTCATTATCTATTAGTTGTATTTATATGTTAATAATAAATTTCAAAAAATCATTTTATTTTTTTAGAGAAATAAAAGTGTCCTAAATTTTACATTGACTGAAGAATACTCTCACAGCTCACACTTACATTATAAATAAGTATCAATTTACTCAATATTTTTATAATCTCTTTAGAATTTCTTCATTTGAAGAAATTCACGAGAGAAGGCTTATAGTTTAAAGTTATATATATATTGATATATATATTATGTGAAAGAGAAAAACAATAATGTTCAAAGAAATGAGTATTAGTTTAGAGATAATTTGGAACCTAGTGATTCCAATAGTGGTGATTCTAATACAGTATAGGTGATTCTATTACAAAGCTAAGTTTGTTTTAAATGTTAGGTTGCAACTGTTAGGTTAGAATTGTACTAAATTTGTTCTAGAATTTGTTTTAAATGCTAGGCTAGAATTGTACTAAGTTTATTTTATAACTGGAATGATGTATTAATATAGTAAGGTTGACATATATAGTGTGCATGATGTATCTTGAAAATATTTTTTTTTATGGTTTTTTCTTCTCTTGAGTGATTTCTTGCATTATTCATTTCAAAAGTGCAACAAAAATTGCCCCGTTCGAGAAAATTACAAGTGTATATAGACGAAAATACTACACCTAGGGCACCAGAGTCCAACAGTTAAATGGTTAAATTGAGCTTGTGCAGGAATATGGTTGAGGAGAAAATATGAAGAAAAGCATCTGATAAACCATAATATATACATATTTTAATCCCACATTTAGCATACTTTTTGGATGATTTATCCCTTGAATTGTGGAATTTGATGCTCCTAATCCTTTAATTTCATGTTTTATACTTAGGAGAGCACCGGAGGATGAAAGGAACGAGAAACGGGTCGAAAACGGAGAAAATGAGCTTATCTTAGAGACTCACACGGCCTGGACTATCACACACGGTCGTGTGTTTCGAGTAACAACTGAGACACGGCCTAGAACATCGTACACGGTCCGATCACACGGCTGTCTGTGGCAAATAGGATCGACCACGGCCGAGAGAGTCGACCAGGGGCGTGTCCCTGCTATAGCCAAGATGAGTTTCATTCGGAATAGGGTACTTGTAGGCCAAGAAAGACATTCCGAAGCCTATATAAATGCCCTAAGTATATCCTAAAAAGTGTCTTTGGTCAGAGGCGAAGCCAGAAAGGGCTGAACACGGGGAATTACTCCAAGAAAGCCAGTTGATTCATCTCAGAAGCCGGAAACACACTCAAGACGGAAGATCTTCCCTTCGATTTCCTTCAGGGGGTTTTAGGGTTTTTCTTATGTTTTGTTATTTACTTTCTTCTGAGATGTATTCTTTTATAATTATGAACTAAACCCCTCAAATACCTGAGGGGGATGAAACCTAAGATGGATCTTGTTATTGTTTTCTGAACTATATGATAAATACTTGATTTGTTCTTAATTATGTGTTCTTAATTCTTGTTTAATATTTCAGGATATTGATTCAAGTATTGATATACTTAGACAGTGGAGCAAAAGTCCCTGTTTAAGAGTAGATCTAGCATAGTTAAGCGGAGTTGATCGTAACCCTAGAGATAGGATGACGAAAATCTGCCGGATTAGGGTCAAACCTAATATGGGAGTCCATAGATCGAGTTAATGCAACACTAGGGGTTTTAATTAGAAAGAGATTTCAATTGATCAACCTAGGGTTAGACGTTAGTAGCCTCGAAAGAGGTATTAATATAAATTAGGGAATCCTACGGATCAAGTCAAGTGAATAAATCGTCTGGTTCAGAGTTAAATAACAAGTGAAGTATAGGTGGATTCTTCCTTGGGTATTGTCTTAATCAACTGGTTTTTTCCAAAAGTATTTTCCCAATTCACTCTCTGCGTCTTAGCAACCTTAGCTTAGTAATTAGTTAGATAAATATCAATCCCCTTTATTTTAGGCTAAATAATAAAAAGATAGTAACTACTAGTACTCTTGGTTCCTTTGGGTTCGACATTCCGGTCTTGCCACTAAGCTATACTACTGTTCGATAGGTGCGCTTGCCTCAATCGTGGTGATAGTTAGTTTCTAGGCTCGATCATTCATTATATAAATATTAAAACTCTCATACACGATCAGCATCCACTGTGGCCAAGGTCGCAACACCAATGCGTCCATCACCACTCAAGGAATTGGACTTTAGCAATGTGTAATTAAGCGGCCTGTCTTCGAAGTCACGTTATTAAGGGAGTAATGTCGTGACACCCATCTTCATGGTTGCGACGTTAAGTCACCAATGTTGCAACCTCGAGTTCAGACACCAAAGTGAGGAAACTAGGTCGCTTGAGTGCCAAGTCGTGACACCAGAAGATCATGGTCGCGACATTAAAGCTCCCAAACAACCCCTGAAGTCAACTGATGAGGGTGTCGTGACACCGAAGCCTGACGGGTGAAAAAATACAGGGGAAATTTTGTGGCCAAACAAGCTTAAGTCACTTTTCATTTAAGGGCATAATTGTCAATTAACCTAAAAGAGGATAAAAGTTACATAGGTTTGGGGCGCGACCTAGGAGCTCAGAAAGGGCAACGGGAGGCCCAAAGGAGGCTTTATGAACTCCTTATATGGAGGAAACTTCGAAGTGAATTGATGAATAAGTGGAAAAGACTTTAGAGACCAATGTTTTGGATGCCAATGGAACTGATAAAAGACTTTGAGGGGGCCTACAGGCTCTTTAGAGGAGGATTAATGGCTTTCGAGGTATCTAAGAGAGATAGGCTTAGGAAGTGCGAGAGAAACATAATAAATTGATAAATAATACATAATAATAGACATAATGAACTTGAATAATTCATATGTCAACATGGTGGAACACCTCTTTGTCCATTGTGACTTTGTGAGGGCTATCTAGTTTGGAAGTTATCTCTTTGATTGAATCCAACATGTCTTGTTGAACTCAATTAGGGAATAGATTTTTCAATGAGAATGATCTGGAGTACAAGGAAGCAATAGAGTTTTCCTCAATTTTCATGTGCATTCTATGTGGAACATGGAAGGCAAGGAATATGGTGGTATTTTTTCCTGAAGGAATATTCAAACTCAATTTGTATGTTAGAACAAATCAAGCGGATGCTACACTATATTCACAGAGCCATTGATACACCACCAAATGTAACCTCAAGTTGGAATGAAGAAAGAACAAGGAAGTTGAATCTTACATCTCAATCTAGAGGAAGTGGAGCTAGTAATTGGAAAGTGGTGTTTTTGTATTATTAAAGGGTAGGGGGATAACAACTTTGGAGCAGAGATTTAAGGAGGAACTCGATAATTGTTTGTAATCTTAAAATGCAATTGAAGCTTCAGAGTGGGATTACAATTTTAAGATTGATATTGGTATTCTTGAAGGAGAGAGATATTTGGAGCAAGACTTCTTAATGGAGCTAAAAAATGGACCAATATTTTAAACAACAAGAGCAAGGTTGATGGAAAGTTTGCACTAGCATATAAAGATACCATACTTTTGACAAGCACAGTTTAAGTACAATTAGAAGTCAAGCCATGAGTAAAGATAGGATTCTTGCCTTCAAATGTGTCAACAAAGGCAATTAATCCAGAAACAATTTTAAAGGAATTGAAAAAGAAGGGATTAGTTTTCTTACCCAAAAGAAGTTGTGGGCGTTGATGTTCATTAGAAAGCCTTTTGGCTTTTTTTTTTTTTGTGCACTATTTGGACTCATCGAGCTTGGATTGGATTAAGGAAATTGATTTCTCTATTTTGAAGAAATTGGATGATTAAACTTGGAATTATATCCTAAAAATTCAAGACTTATCCTGAACTTATTGAAGATATTCTTAAAGCTGATTATCTTGTTGTTTTAATGAGAAGACTGTTGTAATTGATCTAGTAAGTCAACTAATCTCAATTCCTTACATATTGAGGAGACTTGTAGATGATGTAATGAATTGAGAGAACTTATTCTTGTTCATTGAAGAACGTTTTCTATGAGTGCATTAAGTGTAAAATCAAGTGTGCTACTTGTTTTTTGTCCTACTTAGAGGAGAGTGATATAGATATTAAGTACAAAAACGAGATTATAATCTAGCGAGTGTTAGAGCTGATAATCATTTATTGTACGAGGTGTTAAGATAATGAATTATTTTTCTAGACAATACCTCACACAAAAAAAAATGAACTAGGTAAATATATCATGTGTTATTCATTGTTCTTCATCAGTACTTGAAATAATCGTCACGGCTCAATTTACCTGCAAATACCAATTTAAATTCTTTCAAAAATAAATAAATAAATAAATAAATAAATAAAATCGTTGAATCAAAGAATTAATCCCAATCAACCATCATAATTTTCTTTTGACTGTTTTTATATGAATTTTATGTAATTGTCTTTGTCGTACCTACTTTCTAAAATGGGTTTGTTTCACGTTTCTATCAAATAGAAATGACTAATTATTTAATTAATAATTAATACAAGTCATATATTCCAATGGTTAAGTTCACAACCACTCACTAAATTATTATGTAACACCCCTAACCCATAACCGTCGCCAGAATAGGTTAAGAGGCATTACCGGACTAGTAACTTAGTTCAGAACAATCATTTATCAAATATCATCTCATTTCAGTAAAATATCATACATTCACATTCAATATTTATTTAAATCGAGCATACAAAGCTTAAATCATGCATTCAGGACTAAATCGGTAACATATGAAAATTTTGGAAACTTAGAAAAATTTCAACCTTACAAGTATCACATGCCCGTGTGAACAGGCCATGTGCCTCATGGCTAGTAGACACGCCTGTGTGCCAGGCCGTGTGAAAACTAGAAAGTATACTGACTTGGGTCACACGGCCAACCACACGCCCGTGTGCCTAGCCCGTGTGCCCTTCGAAATGGCCATACACGCCCGTGTATCAGGCCGTGCCAAAACTATAGGGTATACTGACTTATCAACACGGCCAAGCCACACGCCCGTGTGCTAGGCCGTGTGCCATGTAACACCCCAAACCCGGCCCAAACGCTACAACCGGATCTGGTATGTCACTTAGAAAATTTTGGAAGAACATGTCGTATTTTCAGAAAAATATTTTTCTCTAAAGTTTATCTTCTTATTCGAGAGAAATTTAATAGTTGATAGTTTAAATAAAATATGCCTTTATAAATTAAAAACCCAAATTTAAATAGATACATTAGTTCAATAAGAATTTAAATAACTAAAAGTAATTAAAGCCCAAAATAAAACAAAACATAAACTAGTGGCCCACCTTTATTACAACGAGATTTAAAATCCATTAATTAAAAATATAAAGTATTAACTTGAGACTTTTTTTGGATCCAGATGGTCTTTTGCATGGCCACCTTGCGTTCCTCTCGGCCGGTCCAAAGCACTAGGTATCACCGAAAAGTTAATTAATAGGGTGAGTCGCGAGACTCGGGTGTGCAACCCTCATGCACCACTAGATTTTGGCCTTAGGCCCATAAAATGAGTTAATAAAAAAATAACAAATAATATGCAAGGCCCAACCCATTTGCCTAGGTTTCCATCCGCTACACGCCCCCGTACCAACCATTCACACCATTGGGGATTTTTACAATCGACCCACACCCCTACACGCCAAGATGGCAGTCATGCTGCTCATCAACATATTATGGCCGAAGCCCTTATAACAGATCACGGCATTAGCCGCTACAACATATAACAGATCAAGGTATAAACCGCTACACATATAACGTATAACTTCCTCCTTTCATCAACCCAACCCATGCAGTCATAAAATCAATATGCTTTTATCATATAAAGTCAAACATTCATCGACCTAGTGATTTGCTTCACCACTTTTCGGGTTTCAACATTAAACCGAGATATCGGTATTTATCACAACATATAAACTTATGAGCATACATTAATAATCAGATCTAGATGGTGGGGAAGTATTACACACCTGATATCACGAATTCCAATATTCTTAGTCGATGTCCTTGCTATCCGGATCTATTATCCTCAATGTAAAGCCTTGCTCAAAAGCCGGAAAAACACACAAAGATTTAGCCCCTTCAACAATCGGCCAAGGTTAATAAATCCCAAATTACACATTAAAACTAATAGATCCCTTACCTTGAAATCCCGAAAGTAACACGATTCTATAACTTAGAGATCTATGCGATTGACTCCACTAAAGTTCCCTTCAGATTTCGGCACAAGTAGGCACCACATAAGTAATTCGGCAATCACAGGAGATGAGATCTAGGGATTTCGACTTTTAGGAAAATCCCGAAAAAGTATGAACAAGAGAAGGCTGATGTGTCTTTGGCTTTTAAAATACTTGAGTGAGGAGTTTCGGTTCTCGACACAGAAAAGAGAGAAGAAGAAAAGAAAACAAGGAAGAGACTTGAAGATTTCGGCCAGAAGAAAAAGAATGGAAAGAGTTTCGGCTTTTGAATCAAAGTGAAGATGAGGGAATAGGCTTAGAGATTTCGGCTTTTGCAGAGAATGAAGAAGAAGATGGAACTTTAGGAGTTTTCGGCTTTTACTCAGAGAAGAAGAGAAAAGAATGAGAGAAAAACCCAAATGCTGAAATTGAAGAGATATTCCCCCTATTTATAGAAATTTCGGCACTTACCTAACCTTGCAGATAAATCCTATTTTTTCTCTTTTATCTTAATCTACTAGCTCATCTAAAAGAGACTTAATTATCTCTAACTCCTCCCTCCTTTATCAGCATATTATCCACATATTTTAATCATTAAAATCCCTAAATTTTAGCTTTTATCTGATTATTATCCACATAAAATAAATTCCTAAATAATAGCCTTTATCTGCTTATTATCCACATATTTTAAACATTAAAACCCCTAAATTTTAGCCTTGTTGCCATCCACTCCACCTAATCCTAATGCCCAAAATTTAGCTAACTTAAATTAAAAGAATTGGGCTCCATGAAACTTAAATTTGGGCCCCTTACTTCCTTGTGTGGCGTCACCTCCTAAGATTGGGCCACAAGCCCACTTTGGTATTTTAAACATAGATACTTCCTTTTAAACCCTATAATGCCCAAACAGATAATTTTAATCAAGGCCTCTACCTAAGCCTGAGCCCAATTTGGACCCCTAACACTTAAATTAACACATTAAACATATCCACCCATTAAACGCATAGGCCCAAAAATTCAGGATGTTACATGCCATTTAGGGGGTATACTGACTTGTACCACACGGCCGGTCACACGCCCTTGTGTGAGGCCGTGTGGAGCATGCTAACTTCAATTCCATTTCAACACCAGGGGACACACGGTCGTGTACTTAATCGTGTGTCACACACGGCTGAGACACACGCCCGTGTCTCTGCCCGTGTAGACAAAAATAGGCTATTTGCAAAGCCATTTTGCCACCCTATTTTCACAAGCATTCACAGGCATAAATGACCACATTTCATAACCCAATTGACAATCATTCCATAACATTTCATACACATAATATACCAATTTAATTGAGTATTAAATTACCTAATAAATATCATGCATAATCCATTCATATATCAACTACATAACAAGACATCTTTTGCACGTTTTCATTCCATAAATTCCTTACCAAAAACATACCATAATAGAACACTTATGCACAACCAAATATGATACCAAAATAAGCCAAATCACATGGCTTAACTCATACACAAAATATACCAAAACCATGATATTAAGTAACCATATTTATCATCCTTAAAACTAGCCTATACATGCCATATTTACAATTATCCATAAGTTCAAAAGTACCAATCGGAAGTTGGATAGTGTGATGAGCAACTCCGACTTGTCCGAAACGAGCGAGCTAACGAACCTCTATAAAACATAGAAAAAGAAACAGAGTAAGCTTTATAGCTTAGTAAGCCCGTATAATTCAGAATTAAACTTACCATTTATACCAAACCAATACAAATAACTAAGGTAAACTCCATACAATTTCCAAATGCCTATCACAAGCATTTATCCATAGGTAAACTCATAAAGTATTGTCGGGATTACCAGTCCAGGCTAAATCCCCTGCAACGACAATTACTCTAATGAGCTTGGATCTGAATTACCAGTCCAGGCTAAATTCAGACCCTAATTCGGATTACCCGTCCGGGCTAAATCCATTTTCCACATATTCTTCGGGAGGGCTATATCAGGATAGGATCACCCATCCAGGCTAGATCCTTTTTACCGTCAATTCCTTTTCAGAGATCCATCGAATTTTCCTTTCATTCAACCGGGATTTCTTCCCCTTTTTATCAAATATATCAATGTTTAATCAACTTTCATACAATGAACATTCAAATCATATTCACATCAATAACATACATTTCAAGTATTTAAGAATATAATTCAAGTTACACGAACTTACCTCGTTGCTTGTTCATGTTTAAAGTTTCACTAATCCGATGTTTTTTCTTTTCCACATTCAAGTCTCGTATTTGAGTTATCCGGATCCTTATAAATAAATTTGATCATCATTTTCATTCATTTCATATTCTGATACATTCAATTAATACTCTAGGCAAAATTACCATTTTGCCCCTAAGCTTTTAATTAATGACGATTTCATCCTTAGGTTCAGAAAAAATAAAATTCTTGTAATTTAATCCTTGTTTCAAGCCTAATTATTCTCATATATATTGATAACAATGAATTCTATGAAATATCAGAATTTTCCATAATTTCAACACTTTTCAATTTAATCCCTAAAACATGTTTTCACCCGATCTTGATCTAAACTAATAATTTCATTCAATTTTATAATTTAAATAATAAAATAATCCATTTCATGCAATTTGGTCATTTCTAACATTTTTACAAAATTGCCCATAAACTTTTACTTTTATTCAATTTAGTCCTTGAGCCTAGAACATGCAAATTAGCCATGCTAGCTGAATATTCATATATATTTTCCTTCTCCTCCACTCCACTCCATACCACATCCTTAATTTATATAACATGCTTATAAGTAACATTATCTATGATTTCACTATTTTCTTATAAATTTATTCAAAGCTGTCCATTTGCGTCATAGTCACTAAATTATTTATATCTTGAGCTACAGAATTCCAATTTAAGTTCCGCTTGATGTTTTAGAAACTATACTCACATATATTATTACCATAAAAATTTTATAATTTTTGGTTTATCCAATAAGTACAGTTTATTCTTTAAAGTCACCCCTGTTCCGCTGTCTGACAGTTCCGACCCCTCTTCACTAAAAATTAATTATCTCATCGTAAAAAAATTGGATAATGTTACCATTTGTTTCTTTTGAACATATACTCATTCAGGACTTTAAAAATATAAATTTAAGCCCCTAATTATTTTTCTCCAATATTTTATGATTTTCCAAATTCAGAACAGGGGAATCCGAAATCATTCTAACCTTGTCTCACAAAACCTATTATATCTCATGATTTAAAATTCCATTACTTACACCGTTTATTCTATAAGAAACTAGACTCAATAATATTTAATCCCATATTTTATTCATCCTCTAATTAGATTTATAAAATTTTTGGTAATTTTTCAAAGATAGACTACTGCTGCTGTCCAAAACTGTTTTAGTGCAAAATGTTAATTACCAAGTTTATAACACCTTTATTTCCTTTCTCTACAATATTTCCCATCACTTTCTCTTATTTTCCTTCACTAACATATCAAGAACATAAAACCTTATATAAGAAAACTCTACATTAATATCATTTCCATGCTTTTTCCACAATATCAAACTTAAAAATATATTGAAATCTTGATGTTCTTACCTTCTCTTATTGATTTCAATCTTTAACTTGATTTTCTCTCTCCTCCAGCTTCTATTTCTTGAATCAAACTTGATATTCTTACTCCCCATAGTCTCCTTGTCATCTTTCTCTCTTGATAGCTATGGAAATTCTTTTGAATTCTAAGTGAAAATGGTGGATTTTTGGTGAAAGGACTAATTTGTAAAGAAAGCAAAACTTTCTTTCTTTCTCTCTTTTTCTCACATTGGTGCATGGGAAAGATGATGATAATTCTTCATCTTTCCTTCCTTATATACTAAATAAATAATAATAAAATATCTCATTAAACTATTAATAAAATAATCTTTATCTAATTAAATAATTATAAAATATCATCAACATCATCATTACTTTCTAGATTTCTCTCTCTTCCAATTGGCCATTTTACCCTTTTTGATCTTTTAAAATTTCATCCTTGAATCATCACATAATTTGGTAAAATTATGATTTAGTCCCTCATAATTCTTTACCTATTCAATTTGGTCCTAATTCATCCATTTTCCTTAGTTTCTAGATCATTCCACCCTTAAAATATTTTCACTATTGGTCCTTCAACTTTTTCATATTTACACTTTAACCCCTCAAGTTTTGAATATTTACTCTTAGGCAACAAAACTTTTCTCACTTTTACCATTTAGTCCTTTCTCGAATTAATATATCATAATATACTTCTCAATGTTGTCATAACTCCAAAATTTCCCTTTTTGTCGCTTTATTTCCTTATTTTACTATATCAAAGATAATATCTTACTGTAAAAATTTTCGGGGTATTACATGATATATCGGTAAGCTCATACGAGCTGTGGTGAGTCCGCAACAAATGCAGGAGCTCGACCAAAATGGTAACCCTAGTGACATGCCACTCGTATCCTACGAATTCATACGGTTCAAATGGGGCTCAGTAACAAATAAATTATATCGATATGGCATTCATATTTCAAGTATATCAATGATTCAATTATATACATTCATTTCAAATAATACAAATATTTAAAAGCTCGATTCTAATTATACGAACTTATCTCATATTGCTCGGATAAAAACTATCGGCTATTCATCAATCTTTCCTTTTCCCCGATCTAAACTCGATCTCGACTTATCTTGATCTATATATTATCAAATTCAATACATTTAGCATTCAATCTATTCAATTTAGTCCATGATTCATATTTTGGAAAATTTACACATTTGCCCCTATACTTTTCAATTTTTTTACAATTTAGTTCTTATCACATAAAATTGCAAATTCATGCAATTTAGTACCTACCCATGCCTAGCCGAATTTCATAGAGAATCCTAGCAGCCCATCTCTTTCATTATTTCACACTTTTAACCATCACATTTTACATTTTTACAAATTAATCTCTTTTTGACATTTTTGTCAAAAATCACTTTACAAAACTAGTTTAACTATTAACAAATATTCAAAATTCATCATCAAACATCAAATAACTCAAATGTTCAACAATGGCACTTCACAAAATCATGAACAATTTCAAAAATTAAGCCATGGGCTAGCTAGAATACAAAGCAACGATCTCAAAAATGTAAAAATTATCAAAAACCGAGCTCAAACCATACCTTAATCAAGCCAAATGTGTGCCGAACCCTAATATCTCTTCTTTAGCTTCTTTTTCTTTTGTTAATCGGTTATGAAAAAGAAAAATGATGATAATATGGTTTTTGTTTTATTTAATCTTTACTTATTTAACATTTTACCATATTAACCTTAATTAAAACATTAAAACATGCTTAATATATGTCCATACATGTCCATCTTCATTATACATGGTCTAATTTCATAATAAGGACCTTTAATATAATAAGCCATAGCCATTAGACACATTTAACTAATAGCACACAAGTTTTACACTTTACGCGATTAAGTCCTTTTTACTGAATTAAGCATTTAAACGGTGAAATTTCTTTACAAAATTTTCACATAGTAATTCTATCACGCTGTAAAAAATAATAAAATAATAAAATAATATTTTAACCTCTAATTTGTGGTCCCGAAACTACTGTTCCGATTTAACTCAAAAACGGGCTGTTACATATTAAGTAGACTGTATTGACTGCAACTTCAATTCATTTTGGTAAATTACATAATTAGTCATTAAATTATGTGTAAATTTTTGTTTTGGTCATTTAATTAAAAATATTACAATTTTATCACTAACTTTTTTGAAATTGTTTTCTTTCTTATCACTCGATTATTAAGTAGCACTTCTTCTAATTGATATAGTAAAAATTTTGTAGATAAAAATTTTAAAAATAGATAAAATAAGGTAAAATTATTTTTAAATCCTCCAAATTTTCTCTATGTATTATTTGTATAGAAATATACATGCCTATTCTTTACAAAACATTTAAAAACAAAAACATTACCCAAAATTATTGGTTCTCTACTTTTACCTCTTCTGTTTTTTGACATAGCTTTTTCGTTATAAGAAGAAGAAAAAAAAATCAGAATATAAGTTTTTTTTTTTTTACAATTTGGGTTTTAAAAACTAATTTAAAAGATTAAAAATTTGAATTGAGTCTGAAAAAGAAATTTTTGTTATATATTCACAACCTTCTATAATATCAGTTCTAGATGTTCTGCAAGGGCATAGAACTTGACTTGAATATATTACTAATTTGGTTTTGAGAAACATTGAAGAAACTTTTAATGATCTAACATTTCTTTTTTTGTTTTGTTTTGTTTTATTTTTAATTTGTTATTTGAATGATAATTGTCTTTATTCCCCATAAATATTAGTTCTTCAACAACAACATTTTCAAGATTTTACTTTCTAGAATTTTTATATAGAATTTTCTATTTTTTTAAAATAATTTTGAGCTTTTATTATAAATTATATATAAAACAGGGTCAAATTGAAAGAAAATATAAAATCTGATAACTAAAATTGTTATTACCAACTAAAAAAGTGCCTCTTAACAATTGGATGACCAAAAAACAATTTCGAAAACTTTAGCTACCAAATTGTAACTTTTTTTAGTCAAGTGACCAAAACGAAGACTTATTCATAATTTAGTGACTAATGGTATAATTTACCCATTTTTAAATAATCATATTAAAAATACAAATGTTAAATTGCGAAGCCAAACTTTTGTGTTAGGGGCACAAAATAAAACTAAAAAAAATTGAGAGGGGCTAAAGCATAAATTCTATATTAAAAAAACTTAAATTAAATTATAATTTTTGAGGAAGGACTAACATATGAATTTAACCAATTGAAAAAATGGGGGTAATTCTCTTACCTAACCCCCTAGGTCTTTAAATAAAATAATTATATTTATTTTACACTTTAAACATTATACTAATAACATTTCATCATATTTAATAAAAAAATAAGGGTAAATTACACCATTAGTCACTAAACTATGGGTAAATTTTCGTTTTGGTCACTAAATTATTCAAAAAAATTCATTTAAGTCTCTAAATTGTTAAAGTCAATGTTATATGGCTTTCTCCATTTGCACTACCTATACCAATTGAAAGCTCTCTTTTCCCCTTCTCTTCTACAGTGCAGCTTTTTTCATGAAACAATTTTGGATATCACGAATCTACGAACCAAAATTTAAACAACTTTTGTCTTTGATCTCCGACATTGATTGTCAGATCAACTTAGATCTAAAGTATGTTCTTCTACTCATTGATGGTAACTGATCCACCGTACTAATTGTCGAATCGTCGCTTAAGCTCACTAGCAAAACTTAAAAAAAAAAAAAAACTTCAGTGACTTAAATAAAAACTTTTGAATAGTTTAGTGACTTAAATGAAAACTTTCAAATAATTTGGTGATCAGATTATAACTTTTTTAATTAAGTGACCAAAACGAAAGCTTAACCATAATTTAGTGACTAGTGGTGTACTTTACTCAAAAAAGACACATTAAGCTAAAAGAGTACATGAGTTACATTTAGAGGCGAGCATGGGCTGGGTTCGGGCCGGGCTCGACTAAAAATTTAGGCCCATTTGTTAGGCCCCGGCCCGAAAAATGGGCCTAGAATTTTGCCCAAGCCCAACCCGGATAAAAATGCTAAAACCCGGGCCCGACCCAGCCTGCCCATATTAATTTTTATATAATTTTAAAATATATATAATACATCAAAAATACTAAAAACATCAAAATAAATATTTCTCAACAAATTGAAAATAAATTTTAAAAAATATGTATACTTAAATAACACTAAGATAGATGCAACTTAACAAGCAAATGTCTCTAAAATAATAACAAAATTAACAAATGTCTTTAAAATAATAACAAAATTAACAATAAAATAAGTTTTATATAATATCCAAATAATAACAACAAAATAGTGGCAACATAATAGTAAAATGGTAGCAAAATAGGGAGAAAATAACAAGAAAATAATATTAAAAAAATCAGATTATTTTGTCTTTTAGTGAATTCGGGCCGGGCCGGGCTCGGGCCAAAAATGCCTTACCTGAGGCCCGACTTGTTTTTTAAACGGGCCTTATTTTTTGTCCAAGCCTATTTTTCGGGCCTATATTTTTGCCCAAACCCTCCCACATTTCAGGTGGCCCGACCCATGCTCACCTCTAGTTACATTATATGCGTTATACTTTTTTATTTGATGAAGAAACATTTTTTTATTTATTTTAATATTATAAATTTAGAAGTGTTCATGGGTCGAGTCGGGTCCAATTAAAATTTTAGGCCCGTTTGTTAGGCATGGGCTCAAAAAATGGGCCTAAAATTTTGTTTAAGCCCGACCCGACCCACTCGTATTAAAATTTTTAAAATATATATAATACATCCAAAATACAAAAAACATTAAGATAAATGTTTCCCAATAAATTGAAAATAAATTTAAGAAGAATATGTATACTTAAATAACACTAATATAAGTGCAATTTAACAAGCAAATGCCTCTAAAATAGTAACAAAATTAACAGTAAAATAAGAGTTATACAATAACAACAAAATAGTAGTAATATATTATTGAAATAGTAGCAAAATAGTGAAAAAACAATAAGAAAATAACAACAAAACAGTAAAAAAACAATAAAATAGTAAAAAAAACAACCGTTTTCTTTTTTTTTTGCATATTCGGGCCGGGCTGGGCTCGGGCCAAATAAGTATTACTTGAGACCCGGCCTATTTTCTAAATGGGCCTTATTTTTTTGTCTAAGCCCATTTTTTAAGCCTATATTTTTACCTAAACCCTCTCATTTTTGGGGCAGACCTTCGGACTGAGCGAGGTCTATACAAGATGCTTAATAATATTTTTTCATTAAAGATTATTGCTTAATATTACAATTTATTAATTTATTAAATTTATACAAATATATATTAATCCTAAAGATACCTAAACAAAAAGATAATTCTCAAATCAACAAACCCTTTAATAAGAATAATAAAAATTTAACTACTCATAATTAAAGAATAATAAAATAAAATAAAACTCAAATAAAAATGGGCTTGGTCTCTTCGGGTGCGCCACTCTCCTTACGTCTATTATTATATAAAACCTAATCAAGTTGGCGCCCCCCAATTTTGACGAAAATAATGATAATAATATCCAATAACCCTAAAAATAAGGGTAATATTAAAACCAAGAAAAAAAAATTTTAAAGATAAATATTCTAATAAAAATTAGGTTATTGGAATTTAAAAATAATAAATAACTTCAAAATTTATGAGAAAATTCAAGAATTTCATCGCAATGGTGATTTATTGAAATTCGTAATAATTTTATTTCATTTAATACACCTATTTACACTATAAAGCAAAAAAAAAAATTAAAAAAATTATTTTTATTTAATTTCAATATATATTTTTAAATGGTCTGATGGTCAAGGGTGTTCACCACTCAAGATATGGTCTGAGTTTAAGTCATGCTAGTCGCGTTAGCTGTTCGGGTTTTACCCTATTATCGAAATTCAAAACTTATGTCTAAAATATTAATTTCTTTGTTGAAGCATATGCATATTAAAATATAGTGAATCAAAAAAGAATTTTCAACCTTAGTTATAAAATATAAAAAATAAAAAATATTAATTATTATATGTTACGTTATTATCATATCTTTAATTAATCATCATATAAATTTGGAAGAGTGCGACCTTCCATCTAACCAAAGATTTCCTCATTATTTATAATAAAATTCAAAACGATTTGGTGAAATCCAAAATAAAGAAACATTAATACATTTTATATACTTGCATGCTGTACATTCCAACTACCCTAATATACTAAAAAACCCTTAAACTATTACATTTTGTTTAAATAAGTCCCTATTTTATTATATGCCTTCTAGAAAAGAGGTCAAACTTAAATTTCAATTATCTGCCATTTTAAATTAAACTTCCATGCTAAACACGGTGTTAAGAAAATGGGTATTGTTTAGAGGTTTTTGTTTTCCCTAGGAGTAGACTTTGACAAAGTAAATGGAATAATAAATATAAAAGCTTGTCAAACATAGTTATAAATAAGTGTAACACATTTCCATACTCACAACCAACTTAAGAACATGAAGTTCCTTCAACTTTCTGTGCTTCCATTTCTTATTGTGATATTGTCATTGAATGGGGCAACTTTAGCTCATCCTTATGGAGATTTCCTTCATTGCCTTTCTCTTCGTATATCAAACTCTTCTACTATTTCTAAAGTTATTTACACCCAAAATAATCCCTCGTATTCATCGGTTTTGAACGCTTCTATTCATAATACTAGGTTCGCTACACCAACCACCCCTAAACCCTATGCCATTATTACACCACGCAAAACATCCCATGTCCAATCAACAATTTTTTGTTCCAAAAACCATGGCTTCCAACTTAGGATTCGAAGTGGTGGTCATGATGTTGAGGGTGTTTCTTATGTTTCTCAAGTTCCATTTGTCATCCTTGATTTGGTCAACTTTCGAGATGTTAAAGTTGACACCAAAAATGAAGCTGCCTGGGTTCAATCTGGTGCAACTACTGGTGAATTATATTATGGGATTGCTTCAAAGACACAGACGCTCGGCTTTCCTGCTGGTATTTGCCATACTATAGGCATTGGTGGGCATTTAAGTGGGGGTGGATTTGGCATACTGGGCCGTAAATATGGTCTTGCTGCTGATCATGTAATTGATGCTAAATTGGTTGATGCTAATGGAAGGGTTCTTCATCGAAAATCCATGGGTGAAGATCTGTTTTGGGCTATCCGAGGAGGTGGAGGAAATACCTTTGGGGTTGTTCTTGCTTGGAAAGTAAAGTTAGTCCCTGTTCCACCTGTTGTAACTGTGTTTACAGTTAACAAGAACTTGGAACAAAATGCAACCAAAATCTTCCATCGATGGCAAAACATTGCTCACAAGTTACCCAATGAGTTATTTACGGCTGTTTGGGTAATGAAGGTGAATTCCAGTCAAGTAGGGAAGAAAACAGTTCAAGCTGGTTTTAGGGGCATGTTTCTTGGTGGGGTTGATGAGTTGATTCCATTGATCCAACACGAGTTTCCAGAGCTAGGACTTGCCAAAGAGAATTGTACCCAAATGAGTTGGGTTCAATCTATTCTTTACTTTGGAGGACTTCCAATTCAACCCGTGAATATTTTGCTTAATAGAAATGCTCTTCCAGTATCAAGCCTCAAAGCCAAAACGGACTTCGTCAGGGAACCGATGTCTGAAACTGGAATCGAAGGGTTCATGAACATGTTTCTTGAGGAAGAAGCTGACTTTGCTATAACGATGATAGAGGCTTTCGGAGGCAGAATGGATGAAATCCGGGAAAATGAATTACCTTACCCACATAGAGCAGGCATCTTGTTCGAATCCACTTACATTGTCCAATGGACAAATGAAGCAGATGCGGGAACGTACATAAACTGGCTCCGAAGACTCTACAGTTATATGGCCAGTTATGCTTCGAAATCTCCGAGAGAAGCATATTATAATTACAAGGATCTAGATCTTGGAACTAACAACATTATTGGTTACACAAGTTACGAACAAGCTAGCGTTTGGGGTCTTAAATATTTCAAGAATAACTTCAAAAGATTGGTGCAAATAAAGACCAAGGTTGATCCAATCAATTTCTTTAGAAACGAGCAAAGTATCCCTCCTCTTTGATCTCTATGAAAGAAGAAAGGTCGTCAGGGTTGAAGATTTTAGAGTTTTTTTTCTTAAACATGAAATAATACTTGGGTAAAAAGTAATACTATATAGTAAAATAAAATTGTTTCTTTGTCACTATCTATGTCATGATGAATAATAAATTTATCTTTATTCTAAAATAGTTTTTGTGCGGTGAATATACTTGAAAGGTTCCTGCATTATAGGGATTGGATCACATGGTTTGTCATTTTAATTTTTTATTTAATAAAAATTTCAATAAGAAAAGGAGTTGAATAAGATAATAGGTGTGGGGTGTACCTCGCATTTTCGGACCTTTTAGGCACTTACCGTTACCCATATCGTGACATGAGACACCCCCAATAGACGATGACATCGTGACGAGGAGGTTTCTAACGTCACAACGACGCGATGTCACGACAACGGACGACATCGTGGTGAGATGATTCGGGACATTGTGACGTGGCGACGTGTTCCCACATAAATCAGGTTTCTTTTCCCAATTAAACTCTGCTATCTTTTCCAGTCAAACTCTGATTATTCTAGAGATATTTAGTTAGATATTCACACTAATTTCAGCCTATATATGGGATAAGCTTGATAAGAAGACTTTGTCAACAATTCAGTTGTGCCTCACAAACAATGTGTGCAGGAGGTGTTTACAGAGAAAACGATAGCAACCTTATGGAGTAAGTTAGAAACCCTATACATGACAAAGTTTCCGGCAAATCGATTAGTGTTGAAACAACACCTCTACACGTTTCGTATAGTTGAAGGTGAGTACCTTAAGGGTCACATTAGTCAATTTGTTACTCTCTTGAATGATCTTAAAAATGTCGAGGTTAATATAGATGATGAAGATCAGACTATGCTATTATTGTGCTCTTTGCCTCCTTCGTATAAGTCTTTTAGGGAGACCTTGATTTATAGTAGAGATAAACTCTCGTTCGAGGAAGCAAAAGGAAACTTGTTGAGCAAAGACAGACTTGACAATGAGTTTGATTCGGATAGCAAGTCAAATGAGCAAGCCTTGGTTTTGGTCGCAAGAAGCAAGAAAGGATCAAAGTCGATGAATCGAGACAAAACATGTGGCTACTACAAGAAGTTAGGTCACATTAAGACAAAGTGTTATAAGTTGAAGAAAATCAAATGCTAGTTCATTGTATGCATGACTTTTTGAGATGCATGATTCTGATTGGTACATAAATATATAATATATATATGACATGCATATATTTTTACAATCATGAAAAAGAGAAAGAAAGAAGTTAATGAAATTTTAAGCAATGCAAGGAAATAATGTTTTAGTTGGTGCCTTAAGCCAAAAACACATGTTCCAAATGACCATGTCTACTTTGTAAACTTCCATACATGAAAAGTTATGACTTTTCAAAAGGCACTTATGTACTTATTGGTACATTATATATAGTTGTTTGGTTGGAGTTGAATTAATTTAATTCATTCCATTCAATTTCTGAGTGAAATTTTTAGTACAAAAATATTATTTCTTTTTAATGATATTCAATTTGAGATATGATATTATTTATTTATTTAAATCATGATATTAGTAACCAACATTTGGATAATATTGATGAGACGTCATTTTCATTGCTAAAAATGAAAGTTTGTAGATGATCATGTAATATAAATAATTTTAGTTGTTGTTTTTATTAAATAACCTTAAGCTAAATGAGTTTTATATATAATTGTACATTTTTTATTCTATATCATAAAGTTTGAACTAGAAGTGATTCTGACCAGAAACGAATTAAGTCATATGCATATGTATGGTTAAAATTTCTAATCACTGTAGAATAGTGGAAAAATTGGCTTATATAATAATATCATTATTCTGGTATGAAATCTTCTAGTGAGAATATATAACATGATAATCATATATTTAAAATCGAGATCATATTGTGCATATTTATGATGGTGTATATGGTTTTTTATACATGGCTTGGATATGATCTATAATCTCACGATTCTATGAAAGTTGAGATGTAGTAAATTTTGAAATTCACTTTGGAAGTCATGAATAAAAAATCTCGTGAGTATGAAATAACAATATGAATGCTATTTGACCAATTTAGGTGATGGACATGATTTTGATCGTAGTCAGAAAATAATTAATAATGTTCATGGTGAGGGGTGAATAAATGTATGGTTTTATAGTTGATTGGACAATTGATGGTCTTTTAGTGTGACTATATATGTTACACCCTTGTATATATAAGGTGTGTTGAGAAAAATAATGTTATTTGACTACGAATGAAAAATAAATAAATAAAAGTCATGTACTGACTTTGAAAATAAGCTACGACAAATAGAAAATATGTTGTCTAGTTTCACCAAGAGATTTAAGGCCTCTTTACAACAACTTACTTGGTGAAAAATACATGATTTATAGTTTCATATATTTGGTGATTGTGAAATTAATTTCTTGAATATTAAGAAATAAATAAAGTAGCCAAATATGATAAGAAAAGATAAAGTGATCACTATAATTTGACAATAGTAAAAAGGATATCCTTGATAGCATTCTTTTGCGAAACAATGGGTAATTGAACATGGTGTGGATGTTGGTCTTGTAAATTTTTAAAACATAAATAAATATAAAGTTTCACCATGTGATATGGATAATTAACATAACTATGTTGAAATTTTGGAAATTGAGAGATGATGTACAAGCCTATAATATTTGAGTCGCCAATGATGTAAACTCAACTCAACGCTTGGTATAACATCAAGTCTTGAGTTCAATAAGGCAAAGTATATCATCAGTATGTGGCTGCTAGCACTATAAAAAAAATACTATATCATCCCAAGGGAAAAAGTGCTAGGAATCCGTAATGATAAGGGGAAGGATGAGTATTATACTCTTAATAGATCCATAGCATAAATATGTTATAATTACAGACACATGACCATAATAATGTCTCTGGATATTATGCATTTACTGGTGTTGAAATCATTGTGTGAGATGTGTTCGGTTAATCAAATGGAATAGCTGGTTCAAAGTACAATCTATCATGCAATTTCGATTAACTTTAACATGTTTTCACTAAGTGAAGGTTCACTTATGCAATTGATTTCCAAGATTATCAAAATCTAGAATATTTTGAAAATGGGGGAGATTGTTGGAACATTTTTAAAAAATATATATAGTGTTTCAATAATTGCAAATGAAAAGTGATAAATTACCCAAAGTTATGTCACTTAATTAATAATAAAGGGTCATAATTATTTGAGTAGATATCTATTAAATAATTATGCTTATGGCTTATATCATTATGAAAAGACATGAGATCTCCTATAAATAGAAATGAAGTTTCATTTGCAGGACACGTACATCAAAAGTTTTTTTTCTATTCTCCCACCATTTTTTATTTTTCTAGGTTGTTCTATAAAGAATTATTGCAGAAATTCTTTATAGAAATTGATATTCTTGTTATGCTCCACTCAATGCTCAATGAACTATTTCCATCAGTACAAAATGCCTACAATCATTGGATTTCATTGTATCCTCGAGGTTTATTTGCCAATAATTCCTTCACATACCATAATATAGGTGAAAGCGAATAAAACCTTAAAAAAAATAACATTGATACACGCCTTGAAATATTCATTAACTCCTCATAAATTTATTTTTATCCTCGCGCTCCAACACCACAATTCAACAATAAAATCTGAAAGAATACATTCCCCACTAATCACAAAAGAGAAAACCCAATCTGGAGATTGTGAAACATGCTTCAGAAATATACATACCAACATAAGATTGTTTAGCCAACAACAAAAATCTCAAAACTCTTTTAAACAATTTCTTTGCCTAAAGCATAATTATTCTAAAATAGTTTTTGTGCGGTGATTTGACATTTTAATTTTTTTATTTAATAAAAATATCAATCTTAAATAAGGTAGTAGGTAAGCTAAGTAATTTTATTTTATTAAAAATATTATATTTGAAATAAATTATAAATTACCATATTTTACTTTTATCTAAAAAGATTAAAATGTTATATTAAATATAAATAAAATTTTTAAAATTAAAATTCACTTTTATCATAATTACAAATTTATTTTTATATAAATTTAGTATTAAAATTAATTCATCACTTAAATTTTCATTTTATAAAACAACATATATATTTTCAAACCGATTTTAATATGAGAAAACCGGTTCGACCAACTTTAATTGAGAAAACTAGTCTAACCGAATCAACTTTAATTCGATCAATTTAGTTGATTTTTTCGATTAACTAACTTTGAGTTAGGTTTATATGGTTATATATCTATTATATATCTATTATAAAATATAAATATTTTGTAAAATAATATAAATTAAGTCAATTTTTTCGATCGGTTCAATTTTAAGATTCAAAAATCGATAACCGATCAAATTAAGTAATTAAATCAAAGTCAAAACGGGTCAACCCACTCCACCCATCTACATCGAAATTGAAAAAACCAAATGGATGAATTAAATTGCTGTTGCCTAAAGTCAGAGTTTGAACCCTAAAGAGCTGTCTTGAAGAGGGAATGTATTATTTACCCTTCCAAGTTTACCATACTAAAGTGCTTTTATTATTATTTTGGTTTGAAAATATTTTCAAATATATATGGTTTCAAATTTATGTCCTCTAACATGGAATTAGTTATATTGTAACAAGATTCTAATTTGACTTGTTTAATTTAACTCGAACAATTTTACTCAATTTGACTCGAACCGATTCGAAAAAAATTTCAAATCGAGTTAGGATGACAAAATAGGACTTGTCAACTCGATTAATTCGAAATTTTTTCACTTGATTCAATCGAACACTCACCCTTAAATTCTAATGTGAGAAAGTACTTCAACAATATCAATGATTAGTTAATTGAATAGTTGATGGTGTGATAAATATATATTTTTTTTTTTTAGGTTTCACATCACCCTATATGCAACATAGTATTTCAATATTTAATTAGCAAAATTACTAGAAAAAGACGATTTACATTAAGAGGAATTCAATCTAGAGTATAAAGCTACCCAAATCAACCGTTGTTTTGATATAATAGACACACTAAATTTGAAAAAGTTTGAGGGACTAAAATAAAAATGATCTTATTTAGAGTTATTAATGATGTAATTTACCCTTTTAATAAAAAGAAAAATTATTTATAGTCTAATAGTTATCTTAGATTTAGCTAAACAAAATTCGGTTCAATTTAAAAAGATGCAAAAACATGTTTTTTTAGCAAATATACTGCAGAAATAATTAAAATATGAAAAGAATAAAAGAAATTATAAATATAAAACATGTCAAACATAACTATAAATAAGGTACCTAAGTGTAACACAATCCCATGCTCACAACTGGCTCAAGAACATGAAGTTCCTTCAATTTTCTGTGCTTCCATTTCTTATGGTGATATTGTCAGTGAGTGGGGCAAATTTAGCTCGTCATCCTCAACGGGATTTCCTTCGTTGCCTTTCTCTTCGTATAGCAAACTCTTCTACCATTACTTACATGCACAATAATCCCTCATATCCATCAGTTTTGAATGCTTCTATTCACAATACTAGGTTCTCCACACCAACTACCCCTCAACCATATGCCATTATTACACCACGCAAAACATCCCATGTCCAATCAACAATTTATTGTTCCAAAAACCATGGCTTCCAACTTAAGATTCGAAGTGGTGGTCATGATGTTGAGGGTGTTTCTTATGTTTCTCAAGTTCCATTTGTCATCCTTGATTTGGTCAACTTTCGAGATGTTAAAGTTGACACAAAAAATGAAGTTGCCTGGGTTCAATCTGGTGCAACTACAGGTGAATTATATTACGGGATTGCTTCAAAGACACAAACGCTCGGCTTTCCCGCTGGTATTTGCCACACTATAGGCATTGGTGGGCATTTAAGTGGGGGTGGATTTGGCATATTGGGCCGCAAATATGGTCTTGCTGCTGATCATGTAATTGATGCTAAAATGATTGATGCTAATGGTAGGGTTCTTCATCGAAAATCCATGGGTGAAGATTTGTTTTGGGCTATCCGAGGAGGTGGAGGAAATACCTTTGGGGTTGTTCTTGCTTGGAAAATAAAGTTAGTCCCTGTTCCACCTGTTGTAACTGTGTTTACAGTTAACAAGAACTTGGAACAAAATGCAACCAAAATCTTTCATCGATGGCAATCCATTGCTCACAAGTTACCCAATGATTTATTTACGACTGTTTGGGTAATGAAAGTGAATTCCAGTCAAGTAGGGAATAAAACAGTTCAAGCTTCTTTCAAAGGCCTCTTTCTTGGTAGGATTGATGAGTTGATTCCATTGATCCAATACGCGTTTCCAGAGCTAGGACTTGCCAGAGAGAATTG
Source organism: Gossypium sturtianum (assembly GCA_025698515.1). Classification (NCBI taxonomy): domain Eukaryota; kingdom Viridiplantae; phylum Streptophyta; class Magnoliopsida; order Malvales; family Malvaceae; genus Gossypium; species Gossypium sturtianum. The sequence goes on along the minus strand of CM046946.1, from coordinate 1,598,265 downwards.
TACCCAAATGAGTTGGGTTCAATCTGTTCTTTACTTTGGAGCACTTCCAGTTGAACCTGTGGAGATTTTGCTTAATAGAACTGCTCTTCCAAGATTAAGTCTCAAAGCCAAAACGGACTACATCAGGGAACCGATGTCCGAAGCTGGAATCGAAGGGTTCATGAACATGTTTCTTGAGGAAGGCACTGACTTTGCTATAACGATGATAGAGGCTTTCGGAGGCAAAATGGATGAAATCCGGGAAAATGAAATACCTTTCCCACATAGATCAGGCATTTTGTTCGAATCTGTTTACATTGTACAATGGATAAATGAAGAAGATGCAGGACTGTGCATAAACTGGATGCGAAGACTTTACAGTTATATGTCCAGTTATGCTTCGAAATCTCTGAGAGAAGCATATTATAATTACAAGGATCTAGATCTTGGAACTAACAACATTAATGGTTACACAAGTTACGAACAAGCCAGCGTTTGGGGTCTTAAATATTTCAAGAACAACTTCAAAAGATTGGTGCGAGTAAAGACCATGATTGATCCAATGAATTTCTTTAGTAACGAGCAAAGTATCCCTCCTCTTTTGTCTCCATGAAAGAAGAAAGGTCGTCAGGGTTGAAGATTTTAGAGTTTTTTTTCTTAAATATGAAATAATATTTGGATGATAAGTTACATTATATTGTAATACAAAGAGTTTCTTTGTTACTATATATGTCGTGATCAATAATTTAGTGCATAATGTATTGATTAAATCATAAATTTATTTTTATTCTAAAATAGTTTTTGTAAGGTGAATGTACGTAAAAAGTCCGGCATTATAGGGTTGGACCGATCACATGGTTTATTATTTTAATTTTTTATTTAATAAAAATTTCAATAAAAAAAATAGTAAATAGCATTTATAAATTATGGAAGTGAAGGAATGACTTTGTTTTTAATAATAATTAATAACCGATCTTAAGATGAAAAACTAAAAATAATATTATATTCACCATCGACTTTAATCAAAATTAAGAGATAAATAATTTTTTTTATCAAACCACATAATTATATTTAATACTTATTTTTTTTACTAATTTAACATACTAATTTTTTATATAAATTTAATACTAAAAATTCATCACTTAAATTTTCATTTTATAGAACAAAATATAATTTTTAATCCCTTCCATATCAAATATTTAAAAATAATCATTTTATTTGATTTTTTTTCTATAAAAACCATTGAAAAAAATAAATAATCTAGAATACATTCAAATTCATCCAATTAATATTTTCTTTTATTTATCTTAATATTATACTATCTTTTAAATAAACATCAAAACATAATAGTTTAAATTAATTATTTTTATTATTAGTTTGGATATTATTAAAAGTATATACATATTAGTTTGGATATTTAATTTTTTTTCAAAATTTAAATTTTATATTTATGTTTATCAGAAGTGGGTTAAATTTTGGGCGAACTTTACCAATATGATTGAGTAGGGGAAAGCAATCAGTTTAATTAGTAAATTTGATTAGTTTTTCCAAACCACCTTTAATATGATAAAATCAACTCGACCAACTTTAGTTGAGAAAACCAGTCCAACCGAATCGATTTTGATTCGATCGATTTAGTCTATTTTTTCAATTAACTAACCTTGAATTATTGAGTTGGATTTATGGGGTTATATACCTATTATATATTATAAAATATAAAAAAAATTTAAATAATATAAAATAAGTCAATTTTTCAATCGATTTGATCCCAAAATTCCAAAATCGATAACCAATAAAAATAATCAATTAAATAAAGATCAAAACCGATCAATCCACCTCACCCCACATCAAAATCAAGAAAACCAAATGGACCTGTTAATTAAAGTCAATGTTTGAATCCTAGCCTTATTGTATTATTTACCATTCCAATCCTCGGGGGGCTTAGACTTTTGTGCCTAACCTATCGTTTTAAACCAACATATTTTTAAAAATAGAACATGTGACTTTACAACTTTTTAAAACTAACATATTTTAATTTCCTTTTTTTAAAAAATAAAACATATGAGGTAAAAGAAGAGGTGGTTGAAATTTGGGCAAATATATTTTTTTAATATAGTGCCTAAGATTACCCGTAAGCATATTCAAACTCACGTTTTATTGTATTGATAATAATGTTGATGTCAACTGAGCTAAGATTCAATCGATTATATAAGAAAATATTTTAACAATATCAATGATTAATTAATTGAATCGTTGATAGTGTGATAAATGCTTTTATTTTTTATTTTTCACATCGCCCCTATTAAATAATTATATATATGCAACATAGTATTTCAATATTTAATTAGCAAAATTACTAGAAAAAGATGATTTACATTGAGAGGAATTCAATCTAGAATATAAAGCTACCCAAATCAATTTGAAAAAGTTTGAGGTGACCAAAATTAGAACGATTTTATTTAGAGTTATTAACGATGTAATTTATCACTTTTTAAAATAATTTTATTATAGATTTTGATCATGGTTGTTCTTTTTGACACAATCTCTAGAATTACTCATAGACCTTCCCAACTCATAAATAAGAGTATAATGTACTTCAGCTTACTCTGACCCATGTCCTTCTGTATTGGCAATAATGCCCATACTAATCGAGTTAAGACTCAATTAACTAATTTAAAGAGAAAATTGTATATATATACTAAATAATTAAAATATGAAAAGAATAAAAGAAATGATAAATATAAAACTATCTCAAACATAATTATAAATAAGGTAACTAAGTGTAACACAATCCCATGCTCACAACTGGCTCAAGAACATGAAGTTCCTTCAATTTTCTGTGCTTCCATTTCTTATGGTGATATTGTCGGTGAGTGGGGCAAATTTAACTCATCATCCTCATGGGATTTCCTTCGTTGCCTTTCTCTTCATATAGCAAACTTCTCTACCATTACTTATGTTGAAACCCATTTTTAAAGTTTGAAAAATGGGGATCGACTTTTTAAAAAAACAAAAGTGGGAGTCGCCACCAATCCCTTTTTACTTAGGTGTGATTGGATCACCTTGCAAAATATTTTATTTTAAAACATTTGATTTTGGTCCACGAAAATCAAGAAAACAGGTTCGGAAGTCGGTTACGTATGAGGAAGGGTTAGCACCCCCATAACGCCCAAAAATTGGTACCTAATCGATAGAATCATGTCCAAATGTTTGAAATTTAATAACATTTAAAATATGACAAAAAAACTGAACAATTTGATTTAAAACTTGAGATTTCTTTGTTCCGAAAGAATACAAACATCACATCCAGCACGTTAGGACACGATATTTTTAAACCCTCGTAACAAAAATCATCTCATGATTTACAAAATTTTAGTAAAAGGATATTTAGTTATTTAGCCAAACGGAAAATCGAAACCCAGCACGTTAGGGCACTATTTCCCGAATTTCTAAATACGAAACATTGCCTTATTTTAAAAACCTTTAGATAAAATATAGTAATTTTGTAAAAAAAATGTATTTTATTTTAAACAACGATTCATGAGACAATATCGCGTTTATACATTATCAAACGTAAATATCAAAAGCAATTATGACATACTAACATTTCATATTTATATAAATAATAAAGTAATAATAATGTAGAATAATGACTAATAGAAATAACTACACAATGACAATCATAAATAAATAAATGAGAGAGTATGGGCAAATAAAATATATACATAAAACAATAAATATCAAAATAAAAAAGAAAATTACTAAATAAATATGAAAATTTTTATGCAAGATTAAATAATAAATAAATAAAAATTACATACATACATAATATAAACAATGTGAACGATGTATAAATAAAAAAGGTATATAATGATTTTAAATAAAGATATATAAAATTACACATATATATATAATATAAATAAAGTAAATAGAATATGTTATACAATATAAATAAATTTTAGTTAAAAATAATATACGATATAATATAATATTATATAATGTACAAAATTTTAAAATATAATATAATAACTAATATATATAAATACTAAAATAATATGTAATAAAAAAATAATAAAACAAAACAAAATAATAAATAATAATTATATATGATTTTTATAATATTAATAAATTAATATATATAACTACTAAAGATAATATAGAAAAAAAAAATAAAAAAGAACCAGGGGTTAAATTGAAACAAAAACAGATTTCTAGTGCTAATTTAAAAAAATATAAAAACTACATTGGACGAAATTAAAACCAACAAAATTGCGGAGGGACTAAAACAATAAATTTCCCTTTTTTATAAAACACGCGGATCTTCCCCGAGTTTTCGGGTCAACGCGCGGATCTGGTTTTAAAACGACGTCGTTTTAGTGTTTATTGATTAAACAGAAACGACGTCGTTTTGTCATTACTATATAAGTAAAAAATCAGTTAAAAAAAACTCATTTTGCCATTCATTTTAAAAAAATAGAGACCCCCCCTTTTTCCGAATTCTCTTTGGCCTTCGGCCTGAGGTCAAGGCTCCGGTGACGCGCCGTCGCACACGCCACCGCTCATGGCGGCTCACAGGTAAAAAAAATTCATCTTTTCCTTTTTAAATACTGTTTTAGATGTGAAACATGCATGGATTAAAAAAGCAAAATAAAAAAAAAAACGAATAAACGAAAATAGAAATCACCTTTGCAAACTGATTCTGTATTTTTATTTCTTTGTATATTTTTTTGAATATTTTCCTCTCTGTTCTCTCTGTGTACTCTCTGTGTATGTATTGTGTGTATTTTTTGCCTATTCTCTCTCTGATTGTATCTGAGTCCGTTTACAGGTTTATGACAGGCTTTTATAGCCTTTCGAAATGAAAAATAAAAAAGAAATAAAATGTTTGCCATGTTTGCTGTGATCTGTTGTTGTTATTCTTTCCTTTTTTGTAGGTAGAGCGACGAAGATCTTGCGACGGAGATGAGGCTCGCGTGGATTGCGGCGCGACTGGTGACGTGACCGAAGGGCTGTTGGGGAGTTGATTGCGGCGCGACGATTGGGCTCTTTCTGCTGGGACGCTTGCGGCGCAATGGAAACCTAGGGTTTCCTGCGTCCGCAAGCTTTTGGGCCACTTGGGCCATATGCGAGTTTGGGTCAGGTCTGTTTAGGAGGTTGGTTTAGTTTGGGTCTGGGTTAATAGGCCGTTAGTTTAGGTAGGGTAATGGGTTGGATTGGGCTTGTATTGTAATAGGGTCAATTATTTGGAGTCTGTAATGGGACTGTTTATAAAAAACTGGTTTTCTATTTATTTTTATTATTTTTTGGTTTATTTCAAAACCCGGGCAAAATGGGCTAATTACAACTTACATGCAAAATAATCCCTCATATTCATCAGTTTTGAATGCTTCTATTCATAATACAAGGTTCTCCACACCAACTACGCCTAAACCCTTTGCTATTATTACACCACTCAAAACATCCCATGTCCGATCAACAATTTATTGTTCCAAAAACTATGGCTTCCAACTTAGGATTCGAAGTGGTGGTCATGATGTTGAGGGTGTTTCTTATGTTTCTCAAGATCCATTTGTCATCCTTGGTCAACTTTCGTGCAATTGAAGTTGACACAATGAGTGAAGTTGCCTGGGTTGAATCTGGTGCAACTCTAGGTGAATTGTATTACGAAATTGCTTCAAAAAGTATAACCCTTGCTTTCCCTGCTGGTTTTTGCCGCACTGTAGGTGCTGGTGGGCATTTAAGTGGGGGTGGATATGGCATATTGGTCCGTAAATACGGTCTTGCTGCTGATCATATAATTGATGCTAAATTGACTTATGTTAATGGAAGGATTCTTAATCGGAAATCCATGGGTGAAGATCTGTTTTGGGCTATCCGAGGAGGTGGTGGAAATACTTTTGGCATTGTTCTTGCTTGGAAATTAAAGTTAGTCCCTGTTCCACCTGTTGTAACTGTGTTTACAGTTAACAAGAACTTGGAACAAAATGCAACCAAAATATTCCATCGATGGCAATACGTTGCTCACAAGCTTCCCAATGATATATTTATTGTTAAAATTGCTTAAGACAGAACCAAAAAACTTGTGGAGAAAAACAACTTCAAAAAAAACTTTTGATTTTTAACTTCTAAATTTTCTTACTTTTTTTATATCAAAATGCTTACAAACTATTTATAGGCTATAGTTTGCCCTTAAAAAAAACTGAAAATATTAAAATCTAATAATAGCCATAAACCAATGACTCTTGACCTTTCATTCTCCTAAAAAACTTCTAAATTAAACCCATTAAAACATGACTCTTGACATTTCATTCTCCTAAAAAAACTTCTAAATTAAACCCATTAAAACATAACTCTTGACCTTTAACATTTAACGTTTAATCAACAAAACTCCCCCGTAAACTTAAATGCTTCTGCCATCCTTCATGCCGATTAATTTCTTGCAGTTGTCGAGAAGTACCATCGGTAGCGGTTTCGTGAAGATATCCGTGACTTGGTCCTGGCTTGCCACGTGCACTAATTTCACACTTCATTCCTTTACATGATCTCGGATGAAGTGAAAGTGAATTTTAATGTGTTTGCTTCTCTCATGATTCACTGGATTCTTTGCCAACTCAATTGCTGATTTATTGTCAACTCGTATCTCAGTCACACCGAGTTGTTGTTGCTCCAACTCGCCCAACAAGTTTCTGAGCCATATAGCATGACATACACACCAAGACGCTGCCACATATTCAGCTTCACATGTCGAGAGCGTCCCGATTGGTTACTTCTTTGAAAGCCAAGTAAACGTCGTGTTACCCATAAAGAACACATATCCCGATGTACTTTTCCGATTGAACACATATCCCACCGCGACCATTTCCTCGACCTCCACGGCCACGCCCTCTACCTCGAAAGTTTTGAGAATAGAAAACCTTTTCGTCCTTGATTGAAGCCTTGGTTTGAAGTGCTTGCTCGAATGTCTCATCTTCTTCTTCTTACGTTGTTCATGTGCCTCGAGAGAACCGGCGAGTTCGTCGACTGTGAGCGTTGCTAGATCCTTTGACTCTTCTATGGCACATACGACATTCTCGAAACTATCAGTTAACAATCTCAAAATCTTCTCCACAACTCGTGCATCGGTTAACGCTTCTCCGTTTCGGTTGAGTTGGTTCACCACGATTTGAACACGCGTGATGTAGTTGGAGACACCTTCCGGTTCCTTCATCTTCATGCCTTCCAACTCGCCGCAAAGAGTTTGAAGGCGGACTTATTTAACTCGGTCGGCTCCTTTGTACACCTTCGCCAAAATGTCCCACGCTTCTTTTAAAGTTGTCGCACTCGCAATCTTCTCAAAGCCCGACTCGTCAACAGCTCGGAACAACATGTACAATGCCGCCTTATCTTTCGATCGCATCTCTTTCAACGTCTTGTTTTGAGCCACCGTATATCCCGCGGTAGTTGTCGGTTCTATGAAACCTTCTTGGACCACCTCCCAACCATCTTGAGACCTGAGAAGAGCTTTCATTTGGATGCTCCAATTCTCGTAGTTCGCCTTCGTTAGTCGAGGCAGCGGCACATTACTGGTCACACTCTCCATGGCTCGGATACCAATTTGTTAAAATTGCTCAAGACAGAACCAAAAAACTTGTGGAGAAAAACAACTTCAAAAAAAACTTTTGATATTTAACTTCTAAACTTTCTTACTTTTTTTATATCAAAATGCTTACAAACTATTTATAGGCTATAGTTTGCCCTTAAAAAAAAACTGAAAATATTAAAATCTAATAATAGCCATTAACCAATGACTCTTGACCTTTCATTCTCCTAAAAAATTTTAAATTAAACCCATTAAAACATGACTCTTGACCTTTCATTCTCCTAAAAAACTTCTAAATTAAACCCATTAAAACATAACTCTTGACCTTTAACATTTAACGTTTAATCAACATTTATGACTGTTTGAATAACGAAAGTGAATTCCAGTCAAGTAGGGAAGAAAACAGTTCAAGCTTCTTTTAAAGCCATGTTTCTTGGTGGGGTTGATGAGTTGATTCCATTGATCCAACACAAGTTTCCAGAGCTAGGACTTGCCAAAGAGAATTGCACCGAAATGAGTTGGATTGAATCAGTTCTTCACTTTGGTGAACTTCCAATACAACCTGTGGATATTTTGCTTAATAGAAATGTTCCAAGGTCAAGTCTCAAATCCAAAACGGACTTCGTCAAGGAACCGATCCCCGAAACTGGAATCGAAGGCTTCATGTCCATGTTTCTTGAGGATGAAGCTGACATTGCTATAACGATGATTGTGGCTTTGGGAGGCAAAATGGATGAAATCCCGGAAAATAAAATACCTTTTCCAAATAAAGCAGGCAATTTGTTTGTAGCCATATACGTTGCAGCAATGGCTGAATGAAGAAGATGCACGAACATCCATAAGTTGGACCCGAAGACTTTACAGTTATATGGCCGATTATGTTTCGAAATCTCCGAGAGAAGCATTTTATAATTACAAGGATCTAGATCTTGGAACTAACAATGTTAATGGCTACATAAATTATGAACAAGCCAACGTTTGGGGTCTTAAATATTTCAAGAATAACTTCAAAAGATTGGTGCAAATAAAGACCATGGTTGATCCAATGAATTTCTTTAGAAACGAGCAAAGTGTCCCTCCTCCTTGGTCTCCATGAAAGAAGAAAGATCATTTGGGTTGAGAGGAAGGATTGCATGAAATTGTGATTGCGCGTCTTCCTTTATCTCTTTCCAACACAAATCAAATTTTTCCTTATTTTTAGTTTTTTCTTCTTAAAAAAATTCAAATAAAACTAAAAATGCTAAAAATCAGGAGAAAAATCTGATTTGTCATTCTTCTATTAGAAATGGATAGGGATGATGTGGAATTACAGTTCCATACAATTCCTTCTCTTTGAGTTGAAGATTTCAAAGCTTTTTCTTAAACATGAAATAATATTTGGATGAAAAGTAATTCTATATTGTAAAATAAAGAGTTTTTTTTTTGTCACTATATCTATATCAGTCATGATGAATAGTATAGTGCATAATGTATTAATTAAATCATAATTTTATCTTTGTTTTAAAATAGTTTTTGTATGGTGAATGTACTCGACAGATCCTTGTATTTTAGTGATTAGATTAGATGATTAATTTGTCATTTTAATTTTTTATTTAATAAAAATTTCAATAAAATAAGTGTTAAATAAGATAGTAGGTAAATAGCTATTTATCCCTTATATTGAAAAAAATTTAATGATTTAATTTTATTAAAAATATTATATTTGAAATAAATTATATTTTTCTGAAATGAAATATTCAAATGATCATATTTCACTTTTATTCAAAATTATTCAAAATAATATAAAATATTATATTAATAAAACTAAGAAATAAGTAAATTTTTAAAAATTAATATTTACTTTTATCAAATGGCATAATATTTAATACTTAATTTTTACTAATTTAACAACAATTTTTTTTTTTTACTTTAAACTTAGTACTAAAAAATTATCACTTAATTTTTAATTTTATAAAACAACATATAAATTTTTAATCCCTTCAATATCAAATATTTTAATTGATTTTTTCTATAAAACCATTGAAAAATGTTAGCAAAAAGGTCGTTGCTGAGGATAGATGCAACATAACCACATTGGTGCTTGAGATGGTGGGCACTACTCCAAGCACTAAATGAAGAACAGTTAGCACACAAGACACAAGGATATGATAACGCAGTTTGGTTTCCTTACTTTGTAGAGCCTAACTTAGTGAGAAATATGCACTTTCTTCAAAAATCACAAAGTGAACCTATTCAATCACATATACCGTAATTGTTTCCCTCACCCTTACACTTTGAAGACACAATACTCTTACCACTATGATCACCCATTGTGATCACAACAAGTAAAACACAACGGGATTCTCTATAAAAATAGCACTCTTACCAAGTTATTCTCACAAGAATAGATTAAGTGTCTAACTCTCAATACATTTACCTAGGCAAGTCTCTCAAATATATAAACTTTAATTTTGAGATTTGCTTACAATTTGAAGACTTAATACAATCCCATTAAAATAATAATGCCATAAGAATAATAAAATATAATAATAACAACATATTATTAAGCTCGATAATCACCACAATGGGGTGAATTGGTGTTTAAAAAACTACAAGAAAATATGACAAACAAATGAGACTCAAGAATTTATAGTAGTTCGACCCCAATTGCTTACCTTTCACTACCTTAGCTTATCACAACTAAGGATTTCTCAAATTCACTATATTTGAACCTTTGGAGGACAATGTTTAACCTTTACAAGGTACTATCTTTTCACTAGGCAAGATAAAGCCACTTCCACCTTAAACAAAGATGAGGAATAAGAATAAAGATTAAAAACTATTCTTAAAAGAAGATATTATAATGATAAGGCTCACTCAATAACAATACACAACACTTGAAAAGAATAAAAGAGATGGTTGCTCAAGTGTGTGTACGAAGAACAAAGAGAATATCAATGAAAAGATTGGATTTTTGTGCAATTGACTTTGGAGCTATTGACTTGTATTAATGCTTTTTAACAACCTTGGAGCCGTTTGGAGACGTTGGGAGTAAATTAGAACCGTTGTTGCAATTAATTCGAGCATTAATTACAAATTGCAAACTACTTGTATCGGTACAAGTAGACTTGTGCCAATAGAAGTCTTCCCGTTGAAGCCCGATGTATCAATAGAAGTCCACTTTATCAGTAGAAGTTTGAGGATTTCAAGGGTTCAAACTTGTACCAATAGTTGTATAGGTAGAAGGTGCAGAAGAATCGAAAAATTACTCATTGACTTACTTGTATTGGTAGAAGTCCCCCTAAGTATCGATAGAAGTCTGGAGGGATGCTCAAAGTATTCTCTAACTTACTTCTATCAATAGAACTTCTCCCAAGCATCGATACAACTAGAGATGTATCGGTAGAAGAGCCTCTAAAGTATCAATAGAAGTTTGAAAGAATTCTTGGGGTGCTCTCTGGCTTGCTTCTACCAGTACTTCTATACACTTGTATCGATAGAAGTGTTACAAAGTTGTAAAATTTATTTTGAATCAAGATTTTTCAAAGGCATTGAGTTTCTAAACACTTTGAAAATAATTTTAAGGGCTTATATCAATTGATTGCAAGTTCGACTAAAGAGAATTTATAATTTGACTTTGTTATATCAAAACATTTGACAAACTAGGATAACAATCTCTCCCTTTTTGATATAACAAAACCATTGAAACAATTTGCTAACTCCCCTTTACTCGAACATTATTTTCAAGTTAAGCTCCCTTTCAAAAAAATATTTGATGAAGACTTCGTATAAAAGTTTTGAATTGATTTTCAACTTTAATAATGGAAAATTGTTTTACGTTTTATGTAAATAAACGCATACAATTTAGAGAGAAACAAAATACGAATTTAAGATATTTTAAAAAAGAAAACATCCAAAGCATAGTTGTATAACCCAAATATAAATAAAATTGACCAATAAATCAATATAATAGATTACCAACACCTAAATATGAAAACGGTCTTCATACAAATTTTATTGGTAGGGGAGCGGGCATGCTCTCTGACACCAAATTGCTAGTTTTATATTTTTCAACAATCTCCTCCTTCGACAATTTGAAAAAATATAATTGAAAAATATTTTAGAATACATTATAAAAACTTATTTTAAAAAAGATTGAAAATATATCTAAATCTATTAAAAGAAGAAGAAATTTAAAATATTTTTAAATTAAAAATAATTTATAAACATTTTAAATACGAAATTAAACTATGTTTTAAAACTAATTTATAGCACTTGGTTCTAGTCTTTTTAGATTCGAATTATTCGAGTTTGAGTCTAAGTTTTTGATATTTTTGATTATGGTCATTTTAAATTTCAATCATTTAAGAGTTTAAATTATTTCGTGCTCACTTCAATTTTGTATTTAATTTAGTTTTAGTTCAAATTGGACGGAATCAGATGATTATTTATTTATCATGAAATCGAATTGAATTGAGTTAGAATGGATAGTATTTTTAAATGAGGGTTAATTTTTTAAAATTTATTAATTCAACCCTAGTGAAAAGTAACATTTAACAGTTTTTTAAGTCAACTCTTTTAAACTTTAACTTCAATTAATTTTAAATATTTTAATTAATTAAAATTTATAAATACTTTAAAAAATTATTTTTATAATATATATTTTAAAACTCTTATTCATAACCAATTACAAAAGATAAAATATCTAAATTAAAAAGTATTGACCACTAAAAATAATAAAATTATTTCTTTTGGAGGGTTACCTTGACAATTTTGTCTCATTGTAAAGGAAGAATTTGGAGGTTGCATGTTCCCTCATGAGTGGTCAACTTCATCTACCTGAAATATCTCCGACCGCACCAAATCACACCCCTCACTTCCCACAGACTCAATTGAGTTAAAAAAAAGGCATAATACTAAATTTAGTCCTTAAACTTTATATTTTTTTTATCAATTCGATTCTTATTCTTATTTTGAGCTAAATTTAGCTCTCAAGCTTTTAAAAAAGAGTCAAATCATTTTTAATGGAAATACTTGACTAAAACATTAAATTTTAACAATGTTAACGTGACAACTCAGATAATAGTCCTTATATACTTTGTATTGAAATAGCATTATTTATTTTATATCCGTTAAAAAATAATTTAAAAAATTATAAAAAGAGATAATAACAAGTTTTACCCTATACTTTAATGAAAATTTTAATGTGGTACCTAAATTTTTATTTCGCCTATAGATTTGGTACATAATCATGATGACATGTGTGAACACCTCATAGGTTATCTTATCACATCAACAAAATTTCCCACACCAGTAGGGTCAGGTACCAAATCAATAGACAAAATAAAAGCTTAGATACCGCAATGGATAAGTTGAAAGTACAAGTACCTCATTGACAATTTTATTAAATAATAGGGGTAAAACTTATCATTATCCCTTATAAAATATTAAAAAAAACATAAATTACATGTGAATTACCATGCAAGCAATTATGTTTTAAAAAAATATTTTAATTAGTATTTATGCTAAAAAGTAACAAAAAAAATTATATTTTTAAAAGATTAAGTGTCAAAATTAACTTAAAGAAAATAAAAACTAAATTAATAAAAGATGTAAATATTGAAGGTTAAATGTGATATTATGCCAAAAAAACACACTAACTACCTTCCATCTTGCCGCGGCTCATTGTTTAGTCCTTCGTCAGTCGTCACTGTATTTTCCTTTGGATTTTACTTTTTTATTATTTTGTTTTACTTCAAAATATCTCAAAAATCAAAATTTCCATTCATAGAATCCGATAATTGCTTTAGGGTTTTAATTTTGGGGGTCAGCCATAGAAAATGTCTCAATTCTCCTCCGCATTCACGGCCGCCTCCTCGGTCTCACTTCCTCCTCCGTCGTTCTACGTATCGGTTTCTAAACGCAGCTTCATCTATTGTTGTTCGTCGTCGCAGTCTACAACGACCGTTGTTAATGGGAAATTCGATGGTAAAATCGTTGATAGAGATGAGATTCGTTTCGGCTTGCCTAGCAAAGGTCGCATGGCTGGTGACACTCTCGATCTACTCAAGGTAGTACTAGCTTAACACTTGTTTCTTATTAAAGTTTGTGAATTGTGATTGGAATCAAGCATTACGAGCTATAATATAGCTGTTAATTGTATATGCTTTAACAAAGTTTGAGATTTAATTGCTATACAAAGTTTAAAAAAATGAATCTATTCTGGTCTAAACGTTGATAAGATAGTATCTTCTGTTAAAATTTGCTTATAATCAGGTATGCTTACTGGATAATAATGGTTTGCTTTTGAAATTTGTATGATTGCACCGTTTGCTTGATTGCATGGATGGTTAATTTTGATGGAAAATATTAATGGTCTCAACTACTGAGTTAAACTTTTTTAAATAAAAAATGTAAGGGGATTTAATTTTAGCTTTTTAAAGTATAAGGGCTAAATCTCAAATTGCATTAAGTATAGGACTAGCAGCGCAATTTGACTTTTAGAAATTGATTTATTTTCTTTATTAATTAATTTTATCTGGATTTGTTTATTTTGTATAAGAAACTGTAAAAGTGAGGCATTGGCACTTGGTGTGCAAAAAAATGCTTTGCATACAAAAGTGGATAACATTTATGAGAAGTTAATTTAAAATGTATTTTTTTAATAATAAAAATGTACATAAATTTAGTAATCATGTCATCATGTCCTCATTTTGTCTTTCCTTTAAAGGAAAAAAAAATCTCTATCAAACTCTTTGGTCTGACCCCTTCCATTATTCTGTATTTGTCAAAAGGATTGTCAATTGTCGGTTAAGCAGGTCAATCCTAGACAGTATGTTGCACAAATACCTCAGGTTTGTGCTATCTTTCTCTCTCACAATATGCATTGTACTTGGGACCTGTATATGATTTATATGTAGGATTGCTACTGAATGCATAATTTGTTTTTATCCCAGCTTTCCAATGTAGAAGTCTGGTTTCAGCGGCCCAAAGACATTGTACGGAAATTGTTATCTGGAGATTTAGATCTTGGTATTGTGGGGCTTGATACTGTCAGTGAATATGGGCGGGTAAGTAGTTAGACATTGCACGGCCCAAAGACATTTCTTTGGTTCATTCTGTCATTATGAAAATGTTACTGAGAATCCAAATATCTAATTCTATGCAGTGAATATGTTAGAATTTCAGCCTTGCCGATTATTTTTGCCATGTCATCTTAGAACTAGTTATACATTATTGTTTGAGATATCTAGTGTTAGGCTTGGAGGTGATCTGGTTTATTCTACTACTGGACTTATCCTTTTGCCAATATGCAAAAGGATTCTTTCTTGAAAAAATGAATGCAGAATGGAACTTTACTGCTTCAATACTTTTATCAGGGGGATGAAGATCTTATCATTGTTCATGATGCCCTCAAGTATGGAGATTGCCGTTTGTCCCTTGCAGTAAGCAAATTCTTTGTTACTAGTACATAGCCAGATGCATCTTCCTGATATCCTTGCTATTGATGATTTGCATATTTTTGTTCAGATTCCTGAGTATGGGATCTTTGAGAATATCAATTCACTGAAGGAGCTAGCTCAGATGCCTCGGTGGACTATTGATAGACCTCTAAGAGTTGCAACTGGCTTCACTTATGTATAACATCCGCTTAAATGGTTTTTGATAATTATATTGATTTTAGAAACTATTTTTGGTACCATCTGCTTGGGTTAGCTTATTGCCTATTGGCAATTGTTTCTATTTGACTTCAATTTCTTTTCTATCTTTCTACCTAGCTTGGTCCTAAATTTATGCAAGAAAACGGATTGAAGCATGTGATATTTTCAACTGCTGATGGAGCCTTAGAGGCAGCTCCTGCGGTAAGAGTCAAATTCTCCCGGAGTACCTGTAGTTTACTTTTCATTTGAAGTTATTTAAAATTGAATGAAAGAGTAGCTCATCCTTCTACAATTCTGTGTGTATTAATTTACTTAAACCTTACTGAACACTCTTATCATGCATATTATTGCTTTCCTAAAGGAAAAATATTCCCGCTTGAACTTCAGACTTCCAAGTCTAGTTGCTCATACACCTCAGTTAATTCTCTGCTGCCTGCTTACGAGTCTTAAGATTGTTTTCCGGATTCATAAACTATAAATAGATTAGTTCTCTTTCTCTCTCTCAATTTAAATGGTATAGGCATGCATTATCTGATATGTGATAAGAGAAAAAAGATTGTTCCTTTCCCATTGTGGGGTTAGATGATAAAAATGGAAGGAGTGAATGAAGGGAAGCGAGGTTGTTTATATGACAAAAGGAAGAAGTAACAAGGGAACATAGCAATGAGACTACCATAGAAACTAAGATACATAATCAGAGGAAAGAAGAGAAAGAAGCTTACCAGGCAACGAATATGCTGCCTAACTAATAACTCCATATTGAGTTCTTACTCAATTTAGGGGTGGGGGTGGCAGGTTGGAAGCCCTTTATTAATGAGGTAGCTGACCCTAAAGGCAATTTTGCTGTTCTGCCTGCCTGTTCTTCACCCAATTGATATTTGACTGAACAAAATGTCCTGTCTTTCCCTTATTGAAGGAAATGATATTTGAAAGACAGTTAGTACTTACTAGATATGGATGAAGCAGTTTGGAAAATGATGGTTCTATTTGTCTTCATGATGTTATGGAAATAACTTCTCTTTGTTATTAATATAGATGGGAATAGCTGATGCAATCTTGGACCTTGTGAGTAGCGGGACAACTCTGAGGGAAAACAACTTGAAAGAGATTGAAGGTGGAGTTGTATTGGAAAGCCAGGTAACCAGCTCTATATCTTTCCTGTTCCTGCAATTTTCAAGAATGTTATCTTGTCATCTGGAGTATGCTATTTTAAAAGGATTTGTTTTCTGAATATTTTACCTGACCTTTAGTCCATTTTTCTTCAGGCTGTTCTAGTTGCAAGCAGAAAAGCATTAATCCAGCGGAAGGGAGCTCTAGACACAACACACGAGATACTGGAAAGATTTGAAGCTCATTTGAGGGCAGCTGATCAGTTCATGGTATGGATATTCGTGATTCTTTGTTGTTATCTTTTCCCTTCCCTCCCAGTATTCATCATGTTTATCTTTTTATGGCAGGTAACTGCAAATATGAGGGGCAGTAGCGCAGAGGAAGTCGCTGAGCGAGTACTGAGCCAGCCATCATTATCTGGGTTGCAGGTGAGGTTTTGAAAAGATTTTGCTTCCTGGAGACTCTCACTTTTCCTAATCTATTGCTAAATCAATAACATGGGTTTTAGAAATATTCATGTTTGCATTTTGCAGGGGCCCACAGTATCTCCAGTTCTTTGCAAGCGTGATGGAAAAGTAGCTGCTGACTACTATGCGATAGTCATATGTGTACCGAAAAAAGCTCTATACAAGTCTGTACAACAGTTGAGAGCGGTAAGTCATGACGAATTATAATAAATACTGCCTATATGTTATGGAAACTGTGGTTTTAATGCTTGTTCTATTTGCAGCACTAGTTTAAGCAGTGCACATCATTATAGTCATGAATTTGAATTTTCTCTGGTTCAGATTGGAGGCAGTGGAGTGCTAATTTCACCATTGACCTACATTTTCGACGAAGAGACCCCAAGATGGAGGGAACTGCTCTCGAAGCTTGGTCTTTAGTCTTTTACGATGGATACATGAGTGCATTACTTGCATTTCATATCAAAAGTTTTGAAATCTTAAGGTACCAAGGTGGATTGGAAACTACTTTGGTGAGAGTAAGAACCTCCAAAAGTTTTGTATTATAGCCTTGTTTAATTAAAATGTCATTCTCCTGCCCCTTCTCTTTCGTTTGTTTTTCTTTTCTGATAGTGCAATCCTCATTGCAACCATAAACGATGATTTAGAGAACATGTTTCCCTTTTCGATTGTGTATGTATGATTACGGGGAATTGTTTGTATAGCTGCTAGTTTGCAGTTCTTATTGAAATGCATAGTCACTTTTTGTACGCACGCTCTTAGCTTAGATGAAATCTACGTGCTTGGTAATTTTATTACATCCTTGGGGAAATACAACAAAACTTCTCTCCTTTCAAATTAATATAATTCACTAAGCCCAAAAAGACAGGTGGAAAACCATCAAAGGAACTTAAAGTAAGGAGCTCTCGAACTGGTAACTGGCATTTCAACCTTGTTATGTAGAGCTAGAATGCTTGGATGTTCCATTTCTCTTTGTTCTTGTGAGCCTAACCCAAATAACTCGATGACTTTTGGTTCACTAACTGTTATATATGGCTTCAGGCTAATAAATTCAAACATCAGACCAGGTTGATTTTGAAGCCCTTCAGTCTGTTCATGGTTTACAGTTCGACCAGTGCTACTGTTGGAGGCAACAGTTGCTTCCTCTTCAACATCAGTGTAGCTTGCTACCGCCAAGGCAGATGGCTCTTCAGCATCGTGGTTCTGAACTAGTGATAAACATTCTCCTCAGATCACTCCAATTCTGTTGTACCCCTAACCATCTTTATCCATCTTCCTACAAACCATCACTGTATCACCGATTGCCGGCTTCCAACGCTGCACAAATGAAAGCCATCCCTTACTAAGAGCAGGCTTCGGATAGTCTTTCTTCCTCCTTATAGAACAGCAAAATAACCAGACTTTGCCATGGTCAGTCATCCTTCACCTTAAACTCCCACTTTATTTGGAACAGACAACCTGTTCTCAGTATCAATCTTTGTAAGTCTCTTGACGAATAATAGTTTTTCTATTTCCATTGTTTAAGGAAAAGTGAGTTGAAGAGGTAGAGCTTCAAAGGGTTTTAGTGTTGCCCAGAGAAACAAAGAAAATGGCTGATATTAATAGGAAAAAAGTGGCGAAATACAGTACATGGAGTGATATGGAGTACACGGATTTTTTTTTATTTTTTTTTTTTTGGGGGGGGGGGGTTGCTTTAAAAGATTATTTTGGTAGATTAAAAACACCAATTTTTGCTGACATGGAGTTGATATTTGGAGGGGACTTTTAAGAAAATCTTATCAACTTTCACTAAAAATAATTAATGGTTTTGTTTGGTATTGTATGAGTTTTAATTTTTAGATTTTAATTTGATATTGTTTTATGACATTATTTGTCAGTTTAAATGGTCAAAATTCACCATTATGGTTTAGGTCTTTTTATAATGTTTAAATTTGGAATTTAATTTAATTCATAGGAAACTTCTTTTATGCAAAAAAAAAGAAAAAAAATATCGTAATTAGAATTTTTAAATTTTACAAATAGAATCAGAAAGTTGACAAGTATCTTATAGAGGTATAATAAAATATTTAAAAAATAAATATTTTAGATAAGACGTAACAATTTTTTAAACCTATTTTTAGAATAAAAAAAATACATTGATACATTTTCAACGTACTTTTTATTAACCCGAGATTTTTAATTTAAAAGATTATTTTCGTATATTAAGTATTTTTGTTGACATAGATTTGGTATTTGGAGGGGGTTTTAAGAAAATCTTATTGGATTAATTGTTGAGGCTAAGTATAGAATGATATGGCAAATTTTGGATTTACTTATTGAGTTAGGGCCGAGGTCAAAAATTCTTTTAGGGGGATTGGAATGAAATTTTAATTTTTTATAATTTATATTTTTATAATTTTTAAAAGATTAAATCAATTTTTTATAATTTTAGGGAGTAAAATATAATTTTATCTTTATTAATTTAAAATTTTAAAATTTTCTAGAGGGTCTAAATAGTATTTTCCATTTTAGGGAGAGCCGGGCCCTACCAATCCCCTAAATTCACCTCTGATTTGAGCCATATCTAAATTCTGAATTTATGTTTTTTATTTTAATTTAACATGTCAAATTTGAAAATTAGGTTTTAATTTTAATTTATATAATATGTAATATCCCATATCTAATTCGGTCGTCCTGAGCTACGAGATGCCACAATCATTATCGGAGCAATTAGAGTTACATATACTTCATACAACCATTCACACATGCAATTTAATGCATTTCACATTCATTCTATGTCATATAATCATTTTCGGGTGCCATATGAGCTTAAGAAATATTTTTTTTTTTTTTGTCTTCCTTTATTTTTTTGTAACTGTGTAATTTGGTAATTTAGTGCCACACGAGCTTATGAGATCCTCACCATTTACGTCACTCTGGATTGTTCGACAACGATGATTCGAGTATACAAATTATCACCTCAGATTACCCGGCAACAATAGTTTTCAATTAATAGTTTAATTCTATAATATCTCAACTATATCCGACTCGGTCCGACAATTAATAGGGTAATTTCAATATACAATTCAAATCATGCTTATTTATTTCAAATTTTCATCACCAACTTATCAATTCAATAGGTGACATATATATATATATATATACCAACTCAAGTTCATACCAATTTCACATATCAATTTAAGTCATAAAAATTTTATTTTATTCAATTTAGTCCTTGCTTCAATATTCAATCCAACTCATGCATTCATCAAGAACTCACCTCCAACTTCATATGCTTCCTCTTCAACATCACCGTAGCTTGCTACCGCCAAGGCTGATGGCTCTTCGGCATCGTGGTTCCGAACTAAAGGTGAATCTCTTCTCTTGATCACTTCAATTCTATAGTACTCCTTACCATCTTTATCCATCATTCTATAAACTCTCACTCCATCACCGATTTCCAGCTTCCAACACCGCACAAATGGAAGCCATCCCTTACTGAGAACCGGCTTCCGATAGCCTTTCTTCTTCCTTATTGAACAACAAAATACCCAGTCTTTCCCATTGTCGTCCTTCACCTTAAACTCCATCTTATGCCGGCCTTGGAAATTCAGGAAACATCTTTTCTTCTTAGTTGGAATAGACAACCGCACCTTGATATCCGTTCTTGAAAGTATCTTCATGAATAGTGGTTTCTCTATTGCCATTGCTTTAAGGAAAAAAAGTGAGTTGAAGAGGTATTTTTCTAAGGGTTTTAGTGTTTTCTACCCAGAGAAACAAAGAAAATGGCTGTTTACCTTTGTCCTTCACTGACACTCTTATTTCTTTGACCGATGTGAGGGTAGGTTCCCGCTTTTCTCCTGTTCTTCCTTACTTCGTAAGGAATTGGATGCAATTTCTTCGAACAAAGCAAGAAAGAACAGGTTTTATTAAAAAGAAGAAGTCAACTAGTTATATATATTTTTACCAAATTATTTAATTTTATCTTTTATTTTTACCAAATTTTAATATTTATAAATTATGTCAATTTAAAAGATTAATATTTTTGTTGTATGTTTTCAATTAAATTTAGTTGATAAATTTATTTTTTTAATATTTACTAATAATTTAGTGACTATTTTGTACTTTTTATAGTTGGGTGATCGAAAAAAATTATAAATAATTATGTAATTACTAATGTAATTTACCCAAAAAATTATCCACACGATAATCGGTGGAAGAGGGATTTTTGTCTAAATATTTAAACTAAATTCGAATTTTGAAGTGATAATTATTAAAAAGGTTTTACTTAGGAGTAAGTAATACCATTTACTATTAGGGTAACCCTCTATTTTTATGAATTAAGAAAAACCTTATTTCTATAATGTTTAAATTTATATTTTTAATTTGAAATTCTATTAAAAATATTTTTTTTTGATATATTTAAAAACTAGAGTTACCCTGGCGCTGGGTTTTTATAAATTTTTTGTTTCATTAATAATAAATTTTAATTTAAAATGAAATAAATTATATATTTATCCTAGATTAGTAGTTTTTACCACCTAATTCGCCCTCTATTTTTATAATTGCATAAATTATGGTAGCGTTATTACTAAGTTTGAAATTTAATTTTTATATTTGAATTTAGATTTTCTTTTTCATTTTTATAATTTTATTTGTTAGACTAAATGGTTGATATTATTGACTATTATGATTTATATAATGCTTAAATTTGAAATTTAATTTAATTCATAGGAAACTTCCTTCTTTTTATGAAAAAATTAAAAAAAATAATAATCTATTTACTCTTAATTTGACATAAGATTTTTAAGAAAATATTTAGTACATTGTCGGTGGGGTTTTTAGATTTCATAAGCCGGGTTAGAGGGTTGAAAAGTTGTTCTCAAAATAAAAAAAGCTAACCCGAGATTTTTATTTAAAAAATTGTTTTGGTAGATTAAGAACACTAATTTTTTCTGGCATGGATTTGGTATTCGGAGGTGTTTTAAGAAAATAAGTATAGAATCATATGACATACTTTGGAGTTAATTATTTAAGCTATATTTAAATTCTGAATTTATTTCTTGTTAAATTTTATTGTTTTAATAATCTTAAATTTCTCGAATATTGATTTGAGTACCTTTTTGGGGTTCCCATCATCTATATAGGAGCTAATAAAAACTTGTATGCTCTGTTAATTGACCATTAGAAAGGGAAGGTTTTATCTCTGGCAGTTTGTAATGTTATTATTCAGTTTACGACGTCTTCTATTCCTTTGTATTCTATGCAAACAGCCTTACTTTCGGCTTCTGTCTGTGATCACTTGGATAGGCTGAATTGCAATTTTATTTGGGGAGGGTCTACATATTATTCTCATAATCACCTGGTGAGTTGGGACTTAGCTTGTCGTACAAAAGTGAGTCGGGGACTTGGACTGCGTAAAGCTCGGTTAAATATTATGTCCATGCTTGCTAAATCTAGTTGGAGGATTTTTAATCAACATGATTCTCTTTGGTGTCATGTATTCCGGTCAAAATATTTGGGTCATTGTAATTTCTTGCAAGCTGAGTTAAAGGGTAATATAACGTCGACTTGGAGAGGCCTGTTGAAATCAGGGATGGTTATTCAGCTTGGTTGTAAATGGCGCATAGGTGTTGGTACCCAACTGAATTTTTGGTCGGATTGGTGTTTCATCTGTTCTATCTCACCATGATAAAGAGCATGCCCTACGAATATACATGATACATCGGTCAAATTTAAACTTAGATTAAATTCTATATTATATAAGTACTAAGTTCTTACAATCATTTCGCCATCCTAGGATCGTGCACCTACACTTACTAAGACTTTAGACTTAATTCGGTATAATACACTTATTCAACCCCGAGGCATAACCTCTAAGGGTGCCCCTCAATATGCATAATACAGTTATGACGCTACTCGTGTGAGCCTGGCGGTGTTTGGCTTGATCCCTCCATACGATCCTCGAGTCATTCATTGACCCTGCATACAAGGCAATACATTCATAAGTTCAGATGAACTTAGTGAGATTTCGTGCAACAATAATCATAAAAGACTCTAGATTTTTGGGTAAATAAAAGTAAGGGTGCAAAAGAAAAACTCCCTGAATGTCTTAGGAGATTCTATAGATTGACTGGCGTAGCCGACGCCCATTAATTCTCTAAACAAATCGCTGGCGGACATGTCAACTAATTTAGTCGTAAGTGTACTTTTCCAAACAACCCTTTTCTGGGTCTTGACCCTGTTTAGCTTCATTTCAGACTTCCATTTTACCTTCCTGATTTGACTCATCACAAGATAATCATATACGTATGTGGATTGGCGTCAACAACTATTGGCGAACATGCAGATATCTGCCACACGGTGGATTTGTCCCTAGTCCCTTCGTTCCATACCAACACAATATAGACACATCGTATTATCCCGACAATTTCCCTTTTATGACTTAGCCTCTGTGTATACCATTCCTTTACTAATATCCTTATTGCAGCCCTTGATAATGAGATTTGGCTGGTAGTTCAACACCCCTTTCTTTGCGGACTCATACTTGCTAGATAGTCCCATAGGACTTTCCACTACAACCCATTTGAAAAGATATTCCCAACAACCGCTAGTTCCCAGCGGACTATCTCATCCTTAGATTGACCTTGGCGGACTTTATCATTAGATAGTCCTAAGTGGACTTCCCAACACTAGATAGTCCTGACGGATATCCTCTTTCTTTGTTAATCCCTAGCAGATTTTATCGATCAGTCAGTCTCTGACAGACATTCCCTCCAAGATGGCCCTTGGCAGACTTCCCACTTTTCGGGAGATCCCTTTGCAAATAAACCTTTAAAAGTAGAACCTGAGAACCGTCTTGCTTCCTCTTAACCCAGGTTAGCTTGTCCATTGCCCTTGGTGGACTCTTAATAGCGGATACTTATTCGCAGAAATGCTAAAGGAAATATCCCTTTCTTCCACATATACCCATGTACAAGACGCTTCCACCTGTTCCTCCTACCTTCACATTTTGGTGGGACCGTCTTAAGCCCGCTTACTAGCGTTCCCAAACGCACCATAACTGTTTGTCAGAATTTTTCGCCACATGAATCATGCAGTGATTTCTATTTATATGCCCCATCAGCTTCCCTGTTTATTGTCCTAACGGACTTCAATTCGCTATACGGTGTACCTATTCACCACTGGGTCGTGCTATGGCTAACCATGGGCTTTTGACTCTGATGAGCCAATAAACCTCTTTTGAGGTGTCGCTCCGAAGAGCCTGTATACCGTTTTCATGGTGTCACTCTGAAGAGCCTGTAGATACCATTTCACGATGCCACCAAACTCCCTCAAGTCTCCTTTCAGTTCGCCCATTCCTCCATTACATCAAATTTTCTTATCTTCATCTAACCCGTTAAAGTAACTCCCTCAAGTCCCCTTTTAGTTCGTCCATTCCTCCATTATGCCAAATTTTCCTATCTTCATCTAACCTGTCAAAGTAACTCCCTCTGTACTCCGCATTTTATAAGCATACATAGCACGCATAATGTTACATATACTATTATAACAAGTAGTTCACCACATATCAATACACAATTCTATCATACAGAGCATAATTGCAAACGTTCATGTATTACACATAGCTTCTTGCATGCATAGCTTTCTCATTCACCAGAATCACATGCAACCTTAGGATTCAAATAGAACTCAGAGCAAACATAGGCTCAGATCATACAAGCAACACAACATCCATCAATCACTCAAAAGTAGAGTATAACAACTCACCGTAAATCCTTTGTCCTGGCCAGTTTAGTTTGTCCAAATGCTAGAGTCTCCTTCGCCTTGGCAGCTAAGCATGGCAACCCATACACCAATTAAACCAAAGGTATTTAACTTAGAAACCCCGATTCCATTCTCATACAAGAGCTCTTTCAAAGGTTTTAGAAATCCTTACTTTTCTTTTCTCAATTTCACGAATACAGAAGAATAGAAAGGCTTACTGGTTCCCAGGATTCTCTACTTCCTAGCCTCAAGCCTCACAACCATTTCCCAATGTAATGCTTTCCTCAACTTTCTCTTCTTTGGATCAACCGAAGAAGATGATGCAAAAGGGAAGAAAACATAGATAAAATGGGGAAGAATTCCCTTGTAGAAATAACCCTTCTCATATATATATAAATCCTATTTCGCACGATCACCATAGTCCCAAATAACCAACCATCACTAATTATTGTGTCTCCCACTAAAGAACCAGTTGATTCCAACTTAACCAAACTAGAGTTGAAACCCAATTGTTTACCATTCAGTCACTAAAGTTTCTTGATTTCTCAATAGGGTCCGTTGAACTTATTATCTTTTCCAATTTAGCTCACTATCTTTCTTAATCTCGGACTCTAATAGAATCGAGTATGACATCATGCCCCAAATTAATGCTAGGTCCTATTTCAAAAGAAACAGTGCACAGTCAATAAAAATAGTTAATATTGTTCAATAAATAGTACTAGCTTCATCCAATTGTCTTGAGAAAACTACTTCGATGTGTTGTTTTTGATTCATCAAGTGATTACGCATTCTTACAGCTTATTGTGACAACTATTTGTAATCTAACATGCATGTCTATTTTGTTTTTGTTTTTGTTTTTTTTTATATGCTAGAGTTAGGTGATTGTGGGGTGAATCGACCCCACAAGTAACAAGTAAAAAAAGAGTTACTTACAAATTGTTGAAATCTACTTGCTAGGTAATTTTGTTACATCCTTAGGGACATACAACAAAACATCTCTCCTTAAAAATTAACAACTCACTAAGCACAAAAAGATGGGTGGAAAACGATCAAAAAAACTTTATGTAAGGAGTTCTCGAACTTGTCACCGGCATTTTAACCATGTTAATGTTATGCAGAGCTAGAATACTTGGATGCTCCATTTCTCTTTGTTCTTGTGAGCCTAAGTCAGAGCAGTCGATGGCTCTCGATTTCCTATCTGTTTCATCTGGCTTCTGGCTAATAAATTCAAACATGAAACCAGGTTGATTATGAAGCCCTTCAGTCTGGTCATAGCTTACGGTTTGCTCAGTGCCGGCAAAGGTTATGGTTGCCTCCTGTTCAACGTCAGTGTAACTTGCTACCGCCATGACTCTATCAGCATCATGTAACTTTGAGTAAGGAGCTGCCGAACTAGTAATCGGAACTTCATCCACGTTAATGTTATGCAGAGCTAGATTGCTCGGATGCTCCATTTCTCTTTGTTGTTGTGAGTCCAACTCAAAGAAGTCGATGAATTTAGGTAGATTACGAAGCCCTTCAGTCCGGTCATAGGCTATGGTTCGTTCGGTGCTGCTGTTGGAAGCAATGGCTCGATCAGCATCGTGGTCCTGAACTAGAGGTAAAACTCCTGGCCTAATCACTTTAATTCTATAGTTCCCCTTACCATCTTTCTCCATCACCCTATTAACGATCACTGTATCACCGATTGCCAGCTTCCAACACCGCACGAATTGAAGCCATCCCTTACTAAGAACCGGCTTCGGGTAGGCATCTTTCTTCCTCCTTATAGAACAACCAAATAACCAATCTTTCGCATTGTCGTCCTTTACCTTAACATCCACCTTATGCCGACCGTGGAAATTCAGGAAACATCTCTTCTTCTTAGATGGAACAGACAACCGCTTCTTGATATCCGTCTTTGTAAGTCTCTTGATGAATAGTAGTTTCTCTATCGCCATTGTTTAAGGAAAAAGTAAGTTGAAGAGTTAGAAGAAGAGCTTGAAGGGTTTTAGTGTTTACCCATTGAAACCAAAATAGATTTAAATAGGGGGAAAAACGTGGGGTAGATGGTGAGTATTAGTGAATTCTCTGTTTCATTTTAATCTCGCGCTATTGGCTATGGTGTCGCTCGATTCTCTGCTAATATGGCGCGAGGTTTCTCGTTCATCTTTAAACTTGGAAGTTCAATGTAGGCAAAGCCTGTAGTACACTGAGAGTGACATGGAGTGGTAAGAAATATGGTATTATGATAATAAGCCATGGTCTAACCACGTAATCAGTCCTTTATTTTATAATTGGCAAAATTATGGTTGTGGTCTTACTATGCTTCAATTTGTGATATAATCTCTATTTGGTCCTTTACTTTTATTATTTTTAGTCTAAATAAAGTAGCTCTCTATTTTTATAATTAATAAAATTATAGTTTTGGTCTTTCGGTATAATTTGAGATTTTAATCCTTATGCTTAAAATTAATTGACTTGTGACCGATTGAATCACGTTAAAAAATTAATTAAGTTTGCAGCTGAATTGATTTTTATAATTTTATAATATTTTAATTTTTAATTTTTTTGGTAATTTATTTTTTTAAACCGATCGGACCAATTGTTCTGAGAACCAACTGGTGAAACTAGTTGGAAATAAGTTTTAACCGATTTTTTACCTCTCACCAGATCGATACTTCAGCCGGTTCTCGATCCAGCTAACCAGTCTAGTTTGATTTAGATAACATTGGATTTTGGATTTTTTTTTATATTTTTGAAATCATTTTTAAAGGGTTTTTATTTTTTTTCATATTTTTAAATTTTAAATTTTTATGTTTTTATTTAAAATATGAGTATAATTCAATTTAAAAAAGATTGAAAAATTTTATGTACTTTTAAAGAGTAAGGACCAAATTGATAATAAATTATAAATGTTGAGGGGTAAAAAAAGTTATTTTATGTTTGACATTATTATCTTTAACAACAATAATAAACTGAGGGAGAAAGATTTTTAAATTAAAAAATACAAAGATTTAATATCTCAAAATTAAAATATAAAAACTAAATTTTAAATCCCAAAAGAGGTAAAAAGATTAAAACCCATGTAAAATTTGGACTTTAGTTTTTGGTTGCTATTAGTCCGTGTACTTTACAAAAAGTTATAGTTGCTATCCGTCTCTATATTATAGGGGTTGGATCAATTTCATCCCTTTATTATTAAATCGATCAATTTAGTCTCTATATTATTAAATTATAATAGAGTTAACATTTACTATATAAAAAATATCTTGAAAATTAATTTTTTTCAATTACAGTTCAATTCCAAACAAAAAATTTCATTTATTAAACTATAAAGACTTTAAAAATGTTAACTCTTTTAAACCGTAAATGATATTTTTTTAAAATAGTAAATGTTAACTCTAGTCTTATTTGATTTTCTTTTAATAATATAGAAATTAAATTGATCTATTTAATAATAACAGGATTAATTTGACGAATTCAAACATTAAAAAAGAAAAAAGAAAAAACCTCCTAATTACGTTCACCTAAAGTAATCTAATATAATATGATGGAAAGCTTAAAAAAGAGAAGAAAGAAAGGCAGCGATGCTGGTCGATAATCTTTCGATGCGCGCGTTCATGTTTTTATTTTCTGCAGAGTCAAAGAAGAGACATTGAATCTGGTTTCTATTGTTAACTCAGTTGATTAATTACCTAATTACCTTTGGATTGATTAAGACAGCGAATTTTTCTTGGGTCATACGACAGATATCTCACGAAATATTGGAAAACGACTGAAACTTCTATGAAATTTCTGCAGCTAACCGTGTTGACCGGTGGATCAACTCAGTGGGTTAACAAATCGAAATATGATCCCTCTTATAAAAGAAGCTTTTGGTTCACAGTTGAGTTTTAAGTTGAATTAAGCCCTCTCATAAAGTCAACTAGGAACAACTACTCACTGAGCTAACTATGCTGTTCAATTAAACTGCAGATAAAGAATGAGGAATCAAGTTCATCCTCTCTCGCAAATGCTCGACTCCATCCTCAACCAGACCTTAACCTTAGCCTGCAACTGTGAACACAAAACCCTCTTTTGCCGACTATTCTTCACCACCAATGAACCCACCATTTACCACTCTCTCTACCATATTTTGAGCCTTTTAATCCCCCACATGAACTGGCTTTTCATCATCTACGACCGAGATTTTAGTACAGCCGTGGATGAAATCTTTCTGTGGCTGCTCCAAATCCTTTGCAACGATTCGTCTATTTCTTCGGCTTGGTCTTTCATGGTTACTGATAATAAGATTTGGGAACCTGAGTCGGTGATTATGAATGGAAGTATAATAAATGTTGATCTTCAATGCATGTCATTAGCCGACGTTGAAGAGCTGTTGCGGGTGATTAATGAATCAGAGCACCCTATTCTGCAAGTTCTTGACTTCAAATCAATTGGTTCCTTAGCCGAAATCTGTAATGGAAGACGAAACCATGATGTATCACAGATTGGGAACAAGCACCAAAGAAGCATGGATTGGCGCTTCGTTATGCGCTACCTTGCCATCAATGTAGATTATACTGAGCCTATATGGAAGAAACCATGGTCTTGAATAGGGTTGTAATCAAATTCAATTCGTAAAATGTTGTATTAGGATTTATATTAAATCTGAGTTCTGTATTTTTGTTAGAACTCAGTTTAAGAAAAATTCAAACTTTTTAAATTAAAATATACTGAAATTTTGACTAAAATAAAACTTCTACTTTATAAATATGCATTATTGATTTAATCCACTTCATATTTAGTAGCTCTTTGAAAATTGAAGCATTCGAGAAGGGTTTTCACACATATATTTTTAAAGATTAAAATATGTTATTAGTCCATATATTTATTTAGAGTTTTTATACTTTAAAATTATATTTTTTTAATTTAAAAATTATAGTCTAATCATTATCTTTATTTGTAATTTCTGTCAAAAATTTTCGACTGAACATGTTTATTTTTTAGCAATCATATATGCAACATCATACAAATGCAGTCTAATCACTCGAGAACTTGACAAGTTTTGAAGGAAAATACTAATAATGTTAATTATTGTATTGAGTATTTTAAATCAAAAAAATAAAAAGATTTAATTTTTAAAATTTTGAAGTATAGAGATTAAATTTTAAATTTTACCTAAATACAAAGACTAACAACACTATTTGCTCACTCAGGCTAAAACCATGGTAGCAGGATCGCTAGGTGAGGGTTCGGAACAGCAATCTGTTCAAGTTATGGGGTTGATCTTGTAGACATTTTGGACATACTTCTGTCTGTTTTTGTACTTCGTGTCTCTTTTGATATGTTTTTATCTATGGACTATGATGCTGTCGTACCGTCTTTTGGACCCTCTAGTGTTTTATGACTTCCAAGTCATATACAAGTAACGGATTTGTGTGTGTATATATATAAATGTCTGTGTCTATTGCGTTGGGATTGTTGCCTCTAATATTACTTATATAATAGTTATCATGCTCGAGACTTAACCTCGTTGCCTTTGTTTTTATGTGGTGCCTTCATCTCCTACATATATTCATTATAAAAACAATCTCAACGCGATAGACAGGGACGAATTCAGGATAATTTTTTAGGGGTGGATAAAATTTTAATTTTTTATAGTTTATATTTTTATAATTTATAAAGGATTAAATCGAATTTTTATAATTTTAGGGGGGGTAAAGTGTAATTTTACCTTTACGAATTTAAAATTTTTAAAAAATTTTAAGGGCTTAAATGACAATTTTACATTTTAGGAGGGCCAGGGCCCATGCCAGCCTCTCTGGCTTCGCCCCTGGCCATGGATATATATATATATATATATAATAGTTATTGTGTGTAAAATTCGGTTGGATCATTTAGCAAAAAAACAATGGATATATATATTCAATATAAACCACTCCATCGGTAATTATTTGATACATATGCAAAATAATATTTTAATTCCATAAATGAGTTGAGATTATAATATCATCTTAAGTTTTATTTAAAAAATCAGATGCATAATAATAAATTTAACCTTTAATATTTACCTTTTTTGTCAAATTGACCATTATTTCTCTTGAGCTAAATTTGACTATCAATATTTAAAAGAATCAAATTTGACCATTTAATGGAAATACTAACTAGAACGTTAAATTTTTAAACATGGCAACTCACATAGCAAACAACATATACTCCATACTATTTTTTTAAATTTTAATCTTTTTCATTATTTTTATAATTTTCAAATTATTTATTAGTGTAGCATATAAGATAAATAGTGACACGTCAGCATAAAATACACGTGAATTGTCATACGGGTCGCCACAATAACATCGTTAAAAAAAATATTTAGGCGACATTTTCGTTAAAAAAATTATTTGACTATTTTTTAAAAGTATTTAACTAAAAAATAAGGGTTACATTAAAAAAAAACATAAACATTAAAAATTTAAAATTAAATTTATTATTATGGTAAAATTAAAAAAAAAAAATAAACAAGTATAACATACGACAAGTTCCAATACCTTCTGTGAAATTTAGAAATTTCATCCCTTATCCTTAGGGCCCCTATCATTGTCACTTTAATTCAGACTTCAACTCGTTTTATTTCAGAATTTTCCCCAATTCCGATCAAAACCTAGATTCCAAAACATTCAAGGTGGGTTTGGATGGGCGATTGAGTGTAGTGTGGTGCGTTTAGCTTACTTTTTGTCTCACGCTACAGTTTCGCTACAGTATCTAATCTCACCGCCACCGCTATTTTTACACTAATCGCGGTTAAATGCACCGCCCATACAAACTCACCCTCAATCTTCAACTTGGCTAAACCCAATTCCATTCTTCTTCCATAATTCAATTTCGTTTCTTTCAATTCCTTGTATACTATTATTCCTTCCTTTTATTATTATTCTTCAACTGGGCTAAAATCGAATTTTACTATTATATTAGCTTATATTTTTATAGCCTTTAGAATGATGAGATCAAAATTTCAGTTTTTTTAGGATCAAATTATTGTTTTACCGTACATTAAATTATATTTTTATAAGTTTTGGGTCTAAAATAGATAAATTTTTTTCATTTCAAGGGAGAGCCAAAACCCTTGCTTGCTCCCTCACTTTGCCCTTGGTCAATTGACCCACCCTTGATAATTCAGTGACCGTCAATGTTGTTGAACCAGATCGAACAGGATTAATCAGTTGGACCAATTGGACCAAAAACTAATTAAGATATCAATCCAAAAAATAACTTTGAACCGGTTAGATCGAAAATCGATATAGTACGATTGAATCGACTAAAAAACTTATTAAACTAATTTTTTAATCGAAAATCAATAATTGTGTTAATAATTTACAAGAATTGGATCAAATCAAAATTTTATGTATAAAATTGCACAAAATCAAAAATTATATATACACAATTGCACATTAAACCATAATTCATGTATAGTTTTGAGATTTATCCCCTAAAAATAAATTAAGAAACCATCTCTTAATTTTGATTATGAAATAAAAAAGAATACCAATATCATCCTAAAAGAATAATATGCAAAAAATTGTTGGTGGGCAGGCTAGGCAATATGGGGATAAAAATACATCACTGGTTTGCAAGGCAAAACTTTATTTAATTAAAGGATAATATAATTATTGGTCCCTGAATTTCAAAATAAGTCCACTTTGGTACTTGAACTTTTTTTTGTTCATATTGGTACCTGAATTTAGCAACTAGATCCATTTTGGTTTCTAGACTTAGATTCTGTCAAGATTTGATGATGAGATCAGTGATCTTAGAACTTGACTAGATTGATCAGTCGGATCGATTAGACTGGGAACCGATGGTATACTGGTCCAAATGAAGGGGTTGAACCGATTGAATTAGAAACTACTTGAAACTAGTGAAAATCGAAAGCTAGGATAAAAACCAGTAATTGAATAGGTTGAACCGGGTTAATATTTTTTAACTTTTTTATGAATTTTTAATTAATTATTTATTTAGTTATTGTTGGTCTCTTAGTTAAACCGATTGAATCAAGAATCAATGGTCTGACCGTTTTGACCACTGGTTCAGTTATTATAATATTGTATATGACACTATAAGATTGTACCACATCATCACCTGAAAATTTATATAAATTTTTTTTTAATTTTCATGTGAAGATGTGGCACAATCTCGAAGTACCATTTCATCAAACTTTTATATTTTTCAAGTTCAGGCACCAAAACGAAACAAGTTGTCAAGTTAAGGTACCAAAGTAGATAAAAAAAATAAATGTGCCAAAGTGAACCTAATTACTAAATTCAGTAGTTAAAAATTATATTAACCCCTATTAATATACACATAAAACTCATGAGTAGCCTACTGGCCAACTAGCCACATTTAAAAGGGTTAATATAATTTTTAATCTCTGAACTGGGCAATTAGATTTACTTTGCTTTTTTTATTTTTTTTGGTACATTTTAGTATTTGAATTTGACAACTAAATTCGTTTTGATCCTTAAACTTATATTTTATTTTTAGGTTATAGCAAAACACAATGCCAGATTACCACATCATTCAACTTTTATATTTATAATTCAGAAATCAAAATGAACATAATTACCAAATTCAAGTATCAAAGTGGACGTAATTGTCGAATTTAGGAACTAAAAGTTGGAAAACTATGCAAGCCATTGTTGGACGCTCCACCAAACTCATCTAGTTACACTATTGACCATAAGTTAATACCCGTCGAAGTAGATGCATTGGTTGGGGGCATAGAGTAGCGAGAGAAGGCACATAGAGGGGTCACGTATGTCCATATGTTTGATAACTTGTACAAACTGATTAATTACGCTATCACATCGGATGGTTTTCCCAAAAGGACAAAAAAAATACACAATTTGTGAAGAAGAAGAAGAAGCAGAAGAGGCCGGCAAAAAGTTTGGTGAGTTTTAAACCTCCAAATTACAAACTCCCAACTTATTTGTATACTTCAATATTCACCACTTCAGTTAAAAGAAAAGACGATACTTTCTTTCATTGTAGGGCCTACATGCTAAGATAAAAAAAAAAAATTAGGGTTAATATTTGGGATCTAAATTACGCAATTATTTTAATATTACAGCATGTTTTTTTTTAAGTTAATTTTTAAATTTGGT
Source organism: Gossypium sturtianum (assembly GCA_025698515.1). NCBI lineage: Eukaryota > Viridiplantae > Streptophyta > Magnoliopsida > Malvales > Malvaceae > Gossypium > Gossypium sturtianum. Next base: position 1,564,625 of record CM046946.1, on the reverse strand, counting down.
AATTGTTCAAAAAAAAAATAGTTTTTAAGTTTTAATGGGAGGACAATTGCCTAGTTCAAACCCTAGCGTAAGAGCAATTACCAAGCTCGAGGACTATAACTTGGATTAAAAAAGATTCAAGCCTTAATGTGAGAATAATTGCCAAGTTCAAACTCCAAATAATGTATTAACTCAAATAATTAATTCATGTCTTATCCCCTATTAACCCTAGTTAGTACTTAGTATGTTAAACTAATAATGCGCTTAATCCACATATTTTTATTATTTATTTTAATTAATTTTGGAAATAAATTTTACCTAATTTGGCATTTAATTAATTAATTTTTGTGTAGATATAATTATTATCTAATATGTCGGGAAAAGAGCACGAAAGATTTGACATGAGAATTTAAATTGACGCACAAAACAAAAATTTTAGAATTATTATTTACTATTATTTCTTTTAATTTTGTTTGTATTTATAAGCTTATCTCTTTATTTTATGTTTTACTAATTTAGGTTATTATTATTATTATTATTATTATTTAGGTGTTAAATTGAAGAACGGGCGCACAGTTAGGAGTGTGCAAAATTCGGGTAAAACCGAAAAAATTCGGTTAACCGACCGAATTCGGTTAATCGGTCGGTTAACCGAATTTTTTCGGTCGGGGGTCGGTTAATTATTTTGTGATTTTTCGGTTAACGGTTAATTCGGTTCGAAACCGTCGGTTAACCGAATTTTTTCGGTTTAACCGAAAAAATTAATAAATAAAATTATAATATATAAATAGGCCCACTATTCACCTAAACCCAATCCAAACCCAAATATCTAACCCAACCCAATTACCCAATCCAACCCAATCATAAAAATTACAAATAATTTAATAAATAAAATTAAAATTCTAAAATTAAAACTAAAATTATGTAATCTTTTTAATTATATAGTGATTAATTTCGGGTAATTCGGTTAATTCGGGTAATTCGGGTAATTCGGTTAATTCGGTTAATTTTTAACCAAAAATAAAAAAAAAAAACATATAATTTTTGGTTAATTCGGTTAACCGACCGAATTAACCGAAAAAATTTCGGTTCGGTTAATTTTTTTGAAAAAATTTCGGTTCGGTTAACGGTTAAAATTTTTGAAAGGTCGGTTAATTCGGTTAATGTTATTTCGGGTCGGTTAACCGAATGAACACCCCTACGCACAGTCACCCTTCTCTTAAGTTTAGGTTTTATTTGTTACTAATTATAATATTTATTACATTTAGATACAAAATCAAGCCTAAAATTAGAGCCTAATCATATCAATTTATTCAATCTTATTTTATATTTTTTGTTTATTTTTATCATTTTTATTTTAATCAAATTTAATCCTTTTTATTTTTGCACAAATTGTCATTGTGGGCACAATAATTGCCGGTCACAAACTTGGTTAATTAGAACGTCAAATTTAATCATTCCAATTCTTATGAGATCGATCCTATTTTTTATATTACTATTTACATAGTATTTAAACATAGAAATATTATTTTTGGTGTTAAGTATGACTCCTATTTCAGTCAAATTTGAGAAATAATCTTCTAGTTAAACTCTGTTTATTTGTTTCAATCAAACACTGATTAGTTTAGATTATTTTATTATTATTTGATTATGAATTTAGCCTATAAATAGGCTCTTTTACAACCTTAGAAAAAACACCAATTAGATATTAGAACTCATAACACATTTAGAGAATTTTGTGTTTACGTTTTGAGGGTTCTTTGTTTTGTTTAGTTTTTATCTCCATCTTTTGTACTCTTCGTTCTTTTTCCATTATAGTAAAATTATCTTTGCCCATGGTTTTTTATCCTCTTTGGAGAGGTTTTTCTACATTAAATTTGTATGTTCAATTTCTCAATTTATTCCGCTATTTTTTTACTTGTTGTTTAATCGGGTCGATCCTAACAAGTGGTATCAGAGCTAGTTCAATTTTCATAGATCAGCCCATTCAGATATGGCAGCAACAAGGTTTGAAATTAAGAAGTTCGATGGTGAGACAAATTTCAATCTGTGGCAAGTTCGGATAATGGCAATTCTAGTTCAAACCGACTTGAAAAAGGTTGTTACCGGGAAAAAGCCGGAGAATCTAAATCAAACAGAATGGGAAAAACTTGATGAAGCCTTGTCTGGAATCCAGTTATGCCTCGCAAATACGGTACTGCATGAGGTATTGATGGAGAAAACCCCATCCGCCTTGTGGAAAAGGTTAGAAACTCTTTATATGACTAAGTTTTTGGCTAACAGTTTAGTGTTGAAACAACGTCTATTTACGTTTCGCATGAACGAAGGTGAGCTTCTTAGAGATCACATCAGTCAAATCATTACTCTTTTAAATGATTTAAATAATGTTGAGGTTCATATTGACGATGAAGATCAGGCTATGCTATTATTGTGCTCTTTACCCCCTTCATACAAGTCTTTCAGGGAGACCCTGATTTATGCCAGAGACAAACTCTCGTTCGAAGATGTGAAGGGTCATTTTTTGAGTAGAGACAAACTCGACAATGAGTTTGGTTTGGATAGCAAGGCAGATAGGCAAGCTTCCGTTTTGGTAGCATCAAAGAAACGAGACAAAAGGTGTCGCTATTGTAAAAAGTTAGGTCACGTCAAAGTAAACTGTTATAAATTGTGAAATAAAAGAGCTGCTGAGAGTAACGAGGAAGATATGTAGCTGGTGCTAATTTGGCCAATGAAACCGATGATGATTTCTTGTTAGTGTCAACGAGCAATAACTCCAAGCTCATGTCCGAGTAGATCTTAGATTCGGGATGTTCTTTCCACATGTGTCCCAATAGAGAATGGTTCTCCACATACAGTTCGATTGAAGGTGGAGTTGTGCGCATGGGAAACGATTCATCTCGTAAGGTAATTGGTATTGGTACTGTTAAAATTAGGATACACAATGGGACGATTAGGACACTCTCAGATGTCAGGTATGTACCTGATTTACGAAAGAATCTCATCTCATTGAGTATCTTAGACTTGAAAGGATGCAGAATCAACATCGAGTCGAGCGGCATTAAAGTATCTCATGGAGCTCTCATTTTGTTAAAAGGTAAAAGAACTGGCAGTCTTTATATTCTGGAAGGTTCTACAGTAATAGGTGAAATCGGACGTCATTCGTCCATTACAGAGTCGAAGTCAACTCGTTTGGAGCACAGGCAACTTGGTCATAGGAGGGAAAAAGGTATAACCGTTTTGTTGAAGAGAGGTTCTCTTTTGGATGCAGGTTTTGAAAAGTTAAGGCACTGTGTTCGTGAAAATCAAACCCGGGTTAGTTTTGATTTGGCAGTGTACAAGTCGAAGGCTAGAAGTCTTCTAGTTTCCAAGCACAGATTCGACTCAGTTAATTCACTGCATGGTTCAAGATAGGCTCGTGGCAGGCTTTGGCAAAGATGGCGTTGTGGAAATATGAGTCAAGGTGGAGATTTGTTAAGTATGACTCCTATTTCAGTCAAATTAGAGAAATAATCTTCTAGTTAAACTCTGTTTATTTGTTTCAATCAAATACTGATTAGTTTAGATTATTTTATTATTATTTAACCTATGAATTTAGCCTATAAATAGGTTCTTTTACAACTTTAGAAAAAATACCCATTAGATATTAGAACTCATAACACATTTAGAGAATTTTGTGTTTACGTTTTGAGGGTTCTTTGTTTTCGGGTCAATCCTAACATTTGATGCATTCAGCACCCATACTAAACTCATCTCATTTCTTGGAAGTTTGCTGGTTTAGTATTCTGGTGGTTCGGTGGGGCATTGTGATTGTGATGGCTTAATTGTTGTAGCCTACTGGTGTGTTGTTCTGGACTATTGTCGAGCTGTACAATATTGTCTTACTTTGTAAATGCGCAGTTTTATGATTCTCTCTTAATAAATGTTACATATGATACAAGACGTTATAAATGAAACATGGACCTCTTTTGTTTTGTCTATATATATCACTTGGTTTCTAATATAATTCCCTAGCACAATTGGATCATCCCATCTTAGTAGGCCTAAATCTTTCAAACCTTCTTTTGTCACCATGGTCTCTAAAACCACAATGATGTTCTCAAAGTTACTCACGGATACTGACATCAAGAAGAGATTGGCGATCCCGGCAAAAAGCCTGCCATCATTGCCACCTTTCAATGGAAGCCATGCAGTCATAATTCACCTTTTGTGCGGCACAAGCACTTGGCCAATTCTCTGCACTATCCGCAGAAAAGGGTACAAGAAGCCTGTGTTCTCCGGTGGATTATGGAGAAATTTCGTTGTTTCTAACAACGTCAATGTTGGTGACAAGATCACCATGTGCAAAGTGCAATATGAAGATGGCTCTTCCCACTATCTGGTTGAACTGGAGAAGTCAGCTGCCAGCAACCAATACGGGGCTCTTCCTTCTCCTGCTCTCTCTTTCAATCATGATGCCGATGGAAACATTCTACCCAACTCTGGAAACGAGGTAGAACATCTAGCTAAGGCTCCTGATGATGCACCGATCAAAAAGAAGGGAGTTATCCGTATTATGGAGCTTTCCAATGGTGCAACTGACACTTTAGTTGATGATGATCATGTTATCAACAAACCATCCGTCAAGATATTTGGTACTAATCTAAGTGATGAAGTGACTGAAATGAAGTGGTTTATGGCCAAAGAAGAGAGAGAAATCAACTTCTTTGGTATCGACGAGGGTGGTGCAATTGCAATGGCAATGGCCTATGGCAGTGGCACTAGTGATGATGATGGAGAAGCATGTTATAACATTATTACTCATCATCAAAGTGAAGTTAGCTTGGACTTGGTTCTGCGACAACCCAATCCATTGTAGGACCCCTAGTTGATGGTTTGCAACAAAAAATCCGTTCAAGTTGTGTGCTTGACCTTATCTGTGACCGATTGTTCCAACTTTTGATGGTCCTCAAACGTTTTGAACATGCATCTGTCTGCTTTTGCAGTTCGTGTTTCTTTGATTTGTTTTATCTAGGATGCTGTCGTACCGTCTTTTTCACCCTCTCGTGTTTTATGACTCTTCAAGTCATATATAAATAAGACGCTCAAGCTAGGGGCATATGTATACATATATATATTTATATATTGGGCTGGGATTGTTGTTTTTTATTTATTCTCCTTATTATGATTTGATAAGAGGGATATGAAATTAGAAAAGCTTGGTTTTTATTTTATTTTTCTCACGCCAAAGTGTTCCGTTTCGTTGACTTTGTTTCTATGCGGTACCTTCTTCATCTCCTACATCCATACATACATAATCGGATCCAACTCCAATACCAGTTCCTCGGCAGTATATGTAGCTATGTTTATCATGTGTCTGCTATATATAATATTTCTTCACAATTTCTTTTTCCTTCTGCTAGCTGTAAGTATATTTTGCTATATACATACTCCTCAATTGATTTTAGAATATCGGTGTTTTCATGGAGAAATACATAGCTAATCAAGTTTTAGTTGCTTATCTGCTTGCTAGGCATACATAGATGGTTCAAACTATATGTGTCTCATCACCTAATTAATTTTTTCTAAGTATGCAATCCTTTCGGTACCCAGAAATTTGAGATAGTTCTAATAGATTTTTTTTTTAAAATCTTTTTTGTCATGTTATTACAGTTTTCCAGGGGTAAATCCAAAAAAAATTTAGACCTAAACGACGATGAACCATTAGTGTTGGAGAATCTGAAGCGGTGGTCGTATACCCTTTAGGTGGTCTGCGCTCAAACAAGATATGCGCAAAGAAGGTAAGGTAGAAAATTTCTAAGAATACTCAGACAAGAAGAAAAAGATGTCCCGAAGCTTGGTCGTGAAATCCAAGTCCAACAACGTACTCCAATTCAACGTTTCGAGCCTTTGGGTATAAATGTCTCCCTTGTTTGCTCCACCATTTCTTTTTAATACTAATATTTTTTATCTAGCATGATTATGTTGCTTACCTTTGGTGGTGTTTAAAAACATGTCACTAAATCCCATTTTTTAACGTCTGATGATGTTGATGGAAATGTTTGTAAATATATATGTTTCAGCTCATTCTGTTGAACGGGGAAATGTGTTTTAGCTCATACCATATTTTTTATTAATAATGTATATGTTAACATTTTATGTATTCCTGTTATGATACTCATTATTATCTATCTATTACCCGATTGGATCCTGATCCATACTCTTTACGGTGTTTTTTTATAAGCATGATGTGAGTTCGCACTATCATATAGGCGAACTCACATTGTATAAAACGGTTCGCACTTCGTGTCTGGGCTCGCACCATATAGGTGAACCCACATCGTATAAACACGTGATAACCCTAGAATAGAGTACATGTCAACGTAGATGGTAACCTACCTAATATATCACATTCATAAATAATCATATCATATAAATACATAAATTAACCCATCTAGAGATATACTCAACAGTTCCTAATAGTGGGTAAAACACTATGAGCAGCATCATAGGTAAAACAAACCCAAAAAAGGAACACCACAGCCAAAAAGAAAACAGACAAACAACTTTAAGAAGCATGTCCAAAAACGTCCAAGGGTTATCAAAAGTTAAACCAACCATGTTAGCTTTTGAATTAGCAAGTAGTGGATTGTCTTAGAACCAAATCCAGGCTATTCCTTTGATCAGCAATTATCTTGCAACATGCTTCATCAGTTATATTAGTACCAAACATCTTGGCAAGGGGTTTGGCAATAACATGATCATCAACCAATGTGTTAACTGCAACATTGGCAAGTATGTTGATCATCGGTGCATTAGGCAGTTGCTCTCGCCGGTGCCGTGTGACAGTGGTTTCATCGGCTTCATGGTTGCCGGCAGCTGGCTTCTCCACTTCAACCCTATAGTGTGAAGAACCATCTTGATGTTGAACATCTGTATATAGTGACTCTATCACCAATTTTGATTTCGTTATGAACAACAAATTTTCTCCATCCACGGGAGAAAACAGGTTTCGTGTACCCTTGTTTACGGACAGTACAGTCAATTGACCAGATCTTTGTCCCATACATTAGCTGAATCTTGACTGCATGGCTTCGATTGAAACCAGGCAATGAAGGCAAGATCTGTTTCGGGATCGCCAACCTCTTGTTGATGTCGGTATATGTAAGTTTTTTAGAGAACATGATTGTGGCTTGAACTGCCATGGTGAGCTTTCTGCAATGATAGGACATAACACATATTTCATTTATAAGGTGTCGTGTTGTGTATGGGTATGGAATTTTTAAGACTGAGTGCAATGAATTTTTTACTTTGTTAGGCGTTGTACATCAAAGCTCGTGTGTTCATACTCCTCGGTAAAATAGAGTTGCTAAGCGAAAACATAGACATTTTCTTAACATTACTAGGTCGCTTAAATTTCAGTCTCATATGCCTAGTAAATTTTGGGGTGAGTGTGTGTTAACTGCATGTTTTTTGATAAATCGAATTCCTATTCCTCTTTTACATTGGAAGAGTCCTTTTGAACTTTTATATCGTAAACCTCCAGATCTTTCCAGTTTAAAAGTGTTTGGATGTCTTTGTTATGCTACCACACCTAATTATCATGATAAATTTTCTCCTAAGGCTATTTCTTCTGTGTTTATGGGATATTCTCCTATTCAGAAAGGTTACTTGTTATTCAATCTTGAAACCAATTTTTTTTTTTGTTAATCGTGATGTTGTATTTCATGAGACCGTGTTTCCTTTTGCCTTTCTTACAAAACATTTTTTGTTTTTCCCTACAGCTGATAGCTCTACTTTTCTTCATCTAGAGCCTTTGTCTTCTACTCCTATCCGTTCCTCATCACCTATTTTGCCAGCACATTCTTCTTCCCAAACCTTACCAACTGCTACTGAACCAATTTCTCTTCCCCCCTTACGACACACCACATGGTCTGTCAAGCCACCTGCCTGGATGAGAGATTACGTTTGTTCCAACCAATCTTCCGCTTCTCTTGCTGCAGGTTCATATCCTATTTCTCATGTTTATTCCTCATTGTATTTATCTGTTCACACTCAGCTATTTGCAGCCACTATTTCTTCTCTGACTGAACCCCAAACATATGTTGAGGCCATCTCGGATCCAAGATGGGTCGATGCTATGCAACAAGAAATTCGGGCTTTGGAAGCCAATGGTACGTGGGAGGTTGTTTCTTTACCTGCTGGTGCAGTTCCTACCGGTGCAAATGGGTCTATAAGATCAAGTATAACTTTGATGGCTCCGTTGAATGGTTTAAAGCTCGAGTGGTAAGGAAAGGATACAATAAGTAGGCTGGTATTGATTTTCAGGAGACTTTTTCCCCTGTGGTTAAGTATGTCACCGTTCAGACTGTTGTTAGTTTGGCTGCCATGCATGAATGGCCCCTTTTCCAAATGGACATTCCGGATAGTTTTCGCACAGGGGGAGCACAAGGTGTGTCGTCTGCTCAAATCATTGTACGGTTTGAAACAAGCTTCTTAACAATGGAATTTAAAACTTACAAAGGCATTGCTGCAAGGAGGTTACACAGCAAATATGACAATTCTTTGTTTTCCAAAAGATAAGGGGGAAACATAGTCATCCTACTTGTATATGTTGATGATCTGCTAATCACAGGGAGTGACATTGGTATGATAAATGAGCTAAAAAAGGTCCTACACCAAAATTTCAAGATGAAAGACTTAGGTGCATTGAAATATTTTCTTGGAATAGAGGTTATGAGATCAAGTGAAGGGATTGTGTTGAATCAACGGAAGTATGCGTTGGAGTTGATAGCTGATGTGGGGTTAGGAGAAGCAAAACCAACGAGTACGCCTCTTGAACAAAATTAGAAACTCACTTCGATTGAGTATGATGAATCTGTACAAATAAGAGCTGATGGGGATGAATTGATAACTGATGTTGCAGTATATCAACGACTTCTGAGAAGGTTACTATACTTGACCAATACACGACCAGACATAATGTTTGCAGTTCAACACTTAAGCCAGTTCATGCACAAACCCAAAAAATCTTATTTGGAGGCTATTTTTCGGGTGGTTCGATACATAAAAAAATCCTGGTCAGGGTATCCTGTTGGCTGCATCTAGTAAACCACAACTTATTGCCTTTTGTGATTCTGATTGGGCTTCATATCCCAAGTCCAAACGATCCGTCACTGGTTTTTGTGTTAAACTTGGAGATTCTCTCATTTCATGGAAACCAAAAAAACAAGCTACTGTTTCTCTATCGTCAGCAAAGGTTGAATATAGAAGCATGGCAGCAGTAGTAGCAGAGGTTATTTGGTTGGATGGCTTGTTAAAAGAGGTCTGTCTTAGTCAGCTTGACAAGTCTGTACTTTTTTCAGATAGCCGAGCAGCACTACAGATTGCAGCAAACCCTGTTTTTCATGAACGCACTAAACATATAGAAATTGATTGTCATTTTGTACGAAATAAAATTAGAGAAGGCTTGATTCAAATGCAACATATTGGGACGACTGAATAGCTTGCAGATTTGATGACTAAAACTCTTGGAATCAAGCAGCATGAATATTTGGTGTCCAAATTGGGGGTTAAAGATTTGTATCAACCCTCAACTTGAAGGGGTGTTGAGAAGAAAGCAAACAATTAGCTGGGTAGTTAAACTTAGTATGCATAAGTTAGTCTGTTAGTTAGTTAGCAGATAATCTATAAAAACTAATGAGTTTATGAGTAAAGATAGACTAGTAGTTTTACTCACTGAATGTACTATTAGTTTTCATTCATCAATAAATTCTTGATCAGTTTTTCAACAAAAGACAAGTAGTTTTGTTTTTTGTCAAAATTTTGATGAGTAATGTATGCACATGAGTTGAAACTTATTCAAATAAGTTTATTAAAGCTATCATTTTTTGTAAGTCTAGAAGAAATTCAAATATTTTTAAATTGAGATGTTTTTATTAAAAGAGTTATCTCTTATCTTCGAAATGCATTTTGAATCATCTTATTTCGACTTTTGGAGTTTAAATTATGACTATTTTAATGAAAATTGTATTTTCTACATGTGCTTGCGTCAAGAATGACGAGTTTTTGAGTTTGTATAAGCTTTTAAATCATTTAAGGCAAGTGATGTATGAACCCGATAATGTATTTATTGACTTTTAAATTTTAGGGAATTCTTTTTATGAATTTTTAAGTATTTTAGACTAGTTTACCCTAAAAAGTAACATTATGACTAGGTTGATAGTTTGGTCATAGAGGAAGGGTTGTTTTCTGGAAATTTTTAGATTTGAATCCAATAAATGTAAAAAGACACATGCCTAAGACCTTAATTGTATCAAAATGTTTAATATACTAGAATTGACGCCTCTAGTGAAATATCTAGATAAATAAGACTGAGATAAGAGTTTATCATGTAGAATTTTGATACGATTAGGCCAAGTAGTGAGACCGAGAAAATATCTACATGCTTAGGTGAGACCGAGAGGAGACCTTAGGTGGTAATTTCTAGCTTTTAAGATGAGACCGAGAGAAAATTCTTAGTTAGGAATAACAAATTAACAGTATAATCAAATTATATTTATTCACTTAGTGATTAGTGGACCAATCAACCATCGCCTTAATTGTTTACATCGTGTAAGGCAAAAAGAAGGAAGATTAGGTTAGTGTGCTTAATTGATAGCTTACACTTAGTTTCAACACGATAGCATTTATCAGTTTGTAGAGGAACATTATTGTTAAAGTGCAATTGAAATAGTAGTGACAGATCTAGGCTTTGAGTATAATAATGAGAATTTTATATTGAGAGTAATAGAACAAAGACCACTCGTTATATTGAGTTCAAATATAATGAATTTATCTCACTGAATTAGATTTCGATTTGTCCAAACAACCCCGCTAATTATTCATACACGCTAGCATATGATGGTAAAAGCCATTTAGCGACAATAAAGTTGGATTTGGTTTTAAAAAATGCCCGCCGATATACTACTAATAAGCTAAACCAAACAAGCTAATTTTAAAAGAAATTCTCTACTGGTATGTGTATTATTGTCAATATAAGAGGACGCTAGTTTGAGAGCGTTAAAATGTATTATCCTTCTTTTTATAGATTGAGGAGGGGCTATTGTGTCAAAAAAATACAATTAAAACGTTTTAAGTTAACAGTAATAAACAAATCAGATTGTAAACTGTGGTTCATCATTACGGTGCCGTCACAAATAAGACAATACGAGGATGATCTCATGGGCCGGTGATTGGTCCCACGTTGTCACCATAAAAAATATCATATAACCTTCTTCAAATGCCTTGAATGGTACCACCTTGTCAGCATAAAGAATATCATAAAACTTTCTTCAAATGCATTTCAGCATAAAAAATATCACACGTTCTTCAAATGAATGTGGGATGATAAGGAAAAAAAATCCATGTCTAATCCTTTCATTAGCCCTAGTTAGTACATTAAACTCATCTCTTGGGAGTGTTTGCTTGTTTGTTAGGGCATTGTGACTGTGATGGCTTTATTGTCGTAGCCATCTGGTGTGATATTCTGGACTATTGTCTTGCCAATGGTGCAAGTGGAACTGCATCTTGGTTGATGATGATCATGTTATTGTCAAACCACCCGTCAGGATATTTGGTACTAATATAAGTGACGAAGCCATTGAAATGAAGTGCTTAGGCATGACGAATAGGGAGGGTAAACCACCACTCCTTTCACCTTATATCGTTGAGGGTGATGCAAATGCAACCGCCTATAGTGATGCTGTTGGAGAAGCATGCTGCAAGATTATTACTGATCATCAAAGGCTTAGCTAAATATTTTATGAAGAGTGATGGTGAACGGACTTATATAGGATGGTGATTGTTGAGTGAGGGATTTGAGTAAGGATGAGTTTAATGTTTAGAGATAAGCGATGAGTAATGGTTTTAATTGAGGAGAGCTGATAGGAGGGAAATTGATAAGGATAGACTATAGTTTGACGTAGAGCATTTGAGTATAATTTTTTATTAAAAAGTTTTTACAAATTATTAGAAATAATTTAAAAATAAAATTACAAATACATAAATTATTTAAAAATAAATATTATAAAATTTAAAGGTTGAATTGGTTGCAACTTTTAGATTAAAGTTTTGAATTAAGAACTTAATTATTTTTTTGGTAAACTTTTTAATTATTTTAACAATATTTTTTTTGTATTTAAGTAAAAAAGGGAACTTCTGGTAATTATTATCATAATATTTTATAACAATCCCGGTATGATTTTTACTGAATCTACAAAATGATTAATTATTAATTCCGATAGATATTTGAGAAACCGAAAAAAAAATGTCAACATCGTACAATCCAACTATTGATAATAAACCAAACATGAAAGATGTCGATAAAAGAAATTTACTCAACAACATCATAGCTAAAACAAACCAAAATCATCTGAACATGAATAATAAAACTGACATGAATGATGCCGATAAAAGAAAAACATTATCAATGGCATCCTAAAAAAAACAAACCAAAGCAACTCGAATATAGATAATAAAACGAATATGAAAAATGCGGATTAGAAAAAAATATTATCAGCATCATCATATGGAAAAACATAGTAGTAAAACAAACATGAAAGATGCGGACAAAAGAAAAACACTATCTGCATCATCATAGGTAAAACAAACCCAAAAAAAAAAAAAAAAAAAAAAAAAACCATAGGCAAAACAACCCCATCCTGGCCAACTCCAAGCTCACCAAGCTAGCTTTTGAATTAGCAAATAGTGGGTTGACTAAGAACCAAATCCAGGCTAAGCCTTTGACCAGTACTTATCTTGCAACATGCTTCACCACTTATATTAGTACCAAATATCCTGCAGACAGGTGGTTTGGTAATAATAACATGATCATCAACCAATGTGTTAATTGGAACACTGGCAAGCATGTTGATCATCGGTGCATTAGGCAGCTGCTCTCGCCGGTGCCGTGTGACGGTGGTTTCATCGACTTCATGGTTGCCAGCAGCTGGCTTCTCCACTTCAACCCTATAGTGTGAAGAACCATCTTGATGTTGCACTTTGTATATAGTGACTCTATCACCAATTTTGAGTTCGTTATGAACAACAAATTTTCTCCATCCACGGGAGAAAACAGGTTTCGTGTACCCTTGTTTACGGACAGTGCAGTCAATGGACCAGATCTTTGTCCCATACATTAACTGAATCTTGACTGCATGGCTTCGATTGAAACCAGGCAATGAAGGCAAGATCTTTGTCGGGATCGCCAACCTCTTGTTGATGTCGGTATATGTAAGTTTTTTAGAGAACATCACTGCGGCTTGAACTGCCATGGTGAGCTTTCTGCAATGATAGGATATAACACATGTTTCATTTATAAGGTGTCGTGTTGTGTATGGGTAAGCTCCATTCTATTATTAAAGAAATATATAACACATAAACTTCATGATTGAATCTTAACCACATATATGGTCTTTAATCAATGTATTTAAAAATAATAATGACTTAAATCTCAAAAAGGGGTACTTTTTCTATAAGGAATTCATTTACTAAACCCTTTAGACATGGATATTTTGGTCGACGTACACTTTTCCATAGATATTTGTTTCCCTTTATTACCATGAGAAGAAACAATTTATTGGTTGATATTAATAGGGATAAAAATGTAATTACAGCTCCAAGTGGATTGGATCAACATTTCATTGTCGAATGTGACGAGAAGGATTATGGGATCATTTTTTTTTTTTATGATACAGGTCGGTGGGATAATGAATTGAGACCACCAATTTGTTGTCTTTTTGGGGTTTAATACATTTGGAATCACAATCATAAAATGTCATAACGTAACCCTTAGTTAAATTATTAATTTATAAAATAAAATAATTAAAATTTTAATTTACATCAAATTTAACAACGGTTGGATGGTTAATACATTAGCCGTACAAAGAGATATAAAAGGGTGTAAATCGATTTACTTTAGTGGATCCAAACCCAAGCTAATTTTGAGAAAGGTGCACAACTAACTAATAAACCGCAACTTGATTTAATGTAAAATTTAGAAAGTTTTATTTGGATATGTGGGTCTTTCTACCACTATGTACATATGCTTGTGTAGGTTTTATCTGATTTCCCATTTATGCATTGTATTGGTTAATTCAATCACTACAGCAAAATAGGTTTTTAGCGATGTTTTTTTACCTATAGCGGCGCTTAGCTAAAACTATTGCTAAAGAACATGACCTTTAGCGGCGCTTTTCCCATAAACGCCGCTATAGAACATGACCTTTAGCGGTACTTTTTCGACAAACGGCGCTATAGAACATGACCTTTAGCGGCGCTTTTCCCACAAACGCCGCTATAGAACAGATCTTTAGCGACGCTTTTTGCACAAACGCCGCTATAGAACAGACCTTTAATGGCGCTTTTCGCACAAACGCCGCTATAGAACAGACCTTTAATGGCGCTTTTTGCATAAACGCCACTATAGAACAGACCTTTAATGGCGCTTTTCGCACAAACGCCGCTATAGAACATGACCTTTAGCAGCGCTTTTCCCACAAACGCCGCTATAGAACATAACATTTAAAAAAAATATGTTAATCAAATAATATTTATTTCTATGATAAATATTATATTATGTTTTATTTTTGGAATTTGAACTTTAAACTATATACTTTTAAGGATAAATAAAAAAATATTATTTAAATTAAATTTTCTATGAAACAAGCATCCAGAAATTGGGAATATTCACGAATCACATTCGTGATCACTGCACATGGAGACTTGGAAGAACCCACCGGACTACTTTGTTTAACAATAGTGCAGTAATTCATTAGCACGTATACTTTCAACTTGAACTAATAGTGCAGTAACAGAACACATGTCTGGCCCAAAGGATGACTACCATCCATATTGCCATACATAACATGCAAAAGGTTGAAACCATGTACAAGGATTTTCAAAGGCTTGATTAAGGCAATGAAAGTCAAAATTTAAGAACATTGAAACTAAAGCAGCAGAGAAGTTACTCCCTATACAATACAATGAAGTCCACGAAAAAATTACATGGTTTATTTAATTTAATTTGAGTACACAATAACAACTAATATCACAATTCTAATGAAATTTACTGCAAAAGGTAAACTCAACTCAGACATTGAAACAATAACCAAATAGTTTCACAAGATGCTTCCAAGACAAACAAAAAGGGTTAGCAGCTTAGTATCAGCCATACTAATACCTCAACAAAGTCACACCCTTGGTTAAGCAAACGGAACCTGCCTGCTAAGACTAATCTCCAAGCAACAACGGCCCTACTTACAGCTATCAATCATGCAAAAAAAATATAGTCAAATCCAAGACCAAAGAAATTCATTGTAATTTAGCTTATATATCCTCACTATTTACTCCAAAGATAAATCGATAAAATCATTTGCATTTAACTAAGTAGTACACAGTAACTTACTAATATTCTTTTGACCATTTTCTTGGCATACGAAGAAAACAAAATCATAGAAGCACGAGAATACATAAAAGTCTACCTACAAGAAACATCAGAAAGCCAAATTTCAGTATGGATAACACGAAATTAGAGCATATAGTCAATGTAACAACAAAAAACTACAAATATACATCATAATAGAGGCTTAAGTCTACTTAAATAAGCTCTCTAAAGAACTTCAAGGAATAGGAATATCACCATCAAGTCGAGCTGTAACATGAGCTTGAGAAGTTCATCAAAGATTGTATTCCTGTCAAAGGAAACATAATAAAATGTTGAAAAAAATAATAGAATAATTAGTGTGCAATTGAATTATAACCAAATAACCAATAAACAAGACTAGATATTGAAAATACACTTATGCCTTGGGCTATAAAATCTTTTTCACTAAAAGATTAGATTAAAGTTTTCACTAGTTTAGGCATTAACATGAATGTATAGGAGGCTGACAGCAACCCAAGATCAAGTTGCAGTGTAACAGCCCGATTTTGAGCCTCGTCGGAATAGTGGTTTCGGGACCACAAATCCGATAAAAAAAATTAAATTAATATTCTTATATTTTTATGATCTAGAATTTTATGAAATGATTTCGTAAAAATTTCGTTCGAAAATTTTGGTGTTTGAGCACTCAATTTAGTCAAAAGAACTAAATTGTAAAAAGTGCAAAACTTGAGTTCTAGAAGCTAGAGGTATCTAATTGCTATGAAATTTTAAATTGGAGGTCCTTAAAAGGTAACTAGACCATTGGTTAACTTTTTGGAAAAAAAATGGACATCAAATAGGTGAAATAGAATATTTTTAAGTTAAGGGCATTTTGGTCATTTGGTGATTAAAATGAGTTAAAAACAAAATTAAAAGCCAATTTTTGCTCATCTTCTTCAAGTAGGCCGAATTTTTCAAGGAAACACCATAGCTAGGGTTTATTCAACTTCTCAAGCTCATAGTAAGTGCATCCAAGCCCCGTTTTTAATGTTCTTTACGTTTTTGGAGTCCCGGTAACTTGATTTAGCTTATTCTATTAATAATTCATGCTAGGGTTCATATTTAGAAAAATACCCATAGGTGAAATGTGTTTATTTTGATGTTTTATGATAGAATATGAAGTCTTAAATTATGTTAAACAACTTTTGCTTAGTGATTTTAAGTGAAAACGAGTAAAACGGCTTAATTGGTAAAAATACCTAATGTTCATAAGTACAAGTTAGAGTGAGAATTTGATGTTGCCATAGAAGGAAAAAATGATCAGCATGCCATAAAACATAAGAATAAGGGATAAAGTTTAATTTCCGAGCTTTGGGGCAAATGTGTAAATATGTAAAAGTTTAGGGGCAAAATTGTAATTTTGCTAAAGTTAAGAATTAAGGACTGTTTTGATGAATGTGAGTATTAAATAAGCTAAATTTGCTATTATAGATCAAGAAGAACGAAATCCAGAGTTAGATCGAGGAAAGAAAAAGATAGAGGATTAAAACGATATAGTTGATCGTATTTTGTTTCGAGGTAAGTTTGCAGTAAATAAATGCAATATTCTATTACTTTACATTTAATGTTGTTAAATTTCAGCATTTACATATTTATTCTGTAAATTTATTATTTAAAGACTCAATTATGAATTGACGGAGAAACAATCTCAGAAAGTTCCGGTTGAACCTTAGGAATGTGTAGGATACAAATGTCATGATATTAGGGTTTAAGGAAATCATGTAAGACCATGTCAAGACATGGCATTGATATGTTACTATAAGGCAAAGGTCCCATGTAAGACCATGCCAAGGCATGGCATTGGTGAGTTCATAAGGCAAGGATACCACGTAAGACCATGTCAAGACATGGCAATGGTTAAGTTTCATAAGGAAAGGTACCCGCGTATCCTTAGTATTCCAAGTGGTTCAACGGGAAAATTCAAAGAATATACCAAAGTAAAGGTAAGGCAAGTCCAAGCTAAAAAGGTAAGGTAAGATAAATTTATGTTAAAAGGTAAGGCAAGTATACAAGTTTTAAGTATATTGAGTTAAAAGCTTAAGTGATCTTGATAAGAAAAACATAAGATAATTCATTAAGAATGTTGTTATCTATTTACATGTAAACTTACTAAGCTTTATGCTTACACCCATTCTTTATTTTTTTATAGTATTACAAGCCAACTCGGAAATCGAAAGGACGTCGGAGATCGTTACACACTATCAAAGGATTATATCGGTATTTTGTGACTCGAACGTTTTAAGTTATGGCATGTATAGGGACTTAACTATCTTGTGTGTATAACCTTATGATATGGCTTAAGATTGGCTTGTAAATGTATGGTAATGATTAGCTATTAAAATGGCTAATGAAGAGTATGTTTTGGATATTATGTAATGCCTAGTTGGTAATTATTAGAAAGAAATTATGTAAGTATATGCAGGGGAACAGTTTGTACAGCAGCAGTGACGTGATTTTGAAAAATCACCAAAAATAGTAGAAATGGAATTAAGTTGTGCATGAGATATAGAATTAAAGCTTATTGAGTCTATTTTTATATGAAAGAAACGGTGTAGGAAAAAGAGTTGTATATTATGAGATAATTGATTTTTAGTGAGGAGAGGTCAGAACTGTCAAACTGTGTAACAGGGGAGACTTTAACTAATAAACTGTACTAATTGGCCGCACCAAAAATTCTGGAAAAATTATGGTAAGAAGATATATGAGTCTAGTTTCATAGAAAATTTACGGATCTTAATTTCGAGTTTCGTAACTCGAGTTATAGTCAATTTAGTGAACATGACGCAGACGGACAGTTTAAATTTTTATGCCCAGAACTAGTAAGTTAAGTCTAGTAATGCCTCGTGCTCGACTCCGGCAACGGTCTCGGGTAAGGGGTGTTACATGCAGTCTTCAAAATTCAACCTTAAGTCAAGATGGGATTGAAAGATCCCAATGCTTGAAGCTAAATTAAATACATCTTCAACAAGAACTGCCAAGAACAACACTAAGTTCACATGAAATCCCTAAAATAGCAAATCAATTCTTTCATGCCAAATGTCTCAAGACTCATCAACTGATTCTCGGGTCATCCTAATGGCAAGCCAAACTCAGTAAACTTCTAAATACAGATTATATATATATACACATATATGCATACACACATACAATCATGCATAAATACATACATATGCCTCTCGCGCATCCTTGACTCCACCATCTTTAAGAGTTGGTTCAATGAGTCCCTAGTGAACTTAGCTCTTTGTGATTCCTCGCCTTGTCGGTAGCCTTCTCCATCACAAACATGCTCATATCCTGTTCTAAGTTCTGCAAGACAGTTCAAAAGTTAATAAATTACTGCACCAGCCCTTTCGAACAGAGCAACATTCCAATCTCAGCACAATTTTCTGAACAGTTGAAAATTCTGAAAATGAATGCAAATCATAAAAGAAAATATCAAAACTTTAAACATTTTAACCAATTCTTTAAACAAACCAAATTGCATTATATATATATATATATATATATAAACACATATTATGTTGAGGAAAATTTTGCACACTTTTCTTTTATACACCAACCCAAAATATTTAAAATTTATAATTAAAGAACAGCAAAGAATAAAGAAGTAAAATCTCAAGAACAAAAAAGAAAAGTGAAAAATAAAAAAATACCACAGAATCGCCGATAAATCTCGAAAAAATTAAACCTAGTAAAATTCAGATGAAATTGAATTTTACCTGTACTCATAAGTATCATCGAAGTATTTATCGGAGTATTGAATCTGCCCCATTTTTCGATTTTGCTGTAAAATGAAAAATAAAACAAATCACTATTTTGTTTCCTTCGTCTAATTTAGCGTCAAGTCGGATTTGGAGGTTGGATCTGAAAAAACTAAAGAAGCAAAAGAGATTTCGGGTATTAGGGACTTCTGTGTTTTAATCTGGGCAAAATATTTTGGTCAAAAAGCGCCGCTAATACTCGATCTATAACGGCGTTTTTCAAAAAGCGCCGCTAATGCTCGATCTATAGCGGCGTTTTTGTCATAAACGCTGCTATAGCTCTAACCTTTTGCGGCATTTTCCTTCTAGCCCATTAATGTATAACTTTTGCGACGTTTTTAGTCCAAGCGCCGCTAAAAACGCCGCTAAAAATCTATTTTGCTGTAGTGAATATACCATTAAAATTTATTGGACATATATTTGTACTTATGCTTGCAAATTGTACCTTGTCTTGTACTTGTATTATCTTATATTAGTGAAATTTAAAAATATATATATTTCATATCCATAATTTCTACTATTCTTTTTTTATTGTTTTAAACTATCATTACTTTATTAAATTTTAGTCTAAAATATAAAATACATATTTTATTAATAGGGTAATTGCGAATTTAGATTTTAAAACGAATTTAATATGAATGCAAATAGACATCTTGGATGTCCATTATTTAAATAACAAATGCAGATTCAAATTTAAATATCTGTACTTTTATATATGAATAAAAAAAAATTAAATTCGGATTTTGCAAATTTGAATATTCAAAAAATAATTGAAAATTTGAAATAATTTATTTTACAAATTCAAATATCCAATAGTATTTAATTCAAATTTAAATTTAAATAATAATAGTCGGAAAATTTTTAGAGAAATTTATGGAATTATATTCAACTTACATATAGCCATTCTTTAATAAAGGAGAATGTAATGTGGCAAGTCAGGATATTGGGACCACTCTCAAACCAAAGGCAACCTTACATATGCGTGCCTTAATCGCGCGATGGAGCTCGTAAATACACATGCAACTCGCGACTAGCCACCTAGCCGTTCACCAATGACCAAATTAGAGATGGTAACCTGTAACGTTTTAAATTGTATATTTTTACGATAGTAAAAATATAATTTTATTATTTTAATATTTTATATTTTTATAACTTTTAAAGGGTTAAATCAATTTTTATCATTTTTGAGGGTCAAAGCGTAATTTTACTATTATTAATTTTGGGTTATTAAGCTCCGCCACTGGGTAACGATATTGTTTTCAGAACTAGACCGGTCGGTTGAATCAAAAATTATATATTCATTGATTTGAAGAGAGAGATTAAATCGATTTTTCCATAAATCGATTGAATCGAGATAAAAAAAAACGATTGAACTGATTTAATCGTCAGTACAATAATAATTAAAAATATTATTTTAAATTGTAATTATTTTCCAAAAATTGATAGAGAATCCCGGGTAGAGGTGTTCATGGGTCGGGGCGGGCCGGGCCCAAAAAATGGGCCTAATTTTTTTCCCAAGCTCGACCCATATAAAAATGCTAAAACCCGGGCCCAGCCCAACCCACCAGTATTAATTTTTTATATTATTTTATATAATTTTTAAATATATATAATACATCAAAAATACTAAAAAAATCAAAATAAATATTTCCCAACAAATTAAAAATAAATTTTAAAAAAATATGTAGACTTAAATAGCACTAAGATAGATGTAACTTAACAAGCAAATATCTCTAAAATAATAATAAAACTAACAAATGCCTTTAAAATAATAACAAAATTAACAATAAAATAAGTTTTATACAATGTTCAATCAACAATAACAAAATAGTAGCAACATAATAGTAATATGGTAGCAAAATAGGGAGAAAACAACAAGAAAATAACATTCAAAAATAATTAAAAAAAAATAGCAATTTTTTTTTGTCATTTAGTGAACTCGGGCCGGGCTGGGCCGGATCCGGGCCAAAAATACCTTGCCTGAGGCCCGGCCCATTTTTTGAATGGGCCTTATTTTTTGTCCAAGCCCATTTTTCGGGCTTATATTTTTGCCCAAACCCTCCCAAATTTCGGTCGGGCCTTCGGGCCGGGCCGCCCGGGCCATGAACACCTCTAGTCCCGGGGGACTTGAGTGAGAAAGTGACGAGTATTTGAATGTAAATGTATAAATTTTGCCCCCAAAACTTCCAACAATTTGGTCGGCTAAGCTGTGGATAAAGTCAACCCATTAGTGTTTAAATATTTCACCAACATGATAACCATAAATTAATTAGATTTGACAAATTTGTCATATTTTTCACAAAATTCACATTCACAACCGTAAATTAAGGCCCACAATGATGTCAATTGTAGATCATTTTTATTGGGCATAATAAATATAGCTTCTTATAATCTTTGAGTTCCATCTTCATTTAATAAAATTACTTTACAATATTTATATATTTTATTAACATTTGTATAAAATATATCAGGGTTAAATTTATTATTATATTAATTAAAATTATGTACAATTAACGAAAAATATTAACGTTACAATTAATTATCCTTAATCGCTTACTTTCGAAATTGATAGGGATTAAATTGCTCAATATGAAAATTGAAAACAACCAAAGATATGTTTTTACCTAAATATTTTTATGTGTTTTGTCAAGGGAAGAACATACCTTAGATCAATATCCAAGCGACTATTCGATTATGTATAAAATTGCTCAATACCTTAGTTCTACCAGTGACCTCCAAACGACTATTCGATTGTCGGTACAGTGGATCAATATCCATCAACAAGTAGAAGAACATACCTTAGATCCAAGTCGATCTAACAGTCAGTGTCGGAGATTGGAGAAAAAAGTTTTGAATTTTGGTTTGAAGATCTCTGACGTCCAAAGTTATTTCATGGAAAAAAATTGAACTGTAAAATAGAAGGGAAAAGAGAGTTTTCGATTGGTGGAAGCAATGCGAATAGAAAAAATAAGATAGTATTGATTTTAACCGTCACTGACTTAAATGAAAATTTTCGAATAATTCAGTGACCAAATTATAGTTTATTTTAATTAAGTGACTAAAACGAAAATTTATCTATAATTTAATTACTAATGGTTTAATTTTTATTTTTAGCATTGTGTGCAAACTTGAATCATAGACAACTATATGTTGCATCTAATAGGAATGCTTTGACGTGAAGATTGATGGTTGCTATCCAAGACGAGTAGACTTATTCTCAATTTTATTCTCCTAGTAAAACATGTCCAAACCGCCCTCATCCAAATTTTATTCTAAATCTCTCCGGAGGAAGCTCCAAAAGCTAAAAGCCACACCTAGAGAAGAACATGCGGTTTTTTTTTTTTTTGGGGGGGGGTGTATATCAGCTGATATCAAAGTATATTTTCCATTGCACATACAATTGGATCATCCTCTTTGCAGGCAATCTTTACCCACCAACCAGCAACCATGATAGCCACAAAGATGTTCTCAAAGTTACTCACTGAAACCGACATCAAGAAGAGGTTGGCTATCCCGGTAAAGATCCTGCCTTCTTTGCCAGGTTTCAATGGAAGCCATGCAGTCCGAATTCAACTTATGTATGGCACAAGGATCTGGCCAATTGTTTGCACTGTTCGCAAACAAGGGTACAAGAAACCTGTTTTCTCCGGTGGATTATGGAGAAACTTTGTTATTTGTAATAGCTTCAATGTTGGTGATAAAATCACCATGTTCAAAGTGCAATATGAAGATGGTTCTTGCCTCTATAGGGTTGAAGTGGAGAAGCTAGCTGACAGTAACCAATACGGGGATCTTCAACTACATAAGGCGTCTGATGCACCGATCAAACAGGAGGGAGTTATCCCCATCATGGAGCTTCCTAATGTTGCAAATGACACCTTCGTTGATCATGTTATTGCCAAACCACCCGTTAGGATATTTGGTACTAATACGACTGATGAAATGAAGTGCTTGGGCGATACCAAAGATACCGACATGGGTGAACCACCACTCCTTTCGCCCTATATGGCCAAAGAAGAAAGAGAAATCAACTTATTTGGCATCACCGAGGGTGGTGCAAATGTAACGGCCTATAGTGGAGAAGCATGTTGTTGCAACATTATTACTGATCAAAGGCTCAGCTTGGACTTGACTTTGGTACCGCCCAATATGGAGGGAGTATAGATGAGGAAACACCATTATTTGCTCACTCGAAAGCCATGGTAGGTTAGCTAAGTGAGGGTCTTGGCCGGATGGGTTGTTTGAACTTTTGATGGACCTTACACATTTTAATTTGAACATGCTTCTAATAGTTGATTTTTAAAGTTGTCGTGTTTCTTAAAGTTGGAACTTTCCACTATCTATGGAGATAAGCTAAGTATCTCTCTCTCCTTTTCAACTAAATTTAATATTTAATATCGATGGGTATCCCTTGGGAAATCCAAGGCAAGAGTGAGAGCCATTATACGTGATCATTACGAGAGTTGATGGATAATTGGACTGTTCCAGCACATTCCTAATGCCACTAACGTTTAGGCTGAATAATCAGAACATAATCATATTTATTACTTAGGGGTCTTTCTAAACAATTCTCTGAAATGTCTATCCATTGAAGAAAAATTTATCAAGTTTCTTAAGCAATGCATTGTCTTTGTGGTACATTCAAAACCCACAAAAAGCTGTGTTTATAGGTAACTGAAAACTAATATAAATTCTCAGGAAAGATACCAATTTACCTGCGGATGCTAAGACCAACTCTGAACTACTACGGTTAATGGCGTCAAGAGTGTGTATTAATGATCGAAAAAC
Organism: Gossypium sturtianum; assembly: GCA_025698515.1. NCBI lineage: Eukaryota > Viridiplantae > Streptophyta > Magnoliopsida > Malvales > Malvaceae > Gossypium > Gossypium sturtianum. The sequence continues at coordinate 1,540,658 of CM046946.1, read as the reverse complement.
ATCTAAGCACGGGTCATCTTCATTTTTGGCATTGCCTTCTTCATCCGCCGTGCACAATCTTTTGCTTCTTTCTTGCGAATTCCTTCCGCACTGAGCTTTGCTTCAGCCTCCTCTAACATCTTTTTCCTCTCGGCTTTCTTTTTCTGCAAAGCTTCTAGCCTAGCATTTTGAAGTTCTCTGTATGCCTCTTGTGCTGCCTTCACTCTTGCTGCTTCGGTTTTGGATCGAGCCTGCGATAGGCAAAAAAAGAAGAAGTAAGAATGTTACCAAATGGATGTATCGAGTATTCGATGCATAAAGTAATTTCAACATGAAAAACCTGAGAGCTGATCTTGTAACGCCCGATTAAATCAATGTAGTATGGTACAAGAGCCACCAAGCGAGTCATGTCAGCCATGTGATTGGCATCAGGAAGGGCAAACTTAAACAAAAGCATTTTCTTGTGCTTGTCGGGATGTTGATCCGAAAAATGCATCCAAATGAAATCTTTTCCATATTTCTCAAAAGATCTGTCACCAAAAACCTACAATATATGAATTACAATCGATTTCACCCATGTTAAAGCAATTCACAGAGCTGCCAGGCAAATTTGGAACAATAAAAAGGTTAAATGCAATGGATCCCATATAAGAATATAGTATGAACAAGGGAAGCCATAAAAGAAACCACAAAATGAACGAGATACCGTTGTCATAATATCATCTTCAGAAAACTTGAATGTGAACATAATGGATGAATGAATCCTAAGAAAACATAATCTTATACTGGCATATAAGCAAAGCAACCCAATGCCAAAAAAGGTCAGAAACCAAACAAAACTCAAGCTCATAAAACTCCAAGCACTTAGCTCGAGCAGTTGTTGACCAAAGAGCCAGCCACTTGGGACAAGAAGTAACTACCTAGAATCAGCTGGTTAGTCAAAAAGGATACTAAGCGACCAATGTTGCAAGACCAACACGCTGGTCACCAGACAGACGAGCATGTCAATAGGGCCAAATGGACGACCAATGTCCAAGCGACCAATAAACCAAGTATAAACACCCAGATATGACCTTCTTTCCTACTTTTTACACTCTCAGCTTCACTATTTGCCTGAGTTGTCTCGCTTCCTTATTTTGACTACACCGCTCCGACATGCCTAGCTAACTTACAGGAACCTCGAATCCCAGTACATCCGCCTAAACCCAATCCATTACCGGAAAGACAACAACAATCATAAATTCAAATGTAAACATAATGGATTCATGATCCTAAGAACAACAAAATTGAAATCTAGATATTCAACGATATAATGCACACGCCAGCACCTACAACAATCCTAAACACATTGAAAGCAAATAAAGCATTCCATTAAATCAAATTAATATCCAGTTCATAACATAAATCAATAACTCGAAAACCGACCTGTTCGAGCACGGTCTCTGTAATCAAATCCCCAGCAACTTCCTTAGATTCAGAGATAACAGATAGTTCATCCACCACCCATTTCCTTCCACTAGGATTAGCCAACAACCCAGCAAATCTCTGTAGATCTCTAACTTCTTTTTGCATCCCTTTAGCAGCTTTCTTCTTTGCTAATGCAAAAACCACTTGATCCATGGCTTCTTCATTCATATAAACCTCAAAAGTAATCTCGTCTTTACAAGGAACCACTAAGTTAAACAATCTCGATATCAAATCATGCCTGCTTTTCAACTCCATCGTCGCCAACAATCCCTGACAATACCTTCGTCCACTGGCGTAGAATTTGAACACGTTTTGCCCTTCTTTTAACAACAACGGCGAGTCCTCACCTTCTCCGATACCCAAAAGACTGAAATTTTTTTCAAAGATTGAACCTTTGGTAGCGAATTTCGCTGCCCATGCCAACGCAATGTTTTCGTTTTCACGTTTACCGATGAAATAATTTATCATAAAAGTAATCAAGAAAACCCCACAAATAATCTCCACCGTAAAGGACCTGTTAGAACCCGAAACATTCCCAGGTCGTGAAGCTGTTTTAGGATCTGGGTCATTTGGAGAAGCGTTTTCCGTCGTTTTCGAAGGCTCCTGTTGTGGTTGCTCGATGGGTAAACCTTCAAATTCATCCTCATCCCAATACTCAAATGTGGTGGTCGATGGCTTTTGAAGATCCGATTGAGACGAAGGATCCGAAGTAGGAACAGTGTTCAGATCAGGATCTAGAGAAGGCTGTGAGTCGGACTGAGTTAAAGGAGGTGATTTAACAGGGTGGGGATCAAAGGGTTCTTCTTCAACAGTGTCGTCGTCTTCAGAATCGAACCCTTCGAAGTGGGAATCGGCGAAAACAAGAGAGAAACAGAGATGGGTTATTAATACAGATAGGAGAAGAAGCAAGTGGAAGGAAGAAATGGATTTAGGTCTCTTCATTTTGGAATTCGGGGAGGTTCCTTCTTCGTTAAAACTTGATTTCTGTTTTCAATTATGGAACTTGTTGATTTAAATCCAGAGAGATTTAACTGAAATCCATTTGATGAAAGCTTGGGAAAAGGTGAGACTTGAGAGGTACCTATATTTCAACTGTACAGAAAGCCTCCTCTTTATTTCTTTACCACCAAATTCATGGATTATTATCTATTGTCTGAGTAGAAAAATATATTTTAAATTGAAATAATTTGACAATCAATATTGAAAATGGGAAAAAGAACAGAAGGATAGATTTTGATTAATGCAGGTGATTGAAAAAAAAAAAATACAACAGCTATTTGAATTTTACGTGATTTACCTAAAAAATTAATAATTTAAACTCTTTTTTCATTCTAAAGTTGAATGATAACCCATAAAGTAACATGTTTTTAATCTCATTCTTGATGCGTTTTTGGATGATTTATTATGTGAATTAGTGAATTAGTGAATCGGGCAAAAAAAGCTGTTTTTAGGATCCACACGGGCTAGCCACTCGCCCAAGTGAGCCACATGGGCTGGCCAGACGTCCATGGGCCAGCCTTTGTTGATTTCGCATAATGCTTCTCTATTACGCAGAAAAACCTTAGCGTTTCTGAGTATTCTAAAGGGAGGATACAGAGCTAAACGAAGAAAAGACTCGAAGAACGCCAACGGATTCAACTCAGAAGCAGGATCTTCTTCAAAACTGAAGATCTCCATTCAATTTCTCTCGAAGTTTTTGGGTTTCTTTTTATTTTGTTGTTTTACTAATTTTGAGATGTTTTCCCCCAAAAGTATGAACTAAATTCCCTAGATATTTAGGGAGGATGAAACCTAAGACGGATCTTATTATTTGATTTTTCTGAATTACATGATAAATATTTGTTATTGATCTCAATTATATGTTCTTATTTCATGTTTTAATGTTTTTAAGATATTAATACATGATTGGTGTGCTTATTCAGTAGAGCAAAAGTCCTTGTTTATGAGTATATCTGACATAATTGAGTGGAGTTGCATGCAATCCTAGAAATAGTATGACATAAATTTACCGGATTAGAGTCAAATCTAATAGGGGAATCCATAGATCGAGTTAATGTGACAATAGGGGTTTTAATTAGAATGAGATTTCAATTAATCAACCTAGAGTAAGTTATTTTTACTCTCGAAAGAGATATTAATATAATTTAGGGATTTCTACGGATCAAGCCAAGTGAATAAATCGTTTAATTCAGATTCAGAATAATAAGTGAAGTCTAAGTGGATTATTTCTTGGGTATTGTCTCTCATGTTGGTTTATTCGATTATTTTCTTACTTTATTCTCTGTCGAGTTCTTAATAATTAGTTTAGATAATTTTAGATTTAAAACAAACTTCTTCAATTTATTCGACTAGATAATAAAAAGATAGTAACTACTAGTACTTTTAGTCCTCGTGGATACGATATTCCCAACTCACCATAGCTATACTACCATTCGATAGGTGCGCTTGCCTTTGTCGTATTTTAGTTAGTTCGTGACGTCATCATTGAATGGATATGAATACAAATTGATTTGAATCCGAAATTGAAATGAATTTAAACTCGAATAAACACAAATAAGTAACTCGAAATGATCTTGAATTTGACATGACTAAAATTTAAAATGATTCGAACCCGTAATGACTTGATATGAAAAACTCAAATCTTGAACTTAAGTTACCCGAACCTATAACAATATGAGATTATATCACCCTATCACTTGAAAATTAAAAATTTTATATAAAACTAACATGGTAGAATTTAAAGTATTACATATAATGTTCTAATAACCAAACCAATGGTTGAATCAATTAGACACCAATCCCAAGTTCAATCGGTTTGATCGGTTCAACTCCTAAACCAATAATAATAAAATAAATAATTAAAAATTCATAATTTTTTAAAATAAAATCAACCGTTTCAACCTCTTAAACTATTAATTTTTATCCCAATTTTTTTATTTTTATCGGATTTCAAACAATTTTCAATTTAATAGAATCAACTAATTAAACCGGTTCAACCTCATAAACTATCGGTTTTTTCTTCTTTTTTTTTTCTTTTTCTTTCTTGCCGTGTTTAAATTTGCCTGCATGTATATATTATTTAAAATTAAAAAAAAAAGGGAAAATTAAACTGATGGCTAGAAGCTGAAAATATAAATACAGGTTTAAAACAAATATGAAATATCCCCACCTCACAAATTTCGATTAAAAGCCAAACACATTCGCCTAACACACGCACACGTTCAAGCTCCACCTTCAAATCTACCAGAGAAAGAAAAAAGGAAAGAACTTGATTCAAGTTCATAAAGAAAAGACTGTTTTTTAATCTCTAATTCGTCCAAATCAATTGATTTGGAGATGCAATCCGTTGTTATTACCCCAACATATTGTTGCAGCACCCATTATCAAACCCTAGAACGCTTCTCTTCTCGTCCTAATCCTTCCAAGGTTCGTTTTTCTTTTCTCTCTGATTTTTTTTTTTATGTTTCTAGATATTTCAATTCGGATTTTCAAGGTTCTGATGATGATTTTCGAATTTGCCCAGCCATCATCAAGCTTATTTGGCGCCCGCGTCTCGGTCTCGAAAGGGCGTAATCCGTCGCGGCGTTGCTCATGGCGTTGTCTTTGGGTTCGATCACCTGCTCTTACGCGCAGGCTGAGTAATTTCCTTTTTCTTTTTAGATTTGTTTTGTTACAATTTTAGGTTAATTTTGAAGTAGGGTTAATTGTGTTAAACGTTACCAGACTATCGTTTAAATTTTAAATTGGTCCCTCATTCTTTCATGTTAACCAGGTACTTATATTAGTCTAACAGTCAATTTAGATGTTAAATGATAGTTCGGTTATGACTTGGAGTATCATTAGAACATGTGGATGAAATTGTAAACATGTTTGTATCTATTGTATTGTATGAATAGTTTGGACATGACATGTTAAAAAGACAAATAATGTCTAAATTTTGGAGAGACTATTTTTTTAATAGGTTGGATCCAAGACAATTTAACCAGCAGCTATTAGCAAGGTTGATGGAAGGGTTTGATTGATATGATACTGAAAACCTAAGGATTCGATTAGATCGTTTTGAATTTTGAGGACCAATTTAAAGTTTGGGTTATAGTTTCAGTTTGAGGACATCTGATGGAATTAATCCTTTTGTAGTTTGTTACTTTTCAAAATCTTTAGTAATAGAAAAATGATTCACTAAAATTCTGGATTGTCGAAATCTTTGTTAAGTGTTTTGAATCAATTGCAGTTGTAAAGGCTGTGGCCACTCCAAATTCAGCCCTGGAGTTGCCGCTGACGGCAGAGAACATTGAGAGCGTCTTGGATGAAGTTCGACCATACCTCATTGCAGATGGAGGAAATGTAGCATTACACGAGATTGATGGTAATGTTGTGCGGTTGAAGCTACAAGGGGCATGCGGCTCATGTCCGAGTTCGGTTATGACTATGAAGATGGGTATCGAGAGACGTCTAATGGAAAAGATACCTGAAATTGTGGCTGTAGAGCCAGTGACTGATGAAGAAACTGGCCTTGAGATGAATGAAGAGAACATTGAGAAGGTAATTACTCCATTGGTTTATTAGCTCGTAACTGTTCTCCTTTTCTCCGTAGCATATTATTTTAGCATTTCAAATCTAATCATTATATAGGCGCCGCGCAAGGTGCTCTCTAGGTGCTAGAAACCTTGTATTGCCTGTGCTCTCTAGGCGCTAGAACCCTTGTATTGCCTCACGAGCAAGGCACAAAAGAGAGCTAGCCTTAGTGAAATAAAGTGCAAGATTCAAATGAGTTAGTTTTTGCGTGTGTACATATCTCTCTTTCTATGTATACATGTATATATATATATAAAGTGTGGTCTAGTTTATCTACAAAACCTGCTTTTTTATTTGTCAATATGCATGCTTTCCTTATGGTCAAGGTTTGTTGTTGAATGCTCAAATATTGGAAAGTATAGAGTTCGATGTTATCCCTTCCTTATTAGTAAAGGTATGTCAATCTGAAGAAGTGAAACACCAGCGTGTGCCTGATCAAATGGGCCTTGCTTGAACAAGTTTGAGGCACTTTTTGTTGTATAATGCTAAGGTGCACGGTGCATGCGTTGGCACCTTTACTTTGATGTGATGGGAGATATGCAAGAACGATATGGAAATTGAACGAGATAGAAATATCATGTGGACATAATAATATATATGTGACATTTTCCCCTTTTTTGTTTACTATTCTCGACTTATTGTTTCTTAAGATTGGCTTAAATCCTTGGTCAAAGTTGTGACATTGTTTCGATGGTTGATTGGCCTTTTTTGGCTTCTATTTATGGGCAATTTGTTCTCTCTCACAAACATTGCAGATGCGGTAAAAGTACCATGTAGGCCCCTGTATTAGGAGTCAAATTGCATGTTGTCCTTTTCTATTAAAAAATGGCAAATTAGTTCTCGTACATTAGATCAAAGAGCAAATTAGTTTTTTCTCTTAAAATTTTTATCTATTTGTACGGTTAAAAACTGACATGGCTAATGGAATAATCAAACGGTGTCACATAACATGCCACTTGTACCTTATGTTAACATACAAGAATCAGTTTTTAGCACTAGAAATGAATGAAATTTTTAACAGAAGGACCGATTTACTCTTTGATCTAATGTATAGGACTAATGTGTACATTTTTTAGTATAAACGGGAAATTGAATCTAACTCCTATTTTAGGGGTTTCTATGGTGCTCTTACTTACATATGCATAATGAAATTAGGCATAAATGTCAACTTATTATGAACTTTTTATACTATGTAGGTACTTGAAGAGATTAGGCCCTATCTGGTTGGTGCAGCGGGTGGATCTCTTGAATTAGTTGCCATTGAGGAGCCGATCGTGAAAGTTCGAATCACAGGTCCTGCAGCAGGGGTCATGACTGTTAGAGTAGCCGTAACTCAAAAATTGCGAGAGAAAATTCCGGCCATTGCCGCCGTTCAACTTTTATGATTCCAATGCAATGTTTTAAGATTTAACAAAATAGTTACCAAATATAGCATTTGCTGTTGTTAGGCTTGTATGAATAGTGAAAATCCTGCTGTATAGTTCATACTTTCCATACTCTTCTCTCGTTGTATGCCATTACCAGTCCTAAGTATATTGTTTTCTCTTTTCTAAATTCAATTCAACAATGGCGTTCGATTTTAAAATGAGAAAACGTAAAAAACATTCGGCAATGTGGAAACCTAAGCAGGGAACACAGATAGGCCTCGTATAAAAAGTTTGCTCATGAATTATTCGAATTTAAGTATGACTAGAAAAAAAGTTTAAATTTGATTCAGTAATTAACGAACCAAGCTTAAGCTATTGATTAAGCTAAATTTAAAATTACTAATATTTGGTTCAAATGGTTTGTGAGTCTTATCAAGTTTTTTTATATTTTTATATTATTAAAATTTTAAGCTTAATTTTTAAGTTGAGTTTAAACTTGAGGCTAAAATTGTTGAGTAAACATAATTGAGCTCGAGTAGTTTGATTATATCTCGAGCCAAGCTTGAGTTTAAAAATAGATATTCAATTGAGCTTCGAGTGAGTATCGAGCTTGAGCTCAAATTTGACAATATTCGGGCTCAAGTTGGTTCGTTTACATCCCTATTTGGATTTGTAGGCTTTTAGCGAAGAAAACATTTCGGATTTTTTACCCAAATAATATAAAAAATAAATATTTACTAAAATAGGATAAGACCCCTATTATTTACCAATATAAGCAGAATGACTAGTGCACCCACGGTTCCGCCAAAGCAATCGGTGGCACCCCCTTCCCTGCTAGCGATGATTGAAGCAATCATTGGATTTTTTTTAAAAAATAATTATGGTGTTGCCTAAGCAATCGACGAGACTAGTATTAGATACTCAAAAATGCACGATATTTTATACAGTTAGACCGGAAAAAAATTTAATGCTGTTGCCGACGCGTCAGACTGCATCTGAATATTTTAACATATAATTTTTTTTATTAAACTGAAAAATATTAAATAATTGGGTATTAGAACCCGGACCCATGACCGACGGGTCACATCGATGGCAGACCATTAGGGGGCATGTGACCCGTCGGTCATGGATTCAGATTCTAATACCCCAAAATTCAGGGTTTTTGTTATCTATTGTTTAAAATATTAATATTAAAATTATATTATTTTCATTATTATAAAAGGGCTTGGTTTGGTCCTCCAACCTAGCTGAATGTCCCACTTCGAAAATCAAGAAGAAATAGTATGTTGTATTTTCTTTAGTAGTATAATTAGTTATATTTTAGTAGAAGTTTTTTTTTTTTTTTTTGTGTTAAAAGTTTATTTAGTATTAAGGTTAGTATTAATTATTTTACATCTTTGATTTTTATTTTTTTTTATATTACAAACACCTATACGCTCCCTCCCTCCCTCCCTCCCCACAGCCGAAGGTCCCCCAAAAAAAAAGGTATGTATTTTATAGTTTTTAGAATTGTGTCAAAAGTTTATTTTTTTTAATAATATGTTAACTTTGAAAATAATTAGAATTGTGTTAGTTTAGATATTTGTAATATTTAAAAAAAAAAATTAGAATTGTGTATGCCAATTTTGTAGCGTATGTATGTTTATTTTATTTTGTAGTGTATGTTTATTAAAATAGGTTTGGTAGTGCATGTTTATTTTAGTAAAATTATTAGAATTGTGTATTAAGATAGATTTGTGTTGAAAGTAGGTGGGTTTGGATGGGCGGTGAAATGCGTTTAGCTTACTTTTTGTCTCACACTACAGTATTGTTATAGTATCTAATCTCACAGCCATCACTATTTTTACACTAATTCCAGATAAATACACTGCCCATCCAAACCCACCTAAGATTGGTTTGACTAGTGTATGTTTTTTTTAATAATAATTTATATATTTTAAGATATAAAAGTGAACATTATATGTTTGTTTGAGTAATTAGATTTTTATTGATTACGAAAATGGGGTTCGAAAAAAATAATTGTTGTTATTTTTATATTGTTTATTTGTTAAGTCAATGATTAAAATTTTAATTATTTGTGCATATATCGAAATGAGTTCTTTAATTATAACAGACGAACACACAGCAAAGTCGATCCATTTACTGGTAAAAAAATGTTCTAATATTGCACGAAATTTTCATAATAGTTGCACGCAATTTTTTAATTAATTGTGAGATCTTAACTAATGTTGTAATTTAATATGATTAGGATGCGTACCGCATGTTGAGGCCGCGTGGCCATGATTCAAGCTATTGGCTGGACGAATGGATTATGCCTCACCTAGATGTCACAGGATTTGAATCGGCGACATTAATCCATGTGTTTGAGTTGAGGGCCAACTTAATATCGGCATTGGTTGAGTGTGGTGCCCAGGGACGCTGTCAGGCAGCACCAACCCCTATTTAAACAAATCATTCTTGAACGGTTTAACAATTAACCGATTTAAGGAAAAAAAATTAAATATGTTGAAATTGCCCTCAAGCCTAGTCAGCTTTTGCCTAGAATGGTGTTGTTCTAGCTCATATGTTGCGTATGTATTCCAAAAAGACACGTTACATTTTCAAATTAATTTGTGAATGTATAAAAATATATATATGTTGAAATCGAAATTTATCCATGTTCACTTGTTTTTATCGATTTTCAATATATTTTTAAAATATTTTTTTCCTTTCTTCTTATCAGTTAACTGCTAAACCGTTCAAGAAGGCTTTGTTTAAATAGGATCCGGTGCCGCCTGACAGCGTCCCTCTACCTAGGTGCCACCAAACAAGTCTCCCCCACCCCTCCAACTCGATTCAAACTCGTATTTTGGTAGGAAATACTGGTGCCATCGTATAGGTTGACACCACTAATAATTTTTTTTTAAACCCTATTGATAACATGTTAATTTGCATGATTTCTTGTGTTTAATTCAGTTTATTTCTGAATCAATCCCTGCTAAATTAGTGTTTTTATGATTTAAATCTTGTCAGGGATGCAATTGGTCAAAAACAAGCTAAAAAGGGTCAAATTGAAAGACAATCATTGAAATGTAGCCAAATCAAAAAGATAGAGGAAGCCAAGGGCACATCAAATATTTTGACTTTGTAAAAGCCAAAAATAGGAAAATCTTATTTTTATTTTATTTTAGATTTTATATTAAATTAGTTTAAACTATTTTTAGTAAACCCAATGTATATAAATAGGGGCTTTTTGTTATTAGGAAATCATCAATTAATTCTTTTCCTACTTCAATTTGGAGTTGTATTATCCTCTTTGTCTTTTTCTACTTCAATTTGGAATTGAATTGCTCTCCTTTTTCTCTTTCAGTTTGACGTGGGAATTTTCTTCATTTCATTTCAATTTCTTTGTTCTTTCTAAATTCCTCCAAATGCTTTCCAAGCCCTTTTATTCCCCAATTTTCTTCCATTATCATACAAATTCAATCACCTTCCACAACTTACAAGCATGAATAAATTCATACTACACTAAATTCTATCTTAGCCTTAGGCCGGTACTCTTTCCGGTCGGGAATCGTGAGATTCGTATTCGCGCAAAAAAGTCATTCCAATCGGTATTCACCGTTTTCCTAAGTATCGGGATAGCACAAATAATCCCTTAAGGTTGAATTCGATTTCAAGTCAAAGTGCACGTTGGGTTGGAGTTGTGTTTGCTGACAGTTGAAGATTCGAGTCGGCCGTGCTGTATTCAGATTTTCAAGAATAAATCAAGGAAGAAGTGATCAGGTTTAAACGACCCACGCGGTTGAGGCCGTTGATTCGAGCTGGGTTCTTCAGAACGTAAGGCTATCGGAATCTTCAATCGGGAACACGTGTATCTCGGTTAGATAATCGGTAAGGGTTGGTTTGCAGGACGTACCGAGACTAGCTACGAGAGGAAGAATTGGCGGTTAGGACGTTCTTAATCGCTATAACCAGCTTATCGTTTGGAGGATAATATCAATTTTCGAGGATCAATTCTTAACACGAAATTTACCGAGTCTAAGGCTAAGGCTTATTTTCTTTGATTACAAGATCCGAATTTAATTTTCAATTTGATTTCTAATTTATTTAATAATTTATTTATGTTGTTTCAATTATTTAGTTTCTAAACATTTTAAAACCCCCTGATTTATTTACTTTTCAGCAGGTTCGTTTAGAGTCGTGGGCACGACCTTTGCCACGACCTTTGACATGACAAGTGTTCTGTTCACAAGATAAACGCAGAAGTTGATAATAACATTCAATCCCTGTGGACTCGATCCTACTACCACTCTTACTACTATTTAGAATTATTTGCATGAATTATTTTTTGTGGTTTCGACGCCCATCACCTATAATGGCATGATGATTGTGGAAAAAAAATGATGGTGCCAACTTGTAAAGCACCACTCGTGGTAACTACTGCAAACATATCATTTTGATAAATAATTTCATGTGCATACTATTTGAGATAAATTTTTTATATTAATAAGATAAAAAAAAGACATTCAAAAATCAAGTCAAAATTATAATAAAATTAAATTTATTCTATAGAAAACATCATAAAAATCATTTTAATATAAATATGACTATTTTACTAAACTGATCCAAAATAATTAAATAATTATAAAAAACCCAAGTTCAACAACATTTATTGGAATAACATGGAAGGAACAGTGCCCAAGAGTTATGGCCACCCATGGCTGGCACTCATGTCCCCAATTTCCAAAAAACCACCTGATGACTGGAGCTGTGATTAAAAAAATATTTTTTTTGATGCCGGTAGTGTAATGACGGACACTTATGTATATATATTTTTCTCATCCTAGAACACTTAGTGCCAACCAATGGGTTCACGAGATCAAGAAAAAAAATTATTAAAAAAAGGTACCGACCACCTCAGTGTTGGCATAAAAAAATTAAGAAAATTTGAAAATGGGTGCCAACCACATGCTACACGACACTCAAAAAAATATTTTTTTTTGAAATTCGATACAAATGTATTATGTAAGTGAAAAAATATATATATAATATAGGTATCGACCATTGCACTACCGACACTAAAAAATATTTTTTTAATCACAATTTCAACCATCAAATGCTTTTTTTGGACATTGGGGGTATGGCCCGAAACCTCTGGACACTACTACTTCCAGGGTATTTTGATAAATGTTTTTGTACTGAGTTATTTTTATAATTATTTAATTATTTTGGGTCAATTGGATAAAATATTCTATAAATACTAAATTCACCTATTTAATAGAAAATTAATTTAAGTTTGTACTTACAATACAGGCCCTTAGTGACGCTAAGGTGATACGATGACATCAGACTGACCACAATGAAGATGATGTCACCGAAGCTGATGCGATAAGATCATATCATACAGAAACGACATCATACTATATTAATATAGTCAATAAAATTAGAAATAAAAATATTTTTTTAAAAAGAACATGACAATTGAGTGTTTAGATTTTGATGAAATTTAAATATCTATATTTATTTTTATTAAAAAATATATTTTCTGTAATTTTAAAAATAATCACATTAAGGAAACCTGATTTTTAATATAATTAAAAAAAATCAATTTCTCTTTAGATTTTTACGGTATTTTTATATTATTTGTAAATTAAAAATTTAAGTTTAACTGCTATTATTAGTTTGTACCTCATTATAACATCAATTTTTAAGTTACATAATTATGAAGTGGGTGTTTTTATTTTAAAATGTCACATCAATAAATTTAATAAAAAAATTTACAGTGTTAACAACTAAACTTAAAATTTAAAATCTGAAAAATAGAGAGACTAAAGATGGATTTGGATGGGCGGTGTGTTTGCCTGCGGTTAGTGTAAAAACAGCGGTGTCAGTAATATTAGATACTATAATGATACTATAGCGTGAGACAAAAAGTAAGTTAAACACAATACACCATACAAAACCCAATCGCCCATCCAAACCCACCTTAAATTCATAAAATAAAAGTGTAGTAACTAAATTTTAATTTTGTGAAGAGTAGAGGAATACATCTTTCTATGTGCAACTACTTAATTTGCTGGCTACTTGCGAGTTAATTTTATATATTTTTACTTATTAAAATTATATATATAATCATTTTAACATTTTTAAAGTTTACATTATATTAGTATTATTTATTATGATAGATTTAATTTTTATGTGTTACAATTACATTATATATAAAAAAAATATAATATAAAACATTATAAACTTAAAAAAAAAAGCCGGACTCAAGCTTTAAATGTTTAAATTTGAGCTCCATTCATATTTTAAACTTGCCTAATTTTTTTTACAAAAACCCATATTTTAACTAATATTTTTATTCAAACATTCTTAAATTTTGAGCTATAATATCACAAATAACACAAAACTTTGTATTAAAACTATCTCATATTTCTGGGTACGCAAGGTATTGCATACCTAAAACTTGCTTGGATTTATGGGGAAAAAACTAGGGCAAATTACACCAATAGTTACTTAACTTTGATACAACTCAATCTATTTTTTTCTCACTGAGCTCAGTCCAATACAATGGAGTTCTACATTTACGACCATACAGAGCTTTGTACGGTGCCATCTTAATGCTCGACTGATAACTGTTATTATATGCAAATTCGACTAGCGGCAAATACTTTTCCCAATTGTCTTCGAATTCCAAAATATAGCACCGAAGCATATCTTCAAGAATCTGAATTACACGCTCTAACTGCCCGTCCGTCTGAGAATGAAATGCAATATTGAAATGTAATTGCATACCCAAAGCCTCTTGTAATTTGTTCCAGAATTGGGATGTGAACCGTGGATCTTTATCGGAAATAATAGAGACCGGCACTCCATGTAGTCTGATAATTTCTGAAACATACAACTCTGCTAACCTGTCCAAGGAGAAATCCATACATATTGGAATAAAATGTGCAGACTTTGTCAAACGATCAACGATTACCTAGATGGCATATTTCTTTTCCGAAGATAAGGGTAACCCTAATACAAAGTCTATAGTAACTCTTTCCCATTTCCATTCTGGTATCGTCACTAGCTGTAATAATCTTGAAGGTACCTGCTGTTCAGCTTTAACTTGCTGACATATCAAACATTTAGACACGAATTCAGAAATATCATGCTTCATTCCCGGCCACCAGTATATCTTTTTCAAATCATTATACATTTTATTACTTCCCGGATAAATAGACATAGTACCACTGTGAGCTTCATATAAAATTTTCTGTATAAACTCTGAATTCTTTGGAACATAAACTCTGCCACTGAATAACAAACAGTCATCAGGTCTAGTCTGAAATTCTGAATCAGAAGTCAATTAACACTGTACCCATTTAGCTTGTAAATAATTTTCACTTTTCTGAGCTTCGCAAATCTGTTGTGGAAATGTCGGCTTAGCTTTTAACTCAGTTATGATTGAGCCATCATTAAAAAATAATAATCAAGTATTCATCGCTCGTAAGGTAAACATAAATTTTCTACTCAGAGCATCTGCAACCACATTTGCTTTTCCCGGATGATAATCAATTATCAAGTCATAATCTTTTAACAATTCAAGCCACCTTCGTTGTCTCAGATTCAAATTTTTCTGCGACATCAAATACTTTAAGCTTTTGTGATAAGTGAATATATGACTTTTTACCACACAAGTAATGTTGCCAAAATTTCAAAGCAAATACAATAGCTGCCAATTCTAAGTCATGTATCGAGTAATTCTTTTCATATGGTTTTAGCTGTCTAGAAGCATAGGCTATTACTTTACCTTCTTGCATTAAAACACAACCTAAACCATTCAATGATGCATCATTATAAATTACAAATTCCTTACCCGATTTAGGCTGAACTAGAACTGGTGCTTCGGTCAACAGGGCTTTCAACCGATCAAAACTTTGCTGGCATTTATCAGACCATTCAAATTTCACATCTTTCTGTAATAGCCGTGTCATTGGCGAAGCTATCATTGAAAATCCTTGTACAGATCTCCGATAATAACCGGCTAATCCCAGAAAACTTCTGACTTCAGACATATTTTTCGGTGGTTTCCAGTTAACAATTGCTGAAATTTTATTCGGATCCACCTTGATGCCTTCAGCAGATACTATATGTCCTAGAAAACCAACTTCTCGAAGCCAAAATTCACATTTGCTAAATTTAACATACAATTGTTTCTCACGTAGAGTTTGCAAAACAATTCTCAAATGATCAGCATGTTCATTTTCATCTCTAGAATATACCAGAATATCATCAATAAATACAACAAAAAATCTATCTAGATACAGTCTAAAAATTCTATTCATTAAGTCCATAAATACCGCAGGTGCTTTTGTTAAACCAAACAGCATCACAAGAAATTCATAATGCCCATACCTGGTTCTGAAGGCTATTTTTGGCACATCCGAATCTTTCACTCGTAACTGATAATAAGCAGAATAGAGATCAATCTTTGAAAACTCTGTAACACCTTTTAACTAGTCAAACAAGTCATCAATGCGAGGCAGTGGATACTTATTCTTGATTGTGACTTTATTGAACTGTCTGTAATCAATACATAACCTCAAGGATCCATCCTTTTTCTTAACAAACAGAATGGTGCACCCCATGGTGAAAAACTAGGTCGAACAAATCCTCCATCAGTCAACTCTTGCAACTGTGCTTTTAATTCTATCGAAGCCATTTTGTAGGGTGCTATAGATATCGGTGTTATTCCCGGAACAAGATCTATAGAAAATTCCACCTCTCTAACCGACGGTAATCCGGGTAACTCTTTCGAAAACACATCAGGATATTCACAAACTACTGACACTGATTTAATCTTCAATTCAGATACTTTAGTGTCCAACACATAAGCAAGATAAGCATCATACCCTTTTCTGACAAATTTTTGTGCTGACATGGCTGATATCACATTAGACAACCCATCCGACTTATCAGATTTAATACAGAACAATTCACCATTCTGACATTTCAATACAATATGCTTCTATTTACAATTTACTATGGCATCATGCTGAGTTAACCAGTCCATACCCAGAATCACATCAAATTCATCAAACGGTAATAACATCAAATGAGTCAGAAAGCAATAACCCTGTATCATTAAAGGATAATTTTTGTAAATTTTATCCACCATCACATATTGGCTTAGGGGGTTTAATACTTTAACCACAAATTCAATGGACTTGATAAAAAAAATTTTAATATTCACTAAATTCGTACAAATATATGAATGTGTCAAACCAGGATCAATTAAGGCAATTATATCAGTATCAAGAAGAGAAAAAGTACCAATAATAGCATCGGGTGCAGTGGCATCCTCACGTGCACGAATAACATATATTCTAGCTGGTGCCCGTGCTTCAGATTTTACAGTCGAATCTTTTGTCGTGCCTCGACTACCGCTCACATTGTCGAGATTTCGAGGTGGTCTACCTCTAGTAACTGTATTGCTCAGCTTTGAAGTTTGAGCAGTATCTCTTTCAACTTTCTTCGGACAATCTCTGAAATAGTGGTCATAGGAACCACATTTGAAACAAGCTCCGCTCTTCATACGGCATTCTCCAAAATGCAATTTATTACAATGCTTGCATCTGGGTTTGATATTTCTAACACTACTCGCACTTCCTACAGATGTAGCCTGGGATCTTGGACTGGAGAGTTGAATACCTCTATCTCATCTAGAGTACCCTGCGGAGGTAGTAGAACGATCAAAATTTTTCTTTGATTTCTTTAAGGCTGCTTGTTGTGACTTCTCCGTAAATCTTTTACTTGAAGTTCGAGCTTCAATCTTAGCTTGTCTTTTCTCTTTGCTAAGCTCTTCAGCTTTATAGGCCCGGTCACCAGTACAACAAATTCTTTTAGTTCAAGAATCCCAACTAACAGTTTTATGTCTTTATTCAAACCTTCTTCAACTTGCTTACACATTGCGATTTCAGTCGGGATACATTCATTGGCATACTTACTTAGTCTGACAAATTCTCATTCATTGTAACAACCTATTTTTTAGTGAAATCGAAACAGTGGTTTTGGGACCACAAATCTAACCCAAAAATAAAATTTATTTTTATTTTATTACATGGTCCGTATTATGACAGACATGTCGTGTGAAAATTTTGATACGAAAATTTTATCGATTAAGTGTTTAATTACGAGAAGGACTAAATCGCATAAAATGTGAAAGTTGAATTCTAGTAGCTATAAGGATTAAATAGCTATGGAATTCAAAACTAGAGGTCCTTATATGGTAATTAGACCATTAAAGAAAAGTATGTAGATTTTTGGTGACTCATCCATGGAAAAATTAGAAAAGAGTAGGGACTAAATTGGAAATTGAAATAATTAATTAATTAAAAAGATGATAAAAGACATCATCTTATTATTTTGTCATCTTCAACCCCAAAATTATATGGAAACCCTAGGAGAGAGAGAATAAACTTTCAAGGCCTAATTGAGTAAGTTTTCTTGTCCCGTTTTTAGTAATTTTAATATTTTTGGAATCAGGATAGTCTAATCTATCTATTTGGGGGATTAATTTGAAAAGTTATCAAAGTATGAAAAATGGGTCATGTATGTATATGTTGAAAATTAGAAGTTTATGGTAGAAAATGAAAGGTTGTTGATAGATAAACAAATTTTACAAAGTGATTTTTGATGAAAACATGATTTAGGGACTAAAATGTAAAGTTGTGAAATTGAAGAAAAATTCTAAATTTTTATGAATACATGTGCTGTAAATTTTGTAATGGGGTTTTGGTTAGGCTTGGAATAGGGAGTAAATTGCACAAGTTTCATTTTCCGAGCCTAGGGACAAAATTGGAATTTATGGAAAAGTTAGGGGCAAAATGGTAATTTTTCCTAGAACGTAAATTGGGTCCCAATGAGTGTAAAATGTATGAAATTGATGATTAAAGTTATTTATATAGATCCGGACAACTTAAATTTGAGGTTAGATCGAGGAAAAAAAAGGTTTCGGATTAGTAGATTTTATACGTGAACAAGTGCTGAGGTAAGTTCGTGTAACTTAATCTGGCATGGAAATCATGTTAAATGAATGTTGTGTTTGCATGTAATGTGACTTATATTGATGTGCATTACTTGTATGCTATGATGGAAAGTTTAATACATGCTTAAAATGGTGAAAAAAGGTTAAGTCTCGATTGAATATTGAATTCTGATGAATATATGCACTTTCCCGAAACGAATAAGGTCCTGCATTTGTTGCGGGGGGGATTTAGCTCGGACGAGTAATGCTATTGACCTTGTTATAGAAAAGGTTTAGACCGGACGGGTAATCCTAATTAGGGGTGAGCAAAATCTGATTCGATTAGAAAAACTCGATAAAAAATTCAAATTTTGAATTAAATAGTTCGGATTATTTGAGTTAATCAAGTTATTCGGATCAACTCGAATAAAAAATTAAGTTTTTTGGTTTAACTCGAACATGAATTACACAATTCGAGTTATCCGAAAATCCGAATAAGAAAAGGCAAAACTACGTCGTTTTGATAAATGTTTGCCTTTTCTAAAGTTAAAAGTCAAAACTATTAAGGTAAAAGGCAAAATTACGTTGTTTTGATAAATATTTACTCATTAAGTTAAAATGTAAAACAATTATATTGTTTATGTAGTTAAATAATCTTGTATTTCGTCTACTAGTTAAATAATCGGTCCATGTAAACACAACATTGAGTATAAATAATATGATTCGTTAACTCAACTCGACTTAACTCGAAATTTTTTCACTCGATTCGATTCGAAAAAAATTCAAATTGAGTTCGGTTGCTAAAATATGATTCGTCAACTCGACTAACTCGAATTTTTTTGACTCGATTCGACTCGACTCGATCGAATACTCACCCCTAATCCTGATATAATACCTCTCTTGCATACGTTACAATTAGGATTTAGCCTGGACTGGTAATCCTGTTATATGATATGTGGCTCGAGAGTGTGTTCTTTGATTAAGTGCCTTAATGGGTACTCTTGAAAAAGAATTGGTGGATTATTGAATAGTACACCTCGAGTGTACCACTTGAGCATTTATCGGAATTTCAATAATTCAACAGACACAACTCTTGCCATGGTATGAGAATTATGAGATGAAATGATAATGTCTTGAAAGAATATTGCATGATGAGCTCATCTATCTTTACTTGATGTATATGTAAGTTTTGTGACTAACATGTTTGATTGAATGCATGTGTTTAGGCAATTTTTCCAAATGGATGGAAAACATCATATTGTATGCTTAGATTTAATAAACGGGATTGGTAAGTTTAGTTTCCGTTATACGAACTTACTAAGCATGTAATGCTTACTCCGTTTTATTTTACCTTGTTTTATAGTGCTCGGAAGCTCACAAAGGTTGGAGATCATTGAAGCATCGACACACTATCCACTAGCTTGTTTTGGTATATAGAGTAAAATCATTTTGGTATAATGGCATGTATAGGACAACTTGGCCAATAATGGCTTGAAAATGATGTTTTGTAACCTAGCCATTGGAATGGCTAGTAATGGCTTATTTTGGATATGACTAAGTAGGTTATTATGATATATACATATGTGTCATGTTAAGCATATGTGATCAAATGATGTTAATACCTAAGTTAAATCAAGGTAAGTTTATAAACACCTATGCATGTAATGGTATACCTTGATGAATGATGGAATTTGATTAATTTGAATGCTTGAAATGGTTGGTATTGGATGTGTGTTTCAAGTGCAGGTCATGGGTGTGATTTTGGGTGAGAAATGAAGCTAGAAATGGCTTTATTTTGTCCACACGAGTAGACACACGGACATGTGTCTAGACCATGTGTGACACATGGCCGGGTACATGGGCGTGTAGTTAGGCCGTGTGTCCCCTGCACCTTAATTTTGAGAAACAAAATGCTTAGAACTGAGCACACAGGCAAAGACACGGGCTTGTGTCTCAGCCATGTGTGCTACACGGTCTAGAATACGAACGTGTGAAACCTGCACCTAGTTTCGAATTGAATTAATTAACCACACAGTCTAGCACACGGGCATGTGGCATGGCCGTGTGCACAAGTCAGAGAGTTACACTGGGTAAGACATGGCCTGTAGCACGGGCGTGTCCCAGGGTCACACGGGCGTGTCCTTTGGACCACACAGGCTTGTGAGCCCTGCACCTTGAAATTTTTTTGTAAGTTCACGAAAAATTCTTAGAGGTTCCGATTAAGTCCCGACTTGATTCGAATGCTTGTATTGGGCCTCGATGGTACATTTAAGGGACATTACAAATGATTTTGGAATTTAAATAGTAACTTGCATGATTTATCTGTAAATGTTTCTGAATGTTTCAGTAATGCTCCGTAACCATGTTCCAGCGACAGATACGGGTTAGGGGTGTTACATTCATACTCAGGTACTGTCATGTGTCCCTGTTTAAGTTCCAGGAATTCTTTCCATTTCTGATCAAGAAACTTCTGACTGATATATTTCTTTCGGAACTCAGTTTGAAAGAATTCCCAAATAACCCTCTCCTTGGGTACAACAGAAATCAGTGTATTCCACCACTGATAAGCTGAGTCTTTTAGCAGTGATTTCGATGAAAGGGTTATTTTTCTCCAAAATAATCATCTAAGAACAACTCCAAAATAAGCTCCCACATAGTAAAAATGAAAGGGTTATTTTTCTCCTTCATTCAACGCATAATCATCAATTTATCTATTTGTTTCAATAAAAAATATATAGTACAGTGACGCATAATCATCAATAAGTTGTTAAATCATTCAGTTCAATGAAATAATATTGAATATTTATAAAAGAAATTTAAAAATTTGATTCAGTTGTCCGAGTTCAATTTTTTTTTTCTCAATTCATTTGGCTTGTACTAGTTCTCGAGTCAATCAGTTCAATGCCCATCTCCAGACTTATACTCCAACCGGTTTCCAGTCCAACCGGTACTACTGACAGGTCTAGTCCGAATCAAACAACATTGGTTTGGGATGATGTGGTTTATTGGATGGTTGTACCAAGTTAGGGCTGAGACTGTTAATCAATATTCAATCTGATACTTGAATTTTTTGTCTCAACTCAATATCTGAGTTTGGCTTCAATATTCACTTTAACACTTGATCTCCTTTTTTTTTTTTTTTCCTATTTGACACTTGAGGTTTTTCTTGTCCCAATTTGGCACATTGAGTTTGACTTAAACATTCTATTTGGCATTTATTTTTTCTTTATCTCAATTAAGTACATATATTTTTTACTAGGCACATGTGTCATTCATTGGAACATATGTTTTCGGGCACCAAATTAAATCTTCAAGCTAAACTTGAATATCAAATTGACCTTAAAGTCAAACTTAAGTATCAAATAGAGGTGTACATGGGCCGGGTGGCCCGGCCCGGCCCGAAGGCCTGCCCGAAATGTGGGAGGGTTTGGGCAAAAATATAGGCCCGAAAAATGGGCTTGGACAAAAAAATAAGGCCCGTTTAAAAAATGGGCCGGGCTCGGGTAAGATATTTTTGGCCCGGGCCCGGCCCGGCCCGAATTCACTAAAGGAAAAAAAAAAAACTATTTTTTTAATATTATTTTCTTATTGTTTTTCTCCTTATTTTGCTACCATTTTACTATTATGTTTCTATTATTTTATTGTTATTGTTTAGATATTATATAAAACTTATTTTATTGTTAATTTTGTTATTATTTTAAAGACATTTGTTAATTTTGTTATTATTTTAGAGGCATTTGCTTGTTAAGTTGCATCTATTTTAGTGTTATTTAAGTCTACATATTTTTTAAAATTTATTTTCAATTTGTTGAAAAATATTTATTTTGATTTTTTAGTATTTTTGATGTATTATATATATTTAAAAATTATATAAAATAATATAAAAATTAATACATGTGGGCGGCGTCAATGAGCCTTGGTTTTAGCATTTTTATATGGGTCGGGCTTGGGCAAAATTTTAGGCCCATTTTTTGGGCCCGGCCCGGCCCGAGCCCAATGAACGGGCCTAAATTTTTAGTTGGGCCCGGCCCGAACCCGGCCCGGCCCGGCCCATGTACACCTCTAGTATCAAATAGTGCATTAAATTTTTTTTTTTAATAAATCTCTCTGAAAATTCAAAAGTATAATTTTTCTTCATGTATTGAAAGCCATATCATGTGGATAAGAAAGCCATTTAGATTGACAAGTGGCCAATTACGTGAATGCTAAAATTAAAATTTGAGATAATATAATTTTTGAACCTTGAATTAGGTAATTATGTTCATTTCAGTATTTATATGTCTTTTGTTCACTTTAATATTTGAATTTGACAACTAAATTCATTTTAATCATTGAACTTGGATTATCAAGATTTAATGATGTGATTGATGTTCTTGGAACATGACTTAATTGGCAGGTCAAAACACTTGGACAAAGAACCGATCGATATACTAGTCAAAACAAAAGGCTCAAATCAATTGATTCGAAAACTACTTGAAACCGATAAAAAAAAATAGTGTACAAACCAATAGTTGAATAGGTTTAATAATTTTTTATTTTTTATGATTTTTAATTATTTATTGATTATTGTTGGTAGGGGTGAGTAAAACTCGATTCGACTCGAAAAAATCGAAAAAATTCGAATTTCGAGTTAAACTAATCTAGTTATTCGAGTTAATCGAGTTATTCGAGTCAACTCGATTTTTTTTTTCGAATTTCGAGTTCGAATCGAGTTGAGTTTTCGAATTCGAATAATTCGAATATCAAACTATAATATTTTACATTTTTACCCCAAACTCCCAAACTTTTTTACTTTTCCCTCAAAACTTTTACTCCTTCCCACTTTTCCCCCAAAACTTTTACTCCCCTCCCATCCCAACCCCCCAATCTACCCAAAATCCATTTCCCACCAAAATTTTACTCTCCCATTTACTTTTTCTCAAAATTTTACTCCCCAAAACCCTCAAAACTTTTTATTTTCCCCCAAAATTTTTACTCCCTCCCACTTTTCCCCTAAAACTTTTACTCCCTTCCCATCTCACCTCCCATCTACCCCAAACCCATCTCCTCCAATTTTTTTAATATTTTCCTTCAAAATTTTACTCCCCCTATTTACTTTCCCTGAAATTTTTATTCTCTAAAACTTTTTAATTTTCCCCTAAACTTTTACTTCTCACCCTTTACTCTCAAATAAAAAATCAAAATTATCCAAAAAAAATCACTAAACATAAATAGTAATAATTTTATTTGTATCTACTATTTATATTATTAAATTAAATTTCACATTTTATATTATTTACATTATTGAATTGTTTAGTCATATTTAATATTTATATTAAAATTGAATTATTAATTATGTCATAAAATATTCGTGTTAAAATTTTATATTGGTATCAATTTCACATTTTATCTTTAAAATAACTTTCATTAAAAAAATCACATTTTTACATTTAATATATTTTTTAATTCCAAAATACATAGTGACAAGAATCTGAAGATAATTGAAACAACTAAGCAAGCAAAGAAGCTAACCCGTATATAAAAGATTAATAAATAAATTATTTGGTGATGAAAGTTAATAAAAAATTTGGTTAAGGTGAACAAATTTTATTACGATGGGTAACAATGGTTACAAGGACCCAAAATTATTTTTAAAAATTTAACTCGAACAAATATATTTGATTCAATTCGATTTGAATTCCATCTCACTCGACTCGATTCGAGAAAATTTCAAATCAAATTAGGATGATAAAATATGATTCGTCAACTCGATTAACTCAAAATTTTTTTATTCGATTCGATTTGATTCGATCGAACGCTCACCCCTAATTGTTGGTTTAACCATTGAACTGATAAAACCAATTGGATCCAGATCTAGTGGTCTAATCGATTCAACCACTGGTCCAATTATTCAAATACTGTATGCGACACTCTAAAATTATATTTGTACCAAATCACCACCTAAAATTTTATATATATTTTTTTAATTTTCTAGTGATGATGTGGCATAATCATAGAGTAAAAACACTTGAAAATATAAATTAGTAAAAAGTAGCAAGTAGAATTATATCCACATAGATCGGTGATAATTATATTCTTAAGTAAAAATAAGTAAAATAAATAAAAAGGGTTATCTAATAAAAAACTAAAACAAAGAGAGTAACAATTAAAACTTTTTGAAAAATAAATGGTAATAAACCCTAACCAAAGGTAAAATATTTGTTTGATACATAGACTCCACCATCGGGGGGCCTCGCACTTGGAACACTGGTACCAAATCTAGTGCATCGGTTCGAAAATTGAGGCACTGGGGTGTTGCCTCGACACAAGTGTGCCAACGAATAACGGTCCAATCGCGCATAAGGGTGTGCTAGTGGTATTGGGGCACCTTATCTTGAGCGCAAAGGCGTCAAGCGTAGGTCACTCATGGACCGGGCTGCAAGGGCACTAGAGCTCGGAGTGGGAGTGCGCGGATTTAGGCGTTGAGGCATTGTGCTTGCTGCAGGGGCGTTAGTTGAGGTCCTTGATTTCGATGTTCAAATTTTTTTGCTCGTTTCTTCTATCGATAAATCTCTACCTCCATAACTCACCAAATGGTAGGCATTGAATAAATAATATTTTACAAAAATATTAGTTAGCCCGTGTGGCTCACATGGCCTCACACATGCTCTTGTGGCTCAAATACCCTAGACCGTGTGTCACACATGATCAGCCTAGCACACAGCCTGTCACACGACCGTATAGTGTCAACAGTGCAGTCTTTTGGCATTCGCCGTTTGTCATTTTCTCGAGTTTTCTTTATACACCTAACTGATTTCTGAAACTAACACCACATCAAGAATTCCAAAACCTAAAACCAGGATTTAAACAACCAATTTTAGTAACAAAACACTAATTCCAAGTAACTAATTCAGCATTCGATCACTTACCGAACAGAAACGATAGTCCTCAAAAACCTCGCCAAAAGAAAGTCGTGCGATTCACAAACCTCACCTGACAGATTCCCACACCAAAGAGAGTCATCAAAACGCAAGTACCACTGACTAAAAATTTCTCAAATCAAATACCCAAAAACCACCTTCCTGAAATAAACAACCACCACACTTACCCAAAGAAGTAACAGAGATTCGACAACGTACGAATGGAATAACACAAGAGGCAACCGTATGGCAAAACAAGAAAGAAAAACAACAAAACTTCTAAAGCATAAACAATGAAAAATTCAGAAATGGAGCATGAAAAAGAGGAGAGAAATAAATAAATAAAATGAATAGTGTAGCAAGAAGTGTACGGCAGAATGTGGAGGACTTTGGGGAAAAAAGTTTAAAATTTCAAAAATAAAAATTCTTAAAAACTAACTACTTTCCCACTAATCCCACTATCATATATCTTATCCTTATTAGATTTTTCTCAGAATTTAAAATAAAAAAAAAATTTAATTTGCACACATGAAGATTCAAATACAAAATCTAAAAGTAAACTGAAGGCTTATCACTGAACCAACATAGTCACTCTTGTCATTAGCTGAATAAAAACAACATATAACTCTAATATCAAAGGCAAGAGGTTGGAGAAAAATTAACAAAAATGCAAGAGAAAGAGTTTAAACCCAAAACCTCCCACACAAAAGCACAACACTTAACCATTAAACAAGATAAACTTATTTTGCATAATTTTTACAATTTTAATTTAAAATCAGGACATAACCACTCTTAATTTCACTAACTCAATTTCTTCCAACCCGATTTCTAAAATGTGACACACATAAACTCATAATATACTTTAAACACCTAATGATGTTCGATCATAGAGATGTAGACTTAAATCAACATGTGGCACATATTAAGCTGAGGGATTAGAGTAAAATTTTAATTTTCTAAAGGGTGAAATTAAAAAAATTATCTAAAAATTTGAAAATTACGCTATTTCTCACAACTTCCGGCATTAAAAATGAGCTATGTATTTTATTATATACATATAAGTAAAACATATCTATTTGAATATTAAGACTCTGATTCTCTTCTTAAGTAGTTAATTACTAAAAAAAAAAAAAGACATTCACTTCCTAATTGTTTGTTGGGTATGTTTTATGTACTAGGTTAATTAAGCAGGTGATGATCACGTTTTCAATTGAGTTTTAATCTAATTGATATTGTTGTTATTGCAACAATAAAAAAAGCATAGATTTGAGTGTACTTAGGCGTGTTCTTTCCTTCAATTTAAAAGTGAGGAAAGTTATGACTAAAATCAGGCCAATGTCGACAATGTTTGCATAGGAGTTAAATTTTTCGAGCACCAATTTAAGTACAACTTATTTAGTAAAATAATTTTAATATTAAATTTGAACTAAATAATATTCTAAAAAGGTAAAATTAAAATAAGGATGAAGTAAGAAATTATTGGAATGTTAATGATGTGAGGATGAGTCCTCTTTCAAGGTGTTGGAATATGTTGCTTTCAATTAGTAGAGCTGTTTGTCTGTTCTTGGTTATTTTAATGGACGATTCTTTCGAACTTTTGAAAGTGGGTTTGGTAAAGCTATCAAGTTTATTTTATTTTATTTTATTTGGAAGGATGGGAACGGAGAGAATGGGGTGTTGAGGTCTTAGAAGAAAATTTTTTTTAAGCAAATAAAGGTGAGATCCTTTAATTGATGAGCCAAGAATTGCTCGACTGGGGATTAAGAAAAAAAGGAGGGTTTGGAAGTGTAGGAAGTTGGCAAAAAAGAAGAAGAAGAAAACTGGGTTTACGTGTGATTGATAATGAAGAAGAAGTGATAAAGGAGCTGGCGCAAATTAGAGGGAGAAGACTTGATATAGATTGTTAAGGTACTCTTCTTCTTCTTCTTTTTCTATTTTGATTGTTGTTGTCTTTAACTTTTAATTGCAATTGCTTCTCAATGGAAAATCTTTTTCAATTATGAGAGGAGAACAACGTGGTTAATGTAACTCGAACCCATATCACATCTGGATGGAAGAATATCCTCATTATTAGGTCAACATATAGATTTATAGAATAACGCGATTAACGCAACTCAAATCCATATCCCATCTGAGTGAGGGACCTCATTATTAGGCCAACATACAGATTCAATAGATTTCCTTTTTAAAGTTATTGAGGTAAGTTGTTTGTTATATTAATGTTTTGATTTTTCTAGTTGTTGCAAGAGGGTTGTGTTTTCTAATGGTATCCTTACAAGGGTACTAAGGGTTGTTTTGTCTGTTTTTGGTTGGTGTCATTGTTGTTTTCTAGTGCTTCTAAGTGAATGAATTTATGATGTTCATAAAATACTTTTTAAAAAAAGGAAAAGAAAAGAAAAGGGTTATCATGGTGAGATAGTCTTCTTATTTAAGATGCATACATCCAAAACGTATGGGGTGCATCTAAAGCACTTAGAGTTATCATGATAAGATATTCTTTGTATTTAAAATATTCATAGTGAGAGTCATTTTACCTAAATCTACTTTTATATGTAACACTTCTTTTTATATTTAAGATAACAGATAAGATAATATGGTTTAAATTTGTGGCAAATAAATATTTGACAAAAACTATAAATACCATTTTATTTAAATCAAAACATTCACACACTTGAGCCCCATATGATGACCTGGCAATCTAGGGTGTTCATTGTCCTAGGTGTGATCTGAATTTAAATCACGCTAGTCGCGTTGATTGTTCAGACTTTACCTTATTACTATAATTCACAACAAAAAAAAAAACCACTCACACACTTCATTTATTTCTAAATATCTCAATAAATTAATTACACAATCACAAACTTTGCAATACAATAAATCACACACAGTAATATTTATTCATAGCTTATTTGCAACTTAGTCATGGCCTTAAACTTTATTATGCATGCATATTCGAATAACATGACTTTTTTTCACAAAATGAATATTATATTTGAATCCCCAACAAACCATAGATACAACGATGTTTCATATATATTTTAAAAATATATAGGGTTAAATCAATATTTAGAGTTTCATTTTAATAACTTTTCTCACATTAAAATTTGAATTTTTTTATTTAAATTGGACGTTAAATTTAACAATTATTCTTATTTCAAGATTTAAATTTTTATCTTATTAAAATTAAACTCTAAATTTAATAATTATTCCTATTTTAATACTTAACCTTTAAAAATTTCAATGATTAACTTTTTCTTTTCACACATATTTTATAGTAATAAAAAAATAATGATGATGACACCACTAATGTCCATCATCGAAAAAGAAAAGAAAAATAGCAAATATATTATTATATAAATCAACGGCTTACTTCTTTGCCATCTTGATTAGAAAAAATAAGGAAGCTACCCCTTTTTCTTTTCTTTTACGTGGATCACAATGGCTTACGAGCGATATTTTTGGAACGAAATTGGTAGTTAAACCGATGATGTCACTAATAAAATTTATTAAAATTTTAAAAATATTTTAATCGATTTAATCTATTTATATCAATTTTCCTTTTAATTAAATTAATAATATTCTTTGAACTAATACTCAAGTTATTTCCGTTTCAATCAATCAAACCACTAAGAACCTGTGCCAGCATGCATAAAACTCGGCGTCGAATCTGCAGCAACTTGGACGTTGTAAGGCCACCCTTCCATCCAAAAAGAGCACTTGAATAACGAGACTCCTACAAATTAAAAGATAATTCCATTGAAACAACTCAATTGAAACCTTACCAACCGACAGACCTCGTTAGCCCAAATAGCAAACTGCACCACTTATCAACAAAACACCCGATTAAACGTAAAAAAACAACTTCATACTCCTTAGCTTCAACCCACATAAGGAACAAGTTTGCACTCGCAAAATCAATCAACCCAAATCTCCAATCAAAGCAAGCTTCGATGGCCTGACCAAAATAAACAAAGAACGCACCAACCTCCAACCCATGAAACAATGGCATGCCCATTAAATCTGGACTCCATCCAAGTCAATTCCCCTTCTTCAGCTCAATCATCCATAGCCAAATCAAATAACTTCCTCATAATCCAAGTCATAGTTACTTCTTCAACTCCCCTCAATATCGCGCAAATCTACTTCTGAATCACAAATAGATTGAATTTTCATCAAATGGCTAATAATTTCTCCCCCCTCGCCCTCATCATCCACTACTGGCCCTACTTGCTTCCTTAAGTTCCAAGTAGCAATTACTTCTTCTAGAGCTTCAAAATCAACAGACTCCTTGATAATTAAGTTGTTTCTATTTCTATTTCTATTTCTGTAATCACCATCCGAGATGGAGCAATTCACTATCTTGCCATCCCTATTTCCATTTGATGACTTGCTTCCCCTCTTATTCTTCGCTTTTTTTTTTTTTTTTTTTAATTCTTTTGCTTCCCTTTATCATCAAGATCTCGAAACATTACCATTGGATCGATTTCTGCTACTCTCGCACCTCAAAACATGTATCACCAACTTGCAATTTGATAATTTCATCAATTCTTTGCAACTGTTATGTACAGGCCCAATTTAGCCCGAGTCCACTACTAAAAAACAACAGTCCAAAAAAGAGCCCGAATTATAGCCCAATTACAAATTGCCCAATAGGCCTAAAAACAAAAAAAAAAAATTCAGAAAAGCCTAGGGTTTCTGAAACCCTAGGCGCCGCAGCCCCCATGTGCGCCTCAGTGCGCACCACGCCCAAGGCCTGGCTCCTCCACCTGCTCACTATGCTCCTAGCACCTGCAAACAAGACAGAAGCAAGGACAAGAAACACGCCAACAACAGTAATGAAACAGCAAAAGCAAACAGAGGCATAATAAACAATGTAATTTCTTTTCGGCTATAAAGCCACGAAAAACAAATGTTGTAAGGAGGAGGATTTTTTTTATGAAAAACAGAGACTTAAAATAGAAAATAAAAATTTCCTAAAGGTTGTTTTCTTTTTAATATTTCTGTTTTATTCTTTTACTCTTTAAGTTTTTTTCTTTTTCTTCGTTTTTTATCTTTATTTACATTAAAAAAACATAAAAAGAAAAGTAAATGTTTTTACCTATTTCCGACGATCGGAAAAGTTCGGAATCGAAAAGTCCTTTGCTCGTTTCGTTAATTTGTTGCCATTTTCTTAGGAAAATAACCCAATATTCGGGTTCTAGGGGCAAAACGGGCAAAAAGGGGATTTTTTAGGAATTCCGATGGCCAGCGGTGGTCCGGCGCCAGAGTTCGGACGGCCAAGTGGGGGCTTGAGAGAATTTTGGGTGTTTTAGTTTTTTTTGTGTGTGTGTGTGAAATGAGAAGAATGAAAAAAATTTCAAATTTTTTTTGCCTTAAATAGGCCTCCAAAACGACGTCGTTTTGGGCATGCCTTTCAGGCACCAAAACGACGTCGTTTTGCCCTTAACCCGATTTTGACCCGACCCGCTAGGGAGGATCCGCCATTTTTTATTAATGGGCAATTTGTGCATTTGGTCCTTCCATTTTTTATGGTTTTGCAATTAAGTTTATTTTATTTCTAATTTGGCCCTAAAATTTTGTTTTGATTTCATTTTAGCCCCGTGTAAAACACCGCCATTTTGGAGGGCGGGGATATTTTCCCCTTTAGCCCCTCCTTGTTATTCGCGCGTTCAATGCGGTCCTTTACCTTTTTATTTATTTTAGATTTACCCCAAACTTTTGTTCTGAGTTCATTTTAGCCTCATTTTTAGTTATTTTTTGCGATTTTATTATTATTATTATTATTATTATTATTTTATTCCTCTACTATTGTTATTAATTATTATTACTATTATTTTATTTTTATTACTAGTACCATTATTATTTTATTTTTATTATTACTCTTATTTATTTATTTATTATCATTATTCGTTTGTTATTGCTTTCATATTAAAGTCTTTATTTTATATATTTTCTTGAGTATTTATTGTTTTTTTATTTTGAAATTGAGTCATTTCTCTTATTATGCATGTGTACTTTATTTCATCTTATTTTTATTGACATTATTATCACCATTGTTATTATAATTAATTCATGTTTGAATGATTGACATTAAAACTAATATGTTATTTCATTTATTTATTCACCTATCATCCCTTATTTTTTTTTATATGTATAAAATATATCTATAATGTTTATATTCTCTTTGCTCTATGTTATTACTTGTTTTTTCTAATTGTTGTTTAATTAATATAGGTTTTGAAATTTAGATATATTCATTGCTAGCTTATTATTCTTATTTGCTTTTGATACTTTAAATCGCTGGCATTATCGTTTCATTTTATCGTTATTATGTCATATATAAATATATTCACATATTTTCATGCCCGAATAACTTAGATTCGCATCATTTTTAAAATATGTCATTAATTTTATCCAAAATCATAAGAAAGGAAAACCTTGAAAAGCAAGGCAATATTTTATATTTGGAAATTCGATAAATAGTGCCCAATCGTGCTGGGTTTCGGTTTTCCGTTTGACCAAATAACCAAATATCCTTTTAAAATTTTGCCCATGTTTTCTAAAAAAACAAGGCAATGTTTCGTGTTTGAAAATCCGAGAAATCGTACCCTACCGTGCTGGGCTTCGATTTTTTTTCGTTTGTCCAAATAATTGAATATCCTTATAAAAATCTCAATGCAAGAACTTTGGAAATCATGAGAGGATCTTGGCATCGAGGGTTTGAAACGTCATATCCTATCGTGCTGGATGTGATATTTTATTCCTTCGGAACAAGAAAATCTCAATATCCAATTCGAGTTATTTAAAAAATTTTAAAACGGAATTGTATTCTAAAATCGTTTCAAATTTTTGACATTAGGACATCAATTAATTAATTTGGTACCAATTTTGGGCGTTGCGAGAGTGTTAATCCTTCCTCGCACGTAACCGACTTCCGAACCTATTTTCTTAGATTTCGTAGACCAAAATTATTGTTTTAATAAATCTAAAATGTTTTATTAAAATAATCCATCTTAAGGTGATCCGATCACACCTTGAATAAATGATTGGTGACGACTCTATTTTCTTTTTAAAAGTCGATCCCTATTTTTTTTAAACATAAAAAGTAGTTTCGACATGTTCCATAATAATTTTAATACTTCCTGTAAATAATGAGATCCCATTTTCAGTATCGTTGTCTACTCTAAGGAACTTCCCCCAGTGGCACGCAATGCTTTGGAAGGTCCCTTTACTCCCAATTTGAGTCTTCGGAAGATTGAAACAAGTCATTGTCCTTGAACAAAAGCAAGATCGAACGTCCAGAAAGCTTAAAAATATTCACCCCATCAATTCCTTCTGACAGAAGTTTTCCTTTAAAGAATACGAGGACGACCCATCTTCAATCCAAGCAATAGCACAGTGTTCCAGCCAACTAAGTTTATTCGTATCGACCACACCTTGCACAACAACCCGTTTTGTTTCAACTTCCTTAATGGTATCATGCTCCATAACTCTTATTTCTTCAGAAGCAGATGTCGGCTCACCTTCTCATCAGCCCTAGCCTCGATATGAGTTTAATTTTTGTTCTACACACCCTGGTGTTCCTAACTCGAAACCTTGCCCTATTAATTTCAACCCGAAATCCATATATTCTAAAACTGTTTAATCTCTCTATCGCCCTTTCTGCATCAGTCACGCATTCAGTGCAGTCTTCGCGGCAAGTTGTTAACAAAGATCGTCGGACACTTAAGATTTCCCCTCCACCCGCGAACGCTTATTCGAAAATTTTCATTTAAGTAGTATTACACTATTTTAAATATTTTTATGCTTAACTTTTTTGTCCATTTTACAATCCATATTTAAAATTTATAATGATTTCTCTCAACAATATCATCTTCAAATTTATCCGTTTATACTCAAATCTTTTATTTATAATTTCCAAATTTTATAATACCATGAAAAAAAACTAAAATTAAAACAAAAACCAAGGTTTGGAAGCTTATGATTGAATATTACATTATTTCACTGTGTACTAATGAAAATTTTTGACACTTACTTCTTTTCTCATTCAAAATTTTTATTATTATTAGAAGTCGCGTATAGAGGTCCTGTCCCCTTTATTAAAAAATTGTGCATATTAGTTTTTATATATTAGATTAAAGAGTAAATTAATTTTTTTGTTAAAATTTCATCAATTTCTATTATTAAAAACTTATCTCTATATGTCAACATGAGGTACACCGGGCACACCATGTGTCACTGTTTAATTATTTGTTAGCTTTGCTAGTTTTAATAATAGAAATAGATGAATTTTTTAAGAAAAAAAATCAGCTTACTCTTTAATCTAATATATTAAAACTAATTTACTTATTTTTTAAATAAAGTGATCAAATATAATCGAATTTGTAGTAGAAAGATATCTATAATAATTTTACAAGAAACTGAGTGAAAGGTACAAGAAGCAAAAGCGAACACCTACAATCACCCAGAACTTAGCAATAATCATCTAAGAACAACTCCAAAAGACACCAAGAAACAGCAATAAATACAACTAACACCAGCAACCAATTCAACGAGAAATGATTGTATGAAATAGTGACGCCACGTCATCTGTATCTACGAGAATAAGAAACCTAACAACCTCATATTATCAGTCTCCACACAACCAAAATATAACAAACACCCTTAGTAATAAGCAAACCCAATCACACAATCACCAAAGCAAAAGTATAAACTACAAAAGTTTATTACCTATGTATTTTCTGCAATATAGGAGGGGAGGGGTGAAAGTATATTATAGGTGGGTGCTTGAGGATTTGGAGAAAGGGAGAGTAAAAACTAGAAGAAAATTTGATTACCTATGTATTTCTGCAAGAAAACACTAGGAATATACATACGAAAATCATTTGATACATAGAGTTTTTTACACTTTTTAATATGTAGGTATACCAAATAATTACCCATATACAGCAAAATATGTAGGTAGCTGAAGAAATTATAAAGAAGAGATTAAAGATGAAACATTAAATATAGAAGACACATATACTTAGTTCCATATTATATTGTTGAAAAGGTCGACGAACTGGCACTGAAGGATGCGTTTATGGATAAGGAGATGAAGAAGCTTTTCTCTCTATATCTAATTAAAACACCATATAGCTAGTAAACCAATCGTCCCAGAAAAATATTTAAAGAAAAACCAGTTAAGTCGTCACGAGATATTCTTATGCAAGTAAAATATAATATATATATATATATATATAAGGTATGTTAACCTTTTTTTTTTTTTTTTTGTTCATTCATCTTACAAATAAAACATTTCCAATAATTGAAAAATAAATATTCTGACAGTCAAAACTAATACTCACCACCAACCTTTAAATATGTCACCAAGATTAATACCTGCTACTGGTTGAAGTCATTTCATTACTGTTCAAACCATTCTTTGGGAGTCACCATCGGGTTCAACAGTTGAGTTTTGTAAAAAAAATTGTTGATTATTATTTTATTATTTTGTTTTTTATTATTCTGGGCGCAGGCACTATTACAATTACCTTTCTGATCTAACTTCACTAGCCTGCATATGGATTGGGTTGCGACAGAACCAAGTCCAAGGTAACACTTCGATGATGAGTAATAAAGTTGCAACATGCTTCTCCAGCTGCATCACTAGGCCCACTGCCATAGGCTATTGCATCACCACCCTCGTCGATACAAAGGAAGTCGATTTCTCTTTCCGGTTTGGCCATACAGGGCGAGAGAAGTGAGGGTTCACCCATGTCAGTACCCTTGGTAATGCCCAAGCACTTCATTTCATCAGTCATAATAGCACCAAATATCATAACAGACGGTTTGGCAATAACATGACCATCAACCAAAGTGTCAGTTGCAACATCTGGAAGCTCCATGATGGGGATACCTCCCTCCAGGTTGATTGCTCCATCATCAAGCGCCTTATTAGGTATTCGGTCTGCCTCGTTTCCGGAGTTGGTTCCATTGAGTTCATGATCATTGAAAGCGAGAACAGAAGAAGAAGGAAGGGTCCCGTGACTCCTGTCTTGTTTGCTGGCAGCTGGTGGCTTCTCTACTTCAACCCTAAAGTGGGAAACACCATCTTCATCTTCAAAATCTTTGTACATGGTGATTATATCCCCAGTTTTGAGTTTGTTATCAGCAACAAATTTTCTCCATCCACGGGACAAAACAGGTTTCTTGTACCTACTTTTCCGAACAGTGCATTCAATTTGCCAGATCTTTGTCCCATACTTTAGCTGAACCATGACTGCATGGCCTTCATTGAAGGCTGGCAAAGAAGGCAGGATTTTGCTCGGAATTGCCAGCCGCTTGTTGATATCAGTAGTTTTAAGTTCTTTAGAGAACATCTTTGTGGGCTGAGAGGCCATGGCTTTCTAGCTGATGGTCTAAAAGCTGTGCTTTTCGAGGTAGAATTTTGTATCTATATGTAATCACATTATTATACAGAAGAGCCTGTGTGTGAAAGCCCGCGTAGGCTTATGAAACTTTTTTTTTCGGCGCCGTCCATAAACGACGTTGCCTTCAATTGTTATCCTTACTACAGGGGGCTGGGCGTAAAATGTAAAATTATTATTTAAATTTTTAAATTTTTTTAAAAATTTTAAATTAGTAAAAATAAAATTACACTTTAGCCTTCTTACAATTATAAAAATTCGATTTAATCTTTTACAAATTAAAGATATAAACTATAAAAAAATTAAAATTTCATCCGGCCTCCTAAAAAATTATTCTGGCTTCGCCCCTGCATTACTATATTGTTATTTAATATTAAATACGATTTTAATTATTATTTAATCCATATAAATATAATTTAAATCATTTTTAGAATAGTTTATTTTTAATATGTGTTTGGATTAATGGTGTCTTTCACTATGAGGCTTAAAAAATCAATTTTTAAGTTATTTTATAATTATTTTTGAGTTTTTTTTCACGTAAATATTGTGTCCACTTTTTTTATATTCGTTTGTATTCGTTGCATTATTCGAATTTATCCCTTACAGTTTGGATTAATGGTGTCTTTTACTATGAACCTTGAAAAATTAATTTATGGAAAAATACTTATAT
This sequence comes from Gossypium sturtianum, assembly GCA_025698515.1. Lineage (NCBI taxonomy): Eukaryota > Viridiplantae > Streptophyta > Magnoliopsida > Malvales > Malvaceae > Gossypium > Gossypium sturtianum. The sequence goes on along the minus strand of CM046946.1, from coordinate 1,504,296 downwards.
TTTAAAAAATGAAATTAGAAATTAAGGTATTTTAAAATGTATCATTTCAAAATAATCATATTTATGTTGGAAAAAATAGATTTTTTGGAAATTTTGAGGTATATTCTCGATTAGTAAAGGTGGAGATTTAAATCATAAAATTATGGCTTTATATTTTACTTCACGAGACCTTTACAACAATATATCATATGCTCAAAATGGTTGAGTGACGAATGAGAAATTGATGCTCAAAATAAGCTACTTATGAATTATGTTGAAAAAAATGGAAAACTTTATCTTACATTGATTAGTTATCAAGTGTGGAATATATTTATATATACGAACCAACTTGAAAGAATAAACTAATACTCTCCCTTATACGTAGGGAGACACAAATCTAAACCCGTTAAAATTAGGGCCACAAAATGTCTAGTAAATGCCCTTCTACGCAAAACCCTTTTTGTTGCGATTGGGCAACAATTCACCTAAAATGTCTAGTTTTAAGAATTTTTGCTAAAACATATAGAAGTTAAGGGGCTGACATGGATCCGGCCCCCCTAAAATTTAATATTACTATTTAGGCTTTTAAAATTTTATAACATTTTTAAATTAGTAAAGGTAAAATTATATTTTGACCCCCTTAAAATTATAAAAATATAAACTATAAAAAATTAAAATTTCATCCGACCCCCCTAAAAAATTATCTTAGCTTCGCCCCTGAAAGGAGGTTCTTTTTCTTTTTGGTTTTTCAAAGTATCTATACAAATTCGATAATTAATCTTTTACATTCTATAGATGAAAAGAAAAGAGTTGTGTGAAATAAGGACGTTACATTATCTATATTCCTTTTTCAATAGTCCATCTTTATTCCTTTTTATTGTGGCTTAATTTCAAGCATATAGTATGTTCGTCCAGGCTTGAGTTTGCATATGAAAAGCAAGAAATAAACGAAAATACTTTTTACCAATTTAGTTCATGAAACTGGTGCTTGAAATTTTTTACCCAATCTCGTGGCCACAAGAACGTGAAATATTCAAGTAATAAAATACTTGAAAGGGACCCCAGTATTTGACCCTATGGTTGAGCAGAGACCCTTGCCATTGACTTATCCACATCAAGAGTCAAGTATTATAAAATGGAATCTTATACGTTAGCTAAACAGTGTCATCAATTTGTTTGGAGTTGGTGTGAAGATGCCAAAAGCAGAGGAACATTCTCTTCGTTTCGCTTTAAATAATTATCTTCCGTGCTATGTGGGGACTACTACAAGTAGCGTCCATTTCGGATCGAAATTATTATTATTATTATTCTTTTTACAGTATATATTTAAAATTTTTAATTATATTTTTTATTTTAAATAATTTAATTTTTTTTTATGATCATTTAACTTTTCTTTTTTTATTATTCATTCTCTTATGTTTCTCCCTCCACCATAACAAAACAAGCCTACCGCGACACTAACATTTATTTAATAAAAAATAAAAAAATATAATTTAATAACTTGATCTTAAAGTATATTTAATTTTAAAATATAGATTATTAAATTAAGTTATTAACCTAATTAATAATTTTAAAATTCATATTTGCATGTTTGTATAATATATAATTTATTAAAAATTAAATTACAAGCATATATAAATAAAAAAATAATAAATTTAAAATAATACGTCCCTCTTTTATAAGGATATAATCAAATTAATCTCTTTACTATTAAATGAATTTAAAAAAATTCAAATAAATTTAAATGGTATTAAAATTAACATTTATCCAATAAAAAATAAAAAAATAATTTTAGTCTAAATATTAAATTAATAAATTTAATAAAAAAACTCTGTCCTTATAATGCGGGCCCTCACATTTTTGGATTTAACGATTTTGGTCATGATGACATTTTGACGCTACTGGGCATAAGATGACATCAGAGTGATGACTATATGATAATGTCACCAAGCTGACACGATAAGATGACGTCATATGGAATATTATTTATTCGATAATTTGTATCCAATTTCATACCTGTATATTAATATTTATTTATCCAAATTATTTCTAAACATTTATTTTATTAAAAAAGTATACTTTCTGTAATTTTAAAAATAATCACATTAAGGGAACCTGATTTTTAAAATAATTAAAATTTTTAAGAAAATTTTCAATTTCTCTTTAGATTTTGTATGGTAGATTTAGTAAAATCAGCAACCATTTATAACCATCATGTAATTTTTGTAAATTTAAAATTTAATTTTTATATTTTTATTTTTAAAAATTTACTCATTCCATTTTTCGCTTTTCGAATTTTAGGTCCAATTGTTAATATTGTTAAAATTATTTTATTAATTCAAAGTTCATTACAATTTCATTTTTTAGTTACACGGCTATGAAGTGAGTATTTTTTTTATTTCAAAATGTCTCATCAATATATTTAACAACCTTAATAACTGGACCTGAATTTTAAAATTTGAAAAAGTAGAGAGACTAAATTCATAGAAATAAAAGTATAGTGACTCAATTCTAAATTTGTGAAGAGTATAAAAACTTATGATATATTTGAAAACCAACCTTTAACGTAGCATGCATGGGAATTGTTGTCCAATTAGGGCTCCCAATTTGATAAACTTAAAAAAATTATTCAATCGTCAACATAGCATGCAAGTAGTGGCGGAGCCAGAAAAATTTTGGGGGAGCGAAATTAAATTGTAAGTTTTTACGATAATAAAAATACAATCTCCCCATTTTAATAGATTATATCTTTATAGTTTTTAAAGGATTAAATCATATTTTTATTCTTTTTGGAGGGTAAAAATATAATTTTACTATTACTAATTTAAAATTTTATAAATTATAAAAGGCCTAAATAGAAAATTTTCTATTTTAGAGGGGTCGTGGCCCTGCCTACCCCCTTACCTCCACCATTGCATGCATGACAATAAAATTAAATGGTAAAAGTATGATAGAAACCCTTATATTAAGAAATTTAAATGGCACTTAGTTCTTTTCTCAGTTAAAAGAGAATTATAGTGATACTGCCCCTTTATTAAAAAAAAATTGTATATATTAGTCCATATATGTTAAATCAAGGGTAAATTAGTTTTTCTGTTAAAAAAATTATCCATTTTTATGGTTAAAAACTTATCTTTATATATCAACATGAGGTACACCGGGCACGACATGTGTCATTGTTTAATTGTTCGGTTAGTCATGCTAGTTTTTAATAGTAAAAATGGATGAATTTTTTAACAAAAAAAGACCATTTTGCTCTTTGATTTAATATGTATAAACTAATTTATCTATTTTTTGAGTAGAGTGATCAAATACAATTAAACGTGCAGTACAAGGATCTTCATGGTATTTTTACAATAAGCAAAAGAGAACACTCACAATTAGGGACGAACAAAACTCGATTCGATTTGAAAAAATCGAAAAAATTGAATTTTGAGTTAATCGAATCGACTTATTCAAGTCAACTCGAATAAGTAATTCAAGTTTAATTTTACAATTCAAATAATAGATTAATGTAAACACCCTTTTAGTCTTTGTCAATTTTGAAAATGAGCAAATTGATCTCTTTCAACAAAAAATAAAAATAATTCAAAATAATTTTTAAAATATTTATAAAAATTCTAAAGAAATATATAAAGAAAGTTAAAATTTTATTTTTTTTTAAAATAACAATTTTGGGACCTAAATAAATTAATTAATGATTCAAGTTTATCATACTAAAATATCTTATTTCTTTTATTATTTTCCTTTGAATTTTTTTTCCAATATACATGGTTTCAAATTTTTATGCTTTAACATGGAATTAGTTATACTATAACAAAATTTTAATTTGACATGTTTAATTTTTAAATTTAACTCGAATAATTTCATTCGATCCGACTTAACTTGAATTTCACTTTACTTGAATAGATTAAAAAAAAAAATTCAAATCGAGTTAGGATGACAAAATAGGACTCACCAACTCAATTAACTCAAAAAAAATTTTACTCGATTCGATTAAATACTCATCCCTACCTATAACGATCCGAAATTTACGGTTATCGAAAAGTGTATTTTCGGGTCTCCGTTTTAGTAAAACGGATTCGTAAATATTTATTAAAAATATTTACGAAATTAGTTGTGTGATTAATTAGGTTTTGGCTAGATGAATTAGCTTAAATTATGAATGATTAGGTATAAGGACTAGATTAAATATAGTGTGAAAGTTTAATTATAGAGTAGAGAAAATTGAAGGGACTAAATTGGCAATTAAGCCATAAGTGACAAGTGTGTGGTAATAGTGAAATACATGTGGTAAAATAAAATACATATATTTAAATAATAATTATCTATTTACTTATTATTTAAGTAAATATTATATTATATTATATTAATATATTATATTATAATATATAACATAAAACAAAATAAAGAAACAAACAAACAAAAGAAAGAAAAAGAACAGAAGTTGAAACGAAATAGGGGAAAGAAAAGGGGGAATTAGCGTTTTTAAGGTTCAAAACTTAAATGGTAAGTTAATTTAATCATTTTTCTTGTAATTTTTGAGTTTTTAAAATCTTAAAATAAAATATTACTTGTTTTATGTTGAAATTTTAGAATTTTATTTTAATTTTAAAATTATTTATTTATTTCTTATCATGTTGTATTGGGATTTGGGAGTCATATCATGTGGTTTATCTCTATTTGAAAATAGTAATTTCCTGTGGTGTAAAAGAAAGTCTAACACGTGCTCTACCGGTCACCATATCGTAGTCATAGACTTGCAGTCTGGTCGCTTGTAGTTGATATATATATATATATATATATATATACTCTTTTCTATATCACATATTTGTTTAAATTTTTTTGAAAATTGATAAGTAAGAATAATGGTTAATCATTCATCGCTTTCATTGCCATTCTAATTAATGCAAAACATGTTATTTATATTTCCATCCAACGGAGAGAACAGGTTTAAGGTACCCCTTTTTCTCAACAGTGCACTTAACTTCCCAGATCTTTTCCGTCGTACATGAGCTTAATTTTGGCTGGAAGGCGTCCATATTAAAGGTTGGAAGAAATCCTGGTACTTTTTCGGGACTGCCAATCTCTTCTTGACGTCAGTGTCAGTGAGTTCCTTAAAGAAAATAATTCTGGAGTGAGCTTCCATGGTGGGTGAAGGGAGTGTATGCAAAGAGGATGATGATACAATGGCAGGCCAAAGGCAATATTTATGTTCTAGAGTAGGGTCCATCGCTGTGGCAAAGACAGTGACCGCTGTGGCAGTGACAGATTTTGGGAAGATCCATAGAATGAGAAGTTATCATGCATGTCTCAGTGCATGTCTGAGTCATTACAACAGATTTTCTCGTTATCTTGCCGAAAATATTGACGAAAAAATTAATAAATACGGAGTTGAAGGAAATGACATAGCATACAGATCCCTAAGCCATCTGAAACTCGCATTAGAATGTGAAGCTAAAAGGGGATGTCACCTTGTAAATTTGATTAGATTTGAAAATTTTAATAAAAATTTAAATTTTAAATTAAATAATTTAAGTTATTTAAGTTGATTAAGTTATTTAAATTAATTCAAATAAAAAATTAAATTTTTAATTTAACTCAAATATGAATTACACAATTTAGTTATCTAAAAATCTGAATAAGAAAAAGCAAAGCTACGTTGTTTTGATAAATGTTTATTCATTAAGTTAAAAGGCAAAATAATTATACCGTTTATGTAGTTAAATAATCTTATACTTTATCTAATAGTTAAATAATCGGTTTATGTAAATGTAACATTGAGTATAAATAATAAGGTCATGTAGGGCATGACCTCCATTGAAAAATGGCAAGGAACTATACATTGCTGATGGGACCGCCAACCTCTTCTTGATTCAGTATCTGAGAGTAACTTTGAGAAAACAAGTTTGGAGTGAACTACCATGATAGCTGGGTGAAGAATGTGTATGCAAAGAGTGGATGATCCTATGCATGCATGTGGAAGGGCTATAAATAATGTCTCGTATTTGGAGCTCTTTGATTGACTTTGTTGGTGGATGGTGACAGGGACGAAGCTGGGGAGCTGGCATGGGCATCGACCCCCTACAATGTAAAATTACTATTTAAGCCTTTAAATTTTTTTAAAAATTTTAAATTAGTAAAGGTAAAATTACACTCCGACCCCCTGAAATTATAAAAATTTGATTTAATCCTTTAAAAATTATAAAGATTTAAACTATAAAAAATTATAAAGATTTAAACTATAAAAAATTAAAATTTCATACGACCCCCTAAAAATGTTATATTATATGCTACCTTTGATTTTTACCCAATATAAAATTTATATATATCAATTTAGTGGTCAATTTTTTTTGGAAAGAAAAACGACCCAAAGGTCTACCTCAATTTATTGCATCATGAATGATAATGATATCTATGTCCCTACAACCTCCAGAATGCTAGTCGTCTCTGTAACACCCCTTACTCGTATCCATTGCCAGAATAAAGTACGAGGTATTACCGAGAAGTACGGAACACTTACAGACAATTTAAACCATTTATCACTCAAATAACGAAATTGATTATAAAAGTTTCATTAACGGGCCCTCCAGGTCCAAATCATGCATTAGGATCGGGTCGGGACTAAATCAGAATCGTATGAAATTTTTCACAAAATCCCTAAGTTTATCTCATTTACAAGTGTCCCATGCCCGTGTTGCTAGGCCATGTGGTAAAGTTAAATTTCACAAATTAGGCTATTTTCCAAGCCATCACTACAGCAAAACAGACATATAGCGGCGTTTTTAGTGGCGTTTTAAGGAAAAACGCCGCAAATATTATACATTAGCGGCGTTTGAAGGAAAACGCCGCTAAAAAATGACATATAGCGGCGTTTATTTCAAAAACGCCGCTAAAAATAATATATAGCGGCGTTTATCACGAAAACGCCGCTAAAACTCTGACTTTTAGCGGCGCTTTGCTAAAAACGCCGCTAAATGTCCGACCTTAAGCGGCGCTTCTCTAAAAACCGCTAAAAAAGTCGGACCTTTAGCGGCGCTTCCCTAACAACGCCGCTAAAAGTCGGACCTTTAGCATAAAAATATATAGATTAAAATACATTAAAATTTACCGGCGTTTTAAAAAAAGCATACAAAATCCATCAACACATATTAAGGCGGCGTCGTTTGGAACTTTGTTGTTTGAATTAGTGGCGTTTGTTGACTAAAACGCCACAAAACATAAACTCTGTTGAGCAAGCGTCGTCGCGTTTTCTTTGTACGCAGATTTATCCCCTTCACCCCGAAATCCCTAAGTGTTTTCTGCTTCAACTTTTCCCTTCATCCCCTTCATCCCGTCGTCCCTAAACATTTCTGCTGAAGCTTCTCCGTAGGTTCTGCCGTCGTTTGTTTTTTGCTCAAATTTCCCAATATTCCGACATTCAACAAACAAAGACGGTATGGAATTTGGAAACAGAAAATTTTTTGTTTTAGGGATTTTGTTTATTTATATAATTTTGTTTTTCATTTTGTTTAACTTCTTCATTTTTTTATTATCTTTGAGTATGAACTAGGTATAAAAAAATTTGGTTGATTTGGTGGCCCGTAGGATCGTCTTTAGCAAAGGTACGAGGTGGGTTGTCCGTGGTGTGTAATTACTTGCTCTGCCAAATTATGAGTTCCTCGTCTGGATAAATAGTAATCAAGACCCAGATCTTCCTTCATTTTCTTTTTCTTTCTTGTTTTTGGGTTGTCTTCTAACTCTTTGAAATTCATGAATTTGGAAAGTACATTTATAGCTTAAAGATTAGTTCTTCCAGAAAAGATTAAATGGCGAAAGCTTACAGTTATAGAGCTGATGAAACCCATTGTTGAACAGCTTTCTCTCCGTTGAAAAACCATTGCCCGCACTTTCTGGTATGAATTTTGCTAATTTACATCTATGATCCTCACTTTCTGGTATATTTCCTTAATTGCCCCACTTTTCTTTCCCAAGCACTATTATTTTTATTTGTATAAAGTAAAAATATATTATTTTGAGATTGTTTTCTTGTTTTTATATTTTTATATAAAATTAATAAAAATTCGTACATGATAAGATTTGAACTTAAAGCACTATAATTCCTTTAGATTTTATCTATTCACCAACTTCGATTATTTCTTGTTAAAGTTTCATTATATATACCATTATGTAAATTTATAATTATTTTGCTAAATGATTTAAGTCACTATCTACTTATTATATTGTTAACTGTTATGTTTAAAATTTAGCTCAGTTACTTTGCTATTGTAAGTTTATTTATCTGAAGGATTTTATATGTTTTGTGTTGAGGTGTGAGATTTGGAAGTAAGGGCAGAGCATCCAATCCTTTGGCCATTTTAATGCATCTTAGTGCACCACTTGAATCAGTTGATCTACTTAGTCATCGCTCCTGCATATTGTAGAAGCTTGAGTTACATGTTGAATTCGCATCGCATCGTATCGAATCGCTAGTAGTAACTATCGGATTTTGTTTGCGACCTTGTGTTGGTGCATGTATCTCGCAACAAAGCTCTTCTAATTTCTTATGCAGATGAAGCGGATAGTTTTTGGTTACACACCGAAAAACAAAATTAGAAGCATTGCCATCAAAGTTTTTCTATATTATTTTTACGACCTTGATTTTAACTATCTTTGTTTTTGATTTGATAAGAGGTTGGTTGGTAAGGGAATATGAATTTTTTTAAAATTTAAAAGATTTTTGAAATGAAGTTATTTAATATACTTCAATTCAAAAATTCAATGTTTGTAATTGTGTAGGTAAATGTTTAGTAGAATTAATTTTTTTTTCTATTGGCTTTAACGATGTATAATTTTATTTAGACATTTTTCATTTTTTTAATATTTTCCCCCAAAATTACCTATTTTTATGAAATATTTTTGAAATATGAAATGACTATTCATGAGGTATTGATCTTTAGTCTGATGTGATATTTGAGAGGTTAGATAAAAATTAGCTTGAAAAATAAGTTAGGATAAGAGAATTAGGTATATTGAAAGTATTGTTTGGGCTGCATCAGGTACATGCTCAATTTAGTTTAGCACATAACCTCTAAACAAGTTTCATTTAGATCAATTATATAATGCCTTTAATACAGGGACGAAGCTATAAGTTTATCTTCGGGTATTGACTTATTTGCTTACAACTATTATTATACTTTAGTCTACAGTACACCAAAGCTGTATGCACTCAACAAAATCATCATAGTAGCATGTACTTTATCAAAAATATAACAGCAACCTGGTTGGCCATTTTTCAACAAATATTCACGCAATTTTATCTTTGAAAAGAGTTGTTTCAACTAGATATTGTCAAGATGATTCTTCTTATTTAAGTTGATGATGATATGTTTTCAGATTAGGAAAAATAGAAAAGCACTACTCTGCGACCATTTAAAGTTCTTTGGAACTAGTTATAAATTGATCGAGAAAACTTACTGCTATATAGTTCAAAATAGTCAGATCGTTAGTTTTATCTTTTGCCAAGAGTTGTTTCAACTAGTTACTGCCAAATGATTCTAACATTTGCTATTTAAAGTTAATGATGTTATGTTTCCAGATTAGGCACTGATATATACTTCAAGTGTTGTCTAAAACTTTTAGTTTTCAAATATTTCTTCTTTAGTTTTTAGTTTTCAAATAATTTTTAGTTTTGATTCAATATTCCTGTTACTTCTTTTAGTAAAAAATTCAAATATTTGAATTCGTTTATTCCTTTTACTTTCAAAAAAATCTATTTTAAATAAATAAAGAATTTTTTGTATATGAAATATTTGAAAACTAAAGAATTTTTTAGGCATTGAAGTATATTTCTTCTTCTACGTATAGTTTGTTTACACACTGCCGTTTGATATTTTGTTAATTACTTTTGCTTTGTTTGATATTGTGTTTGATATTGAAGTATATTTTGTTTGATATTTCTTCTTCTAAGTATATTTTGTTTGATATATGAGAAGTTTTGTGTGATTACTGGTATATGGCCATGTGGTGAAAATTCTTGAATTTTGATTGCAGTTAGAACTATATTCATCTCTGTTTACATGAATTTTGATTGCAGTTAGAATTATACTCAGTAATGGTAAATTCTAATTATAGTTGATATATATATATATATATATATATATATATTGCTCGAATCAACAAGTTGAAATGTATATCATTGTTTTTCATGTGCGAATCAGAAAGTAAATCAAAACTTGAAATGTAGAAATAATCAATATGGTCTAAGTTTTTATAATTTTTTTACATTTATTCCATTTATTTTTGAATTTAAAAATAGAAGTTCAATTGTCAATATTATCAAAATTATTATATGAAATTCAAGCATATTATAATGACTTTTTTATTACATAGCTATTAATTAAAAAAATTAATTTCAAAATGTGACTTTAAAAATTAAATTAAAAATGTTAATGATGTAAATAAGCGAAATTAAATTTTAAATCTTTGTATATATTTGCTTTGATCCGAAAGCTCTAAATTTGGCTTCACAGTAATTTTGAAAGTGAGTAGAATTGAAGAGGACTTCCGAGCCGAGGACTTGCTTGCATTACCGTCTCCTCTGCTTTGCGTCACATCACATCGCGCTCTCCACCGCCACAGACAATCGGTAAACTTGATGATTTGTATTTGCGATTGATTTTGAACTTCAAATTAACTGTGATGCTTGTGTAAAAGAAATGTCGTTTGATTATTTGTTGTTTTAATTTCTAATCCTGAATACTTTGTTTATTCAGATTATATATATGTTTACATGTAAGTTACTTAAATGTGAAAAAGTATAGAGTTTAAGACCATGGCCAAGTTGAAGACCATAGACTAATTACAAGACTACAAGCAAAATTGATCCAAATTGATTTAATTGCTGCCAATTGGATTAGAGCTGAAAAAGTAGAAGAACTAAAATTGATTAAATTAAAATATATAAGTATTAAATTTAGAATTTAAAAATAATATAGGGAGTAATAGCAAATTATAACTTTGTTGTCCAATATAAAGCAAATTCTCATTGTTTATGATATAGTTTTGAGGATACACTACTTTGGGAGTTTGGACCCAAATCTAAACATGCAGACAAATAACTTAACTATCTTAGCGAATAATAATATTTAAGCCTTTTAAGCTCATACAAATATATTAGAAGAAACAATAATTACATTATGGTTAGAACAAAATGTATACTTGTTACAAGTTCAAGCATTCACATGGTAAGACAATAATGAACACTCGAGTGCATGCCCCATGCATTAACCTTATTAACCATATTGATCAAATTAAATGCTTAAGTTATCAATTTAAATGCTTAAGTTACTTAAATTGATCCCTTTTTTCTATGTATATATTATGATATATATGTTTACATGTAAGTTATTGTTTGTAATTGTTTATGTTTAAGTTATTCTTTTAATATACGTTTTTAATATATATTTGTATGAAGTAAATTGATCTTATGTTGTTTGTATCTCGCCATTCTTTGCTTCCCTCTTTTCCCGCAATCGTTGGATTGGATTTGGTGGTAATAACTTAACAGGTATGAAATCATTATTATTCTTATTTATATGTTGTTGCTTGCTGGAGGTTGTTAAACCATTTTGTGAATATATATCCCTTTTGTGCTGCAAATTGATCATTAAATGCTGTAAAATGAAGTTTTAAACTATGGAATTCTGCTTTGTTTGATTTCTTTTCATTTTGCTAAGAATGTTGCGATTTGAAGCCTATAGCTGTGAAAGTTGTAATTGAATTTTTTAAGCCTAGGATTAAATGCTTGAGTGAAAGGCAAAAAAATTGAAGCAGAAAATGTGTATTTTCATTAACTTCAAATTGAGGCATAATGCCATTACATATAATAGGGTGATAAAAAACAAACAGATTTCACCTAAACATCTACCTACTACCACTACTTACATTGAAACTAAACTAAACTTGCACACTTGGTAAAGTTGATTTATCAGCTCAAATGTCAACAAAAAATACATCAAGTACATTAACAACTTGGTTCTAATTTAACTAAGTTAAAGGTATGGTAGTAATATTCTATTATCAGTATAATATTAATATTGGTCAGTATGTTAATATGTTTTATTATAAAAAATAGATTTGTTTTAAAAGAAGTAATTTAAAAACTGTTTAAATTTAAAAACTTATAAATATTTTGTTATCAATATAATAATATAGATCATTATTTAAATATGTTTTAAAATAGAAAATAAATTCTTTTTTTAAAAGAAGTAAGTTAAAAACTTGTTAAATTTAACATCACAACAAATTTCTATTATAACAAAACATATAATAACATTTTTAAAATTATTTATATATCCCTTTTTTGCTGGAAATTGATCAATTTAAATGCTGTAAAATGAAGTTTTAAACTATGGTATTCTGCTTTTTTTGATTTCTGTTCATTTTGCTAAGAATGTTGCGATTTGAAGCCTATAGCTGTGAAAGTTGTAATTGAATTTTTGAAGCCTAGGATGTGTGGCTGTGTTGGAACTAAGAATGATGATGAATTACAAAGACAGAACATCACTTCAAGTAACTAAATAAACTTAAATTGAACAGCTGCATCAACTTCAGCAGTATCTGCATGGTTCTCTACTTCTTATCTGCTTCTTGTATATATTCATATGTATGTGTTAATTCATATGTTGTTTGTATTTCAGTTACTTCTTCCTACACCGCCTTTTATCGTTGGATTTAATCGATTCTTCGCTTCTCTGCTCCTTACGCAACTTCGTTCAATCAAAGAGTTACATTATCTGGTAGTGCTATTGATAAAGTTTTTATATTTGGTTCACATGAATTAATTATATTATGTGTTAATCGTTTATTTGGTGCTAATCTGGAAATGAAATGGCCATAATTATTTTGCAGATTGTTCTACCCTACTTTCTTTCATGCAGATTGTTCGAACTTAGTTTCTTCTGCAGATTGTTCTCCGTTAGTTTGTTGGTAAGTTTTCACTGTTTACATATAGTTGTCCTCATTTTTTTATATCATTAGTATGAGTATAGTTCCAAATTGCTATTTGTTATCATGCTTGGTTGATATATATGCTGTTTATTATACTGCTGTCCAAAAAAAAAAAGATTCAAAGTATATAGGCTGGAAACCTGACGGGTTGCCTTATATCTCACTGCTAGATATAATGGATCCTCCCTAGGTGTAACAATGCCACGTATGATGAATCTTAAAGAATACATAACTCGAGTAATATATGTGATCATATCGGACTTACGAAAATTATAAATTAACAATTTAGCCGTGTAATTTATTGCCAACTTTAGACTTCAACAACTACGAAATGGATAGGAGTTGGATGAAATTGTCAAGGGTAAGCAACGACTATCGAAATGGAGTAGAAACTTTTCTGAATTTCGCATTCCAAAATGCAAGCCAAGAGAATATGATTCTTTGCCCGTGTAAGAAGTGTTGCAATATCAATTGGCATTGTCGTGAAGTTGTCTACGAACATCTAGTTGTTGATGGTTTTGTCCGGGGGTACAAAAAATGGATTTTCCATGGAGAGTGTACATCTAGTGGAGCATCTTCATCGATGAATATGGGTTATCCTCATACCGCTTACAATCGTAATGTTAGAGATGATAATATGGAAGGCATGTTGCAGGATGCTTTTAATATCGCAGAGTGATGGTTTCGGGTCGTTTCCACCTGACTTGGGTGCAACTGATGCTTATAGTTTTGGTAGAAATACTTTCACCGAAGGGGGAAGAAGTGTACCTTATGAACAGCCAAACGAAGAAGCGGCGAGGTTCTACACGTTACTTGGTGAAATGAATGAAGAAGCGTATGAGGGGTCAAAATTTTCCAAATTGTCTTTCTCGTATTCGTCTTTTTCACTTGAAATGTTTGGGTGGATGGACCGGAAACTCGTTGACAATCTTTGTTAGAGTTTTTGCAAGAAATGTTTCCGTTTGCGAAAATCCTCAATCTTGAAAGACATGAAGAAAGCGATAAAGGATTTGGGCCTTGGCTACAACAAAATCCATAGTTGCCCAAATGATCGCATGTTGTATCTTGGGGCGGCCGGATAAACCAACGATCTTTGTCATGTATGCGGTCAATCCGTTGGATTAATAGAAATACAGAGGATGGTAACGAGGATGAACACGATGTACGATCAAGAAGCGGCGATTAAGATTTTGCGGTATTTTCCGCTAATACCAAGGCTTCAACGACTTTTTATGTCGTCGAAGACAAATGAATCAATGACGTGGCACCGTGATGGGCGAACAGATGATGGGTTGTTAAGACATCCTGCGATTCTTTAGCTTGGAAATCTTTTGACTCCAAATTTCCAAGCTTTGCAAGCGATCCTCGGAGTGTGAGGCTTGGGCTAGCATCCGATGGATTTAACCCTTACAAACTCATGAGCACAACGTCACGATGCTTGGCACATGGTACTTGTTCCCTACAATTTGCCTCCATGGGTTTGCATGAAACAATCTTCTTTTGTCTTGTCCATGATTATACCGGAGAGAAAGGTCCGGGAATGATATTGACGTCTATTTGCGACCACTTGTTGACGAGTTAAAACAACTATGGGCTGGTGTTCGGACATACTGATGCAATGAGAAAAGAGAACTTTAATTTACGTGCGGCTTTAATGTGGACTATTAACGACTTCCGCTTATGCTAATTTATCCGGTTTGGAGTACTAGGGGACGTTATGCTTGTCCGTGTTGTCTTTCTTGCAGACATGTTCGCAATGGTTATATAATGGGAAGAAGTTCTCTTACATGGGGCATCGTCGGTGGTTACCGAAAAAATCACACATTTAGATTTGAGTGCTCGGTTTGATGGTGCTGAAGAGTTCGGACCAGCTCCTTCGCAGACCGGTGGATCCAAAATATTCTTAATGTTGAAAGATATGAATTTCATTTATGGCAAGATGAATCAACCGCAAACCCGCATAGAAATAGAAGATCTAGGGATGAATCGATGATGAATCGATGAAGAGGATGATCCAAATGAGGCGGACTTGTGGAAAAAAGAAGTATTTTTTTCGAGTTGCCTTATTGGGAGCATCGATTTTACGCCACAATCTTGATGTCATGCACATAGAGAAAAATGTCTGCGAGAACATCATTGGGACTATTTTGGTATCGATGGAAAATCAAAAGATAATCTTGAGTCGACTTGATTTAGTCCACATGGGAATTCGGCGTGAGCTTCATCCCCGGGCACTTCCGAATATGAAGTATCGGTTGCCTTTGCTATTTTTTTCAATGTCGAAGATAGAGAAAGAAGTGTTCATGCGGTGTTGAAGGATATAAAGGTCCCGATGCGTATGCATCAAATATATCGCGATGTGTGAGTCTTAAGGATCGAAGATTATATGGCTTAAAATCGCATGACTATCACATTTTGATGCAAGACTTACTTCCAGTTGCTATGCGGTGTTGTATGTCGAAAAAGGTGACGGCTCTCGTGTAATTGAACCACAAATATAATGAAAGGCATTTGTGGTAAAGTTTTGAATGTTCAAGAACTTGAGAGACTACAAGAACGAGCCGCATTGACTTTATGCAATCTGGAGAAGATATTCCCGCCTTCCTTCTTCACTATGATGGTGCACTTGTTAATTCATCTCCGCGTGAAGCACTTCTTGGTGGACCCGTTTTCTATCGATGGATGTATCCCATTGAAAGGTCTTACTTTATTTGCAAAATATTCCTTCATTCACTCAATGCCTTTAGTTGCAACTTTTGATAATGTTGTATATCGTGTTTAGGTTCCTTTCCAAATTGAAGTCATCTTCGCCGCAATAAGCGTTATCCTGAAGGATCAATTGCCGAGGGCTACTTGGCGAGAGGAATGTATGACTTTACGCTCGAGGTATTTGGAAGATGTTGAAACAAGAATGAAACAGACCGAGTAGAAATCTTTGGGCTCACGAGATCATAATTTGGTGAAACTTATTTATTTCAAAGTTTCGGAGAACCGATTGGCAAAGTCGAAATTACGAATTAGACGATAGATCGTGGGTCCAAGCGCATCGATCGTTCTTTTCATCATGATTCAATGGAACCATTTCGAAGTAAGTTCTACAATTTGGTAAACACTCATCAATTATGATTTGTTTGTCTTCTAACAAAGTAAAACCTTTTTACCGTAGTGAGTACAAGCAAATATTGAGAGCTCGTTCACGATCTCGAAGATTAAATCGACGAGAAATTAATAAGTTGTTCGCAGAATCATTCCATGAATGGTTAAGCCAAATGGTATGCAATTTAAGTTTTCATTAACAAGTAATAAGGTTTTCTCATAATAATTACTCGATTTACTTTCGATACGATAGGTTTGGAGTCGCAATGAAGTAAATGACGGTTAAATGGCTTTCACAAGGTCCAAACAGATTAGTTAAAAGATATGGTGGCTTCCTTATCAACGGATCAGATTTCATACAAAGTATCGCGAGAGATTGAGGAGAACCCAAAATTGCGGAATTGTTGTTAATTCTTCGATTACAAGTTATGCTAGTGCTAGGGACAGAATCCCACGAGGGAATCTGGGTATTACGGACTTATTACGACATCATTGAGTTGGATTATTACGGCAAATGCAAAGTTGTCTTATTTCGAGGTGATTGGGCTGATGTGAATACGGCTCGCGGAATTAAAAACGATCAATATGGCTTTACAATGGTGAATTTCTCTCGATTGATTCACACCGAGAACAAGCCGATGGACGAGCCGTATGTGTTTTCTTCTCAAGTTAAACAAGTTTTTACTCGAAAGATCCAATTGATGATGGTTGGTACGTTGTACTTCGAAACACCCCTAGAGACTT
Source organism: Gossypium sturtianum (assembly GCA_025698515.1). Classification (NCBI taxonomy): domain Eukaryota; kingdom Viridiplantae; phylum Streptophyta; class Magnoliopsida; order Malvales; family Malvaceae; genus Gossypium; species Gossypium sturtianum. Next base: position 1,487,487 of record CM046946.1, on the reverse strand, counting down.
CTTCGACATTGGCAGTGGAAGTAGAGATGACATAGTCGAAAGATCAGAAACATTGCCTTTTCCAGAACAAAACTTAAATGAAAATATCCCTAGTACTAGTCAACGATTTCAATGGGTTCGTCAAGATGTGGACGAAGATATTTACGAAATATGATTTAGTGAGATTTTACGATTTATTATTTATATGTAATATTATAATTTTAATGTTGGGCATGTTATATAACTTAACTATTTTAAATGTCCTATTATTGTTGTTATTTGTTACTAAAATTTTGAACTAATTTACGTGTATTGCGGGAAAAATGCCTAGAAGACGATTCACGAGATTTCAATATTGTTCACGATACTCCTAATCCAGAAGAAGCAAATAGTGAACAGGAAACAGTTGTTGGATCTTCTACTCTGCCGGACATAGATGATGAGCACGGAGAATTTGAAAGTAATGTTAAGTTTATTTTACATGCATGTTGAATTTTATTATTGATTCATTTTTCAATTTTAATATAATAATATATCATTTTTCAGTTGAAGGTGGTGGACGCTGCAGAGCTCGGGGCGTACACTACTTAAAGATTTATACGACTTAGAGCCTACCGATCGTGTTAAAGTAAGGAGAAACAATCATGGCCACCAGTTGGATCTGAAGCTCGATCATTAGGAAGCTATTTGGGCATTATTGCACGAAACTCCAATATGTTGCCCATTAACTACGAATCATGGCATCACATGCCTGATGCCAACAAAAATCAGGCTCTCGATAATATTAAGGTAACAAAACGTGAATGTAATTTATAATACTTTAATTTAATTTCCATTTATATTAACTTTTTATACTTTTTTTCTTCAGGCTAGATTTACTTTAGAGGTCTCTGATGACTATGTTAAGAAGACATTAGGTAAAAAATGGAGAGACAATAAAAGTACGCTAAAAAAACAATATTTTAAGAAAGACATAAGCCTCGACGAAAAATTAAGAAATGTTCCACCGGGAATGTTGAGGTACCAATGGGAAGATCAAGTTAGATTTTGGAATTCAAAAAAAGGAGAGGTATTACGTTACTTCTAAAATCTTATAAATTATTTGGTTTATAGTATATACTATATATATAATTCAAATTGCATTATGTAGGACCGTGAGCGAGTTGGAATAAGCGTGAGATGTAAAAGCAAATTCACGCACACGGCAGGTTCTAGAAGTTTTGCTGCGTGAAATGAAGCCGAGGTATTATAATTTATTAATTCACAAATATTAATTACTTTATACTATTAAATTATATTTTTACTCGCTAAAATGTAGGAAACTTATTGGTCAAAAAGTTGGGCGTGTTCACTTTTTTTGACATCACGCATAGAAAGAAGGATGGATCTCCGATGACATCCAAGTCTGCAGAAATTTTGGTATATTTTCTTAATAAAATTTTATTTTTATAAATATTTATAATGTTTAATTATAATAGTTTAATTCATTGTTTATAGTTTTAAATTTATAATGTTAAATTATGTTGCATTCTTTCTTATTTATATATTTCGTTTCTAATTCTTTCATTGATTTATTAGGATAAACTAAAGGAGAAAAAGGCGGAGTATGAAGCGGTGCTTGATCGATAGTTCTGCTAATCTTGAGGAGATTGACAACGAGAATTATTACGGATGTTTTGGGTCTGAAAGGTACGATCGATTCGATTGATAATTCATAATCTTTAGTATATTTTTAATAGAATTATCACCGATGTTTTTTTGTCTTGAAAGGTATGGTCGGGTTCGATCTAAAGGATCCGGTGTTACCCAGACCCAATATTTCGATCCGCTCCAAAGAAGACATGCCTTCCGGAGTCAATCTCGTCTTGAAGTTCGAGGCTACAAGACCGATATAGCTCATATGCAAGAGAGCACGCGGTTGAGCGAAGGCAACAAATTGCGATGTTCAAAGAAAATATGAAGAACTCCAAAGCGACTTAGAGCGGATGCGGAAGCGCAGCGAAGGCGAGAGGCAAAGCAGCGAAGAGGAGAGCGGCAGAGGCAAAACGCGAGGAGGGCAGCGGCATCGATGATAGCAGAGCGAGCGAAAGTACGAAGAGCTCGGCAGACCACTTGACAAAGATATGATGCAGATGTTTCAACAGTCGCAGAAACCGCCATCTTAGACACATTTAGTTTCTCGTTGTAAGAATGTTTTGACATTATTACATTTAACATTATTGTTACAATATTTTCAGTCATCATTCATTTAATTTATTATATTTCAAGTATTATTTAGAATTAATGTATTTGGAGTGATTTTTATGCTAAATTTGCTGTTTTGCGTTGGAATTATATGCTATATTTACTGTTATTGGTTGGTTTTAGTGCAGGAGGGGTATTATATTGAAAAAACTGTACCCCAGAAATCTGTACAAATTAGCGGCGTTTGTAACAAAGCGCCGCTAAAAGCCATCGCTTTTAGCGGCGTTTGTTGAAAAAGCGCCGCTAAAGAACATGACTTTTAGCGGCGTTTTTCGGGGAAGCGCCGCTAAAGAACATGACTTTTAGCGGCGTTTTTCGGGGAAGCGCCGCTAAAGACCATGACTTATAGCGGCGTTTTTGGCGCCGCTAAAGACCATGACTTTTAGCGGCGTTTGTCGGAAAGCGCGCTAAAGACCATGACTTTTAGCGGCGTTTGTCGGGAAGCGCCGCTAAAGACCATGACTTTTAGCGGCGTTTGTAGGGAAAGCGCCGCTAAAGACCATGACTTTTAGCGGCGTTTGTCGGGAAGCGCCGCTAAAGACCATGACTTTTAGCGGCGTTTGTAGGGAAAGCGCCGCTAAAGACCATGACTTTTAGCGGCGTTTTTCGGGAAAGCGCCGCTAAAAGTCATGGTCTTCTTGGCGTTTTTTGCATAAACGCCGGTAAAATTTGCGGCGGTAGCAATAGCGGCGTTTTTTGTGGCGCTTACAAAAGCGCCGCAAAAACTTTTAGTGGCGCTTATAAACGCCGCTAAAGGCCAAAAAAAACGCCGCTAAAAGTCTGTTTTGCTGTAGTGCATATTTCTCACTCATTTGATCCTTATTCTTCATCCACATTTAATACATACAAAAACCAATTTAAGATATTCAACCGAGCCTTATACTTAATACCATTTGTTAATCGTACACTTCATATAAATAACAAGAAACGTATATGAGCTCAATTCTTATTAAATTTCTCGTATATATAAACAATTTCACATTATGTAATCATATAACGTATAACAACCATATCTTAGTATTTTAAATACATTTTCATAACAACTTGTCTTGATTTCATACTATTTTATATGTGAGCTTTACTCATCAAAGTATTTGAAATATCATCTTTATGCAAATAGTAACATGAGGTACATAATTCCATAATTATGAATGAACATATTTATCAAACATATTCCATGTTCATATATCATAGTCTCGTGTCTCCATATATCAATAGCCATCATTTTCTTGCATTTCAGACAAATATTTGTAACCATACATAAGTATGCAATTTGCTATTTCTTCCTGTCAATCATAATTTCAAATGACAAATTCTTGTGAATATGCTTACCAATTTCATAATTCCATATATTTACCATTTTCCATATTTATCCCGTTGAATTCATCGGAATTTCAATGGATTTCCTGTAGTACACTCATGGTGTAAGTGTACAATCTCATTAACCGTCAATTCGTACTCATATATACATAAGTTCTTTTCAGAGAGCAGTACACTCCCGCGAACCTCATTTCTTACAACAGGATTACCAGTCCAGGCTAAATCCCCTGTAAGAGAGCACACTCTCGCGAACATCATTTCTTACAGCAGGATTACCAGTCCAGGCTAAATCCCCTGTAAGAGAGCACACTCCCGCGAACCTCATTTCTTACAGCGGGATTACCAGTCCAGGCTAAATCCCTTGCAACGACAATTACTCTAATGAGCTTGGATCTGAATTACCAGTCCAGGCTAAATTCATACCCTAATTCGGATTACTCGTCCAGGCTAAATCAATTTTTCACATATTCTTCGGGAGGGCTATATCAGGATCACCCGTCTGGGCTAGATCCCTTTCACACATATTCTTCGGGAGCGCTATATCGGGTTAGGATCATCCGTCCGGGCTAGATCCATTTTACTGTCAGTTCCTTTTCAGAGATCCATCGAATTTTCCTTTCATTCAACAGGGATTTAGTTTCCATTTTCATCAAGAATATTAATACTTCATCAATTATCATACAATAAACATCCAAATCATATTCACATCAATAAAAATATGTTTCAAGCATTTAAGAATATAATTCAAGCTACACGAACTTACAATTTGATTTTTATACCATAACGATAATCTTAGTTTTATAATAAATATTTGAAATAAAACATTATATCATTTCTAATTCAACGTTTATCGATTATAATCGGGCATCTAATCAATTTATGCATAAGTCATTCATATATTTTTCCTCCCCCTCCTCTCCATCCACATCCTTAGTATAAATAACACACTTGTAAGTAACATTATCTATAATTTTTCACTATTTATTTATGTAAATATTCCATCCGTGTCATAGTCACTAAATTATTTTTATCTTGAGCTACAGAACTCAAAATTAAGATCTGCTAATTTTTCCTAAAACTAGACTCACATATCTTCCTAATATAAAATTTTCCAGAATTTTTGGCTTAGCCAATAAGTATAGTTTATTCTTTAAATTCACCCCTGTTCTGCTATCTAACAGGTCCAACCCTTCTTCACTGAAAATTAATTATCTGACAGGTCTAACCCTTGAAAATCATAACTTTAGCATTAAACCTTAATTCTAAACTCTTTTATAATTAGGTCCTAAAGCCAATTTCCATCAATTTTACTTGACAAAATCATTATATATCAAAATTAAAGCTTTAATTCTATATCTATTCATCATATTCTTCCAGAAATCATCCATAGCAACTTTAAAAATTAGCCATAGAATCAAAAACTAATGACGTAGGAAGTTGGACCCAATTGTAAAATTACAAAAACATAGAAATTTCCAGGAGAAAGCAAGAATTAAACTTACATGAAGCTAGAGTATGAAAAACAGCTTGAACCCTCTTCCATGGATTTTTTTCAGCTGATGAAAATGAAGAGAAATGAAGAGAATTCTAGATATTCCAATTTGGTCCCATTTTTATTTGGCTAATTTTGACAATTTTCCAATTTTGCCTTTATTTCAACCATTTCCTGATTTTTCTCAGCTATTGCAGCCCAAAATATCTCCTTTGGGCTTATTTTCACTTTAGGTCCTTCCTCATTTGACAATTAAGCTATTTAATCATTTTAGCAACTTTTACACCTTTTTCAATTTAGTCATTTTTATTTAATTAACCACCCAAACGTCAAAATTTTCTAACGAAATTTTAATGCTACCTTATTGGAATTCTGTAAATATTTATAAAAATATTTATGACTCAGTTTATAACATTGAGATCTCGATATCTCTTTTTCTCAATTTCTTGACCAAATAATTTTTTATAAAACACAATTTACTATTTCAAAAATCTTTTAAAAGCTACATTTGGCTCGTAAATATTAAATAATATAATCTAAGAGTTCATTTGTCGGATTTGGTGGTCTCGAACAACTATTTCCGACATCGTTGAAATTTGGGCTATTACAGTCCCTCAGCATCATCTCCCTGGTCGTCGCTCAGCATCATCTCTACTTTTGGATGAAATTTAAAATGGGAAGGTAAAAAATTAATATATTTCAAATTAGATATTTTTATATTATGATTTAACCTCTAAATTATATTCTTTTTTTCACTACTAAATTTTTTTATGTTAATATTTAAATTATTATTTTTGCTCTAGTTTACCCCAAAATAAAAATTGCTAATAACAACATGACATGTTTCACATTTTAATTGGAAGTAGATAATTTTTTAGGTAACAGAAATAAATTAAAAATGATAGTTTAAGTATCAAAATGAAAAATATATATATATAATTTATGAGTCAGCAATTATCCAATTTTTATTATACTGTCTTTATCGTTTCATAAACTTTACAAAATTTATGTCTTAATCTATTCTTGAATCGAAGGCAAAGTCAGAAAAGTATTTTAAAGTAGTCAAAATTAAATTATAATTTTTATAATAGTAAAAAATATAATTTCATCATTTTAATAATTCATATATTTATAATTTTTAAAATATTTAATCAATATTTTATCATTTTTAAAAATATTAAAATATAATTTTACTTTTATTAATTTAAATTTTTAAAAATTTTAAAATATCTAAATAAAAAATTTCCACCCACCTTGGCTAGCCACTACATTAATATTATTCTTTAGAAAGGTTTTCGTGAACATGAAGGAGATATCATTTTCAGAAGTATGCAGGCCGGCTTGACTCAACCCAGTTCAACTTCAACTTATTTTTTATTTTTCGACTCAACCAAAGGATACCACAATCTCATTCACACATACATACCGTAATTGCAAATTAACTGTACTATATCTTGGTTTTTCACTGCTCTCAAAAGGAAAATTTTAAAAATTAAATTTTATTAAATATTTTTAATGCATAAAAATTTAAGTTTTTTTTATAAATATTTAACTAATTTATAAAAATAATTGTTTTTGTATTTATAATTTTTCTTTCTTTTTTACTTGAAAAGAATAAAATAAATTAAAAATCCTATCACACATGCATGCATGTAGAAACTGCAAATTTAGAACACAAATGTGTGTTTAACAATAACATATAATAATTAATAAAACTATACACTACAGCAAAACAGACTTTTAGCGGCTTTTTTTTATGCCTTTAGCGGCGTTTATAAGCGCCGCTAAATTTCGCGATGTTTATGTGAAAAAACTCCGCTAATGAACATGAAAAATAAAATAAAAATTAAAATATTATAGTAAAAAAATTAAAATATTAAAAATAAAAAAATAAAAAATAACTACCGGCTGAGCTAAGATTTCAAAACAATTGTCGAATAGTTACCATATTGTAGTCATAGACTTGCAGTCTGGTCTCTTGTAGTTGATATATATATATATATATATATATATACTCTTTTCGATATCACATATTTGTTTACATTTTTTTGAACATTGATAAGTAAGAATAAAGGTTAATCATTCATCGCTGTCATTGCCAGTCTAATTAATGCAAAACATGTTATTTATATTTCCCCTTCGATGTAAAATACACACAACATTGACTTTGGCGATTACATACATTAACATACATACAAAATGATGAAGAAGAAGAATGAAAAAAAAAGGGTGAGTTTCACTTTTCAAGTTCAACCTCACTCTTGATCTTCAAGTTCCTGTTTCGAACCACTGATCTGTCTCCAAAATAAGCCTAAGCTGCTACCCATTATATTCATAATCACTGCCGACATGGCAGGCGGTAACGCTACAACTGGAGAAGTGAAATGAGTTGTTGCCAACACCACTCCTAATGAAGAATTTTGCATGCCAACCTGAGTGGGAGATTTCATCAAACATGTCATGCAATATACGAAATGTTCATAAAGGATTTGGTATAAAGCTCGGAGATGCATACCTCGATTGATATTGCTCGCCGCTCTGCTTCTCGAAATCTACAAATTGTTGCTGATATGTACCTGCAAATGGTGAAGTCGAGTCGTTCCTTAGTTTCGTTGGAAGTTTGTACCGAGTGTAATAAAAACGAGGGGCAAGTTAGTGATTTTCACCCTACAAAGAAACCGGTAAAATGTAGCAACATCACGGAAAGTATTACGGCACCGAGGTCTCCGGATAATAATATTGGGGGCGTAAGACTAAAGAGCCATCAGAAGCCAATGATGCATTAACTATTGAGGACTTAAAACGGACGTCATTTCCCCAAAAAATGCTGGCAAGGAATCCCAGAAACCGAAAGTTAGAGGGAATAAATGGAAGGTAAAAGTGAGTATTGTTAGAGTAGTAAATAGTTGTTAAGCTAGTAATCTGTTTCTAATCAGTTACTAAGTCAGTAGAAAAGCTGTTATTCAGCTAACAATTTGTTAAGGCACAGTTAGCCAAATTCTTCTATATATGTAACATCAAATGAACAAAGAAAGTAAGCATGATTAATAATTGAAAACAGAGGTTATTCTGTTGAAATTAGTTTTACCTTTCTATCAAACCATTTCTAATACCTCAGATATTAACATGGTATCTTTCGCCAGTTGATCGGGGATCATGGCTAACACCACCGTCGATCTTGGCTCTGCTGCCTTTACGGGTGATCGTGTTGTGAATAACTTCCCTCGTCATGAGGTTGTTAAGCTTGAAGATGCAACATATGTTCAATGGCTCAAGCAAGTAAAGTTGATTATGGATGGATACGATCTCACCGATTTTTTAGATGGCACTGCATCTCCGCCATCGCGATTTATTCAGAATCCTGAAGGAAGTCTTGTTCCTAACCCCTTGACTTCATTGTATACTCAACAGGACCGACTTCTAACGTCGTGGCTTCTATCGACTATTAGCTCGTCAATCTTGCTTTCTTTTACTGATGCTCGCACCTCGTGTGAAGTCTGGAGTCGGGCGATGAGTCTGTTTGCGACTGATACATGAGCAAAACAGTCGAGGATACGTCATGAGCTACATTCGTTAAAAAAAGGTACACTTACAATTAATTCTTATGTTGCTCGTATTAAAAATCTGTCTGCTCTGTTAGAATTGTCTGGCTTGCGCATCTCGGAAGAAGAGAAGATTCAAATCTTGCTAGCCGGTCTTCCACCAGAATATAAGGTGATTGTTTCCTCCGCGTCACTCTCGTCTGGTGTTCTCTCGTTTCGACGACTGGTCAATGCGCTGGTGGAGTGCGAGAATAGACTTGCCCGTTCGGTTTCTGATGTTGTTCTTCATGCGAATTTGGTGGAAGGTGAGTCGATGACTGCGCCGTCGCAAAGAGTTATTGTTTCTGACCGTGGCGGTCGCGCATCAGGCCAAGGACGAGGGCGTGTTTTTCGATCTAGACTTTAATGTCAGATCTGTTCTAGGTTCGGTCACGACGCCCAGCGGTGCCACTACCGCTACAACCGAAGCATGGAGGCACCGTTGTCGGGTGCTATGCCATCGTCTTATGGTAACTCTTTTTATTCTGGAATGGCGCAAGATGAATAGGAGGCTCCTCAAAAGTCTGCTAGGGTGTCTTATGGTCAAACCCCTTTTGATGATAGTCAATATATGTTAATGGCTGGATATTATGATGATTGTGGGGCCGGTTATAGTGGTATTCATGGCACCATGTCACGTGGGCCATCCTTGTCCCTTATGCCACCTATACGTGGGCCACATGGCCAATATCAACACGGGCCAAATGACAATTATCAACATCAACATGGGCAGCACATGTTTACTAGACCGAATGCACATAGGCCAAATTTTCATGGGCCCAATTTTGGGTTATCAAATGATGCTGGGCCGTATTCACATGGGCCTCTTCATGCTCGGCCCTCTAATAGTGGACCTTCTCCTGTCAGACCACCAGCGCCTATGGTCCCTCATACACCCACTTCCAATAATGTTCAGGTCAATTCCTCTCCAGGGATTCGACAACATTTTGGGCCGGTGGATGGTGGTTCGGTTCTGTGGCCGAAAAAACCCAGAGCTCGGGTATATACAGGGTCTGACCCTTGCATTGGGACTCCTCGGGTAGGCGATCTGCATGCCTCGAACTATTCTTCTGGGTCTCAGGCTAATACCACTCAGTTCGAGTCCGCCAGTGATAATGATGCCTCCTATATTCCCGTACCAGTTGGAACCACATCTTGGTATCCTGATTCTAGAGCTAGCCACTATGTCTACCAGGATTCGTCTGTCTTGCGTGACCCCACTCCGTATTCAGGTAACTCTTCTCTTTTGATGGGGGATGGGACTCCTACTATGATTTCGTCGGTTGGTAATAGTTTTTTACCGGCTATTTCAAAATTATTGCGTTTATCTAACGTTTTATGTGTGCCTAGTATACGCAAAAATCTCCTATCAGTATCTCAGTTTGCTAACGATAATGCTGTGTTCTTCGAATTTCATCTGAAACATTGTGTTATTAAGGATATCGTGACCCAGGAAGTTTTGCTGACGGGCCACATTCATGAAGGATTGTATCAGTTTCCCGTACCTGTGGTGCCCCCATGCAGGATATTGCATATGCAGTAAACAGGATATGCCAGTTTACGCATAACCCTACTACGGTTCACTTGGTTGCTCTAAAGCGCATCTTAAGATATTTGCGTGAGACTCTTAACCTTGGAATTATTTTTAGACCCTCTAGTCGTCTCTCTTTAGTTGCATATGTTGATGCCAACTGGGGACTCGATTTTGACGATCGACGGTCCACTTCGGGATATTATGTTTATTTTGGATCTTCTCCTGTGTCATGGTGCTCCAAAAAGCAGCAAGTGGTTTCTCGCTCTACAGCTGAAGCAGAGTATAGAAGTCTCGTCGCGACTACTAGTGAGGTTACCTGGCTACTTTCGTTACTTCAAGAACTAGAGATCAAATCTGATGATACTCCTAATATTTGGTGCGATAGTTCTAGTGCTATTGCAGTTGCAGCCAATCTTGTCTTACATTCTAAGTTCAAACATGTTGAGCTTGATCTATTTTTTGTTCGTGAGCGAGTTGCAGACGGATCTGTTTTGGTTGGTGAGGTTCCTGCTTGTGATCAAGTGGCGGATATTTTGACTAAACCGCTATCAGCAACTGTTTTTCATCGGTTTCGAAATTCTCTTCGGGTTTGCCCATAGAGAAGATGGGTGAATGTTAGAGTAGTAAATAGTTGTTAAGCTAGTAATCTGTTTTTAATCAATTACTAAGTCAGTAGAAAAGTTGTTATTCAGCTAACAATTTGTTAAGGCACAGTTAACCAAATTCTTCTATATATGTAACATCAAATGAACAAATAAAGCAAGCATGATTAATAATTGAAAACAGAGGTTATTCTGTTGAAATTAGTTTTACCTTCCTATCAAACCATTTCTAATACCTCAGATCTTAACAAGTATCTAATAGATAAATTGCGATGAAAGTAAAACGGCAAATAAAGGAGCAAATGGTGTAATCATTTTCACCACCAAAGGAAATGTGCTTTGTAGGTAAGAACCGAGCAAAACCGGAGCCACGACCACCTGGAACAAAACATGATCAAATGATAACACATATGGCAATGGCATACATCTCGACATGTCGAAGATCGCATGAGGCAGAGCCACATCGACCTAGACAAAACATGATCAAATGATAAACATATGGCAATGGCATACGTGTCAACATGTCGAAGATCGTATGAGGCAAAGCATAGAATTGGCTAAACCTGCAGGGTGCTGATGGAAAGTGCAATAACATCAACAGGAACATATGTTCCTGCTAGAACTATAGTCAAAAGAGGTGTGAGGATCACTGCACCAAGAGTAGTGCAAACAGTCATTACCATCGATAGCGAAACGTCTCCTCATGCAATAAAGGTCGCCTGCAACACTTTTTCAGCAAATATAAATGAGGGTAAAAATACCATTGAAGCCCGAATACTTGGAGTCAAATTACATTTTGACCCTCTACTCATAAAATGGGCAAATTAATCCTCAAAGAGCAAATTCGCCATTTATGTTAAAATTTCATTCATTTGTAACTGAGGTTACTTTGCAATTTTTTGAGTAGAGAGAAAAAATACAATCTTGACTTCGGGTGTCTTGGTACTTTTATCGAATCAAATATTGTCTATACCAACAAGAAAAAAGGATCCTCAAAATGAAAAGTTTATGCAGAAAAAGGACTTAAAATACGAAAGGAAATCCTTACCACAGTGGATGCAGCACCACCAGGAGAACAACCTAGCAAAATCAAACCAACAGAAAGAGATGGTGAAAGCCCCAAACTTTTGCTAATAACCATAGCAAAAGTTGGCATAATTGTGTGCTGAGCAACACATCCAAATAGAATATCTGATCAAAGTAGGTGAAAAAAGAACTGTTCATAGGCAAAACTCAAGCAAAATCACCTCATAGTCAAGCCCAAATTCAACCAAAAAATTATTATATAAATCAATGCTTTCATACTTTTTTCCACCTTGACTAGAAAATTTAAGGATATCCACTTTTTTTTTTCTTTTCACGCAAGTCTTTGGATGAAGGACTAACTATAAAGAATGAATGGTCTCAAGTTAATGAGGAAAAGAACAATTAGTAGATAAAAGACATTAAGATTTTATCATTTATTTTTAAAACGACATTGTTGAGACATTATTGTGAGAGTAAGGACACAAATTTTAAACGTAAAATCATTCTAATCTAGTTGATGGCCATTAAGTTCCATTATTGCACTTACATAGCGTATCAATGAGAAATCTTGACCGTGGAAATTTTATTACTTTTTTTTTCTCAGTTAAAAAAGAATTTTATTAAATGCTCAAAAGAGGATATTGATGTTAAAAGTATTATATAAGAGTCAAATTACATTTTACATTTTCTATTAAAAGAATTGTGCATATTAATCCTTGATGTTAGGAGAAGAGTAAATTAATCATTCTATTAAAAATTTTATCTATTTCTAATATTAAAAATTGATTCCTATATGTCAACATGAGATATACAGGGCACACCATGTGCCATTGTTTAGTTACTCTGTTAATTATGTTAGTTTTTAATAGTAAAAATAAATAAATTTTTTAATAAAAAAACCAGTTTATTATTTGATCTAATCTGTCAGATTAATTTACTTATTTTTTTAAGTAAAATGACCAAAATGAAATCTAAAGTGTACTACAAAGTTTTCATAATATTTTTAGGATAAACTAAGCGAAGGGTTAGAGTTATAAGAAAGAAGCAACAGCCAATACCTACAATACCCAGAACTTAACAATAATCATCTAAGAACAACTCCAAAAGACGCCAAGAAAGAGCAATAAGTACAACTCTAACACCAACAATCAATTCGACACCACAAGAACAAAAACCCTAACAACCCCATATCATCCAAAATATAACAAAACACCACAATCACCAAAGCAAAGTATAAACTAGAAAAGTTTATTACCTATGTATTCTCCCCAGGAACTTGTATATAGGTGGGGAGGGGTGAAAGTATATAGGTGGGTGCTTGAGGATTTGGAGAAAGGGAGTTTAAAAACTAGAAGAAATTTTGATTACTTATGTATTTTCTGCAAGAAAACATGAGGAATATATATAGGAAAATTATTTGATACATTGTTAGTAGAGTTTTTAAACTTTACAAGCGGATTAAAATTTTAACAAATGTATTATACGGTGTAATAAAAATATAAAAAAATAATTACATAAATAGATGCGATACTTATCACATTCTCAACTCGCATGTAAAATTTAAGCGACGGTATATTAAATAATTATCCATATATATAACAAATAGGGAGCTAAAGAAATTATAAAGAGTCAGAATTAAATATAGAAGAAACGGATACTTAGTTCCACATTATATTGTCGAATAGGTGGACGTACCGGCAGTGAAGGATGCGTTTATGGATAAGGAGATGAAGAAGCTTTTCCTCTCTATATCTAATTAAAAAACCATATAGGTAGTAAACCAACCAATCAAAAACCGTTTTTGAATACGATCTCGAATTGGTTGAAATATAGAAGTCTTCGTCTATGGTCGTTAAGGAAATTGTTTGCGGAAATTGAAGATGAAATCCTATTTGCAGTCACTGATCATAAGAAGAATGGGATGGCAGAGAAACTTTAGTAAAGGCATGTCAAGGAAAAACTTCTTTAAAGCTGCCTGGTGATTTGCTGCTGAAGCAGAGTGGATGATGCTGGGTTGGTCTGCTGCTTTCTGCAGTAGAGTATAATGGGGAAGTCTGTTGTTGAAGTTGTTTTTGTCTGCTAAGTAGTATTTGCTAGGCTGTTTTGTTGTATTCGTTTTTTTTTAAAACTGTGATTCAACTTGTTTGGATTGTTCTCAACAATCCTTTTTCTATTTCAATCACTTTGCAAAAAAAAAAAAAATTAATACAAATTAACTTTCACAGTGACACATGCCTTAAAAACCTGAAATAACTTGTAAAATAGGTGGGTGCTTGAGGATATGGAGAAAGGAGACCAAGAACCAGATACTTAGCTATGTATTTTTCTTCATGGAACACCAAAATTCCAAAAAAAAAAAAAAAAGAGAAAAAGGTAAAGGGCTGAAGGATTAAAGATGAAACAATTTATATATAGCAGAGACAGATACTTAGCTGCCTTGTTGAAAAGGTTGAAGCCTCACCGGCCGAGGAACTGGGTACTGGGTTTGGATCTGATTATGTAAGAGATGAAGAAGAAGGCTGAGCTTAAAGATAAAGCCGGTACCGTTGACTAATGGCTTTAATTTATATATTAGCAATTTATATATCCCCTAGTTTTCCCTCTTAATTGTTTAACAATGTTTATTTTGTGGCTGTAGTTGTTCGATCAAATAAATTAGCTTGTTTTTGTTTTGTGTTTTAATTTGTGACTTGTACCCGAATTTGTAATTGCTAATCTATGTTACTATTTTATGGTTTTCAGTGAAGGATTTCCCTAAAGATGATCCTACTAAGCCATGCAGATTAACTGCATTCTTGGGTTATAAGGCTGGAATGACCCATATTGTGAGGGAAGTTGAAAATCTGTATGTCTTTTATCTACTAATTGTTCTTTTCCTCATTAACTTGAGACCATTCATTCTTTATAGTTAGTCCTTCATCCAAAGACTTGCGTGAAAAGAAAAGAAAAAAAAAAGTGGATATCCTTAAATTTTCTAGTCAAGGTGGAAAAAAGTATGAAAGCATTGATTTATATAATAATTTTTTGGTTGAATTTGGGCTTGCCTATGAGTATACGGGCTTCAATGGTATTTTTACCCATCTGATTCGTTTTTGCAAAGTTACCCTCACTTTTATTTGCTGAAAAAGTGTTGCAGGTGACCTTTATTGCACGAGGAGACGTTCTTTTATCGACGGTTATGACGGTTTGCACCACTCTTGGTGCAGTGATCCTCACACCTCTTTTGACTATGGTTCTTGCTGGAACATATGTTCCTGCTGATGTTATTGCATTTTCCATCAGCACCCTGCAGGTTTAGCCAATTCTATGCTTTGCCTCATACGATCTTCGACATGTTGACACGTATGCCATTGCCATATGTTTATCATTTGATCATGTTTTGTCTAGGTCGATGTGGCTCTGCCTCATGCAATCTTCGACATGTCGAGATGTATGCCATTGCCATATGTTTTATCATTTGATCACGTTTTGTTCCAGGTGGTCTTGGCTCCGATTTTGCTCGGTTCTTACCTACAAAGCACATTTCCTTTGGTGGTGAAAATGATTACACCATTTGCTCCTTTATTTGCCGTTTTACTTTCATCACTACTTGCATGTAGGTTATTCGGTCATCGAAATTTATCTGTTAGATACTCACTGGTTTTAGTTTTTACCTTCCATTTATTCCCTCTAACTTTCGGTTTCTGGGATTCCTTGCCAGTGTTTTCTCGGAAAATGCCGTCCGTTTTAAGTCCTCGATAGTTAATGCATCATTGGCTTCCAATGCCTCTTTAGTCTCACGCCTCCAATCGTTATTATCCGGAGACCTTAGTGCCGTAATGGTTTCCGTGATGTTGCTACATTTTACCGGTTTCCTTGTAGGGTGAGAATCACCCCTCGTTTTTGTTACACTCGCTACAAACTTCCAACGAAACTAAGGAACGACTCGACTTCACCATTTGCAGGTACATATCAGCAACAATTTGTAGATTCTGAGAAGTATAGCGGCGAGCAATATCAATCGAGGTACGCATCACCGAGCTTTATACCAAATCCCTTATGAACTTTTCGTATATTGCATGACATGTGTTTGATGAAATCTCCCACTCAGGTTGGCATGAAAAATTCTTCATTAGGAGTGGTGTTGGCAACAACTCATTTCACTTCTCCAGTTGTAGCGTTACCGCCTGCCATGTCGGCAGTGATTATGAATATAATGGGTAGCAGCTTAGGCTTCTTTTGAAGACAGATCAGTGGTTCAAAACAGGAACTTGAAGATCAAGAGTGAGGTTGAACTTGAAAAGTGAAACTCACCCTTTTTTTCAATCTTCTTCGTCATTTTGTATGTATGTTAATGTATGTAATCACCAAAGTCAACGCCGTGTGTATTTTACATCGAAGGGGAAATATAAATAACATGTTTTGCATTAATTTGACTGGCAATGACAGCGATGAATGATTAACCTTTATTCTCACTTACCAATTTTCAAAAAAATTTAAACAAATATGTGATATAGAAGAGAGTGTATATATATATATATATATCTACAGGAGACCGGACTGCAAGCCTATGACTAAGATAAGGTATTCAACCATTGTTTTGAAATTATTATTAAATTTAAAGAGAGATAAGGAATACCGGTTTATGTAAACTTTAAAAAAATTAATTTTTAATATAAAATAAATACTTTAACTAAATTTCATTGATTGTGTTCATATCACAAGTCAAATTAATATTTAATTTTTAAAAAATAGAATTTTAATATACAATTTTCTTTTCACTAACTTGATCTTTTGTTGATGTACTATAGAAAATGACAATAATATTATAAATAATTAAAACGCATTTAGTATTCTTAATATGATATATTTATCTGTTTCAATTTTCTTTTACTCACAAGTTAAACAATTTTGTATTTTAATCCCATACATATTACATATTGTTATTATTAATTTCAAACATGTCTTATTAATTATTATATGCTATTGTTAAACACACTGTAAGACCTAATTTATGCCTGGGCCTAATTAATCAGTTTATTAAATTAAAACCCAAAAACTAAAACCAAAACCAAATATTAATAAAGTCCACAGTCCTTATTTACAGAGCCCAATCGGCCCAAGCTAATTTCTAACCCAAATTAAATAACAGCCCAATACCCAAAAGACCCGAGGCCCAAATGGCCTGAATAATTTCAGATTCTAAAAACCTTAGAGGTTTCCAGAACATACCAGTGCCGCTCGTGCAGCCTCCACGCGCGCCCCGCGTGTATCCACGCCACCCTCAGCAATGGTTTCCACGATGCTCACACCTACGAGAAGAGTAACAGAATACAGCAAATGACAGAAGAGAGAAATAACAGAAATAAAAAAGGATCTATTTTATTTTTATTCATTCTTTGTTTCGGCTATATAAAGCCGATTTTATACAATGTAAGGGGAGGGGGGATTCATTTTTTTCGTACGAACACACAAATACGCAAGAAATACAAATCAAAAAAGAAAGAAAATCAGAAAAGAATTTTGGGAAGGTGACTTTCGATTTTCATTTCCTTTCGAATATCAGATTCAATTTATATTTTTTTTTCTTTCTTTTTTTCTTTTTTGTTGCATGCGAGAAATAAAAAAAAAAAAGAAACGAAGAAGATAATACCTGTTTTGGGGAGTGTCGTCGGTGTTTCAGCTCCTTCGTCGGAGTCACGCAAAAGGGGGAAATCAAAGCCTCCTTCGACTTTGATTTTGAGACGGCAGGCTAGGGCTCTGTTTAATTTTCTTTTTAAATCGGGCTTTAGGAGAAAACCTTTTACATTAAGAAAACGATGCCGCATAACATCACGACCCGATTTGCCCGACCCGATCTGATCCAAGTCCGTCAAGATCCGCGTGTTTACTTATTAAAGGGACATTTACGCATTTAAACCTTCTACTTTTATGCTGTTATTCAATTAGATCCATTACAAGTTTTCTTTTTTTCTTTTTTAAATTAATCTCTATAATTTGTATGATATTTCAATTCGATACTTGACTGAATGCAGCATTTTGATAGCTTGGAATATTTTATCTTTAATCCCTGATTATTGGCACACATTCTATTTTAATCCTTATTCCTGTATAATGGCTTTGTTTATTTTTAAATTAACCTTTTAATTTTGTATTCAATTCAATTGTATCCTTCTATTCATTTATTATTTTAAATTTACCAATTTCTTTTTTAATAGGTTGTTTGGAATTAGTTATTGATTTTGATAAGTTTTAAATTACTTACATATGTTTTTATTATATATATTTTTATTTTTTATTTTTAAATTCTTATACTTAGGTGTATCCATACATTTTTATTTAAATTTATTTGTACATATGCATCATATCTTAGAAATGTTTAATTTGAATTATCTGTTGTTAATTTTAAATATTATTTATTTATGTAAATATATATTTGTTTGCATCGAATTTTTCTTCACTAGGGACCAATTATTATTTTGTACATATACTTTAAACTTGTCTATATGTACTTGGTTTTTTATAAATCTAATTGAATAATTTATATCTTTTTTTTTTAATTTTCAACCTTATTTGTATTTTTGCTTATTTTAAGAACTCTCTTTACATATACATTATGAAGTTTTATGTCGACATATGTGTATTAATTTGTTTTCGTAATATTTGTATATAAATTTACTTGTAATTTTTGCCGTGAATCATAATTTTATGCTTGACCTATATCTTATTATTAATGATAATGCGAATTTTAAATTTTTTTTAAGACAACATTATTTTTATTCAAACAAGCCAAACAAATATATTTTAAGTCAATTTTAAAAATAGTTTATTTTAAAAGTTTTTTTTTTTAAAAAAGAAGGCAATGTTTGATATTTGGAAGATCAAGGAATTGCGCCCTAACGTGCTGGGTGTCGATTTTTTTTTTGTTCGACCAAATAATCAAATATCCTTTTTTAAATCACATGATTCCAAAATTATAAGATGATCTTGACTTTGAAGGTTCAAGATATTACATCCTAACGTGCTGGGTGTGATATTTAGTTCCTTTAAAGCGGATGAATCTTATGTTTGGAATATTCCGCTTGCTTTTCAAAGAAATTGCATTTTTTAAACTTTCCAAATTTTCGACGTTAGGACAACATTAATCAATTTGGTACCAACTTTGGGCATTGCGATGGTGCTAATCTTTCCTTGCACGTAACCGACTCTTGAACCCGTTTTCTCGAATTTCGCAGACCAAAATATTTTTTATAGGTGACCCGATCACACCTAAACAAAAAAGATTGGTGGCGACTCCTTATTTTTAAAAGTCGATCCCATTTTTCAAACTTCAAAAAAAAATAGTTTCGACACACACATTTGTGTTCTAAATTTGTAGTTTCTACACGCATGCATGAGTGATAGGATTTTTAATTTATTTTATTCTTTTCAAGTAAAAAAGAAAGAAAAATTATAAATACAAAAACAATTATGTTTATAAATTAGTTAAATATTTATAAAAAAAACTTAAATTTTTATGCATTAAAAATACTTAATAAAATTTAATTTTTAAAATTTTCCTTTTGAGAGCAGTGAAAGACCAAGATCTAATACAGTGTAATTTGCGATTACGGTATGAATGTGTGTATGAGATTGTGGTATCTTTTGGTTGAATTAAAAATATAACTTAAGTTGAAAGTTGAAGTTGGCTGTGTATAAAGTTAAAGTTGAAAGTTGAAGTTGTGGGTGAAATGCAAACTTTTTATTTAGATATTTTAAAATTTTTAAAAAGTTAAATTAATAAAAGTAAAATTATATTTCTAATATTTTTAAAAATGATAAAAGATTAATTAGATATTTTAAATATATAGATTATTAAAATGATAAAATTACATTTTTTACTATTATAAAAATTACAATTTAATTTTGACCACTTTAAAATACTTATCTGACTTTGCTTTCAATTCAAGAATAGATTAAGACATAAATTTTGTAAAGTTTATGAAACAAATCGATAAACACAGTATAATAAAAATGGGATAATTGTTAACTCTTAAATTATATATATTTTTCATTTTAATTTATTTATGTGACCTAAAAAATTATCTACTTCCAATTAAAATGTGAAACATGTCATGTTGTTATTAGCAATTTTTATTTTGGGGTAAACTAAAGCAAAAATAATAATTCAGTTTTTGCACGGCACAAGATTCTGGCCAATTCTTTACTCTATCCGCACGAAAGGGTACAACAAACCCGTTTTCTCAGGTGGATTATGGAGAAAATTTGTTATTTATAACAACTTAAATGTTGGTGACAGATTCACCTTGTACCAAGTGCAAGTTGAAGATTGTTCTTCCTACTATAGGGTTGAAGAAGGGAGAGAAATCGACTTCCTTGGCATAAATGCAGTTGCCTATGGCAGTGCCAGTACTGCTGATGAACATGTTATTACTCATCATCATCATCAAGGAGGACTTAGCTTGGAGTTGTCTCTGGGACAACCCAATGTGGAGGGAGCCGATAATTGAAAAGGCTTGCTACCATCAAACCAATCGGACCCTTCCTTCTACTTTCTCTTTATAAGAAAATTTAGTCGACTCAAAAGTTATACTGTGGTTCAGACAAGAAGTAAAAGTCGGAGTTGTCTCTGTTATATTACTCATCATCATCAAGAAGGACTTAGCTTGGAGTTGTCTCTGGGACAACCCAATTGAAAAAGCTTGCTACCCGCAAACCAATATCGGGCCCTTCCTTCTTCTACTTTCTCTTTATAAGAAAATACAAGGAACGTATTATGATATTCTGGTTCAGATAAGAAGTAAAAGTCGGTGTCAGTCGAGTTTATAACCAGTTTGGTTGTTATATTCCGGTTTGTTTCTGCTATCATGTAATTAGAATCTATAAGAACTGTAACAATAACTGTGAGTTTGGAATAAAAAATCTGTTGAAAGATGTGTGCTTGGCTTGTTTTGTCTGTGAAACACCAAAGCTTTCTTTACACCAATATTGGAATGCACTCCACCCCTCCCAGCTGCCATTGAAGATGCAACTATAATCTTATCAGTCCCAGTTGCTTTCCAAAACCCAGATCCTGCTGCCCATTTTGGCCTTGCACCATTTGGGTACTTTCTGTCTCTCCGGCTGTTTAAGTATCATTCTTTCTCTCCAACATTTGGGTACTTTCTGTCTCTCCGGCTGTATAAGTACCACTCTTTCTCTCCAAGCACAGCTTTATCTGATCCAACAAAAAAAAAGAAAAAAGAAACACTACCACCACTAGAACAAGCTTTAAACATAACAAGAAGCTATGTAATGATTTATGAATGATTCTTTAGATGATGGCATTGAAAGGTTATTAAAGCGAGTCGCACCTGATAAGTCCTAGGGATCGAACTTATAGATATCGACGTCCACGATAATGAAGGATGAGTTCTTCATCAGCGGGGTGAAATTTAAACCCCGGGGGCAAACTTGAATGTCGGTGCCTCATGGTTTTAACTAAAAATTTTCCCCTACTGCTATGTTATTAACTATGAAAAAGTTGCAGTAAAAGAAGAAAAATATGAGCCCTGAAAATGGAAACAATAAAGGGTTTAAGAGCTCTCAAACTAAACACACAGGCAGAAGAAAACTAAACCCTTTATTATTGTTAACCAAAACCTCCCAATTCATATCCTGATTATTGTTATTGTTATTGTTATTTTTTTCTCCACAAAACGACAGAAATCCTACGACATAACATGCCAACCTTTCTTTGTCTCTTATTTTTCTTTGTCTCTTATTTTTCTTTTTCATTCTAAATAACAATAAAGGGTTTAAGAGCTCTCAAACCAAACACACAAAAGTATAGCCCTCTTTCTCTATTTTTCTATCTATCGCTTTGCTTTGACTTTTGTTTGTTCTCTCTCTCTCTCTATATATGGCATATTTACACTTGTAAGAGAAAACGAAGATGGCAGAATCCGAGCAAAAAGATGCTTGATATTAATTGAAGTTATTCTACACGCAAAAGGATAAGATTTTGATATTAGTTAAGACATGTTTCCAAGCACAAAGATGCTTGTGTGAAGTTAAAACATTTTCCCAAGTAATCCAAGCACAAAAATGGCTTAAAGAAAATCTTTTATCTTGGAAACAATATTATTAAGTAAAATAGCCACAAATTGTAAAATAAATACGAAAAATATCAACAAAAAAAATACATCCCTATTTGCTCAAAACATTGGTTGGGGATCAACCCGTATAAAAAAACGAAATAGAAAAGGTAGAGAAGATCCTTAAAGAGGGAAAAACCATGGATATAGGAGGATTCGACTTTTCACTAATGAGTAAAAAATGGGAGTACAATATGGAGAAAATAACCTAAATGTACAACATATACATTACCCAAAACCCTAAATACAAAACTCAAAATCTCAAAGAGTAAACCAATAAACAAAACCATAAACCTCATAAGGTACTCACAAAAAGGGGTATAAAATACTCTCCAGAATTACCACGAAACTCTCACCAAAACTCATATGCGATTACATCTTGTCGCCCTCAAAGAAATATCGTTGTTAATTGATGTCGTCCTATAGGGATACAATGACTCGTTTAAATAGCCTAAGATTAGAGTTCTAATCGATGTCTTCCTATAGGGGCACGACTATAACATCCGGATACGAAGAAAAGGATCGGTGTTTTCACCTGGACTATAAGGACAAAGGCGTCTATGCAATCCGTTTTATGTAAAGGAACTTATTTTCTAGAAAAGTTCTTCTAATGGAATTGAATTCAAAATCAACGCCTCCCTTTCTTTTTGCATTCATTCCATGCATCTGCATTGCATTTCATGCATTTGCATTACATCATATAATATGCATTAAAATTTGTAGAAAGACCCTAATTAGGTGAAATTATTTCAGTTAACCTAGAAAACCATGGATTGAAGTTTGGAAAGAATAGAGTAAATGCAAATGCAGATGTAGGAGCAATTGACCAAAATTCAACAAGAATTGAGGGAACAAATGCTAGATTTCCAAAAGAATATGATAGGCCAGTTAACCCAGTTACTAGCCGGAGGTCTTGAAAAAATGAAAGGCCCGGTGGTCAACAATGGGGATGATAATGAGGCCTTCATTTATCCTCCAAGTTTTACTCTAATAGGCGTCTCGACCCAACCAGACGTACCTCCGCAAGGGGCACCTATCATTATCAAACCCCAATGTCAGATTAATACCTTGGCACTGTTAAGCCTCCCGATGAGCTCAGGTTTTAACCCAGAGGATGAGCGAGCCAAACCAGTTGTACTGGCAGAAACAAAAGGAAAAGGAGAGTGGACTCTAAAAGCCCAGAAGAAAAAGGAAAATAAAGCGAATGGTACGAGAAGGTATAAGAAGGGCCATTCAGAGCTGATTATAGTAAGCCAGCCAAGGATAGTAACTACCAGCCATCAGGTCTCCCCAAGACAAGAATCTAATTCAAGATCGAACTCAGAGAAACCCCAGTTCACACCTATTCCAATGAAGTATAGGGAGTTATACCGGAGCTTATTTGATATGCATGCTGTAGCTCCTCATTACCTAAAACCAATGCAACCCTCGTACCCTAAATGGTATGATTCGAGCGCTCAATGCGAGTACCATGCGAGAATAACGGGTTACTTAATTGATAACTGTATTGCATTTAAGAAATTGGTCGAAAGGTTTATTAAAATGGGAATTGTGAAGTTCGATGATTTTTTAGAACCTGATCATTCTGACGAAGCAGTAAAATATGATAATTGAAACTAGGATGGGGCAGGAGAGTGCGTTTCCTTGAAGAAGTCCTCAGAAGACTAGAAAGCTAGAAATCAGAACACTAATAACATATCTGAAGAGGGAATCACAGAATAAAAGTTTTCAAGCCTTACATACATGGGAAAATTTTGAACAATAGGACTGTGGAAGGGATCCCTGTATTTTTTAGCTAATCTAGAGTAATATTCAAAACATACTTGTTACTTTAAGCTTAGAGGCAATAAGAATATTTTTGCGAACTAGGCTTGTGTCCATAATCTTTAATAAAATACATCCTTTTGGGCAAGTATTCTTTCATTCCTTCTATTTATAAATTCTTTCTTTCAAATATTTTTTCATTCTTCATTCATAATCATACCATAAATAATCTTCCTTATAGTTGTTTATTCTTTGGAATTTGCCTTCGCACCTACAATGGTAGATCCTACCTTACAAAGTGTTAGCGGACACCAAGAGCTAACGAAGGAGATGAAGATGGAGGCTTAGCTCACCGCATGAATAAAGCAAGGCATCATTGAGTTATCTCCAAGAATTTAAAGATGTTTTCGTATGATCACATCAAGACACGCCTAGACTGCTGAAAAGTGGGTATGCTGTTAATATTGGTGTTTGAAGAACCCATTTTAATGGTTCTACAACGGCCAGGCTAATCAAGAGGTTCGAGCTACTGGTTTACCAAGAAAGGGAAATAGAAGATAAGACTTGTTTGCCTCCTCCATTTTTCCTATATGTGGGGCATGGATGTTATCAAGTCAGTCTTGTCAAAAGCATTTAGTCGACACTAATTCATCTTCGTGATTGTCAATTACTTCACTGAGAGTGAATGTCTCTTCATATGCCAAAGTTACAAATTCAGCAGTCATCAAATTCAAATTCAAAAAAAAAAAGAAAGAAAAAGAAAAAGAAAAAAGAGTGGCAATAAAGAATGCCAGAAAGAAACATGTTTAACTTAATTGCACAAATTTACAGTCTCTTCAAAGATCAGACACCGTATCAGTACAGCAAAAACAGCCAAAAACTATTTAAAATTTTTGAAAAACGACTGATATTTGTAAAAGTTGGCATAGAGAAGTTACCATTTACCTTCTATGCTTCGTGAACGTTGGCCAGGACCTTCACCGGAGCAACGTCTTTCTTATTGGTTCATAAAAGGGGAGTAATTGTTGGAAGTTAAGATTCCTTTTCTCCAAGTTGGATGAAGTAGAATGTCTACAATAAGCTTGATTGAAAGTATTCATCATGATTGAATGTACCAAAAATAGATTATACGGACTTACGACAAAAAGGTTCACTCAAGAGAATTTCAGGAGAGGGATCTGGCATTAAGAAGAATTCTTCTTATCCAAATAGACTCCAGAGGAAAGTAAACGCCTTATGCAGCAAAGAAGGTCTGTTCTAGGGAAGCATGGATATTAACCGAGATGGATGGAAAGGACTTACCCAATCCAGTGAATCTGGATTCAATAAAAAATTTTCCAAAAAAAAAAAAGAAGAAGAAGAAGAAGAAAAATGAGAGAAAAAATAGAGAAAAAAGGAGAAACCAAGGCGAAAACTCGCAAAGGGCGCTTTGAGACCAAAGGGGATTTGAGTTGAAAACCCAAAAAGGACGGCTCAAATTTTGATCAAAAGTGGGGCATACAGTAATCTTGCTACGCTTGAATTAACAATAAAGAAGTATGCTACGTCTTGGGGCATCGATAAAGTACTCCAAATCCCCTAAACACATATTGAGCTTAAAAATGGTCCTCAAGAAGTTTGAATAGAGAAGCTTAGGCTGCGATATCTAGGGCACCTAGTTTCTATTTTACCCATTTTTAATTTTGTTATTTATGATTATCTTATTCTTTTCAAAATACACTACCAATAAATTTCCTTCTTAATTGCATTTGCTAGCTTTGATTAACTTGTTTGTTTCGAGCTATGCTCCTAATTAATTTCCTTCTTGTTACAACCTTTTTCAGGTATTTTGCATTGAAATAATGATTGGTGGATTGATAATACTTTCATAAAAGGAGTTTCGCATATTACTCTAGGAACTTCTAAATAATACAAGAATTCAAAACAAGATTATTGTTTAGAATTCACCAAGCTTAAGGGTCGGAAATATTTGAGTCCAAATTAAGGTTACCTCTTCAGATTTTTGTTAAAAATGACGATTGAACAAAATGACAAGGTATTGCGTCAGTGATACAATCCTGAAGAAAAATGGGCATTGTTAAACCAAGTGTAAAACAGGAATCATTCTCGAAAGAAAATGATACTCTACATTCATGCGAGCATCATGCATACACATCTGGTTAGGTCACCCGAAGAGTGATCAGTTGATGGAACAAGCTACAGACCCTATACCCTCGAGTTATAGTGGGATAGATAGAAGCTGACAACAAGTCTCGTACCCTTGAATAGCAACGGGATGGATTGAAGAAGAAACAAATCCTAAGTTTTGGAGTCGCAGTGGGATGGATAGAAGATATTCAGATCCTATACCCCTAAGTCACAATGAGATGAACCCTGAAGTTACAGTGGGGCAAATCTATTGGGCAAGATATAATCGTTTTCTTGAGTTTTCTGTTGAAAATACCAGCCGAACAAGATGGCAGCATAATCCATCAGTGATAAAGCCTTAATAAACAATGAGCGATGACACCTTAAACTTTTTAAAAATGGATCATTCTCACGAAATTCTGTATTCATGCAAAACACATTTAGTTAGGAGCATTTGATTCATTTCGATCATTGTATCCTAACCATTTTGCATAAGCATAAACACAAAACTGATTTTACAGGACAGGTCCCCTAGAGGACGTTGTCGCAACATCAGTGAATTCGAATATCTTGCCTTCCTGAGTGAAGCAGATTGAATATAGTAGATCTGACAATCCTGAGGTTGTAGGAGTAGATCGAAGACATCAGATCTTGTCTCCCTGAGTTTGCAGTGGAGCCGATTGAATATAGTAGATCTGGCATTTCTGAAGTCGCAGGAGCATATCGAAGCCATACAAGTCTTATTTCCTCAAAGTTCCAGCGGAGTAGGTTGAGGCTACAAATCCCTCCTCCTTGAGTTTACAATGAGGATTAGTCCTTATTTCTTTGAAGTTTCAGTAGAGAAGATGGAAACTACGAATCTCTTCTCCCTGAATTCTCATTTCCTCAACGTTCCAAGGAGTAGGTTAAGATTACAAATCCCGTCTCTCTGAGTTTACATTGAGGATTAGTCATTATTTCTTTAAAGTTTCAGTAGAGAAGATAGAGACTACGAATCTCTTCTCCCTGAATTCTCATTTCCTCGATGTTCCAGTGGAGTAGGTTGAGATTACAAATCCCGTCTCCCTGAGTTTACATTGAGGATCAGTCATTATTTCTTTGAAGTTTCAGTAGAGAAGATGGAGACTACGAATTTCTTCTCCCTGAATTCTCATTTCCTCGACGTTCCAGTGGAGTAGGTTAAGATTACAAATCCCGTCTTCCTGAGTTTACAATGAGGATCAACCCTTATTTCTTTAAAGTTTCAGTAGAGAAGATGGAGACTACGAATCTCTTCTCCCTGAATTTTCATTTTCTCGATGTTCCAGTGGAGTGGGTTGAGATTACAAATCCCTTATTCCTGAGTTTACAATGAGGATCAGTTCTTATTTCTTTAAAGTTTCAGCAGAAAAGATTGAGCAGAGAAGATTGAGGTTGCAGTGAAGTGGATCGAAGCAACAAGATGTGGTGGACTGGAACGAGGCTACCTAAAGAAAAAGAGCACCAAAGAAGTCAAGACTCGGCGAGACCGGGCAAAATTGGTCTTTCTTAAAAATCTTTGCTCCATTCCCGTTACACGACAATGAGCAAAGAGGGGCAGCTGTACAAGCCCAATTCTACCCGGGCCCATTAAAGCAATCCCAATGCAAGCATTTAACCCAATTAAACCACAAACCCGAGGTCCAATCATAAACCCACTACAGCCTACCCAAACAACCCAACAGATCAGCCTAATTTCAAAAAAAACAAACCCTAGCCCACTACAAGCCCATTTGAAAAAAAGATAGAAACAGTAAAACCTAGGTGCGCCACACCTAGGTCTTCTGACCGCCACTTGCCCCTACACCGCAGTTTGGCACCACCGGCCAACCACCACTGTCAGCACCACTTGCACCGCCCACTTGCCTGCAAAGGAAATGACAGAAATAATAAAAGAAACAATTGTAAAAGGCTATAAAAAGCCATACTAAACCAATTGTAAAAGGGCTTCTTCTCCGAATTCAAAAAATAAAAAAATACAAACAATCAGAGATCGAAAGCAAAAGATTAAAAGGTTGATTCCAATTTGATTTTCTTTTTTTTTTATTATCGTCTACTATTTTTTTATTTTATTATGTTTTTTATAAAACTTTTATAAACAGAATAATAAAAAGAAAGGAAAAGATATTACCTATTTCTCGGAGTTGCGCCACCATCGGAAGTCCCCTCCGCTCGCTGAAGCCACGAAATCCCTGTAGGGTTCCGTTTGGGTTTCGTTCAAAAGGAAAACAGGGAATCCGAAAGGCACTCGGATTTTTTTGGTTTTTACTATTATTATTTTGGCTCTAAAAACACCTAAATCGAGTCTATTTTTAAAAAAAGGGGAATTTTTTTAAAAAATTTTGAAACTCTGGCTTCCGGCATGGCTTATTTTTTGTTCATCCCAGCAGAAACAGAGGATTTTGAAGCTTATTTTTTGTTTTTTTGACAATAGGGTGTAAAAATGAATTGAAAATTTTGTTTGCCCCTTTTATATTAACAAGGAACGGCGCCGTTTCAAAGGGGAGAAGACCCGCGCGTCGACTCGACTCATACACTGGGTCCGCGTGTTTTTGCTCGAAAGGGCAATTTGCACAAACGGTCCCTCCTTCTTTCCTGCGCCATTCGATTAAGCCCTTTTCCATTTTCCATATTTTTGGATTTGACCCCACGATTTACTCCGGTTCGCAGTCTGGTCCTCTCTGCTGCTGCGCGTTTTGGCCGAAGGGTTTTATTACCTCTTTGGTCCCTCCTCCCCTTTCTCGCGTGAAAATAGGTCCCCCAATCATTTTTTTATTTCATATTTTGCCCCAAACCTTCACTTAAAATTTGATTTAGCCCCCAATCCCTTTTAGTTACTATTATTATTATTATTACTACTTTATTACCATTTGCATTTTATTATTATTATTATTATTATTATTATTATTATTATTATTATTATTATTATTATTTTGATATTTATTCTTTTTACTTTCTATTAGTGTTTTCCTTATTTTTCATATTAATATGTTATTATTTTCTATTTAAGTTATTATCATTATCATTATTTTATTTTTATTACTATTATTATTATTGTCATTACTTATGTTCATCATTATTTTGTTATTGTTATTATTTTCAATATCTTTTTATTATCGTTATTTTATTATTACTACACTACTACTATTTTATTTTCATTATTATTGTTATTACTATTATTATATCATTATTTATATATCTATACACTTTTATTATTACCATCCTTTCTATTATGGCTTTATGACCATACTATTATTATTACTATTATTTTATTCTCATTATTATTATTGTTATTATTAGTATCCTTATATTTACTATATTTATATTTACATTTATTTTTACACTTACTTTCTTAGTTTTATATTATATTATTAAACAAAATACATTCTGTAAAATTATCATATTTCATCTAAAGGTTTTTAAAATAAGGCAATATTTTGTTTTTAGAAATTCGGGAAATAGTGCCCTAACGTGTTGGATTTCAATTTTCCATTTGACTAAATAACCTAACATCCTTTTAATAAACTTCGTAAATCATGAGATGACTTTGATTACGAGAGATTAAAATATTGTGGCCTAACGGGCTAGAAGTGATGTTTATATCCTTTCAGAACAAAGAAATCTCAAATTTTAACTCGAACACCTATATTTATTTTCTTAGCTTAACACTGTTAACAAAAATACATTTTGGAAAATCACTATATTTCATCCAAAGGTTTTTAAATAAGGCAATGTTTGTGTTTAGAAATTCGGGAAATAGTGCCCTAATGTGCTGGGTTTCGATTTCCCGTTTGACTAAATAACTAAACATCCTTTTAATAAATTTCGTAAATCATGAGATAACTTTGATTACAAGGTTTTAAAATATCGTGTCCTAACGTGCTGGACGTGATGTTTGTATCCTCTCGGAGCAAAGAAATCTCAAATATTAGCCCAAATTATCCAAACATTTTCTAAAGGATCCGTATTTTAAAATCTTTTCAAATTTTCGACATTAAGACATCAATTAATCAATTAGGTACCAATTTTGGGCGTATCGAGGGTGCTAACCCTTCCTCGTGCTTAACCGACTCCAGAACTCATTTTCTAAATTTCGTAGACCGAAATCGTTGTTTTGATAAATTAATTTGTTTATTAAAAACAACTGTTTTACGATGTGACCCGATCACACCTCATTAAAAAAGGATTGGTGGCGACTCTCGTTTCTTTTCGTTTTCATTTTCAAAATCAAAGTCGACCCCATTTTTCCAAAAAATGGTTACGACAAATGACACATGTGCCTAGTAAAAAATATATGTACTTAAGTGAGATAAAGAAAAAAATAAAATGCCAAATAGAATGTTTAAGTCAGACTCAATGTGCCAAATTGGGACAAGAAAAACCTCAAGTGTCAAATAGAAAAAAAAAAAGAAGATCAAGTGTTAAAGTGAACATTAAAGCCAAGCTTAGATACCGAATTGAGACAAAAAATTGAAGTATCAGATTGAATATTGATTAAGAGTTTCAGCCCTAACTTGGTACAACCATCCAATAAACCACATCATTCCAAACCAATGTTGTTTGATTCGGACTAAACCTGTCAGTAGTACCGGTTAGACAGAAAATCGGTTGGAGTATAAGCCTGAAGATGGGCATTAAACTGATTGACTCGAGAACTAGTACAAGCCAAATGAATTAAGAAAAAAAAAACAATTGAACTCGGACCACTGAATCAAAATTTTAAATTTCTTTTATAAATATTCAACGTTATTTCATTCAATTGAATGATTTAACAACTTAATAAGCTAATCGATTTAAACACTAGTAGGATTTTGATTGTTGATTCTGTGGGTGGCAGGCATGTAAATCCAATTCCAAACATCAATCCCCACACGTGTATGTTGGTTGAATATTTGAAGCAAATTACATTCAAAATCCCCAAACTTGAAACAAATACAAATAAATTGACTATGGCTAGCTACTATTTACGAGTTCAACCAATTGTCTAAATGTTCTTTTCTTTTTGACCAATCAATTAGCCCTCTTGTCGGCTCATTCTTAAGTGCTGACTACATGCATCACTGTACTATATTTTTTTATTGAAACAAATAGATAAATTGATATATTGCCGTGGTGCTCTTCTCCTATTCTTTTCTCTCTCTTTTTCTTTGTTTGCATATGGTTTTGGGTTGTTTAATACCACTATCTATTATTATTATTATTTCTCTTATATAAATATTAAAGTTAACTTAAATATATAATATATATAACATTAATGACCTTCTACTACAACTAAAATGAAGGTATATTTGACCAGAATGGAATGGCAGAGAAACTTTAGTAAAGGCATGTCAAGGAAAAACTTCTTTAAAGCTGCTTGGTGATTTGCTGCTGAAGCAGAGTGGATGATGCTGCCATGCTGGGTTGGTCTGCAGAGTATAATGGGGAAGTCTGTTGTTGAAGTTGTTTTTGTCTGCTAAGTAGTATTTGCTAGGCTGTTTTGTTGTATTCGTTTTTTTTTTAAAACTGTGATTCAACTTGTTTGGATTGTTCTCAACAATCCTTTTTGTATTTCAATCACTTTGCCAAAAAAAAAAAAAATAATACAAAATACATGCCTTAAAAACCTGAAATAACTTGTAAAATAGGTGGGTCCTTGAGGATATGGAGAAAGGAGACTAAGAACCAGATACTTAGCTATGTATTTTTCTTCATGGAACACCAAAATTCCAAAAAAAAAAAAAAAAGAGAAAAAAAAAAAGTAAAGAGCTGGAGGATTAAAGATGAAACAATTTATATATAGCAGAGACAGATGCTTAGCTGCCTTGTTGAAAAGGTTGAAGCCTCACCGGCCGTGGAACTGGGTATTGGAGTTGGATCTGATTATGTAAGAGATGAAGAAGAAGGCTGAGCTTAAAGATAAAGGCATAAAGCCAGTACCGTTGACAAATGGCTTTTAGCTTGAGAGAGACTAAAAAATCTGAGACTTACCCTTTCCCTTCTATATCAACTTTAAAATATACCAACCAATCATCTCAGAAAAAGAAAAATAATAATAATAAAACAAAAAAGTATTTAAGACAAGAGAATATTTTTCTGCAACTGTAACACAATAAAAGCAAAAAACAGTAACACGACAAGATTGCATATCCAAACGACACACATCCTGATTCCCTCCACGAACTCAAATAATATCTGGGTACTGAAAAGATTGCATACCCAAGAATTTGCATGCTGTTTCTAGGTATTTTCCCCATGAAAACACTATGATTCTAAAACCGCACGAGGATTTAACCCTAAAATGTAAAAGTCAACTAGGAAAAATGAGTGTCTTTGAAATATTTTAATACCCCACTTATGAAACCAAATGAAAATTCAAATTAAGCAGCTACTTTAATCAACCATATCTATGTATTAAATATATTAAAAAAGCATTAAATTAATTTTTAATATTTATATTTTGTGTGAATTTAATTAGTTGGTGGTAAATTTAATTATTAATTTTTTAAAAAATTTAAATGGTTTTTTAGTAGAAATTATATTGACTAAAATATTAACTTTTTGAATGATATTGGTGTGATTATCTATGTGGTAGTCGACTTATATTTTATGTTAATACGAGCATCACACTATTTGTCGTAAATAATATGTCAACAATATTGAAAAATTTTAAAATATATAAAAGTTTATGAAAATTTAAAAAAAATCATGTTTAAAAGTTTAACGATTTAGTTACTATTTTCGTTAAAACATCATGATAGTCAATTTCTAACTCTTTTCAAAAATCAAATTTAACTAAATAAAAAATAAAAACCAATTTTATAAAGATGTAAATGGATAATATCTTTATTTCATACAATCCTTTCTCCCTACATAAAAACAAACCCAAAGAAACATGACTACTAAAGCAGATTGAAAAAAAAAACCCAACAAGACTTTGGTGCAGCCATAAACCCTATGTTAAACCCTGAATAGATAGAGAAAACTAAAAAAACCGACTGACAACTTCAACAAGCAAGTCCAAGGTCTAGCACACCAGTGGAAACAGATTTGGGTTTCCAAACCCTATCCTGTAGCTTGGTTTTTAAGTGAGCAAACAATGGTGTTTTCAGCCATTCTCCTTAATGAATATACGCCCTCCACACTGGGAGGTGCCAAAGTCAAGTCCAAGCTAAGGCCTTGATGATGATTAGTACTAATAACGTTGCAACATGCTTCCCCAGCGGCATGTTCAGCTCTAGTGCTACTACCATAGGCGGCCATTGCACCACCTCCCTCGGGGATACCAAACAAGTTGATTTCAGTGGCTTCAGCTTCAGTTTCGGTTGCACTTCCACCATTCCCGTGCTGGTTTCTGGCAGCAGCTGGTTGCTTCTCCACTTCAACCCTAAAGTGGGAATTAGAAGAACCACCTTGATGTTGCACTTTGTAAATGGTGATTCTATCACCAATTCTAAGTTCATTATGAGCAACAAATTTTCTCCATCCATGGGAGAAAACAGGTTTCTTGTACCCTTGTTTACGGACAGTACAGACAATTGGCCAAACCCTTGTGTTGCATCTAAGATGTATTGTGACGGCATGACTTCCATTAAAACTTGGCAAGGAAGACAGGGTTTCTGTCGGAATGGCCAACCTCTTCTTGATATCAGTATCTGTGAGTTTCTTAGAGAATAACTTTGTGATTTGAGAGGCCATGCTGGAACTGGCTGCTGGTGGATATTATATGACTACATGTTTTGGAATCCGCCATGGCATTTATACAGAGATAAGATTTCCCCTCACGAAAATTCCAGATATGGAAACTGTGTCAAATTATCTAAAGGAAACCATTTCTTTATGAGGTTGACCAATAGTATTCCAACACCATGGCGTATAATTGACCATATTAGGATTTAGTTGTTGACGTTTCAAAAGCGTATGCTGAGTAAAAGAAATATCAATTTTCATAAGTTGATGGGACACTGGGACGTGAAAGAGAGATAAATATTCATAAGCTGAACTCGTAAATAGTAGCTAGCCATAGTCAATATATTTGTATTTGTTTCAAGGTTGGGAATTTTGAACGTAATTTGCTTTAAATATCCAACCAACATACAGCCTGGGAATTGATGTTTGGAATTGGATTTACATGCCTCCCATCAACAATCAAAATCCTAGTAGTGATTAAAGCTATTAAGTTGTTAAATCATTCAGTTCAATGAAATAATATTGAATAAAAAATTAATTCAATCCGAGTTCAATTATTTTATTTTTCTCAATTTATTTGGCTTATATTAGTTATCGAGTCAATCAGTTTAATGCTCATCTCTAGATTTATACTCCAACCGATTTCCATCCAATCGGTATTACTGACAAGTCTAGTTCGAATCAAACAACACTAGTTTGGGATGATGTGGTTTATTGGATGGTTTTACCAAATTAGGGCTGAGACTGCTAATCAATATTCAAATCTGATACTTAAATTTTTTGTCTCAATATTCAATCTGAGTAAAAGTTAGATAAACTTTAATAACAGTTAAATAAACTTATTCATCTCGTAACTTGAATTATGAAACGAGATGCATAAAAAATAATTTTATTCATCTCTATTGATCAAAAGATTTAGCTTGTATAAATCATTATTGGACTAATACTAATAATAGGGTTAGTTTTTTGAAAATTTGACTGTAAATCTTAAATTTATTTAATTACTATTTTTAATAAATTTGTGTGCTAATAATATAAATTAATCTATATGAATTTTTTTTAATGTTTTAGCAAGAATATTGGGAGCAAAGCATCTAACATTGAACTTTGAAACTATTCTACCTTTTAAAGACTCAACGACTTGCCTACGCGGGACCCACAGCATAGACAATTAATCGCTTTTAAATATTTTTTAAATAATGATATTTTGATAATTTTATTTCAAAAATAACATATACTAATTGATTGAACAACGCAAGGTTTGAAATTAATAATAACAATAAATATATATAATATGTACAGAATTAAAATAAAAAAATTAATCTTATGATTAAAAGAAAATTAAAATAGGAAAATATATCATATTAAAAATATTAATATTATAATTTTTTATCATGTTATTGTTATTTTTCTATAACACGTTAAAAAGATATAAGTCAGTGAAAAGAAAATTTAATAATAAAATTATATTTTTAAAAAATTAAATATCAAAGTTGACTTATGAAATGAAGCAATATTTGGTAAGAGAAAACAGATTTTTTTTAAGTTTACCGAAGAAAAAGTAAATTTGAACCTTACCTTTGTCTAAAAATAGTAATTTCATGTGGTGTAAAAGAAAATTGCACGTGTGCATAAAAAATATAGTACAGTGATGCATGTAGTCAGCACTGATGAATGAGCCAACAAGTGGGCTAATTGATTGGTCAAGATGAAAAGATCCTTTAGAAAATTGGTTGAACTCGTAAATAGTAGCTAGCCATAGTCAATATATTTATATTTGTTTAAAGTTTGGGAATTTTGAACGTAATTTGCTTTAAATATCCAACCAACACACAGCCTGGGAATTGATGTTTGGAATTGGATTTACATGCCTCCCATCAACAATCAAAATCCTACTAGTGATTACAGCTATTAAGTTGTTAAATCATTCAGTTCAATGAAATAACATTGAATAAAAATTTAATTTAGTTGTTCGAGTTCAATTTTTTTTTCTCAATTCATTTGGCTTGTACTAGTTCTCTAATCAATCAATTTAATGCCCATTTCTAGACTTGTACTCCAATCAATTTCCAGTCCAATCGGTACTACTGACAAGTCTAGTCCGAATCAAACAACATTGGTTTGGGATGATGTGGTTTATTGGATGGCTGTACCAAGTTAGGGCTGAAACTGTTAATCAATATTCAATCTGATACTTGAATTTTTTGTCTCAATTCAGTATCTGAGTTTGGCTTCAATATTCACTTTAACACTTGATCTTCTTTTTTTCCTATTTGACACTTAAGGTTATAGTTGGGTGAAGAATGTGTATGCAAAGAATGGATGATCCTATGCATGTGGAAGGGCTATAAATAATGTCTGGTATGTAATAGCTCGATTTTGGGGCTAGTCGAACAGTGGTTTCGGGACCGCTAATCCGAGGTTAAAGAAAATTATTTTGGCATTATTTTATGTGTTATGGCATAATGATATGGATGTATGAAAATTTTGATGCTTTAATTTTAGCAATTGTATGCTTAATTGTGAAAAAGCACTAAATTGCATAAAGTGCGAAAGTTCTATTATACAAGATAGACGTGTCTAATAGCCATAGAATATTAAATTGGAGGTCCTTAAAGTGCAATTAGGCCATTAAGGGTGTGTTGGCCGGCCATAGAGACAAGGACATTAAATTTTGGTCAAAATTTGGTGAAATTAGGTGATAAAAAAAATGAATAAAATAAGACAATTCATTCTTCTTCTACCACCGAAAATTGAAGAGGAAATAAGAGGTTTTGGAGTTCAAACTTTCAGCCAAGCAAATCTCTTGCAAGTAAGTGATTTTAGATGTCTTTCTTGATAATTTTTGTACATTTGGAACCCCCAAAGTTTAAGCTAGCTAATGAGGAGACTATTTTGCTAAATGGTTGAAAGTTTAGGGACTTGCCATGAGAGTGTTTATGCTATTTGCTAAGTTTTTCTGAAAGAAAATGAATGTTAGTGAGTTAAGAAACAAGTTTTGTGAAAGGTGTTATCATGAAAACACCTAAATAGGACTTATCTGTAAAGATTGAAATTGTGTAATAAATACATGAAATAATTGGTTTTGTGAGTTGTTGTAAGAGAAATAAATGTTCAGCTAGGCTTGTTTAATGATAAAATGTGATGAAAAATGATTTACGAGCCTAGGGGCAAAATTGTAATTTTACCAAAGTATAAGGGCAAAATGATCATTTTTGCCTAAGTAGAAATTTCGATGTATCATGAATTATAAAGTGATCTAATGAGTAAATTATATTATTATTGATCAAGAAGAACGCGAAAACAACCTTGACCTGGGAAAAGGCAAGGTTACGGATTAAGTCGTCGATTTACACATTTTGCACCGAGGTAAGTTTATGTGTAAACGGTCCATCTTTAATACATATATTGTTACTTATTGGTGCATTGTATGAATGAGATTAATTATGATTGAGATTGATTGAAATTGATAGATAATGAGTAATTCTCGTATGAACCTCGGAATAGATATGTAAGTGTGGAAGAACACCTATAATAACTAATTGGTGGGCTATGTGCGATACCACCGTATTCATCCTTTTGGTGGGCTGTGTGCGACACCACCTTATTACTTATTTACGATGGGCTGTGTGCGATACCATCGTTTATATTATCATTCGGTGGGCTATGTGTGAAACTACCGTAAATATTCTTGTTGGTGGGCTATGTGCGATACCACCCTATTATTGGTTAATGGTGGGCTGTGTGCGAAACCAACGAGTACTTAGTATTATTCCGAGGGGTTCATCGAAAAAATTGTTTAAGTAAATGTTTCATGTGACTTTGTGGTGATGAGTGCAGGGGATGTGTGCAAGTAAATGTGAGCATTATATTGTTATATGGTTGGAATTTGGTAAGAGATGAAGCGATAAGCATGATTATGGAAATGTGAATTATTCTTGCTTAGTATGTGATCTTATTGATCGATTAGCATATGTTATGATGTTTATTGTTTACATGTAAACTTACTAAGCTTAAAGCTTACTCCCTTTCTTTTCCCTTGTTTTATAGTGTCAAAGAGCCGGCTCGAGATACAAAGATAATTTGAAGATCACCCACACTATCAGCTCATCTCGGTATATTTATACCTAGTATTTTGAGTATGGCATGTATAAGGGCTAGACTTAGTGAAATGTCTTGTTGTTTTGGCCAAGTGTGTTGGCTGCTTTAAAGATGAACTTTTTTGTAAATAGCCATAGTTGATGACTCATTAATATTAATATATCGAAAGATGAGGTTATTCATGAATGTATATGATGCATGATTGGGTTGTTTGATTAAAGCATGTATGAATTAGTTGATGGTTGAATGTTTATTATGTTGTATGAGTTAGGGTGATAAAAAGAGCTTGGCAAATAGCCTTGTTCTACCCCATACGGGTAGACACACGGGCGTGTGTCTAGGCCGTGTATAACACACGGTCAGCCTCATAGGTGTGTGGCTAGGCCATGTGTCCCCTGCATGTTAATTATACAAGTCAGTATGCTCAGTAATGAACACACGGGCAGAGACACAGCCGTGTGGGTGACACGGGCATGTGACAGGCTGTGGGATGTAAGTCAATGTCGACCACGGGACAGACACATGGGCGTGTGATAGGCCGTGGGATGTAAGTTAGTGTCGACCACGAGTGTGGAACACGGGCGTGTGATATGTCACACGGGCATGTCCCTTACTCCACACGGGCGTGTGGCCCTATGTAAGGAAAATTTTTCTAAGTGCGTAAAAGTCTTTGGTTTAATTTTGAAACTTTTCGTATGTATGTTTAGGGTTTCGTAGGCCCATAATAAGGATGTTATGAATGTGAATGGGAAGTTTTAAATTGGAATGAAATTTTATAGCCCAAAGTTGTATGTTCAAGCGAGTTAGGTTCGGTAATGCCTCGTACCCGATTCCGACGTTGAATACGGGTAAGGGGTGTTTCATTGTATTTGGAGCTCTTTGATTGATTTTGTTGGTGGATGGTGATATCCACTATAAATGTCAATATTATACGCTACCTTTGATTTTTACCCAATATAAAATTTATAAATATCAATTTAGTGGTCAATTTTAATTTGCTTGATCCGGACCAATTTTAATTTGCTTGATCCGAATACATTTTTAAATTTTTGCCGATAACGTTATCTATATCCCTACAACCTCCATCTCGCTAGTCGTCCCTCAGCATCATCTCGCTAGTCGTCGCTCAGCATCATCTCTACTTTTGAATGAAATTTAAAATGAGAAGGTAAAAAATTAATAAATTTCAAATTAGATTCATTTATATTATGATTTAACCTCTAAATTATATTCTTTTTTTTCACTACTAATTTTTTTATGTTAATATTTAAATTATTATTTTTGCTCTAGTTTACATCAAAATAAAAATTGCTAATAACAACATGACATGTTTGACATTTTAATTAGACGTAGATAATTTTTTAGGTAACATAAATAAATTAAAAATGATAGTTTAAGTATCAAAATGAAAAATATATATATATAATTTAAGAGTCAACAATTATTCCATTTTTATTATACTGTGTTTACCGTTTCACAAACTTTACAAAATTTATATCTTAATCTATTCTTGAATCGAAGGCAAAGTCAGAAAAGTATTTTAAAGTAGTCAAAATTAAATTGTAATTTTTATAATAGTAAAAAATATAATTTCATCATTTTAATAATCCATATATTTATAATTTTTAAAATATTTAATCAATCTTTTATCATTTTTAAAAATATCAAAAATATAAATTTACTTTTATTAATTTAAATTTTTTTAAAATTTTAAAATATCTAAATAAAAAATTTCCATTCCACCGACTACATTAATATTATTCAACTTTAGAAAGGTTTTCGTGAACGTGAAGGAGATGTCATTTTCAGAAGTATGCAAGCCGACTTGACTCAACCCAGTTCAACTACTAGCTTGGTTTTTATTTTTGACTCAACCAAAAGATACCACAATCTCATTCTCTCATACGTACAGCAATCGCAAATTACACTGTATTATATCTTGGTCTTTCACTGCTCTCAAAAGGAAAATTTTAAAAATTAAATTTTATTAAATATTTTTAATGCATAAAAATTTAAGTTTTTTATAAATATTTAACTAATTTATAAAAATAATTGTTTTTTATTTAATTTTTCTTTCTTTTATACTTGAAAAGAATAAAATAAATTAAAAATCCTATCACACATGCATGCGTGTAGAAACTGCAAATTTAGAACACAAATGTGTGTTTAATAATAACATATAATAATTAATAAAACATAAGGTTTGAAATTAATAACAACAACACATATGTAATACGTACGGGATTCAAATACAAAATTATTTAACTTGTGCGTAAAAGAAAATTGAAACAGATAAATATATAATATTAAGAATATTAAATGCGCTTCAATTGTTGTCATTTTTCTATAGTACATCAAAAAGAGATCAAGTTAGTGAAAACAAAATTCTATATTAAAATTCTATTTTTTTAAAATTAACTATCGATTTGACTTGTGACATGAATTAAATCAATAAAATTTAGTAAAAGCAATTATTTTATAAAATTAATTTTTTTAAAGTTTACTTAACGAATTTTTATTAGTATAGCGGTAAATAATTTATTTATACCTTTGTTAAACACTGATTCAATTTCTAGATATATAAATTTTTATTTTTTATTTAAAAACTATATAAAAAGATTAAAAAAGTTTATATCATCAAAAAAAAGATAAACTTTTTATTTTAATATTAAAAATATTTATTTATTTTTTATCATGTTGTATTGGGATTTGGGAGTCATATCATTGCTAGAGTTTTTCAACAGTCTTGGTCTACAGGCAGTAGTTGTTTTGAATAAGTTGTTATGCTTTCCATTATTTTAGGAGTTAGTTGCATTTTTTTTTGCTTGTTACGTTAACTGTATAGCCTATTTAAAGAGGCTATTTGCTCCCTGAATAAAATGTAATTTTATTCTTCCCAAAGTTATCTTTTTTTTTTATCTGCTATTCACACAGCAATGGCATCTAAGCCAAGTTAATTAGCAATAAACAATAGTTTTTCCCTTCCTTTATTCAACTGAAATGGCCTCTGATAGTTTTGTACAACCATCAATTCCTCGCTTCGATGGTCATTATGATCATTGGAGTTTGTTGATGGAAAATTTTCTCAGATCTAAGGAGTATTGGCAAGTTGTCTCTATGGGAATTCCGGAGTTGGCAGCAACAACGGATGCACAACGACTAGAAATTGATGCCTTGAAATTGAAAAATCTTAAGGCAAAGAATTATCTCTTTCAAGCGATTGACCGTTCAACCTTGGAGACCATCCTTTGCAAAGATACGTCAAATGATATTTAGGATTCGATGAAAAAGAAATTCCAGGGATCAACCAGAGCAAGGAGGCAACAGCTTCAGACACTTCGCTCAGAATTTGAACTTCATCAGATGCAATCTAGGGAGACCATTTTTGACTTCTTCTCAAGAATGATGGTTATCATCAGCAAGATGAGAACATTTAGAGAGAAAATAGAGGATGTGGTTGTAGTCGAAAAAATTCTTCGCTCATTGACACCAAAGTTCAATTACATGGTATGTTCCATTGAGGAATCAAAAGATATTGATCTTTTATCCATTGATGAATTACAAGGTTCATTGCTGGTTCATGAAAGAAAATTGCAGCAGCAATATAATGCAGAATTAACATTGAAAGTTTCATCAGATCATTTGGTTAAAGGCAATGGAGGATGCAGATCAAATGGCCACAATGACAAAGGTTGAGGCAGAGGTCGTAGCAGAGGTCATGGTAGAGGAAACTATGGCCATCGACAGAATTCAGAAACTAATCTCAAGAAAGAGGGATAAGACATGGCGGTTATCGAACACAGTCTGTAGACAAAATAAATGTTGAGTGCTATCATTGTCACAAGTATGGTCACTACAAATCGGAGTGTCGGACCACTTTTCTAGATACACATAGGGAAGAATCCAATTTTTTTGGAAAAGAAGGTGACCAAGATGAAGAGATATCATTGTTGATGGTATGTCATGCAAAAGAACCTACCAACAAGCATTTGTGGTATTTAGATACCGGATGCAGTAATCACATGAGTGGAGATAAGACAATTTTTTCAACTCTTGATGAATCATTCAGAGATGATGTGAAGTTTGGCAATGATAAGAAAATCTCGGTGATCGGCAAATAACAGATAACTATTCTAAATAGAAGGAATGTTACTCAAATCATTTCTAATGTCCTTTTTGTCCCGGATTTAAAGATCAATTTGTTAAGCATTGGTCAGTCGCAAGAGAGTGGTTACGAGATCAAAATTAAAATTAAGATGTGTCGAGTTAAAGATGGAAAATCAAGATTAATTGCTCAAGTTGCAATGACAGCAAATTGGATGTTTCTGCTCTACCTCAATCATTTTACTCAGTTATGTTTTACAGTAAACTTATCTGATCCAATACATCGTGAACCATTTCCAAAAGGAAAGATTGAAAGAGCGAGAAACCTATTAAAGATAGTGCACTCTGATATTTGTGGGCCAATTAATCCCATTTCTAATAGAGGTAAACGTTATCTTATCACCTTTATAGATGATATGAGTAGAAAAACATGGGTTGATTTTTTACAGGAAAAATCTGAAGCTTTAATTGCTTTTAAAAGATATAAAGCAATTGTAGAGAAAGAATATGGCCATTCTATACAAGTATTGCGAATTGATCGCAGAGGAGAATATGATTTGTATGAATTCACCCAAATTTGTGAAGAGCATGGAATTAAAAGACAGTTGACAGCAGCCTATACACCTCAACAGAATGGTGTATCCGAAAGAAAGAAGCAAACCATTTTCAACATGGTGCGAAGTTTATTGCAGCGAAGCAGAGTTCTTAAGATGTTTTGGCCAGAAGCTGTTAATTAGAGCATTCACATTTTGAATAGGAGTCCAAATTTTACTATTTGGAATATGACACCGGAAGAAGCATGGAGCAGAAGGAGACCCGATGTCAGTCATTTCAAAATCTTTGGGTTTATTGCTTATGCACATGTCCTTGATATAAAAAAAAGAATGAACTTAGAAGACAAAGGAGAAAAATACATTTTTCTTGGTGTTAGTGAGTGTACTAAAGCATTCAAGTTGTACAATCCTAGCACGAAGAAAGTTGTCATCAGTTGGGATGTGATTTTTGATGAAGAAAAGTTCTGGTGTTGGGATACACCAACAGTTCAAAGGAATGTTCCGGCAGATTTTGATGAAGAGCTACACTTTGAGGATAATTTAGAGCCATCACATGAGCAAGAAATAATTCAAAAACCTGAAACTGCAACAGAGCCAACACCATCACGTATAAGAAGAAGGCCTACTTGGATGAGGATTATGAAGTCCTAGGAATTGATCAATTTGAGGATCCACTCACCTATTTTGCTCTTTTTTTCATATTGTGATCCTATGTTTTTTGAAGAGGCGGTTAAACAATCAAAATGGAAGAGAGCAATGGATGATGAAATTGCAGCTATTGAAAAAAACAAAACTTGAAAGTTAATTGAGCTTCCAAAGGGACATAAAACCATTGATGTGAAGTGGGTTTATAAGATGAAACTGAAGGAAACCGGTGAAGTTGACAAATGCAAAGCATGCTTGGTAGCGAAAGGTTATAGTCAGGAGTTCGCCATCGATTACAAGGAGGTTTTCGCTCTAGTTGCTAGGCATGACGCAATCAGATTGGTTATTGCATTGGCTGCTCAAAATTCTTGGCCGATTTTCCAAC
The DNA here is from genome assembly GCA_025698515.1 of Gossypium sturtianum. NCBI lineage: Eukaryota > Viridiplantae > Streptophyta > Magnoliopsida > Malvales > Malvaceae > Gossypium > Gossypium sturtianum. The sequence goes on along the minus strand of CM046946.1, from coordinate 1,444,228 downwards.
TAGATGTCAAGTCCGCATTCTTGCATGGAGACTTGAATGAACAGGAGATTCTAAAGAGGTTTCAAATGGCGAACTGAAATCCGATTGGTACACCATTAGAGACAAGTTTAAAGTTGGTGAAAGATGATAATGGAAGAGACGCCGATAATACTTTATACAAACAAATCATGGGAAGTCTAATGTATCTCACTGCGACCAGACCAGATATAACATATGCTGTAAATCTTATTTGTAGATTCATGGAACGTCCAAAGGAAATGCATCTTCAAGAGGCAAAAAGAATTCTAGGGTACAATTGACTACGGGATTTTGTACAAGAAGGGAGAAAAATCAGCCTTGATTTGGTTTACGATAGTGACTATGCAGGAGACTAAGATGATAGGAAAAGTACATCTAGTTACGTCTTTATGTTGGGATTTGTTTCATAGTCATCTCGAAAGCAACCAATTGCCACTCTCTTAACAACTGAAGCAGAACTTGTAGTTGCATCAGCATGTGCCTGCCAAGCCATTTGGATGAGAAAGCTTCTTGAGGAAGTTCATTTCAAGCAAAAGGGGCCTACTCTTATCTACTGTGACAATAGTTCAACCATAAAACTATCCAAGAATCCTATTTTACATAGGAGAAGCAAGCATATTGATGTCCGATATCATTTCTTGAGAGATTGTGTGAATAATGAAGAGATCGATATGGTATATTGCAAAAGTGAAGATCAAATCGCAAATATATTTACAAAGGCCCTCAAACATGCAACATTTCAAAAGATACGACAAATGCTTGGAGTTTGCAAGGCGATAATTGCAGGAAGTTAGTAAGATTTTTTTAGTTTAAACTGATATTAGAAATTAATATTAGTTTGGGTTTGTTAGACTTTTTCAATAGTCCTGGTCTACAGGCAGTAGTTGTTTTGAATAAGTTCTTATGCTTTCCATTATTTTAGGAGTTAGTTGCATTTTATTTTTTGCTTGTTACGTTAATTGTATAGCCTATTTAAGGAGGCTATTTGCTCCCTGAATAACATGTAATTTTATTCTTCCTAAAGTCATCTTTTCTTCGATTTACTGCTCACACAACAATCATGTGGTTTATCTCTCTCTGAAAATAGTAATTTCCTATGGTGTAAAAGAAAGTGTAACCAAAATGGCGCCGTATGTGCCACATGGTTAAAAGCCACGCGCTCTACCAGCTGAGCTAAGACGGCTATTCCGTAGCTCTCTTTAAATTTAGTAATAATTTCGAAAACAATTGTTGAATAGTTACCATATCGTAGTCATAGACTTGCAATCTGGTCTCTTGTAGTTGATATATATATATATATATATATACTCTTTTCTATATCACATATTTGTTTAATTTTTTTTGAAAATTGATAAGTAAGAATAATGGTTAATCATTCATCGCTGTCATTGCCAGTCTAATTAATGCAAAACATGTTATTTATATTTCCCCTTCGATGTAAAATACACACAACATTGACTTTGGTGATTACATACATTAACATACATACAAAATGATGAAGAAGAATGAAAAAAAAAAAGGGTGAGTTTCACTTTTCAAGTTCAACCTCACTCTTGATCTTCAAGTTCCTGTTTCGAACCACTGATCTGTCTCCAAAAGAAGCCTAAGCTGCTACCCATTATATTCATAATCACTGCCGACATGGCAGGCGGTAACGCTACAACTGGAGAAGTGAAATGAGTTGTTGCCAACACCACTTCTAATGAAGAATTTTGCATGCCAACCTGAGTGGGAGATTTCATCAAACACATGTCATGCAATATACGAAATGTTCATAAAGGATTTGGTATAAAGCTCGGAGATGCGTACCTCGATTGATATTGCTCGCCGCTCTGCTTCTCGAAATCTACAAATTGTTGCTGATATGTACCTGCAAATGGTGAAGTCGAGTCGTTCCTTAGTTTCGTTGGAAGTTTGAACCGAGTGTAATAAAAAGGAGGAGCAAGTTAGTGATTCTCACCCTACAAAAAAACCAGTAAAATGTAGCAACATCACGGAAAGTATTACGGCACTGAGGTCTCCGGATAATAACGATTGGAAGCGTGAGACTAAAGAGGCATCGGAAGCCAATGATGCATTAACTATCGAGGACTTAAAAAGGACGACATTTCCGTTGAAAACGCTGGCAAGGAATCCCAGAAACCGAAAGTTAGAGGGAATAAATGGAAGGTAAAAACTAAAACCAGTGAGTATCTAATACATAAATTTCGATGACCAAATAACCTGCATGCAAGTAGCGATGAAAGTAAAACGGCAAATAAAGGAGCAAATGGTGCAATCATTTTCACCACCAAAGGAAATGTGCTTTGTAGGTAAGAACCGAGCAAAACTGGAGCCACGACCACCTGGAACAAAACATGATCAAATGATAAAACATATGGCAATGGCATACATCTCGACATGTCGAAGATCGCATGAGGCAGAGCCACATCGACCTAGACAAAACATGATCAAATGATAAATGGCAATGGCATATGTGTCAACATGTCGAAGATCGTATGAGGCAAAGCATAGAATTGGCTAAACCTGCAGGGTGCTGATGGAAAGTGCAATAACATCAACAGGAACATATGTTCCAGCAAGAACCATAGTCAAAAGAGGTGTGAGGATCACTGCACCAAGAGTGGTGCAAACCGTCATAACCGTCGATAACGGAACGTCTCCTCGTGCAATAAAGGTCACCTGCAACACTTTTTCAGCAAATAAAAGTGAGGGTAACTTTGCAAAAACGAATCAGATGGGTAAAAATACCATTGAAGCCCGTATACTCGTGCATTTTGCCCTCTACTCATAAAATAGGCAAATTAATCCTTATACCTTAAGTAAAGAGCAAATTGATCATTTCTGTTAAAATTTCATCCATTTGTAACTTGAGATTAATTTTTTGAGTAGAGAGAAAAAATACAATCTGACTCAGGGCCTCCATGGTACTCCATGGTACTTTTACCGAATCAATGTCTATACCAACAAGAAAAAGCATCCTCAAAATGCAAAGTTTATGCAGAAAAAGGACTTGAAATGCGAAAGGAAACCCTTACCACAGTGGATGCAGCACCACCAGGACGACAACCTAGCAAAATCAAACCAACAGAAAGACATGGTGAAAGCCCCAAAGTTTTGCTAATAACCAAAGCAAAAGTTGGCATAATTGTGTACTGAGCAACACATCCAAATAGAATCTGGTCAAAGTAGGTGAAAAAAGAACTGTTCATAGGCAAAAACTCGAGCAAAATCACTTTTTAGGCAAGCCCAAATTCAAGCAAAATCAAGTCAAATTGAAAATTGAAGAGTAACCCATTTCTGAAAAATTTCAAATTACAAGTGAAAAAAAAAAAAACTCACAGAAAAGGGTCTTTGGGTGAACAAATTGAGCAAGTCCTTGAGTTCTAAAGTGAGACCCATAGCCAACATAATCAAACCAAGCGAGAAGCTATATGAAGAAGGTCCTCTCTCCACGAACCAAGCAAAAGCAGACGGTTTAAAACAAGCCACAATGCCACCAACAGTCACATACAAAGGATACAAAGCTAGCAGCAGTGGATAACATGTTCTCCCATCTGGGTTTTGCTTGAGTGACCGATAAGCGTTCAGAATTATGACTGAGAGAACCGACTATGGGACTGTAGCTGAATTTTGATGGTGAAGAAACTAAGGGTTTTGATGTGTGGGGTTTGAAGATGAATCTGAGATGGGTTCGTTGTGGTCGTGGAAGGAAGAGACTGTGAGTTAAAGTGAAGGACATGGTGAAGAAGCTGTGTCAATTTTCTTTGCTTTCACCTTTAATGGAAGCTGAAACTATCAAAGAGAAAGGAAAATATTGTAGAAGAGATACAGAGACAGGGAAGCCATGGAAGTGACACGCTAAGACATAAAATCTAAGTGGCAGAGATAGGTCAATTATTGTCTCGTGTGCCATGTTCAGATTTTCAGAGATTCTGCTCCTTTCAATTTCCTTCTTTTATCAAATTCAATCCATTTTAGGCTTGATTTTTTTAGAAATATAAATCATTTTAGGTGTTCTTAGCTTTTTTTATGATAAAATCAAATAAAGATTTTCAAGCTATCCACCCTATATTAACACATTTAATACTTATTTATTACTTTTTTTTCCTTCCTTAATGGCACCCTAAACTAAATTATGCCAAATTAATCCACATTAATAAAAATAAAATACTACTATATATATTAATTAATTACATTTTGCTTGAAACTACAAGAAATTAAGTATCAAGTTGCATATATTTATTGCCAAAACACACACAAACTTACTATATATATATATATATATATACTATTCATTACCAATGCCCACCACCTCAAATAGATAAAAAGGGCTAAACAACCCAACAACCCTAGTTGAGGGAAGGACGACCGGCCTTACAACTATTGGGTGCATGAGGCTCGACAAGTGTGGGGGCATCGGTGCTGCCACTCGCCGACTTCTTCTGTTGAACTTGCTGGTGTCCTTCAGTACCATAGCCCTTTTGCTTGTAATCTTCCATATCTTTGTAGTTAACATAAGGGCTGGTGTTTACAGGTAACCCTTGTAACATTTCATTGTTTTGGCATTGTTGTTGGTGTGGGAAAGCTTGTTGTTCATTGGATTTGGACATGATTATGTCTGGTTTTTTGTTGTTGTCTTGTTTTAAATTGTGTTTGGAATTATAGTACGTGGCTTTTTTATGCATGAAGCAAATGAACCATGACCATGAAAGTTGCAAATTTCAAGCTAAATTAATAATAGAACAATGTCCATGAAAGTAGCAGATTTTCAAGCTTAGAGTGTGGGGGTAAACAAATGTATCATTTTGGGTTAAGGATATATATAGCAACGTAAAAATTAAATTCAGATATTTATATTAGATTTTAATTAAATTTAGAGTCGAACTAAATTAAACTTTTATTGGTGTTTTGCTTTTTCCATCCACACGTAAGGATGAATTTAAAATTTTTTTTATCACGCATTAATTTATAATTTAAAATCATTATAAATTGTCCAATTCTCAAGAAATAAGATCCCGATGCTTGCAAACTATTCGAGTTTAACTTAAAAAAATTCAAATTAAATTTGGTAATTGTCGAGTGAGCTTGTGCAACTCAAACTATCAATTGAATCAAGTTTGAACACCATAATACTCTACTCGAATAGCTCACGAGCCTAATCAATTTTTTTATTTTATGAAATTATACTTTTACCTTTATTATTTGGAAAGGATTGTATATAAACTTAAACACCAACCAGTTTAATCAAATTTGGGTTCAAGTTGCTGGGCAATCTATGCCCAGTTTTGATGGGCTCAAAAAAGCCCAATTAGCAACCACTATACTGCAAATAATGCGCCGCCACACTTCAAAGTTCAAAACCCTAGTATGTAATCCGACGGCATCTATTAACGTAATAAAGTTAAATCTTAGCCGTTGAATCCTTATCTTCTATACTATAAAGCCCTAGCTAAAGAAAGGAAGGTCACTCTTGCCGCTCTCGACCTTCTTTTCATTTTTTTTTTCAGTCAGTATTTTCTTTCAGCTCTCGAGGTATTAGCTTTCAAGTTTTTTTAGTCTATTTGCTGATATTTTTTTTGTTAATTTTTCTGGTTTTTTTAAAAAGAATCTTGGGGTGTGAAAACATATTGATGTAAGCTTCAGTTTCTGCGATTGTCTGTGAATTGGATTTTTCCCCATGATTGGAGAAATCAAGGCTGGAGTCTCGATTAGGGCTCTTTTTTTGCCAAAAATCCTAAGAAAAAGGGGTTTTTTGGAAAGAAATACCGAAGGAGCCCGAGAATTGGCGTACGTTAAGTTTGCGCCATAGGCCTTTGGTCTTTGGGGGATCCATTTCCATTCAGTTCGGTAGATCTGTTGTTCTTCATATGTTTCAACATCAAGATTCAACTCTTTTTTCTTTCATTTTACACTTATTTTATTGAATTATTTCTGAAATTTTTTTAATCATTTTATGATGCTTCAAAATGGATCTGTCATGTTTCAAAATTTCAATAACGATTTTGATTTAGCTTAATCAATACAATTTTAATCAACCCAATTTTCTACTTCTAGCAGATCCATCTATTTGTTTACTTATTAGCTTGAATTTTGCTGTAATCTCCTTTACATCTTTATAGATCTAACAGTTTGTCAGTTTGTGTTGATTTTGAGTAGGATCAATGTAGATTGAATCAAATTAAGTTTTGAAATTTTCATTTATTTTGGGCTTTGTCAATTTGGGGTTTGGATTTGTTTTTTATTTGGGTTTTGGTTGTTTTATGACCAGCTGATTTGGATTTGAATCTCATGTTTTGGTCATTTTGTATTTGGATCAATTCGGGTTTAGGTCAAATGGATTCCGGTTGCCGACTTTATGGTTGGATTGCATAGTTTTGGTCTACATATATGTATATGTTCGGGTTAATTCAGTTTTAGGTCAAATGGATTTCCATTTTCTAGCTTATGTTTGGGTAATTGTTGAAATCTTCAAATACCCAATTTAGTATTTGGGTTTATGTTTTTACTTCTAATGTGATTATTTCATGAACATGTATATTGCCTTCAAATAATTTTGTATATGGAGCTTAGCTCACATTTGTGGCTTATACCTTACATTAAGAAACAAATTGAGTTCAGTTGAATTTTGCAGCTTTCTTGTTAGTGAATAATCATGTCTCATCGCAAGTTTGAGCATCCGAGGCACGGTTCATTGGGCTTTCTCCCGAGGAAAAGAGCCTCCCGACATAGAGGAAAAGGTTCCTTTTCCGCTAGTTTTCCCTCTTAATTGTTTAACAATGTTTATTTTGTGGCTGTAGTTGTTCGATCAAATAAATTAGCTTGTTTTTGTTTTGTGTTTTAATTTGTGACTTGTACCCGAATTTGTAATTGCTAATCTATGTTACTATTTTATGGTTTTCAGTGAAGGCTTTCCCTAAAGATGATCCTACTAAGCCATGCAGATTAACTGCATTCTTGGGTTATAAGGCTGGAATGACCCATATTGTGAGGGAAGTTGAAAAGCCTGGATCAAGTATGTTTTTGTTTATGCATATGATCTATTAATTTTTATGTGTTATTTTTCTTCATGGATTTATGCTTTATATTTTTGTCTTTTAGAGCTTCACAAGAAGGAAACGTGCGAAGCAGTTACCATTATTGAGACCCCGCCAATGGTTGTTGTTGGAGTAGTTGGATATGTCAAAACTCCGCGTGGTCTTCGTACTTTAGGCACCATTTGGGCTCAGCATTTGAGTGAGGAGGTGAAACGAAGGTTCTATAAGCACTGGTGCAAGTCCAAGAAGAAAGCCTTCACCAAGTATTCCAAGAAGTTTGAATCTGAAGATGGTAAAAAAGATATCCAGTCACAGCTTGAAAAACTGAAGAAATATTGCACTGTGATTCGTGTTTTGGCTCACACTCAGATAAGGAAAATGAAGGGTTTGAAGCAAAAGAAGGCTCATTTGATGGAGATTCAAGTCAATGGTGGATCAATTGCTCAGAAAGTTGACTTTGCTTACGGTTTCTTTGAGAAACAAATTCCAATTGATGCCGTGTTCCAGAAAGATGAGATGATTGATATTATCGGAGTTACAAAAGGTAAAGGGTATGAGGGTGTTGTAACCAGATGGGGTGTCACTCGTCTCCCACGAAAGACTCATCGTGGTCTTCGTAAGGTTGCTTGTATTGGTGCATGGCATCCGGCTAGGGTTTCGTTTACCGTTGCCCGAGCTGGTCAAAATGGTTACCATCACCGCACTGAGATGAACAAGAAAATCTACAAGCTTGGGAAGGCTGGCAATGAATCACATGCAGCCATGACTGACTATGACAGGTAAAGATTTGAACTTGAAATGATTGAATTCGTTAGCTTGTGCTTGAAACTGACTTAAACCGGAAGTTGGTCTGAAATTGTTGATTGCCCTCTTTGTATTTGCAGGACTGAGAAGGATATTACACCAATTGGTGGATTCCCCCATTATGGAGTGGTGAAAGAAGATTATTTGATGATTAAAGGGGGTTGTGTTGGACCAAAGAAACGTGTTGTGACATTAAGGCAATCACTGTTGCATCAAACATCGAGGGTTGCACTTGAAGAGATCAAGCTCAAGTTCATTGATACTTCATCCAAGTTCGGTCATGGTCGTTTCCAGACAACACAAGAAAAGGCTAAGTTCTATGGGAAGCTTAAAGCTTGACCACATAGGAATGTCTTTTTTATGGAGGGATTGTTTGTTCCATTTTCTGATTGCCTACAACTTTGAATTTTGTTTTTCGTTTAAACCATGATGAGTTTTGGACAATAATCTTTTATTATATCAATTGATGTGTTTTTATTTATGGCCATGGATGGGATTTTATAGCTACCTCTTTTTGCTTGTCGGTTCATTATAACAAGTTAGCAGCTGATTTAATAAATATTTTGAAGTAACCATGCCGAAAAATCCACTTGCAAAAGTTAAGTAGGATCATAACCAAAAGATAAGGCGAAGGTATATGCGCTTATGAAATTGTAAAAAAATCATTTAGGTCTATATTAATTGAAATAATTAATTTCCTCATTTATCAATGAGAGAGACAGTTTTTAGTTTAATTTAGTATTTTTCATAAAAATATTATAATTTTTTTTGAAAAGATCATAAAAATTATAAAAAATAAATATTATTGGATATTTAAAAATATAAAAATTGATATAAACTTATAAAATTAATAAAATATAAAAATATATAAAATTAATAAAATATATTTAAAATTTTTTAAAATTTTATAAAAACAATTTGAAATTCTAAAAATGTATTAAAAGTATTAAAATTGATATAAACTTGTAAAAATTATAAAAACTTGAAATAGATCGGACTAGTCGGTTGGATTTATTAGATCGAAATCAATAAGAGTATTGGTTCGTAGAAAGCTATTGAATTGGTTTACCTCAGAATTTTTTTAATGTTTTAGTTAATTGAACTGGAAGGGTCTATTGAACTAGCAAATCAGTAGCTTGCTGGTTTGATAAAAATATTTAAAACTGGTTTAATCGTCTAGTTCTTAGGTCAACCGGTCTAATAGCTGTCCTTGAATCGGTATTTTTGTCAATTTCGAGCTAACCGTTCGAGTTCAAGTTTATATATATATTTATTTATTTATTTATAATTTTCATATGTTTATATGAATTTTCACATTTTAATAATTTTTTACAATTGTTTGTTATGATTTTTAATACGTTTTTTAAATTAATTTTATAATTTTTTTATAATTTTTTATACTTTTCATTTTATAATTTTATAAGTTTATAACAATTTTAATATTTTTATTTTATATTTTTAATGATTTTTATTGGAAAAATATTAGATTAAACCAGAACCTACCACATGTCACTATATAATTGGTCAATCAAATTATTTCAACAGTCAACATCTATTAATGGAGGAGTTTAATTGATTATTTTTAATTAACAATAGAGACTTAATTGGATACAAATTTAATACAATAATTTAATTAATTTTTTTGTGTTTTCTTAAGGGCTTTGTACATGATAGGTCCTTGTGCTATAGAGATTAAATCAAGTTAGTCCTTTTATTATTAAATAGATTAATTTAATATTTATATTATTAAAAATAATTAAATAACTTCATAACAGTTAATATTTATTGTATAAAAAAATTAAAAATAATCCTTTTTTTTTAATTACAGTTTCATTTGAAACAAAAGATTTCGATTTTAAATACTAAATTTTAAAAATAATTAATTCTCTTAAACCGTAAATAAAATTAGTATAAATTAATTTTATTTAATTTTTTTATTAATATAAAGATTAAATTAATATATTTAATATTAGAATAATTAATTCCATACGTACAGTTAAATAAATAAATAAATAAAAACCTGCAAACCCTGGCTTTGCTGGCTGCTGCTGCTGCGACTCACTACACACATAATGCAAAACCTATGATAGTGTGAAACTGTGACGATAAGTTCCCCAACAACTGAAGAATCCAACGGCATCTGTGCAGACAGAGAAGTATAATGCTGGCAATGACTCATTACTTGCATGTCATCCATCACAACAGCAGTGGGTCTGGTCTTTGTTTCAGCCTTCCCACCGTAAATGATGTTTGGTAGGAATAAAACCACGTATTTATATGCTGGAAAATGAAACATTCTCTTGATGTAACACAACATCACAACATGGCAAATCTAGAGAACTACACCTCCTGCCTCTCTGGACTGATTGAGGCAACAATTTGTCCAAGGGAAAGCCAAATGAGAATATATAGTGGTAGAGCAACATAACAACAATAAAACCCAATATGATATGAGAGCCAACCTGCTCTTCCTTCCCGGACAATATGAGAGCCGGCGGCAAGCGGGGGAGAACCACCTTGGTCCAGCCCATACTCCCCTTATTTTCCTCCAAAACCCCTGCCCCGTAAATGAATGACCCCTCAGAAAACATCACCAAAGAAAAAAGTGACCATCGCTTGAGATCACATCTTCTGTAAACCAAATTGATGATCAATCGATTATTCACAGCATATCCATAATTTTTAAGGAATACCCAAATAGCCATGCAAGAGTATTAAACAGTATAAAGGAAGAAAATATGATAAAAAAAAAAAAAAAAGTTAAAACTTTTTATTAAACGAGACAAAGAAAGGTAATTGCTATATTTATTATTTTATATAATATATAATCTGCCATTTTTTTACGGCATTTTATGTTGATTAAAAAAAAAAAGGGGGAAAATCAAAGAGTCCTCCCTGTCTTGGACTGAGAGTAGGGCTTTAATCTCTCTTTTCACACTCTTCAACGCATAAAGAGGGCAGCAAACTTTGCATCTCTGCGTCCTTTTTTTCTCTCATCATCAGAAGTAAGTCTTTTTATTCTTTTTTCTTATTCACCTTTTACCTTTAACATATCTATATAAATACTGGGTTTTTAATGGCTTTTTGATTATTGATATATTGTTGAATGAATGAAGGTTGAAGAATCAGTGAAGCTGTTGAATATATATATATATATATAATGATGGGAGAAAGAATCTCTCCAGGGAGTTATTTTCAATACCCTCCACCTGGTTTCCCTTCTGTTTCTCCTCATAGACCTTTATCTATTCCTACAGATCGTGAAAGGTCAATTTTTTATTACTTTAATCAATCCAATACCATGTTTTTATTGATGGGTTTTTTGTTTTCTTTGTATGTTTTGCTGGTTTCATATAGTTATATATGTTTAATGATTGTTTAAAATCAAGTAAACAATGGCAGATACTTAGCTGAATTATTCACAGAGAAAGAGAAGTTGGGACCTTTCACACAAGTTCTTCCTCAATGCACCAGGCTTCTTAATCAAGGTTATTGAATTTTCTGTTTTCCTTTTTTTTTCCCTGCAATATAAAGATTCAATCACATGAATACAAGGATGAAACACTAATGATTTAAACTTGTAAGGGTTCAATTGATTATCGAGTAATTCTTGAATGAATTAAAACTTTAAACCTCCACATTAGTGAAATGGCATAATCTAGATTTTCTATGTGGTTTTAAGGCTTTGCTTGCTAGGAAGGATAGAAAATTTGTTAATCAAATGGTTAAGATTCGTAATAACTTCCCTACTTGTAGCTTAACCATTCGATTAACAAATTTTCCATTATCGCACCTTTCCATCCTTTGTACCAAGCAGAACCTAGAGAGTTCTACTAAAGCATGTAATTTGGACAATATATCAACTAACTTTTCCATTTTTAACCCTTATGCATTGCAGAGATCAGAAGGGTCTCAGGTTTTATTCCGAGTTTATTGGATCATGAGAGATTTGAGCATGATAGTCCTATTAGGTCATTTGGTCATCATCCCAATGGAACACAAATGGATTTGGAAGGATGGTCCATAATGCAAACAGAGGTGATGCCATATAATGTTATGTATTTTATCATTTAAAAGCATTTAATTGTTGTTAACTAAGCCATTGGTGCAGTAACAAAAGACTTGTTTATTTTTACTGCTACTCCCCCTTCCCCTCCTAACAAATGGCCAAAAAGAGTTTGTAAGTTCTTACGAGGTTAATGAATACAATTGCCTTGTTATCAGCCCCCAATATGATACAAAATTCTCAATGTACACTGAAAAGGAAAAGGAAATTTCTTTGACCTGATTATCTGTTTCAGGAAAATGGGCATCTGCAACGAGTTGCTCTGGTTCAAGCTGCATCAATGGGTTGGCCTGGTTTGCCAGGAGCTCCAACAACGCCGATTGTAAAGAAAGTTGTTAGACTCAATGTACCTGTGGATCAATATCCTAGTGTAAGTAAAGCTGAAACCTCGACTGAAGTTTTCTTGTTCTTTTAAGATAATATTACTGACTCTCACCCTTTGTAGTATAATTTTGTTGGTCGAATATTGGGACCACGAGGAAACTCCCTAAAGAGAGTTGAAGCTGTGACTGAGTGTAGGGTGTACATAAGAGGCAAAGGTTCTGTCAAGGATTCTGTTAAGGTAAAGTCAACCATAAATTCTTTTATGATATTCATTTTTTTCATCTCTCCTCCCAATACAAGGCCATATTGGACTGTAGGTGATGCGAAAATTGCTCGGCTAATCTTTTATATGCTCTGATCATATGCATATCCATTTGCATTTCACATGCTTTATGAAGAACTTTCAGTATTATGATCAATGAAATGATCACTTTTACTAAGGAAAGTACCTTTTTGTGAAAAATACAGTTATGCAAAATCAAGGTCTGACCTAATTAAAGACAAGACTTGGCTTCTTTTTGTGCGTTTTCTTCTTGAATATAAGAAGACCGAGTTCTCCTTTGATGTTGCTTCACTTGTTATTCATTGACTGCTTGCCTTTTTTTAACATGTAGGAAGAGAAACTAAAAGATAAACCCGGATTCGAACACCTTAATGAGCCGTTGCATGTGTTGGTGGAGGCTGAACTTCCCGAAGATGTGATAAATTCTCGTTTGGACTACGCCGTTGCCATACTAGAAAATCTTCTGAAACCTGTGGTATGAACAAAAGCAAAATTTTATTGTTGTTTTTAAAGTTAGTCTTTCCTTTTTCTGTATATGTTTCAGCTCTTCCATTTCTACCATTCTTCAGGATGAATCCTTGGATAACTATAAGAAACAACAGCTTAGGGAGTTAGCTTTACTAAATGGTACATTAAGGGAAGAGAGTCCGAAAATGAGCCCGACTATGAGCCCTAGTATGTCGCCCTTTAACGGTACTGGAATGAAACGAGCCAAGACAGGAAGATGACCCTTACAGTGATGGGATGTTGAGTCAAGAAGAGCTAGTCAAACTCGCTACTCAGTTTCGAGCAACGATGGTTCACATCTAGGTTGTCCTTCTCCATTGATCCCTTTTGATTCATATATCAATCCCCCATCAAGATGACTTTAGTTAAAAATAACCTATGCCCTAATTATTTTTAGCCAAAAACCTCTAATATAGTTGGAAGATTCTTCTTACTTACAGTCATACATATGCAGCATTCTCTCTTGATGATAATTACTATTATTATTTATTATAAGATAAAATCATTGTATTGTATTTTGACTTAATAATAAGTATTTTTTTTTTTTTCAAAGTCTCATCGTGTAGTTGAGATAGTTTAGATGGATAAACTTTTTTATGCTTCTATTCATTAAAATGAAATGGCTATGACAGATGCTTGAAAGAATTTGGTTTTGTGGTGTGGGGGTTGAAGGGCTTGAGTTGTAGAAGAGTCAAACCAAAAGTTAATTTCAAGTCGAGATAGTATATCAGCACATATATTTCTTTTCCGAAAGACATGCTTATGCATACTTTATTTTCTTCCCGAAAGATATGCTTAAGTGATGAAAGTCATACTATGGAGAAGAAGCTACCTTTTGGTTCAAATAACACTCTAATTTCACTTTCTTTTTTGTTGATATTCCAAGGTTTCAATGAAGAAGAAATTTATTTCAACTTTTAATTACAAATATACAACCTATGGTTGAAAAGTTATTGCCATTTCAGCCTTAGTCCTTAAATTTGGTAAATTTTTTAATTTAGTTTCAGAATTTTTTTCATCCACATTAGTCCTGTATAATTTTTTTTATATAGAAACTAAGTGCTAAGAGCTAAAAGAATAAAAAGATAAAATAACATTTGGTCCTTGAACTTGGTAACTTTTTTCAACTTGGTCCTAGAACTCTTTTTTCATCCACTTTACTCTTAGTACTTTGATATCGTGTTATGTCATCACCTAAAAATTATAATTTTTTATTAAAAAATAAGCAATGACATTATATAATCTTAGAGTGCCATGCCATCACAAACACCAAAATTGAGAAAATTTGTCAAGTTTAAAGACTCGAGTTGGACACTTAGATCCTTACCCGTTTCACAAGTCCAATTAACATAGGCTATAGGCAAAAAAAAAAAAAAAAGTTTAAAGACCAAGTTGGAAAAAATTGACTAGTTTAGGGATTAGATGTTGCTTTATTCCAATAAAAAGATAGGATGATAAAATGCAAAACCAGATAGCCAAAGTAAATCAATAGAATCAACATGAGGCAGTCTTAATGATCATCAAGGGCCATACAACTCCAACATAAGATCCATATTCCTCATCAATGATGACATTAATTCCCATTGTCATCAACTTGTCTATTATCTACTTTGTTGCATGCATAGGTAATGCAGAAAGGAGACAGATTTACACAGATGCACATGATGGATATTATAGTATCATAGACTAGATTTTCAAGCTTCAACACAGCATAAGGAGGGTGCCCTTTATAGTGAACCCCAAAGATCTACATAATTGGATAGGATTACAAAGTTTTTCTTTTACATGCAACTGCTACAATACATCTTTCTAAAACAAAACAAGGAATTTAACTGAATCTTGGTGATTGAGGATCACAAAGACAGTTTTATCTACACACCTCAAAGAGGATGAGCTCAGTTTTTCATTGATGCTGTCAGTCATGAAGGCCGAGTTCAGCTTCGAGGTCACCATCTTCTTCGAACAACTTTAAAAGACGGGCATATTGCTCGTCTCGTTTCCTTTTTTGCCATACCTTGAAAAGGAAGAACGAAAACAACCCAACAGCAACCAGCACAATCAATATGATGACTACCTTGGTCCCATTTTTACTATTTGCATTAGACTTTGACTTTAAGCTGATTGAACTTGTAGAGTCGCCGGAAAACCCTGAAAAAAGAAGGAAACAAATTGGAGTAATTTGTTTTATCATTTTCAATAATTTGCCATTTAGTAAATAATAACAATTTCTATTTTAAAGCCCTTCACAGCAACTTAATCATTGTTCTAACAAATTCAGCTGAAGAAGGTTCAAATAAGCCTAAAAAGCAAGTGTAATACAAAGAACTATGTGTAACAGCATAATTTCATGTGAAACCCATTTTACCATGGATAATTATTCGGTCCATTAATGGTGGAATCTTTTTAATCCCACAAGCGGGATTAAGAAACCACAGGACCTTAAATTTAGAAAAATAAGAAACAGGCACTTTCATTTGTTTGGTGAGAGACTCCGATATTCAGCAGTTACACTGCACCTGATTAGATCCGAGACCAAAGCTTTCCTTACACTATTTTTTCCATCTACAAAACTTGAATATGAGTCTATGCTTAAAAGACATCGAGCTCCTTATCACTCGACCGAATAGACGTCATAGTAAACATAACATTTTCTTAATCCACTTATAGAGTTAAAAAAAATCTCATCAGAGATCATAAATTTCCCCAAATTTCATGGAAAATGGATCAAGTAGGGCGAAATCTTAATTGCCTGCTTATACTGCTAAATAGCATATCTATTACAAAGTTCGAGATTCTCAAAAGCAAATCGGAATTGCAGAGATAGGTGTGTAAATATATATACCTTTCTATTCATTCTCGAAGTCAAAATTCTAACCTCATAAGTTAAAATTTTCTCGGAATCACAATCCCTCAAAAGCAAACAACAAAATTTATAGAAAGGATACGAAAAAAAGTTGTTCTTTCGGTGCTAATTTTCTCAGTAGCAAAACAGAGAAAAGAAAAACTAAGCAACAGTAAAACCTGGCAAATTTGAGAGATTTAACGAATTAATTAAACAAAATACAAAATATAAAGGTGAGATTCCAATAGCATCCATACATTAAATCCTCCAATTACGATGATGTAGTAAAATTCACAAATTAACTTGAATTTCATGCAATTAATGATTCGAATTTCGAGTTTCGACCAATTTCATTTGAAAAAAAAAAAGAAAAAAGAATTGAGGTTCGTTAAGAAAACAACAAAATATCAGAGTACAAAGCGGTGTAGAGAGGAAAACCTGAAATGAATTGTAGAGAAACCGAAGCGAAAAGCAGTAGAAGTCGCAGCGATCTACGCCTTGAAACTTCAGTCATTCTCTTGAAATACTCTTGAAATTTCAATCTTTTTCAGCGCACAAAGCTTGGTGTCACTTACGACGAAGCTGGTTTTTTGCAGTGTTGCCCATATATATATTTCAATTATTTTCAAATCGAACCGTCCGCCTGAGATTTTTAAAGGTATAAATTAACATTTAGTCCCTGTACTTAGTAATTTTTACCATCTTGCTCTTTGAACTTTTTTGTCCATATTAGTCTCGTAATTTAGTAGGGGTTTTTCTTTTCAATTTGGTTGTGTTTTTGAAATATATTTTATAAAAAAATTTAAATTTCAAGTGATAACTTGAAATTCAAGTTCATGGACCAAATTGAAAAAAATTAAGTTACGAGATTAGCGTAAAAAATAAGGACCAAATTGAAAAAGATTACCAAATTTAACAACTATGTTATGTTATCCCATTTTTAAATATAAAATTTTTTGTTTTAGTTTTCTTTAAAAAATATTACTTTTTTTAATAAATAGTTACTATTTAAAAATAAAAAAAAAAGGTTGGCGACTATTTTTGTAACTTTTTATGGTTAAATAGTTTAGTGATCATTTTGTAACTTTTAATAGTTAGAATGACCTCTACTATAATTTAGCCTTGGTTAAAAAATAATATGAGAGAAAATCTCCAATTAGAAAAAATTGGGATAAAGTTCACACATAAAACTTATACATGATAAGACTCGAACTTAAACACTCAAGATTCACATTGTGGGTGAAAGTATATATAATTATCAAAAAATAAATATTTTATAATAAAATTTATTTTTTAAAATTTTTTTATTGAATAAATATTCAATTAACTCGCAATATCTACTCAATTACAAACTTTACTGGTACTCTATCCAACAATTAATCTATGACATTCTATATGTAGTATACCGGTGCTGAGCTCCGAGGTGAAACTAAAAAGCTGAAAATAAAGGTGGTTGTGTTGTCACCTTCCGTTTACTGCAACACAGAGTAGCGATTCAGTTTGTCTATTATTGTCGAAGCTGTTTCTTGCCAACGTCTTCGTCTTGTCCAAATGAGCTTTGCGGACGGCATTCTGCATCCGTCTCTCGTGCTCTTTGAGCATTTCCTCAAAGGTTTCGCCCATGACCTGATGGCATCAATGGCCCGGAATAATGGATTCGCTTTTCTTTTGGAACATAACCCTGCACCTAGAATTCACCCACATAACTATTAGCATTATATTATTTGATTAGACTAGTGAGTTGGGCAGTCGAGTTAGTTTTGGATTGGTTGAATCTATATCAATTCAGGTTTTAAAAACTTTGGGTAAATTACACCCAATGTTATTAGTAAGTTACGATTTGGTCACTCAACTTCAAAAAGTTACAAAAAGACCACTTAATTATTCAAAAGTTTTCCTTTTAAGTCACTGGGTCGTCAAAGTTGTTGTTGTATGACCTTCTCCGTTCGCACTATTTACACCAATTGAATACTCTCATTCTCATTCTCTTCTACAATTCAGTCTTTTTTTCACAAAACAACTTTGAACGCCATTAGTTTGCAAACCAAAATCCAAACAGTTTTTTTCTCAAATCTCCAACACTAATTGTTAGACCAATTTGGATCTAAGATATGTTCCTCTACTCGTTGATGGGTATTGATCTACTGCATCGATCGTCGAATCGTCATCACTTGAAGCTCGCTAGCCGGGCTTTTTTTAAGAAGAAAAACTTAACAACCCTGTGACTTGAATAAAAACTTTCAAATAGTTCAATAACTATTTTGTAACATTTTTAACTCGAGTGACTAAAACGTAAACTTTCAAAGTGATCATTTAAATTATTTCGATTTAAGTCAATTTTGGTTTCAATCATTCTGGGTTCGAAACTCGGAATTTTGGGATACAAATGACCTTTCAAGTCAATTTTAAGTTTAGGTCAACCTAAATTGAATTCGTTGATAAAGAAAAAAAATATTCAATTTCCATAATTCCCTTACCGTTGTTGATTCCTCGGAAGGTAAGTGCGAAGTACTTAGCCTATCAAATAAATGGTGAGTGGACTGAACATTATCATCATGGTCATATCCACCATTAAAATGCTCCTCGTGCCATTGCGGATTGCTCATGTCTAATCGTGATCTGCCTCTAATCGAAACCGAATTTGAAAATTGGGATAACGCCGTTGCTCCATGACGGACATATTTCGCCTGACTCGGAGAACCAAATGCTCGAGCACAAGCCTTCATAGACTTGACCTCGTTCGCCTTCATATTCTGTGAAGATCCAGCGTTACCAAGGTGCATTGATGGGCCAACACGAGAACATACGGGTTTCGATGTTCCTTGCAGAGGCTTAACAGGGATGCCAGGATTATTTACTCCATTAACACTTTTAGCATTCGACTGCGAAT
Source organism: Gossypium sturtianum (assembly GCA_025698515.1). Taxonomy (NCBI): domain Eukaryota; kingdom Viridiplantae; phylum Streptophyta; class Magnoliopsida; order Malvales; family Malvaceae; genus Gossypium; species Gossypium sturtianum. Next base: position 1,425,457 of record CM046946.1, on the reverse strand, counting down.
TTTTTTCAAACACCTTAGTTGCAATAACGCAAAATATCATAAGCCATTTTTATTACGCATTATCAAATGAATATTACAACTTGAAAGGTTACCTGTATAGATGCTTGTAACTCAAAATTGGAATCTGGGGCAGGAATTGCTTTAGCTTTTCTAGCTCGATCATTTCGCATTAAGTTTTGGGCAAACTTGATGGATCACAAGGAAGAGGACTCGTTGTAAAGAACTGAAAAAAAAAATCATCAAAGTTGAATGAGAGATTGTTTAAATACAGTTAATATGCAAAGTATACCTATTTAAGGGTTGGTGGTAACGAGCTCGATGTCCCTTAAGTAAAATTTTAGAACCGAGTCCTGTAGATTAAGAAAATAGTGGTGGGAGCAGTTTGCCTCCTATTTAAACATCCAACCTAGTACGGCTACTAAATATTGGAAATTCTCAGACAAAACAAGAGCTTTCACTATCTCAATGAAAAATATTAATCTTACCTCACTTTGAAGTGCTGAAGAAGCAGTTCCACGACACTCGGGTTCTACTGCAAGGAGCATGTCCAAAAGAGCTGAAGTAGAAGTAGGGATATCCTTGAATGTCTGATTGACAACACGCTTATAAGGATGTTGTGGTTTGAACACGGTTGCATTTGGCAATTTTGATCTCTTCCAATACTCTTCCGAAGGTCATCCACAAAGTTTGAAGATTCTATGTAGTTGTTCCACCTACAAAACAATGTGTTTCGATAGTCAATACCATATTAATGGACGTATCATTTTTGTCTTGGTACTAGTACGTAATAGTATCGATATGTTTCGATGTACTGATTACCATGACTGAATTACAAAAATGTAGATACTATAGACGTTTACATGGGTAAGTACCTCAGTTCTTTCAGGCATGATAGGCTTTCCTGTGAATAATTCCGCAAGAATGCAACTAGAACTCCACAGATCAATAGTAACTCCATAATCAGTAGAACCAAGCAAAAGCTCAGGAGGTCGGTACCACAAAGTTACTACGCGGCTCGTTAGAGGTTGCATCTGGTTAGGACGTAAGATATTTGCCAATCCAAAATCGCCATAAATAAGGTCCCCAAACATGTTTAAAATTTTTATGTTGCATCATTTACTAGAAAAAAAAAATTATAAAATGGAAAATTAAGGTCCCAAAACAATTAAAACAAAATATAAGTAAAGTTAACAGATAATGTAAAAATATAACAAAAAAGGAAGACAATTTTGTTGTTGTTGTTGTAAAATATGTAACAATTTTGTTATATAAGACAACAAAATGTAAGTAAACCTGTCAAGAAATAAATGCAATTAAATAAAACATTTTTGGTTAAATTTTGGTATTTGTCCTTGTACTATACATAAATTATAGATTTAGTCCCTTTACTTTCCAAATTTTGAAATTTTAGTCCTCATCGAGTGATAATTGTTAAATTCATTAAGTTATGCTATTTCCAAGATCTTATGCAACAAATATATTATCACATGTATAAATGTCATGTCGGTTTGCTATTTTCACACATTACTCGTAAAAAAAGCCAATTAGTGAACTAAGAATGATCAAATTGGAAACATGTACTAAATCTACAACTTTATGCACAGTACAAGACTAATAGTGGAATTTAACCTGACAGATTTAATTGTTAACGTTTGTGTTATGACTGAAATTTTAAATTCCAAAAAGTATAAGGACTAAAATTGATTAAATTAAAATGTAAGGATTAAATTCATATTTTATGCAAAGTGTGGAGACTAATTGCAAATTTTAACCTTTTTTTTTTCGTAGTGTAAACAATTAGTTCAATTGTTCTTATCCAAACAAGGACATAAATGCAAACCTAAAAAAAATGGTAATTTTGGTTAATTCAAATTTCTCCATAATTTTAAACTTCTTTTTAAAGCTTAAACAAAATCAGTTTTATTTTTTGTTAAAATGTGCCTATAGTCCATATACTTTTCAAAAATTGGGAATTTAGTCCATGTACTTGTATTTCTAGAAATTTAGTCCTCTACTTTTCAGATTTCAAAATTTAGGTTCAGTTGTTAGCATCGTTAAACTTTTTTTTGTTAAATTGGTTGTTGTGACATTTTGGAATAAAAAAAATTACTCACTTGGTAGTTATATAATTAAAAAAACATGTTGTAATTAACTTGAATTTTAACAAACAAAAAAAAATATTAACAGTTGGATCTGAATTTTGAAATATGAAAAAGTAAAAAGACAAAATTCCTAAAAATACAAGTACTAGAATTAAATTCCTAGTTTTCGAAAAATACAGAGATTATATATGATTGGTTAACACGTGTATTAATCTCTCTCTCTCTTTTAAATGGTTAAATTTCAATTTTGATCCCTATGTTACAATCAAATTTAAGATTATATAATAATGGTTAAATTTCAATTTTGATTCATGTGCTACATTTAAATTTAAGATTCAATCTTTATACTTCAACTTTTTGACATGCTTTGATACCTCAATTTTTTACAATGTCACTGATTAGTCTAAATACTTTATTCTGATCAAAACCTGACGTAACTTTTAAGAGTTGTTAACACTATTAAAATTATTTGTTAAATCAAAGTCAATCGCAATGCTATTTTTTTTGTTATATATGACTACTAAGTGAATTTTTTTTTTTTAATTTCAAAATGTCTCACCAATAAATTTAACAAAAGAAATTAATGGTATTGTGATAATAATTTGATTTAAATTTTTTTAAATATAAAAAATAGAGGGACTAAATATCTAAAATTAAAAGTACAAAGGGTAAATTTCATATATACAAAAAGTATAAAGACTTGAAGTATATTTTAATATTCAAATGTTTACTCTATAATTTGATCCAATAAATAATGATGATGATGATGATGATGATGATGATGATGATAGGTAAAATGAATAACTTAATCTATTTTACTCAATGATGTTTGAATTGGATCGGGCCAGTTAGATAGGGAATAGGTTGGGGTATCAGTCTGAAGAAAGCTATTAGATCAATTGACCCGAGAATCGGTACGGATCGATTGAATTGGACAAAAAATCGGTTGAATAGGGCAAGTGAACTGAACTTTTCTATTTTTTTGAACCTTTTAATGATTTATTTAATTGAACCAAATAAATTGGTGGCTTGACTGATTCAACCACCGGTCCAATTCTGATAACATTAGTTTTAGTTTTAGATTAAAAAAAAACTACAAAAATAATATTCATAGATAAAGAGGTTTTTTTTTTTCGAAAAAAATATAAAAAAATACGAGATATCAAATTATTTAACAAAATAGATGAAATTATAGAATCTTGCTTATAAATTCTTTGAGAAATTATAAAATTATAAATTAGTACAATGGTAAAATTTATAATTTATTTTTGACACTTTTAAAATTATTTTTCGTATTAATCTTTTCAAACTTTGTAATTGTCCTTTAACGTTATCTTCAAAATTTCAACTTGAGTTCTTCTTTTTAAGAATGCCATTTGCCTTGAAACCGCATCCAACATTTGTTGGTATTTTATTATACATTTTATTTGGAATGTGTGGATCAAATTATAAACACATGTATATCTACTGGAATGACAACTTAAATATAATATGTTCAAAAAAAGCAATGCCATTGAAATTAGGAGGATTGATTTGTTTGTAGGTTGAAATATGCTTCTAGTACATTTAAAATTTAATCTCTCTACTAAGAGAGAGCAAAACTCGATTTGATTCGAAAAAATTAAAAAAAAATTCGAATTTCGAGTTAATCGAATCGAGTTATTCAAGTCAACTCGAATAACTAGATTCAAGTTTCGAGTTTTAGTCGAGTTGAATTTTACAATTCGAATAATAAATTGGTGTAAATACCATTTTGGTCCCTGTCAACTTTGAAAATAAGCAAATTGGTTGCTTCCACAACAAAAATTACAAAAACAAAATTAAAATAATTTTCAAAAATTCAAAATAATTTTTAAAATTCAAAATATTTATAAAAATTTCAAATTTTATATTTTTAAAAAATTCTAAAAAGAATATAAAAAAGTTAAAATTTTAAAAATGTTCTAAAATAATAATTTTAGGACCTAATTAATGATTCAAATTTATCATACTCAAGTATCTTATTTTTTTTTCAAATTTATGTGTTCTAACATGGAATTAGTTATACTGTAACAATATTTTTATTTGACATGTGTAATTTTTTTAATTTAACTCGAACAATTTCACTTGATTTGACTCGACTTAAATTTCATTTCATTCTACTCGATTTGAAAAAATTTCAAATTGAGTTAGGATGATAAGATAGGACTCGTGAATTTGATTAATTCGACATTTTTTCACTCGATTCGATCGAACGCTCACCCCTACACTCTACTATTCAGATTTCAAAATTCACGTCCAATTATTAACATTGTTAAAATTCATCTATTAAATTTGTTGGTGTGACATTTTGAAATAAAAATATACTCATTGGATTGCCGTATAAAAATGACTCTACAATGAGCCTTAATTTAACAGTATTAATGATTGGACCTACAATTTTAAATAAAAAAAAAGTAAAAAGATTAAATTCATTGAAATAAATGTACAGGGACTCAATTTTAAATTTACGAATAGTACAAAGACTTATAGCATATTTTAATTTTATTTTTAACACGTCAGATTCAAGCTATCCATGTAATAAACAGACACGTATTTACAATGTAATCAACGTATTTTAAATGTACTTCATGCTAGATTTTGAATATAACATTCAAGCTAATAGCTAAATGAAAAAATACTGAATTGAGAGGATACTATACTTTAAGAAATCAATTAAAAAGTTTTGAAGGACAGGACTGATTTAAAATATAAATTATAATTTAAGGACTTTTAGAGAAATTAACCCAACATACCAAAAGAAGAAAATAGAAATCTCGATATTTGTTTATGAAAAAGTAAATAAAATAAAATAAAATAAATCCTGTTTCTTGCGATCGGCTTAAAACGCCGCCAAGCCAAAAAAAGTCCACCTAGGGACGGGAATCACACCGAGCCTAAAACCTAACGACGAACTCCGAAGCAAGTGGTTCGGATAACACACAGCTGGAGACAGGCTGTCACCAACAAAGTTCCACTCACCTATTCCCCTAACTACGTTTCTCATTGTTTCTCTCTCTTCTTTCATCTCTCTCCGCATCTTCGCTTTTCTCACTTTACAGCCCAGTTTTAGGGTTTTCTTCGATCTGTTTTTGCTCGATTCCGCATTTCGTCTCTCGACTTCGCCGGATTGTGAATCTCCTCTTTGTAAGCTCTTCGTCGATCTAAATTTCATTGATTTTGGCCTTGTTTAGCTTTTGTATGGTCTGATTGACGTTACTCGTTTGTTTTCTGTTTTTTTTTTTTGGTTGATTCTTACGATTTTTTGGTACTTTTAGCTTAATGATTGTACTGCATGCACTGTTGATGGAAATTTGATGTTGATTTTTTTTTTTGTTCGCGAAACGCTTAGATTTGAAGTGTTTGTTTAGCTGAAAGTGATAATTTTGTGATTTATTTGAAATAATTTGTAGTTGATGATACACGGAGAGAAGATAAAAGAGAAGAAAGTTGTAGATTTTGTAACTTGTACTTTATAATTGTTATTAGAGGGGAAACCATACTTACATGTTCTAGTGTTAATTGCTGAAAGAAAGATCTCCTCTTTTGAATTTTGGTAGCACTGTTCTTGTCTAAGCTCAATGTAATGGAAAACTGTGGAACTTGTTTAGATTTATACTGAGGTTTTATGCCGACGGCTAATGATGTCATGTGTATATATATTTTTCAGAGTTGTGTCCGTAAGAAACTAAGTTATCGGCTTATTCGGTGAACATTTTCTATCTCAAGGATAATGCTCCTTAGTATGCTAACGACTAGGGAGATAAGGTAGTGCTAGCGATTTTTATCTTCTTTGTTGTTAAGGGCGTGCATAGGCGTATTGTTCACTTTGTGTTAAATACAAATATTGTAAGAGTAAATGAAGCTACTTTGTCGGTGTCTGTTACTTAATAATTTGCTTTGAAGTTTTTTTATAGCCTTTTTCGCTTAGGACTTTTGTGGGTATTTCGATTGAGCATCTGCGTCACCAATGATGCGTTACCGTTGCTTATGTTGTTTTGGAAAGTATTGTCATTCATTGTTGTCACAATTGTTTAATTAAGATGACACATAAGAATTCGTTGTCCTAGTTATATGGTCATTAATGGTGATACATTACTGTTAACTAATGCTGATGTGGAAATTTATGGCCTGTATTTGTCATTGATTGTTGTCTCAAATGTTGAATTAAGATGACAGGCAAGAATTCGTTGTCCTACTCACATAGTGTGCACGTGGCAATAATATTTGTGTACTAACTATAAATGGTATTGTTTTCTTAAATTTTCATAAACCTCTATAAAAGAGACTGGCGTTACGTTTTTTATATGGTAAGTGGTAACTTGGATGAGTGTGCACAAGTGCAACGTGGAATGCCTGCCTCGTAACGCTTGCATATAGTCTATATAATTGGTTTTTATTAGGACTTTCATCAAACACATTTGAAGTACATCTCACGAGAATGTCTTGTGTATTAGGTGAATGAGCGGCTTTGTCTTACTGACTTGTTCTCTGGTCATATGCATCTGAAAGTGTTGCTTTGTTTTTCCTTTTTATAGGTGAAATAGTGTGTGCTTGAATGTGGTGGATTTCATCGAGGCTCTCTGCATGCCATATAAATCCTTTTTCTTTTTTTGTTATAGTTTTTCATTCATAGATTTTTTGGTTACTAGTTGATTCATTGCTCATTCCTGTTCCTTCCACAGGTTCTCGGATCAAATAATTGAAGTCTTGACCTTAAACTTGAAGGTTAGTGGTTGAAACAGCTATCTACATGTGAAATTTGTTAGTTTCGGATCGATTAATGCTTTACATGGATCTGTTAGATTGGCAAGAAGATATATGAATTCTGTTTGATAATGCTGCTTTTTCGTCTTCTCACGCGATTAATCTTAGTATCATCCGGTGTTGGTTCAGTAATAGCTTCTAGAAATAATTCTCAGGAGGTCGCTTGTACATCAGAGGATCCTTTGTATCCATGCTAGCAGAGAGCATGCGTGGAATCTGTGTTTCGGGTAATGCCCCTGACGAGATATTCTGCCGAAGCATTCGGTGTGTTGACAATTTGTCTAGTTGGTCTGTTGGTTCTTCTGGGTTTGGTGTGCATTGGATACACATTTTACTTGCGGTCGCGCGTTCTTAAACAAGGCTTTATCCTGCTCAGTTATTTCAGTGGTCCTTGGATCATCCGAATCACGTTTATTTTGTTCACCATTTGGTGGGGTTTCTGCGAAATTATTCGGCTAAATTATCTAAGGAGGCCAGGAAGAGTGTTGAATGTACTTGATTTTAAATGGCAAGAGAACGTCTGCAAATTTTACATTGTTTCGAATCTAGGTTTTGCAGAACCGTGCCTCTTCCTCACTCTCATGTTTCTTCTCCGTGCACCGTTACAGAACATAGACACAGGAATTCTAAGCAGGAAATGGAATGGGAAAACAGCAAGCTGTGTTCTCCTCTTTGCCCTCCCAATGTTCGTTCTTCAACTATTTCTCATTTTGATTGGACCCAAGTTACGCGAGGATAGGAAAGAGTTACCGCCATATTTCACTAGAACAGCTCGATCGATGCAAAATTCCAATGACATAGCTCTTTGCTCTTACCCTTTACTGAATACTATTCTTCTTGGTCTTTTCACCACCGTCTTGACTGCCTATTTGATTTGGCTCGGAAGACGGATTTTGAAATTGGTTTTCAATAAGGGTTTGCAGAAGAGAGTTTATACATTAATTTTCTCGGTTTCAAGTTTACTTCCGTTAAGGGTTCTTTTACTTGGTTTATCTGTTTTATCTAGACCAGAACATTTCCTGTTTGAAGCTCTTGCATTCTCAGCTTTTCTTGTCCTACTATGTTGTGCTGGGGTCTGTATCGTCATACTCGTATACTGTCCGGTTGCGGATTGTCTTGCACTCGGTAATCTTAATGACTTGGAGGCTCGGAGAAGGGTTATTCTCAATGATCAAAATGACACCGCATCCCTTATCGCTAATCAGACTCATCTTGATGAAAGCATTGGAATCAGCCCCGAGCGGAATTCTGATGCTTCTACTAAACGCGGATCGATTTCTTTTCGGACTTTCATACGAGATGAACCCTCGTCCGGGCCATTTGTGGAACTGAGCCTCTTTTCTCCTAGCCGAGATGAAAACCCACCCGGGTCACCTCCTCCTGTGGGTTGGCCAATGATGTCTTCTCCTACACATGTTCATGGACCCTAGCAAAAAAAAAAAAAAAAAAAGTAGGCAAGGAAACTGAGTAGTTGTGGTGAATATCAATTTTGTGGTAAAGGAAAAAAAAACTGATTGTAAAGGGTTTAGCTTTCAATAAGGATTTTTATTCTTGGGTTGTTTTTTCTTTTTAATTTAGATATGGTTTTTGTTTGAAGAAATTTATAATCACCCTTTTCCTTTTTCTTCTCTTCTTTTATATGCGTCCATTAAAATTGTAGTTTATTACAGTGTTAATGTTAATATTCTGTGTTTGATAAAGAGTTCAATATTTTTGGCTAAAGAGGTATATATAAGCCCTTGAAATTCTGTAAAAAAAAAATCAGTTAAATTAATTAAGTTCTATGTTGAAAAATTTAAAGTTTTTTTTTTAAAATTGTAAAATATTATTAAAATTTATAAAAATATTAAATAAATTAAAAAATAAAAAAGAAACAAAATTAAGATAAACTATCTGTCATGGTGAATATTTAAGATAAGTAGATAGAGATATCTATTTATCAATAATGTTAAATTGATATTTTTAAAATATAATATTTTAATATCTTTCTATTTTTAATAATATTAAAAATTTTGAAATCATTACATTTAAACTTTTATTCAAAATTATAAAAGATAATTTTAAAAAAAATTACAAAATAAATTAAATACTAAATTGAATATTAAAACTAATAGATATATTAATCTTTTATTTTATTTCAATAAAAATTAAAAATTACTAATAAAATAAAAGAAAAAGACAGCGGTAGGAAAGTTCCATGTTCAAAAGCAGACAACTTTTCATAAGATTCGACGACCGATCTTTCCAGTCAACGACGATGTAAGGCAAATTTGACACCAATTGAAATAAAATATATAAAATATGTAAATTTTAGTTATTTTATTTTACAATTTTAATTTTTCAAATTTAAAATAAATTAATTATTAATATCATTAAAATTCTTTTAATAATATTTAAGCTATTTTATTATTATTAAAAATAGACTTGTTCATTGATCAAATGGTTTGTTGGCAAAATTTGACCCAAGTCAAATTTGAACTTTTTTTTATGTCAAATCAGTTTGATTTAATTCGAATTAATATTTAAATAAAAATGATAAATTTTAATATTTTATTAATTTATATAAAAAAATTAAACTCATTGTATTAGAAAAATTTGAACTAAAATTTTAAATCGAGTTTGTCTCGACCCATAAATACTTATAAGTAATGATGTTTAAATCGAATCAAATCGGTTAGGGTATCAGTTCAAAGAATGACTTTGAATTAGATTTATTCATGGGTCGGGTAGTCCTCCTGGTTTCGTAGGCACAACTCAAATTGGGCCGAGCATGAATAAATATTTTTACACCTCGAGTCGGCTTGAATTTAAATTTAAATAATAAAAATATTTTTAAATTTAAATTTAATCATATAAATATATTAAAACAAGTTTTTTGAGCTAGTAGGACCGAAAATGGGCCCAATCTTAAAATTTTTGTTGTTGCCGAGCCTCGACCTAACTCAGCCTATGAACACATTACTTTAAACTAGTTAAACCAAAAATCAATATAAACCAATTGAACCGATTTAAATAATTAATGCAATTAAATTTTTATTTTTATTTTTTAAAAATTTTACTTTATTTAATAAATCGATCGGACCAATAAATTAATTACTTGAACGATTTGACCACTAATTCAATTTAAAAAACAGTGTTTTTTTAACACACAATAGTTATGTTGTGTTTCACGTGTGGTGTCGGAGCACGCTTCGTGTGCCCGCCTAGTGCCTACTATTATATTCTACTCTCATTAAATAAATATTTACATTTTTTATTTTAAAAAATTGCTTAATATATTAATAGTACGCCAAAACCCTAATAAAGCTTCGCCGTTCTTTTTTTATATAAAAACCAAAAACCATCAACGAAAAACAAAAGCTTTGATTTTGAAAGAAAAAAAAAAAAAACCTCAAAAACCCTATTTCGGAAAAAAAATTCAAAAGCAATGGCCTCATTCGAGCAAGCACCGCCTGGTAATGCGAAAGCTGGGGAGAAGATCTTCAAGACCAAGTGTGCTCAGTGTCATACCGTCGATAAAGGCGCCGGTCACAAGCAAGGTTGGCTTCTCTCGGATCTGTTTTTTTTTTTTGTTTTGTTTTTAATGTGGAGTCTCGGTTGATGTCGAGGTTCTTGATTTTATGTGTGGTTTTTTTTTTAATTAATTAACTGTTTCTATCAGTTTGTTTATATATAGCCTTTTTCTTTCACGTCGTTTTCGTATATGTTTCCTCTTGATTTTTATCTTTTTAATTAATTTTTTGTGGTAAAAAATTATTTGATCTTGATTGTTCTTTTGGATTCAATAATGGTTTTTATTTGGTTTGGTTAAATATAGCTTTAAAATTTAAAAAGGATGTGTAAGTTCCTTGAATACTTAGATTTACATTGAAACTAGATGGTTTTGACCTGAACCCGAAAGCCTGACCCGATCTGTCAAATCGAATCTAAACCTGATTTGATCATAGAAAGTTGAAAACCTGAATCATCCATCAGAGTCCCGATTATGATTTGGAAAGTTAAGTCATAATTTACTTGGATCTGATCTAACCTAAAACCAATCCAAAAGGACTAATCTGCACAAAATTTTCCATAACTAAAGCAATTTGAAGTTTTATTTTTGAATACTTTTAAAAGTTTAATGAATAATAAGTTGAGATCTTTTTAAAAAATTGCAGGGCCAAATTTGAATGGGCTTTTCGGGAGGCAGTCTGGGACAACACCGGGATACTCGTACTCCGCTGCTAACAAAAATATGGCTGTGATTTGGGGAGAGAATACTTTGTATGACTACTTGCTTAATCCTAAGAAGGTATGTGCAAGTCTTGTGTATTTTTTTAGTATAAAGTTAATGACTTTTGCTCGCTATTGTAAGCTTGTAAATGTGTCCTGTTTTCTAAATATCGAATCTAGTATACGAAAGCTCTCCTATTTACTTGTCTTATGAACTGTTTGTCTGTTAAACAATCAGTTCCTTTTTCGGTCTAAACTCTAAACCCAGGGTATCCACAATTCACATTGAACTTGAGATTAATCCATTGTCTGGTCAAGAGCTTTTTTAACGTAAAGCTCTCCCAACAAATGCATTTCCCAGAGTTTGAACATGTGTTCTTACTCTTATGGGGATGAAGCTGGTGAAATGATTAGTTCTGTAGGATAGGATTGGGGTTGTTGTGTGTTAACTATTGTCGAGCCTAGTTAATATCGATTGCCTTGTGGGTGGCATTACATTATTTGGGCTACCGATTGATCATTGCCTCCATTAATGAAAGATGACATGGGTGCAATTTTTTTTTTATCTGGCTCAAAGGATACAAAGTGGTGAGAACGTTATTTAAGTAGAAAGGATGAGTATGCCGTGGGTTCCGAGAAATCATCTCCTTTTGTCTAGCAACAAGGTTTATTTCTTATGAGATTGTTCCCATGTGGTAGTAGGTCCTTGTTTCGGGAACATATGCCTTCTATATTTTTATCTGATTATCGATAATTGCATTGCATTGGCTATTAGTATTGCTACGTGTGCTGTTTGCATTTCGGTGCAATTGACCAGGTTTATATCGGTACGAGTATGAAGTAGATATATATATTAATTGTTGAATCGGTTTGTTGGTATATTTTGTTTGTGCAGTACATTCCTGGGACAAAGATGGTTTTCCCCGGATTGAAGAAGCCTCAAGATCGTGCCGACCTGATTGCATACCTGAAGGAATCAACTGCCTGATTCGTCTCCGGTTTTATTAATATCACCTATATTTTGGAACTGTGACAAAATGAAGAATTTTGATCAATGATGTATTTTTATTACATGGAAAAAAAAAACCCATTCTTGAAATGAAGTTAAACCTTGAAAACAACTCCAAAGATAATTGGAGTTGAAAATTATTTTTGTTAAGACTAAACTCTCTTGATGATGAGGAATTTGATTATTTCATTTATCCCCCTGCAGTTGCTGTCCTGAAACTTTTTACATTACATGATGGTTTATTTGAAGATGTTCAAGCCTTTCCACTTGGTCTTTGGAATGTTGATTTAAAATTTGATATTTTTATCCTGTTGATTCAAAATGTATATGTTAGTATATGTATTTAATAGTTAGTTTTTGGTTAAATATGCTACAAGTTTTTGTACTTTTCATGGATATAGAATTTAGTCCCTTTTCAAGAATTTAGTCTTATTTATCAGATTTTAAAATTATGGTTCAATGGTCAACTGCAATGAATTTAAATTTAAAAGAATAATATTTTTATTTTAAAATTTTTTGAAATGAAAGTTGAGGATTAAATTTTAAATGTTGAACAGTGTAGGGAGCTAAAGCACATTTTAACCAGAGTTTTTTATATAAGAAAAAAAAATTAAAAATTAATTTATCTCAAATTTAAAATGTTTTATAAGAATATCACAAGGAATATATCTTAATAAAGCATGTTGTAGAATGTTGGATGTAATTTAAGGAAACAGGGTAATTTTTAATTGTTTTGAAAAACAGGATGCATTTTTTCTCTCTAATTGTGGTAGGCATATACATGGATTAAGGTTAACAATTAAAATATTTTTTTTAATTTCTAAAAAAATAATTAATTATTAATGTGACATATACATGAATTGTCCCGTGAATGTCACATGTTGAATTTATCATTTGATGCAACGATTTCACAAAATTGTATCAGGTGACCTAAAATCCTAAATAATAAAAGAAATATAGGATTTAAAAAAAATCAAATTCTAATGGCTATAAATTTTTAATAATTAGTCACTTTATTTTTAGAAAATAAAAATTATGTGAAATCACCAAAAAAACTATAAATTATAAAATATATTTTTTAATTTTTAATTATTAATGTGTCATACACATGAACTATCTAGTAAATGTCACATGAATAAAACTAACAAACAATGCAATATTAATGACTAAAAAAACGGAAAAATAAATAAAAAAAATAAAAAAATATATTTTTTTAAAAAAGTTTGAAGATCAAATAAATCATATGCCTATTTTAATTTCATATGTTGTAATATATGGTGCAATCTTGCGAACTTATCACTTAATGCAACGATTTTTTAAGATTGTATCACGTGATACATGTAGAGACACATGTAGAGTGATCAACAAAATCACTAATAGAGATTTTACTCTATTTTTCTAAATAATTTAAGAATTGTACTATTTTCTTAAAAAAATAAATTTTTAATTAATTAGTCGCTTTATTTTTTAAGCATAGTACATTTCATTTTTCCAATTTTGAAGCACCATAGAATCACACTACACACATGCATTACCTTTTTAATGCTTAATTTTAGAAGAGAAAACATGATACTGAGAGAAAACTAAAAGCCAATCATGTTGAAAACAAAATAAAGATTACAAATTTACAATATAATACACTAAATGCTAGTATGGGTTTTTCATTTCTTTCTTCTCCTTTCTATTTTCTACCAGTATTTTGAGTAGTGATGGTTTTTTCGCATTCCCTTTTATCAACACTTTGAAAAAAAAAATCCAACAGAGCTGCATTCAAGGGGTTTTGAGGTTCTAATAAGGTATGTTCATCTTTGGGTTGTTTTTATTTTTTCAAAAAAGAAAAGGGTTTTGGATAATTCTTGTTTAGTTCCCTAGAAAAATTTTGAAGGAAAATGGCAAGGAAAAACACGAGAAAAAAAGAAGAAATCGCTGAAGATTACTGCTTTTTTTGCAAAGATGGTGGTTTGCTCAGGGTTTGTGATTATAAGTAAGTGTTTATCTTCAACCGTTTTTAAGTTTTACCCAATAATTTATTAAGTTTTATTTGTACAGTCATTTCGAGTTTTTGGTAGGTTCAGATGTTTACTTCGATATGATTTGAAAGACATTGTTTATTCATTTATAATGGTGGGTTCGCGCTGATACTGATACTTGTAGGACCATTTCGGGTTTTACACACTGCCCTAGACCAAACAGGGTTTAAGTATATATATATATATATAATACAACAAGGTAAAAGGAGACAAGTTGTCACCTTGCTTTGAATATTATCAATGACAATGCTTGTTATTATCCAATTATTACTGTGATTAGAGCAACTTTAGGCTAGTTTAGCATTCTCGTGCAGTTGAAAAGTGTTTTTAAAAAATGCTCTCCAAACATAGCTTTTTGGTTTGATTTTAAGGCAAAAGCTCTTTGTTTATGTGTATGCATGTATGTATGTAAGTGTGTATTGTACTTTACAGTCCAGGACCAGGACTCGGAGGTCTAGGTGTAAATAACAGGGACAACAAGGTACAAGGAGACAAGTTGTCACCTTGGTTTGAATGTTTATCAATAATAATGCTTGTTTATTACCCAATTGTTATTATGATTAGAGCAAGTTTAGCATTCTCGTGCCTTTGAAAAGTGCTTTTAACAAGTGGGTTCGTTCGAAATGTGCTTTAAAAAAGCAACTAACGACTAGCTTTTTGGTTTGATTTCAAAAAAGCAAAAGACTTTTGGTTGGTGACAACATTTCTATGAAGAACTAATTGTTGCAACTTGAATTCTTACAGGAACTGTCTCAAAAGTTTTCATCCTCGATGCGTCGGAAGGGATGATTCTCTATTGGAAACCGATGAACGCTGGTTTTGTGGTAACTAACGAATTTTTCCCCTTTTTTTTGGTAACTTGATAAGAAAAATATAATTTTTATGCATAAATTTCGTCTTATACGAACATCTCATGTTGTTAGAACATATTGTGTAATAGCTAACATGGTGTATCTATGTTTCAGGTTGGCACTTTTGTTTCATTTGCAGTAAACCTGCAAAATTTCATTGCTTTTGTTGTCCATCTGCTATATGCGGGCGTTGTTTATGTGACGCGGAATTCGCAATAGTCAAAGGGAAAAGGGCTTTTTGCAATACGTGTTTAGAGCTTGCTTTGCTTATCGAAGACAAGAAGAATGTCAATGCCAATGGGGTGTGCTTTTCTTCGAGATTTCCGTTTCTTGCAGCTAAAGATATGTTTTTGACTTACCAATTTCCGGTTTATCTGCAGGTGAAAGTAGATTTTAACGATAGAGAAACATATGAATTTCTTTTCAAGGGCTATTGGGAATGGGTGAAGGAAAAAGAAGGCTTAACTTTGAAACAACTGCATTCCTCGGATCGGTTGTTGAAGGATGGTAAAAACTATGATTTTCAAATGAACTGTAATCATAGAGAAGAAGATACTGGGGATTTTGAAGATGATAGTATATCGGAAGGTGATGATTGGGCTGATAATCAAGCACAACGTAAAAAAGAAAAGAAAGGAAAACTTTCTTTGAGTAACAGAAAGAGAAAAACGAAGAAAATGGAATACGTTGGATGGGCATCGAAACAACTTACTGAATTCCTAATATTTGTTGGTAAAGACGTGAAGCAAGAGTTGTCTCAATACGATGTTGCTACCATAGTTACTGAATACTGCAAGGAGAACAAGTTGTTTCACCCGGAAAAAAAGAAGACGGTTATTTGTGATGAAAGGTTGCAGTCTCTTTTAGGAAGGAAATCGGTTAATAGAAACGGTATCTATAAGCTACTAACGGTTCATTTTTTCGAGAACTTGGAGCAATCAGAAGATTCGGTTTGTTTTAGTTCGAAAGAAGATGATAATGTCTCTGTGCCTTGTAAAAAAAGGCAGAGAAAGTCGAGTCCGGATTGGAAGTTTGAGGAACAAGAAACAGCTACAAGTCCATCAGAAAGCTGTTTGGCAGCCATTGTTTCGAGAAACATTAAGCTCATCTATCTGAAGAAGAGTTTGGTGCTGGAGCTAGCACAGCTTGATACATTTTACGATAAAATGGTCGGAAGTTTCGTGAGGGTAAAATCGGACCCGAATGACTATTTTCAGAAGAACTCTCACTTGCTAGTGCAAGTTAAAGGTAATTTGATGTCAATATGTCTTGAACATGTCGATTTATGATATGGTTTTACCTCGGTGCTGCAATGGTTGACGTTTTTAATGTGCTATGTGATTACCATGTATTTATATCTCGAATTTACTCTAACTTAACTGATTAGCCTTCTGCTTCATATTACTTCTTCGTAGGTATAAAGGACACTTCAATGAAGGAAAACACGAATTCTACGATTCTCTTGCAAGTTTCTAACATGGTAAAAGATATTCCTGTTTGCAAACTATCAGACGATGACTTCACTGAGGTAACTTGTTTTTAATACGTTTCGGTATTCGTCCCTCTTCTTTTCAAAAAAGAATTACAGAGTTTTAGTAGTTGTCAGGTCGGAATTAACCTGAGTAACAACTTCCTTATCCGTGAAAACTATATAAAATATCGATTTTTCTAGTTAAGCCAAATTTCATGTTCAATCGTACAAGACTTAACTGTGTACTACTGTTTGCAGGAAGAAATCGAGGATTTAAATCGGCGAATGAGAACTCGCATGCTTGAAAGGCCAACCGTCGTAAGCTCTTAAAGTTAATTTAGGAATTTACATCGGATTTACAATTTATTTACATTTCTTCATATACTGTGCCGTATCGAAGCAGCCTTTTAAACATTGATGATAATTAAGGTGAATTATGATAACATCATTGATTTATAAAGTTGTGGCATCTTTTACCGGACAAAGTTAAATGTCTGCCATGGAAACTTATCGGTCTATTACCGTTACCATGTTTCTTTTAGAAGTGAAAGCATGTTTTCATGCACTATTACTAACCCGAATGCCTTGTTGGACCAGCTGGATCTTGAGCAGAAAGCTAGAAGCTTACACGAGGATATAACGAAACATGTACGTATTCTGAATTCGATATTGTTGGAACGCATAATGCAATGCCTTTTAAATGGATCTTAAATATGTTGATTAAGAATAATGTGCCAGTGGATTACGAAAGAGTTGGATTTATTACGAAGCCAGATCAATCGGGCGAACGAGAAAGGATGGAGGAGAGAATATCCTTTTGATAAAGTTTCACAAGTTTATAGTACTAAGATATATACGAAACTCTCGATAATTAATTGAGTATTTCCGTAGGTAACAACAACAATGTGTTTGATTCACATCATCCATTTGTTATACACTTTTTAGTGCCAAAATTTGACAAAATACAAGTTTGTTATATGCATTTATGTGCTACATGTGCTTTTCCATCGAAAAACCGAAAGTAGTATGCATATCTTGAGAAGAAGAGAATATGACCCTTAACCTGTTTTTACGCTCTCCGAGTACATGTATAAAATGCAACTGCTTCAGACACCTTCAGAACAATCACGCCTAATTCATGAGGTTCCAGAAGTGGTTGCGGAGCCTGAACCTGCCTCCGTGGACTCACCGAGAGAATATAGAGAAGAGCATGAAGCATCACTGGAACCAATAGCCGCGAGATCAATTTCTAAAATTCGAAAATGCAGTTTGGAGAACAATGCCATCCCTTGTTGCCGGAACGGTGGAATGAATGCTGCAGGTATGGTATGATATGCATATGATTTAGTTTCATTTGTTGTGTTCTCTAATCACGGAATTAACCGATTCCGCTAGTGCATCCCGTTACCTATTAGTCAAATGAAGATCTCAACATTTTTGGAGTCTCGAGGAGATGAAATGATCCTTCTTTGCATGAATTCTCGCCCTCCAGGGGGACAACTGATATTTGAGGGAAACCATTGCCCTGAGTTTCGGTTAAAATGCATCTAGCAAATCATTTAGCTTAACTGAATAAAAAGTATTTGGTGTCCCTATTCCAGAAGGAAAGCAACAAGACCTGAAGGAGCCGATTATTTCTGGGAACCAAAACTCTCAACAAGTAAGCCTGAGCTGTCCCGGGACATCCGTTCTTCACTTATCACCCCAAGAAGAATCAAATCAACATAAACACGGTGAGATGGGGGAAAAACTACCTCAGCCCGTTGATATCATTGAGCATTCAAAGTTGTTAAACCGCAAAGTCGAGGTGATCGAATTAAGTGACGATGAAACAGAACATGCTAGTCCTGCACTGAGCCATAAAACATTACAGGATCATGATTGTTCTATATGGTATTGCATTGGTCCTCAAGGTAACACCAAGGGACCGTACTCGATGAAAGTACTTAAACAATGGAGCGAATCAAGCTCGAGCTGTTATGAGTTACGGTTACGGTTCAAAGTTTTCAAGAGTGGTCAGAGACCAGAAGATGCATTGCTTCTCACTGATGCTATTCAACAGTACTTCAACTGTTAGTTAAAAAAGGTAAAAATATTTTTTGACCAATCAAAGCTTCTGTTTCATTTTGAAAGCTTGATAGTTTGTTCTAAATGATGAACAGCATGAATTTTATTTCATTTTTTGCTGTCCTAAGAAAATCCCATAACAAAAAACTGGGGCTGTTCATGTTTTGTTTTGAGACTGGAACTTCCTTTGTTTGTGGGATTGAAAAAGGTCAAATTTAATGAGTAGTCCTTGTACTTAGCTCAAAGTTGTGGGATTAGTTTTTTAGCTTCAAAAAGGTTAGAATTTGCTCCAATATCCTTCTGCAAGTCTTCTTGTTGTGAAGATTCGATTCTTAATTCTTACTGTATTATATATAATATATAATTAATTAAATAATAATTAATTATTAAATACTAAACTTAGGAGGAGTATGATTACAAGTTTAAGGGATACCTTGTTTAGTTGAAACATCATGCTATCCCCATGTTAGTTTTCATTAAAGTATTTACAAATTAACAATGTTCAACTTATATACATATTAAAATCTGCAATTTATATATATATATATATATATTGCACATGTTAATCCAGTCCATTAAATTGGTTAAATTATTGTTTTGGTCCCTCTGTTATGTTCAAATTTTGGATTTAATCTTTATAATTTAGTCTGATATTGTTTAATTTTCTGTTTTCGTAATGTCATTAGTTGGTTTGAATAAGATAGGTAAAAAGACATTTTCAAGCTCTCTCAATTTTGATATTGAGTAAATTAGTCTCTTTTAAAAAAACGGAGTAATTTAATCCCTCAATTTCGAAAGTGAATAACTAAGGACAATCAATCATAATGTTACATAATTTAGACATTACTTGAGTTTTATATTATTACTTAAGTTTTTGATCGAATTGGTATCATGTCTCAACCATAAATCTTTTAATTTTACGAAATAATATATAATTAAGTGATTTAAATAAAAATTTATGAATAAAATTAATGATTATTTTATAATTTTTTAAAGTTAAATGATTAAAATATAAATTTACTCATAACTACAGGTGTAGTTATTAAACTTTTAAGACAAATTCAACTACTACGACATCCTTAAATGGTAGTAAAATGAGAACATGGATAATGCATAAGACGTGGTGGCCAGATAATAGCGAGTACATCGTGTATTTTATACTCGAACCCTCCGCTTCTTTTGCACGTTTCTTTACATTATGTCCCGTGAAAAGCGGCGCGTGTCTGTATTTTCCAACTTTGACAACGACAGAACAGAGAACACAATGCGAAGGTCTAATTTTGATTTTAGTCCCTCTACTTTACAAAAAATTGATTTTTAAATTTTTAAATTTTTTTGACATAATTTGATTCTCTAGTTTTATAATGTTATTAATTTATCAGAATTGATAACATTTTTTATTTTCAAAGCACTCATTTAACATATAAATTTATTATTACCAATGACAATGTCAAAAAATATGTGTCGAGATCGAAATAAAATTACAAAATTTTGAGACCAAATTATAATTTTTAGGAGGAGTCAAAAATATTAAGTTTATATTTAATTAAATATCAAAAGTGAAATTATTTTATTTAATAAAAATAAAAAATGCAATTAAACCCTTAATTGAAAATTGCACTAATCTTTAACGTAATCATTCTTTCGCATAAGTTATTTCATCATTTAATTGGTTTGTCATTAATTTAAATGGCTTAATTTATTGCAAATTTTCTATTAAACTCCAACTTGAGTGTAATTAAATAACTTTTTATTAGGGGCTTAACTAATTTTACAAATAAATTTTTAGCATTTAAACCAGAAACGTTTCATATTATCAATTAAATTACATCAAATTAAAGTAAAGGATTTATTCAAACTTTCAGCATAATACAGGGACTAAAACCAGAATTAACCCTAATAAAAACAAACAAAATAACTAAGGGAAAAAAACGGCTTCTAAATGCTTCCCTCCCTGTGTTCCACTGCTTATATAATTAAAAAAAAATTTCCAGAAGGAATTTTACTTTTGCTTTGTCTCTACGACATCGTTTCCTTCTATTGCGGAAGTTGACTGCTTTAAGACTCTTCCCTATCCCTTTTCTCTTGTGTCTCTTTTATCAAAGATTCTCCCTTTTTTTTTCTTCCTTTCTTCTCTAAACTTTCTGATAATAATGTAAAATCATAGGAAAAAAGATAACTTTTTTGTTCTTTTTTTTTAAAAATTTGGGTATCTATCAATCTATCTGGGTTTTGTTTTTTTCATGCAAAGATGAAGCCTTTCAATTGCGTAAGTCTCTGTTTCAAATCATTTATGGGGTTAAAGTTCCTTCCCTTTTTTCTGTTTTGTCTCTAATTTTCTGCTTAAATTATCTAACTGATATAAATATATATGTATGTATATGGCTTTACTTGTGATTATAGTTTAAGATGTTAGAACTTAGAATCCACAGCATGTTTAGTGGTAATGTTAACTTTATCTGGTTCTTTTCATGATTAAAAAAAGGTTATAAAGTTGTAATCACTGGTGATTAAAAAAAGTTTAGTCCTATTTTGTGCTTGTTGGTATGAAATATTCCTTGAATTTTGTGGATAATCCACAGTGTTGATGGTCAAATACGGGTTTGGCGGCGGCCGGTGGTGGTTCGCTGGAGGCCGAGAGCCGTAGGTTGACTTCTAAGAGAAGTGGGAGAGGAGCTCTCCCTTTCTAGACCCTCCTTTTGGGTCATAAGGGGTGGCTTATATAGCTTCAAGTACCCCGAGTAAGGCAGCCAGAAAATTTTTTAGGGCGCTGAGGTTAAGTTTTATATTTTTTATGAGAGCTAAAATGTAATTTCACCCTTGGCTTATATCTTGATTGTTTTGAGAAGGACTAAATCGAAATTCTAGCATCTTTGGGGGCTAAATTATAATTTTACCATATATTTATTTAAAATTTTATAAAATTTGGGGACTAAAGCAGCAATTTTCCATTTTGAAGGGTGCCCTCGGAGTGAGGTCTCCATGTGTGATGGTTGACCTGGTGAGGTCTTCCAAGCGCAGTAGAGGCATAGAAATATAGTTTGTTTAGAGGGAAGATTGGGGAAAAAAGGGGTAGTGAATTTAGTAATATTTTGTTTTATATATTTGTGTGTGTATGTATGTATGCTAAGAAAGGTGACCATATTTCTAATTTAAATAAACAAATATACATGTATGTATGTAGTAATTTCGAATGATTCGATATTTTTGACTTGCTTGATTTCTTCCGCTTGACTGTTGTTTCATTACCTTGTAGGCTTATGTAGTTTCGGATCCGAAGAATAGGGCATGTTTCCGCAGTCTCTTTATCGTAGCAGCTTTGGTTTGCGGTGCTTATTTCATTAGCAATGCATTTATCACTAATGAATACAAAGATGTATGTGTTTCTTCTTTTTGTAATCGTTTCGTTTGAAGTTCAATTTTTATATTTTTTTCATGGGTGTGATTAATATGCTTGTATACAGAGATTATCGAGATGGGAAGTGATTAATATGCTTCGGAATTCAAAATCCCATACGTGCAAGGTCAGTTGTCTTTAGAATAGTTGATCAAGTCTTTTGAAATGTTTTTCCGATTCGTAATCTCTTGAAAATCTGTTTCTTTTCCCTTACAGAATCAATGCAGGCCGCCCGGGAGTGAAGCATTACCTCAAGGAATCGTGGTCAAAACATCGAACTTGCAAATGCAACCGTTATGGAGCGACAGTGTGAAAAACGTATGTATAAAAATAATTTCTGGAATAAGACATTGTGCTACGATTTGATCTTATTCAATTGTCTTTTGTGCTATACACTGAAATTTCAGGTCAATCCTGAGACATCTTCAAACTTGTTAGCCATTGCTGTCGGGATTAAGCAAAAGGAAATCGTGGACCAAATTGTTAAAAAGGTGCCTCGCATTCTCCGATCCTTTCGTTTATCTCTCAGATATTGGATTACATTTTAAGCTTAATAATATTCATTAATCTGCAGTTTCCCGTAAGTGATTTCGTGGTTATGCTTTTCCACTACGATGGTATCGTGGATGAATGGAAGGATTTTGAGTGGAGTGATCGTGCCATACACGTGTCTGCAGTGAATCAAACAAAATGGTAACATTGTTTATACCGAGATGTTCATCTTTCTTGTCTGCACCTGCATGCATGTCTTATTCTTGCTAGTCTGTTGCTACGGGATTTTGTCGTAGGTGGTTTGCCAAACGTTTCTTGCATCCTGATATCGTTTCCAAATACAAGTATATATTCCTTTGGGATGAGGATCTTGGAGTAGATAACTTTGATCCGAAGCAGTAAGTATACGTCCTTCCCTACTCGTTTTTTCACACAGTTGTTATAGAAATTGATACCGAGCTTAAATCATGTTAAAAACCTTGTGTAGATATTTATCTATTGTTGAAGGCGAAGGGCTTGAGATATCACAACCGGCACTCGATCCTGTTAAATCAGAGGTGCATCATCCAATCACAGCACGTAGAAAGAATTCAAAATTTCACAGGTTAGTGGGAAATTAAGAGCCAAAACCTTAACTTGTTATGACATATGATGTTCTTTTGATTTGCTGGTTTTTGGTCCCTGTTTTCTAACAGAAGGATGTACAAATTTAAAGGACACGGAAGGTGCGACAGTCAAAGCACAGCTCCTCCATGCATAGGGTAAAACTAGTACTAACTTCTCAGTTCTTGGATGCTATCTTTAAAACTCGATACCTTTCGTATTACGACAATCTATTGCTTCGGTTATTTGAAAAACAAGACATAGAATATTCGTTGTTATTCTTATGCGGTTAATTCGATATGCTTTGCAGTTGGGTGGAAATGATGGCCCCCGTATTCTCAAGAGCTGCATGGCGATGCGTGTGGTATATGATCCAGGTATGAAGTACTTTTCGTAAGCACTCGGGCCATTTCAGTTGCATAAATACTGAATATTTGATGACAAACTGTGAATTTATCTGAGAGGTCCCTATATTATAGGGACTTGGCCAAATTAGTCCCTCTACTATTAAATGAATCAATTTAGTCTCTGTACTTTAAAAAAGAATCAAATAAGGCCAAATTGGAATAGAGTTAATGTCTTCAAAATTGATCCAGTAAATGTCAATTCTGTTACAGTTTGGACTTATTTGATTCTTTTTAATAGTATAGGGATTAAATTGATCCATTTACTAATAGAGTGACTTATTTGATTCAATTTTAGACTTCCCTGGTATTTTAACCGACGAGATATGCACTTTTGTTTTGGTCATCTTTATTGAACTTCATTTATGATCTCGAGAACCATTCGCTAATCTTCCTTTACCGTACAGAATGACTTGATCCATGCTTGGGGTCTCGATATGCAGCTCGGTTATTGCGCGCAGGTAAAATTTTCCAAACCAGATAACACACACCCCTTTCCGATTCTCATCAGCATTCCACTGATATTCAATCCTTCATTCAGGGCGATCGTATGAAAAGCGTAGGCGTAGTTGATGCTCAGTACGTAGTTCATTTTGGTCTTCCTACACTCGGCGTTACTGAGGAAAACGAGGCAAGTGAACTTTTACTCTTAGGTCTAAACACTTTTCCCCGACATATTTCACCGCTAAATCTCCGATCTGTTCATCTTCTCATCAACACAGCTAAATTCCACGGAAGTTAAAATCGCTCAGAGAGAGCAGTTACCTAAATCGGAATCACCGGTACGTTTTTTCATAAAACCCAAATTTCCCTAACATAAGAACATGGTAACAAAGTCGTAAAAACCGTAACGTCTTTGACATTGCAGGCACCGTCCGAATCCCATAAAATCGACAATAGACCCGAAGTAAGAAGACAATCGTTCATCGAAATGCAAACGTTCCGGGAACGATGGGAAAATGCCGCAAAGGACGATGAATGTTGGGTCGATCCTTACCAACAAATGAGTTGACAAAAAGCACTCATTAATTTTAACCATACTCCCAAGTTATATATAAAAGGCTCTTCATATATGAAAACATTACAGGCATTGGAACCACAGCAAGTGAAGCCTCTTTATATAGTTTTTTTTTTTTTATTTAAAAATTTGTTTCAATTTGTGAATGTGTAATAGTTTATTGGGTCTTTTTTTGGGGTTTTATTCATTATTCATTTTGATGTTAATAAGACAATGTAAATATGGTCTGTTTGTTGTAATATTTTGTAATGTTGTTGTTGGCCTTTTTAGGGTTCCTCAATTAATGATCAATCAAATGACTTGATTTTGATTTTTTCTTCTTCAATTTTTGAGTTCGGATAATTTTAAATTTTTAGATTATCTTGGGATTTTCTTTAATTGTATTGTTATATGGTTGAATTATTTCGAAATTTGTTGAATTTTTTTTTAATTTAAAATATATAAATTATGATTTAACGTGCATTATATATATAAATTTTGATTTGATTCAATTTTTGTGCATTATTAACATAATTATTGAACATAAATAATAATATTTATCCAATATAAAAATAAATTGATGTATTTGTTTTTTTTAAATGTATATGATTAAATCAAAATTATACGTTTGAACCACAATTAGAGTTTCACGTGTATAATTGCACTAAATTAAAGTTTATGTATACAATTGTACATTAAATCAAAATTCATTTATAATTTTGAGATTTATCCCTAAATTTAAATACAATTTTTTTTTAAAAAGAAACTAAAATTGAACTATAAATTTTTAGAAGGTGAAAAGGTAATTTTATTATTATACTATATTATATATATATTTTAAAATTTTCAAGTGATTTAGAATTTTTACTATTTTGTCGATTGAGTCTTAGCTCAGTTGGCATCAGCATTGTTGTGACGGGAGTTTGAGTGTACTGGAGTGTATTATCATTTTATTTAAGGGTTGGGAAAAAATTATGGGTAATTCTAAGCATTGTATCAAAAACACAAAAATTAAGAATTGTGATACTATACTCATACGAAAGGAAGTAAATAAAAAAGAATTCTTATTGTGATACTATACTCATACGAAAGGAAGTAAATAAAAAAGAATTCTTACTATTTTGGGATGGCCAAGACTATTTGCCGTCTTCAAGATTTTAAGAACTGGATCAACGATTAAAACCGTCAGGTTATTAGTTTATCCAACCGGTTCGATTGGTACATTCGGTTCGATTAAATAATTTATTAAAAAATTATAAAAATAAAAAAATATTAAAAATCCAATTCAACCTATTCTTTTATAATCAAATCAAGTTAAATTGAATTTGTGTCTGAATTAATTAAATGAAAATTTCGAGTTGGAGTTAAAATTCGAACCATGGTCTTTTCTCCTTCAATTTAGATACATAAGAGAATGGTAGGCAGGGGCGAAGCCAGAATAATTTTTTAGGGGGGGCCGAATGAAATTTTAATTTTTTATAGTCTATATCTTTATAATTTGTAAAGGATTAAATCGAATTTTTATAATTTTAGGGGGGGCCAAAGTGCAATTTTACCTTTATTAATTTAAAATTTTTAAAAGATTATAAAAACCTAAATAGTAATTTTTCAATTTAGGGGGGCCGGGCACCTGCCAGCCCCCCTGGCTACGCCCCTTATGGTAGGTCAATAAGAAAATTTTGTGTATGATAGTACAATATAATATAAGCTATTAACAACTTGAGAAACCGAAATTCCAAATAGAAATAATTAAGATCTCCACGCCAAGCCACCTTAATTACTTTCACAAGCATATATATATATATATTAATGAACAATATTTTTATACGTTGTAAGGCAGGCATGCATGCATGCATATCACTTGGCTTCATCTAAAGACACACCACTGGCTGTAACTGTACTAACACTATGCCCTTCTTCAACCCTTTTCCACCCATCTCCGATCCGATTTTCTCCCGATTCTTTCGCCGTATCGTATGACGCGTGTAACCCGAAAAAGAAATAATACAACAACAAAACACACGTCCATATCCCGAACCTTTTGAATGATGCACCATCAATCGATCCCAATAGGAATATATTTATCGCTATAGACAAAGATGGCAACCATGGCACCAATGGAACACCCCATACCTTTGGTTTCCTCGCTTGTGGAAGGAACACCGCTATTCCCGCAGTGGCTAAGAACCAAACCGGCATCGTAATCACGTACGCAACCCAATCGCTGTTTTCACTTACACCCCAATAAGTAGCTGTTGCGGTCGAAGACCCTAAAATAAGAATTAGGCACGTGATTAGTTTGTTACGGTCGGTCGTACTCGTCTCTCCGCTCACGTAATAACGTCGAACTATAAGAGCGAGAGCCACGAGCAAGAAGATGAATAACGTTGATATCGAGAGAAGATCGGCGAGAATCTTGAGATCGGTGAAGAAAGCGATGATCGCGGTCGCGATAAGCATGACAATTGTGGCGTTGATTGGTGTACCGGTTTTCGGATGGACTTGTGCTAGCCATGGGGGCAACATGTGTGTTCGAGCAATATGTGTGAGGTATCGAGCTTGACCAACGGCACCGACAAGTAAGACCGTCGTCATGCCTTTCAACGCACCGGCGGCCACGACGTACTTAGCCCATGACATCCCTACAGCTTCAAACGCTACTGAAAACGGTGCGTCCTTGTCTATCTTCGGGTACGGTTGCATTAAGCATAACACCACGGAAAGCAAGCAATATGCAGCCGTTGTTATCGCCATCGAGCCTACGAGACCGATAGGGATATCGCGAGCGGGGTTCTTTGTCTCTTCGGCCATCGTCGAAACAGCATCGAACCCGACGTAGGCGAAGAAAAGCACGGCTGAAGACTTGAAAATACCACGAACACCAAAGGGAGCGAAGTTGCTATAGTTTTTGGTATCGGCTTTCGTAAAACCGGCGATGATTATGAAGAGGATAACGATGACGTGGATGATGGAAGCGATGTAATTGAAGCGTGACGAGCCCTTTGTGCTAAGGACGGCGAGAACGCATATGACACAAACGACAACGACAGCGATAGGATCGAGTTTACTGTAGTCATCAGGCATGCTGTGGACTAAGATGACGAAATCATCGGAATCATGGTTGCAAAGGGTGGCGAAATAGGAAGTCCACGACCGAGCCACCGCAGCGCCACCAATAACGTACTCCAAGAGGATGTTACCGGCAGCAATATAGGCAATGAAATCACCTAATTCCACTCTAAGGTATGCAAACGAGCCACCTGAAAAATGAAAACTAATTTAGGGAAATTAATGTTAAAATATGCTTTTAATCCCTATATTTTTTCATGCATTTGTAATTTAGTTTCTTTATTCTTATTTCTGAAAATTTAATTTTAAATTTTTTTGGATTTTAAAATTCAACTATTAAAAATTCAGAGTGATATTTTGAAATTTAAAAAAAAATTCACTATAATCATATAACAAAAAATAAATTTATTTAGGAGTGAATTTAGAAATCTTATTAGTGATGGTCGAAATTGAATTATAAATTTTTTAGAGGTTAAAATATAATTTTATCATTTATTAATTTATGAGTATTTCATATTTTTAAGAGATTAAATAGATTTTTTTTTATTTTCGAAGGAAGGATTAAAGTGTAATTTTATTATATATTAATTTATAATTCTACCATTTGTAAAAGGATTAAACTATAAAATTTTCATTTTGGGAACAACGTGTTAATAATTGGACTTAAAAAAGTAAATAGAAATTGTAGCATATTTTAATTAGAGATTAAATATCAAATTCAGCACAATAGAGGGACTAAAACTACAATTAGACCTCAGATAATTATTAGTGTACTATTTACCAGCAACGGGAATTTCAACGGCGAACTCAGTGTAGCAAAACACGGAAAGCATGGCCGACACGCCGGACACCACGAAGGACAAAACCACGGCTGGGCCGGAGACTTGTTGTGCTTGAAGTCCGGTGAGAACGAAAATTCCGGCTCCGATGACGGCACCGATACCAAACCAAATAAGGTCCCACCACGAGAGGTTCTTCTTCATTTCATGTTGGCTTCGAGCCTTGATTTCATGGAGCTCCGTCGAGTCAAGCGATCGGGTCAAAACCCGATTCATGAACCGATTCGGAGTTTCTTTCAGCGCTTGGACGTAATTGCCCCAGCTCTTAAACGATTCCTCAGGGAGAAAATCGTCTTTTCCGCATGAACACCCTCGTCGCCTTAACCCTTCGTCTTCCCCGATTACACCATCAACCCCCATAGTATTTTTCATCACAAAAATGAAAAAAAAAAAAAAAAAGCCTTTTAAATTAAAACTCTCACAAAATATGAGAATTTTGGGTATTAAATAGAGGAATAAGGTAAGTGTAATAATCCGGCAATAGATACTGAGACAAAAAAGTTGTAGCATGTCTGTTCGAAAATAACCAAGGATTTCCATTAAAAATTGAAGAATATCAATAAAAATATTTTATTAAACTAATCAGTATAATTGTCAATATAATTTTTATAGAAAAAAATAAAAATAAAAGACAAAACAAGTAGCAATGATTCCCATTCACGTTACCACCTATCTAAATATGTTTAGAATCTTACCTATGCATTGTCATTGATGAATAAATATTATTTTTTATGAATTTTTAATTGTTTATTTACTTGGAGAAACCGTTGCTGGAACTAATAGTGGTTTGATTGACTGAAAGACAAAACTTGTATTTCAAAACAGAATAATCCAAAACCAAAAATACTAAAGGTGCCATAGTGTGTCTGCTTCATCGTTCTAAACCTGAGAATTCAAGCTTGAAACCTGGAAATGACGGGCAGGGGAGTTCAAAGGAGGGAACGAGGGAACTCAACATGAAGACGAGCTCGGGACCGAAAGACACTAAGGTGGCTCAACAGGAGGAACCTGAGGGAGGGAATGGATGGGACGCTACCTTCACAAGACAACCAGTCTTCGAATATGGAAGTGAACCAAGAGATGCGAGCAAGAAGGAATGCTTCAGGGAGTTCCAACCCAAGTTATCTGAGGAATGCAGGGAGAGGTGCAGGAGGTGGAATCTAAGAAGTCAGTTGGTAGAAGCGACTCGAAGCCCGGTTCCCATTTTTATCTCTCCTCCACCTATGCTGCCATTTCTGAATCTCCCTTGCTCAGCATGGCAAGTTCTTGTCCAGAGAGACCGAAACAATGTGGGAGATGGCCAATGGTTCATGGAGATTCTTAGGGAAAGATTGGAACAGGATGTGATGGAAGCTCACCTGAAAAGGCAAGCGATATCAGCCTTCGAGCTTCTGGCCAATCGGAGAATCCAGTACTTTTCGATCCGGGTGAAGTCCTTGTTGATTCAAGGGACCCCATCAGGGTGAAGTTGAGACCTTTGTTTCCACTTCCTCGGAGACAGGTAGAACCCAGGGAGCTGAATCTCCCACAAACTCCACCCACAATAATCTGTGGAACTGCAGAGTTGTTCATCACCACGAATTCGGCCAATCTGTTTGGGATATGGTTAGATTCTACGACCCTCATTTGATGATCATCACGGAAACCAGGGCCTGTATTGGTGATGTCAGAAACATTGTGGATAAATCTACCTTTTGATGGCTGCATGGACACTCGAACCATAGGTTACCAAGATGGGATTTGGCTCCTTTGGAAATCCAACATGATCACTGTCGAAGAACTGTGTAGCACGAAACAAGAGATCCATGCACTCGTTAAGGTACGTGCTTCTTCCATCTCTTGGTTATTATCTGCTGTATATGCTAATCCTAGGCTTGCTAAGCGTAAACTGTTATGGAGCAACCTGAAAATTACAGTAGGATTATCACGGGTGACTTTAATGAGGTGTTATCTAGGCTTGATAAAAAAAAGCGGTCTTTCTGTTGTTCATTTCCGTATTAATGCTCTTCATGATTGTCTTAATGCTTGCAACATGTTAGATCTCGGTTTTATTGGAGCATGAAAGAGTACCAAGAGATTCTTGATCAAGAAGCGGACTTTTGGATTATGAAATCTAGAGTGGAGTGGCTTGTTGAAGGTGAAAGAAATACTAGCTTCTTCCACCTCACTACTGTTAAGAGAAGAAGTCACAACAGGATTGGTTTAAATAACAATTTCAGCACTTGGTAAACTAGTAAGGAGGGGATCAGCTCAATCATTCGAAGCTATTTTCATGATTTGTTTAGATCTAGTAGGGAGGTCAATGAGTTGTCGCCTCTACATTCTGATCTTCAGTGGCCTAGACTTACCTTGGATGAGAGGAATTCTCTTACTGCCCCTTTGAGTGAGGTGGAAATCGCGAAAGTTGTTTGTTCTTTCCGAAATCTCAAGCCCCTAACTCGGTTAAGGAGTCTAGGCCTATCAGCCTTTGTGATACAACGTATAAGATCATCACTAAGCTGATGGTAACCGGATTAAGGCCTCTTTTGGAGAAAATGATCTCCCCACTCACCCACTGCAAGGTAGCTTTGTTCCTGGGAGACAAATTACGGACAATGCTGTTATTGTGCAAGTTGTCCATTCCAGATAAGCTTGAATGGAGTTTCATTAAAAAAAATTTCTCGAATTGTTTGATTTTCCTTGCAACTGGAGGAATCTGATTTTGGATTGCATATCCTCTTCCACTTTGTCGGTCCTTAATGGTGAACAACTTCCTATGGTTGAACCTTCTCGAGGCATTAGACAAGGAGACTTACTCTCATCCTACTTGTTTATCATGTGCATGGAATTTCTAAGCTTACAAATCCATAAAGCTTGTGAGGAGAAAAGATGGAAGCCCATCCATGCATCTAGAACTAGAAGTGGTTCTAATATTTCTGGCCAAGGGAAGAACACAGGACATATGTAATCGTATTGTAGGTGCAGACATGCCCTTTTTGTGACCAACAGCAGGAGACTATTGAGCACCATTTTAGGAACTGCTCAGTCACAAAACAATGGTGGAACAGCATATGGCCTCCTATGGCTATGAACCAGTTGGTTCAGGGAAATTTCAAGCTGAGCTTTAGGCTCTCAAGGATGGATTGAAATTAGCCATAGAAGCTAATATTTCGAACCTCATTGTATGAACCTCATACGTGCTGAGGCCGTGGGGGATGTGATGTACCGTAACACTTTTATCTGTTAATCTATTTTGCTCTGTTTCTGAAAAAAAATAAAAAAAATTCTGTCCTTGAATTTGAGCATTTTTTCCACCTTAACCTTTAAATTTTTATTTGATATATTTTAGTCCCAAAATTTAGCAGCTTTTCTTGATTTGGTCCTTAAATTTGGATGCAGCATTGCAATGCCACTTCATCACTTTGAAATTTTTTTCTTTATAAATATTTTAATAAATTTTGGTATTTTTTAGATTTTATATAATTTTTTAAAATATTCAGGTAATGATGAGATATAATATCAAAGTACATTATCATATATTAAGAGAATTCAAGTTTAGAAACCAAATTGGAAAAAATTGTCAAGTTTTGAAATTAATATAGACAAAAAAAAAAATTAGGGATCAAGTTAAAAAAAGTTATCAAATCCAGGGACTAATTGTTGTTTTATCCCTTTATTTTATAAGTGGCATACCCGACGTTTGGTTGAGCGTGAGCCTAAAAGAAATAGGCAAGGGTTTTAACTATTAAACCTCAGTTAAGCCGTAGCTCTTCTTCTTCTTCTTCTCCACCAAAAACACCACTCAAAACAATGAACTCACTAGCAAAATTTGCAGCTTCACAATCACATAATGGCTCAAGAAGGTGGCTAGCTTCGCAGCTATTCACCACTTCAACCGCCGCGAAACGCTGCTCTAAATTCGGCATACCCTCCGACACTAAACCCCCAACAGCACAGGAATGGCCTAGGCCTTCTAAGATACCTTACCAACCCAAGGCGGCTAATTCCGTCACCCTTTCCGGTTACATTAATATTCCCGTACAATTCGAAGCTGCTTCCGATGGGAAATTCTGGGCTGGCACTGTTATTTCACAGAACCCTTCCTATGATTCTCCTCCTCTTTGGTAAATTTCCCATTTTATTTCGATTTTAATGAAATTCGCTGTTTTTTATTTTACAAGTTTCATGATTTTACTGTGTTTTCTTTTCATATTAGGATTCCGATTATTTTTGAGGGTGATTTGGCTCACATGGCTGCTTGTCATCTTAAAGAAAATGATCATGTTTACATTGATGGGCAACTCACTGCTGATCCACCTTCTAATGCAACTCGTAATCAAGCCAGTGTCCAGGTATGAAGCTTAAATTGTTCAAAGTTTTTGTGGGAAAACATTTTATTTTGTATATGATTAGCAGTTGAGCAATATTGGGATATTAGGATTGAGTTCATAATAGGTGTAAATGAGATACGGGTGCTCGAAAGTTACTCGAGCATGACTCGAATGGTAATTATTGAGCTGAGTTTGAGCTCAAGCAGCTCGAGTTATCGGTCGAGTCGAATTCGATCTTCAGTAATATGTAACTTGAACGGTTCGCTATACTTATCAAGCTTTTTGTTTTTATTATTTTTATGTTATTAAATTGCATTATTACCTTTAATTATAGTATTATTAACCCTAAGTTTAATTATTAAGTCGTGCTCAAGTTCAAGCTTAAATAAGTATGAGCTTGATTGAGCTTAATTATGAAAATTGATAAACAAGCTTAATTGAGCTTGAGCGGTATAAAAGTACCATGAAAGCTCTTGTACTAGGAGTCAGATTGGTCATTTTTGTATAAGAATTCATCCATTTGTACTGATAAAAATTGTGTGGTTGAAAGAATAACTAGAGAGACCCGTTTTTAACTATAGAAATGAATGAAATTTTTAATGGGAGAATCAATTTGCTCTTTGATCTAACATACAGTAACTAATTTTCCTATTTTTCTAGTAGAGGGGCAAAATGCAACCCGACTCTTGATACAGGGGCTTACATGATACTTTTACCAGCTTGAGCTCAAGTGGCTTGATTACTTCTTGAGCTGAGCTCGAGCTTAAAAATAGATGTTCGATTGAGCTCATATAGAATATCAAGCTTCAAATTTTTAGTCAAGCTTGAGCTTGTCGGTATTTGGGCTTGGCTCGATTACACCCTAGTTCATCACTCTATAAATGTGTGGTTCATTGAGCATATGGTGGAAAATAACCTGCCTAGTAAAAATATTACTCTCGAACATAACGCAGCTATAAGATTTGTGCTAATGTTATCAGGTTAACTGTGTAACCTAGTTTACAAATGAAACTGATGAAGATCTCTTTTTATCATCAATGTCCATAGTTTTCTTTTTCTTAATAAAAAGTTGTATTGTGCATATAGTTGAGAGATACCATTTCCGGATGGTGTAATATCCTTAGCTTGTACATGGTAGGTTATGGTGCGTGCTATCAACTTTGTCGATGAATCATCTCCCAAGACAAAAAGCATTGCTTCTGTTAAAACCAAAAGGACCTCAAGGCATTCTGGTGAGGCTCTATGGTTTTATCTTATAGTATTTTTCGATCATGGATGAGTATAAGTTAATTTCTTTTAGATGATATATTTTGTGCTTTAAGTCTTTCATCAAAGCTGAGATTTTTATTTTGTCTATTGGCGTTGATGCTAGGTTACGGTTGACTAGAATGTATTTGCATTGTATTCTACTAGAAATTGTTTCATATATGGTAAATGTATCATGGAGATCCTTTTATTTGAAGTGGACTTCCTACTAAAAAAAATAGGCAAATTAATCATTGTATGATAGATCAAAACGCAAGCTGGTCCTTCTGTTAAAATTTTCATTCATTTTTACCATTAAAAATTGATTTTTATATGTCAGCATGAGGTATATGTGGCACATATCAATGTCTGGTTATTTTATCACTTAAGCTAATTTTTAATAATACAAATGGATGGAGTTTTTAACAAAAAGAACCAATTTGCTCTTTAATATAACAGTACAGAGACTAATTTACCTATTTTTGAGTAGAGTGGGCAAAATGCAGTCTGATTCCTAATATAAGGGTCTCCATGGTACTTTTACCTTCATATATTTATTCCATTAATGAATCCAACGGAACCTATGAGTGATCTCAGTTTTCAATCTCAAGGCTTATGCTGTTTATCTCCATTACTGAAATTTATTGTTGTTTGAAAGTTGCTTCTAGGGCTTAACTTTTATGTTTTTTGTTGGTTTTAGTCTTCACCGAGCTCACTAAGTAGGCTTCGTAACTCTTTTCAGATAGTACTGGGAAAGATGCTGAACCTGCAGCGAATCCATGGAGAGATCTTTTAGATAATCCAAAAGAATGGATAGATTACCGTGAACATAAGCTTAATGGATCAGTAGTCCTCTCATTCGATTCATCTTTTGCCTTCTTTGCCATGGAATTAGTGCTTATCGTTTTATTTAACAGGTAAAACCCAAATATCCTGATTTTAAACGCAAAGACGGTGTTCTTGCACTTTGGCTCGATAGTGCACCACAGTGGGTTGTACCAAAACTCGAAGGACTGAAATTCGATATTCCTAAAGTGAAACCACCTAAAGGTATAATTTTTAAATAGATATCGTATTGGCTTCATTGCAATGGTTTGAATATAGCATCGATGATGATGATGCATGGTGTCTTATAATTTGACTAGATTTAGTGGAAAGATCCTGGAAGGACTTGGTTGAAAACCCGAATAAGTGGTGGGACAATAGATTGCAAAAGGTATAAATGAGAGCTGTTCTACTCTTTGGTTGAACTGAGTTTTATTTTTGTCACCGATTTATTGTTTCTTGCCACTCCCAGATAAACGGCAAGGTGAAGGAAAAATACCCCGATTTCAAACACAAAGAAACCGGCAAGGTTCTATGGGTTAGTGACATGCCAACTTGGGCGGAATCTAAGTTGCCGCCTTTAAATAGTAAAAAATGGTCCGGCAACCCATGAAAGGGAATAGGTAAGGCTAGTTTAGCATTACTTTTGTGGTCGAGAAAGAACCTTAGGCTGGTTTCAAAATGGAATGAAACAGATTCATTGTTGAGTTGACACATTGAGTTAGCAACAGGGGTTAAAAGGTGCAATCTTTGTGACTGTTATTTTGTCTTTGTTGTAGCGATTAATTTGCTTTTGTTCAAATACAGTATATTATATATATATATATATATATATATATCTTTTGCTCCCTCAACTTGGTCACCTGTATTATTTGACCTAATTAGTATTTAAACTTCAATTCCAATATACACTTTTGTTCAATATCATGGTGACATTTAGTAATTTCAAATTTTGACTAATAAAAGTATATAAAATTTTATGCACAAGGAATTAATTTGGATAAATAGCAACTATTTATCTAGATTTATTCTGGAAATATTTTAATAATTTTTAAAATATGATGCGAAATAATATATTTTATAAATATAAGATTTTATATATTTTAAATTTTAAATAATATAAAGATTAATATTTTATTAAAAACTAAAAAAATTATAAAATTACTTTTAAAATCATTGTTCAGGTTCAAAAGTATTTTGACAATCACTATTTGAGATTCATTTCTTCAGTGTAAAAAAATATATATAATTTTTAAATATATTTTAATTTTTACCACAACCACCATGTTATTAGCCATTAATGTCATGATTACGTATTCTCTCATTTTGGCCCTAAACCCTATATGTTACACAAATATAGTCATTTTTTCGTATTTTTCTTTTCATATACTTGGAAGATATTATTCCCATACCCCACTTTAAAAAAAAATGAAAAATTCATATAAAATAACCAACAGTTCTGATCAGTGTAGACATGGACCATCCTAAATGTGTCGGACACAAATATGGAACAGTCTCGGGTCAAAAAAACTCAATGAACATTATATGTTTTTTTCTGTTTTAGTTTGAGTTTAAAACTATGGTAAAAATGGACAAGTTAAAACCATGTCCTAAAATATCACACTGATGGGAAGAACTTGTTAAGATTAAAGGGCAATGAATAGAACTCTTCGCTTCTCGTATCTGTTTTGAACGACCGGAACTTGTCCCACCAGTGCATTCCGCGATCTTTCCTAGTAGTGTTGTCCTTCCGGTGCAATGTAATGTCGAGGAACATTGCCAATAAACCAGCAACGAATGCTTCCGACGAGAAAGGCACGTTGATCATGTCGTTGAACTGCAAAATAACAAGGGATTTAATGAGTTTGAAGATCATTAAAATGGAGTCATCAAAAGGGTAAAATGAAAATGAGATAGTTACCCATCTGGCTCTGGTATGAACCGGACCGTAACTGTTAACAGCGGTGTACTCGTTGAAGTATTGTGGTATCGATAAGCCCATGAAAACCGAGAAACCTAATATGAACTTTGTTCTGAAACTGTTTAGATTGCAGAACTGAAGCAACCCGAGACCGGCTGAACCCACATATGCAAAGAAAAGACAATATAAAGCTGCAATAATCGGGGGTGGAATCGAGGCGAATACAGCTCCGAATTTTCCTGATTTAGAATGTATGGGAAGTTATAAACACATATGAAAGATATGTAGATAGATAGTGTTCAGCATTCGAAACTGACCGAGAATCGAGAAGAAGATCATGAACCCTGCAGATATTTGAACAACTCTTCGACTGCCAACACGAGTTAGTGCCAACAAACCGGCATTCTCACTGCATCGAATGCAAGTCGGTTAAACAGAAAGTATAAAATACTTCATGTAGACAATTAATGCTCGAAAGAATCTTACGCCGAAACAGATGATCCATTCCCGGTTCCAAAAATCCCAGAAAAGAGAATGCCAACACCCTACAATCGAAACAAAACGTGACATTAGAAGCGGAATAAAACCGGGATCAGACGAACATAAAACATTTTACCTGCCAACCGATGCCACGGCTGAGAATAGAAGGGGGCAACGGAGTAGCACTTGCATATCTCGAAACCGCAATGAAGGTACCGGTAGACTGTTTAATCATAAACAAGATCAGAGTAATAGCAAAGATTTTATGAAATGGATATTGAGATTACGAAAGCGAAGAAACGAACCTCTACTAGAGCGACAAACGAGGCTGCCATCATAGCAAAAGATTCTCCGGCGTCGAATGAAGGAGCTCCCCATTGAAACGGATATGGAACTCTTATCCTATCACCATTCAGTAATAATTTCATAGTTGATAGGGTCCGTATCACCGTAATATTATATTGCCTTGAGAAAAAAAGCCTTACCAAGGAGCAGCACCTATAATCCCGGCACGATCGGTTCGACAGCTTAATTGAGTTTTAGGTCCGGTGTTCTTATATGCCCCACCAACAGTGAGGAGGTGAGCATATATCCAAACAATCACGACTGAGAATATGACAGCAAAACGATCAAACACGTGCCGTTCCCCACGTACCATATGAGGTATATACTGCAATAAACTCATTGAGGTGTTCGTTACGATCCAACAAAATTATCGACCTATTTAGTGTCACTATTGCTGAGCATCGAAACTACCTGTGAGAAAATTAAGAGAAGGATGACCTGTGGCAACCCGATCTCTATACATTTCGCAAGCTACAAAAGAGGTGGACTGGACTTAAGAAAACAAGAAATCGAGCAAGCAATTTTACGGTGACATTGTAGAAGATGTTGATACGTACTACGGGAAAACCGAGTTCATAGAGCCCAAAACCGGACATAGCAACTAACGGAACAGCAGACAACGGACTTAACAACCTGTATAAGCATCAAAAGGGTATAAAAACAAACAAACGAAGCTACCACAAGTCTCCAATCAAACACTAAGTCGAACATGATGACTACAATCACACATATCGATACCTTTCTTGTATCGAAAGGTAGCACAACAGAGCAGAATAGAAAATAGTTACTTAAACCACAAGCAATGCTTTTAGCTCACCTAGCAACATTACGCCAAAGGCCACTAAACCCGAGAACAATCTGAAGAGTCGAAGCAACAATAAGAGGACCTTGTATTCCACGCATTATTTTCTCGAATTTCTGCATATTCATCGATCAAAGCCGGTCCAATTCAGATTTTTTTCGGATTTACATTACATATAACACTACAAAAGCTATAGGATCATATTGAAAAAGGCAAACCTCTTCGGGATTCACAATATCACTATACCGGCCGGCCAAGATGATCGAGATTGTCGTTGGGACAAAAGTATATGAACCTCCGATCACTGCCGGTAAACGGGTACCAAAAAACGTTTGAAACAACGTGTTCACACCAGCTACAAATAACAATGTTTGGATCATCTTGGCTTTCTCTTCCTAATACAATGAATCGTACACAATGGTGAAGCACATAAGAACACAAAAAAGGGATAAACTACACCCATGGTCACTAAACTATTAGTAAGTTTACGGTTTGGTCAATCTACTTCAAAAAATTACAAAATGGTCACTGATCTTAACAGCACCCTTTAATAGTTCAGACTGTTCAGTGACTTCAATAAAAACATTCGAATAGTTTAGTAACCTTGGGTATAGTTTACTAAAAAAAACAAAAACAAAAACATGAAGAACACTAATTGAATGTAATAATAAAAACATACATTTCCACCTCCCATTTGTGGAACTAGAGATGTTGGTATAAGAACAGTTGTCCCAAGCATCACCAAGTAATGTTGAAAACCCAATAATATAGCCTCAGCTGCAATGATAGGCCAACAAAAAGATATTTTGATTCAATTATAAGACTTGAATGTAACAGCAACGTTGAAGAGATATTTTTGTTCCTTAATGTCCGTTTTATGGTATATGAAAATTAATTATTTCGAAGTTTATGGTTATGGGCAAAACTAGAAAATTGCTTTAGGAAGTCAGGGATTAATCATAAATTTTGAGAAGAAAAGTGTAATTTATCATGATAATAGCTTGTAATTTTTTAAATTCTGAAAGGTCTACAAGGCAATTTTACCATTTTGAGAGGCTAATGCCATCTCCTGCTAAGGGTGGGTTTAGATGGGCGATTGACTGCGGTGCGGTGCGGCGCAGTGCGTTTAGCTTACTTTTTGTCTCACGCTACAGTATTGCTACAGTATCTAATCTCACCACCACAACTGTTTTTACACTAACCGCAGGTAAACGCACCGCCCATCCAATCCCACATCCAATCCCACCCTAAGTGTCTGTTTGCATTTTGCCATTATGCTACAAAATGGCAAGTAAATCAAAGAAAATTTTGAATTTTTTTGTCAAAAAAATAATTTATTTCCACGGTTAAAAACCCGCATGACCGATAGAATAATCAAAGAGCGACACGCCATGTATCCCACGTGTTGACATGTATACGTATTAATTTTTAATAGTAAAAATTGATGAAATTTTTAACAGAATGATAATTTTACTACCTTATTGTACATTTCAGAATAGAGGGAGCAAAATGAATACCACTTTTAGGCAAGTTCCTCTATGATACACATTGGGGTCATGTTACTTGTACATAAAACTAGCGAAACATGCAATGAAAAACAAAACCAGAAATGGAAAATGTACATCATATAGATCAAACCATTCAAAAACAAGCTCAAACAATGAAGAACAAAAAACGAAAAAAAAAAAAAACTTACGCCAAGGAGGAGGACTAGTAATGCAATAAGCAATGTTAGGTAATTGATCCTTGACTGGATGTGGTTGTAGCTCTTCTTGCTTTGGTGGTGGCGCAGCTCCTCCTCCACCACCACCACCACCACCTCCACCGCCGGCCATTACTTACAAACCTTATAAAAATCAAAACTTTATCAAACCCAAACTCTAAAAAAAAAGACCCAAATCACCTAAACCACAAAAATGAAGGAAACAAGTAAAACCCAGAATCAAAATGAGAGGAACTATAAAAAGGTGATGACACAAACTAATGGGGGGAATGAGCTTAAACTTACACACCAATGAGAAAAAAAAGGAAGCAACTTGAGGGGGCAAAAAGAAAGAATTAAAAAAAATAAGAGTGTAAAAAAGTGAAAGTGTGAAGAGGAAAAAAGGGGCAAAACGGCAAAAAATTCCTGTATGGTGTTTGAAGTTTGAACCAAAAGGATTTTCTTTTTTGAATTTCTAAACTTATTTTAATATTCACAGACATACCTTTGTTTCTTCAATCACGTAAAGCTAAAGTTTTTGTAGTACATGAAGGAAAAAAAAAGAGCATCTGTCCACCGTCACCTTTACCAAAGTAAGCTTAAATTACTCTATTAATCATAGGTTAAGTTCTGCTATTAGTCCTTGTATTTTGTTAAAATTTCAGTCCTCGCTGAATGATAACGGTTAAATTTATTAAATTATGGTATTCCCAAAATCTGATACGATAATCAGATTATCATATTTGTAACGCCTCGTGTCAACTTATTATTTCCACATATTACTCAATAAAAATCTAATTAATAGATTAACGATTATCATTTACGATTCAGAATGATTTCAATTGAAGAATATGGATTAAATCTACAATTTTACGCATAGTACGTGACTAGTTTGGGTCATTATTAAAATTTTAAAATTTGAGAATTACAAGGACTAAAATTGATCAAATTAAAGTATAAAGACTAAATCCATAACTTTTACAAAGTATAGAGACTAATAGCATAATTTAACCTTAATTATATATAGTATGAAAGAAGAAAAAGAAAGGGAAAATAGTATTAAAATGTGGGGAGCAAATCAAAATGAATAAAGCTAAATCTGAGCTTTCTGACCAAGTAAAGAAGAAAGCTTTTTTCTTTCCTTACACCAATGAAGCTTTTTTTTTTCTTTTTTTGCACCTTAGGTCCTTAAGTAATACTATATATATATATATATATAATAATTACCCCTTTTTTTTCCTTAACCATGTCTGCAAATTCAACAATGGAATGCAGTTGTAAATTGTAAATATACCTTTCTGCTCTGAATATAAGCTATGGTGGATGGACAAATGGGTGATTAAGTAGGTGATTGGGGAACTCTTTTTTTCAATTAATATTAGCATTAAATTTGGGCAGTTTCAGATTTCTGATGGCTTTTCTTTTTCTTTTCTGGGTACACTCAAGAAGATATTGTGGGCATGCATTGGTTGAGATTCAAGTAAATTATAGTTAATGTGGGGAAAAAAATAGTAAATTAAAAGATTTTTGAGAAATAAAATAAATAACTCCGAGTTCTTGCTACCATGGCAAAGATCGAAAGTGTTTTAAGTATTTAGATTCGAATTTCATCATTTTAAGTATCAACATTTTGAGCAACAATAGAAATGGGAGTGACGTTTGAATTTTCTTCAATGAACATAATGACGAATGAAATGTAAATTCACCTCAAGATGCTTTCATTTTTGTTATGTGGAATCGGATGTTGACTATGAAATGTTGTTGAATAGCGAAAGTTTGAGTTCTTTTACTAGATTCATAACCTAAAGAGTTTCAGAGGTAATAGTTGCGGTCGCTCGATGTTTAGCTTCAGTGGAGGAGCAAGTAACGGTAGATTGGCTTTTTGAGAATCAATGTCGTGCTACGATTAGTGTGATCATGAGCCTAGTTGATGTTTGAGTACATATAAAGATTTGGATCCGTATGGTGAGTGAACCGAAGGCCATAGCTGGAGGTTTGTTTCAAATAACAAAGAATACGTTTCACCGCTTTTTGATAGTAATGGTTTTTTTGGTAGTTCAACAGTGCCATCAATAAATACATGAGATCATGGTCTTATATCAGATTTTCAACTTGAGCAGTGTAACTATCCAATATCTAGTGGTATCGAAAAAACCTTATTTTGGAATTGAACTGCTAACACGAGAAGATTAATTTTGGAAGTGGAAATTTATATATTGTTTATGATAGTGATAGATTAAATTATTTAGTAAAATTAAAATGAATCGATTGATAATTTTAGTACAGGGACTAAATTATAAAAACATAATCGTTATTAAATTTTTTATTTAAGAAATAAAAAGGGACTTAGTTAGAAATTAAGTTAGGGACTATAGAATAATTAGACCAACTCACTTTTGGGTTAGTGGAATGAAATTACTATTAATATGGTTGTAATATATATGTAATAGTGTATTATTAATAGATTAAAATTGCCATTAATCATTTCATTAAGCTAAGTGTGTGTATATTATATATATGTCGATTGAGTCTTAGTTCAATTGGCATGGACATTATTGCTAATGTAAGAATATGTGAGTTCGATAGGATAGCAAGTGAAAGATACGTGTTTTGAACATTAGAGTAGTAAAGGACTAAATTGAATTAAATACAGTCATGTTTGATTTCATTGAATTGTGTTGAATTATGTGATTAATGATGTTTTCGTAATTGTATTTGTTAGAATTTTTGTGACTTGAATCTCGTCACTTGTTGAATAAATAAATACAGTGACAAAATAAGGGGATTTTGAGGCCAAGGGCCGTACCATGCTGCACAAATAGAATCCGTAAAAAAACTACACTTCTTCTATTTGATTTTGATTAGAATAGGGTTTTCAACCCTTAAATAAATGTAGTCGAAACTCCTCTTGTATCATTCACTTTCCAACATTAGTGAATTTATTCCCCTCTGCCCGTGGGTTTTTTTTCTTGAAAGGGTTTCCACGTAAAATCTATGTGTTCTTATTTTTCTTATTTTGCAATCATTCTATTGCCATTATCGACGTTTACTATAAAAGTATTATTGAAACGTCAAAAGCGAAGCGAAAGGAAAAGAAAAATCAGACGTCGTTTAGCTTTTGCGATTTGTGCTTCTATAATTCAATTTCAATTTGCTTCCATAGACTAATTAATCATCATAATCAATATGACTATGCATCGAAGTAACGATATCTTTCCATATAAACTTTGAATAATGGGTTCAATTGGTGATATTTGAAATATGTGATAAATATTCGAAATTGAGTTTGCTATGTATATAAATGTTGAGACGTTGACAATTATGATTCAAGTTCTTAATTAAATGAGATAGTTTGAGTTGCTTTGACAACGTAATGCGACATCACATATTCGGATCCTACGATCAAATCAGGTATGAAGTGTTACAAACAGTCAAATCGAAAAAGTTTGTTGGTCCGTAAATTTTTATTAATATTTAATCTAGCATAATTATATTTATAACTTTGACTTTTCGGATCAAATTCAAAACAAATAAATTAATAT
The DNA here is from genome assembly GCA_025698515.1 of Gossypium sturtianum. Classification (NCBI taxonomy): domain Eukaryota; kingdom Viridiplantae; phylum Streptophyta; class Magnoliopsida; order Malvales; family Malvaceae; genus Gossypium; species Gossypium sturtianum. The sequence goes on along the minus strand of CM046946.1, from coordinate 1,381,957 downwards.
TTTAATTTTGGATCCAACCAAAGTAAAATTATAATAAGAAAATTAGAACAAATGGTAACCCCGCCCGATGTCTATTAAAGTGAAGGTAGCCTCACATTTATATTATTAAATATTAAATATTAAATATTAAATATATTACATGTTAAATCAAATAACAAACTGGTCTTTTCTGTTAAAAATTTCACTCATTTCTACTATTAAAAACTAGTATGACTGACAGAATAATCAGAGAAGTGGTGTTGACATACAAATACCAATTTTTAATAGTAGAAATGAACGGAATTTTTAATAGAAAGACTCGTTTATTATTTGGTCTAATGTACATAAACTAATTTGTTAGAGAAAACAAAATATAATCCGACTCTTAATATAAGGATCTCCATAGTACTTTTACAGTAAAATTACAAAGCAACAAGTGAAACTAATTTGTTTGGAAGTCCCCCAAAAAAACTAGTTCGTTTGGATCCGATCATTGAAAATATAACCCGTTATAGTATGCTTAATAGTCCAATTCGCTAGAGGCAAAGTTAGAATTTTTTTTTTTTTTTGAGACAGATTGAAATTATAAATTTTGATAAGAATTAAAATGTAATCTTACCATTATATTAATTAATATCTTTATATTAAAATCATATATATTTGGAAGCCTTGACCCCTTTGGTTAAGTAGAAATTTTTTTCTTGAGCCCCTCAAACATTTTATTTAAGCCCTCTAGTTCTTAATTGAATGAATTTTTTTTTTATTTTTGGCCTCCCAAAAATAATAATAATGCAATTTAATCCTTTTTAGCTTTAGCCCCGCTACAAACTTTTAGCTTTAGCCCTTCAAAAGTTATTAATTTTATCTCCACCCTCAACTAAGATTTTTGGCTTCACCCCTACACATATCCCTAGTACATATATATATATATATATATATAAATTCAACACTCTTTTAACTAGAGGTATTCATGGGCCGGGCCGGGTCCAAAAAATGGGCCTAATTCTTTTCCCAAGCCCGGCCCATATAAAAATGCTAAAACTCGAGCCCGGTCCGGCCCGCCCGTATTAAAATTTTATATTATTTTATATAATTTTTAAATATATATAATACATCAAAAATATTAAAAAATCAAAATAAATATTTCCTAACAAATTGAAAATAAATTTTAAAAAAATATGTAGACTTAAATAACACTAAGATAGATGTAACTTAACAAGCAAATACCTCTAAAATAATAATAAAATTAACAAATGCCTTTAAAATAATAACAAAATTAACAATAAAATAAGTTTTATATAATATTCAATCAATAACAACAAAATAGTAGCAACATAAAAGTAATATGGTAGCAAAATAAGGAGAAAACAACAAGAAAATAACATTCAAAAATAAAAAAAAATAACAGATTTTTTTTTGTCATTTAGTGAATTCGGGCCGGGCCGGGCCGGGCCTGGGGCCAAAAATACCTTACCCGAGGCCCGACCCATTTTTTAAACGGGGCTTATTTCTTGTTCAAGCCCATTTTTCGGGCTTATACTTTTGCCCAAACCCTCCCAAATTTCGATCGGGCCTTCGGGCCGCCCGGCCCATGAACACCTCTACTTTTAACACATTAACAAATACCAATATTACAAAAAAAATATACCAAACACTCAATGCTATGAAATCAACAAGTAAAATTTTATAAATTTCTCTGCATAAACCCTCACAGAACATAATCAAATTCCCTACACCAAAATGGTACTCAAGATTCAAGCCTAACACAAACTCTCTCTCTCTCACACACACACACAATTTCCCAATGAAGTGTGACCTATAAAACAAATAAAATAACTGCAGTCTGCAAATGATCTTTAAATTCCTCTATACATTTCACACTTATAACATTTACATCCCCACAACGCTGAAACCGAAGACCTAGCGATATATGGTATGGTTATGGTATTAGCCTCACTCCTCTCCTTGATTGACTATTCCATCTCCGAATAACTTGTAACATTATTTGATTCCAAGTATCTATAGGACCTGGTAGACACCAATGGATGCAGTCGTTCTGAACTCGGTCGTGAACCCCGTTAGCAAACGGAAACGGATACATGTATGGCCCCGGATGACCATCGGGCCTAAGTAAAGACAATTTGGTTACATCCAATGTCTCTAATCTCAACCTACCTTTAAACTTCTTAGCATTTAGCTTTGCAGTTTCCATTTCTTCAACTTCAACAGCTCTCATCTCTGCATCCATCCCTTCAACCCTTTTCTCTCCTTTCCTATAAGGTTTTGTCCTCGGACACGCACCAAACTTATCCCATTGGCCTTCAAAATGCGAAGGTGAAAACGTGGTGAGGAATACATCAATCCCATCACCATTATTAGCCCCTTTCCTTTCAATTATGGTCTTAAGAGCGGTCTTTATAGCCTTCCTCATCACACCATAAAACCCTATCTCACTATGGTTTAGTCCATTACAGTAATGGCAACATAATACTGAACCACTCTCGTAATAAACAGCTGGATGAAGAAACCAATGACCTATTGATAATACAATCATATCTATATGAACCAAATCAGCTCCCCACCTCTCATCAACACTATCCACATACACTTCATTATGATTTGGACCAGTTTTTGATTTCTCAACACCCCTAACTAGAAATGGTGACCAATAAACTGATACAACAGTTTTATGAGAATCAAAATGCCATCTACGGAACTTGTTATCTGCCCCACTTGTGTAAACCAAGTTAGGCTTAGAGACAGTAGCTAACATGCAAAGAAGTGATTCCAATTGGTTCCTAGCCATTGAATCACCAACAAAAGCTATATGCTTGTTTCTAAGTAAGCGCAAGAAAGTGTTGGGATCAAACCTTGGAAGCCTACATTTCCTTGGTTTCCATCTCCAATAAAGATAACCCAAGTCAGGTCTGCCATGTAAGATACAATTTTGACCTTCTTTGATTGTACCACAGGTTGTGCCATTGTATAAAGGCCCATCCCTGTCATGCACCCATTTGCCATTGCTGTAGTTACATGGATTTTCATAAACATTCCCCTCTGCGGCAAATAAACAAACACATGTGAGCAACAATAAACGCACCTAATCCAATACCGAAAACCCAAAAAAAACAAATGAATGACATTGACAGTGTACCTTTGGAGACAGATACAGGAGATTGGTTAATGGAAGATGAGAAAGGGTGAAAATTCAAGCGAAAGAGAGCTATGAGAAGAAGAGCAAAAAGGGCATAAGGGGCATAAACAGAAAAAGGCAAAAAGAGCTTCTTGTTTAAAGAATAAGAGTTAGAATGGCCTTTGAGTGGACTTGTAACCCCCATAGCTCAACTGGTTTTAAGCTCTCAGCTTGTTTTGGCACTTTGGGTCAGATTTACTTCCCTTAAAAACACTATTTAAAATCCCCAAATTGTGTTCTTCAACAAGAACCAAAATGGGTTCTGCAAAAAAGGTTGGAACTTTTTTTAGTCAAAAAAAATGAAAACATGAAAAAAAAGGAATCTAATTTATGAATTTTGAAGACTGGGGCAAAAAGCCAACTAATCTATAGGGAGAATTCAAAATTGTTGTAATAAACAACAATTGTCTTGACCAAATTAAAACAGGTGCCACTCTCTTAAGCCTTTAACTCCATTTCCATGACTGTTTCTTTTCGTTCTTCCTTACTTGCCTGCTGCTTAGTAAGCACTTAATGGTATACATGTCTATAAAAAAAGTTAAATATCACTATTAGTCCTTATACTATACATAAGTTATGTATTTAGTGTGTATATTTTAATTCAAATATCAATTATATAAAAAAAATTCAAATAAAAAGATTTGAATGATAAAATCACTAATAAACAAACTCAAATACCATGTAAATAAAATAGATAAATTTATTATTAAAAAATCAAATTTAAATATTTTTAAATTATAAATATTCAATACCATACCTAATGTATAAAAACATTCATTTTTATTCCCATTCATATCAATAAAAATGTAGATATTTCGTGAAATTATCATAAAAATATTTAATATTTAATATATTTTTAAAAAATAATAATTCAATTTAAAACCTTTTAATACAAAATTTTATAATTTTAACTTAACCCCTATTCAAAATTCTTAATTTCGCCATCGAGCCTTAATCATTAATGAATTTATGTACTTTCTTTCATATGAGTGTGGCATTACGATTCCTAATCTTTGTTTTTTTGACACAATACCTAGAACTACTCATAGTCCTTCCCTAACCCTTAAATACTCGAACCTACATCTTTTTGCACTGACAATAATATCGGTGCCAACTAAACTAAGATTGAATTGGCAATGAGTTTATAATCTTAAATAAACTTTAAATGATAGCAAAAGAGAGCAATTTGTTTACAATTTTATTAATATTTCACAATATTTCGTATACAAATTATCAATGCATGCATTTAGCTCGAATAAGCAAAACATTGACAAACAAACAAGTGATGCTAGACTACAATTAAACATATTAAGATATATTATCACTTAGTGAACAATCTCGGACAAAATTAGATGTCTACAGATCTTACACCGATATCTTTCGATACTAAATTGGCACAATGATAATGCCTTTTTTTGGCTCATAATTCTTTAAACTTTGTATCATATATATATATATATATATATATATATATAATGATACAATTTCAGTGCTGCTAAAAGAACTTTGTAGTTTCTCAATTCTTTTAACTCTTTACCGCATCCTAAAACCCATGCCTAGGCCTTTTGCATTTGTGCAGAAAATAAGTTGGAGTTCCCTCACACATTCCGGCATCGACGGCCGCTCTCCGCTCTCAACACGGACGCAACGTGATGCCAGGTTCGCAAACATAGCTATAGATTCAATGGTGTATGAACTCTGAGCCATCTCTGGATCGATCACTTTACGTAACTTCTTTCGATCATTCAGTATATGCCTAACCTGAAACATGTATCACCATTCTGAGTTACTCAAACCCGACCATAGGGTCGGATAGTAATGGGAGCCAGGGGACCTTGGCTCCCAAATTTTTGGAAATTTTCATCAGGCATTTAAATTTTTTGAAAATCCTCATTATGTCCTCAAAATTTTTTAAAAAATTGATTAGATCCCTCATTTTTAAAAATTTTCATATTAACTAAATATGTATTAAATAGATTTTTTTTGAAAAAATGAAGAAGTAACGTTTACGAACTTGGAGTACAAGGTTTTGATCATTTGGTCCTTGGTTTATGTCAACAGCTCTGCGTCCCGTTAAAAGCTCCAAAAGAACCACTCCGAATGCATAAACATCACTGCGTAAAGTTAGTTTACCCGTCTGTCATCCAAAGAAAAGCAAAATTCGTGAGCACCCTTCATGTCCGTTTTACGGTTCATGAATATTCTTTTAAGGTTCGTGACTATCACTTTCAATTTTTGTTGGTTAAAAAAACCGTAAAATTCTAAAGCATAAAAAGGAAGCATACTGATGTATATTCAGGATCAAAGTAACCAAATGTTCCAAGAACCCTGGCTGTCACATAAATGTCATGACCCTCTGGCATCAATTTGGCCAGTCCAAAATCAGATATCTGTAGGAAACAATAGCAAAGTTGGGGGTCAGTAATAACTTGTTCAACCGTAGAATTATCCGTCTAAGCTTAAAATTTTGTACGGTATTTAAGAAGGTTTAGACAAAAATACTAGATTTAAAAACTGAATTTCGGCAAAAATAATTAAGCTTGTTTGAAATATGAGTAGGACTTGGACTTTAAAATTCAAAGTCCAATCCTGACTCGTTTTTTAATTTTGTAATCAATGGCAAAACATTTCATTAAGTTTTGAAGGGTCTAATGAAAATTTTAAAAAAATTTAGGAGGTTTAATTAAATATTTTTTAAAACTTTGGGGGGTCAATAAAATTTTTAAATTTTGAGAGGATTAATGAAAATTTCCAAAAATTTTAGAGAGCTTAATTAAATTTTTTTAAAATTTTAAAGGGCATAATGGAAATTTTCAAAATTTAGGATGCCAAAGTCTATGGTTGGTTTTTTCTTCATTTATTTTATGTTTATGTAATTTGTATTATATGAAAACTAAATATGTTATAATATAATGTAAATTAAAAAAAAATGTGTTAAGTAATTTATGTTTAGAAATTTAGAAAAGAAAAAAAAAATCTAATTGTAGTAAAAATGTTTGTATATATAATTACTAATCATTAAATAAAAATAATATTTTTTTTAAAATTAATAAAAATGAACTCTGGGTTAACAATTTACAAATCTGAACAGATTTCGATGAAAATTGAAGTTTATATTTCGAGTTAAACTAACTTAAATAATTACGTATAATATTGATAATCCGACTCGAACTCAATCCGATACTACCTATGAAAGCTTCTATCCACCACTATCATACTCTTACCTTGGCTTCAAAGTTGGCATTGAGAAGGACATTGGTGGACTTGAAATCTCTATGAACAATTGAAATTCCAACGGCAGAGCTTGAATGGAGGTAAGCAAGCCCCCTAGCTGCACCAAGTGCCACTTTCAACCTTGAAGGCCAATCCATTTTTGTTTCCCCAATACCTATTGTTGTTACGGTTAAAAATTGTTTTCGGAAAAAAACATTCAATAAATAACTTTCCGATTTACTTCCATAAATACTTTTTAATCAATCTTTTTATTATTAAATAGATCAATTTAATCTCCGTACTAATAAAAAGAATTGAATATGACTAAATTTTAACGGAACAACGAATCTTAACTCTATTAAAATTTATCATTATTTGATTCTTTTTTACCAATACATGAATTAACTTTATTCATTTTAATCATATAGAGACTAATTTAAACCAATTCCTATAATACAGGAACTTGTCAAACCCAAAATCGTTTTCGGCCTAATCTGACTTATGTTCATAATATTTAAAAATGTTTATATATTTTATAATTAAACTTAGGGTGGGTTTGGACGGACGATGCATTTAGGTTATTTTCTATTTAATCTTACAGTACCGCTACAGTATTTAATCTCACCGTCGCCGCTGTTTTTACACTAACTGTGGGTAAATGCACCGTCCATCCAATCCCTTAATTTTTTTTAAAAAAATATTATTTAAACTGAAACCCACCATTTAAATGATCTTGCAAGTTCCCTTTTTGCATGTATTCATAGACTAAGAACCGATGCTTCCCATCAGCACAATAACCAATCAAAGACACCAAATTTGGATGGTCGAGTCGGCTTAAGATATCCACTTCCACACGAAATTCACGTTCTCCTTCTGCTTCTTTGAATGCTGGAAGGTCCATTTTTTTTATTGCAACAACCTATAAACAATACACACAAAAAGAGCAAATTTTGTTTCTTTAATGAGTAGGGTGAGTGTTTAATCAAGTTGAGTCGAATGAAAAAATTTCAAATTAGTCGAGCCGATTTGTCTTAAAATAACGAATTGGAATTTGCCACTGAAACCAAGATCATAAAAATATACCTCTCCTGATCTAAGAGTGCCCTTATAAACTCGACCAAACCCTCCTTTCCCAAGCAGATTCTCATCACTGAAACAACCCGTTGCTTCCTCCATCTCCTTAAGAGTAAAAACCGATGATCCATGGCGTCTTTTCATCGGCCTAGATGCATGATTTTCATCAATTTGCCAACACTCAACTGGTTTATAAACCCCTGTGAACAAAAAAAAAGTAGGTAAGCAACAAAATACATATAAAAATCTAATTATATCATAGTTCAAGGACCAAAAATAACATACATGGGTCAGTATGATCCTGGGATTTGCTTCTTCGACGCTTATTCCAAGCTGAAACTAAACCGAAAGGCATTGTTTTTATAATTCCGATGATTTGAGTTTTTTGTTTTTTCGTTTATATTACATGGAACAGGCAAATTGTCGAACAGTTGATGTGCGTGACAATAATAATGATGAAGAGCATATGAAAACGGATTAAAAAAAAAATTAGCTTAAAGATTGAGAAAATATTAAGAGATGGCAATGGGTTCTAATGGATGTTTAAAGATGAGGCTATAGATATCTGAAGAATCTCTTGAAAGAGTACGTATTGAGCAAGTGAGGTTTAGTTTTAGAAAATACTCAAACAACAACAGGAGGGATGTGCTTGAAGGAAAAGAAAAAGGGTGATGGAATGTGTGAAAAATAAAAGAGGTTGGTATTTGCTTTGGCTTACCTAATTTTGATTACAACCCATAATTTTAAATATGGTATTGTCACGAATCAACTGATTTCTCGAAGTGTTTCGTGAATGTATAATTTTAAATTATCCTCTTGAGTATTATAGGGCTTAGTTTGGATGGACGGTACGTTTACTTTCGGTAAGGTTAAAAACGGTGGTGATAAAATTAATTATTATAATTGTGAAGTAAAGATTCTACCGCACCACAGTCACCACCCTTCTAAAGAAGGCCTAAGGGTAAGTTTGGATGGGCGATTGAGTGCGGTGCAGTGTGTTTAGCTTACTTTTTGTCTCACGCTACAGAATCGCTACAGTATCTAATCTCACCGCCACCGCTGTTTTTACACTAAACGCAGGTAAACGCACCGCCCATCCAAACCCACCCTAAGTCTCTTAAGGTGCAAAGATAAAAATAAGTTTTAAGGGACCTAAATTGGATTATAAATTTTTTAGGAGTAAAAAAGAATTTTACTATTGTACTAATTTATAATTTCATAATTTTCAAAATAATTTAAAAGCAATTTTATCATTTAGAGAGGTCTAAGTCCATTACCTACCCGTTAGATTCGCCATTGTTGCCAGTATTAGGTTTTGCTCTTTTATGTTACATACCTATCTTTTAGGTAAGGAGGAGCCTTTGCCTCAAAATTTGTTAATTACATTTTAGATCCTCAAAGTTTTATAATTTAACTTTAGCTCCTTTAAGAAATGGTAAATTTATAATTTAATCTCTCTTGAAATTGCAAACTTTTAAGTTAATATGATGATAAATTTATATTTTGACATCTTTAAAATTTTATAATTCAATTCTAACAATTTTGAAAAAAACAATTCATGATTTCAATCATAGGCACAAGTCGAAATTATCTTCTTTAGACACTCACAAATCCCTCGACATTTTCTTTTTAAACTTCGAACTTTATCTTCACATATTCAAACTGATATCCTAACGCATAAAAGAATGCACTTTACAAAATGATTATGATTAATCCATATAAAAACTTGATGGACCTATGGGTATTTAAAGAAATCGATTTATTTTTGAACAATCTCATTATAGGTAATTCTGATCATATTTGTTCTATTTGACATAATGGCTAGAATTACCGATAGCCCCCTCCCTAACCCATAATAGGAGGATAATGCGCTTCAACGAACTCAAACCCATGCCCATATCAATCGAGCTAAGACTCAATCGGCTCAAAGAAAACGATTTTAGATTATGACAAAAGGTTCCATTACTCGAATCACACCATATATAAGTACACAATATAATAAAATTACATGAATGTATCAAAATTTATGTATTATTTTACTCGTCTTTCGAATTTTAATATACCGTAAACACGATTATAACACGAAAATTACACAAGAAGTGGGTGGTGTTTTTTTTTTTTTTTTTTTCTTTAAGGTGATTGAGATTTGAGAGTTGCCGTTGAAAGGGTGCTTTCATTCACTTTCTTTTGGTGCTAAAGCTTTATGATTATTTATTTTGAAATATGCTATTGTTGCCATGAAAATGACAAGAGATTGGTCTCTAATTATTTCATGTTAACCCCAAATTTGGGACTTAAAAGATACCAATGAAATTCTTTCATCAAAATATAGCAGTCCAATTTTGCTATTAATCCCTATATTTTGCGTAACTTGTAAATTTGGTCATCGTTTTATGAATTAGTTAATTTTAGTCCTTATATTTTTCGAGTTTTTAAATTTTAGTCCAAACTCAAACTGTAGCAATTAAATCCAATCAATTAAAATTTGTTATTAGTCTTGTATTATGCATAAAAATATTGATTTAATCCATGTTTTTCCATTGGATCATTCTTAATCATTATAATTTGTACGAGTAATCTGTGAAACTAATAAGCTGACATGATACTACACGTGTGAAAATAATATAATCACTACATCAAATTTTAAAAATAATAGAACTTAATGAATTTAATAGTTATTATTTGATCCTGATTTAATATTTAAAATTCAAAAATTTATACTATAATTGTAAAATTTAACCAAAAATAGATTAAAAAATGGATTTTTTTTCTACAAATTCTCTCAAATTGTGACAAATTATCTCTTTCTAATGTTGCTTTATACTATAAAATTATTTAAGTATAAATTAAAATTAAGAAATTAATTAAATACAAATTAAATCGTAAAAAGAAGTGACCTAATGGCGTTAGTTTATGACGGGTTACCTTAAAATAACGACTAATTGGCTGCATATTATTATTATCCTCGTATAAAACCAAACACTTCAAAATTAATGGCTTACATTACAAATTGTTACGATGTTGGTCATTATTGACCCGTTATCTGTTTACCTAATTAGGACCGACTCGATTTTCTTTACTTCAGTAGTAATCGCCTGCATGAATTCGCACGTGGTGGATTTGTATCATCATGCAAACGAACCTATACTTAGGGAACACGTATTAACCTTAGAATAGGATACGTCTTGGCATGTATGGGATCTACTTAGAATGCCACATTCAGGAACTGTGTCATATAAATAGGAAAATTAGTCTCTTTGAAGGATATACTCACAAAAACACTAAACACAAATCGAATAAAAGAAAAACACGTACACACATATTTCAACCTTTTTGCATCAATTTTCTATATTTACAAAAGAAATATATCATATTAATTGACTGAACTACAAGCGGAGTGGAAAATTACTTATATTTTAAGTCTTTAATTGACACCAATCCCGAATTCTTACCCTTTATCAAATGCAAGACGTTGGTAAGGTTGCTCAACCTAAGATCCAAAAACTAGTGTGCTCGACAACATACACATTCTAATATTAGAACTACTCATCATTGAGATATCCTTTGGTGAGCTGGAACACTCACTAGCATACACCCGACATCTTTGGTGAATTTACTTGAAGCGACCATCACTTCGTTTTGAGTCAATCCTTCGAATTTGGACAATTCCTCGAACAAGGTTTCATATATTTTTGCACAACCATTGCTTTGGTCACGATGTTCTTGCTTAGATTGTTCAGTGAGGACTCTAACCTATCACCAAGCACTCCTACTATCCTAATAAGGTCATTGGGATCACAAGTCTTCCTCCTCTTTCTAGTCTCGTTTACAGATTTTGACATAATGGAGTTATCACTGTCAACAACTTTCGGAGAATCCAAGTAGCGTAGATATCTTCACCTTTTCCCTCATCTTGATTAATCTCGTCCAAGATATCAATAGCAGCTTGAGTATCCTTTCCAACAGTTCGTTCATCGTAATGACACATCGAGGACTTTGCATAGTAATTCTAGCAGCAAGAATAATGAGAATCCTAAAAATGAATAGTAACACATAATGCAAAGAGCATATTACAACTTTTAATTCTTTCCTGCATTCTTTGCTCCGGATTAAGTGAAACCCTTCTTTATCTGTAATGATTCGATTTTCGTCGATGTCGAAAAAATCGAATTTATTATGTCGAGCTATCCAGAAAGTTAAACCGATAAATTTATGAGTCGAATACAGATTTAAGAAATGGAATTAGCAAGAAATTAAAGCAATTAAGTTGTTATAAAATAGTAGAGGGACTAAAATGTAGGAATCAAGAAATGGGTAAATAGTAATCAAGGGACTTAAGTAGAAATTAGCCAAGGATTATATGAGTTTTGTGCTCATGGATGATCCTATCCATTAATGATTAACGGATAATTATGCTTAAAAACATGTTAGTGGGAGAGATAAGACTCAAAGCTGCCTTATTCACATTGGGTCAACAAATTGATAAGGTAAATATGAGTATTTTCATTAGATTTTGTGAACTCATGATCATCTCAAGCTAGCATGTTTTATCCACGTGTTAGAATATTAAATTATTAAATTAAGTTCAATTTATCATTTAGTGAAATTAAGCTTGATTTTGATGAGATTTTGAAGTACGAGTTTTGAGTATGTTAGGACTAAATTAAAAAGTAGAGAAAAGTATTGGAAATTGATTAAAAAATTCAATTAAGCTATATAGTTGATTTATGACATTAGGGATAAAATTGAATAAATTGAAAGTTGTTAGAAAATTTTATCATGAATTTAAAACTAGGGGCTTTCAAGTAAAGAAATGTGAAATCTATTTTCGATTTGATAAGGAAAATCAAAAGTTGTGAGTATTAATTGACTGAGCTACAAGTGAAGTAAAAAAATACTTATGTTTTAAGTCTTTAATTGACATCAATCTCGAGTTCAATCCCTGAATAATTCTTACCCCTTATCAATTGTAAATTTAACGAATAATATCCAAAAACTCGTGTGTTTGACAACATAAACATTCTAATATTAGAACTACCCATCATTAAGATATCTTTTAGTGAGCTGGAACACTGAAGAACACTAGCATACATCCGACATCTTTGGTGAATTTACTTGAAGGGACCATTACTTCGTTTTCAGTCAATCCTTCATGTAAAAGCCCATTTTCGCCCGGGCCCATTATTAACCAAAATTAAAACCAAACAAAAATATTAAAAAACCAATTTATTAAAAGTCCAATAAACAGTTCTTCTATTACAGGCCCAAAACAACAACCCAACTAGCTCAATCCTAAACTTGCCCAAAACACATTAACCCAATAACTGAAATTGGCCCAAATGGCCTGAAACATTTTCAGAGATCAGAAACCCTAAACGTTGCAGGGGCATGTTCGCGCCGCGCGCGTGCCTTCACGCTCATCACCACGCACCTCCGTACCTTCAGCAGACCCTCGTACGCCTTGCGCCGAATGACGCGTCGCCCCCGTACCTACAAATCAGAGCACGACAGCAGCAAATACAGAATAGAAATAGAATAAAATAGCAAAAAAACTTGTATTTTTGATTTTTTGAGGATCGGCTATAAAAGGGGCCGAGCCAAAACCACTGTTTTTTACGCATACAGAATATATCAACAGAGATCAGAAACAAAAAGGTTTCTTTTCCGATTGCTTATTTTATCGTCCATTTTCTCTTTTTGAATCGATTTTTTTTCAAGCATTTCTTTTTTTTTCGATACTTAAACAAAAGGGGAAAGGGTTTACCTTCGGAATAGGGACCGTCGGGTTGCTTTCTTCGCAGTGATCGGAGCAAAGCGGTCCTTCGGGGCGTTGAACATGAAGTATTCGGGTCGGATTTAAAGGGGCAGTCACTGAATGGTCTCGATTCGGCCACTAATCGCCGATCATCATGGCGTCGTAGTGGTCGTTTATTCTCTCTTTTCTTCGCGGCAAAAAACGAAAACGAAAACAAAAGGGGCACTTAGGGTTTTGGTTTAGGAAGAGCAGATAGGATTTAAACTATCTTAGTCGGTTTTTAAATGTGTTAGCAAGACGGTGCCGTTCAGGCTTATAACGATAGCCTTTAAACGACACCATATTGGCCTACACCCAGCGACCCGACCCGAATGCGGCCAAGATCCGCGCGTTTCATACTATGGGATATTTATGCGTTTAATCCTCCTTTTCGGTGCTGTTTTTTCAATCAGATCTATTAAATGTTTGCCTGGTTCTTTAATTCGCCCCTATAATCTGTATGTTATATCAATTCGATCCAATTTGTATACTGCTTCTTGACTATGGAAAATTAGCAATTTTAATCCTTGTTCATTCGCATGTATTATGATTAAAGCCTGTGCTTCTAGTATTATTCTGTTTTGCATTAATTAACTAATTGTGATGCATTTCCAATTATCTACATGTATTTGGTTAACTGATATTGTACAAATATTAAATTTCAAAAGCATATATTAAGCATTCCTTTAATGATTTATATAATTGTTTTAATTTAAATATAATTATGTGTTATTATTTTGTATATACATATATATAATGATAATACCTTTTTAACATAATTTTACCTTATTTTATGTATATATATTTCCTCTTAAACTTATCTATATATTTATTCAATTTCTTTTAAAAATTACTTATATATTTGTACGTTAAATTATTGTGTCCATTTGTATAATGTTGAGTTTGTATATTACTTCGTGCCATGCTTGCGTTACTCATTACCGTTTCACGTCTCTAATTCTAATGTATTCGAGTATTTATTAAATGTGTCATTTTATTACGCGTATACCAAATATGATGCATTTTAAGTTGATTTTTAAAATCACTTATTTTAAAGTTTTTAAAACGAGGCAATGTTTCGTGTTTGGAAATTCGAGAGATCGTGCCCTAACGTGCTGGGTTTCGGTTTTTCGTTTGACCAAATAACCAAATATCCTTTTAAGACTTTATTCATGTTTTTCTCAACTTTAAAACGAGGCAATGTTTTGTGTTTGGAAATCCGAGAGATCGTGCCCTAACGTGCTGGGTTTCGGTTTTTCGTTTGACCAAATAACCAAATACCCTTTCAAAACCTCAATGCATGAGTTTTGAGAATCTTGGGATGATCTGGAATTCGAAGACTTAAATTGTTGCATCCTAACGTGCTGGATGTGATATTTTATTCCTTCGGAACCAGAGAATCTTAATATACTCAAACTCGAGTATTTTCAAATGGGTCAAAGAAGGTCGTAATTTTAAAATCTTTCAAATTCTCGACGTTAGGACATCAATTAATCAATTTGGTACCAATTTTGGGCGTTGCGAGGGTGCTAATCCTTCCTCGTACGTAATCGACTCCCGAACCTGTTTTCTTAGATTTCGTGGACCAAAATTATTATTTTAATAAATTAAAATGTTTTATTAAAATAATCCATCTCAAGGTGATCCGATCACACCTCGAATAAAGGATCGGTGGCGACTCCATATTTTAAAGTCGATCCCCGTTTTTTTCACAAATAAAAAAATGGTTTCTGACACTTCAAATTTGGACAATTCCTCGAACAAGGTTTCATATGTTTGCACAACCATTGCTTTGGTCACGATGTTCTTGCTTAGATTGTTGAGTGGGGACTCTAACCTATATCACCAAGCACTCCTACTATCCTAATAAGGTCTTCCTCCTCTTTCTAGTCTCGTTTACAGATTTTGACATAGTAGAGTTACCACTGTCAACAACTTCTGGAGAATCCAAGTACTCATAGATATCTTCACCTTTTCCTTTCCTTCATCTTGAACTTTAAAATCAAATTTTGCACACATATTTCACATCTTGAAGATATTTACTACATGATTTTAGCTAGAAAAAAATTTAATCATTATTTTCATAATATAATTATTGAAATTTTAATATTACGATGAAATTTATTAAATATTTATTTACTATAATTAATCATTCAAAGCACTATTTGACTAATAACTAGAATCTATTGGAAGTTAGACTAGAACAAATATACAAAAGACCTATACATCAAAATAAAATTTAGACTAAAAATCCATACATAATTTACAATAAGTGAGACTCGAACTTACAAACATGATCAATTGATCCCAAAATGCTATAATAAAAAATAAATAAATAAAGATGTATACCCTTACTCACCAAAGTAATCAAATTCTTGCAAATGTTCAAAATCTCAATGATGTTTGAGCCAGATTGATGGGTCGGATCAAAAATCGATTCAACAGTCTGACTGGTTTGACCACTTGCCCGAATCTAAAAACATTGTAAAATCCCAAAGATATGAACATCAAAATAAACCCTACATGCTGTACAAATGCAACCAAGCGGCCTAAAGGCTTTTAAGACTTGCTTTTGATTTGCTTATTTGCCACTGCCAAATCCCCATTGGTGCTATGTTTGAGTTGTGAGAATGCTGGAAGTGAACTACCCAAGGTGTACTTTATGGCTAAAATGTTTAGCCGCCGCAACCATTTTAGCCTCGGGGCCACTCGGTTCCGCAGTTTTCGTGCTTTCGAATTTAGTATCTTTTGAGAACGGACGGCAACATGAAGACAGCATCGACCTTAAAAACGATGCCCACGACGAGCTCCCTTTCTCGTGTTTGCTCATCTCAGGTTTAAACTCCATTGAAAAAATAAATCAAAACAGAACCCAATGAAGAGATATAGAGTTTCCTGTTTTGGTTTTTTGAATTGATTGATGCTATATGGTTTGCTGCACAAACATGTTTTTGTGGGAACTTTATAAAGCAAATATTTTGCTTGGGGATCAAGCGAACTTGAAATTCTTGGTCTTTTTTTACCATTGTTTTCCTGCTGACCTTAAAAGCTCTTCAAAGGAAGTTGCTTGGCTACTGTCTTTTTGACCATGCAGCATGAAATCTCCAAATCCTTGGGTTTCAAGGATGGTTTTTTTTTAGAAAATCATGTTCAAGATTGAAATTTTTCATTAAAAAAATTTTAGTATCAAATTGAGTTTAGAGTAAATTCATCTTGTCTCATCCCAGTATACTTATATAAATCAATTATGGGTTAATTTCTTCAAACTTTTAAAAAAACTTATATTATATATAAGTCAAAAACCCAGTTTTTGACTTGAAACAGTTTTCATTATGGGTTAATTTCTTCAAACATCCTCAAATTTTTATTCAAATTTTAAATTGGTCCAAAGCATTAAAACATTCTAATTGATCTTAAAAGTATCGGTAGTATATTAGTAATTCCGTCAATTTAGCAGCTCAAATATGATATGGAGCATGAATATAACACATAATCATATTATAAATGTGTGCTTATATCTAGTGTATGAACAATTTTTATCTTATTAATTAAAGAAAAGGGGTCTAGTAAATTTTATTAAAGCTATTTTTTTATTAGCAAACCAGACCCAAATTATTTATGCAATAAATACACGTATTTATAATTTAATCCATTTATTTTAATCAAATAATATATTAATCAAAACCGAACCGAATTCAATAAAAACCGAACCGAACATTATTGTTCGAATCTAATAATATTATAATCATAACAGTAGCCTTACAATAGCTTACTATATATAGAGCCCGGAGTTTTAACTCGGGTTATGCAATCATCCTTAAAAGATAATATCCAAACCCGGTTTGGATTTTGAGTTCCAATATTTACAATGAGGTACTTACATATCTATGTCATATATTTAATAGCGACGATTGAAAGAATTCGATCGGGAGCGAATATTTTGATGATCGTAACTGTTGTTACCGTTGTCGACGGATTTTATGGTCATAGATTCGCGTTTCCGGTCTCGTTCTTGAACTGCCCCGAAAATGATCTCGTTGGTTTTCTCATGGCTCTGCTCATGGTAAGTATGCGGTGCGGATATCAGATAACGATGGTGTTGCTGCTGCTGTGGATCGGCATCCCATCCGTTGTAGAAGACTCGGCTTTGATGCAAATGATGGATCTTCTCTGCATCTTTGGACATGAAAGGATATGTTTTCCGTGGAGTTGAGGCTCGGGTATCAATTGATGGAGGCTCATCTTCATCCGGTATCACAAAGCTCTCTTGTGTAGGCCAAGGCATTGAATGGTTCGGTTGTTGTTGGTGCAGTCTCGGTGACTTCTTTCTGAAAATTTCCAAAATGGAAACACCACCGTTGTGAACAAGCTTCCGAAGGGACCCGAAGAAGCCTTCGTCTTGCTTCTCTTGTTCTTCTTCGGTCGGAATTAAAGGCGGTCGGACCATTTTCATGGGTTTATGATACGGACTCGACAAGGTAGCATCCGTTTTAACCAAATCCTGATCCTTCAAGAGTGTATAAAAAAATCACTAATTTTTATAAGATTTCAGATATGCATTGAATATCTAAGAAAAATGAAGACTCGGAGGAACATAGTAGCCAATCATATGTAAAATACCGCATACTCACGTTCTGGGATGATACAATGGTGCCTACACGATGTTGCAGCAGAGCTAGCATGTAGCCGAAGAATCCGGCACCGATAAGTACGGCAATTCCTGCAATGAAAGAAAATTATTAGCATAAAGCTCCGATACCGACTAACGAAGGTCAATCCAAGGGGGATTAGTTTTACCGAGAGGAAAACCACTTCCATACTGATAGGCACAGTCATCAAAACGTAGTTGAATCTCTCGGATGGCTCGGTTTCCTCTATCAATTACCAGAAGGGAGCAACTGCTTCCAACATAGACCACATCGAAATCATCGGAAAACTTTGCATCTTCACTCGGTCCATCCACATGTCTCCCTCCTCGATTCCATTTCCCACCAGCAATCGTTGTAACACCTGAAGATGATTTCAATCATATGACATACATTACGGAAATTAGCATAACAATAACTGTAAAAGTTCACCAAAGGATTCTCATCCATATTTTTAAGAAAAAGAACGGTAAAAGTATTATAGAGGCCCCTGTACTAAGACTTGGATTACATTTTGCCCCCTTTCCACAAAAAATGGACGAATTAGTCCCTTTAGGTTGTTAGATCAAAGAGTAAATTGATCATTCTATTAAAAATTTCATCAATTTCTACTATTAAAAATGGGTCCCTGTATATCAACATGAGGTAAACGCGACATGCCACGTGTTATTATCTAATTATTCCATTAACCACGCCAGTTTTTAATGGTACAAATTGATGAAATTTTTAATAGAAAGAACCAATTTGCTTTTTAATCTAAGGTACAGAGATTAATTTGTCTATTTTTTTAATAGAGTGGGTAAAATGCAATTTTAGTCTTAGTACAAGGGCCTCTATGGTACTTTTATCGAAAAAGAATATACAATGGCTCATATAAACAATAGTCGACATTGCTAACCTGCATCACTTATCTTCCTGATTGCCATATTCATATTATCCGAAATATAAATGTTCCCTCTATCATCTACGGCTAACCCTTTTGGATGATTCATCCTTGCGTCTCGGGGCTTCCCGTCTACATGTCCAGGGTATCCTTCGGGTGATCCGGCAACCAGCCGTGGTCTAGTATCTGCGATTCTCCAGTAAATTTAAACGAAACAATCACAACGAAAGACTTTTCTCATGGACAAAATCGAAATCATAGCACAACCACGAAATTGCACAAGCGAATACTTATATATTTACTTATGATCAATCTTACCTGAGGTTCTAAACACGCACGAAGCCAATTAGACCAATGCAAATTCGCTTAAAAATTGTCGTAAGTAAAGCAAGAAAACAACATAATATGAATAATATTGAGGCAAGAGCACAATAAGTAATGCTAGTTGCTCCAATTCTTCGTTTTTCTTGAAATACTTATATTTGGCACTCATGTTTGATGCATTTACTAACAAGAATATGAAGATATAACCCTCGAAAGATCCTTCATATGGATGGGAATATATATAAAAAAATTAAAGAAACCTATGTCCAAACATAACTTATCCGACACACGACACAACTAGACTTAAGAACAAATGAAAAATTATCTCATGAGTTTTCAATAATAACAGGATTTAGAACAAGCTGTGTGAAAAGATGCATTTAGACAAAGAAAGCAATAAAAATTAAAAGGTCTAATTGTGATTTTAGTCCCTCTAGTATACTAAAGTTTGAGATTCCATGTGTTTTTATTTAGCACAACCTGATCACTGACTTTTATAATCTACTTTTATAATGTTATTAGTATGTCCAAATTGATAATGCTGTCAATTCCTTCCGTTACACCCCTCCCCCAAAACGGTAAATTAGCTATATAATCCCTTGAAATTTTACAAAATCACGAGTTAATATAACGGTAAAATTGCTCTTTAATCCTTCAAAATTTTATTATTCATTTTTTGCTCCCTCTAAAGCAATTTTCTAGCTTCGCCCCTACTTCTGTTAAACTCTAAGTCAACCAAGGGCGAATGCAAGAGGAGATGATACTATTGCTTCTAGGGTCCCTTGGAAAATTATAAAAATATAAATTAGTATATCGTTAATATTGCCTTTTGCCCTCCTCTAAGAATTTATAATTCAATTCTAGCCCTCCTAATTTTTTTTTCTACCTTCACCCCTATAGTCAACCATGTTTAAACAATAACAAATTTACATATCAGTCCAATGTCTAAAGTTGTTCTTAAAATCAAAAAAATCCATGTGATCTCTTCAACTCCAATCCATGTGATCTCTTCAACTCCAACAAGTAACTATATCAATTTACACCTACTAATAACATTATAAAAGTAAGAAAAACCAAGTTTTAACAAATTAAAGGGCTTAAATTCCAAATTTCAGCTTAGCAGAGGGACTAAAAATCATAATTAAACCAAAAAAAACATTAAAAAGAAAGAAGAATATATCCACTTACATAAAGATAAAGAAGCTGAAATCCTATAAAGGTTGCTATTAGCAGAATCCAAAATCAAAAGCTCCCCATTAGGCAAAACCTCAATAGTGTGAGGCTCAATCCCAAGTTTACTTCCATCAAACACAGTCTCTATAGTGTATCCACCTTCAAATTTCACCATTGGACGCCCAGTAATAGCTAATATACACACATATAATAAAATTGGTAAAAGTACCATGGAGGCCCTTGTACTAGGAGTCAGATTGCATTTTGCCCCCTCTCCACAAAAAATAGCTAATTAGTCCTTGTACATTATATCAAAAAGTAAACTGGTTTTTCTGTTAAAAGTTTAGTTAAAAATTGGTGTCTATATGTCAAAATGAGGTACATTTTGCAGGGCATGTGTAACTGTTTATTCTGTCGGCAATATTAGTTTTTAACAGTAAAAATGGATGAAATTTACTCATTAATTTAACGTATAAAGACTATTTTGCTACTTTTCGAGTAAAAGGGGCAAAATGTAATCTACCTCCTAGGACAGGGACTTCATATTACTTTTACCCATAAAATCACATGGAAACCACCATAATCAGATACCTATCACCAAAGCAAATGTGGGTTTCAAATGGTAAAAGAGATCTAAAAAAAGAAGAACAACCTGTTTTGGTAGTGGTTTTGAGTGACCATAACCATTTCAGTGAAGCAGATAAAGCATTAGAGAAAAACCCATTAAGAATCCCTGCAAAAAAAAAAAAAGAAGAAGAAGCAATAAATCAAATTCATTTCTCATCGAAGCAAAAAAAATTGTTTAATTCTTTTGAAAGCTTACTTGCAGGTGAAGAAGTAGTGGGAGCTGAAGAGACAGCTCCAAGAAGAAGCAAAGGAGCTATCACACACAAAGCTAATACATTTTTGCCCATTGCTAGTTTTCACACACAAAATGAAAAACAAAATCATAAAAGAGAGCTCTTGTGGATGAAAGGAGTGTTCAAGGTTTATACATTGGAAAAATGAAAGCTAAAAACCCAATTTGAGAATCTGGGTCTATTTTTTTCTTTTTTTCTTTTTTGGCAGAAAAAGGTGCCTCTTCAATGGTGCTTTTTTTTTTTTTTTTTAATAATAGTGAAAATATGAAAAGCTTTTCTTTTCCGGAAAGATGAGACTTGTGATTTATGTATTGAGCCTTAAATGCTACGGTCTTTTTTGTTTGGGTTAATATACTATTTAGTCCTTGTTTTAGTTTCGATGTTTAATTTAGTACTTAAAGTGTTTTTTTCTTAATTTGGTATTTTTATTTGGTTTTAATGTTCAATTTGATACTATCAAACGGTATCATGTGGCTTAACATTTAAACATTGAAACTCAATTTGTTACTAAATTAAACATTGAGACTAAATTCAAGTACCAAACAGTATATTCACTTTTTTTTTTGTTTTTATAAAGGGTTTAACAACAAAGTTTACATTTATTCCCTACCTAAATCTAACGACGTGGGTTCGAGTGCTTCGGGTTATGAGTAGTTCTAGTCACTGTATCAAAAAGAGTAGATAAGATCGAAATCTATAATGAGATTATTCAAAAAAAAAATCCAAGGTTGTTTTTCCATTTTTCTATTTCAATTTATTGTCCAAATTTTAATTTGATCTTCTTACTTCATAAACATTGTAATTGAGTTCTCGAATTATTAGTAACGTAACCATTAGATCTTTTCTTCAGTCTAGCCAACAACTTAGACGCTAAATACCCGCTCAAACCTAAACGTGAAATATATTTAAAACATGTTGATCAAATTCAGGGGCGAAGCCAGGGGGGCTGGCATGGGCCCTGCCCCCCCTAAATTGTAAAATTGCTATTTAAGCCCTTAATTTTTTTTTAAAAATTTTAAATTAGTAAAGGTAAAATTGTACTTTGGCCCCCCCTAAAATTATAAAAATTCGATTTAATCCTTTACAATTTATAAAGATATAAACTATAAAAAATTAAAATTTCATCTGGCCCCCCCTAAAAAATTGTTCTGGCTTTGCCCTTGATCAAATTTTAAACTTGTGTGCACCCATAGCACAAATAACTTAAATTTAGCGTGTTATTAAAAAAAGAAATAAAAGAAATACCCTCCCGGAATTTAATGATATTTTAATTATCATATCAAGTTCAAATTGTTCATATAGCAAGTATTCACGTGTTTAAAATTCGATCTATGTGTTTTAAATATACTTTACACGTCACGTAATAGTTAAAAGGGGTAGACAAAGCCTTGGCCCCTTAGCTAATATCAACTTTAGTCTCTTCAATTATAAAGTATTCAATTTAAGTCCCTTTCAAACAAAAATTTTACTCTCACCCCTCCAAATTTTTAAAATTTTATCTTGGCCCCTCCAACATTGAACCCTTTCTATTTCTAATGAACAAAAATCTCCTTTAAAATGCTATTTTTCACTTAACTAATTTTAGTGAGAATAATTACCCTTTTAATTACTTTTTTATTTTATTTTTTAATTATTAAATTAGCCTTATATCTAGATTTTCCCATGGTTGCCATTTGTTGCATTGAAGCAACAAATTGAGCATTCAATAATACAACAGCAAATGGGAAGGTGGGGCTTTAAGAGAAAGATGGATGAGATTAGGGTGTAAAATAAATATCTATGATTGGATATTATTTTAAGAGTTAATTGCACTAAACATTCTTAAACTATTACTTTTATTCTAAATTGGTCCCTAAACTTCAAAATATTCTAGTTACTTCCTTAAACTATTGACATTATACCAATCAGGTCATTTTATTATTGCAACCGTTAATTTAACCATTAAATGACACATAAAATATTTGTTAAAAAAGTAAATTATTTCTGCATAACTTTTAAAATTAAAAACTAAATAAAAAAGTAAAACCGAAAAAGAAAAAGAGAGAGTGAATAATATTTTCTGTAAAAGCTTCGCAAATCACAAAACCAAGATTTTTACAATATTCATTTTTTCTTTAATTTATTTTCATTTTAAATTATGTCTCATCTAACGTCTCATTTAACAGTTAAATTAACAATTTTAGTAACGGAAAGACCTTATTGATATAACATCAATAGTTTAAAGATGTAACTAAAATATTTTAAAATTTAAGGACCAATTTAGAACGAGGATCACAGTGTTTAAATTATAATTCATGCTCAACTTAGAGCTTAAAAGGATAAAATAATAGAGCAATAATTTTTTTATTTTTTTTGCAACTACATAAAGAAAATGCATTGAATATGATAATTTAATTACAACTACTTCAATTTTTTTTTTATTTTCTCTAAAAAAAGAAAGGGAACATTAATTCATTTTTACATTATTTAAATAAAAAAAATCTAAAAAAATATCAAATAAGTAAAAAATTAAAAAATATATTTAAGATTTTCAAAATCGAATATGTAGTCAAGCTGATCACGTCATTGATTCATCGGTCCATTCGGTTCAATTAAATAGATTGTTGAAAATATAAAAATAAATATATATATATATTACCAATCCGGTTTGACCACCTGATTCAATCATTTTTACTCATGTCAATTGATTCAATATCCTATTCAAGACCGTTACCCCAACCGCTTTCCGATCTCACCTATCTGATTATTGGTCCAGTCCAATTCAAACAATCTTGATAATATTTCAATCTCATTATACATGAATTTAGACTTATCAGTCGGATTAGTTTTAAGTCAAATCAATCTAGATCGAGTCATTTTAGTTCATGTCTTTTGAGTTTTGATTAATTTCGAGGCTCAAGCTTTTAGATTCGAGTCATTACGTGAATCAACCAAAACTGTTGGATAGCTCTTTCACTAACTATTTAACTAGCTTTGTAAACGTGTATATGATACATATTACACTATTTCTACATTACCAAAATTAAACATGGTAAACCATCCCAACCTCCAACGTCGACACATGAGGTACGGTTAATGCGAGTGTAGACGGCCGGCTGTTTTTCCGCAAAAATTCATATCCGAAATCGATTACGAGTTTTTTTATCAAGCTAGATCCTTGCTTAGCTCTAAGACAAGTGTGTCCTAATATGTAAGTTACCCCGGCTTCCCTAGCTTCCGTAAGTTCCCGCAACTCTTCCATTGCTTCGAACTCTATCTTCGGGCTCTCCGGCACGATAAACCGTACTCTTTTTCGGGGTTTAATTGTGGGTGGTGACTGTATCTCCTTCAACTCCGATGGACCGGCTTCTTCTATGTTGTCTGAATCATCCTCGCTCATTTGAATCCCGTCCAAATGGGTCGAACATGTTCCGACAACTTTCATTTTATCGTCATTGTCGGTTTCCCGATCTACTTTAACACAATTAGGGGAACCGTTTTCGGACCGTACAAACTCCGCTATGCTACAAATGAGATCTTTCTCGAACTCGATATCGTCTTTATGAACATCGCGATACCCGTATCGTACAATGCACCTATAAAGCCTGCATTCCCTAGGACCAATATGACCCACGAGAAACCGTTCCTCGGGTCTAACATGAGGGACTGGGACAGACTTGATGCAAAGGAAGACTAGGACTTGGTGGAAGGCTGGAAAATTAGTGATGAAATGGGAGAAGATTGCGGGGATTCCTGATACAAGCTCTGTGTGTAAGAGTCCAATCCCACGAACCCGTACTATGCCTAGATCGGGACCCAACGTAAGTAACCAGTTGACGGAAACCTTGTTTTGAACATCAAACTCGTACTTTTTCAACGTGCCATAGTGCCAAACACACATGACTATCAGGAAGATGAACGAAAGGGCAATCGGGACCCATGCCCCTTCGAGGAACTTGACAAGGGAAGCTGTGAAATAGAGCGCTTCGATCGTGCCGAAAAAGAAAACAAAGCAGATAGCGAGGAACACACTCTTTTTCCAGCATAACACAATTACCAAAGACATTAGGCAAACGGTGACCAGCATCACAGTTATAACGGCCAAACCTGTTTCGTATCAAGATGGATGTAAGATACGTAAAATGGTTTCTCGGAATAAAACAACATTTATATTGAGACTTGTACGAGCAATACAAGGAAGCATTATCGTACCTGATGCATTACCCATGCGACGTGTGTCTCTAAAGCCGACAGTGACCGCCAAGCATAACACCATCAGGAGCCAATTAATCTCCGGAATGTAGATCTGACCGTGAATTTTGGATGATGTGTGGACTATTTTGACTTTCGGGAAACAACCAAGAGAAGAGCATTGTTTGATGATCGAGAATGTTCCAGTTATGATGGCTTGACTTCCTACTACTGCAGCGAGTATGGCTATAACTAAAACCGGCCATCGTAACTTCTCTGAAGCAATAACACATTGGATATACTCAGTTACAGTTAGCCAGAAATGGCGAAAACTCACCTAAAATCTTAAGTCTCTTTGAGAAAAACTCGAGGTCTCTACCTGGTACGGATACATAAAATCCAATTTGATAATCACTTTCGATATTATGATGCCGGGATAGATACGCAGCTTGCCCCATGTATGCAAGAATTAAGGATGGATAAACCAAAGACGTGAAAGCAATCTGCAGAAACCGGAATTCCCGTTACATCCAAGCACGCAACTCTAGGAAGTTCTTTTGCACAATAGTGAACATTTCTACCTTTATTGACAACTGTGAAAAATGTCCAAGATCAGCAAACATAGCTTCTGAGCCTGAAACGTAAACTTGATCAACATCTATATATATACATATACTTAAGACATACTCGACCACAGACACGAACACGGTTACCTGTTATGCACAATAGAATGCCGCCTAAAGACAACCAACCTCCTTGTTGTGTTTTCTTCAAGAATTTATACATATAATACGGAGAAAGAGCTCGATACACATGAGGGTTCCAGTATATGATATTATATAAACCGATACTGCTTATGCAAAGAAGCCATATTAGAATCACAGGTGCGAACAAATACCCGACCCTATGCGTGCCATAATGTTGAAGTGCAAACAAGCATATCAGTATGATACACGTGACTGGAACCTCTACATCTGCAAAAATGAAAAAGAAAAATTACAGTTAGCAACATACAACATGGTCATTCTTTTCGGAACTGTAACATATTGACAGGTAAAACATGCAGTCATTCGATATCCCAAGGCAGGGACGGAGACAAAGGGCTGCAGGCAGCGGCCTTGCCCCCCCCCCCCCCTTTCAAATGGTAGATTTGCCATTTAGCCCCTTAAAATTTTATGATATTGTATGTTAATATAATGATAAAATTGCACTTTGACCCCCAATAATTTATGATTCTTCTCTTGCCCCCCTAAAGAAGCTTCCTCGCTTCGTCCCTGTCCCGAGGTGGGTCAATATGACCAAACACACTTTATCTACTAGTTTGAGCAGAATATCTACATAATCATACGTGCCCCAGTTACCATGTTGATTGATAAGTTTAACCAACTTGATTGAAAGGTCAATCCCAGGGTTCCACAAACACAGTACTTGTTTCAGGGTTTGAGGGACCCGAAAGATAATTGAGTTACATAAACACGCCGTTAGGTTGTTGAAGAACTTAAAGGGCAATAGATAACAATCAAAAAGGACCTATAATCCACCAAACAACACTATTAACAGGAATTTGCACATGGATTATAAGTATCTAGTGAAAGAGTACATGGAAACTTAGTCTAAAACCTGAGTTTCAGGATCGAAAATTATACTTTTCTGGTTCACACCACACAGTTAACTGCAGGCAAAGTAAGTATGAGGGTGTAAAACTACAATGGAAGACCTTGTACTAGGAGTCAAATTCATTTTGCTCCCTTTATCTCAAAAAATGAACAAATTAGTCATTGTACGTTAGATCAAAGAGCAAACCGATCATTTCTGTTAAAAAGTTCATCCATTTCTACTATATGTCAGCATGAGGTACACGTGACATGTCACGTACAAGGACCAATTTACTCTTTGATCTATTGTTCAGAGATTAATTTGCTCATTTTTTGACAATCTGACTCCTAGTACCGGCTTTCTTTGTACTTTTATCATGTGAGGGGGAAAAAGATCTTACATTTGTGATGCTCTTTCGACATTGAAAGCTCCAAGCCAGACACCGCCGAGAAAACTACATATGAAACCGAGAATAAATCAATCAATCAATCGAGTTTCAACGACACAATTAGAGGAAAAATATCCCATAATCATACCTGAAAGAGCTGGTGTGAGTATACCATCACCAATCACCATACAAGTTCCAATCAAAGCAAGAACAAGTAAGAACCTTTGTAACACCCTATGTTTCTCTAAACTAGATTTCAACCTTGAACCCAAATTTGATTTTGGTGATAACCCATTAACACCACCATCTTTCTTATACTCACTCAGTTCTTCATCAGCTAATTGACAATTAGGGAGTGAGTTAACTCGGGCATGTCTACACAGCAATGAATACAAAGCAAAAGTACCACCTTCACCATTATCATCAGCTTTAAGCACTATGAATACATATTTGAGTAAAGGGATTAAAGTAAGAGTCCAAAAAACAAAAGATAAAACCCCGTAGATCTCTTCATTTGTTTCAGAATGATGAATATCTTCATCAAATGTGCTTTTGTAAACATATAAAGGGGAAGTACTTAAATCACCATAAACGACACCAAGGCTTTGGTATGCTAAAGTCAATACTGTTCTCCATGATTCCTTCTACAAAAAAAAAAAAAATGGGATTTCACAAAAATGGTGAAACCAACACAAATTTGCAAAAAAAAAAAAAAAAACCCAATCTTTACCTTAACATGGTGAAAACCAGTCTCTAGATCCATAGATGAAGGGATTCAAAGAATGCCCATTTGCTAAAAGAGCCTCCCCCAAGTGTATATATATAAACACTGATAAAGTCTTCAAGGTTTCTTCTATTTGTAGATATAGCAGTTGAACAACTCATCAATGGAGGGTCAAAAGCAAAGAACAAAAACAATACCTCCAAAAAAAAAAACCCCAAAGTATACAAATGAAACAACAAGCAATAAACTTTAATAGAGAAACTTCTAGTAATAAAGAAAAAAAAAACATGAAAAACAAGTAATATTGGGATGAATTGTTTTTAAAAGGGTAAAAATTTTAAATTTGCTGTGTAGTTGGTTCTTTGATGGCAAGAGTTCTTATTGGATAACTGCTAATTAATTTTAAAAATAGCTCAACTAAAGCTTGAAGATGATGGCAATGTGATGTGGAACTTGAAATAAAAAATATAAATAAATAAATAAGCTTTGTTTATGGATTTACAGTCTTTTATTGTTTTCAATTTTTTCTGAAATTGAGAAATGAAAATGGTGAAAAACTGGGGTATGAGCCATGGAAATTTTACTCAATTTTAATTAAAAAAAATTCCTGGGTTTTGCTGAATCAAGCAGTAAAGAATTTGATTATTTTTTTAGTAAAAGTTTTGAAATTTGAATCTTATGAAACAAGAAAACAAGTTAGAGAAGTTTTACTCTCTTCTTTGACGAGTCCAATCTGATTCGACTCCGGTTAAAGAAAAATTTTATGTGATTATATCATTAAATGTTAATTTTTTTCTTTATTTTTGTATTATTAGTAATTTGATATTGTTGATTGATTCGAATTAATCGAGTTTTAATTAAATTAGAATTTTATTATTACAAATTATAAGTTTGAAAACTTATTTTAAAACAAAATAAGAGAAAAAAACAATATAATTTAGATTTTTTAAATTTTTATAAGCTTTTGAAAATTGGAATATTATTTTAAATTTTGAGATGTTTTTTTTTTATTTTTAAAAATTTTAAAAACATTTTGGATATTTTTAAGATATTTTTAATTACATTTCCTTTTATTTTTTTATTTTTATTTTTTAATTTTGAGGGCTTGTTTTTCAAACTTTTGATTTTTTTTATATATTTTAGTTTTTTTAATGATATATAATTATTAAAGCTATCATCAATCGATTTTTTTAATATAAATAATAGGAACTGAAAGGGTATTTACACTAAAGTAAAAAAAAATCGTGGTTTTAGTTAATTATTTTTAGTTATTCGAGCTTTTAAATATCAACTCAATTCAAACTCAAAAAATCAAATTACATTTTTTAATTAATTAAAAAATTAGTAATCAAAATAATTACCAAATATCCATTATGTGGTGCACATAAAAAAATCCCAAAATTATTATTAAATTATTCAAAAGTTTCCATTTAAAATTGTTTCGTATAGCCTTCTTTGTTTACACCGGTCGCGCTAATTAAAAACTCACCTTCTCATTACCATATGTAGTTTAGATTTTTTTCATGAAATAACTCTGAATATCACGAATCTACCAACCAAAATCTAAATAACTTTCATCTCCGATCTTCGACACTAGTCGTTAGATCGGCTTTGATTTAAGTTATATTCTTCTACTTGATGATGGGTACTAACTCACTATACCGATCATCGAATCGTATATTGAAGCTCGTTAACCAGACTTAAAAAATAATTAACACGGTGACTTAAATGAAAAGTTTTAAATAATTTAATGATCATTTTATAACTTTTTAAAGCTGAGTGATCAAAACGTAAATTTATTAATAATTTAGTAATAATGAAATTGTGGTTGTGATAATGAGAGAAAGGGGGCAATGTGATGTGAAAAAGAAAAGGAGATTCCCAAATCGCTTTGATAAGAGGATTGTTGGTTCATATAATTAAAGCTTTATATAAATGGGAAAGCAAAGCAATTATCAAGAGAGGGGTGGCTGGTTTTTAGTCAAACACATGTTCTTGAAACTTCATCAAATACATCCTCATGGTCCCTTATTCCTTGAAAAAAACCATCAAACATATCGGATTTACGTGTTACAAATTCAGATAATATTTAATTTTTTTTAAAGATAAGTAGGTCTAAACTGGTCGTTATATATCCATTATCGAATCAATTTTACTTTTTGTTGGCAGATAATAGATTCTGATTCAATCATCTTTTATCCGCTTCCAATTTACTTTTATAAATAATATATCCAAATATTTAAATCTACTCATTGCTTTAGTTTTTACTTTCCAAATGCAAATATTTAGTAAATTCGTAGGGACGAAGTTAGAATATTTGTTTAGGAGTTTCGAGATAAGATTATAAAATTTGGGGAGCCAAAGCTAAAAATATTGTATTAAAAATGTTTAAATTAAATTATTAATTTTTTTAAAAAGTTAAAATTATATATTTTTTATTTAATCAAAAGTTATAAATAATATTTTAATTTTGGGAGTGGTTATAAAAATATTATTCGAATGTATTTTAATTTTTTCACTTTAAAAAACTTAAAAAATACGAGTATGAGGTGATTCAAACCTACACCAATTGCTTAGTTTACCACTCAACTAAAATATTTTTTTAATATTTTTATACGTTTTAGTTTTATTATGCATATTTTATCACTGAGTTGGTATCACAAATCAACTAGACACCAACTTGGTTAGGAAATTACAATTAGGAAATAATAGAAATGTCATTCCGTAATTAAAATAAGTAACATTATTCGAGGGTATTTTAGTCTTTTCACTTTAAAAAACCAATATAAATATGTATATGGTGGAATTCAAACCCACATCAAATTCATTAGAAAACCCTTTACTTCACCATTCAACTAATGATTTTATTTTGATATTTTTATACATTTTAGTTTTATTGTACCCGTTTTATTACCTCTATCAGTTACGGGAATGTCTTTCTGTAATTAAGTAATATTATTCGAAGGTATTTTAGTCATTTCAATTTAACAAAAATCAAGAAAAATATGCATATGATGAAATTTGAACCCGCGGCAAATGCATTATTAAAACCTTAAATTTACTGCTCAACCAAAACTTTATTTTGATAGTATTTATACATCTTAATTTTAATTATGAACATTTTATTACTTCCATCAATTGTATATCTATACTATATATAAAGATTCTAAATGAGTTAGGGTCACACATAATCGGGTCCCAACTCAGTTATCAAATTACCCAAATGCCCTTATTCTAACAAAGCAACAAATATTAAGTTAGGTGTATTTTAGTCTTTTTATATAAAATCTAGAAAAAAAAATCATACTTACAATGGGACCTGAACCCAAAACACCAAACATACACTCTATAAATTTTGCCGTTTCAACTAAAATAACACATATTGCATATGTGTTATTATGATTAGTTTCAAATTTTACATTTCATTATTTATAAAAGCACCCATGCGTTTTAAATACGGAATTTCTATATGCATACGTGTGTGATAAAATTTCTAATATTTAATAATATATTTTATTGAGTTGGTGTCACAAGTTAACTTGACACCGACTTAAGATTAATAACAACATGATGATAAACAATTAAATCTAATTTTTTTAATTTTAATATCATACATATTTCACGTATAATTATTATTAACTAGTTTCAAGTAATATACTTCATTATTTATTATATGTTATTTTTAAACACGCACCTGTGCTCTAAATTTATGATTTCCACGTGCATACGCATGTGATAAATTTTATAGTATTCGATAAACCTTTTGTATTTAACACACAAAACACGTATATAAATTAACATAACATTTTTTACAATGTTGCTAAAATTGGATCAGATAGATTGGTGAAATCGATTTAATCGGAAACCAATCAATATATCAAAAATTATATTCTAAATTGTTCCCTTCAAAAAAATATTTAAATAATTTATTTAAATAAAATAAAACTTTAAAAAAAAAAGAGAGATAAGAAAGCAATGTTCACATGTTTATTTTTTATTATTTTTCAGGATAAATAAAGTCACTTTCTAATCCCCATGCCTTTAAGAAAACTAAACCCACCCGCATGCATGCCCAAAAGCCAATAGAATGAGTAAGATAAAATAAAATAAAATAAAATAAAATAAAAGCATTTGTATAAAAGGAAGAAAGAGTTAAATTCAACCATCGCTTTCTTTTAACACAAAAAGATAACCATAAAAATGTATGTATAGGATTAACTTAGATTGATTTGGCATGATTAATGTATTGTTTGTTTCGGTTTTATGGTTCATGGAGATTGATTATTTTGGGGTTTCGTAATTGTATTTCTGGATATCGTTATTTTCAGAGTTTGAATATGAATTTTCTTCCTGAAAGTAGGGATGTAAATGAGGCGTTATTGCTCGCAAGCTACTCGAGTTTAATTCAAAAACAAGCCGAGCTTGATCAACTCGAGCTATCGGTCAAGAGTTCAAACGGCTTGCGAGTCTTATCGAACTTTTTTATTTTTAATATAGATTTTAAATATTTTATCTATACTATTATTTAAGCTCCTGGCTGAGTTGGTGTCACCCTCGATTGGGTCACCAACTCGGTTAGGAAGTTACGGGGATGCCCTTTTGTAATTAAAATAAGTAATTTTATTCGAGGATATTTTAATCTTTTTACTTAAAAAAACCAATAGAAATATGCATACGATGACATTTAAACTTATGCCAATTGCATTAGTAAAACTTTTAATTTACGATCTAACTAAGACTTTATTTTAATTTTATTATACCAATTGCTCTTAATGAAGGGCGAAACTATAAATTATGTGATGGGGAGTTGAGATAAAACTGAAAAAAACCTTGAGAGGCGAAAGCTAAAAAAAAAAATTGTATTAAATTGACTTAAATTATGCTTTTGGGGCTAAAATTATAATTTTTCTATTTAAAACAAGCTAAAAAGGATTAAATTGAACTATTTACTTTAAAAATAATTAATAGCAATTAATCTATTTAACCAAGTGGGGCCAAGGTCAATATATATATATATATATATAATTAACCATAACTTTAATTGTGGAGCTGAGCTCAAGTAGCTTGATTATAACTCGAGTTTTAAAAAATAGATATTTGATCGAGCTCAAGCCGAGTATCGAGCTTCAAATTTTGAGTTGAGTTTATCAATATTCAAGTCCAGCTGAACTGATTGCGCCCTTACTTAGAAGAGTAATGTGACTTATCACTGCATCAAACAATTATTTAAATTTTTTTGTTTTCAATTATTTTTTATCTTTGTTGTATATATACGGTCTCACGCTACAGTATCCCTACAATATCTAATTTCACCGCAACAGCTGTGTTTACACTAACCGCAAATAAATGTACCGCTCATCCAAACCCATCCTAAATTAAGTTAGTGTGTGATGGATATAAATATAAATATAATATATTTTTTAATATTTTTTATTTTCAAATAATAAAACGAATTTGGATAAGAAATTTCAATATTATTTATTGCTCACGTCCTAGCCCATTTAGATGAATATTGAAATTCAAAACAATAATGACCACAAGATTAATATTTTATAATTGTGAGATTGAGATGAAACTAGAATTAATGGAAAAAAAAATATTAGGATGATATACTAAAAATATTAAAATAAAATTCCAACTTAATGCAAAAGAGTTTTTTAAGGTTAAAATGTGCTACAAGTCCCTGTATTTTTCAAAATTTCAAAATTTAGATTTAACTGGTAGCAGTATTAAAATTTTGTTATTAAATTCAAGTTAATTACAAAGTCAATTTTTTGTAATTACATAGCTATTAAGTGGGTATTTTTTTTATTTAAAAAATGTCACAACAACAATTTCAAAAATAAAAAAAAAATAGAGTTACCAGTTGGACCTGAATTTTAAAATCTGAAAAATAGAGAGGTTAAATTCTTAATTTTTGAAAAGTATAGGAACTTATGGCATATTTTAACTTTTTTAATATTTTAAATATTTTTTTAACATTAATCTTATTATAGGTTCTTATTATATCTGCTCATTTTTATACAATATCTAGAACTACCCATAACTCATCCCCAACCAGGGGCGAAACCAGAACAATTTTTTAAGGGGGGCCGGATGAAATTTTAATTTTTTATAGTTTATATCTTTATAATTTGTAAAGGATTAAATCGAGTTTTTATAATTTTAGGGGGGCCAAAATGCAATTTTACCTTTACTAATTTAAAATTTTTTAAAAAAATTTAAGGGTCTAAATAGCAATTTTACATTTTAGGGGGGCCGGGGCCCATGCCAGCCCCTGGCTTCGCCCCTGTCCCCAACCCACGTCCTCCTGTATTAACAACAATGCCGATATCAATCGAGATAAGACTAAATCGACATGTTTTATACAAAATTTTAAAAGTAAATAAAAAATATGAAAGTGCATATTGCGTAGCTAATTATAAAAATTAGGTTAAGTATTAAGCGTGATAAGAACACCAAATAAAAAATAATTAAAATAATAGTATATAGATTGGTGGTCAATCACGTTATCTTATGGTTAGGTCGCCATTATCACCTTTAATATATAGTTTTTATTTGGGGGAGGGGCAATTTTAATATATTTTAAGCTTATATTAGCTTTTTGCTCACTTAAATTTATGAGTTATGCAAAAATATAATAAAAATTGATAAAAATATATGCTATAAATATAACACCATAGAGATGATTATGATATTAATATTATTCGAATCGAATTAATTTGATTAATTCGGGGTTTTTTGAATTAATCGAAAATTTTAATTGTTTTTGATTAATTCAACTTGTAATGCCATCCTCTCGCTGCCAATCTCTAATTTTCTCTTCAAAAACTGGTACCTTTTCATCTCCTATGGTTCATTCCCAAAGCCCTCCTTCTGACCCTGTTAACACCGCTTCTTGTTACAAACCTCCGTGGATCGAGTGGATCCACCTCTCTTTTGTCCCATTCCTCCTCCACCACGGCGAACTCTGACACCTCTCCTAGTAGGTATGATTCTTCACTCCTTCTTAACCATTCAGCCGCCAATATATGCGCCAATATATATTTATTATTTATTATTATTAATTTTGGTTAATGAATTAATTCGATTAACTAATCACATTTGAACTAATTAATTAACAATTGAAGTTTCAAAAAAAATAATCAATCCTCGATTGATTGATTATTAATCTGATTCAATCAGTTGATTCGGTTTCAATCCAATTATGAAAGTCCATCCCTAATTATAAATCTAATAAAATGAAAATTTTGAGGGCTAAGCAATGGGAAAGAAATGAGGTTTTACTAAAGAAAGCCATAGTTTATGACATTATCAAGTACCCAAATCCCAAGTGAGATTTAGTCAAAAAGAAAGATATGGTACATGAATAAGAAGTTTGATGTGAAATATAACTTGAATATGATACATGTATAAGAAGTTTTCATGAGTGTCAAAGTGATATGATTTTAAAAAATTATTTAGCTTAGTTTAGTTGGTTTAAATAATTTATTTCATCACGAGTCTTAATTCAATTGACATGAACATTATTGTCAATGTAGGAGGATCTGGATTCAAGAGCGTTAAAGCGCATTATCCTCTTAATTATGGATTTGTGAGAGGCTATGAGTAGTTCTAGATATTGTGTCAAAAAGAGCAAATATGATGATCTATTTCGCGAACTAATTTTTCAAATTATATATTTTTTGTGTTTTTTAGATTATATATATATTTATATTAAATTTCCAAGTGACAAGACCTTAATGGAATTCAAGTTTAAGGACTAAATTGAAAATTTATCAAATTTCAAAACTAATGTACACAACAAAATTTTAGTCTAAAATTGGAAATTTGGGCAGGCTTTATCCGTAAAAAAAAAGTCGATTCAATGGCTTAGATGCCCATTTGGTTTGACATTTTAGATCATAGTTTCCAAGTATACGACCCAAAAACCTTTAATAATTTATATTAAAAAAAAGACTCTTCAATGGAAACATGGATGGAATTTGAGATAAAGAACCATACCCGAACACTAAACCAGAAGCTAAATTTCTTTAATACACTCAAACAAGCTCTTATGATCCCTTACCAATCTCCCAACATCATCGTACTATGTTTTTTGGTCTCCATACCCCTATGTTTCACCTTGCTTTTCCATGAAATGATGCTCCAACAAACAATCATTGCAGCCATGGATATGCTGAGAGAACCCAATGCCAAAACAATGGCAAATAGTTTCTTTTATAAACTGATCCAACTCGCTCTCCTCCGGCTACTTCCGCTTCATCTATCGGAGCTCTGCGTCGCGGTGGTTACTATTGACTCGGTATCGAGAAAGGAAAAATCGGAGATGGTACAAAGACTTGTAGACAAAGAAAGGTGGAGAGGGATCCTTGTTACTTCAACGTATGTTCAGTTCGTTTCGAATGGGTTTTTACTCGGCTCGACATGGTTGATGATGAACTATTATGTTATTGTGAGGAGCTTTTGTTATAACGTGTTCACTGCGGCATTTCTTCGAATAGGTGGTGTGGGTTTGGTAGTGAAATTTTTAGAATATATGGTTATATGGAATATGAGTATCGTGATCTCGACGTCGGAGGAGGTACATGGAGCGGATGCTCTAGGACTCTCGGCTTATCTTTGCCGAGGCAAAGAAAGACGAGTGTTCTTGTTGACGTTCGTATTCTTTGTGTCGAGAATCGGGTTACGGTTTCTATGTCTTAACAACGGAAGCTATGGAAAAAGGTGGTGGATGATTTTAGGGGTTAGCTTGATTTGCCTGGGGAAGGTGATAAAATGGGTGGTTTGTGTGATGTATTTCTATCATTGCAAAGAAGGGAGGCTAGAAAGGGTTGATGTGGAAGTAGGAGAACTTGTGATAAATTGTAAATCCGAGACTAAATATATATAAATTTTTTTTTAATTTCCATACTTCGTTTATGAAAATAATCATGTTCAACAAGAGCGAAGTTAAGTATTTTTGTAGGAGGAGCCGAGATAAAATTATAAAATGTTGGAGGGCTAGAACTAAAACTTATGTTAAAAAAGTCTTAATTTGTGAATTATTAATTATTAATTATTAAAAGAACCAAAGGTATAATCTTTTTATTTGATTAAAGATAATAAAAAAGAAGAAGACGACTTAAATCAATAGTTATACTTTTTGAAGGGACTTGAATAAAATTTCTCATTTAGTTAAGAGGGCCAAGACCCGGCTTGCCCTTCTAGTTACGCCTTTTGTTCAACATTCGAGTCCAACATATTTTCAAATATGGATAAATTCATTAAGTTTGTTATTTTCAAAATTTAACGTGTCAAACATATTATCGTATGTGTAATGCCAAATCAGCTTGTTATCTCTACATATTACTTATAAAAAAAGCCATTTAAATGATTCATCAACTGTCATTTACATCAAGACTAAAATTTCAAAATCCAAAAAAATATAGTAACTAATAATGATCCAGTTAGAGGCTGTAGACTAAATCTCTAACTTCATGCATAACACATGACTAATAGTAGAATTTAACCAATCATATTTAATAATTGCAATTTGGTCAATAATAAATTTTCAAAATTTGAAAAGTATAGGGACTAAAATTGATCAAATTAAAATATAGATACTAAATCCACAAATTATGTAAAGTACATGATCTAATAGTAGAATAGAAACCATCAAAATAATAGAGTAAAGAGAATTTGCTCCAAATAAAAGAGTAGGGACTAAATTGAATAAATATGTAAAAATTAAAAGTTAAATTTATTATTATTTTTTGTATATAAAACACCAAAATAAGCACTAACCTGAACCCGAATCGAATTGTGCGGTTTAGGTGATAACACTAACCTGAAACTTAACCAAACAATACAAAATCCAAATCGAATTAAATACATCAG
This sequence comes from Gossypium sturtianum, assembly GCA_025698515.1. Classification (NCBI taxonomy): domain Eukaryota; kingdom Viridiplantae; phylum Streptophyta; class Magnoliopsida; order Malvales; family Malvaceae; genus Gossypium; species Gossypium sturtianum. Next base: position 1,344,061 of record CM046946.1, on the reverse strand, counting down.
TTCAAATTAGTTTTTCGATTTTCTTGGTTTCTTTGCTCAGCCCTAGTATAGGGACTACTGTTGTATTTTTACCCAAAATTGTCTATTTAATTTTGGTTTAAATATGCCATAAGTCCCTGCATTTTTCATAAATTTGGAATTTATTCTTTGTACTTTTTTTTTTCTAGGAATGCAATCATTCTATTTTTTAGATTTCAATTTTTAGGTTCATTTGTTAATATTGTTAAATTTATTTTGTTAAATTCAAGTTTATTACAATGTCATTTTTTAAGTTACATGGCGACCAGTGAGTATCTTTTATTTTTATTTTTATTTTTATTTTAAAACGTTCACACCAATAAAATTAAGAAAGAAAAGTTAACATCGTTAACAATTAGACCTAAAATTTGAAATCTAAAAAGTAGTTAAATTCCTAAAAATAAAAGTATAAGGACTAAATTCCAAATTTACAAAGATTATAGGGAGTTGAATTTAACATCATCTTTTTAGTTAGAAGGCTATCAATTGAACATTTTTTATTTCAAAATGTCACCCAACAAATTTAACAATGTTAACAATTGAACATAAATTTTAAAATTTGAAAAGTAGAAAAACTAAATTCATGAAAATAAGAATACAAAAACTAAATTATAAATTTTTGAGGAGTACAGGGACCTATCTCAAATTACATTGGAGTTTTTTTTTTTACCAAATATCTGGGAAATGTGTATATATATATAAAAGTAAAAACACATAAATGACCTGCAAAGCTGAAAAGAGTGGGAAAATCGGAGTATCCACGGAAAAAAAAAGTACAAAGGGGAGAATTTTTTTTTTGTAGCGTCTATGTTAGGTTGATTTTTGATTTTGCATGGAAGCAAAGAAGAGGAAACTAGACCTTGATTGGAACAAGTTACTCTCTAAAGACGTAGCGGATGAAGAGCCACCGCCGCCGTTAGTGGTTATCAAGGCTGAGCCACAACCACCACCGAGGAAATCGGACACAATGGGCGGCGGCGATGATCAAGGGAAAGAGGAATTTTGGGAGAGTTTGCCTGATGATAAGCTGGAAGAGAAGATTCTACGGCAGCAAAGGAATCTGGAATGCTTTGGCTCTAAATTACCGGATAAAGGGAAGAAGATTAGCGATCAACTTCGGCTTCTCGAGGAGGAGAAAAGACGGAGAACGGTTTCGCGAGCGAAAATGGTTTGTTCTTTGATTAGAATTTGGTGTTTCAGTGAAAACAATAGGGAAGAACGAAATTAGGGAAAGTTGCATGATGGGTTATTTGGGAAATGAACTTTTTTTTGGGTACTAATTTAACAAATTAGTGATTTTGGATTTACATTTTCTAAAAATTAGGGTAAAGAGACAATGGTTGTGTTTTAAAAGTAATTTTCCCCCTTTTGCTATAGTTGTTTTACTAGTATACTTGATGAATAATTGCTTGCATTGTTGCTTTTCAAGTATTATTTATTTAGAAGGAAAGAGGGCATTCCTTTTTTGTGGTAATAAAATTGGGGTGGTTGTTTCACATTTCAGAATAAGATGACCCTTTTACTAAGTAAAACATTGATTGTTTGCATTGTTTTTTTGTTGGACAGAATGCTGATGAATGTGAGAAGCCCGGGCAATCTCCGAGCTCAGATCTTGTTGGTAAGGTTTTGAATAATTTGAGTTTTTTTTTTTTTCCAAGTCTTGCGTGGGAGTCTTTAGTGAACTTTGGTTTCCAAGTAGCCAGGAAATTTTGTTGATTCTGAGATTCTACTGTGTTAGTGTTGTTTATACTTAACCCTAGGCTATTGATATGTTACAGAATTCAGCTAGAAATGGTTCATTTCTGTTATGAAACTAAATGTGAGATAATGTGGCATAAGTGATGATGCTGGTAATCTTAGATGGGATGAACCTTTGTTGTTGTGCCCCACTGCATTGAAATAGAGCTAATGGCTTATGACACAGAAGGGTGTAACGTGAGATAATGTGGCATAATGGCCAAAGCTTTCCTGCTCTGGTTTGTGGGGAAAAGTGTATTTTTATTTAAGACCATATTGATCAAATAGCCTGAATTTGGTTGTAACAGATGAATTTCTCCCACCCCCCCTTGTAGATGATTGAATTAGAGTGAAATCAACCTTGTATGGTGGATTATATTATGTTATGTTCCTCCTTTCTCAGTATGGTTACCATCTCTCCCTCCTCCCCCCCCCCCCTTTTGTAGATGATTGAATTAGAGTGAAATCAACCTTGTATGGTGGATTATATTATGTTATTTTCCTCCTTTCTCAGTATGGTTACCATGATGATAGTAATATTCTATTGATCCAGCCATTATTAGTACTTAGAGCTCTGGCTGTTTCAAGCTCAAGATATGCTATCTTTTAAGGATTAGTGTAGTGATGACTTACTTGCATAAGCAGGACAATTTCTTTGTAACTATAGAATTCTGGTTTTTGAAATCTATTTAAGGAAGTTAAATATTTCCTGCAGGTTCTTCTAATGGCTTTGAACATCAGTGTAAATCACAACAAGCTTTCTCACAATCTGCATTTGGTGCTAGTTTTTGTAAAAAGTTGGAAGAAAATGTAAACTGCTACTACTCAATTGAAATATTACTCTTTTATTAGCATTGTTCAGTGCAAAATGCTGTTTCTTCTAGATGTTTCTAAGTTAAATGATAGATTGCAGGATAGGAATTCGTAATTGAATGTGACCAGGGAACATACTTGCTTTTGTACTTTATGTTACAGACAGATTCTAGGTCACTCAACACATTTGAGAAAAGTTTATCAGTTTTGAATCGTTGTGACTACCGAAAAACGAGATGCAACGGGGAGTTTTCACAGAGTGAAAGGGTGAAAGTTCGAAGATCACCAAGACGGATGAATTCACAACACCAAATGAAGCCTTCTTTGGGTGATCAAAAGGGTAGGACAGCTACATTATCTTCTCTTCTTAACACGGATGACAACTTGACAAGCATTGCAAAGTAAGCAATTTTAAGTTCCATAAGCGTTCTTTTTCCTTCTTCTCCTCCTGTGTGCTTGTGCACTTGGGTTTCCTGTCTCATATTGGATGTAATTGAAAATATCTGGTGAACAATTTTTCTGATATCTTGCAGCTCTCTTCCTCTCTCTCTCTCCAACATTTTAGTTTTGACTTCTGTTGTCCATTAAAGATATTCTTTTTAATGTTCGACATATTTTTGCTATTTGATCTGATTGTTTTCAGTTAACTTGAGTAGTTCAATTATTGCCTTGCCTGCATGTTGAATTTCCCCATTCCTTTTGTGTAGGAAGGATGCTATTCAAGTCCAACCATCAAATTATTCAAAGTGTAGGCAGGTACACATACTTCTCTTTCTTCTATTACTGTCATGATTATCTAATGTTGAACACCTGCCCAGTTTGTGAATGTAACTATTGATGCAGGAGTAGTTTAGGTTCAGAGTTTAAGGTGAATGTAATAATGTGTTACTGCGGTGGTGCAGATAATATCAATGTAGTTTGGGAATGTTTAGGATATCATAGGTTATTGTAATGCTTTCTTTGTCGTTCAATAACATTAAGGGCTACAACAGATTCTTGGTTTAGTTTTTAGTTCCTATCCTATATGATCTAATTCTAATTTTAGTGATTTTTCAAGTCACATTCTAGGAATTGTCAATCTTGTCTTGATTTAGCATTCAAGAGGCCAGGCTTCTGTATTGTCTTGTCTTGTCCTATTGACTAATGATAGAAGGGCATGTGTCTCCATTCCTGTGTTATTGACTTGTCTTATTCTGAGCAATTTAAAAGTCTATCGAAAGAATAAAAAGGCTTCTGGGTGGACATTAGAATATGCTAAAATGCTTTTTATGCTCGGAGATTGATTTTATGTACCATATTGTGATCATTCTTTTTTCTTTTCTTTCTTCATTTGTTTGTTTGGTCTTTAGAGTTGAAAATTGATCCCTTCCAATGAACTTATTAGTTATTCACTTTGTTGAATATTCTCTAACTGAGACACTTAAATTCTGAAAAATTCTTCATATAGGCCCTCTGTGAAACTCATATAAGTTGGTTACTTAGGTGATTTTGGGATTTGGGTGAAAGGACAGCTTTGCATGATTGTAGGTGTCTTGACTATCTTTCTAAATTCAAAATCTTAAAAGTGAAAGAATGTGGAATTTGTCCTGCCATGTAAATATAGGTTTTGTTATCAGTAGTCCGTGTACCTTTTTGCCATGCTGTGATGAAAATTTCTGCTGCCACTGTAATTAGGTTTTCGTCTTCATTTATTGACTGGTTCAATGGTATATAACTGAAACAGGGCCAGACTGTTGTTATTGTAGATGAGGAAGAACCACAGTTAGTGAAGACAACAGAGCTTGAAGTTAAACTTCCAAATTGGTTAGTGGAACTTCCAATATGTTCTTTTCTTCCCATTATATAATAGCTTATCATTATTTGGTTGCTTCCAGCTACATCTGATCATTTTGAAAATTTTTCAGCAAAAAGGATGCTAGGATCTATTATCCATCAAGGTTTGTGATTTTTCCTTTTTTTGGTGAGAATGGATTATTTCTGCAGACAATTTTAGCAGAATGTAATTGGTCTATCATATCTTTTTTGCCTTGTCTGTGGATACAGGGATGATCCAGAATCTGTTGAAATTTGTTTTGGTGATATTGACAGCCTTGCTCCTGAAACCTTCTTGACATCTCAAATTATGAATTTCTACATCCGGTAAGTGTTTAAGTGATTACAAATAAATCTTTTTTTCCTCGCATGACAAGCTTCTCAACTTGCATGGAGTGACTGTTGAGTGTGTAAGGTTGGTTTCGATTTTTTATTTTATCCTGGATTTTGTTAGATCCAATTTGAGTCTTGACGTTTTGAATTTATGGATAGAAGATAAATTTGGTTTGGACTATTCAAGTAAAAGTAGATTTGGTTTCAAGTGGGTTGGGCAGTTGCAGTGTTGTCAAGGTGTGCACCTAGGCGCATCTATGCCTTGCACCTTAGTGCTAGACAACAAAAGCTCAATTTTAAAGTTGTAGCTTATTGAAGCAATGTTTATGCCGGGAAACTAATGGTTTCCTCTACTATTGATATTGTGCCTTTGAATGCTCTGTGAAATGAGCATAAAAAACTGTCTGCTTGAGTTTTGAAATTTGATACTTTGTCTGACATCTTTCTTTTGGTTGCATGGAAAGCCCAATTTTGTTAAAATTTCATTGTTAGGGAAAATAAGTTTAAATGCTTAATTTAGTTAGAAAATTTTGTTGAATACCTACTACATGATCAATATATAATTTTTTTTGCTAGATAATAGATCATGCTATATGCAGCACTGTACTTCTAGTTATAGCCACAGTTTTGTCCTTTTGGCCAGATATTTGCGGCAGCAGGCATCCCCAACAAACAGGGCTATATGTGACTATCATATTTTTAACACATATTTTTACCCGAAGCTGAAGGAAGCTGTATCATACAAGGTTTTATCTTTCCTGTTCTCTTATAGATGGTTGCCTTTTTCGTGGTGTAAGGTGAATAAATTATGCTGCTTTGGGATCTCTGGAATCATTTTATCGAACCTGATCTGGTAGAACTGGGTTCTTGATTTGTAGTGTGCTACTTTTATGCTATATATATATAATAAGCTAATGTTATAATTTGATGCTTCACTCTTCAAGACATTTTAGCTTTGTTTTTTGGATAGAGCAACTTGAGATCAACAATAATTTTAAATTTCAGAAAAATACAGTATATGTTTGATGTATGTGCTATTTTAAGTTTTTATCTAACCTTTTTTCACACTGGTGGGTTAGAAACTGCATTTATTTTCAAATATGTGCTTTCACCAGATCAATGATTGTAATGTAGTGTCTGTGTGTAATTTGCTGAGTTCTCAGACTATTCGACTATTATGATTGATAGTTCTCCAACTCATACTTGTGAGGTCCTTTTTTTGCTTTCTACTAAATAGGGGAGTGACAAAGATTCCTTATTCATCAAGTTCAGAAGGTGGTGGAAAGGTGTCAATATTTTCCAGAAAGCATATATACTTATTCCAATTAATGAAGAGTGAGTTTTCCTGCTATAGATATGTACTTTCAAGCATGTATAATGTACCATTTAAACCTATAACGAATGATGCTTGCTGAGTTCCTGTTAAATGTCCTGCCACAAAACTTCATTTGCATGACATTACATAGATATGGGTTTGAAAATGGGTTGGAAACTACAATTATATGCCAAAATGGTGGTTTTAACTGTTAGGAAAAACACTATGTTCATTTTGAGAAAGAATCGGTGCAGTAACAAAGTAGGAAAAGATTAACTTTGGAAACGAGAAAGGAGTTGGAGAAGGGTAGAATGTGGCCCTTTGTTTCAATATGGTGGACCACTGGAAACAGGCATTATGCATCTTCCAATATGCAAAGAATGTAGGAAAGAAGAGGGGAGAGAAAGAGGGTCTGTAGACATGCAAAGACATTTTTCTCAAAATGAGAGACAACGAAAACACTATATATTCCAACAATTCACTTTCCTATCAATGAACATTTTCATTTCTTGAAATCATAATAACCATCTCCATAATTTTCTTGGACTAGAAATTATAATTCGACTTTGTTACTAAAGTGGTACTGTTACTCAAAAAAAACTTTTTAGCTGTCATGTCCTAGTTTTTGGATCTGAAAAAGATGTATAGGACAGGATACTTGTTTTATTCGATCATGTAGGGATAATCGATTTTGGGTTTGTAATAAATGGAATAATGTCCAATGATCATTGCCTTACTTTTGTCATAGCATATCGTCTTGTGTGTCTTAGCTAATTTTTGAGTGACTATTATGCTTTTTGTCAAAGATGAAGGTGAATTATGTGCTTCTATTTGCCATGCTTATGAGTGAAAATTGGTTAATGAAATAAACTAGATAAGTTGTTTCAAAAGGATAAAATTTTATGGATCAATGGTTTAAGCCATTTGTTTGATTAAGTTGATTCAGTACCTTTCTGCATACTTCCCTCCTTTATGCCTCCCTAAATTAGGTTGAACTTATTCATATCTTTTGATTTGGTTGTTGCTTTTCTTGTATCCAGTTACCATTGGAGTTTGGTCATCATTTGTATACCTGACAAAGAAGAGGAATTAGGACCAATTATCCTTCATTTGGATTCATTGGGACTTCATTCTAGCAGATTGGTTTTTAAGAACATTAAAAGGTGAGACAAAATAAGCCAAAGGATTATAAATGGTCATGTAGTACTATAATTTGTCTTTATCTCTAGATTCATAACAATAATAAGCCATGTGATACTGCAAAAGGAAATATCATAAGGATAATGCTTTTTCTGTTTATAATAGCATGCTTTTGATACCAGCACACCTCTTCATGCATTTCATTTTAAGTGATAGAAGTAAAAGGATTTGGTTATATGGGAATCTTCAGCATCTTTCAGCTGTTCCATTATTTAAGAAGTTCTAGTATAAGCTTTTAAATAAGCTTTCCATCAGGTCCAACCTCACAAAACAATACCCAATTATGCTAATTATTACAACCTTTGTGATCTTTTGTATAATTACACAAATTATCACTTCTTCCATAATGTTTTGTGTAATTAGACAAATTATTACAAATCTTGTAATGTTTTGTGTAACATGAATCACACAAAACATTACCCTATTATACAAACTATTATTACTTTTGTAATGTTTTGTATAACATTGGAGTTGGTGGAAAGCTTATATTAAGGAGCTCTTTTTAGAATTTTCTTGCATTATCTAATCACTTTATATCAACATTTAAATTGAAGCCTTTTTGGGTGGATTTCAGTTATGTCCTAACTTACGCATTTCATAGCACATACAATCCTAATTTTTTTTTTTTTTTGTGTGTTTATTTTATTGGTAATATTGTAGCATATATGTGTAACCGATGCTTGACTAGTTAGCCTCCTAATGGGTTCTTAAACCTAATAGACAATTTAAATCTTGGTTTTAGCTACATGAGGGAAGAATGGACCTATTTGAATCAAGAGGTTGCTCCTTCAGATCTTCCAATTGCGGACAGAATATGGGAAAATCTCCCACGAAGGATTGACGAGAAAACAATAGCTGTAAGTTTTTACTTGCAAGGTCTTAAATGACCTCATTTGTATACGGACTTTGAACCTCAAGTTGCTAAAGTGTATATATATTTCCCTTTAATCTACTGTCCGTTGCCGGATTTTAGATATTCTGAACATAAAAATCTTTAACATTGAGTCTGTTTGCTGAAAACCGGTTTATTTTCTTAGCAAATCACTAAATCCTTTTTTTCTTTTTTAAAATTGTTTCAACTTTATACTTTGCCGAATAAAGCATCTTGCTAACAAACTTGGTGGCTTGGTGCAAATAAATTGACGTCTGTTACAGGAATTTATGTTTGAAACAATCTTGGTGGGAGTACTTATGTGGCATGGTCAACTTTGAGGACTAAATCACATATGGTTATCTTTTCGTAGATATAAATATTGGTTTCTCATTCTAAAACCGTAACATATAGGTTTTTCTGTTGATATATATATTGCCAGGTTCCCCAGCAAAAGAATGATTATGATTGTGGTCTCTTTGTTCTTTTCTTTATGGAGCGCTTCATCGAAGAGGCCCCTGAAAGACTGAAAAAGAAAGATTTAGCAATGGTACCTGTGTCTTCCTCTCTGATCTTTTACAAAAGTGATCTCATTCTGTTTACTCAGTTAACCTATTTCGAATTTTCAGTTTGGCAAGCAATGGTTCAGACCTGAAGAAGCCTCTAGCTTGAGAACGAGAATACGGAACTTACTAATCGAGCAATTCCAAACTACAACCGAGGAACAATTCCAAACTACAATCGAGGATACAGGTGGTTCACAATCTTCTCCTTCATCCTAACTCCTTTTTAAGTTGGTGCTCCAGCATGAATCTGGTGCCAGAAAAAAATGACACACCAGCAGATCGGGTACCATCTTTGTACAGCTTCCTTATGGTCCTCACATTCAAATGCATCAATGGCAAAATCAGGTACTTAAAAAAACTTTCATAATTGCTTTTGTACAGTTTAATCGGAAAAAAGAATTGTCATTGTTATTATGCAAAAGAGTGAACAAATGGAGGCTAGGATTCAAATTGACCAGTTTTTCAATACATAGGATTTAAAAAAACTGGTGATCATGGTGTTTTTAAGGCATTCATTCATTTGTGTTTAAGAGCCCTTTTATCCAAAATCTCTTTTGTTCGGTAACAGGTGACTAGGTTTTTGATAATCAAGGAATTTTAGTATACTGATCGACTATCAACATGACATTTATAGTTTGTGCTAGGTTGTTTGAACTGGACTGGTTGGACCGGGAATTGGACGGGGTATGGGTCCGGAGAAAGGCATTGAACCAGTTGACCCGAGAACCGGTACAAACCGTTTGAACTGGGTAAAAAACCGGTTGAATTTAGCGGTTGAACTTGAACTGGATTTTTTAATATATATATTTTAAAATTTTAATGATTTTTTAATTCAACCGGACATATCGGTTGAACCTGTTGGATTGATGGCTTGATCGGTTCAATCACTATCCCATTCCTGAAAACCTTGAGTTTGTGTTTTGTGTATTTATATGGTTAACAAGAAAAAATATGAAAATATAATATGAAAAGCATAATATAGGGGCGAAGAAAAAAATATTTTTTGGGTGTTAGAATTGAATTTTAATTTTTTGGGTGTTAAAATTGAATAGTAATTTTTTGGGTCAAAATGCCAATTTATAACGTACAATTTTACAATTTTTGGTGGGATTAAATAATTATCATTTAAAATATAGGTCATGCTTAGATTCAAACATTCAATGTGTTATTTTTATATATTATGTAATTTGTAACATAAATTAAATCTATAGTAATATATAATACTATGACATGAATATTTTTTAATGTTTATGTATTAAAATATATAAAATTATTATATATCAAATTAGAAAGAATGTCAATTTTTTTCTAGAAAGAATTTAAAAATTAATGGGTGGGTTTAAAGTAAGTTTAGATTAATTATTTACAAATATGAGTGAATTTGGATAATATTTTAGATTTATATTTTTGGTTGGGCAAGACTTGAGCAATAATAAAATGTGTTAATATTGAACTTAAACATAATTCGAACTTGATCTAGCTTGACGCATGAACATTTTTATCCCCAATATGAATACATGGTGAAATAGGTGAGATATGTTAATATATAATTACGTGATTAATATTTTAATAATTTAATTATTAAATTTATTAATATAATTATACTTGTTATGTATATAATTTTTTTGAATCGGTTTGATATTTTTTTCATATCAATTTAGAATGTTGCTTTTATTAATATATTTAACGGTTGAAATATTTATTTTTACATAAAATAAATAGTTGTAAAATTTTATTTCATTCTAAACTTGATATATCTACGTGAATGAAGCATAATCATAAAATATAATGACTAAATTATTAAAATATTAATCATATAAAAATTATAAAAAAATTACATGCAGATAATGGGGTAAATTATTTTTTTATCCATTAAATCCAATACAATAATCATCATTATTCAAATGTGCAAGATCATGAAGGATTTATCTATTAAATGTGAAAATCAATTTATGAATGGTGATTAAACATGTATTAAATATAAATAGATAAAAAAAGTAATGGATTGGAGTCGATTTATAAAAATTTTGATACATTAGCTTTTACTACAGAAATGGTTAATCCAATTGTAATTTTTAAAATCCAAATTATTTCACAATAATAGTATGTTGAGATTCATAAATAAAATTGATTTTAAAAATTCCGAAATAAAGTAATTTCAGGTTAGTAATTGCGAAATAAAGTTGGAGGTTTAGTCTATGTACTTTTATTTGATCAATTTTAGCCCTTGTACTTTTCGAATTGGTTACTTTTAGTCCTTGTACTTATCGAAATTTAAAAATTTAGTCTTGACCCAAATAGTGACAATTAAATCTGTTTGGTTAAATTCAATTATTAGTCCTGTGCTAATTTAGTCAATTTTTTTTTTCAATTGGATCATTCTAAGTCCCTGCATTTTTTGAATTTTGAAATTTTAGTCTTGACGCAAATGGCAATCGTTAAACCATTAACTGGATTTTTAGCAAGTAGTATGTGAAAAGAATAAGCTGACATGATATTACACATATGATAATATGTTTGGCGCATCAAATTTTAGTAATAGCATAACTTTATTTAATGAATTTAACCGTTACTGTTTGGTGAGGACTGAAACTTAAATTTTGGAAAGTACAAGGACTAAAAATGACCAAATAAAAATTCAAGGATTAAATCCACGGCTTTTGTAAAGTACAAGGACTAATGGTAGAATTTAACCTTTATTTTTATATTGGATAACTGTAATTATTTGTATATGCAATATATAAATATAAAATAAATGTTTATATATTACATATACAAATAATTACAGTTATCCAATATAAAAATAAAGGTTAAATTATATATGAACTTTGATTTAATATAGATCTCAAAATGTCATATATAAAACTGCACAAAATTAAAGTTCATGTATAGAATCACATATTAAATAAAAGTTTATATATAATTTTGAGACCTATATCAATGAACATGTCCGTGTCGTGATGGTCGGAAGAGATGATAAAAGAATATTTGGGGCAATGCAAGGAAACTTGGTGGGAAAACCATGAAGAACATCTAGAGCCTCAACGAAAATCATGAAGAAAACATCGCCTCCGAAAATATGCCGCTCTTGTAATTTCTTGGTGGCCATCAGACACCTTCAAATCAAAGAAAATTCTAGGTGATTCCTCCCCCATTGGCTTCCCTAAATATATTTGAAACAGTCACCTCTTAGCCTTTGAATAAGTCCAACAATTTCCATGGACTACACACAGCAACCAAAAAATAAGACTCTCATCAAAGTACATTTACATTTCCATTCCAAGTGCATATCGAATGGCCCAAAGTTCAGCTGCCATTGCATCCATAAAATCAAGTGAATAGGAGAACAAAGGCATGACGTTCCAGCATCATTTCAAATTTCACAGCATCACCGATCCTTTGGTTCATCAGTTTATGCCATATTTTTGTTACTTGGCAATATTCATGTCCAGCACTCGAATTTACACCAAAGTCCCATGCATCATAACCTGTCACTGATTTTATACCATAGGTCCTTGCATCATAACATATTTGCTTTTAACTGTAACAATATCTATTTAACAAGTTTTGATACATGTACGGATGGGTGAAATTTATTAAATTCAATTTATTAAAGCTGTCAATTTTCAAGCTCAAAAGATCAGTTAACTTGCGACGAATTTTTAGATGGGAACCAAGCATTTCTGGACTGAGATGTTTGCATATCGTTTGAAGAGTTATCTCTTAGCTTCAAAACGAACTTTGAATCACTCGATTTCGAGTCTAGGAACTCAAATTATGACCATTTTGGTGAAGACTGCACGAGTAAAATTTTTGAATAGAGAGATTTTTTATGCTTTAAATTGGGTAAATTTGATTAAGATTGTGAACAAAAATTTTAGTTTAAAATTTTTTTTTTTGGGTTTTGAAAGACTAGCAAATGAAACACTCTTCCAAATAATCTCAATTTGATAATTTGATGTGGGTTAAGGCTATGCCACATTTTCATACCTATCAAAGGACCTAAAATCCTTCCAGTTATTGAATGTTTGGACAAAGACATAAGCTGAAACACCTTCTTCAACATATTAGATTCTTCATTCTCTCTTGAGCATTTGAAGTTGTAATACCAATTCTAGAATTATTTTATTGTGATAATATCTCTAATTTTATATGTATAATAAGTTAGATATTGTTATACCTTTACCTTGCGATCCGGTTGACTTTGAAAAGTACCCTACGAGCTAGAGACTTGCGAGCACGAAATCCTACCAACTAGGATATAGGGACCATCCATGATACATGCATGGATGGGTGAAATTTATTAAAGCCAAGTCAATCAAGTTGTCAATTTTCAAGCTCAAAAGATTAATCAACTTGCGACGAATTTTTGGATGAGATCCAGACATTTATATTCTGAGATGTTTGCATACGTTTGAAGAGCCATCTTTTAGCTTTAAAACACGCTTTGAATCACTCGATTTCGAGTCCGGGAGCTCAAGTTATGACCATTTTATTAAAGACTATGTGAGCAAAATTTTTGGATGGGTTTATTATGGGAAATTACGAGTTTTGAGCTTTAATTCGAGTTTAAATCATATTGGGTTCAAGTTTAAGATTTAATTTTGATAATATTTGAACACAATATTGTATCTATTAAGTTTTATTATTTTATTATTTATTTATTCGTTATGAATATTTAAAATTATTTAGGAGTTTTATGTTTCTTAGCCAACAAGAAAGGTCAGTTCTACTAAAACTACTTTTTGTTTAGATTAATTAGAGTTTAATTATAGTTAAGAGTTTTATTAGTTAGCCTATATAAAGGTTTCTTCGTTATTTATTATAGACATACATTGATTAATAAATTTCAACTCTTTGAGCTATTTTTCTTTGTGAGATTTCTCTTTTATTTATTTTAAAAGTAGGTTTTGTTCTTGGTTTTGAAGGCGTGGGAGAACTCTTCACCCTCCAATTTACTAGGATTCGGCCTTAGAGGGTTGGTTAGAGCCATTTGTGGAGCTTGTTGAACAACATTCTTCAAAGGTTTTTATTGGACATTGACTTTTCATTATCATTGGTTGTTTTTATTGAAGCTTTGTTCTTTAAGGGGGACAAATTTTCCATCATCCATTTTATTTTCGTTTTCTTCCATTCAATATTTTTTTTTCCATCCCACCCTAATATTTATTTTTTTCTTGATTTTTATGTTTTGTTTTTCTCTTTATTTTCATTATTTCTAATCCGTTTTGTTTCTTCTTTTAGGTTAAATTCAAATATTATTTCGAGTTAAACAACTTGAATACGATCTTCTTCTGTTGTCACTGTATCATTTGGTATCACTCCACCTCGTAGTCTACAACAATGTGTGCGCATATAGTGAGGACCACACCTCTAATTGAGGTAGCATATTTGTACATCATATTAATCGTTATCCTGAGAGGACAATGCGTACCTAGGAGAAAGCAATGTTGATAGTCGGTTGAGCTCCAAAGAGTACGAAGCCAACTAAGGACCAACATGTGAGACCTTAGGAAAGGTCGACGATGCCCTTTATAAGACCCCCTAAGGTTAAGGTTTCAATTTCTCTTTCTCACTCTCTCTCTCCCCCCCCCCTCCTTCCCTCCTCTTTCCCAACCTCATTTTTTCCTCCTAAGCACTCATAACACCTCTTAAGGCTCTCTACCCATCGGATGAATCGTCACCAACCACTGTGATCCTACTTGGTATCAACAGACATACATGTATAAAGTTATATAAATCTATTTTACAATATATATATATATATATATATATATAGTAAGAATTCTATAAATTGAGGCATGCATGAAGGAAATGAAATGACATTATTCTTGTGAAAATTATTATTCATTGAGATACTTAACATCACAGGAGTGTAAATGCTTTTTCTTTCTAATAACACTGTACTTTAAACATAGAACCTCTCTAAATAATCTAATATGAATATTAGATAAAAATTGCACCTTCAATTTATAATGAGAATATGTTACTTTTTTTTCCCAACATATTAGACTCTTCAATCTCTCATGCACACTTGAAGTTGCAATACCAAGTTTAGGATTGTTAAATATATATATTTTTGTATAATTAAGTTTTATGGTTCATGGAGTTCAATCCTTTTTGGATTTATAACTATCTCTCTCAATAACGTCGTCTCTAAGATTCGAACAAAAGTTCTCTCATTAGAAGTGCAATAAACCTTACCATTACACCCAATACTTATCGATAAGATACATGTATAATGATAAGTAAATATATATTACAAATATATATATATATATTATAAGGCTTTATAGAGGCATGCATAAAGGGAAATCGAATGACATTATCATTATGAAACCAAGTTTAGGATTGTTAAATATTTTTTTGTATAATTAAGTTTTATGGTTCATGGAGATCAATCCTTTTTGGATTCATAATTATTTTTCTCAACAACGTCGTCTCCAAGATTCGAACAAAAGTTCTCTCATTAGAAGTGCAATAAACATTACCATTACACTTAATACTTAACGGTAAGATTATTAAATTTTGATCGTATCATATATCTATATATATATATGATAAGATACATGTATAATGATAAGTAAATCTATATTAAAAAATATATATATTATAGGGATTTATAGAGGCATGCATAAAGGGAAATCAAATGACATTATCATTATGAAACTAAGGAATTTGATATTCCATAAAATAAAAGAAAAACCATTGTTTCATTGAGATACACCAACATTACATGAGTGCAATTACATCTTTCCCTTTCCATACAATTAGAGAATAGTATTATGATTTAAACATAACATCTATCCAAATTATCTAACTCATACTATATATATATATATATAGCAATTGCACCTTTAATTTACACAAGGAAAATGCTACATTTTTCTTCTTCTTCTTCTTCTTCTTCTTCTTCTTCTTCTTCTTCTTCTTCTTCTTCTTCTTCTTCTTCTTCTTCTTCTTCAACATATTAGACTCTTCAACCTTTCATGCACACTTGAAGTTTCAATACCAATCCTAGGGTAGATTGCCTGTTAAAAGGATATAAAAATGGAAAAAACTATAAGATTATGAAAAGGCAAGCTATTTGCATGAAATGATGAGAGAAAGATTCATTTGCTACAAAAGCTTTTTTACATTTACTAAGAACTAAATACAATGATTATCCAAACTAGGTTTAATTATATCATATCTTTCTTTCAATATCAAAATAAAGAAAGAACCCTAGCCATATTGCACCCTTTAACATGAACCAATTGATATGATTTACTAATATATTGAAAGATAAAAAATAATAGAAGAAGACCACTATTGATTAATGATAAAAAAGCCAATTAAAATATGCTTGAAAGTTAAAAACTTGAAATGAGATCAAGCATATATATATATATATATATGGTTGGACAAGAGAGGTTGCATGAATGATCTCAAGTTTGATGTGTGTGTGTGTGTATATATATATATATATAAATAATATTTGGCAACCTCAACATAAAATGATTATTGTATCAAACTTCTTTTAACCTAATTATTTTCATGAAAACCTTAATATAAGGTGCCACAGACATTGTTTTGAGGCATATGGTTATGTACCTGGCAAAGAATTGTATAGATTGCCTTATCTCCTGCATGATGACAAGTTGCACTCAAAATATCAGCTCCTTCTTCTTGAAGAATGTTGATAAAATCAGACAATGCAAACTCCACATTCAACCCAGTGATCAAATTCACTTCCAAATTATACCCCAAATCTCTCACATTAAGAACTGGCCTTATCATCCTTTTCCTCTTCCTCATTTCACAAGTCCGTTCTAATTGCACCTTAGTCCCTTTGTATTGTTCCAACCTCCCTTGTAACTCCTTCACGTACGCCGTCGCCTGATCCACCATCTCCGGCACCGACATCTAAAAAACCAAATGCTTCTAAATTAAAAAACAAAAAAAACCCCAAAGCGGAATATAATCAAACAGGTGGATATGTTTCATATATTACCTTGGTTTGTTGAATGGGAAGCAAAGAAGATAGCTTTGTAAAGAGAGATTTCATGTGCTTCCTTCGTTCTCTTTCGACCAAACACCGACTGATCCTCATTGAAGCACCATTGCCGTTGTCCATGGTTTTACACAATTATACCCTTTGTTTCAAAAGTCTTCTAATTTCACCTAGAGGAAAAAGAAAGCTAAAGCCTCCAAGTTAGTGATCAATGATGAGGACATCTATATATGTATATATATAGCTTGGGATTATCCTAGAGGGCTCAATGATCAGATGATTATATTATTATTATTATTATTATTATTATTATTTTTTCATTTTGGCCCTTAATTTATGCTGTGAAAGCGAAATCAAACGCCTACAAAGAACTGAAAGTAACTTCGTTTAATACTCAGTATTTTTGTAATAATCAACCGTTCACATGACGGCCGCCATAGATGTTTCTGGTAACATATATAGTAATTATTTAAACTGTTAGCTGTAATTTTATGAGCATAATTATAAATTTAGTCCCTAATATTTACTTTTTTATCAATTTGGTCCTAATTTTTTTTAGATTATTTTGGCGCTTAACTTTCATAATTTAATCGAATTAATTTTTAATTTTAGATGGAAAATTTGACTATACTATTAAAATTTTAATGATACTGGTGTCATAATTCGTGTGACAGTCCTGTTTTTACTCTTTTATTATACAATTCCTACTACTACCCATAACCGTTCAAAGCCTTAAAACGGAAGAAAAGTGCTTAAGCATGGGCGAAGCAAATATTCTTTTTGGGGATAGATTTTAATTGTATATTTTTATGAGAGTTAAAATACAATTTTACCATTGCAATAGTTAATGTATCTTTATAAATTTAAAGGACTGAATCAAAATTTTATCATTGTTAGGGATTAAAGTGCAATTTTACCGCATACTAATTTAAAAATTTAAAATTTTTTAAAAGATCAAAACTGAAAATTTTTATTTTAAGAGGGTCGGGCCTTGCCAACCCTTGTGCTTAAGCATACTGAAAATGACATCCTTCTAATTATTACAACAATAATATTAACCGAATTAAGTTCTAACTTACTTTATTTTTATTTTTTACTTCAAGTTCATTTAGTTAAAAAATATATTAATGTTTATATATATATATATATATATATATTTAATAGTTAAATTTAAATAAAAATAATTTTAATTTTTCATTTATAATAATTCTACTTAAATCCTTGTCCAAGGGCCTACTTAACTGACAAACCTAAATTCAACGCGTAGGCGTTTTAAATTTTTGATAGACATAGAGATCCATATCTCCCTTTCAACAGCACTATTGCAAACGCGGATATTGTTGTTGGTTTATTAACAGGCTTTAGTTAATTTGTGTTACATTTAGTAATGGGAGCGGATTATCTGTCTAAATTCGAAAGACGGACAGTTCGAAATATTGGAGGACGTGAATTCGTGGTTTTGAACTGCTTAGATTAAAATGAGTATAGTTTAATTGATTTAATGATTAAATTTTTAATAACTTTTTAACTAAATTGTTCAAATTGGTGGCCTGATTGGGTTCGATCACTATCTGATTCTAAAAATACCGATACCATGTATATATTGTTCGTTGATTCAAATTGATTTAATCGATTTAACTAGTAGTGATTAAGTAGGTTATAATGGTTAATTTGATTGTAGACGAATAAAAGAAGTTTAAGTTGGTTATAAATTTTCGTAATTTAATCTACTTCGATTATATATTGTTTTTAATTTTTTAAATATAATTTATAAAATTTTAACAAAAGTTGACTGAGATTTTGTATTCTTGCTTTTATTTCTCATTTTTGGAAGGAAAAATGTTGAAAAGTAGAGTAGACAAAAATTAGGTTAAATCAATTAAATTGATTGAATTGATAGATGTTTACGTGAATTTGAGAGAGAGCTTGGCATAAAATTAAAAATAAAATAAAATTGGGAGGGACAAAGTTTTAAAAAATTGTATTAAAATAATTTAAAATGAATTATTGATCTTTAAGAAGGGCCAAAAATGAAAAAATAATCCGGGGATTGTGGTTGTTCATGATGGTTCACTCGGTGGGCGGAAAATCGAGGAGAAAGAAGGGTTTTTGTAGGTAAGTAGGTAGAGAGAGAGAGAGATCTCAATGTTCGAGTCTTACTCGATCTTATAAATGGCGCCACCGGTCCTTCTAAAGCATCAAGTGTCGTATTCTTATTAGCTCTGTACTGGCATCTCTTTCTCTTAAGTATTGGTTATCTTGTCAGGACAATAGATAAATGCGATGTATGGATGACAGATATTCCATCCCTATTAGGAGTGTAATCCCCATAGTACGTACTTGCCTTGCTACGAGTTCATGAGGTAAAAAGTAGACCTGTCCAAGGATCGGGTAGCCCGCCCGGCCTAACTCGACTAGGGTCGGGTTTGGACAGGGATTTTCACACCTCGAGCTGATTCGGTCTGGCCCGAATTCAATTTAAATAATAAAAAATATTTTTTAAATTCAAATTTAATTATAAAAGTATATAAAATATCAATTAAAAATATAATTTTTAATATTTTATTATTTTTTGAATAGTAAAATGGGCTTTTTGGGAGAGTCGAGCCGGTCCAAAAACGAGACTGAGCTTGAAATTGTTTTTGGAATCGAGTCTCGGCCCGTGGGCACCTCTAGTAAAGAGTTCATATAGTCTTGGTCGACAAAATCTTATTCTCGTAGATGATTGTAGCTTGCAGGACATCTCACGAGTGCAGGCAAAACAGTATATATAAAGGTAAACTACATCAAAGGTCATTAAACTATTAGTAAGTTTACATTTTGGTCATTCGACTTTAAAAAGTTACGAAATGGTCACTGAACTATTTGAAAGTTTTCATTTAAGTCACTGAACTATTTGAAAGTTTTTATTTGAGCCACTAGGCTGTTAAATTTGTTTTTTTAAAGTCTCGCTAGCAAGCTCCAAACAACGGTTCGATATAGGTACGATGGATCAGTACCCCTCGATAAGTAAAAGAACATAGCTTAGATCCAAGCCGATCTAGTGGTTAGTGTCAGAGATCAGAAAAGAAAATTGTTTGGAATTTAGCTCGCAAATTTATGACGTTTAAAGTTGTTTCATGACAAAAAAAAACTCAACTGTAGAAGAGAAGGGGAAGTAGAACTTTCGATTGCTGCAAACAGTGTGAATAGAAAAGGCCATACACCTGTAACTTTAATAGCCTAATGACTTAAATGAAAACTTTTGAATAGTTTAATGACATTTTTGTACATTTCTAAAGTTGAGTGACCAAAACGTAAATTTATTAAAAGTTTAATGACTTTAAATGCAATTTATCCAAGCCAATATTCAAATCTGAAATGCACCTAATCTGATTTGTTTCCCCTATTTTATTCAACAACATTAATTTATTTCACTATCTAAGTGAAAGCATCATGAAATGACCTATTGACGAAGGAAGTTGATGAGGTGAGAGAGATGAACATGAAAACCGGTCCAATCCGAGTGGGGACACCAAAATTGAAATCTAGAATTCTCTCTTAATTGGAACCGATTTAATTTGGTGACCTAAATTAAAACCCACAACTCCTTTTTCTTTTCAATTTTCTTTTATAAGTAAAATTTGTATATATCGATCCTTTTGGATAAGCGGTGAATTCACTTACGGTCAATATAAAAATAATGGTGATTGTGAAATTAGATACTTAGCGATACTGTAGCGTAAGATAAAAAGAAAACTAAATGCACCATACTGAAAATAAACGTCCCTAAATAACACAATAAATTTTAAATATTTAACTTTACCATTTCAATTAAAATATTCTTTTGATTTTTATATGAAATTTTAATAAACATAATTTATTTTTCTTAGAATGTGATATATATATATATATATATATATAAATTATATGCATGCATGTGTGTCAAGCAACCGACACAATGATTTACATGAACCAACTTACATAAGTCAAAGAAAAAAAAAGACCAAGAAAATCAGCGAATGTACAACTGTTTTGGTAAACAAATTGCTCACGTTGACCAATCGTGCATGTGCAATAATGTTGAAATTGTACAAAAATTAGAGATCCTGATACCATTTAACAGCTTACTAATACTTTTTATTTAGGTTAAATTTGGTTATTAGTCCCTATACTTTAAAAAAGTTATGGATTTAATCTTTATACTTTAATTTAGTCAGTTTTAGTCTCAGTACTTTTTAAAATTTCAAAATTTAACCATCACCGAATGATAATTGTTAAATTCATTAAGTTCAAGTGTTTCCAAAATTTGATATGAGAACCATATTATCATATGTGTAATACCATATCAGCTTGTTATTTCCCTATATTACTCATTACAAATCTAGCCAATAGATTAACGGTTGTCATTTGTATCAAAAATAAATTTTCAAAATTTGAAAAGTATAATCGTACACATATTATTTACAATTGTACGAATAGTACATGATTAGCACTTGAATTTAACCAAACAGATTTAATTGTTACTGTTTGGGTTCAAAACTAAAATTTCAAAAATTCGAAAAGTACAAGAACTAAAATTGACCAATTCAAATAATACAGGAACTAAGATTGATCAGATTAAAGCATAAAGATTAAATCCACAACTTTTAAAAGGTATAGGGACTAATAACATAGTTTAACCATTATTTATAAAATATTGATTTGATTTTAATGGAGGGAGACTTTTGCTGGCATCTCGTAATTGGATTTTCCCTATTCATCGTTGTGCCCTCAAATCTGAGTTATAACGAGGGAATATAACGTTGGTTGCTCTCCCAAATTAATTAATATCCTAAAACAATTCACGAGATCTTCATTTATATTTTGGAGGCTAATAAATTAAAAATAAAATTGGATTCTTGTAGTTAAAAGAATTATACATTTTTATATTTTATTTCAAATATGTGGTAGTCAAATTTAAAATATTGCTTTATATCTATTTTTGGTATAAATTTCAATTATTCTTGTCAAAAGGCTTTGCTAGAAGTATATCTCGTAGAAGACGTGCTTCGCCCATCACAGGTACATCACCGCATCAACTGTACCTTATCAAGAAGTTACATTTCACGATGTGCGATCAAAATACCTCATTAATTTTATGACACGTGGGTTTCGTTCAGTCCTATCATAATTCATTCGAGCTGACATTTAAGGATTTGACCCTCTCTAACCTTCAACTTAACACATGTCTAAGGGATACTATGACTCATTGAGCCTACAAGCTAAGGGACAACTGGCTAAATGAGGGCCATAAACATGGTCCATACAAGAACAATTGGAGATTAGTGTAGGGGACACGTAGAACTAACCCATTTTGCAGCTTCTCCTCGGCTCTCTCTCTCTTCCTTTTCGACCTACCCTACCTCCCGAAAGACTAAAGAAAGCCTCAAGAAATGAATTGTGATCTTTTAGGCATGTCGAGTCAAGTCATATCGAACGGGCTTACTCCAATGAACCTGTCGCCCTAGAAATAGCTTCAGAATATATTTTACCCAAATTTAAATTACCAAAGAATACTGTTAGAGTTGCGACCCAAATTCTTATTAAAATAAAATATAAGTGGCAAGATAAAGGGATCTACGAGGGCGAAAGCCGCAGCCCATCGTGGATCCCCAATAAGCAAGATACTGGATTGGGGTCGCAACTGGGGGTGCAGTGGCCGGAGGTCCTTGCGATACGGTACAGGCTACACAAGAAGAATCCGTATAGAAGTTTACTTCTTCAGTTTGATATTGATTTGAATAAGGTGTTTCAACCTTACTACATTACTTCTATTAGATGTTGATTTGAATAAGATTTTCTAAACCTATAAATAGACGCAGTCTATACTCCTTATAATTATTCAAATTCGATATAGTAAATTTTCTTCTCCTTTGCCCATGATTTTTTCCTGAAAGGGTTTCTACGTAAAATCTGTGTGTTCTATTTTTCTTTCTTTTCTTTGCGATACATTGCCATTATCGACATTCTATTTTTAACAAATACATATGATGGTACTAAAGACCGTCAAGACCATCTCATGCAACACATTAATTTACATGGATATTTTGGGTGCTATTGAAAATCTCAAACATCAATCAGTCTTTATGAATCTTAAATAACATTTGAGGTCTTGGTATTTAGTTTTACCTCACTATCCATCCATTATTTTTTATTAATTACCTTATTTATGAGTCGTTATCTCGAAAATAAGGCAATACTAAAAAACCCTACTTATATGCTTTCTATCAAGAAACAACAAGGTGAATCACTTCATGAGTACATTTGTTGTTCCAATATTGCTACTATGAAAACCAAGAATGTGACATAAGATTGAGATATCCTAGAATTCATGCAGGGTAAATCATGAGCATCTAAAGTATGCACTTATAGATGACAAACTGGAGAAAATGTTCGCTTTGTATGAAAAAGCTCATAAATATGCTAAAATGAAAGAAATGAAGGTATCTAGTGAGGAATCTTCTTTATCACATTATGATACTGCGCAACACCTTTTTGAAAGATTGTGAAGGGGACAACCCCCACTATTAGATCAATAAAGATGAAATAATGGTTTAGGAGTGCACATAGGGGTAACATATTGCTAGCTTCTCAAATTTGCCTCAACGATATAAACAAGATAAGACAAGCTATACCAATAATTGGAAAGCTAAACTGAAAGAGAACCATGCAATAGATTTGAAACCTACACTTTTTCAAATGCCTCACTAGAGTTTTCTATACCTTCTTGTAGTACTTGCCTTAGTGGTGTGAAGGGGTTTACGCAGGGTGGTTGATGACGTCACAAACTAACTAAAATACGACAAAGGCAAGCGCACCTATCGAACAGTAGTGTAGCTATGGTGAGTCCGGAATATCGTATCCACGAGGACTAAAAGTACTAGTAATTACTATCTTTTTATTATTTAGCCTAATAATTAAAGGGGTGTTTTGTTTTTAATCTAAAACTAAACTAATTAACTAACTATGAACGTGACAGAGAGTGAATTGGGAAAACACTTTAGGAAAACCAATGAGAGAGACAATACCCAAGGAAGAATCCACCTAGATTTCACTTATTATTATGATTCTGAATTAAACGATTTATTCACTTGCCTTGATCCGTAGAAATCCCTAAATTATGTTAATATATCTTTCGAGACTACTAACAACTAACTCTAGGTTGATTAATTGAAATTTCTTTCTAATTAAAACCCCTATTGTCGCATTAACTCGATCTATGGATTCCCTTATTAGATTTGACTCTACTCCAGCAGATTTATGTCGTCCTATTTCTAGGATTGCAATCAACTCCGCTCAATTATGCTAGATCTACTCTTAAGCAGGGAGTTTTGCTCCACTAATTAAGCACATCAAACTTGGATTAATATCCTGAAAATATTAAGGCAAGGATTAAGAACACATAATTAAGAACAAGAACAAGTATTTATCATGTAATTCAAATAATTAAATAATAAGATTCATCATAGGTTTCATCCTCCCTTGGTATTTTAGGGAGTTTAGTTCATAATGTAAAAGGAAAACATCTCAAAATAAGGAAAACAACAAGACATAAAGAACCCAAAAACTTCTAAGGAAAATTGATGGAGATCTTCAATCTTGAATGAGATCCTGCTTCTGAATTGATTCCGACGGCTTCCTTCGAGTAATTTCTTCATTCTACTCTGCGTGTCCCTGCGTCCCTTTTCTAGTGTGTATTTATAGACTTTAGAATGCTCAGAAACCCTAAAAATTGGGTTTTTCCGCGTAACAGGGAAGCAAAGTGAGAAATCGACACGGGCTGGCACATGGGCGTGTGGCCAGCCCGTGTGGATCCTGAAAACTCTGATTTTGGCCCTTTTTTCTCTCCTTTTGGTCCCTAATGCTCTCCTAAGTATAGAAACATGAATTTAAGGGATTAGGAGCATCAAATTCACTAATTCTCATCATAAATCATCCAAAAATATGCCAAGCATGGAATTAAAATATGTTACATTTATGGTTTATCAGTGGTATTAAAAGAGGATTCTTTATGCCATTGTATGCGTTTGAAGTAGGGCTTCATCATACTCTACACTTTTTTTGAAGTGCTTAAATCATATGATGTTTTGTTGACCAACTAGTAGGAATATCATGGTGGGCTTTAGTAGCGCAGTTCATAGAAACATGATGAAGTACCTAGCAGAAGTGCCTTCCAAATTATAAATTGGCTTCTCCAATGAGCAAGGGGTAACTCGAAATCATCCCCTATTATAGCTTTTTTTGGAGCCTTCCCTTTATTACCTTCTTTCCTCACATTTTTCTCATTATCCCCCCATTAACCTTATGAAATGTGATTCCCACTAACCCTAACTTAGAAACTACAAAACTTGATCCCCACTAACCCTAATTGAAATTCAAGAATAAAACAATAAACTACAAACAATATAAAAGTAGCTAGAAATCTCACTTGAAAACGTCTTCTCTGGGTTCACTTAAAGACTTTAACTTGTAGAACCACCGCTAAAATACCCGAGCTTCCAATGAATTTCAAGAATGAAGAACTAAAAGATTTCAAAAATTTTCAATAAATGTTTTTAACTTGTGAATGCCAAATTTAAAAAGCCCAAACTAACTTTACAATTACCAAGCTTCTTCAACAAACTTTACTCTACTACCACTAATAAAGTGATGCATAGAGAAACTTCTCTAAATGGCCACATCTTTCAACCAATTATAGATAAGCACATGAGTTACAATTCACTTTACAATTGCCCACTAATTTCACTACTGTAATTGATGTAACATGCTTCCCAAAACATGACACTCACCAATTTCATTGTTACATCATCCAATTACTCTATGTGTCTCACAAAACACAAATGCTTCACGCTTCCTATTTCAAGGAAGGTCACTTTATAACCTTCCCTTTGATTGGAGAGCAAATATTACACCTCGTCGAAAGGCTCTATCTGAAGTATATCATGTAGTAGGCATGCTTCATGTATCACTGGTATATCACCGCAACAATTGCACCTCGTCAAAAAGTTACATCTCACACTATGTGATCGACACACCTCACTAACCTTATGACACGCGGGCTTTGTTTAGTCCATCATAATTCATTCGAGCCAACTTACCTTTCATATCCCTCAACAACACGTGTCTAAGGGACACTATGATTTATTGATCCTACAAGCTAGGGGATAATTGGCTAAATGATGACAACAAACAAGGTCCACACAAGAACAGTTGGGAACTTAGTATAGGGGACATGCAAAACTAACCCACATTCCAACATCTCCCCAACTCTCTCTTTCTCTTCCTCTCTGACCTCCCTTGTAACTTTGCAGCTCTCCGCACACTTCCATGTGAATGGCCACTAACATCCTTCTCCAACTCTAACCATCAACAATATTATTATATTGTATTTTAATTACTTTTTTATGTATTCAAATTTTACATGAAGTATATAATTTTAAAGATAGTTTATATTTTTACTATTTTAAATTAAAAAGTTGAATCTAAATTAACAAAGATACTCTTAAGTAATCATATTTTAAATATATATATACAATCAAGGTCGAAATTAGGGGGGCTGGCAGGCCCCCTACCTCCACTAAAATGAAAAAAATTTCATTTAAGCTCTTAATTTTTTTTAAAATTTTAAATTAGTGAAGGTAAAATTACACTTTGATACCCCTAAAAATATAAAAATTTGATTTAATCCTTTAAAAATTATAAAGATATAATGATGAAATTGTATTTTTATTATCGTAAAAATTACAATTTAATTTCGACCATTCCTAATAAATTTTCTGATTTCACCCCTATATACAACTCTTGTGACTCTATTTTCCTCTAAAATCTTCAAATCAACATTGGTGTCCAATGCATATTAAACATGAGTCTTGTTAACATGATCTTTTCCATCTCAAAATTTGGAATTTAAAAATTTAAGATGAAAGTATTTAACGTACTTACATGAATTAACTACTTACCCCATCATAACACTGACCCAAATTGCTAAGAACTAACCAAGAATTTAGATTATTTTCTTACATCATAAATGTTGGGACCAAACAGTCTTGTCTTGTCATGTCATGTTCCACATTGAGATTTGAAAATATTTGACAACCCATGTAATAATTAGTACAAATCCTTATTACCCCTAAATTTGCCCCAAAACCATCGAAATCACTGAATTTGGTACGCTCTCAAAAATATCAAATATTATTTGCTGTCATTAAGAATCAACACCTGTCATATATCTGAAATCGACATGGGATTTGCTTCAAATTTCTATGGTCTAATTATGATTTTGGTCCTTGAGATTTAATCCTAATTTTCTTGGAGAAGTATTTCTCTTTTAATATGGCTTTTATAGTGTAAATAGTAGTTCAAATTCCATAACATCCTTAGTAGTTGCCATTAAAGTAATGATGTGATTTTTTTAGGAAAAAAAACAACCTAATCATTTGTCTGATTGGATTTGTTTGCGTAATCTTGATTTGATAATTGAATAACACAGTAAAAGGAAATTAACAAATGGTTGAAATAAGTGGCGGTAGACTTTTCTCAATTCGTTTGGATTGAGTTCGAATCTTGAAGTCTAGCAGGGAGCGAACTAAAATTTTAAATTTTTTGAGAGTTTTAATGAAAATTTTTAAAAATTTTGGTAGGTCTAATTAAAAATGTACAAAAATTCTAAAGCTTTAATGGAAATTCACAAAAAAAAAAAAAATTTGAAGTCTAATTAAAATTTTCAAAAAGAATTATAATGTTATCGAAATTTAATATTTTGGCCACTCACCCTTTAAATCACTAATGGAAGCCTTTTCTTATTGGCATAATAATAAATTTAGCCCTCCAATATCTACAGATTCTATCAATTTGGTACTAATACTAAAAAACTCAACAAATTTAACCATCAACTTTATATATCCTATCAATTTAGTCTTGATTCTTAAAAATAAAAAAATGAAAAACCTTTAAAAATTCATTTTTCGATAAAAATATATAATATTTTATAAAAAATACATACAAAGTTATAAATAAATTCAAACAAATAAATGCCCATTTTTCTCTTTTTCTAACATAAGATTTATTTATTAAATATTATTTTATAAATATTTTTTCCCTAAAAACCCCGTAAATTAAATTAGATTCAAACTTTTCCTTTTTTTTTTAGTTTTATTTTATAAATAATAATTTATTTAATATACGTCTGACCTTATTTCTTAGTTTTCACCAATTTTGCATAGCATTAGGCACTGCCTTTTTCCCGCAACTATCGACACCAATAACTCTTACTTTGAATTCATTGATTTCCACATCCTCTATTGTCGTGCCATCCAACTAGGAATTGATTGCGGAGCTACTAGAATGGCCTTCCACCCATTGGGTCTCTAAGACTTCATCCTCACATGTATATCCCCAATTGTGCTTGCCCTCAGGCTCTAGTTTTTTCACCTAACCTGAACATGGTGGTCAATAATGTTTGAAAAAGGGAAAAGTTGAATCTATTACGTCTTCTTCAAGGCTTTTTTTTCCCTTAAATTATTTTATTTATAAGATTATTATTTTAATAAATAAATTTCATGTTAGAAAAATAGAAAAAAATGGGTATTCATTTATTTATAAATATTTTTATAAAAATCTTATGTATTTTTTATCAAAAAATAAACTTTTAAATATTTTTTATTTTTAAGAATCAAGATTAAATTGACGAAATTTGTAAAATTGATGGTTATTTTTTTTACATTTTTTAGAATTAGGACCAAATTGATAGAATCTATAAATATTGAATGACTAAAACTGTTATTATGCCAATAAGAAAGGGCTTCCGTTAGTGATTTAACGGATAGGTGACCAAAATATTAAATATTGATAATAATAGTGATTAAAATAGAAAATTTTAAACTTAGGTGACCAAAATAAAAATACACTAATAATTGAATGACTATTTTTAAAGTTTACCCGAATTGAAAATACTTAATTAAAGCTGATTAATTAGATCAAAATTCATCATCGTTGAGAGCCTCAAATTTCTACAAAATAATTAATTAGCATTGTCCCTTAGTTTTGACTTCCATTTTGAAGGGTTTAGTTGACAATGACCGCATTACAATAGTGTCCCAATGCAGCCTCTGATAACTACCAAGATTGATGGTCCAAATGCATGTATGGCATTGGGTAGACCATTTTTTATCTTCAAACATGTGTTCCATAATTGATTTCATTTACTACCCTTCTATTAGATGCACATGCAGGGGCGAAGTCAAGGTCTGGCATGGGTCCGGCTTCTCTAAAATATAAAATTATTATTTAGGCCCTTAAAATTTTTTAAAAAATTTAAATTAATAAAGGTAAAATTACACTTTGGCCCCCCTAAAATTATAAAAATTTGATTTAGTCCTTTACAAATTATAAATATATAAACTATAAAAAATTAAAATTTCATTCGGCCCCCCTAAAAAATTATTCTGACTTCGCCCCTGTGCACATGAGGATTGATTATTAAGAAAAGTATATCACAAAATTTAAATAAATATATAGATGATTTGTGTTGGTCAAATTTGTTATTAGTTGAATATATTTTAATTTGGTCAATTTTAGTTTTTAATTTTTTTTTTGAATTTTAAAATTTCAGTCGTGACCAAACGATAATCATTAAATTTGTTAAATTAAATTATGCTATTTCGAAAGTCTTATGTGACAAACATATATGTATATATATATAAAGGATTTGTATTGGTCAAATTATGTTATTAAACCCTATACTATGCACAAGTTGAGAATTCGGTCTCTTTACTCTAATTTGGTTAATTTCAGTCCCTGAACTTTTTGAATTTTGAAATTTCAGTTATGACCAAACGATAGCCATTAAATTTGTTAAGTTAAATTATGCTATTTCAAAAATCTTATGCGATAAACATATTATCACATGTGTAATGCCATGTCAGCTTGTTATTTCTACGTAATACTCACAGAAAAATTATATAATTTTAGTTAAAGGATTTTGCAGCTACCATTTGATTCGAGGTTAAAATTTTAAATTTTGAAAAGTATAGAAACTAAAATTGATCAAATTAAAGAACAATAACTAAATCCACGGCTTACACATAATAAATGACTACTAGTAAAACTTGACCTAGGGATTTAACTGTTAGCATTTGGGTTAAAATTGAAATTTCAAATTTTAAACAATACATGAACCTAATTAGAATATGTGGACTAAATCCATAATTTAACGATTTTTATTTGATACAAAGCAGTATTAATAACTCAACAAAGAATTTCTAGAAAAGTTTTTATTTAATGTACTAGAAGTGTATAAATATAAACATATTAATAGTTAATCGCAGAAAAACCCTTAATATTATTTCTTTAAAGAAAATTAAAATTAAAATTTATTTTTAAATTATCATTATTTATAGAATTAAAAAACTCTTATCAAATAATAACCTCAAATTATAATCTATTAACTATATTTTTTAACAAATAATACATTGTGATTTAATGATATTTTATGAACATTGAAGTCAAATTCAGGTATCAAATTGGAATATAAAAAAAAATACAGATACAAAATTGAATATTAAAGCTAAACTCAGGTACCAAATAGTATATTAACCCTTTTTATATATATATTTTATAGATTAGTGTTAAATGGGGATAATTTTAAAAAATATACATAAACTTTGATTTTGTGCGATTTTATACATAAAATTTTGATTTAATCAAATTCTCATAAATTATTAACATTAGCATTGTTTTATGTTTATATATTACATACAAAAATAATTATATTTATCTAATATAAAATAAATTGATGTATACATTAAAATTAAAATCGAAATTTTATATGAATAATTATACTAAATTTAAATTTATAAATTAAATTATACATTAAATCAAAGTTTATATATTCCGATATTAAACACTAATGATTGGCAAACAAAACAAACAAAAACCTAAGTGAACAAACTCTCTTCATAATTATTCTTGTTTCAGCCGGCATTTCACTGCTGACAACAAATGTTTTAACACTACTGAATGAGAAACAGAAAATCAAATGCTGTCTTCAATGTTTCCTGTTTCAGCCGGAATATCTGCCGACACAATATATCTACTACATACGTACATAGTGTTTCTTTTTTCTTTTCATAAAGAAATCACTACTATACAATAAAAAAATATATATTATAAAATTGAAAAACAAATCAGATTATATAAGTTTGAGGTTTGAATATTCGGCTTATATATGTTTTTGGGTAAACTTTACTAAAGGTTATTAAATTGTTAGTAAGTTTACGTTTTAGTCATCCAACTTCAAAAAGTTATAAAATGGTCACTGAACTATTCAAATGTTTTCATTCAAATTACCGGGCTGTTAAAACCATTGTTGTATAGCCTTCTCTGTTCGTACCACTTGCAACAATCGAAATGTAACAACCAGCCCGACGTAGATCATACCGATATTCTGTTGAGTAAGCTAGCATAGAAAAAGGGATGAATTATTCGTTAAGTGTTGTGTGGCGTGTTGCGAGGATTCTTTTTGTGAGGAACACCCTGCTGGAATTCGCCATTTGGCGAACTCCAGGGATTGACGGACTCTTTTATGGCACGATTCGCCAATCCCAGATGTCCTAGGCGAACTTGTCAATTCGTGGAGTGATAGAATTATTTTACGTAGAAACGATAGCTCTGTGAGTATCATTAGAGTTTAATTGAAACCTAGTTGGAATTGAACTAGAGTACTGTAGATGACAACTTGATATGTTTAGGTAACCGAATGACCTGTTTAGTTGGTTACTTTAGTGTACAAACAATGTTTTACCACTCTGATTAGTTGTAGTAGTTGCGTTCAATAAAATATTAGATTTCAAACCTTATTAGGAAAACTTAGTCTCTGAACTCAATGGCGACAGTGGTATTTTTGACCTTCCCACTAAGCTTTCTCTCATTGTCTGTGTTATAAAAAGAGTGCATATAGCTAGCATGTTTCACTTTTGCTTTTTTCTCTGTGTTATCTCCTACGTCCTTAAAAAGTTTCTTTTTAAGTTACCTTCTCTAAAGAAGAAGAGGAAGGTTACCAAGAATTTGTTAAGATGTCATTGATAAGTGCCAGTTGACTGGTAATTTTTGGAAAACTTTAGGTTGATGTCGAAGGAACTTACGTCTTTGCATTAGTACATGCATGATCAATTATTAGTAGATAAATAGCCTGATAATTATGATTGATTTTTATTTAGCTCAAGAAGCTAGCGAAGGTTTGAGCAATTGAGGCAAAGGACCAATAGAGTATATTCTATCCTGAAGGTTATGGTGAGTTCCTTTTTGCTTCCTTTGGGGTTTTGACACTTTATGATATGGAGTTGTGGAAGGTAAGTTGTCTCTACTGAAGATGTGTCGATGTAGTGTGTATTAACGTGTGCGTAACAAGTTTGTTGTGTGTGTGAACATGGCCAAGGTCGCGGTTAATATCTACTTTGTATGCGAGCCTGATACCAAAATACATGCGATATGTGAAAATGTGGAAATAAGTTTTATTTGTGATGCCTCCAGTAGGGTAGCTTTATTACAAACCGAACTGGCAGATCACGACCCAACCTTGCGAGAGAACACGTGTTCAATTTAACAAGGAATATGAATATATATATATATTATTATGAATTATATGTAATTCTGATTTTTGAAATATGGGTCTGAGGCTGACACAAGGTTGGGTCACAGGTAAACATACATGACTGAGAGAAGCGTGCATGAGTTATTGGTATGTGTCCACTAAGGATTTTGTGTGTTATAAAGGTGAGGTGTTCGCCAGGGAACTATATTGATAAACTAGCGTAAGGTTGTTATAAGAAAGAGCCTCGAAACAAAAATATCATTATCTTTGAGTTCATCAGGGGTAACCTGATAAACAAATTGTGTCTAATGGGAACTCACCAAGTTCAATTGTACTTACTCTGTTACTTTTCTTTCTCAAGAGATTGGTTAGTAGAAGAAGATCAATAAAAGAGGACTACGCTAGAGCTGCATCTGAAAGTGAGCCACTTGTCTATTTTGTATCATGTATGGTTGTTCGGCAGAGGACGTATGTTTAGCTTTTGCTTTTACTTCGCAATTGTAATGTTTTGTCTTATAAAGTGTAATTGTCATTGATTATAGTTGTGATTGCCAAACTTCCCTGATTTGTAGTTTTCAAATCTATCTTTTCCTAAGTGCATTTGCCTTTGACGACATAGTTTGATTAATAGGTGGTTTTATTAACTCCTATTACCCTCCTTAAAGATACAAAACCAATTGAGCGAATAATAGCGATTTTAACAAAAAAAAAGGATTACATACAATTATTTTCTCAAAAAAAAAAAAAACAAGTCAAAGGATTTGAATCTGTTAATAATGCCTCGGTTTGTTGAGTGGTTCATTCGATTGTTCAGTACATACCAGGTCTTCCTGATAGGCTAAGGGGTGTTACACGAAAACTCTCATTCCCTTTATCTTCTACAGTTCAGTGTTTTTTCATAAGATAGCTTTGAATGTCATGAATCCGTGAACCAAAATCCAAACAACTTTCTTCTTCGATCCCTAACACTGACCATCAAATTGACTTGGATCTAATGTATGTTCTTCTACTAGCCGATGGATATTGATTCACCGTACCGATCGTTGAATCATCACTTGAAGCTCGCTAGCTGGACTTTTAGGAAAAACAAAAAAACAAAAAACAAAAACTTAACAACCCAATGACTTAAATAAAAACTTTTGAATAGTTCAATGATCATTTTGTAACTTTTTGAAGTTGAGTGGCCAAAACATGAACTTACTAATAGTTTAGTGACCTTGGGAATTGTTTACCCTATATTTTTTGAAGTTACAACGATTCCGATAAAATCAATCATTACAAGCACCAATCTAAATAATTAACTCAATAGCTTAACATTGCTATTAATCCAAAATCTTATTGACAACCTGACTTATATTTTAAACAAACCTTTTCTTTGTCCAATTTTATCTAAACTCTACAATTATCATGTAAGCCTTTGAATTTGGACAAATAACCTTCGACAGGTAAAATATATATGAGTTACTGTAATTTTTGGATCCTAAACTTGGTACCTAGGTCTTGTTTGGTACATGAACTTTTTTTCTTCACTTTGGTATTTGAACTTGGCAACTAGGTTCATTTTGGCCCTTGAACATGAAAATTGTAAAAGTTCGATGGAATCCAAGTTCATGCCTAAAATAGACCTAGTTGCTAGGAGCAAAGCTAGAATATTATTTTATGAGGGGCAGAAATGAATAAAAATTTAAGGGAGGCCAAAGTATAAATTTACCATTATATTAATTTATAGTTTCTTAAAACCTAAAGGGACGATATAAAGAATTTTTTATTTTTTGGGAGCCAAAGCCACAACCTGCCACTCCTTCCTCCGCATTTGCTAGTTTCCAAATTCAGATATCAAAATAAATTTATATTGTGGAGTATGCTTTGCATTTCAGCATAAATAGTGTGTGACATCGCAACAAGAAAAAGCTTTTCTCCCGATGACGCACGACGTCCCGACGAGAAGAAATAACTCGTCCCGACGACGCGACAACATTGAAACAACGTTGCGATGAGCAAATATGGCACATCATGACGTGGCGACATGTACCTCAATTTTCTCGGCTTTACTTCTTTCAGTTAAACACTGTTTTAGTTTCTCACTTAAACTCTGATTAGAGTAGAATATTTTAATATTATTTTACCTACGAATTTAGACTATAAATAAGCCTTCTATAACCTTAGAAAAGAAATAACCCATAACACATTTAGGTATTAGCTTTTACAAGCTTTCAGGGAGTTTTGTGTTTAAGTTTTGAGGGTTCTTATTTTTGGGTTTCGAGGTTTAGTTTTTACCTCCATCTTTTGTACTCTCTGTTTTTTTCGTTTTAGTGAAATTATCTTTACCCGTGGTTTTTTATCCTCTTCGGAGGGGTTTTTTCATGTAAAATATTTGTGTTCAATCTTTTCAATTTTTTCGTTGTTTTACTTGTTCGTTGCTTAATTGGGTTTATCCTCAACAAGCTGGTATCAGAGTTTGTTTTGATTTCTACATTCAAATCGTTCAGAGATAGAAACAATAAGATTCGACATTGAGAATTTCGATGGCATCACAAATTTTAATCTGTGGCAAGTTTGGATGACAACAATATTGGTTCCAGAACGGTTTGAAAAATGTTGTTACAAAGAAGAAGCCAGCGAATATGTATCAGTTAAAATGGGAAGAGCTTGATGAGAAGGCCTTATCTGCAATTTAATTGTGCCTTTCAAATAGTGTATTATAGGAGGTGTTGATGGACAAAACGACATACACCTTGTGGAAAAGGTTAGAAACCCTTTACGCGACAAAGTTTCTGTCTAACCGATTGGTGTTGAAACAACGACTATACATGTTTCGCATAGAAGAAGGTGAGCACCTTAGAGGTCACATCAGTCAATTTATTACTCTTTTCAATGATTTAAAGAATGTTGAGGTTCAAATTGACGATGAAGATTATGCTATGCTATTATTGTGCTATTTATCCCTTTCATATAAGCTTTTTAGGGAGATCCTGATTTATGACAGAGATAAACTCTCATTCGAGGATGTAAAGGGTCACTTGTTGAGCAAAGATAAACTCGGCAATAAATTTGGTACAAATAACAAGTCAAATAGGCAAGTGTCGATTTTGGTAGCATCAAGTAGTCGAGACAAGAGATGTCGCTATTGTAAGAAGTTAGGTCACGTCAAGGCAGATTGTTACAAACTACGAAATAAAAGGATTGCTAAGAGCAACGAGGAAGAATTAGCTGGTGCTAATTTGGCCGACGACAAGGGTGATGATTTCATTTTTGTGTCGACGAGCAAAAGCTCCAAGCTTACGTCTAAATGGATTCTAGATTCGGGGTATTCTTTCCACATATGTCCCAACAGGGACTGGTTCTCCACATACAATTCAACTGAATGTGGAGTTGTGTGAATGGGGAATAGCTTACCTAGTAAGGTAATTTGTGTTTGTACTATTCATATCAAGATGCATAACAGGACAATCAGGACACTGTCAGATGTCAGGCATGTATCAGACTTAAAGAGAAATCTCATCTCATTTGGAAATTTGGACTCGAAGGGTTGTAGAATTAACATCAAGTCAAACGACATTAAAGTATCTCATGGGGCTCTCGTTTTGATGAAAGGTAGAAAGACTGGTAGTCTTTATGTTCTACAATGATCACGATGATTGGTGAAACAACATGTCCTTTGTCTGTTAAGGAGTCAGAGTCAACTCATTTGAAGCAAATGCAACTTGGTCGTAGGAGGGAAAAATGTATGACTATTTTGAATAAGAGAAGTTGTTTTTTGGGTGCAGGTTTTGGAAAGACAGAGCATTGCTTTCATGGAAAGAAGACCTGAGTCAGGTTTGATTTGGCAGTACACAAGTTGAAGACTAGAAGTCTTCCAGTTTCAAAGTTCAAGCACGACTTAGACTCAATTAATATCCTGCAAAGTTCGAGATAGGCCCATGGCAGGCTTTGGCAAAAAAGACATTGTGGAAATACAAGTCAAGGTGGAGATTTGTGGAGTATGCATTGCATTTCAGCATAAACAGTGTGTGACGTCGCAACGAGGAGGAGCTTTCGGTCCTGGTGAGGCATGACGTCCCGATGAGAAGAAACAAATCATCCCAACGACACGAAAACATTAAAACGACGAAACGATGTTGCGACGAGCCGATATGCCACGTCACGACGTGGCGACATGTTCCTCAATTTTCTCAGCTTTACTTCTTTCAGTTAAACATTGTTTTAGTTTCCCACTTAAACTCTGATTAGAGTAGAATATTTTAATATTATTTTACCTACGAATTTAGACTATAAATAGGTCTTCTACAACCCTAGATTACAAGCTTTCAGGGAATTTTGTGTTTATGTTTTGAGAGTTTTTATTTTCGGGTTTCAAGATTTAGTTTTTACCTCCATCTTTTGTACTCATTGTTTTTGCCGTTTTAGTGAAATTATCTTTGCCCGTAGTTTTTTATCATTTTTAAAGGAATATTTTCACATAAAATATTTGTATTCGATCTTTCCGATTATTTCATTAATTTATTTATTCATTGTTTAATCGAATGTATCCTCAATATATATATAAACACCAAAATTAACCCAATTACTAAATTGAAAGACTAAAAACCACATTAACCCATATATATAATATATAATCATATAATAATAGCGATTGTGAAATTTAAGGAGACAAGACACATTGGGACCATGCTGATGATGATGTTGTCGATGCTTGTCATTAGAAATTTACTTATATATCATATTCATGGACCATTGGCTGGATTTTTTGTTACAAACAAACTATTTATAGCTAAGGAAATAGACTGCTTGACAGCGTTGACATTCTCCTGGCTTTCGTTGACTTGTTGAGGTATATTTAAAAAAACACCCCCAACATATTTTGCTGTTGGCCACATTTCATGTTTGAAAAACGTAGCCCACCACAACCATATGTTTCTGGCTTAAATTACTCAAACCATTGAACTGTTTTTTCTTTAATATTTAATATGTGGGTCTAGAGTTTACATTATTTAAATGCTTTGCCAGTTATTAGTTAATATTTAATCTAATTGCTTGAGTGGTCCCAGTACGACACCGTTTTTGTTCAAGGAAGTCCCTAGAATTTTTTTCTTTTGGTCTTGGTAAACCCTGACTTGTAAGAAAATATCTTCTATATACCCCTGTATAAAAGCAATCCCCAATTTATGAGTATGTAAAATTTGTAATTGAAGTAGGGTTAAAATATGCCATAAATCCTTATACTCTTCATAAATTTAAAATTTAGTCTTTATATTTTTATTTTTAGGAATTTAATCTTTCTACTTTTCAATTTTCAGAATTCAAGTCCAACTGTTAACATTATTAAGATCATTCTGTTAAATTTAAGTTTATTACAACGTCATTTTTTCAGTCACATTGCTACCAAGTGAGTACTTTTTTTTTATTTCAAAATGTCACACTAAAAAAATTTAACAAAAAATTTAACAATATTAACAATTAAACCTGAATTTTGAAATCTAAAAAGTAGAGAAGTTAAATTCCTGAAAATAAAAGTACAAGGACTAACTTTCAAATTTGTAAAGAGCACATGGACCTATGGCATATTTTTAATGTTTTAAACACAACACATCAAAGTTTCTATTGGTCAATTTCAGCTATTAATTTCTATACTATGTGTAAATTGTAGATTTAATCCCTATATTTTAATTTGGTTAGTTTTAATCCCTGTACTTTTCGAATTTTGAATTGGTTAACTTGTTTGGTTAATTTCTACTATTAATCATGTATTATGTGTGAAGTTGTATATTTAGTCTATGTTCTCTGATCGAATCATTTTTAGTCCTATACTTTTCGAGTTTTGAAATTTCCAGCATTGACGCAAAGGACGATTGTTAAACCCATTAATTGGATTTCTAAGTAAAATTTAAAAAAAAAAATAGCAAGCTAACATGACATTACTTATGTGTAATATACCTATTATTTGGTTAGGACTAAACTTTCAAATTTTAAAAAATACAAATGCTAAAAATCACCTAATTAAATATACAACTTATGCATAATACATGGACTAATAACAAAATTTAACCATTTTTATTTAAGGTTAATTTTGGAAACAAATGTATTTGGGTTAGTTTCCTAATCACACCACATCAATGTCTTTTTAGGTTTTTATTTGGGGTTAAATTGAGAAACAAATATTTGGGGTAATAAAAAATAATCATGATTTTCTTTATATTTCATGAAGCTTACTAGCATGATTGTTTTAACTTTGTGATTTCTCTATATATCAAATGCAAATCATTAAAAAAAAAATTGTCATTCCCAAGCCCAAAATCAATTGGGCCATAGGATTTTTATAGCCTGAAATTTGGGCTTTAAATAATTAAGACCTTGACCTTAAACCTAGCTCAATTTGTCTTGAGTTTTTGATCCCTTACCCACATAAATGGACCTCATATTTAAGAAGTAGTCGGTATAAATTTACAAGATTCATATGAATGTGTACGTATTATTGTTAAAATTTAGATATAGTAGAATCAACTCTCTTTATAATCGTCAATTGAGTCTTAATTCGATTAGTATGAGCATTGTTGTCAATGCAGGAGCACATGAGTTCAAGTGCGTTGAAGCACATTATCTTCTTATTTATTAGTTGGGGAGGGTAGTGGCAAATCTAAGGGGGTTGACAGGGGCTCTAGCCCACCCTAAAATATAAAATTGTTATTTTAGGCCCTTAAATTTTTTAAAATTTTTAAATTAGTAAAGGCAAAATTACACTTTAGCCCCCTAAAATTATAAAAAATTAAAATTTCATTCGCCCCCCAAAAAAATTGTTCTGGCTTCGCCCCTGGGGGAGGGGATATGATCAAAACCTATAATGATCAACTGCTGTGGTTAGAGACAGAAATGAGGATATGTAGTCATTTTATCAAGCTAGTCAGAAACTAAGAAATTGTGCTATTGATCTAGATTTGGAACCTATTAAATCAGTTACCGAATATGTTGTTTTTCTTTAGAAATCAATTCCTCTCCTTATTTAGTGTTGAAATCAGTTGAGTTGGTTAAATGGTAAACTCACATTTCTTAATGCAAATCCTATGTAACATGATCACCGATGGATTGATGTTTCTTTTTTTTCCCCTCATTTTTATTTCAACTTTTAATTGACAATAAAAATATCAGAAGTTTAGATTAAAGGAATGAAAATAATTATATTGCACGATTTTACATGGATATATTGCATACACAACTAGTTATATTAATCCAATATGAAAATAAATGTATGTAGTCATTTTTTTTTAAATGTGCACAATTGATTCAAAATCAAAGTTTCATATGTCCATATGAACCACAAGTCAAATTTCATATGTATAATTACACCAAATCAAAGCTAATGTATCAAATTGCGTAGTGAACCAAAGTTCATGTATAAATTTAATATTTATCCCTTAATTATATCAATAAATTTCATTAGAAATAATCATTACAAATATTGAATTGAATAATTTAATAGCTGACACATATTTTTTCACAAAATAAGATTCCAATTTAAAAACTTAACAACTATAGTCGATTGAGTTTTAGCTCGATTGGTATTGGCATTGTTGTCAGTTCCAGGAGCACTTGGGTTCAAGTGCGTTAAATTGCATTATCCTCCTATTTAAGAGTTGGGGAAGGACTATCGACAGTTCTAGGCATTCTATCAACATCTATAGCGTCTACAATTTAATGATTTTTTTTTTAAAATTCTTTTTTTTATAGGTTCTTTTTATCTTGATAACAACTTTCTAAGAGCATAAAATTCTTTGATCTTTTCCACTAGGAAAACAAAAAACCAAGTCATGGTGCTTAAATAGTATTTCCCATGGATTGGAATTTTTTAAAGCTAAAATACTTTGTATTTGACAGCCTGTTCCCCAACAAAGATGAACCCATAATATTGTTCAACACAATACTATTGTACAACATGAATACATTTTAAAAAATATACCTAAAATTAAAATAAAACACGAATATGATATAAGTATATTAATGCCAAGGGCGAAGTCAGAACAACTTTTCAGGGGCGGATGAAATTTTAATTTTTTTATAGTTTATATCTTAATAATTTGTAAAGGATTAAATTAAATTTTTATAATTTTAGGGGGGCCAAAGTGTAATTTTACCTTTACTAATTTAAAATTTTTAAAAAAATTTAAGGGCCTAAATAGTAATTTTGTATTTTAGGGGGACCGGGGCCCATGCCAGCCCCCCTGGCTTCGCCCCTGATCAATGCATAACACAAATTATTAATATGTTAGGAGTTGTATGAAAAAAATTAATTTCAATATAATTATGAATTAATAAATGGTTGGGAGAAGTGACTGTAAACTTATTTGAATATCATTCTAAACTCGAATAAGAATAGACTCAAAACATAAAACGAATAAGATTACAGTAAAAGTATCATGAATGCTTCTATTTCTCCTTTACTAAAAAAATAAGTAAATTAGTCATTACACGTTAGTTCAAAAAATAAATTGATTTCTTTTTTTGTTAAATTTTTTTATCTATTTATATTGCTAAAAACTTATGTAACCGACAAAATAACTAAATAGTGATATATATGACGTGTCTCGTGTACCTTACGTTGACGTACAAGAACCAATTTTTAACAGAATAACCGATTTATTTTTTGAACTAACTCAACAAAATATTACCTAATTTCTAATACATAAAAAATATTATATAATTATATACCAAACTTTTGGTGAAAGAAAGAAGAAAGTATATGGAAATTGGAATTTGATTTGACAACACAATTTTTGGGAGTTCTTTTGAAAGTGTTGGGGGGGGGGGGGGGTTCACTTGTTTTTGTTAAACTACGTGCCAAACCCTAGGAATTATCAAGGTTTCGTTTTCACAAAAGAAACTACTTTCTAGGGTTCGTGGAAACTCCCAAATAAACCTAACATTGGGTTTCAACTAAAAACTCTCTACTTTATAGGCTAATTGTATTTGTTTGAGTCAGACTCAGAAGTTTCCGAGAGGATTCTCAAAGTTATTAATAGGGTAAATTATATCGGTAGTTACTCAATTATTGATATGTCGAATTTTAGTATTTGATTTATTGACCAAAGGTGCTCACAATATTTTAAAAGTTATGGGATTGATTTGTAAGTTGTGCTTGTGTGCAGAGGCGAAGCCAGGAAAAAAATTTAGGGGGTGAAATTAGATTGTCTATATATTTACTTAAATCGAATTTCTATCATTTTTAAGGGGGCCAAAGTGTAATTTTACCTTTAATAATTTAATTTTTTTAATTTAAAGGACCAAATTGGTAAAATTTTCATTTTAAGGGGGACCGGGGCCCCTGCCAGCCTCCTGAATCTGCCTTTGCTTGTGTGGTAGTTTAAATGAGTGTGTGCCATGGGTGTATTTGAGATTCTATTGTATCAAAAAACTCAATTATGAAAAGTTATAAAATAACCGATTAACTATTCAACTTTTTCTTTTTCTGTCACCGACGGTTAAATTGCAAATGAAAAGATAACTTAGTAGCTTTTAAAATTCGCATAATAACAACTTTAACCCTCAACATTTATATATTGTGTAATTTGATCTCTCTTTTTTTTTATAGTTTTCCTTTTCTTTGTGATATTGGGAGTTAATTTTAAAAGAATAAAAAAAAGATGAAAATTATTATTTTAGATTTTTGGTATATTTCCAATCAAATTTAGTTGATATTCTTTTTAGCTTTTTAGGTGAAAATGTCACAAAGAAAAGCAAAAATGCAAAAAAATACCAAATTATACAATATGTAAACGTTGAGAGTTAAATACTTTTAGAATCACGACTAAATTAATACAATGTATAAATATTAAGGGTTAAAGTTGCTATTATATCAATTTTAAAAGCTGCCACATCATCTTTCGATTAGCCATTTAACGGTTGGTGACCATAAAATACAAAATAAAAAATAATTTAGTGACAATTTTGTAATTTTTCATACTTGGATGACAAAAAAAATATACCAACAATTGAATGAATATAAATGTAATTTACCCTTATTAATATTACCAACAATTATGGACAAAAACACAAAAAAAAACATAATAAACATGTCGATTAAGTCTTCGATTGACATCAATATTATTATGTAATTCTAGAAATTGTATAGAAAAATTAGATATATTAGAAAACCTATAATAAAATTAATGTTAAAAACATAATAAACATAAATGAAAAAAATAAATATAAAATTATTAACATATCAAAATATATATTTTATTTATAAACAAATTAGAATAGCAATTAATACGTCATCAACAAATAATTGATTTATGTCATTTTACAAAATCCTAACAAAATTTACAAATTAAAAAATTAATTAATTTAAGAAATTAGTAGTAATAATTGCTTAAATTTAATTACAAAAGAAGAAGAATAATTCTAAAAAGGATGAAGATTTCTGCTTAGCTTATTAACGTTAGTAAAAAACCCAAATTGCTTATACGGCAAATACGACCGTCGTTTTTCCCCTTCCCTCGTTGCTCTGTTTTTAACATAAAGCTTTTCATGAGCTGACGTCGTTTTGCTACTCTTCTGTTTTATCGTCGCCTTTGGTTTTTCGCTTTTCTTTTCAGCTTTTACCGACGAAGTACCAGAAGACGACGTCGTATGGTTGAAAAAAACGAAGGCATCTTTACCGTCGCTATTACTTCGAATCATGAAATCTTTAAACCTCCAAAGCTTTGAAAATCCCGTTGAATTGCTCTTCTTACACGTGTCCGGCAACGTTTTCTCCACGATCCTCCGGTACGGTCCCGTTGTTTCCGACGACGACGTCGTTTCCGGCGAACCTTCAACGAAAACCTTCTTCAATGGAGTCCTTACAGACATTTCACAATCTTCAGGCTTTGAGACGGGACCGTTTCCGTTAGCGAAAAGAAGATCTTCGTTAGAAAACGGATAAACCGGACGGATCTTACCGTTAAGGAAAACGTCGTCGGCCGATATCGGCGAACCGTCGGGATTTAAACAATCAAACGAAAATTCTTCTTCTTCTTTCTCTTCCATTTCAAGCTGTTTGTTCGACTCGTCGTCTCCGATCTGCACTTTAACTCCAAATTCACGGTTAAAACCACCGGCAGCGACCGGAAAAGCAGTTCCAGTGAACTGAGACAAAGAAGGATTCACTACTTGCATGATTAACGCAAACAAGAAACTCAAAATCAAGCCTCTGGGCTCCAATTAGACATAAAATTAAATTACGAGAGGTTTTTTTGTAGGGTAAATGTGGGGTTTGGTTATTGGGTTTTTATAGGGAGGTTCTGTTGGTTGAAAATTCTCAACGCTTTCATTTAAAAAAAAAATAAATAATGAATAATTTTAACCGGCAATTTTTTGTAGTTGCGATTTCTATTTTTAAACACGCGTAGAGCTATAG
Source organism: Gossypium sturtianum (assembly GCA_025698515.1). NCBI lineage: Eukaryota > Viridiplantae > Streptophyta > Magnoliopsida > Malvales > Malvaceae > Gossypium > Gossypium sturtianum. The sequence goes on along the minus strand of CM046946.1, from coordinate 1,300,404 downwards.
ACGGGGACTGGAGCTATTACGTGTAGAGGAAGAAAAGAAAAAGCGAAATAAGTGGAGAATTTTTTATTTTAGGTATAATGATACATTTGACCCCCAATATTTACATTTTTTTTATCAATTTAGTCTTAAATTAAAGTTGATCGTTGATCTTTCAAAAAGAGTCAAATAACTTTTTTTAACAAAAATGCTTGTAAAAGTATCATGGAGACCTTTGTCCTAGAAGTTGGATTGCATTTTGCTCTCTACTTAAAAAATGGACAAATTAGTTCTTGTACGTTAGATAAAAGAGCAAATTGGTCATTCTATTAAAAATTCCATCCATTTTTATTTTTAAAATTCGTCAATGTGTGTCGTACAACATGTGACTGCCTGGTTATATCATCAGCCACACCAATTTTTAATAGTAAAAATAGATTAAATTTTTAACAAAAGGACCAGTTTGCTCTTTGATCTAACGTATAAAGATAAATTTGCTCATTCTTTAAGTAAAGGGGCAAAATGCAATCTAACTCCTAGTACAGGGGCCTTCATGATACTTTTACCAAAAATGTTGACTAAAACATTAATTTTTTAATGATGTTAGTGTGACGACTCGTGTGCCACTTCAATATATATATATTTTATTATTCATTAGTATATTTTTAATTATTCACGAGAATAATGTTGATAAGAATAAGATGCAAAGTGCAGAGGAGGTTGTTACCTTCATTAGGGGTTTTGGTTTGGAGTATCGGGGTAGCGCATTGAATCTGAAGCATCCCAAGCCGAGATCCATGGTTAAATGAATGCCCCCTCCGCAAGGGTGGGTAAAAATTAATGTTGGTGCAGGGATCTCTGTAACAAAAAATCATGCAGTTTCAGGCTTCATTATTAGAAATGAGGAAGGTTTCATAATGGGTTAGGGGTTCAAGGGTCATAACTTGGCTCGTTCGGTAGTGATTGCCGAAGCGATGGCAGTTCTTCATGGGCTCCAATTTGCTCTGGATTTGGGATTTACAAAAGTTATTCTCGAGAGTGATTCCAGGTTTATTGTTCAAAATATTCAACAAACAAGTGAGGACTACTCAGAATCCAGACCTTTTACCTGGGATGTGAAGAATTTAGTGAGGAACTTCCATTCTTGGCGATTCCAATTTATTGCGCGAGAAGGTAATAGAGCAGCACATGCAATGTCTGTTGAGGGTTTGCGAACTGAAGCGGATTTGTTGTGGGTTGAAGATGCGCCTTTGAAAGCGGTGGAAGTGGCCGATTCTGATCGACGGTTCAGTCGACCACCATAATTATTTCTTTGTAATGACGATTAGGTTGAGGAATTCTGAAATATGGGTGGCTGTCTCAACTAGTTCCTTTTTCTGGGCGATTCATTACCGGATTTTAGAAGGTTTAGCCGTTTATTGATGGGGATCTTTGACGCGAGAATAGCCTGGAATTTGATGGGTGGATAAGACGCTACTTTTTGGGTTTTTTTTTTCTCTATATTTATTTTATTTTATTTTTGTTTACTTTGGGTTTATGTTTGAGACTGGTTTGGACTTCTCCGGTGGTTTTTTTTCAGGCCTAAATAATAAACGGATTAATTTTCAAAAAAAAAAAAATCACGAATGTGTTAAAATATTTATTTAATGTTCAGGAACAAATTCATTAATTTAAATGAATCAACATGAGCACACAACACAAATATGTTTTTAAAATTAGGAGAATAGACTATAGTACACAATAACTTCCATTAATTGAACATATGGGACCTTCACTAATTTGTTCTAATGGAAATGGATACTACATTAACAAAAACATTTATAATAGCCCCAAATTCGATATTTATAATTTATTAAATGTAACACCCCCAACCCGTATCCGTCGCTGAAATAGGGTTACGAGGCATTACCAAAGAATACAGAACACTTTCAGATAATTTGAAATCATTATCTTTACACAAATAGTACTGTAACACCCCTTACCCGTATTCGACGCCGGAACAGGGTACAAGGCATTACCGAAGAGTACGAAACACTTACAGATGATTTAAACCATTTATCGCTCAAATATCAAAATTGATTATAAAAGTTCCTTTAACGGACCCTTGAAGTCCAAATCATGCATTGGGATTGGGTCGGGACTAAATCAGAATCGTATGAAATTTTTCGCAAAATCCCTAAGCTTATCTCATTTACAAGGGTCATGGCCGTGCCTCTGGGGCGTATAACTCTCTGACTTGCATCTATGAAGGAAATTGGGTCACACGGCCTTAGTACACGCCCGTGTTGCTAGGCCGTGTGGTAAAGTTAATTTTCACAAATTAGGCTATTTTCTAAGCCATATTTCTCTCTCATTTGATCCTTATTCTTCACCCACATTTAATACATACAAAAACCAATTTAAGATATTCAACTGAGCCTTATACTTAATACCACTTATTAGTCGTACACTTCATATAAATAACAAGAAACGTATATGGGTTCAATTCTCATTAAATTTCTCTTGTACTTATACTTTTTCACACTATGTATTCATATAACATATAACAATCACACCTTTGTATTTCATATACATTTTTATAACAAATTGTCTTGGTTTCAAACTACTTCATATTTGAGTTTTACTTATCAAATCATTTGAAACATCATCTTTACACATATAGTGCACTTGAGATGCACAATTCTATAATTATGAATGAACACATTTATCAAACATATTCCATGTTTTTATATATTATAGTCTCATATTTCCATGTATCAATTACCATCATTTCCTTGTATTTTGAAAAATACATGTAACAATTCATAAACATGCAACTCACTAACTCTTCCCGCCAATCACAATTTAAATTGACAAATCACTTATTGAGCCTAATTTCAATGTTCACTAAAATCTATTAGGATGTACGTATCCACCAATAAATTCCATGTACAGTATCATCACCTCATATTTTCACATACATTTACTTTCCACATTATGAACTCAAATAACATATACAAGACATACCAATGTATTCCAAGTAACGCGTTTTATAATATTTCATTTCAAATTTAGATTATGTCATATTAGAACTCTTCTCATTAACTCATTTGGAATACCCATTCAAACGGATAATACACTCAAGGGTGTACAAATATATAATCACAAATGAACTCATTCATCAACCAAGTTCTATGTTCATGTCTCATCAACTCATACTTCCTTATATCACATAATTCTATGTAACACTTACCAAGCTTTGTCAAATTAGTGAACTTCTTATGGAATTGGTGCACTGCCGGTATGCACCGAATTTCACTGATAATCACTGATGCCATAACATAGCTATGGTCTTTTCACTAGAATGCCATAGCTCAGCCATGGTCTTACATCTTCACTATCATTATGCCATGGTGAAACCATGGACTTATCCGTCAATTCATCACTTTTCACTAGAATGCCATAGCCCAAATGGCGGTCTTACATCTTAAACACGTATCACACCGATGCCATATCCTAGATATGGTCTTACACCGAAATCACTTGTCACTTGTAGCCGAAGCTACCACTATCCACTGATCAGGTAGCCAGAGCTACCACTTTTCACTGATCAGGTAGCCGGAGCTACCACTTTTCACTTGATCAGGTAGCCGAAGCTACCACTTTTCACTTGATCAGGTAGCCGAAGCTACCACTTATCACTTTCACTTGTCCTTGATCAGATAAGTGTAGCCGAAGCTATCACTTATCACTTTCACTTGTCATTGATCAGATAAGTGTAGCCGAAGCTATCACTTATCACTTGTTGCCATAGTTCAACTATGGTCTTTTCCGTCAATTCATCTTGTCACTGAACTGAAGTGCTCAATTTGATCATTTATTCAATTTTCATGCTTTTACATTATTCACGATTTTATCATCAATACATATGAAATAACACATCATGAAGTTCATAAAATTAACAAATGATCACTAAAATTTAGCCATATAAACTCACAAGTTCAATTTTTGTATTATAACGATAATCATAATTTCATAATAAATATTCCAAATAAAACATTATATCATTTCTAATTCAACATTTATCAATTATAATCGAGCATGTGATCAATTTATACACAAGTCGTTCATATATTATTTTTCCTCCTCCTCCTCTCCATCCACATCCTTAATATAAACAACACACTTGTAAGTTGTAAGTAACATTATTTATAATTTTCACTATTTACTTATATGAATATTCAAGCTGTTCATCTGTGTCATAGTCACTAAATTATTTTTATCTTGAGCTACAAAACTCCAAATTAAGATCCGTTAATTTTATTTGAAACTAAACTCACATGTCTTCTTACTATAATGTTTCCAGAATTTTTGGTGTGGCCAATTAGTACAGTTTATTAGTTAAGTTCTCCCCTGTTACACAGTCCAATAGCTCTGACCTCTCTTCACTAAAAATCAATTATCTCATAGTACGATTTTCATATAGTGTTTCTGATTATTTCTAATGAAAATAGGCTCACTAAGGAATACAAACATATAAATTATAACTCATAATTATTTTTTTACAATTTTTAGTGAATTTGTAAATTAAGAACAGGGGATCACGAAGTTATTCTAAACCAGTCATACAAAAATTTAAATATATCAATATGTAGACTTCCTTTGCTTGCTCTGTTTATTTTATATGAAAATAGACTCAACAAGATTTAATTCTATATCTCATTCAACTTCTAGTTCAATTTCTACCATTTTTGGTGATTTTTCAAAGTTAGACAACTGCTGCTGTCCAAAACTACTTTAGTGTAACATATTGATTTCTATTTTGTCCCAAATTCCACAATTCATACAATTCAGTCCTTGCTCAATTCACCCCTCAATTGAGCTAATTTTCTCATTTAATACTTTTACCTATCATTTTAAACTACTTCATAACCTTTGAAAATCAGAATTTTAACACTAGGCCTTAATTTCAACTCTTTCACAATTAGGTCCAAAACCAATTTCCATCAATTTCACTTGATAAAATCATCATATAACAAAATTAAAGATTCAATTCAATATTTATTCATCATATTATTCCAGCAATAATCGACATCAACTTTAAAAATTAGCCATAGAATCAAAAACTAATGAATTAATAAGTTGGACCCAATTGTAAAAATTCCAAAAAACATAAAAATTTCAAGGAGAAAGCAAGAATTAAACTTACATGAAGCTAGAGTATGAAAACCAGCTTGAATCCTCTTCCATGGCTGCTTTTCAGCTGATGAAAGTGAAGAGAAATGAAGAAAATTCTAGATATTCCAATTTGGTCCCATTTTTATTTAGCTAATTTTGGCAATTTTCCAATTTTGCCCTTATTTCACCCATTTCCTGATTTTTCTCAGCTATTGCCGCCCAAAATATCTCCTTTGGGCTTATTTGCACTTTAGGTCCTTCCTCATTTGACAATCAAGCTATTTAATCCTTCTAGCAACTTTTACACCTTTTTCAATTTAGGCTTTTTTATTTAATTAATCACTCAAACGTCAAAAATTTCTAACGAAATTTTTATACTACCTTATTGACATTCCGTAAATATTCATAAAGATATTTATGACTCGATTTATAACATCGAGATCTCGATACCTCTTTTTCTCGATTTCTTGACCAAATAAATCTTTATAAAACAAAATTTGTTATTTCAAAAATCTTTTAAAAGCTACATTTGGCTCGTAAATATTAAATAATATAATCTACGAGTTCATTTTTCAGATTTGGTGGTCTCAAACCACTATTTCTGATATCACTGAAAATTGGGCTATTACATTAAATGTTTACTTTGAACATCATGTGATGGCCTAATGGTCAAGGGTGCTCACCGTTCTAGGTGTGGTATGGGTTCGAGTTGCGCTAGTCACATTGGTTGTTCGGGCTTTGCCCTGTTATTGTAATTCAAAAAAAAAAAAAGCTTTTTACTTTCAAAAAAAGTAAAAACATTATATTAACAATCTATGTTTTGGTCACTCAACTTCAAAAGATTACAAAATAGTCACTAAAAGTTTTTATTTAAGTCATTGGATTATTAAAATCATTTTTATATAGCCTTCTCTACTTGCATTGCTTGCACCAATCGAAAGTTCTCATTCTCCTTCTATTTTAAAGTTCAGGTTTTTTTTTTTCATTAAACAACTTGGAATGTCACGAATTTGTGAACCAAAATCCAAACAACTTTTTTCTCCGTTCTTCGACACTAACCATCAGATTGACTTGGATCTATAGTATGTTCTTCTACTTGTTAATAAGTATTGATCCACTGTATTGGTCACCGAATCATCGCTTAGAGCTCACTAGCCGAACTTAAAAAAAAAAAACTTAACAGCCTAATGACTTAAATAAAAATTTTTGAATAGTTCAATGAGCATTTTGTAACTTTTTGAAGTTGAGTGACCAATATGTAAACTTACGAATAGTTTAATGAACTTGAGTGTAATTTACCCATATTACTATCAACTTATAAAATATATTGTTAACTTTAATTATAAAAATGTATCTAAAATAATAGAAAAAATTATTAATATATTTTTTAAAAGACACAAGTTTTGTACATCACCTTATAAGTACATCAATATATATGAAAAATTATCTCATACACAGCATATGGACAGAGGTGACATCAAGAGTCAAAGGCCTTGGCCACCCATTGGTTTGGTAAAATTTATTTTTTAGTCCTTTAAACTTGTGAACTTGACAGTTAATTAAATGGTAAAAATATACTTTGGCCTTCCAAATTTTTTTATTCAATACCACCCCCTCCCCAATAAAAAGTTTTTGGCTTCACCCCGCTTGTGAAATTTTTTAGACTCCACAAACAAGTTTTGTGTATAACAAGTAACTAATAGGGTGTAGTAAAATAATAAAGAATAAATAAATGTGACACTTGTCACACATTCAACCTGCTTGTGACGTCTAAAAAACTCCATACGGTGTATCAAATAATTACTATATATATAAATATATTCAAAAAGTACATCACAAGCAGAAGTGCTTATAGGTTCAGCCAGATTTGATCTAAACTTAAATATGATATTAACACACTATATACTTACTCAAATCCCACAAAATGTTTACATGGTTTTAACGAGGATAGAATGAATTTTTTGTGGTCATGGGAAGGTGGTTGCAAGTTCTCGACTTAAGACGTTGCATGTTGTGTGAAGTCTATTGTTGGGTGTGGACTCAACTATTTTTGTTGTATCACTCTTTGTGTTGGCCGTTGTTGGTCGATTTTGTGGAGTTGTAGTTTTTATGCTTACAACTAGGGGTGTAAATAAAATATTAATGCTTGTAAGCTATTCGAGTTTGACTTGAAAAAAATTAACTCAATTTGGTAATTATTGAGCCGAGCTCGAGCTATCGACTGAGTCGAATTTCAACTTAGTAATACTTGTCTCGCCTTATCGAGCTTTTTATATTTTTATATTATTAAATTACGTTATTTCCCTCAATATAAATTATTAACCCTAAGCTTAATTATCGGGTTGAGTAAGAGTTCAAGCTTCAGTACAATTTTGGTAAACGATCTTAATCGAGGTCAAGCTAAAGCTCAAATAGCTCAATTATATCTCAGACTGAGCTTGAACTTAAAAACACATGTCCGATTGAGCTTGAGCTAAGTATCAAGTTTCGAATTTCGAGTTGAGCTCAAACTTAGTAGTATTCGGGCTTGACTTAGCTCGATTACTCCTCTACTTATAGCTTTTTATAAAATAAGTTATATTGTCGTAAAAATATTTTTATTTTCTTACATTTTATATAAAATCAATAAAAATTAACACATAAAGAGGTTTGAACCTAAAAAAATTATGGTTTTTAATTCTACAAGTTTATTATTTCAACAAAAACTTTATTTGATTTTTACATAACCTTTTAATAAATATTTTTTTTTACATATTTTCTCCACCCATGTGTGCCAAAATTTAGTTATATCTAATTACTAAATCATAAATAAAAAAAAGCGCTCTTTCAAATTTGGAATAGTGATTTACAAACGGAATAATAATAAATTTAGCTTTTAACATTTACTCCTTTTATTTCTTTGCTCTTAAATCTCTTTTTTTTTTTTTTATTATCACTTTGACCCTAACCTTTAAAATTTAGTCTAATTTACTTTTTTAAGATGAAAAAGTTGGTTGCACCTTTAAAATTTAAACGAAAATGATATGGTAACTTACATGGTAGCTCATAAGTAGAGGTGTTCATGGGCCGGGCCGGGCCGGGTCGGGTTCGGGCCGGACTCAACTAAAAAATTAGGCCCATTCATCGGGCTCGGGTCGGGCCGGGCCCAAAAAATGGGCCTAAATTTTTTCCCAAGCCTGACCCACATAAAAATGCTAAAACCTGGGCCCGACCCAGCCCGCCCGTATTAAAATTTTATATTATTTTATATAATTTTTAAATATATATAATACATCAAAAATACTAAAAAAATCAAAATAAATATTTCCCAACAAATTGAAAATAAATTTAAAAAAAATATGTAGACTTAAATAACACTAAGATAGATGTAACTTAACAAGCAAATACCTCTAAAATAATAATAAAATTAACAAATGCCTTTAAAATAATAACAAAATTAACAATAAAATAAGTTTTATACAATATTCAATCAATAACAACAAAATAGTAGCAACATAATAGTAATATGGTAGCAAAATAGGGAGAAAAGAACAAGAAAAGAACATTAAAAATAATAAAAAATAGTAGATTTTTTTGTCATTTAGTGAATTTGGGCTGGGCCCGGGCCAGAAATACCTTACCCGAGGCCTGACCCATTTTTTAAACGGGCCTTATTTTTTATCCAAGCCCATTTTTCGGGCTTATATTTTTGCCCAAACCCTCCCAAATTTTGGTCGGGCCTTCGGGCCGGGCCGGGCCGCCCGGCCCATGAACACCTCTACTCATAAGTACTCAATAAAAATTCAATATATACAAATTATTAAAAATTCAAAAAATTCAACATGTAAACTGTCGCGCGAGTTGCCACATTAGTACCATTAAAATTTTATTCGTTCAGTCAATTTTTTTTCCAAAACAAAATAACTTGACTAAATTTTAAAAATTGAGAGCTAAAGTGACAAAATAAGTAAACATTAGGTGCTAAATTTATATTTATACCTTTACAATATAGGTGATCTTAAGTAAATTTTGAATCACATATTTCAAATCGAATCGGAATTGAACAATTATATATGAATCGGAGTTAAATTGAATTCCATCACATCCAACCATGAACACCTCCAATCTTACATATATATATATATTGTGAAAGCAATTTCCTATCCTAACGGAACTCACAATTAAACCTATCCATGAGTCGGACCACTCGGTTCGACTCAAAAGCTCGCTTGAAAAATAGGAGGGTTTGGATAAAAATATATGTCTGAAAAATGGGCTTGGGCAAAAAAATAAGACCCGTTTAGAAAACGGGTTGAGCCTCGGGTAAGGCTTTTTTAGCCCGCGCCCAGCCCGAATTTGCCCCCCCCCCAAAAAAAGATGTTTTCTTATTGTTTTTTACTGTTTTGCTGCTATTTTCTTACTATTTCGCTACCATTTCACTATTATGTTTCTATTATTTTTGTTGTTATTGTTTGAATATTATATAACTCTTATTTTATTGTTAATTTTGTTACTATTTTAGAGGTATTTACTTGTTAAATTGCACCTATCTTAGTGTTATTTAAGTATACATTTATTTTTTTATAATTTATTTTCAATTTATTTTAATATTTTTATTATTTTTGACGTATTATATATTTTTTAAAAAATTAATACAAAAAAGTTAATACAAGGGGGCCAAACCATACTTGAGATTTAACATTTTTATTCGAACTGTACTTAAGAAAATTTTAAGCTTATTTTTCAAACTCAAACCCGACAAACGAATCTAAAATTTTGATTGGCCTGGATGGCCCTTGTAGTCCTCTCATCACAACCTATATGTGATATTATGAGCAATTATAATTTAGAAGCGAATAAGTTGGGCGGTAAGCCGAAAGACAAGGAAGATGAATATCAAAAAAAGGAGGAGCAGCTGTACGAAAACCATCGTCGCTTACAACAACTAATAACTATACATTTACAATTATTATTATTTCCCCTTAAATTCCCTACATTTTCTCTTTTCATTTTTCTTTTCTACGCGTATTTTTCTTAAACCTTCTGTTCTTGTTCTTCATCTATTTCTGCCACCTTCTCTTTTTACCCTATTTTTCAATTTATTTTTTTTTTCTTTTTGGTAGTGTTTAAAAAAGGAGAAAAGGGTTTATGTTTTTCCTCTGATTTTCTGGTTTTTGTTGATGAAAGTTGATGAAAGAGAATGGAGTCAATAGGGATTTGTAAGGTTACTAGAGTTATAAACATAGTTTTGTTTTTCACATTAGACCTACGTTAATTTGATTTTCTTTTTTGAAAAAGATTAATTTTTGGGTGTAAGATTATGTGGTAGAATTGTAATTGGGGAAAAAAACGAAGAGAAAAACCAAAAAGAAAATTACAGCAGGATTCTTTTTAGCATAGAGAGAGGAAGAGGAGAAATGTCGGAGTTGGAGGAGTCGTTGACGCTTGAAAACAATACGTCAAGCCCTTCTCCTCCGTCACCATCAAAAGAATCAAAATCAAATGAAGAATCGAAAGATGGCAATTCAACGCCACCGCCGAGTGTTGGTGATGATGTTTCTAATAAAAAAGCATCTTCATCACCTTCAAACAATGAGTCGTCTGACCAATCACCTCCTTCGCCACCGCCGAAAAAGAGTTCACCCCCTACGTCGTCACCATCGCCGGAGACACCTCCTAATCCTTCTAATAAACAATCACCTCCTTCACCATCAACACCATCATCATCATCATCATCATCACCACCACCACCTTCACCTCCTCCCCCTCCTTCTCCTCCTCCTCCTGAGGAACAATCTCCACCACCTCCATCTCCTACCCCTTCGAAGAAACAATCACCTTTTTCACCGTCACCATCACCGCCACCTCCTAAGAAACAATCATCACCACCTTCATCACCTCCTCCTCCTAAGCAAAAATCATCACCACCTTCAGATAGCTCTTCTAGGAACTCACCACAATCTCCGTCGGAAAAATCACCCTTTCCTCCCCCACCTCTTCTGACAACTAGTCCACCACAACCACCATCTTCCGAAACTTCAAAATCACTATATCCTTCACCTGGATTTTCATCCCCAGCACCAAATGTTGCCACTAAAACATTGTCGGAACTTTCTCCTCACGCGTCAGCTCTTCGTCCACCAAGCGCACCGCAAAGCTCCTCTAATGCAATCGGCGCTTCTCCCCCTTCAAAAGGTGGCCCTAATGATCAAAAAGGACATGTTGTTCCGAAAAACGCTAAATCTGATGTTATGATTGATGCAACGGTGGTAGGGGCTTTTTTCATCGTAGCATTCATTGCCTTGTTTTTCTTTGTGAGGAAAAAAGGGAAAAAGAAAGAAGCCTTCACGCCATCACCTACTAATATTGAAGTGAAATCAGGTAAAATAATACATTTTATTATAAGCTAATAAATTGATGAAATTATATTTTTAATTCTCGTAAACATATGTCAATTAACTTCGACCTCTAAAATATTTTCTGACTTCACTCCTATAGATCAAACTATAAACATGTGTATACCTACCGAATAGACCATGTTATGAAAATAGGTTATATCATTAAATTTTAAGGGAATTGTTTTCTTTTTTAACATATCAGATCCAATATGCCAATAGATACAAATGAGTTAAAAATTTGATCATGTCCCGTCAAATCTGAATTAACATTTAACACCAAAGTTAATAGCTACGCTTATAGAAGAAACTAATTGATGCAATACTAATACTTGAAAACTTCTGCATTAGAATCTGATCTATAGTTTGGGGACTTCTAGTGGAAGTAACCCTTTTTTTCTTTAATTGTTTCGATTTAATTTAACAATCATCTTAGTTATGCAGATGCGGCCTACTATAATCCTCAACTTGATGGCCTGGATTCAACTTTGGTGAACGGTTCGGAGCCTCAAAGATTGAATAATTGCCACGGTCCAGAATCGGGTATCATAGCCGGTTCCAAGACATTCTTCACGTACGAAGAGTTGATGGAAATGACCGATGGATTCGCTCGTGACAACATTGTTGGTGAGGGCGGGTTCGGGTGCGTGTACAAGGGTCGTATGCCCGACGGGAGGTTTGTGGCCGTTAAGCGATTGAAGGTAGGTAATGGGCAAGGCGAACGAGAGTTCAAGGCCGAAGTTGAGATCATAAGCCGTATTCATCATAGGCATTTGGTCTCTTTGGTTGGATACTGCATCTCTGAGAATCAAAGGCTGCTAATATATGATTTCGTGAGAAATAAAACCCTTGAACATCATTTGCATGGTAAGATAATTGGTTACTTCCCAAATAAAAAAGGGGTTAAATTGCAATTTTGATCCTTCTACTATACTCAAATTCTATATTATCTCTGTATTTTATGACGTTAAGAAAGGTAACTATTTTAATTAAAATCTCAACATGGATTTTTCTTCAAAAATCACCCTTGTACAAAATAATTAACTATTTGGATTAGCTTATGACATTATAAAAGTAGAGGATTGAATTATGCTAAAGTAAAGTATAGGAACTAAATACCAAATTTGAATATAATAAAGGGACCATAGTAAAAATTTGTCCAATTAAAACTATGATGATTGGTTCTAATATTGAGAAATCATTGTGCACCACCAGGTAAAGGAATGCCAGTGCTTGAATGGCCCCAAAGAATGAAGATTGCAATAGGAGCAGCCAAGGGTTTGGCATACTTACATGAGGATTGTATGTATCTCTTCATTTTCTTCTTTTTCAATTATTAAAATGATCATAGTTTAGTTTTTTTTACTTAATTCTGGTTTTGGTCCCTTTATTATGCTAAAAATAAGGATTTAGTCTCTTTAATTCAGAATTATAGAACACTTTATTATGCCAACTTTTCTTATTAATCTATACCTACATTTTAATCTGAATAGTTAACTATTTGAACTAAGTTAAGACATTATAAAAGGAGAGAGACCACGTACAAAATTAATGTATAAGGATTAAAGTCCTAATTAAACTATAGCAAAAGGATCAAAAACATAATTTGACCTTGAAGTTTTCAAGTGTCTAAAATATTAGAAAGCCCCCTAAAGTATATTGCTTTATTTAGATAAGCCCTATACTTTTTTGTCGTCTAAATAAGCCCTTATCTTTTGAATTATACCTAAGGAAGCCCTTATTCTCAAGTGAAATATTGGTTTATCTTAAAGATTTACTTAGGTATGTGGCGAATTGAGTCTTAGTTCGACTGGTATGGATGCAGGAGGACATGGATTAGAGTGCCGCTGAAACGCATTATCCTCCTATTTATGGGTTGAGAAGGGACTAAACTATTGGTAGTTCTAGGCATTGTGTCAAAAAAATCTAATATAATCAGAACTTCTAATGAGATTATTTTTAAAAAAATATTATGGTTGTGGGTTGTCGACTTGTAACTAGTGTATTAATTTTTATTTTTATTTTTTATTTTTGCTTATCTTCCTTATTATGAATATATTTTCAGGTCATCCAAGAATTATCCATAGGGACATTAAGTCAGCAAACATTCTATTGGAAGATGACTTTGAAGCACAGGCAATGAACTCTTCCCCTCATGCACCTTTGAAATAATTTAATTATTTTTTCTCAGATTCAATTTTTTGAAAATTGAAGGCCTTACATTGTAATTAAACGAAAAATTCTACAGGTGGCAGACTTTGGACTTGCCAGACTTAATGACTCTAGTCAGTCCCATGTTTCAACTCGTGTGATGGGAACATTCGGGTAGGTCATGCTTTTCAATAGTTGAGATTGTTTTAACTTATATTCGGATGTAAATAATTATTTGAGTTTGACTAAAAAAGAAATCGAGCACCATAATACTTGATTTGAACGACTTGTGAGCGTAATTAAGCTTTTCATTTTATTATGTCTTTATATTATGAAATTACATTTTTAAGTTTGTTATATAGAAAGAGTTTAAGATGTGCTGGAGCTTGACTTGAGTATAAAAATTAATAAACGAGCTCAATCGAGTTTGAGTAGCTCGATTATGTCTTAGCAAAGCTCGAATTTAGAAATTTGATGTTTGATCGAGCTTGAGTCCAGAATTTTGTGTTGAGCTTGAGCTTGTTGCATTCAACTTGGAAGTTGTGGATTTGAGCTGTGTAGTTTAGGCATTGTATCAAAAAGATTATACTTTTGATCTCTTAACTAACTAAATTGGAGGACATTACGAGTTTAAGTATGCTCAAACCCACAACCTCCAACTTGTTGTAACAGTAATGGTGGCAGTCGAGCTAATTAAACCTCGTTCTATTTCTTTTTATTGCATACTACATATAATGATTAGCGATTTCATTTGCCTTTCAGGTACTTGGCACCAGAGTATGCATCAAGTGGGAAGTTGACGGATAGATCTGATGTTTTCTCATTTGGAGTTGTGCTTTTAGAACTTATAACGGGTCGAAAACCTGTTGATCCGACTCAGCCTCTGGGAGATGAAAGTTTGGTCGAATGGGTATGGATCTGAATTTAATAACACCATTGACTTTTGCTTTCTCTCTAAAGTTGTACACCGGTCTCCATAACATATATATTGGTAAATTTTTGGTATAATTTGACTCATTTACTTTTATAATACCGTCAATTAGTCAAACTAGTTAAAAATGTTAACTATTCTAGTCAAAATATTGACATAGATTTTTCTTGAAGGCATATCAGCTTGATGAGTCGAGAGTGGTATATACAAAAAAAGTTCTACCTTAACATTTTAATCAAAATAGTTAGCGGCATTAATTATTTAGACAACGGAACAAAAATAATGTCAAATAATAAGGACTAAGCCCTAAATTTGAACATAATAAAGATATCAAAACCGTAATATAACCAATCTTTTTTTTTTTTTATAATAGTGTATTTTCTTGGTTTTCTTTTTCAATTGAGCCAATGTTATCATGATTTTTGACAGGCACGACCTCTCCTCATTCAAGCCCTTGAAACTAGTAATTTTAGTGAAATAATTGATGCAAGGCTTGAAAAGCGTTACGTAGAGAGTGAGGTATTAATGATGATCGAGGCAGCCGCCGCTTGTGTGCGGCGTTCCGCCACAAAACGGCCTCGCATGGCGTTGGTAATGTTAACGAACTTTGATATTTTCTTTGTTATTATTATTATTATCTAAACTTTCGCCACTAATTGTTGCTCTAATTCTTCATATCTCGTAAAACTCCATTATTTGACAATAATATTCTATGCATATCCATCAGTATGGGATATAGATAAATTAATCAAGTTCAAAAACTCATTTCGATAAACTTGAAACTAAACTCAACCCAATTTAATCATAAAAGGTTAAACAATTTTTGCTTGACATGATACAAGTCCAAAACAAATCGAACCCAACATAACCCAAATCCTAAATGATTCGAACAATAAGCTTGAAATGATTCAAACCCTATATGATCAAAACCAAAATTATCCGAACCTGAAAAGCTCTAGCCTCAAACCTTAACTTGAAATGGCTCTAGAAGCTAAAATAATTCAAACCCAAAATGACCAGAACTCGTAATGGCTAAAGCTTCAAACCCAAACCTAAGAAGATCGAGTCTCGTCAAAACTAAAACAACAAAATATTTAAAAATTTGAATTTATCCAATTCAAATGAAATCAAAGTAACTCAAATACGAAAAGATTTGAGCAAGAAACTTGAAATGATTTAAACTTTAAGTGATCGAAACTGAAATGATCCAAACCCGTAATAACTCGACTTGAAAAGCCCTAGACTCAAACCTAAACTTGAAATGGAAACAAGATGAAGCTACTCTGAAAATGAAACAACCCTAATCTAAATTACCTAAACTGAAACAACTCAAACCCTAAATAATTTAAACCCAAAATAACTTAAGTCTCAAAGTTAGAACTTAAGATGATCGAAATTCGAAATTGGCCTAAACTAAAACAACAAAAATTTAAAAATGTAGGTATATCTAATTTAAATTAACTTGATTCAAAACCAATCCGATTCATGTAATTGAGGGGCTGAATATAAATATTTAGATTCATTCAAGAAGTATCCAGTCGAGCATCTACTTATATCTCACACTCGTAAACAGGTGGTAAGAGCATTGGACTTTGATGGATCTGATCTAACAAATGGGGTGAAAGTCGGTCAGAGCACTGTTTATGATTCTGCCAAGTATAGTGAAGAAATTTTGAACTTCAGGAGGATGGCACTTGGCAGTGACAACAGCTCGGAATCGGACGTTTACAGTGACGAGTTCACTTCAAGAGAAATATCACGTGGACAACCTTCATGGAGGTCCGAATGTAGTTCAAGCGAATTTACGAGCGGCGAATCAGAGCTTCAACCTATTAAAAGGAATGGTAGTGGATATAGTGACAATGGCGCATCGGGGAACTGCAGCGGCGGTCGCTTCAAATGATGGTCGATTGTTTTTGGGTTAAAATGTTAATGAGTGTTTTTGCAGGGCATTTGTTTTGTAAATGTAGAAATGCCTTTTTACTTAAATTCCCTCTGAAATTGTAATTTTGAGCATTGGGGAAAGACAAAAGTGATCCTTCTCTAGAGTTACTTCACTCAAAGTTGGGTTTAGTTTTGAATGATAAAAATTGCTCTCAAACCACCTTTGGTTGAACGGTAAGAACGGTAAGAAGCTCAATGTCCATTTTCAATAAAATTTTCGGTTCGAGTCTTATGAACGGAGAAAACAAGAATGTGCCATTTGTTTAAGGGAGTCCTACCCTGCTTGACTTCGAATTTAGTCGAAGCCTAATGTAATTACCCAACACCGAAAATTTTAGACAAAAGGAAAATTGTATGTATATTCAATGTAAAAGAACTAGGCAAACTGAAAATGATTAAGCACGTTCTTAAAAAGAAAGTAAATTACTTTTATAGGTTTTGGATTTGTTCATTTAACTATTGAAATTTTTAATTTAAGTGTAGATAAGATTTTAGTTTTTATTATTTATTTTTTTAATTTCTATTTTGGTCACTATACTTTTGAAATTTTTACAATTTGACCACCAATATTTTATATTCATCAAATTTTTTATTAATATTTTGATCAGCATTTTCAATTTATGATTTGTTGTAAATATAGCTTTTACAACAATTCCCACAACATTTAGATTATTTGCCTCCAAGAAATCACCATCACAGTTCAATTTAATCCAACTTTCTGGTGGGTGATATCATTTTCTTCTATCATTTTCTTGTTTTGTTGGAGAGAATATTTGTTCACTGTGTTTGGAAATTAAGCGCATTATCTTCCTATTTATAGGTTGGAGAGAGGTTGTGAGTAGGTTTAGGCACTGTGTCAAAAAAAACAGATATGATCAAAACTTATAATGAGATTGTTCAAAAAAAAATCACACCTTTCTATATATATCGAACAATAACTGGAATTCAGATCTTATCTTCTATATAAACGCCCTTACTTGAAGATAATTTAATAAACCACTCCTTAAAACTTCTAATTTTTTTCCTTATCAATTTTAATCCCACTACAACTTGCAAATCAGATGTAACATCCCAAATTTTCATATAATAAGTGGTACTGTTCTAAGACTTAGTACGATAAAATATATAAGAGAATTTGAAGATAGGTATTCCAGATGGAGCCTTAAAGAATTATTTTGATTTTTAGAAGAAGAAATTTGAGAGAATAATTGTGAATGTGAGATCTTAGTACAAATGAGACTAAATTGTAAAGTTGGAAAAGTTGAGGACACTGGTGTGATTTGATCAGATTGAGGAAATAGGAGTTAATAATGACTGCAAAGTATAAGGATGACTCGGGTTGAGTACTAATTAGATAGAAGTCAATTCGAGAACTAAATTAGAAAAGTTGAAAAGTATATGGACTTATGGTGCAAATTGCCCAATGGTGAAGAGACAAGTTGCAAAAGGCATTAAAGAAGTACTATATGATCAGAATAGTATATAAGTGCAAGCAAAAGAACTTTTTGGGCTGCATTGAATAAAAATGAAGGTTTAGGGACTAAACCATAAATTTTCCAATTTTATCGAGAAAGGTCATGAATGCAAATTTATGTATGGATAATTAATAATGATGGTTGAAAAGTATAAAATAAAGGAATTTTGAAAGATTAAGTGTCTTGAATGGAATAAAGAATAGTGATGAGACAAAAAAAAGGACTAAAATGCAATTTTACCATATAATGAGCATTTTCGTCATTTTACATGGAAACTATATTTGAAATATCATATTATGAGATATTTGATATGTGAGAGTTATTTGGAGCCATTGGATTTGGATTTTTACATATAGACCACACATGAGATTATATTTTTTTAGAATGTTAACTTGTTGACTTTTTCTAATTGAATAAAAAAAAAGAAGAAGAAAGGATGACATCTTTTGTCATCTTCCTCCCCCATGGCCAGCTGCCCCATTTGGAGAAGGACTAGTTTTTCCTTTTTCCTTCTTTTTTTCATTTTCTCACTAAATTTAACTAAAAGTTGAAGTTTAAATTACGACATCTCACTAAAATCAAGTAGAAAACTTAGGGTTTATCAATTTAGTGAGAGAAATCCATGGCTGAAGAGGGAAATCTCCGAACAAGATAAGACAATGAACTTTTGTCAAATAAAAGACTGAATTTTTATTAATTGCAAGGGAACAAGCATCTGACGAAACAGTAAATAAAGACTAAACAAATAGAAAAGAAACGTCAATATCAAGGAAAGCTGAAAAGACAAAACCAAACTAGAAGAAAAACTAAGCACACAGAAAAACAAACGAGGAAAAAACTCCAAAACCATTTACCAGATAATTCCCAAGAAATCAAACAAAACCCAGTGAAATCCTCCCTACCTCAATAAAGAAAACCAGATCGACGAACAGGGAGGAGTTTGCTTTGAAAAAGGTAAAACCCATGGAGATTCTGAGAACCTTCTCCACGCCTCAAAGCATCGAAGAATCTCAAAGCAATTAGCCTCGAGCATTGATCCAATCTCGCCCAATCCTCAACTACAAATCGATTAACCCATCAGAACCTCTTCAACCCAAAGAAGATGGGAGACTCGGTGATGACCCTCCGTCGCCAAATAGTGCGCCACGACGATTTCTCTACGCGGGATAAAGCGTAAGTTATCTCTTCTATAAATCTCTCCTTCTTACGAATGTTTCTCGTTATAGGACGAATCACCGATCTATCCTCCATATTGGAACCCGCTTTCTTGATGACCGTTAAAGAGACCCCTCCATAATGATTTTTTGAAGCCCATATCAATCGCAAAGAGAATCGCCTGTTCACAAGCTCTTGCTTCGCCACAAATGCATCCACAATATCCACATGCTTTGGTAAACACATGCACCCATTACTAATCCTTTGTCGTTCTGAGCAATTCTGCCGCTTTTGATGAATTAGAGTCATTGTTGAACGATGCATCAAAATTTAATTTGATAACTCCCAAGGGTGGAGGTCGCCATAAGACGATGTCTCAGTAGTGAGTATAGAAGTCAATCGCATCCCCAACTTTAACTCCCAAGCATATTTACGTATAAAGCATAAGAGATTCTCAAAAGAGAACTTCCGACCTTCATGAATTAACTTATTGCGCTCAAACCACAGAGCCCAGTAAGTAATTGTTAAAAAAAACTCCTATTTAGGGTGGATGTAGTAATAAACATACTAATCAAATTATTTTTGCCATCCGAGGTATCATTAGACACACTCACCTAATATTCAACAAGTTCCAGAGCCGACGTAGCACATCACGGACCATAGTAAATGATCCGAGTCTTCCGGGACATTTTACATAACGGACGCACAACTTCCCGAATAAGTCCACGTTTATTAAGATTACAAAGATGAGGAACAAAGTTTTTAATTACCCTCCATAGATGTATCTTGATTTTAGAAGGTACTGAAGTTCCCAAAGTTTCTTGTAAAAATTGTTGTAATTGTCATCAATGGACGAATTGTAGTTAATAGCCCGAGAGCTTCCAGAGATTAGCACCCTATAGCCGCTTTAACCGTGTATTCCCCGTATTGTCATGTCGCCAAACCAGAGTATCAGCAACATTAGTCCGAGCCAATGGAATATTAAGAATACGCCTCGCTTGGTCACGATCGGCAACTTTGATGAACAATATCTTCCTTCCGTAAACGCGAGTTCTTGTCCATTAGTTGATTAACAATGAGTCCACTTGAGTGCAAATTTTCTCAGTCTCGATAATCGATCGCTCCCGTGCCCGAGCAACCAAGGATCATTCCAAATATTCACTTCCTCCCATTACCGATTCGCCAGATTAAGCCATTTTCAAGCAAATCACGAGCACCACGAGATACTTCTCCGGGTAAAAGAAGGGTAAGACCCAACTTTAGCAGATAAAAAATTAGTAAGAGGAAAATAACGGGCTTTTAAAACCTTTGATAAAAGACAATTTGGGTGAGACAGAATCCTCCAGGCTTGTTTTGCTAACAAAGCCTTGTTGAAAAATGACAAATCACGAAACCCCATACCACCGTAAGATTTAGGATAACAAAGATCCTTCCAAGAACTCCAGATGAATGCCTTTTCCCGACTTACCATTTGCCCACCAAAATTTATTCATAATACCCTCCAACTTTGTACACAATGTTTTGGAAACTCAAAACATTGCAGAGCGTAAATAGGGATAGCTTGTAAAATGGCTTTGACAAAAACTTCTTTCCCACCCATTGAGAGCAAACGAAAATCCCACCGCTCCACCGCGCTACGAAAGCGGTCCACAAAATTCGCAAAAAGCCCACCGCTTCCTTTTACCCACCATCATAGGAAGTCCCAAGTATTTTTCTCGGATTAGCCGCAAGTCTAACTCCCAAAATGTTTGTAATTTGGGTCCCATCGCCCATCTACACTTGCGCCAAAATAAATAAGGGATTTGTCAAAATTAACCTTTTGACCCGGCCGCCTCGTATTCATTAAGAATATTCCGAGCAAGAAAAGCACCTTCCACCGTTGCGTCTCCAAATAAGATGCAATCATCTGCAAAAAGTAGATGATTAACCGTGAAACGTTCTCTGCCTATTGGAGCACCTAACATTAATCTCTTCTGTTTAGCTTCATAAAGCAGAGTTGAGAGACCCTCAGCACATATCAAGAAAAGATAAGGGCTCAGAGGATCACCCTGACGCAAGCCTCGCGTTGGAGTGAACACATCACTGATACCCTCGTTGATGCCCACAAGATATATAAACAAAAGGACACACCTCATGATTAGAATAATCCAATCCTGACAGAACCCCAATCTCGACATCATACCAGCCAAAAAATCCCATTCTACCCGATCATAGGCCTTGCTCATATCGAGTTTAAGCGCGAAATTCCCCTTTTTGCAATGCTTCCTAATCTTGAGAGAATGCAAAATTTCATAGGCTATCAAAGTATTATCCGAAATTTGCCTTCCCGCAATAAAAGCTCCTTGTGCTTCATTGATACAACAGCCCAAAACAGTACTCATACGGTTCACTAAAACTTTAGCAAGAATCTTATAGATCACATTGCATAAACTAATTGGCCTGAACTGAGTTAATTTTTTGGGTTTATCGATTTTAGGAATTAGCACTATATGGGTTCTATTCATCTCATCCATTTCAATCTCCCTCTCTAAGTGCCGCTAAGCAATAAGACGATATATCACTCCCAACAATGTCCCAATATCTTTGGAAAAACAAGGCCGAAAGCCATCAATGCCCTGAGCCTTGAGAGAGGCCATCGATTTAACAACTTCCCAAATTTTATTTTCCGTAAAGGGGTTTGATGAGCTCATCGCTCATTTCCGCGGAGACCGATTGCTCAACAAGCTCAAGAATCCGATTGTCACTATCGAGAATCAGAGCGAGTAAAAGTTCCCAAAATAATTCGCAGCCATGCCCAACAAATCATCCGCTTTAGAAACCCAATCTCCCGATCATTCTCCAAGCCTACAATGCGATTACGGTAATGACGTGAAATAGCCGTTCGGTGGAAAAAGCTAGTATTCTTATCACCATGCTTTGCAGCCGATTAACCCTCGCTCTTTGCGCCCAAAAAATCTCTTCTTTCTCCGCCTCCCAATTAAGATCTAATTGCACCTCTATTATTTCTTC
The DNA here is from genome assembly GCA_025698515.1 of Gossypium sturtianum. Lineage (NCBI taxonomy): Eukaryota > Viridiplantae > Streptophyta > Magnoliopsida > Malvales > Malvaceae > Gossypium > Gossypium sturtianum. Next base: position 1,278,232 of record CM046946.1, on the reverse strand, counting down.
CAAAACATCATCACTTGGGTCCGTGATCTCAAGAAAGTTCACCTTCCTTCAAGTCTCGTGACGTTGTTTTTTAAGCTCATGCGAACGTGAGTGATTCCATTGTTTGAAAAAGCAGCCTGCTTTGGCTAATTTAGCAACCAAATTATCACATGGTTCACCCATGTACGACGAACAACCTCCCAAAAGATTGTTCTAAACACCATTAGCTTTAAATTTGAATCGACAACCACCAAAATTCTTTGTACTCGACTCTCCACCGTTCGTGATCGATGAGGATTGGGCAATGATCGTAAAACGAGTGGCTTAAATGTTTGACCGAGTACGAATAGAACAATTCCATCCAATCACTATTAGCAACCCCTATCCAAGCGTTCGCGAATATTTGTGGCTTGAAACCTTCCTCTTTCCCACGTGAACCATCTTCCACTGTACCCAAGATCCACAAGATCACATATATCTAGAGCATTTCAAATTGAGCCATTTGACTCTCCGATCTTAGTCGACCTCCTTTTTCTCAAAGGAGCTGGTAATTTCATTAAAATCACCAACCACAAGCCATGGTCCAAAGATTATTATGGTGAAGGTGGTAAAGAAGATCCCAAGACAACAACCTTAAGCTCTCCACACAGATTACCATAGAATCCCGTCGGTCTCCAATTGATGCCATTATCACAATCGAATGTCGTTGTCTATATGAAAAGAAGAAAAAGCTTCTAAGTTTAACCAATAATTTCCTTTCCAAATAAAGATAAACCACCTTTTGAACCGTCAGCACTAACATCAATTCCACAAGAAAAACCCAATTTTAGCCTAACCATCTCCATACTTTTTACACAAAGTTTTGTTTCAATAAGAAACAAAATATGGGGATTGATGGCCCGTAATTTATTCTTGAGCCTTTTACGTCCAGTGATCTCCCCAAAACCACGGACATTCCAACTAACAATTTTCATTGCCCCGTTTTCTCTGTCCAGAGCAGAGCGGTAGATAATTCATTATTTTCCTTAACAAGGTTAACACGAAATAATTGCATCGATGATGTGCCACACGTTGTCGTTTTTCCCATCAAGAGAATGGATTGGATTGGTTTCCTCTATTATATCCAAACCAAAGGCCCAATACGATCACCAAACCCAAGAGATTCACCACCTCCATATCGCCTTGGCTCATTATCCTTAATTTCCGCCAATTGATTTTTAAAAAGGATAATTAATAGCGCGAATTATTAGGGATCGCATCACTCCCGATTACTCACGAAATCCCCACTAATTCCCGAAAATTCTCTTGTTTGATTTCTTGCCATAATCGGACCTCCACACACACCGAACCGTCGCCTTCCCTCGACCATTTACTCGCCATAGAACTCGTCAGCCGCCTCCGCTCTAAGAGAAATATCCCACCAAAAGTTATCATGGCGGATCCAATACAATCTGAAGAAGCGTAAACTCTCCCCATGCCCGAGTTTCCCACAAATGAAACAGAACAAGCTTAATTTCTCGTAACGAAATTTTGCATAAACGATTCGATTCGAACCGATCACCAATTTCTTTTTCCTTCTCAAAGGATTCAAACATTGATACTGCACCCGAATTCTCATAAAGTTGCGTGAACCCAAAAGAGAAACCCCGTGTCATATTCGAGATATTGACCAATAAAATTCCCCAACTGTTTTACCATATTCTCGGACATCACTCCTGGAGGGAGTTCATGAACTTGTACCCAAAAAGCCGATTGGTTTAGAGGAACAGATAGAGGATATTCCCCATCTTGTATCCTATGAATCAGTAAAAGATGGTTATTAAAGAACCAGGGGGAACCCACAATAACTCTCTCAATATCGACTTCATGAAAAAAAAACTGAAGAGATATCGCTTCTCACCCGCATCGAGATGTGTATACCCTTTATAGGGTGCCAAAGATCCGCCAAAGTGTTACGAAGAGAGGGAAAATGAACAACACTCTCAGTGAGACAACGACCCACCAAACAGAGATGAAAAGATTGATCCTTCAAACAGTCTTCTTCCTGAAACGCAATCTCTTCCTCATCAGCCAACTGTAGTCTAGCCAAATCATTCTCCATTCCAGCCTGGACAAAGAAACAAAACGAGAGATTCTATCCCAGCAAAATAGTAAAGACGGAAGAAAAATAAACCAGCAAAATCGTGTCAAAAGACAGACGAAATCGTGTCAAAAGACAGACTCCATAGGATGCTTTTCTTAATCATACAATAATCGGGTTTAGTCCTATTTAACAGTTATTTAAATGGATTTTAGGTACATTTTCTTTTAGACAATGAACTTTTATATTCATCTTTATCCTTGATATCTAAGCTTTATTATAAGAAAAAATTGTTGGAGCTTATATGGTAATATTGTTGTGAGAAAAGATTGTATGAAACAGGGATATTATCCCTTTCTAATAGTTTTATGCCACATCAGTATTCTTATCCTGAATTTTAGGATTTTAATTTGGATTTGATTTTTTTCAGGATGAAAATGCTGAAATTCAAGATAAAAATGTTGATGTGGCATAAACCTATTGGAAAAGAGATACAGATGATGTGGCGTCACTGTTTCATACAATCATTTCCCTATTGTTGTTTATATTTTTGTCATGAAATGTGTTGAATGGGTGAAAGAAGATTATCTTGTGTGGATCAATAGGTGGATTCAAGTGTTGAATAAGCATGAAAAATTTGGTGTTGAAACTTTTGTTATTAAATAGGTAAGATAAATGTATATATATTGGTCATGATTACTAAAGATGTGGTTTGAATTTTGTTACAAGATATAGTAATTGGTAAGAAATGGTGAAATGTATAGAATTTTGGTTAAGATGGTATATTAAGCTTGAGATATGTCACTAGATAAGATGTCATTACATAATATGGAAAAAGATGAAATTTGATTACCATCACTCTTTAAAGAAGAAATGGTAATGAAATGTGAAATATGTTTGTATGTGTATAAGAGAACCATACGAAAACATTAAGGGGGAATTTGGATGGGTGGTGCGTTTACTTACGGTTAGTGTAAAAATAACGGTAGAGATGAGATTAGATACTGTAGCGATACTGTAACGTGAGACAAAAAGTAAGTCAAACACACAGCACCGAACCCCACCGCTAGGGATGAAGCCAGAACAATTTTTTAGGTGGGCCGGATGAAATTTTAATTTTTTATAGTTTATATCTTTATAATTTGTAAAGGATTAAATCAAATTTTTATAATTTTAGGGGGGCAAAGTGTAATTTTACCTTTACTAATTTAAAATTTTTAAAAAAAATTAAGGGCCTAAATAGTAATTTTACATTTTAGGGGGGGCCGGGGCCCATGCCAGCCCCCCTGGCTTCGCCCTTGCCCACCGCCCATCCAAACCTATATATCCTAAGTATATGGGTAGTTTTATAAACGAGCATACAAATTAAATTGAAGTGTATATTGAAAATTTATTTGATGAACTTATAAGTGATATGAGATATGATTTGAAAATGGAAAGTATATGATGAAGGAGGCTCAAAGAGCTTTATTCATATGTATGATATACCGTGAATACACAACCTACAAAGTATAAACGTGGAAATTCAGAAAATGATATATGAGCTTATATGAAATGCCCTAGAAATTTTAATGAAATGTTAGGATATAGTTGGCATACCAATTAGGGTTTATAGCATGTTTGGAGTTTTGTTGCCTTCGAGCTTTGCACATATTACGTGCACTATACGTTGCCTTCGGACTATGTAAATTCAATATGTCATCTCTTTCTTATTGAAAGTCGGAGGAAAAAATTAATCAAGTAAAATCAATTTAATACAATAATTTTTCAAATTTTGATAATAATAATAAAAAGTTAAATTATGCCCCAATCCTTATACTATTCAAAATTTTGAAATCTAATCCTTTAGAAATTCGAAAAATAAAAAAACTAGAGACATAATTAGATCAAATTTAAGTCATCATAACTATAATTTCTTTTTTAAACTTAAAATTTTGAAAATTTCATGTGGATTTTAGAGGAAGCAAATTATATTATATATATCCTTCAAATGCAAAATAAAAAGGTAAGGAAAATCATATATATTCAAGCAATTACATAACCAACATTATGTGTCCTCCTTTTACAAAATACAAAAAGAAAAAAAAGTATAATGTTAAGGCAAGCAATTGATGATATATCATTAAACTTTCAATTCAAACACAAAGATGACTAAAAAAACTAGTGAACTAATCGATTTGATATTAAGGGTGGGTTTGGATGGGTGATTGAGTGCGGTGTGCGGTGCGTTTAGCTTACTTTTTGTCTCACGCTACAGTATCGTTATAGTATCTAATCTCACCGCCACCGCTGTTTTTACACTAACCGCAGGTAAACGCACCGTTCATCCAAACCCACCCTAAGTATTTAGTTATACTTGAACAATCCTATTTTTGTTGTAAAAAAATTGGAAAAAACATAAGAAAAAAGAAAAATAAATAAAGTAGCCATGCACAACATATAATGCACCATGGCCTTAAAGTACTCCAACATCAACATGCTTAGGGTCACCTTCAATGTTTCCATTTCCATGGATTCTAAATCCTCTAAGATCCCCATTTCCTTGCACTTTAAATCCTTTAACATCCCCATGCTTTCCAGGCATTGATCTAAACCCTCTAGGATCTTCATTTCCAAGCATTTTGAACCTTTTGCTTTGGTCACCACCGCCGCCATGGCCGCCGACAGGTTTTGCAGTAGGGAACCGACCATCAAACCCCAACTCTATGTCGTTTCCTTTAGGTCGTGGGTTAGAGCTTTTGCTTTGCTTACTGGGTTTTGGTTGGCTTACCCGCCGAGTACATAGTCTTCCAAGAAAGCAAGCTATGGATGATATAACAATGATGATTGCAAGTACTATAAAAACTGTGCCAAAGGATCCATCTGAGTGAGAATGAGATGGTTCTACTTGCCCTGATGACACAGTGTTTGGGTAAACGACAACGGGTTGTTGTGTTTCAGACATTGATTCTTTGGTCTGGTTTTAAGAGATGAAGAGATAGATTTGGTAGGGCATCAAGGGTTTGGATTTTTTTTTTTTTTTTTTTTTTTTTTTTTTTGTATATGCAACTTGGGTTGTTCTTTAAGTGAAGATAAAGAGAGAGGGAATGGAGAGGAAACTCTTTGAACAAGTAACTAAGAATATATTTGCTTGTTACAAACATATATATATATATATATATATATATGTAGATGTGAATTGGTTTTCAAAGAGGTTAAATTATAAAGTTAGTCCATGTACTTAAATAAAATTTAAGATTTTATCTTTATACCTTAATAGTTTTACAATTTCGATTTTTTTTGTATGATTAAAGTATCATTCATATTTATTTTATGGTCAATAAAATTAACTTTTTTGAAGTTATCATCTCCCAAATTTAAATCTAAATTCTTTTCCTGAGATTCGATTTAAAAATTTTAATATAATAATATACGATTATTAATTAAATTTTTTTTATTAAAACCTGGCATCAATACACCCATGCAATTATACTATATTATTAATGCATGTGCCTCAACTCTGCTATGGGCTAACTAAAGTGGTAGCATACTCTCCCATCATTCACCTATATGTCATAGATTTTGGAATCGAGTCAGATAATACACAAACTCTTCAATTTGTTGTGATTCTTTTTTGTTCATGCACTTCGAGACACTTTTACTCTATAAACTTGATATGACTCTCGACAGTGTAGGAAGACAAAACCCTTATCAAGGACAATATCAAATTTATTGAGGGTTCGACCTCTTAACTATAAAAAAACAAATCATTATAAACTCAATAATCATACTTAATAGTAAGTAAATTTTAACAAAAATTACTTATACCGTCAACAATTAAACTACAAAATTTAAATAAAAAAATATTTTTTAAATAACGGGATTAAATTTTAAATTTTAGAAAAATATTAGTACTAAATATAAATTTTTACCCATGCCCAAAACTTCAAGTGCAATACTACTACTATTGGTTTATTTTCAATATTCAATAAAGGAACGAACTTTCTTTAATAAAGAGAGGACAGCTAAAGATGTTCCGGCTGTTTCTTTAATATGTGCTGAAGAAGTGGTAATTGCACTTTGCTTTGTAATGAGAGAAAGTAAGATTTTGGCTGCCATTGGTTACTGTGCATCGTTTGTTTATTCATCAATCATTGGATTGGATTGATTTTCTAGACAGAAAAATTCGAAGGGGTAGGTAGGGGTCTTGCCCCTTTAGATGAAATAGTACCATTCAGGCAATGGCTAGCTCCCCTAAGAGCTTGTTGTTATGAGTGTTCGCCGTATACATGGTCTTACCCTACTCACCCGAAGCATTTAAGACACGTGCAACTCTTAGGGGGTAACGTGTCACCACGCATGGCCTCTAGTCACCCCAACACGTCCCTTCAACAAACCGTACCTTATATATATGTGAATGAGATACTTGAAAGAAGACACGGTAAAACAAACACTTAACAATTTCTATATTTTAAATTTTTTTAAATAAGTATATATTTTTATCCCTTTATAAATTTATTTATTTTCTTATCTTAGATCCCTTTAATATAAAATTGTTAGCTTTGGTCATGAAGTAACCCGTTTCAAACAAGTTTATAAGCTTATCAGCTTCTTCTTTATTGAGAACATATGAACAAAATTGCATGATTAAAGAAAATAGGGAATCATGGTGGGACAAGTTCACAATCTTTGCTGAAATCAGTGTAAACTATATTTGGTTGTTGAAGCCGGTTTAGATATTGGTTAAAATATGACATAAGTCCTTGTACTTTTCATAAATTTGTAATTTAGTCCATGTACTATTATTTCTAATAATTTAATCTCTCTATTTTTCAGATTTCAAAATTCAGGTCCGATTATTAACAATGTTAATTTTTTTGTTAAATTTGTTAGTGTGGTATTTAAAAAAAAAAACTCATTTGGTAGCAATGCAACTAAAAAACTGAGGTTGACAAAAGTGAAGAGACTAAATTTATAGAAATCTGAAAAGTGGAGAGACTAAATTTATAGATATAAAAGTATAATAACTAAATTTTAAATTCACAAAAAGTATAGGGACTTGCACATACTTTAACCTTAGATATTTAAGATTAGTGGTCAAAGTTGAGGGCTTTGCAGGCGATTTTGGGAAGACAAAAAGTAATGGGGGTTTCAACATTGGGATTAGAGCAAAAGCAAATTCAGCACTACAATGTTTTCCCACATGCCATCTTATGTGGTTAATGATAGGATTTTGAAAATAAAATAAAATATAAAAATAGTTTAAATCTGATTCAAATCTTAATGTTTACTTTATGAGTTCTTTTGATTAAAAATCATAATTATTTGAATAAAATCTTATTTAGTTTTAAAATCTTTTATAATTAAATAATTTAGTAATTAAGTTTAATTTAACTTCAACTAATTAATAAGTTCACGATAATCTTTTATACGAGAGAATTTAAACACGAGCTCAAAATCTCAAAAATATCAACCTTATCAATGCAGTCAAAATTTTATTAGTTTTAATTTTACTTTTCGAAAATCAAAATACTATAAATGTTATAACTAAGGAGTTGAGGTGGTTGGTTAGGTGTGAAAAATCACTAAGATAGAGGTACTTCATGCCATTAAAGATGTGAAAAGTCGCTATAATTACAATACTCTAAAGAGTTTTGGGCAGAATCAAGTCTATGGGTGAGTTTGAATGGACGGTGTGTTTACCTGCGGTTAGTGTAAAAATAGCGGTGGCGGTGAGATTAAATACTGTAGCGTGAGACAAAAAGTAAGCTAAACGCACCGCACCGCACTGCACTCAATCGCCCATCCAAACCCACCTTATATTTCCTTCCTCCCATCTTACTTCAATTTTGAGGGAAGATTTATAAAGGGAAAGCGGTTAGGCGTGGACCTCAATCGTTGAGATCCCTATCCCTATTCATGCCGTAACAGAGGATAATAAATGTCAATCCAGGGTACTGTTTGGAGTTAACCTGAGGGATGGGACGAGATATAAGTCGGATCTTATGGATAGATAAATGTCTTCCTGGGTTTTTCTTTTGATTTGATGATTTAACTATCACTCCCTAGTTAATGGGATTGGTCTAAATTTGATTTGATGGTGGAATGTCGTCTTTATTCCATCGCTTTGCTTTTTCTTTTGTTTTCCTTTAACAAAAGTAGAGTAGGGATTCGGTGTCTGTCTGTTAACTGTTGGTGGGAGGACACTTTGGACATCCCAAAAGATGTGTTCAAACACTAAACAAAAAAATATTAGATCATATTGGTAGAGTTTGGTGAGAAGATAGAGAGCATATGCAAAAGTAGATTAAAACTTGCATTTTTTTTTAATTATTAAATGGTGATCTTTTTGGAATTTTTAAAAATATATATTTAAATTATTTGATATGTAGCATTTTTAGTTTGCCAGACCTGATCATGGATAGGGCCGATGGCTCAAAAATTCGCTTGAAAAGTAAAAGGATTTGGAAAAAATATAAGTCCGAAAAATAGGCTTGAGAAAAAAATAAAGTTCATTTAGAAAACATGTTAAGCCTCAAGTAAACTTTTCCGGTTTGGGCCCAACTCGACTCAAATTTGCAAAAATAAAATTGGTGTTGTTTTGCTGTTTGTTTTGCCACTGTTTTGCTGCCATTCACTATTATATTGCTACTATTTTATTATTATTGTTTGAATATTGTATAACTCTTATTTTAGTATTAATTTTGCTACTATTTTAAAAACATTTTCTTGTTAAGTTACACCTTTAGTGTTATTTAAATATAAATATTTTTTAATTTATTTTTAATTTGTTGAGAAACATTTATTTTGATGTTTTTAGTATATTTGATGTATTATATTTTTAAATTTATTTTTATATAAAAAATTTTAATACGGGAAAGTTGAGCTCAAATTTTAGCTTTTTATCCGGGTCGAATTTGGGCGAAACTTTAGGCCCATTTTTCGGGCCAAACTAAGCCCGAGCTTAGGATTTTGTTACAACTCAACTCGAACCCGCCCTATTATCACCTCTAGTCCATGCAATAAGATACTTTGATTCTTTAAATATATAATTTTTTGATTAATCAATCTGCTTAGTATATATTCACATGTTTGGATAAAAAAGATTCCATATGTTAGATAGGGTTTAAATTAGGCATATATATCTATACTTAAGCTCTTTAACTTATTCTCATATATCTATTATCATTTAGGGTAAATTATTTAATGTAACATCCCAAAAACCAAGTTAATAGAAATTTGGTTAGCGAGAACAGTGGCTACGTCCTATTTTTGAGTTAAGATTGTGAAAATTTTTGTACTAGGAATTGGATTGCATTATGTCCCTTCTACAGAAAATAAGCAAATTAGTCTCTATACGTTAAATCAAATAGTAAACTGATCATTCTGTTAAAAATTTCATCCATTTTTTACTATTAAAAACTGGTCTCTATACATCAGCATAAATTACACATGACACATCACATGTTAATGTTTGGTTATTTTGTCACCCATGCTAATTTTAACAGTAAAAATTGATAATTTTTTTAATAAAAAATGACAAAATGCAATCTAACACCTAGTATAAGAGCCTAGTATGGGCGGTGCGATTACCTGCAATTAGTGTAAAAACAGCATTGGCGGTGAGATGAGATACTGTAACGATACTATAACATGAGACAAAAAGTAAGCTAAACGCACCGCACCGTACCCCACCGCCCATCCAAACCCACCCTAATGCTATCTCAGTTTGTTTTAAAATCAATAATTACCAACCAATTATCGATACAATACCAACTATACTAACAACATCAATATTCAACTCAACAGACTGCATTAACCGCGCCCATAATTTAGGACAAAAAGCAACTAGGTATGAGGTTGGTAAACATTAGCCAATCGGATTATTGAAAGGGTAATAGCGAAGCCCTTAACGAGTTCTCACAAGTACCAGAAACAACATATAAATAAAAGAAAGCAAAAGCATTGGTCATTTTTTAGATCAACAAGAATAGTGTATAACAAGAAAATTGTGAATTAGAGTTCCGGGATCTATCTATGTTTACCGTTTTGCTTTTCCGTAAACTCCCCAGATAGAATGATCCCACAGCAACAACACAAGTTCCATCATGTAATGGATAATGCTGAGGCTACTTAAGATGGTGATCAAACAAGGAAGCCATCTCAATCTGCAATACAATCCAAAAGAAATTGAACTGTAAGCACTTTTTCCTCATTGCTGCGCCTTGACAACATGTATAAGACAAAATGAACAATTTATCTGCCAATTTATTCAATGACGGAGAAGCAATGGTATCAGGAGCAAAAAAGGAGCTGCAGATGCTGGGATTCAAATCCTAAAATATGACTATACGAATCAACTTTAATATGTGCAATGCAAGCAAGGCAATGATATTATATTTTATCACTTTCTCACTTCCTTCATTAGAAATAGAACACATCAATGGATATATGCAAATTACGAAAAAAGAAAAATGAATGGACAATTAAGGAGAAATCATGGAGTAGGTAAAATCATCTTTGAAAAGCACAAAAGCAAAGGAATATGGATTGACTGAAAAGGTATGCACAACTTTCTTGCAAGTTAACAAGGGAGTAAATGCACTTTGCAGTTATAATTATTGTCATTATTAACAGAATCAATCAAGTTAGCAAAGGTTCTATGCCACGCATCAAACCATTGAAATAACCCAAAAGTACCAAAAGCCAAAGGTGATTGAGAATATTGCTAAGAAATGGGAATGTATAGTGTTTGGGTTAAATGGTCTCAACCCTACCCTTGTGCTGGAAAAGTTCGCAACAAGGACCAACAGGCTCACTCATTAGCGACAGTGAGCTAGGGGAAGGTAATCCTTTTCTCTATTTACATACCTACATACCTCCGTTCAACTCCTAATAACTAAATTGGAATTACATACAATTAAAAAAAAAAAAAAAAAAAGAGAAGAAAATCAAATACCAACTCCATTAGTCTACAATAAACTTACCGCTGTCAAAGCACACTCTGCACCTTTGTTCCCAGATTTACCACCAGCTCGATTTAATGCCTACAGTTGTCATGTGAAATAATTACATAAAAATTCCACTCTTGAAATCATTTTGTTTCTTCAATTGCATCCAAGAATAAAAGATGTCAAACCCCTCACACATTCAAATATATCATCTCAATCTTCAAAAAAGATGAAGTGAGATACATAAATATCATCTCAAAACTACTCTAAAGTAAATGACACATCAGTCACTTGGTAGTTGGTATGCACAACCTACAAGATGACCAGATTTCCCCTCCCTCTGACATTCCAATATTCAATGTGAAGGAAACTAGAGAGGGTACCCCACTATATCTGTTTGTGCAGCTTCAGTGAACAGCCCATCTCACTTAACAAAAAAAACCTATAGTTCTTAGTACAAAATAATCTTTTATCCAGCTCCTGTATCATACCTGGTCCATGTCCTCACAAGTCAAAACACCAAATATGCAAGGAACACCTGCAGAGTTGATAAATTGGAGCTTCAAATCACAAGGAATAATAAAAATTGAAAAATAGAGGGAACGAGTGACTCCATTTTGATACATGAAAACTTCCAGAAAATCGTTTCCTACAGAAAATATTTTTTTTAATCTTTAGGGCATGAGATTGATACAGATCTTAATTGACAACTGCTACATGGAAATTTGTCCTCCTAGTTTGAAAGTAGGGTAATTTTAAACTTTTAAAAAGAAAAAGAATCTTGCAAGGTGGTCTCTTGCGCTTTCTAATTGAAACAATTAGGAAAAATAAATAAAATTTGTACTTAAAAGATTATCATAATAGCATTATGTAGTCAGGTAAGAGTAAAATTCTCAAACATTATGAATATAGGGTGAAAAGTAGGAGTCACCTTGGAAAGAGCACATACTAAAGATGGTATACTACAGTCTAAAAACAAACTGTAAGTATGCCAGACAAAGTTTACAATATTGACAGCATGAAAAAGGTTCAACTGCATATGCCTGAGTAAATGAGAAAAGGGAGCATATGCTTTTGATCAATGAAAATCTAAATATTGTCTTAATTTATAGTTGAGATGCCACGAACAATTGACTCTTGAAGCTATGGTAGCATTTTGCAAGAAATGGGTTAATACAAAATAACATTAAGCATGAAGATTGACCTGAGTTTAGGCCAGCTGAAAGCACCCCAGATGCAACAGAATTAGCCACGGCATCATAGTGAGTAGTATCTCCTCTTATCTGTTGGCAGAATTAATAAAATCCAGCAAAATGTACTCAGAAAAGACCCCCCAAAAGCAGATAAAAAGTTATATGAGAAGATTTCCAAGAAAGACGAAAGAAACCATACCACAGCTCCGATACATAAAATTGCATGATAATTTCGAGACTTGCCCAGCCTTTCTGCAACAATACCTATTTCAAAACTACCCGGGACCCAAACAACCTGATAAGAAAGTGAAGAAATGATCAAGCCATCCAAAAAGTTGGCTAAGCATTGTCTAAATATTAATTGAAGGACTAGGTCAAAAGATTCATATGCTGAAAAAGGGCTTGTAATAAGTAAGATGATATACAGAGCAAATCATGAATCATAGAAGAAAAAGACTTTGATAGCATTGCCATCAAATGAGAACAGCAGAGATACCCTACTCCTATATCCTAGTCTTTTGAGCTGCAATTGTCTAAATAATTGTAAGAATTTGCAGCCATAGCAGAAGAGAAAGCTCAGACATGTAGATAGATTCAAAGAAAAAGCAGACGTCTAACTCGAGATAGAGATATGAGACAGCACGATATTAAAGAAGGCTTTTACTTTAGTAAATTAAGTAGAAGGGTAGTTAGTGGTTGTTACACACATCAATGTCTTCTTCATTAACTGAATACTTTCTGAAAGTGTCCAGAGAGCCATCCAAGAGCTGCCTTGTCACAATCTCATTGAAACGAGCGACAACCTTTGACAATGTAATAAAAAATTGAAGAAGAAAACAATTACCATAGTAATAACATAATAGTATGAAAACAACTGAACACACCAAATAAATAAAAAACTGACCACAGCAAAGCGAAGGCCTTGAGTTTTGGTAACAGATCCCACCAAATGGCGGACTGCAGCCGTTTGCATAGAGGAGGAGCTCTGCTTCCTATCCACCACAAATCCTGATTTTATCAATATATATTAGTAATTATATCCAATAATCCAAAGCAAATGCTCTCTTCACTTTCCACTGTAACATACCGAGTTTCGGAGAAAACAATTAATAAATTTTGGAGCCAATTATTTACTCTGTTTCCTATAAATTCAAATACCAATTGCAAGTCCACGAAAACAAAACTGTAGATGTTTGAAAACGTGAAGATAAGGGTCAAGGTAATTGGTTTCGTTACTGCCATAACTTACTTGAGCTAACCTCAATCACTAAGAAAGTATAAATCCAAATCCCACATTTCTCTTTCCTTTTAGTTTCTTAGTACTGAAGAGTGAAATTTTAGTATAAATCCAAATCCCACATTTCTCTTTCCTTTTAGTTTCTTAGTACTGAAGAGTGAAATTTTCCATTTCGAAAACAAATTCTATGAATTCCCACAACGAAAGAGAAAACAACCCTAGAGAATTTCCCAACCTCGTGCATCAAATCGAAGGATGACAACCCTATAAATTTCCAAGACAATCTTAAACAAAACTGAGATTCAAGTTTTAATTGAAGCACCAAAAGCAGGACATGAGATTCAAAAAAATAATAAAGAAAGATAACCTTGGAATTGAAAGGAAGAGGAAAGGGAGAGAGCGGTTGACTTGCGGGGCAAAATGGCAGCAGAGGACCTACTCCTGGAAGTGAGGAACACACTACATCCATTTCTACTTAAAATACGCTCCTGAATCCAACAGCAACCATTTCCATTTAAAGCCATTTCCTTCTCTTTCCTCTCTATTCTTCTCTGCAATATTCGATTTGATTTTTGATTGCTGCGCACCCTCTCACTGCTTTAGCCTTCTAATCTTTTACTAGTACTAGCAAAAATAATAATTAAATTTCCTCAAAAACGAACAATAATAATTAAATAATATTATATCTAATATAGTTTATCGGGTAAACTACAAGAATAGAGTTACCCAACTAAGCTTTGGTTCTATTTTAATTATCCAGTTATTAATTTTTTTATTTAGTTTCTCAATCTTTTATTCATCAGAAATGTTCAGATCAGAAAGGAAACCAACAAGATTTCTCATAATTCGACAAGCAAGCCATGAAATGAAGTGATGAACAAGCAATTCAAGCCAAAAATCATGCTATAACAACTAGCTTAAACGGGATACGAAACAATTTCAAAGCCTAACATCTAAATCAAAGAGACAGAATCACGTAAATCGCATTGCATTGGTTTCTTTACATTCTTTTTTTTTTTTTGGTTGTTGCCTGAAAGATTGAAAAGCAAAACCGAAACAGAAATTTGAATACCTTTGAAGATAACCGCAGTGGAACCCGTGAGAGAATTTTGAATTTGAACCAAAACGGACGAAAGAGTATCAAAGGGAAATATTTAGACCAACCAGAGAGGGATTGAGACCAACGCGAATTTGTTTAAGTGAGAAAAGTGCCAAAATTAAATTTTTTTATTTATAATAGTTTAAAGGGTAAACTACAACCAAAGTCATCAAACTATTAGTAAGTTTACAATTTGATCGTTGAACTTCGAAAGATTACAAAATTATCACTAAACTATTCGAAAGTTCTAGTTTAAATGATTTGAGTGACCATTTTATAAAATTTTAAAGTTTAATGATCAAAATGCAAATTTACAAAGGGAAATATTAGTTACCGAAGTTACAAGTAGTGGCGGTTTGAATTTTGAACATTGGCGGGATTCACTGAAAAGCACCGCACCAATCAGTACTATAAACAAATACAAGAACTGCTGCTCCTTAAAATGGTTATTAACGACTTGGATCTCTGCTATTGTTTGCGGAAATTGTGGAGAACAGTAGAATTTTTAAGGGGTGGGGGAGGATCGGTGGCGTCGAAGGAAAAACTGCGAGACGATGCCGGATCTTCTCCTCGACCTCTGTTTAGGTACCCTAATTACTTGCATAATTATCATGTTTAAATATTACTTGAATTGTTTGTTTAAAAAGCATGCGCCGAATCGTTTGCTTGCTTGAATTCTTTATTTTCCCCCTTAGTTTAAGTGATTGTGAATCGGTCTGGTTAATGATAGAATCATAATAGTTGTAATGATCTTGAATTCTATATGGATCGGTCATCGGTGGCGTCGAAAGAAAAACCAAGGGAAAAACTGCGAGACGATGCCGGATCTTCTTCTCGATCTCTGTTTAGGTACCCTAATTACTTGCATGATTATCATGTTTAAATATTACTTGAATTGTTTGTTTAAAAAGCATGCACCGAATCGTTTGCTTGCTTGAATTCCTTTTTTTTTCTTAATTTAAGTGATTTTGAATCGGTCTGGTTAACGATAGAATCATAGTAGTTGTAATGATCTTAAATTCTATATGGAATATTGCTTGAGGTAACAGATTTTCAGAAAAGAAATCCAAGTTATCCGCTCAAAGAGCTGATTACCAATCACAGCGTTCCCAGATAAACTATTGCAATTTATAGCTGCCGATATTGGTTTTTATTGATAATTCATTTTTAGCTTGTACCTTTCGGTATCTAATTTGTTTCAAAGGACAGATTTTTCTCATTTGAGCTTCAAACTTGCTTCGAGTGCAGTTCTTTCTTATTGCTTGATAAGATTTGTATGCTTTTTTTCTGCATGTTTGAGCCTTCTACTAGTGCATATGATATATGTGCCCAAATTGTGCATATTCAAAATTTTCTAAAATTTTCAATACGTTTAGAGGTTCATGCTTACATATTCATGTTTGAATATGTGTCAAAGGTTGTTATTCAACATGGGTATTTTAGGAAAAAATAAAAGGTCCGCGTAACATAGTTAGTGGCTTGTATTTTAAGTGACTGTCTATATTAGTCAGTCTACGAGTGTTTGACATAAGAATGTTCAATTTATTTTAAATTTTTCATGTATTTAGAGGGTCATTCGAGGATCATATCTCCTTTACATGGCTTGATATACTTCCAATGCAAGTATTTTTAAGCGTCGGAACAACATAAGTGACTTTTATGTGCTTATATCTGAAGAACCAAATATCTATATATTGATTTATTGATGCACATCTACTGTATAATCTGCCTTAACGAAAGAGTCTCGTATTGGACTATACCTAATAACATAGCTGTATAATCTTACGTAGTGGGAACCCTGAACTGGAATAATCCCATCTAAGAAAAATGCCTATAGAATAGGATGACACCTAAATTTACACTCTTTACAAAAAAAAAAACGAATGGTGTGAAAGGGGTCAGAAAAACCATGCCGAGTTGCCGACCACACAAGCTAAAACACCATAAATTACCTATAGATTAAGCTTAGCACATATCATAGTTGGATTGGACTCTGTTATTTGGTGGCTTGCCAATCTGTAAACAAGCAATTGGAGGGACAGTAGGAGTGGTCAACTCTCCATAACTTTGCCAACAGAATGGATCGTATAGGTGGTAGCGTTCCTGCATTGGCTTTAGCTGAATGGCAGATAAAGTCACCCCTATACATGGAAGGCTGTCACTACAGGCCAAGTGCACAGGTTTTACTGTGTATGTTCCTCTTATTTTTTCGTAGGTAATTCCTGATAGAGCGACTGCTGCTGTTTGGTTCTTACATGTTCTTTTGTCACAGTAGAATTGATCGATCACAATTGGAAGCTGGACCTCAGAAACTTGAATGTTTGAGAATAGAACCCCTTGAACATTGCCTGATCCACCCTGCAGATGTGATTTGAAGTGATATACAAGAAACTGCTTACTAGCCATCTAGATTCATATAAGAACTTAGAACGTTAGGAAATTAAATTGATTCTTTTTCCTTAGCAATTGGAATGGACAGGAGTTTTAGGTCTACTGGACCAATTAATAGGAAAGTGAAAATTCAAAATAATCAAACTTGTTGGAAATAGTCAAATCCTGTATGTTGAGTTTGGAATAGGATTATTTCTTGGAATGGGGGTAATCTAGTGTTGAAAAATTTAAATGTCAACTTTGTTGTGGCAAACCTCAGACATACATGTAAACTACAGGGATAACTAATTTTAAATTAAGGAAAAACCTGAATTAGTTGTAATAGATTGCATTTGATCAGTCATTTTACTTTTAGTGTCTGTATAACTTGAATTTGGGTGAGGGTGGTATATGGATTTGATTATCTAGTCAAATAATCTATACTATTATAAAGCTGTTCATTGAGTTTGTTGCATAGTTAACTTGATTTCAAGTAGGTCATGTAAATTACTTAAAACCTAAATTAAAATAAAGGGTATTTAAGTCTTTTAATGTTTCATAACTACTAAAACATAATTAATTGTTTAAAACTACTTTTACATTTTTAAATTTTATCTAAATTTCCTTTTAAAATGTAATTATTCTAAAAAAAATGTTTTTTCACCCACTATTATGTTTGATGAATTCTAGTTTATCTAAATTTTTGTTCACCTCTCTCTCTTTTTCATGATTTTAGCTGTCTTCTTTTTTTTCATTTTACCAAAATCATGTACTTGAGTTTGTTGGTGGCTTGCGATATATATTATCTGAAGACATCTTGTTAATGAGTTATGGTTTGGATTTAATTAAAAGCCAGTTCATTAGCTCATTTACCTAGACCATGTTTGTGATTGCTCTCTTCCAAACTTGATGTACGTTTATGATGTGGAAGTGAAGATTGTAAGCTTACCTGCCATGTCTTTATTCTGACACCGTTCATTGTGTTATGCATCATGATATCACGGACAGTGATGTTTGAGACACAGGCTTTTGTATTATCCTTTCCCAAGCTTCCAATGCTGATTCCATGTCCTGGTCCACAATTCACATTGTGAATGTATACATTTGAGCATCCTGTTTGTATCGAAACGCAGTCATCTCCTGCATCAATTATCACATTTAAGAGCTTAGGTTAGTATGTAAATGTTCATTGTCACTAATCTCTGATCAAAACTGATTTAATTTAAGCATTTATTTCCTGCCAAAAGCATTAGATCTTCAGAATTAAGTTGTCATGAGAAACTGCTTCTGGGCAAAATTTAGACCGCTAAGGGATTCATCATTTTTGAAGTATCCACGTCCTAGCATGTTCGGATAGAAGTATACATACCGTATCTAACACTCACATTTGAATCTTAAATTCTAAATACCAAAAGCTAGGGATTAAAGGAAAAATCTAGTTGTATGTGGAGACAAAAGGAAAAAATGAATGAAGAAAACAAAAAATATATTCTTGTTGCCTATGCAGTTGAAATCCTAATCCTATTTTGGGTGGTTGATGCCACACCATTCTTTAGAAAATGACACGTGTCAAGTGATTAGTCATTGTAATCCTTAGAAAATTTTGATTGTGCTGGCAGTCACTTTGTCAAATTATTGGTGGGGATAGAGAATGAGAGGAACGAAATTATGAGCAGGATAAGATTGTGATATGTTTCTTTCAACATCCTATCAAACACCCCTCAATTTAGCACTTTTTTTTCCTAAGATGCTGTCGAATTGTTGGTAAAAATAACATAACGATTATGTATTAGGAGTTAAATAGTATTTTTCTCGTTAGTAATTTAGTTTTTATATATTAAATTGAAGAGTAAATTGGTCACTTCTATTTCAAATTTCATCTATTTTTACTGTTAAAAACTGGTGTGGCTGATGAAATAACCATACAGCTATGCATGGCGTGCCACATGTACTTCATACTGATATATAATGACTAATTTTTAATAGTAAAAATGGATAGAGATTTTAACAGAATGACCAATTTACTTTATGATCTAATGTATAAGGACTAATTTATCAAAATTTTTGATAAAGGGGCCAAAAGCAATCCAATTCCTAGTACAATAGCCTCCATTGTAATTTTACCTCAAATTTGTTCACAAGTTCTTTTATCTTAACCCCGTGTCTCTCAATGTTGACCCGCATGTCTTTCTCTTTTTTTGTCGAGACCTATGCTGTTTGGATTTTTCTTCTGATTAGGACACCTACTTGTGTCCGATATCCACACTAAAACCCCAGTAACATAAGTCAAAACCAGAGTTTAAAGTGCTCCACCAGTGTTTTTTAACTTAATTTGGTATTATGGCAAAGGCATAAATTTCTATTTACTAGGAAGATATTGAAATAAATTACCGCAGGCAAGAGTAGTGCCATGAATTAGCACATCTTTGGAATTCTGTAGGTGGATTCCATCTGTGTTAGGACTGTCCCCTGGAGATGAGACGGACATGTCGTGTACCACAGCTCCTATGCAATTATCAAACTTAAGATGGCATTGTGGACTGTTTTGAATTGTTATGCCCGTGACTGTCACATTAAAGCTCCCATAAAACCTTAGTGCCTGAACAACAGAATGTAGGGAAAAAAACCTTCATAAGACTGCATAATCATGGAATAAAGATTGTTTTTTTTTTTTCCTCATAGTTTCAAGTGGTCCTTACAGTTGGTTTGATGCTAGGCATTTTTCCACTGAGTTCATTTCTGACCTACCATCCAATTTATAAGAGAAACATGATTAGTTTTATTGATAAATCAAAGGTTAATGCACCTGAGAAGTCCCTGTATTATAGAGACTAGATCAAATTAGTCACTCTATTATTAAATGAATCAAATTAGTCCTTATACTACTAAAAAGAATAAAATAAGTTCAACTTGTAACCGAGTAAACATTTACGGTATAAAAATATCTTGAAAATTATTTTATTCAATTGCAATTCAATTCCAAACTAAAGATTTCATTTATAGAACCGTAAAAAGTTTTAAAATATTAACTTTCTTGAACAGTAAATGTCAATTATATTCTAATTTGACCTTATTTGATTTTTTTTAATATTATAAGGACTAAATTGATCCATTTAATAGTAGAGGGTCCCTGTAGTAGAGGGACCTCACCATAAATTAACACTAGAGTTTCAGGGGAAAGTGGAAATTGAAGTAGGTACTTACCGGCATTGGTGGCCGTTCTTGAACTGTATTGTTTAATGGGATTATTAATTTTCTTTCATCATCATATGGATCTTCATATGGTGCATCTAGCCACCACCCTGATCCTCTTCCATCAATGATACCTTTTCCCTGAACTGTTATACCTTTCAGCTTTGTGAATTCTAGCCACTGTAAAATACCTTTGCCCCAGGGTTTAGAATCAGTCGGAGCAATAATTGTACCATCCAGCTGAGAAAACAAAAAAAAATTCAGTTACATCAGCCTTGATCATGTGACAATTCTTCCCTAGTATGCGATTGCTGTGATACATATCCAAATATGAGTGGAGAGATATAACCTTTTAAGAGTCGCCAAATGCATATAACTACAATGTGGCAAAGAGCAATTAATTATCTCACATGTTACCTGAAACACAATGTTTGCTTGACAGTATGGACCAGAGAATGAAATGGGTCCTACAAGGAAGATGAATTTAGCAGGAACGACAACAGTTGATGCCTGCACCTTACATGCAGCTGCCCATGCGGCTTGGAATGCCTGCTTTGCACCATTAACAGATCAGCTATGTGGCTGCTATTGTCTGATCAGTGTGCCACAATAAAACTAAAAGGTATAGAATTACAGTTGAATGTTGGTTATATGTATTATGCTCTGGTAATTAAATATTTATATTGCTCTAATCGTGACTAAACTACCTTTAAAACAGGATTTTTTTTTTCTTTACTTTTAAGTGGACCCCACCTGCCTCGGGTAGTTTTTTCTCTAATACCCCAAAGAGTTCTTTCTTTCCCTATGCATGTAAAAGAAAGAAAATATGGGAAAAATATCATAGAGTAACATATATTAACATATATTATATTAAGACTTAAATTATATTTAATCTTTTTTATTTAAAAAATTAATAAATTAATCCTTATACATTAAATCAAATAATAAATTAGTACTTTCAGTTAAAAATTTCATTCATTGGTGTTGATATCAACAGTAAAATTAA
This sequence comes from Gossypium sturtianum, assembly GCA_025698515.1. Lineage (NCBI taxonomy): Eukaryota > Viridiplantae > Streptophyta > Magnoliopsida > Malvales > Malvaceae > Gossypium > Gossypium sturtianum. The sequence goes on along the minus strand of CM046946.1, from coordinate 1,257,146 downwards.
ATGAATTTTTCTAAAGAACGATCAATTTATAGTGACTAATTTATCCTTTTTTTTAGTAGAATGGAGTAAAATGTCATCTTACTCTTAGTATATTGAACTTTATGTTACTTTTACTAAGATAATGTCTTTTTTGTTTTTGGCATACTAAGCATTCATGTCCTAATGCATATTCGAACATGATAGTAATTTATAAACTTCAAAGCTATAAATGGGAATTTGACGTCACCTTGGTATCATCAGTTTTCCCATCACCCTTGGCACCAAAATGCAGTACGTCGAAGACTTTAGACTGCTGTCCATTGCCGTAGCCTTTCTGGGGCGGCGGAATTGAAGGGACTTTGACTTTAGGCTTAGGAGATGGAGGAGCTTTTACCTTTGGGGACGGAGGAGTAGTTTTATACGGCGGAGGTTTTGTCTTTGTTCCTCCATTATGATAATTGTGATGACCGTGACTATGATCTTTTGTTTTCTTCTTATACAGTGAAACTGAAGCAGCATGCCTCCTTTGCCTCCAATGCTTGCTTTTTCTAGCAATGCAGGTTTCAATACTTGAAGACCACACTAGAAATGCTACTAAAAACATAAATGTGAGTCTTCTTAACCCAACACCCTTCATTTTTTTTTTTCCCTTTTTCCTTTTATTTTGGTATCTCTCAAGGTGGAAACAAGAGAAGAAAAAGGGGAGAGAGCGAGAGAGAGAGAGGAGTTTTGCTTGAGTGCCAAAATAATAAGCGATTGCTGGTATTTAAACAGGGGGAGGAGCAATTAGGACTATTCACACATGGTGTAGTTCTTTTAATTTTATAAAAGAGTTAAAAAATCACCCTGCATTTTTAATTCATATTTGAAAATATAACATAAAGTTAAACAATTTCATGGTTAATATACCAAATAAAGTTAAACAATTTCATGGTTAATATATTTTTTAGGAATTTGATCTCTCTGTTTTTTAGATTTTAAAATTTAAATCTAATTATAAATATCGTTAATTTTTTAAAAAAAAATTTACTGGCATAATATTTAAAAAAAAAAAAAGTTGGGTGAGTTTACCATTGAGGTTGGAAAGCAGTTTTCAACCCAAATCATAATTTTAAATCAGATATTTTATTTCAAACCAAGCATTGATTTTGAATTAAGATTTTAAGTCCAGCCAAAAAATCAAAATTTTTAATTTTTTACTTTTTGGAAAAGTGTTTTTCAATAAAATCACATTTTTATCTCTTCATTAAATATTTTACTTTATAACATTATGTCTAAAATAGACATTTATTTTCTCAAAAGCACTTATGAACAACAACGGTAAATACTACCTAAATTTTAAAAGTATTTTTTTCACTAACACTTTTCAAAAAACAATTTTCAACCTAAACAAAGAAAATAGTGTTGTAACCAACCGCGAAGTTAAAAAAAAAATTAGGGTGGTCAAAATTAAGTTGTATAATTTTGAGTAAAAATGTAATTTTACTATTTTAATAGCTTATAAGTTATATCTTCATAAAGTTTTAAAAAATTAAATCAAAATTTTATCATTTTGGGGTTGAAATATAATTTTATCATGTACTAACTTAAAATTTTATAAAGTTTAAAGGATTAAAACATAAATTTATTATTTTAGAAGGTTGGGGCCTCTACATATCCCTACCATTGCCTTTGGTTATAAAAAATTTAAATTTAAGAGAAGAATTTTAACAATCTTAATAAGTAGACTTATATTTTTAAATCTAAAAATAAAAAAAGTCATAAAATAAAAATAAAGAGACTAATCTTATAAAAACTTAAATACATTTTAACTACTAAATAATAATCCCTAGACTTAATATATCTTTAGTGAAAATAAATATAATTATTTTTTGGAAAAAAAAAAAAAAAACTGCTTTGGTAGTGCTGGGTGTTTATGCATCATAATTTCATTCTCTCTCCCCCTCCTTTTCTCTGTATTATTACTATATCAACACTTGTCTTATTACCCTAATCCCCTTCTTGTGAATTTTGGTCGGGAATTCTTTATTTATTGAAAAAGGGTTCTTTCAGGGGTCCATTTTGGTCGGGATTTCTTTATTTTACTGAAAAAGGGTTATTGCAGGGGTTCATTTACATGCCACATGTAAAATTGCTGTTCCATCTAACTTATTTATTTTTAAAAATAGTCGTATTCGTTATTTGTATTCAGTGTTTATTTTTATAATAAAAGAATCATTTTCGAACATAACAACATAATATCGTCCAATTTCCGGCCTCAACCAAAATACATATATCAATTTAATTTTTGAAAGTATGCAGGGACTAAGCCAGAACAATTTTTTAGGGGGGCCGGATAAAATTTTAATTTTTTATAGTTTATATATTTATAATTTGTAAAGGATTAAATTGAATTTTTATAATTTTAAGGGGGCCAAAGTGTAATTTTACCTTTACTAATTTAAAATTTTTAAAAAAATTTAAGAGCCTAAATAGCAATTTTATATTTTAGGGGGGGCCGGGGCCCATGCCAGCCCCCCCCTCCGGCTTCGCCCCTGAAAGTATGTAATTAAAGATAATTAATTATGATGTTTACTTTTTTTTATCGATGTATCCTATTTTTATTAGTATGATAGCCTTCAATGTTTATATATTCTATCAATTTTGTCTTAATTCTAAAAAAATTAATAAAGTTAGCTCTTAATATTTACACATTTTATTAATTTTGTCTTGATTTTAAATCTGTCAATATCGAATAAGAGCTAAATTTATTAATTTTTTAAAAATTATGATTAAAATGACATAATTTGTAAACATTGAATGTTGAATTTATTTTTTTACTAATAAAAAATATGATAAATTTGACGGAAAAAATAAACAATGTGATTAAATTGTGAGGAATTAAATTATTTTTTTAAAAGGGATTAATTTACATAATATTAAAAATGAAACGAGATTTTTTATTTAATTATTATATAATCCTTTTCTTTTTAAAATCAGAATGTCATAAAAAGCTCAACAGTGTGATATATCTCTAAATTTTACAAAATTAAAATATATAAAAAAATTTAATATCCTTTTATTTTTTAAACACTGTCCAAAACAAAGCTTAGATTGAAAATTAAAGTTCATTTTTGTTAAATACAAACAAATGATGTGACTATTAACAGAAATATACCTTCCCTACTCTTACTACATCTGGTAATCAATACATTTTTTTCCAAGAAAGAGAGAAAATTTACAATTTTACTGTTATTTAATGCGGAATTAAAATTTAATGTTAAAAAAAGGAAAGAACAAAATGGGGACACGTGAATGGGTCTATATGTTGGGGGCACTGATTATAACAGCTTTCTATTCTCACATGCAACGTTCACGGGCTTCAGTTTTATGCTTTGTCTTCTTAACCCACAATTATTCTGAATTTTTTTCCCCTTTTTAAATATATATTCACTTTAGGATATTTATAGGGTGAGCAAGATTGAGAGGGATAGTTTTGAAATTAGAGTATTGGGTTATTTAGGATTGATTTTAATGGTTTTAGATTTTGGGTTGCTTTTAATATCAATTTTAGATTCATATAATAATAATATTTCAAAAAGTTTGTTCATAAAGTCAATTTTGTGATCCATCTAAACTTTGAATCCAATGGGTAAGTGTATGTAATTTGAAGCATGTGTTCATCTTATGAGTTAGGTTGAATATTTGGTGTTTAATCGATGGTGTAATAAATATTTGATATGTGTATTCTAGTAATAAAATAGAAGTATTTAATTGGGATTAAAACAAAATTCAAGTATTAAAATAAATATTAAAGTCAAATTTAAATGTTTAATTAGGACAAAAAAAAATTAAAGTATTAAATTAAAAAACTTAGTTGCCAATTTGAATATAGAAGACAACTTGGTATAAGAAAAACTTACTCGTGTTTGGTATGATGAAAGGTAATCAGTTGGAAAGTTATTCCAACATTTGAAATGTCAGATTTTATTTATATTTCTTGGAATTTAACTTTTTCCTTAGGAGTTATTTTTTCATAAATTTATCAATCTGATTCTCATGATAAAAAGTAGAAAAGTTACTTTCCAAAAATTAAAAAAAAATATTAAGATAAATTTAATCCTATTTTATATTTGTTTAGATAAAAAAATTTATTGCCTTGTTATTCCTCTTATTACTTTACTTCAACAGATTCTTCACAAGTATTTTTTTTCTTTTGATTTTTTTTTTCCTAGCTTCAATTTTGATTTAGCACTAGTATTTGTATGAGATATTTATTTATTTTTGTAGAATATGCATAGGCAAAATCGAAGGGGACAGGTAGGGACTTGGCCCCCAAAAATGAGTTTTTTTCAATTTAGTCATCTTATAAATAGAGAAACTATAAATTAATATGTAGTAAACTTTCACTTCGCCCCCCAAAATAAAAATTTTCAATTCACTCCTCTTATAAATAAAGAGATTAGAAATTAATATATAGTAAAATTATATTTTAGCCCCCTAAAAATGAAAACAATTTCTATTTAGTCCCTTCAAAAATGATAAAATTATAAATTAATGCATAATAAACTTATATTTTGATCTATGAAAAATTTATAATTAAATTTTAGCCCTTACTAAAAAAAATTTGGGATTCAGCCCTGAGAATATGAGTAGAATTGATCCATTTAAGTAGCGTAGGACTTGTGGGTTAGATCACCTATGGTTTTTCATTCATATGATTTTATTATTTGTAGTTTTGCTCGGACCAATATCTGGAATCAACTATTTTTTATATTCCTATTGGTTAGCCTTTGGCTAAAACAAAAAGTGATTTCAATTGTTTTTTTTTAATTTATTCTTTATATATCCATGATTTTATATATGCGTTACTATATTTAGAAAATATATGCAAGACAAATTTGAAACAAGTTGCTTTTAATTAAAATCATAAATAAAAAATAATTTAAAAATGATCAATTAAAATTTATTATTAAATATTTAATCCATATATTTGTTAAGAATAAAGTTTATTATAAAAATTAAATACATGAATATTATCTTTTATTTAAAAAGGATAAATTTATAAATTATAATTACATTCTAAGAGAATACTTTGTAAACCAAATGTGATAATGTAACTTTTCTGTGATTTTAAGCAATACATTTTAATATATATCAAACGTCCTATTGGAATCATAACATGAAAAAATAATAAACATTACATATGTTTGGATTGCACTAAAACAAGGGAAAGGAAAGTAATAGCATTTCCCTTATTTAGATAATTTATTTATTTATTTTAAGCAAGGGAAAGTAGAGGGAGTTAATAAATTTCCCTTGCTTTCCCTTGAGTTTATTTTTATCTACCCGAGAGAAAAATTACGGAAAAGAAGATGTGGTTTCTTTTAATATACAAAAAAATTATCCTATTAATTTCTTACTTACGTTATTTTATAAAAAGATATAATTAGAAAAAAATCAATCATTTCCTAAAAATAAACTTACATCATACCCTTTTTAACTTTTTTTCTTTTATAATTATTTACTTATAAATAAAATTAATATAAAATTAAACATTAAAACCAAAATTAGATATAAAATAATATATTAACCCTAAAAATATTGATCCTAAAGAAAATTGACAATGTCATTCATCCAATTAGAAGATCATCCTATAATATGTGCAAACCTATTGGTTTTTAGTGATCTGTGGTGACCGTAAGATGCTTTGAAGGTAAAAAAAAAATTATATCTAATAAGAGATTATTTGATATATTATCAGTAGAGTTTTTAGATTTCACAAGTAGGGTCAAGAACAGGGGTGAAGCCAGGGGGCTGGCATGGGCCCGGCCCCCCTTAAAAGGTAAAATTGCTATTTAGACCTTTGAATTTTTTTAAAAATTTTAAATTAGTAAAGGTAAAATTACACTTTGGCCCCCCTAAAATTATAAAAATTTGATTTAATCCTTTACAAATTAGAAAGATATAAACTATAAGAAATTAAAATTTCATCCGGCCCCCCCTAAAAAATTGTCCTGGCTTCGCCCCTGGTCAAGAAATTTGATCAAACGTGCAATGTTATGCATAAATTTTAATTTTGTGTAATTTTATATATAAACTTTTCATTTGATTTAATTTCACAAATAATTAACACAAGTATCATTATAACACCACTTTACGCTTGCATATTGCATACACAAATAATAATATTTATCTAATATATAAGTAAATTGATGTATTTATTTTTTAAATGTGTACAGTTGAATCAAAATTAAAGTTTCATTTATACATCTGAACTACAACCAAAATTTCATGTTATGATCACACAAGATTAAAGTTCATGTATCAAATTACATATTAGATCAAAATTATGTACAATTTTAAAATATATCCATTTTTTTTCTAAATATTCATATCCTAACACATAAGTAGAACTTACTTATCAACTAGAGGTGATCATAGGTTGGGCTACCCGGCCCGGCCCGACGGCCCGTCCGAAAAATGAGAGGATTCGGGTAAAAAGTATAGGCCCGAAATATGGGTTTGGGCAAAAAAATGAGGCCCGTTTAGAAAATGGGTCGGGCTCGGGTAAAACTTTTTTGGCCTGAGCCCGGCCCGAATTATATATTAAATATATATTTTATTTTTAATCAAATATACTTTTTAAATTTACATATTTTTTTATTTTTTTTGTTTTAATATTTGTTTTAAAATTTTTTATTTAATGAATAAAGCTAAAAAAAATTTTTTACATATTTTTTATTTGTTTTAATATTTGTTTTAAAATTTTTTATTTAATAAAAAAAACTAAAAAAATTAATATGGGTCGGGCCAGGCCGGGCTCGGGTTTATCAATTTTCTTTCGGGTCGAGTTTGGACAAATTTTTAGGCCCATATTTCAGGCCGGGCTGGACTCAGTCCTAAAAAACGAGCCTAAAATTTTATCTGGGCCCAGCCCGGCCCGACCCATAATCACCTCTATTATCAACACATTCTTATTTCATATACAAATTACCCTACAATTACTGAGGAATGATGAAGGCACATCTACACACATATACTCCCAACCGAAACTAACTGTCTACCAAAAGGAAACCGATGGTTTTCACCTGAACAGAATTTTGTTGTTTGTCAGTTTAGTTTTTCTTTTTCTTTTTCTTTTTTTTTTTCTTTTCTTTTGTCAGTATTGAAAAACAGAGATTTAGCTACAGTTTTCTGCAAACCTTGAGCAGAAGAAACTACTGAAAGAAACCCTCTCATGGTGCCCATAGGTTTTGCTTTATATACCATGAAAATGGTACAATTATTTGATAGGTTAAGTGGGGAAAAAACAAATTGCTTTTTGTCTTTAAATTAAAGCTCACAACATATTTGGGTACAAACTAAAAGTTAATAATTTATGTATACTAAATCATTGATGGAGTGATAAAAGAATTTATATTGAATTTTCTTTTTACTTCAGTTTCAGATTCGATATATATAGAAACTTTCACTCCATTTTATCTTTTTTTACAAAAAATAGTATTAAATTTCAGAAAATTATTCGATACATCATCAATGTAGTTTTTTAGATTCCACAAGTAGATTGGTAAGTACATATAAATAAATCTGACACTCGTCACACTGTCAATTCACTTGTGGTATATCAAATAATCAGGGGCGAAGCTAGGGGGGCTGGCCCTAAAATGTAAAATTATTATTTAAGCCCTTAAATTTTTTTAAAAATTTTAAATTAGTAAATGTAAAATTTCATTTCGGCCCCCCTAAAGTTATAAAAATTCGATTTAATCATTTACAAACTATAAAGATATAAACTATAAAAAATTAAAAATTCATCCGGCCCCCCTAAAAAATTGTTCTGGCTTCGCCCCTACAAATAATTACTCAACATTTATTTATATTCTATGACAACAAATCACGTATCTTTGATACGTTTTTGTTTGGATTAATAATGTATTTGGTACATGAATTTGATGTTAATGTTTAATTCGGTATCCGACTTTTGCTTTCGTGTTCAATTTAGTATCTGAGTTTTTTTCAATTTGATACTTACGGATTTTTTTGTCCCGATTAAGTATTTAAATTTGGTTTTAATGTTTAATTTGTCACTTGAGCCTCTCTTTTTTTTATTCCAACTAAGTATCTATGTTTTTTTACTAGAGTACATGTGTCGAGTATTCATTAGGCCATATAATGTTGTTGTTCAGGTATCAAATTGAACAATGAAGTTAAACTCAAATACTAATTGGAAGAAAAAAAACTCAAATACCAAGTTAAAAATTAAAATCAAAATCAGATATCAGATATTATATTCAGGTTAGTATTTGGTATATTGGCTGTATTCTTTTTATTCCACAAATAACTTAAAAAATTATCATGTGTTTCTTTTTCAAAATATTTATTTTTTAATATTTTACCATATTTTTACTGGACACTTGTCAATCTTTAATCCTACTCGTGAAATATCTAGTCGAATGATAATGGATATTTTTTTAAGAAAATTAAACATTTGACATTATCTGATTTTTTTATTATTATATAAATTTGGGTATTAGATTTATTGTTAATAGTGGATTTAGAGGGGATTCATGTACGGACGTTTAGATAAGTTTTGTTTTTATTTTGGTTTAGATATTTGTCAAATATTTTAATATGATATCCATTTACATATTAATTTGTATTTGATATGTATATATGCACAACCAAATATTTTAATTTAAAAAACCAGAATTAAGATTTTATCGATATTCTATTGATTTTAATATATTCTTATAAATTATATTAAATAATATATATCTATCATTGGTAAAAGCACGTGATACGTCAACATAAAGTACACATAACACGTCATATATTAAAGAGTATATTGTCAAACGTTTCCCATTGTATTAAGAGTTGGATTACATTTTACCTCTTCTATTAAAAAAAATGGGCAAATTAATCAATATACGTTGGATCATAGAGCAAACTATCCTTTTATTAAAAATTTCATCTATTTTTATTGTCAAAAATTGATCTCTCCACGATAGCATGAGATATACGTGACACGCCATGTGTCACTATATGATTATTCTATTAGCCATGTCAGTTTTTAGCAATACAAATGGATTAAATTATTAACAAAATAACCAATTTGCTCTTTGATGTAATGTATAAAGACTAATTTGCTCATTTTTTTTAACAGAATGGATAAAATATAATCTGACTTTTAATATAAGAACCTTCATAGTACTTTTTCCATCTATCATTCTCACGTGTAAAATTTATGAACTTCCCTAATATATAAATATTTAATTTCAAACACAGATAATGAAATTTATAAATATATTTTCATATAAAATTTTTATAAATATATTTTTTATGTAATATTTTTTCTACATAAATATGTCATGAACTAATATATAATAATATTTTTATGTTTGTCCTAATAACATAAAGCAACAAAAAAATTAGTACTAGAATATTCCTAATTAAATAATAATGAACTCATCATTAGTAGCTTTCTTTTGTATTAGTGACAACTTTATTTCTTTAATTATTCTATTTTTCGTTTTATTGTTCCTTTTATAGGTAAGAAATCAATTTCATTTAACATCTAAAAGTAAGCCATTATGAACGGCTAGTAAATGGCTCTTATTCTTCATCAATAATATTCCATGGTTGATTTTTATTTTTGGATTTTCCTTTTTGGCATGTGAGAACTTTTGTCGGTGCTAGCTCGATTTTAGAAGCAAAACTTCAAGCATTAGTAAATAGGCTAAAAACGACTTAGAAAAAAAAAGGGGTGGGTCGATTGTTAATTGAGAGCTATAGCAAAACAACAGTAAACTTAATACTGGGAACCAAATGAGTAGGGATACCACTGCTGGGGTTGGAGATTCGAAAATGGATGACGAGAGACCGACAATTAAAGATCCAACATGTGCCACGAACAGTGAACATGGTAGCTAATACTATGATCAAGATGGTAAAGAGCTGTACAACAGGATTTCATTTTTTTCTCACCCGCCTCTGATGGTACAATATATTATGTTATGTGATCAGTGCCAAGCAACTTAATCCTTTAATCATTAATTGAACTAAAAAAAATTATCAATCGGAAGAAAATAAATAAATAAAGCATAATGGTCGATCCCGATTTTGAAGAACAACACACCATTTATACATATACGAAAGAATCCACTTATATTACTATAAATTTAAATTAATTTGGTGTATTTTATAGTTGACTTATAATTTATATTTTATTTAATTAGACCATCATATTACACAAGCGATCACCCAGTTATTAGTGTTTTTTTTTTCTATTACCTAACCAGGGGCGAAGCCAGAACAATTTTTTAGGGGGGGCCGGATGAAATTTTAATTTTTTATAGTTTATATCTTTATAATTTGTAAAGGATTAAATCGAATTTTTATAATTTTAGAGGTGCCAAAGTGTAATTTTACCTTTACTAATTTAAAATTTTTAAAAAATTTTAAGGGGCTAAATAGTAATTTTATATTTTAGGGGGGTCGGGGCCCATGCCAGCCTCCCCTGGCTTCGCCTCTGCACCCAACTATAAAAAGTTACAAAATGGTCATTTAACTATTTAATTTTGTCTTTTTTTATCACCAGTTGGTTGACGTAAAAATGGAAACATCCAAAAGTTCGATATAATTGAGTGACTAAAAAGGACAAAATTGATTAGTTGAATTATCATTTTGTAATTTTTCATAATTAGATGATAAAAATACTAATAATTGAGTGACTGCTAATGTAATTTAGCCTTAAAATTTTTATATGCATGATAATTACGCTTTTATTATTAACCTAAACGGGGTCAAACATTATAGAATATATACATATAATCAAAATATATTTAGAATCAAATTAAAATTGATTTATAAAAGATTCACATATAATAAAATTTAAGTTAAAATAAATTATTTTAAAAAAATTTTAAGTAAAAATTTTGAATATGATATGATTATATAATAATAGCATGATATAAATAAAAGTAAAATGTAATACAAAGAATGAGACAAAACAAATAATATAAATGCAAAGCGTATCCAAATGAATAAAACATAAACTTTTAATATTTTAACTGAATTTTTCTCATTTTTTAAGAGTATAATCAATATATAGTTTGTTTTAGGGTTTATGAAGACTCTTTCGGGCTGATTACTCCTTTCAATAATGCCATATTTAAAGTTCGAATTTATATTCTCTCTCTAAGGCTTTGCTTGTGTTAGGACCGACCCGATTAAGCAACAAGTAAAAAAAAAATAGCGGAATAAATTGAAAAATTGGACACACAAATTTAACGTGAAAAAACCCCTCCAAAGAGGATAAAAAATCACGGGCAAAGATAATTTTACTATAATGGCAACAGAACGAATAGTACAAAAGATGGAGATAAAAACTAAACCCCGAAAACCCGAAAACAAAGAACCCTCAAAACGTAAACACAAAATTCTCTAAATGTGTTATGAGTTCTAATATCTAATGGGTGTTTTTTCTAAGGTTGTAAAAGAGCCTATTTATAGGCTAAATTCATATGTCAAATAATAATAAAATAATCTAGACTAATCAGAGTTTGATTGAAACAAATAAACAGAGTTTAACTGAAAGATTATTTCTCAAATTTGACTGAAATAGGAGTCATACTCAACAGCTTGGATGAGAGGAAAGAAAATCGGAAAGATAAAAAATTAAAAGGAAGAAAACTAGAAGGATGGAAAACATAATTTTTCTTTCCATATATGTGATTGGTAGGAGAGTTGGAAAAATTGAACGATTTTTACTTTTTCTTTCCATCCATTGTTCGGTAGAGGTGAAAAATGGAAGGAAATTAGAAAATAAAACATTTGAAAAATGCATAATTTTGAACTGCACATCTCTCTCGTTTACTCTCCTCTCATCATTCTAATCTGAAATGATTGATTTTTATGTATTCGGATGGAAAATGATCTCAACCTCTTTTTTCTTTTTTTTTTTTCCTCTCATTTTCCTTCCCTACTAAGTACACTCAAACTTCATTTTCTTTCCAATTTTCCTTTCATTTCTCCCATTCCTCCGCTTTTACACCCAACTAAGCACACTCTAAGAGTGTAATATGCCCTACCATAATACCGTTACACCCAACACTTACTAGTACTTGACTTTGTATTTAAATTGTGTCAATTACTCAGTTGGACTTATGTTCGATCTTCCTTGACAGTAATGTCGTGAATTTTTTGCTTACTTTTGATACAAAATTTAATTTAATTGATTCATATAAACACCTTTAAAACTAAGGTTTTCAAAATTGGATCAGTGGTTGAACAAGTTAAGTCACCAGTTAGTTGGTCTGACCGATATAATTTATTCGATTAAATAAATCATTAAAAAAATTAAAAACAATCATGTTCGACCAATTCATACTAATTCAAGGATCAATCTATCTAATGGTTTTCTCCGGACTAGTACCCTGACTAATTCTCAATTCCACCGATCTATCCAGTTCAATTAAATAAATCATTGAAAAATTCAAAAAATATTTTAAAAATAAAAAAATTTAATTCAATCAGTCCATACCGATTCTTGAATCAACCGACCTAATAATTTTCTCCGAACCAATACACCAACCGAATCTCCATCTATTTCGAAAATACACACTGATGAAATAATTGTTAATTTTTTTTATAGAAATAGTTGCTGTGCATGTGAAAAATGGGTAGGGAATCGGATCTCTTTTAACTGATTCTTAAATTCAAAAGGACAAAAGACAAGTTTGTCTTTACTTCTTTGTTGGGATTACAAAACCCCTTATTTCGTGGCCTACAAAAATGGCCATTCTTTCCAATGTCACGGGTTTATTTACTTTTCCGCCCCAAAAAATTATAAAAAATAAATTTTAATAATTTCTTTTTTTTATAATAATCAAAACAATCAAATCGGATGGTTAAATCAATTAAATATTTACATATTATATATATATATTAAAATATTTAAAATAATGTATTAATTATAATTATGTTAGTTTAATTATTGTGATTATATTTTTAATGTATCGGTATCCGACCGAATTAACTTACTAAACCGAATCAAATAGCAACAATTAAATTAGTTTCATCAAACTTAATTTTGCAACTGTGCATACACATGCAAACTTGGGTTTCGTTAAGATTTTCATCATTCGACACCATACAGTTATGAATACGGTATGAGAATAATAACTAAAATACGACATTATAGGGACGAAATCGAGAATTTATTTTAGAGAGACTAAAATCGATTATAATTTTTTGTGTAGGTCAAAATATAATCATTATTATTATATTAACTTAAAATTTTACACTTTTAAAAAAAAATTATAATTTTTTTTCTTTCTATTTTTAGGAGCTGAAATTGATTTTTTTAAAAAAATAAAATGTAACTTTACTATTGTTTTAACTAAAACATTTTATTTTAAGGGATTGGAAAATAATTTTCCACTTTTGGGGTGGAAGGATGGGGTAAGGCCCTTATTTGCCCCCAAACATTACTCTTCTTGCCGCTGCACGAAAAGGAAACACAAACACAAATAAGACTTAGGGCGAGTTTGGATGGGCTGTGCATTTACTTGCAGTTAGTGTAAAAATAGCGGTGACGGTGATATTAGATACTGTAGCGATACTGTAACGTGAGACAAAAAGTAAGTTAAACGCACCGCACTACACTCAATCACCCATCCAAACTCGCCCTTAATGCAAAAATATAAAAAATATTTCAAATACACGGCACAATTTACTTTTTTTTTTTAGTAAATATAAAACAAATTATATAAATTATTAAAATCAGTGCAGGAGCTAAGGGGTTGGCAGAGTTCCGGTCCCCCTAAATTGAATTTTTTTTATTTTAGCTCTTTATAATTTATAAAATTGTAAATTAGTAATAGTAAAATTATATTTTAGCCCCTTAAAAATGATAAAAATTTGATTTATTCCTTTAAAAATTATAAAGATATAGACTATTAAAATAATGAAATTACAATTTTATTATTATAAAAATATACAATTTAATTTTGATCCCAATTTTTTTTTATTTTTTCACTATGCTACTTATTAAATGGAACATACTTGCCAGCCCTCTCTTAGCCTTTTACACCTCCCTTTTTGTTCTTTTACGTTTTGTACCAATATCCAGCACCTAATTGGGCCAAAGGGAATACTGTATATATGACCGTATTGAAATGACAATTCATACCAAGTTATTTTGGGTTGTGGATTCCCTCTCAGCTCGATAAGTATCGGTATTATTGTTAGTATAAGAAAATATGGATTCGAGTATATTCAATAAAATTTTCAAAGTTAAAATATGTTATAAATTCTTGTAGTTTTTAAAATTTTAGGATTTAGTCTTAATTTTAAGAATTCAGCCTCTATATTTTTCAAATTTCAAAATTCAAGTTCAATTATTAACAGTGTTAAAATTATTTTGTTAATTTTAGAGTCATTACGTCATTTTTTTAGTTACATGGCTATCATGTAAGTATTTTTTTTAATTTCAAAATGTTACACTAATAAATTTAACAATATTAATAATTAAACTTGAATTTTAAAATCTAAAAAGTAGAGAAATTATATTTTAAATTTACGAAAAACTTATATAGCATGTTTTAACCTTTTCATAGCCTCTATGGATATAAAATCACCTACCCTATGGTCAAAATGTCCAACCTACTAACATTGAAAATTGATAGTTTTTACGTTTTTTAAGGCATAATGATAAAATTGATTACCTTTAAAATATTTGTGGTTAAGTTACCAAAGAAAAAAAAAATAGTTGTGGTTAAAATTTCTATAAATGTAATGGCGGAGTTAGAAAATTTTTTGGGGATCGGAATTAAATTGTATATTTTTATGATAGTAAAATTGTAATTTTATCATTTTAATAGTCTATATCTTTATAATTTTTAAATGATTAAATCAAAATTTTATTATTTTTGAGAGAGCTAAAGGGTAATTTTATTATTACTAATTTAAAATTTTATAAATTATAAAGAGCCGAAATTGAAAATTTTCCATGACCCGGCTCTACCACGGTCTAAATGGTAAAAAAATCACTTAGACGGTTAAGAAAGAATTTATTGTAATAAATTCAGCCTAACATTTTTTTTTACTTTGGCTCTCAATATTTTTTTTTACTTCGGTATTTAATTTTTAAAAATTAATCAAATTATTTATCTTTGTATAAAAAATTGATTAAACTATTAAAATTTTATCGGCACTGACATAACGATTTGTGTGACAGTTCACGTGCATTTTATTGTTGATGTGGATAATTTTTTTTTTTAATTTCTATGTTTATTTTAATTTTTTATGGAGTATGTGAGAATTACCACGTGACTATCATATCATTATCATCTATCGTTAAAATTTTAACACTCTAATCAATTCTCTGCCCAAAAAAATAATTTGACTAAATTCTAAATGTTAAAAACCAAAATGATAAATAAAAATTCGGATCAAAGTGATAACAAAAAAACATTTTAAATAATTGATCACTAAAATATTTTTTGAGTCCGAATTTTGATAATTTTTATTTGCCTTTCTTATACTCTCAAGGTATTTTATTATTTGTTCAACTCTATTAAAACACTTCACATACTTCTAAATTCATTTATGATTTTTTTATAAAATTTTCCACATTAGATAAAATAATAATTTTCAAACATTTTTCGATTAAGTCTTAGCTCGATTGGCATGGACATTGTTGCCTATGCAAGAGGACGTAGACTCAAGTGTGTTGAAACGCATTATTCTCATATTTATGGGTTAAGGAGGAGCTAGGGTAATTCTAACCATTTTCTAATAATAATTATCTTCAAACATTTGATTTTCAACTTTTAAACTTAATTTTTTCTCTTAAATCAAAACCATACATTTTTTTTACTGTTGAAATTAAAGTATTTTTTAAAAATCTATTTTATAATTCATAATTTTTTTTTTCGAAATTCGTAATTATCTCTCTTAATAAATTCATTCCTAAAATTTTAAAAAATTGGAGATAATATATAAGAAAAAATATCACAAGAAACACCATGAGTTGTACTTTTGACTATTAAAATAAGTCATCAAACTTCCATGCCTGACCTTAAATGCAAATTCATCAACCTTTGGGCCAATATTTTAAATGAATTGCTGAAAGTATGGAGCTCATAGCAGCCTCTCGTGACTGTCATAGGTATATATAGGTGTGTACATATATATATATATATGAAAATATTATAATCTCAGAGACAACCATTTTGTCATGCATTTTGGATTCAGATAGTAATTCAAACAAGGGAAAGCCAATAATATGATATTGGGGCTAAAATAAAAATTTTTAAAGTTTAGAGGTCAAAAGCAAAAAAAAAAAGATATATTTAAAAAAGGACTTAAGTTGAATATTTATAAATGAAATGGACTAAAATTGTTAATCTATCCTTGGTTAACTGGGATCAAAGTCACTACCCGTCCCTTTAGCTACGCCTCAAATTCAAACATCATGTTATGATCATTATTTTATAATTTTAAATTTTTGATATTTATCATAATTTATTGTGATTAAAACTCTGTTTACGATCGTAAGTTAAACCCATAGTATTTGATTTGTTGGTCTTCACTGACATCTTTTTCTTTGGAAATTTTCATCATTGCGTGTTCGTTGTTTGAAATTATTCAATATTGAGTAGTCATCATATTGGGTCTCAATTAAATTTAAAGTTGAGCTAATTCGAGCACTTGAGCAATAGGTAAAACTTTTTCAATATTGTTTTCTCTATCCATAAGATTCAAACACGAGGTTTTACTCTTAGTTAGGGTTTTGCCCTGTTTTAGGCTGAAAACAGTTGTGCATCAAAACAAACATTTTTGAGGAAATCAAAACCAAAATCAATGTTATTTAAACATTTTTTAGGGGCTATAAATAGGGGAGAAAGGATTGTATGAAACAGTGACGCCACGTCATCTGTATCCCTTTTCAATAGTTTTATGCCACATCAGTATTCTTATTCTGAATTTCAGGATTTTAATCCTGATGTGGCATAAAACTATTGAAAAGGGATACAGATGATGTGGCGTCACTGTTTCATACAATCCTTTCTCATAAATAGGGTTCTTCAAGGCCAACAAACTTTCTAGTTTTCTTCCCTTTTATGTGATTGTGCATTTAATTTATCATGAAAAGGAGTAAATAACTTTTTGCTTTTAATTGTGATTCTTTTCATCACTGGTCCCCCAATTGTCTTTATGTTTTCATTTGGTACCACAGCATTTATGGTTCATTTAAATAGGGGCACAACAATGGGTACATTATTCACATTCAAATAATTGTTAGATATGAACACATATTTAATGTGAATTTATATAATAATAAAAAATGTTTACTCAAAGAATTCCATTTTATTCTCATATTCAAATATATATCAAATAAAGACACTGAATATAAGTACTTTGTGAAAAATACAAGTTCGAATAATATAGGATTAGTAGATTTACTGATGTCTATTGCATCGACCTATAAGAAATTTGATGCCTTTAAGCAAGATTTTGGATTCAAATAACGTGGATGGAAAAAAAATTAAGGGTATGATTTGGCTTAACTCCTGTGTATTAAATTAAACCCGAATTTTTACACATGAAATGAAAGTAACCCGAAATGATCCGACTTAAAAACTCCTAAAATTTTCAAACTTGAATTGACTGAGAACTAACCCGACCCATCTAACTGATAGATTTAGTTGTATCCTCTAGTCCACTTCCATTTTGACAAGCACCATTGTTGGGCTTTGTAGTATATTTGAGCAAGGACCAGTGGACCGCAACACAGTGACCAAGTTTATTCTTGGGCTAAATGAACCCTTTTGAAATGGCCCTATTTCAATTTCACATAAGATGTAGGTAAAAATACCAACTCCGGAAAATGAATTTGGGTTAAAAAAATTCCTGGGCCTAACCCTTGGGGATGCGGTAATACATCTAAGAAATTATTCCATCAAACATATTCCCCCCGGGATCCAGGAATAGCGACATGGACTAAGTGCCCTGTCCAAGCCAAGGAACTTACTCCGAATAGTCATGACAAATGATGATTGAGACGAGATTCGGCGTTTTTGAACCACGAAACACTCGGTTTCCATTTCGGTTGTAGGTGTAACCAACCCGCTATTAAGGATAGAGCATAAAGAAATAATAGAAAAAGGGCTCCAGTATAAAGATCTTCATTAGTACGTAACCCGATTGTATACCACCACTGATAAACACCAGAGTAAGCGATATTCACTTTGGACAGGGCGCCCCTCTAGTAAAAGCTTCCACAGCCGGTTGACCAAAATGGGGATCCCAAATTGCATGAGCAATCGGCCTTACATGTAAAGGATCCTGTACCCATGCCTCAAAATTTCCCTGCCAAGCTACATGAAACAGATTTCCGGAAGTCCACAGAAAAATGTCTAAAATATAAACTGGGTTCAGGTTTTAATATTTAGTGTTTGAATTCGACTTGACTCAACTTGTTTTCAAGTTTATGTTATGTAATTTTTATTTTATGTTATACATGAGGAGGGTTTCCACCCTTTCGTAATATTTTATATGATTAATATTTTAACAACTTAATCATCATTTTTCATTCTCCAATCATGTGGATTATATACGTCAAATTTTTCATATATTAAAAATTTCTAACAACTCGTTTTATGTAAAAAAAAAAATTAAACTATTAAATATATATATTAATATCAACAATATTTTAGATCGATATGATAGAGATACAGAATCAATTAAAAATTTTACATGCACAACAAGTACAAATATCTCAATAAATTCAACGGATGGACTGCTAGAATATTATCGTATAAAAAAGTTACGAAAATGTGTAAAACCACTTAAGTTTTACACCGGTATGAGTGGATCCCTCCCCTTTATATATATATTGTATAATTCGTATCATATGAATCTTAAATATATTGTACCATAATTTATATTAAAAAAATATGTTAAGTTGTTTATAAGAAAGGATTTAAACAGGGTCGAGTTAGTTATTTAATAATATGTGTAAGCTTGGACAAATTTTGAAGCTATATTTATTTATCAAGCTGGGCTTGAGCAAATATATGTAGTATTGGTACCATATCTGGGCTCAACTTGAATCTAATCCAATACACTCGTGAACACTTTTACTAATATGAATTTTTTTTTATGTGAGTACTCAAATAAACATGTTCGAATAGTTATAATTAGGACCAAATCATTATAATGTATGAACAGATTGAAA
This sequence comes from Gossypium sturtianum, assembly GCA_025698515.1. Classification (NCBI taxonomy): domain Eukaryota; kingdom Viridiplantae; phylum Streptophyta; class Magnoliopsida; order Malvales; family Malvaceae; genus Gossypium; species Gossypium sturtianum. Next base: position 1,237,942 of record CM046946.1, on the reverse strand, counting down.
ACCCGAATATACATTAACTTAAACCATAATAAATCTGAAAGAACCCTTATATGATTTATGTAAAGCCCAATTTTAGCCCGGGCCCAAATAAAAAAAAGCAATCCAATACAGCCCAACCCCAAAGCCCAAATTAAACCCTAGCAGCCCAATATCAAATTTTCAGAAAAGAAAAAGAAAAAACCCTAACTCTAGGTCTGCCGCCCCTAGCCTCTGCCACCGCCTGCTGTGGAAATCGGGCTATAAAAGCCCCAAAATTTGTAACATGAAGAGGATTTTTTTTTCTTTTCGGAATACAAAGAAAAAAACACAGAAAATCGAATCAAAAAAGGAGAAAAGAATCAAGCAAGAATAAAGAAAAGAAACCAGTTCAAAGATCTAAAGGTGTTCTTTTATTTTTTTTTTATTTTTCTCTTTTTCCGAATCTTTTTTTTTCTTTTCTTTTAATACTAGATGAAAATAAAATAAAAAAGGGGGGCTTACCTTTAAACCGCCGAAAAAAGGGATTTTTTTCGAGTTTTCATGGCAGCGCATGTGGTTTCATGCGGTCTGGACTAGCTGAGAGAGAAAAGAGAGAAAGAGAGATTTTTTTTTTTTTTAAATATAGCAGCTGAAATGATTTTTTTAGGGGTTTTTTTTAACTTTTATAGGCCCCCAAAACAACGTCGTTTTGGAACTGGCCTCAGACGCTCAAAACGATGTCATTTTGGCCTGACCCGCGTGTTGACCCACCCACTAGCAGGATCCGCGTTTTTTTAGCGGAAGGGCTAATTGCACTTTCAGCCCTTCTGATTTTTAATTAGTTTGCAATTTAGTTCTTTATTTCCTTTAAATTTACCCTGTGACTTTATTTTTCTTTCACTTTAGTCCCATAAAAAACGGCGACATTTAGGTGGCATGGGAATATTCCCATTGTAATCCGCGCACTTTTGCGCGTGCTTCATTTTAGTCCCTATCTTTTTTATTTTTTAAATTTGCCCCAAAATTTTGTTTTAAAATTCAATTTAGTCCATTTCTTAGTTATTTAGTTATTTTATTATTAAATTAATTAGTTTAATATTAATACTATTATTATACTCTCTTTTTTGAATTTACTTATTTATTTTATTATTATCATATTACCAAATTAATTAACTTTACAATATTATTATTATTATTATTATTATTATTATTATTATTATTATATTTTATACATATTTATCTACCTAAATTTTTTTTATACACACACATTTGTCTTCTTTTATTTATTTATATCCTTTTATATAATTTTAAAATTTTAGTTTTTTATTATTTATTTATTTTATTATTATATTATTATTAATATCATCATTATTATTAATATTTTTATTATTCTTAAATTGTTTTGCACCGTATTTATTTATTTAAGTAACGTTAGGTCTTTAGCTTCGATTTTTTTTATTTTGTTATTCTTATTATTTATCATTTTACTTCTGGCTTGTTTATTTTATTTTATTTCCGCTTTTCATAATTGTCATTTACATTAACATATTTATTATTCTGTCATGCACGCAAACACCGTAGCCTATTTTACATTTCACCACAAAACCGTGTCACATTTTACGCGATGCATTAAAAGTTTTGTTTTTAAAATAAGCGATAATTCGTGTTTATAAAATTCGAAAGGTTGTTCCCTAACTTACGGGGTTTCGACTTTCTCGATAAAACCGAACAAATGAACGTTTTAAAATTTTTTAAGTAATCTCGGGAATTACGAAAAAATCGTGTTCTAACTTACGGAACATGATTTCTTTCTAAAACCGAGATAATCATACATCTTTCAAAATAAGTAATTTTCGGTGTTTATTCTTGTTTCGGGGGCTTAAGATACTGTGTCCTAACTTACAGGACATAATTCTTTTTCCTCGATTAACGTGGAATATACACTTTTTTCAAAAAATTTCAATTAAGCAATATTTTAATAAAAGATCGTATTTTAAAATTTTTTCAAATTTTTAATCTTCGACATTAAAGACATCAAGTAATCAACTAGGTACCAATTTTTGGGCGTATCGATGGTGCTAATCCTTTCTTGTGCGTAACCGACTCCCTAATCCGTTGTCTGGATTTTGTAAACCAAAAATCATCGTTTTAATAAATTTAAACTTCTATTAAAATGATTAAATTTCGAGGTGATCCGATCACACCTAAATAAAAATGATTGGTGGCGACTCCCACGTTCGTTTTCGTTTTCAAAATCAAAGTCGACCTCTTTTCAAAAAATGATTTCGACAATTTACATGTAATGAGATTTAAACATGAGATTATAAGATTTGACATTATCATTAAATCACAGTGTTAGTGGCCAAATCAAATTGGTTTTTTAACATGGCTTCAATGCCCAAATTTCTTACCTCTTAAGCGAATTTATTGAGATCTTATGAACCCTAGCTTTTAATTTAACGGTACTGATTGTTCATCCCAGAAATTCACGAATCATAAAAGTAATCTATTTATAGTGTATGAATTATTGATTCATAAAATTCTCCAAATTTCACATGTCCAATAATTTGATTTGAGTGCCTCCAAAATTTGTGGTGCCAAAGCAATAAGCCCTCATCTCTTTTTTCCTTTTGCATTAACTTTATTAATTCGTATGGACCCATCGCCCTTATGTGCCTCTCCAAGCTCACCAATTTATCCCCATAACGTGGCTCATGTTTCATACACAAAGCAATCCCATGGATCGTAAGGCCTGAGTCATCAAAAGTCGCGGTTCAAATTTAATTTGATTTTATAAGTGATTAAAATAAGGTATATCGATTGATTATTGATTATATGAATTTTTATAATTTATTATATCGATTTAATTAATAATGACAATAGAATGGGGTAGGGATCATGTACGTTGTTAAATTCGTTGTTGCCTTACTGTTGGTATACTCTATCTCTTCTCACGCCTCGATCTATCATGAATGTTCAAATTTGAAACCTTATACCATTTCTATGGATATTAGATGCACCCATAACTATTCTGCACCCATCAAATTTGGTATTATTAATGTTAGATATTTATTTCTAATAATTTCTATGTACATTTGAATATGGACATAGAAAAGTTATATCTACGACTATTTCGATTAAATATTTTAAGGTATATGATATAACATATTATTATATTTTTATTCTTTTAAAAGTTAAATATGAAATGGTAAAATAGTAAATTTAAAATATCGAGACGAGATGAGGCAAGTAATTGCCATATTTATTTTATACTCATTTTTCTATTCGGAGTGGATCGAATCGAAATTCATAAAATAATTCGAGTTTTATGATCCTTAGATTTAAGCATCTAGTGAATATATTATATTCAATTTAAAAAATATATTTAGATAATGAGAGAAAATTCGATTTAATCAACTTAATTAACCTAACAATCTTAAATCGATTCTCGATTGATATGATCATTATTGTATAAGACGTCAATTATTTTTATTTTTTAACTGAATTAATTAAATCCACCGATTGCACCTCGAAAACATGCAATGACTCGATCAAGAGGTCCTCCATTTGTCTTTTAGCACTCATTAAAGGGACCATTGTAAGAAATAATTAATACGTAGGAACCACTTAAAGAAAATGGGAAAAAGTAATATTTAGTCCCCGAGCTTGGTATTTTTTCTCAACTTGATCCTTAAATTTCTTTTTTGGTCCACATTAATTTTGGAACTTGACAACTTTTACCAATTTATTTCTTAAAACATATTTTAAAAACTTTATATAAAATCTTAAAAAATATAAAATATGAAAATATTTAAGAACTTTAAAAAAGCTCAAGTAATGATGTGATCAATCTAAAAATATCATGTCATCATACTTTAATTGAATCCAAATTCAGAATTAAATTGAGAAAGCTACAAAGTTTCGAGACTAAAGTAGATCCCCAAAAAATTACTTTATCCCTTTTGAAAGTGCAACAATGAGTCATGGTTTTATAGCTGGTGGACTTTTTCAGAGCACCAATGGCTAGTAGCACAATCTCTATGCTTAACTTCATCATATTTTAACAAAATCTAAATTTATGGACTAAATTGAGAAAAGCTGCCAAATTTCAAAACTAATGTGGACTAGAAAAAAAAATTTAAAGACTAAAATGAAAAATTTTCAAAATCAGAGACTAAATGTTAAATTTATCCTTAAAAGAAAACGCAGCGATCGGTCATTGTTTTATAGGTGATGGGACTACTTTTTCAAAGCAACAATGGCTAGTGGCTAATAGGCAAGCAGTCATCATCAAGACACACAAATTTTCTTCTATTTGCTCTTATCTCCTAAAGATGAGGAGAATCTATCTCTTGGATTTCTAGTGCTATTTTGGCCCTTCACTTAGATATCTGTGGATAAACAGTCACTCTCTTCAAATGTGGTTCCTATATTTCTTTAACTAATTGGTGAAATTCTGAGTTTGGTCCTTCTGCTATGCTTGAATTTGGATTTAGTCTCTGTTAATTTGGTATAATTTGATCTTTTAGTTTTGCAATGTTATTAGTTATTTCAAATAATTAAACATAGTTAGCTATTTCAGTCAAAATACCAATATGAATTGTCGAGGGGAGGTTGACTTCAGTGAGAGAAGTCAACGAATTGTCGTCCTCTTGGAGTTGGCAAAAGCCGCTCTGGCCGAAGCTAGCAAACCCCTTAACACATCCAGTGTTGTCCCTAATAGGAGGTTGTCTCCCAACTCTGCCTAGAGCTCGATTGTTTGAAGAGGTGGTAGGTTCATAGAGCGAAAGCATCTCATCGGGTGTTTGATAAGGCAAATCATGCATGTCACACATAGACCTGCTCATGGGTTGGGCCATTCACCCAAGCCCGAAGACCCACCCGAAAAATAAGAGAGTTTGTACAAAAATACGAGACCCGAAAAAATGGGCTTGGGTAAAATTCAAGGCCTGTTTTATATATGGGCCAAGCCTTGGGCAAGATTTTTTTGGCCAAAGCCCGGCCCTACACGAATATATTATATTATTTATATATGTTAAATATATATTTATATTAAATCACTGACCAATAACAATTAAAATCATTACCCAAAACCAAAAAAAAAACTTACCCAACTAAATATAAATTTTTAGAATATATATTTAATACAATAAAATATTTATTATATTTATTTGTGTTTTTAATATAATAAAATATTTATTATATTTATGGTAGTGTTTTTTTAATAAAAAAACTTTTTGTGTATGTATTTTGAATGTGTTAGGAAACTTTTATTTTTAACGTCTTTTTAGTGCATTTAGTGTATTACATTTTTTTTTAAAAATTTTATTTAAAAATAAAATTAATCTAAAAAAATCAAATATGAATGGGTCGGGTTTACCTTTCTTAAATTGAGTCGAGCTTAGGAAAAAATTAAGCCTATTTTTCGGATCGGGTCAAACCCGAACTTAGAAAATTAGTCTATATATATACCTTGCATGGGCTTGAGCCCACCCATGAGCACCTCTAATCGCAAATGGCCTGACTCGAATCCATGTCCTATAACATATAGAGCACATGACGAGGCTCTTTCACTCTGTGAACTTGCTGCCACTTCAGGTCACCGTTTTAGACATTAAATTCTTAGCAAAGTCGGCTGTTGATGAACGACACTTTGCAAACTACTCCTCATGAAGTCAATCTCCCCTCAACATGCATATAATTAAAAAAAAAAACAACTTCTTTCCAACACAAAAATATTTGTGTGAACGTGATAGAGTTGAAATAAATGTTTTTTTTTAAATTCACATCAGCATTTTAGCTAAGCAGTCTGACTAATCACATTGTAGAAGTAAAAAAAAAAAAAAACAAATTAGATCAAAGTAAACTATAAAGACTAAAATCCAAATTCAGTCATAGTAAAAGGACCAAAACCACAATTTAACCCAACTAATAGTATAATACCATAAATTTTCAAAATATCTCTCATGCTATATATACCTTTTTCTCCTCTTCCATTTTTTTAGTATTACCCATTTCGCCTCTCAATCTCAACATTCCCCCCTGGCTTTGTCCATTTCTTTTTCGAGGGAAATAATAATAATGTGCCATCAGCACCAGCACCAGCACCAGCACCATCTTCATCTTCCTTGTCTTCATTGCCACCCACAAAGCTACATTAGAATGGTATAATTTCAAAGTCCTCCTCACTGTTCATATTTTTTCTTTCAAGTCCCAAAAACAATTTTTTTTCAAGTCCTTTTTTTTTTTTTTTTTTGAATGAGAAATTTTGCAGGTTCAGTATATGATAGAGAGATGTTTGCTGCTTCACATGAACCAACAACAATGTGTTAAGGCCTTAGCAAAGTATGCAAGCATTCGACCATGCATTACAGTTACAGGTGATCATTGCATATAGCTGATCAAAATACAACATATATATACCTGTATATATGTGTATATATACGTATAATATAAGGAAAAGTAGTGATATTAATGAGTGTGTATTTTTTTGCAGTGTGGAAGGAGCTGCAAAAGGAGAATAGGGGATTCTTTGAAGCATATTTTCATGCCATTTCTCAATACAAGCCTTTCATGGGTAAGAATACCCTAAACCCTAAAACATTTCATGTTAGTCGTTTGTAATATTGTTGAGTAATCCCACAGGCTAAAATATCTGCAAGTTAAAAAGGTTTATATAATGGTTAAGTGAGAAATTATCATTAGTTTGTCGTTACTTATTTGCTAAATTTTAACATAAATATTAAAACTATACATAAAATTTTAGTTCAATGTATAATATTAAAATGTGTACAATTGTATCAAAATCAAAATTTAATGTGTACATCTGAACCCGAACCGAAGTTTCATTTATAAAATTACACCAAATCAAAGTTTATGTATTGAATTACACGTTGAAATAAAATTCAAGTGTAATTTTGATATTTATACATAACATTTAAAGTTCGATGGTATTATTATATTTTTGGGTATTTTAATGATAATTATTATTTTACTAAAATAATGGTATGAGTAATTATGTTAACACGAAGTCTTAACATGAATTTTTTTTTTAAATGTGAAATAACACATCTTGTATTAAATAGGTAGCAAAAGTCAGTATGTAGCGTTATGACGTTATGTGTATATAACATTGCGATGTTCTCTATTGTCCCACTAATTTATTGGTGACCAAGGTGTGATGTCACGATGTCACATGCAGGAAGTCGCAATGTTGGCCATTGTTTTATTGATCTAATAGGTGATTAAGGTGTGGCATCGTGACGTCATGTGTAGAACATTGCGACCTTAATTAGTTTTTATTTCATTGATTTATTGGTGATCAAGGTGTGATGTCACAACATCGTGCATAGGAAGTCACAATGTTGGCCACTATTTCATTGATCTAATTGGTGATCAAGGTGTAACATCGTGAGGTCATGTGTAGGATATTGCGACGTGGATCTCTATTTAAGTTTGAAGAGACATGAGGCCAAAAATGAATAATTTTGGTGGGGGAGTTAAAGTGCAATTATACCATTATATTAATTTGTAGTTTCTTAAAAATTAAAATAACTTACTGAAAATTTTTCATCTTTTTTTGGGGGTGGAGGTACCCCTCTCTTTGCCCTTGCATGTCAAATGCATAGATATAAGATGAACTCCGAGAATCCTTCAAATACATGAAAAAATTTAAAATTATATTTGTGTCATATATATGTTTATATTCCGACACACTCAAATTTAAATTACTTAGCTCCATATTATATTTATATATATATGTGTATATAAACATATATAATTATGACTAGAGCTGCTGTTTTTATGTAGGATTGAAATGGTGTATGGCTTTTTTTTTCAGGTTATTACATCCAAAGGAAACATAGATTTCAAAGGAAGAAAAGGTTTGGAAGTGAATGATAATTTACTATTGCAAAAGTATTGTCTCTAAATTAATTCTAAGGTACACTTTTTATTGGGGTTTTGATAAAATGTAATTTTTTATATAAGTGGGGATAGGGGATAAGATTGCTTGAGATCGAACCCAAACTCTCATACCCACAACATAATACTCTTACCATTAAATCAAGAGGTTATTGGCTGATGAATAGTAAACTTTATGGTGAGTTTTAGAAACTTTCTGAGAAATATTTGTATATGATCTTAAAATTAGCTTTTTAAAGGTAAATCACTATATATTTGTTTGTACAAAATAAAACGGGTTTGTAATTATCAATAAGTATTGAATACATTGATAAGGCATATTGCACTTTTGAAAGGAGAATTTAGATTTAAACTCTAAAGATGATAGCGTTGAGTGGGATAACCATAAAGTTCGAAAGGATTAGACTTCATTGACCATAAAAGGGGATATTGAGAAGAGGGAGGCACTAACGGGGCAAGCACTAGCCTCCCCCCCCCCCCCCCCAAATGAGAAATTTATTATATTACTCCTTTAAATTTTGTAATATTACAAATTAGTATAATGGAAAATTCACATTTTGCACCCTCAAAATTATTCTTTATTTCTCACCTTGAAGAAAATTTTTTAACTTCACCCCTAATTAAGAAAATCTTAATTATACAAAAAAGAATAAAAAAAAGAAAAAAAGAAAGGGTTTGCCTTACTCATAACTTATCAACTGAATCGCCCAAAACGATTGTTTTACTAAAGTAGGTCATTTCCTTCATTAACACCTACCTCTTGTATATATAACACATGGATAACGTCAAATTATATTAGACCCATTTAGGTAGAGGGGTTTATGGGTTGAGTCAAAATGGGCTCAAGCATGAAATTAATACATTTTATAATTGTCCAAACTCAATCTGACCCAAAATATAAGTCTAAAATTTTGTCCAAATCCACCCACAATTGAAAATGGCTAGTTGTAATCTTTATAGTCTTTGATGGACCCCTAAATTAAAATCTTATCATTTTGGAGGGGGCAATTTATAATTTTACCATTATTTATTTATATTTTATACATTTTAAAGGGTAAAGAATGCAATTCCCTTTTTTTTTTTTTGGGTAGAGCCCTTGTGAGCCTTGAATGTTCGAGCATGAACCAGACCCATATTTTAAACAAGTTTATGTTTTAACCTAAGTCCATTCTTTGTGCCTATTATTTTTTCCCAAACCCTTCAAAATTCGAACAAGACTTCAGATTTGGATAAGTAGCATAACCTATCAACAAATTACACCCGGAGACCACTTAGCAAGATAATAAGCCCCCCAATCATTTCCAAATGCATGTGAACACTTTATGGTTCACCAAAAGAGGAGAAAACATTTTTTTCATCGAGAAACCTCACCAAGATCACTTAAATCCTTCTTCGAAATTACCTTTGGAATCACCTTGTACAGCTTTTGGCACCACTTTATGAACCGTTACCAATTTTCACACAGCCCATGTCTTCTTTCTTTATCGTCGGAAGAGGTCATCAATGGTTTTTATATTCAAACTGAATCTCTTTCAAGATTAGATGATCAATGCACCTCACTCATCGAAGATTCAACTTGTAAACATCAAACGAGTAACTCTACTTTTAAACAAGTAGTCTCACATATGCCTATATGTGATGGTTTCATCTTGAATTCATGGAGAGGTTTGCATTATTAAACAGCTGAAAAAATGATAAACTATTGCTAGGACTCATTGATGGACCAATTCTTGCAATGAACATGAAGGCCCGGTTAGGATAGTTAAACGTTCTGCACTTTTTTTAAAAAAAAAAAATTTTATTTTAATTTTAATTTGTATAGTTATTTTAAACTCGAATTGTGTATGTTAAATTCGAGTATTTTATTTAAATTTGAATTAAATAATAGTATATGTCATATAATTAAACTTACTGTCAAAGGTGAAAACAAAGGTAAGAATTAGTCCATAAATTCGTCTCACTCGAAAAAATTAAATTGTTTAAAAATATATAAATATAGGGACTAATTTTAACAAATGGAAAACATAAAAAACTACGTTAAAAGAAATGGAGAAGGGGGAAAATGGAGAGAGAAGCAGAAGAGAATAGGAAAAAAAAGAAGAAGAGGAAAGTTAAAACAATATAAAAGAAAAAAAAAATCAAATTGCTCAAAACAAAAAAATATGGGGACCGGTTGTATAAATTAACTTAAAAATAATGATTTAACATGTCACGTCAACTTACCGTTACACCATTACCGGCAATTAACGGCTCAATGATTAAAATATTACAACGCGATAACGCAAGTGATTAAAATGTAACATTTCAAACATAAATAACTAAAATGTAATTTGAGATAAACAAAAATGACTATTTTGATAATTTACCCGTAAAAAAAATTAGAATACCATTTAAGTAAAATAAAATACGAACATAATCTTGAATATGAGTTGTTGAGTATGACTATAATTGTTAACGTTGACTCACCCATTTAAGTGTTGAAACTATTTAAGAAAATGTACCAAGGAAAAAAGAATGCAAAAGTCTTAATACAAAAGAATTTTTTTTTTTGGGGGGGGTAAAAGAAATACAGCATTTTATTGAAAAATCAAATCTAAAAATTTATCAATTTTTTTTTTTTTAGAAATTGTATAAATCCATTGGATTGATCCAGATTTTAGCATATAATTTAGTCGCCTTTAATTGAACAAATCAAATAAAAACAAAATTGAGCCGTAAGCTTGACTGGACACTGGGGGATGAAATTGAACAAAGGTCAATACTGTCTGCCCGTGAATATTATATTATATTATATTATATTTCTGTAAATAATATAAAACACATTATATGTTATATGCTAAATTATAAGCTACTAGCTTGGTCGATAAGTGCCCAAAAATTTCAACAAAATGAAAATGAAAATGAAAAAATATATATTTATACTTAAATAACACTAAGATAAGTGCAACTTAACAAGCAAAAGCCTCTAAAATAGTAGTAAAATTAACAGTAAAACAATAATTATACAATATCCAAACAATAACAACAAAATAGCAGCAATATAATAGTGAAATGACAGCAGAACAGTAGAAAAATAACAAAAAACAACATTTTTTTTTGCAAATTCGGGCTGGGCCCGGGCAAAAAAAGCTTACTGAGGCCCGACCTATTTTCTAAACGGGCCTTATTTTTTTGCACAAGCCTATTTTTCAGGCTTATATTTTTCCCAAACTTGCTCACTTTTTGGACGGACCTTCGAGCCGAGTGATCCGACCCATGATCAGGTCTAGTTATATGTAATACCTTAAATTATAAATATAAATTAGATATGTTCATGGATTTGGTCAAGTCAAATTTAAACATGATAGTAATACACTTTATGCTTACTCAAATATGATCCTACTCGAAATATGGATTTAAAATTTTATAAATCCACTTATGTCGGTAAATGATTAACTCAAGCTCATTTTAAACTTATTTATATTAATTTTAAAATGATCGGAATATATATTATTTTTAATTTAATATTTAATATATTTTTTTCTATTAATTAAATATATATATATATGCAACTAACATCTTTTTAATCTTTATAATATATTACTATAGATTTAATTTTTATAAGTTATAAATTATATAATAGGTAAAAATAATATATTATATTATAAATTTAGAAAAAGGGTCGGATTGAACCAAGATCGAGCCTTAGATGTTTGAATCATATTTGAAACGAATTTAATATTTTTACTTAGACCTTCGTAAATTTCATATGAATATTTAAATTTAAATAAATTACTCGAAGCTAAGCTTAATTTTTCAAATCATAATTAATAAAAAATTATTATTTCCTCCTAAATATTCTATATTTTGTTTTTATAAATTCCATTGATTCTGTTATTTGGAAAATTCTAAATATATGTAATTTCTTCCTAAATATTTAATATTTTATCATTTCCTTTTATTCTGTTTTTTGGCAAATTTGTAGTAGTAGGTGGCAAACAACTTGCAACGCCAAGTCAACCAACTTCCTAAAAGCAGAGCGGTACAGTGTTGACTGAGAGATTTAGCAATTTTTTTAAAAAAAATTCAAATTATTATTAATTGAGAAAGGATGGTATGAAACAGTGACGCCACGTCATCTGTATCCTCTTTTTCAATAGATTTATGCCACATCAGTATTTTCATCTTGAATTTTAGCATTTTCATCTTGAAAAAAATCAAATCCAAATTAAAATCCTGATGTGGCATAAAACTATTGGAAAAGGATAATATGTCTGTTTCATACAAACATTTCCCTTAATTATAGTCACCGACGAAGCACTAAATGAATCCGTCCCTTCCAACGAGAAAAAGCCTCATAAAAAACTAAAAAATAGAAGAAAATTGTAACAAGCACGTCATTGTTAGATGAAGAAAAAAATTATCCCGAGTCAAGGAGGCCATGGTTGACGTTGACCAACAACACTCAACATAATGTATCAATCACTGGATCTAGAGGTGAATCTGAAGGGTAGGTAAGGGGTTTGGCTCCCTAATTTTTCTTTTCAATTCATGGTTAATGTTGACCAACAACACTCAACTTACACAAGGTGTCAATCACCGGATCCAAAGACAAATCTGAGGGGCAGGCAAGGGCTGTGGCCCCTTAATCTTTTTTCAATTCAGTCCTCTTATAAATAAAATCGTAACAAGCACGTCATTGTTAGATGAAGAAAAAATTATCCCGAGTCAAGGAGGCCATGGTTGACGTTGACCAACAACACTCAACTTACACAAGGTGTCAATCACCGGATCCAGAGACAAATATGAGGGGCAGGCAAGGGCTGTGGCCCCTTAATCTTTTTTCAATTCAGTCCTCTTATAAATAAAGAAATTATAAATTAATATATAGTAAATTACACGTTCGCTCCCCTTAAAGATAAAAAATTATGTTTCGTCCTTTCAAAAATTATGAAAGCATAAACTAATATATGATAAATTTATATTTTAATCTCTTGAAAATTTATAAGTAATTCCAATCTCCACTAATTTTTTTTCTTCTAAATTTACTCTTGATCTAATCGGAAATGGTTGATGTTGACCAACAACATAACTTACAGAAGAAATCACCCAATGAACTATCGTATCTCAAAATTCGAACGTTAACCTTCACCAAATTTCATTATTCAAAATATTTAAATATATATTTAACAAATTTAATTAATTCAGATTTGGATTCTAAAATAATAAATAAATCTAAATTTTAAATAAATTTACAAATTTAAATGTTATAAAAATTACAAATATTCAACAAAGGGGGTCAATTTTAGGCGGCTCTAGTTTATTACACATAAGAAAAAATGGACCAACCGAGGATGCTTGCCTTCCAATATAATATTAGTAATAACAATAAAAAATTATGGAAATGAGTTAACCAACCATGTACCAACAAAAAATAAAATACTCAAATTTTAAAACAATAAGAAAGAGAAAGACTACCATAAAATTTCAAAAACGATGAAAAATGACCAATAAATTTAATTTTTATATGTCCCAACTTCTAATTAAATGAAAAAAAAAAATACCAATATGATATTGATTTAGAATACTGATATATTTAATAAAAGTGTTTAGTCGATTGAGTTTTAACTCGATTGTCATGGGTATTATTGCTAATGTAGGAGAATGTAAGTTCAAGTGTACTGAAACGCATTATCTTCCTATTTATGGGTTGAGGAGGCTTCTAGACATTGTGTATAAAAGAACAGATATGATCAGAACCTATAATGAGATTATTCAAAAATAATAACAATAATAATAATTCTAAGTGTTTAGGTATTAATATGGTTTGGGTTTAGAAAATTTTTAAAATAAAGACATCGTGGATTTATTATTATTATTATTTTCAATTTAATATTTTAGATGGGTTTTTAATTAGATTTTTTGAACGAAATTAATTTTTTTTTATAGATAACTTAACATGAATATTTTTTGAAATATAATAAGTACGATACAATCAAAGTACAAATATAAGTCCGAGTAATCACAATGTCGAATCAAATAATTACATCATAAATAGACTAAACTAAAACTCACACATGAGGGGACTTGAAGACCTACACATAAAATTGTGCATGGTAGATCCCAAACTTAGGTACTTGAATCCAAAGCCTTCGCCTTTTCCAATTGAATCAAGACTTTATCGGCAACTTAACATAATGCTTACATAGTATTGTATTATTGTATATTTAATTTTATGTGATATAAATTACATAACATATAATTGGGTCTTAAATATTAAAGCCCAAATTTAATTCATATTTTAAGCAAACTTAATTTTTCCGTCAAAACTCGTTTCTCAAATATCGTACTTTTATCTAAACTCTCGCACTTCAACAATAGCTTAATCCGATCCACAAACAAGTCAAAGCTTTAACGCAGTCTATAGAATTCTAAATTTAAAATAATGCAATGCAACGTAATTTAATTTATTATTTTTCTAAATAAAAGAAAATATTATGATTATTTAAAAGAAAAAAGAAATAAAATTCAAAGCAACGAATCCAAATTCACACCTATAAATACACCAAACAACCAACTACCTCTACCTGCTTCTAGTTTAGACAACCTTCCGGTTCGCCTGTCATTCAACGGTACTTACTCCATTTATATTTTCTCTACAGTTTCATTTGATTTCGTTTAGATCTGATTTGAAAAAGTTTTGATTTGATTTTCAAAGTTTTTGATTTGGTTGAAAAATTTTCAGAGAGAAAAACAAAAAACACTCCCGAAATGGCACGCAAGAAGATCAGAGAGTACGATTCCAAGAGATTGTTGAAAGAACATTTCAAGAGGCTTTCCGGTAGAGATTTGCCAATCAAATCTGCACAAGTTAGTTCTATTTCTCCTTCTAGATCTAGCTGTTCGTTTCAAAGTTCATCGATATTTCCGGTTTTTTTAGTTTGATTTGTATTAGTGTTTCTTTGCTGATTAATTTGTTCAATCTTTCGTTCTAGATCTCGCTCTTCGTTTATATTTCCTTTTTTTTTAAATGATTTATAATAGTATTTCTTTGCTGATTAGTTTGAATTCACTTTTAGCTCACTTTCTCCTTCCAGACCTCGTTATTCATTTCGAAGTTCATCTATATTTCCGGTTTTTTTAGTTTGATTTGTATTAGTGTTTCTTTGCTGATTACTTGGTTCAATTTCTCGTTCTAGATCTCGCTATTCATTTATATTTCCTTTTTTTTTTAAATTTGATTTATAATAGTTTTTCTTTGCTGATTAGTTTGAATTCATTTTTAGCTTATTTTCTCCTTATAGACCTCGTTATTCATTTCAAAGTTCATCGATATTTCCGGTTTTTTTACTTTGATTTGAATTAGTGTTTCTTTGCTCATTAATTTGTTCAATTTCTCCTTCTAGATCTCGCTATTCATTTATATTTCCTTTTTGTTAATTTGATTTATAATAGTTTTTCTTTGCTGATTAGTTTGAATTGATTTTGAGTCATTTTCTCCTTCTAGACCTCGTATTGGTTTCGAAGTTCATCAACATTTCCTCTCTTTTTTTAGTTCGATTTTTATTGGTGTTTCTTTTCTGATTAATTTGAATTGATTTTTAGTTCAATTTCTCGCTCTAGATCTTGCTATTCATTTCAAAGTTCGTCAATATTTCCTTCTTCTTAAAAAATAAAAATTGATTTGTGTTAGTATTTCTTTGCTGATAAATTTGAATTTTTTAGTTCAATTTCTCACTCTAGATCTCGCTATTCATTTCAAAGTTCACCATTATTGTCTTTTTTAAAGTTTGATTTGTGTTAGTATTTCTTTGGTGATTAATTTGAATTGATTTTTAGTTCATTGTGTCCTTCTTGATCTCGCTTTTCATTTTAAAGTTCATCCATGTCATTTTTTTTATTTTGATTTGTATTAGTGTTTCTTTGCTGATAAATTTGAATTTATTTCAAAGCAAATCTTAGAAAAATACTGTTCGGCTTTTAGAATTTCCGGATCTAGTATAAAGTTAGAAGGTCCGGTTGCTTTAACTACTCTTAGTTTTATGGAAAAGAAAATTCTTTCCAGATCAGGAAGTTTTTCAAATTTGAATATGAATTTAAGATATTGATTTTCCTTGATTCCTTGATTTATGATTATTGTATGAAATTGAACATTGACAAATTTTTTGGTTGTGTCACTGATTTTAGATCATGGAATCGATTCTATCAGCTTTTAGAATTTCTTGATCCAGAATTAAGTTAGAAGATTGAGTTGCTTTAATTACTCATAGTTTTATGAAAAGAAAATTTACAGATCAAGAATTTTTGAAATTTTAATATGAATTTAAGATATTGACCTACCTATTCATTCATTGATTTATGATTATTCTATAGAATTGAACTTTGAGTAATTTGTTTGGTTGTGCTGCTGGTTTTAGATTACGGAATCAACTGATTTCAATCAGCTAGTAGAGAAGGAGCCATGGCTTTCGTCACAGAAACTGGTTGTTAAACCTGATATGTTGTTCGGTAAGCGTGGGAAGAGTGGTTTGGTTGGCTTAAATCTGGATTTTGCTCAAGTTATTGCTTTCGTGAAAGAGCGCCTTGGCAAAGAGGTTCACTTTCGGTTTTGTACATTTTAGTCATTAATTTGTCATTAGTAAAGGTCAAAGGTTCGATTTTATGCTAACCTCTCGTGAATTACAGGTGGAAATGAGTGGATGCAAGGGACCTGTTACAACTTTCATTGTTGAACCTTTCATCCCTCACAATGAAGAGTTCTACCTTAATATTGTCTCTGAGCGACTTGGTTGCAGCATTAGCTTTTCAGAGTGTGGAGGGATTGAAATTGAAGAGAACTGGGATAAGGTACTTTGAGATGATCTAAAACTGGTACTCGGTTTGTTTTTGTTTCTTGTTTCGATTTTACCTTAATAGTTTCCTAACTAAGTTGAGGTACCCTTCATATAGGTCAAGACCATATCTGTCCCAACCGGGTCGCTTTTGACATCAGAAACTTGTGCTCCACTTGTTGCAACCCTTCCCTTGGAGGTAATTTTTCCAAATAATTAATGATTCAGTGAGCCGTCTTTGCTTAACTCGAGCATGTTTCTTCGTCTTCATACGGACAACTTCATCAGATAGATTTTCCTACTACATCAGCAAATCAAAACGTATGCATACTGTAACATGCTCTTTCAATCTTTAACTAAATATATGTTATTTTCATTATAGATCAAAGGAGAAATCGAGGAGTTCATCAAAGTGATCTTTAATCTGTTTCAAGGTATGGCATATATATATATATCTTTCTTGAATCTAAAACTATTCAAACTGACATTTGGTACTTTGTAATTAACTTTTTCGAGTTCGAAAATGTCAGATCTCGATTTCACTTTCCTCGAGATGAACCCTTTCACGCTGGTCGACGGAAAGCCTTATCCTTTAGACATGAGAGGCGAGCTGGATGACACTGCTGCTTTCAAGAACTTCAAGAAGTATATATACCCCCCTTTATCAGTAGTTTGATCAATTTATTGTTTCAACATGCTATGTGGAGTATCAATAAAATTCATCTGATGCAATTTCATTTCTTTTGTAGGTGGGGTAATGTCGAATTCCCATTGCCTTTTGGGAGAATTATGAGTGCAACCGAAAGCTATATTCACGGGCTAGACGAGAAGGTATGTTAGATTTAATAGATAGTTCGCCTTGCATGCACAATCTTCTTTTATTTGCTAATCACCCAATTGGACGGGAACCTCGAGCTGTATATGATATAACATATGGACATTTTATCGATCACCCCAAATCCTCTGTTCCGTTTACCATCTATTTCACAATATATGAACTCTTCTCCGGAAAAAATGGTTTAAAACATGTTGCAGTTCATTTAATAGCTTCATCCACACGTACGGTATTAACTTAAAAAATATATTGCAGACCAGTGCATCGTTGAAATTTACGGTGTTGAACCCTAAGGGACGCATTTGGACAATGGTAGCTGGAGGAGGTGCAAGTGTCATCTACGCTGATACGGTGGGTTATTTTCTTTTCACTTTCCGGGTTTTCAATATAGGACTAAAAACCCTGCAATTTTAAGATATCAGTAATGTGTTTGATTTACTTGTGTAATTCATTGCCTGATCAGGTTGGAGATCTTGGTTTTGCTTCTGAGCTCGGAAATTATGCAGAATACAGTGGAGCACCCAACGAAGAGGAAGTATTGCAGTATGCCAGAGTAGTTATTGATGTAAGGAACTCTAGCCCTTCATTCACATTACAATGTTGCTAAAAGTAGAAATCAGGATCTTGTACTCGATCGGTTAATGCCGTCTCTAACTTTTCTTGAAGGCACCACAAAACATTATTTGAGTAATTTCTGATGTAAAACTTACAATGCAATCATAAGCATCTTAAGCATATGATTTTGGCTGTACAAATAATTTCATTTTTCCTTGATAGTGTGCAACCGCAGACCCTGATGGTCGCAAAAGAGCCCTCGTAATTGGCGGAGGAATAGCCAACTTTACTGATGTCGGTGCTACATTTAACGGCATTATCCGAGCCTTGAAGGAGAAGGTAAGCTTCTCTATAGTGGTGTTTTCACTGTTTTGCTTCTCTCGTTGTCAGCTTTTACTTACTAATAATAACCGGACGTCCAAATTTATACAGGAATCAAAGCTCAAAGCCGCTCGGATGATGATATACGTGAGGAGAGGAGGTCCAAATTACCAGAGGGGCCTCGCGAAAATGCGGGCACTTGGAGAGGAAATCGGAATCCCTATCGAGGTATCCATACTATATAGACAAACGATTATTGGTCTACAACATTTTCCAAAATAAAAAAATTTGCTAATATTTTTGTTTCCTATCCGGCGTGTTTCTCTCGTAGGTTTATGGTCCCGAAGCTACGATGACCGGTATTTGCCAGCAAGCTATCCAATACATCAGTGCAGCTGCCTAAGTTGTCGGTTCGGGTTCATGTTCGGTCTCTGTTTTTTTTTTCCCCTTTTCAAGTGTGTCATTTTCATTAGATTTCCCTTTTGCCATGTTACTGAAACATTTGGAATTTATTTGCTGAAAAGTGAACATGAAATCTTAGGCATAAATGGCATTTGTCAGCAATAAAGATCTTAAAAATTTTCTACATTTTTTGTCTCCCCATCTTTATTTTCTTAATGACACTAATAAACCTCGTCTTTCTCAATCTAACTCTATTTTTTTAAAAATACACATGCCAAACATATTTTTATATTTAAGTATTTTTTAAAAAATTGAAAATATTTATATTAAGCACGTATTTGTATTCGATACTCATTTACGTGGATGCCAATGTAAAGGTCAAAAAGAGAAATTACAAGAGAGAGATACAGTACGTATATTGTTATGAATAACTTTAACTTAATCAATAATTTCGATGATTGTTAATTATTATCATATATGAATATGATATAAATTGATACTCGCAATATAATAAAACTCATCTTAATCAAATATATATATATATATGTGTGAGATGAACACTCGTATATGCACCTACATCTAAACCCAAGATAGATAAAAAAATATATATTGGCCATCATGCAGCTTCTCTAAGTCACTTTGTCAATTAACCCAATTCTTTCAAACCAACCTTCATGGTTTTTTTAAAAAAAAATATTTTCAAAAGTATGAATTTTTTTTAAAAAAAAATCAACAGGCTCATCTCGGATAAATATTTATATTCAATACTTACACTCGAATTTATTAAAAAATTCTTTTCAACAAACCAATAAAAAAATTTATTGAAAATATTTATATCATACAAAGAATGAATATATATATATATATCATATTTAACCAAACGTTAATTCCTACAAATTTTGAAAAGTTAAATTTTGTTATTAATTTATATACTATATGTAAATTATGGATTTGGTCTCCTTACTTTTATTTGGTCATTTTTAATCATTATTATTTTTAAATTTTAAAATTTTAGTCTTAATCAATTGGTAATTGTTAAATTAATTAAATTATATTATTTCTAAAATCTTATATGATAAACATAATATCAAATATGTAATGACATTTTCAACTTGCTAGTTTCATATATTATTAAAAAAAAAAAAAACTCAATCAATGGATTTTCCTGCTTATGGTTATGTTAAGATTGAAATTTCGAAATCTGAAAAGTATAAAAATTAAGAATAATTCAATTTGAGCACATAAACAAAATCCACAACGTTTTGCATAATACAAGACTAATATTGAAATTTAACCGAATAGAGCTAACAATTACTGTTTAGGTTGAGGTTAAATTTTAAAATCAAATTTCTTAATTTTAACACTTCTAAGCAGAATTTTAAACACTCCCAAGCTTTTCAAAACAAGATTGCATTTCAAAACATCCCTAAAACAACATTACTTCTAAGCTTTTCAAAGCAAAATCCATCACAAACTAATAGTAAATTTTGACAATCACAAAACAAGATTACATTTCAAAACATCCTTTAAAAAAATAAAAAATACCAGAAAAACAAGCATAAAATTATAGCCATGAATAAAGAAGAACTCATAGATGGAGTCCATTGCCTTTGTGTGACTTGCCGGTTCGCCACTGCATTAGCCAAAGCCTCTGCTAGCTAGCTACTCTATAGGAACCTATCATCCTCCTCCTCCTCCTCCATGCATGCAGCCATGTGAGCGAAGCACAAGAGAAAAGAGGTTTTGATTCATTGGAGGAAGGTGAATTGAGGAATCCATAGCCCTAAACCCTTTCCATGCTTTTTGTGAAGACCCCATGGTCATGAGTTTTTTTTTTCTTTGCTAAAATGATGCTATACCTTTGTATCAACTATGATACTCCGATGGGACGTCTCTCACAAGCTAGTGGAGAGAGCCTGGCTCTTGATAGTGGGCTTTAAATAGCTGATAATTTGAGTAAGTGGTTAATGACGTTACTCTGGGAGAAAAATAAGAATATAATTATAATAGTAAAATCATGTATAAAGATGTTCAACAAATAGAATTAAAATAATTTCAGTAAAAATAAAATAATAAAAAACGATTAAAACTCACATATGACATCAGTACATAATGAAGTCTTGAAATTCATATATAGTTGAATATGATAAATTTCAAATCTGAATATTCAATATTCAAGACCTCCACTTTTACCAATAAACTAAGACTTTATCCACAATAAATTGCAAAGATTTGGATACTGGTAAACATTTGAAAATATTTGATGGTAGATAATATTTAGATCAAATATTAAAAAATTGGATAAACGACATTCAAAGGTCATTCTAAAATAAGGTTTGTCCTATTTTGGTCACTTAAATTTTTTTTTTCAATTTATTCACTCTAATTAATATAATTGTTCAAACTAGTCACTGCTATTAAAAATTTTGTTAATCCACTAATAAATTGCTTAGTGGCATAAACTACAAGTGGCATTTTTTAAACTTTTGGCTAAAAATTAGGTTCCAAAACACGGCAAAGAGTGGAGGTTGATAGATTGATACAACAAAGAGGGAGTACAGAGGAGTAGTGGAGGTTGTTATAAAAGCCGGTTCATCTGGTCAGGGTGAAGAGCCGGAGGTTATAGATAATGAAGGTGAAGGGAGTATAAGGGTTGAAAGCTAAAAGAGTGTTGACAGAGTGTAGGTTTACTAGTCTTAAAGAGTCGATCCTTAAAAGAGTGTTGACAGAGTGTAGGTTTACTATTCTTGAAGAGTCGATCCTTTCTTCGTTATTTCTAGAGGTATTTATATGTGAAGGTCCGTGTACAGTGGTGTTAACGTATTAGACTAGCCATCTGGCCATCATTACAGAGTGCATAGGGGATGTTTGTGATAAGACAAATTATGTCATTAATTCTGACTTGATGAGATAAAATAATTGAGCCCACGTGATGTTTAGTGACTAACAACTTCATGTTTTCAATAAAAATTAAACCATCCATTATTCAGGTGATCATCTCGGAAGGATGAGCTTGCAAATGATCTCTTGACTTTCTGGTAGTAAACTTCCTGCTCAAACATTTTTTTAACTTACCATGTGTCCTAACGCGGGTAAAGATCCATTTTTGACAACACTTTATTTTAATAAATAATGAATTTGACTGTTTATTAGTAAAATGTAAACATTTATAAAACAAACTTATTGCAATTTTTTTTTATGTATGCTATGAAAAAGGATGAACAGTGAGAGTGCTTTTGAATGAATGATTGGCATTACTTTGATTATTGGAATCTCCACTAACTAATGCTAGTCTACAATGTCTTTTCTAACTTAGATTCGTATCTCCTTGTTTTCCCCCACTAATTCCTTTTTCTCTTTCTTTCTTTTATCCATTGAAATCTATTGATTATTTAATTACACAAAAAAAATATTAATATTTATTGAAAGGTTGATATTATTAATTAAGGTGAAAGTTTTTGGTTTTTAATATTTAAGTTCGAGTTTTATTATACGCAATTATAATATATGTGTGTCTAGTCCTGCTATGTGTATATGTCACGTGTGAGTTTTGTCCCATTCTTTCTAATATTTGGATCGTTATAAAGTTGCTCAAACATGTATCTGTAATAATTGTCTTGACTTGTATGGAGGAGTGGTTAAAGTTTTTGTCAAACACCCGTTTGTAATATTTATAAAAAAATGTATTTATTTTTCAAAGAAAATATTCAATCATACAAATAAATATTGAGTGCACTGATAAGACACATTATACTCTTAAAGAAAGAATATAAATTCGAGCCGTAAAAATCACATTGTTAAAATGAACAACTACTACAAGTTTCGAAAGTATTGATATTTTTAGAAAGCCTCTCAACTAAATATTTTATAATTAGTTTTTAACAAATCTTGAGTTGGATCTCTTTGATGTTTGTCTACCATTAACAAATCAAAGGGGCAACAAAATTCTTTAACCTTTGGATCCTTATAATTTTATAACTTTATCTTGATCCTCAAGGAAATCCTGACTCATCTTATAATATAGATAGAGGCTAAGTAAGGAAATTTTTTTTTTACGGGTGGAATTAAGTTGTATATTTTTACAATAGTAAAAATGTAATTTCACCATTTAATAGTCTATATCTTTATAATTTTTAAAGGACCAAAACAAAATATTCTCATTTTTAGGCCCAAAATGCAATTTTACCATAACTAATTTAAAATTTTATAAATCATAAGAGAACTAAAAATGAAAATTTCTATTTTAAAAAGGGTCGAGGCTCCTGACTAGCCCCCTAACTCCGCCCATGAATATAAACAAACATCAACATCATTGTGAAACTTTGCATACCTCTTATCTTAACAAGCCAATTTATCTCTCCAACGTTGCTGGTATTTAAATAGTCGATGAAGCGAAATAAGATCTACACTCTAATGACACGATATTTTATTTATCTTATTTTGTTTTAAATTAAAACTCATAATTGGATTTAAGTCTTCTTAGGTTGGGCTTCTAAGTTCTTAGAAGAAGCACTAAATTTTCTTTTGAGTAAGCATGTACTCTTCTTTTGTAGAATCGACTTTGAATATTAAAATAAATTTGAGAAAATTTTCATTTTCATCTTAATTGAACATGAGCAATTCAAGAGATTAAACCCAATGACTTCATGATAAGCAATAGGTCAATAATTTTGATTTCTTTCAAAATGGTACTTGAATGGTCCAATGATTCTATTTCCAATAATTGTTGTTAGATTTATGGCAAGACAAGTACATGAGGTTCACATTTTTTGAAACTATTCAGGTAATGGACCCATTTGCATTAGTCTTAATTGATATCATTTCAAGTTAGCTCAATTGATATAAATTAAATTTATATATTTAAAAGATCATATTTCATACGAGAAGTAAAGAAGAGTTTTTCCCTTCCGTTAAATCGAATAATATTTTGAGAAAAGATTGTATGAAATAGTGACGCCACATCATCTGTATCCCTTTTCCAATAGGTTTATGTCACATCAGCATTGCCATCCTGAATTTCAGCATTTTCATCCTGAAAAAAAATCAAATCCAAATTAAAATCCTGAAATTCAGGATAAGAATACTGATGTGGCATAAAACTATTGGAAAAGGATAATATCAATGTTTCGTACAATCCTTTCTCTAATATTTTTAAATCTCAAAATTTTATTTTTAGTAAAAAATTAATAATTTAATTTTAAATTTTAAATACAATTTTTTAAAATTTTAACTATTCGAAATTTTATAATTTTATCTCTCTAAACAAAATTACTATCTTCCATATCAGCAATGCAGTTCATCCAACGATAAACTTAATTCGAATTAATTATAGAGCTATGACACAATCAAACCCGAACGAACAAAATGTTGAATTGAATCGTACCAGTCTCTCTATCAGGGTTATTACTCATTTTGTACTTGCTGTTTTATTTTCCAATTATTTCTTCAATTAAGAAAAAAAAGAGTAGTAGAATACTAAATAATAGTAGGAAATCATTTAAAAAATAAAATTCATACCAAAATTATCAACTTTCCCATATGTAAAAGGACAGTCTTTTTCTATGGGAAATGACTCAATTATAGTGATTAGACCACCCACTCTAGCTTTAATTTCTATTTTCCTTTAGACAAGTAAACAACTTATGTTAACTTTTGTGTTTCTTCCTAATTAAGTAATAAATTTGTCATTATGTGTTTTTGGTAAATTACACTCGATGTTATTAAATTATTAATAGGTTTACATTTTGGTTACTCAACTTCAAAAAGTTATAAAATGATCATTAAATTATTCAAATGTTTTCATTTAATAAACTGACTTATTTGAAAGTTTTTATTTAAATCACTATGCTCTTAAGTTTTTTTATTTAAAAAAAGTTTTACTAATGAGCTCCAAGCGACAAGTCAACGATCAGTACGATGGATCATGACCCATCGACAAATAGAAGAACATATCTTAGATCCAATTCGATTTAAGGGTCAGTGTCGAAGATCAAATAAGAAAACTATTTGGATTTTGGTTCGTAGATTTGTGACGTTCAAAGTTGTTTCATGAAAAAAAATCGAATTATAGAAGAGAGGGGAATGAGAGCTTTTCAATTAGTGCATACGATGCAAATAGAGAATGTCATACAATAGCGATTTTAACAACTCTTTGACTTAAACTTTGAAATAGTTTACTGACCAGATTGTAACTTTTTAAAGTATAGTGACCAAAACATTCTAATAATTTAGTGAAAATGAAGTAATTTGCCCCTTTTTTTTTTCTTCAAAATTTAATATAAGTGGTGTACAAATTCATTGTAACTCCAAAGCCTCATTTGCTTTTTATATAATTTTTTTTTATAAATATAATTTTTCTACCCACAAACACAAAAAAATACTTGAATTGATCCAAATATCCATATCTTCCGCAACAACTTACTATTCACTTCGTGATTAGATTTGTTCAAGTATCAAATTCTCCCGTACTAACTTAAGTTCGGTTTAAGCCAATATATGAATAATATTTTTGTCCAAATTCAACCCACATAAATGATATAGTACTCAAAAGCCCGACCTCATTTGTCCATATTTTTCTCTCATTTTATTTTTATTTTTTAGTACAACGATGATAAATCTTCTTTCATATATATGTTTGTTTTAGGAAATGGAATGCTTTGAGGCAGCCTTGAAGACCAAACTTAAAAAGGAAATTGCTTTAAAATCAAGCCCTAAGCTTCTTTCTTTTTTAGGATATTAGGATTGTTGTCAATATAGGAGGACGTAGGTTCAAGTGTATTGAAGCGCATTATCCTCCTATTTATGGGTCGGGGAGGGGCTATGGATAGTTTTAACCACCATGTCTAAAAGAACAGATATAACCAGAACTTATAATTAGATTGTTCCGAAAAAATTAAATAGAAATTATAATTCTTAATCATTAAATCTAAAAAGATTAACCCAAAATTGATGAAAAAAGTAGTTAAGAAGATAGGCCTCACAAAATAGGTTTTGGGTCATGTTTCTGGCTTAATGAATTGATCTTGTTCATATGGGTTGGATGCTTGGGCTAGGTCTTTGGTCTTTTCCAAAGTTACATGTATCTAAATAGTGGCCAACAATTAATGTGTATCTATTTTAGTTATTCTAAGTTTAATTTTTTTTTTGTTATTGAAATTATAAAAATTTAATATATTGAGTTAACAGTTTTTTATTGGTATAACAATAAATTTAGTCTTTTAATATTTATAGATTTTATCAATTTAGTCCTAAATCTAAAAAATTTAACAAATTTAATCCTCAACTTTACCCATTCTATTAATTTAGTTTTACTTCTTAAAAATTTAAATTTAAATTTTAAAAAAAAATTAAAATAAAACTTATTTTAACATTGGTTTTTTTATAAGAACACAAAAATGTTTTATGAAAAAATATAAATAAATGAATATTCATTTTTCTCTTGTTTCTGACATGAACTTTATTTATTAAAATATTGCACTTATAAATAAAATATTAAAAAGAACCTCACAATTAAGCCTTAAACTAGATTTACACTTTTCCTTTCTTTAGTTTATTTTATAAATAATAAATTTCATTATACATTTTGATCTTGCTCCTTAGTCCTCATCAAATTTGTCAAGCATTAGGCATTACAATCGCCCACAACCACCAGCATCAATAACCTTTACTCTGAACTTCTTGATTTTCACATCCTTCATCATCATGTCACCGAACTAGGAATTGGGAAACTACCAACATGACCTTCCACCTACTAGGTCTCCAAGACCTCATCTTTATCTATATATACCCAATCATGCTCTCCTCAAGCACAAACTCAAACGCAACAAATTAAAGTCATTGATTATCACCCTTTTCGACCTTTAGTATTCGATCCAATCTGAACATGGTCGTTAATGTTGAAAAAATGGAAAAGTTGAATTTGCTTAAGAATTCATGACTTTTCCCCTTGATTCTTTTTGTTTATAAGATTATTATTTTATTCATAAAATTATTATTTTAATAAATAAATCTCATGTTAGAAAATGAGAAAAATAGTTATTCATTTATTTATAAATATTTTTATAATTTTGTATGTATTCTTAACAAAAAATGAACTTCTAAATATATTTTTAATTTTTAAAGTTATTTAGTTTTTAATTTTTAAGAATCAAGACTAAATTGATAAAATATGTAAAATTGAGGGCTAAATTTGTTGAATTTTTTTAGGACTAAATTTATAGAATCTATAAACATTGGAGGGCTAAAATTGTTATTATGCAAATAAAAAAACCACGATTAGTGATTTAACAGAAGAGTGACCAAAACATTAAATTTCGATAACGTTAATGACAAAAATAAAAAATTTTAAACTTGACCAAAAATATAATAATTATAATTGATATTTAATTATATTTTAAGTAATTTTTTTAGTATTTATTTATAAACCATTTACTATTTTTATTTTATTTAATAATAAGGTGGTAGTGCGAAATTGATATTGATTCTTTGCTTAGAGATAAAATCACGTGATAAAAGATTCTAAGTACTGTTTTATTTCTTGTTCAAGAGAACAATTGAAATATTCCCTCTTTATTTTCTTCTTAGCCTTAGTCGAATGCCATGTTTCTCTTATGGCGTCATGGGATTTTTATTTTAAATTTTAGTATTTTCATTTGGATTTGATATTTTTTAAGATGAAAATGTTGAAATTCAGAATGAAAATATTGATATGGTATTAAATTATTAGAAAAGGGATGCAGATGACTTGGCATCACTATTTCATACAACTCTTTCCCAAATTGATAATTGCTAAATGTTGTTTAACATTAATGGCGGAATGTCTTCCTTTTTGGACAAGAGATTCATTCGAAAGTCTGTTTTTGTGTCGGTTAGCTACCACTTGGTGGTTGACGATGTTTTCTTTTTCAACGTTTGCTTGCCAGGCGATTGATCTGCCAACATTTTATTGACACAGAATGTTTTATAGAGATGTGGTGATCAAGTTGATTAATTATTTAGTGGTTTGTCATATTATCATGTTTGCTTTTTACTATGTTAGGAATTTGTTTCTTGCCCACTTGGTGGTTGGCGATGTTTTCTTTTTGAACATTTGTTTGCGAAGCGATTGGTCTGCCGACATTTTATTGACAGAGAATGTTTTATTGAGATGTGGTGAAGTTGATTCATTATTTAGTGGTCTGTCGTATTATCATGTTTGCTTTTTACTATGTTAGGAATTTGTTTCCTGCCCACTTGGTGGTTGGCGACGTTTTCTTTTTGAACATTTGTTCGCGAAATGATTGGTATGTCGATATTTTATTGACAGAGAATGTTTTATGAAGATGTGGTGAAATCGATTAATTATTTAGTGGTTTGTCATATTATCATGTTTGCTTTTTACTATGTTAGGAATTTGTTTCCTGCCCACTTGGCGATTGGCGACGTTTTCTTTTTGAACATTTGTTCGTGAAGTGATTGGTATGCCGACATTTTATTGACAGAGCACGTTTTATTAAAACATGGTGAAATTGATTAATTTTTCAATGGCTCGTTATATTATAATGTTTTCTTCTTACTATGTTAGGAATTTTTTTTCCTGCCCACTTGGTGGTTGACGATGTTCGCGAAGCGATTGGTATGCCGACATTTTATTAACAGATAATGTTTTATAAAGATCTGGTGAAATTGATTAATATTATTATTCAGTGGTTTGTTATGTTATCATGTTTGCTACTATGTTAGAAATTGTTATACATAAGGGGGATATTTGATGAACCGTCTGTGCATCAGACTCGTGCATCATTATAAACCCTAAATAAAAAATAATGGAGGGCTTATAAAATGAATAATAACAACTTTATTTAAACCTAAAGCTCTATATAAACCCTAAATCTAAAACCCAATATAAATCCTAAATCATAAACTCTAACCCAAAACTCGAGAAAAAAATATAATAATTATAATAAATATTTATTTATAAGTCCTCTATTATTTTTTATTGAGTAAACTACACTAGTAGTCACCCAACGATTAGTAAATTTCTTTTTTTGTCACTCAACTATGAAAAATTATAAAATGGTTACTCAACTATTCAAATTTATCTTTTTAGATCCCTAATTGGCTAACAGTGACAACTTTTAAAATTGACATAATAGTAACTTTAATCATCAACATTTGTACATTATATCAATTTAGTATTAATTTTTAAAAATTTAACTCTTAATATTTACACGTGTAATTTAATATTTTTAATATATTCTTTTATGTTACTTAATAATAAAATATTATATTATTATTCACCCATAATATATATATATATATATAAACAATGCTGCGCACCGACACAAACTATGTTCCATATATTTTAATCTCCTTTGACTCGTAACGTATATAATCCATATTCAGTCAAGTCACCCATGGGTTTACTAGTAGTCAAATCACATGCAAGATTTCATCGGCACAAAAACCATTGCAATCTTGACATAACGGATGCTCCTTTTTTGTCTTGTTGTATTGCTTGTCTTGGATTCCTTTTCATACGGCACTTATTTCCTGCATGCATTACATGTTTATCCACTTGTCTTTTTTCTTATTTGAAGGTATTATCATTATTATTTTACCCTTATTTAAATTTGACAGTTTCTTAATATAATATTTGAGTTATTTTTTAGTCTAATTTAATATTTAAATAGAAATTCAAGTTTTGATAGTTAATATTTAGTGTTTAATTCGGGTTTTAAAATTGATTTAATAAAAGTTAATTGTTAATATTATTAAGTTTAAAATTTTCATAATTTTGCTAATAGAATAAATCTAGTATTAATTGTGAATTTATTTAATTTTGCGTCCGATAAATCTAATCAAATCAGATCAACTCTAAAACTCAAATTAAATACTAAAAAATTAACATCATTACCTTTTGATATTAAAATATATAATTTTTGTCAAATATAGATACGGACAAAAATCAAATTCAAGTACTAAATTATGTATTAAACCTAATATTTATTATTATGTATTTCCACTTAAAGTTATTGTTACCGAATCACAAATAAAACCCTTTTTATTCGAATAGTTACGACTTTTCAATGAACCAATTCTATTGGATTTTTTTTTCTATTTTTTTTCCTTTTTGGGTATTCAACCAAAAACCAAATATTGTTTTAATTCACTGTATAATCTACTCTAAAAGAAACAAATTGCCATTTCCTCTTCCCCTATATATATGTATGCATGAATGTACCCATATACCTCATTACACCGACAGTAAACTTGTTTGTAGAAAAGTTTGGTTTTAATCTCTTATAAAGAAAAGCCAAGAATGGTGGTAGGCTTGGTCGAGACGGCTGTTCCGGCAGCCAAATCCACAGTTTCCTCCGCCGTGAAGAAACCTACTTCTCTTTCCTCGGACCCTATCATCGATGTTGCTCGGTTAGTCCACTGCTTCCATTGGTTGCTTTTACGTTAATATTTTGCTTTATTCATTTCATGCAATGTCTTTAAAAGATAACAAAATCTTTACCACCCTTCATGGACTCTATATCTAGAGTCTAACAATTTTCCCTTGATGCATCCATCCAATGGCAGATATTGAGACTTAAGTTTTGGGGGGTTTAAGTAAAATTTTCAAAGAAATTAAAAGACATTATGAAGATTTTCAAAAATTTGGAGGGGCTAAATTAAAATTTTCAACAAGTTTCAAGGGAAAAATGAATTTTTCTAAAAAAAATTAGGTGGGGGGCAAGGCCCAGTTTGACCTCCATTACGATCCGCCACTGCATGCATGCATTTGCTATGTAATGAATAGTGAAGGGATGATTAAAACCCAAAACTTAACTCAGTTAGTACATGCAGCGGTGATCCTACGATTTACGAGCCGTACTGGAAGAAGATGGGAGATAGGTGTAAAGTGGTTATTGCTGGAGATGAATTCATGAGCTACTTTTGCAATGCGATGAACCTGTGTTGGTTTTTGCTGCCCGAGCTCGACAATGCCATTCGGACACTGCATCGTGTCGTTGGGAATGCCATGGTCGATGATGATAGGTTCATCGTTGTCGGGAATGGCTCGACCCAGCTCTTCCATGCTTTGCTATACGCCCTCTCGTCTCCTGATTTGCCTGAACCTATTAACGTGGTCGCTGCCGCCCCTTTCTACTCGGTAACCATACAATTGCAACCGTTAGTGTATATTATATATCTATTTGGTTTTAACGTATTTTTTGAATATATTTTCATATATATTTTTACTTTATTTTCAATTTTTAATAAAATATATATTATATATACAAATAGAAATATCCATGTTTTAATTATGGTCTAATTCTAACCCAGTCCTTGAAGGGTCCTTCTGCTTTTTATTTCAGGCTAAAGTCAAATTGATGACGCTATTAATTGATTAAATAGCACGTGCACGGATCGGTGCTGCCAAAACTACGTCGTTTTAACTTTTCTTTACTTTACTAACCTCTATTTACTATTTCTTTTACCTTGTAACTTGCAGTCATATCCAGAGGAGACGAAGTTCCTGCGATCGGAGCTGTATAAATGGGCAGGCGATGCAAATTGCTACGATAAAGACAAACCCTACATCGAGGTGGTCACATCGCCGAACAACCCCGATGGGTCGATTCGAGGAACCGTGGTGAATCGTGAGGGTGGTAAAGCCATTCACGACCTAGCCTACTATTGGCCTCAGTACGCACCCATTACTAGCAAAGCTGACCATGATGCTATGCTTTTCACCTTCTCCAAAGCCACTGGACATGCTGGAACTCGCATTGGGTAAGCATCTCCTTTCACATGACATATAAAATCCATCAAAATATTTAGTCTTATGTCACAATTTGGTCCCTAGATTATACTTATCATCCTGGGACCAAAAAAAAAAAAAAGTTTTATTAAATTGGAAACGGGTATAGTTCAGGGGTTAAATGATGACATAAGTCATAAGTGCCAAATTAAACATTAAAACAAAACTCAGGTACCAAATTAAACATTAAAACCAAACTCAGGTACCAAATAGTATATTAACCCTAAAAATATCCACTTTATAATAAGCTCATACATTTTTCATCGTAAATGATCTGCTTTTGATAACTCTACAGCTGGGCTATTGTTAAAGACAAAGTGATCGCCGCCAAGATGGTGAAGTTTATAGAGGTGAGCAGCATCGGCGTATCCAGAGAAGCCCAGCTCCGTGCCGCCAAGATCCTAGGTGTCATCGCCGACGACTGCCGGAATCCCGACCTCAAAGGTGAAAACTTCTTCGAATACGGCCGCCGCCTCATGTCGGAACGATGGGGAAAGCTCCGGGAAGTGGGGATGAAAAGCAATGGAGTTTTCAGCCTGCCTAAGTACCCACGAGATTATTGCAAATTCACCGGCGAATACACTGATTCAAACCCTGGTATATAAATGCTTTCAATAATCTTATTTACTTAAGTGATGATATAGCATAATTTCATAGTACCATGTCATTACATCTTAATGGAATCTAAATTCATGGATCAAATTAAGAAAAACTGTAAAGCTTCGAGATTAATGTGGATCGAAAAAAGTTCAGTGACCAAGATGAGAAAAGTTGACAAATTTAGGGACTAAATGTTAGTTTATCCCTTCATGAAACCTTATTATATTTAACTCTCTTTTCCTTTTTCTGATGCAGCCTTTGCATGGTTGAAGAGCAAGGAGGGTTTGAACTGTGAGAATCTGTTAAGAGATGAAAGCAAAATAATCACAAGGGGTGGGCCGAGTTTTGGTGTTGACTCAACGTACACAAGGGTTAGCATGCTGAGTCGTGATGTCGAGTTTGAGCTTCTGTTGGAAAGGTTGGCGGCCATCAAAGGAACCGTCAATGGAAATTAGGGTTTATTTATCATAGAATATGTGCCCTCTTTAATGGAAATTAAGGTTGATCTATAATAGAATATGCCCTCGTCAAAGGAGCCATATCAATGGAAATTAGGGTTTATCTATAATAATTGTATTAAAATTTACATGAGTTTGTAATTTATGCTAATCTAATTATATCTTCCAAACCCCAAAAAAACACCAATCCCTTTTAAAATTTAATATATATATATATATATTAATATTTTTTTTTTATATAATAAAAGAGATAAGGTTACATATAAGAATTAAATTTTAGATCTCAAAATATTTTAATTTCACATAAGTTATTATCATTGGACTACAAGCAAATAAAAATTATTCTAATCATAACTCAATCTCACTCATAAATATTTTTAATTCATGTTATTTTTCTATTGTATTTTAATTATATTTTATATCAACTAATATTTGATTTTTCTTTCTTTCTAATTTTCCATTATTCCATTTGGTACTTAAATAATAACTAAAATAATAATAAAGGAGAGATTCACTTGTATGAAAGTAAATTATAAAATTAAAGTAGTTTTACTTAGTTTTGTTATTTTGTGTATAATTAATATTTTAACAATTTAATTATTTAATTTATTAATATAATAGTACTTGTTATGTCTGATATTACTATTATATAAATTTAAAATACAAAATATATATAAATAATCAACAATTGAAAGCTTTTTTTTTATATAAATTAAATAGTTAAAATTTTAAATTTACACCAAATTTGACATGCATTATCTACGCAAATGAAACATGAAATATAATAGTTAGATCTTTAAAATGTTAATCATATAAAAATTTACGAAAGTGTATAAAACAACTCTAATTTTACATATGCTTGTAATAGTAATAATAATAACTAGATTATGACATAGCCAGGGGCGAAGCTAGGATAATTTTTTAGGGGGCGGATGAAATTTTAATTTTTTATAGTTTATATCTTTATAATTTGTAAAGGATTAAATCGAATTTTTATAACTTTAGGGGGGCCAAAGTACAATTTTATCTTTACTAATTTAAATTTTTTTAAAAATTTTAAGGGCCTAAACAGAAATATTACATTTTAAGGGGGGCCGGGGCCCATGCCAGCCCCCCTGGCTTCGCCTCTGGACATAGCCACAGTATGAGTGAATATATATATAGAATATATTTATAAAAAAATTGATGTAGAAAACAAATAAAGCTAACACTGTTATTTTTTTGGTACTTGATAGCTGTGTAACTAAAAAAAATGACTTTGTAATAAATTTGAATTTAACAAAATAATTTCAATAGTGTTAACAGTCAAACCTAAATTTTGAAATCTAAAAAGTAGAGGGATTAAAATTCTAGGAATAAAAGTATATAGAGGGATTAAATTTCTAGGAATAAAAGTAGAGAGACTAAATTTCAAATTTACGAAGGGTACAGTGACTATGGCATATTTTAACCTAATATTATTACTTTGTAAAGAAAATGATTTTTTAGTAATTTCACAACTAAATTAATCTTAAATCATAGCATAGATCATGATTGTTCGAATTGAACCAGACCGATTGGGATACCAATTTCGAGAGAGGCATCAGATCGATTGATTAACTAATCGAGCTAAAAATTGAGTGAATCGATTGAACTAATTATTATTATTTTAAAATATTTTCATAATTATTTATTTAATTAAACCAGTCAGACCAATGACATCAAAAACTTACCCAATTCAACCACAAGTCGGATTCTAAAACATTAATATAAACTATTTTTTTAACCTCATTATAGGTTCTAATAATATATGTTCTTTTTGACATAATGTTTAAAATATGCATAATCCCTCCCTAACTCATAAATAAAAGGATAATACACTTCATTACATTCGAACTCACGCACTCATATGTCAAAGATATGCTAGAATAAACTAAATTTAGATGATAATAATAATAATAAAAAATAAAATAAAATTACCATAAATGCGCCAGCGAGCAACCACGTAGGCGCAAATTTTCCAATTGAGCAAACACCATAGGGGAAAGGATTGTATGAAACAGTGACGCCACGTCATCTGTATCCATTTCCAATAGATTTATGCCACATCAATATTTTTATCCTGAATTTTAGCATTTTATACTGAAAAAAATGAAATCCAAATTAAAATCCTGAAATTCAGGATAAAAATGCTAAAATTTTGGATAAAAATACTAATATGATATAAATTTTGAATACAGATGACGTAGTCACTGTTTAGTGCCATCCTTTCTCACAGCTTAGTGGATAAAACTCCATTTGTTTCACCTCGTCATCTCCGCAAAACCCACCTTCAACGCCTTAAAGCCGTTTTTTTTTCTTACTTTTTTCACTTGCTCCCCAAAAAAAAAACAAAAAAGGAAAAGAAAAAACAACGGCCAACAAATTCATCAAAGAAATTCAAAAAAATGCGAGCTCTACTCTCACCAGAATCTTCTTCTCTTTATTTCACTTCAATCAATATCGTTTCTCGAGATCCAAATCCATGCCGATCTCGGACCTCGCTTTATTTCTTGAAAAGAGACAGCGGCTGCCGTTTGATTCGCCGGAAACCTCGTTCGACCGCCGTGAAGGCGGTGCTTGACTCGGCGACTATAGAGGAGCTAGGTCTTAAAGAATCTGATATGAGAAATCCGGCGATTTCTTCTACTTATCGGAGGTCTATGTTGCCGAAGCCGAATCAAACGGTGTTGGAAGCTCAAGCGAGGATTTGTACTGGACCTACTCAGACTAGACCGCTCTCGGAAGAACAGGCGTTTAAGGTTTTGGATACAATTTTGAGATCAGGTTAAGTATTCGTTTGTTTATTTCTCTCTTGGAAATATATGCTTCTTTTGTTAGTTTCTCTTAACTTTAGTTATAGAGTTCATGCAATTTATTAGGTTTAATTGTTTTATTGAGTAAGGTTGCTTTGATGGAAAGGATATGGTGTTGGCCTTGTGTTTTTAGTTTTGGAACTTTGGAATTCGGTCTAAAATTATTTATCTGAACTTAGGAATTAGCTCTAAAATGATTTTATAGTTAAAAGCATTTCTCTCTTGGAACTATAGCTTCTTTTTCTCTCAGAAGTTAGATTATAACGTTAATACTACAATTTTTGAGGTTTAATTGATTTCTTGAGTATTGATGGGGAGTATGCTTTTTGGCCTTTTTCTTTTGGTTCATTTTTGGAACTTAGGAATTTGCTCTAAAATGATTTTTTAGAACTTGAAATATTTCAAGTGGATATAGGTTGGTCAAATTTTACCGATTTGGTGTCTTTGTTGAAGATTTTGAATTCGAAAGAAATTTATTTTTATGGCTTAAGTTAGGTACTGTTTTGCGTATGTTGACAGTTAGGGGGGAATTAAAAGATGAAGAACAAGTCTCAAAAGCACAGATTGGAGCATTCTTTGCTGGAATGACTATCCGTGCAAATTCCTTTCCAGAAGAGACTCAATGGAGTGAAGGAGAAAGGCGTGCAATGAACTTATTTTGGCCACTTCTCTTACGAGCACTACCGCCTGATGTGATTTTTATTGCTGATCCTGAAGGGTCTATAATGGGATTAGGGAATTCAGTAGGGCCGCAGTTTATTGGGAATGGCACGACAGAAATGAGATTGGTTGGTGCTCTTAGAGAAATTTTGGCAGGAGGTCACCTTGGATATGAGGAAGTCCAAGGTGTTCTGAAAGATGTTCTTCCATTGAAATTTGAAGATGGAAAATCTACTGGAGTAAGTGAATCACTGCTTTCAGCTTTCTTAATTGGTCAGCGTATGAACAGGGAAACAGATCGCGAACTTAAAGCATACTGCCTTGCATTTGATGATGAACTTGGTATGTGATTTACATGTATTTTATTTCTTGAAACTTGTCACAATGCTGCATTGCAAGTGAATATCAACACCAAATGAAGTTTTATTATATTCTGGCTAATCTGTTGAGTGACCATCAGGTCCTGCTCCAGTTGCTGATGTTAGCTCTTTGACCCATTGCGGTGAACCTTATGATGGGAACACACGTTTCTTTAGAAGCACGTTGTTTGTTGCTGCGGTTAGATCCTGTTATGGTGAATCTTCCTTGCTTCATGGTGTGGAGTGGATGCCACCAAAGGTAAGTTCTCAGTATCTTTGGCATGTGGATGTTTTTCTTTGTTATGATTTATCCTGGAAAATGGAAGTAGATGTTGATTTGTAACTGCTGCAGTCTAAGAACTACATCCTTCTGCTGCTATGAAATTGTTCCTAGTTTCAAAATTTGAAAGTAGTCTTCCTTTTCTCAGGGGGGTGTAACTGAAGAACAAATGCTGAACTTTATGGGAGCAAACACAAACTTATCCTTGCATCAGGCAAAAGAACTTATTGAGGTTGGCGCACACAACTGTTCTGTCTCTCTCTGCTCCCTCCCCTTTTTTGCCCTCATTGAAACTTTTGCAAGTTTTTTTCAGGACGAGGAGGTTGGTTTTGCATACATAAGTCAACGTGAAGCTCGCCCATCTCTGTATGAATCTAACTGAATATATGTAGTTTAGTTCGTTTTCTTCCATATTTTTTGCTCCCATGGTAATCACAAGGGGGGGACAAGAAGAAATAAATTGTAAATAAAAGTGGTTAAGGGTTTCAATATGCTTATTAACATTTGAATCCAACTTCAAGTTCAAATAAAATGTCAGTCTTGAAATGGGACTAAAAGCTAGTCTGTTTATGAGTCCATGTTTTCAACTACCGTTGAAATATTCTTCCAGATAATATTTTCTCCTTTCAGGTTTTGTGATGATGTGTAATATGTTTAGAAACTTGGTACGTTTTCTGTTACTCTACCGTGGCTCTTTTGAATGATGCCCTACATATAAATCCAATCTTACATCAGTTAAAATCTAGTTCTGAGCATCTAAGGCATTGATCTCATTAGGGTTGATTGTTCTTGGGGTATAATTCCACATTTTTTCCC
The DNA here is from genome assembly GCA_025698515.1 of Gossypium sturtianum. NCBI lineage: Eukaryota > Viridiplantae > Streptophyta > Magnoliopsida > Malvales > Malvaceae > Gossypium > Gossypium sturtianum. The sequence goes on along the minus strand of CM046946.1, from coordinate 1,200,341 downwards.
CTTCTCCTGTCTCTAAACATTAGATGTAATTATATAATTAATTTAAGAACTGTACTAGTTATGGTCTATTTCTTGATTTTGTCTCCTCTGTATTTTCTATAAATTAATGAGGCTGTTAAGGATCATTTTATGATTTCTGCAGATATTCACTGATTGGATTGAGGGAGCACATAAAGAAACGCCCACCACTAGCAACAACTGAAAAGGTCCAGCAATTTATTAGGGTGAGCACATATATCGACATAAAATTATTTTGTATTAGTTTCATATATTGTACATATTATGTATATATTATGCATGTATGTTGTTTGTTTCCAAAGATGCTTAACCTAACTAAAAATTTGCATGACAACTTGCACAAAGAACCCTGTTCTGTACTACTTTTTGTTTTTGCTTGTTAAAACCGTTCCTAAAGTAGACTGTGGTGCTTATTTCACAAAGTACGATGATGATTTTGTAACAGGCTAAAGGGAAGGAATCAATTGTTGCCGGATTTTATCATGAAGGTTACGAGGAGCCTTTGTTAATGCTTATGAAACGAAGAGGTGTACATTCTGGTTTGGTAGTGAAGGTTAGAATTTTACCTTTATGCAGCAACAACAAAACAAAGTGGCCTTTTGGCTTGCCATTGGCGTTATTGACAACTTCATCTTTATAATACGGGTTAAATTTGAAAATGTTTTGGTTAAGGAGTAACAAATTTTGCCTTTTACACGATGTTCAAGATACTGTGTAAATTTAACTTAAATTCAGAGTATTCAACAAGTGATCTGATAAAAAAAACTTAATATGTGAGACTGATCTTATTTAAGGGAGAAGAAGGTGCCCTCTCGATGACAACTAGGTTACGATCAGCAAGCACGTCAAAAGGCTTTCCTGTAAACTATTGTTCCGGTTTTCGTTCAGTAGGCACGGAAACAGCTTGCAAAGAGGATGGTTCGTATTAAACTGTGTTGTCTTTACTCCACTTTAAAAGTAATAAATTCCTTTGTTACTGATAAAATATCCTAATATCGCAGGAGTATCACATCAGAGTTTTAGGCTCGAGGTTAATGCTATGGACTATGGTTTTGAACCAACTGATACACCAAGAACTGATAGATCGGTAAACTTCGAAATTCCTTTTCTATACAATCTCGATCATGATCTTGCCTGTCCATTTGTTTCTTGCCTATAGAATGATACAACCGTAGGATGCTCCCAAATCCCATTAGCCTTTGTTTTATGCAGTATTAACGTTGCATTAATCTATGTTATTCGGACACTTAATTTTTCTTAAAATACTCGTATCCGACACATATTTGGACCATGATTTTGAACCAACCAATATGCCAAGAACTGATGAGTCGATAAACTTCGAAATTCCTTTTCTGTATAATCTTTGATCATTATAATCAGCCTGTCGATTTATTCCTTGCCTATAGAATGATGCAATTGCAAGATGCTTTCGAATTTGATTCCCATTAGCTTGTTGCTTTATGCAAGCATTACAGTTGCAAAGGAATAATTGAATTATATTCTTTATACTTCCAAATTAACACCCTAAACCATTATGTTATTTAGACTCTTTATTTTTCCTAAAGTACTCGTATCAGACATATATTTGAAAATAAATACGGGGCATTGTAAACTTTGAAAAAATTGAGAATATCCATGCCGGACACATACTTGTATTTAATGTACATAGTCCGAGCGACTTAGCCATTAAGGTGGTGAAAAGAAAACCCCCCCTCCCCATTTTTTCTTTGTTATTTATGTATCCATACATATATCCATATATATGTGTGTGCGTGTGCGTGGATTATTATCCGGTACACCGGATTTTAACACAAGTGGTGTTAAAGAACTGTCATGTGTCCATTTATTTATTTATATTTTTAAATATTGATTAAGATCATGTGACAGTTTCTAAACCTTGTTTGTGAAATTAAGAAACTCCACCCGTCATTGTATCAAATGATAAATATATGTATATATATAAGAACCGATGATCATTTGACCGTGTTTGCTGCAATGGCAGGTATCAAAGAATATAGAGCTGGGTTTGGCTGCTCTGCATGGCCAAAAAGGGCCAGCATACGATCGCATCGTTTTAAATGCCGGAATTTTGGATCATTTACTGGGTTGTGATGGTGCTGAAGACGTGACCATAGCTCTCAATAGGGCCAGGGAAGCCATTGATAGTGGTAAGGCTCTTAAGAAACTCCTAAATTACATTAAAGTGTCTCACAAGTTAAAATGAAACCTATGTGAAACAGTGCTTGCTTCCTCTTAAGCTTCTTTCTTTTTTTTTTTATAAATTGGCTTAAGTTACGATTTAGCCTCTAAACTGTATTCAGTTTTTCACTTTTGGTATGTAAATTTTTGGTTTCACTTTGGTACCTAAACTATCATATTTATCCTACTTTACCCCAAAATATAAAGTTGCCAATAAGAATATAACATGTGGCACATAAAATAGGACGAAAATAGTTGAAGTACCAAAATGAAAAAAGAAAGTTTAGGTGTCAAAAGTGGGAAAAGAATATAGTTCAGGGGCTAAGTTGTTACTTTTGAGTTTTTCCTTTTTTGGGTGTAGATCTGTATTGTAAAACTGTTAAAAAGAGGAAATAGAGAAAAAAAAAAAAAGAAGGTATCTTACAGATTTTCCGTTTCTGTTTCTTTTTTATTTAAGTGCCCTTTATCTGTTCTTTAAAGTTAAAGTTTTTTGCTGATGTAAAATTAGTTCCAAAATCCAAAGTTATTGATTAGTTATTTTTGTAATTTTTTTATATACTATCCTGAAAATTAAAATTCTTTTTTTCTTTTTTATTGTCAATCTTGGTGGAATTTCAGGCATGGTTTGGAAATAAGTGGAAACAAAATGTTTAATAAATTTTAAAATAGCTTAGTAAACAATATATGATAATTTTTTTTATACAATAGAATTTCGAACTTACACCCACACGCATTGCACTCACTTAAGCAACCACACAAGCACAACCTTCACGATTTTAGAGATGTGGTGAACACACTCTTGACTAATAAAACAAATGCTGGGGTTCTATCTATGATCCGTAATCTTTATAAAGATTTTACCATTTTTTATATTGATGAGCTAAAAGTTAAATACTTTCTGGCCGAAAATAAATATAGAAGCTTAAAGTGTAAGAGAACAATTTTAGCATCTAGGTAAAATATAATAATAAATAGAAATATGTTAAATTTATACATGAATTTTGATTTATATAAATTTTGATTAGGTGTAACTATATACACAAAATTTTAATTTTAGTTCGATTATATATATATTTAAAAAAATTAATACATATATTCATTTTCATATTGTATTAATATAATTGTTTGCGTGTACAATATATCACTGTAAAAAGATACTAATTCAATTAATTGATAGTGTTATTAGTGATCTATAAAAATTAAATAAAATTAAAATTTAAGATACTTCATGAGTAATTAATTTTAAGATAGTTCAGGTGTAATTTTGACACTTGTCCTTGAGAAATATCAATTTAATTAAATACTTGCAATATAATTTATTTTTAAGTGTTTAAAAAATTATTTTATAAAACAGCCATCTTATAACCACAAAGGAAAAATGATATGGATTATTTCGGGTGTTCGACTTCGGATTAATCTCAAATTCAGATCTATATCTAGACTCATTTGCATAAGTTGAAGTTATTGATTTTTTACAATTCAATCAGATTTAATTTCGATAAAATTTTTCAAACATTTCTCTATTTTGGAAGAGTTACAATTTGCTATAATTTATTGGAGAGAAAAATGCCAAGGCAATAACTAGGTACCATCAAAATTGAGGTATGTACTAAAAAAAAAATCGATATAGTGATCGGGCCAAATATTAAAATACAATTATGTGAATCGGCTCGCAAAATATACGAAATATTGAAACAAATTGAACATAATCTAATAAGATATATATACCCATACTCAACACCAACTCTTAAGTAACATATCAAAAAATCATAAAGATAATGCAGGGCGATGAGTATTTACCATCTCAGAAGTAGTATATATATAAAGTATTCGTATTTGATATCGTAACCAACCAAATATTTGAATACAAGTATGAAAATACGACTCACAAATCGTATGAAATTTTGAAAAAAGAATTGAACATAACTAAGGGTGGGTTTGGATGGGCGATTGAGTGCAGTGCGATATGTTTAGCTTACTTTTTGTCTCACGTTACAGTATCGTTACAGTATCTAATCTCACCGCCATAGTTGTTTTTACACTAATCGCAGGTAAACGCACCGTTCATCCAAACCCACCCTAAATAAAATGTACCCGTACTCAAGACCAACACCGAGTAACATACCAAAAAATTGTAGAAATAATGCAGGGCGATAAGTATGTACCATCACAAAAGTAGTGTATATAGTATCCGTATTTGATATCGTAACCAACCAAATATTCAAATACAAGTATGAGAATACGACTCAAAAAACATACGAAATTTTGAAAAAGAAATTTGAACATAACTAAATAAGATATACCCGTACTCAACATCAACATCCAACTCCGAGTAACATACCCAAAAATCGAAAGAACAAAAACACCCGAATAACCTAAATAGAAAATTCTGCTGCCGAAGGAGGGTTCTAATCTCATTACATTTTACAACTTAAATTAACTCAAAAAATGTAATGAAATGATTTATTAGTAACTTTGAAAGGGTTACTTTTATACCTGAAGAGCAGCTGCAATGGAACCAGAAAGGCTAAGAATTTCAAATGGACGTTTGCACTTTACCTCTTTCACTGTGTGAGGGCATGAATCAGTGATCCAGAAATAGGTTAGCCCTTTCTCAGGTTGCCCTACATATAATTTTGAGACAACGTCAAGATTTAAAGGAATAAAAAAGCTCGAAGTTGATTCGGTAATAATCGAGTTGCTCGAGCTATTAGTTAGAGTCGAATTAAATTCGACTCAAATTGACCTTTTCATTTTAATATATTTGTATTTTATATTATAAAATTTTATTTTTATTCTTATTATATTTTAAATTTGTTGACATTGAATTTTTCTAATTTATTGGTGTGACATTTTAAAATAGAAAAGATATTTACTTCGTAGCAATATAACTAAAAAATTGGCATTGTAACGAACTTGAATTTAACAAAATAGTTTTAACATTGTTAACAGTCAGACTTGAATTTTGAAATCTGAAAAATAAAAACTAAATTTCTAGAAATAAAACTACAAGGATTAAATTTCAATTTTACCAAAAGTACAGGAACTTATGGCATATTTTTACCTATATATAAAATAGGATATTGGACTTCTAAAATGCTATTGTAAAGGTGCAAGCAATACCTCCATTATCATGTTCAAAGCGTTGCCAAGAGCTTTTAGGGAAAATTCCATGCGTCACATATGCACTTATTTTTGTTGCTCCATTGGCTGCTAATGCTTTCTGCAAGACATGGACATTGAGAGATGTTAAGTACACAGAATTGCAGGTTTACAAACCATAAACAATAAAAGGCAAAAGTACCATGGAAGAACTTGTATTCAAAGTCAGATTACACTTTACCCCATCTATTAAAAAAATGGACAAATTAGTCCATATAAGTCAGATCAAAGAGTAAATTGATTCTTTTTATTAAAAATTTCATCTATTTCTAATATTAAAAGCTGATCTATATATGTCCGTAAGAGGAACACATGGCGCAATTATTCTGTTAACCATGCCAATTTTTAACAATAAAAGTGGATGAAATTTTTAATAAAAATTACCAGTTTGTTCTTTGATCTAATAAATAGAGACTAATTTTCTTATTTTTGAGTGAAGGAGGCAAAATGCAATCTGCCACGAGAAAATTCTCGTTAGGAGTTCGATTACCTGGCATTCAATCAGAGTGCCACCTGATTGAACCAAATCATCAACAATCACCACATGCCGTCCTGTAGCATCTCCCTCTTTGATGCGTACGATTCGTTGGTCCCCTATCCGAACTTTATTACAAACAATCTGTTATGATTGGAGAATGTTATCCCAGCATCTTTATGCAATAACCGAGTTTTAAGCTGTAAGAATGAGTGAGATATGCACAATTTCATAAAATGAAGCTAAACGGTCCTACAATCCTGAGTCTATTGAACGAATTCTATAAGTTTGCATATACCATTAACGGACTAACCTGAAAATAAAGCTGGACAGACGGAGACAAGCCTCATTTTGGACTTGAAAAGGTACGTGCCGAGTAAGAAACACAACTCAAAGATAACCTAAGAGATCACTAGTTTCCAATATACCATAAAGACTCCTTTATGATTTCTTAAATGTTACGAGCTAAATTACAAGCTTTCAGCTTATTCGGTATCAATGATCTATAGTTACAATTAAGTAAAAGTAGTGTAAAATCCATACAACCACCGATCACTAGTGCAGACAATGAGGTTCAACAGTCATAGGCTGTAGACATGATGATTGATGAAAGACTAAATGTATGCTAAACACAACTACAAATGAAGTAGAGCATCCATGTTATGCAGATGTTACATACAGTTGGAAAATGTTGCAGCTGTTTATGAAATCTTTTCCAAGCACCATCATCGGGAAAAGCAATGGATATCTGGGAAAAGTACAGAAATTATAGCAAAATATTAGAAATTCGAAACTGTTTTAAGCAAATACTCTTCCAACACACAGATTTACAAGTACCATAATCCAAAATAATTTGAATTAAGAACAAAAATCTCTAAGAAAATTGATTTTGGTTCAACCATTTTGAAATCGTCTCAATAACCAACAAGAAAAATGAAGCTTTGAGAACTTCAAAAGCTTAGAAACCATCAAACACACAATTGACTAGCACACCCGAGGTAGGAGCAAATTATTGTTTGAATTGTATGATTATATTTATTAATTTATATACATGTGAAATAATAATGAATTATGGCATCAAAAGGACTAAATTGGAAAATGTGAGATTTGTGATAAATATGAATAAATATGTAGTATCGAATGGATGTACAATTTTTTATATGAATGGATGATATATACATGGTGATGTTATATTGTTTAAAAGGTATATATATTGTTTTGGCATCAACTGGATTAAATCGATGATATGTGAAATATTCGATAAACGCAAATACATACGTAGTATAGAATGGATTGGAAATTGTTATATGATTGGACGACGAGTACAAGATGATGTTACATGGTTCAAAACGTATATGAATTGTTATTTGGAATATGAAAGTGTGTATACAGCTATAGGGTTTGAAATGGTACGGATAAGGAAAACGGGTGTTTGATGAGGAATAAAAACGATGGCTTGAGATCCAACATTTGTTGTGGATTCTCTGAAGCTAGTGTTAGCAACATTGTATCAAGCTACTGTTAGCAATCCTGATCAGAAGCTACTGTTAGCAGCCTGAATACATCAGATTGTATGAACAAACGGGTGTTGCGATCAGGGATTAATTCGATGGTTTGAGGTCCAACATTTGTTTTGAATTCTCTAAAACTAGTGTTAGCAACATTTGCCAACTCTCGCACACTCCACAACAGGGCTGCCCTTGTGATTTGAACTCACAATGTAAGTCGTGGAGGTTAACACCCAGGTCACTAGGCCAAGAGCTGGGGTTCAATCCTCCATACTTGAGACTTCTTTATTTAAGGTTTCATTACAACATCATTCAATCAAAATATGACAAACGTCACAAAAAATAACTATCAATACCCATAAAAATGATATACAAATCAAAAAGGGTATATAAACTTACTTTGTCAGAGTCAGGAAGCTTTTGAAGCCTATTCTTAAGCAAAGGTATCCCACTCTCAAAGCAAGGCAAAATAGTATCACCAAAGTAGAATCTCTCCTAAAAACAAAATACACATAAACAAATTAGAAACTTTCTCAAGAAACAATCAGAATAAAACTATATAAAAAAACTAAGTCAAAGTCAAAATATGTTGTTGCTCCTTGTACTTTTAAGTTTAAGATCTAATCCTAGTACTCAAAAAGTTAAAAGTTAAATCTTTTTACCTTTTAGATTCAGAAATCATAGTCCGATTGTTTATACCATTAGTATTTGCCACAGTTGTTGGAACCAGATTGGACCGATTGGACCAGGAACCAGCCAGTATACCAGCCCAGACAAAGGGGTTGAACTGGTATTTCAGCGAATCACTCCCAATGAGTTAAACCAGGACAGAAAACCGATTGAGCAGACAGCTGGACCGGTTTTATAATTTTTTCAATAATGTTTATTTTATTTTATAAGTTTTTAATAATTTATTTAACTAAAATCAGATCAGTCATCAAAGTCATGGTATTTTCATCAAAATCTGCCATCAATTCTCTCATGCAATCATTTTGACATAAGCATCCCTAACATAAAGCATATTTTAACAGAGAATACAAATGGTGTTGACTATTAAACTAGAAGTTTTAAATTGAAAAAGCATTATACCTGCAAAGCATGGATATCGAATGTCACTAAGCTAGTAGGGCCTCCTCTAGAGGTCGGTATATGGGACAATATCCTAGCAAGAGTGAAAGCCGTGGCAACATCTCCTTCGTCTTCCATTCGCTCCGAAGTTCCAGTTGGGAAAAACGGGAGAACTAGCGTGAACGATGAAATGAACAGTTTCGGCAAAGCATAGATCACCGATAACTGCTCGAAAATCACCGCCGGCGAACTAAACGAAGCTAGAAAAGCTACATTTTGTCCTCGAATTCCATGCGCATTAGGTATAAACAAGTCCGGAAATCCATCGTCAAATGTCCTAAAAAAACAAAATTTAAATCCAAACCATTAAAATACTTAATTCGCAGCGAATTCTCCACAACCTTAACAGTGAAATGAAATCGGTTATAAGATTACCGCCAATTTATGCTGCGGAGCTCAATTGCATCTGATTCAGCAGCGATTCTCTTGGCGAGCACCTCGGTCTCGGCGCAATAAAAAAGGCAGACTTTTTTGGCGGGTTTAACGGCGGAACCGGCGGTGGAGGCGGCCATTGATATCGACGGAGATGAATTCCGGATCAAATGAACCGATTCTTTTCCGGAGAGGAATTCGACGCTCCAATTCGAATGCTGATTTTCAAAACTCTTGATCTGACACCGAAACCGACTGCACTTCTTGTCGTTTAACAAACTCGAAAACGATTTAAAGGAAGCGAGTTGTGCCGAAATGGCCGCCATAGGCGGCGGTCACACTGTTAATTGATGAGATTTCTTGATAATTTCAGGTTTTAGTATTATCTATTTTTATCTTTTAGAAAATAACCTCTTTTTTTTTCTTTTTTTGAGAATAAATGCAGTTGGATTTTATGGAAAAGACTAAAGGGTATAGCGACTCACAAAAACAAAACAACCTGCCACAACTAAAGAAAACAGCTGTCGAGCGAACGAACAGTCACAAAAATAAACAAACACAGAAAAACCAATCTCAACAGCCCCTATCACCTCCGTTCCCCGTCTAAATCAGCAACAAAAAAACTTCATATCAGCGCTTGTAACTTACTCGAGTTTAATTTTTTTAAAAATCGAACTTATTTCAGTAATTATTGAGTTGAATATACTTTTGAAAAGTAATTTTAAAAAATGCTGTAAAAAAGTACTGTTAAGAAGTGCTTTTAAAAAGTTTACTTAAATTTAAGTGTTTAGCATTACTTGTCAAAAAATACTTTTGAGAAATAAAATGTCTATTTTAGACATGTTATTATCAAGTAACAAATATACATTTAAATAAAATTTAAATTAGTTAATATTATTATATTTTAATAAGAATATAAAAAATTTACTATAATTTGTTAATATTTTAATATATGAAATATAAATTTTAAATATTTTTAAGAAATAAATATTAATTACTTATAAAATTTAATTAGAATATATAAATTACATTTTAAATATTTAAATATAACCATTAAATATTTGTAATTAATATTTTAAAAAATATTTTTTATTTTTAATTAATGATTTTAACACATTTGTAATTAAGCACCATGAAAAAAAAGGAGAAAGTACTACGTTATTAGAGGGGTGAAAAAATAATTAAGCACTAAAAGTGCTTTTGGGAGAAGAAAAACTAAAAATTTTAGCTTCTCCTTTTTAGAAGTGTTTTTCAAAAACATTTCTGAAAAGTCAAAAATTTCAGCCAAAAGTAGCTTATTCTGCACAGCTTTTCCTCCAAAAATGCTTTTGAAGCCAGAAGTACTTATGAAAAGCAATGAAGAACTGGTCCTTAATTTAAATGACTCGTCAACCTTATTGAACTTTTCATTTTTTATATTAATAAATTATGTTATTATCCTTTATATATATTATTAACCCTAAACTTAACTATTAAATTAAACTCGATTATATCTCGATATTAAAAATAAATATTTAATTTAGTTTGAATTAAGCATCAAGCTCCGATTTTTAAGTCAAATTCGAACTTGACAATATTCAAACTCGATTCATCTCAATTCAATTACACCCCTACTCCAATCTCTTCTTTCGTGAGAAAGATTCATTGATACCAAATATATACAAATTACATAATTCTAGTATCTCCATATATAATATCCTTTTCAGTTTTAATGTCGATTTTTTTTTTTCTTTTTTGCAATCTGGTACCTTTGCTGGGGTTTCTCACTGTACCCGTATATAAGTCCATTTGCTCATGACTTAGATGCTGTGCTTCTTGCACGATGGAAACTACAATGGATTTAAAGTACCTTAAAATTTTATTCTTAGTTTTTGAAGTTTTGCTCCTACATTTCAACCACTGAGTATCTTTAACGTTTACTATATTGTCATTTTATTTTATTTTTCTAATTATTTTAACTTTCAACCTTTAAATTTTAGTTAAATTATTTATTTTTTATGAAAAAATTAATTGAACTATTAAAATTTTAATAATATTGACATAACAATTGAAGTGACATTATACTTTATTGTTAACACAGATAAATATTTCAAAAAAATTTACGAATTTTTTTTTTACTTTTTTGAATATTTATAAATTATGCAAGGACTGTCACGCTCAATGGCGAAGCCGGAGATTGGTAAGGGCTCCAACCCCCAAAAAATGAAAAAAATTTATTTAAATATCATTATAATTTATAAAATTTTATATTAGTAATGATAAAATTACGTTCACCCCCAAAATGATAAAAATTTGATTTAATTTTTTAAAATTTATAAAGATATAGGCTATTAAAAGAATGAAATTGAATTTTTAATATCATAAAAATATACAATTTAATTCTGACTTTCAAAAAAAAAATTTTGACTTCACCCTTAGTCATGCTAGTGACCACATTAATGCCATTAAAATTTTAACGTTTCAATTAGTTTTTCTATCCAAAAGCAACCAAATTAACTAAATTTTAAAAATTGAGGATCAAAATGACTCAAAAAAGAATAATACCCACAATGACAGAATGTGTAAATGTTAGGGTTAAATTCATCATTTTGCCTTTTTAAAATTTGAAGATAAACAACTAAGTGAGATAAAACACTAGCCACACACAAAGAAAAGAAAAAACAAACTAGCCTAAGTGAAATATATATATGTACGAGACATGCTAATATTTTTATTGGTCAATATGCATGATTTCTTACGGTTAAGTTTTGTTCTCAAATGCTCAAATATTAAGTATAAAAAAATTGATATGGTACCTGAAAAATAGAAGAGATCAAAAAAAGAAAATTCAATGAGGCGTACTCTCTATGCATTATATCCTCAAAAATAGAGAACCTACCCATCAAATGAGCCTCGCCAGGACGAGTTTGAATGTCTTTTGTTAGATACTGCCAAGGCACGAGCACAACTAGACCCAGGCACACGCCTCGACACCCCATTGTGCTCTCCATCAGATGAGGCTCGCCATAAAGAGTCTAAAGACCTGTTGTTAAATAATGCTAAAGCACAAGGTCGTGCATGGCTTGATTAGGGACGGTAAAAAAATCCGAAATTGACTGATTCCAAACCAATATTTACAAAATTACCCTTTTACTTATTCTGATCATATATGTTATTTTTTATACAAGGCCTAAAACTTCTATAGCTCATCCCCAACCCATAAATAGGAAAATAATGCCATTCGACGCACTCGAATCCACATCTTACATTAACAACCATGCTCATGCCAATCGAGCGAAGACTCAATTGGCCTTATTTAATATTAATTAAGTTAAAAAATCTCTAAAATTTATTACTATTAGCGTAACTCTACTAACTCTAGTAGTCTCCCTTTCACCTACTAAGTTTTACTCTCCCCTCTTTCTCTCTTCTTAATTTATTTTCCCAAATTTTCTCTTTGTAAGGAACCTTTGTGCAAGTGTGTAAATATATATTAGCACGTAGTTTCAGAGGTAAATATTAAGCAACTTCAAAGAAAAATGGTGCCAAAACCTATCATTTTTAGAAAATAACAATAAATAACAATTTCACAAAAAATTAAAAATATATATTTTTAAAAAAGTTAGAACTCTTGGATCGGAATCTAATTTACTATTGATTTTCGAGTTCTGATTCAGTGAGCTCATTTTTTTAAAATCAAAGCTGGGTCGATGTCAAGGCAGGGCGATAGAGAATCCGGCCAGGGTAAAGGCAAGCAAAAAACCGCCCCACCCCGTTGCCATCACTAGGCTTGACACACCCGATTACAATGAGTTTCAAGCTTAAGCTTTCTTTAAAACAAATACACAACATTTTTAAAGAAGACAACCCCAAAAATCCTACAAACCACTTGAAAAATATACCTCAAACAAAAAGACTTCCCCATTGAATCCCATATACATTATTCTCAGATTAAAAGCGAAACTAGTGTGAACTAAATAGGAGTGTAAATAAAACATCAATGCTCACAAGCTATTTTAGTTTTAAATCTAAAAAATTTAAACCGAATTCAATTCAACAATTATTGAGTTGAACTAAATTAAGCTCAAGCTATTGATTAAACTGAATTCAAGCAGCTCACAAACCAGGTCAAGCTTTTCATTTTAATATAATTTATATTATGAAATTACATTTTTACCTTTGTTCGCTTAATCAAGCTCAAGAGAGCTCAGGTAGCTCGATTATGTTCAAAGCCTAATCAAGCTTAAACTAATTGCTAAAATTGATACACAAACATAATCCAGCTTGGGTAATTCTGAGAAGTTGATGTTCAATTAAGCTCAAATCAAGCATTGAACCTTGAATTTCAAGTCGAGCTTACCAATATTCATGCACGACTCAGCCCAATTACACCCTAAAACTAAAGGCTTATACACGTACTTAGCGAACCCAATAGTGATTTCATTAAACCCATATCCATGGCTAATTAGTTCTTTATAAAACTTAAATTGCAACAATGCCAAAACACAGCAAAAATAAGCATAAGGCAAAATACTTATCACATAAAACATATAGTTTGATCCAAAATTAAACGATATTAAAAATCTCATTTCAAGTTTAACTCAAAAAAAAACGAAACATAACAATAATCTAACAGAAATGTCATTCAGATCCAATAAAACCAAGAACCCTAACCTAAGCGGTGAGCACAACAGCACCACCAGCCTCCTTAATTTTCTTCTCAGCGGTCTTCGACACCAACTTAGCCTTGACGACCACCGGTTGATTCTCCGGCAAAACACCTTTTCCGAGGACTTTAAAGTACCCGAACTGTGTCACGTCGATCATCGGAGCGGCATCCTTGGTGGCCTTGGCTTTCACGTCCTCCGGGATAAGAGACCAGAGCTTGTCGATGTTGACGATGGGGCAATGGAACTTGTTACGGAGCCTGTGGAAGTACCTCATACCAACCTTACCGAAATAACCAGGATGGTACTTGTCGAAGAGGATCCTGTGGTGGTGCATGCCTCCAGCGTTACCGCGACCCCCGGGGTGCTTTCTGTGCTTCCCGATACGACCGTGACCGGCGCTCACATGGCCGCGCTTCTTGCGGTTCTTCTTGAAGCGGGTTGTCATTTTGGGAGGTTGGTGTAGATCTGGGAGAGGCCGAGTGTTTGTAGGCGGCTGAGATGGGAGAAAATGAGAGTTAGGGTTTGTGGGGATTATATGGTTGTGGGATAAAATTAGGTTTCCGGTTTTACCCTCTAGGGTTTTTCCATTTTACGGATGTGCCCTTTCGGGTTCCTGCGGCTTTTTTTTTTTTTTTTTTTTTTTGTGTGTTTTGCCCTTCTAATGGAAGGCCATTTTGGCCTTTGGGTTAATAAATCTCCGTCCTAATAAAATTATCTTATTTTGATTTTTAATAATTGAAATTTTAATTTTTTGTTATTTTAAAAATACTTTTTTATAAATAATTTAAAAAATACATTTGTTTATAAATTAAGATGAGAGAATAATGTACGTAATGTCAATGCATAAGTTGCATATTTCGTCGGTGAATAATAACATGAAACATTATCATTAAATAAAATAAAAAATAATGAATGGCTTATAAATAAATACTAATAACTTTATTTAAACATGATTAAATAATAATTTTATTATAAATATATGCTTAAACTTTAAAACCTGAATCGAAGACTTTATACTCTAAGCCTAATACCCTAAACTCTTAAAATCAATATATTAAATCCGAAAGTTATTAATATTTATTTATAATAGTTACGATTAATGTTTAAATAAAATTATTAGTATTTATTTACAAGTCATTCGTATTTTTTTCTTTAATTTAATGATGATATTTCGTGTTATTATCTACTAATAATACATGAGATTTATACACCGACTATACATCAAATATTATTCCAATTAATATATATATTCATTTTTAATCACTTAAGTCATAAACACTTATGAACCAACTCATAGTTGGTAATTTAGTGAGAATTTTGATGTTTTGCATATAAAGTCCAAAATTGTCCTTCATTAGTTGAAATGGTTATTGGAGTTGCAATTTGTTTTTATTTTTTTAAATCGTTTTATTGTCTGAAATTAATTTTGTTCGGATTGATAGTATTATTTAAATAAAGCTCTCTCAATAATAAGGATTATAATATTTAAATTTAGTCCAAATGCTAGAGAAAAAAATCTACTTCATTTCTTCCAACCACTTGTTGGTTGTAGTTTAGTTACGTCTAGAGAAGCTTTGTGCGAGCTCCCTTTTGCATATCATCACTCAACTGCACCTCAACTTTCGACAATTTTTGGGTGTGTAACCCTACATCTTTGTTCTTATTTTGTAGGGACGACGTTAAGTAGCAAGCAAGAGCCTTGGTCCCTCGAAATGGTAATTTATTATTTTAGTCTCTTCAAGTTTTTAAAATTATAAGTCAGTTTAATGATAAAAATGCACTTTGGCCCCAAAAATGAAAAAATTTTCAATTTAATCCCTTTAAAATTCTAAAATAATAAGCATATACAAAGATAAAATTGTACTTTGATCTCTTTAAATTTTTATAATCTAATTTTGACCCCGGATATAAACTTTTCGCTAAGACCCTATTGATTGGGAATATATGAAGCATCATTTAAAAATATCTTATTAAGAGTTATGAGTAGAATAAAGCATACTTTTATGAATAACATAGAACATACATCGAGCCACCTAAATATTGATATTTTGAAATATGATTTATGATAATCTTGTTAAAATTCCATTCAAAGCACATGAGCTCTCTAGACTTAAACTTTGAATCAAACTTTATATTCTCTGTCATTGCTCTCTTGATGTTTAAATTTAAGTGACAAAAAAAACTCTTAAACTTAATTAAGAGTGGGTTTGGATGGGCGGTACGTTTACCTGCGGTTAGTGTAAAAACAACAGTGGTGGTGAAATTAGATGTTGTAACGATATTATAGCGTGAGATAAAAAGTAAACTAAACGCACCGCATCGCACCCCACCGCCTATCCAAACTCACCTTAAGTAAAAAAAAGAGACCAAGAGCCTTTTATACAATACTTTCATAAGACATATCTCATCACAGTGTCAATGTATATGCCCTAGGTCTTCCCCCCTTCATATATGAAACATGCATGTACATGAACAATTTATTGTGATTGGTTTTGTCAACATTAGGTTAACACAACTTTGATCAATGTACCTTAACAACTTTGATCAATATAAAGATACATGGATTTGGTCAATGTACCTTACATAATTATAAAATGTGTATTTCAGAGTTATAAATTTCATGCGACCATGATCAATACCATAAATTTCAATGATTGTAATAACTCCTAATAAACCAACATTTTTTTCACGACGAAGCTCGTGGCTTTGGCGTTATCATCATTGAATCATCATCGGGGCTATCCCCCACATTCATCATTTCTTCTACAACGATGATAATGATTCAATGTCGATAAAAACTCTGCAAAGGATAAAGAATTTTATCTATTTGATAGATGAAAGGTTGCCGGACAATGAAAACGGTGTCGTAAACATTGCTGTTGAATATCCCCTATGTCATGTTGATGGTGTTTCTCGATGCGGTGACATTGAGTCAGGAAACCTTTCATCGCTATTTAAAACCTTCTAATTTTTTATGGAAATAAATTAAATTAAAGTGTAATTACTTCATTTTCATTTCTTCAAATGAAAAGAAATTAGATTATTTTTTAATTTGAAAAAAAAAATATTGCTGAGAGGCCTGAACTCCCAATTAATAAGTCAACAATGTGTCAAGTGGTATAATTTAATTTATTAATATGCCACATCAACAATAATTTTAACGACATTAGAGTCAAATATCACATTCATAAACGGAGCTAAACTCCAAGTATTAAATTGAACATTTTAAAAGAGTAATTATTCATATTAGAACAAACCCTAAAGTGTAAGGCCCAATTATGCCTTTATCCCATTTATTTAAATCGGTCCAACCTAAATTCTAAGAGATAAAAGCAACATAATATTTTTCTTTCATTTTAGATTAAATTTGGTAACTTTTCCTAGTTTGGTATCAGACTTGAATTCTATTAAAATATAATGAAATGATACTATAAGATTATGTCGTATCATTATCCGGAAGTTCTTAAAATGTTATATAAAATCTAAAAAATACATATTATTTAAACAATTCAATTCAATTGATGATATGCCACAATTTTAAAATCTTATCTCATTATAACTTAATAGAATCAGTTTAGAAAAGCTGCCAAAATTTGGGACTAATGTTGAAAAAAAGTTTAAGGACTAAAATGAGAAAAGTTGTCAAATTTAGGGACTAAATGCTATTTTATCCCTTCTAAAAATCTTATACCATTTGGGTGTTGAACGGCGCGTGGTGTAGAGAATTTCATCGATCTATACATGAGAAAAAGTTAGGGTTCATGGGGCATGGGTTCAACCCTCCAAAAAGTAAAAACCAAAAAAATAAATAAAAAGGAAAAAAAATATCCCTTTTTATTCATCTCATAAATCTGATTTTATTTCCCTCAATCAATTCATAAGAAAAAAATTTCTAAAATTTCCACCAAAAATCCCAAACCCTTCCATTAAAATCATCAAAAACGAAAAAATCATAATCATAGACGCTTTTTAATTCAAAACGCAAAAATGGATGCGTATCAGCAGCAGCAGCACCGCTACATGCGACCGCCGCCGCCGCCACCTCCGCAAGCATCTCCGACTGATCCTCACCTCCAACAACAACATTATTACCAGTACCAACCACCGCAACCTCCTCCGAGAGCAGCTGCACCGCCACCACCGGGTTCATGGTACTCTAACCAATTCCAATTCCAGTATCAGCAGCATCACAATCAATCTCATTCTGTGCCGCCACACCACCACCCTCCTTCCCCACAGCAACCGCCGTCTCAGTGGGGTCCGCCTCCTCACCCTGATCATTCCGCTTATCCTCCGCCTCCTCCTCTTCCTTTTCCCCCGCACCACCATAACGGAAGTAACCATTTCGCTCCGCCGCCACCACCTCCTCCTCCTAGACCTTACATGCCTCCTTCGCAGATTCCCAATACTTTCTCTCATGTCAATCAGGTTATTTGTCTCATTTCCATTTTTATTTTCATTTTCCCCTAATTTTATTTATATTTCTAAGTAAATAGCTGCTTATTCGGTTCTTTTCATCAAATGACTTTTCTTTGTTGTAACTCTGTTTTCATTTACAGGAATGGAGCAATCCAAATTGGTCTCATCATCAAGGTGAGTATTAATTTGATTTTCTGGTTTCATTCCCCATTCTCATGTTATTTAGCTTTTTGTCGGCTTCAATAGAATTAGATTGATATATCCATATGTTTAGAGACTGCAGACTGCTCCTTTTGAATGTTAGTATGGTTTTTTTTCTCTGAAGGATTCTTATCCCATTCATGCTAAGAGTTTATTATTTTATGTTGTTGTATGTTAATTTAAGTACTTATAAACCCGCGGTGAAGCTCGAATGCTGTACTTATAATAGATAGATTGAATGATTAAGGCTTCATTTAAATTGGTTCCATGCACCTCCTTGTTTATGGTTAAATGGAATGCAAACCGGTTGTTACCTGTAACAATGTATTTCTTAGTACCAACTAAAAGGTAAGCTTGTGATGGCAATTGTTTTAGGGGTTGGCTATTGATTATCCGTATAATATAAGTTGCTGAATGAAATATATAGGATACAAATGTCTGTGTTGCTACCCATATAAGCCATGCACCCTGGTTGTGAAAGTTAATCTGAACCTGTGCTTGTCTTATTTTATGTTGATGTTGATGGATTTGGCTTGCAATAATTTTCTGGTGCCAGCCCACAACAACGTGGAAGATTGGGGAGCCAAAGCTAGAGAATGGGCAAACACTAGGGCTGCCATGCAGGACCAGCCGGTTCAATCACAAATTACTCCAGCTGGCCGGCCGGAGGATCAAAACCATTTTCATGATCCATATTCACAAGCTGTTGATCCTCATTATATGGATGCTCAACAGGCACTGCCAATTTCTAGCTATCAGCAGTTCCCTGTTCCAGCAGCATCTCCTCATGGACCACCAACAACTTATCCGACTGAGACTTTGTCTAACAACTCCAGATCATCTTCATATATTCCTGATGGTTGTCTACCCTACAATGTTAGAGATGGAACTTCAGCAAGGGATCCGAACAGTGGATTTCTTCACCAAGAAAGTTTACCTGCCAGTTCATCTGTTCATCTGCAGGAGGTACCTTCTAGTTATTCTTCAGTTTCAGGTAATAATTTCACCAAGTAAATTGAACTTGCTTGTGAAGCTAGTGCTGAAGGGCTGCTTCTATAGACCGCATTTTCTTCACCATTCTATACTTTTGAATAGCCTTTTGTACTTCTAAACAGGACCTTTTTAGCAACTATCATTCAGAAAAACTCATGATGTGTAGAGTATGTAGCCTAACTAAAATGATAGCGTGGTTGACCAGGATTTTTATGACCTGGAAGGGTCTTTTCCTAGTTATTGGATGCTGTTGTGCTCTAAATTTTTATGTCCTTGGTCTGAGTTTAAATTGTCCACAAATATTCAGAAGGAGCTATTCTAAAATATGTACTTGGTTGTTTGAGTGATTGCTTTTGTGTTGTGATATCACACTTCAGTGGTCAACCTAATGGCTTTGTTTGTCAGATGAAAAAAATAGAATTCGCAAATGATAGTTAATGTGAAACTAATTCCCTTGTATGATTTATTCATATCAGTCCACACTGGTTATATAAATGTACCTTGTTATCTGGACTGCTGTCATGTATCAATAATTTTCTTATGTTCAAACACCATGCTGATCTTGTTACAAAGTGTTAAATGGATAAAGCAATGAAGAATTTAATGGCATGAAAATGTTGTCTGGAATTACTCTTTTTTTTTATTGGACTTTTAATTACTATTAAATTAGATAACACATTCTAAATTATGTCAAGATATTATTGTTAGCAGAGAATGAATATTTTTTCTTTCTTTTTCTCTAAACATAGCTACTATATCTATTGAAGTTATTTAATGGCATTTTGTTTTATGGAACATGTCCAAAAGTTTCATTTCTTGGCACTACCATTACTTGTTCACTTATTTAGCTAAAGTAACATGAGTTATAGCTTCTGTTTCTTCTGATCTACCAAATAATTAGAAGTGCCTAGAAATGGCATTTATAATTGTTAACAGAATTGTAAACACGGCACTTCTTGTTGCAGCCTGTTCTGCTCTGGTGGAAACAAGCTTATGTTCTTTAATGCATGCCAAAACTAAAAAAAGGCTTTGTTAACATTTGGAAATTGCTGAACTACTTCTTTAGCTCTTACATGCTTGAGTGGGTTTGTTCAATTTTTGCTGCTTGCTTTTCTGTTAAGTTATCAAACTACAAGCTTAGTGTTGTGCAATATATCTTACTAAATGAACAGAAAAATTGATTAATAATTGCACAAGGATGCATATGTTTTACTGGCAATATATCTCTATCACAGTGTGGTTGCTATATCACGTGCTGATGACTTTGATATGATAAATTAATGCTTCAATTTGAAAATCAAAAGGCAACTTATATTTGAATGCCGGAAGATAAAAGGAGGTAAAGTAAATCAGTGGTAATGCAAAGGAAGTAGTACAGAATATGCAATAAGTATTTACCAGTATGCCTCCCAATATGAGATCATTTCTAAAATAAAAATTTGAGGGTAAAAGGCTAAACCATCTGGTTAATAACTACTATACTTTCTCTTGATTTGAAGGAACTTCAAATAGGAGAACTTGTAGGGGTTTGAAGTGATTTAATTCATTTCTAAAACTCCCTTCCCCCTGCTAAAAGAACTCACAATTTTTTTTTCTGGATCACTTTACTCTTATCTACCTCCCTCCATCCAAACACACCATTAGAGATTTTCATAAAAAGTAAAATTGAATTGAAAGTGTTCTTTGGCAGGTTATCAGGATTCTGAATTCTGGAAAGCTGACCACTTATGAGATATCTTTTAACTGCATATTGCTGACTAATCTAGTTGTGTAATGTTTCCTTTTTAAGGATTGAGTTACGATAATACTAAAGCCTTAAGTTGTCTTTTTTGGTGGAAAGATTTAAGTGGATAAATTTTCTCTGTTAAGCTACTCTTGCTGTCAAAAATATCTTCTATAGAGCAGATAGGAGAAGTGCAGCAATTTGGCTTTTCATGTGAATGACAGCCAAGGGCTGCTAGGGATGTTATATGTTGTTTTATTTGCTATTTGACTTCTCCCTAAAATGCCAGGGAAGGAAAAATCTGCAGATCAAAAGGAGCAGTCATATAAGCCATTTATCTTGCCCATTTCATCAGCTCAAGAGTCGGCATATCATATGCAACCTCCATTGCCTGATACTGGGAGATCAGTGCTCAGCGAGCAATCTTTGTTGTATGGCAATCAGACAGCAGCTCCTGCAGCTGATCTTAGTGATCGCCCTTTAGATTTTGCACCTAGGTTTAATAATGATCATGACCCACAGATGCTGTCCAATTATGCTGCTCATCATGAATCACTGGGAACTGTGAGAGGCGTTGATCCTGTTGCTATTTCATCTTCAATTAATTCCTGGACTCCTCCAGTAGCACCTGATGCAGTTTATCCTCCAGTTCTTCCACCTGGAGCACAGGTCTTCCTTCAAGCATTGTCAGTTATCTTTGATTTATTCCCAGGTTTTAGTATGCTGATATAAAATCCATTTTCCAGCATGACCCGTTGTCAGTGCCTTCCCCTGTTTCTGGACACCCGGCACCTTCATTTCCAAGGTTTCCTGGGCCAAGTTTTCAGCCACACATTCCATCTGCAACTGCTCCTTTTGGTCTTGGTGTGGGAGCTCAACTTCATCCTGCTGCAGCCTTTCCTGGTGATACGTATGGAGCCATTCCTGAACGACCCAAAAAGGTATTGAATACTTTACAGTTTATACCATGTTAAATTTGAAAACTTTCATGATGTCATTGCTGAGTTCTTCTTATGGAATTTTATCCAGGGTCCTGTGCCTAATTGGCTTAAGGAAGAAATATTAAGGAACAAAGCCACTATAGCCAAGTCTTCTCTAGAACATCCTAAAGAAGAAACAGAATCCATTGAGGATGAAGCTGTTGATAAATCCTTGGCTAAAAATGATCAAGCAGATAGCAAAAGCATTGATTCTTCTAAATCAACTGAAGAAGAGGATGATGATGAGGTTCTACTATTTCTGCCATTAAGTCATTGATATCTCAGTATGCCTTTGATGAGTTTTCTTATTATAATTTGATGTCTTTGAGATAAGACCTACTGCTTTTTATTTCTGTAGGATTATGTTGAAGCAGCCAGAACTGCAGCTATTAACCAGGAAATAAAACGTGTTCTAACTGAAGTCCTTTTAAAGGTTTCTGCATTTTAAGTCCTTATGGTTTATTTTGTGTGTGTGCAAGTGTGCTGTAGATCTAATTCATGCCTTTGATCAGGTCACAGATGAATTGTTTAGTGAAATTGCGACCAAAGTTGTTAATGAAGATGACTCAACAATTGAAGGTAAGCGGATTCTGGTGTTTGGATATTTTTTTCCTGGATATTTCTTATGCAAATACTGAAGTCTGCTAGCTTCGTCTTTAATGCTATCTTTTCTTTTCATTTCACCATTTTTTTTTATAACTGCTGAACTACAGTTGATCACAACACTGCTGCTTCAAGTCACAAGGTATCACCATCTTCTTCACTTGCCCCAACTCCTAAGGCTTCTGCAAGGGTACTAGTTCCAGGTAGAGCAAAAGAACCAGACACTGGTGGTGTTACAGAAAAATCTAGTTCAAGCTCCCCTGGCAATGTTCTGGGCCTTGCAAATTATGCCTCTGATGATGAAGATGATGAAATTCAAAGTGCCAAGATACCAGATTCAAGGAGTAATGATGCTGTTCTTCAGTCCAGCATTAGGAAGCTTTCACAAGGCATTGATGTAACAGAGAATGGCAGTTCACAGGTCGTACTTGATGAGCACAGGGGAGTTGAAAAGAATTTTGGAAGTGATATGAAGTCTGAAAGCAGAAGAGACACTACTGATGACAGTGCAGAGAGGAACTATGAAAATTCATTTTCTTCCAAGTTGATTTCTGGAAATGAAATTAATATTAATAGTGGAAAGCTGCAGGATGGAAATAATGGTTCTAAGATGGATGATATTTTGGGCGAACGGGTTATAAAAAAATCTGATTCTGAGCTGCCTGATGAAGGTGTTGTTAAAAAATCAACAAAATCTGAATCGCAAAGTAGGGAAACAAGAGTAAAATCAGATAAGAATGATCGACATGAAAGTAGAAAGAGTTCTTTCAGTAAAGACCCTGATGGTGGTAGGGAGTTGGAGGTCATTAAGAGTAGGGGAGAGCAGAAGGGAGATGAGAATCATATGAGAGAGGACGAGAGGCATAGAAAACAAAAGATAGAAGATAGAAACAGCTCAAAAGAGAGAGAAAAAGAGCCTAAATCTGGAGAAAAAGCCAAGGAATCTGATTCAAGAAAAAGATCCAGTCATCATGATGCCAAGGATGACAAGAAAGATGCAGATAGATCTAACAGAGCTAGTGCCAAAGAAGATGTTGGCAGAAAAAGAGAACGGACAAAAGAGGAAGACAGGTCAAGACATAAACGTGGGAGTGACTCAAGCAGGCACAAGAGAAGAAGGTCCTCGTCCATTAGCAGTAGAGGCAGAAAGAGCAAGGATAACTCCAGTGATCATGCTAATGAATCAAGTGATGAAACATCAGATGGTTCTAAAAGGTTCATCATTGACATCTAAAGATTATTTATTCATTCTGTCTTTTGATTGAGTTATTTAGCTTCTAATTTTCTGTTGTGTGCTATAGGAAGTCGCGTTCAAGAAAACAACGATCTTCACCTTCTCCTATCAAGTCTAGAAGAAGGTAACCTGTATCAGTACTTTCGCTTCTGTTTATGTTTTGCATATTCTTTTTATGCAGACTGAGCCCTTGGCAGGTTTTGTCTGTTCTATTTGTTTTTGTGCAGATACTGTCATGATAATTATTAGGAACTTAAACTAAATAAACAATGATGACCTGTTTCAAATGCTACCCAGCACTGAACTATGACTAACTTTCATGTTCTATTTATTGCCTCATAAAGCACCCTGTTCACTTTCTGTTCGATTTGAATTGTACTTCTGATTATTACCTTTTCTGCCTGCTAGTTCTTTTGTGCTTTTAGTGAATGGTTTCCACAAGGCTAAGTTTTTAGTTGTGTTGTTAAATTATATGTGTTTGCTGATCAATAGATTGTTGGGTGGTTACTGGCATTATTCTTGTTTGGGTATTTTTCACCATATTCACTTGTCAAGCAGATATAGTATGATCTGGTGACTAAATTGTCTAATGAAGCCTCACTATAAAGATATAATAAAGTGCTTGAATACGTCGTCTATCGTATTTTACCCTGTTAATTGTGGTCCTCTTATTATTTTAGTGCATTTACTATTGTTGTTTATACTATATATGGTCTCTTTTGTCATATACTGTATTTTTTGGTTTACAAGTTAACCATGATTAGGGGTGTAATCGAGCTGAGCTGAGCAATGCTGCCAAGCTCGAGCTTGACTCGAAATTCGGAGCTCGATATTGGGCTTGAGCTTGATCGAACATCTGTTTTTAAACTTGAGCTCAATTAAAGTTCATTTACCAAGTTTTGTACTCAAGCTCGGCTCGATTATTGAGTTTAGGGTTAATAATGTATATTAAGGGCAATAATGTAATTTAATAATATAAAAAATATGAAAAGTTCAATAAGGCTCGCAAGCCGTTCGAGTCAAGTATTATTAAGCTTGAATTCAGCTCGATAATTACCAAATCGTGTTCGATTTTTTTTTTTAGTCGAACTTGAGTAGCTTGCGAGCACCGGTGTCTCATTTACCCCCCTCCCCCCAAAACCATGATTTGTTATTCAGACAATTTAACTTTTAATGCTTTCTTATATGAATGTTAGTCTGGTTGTGACTATGGAAATTTTAATCTTCCCTTTTTGTAAGTGAACTATATTTATTCCTTTATATATTTAACTGCTTCTATAGCTACTCCGTTGACTGTCCTCTCTCTCTCACATCCGATTTCATTTTGCATTCTCTAATGCAAATTAGATGGATAATTTGGCAACACATTAGTAATGGTGCTATGTTGAATGTTCCAAAGCTCCTTTTTTAGATTCCCTATGGGTTTGGTTATTTGCAGTTTCTTAGTTATTGCTTGAAGGTCTTCGGTTTCCATTTTCATTATCACCAAAAGATAAATTATAACGTGTAACTGGCTGGTCATTGTCGAGTTTGACTCTGCACAAGGCTGAGCATTTTTCTCGGTTTATATATGTTTTAACTTACCGAATCAGTATGATGTATGTTTTCGTTTCTAGACAAGTTTCGCGGTCACCACATAGCAAGCATTCTCAGCGCAGGCATTCTCCCTACTCTTCTTCTGAGACTACCAGGTATGTTACCACGCATTCTGAAAATTAGATTAAGTGTTTATGAGACATACACAACCATCATCAAATCCGATATAAGACTCAGGTGAAAGCATCCCGGGTTCTGAAATCTACAACTGTTTAGTTTTTCTCAACTTAGTTTGATTTACAAACTTATTTTTGCAGGGGAAGGAAGTCAAGGTCAAGGTCACCTGTTCGGCGATAAAAGACATTTGAAACAACGGGTTTCATTTCATTTATACAGGTGCACAAGCATATAAAGACATTTCGTTCTGGGTTGAAATTTGCAATTCACTCATATCCAGCAACAAATGGGATGCATGATGAAGAGGAAGCCGAGATAGGTATGCCATTATAATATATTTCGACGATTACTGTATCCGATGCTCATGATTTCAAAATAGTCCTACCAGTAATCCGGTTCCCGAACATTTCCTTCTCATCACCTTGTTCTCGATTTATTATTTTCCCAGTCTGTTTAGCCATATAGGCCATGTAATGTGATTTCTGTTGTAAGTTTTGTACCATCTTCCATCTTTTTTCAGTTGCCCCACCCAGTAGCTTAGCTTCATGTAATTTCTCTTTGGTGTATAAAAGAGACTTTTTCCTTTTTATGCTAAAACCTAACCTAGTTTTTTTTTTTTTTAATAATCTCATCATAAGTTTGGATGATATTTACTCTCTTTTGATATAATACTTAGAATTATTTATAGTCCCTCTTCAACCCATAAATAGGAGGATAATGTGTTTCACTGCATTCGAACTCACTTTCTCCTACATTAACAATAATGTCCATGCCAATCGAGCTTAAGACTCAATCAACTAACCTAGCAGCTCTTTGCTTGCCTTCACCTTTAACTATACTGCTTGGTTTCAGTTTTAAACCGGAATCATAAAGCTTAGCTCGGTTTTCGATCATAAACCGGAATAGCAATGCTTATGTTTCATTTAGGTTCAATTCAGTGTGTTCCGATCATTTGTGTGTTTGAGTCCATTTCGGTTAATACAAGTGGGTGTAAGCTTATAATCATTTGTGTGTTTGAGTCCATTTCGGTTAATACAAGTGGGTGTAAGCTTATATTAGTTGGTATAAGATTTCGATATTTTAAACATAATTTTATTAAATAAATTAGAAATCAGATCATAATATATATATATATATATATATATTAAAATACCGATAGGTCTGAAACTCTATACTAAATAAGAATGGAATCTAGATTCACAACTCGAGCTCAATAAAATTCTTTAAATTAGGCTTAGTATCAATTACATAGCAAAAATGAGATTAATTTTCATTCTCAACATCATATTCAGATATGTTAAGTTCGAGTTTAAAATTAATTTTTTTTAATACTAAATGTATATTAAAAGAAAATCAATTCAGAGTTTGTCAATCAAATATTTTGATTAAGATATTTGAATTAGGAGATTTAGGGTTTATAACTTAAGCTATTCAAGTTTGAGTAAAAATCTTTTTTCAACTTGAATACAAATAATTTATTTGCAAAAATGTGAAAGTAGTGGCTTGACCACCAATATTTTCCATCCATTCACACAACATGAAATTGTTTTTATAATAAAAATAAATTTTAGCAGCATTATTATATAGTAAAAAATTTTGAGTGCAAGTAAGGTTTTAGATTGGAATATTGTAGATGGAGAAAATAATATGGAGAGTTTTATTGAACTTTAAATTAGATTCTAACGTGATTATCTAATATTGAAAGATCTGGTATAAAAAAGAGAGAGCAAAGGGATTCTTTGAAGAATCCATGTTATCGAAACTCAAGATTTTATAAAAAAAAATAAAAATTGGATATGGTTTTAATATGTAATTTAAAATTATTTATAGATTAGTATTTAATTTTCTTGATATAAGTGTCAACAAAGAAGGAGATAAGGAGGAGAAGGTGGTGGTGTAAAAAATACTACTTCACCTAAACAGGCGGAGAGTCAGAGAAAGTAAATAAGGTAGGGAGGTTAAGAGGGTTGAGTGTTGAGAGTATGTAGGGTTGGTTAACGGTTAAAAGTTCGATCACTTCTTCATTGTCGTAAAAAGCATTTATAGGGAAAGAGTGCTCATTTTCAATTAGGACAAGTCATTAACAAATCTGGGATATGGTGATCATGTGGTTGACCAAGTAGCAAAATCATTATACGTGGCATGTCCTCATGCATGACACTGCTCTAACATTCTCTTAGCTAAAATAATACAAGGTTGTCAGAGTTTGAACTATGAATTAATATCATAAAAGGTTTAAGCAAGACAAGTTATTTTTTAATATTGTTAACTATTTTGATTAAAATATTTATATGGTTTTTTTTAAAAGAAGAACATTTTCAACAAGAAATCATTAATGCTAGCATGATAAGTTTAAATAATTGTTTTTACAAAAAAAATTGTATCAATATTTTAATCAAAATAGTTAAATAATATTGATTTTTTGGATTAATAGATAATAATATAAAAATATAGAGACCAAATCATATCAAACTAAAATACAAAGACTATTTTAGCTTTTTTTTCAAAAAAAAAAAATGGACTAAATTCAAAAATTAAGCATTATATAGGGACTGAAGCTAGAATTCGACCTATTATGTTTGCGGTCGTATTTATATTGCAAGTACGGTTTCCTAAAGCAGGAATTTTCGTTTACTCTTTTGTGGTCCAGTACCAGCTAGGTGTTTCTCTTGGGCTCATATGGCCGATGTTCCCCAAGTGCCTACACTCAGCATCCCGGAGGTGAAACTGAGCTCCTCCTCCGGCGGCCAGAACATGCCGGTGATCGGAATGGGCACGGCGGCCGGTCCATTTGATGAAACGGTCTTTCAATGCGATTCTGGAGGCTATCAGTGTCGGTTACCGTCACTTCGACGCCGCATCGCTTTACAAAATTGGAGAAGCCATTGGGAGAAGCTATAGCAGAAGCGATTAAGCTCGGTTTTATCGCATCTCGCGATGAACTTTTCATCACTTCCAAGCTATGGTGCACTAATGCTCATCCCGATCTTGTTCTTCCCGCTCTCAAAAATTCTTTAAGGTAAAAAGAACATCTTATTTTGCCTTTTGATTCCCTTAATCAAAAGAATTAAAGATTAAATTAGCTCCATCACTGTAAACTTAGCTCTTTTATATACACACAGATCAAGCACTTAATTAAGGGAGAAAAATTCAAAAATTCAAATTTGAGTTCTTGAAAAGTTCAAATCACATTCAATTTGGTTATTGTTAGGTATAAGTTACGGCAGCTTGCATGATTTGAATTAAGTAATTTTTAATACTTGATTCGAGTGACTCTCAAACACTTCATTTCAGTGTACTTAAGCATTTTTTATTTTAAATTAATTTTGAAATATTGATTATTTTAATTCGATATCAATCTTAAATAATTGAGTTTGAAATTGAGCATGAGAATTATATTTATTTTTTACTTGATAATGGAGTTCTAATTAAATAAGATCAATTTTTATCTTGAATTGAGCTTGGGCTTTGATATTAATAATCAATTTATATCTATATAATAATAATAAAATTAAGAACCTATATATCTATGGATTAATAATACTCCATATAGATAAATAATAATCTATATAACAAAGTAAAAAAGGGCTTTTTTCAAGCCTCTCTTTTTGCGTGCTGTAACATAGTAATTATCTTTTCTCAATTAGGAGAGATGGCTGAGTGGACTAAAGCGTTGGATTGCTAATCTGTTGTGCGAGTTATTTGTACAGAGGGTTCGAATCCCTCTCTTTCCGTTTTGGTTTTTGGTAGTGGAATAGATCAAATCCTAATACCATTTCTAAAAATGAAGCAAGGAACTCTCCCTTTTTTATTCTTTGCGTCCAGGATTACGTCCCGGATCACTAGATAGGAATCCGAAGATGAAGAGAGAAACAAATAATATTACTAGGGTGTAAACAAAGAGTTTAAGAGTGAGCATTTTTTGGAAAAAGAAGAGAATAAATTCCCCGTTTTTATACAACATATCCAAGAGCAAGCGATTTGTTTCTTACATTTATAGAGCTTTTTTGTAGTTAGGGAATTAGAAGCAAGGTTGTTTGAATCTGACTCTTAGATCAGGAATCAGTTGTTGTATCTGTTTGAAGAAGGGCATTGAACCGGTTAATTTAGGAATCGGTATGAACCGGTTGAACTTGGCAAAATGGTTTAACCGGATTTTTAATATTTTTATTTTTATGATTTTATTAATTATTTATTTCCTCAAACGAGGCAAACCCATCGGATCGGTAGGAATGGCAAACTGGTGTTCTGACTAGTTCGACCGCTGATCTAGTTCTGAAACTTTGATTGGAAGTGATAATGATTTGATTCAGAATTAGGGGATTAGAAGTGATAACGGTTTGTTTCAGTTTGGTTTTGAAAATATTTATGATTAATATGCAATAATTTAATAAAAACAGAACATAATCAAAATCTGATTTTCAATTTTCTTCTCATCTCTAATGGTTTATACAAGGGGTATATATGCAGGATGCTTCAGTTGGAATACTTGGACCTTTATCTCATTCACTGGCCTCTAAGTGCTAAACCTGGAAAAATTGAATTCCCTGTGCCTAAAGATGAACAACTAGCTATGGATTTCAACTCAGTGTGGGCAGCCATGGAAGATTGCCTGAGGTTTGGCCTCACAAAATCCATTGGAGTCAGTAACTTCTCATGCAAGAAACTTGAAAACATACTCTCCTTTGCTACCATTCCTCCATCAGTCAATCAAGTAAGCTTTCTCATTCCCTTCTAATCCTTTTATTATTTTCGGATAAATCTTAGAATGACATTCAAAATTTGTTTGAATGTGCAATATACTATTAGAGATTTGATTCGGTGCAAGTGTACACTTGAAAATAAGTTTTGATTTTGATTCAATTTTCATGTAATATTTATGCGATACCTGCATGAAACTGTTTTATGGTTATTTATGGATTTGTTTTGTTTTTTTAAAATGTGTTTTTCTTTCTGTAAGTTAAAATTCGTATAATAATGCTTTGTCTAATGAAATTTTAATTTAAAACAAAATATTAAAAATTAGAAAATTTAGACAATATCATATTTTAAAGGTTTAAATGCAAAATTGGCCCTATTATAAATTGAGGTATGAATTTTTTTTTTTTGTTAACATAGGAGAGACTCTTGCTATCTCACCTACCCCGTGATTGTAGTTAAGCTGTTTTTAAATCCATTGAAGTATGTGAAGTCTTTCCTTTTAGTTTCATGCATCTGAATCAAAATCAAAGTTATATGTGTACAATTGCAACAATCCAAAGCCATGTTATTTATACTTGGGACCCGGTGAGTGTCATATATAGGTATACTTGTGATATATTTTAAATCTTGTATAAGAAGAGTCTTCGGAAGATCATATATCTACACCCGTATCTTAATATACGTCAGTAGCAGGGATGGCCCCAAGGGGCAAGCAAGGCCCCCCAAAATGGGAAACTATTTTAGTCCCTTGAAGTTTTTAAAATTATAAGTTAGTTTAATGGTAAAAGTACACTTTACTCCCCTCCCAAAAGATAAAAAATTTTCAGTTTAATTTCTTTAAAATTCTAAAATTACAAGCATATATAAAGATAAAATTGTACTTTGACCCCTTTAAAATTTTATAATTTAATTTTGACCCTCTCAAAGATAAACTTCTGACTTAGTCCCTGATCGGGAGCAAAGGAGGAGTCAAAGTAATATTTAATTAAAGTTTTGGCATTATATTACACGTTAGGTCAAAGTTCGATGCTCGCCTTTTTGAGATTTATTCCTATTATTTTCCATTGATTAGCTTTGCTATATAAACAAGTGATTATTTGGTAAATGGAGAGAACAATTTGTTGAATTCAGGTGGAGATTAGCCCTCTATGGCAACAACAGAAGCTAAGAGAGTTCTGCAAATCTAAAAATATTGTGTTAACTGCTTACTCTCCTTTGGGAGCCAAAGGGATTCCTAGGGGAACCCATGAAGTTATGGATAATGAAATACTGAAGGAGATTGCTAATGCTCAAAACAAGACTGTTGCTCAGGTTCTTGCTTCTTCTCCAACTAGCTTTCTACAATGCTTTAACTCTGATTTGTTAATTTTTATAGATTTTTTTTTTTTTTTAAAAAAGAACATTTAATCTCTGAAGTTGATGGCATTTTCATATTAGTCCCGATATTTGGCAGTTTTTCTCAATTTGATCCCTAAACTTAAATTCAGTTACAATGACATGACGCATTGAGATTGAGCCATGTTATCACTTGAAATGTTTTAAATTTTAAATATTTTTTTAGATTTTATGTAAAAAAATTTAAAATTCCCGGTGATAAATGTAGCATAACCTCAGATTGTCATATCATCACACTTTAATATAATCCAAATTTAAGGACTAAATTGAAAAAAGTTGCCAAGCTCTAAAATGAATGTGTACTATAAAAAAGTTCAGGGATCAAGTTGAAAAAAAAAATTCAGAGACCAAATGTTGCTTTATTCCAAGAAAAAACAGACTAGTTATATGCATTCGAGTTACAAGTAATATGAACTTGAAGAACGAAGTTTCCTTGGTAACCTCCGGAACTTCTTCGTAAGAAGCTCCAATACAACTATTTTCGTTTATCCTTCATATAAATTGAGGTTCCGAGTTTGGGTTGTCTTTTTTGAAATTGTTTTTCGTTATACTTATTTATAGGACTAACTAGCAATGTGTCTTTGAAGACAATGAGGTTCTTGTTAAAATGGGAAGGATTTTATGGTCATGAGAGGAGATGTGAGTTTAACATTGGCTACAAAATAACATTGTGTTGTAGTTTTAGAAAAGAGCCATGAATTTTACATCAGCCATGTACTAGAACTCAACTAGGATCATAGTAGTCGGCTATTGAATACTAGTAACGTGTCATTGAAGATAATGGGCTCTAGTTAGACTGGGTAGGATTTCATGGTCATAGAGAAGAGTCGTGAATCTCACGTTAACTATGTACTAGAATTCAAGTGGATATTTTAGTGTTAAGACCTTTTTCAACTTGTGATTCACTTTGATGACTAAATTTGAAAAGTTCAATGGACCAAAGTAGACAATACCTTGCTTGGGGTTGATTGTGAGTTTGTGACCCATGGTCTACAATGGACTGAAACATTAAATACATTTTTTTTTTGTTTGGAAAATTGACAGGTTTGTCTAAGATGGGCATTTGAACAAGGGCTAAGTTTTGTGGTTATGAGCTTCAACAAAGAAAGGATGAGAGAAAACCTGCAGATCTTTGATTGGGGATTATCATTAGATGACTATAAAAAAAATCAATGAAATTAAGCAGCGTAGGTTAATGCCTAAATTTGAAATGGTATCACCTAATGGACCATTCAAGTCCTTTGAAGAACTATGGGATGGGGAGATTTGATCTCCAAATTACTTTTTTTTTTGAGTTGTATTGGAGCTTCTCTACTTAAAATCTACTTTTTCGTGTCATAATCGTATTTTTAAGCAATTTTGTATCCATGTAAGTGGTGATATGTGTAGCTAAGTCGTGTTTTATTCATGTTGCATGTCTATGTCGGTGTTTCATAAATCATGGAACTCTATCATTGACAATTCAAACAAATGTGCTACCACCGTGACCTCCATAACAATCACTCACATCCCATTTCAGTGTAGTCAAGCATTTTTTTATTAAAAATATTAATTATTTTAATTCGATATCAATCTTAAATAATTGAGGTTGAAGTTGAACATGAGAATTATATTTATTTTTTACTTGATAATGGAGCTTTAATCAAGTTAGATCAATTTTTATCTTGAATTGAGCTCAAGCTTTGATATTAACTCATGCAAGTGATTCGTTTTACTTTTATAGAGCTTTTTTGTAGTTAGGGAATTAGAAGAAAGGTTGTTTGAATCAGACTGATTGGATTATGAATCAAACTAGTTGAATTAAGAATCGATCGTTGTATCGGTCAGGAGAATAGCATTGAATCAGTTAACTTGGGAACCGGTTGAACCTGGCAAAAATGGTTGAACCGGATTTTTAATATTTTTATTTTTATGATTTTTTTTAATGATTTATTTACTTGAACCGGACGAACTAGACGAACCACTCAGATCGGTTGGAACGGTAAACTGGTGGCCTGACCAGTTTGACCACCGGTCTAGTTCTAAACCCTTGATTAGAAGTGATAACAGTTTGATTCGGAATTAGGGGATTAGAAGTTATAACGGTTTGTTTTAGTTTGGTTTTGAAAATTTTTATGATTAATATGCTATAATTTAATAAAAACAGAACATATGCAAAATCCGATTCTCTATTTTCTCACCTTTTTTCTTCTCATCTCTAATGGTTTATACAAAGGGTGTATATGCAGGATGCTTCAGTTGGAACACTTGGACCTTTATCTCATTCACTGGCCTCTAAGTGCTAAACCTGGGAAAATTTGAATTCCCTGTGCCCAAAGATGAACAACTAGCTATGGGTTTCAACTCCGTGTGGGCAGCCATGGAAGATTGCCTGAGGTTTGGCCTCACAAAATCCATTGCAGTCAGTAACTTCTCATGCAAGAAACTTGAAAACATACTCTCCTTTGCTACCATTCCCCCATCAGTCAATCAAGTAAGCTTTCTCATTCCCTTCTAATCCTTTTATTATTTTGGATAAATCTTAAAATTACATTTGAAGTTTGTTTGAATGCGCAATATGATATTAGAGATTTGATTCTGAGCAAGTGTACACTTGAAATTTTGATTTTGATTCAATTTTTATGTTCTATTTATGCCGTTACCTGCATGAAACTGTTTTATGGTTATTTATGGATTTATTTTGTTTTTTCTAAAATGTGTTTTCTTTTTGCTAGTTAAAATTCGTATAATAATGCTTTGCAAGCTTAATTTCACTTCTAATGAAATTTTAATTTAAAACAAAATATTAAAAATTAGAAAATTGAGAAAATATCATATTTTAAAGGCTTAAATGCAAAATTGGCCCTATTATAAATTGAGATATGAATTTCTTTTTGTTAAGGTAGGAGAGACCCTTGCCATGCCACTAGCCATAGTAGTTGTAGTTAAGCTTTTTTTTAAATCCATTGAAGTATGTGAAGTCTTCCTTTCTGTTTCATGCAGCTGAATCAAAATCAAAATTTAATGTGTACAATTGCAACAATCTAAAACTGTGTTATTCATACTTGGGACCCAGTGAGTGTCATATATATAGGTATATACGTGATATATTTTAAATCATGTATTAGAAGAGTCTTTGGAAGATCATATCTCCACTCTCATATCTTAATATAAGTAATATAGGTCAGTAGCAGGGATGGCGCCAAGGGGCAGGCAACCCCCAAAAAAAAAAAAAAAATGGAAAATTATTTTAGTCCATTGAAGTTTTTAAAATTATAAGTTAGTTTAATGGTAAAAATACACTTTGCTCCCCACCAAAAAGATGAAAGATTTTGAGTTTAACCCCTTTAAAATTCTAAAACTACAAGCATATACAAAGATAAAATTGTACTTTGACCCCTTTAAAATTTTATAATTTAATTTTGGCCCTCCCAAAGATAAACTTCTGGCTTTGTCCGTGGTCGGGAGCACGAGTCCTTTAAATAAAATGAAGAGTCAAAGTAATATTAAATCAAAGTTTTTGCATTACATTACATATTAGGTCAAAGTTCCATGCCGATGATTTATTCCTATTATTTTCCATTGATCGGCTTTTCTATATAAATAAGTGATTATTTGGTAAATGGAGAGAACAATTTGTTGAATTCAGGTGGAGATTAGCCCTCTATGGCAACAGCAGAAGCTAAGAGAGTTCTGCAAATCTAAAAATATTGTGGTAACTGCTTACTCTCCTTTGGGAGCCAAAGGGACTCGTTGGGGAACCAATGAAGTTATGGATAATGAAACACTGAAGGAGATTGCTAATGCTCATAACAAGACTGTTGCTTAGGTTCTTGCTTCTTCTCCAACTAGCTTTCTACAATGCTTTAACTCTGATTTGTTAATTTTTATAGAATTTATTTTTTCAAAAAAATAACATTTAATCTCTGAATTTGATGACATTTTCATATTAGTCTCGGTATTTGGAATTTTTTCTCAATTTGTTCCCCGAACTTAGATTCTATTATGATGACATGGCACGTTGAGATTGAGCCATGTCATCACTTAGAATTTTTAAAATTTTAATTTTTTTTTAGATTTTATGTAAAAAAAATTTAATTTTTTGGGATATAATGTGGCACAATCTCAAAGCGTCATATTATCAAACTTTAATGGAATCCAAATTTAAGGACTAAATTGAGAAAAGTTGCCAAGTTCTAAATTGAATGTGTACTATAAAAAAGTTCAGGGATCAAGTTTAAAAGAAAACAAATTCAGAGACTAAATGCTACTTCATCCCAAGAAAAAACAAACCATTTGTATGCATTCGAGTCACAAGCATTATGAACTTGAAGATCAAAGTTCCCTTTGTAACCTCGGGAACTTCTTCTTAGCAAGCTCGATTGACTACTGAAATATCGTATTTGATTCTTTCTAAACTTGTGATTGATTGACAACCATTTTCGTTTATCCTTCACATAAATTCAGGTTCGAGTTTGGGTGTCTTTTTTGAAATTGTTTTTCGTTAGTATACTTATTTATAGGACTATCTTGCACTCTTTTCTATAGTTAGGATACAAGTATTCCTTTACCAATAGTCAACCTATTTCATTTCTCAAGTCATATGCAACTTCAAAGTGACTATTTCATTATATTTTATATAGATCACCATTCTAATTTTATACCAAAATGAAATGGTGGTATGGTTTTAGAGAAGAGCCATAAACTCCACATCAGTCGTGTACTAGAGCTCGACTAAGATCATGGTAGTTGGCTCTTGGGTACTAGCGATGTGCCATTGAAGACAATGAGCTCTTATTAGAATGGGGAGGATTTTATGATCACGAGAGGAGACATGAGTTTAACATTGGCTATGAAATTAACTTGGTGTTATAATTTTAGAAAAGAGCCA
Source organism: Gossypium sturtianum (assembly GCA_025698515.1). Classification (NCBI taxonomy): domain Eukaryota; kingdom Viridiplantae; phylum Streptophyta; class Magnoliopsida; order Malvales; family Malvaceae; genus Gossypium; species Gossypium sturtianum. Next base: position 1,163,998 of record CM046946.1, on the reverse strand, counting down.
TGAATTTTACATCAGCCATGCACTAGAACTCGACTAGAGGATCAGTAGCCGGCTATTGGATACTAGTAACGTGCCATTACAGACAATGGGCTCTAGTTAGACTTGGGAGGATTTCATGGCCATAGAGACGAGTCATGAATTTCGCGTTGACCATGTACTAGAGTTCAAGTGGGTATTTTAGTGTTAAGACCTTTTTCGACTTGTGATTCGTTTTTGATGACTAAATTCAAAAAATTCAATGGATCAAAGTAGACAATACCTTGCTTGGGGTGGATAGTGACCCATGGTCTACATTGGACTGAAACATTAAATACTTTAATTTTTTTTTCTTTTGGAAAATTGACAGGTTTGTCTAAGATGAGCATTTGAACAAGGGTTAAGTTTTGTGGTTAAGAGCTTCAACAAAGGATGAGAGAGAACCTGCAGATCTTTGATTGTGGATTATCATTAGATGACTATAAAAAAATCAATGAAATCAAGCAGCGTAGGTTATTGCCTAAACTTGCAATGGTATCACCTAATGGACCATTCAAGAAGAACTATGGGATGGGGAGATTTAATCTCATGAATACCTTTTTTTATAGTTGTATTACAACTTCTCTACTTAAAATCTACTTTATTGTGTCATAATCTCGTTTTTTACGTAATTTTATATCCATATGTAAACTTTGATATGTGTAGCCAAGTCTGTGTTGTATTAGTGTTGCATGTCTATGTCAGTGTTTCATAGATCATCAGACTCCATCATTGACAATTCAAACAAATGTGCTACCACCGTGACCTCCATGACAACCACCCACATCCCATTGACAAAGAAGAGGTCTCTCGAAGAAAATGGTGACCCTGATGGTGGTGGGAGAATGAGCTACCGTAGGGTCCATCACATGCCATAGGTTTATTATGCTGCTTAGATACGAGACCCATAATCAATGATTATTTGAATTAAGATTGGATCAACTGAAGTTCCAAACCGAAGAATAATATCAGGCTAATTAATTTTTCACCTATTTTAACCTTTAAATTTTTTTGTCAAATTATATCAAAATAGATGAAAATATTAATTTTTTTTGCATTGTTGAATTTTAAAAAATTAATTAAATATTGACGTGACAATCTATGTGTATGCCACATCAACAAAGTTAATAAAGGTTAATTCTTCCATCTATTTTGAAATGATTTAACAAAAAATGCAAGTTAAAAAGTTGAGACGAAAAAATAAATTGAAAAACTAAAATAATTTTTTCTGTAAAATTGGAGAGTAAAACAAATCTTTATGCCAACAGAAAACTAATTATATTTTAATTATATTCAACAGTTCGAATAACACTAATTAAAATAATTATAGATATATTATTTCAAAAGCTAATTAAAAAATTAAACCGGTAAAATACTAATTTTTAAAGGTAAAAATAACAGATCTAAATTATATAGGAGCAAAGGAAAACCGTTTCATTTTTCTTCTATATTTCACCAATATTTTACACGACGTCGTACTGATGCTTGAAGATGTCTTTTGACAAATGAAATATGCCAAAGATCAATAAATAAAGGCACAAGTATTTGGTTAAATTTACCTGTTTTTTTAGACAAAACTGCTAGCATTGCTGGCTGGTCCTGGTATCAGACAATACCCTCTACCGTACTCCTTTTTCAAGGTTAAGAACTTCAATCGGTTACTCCGACACTCGGCTTCTTTTCCCTTATAGCTTTCAGATACTAAAAGAATTTTCATTTGTTAAATACAGTTTCATTTCGATGAAGCTCGACGAGAATAAACAAGTAACGAGAAGAAAAAAAGTGGCTATCAAGCTTTACACATGCAAGGAGTTAACGGGTTCTCCCAGAGATCGTAATTAGGGAAGGTTTCTTCTGGTAATCCAGTTCGGGTTTGGTGGGTAACGACTACATCTTCTACGAATGTAGCCCATCCCATATAAGGATCCCCAAAAGATTTAGACATAAGTCCTTTGTCAGGTTTTATTGATTTTTGACGATGACCCATGTACCTTCTAGCACCAATAATCAATTTAGCAAAGTTACCTCCGTGGGTCATTACGAACACATCAGATTTCAGGCAGACCAAGAAGTCGAGTGCAGCTAAGCTTGTTACATGTTTCCGGAAACCAGCCAACTCCTCCTTACTTGCTAACTCTTCCTTGGTAACCTGTTGTTACATTAAGCCTTATGATAAGCATCTTTACTACGTAAAATTGAGATATATATATATATATATATATAGCAAAGACATTCAATTTCTTATGCATCAAGTCGAACTAATCACATTGCAGCGCCTGATATATATCCAGTTTGTTAACTAACAGATCCATGCTACCATCCTATTATACGTAGTATGGCTAAGGATCAGTAGCACAGCAAGAGGTACTCCCCGAAAACGAAATACTAAAACATAAGAAAATGTTACAATTTAAAAGTGGGTTGAATCACTTTTTGTTACAATACTACTCCCACATCGGGGCCTAAACTTTTTTATATACAAGTTAGGCCCTAAACTTGGCAATTGTTTCTACATTGAGGCCTAAACTTTTCTTTGTCTAAGTTAGTCCCTGATATTTCCTTGAAAACCTTAAAGTTCAGACTTCAACATGGGAACAATTGCCAGTTCAAAGCATAACTTGTACCAAGAAGTTCAGACCCCAATATTGCAACAGTTGCCTAGTTCAAGCCCCAATGTGGAAACAATTATCAAGTTCAGGGATTAACTTGGACAAAAAAAAGTTCAGGCCCCAAAGTGGGAGTTGTTGCCCCAAATAGTGATTTAAATCTTTAAAAGCTGCCTAGAATATTTCAGTTGAATACGGAGAAGTGATTCCAGACAATTTTGTAGGATTCATAAATATATATATATGTATAGAAAAGACTAAAATGAATGTACCAGATTCGGGAACATGTTCCGTAAGGGTGCCATTCGGTTCTGACCACCATAAACCTGGCCAGAAGCAACATAAATCTGTGTTTCCTTGGGATATCCCATTGCCCGAAGAATCACTGCCACTTCACCAGGTTCAAGAGGACAACGTCCCTCTTTCCTCTTTTGCAGTGCAAGCTGCCAGAGATGAGATCCGTTCTGCATTGCCAGTTACAACAAAGATAAGACATAATCCAGGCCAATTTTTGGTTCTTACCAAGCAAACAAGCAGAAAACATCAAATTGTTATAGATCACCTTATACCGTCGAGGCCATTCTTTTTGTCTGTATTCCGCCATTTTAGCTTTCTCCTCCCTAGTTCCAACGAAATCGCAGAATGATAGGCCTACCATCCCTTTCTCGAATCTAAGATGTAAAGCCCTGAATGAAATAAACTGTTGATTAACTAGGAGTTAATATAGTATCAATTCAGCATATTAGTAGAGACTAAACCGAAAATGTTACGAACATGTAAGGATTTGGACTTCCAGTGCGGTTCCTCATCCTTGAGACCAACAAATTTGCCATTTGCTCAATTTCCGGAAGAAATTTAAGAGCATGATAATTGACCCTGCATCTTAGCCTGTTGATTTCTGGAGGGACATTATCGTACCTGAACATTATCCAAGAGAAAAAGGAAAGGAAAAACAAAAGAGTAACAATCCAAGTCCTCATTCCTTGTCTGAAAAGAATTTGTTTTTGAAAGTAGTCATCATATACAGATCTATGACATCCATGACTTACCCAAGTCTATCAACGAATGGTTTTAGGGCCATTATTTTCTTCTCTTTGACCCGAGGCAGCACGTTGTCAATATAAAATTGAGCAGGTGCATATTTTGGAATGTTCTTCACGGTTCGTCTATTACACAACACAACTTCTCCAGGTGAAAAAAATTTCCAGTTGCAAAAAGTTGGAATAAATTGGTATAAAGATATGCTTTGTAAGTTCTTGAATTCTCATATCATGTTTGAAAATGCAGAGACATAATTACACAATAAACCTAGGATTTTGTGGCTACAAAATCCAAACCAGATAAGATACTCATTAGCAGAGGTTAAGGTCTACAATGAAAAATATGAACCGAGACATGTGCAAACTCTTTTATCATTTGCATTTAAAAGAGAGTCGGAAAAAGCCAACAAGTTACCCTTGTTCCCAAAATGAAATAAAGTAAAAGATAAACAAATTCCATCAGTTAATCTAATAATTTAAATTCACAATCACAAAATCTAGGAAATTAATGATGCCAACATGATTGAAGCAAATCCATAGAATCAAATAGCTTTAATTATAATAGCAAATCCAGCATAGAAGAGACAACACAAAGAACCATGAAAAAAATCACCTTATACTTGAAAATAATTCTGATTTGTCAGTAAACCACCCGGGTATGTCACGGACAATTTGCACATCGTCCTTCAAGTAGTCAATGAAATGATCAACATCAAAAATGTCTTCAAATTTCCTACAAATAGTTTTACAAATATATTACAAACCAAAGCAGGAACTGGAGTAGCAGTGAGAAAAACTCAGAATTTCCACCATTCTGTAGTAAGTTTAGAGCTTGAAATTTCAGTTGAATGTAAGAATATATTTTAAGTTTGAGCTAGTGCTATTATGATGAAAATTGACAGCTTCACAATGTTATAAGTCAACCTCAATTAACTTGAATAACGAAACAATTATGATGCAACTAGAAATTTCAATGTTAACACATGTTACATTATTCCAAGTAGAATTTAAGGTAGAACTTTAACATCATAGGATATGAGAGAAACAAAGGCACTATAGTACAAACAAAATATTATTCCAACTTCTGTAGTCTTCGAAAAATAATGTTTAGTATAATATGAATTGTATGTAATAAGATTGGGAAGCTCTGGTTTAATAATTAGCCTTTTTACTAAACTAATTATCTTTAACTTCTTTTTTCTATGCATATATGACAACTTATAACATAACAATCACTGTAGCCAAGACCAGTAGTATGCATAAGGTTGTTGGACAAGAAATCTCACGTTTGATCTTTCCATATCTGATCCTGTTTCAGCACTGGCAAAATAAGCGTGGCATTCATAATTTTGGCCACAGCCACTGCATTACATATCTGCATTGAGTGCGCAATAAGTTCATAAGTTTGTTGCTGGCCATTGAAGATGCCAAATCACCAGTATTTTCAGAAATCATTCAGCAACGTTCCTCTTAAGGACAGTTAAAGGGTGCCGGGATATCGTAAAACGAGAATAGAACCAAGCAGCAAAAGAACTTTCAGAAAGAACTTCTTTCACAGATTCTCATCTTAGGCACTGATTTGTTTATAATCATCTTTGTTCTCCATTAATTACTGGTATTTGAATTGAACCCCAAAAGGAGTTTCCATGATACAATAAGCAAGCAAAAGTCAAGTCAATAAAATAATGTAATCTTAGTCTCTGTATTCATAGGTTTTGATGTTGCAGTCATCAATGTGACAACAACATAACACTTCGAAATTGAAAGAGGCATGGCCCCTAACTCCAAGTCAGTGACACCAAACATAAGTATCGGCACATAGACTACTTGGTATCCGTTTAAGACCAGAACAGTACTACCCGGTACTAATACAGTGCCGACTACCAGCAATTTTATGATTCAATAATTCAAAAAAGACTTATGACCTCCTACCAACTCCATAAGATGCATTCAAAAAATTATACAAACTCAACTCAATCACGTTGCCATAAGAAGAAAATAATCTATACCGCAATTCTTTGCTGATTTAGACCACCCTCAGCATGAATAAATATATAACCACTCGTTTCATTCTCGGGAGGAAGGTCTGCACAATAGTTAAAGAGTTAATAACCTAAGCAGTGATAACAAACATTTCCTAAATGCATTTCACAAAATGCGGGTGATACCAAATACACATCACTAATAAAGGAAGCCATAGACATTGGATACCCGACATTCCACCATCACGCCGCTCGGCACAAGGCTTCCAAGAAGTTGTTGCAGAGAAAGGATTCTCCCAAAGCGAAGGATTCTCCTTAACCTAGAAACCAGGAAAGACGATTTACAAATAGCCAAAGCCATTGTTACAACAAGTAAGAAAAACAATAACAAGATCCATCAGAAAAACTTACACGCGGACAGTGAAGAACAATGCCATCTTTTTTACACAAATACGGAGAATTCTACAATAAAATTAACAGTGATATTAGAATAAGTAACACAAAAATCAAATCCATGAAAAAAAGTAGACCTCACAGTTTCCATTAAAAAAAATCAGCTAAACTTTAAATTAAACTTAACCAGCTAGAGCTAGTTCACTCCATTTAATTTTTTCCCCAAATATCAATAATACTATTATTTTTAAAAAATAAGAATAATTTCAATTTCAAATCAGAAATTCCTATTCAACATAAAAGAATCTAGAAAAAAAAAGTATCGAGTAACTTCAACTACTTAAACACGAAGTGAATCAGTTCCTTACTAATCGTATGCAACATAAAAGAATCTAGAGAAAAAGAAGTGCAGACTAATTTCAACTACTTAAACACAAAGTAAATCAGCTCCTTACTAATCGTATGCAACATAAAAGAATCTAGAAAAAAAAAATAGTGCCAAGTAATTTCAACTGCTTCAACACAAAGTGAATCAATTCCTTACTAATCGTTGTAAGATCGAGAAAAAGGAAATCAATCCAGCAACGGCGATGAAAACGAGCAAGAGAAACGAGATCCTGGAACCGTGCTGAGAAAACCTAGGATCATCATTAAGGAAAGGGAAAAACGAGTAAATTTGTGACCAAAACGAACGGTAACGATCTCGAAACGAATGGCGAGGATGATCGTCATCATCATCTCGAAGGACGTGATCGTTGAAGATGAGAGGGGAAGCATCCTCGTCGCGTTTCATCGGAGAAGAAGAGGCTCGGCTCCCGAGCGAGCTGCCCGAGTGCCTCAGCTCAACCATGGCTCGCTTCGGACTGTAAGCCAGCTTGCGAGAGCTCGGCTTCCGCTTCTTCTACTCGGCTTTTCGCAATTGGTGGCGCTGGTGGTGGTGATGGTAAGTGACTTGAGAGTGGAATGAAAGTTCTTACAAAGTCCACATATATATAATGTGTCCAAAGATTCAACTAAACGTGGCTGAAAACAAGGTTTAATTTGGTTTTCGTCCTTCTATTATGCTAAAATTTGATATTTAAATCTATAATTTAATTCTTCATAATTTGATCCTTTATTTATAATAATGTTGTTAGTAAATTCAAATTGATAATAGGCTTAGTTATAAGATTGACCCCGAATTATACATTTTTTCACTTAAATACCTAAAGTTTTTTTTTTATCAAAAATGATATCTAAATTATCAATTTTATCTCATTTTATACAAAATGTGTACAATATCCCGCATGAATGTGATACATGTCACATTCTTATTAGTTAATAATTTTGTCTCATTTTATTTTTCAAGTGTACGACATTTGGTGAATATGCCACATGTGATGTTTTATTGACTAATGTTTTGAATAAAATGAGATAAATTTAATAGTTTAAATATATTTTTATTTGAAAGCCATGATCCGAGTTAGAGTCAGCAATGGAGAGCGATTAAGAGTGAAAGTAAAGAACGGAAATTTGGGGAAAGCATTGAGATCGATGCAAAGGGTGGTGCAATGTAACAAAGTCAAACGATTGATCAATGATCAAGCAATAACTGAGTGTCATTACATTAAAAACTCGGAGAATCGAATATTGGCGCACAATAATTTGGAGTGTAAGCTTCGATCCATGAAAATAAGGTACTTCAAAAATTCTTTCACTTTCTATGAAATTATGGATATGTAGGTATTTATTTTTGCTCATCTATTTAATCAATAGTAGTTTCAATAAATATTGTTTCTTGTATGATCACCTTTTAAAAACAATCTCGTTGGAAACAACATCACATTGAGAACGACTTTTTGAGAATAACCTTGGAAAGTTGACAGGATTCTTGAGTTATTTTACTTTTGGGATGGTCTGGAGAGCATGGTTTTAAGGCTCATATACAAAAATGATTAAGAATTTGTTCTTAATCTTTCTTTAGAAATTTAAGTGTTCCTCTTTATTTCTTTAACGAATAATTGTTGCATTGGCACTTAAAAATGCCTTTTTTGCTAAAATACCACTATCTATTTAAATTAACTTTCATTTTACCACGCTCAAGTAACCACTTTGAATTCCAATTTTATTTTTACGAGTATTTTTTTTAATTTTTTGGCAAACTTAACTCTTTAAATATTATCTCTGCAACCATAATAACCACCGCAGCTCTTGTTCTTTTCAACTAATCCTATTGAGTTGGACAGGTTGTTCGAGCCATGAACAACTCAAAAAATTTTAAACCCAAACCTATTTTCAAATTGACTCAACTTAGTGTATCAAACCTATTTTATTATTTTAAAAATTTTATATTTAAATTTTTATTGTTTAAATTGAAATCAAGTTGAAACGTGTTGGTCTGAAATATAATTTTTTTTTTCTAGCTCAGATCAACTAAGCCTATCCAGCTGGACAGATTGTTCGGGCTATGGACAACTTTATATTAGATCAATAATAAACCCAAAGAACGCTTTGGGCCCCAAAATTGTGGACACACCGGGCTTACACGTGAAATAGCTGCACTCTTTCGGCCCTCCTTTGTAGCCAAAAAAAAACCATTAGCAGCATCAACATTTCTCATTTTCTTCTTCTTTTTGTTACCCAAATGCTCCTCTCATGTTGATTCTGATCGGGTCCCAACCCTTTCAAACCCATTTGATATGCATTTGTGTCTGATATGTATCACGCTCTGGGCACGACCCGCCTAATATACCGTGCCCGCATCTCAAGATTCGTTAAAACTGGCCTCATCGACCAAGCCGTCCACCTGTTCGACGAAATGACTCAATCAGATTGCCGAGTCTTTGGCATCGACTACAACCGATTCATCGGCGTCCTTATTCGTCATTCCCGTTTCGACTTAGCTGAACGCTACTACTTCCAAATGTTCCCTCAGGGTTTCTCTCTGACCCCATTTACTTACTCTCGATTTATCTCTGGTTTATGCACTGTCAAAAACTTTAGTCTCATTGAGCATCTTTTAGATGATATGGATAAATTGAATTATGTTCCTGATATTTGGGCTTTTAACATTTATTTGAATCTTTTGTTTAAAGAGAAAAAGGTAGAGTTAGCTTTACAGGTTTTTTATAGCATAGTTGAGAAAGGGAGAGACCCGGATGTTGTAACGTATACGATAATGATTGATGGGATGTGTAAAGCTGGGAAGCTTGATAATGCTGTTGAGTTTTGGAAGGAAATGGTGGGGAAAGGTTTAAAACCAGATAAGAAAGCCTGTTGTGCGCTTGTCATTTGGTTGTGCGAAGGTGGGAAGGTTGATTTGGCGTATGAGCTTGTTATTGAGGTGATTAAGGGTGGAGATGTAGAGTTTAGTTCATTGCTCTTTAATGCACTGATTAATGGGTTTTGTAAAATGAGGAGAATTGATAAGGCGCAGGCAATAAAGTCGTTTATGACAAAAAATGGGTGTCAGCCGGATTTGGTTACTTATAATATTTTGTTGAATTATTGTTGTAATGAGCTTATGTTGGAGGAGGCAGAGAAGTTGATGAAGAAGATGGAGAGGAACGGGATGGGACCTGATGTTTATAGTTATAACCAGATGATTAAGGGGCTTTGTAATGCTGATAGGTTGGATAAAGCATACTTCTTGATGGTTAATAAGATGGAGCCGAAGGGGTTGGCTGATGCTGTTTCTTATAATACCATTATCAAAGCATTTTGCAAAGGTGGTCATGTTCGAAAAGCTTACAAACTTTTTGAGGAAATGGGTAGGAAGGGGATTTCACCTGATGTTGCGACGTACACAACTCTTATAAAAGCTTTTCTTAATGAAGGTAGTTCCGATGTAGCTAAAGCACTTATCGATCATATGTCAGGGATGCGTCTGTTGCCTGATCAGATTTTCTATACTACGATTATTGACCATCTATGCAAAAGTGGGAAAGTTGAAAGAGCTTGTGGAATTTTTAATGACATGATAATGCAGGGAGTTAACCCTGATGTGATTTCATACAATGCCCTCATCAATGGGTTTTGCAAGTCTAACAGAGTAAATGAAGCTTTACATCTATACGAGGAAATGCAGACTAAAGGGCTCTCTCCTGATGAAACAACTTACAAATTGATAATTGGAGGGCTTGTACGGGAAAAGAAACTTGCTAAGGCTTGCACAGTATGGGATCAAATGATGGAGAAGGGTTTTACTCTTGATGGAGCTCTTTCGGAGACACTGATCAATGCTATCCAATCAACAGACTCTGCATAAAGGTGGTAGTATTTTGCATTTCAAATTCCATTACTTACATCTATATGTGTCTTTTGGATGGTTTCTTCTTCTGTTTTTATGGAAATACTTGGTTTGCTCTAAGAGCAGCACATGGTGTTAATGATTTTTTGACACTACTAGTACAACCCAATGCATCTTCTTGCTATTCTACCCTAGCCTTGTTTGCAAGACTTCTGTAAACTTAAAAACTAGATGCCGGACACTCTAAACTTAATATGAAGCAGATAGAAGACTTAAGATTTTGCATTGAATGTAGCATTCCAGTTGATCATGACTGTTGCGGTGGTATGACATATGATGGAAGTTATCATGTAGCATTTTTTATTATAATCCACTATATTACAACATTCATGGTAATGTGCATCAATCTAATCCAGTGCTTGCACATTGGGTTGAAAGTTCACTTAACTGATTTGTTTAAAGAGTAGCTTAAATGTGCCTGGTTCGTGGAGCATGAGTGTGAAGTTGATTCTTTTGCAATTTCATAGCTCTTATGTTTTCTTAGGCAAGTGATCTTGCCTCGGATTTAAATATTAAAATTTGTTTATTTTGATAAATTCAGGTGAACTATTTGTTTTGGTATTGAATAGCCATATGGATGGATTGTTTGCTGCTCTTCTTATGATCCTTTATTCTTGCCACTGTTTTGCCCTTTCTGCAGACTCTTAGAAAATAAATCTCAGGTTTGAGTTGTTTCTCTCTTGAATATATTTATAGATGGGTTAAATAACTATTTAGGGTTTGAACTTGGCAACTATTCCCACATTGGGACCTGAACTTGATAATTGTTCCCATATTGTGGCCTGAACTAGGCAATTGTTATTACATTGGGGCTTGAACTTTTTTTGTCCAAGTTAGTCCCTGAACTTTAGGGGTTTCAAGGAAATATCAGTGACTAACTTGGACAAAAAAAAAGTTCAAGCCCCAATGGGGGAATACTTGCCAAGTTCAAGGGCTAGCTTGGACCCAAAAAAAGTTTAGGCTCCAATGTGAGAATAGTTGCCAAGTTCAGGCCCCAAAAGTGATTTAACCTTTTATAGATGAAGGCAGGCAAATTCCTACCAGTTTTATACGAAAAAGAATATTGCTGTTAGGAAAAAATGGTATGTAGCCTACCGTAGGGGGAAGGTTCCTATTTTTGAAAGATCATCGGTTGTATCATGACAATTATTGCATAGTACTGATTTCTCTGTTGATACTCTCATCTTTGTGTTCATTTAACCTGTCAGTATACTCCTGTGTGCTTGTATATTGCAGGGGGAGCTTCGCCATGCTATGCTTGAAATTGGACCGGGTGATTTCAAGCGCTGTGAGCTCAAAACCGTACGTTGCTCTCAAATCGATAAATACTTTCTTCATGTTTATGGTAAGTTCACTTTATTTACCCATTACTTCTTTTGCCTCCTTTACTCATCAAAGATTACTTGCCTCCCTCACTAATTTATGTATGATTCTTTGCCTTTACTTGAAGTTCTCATGAAGTCAAAAACTTTTTTGCATTTATTACTTAGGATAGTACCTTTGCTTTACTTAGTTTCAGTTTATTTTCATTACCAGAATGGCTTATCAACATGTTGAAACCAACCCACATTTTATCGAAGATCCTGACAGAATAACGCCCGAGCAACAGCATGCTCTACCTGCTACCTTGTTGCCACAACGTGGTCGCAACCAGCGTGTCCCACTACGACGTCCTCATCCACTCAGCCCGTCACAGCCGGAGCCATATCATGACAGCCAACCTCACCTGCCACTTCATGTTTGGGTGCCGCCACCAGTACATCATGAAGATCGACGCCCTCAATTACGATCACGACCTTCACCGTTTCAAGGTCCAACTCCAGAAGAAGTAATGCTACAACCCCATCTTCATGACCAACATCCTAGCTCATCATCGGTAAGACCGCAGCATGAAATCAATGAAGGTGACCAGCACCAACGCTGGCATCCCCAACAGCACCGTCCTCACTCTGGTGTTTTCCTCCCAAGTGTCCGTCAAACCGACCCTCTAACATTGTCTACGGCAACTTCCTGTATAATTTTTTGGCTGATCGTGATACTTGCAGGCCTACTCGTTCTTATGGTCTATCTCATCTTTCGACCACATAGACCACTCTTCGATCTCAACGGCTTCACCTTGAACGCGGCCACCCTCGACACAGGTTACCTGCTGGATGCAGATGTCACTCTACTGGTTAACTTCACAAATCCGAATAAGAAAGTGAGCATTGATTTCAATCGCTTGTCTCTTGATCTTTACTTCGACGAAACCTTGATTGCTACTCAATACATAGAACCTTTCTCAGCTGCAAAAGGTCAGACCATGTTTGCAAGTATTCATATGATAGCCAGTCAGGTTAGTCTTTCAATGAAAGAAGCACTGCTGTTTGAGAACCAGATCAAGAACAATCAAGTTCTATTTTCAGTCAAAGGGGCATTTCGAGCTCGATCCAAACTTGGAGGGTTTATGAAATATTCGTATTGGTTGCATAGTTATTGTGGCATCATAGTTTCAAGCCCTCCAACTGGCGTCTTGAGAGAAAAAATTTGCAGAACTAAACACTGATGAAGAATCCATTTGTAATTGTCTTAGTACTTTTTTTTGTCCCTTTGTATCTTTGTTTTTAAAATTGATGATAATATAAACATAAATTAGGCTTTGGTTGGTTTTTGAAAATATTTCTTATTTTTATGTTTCATTTTCATCTTTAGAAAACAATTTTGGTAATTATTTTTCTATAATAAAAATATGACAAATAAAAGAACTTTTTGAATTTATATGAATGCAAACCAAGATGGTAGATTTAATATTCGAAAAATTATTGAAAAACAATAATATTTTTAGGTCAATTTATTTTCATCATTTTTATTTTTACAAAATATTTTTAGTGGAAACAATGAAAATAATTTATTTTTTTTATTTTCTAATTTTAACATATTTTCATTTTTATTTTTCAAAAATCATTTTAACATAGCCTTAATTTTGCTTTTCTTTTAAACAAGATCTCTTTGCCAAAATGAAAATAACTAAAACATAACAGGAAATGAATATATAAATATTATACGAATGTGTCAAATTTTATACTATTGTATAGAATTTGTTATGTAAGCATAAATCTTAAACTTTTTCTTCCCCAAAACATTTGTGTATATAATGAAAAGAATAAATGAGGATAAGAGATTAGCTTCGTACTCGTTTGTGCTTCTGAGCAACTCTTTACAAATGGTTTCTCCATTCGATTGGTTTAGTAGAAATGCCTACTTTGTTGATGATATGGACCATGGTAATCCGACTCTGGCGCCATGTTATTTGATAACAAAGAACTCTGCATAGTTCTTCCCTCTGGTTCTTGAAGGAATAACTTGTCTTCCAAGTAACATTGAATCTTGGACGTAATCGGCCTCAGGTCCGGATCATCTTGGGACCTCAAGGCATTTAGAAAGTTCTCTGAGATGAAGTTCAGCATTTTCATGAACTGAGATCTGTATTTTCTGAAGAAAGCAAAGCCTGCCATCTGTGAAAACGAATATCTATGTTAATCCGAAAGAAATTTATATCTCAGTGAGCATGTTGGCTCCATACTAGTTTATAGTTTACGAATTCTGAATTTTGGCCCTTTCCCGATTCTAGTAACCTTTTTCCCAACATGTAATTAGGGATGGCAAAACCTAAATAGCTCGATAAATTTCAAATCAATCTACTCTGAATGGAGCAAATGTTTTTTTTTTTTAAAAAATGCGATGCAGGACAGGGTGATTTTTTCTTTTGAATAATGGGTATAGAGCTGTTATGGTTATTGCTTGTCCCACCCCGCTTCACTCCACTATATGAAATTATCATTTTATCCTTGTATTTGTATTAAAAGAGTAAAAATGTAACAAAGTACTATAGAAAAAATCAATATTAAATTTTCACTTGATTTTAAAAAGATTGAAAATATTAAAGACAAGTAGCAAAAATTAAATTGAAGCAGAGCGAGCTCGGGTAAGGCGAGAATGGATACATCCAACATCAATGGAGGTGGTAGCGGTTTTTAAGATTCTACATCCTTAGTGAAGTGGGGCAGGTGGTGGATTTAGCAACATCCACCCCCATCCCGCTCTATTGCCATCCCCAGGCATGTTCTTGTTTTCAGCAATTACTGGTATGATGCAAAAGAGCAGACTGAGAAATCCAACTTACTTGCAGGAATGCGTACAAAGCCACAGCGGTATACATATTGGCAGGGAGTGCATTTAGAAACCTAGCAAGCCAAGCCCAACCTTCCTTTAGACCATGAACATTTTGGCAACCAGCAACCTCAGTCTGCCATTAATGAAAAAAATCTCGTTTAGTAGGGTTTGTTTTTGATGAATTATATGATGCTACATGTATAGAGGGCAAAAACATCCATATGCTTAACTAGGAAAGAGACATCACTTTCTTTCTTATTTAACCATTAACATACCTGAACCAGTGCCCCATACAGCTTCATGTAAGATTCCAACCGTACCAAATAATCCGTAGTATTTTCAATCTTCCCATCATCCTCTTTGTATCCAATAACCTTCCAATAAGCTTCTTTGGATTCAAATGCTGACTGGAATAGCAAATTACAACTCAGAAGCCATATATCAGCAAAAGGAACAGAGGCACACTAGAATGATTCCGTTCATCCATGTTTGGCTTTTCTAGAGCAAGTTGAGTGATTTCACATATCAAAAAAGAATAGCTACATGTTTAACAAATGCAAACACTTGAGAAACACAGGTGAGTTTGAGTGCTAACTTGTTATTCATCTAGATAGGCTTACATAAGATATAAAAATGTTACCTTGGTGTATGATATATGCTTTGGGACAGTGTAAATGCAAGCTCTATGTATCTCAGCAAGAACAAGATCCATCGCTTGTGGGAACTGGTAAACAAGAATATTTCTACGTTAAAATACAGTTTCTGATGCTAAGATCAGAAAGCACTCCCCCCCCCCCCCCCCAAACAAAACAAAAAGAAACATCTGGGATGAGGGGAGTCTCAAACCTTCAAACAGTGGAGGTATTGTGCCCGGGTTGTCTATGCTCGGTTTTATCCCCGAGTTTTGTCCCTAAACTCTACAGAGAGCCCCAACGGGTTCACAGAGTGGGAGCGCCTCACCACCAAGGAAATATGAGCACTTGGCCATGGTGAGGTTCAAACCCATGCTCTTCTTACCCGCTAATGCCATATAAGGGCATGAGTTCGAACCCCACCAAGGCTAAGTGCTCACATTTGCTTGGTGGGTGAGACACTCCCACTCCATGAACCCGTTGGAGCTCTCCACGGAGTCAGGAGACAAAACCCGGGGATAGAACCATGCGTAGACACCCCGGGCAGAAATCCATTGTTTGAGGGTTTGAGACTCCGACCTCCCCTCAACAAAAACTATAGAATGTACTATAAGTATTGCAACTTATCATTTACTTATTTTACAAATAAGCTCTAGTTGTTTCACCTTCTTATCAACCTACGGGTAGGATATTATGGTTCAAGACCTTGTCCTAAGTTCATTACCCAACCACTAAATTAGTCATGAACCAAACACATCTAAACAACCTAGGAAATCAAGGCTTCTGAGAAAGTAATCAGAAATATTTTTTATTTTCGTGGCATGTTAAAATTTATAGCAGTCCCATGCCTAGTCATATACTTTAAATTACGATACCGAAATGATCTTAGTATCTAAGACAGCCTGTGAAGAGGAAAAGGCCATTTTTTATGGTTATTGCGATTAATTTGCTCCCTTTACACCCCCATACCCAAGAAAAGGAACCGTAAAAGATGTACCTGTGATGTTACAAGGACGATGACATGTGCACAGGCAAAGGCAGAATGACTAGGGCTTTCGCAGTTAGAAACAACCTGAAGTATCAACAACAGAAATGCACCGCCATAACCATAAGGAGTTTCAAAATACATGCATCACTGACAGATAACATATAGAATAGAGATCTCAGATTGTTTTAGTTCCATGCATGGCCACATTACTTGGTCATTTTCATTAGAGAGTAGGGAACTTTCTCAAGGTATGCATATTTGGTTTCATTGTGAAAAATTCTATTGCTTTCAATGCGGAACCAGATTTCCAACTTTGCATTTTGAATGGTTAGACTTTTTGTACATTTGTTGAAAATAACACATTGTTTTGTGATGAGCAACTGTGACTACCTTCTGAGCAAAATATGCGATGCTTATGGTTTGAGGGCAACGCGGATTGTTGAAAATCTTTACAAGCTCACTAGCTTGTGTGCTGCAAAAGATTGTTTACGTATAGAATTATCAATCCAACAGCATCATGAAATTTTGGATGTTAAACTTCTAGTTGAAGCAAACATAAATCATAATGCAGAAAATATAATAAACTTTACAAAACTACCTTAACACTAAAATGAACAGATCCATCTTACCTAACCTTGTCTTTGTTACCACTTATTTGTCTTATTAATCTACCAATAAGCCTTCCAGTGCTGTCAAAATTCTAAAAACAAACAACATTGCTTAACCAAATAAGATGCATATAAATAAACCAAGACACTGAAAAGAAAATTCAGTGCCAAATGCTAAATACAAATAGAGAACATATGGTAACAAAGCTAAAGCACTTTCCAATAATATAATACATAACCCACACATCTACATAACGACCCCCTTTTTTCTAGTAATTTACTTTTTACCTTTTGGACAAGTACGGAAATAATAAACTTTAATCGAATAGGGTCACATTCTGATATTTACCACCCAATTTTATAAGCAATACATATCCTAAATGTAAGTAGATAGAAGACATACCTGATTTGAACTTGATCTCAGTGATTGGTTTATTTCTTCCAACTCTTTTAATTTTTGTAGCCTTTCCCTCTCTAGCTTTAAAGCACTCTCAGCAGCCCTGAGCATATTACCTGCCACATTGACAGAGAGACACATTAATGTACCGCCTTGAACAAAAATCTTGTTTACCAGAACAAAGGAACACACACATATTTGCATTTGCATGCTGCTGATGAATCTATCAAGTGCAAAAACTCAAACAAAATATGGTCAACATTAAGAATATGCCTAGCAACTAGCAAGCAGTCTTTAGAAACATAGACAGCAATGAAGTGACAAGAACTGAGGTCATGTATTTGTCCCCGTGTATTTAGGTTTAGGGTCCTGTACGTATGTTCATACACGAATATGCATGAGTATGTTTTTAAACTGAAAATAAATGAATATACCTGCCAATTCTGATTTATTTGTTTTATCATTCTCAACTCTCGAACTAGTAGCATGTGGGCCTCCTGAAGCTTCTGTTTGTGGCACTTCAGAAGTATTAGCTTTTGAGGCTTTAGCTGCTTCCTTTTCTGCTGCTTCTTTTGCTGCTATCCTCTCAGCTTCCAAAGCAGCTCTATTTGCTTCCTCAGCTTTAAGTTTAGCCTGCAACTAATACATAAATTTCTTAATCATAAAGCAAATATCCTTTAATTTCCCTATAAAATGAACATGTTTTCTAAAAGGATTTGAGTAACAAAAAAGTATATGTTGCTAAAAATAAAATGCATCTACAGATACAAGGTTTCATTTTTTTCAGAGTTAAAATCTAGAAAAGGGCTCACAAAGTGGAGCAGGGACCTCCTATCAGAAAGCATACACACACAAAAAAAAATGCAAAATATTAAGAAAACTATCTTGAACTATTGCAATATCCCAAATCTTTAAAGCTCAATAAAGAAAAAACAGAAGACTCCAACTTTATCCTCTAAATTCCAATGGTAAATGATAAAGGCCTTTTCCATGGAGCATGAACGAAGTGATGAGGCCACTTAGTTGTGTGGCTTTCTAATTGAAACCTGTGGTGTCTGAGTGTGGAGCCTTTGTGGCACTAACAAGCCCAATCATCATACTGTTATTATTCTTAAGTACTTTTGTCAAACTAAAGTGGTCTTGAGATCTCGAGATTTAAAAGATTATGACAGGAGATTGTGTTCTCTTTTTCTCTAAATCCATCTTTACATGGAAGAATGTCAATGAACTGAACCATGTAATTTGTCCTTGTTCTCTTTTATTCCTTGCTACCACAATAAAGCATAGCTCTCGTGTAAAGTACAAAGAAAACACAAGCAAAGTAACAAGCAACACTTTTAGAACTCTACAATAGCCAAGTCCTTCTTAAGTTCAATCAGAAAAGTTTTCTTAAAAATTGAGTTATATGCATGACAACCTAGCAAAAGAGAACTTCCGCAGCTTAAGAAAACATCCAGTCAGTTCACAAATGGAAAATTGCACAAAGTAACAGCCCTAGTTAGATGAACAAAAGATACAGAGAGGTGCAGTGCCACATATGACGCAGGTCTAATATACTACATCTAAGGGTTGTACAAACTAACCTCTGCCTCTGCTTTGGCCTTTTCTTGGCGTAGTCTTTCTTCCTGAAGAGCCTTTTCCCTTCTCTTGGCTTCTTCATGTGCTGCATCACTTCGTATTTTCCTTTCCTCTATTTGTGATTTGAGTTCATGGTCCCGCTGGACAGCAGTCAAATGATTATCAAGTCCTTCTGCACTGTAGTAAATTCATCTATTTTTAAAAATTGTTTCCAGAACAGCAAGCACCATGTAATTGTGGAAGCCAACTTCAACAAATTCATCCATTATACCATAATTCAAAAGTATTAAATCTTACTTTAATTCCTTTCAATAATTGAACTACTCTCTTCACCCTATTTGCATATCAAGAAAGAAGCTTTGACTTTTACGTGTTTATTATCATCCATCTATTTTTTATAACATTGATTTGCCATACTTATTATTGTCAAAAAGTAAAATAAATTGAAAAATAAATTCTAAATATAGAAGAAAAAGAAAGAGCTAAGGTGTTCAAAACTTGAAAAAAAATAACTTCATTTTGGAACATCCAAAAAAGGACAGGTGAAAAATGAAAATAAAACAGAGAGAGTGGTAGTTAACTATGAACTATGAGGAGTTTGAGAATATGATCCTCCAAGAACTCTCCAAATACATGAAAAAACTTAGAGTGAACTCGTAAACATACCCATGTCAGATACATACACAAATTTAACAGTCACACTCAAGTCTGAGTGACACAGACTATAAGGATCAGTTAGAACGCATATAATAAAGCATCATGCAGCATCAATAGAAAAATGGAAAAAGGACGAAAGAGCCAGCAACAAGATCCAGTTCTGGAAACTGTATTCCAAAACTGAATATGTTAGTAAATAACTATGAGAAACAAAAGATGCCTACTTACACTCTGCGTTGGTACTGAACATCAAATTTCCTCTCCACTTCTCGCCTTGCTTCTCTATATTTATCAACTTTAGTATGTGCAGAGGAAGACTTTTCGCTCTCATTCATCAAATCTGTCTCTAATGCAGAGATTGTGTTTCTAATTTCCTCCTGTACTTGAGTACATTGCAATGCTACATCACAATCCATATATGAAGGATAGCAAACAATAAAATACACATGAAATAAAAAAGATCCGAGTTCATAATCAACATGATATAATAACACAAAACTTAAGCTCTCTTCAACAGAAGTTAATCCAACAAACCTTAACTCCAAGTTGATGCTCATGAGTTAACTCATATAAAGCACTCTCCACCAATCCCACCTCATTCATCAAGTAGGATTGAATGTCAAGACACGGCTGATCATCAGAATCATCATCGCTACTACTGAAAATTAAGAATTTCACAACAAAACCACGAAAACAAATCACCTTGAGCATGCAAACTAAATAAAGACTTCAAATTTAACAAAAATAAACAATGGGTTAACATAATCCATACCTAAAATAAAATTCATTGCAATTAAATCGTGCAGCTTTCACTAAACCTCGATCACGAACTTCCTCATTCTCACCTTCACTATCCTCAAACTCCTCATCAGATACTCTCATTACAAATGCATTTGAGCTTCTCTTGGTGCCTTTTTCCCCATAAATTTCTCTATTTCATATATTAAAATTAAAAAATATACATCTTAATTTAACTGATACAAGTACAGAAAATACAAAGATGAAATACACACACACCTTGATTTGGTTTTTGCAAAGGGCAAAGAAACCGAAGAAGAGAGATTGAGCTTCTTTTCCAAGGAATCAAGCTCCGATAACAAAGATTTGAAGCTCCAATCCGGGTCCGGCTCAAGACCGATTCCATTAACGATTTGAGGACACCGAATTTCCAACTTAACAGCTTCCCTACAATATCATGCATTTTTTATAAGTCAAATTAACCAAAAACAAAATCAAGAAGAAAAAAACACAAGAGAAGAAATTTGAACTTACATTGTGGTCTTGAGGACTTACAAATTTAAAACCCTAATGATTCAATTGGGAAATGAAAATCAGAGTAAAACCCTAAACCCCCAAATCTTTTTTTCTTTTCGAATTCTAAACACTAAAGCGCCAAAACTTTAGTAAGACATTTCCACCATTTTCACTCAGCCTGATTATAACAGAGTTTTATTTCATCTTCCTTTATTGTATATGGGTCGGATCCGGATGATCAGTGGATCCACTTGGGTCCATTGGGCATTTTCAGGTCCGAACTCTTTTCGTCATAGATTGAAGAGCTATTCAGTTGAAAAATATTAAAAATATATATTTTTTATAAAAAAAAATTATATTATTATAAGGGTATTTTTTATTTTTATTTTTTATAAAATAATTAATAAAACTAAATTTATTGTTTTTTTTATTATAGGGACAAGATTAAATTAGTCCCATTATTATTAAATATATTAATTTAGTCCTCTGTACTATCAACATGAATCAAATAAGTCCAAATTTTAATAAAGTTAACATTTATTGTTTAAAAATTATCATTTATTGTTAATTGAGTTAATATTTTCGAAAGATTTTTTATGATTTTGCAAATGACATCTTTTGTTTGGAGCTGAATTGTAAATAAAAAAAATACTCTTGATGTCAATTTTTTAATGCTAATTGTTAAATTTGTTACAATTTGACCTTATTTGATTTTTTTTTTAATAATAGCACATAAATCACATTGATACTTTTTTTAGTAGAAAGACTTGATTGATTTAATTTCTATAATAGAGGGACTTATCATGGAATTACACCGTAAATAAGACATACACGAGTGGACATCTCCAACTTGCTTTGGACAAAGTTGTTACAAATTGGGCTGACTCGGCCCCCAAATTTTTTCCTCATAATAAACAAAATAATTTCATTAAAATTCAACACAAACCTATTACTAAATTATCAATAAGTTTACATTTTGATTATTTAATTTTAAAAATTTATAAAAACGGTCATTTAGTTTTACGAAAATTTTAAGTTATTTAACTATTCGAAAGTTTTTATTAAGTCACTAGGCTATTAAGTTTTTTTTTGAAGTTCGGGTAGCGAGCTCTAAGCAATGATTCGACGATTGATATGATGGATCAGTACTCATCGGCAAATAAAATGATATACTTAGACCCAAGTCAATCTGACGGCCAGTGTTAGAGATTGGTTGTTTGAATTTTGGTTCGTAAATTCATGACGATCAAAGTTATTTCATGAAAAAAATTTAGTTGTATAAGAGAAAAGGAAGAAGAGCTTTGGATTTATGTAGGCAGCGTGCACAAAGAATGCCATACAACAACGATGTTAATAACCCAGTGACTTACATGAAAACTTTCAAATAGTTTAACGACCATTTTATAACTTTTTAAAGTTGAGTGACAAAAATATAAAATTACTTATAGTTTAGTGACATTGGATAATTTACCCTAAATTTAATTAGAAAATTATAAAAAATTATCAATACAAAAAAATATTTTTTATCCACCCTTCACTAAAAAAAAACATTGGGAAGTTCACTTGATTCTTTTATACTCAACGTCATTCAAAATGCCAAGCCATCCCACATCTCTCCCTACTTAGATATTATAAAATTTTGAAGGATTAAAATTAAAATTTTTATTAAAAAAAGGACTTAAATTGAATAAATTATAGTTAAGATGAACCAAAATTGATATTATTCTAATTATGTTCTATTTAAGAATATTATGCACATATAGTTTTGATTAAATTAAAAGAAATTTACTCTTTGTTGGATGTGAAAAATCTTTTAATTATTAAATATATATCGAAAAAAAGTAATATTCTTGATTGATATAATTGAAATGTTGGATTAAATCAAAAAATTTACTTGCACAAAGAGTATAATTAAATTGATAAATTTAATGGATGATTTGTTAAAGTAAAAATACCTCTTTAGTCTCTTTTAATTTTGATATTAAGTAAATTGGTCCCTCTAAAAAAATCTGAGTAATTTAATCTCTATCAATTTCGAAAATGAGCAACTAAGGACATTAATCACGACAATTGATATTTTTCATCAATTATACATAATTTTTATTGATATAATAAATTAAGCTATTAATGTCTACATATTTTATCATTTTGGTATTTATTCTAAAAAGAATCATATGAAAAAATGTATAAAATTTTAAGAAAATCTAAAAGATTCATATATATATATTTGGCTTCAAATATATATAAATATACAAAATATGTTCAAATTGACAAAAACATTAATGTTATGATTAATTGTTATTAGATTCTCACTTTCGAAATTGACAGAGATTAAAGTGCTCTTATTTTTTTTAAGAGGGACTAATTTGCCCAATATCAAGATTGAGAGGGACCAAAGAGATAGTTGTACCATTTATTAATATATGTAAATTAAATAAAAAATACAAATAGATCCTTCATATGTATATAACCACACAAGCTATTCAATGCAATAATCCCACCTTCCATTGAAAAAAACACTCTCAAAAACCATGGCAAGGTTAGCTATTTTGCTACTCATTCTCATCGCCGTTCACCACGTTAATCCAACCACATCCCTCCCTTTGTCAACGAACTCCCGTTGGATCGTCGACGACCAAACCGATCGGCGAGTGAAGCTAGCTTGCGTGAACTGGCCGTCGCACCTTGAGCCAGTGTTCGCCGAAGGACTGAGCAAGAGATCGATGGATTCGATCGCCGAACAGATCGTATCGATGGGATTCAACTGCGTTAGGCTCACTTGGCCGTTGTATTTGGCCACCAATGACTCTTTAAGTTCCCTCACCGTCCGGCGATCGTTTCAAAATCTCGGGTTGATGGAACCCATTGCTGGAATCCAAGCTAATAACCCATCCGTCATTGATGTGTCGCTGATACAAGCTTTCCAGGTATGAAATTTCAAATTTGTATTTTTTTTTTTTTTTTTTTGCACAAAGGAAGATTAGGTTTCCACGTGAGACTAATAGGGAAGTACAAAGGGAAAATTACACTTAAGGTAACTAAATTATTAATAATTTTATATTCTAGTCTCTTAATTTTAAAAAGTTATAAAATGGTTACTAAATTATTAAAAAAGTTTTTATTTAAGTTAATTGGACTGTTAAAATCGCTGCTATATGACTTTTTATTTAAACCACGTGCACCAATCAAAAGCTCTTATTTCCCTACTCTTCAACATTTTTTTTGTGAATCTACTTTAAATCTCATGAATTTATGAATAAAAAACGAAAAAACTTTTTTCTCTGGTCTCTGACATTTATCATCAATTTAACTTCGATCTAAGATATATTCATTTACTTGTTGATAGGTACTGATCATCAAATCATCATTGGCAGTTTGTTAATTGGACTTTTTTAAAAAAAAATTAATAACTCAGTAATTTAAATAATTTTTTTAATAGTTCAGTAAAATAAAAACTTTCAAATAATTTAGTGATATTTTATAACTTAATACTTAGTGGCCAAAATATTAATTTATTAATAATTTAATGATTTGAGTGTAGTTTATCCTTTAATTTTTTTACACAAAGGAAAAAGAAAAATAAGAAAATAAATTAATAATTTTTTGTGGAGACCCCATTGGCTAAACAACTTAGAAAACAACGATTTGTTTTCCGACATTACTTAGGCTTAAAGATAATCTAATTAAGTTTGGTTTGAAATCCACAAACACCCCCTCCCTTTTACATTTATTAATATATATCCACTAAGGGCCTTACTATTACGATAATTAGGTCAACGTTTAAGGCTTTTTTTTATTTTATTTAAAGGTTAGGAAAAGATTATAGATAAAGTTTTCAGGATTAGATTGGTGGCTGAATCGATCATGTCATTAGTTTATTGATTTAATCAGTCCGTACTGATATTCGGATTAATCAATTCAATACTTTTCTTCGAATCAATACCTTAATTAGTTCTCAATCTAATCAGTTTGATTCAAACAACCTTGATTATAGATAAAACTAAGCATTGTATCAATATATATCCAACTCGGAATACAAAAAATAATAATAGCTCGGGTGGCCCACTCGACTTGATTGGAAAAGGATTTAAATCAAACTATTTTAAATATTTTTATTTAATTTTAATTATAATATATATAAATATTAATATAATTTTTATTTTATTTTTTGAACTGTAATATGGACTTTTCGAATATGTCAAGTTGGACTCAAGCTCAAGCCTAGAATTTTTTAAAATTACTCCTTAACCTGACTCGGCTCGACTCATAAACACCTATAGTTTAAATGCACTTAGCGCGTAATATCCTTCAATTTAAGAGTTTGGGGCTATAGGTAATTTACTAATTATATCAAAATAAATTTATAGGTTAAATTTTATTAAATGTCCTTGAATAATGTGTTTTTTTTATATTTAATCCCATTACTATGATTTGATCATTTCTAATCTCTTTACTTTTCAAAATATAGATTTTTAATCTATTTTTTTTTTAATTCTGTCAAATAGTTTAACATGAATTACTTTTAAAATATATGTTAATGCGCCTAAAATGAGAAATTTCTCTTTCAGGCCCTTTATAATTTATAAAACTTTAAATTACTAATAGTAAAATTATACTTTAACCCCTAATAAATGATCGAAATTTGATTTAATCTTTTAAAAGTTATAAAGATATAGACTATTAAAGTGGTGAATTTATATTTTTACTATTTAATCCTGATCCCCCAATTTTTTTTTTCTTCACCCCTACTTATCATATACACCTTAGCAATATTTTTCATATAGTTTGGCACATTTTTTACACATTTTAAAAAGATAAAAAAAAATAAAAAATTGTCTTACTATTTGACTTTGTTATCATTTTCGAGTTAAGTTTGGTAGTTTGGAGATACTGTGTGAGCAAGGGCGAAGCCAGAGGGGGCTGGCATGGGCCTCGGCCCCCCTAAAATGTAAAATTATTATTTAGGCCTTTAAAATTTTTTAAAAATTTTATATTAGTAAAGGTAAAATTGCACTTTGCCCCCCCTAAAATTATAAAAATTCGATTTAATCCTTTATAAATTATAAAGATATAAACTATAAAAAATTATAATTTCATCCGGCCCCCCTAAAAATATGTTCTGGCTTCGTCCCTGTGTGTGAGACAATTCAGAATATCTTAATATTTATCTTAAGTAGCTTATTAATTTATTTATTTTAATATACAATATATTTTTTTTTATTTTAACTCCAACTTGTGGTCAAGCATAGACAAATAATAATCGAAGTCATTCATTTACTACTTTTCTATTTAACCAAAGGGATAATAGGATTTAATTTGAATTATTCATTTTTAGTAAGGACTAAAAGAAAATTTCTATTAACTAAGGGTCCAAAAGGGGCTAAAGTTGAATTATTATTACCAAAAGACAAAAAAAAAAATCATTTAATTAAGGGACCAAACCTTCTACTTGTTCCTAGTTTTGTCCTTAATTTTATTGAAATTTTAATTGACATGATGACTTATTTAGTTTTTCAACTTTATAGAAAAAATTTAGTCCTGAAGTTAATTTTTCATTTTCTTTAGCTCTTAAACTTGTATTGTTTTTTAAATCATCCAAGAATAGATGGAAAGTTAATATTTGTTAACTTTGTTGGCATGGTCTATGAGCATGTCATGCCAACAATTAACTAAATTTTAGAAAATAATATATATAAATTCTAAAAAAAAATTAAAAATATATAAACTATTAAAATAATATTTTATAAATTTTAAAACTTTTAATTAATTGTTGATATGGCATACACATGGACTCAGGGGCAAAGCCAGGGGGCTGGCATGGGCCCCGGCCCCCCCTAAAAGGTAAAATTGCTATTTAGGCCCTTGATTTTTTTTTAAAAATTTTAAATTAGTAAAGGTAAAATTGTACTTTGGCCCCCTAAAATTATAAAAATTCGATTTAATCATTTACAAATTAGAAAGATATAAACTATAAAAAATTAAAATTTCATCCGGCCCCCTAAAAAATTGTCCTGGCTTCGCCCCTGCATGGACCGCTTTTCCATCTATTTCAGAGTTTTTTATAGGCTAAAAAGACGAAAAATTAAATGAAAAACTAAAATAATTTTTTTTTAATAAAATTGGAAGACCAAATAAATCATTATGACATTTAATTCAAACTCTTTACTAACCATATCTTTAAATAACCGAATTTACTTGTAGAGTTTAGAAAATTTCATCTATACCGAATAATTTATTATTATAGTTTAATTTTTCTTATTCAATCATGTGGTAGTTTATTAATTTATTCATAATCATAATACTCAAGTGGGAAAAGTTGACAAAAAGGACAATGATAATTACAATGTAACATTGATTAAATCATTAAACTTATCCCCATTGTTTTTTATTTTAATTTTATTTTTTATGCTTCTTGATTTAAATATAAATCAACTTATATTTCTAAACTAGGTATATATGAATACGACATAAATTACATTTATGATCATTTTAAAATAGGGTTTATCTTATTTTGATTATTTCAATATTTTTTAATTTAGTCACTCTAATAAAATAATTATGTGAATTAGTCGCTGCCGTTAAAATTTCCGTTTTCCTTTTATAGATTATTGATGTGGCACATTAGCACATTAAATGGTTGACATATGGCATTTTTGTTAGCTTTTAACTAAAGTTTAGGGACCCCCTATAATTAGTCCAAAACCTTTTCCTCTAAACTTTATAGAGAAATCTTATTTTATTGAGAAATCCTATTTTATAGAAACCTTAGTTAGATCTTTCTCTCTAAACTTATCAACACTTTAAACAATTCAATTCTAATTATTAAATTAAGAGTGAAAAATTCGACTAATTTACCCTTCGATTCGATTTAATTTTCCATTTTTTGATCTACATAACACAAATTCTCGAATGCATCAAAATTTACAGACACCCATATATATATATATATAATATTCTAAATACAAATATTAATATATAGAGAGAAAGTGTCCATAAATCAAACTAAATTCTGATTCTAAAAAAAAAAAAAACTCCTATCGAAGCTTATCCAGACTTATCCAAAAAGCTTATATTATTGTTTTAAAAATTAAAATTAAAAAATATATTATTTTATATTAATAATTATTTTTTAATTAAATTTAAATAATACTTTTAAAAATTACTTAATTTAAAATCAAATTGACATCATCGACCTAATTTAAATATATAAAAATCTTTGCAGGTCGGGCCAATTGGCCCAACAGGTGAACTGATCTATGTATATGTATATTTATATATATATCAACCCTCAAATTTAGGTATTTTTGTTTTGCTTATTATTGGATGAATTTGAAATGACAGGCAGTGGTGTCTAGCCTTGGGAAAAACAATGTAATGGTGATACTCGATAATCACCTGAGCAAACCCGGGTGGTGCTGCGGTTACTTTGACGGCGATGGTTTCTTCGGTGACCCGTATTTTAACCCGGATATATGGGTCACGGGTCTAACCCGGATGGCCACCCTATTCAATGGTGTCACCAATGTGGTTGGTATGAGCTTGAGAAATGAACTTAGAGGTCCCAAACAAAACATAAATGATTGGTACAGGTAATTTTTCTAATTCTACCTATATATATATAATATAACCCGAAAAAATTCGGGTTTAATTTAATCGATTTATACAGTTTTAAGTAGAGAGTCGAAGTTAGAGATAGATACGAGCATTGACCTCTTTTTAATGTACTTTTAATCCTTATTATATATGCTCTTTTTGATACAATGCCTAAAATTACCTATAACCCCTCTCAAACCCATACATAGGAGGGTAATAAGCTTCAACGTACTAGAACCCATGTCCTCTTATATTGGCAACAACGCCCATACTTATTGAACTAAAACTCAATCGACAATCAATTGTCTAATTAAAATCATTTTAACATTAAATTTTTTAATTTCCAACCATACAGGGAGTGTATGAATTCTAGTATATACTAACATCATACATTTACACTAATGTTTTATCCATACCTATACAATATTTTAAAGTCTTTAATTGAGTTGGTGTCACGAGTCAATCGAGCACCAACTCAGTTAGGAAATAATTAAAAAATTATTTTTTATAAAATATATTATATTATTATTAGAGTATTTTTATCCTTTAATAATTTATGTAAAAACCAATAAAAACTCACACATGGCTAGACTTTAATCAAAGATATCTTCTTCTTTTTTCTTAGTGATATTATGATTTTTAAATATTCGAATTTATCATTTCAACTACAATTTCATTTGGTTTTTATATAAATTCTTTTACATAATTTTTTTCCAATCATATTACACAGGGACGAAACTAGGGGCTGCCAGGGGCCCCTATCCCCCTAAAATGGAAAATTTTGCATTTAGGCATTTTTAAATTTTAAAATAGAAGAGAAAATTATACTTTGGCCTCCTTAAAAATATAAAATTTTGATTTAGTCCTTTAAAAATTACAAAGATATAGGCTATTAAAATGGTAAAATTACATTTTTACTATCGTAAAAATTACAATTTAATTTGGACCCTTAAAAAAATTCTAAAAGAAATTTTTTTGAAAGAAAAAATAATTATATTTAATAAAATTATGATTATTTATAAATTATAAATTATATCTTTATAATACTATAATAACAATAATGGATGCTTATGAAGCAATTATAGATATAACCGACATCCATAGAAACATATACCTTCAACATACGTACAAGCGTAAAGTGGAGGAGAATAAAGCAATCCCCACCCCAATTTCATCATTATCCATTGTCATCCCTGTATGTGGTCCAAGGTTAAGTTGGGGTAGGTAGGGACTTGCCCCGAATGGTAAAATTACCATTTAATCCTTTAAAATTTATAGAATTATAAATTAATATAATATTAAAATATAATTTAATTTTTTAAAAAAATTGTATTTTAACCCCTCAAAAAATTATAATTCAATTATGATACTCTAAATTTATTTTCTAGCTTTGCCCCCTAATGTTTTGCTAAAGAATTCGAAATACATTGTCAATATGTTGATGAATTGGGTTATATAGGTACATGCAAAAAGGAGCTGAAGCAGTGCACGCAGCCAACCCAAATGTGCTCATTATCCTTTCGGGACTAAGCTTCGATAAAGACTTATCGTTCATCAATAACCGACCCCTGATTCTCACGTTTAGTCGAAAACTAGTGTTCGAAATGCATTGGTACGGGTTCACTGATGGCCAGGCATGGGTGACCGGCAACGCAAATCGGGTGTGTGGCAGAGTGACGAACGATATGAAGAGGATGTCAGGGTTTTTGGTCGATAAGGGTTATCCATTGTTTGTGAGCGAGTTTGGGGTGGACCTACGAGGGACCAACGTGAATGATAATAGGTACTTGAATTGCTTTTTGGGTATGGTGGCTGAACTCGACCTAGATTGGGCATTATGGACACTGGTTGGGAGCTATTATTTGAGGGAAGGGGTCATTGGGTTAAATGAATATTATGGGATATTGGATTGGAATTGGATTGATATGAGGAATTCAAGCTTTGTTGAGAGAATTTCAGCACTTCAATCTCCTTTTCGAGGTAAGCAAACTTTAATTTCCATAAATAATCTCGGATTTTTTATTTTTAATTCAACAGATTTGACCGTAAATATGTTACATTTGACTTAAATCCAAAAACCCAATCTATCAACCCCAAGTCAAACCTATTGGCTTGTAAAAACCTACAACTTCAACTCAATTTTTTTTCGAAACTAAAATTGACCCATCCAAAATGATCCAAACTTGAAATAACACAACCTCAAAGTGATCAGAAACCAAAATGATTAGACTTGAGAAACCAAAATGAATGGCCCAAACCTAAAACGACCAAAGCTCGAAAGCATCTGAACTTGAATTTGACTTGAACCGAATGGTCCTAATTGTTTGAAACTCAAATTACCTGATTGAGATTGATCCAATCTAAAACCAATCCAACCTGCCCAGCAAAGGTTTAAATTTCATCAATTTAAAAAAGATTGAGAAAATATTTAAAATATATATTAAACCTATTTTTATCAAGTTTTTTCATATTAATTACATTACTTCTCTTAAATGATAAATCTGATAATATTAAACACGATTCAATTATAATAAAATATTAAAAGAATATTAAAAAACGACTTGAATACACGTGTTCATAAGTTGGCCTAGATTGAATTCCGTTACAAAAATTTCTAAGTCAAGACCCAAATAACTTAGCTTGTCCCAACTCATTTTACCGACCATAAATTATAAAATATTAAAAAATATTTTGATACTAATATTTATATATTTATATTATTTAATTTAAATTTGATTCTAGATAACTTGGCCCGAGATTAAAAGTCTTTGTTCAAGCTCGGCCTGACTTTCAAGCACATCATCTATTTTTTCCATAATGTCATGCAGGACTAGGCTTATCGGAAACCGAACTACACAAAGTGATCTTTCACCCTTTAACCGGGCTTTGTGTTTTAAGGAAACCATCGGGTAGCTCTTTGAGTTTGGGTCCATGTACTGACTCAGAGGCATGGAATTACTCACCCCAAAAGACCTTGGAGTTGAAGGGAACTCAGTTGTGCTTACAAGCTGATGAACCGGGGACGATGGTGAAGCTCGGAACCATCTGCGGCGGCTCGAACTCGAGATGGGAAACAATATCAGATTCAAAGATGCACTTATCATTGAAGCTCGGAAATGTCACGTCAGTTTGCATGGACATAGATTCGAACAACAATGTTGTTGTAGCCGGTTGCAAATGCTTGAATGATGATAGTCAGTGCGACCCTAAAAGTCAGTGGTTCAAACTTGTGGATAGCACGAGGAGTGGAAACGGGGGGAACTCCTTTGTAGATTTTGATTCGATCACTGACTTCGGGAAAAGAGTTTTTATGGAATCTTTTGAGTGGTTCGATATAAAAATTAGTCTCGATGAATTTATGACTAGTTTAGCATTATTGTTGCGGTTAAAAAGTACATTTTAAAAGTTTAATTTGGAAAAAAAAAAGCTTTTAAAAATTGTTGTTTCTTAATTTTAAGTATTTAGCATTGCTGTAAAAAATTGTTATGAAAAGTTTCTTAAAATCCTCATCATATGTACATATATAAAGATGATTTTCACTTACACTAGTATAAAACTAAAGCTGCGTTCGGCATTGATTTTTAGACGAGCTTTTAGGGGAAAAAGTGCTTTTTTATATAAAAAGTAATAAAGAACAGAGGTAAGAAGTAGAAGCTTTTTCAACTTAAGAAAAGTCATTTTTCTCAGATAAAAAAGTAGAAATTTTGTGCTTTTTTCAGCCAAAAGTGCTTTTGAGGCTGATATTACTTTTTTAACCTTATTTGTTCTCTTCCTTTTTTTTCCCCATTTTTCAGACGTTAGAACCAATTTTTTTTTCCCTTTTTTCTTTTGTAAAATTTTTAGTATTTATATTTGGTATATAAATATTATCCCTTTTTGAAACTTTAATCCAAATATATGTAATATTTTAATTTGTTAGGTTTATGTTTTCTATGTTATGTTAATATCTAATATGAGTTATATATTTAAATATATTTTAAAATAAAATAATACAAATGTGTTAAAAGCATTAATTAAAAATAAAAAATAATTTTTAAAATAATATAATTGTGTCAATATCTAATTACAAATATTTAATTATTATATTTAAATATTTAAATATAATTTATATATTCTAATTAAATTTAATAAATAATTAATATTAATTACTTAGAAATATTTAAAATTAATATTATATATTAAAATATTAACAATAAGTTATAATAAATTATTTTTTATATTTTTGCTAAAATATCATAATATTAACTAATTTGAACATTATTTAAATACATATTTGTTACTTTATGATATCATATCTAAAATGGACATTTTATTTCTCAAAAGCACTTTTTGACAGCAATACCAAACACTCAAAATTTTTAAAAGTACTTCTCAAAAGCATTTTTCAAAAGCACTTTTCCACAACACTTTTTAAAAGCATTGCCAAACTAGCCCTAAATTTTCTAAGCACATGTATATAATTGTATTTGTCGAACATGCAAAATTTCCAATAATTTGAGATCTTTATGATCATATTAGATTAAGAATATAAGCACCTGAACTTTAACGAAAAAAATCAATAAAGCCCTTACGCGAAAAGTGCACTCAATTAAACCCTCAAACTTTGGTGAATGATTTTTTTATATTGAACAAATATTTAGGCATTTTCAATTTATTAAAAACTTTTATGCACATGATCAATCTTAAGGTAGCATTTGACAATTTCAATTTCAAATTTTGGATTTGGATTTCGAAAATGATGTAAATTAAGTGATACGCATACAAATATAACATTCATGATTATTTATCAAATCTATTGATTTATTGGATGTTTGTTTAGTATCGATTTTGAAATTCTAAGGAATTTATGGATTTAACAAATTCATGCTTTTTATACTATTAAAATATATATTACATTAAAACCCGATTAATTTGGTACTTAAGCTTTTCTGGCTCAATTTGAAACCTGATTTTAGCTTTAATATTTAAATTGGTATCTGAGTTTTTCAATCTGATACTTGAGTTTTTTTTTTTTGTCTCAATTAAGTACATGAGTTTGGTTTCAACCTTCAATTTGGCACCTAAGGTTTTTTTTTCCCAAATAAGTACCTTTTTTTTTTACTAGAGCACGTGTGTCAAATATTTATTGGGCCGCATAATGTCAGGTATTAAATTGAACATTGAAGCCAAACTCATATAGTAAATTGACATTAAAACCAAACTCAAGTACTGAATAGTATATTAACCCATATATATATGAGTTAATTTCACCAAACATCCCCAAACTATGACCCTCATTTTAATTGGTCCTCAAACTTTAAAACATTCTAATTACATCGTTGAACTACATATGTTATATCAATAAGGTCCTTCAATTACTAAAATCATTAATTTAATCGTTAAATATGATGTCAGGTCTTATATGACATAATTTAGAATAAAAATTTTAAAGAAAAACAAATATTGTAAAAATGAATGTTTTGAAGTTTTCGAAACATTTACAAAAACTGTCGTTTACTATCTCTCTCTCTTTTTTTTAGTTTTACTTTATTTTTAGTTTTTAATTTTAAAAAGTATGTGACAACATTTTACTTTTCTTTAAAATTTTCATTTTAAATTAAGTCACATAATATTTTACGCGTCATTTAATAGTTAAATTAATAATTTTAATAATTGAAATATCTTATTGATATAACATCGATAGTTTGAAGATGTAATTAGAATGTTTTGAAATTTGAGTACTAATTTAAAACGAAAGTTATAGTTTAAGGGTGTTTGTGCAATTATATATATATATATATAAGCTTGCTTTGTATAACAAGTCCTAAAACGTTGTGTGAATACAAAGCAAAGAAAAATATATTCTATAACTTGAAGCATTGAGAATGTCATCGTCGGCGGTGACAAGATGCATGCATCTTTGTCCCTAAGATTTGTCTACATGATCAACTATTTCATATATATATATATATATATATATATATTGCTTTCAACATGCTCGAACATGATCTTTAGACACTTAACAAAATAATCATTATTATTTTGATCGAAAAAAAAATTGTGGGTTCATGAATGTCAGTAAAAAGAACCAAAGATTCTACCTTATCCCGACATTAGGTTTCCTGTCTGAAAAACTTTTGCTAATCATTAGGGTTTTTTTTATCAAATTGGATTTGGATTTTGAAGTTTTATGTTTGATTTGAATTTATTCGGATTTTTATTTTTAAAATTTAAAATAAGTTGTTTGTCTATGTTATTGTATAAAATTTAAGATTTAATCCTTATATTTTAAAAATTAAAAAATTTAATTTTCTTATTTTTTATTAATTTAAAAATTTAGTCAAATTATTATCATTGTCAAAAACATGTCACGTCATTTGAGGTCTGTCTAGTCAAAATTTTAAGTTAACATATTTTGATAGACAATACTTACGATCTTAATCACCGGGTTAAATTTTTTAAATAAAAAAAGTATGACTTCATTTTTTAACTTTTCAAATACGGTGGCTAATAACATATTTTAACCATTTTCAAAATTTGAGTTAGATTTGAGATGATAATAAAATTATGTGCTTGAACTCGTTTTGATTTGTTTTGATTAAGTTTGTGTATTTAGTAAAAGATAAATTCAATTTTCATACTTAACTTCAAGCTCGATTTAGTAAAAGAACGAGTGTTTGCTCCCAATTGGGTCATGAGGGAAGGCTCATATACGGCGGCGAAATTAGAAAATTACTTTATAGAGGAGTCAAAGATGAATCATAATTATCGTGGAGGAGTTAAGTGCAATTTTACCATTATATTAACTTATAATTTCATAACTTCAAATTGACTAAAAAGCATATTTAGCATTTTTTGGGGGCCGGCGTTAATATTGAGTTGACTCGTGATACCAATTCAATCAATTATTATTATTATTATTATTATTATTAGCAACGTGGTGGAAAGCCAATGTTTTTTTTTTCCTTATGTTCTTTGAAAGCCAATGTTGATAGAGCTGGTGGCCAAAAAAAATGTCCAAGAGCTGAAATGAGAGAATTAAGGAACATGATTTACATAATAAAATAAAAAAAATATGTGCACTGAATTTGGAAAAGTTTATGGGAGGAATAATCCAGGGTGTTTTGGATGAGGGTTTGAGGGGATGAAAAAAAGTGGTGGTGGTTTAGAAGGTGGGCGGCGGCGGCGGCGTGGGGTGGCGTTGGGTGGTGGTGTGGAAGTGGAATCATGTGGTTGCGCCCCATGTGCATTGCATATATTGAGTAACATGCACCCAAAGCAACAAACATATGTGACACCACTAAGTTTTAACACTTGGCTTTTCCTTATTCATTCATCCTATTCTCATAAAATCCTTCCATGAAATCCGTACAATCATTCGATTATAACAGTTTGGTTGGTAAAATTGCTATGACGGCCATTGTATTCGTAGATGAATTGCATTTTTCCCCTCTACTGTTAAAAAATAGTATTTTTTTATTGTTAAAAACAAGCCTATGTACGTTAGCATGATGTACACATGGCACACATTGTGTAACTATTTAGTTATTTTGTCAATCACATTAGTTTTTCGTAGTAGAAATATATGAAATTTTTTAACAGAAATAACCGGTTTACTTTTTGATCTAACGTACAAAGACTAATTTTTTTATTTTTTGAGTAAAGAGAGTAAAAATGCCATTTGACTCATAGTATAGGGGTCTCTATAGCACTTTTACCCAAAAAATACTAGTATGCTCTTTTATCTAATGCAGAGTGATTAATTTGTCTATTTTTTAATAAAGGGGTAAAATGCTCTTAATATAATATTTCTATTTTTTTAACAATTTCATTATAAGTTTTAGTCATATCTGTTCTTTTTGACATAATGCCTAAAACAACCCATAATCACTCTCTAATCCATAAATAGGAGGATAACATGCTTTAACGCGCTCGAACCCACGTCCTCGTATATTGGCAACAATACCCATGCCAATCGAGCTAAAACTCAATCGACTTAATATTTCTGACTTTAATCTTATTGACAATTTACACTTTTATCTCAATTTCTAAATATAAAACTTTTTACCTCACCTTTTCCATTACTTTTTTAGAGTTTATAAAGACAAATACAATACAGCGCCACAAGTATAATATAATCACAAACATATGTTCGATAAAAAATAGAATTAAATCAATACAAAACACGAAAGGGCAAAATTGACACATATCAACTACACATGGTGGAACTAGAAACTCACACAAGACAATTGCTCGTTATGGGACTCAACCCCCATTCCACTAAGTCGCCATTAAATTATGAGATAAAACGACATATAATCCTTGAACTTGGTAACTTTTTTCAATTTAGTCATTAAAGATCTTTTATCCACATTATTCCTAGAACTTTGTAACTTTTCCAACCTGGCCATTGAATTTGTTTTCCATGTTTGATGACATGGGACTCTTCATATAAAATCTCAAAACAGAAACAAATAAATTATAAAGAAATTATAATTTTGGAAATTTAATTGATGATGTGGCATAATCTCAAATTTTCATCTCATCGCACTTTAATGAAATAAAAATTTAGGGACCATACTGAGAAAAGCTGTCAAATTCTACGACTGATATGAACAAAAAAGGTTTAGGGACTAAATTGAAAAAATATCAAAATTAGGGACATAAATGTTAGTTTATCCCTTAAATTATTTGAAGTATCCTACCAAATGCTATATATAAAACCTCTCAAGTCCCACCAAGTCCTGCGAAATACAACAAAAGCTTTTCAAATTTGAAGTTTCTCTCAGAAAATCAGCTACTAAGACGCTTTGAAAAAAGTAAATTCATGGAAATTGCTTCAGTTCCGCACCTTTCATTAACCAATCCCAATAGCAAACAAAGCAATCATCAAATTCCAAATTCTAATGGAAGATCAAAAGTTAATAAGCGAAGAAGAATCATTAGGAAAAAGCAAATCAAATGCAGAAAACCCAGAACGACGGTTCGACGATGCCGTGGAAACCGCCGGAGCTCCATCGGAACGAAGCTAAGAACGCTAAGGAAGTTAATTCCCGGCGGCAACGGATCCGTGGGATTCGAAGGGCTTTTCAATGAGACGGCTCGATATATATTGTTTATGCAGATGAAGATTAAAGCCATGGAGATTATGGTGAGAGTTTTAACGGATTCTAATGGAGTGAAATAATGATGATGACGATGATGATTTGTAAAGGCTAAGGTTATGTTATTTTCTTCTTCTTTGGTTAAAATTTGTCATAAGTCTCTCTACTATTTGTAAATTTGAAATTTAGTCCTTATATTTTTATTTTTAAGAATTTAGTTCCTCTACTTTTCAAATTTCAAAATTCAATTTCAAAATTTATTTTGTTAAATTCAAGTTCATTCCAACGTCATTTTCTTAGTTACGTTTCTACCAAGTGATTTTTTTTTATATTTCAAAATGTCACACCAACCAGTTAAAAGAAAACAGTGATAATATTTACGCTTAAATTTTGAAATATGAAAAAAGTAAACGGATTAAATTCTAAAAATAAAAATATAATGATTAAATTTCAAATTTGTGAAAAGTAAAGGGACCTATGACATATTTTACTTTTTTAGCTTGTTATTTATTGTTGTTTTATCCGCCACTGAGGGTTTCTGGTTTATTATAAACCCAGATATATATATATATATATATATATATGGCCTGATTTGGTAAAAGTACTATACTAGACCCTGTATTATTAGGCAGAGTTCATTTTAGTCCTAGTACTTTTACAACGAGCACAAAGTCCCTGTAAAATTATATTTTTTAGCAGATGAAGAAAAAGTGTTGGTCTTATGAGGTGGACTTAATTGAATGATGTGGCATTAGTTTAATATACCACGAGATATGACCATGACTCATTATATCTTAAAAAACTCGAATCATTGTATTTAAATGATTAATAGAAAATTAAACTATAGCACACCTATAAAAATATTAATATAAAAATCAAATATAGTTTTAGTTGAAATATTTAAATAACTCGAATTTTCTCAAATTTCAAGTAATAATTTTATTTTATTTAATACACGTGTTCCCAACCTCCCACTATAAAATAATAAAAAGAAACATAAACTTCAAATTTCAATCTTTATTTAATTTCAATGCACAATTTTTATATTTTATTTAATACCCAAGTTTTTTTTTAAACGATGAATTAGACTGGACTAAGCACAATCCAAAAGTGGGCCAACTGAACCGATCCGTAAACACCTTTATCCAAAAGTTCGAAGCAAGAAATTTTAACCTTTTGGATTGATTTAAAAGCTTAGTTTAATAAGAACTTTTGACTTATGATTTGAAAAGTTAGTTCGACTTGTAAAATATTATTAAAAAAATAATGTACTAAAACACCCCCAACTGAAATTTAATAAATTTGAAAGGTTAATATCGTTTGTATAATCATAAAAATATGTTGAACCATTGAGAACCAAATACAAAACCGAAACTTGATATTAATTAAGCCACTAGCATGGTGACAAAAAAAAAAAAACTTAATATCAAAATTTCTGTCTATGTTAATTTTGTATTCAACTTGTGGGCAATCCTTTCTCTCCCTTTATACACATACTAGAGGTTTTCATTAACCAAGTGACCCAGTTTACTTCGAGTTGAACTTGAGCTTAGAATTTTCAACTTCAAGCTGGTCCGGTCTAAAATTTTAATGTTTGTACATTGAATTAGGTCGGCCCAAGGTTTAAAAAACAAAATCCAAGCTCGGCCTAGATCACCTCCACCCAAAAGCTTGAAACTAAAAAATTT
The DNA here is from genome assembly GCA_025698515.1 of Gossypium sturtianum. Lineage (NCBI taxonomy): Eukaryota > Viridiplantae > Streptophyta > Magnoliopsida > Malvales > Malvaceae > Gossypium > Gossypium sturtianum. Next base: position 1,125,044 of record CM046946.1, on the reverse strand, counting down.
AACTTTTTTTGGATCGACTTAAATCCCGAATTGAAATGATGCTATTGGTTTATGATTTGAAAATTACTTTTGAAAAATAATGCTAAAATCACACCCCTAATCGAAATTTAAGAGATTCAATGGTTAATATCACTTTTACAATCATAAGTATGTTGAACTATTAAGATCTAGATAGAAATTGAAAATTAATGTAAATTAAGTCCTTACCATATTGACAAAAAGCAATTCCAATTGATATTTGTTCGGATTCAGACCATGAACAATCCTTCCTCTTCCCTTGTGGAAAAAAGATAAATTCCAAAATTATATACGGATTTTGGTCTAATATGTAATTTTATACATGAATTTTGATTTTGTGTAATTTTATATATGAAATTTAGGTCTGATTAAATTCTCACAAACTATTAACACAATTATAAATTTAACATCGTTTTATGTTTATATTGTATATACAAATAATCATATTTATCAGATATAAAAATAAACTGATGTGTTTATTTATTTAAATTTACATAATTGAATCGAAGTTAAAGTTTCATATATATATATTTGAACCATAATCAAAGTTGCATATGTATAATTGCACCAATAACTAATTGAACGCTAAAAATTTAAAGGTTAAATTATGATAGTAGCCCTTGTACGTTGCAAAAATTATGGATTTAGTCCATGTACTTTAATTTGATCAATTGTATTCCCTGTACTTTTTTCATTTTGAAATTTTAGTCTTCACCCAAACAGTAGTAATTAAATTCATTTTGTTAAATTTAATTACTAATCCTGTACTATGTGTATAGCTATAGATTTAGTCCATATTATCCACTTGGATCATTCTAAGTCCCTATACTTTCCGAATTTTGGAAATTCAATCTTGATGTAAATAACAATTATTCATTAACTAGTTATTCAGTGAGTAATATGTGAAAATAACAAGTTGACATTGAATTACACATATGATAATATGTTTTTTTGCATCAGATTTTGGAAACAATGACTAATAATAAAATTTAACAAAAAAAAAACCTACTAAATTAGAGGTGTTCATGAGCCAAATAACCCAATCCAATTTGAGTCGGACTTGGACCTAGAATTTTTAACTCCAACTCGATCCAACCCAGCCTGATGTACTATTTAAAATAATAAAAATGTATAAAATAACTTAAATTCAAATAATAATAATAAAATTATTTTTTAAAAAGTGAAACAAGTCATTTGGGTTGACATAAATGGGCCGGGCTCAGATTTAATTTTTTTAAAATCAATCCTCCACCGACCCAACCCGGCCCAAATGATATATATTAGTTTTATTATTATTATTATTATTTTTTAAATTTAGCCCAACTGGTAAAAGTGTAGAAAGGTCTAAAAATTATCCACTAGGCATTTTAGGCCTTGAGGGGGAGCTTTTCACTTACAGCACGCCATTTTTTCGACCTTAGTGCTTTTTCTTTTCTCTCTTTTTTTGATTAGGGCATTATTTCCTTGGATCAGGCTCAGGCTCAGGCAATCAGCTTGCGCTTAGTTTTTTTTTTTTTTTCCCTTCATAGACGGCCACAGGCGTCTCTGTTCCCTCAGTTGTTCTTCATTCAGAGATTAAGGTTAGATTATTGTTTTTACCCCACAATTATCTATATACATACACATATATAAATTATGGTTTATTAATGGGAAAATTGTTAATTTTATGTAGGCCAAATTCAAAATCGTTGTATGATTTTGTAGATGAATGAAAAGATGCATCTTTATGATTGATGAAACTTACGGTGTTGGTACTATTATTGTGGTTATGAATTATGTTGTTTTTCTGTTATTCTTGAAAAATTATGTTATTGTATTTAGTTGGATGTAGGAAGCTGTTGAATCGGAAACCGGTGGCTCGACCGATTCGACTTTCGATTTTTATTTATTTATTCTTTGGTAATAGGCCAAAGACAAAGCACAAGAGAAGAGAAGTGGAGGAGGAGTGAGATAAATAAATAGTTAATAGATCATGATGATCCATAGTTGATTACTGGTGTGTCTTCTTTAGATTTTCTTTCCCTTTGCTGATTTTATTTCTATTTATAATTCTTTCCTTTTTTTTTATTTTTATTTTTATCATGGTTGGCTCATTTGACTTTTAGAACTGGAGAATTGAAATTTATCTGTTCTACAACATTTTACAACTTGGGTTTTTTCCCCCTATCGATTTATCAAGTTGGATTTTTTTTGGCTTGTAGCGGGATATTTGGATAGAATACGTTGCTAAAGTTTACGTTTTGATGCTTATTTTATTGTGTCAATTTTAATCCTTTGTTTTGATGTTTGGCTGCTAGATCTTTCTCTATTTTGCATCTCTCTGGTGTTTATCTTTTACTTCGAGTTTTAATTACTTGAATTTCCTTGTTGTAGATATGCATAAGATATATGGTTAGGGAAATATGTTACTAAAATGATCCTTATTAAGAGGCTTATTATTATTAAAAGTTTGTTCTGGAATTCTTGCATTCTTGACATGATTGACATAGATCTATACAGTAGCATTTTTTTCTTATGGTTTCAGTTTCATAATGTTGAAGTTAGGAATAACCTTGTTTTTCTTCATTATTTTATTCTTCTTCTTCTTCTTCTTCTTCTTCTTCTTCTTTTTTCCACTTTTGGTTTGTTAGAGGTTATCTGGGTATGGCTGAAGAACAAATAGATTTTGGAGATGAGGAGTATGGAGGGGTACAAAAGACACAGTATCAAGGGAGTGGAACCATACCTGCCCTTGCAGATGTAGAGATGATTGGGGAGGATGACGAGTACGATGACCTTTACAATGATGTTAATGTTGGAGAAGGTTTTCTTCAATTGCAACGATCTGAGCCACCAGTGCAACCAGGCACGGGCAGTACTGGGCTTCAAGCTCATAAAAATGAGGCTCCTGAACCCAGAGGTGAAGCTGGGGGTTCACAAGGACCAAACATCTCAGGAATTTCAGTTCAAGGGAAGTACCCCAATGTTAGTGCCGGTTATCGTGAAGCAGATGTGCAACCAGCTGTTAACAGACCAGAAATAGGAACTGGAAATTATCCATCTGGGTCTGCCAGTTCACAAGGGGGCAGTGTTATGGAGACAAACTTTGATACCCAAGTAAAAAATATGGGTTTTCAGGGATTAACTTCAGCATCCTCTAAGGTTGGGACTGGTCCTTCTGTTGTGCCTCAAAAGATTGCTAACAACCCTGCTCAATCCCTAAATTCAGGTACTGGTGGTCCTCAAGGAGCATCACAGGTTCCGCCTAATCAAATGGGTATGAATGTAAATCATCCTATGATGAATGAAAATCAGGTTCGGCCACCTATAGAGAATGGTCCAACAATGCTGTTTGTTGGTGAGTTACATTGGTGGACAACTGATGCAGAGCTTGAGAGCGTTTTATCTCAATATGGAAGGGTGAAGGAGATTAAGTTCTTTGATGAGAGAGCTAGTGGCAAATCCAAAGGGTATTGTCAAGTTGAGTTCTATGATTCAGCATCTGCAGCTGCATGTAAAGAGGGAATGAATGGTTATATGTTCAATGGTCGAGCTTGCGTTGTGGCTTTTGCTTCACCACAAACATTGAAGCAGATGGGAGCGTCTTATATGAACAAAGACCAAGGCCAGCCTCAAGTACAGCCTCAAGGAAGGAGGCCAAATGAAGGTTTTGGGAAAGGTGGTAATATGAATTACCAAGGTGGGGATGCAGGTAGGAACTATGGAAGGGGTGGCTGGGGACGGGGAGGTCAAGCTGGCAACCGAGGTGGGGGTGGAGGACCAATGAGAGGAAGGGGAGGTGTAGGTGTAAAGAACATGGTTGGGAGCTCAGCTGGAGTTGGAAATGGTGCTTATGGTGCTGGGGCCTATGGACCAGGACCGGGAGGCCCTGCATTTGGTGGTCCTGCTGGTGGCATGATGCATCCACAGGGTATGATGGGTGCTGGGTTTGATCCAACATATATGGGTCGAGGAGGTGGTTATGGAGGTTTTCCAGGACCTGGTTTTCCAGGCATGCTTCCATCATTTCCAGCTGTTAATACAATGGGACTAGCTGGCGTTGCTCCTCATGTCAATCCTGCTTTCTTTGGTCGTGGAATGGCACCTAATGGGTTGGGAATGATGGGTGTAGCTGGAATGGATGGGCCTCATTCTGGAATGTGGACTGACACAAACATGGGTGGGTGGGGAGGAGATGAGCATGATCGCAGGACTAGAGAGTCTAGTTATGGTGGTGAAGATGGTGCTTCAGAGTATGGGTATGGGGATGCAAATCATGAAAAAGGAAGGTCTACCGGTGCCACTCGGGAAAAAGATCGGGCTTCTGAGCGTGAGTGGTCAGGCAACTCTGAGAGGAGGCATCATGATGAGAAGGAACGGGAATCGGACAGGCCTGAGAGGGAGCACAGGGAACACCGTTACAGGGAAGAGAAAGACAGCTATAGAGAGCATCGACATCGTGGACGTGACCTGGATTATGATGATGACTGGGATAGGGGACAGTCTTCTTCAAGATCTCGGAACAGGTCCCATGCAACACGAGAAGAAGAGCACAGGTCTCGATCAAGGGATGTGGACTATGGGAAGAAGAGACGCCTACCATCAGAGTGACAAACTATGCTGTGCATGCTTCTTTACACTTTCTTATGAGACCTTTAATTAAGTTTTCACTCTCAGTATCTCTTCCCTTGGTTGTTATATCATTTCAGCATTCTCTGTGATGATTGTTGGTCCAGATGCCAAACGTCGCTTCTTAAAGGAAGAAGTAAGTGCTACTTGCGTGGGTGGTGGGGAAGAATAGACTTCCCTTTTTGTTTCTTACTGCACTCTAAAGAACCACTATTAGATGAAAAACTTGGTATTCCTATGTTGGAACTTGGAAAAACATAGTATTTTATTCAATGTGGATATTCTTTGTGGGGTTGGAATCCTAACATCCTACATCTGAATATCAACATTGGGTTTATAATTATCTGCAAAACACTATATTCGAGGGAATGCTTACTTGGCTTGTGATCACGGTACTTAGAAAATGTTGTTGTTCATATGATGTTGTGATTTACGCTTTAAAAATATTCTTGTGATATGTTTATTCCTGATTGATAAGAAATATTCTAGCCTGTGGTCTATCTGAACATCTTTTTATAGGGGTTAGAAGTGAGGAGGGTTCATAGGTCAGGAAGTTTGCTTGGCATAAACCTTAGATGGTGTGAGAATGAAGTTCGTCTCCTTTTTCACTTTCATCTTGCTCTGTCAATCATGCATCATGATGTTTTCTGCTTACGTCCTCATTTTGTTCTTTAGTTGTTCATTTTCTTTATGCACACTATCTTCTTTTTCAATTGACCTTTGCTGAACATTGTAATACATGTTATACATTATCAATATCATCACATGATTTTCCCTTTGCCACTCTTTCAAATGTTTGAAACTTGATTTTTGGTGGGTTATGCTATATGTTAGAGAGTTTTACTTCTTCCCCATACAGAGTCATTCTGTTGCAATCTAGTCTTGTGTATGTTTTTGAATGTTTAGCTCAGAAGGCATTTGTGTTAGAGCACCAATAATGAAGGATTGCCTGAATATACCATTTTCCTCTAACTCATCATTTTCCTGTCGTCCCTTTTTTCCTTTTCTTTGTCATTTTTTAGTTCTGAAGTTTTGAACTGTATGGTAAAGTTATCCTCTGAGACGGCTGATTTCAAAACAATATTTTACCTAGAATGCTATAATTTCCAGTTTTAGTGCCCGATTCTTAAAGAGGTTCTACATGCTCATATTTATTGTGAGCCGTACCTATGTGACTCATCATCTATTTCAACTGGTTGTCTCATAGATACGAGGGTCATGCCTGTAGGACTACTAGTCTCGTTAGGCTTTATTTACTATTAAAATATGATGTGATGCTCGTACTGTTAGTGAGTAATGCGGGTAGCTTCTGGGTGGTGTCTGCCTTTTTCATTTTCTTTTCTTCTTTTCCTCTTTAATGTCTATTGACATAGGGGTTTCTTTTTATCATCACATCCAGGGAGTCAAATGGGGAAACTCTTTGTTGAGGAAGATGTGTTAGAATGCTGGCTTCGTTCGCTTCCCTTTCAAGTGTGCAAAATATATATATATTTTATGAGCACTGCTAAGAAACTGTAACATCTGGAAAGAAAGTAAATCCAACTGAATCCATGAACTGGAATGTTGGTGATGTGTGCATTACAATCACTACTTACAATACAGTCTACTTGTAAAGCATTTTTGTCTTGTAAAGTTCGATCTGTTTATTAGGTCCATATCTTGTAATGTGGCCTCTTTCATTGTTTGTATGATTAAATTTGGCTTTCTAATTAGTCTTAGAGGAGTTTTGTACAGAATCGAGGCCAACACTTGTTCGTGCTATGTATACACTTGTAATTGATTTGTTAGCGTAGAATAGGCATAGATGAGCTAGATGCAAATTGTAACATAGGATCACCTATCCAACTGTAACCATTGATGTAACATGCATACTCCCCGGTTTCTGTTTAAGCACTTGTTCATTCTTGTATACACTTGTAATCAATATGTTAGCTTAGAATAGGCATAGATGAGCTTAGATGCAAATTGTAGCATAGGTTCGCTGTTGATGTAACATACATACTTCCCAGTTTTTGTGTAAGCACTTGTTCATGCTTGTATATACTTGTAATCAATATGTTAATTTATAATAGGCATAGATGAGCTAAATACAAATTGTAACATAGTGTTTCTGATCCAGCTGTAACCATGGATGTAACATAAATGCTCCCCAGCACTTGTTCATGCTTGTATATACTTGTAATCGATATGTTAGTTTGTAATAGGGGCATAGATGAGCTTGATGCGGATTGTAACATAGGTTTGCTGATCCTTGTAACCGTTGATGTAACATACATGCTCCCTTTTTCTGTAAGCACTTGTTTATGCTTGTATATACTTGTAATCGATATGTTAGCTATGTTCTCCAGGTTTTGTGTAAGCACTTGTTCATGCTTGTGTATACTTGTAATATGATATGTTTGCTTAGAATAGGCATAGATGATCTAGATGGAATTTGTAACATAATGTTAGTGTCGCTGATCCAGTGGTAACAATCAATGTAATATACATGCTCTCCAGTTTCTGTGTAAGCACTTGTTCATGCTTTGTATATACTTGTAATATATATGTTAGCATAGTAGTCATAGATGAGCTATATGCTAATTGTAACATAGTGTCACTGATCCAGCTGTAATCATTGATACATGCTCCCCAGTTTCTGTGTAAGCACTTGTTCATGCTTTGTATATACTTGTAATATGTATGTTAGCATAGTCATTGATGAGCTATATGCAAATTGTAACATAGGATCGCCGATTCAACTGTAACCGACTATGTAACATACATGCTTGTTCATGCTTGTATACGCTTGTAATTGATATGTTTGCTTAGAATAGACATTGATCAGCTATATGCAAATTGTAACATCATGTTGAATTGACATGCATATTCCCCAGTTTTCTGTTTAAGCACTTCACATCCATCAAATTGTGAAGGGTTGGAGTTTTTTCTTTTGTTCTTGTTCTTGAAGTTATGGCTGGCTGCTGCATTCTGTATTGAGCTAGGCAGAGAATTTTGGGTTGATTCGGGTTTTGTATTGTTGGCAACGATGCCTTTTTGTCGTATTTATGTTGGAATTAAGCTTGGGAAGGCCAATATTTTGATGTATTAATGTAATGATTCTCACTTGTATAGATCATGTTTTCTGTCTTTTCCCTATTTTTGAAGTAAACCAATGTAGCATACTGGATCTATTGGTTTTCCTATCCGTGTATATGTATTTGCATTGATGAGAAAGGGCTCTTCATTATATATATAATCATTGTTGTATCTAATGATGTCTATGCTTGAAGTTATTATACTTGGTGTTATTTTTCTTGGGAAATTGTTTTTTTTTTAATATTGTTTTATTGATATTTTGATAAAAATCTTACTTTTAGGAGGTATTAAGAATGTAAATCCTAGTAATTTGTCCTAGTAATGTCTTTTTTTTTGTACTTTGGTGATTTTATTCAAGTTTTTTTTTTTTTTTGATTGTTTCTACCTAATGTTTGAAATATATTGCATGGATTATATATAGGCAAGGATTTACTTATCCAAATTGTCCAATGTAATCATCATTGACATGTATAATTTGGTAATTAGTATTGCCAATTTTGATGTACTTTGAGATACAAATATTGGAAAAATTACAAGTGGACTTTTTTCTATGTTACTAGGAATCAATTGAGTGCTTCTCGAATTTTTTTAGTATTCTTTAAGAATATTATTTCTATTTCAATTATTTATTATGATATTTTCATTTTTCTTGAGTATTTGATCTGACATAATCTTAATCGACAATTTTAGGGCGAAACCTTTTTTGTTATAGCATTGAAATGTATAAAAATGTTATACTAAATATTCGGTTGAAGTGGCAAAGAAGTTTAATATTTGATTTTTTTATTAATTTATTTAATTAAAAAAGAAGTATCATTGTATTAATATAATTTATTTTAGATATGAAAGGATATTTCAGTAATTTTTTTGAACAAGTTAATGTTTAGTTGCTCGTGACATTATTTAAGAGTCAGGGATTTAAATAACAATAGCGATAAAAGATGAAAATGTTTCATTTTTAATATTTTAAAAAGCATATCTCTAGGATGGATAAATTTGATTGGTAGGTTAAATTAATTAGAATATTCAAAATTGGCCCATTTCAAAAAATTAAGAATATTTTATATAGTAGAAATATTTTATATTAAATTTTTTAAGAAAATATTATCATTAATAGGAATAATAAAATATAGTAATTTATAGTTATGATATATAATACAAATGACAAATAAAATACTATAAACTTTTGTTTAAATACTATTATCTACAAAATTCAATAGAGAATGATAAACTGAAAGCAACCGTAATACGGGTAAGCTTATAAATAAATAAAAAATGCATTACTATAATGGACCATCAAAAGTTGTATTTGAGTTCCATCATCATTAGACTAACCTGACGACGAATTCGAATAATCAAATAACCACTACTAAAAGCCCAAAAGACTTATTGTATCAGTAATGCGTAAAAGCAAGGTCTCAAATGATCAATCATCTTCCTCATCTCATAGTCTAATCTTATGAATACTATAACAGTGCTTTGTCACGTTGAATTCTTCTAATAACTGTTCTTAATAAATATGGAGGCAGCCTTACTTCTACAAGGGAAAGGATTGTATGAAACAGTGACGCTACGTATGTGGCATAAAACTATTGGAAAGGGATACAGATGACGTGGCGTCACTGTTTCATACAATCCTTTCTCCTTCTACAAATCCTATGTATATGCCATAACACTACTAAAAATAACAAAAAGAAAAACAAACCTAAAAAAAAATAAAAACTAAATCCAGTATTATTTTAAAAAAAGAAAGTTAAATTTTTTTTGAACATTAATCTCGTTGTAGGTCTTTATCATATATACTCTTTTTGATGCAATACCTGGAATTACTCATAGCCCCTCCCCAACCTTTAAATAGGAGGATAATGCGTTTCAACGCATTCGAATCCACGACCTCCTGCACTGACAACAATATCAATACCAGTCGAGTTAAAACTCAATCAACTTATTTATTTACAAACTTTAACTAAGCAGAAAACTGTTAAAAATTTCTAACTTCAAATATATTTATGTTTATTTTCTTTTACTATATTCAGTATTTCGTTAAAATAAAAATTATTTTTTAAGGCATAAAATAATTATTATATATTATACATTTAATTAAATTAAATTCAACCTTTTCAATAATTCGCTCTTGGTCTATATCATGAGTGAGAGCAACTGTTAATGTTTCAAATTAAATAGTCATCTGCACTACCATGCACTATGACAAAGTGCAAGCTTATGGTGCAAATTTAATTCCATTTATAATATCCATTTTATTTTAAATCAATATTAAAAATCAAATTTAAGGGTCGATTGAGTCTTAGCTCGATTGGCATCGGCATTGTTGCCAGTGTAGGAGGTCCTGGGTTCGAGTACTCTGAAACGAATTATCCTCCTATTTAAGAGTTGGGAAAGAGCTATGAGTAGTTTTTTGAAAGGATTATATAGAAATATTTTCATTTCTAGGGAGCTAAAGTGAAATTTTATCACATCATAACTTTTAATTCTATTATTTATTAGAAGATTAAAAACAATTTTTTCATTTGAGGGGAGCAAGGTCGTTGCCGACCCCCTCTTAATTTGCCCTTGCTATGATGAATTTTGACAACAAATTTTGGAGAGCTTAATTAAAAAGTTTTGGGTAGCCATTAAATTCATTAACTAAAATGACCGTGTGGAAGTAGCAAGTTGACACAACATTACAGATGTGATAATATATTTACTGTATAAAATTTTAGAAATAGTAGAATTTAATTAACGTATTTAACTACTACAAAAAATTGTCAAATAATTGGATTAATATAACTTTTTTAGTCATTGAACTTAAAAATTAGATCTATGTTGGTACTTGTACTATTTTTTATCCACTTTGGCACTTGAACTTAGCTATCATGCCTATTTCAATCCCTGGACTTGGCAAATGTAAAAATTCGATGAAATCCATGTTCAAGGACCAAAAGGACTTAATTGCTAAGTTCATGTTCCAAATGGACAAAAAAATTCAGGTGTCAAAGTGGACCTAATCGCCAAGTTCATGGAAAGGTATATTAATCCAAAATAATCCCATTAAATTTTGGAATAAGGTAACATTTAATCCTTAACTTGACAATTTTTCCTAACTTAGTCATTGAGTTTTTTTTTTTGGTCCACGTTAATCCCTGTGTTATAATAAACGTCGATAATAGAGGTAGAACGATTGCAAAACAATAAGAAAAGAAAAAAATAAGAACATACATATTTTACGTAGAAATCTATTCTGGAAAAAACCATGGGCAGATGAGGAGAAATTCACTAATGTTAAAAAACGAATGGTACAAGAAGAGTTTCGACTACATATATTTAAGGGTTAAAAAATCATGTTCTAATCAAAGTCAAATAGAAGAAGAATAGTTCTATATGGCTTCAACTTGTGATGTATGGTCTGTATCACTGGGGCTCTGCCCCTGCACCCCCGATCACAACCCTAGTTCCAATTTTGTGCTTAATGGGGATCTGTGATGGATTACAGCCTTTCACCCCCACAGATCTCCTTAATTGGTCACTGTATTTATTTCTTTAACAAGTGACAGAATTCGAGTCACACAATCTTTTACACCACTAAATTTGGTGATATCTTTTCAATTTTAATTCATGCGATGACGTAACACTCTAAGATTGTACCACGTCGTTACTTCACAATTTTTAGTGAAAAATTATAATTTTTTAAATAATGACGTGAAAAAATATTAAAACGCTATATCTCAAGGACTAAAACTGAAAAAAGTACCAAATTCAGACACTGATAAATTTGAGACGCCCCCTCGCCGAAAACAAAGTACAAATCTTTTCCATTTTTAGAATTTTTTATAAAAAAATTAGAAACTTAATAAAAAAAAGTCAGCTTTTTTTCTTTCTTTTGAATTTTTTTTCATGCAAAAATGGAAACAGCTAAAACAAAGCATCCTACATTCAAATACTTAATCCTTTCCCTCTCCCTTTCGTTTCTCCTCCTTTTTCTCTTCATTTCCCTCCACCCTAACCGCTTCCAAGCACTCCTCACCACCACCGTCACGGAAAACCGTCCTCCTCATTCCGCCTTCGTATCATCCACCGAAGACCTCAAAATCCGACCAGGTTACACCTCCTACGACACTTACATCCAACGCCAACTCAACAAAACTCTTAACCCTAAACTACGTGAAATATGGACGACAAGAGATTGGGACCGTAAGATCCAAGTCTTCTCTCGATTTTTTGCCGATTTGAAATCCGAAAAATTCCTCGCCGATTCATCCAAGTGCCTCTGCGTCGGCGCTCGCGTCGGTCAAGAAGTTGAGGCATTGAAACGCGTCGGAGTCGCCGATTCGATCGGTATCGATCTCGTACCTTTCCCGCCACTCGTTATCAAAGGTGATTTTCATAACCAGCCTTTCGACGACGAGACGTTCGATTTCGAATTCTCTAACGTGTTCGATCACGCGCTCCGTCCGGAAAAATTCGTCGCCGAGATCGAACGGACGTTGAAGTCCGACGGTGTCGCCGTTTTACACGTGTCGTTATCGAGGCGAGGAGATAAGTACTCGGCCAACGATTTGTATAGTGTTAAACCGTTGGTTAAGCTATTTCGTAGATCGAAACTGGTCCGGGTCAGGAAAGTTGACGGGTTCGGGTTGGATACTGAGGTTGTTTTTCGTAAGACGAAGAAGAACATTGAACAAAGGTTTTGAATTTTTTGTTGCTTTTTGGTAAGTAATTTCTTGTTTGATTTTCTTCTTTGATTTGCAGAAAATTGTTGTTTGATCTTAAAACGATCAACAAATTTGTTGTTTATTATTGTAATTATTATTATCGATTAATTGGTGTCACTCAATCAAGTCGCTCAACTCGGTTAATAATTTACGGTAATGTCTCACCGTAATTAAAATAAATATATTATTTGAGGTTATTTTAGTATTAGTTGAAAGTTACGATAATATCCTTCTATAATTAAAATAAATAATATTATTTAAGAGTATTTTAGTATTTTCACTTTAAGAAAAACCAATAAAAATATGTATATTGTGATATTTAAACCTACGTCAATTGCATTAATAAAATCTTTACTTTATTAAACTTATGTTTTGTTCTAATATTTTTATACATTTTAATTTTATTATGCACATTTTATTATCTCCATCATCAGTTATATATATTATAATAATGCATTTGGTTGAGTTGCTGTCACGAGTTAATTCGACACCGACTCAAAACTGATGACAACACACCATGATAAGCAATTTAATATAATTTTTTCTTTTTAATAACGTACATATTTCATATATTATTATTAATTAGTTTCAAATTATACGTTTCATTACTTATTATATGTTATTTTTAAATAGACATTTGTATTTTAAATTTGTGGTTTTCCACACGCACAAGTGTGGATACAATTTCTAGTATATATTATGCATGTCAAATTTGACATAAATTAAATATTTCTAAATATTTGTTTTATGTAAAAAAACTTTTAACCGTTCAATAAATATCAATATATACACTTTTTTAGGTCAATCTAATAGAGATATTGAACCAGTTAAAAAAATTACATGCATGATAAGTAGGGGCGAAGCCAAGGGGGGCTGGCATGGGTCCCGGCCCCCCCTAAAACGTAAAATTGCTATTTAAACCCTTAAAATTTTTTAAAATTTTTAAATTACCCCCCAAAATTATAAAAATTCGATTTAATCTTTTACAAATTATAAAGATATAAATTATAAAAAATTAAAATTTCATCCGGCCCCCCTAAAAAATTATTCTGGCTTCGCCCCTGATGATAAGTACATTTATATCTATAAATTCAACAAATCGTTAAAATATTAATTGTACTGAAATATATGAAAGAGTGAAACTATAATTTTACACCGGTATTATTTTTATGGAGAAAGATTCACCCTTTCGTCTTTTTACGATTAATATTTTAATGATCTAACCGTTCTATTTTTCAATATAATTGTACTTGTCATGCATATAAATTTGTGAACTGATCTTATATCTCTATCGTAGTGGTCTAATATATATATATCAATATTTATTAAATTATTCTAAATTTTTATATAAAACAAATAATTAATTTTTTTAATTTACTTCAAATTTAACACGAATTACTTATATAAATAAAATATTAAATATAATAATTAAATCGATAAAATATTAATCATATAAAAATATACGAAACTAGTGTAAATGGATTCCTCCGTCGTGGTCGTGGTCATCATTGCCGTCCATTGAACATGTTATGGGGTCTGCATGTAATTGGCTTCTTTGAAAATTTTTGATACCCAACTTTATTTTATGTGTCTTTAATCATTTTTTATAATACTGAAATTTTGAATAATATGAATTTGGATAATTTTTAAATTTATATATTATAATGGATGTGAATATTGATTATTTATGCACAGGGCGGAGCAGTCTCTAAAATAGAAATTTTCACCTTTAGTCCTTTTATAATTTTAAAAATTTTAATGTAGTATATAGTAAAATTATATTTTCCCCCCAATAATGAGAAAAAATTGATTTAATCCTTTAAAAATTATAAAAATATAGACTATTAAAATGGTGAAATTTTATTTTTTCTATCATAAAAATATACAATTTTATTCTGGCCCCCTTAAAAAATTGTCTAACTCCACCCCTGTTTATGAGATAATGAATTCAAAAATTTTAATTTATTTTTATTTTGAAGACAATAAAATTAAATAAATCTAAATTCACATCCATTATCCCCTTATTTATAAAATACAAATTCTATGAAATAAATTTCACTTACTTGAATTTTCAATAATAAATATTCAATGATAATTTTATTTAAAAATTTTAATGTTACTAAAATAACCCAATGTCATCTCTAATTTGCGTAGCATAAATTTTGATGTGTATTTATTTTTGGGATTTTCATTTGCCATATAAGCTCTTGACTTCCTAAGTGAGTTTAAAAAATGTGTCATTTATTTATTTTTATTTTTTAAATACAAGGATATAATTAATTTCTTTTAAACTAATTTGTGGAATTAAAAAATTTTCACTCCCAGAATATATAATAATTATCTTACATAGATATATATTGTATATATTATGATAATTATTTAATATATTGACTATTAAAATAGTCATTTTTGTTTTCCTCAGGTTACATTTTAGTCATTTATGTTTAAAATGTTACGTTTTAGTCACTTACGTTAAAGTGTTGTAACATTTTAGTCATTGAGCCGTTAACGATGTAACAGTAAGCTGACGTGACACGTTAAATCATCATTTAAAACAAAAATTTTAGGTTAAATTATACAATTAGTCCCAAATTTTTTTTCATCTTGAGCACTTTTTTTTTCTTTTATATGTTCTTTTAACTTTTTTCTTCTTCTTTTTTCTTTCTCTTTTGGTTCTCCCTCTATTTTCCTTCATTCATCTCTTTTAACGTAAAAGAAAGAAATCAAATTGCTCAAAACGGAAAAAATATAGGGACCAATTGTATAATTTAACCTAAAATTTTTATTTGAAATGATGATTTAACATGCCACATCAGCTTACCGTTACACCGTTAATGGCAATTAACACTCAGTGACTAAAATGTTACAACACAATAACGTAAGTGACTAAAATGTAACATTTTAAATATAAGTGACTAAAATGTAATCTGAGGGAAACAAAAGTGACTATTTTGATAGTTTACCTTAATATATTGACAATTTTTTTTATTAAATTCAATTAAGAAATTGATTCTTTTTTAATTTATATTTTAAAAAAATAAAACACATATTAGGTTCTTAATCCCGCTTGTGAAATTAAAAAACTCCAACATCAATGTAAGATAATTGATTTTTTTTAATTAAAAGGAACTTTAGATTATTATGATGTTAACTCGCAATCCTTTTATTGCATTTTTTAAATTGAGAAGTTTGAGATCTCGAGTTGGATTCCTATTTTATATAAACATGTGGTTCTCCTTCATATTTATTCGAGTTATAGTTAGTTAGTTTAAGGTTATTTAATTGTTGGGTTACTTATTTGGTTTAATATTTATAAATTATAAATAATGTTTGATTTTGATTGTAACTTTAATTTTGAAAAAAAAAATTAAAATAATAAGATAAAAAAATAAAGATGAAAAATCTTTTTATTAAGTAGTTATTTTTAAAAGAAATTAAAAGATACTAGAAAATTTTAAAAGCTTAGTGGGTAAAAAATTGTATGATGTGGCACGTTGTGAGAGTGCCAAGTCAGTTTTTTTTTTGTGCGTGTAACGTTGTTAACGATTGTGGTAATGAGTGTCACGTTTAGAAACTTTAGGTACTAAATTGATAATTGGGTGTAACTTTGAGTATGCCTAATTTGTTTTATTATTATAATTTGAGTTTGATTTTTGTGTTTTCTTATCTGAGTTTACATTATTTGAATCGGGATACTAATAAAAAAGTTATAATACAATAAACAATTATTAAAAAATGAATAAGGAAATTACGAACTTAAGTACATTCAAACTAACGACTTCTAAATTATTGCAATAGCAAAAATATCAACTAAGTTAAAACTCGATCAATTCGATTTTATATACAATTTAAATTGGTTAAATTACTTCAGAGGTACTTATATCATAGGGATTAAATCAAATTAATCTCTCTATTATTAAATAGATCAATTTCATCCCCATACTATTAAAAAGAATTATATAAATCCAAATTGTAATAGAGTTGTTTTTGTTTGGCAAGATTATCCACTCTATGCCAATTAGCATCAAGCTAATGGACCATATGTAATATTTTATTTTATGATCATATCTGCTTTTTTGATACAATGTCTATAACTATCTATAGTCCATCTTCAACTCAACCCATAAATAAGAGGATAATGTGCTTCAATACACTCGAACCCACGTCCTCCTGTATTGACAACAATACCCATACTAATCGAGCTTAAGACTCAATCAACGCAAATTGCAATACTTAAAAAGGAACCTAAACATACATAAGAAATACACCCACTTCATCAATTCCTAAAATAGGTTTTAGTTAATATTATGCTTATTTAGCCGGGATAAATTTAAAAATTAAGTGTTAAAAATTAAATATTGAAAGTTTAAGGTAACAAAATTTTCCAGTATTTTTTAATTTCGAAATTAAGCAATTTGATTTTTTTTTCAAAAAAATGTAGCAATTTAATCATTGTTAGTTTTTAAAGCGACCAACAAAGAATAATTAATCACAATGTTAATGTCTTTTGTCAATTGTACATAATTTTGATTGGTATAATAACAAACTTAGCACTCGATGTTTACATGTTTTGTAAATTTGGTCTTAATTCTAAAAAATTAAACAATTTTAGCCTCAACATTTAAGTCCCAATTTACAAATAAAACCATTATTTTATAAAAAATGAATGTCACTGAAATTGATGCAGAACCAACTACAATGCAAAGTATACTTTTTAAGTGAAATGAGATAAAATTAATAGTTTAATTATCATTTCTGACTAAAAGAGGCCTTTAAAGACCAATTCGAAATTTGGGTTATAGTTCAGGCACCAATTTACAAATAAAACCATTATTTTACAAAGATGAATGTCAAGGGAGTATTTATGGGCTTATGGCGAAGGGCAAGCGATTAGGTGAAATCATGGCGGCCAGGCCACGGACCGTTTTAATTAATGTCCCAATTGTCTAAATTAAAACCATTTAATTCTGTATATATCAATTATGTCATTTTTCATATCCAGAGCAAAATTAACTCAGCAATAATTAATTTTTTTAATTCGGTTTTTTATATAAAAATAAATCTAATTTTTAAATGAGTGACAAATAAATAAAAAATTATATTGATAGAGTTTTAGTTCGATTGGCATCGATATTGTTGTCAGTGTAGGAAGATGTAGGTTTGAGTACACTGAAGCGCATTACCCTCTTATTTAAGGGTTGTGGAGGGGAATATGAGTAGTTTTAAGCATTATATCAAAAATACGAACCTATAATGAAATTAAAAACAAAATATATTATTTATTTTAATATAAAAAAAATCCATGAGCCAAACCAATTATTATTTAAGGGCTTTGGCTCTTCCTTTCCTCTAGCACGTATTTTAAATATTGATAAAATTATTATTTAATCTTTCAAAGTTTACAATTCAATCCCTTTTTATCGTTCATATAAAAGATATAAATACATAAAGTTTTAAATATAATTATAATATACGAAATAAGATAAATACTATATATAAAAAAGGGTTAAAGTAGTTGAGAAATCCCTGTATTTTAGGGACTATCAAATTAGTCTATCTATTATTAAATGTATCAATTTAGTCCCTATACTATTAAAAATAATTAAATAAGTCCAAATTGTAACAGAGTTAACATTTAATGTATAAAAAATGTATTGAAAATTGTTTTTATCAATTATAGTTCAATTTCAAACAAAATATTTTATTTACAAAACCATAAAAAACTTTAAATATATTAACTCTGTTAAACAATAGATGACATTTTTTATACAATAAACATTAACTCGATTCCAATTTGACCTTATTTGATTCTTTTTAATAATATAAAGACTCAATTGATCAATTTAATAATAGAGGGACTAATTTGATTATATCCTTATAATAGTGGACGTCTTAGGTATAGTATACTAAAAAAAGTGTTTTTTTTTATATAAAGCCTAGAACTACCCATAACCCTTAAATAGGAGTATAATGTGTTTCAACGTACACGAACTCATATCTTAATGCACTGACAATAATACTGATACTATTTATTATTTAAGATCACTTACGGATTCTTTAGATTGATGAATTTACTGTTTTGGGTAAATTACATTAGTGGTCACTTAACTATTAGTATTTTTTTTGGGTTATCCAACTATTTAAATCTTTCTTTTTTGGTTATCCATCGTTAAATTACTAACGGAAAGATAACATGATAGCTTGTAAATTTGATATAATAACAACTTCAACCCTTAACATTTATATATTGTGTCAATTTAATCTTGATTCCGAAAACATTAACTCTCAACATTTACACATTGTGTAATTTGGTCTTTTATTTTTGCAGTTTTTATTTTGTCTGTGACATTGAATGTTAATTTTAAAAGAACGAGAAAATATGAAAATTATGATCTTAGAGTTTTTGGTGTTTCTATTTTTTGTATACTCCCCATCAAATTTAGTTGATAGATTTGTTTTTTTCTTAGCTTTTTAGGTGAAGAGTCATAAAGAAAAGCAACATTGGGAAAAAAAAAAACAAATTACACAATGTGTGAATGTTGGGGTCAAATTTTTTAGAATCGAGACTAAATTGACGAAGTGTATAAATGTTAAGGATTAAAGTTGCTATTATACCAATTTAAAAACCTTCCATGCAATCTTTTTGTCAACCACTTAATGGTCAGTGACAAAAAAATCGAATAAGGGTGACCATTTTGTAACTTTTCATAGTTGAATGACCAAAAAAAAATTTACCAAAAATTGGGTGACCATAAGCTCAATTCATCTCTCACATAAACTTTTAATAAATATATTTATTCAATAATCTAAATTTAAATAAAATATGTGTGATATTTATAATCTAACCCCATCATTAGGGATGACAACGAACGAGGCGGGGGTGAGGGCAAGGGCAGATAACGCTAAATCCATCACTGCTTTATAATTGCACACTCTACTCCACCACCTGCCCTGCTCCAGTACTATGGATTTGTAATTTTGAAAACCACTACCACATTCATAGATGTTGGATGCATCCATCTCCATTTCCATCCACCCTCCTCCGTTTCAATTTAATTTTTACTACCTATATTTAATATTTTCAATATTTTTAAAAGCAAGTAAATATTTAAATTTAATTCTTTAAAAATATTTAAACATGAAATTATATCGATTTTCTATGACATGTTATATATATATATATAAAGATAAAATGGTAAATGATACAGTGGATGAGGTAAGTAATTACCATAACTGCCCTATATCTACTGTCCAAAAGACAAAATCTATTTGCTCCGCCTACATCCGTTTTTTTCAAAAAAAAAAAAAATCCACTCAATTTAGAGTTAATCAATTTGAAATCCATTGAACAAGTCGAGTTTTACTATAAAGACCATTATACTAGGTGTTATATTGCATTTTGCCAACTTAGTGATTTTACATTTGATCAAAGAGAAAATTCAATAAAATTTCCATCAATTTCTACCATTAAAAATTGGTCACTATATATCAACATGAGGTACATGTGCCATACCATATATCACTATGTGGTTATTTTGTTAGTCATGCCAAATTTTAAAAATAAAAATGGATGAACTTTTTACAAAAAAAATTAATTTACTCTTTAATCTATTCTAGAGAATTAATTTTTTTTTAATAAACGAGGCAACGTGCAATATGATTTCTATTGATACTTTTCCTCCACTTTATCAAAAAGCTTAGTTCATCTCTACCATAAACTTTTAATAAAACTATTTATTTATTTTTATATACAAAACTTAAAACTACTCATAACTTCCTTCCAACATTTAAACAAGAGGATAAAACTCACTTAAGCACACATGAATCCACATCCTCATGCATAAATATATTTATTACATAATCTAAATTTAGATAAAGTATTTATGATATTTATAATCTAACCCCATCATAGACACCTCTACTTAGAGGTGAGTAAAACTCGATTTTTTTTCGAATTTCGAGTAATTCGAGTCAACTTGAATAAATAATTCGAGTTTCGAGTTTAAGTCGAGTTAAACTTTACAATTCGAATAACAAATTGATGAAGATACCCCTTTGGTCTCTGTCAATTTTGAAAATGAGCAAATTGACCTATCTCAAGAAAAATTACAAAATAATTCAAAATAATTTTCAAAAATTCAAAATAATATTTAAAATTCAAAATATTTATAAAAAATTCCAAAATTTATATTTTTAAAAAATTCTAAAGAAAATATAAAAAAAAGTTAAATTTTTTAAAATTTCCTAAAATAATAATTTTGGGACTAAATAAATAAATAAATTATTCAAGTTTATCGTATTAAAATATATTATTATTATTTTGCTTTGAATTTTTTTTAAATATATATGATTCTAAATTTATGTATTCTAACATGTAACTAGTTATACTGTATCAAAATTTTAATTTGGCATGTTTAATTTTTTAAGTTAACTTAAATAATTTTACTCGACTCGATTCAAAATTTTATTAAAATAAAATTCATCAATTCAAAATTTTTTAATTCAATTTGACTCAATTTCCGTACCCGTACCCAGGGGCGAAGCCAGAACAATTTTTTAGGGGGGGCCGGATGAAATTTTAATTTTTTATAGTTTATATTTTTATAATTTGTAAAGGATTAAATCAAATTTTTATAATTTTAAGGGAGTTAAAGTATAATTGTACCTTTACTAATTTAAATTTTAAAAAAAAATTAAGAGCTTAAATAACAATTTTATATTTTAAGTGCCCCAGCTTCGCCCCTGCCCGTACCTCTACCTATGTCTTAATAAGCTCAAATATAAAAAAAGGATCCCAACTAGGTAAAGGTCAAGCTTGGCTAACACACCATAAATGGGAAAGACCTCCCCCAAAAGTTTGCAATTAAGGAAAATAATGAAGGCAAAGAAAGGATTTTTCAGTACATAAAACAAGATATATTCCTTTCTTTTTCTTCAGATATCAAAAGGTTTCATCACTAAGCAATCTCTCTCTTCCTTTCCTTTTTAAAAAGTCCACCAAATTCCATTATTCCCTTCAAACCCCATTAAGACCCCATCGCTTTTGTGTTCTTTTTTTTTTTCATCATCCTTCTTTTTGTGCTAAACATAAAAAAAAAATGTTGCAAAATCAGGCAAATAAGTCTTCTTTTAGAGAATCTCTTAAAGCTCTTGAAGCTGATATACAGCATGCTAATAGCTTGTAAGTTTTCTTAATTTTTTTTGTAATTTTTATAAAATTTATGGTTCATGAATATGATTAATTTTTAGAACCCATTTTCATTCTTGCTTTGTTCTGAAATTTTCTGTTTCTGGGCATTTGATTTTCATTGGTTTGGTTTGCTTAATTGCTTTATGTTTATTTATCAATGGACTCGTTTTTATATCAGTTCTTGTTTTTCTGGAGATTGGGTTTCTTCTATGAACTCTTTTGATTTCTTTTTTCGTTAGAAAAGAAAAGGGTCAAATTTTGATTTTGGTCCTTTTGTTATGCTCAAAATTGGAATTTAAACTGGAATTTGGTAATTTACTAGTCGAAATCGTTGGCGTAATTAACTATTTTGGTTAAAATATTTACATGGATTTCTCTGAACTAGTTGATTTTTCCACTGGAAATGAAAAGGTCATATTATGATTTTAGTCCTTCTATTATACTCACATTTGGAATTTAGTTCTGTATTTAAATTTGACATAATTTGGTCCTTTAATTTTATAATAATATTAATTAATTAGTCCAAATAATTAATACTGAGTTAACTCTTATTGTTAAAATGTTTGACTTTGATTTTTCTTAAAATACCCGGGACGACTTAGAATTGACGTCTAGAAAAAAAATTACAAGGACCAAATTATGCTGTATTAGAATATGTGGACTAAAACATAATTTGACCAAAGGAGAATTATGAACTGTTTAGTCGTAATTAACTATTTTGATTAAAATATTTATATAGATTTTTCTGAACTGTTTGATTGTTCCACTGGAAATGAAAAGGACAAATTATGATTTTAGTCCTTCTATTATACTTAATTTTGGAATTTAGTTTTCTATTTTAATTTGACATAATTTGATTATTTAATTTTGATCGAACCTTAATTTGATCAAAGTAAAATGATTGTTTAGGACTAGATGAAATTTAAAGGGGGCAGACAGGTGCCTTGACCCCCTCAAGTGGAAAAATTGTCTTTTAGTCCCTAATAAATAACAAAATTAAAAGTTACTATGTATAAAATTACACTTCGACTATCCAAAAAAAAAAAGTTATGAAATCACAAGTTACTATGTATAAAATTGTCTTTGAGTCCCCTCAAAAGCGATGAAATCATAAGTTAATGCAAGATAAAATTACACTTTAATTTTACAAAAAAATTATAATTTCCCCAAATTTTTTTTTTCAAGATTCACCCCTCATTAGGGTTTTTTGAATTTTAATTTGGTTGAGATTTTTTTGTGGGGTTGAAATTTGCAGGGCAGCTGCTCTACCAAGAGATTATGGTGGGAATTGCTACCAAATGAGACTATCTTATGGTCCTTTTGCACCTTTCATCTTGTTTTTGATTGAATGGATGGATTATAGTTGTACAGATACCCTTCCTAGTTATTTAGGCCTTCTCCACATCCTTGTATACAAGGTGAGTTTTTACGAAATTCATCGTTTTTCTTGAAATATTCGTGTTTTACGAAACTGTTAGACGATGGTATGGTTAGGGATGAGCTATAGATAGCCATGGGTCGAGTCGGCTTGGTTAAGTTGGTTGTGGTAGTTAACTTGGTTTCGTAAGCGGTTACGGTTCTTCATAACCGAAGCAACTGGCTTAATCGACTTATAGTATATATTTAACCTAAACTGACTTCTAGTCGTGTTTTTATGAGTTAATTACTCCAGACATCCTTAAACTATTGTTCACATACTATATTGATCTCCAAATTTTAAAATGTTTTAATTACATCTTAAACTATCGATTTATATCAATCAGGTTCTTTCATTAACTTAACTGTTAAATGACACGTCAAATCGTATGTAGCTAAATTTAAAAAAAAAAATTTAAATAAATAGAACGTTGTTTGATAACTTTTAAAAGTAAAAATTAAAAATAAAGTAATACTGGAAATAGAGAGAACAATAAAACTTCTGTAAATGTTTCAAAACCTCGAAATTTAGATTTTTAAAAAGAAAAAAGAAATTACCAATGTGAAGTTGGTTCGGTTAAATCGATTAAGACTTGAGTCAATAAGTTACTCGATTAAAGTATGAGGTTGGTCAGTTAAGTCATTTAGTCCCTTTTTTAACTAAACCGAGAAAATGAGTTTAACGAACATAACCAACCGATGTTAAGTCAATTCAGTTTAGATCGATTTAAGACCTAAGCCGGTTGGTTAGCCGATTAAAATATAGGATTGGTCGATTAAACCGGTTTTTTTCGATTTGTGGTTATTTGCTAGGCATATGTTGATGGAATGCCAGTTTTATCCTCCAAAGATAAAAAAGCAACTCTAAGGGAATTTTATGGTATGTTTTTTACTCAGCTGTTTTCTCTTTTTTAGTTAATTGGTTAACATATGCTATAAGTCTCTATACTTTTTATAAATTTAGAATTTAGTCATTGTACTTTTATTTTTAAGAATTTAGTCCCTCTACTTTTCATATTTCAAAATTCAAGTCCAGTTGTTGGCACTGTTAAAGTTTTTGTTAAATTTGTTGATGTAACATTTTGAAATTTAAAAAAATACTCACTTAATAGTCATGTAACTAAAAAAATTACATTGTAATGAACTTGAATTTAACAAAATAATTTTAATAGGTTTAGCAGTTGAACCTGAATTTTGAAATACGAAAAGTAGAATGACTAAATTCTTAAAAATAAAAGTATATGGGCTTCTAGCATATTTAAAGCAACTTAATTTTTCAATGTACTTATTGGAACACCATTTGCAGCTGTTATTTATCCTTTGCTAAGACAACTCGGAGACGAATTCATCGAATCGGAAGATAATAAGAAAGGCCGATGCACGGAAGTTTCGAGCCGGAAGAAACTTGAAGACCACAAGAGGATTCCTGATAAAGATTCAGAGAGAGACGACGAATGCGGCATATGCATGGAGAACTGTACGAAAATGGTTCTTCCTAATTGTGGTCACGACTTGTGCGTTAATTGCTTCCACGAATGGTATTCCCCGGTTTCTCCCACTTTAGCTAATTCGAGTTCGTTCTATTGCGAGATTACTTACGGTTAAATCGGACTAGCAGGAACAGACGTTCGCAATCATGCCCTTTTTGCCGTGGTAGTTTAAAGAGAGTGAGTTCGAAAGATCTTTGGGTACTAACGAGTTGCAATGATGTAATCGACATGGTTACGCTCGCGAAAGAGAACTTGTGGCGCCTATACATCTACATCGAAAAGCTTCCTCTCTTAATGCCCGAGACACAACCATATGTATCCGATTACATGATCTAACTACGAAACGGAAACCGTATCGAACCATCGAAAACGTAAAAAAATGCCATCGTCCGCCCATTGTACATACAATCCAGTAGGAGAGAAGAGGTCCGAGCTTATTGATCGGAACTTTCTCGACGGTCTATTCAACGGCTGCTGTATATAGTTCTTAGATACCGATCTTGGGTCTCGAGGATTTAGGAACAAGCAAGCAGGTTAGTCTATATAGAACAACCTGAAATATTTATATAGAGGATGAAATAGATGAAAATTTGAAAATAAAAGGGTATTATTGGCATTCAACTCAGTTGTTTTTTGGAACCTGAGTGTTGTCATGGAAAAAATATATAGAGCTATATAATTATCACATTGAAACTTATGCCTCATCAATGAAGTCCTATTATGTTATTTGCACTCGAGTTCGGGTTTGAGTATTCAGATTCTAGTTTATACTTGACACGAATATATTTAATTTTTTAAAGTTTTTTCGTGTATTTAAAAGGTTTTTAGAGGATTATATCTACGTATTTTATGGAATCTTTCTCGAAATGAATTTGTTATGTGTTTAAGTTAATACCATATTTGACGGATGTATCGTTTTAGATTTTTTGATATTTAAAAAAAAAAAAAAAAACTCATATATATTATACCAGGCGTGAAGGAAGGGGTTAGACAGTGATTTTAGCCCAAAAATGAAAAATTCTTTATATATTCCTTTTAATTTTTAAGAAATCACAAGTTAATATAATGGTAAAATTATATTTTACCCCCTAATCTTTTATTCATTTTTGGTCCCTACAACAATTTCTTAACTTGGCCCTTGTAATATACATACATACAAATATACTTCAATTATATTTATTTATATGTAAATAAAATATATGGTAATTTCGAGCATATAATTGTTTTACTTAGATTGTTAGAAAACAAATGAATCCAAGGTTGTAAGTTAAGATTCTGCAGTGTGTCAATTTTGTTATACTTTTACACCAAGCAAAAGATTGTATGCTTATATACTTGTTAGTATATATATATATATATGTATATATATATTTACTGTTAATACAATAAAACATGATGTGTCTTTGGTCTCTTAAGACAATTAAAATTTATGTATTTTTAGTGGCTTCAACACTAAGAGGTTTGACACCAACCTGGACTAGTCCAAAATGGACATATTTATATTTTTGTTCTTTGAGTTTATTAATAACGACTCTATCTAATAATTGGATTGTTTCATATTCTTTTTGAATTGGTAAACTCCTTTCTTTTGTTTTTATAACGTAACTGCAAAAAGCATTTAAATTTTTAAAAGTTATTTTCTTGTAGACTTGGTTTGTTGGAACTCTTGGAAGAGTCCAATTTTCAAATATTTGGGGAATATTTTCATAATGTTCTTCTTGTTCATTAACAGTGTTGTTTGAGGTTTGGTCGGACTTTTAGGATTGATTGGAAACAAAGCTTACAGAAGAATTGGTTCTTCTAAGGAAGGGAAACATTTTTTGTTTTCTTATTTCCTACAAGGGGGTTCTACTATCAGGATTTCAGGATTATTAAAGTTGCCTACAGGGATACTTTGTCCTTGACACGCCTAACTCATGGCTAACTGGACAGTGTATCAATACTCAGCGAAATAATAATACATTAATAAAGACAGTTAAACCAGAACTCGAAAATATTGAAAATAAATTGAATATTCTCAAAACTTAGAAATAACTGCTCCTCCTTGACTCTGATACCAGATTGTCCCGAGGACCTGAGGATCGTAATCGTAATTTGTGAGTTGAAAATGAAATTTGAAAGATTGTTTGAAATTAAAGATTGTTTGATTAAATTTTTGAAAAGGAAAATAATTTAAAAACTTAAATTTTGAAAACTTAAAATTTAGAGAAACTTTAAAACTTTAGAGAAACGAGTTTTAATTTCTGAAATTGGTATTTCCAGTCGTGCCTTTCATTCTAAATCTGATAGCCTTTTATAGAGGGTTATTGTCTCTTTACATCCTTTGAACCAGAAAATTCAATCCCTTTCATCATTACATAATTGAAACTTTGATTACATAATTAAAACTTTTCAGAGAATATATTCTCTGGTTACAAAAATACAAACTACAGAGAATAATTACTATTCATGCGTCAGAGAATCTTACTATTCTTGCCAGGGAATATTTACTATTTACGCCAGAGAATATTTCCTGTTCACTCGTCTTTTCTTGCAGGGAATATTTATTGTTTGCGGTAGAGAATATATATATATATATATTTCTTTTCATGTGAATGTAGCATTTTAATTTTTAATC
Source organism: Gossypium sturtianum (assembly GCA_025698515.1). Classification (NCBI taxonomy): domain Eukaryota; kingdom Viridiplantae; phylum Streptophyta; class Magnoliopsida; order Malvales; family Malvaceae; genus Gossypium; species Gossypium sturtianum. Next base: position 1,097,915 of record CM046946.1, on the reverse strand, counting down.
TTTTTGTGTTCTGATATAATGTTTAAAACTATCAATAACCCTTCTCCAACCCTTAAATAAGAGGATAATACGTTTCAGCGCACTCGAATATACGTCCTTCTGCACTGGCAACAATGCCAATGCCAACCAGCCCGTTTTTAACATTTTTGGGCCCTAGGCAAAACAATAAAATGAGGTTTTAGGTTCTTTAAAAGTTGGCAAAAAAAAAATTAGGCCCTTAAAAGCTTTTTTTTTTTTTTTTTTTTGGACCCCTTAAAAGTTGGTACATTTTTTTTACTTTTAAAAGTTAAAAGAAAATTTTTTTTAGACCCCTTAAAAATTAAAAAATAATATTTTAGACCCTTTTCAACCTTAGATCTAGTACGGCTGCACCTCCGTACGATTCTTAGGATCGAACCTGATACCAAATGAGTTAAGAATCAATCAACTATATATATAAATTATGCTTATACAGTGTATATATATTATACTGCGGTTTCAAGATATTGCTTGCTTTTTTATGTTATTTTCATTTTTTATTGTTTTTTTAAAGTACCAATATTTCGTCATCTATATATATCATGATTATATAAAAGCTGGATTCGACTGTTGGGTTGAATTAAAAATATAATTAGTTTGATAAATTAATCAATATAATTTGAACCGAAAAATTAAAAAAAAAAACAATCCAAATTAATGAGAAATTAATTTTTTTAATTGGTTCAGTTTTATTAATTTTATACTTGTATTTAACATTTATATCTATATAAAATTATTAAAAAACATATCTAGAATGAACCTAAGTAAATTATTATCCGAATTTAAATGTATTTGAACAACCATTTGTCTAAATTTATTATTACAAGAAAAAATATTTTTTATTAATTTTTATATTTTAAAGATATAATTTTGAATCTCGTCGTGCCTAGATTATATAAACCTAAAATAATTTAGTATAATATAATTTTTGACACTTGAACATGGGTTTATTTTAGTATTTGTACTCTTTTTTTTTTGTCCCTAAACTTAAAATTCTGTCAAGATTTAACTATTTGACCAATGATACTAAAACAAGATCGAATCAAACAAATCGAGAACTAATCGATGTAACAGTCTGAATAAAAGAGTTGAACCAATTACCTCAGAAACTACTTGAAGTTGATAAAAATAAAAGAAATCAAGACAAAAATTAACAATTGAACAAATTAAATTAATTTAATAATTTTTTTATCTTTAATGAATTTTAATTATTTATTTAACTGTTATTGATCCAACGATCAAACTGATTGAATTAAAAATCGATAATTTAACCTATTTAACCATCAATTCAATTATTAAAACATTAAATACAACATTACGAGATTAAACCATATTATCACTTAAAAAATTATATAATTTTCTTAATTTTTAAATCATGATGTGCCATGTCATTAAATTTATATATTTTTCAAGTTTTTAATTATTAAATTTAAGTACAAAAATAAAAAAATAAATACCAAAATAAATTTAATTGTGAAAATTTATATTTATAAAATCACTCTACATTAATATCCAAAACCCTACCGTTATTATCACCTTTTGGGATATTTATATACAGGACCCCATCTTTTACCTCAGCTGTAATTTTCTCAAACACAACATTTTCAGGCAATGCAATCCTACTACTATATTTCCCATAGCTTTTTGCGGACCATTCATCATCTTCGTCTTCGCCGCCACGGCCAATTCCGCCATTAGCGTTCTTCTTATTCAACTTTTTCTCGGCTTTTACGACCAACATTTTATCTTCGACCCAAACTTTAACGTCGTCTCTGGTCATCCCCGGCATGTCGAACCGCATTTTGTACTCACCGTCTCCTTCTTTGATCTCCCACGGTGTTCGGCCTCGGCTATAGCCGTCGGTTTCGGTCGGTAATGGCGATGGCCAAGTGCCGGAGTATGCGAAAGGGTCTTCCATTATTCTCTCCATTGTTTCCATCATTTGTTGTACTGTTCTTGCTGTTGGGAACCTATCCCATAAGCCTGATTTTGTATTATAAGAAAAAAAATCAGTAAAATGAATTAGTGCTCATAAATTATTAGATTTCGATTAAGAAATTAAAATTTTCTAATTTTTTAATAATAAAATATATCAATAGTTTCAATAAAAATAAATTACTACTTTCAATTGGGGAAACTCAAACCTAAAATTAATTTTTAATATGATTTTTAATTAGTTTTTATTTTTATTATATTGAAATAAATATTTTATTTTAAAAAAATTAAAAAGTTATTTAAAATTATTATACAAACAAATAATTTCGAAAAACTCAAGCAGTGAAATTGAGTTTGATTTTTCATGATTTTTTGTTTAATTTTAATTCAAATCGAATTTTAAATCAAAACTCAGAGCTACCATACCTACTGGTGCAACAGGGCCAACCCTTTTCCTGTTATATTGGGAGCTACGATCTTGTTTAGTAACTCTCTGCAAGTGATCAAGGTTGTCTCTGCCCTCTCCTGCTGCCGCCATGGCCGTGATGCTGTTTCTCTTACAACCGAAACATCTCCGGGGAAGAAGACGACAAGCATTGCTGCTGGCTCTATTCAATGAAGGAAAAGGGATAGGGACGCTTAGATTTGAAAAAGCTTGAGCCATTTTCACTTGGAAAGTGTCGCTGTTTTACTTTCTCTTTTGGGCTTTGTTTGGTTGGAGGAGAACTTACGCGAGAAAATTTGAGGTTCGATCAGAATTTCAATCCATTTTTAAAGAGAAGAGTGGAAATTTCTGGAGAAAGATTTGGAGGGTGGAATGGGTTTCATATTTCTAGATTTCTCCAGAAATCGCACGTTGGATAAGGTTTTCACTGGTTATTATCAAAGGGAGAATATGTCCAGAACTTTTTTATGAAAATATATATTTTTTTAATTTTTAATTATATTGAAGCCAATACATGGATTTCAAAGTCTCACCATATATTGATTTTGTCTCAATTTTTTTTCATTTCTTAATCCATTTACACGGTGATAATTTGTTTTTACATGTTCAGACTAGAATTATTCATGAATTAAGATATCTGATCCGTTCAAAAAGTAATAGAGTTTAAGTAAAAATATAAAGTCGAAAAATAAATTTAGACAAAAATATAAAACCTATTTAAAAAACAGATCAAGTCTCGGGTAATATTTTTTACTCGAGCCCGGTCAAATTAGCAAAAAGATAAAAAGATTTTTGTCATTTTTTTACCGTTTTATTACTATTTTCTGAACAAACCGGGCCTAAATTTTAACATTTTTATCTGGACTAGGAATCAACAAAATTTTATGCCCATTCTCCGGACTAGACAATCCTAAAATTTTGACAAAACTTTATCCAAACCAACTCATAAGCAAGTCTAATTTAGACATTTTTGTACTTAATTATCGTAATTCTATTAATTCGAAATTTATATTTATATTTTAATTCTATTGAAAACTTTCAAAAATAAAAATAAAAATAAAAATAAAATTTGAATTTGAATTTAAAAATTTTGAATGTAATGTTTTGTAAATTGGGTATGGATCTCCCTAAAAAAGAACCTCTCACAATGTAATGTTTTGAATGGGCCACTAGATATTTCATTCCATATATAGTGGTAATTCACTACAAATACATAAAATATGTGCAAAATAAACTATTGGGCACTTCTGCAGTTAAGAATTGTGCACCATTAAAACAGCATATATAAAATCATGAACAAAACTTTGGAGCAGAAATTTTGGGTGTTAATATCACTTTTGCTTTGAAACATGAAGCATCCAAATCCAATGGCTAGCTTTTCCTTCAACCTTCAACCCTAGTAAGTGAAAATAAAAAGTTCAATAAAAAATCATTCAAACCCCTAAATGAATCAAGTGCAAGATATAATAACAAAGATTCCATAGTGTGAATGTCAAATACGAATATTCTTTGGAGGGTATTTTAAATATCATATCCTCGTAATTTATATTGCTTCATTTTGCTTTGAAGTATCTATGTGCAGCGACACTCAATGTCCAACGCATTCGAACATGGGTAAATTCTAGGAGTATGAGAATATGACATTTCAAATGCATAAAAAAACTTTTTGAATAAATATGGGTTAAATCACTTTTTGAGACCTATACTTGGCAACTTATCCCATTTTTAGGTTTGAATTTTTTTTGTCCAAGTTAGTCACTGAACTTGGCAATTGTTCCCAACATGAGGACCTGAACTCTTTTTAGTCCAAGTTAGTACCTGAACTAGGGAACTGTTCCCACATTAGAGCCTAAATTTTTTTTTTGTCCAAATTAGTCCCTGAACTTAACAATTGTTCCCACATTGGGACCTAATCATTTTGCTTATTCAAACCCCAATGTGAGAACAATCATAAAGTTCAGGGACTAACTTGAACACAAAAAAGTTCAAACCCCAGTTTAAAAACAATTATCAAGTTTAAGCCCCAATATGAGAACAATTACCAAGTTCAAAGACTAACTTAGACCAGAAAATAGTTCAAGCCCTAGTGAAAGAGATTGTTGCCAAGTTCAGACCCCAAATAGTGATTTAACCCAATAAATATATATCCGTGTCGAATACACCTAAATACACATAGTCTGAAAATGTGTTGGACATAGATATCAAACATGGAAACTTCACAAAAAAAAAAAAAAAGAACAGAGCCGGAACAACATGGTCAATAAGAATGGTAATGAAATCATAAGCAAGATTAATACCAAGTACTAATGTGGAGAAAACTTACTAGGCCTTTTCTGTAGATTTTTCCTCTGATTCAGGTGTGGCAGAACTCAGTGATGTTATCTTCCCAAAAGACTCTTTTGCATCACCAAAGAAGTCTTTCACTTTATCAACGACTGTTTTAAGCTGGTCTTGCGTTGGAAGCTGAATTCCATTTGGAACATAAATATATATGTTAGAAGTAGATAAGAGCTATCTTACTCGGAATCAGCAAGTGTCAGACATTAGTATGTTTCTAATACGAGATTGTTTAAATTTTCATTTTCAAAATTTCCATGTAGTTTGAGTTATCTTTGGAGAATCATATCTCTAAGAAGCCCTTGTATCAGGAACTAGATTGCATTTTGTCCCCTTAACTCCAAAAATAGGAAAATTAATCCCTATACATTAGATCAAAGAGCAAAATCAGTCATTTTTGTTAAAAATTTCAGCCATTTTTATTATTAAGTGCAATCCGATTTTTAGTAAAAGAGCCTCCATAATACTTTCACCCTCCACATCCATGACTGATATGCATTGGATATGAATGTCAGACATGAACATTTAATTATAGAATATATAAATATTTTCAAATATTTAATTCTTGTTTGACAGTTAAACGAGCTGTCAGACCGGTTTGGGTAAGAGGATAAAACAAATCAAGCCACAGCCTGAACCGGTCATGGATAGGCTGCCACCTACATGGAGTATCATTATGATACAATATAGTACAGAGACTGATAAGTTAGAATTATAGAACCAAAAGAAATTCATATGCTTACCTCAATAACATCATTGGTAGAAAGTGCAGCTTTCACATTACCGTTTTCCTGCATATTTTCAGCACACGATCAAGAAAATGAAGCAGTGAATTACTATGTTACTCGGACTTGAGTGTGAGGCATGGGTATGTTCAATTCTTTTCAAGTATTTGGCAAGTTTCTAGAAGGTCGTATCCTCCTACCAATGTCTAGATATGTGTCCGACATTGGTATCGAACATATGTATTTTAAGAAAAAGGTAAACTATACTAGTAGTCACCCAATTATTAGTATTTTTTTTGTCACCTAATTATGAAAAATAAAAAAATGATCACCCAACTATTCAATTGTTGTTTTTGGTCACTCAAATTAAACAATGTGCAAATGTTGAGGGTTAGATTTTTTAGAATCAAGATTAAATTGACATAATGTATAAATGTTAAGGGTTAAAGTTGTTATTATTCCAATTTTAAAAGCTGCCACCGCTAGCCAGCTGGTGACCAAAACAGACAAAATTGAATGGTTGGGTGACCAAAAAAAGAAATTTACTAACAATTGAATGACTACTAATATAGTTTACCCTTAAGAAAAATAAAGAGTCAGAGTAGCATAGATGAATATATTCATCATAAGGAGGCACAAACAAATAGTTTTGACAATCTATGCTACTCCGACTCTTCATTTTTGTTCAAGTATCCATGAGTATGAGAATATGGCCTTCCAAAGATGCTCCAAATACATGGAAACTTTAAAAAAAAAATGAACATATCTGTGTTAGATACATATATGTATCTGACATTTATGTTCAAGTCCAAGTAACATAGTTGAAGATAATAAAGTGAGAAACCAAATCTGAACTAAATCTTATAAGGTATAAGATAAGGGAAAAGGAACATTACAACAAGTTTGTAGCCATATCTGAACTCAGTAGCAGATTGCAAAACTCGGAATTGTTTAAATGCTGTCTTTTGTATCTCCTTCTCATCCTATTTGCAAAAAAGAGCAGGTATTTAATAAAACCTGAGAACTTGGATTGAAAATAATGCAAAGTAATTAACTAATAAAAAGTCAAAATGTGAAACGTTATATTTGGTAAGTAAAATGAAACATGCATCTGCTACGGTGCTTCGAGTTTTCATTTTTCATTTCTGATGTATATCTAAACATGCATATAGAATTATGATCCTCCAAGGACTCTCCATAAAAATGGAAATCTTGGAAAAATTGAATATATTCATGTCAGATATATACCTGTTCTCCACAATCACACCCTAATCCAAGTAACATAGTTTATACATGTTATTCGTTACTGCTAAAACTGGCTGGAATTCTATTAACATTAACATGAGAGAAACTTCAAATCTGTAACAAATGCTCGTTGCTCAGCATAAAAATCAAGGTGTGAAACTAAGTTAGGGGTGAAGCCAAAAAAATTTTTTTTTTGGGGGGGGGGGCGAAATTAAGTTGTATATTTTTACGATAGTAAAAATATAATTTCACCATTTTAATAGCCTATATCTTTATAGTTTTAAATTTTTATCATTTTTGGGAGAGCCAAACTTTTACCATTACTAATTTAAAATTTTACGAATTATAAAGGGTTAAAAGATAAATTTTTCCTTTGGGGAGGGGGGGCAGGGCCCTTGCCAACCATACTGGCTCCGCCCGTGAACTAAGTTCTTTTTCCTACAGCGTAGCCAAATACAAGGGCCAAAATTAGAACTTTTGAAAAACCTGTAAGTTCAGGTTCAATGAGTCCATCACATTTTTTTAATACTAACATTCTCAACTCGAGTTTAGTAATCTTTACTTATACTGCAGTAACATCGTGTCTTCATTTGTGACAGTGGATATCATTATCTACACATTCGAAAAAAGCATAGCAATTGTCTTCAAAGAGTTAAAGATCACAACACATAATAGCATTCTCCGTTCCTATTAAGTACTGTAGAAAGTAGAACAAATTTATTAGCCCCGAAAAAAACTAAAGAAAACCATCTAAAATTCGAACTTATAAAAGCAAAAGAATGTATAGAAGGCAAGTACTCCAAATGAAACCAAAAAATGATAGCTAAAGACTAAACAACTCTCAATTCTTGGAAAAAATAATGATCTTAAGAGATAATGTTAGGGTAGAGAGAATTTACTCTGTAAATAACTGCTGCGAGATTTCTAGCAATTGTATCTTTGTAGATGTATTTTCCAAGGAAATTGTCCTTTGCTGCAACCATGATTTTAGCAGTGGTGCCACCAGTTATAAGACTAAGTGGGTACCAAAGATTAACCTGCACAAAGAGTCTCACTTGTCAAGAAAAACGGAGCTATGCTATAATTTAGATTAAAACAATGCATACCATCAAGACAAATATCGTTGGATTGTTTTTGTCCCGACTCGGGACAATCAATGCCAAAGCACAATGTGATTAGCAGATCATAATGAATTTGAGTTTAAAACTTTGAGCTACCAAAAGCTGGCTTACAAGTTACAACTATCATAGAAGCTAAAATAAAATCATTTTACCATAACCATATTGGCCCCCAACTAAGGGTGTATTCTAGCCAAGCTAAGCTCGAGATCAAGCTTGACTTGAAATTCAAAGCTTGAAAGTTGAAACTCAACAGAAGCTCGATTAAGTTCCACTTTTAAAGCTTAACTCTCATGCTCAATTTCAAGCTCAATTATTAGTACTGGAGCTAGAATTCAGTGTTTAAATGTTTACATTGAAGTTTTTCAATACTCATTAAATATAGAAAAAAGCTGGATTATGCTGATAAGGTACTCAGATAAAGTGACCACTTCAACAGCTCAAGCCCTAAGAAGCTTGAGCTCAAGTTTGACTTGAAAATCAAAGCTTGAAACTCAACAGAAGCTCAATCGAGTTCCACATTTAAAGCTCAACTCTCATGCTCAATGTCAAGCTCAATTATTAGTGCTTTAACTTGAACTCGTGTTTAAATGTTCAAAATTGAAGTTTCTCAAAACATAGAAAAAAGCTGGATTAAGCTGATAAGCTACCCAAATAAAGTATTAGTATACTCGAATTCGACCAGTTCAACAGCTGAAGCCATAAGAAGCTTGAGCTCAAGTTTGACTTGAAACTCGAAGCCCGAAACTCAACAGAAGCTCAACCGAGTTCCATGTTTAAAGCTAAACTCTCATGCTTGATTTCAAGCTCAATGATTAGCGCTCAAACTCGAACTCGTGTTTAAAAGTTTAACTTGTAGTTTTCCAATACTCATTAAGAATAGAAAAAAGCTGCATTAAACTGATAAGCTACTCAAATAAAGTATTAAAATACTCAAATTCGACCAAAACAGCTCAATCTACTTGAGCTTGAGCTCAGCTTCATAATGATTGAACAGAGTTGAACCTCAATAAGTAAATATAAGTATCTTGTTTACTCCTAGCACCAACTATATAGTTCTATCTAGTCTAGCTTGTCAATTTACTAATACACAATAACATAATAACACAGTAACTTCAAGAATCCATGAAAGGAAAAAAAACACACACAAAAAATAGAAAACTGAACTTTTTTCAGTAAGGAAAAGAAACAAACATTTGCCATGCGTATGAAGATAACAAACCGAGGGTTGCCATCGTCTTCAATCTTAGGCAAAGGAGGAGGTGGAGGCCTTTGGAATTGACGAGCCGCCATTCCTTTCTTCCCTTTAGCTTCAACCACCAACATCCCTCCTCCATGTTGCCGTCTCCGGGTCTGCTGCGGCAACCGCAACGGCGTCGTTCTGGAGCTGAATAGCGAGTGTTTCACCAGCCCGTCGACAGGTTCGTGATGGGATCTTGAAGTACTCGATAAAGGAAGCCTCACAAGTGCATTTAGTGACATTCCCACCTCCATTCTTTTCGAAAATGAAACTGTTTTTTTGTTCGTTGTAAAATGCTAAATAAAGAGAAGAGAAGAGATTACATTTGTGGAAGGGATCTTATCCACGTTCTGAGAATTTCTGAGGAAAATATAAAAATGAATATCCGCCAGACACGTGGCGGTTCACCGTTTAACTGGTTGAAAGAATTTTGGGTCGCACGCATGAGAGTTCTTTCTTGAAACGCTGCGTTTTAGCCCGCTAACATTGTTAGCCTAACAACGTCCACCCCTAACTTTTAACGGACTCACCCATTTGCAAATATTAATTCTAGGAGAAACTTCACTATGATCGCTAAATTATTAGTATGTTTATGTTTTAATTATTGAATTATTCGAAAGTTTTTATTTAAGTCACTAAGCTGTTAAAATCGTTGTTATATGGACTTCTGCATTCGCACTATCTGCACCAATCGAAAGCTCTTCTCATTTTTTTCTACAATTCAGTTTTTTTTATGAAACAACTTTGAACATCATGAATCGTCTTATCTCCAACACTGACCATCAAATCGATTTGAATATAAGATATGTTCTTTTACACGTCCATGAGTACTGATACATAATATAGATTGTCGAATCGTTGGTTGGAGTTCGCTATCCAGACTTAAAAAGAAACTTAACAGTCCAATGACTTAAATAAAACTTTCAAATAGTTCAGTGACTTAAACGAAAGCTTTCAAATAATTTAGGGATATATTGTGACTTTTTGAAGTCAAATAACCAAAACGTGAACTTTCTAATAGTTTAATGATCTTAAGTGTAATTTATCATTTTTTATATATTAAGTAATTCTTACCATATCAAAATTAATATGGTATATTCTAATAAACTATTTTAAAACATGTTTTTTTAATAATCTCATTATAAGTCTGGTCATATCTGCTCTTTTTGACATGATGTCTAAAACTACCTATAGCCCCTCGAACCCATATCTTCCTATATTAACAACAATGTTCATGCCGGTCGAACTAAAACTCAATCGACTATTTAAAAATATGTTAAATTTTGTTTAAAATTTTAATAAAACAATATATATAACGATAGTAAAAAAGTATGAAAACACACAATTATTTATACAAATTAAGTGACACGATACAATTAAAATAAAATGAAGAATATTTAACAATTAAAATAGGGATAATTAGGTAGAGGTGATCATGGGTTGGGCTACACGGCCCGCTTGAAAAATGGAAGGGTTCGGGTAAAAATATAGGCCCGAAATATGGGTTTGGGCAAAAAAAATAAGGCCCGTTTAGAAAACGGGCCGGGCCTCGGTTAAAACTTTTTTGGCCCGGGCCCAACGCGGCCCAGCTTGAATTATATATTAAATATATATTTTATTTTTAATCAAATATACTTTTTAAATTTACATATTTTTTATTTGTTTTTTGGTTTTAATATCTGTTTTAAAATTTTTTATTTAATGAAAAAAGCTAAAAAAAATTTAATATGAGCCGGGCCGGGCTCGGGTTTATCAATTTTCTTTCGGTCCGGGCTTGGACAAATTTTTAGGCCCATATTTCGGGCTGGGCCGGGCTCAGGCCTAAAAAACGGGCCTAAAATTTTGTCCAAGCTCAGCCCGGCCCATGATTACCTCTATAATTAGGTATTTTAAAATTTTAAAATTATCCACTACTTTGAAATAATTAACCACCTGATTGTGCTTTGATTAGTTATTTATAAATATAAAGGAGTTTAGAAAAGTTTGAAATTCATATTTTAAGTCAAATTTAGACGACTATGTATGGTATGTGTAGTTTAACCCGTGAACATCTCTATTTATAACCTATATGTAGACTAGCTAATTGGTATGAATGTGTGGGGAACATCCCCTTATGGTTTAGTCTTTGAATTTAGAATTTTTTCAATTTGATCCCTAAACTCTTTTTTTTATCCATATTAGTTCACGAATTCAACAAATTTTTAATTAAAAATCATAAACTGTTAAATAATGATGTAGTACAATACCAGAGTGTCATGTCATAAATTTGAAAAAGGTTGCCAAATTCTTGGACTAATGTGGACAAAAAAAATCAAGGACTAAATTGAATTTTTTTACCAAATTTAGGAATTGAATGTTGTTTTAATCCTTTGTTTTAAACGATTAATATTACGTGACGAAATAAGATCGTTGATTGAGATATTTAAAGTTAAAAATATATATGTCTAATATGAAATTGAATACGTGTATGAGATAGATTTTGACAATATTCCAATATTTTATTTGTAAATTGGATTATTGAAGTAGTTTTAGTAATAAAACGAAATAATTTGTGTGTCCATAAATTTTTTTATATTTTTAACAAAATAATACGCATTTTAGTTTGATTGGTATCGCCATTGTTGCTAGGATAGGAGGATGTGGATTTAAGCGTACTGAAACATATTATCCTTTTATTTAAGGGTTGGGGAGGGACTAAAAAAAAAGCAGATATAATAAGAATCTATAATAAGATCAATGTTAAAAAAATATAAAATAATACGTATTTATATATAATATATAGTTTAATATAGGGTGAAGTCAAAAAATAATTTTGGGTAGAAATTTGTTTAAAGGATTAAATCAAATTTTATCATTTTTAGGAGGGTCAAAGTGTAATTTTACTATTACTAATTTAAATTTTTATAAACTATAAAGGGGCCTAAATATAACTTTTTTCATTTTAGGGGCCGGGACTCTTGTCAACCTCCCTGGATTCGCCACTAATTTAATATTATTATATGTTATACTAGTCAATAATTAGGGCTTCAAGTTAACTATGATTAACAAATTCCGTTGCTCAAACTTTAGCAAGTTGAAAGATGACACGAGGCAATTGGACACCATGAAACTATACAACGGCCTTTGATAGAGATGAAATGGTGAGGCAGGTCATATCAAGGGACAAATTTATAAATTCTTAAGAGTTAAAAGTCGAATTTATATTTTTATAATTTTTCAAGGGACTTTAAGAATAAATTTTATCATTTTAGGGCAAAGCCTTTGCACACCTCCTTGCATTGGGTTTTAGATGACCAATTATTGTGTTTATTCTCTGTCTTACAAGCTATCGATAATACTCACCATAGAATTAGAGGTGTTCATGGGCCGGGCCGGGTCGGGTTTGGGCCGGGCTCAACTAAATATTTAGGCCCATTCATCGGGCTCGGGTAGGGACGGGCCTAAATTTTTTCTCAAGCCCGGCCCATATAAAAATACTAAAACCCGGGCCCGACCCCACCCATACCAGTATTAAATTTTTATATTATTTTATATAATTTTTAAATATATATAATACATAAAAATACTAAAAAATCAAAATAAATATTTCCCAACAAATTGAAAATAAATTTTAAAAAATATGTAGACTTAAATAACACTAAGATAGATGTAACTTAACAAGCAAATACCTCTAAAATAATAATAAAATTAACAAATGCCTTTAAAATAATATAAAAATTAACAATAAAATAAGTTTTATACAATATTCAATCAATAACAACAAAATAGTAGCAACATAATAGTAATATGGTAGCAAAATAGGGAGAAAACAATAAGAATATAACATTCAAAAATTTAAAAAAAAAAGCAGATTTTTTTGTCACTTAGTGAATTCGGGCCGGGCCCGGGCCAAAAATACCTTACCCGAGGCCCGGCCTATTTTTTAAACGGGCCTTATTTTTTTTGTCCAAGCCCATTCTTCGGGCTTATATTTTTGCCCAAACCCTCCCAAATTTCGGTCAGGCCTTCGGGCCGGGCGGCCATGAACACCTCTACATAGAATCCTTTCAACCCATTATAGTGTCAGAATGGTTAAAACATTATTTATCTTCTATTTAAAAATAAAATTAGAATAAAATCGAGGAAAATTAATATTTTAGGGGTTGAAATTAGAGGTGTACATGGGCCGAGCCGGGCCGGGTTCGGGCCGGGCCCAACTAAAAATTTAGGCCCGTTCATTGGGCTCGGGCCGTGCCGGGCCCAAAAAATGGGCCTGAAATTTTGCCCAAACCCGGCCCATATAAAAATGCTAAAATCCAGGCCCGGCCCAGCTCGCCCGTGTTAATTTTTTATATTATTTTATATAATTTTTAAATATATATAATACATCAAAAATACTAAAAAAATTAAAATAAATATTTTTCAAAAAATTGAAAATAAATTTTAAAAAATATGTAGACTTAAATAACACTAAAATAGATACAACTTAACAAGCAATTGCCTCTAAAATAATAACAAAATTAACAAATGTCTTTAAAATAATAACAAAATTAACAATAAAATAAGTTTTATATAATATCTAAACAATAACAACAAAATAATAGAAACATAATAGTAAAATGGTAGCAAAATAAGGAGAAAAACAATAAGAAAATAATATTAAAAAAAATAGTTTTTTTTCCTTTAGTGAATTCGGGCTGGGCCCGGGTCAAAAATGCCTTACCTGAGCCCGGCCCATTTTTTAAACGGGCCTTATTTTTTTGTCCAAGCCCATTTTTCGGGCCTATATTTTTGCCCAAATCCTCCCACATTTCGGGCCGGGCGGAGTTGAAATTAAATCATAATTTTTTATAAGAGTAAAAATGTATTTTCTTTTTTATCGTAAGATTATAACTTTACAAGTTTTAGGACTAAATTATAAATTCATCGTTTTATGAGGGGTCAAAAACAAACTTATCATTCATTAACTTATATATATTTTTTCAAATTTTAAAGAGACTAAAGCACAATTTTTCTAATTTAGAGGGATCAAGGTCCTTGCATGCTCTCTCCTAACCTCGCACCTGAATAAAACCGAACAATTCGTATATCAATTTTCATATATAATTGAATTAATTTTAAAATTGAATTAACAAATCTAATTAACTAAAGTTAATCTATTTGATTCGTAAAATTAAATCGATCTAATCCAATTAATAATGTCTTTTCCTTGAAGAAAAGAAAAATATAAAATAATAATCTACAATTCGATCCCTTGTTTTCCAAGAAAATGAAAAAGAAACATAGAAAATTCAAGGATTTCCTGGGAAAATAAAAATTGGCTACGCAATTGAAGAATCAAAAGGTTAATTTTGATGCACGAAAGCACAAATTTTAAGTCTATATATTTGTGTTTGGTGAGAAAATTAACCATCTCTCACAAGCTTTTTGACTTTTTCATGGAAATTTTTTTATATAAAAATATTTTGAAAATACAAGTTGGAGTTTCTAGTGGTATAATATAAATTTAGCCCCTAACATTTATCTATTTTATCATTTTGGTCCTTTTTTTTATCTCTTTAGCCCTAAACCTTCAAATTTTAGTTGAATTATGTTTTTTAAATGAAAAAACAATATCAGTCTGTTAAAATTGTAACGGTATTAATGTGGCCACTTGTGTGATAGTTCACGTATACTTGAAAATTAATTTTAATACTCAACAATTTCAATAAAGTTCAATTTTTTTTAAAAAAAAAGTCCATGTCAACAATGAAGTATACGGAAACCACCACGTGGGTTGTGATGTCACTGTTGATAGCAAAAGTGATTTAGGAAAAAAATAAGGGCTAAAGTGATAAAATAAGTAAAAAAATAAGGGTTAAATTTAATATTATACCTTTAAAATTTTCAAAGGATTTATAAAAATATTTAGATTAATAATAACATAAAAATAGAGTAAAAATATTTTGTAGTTATAATTTGTAAAAATGCTAATATCCTCAAAAGGAAAATTGTGCAATTTGAGACATCTAAAGTTTTGTTGTTTTTCAAATTCCAAAATTTTAATTTATATTTTTCCAAACAAAAGAAAATTCATTTTAGAACTTCAAAAATCTTTGTAAATAAATTCTTAATAAAACATGGTGCAAATTTTTAATAAAAAATAATCCTAAAATGTATCAAATACAAATTCTTAAAACTATTTTCTTGGCATAATAACAAATTATCCCTTATTTTTTATATTTTTATTCAATTTGGCCTCTACTCTTTTATTTGAGCAGATTGACTCTCAACCTTTCGTTATCAATGTAATCCTATTTTATCTTTATATCCCGTCTACAAATAATTTATTTTTTTAAATAAAAATTATAATTTATAAAAATTATGAAGAACTTTTTATATAATTTTTAGAATTGTAATTCTTTTTTATGATTCTTAATTTTTTTTGAATTTTAAATTAATTATTGATATGAAATATAAGATAAAATAGTGATAGGTTAAAAAAAAAAGGTCAACTTGAATAGAGATGTAAAGGTTGAGGGTTAATTTTATTATTATGTATTACTTTTTTCTCTCTCTCATTAACATCCTGAAATTCAGGATGAAAATACTGATGTGGCATAAAACTATTGGAAAGGAATATAGATGACATGGCGTCACTCTTTCATACAATCCTTTTCCGACTATAAATATAGGTATGGAACAGGATTTTCATCAAGAAGTATATGTGCTTTGTTCACAAAGTTTGGCTCAGTGTAAAAATGAAGCTCAATGTTGAAGTAATGTCCAAGGAGATTATCAAGCCATCAAACCCGACCTCTGATCAATTTCGTCGTTACCGACTCTCGTTTCTTGATCAGTTATCGCCTCCGGTTTACAATCCTCTCATTCTATTCTATCGGTTGACTATCACCGAAGGCAATATCAAAACCGATGACAAAATCAAGATCATCGACCACCTTAAACAATCCTTGTCCGATGTTTTAACCTATTTCTATCCACTTGCTGGTCGGATTAAAGATAACATGTTCGTAAACTGTAACGACGAAGGCGTACCTTTCGGGGAAACTCGAGTTCAATGTAAAATTTCGGATGTTTTAGACAATCCCGTGCCGGATGAACTCAACAAGTTGCTTCCTTTTGTGCTCGATGATGCCGATGAAGTTCCCTTTGGGGTTCAATTCAATGTGTTCAGTTGCGGAGGGTTCGCTATTGGAGTTTGTATTTCCCATAAAATCGCGGACGCGTTGTCCTTTTTCACATTTTTGAAAACTTGGGCCACTGTTTGTCGTGGAGATCCTCGGAGTTCGATAGCATTTCCCGAATTCGTATCAGCTGAACTCTTCCCTCCAATGACAACACTAGGGTTCGAACCAAGAAGCGGCATATCGACTGACAAAATTGTGACGAAAAGATTTGCTTTTACCGACTTGAAAATACAAGAAATCAAAGCGAACATCGGAGACACGACGTACACTTCGCGAATCGCAGCTTTATCAGCTTTCATATGGACTCGTTTTATCGCTACGACACAAGCAAGTGCCACACACGAAGGCGAAGACAACCGCTTCTATGCCATTGTCCATGCAGTGAACTTACGTAAACGATTCGACCCGCCACTACCGGACCATAGTTTCGGGAACTTGTACCGGATCGCAATGACGATCCCGACCAAAGATTCCCAACAAGATTGCCGCAACCTCGTCAACCAAATTGGAGAATCGATACGGAAAATTGACGCTGAGTACATAAAACAACTCCGAGATGGGTCAGGTCGACACTTAGAATTTATGAGGGAGAGCATAGAAAGCTTCATGAAAGGCGAGATGATCACGTTCAACGTTACGAGTTTATGTAATTTCCCAGTTTACGAAGCCGATTTCGGGTGGGGAAAACCGGTTTGGGTCGGTTCGGCCGGGTTGACTTTTAAGAACCTAGTTGTTTTCATGGATCCTATAAATGGAGATGGGATCGAAGCTTGGATTAGCTTAAAAGAAGAAGAAATGGGTACATTTGAAAACGATGAAATAATGCGGGGTTTTGTTGTTTCGTAATTTTCCATAGAATTTAGGTTTTATTGTAAAATGGTCTCTAAACTATATATTAATTTTCAGATTGGTCCTTAAAGTTTTTCAAATAACCTTGTTATTAAGACGCGATTATAAACATAAATCAGGGTACTCAAAGAACCCTTACAGTATTTCAAAAACATTAACCGGATTTGTTTAAGGTCATAACTACTCACTTTAATCGTAAAAGTTTCATCAACGCCCCTATGTTAGGAGTTAAATTGCATTTTATCTCATTTACTCAAAAAAATAAGTAAATTAGTCCATGTCTGTTAAATTAAAGAGCAAATTGATCCTTTCTATTAAATTTTTAACCAAAAATTGACACATGGCCACGTGTGCCTCATGTTGATATATAGAGACCAGTTTTTAATGGTAGAAATTAATATAATTTTTAACAGAAGGACTAATTTGTTCTTTGGTCTAATGACATGGACTAATTTACTCATTTTTTTTAAGTAGATGTGGTAAAATACAATTTAACTCTTAGTACAAAGTCTCCATAGTACTTTTACCCGCTTTAACTAGTGCAACCAAACTACGCGGCTAAGCCTTGTCGTTGCTGCTCTTCTTCTTCTACCCGCTTTAACTCTTAGATGTGGCGGCAATAGTATTTTTTTTTTTTACGTTATGGGTGCCTCCATTGAAGGAGACGGCACCAAAAAATAAAATAAAAAATCTTAGACTGATACGCCACTTATAAACTTGTAACCAAAAATCTTTTTCCAAAATTTGGTGCCTCCATTGAAGGAGGCAGCACCAAAAACTAATAAAAAATTAATTTTTTTTCTTTTTACTTTGGAAATACTCATGAAAATACGATATTCAAAAAAACTTATATGGGTGTCACTTTAAAAAATGGCAGCACAAAAAAAATTAATTATTTTTGTTCAACTAATAATTGATTTAATAATTGGGTGATGATTGAGTGGAATTTTGGGGTGGTGTCACCCAAAAACAAGGTTGATTTTAGGCCATTTTCCTAAATAATTTGGTACTTGGGTTAATTTTCTAAAAATGCCCAGAAAGTTTAGCAGAAAAAAATTTCTTTCAGTATGGTCAAGAAGAAATTGAAATTTAAATTACATCCTAAATCCAAAACCACATCGTTTTAGTTATTCGATTATTTAACTCAAAAAAACAACTCGTTTATTCAAATTGATTCGAAATTGAACAACTCAATTTAAATATTTTGATTTTTGATTTTTTTTTTTCAATTTTTTGATCAATTCGAATTTTAATCACCCCTGGATATAACATTATGCGTATTATAAAATGCTTATTTTCAGACCTTTCATGTTTATAGAAATTCAATCTCATCCCTTAAAATTATAGCTCACCCACTTATCTTATGGCTTAATATAATATATTAATTAATAACAAAGATTTAATAACTCATATTGCATTTTATTGTACATACAAAATTATCATAAAAAAAGTTTAATTTAATGTTGAACTACTTCTATTCATATATATACTAAATATAACACTCTGATACTCGACTCGATTGTCGGGTTTGAACTACGAAATGTCACATTCATTAACAGAACAACTACAAATAATTACCTTCATTTCCAAGTCTTATACAAAATTGCGAAAACTCTTTTACTAACCTAAAGTCGAATTAAGACCAAATTATAAAAAATTCAAAATATCGAATTGAGCTATATCCTTTTATATCAGGATTCAAAGGTGAGTGTAAGATGTTGGTTTACATTATTATGAGTATTTTTTTTTTTAATTTATATAATTGAAGATTATATTTTAATTTTATTAGGGGTGAGAAATCGTTCGAGTCAGTGTAGAAAAATCAAAAACCGATTTAACTGAACTCCCTATTTTTAGGAACCAAAACCAAATAGATGTAAGTGAAAAACCGACAAACCTGACCGAATCATTTTCGGTCGATTAACCGACCAAACCGATTTTGATTTGCTTCAATATATTTGTTTTCCAAACCTGATAAAAAGAAAGATCAATTTGCAAATTAACCGAACCAAATTAACAGATTTTGATTAGTTAGACTGGTTAAACCGAATTAACAGAAATTCAAGAATAAACAGATTTAAATTTTAAAAAAAAATGTTTATTAAGCTTCACTAATATAAGCTGGAACCCTAAAATACAGAATAATCTCATATAGTAATGTGCAAGAAATTGAAAAATATATATTTTTTAGTTTCATCCCAATATAAAATCTAATATAATCATAAAAATTACCAGTAAAATCTATTTTATCTATATCTAACCCGATGAGCCATTAGACATCGATTCACTGGTCTCGACCGTTGCTTCACTACGGAAAGCTTTCTTTTCCGCAAGTTCTTCCAAGCGTTTCCATGTATTTTCCCGTTTCGCTTCAGCCTCGTCTTCTTTCGATTCGTCTTCCTGGAACTTGAGTAAGCATTCCTTGAACAGCTCCGGGTCAAGATCGTTGAAGATTTTGCGGACGTTTAGTGTCAAGCTATGTACGGCTTGGTTCCAGTGATTTCTCGCGTTTTTCTCCAAGGCTGGGAAAATGATCGGCAGTATGACTTTGCGGTTTTGAATGATTAAGTTCTCGATGTGATCGTTGTTCCACAAAAACAAAGCCCGCTCGGCTACCTGAGAAAAGGAAAACACAAGGATAAAAATTATAAGTTCCATGAATGATCAAAATGGTACAACCCTAAGCAGGGTTTTCGGAACTGCGCCAGTAATCAAATTCACCAGTTCAACTGGTCCAACCGGTCTATCCAGTTCAACCAGTCCATACCAATTCCCGGTTCAATGCCCCTCTCTGGATACTGGCCGGTCCGGTTCAAACAACCTTGACCCTAAGTTACTCAAATTCGGATATAAGTATCAGACAAGGATCCTAAGAAGATCATATCGCAATAGACATGTCCGGATATACATGAGAACGATCAGGCAAAGGCAATATCAAACAGCATAAAAATGAATTCATAAATGAAATGAAGTAAAATTCATACGGAATCAAGGAACGACTCGTGAATATTTCGAGCAGAGTGCATGCTCAACATGGAGAGTTTTTTCAATGAAAGTATGTTCAAAATATACAATATCACCAAACAGAAAGAAGAATCCAGAAATTATCGGCAAAATCTCCAGATTTTATCATAGTTTTTACATCCATTCCTAATCAAAATGAAAAGAAAATGTGTATCACCATGAAGTTATTCAGGAGAGAAGGTAGAATTTCTTTTAGGGGGCGAATTTGAATTATAAATTTTTTAGAGGGTTAAAAATATAATTTTGTCATTGTATTAATGTAATATTTTACAATTTCAAAGGGATTAAACTATAAACTTTTTGTTTCTGGAAAGAGCATAATTGAATTTTAAAATTTAGTAGAGGCCAAAATACAATTTTACCATTAAATTAACTTAAAACTTGCAAATACTCAAGGGACTAAAGGGCAATTTTCATTCCCCTCTAGCTTTGCCCCTAAAGTTATTCTATGTTATTCCGACTCTTTATTTTTCTTGAAGTATCTATGACTGGCACATCTCAAACCAGGGGCGAAGCCAGGGGGGCTGGCATGGGCGGCCCCCCCTAAATGTAATATTGCTATTTAGGCCCTTAAATTTTTTTAAAAATTTTAAATTAGTAAAGGTAAAATTGCACTTTGGCCCCCCTAAAGTTATAAAAATTCAATTTAATCCTTTACAAATTATAAAGATATAAACTATAAAAAATTAAATTTTTATCCGGCCCCCCTAAAAAATTGTTCTGGCTTCGCCCCTGTCTCAAACCTGTGTATGAGATATATACCCTAATCGAGCACAATCATATCTGACACTTACACCGGAGTCTGAGTAACATAGCAGTTATTAGCAAGAAATTTATGTGTCGGACTAAGATACTTCAACTAAAATAAAGTATCGAAACAACATAAATAAAGGACTCTTACACGAATGAAGATGAATGCCAAATTACTACTGATAGAATGTTAATGAATTCAAAAACACCACTTTAGAGGGTAATCTTGTTTCGAATTTACCCGGCAAACGAATTTCGGGATATTGAAATGTTATAAAATACGGTATGTGTTAGACACCCATTTTTCTAGAAGAATATGTGTCAGACACCCGTACCCGAAGCATATTTGGACATGGGTATATATATGACCCTTAGAAGGAAAAAATAACATAAACAAGCCCATATAGGACACATTCTCATATCCGACATTCACACCCAAGTCCGAGCAACATAGCTCTACCCTCCCTTTATCATAACAATCAACATGAAAATAAGACCAAGAATACCGCCTAACTACAAAATAATTTCCCAAGAAAAAGGTGTTTCAGTTATCGACATTTTAAACTTCCCGAGCTATTCCTGTTCATAACAGTACACCTATTTGTTAATTTCACCAGTGGAACCTCTAGAAAATAACATTTCATAGGGCCTTGATATTAGCCAATCCCATTTTGGCAACCGTTCAACCATTTCCCGACTCTGCAATCAGGTTCTAATCTAAACACCACCAACGGGAATGACACTATACGTACAAATTGCAATGAAGATGAAATAGTCAACTTCAAGCTGTTCTAACATCATTAGACAAATTCAAACCACCACTTAAACTGACCGCAAAATCAATCGGCTTGTATTATCCTATAACATTTTCTTTACCTACCTTTGTATTATACATTTTATGCAACAATGAGATCATTTCAAGGAAAGAGTAATGAAACTCAAGTTTTTCGATATTAAAAATTTAGCAGGCCCTGGACTTGAATTCGAATCACCAACAGCCTTCGGCACAACTTGATGACATGGTAGACAGTACCGTTCCAGTCCTCAACCAGTACCAAATACTCTAGATTCTGTTTTGGTTAATATTTCAGTGTGTTGCAACCCATATACCAACTTGTACCGGCATGTACCAGCTAGTACAATTTTTTATTTGCATGTAAATATATAACATATAATTTATTAAGAAACTAAAAATCAAACAATAGATATATATATGTGAAAAATATTTAAGAATATCAATAAACCCGAAACAGTAAAATGAAACACACCACCGCTGGCACGTACCAGGACAAAAACAGTATTCTCGCTGGTAGTACAAACTACCTTTGCTTGATGAGCTCAAATAATCTCGGAAATGTTGTGATAATGTAGGACAAGACATTGACCCGAGGAGGGGGGGGGGCGATCAGGCATATATGAGGCATTCAATATTTGAGTAAAGACAATAAGGTCTCCGAGTTGAGATACAAAATAAACAGATATAAAGCATCATCCATTTCGAATTAAAAGATGCATAAAATATATGTAATTTGCATGATTTTCTCACCTGAAAGTGCAGATTGTTCAAACATCGAGCAATTTGGCGAAATAATGGCATCATGCAGCGTTGAAACTCGGGTGGCTGAGTTGCTTCTAAAACTTCTTCCAATTCATTTAGGAACATGACTTCCTTCGAACTGTTCGTGATAGGCCAGTACTTTAATAACCCCCTAATAACAGTATCGGCAAGCTTGCAGTCTTTCTCGACAAACTGTGTAATACAGTAAGATAACTGCTGATGATACATGGCTAAACATTTCGGTTTATGCAACGGAATCAACGCCCGAACAAGGAATACTTTATGTTCTTCTTTTAGTGGCAATGCAAACCCGTTAATAATACTGCCCAAAATTTCCAAAAGTTCAGCAATTCCGTTGTGTTTCTCAGTCTCAAAAATAAAACGGAAAAAAATGTTGTTTATAGCTTTCCGAATGAACGGTCGATGAACCATGAATTTCCCGTAGATGCGATGAAGAATTGTTTTCAAATATTCTCTTTCTCTAGGATCTTCAGAATCAAACAAGTCAAGTAATTTCAAGATGAAGGGTTGATCGACATATCTTTTGGCTAATTTTGCATCAGTCTCGGGTGAAGCTATAAACCTCAAAAGAAACTCGTAAACAATTTGCAAGTGTGGCCAAGCAGGATCCATTGAAGGTTCTTCCTCTTCTAAATCGACACCTTCAATGACTTTATTCTCACGTGGTTGCGGATTAAAGCTCCTAAACAAGTTCGCCGATACCATTTTAACAATTTCTTGTAACACAACATCTGAAAATTTCCCATTCGCAGAAGTCACGTACTCTACAAGCTCTAACAATGTCTGCCGTTTGATCTCTTTTTCTTTGAGGTTCTTTGTCGGATCGGTGAAATCAAATATGACGCAACACAAGTTAAGCTTCTTTACGAATAAGTTCTGTCTCTCAGAAGCCGGGACATCTTTGAAAGCAGGCATTGCTTCGTAAGAAGAAAACATATGGTTCCCATTCTGCTTTAAATCCGCACTTTTCCATCCAACATCTGCCGTAGGATTAGATACGGCGAAAGATGAAACACTCAAATTCCCAGACTTACCAGTCCCGAAATCACTGCTCCTTGAACCACCACCCGAAACACTAGAATAATAAGCATTATGGTGTCCACCGTGTTCACGATTATCAGCCGATTTTGACGATTTCCGAGGAAGCTTACTTAGAATCTGTTTGAGCATGATTCACTCCCCTTCAATCCCACAATGCCGAATCAGAAAAATTAAGCCGAAAACACCTAGAAATATTCTAATAACTAATCAGCAATCCATCAATAAACAAAACTCTCCTTCAAAAAATAAAACCCGAAAAAAAAATTAAAAATGGAACAAAATACCCTCAGAACAACGAAAATTCAAACTACTAAAACAAGAGAAAATAATCTAAACTACAAAATTTCCTAAATAAACCCTTATTCAACTTCAAGCCTCTTATCTGAAAATCAACCAACAAATTTCTCTAAAAAACAGTACCCAATTGCAAAAATTTCAAACTATTAAGCCTAAAAAAAGCAAAACCCAGAATCGTAAACTCACTCAAACTAAAACAAAAAAGGATCAGCCACACACAAAAAAGAACAAAAAAAGTTGAAAAAAAACAAAGAAACTAAGTAAATTTCAGTAAATAATCGAGATTCCCATTTCTCCTTAACATGAATTAAAGGGAAAAAATGCAATAAAACCCAGAGTTAAAAATTTAGAAATTAAAAAAAAAATTTAAAAAGTGATAAAAAGATGGGGTGCTGAAACACTTACAGAGAGAAGAAACTTTCAAAAACTTTCCATCTTGGCTTGCTCGTTGTTGTTTGTTGACTATGGTTTTTTTCTTCTTCTTTATCTAAATAATTTTTTCAGTTATATTTTTTTCTTCGATAAATAGTTAAATCTTTGGTTTTTTGTGTGTTTTTTTATTTTTTGTCAATTTTTTTCAACACTTTTTTTTTCTGGGACGGACTTAGTTCTTTCTTCATAGTCAAAAGTTTCAAATCCAAAATAGGAACCAGAAAAATCAACAAACCCGGTGCCTGGCAACGACGTCGTTAGGACAATTTTTTTTTTATTTGGTTAAAATAAATTTAAAATGGTATAATATAATTTTTGTCCAATTTAGTAACTCGGTTTTTGTTTATTTTGACACTTGAACTTAACAATTAGATCATTTTTTATCTCTAAATTTGAAAGATATAAAAGTTAAATGATGCAACACTCTGAGATTGTGCCACATAATTTTCAGGTGATGCGATACAATCAGAGTGCCACACTCAGTGTTTAGTAGATCAAACCATTGGTTCTTGATTTAACTAGTCCAATCGGTTCGATAGTCAAACCAATAATAATTAATTAATTCATAAAAAATAAAAAAAATATTAAATCGGTTCAACCTATTCAACTCTTGATTTTTTGTCCCTTTTTTTTATTTTTATTTTAAATTTAAACAATTTATGAGTCAACCGATTATTGATGAGCTCTGGGCCTATCTAATTCGATTATGTTCCAGAAACACTAGTTACATCATCAAATTTAGACAAAATCTAAATTAAGAGACGAAAATGGATCTAATTGTTAAGTTCAATGACCAAACTGGACAATAAAAAGCACATGTACCAAAGTGAACCTAATTGCTAAGTTCAGGACCAAAAATTATATCATCCCTTTTAATAAAATTTTAGGTATAATGATAAATTTAGCCCCTAACAATTACCAACTTTGCCACTTTTCCCTTGATTTTTTTTTATCACTTCAATCTAACCTTCAAAATTAGTCAACTTTTAATGGGTTTTGAATAATTCTAGACATTGCATAAAAATAATTAATTAATTATATCATCATTAATATTAATATTAATTTAAATAAGTTAATATCCTAATAAATTATACTATACTAAAATTAAAAATATTAAACATAATATATATATCATTATTAACATTAACCGAAATCAGTTGATATACTAAACACATTAAAATTATTTGGTACATTGTTAGTTGAATTTTTAGACTTTACAAGTAAGTTCAAGAGTTGAGAAATGTTCTATAGAGCTATTAAAAAATAAATATTTTTTTAAATATACACATGTCAATTATTTAAGATTGCTTATGGAATAAAAAAAGTATATTATTATCAATTGAGTCTTACCTCGACTAGTATTGACATTGTTGCCATGTCGACAATTAATTAATTTTTAAAATTAATATATATATAATAATAAAAACTAAAAAGTATAATAATATTTTTTAAATTTTTTTAATTTAAAAAAATAATTAATTACTAACATACCACGTCAGCAAGGTTAAAATGATTTTTTTATAAAGTTTGAGAGCCAACTAAGTTATTATGTCTTTACACAGTGCTAACAATTAATCTACATAGAACATAAATAAAACACAGTTGGGATAATTTCACTAAACATACTCAAACTATTGTCGCGTTTTAAATTGGAATTTATCTTTAAAATTATTATAATTGAGTTTTCAAAGTATAAGTTTGTATCAAATAAGTCATCTTACCAATTTAACTATTAATTTAAGTGTTAAATGTCAGTTCAGTTATAATGCAAAGTGTTTTAAAACACATGAATAGAATTATAAATACGTGTATACTTATCATATGAATAACTTCAATTTGACACAATAAAAGAACATACATTGTCATTAAATTTAAAAAAGGCATAATGTTAAATTTAGCGCGCAACATTTACATCTTTTATCAATCTGACTGTTTTTTTAGTTAAATTTGACTATTAACATTTAGGAAAAAGTCAATATGCATTTTAAAGGAAAGTGTGATTAAGAGAAATTATTTTATGAACCATTATTACCACATCATCCATAGTCCATTTTCAATTATTTAATGATATTTTATCAAATTTTCCACGTCATTGATACATAATTTTGGTAACTTTTTTATTCCGAACCACAAACCCTTAACCCATAACCTATCTTCCTAAACCACGAACTTGGGTTTGGGGTGGGGTTTAGGGTAAAAAAAATACCAAAATTATGTGTCAATGACATAAAAAAAATTGCTAAATTGTCATTAAATAATTATCATTAAAATTATAAAATATTAAAAAATAAAAACTCAGATAAAAAAACTCATAAAAATTCAATAAAATTAGCATGAAGTATATGAAGATTATCACGTGTCTTGCCATATTTAAAAATTTAATGTTTTGGTCAGCATTTCAGTTAAAAATTAATAATTTGACTTTTTTTTTTTTTAAAGTTGATGGCGAAATTCAGCTATTTTTAAAATGTTGTGGTGAAATATAGCTAAAAAAAGAGGAATAAAGACTTAATTGACAAAAGATTTGAACTTCAAATTTAAAGAATTCATACAATAAGTGCATATTGCATACATGTTTGCAATATGACATTTATGTTTTAAATATGCTTCATGCCCAGTTTCAGTTGGTATTTAATGCTTAAACTAATATCGAGACTGACAAAAGGCCTTGATTGATATGATTTTGTGATTTTAGGGACTCCAATTGAAATATTTCGATGTTTTGAGATAAATCTAAAATTTGTCATGATTTGAGGGTGTTCTAGTAAAATTAACCCAATACTAAACGATCCACGCGTTTTGTATGTGGTCATACGAAGATCCCGACCTGACACGTCATACAAAGTTAAAAGACACGTATCCCTCTCGTATCCTTCTGACCGTCCGATTAAAATCTAACAGTCAGAACATCTCACTCTCTCGCCACATCCCTTATAAAAAAAGTGAATAATTATGAATATGCAATGAAAAATAATTATTTGCATTAGACACCCCCAAAATTATAACAATTTCTTAATTTAGCCTCAAACTTCAAAACGTTGACTTACCAAAATATGCAATAAAAAAAGAATTAATTTACTAAACACCCTCAAACTATAACTAAAATTTTAATTTAGTCTCAAACATCAAAATGTTGAGTTAATCAAAATAAAACTAAATGCTCAATTTGAACTTAAAACTTCGAGGCATTGCTCACATTAAGATCAAATCTTTCAAATCGATCAAATAAGGACTAAACCATTTTGCATTTCGCGCCTACTTGCATATGATATCAAATATCATATTGATTAAGTATTTTTCATTAGCTTAGTCATTAACTCGGGTGTTAAATATCAGCTCGAATTTGACATTAAATATATTTAGAATATACATATAATACCCATTGACTATTTAATTAACAAGCAACTTGATTAATATAACAACAATATTTTTTAGGGATCAATTTAGAATCTGAGATAAAGTTAAGGGACTTTTGTTAAAAATACTCGAAAGTTAAATTAAACATTTGGGTAAATTATACCAAAGTTTACTAAATTATTAAAAATTTTATGAATTGGTCACTCAACCTAAAAAAAAATATAAAATGGTGTTGTACTATTCAAAAGTTTTCAGTTAAATCATTGGACGATTAAATCCACTATTGTATGGATTTCTCTATTTACATCACCTGCACTAATCAAAAGCTCTCGTTTTCTTCTCTTTTATAGTTAAGATTTTTTTTTTCATGAAACAGTTTTGAACATCACGAATCTACTCATTAATGAGTATTGATTTACCTTACTGATCATCGAATTGTAGCTTGGTGCTCGCTAGCTGAACTTAAAAAAACTTAACAACCCAATGACTTAAAAAGACAAACTTTTGATTAGTTCAGTGACAATTTTATAACTTTTTGAAACCGAGTGACCAAAGTGTCAACGTGCTAATAGTTTAGAGACCTTGGGTATAGTTTACCCTAAATATTTTTTTAATCTTTTTTACTACTGGCACGTGTCTGTTTACCAATTATAATTCACCGTTTACCGTATATTTTCTTTACCCTAAAAAACATGCCCTTCTCTCTCTGTTATCGTTTGCTATTTTATATTTTATTTTCTCGCGTTTTCTCGCTCTCGACAGAAAAAAAAAAAACAAAATAAAGAAAAAAAATTCTTTTTTCATCGTTGATTGTTTGAATTGGTTCGAGTTTCCCCAGTTTCTCAACCGCCATCAATCCGAAGAAAAAAATCGATTTTTTTTGCCAAATTCGCCAAATTTGGCAAAATCTCTGTCGATTGCGTTTCGCGGGAGTGAAATTAGGGAATCTTTTTGTTGGTAATCTTTTAATCTTAATGTGGATTTGATTATTTCTCAAACCAGGTTTTCTACTTTGATCTATAATTTTTTTAAAAAAAATTTGAAAATTAGTTTATTTGACCTGCTTGGTTCGTCGCAAACCGTAGTTTTTTATTAAGTTTAGTTTTTTCGAGGGATTCAAAAAAAAAAAAAATTGTGATTTAGGAAATTTCATTGATTCTTTTTTGTGTATAAGTACAGAAGTTAGATTATGCCACTATTTTTTTTTGTTTCCTCTTTTAGGAAATTTTAGTTGATATTTAGTTTTTCTTAAGGAAAAACTCTGTGAAATTTTTGGTGCGTTGTTTTAGTTTACCATCCAAAATCGAGGGTTTTTATTTTTGTTTCATTTAATTTTAGCTGTTCTCACAACTCCCCGGGCCAAAAAGAGAGAGAAAAATAGTAAGACGAGAGATTTTTAGGGTTTGCATTGAAAAAAAATTAGGGTTTTTTTTGTTTAAATTAAGATCGAGGAAGGAAAGATCGGATAAATTAGTTGTAAATTGAACAATGGCTTTGAATTTTTCCCATCGGCCGGTCTTTCCTACTAATTTGACTGAAGATAATCTGCTTTCTCCTATGAGAATCGCGAATGGATACCTTGTTGAAGGTGTAGCCGAGAAGACTGGAGATGGGTGTATGAAACCTTGTCATTCGGATCATGCAATGGAAGATTGCTTTGATTATGGAAGGGATAAGGGTGGTGGTGATCGATGTGGTTCTAAGGAGTCTGTTTCTAATGATATTATTGATCTTTTGCCGTCGGATCCTTTTGGAATGGATATTACTAGTACTTTCACCGCAATTTCCGGTTGGCTTGAGGCCTTGGAATTCGATTATAGTCACTATGTGAGGGATGAGGTGGGGACTGGTGATGGGAGTTATCAGTTTGCTGGATTGAACTTAATTTGGAACAATGCAATGTGGTTCCAAACGTTCCCTGGAAGTATGGGGTTCGAGTGTAAAGGTAGTGCATCGGATCAGTTCGGTGGTGGGTGTTCGCAGGTGCAGGAAAGAGGGGATGTTTCTCATCGTGATGGTCTTGGATTGGACTGTAATGTAGTTGACACTTTGTGTTATGGGAATGAAGATATGATTTCTGTTGACCTTGAAAAAGAAGAATTTCCGGATTGCAAGGTTCCTTCAGATGGACCCGAAGGAGCTCCTCATGAAGCTCTGGTTTTGGCCCTTGGTTATCTGTGTGTGCGGGATCTTCTTGTGGTTGAAAGCGTTTGCACATCCCTGAGGAATGTCGTTCTAAACGATCCTCTTCTGTGGAGGAGTATTCACATTGATCAGCCGCTAAACGAGAAGCTTACTGACGATGTTCTTTTACGAATAACTAATAGGGCTCAGGGTAGCTTGCAATGCTTGAGCCTGGTTGATTGCAAAAGTATTAGTGATGAGGGTCTTATGCGCGTGGTTGAAAATAATCCAAAGCTAATCAAGGTTAGTTTGTTGCTTTGAGATTTTGATTCTCGTGTTGGTTTCTATACCTTGCATTGTATTGGTGTGCTAAGTTGTAGGTGTACTTGTTCATGCACTTTTGGTTGATATGTGAGTTAACTGTATCATGTAGAAGAATTTATTTTATGGAATGTGATTGAAGATGTTTTCATGTTGTAGTATGCTTAATGTTGTTATATTTTGGCTGAGTGGTGTTGCTATCTACCTCTTTTTGTGTTATTGTACCGACACCATTTGTTTTCAGGAGATTTCTTTTGAAAATAAATTATGAACTCAGTTAAAGTCAAATTCATAATAGACTTTAGACTCATACACAATAAGGTAAAAGTGTGTACCCTCATGGTTTTTGACTATATTGAACAAAGAACTAGTTTCTCTACTATGAGTTAGTTTGAATGTGCTGTTCCCCATGAGCAACATATATATGGAGGTTTAATTCATTTACTGAACTGGTCGAATATTACTGTCAGCTTCGTTAGGTTTGAATGTTTTTAGCTTCTGCTTGGCTATCCTGCCTTGTTGTCTAACATAAATTAAAATTAGATCTTTGCATCTTAATGTAATGATAGGCATAGGAAATTTGTTTCGAGGGCCATTTTTCATTGCATGGAAAATCTAAGTTTGGAAAGAAAAAACACATCAGTGGTGATGTGGAGCAGTAGCTTTTGAAGCATTTTTTCAAAATTAATTGGGAAACATAAAAGCTGTCTCTTGTTTCTTTGGGAGTCTGGCTTTTAATTTTATTTGCTGTGATGGTTTTGTTTAGTTCAATATATCTTTCTACTATTTGAATCAATATATATATAACTGTAATATACTAAATATTTCCTCCTTGTAGCTGAGTGTACCTGGATGTACAAGACTAAGCATCGAGGGTGTGTTGAATAGCCTAAAGGCTTTGAAGTCTATGGGCACACAAGGGGTGAAGCATTTGAGGATCGGTGGGCTTTTTGGTGTGACACTGAAACATTTTGAAGAGTTGAAGTTCCTGTTGGGCATAGACAACCAGAGTCAGCAGATTGTGCAGAAGCCGCATTTTTATAACCGAAGAAATTTGTATATCTCTAGCGAAGATGATCGTGCCATTGATATTGAAATGTGCCCAAGATGCCAGAACATGATGCTTCTCTACGATTGTCCTGCAGAGGGCTGCCGGCAAAAAGTGCATACTGCTCAATTATGCAGGGCATGCAGTCTTTGCATATTACGGTGTCTTCAGTGTGGTCGGTGCATTAATGACAGCGAGTACGAAGAAACGTTTAGTCTGGAGTATCTTTGCTCAGATTGTTGTAAGCAAGAACTAGCAAAATCCCACGACAGGCCAGATAGGATGATTGGCTCGTCCAGTTTACCTGAAACTGGCAGCTTTCATCTTCATGGCTAGACTGAAATATTTCACATTTTCTGTTCTCTACTCCCAGTTAAGGTGTCGTGTTATCTCTCTTATCTTTTCTTTTACCTTTTAATCTGCTAATAGTGTCAACCATCTTGGGTCCTCGGAGCCAAAGGTTCGGTCACATTCCCACAGAAGAGCTGAAAAGACAATAAAATCTTTTGCTACACGCATTGTCCAAGAGAAATAATCTTGTTTGGGTGGTTTTCGATTGACACGTCAATGCTGCCAAGAATAAGGTGGAAATCATGAATTTGCCGACATGAAAATAGATTCCCCAAGGAAGCACTTATCTATTCATATCGTTAAACGAGAATATTTCTGGCCACCATCACTTTTGCAAGGCAAGTCGCTTTTTAATTATTATCTTAATGTGATTTTCTTTAGTCTCTGTTTATTGAAATCTATATTCACTGAACTCGGGAAATACAATATCTGTCCTATTGATTCCTTAGTAATTGGATTTTATATTTAATCTGCCCTGTGATTGAATTTGTCCGTGATGCTAGCTTTCGACATATGATTAGACTACGATGTTTTCACATTTTATAAGTCCAGACTTTAGAGGAAGCTTGAAGCCTTTTGCAGATAATAGTAGAGTTTCCTGTCTTCATGTATAGTACTATTGAAAGGTGTCAAGGATGTTAGAAACCAGAGTTGGAAGTGCCAAGGAATAGCGACTGTATCATATTAGTGGCCAAATTGAATGTCATTACACTGTTTAAAGTTTAGAATTAAACTGCAATTAAAAAATATTTTTTTATACTTAACTCTGTTATAATTTGAGTTTATTTGATAATCCATTTGTTAATAGAGGGATTAATAATTTGGTACTGCTACGGTACCAGCTTTACTTGTCCAAATTGGTTGATCATAGGGGTTAAAATGGAGAAATTAATATTTTGGTGACGGCTCTACCATTAATTACATATAGTTTTGGTAATATCGGTTTGTACTGAAATGAGATTTTATTTATTTTTTTATAATTGCGTTAAAAAAAATAAAATATAATCATTTAATCAAGTTATTGACCTTTTTATTGAAAATCCAAAATTATCAATATCAATCTAAGTGATTCCTCCATTGATTATTATGTTTGTTTTCTTTTATTAAGAAACTTTGCCTATTCCTTTGGATCAGTGGTCTGATTGGGTTCTATTAAAAATAGTAAAAAAAATATTTTTAAGCCTTTCAAAATAATTTAATTCTTGTTAGTTTTATATGTGAGATAATTAATGTTTTTCGTTTGATTGATATAATAATAAATATAATTTTTAATATTTACATAGCCATTTTGTTTAATCTCAGAAAAATTTTTCAAATTATGATTGGATTGATAAAATCTGTAAATTTTTAGGATTAAATTTATTATTATATTAATTAAAATTGTATAATTAATTGTTTACCTTTAGAATCAATAAGAACGAGAGAAATTAGTTTGTTACCATAAAAAGTAGGAGTGAGTATTCGATCGAGTTAAAAAAATTTGAGTTAGTCGAGTTGACGAATCATATTTTAACAACCGAACTCAATTTGAATTTTTTTCGAATCGAATTGAGTGAAAAAATTTCGAGTTAAGTTGAGTCGAGTTAATGAATCATATTACTTATACTTAATGTTGCGTTTACATGGACCGATTATTTAACTAGTAGATGAAGTACAATATTATTTAACCACATAAATAATATAACTGTTTTACCTTTTAACTTAATGAGTAAATGTTTATCAAAATAACGTAATTTTATCTGTAAATATTTATCAAAATAACGTAATTTTGCCTTTTCTTATTCGAATTTTCGGATAACTCAAATTGTGTAATTTATATTCGAATTAAATCAAAAAATTTAATTTTTTATTCGAGTTGATCCGAATAACTTGATTAATTCAAATAACTCGAACTATTTAATTCAAAATTTAAATTTTTTATCGTATTTTTCGAATCGAATCGGATTTTGTTCACCCCTAATAAAAATTTACTTGTTGAATCATTTATCTCTCGATTTTTTATTTTTGATTTATCTCCTCTTATAATTAAGAAAAGAAATTCAATTTTGATTCATGAAATCAACCAATTAAGCAGTCAAACTGATGACCCACCAAAATCAACGCCGTTTGTTTTCAAATTGGGCAACTGAACTTATTTTGGACTTTCGCAAGGCGTACACTGTAGAATTGAGTTCTGTGAACTCTTGTCTTATTTGTTGGTGGCATGAATTTTTCGCTTTTTTAGTCTTTAAATTTATATTATTTTTTTTTGTTAATTCATCTTTAAAATGGATAAAAATTTTAACATTTATTAACTTTGTTCACGTGGTATATTTGTAAATTATCACGTGGATAACATGTTAATATTTATTTATTTTTAAAATTTTAAAAAATTAATTAAATATTAACATGTCGTTTACGTGATAATCTACATATGTGCCACATAAACATTAGTTCTTTAATTAAAATAATTTTTTTAAATTTAATAGCCAAAAAGGTAATTATGGTTTTGAATGTAATATTTCAAATGAACAGATTCAGTCATCTGTTAATAATATGATTAATACATAAAAACGTCACACTTTTGTTTTCAATAGTAACAAGAATAAGACCAGTTACGAATAATATATCTAATTAATATGAAGTCAACTGGTACATGATTATTTTTTATTATTTAATTATCAGAAGTTATAAATTATCCGCTAAACCTAATTATGAAAAATTATAAAATGATAATTTAATTATTCAGTCTTGTTATTTTTTCACCAGTAAATTAATGATGATAGCTTTTAAAATTGACATAATAATAATTTTAACTTTTAATATTTATAGATTATATCGATCTGATCTTAATTCTAATAAAATTAACTCTCAATATTTACATATTGTGTAGTTTAATTATACGGGTGTTTTAAGTGAAAGGGTAAAAGGAAAAATAAAATTACAAAAAAAAATAAATTATACAATGTGTAAAAGTTGAGGGGTCGATTTTTTTAGAACCAATATTAAATTGATATAATGTATAAGTATCGAGAGTTAAAGTTGTTATTATGCCAATTTTAAAAGTTGTTAGCATTAGCTAGCCAGTGACTAAAATAGATAATTGAATAGTTAGATGACTTAAAAAATTACGAGTAGTCAGGTAACTATTAGTATAGTTTACCCTAAAAAAAAACATAGAATGATTTGGAAAGCTCGAAAGGACAACATTGGTATTTCCAAAACGTGTGGGTAATTTTAATGGTTAAGTCACTTTTTGGGCCTAAATTTTGGTAATTTTTCTTACAGTAGGGCTTAATTTTTTCTGCCAAGTTAAGCTCTAAGCTTGACAATTGTTCACTTATTAAGGCTTTGAGCTCTTTTTCTTTCAATTTAGGTTTTAAATTTGGCAATTGTTTTCACATTGAGGCTTAATTTTTTTTTATCCAAGTTAGGCCTAATGTGAGAATGATTGTTAAGTTCAAGGACTGACTTGAACAAGAAAAATTCAAGCCCCGATATGAGAACAGCTACCTAATTTAAACTTTAATATAGGAACAATTATTTAGTTTAAAAGTAAAACTTAAATAAAAAAAAAGAGAGTCAATTTGAAAATAATGATTTAACCCTAAATGCACATTGATGTAATGTGTGAAACAGAAAGTAGAGTAGTTTATGACAGCAGTGGTCCTGTTCTGTCATGAATGAGTGAATCTCAAGATTCACAAATGGTGAAAATTACAGTTCATTATATATATATATATATATATATATATCTTTCACAGTGCTAGTGTGTCGACATTGTGTGTTCATCCATTTTCATATATAATTTTTTTATTTTTTAAAATCTATAATTAGTTTATTAAAAATTATAACAATTATTTTATAATAATATTTATTATAGATTATTTTAATGTTTTGTTTTTATATTTTACAGTGATTATAAATAATAAAGTATATTTTTATTTAATAGTTTTTTTATAACAGCTTTTTGTCTCGAAATTTAATTCTATTCTAAAGTGAAATAAAAATTATAAATTTTAGTTAAGGTATAATTTAAATAAATTATTATAATTTTACATAAAAAATTTATTAATAATAAATGAAAATAATGTTTAATAAAAATAAATTTTATTTTCAAATTTTATTAAAAATATTATCTAAATTAATAGTATATTTTGAATTTTATCTTTTAAAAAATTAAATATATCTAAATCTCAATTATTATAGGTGTATAATGTTGTTTTTATTTATTTATTTATTTTAATTTATTGCTTTATTTATCTTTTCATATAATTTTATATCATCCATATAAAATTGATAATTTGGGGGAAAAAAATCCACGTGTCATATTTTCATTGGCTGATTTAGTATTTACTAAGGGTGTTAATTTCAAGTGCCATAATAATACACAAATTGATAGTTTAGGCACCAATTTGAACATTTTTAAAGTATAAGTATCACATTGGACATTTTATGAAAGTACATGTACCAAATAATACGTAAACATTAAACATTTTATAAAAGTACAGGAACCATCTCAAAATTATGGAATATATTAAAATTTAAGTAAATATAAAATATCATAAACACGGTATAAATATTTTTTTGAACAATCTTATTATAAATTTTGATCATATCTGTTTTTTTTCTTTTTACACAATACTTAAAACTACTCATAGTCCCTCTTCAACTCATAAATAGGAGAATAATAAGCTTCATCACACTCGAACCTATGTTCTATTACACTAACAATAATACACATGTCAATCGAGTTAATACTCAATTTAAATTAAAAGATCTAGTAATGGATATTTGTCGTTTTGAACATTTATGCCTTTGGGAATATTAAACTTCAATAATCTAAAAAATTAGTATATAAAAAGTGAAGCCACTTGGCCATTTTAATTATTTTAAACCCATAATTTTATATTAAAAAAAAAAACTTCATCACCATCAAAGAGTTTAATTAATAAATTAATTAATTTTATTAATTAAAAAATAGTTGAATTATTAACTTTGATATGGACAAAAATTTTGTCGGTGAGAAAGTAAACAAATAATTAATTAATTAATTAAAAAAAATAGAAACTATTCAATGGATAAGTGGGTACCTTATGAATCCAAGTATGCATAATGAGCTGAAAATTTTTAATTATGATAATTTTTAAATATAAAATAAAATTTTAAATATTAAATAATCAAAACAAATTTATGTTGTAATTTAAAAATTATTATAAATTTCATAAATGTTAATATAATTGAAGAATTATTGAACCCACATTTTCCTGCACTGGAAACAATGTCAATGTCAATCAAGCTAAAAATCAATCGGTTGCTTTTTAATATTTAAAGATACAAAAGTAAAATAATATTTTTAAAAAGGGATAAAATATTCATAAGTCTGTGTATTCTTCATAAATTTAGAATTTAGTTTACGTATTTTTATTTTTAAGAATTTAATCCCTCTACTTTTTAAATTTGGAAATTTACAATGTCATTTTTTCAGTTACATAGCTATCGAGTGAGTAATTTTTGTATTTCAAAGCCTCTACCAAGGTTTTAATAGTTTATACGTTTGTTTACTGAGAAACTTTTCTACTGAGTTAATTTTTTTAGATAATTACGTTTAATTTTTAAAATTAAGAGTTTTTTTTTTTAAATTTAATGTACTATTTATATTTTTTTATGTAATTATATTATTGGATTATCTAAGTAATAAATTACATCTCATTAAAAATATTCCATGTATGAAATTCTACATCATCCCTATTAATTTTTTTAACGATACTTTCATTAAATATGTTAGAAAAAACAGATTGAAAAAAGAATAGAGATTGATGACCAAAAAAGACTCAAATATAATCAGGGCTATTTTGATAAAATATGCAAACATTAGTGGTTAAATTTGTCATTAAACCTTTAAAAAAAATTCATTTTTCAGTTATTTCAATTTTTTTTCAAAATGTTATATAAAATATAAAAAGATACTATGTTGTATAAAATATAAAAAGATACTATGTACCTTTATTTACATTCCTTTATAAGAGCTGGAATCAACTAGAATCAAGTCCATTCGTAAAATAATTGAAATATATTCGAATTTAAATTAAAATAAATTTGGACGTAGTCCCACATTATGATATTTAAATTTAGGAAGAGCAGCAGCGGTTTAGCCCCTAAAAAAATAAAATATTGTTTTGTAGACCCTTTTAAAATCGATGGAATTATAAATTAATTTATAGTAAAATTGCAGTTTACCCTCTTTAAAATGACAAAATTTTTAGCTACTCCTTTTAAAATCTATAAAGAGATAAATTAATATAACGGTGAAATTAAATTTAAACACTTATAAAATTGGTTAAAATATGATTATACACTTGTACTTTCTGAAAATTAGGAATTTAGTCTTTGTATTTATATTTTCAAAAATTTTGTCCGTCTACTTTTCAGATTTCAAAATTCAATCAAGTTTAACTATTAATACTTTTTTTTGTTAAATTTAAGTTAATTACAACATCGTTTTTTAACTACATAATTACCAAATGAATATATTTTTTTCAAGATATCACAATAATAAAATTTTAAAAAAAATATTAAACATTGTTGGAAAAAGAAATCTGCAATAGTGAAGAAATTCATGAATCTTATCAAAAAAGATTTTAAAAAAGAAAAAGAAAAAGTGAAAACTAATGCCATTTGTACTAATAAATAATTATTTGTTTATTTATATATAAAAATAAATAAATAAATAAAAAGGTAAGTCCAGCTATTAACGATTTTAAAACACATGGTAACCACGAAATACCCACACAGCTCCACACTCCCTTTGCTTTGTCTCCATGTGTTCTGTTCCCTTTGCCATTAGGCATATGTTTGCCATTCTCTCCAACCTCACTCTCACTTTTTTGGTTAAAATGTGCCTATAGTCCCTGTATTTTCAAATTTTAGGATTTTTGTCTCTATATTTGTCTTCCTAAGAGCTTAATCTTTCTACTTTTTAGATTTCAAAATTCAGGTCTAACTGTTAATATTTTTTTAATTTGTTAAATTGATTGTTGTAACATTTTGAATTAAAAAAAAATCCACTTATT
This sequence comes from Gossypium sturtianum, assembly GCA_025698515.1. Taxonomy (NCBI): domain Eukaryota; kingdom Viridiplantae; phylum Streptophyta; class Magnoliopsida; order Malvales; family Malvaceae; genus Gossypium; species Gossypium sturtianum. The sequence continues at coordinate 1,059,461 of CM046946.1, read as the reverse complement.
TGGTAGCCATGTAATTATAAAAAAAATATTGTAGTTAATTTGAATTTAACAAAATAATAATAATAATAATATTAACAGTTGGACCTGAATTTTAAAATATGAAAAGTAAAAGAACTAAATTCTTAAAAATACAAGTACGTGAACTAAATTCCTAATTTTCGATAAGTATAGGGACTATATTCTAACCTTTCTTTTTCAAACTTGGAACTGTACATATATGGTTTGTTGATTTTCAGTACAAATGGCTTGATCTGGTTCATGGGCCAATCGATTTTTTGTCTCTTTTTAAATCGGTATCCTAGTCAATTCGTAATCTAATTGGTTAATCCAGTTCGGTTCAGACAATATTGATAAAAATATAAGGGTTAAACTATTATTTGAGAATTAAACTTGGTAACTATTCCTATATTGGGATTTGATTTTTTTTTTGTCCAACTTAAGCTATGAAATTGGCAGTCGTTACCACATTTAGGCTTAAACTTTTTTTTTGTCCAAGTTAAGCTCTAAACTTGACTTAGCAAAATTATTTTGTCTATGTCAGTCTCTGAACTTGGCAATTGTTCTTACATTGAGGCTTAAACGTTAGAGTTTTTAAAGAAATATTAGGGACTAACTTGAAAAAAATTTAAACCCCAATGTAGAAAAATTTACCAAATTCAAAATTTAACTTGAATAAAAAAAATTAAACTCCAATATGAGAACAATTTTGGGTAGGGTTTAAATTTATAATCTTATATCGATTTGTTTTACTATTTAAAATAATAAAAATTAAAAATATTTTATATTAATATTTATATTTTTTTATAATCAAATTTAAATATATTTTTTTAAAATAATAAAACAAAATTTTCGGAAGATTCGAGCTAGTCCCTGAGAACGATAACATAAATCATCCAAATATAATGACGTGACATAACCTTTAAAAATAAAGCTGACGTGTAAATGATAATGTTCTGACGACAAAATTATTAAAATATTAATATGACAGGAAAATACATAAATTGAAATCAAAAGAAACGTTCACGTGTCGAAATATGTATATTTTCGGATATTATCGTTGCGCTAAATTAGTTGAATATGTGGAAAAATAATAATTGGTCACGTAATTTTTTTTAATTTTAAAAAATATATTATTTTTTGAGAGAGTGTATAAAAATGCGTCCAATTAAGCTCGTTATTTATACAATTAATGTGAAAGCATGCCTACTTTTATTATAATTATCGAAAAACGTAATTTTCTTGATATGTTAACAAGAAAACTTATTTAACTGAACGTGCTTTCACATTTTCTCTACAAAAATAAATTTATTTTTAAATTTCAAAAAAGTCGACCTATTTGTCAATTAATGTTTTTTCCAACATATTTAGTTAATTTAGCCTTATTTAAAAATATTTTATATTTATATTAATTTTTTTTAAATAAATAACTTATATTATACAAAATTAAATCTTTTTATGTGTTCGTATTTTATTTTATTTACTTTTATATATTATGTTGTTTTTTTTTTAATATTATCAAATTCCACTCGAGACCGAGATTGAGCTTGAGAGAGACTGTATCTGATGTGGTGGTCCCTAGTCCTTTTTTGTGGGCTCAAAATGTGGTCCCCAATGGTTGAAAAAGATCAAACGGCCAAAAAATCCTTTGATGGAGCGAAAAAGATACCCATTATTTGTTGATAAAAAAATAAAGCAGATGTCGCCACATGCATGCATGCGCTGTACCCTCTTATCAGTGGGCGTCAGGAATCTATGCTCAGTGGGCCATGTTAGAATTGGATTAGATCAGTGTTTTCAGCTAGGTCTGAATTGGTTAGATTATCAATTTTCGATATAATCTCATTAATTTAATCGATTTGTTTGATTCAATTGAAAAATATTAAAATGTTTGATCGGTTTATGAGTTGATCAATCTCACCTTTTATTTCAAACGGTATCTTGATTGATTTTTGATCCAACTGATCCGATTAACTGATCTAATCCGGTTTTAAAAATAATAAATTAGATCAATTAGTTAAATCGAAAATAGATTATTCTACCAGTATCATAAAAAAAAAAGATTAAATCAACAAAAATTCAGTTAAACCGATTTAAAGCTAGTCTTTTGTTATGATTTTTTTTTATTTTTCATGTTGGTTCGATAGACCGTAAAATAGTGATTTAATTGATTCTCGGTCTGATTTTTAAAACATTACTATAGATATATTATTTTTTTAATCATAAATAAATACTCATTGTTTTTCAGCAAATTTTGTACTTGCAGGAGTTGTTTTAAAATATATTCTATTATACTCTTCTTAATTTCGGAAGTTAGTCCCTGTTAATTTATTTTTAAGAATTTAACTTTTTTACTTTCAGAATTATAAATTCAGGTTAAATTGTTAATATCGTTATTTTTGTTTTGTTAAATTTGTTAGCGTGACATATAATAGCGGTAATAATTAAACATGAATTTTGAAATCTGAAAAGTAAAGAGACTAAATTTCTAGAAATAAAAATATAAGGACTAAATTGCAAATTTAGGAAGAGTATAGGTACTAATGTCAAATTTTAACCTTTTTTTATACGAGAATAGGGAAGTACTTATGAAATAGAAAACGTGGAAAAAGTTAATGTGGCCCTTCACAGTGTATTCAATAATGGTAGGCAAATTAAACTTGTTTTTGCTTAAATTAATAAAGCAAATCAAAACTTTCCAACACGTTTCTAATTCTAACTTTCTAAATCAATTCAACTTTGAATTTTCAAAAAAAAAAAAATCATGTTTTGAAAAAAAAAAAATTGAAAATCGATTCAAATTATAATGTTTGGTTTGGTTCGGGTTTAAATTAAAATTATTCGAGAATTTTTTTGGGGTCAAATTTAAATTATAATTTTTTAATAGAGTTAAAAATGTAAATTTGTCATTGTATAGATATAATATTTACAAATTTAATGGGATTAAACTATAAAGTTTTTGTTTTAGGAGAGGGCAAAAATGAATTTTTAATCTTAGGAGGGGATGAAATATAATTTTACCATTAAATTAACTAAAACTTTACAAATACTCAAAAGGACTAAAGGGTCAACTTTTCATTTTAGGGCTAGTCGATTCATCCTTCCCAAACGCAGTATATAACTCTCTGTTGTACTACACTCTCCAAGTGTGCTTGTTCTCCCCTTATTCCTTACCATGGCAAGTATTTTGAAATAATAAATAACTCTGATGGGAAAAAAAAAGGTGTTAAGAGACCCTCTTGGCTCAACCCTAAATACTCTAAGATCGTTTTTCAAACCTGCTCTCATTTCAAGTTAAGAGATAGATAAATAGACACATCCCACTGCACTGATTGGGGGCGTTCGTAGTGACTAAGGGGGTCGAAGACCGAGAAGTGAATTATTTATCAGCCAAGCATTCTTCTTACGGCTAGATCCAATCTCCTAGTCCCTGCGGAAAGGAAAAAGAATTTCACGTTCTTCGTTTCGGGAAGGGAGGATAAGGAAAATCCAATTGATTGCAGCTTTCTACGAACCTCCGAGAAAAGCATGAAAAAAAAAGCTTGAATGGTATGATCCCTTTGTCACCCCAGAATGAAAGAGGCGATCTTGTAATTCTTGATTTGTGAAGATAGTTGTTAGGTGCTCCATTTTATTTTCCCATTGAGGTCGAATCTAAACCTGTGCTCGAGAAATGGCGTTTAGTCCTTTTCAATAAATCATTAACTGACTTTCGACCGATTAATCGAATTAAATCGATTCGATCAATTAATTCGATTTTTAGCGAACTATGAACACCCCTAAGGGCATGTGTTCGAATCTTACTTGTGACTCACCAAAATCTACTATTTAGAGGACAACAGCCAACGAGTGTAGCCATAGAGAAAGGCATGGGTCTCGATCCTCAAGACTAGCTCGTAAAATGGTAAAATTGAGTTTTAGGACTTCTAAATTATAAGAAAATAAATTTAAGCTTTTTTTGACCTTTAATTAAATGAGAAACTTGCTATTTTTGTCTTATGAATAATAAAAAAATCAAAATAAACATTTTTAACACAAAATTTTTATATTTGACCCCAAATTCAAAATAAAGGCATAATGTCAAATATAACCCTCAAAGTTTACATTTTTTTTAATCAAATTGACCCTTGATTTTTTAGCTAAATTTGGCTATTAACATTTCATAAAGAGTCAAATCATTTTTTCTAAACGAAAACTTTACTAAAACATTATTTTTATAACGATGTTTGCATAGCAACCCGTGTGGTAGCTCATATGTATTTCATGCTAACACAATATTATTCGTTTTATATGTCACATCAATAAATAATTTTAAAATTATAAAACATTCAAAAAAAAAATATAAAAAGTTCATAAAAAAAAAAGCATGAAGTAATTGTGGATTGTCATGTTTAAAATTTTAACGTTTTAGACAAAATTTCCGTTAAAAAAATAACAATTTAACTCTTTTTTATGGTAAAATTTGACTATGTTTAAAAAAATTAAGAGCTAAACTAATAAAAGATATAAGCATTAAGGGTTAAATTCGATATTACGCCTAAAATTAATTAAAATTGACCAAGTGAAAATTAGTGAAAATGAGTAGGTGACAGAGACAAAATTGGAAATGTCGACATAATTTAAGGCATTCCATTAGCCAACAAAATAGACAATTTTTTAACATGAATAAGACATAATTTCATGAAGACTTAGGTTTAACTATTAAAAAAACCTTGTTTTCAAATGTTGGTCCAAAATTTCCATATAAAGTTATTGGTCCCAAGAAAATATTCGTTCTCAAGTGTAATAAAATAATTTGCAGACACTCTTTTATAAATATCCGGAAAAAAATCGATTTGAATTTGTAGTGTTTTTTAAAAAATTTTTATAAATTCTGATCATATCTGTTTTTTTGACACAACATATAGAATTACCCATAGCTCCCCCAACCCATAAATAAGAGGATAATGTGCTTCAACGTAGTCGAACTCACGTCCTCCTTCGTGTATTAGTAACAATACCTATGCCAGTCGAGTTAAGACTTAATCGACATTTGAATTGTAGTATTTAAATTGGTCTTATTGTAATTTTAATTGAATTAGGTTTGATTTTGATTTAGTAATAATTAATATTTAAAAATTTAATTTATCAATTGAGTTTTAATTTAAATATTGTTTTGAATTGTATTTTCATTTTTTTTTTGCTTTTTATATTTTTATGTAAAATCTAAAAATAAGATATTTAATCTAAAACCATTATTTTTATTATCTTAAATTTAACAATCTTATTATATGTTCTGTTCATATTAATACGGTTAATATTATTTATTAAATTCAAGTTCATTACAACAATCATTATTTTTTAAGGGTGAGTTTAGATGGGCAATACGTTTACGTGCTGTTAGTGTAAACGAACATATTTTTATATCGATAATTATATCGATAAGTATTTTAATAATAAAGTTAGGATTTGTTTTAACAAAAAAAGTTGGGATAAGGGGAGATTCCATTGCCCAGATGGTGACTGCTTTCTTTTGTTGTTTTTCTGTATTTATATATATATTTTAAAAAAATAGAAAAAAAATGCAACTGAAACAATGAATCCCACTATATATGTAAAGCACTAAAAAAAAAGCCTCCTCATATTCGCCAACCCCATTTGAAAGCAGCCACGTTATTATTGATTTTCAGTCCTTTCAAAAGCACCTTTTGCTCCCCAATGCTGTGCTCTGCTTTCTTCAAAATCTTCAGCCATTAATGTCAGTGAGTGAATCAGTTTTGGGTTATAAGCGTTGGGTATTTTTTCTTTTTAAAATTGGTTCTTGTTTGGGGTGGTAAAAGGGTGGGGGTAGGGGGCATTATAGTATTATTTTAAAGCTTTAATGGAGGTTTCTTTAGAAGTTGTAAATGTACCATTTGCTATTGCTTTACTAGGATGGATTATTATAGACATATTGAAACGTAGAGGACATGAAAATGATAGTGATAATGATGATGTAAAAGGTAAAATAAGGGGATATTTAAGAGTTTTTAATGTTGTCACTGTTGTGTTTAGTATTATAATCTTTGTTTTAAATTTGGGTTTTGGGTTTTATACTTATTGGAATTATGGAATTGTCCCTACCAAAAGTGTTTGTTTAGCTATCACTTGGTTTCTAGCTAGTTTAGTGTTAATATATTGGATGAACAGAGGTTTTAGTGAACTTAAACCACGGCCTCCTTTGGTTTTGATCCTATGGTGGGTGTTTTCGTTCGGTTTGGTTTCGTTTTCGGTACTTGTTTATGCTGTTCGCTTGTTGGGGTTCAGAGAATTGCCTTACCGGTTGCCGGAACCCGATATTGTTGATGTTGTTTCCTTGCCTTTGTTGGTTTTGTTTTGTTGTCGTTGTTGTTGTCGTCGTCTGTCTCACAGTGAACTCGAACGTCCATTATTGCTTCGTAAGGAGAATGATGAAGATAGTAGTTTCAATAATGCTAGTATATGGAGCCAACTCACATTTCAATGGCTAAACCCTTTGTTTGAAAAGGGTCGAATCGAGAAACTTGAATTGCACCATATTCCTTCAGTTCCAGAATCTGAAACTGCAGACAATGCTTCGTTGTTGCTCGAAGAATCGATTCGAAAACAGAAAACGAAATCCACTTCATTGCCAAAAGCAATAACTGGTACCGTATGGAAGTCTCTGGCTATAAATGCAGTTTTTGCAGGTATTTTCCCTTCTTAAATCCATTGCATATACTGTATATGCAACAGCATATTGTAATGCTTATATTTTACTGTTTTTTGTAGGGCTTAATACAATTGCTTCATATATTGGACCTTTCCTTATAAGCAACTTTGTGAATTTCTTAACACAAAAGGATGATACTTCAAGCTACCAATATGGACTGGTTCTTGCATTTATCTTCTTCTTTTCGAAGACTGTGGAATCGTTGACTCAACGGCTGTGGTACTTCGGTGCTCATAGGATCGGAATAAGGGTTCGTGCGGCTCTCACGGTGTTGATTTACAAAAAGTCTTTATCAACTAAGTTTGTTGGTCCAAGCAATGGAAAAGTCATTAATCTCATCAATGTAGATGCTGAGAGGATTGGAGACTTTTGTTGGTACATTCATGGAGTTTGGTTGTTACCTATACAAGTCTTTCTAGCCTTGGTAATACTTTACTGGAATCTCGGGGCGGCTCCTTCTGTTGCTGCCGTTTTTGCTACTATTTTGGTGATGGTGAGCAACACTCCGTTGGCTAATAGGCAGGAAAGGCTTCATTCCAAGATCATGGAAGCTAAGGATTTGAGGATAAAAGTGACTTCGGAGACTCTAAAAAGCATGAGAGTCTTGAAACTTCATTCATGGGAGCCTACGTTCTTGAATAAACTTCTTCAACTTAGGGAAACAGAGAGGAACTGGCTTAAGAAGTACTTATATACGTGCTCGGCTGTTGCGTTTCTGTTTTGGGCATCACCGACTCTCGTGTCAGCCATCACGTTCGGTGTCTGCATTTTGTTGGAAACTCCATTAACATCAGGGACAGTACTTTCAGCTCTAGCAACTTTTCGGATTCTACAAGAACCTATATACAACCTTCCGGAGCTAATTTCCATGATTGCTCAGACAAAAGTCTCATTCGATCGAATTCAAGAGTTCCTTGGAGAAGAAGATCAAAGGAAGTTCATTACTAGCTCTGGTCCAAAAGAATCCGGTGTTGCAGTCGAAATCGAGGCAGGGGAATATGCTTGGGACTCAAGTAGCCAAAGCTTAAAGAACCCAACCATCAAAATCACAGAGAAGATGAAGATAATGAAAGGTTACAAGATAGCCATTTGTGGCTCCGTTGGCTCAGGTAAATCGAGCCTGCTTTGTAGCATACTAGGTGAGATCCCTAGGATTTCTGGTGCAATTATTAAGGTTTATGGGAAAAAGGCTTATGTTCCTCAAAGACCTTGGGTTCAAACAGGCACTATTAGAGAGAATGTATTATTCGGGAAGGATATGGATGATGCTTTCTATGAACGTGTTCTTGAAGCATGTGCCTTGAACCAAGATATTGAGATGTGGGATAATAAAGATATGAGTGTTGTCGGAGAACGGGGAATGAACTTAAGTGGAGGCCAAAAGCAGAGGATTCAATTGGCAAGGGCTGTTTACAGTGATTCCGATATTTATATCCTAGATGACCCTTTTAGTGCAGTTGATGCTCATACAGGAACGCATTTGTTCAAGGTAATAAACATCTCTAACTCTCTTTTTTCGAACTGTTACTTGTTATTCAAGCAACATACTTGGTGTTCAAAGATTCATACTCTTACATGAAGTTGCCTCATGTTTGTAGAAATGTCTAAAGGGATTGTTGTCCGAGAAGACTGTCATTTATGCTACACACCAATTAGAATTTCTAGATGCAGCAGACCTTGTTCTGGTAAGCTCTTACAGTTCGTAGTTTCGTACTCTGATCTTAGTGTCTCGTTTTTACCTTTTTGCACATTTTCTTGCAGGTGATGAAAGATGGTCTTGTTGTTCAGTCAGGGAAATATGAGGAGTTGATTGCTGATTCCGATGGTGAACTTGTTAGGCAAATGAATGCTCATAGGAAATCATTAGACCAAATGAATCCACCCCAAGACGACGATTCCTTGATTGCCAAACCGTGTCAAATTAGTCAAATTGAAGTTATAGAAGAAAAATATGGAGATCCCATTTGCTTTGGCAAGCTCTTCGAACGGAGTCAAGAAGAAGAAACGGAAACCGGTCGTGTCAAATGGAGTGTTTACTCGACCTTTGTTACTGCAGCTTATAAGGGAGCTCTCGTTCCGGTCGTTCTCTTATGTCAAGTTCTCTTTCAGGGACTACAAATAGGAAGCAATTACTGGATCGCGTGGGCAACCGAGGAAAATCATAAGGTATCAAGAGAACAGTTAATAGGCATATTTGTTATGTTGTCTGGTGGAAGCTCTATCTTCATACTGGGAAGGGCAGTTTTGTTGGCAACTATTGCGATCGAAACAGCTCAACGTCTCTTCCTCGGAATGATAACATCAGTTTTTCGTGCACCCATTTCGTTCTTTGACTCAACACCCTCAAGTCGAATCCTCAACAGGGTTAGTTTCTTGTTTGCAACAAAAAGTTCATAATATTGCCTAATGGTCAGCTCATAATACTCTCTTTTGGGTTATTACAGTCTTCAACGGATCAAAGCACCTTAGATACAGACATTCCTTACCGATTAGCCGGGCTCGCATTTGCTCTTATTCAGTTGTTCAGCATCATTATCCTTATGTCCCATGTTGCCTGGCAGATCTTCCTTCTCTTCTTCGCGATCCTTGGAATCTCCTTCTGGTATCAGGTAAGTACCATATACTCAAAATACGAAATGTTGCCAATGAAATTGCTAAAACAATGACTAATATAACCATAATTATCTGCAGAACTACTATATAACAACGGCTAGGGAGCTAGCAAGGATGGTTGGAAGCAGAAAGGCTCCAATCTTGCATCATTTCTCGGAATCCATCACAGGGGCCGGAACAATTCGATGTTTCAACCAGGAAGACAGGTTCATAGAGAAAAACCTGAGCTTAATCGATGATTATTCTCGTGTAGCATTCCATAACTCCGGCACAATGGAATGGCTGTGTGTTAGAATCAACTTTCTTTTCAATTTTGTTTTCTTCCTGGTATTAATCATCCTGGTGAGCTTGCCGAGGTCCACTATCGACCCCAGTAAGTCCTTTCTTACTGCCTTGATAGTTTATTGTTTTTTTGTTTTTGAAGTTTCTTAACGCTGAATACCATGTTTCGTGTATTCGTGTCATATATCAGGCTTGGCAGGATTGGCAGCCACTTATGGTTTGAACTTGAATGTACTACAGGCATGGGTGATATGGAACTTATGTAATGTCGAAAACAAAATGATATCTGTTGAGAGAGTCCTTCAATTTACAAACATTGCTAGCGAAGCTCCTTTAGTGATCGAAGATCGTAGACCGAAACCTGAGTGGCCAACGGAAGGAACGATTGAACTTGAAAACCTTCAGGTTCAATACAAACCAACTCTCCCAGTGGTTCTTAAAGGTATAACTTGCACTTTCCCTGGAGAAATGAAGATTGGAGTTGTTGGAAGAACAGGAAGCGGAAAGTCCACTTTGATTCAAGCTCTTTTCAGGGTGGTCGAGCCTTCAGGTGGACGGATCATTATCGATGGAGTCGATATTTCCACCATAGGCTTGCAGGATCTGAGGTCTAGATTGGGCATAATCCCACAAGATCCAACATTGTTTCAGGGAACCATAAGAACCAACCTGGATCCTTTGCAACAGCATACAGATCAAGAAATCTGGGAGGTAAATGTTAAATCCTGGTTTCTCTGACGATATATACAGGAGAAATGGTTACAGATGTTGGGATTTGAATCCCGAACCTACTGCATATCAGGGTGGTTGAATAAACCAACTTAGCTTAACTCCGGGTTCTTCTCAAATTATCCGGTTTCATTGGATCCTTGCAGCAGCATATGGATCAAGACATAGGGAAAATGGTTGCATATGTTGGGATTCGAATCCCGAACTTGCTGCATATCGGGGTGGTTGAATAAACCAACTGAGCTTAACTCCGAGTTCTTCTCAAATTATCCGGTTTCAGCAGATCTTTGCAGCAGCATACAGATCAAGACATAGGGAAAATGTTGGGATTCGAATCCCGAACTTGCTGCATATCGGGGTGGTTGAATAAACCGACTGAGTTAAACTCCGAGTTCTTCTCAAATTATCCAGTTTCACTATACGGATCAAGACATAGGGAAAATGGTTGCATATGTTGGGATTCGGATCCCAAACCTACTGAATATCGGGGAGGTAACTGTTATATCCTGGTTTCTCTGATAACATATATACAAGAAAACTGGTTATAGATGTTGGGATTCGAATCCCGAACTTGCTGACTATCAGGATGGTTGAATAAACCAACCAAACTAAACTCAAGGTTCTCGAATTTATCTGGTTTCACTGAAAAGAAACTCATGACAGGTCCTTCACAAGTGTCGTCTTGCAGACATAGTGAGGCAGGATCAAAGGCTTCTCGATGCTCCAGGTATAAACGTTAACTCGAACATGAGTGTCAATACGAGTATGCATCCGACACGGATACGTTATATTCTTTTTTAAAGTTTCTTTCTTTCATGTATATCAAGCCAAAGGTGGCCAAAAAAGGTATATTTACCATTTAGTCCTTTAAAATCTTATGCAATTACATGTTAATATAACGGTAAAATTCTACTTTGGCCCCCCAATAATTTACGATTCATCTATGCTCTCCCTAAAGTAATTTTCTGGCTTCGTCCTTGTTTAGAAGCAAGGACGAAGGCAAAAGAGGGCAGACAATGGCCTTGGCCCCATGCTAAATTTACCATTTAGCCCCTTAAATTTTTACACAATTACATGTTAGTATAATAATAAAATTGCACTTTGGTTCTCCTAAATTTTTTTTTGCCTTTGTCTTTGTTTGGAAGTATCTATATCCCCGCACACGTGACCGATATAACATCGGAAAACGGGTGCCGGGCAGAGTTATTTTGAGAAAAATGACAAGTTTCGGGATAACGTTATTCGTACAGTGGCCGAAGACGGAGAGAATTGGAGCGTTGGACAAAGGCAACTTGTTTGCTTAGCAAGGGTTCTTCTAAAGAAAAGGAGAATCTTGGTGTTGGATGAAGCAACAGCTTCCATTGATACAGCAACAGATAATGTGATTCAAGAGACAATAAGGGAAGAGACGAGCAAATGTACTGTCATCACTGTGGCACATAGGATACCTACTGTTATTGACAATGACATGGTTCTGGTTCTTGATAAAGGTGAGTTTCAATCTTTTTTATCATAAGTTTAAAAATTGGTCCCGGAACTATTTCCATTTTTCGACTTTGGTATCTTTTCTTTATCCCACTTTAGTACCTAAACTATCGTTTTAATCCCATTTTACCCCTCAAAAGTTTTCATGTCCAATAAAAATGTGCCACGTGTCATGTTTTTATTGATTTTTTTGTGTGTAAATTGGGATAAAGAACCAAAGTAGGAAAATGAGTATAATTCAGGGATCAAATTGTGACATAAGCCTATATTCAATGTTGTTTGAATTAGATTGTACTGGTCGGTTGGACTAGTTGGACCGAGAATCGGCTACCGGTCCAAAGAGTAACTTTGAACCGGTTAGATCGGGAACCGGTATAGGTCGGTTGAATCGGACTTTTTCATTCTTTTTATTTTGAATTTTTATAAATTATAATTTGACCGGTCGGACTGGCCCACCGATGACCTAACCAGTTCAACTATCAATACGATTTAAAAAATATTGCCTATATTATAATATATATGCATATTTAGATAATTTTATTTGGTAATTTAGTCTTTGTTCATAACCAACCCTTTTTTGGATGAGTGGGAAGGAGTAGGAGTGATTTCAGTTTGGTTAGGTTGGGTTTTTTTAGATTTTTTGAAGTGTCCATCATAATTCGTTTTGGCTCAGTTCGTTCCTTAGTTATTTCATGTTATTGTTTGATTTTGGATTTTTAGACTTATTTTGACTAAATTAGCTTTGTTTTATGGCTTTTCAATATTATTTGACAAATTTTTAAGATCTTTTTCATAAATATTTCTAAAAAAAATATAATAATTCAAATTATTTTCACTATTTTAAATATAAAATATTTTTTATATTATAAAAATAAAAATTGAATATATATTAAATAAAAAATAGATTTCAATTCGTTTTTGGGTAATTGTGATTTTTTAACTTGCATTTCATAAACCATTCAAACACTTCGGTTTGGGTTGATTTTCGTTTTCTTGCTCAATCCTAGTAAAGAGTTTGATACTACTTAAGTAAGGTTTCGAGTTTAAATATTGTGGATGAAGAAATAGTTTTACTCTCGTTTGGGGATTCATTCGGCTCGATACATTGATTCAATGTGACTTGTCAAATATGGAAGAGTATTTGATAAGAAACACTTACAAAATTTAAAAGTATAATTGAAATATATAAAAATAAGGGTTAATATTTGCTACATCGGTCGTGTTATTCTTTTTTTTATTTCACAAGCAACCTCAACATATTGTCACATGTCTCATATTTTTTTAAATTATTTTTTTAATATTTTATTATACTCATATAAGACACTTGTCAACCATTGATCTTATTTTTTCCATCTTACCCTTGAACTCTATCTAATAATATGAGGTTGGGTCGGGTCAGAACAGGCTGGTTTAGTGTTTTTTTATGGCAAACCCTAAATTATGCTATTAGTCCTTATATTTTACAAAAGTTATGAATTTAGTCATTGTATTTTATTTTGATCAATTTTAGTCATCGTACTTTTCAAATTTTTAAATAAAACTAGTTTTAACTAAAATAGTAATAGTTAAATCCATTTAATTAAATTCAATTAGTAGTTTGTGCATATATAATTGTAAATTTGGTCCATATTATTCAATTGGATCATTTTAAATCTTAATACTTTTCGAATTCTAAAATTTCAATATTGATGCAAATAATAATAGTTAATTTATTAACTGGAATTTTAGTAGATATTAGGTGAAAATAACAAGCTGGCATAACATTATATATTTAATAATATATTTAGCATATCAAATTTTAAAAATAGCAGAACTTAACTTAATGAATTAATAATAATCGTTTGATTTAAAAAATACAAAAACTAAAAGTTATCATATAAATATTAAATCTACAACAGTAGTTAAGTATAGGATTATTAGTAGAATTTAACTTTTTTTTAACAGAGATTGTTAATGTTTTTTTTTTTTAATATTCTATCTATTTTTTTTATATAATATTTCAAATTATCGATATTCTCTTTTAACCAACAAATAGGTAAATAATATGTTTTATCGCAGTTAAACTCGTATACTTTTATAGTGACAACAATACATATATCAATCGAGCTAAGACTCACGCTTAAATTAGCATTTACAGAATTGCTTTTTTTTTTTTTTTATCTGATTGAGAAAAAAAAAAGTTATGTTTTATGTTTTTTTTTTTTTTTTTTTAAATTGCCAGGGAAAATTGTGGAGTACGATAAGCCCGGGAACTTACTCGAAGACAGTTGTTCGTCGTTCTCAAAGCTGGTGGCTGAGTTCTTAAGATCATCATCCAAGAGTAATAATAATAATAATGTTCACCACCGCTAAGGATCTATGTTGAGGATCGACGGTAATGGCGGATATGAACTGCCCAAAAAATGTTGAAAGGGGGAATCGATGAACGGATCGTGGCTCGACGGCGAGAGATTGTCGATCGTGTTCGAAGGTTTCTGCCATGAAATCGTGAGGATCGAGCTTTTGAATATGGAGGGAAAAAGAAGTTGCAGAGATGATTTGTTTGAGCTCAAAATGATCGAAAATGGCGGCATGGTGGAGAAACCATCGGGGATTTTCGTTTTGGTCTAATTTGACCTCGGTCCCTGTATTCTTCAGGCATTTGAAATTTAGTCTCTGGTCTGATTTAAAAAAATTTAAAATCAACTAATAATATTGTTAATTTATATTTATTATCAATTTAATTTTAATTTTTAAATGAGAACATTTAAAGGTAAATTACACTAGTAATCACTTAATTATTAGTAAGTTTTTTTTTTTGTTATTCATCTATGGATTATTTGATTTTATTTTATTTTGCTATTTTTCCTTTTAACTTCCGTTAATTGGGGTAAAAATACCATAAATGCCTTTGTATTAGGAGTTAATTAAAGAGCAAATTAGTCATTCTGCTAATAATTTCATCTATTTCTATTTTTAAAAATTGGTCTATGTACATTAGAATGAAGTACACGTGACATACTACGTGTAACTGTCTAGTTATTCTGTTAGATACTTCAATTTTTAACATTAGCTATCTAGTTATTCTGTTGAGCTCAAAATTATCGAAAATGGCAGATTTTCATAGAAATCAGTGGAGATTTTTGTTTTGGCCTAATTTTGACCTTTTATCAAGAGTTTCTAACATTTTACTAGAAAGATTGAATGAAATTTGTGAATATTATATGGTTAAAGTATTTGAGAGGTCCCTATATTATAAAGATTAGATTAAATTAGTCTTTTTATTATTAAATGAATCAGTTTAGTCCCTACAAAAATGTTTCATTTACAAAACCATAAAAACTTTAAAATTATTAACTCTATTAAACAGTAAATAATATTTTTTGAACCGTAAATGGTACCTCTATTACAATTTGGCATTAATTGGTTCTTTTTAATAGAAGAGAGACAAAATTGTTTCATTTAATAGTAGATGGACTAATTTGATCAAGTCCCTATAATAGAGGGACCTTTTAGCTACATTCACCTATTTAACACACATATATTAGAATTTTCATCACATATGCTTGTGTCTAAAACACAAGAATGCGTTTAAAAATAATATACAACAAATAATGAAACAAATGGTTTAAAACTAATTAATAATAACACATTAAATATGTATAATATTAAAATAAAAAAATAAATTACGAGTCAAATTAAATTTAAACACATATATACATCATACTAAAAATACTAATGCGATTTAAGATTTTAATAATGCAATTAATGTAGGTTAAAATCCCATCATATAATATTTTTATTTTTTTAAAATATAAAATTATTAAAGTATTATCGAATAATATAACTTATTTTAATTACGAATGAGTATTTTTAATAGATTTTCTAACTGAATTGATGCTCGATTAACTTGAACCAACAACTCGATAAGGGGTTTATATAATAGTATATATTCTAGCAACGTTATCTCATTGATAGAAGAAAGGATTTTAAGCAAATTTGCCCTATACCAAGTACAAGAAAGATCTCAATAATATCAATGGCATAATTACAAAATTCACCCTTAATGTTTTGAGTTTTTTTCATTTTAGTCCTTAAAAATTTTCATCCCACTCTCAATATTGCAAAATTCTTCAAATAAGATCAAAATTGACAAAATCCGTCAATCAACTGACGATGAACAATTTTGTCCTATGTGGCATGACAGCTTAGTGGATGACATGGTTGACATGGCACAACACATCATTGATGATGTGGCCTTTATGATTCAAAAAATATTTAAAAAATTCAACAATTATATAATTATTTAAAATTTTAAAAGTTGCAAAAAATAAATTTGAAAATTGAAAATTTTCCAAATATTATGTCCCTTTCCCTTCTCCTAATTTCCACCTTATTATTTTTTATTGTGTTTTTCTTTTTCCCTGGGACAAATATCAAAATTATACATGAATATTGATAGAATTTATAATGAAATACATTAACTATAATTCGGTGCATTTGTATAAATTAATTTTTAATTTAGGTTCAATTTTCACATTTCACTAATCCCATTATCCATGTGGCACAGTTTCTCAAATTGTTGATGTGATATTTTATTAAGTTAAAAAACAAACAAATTATTTAAATTATTTCCACTTAGATCCACCGTATCAGTTATCGAATCATCGCTTAGATCTCACTGGTCGGACTTAAAAAAAAACTTAATAGCCCAGTGACTTAAATAAAAACTTTTAAATAGTTCAGTGATTTAAATGAAAACTTTTGAATGGTTCAGTGACAATTTTGTAACTTTTTGAAGGTAAGTAACCAAAACGTAAACTTACTAATAATTTAGAGTCCTTGTTTGTAGTTTACCCATATATTTTTACCCGTATAATTTGAATGAGTTCAAAATAAGAGATTTTAAAAAGTTTCGGGCCTCAGCCTAACCGACCGAAAAACGCCTCTAGGCCCAATACGGATCCGAGTCGGTTTAATTTTGACCCGGTTTCATCCTTTTGTTCACCACTATAAAATCATAAACGGAAAACCTAATCCAATTTTTGTTCTATTTTTCTCTCTCTAAAACCATCAGCGGCAGCTATTCTCTCTCTACATATTTTGAGTTGGCAGCCGCCGTTGTTTCCGCCGGTAAACCTCTCTTATTCATCTGATTCATTATTCTTCTTTATCTTCTTCGTTTTCGTTCGTTTGCTTCAGAATCGGAGAATTCTCTGTCCACCATCGAGATCCGCCACCACTGACGTCATTCCTGGCGGATAGGTTTTACATTTTTTAATCTTAATTTTCTTGCGGTTACCACTGTTTTTTTTTTTTTTATATATCTGATCTGCTTGAACGAAAAACAGGATCGAATTAGTGCTTTTAGGTAGTTTATGCTTTTGGTTTTAGGCACTGATCAGAAAAGTGAAATCATAGGAGGTGTGTTAGAATGGCTGGAGGGTCGGCTTTTGATGCTCTTGCTGATGATGATGATCGGATGGAAGTGAATGAGGAGAATGATGAGGATGTGGTCGCTAAAGCTTTGAAAGGCAAAAAGAAGAAGTCTAAAGGGGGAAAGAAGGGTGGGAATAGGTTTGCAGCGGCTGCACTCGATGAATTTGATGAGGAGTTCAGTGAGAAAGTCGATGAGATGAAAGCCGAGGAAGAAGATGTTCCTTCAATTTCTTTCTCGGATAAGAAAAAGAAATCCAAATCGTCAAAGAAGAGTGGGAAAGCTATTGGAGGGTCAGCTTTTGATGCAATTGCTGCTGAAGATGATGATGGGGAGGTTGTTGATGATGGTGGCGATGTTTCAAAGGAAGAGGGCAAGGTTGAGGTTGATGATGATGATGGTGATGATTTGATTGCTAAGGCTTTCGCGGGGAAAAAGAAGTCCAAGGGTGGAAAAAAGGGCGGTGGAAGTAGGTTCACTGCCACAGTACTTGATGAGCTTGGTGATGAAGAAGGCGCCAAAGAGGATGTGGAAGATGATGTTCCTGTGTTTCCTTCATCAGTTAAAAAAAAAAAGTCGAAGTCTTCTAAGAAGGTTGGTAATCCATTCAGTGCCGCCGCACTTGATGAACTTGAAAGCGAATCGGAGTTGAAAGAGGATGAGGAAGATGATGTTCCTTCTTTTTCTTTCTCAGATAAGAAAAAGAAGTCGAAATCAAAGTCTTCTAAGAAGAGTGGTAATTCTTTCAGTGCAGCATTGCTTGATGACGAAGATGAAGGAGATGCTTCAGTATCTGAATCCACTGGTGCTGCTGCTATTGATGATATCGATGACGATACTTCCATGGTTGCATTTTCAGGTAAGAAAAAGAAGTCATCCAAGAAGAAAAGTAGTGCCGCATTTGCAGCCTTGGGTGATGAGGCAGAGCTGCAAAGTGAAGTTTCAGACATGGTTGAAACCGAACTATCAAGTTTAGGAACTAGTAATGTTGAAGCTGTTGATTCTAAAACCAACAACAAGAGTGATGAGGCTGTGGAAACTTCGAAGAACAAGAAGAAGAACAAGAAGAAGAATAAGAGTGGAAGGACTGCACAAGAGGAGGAAGATTTGGATAAAATTCTTGCTGAACTTGGTGAGGGGCCTGCCATAACAAAACCCACAACAGCAGCCCCTCCCCAGGAGGAGAAAGCCCAGGTTCAGCCAGAGCCAGAGCCAGAGCCAGTTATCGCTGCTGATGCCTCAGGTGAGAAAGAAGGTGAGGATGAACCTGCAGAGTCTGCTGCAGCAAAGAAGAAGAAAAAAAAGAAGGAAAAGGAAAAGGAGAAGAAGGCGGCTGCAGCTGCAGCAGCTGCTGCAGCTGAGGTTAAGGAAGAGGAAACGAAAACAGAGACCTCTGATACCAAAAAGAAAGATGCTAAGAGTAAAGCTGCTGACAAGAAACTACCAAAGCATGTTAGGGAGATGCAGGAGGCACTTGCTAGGAGAAAAGAAGCAGAAGAGAGGAAGAAAAAGGAAGAAGAGGAGAGGTTGAGGAAGGAAGCAGAAGAGCGACGTCGACAGGAAGAGCTCGAGCGACAAGCAGAGGAGGCTAAGCGTAGGAAGAAGGAAAGGGAAAAGGAGAAGCTCTTAAAGAAGAAGCAGGAAGGGAAGTTGTTGACTGGGAAGCAAAAGGAAGAAGCTCGCCGCCGGGAGGCAATGAGGAACCAGATATTGGCCAATGCAGGAGGCTTGTCTTTGCCTACTGCAGACAAAGAAGGTGCACCTACAAAACGACCTATATATCAAACAAAGAAGTCTAAACCAGCTCATCATGCTAATGGTGCTGCTTCTACTAAGCCAGAGGAAAATATTCAATCAAGGGCAAAAGAGCAAGAAGAGTCGGAAACCAAGGTCGAGTTGGAGTCAGTGGATGATGAGAAGGTTGATGAAGTAGAATCAAATAACACAGAAGATAAATCTGTAGTTGCAGATGCTGCTGAAGGGAATGGAATGGAAGAAGAAGATGATGATGATGGTGAATGGGATGAAAAGAGTTGGGATGATGTTAATCTTAATATCAAGGGTGCCTTTGATGATGAAGAAGCTGATTCTGTGCCCAAGCCTGCAGTGCAGAAAGATATAAAGAGCGCTCCACTGGCTTCACGGAATGCAGGTGACTGTTACTATCTGCCTTGCTTGTTGATTTTGTTGCCTCCTGATGATTGTTAATTTGTTTTTTTATTGTGTTTTGCAGCCCCACCTGCAGTTGCCAAGCCAATGGTTGAGGCCAAGAAACCGGTGACTTCCCAATCAAATACATCTCAGCCTGAAGTTAAATCTACGGACAAGAACTTGAAGAAAAATACTGCTGTGCAAAATAAGGTACCAAAATCAGATGCTTCTCCTAAGCAGAGTGAAGACCTTCGGTCCCCGATTTGCTGCATTATGGGGCATGTTGATACTGGTAAAACAAAGCTGCTGGATTGCATCCGAGGCACTAATGTTCAGGAAGGTGAGGCTGGTGGTATTACACAACAGATTGGTGCAACATATTTTCCTGCTGCTAACATACGGGAGAGAACAAAGGAATTGAAGGCTGATGCCACATTGAAGGTTCCGGGCTTATTAGTTATTGATACCCCTGGTCACGAATCCTTTACAAATCTTCGGTCAAGGGGATCAGGGTTATGTGATATTGCCATTTTGGTTGTCGACATTATGCATGGTTTAGAGCCACAGACAATAGAGTCCCTCAATCTTTTGAAAATGAGGAAAACTGAGTTTATTATTGCATTGAATAAGGTAAACCGGGATCTTTGTCTGAACTTCTGATTAGTTGGTTACTTGTTTTCCTTACCTTTCTTTGATGCTTTTTATTTATTTATTATTTTGTTCTCTTCCTTTAAAAAATTGCAGGTAGACAGGCTTTATGACTGGAAAGCTCGCCGCAATTCACCAATTGGGATGACACTTAAGAAACAAACTAAAGATGTTCTATCCGAATTCAATAGGAGAGTTACATATGTAAAATTCGCATAAACTCTTTTCATCTAATACCATGTTCTATCTGATTTTGGGGAAAATTTGTTAATTTTGTGTTCTCTTTTTATTTAAAGGTTATAACTCAGTTCAAGGAGCAAGGGTTGAATACTGAATTGTATTACAAAAATAAGGAAATGGGTGAAACTTTCAGCATTGTGCCTACAAGTGCAGTCACGTTAGTCATGGATGCTCTACAAGTTTCATATCTACATGGTAATTGAATTTTGAGCACTGGCCTAACATTTTGCTGTTATTGATGTTGCAGTGGAGAAGGCATCCCAGATTTGTTATTATTACTGGTCCAGTGGACCCAGAAAACAATGGTTGAAAAACTTACATTCAGTGATGAAGTGCAGGTGTGTTTTATTCTCTCCTTTCTATTTAAAAATTATTTACTCTTCTATCATTGTGCAGTATGAGACATTTTGGAAATTGAATTTTTTGCCAGTGTACGGTCTTGGAAGTGAAGGTCATTGAAGGGCTTGGGACAACTATTGATGTTGTGTTGGTTAATGGTGTTCTTCATGAAGGAGATCAAATTGTGGTTTGTGGCTTGCAGGCAAGCATTTAAGCTTCTCATTTAGCTGAAGATTTTATTGGATTGCTAGATGTTAAATTCTCAAGTGCTAGTTTCCTTTCTCAGGGCCCTATCGTCACCACTATCAGAGCATTGTTGACACCCCACCCTATGAAGGAAATCCGAGTGAAGGTATGGTTTTCTGGTGGGGCTTTTCTGATATTTGTTTAAATTCTCCGGCTGGAAATGCAGTTTATATCGGAAGCTACTTAATGTTTATAGATGCGATAGAATTCTCTTATATTGGAATCCTATGTATTGCTTTTTAATGACGTTAATATTACTTGACGATGTCCTTTGTTTTCTCTGAATATGAATGAATGTTACCATAAGACTAGGTATCACCTTCATGAGTAACTGTAATTTTATGGTGCATTTACTCATTCATATGTTGATGACCGGCAATTGCTTTGTTCTAGTCTGGTTGTCTGATAAGGTCCATATTACTTAAAATATTTGGGATTTTTCTACTCAATGAGGCCTTTATTTTTGGATAATTGTAGAAAGTGCAGCATGCTGACTTTTTGTTTGTATAATTGTAGGGAGCGTATATGCAGCACAAGGAGATCAAAGCAGCACAGGGTATCAAGATTGCTGCACAGGTTGTGAAACTTAGCAATACATTTGCTTCTCTATTATATCTGATAACTGTGTAAATAAGTTATGAGTTAATGTTCTGTTATATCATTATGCAGGGCCTTGAGCATGCTATTGCTGGCACCAGCATCTATGTTGTAGATCCTGATGATGATTTGGAAGATATCAAAGAGGCAGCAAAGGAAGATATGCAGTCAGTCATGAGTAGGATTGACAAAAGCGGGGAAGGGGTTTACGTACAAGCATCTACCCTTGGCTCTTTGGAAGCGCTGCTGGAATTTCTGAAAACTCCGGAAGTAAATATTCCTGTTAGTGGTATAGGCTTAGGCCCTGTACACAAAAAGGATGTAATGAAGGCCAGTGTCATGCTTGAAAAGAAAAATGAGTATGCTACTATTTTGGCTTTTGACGTCAAGGTGACCCCGGAGGCACGAGAACTAGCAGATGATTTGGGTGTGAGGATTTTTATTGCTGATATCATTTATCACTTATTCGACCAATTCAAAGCATATATTGATGGTCTCAAAGAGGAGAGAAAGAGGGAAGCAGCGGATGAAGCAGTCTTCCCTTGTGTTTTGAAGATTTTACCTAACTGCATTTTTAACAAGAAGGATCCAATTGTATTGGGGGTGGATATCCTTGAAGGCATTTTAAGGGTACAACTATTATCAGCTCTTTTAGTATATGCTTTACTAAATAAGTTTACAAAGCAAGTTTGGTAGCTAATGCTAATTATTACGTGAAGTTTTAGAATGTTTTTGGATAAGTATCTAAACCAACTTTATACCCTTGAACCTGTATTCTAGCTAGAGTGTTTACGAAGGCAGGAAGTGCTCGATCAATAGGTTTCTTGAACATGTCTAGCATATAACCTATCTGATGTTGCATTGAGAACTGTTTTTAGTCCTTCGAATAACCAAAATATTAACAGATATTAGGAGGTTAAAGTACCTGGGAGGTCCCTGTATTATAGGGACTGGATCAAATTAGTCCCTCTATTTATTAAATGGATCAATTTAGTCCCTATACTATTAAAAAGAACCCTCTAAAGTAAATCCACCAATATAGGACGTAGATCTGATGTCCACTTGGCATGGTATGAAAAGCTGGCTCCAAGATCCTACTTGAAATATTTTTTCTAATGGGTGTAGTAAGCCATGACTCAAAACAATTCGTAGTTGATGAGCATACTTGTATTTTCATACCGCTGCATATTTTTTCTAATGGTCTGAAGCTACTGTTGTAAATTTGTTGTTAAATTCAGTATTATTATTAATGTAGTGTTCACGATTTGTATTTTCCTAATACTATCTATATTGTGCAGGTTGGGACGCCAATTTGTATTCCTCAAAGAGAATTCATTGATATTGGTCGAATAGCTTCGATTGAGAATAACCATAAACCAGTTGATTCTGCCAAGAAAGGCCAGAAGGTAGCCATTAAGGTATGATAGTTGCTTCTCAGACTCTTAAATATTTTATCACCTTTTAAATATAACTGATTTCCGAATCTTAAGTTAACTAAGTGGATATGACGATATGAAAATATTACTGATTCCATGTTTTCAAATATAAACTATGGAAGCTGTCCTTGGACTAATTCTCTTTTAGTATAAGAAATTATGCAATAAAATGTTTAGTTATTTCCCCTAAATTTGGAGGTAACTCTCATTCTTGACTTTATTGAGCTCACCTTGAGGCTCTAAGTACCAACTATTTCCACTCGTCCTTTAGCTTTCAAGTAACTGATGCACAAAGATTAGGTTTGATTCACACTATGAATCTTATGTCACTCCTTGATAGAGAACTTAGTACACATTTTACAGCACGGGCCAATACGAACATGTATCATTTTTCCATACTAGCAGTGGACTCTCTTTGTCTCCTCAAGTGGGGTTATAAAACTAGGCTTGTCCCGTTTATGTTTTTATCATTTTTAATATAGCTTAAGGATATATATTGATTGTTTTAACTTTGCTTGTCTAGTTAAAAAAACTCTACCTCCGTTGTATGTGACAAACAATCCTATGAACATATTCGAAGCTTGTAATTGAACACCGATAAGATGGACATCATAAATTGTGGCAAATCTTATTCCATGGAATTTGAAGTTGTTCTTTTAACTAATTTTCTTAGAGGGAATTGAAGATCTAGCTAACCCTTAGTTACCTCATAAGTTTTTAATCTCCAAATCATTTTTCTTTTGAAAATTACCTCATTCAGCTCATTCATACTTTGCTTTGAAACAATGCTCAGGCACTAAACTAGTACTTAGATGTTTTGATGTTTCTTCGAATTGAAGAAAAGAAAGAAATCTTGTTCTTAGACATTAGTAACGCAACTCTTTACACCAATCCCTCCTTTTGTCCTTTTCAAATCCGAAAAAAATTAGGGGGAAGGTACATATAGGATGACAGAGAAGATGAAAGATGATTTTGAATTATGCTATGATGACAAACGCTTCTTCAACTATGGCTTTATCGAGTGCCTATATTGCTCCAATTTTCCATAATCTTTTAAAAGGCGCGTTAGACGCCCATATTTGATCTTTAAATGTGTGCAAATCTTGGAAAAACAAACATGTGTGTGTGATACTCACTCTTTTTGTTTGTGTTGTTGCAGATAGTTGGATCCAATACCGAGGAGCAACAGAAAATGTATGGAAGGCATTTTGAGCTTGAAGATGAGCTTGTTAGTCATATTTCTAGAAGATCGATCGATATTCTCAAAGCTAATTATAGGGTAAGTTATATATCCAAAGCTACATATCGCATTGTTCTTAGCCATATTATAAGTTTCGTATTCGATTTTTTATCAGCTTAGATAGTCTAATTTAACTTCAAATTCTTCTAGGATGATCTGACCCTTGATGAATGGAGGTTGGTTCAAAGGCTGAAGATCCTCTTCAAAATTCCTTGAACATCACGACTAAATGGAGTGGAGCTGTTGCTGGTAAGCGGTAAATTACCGATGTTTGTTTGGCTTGATGGAAAAAACAGGGAAAAAGGGTTTCATGTCGAAATTACTGTGAAGTTACAAATTTTGATGTCGATTTTACGGTGGGATGAGTTCCTGATCGAGTTTTGAACGGGTTGTTTATAACAGGGATGCTACAATCTTCACTTGGTCCTGGTTCAAAAGTAGACATTGAATTGTCTACAAATATATGCCATAAACTTACTACTTGGGGGCATTTGCTTTGTTAAAATAATTTATTTTTGGGTCTAATATTATGAGATGAGTAATAAAGGAAAAGAATATCATTTGCTTTCGTTCGATATATCATTTTTGAACTTTAAGATCTCTCACTATTAGTATAACACATGTATGTGTGAAATTTTCTTTTTCGAAAAAAAGGGTCGGTTTTTGGTGAGCAGTGCAGCCGTTTGATTGGCTCGTCGTTGCCGGAGTTGGGATTTCAAGCCTCTCTTTAGTTCCTTAAAAATTCATAGGTTTTCTTAACTAAAAGAGATGCTAAAAAGATCTTTTGGCATTTTGGACAAAACGATTAAGTATTAAATTTATCATTATGCCTTTAAAAATTTAAAAAGATATAACTATTAAAATGACAAATTTATATTTTAACCACCACAAAAATCTACAGCTTAATTCCGCTCCACGCCAAAAAATTTCCTAGTTTCGTCATTGAAGAGAATTTGATATTCTTTTAAATAAGATCTGAAGTTTAAGTTTTTCGAAAAACTTTATCTATTTAAGGTTTGAGAATTCGAATCAAGTTAAAATTTAATGTGATCTTATCTCATATCAACTAAAAAACCAATATTGAATTTAACGTGCACATTTATATATATATATATATATACATAAATATATATTGGAGAATCTTGTGCAACTTTTTCTCGACAGTCTACACAATGACTGAGCAGTAATAGTAAAAGGAAAATTGATGATGGACTGAGCTGCTGCCTGCCACGGCTGACGGAGGAGCAAAGCATTGCCGAGATCGGTGACTGATAGTTTAACTACTTGAAAACGCAGCATCTTTTCTTACCACTTTTTTTCATCTCCAAAACGTAATCATGATTCATCTGTACAAATAGATCTAAGCTTCGATCCCAGTAAAGAAAAACAAAACAAAAATTAATTGCTGCCCGCTTTTTCTCTTTTTTTTTTTTCAGGATAGATCTCAAAATTATATATGAACTTTGGTTTAATTTGTAATTATATTTGTTCAATAAAAACAAACAGCAAAAAACGATTACGTTGTTAAATTAATAACAATGCAGAGAAACAGTATTACACTCAGCTATTAGTATATTCCGTACTGAATTTGAAGGCTCCCCAAACAGTTGTACGTTATCCAATCCACTTGAAGCTATTTTGGTTATATGATCGGTAATCCTATTTTAAAATTTCGAAATGTGACGAAATCTTACTTTCTAGTCTCGGTTGAGCAAATTATGTATTAAGCGTAACTCCACCCAATTTGCTATTGGTCGTTCCATCAGCTAAATTTGATTCTACTAAGCTTTGTTCTCCCGTACATATAATTATATTTATCCAATATAAAAAATAAATTGATGTGTTTATTTCTTTAATGTGTATGATTGAGTCAAAATTAAAGTTCTATGTATACCAAAGTTCATGTATAATTTTAAAATTTATTCCAAACAAATATTGTGACAATTTTAAGCCATATATTAAAATTTAGATTTTGATGCTTATTTATTTATTATTTTTTATATAGTAGTTATATTGAGTTTTGATTAAATCTGGAGTCGAGTTGAGCTAGAAAATAAACGGGGAATAAGTTGTTTTGATGTTTTTTTTCAACAAAAAGACTGGAATCCGAGACTTTGCCTAAATCTTACTGCTTGACCTAATAAGTGGTGTAATTGAACCTAGTTGAACTCGAATGGTGATAAGTTCAAGCTCGACTAGATATCCGACTCAAACTGAATTGAATATCAATTTATAACCTTGAGCCTAGCTCCAAACTTAATTTATCTACTCGTGCTCAAGCTCAATTAAATTTGTTTTTATCAATTTTAGTACTCAAAGTCGATTAAGTTCCTTCATATTTAACTTCTATGCTATAAGGGTAAAATTGTAATTTCATAAATAAAAAACTCAATTAGACTTGCAAGTCGTTAGAATTAAATATTACAGATTTTGAATTCGTCTCAAGCAATCGAATTCAAGTTATTTTTTTTAAATCAAACCCGAATAACTTTATGAGAATCGATGTCTCATTTAACATTATTGCAAAAGGATGCTTGTACTTACTATCTACTCAAGTTTGATAAAATATTATATTAATAAATTACAATTTTTTCTCTCGGTATATACACTTAAATATTTTTATTTTTTTTATTTAAAACTATTTAAAACAATACTCGGTTGAGTCCGTGTCAAGTATTGAACCACGAATTTTAAATATTGGTGCAGTGGTAAAACACATTGTACTCGTGAAACAATAACAAAGTTTTGAACCTTGAAAACAACATTATTCGAAGGGACAACTACAAACCCCGAACATAGACCGTAAAACGTACATAAAAAATTACTATTTTTTTTTTGTTCACTATTCTTTTTCATTTTATTTACAAAAGTAAAAAAATCGAATAATTCATACAAAAACTACAAACAATCAAACCATCAAATTTTAAATTTCGAAACACATTTCGATACTTAAATCGTAAATTATAAAAATAATTATCTTATTTTAATTTCTTTTCGATTAATATTTATTTAAAGTAATGCCCATTGTTCATTAGGGTTCTATATATACATATACGTATATATATTATCGAAATATATATATAATACGTGTCTAGTCAAATTATTTAATTTTTTTATATTTAGAGGGTCATTACGTATATTTTATTTCCATATTTAAATGTATTTTCCATATTTAAAATTCATATTTTATGCAGCAAGTTTTGCTATGATTGAGAGGAAAAAAAAAAAAGAGTTAGAATTAGCAAGATATTAATAAAACTTTGCCTGAGATTATATATATAAAGCCGAGTTACGGTGTAATTTTGGATTTAGTCATTATCGATGTTCATCGTCGATAATCATCGCAATCCGATTATAATAACATTCTTTATGTTTGCAACTCATAATAAAAGCAGAAAATTCAACAAACAAACCAAAGAAAAACCTTTATTCTAGAGTTAAAAAAGCCTTTCGTAGTTATAAAATATACATACGTACGTATCTTCATACATACATATAGAGAGAGATTGAAGCGAACCTATGAACAAGAAAGAAGAAAACAATGATTTGGTAACATATATAAACCGGGTCGAGACGAATCGAATGCATGCATAAATTTTTGAGAGGAATGAAGCCTGGTCCGAAACTTAATCCGAAAACCGAAGCTGTATTTGTTTAAGCTTCGAGCCAGCCAACATTCCCCTCAAAATCTACCATTTTTTTCTTTTCTTCTTCTTCCACTCTTCAATGGCTTAAAACCACAATGCATCCTCTCTTATTTATAATGCATTCGCTCAAAGGCAGTTTTAGGGTTTCAACTTTCAAATACATTTTAGGGTTTTTATTGCATATATAACAAATGGTGAATGTACTTGTCAAGTCCCTCTATTATAGGAAACGAATCAAATTAGCCTCTCTTTTATTAAATAGATCGATTTAATCCCTTTATTATAAAAAAGAATCAAATAAGTCTAAATTTCAATAGTTAACATATATTGTTTTAAATTGACATTTTGATTTTTATTTTTTTTGTTTGGAGTTGAAATGGAAATGAAAAATAATAATTTTCATAACATTTTTTCAATAATAAATGTTAACTATGTTACGGTTATTCTTCTTAATAATATCAAGAGCGAATTGTATGCAGACCAATGACCTTGTCCCACCCAAAAAAAATCTGGAATATTTTATTTTTCTCTTGAATTTGTTGAAAATTTTAATTTGGCCCCCTTAAATTTTTGAATATTTTCATTATGCCTTTTATATATATTTGAAAATTTTAATTAGACACCTAATTTTTTTGGAAAAAAAAATCTCATTAAACTCCCAATTTTTTTGAAAATTTTAGTTAAATCCCCCTAAAACTTAGTCCCTAGACCCGCCACTGAATAGTATAAGAATTAAATTGAAGTATTTAATAGTAGAGGGACTAATTTAATCTAGTCCCTATAATAGAGGGACTTGGTAGGTGATTTCCACCCATAACAAATAATATTAAATTTTCAATTATTTTTTTCACATTAAAAGACATACCCTGCAAAACATGAATGACGTCTTGCTATAATAAATAATAGTACCTAGTTTAATGATGCCTCCATTATTGGTTGTGCCACCGCCTCCAGACAACCCAAAGATATAAAATAATTTGAATAGCTGAAATTGTTAAGAAATTTTATTATTAGACTTCAACATATCATTAAACACAAATAATCAAGCTTTAAATCAATTTTTATCTTCAAAGTATCGTCCGTTTTAAGGTTGACAAATTTTTCAACAGATTGATATTGTTTCTGGGTGGAGTCAGGAATATTTTATCTCCTAATTCATTGAGAGCTCGAGCTTGATAAAAAGTTTATAGAGTAAAAATGCCTCATTAGATCAAATCATACCACCCATCGAAGGGATGTGCGTGTCTTGTGCTTGTAGGGTTTGGACCCCTAACCTATATGATATAACCCTAAATTACATTCCCCTGAAGATAACTAATATTATATTCTATAGGTCAAGGGTTCAATCCTTATCAAGCGTGGGATGCACATATCCCCTCAGTAGTGGCTTGTGCATCATGCATGGTTGGGCCCGACGAGGCACCCTCGCTCCGCAAACTCTGCTTCAAGCTTAAGCTCTCGATGGAATTGAGAGGCAAAGCCTCAACTCGACAATTGACCCATTGAGGGGTCCATCAATTTTGAGCAAATGATATTTTGAAGATTTCTCTAGAAAGAGCAGACCTCGATAAGTCAGGAGTTCAAACCCTACTAAGCATGAGATGCACACATTCCATTCTATAGGTGACTCGTGCATCACGTATAATTGAACTCAACGAGGCACTCTTACTTTGCAAGCCCTATCTCAGGCTCAAGCTCTCGACAAAAGTGAAAGATAAAATTTTGATTCAACTCAGAGATAATATTGATCCATTAAAGAGTCTATTAACTCTGGACAAATTATATTTCGAATACTTCTCTCGAAATAGTAAGTTGGAATTTAAAAGTACAAATAAATAGAGGAACAAGTTTTGAGGTGCATTTAAATTAGTACAGCAAGCGACAAAACCCTGTCTTTTATTAATTGCCCCAACTGTTTCCATCATTTCATTATTATATATTTTGGGCTTTCAAATCACTTTACTTTCATGTCATCCCTTTGGTTTTTTCTCACCGTTCATTTATTGCTCCTCCAATCAAACGGTTAAAATTTATTTCAAAGATTTCTTTGGAACCCCAAAGTATTATGGAATCTATATGGGAATCAAATTGTATTTTTTAAAATAATAAAAAAAAAAGTAATTTTATTCTTGCACATTAATTAATGAATACATTAGTTTTTTCAGTTAAATTTTTTATTCATTTTTATTGTTAAAAATTGGCGTATTCAATGAAATAGTCGGATAATTATATTTAGTGTGCTATATGTATCTCATGTTACCGTACAGGGCTCCGTTTTTAATAGTATAAAAGGATAAAAATTTTAACGAAATAACTGATTTGCTCTTAGATCTAACATATATGAACTAATTTATTTATTATTTTACTAAATGGGACAAAATGCATAATATTTGTTACTTTTGTCATTGCCTTTCTAAACAGAGGTGTAGCTAGAGGGCTGGCAACGGCCCAAGCCCCCCTAAAATGAAAATTTTTATTTGAGCCTTTTAAATTTTTAAAAATTTTAAATTAGTAAAAATAAAATTGCATTTTGACTCTTCTATAAATTATAAAAATTTGATTTAATCTTTTAAAATTTACAAAGATATAAGCTATTAAAATGATGAAATTATATTTTTACGATCGTAAAAATTACAATTTAATTTCGACCCCTAAAAGAATTTTCTAACTTCGCCCCTATTTCCGAATAATGTATAATAAAAATTAATAATAGCATATCAAAGAGACTAGTTTCATCGATTTTTAGTGTAACTATATATATAATTTAATATATTTTTTTATATTTAATCATTAATTTGATGTATTACTATATTAAACATATTTGATAATTAATGAAAATAATAAAAGTTTTTAAGCTAAAAAGGAGATGAATACGGAGCTAATTGAATATTGGTTAGAAGTCATGGGTTCGAACATGCTTAAGCGTATGTTTCATTTTAGGAATTTGGGGTTATGGATAATTTAATCTCGAGGCCTTGAGCCCTGATATTTAAGTTTTATAACGTGTAAATGCCATGTATGGATTCTTTCCCAAATTATTTCGGGTGGGAGGTTATTCTAGGTTTAGGTCTCACCATGTATGCACTGTTTAAATTTATTTTAGTTTAGGTTCGGATATATTTTGATTTCAATCCATTGTTCAATCAATTGTGTTTTGTATTAAGTTAATTTTAGTTCTAATTAATTGGACATGTATTGTTTATTATTGTACCTATAATTGTACTTATACCTTCTTTCGAAAAAATTAAAATAAATATTTTTTTATTTTTTAAATAATGAAACAAAATACTCGACTATCATGGGCCGGGTCAATTTGGGTAATATAACAGGCCCATGAAAGAGGGGTATTCTTGTTAATAAATTAAAATAAAGAGGCTAAAAGGGAAAGAACAAGACTTAGTCCAGCCCAACCCAAACTCATGGATACTTTTACTAATGTTGTTTATTGGGCAACCTAAGAGCCCATTGATTTGAGTGTTATTATCTAATTTTTAATTCAAATTAAGGGTTCGTTTGTTTACATGTAAAATGTTTTACGGAAAATGTTTTATGCATTTTCCTATATTTGTTTAACAGAAAACAGCTTGGTCAACGAAAAATGACTTACAGGTCAACGTAAAATAAGCTTTTTTTCCTGTAAAATGACTTAACATTTTGAAAAACATAAGTCATCTTCCGGAAAAGAGCTCATCTATAGATTTTTTTTATTATATAAAAATTAACTTAAATCAAACTTAACATTATTATATTTATAATAATTTTTTATTTTTATTTTTAAAAATATTTAAAATTATTAAAATATTATATTTTTTAATATTATTAAACATACATTTTTTTATTATTTATATTTAGTCATATAATAAAATATTAATATAAAAAATTATTTAATATTTCAATTTATTTTAATAATAAATTTTAAAAATAATAATTTTAAATAATAAAATATTAAATATTAATATTTTAATAATAAATATTTATTACAATTATAAATATATTAATAATAAATGTTTTATAGTATAAATGTTAAAATATGTCATAAGTCTATGTACACTTCACAGATTTGCACTTTAGTCTTTGTACTTCTATTTTCAAGAATTTAGTCCCTTTACTTTTCAAATTTAAAAATCAAGTCCAATTGTTGACATCATTAAATTTTTTTGTCAATTTCGTTGATGTCACATTTTTAAATAAAAAATACTCACTTGGTAGTCATGTAATTAAAAAATGACGTTGTAATGAACCTGAATTTAACATAATGTTATGGAAAAACAATGTAAAATATAAAATTATAGATAAAAATAAATTCAATTAAACAATGAAAAAAAATAAGAAAATCTCAAATGTATGTTTGTATGATTGAAAAAAACTTGTTTGAAATATTTTTAAGAAATCTACTAAACAACAGAAAATATTTTACACAGATTTATCCAAGCACCAGAAAATATTAGCTTTTCCAAAAAAGTATATCATTTTTCCGGAAGTCATTTTCGGTGAAACAAACGAGCCGAAATAAATTATTGATAGTAGATTCAAATTTGTTTCTAATTTTAAAAAATAAAATTAAATTGGACGAAGAAATCAGATATTTAGATCTGAATCTTCATTCGTAAAAGTAAAACAAATTTGGATAATGGATATAGAACATGAAATCGATATTTCCAAAAGAATGTAGATTCAAATGTTGAATATCTAAGAGTTAATATCCACATTTAATCCGTGTATTATTTTTCGAAGTTGAAATGGAACTAAATAAACTATTCACTAAATATCTTAATTTTGTAATTAAAATAATAACATATATTTTTTTAAAAATAAAGTGGACAGTTAATTCGAATGTCTAAATCTAAATATTTCAAAAGTTAATACACGTACGTAGGAGTGATCAAAATTTGATTCGATTCAAAAAACTCGATAAAAATTTTAAATTTTGAATTAAATAGTTCGAGTTATTTGAGTTAATCAAGTTATTCGGATAAACGCGAATAAAAAATTAAGTTTTTCGATTTAACTCGAATATGAATTACACAATTCGAGTTATCCGAAAATTCGAATAAGAAAAGACAAAACTACGTCGTTTTGATAAATGTTTACCCATTAAGTTAAGAGGCAGAATTATTATATTGTTCATGTAGTTAAATAATCTTGTACTTCGTCTACTAGTTAAATAATTGGTCCATCTAATCGCAACATTAATTATAAATAATAGGATTCGTTAACTCGACTCGATTTGACTCGAAATTTTTTGACTCGATTCGATTCGAATCGAAAAAAATTCAAATTGAGTTCGGTTGCTAAAATAGAATTTGTTAACTCGACTAACTAGAAAATTTTTTACTCGATTCGACTCGACTCAATCGAATACTCACCCCTAAACGTACGCTCTAAATTCAATGCAAATAGTAATTAAAATATTAAAATTTAAATATTATCTAAATCTGCAATATATATACACGGGTGAATGCAAGGAGAGTAGGCACCGTCCTGACCCTCCAAAAAATGAAAATTATAACTTTAACCCATATAAATGTTCAAATTATAAATCAATGTATGGTAAATTTATGCTTTGGCCCCCTTCCAAATGAAAAATTCTATTTAATAAATTTATGCTTTGGCCCCCTTCCAAATGAAAAATTCTATTTAATCCTTTGAAAAGGATGAAATCATAATTTAATACATGATGAAATTTATTTTTTTAGATTTTAAGAAATTAAAATTCAATTTTAACTCCCTAAATTTTTTTTTTTGGATTTAACCCTATACGTATATCTAGAGGTGTACATGGGCCAGGCTCGGGCCGGGCTCAACTAAAAATTTAGGCCCGTTTTGTAGGCCCGGGCCCGGCCCAAAATATGGGCTTGAAAAATTGTCCAAGTCCGGCCCGACATGAAATTGGTAAGCCCGAGCTCGGCCCAGCCCGGCCCGTATTATTTTTTTATTTTATTAAATAAAAAATAAAAAATAATGAATCAAATACATTTAAAGAAAATAGATGTTTATTTTCTACTTTGAATCTCATAATGATACTATTCTACCATTTAATTTTCTACTTTACGAAAATAGATGCTTAATTTGTTTAGCTTAATTTATTAATAATTTTTTCATATTCTCAAAAATTCAATTTTAAATAAATTAAATATGGAATAAAATAAACACATTTTCTAAAGTTAAAATTTTATTAATAAAAAAATAAAAAATAATACTAAAATATTTCAGAACGGGCCAAAAAAATCATAATCGAGGCCCGGCCCGTTTTTTAAACTGGCCTCATTTTTTTGTCCAAGCCCATTTTTCGGGCCTATATTTTTACCCGAACCCTCCCATTTTTCGGGCGAGCCTTCGGGCCGGACCGGGTAGCCCGGCCCATGTACAGCTCTACGTATATCTATGAATATTCGAAACCACACTACCTATTACCATCCCGGATAAATGAAGTCATATTTGTGAATGTTGAAAAGATGAGTGCATTGACTTATTGGTGGATGAGATCTGAGCCATGAAATGGACTTTTAATGCAAAAGACATTGACATTGGTCTACCACATGGGGGAATCAAATTTCCCATTGAAAGCAAATAAGGCAAAAGTACCTATCCATAGGTTCGGTTAATAATTTAATTATTTTTTTTTTAAATTGAATCGAATTTTTATAGAAAAGTTTAAATTGATAATTAAATCGAATATATCCAATAATTTTTTTTTTGTAAAATTTGATTAGCCAACTCCGAATCATAATTTGAACATTGGTACAGTAAATTAATTTCTCTCGACGAGTAGAAAAATATATTTTAAATTCAAATTGATCTGATAATCAATTTTGGAGATCGAAGAAGAAAGATATTTAATTTTCGATTTTCAGATTCGTGACATTTAAATTGTTTCAAGGAAAAAAAACCTGAATTGTAAAAAGAAAATAGAAAGAGAACTTCCGATTGGTGTAAGCAATGTGAACTGAAACCATATAATAACAATTAACAACTCAATGACTTAAAATGAAAACTTTCAAACAATTTCAATAATTATTTTGTAATTTTTTAAAGTTTGATAACCAAAACATAAACTTATTAATAGTTTATTAACCTTGAGTATAGTGTACTTTTTTTAACTTTAATCTCATTATAAGTTCTTTTATCATATATATATATATATATATATATATATATATTTATATATATATATATATTCTTTTTGATACAATACTTAAAACCCAACTTGTAAATAGAGAACTAATGAGTTTCAGCGCATTCGAACCTATAACCTCCTACACTGGCAACAATGCCGATGTCAATCGAGTTAAGACTCAATCAACGAGTATAGTGTATTTTTAAGTGGTTTGTAACATTCAAATATCAAATTCCAGATATAGTCGAATTAATCTATAATCGGCAAAAAAATTGATCATTATACTCGATTTCAAACTTGATTATTTCGTTTCGAATTCAATATAATTAAAAATATAAAATAATAAATGATAAAATTCGATTATGTTAATAGAGATAAGCATTACGATAGAAGAGCTTGAGATGCTCAAGATCCGAATTCGAATATAGGGAAATGTATATATAATGTTACATAAAAGGCACAGTAAATCTTACTGTACAAATTGCTACAAAAACTTAAGTTAATCTAATTGTCAAGGAACCCCATGAAATCACCTATAAATTATAATCTTCAAATCATATAAATCTATTGTTCTTTAAAAATTGGAGGCAGCCCCCAAAATTCTATGCCAATTTGTTCACAGCTTTTCTTCTTTTAAACCAATCTATCCAATGATCAAACACCCAAACTATACTAACCAAAATGGCTGTAACAATCACAATCATCCAAGAAACCCAAGCCCATACCGGGATTGAATCCCCAGCCATCTGATTTATGTAAAACACCCCCATTTTATACACAAAGAGAGGTCCAATGATACCCCTAACGATAGTATAAAAGGCAAAAAACGGAAGAGACATAAGGTCGAACACCTTACCCGCAACAGGAAGATCAGCTTTACGATACCCAGCAAGAGTCCTTATGTTTTGACAGAAGCTAGTGATTTCAGCTAAGATAAGAAGAACAAGAAGGGCAAACGACCCATGGTGAACAATGAACCGACAAGTGAAGAACACGTAAAGGGTAGCTAAATGATGGAGGATAAAGAGGGTATCATTGGGGAAAAATATTAAGTAATGGAGAAGGTCGATTGAAAAGTAAGAGATGCTGAATTCGAGAACGGTGTTATGGAGGAAAGTGTTTGGTGAAGAGAAAGTGGGTGGAGATGGTGATTTGGTGGTGTGGGTTGTTAATGCGTGGATCGCCATGAAAACAGCTGGGGTACCATGGGTTAATGAGATGAAACAGCTTGAAGCTTCAGCACGGTGTTTGGGATCCCAGTTATGGAAGATACGAAAGTAAGCTAAGAGGTAACTGGAGACGAAGAAGAAGATGAATGTAGGTAAAGTTAGGGTTTGAAAAGAGGGGATCCCCATTGAAACACAGTAGAAGAAGCCAAAAAAAAAATATACTAAGAGAAATTTTAATGGCTAAATTAAGGTGAGCTTTTTTTTTTTTTAATTTGAGTGCTTTAAAAAGAGAGGGGAGGAGGGGAAAGGTGAGGTCAAATTATGTTTTCGTCCCTTTATTATACTCGATTTTGTGATTTAGTCCTTTTATTTTAATTTTAATAAATATTCCAGTAATTTTATAAAAAAAATATTTAAGTGACTACTAATGCAGTTTACTCGAAAAAAATTAACTAAGATGTAATTTTAATTTTAATTTTTTTGAAAATTTAAAGAAAAATAAAAAATAAAAACCAATGTCACAATATTAGAAAATATTTTAAGCAAAAATTAATCGTATTTAACTATTTGAACTAACTGATGACACTATAAAATGTGAAAGTACATGTCATCATGTTCTTTACTGAAGATAGTAACCTATTTATCGCTTAATAAAAAATAAATTTAATAATTATTTTATTTTATTTAAGAATATATTAATCTCTATCAAACAATATAATTACATTCAGTATTTAATTTTAAATAATATATTAAATAATTTTTATAATTTAAATTCAGTATTTAATTTTTTAATATTTATTTTTTTAACGCTTAAAATTTTCAAGTTTATCAAACATAACCTAAATTGATCCGAGCTTTGTAGTAGAAGGACATGTCGAGTACTTTCACCATTATAAAAAGCATATTATTTATTAAATTAAAATATAATAATTAAAACTTAGCAGGGACCAAAATCACAATTTCCACGCCTCGAAACGGTGATTAAAGGGCGTATCTCAGTCGGTGATATGGAGAAAATGTTGGGGAGATATTTTCCGTTTACTTGACGCTTGGGAAAGAGAGTGCGTGCACGTGACTAACATTAGATGATTGGTATGATATGAATTCTATAGGTTTAATATATAATTTGGTACTTAAATTTAATTTTGATGTTCAATTTGGAACAATTAAACAAAAAAAATTCAATTTGGTACTTGAGGTTTTTTTTGTCTTAATTTGATACCTGAGTTTAACTTCAATTTTCAATTTTATACCTAGTGTAATCAACTCAATGAATGTTTGGCATGTGTACTCTATTAAGAAATAGATACTTAACTGGGAAAAAAACCAAAGCTTAGGTGCTAAATTAAATATTGAAACCAAACCAAGATTTTTAAAATCGATCGACGATCGAACCGGTTAAACCTTCGATTCTTGGTTCGATCAATTCAATCAAACGGCGAGGTTTTAATTGAATATGTTATTAACATTTCATAAATATAAATTATAGAGAAAAGTGGTCAACCACCAGTTCAACCGTTTTTTTAAGCTGGTTCCTAACGGTTTGCTCAAACTTCGATTCAAACCTTTGGCTGGACCGATATACTAATTGATTCTCAATCTAACCCATTTGATTGGTTAGTTCGACCTTGTCTAGTCCCAACAATCACAAGCCAAACTCAAGTATCAATTTGAAAAACGCTAGGTACCAAGGTGAATATTGAAGCCAAATTTAGGCACCAAATTGGGACAAAAAAAGTTAAGTACCAAATTGTATATTAACCCGTTTATATATATTAAATTAATGATACTTTAATAATTTATTAAAAAAATATCATTTGTTATATGAAATAAATATATTTTTAATTAAATTTAAATTATGTGATGTGTATGGTAAAACTACATAAATGACACGCTAGCTGCGTTGTTATGCTTTACGCTGTATAGGATATTCGCTCATTCGGATATTTTTAAATTTCAGCATAAAAGTATCTTCCTTTTTTCATTCCCAACAAGTTATGGCAATCAAGTGGGACGGAAACGGATAATATCAAATTTATTCACGTTTTATTGTTGGTATGTTTTGCTAAGGGGCAATTTAGGGGAAATTTTTTTGGGAGATTATAGTTGAATAATAAATTTTTGAAGGGTTAAAATGTCATTTTATCATTGTATCGATTTATAATTTTATAATTTCTAAAGATATTAACTTTAATTTTATTATTTTTGGGCCCTAAATTTGTTCAAAGGTCGACTACTATTCACTCAAATTTGAAAGTCCACTCGAAATATGAAGAGTTTGCATAAAAGTACGAGGCTAAAAAAATGGACGTCAACAAAAGAATTTGAGCTTGTTTAAAACATAGGACAAGTTTGAGCTTCAACAAAGCCCAACTCGAGAACAAGCCGAACTTGTTTGAATTATGAGAATGTTTAAACAAAAACATGCGGCTTGAAAAATAGGCTTGTATAGGAAAATTAGGTCTATTTAAAACATTTAGTGTCCATTTAAATTATGCAATTTATATAAAATAAAATTAAAGGTAAACTACACCCGTTGTTCCTAAACTTTGGTCAAGATTACGTTTTGGTCCCTGAAAGGGCTAATAACCAACTTTCGAAAGAAGCCATTAATATTATTGAATTGTTACATTTTTGCCACTCATTCGTTACATTTGGTTAAAATGATGACGTGACATGTTAATTTAAAGGGCTAATAACCAATTTGGTCCCTAAAATATAAATATAATATTATTTTGATATTTTTAATTATTTTCTTAATAATTATTCTAATTTTGTTTTAAAAATTTAAGAATAAATTAAAATTAAATATAAATAATTAATAAAAAAATATATTAATATTAATATTAAATAAAAATAATTATATTAAAATAAAATAAAAAATCCTCCCCTCCCCTCCCCTCCCCTCCCCTCCCTGTCCCTCTCCTCTCCCCCACTTGCCTTGCTCCCTCTCCCACCCTCGTCCCTCTTCAAATTTGGATATGGGTTAGATTTAGATATTTTAAAGTCGATTAATTCAATTTTAGTTTTTCAAAACATAACTCGAACTGACTAAACCATTTTACCCAACCTTTACAACCAACCTAAATTCACAATCAAATAAATTAACCCAAAAAAATCGAAATCAACTTGTTTGATCGATTTAGTCGGGTTGGCCCCACTTTTGTACACCCCTAATCTTGAACGCTCAATATTGCCAACACAACCAATGTCTCATTGGCTCAAGGTATTATAATTATATCGATCAGAACTTTTCATCGGCTCAGTCATAAAATATTAGCTTTGATCTTTCGTGAATATATTTAAAATACGTAAATCAAATTTAAAACACATGCGTTTCTATTATATAGAAATTTTGTACTTAACATGTTAAAAAACAAAAAGAAAATGTTAACAGGAAGCCCATTTAGTTTATTTTCAACATGTTAGATCAAGGACGGAGTTAGAAAATTTGTATCTAGGATATTGAGATAAAAAAAAAAGAGTTCGAAGTTAAAAAATGTGTATTAAAATGTTTAAAATAAATTATTACTTTCGAAATAAGACAAAATTACAAAATTTCATACAATTCAAAAGGCTAAAATAGATTATTGAAATATTAATTTTAAGAGGGGCTACTAAGAGTGTAAGAGACCAAATTCGCCCAGGCCCGTCAAAAACCATTATAAACCAGAAATAAAATAATAAATAATAATACAAAAACAGTCCAGTCCATACAACCATTTATAAGCCCAAAACCTAAACCTTCAGCCCAAATATTTTAAACAGATCTAAACTGGGCAGAGGCCCACTAAACCAACCCCAACCCAAATCTTAGAACAAGACCCAGACGGCCCAAGCAGAGCTGAAGGCCAGAAACTTCTGGAGCCTTCTTAGCAACCACTCCTCGCGCGACTCTTGGCTACTCTGACGCCCGCCACGCGCGATTCTTGGACTACCGCGTGCCTTTACGCGTGCGACTGTTCGTGTCCCGCTCGTGCCACGCGCAAGCCTTCACCAGCACGCCTCCGTACTGCCTCCAGCGCTCAATGTCGTCCGCGCCTCCGTACGCCACGTCTGCCAACTACACCTGCGAAAAAGGACACACCACAACAACAGCACAGCAAACAAATAGCAGCAAGAAAAACAAAGAAAGCATTTTGTATTTTTTATTTTATTAATTCCCAATTTCGGCCTTTAAATGGACGAAAACAAACAAGTGTAAGGGGGGATCTTTTATTTTATTTTTTTCGCACA
This sequence comes from Gossypium sturtianum, assembly GCA_025698515.1. Classification (NCBI taxonomy): domain Eukaryota; kingdom Viridiplantae; phylum Streptophyta; class Magnoliopsida; order Malvales; family Malvaceae; genus Gossypium; species Gossypium sturtianum. The sequence goes on along the minus strand of CM046946.1, from coordinate 1,019,164 downwards.
CTGTATTTACGAATCAACATACAAGAAATACAAAACCAAAAAAACGGTGATTTGATTTCTCAAAAACTCTTTCTCTTTTGGTTCTTTTTCTTCCCGTTTTGAATTTGTTTCTTTGAGTATTCATCTGAAATAAAAAGGAAGAGAAAAGAGACGTACCGTTGAAAGCGTTTTTCTTCTCCGTCCGTCGCAATCGGAGTTAGGCGAAAATCTTTGAATAAACCATCGCAAGTATACTTCGCTTTCCTTCGTCATAATCGAGTCGGCGATGGTTAGAATGCGAGGCTTTAAGGTCGACATTAGGGAAGCAAATCGGACGATTAGTATATCACTTTATTCACCGTTATGGTGGCGATTTAGTGGTATGCGTAAGAAAGTTTTGATTGCGGTGAGGAGAGAGACAAAATGGGGCTAGGGTTGCGATTTAGGAAAGGGTTAGCGAGATAGTTTAGCACATGCTTTTAGGGGATTAATATTCATAGCAAACGACGCCGCGTTTATGAGGGTGTTTAACCCGCGCGTCGACCTGAATCCACCTCCAGGATCCGCGCATTTCCGAAAATTGGTTTATTTATGCGATTGATCCCTCCCTATTTCGCGGTGACATGATTGTATCCTTTTTGCTGATTCTTTTATTTTATTGTTATTTTGCCCTAAAATTTTAAGCGACATTTCAATTCAGTCCGCATCTAAACGCAGCGTTTTTGCAATCTGGAATATTTTCATTTTTAATCCTCCTTGGTTTGCGCGCGTCATATTTTGGTCCTTATTTCTATTTCAATATTTCATTTATTTGTAAATTAACCCTTTGATTCTGTTTTAATTCCAATTTTGTCCCTTTTTCACCCCTTTTGTGATTATTATTATTATTATTATTATTATTATTATTATTATTATTGTTATAATTTTATTTGTTATTAATTTCATATTATTTATGCATGTATTTTCTTTTAAATCTATCTATGTATATATTTTATTTTAGATTTATATAAATATAATTACTTATTTAAAGATCTTATTTTAAAATTATGTATTTATTTATTCCAATTACTTTTATATATCATTTGTATATTTTTTATTTATTATATAAATGTTTAACTTCAAATGTTTTTATGTTTCTTGTTTTAAAGAATTGCATAATTAGTATTAAAATTATTTTATTGATTTCGCAATATTGTTGATGTATGTATTTTGTTATTCTTATTATTTTGCTTATCATTGATCTAATGTTTGATAATTATTACTATTAGTATGTTTTAATTCTCGTTTTATATTTATTTGTTGCTTGAGATTCAATAGCACTATATTTCATTTGTAAACAATCGCTCCATATTGCATGTTATTATGCCATAGCATTATGTTCACTTAAAAACATCATGTTTCAACACTATTCGAATATTGAAATCATTTTTATTTAAAATTTTTAAAATAAAATGATATTCATGCGTTTGGAAATCTGAAGAAATCGTGCCCAATCGTGCTGGGTGTGATTTTTTCGTTTGACCAAACAAACGAACATCCTTTCAAATTTTGTCCACATTTTCAAAATAAGGTAATATTTGTGCGTTTGGAAATTCGAACAGATCGTGCCCAATCGTGTTGGGTGTATTTTTTTTGTTTGTCCAAATAACCAAATACCCTTTCAAAATTTCAACACATGTGCTTGGAGAATTTTGGGGATAATCTTGAATTCGATGACTCAGTTGCCGTATCCATCGTCTTTGGATGTGATACTCTATTCCTTGAACAAGGGAATCTCAATATTCAATCAAGTTATTTAAAATTATAAAAAAAGGAACAGAATTTCAAAATCATTTCAAACTTTTCAACATTAGGACATCAATTAATCAATTTGGTACCAGTTTTGGGCGTTGCGAGGGTGCTAATCCTTCCTTGCACGTAACCGACTCCCGAACCCGTTTTCTCGATTTTCGCAGACCAAAATTTATTTTATAGGTGACCCGATCACACCTAAACAAAAAGGATTGGTGGCGACTCCATATTTTTAAAAGTCGATTCTCGTTTTTTTAAAACCCGATAAAAATGGTTTCGACAAAGAGAATATACCATTTAACCCATGAGAGGCTATCAACATGATAAATAAATATTTGTGTGAAATTTGATTTAAGTGTTTTCAACGTGATGGATTTAAATTTTGAGTTAGCATTTAACACTTACACCAATTGTTGGACTTAGAATGAAGGCAAAAAAATAAAAATAAAGAGCCATAATTAAATTATAAAAATTGAGATCGAAAAGTAAAATTATTATATTATTTTATAATTTTATATTTTTTTAAATTTTCAAAGCATCTTAGAAGAAATTTTACCATTTTACATTCACCTAAACTTTTTCATGGTTTAGGCTACATGCTCAAGCTCGAAGGTTAACTCGAAATTTAGAAGGGTTTAGACAAAAATATTAAGCCCGAAAAACAAGTTTGGGTAAAAAAAATTAGGCTTGTTTAAAATACGAGTTGAGCTCAAGCTCGAACATTCAAGATCCACGCCTGGCTCAACCCATTCTCTATTTATGTATATATATTATATTATTTTTATATTGTATATAAATGATAAGACATAAAAATTAAATTAAAGTAATATATAATATTATAGTGTAAATAAAAAAAGTTTAAGATATCTATATATAAAATTCCAATAAATAAAAATATATTATATATTTTTTAAAAATTTAAAAATAATATAAGCAGGCCTAAAACGGATTTGAGTTAGTCATTTACAAATATTGATAGACTTAAATAAAAATTTAAGCTTATATTTTGGATCGGGCTTGGGTAAACATAAAATTTGTTAATAACATGCTTAAATCCGGCCCAGTTCGGCCCATAAACTCCTCTAGGCTAGATTAGTGAAGGAAGAGCTTAATAAATACTTTTTAGGACTTAATCAGAACATTTTAAGCTTTTAGGATCAATTTAAAATCTAATCCATAATTTGAGGATGTCTTTTAAAGTTAACCCATACCTGTTCTCCCTAGTAAAATAAAACACATCGTTTCGGTTCGCAAAATCCTCTCTTAGCCTTTCGCTTTCTATTTTGCGATTTCTCGCGATTTCGAAGGTCGAAAGCTCTCTACTTTTCATATTCCCTATTTTGTCCCTGGCGAACCGGCGGCGATCGCCGACTTTCATCGTTACGTCCATGTTTTTCCTTTTTCGTCGCTATCGGTAAGCCCTAGATACTCTCAATTTCCTTTACTTTCTTAATTTCGTCGAGGGATTTGAGAAAATTGAATATTGATATATCTAGGGTTTATCTTCTTCGTCTTTTTCCTTGATTTCTATTATGATCTGATTGTTTTTCGAGCTACACAGAGCGAGAGTCGAGGATCTGATACTTCGGTTTGGTTGTTTTAGCTGCCTTTTATTTTAAGGTTTCGTATTGATTAACCTAGTTTGGGCTTTTATTTTTTTGGTTGAAAGTTGGGGGAATTTTGGCTAGGCTTGTTGTGATCGGGGGTTTAGGGTTTTATAAGTAAACAATTCGGAAGGAATTTCTTGAATTGGAAAGCGGTTGGTTTCTGAATATTTTGAAATTTATACATGGCTGCTGGGAAAAATGGGGGTTATCATGGTAATGGGTTTAGGAATAGAGATTCTGAATTTGAGGTGACGAGGCGGGAAATTGCTAATTCTAAGGATTATGAGCCTTCTAGGAATGATAGCCGTAATAATGAAAGGCGAGATAGAGTTAGGTTTAGGCAAAAGGATGTTAAGGAGAGGGAAGTGGTAAATGGTGGTTCTCTGTCCTCTTCGAGTAGGGATTCAGGTGGAAGTAGTGGTGGTGGAGGAGGTAGTCGGGGACCCAAGCGATGTGAATTCTCTCGTAGGGTGGTAGATAAGGAGCCTGGTGAGTTGTCTAGTGAAAGTGGATCGGAGGATGCCATAGAGTCTGAGTTGACTATTAAAAATAGTGAGATTGCGAAAGCAGTGGATAATGGGGCTCAATCTCCTCTGGGAAAGAAAAGGAAGTTTTCGCCTATAGTATGGGATATAGATGACAAGGTATTAAGTAATTCATCGAAAAGTAGGATTTCACCAGCAGTTACAGCTGTTCCTCCTCCACCAGCAGTGCCTAAAGTTTATCACAGTTCACCTAACAATTTCTCTGGTGGTACTGTACAGACATCTCCTGTTAGAGAAAGAAAAAAGCAGAAATTACAACCTCCTTCACCAGTTGCTGCTACTGAAATTGCTGGATACTCCACTTTGGAATCTCGAATCGATTTGGATTTTTCCCCACCTAAAGAGCAGGTTAACAATCAGGATGCCGGGCAGCTTGACGATGAAGATTATGTACCGACCAGACATATATCTTCCTCAAGATGGGCGTCTGGTGATAGTTCTCCTGGTGATGAGGGTGAAATTTTAGAAGATGAGGAAATGCCTAAAATGAGGAAAAAGTTATCTCTTCTGGAATCAGCCCATAAAAGATTTCGGAATAAGTCGACAACTCCAGAGCTTGGGGAGCTTAACAGGGAAGGCTCTGAGGGAGTTAGAGCTAAATCATCTGAATCTGATGAACGAGCTGCTCGTTCCAGGTCTGGAAGTGGGAATGATTCAGAGAAGGACGACTACATGGAGATTGATGTTGAACATGATAGAAATGACAGTAGTGTAAGCGAGTCTGATAGAGATGCTGAGAATGAAAGTGACTCACCGGGTACACCAGAACCTCCAGCTCCTCCTTTAAGAAGTGTGAACATGCTTCAGGGATGTAGAAGTGTAGATGAATTTGAGAGATTAAATAAGATAGATGAAGGTACTTATGGTGTTGTTTATAGAGCTAGGGACAAGAAGACAGGGGAAATTGTGGCATTGAAGAAGGTAAAGATGGAGAAAGAAAGAGAAGGTTTTCCTCTGACCTCTTTGAGGGAAATAAACATTCTTCTCTCATTTCATCACCCATCGGTTGTAGATGTTAAAGAAGTAGTTGTAGGGAGTAACCTTGATAGTATCTTTATGGTTATGGAATACATGGAACATGATCTGAAAGCGCTGATGGAGACAATGAGACAACCATTCAGCCAAAGTGAGGTTAAATGCTTGATGCTTCAGCTACTGGAGGGTGTCAAGTATCTTCATGACAATTGGGTTCTGCATCGAGATTTGAAGACATCTAATCTGCTTTTAAATAACCAAGGTGAATTGAAGATTTGTGATTTTGGGTTGGCTCGTCAGTATGGAAGCCCATTAAAACCATATACACATTTGGTTGTTACTCTTTGGTACAGGTGAGATGCATGCCATTGATTACTTTCCTGATCATAATTGTCAATGAAATAAAGTATATAGGAGATTTCTTCTTCATCGTTATTTTTTCATGTGCTGTTTGTGAATGGGTGTTTGGAAAATTATTCTGAATTGTTAATTTGGGTGTGCAAATGTTGATTATTGACAGAAACATCCCCGTTTTTTTGGTTATTATTATATGTTTTAATGCTGAATAGTAATACATCTAAAGTCTTGAGGTTACATTTCTTTGGAGAAGCCTTTTTGAATTGATGAATTGTTATCTGGGCTTCCTGTTTTGTGGTTAATGAGAAGTATGGATCCCTAATGCTCTATGGTCCTGACCTTTTTTTTTACTGTTTGTAAACATTTTAGGCTTAACCTTCTGCTTTTGCACCGTTAATTTGTCTTAAGTTTGCTTGATTGAATTGTTAGTTGGACTTCTCTTTTCGTGGTTAATGAGAAGATGAACCCCATATGCATTAGGGTGCTAACTGGTTTTATTGTTTGTAACTTTTGCTTTTGCACTGTTAAATTGTCCCAAGTTTGGTTGATCAATTATCTGAGCATTTATATTCTGGGACTCAAGTAGTTAGGAGTTCTTTATGTTGGTTTTGCAGGGCTCCAGAACTTCTTTTGGGAGCAAGACAATATTCCACTGCAATTGATATGTGGTCTTTGGGTTGTATAATGGCTGAACTACTTTCGAAAGAACCACTTTTCAACGGGAAAACTGAATTTGATCAACTTGACAAGGTGAATTAAATTAGTTGATCTTAGCATTTATTAGTCATTCTATCTGGCTGTATTATATGGCCCAATGTGCCCATGGTGGTTAATGATCTTTGATTTGTTGCATGGGTTTGACAATTGCAGATTTTCAGAACACTGGGCACACCAAATGAGACAATATGGCCTGGTTTTTCGAAGTTGCCTGGAGTCAAGGTCAATTTTGTCAAGCATCAGTAAGTATTAGATCTATATAATTTGATTTTAGATTCAGTTGAGTGTAAACTTTAGGTGGTCTTATTTTTCCCACTGTTTTCCCAGGCTTCCAGCTTTGGGTGATTCTGTTCTGGCTTTCTGGCCTCCATTGGTGACAGTACAGTAACACAGTATTCATTTCTGTTTGTATTAATGACTGATGTATTTTCCTTTCAGGTATAATCTATTGCGCAAAAAATTTCCAGCCACGTCGTTCACTGGCACACCTGTTCTCTCTGATGCAGGATTTGACTTACTGAATAAACTCCTTACTTATGATCCTGAGAAGGTAAATAACTCGGCTTGTGTGTATATTTTAGTTACCTTGCCATTATTTCTTTCGGATGATTTATGGAGCCTTCTGATATCACTTTCAGCGTATAACTGCTGAAGCTGCTCTTAACCATGAGTGGTTTCGTGAAGTTCCTCTTCCCAAGACCAAAGCTTTCATGCCCACTTTCCCTGCCCAACATGCTCAAGACAGGTATTGAGCAACAGAAACTAGAAGACTTCACATGTATTTTATCCTAGTAAATTTGCGTTTGTATTTATTATTATAGTTCTGAATAAGGTCTTTTGCATCATGTTAGGCGAATGAGAAGAATGCTGAAGAGCCCAGATCCTTTGCAAGAGCAACGTAGAAAGGAGTTGCAACAAGGGGAACTAGGGACTGGTGGTCTATTTGGCTAAGAGAAAATTCATCCATCAGTGCCGTTTGATCTTCATTTTTTAGAATTTTCTCATTATTGTTAGAGGGCCGTGTTTGAGGTGAGAGACATGCATTCAACGGAAGTTGCGAACTTTGTTTTCAGAAGATCATTCTTGCTGTTTTTTAGCAGGCACTGATGATGTTTTAGCTGGAGATATTGGTTGCCTCTTCCTGTGCGCCAGATGTTTTGCAGGTTATATTGTTTTCCAGCTTTGTTCATCATATAAAAATGCATCTGACACTGCTTGCATTGCAAGGTGTGGCTATCAGCCTTTCTTCTTTTAGAAATCAGTTTCAGCTGAGACTTGTGTAACATATTTTTATTGGAACAATGATGTAAACCTTCCTTTTATATCTGGTTTTGAATATTAAAAAAGAAATCTGGATTTCTTCCATCTATCAGTTCCATCTTTTTTTAATATTGACATTGTGTTTGCAAGAGACGGTTGGTGTGGAGTGGAGGAGACATTCTTTGCATTTCATTGACGAAGAAATTGACAGTAACCATTATGCATCTAAGGTAATTTATTAATTCAATATCTGTGGCATGTTCTATAGGCATATGTATGCATTGTCCATCCATGAGGGATTGCCTTTGCTGTGGGAACAATTATTTGTGACTGTGTTGGAGATGTGGAGGAGAGTTGTGACCTGAAATTGCTGCCATAAGAAAATTTTCTTTTCTTGTATATGTTTTTTTAGGATGGTGTTTGCTTGAGTTGAAAAGAAAATTTGAAGAGCTGAGATGTTGCAACTGTTTCTCATTCTTCCCTGTTCTGATATGTCCAAGATTTGTTATTTTGTGATTGTGTGCTTTCATGGGGACAAGAGGTATAAAACCCAATTTATATTTTGTCAAACATTAGGAGTTGGCCTCCAAACTATTTTTTTCATAAATTCTTTGTTTATTGATTTGACATCCAATTTGAACAGCTAATTTGATTTCTATATTGTTTATTTGTAACTGTGAACAAGCTATTCATCACCGATTAAGTTGAAGAACATGCAGTTTATTTTATGCCTTTTCATATGATCATACCAAATGCTATGCTTGTACTTCCCAGCAGATGATTGGTTTTTGTTGGGATGCCTAACTTGGTCTTTAGGATTTCTAGGAAAAAGTGGGTTGTTGCTGGGATGCTGGTTCTATTCCATTTAGGATTTTGTAAATACTTGAATTTGCTAAAGTTCAGCACTAAGTTTATGGCCACGAGTTAATGATTTACATTGTCATTTGTCTGTAAAAGTACCATGGAGGCCCTTGTACTAAGAGTCGGATTGCATTTTGCTCCCTCTACTAAAAAATGGGCAAAATAGTCTCTGTATGTTAGATCAAAAGCGCAAATTGATTCTTTTGTTAAAAATTCCATCCATTTCTACTATTACAAACTGGTCCTTGTATGCCAGCATGAGGTATACGTGGCTGTTTGGTTATTCTGTCAACTACATGTGTTTTTAATGGTAGAAACTGATGAAACTTTTAACAGAAAGGACCAATTTGCTCTATAATCTAAGGTACGGGGATTAATTTGCCCATTTTTTGAGTAAAGGGGACAAAATGCAATGACTCTTAGTATAGGGGACTTCATGGTACTTTTATGTCATTTGTCTAATTTTTAACACAAATGGTAACCTTTAGACTTTCTCTAACTTACTATCTGGTTCTCTTTTGTACTCATTATTTTAGTTTATCTGCTGTGTGTAATTTGGTTGGTCCGCAATTGAAACATCTCCTGAAGACATGAAAATTGATTTGTAATTTGCTAGTTGATTTTTATTATATTTCAGTTATGGCCTTAAGTGATCCAAGCTTATAATTAGTTTTGGAATCCTTTATGACATATCTGTGAATGTAACTGCAGTCTCAAAGCAAGCAGGTTGAGGAGGTTACCTGCATATTGTGGATTTAATCTAACTTCCAATTAGTTGTTCCTTCAGGCTCAGTAGAGGTACCATGCAAACTTTGGTCTGTTACAATATCTTAGATTAACTTATTCATTTTAATATTCCTATCTACTGGTTAAGTAGCATTTGTCCTTATTATTTAATGGTATTGCTGAGATGTGTTTTTAATTCTATTTAATTATAGTGAAAACATTAAAAAACTGAATCGAGAACGAATGGACCTTTCTGTATCTTCTATTTATAGTTTATCTAATGATCCAAGTATGGTTTTAGTCCCTCTTCTATGCTGAAAATTGTGATTTAACCTTCTAGATTGGTATAATTTGGTCTCTCCACTTCTATAATGTTTTTAGTAGGTCCAAATTAATAACACCACTAGTTGCTGTTATTCAAGTGATGATGTGATTTTTTTACTATTATTTGTTCACAGTCAAGGTTATGTGGAAATTCAGTAAATCATGTTCAAGCATTGATAAATTTACACGTTGATTGAATATTTAAGGTTTTTTCTTAAAGAAAATTCATGTCATCGTTTTAACAATAGCAACTAATGGTGTTATTAATTTGGACCTACAGAAACCAAATTATGTCAAATTAAAGGTATTTAAACAAAATTTCAACATATTAGAGAGACTAAGCCCATGATTAGATTATCTAACCTTAGGGAATAGTCAGGATAAGGTTGTCTATATAGTTAGAATGGATGTGATCATTGTAATTCTTAAAGAGTTCCATTTAGCTGTATGCGCCACTTGGGTTACCTTGGATTGCAATATCTAGTATTTTAGACTTAGAATGCATATAGTTCCAATTGAACTGCATGACAGTTTTTAGCATGGAGTTGAAAATGCCAAATTATTGCGTAGATAGGAAATTTTATAGGGAACCCATGTTTTGTAGGTGCATGTGTTTATACATTCCACTTAAAATGTTTTGAAATTTTGTTAGTAGTTTCTTTGTCTAGTTATGTTCCCAGTCTCTGTACTCTTTTTACATTAAACATTTAGTCAATCTAACTTTAATCCTAGGATTTTAGTCCCTCTATGTCTAAGAACTTACATTAAATTAGATTATGTGGTAATTTTAGAATAAAAGACTTTGCTCCCTTGACAAATATGACATTGTGGAAGACTAAATAAGTACATAAAAATGTAGAATATGGGGTTAAGGTTTTTGATTAGGGTGAGTATTTGGTATATTGGCAGTGTATTTTTTTCAAGTTTTTAAAAATTGACATGTCCCTTTTTTCTTTAAATATGTATTTTTTAATAATTTATTATACTTCTATAGGATGCTTGTCAACCCTTGATCTTGCTTGTAGAGTTTAAAAACTCCAGTGGCAGTGTACCAAATATTTTCTCTAGGTTTTTCATCACTATAGTGAAAGTTGATACTTTTTAAATGAATTTAAATTGGTTGTGTAACAATTGAACTTTAATTATTAAATCAAATGAGTATATGTGATGAGTACAGGGACTGGAAGCATAATTAGATTTTTCCCCTGTTTAAATTGTATTCCATGTAGGTTAGTTGCATTACTGTCTACAGTTCTATTAAGAACTTTGAAATGAACATCATCGATTACCATTTAGCAGAAAAAAACTTGCAGAAGCTGCAATGGCAAGCATATGACCACAACTCCAAAAGCTGCCATGTTTGAGATTAAGTCGAATCGTGTTCGGTCTTTTAATGCATTTGTTAGAATTTGTTCAGTCTTCCATGTGTTGTATTGTTCCAAGACGACCTTCTTGGGTATTGTTTTTGGTCGGGATTGGCTTAGAGAGCTTTGTGGGAGACGAAACTTGGATTGTGGGCAGTAGTTGTGTGACATGTTTTTCAACTCTTGGTGGAGTCGAAACGCATCAACATCGAAGGTGAATTTCGTGATTTAGTGTCTTTAGACTTTTTAGGTTACTTACATCATACTTACCGAGTAATGACTTCAATTTTAAGTTTGTTTGCTTTCAAACATCAAAACCTCGATCCAACGTACGTTTGTGGTGCATAGGAAGTTTTCACCGATAATCAGATTCCAACTATATTATTAAATGACCAAAATTATTTTATTTTAACTAAAGATTTTTATATGAAATTTTAAAAAAAAAATACCTGCTTTTAGTGAGATTTAAACCCAAAGCATTATATAAATATATTATATAATTGTTTTTACTCGCACATCAATTTTATTAAATTGTAGGAAATCAATTTTTTTTTTTTTTTGAAAATTTAGAAAGTACCTAAGTTGATTTAATGGTAATATTGTAAATGCCAACTTAGTTAAAATTTAATAATAATTTGAATTTAATAAGTTTTCAAAATTATCTTTGAAAGCAAATCTAAATTGTCAATGAAGCAAACACAGAATTTGACATTACGATAACGGAAGGACTTGATAAGTTGGATAATCTAGAGGATTCAATAAAATCATTTTGAAGTTTAAATAGTAACTTAAATTTGAACCGTAGCGGTCGTTTGATATGATCAAATCCCAAATTTTTAGCAATAATCATATGGATCATTTACCATCAGGTTAATGAATTTCACTACGTGGACAAAAATTAGGAAAAGTTTGATAGGCTTAAATACTAAATTGGAGTAAAAAAATATTGAGAGATCAAATTGAGAAAAGTAGCAAGTTTTGGGAGTAAATGTTAACAATGAATGAGTTGTTAGAATTATGTTCTTTTGAGTCAACTGATGATCTCAACAGTATCCTTTTTCTGTGCCAGAAATTGAGAAGCACAATTGCAATAGGGACGTAATGTTTGAGAAAACTTAGCAAGCTACCTAGAGATAATAATAGTATTAATGGACCAAATCTGATCAAAACTCTGGTAATTGTGGCACCAAGATCAGTGAAATATTTTATTCCTTTAAACCATCGTAATATTCCCAATCTATGATGCTGTATGATGTTTTTAAAACGAAAACGAATGTGGCGAAAGTTTTAGAGCATTACCGACAGAGGCTAGAAGAGGAAATAGTTCCGACACGTGGGAACTATAGTTGCAGCGTCACAGGCGAGAACCTCACCGTCGGCTTTCATGATACACATTTCACGATGATTGTAACATGCCTTCTCTATGATGCCATATGACGTTTAAAAACAAGAAGTAAAAATACACGGTGAAAGTTTTAGAGCATTACCGACTGAGACTAGAAGAGGAAATAATTCCGAGACAAGGGAACTGTTGTTGCGGCATCACAGGTGAGAACCTCGCCATCGGCTTTCACGATATACGTTTCGGGATCTACTTCGATATTTGGGAGAGCATCATTGAGCTTCATGTCGAGCTTGGTTAGATTTCGGGTATTACCAACAGCTTCTACTGTCTTCTGCAGTCCATATGACTCTTTGATTCCACGATCTAAAGCAGCCTGTTTGCAAAGGGTTGATGTAAAATTCTACTTATTCATCATGCATGGCTGAAACCGGAAAACCCAAAAACTGATTCTGACTGTAATGTTTGGTCTGAATTGATTCGGATTTTATTGAATTTGATTTGGTTTCAGTCGGATAATAATTCAACATATTTGGTTGGGTTTCCTCAACAGAATTAAATTCTACTTTTTATAATAAAAAAGTACACATTTTAATTCTAAATTAATGAAAGAAACTTGAAAAAAATGCTTCTATAAATAACAATTTTAGAAGTTTTAAAACTAATGAACTGAACTGATATGAACGAATAGACTACATTTTGGGCTAGTTCGGTTATCTACGGCATTTGGTTTAAATAAAGATCAGTTAGGTCATCTATGACATTTGGTTCGGTTTATAAAATCACGTTAATCATATATATATATTAAACCAAACCGAACCATTATCAATCCTAGATACGTGTGTCTGTGTACATATACATATAGAGAGACAGAGAGAGAGAGTCGTGCCTTGCTGACGAATGCAATGGAGTTAGCACTTGCAGCCTTGCCGAATGCTCCAAACATTGGCCTTGACAACACCTGTTACAACCGGTATGGATATATTCAAATTAAAAAAAAAAAATGTTCATGAATTTTAATAGTTATATTTCCTAGTCATGTCCATATATGAGTTGAAAACAAACGTTAGATGCAAATACTACAAAGGGGGAAAAAAAAAGGAATCGTAGAATATAAAATGTTACCGGTTCGGGTGTCGGAATGCTTGCATTAGCATCTCCCATATTAGCCCAAGTAACTTCACCACCTTTGATCACCATTTCAGGTTTTGCCCCAAAAAAGCTTGGCTTCCATAAAACAAGATCAGCCAACTTTCCCACCTGAAGAAGATATTCGTATATTATTGATGTAAGTGAAATTTAGGGATCAGAAATCTTGAGCCAATGGATTTTGAACCGATCTGCTTCAAATGAGGAGGCTCGGAACGGTTATGAATGCAATCGACATCCATGTAAGGAAAATAAAAAGTTGAAGCAACATAATAAATAAAGTACCTCAACCGAACCGACAAATTCTGCAATCCCGTTAGCAATGGCTGCATTTATGGTGTATTTTGCTATATAACGTTTGATTCTTAGATTGTCGTTGTCTGAGTCTGCGGGACCAAGTGGTCCCCTTTGTGATTTCATCTTGTGGGCGGTTTGCCAAGTTCTGCATATCACCTGGAAAGAAATTCGAACTTATTTCAGCTTTATACCACATGCAGAATGAGAAATGTATGCAATATATTTATGTATTTAACCCTCCAAAAACCCTCTAAATACACCGAAAAAAACATAAAAGCAATTGAATATACCCATGTAGGACCAATGCCCGTATTTGACACTTATACTTAACATAGTAGAATATTAATGCTCACCCGATAGGTACTTTATAAAAAATAAAGAGTCGGAGGAACATAGGTCGAGTCAAAGAAGACATGTCTCTTGTTTCTAACAATGTTGAAAGAACCGAACAAGATTGTTTATTGGTTTGAACCGGTTTAAAGCTGGTTTGACCAACCAATCTAGTCCGAATTTTCCATCCAAGGTTTCCACCTTTGATAGTCCTTTAATTATACAAAAGTTCAGAACAAAACCTCGCCAATGCGACCCATCGCCTGTGAATCTGAAGATATAATGCTGATTGCCCCCATGTCGTGCAATATGTCTTCGGCAGCAATGGTTTCCGCCCTAATCCTTGATTCTGCAAATGCTACATCTTCAGGAATATCCTTGCTGAGGTGATGGCAAACCATCTGCTAAGATAGAAATGCATGAAAATGGAAAAAATTGAGCATACCCGTATCGGATACATACTTGTATCCGACACTCACCCCCCAAGTTCAAGCAATAGAGCTGTCATCCTTTTCATACCAGCATGTCAAGATGTTCATCTATAGTATTGGAAGTATAAGGGCGAGTCGGGTTTGTTGACGAAGGGAGGACGTTTTTAACGCCGCATACTTTGATGATATCTGGAGCATGACCGCCACCGGCACCTTCACTGCAAAAAATGACATCGATCATGAACATTAATGAACTAAAACCGGACCGGTTAACCGGAAAATTAAGAAACAAACAGAACTCTAACTTGTTCTGAAACAACAGAATGATATTCATACACATTGAACTCGTAAAAGTCAAACATTTTAAGATTTGCTTCCACAAAGCATCCAAATAGCCTTCAGTGAACTTAGTAACCCACAAATACGTCATATATCCAATTTCTTCTAACTAGTCAAGCTGCTTTTTCTTTATGTGTGTGTGTGTGTCAAGGTTTTCAGAACCGGACCGGTGGTCGTACTGGTCAGGCTACCGGTTCACTGGTCCAACTGATTCGACCAGTCTAATTAAATAAATCATTAAAAAAATCATAAAAATTTTAAAATTCCGGTTCAACCGGTTCAATGCCCTTCTCTAAACCGGTACCCCAAACGGTTCCTAGTCCAACTGGTCCGACTGGCCAACCCGGTTCAAACAACCTTGGTGTGCATGCAGTGGGGTTGGGGCAATGATTTAAAAACTGAATTGGATTGGCCGGGTCAACCAAGAGCTAGCAGCTCCGGCAGTTCAAGCATAATTATGTAACCAAAAACCAGTGAGAATTGAGAATCAAAAACCGGTTAACCAATTAAAAACTCGGATGGACTGAAATTTGTTAACCAGAAATCAGAAGTTTGACTAGTTTGATCTCCATTCCAGATTTTTATTTATTCATTAATTGGGGAATGGGAGACATGAGTTCATACCTGTGATAAGTGTGAATAGTTCTTCCTTTAAATGCATTAATTGTTTGTTCCACAAATCCAGATTCGTTCAAGGTGTCAGTATGAATATTAACCTGCCAAATTCAATCGATATAAACGATGAGTTTATGGTTTAAAATGTAACTAAAAGAAAACGAAAAATATCGGAAATAATTGGCAATTTTGTTTATCTGACTTGGACATCATAAAGTTCTGCAACAGCCAAACAACTGTCTATTGCAGCAGGTGTAGTTCCCCAATCCTCATGCAGTTTCAGTCCCATTGCTCCGGCTTTGATTATTTCATGTATTTCTTCGGGTTTAGAACCATTTCCCTATATAAGATAAATGAAGAATCCACAAAAATAGAAAACAAGTCATTATGGCTAAGCTGAAAAACCAATAAAAGCTTATTCAAACCATAGTGTTCGATTCGGTTCTGGTTCAGCTAGTAATTGAGTAATTTAAGCTTACCTTCCCTGTGAAGCCAAAATTTAGAGGGAAGTCATCAGTGGACTGCAGCATCATTTTCATTTGCGACGGAGCTGGCGTACAAGTAGTTGCACGTGTTCCTTCAGCTGGTCCAGTCCCTCCTCCAATTAATGTTGTGATGCCTACACAAATTTGGAAGAGTTCAGTGTATAACATATTAAATATTTAATAAAGATGTACGATTCGATGTTGTCCTAATCCATGTCCAATGCTTAGCCCCGATACATATTCAGACATTGATATGAGGTATGATGCTCTACATATAAAGAAAAAATCTAGAAAAAAGATGTACTCGTATCGAACACGTACCCGTATCTAACACTCACCAAAACAACAGTAACATGGATTTTATCCCTTTTTTAACTCTCTTGCTCTAACCGAAAACAAGCACATAACAAATGTACTGTTTGTGTATGTTCCTGTTTTGGTAACATTTTTAGCTAATGTATGCCTGAAAATGTAGCTTACCACTTGATATAGCTTCATGAACCAACTGAGGACATATGAAATGCACATGACAGTCGATAGCCCCTGCAGTTACGATCAATCCTTCTCCGGCAATAACCTCGGTGTTAATCTGCAAGTCGATGGTATCAATCATTAGTACAGCAGATAATTATACTCGGACACTGACTTGATACGAGAAAACTTACACCGATGATCATGTTCTCAGATACACCATCCATGGTATCTGGGTTGCCTGCTTTCCCGAGTTCAACAATACAGCCATTTTTAACACCAATATCTGCCTTAAATATACCAGTGTAGTCGATGATTACAGCATTTGTTATAACAATGTCTAAAGATTTATCTGGTAGATGCCCACAAGATTGTCCCATGCCATCTCTTATAACTTTTCCGCCACCAAATACGCTTTCATCACCATATATGGCAAAATCCCATTCTATTTCGGCAAACAAATTTGTGTCACCAAGCCGGATTTTGTTACCGGTAGTAGGGCCATACATGTTAGCATATGCCTCAGGAGAAACTGTTGTGGTAAAATCAGAATCTTCTCCAGTCAAGCCTTCGCTGCAAAATGAGCTGTGGCGTTAAAGTTTCCATATTTTAAATGGATTGAAATAAAACAGACAACACTAAGTTTCTAGCTGAAGTTGTAAACCTAGCATCCGCATCTTCCGTATTCCCATAACCTTCAATCCTTATGGTTTCCATCACCGTTTCGATATTGTTGTAGTCAACAGGGCCATCAACAATTCCGTTTCCTCCTCTGATCACTTTGTTACCACCAATGCTAACTAGCACAACTGGTTTACTTTCTCCGGGCTGGAAAAGGTAAACATGTTTCAGTCAAAGAATAGACTTGGATTAGATCAAATTTTATCTTGAAACCACGAAATATGTTATTCTGACTCTTCATCCTTTTTTAAGTACTCTTGTCCAATACATATCTAGACAGGGGAATGGAGATATGACCTTCCAAAAATCCTCAAAATACATAGAAAAAAATTGAATATACCAATATTAGACAAATAACCCATGAATATACCAAAGGAAAATTTAATTCAACTCACTTTTATGGATGAACTTTTATCATAACTCTATATCTGCCAATGTAATAATAACACTAGGAATGGCCCCCATATATCAATAGAATAATAGGTTTTCATAAAGAACAAAATTATCATTATAGATTCTGAGGCTTCCTCCAAAATCAGTGTCTACCAGTTCAGTTTTATACTATGTTACTTGGACTTGGATGTAAGTGTTAGATGTGAGTATGTGTCTCATATGAGTATATTGAATTTCTTTTTCCAAGGTTTTAATATTTTTGGAGGGTCTTTGTACGATTATATCTTATACCTGTATCTGAATATACGTTGGACATGAATGCCAAACATAAAACCACTTCATAAAGATAAGTTGAAGAGCCGAACCAACATAAGTTTCATTAACTACCAATATCATGAAAAACATCAAAACCATGTTTTTATGTCATTGATTCCTATCACAACTATAATTTCTTGCAAATCCAGGGGCAAATTTCCTAATAAATGAAAATAAGAACCACTCTTGTAAAAAACAAAGCGAGAGTGCCACTTTTTTTGTTTTTAATAGAAAGGGACTAATCTATACCAATGCTGTTTTGACTTTTCATTTTACTTAATCTATTAGTATCAAACACCTGTATCCAACACATATTCAGACATGGTAATGAGTAGGATTCTCCAAATATATATAAAAAAAAAGAGTAAAAATTGAGCATCCTTACTGCGGACACAAATGATCAATGAATA
Organism: Gossypium sturtianum; assembly: GCA_025698515.1. Classification (NCBI taxonomy): domain Eukaryota; kingdom Viridiplantae; phylum Streptophyta; class Magnoliopsida; order Malvales; family Malvaceae; genus Gossypium; species Gossypium sturtianum. The sequence continues at coordinate 1,001,400 of CM046946.1, read as the reverse complement.
ACCATTAATTTCACTTAATCAATGAATCAAACAATAAACTTCACTACAGAAGAAGGTTAAAAATGCTCAACCTCAAATCTTGTAGCTGTTCCTGCTCGTATATTTAGCCGCATACCATATGCTCTCCTTCGATCGAAAAACAAGTAAGGATTTACCTCGATAAAGTGATAATGGCTTCCTACCTGAAAAATTGCTGAATGATTAACACAAAGATTGTTCAATTCTTCCTTAGAAAACAATTAACAAAACTGTATTGGTTAGCTATATGGTACAATATTGTATGTCACTTCTCTGCTCCTATGTAAAGCATATTTTCGTATCCAACACTAACACTCAAAGTCCAAGCAACATAGGTATGTACACAATTATAGAGTGATAACAAAAGTTATGTTGTTGGCACTCTTCATGCAATACATAAAGATATGGGGATATGATCTCTAAGGATTCTTCATACAATCTTAGAAAAACCTAACCATATTCGTATCTGACACTCACACTCAAATCCTAATAACAAAAACCAAAACTGATTTGGAATTGATCAAACTAGGTAAAAGTATCATTGAGGCCCCTGCACTAGAAGTAAGATTGTACGTTGTACATTAGATCAAAGAACAAACTGATCCTTTTATTAAAAAATTCATCCATTTTCACCGTTAAAAACTGATCCCTGTACATCAGCAAGAGGTACACATGGCATGCCATGTGTCATTGTCTGGTTATTCTGTTAGCCATGTACAAAGGGATGACATTTTTAAAAGAAATGATCAATTTGCTCTTTCATCTAACGTACAGGGGCTAATATGCACATTTTTTTTAGTAGAAGGGACAAAATGCATCTGAATCTTTGTACAGGGGCTTCCATGGTACTTTTACCATCAAACTCTCCACATGAAAAATAAATTATATGAATAAAAAAAGATGGTTTGCAACACCTGAACTGGCCTGTCTCCTCTGTTAGTGACGTTGAGTCTTACCGCTTTCCTGCCTAAATTAAGGCTAATAATCCCATCTTTGAAGATCAAATCACCAGGAACCATTTTATCTTCCATTTCGAGAAATTTGTCTGGGGAAGGCACTGCATTATCAATGTTCTTTTAGTTCCCATTGGACGGTTCACATTTTCAAGCAGTAACAATTCCATTCCAACTAAACTGCATAATCTACTAAATCTTCTAATATAAAATAAGTACGAAAAGACTTATATGACAATTTTATTTAGGCTTAAGTGTAAGTGTCGGATATTAGTATACGTCTAATATGGATAGTACAAAATTTTCCAGATTTTCGTGTACCTGGAGGATCATTGGAGGATTATATTTTCACTTGTTGTATTCATATATGCATCAAACAGAGTACTTCAAGAAAAATGAAGAGTCGGAGCAACATAGCTTATTGATATGTTATGAGGTTTGGATTTCAAAAAGCAAGGTAGGTTAAAGGCGAAAAGAAACGGAAAAGAATTGCAACTTGAGATGAATGTAGTTTGAGCTTGAGCCCTATTATTCTATTTGAGGCCAAACTAGCAAAAATCTGTGTAGAAAAAATGTTTTCCGACTTTCATTTTGTTTCAAATATCCATGTCCGACGCATATTTGAATATGATTGTAAGGATAATACCCTATAGATACATGGAACAAAAGTTGGAAAAAAATATAACATACCCGTGTTAGACACATCAATATCCGACACTCACACTTGGGTCCAAATAACAGCTAAGATCACTCAGATATATTTTCCATGTATTCTTTGAGGAAGCCTATATACCCAAATATATACACATATATGGCCTACCAGGTAGAAAAGAACCATATAATGCAAGGTGAAGGTCTCCATTTTCACTATTCACCACATTGTGAACGGTGATTAACTTCGTCCCATCGGGAAATGTCCCTTCAACCTTAAATTAAAATCACAATTAGTTTACTTGCATTGTTGATTTTGAAAGAAAAAGAGTTTATGATAAAAGCTGAGAAAGTCTGGAACAATGACACTTCAGGCCTATATTGCTCCAAGTCTTCATTTTTCTTAAAGTATCCATAACTGGCACTTGTGTCCAAGACATGGATATGAGGACATGACCTCCAAAGATCCTCTATACACGTGGAAAAATTCAGAAAAATCTGACCATATCTATAAAGAATCCTTAGAGGTCATATCTCCATATTATTGATGAATTGCAAAGGAAAATACAATACCAGTTATGATTACGTAAAACATAGTTACCTGAACAGAATCCAATAGATGTGGAACGGCTGGAAGAACTTGCCTCCTGCTTAAACATTAACTAAAATTACTGTTTATTCAAAGCAAAACATCAGTGAAAGCCTACGTTACTCGGATTTTGATGTTAATCCCGGTATGTGTCCAATAAGAGTACGTTTAATTTTTTTTTCTAGTTTTTTTTCCATATTTTTGAAGGGTCATTAGAGGATCATATCTCCATATCCATGTCTCAGAATGTATCAAATTTAAGTGTCAAACACCAATAATTCAAGAGAAATGAATAATCTGAGCAAAATGGTTTCATACCTTCCCAGAAGTCGTTGACCGATGTCCATCAATTCCGCCACACTCCAGTTACCATCACGAACAAACTCGAGAATCTACGGTGGAAAAACATATCAAAAGGGATATGAAATTGAAATTTTCATTTTCTTTGAACATGTTTAAAAAAAAAATCAGAAAGGGAAAACCGGTACACGGCAAATTATAGGCATGTAATTGACTTAGCTCTTAAAACCAATAACTTGATTAATGAAGAATTTCTAGTGAAGTCCTTTTTTAACAATCTACCCTATGAAGAAACAATGAAACTAAATATCCGGAGCATGAGAACACCAATTACATAAAAACACATAATTTTCATAGAGAAACATACACAAATAGGCTTTCATGGGAAAAAAAAAAAAAGCTCAGCAGAATCAAACAATAAATCATCAGGTTAGAAAAACAAGCATGATCAGCAGGCATTAAATGATAAATTTAAAAAATGAGTTCATTCCCACGATCCCTAGACTCTTCATTTTTCTTAAAGTACTTGTGTCCATAGGTGTCTGACACATTCTGCGAATATAATCATACAAGCATCCATACACATATCCAATACTCACCCCAAGTTCGGGTAGCAAATTGGCATTCGTAAAGTATGCATATATTATACAAAACTGAGATTGAACATACCCTCATTGGACTATACCTGTAATCAACACTAGGAGTGTACTTGAGCCAAGCTGAGCTCAAATAGTAGCAAACTCAAACTTGAGCTCGACTCCAAATTCAAGGCTCGATACTCAGCTCGAGCTCGATCGAATATTAGATAATCAAGCTACTCGAGTTCAACTTTGATTAAGCTCATTTATCAATTTTTGTACTCCACTTCAACTTGAGCTGGATCAAGCTCGTTCATACTTAAGCTCTTTCTATATAACGAGGGTGAAATTGTAATTTCATAATATAATATATTGAAATGAAAAGGCTCGATTAGGCTCGCAAGCCATCCTGATCGAGTATTACAGTACTTGAATTCAACTCGATTGATAACTCAAGCTGCTTGAGCTCGAGCTCAGCTTGATAATTACCGAATCGAATTCGAGTTTTCTTCTAGTTGCCAACACTCACCCCAAGTTTAAGTCACAAATTGACATTGTAAAATCAACACATACACAAAATTACGAAGAATAGGAATTACCTGAGTAGCAATGAGAGCAACAGCTTCAGTATAATTGAGCCTAAGCCCACGAGCCAGACGCTTCTGAGCAAGGTACCCTGCATTATGAAGGCCAAGCTTCTCCACTTCTTTTGGGGTTAATTTCATTATTGTTTTAACTCTTTACTGAACTTCTTTCATTCAAATTCAATGCCCAGACAGTTTCTTCGCCGCCAAAAAAACTCCTAATCAAAGATGTATTATCATTTTCACAAAAATGATTAAATTGCTTTCATTATTCAGAACCAAAACCATTTTTTAAAAAAAAAACCCAAAAATGAAAAGCTAAATTTCAACTGTTTGATCTAAATTGACTAAGAATACCAGTAACTTTCCAATCAAAATCTGAAATAAGAAAGTAGCTGAGAATGATAAATTCATTACGACATTCCCGTAATTACATTAATTGCTGCTGTAATTTCTAAAATGATTTTTTAAAAAAATAAAAGGGTTACCTTTTTAAGGACACTGAAAGTGTTGATAGTTACTCCACCAGATGGTGGGGTGACATGAGAAACTCTGCTTTGGATTTTGAGAACTGGCTATAGGATGCTTGTACATTATGCTGTTAAGGTTGTACCCTACCTACTTACATATTTGGTAATTATATATATATTATTATTATATTCTTCTCTGACTTTGTAATATGATATAAATCGTATTTTGATTTCGTTAATTTCTACTGATAAAAATTAATTTTTGAATATTAATATGAGATATTAGATATCATTGTTTGGTTATTCTGTCAGTTATACTAATTTTTAATTGTATAAATAAATAATTTTTTTAATAAAAATGACATATTTGCTATTTTATTTAACATATAAAAATTAATTTATCATTTTTTTAATAAAAGTGTAGAATGCAACCTGACTCTTAATATAATGACTTTTATGGTATTTTTGTTCATATAAATCTCAAATTTAGGTAAAATATATCATGGAGACGCTGTATTAGATGTCAGATTACATTTTTTTCCTCTAGATAAGAAATGGACATTTTAATCCCTTTAAATTAGATCAAAGAGCAAATTGATCATTTCCGTTAAAATTTTTATCCATTCTATTGTTATAAACAGTCATGATTAACAAAATAATCAAATCCTGACACGTGATATGCCATGTGTATCAAATTAATTTGGTATAATTAATTAATGTTTTATTTGTATAATTTAATCAAATTAAATATAATGTATCACATTCTCATTAGATAAAAATTATTATATAGATTTTTTTTTAAATATTTATCCTCTAATTTATGTGATAGCTCTTAGTCCAAACTATTTGTTGATTGTGATTGGTTAATTCGATATTGTAGTGGTTAAAATAGATTAAATTAATTGATTATGATGACTTAATTAAATTTTAATATATATTATTTTAATTTTAAAATATATTAGAAAATATGTTATATAAAATTAAAAAATTTAACCAAAATTCAAATTAATTTCTATTTAGTTTTTATTTTTATACTTAAAATGTAACAAGTAAAAAAAAACTGATTTAATTGATTGAACGGATTAATGTTAAGTTGATTCAATTAGGTTGTTAAGACTTAAATCAATCGGTTAATTAGTTAGTTAAAATATGATGTTGGTTGGTATAAATTGGTTTAGACATAAATCGATTAGTTAGTAAGTTAAAATGTGATGGGTTTTTTTTACTCAACTAGCTGATTGTAGTGTTATTGGAACCAAACTGATCTGGCCGATTAGATTGAGATTGGTCGGTATATCAAATTAAATAATAAATTTGAAATGATTTTTGATTGAATCGTTCAGATTTAGTAAAGAAAACTAAAATTCCAGACAAAAAAAATAGATGGTTGAACCTAATGAACTAATTTATAAAATTTTAATTAATTTTTATGAATTTTTTAATATTTAATTAATTATTATTGGACTAAATTAATCAAGTTGATTCAACTGAAAATTGATGATTTACCCTATTCCATCATCGGTCTAATTTTTTTAAAACATTGTATTATTGTGTTACATTGGATTGGATTCAAATTAGGGTTTATAGATATTATCTGAATGCAACCCATGAATGTAAGGTCCAATTCGTCTAAATATGGGCTTACAAAGTCTAATCAATGGTGGTTTCGGATCATATCTAGGGCCTATTCGCTACGCCCGATGACCCAAGCAAGCACGCTGCCCCTTTGCTCAAGAAAACTCCCACTTAAATTTATCAACCCCCCCCCCCCCCCCCAATTTTCTATATTTATTTTTGCTGGATCTCATTTGATTTCTCTTTTTCTTCCCGCCGATCATCTGCAATCTGATTGAAAAGGTAATTTTCTCGAACCCCTTTTTTGTTTTCTCGGAAAACCACCATAAAAACGCTTGGAATTCCCTAATTCAATCTCTGCATTCTATAGATTTGTTTAAAGAAGAAAAAAAGGAACATGAAGCTTGACACCACCGGTATGGAATCGGCGGCGCCGGTTTGGGGTTCTCATAATGAACTTGTTGATGGGTTTTCGGCAGCTCCGTCATTCGAGCTCCCAAATACCACTGATGTGAGTTAAAATTCTTGTGCTAATTAGTAACTCTTTTTTTTTTCTTTTTTTTTGTGATAGAAAAAGGGTTAAAGTAGTATGGAGGTTCCTGTATTATAGAGACCCGATCAAATTAGCCCCTCAATTATTAAATGGATCAATTTAGTCCTATACGATTAAAAAGAATTAAGTAACATACATGGTATAAATAATATCTTGAAACTTTTCTTTTTTTTCAATTGCAGTTCAATTCCAAACAAAAAGATTTTATCAATATTCACTCTGTTAAACGGGCTAAAGATTTGCTTCAGCTGCAGTTCAGTTCTAGTTTTTAACAGTAAATGTTAACTCTATTCCAATTTGGTCTTGTTTGATTCTTTTTAATAGCACAAGGATTAAATTGATTCATTTAGTAGAGAGGGACTAAATTGATGAGATCTCTATAATAGAGGGACCTCTTAGGTACATTAACCTAGAAAAAAAGGGGAGATTTTTGTGTGTGTTTTAATTTCTAATTTTTATGACTGGTTGTTTTCTTGTGGATTGCAGTTTGATGGGTTTCAAAAAGAAGCTATTCAAATGGTGAAACCTGCTAAAGGAACCACCACACTTGCCTTTGTTTTCAAGGAAGGTGTAATGGTTGCTGCTGATTCTAGAGCTAGCATGGGAGGCTATATATGTATGTCCAAGTGTCATTTTAAATTGGTTTGTGTGATGAATTTTGGATTTTATCGTTTTGATTAGAAATTTATTTGTAGGGAAATGATTTGTTAGTTGTAATCTTGGATTAAATTTTGAACTTAAAGCAATTCTTAAAAGTCTTGCTTGCATCCTTTTGTTATGTTGGTCTGACTCTTCATTTTGCTTGAATTATCGTTATATTCGGACAAAGGTATTAGGGTATGACTCTCTAAGCACAAAAATTTATGAAAATACTTGGTGTTAGACATATATTTGTGCCCTACACTCACACCTGAGTTTGAGTAACGTAGTTCTTCTGCTCTTTGTTTTGCTTTAACTATCCAGTTCGACACATAGCTTTCCTGATACATTTTGTTGGTTTTGGACGCTAAGAGTGGAACTGTTATTATCATTCATTTTTCCTGTATTTTGGCAGCATCACAGTCAGTGAAGAAAATTATTGAAATCAATCCATACATGCTTGGAACAATGGCTGGTGGAGCTGCTGACTGCCAGTTTTGGCACAGAAATCTGGGAATCAAGGTATGAATTCCTGCCATGCGAGTCCTTTTCCGTGTTAGCTTTGTTTTGCTTGTTTTATATGGAATTGTATAGAAAAAGTAGTATATCCATGGCTTTTATGCAGAATGTTTCATATTGGCATTGTTTCTTTATGTTTTTTGTTGGTTCTTGCGCATTTCTGTTTTTCTAAAACCTTGAAAGCCCAAGTATGATATGAGTAGCATCTCAGAGGTTTCAAATGACAAGCAAATATTGTTTTCCTAAAACCCAATGTTGCTCGAACTCTTCATTTTTCTTAAAGTACCAGTGTCCAATGCTCTTGTCCTACGCACTTTGGATGCATATAACATAGAGATTAACCATTTTGAGTTCTGATTAAGCAAATTTTTATGCATGATATCGATATTAATGTCTATGACTATATGTGCATGCAATGGTGTATTAATAGCATAACAAACCTAGGTTTCTAGTAATTGAATCTTCTTTCTTGTTACTGAAACGAATTTCCAAGGACAAAGTCATGAAAATGAGTTGAGGCGTAGTTCCTGTTTCCGTAGGAGTTAAGTGATTGAATTTAATGCATTTTATTTTCGTAATGTCTATATGAAGAGCTAATGGATTACCGTTTACAGTGCCGGCTGCATGAATTGGCAAACAAACGTAGAATTTCTGTTACAGGTGCATCGAAACTGTTGGCAAACATTCTCTATTCTTACCGTGGAATGGGACTATCAGTTGGAACCATGATTGCTGGATGGGATGAAACGGTATTTGAAACTAAATTTTACTTCATTTCTCTCCTCCGTTCCCCTTTTCTTCAGTAGCATTTGATGCATAACACTGCATGTTTTAACATACTGCGTGATGTGAATTCTAGGGTCCTGGACTATACTACGTGGACAATGAAGGGGGAAGGTTAAAAGGAATGCGTTTCTCTGTTGGGTCGGGTTCACCATATGCTTACGGTGTGCTGGATAATGGGTATGCATTTTTCTTCTTTCATAGTCATTTTTGTTCCATTATTAAACAAAAACAAATGACGGGAAAGGTGTTATGGTCCTTCTAAAGTTAAGATTTGAGAGTAAGTTCATCTAATAGATATTATGGATGTACCAGTCAATTTCTACCTGAATTTGAAAACCTAATCCGATCAATCCAAATCAAATCTAAGCTAATCAGGTTTGAACTCGAAATAATTAGCTGCAATGACCTGAATTAGACCATTTCAGGCTGAACCCAAACAAAGTAATTCAAGATGATCTGAACTTAAAAGTGTTCGTGACCTGAAATGGTCTGAACCTGCAATGGTCCGACCCGAAAATTTGGCCCCCCAAAACAAATGATCTGAACTGGAAGTTCCAAAAATCTTAAAACCGAAATGAACCTATGTAGATTAACCCGACCCGCCTAATTGACAAGTCTAATTATGGATGTATTACTTGTTTGATGATAAGCAGTTAGCAAGAAACCAGTTGTGTTTAAAAGTAAGATGGCACTGCCTCAATCGGGAATTCCTTTTTGTTTTTTTCTCGTATTATGCTTAGCTCTATGTATTCATGATCATTAATTTCTATTTTCGGGTGAACTCTGTACCAGCTATCGGTATGACATGTCAGTTGAAGAGGCAGCAGAGTTGGCTCGAAGAGCTATTTATCATGCCACATTCCGAGACGGAGCCAGTGGTGGTGTCGCCAGCGGTATTTCTCTCTTCCTCGAGTCTTATAATAACATTCCCTCTGGTTCTGTTTTACGCTTGTCCTTATCCTACTTTTAACAAACTTTTATAATTCTTAACCAGTTTATTACGTGGGACCGAATGGCTGGAAGAAGCTATCAGGCGATGACGTTGGAGAACTTCACTATAGATACTATCCGGTGATGCCGAGCACAGTAGAACAGGAGATGGTCGAAGTAACTGGAGCCTAAGAGGATCGTCCTTGGCCTAGACCTAATTGAAGATGTTTGCCTTCACAGATCGGCCGACGGGATTCCATCGGATTCTACAGAGACAGTTCACTGATAGACTTAGTTTGTCATTGTTGATGTTGAAATTTCTTAGAAGAATCAAATTAGTTTAAACGGGAACTTGTTTGGAAGTTATTCAGTTTCGTTACGTTCCGAATCGAGCTCGGGTTTATTTGATTTGAGCTATCAAATGAGTCGAATTTGAAGTAATTTAATGCCTGAATTGAGTAGTTGACGAGCTTAATTGAGTTTTTCTTTGTAGATAGTATTGAAATTTTTCTATACAAACTCGAAATCAAGTATAAATATTGAGTATGAGCATGATAGTTGAGTTCATCTTTTATTAGTTAAATGAGCAGAATAAGGGGTTAAGTTAGAAATTTTTTTGAGGTGGTGAAATTAAGTTATAACTTTTACGACAATAAAAATGTAAATTTATTATTTTAATAATTTATAGTTTTATAATTTTTAAAAAATTAAATTAAATTTTTATTATTTTTAAAAAATTAAAAGTGTAATTTTATTTTTATTAATTTAAAATTTTAAAGGACTTAAAATATAAAATTTTTCGTTTTAGAAGGATTAGGCCTCTGCGAACCTCCTAGCTACGTCCTGAGCAGAATCGAACTTAGTTCGAGTAAAGTTTGTTCTTTGAGCTTAATTCAATGTGTTACATAACACAAATTTACTTTTATGAAATAAATTTTTGAAGTAAGTTTTTTCTAAAATATCAACAAATTTAAATTTTAAAATTTTTCCAATTTTATGAAAATATACTTTTTTCTAAAAAGTATGTAAAACTTAAAAAAAAAAAAAGCAAAATCAGAAAAATGAAAAAAGTATTGAAAAATTCAGAAATATTTATTTAAAAAAACATTATTATAAAATTTGAATTTTTTAATACTTTTAACCCCCAAAGAACTATGAGAATTATTTCAATTTAGCAATATTTCATTTTTTTTAATAATGTAATATTTTTTTAATTTCTTCCTGTAGTTTCTTGAAGTTTCGCTCTTTTTTTTTAATTAATTTTTAAAAGGAAATTTTTTTGGTGCGACGTGGCAACTAAGGATTAACCCTCATAAATAATTAAAAAAACCGCGCACTGTCCGAACATAGTAAACACACATTTCCTCTTTCACTAGAAAAATGTATGAACATTCTTACTTTTCGACTCTCAATTCAAAACTGTAAATCTTTTAAAGAAAAAAATCAAAATTGTTTAACGAAATCGATTCCCCACTGAATCCCGATGCCAATCACTTCATTTTCACTGTTCCGCAGCCGTTTACCCGCCATAACCACCGTTCTCCGCCGTCACTCACCACCCTACCGCCACCTCTTTATCCTCTCCGCCAAACAGACCCCTTCCAATCCAAGACAAAACGTATCCAAGAAACCCCCACCCAACAAGAATCTCCTCAAGGCTAAACACACCTTCAAAGATTACTCCTCTTTAGCTCCCGTCCTTGCCCCTAATGAAACTCCATCTCTTTCCGATTCTCAAGCCGTCGGCGCCGTTGCCGCTGCTCAAGCCAATTTCATGCGGGTCATTGTTCAACGGGAACCGGAGGATGGTATGAAAACTGGGTTGGAGTTGCTTTGTGTGGTGAGGGCAGTTTTGAAGAAGATAAAGAGGAGGGTTTTGGTTGGGGATAAGGTGGTGGTTGGTTCGATTGATTGGGTGGAACGGCGTGGGGTTATTGAGAATGTGTTTCAACGGAGTTCTGAGATTGTTGATCCGCCGGTTGCTAATGTCGATCGCTTGCTCGTGCTTTTCTCTATGGAACAGCCGCCGGTGGAGCCGTTTATGCTTACGAGATTCTTGGTTGAAGCTGAGTCTTATAGGATTCCACTCACGCTTGCTTTGAACAAAACGGAACTCGTTGATGAAGAGGTTCGAAGCTTTGACGCTCTTTTGATTGTAATTTGCCATAAACTGTTAGTTGCTTATGTTACTTGCACTAGGGCGAGTCGAAGAAATTGTTATATTCAATTGTTTTAAGCTTATTGACAATTGTTAGTTGCAATGTTACTCGGAGTCGAGCGTTAGTGTCGGCCTGTAATGTTACACCGAGTCGAGTGTCGCCCTGTCGGGTACAATATGCATTCCCCATGTCCGAATATGTATTGACAATTGTTAGTTGCAATGTTACTAGGAGTCTAATGTTACCGTTAGTGTTGGCCTGTTGGGTATAATATGCATTCCCCATGTCCGAATATGTATCCATGTCTAAATATGTCTTGACAATTGTTAGTTGCAATGTTACTTGGAGTTGAGTGTTAGTGTCGGCCTGTCAGGGACAATATGCATTCCCCGTGTCGAGTATGTATTGAGAATTGTTAGTTGCAATGTTACTTGGAGTCGAGTGTTGGTGTCGACCTGTCGGGTACAATATGCATTCCCCATGTCCGAATATGTATCCATGTCTGAATATGCATTGACGATTGTTAGTTGCAATGTTACTCAGTGTCGTGTGTTAGTGTCAGCCTGTCGAGTGCAATATGCATTCCCCATGTCTGAGTATGTATTGACAATTGTTAGTTGCAATGTTACTTTCCTGTTGGGTACAATATTCGTTCCCTGTGTCCGAGTATGCATCGACAATTGTTAATTACGATGTTACTTGGAGCCGAGTGTTAGTGTCGGCCTGTTGGGTACAGGATGGGGATGCATTCTATACGGTTATATCTAACATTTTCTAAGTTTTTTTTTTTTTTTTTGAAGTATCATATACCATGTTCGAATGTATATCGATATGAGTGTTGGATGAGTACTTTTAAGAAAAATGAAAATTCGGAGCAAGATAGGTTGTTCATTTCACATGTTCGTTATGGCATTGTAATTTGACTTGTTCTTAGCAAGTTTTTTATCCTATAAGACATAGGAATTAGATCAACAGATTAGGGGCAATTAGTTAAGAGAAAATCAAATGGAAATTTACACACACACACACATATATATATACTAGTAGCTCTAGTCTATTATTTGAGCTTCTGTAGTTGTTTGTTTATAATAAAGAAATGGATGTTCTTCATCTCATGAAATATTCTATATTAGTTGGAGTCAGGCTTGAGTGTTAAATTACGGTATCTGTAGGACATGGGTGTGTTTAATCTTTTCTAATTTTTCAATATATTTGAGAAGTACTTGAAGGGTCGTGTTCTTGTACTATTGTATAAATTTGTGTTGGGATATAGGTCATGTCCTTGAAGTACAAAGGTACTTCAAAAAGAATTAAAAGTTGGTGCAACGAAACATCGAATTCCTCGATTTTCTGTTTTATAATCTATGAATCACATTTACATTGTCAAATAACATTTGTGTGATTCCCTTGGCATATGTGCATATTGGGGGACTTTGAAATGCTTTTGCAGACTCTTTTCGCATGGAAGAATAGGTTGCGAAGCTGGGGCTATGAACCGGTCTTTTGCAGTGTTGAGACCAAAAACGGACTTGATTCTCTTGCATTTTACTTGAGGGATCAAACAACTGTAATTGTTGGTCCTAGTGGGGTTGGGAAATCAAGCCTTATCAATGTTCTCCGAAGTGATCACCGCGCTCCTGATTCCCTTGAAGGAGATAATTTGTTTGATCCTGTGGGTTTGTTTCCTTATTCCTTAATACTTCATTTTCGTTTTTCCTTTGAGTTGAGAATGTTCAGTGTGGATTATATATATTGATAATTGCGGGTGGAGTTGCTAGGATTAAGAGCGATGAGTACTATATATATGTACATGTGTGTATATATTGCTTTTTTTTTTTTTGGGTAAATTACACGGGTAGTCACCCAACTATAGTAAATTTTTTTTGGTTATCTAACTATTCAATTTTATCTTTTTTTGTCTGCCACTTTTAAAATTGGCATAATAGCACCTTTGACCCTCAACATTTATAAAATATGTCAATTTAGTCTTGATTCTAAAAAATTTAACCCTTAACATTTACACATTATGTAATTTAGTCCTTTTTGTAGTTTTGCTTTTCTTTTAGGTTGAGAACAATAAGTGCTATATATATGTATGTATGTATATATTGGTAATTTGGGGTCAGGTTGGTAGGGTTTGAACTTGAACTTTCATGCCTTACAAGCCACTTGCTACAAGGCCAAGAGGTTGTTAGTTTCGTATATTTCTCTTCCTTAAAGAACATCTCTTTTTGTAGATTTCAGGCAGCAAGTGGTTTGAAGATCAGAGGGTTGGGGAGGTCTCAACAAGAAGTGGCAGAGGGAAACACACTACGCGACATGTTTCATTGCTTCCACTATCTGGAGGGGGCTATGTTGCCGATACTCCGGGGTTTAATCAACCTAGCTTGTTGAAAGTGACAAAGCAATCTCTTGCACAAGCTTTTCCCGAGGTTGTTTGCCTGCTAATTGTGATATTTTACACAATTTGGTTGCACTTGACCTTCTATTTGCGCTTTTTGTGGTATCCGATGTCTTTGTTCTGATCTTTTTCTTTTTCAGATTCGGAAAATGCTAAAAGACAGTGAACCTGCAAAATGCTCATTCAATGATTGCTTACATCTTGGTGAACCTGGATGCATTGTGAAAGGGGATTGGGAAAGATATCCATACTATTTCCAACTTCTCGATGAGATCCGAATCAGAGAGGAATTTCAGTTGAGGACATTCGGGACCAAGAGAGAAGGTGATGTCAGGTATGTAAGACTAAAACTATGTTACTCCGATTCTTCATTTTTTTTTAAATTAGTCATCCCTAAAACCCGACTTTGGTGCATATCCAGACATAGGTATTTGTAGGCTCAACAAATAAATAGAAAAAACTTACAAAAAAGCTTAACATGATCTTGTCATACGCATACTTGTTCAGACACTTGCATCCAAATCCGAGAAATATAGTTGTTTACATTTCTGAAAATGGTAGTCTTGTGAGATGCCTAGATTCTAAACTTTACTCTTCTAAACAATGTTTTATTACATTGCACATTTCTTTTTTTGTTTATGTCATTAAGTATCGTTAATAATTTAACAAAAGGCACTTTTTATAGTAAAAGTACCATGGAGGCTCCTGTATTAGGATTCGGATTGTATTTTGTCCCTACTATAAAATGGGCGAATTAGTCCCTATATGTTAGACCGAAGAGCAAATTGGTTCTTTCTATTAAATTTTTCATTCATTTGTAGTACCTAGTGTGACTGACGGAATAATCAAACAGTATTTCATGTTAATATATAAGGATCAATTTTTAATAGAAGGACTAATTTGTTATTTGATTTAATGTATAGGGATTAATTTTTTTATTTAGTAAAGTAATTACTAAATCCATCGTCTAGTATAGGGGCATTCATAGTACTTTTACCCACTTTTTTTATTTGCTATGCTATGACTTCTCATTTTTCTTAAAGTACTTGTATCCAACATGTGTCTGACATTCATACCCGAGTTCGAGTAACATATATCTTCTTTTTCAAATCAGGAACCTGTGAATATATTTTTGCTTTTGGTTTTGGAATCTAAAATGCCATTTGCAGGTACAAAGTGGGAGATATGGGTGTTCAGCAAGCTGAACCTCGATTGGAACCGAAGAAACATCGAAGGCAATCGCGGAAAAGGATTAACCAGTCATTATTAGATGAATTAGATGAACTTGAGGATGATGATGATAGCTTAGACTTAGAAAATGACCCAGTTGTTAGAGCAATAGAGAATGAAAACCAGTAGGTTAATTCACTGGCCTTTTTAATGCACAGTGTAGAAATGACGAGGTTTTTACTCTGAACCAGTCAATGAAGAGCATCTACATCTCTTGTATCCTTGAATGAGATTTGTGCAGTTTTTTATACATAAACCCTCATCTGATTGCTTTTTCACTAGTCCATTCTTTTCTCTAATGATTTTAGACTTAGAGTTTATGATTAAATAACCGGATTGCATCGGATTTATTTATTTTTCCGAGCAATATTTTAAGAAATAAAACGGTAAATGTGTCAGATTATATTTTTTTTTTCACTTAAAAAATAGATAAATTAATCTCAGTATCTTAGATAAAGGAATAAATAATTTCTGATAAAAATTTTATTCATTGATATTATTAAAAGTTGATATAATTGAAAGAATAACTAGACAGTAACATTGGGTTATATGTATTTTATGTTAATATACATGGATCAAATTTTTTTTAAAAGGATTAATTTATTTTTTAATATAATATATAATTTTTTAAATAGAGATGAAAAATATAATTAAACTTTTAGTACAGATATCTTTATGATATTTTTATTAAAATAAACATATTAAAATGGGCCAAAATTAAATTATAAATTTTTAAATTTTTAAGACATTAAGTTTTATTCTATTTGATTAATTTGGATCCAATTTAATTCATTTTGATTATAAAAATTAGCAATTGAAGACTTGATCTTAATTCGACACAAATCTAAATTTGCTTAAACTTGAAATAATCAAAACTCGAACTTGTTCAAACTCACTAATAACTAGAGTTGAAAATTCTAATCTACAAAACTCGAACGATTCAAGTCCAAAAAATTTCAACTTAAAAACAACCTTAACTCAAATTTTGCTTAAATCAAAATAATTCAAAAAATTTAAAACCCAAATTAACTTAAAACCAAACCAACCTACCAATTAACAAACCTTGTTTTATATTAAAAGTCATATTATTAACAAATGAACGTATTTAAAATTTAGTGTAATTTAGTATAATTAACTGATTTAAGTATTAAATTGAAAACATTGCAGCATCAACTTCAAAATTTGTGAATTCAGACTTTAAATGCGTAATATCCTGCTATTTAATTAGGAAATGCATAAAAAAAAATTAATTTTTGAGTCTATATAAATGAAACATAACATAAAACATTGTAATTGAGACAAAATCTCCAAGAAAAACAAAACTCAAGACAACATTTGACTAAAACATGCTTTGAAATAAAAGAAACCATCCAACACATCTTTAATGTCAAAAACTTGTTCAAAAATAATGTATGAAATCCAAAGACCACAAATCACTACATTAACTGACTTGATAAAGTTTCAAACTTTTTTCACTCAAGAAGATGCTTGGGACTTCTTGGACTTGCTTGCGGCCAATTGAGTTTCAGGCTGAAAGCAAAAAAGGAGGATGATTAATCAACAATATACGAAAACCATATGGATATTTTTTGTTCTATGTTGCTCTTGCTCCGACTAACTCATAACTTTTTCTCTAAGTATCCATGTCAAATACTCAATGTTCAAATGCATATGAGGATAATTCATATTCGAATATAGATATAAAGATATGACTCTCCAAATATGAGAAAGTTTCGAGTATACTTAGACCTGTAAATTCTGACCTGAATCTGAAAAACCAACCAGATCGACTCAAATCCAAAACCAATATAACCTAATTTGACCATAAAAGCGAACGACCCAAACCCAAACTTGAATCTTGAATGACAAACCCAAAACAACCCCAACCTAAAATGGCTAGTGCTTGAAATGACCTGAACCTAGAATGACTTGAATCCGAAATTACCCAGACCTTAAGTAACTTGAATCCAAAATAATCCAAAACCCAAAAGGACTCGAATTTTTTTTGAAACAGAAGTGATATGACCCAAAACTAACCCGACCAGCTCAATTGACAGGAATGACCTGAACCTAGAATGACTTGAATACAAAATGACCCAGATCTGAAGTAACTTGAATCCAAAATAATCCAAAACCCAAAAGGACTGTAAAAAATTTTGAAACAGAAATGATATGACCCAAAACTAACCCGATCCGCCCAATTGACAGGTCTGAGCATATTTGTGTCATATACAAGAATGTATCTTAACACTCACACCCAAGTCCAAGTAAACATAGTTTACTCTTAGGAAACTTAAGTTTAAATCAACTCACCTCTTTTTTGACAGGTTCTTCCTTCTCGGACAAAATCAACTCAATGTGGCAAGGAGAGGACATGTAAGCTGAATGAAAAGATTCAGAGTTCTATTAACACATGAAAACAAATAAACCCTAAAAAAATATATGCATATTGATGGTTCTAATACATACGGTTGATTCTTCCATGAGCTCGGTAAGTACGACGTCTTTGTTTTTGGGCCTGGTTAACCTGGATGTGAGAAATATGGAGTGCATCAACGTCTAAACCCTTAACCTGGGAGATTAATATCAAATTGTTAGGAAAGGAAAGCAATGGAGTTGATCATGAAACTAGAAACCATAGAGTAGAAATACCTCGGCATTACTCTCAGCATTCTTCAGCAAATCTAGAATGAACTTAGCCGATTTTACAGGCCAGCGACCTTGTCCGTTAGAATGCCTGTTCTTTGCTTGTGCTGTACGTCCAACACCACCACAAAAGCGTCGGAACGGTATGGCTTGCTTGTGGGCCATAACATCCTCCAAATACCTTTTAGCCTTAACCAATGGCAACTTTCTAATGGCGAAAGCTGTCTCCCTTGTGTTCTATAGAACAATAACAAGATATAAGACTCATTGACGATGACAGGCAAACTAAAACAGCACATAATGAGAACGATAAACCAAAAAAAAAGGACGGGGAATATATCATAAAACTGATACTTTGATAGTTCACAAAGTGGACCAACCAAACATCGAGACACGCCAGCAAAAACAATTGAGCAAACTCATTCTCAAATCACAGCTAACTCGAAAACTAAATTCTTTTCCGAAGAATTACAAAATGTTGCATCATTTACTGAACCTTAAGTTACTGAGAAAATCCAGAGGTTCACCCAATAATAATGCGAGTAATCTCCCTGAAGTTTACGAGAGCCTTGTTTGAAAATGGCAACAAGACCCTGCTTTTGTCATCAGGTTTAAGAACTTAAATAGTAGACCCAAAAAAAAATCTAGAACCATAAGCAACAAGTTCCGAAAAAAGACTCTCCAAAATCACTTAAAAATCCTTCCCAACCATATTCAATAATTTAATCCAATTATTAACTACGATCAATTCAATTATACATATATGACATGTTTAATAAACACGATTCATAACACATTGCACTCCTAAGAAAAAGAACTCAGGTTCGAATTCTAGAGATGACATTGTTGAAGGGACAAGGTGAAACCCGAAAATATCAATCTACACGGACCGTAAAATGAACATGGAAGGTTCTTTGGTTCCACCAAAAGAAAAAATAAACACGATTAACACAACAGATTTAAACATACTGTGTGTATATATATGCTGATTTCACTCTTCATTCATTAGCACAACATGATTTACTGGATCTTCAACAATACATGATAGACAAAGGTTTCTAAACAACAACCAACAAATACCCAGAACTTAATATCAATAACTAAATAAAAAATTTATCGGGTTTGATGATATTACCTTGAAATGAACCCTAAGATCAGAGCCCCTTGCCTTGCAGGCTGCATAGAACCAACACCAAGCACCATTAGTTTCCAAGAAAAAAAAAACTAGGGATTCTTTAGAAAAATGGGGAAATGCACAAAAAAATATTAAATAGGTATTTACATTTGGTGGGATTATCGGATTCCTTCGAATACTTCACCTGCAAAACGATTCAAAACAATATTGTTTTTAATGTTAATATAAAAAGGGAAAAAAGAGATTTGGAATTGAAATTAAGGAAGCGATTGAAGGAAAAACGATCACCATGACTGCTGATATGTGATCTGAATGAAGCCTCTGTTGCTGCTCAAGAGTGCTTCAATTGGGGGTCTGCCTAGCAGTATCAAAGCGGCGAATTGAGAGTAATGGCGCAAATATATAGATTTTAGGGTTTTTAAATGGTTTCTTTTTGGAATAATTGCGCTTTACTCCCTCTGCTATGCTGAAATCTTGATTTAATCTTTCTATTTTAATTTGATCCTCTATTTTTTATAATCTTTTAGTAGGTTCAAAATTGATAGTAGCAGCCAAGCCATAAGCTTTTTCTGGAGGTGAGATTATGTTATATATTTTTACGGGAGTTAAAATAAAATTTTAGCTTATATTTTTATAGTTTTTCAAAAGATTAAATCGAAATTTTATTCTTTTTAAGAATCAAATTACAATTTCACTATGCATCAACTTGTAAATTCATAAAATTTAGAGTTTAAAACAAAAATTTTCAATTGGGGTGGAGGCGGGGCCCCTACCTACCCTCCCTGTTTGATAACTAGTTCGGTATCAGAAAAAAAATTGATAACATGATTAATCATGTCTAAATGTTCAAATTAAGGCGGTTATTTGCGTATGGGCTAAACCTTTTAAAATGATCAAATAAAGACTAAACCTTTTCGGAAGTGCTCAAATAAAGTATTTTCAAATGTTGTATATATTCAAATTATTATTTTTATTTTATTTTCAAGCAATATTTGATTTAATTGTTATTAGCTCAATGATTTATTTTAAACACGTCTACATTCATTTAATTTTTATTACAAACTAAACTGAAGTGCGTGAAAATCCCTCATTTGAACACCTTCATACTCCTGAAAAGTTTAGCCCTAATTTGAACATTGAGCCGATAATTGATGTTGCTAAATTGACAACGTGAAAGCATTTTTCGTTCTTTTGTTGTATGTTAGGATGGCCTGAAAATTTTAATAATTTTTTGTTCAACCAATAACAAATTTGCATGTCGATCGAATGCTTAAACCATTTAAATAATTAATATATTACTTTTAACTGTATTAATTAGTAGTGTTATTAATTTAAATATATTAATAACATTGTAAAAATAAATTCAACAAATTATATTAAATTAAAATAAAGGGATTAAAACTTAAATTTCAATGTAATAGAAAGACTACAACCAAAATTAAACCTTTCCTTTTTCAATTGTGGATCCAATGCTAAAAGATCTTTAGCAGCCCAATTACTATTGGGTAAAGGCCCAATACCAATTTCAACCTAGAAAGTAAGAAAATTTATTTGAAAATTTTACATTTTAATTTATTTTTAATCGAAACCATCAATATCGTACCGATAGATATATTTTTTTTATTAGATATTGATATGTATTGATATAGGCATGTTTCGGTATTTCTTACGTACCATTTTGTGCATTAAATATATATAATTATAATTTAGTTTCAAGATTTTTAATAAAAAATTATATAAAATGTAAATATAGCTTAATTATATATGTTTATATGGAAAATACAAATAAAATTATTAATCGAGTTCAATAACTTATTTTTAAATGTAATTACGAAAAAATTAATAATCGGAAAAAATTAAATATAATTTAAAATATTTAAATCTTGTTAATAATCGGTATTCATTGATACAAGTCAATACAACCAATATGAGTTGCTACCAGTATGATACTAACTACGTTGTTCAGAATACTCGTAATAAAAAAATAAAATGTTATTCTTTGTTTTGAATAAATATTTTTTATTAATTGCAATTTTTCCAATGGAAAAATAATTAAAAAAATCGAATAAAATTTTCTAATAATATAATTACATCATATAATTGCATCATATTTTTTTAATTTTCGGAATAAATATTTTCGTTAAATTTATTTAAAATGTTTTTGTTGACACAAATAGGATGAATTGTGTTTTTTTAGGGACTAAACATGTTAAAGATTCGGTATTTTGAATAAATATTTTATATATATAGTAATAAAAAAATTATTGTATTAAAAATAATTATAAAATATATTATCAATATTAGAATTTTTATCACATACGTATGTATGTAGAAACTATGTATTTAGTTATTACATATAATAAATAATAAAACGTAAGGTTTGAAACTAATTAATAATGACATGTGAAATATGTATGATATTAAAATGAAAAAAAAATGTGAGTAAAATGGAATTTAAACACATAAATACATCATATTGAGAATACTAAATGCACTGCAATTGTTTATTACGGTATTGCCATCAATATTGAGTTAGTGTCGGATTGACTTGTGACTAGATTTGTTCATGGGTCGGAAGCAAAAACATTAGGCCTGAACAATAAACTTGAGCAAAAAAAAATTAGGCATGTTTAAAATATTAGTCAAGCTCAGGCTTGAACATTCAAGACCCGACCTTTTTTTAGTTTGTAATGTTTTATATTATGTTATTTTTATATATTACGTAATTTATAACACATAAACTATTATAATGTGAATATTAAAAAATGTTAAAGATCACTATATATAAAATTTTAATAAATATATATATATAATTATTTTTTAAAAAATAATATGGGTGATCCTAAAATGGCCTTAGGTTAGCCATTCACTAATATGGTGGGTTTAGGCAAAATTTTAGGCCCATATTTATGGTTAAGTTTGTGAAAGTGTCTGATCTCAGCTCAACCCAACCCATGAACACCTCTACTTGTGGCATCAACTCAATCAATAACATTATTAATATATTCAATTGATGAAAGTAATAAAGTATGCATAGCACAGTTAAAACATAACTACCATGTTAAAATAAAGTTTTGGCTCAGTAGTAAAATTAATGTTTTATTAGTGTAAATAACATGGGTTCAAATCCCATCACATGCAAATTTTTATTGGCTTTTTTTAAAAAATAAAAAGATTAAGTACCCTCAAATTGACTCATAATACTAGCTCAGTTAGGGGCTTTGTTGAGTGTTTTTGTGTGTCTGGTCTCTCAAGGAGGCTAGTTTCTCTATTTATATAATACGATTCCTGGATGTGACATCATAGATAGGCTTTGATGCATGCCAACACGTACCATATCTTAAGATTAACACGTGTTCTCTAGGTGTGGATTTACTTGCATTATGATGCGAGCTATCATTATTGGAGTAAAGGGGATTGGGTTGGTCCTAGTATTGGGTTGGTCCTAGTCGAGTAACTGGATAGCGGGTCGGTAATGACGAATACCATAACAGACTTAAATAATAGTATAAATATAATAAAATTTAAATATTCTAATATTATTCTAAATAATAAATTAGATTTGGTCCAACTTGACTTCAACTTGAGGGAAAAAAAATCAAATTGTAATTTCACCTATAAATTTTTAAATTTCAAGAGATTTTCCCTTTTAAAAAAGAAAAATCCATTGAAATTTTATTTGTGAATTGGCTAGCGCAAGTAATGTTCAACGATCCAACCACTATTGACAAAAATAAACCATTTTTGGATCAATTTTTGATACATTAATGACAAAATTGTTCATATATTCGAATTACGTTTTTATTATATTATATTTTAATTTTATATTATATAATAATACGGAGAGGGGCGAAATTAAAAAAAAATTATAAAATATAATTAAATTGTATACTTTTACAAGAATTAAAATATAATTTTATAATTTTTAAAAGATTAAATAAAAAATTTACGGGAGAAACAAAAGTATGGCCCAAGGACCCACAGTCTCTGATCACAAAAGTCTTTTTCACATATGGTTTATGGAGAGAATCAAATGACAATTATCCTTACCTAACAAAATTCTTTTATATAATTGAATTAGAATCAAATTTATGCGGGTTATTATTTTTATTTTTTTATAAGAAAATCTGACTGATATTTATTAAAGGTGGGCTCAAGGCGAAAATAAATAAAGGAACAAGCAACAGAAGCAGATGAAAAGACAAAGCAGTCATAAAGCAAACTAACCAAAAAATAAAAAAACAGCTGTAAAGCAGGAAAAAACGCCTAGAAACAACTAAAAATAAAACCAGGAATAGAAACCGCCTGCGCCAACAGCAACTCACAACCATCCAAATATCAGCCAAAACATTCCTTCTCTCACAGATAACCAGATAAGAGAAGAAAAGAAAACAAATGCTTTGAAGCCATAGTGGAAATTCAACGAACCTTCTCCACCATCAAAGCAAATCAAAAAACCCCCTGATGTCGTTGATTCCAAGCCAAACAGTCCTTCAACGCCAACGACTGAACAGAATCCGGCACCCCGTCACTCCAAACTCTAAAAGCCTGCCTTCTCCAACCTTCCAAGGCTAGAGTATGTGCCGCACCATTCACCAAACGGGGTACAAAAAGGTAAGATAACTCCTCAAATCCAGCTTCCAGGGTAATAATGTGTTGCGCAATCAGTCTAAGAACTGATTTGTCTTCCTGTCGTTTCTTGAGGCTTTTATGCGGGTTATTGATGGGTGATTTGTAGTGTGAAAATCAAGGGCTAGGGACGAATTTAAGGGGTAGACAGGAGTCTTGGCCCTCAAAATGAAAAATTATCAGTTCATCCCCCTTATAAATAATGAAATTACATATTAATATATGATAAAAATTGGACTTTAACCCCTCAAAATGAAAATAAAATGCTCTGCCTCTTAAGAAAGGATGAAATCATAAATTATTAAATTATAAATTTATATTTTGACCTCTAAAAAATCTATAATTAAAATTGGATAAAAGTACTATGAAGGCCATTATATTAGGAGTCGAATTGCATTTTATCCATTTTACTAAAACAACGAGCAAATGCGTAAATTGGTCATTTTATTAAAAAATTCATCTATTTTTACTATTAAAAATTAGTCATTATACGCTAGCATGAGTTACATATGGCACACCACATGTAATTGTTTGGTTATTTTATTAATTATATCAATTTTTAACAGTAAAAATTGACAAAAATTTTAACAAAAAAATCGATTCACCCCTTAATACAATGTAGAATACAATATCTAAATTCCTTTACAAAAAGAACACCTTGAATGTCAACATCCAAAGTTGTTGGATTCGTTGTACCAAAAACTAAAAAATTGTAAGTGTCAAACACGTTTCATTCAATTTATAATTTTAGATAAATTTTGCAATATAAATCAAATTAAAGTTTAGAAAATTAGGTAATATAATAGACTTTTTTTTTTAAAAAAATTTAGATTTTTTTATATTTGTGCTAATTTAAAAAATATATATGTAAACTAGTTTTTTATTCCATTTTATTATATATATTAATTGGAATTTAATATATTTTTAATATTCTAAATATATTATATTATAGTATTTTGAGTGATAAAAATAAAAGTAATATTGGATTTTAGTTATAATATAATTAAAGAAATTGATTTTTTTATTAATATGGAATATATATCCATAAATTAATTAAGTTGAATAGTTAAAAATATTGTTCATTATACTAAATAAATAAGCGAGATTATTTTGAATTAATTGTAATTTTATTTAAATTTAAATTGAGAAAATATTATATAATATTAAAATATAAATACAGTATATAATATATTTAGATTTAAAGGTGTACAATGCATGTTTAGGTAGACAAAATATTTTGAATAAAGAAATTTGACTGAGTCCATTTGTATTTAAAATCCATAAATCTGTTCAGTAGAATATTTGAAATTGTCATTTCCTTTCTATACTTACATAAAAAAAAAATTATCGGTATTATTGTTTGTGCATGAAGACATGGGTTCGAGTACACTGAGAGGCGTTATCTTCGTATTTAAGGGTTGGGGAGAGGCTATAAATAGTTTTAAGCATTGTATCAAAAAGAGCAGATATGATAATAACCTATAATAGTTAATAGTTACAAGCAATCAATATTGAATCTATTTTATTAGGGTAAATTGCGTTAATAGTCATCTAACTAGTAGTAAATTTCTTTATTATCATAAAACTATGAAAAGTTACAAAATGATTGTCTAATTATTAGTAATTTTCTTTTTTGATCACCCAACAATAAATGTTATAAAATGGTCACTCAACTATTCAAATTTATCTTTTTTGGTCACCAGTTAGCTAACGGTGACGACTTTTAAATTTGACACTATAGCAACTTTAACCCTCAAAATTTATACATTATGTTAATTTAGTCTTGATTTTAAAAAGTCTAACTTTCGACATTAATATATTGTGTCATTTGATTTTTTTTTATAGTTTTACTTTTCTTTGTGATATTTTCACCTAAAAAATTAAAAAATATAAAAAAAATGAAAACACCCAAAAATCTAAGATAATAATTTTCATATTTTTCTTTCTTTTCAAATTAACCCTCTATGTCATAAAGAAAGCAAAACCACAAAAAAATACACAATGTGTAAATGTTGAGGATTAATTTTTTAAAAATCAATATTAAATTGACATAACTTATAAATATTGAAGGTTAAAGTTGTTATTATCTAATTTTAAAAGCTATCACCTTTAATTGGGGACCAAAAAGGCAAAATAGATTTAATAGTAATATATAATTGATTGCTTGTAAACTTGGACTTCTAAGGGTATGAAGTAGGTAGCAATGGGGTTAGGTAGATAAAGGATAGTCATATCTCATCCTTTCAAATATTTTTTTATTAATATAAAGAAATATATATTTAATAAACATAAAAAAAATATTTATATTATATTTAAAGGAGGGTTAAATTGATTTTGCAAGTTAACTAAGCATCTATTGACTTCAGAATTGAAATTACATGTTAAAAAATATAAATTTAAGAATATTTTTTTTATTAAATTTTAGTTTTGTTCTCTTTATTATGTTTTAATTTGGGTTTTATCGTCTATAATTTATTTAGATTAAATATCAAGTTTTAACACGATAAAAAAACCGAAATCATAATTTAGCCCTTTTTTTTTAAGATTATTCACTTCATATCTTGGAAATTACTTAAAACCCTAAAAGTCTATGCTAGAATAAAATGTTTTATCGAATTTAGTGTATCGAGTCAAGTGATATCAACTCAAAAAATAAAAATACTAAAAAAAATCAATTTTCTTTGTAATTGGAGAAGTTATATTATAAAAGTATTTTTGACTTGGAAGTTTTATATATATTTCTTAAATAAAAATACTTTTAATCAAATTTTACTATTTATTTTCAAAATAAATAACTACCTTTATTAAAAAAATATTACCACTCTCTTTTACAAACTGTCATTTTATTCTCACATATTTTCTTTCTTTCACTAAATTGAGTCTTAGTTCGATTGGCACGGGTATTGTTGCCAATGTAAGAGGACATGGGTTTGAGTACGTTAAAACATACTATCCTCCTATTTATAGGTTGGGGAGGAGCTATAGATAATTTTAAACATTATTTTAAAAAAAAAACAGATATGATCAAAACCTACCTATAATGAATTTTAGGGTCTCCAAAGTGATTCACATTATTTGTTTATAAAAATGTGTATGAAACTTTTGAATTTTGCAAAAATTGGAGCAAAGTCCAAAAGGTACTAACCAAACAGTAGGCTACAAATACTTTTAAGCAACTATGCTTTTAAGAATATAGTTTTATGGTGCAGGTTGCTTGCATTTGAGAATGTTTGAACTTCTAAATTTCAACTTTTTTTTTATGATTTTTTTAGTGAATGTATTTGAGAGGTCTCTCTGTTATAAATGTTTATCAAATTAGTCCCTTTATTATTAAAAAGAATTAAATAAGGTCAGATTAGAATATAGTTAATATTTACTGTTTAAAAAATATCATTTATTGTTTGACAAAATTAATATTTTTGAAGTTTTTATGGTTCTGTAAATGAAATCTTTTGTTTGGGATTGAACTGCATACAATAAATGTTAATTTTGTTACAATTTGAACTTATTTGATTCTCTTTAATAGTATAGGGACTAAATTGATCTATTTAATAATAGATGGACTAATTTGGTCAAATCCCTATAATAAAAGGACCTCCCATGTACTTTAACCTATTTTTTGTATATGATTATTACATTCGAAATTGAATAAATTAGAGGTAAGCTCTTATCTGTCCACAAAAGTTGACCACGAGGGCGGATGGTAATCGGAACTGGGAGGCTTTGCCTCACCACAAATTTTTTGAAATTTTTGTTAGACCCCTGAAAGTTTTTTGAAAGTTTTAATTAGTCCCTCGAATTTTTTGAAAATTCAAATTAAGTCTTAAACTTTTTTTTGAAGTTCCTATTAAACCTTCTTAACTTTTTGAAAATTTTAATTAGATCCTCGAGACTTAGTCAAAATTCACAACTTTTTAAACTCGAGATCTTGATTTTTATAATAACAATAATACCAACTCAACTAAATCTCAATCAATCTTAAACTTAACGAGTCTTAATTACAATCTCTTTCAAGAAAGAAAAAAGAACTAACAAACAAAAGAAACCTACTCCCATGTTTAGTCGCCGACGTGTTTTTTTTTAGTAAGAAAAAGAAATTCAAAAATTCAACTTTTTCAGAAAATAGCTACTTTTGCCTACCTCACAAATTCTTAAATCGGAAGAAAATATGTGCTTTCGATATATTCGAATTCTTAAATTTTATTGTTACGTATAATTTTAATATTAAACTTTTTTACCATTATTATCACTTTAAAATACGATAAATCAAACAATCAGTGTTTTTTATATTCTTCGTGTCCTTTTTATGGTTAATATTCGGGGTTTGTGATTGTCTCTCCCAACAATATAATTTTTAAGGTTCGAACTTGCACCAAATGTCTTTTTAATGTTCAACTTTACATTTACCGACAATTTCACCTATTTGCTTTAAAATTAAATATACTGTGATTAAATTGTTCATTTTTATAATAAAGAGACTTATAAAGTAATTAAACCTTTTAATTTAAATTATTAAATTTATTGTATTTATTGGGTAAACTACACTTAAAGTCATTAAACTACTAGTAAGTTTACGTTTTAATCACTCAACTGAAAAAATAATTTTTTTTAAGTCACTAAACTATATACCGGATTGTTGCAACAACAACGGTACCAACCGAGCTAAAATAAATTTTTTTAAATAATCCAGTGACCATTTTGTAATTTTTTAATCTTCATATATATTATATTTGGTAGGCTTACCAAACTAATACACTATTATTTTACCCAATTACGACGACGACGACAAAAAAAAAACTAATGATTTATCGAAAGCGAAATACTAACATAAAAACATGAATATCACTAACTTTACAACTAATTTTCAACTAAATTTTATCAAAAAAATATAATAATAATAATAAAACACTATTTTTTACACTTTATTTTGCCCTTCGCCTGCAATTTTCAGTGTTATATAAAGGGAAGAAGATAAAATAGCTGAAACCCTAAATCCTCAATCAACATCTGCAGAAAGCTTCGTAACAATGGCGGATTGGACTAAGAAGACCATCCTTAGAAATGAAGCTCTCCAAAAGGTATTTTTTCTGCATTTTTTTCATAAAAAAGGAGAGAGAATTATCTGTTTTTTTGTTATTTTTTTTGTGCATTTTTGGATGATATATTGTCTTCCATTTTTAGCTTCTTTGCTTTCTTTTTCTTTTTTTTTTTAAAAAAGTCTGGGTTACTTAGAAGTTTGTCCCTTCGACTGTATCAGAATTTGCTCATTATATTTTATTAAAGGGTTAATATAACTTTAAGTCCCTGAACTTGACATTTAGGTTAATTTGGGTACATATACTCTCTTTTTTGTCTATTTGGTACTTGAACTTGACAATTACGTCCATTTTGGCTCATGAACTTGGCAAAATGTAAAAAGCTTGATGATAAGGCAATCTTAGAGTACCACATCATCAAATCATGATGGGATCCAAGTTTAGGTACCAAAATGAACAAAAAAAAGTATAGGTACCAAAATGAATCTAATTGCCAAGTTTAGGGACTAAAAATTATATTAACTCTTTATAGAACTTGATAAGTTAGTCCAATTGTGGGTAATACATGAAATTGACTTGCTAGTTTTTTGCAAACTCGTAGTGTATAAGTTATTGAACTGTTGATTTATAGGCCCATGTTTAAAAAGCAATGTTTTAATAGTATTACGTAATTGGACTAACTTGTCAATTTTTATAAAATATGAGGTTCAAAATTTGACAAATTAAAATAGTTATTAACTTCTCGGCTTTCATGGATGAAACAATAATGAACCTAGATTGTTTGGGTTTCGGATTAGAGGAAGTATTAGGTATTAATATGCGTTCGAGATTTGGGGTGTAATCAAACCAAACCGAGCTCAAGTTGTAAGAAGGTTAAGCTTGTGTTATAACTTGAATTCAAGGCTTTAAGCTCAACTCATAGTTCAAAGCTCGAAGCTCTGCTTGGACTTGATTGAATTTCAAAGTAAATGCTCGAGCCCAATTCGAGATAAAAAAAGCGAGCTGCTCTATTGGGCTTACATGGTAAAAAATAAGCTCGATTTTAATATCTTAATTTAAGCTTAATTATGTGTATTCGAGTTCAAATTTAAATTAAGATATTCCAAAAAAATCAATTAAAATATGTTTTGAAAAAGTTCGATTAGACTCTCAAGCTGCTCGAATAATATGTTTTAATTTCTATAAGGACCAAAAAATAAATATTTTTATTTAATTTAATTGCAGTATATCTATGAAACAAGTGCTTATCCCAAAGAGCACGAGCAATTGAAGGAATTAAGAGAAGCAACTGTTCAAAAGTATAATGATTTGTAAGCATTTTACCTTAATTATTTCATTTTTCCCTTTGTGTAATTTTAAATTCTATTAATAATTAGTACATTTAATATAGAAATTATAAAAAGGTCAAATTTGGATTTTGGTCCCTCTATTATACTGAAATTTGGAATTTAGTCATTGTACTTTAATTTAACATACTTTTCCCCTCTACTTTTATAATATCATTAGTTAGTCCAAATAGTTAGCGGTGTTAACTATTTCGATTAAACTGCTAGCAATTTTTTTCTTAAACACGTCCATAGAAGTGAAGCCAAAATATTTTTTGGAAGGGTCGGAATTAAGTTGTATAATTTTATAAGAACTAAAATGCAATTTTGTCATTTTAATACCTCATATATTTATAATTTTTTAAAGGAATAAATTAAAATTTTATCATTTTAAGAGACTAAAGTGAAATTTTACCATATACAAATTTAAAACTTTATAAATAGGGCCAAATTTAAGTTTTACGGGGCTCGGGCCCCTATCAGCCCCCTAGTGTCGCCCTTGCATGCCCGTCCAACAAAAAAAAAAAAATTCACATGCAACATGATGAGTTGAAAATGACGTTTTTAAGAAAAATCTGTCAACATTTGTATTGAAATAATTAACTAATTATTTAGATTGAATTATGTCAAATTAAAATATATAAATTAGATTCTGAATTGGAATATATTTAAGGGACCAAAACCATAATTTGACCTCAAATTTTTACATTAAAAAAATACTATATATTCTTATTTATTTATTTTAGGAGCGTTATGAATGTACCTGTGGACGAAGCCCAGTTCTTAACCATGCTTTTAAAGCTGATGAATGCCAAAAAAACACTGGAAATTGGGGTTTTCACAGGCTATTCCCTTCTTACTACTGCCCTTACATTGCCTGAGGATGGCAAGGTATGCTTTTATTTTAATTTCTCTTATTCTAACGATGTATAAATCAATTTGTTGAAGGATTCGACTCATTCGAGAGAAATCTTCGAAGTATCATTCGTTTAAAGTTGACGGACTGCTCAATACGTTTGGTAAGATGGCTACCACTTGAGGGGACCGTCTGCTTAGAAATGTTCATGGGCTAAGCCGAGTTAAAGCATGATATTAACACACTTTATACTTACCCAAGTTCAGCCGGACCCAAAATATGAACCTAAAATTTTACTCAAGCCCGCCCATATTTATAAATAGTTAACTTAAAACTCATTTTAGACCCACCCATTTTTTTTAAAAAAATATTTTATATATATTTAATTAATTTTTTAAATAATTTTCTATATTTCTTATTTATTAAAATTTTATATATAGCCATCTTAACATTTTTTTTTTAATATTTACATTATAATAGTATTATATATTACTATAAATTTAATTTTTATATGTTATAAATTAACATATAAAAATAACATAATATAAAACATTACAAACTTAAAAATAAACTGAGCTCGGGCCTTAAATGTTCAAGCCTGAGTTCAGCTCATTTTTTAAACGAATCTATTTTTTTACCCAAAACTCTTTCGAATTTTAAATCGATAATCCGGCCATAAACAGGTCTATGTCTACTTCTGACAGATGATACTTTAAAGACTTTTTTCAAAAGAGTCGTGCACTCAATGCTGTTTTTTTTTAAACACAATTTTAATTAATTAATTTGTGAAAAAGATGTTGTAGCTAATTAATTTGATTAATTTTTAAGCACAAATTTAACCAAAAATAAAAATAAAAAATCAACAAAATTTTTTTGGCAGGTTATAGCAATTGACCCTGATAAAGAAGCATATGAGGTAGGGGCACCATTTATTAAGAAAGCTGGAATGCAGCATAAGATTGAGTTCTTCCCCTCAGATGCCTTTTTAGTTTTAGATGATCTTATAAAAAATGTAAGTACTTTTTTTTAATACATTTTAAATAGTTCGTATTTTACATATATTAAAATAAAATATTATTTGCTGATTGAGTCTTAACTCGATTGGCACGGGCATTGTTGCTAATACAAGAGGATGTGGGTTCGAGCGCGCTGAAGTACATTGTCCTCTTATTTATGGGTTGGGGAGGGGTAGAGGTGATCGTGGGCCAGGTCGGGCCCAGGCAAAATTTTAGGCCAGTTTTCTAGGCCCAAGCCCGACCCGAAAGAAAATTGATAAACTCGAGCTCGGCCCGGCCCATATTAATTTTTTTTAGCTTTTTTCATTAAATAAAAAAATTTAAAACAAATATTAAAACAAAAAAAACAAATAAAAAAATATGTAAATTTTAAAAAGTATATTTGATTAAAAATGAAATATATATTTAATATATAATTCGGTCCGGGCCAAAAAAGTTTTACCCGAGGCCCAACCCGTTTTCTAAACGGGCCTCGTTTTTTTGCCCAAACCCATATTTCGGGCTTATATTTTTACTCGAACCCTCCTATTTTTCGGGCAGGCCATCAGGCCGGGCCGGGTAGCCCAACCCATGATCACCTCTAGGGAGGGATTATAGGTAGTTATAAGCATTGTGTCAAAAAGAACAGATATGATCAAAACTTTCAAGTTGGATGTGTCAAAATTGTTAATTTTTTATAATAAAATCAGCTTGAGTTGAGTTTTAATTTAGATTAGATTCTCGAGTTTGAATAAAAAATGTCTACATATATATCCCTATTAAATATATATTGTATCCAACACTCTCCTCAAACTGAGATAGCATAACTCTTTTCAAACTTTGTAGGGTGAAGAAGGGAGCTTCGATTTCGTATTTGTAGATGCATACAAAAGCGATTACCTAAAATTTCACGAGCTGACGCTGAAATTAGTAAAGGTTGGAGGAATTGTAGCTTACGACAACACGTTATGGTACGGATCAGTTGCGCAATCAGAGAAAGAAGTGGCGGAGGATCTCATTAAGAGGTACCGGAATTTTGTGATCGAATTCAATAGCCTTATCGCAGCCGATCCTCGAGTCGAGTCATCACTACTTTCCATTGGCGATGGACTCACCCTCTGCAGGCGTCTCTATTAGAATACAAAAGGAAAAAAGACCCTGTTCTTCTTGATTCTTAATGTTTAATAACGAGGTGCTATCATGAGATTCACTGATAATATTTAGATTTATATACCAACTGTTTAATAGATACAAACTCTATATTTAAGTAGAGTTAGTATTTGTTACATTGATAGTATACGTTTTTTATTCCACAAGCAGCCTTAAAAAAATGCCATGTGTCTCTTTCTTTTAAATATTTATTTATTTTAATAATTTACTATATTTTATAAGATACTTGTCAACCTCCTGACCTTTCTTATGGAGTATACTAAATATTTTACCTTTTAAGTATTTTATATTTAACGTGCTTTTCGTTTATAAATATAGACACGAAAAAAAATATGTGATGCCATACAACCATAGGTTAAAATAGATTTACTTTTAGGTCAAATTATAGTTTTGATCCCTCTATTGTACTTAAAATTGAGGGTTATTCTTTTACTTTTTTTTGACATAACTTGGTCCATTTACTATCATTGGTTCTAATAATTAAACATCGTTCAAAGGTGAAGACAGAAACCTTTTGAAGGGGCTGAGATAGAATTTTAAAATTTTAAGAAGGGTCGAAGCTAAAAATTATTAATTTTTTGGAGGGACTGAAAATGTAAATTTATTATTAATCGAGTGATTAAAAGAGCTTAAATTGAACAATTAATTATTAAGAGAGGCTACAATTGAAACTATTTCATTTAACCAAGGAGGGCCAAGGCCTTTGCTTTGCCCCTTGGCACCGCTAACTATTCCGGTTAAAAGTATCGACCTGGAATTTTTTTAAAGAAAAACTCGTTTTAGAAAATTTTAACTAAAATAATTAACAACCTAATTATTTGATTTAACTATAAAGGCATTATAAAAATAAATAGATTAAAATATGCCAAATTAAAAAATAAGAGTTAAATCACAAATTTAAGCGTAATAGAAGGATCAAAATCACAAATAATCTTATTTGTAATGTTTATTAACGAGGTACTGTCTTAAAACTCAATGGTATTATATAAATTTATGTACTTAGAGTAATTACAAGTTTAATCACTTATATTTGCTTAAAATTACATTTTGATCATCAAACTTTTAAATTGTTCCAAAAGAAAAAGTACGTGGATTAATTGTATAAGCTGACCTAAATCTTGTCTAAAATGATGATATTAATGTGCTACATTAACTTACAGTCACACCATTAATAGAAACTAATGTCACCGTGATCATAACGGAACAAATCAGTAACGTTAGCGACAATATAGTAATTTTTAAAAATTTGATGATCAAAACATAATTTTAAGCAAACATAAGTGATTAAACTTGTAATTTACCTGTATATTTATATAAAAACACTGAAATAATTTGAGCATAATGGAAATTATTGCAGAATGAATGAAAAAAGAGCGAAGAAAATTAAAGAAATGTATTTTTTTAACAATCTCATTATAAGTTCTGATTATATCTATTATTTTCGACACAATACCTAGAACTACCCATAGCCCCTACCCAACCCATAAATAGAAGGATAATGCACTTCAGCGCACTCAAACTCACGTTCTCCTGCATTGACAACAATGTCCATGCTATTCGAGTTAAGACTCAATCGGTAATGCAAGTTAAATGAATTTTAATTTACAAAAGATAAAATTATAAAAACAATGCACTTCTTTCTTCAATTGAACCACGTAATATTATTAATAGCAGGTTCATTATTAATTAAATTCCAATATTATCTTTAAAGGTAAATTAATTCATGCTTAATTTCTTCAAGTTACCCCATTAAATTACTTGTTTGATTAAATGCTATTTACTTTATCGACAATAACGGCAATTTAAATCCAGAGGTTGCCCACGCTTGCTATAAAAAAAGGTCTCGCTTTGGCATTTTATCGAACAGTTTATGTGCAAAAGAGCTTGAATGCTTGTTTTCAACCATGGCAGTCTCGAGCTTGAATCACAAGTCCCTCATCGTTCACGGCCCTATTTTAGAGGTTATTTCAAACAATACCCATTGTTTTTTTAGGGTTAATATATAGTTTGCCCTTGACTTGTCTAAAAGTACCTAGTTGGTACTTGAACTTTTTTTTATACTTAGCTAATTTCTGAACTTGTATTCCGTCACCCAGGTGGGTGCCTTTGCTGTAACACTGTTAGTTTGTGTTGACATGACATTGATAGCTAATCTGATGATAACATGTGGCAGTTTCTCAATATGCCATGTGACGAGCATAAATTTAAAATCTTTTTTAAAATTCTTTAAAAATAAATAAATTAATAAAAAAAGTATAAATCTTTGTTGAGGTTCATTCTTAATGTGAAAAAAAAAACTATACTTTTTTTAATTAATTTATATACTTTTAATTTTTAAAAATTATATCTGCCATGTGGCATATTGAGAGGCTGCCACATGTCACCAACAGATTGATTATCAATGTCATGTCAGTCTAAACTAATAGTGTTAGTGCAGAGGTACCGACCTAAGTGACGAAATACAAGTTCAGGTACCAACTAGGTTCGAAAAAAAGTTCAGGTACCAACTAGGTACTTTTGGACAAAATCAGAGGCAAACTACATATTAACCCCGTTTTTTACTAAGATTGTAAAATATTTAGGACTAATATATCATTTGGTACCTGAGTTTGTTTTAATGTTTAATTAGGTACTCAAGTTTTTTTTGTCCTAATTTGATGCTTAGTTTGGTTTCAATGTCCACTTTGGTACTTGAATTTTTTTGTCCCAATTAAGTACCGATGTTTTTTTAGTAGAGTACACATGTTAAACATTCATTGGCCGCATAATGCCATTTGGTATGGGTACCAAATTGAACATTGAAGCCAAAATTAAGTACTAAATTGGGGTAAAAAACTCAAGTACCAAATTGAACATTAAAGTTAAACTGAGGTACCAAATGGTATATTAACCCAAATATTTATGTTTGATATAGGAAAAAAATGAGTTTATTATTCCTTTCGATATGCATTCGAAACCCAATAATATAGAGAAGATAAATTATGTTCAAAATCCATGAACTCTTTATACATTTAGAATTTAGCCCCTTTATTTTTATATTCAGGAATTTAGTCTTTTTACTTTTTAAATATCAAAATTCAGGTTCAATTGTTAACATTGTTAAAATTCTACGGTTAAATTTGTTGATGTGATTTTAAATTAAAAAAAAAATCACTTGTTAGCTATGTTAAAAACGTAATAAATCTGAATTTAATAGAAGAATTTTAATGGTGTTAACAATTAGACTTTATTTTTAAATCTAAAAAGCATAGAATTAAATTCCTTAAAATAAAAGTAGGAGGATTAAATTATAAATATACAGAGAATATAGGGATTTAGAGCATATTTTAACCTATAGAGAAATAGTGTAACTAATGAATATTTTTGTTGCAGTACATCTTAGAGGAAAATGCATACCCAAAAGAGCATGAGCAACTCAAGGAATTAAGAGAAATTACTGTCATGAAGTATGAAAAAAAGTATGTTAATCTCTCACATTTATGTTACTCGGATTCGAGATATGAGTGAGGATAAAGTTATGTATTAGGCACGGGTTTGTTTAGTTTTATTTTTCTAAATCTTTTTTTTTTTCCATATAATTTGAGGGTTCTTGAAAGGTAATATCTATATGTCCGTATCTCGATATTAAACTTGTTTATTATGATTCAAACCCGAAAATATGATTCGATTAGCCCAAATATGAACTTTACCCAAATTGATTTAACAACAAAAAGTCAACAGTTCGAAATCTAAAAATGATACAAACCCAAATGACCTACACCTAAGATGACTCGACCTAAAAAACCCGACTTGTAAATTTCAACAACTAAACCCGAAGTGATACAAAAAATTTAAAATCAAAATTGACCTAATTAACCAAAACCAACTTGATCTGCCCAATTAATATGTTGGCCTGTCATGCAAGGGCGAACCTAGAAATTTTTTTAGGAGGGAAGGACCAAACAATTTTTTTTTTCATTTTGGGGGGGCAAAATGTAATTTTACCACATAAATTTATAATTTAATAATTTATAAAGGGTAAAGTTGCAATTGTTCCCGCTTCCTCCTCCCCTTTACATTCGCCCCTATTGACATGCATCAGATACGAGTGTCGATGAAGCAACATAGTTAAAGATTGTTTCGGAACAATTTTTCTTGATTTAACTACAGGAGTGTCATGAACGTGCCTGTTGACGAAGCGCAGTTCTTATCCATGCTTTTAAAGATCATGAATGCGAAGAAGACAATGGAAATTGGAGTTTTTACCGGTTATTCTCTTCTTGCGACCGCCCTCGCATTGCCCGATGATGGTCAGGTAATTACAAGTTTCAGTCTTTTTTTCAAGAGTAAGATTTATCTCTCAAATTCGACAAGTCCGATCCTTTAACAGATCTACTTCTGATTGATCATATCGAAAAATTATTGGTCTTTGTAGATAACAGCAATTGATTTGGACATTGAAGCATATGAAACTGGATTGCCATTCATACAAAAAGCTGGAGTTGAGCATAAGATTAATTTCATTCAATCAGATGCCTTTGTGGTTTTGAATGACCTTATCAATGGTGTAAGTATATAACATTTAGCTCGATATAACAGTGATGAATTTGAGAAAATTGGGTATGGATCATAATCGGTCTGGTCGGCCCGACCCGAGTAGGGTCTAGAATAGAATTTTCTCAATCCAAACCTTTGGCTTTAAATGGAAAAACAAATTTTCGAGTCGAGTTATTTCGAGTTATGATCGAATGATTATGAAAGTTTGGGCACTTTAAGTTCTAACATGCTTGTGGTGAAATTCATCGTTTTGGTCTATTTACGAGTTTAGTCCATTGACTATGCTGAAATTTGAAATTTAACCTTCTTACTTTAATTTAACATAATTTAGTCTATTTACTTTTATAATGTCATTAGTAGGTATAAATTAACAACATTGATAGTTGTTGTCTTTAAAAATGATGATGTGGAATTTTTTTATAAAAATGTCATGAGTGTTCTGCTGATATGTAAATTTATTATTTGTCAAACATCAACTGAGGAAATTACCAGTTTAACGATGACGACAACTAATATTGTTATCAGTTTGGAGATAATAATAACATTTTGAAAGTAGATGACCAAATTATGTCAAATTAAATTAAAGGGATTAAATCTCAAAATTCAACATAGTAGAGGGATTAAAACCAAAATTAAACCTTTTATGTCATTTAGAGAAAACAAGACCCTATAAAGAAGGGTGATTCTTGCTTATAAAACCACATCCCAATGTTTTGCTAGTAAATGTGAGGTTATAAGCAATGGTGATCCTTCCTTTATCAACATATCTTTTCTTACAAGATATAAAATTGTAAAGATAGTATTCACTTTCAAAATTGATAATACCTCATAGCAAATCAAATCCAAGAATCTTTGCATCGATATATATATATATCAATTGATTCAATTGCAGGAAGATAAATCGAGCTTCGATTTCATATTTGTGGATGCCCAAAAGGAGGATTACATGAAATTTCACGAGAAAGTGATGGAATTGGTGAAAATTGGAGGAATTATAGCTTATGATAACACTTTATGGCTTGGGTCAGTCGCTTACAAACAAGACGAATACGAGAAACACAGTAAAATGCCTGAATCTGTGTGGAGAAATAGGGATTATGTGATTCAATTTAATAGCTTCTTAGCATCTAATCCTCAAATTGAATCCTCTCTTCTTTCAATTGGTGATGGCCTAACCCTTTGTAGGCGCCTATATTAGTCATTGAACTTTGTCTTATAACAAAGTTATTATGATTTTGTTCATTGTAAGTGGAGTTTTTTTAACTATATAAGTAAGGTTAATGAATAATCGGTATAATAACAAATTTACCCTTTAACATTAATTTTTTTTGTCACTTTGATCATAAATTTTTTAGGTCACTTTAACCCTCTTCAAAAATTAGTTAATTTTTTTTTTTAAACGGAAAAAACTGATCAAACTGTTAATAATGACATTGATGTGTTAGTTCATGTGACAATCCACGTGCACTTCAATGCTGCCATAGATAATTTTTTAAAAACATTATGAACTTTTTATTAATTTTTTAAAATTTTGATGAAGTACGTGTGGGCTACCTTGTCATTACTATTAAAATTTTAACAGTCCAAATAGTTTTTTTACCCAAAGAAAAGCAAATTGACTTTATTTTGAAGGTTTAGAGCCAAAGTAATCTAAAAAAAGAATTAAGGCTAAAGTTGCAAAAAAAAAAAAAAAAACCGTTAAGGGTTAAATTTATCATTATTTTTTTTTGATCATCTAAAGACGACAATGTTTTACTCCTTATGGAGTTTTTTTTAACTCCATTAGGCCTATTTATGGGCCAAATCATGGCCCAATGCTAAAACATTTCACCTCCAAACTCAATTTCAGCTCGACTTGACTCGACTCGATGATGACCTGTTTTCACTATTAATATATTATAAATGGTCATTCTTAGCTCAATTCTCCGAGCTTTGCATGACCTAATCTAGTATTTTATTTCACTTAGAGGTGTTTATAGGTCGAGTTATGCTTATATTTGGTATTAATACCATATATATTCATAACAAGGCTAAACAAAACTTGTTTAAAGCTGTCCATATTAGTTTTTTATTTTAAAAAATAAAATTGCTTTTATTTAATATTTAGGAATTATATATATCTTTTACTATCATTATTATTTTTTTAAATTTCTAAGCAAAAACAATTTAATAGATATATATTTGAAATATTTGAAATATGGTATAGTAAATTAAAATTTCTGAATGATACAAACTATATAATATATATAAATAATAAAATAATATAAACTTGAAAACATGCAAAGCCAAGTCAAGCTAAACTTGAGCTTTGAATATTGAAATTCAAATTTAACCCAGATTTTAAATTATTTTAATTTTTTATTATCATAATTTATTTTTCGAATATAATATTTTTATTTAAATTTTCTCAAATTTCAAGTAAACCTTCGCGATATAAGTTGAATAAAAAATTAGTGGAAATATGAATATTTAAATTCTTCTCTTTCGGTGTGGGATCCAGGCAACTACAGGCTGTTTCCCTCCTGGGGAATGACATGAAATTTCACCCTCATGCATTTGATAATATTATATTTTTTTTATACAAATCATAAGTGCCACGAGACATTCTTTGGACCCCCACATTGGACCACTTTTCTTAGCTTGTGTGCATTTCATTGTCCTTACCTTAAAAGGTCCATATCTTTTAATCCTTCTTTACACTGTGTGTGAGTTTGTGTGACCTTAAAGAGCATTCAAAGGGTTATCAAGTATTGTATCCCTTGTAACTCTTAAGAGAAAGAGAATAGTACCTCCAAAACATGAATATTGCATTAAAAACCTTAATTTGAATGATAAAATTTTTAGAAGGACTAAAAGGGAGATTAACCCGTGCCTACTCACCCTACCCTAAACCCTAAAAGGGTTCATTTATATAAAAAAGAGGATTATAGTTTAGAAAAATAAGGAAGAAGTGTATGAATTAATCAGATGAAACCCAAGTTTAATTGGGTAAGACTCGTAGTTTAAAAAATAGAAAAATTATTTGTTATGGTTAAACTTGTTAGATGTCACTTTTTAAGATTAATACATAAATCAATTGAATAAAATCGAGTTTATAAAAAAAGATTTAGTTTTTGTTGTTGTTGGCTTGTCCACTAATGGGTTCTAAAGTTTCATCCAATGAACCCTTTCAAATTAGGGGTATCATTGTTGTCTTACCATGTGCAACTTGGGGTTTACCTAAATATTCTTTTTCCAATATAAAAAGTTTGTATAGATGTAAAGATTCAAATATAAAACTTAATATAATTTTTTAAATTACTGCACAAATCAACTGAGCGACCAATAGGGTTTTAAAGTGAAATTAGAGATTTGGTTGTGTACTATTGTCATCCTAAAATATGTAACTAGGGGTAGGGTTGAGAAAAAAATTGAAAATCGACCCGACCCGAGGTAGTTGGACAATTTATGGAATGTAAGTTTAAAAATCGCGGTTACTCGAAACCAAACCGAATTCTGTTTTTATTTAATATATAATTAATTTTAATTTTTATGATATAAAAATAAATATTTTATATTTAAATTAGTGAAATAATTTAAAAGTTCTTGAAAAATTATTTTTTAAAAGAAATATTTATGAAAAATACCTTGACCGAGCTTAAATAATTAATATGAAAGAATTGAAAATCGAACCAAGCTAAACCGAATTATGATGAACAATTCAAACAATCTAAAAAAACCCGATGAACCAAATTTATTGAATATAATATTTTAAAGTGATTACATAAAAATTTTGAATTAAAAATTCGAATTTTGAAAGATTTGACTTTAACAATTTTTTTTATTTTTTCTTGCCACTATAGGGTTTTTAAAGTTTTAACCAATGAAACCTTACAAATTGGGGACTTGATTGCATATTATATTAGTCTTAGGATATGCAATTTGAGGCTCTAATTAAAAATGTTATCAATCTTTGCTAAATTTAGCCCCACCACTTCTTCTTGGAATGAACACCATTGGTGGTAAGTTGGCCAAATTGTAGTGTACACCTTGCCATTAGTGGAAACAAATCTTTAGCCATTTGCACCCAAATTTTGTGGCAAATCAATGGTTTCTCCTTCATGGGTTGTGAAAGTTGGGATTTTATCAATCATAAACCATCAAATATTAAACTAATAACAAAGCTAATAAAGCATGCATTCCACTTTGTTAATTTTGGGTTTCCACTTTCATTAAATCTCAAAGGATTCCCTTACGAGGAATCTCATTATATATATATATGTATGTATGTATGTATGTATGTATGTATGTATGTATGTATGTATATTGTGGCAAAGATATGTTGTTTGTTTGCTATTAGTATAAAATATATCATCTTTAATTGGTTCTTTGCTAATTGCTATTAGAGATTTTATTAATGGCTTTTGTGAAAGATTTTTTTTGCCTTTGCTTTTATTATTTGGCATAATGATAAATTTTAGTCACTAATCTTTACGTTTTTTTGTCAATTTGACCGTATTTTTTTTTTGAGGAGATCACTTTGACATTTAATTTTTAAATTTTCGTCAAATTATGATTTTTGGACTAAAAAGCTGATTAAATTGTTAAAATTTTAATGGCATTGATGTGATAACCTGTATGATATAGTCCATATGGAGATCTGTATCCCTTTCTAATAGTTTTATGCCACATCAGTATTTTCATCCTGAATTTCAAGATTTTCATCCTGAAAAAAATCAAATCCAAATTAAAATCCTGATTTTCATCCTAAAAAAAATCAAATCCAAATTGAAATCCTGAAATTTAGGATGAAAATACTGATGTGACATAAAACTATTGGAAAGGGATACAGATGACATGACGTCACTGTTTCATACAATCCTTTCTCGTCCATATGTACTTCATTGTTGGTATAGATAATTTTTTAAATATTTTTATGAAGTACATATGAATTACATATCGCGTTAGTGCCGTTAAAATTTTAACATTTCAATTAGTTTTTTTATCAAAAAAATAATTTTACTAAACTTTAAAGATTAAGGGCAAAATAATCCCCCAAAAAATAGGGTCAAAATAATAAAAAGAGTAAACATTAGGGACTAAATTTATCACTATTTCTATTTATTTTTATGAACTTTATTCTAGACATATATTCAAAATATGAATATGATGATGTGGTCCTCTAAATATATATATATATATATATATATATATAAATATGCGGCTAAGACTTCATGTTTGTGTATTATTTCTTCCAAATATATGATCTTTAATTGGTTCTTTTGCTAATTGCTATTCAAGATTATATTATTAGCTTTTGTCAAAGGTTTACTTTTGCGTTCACTCTCTCTCTATATAAAAATATATAATTATTCAAATTGAATAATTGAATATATTTGTATTGAAGATTTACTCATATTCGACATGAACCACTAAAAATCTAATCCAATAATAAAAAAGTTGCAAGTCTCGAACTTTGGTAAACTGACAGATGGCACGTAATTATTGGGTGACACATGGTTATATCAAGTTCAAATGACAATTTTAGATAGAGATCAGATGGCTGAAGGCACAATTGTATTAGGCCAAGGACATAAGATTTGACTGATCACTTATTGATCACCACAAAACTCTAAGAGCAACAACCTCGGTGGTAACTAACAATCCCAAATATTTTCTTAAGCTCACCATTGCACTATATCTTAAGCATTAGAGAGCATCTCGAAACACAAACCCCGATGCCCCCCTTAGCTTACCTTTTGTATTATAGGTTCTTGATCATTTACTATCTATAATCACTTTAACCCCAAATTCAAATCACACATCCTTGGTCCTCATGTCTAGGGGTGAAGGGAGGGGGTAGAGGCCATGGTCCCTTCTAAAATAGAAAATTTTTTAGACCCCAAAAATTTATAAAATCTTAAGTTAATTTATGGTAAAGTTATAGTTCAACCTCCTAAAAAATATTAAAATTTCAATTTAGTCCTTTGAAAACCATAAAGATATAAGCTAATATAAGGGTGAAATTGCATTTCAGCTCTCATAAAATATATAATTTAATCTCACCCCTGTCCCAAATTTTTTTTCTAGCTTCACCCTTATACATACCTAGTTCTCCAATAAATACAAGGTGTGAACTCGTACAATAATCATACTTTGCCCGAATATTCTCTTAAGCTTACGATAATCCTTCATTTAAGTATCGTAGAATGTCTCAGAGTACAAACTCCGACAATCAAATTTAAATAAAAT
Organism: Gossypium sturtianum; assembly: GCA_025698515.1. Lineage (NCBI taxonomy): Eukaryota > Viridiplantae > Streptophyta > Magnoliopsida > Malvales > Malvaceae > Gossypium > Gossypium sturtianum. The sequence goes on along the minus strand of CM046946.1, from coordinate 957,906 downwards.
ATCTTTGGTCCACATATCACATTTATGCACTTCCTTTTTTCTCACCAATAGATACAAGGTTATTCAAGTAATGTAGGAGATAGTGGTTGTTCTAAACTGGGTAACCAATATGGTAAAAGCAACATATTTTGATATTCTTAATTTAGAAAAAATAATAATAGATTCTTCAAGTGTGAAGTCCATTTACTAGTGTTCTTGAATTAAATATTTCATAATCTAATATTATATTTTAGAAAATATATATTTGTATTATAATATTTGTTGGATACAAATGTCAAATATGATAGCTATATCCTATAGATTGTGTAAAGTAGAAGTGCAAACAAGACAACTGTACTCACAAATCGCTTGAGTTCGATTAAATATAATTAAATTTTGACTCAATTATTATCGAGTTAAGCTTAACCTCGAATTATTTAATGAATTGAATTCGTTTCCTAATGCTTGATCGAGTAGCACTCAAACCTGATTGAGCATTTCAAACTCAAACATAAATAAATGTCTGCTGGATACTTATGTCTGTTGGATCAAATGGTAAAGAAGAAAATAATGCTGGAAGAGCTTAAAAAATATGTGCATGTCACGACTCGACACTAGCAGTGTTCTTGTGCCGGGTCGAGCTTGGATTAGGCTCGATTCTAAAAAACTTCCAAGCTCGAGCAAAAGCTAACTTGACCTACCCAAATGGCTTAAAAGTAGTATTTTTTTTTAAATTTAAAGCTAATTATAAAATATCATAAATCTTTTTATATTAATATTTATTATATTTAAGCAGTAAAATAGGTCAACCCAGATCCGACTCACAAACACCTCTACTCAACACTAAACTGGTCATCGTTATCCGAAACATGACTCTAGAATCCAAGGTGAGAGAACCCATTATGACCCCTTTGGCTATCATTATGCACTAGACTTGCCTTTGGTCATTATTTGCCCCTTAGATGTACAAATTCAACAAGTCTAACATTATGGATTCGGATTTAAATATTCATGTTCGATTTTTGTATAATAATGCGTATTTGGATAATGGACATATAAAAATTAATATTATACTTTTTTTGACTTCTTCATGGATTATAATTATAATACATTTATTTGTATTTATATATAATTTTATTATTTAAAAGAGAATATTTATTGATACTTGATCCACATTATCCATTACTGATGCGAATCCGGTCGCATCATGTTACGACACCACCCGACGCCATCAGGAGTGGCCTAAGCTCGAGGGGCCTAAGTGCAAAATGAAGCCGAATTCCAGCTCAATTAAAGTTCAATCAAATGCGGTTCAGCTCGATTCCAGCTCCTCAAGCTCCGTCTTAGAACGATACTCCTTCGTAGACGATCGGGCATTTCACATACGACTCGACTCAGCCTCGAGGCGGATCGTATCAATTACCAATTGGTTTTAGAAAGAAACTAAAAAGAATTTATATCCAACTAGACCTATCCATTGCCCGATCAAGCCAACCCGCAACTTAGTAGCGAAATGTGTCATTAAAATTTGAGGGAGCTTACTTAAAATTTTAATTTTAGGGGTTTATTTAATTTTTTTTTAATTTTTAAAGGGTCTAATAATTTTTTTTAAAACTTTTGTAAGCTATTTTTAAAAATTTTAAAGGGTTTACTTAAAATTTTCATAAATTTTAATTAACATAATAAAAATTTTCCAAAATTTTGAGGCCAAAGCTCTCTCTGGTTCTAACGACATTCTACCATTGCAACAACTCTCGAAATTTCTTAAATTTCTTTGTCCAAGCTCGTTATTTACCCGACCCAAATACATATTCATTTAATGTTAAAAAAAGTTAAACAAATTAAATTCAATTAGAGGTTTTCATGTGCCAGGTCAAGTTTGCATCAAGTTTAGGTATAATATTAATACACTTTATGCTTGTACAAGCTTGGAACAGCTCAAAATATGAGCCTAAAATTAACACATCTAGAAAACGAGCCAAGCTAAGTTCAAGCCTTGAACATTTAAATTCGAGCCTGATCTATATTTTGAACGTGTTTAATTATTTTTTCCCAAACCCATTTTTTAAACCTAATATTTAAATCGCATCTTTTTAAATTTTAAATTAACCTTTTTAACTTAAACAAATAGTAATATATCCATCATTTTCTTTATTTTACAATGATAAAGGAAACAAAGTGGCAACGCGCCTATACACCAAATATTATTATGTCCCGCGCAAGGGGTATGAGTCATACAGTACGGACTGGTGCGCTACCACCATTATTGCCAAGCTTCATCATCTACCCCCACTCACATGCTTTTTTTTTTCCCTTTCAATTTAGTCCTTGAATTATACTGTTTTCTCATTTTTAATATATATTTTTTTTCCGATTTTAGTCCTCGAAGTATATTGTTTTCTCGTTTCAAATCTAATTCCTTTTGTTATATATTTAGTACTTGATTTATTATTTTCTTCTCAATCTATTCCAATTTTTTTTAAAAAAAAATTGCCTATAAAACCATAATACATGCATACCTGTTTTTGACATTTTTAGGATCCTAAGCGGAACAATAAATTAGGGTCCTTTTTAAAAAATTATAAAATATAATACAATAAAATAAAAACATTTACTAATAAAAGAAATTGGGTCCCCTTTTCTTTTCTTTTCTTTGCTGTAATGAAGCGCCGATCAGAAAACTTAAAAGCTAAAGATTTTTTTTCCACGTTAAAAGCTGGAAAAAAATTTTGGGCCCCTTCCAACCCTGGGCGTTGGGCGGCCGCACTCCCAAACTACCTCAGGGTCGAGTCTAGATACATGAAAGGACTCTAGGAGCTTCTACATCCTCTTGATGGTAGGGTTTGAGAAAAAATGGATAAAATAATAAGTTAATTCGTATTATAATATTAGGTTTAGTTTTGTTTTGTGGTTTTTATTGAATTTGGTTCGGTTTGAATAATAATGAAATCAACTCTCGTTAGATAAAGGTTGTTTATCCATAAATCTTACTCGAGTTTGAGTCTTCGAAAGAGTAAGTGATTGACCTTTATCCAGGTAGCTCTCTTTGGACATAATGTGTGTGTGGTGTGGGTATGTCTCTACCTTGTGCGTGAGTGCTAACCCTCTAAGTATATTGTACCCAAAAAATAATAATGAAATGTATTGGGTTTATTGATTAAGTTCATAAATTACTAACAACATTACTCGCGTATCGTAATTTTATGTTTATATATTGCTTACACGAACAATTACATCGATTCAGTATAAAAATATATATATTTATTTCATTAAATGTGTACTTTTAAATCAAAATTGAAGTCTCATGTATACATTTGAACTACAATCAAAGTTTCACGTGTATAGTTGTACCAAATCAAAGTTTATGTATCATAGTAAAATTTTTTTGTCAATTTTTTTAAAAAAATATATATTTTTTTTCATTTTGATGTTTCAACATAAGTTCTCCACGACATATTTTCAAATTTAAAATTCTAAAAAGTTATAACCTAATGGTTAAGCATGTTTTGGTCCATTAAATTGGGATTTCTTCAATTATTGATCTTAGTCTACTCCTTTGATGGCTCATATTCTAAGTCATTTAAATATTGGGAAAATAAAATCTACCTTAAAATATCATTTTAATGTTACATTTTTATTATATTATAATAATGGTAAAATTACAATTTGCTCCTTAAATTATTATTCATTTTAATCCTAAAGTAATTTTCTCACTTCGTCATTGATAATTGTCATGTGTAAGTTTTGTCCAGTTATATTACGATTCTTTATTATTTTGCACTTGTGATTGTATTTATATTGGTAAACTCTGAAAGAAAGTGCTTTACAATGTTTAAAAAATTGTACTAATTTAATTAACGACCGATTGAATCGATAATTGATGAATTTTTTTTCTCGTTGATCTTTTATCTTTTTTATTTCAAATAAAAATTTATATTAATAATTCGTTTACAGTTAGAACTTCATTCTACACAAAGATAATTAATATAAAAAAAAATCAAGAATCGGATCAAACCAAATTATCATAAATAACTTGAGAAATTTAAAATTTCTTATATAAATCTCGTATGATAAAATTTGAACATGAAATCTCAAAATTTCGACATTTGTATAAGGTAATAGTTATTTACTTATTTTGAAGGGGTATATCTCAAAACTACACATAAAATTTAATTAATATGTAATTTGATACATGAACTTTGATTTAAGGAAATTCTACAATAAAACTTTGATTGTGGCTCAAATACATAAATGAAACTTTTATTTTCATTCAATTATACACATTTAAAAAAACAAATACATCAAATTATTTTTATATTAGATAAATTTAATATTTTTTATGCAATATATAAACATAAAATGATGTTATATCAAAAATTGAGTTAATAATTTGTGATAATTGGACCCAATCAAAATTTAATGTATAAAATTGCACTTTAGACTAAAGTTCATGCATAGTTTTGAAATTTATCCAGTAAAAGTACCATGGATGCCGCTGTACCAGAAGTCAAATTGCATTTTGCTCCCTCTACTCAGAAATGGGCAAACTAGTCCTCGTATATTAGATCAAAGAGCAAATTGGTCATTTTATTAAAAAAATCAATCCATTTTTACTATTAAAAATTGGTCCTTTTAATTACATCAGTATGAGGTACACATGGCACGTCGCGTATCATTGTTTGGTTATTCCATTAGCCATGCTAGTTTTTAACAGAAAAAAAAACTAATTTACTCTTTAATTTAACGTACAATGACTAATTTATCTATTTTTTTAATAGATGAGGTAAAATACAATCTGACTTCTAATACAGATGCGTCCATGATAATTTTACATATTTATCTCTATTTTGAATAAAACAAGAGAAATGGGGTATGATAATTGTAAGTGAGAATCTATATATCAATTCATTTGTGTTTGACTATAATATATATATACACACATACACACATATCCCCTCATTTATTGTTGCTTCATGCAATTATTTGTACTTTGGCTCCCTTACACAAAATAGCTTTAGCCCAACTTACTGGTTTTTTCCATGTGTTGATGCTTGGCCCTATACCACCCACTCTGGCTTCACACCAGCCGCTCAATTCCTCCTTTTAAATTACAATTGGACCACCATTTACTGTTCTTGTTGCGCTGGGTGGTACTTATTCGAGATTGCTGATGTAATATACGGTACCACGGTTTAATCATAAAGAACACTGATAATGAAAATAACCTAGAATGATGAAGATAATTGATTGTTTGATCTCTCCTCTTAAACTATTATTCAGGGTTATGGGTGCATATACAATATCATGTATTGGTTGCGGTCAGGTCGTGTTTATTTGGGATTGCAGATGTAATATATAGTATCACGGTTTAATCATAAAAAGTACCGATAACGGAAAGAAATTGGAATGACAAAAATAACGGGTTGCTTGATCCTTCCTTTTAAACCACAATTGAATTTGCCATGTTAATTTCTTGATTGTGGTTGAATCGTGTTTATTCAGGATTGTAAATGTAATATTCATTATCACGTATTGATAATGAAGAAAATTTTTGAAATGACAAAATAACCAGTTTCTTGATCCCTCCTTCGAAATTACAATTGGATCACCACTTACTGTCGTTGATTATCGTTGGATCGTGTTTATTCGAGATTGTGGAAGTAGTATTCAGTATCACAGTTCAATCATAAGCAATATCATTAAATAACAGATTGTTTGATCACTTCTTTTAATCTACAATTGAATCGCTGCCTTCATGTTCTTGATTATGATCGGATCGTGTTTATTCAAGGTTGTGGATATATATTCAATACCACAGTTCAATCGTAAAGAATATTGATAATAGAAAGAACTGTAATGACGAAATAACCGGTTGCTTGATCCCTCCTCTTAAGCTACAATTGAATCGACACCTTCACTTATTGATTGTGATCGAATTGTGGGTTTATATTTAATATTACATTTCAATCATAAAGAATATTGATAACGGAAAATTATTGAAATGACAAAATAACCCTTTACTTGACCCTTCCTTTTAAACTATAATTCAACTTCCACCCTCATGTTATTGAATGTGGTCAAATTGTGTTTAACCGAGGTTGTAGATGTATATTTAATATCACGATTCAATCATAAAAAAATACCAATAATAGAAAGAATTGAAATGATGAAATAACTTTTTTTTATCTCTATTTATAATTGTATTGTATTTATCGTAATTGTGGATATACATTTAAACTACAAATCCCTATCTATTGCATGAATTTTGTAAAATATATAGCTATCTTTAAAAAGTAAATATTGGTGTAAGTGAATCATGTAAAATTTTTACATTTAATTTCAAATGGATTCCAAAGATTATTTTATAGTTGACATATTGTCATCATTTTCAGTACTTTTAAGTATTGAACTGAATAACTAATTTAACAACTAACTGAACTCTAGTAACTAATTATAACCAAAAGTTGGTACTTGAATCTAATACGGGCAATGTTAGAGGGCGGGAAAAGGCCCAATTCTAGAATATGGTGAAATTGTATTTTTACTCTAAAAATAATAAAAAAATTATTTAATCTTTCAAAAATTTTAAAAAATATATAAACTATTAAACTGGTAAACTTTTATCTTAATTTTCATAAAAATATACAATTTAATTTCGTCTCACTAAAAAAATTCTAATTTTATTGAACGAATTAACTAAATTTATTGTTTTTATCGAAGTAAATATAAAAAAAAATCATCATAGGGTCGTATTATCATATTGTTTTCATCATTTAATCATGGTTAGCAAACTTAACCAAACCCTTAACCACAATTACAGTCTTCCACGTGCCTATATATACACTTCATCCCCTAATGCAAATCCCTCTCATGAACATACCCAGATTTTCTACACAATTCCCATGAATTTTCCTTCTAAAATTTTCTCAGGAAAAAATAAAATGAAGCTTTTGATTCTGGGAATTAACCTCTCTTTGTTCCTGTCTTGTTATATTCTCACAACGCACCAAATTCCATGGCTTTTCGCCTTGTTTTTCCTCTTGTTATTGTCCCTTTCACCTTTTTGGCTCGTCCCGGGCGGCTTCGCATGGCGGAATTCATCCCTGGACATTCCCGGTCCAGTCGGTTGGCCATTACTCGGGACGTTACCACTAATGAATGCGGTCGCACATCGTAACTTAGCTGCTGCGGCCGCGTCACTTAGTGCAACGAGGCTGATGAAATTCAGCCTTGGTGCAACGAGAGTGATAATCAGTAGTCAGCCGGATACCGCCAAAGAAATCCTTGGCGGGTCCGCGTTTTCAGACCGACCCATCAAAGACTCAGCTCGGTCCTTGATGTTTGAACGCGCCATCGGGTTCGCACCCTCGGGTGCGTACTGGCGTCACCTACGTCGAATCGCGGCTAGCCATATGTTCTCCCCTAAGAGAATCTTAAACCTCGAGCCACTCCGCCAACAAGTGATTAACCACATGGTGGTTCAAACCCAACGAGCCATGGAAACCAAAGGGTTTGTTGAGCTAAGAATGATATTACAAAAAGGGTCATTAACTAATATCTTAGAGACTGTATTTGGAAGCTTTTTAAGTTCAGCAATGGCGGATGAACTAGGGCTAATGGTGAAAGAAGGGTATGAATTAATCGCTAAGTTTAATTGGGAAGATCATTTCCCTTTAAGGTTTCTAGACTTTAATGGTGTTAAAAGAAGGTGTCATAAATTGTCGAGCAAGGTGAAGATTGTTGTGGGTCGAATTGTAGAAGAAAGAAGAAAAGAAGCTTTGGACCAGAGCATCAATGGCGGAAATCATGATTTTCTTACAGCTTTGTTGACTTTGTGTAAAGAAGATCAGCTGTCTGATTCCGACATGATTGCTGTATTGTGGGTAAGAACTCTTTTCCTATCATCAAAAAAACATATTCTATTTTGCATTGATAGTGTATAAGTTGGATTTAATTCATTGGTAATAACATAAAATTAATATAGTTACGATATTGGGTTAGATTTGTGGAGTTTGGATTTTCTTATATTAATCGATTTGACTCGAATTTAATTTAAATAATAAAAAATATTTTTTAAAATTTAAATTTAATTATAAAATTATATAAAATATTAATTAAAATATATTTTTTAATGTTTTATTATTTTTTGAATAGTGAAATGGACTTTTTGGACGGGTTAGGTCGGTCTAAAAATGAGTCTAGAATTGAATTTTTTTTAAAACCGGGCATCGACTCGGTCCAGTCCATAAACACCTCTAATCGAGATAGGTAAAGGTTTTGGTTCCCTTGATTCCTTCTAATGTTAGTTATTATTAGTTAATGAAATAATAAAATTGTATTTTGATCATCTAAATTATAGCATTTCATTAGATAAAAATACGATGAGGCGCTTGTATTAGGTGTCATATTGTATTTTGCCTCATTTATTCAAAAAATGGGCAAATTAATCCCTATACATTAGACCAAAGAGTAAACTGATAATTTCAGTGAAAATTTCATACATTTCTACGGATAAAAATTGGCATGACTGACAGAATAACCAAACAATGGCACGTGGGGTGCCATGTATACCTCATACTGACGTACAATGACCAATTTTTAACAGTAGAAGTGGATGCAATTTTTAACAAAATAACCAATTTTCTGTTTGATTTAATGTATATGAACTAATTTGCCCATTTTATGAGTAGAGAAGACAAAATGCAATCCAACTCTTAATATAACGACCTCTATAATACTTTTACCCATTTCATTATAAAATTTATTTAAATTTTTTTATTTTGATGTCACGATTAATAAATAGATAGTGTATAACTTTATGCATTGCTCGTCTACTAGGTAGACTTAATTTATAATTATTTTTATATCAATTAAAATTTAATACGTAATGAATAAAAGTTATATATGGTTATTTAACCAAAATGTGATGCCTCATTTAATAAGAAAGATACGATAAATAACAATGATCTTAAAAATAAATATTAATAATTTTATTTAGTATTAGAGAGAAAATTTTTAAAATTTAGGGTTTATATATTAAAAAAAATTTAAGGATCTTAAAAATAAATATTAGTATTTTTTTTATAATTAGAGGAAGAAAATAGACAGGGGTGAATCCAAGGGGGCTGGCAGGGGCCCGGCCTCCCCTAAAATGGAAAAATTTTCGTTTAGACCCTTTAAAATTTTTAAAATTCTAAAGTAGTAAAGGTAAAATTACACTTTAGCCCCTCTAAAATGATAAAATTTTAATTTAATTATTTTAAAATTACGTTTTTACTATCGTAAAAATTACAATTTAATTCACTCTCCTGAAATTTTTTTTTTGCCTCGCCCTTGAGAATAAGGTTCATTGGGATCAAACCCAAACTCTTACCACTAAACCAAAAGGTTATTTGATATCTTTGTTATATTCCTAGGTCAAAATAGATTTTCAAATATAATAAATATTTAAAAAGTGTCAAAGCATGATTTTATGATTATTAAATTTAAATTTAAGTTTTATTTTATTGTTATTTTTAAATTAATTTATTGTATTTTTATATAGGAAATGATATTTCGGGGCACCGATACGGTGGCTATATTATTGGAATGGATCATGGCGAGGATGGTATTACATCAAGACATTCAAGCCAAAGTCCAAGAGGAGATTGATTCTTGCATCAGCCACCGTGACGACCGTTGTGTTCATGATTCCGATCTCCCCAAATTGCCTTACCTTCAAGCTGTTGTGAAAGAGGTTCTTCGACTGCACCCACCAGGTCCACTTCTCTCATGGGCTCGTCTAGCCATCCATGACGTACACATCGGGAAGTCCTTCATCCCAGCTGGTACGACCGCAATGGTTAACATGTGGGCAATAACTCATGACCCATCAATATGGAAAGATCCGTGGACCTTTAGGCCTGAAAGATTCATCGAAGAGGATGTTTCCATCATGGGCTCAGATCTTAGGCTCGCGCCTTTCGGGTCAGGTCGAAGGGTTTGCCCTGGTAAGGCACTAGGTTTAGCAACCGTGCAATTGTGGCTTGCACGGTTGCTCCAGTCTTTCAAATGGCTCCCGACAACTGTAGCGCATCAACGAGTTGACTTATCAGAAATGTTGAGGCTTTCCCTTGAAATGAAGAAGCCATTAACATGTCGAGCGATCCCCCGAGTAACACAACAATCACTAAATTAAATAGAAAAAATATATAGTATTAATAAATTATGAAACGAAAGGGCGTGGATTCATGGGAAAAAAAACTAAGAAACCATGAATTAACTATTAAGCCCCTAGAGTTTGTAAACTAGTCATGTTTATTAATTTGAGTTTAATGGGTACTTCTTTTTTAGGTTAGTAGTTAAGGAATCTATATTTTTAAAATATTTATGTTTAAAACATATTCCAAAATAAGTATTATATATCTTTTAAATATATAAAAGAAATTTAAAAAAATAACGGGTTGAGTCTTAATTCGATTGGCATAAGTATTGTTGCTAGTGCAGGAAGACGTGAGTATGAATGTATTGAAGCACGTTATCTTCTTATTTATAGATTGAGGTATATATATTTATACTCGTTTATTTTACACCCTAAATTCAAATATAATATAAATTTTAAAAATAACATTTTACCACCAAAAACCATGGTAAATCAGTAATTATCACCAACATTAAAGCTTGGGATACTAAGCATAACCTTCGTAAGTAAGAATTTATGAAAAGTTATATATGACATCATTATAATCAAAGCTTTTTATATTAATTAATATTTTAATAATTTTATAATTTAGTCACTTTCGTTTTAATAGTTGGCAATAATTTAATTATTGAATTTAGCAAAACAATTACACTCGTACAAAAATTGACGATATGTCGATTAAGTCTTAAGTTGATTGACATGGGTATCGTGGGTTTGAATGGGCTGAAACGCATTATTATCCTATTTATGTGTTGGAGAGAAGTTATTGGTAGTTTTATGTATTGTATAAAAAAGAGCAGATATAATCAAAACCTATAATGAAATCGCGATATCTTATTTTATTTTAATTAAATATTAAGATATTAAAAAATATAAAAAAAATACAATACAAATACACTAATTTATATTAACATAAATTATTTAATTGTCAAAGTAAAAGCATCCTAACCCTACTTTCTATTTTAGATAAGCAAAGGACTCAAGAATTTTTCTACCGACTTGTACGGACAATGAGACCTTTTCGGAAACAGAATTATTATTACATGCATGAATATTTATATATAAAATAATTTTTTAAATATTACCGACAAAAAAATAATATTTTTTAATATTGGAAAGTAACCCCCACCTCCACCAAAAATAAAATAAAAAATGGGCCACGATGGCTTTAAATAATGCAAAGCATTAGATTCCAAATTTAGATATTGTACTTCGGAAAGAAAATATAAAGAGATACACTTATCGAATTTGATATTGATATCACATCAATATAAAATATTATCTATTGTCAATATATATATATATATATATTTTTTTTAACGGTTGAATTTTTACATGAAATGAGTAGTTAAAAATTTTTAGTTCATTCGAAACTTAATATGCATGATCTACAGGGACGAAGGCAGGGGGGCTGGCATGGGCCCCGGCCCCCCAAAAAGGTAAAATTGCTAATTAGACTATTGATTTTTTTTTAAATTTTAAATTAATAAAGGTAAAATTGCACTTTGGCCCCCCTAAAATTATAAAAATTCGATTTAATCCTTTACAAATTAGAAATATATAAATTATAAAAAATTAAATTTTTATCCGCCCCCCTAAAAAATTATCCTGGCTTCACCCCTGATGATCTATAAAAATTGAACATGAAATATGACAGTTCGATTATTAAAATATTAATCGTATAAAAAATTATAAAATGACGTAAAGTGAATCCTTCCCTTATATATATATATATAGTTTTGGACTAATCATCTTCCTTAAAGTCTAGCCTTATATGTTGGGGGGAATTCCGAAATTTTTTAGGGATTAAAAATAAATTATAAAATTTTAAGAGGTCAAAATATAATTTTATCATGTATTAGTTTATGGTTTCGTTATTTTTAAAGAGATTAAACATTTTTTTTTTCATTTGGGGAGAAAAATACTATATATTTATTAACTTATAATTTCATCATTTATAGAATGATTAAATTACAATTTTTTTTTCATCTTTATATTGGGTTAAAGCCCTTGCCTGCCGCTTTTATTCGTCTATGGTTATATGAGTTAGATTTAAATTTAAGTATTAAGATGATAAACTACGAATCCCAAAAAAAATTAATTGTGAAGTTATGTCTCACATTTCTGGACCAAACAATGTGTGACGTCGCAATAAGGAAGTGTTTTTTGTCTCGACAAGAAGAAAGCTCTCGTCCCGACGATGCGATGTCACGTGACGATGTGCACCTCAAGTTTTTCGGTTTTCTTTTCCCAATTAAACTCTGGTTAACCTTGGGTGGTTGTAGTCATATATACTACGAATTTCAGCCTATAAATAGGCTTTAGTTACTCTAAGTTTTATGATAACAAAAATATTTAGATTGAGATAATTTTATTCTTTATTTTGAAGGGTTTTTCTTTTGGGGTTTTAGGTTTTTCCTTAATTCTCTCCATTTTTGTACTCTCTTTTATTATAGTGAAATCTCATTTTACGCGTAATTTTTATAATCTTTTGAGTAGTTTTTTCCCACATAAAATTTACGTATTCAATCTTTACAATTTTACTTTATTTATTTGTTTGTTGCATTACACAAATTAATTTCCTACATTAACCTTTATGAATAGTAAAATATGAATGATACATTGATTAAAAATGACAATTTAATTAATTATAAAGAACTTTAAGCATGCTAGATACCCTAAAGTATAGGCTTTTTAAATATCCATATCTACTTTTTCTTTTCTTTTCCTTTCTAATCTAATTATAAAATATAATATCAAAGGCAAAAAAGTCCTTTAGCTTTTTTTTTTCTTTCACATTAAATATATAGTAATATTATATATATATATATATATATATATGTGTGTTAATGCTCCACAAATCTAATTTTTGATTGAAAAGGGTCCCTCCCATATAATTGTCAATCCTTAAGACGTGTTGTTCTTCTATTTGATTCTATCAATTAATCATTTAGGGTTTTTTGTTTTTTTTTTCTTTTTTCTATAGTGATTTAAAAGAGATAATTATGTTTGATGGATAGTTAGTATATAAGTTTCATGCACAATAATAATATGATATGTCATCACCGAGTTATAAATAAATAATAATTTTATAGGTTAATATATTATTTGATATCTAATTTTGGTGCCAATGTTTAAGTTGATATATGAGTTTTTTTGTCCCGATTTGGTTTGAATTTGGCTTCAATACCAAATGATATCATGTGGTCCAATGAATGTTTGATACTTGTGCATTGGTGAGAAAATATAGGTACTTAATCGGGATAAAAAAAAACTCAGAGCACCAAATTAAACATTAAAGCCAAATTCATGTGCTTAATCGGAACAAAATAAAACTCAGATGCCATTGAAATCATACTTAAGTACTAAATTGGGGTAGCAAAAAATGCAAATGCCAAATTGAATATTAAAATTAAACTCAAGTATCAAATAATATATTAACCTTATTTAAAAATAAAATAAAGTATACTTACATAAATTTATAAAACTTAGGGATTATAAAAAAAAATTAAAACTAATATGTTCAAGTGCGCTGAAGCGTATCATTCTCCTATTTAAACATATTATTCTAAGCATTGTATACAAAAATTTGCGTAAAATTCAATTTTATAAAGCTAGTCCAATTAATTTAAAATTAAATCAAATTTTCAATTTATCAATCAACTTCAAATAATCCCACTTGAATAAGCATTAGTGCAAAATATAAGTCTAATAAATGAATGATTTTGTGGGCTCATTAATAAAATTTAATGTCTATAATATGAAATTTGAAAATGAAAATTTTAGCAGGTGGATTTTCAAAATTCCTCTATATTTATTTATTTAATTCATAAGGTATCACTATAAAATAAAAAAAAAACTTGAACCACAAAAATATAATTTTTTAAATATATATTTATGTTTGATCTATGCTCACCGCACCATTGTTGATACATAATTTGGTTGGTAGTTCAGTTGATTAGTTTACCGGTTAAAGTATGTAGAAGAAAGGGGTTCTTCTGTAAAGAAGAAGACAGAAAAAAATAGAGTTTTTCAGATAGCCCACCCTTCTAAGAGTCTTTAGAAGTAAGTAAAGGGACTCTTTTTGAGTCGGGTTAATATATATTCTATAACAATTTGATATTTATATTTTAATAATATTGATACGTTTTTATAAATGTAATAATACTCGGATTGCATTTTTCCTTACATATATGATTTTTTTTTCATTTTTTATTCCATTATTTTCTCTTATTATTATTTTGTATCTTATGAAATTTCAATAGCTTAAATTTATATATATATATATATATATATATATATCCAAATAAAATAATTACAAATACAAGCATTTTAAAATGAGGAATTTTTGCGTTACATTAATCTCATTATAGGTTCTTATTATATTTGCTCTTTATACAATACTTAGAATTATCCATAGTCTCTCCTCAACCTTTAAATAGGACAACGCGCTTCAGTGCACTTGAACCCATGTCCTTCTGCACCGACACCAATATCGATGTCAATCGATCTAAGACTCAATCAACTTGTTAAAATATTTAAATATTTTAAATAATATAATATATAAAATATATATTGGAATTAAATGAACCACGTGCATTAAATGATATGGATTTTTAAAAAAATTACTTCTTAAATGAAATTTCAACAATGTATTTGAGTTACTCAAAAACCCCTTCGAGAACCAAGGCTGCTTCAACAAAGGCGAACATGGCCGAAGCTCAGACGGTTACTTCTCTTGGTGAATTAAATAGCAATAGGCACACGTCGGTTTCTTTCAAAGAAAAAAGCTCAGCTGATGGTGTTAACAGAAATCGAAATTTCGCGAAATTAATAGGAGGAAAGGAAGGTGGTTTTCGGGCTACTAGAAAAATTAATAAAATTACTCATGGAAAGGGAAATAATTTTAAAATTAGAAATTCTTCTAAAATTCCTTTGAGTGATTCTATACATAGGCTGGTCAAGTCTGTATCTACGCCTAACAAGGGAGATTCAGACACTTCGGATCTAAACACTGGTAAAACAATTTAATTTATTCTGGTCATTCTGGTTCATTGAGGTTTGGGGTTTTTTTTCTCTATTTTTTTTCTTAATATTTTCTTATGAATTTTAATTTGTCCATTTTTTCTTGGAATTGTCAAGGGTGTGCCAGTAACAAATTCCTCCGGGCTTTTTGTGAGTATGATTTTGAATTTAAACCAGATATTGTGTGTCTTTTGGAACCGAGAGTCAGTGGCCAAAAAGCTAATTCCATTATTGATAAATTGGGATTTGATCGTTCTCACTGCATTGAGTCTGTTGGTTTTTGAGGAGGCATATGGGTCGGATGGAAGGACTATATTTCCATTAGCATTATCCATAATCATCCTCAGTTCATGCTTCTTCATATTAAGGGAATTAATTTTAATGAGGACTTTTTTATTTTTGTTGTTTATGGCAGTCCTGACAGAACTAAAAGAAAATCTCTTTGGAATGATTTAATGGACGTCTTGCCTCAAGGCCCTTCGCCGTGGTTAATTATGGGAGATTTTAATGCTATTCTTTCACCGAAGGACAAAAAAAGCGATCGAACAACAGGTAAAAGATGTAATTTTTTTGGAAACTTTGTTGATTCTTGTAATCTGCAGGGTCTTGGATTTATAGGACCTTCCTATACTTGGCAAAGAGGAAATACGTTCAAGCGATTGGATAGAGCTTTGGCAAATGATGCTTGGATTTCTACCTTTCCACATTCTCTTGTTCATCATCTCCCTCGTATTAAATCGGATCATAGGCCCATTCTTCTCAAAACTAATCCTATGCTCAGTGCTCCAAGAGGAAGACCGTTTTGATTCCTTGCAGGATGGACGAAGCACGCAAATTTTAAGGATCTAGTCTCAAGCAAATGGAGATACTCAGGTAACATGGCTGATTCGTTATCTGATTTTACTTCACATGTTAAAGAATGGAACAGGTTCACTTATGGCTACATAGGCACTCGTAAAAGACAACTTCTGAAATCTCTTGGGACCATTCAAAAAGCCTTGGATCAGGCAAATTCCAGAAGTTTAGTTAAATTGGAGATGGAAGTCCGAGATGAGCTAGAAAGTGTGCTAAACCACGAGGAGCTCTTATGGAGGCAGAAAGCTAGGTGTGATTGGCTTCAGTTTGGGGACAGGAATACTAAATTCTTCCATAGTGGCACGATACAAAGAAGGAAATCTAACCGCATCTTGGCTCTACGTATCAGTAATGGGGAATGGTGTTCTGAGCAGTCGATTCTCAGTGACGAATGCGTCAAATTTTTTGAAAAACTTTATGGTGATAACCCTAGTCCCATGACTGATATTCCTTAAATATCTCTCATCATCTGAAGGATCAAGACATTGATTTCCTCAAAAAGTCGGTCTCAAATGACGAGATCAAGAAGGCTTTGTTTGACATGGCTCCACTAAAAGCCCCGGGGAGTGATGGATATCATGCACATTTCTTCCAAAGCCAGTGGGATCTAGTCGGGGGAGCAGTTTATGAGTGGGTCCAAGAATTTTTGCGGGTAATAAAATTGAAGATGAGCTGAATAACATTCTTATTGTGTTGATCCCAAAGACTGATCGCCCGGGAGATTTCAGCCAATTTCGGCCAATCAGTCTATGTTCGGTTATGTATAAATTGGTGATGAAAGTGATCGCTAACAGATTCAGAGTGGTGTTCCCAAATTTTATATCCCCAGAGCAAGCAAGGTTTATTGCTGGTAGGAACATATCTGATAATGTCATTATTGCGCAAGAAGTTATCCACTCCATGCGTAGGAGGAAAGTGGGTAAAAACTGGATGGCTATCAAGTTAGATTTGGAGAAAGTGTACGACATGGTCAGTTGGGAGTTCATTGATGTCTCCCTTGTTGCAGCTGGAATCCCCGAGAGGCTCAGGAAGGTTATTATGCATGCAATATCCTCATCCACTATGCAGCTTCTTTGGAATGGAGTTCCCTCCAGACCTTTCAAGCCTGTAAGAGGCATACGTCAGGGGTGTCCATTATCGCCTTATCTTTTCGTACTCTGCATGGAATGGTTAGGGAATCTTATCAAAGCAGAGATGGAATCCGGGAGGTGGCATCCAATTCGGTTATCCAGATCAGGACGACTATATCCCACATTTTCTTTGCAGATGACCTTGTTATTTTTAGCAAAGCAGAGATGGATCAAGCTCACTTGCTCAAGAAAATTCTTAGAAGATTTTGTGATCTTTCCGGCCATAAAATTAGCGCGAGAAAGAGCAACATGTTTTTTCAAAGGGAGTTGATATCAATCTAGGCGATCAGATCAGTCAGTTTTTTGGCTTCCAGAAGGTTCTTAACCTAGGAAAGTATTTGGGGGTGCCTCTGCTTCATGATCGTATTACCAAGAGTACGCTGAATTTTGTTATTGAGAATGTGAGAAGTAAACTTCAGGGTTAGGATGCTCGAAAATTATCATTTGCAGGGCGCGTTACTCTAGCTCAATCAGTCCTTCTGGCTATTCCTAGTTATTTTATGCAGTCTTTAGTAATTCCGAAAGGGGTGTGTGATGAGATTGAAAGGATAACACGACAGTTTATTTGGGGGGGGATCAGCTGGTAACCCGAAAACGACCTTAGTTGGATAGAATTCCATTTGTCAGCCTAGGAACTGTGGAGGTCTTGGATTTAGACATCTTCATGATCATAATACTTCTTTCCTCATGAAGATTGGTTTTAATCTTGCCTCTCAGAATGACGAAATATGGGTTCGAGTGCTTCGTTCGAAGTATGGTTGGAAGAGTCAACTTCCTGAGTCAATTCTTAAAAGTCACTGTTCTCATCTTTGGGGTTCCGTTTCTAAAGTGTGGCCTCTCCTTCGTGGAAATCTTATGTGGTCCGTTGGGGATGGAGCTACTATACGTGGATGGAAAGACAATTGGATACCTAATTTTGGGCCTATATTGTCTTATGTTTCTGCTCATGACAGGCTTAATTTGGATAGTACCTTGAAAGACTGGGTCCTACAGAACGGCTCCTGGAATATAGACATGCTTCGTATTTGGCTACCTGCTACTATATTAAAGCATGTAATAAGTATTCCCCTGCCTCATCCCGCTGGTGGCGAAAATAGAATCATTTGGGCTCGTACTGGGTCAGGATCTTTCTCAATCCGAAGTGCCTATTGTTCGTTAAAAGAAAATTCTTGGAGTTCTATAGATGACATTTGGAAACTCATTTGGAAATACCAAGGACCTCAGCGTGTCCGTCTCTTCCTTTGGCTCGTGGCCAATCAGAGGATCTTCACTAACTCGGAAAGGGTCGGGAGAGGATTTGGGCAAAGTAGTGCATGTTCACAGTGTGAGCATGAATTGGAAGACATCATGCATGTTCTATGAGATTGCTCGACTGCAAAGGAAACTTGGATGCTCGTTGTCCCTTCAGAGATGCAATCCAGGTTCTTTTCTGACTCTTTACAAATTTGGTTATCAACTAATCTCTCTTGTCATCTTAAGTTACAGGATAAAGGAATTACTTGGTCATGCCTTTTCGGAATTCTAGCTTGGAGAATCTGGAAAAACAGGAATCTCTTCATCTTTCAAAACATTGACTAGACGTCCCTCGAGCTTGTTAAATCCTCTCTCAGTTGGGCACAAAACTTTGAATCTTTCATCCTCAGATCTAAGGCAACCACAAATTTATCCGGGATCCAACATCATTGTTCTGATAATTGGGTTTACTTATTCTCGGATGGAGCAGTAGCTAGAGACTCAGGAAATGCTGCATCAGGTGGAGTGGTTCGAGATCGGGATGGCAACTGGATACTAGGATTCACTCATTACCTAGGAAGTTGTTCACCATTGGAAGCAGAACTTTGGGGCATCCTGGATGGTGTGATCATTTTAATGAACAGAGGGTACAAGAGGATTAAGATTCGGAATGACAATCTTGAAGTGGTTAGGCTTTTGTCCATGGAGGACATGGAGGACTCTGGCATTACACTTCTTAGAAGAGTCAAAAGACTTCTGCTTTCTGAAGGACAATGGGAAATTAAGCATGTTCCTAGGGAGTACAATTCAATTGCTGATCAACTGGCGAAGATTGGGCTCTCTTGGCAGAATTCTCTTCAAATTTTTGATGTTCCGCCTGTGGTGGTGGCTACAGTTTTACAACAAGACAAAGCTTTTAATGTCTCTTAGGAGTCCTTAAGCTATTATTTGTATTTCACCAAAAAAAAAAAAACCTTCGTAAAAAAATTAAAATCTATTTTATATTTACCTAGATAAATAAAATTATTTTAAAAATTTTAAAAATTTTACTAAAAATGAAGGTACCTAAATTTCTCTCTAATTTCAAATTTATCCAAAATTTTAAAAGTCTTCCTCCTAATGAATTGTAAAGGATTAAATTGAAGAAACCAAAATATGAAAACTAAATTATTTTAACATATCTCATTGCCACCTATGGCTCACTCTCCTCAATTATAAATAAAATGTAAATAAATATATCTATTGAATTCACCTGGGATAAAAATGATGGGAGTGGGTATATGATGATGTTATTAAAGAAATTAGGCCCACTGATTGATTAATCCCACTTTGATATAATATATGAACCTAAAGTTTATCACAATCATTTTTTAGTGGAAAGGTATATGGGTTATTGCATCAGTATCGTATTAATCAAGTTTTTTCGTAAATTTGATAGTTAATTTAGGTGTTAAATGATGTTTTAAATTTGATACGGAATAATTTTAAAATAAATGGATCAAAGTGTTCATACATGTGTAGTTTGTATATATCACATTGACAATCTGAATTTGTCTAGTTAAAAACAAATAGGAGTATTGTTTTTTTTTTAACACGTCAGATCTACGTTTGCTTGTGTTGTATCCTTACGTGATTGCAATTTGTTCCACATATTTCAAATATGATTTACGCCAGTTAGAGAACCAGTTTAAAATAAGAGTCTTAGTTTGAGCACATATGTTGAATTAACCCCAAAATAATTATACTTTTGAAAGGATTGAATTATGGTTCTGGTCCTTCTACTTTGCTCGTATTTAAAATTTAGTTATTGTACTTTAATTCAACATAATTTGATTGCTAATTTTATAATGTTATTAGCTAGTTCAAATTAGTTAACTATGTTTTTTTCATAAGAAAAAATATGTCGTCATTTTAATCAGAATAGTTAATAATTAAACTAAATAATGGCATTATAAAAATAGGGATAATATAATTTTAGGACCAAAACAAACATTTGACCATATTATATTTTGGGTAACTATGCTATTCATCACCGAGCTTTCAACTTGTTTCTATTTGGGTCACCCAAGTTTAAAATGTTCTATTTCAGTCACTAATGTTTCCTCGATTTTAAATTTAAGTTATACTATTTTTAAAATATAATGTGTCAAACATATTATCGCATGTGTAATGCTATGTTTATTTTATTATTTTTACATCTGTCATTTGCATTAAGACTAAAATTTTGAAATTTAAAAAAATATATATACAGCCACTAAGAATGATCCAATTGTGAACATAGACTAAATCTATAACTTTACGCATAATACAGGACTAATGACATAATTTAACCAAATAGATCTAGTTGTTACCATTGAGTCAGAACTAAAATTTCAAAATTCGAAAAATATAGAAATTAAAATTGATCAAATTAAAATACAGGTACTAAATCCACAATTTATACAAAGTACAAGGTCTAATAACACAAAATTGACCACAAATTATATTATCCCTATATTTTAAAATAATATAAGTTAAAAAATAAAAGATAATATTTTAAGTGATTTTCTTTTTCTTTTTATATTATCCAGCGTGTCATCTCTATCCACGTGTCATCTCTTAAACCTCTACTTTCTCGGAAGAAAAATTAAAAAATAAAATCCTGTTACAAAGGCCCATCGTTTTCCCCATAAATCCATTAGCAGCCGTTGAATCCTACCAAATACCACACATTATTTAATGGTTTAATTTCTAATACTTTCCCTCTACTTTACCGAAAATTAAAATTAGCTCCAACTAAGAAGTTAATTTAATTGGGTAGTAATGTTAATTCTTACCATTAAATCATTAGCTTAAAAACTAGCAGCTCGGTGTAAAAAATTTATCAAAAATCAGTAGTATAACAATTTATACGTACCAAATTAGTAAAAAAAAAATTGTTTAAATTTACATGTTTATTATAGAGGCTCCTATATTTGGATTCAATTTGCTTTTTGCTCCCTCTACTTAAAAAATAAGTAAATTAGTCCTTGTATATTAGATTAAAGAGCAAAATGATCATTCTATTAAAAATTGTATTCATTTCTGCTATTAAAAATTAATCTATTTACGTCAGCACGAGGTACACATGGCATGTTACGTTTCACCGTTTGATTATTCCATCAACCACACTCATTTTTTAACAGCATAAGTGGATGAAATTTTTAACTGAAATGACCAATTTGCTCTTTGATCTAACGTACAAAGACTAATGTGTAGAAGACCTCTATGATACTTTTACCTCAGTTTGCCCTTTTAGTAGAAGACCTCCATGATACTTTTACCTCGGTTTTATTAACTTGACAAATTAAAATAGATGGACTAACTTCTTGGTTTTAAAAAGTTGAGGGATGAAATTCGAAATTAAATCTTAAATTAATCTTTGTGTACTTAGCCCTATAAATTAATGTAGAACTCCATTTACTTTATTTTTACTTCCAAACTAGCCCACATTTCACTTTTTTTTTTTTTTTGAAAAACCTCGAGCAAGAATCACAGATAAAGAAGATGGAAAGCATGGAGATGAAGGTATTTTCATTTTCTTTTCCTTGTTTTAATCTTTTAATTTTCTCTGTTTTTGATTTTCTTTAGTTTTTTTTTTAATTTATTTAAATTTTAGGAGGTAAAGTTCGAGAACAAGGATCTGAAGCACCTAGGCTTCGTGAGGGTGGTTGCGATCCACGCCTTGGTTTGCGTGTCGAACCTCTACGAGTACGCTAAACAGAACTGCGGTCCGTTGAGATCCACCGTCGAAGGCCCCGTTACGACCGTCGTTGGTCCCGTCTACGAGAAATTCAAGTATGTTGCTGATCATCTTCTTCGATTTCTTGATAAGAAGGTATATTCGTTTTTTTTTTTTTTTTATAATTCCTTGTTTGGATCAAAAAAGTTTCTGGATTTCACTTTTTTGTTTAATTCATCAATGATTGAATTTAGTGCTAGATTTATTAGTGAAGTATGAGATATATGTGTTCTTAAGTTATTGGAAATTGGCTTGGTCATAGTCAAGTTCGAGCTTGAATGAGCTGAATTTGAATATCTTAATGTTCGATTCAAATAGTATGGCTTTACTTTAATCTGATAAATAAGTTTAATCAAGTGAGCTAGAGTAGTTGATCTTTATTTCGAGTTGAGCTTCGAGCTTCGAATTTCGATTCAACTTGGCTCAATTACGGTCAGAGTAGTAAATGTTAGCTAAAACTGAATTTGGAAATTGTAAAAAGCAGTTTGATCTTTATTTTGATTTGAGCTCGAGTTAAGATTCAAGCTTCGAATTTTGAGTTGAATTCAAATTTATTAGAACTTCAGTTCAACTTGGCTCAATTATGGCCCTAGCAGTAAATTGTTAGCTAAAACTGAATTTGGAAGTTGTAAAGAGCAGTTTGATCTTTAGGTTGAATCGAGCTTAAATTAAGTTTCGAGCTTTGAATTTTGAGTTGAATTCGAACTTATTAGAACCTAAGTTCAACTTAGCTCGATTACAGTTCTAGTACGTGAAATCAAGCTTGAACTTAAAACCAACATAATTTTCAGATCAAAATCAAGCTCAAACAATTGAGTTTGAGGTTGAGTATGAGAATCGAGCTTACTTTAATCGGATAAACAACTCTAATCAAATGAGCTTGAGTAGTTTGATCTTTATTTTGAATTGAGCTCGAGTTGAGTTCCGAGCTTCGAATTTTGAGTGAAACCAAAACTTATTAGAACTTAAGTTCAACTAGGCTCGATTACAATCTTAGTAGTAAATCTTAGCTAGAACTGAATTCAGAAGTTGTAAAAAGCAGTTTGACCTTTATGTCCGAATCAAGCTTAAATTAAGTTTCGAGCTTTGAATTTTGAGTTAAACTTGAACTTCATGAAACTCCGGCTTGGTTTAGTTATGCTCTAGTAAATCTTAGCCTATAATAAAAGGGATGTGAACCAATTTGTTTCTAACTTCAAAACGAGATTAAGTAAAAAAAACTGCAGGTAGATAAGCCTTTCACACAAATTTGATGATCATATGTGTTCGTAAGTTATTCGAGTTTAGTTCAAAAAGATCAAATTTGACTTGGTCATTGTTAACTTCGAGTTCAAGGGAGCTGAATTTGAATAGTATATATATATTTGATTTTTAGTTAGTATTTAAAAATTTCAATTTAAACTCAAACTTTAGCTTTAGTTTTTAGTTCGAGGTTAAGGCGAGAAAATTAAGCTTACCTTTAATCAGGTAAGCAAGCTTAATCGAGCCTAGGGGCAAATCTAGAAATATTTTTAAGGGGTCAAAATTGAATTATAAATTTTTGTGAGGCTAAAGTATAATTTTATCTTGTATTGACATATGATTTCATCACTATTGAAAGGACTATATAAAAATCTTTTCATTTTGGGGGGTCAAAGTGCAATTTTATCACAGAGTAACTTTTAATTCTATTATTTATTAGGGAACTAGAAAACAAATTTTCCATTTAGGGCCCCCTCTAAATTCACTCCTGATCGAGTCTACTCAAATGAGCTCAAGTAGTTTCACATTTATTCCAAATCGTATTCAAGCTTTAAGAAATGAAACTCGAGTCGAGTTTCGAGCTTCAAATTCTAAGTTCAACTTGGCTCAATTACACTTTTAGTTGTAAATCTTAGATCAATTAAAAATAACTGCAGGTAGATGAGGCTTTACACAAAATTGATGATCACCTTCCGGCCAAAGCTAAGCAAGCAATTAACCAAGCCCAATACTTGGTTCACAAGACAGCACAACATGCTTGGAAACTAGTCGACGAGGCACGAACCAACGGACCACGAGGAGCGTTGCACTACGCCACAGCCGAGTACAAGCACCTCATGGTCATAAACTCATCCAAGTTATGGGTCAAGCTGAATCACAACTCGGCTTTCCACTCGGTGGCTGAGTGGGTTACTCCAACAGCAGCTAATTGGTCCGGTAAGTACAACAATTTAATTAACTATATGAGTGGCAAAGGTTATATTGTTTTTGGTTATCTGCCATTGATACCTGTTGATGAATTTGGTGAGGCAATTAAGGTGGCTAAAGCAAAGGAAAAAGAACATTTAAATGATCATAAATCAGATTCTAGTTCTGATTCAGATTAGGGACTTCATTTTTTTTTTTGTTTTTGTAAATGGAAAATCTAAGTAATTTGTGTTGGTGAGAGGCATATTGTGGAAAATTGTCAAGTTTGCCACTGTAAATTGGGTGTGTTTGC
The DNA here is from genome assembly GCA_025698515.1 of Gossypium sturtianum. Taxonomy (NCBI): domain Eukaryota; kingdom Viridiplantae; phylum Streptophyta; class Magnoliopsida; order Malvales; family Malvaceae; genus Gossypium; species Gossypium sturtianum. Next base: position 933,283 of record CM046946.1, on the reverse strand, counting down.
TTGTATATATATATATGATAATGTTCAACACAGTACTAGTACGATATGTTTAATAAATATAAAAGTAAATATTGCAAATACAGTATGATGTTTATTGCAATATGATGTTTTAAATATATGCAAGGAATTGCTGATTGAGTCTTAGCTCGGTTGGCATCGGTATTGTTGCCAACACAGGAAGACGTGGGTTCTAGATTAATGTGAAAAAAAATTATATATATGCAAGGAATTAGAGAAAAAAAAAATTGTTCATGTACTTACATATTCGTATTTGATGTTTGTTTAATTTTGGCTAATATAGCTTTAGGGGTAATGTCAAATTGTTTGAATCGGATCAGATTGGCCGATCTGATCGGTTGAATCGGGAATCAGTCAAGATATTGGTTCGGGTATTGGACTGTTTGATTCAAGAACCGGTTGAACCGAACAAAAAACTAGTTGAACTTGACGGTTAAATTAGATTTTTAATATTTTTTTATGAATTTATAATGATTTATTTAATCAAATCAGACAAAACAATCAGATTAATTAATTAGTCGCTTGATTGAACCATTAATCTGATTTTAAAAACCTTGGGTAATATAACTTTGTCTAAGATCAACTCAAAAGCAAGGCTTGGGTATCAACTACATGCCTATGGAATATCTCTATTGAAAGTTTCGTTAAATTATACAATTTGTCCTTGTATAATATATATAATATATAAGTTGTGTATTTAGTACCTGTACTTCAATTTGGTCTTTTTAGTTATTCTACTTTTCGAATATTAAAATTATAATTCTTACCAAATGATAGTACAGAGACTAAAATCAATCGAAAAGTACAAATATTAAATTTGATCAATTAAAGTATAGAGATTAAATTCATAATTTTCATTGATTAATAACATAATTTAATAAAAAAATATCATACATATTACTAACTAAATTTTAACCAATACCAGAATTTAAACTAACTCGTTGAGATGTGCAATGCACGCGCTTATATAACTTACTTTTTTTCCCTCCATTTGGGCCATTGTTATATTCTTCCATTGATTGGAAAATATAGAAAGCCCAACCTCAATAGTACTAAAATCTCTAGTGGGTCATTTTTGTGAAAAGTTTGGACTCATTGGGTTCAAGAAATTGGGTCATAAATAGAGGTATGCATGGGCCGGGCCGGGTTCAGGTTGGGCCAAAAAAATTTCGGCCTGTTTTTTAAGCTCAGGCCCGTCCCGACCCGAAATATGGGCCTGGAAAATTGTTCAAGCCCGACCCGACATAAAAATGGTAGGCCCGAGCCCGGCCCGGCTAATATTAAATTTTTAACTTATTTTATTAAAAAATAAAATATAAGAAATTAAATACATTTTAAAAAATAAAAACAAATATTAAAACAAGAAACAAATAAAAAATGATAATAAATCAAATACATTTTAAAAAATAAAAACAAATATTAAAACAAGAAACAAATAAAACAAAAAACAAATATATTAATAAATTATTTAATATATTTCGGGCCGGGCCGGGCCTGGGCCAAGAAATTCTTACCTCAGGCCCGGCCCTTTTTTTAAACGGGCCTCATTTTCTATCCAAGCCCATTTTTTGGGCCTACATTTTTACTCGAACCCTCCTATTTTTCAGGCGGGCCTTCGAGCCGGGCCGAGTGGCCCAGCCCATGCTCAGCTCTAGTCATAAATCCATTAAATCTATATCTATTATTTTTAAAATTTTGATTGAATTAGTGTCATTTATCAACTGAATCTTTTTAAAATCAATAGATATTATTTTAACGATTATTTTGTATTTTTCATATAATATCTAAAAAAATATTTATACATTATGGGAATCAAACCCAAAGCAATATGTTTTTTTAGTATCAGTTTTACTATTTCAAAGTCAAATTTAGTTATTATATCAATTTTTTAAATTTATTATACACATTTTTCACCTATAGCGTTGGTGTATCATAAATTAGTATGAAAAATATTGAGTTGAAGAGACAACATCGTCGAGAGAGATTTATCTCTGTTAAGAAGTTGGATTTGGCTTGACACTAAATATAAGCAAGACTTAATGTAACTATCTAAAACGAAAAAATTATAGCTCGAGAGTGTCATGAATTTCACAACAATCTACTCTAAAAAGAGAGATTCGTATAAAAAAAATGCCATCGAGGTGACATGAAGAAGTTTTTGCAAAATACTTTGTTCTATTAATGTCTTTTAAAACGAATTAATATTAATATTGGCTTCTAAGCTTGTCAATTATGTCTACTTTAAGTATCTATATATATATATATATATATATATTTGATCGTTTTCTCATTTTGGTCTTTGAATTTAAATTTTGTATAAGTGTGATAATGTATCACTTTGGAATTTTGCTACATCATTATTTTTAAATTTTTAGATAATGACACAATCTCAAAATGTCACATTACAACGAGAAATTATTTTATGCACCCTTTCCATCATATCATTCATGGTTTCTTTGTAATTATTTAATGATATTTTCGCAATTTTTTTCCATGTCATTGATACATAATTTTGGTTATTTTTTTATCCTAAACACTGAACCTCGAACCCTAAACTATGAAGGGTTTGGATTCAGGAATTGAGGTTTAGGGTTGAAAGTTTTAGGATCGAGATTTGGGGTAAAAAAATAACTAAAATTATGTATCAATGACATAATTTTTTTTATTAAAATGTCATTAAATAATTAAAAATAGTCCATAAATAATATGGTGGGAAGTACACATGAAATAATTTCTCCATCACAACACTTATATGGTGTCTTTAATAATCCAAATGTGAAATGGTTATAGCATGGGAAAGTGACTTAATGGTCAGCTGTTTGAGAACAGCTAATCTGCATTAATTTTTACTAAATTTTAATTTATAACCTAATATGGGGACCTGGCTGGATTGCAGATTAAGGATTTTGGGACAAAATATATTGTTATTTTACCCATTTTCTAGAAGATCATGTATCAACTTGACTATCTATATATATAAATAATAAATTAATATGAAAAGAAAAAAGCTACTTTTTATAAAAAGAGAGAAAGTTTTACTAACATTTCATTGTTTACATTACACATACACCCCCTCCTTCCTTCTTCCAAATGGTTAAAGAATTTCTTCTTCTTCTTCTTTTTTTAAAAAAAGAAGCTAAATGCTGGTTCGAGTTTTTAGGGGTCATTTTGTGGTCAAACATTTTAGAATGGTCATATAAAGCTTTAATCTTTATAAAAGTCTTCAAATAAAAGTTTTTTATGCACTTTAGTTTAGTTTTTTAGTAAAAATTAGATGAATTTTGAAGTGTTTAGAATAGAACACATGATAACTGAATCAAATATTACTTAAAAAGAAAAGTAAGTAACCAAAACATAATTTAAAATACGATATATGATATATTCGAAAAGCCCTTATTTGACCATTTTCAAAAAGATTCGATCCTTATTTGAGCACTTTTATAAATGTTAGATCCTTATATGACCATTTTGAAAGGTTTAACCGAAATGTTGGGTTCTAATTTGAGTATTTAAACTTTAAAAAACAACGGATTCACAGAGAAAGGATTGTATGAAACAGTGATAATATCCCTTTCCAATAGTTTTATGCCACATCAGTATTCTTATCCTGAATTTCTGGATTTTAATTTGAATTTAATTTTTTCTGGATGAAAATGCTAAAATTCAGAATAAAAATGCTGATGTGGCATAAATCTATTGGAAAAGGGATACAGATGAGGTGGCGTCACTGTTTCATACAATTCTTTTCCCGAATTCACATCCATTGAATGTTGGGTACGGATACATGTTTAAGGTAAGTTTGTTTCGTTTCTTAAAAGAACTAGGAAGAATTCAAGAGTTTGAGTAACATAGACTATGTCTACTCTAGGCTTTTAATTACACTAGATTATGATGAATATTTTAAGGTAACCCCGGAGCTTCAAAACATTTTAATCGAATCTTCTAAGTATCAGTACACTATTCATTTAGGTCTTTCACCAATCTACCCGTAAGCCTAATTGTTAAATGCCAACTCAAATTTGATATGAATCATATTTAAAACACCCTAACAGATCTAAGTTATTCATGCAATAAATTTACGTAAGAATCTCATTCATACTTGAAATCAATTTAAAATCCGAATTATAATTAAGGAATCACTAATATAATTAACCCATAATCAAAGGGCAAAATAATGTTTCAATCTTTTCCAACCATTTTCTCATGTTCTTCATTTATTCTAATCATTGGGCATCAAAATTCATTCATATCAAATATATTCACATCTTTTTCAAGTCATTAACTTAGGGAGAAGTTTATAAAGCATCATCTATTCAAAATCGAAGAACTCTCAATATGTTTGGTATTATCTCTGATAAGATTTTATTTCTCAACTTTGTCGAATACCCAAGTGTTTGATGGAATGAAAACGTAGCGAGTCTTTAGTTTGCACACTCAGACACCTAACCTATAGCCTATAGGTCATTAATGGGAAAGAATGGTATCACTTAAGCTAGCTATAGCCTCACATGTTTAGGTACTCTCAAGGTGCTCATAGCTTAACTTTAATCATTATAAGATGATATCAAACTACATCAGATAAATCATCAGGTAGAGATTGAAGTTCTTAGCAAAGTTGAGGAAACAAAACTTCACCGAAAACCATACTGAACATCCAAGTTCATGGACGGACCGTAATGGTGGCTAAAGAATTTTTTGAAAATTTTCATTATGTCTTCTAAATTCTTTGAAAACTTTAATTACGTCCTTTGAAATTTTAAAAAATTCTTATTAATCTCGCAAAAATTTTAAAAATTTTAACTAGACCCCTAATTTTAGGAAATCTCATAAAACTCTTTAAAATTTTGAAAATTTAGTAACAAGATCTACCACAGTCCAAGTCCACAAATTTCATGGAATTTGGAAAAAAAATTGTAGAGAAAAATCATTGAAGAGACTTGGAATTTAATATATATTTCATGCAAGTTTTTACCCATGAATCGTTAATCTTTTACAACAATTTCTTCAAATTCTTAACAAAAACTAAACAACAATTAAGCTATAAGAATCTGAAAACAGTTTCGTTGTAAAGATTACAATTTAGCAACTATTAATTTTACTCTCACTATTATATTACATTAATTAAATTTCAAAAAAAATATAAAAATATATAAGAGTTTAAAGAGTCCAAACCCGGTAAATTAAGAGTTCCGATTCGTCGGTTGACGTACAGAAATCTGAACCGGAATCGGTCTACCGGTACCAGACCCACCACAACTGCTACACGCCATTCGACCGGACCCGGCGCAAGTCCGACAACCGGAATCTCCATCGGACCAACGAGTGCAAATGCACGTGATGCGACCCGTGCCGTTACAAGTCGGGCATCTTTGAAACGGACCGGCCATGGGTTTTTGATCCATGACGGATTTGACTAAGACGGCACCAGCTAAAACGCTTAAGCCGGTGGCCACCTGAGTCAAAACGGCCGGAAACATGTCGCCGGAGATGGGATCGGAAGTTTTCCTTTTTGGAATTTAATGAGGGTTATGGAGCAGTGAAGAAGGAAGAAGAAAGAACCAAATAGCAGCCAAAGAATAAATAAATAGAATTTGAGAAATTAAAAAATATATATTTGAGATTTTTTTTAATTGAGAAAAATTAAAATAATTGGATGTGAATTTTATGGAAAAGATAAATAAATTAAAAAAAGAAAAAGTAGTTTTGTGAATATTATATAAATGGTTAAATTGTTTTAGTCACTCATTTTGTAAAGAAAATTTCAATTTAATCCCTATCAATAGAGAAATTACGAATTTTAGTTACTCCCCGTTTAATTTAAATCCCTAATTGAATACTCATGGAGTGTGTGTTTTTAATTGATATAATAATAAATTTATTCCTCAATATTTACATTTTCCGTCACTTTAGTCTTAATTTTAAAAATCTAACAAATTTAACTCTCAAAATTTTCACATTAGGTCCCTTTGATCTTGATTATTAGAAATTCGACGAATTTAACCCTCAATATTTAAGATCGAGACCAAATTGACAGAATGTATTAATACTTATTCAAGTAATTTATGTACCTAATTGTTTTTTTCATTATTATTGAAAAAAATATTTTCAACGTAAAATTAAATAAAATAATTGAAATTGAATATAAAAATTACACTAACGTAATTTTTAATCAAAATTTGTTATTAATCTTTGTATTATATATAAATTATGGATTTAGTCATTGTATTATTCAGTCAATGATAGTCTCGATACTTTTCAATTTTTAAAATTTCAGTCATGACCCAAACGGTAGCATTTAAATCTATTAGGTCAAATTCTGCTACTAATTCCATATTACACCTAAGTTGTGGATTTAACGTTCTCGAATTCAATCATTGTTAGTCCCTATATTTTCTAATTTTTGAAATTTCAATCTTAACTCAAATGGTTGCCGTTAAATCCATTAAGATAACATTAAAATTTTATGATATTATGTGAAAATCGTAAATTGATACGCTACTACACACATGGTACCATATTTGTCACATACAATTTTCATGAATAACTTAACGAATTTAGTAACAACCATTTCACTCGGGACTGAAATTTCAAAAAATCGAAAAATACAAGGACTAAAAATGAACTTACACATAGTATAAAGGCTAATAGCAAAATTTAACCAAAATTATTTACTTGAATTTAACCGGTTCAAGGTGTGGACCACGTTGCTTGCTTATTTATGGGATGATAACCCTCGTTTTGGCTTTCAGCTGAATATGGTGTGATGGAAATCTCCAGATTCTTGTGGGGATAACTTTTTCTTATTTACAAATCGGTCCTTTTATCAACGGCTATGAATTAATCTTCTTTGGTCCAATTTTAACCCAATTGACATTGAAAAGGATAGGGTTTCAATACGAAATACTTTCAATCTTTATCCTAATATCTTTTATCCCTTGAGAAAAATTATAGATTTTTTATTTTTTAAATATTCATATGAATTTTGAATTTATTGGTTCTAAATTATGGGTGAAGCCGAAATTTAATTATAAATTTTCAAAAGACCAAAATATAAGTTTATTATGCATTAATTTATAATTTCATCATTTTTATGAGGCCAAAGTGTAATTTTACTATAAATTTATAAAATTAGTTTGAATACCCGTACGATGCACGGGTTGATGATGTGATTTATAAAAATGTAAATATTTAAATTAAATATGGATTATTAGTTGACATGTGGAAAAAAATAAAAATGTCCGGAGAAGGTTGTGCAATTTTGGAATTTGAAATTAAGCCTTAATTTACACAAATGTAAGAATATTAGGGACCAATAAAATAATTATTACATACGAAAGTCCTTAAATGAATAATAGAGATACGGAAGGGCTCTTTAAATATTACAATAATGTTATTAATTAAAATATTATAGAAATATATTAAAATAGTAAATAAACCCGAACATGAATTAATATAATATAATAAAAATATATATTATTTTAATATATTTTCATAATATATCATCAATTAAAATATTTTAATTTTTGTAATAAATCACCATGAGATTAAATCATCAATATTATTATAAAAAATAATTTATTTATAATATTGTTTATTATGAATTAATATATCACCAATATTATTATAAAAATAATTTATTTATAAAAAATTATCTATAATATTACATTTATTTCTGTTAGATATTACTTTTATTTTGATAAGATATTTTATTAAAAAAGTTGATGATATATCTATAATATGATTTTATTTAAAAAAATTAATGAATAATCTATAAAATAAAAAAATAAATAGAAAATAGAGATAGCACCACTTGCCACAAAAATAGGGTATGTAGCTTGTTTTATATATATATATATATATGCCTAAATTGATTTTTTTTTTATTTCCCTGAGATGCGAAGGCTCCTGCTTGCTCCCTCAAATTCGCTTATGGATACGAGTAAGATGTGGGGATTTTTTTTTGCAATGCAGATATGAAACAGTTATAGTAATTGCTAGCTCTATACCAACTCACTTGTTATACAAAATTATCATTTTATTGTTATATATAACTATTAAAAAGGTAAAAAAACCACTCTGGTCTCTCTTAATTTTGGTATTGAGCAAATTGGCTGTTCTAAAAAAATAGAGTAATTTAATCCTAGTCAGTTTATAAAGTGAGTAATTAAGGACAATTAATCACAGCATTTCTTTTTTTGTCAACTACACATTTTTTTTGTCAATGTTAAAGTCGCGGGCTAAATTCGTTAAATCAAAGATTAAATTGACAAAATGTAAATTTCAAGGGCCAAATTTATTATTGTACCAATCAAAATTATGTACAATTTATTGAAAACATTATCATCGTGATTAATTATCATTAATTGCTCACTTTTGAAATTGACAGAGATTAAATTGCTTTAATTTTTTTTTTTAAAGAGACTAAAGAGTGTTTTTACTTAAAAAATGTCATAGCAAAAGCTATTGTGATTTATGTTTAAATATTTGTCTGTATTCAAAAGATTGTAAATATTGAAAATTTTAATACTAAAATATGTAAAAAAATATTTTAATTGAGTCGAATTAGTCCAAAATAGGCTTATTAATGAGGCCGGATTGATTTTGAGTCCGATCAAATTAAGTTTAAAATTATTCAATTTAGTATCGAATCAATTTCATGTCATTTTGAATTTGAATAATTTCAAGTTTTAATCACTTAAACATTTTTGAACCTTAAAATGGAAGTTAATAGTATAAAGCATCACTTTGAGTATAAGTAATTCATTGTCAAGTTGAAGGCTTTGCGTATAAGAATTAGCAAGAAGAGTTATGATAAGATCAAAATTATTCATGAATTTAGAATTTAATCCTATATTTTTATTTTTAAAATTTTAAATTTTCTATTTTTCAGATTTTAGATTTCAAATTCAACTTTTAACATATTATTCTGTTAAATTTAAATTTATTACATCAAATTTTTTAGTTACATTGCTATAAAGTGAGAGCGGCGGAGCCAAAAAGAAAAAAATTTGAAGAGACGGAATTAAATTGTATACTTTTACGATAATAAAAATATAATTTCACTATTTTAATAGTCCATGTCTTTATAATTTTTAAATGATTAAATTAAATTTTTATTATTCTTGAAGAGGCCAAAGTGCAATTTCTCCATTACTATTTTAAAATTTTATAAATTATAAAGTACCTAAATGGAAAATTTTCCATTTTAGAGGGGCCGGTCGGGCCCTTGCGAGTCCCCCCCTTGGCTCCGCCACTGAAATTGAGTATTATTTATGATAGTATTTTGAAATTTTTAATATTTTGAAATGTCATACCAACCATCACTATTTTAATAGTCTATGTCTTTATAATTTTTAAACGATTAAATCAAATTTTTATTATTATTGAAGAGGCCAAAGTGCAATTTCACCATTACTATTTTAAAATTTTATAAATTATAAAGTACCTAAATGAAAAATTTTCCATTTTAGAGGGGTCGGTCAGGCCCTTGCGAGTCCTCCCTTGGCTCCGCCACTGAAATTGAGTATTATTTATGATAGTATTTTGAAATTTTTAATATTTTGAAATGTCATACCAACTAATTTAACCAAAAAAAAAATTAACAGAATTTAAATTTTAAAATATGAAAAGTAAAAATATTAAATTCCTAAAAATAAAAGTACAATGACGAAATTTCAGATTTTGTGAAAATAAAAGGACCAAACTATCATAAAACACAAATTGTTGAAACAAAAAATTTTACTAAATAATTCCTTGTTCTTTTCCCTACAAAATTGTTGGGTACACTTGCATAATCAATAACCAAGCAGCTTAAAGCATGGATTGAAAATGCCGTAAGACATGATAGACTCGTAATTTGAAACACTAAACTTAAAAAGTAATTGAAAAGAGATGCATAATCAAATGGCCTTTCCTTTTTTAGCTCAAAATAAAATTAAAAGACTTGCCTGATATTGATGTTGATCCTTGAAGTTCTTATATAGTCCAAGAAACAACGATCATCCTCGTCCGAAAACCGTAATTCAAGAGGAGTGATTTCTGCGTTTTCTTCGTCTGTGAATATGCGAGGCACACCTGCAAGAATTTCATGTTGCTAGGGATGGTTAATTGGTTATATAAGATGCTAGAGAAGAAAAAAATCGATAGGCCAATGCTCAAGCTAAAAGTATTTCTACGTACAAGTTTATACCGGATGTTTCTTTCCTTTTTGGTACAAAAAAGGGATTGTAAATACTGGGATTCGAAACCCGAACTTGCTAGATGTCACTCTTAAGGGTAACTAATCTAACTAGTCTAAGCCTCGGGTTCAGCAGATATTTCTTTTTGGGTAAACTACACTTAAGATTACTAAACTATTAGTAAATTTAAGTTTTGGTCACTCAACTTCAAAATGTTACTAAATGATCACTCAACTGTATCTATCGACAAGTTGAAAAACATACTTTAGATCCAAGTCGATCTGACAGTCAATGTCGGAAATCGGAAAAGAAGTTTTATGAAAAAAACTGAACTGTAGAAGAGAATGGGAATGACAACTTTCAATTGGTACAAGCGGTGCAAACAAAGGTCATACAACAACAATTTTAATAGCCCAGGGACAAAAATAAAAAGTTTCAACTAGTTCAATGATCATTTTGTTACTTTTTGAAGTTGAGTGGCCAAAACATAAACTTACTAATAGTTTAGTGACCTTGGGTGTAATTTACCGTTTCTTTTTACATTATGTATCTGTAGCTTGTTTGTTATTTAAGGAAGCAAAGAGGGCAAATGCCAAATATTTCTCAAACAAATTCGATTGCAGCATTTGGATCAATACCGATGGATAGAATGATTTACAATCGAGTTCAAGTTCGTAAAATTCCAAAACCATAAAATAGAAAAGAAAGCTATTGGGAAGTGAAATCTAACCATGAAAGCATTCCCTTGCTTCTCCTGCCATAAGTACAACATCGCCACTTCGGAGAAACATCGCTAATGGTTCATCCTGTCTAGACTTTCCTCCGAGAAGGAAAATAGCTTTACAGCCGAAACTGAGAAAGAAAATACAATTGAAACGTGAAAGTCAAAACTAAAGAGGATGCTTTCTTTTGTCTTTCTAATTTCAAAGTATTAAATAATAAGGAAATAGTAAGTTACCTCATGCTTACAATAGGTTTACTCCAATCTGCTTCCATATCATCAAGGTGACCACCGAGTGTATCACCTGGAAAGATAAAAAAAAGTTTTTCAAAGCTGAAAAAGGTGACATGGGGACGTAGAGGACTGCACAAAAGTTATCTCAATCATATATACACACACATGTATATATATATGAGAGTGAGGGTATGTAACAAAGAGTACATTACTGAAGCTTGAGAATTTCTAAAGCATGAAATCATTGTATTCAAAGAATACCTGATCCAAAATAGTTGACAATTGCAGCCTCTGGCTGGAACTCTTCTCCAATAGGCATTGCAGGCTCAGCCATTCTTTTAGCCAGCTGACAGAGTGCATTTGGTATTTTGTTATGAGGTAAAGACACAGCATAGTTCCGCTGCACCATAAATACATTCAATTTAGAAGTCATCTCAACATAAAACAATCTCCTTTAATTTAATTTTCAAAGAAAAGGAGTAATTACAGACTTATCATCATGCATCAGGTTAAGTCAGGAGTATGACATCACTGTACTTGAATAATGCCTAATAACACTTTCAGGAAGTTACAAGATATAAGTTCCGGAAACAAATATCATCATGCATCGGCTAAGACAACGAGTATGATTAGCACATCGTCATACCTGAATGATGCCTTATAACATTTTCACAAAGTTACATGATATAAGTTTCTATCACAAACATTGAAAGTGATACTTATGTTTCAGAATTGGAATCCTAGAACTAAATCTAAATTAATCAACAAGATCAAATTGAAGAACCCTCAAATTATATCAGGTGGCTATTCGATCAGTGAATGTACCTGAGAGATCCTTCTATTATAGGGACTCAATCAAATTAGTCCCTCAACTATTAAATGGATCAATTTACTCCCTGTACTATTAAAAAGATTCAAATAAGGCCAAATTGAAATAGAGTTAACATTCAATGTTTAAAAAAAATATCATTTATAGTTTAACAGAGTTAATATTTTTAAAATTTTTATGGTTTTGTAAATGAAATATTTTGTTTGGAATTGAACTGTAATTAAATAATAATAATTTTCAAAACATTTTTTATACAGTAAATGTTAACTCTGTTATAATTTGGACTTATTTGATTCTATATACTAAATTGATCCATTTAATAATAGAATGACTAATTTGATCCGGTCCCTATAATTCAGGGACCTCCCAAGTACTTTAACCCTATTCAATCAGTATAGGTGCTCTAATTAGACAATAAACATCTCACCAACAAAAGATATAAGAAGATCAAGGACTAAATGAATGAATACCTACATTGGACCAGTCAAATTGAAGGCCAAGGGTACTCCACCGTAGCTTTCGCAGCAAAACAGAAGCAGGCACCGTTTTGCAAGTCTTTCCCCTTGATCGTGCGATGTCTTCCTCGTAAAACTTCCATCTATGAGAATCTCCATTGCTTACAGAAGCACTTGGTTCAGAATCCAAACCGTTGTCAGACCTTTCCTCCTCAACGAAAACTTTACCTTCCTTTGCCGCAACAAACAGGTTACTTATAGGTCCATAAATAACATTATGATTTGTTCTGTTTGGAGGTTGCGGAAAGTTAGTTAAACTTTCCCTTATCCATGTACATTGTTCATCCAAGGTTAATGCGCCGGGAATAAAATAGAACCCTGCATTTTCAAAACAATTCATCGAAAATAGAACCAATACTATGTTTGCGAACATGAAATTGAAAATTTGGATTCAGATTTCATTTGTTATATAAATTGTCTGAAAAGGTATACCTACGTTAAGTATGAATTAGTTGAAATTTAATATGATTATATATTTGAAGCATATAAAACCATGAATTTTAAATTCACAAGCATCACAACGAATTTCAAATTCACTATTAGATAGACATCGAACAAATTCATTAATTTAGAAAATAATGATGGATTCAACTACTTTTAAAATCCAAATCCAATCTTTTCAATTTCAAATTCAAATTCGCAACAAAACAAAACAAATTGTTCTCTATTCGATACTAATTGAAATCAAATGGAAAAAAATAGATACCAGGGCGATTTTCCAAGCCAAAAATCGGACGATCAAATCCACAATTAACATGTACAACTCCTGGAGGAAGTTCACCATTTTGATTGAATGACTCTGAAATGGATTTGAAATCCAAAACCTCTGATAAATCGACTTGTTTAGGTTGCTTCTTCCTGAAGAAGTTCAAACCAAAATAATCAATAAACAAGAGAAAACCTGTTTCTTTTCAAAATATAAGCTGAAACTTGACGTACTTTTTGGTGGTTTTCGAATTTTCGTAATAAAGCTTGTACTTCTTCTCTGTTTTCCTAAAAGCTGTTCGCTCTGCATCGTCACCGGCTCTATCGGATCCGTACATCTTCCCCTGAGCCGGCGAGTTAACTCCGGATCACTCAGAGTAAAAGTACGCTGGTGATTTCAAAATTAGGGTTTTAATAAAGTTTTTGCAAACGGTTTTATTTTTCACATAAAAGAAATTATCAGGTGCGTTCGCTACTATCGTGAATTACTAAAAAAAAAAAAATTATCTGATTCATTTTAATTGATTCTTGGTCCAATAATAATTAAATAAAATTAAAAAAATTCATAAAAATAAAGAAGATCAAAATTTTTATAGAATCAGTTCAATTATCAATTTTTGTCTCGATATTTAATTTTTATCAATTCCGAGATATTTGATTAGAAATCAGGTCAACTTTTATATTTACAATAAGGTATTCAGAATCGGATCAATGATCAAATCAATCAAACCAATAGTCTGTTGCTCTAATCGATCCGTCTGATTTGATTAGATAAATCATTAAAAATTCAATTCAACCAGTTTATAACAATTCTCAGACCAATAAGTTCGATGTCCTTCTCTAAACCGTGCCCCAATTTGTTCCTGGTCTATTTCAAACAACTTTGGTTCACACTGATAAACCAACAAGTTCCTAATCCAACCGATTGATCTAATTCAGTTCAAATAACACTAAGATAATTTAAACTTGAACCTTGAATTGACCCAACAAAAATTAAATTCGAATCAAAATTAACTCGAACCGTCCAAATTTAGACCTGATCATGAGTCGGGTCACCCGGCCCGAAGGCTCGCTCGAAATGTGGGAGGGTTTGGACAAAAATATAGGCTCGAAAAATGGGTTTGGACAAAAAAAATAAGGCCTGTTTAAAAAATGGTTCAAGCCTCGAGTAAAGTATTTTTGGCTCGAGCCCCGGCCCGGCCCGAATCCACTAAAGGACAAAAAAATATGCTTTTTTTTTAATATTGTTTTCTCCCTATTTTACTATCATTTTACTATTATGTTGCTACTATTTTGTTATTATTTTTTTAGATATTGTATAAAACTTATTTTATTGTTAGTTTTGTTATTATTTTAAAGACATTTGTTAATTTTGTTATTATTTTAGAGACTTTTACTTATTAAGTTGCATCTATCTTAGTCTTATTTAAGTATATATATTTTTTAAAATTTATTTTCAAATTGTTAGGAAATATTTATTTTGATATTTTTAGTATTTTTGATGTATTATATATTTTTTAAAATTATATTAAAAAATATAAAAAATAATATGGGCGGGCCGAGTTTGGCCCGAGTTTTAGCATTTTTATCTAGGTCGGGTTTGGGTAAAAATTTAAGCCTATTTTTCAGGCCGGGTTGGATCTAGCCCTAGCAAACGGGCCTGAATTTTTAGTTGAGCCCGGCCCGAACCCTGATAGGCCTGGCCATGCTCACCTCTACGGCCAATTGAGAGGACCGAGTTAGTGTTGTAGTTAAAGAGAAAGGGCAATTACGTAACTTCATCAGGTTAAAGAGCTTAGCTAAGCGAAAAATTGGGGCGCCCATATACCAAAACCAGTGAAAGAGAAAAAGTATCGTTAATTTAACGAACGAAGCCTTTATATATATATATAGGAAGCGCCAAAAGATTGGAATAAATTCAAAGAAGAAAAAAGAGCAAAACAAGAGGATCGGAGATGGCGTGCAGAGCGGTATTACGTTCCATTTTCATGACGGAGACGAGGAGGCCTCTACGGCGGAGCTGGGATTTACTATCTTTGAGGAGCTTCGGAACAACAACAACAACAACAACCGCCGCCGCCACGAAGAGAGGGAGCAGCGGATGTTACGGTACGATGGTTGTTAGGGCTCGAGAGGTTCACTTTTGGAATGGGATTCAGAAACTGAGTTGCTCTGGAAATGAAGCTCCGTCGAAATCGGAGGATGAGATTGATCAAGGACCTCCTCAGGAAGCTGTTCTCAAAGCAATTTCAGGTTCATTTTTTGAATTTTCTTTTTGGGATGAATTTTTGTTTATTACTTGGTGAGAAATTTGGATAAATTAAAGATATTTAGTTGGTTTTTTTAATAAAGAGGTTGATGTAGCTTTTTTTAGTAAATAAATTGAAGCAATGCCAATGAAGATTACATTTTTCAATTGTTTAAGCAGGAAAGAGCCAAGAGAGGTGTGATTTAATTAATCATAATTCTGCTTAGCAGCTTTAAAGTTAGAAACTTTAAGTAAGAATATTGAAGTTTAGTATGCTGCTTCAATGTCTAATGCATTCGTATATAGATACGGATATGACTTTTCAAGTATTTTCCAAATACTAGTAATACTAGGGAGGTCCTGTTTTATAGTGGCCGGATCAAATTAGTCCCTCTATTATTAAATGGAAAAAAAATTATTTATAGAACCATAAATAGACTTTAAGAATATTAATTTTGCTAAATAGTAGATGATATTTTTTAAATACTGAATATTAATTTTATTCCAATTTGGACTTATTTGATTCTTTTTAATAGTACAAGGATTAAATTGATCCATTTAATAGTAGAGAGACTAATTTGATCAATTCTCTATAAGAGAGGGACCTCTTAGTTACATCCACCCATAAAATTACTTAAAATAGTTGAACTTATCAATGTTGGATCCAGATACACCCGAGTTCGAGTAAAATAGGAAGGAACTACTCTCCCAGTCTCCCTTGAAAAGCAAATAACATGGTTCTTTAGTTATATCAGTTTACAAATGGACTTTGATGCCTGCTTAAAGTTTTGCTTTGGTTCTAGTTGTCATTGTGTTTTACTTGTAGAGGAATTTATATTAGATTTATTGATATAGACTTTTGGTTTTGGATTTCAGAGGTATCAAAGACAGAAGGGAGAGTTGGACAAACAACAAATGTGGTTATTGGTGGTACAGTAGCCGATGGTTCAACTAATGAATGGCTTGCTTTGGATCAGACGGTATGTCATATCACCTCCTAATTCGAAGTTTTCTCAAGTGGTTTGAGACAACAGCAGTTCATTCGCCTTTAAACTATGTCTGTGGTACTTGGAAGTTATTATATTTTAGATGCTGAAAGAAAAAAGCTTTGATATTCTTTTGCCTGCTATGTTGTTTCTTTTTACCTTGTCAGGTCAACTCTTATCCTTGTGTTAGAGGATTTATAGCGATAGGAACTGGAGGTGATGATTTTGTGCGAGCTATGGTTGTTGCTGTGGAATCCGTGTTACAACAGCCAATTCCTGAGGTACTTGTACTCATTTTTTTATAGTGAAAATCAATTAATGTTTGATATATCTGGTTATTTATGCATTTTAATATAGACAACAAAACAGATTTTGGGGTTTTTAGTTTATGTAAGTAAGATGAACCTTGGTGTTTGTGATGTTGAAAACATTCACGATATCTCATAATATCAGTGTAGAGCTCTTCTGGACTTCATTTACTGTTAGTTTATGTAGAAGCCATTTTGTTAGGTGTGTATGCCAGAGCTGATGTAGAGGCAATATCTCAACTAGCACAGCTTCGGTTAAACGTACATGCATTGCCCTCTTGTATTGCACAGTCCTGGATTCTATAGAACTAAACCTGATAAATTGGTACTTTGGGAGTCTGCATTATATCATCCAAGTATTACCTAACAGGCTGATTTTGACCGAGGAAAGAATTTGAAAATTTTGATAGAAGTAGAACATTGAAGGATTAAATGGGAGTTTTGATGAGAACTGCTACAACCATTGAAAGTAAGTATAAACTCAAGACATTTGAAAAATCTCAGTCCTACAGAATAACTGCCAATATAAGTCTGAAAGACTTTGTTGCGGGTTGTTCAATGAGGTATTTCAAGAAATGGCAAGTATTTAGCTCATGAATAGAGATATGATATATTGGAATTGCTTTGCACAAAGAGTTATCTGACTTGTCTTGAAGCTGAAACCGGTTTAACTTATTGCTTGGTGACACTAGTTCAACCAAAAACCTTACATTTCGAGGAACATAATTCGATTGCTGTAAGCCTGAGTTCAAGGGAAGAACATGCTTGAACTACAATGTTTCCTGGTCAAAAATATCGGCATCTATATACGAACTGTTATTTCCATTTTGTCTTCTGCTTTCTCCTTTGTTTTATCAAGAAGTTGCATTTATTCATCCATGCAAAAGCTAGAACGCAAAATTTATATATATACATATACTACATTGACAAGGTTTCCTAACAGGGTCGAGTGAGGCGGAAGGTATCATCTAGGGGAAAATATGTATCTGTCAACATTGGTCCCGTTCAGGTCGTTTCTAGTGAACAGGTCTCTCTCTTTCTCTCTCAATCTCTCGCACTCACACGGACACGCACGAATCACCTACACATACACAATGGCATTCATATACATGCACACATGTAGCCAGATACGAGACTCATTGGATTGTACATACTCTAATCAAACTCGCTGCACCATATAGGTTCAAGCCGTATACAATGCTATGAGGAGAGATAATCGGATGAAATACTTCTTGTAATCTGATCAAGTAAGTAGCCAATGTTAGTGCCCTTACTCTTCATCGTTGGATTTTTTTTTTTTTTTTTACAGTTTCTTTTAAGTAGTCAATTAATGTTCTTTGATTAACCAAAAGGCACTATCATATAGGCATATAGAATCATTGATGAAATTTGTATTTTAACACTTTGCTTAAAACATGTCAACTTGTATTTTGATTGTGTATTTTTTTTTTTATCAATAAAAAATTAGTATACTAATAGCATATATTATTTTTATCATTCTTTCTTTGAAATAGAAATATATATTTGTATTCGATGCATGAATTAGTAGACTCTTTCACAAGCTTTGCATGGCAGCTTGATTTATTGTTTAAAATTTATTTTTATATTGATATTTATATACTTTATAATTAAATAATAATTTGGGGTTTTTTTATAAAAATAATCCGAAAATTTTGATTAATTACAAAAATGATTCACTTTTTATCTATAAACACTAATTAAATATTATAGATTTTCGGTATTTAATAAATTATTTTTATTGAAATAAAATTACAAATGACCCATTCAATCCCTATTTGATAGGGATGATAGTCAACCATGCAAAAATCAAATATAGGCAAATATTCTATAAGATTTTTCTTGATTTAAATATCCTAAATTTTCGAATATAATTAATGAAAATAGAAGATATTTATTATTTAAATTCAAAGATAATAGATTCAAATATTCACATATATTATTTAATTTGTTGAATTTTGAATATTTAATATTAGATTAATAATTTTATTTAATTCACATATTTAAAAGTATATATATATATAAATATCCAATCTATTGTCAATTTTTCTACTATTAAAGAGCAAGCCTTTCCACTAATACAAGTAGAATTTCCTTTTCAACGACTATCGTTGACTTATCAGTAACCAAGTTGAGACTTCTACGTATGTGCGTTAATGGTAAAATTTTACTATTAGTCCTTATACTGTATATAGGTTTTGAATCTACTCCTTGTACTATATGTAAATTATAAATTTAGTCCTTGTAATCAAAATTAGTTAATTTTAATCCTTATATTTTTCAAATTGGTCGATTTTAGATAATATACTTTTTAAATTTTGAAATTTTAATCCTCAACAAAACATAGCAATTAAGTTCGTTTGGTTAAATTATATTATTAGTCTTGCACTATTAAATGTTGCTTTATCCCGAGAATAAGGACTAAATCTATAATTTATGCATAATATAAGGACTTAATAGCAAAATTTAACCGAAGTAAAAACTGGTAGGCTTTTATTGTCTGGAACAATCAAGTGGAACCAACAGCCACGACAACACAATCATATTTCACCTACAACTATTATTAAAAAATATAATAATTATATATAAAAAGAAAGCTACTTTAAAAAAGTATATAATTTATCATTATTTATAATACGTGTCAAATTATCAAATATTAAAATATTTTATTTACAAAAAAAGGGAAAATAAAAATAAAGTATTAAGTTTAATATTTTTAAAACAAAAGGGTGCATTTTAGCAAAATCGATGACCTGCATGGCTGCTCAAGTTAGCAGCAGGCGGGATCTCGAAATGCCATAATCTTCCCACGCTTTTCACTAAGTACTTCTTGCACAAAAATTCCTTGGCGAAACCCTTCTCCACTTTCCGATCAACGTCGTGCAAGAACACGTGAGTCGCGCCGGAACCTTTTCGGTTCCTCGCCATAACGGCCGCCGAGAATATAGCCGCCATCCTCCCCGGAGCTTCCGGGAAATACCCGCGCGGTGCGTCGATCATGATCAGATCCCACTCCGTATCATAAAACTCATCGGGAAACCCCGTCAAGGCGAGCTTACACTTATCGTTGCCACGCAAGTAAGCTTTCGAAGGGCGACAGTTCGGCTCCAATTTGTAATGCGCCAGCAGAGAGTTGGCTTGTTTGAGCTGAGTACGGTACTTCACGGCGTGTGCACGGAGGCTCGGCGCGTTTTTGAGAACTGTTTGGATCCATTTCGGATCTTCTTCGAGGAACAAAGTGTTACCTCCCGGGTTAAGTGAAGTCCACATCAGCGAGTCGTAACCGAGTCCGAACACGAGGAAATTGCAAGGAGATCGTTTCTGGAGAACGTCGAATGTAACGGAGATCTCACGGAAGTTTTGTTGAGGGACGATACGTGACGTCGCGTAATGGATGATAGCTTTGAGTTGATCCACCGTGGTGGAGAATTCGTTGATAGTTCCCGATCGGGATTTTGAGAGAGAGCAAAGAAGAGAGTAATCGGTGGTTTTCATGGAGCTTGAAATAAGTATAGCTCCGGCGATAAGACCGGCGACTGTAATCGGAAGAAACCATTTCTTATCGGCGATGAATTGCCTATTCTTAATAATCTCTTCTCTTTTCATTTTTTTAAAATTAAATAAAAGGATTTGTTGGTTTTTAAGGTTTAAGCAAGCTCAGTTTAGTCATATATAAGAAGGAAGCTTGAAGTGAAATACGGGGCAGAATTTGAAAATATATTTGGAAATTATTTTTTTTATTCAAAAATAAAATTTTATTTTTGGCTTAATATAACATTTGATACTTGAACTTGACATTTTTTCCTAATTTGGTACTTAAATTAGACACTTTTTGTTAAGATGGTACTTAAACTTACTTTTTGAGGATCCAATTTGGTACCTGAACTTGACTCTTTTTCTTAATTTGGTACATAATCTTTTTTTTTGTTCAATTTGATACTTGTTAAACGTTTTACAAATTACTCCAATATACTAACAATGTTATTTTTTTATGAAGTAACAAAAATAATTAATGTATGACCGACATGTGATAGATGATATGATGTTTATTATATGTTCACTACTTTTAGTTTTATTTATTTATTTATTTATTTTATTAATTGAAAATAATGAATTTCTTTTAATTTGAGGTTTTAAAAAAAATTCTTATTTATTATTAATTCGTTAAATATAGTTTAATATTTTTTTAACATGAATTTTCTCTAATATTGACAATATTTTTGTAGCATAACAAAAAATTTTAACACCGTTAGTGTTTTGCGTAATTTGTATAACATTTAATAAATTTAGGAACCAATTGAACCTAAAAAAAAGCTTAAGTACCAAATTAAGAAAAAATGTTAAGTTCAGGTATTAATTTGGGCCCAAAAAAGTTTAGATACTAAATTAGAAAAAAAAATGTCAAATTTATGTACCAAATAACCTTTAATTTTTTTATGTGAAAGTAATTGGTAGGTCTTTCTCTATAAGATTGAGACAAATTAATTTAATAATTGTATAATTAGAAAGCTTAATGTTTATATATATATATATATAGTTTTAATTTTGAACAAAATTTTATAATTAAATTTTTAAAAAGAGTTAAATCGATTTTTTTTAACGAAAATATTGATCAAGACTTTATTTTTTTTTAATAATATTGGTGTGACAACTCATGTGACATACGTGTATTGCATGTTGACATGGTATTATTAATCTTATATACCATGACAACAAATAATTTAAATTTTATAAAAAATATTCATAAAAATAATTTTTTTTTAAATGAAGTACATGCGGGTTATCATATTTAAAAATTTAGCATTTTAGTCAGTATTTTCATTAAAAGAACAATAATTTGACTCTATTTAAAAGGCTAATGACTAAATTTAGCTCCAGAAAAATAATGATCAAATTGATAAATGATATAAACGATTAAAGTTAAATTTAACTTTATACCAAAAATCAAATAAGGTAATGCTACATTTATTCCAATTTGACCTTATTTGACTTTTTTAATAACATATAAATTAAATTTATTTATTTAATAGTAAAATTTTCCACTTGATAAAATTTGGATGTTCTTTTTTTATATAATTAGAAAATTTAAAAAACATATAATTCATTAAAATTTTTAATATAATTGTTGACTATGTTGTCAATTGAGTTTTAACTCAATTGGCATGGGTATTATTGTCAATGCAAGAGGATATGGGTTCGGGTGCACTAAAGCATATTGTTCGTCTATTTATGAGTTGGGAAAGAACTATGTCTAGTTCTAAGCATTATATCAAAAAGAGCAGATTCGATAATACTGTTTACGTCCTGAAATATATAAAATATATTTTATAAATTAAATTCTATCAAATAACACTTTAAACTCAATCAAAGTGAATCAAGAGTTAGTTTTTAACATATTAACTATATATAATTATTCTCCACATTTGTTGGGATTTCAAGAAAATGTAATTAAATAAATATTGGTTCAATTTTTATGATTGTAATATATTAATATATATGAAAAATTAATTTAGGCATAATGATAAATTAAGTCCTTAATGTTTATATTTTTTGTCAATTTGATCATTATTATTATTTTAGCTAAATTTAGACATCAACCTTTTAAAAAGATTTAAATTTGACTAATAACCTTTCAAAAAGAATCGAACTAATCATTATTCTTACTATTACAACGCATTAACATAAACGACAAAAACGTAACATCGTAGGAATAATAATAAATAACATATTTAAATATAAAAATACAATATACCTTTAAATCATAAATTGAACCGAAAATATTGAAAATAGATAAATTCAACTGAAAATTAATGTATTAATTGACTTGTGATTAAACCTATAACTTTTTCTTTTGTCTTTGGGTCCAATTTAGTCCTTAGATGGCGGCCTTAATGATAACCTTAGACTAGTATACCATTATACATCAATTTTGTACCTCAAAAATTAATGGAATATTGAAGAGAAGTTAGCACAATTGGTGGTGGGTAAAGTCAGCTGATAATCACCCGACTATCAAAAATTTTTATTTTAGGCACATAAAATAAAATATTTGTATTTTAAGCATTCACGTTATGTTATATAGTTTGATTATTTTGGTTGTTCCTGTTAAAATCACAAATAATAAATTAATGTAACAATTAAAAATATTAGTATAATAATAAATTTAGCTCTCAACTTTTACATGTTATATCAATTTAATCATATAAAAAATCAAAATATATAAAAATACATAATTTTTTTAAACGTAATAATAAATTTAAAAATATATAAAAATAAATACATATTTTTAAAAATATATAATAACAAATTTCATATTAATATTAAATAAAATTATCTCACCTTCCTAAGAACTATGCCTTTCATTAATGATCTCACCTTCACCATATATATTAGATAACAAGGTGTAGAATACAGTATCATCTGTATGAATATCTACAAGGTCTTCCTCAATGGTTTTGACCATGTCCGTCCTGTGGTGCGGGGGAGAGTGGGAGATGGAGACGGGGTGGGGTGGTGGAAGGGACAGGGGAGACAGTGGGGGGCGGTGGGGGCGAGGAGAGGTACGCGTGGGAGAGAAGGAAAGGATTTTTATTTTATTTAATATATTAATATGAATGTTTGATAGTTTCCATGAAAAAGAATGATAAATTATATCATTAGTCACTAAAATATGAGTAAGTTTTCGTTTTGATCACTTAACTGAATAAGTTACAATTTAGTCATTAAATTATTCGAAAGTTTTCATTTAAGTCACTAAACTATTCAAATGTTTTTTATTTAGAAAAAGTTCTGCCAACGAGCCCAAAGTGACAATTCGATGATTGGTACGATAGATCAGTACCGAACATACCTTATACCCAAGTCGATTTGACGGTTAGTGTCAAATATCAAAGTAAAAAGCTGTTTGAATTTTGGTTTGTAAATTCATAACGTCCAAAGTTGTTTCGTGAAAAAAAAACTGAATTGTAGAAGAGAAGGTGGAAAAGAGTTTTTGATTGATGCATGCAATGCGAACAAAGAAAGTCATTTTAGTATCGATTTTAACAATATAGTGATTTAAATGGATTTTTTTGAATAGTTTAGTATTAATTAAGTGACCAAAATAAAAATTTACTCATAATTTAATGACTGATAATGTAGTTTATTAAAAAAATTGTGGTGGTTTAATTGACTAATAATTTAATTTTTCACCTTCTTTAGACCTTAAATTTGTGTTATTTGTCAAACCACCAAAAAATGAATGGAAAAATTAACGTTTGTTAACTTTACTAACGTGACATATACAAATAGTACAAGATACGAAAAATTAAATGAAATATTATATATTTTTTATAAAGTTTGACCCCAAATAAGTCATTATGCCAAAACATAATTATGGTCCAAAAGAAAACCCACATAAAAAAAAAATTAAAAGTTGCAAACCCGATTATTAAAAGTTACAAAATATCACTCAATGGTTCTTTTTGTCATTCGAATATCTTTTTTTTAAACAATTTCATTATAGGTTCTGACCCATAGTTCCTCCCCAACTTATAAATAGGAGGAATGCGCTTTAATACACTCGAATCCACATCCTCCTGTATCAAGGTAAGACTCAATCTAAATAGATTACAAACATACTGGGAATGAATGGGAATAAACAAAGATGTAGGTTAGACCTATGGAGGGTTTTAAAAGTGTGAACCGGATTTTTATCGTTTTCATTGGCGGATAAGGTGGCAGATATGGCGGTGGCAGCCGAGATAAGGTGAGTTCGAGAATGGGAAAAGCAGCGTGTGACTTCCAAAATAGAATGTTAATTTCATGCTTTATTTAGAGGAAAAAGGCATATAGTTAGGAGATTTTTCATATATTTTATTAGATTATGGTGATTTTGGAAGAAAAAAATCGTGGGAAATCGTGCACATAAAAATTAAAAGGGTTAAATCATTTTTGGACCCTAAATTTGGTAATTATTTTTAATTTGGTGTTTGGATTTCTTTTAAATTAGACTCTAGATTTGACAATTGTTCTCATACTAGAGCCTAAGCTATTCTTTTGTTCAAATTAAGTCAATACAAGTTAGTCCATGATATTTCCTTAAAACCCTTAAAATTTAGACCCCAATAGAGGTGTTCATGGGCCGGGCGGCCCGACCAAAATTTGGGAGGGTTTAGGTAAAAATATAAGCCCGAAAAATGGGCTTGGACAAAAAATAAGGCCCGTTTAAAAAATAGGCCGGGCCTCGAGTAAGGTATTTTTGGCGGGCTGTGCCCATACTACCCGATTCACTAAATGACAAAAAAATCTGCTTTTTTTTTTGAATGTTATATTCTTATTGTTTTCTCCCTATTTTGCTACCATATTACTATTATGTTGCTACTATTTTGTTGTAATTGATTGAATATTGTATAAAACTTATTTTATTGTTAATTTTGTTATTATTTTAAAGGCATTTGTTAATTTTATTATTATTTTAGAGGTATTTGCTTGTTAAGTTACATTTATCTTAGTGTTATTTAAGTCTACATATTTTTTTTTTAAAATTTATTTTCAATTTGTTGGGAAATATTTATTTTGATTTTTTTAGTATTTTTGATGTATTGTATATATTTAAAAATTATATAACAATTTAATACGGGCGGGTTGGGCCGGGCCCGGGTTTTAGCATTTTTATATGGGTCGGGCTTGGGAAAAAAATTAGGCCCATTTTTTAGGCTCGACCCGAGCCCGATGAATGGGCCTAAATTTTTAGTTGAGCCCTGCCCAAACCCGGCCCGGCCCATGAACACCTCTAGACCCCAATATGAGAACAATTGTCAAGTTTGGGGCTTAATTAAAAAAAATCAAATCCCGAATAATAATTTAACCCTAAAAAAATTATAAATCATTAATGAGGTTTTGGTAGTATAGACAAAAGTTGAGGTTTCAAGATTTTAAGTATTTCATTTCGAGTTTTATGTGCAAATGTCAACGTGTGTGTTCTTACTCGGAATACAAATTTATTACGATACAAATTTAAATATATATTCTAGTTTCAGTTCATTGTATTTTTTGCATTGAGTTGATTCTAGTAGTTCTATTTGATCAATCCAACATTAGAACGTACCATTAAGTTATATAGAGATCGAACTAAAAATTTCAAAAATTTTAAGAGGTTGAATTATTTTTAAAGTATAAAATTTCTGAAAATTTAAATAATTTAATAAATTTGAAGGGCATAATTAAAATTTTCCAAAAAACTAAGGTGCCAAGGCCCCTCTAGCTCCCATGATGTTTCACACTACATTAGACTTACATAGTTTGTAATCTCTATTGTTTTTATACAATTTTTTTGACCAAGTAAATAACTACGTTACAACGGGAGAAAGGGTTTACAAACATAAAATTGAACTGGGGTGAAACTATAATTTTTTTGAGGGGTCGAGATTGAGTTATATATTTTTATAAGTTCGATTGTAATTTCACCATTGTGCTGATGTATATCTTTGTAGTTTTTAAAAAGATTAAATAAAAAATTTATTATTTTTAAAAATAAACTATAATTTTACAATGTATTAACTTATAAAAGTATAGAATTTGAGAGGTCTAAAGCACAATTATCCCATTTTAATTATCTTATTTAATTGATGGGAGGGATTATAAACTAATTTTTTCATTTAACAAACGGGTCAAAACCCCTATCTGCCCCATTGACTATACTTCTAGTTAAAAACAGGCCAAGCCCTAGGGGTTATCTGGAGGCGTAGCCGCTCAGGGCGTAAGGCTAAAAGTGGTCTAAAATATTGTTTTCGAGTTTTTAAGGGTTAATTTTTTTTTTAGCTTTTAAGAGCCCAATTTTTTTTTCTCAAATTTTTAAGGAATTTAAAATCCCATTTTATTATTTTTATCTAGAGTCCCAAAAATATCAAGAACGGGCCTGATTAAAAATAAACATATCTAAGAATCAAATCATCGACTCGATATTACACTCACTAATAATTTAATTTGGTTAGATAATATTATTATTTGTTAAAGGGAGAAAAACATAATTATTCCAATTTAATATAAAATAAATATGGAAACAAAAGATAGGGTATTAGAAAGCTAAATTTAATTCAGGCCAACTATGTATAAGCTGTGCGGTCTCTATTTTGAGGTACGTCTCAATCTTAAGCTCAATCCATTTATTGTGTTCATTTGTTAAATCGAGCCAAATTTGAAGTTAGGTTTTTGGTTTAACGGTTTAATTGGTTTAAACGGTTATTAAAGCTAAAAAAAAAAAACGGGTTTTTCAGTTTTTTAACTGGAGTAAATTGGTTTATATCGATTCACAATTCAATCGATTTAATTTTTTTTAAATCAATATCCTGAATAATTTCTAGATCAACCGACTGACCCGGTTTAGTTTGTATAACAATAATTGAAGCTAAGTTATAGTATTAATATAACATTTTAATTTATGTTAAGAGCTTTTTAGGCATAAAATAAAATAAAATAAAATAAAATAAAATAAAATATTTTATTTTATGTATAAATTGAAAGTTATTTAAATGTGTATTTTCATTATAATTTAATTTGATATAAATTAAGTTATCAATTTTTATATAATTATTATAAATTTAACTAGTTTTATTATTATTTATTTAGTGTTAATTAATTTATCAGTATGCTCAAATTTACCAATGCAAAATTATTATTTAGAAGGTAATTTTTGTTTCAATTTAGAAAGGTCAAAGGCTAAATACAAATAGATTGAGAACTCAAATAGTCCAAATTAATAAATAAAATATTTAATTTTATTTTATAAATTAATATTTATATATTTATGAAAATAAATTTTATAATTTAATTCTATTTGTAATGGAATATTAGGTCTAGCTAATTAAATTAAAAATAATAATCATTTAAATACATTAAATTCTGATCTTAGCTCAGTTAATAAAGAAAAAAGTCTTAGGTCTTGAGTATTTTAGTTCGAGACTTATCATGCATGACTAAAATGTGTAAATCTTCGAGTTTTATCATAAATATGTTGTTATATGTAAATTTTGAAAGTACAGATCTCATATTTACCATGCGTGAATTCTGTCTAATTCTTTTTAGGTAAATTCGGTTTTTCACCCGTTGTGCATTTTATTGATTAGATTCTACTTTGCATTTAATTATATATATTTTACTCCAATTTTTTACTTTTAATTAAAATCTATTTTTGTAATTAATTAAGCGAGATATCACACAAATCCATCAAGTCCCGTCGCGTGGAAGTTCTTCACACACGTGGAAGACATGCCAGCTCAGCATTTAAAACCCCCATTTTTTCTTTTGAAACCGACAACTAATCTTTTTCAAGTCTTATTATGCGTGAATTTATTTCATACTTCAATGCCGCCCAACTACCCGAACCCATCCCCATTAAAATCAAAACAGTCACAATTGTCATTTCCCACATCATGGACCCCACACACATTCCCATCAACGGCTCACATCAAATCACCAACTACAATCTGTGTCATTTAATATTTTGGATACTCTAAATCATCTAATATTTCGCCAGGGTAAATTTCACCGAAAGCCATTATTCTATTAATAAATTTACGTTTTAATCACTTAATTTAAAAAGGATATAAAATAATTATTAAATTGTTTGCAAGTTATTATTTTAATTTATCGGGTTATTAAAATTATTGTTGTATAGCTTTATATGTTCGCATCGCTTGGACCAATCGAAAATTTTCTTTCTCATTCTCTGTTACAGTTCAATTTTTTCATGAAACAACTTTAAACGTTATAAATTTTCTAACCAAAATCTAAAGTATGTTCTACTTTTTTATGGTAACTGATCCACCATACTAATCGTTAAATCATTACTTGGAGATCGCTAGTCAATTTTTTCTAGAAAACCGTAATAGCCTAGTAACTTAAATAAAAATGTTTGAATAGTTGAGACTATTCAAATGTTTTTATTTAAGTAATTAGGTTGTTAAGTTTTTTTTATAAAATCTATTAACGAGCTACAATTGACGATTCAATGATTAATATAGTGAATCAGTACCAATTGATGAGTAGAATAACATACCTATTTGATAATTAGTGTCGGAAATCGCAGAAGAAAACTATTTAGATTTTAATTCACAGATTTGTGACGTTAAAAGTTTTTTATGATAAAAAACTAAACAATTAAAGAGGAGAGGAATGAGAGCTTTCAATTAATTTAAGTGGTGCGAATAGAAAAAGCTATACTGCAATTTTAATAGTCAAAAGACTTTAATGAAAAAATTCAAATACCTTGACCATTATATAATTTTTTGAAGTTAACTGATTAAAATGTAAATTTATTAATAGTTTAATGACTTTGGGTGCAATTTACCCTCGTTTCCCTTACATCTTTCTTCTATAAATCCCAACGGCCATGCATTTCGATCTTTAAAAAAAAAAAAAGTAGAGCAGTGAAGAAAGATGATGAAAATGGGTTTTATTGTTTTGGCCTTGACGGTGGTTTCCGCCGCGACGGTGGTTACGGCGGCTGACGAGAGTGGGTTAGCGAATGAGTGCAGCAAAGATTTCCAGAGCGTGATGACTTGCTTAAGCTTTGCTCAAGGAAAAGCAGCGTCGCCGTCGAAGGAGTGCTGTAATTCAGTGGCGGGGATTAAAGAGAATAAACCCAAATGTTTGTGTTATATTTTGCAACAAACACAAACCTCCGGTGCTCAAAATCTCAAAAGCTTAGGTGTTCAACAAGATAAGCTGTTTCAGCTACCGTCGGCTTGTCAATTGAAGAACGCTAGCGTCAGTGATTGCCCAAGTAAGTTAGATTTTTAATTTTTTTTTCTTAAATCCCTCTTCGATATTCGTGTCCGATCCAGCTTAAAAAAAGAGAAATTAAACATTTTTTTTTTTTGCACTTGCATGATCTTAAATTTGGAAAACATGCATACATTTTTACTAGGCCGATTTAACAAAATATGCTGATTTTTTAAGTATTTTGAGAATTTATGCTGTTTTTTTTTTCTTTTGAAATTTACCAAAATATGCTGAATTTGGAGTGAGAGAGAGAATAAAAATAGTCTTAGGGTAGGAAATTAAATTATTTATATTTTTATAATTTTTAAAAGATTAAATTAAAATTTTATTATTTTTAAAAAATTAAAGTGTAATTTTATTTTATTAATTTAAAATTTTAAAAAATTTAAAAGATTAAAATAATAAAATTTTAATATTAGAGGGGATTGGGCTCTTGTCGGCCCCTAAATTTGCCCCTATAAGCGTTTTCATTGCAAATCAGTGAAAAGGTATGGTTGACCTAAAAGCACATTTTCAGTGTGAATCAATGCATGTATTTTAAAACCCTTTTTTCACTAAAATAAAATAAAATAAAATAAAATTTTAATTTTTATTATATTAATTTTTTTAAATATAATTATTTTAGGGTATTTTGGTAATTATATGGCATGATTGGGTAGATTTTTCTAAAGTTGGCCCTAAGGGTGAGTTTGGATGGGCGGTGCGTTTACCTGCGGTTAGTGTAAAAATAGCGGTGGCAGTAAGATTAGATACTGTAGCGATACTGTAGCCTGAGATAAAAAGTAAGCTAAACGCACTGCACCGCACTCAATCACCTATTAAAATTCACCCTGATTTTAGAATTAGACGTATCATATCATCTATTTAATCGAATTGACTAGTTGAATTAATTGAATCGATTGAATATTAAACTTAAAACCGATAAATTAATTATTTAGTTGATTTGATCATCGGTCCGATTTAAATGGTTTAGTTTTTTCAGAATTTTTTCCTTTTATTTTTTGTGCTATTTTTTACTAATTTAAATATAAAAATAATCATAAGTTATTTTCCTTTTTGTCTTCAATTAAATGAAAAAAACATCAGAGCTTCTTGGGTTATCTCCGAGCTCACCAGACGCCGCCATCTTCACCAACTCCTCTAAAGCAACGACACCCAGTGCTTCAGCAACCACCGCAACGCCGTCTTCCGCGGCGGATAAAACCGATAGCAAATCCAGTGGAACCAAGGTTGGTCCCCACTTCGTCGGTTCCAAGGCGGCGCTACTGGTTGCTACAGCGGCCGTGTTTTTCCTTGTATTCCCAGCTGGATTTGCTTCAATAGTTTAGGGGTTTTGCATGGGATTTCGAGATTTGGAGGTTTATTTATTGTTGAAGTCCTTTTGTTTTTAAACGGTTTCAGAAAAAAGATGGACTGAGTTGACAATTATGATGATTTTCGTTTATTTTTCCTTTTTCTTATTTGATTTAACGTCCCTTTAAATTAAAACTAGTATATTTTCCCAGCTTCGCCTGGGAAATCTTTTTATATATATATTTAAAATTTTATAAATAATAATTATAATTATCGAAAGAAATGCGTTTCTGAGCACTTAAATTTACATTTTTTTGCATTGATAATAATATTGATACGAGTTATATTTTTAAAATAGTAATTTTTTAAATAAACTATTGTAAAATTTGATATTCAATTTATATCAAATTAAATTTAAAAATTTTAAAAAATAAAACTCAAATTTTATTATAATAAACCATTATAATTATAATTAAAAAAACAAAAGGATACGTATCACTAGAGGTATTCATGGGTCGGGCGGGTTCGGGCCGGGCTCAACTAAAAATTTAGGCCCATTCATTGGGCTCGGGCTGGACTCAAAAAATGGGCCTAAAATTTTTTCCAAACCCGACCCATATAAAAATGTTAAAACTCGGGCCCGGCCTGGCCCGCCCGTATTAAATTTTTATATAATTTTTAAATATATATAATACATCAAAAATACTAAAAAAATCAAAATAAATATTTTCTAACAAATTGAAAATAAATTTTAAAAAAATATGTAAACTTAAATAACACTAAAATAGATGTAACTTAATAAACAAATACCTCTAAAATAATAATAAAATTAACAAATGCCTTTAAAATAATAACAAAATTAACAATAAAATAAGTTTTATACAATATTCAATCAGTAACAACAAAATAGTAGCATCATAATAGTAATATGGTAGCAAAATAGAGAGAAAGCAACAAGAAAATAATATTCAAAAAATAAAAAAATAGCATATTTTTTTGTCATTTAGTGAATTCGGGCCGGCCCGGGCCAAAAGTACCTTACCCGAGGCCCGGCCCATTTTTTAAACGGGCTTTATTTTTTGTCGAAGCCTATTTTTCAGGCTTATATTTTTGCCCAAACTCTCCCAAATTTCGGTCGAGCCTTCGGGCCGGCCCGCCCGGCCATGAACACCTCTACGTATCACGAGGAAGGCCCTTTTATGTGGAGATATAGAGATGGTGACTTCTTTACGTTTTACCTTAAAAATAGTACTATATTTTATGAAAGCATTTTTTTAAATATTATTAAAATTAAAATTTTAGTATATCGTGAAATAATTTCATCATTTTTAGTTTTTGTGTATTTTTTTTTCAAAAATTTAAAATTTCAGATAAAATGACAATTTTTTAATTTATATATTTTAAAAAATATACAATAAACATAATACTAAATGTATAAATTGAAATTAACTTGTTATTTTTGCATAATATTCATTGAAAAATCATATTATTTTTGTTAATAAATTCAAATTGAAGGACATCAACTAAATTCATAATTTTTAAATTTAATGTTTGACACGTGTGTTCTAATAAAAAAAAAACATAGGTACTTAATTGGCAGTGGCAGAATCAAAAAATTTTTGGGGCGGAATTAAATTATATATTTTTACAATAGTAAAAATGTAATTTCACCATTTTAATAGTCTATATTTTTAAAATTTTATTTTTGTTTTTTGAGGGGAAAAGTGCAATTTTATAATTATTAATTTAAAATTTTATAAATTATAAATGATTTAAATGAAAAATTTTAGACATTAAAATTAAACTCAAATACCAAATAAATATTAATCCTATTAAAATGATAAAATCTCCCTTTTATACTACATTGTTCATGGATTGGTGGGTGACTCACCTTGGTTCGGGCTTGGATAAAATATTTTGACAACCGTCGGCTTGAATTCAAATAATTTTTTTAAATATTTTTATTTAAAATTAATCATAAAAATATATTTAATTATGTTTAAATAATAGCATATGCTTTTTAGGTGGGCTGGATTTAAACTCCGGATTAATATTTTTTTTTTACATCGAGCCTCGATCCGGCCTGCCTATTACCGTCTATTCTTTATTACCCATTCGTCACCGCATTTAATTATTTTTAGGGCAAATAATTCCCCCAATTTCCTTCACTCTTTCCCTCTCTCCCTTTCGCTCTCCTTTCACGAATCTTCGAAATCGTAGTTCATATCACCGTTTATCGCTGTCTCAAATGTCTCAGGTATTCCTTCATTCCAATTCTCTTAAATTTCCCCCTTTTTTTGTGATCCATTCATCAATCCCAATAGATCTAACGTAAATTTTACATTGAATTTTCAATTCGTTAAGCGAAAAACTAGGGTTGTTTTGGATTTTATTGCTTATTATATGATGTTTGGGATATTGTGTAAGGTGATTTGATTTTTCCTTGTTTTGATTTTTTGTGGGTTCAGGTTGATAATAGAAATTCTTCGGCTGCCAAGCGTGCTAGAACGGATGGTATGTTAATGCATTGTGTTTAGTGTGCTTTTTGATTGTGTTTGATTTTGGGACTTCTTGTGATTTCTTTTTGGTTGAAATTTGTAGGTAGTCGTAGGGAAGATGATTGGACATGCCCTAGTTGTGGGAATGTCAATTTTTCATTTAGGACTACTTGTAATATGCGCAATTGCACTCAACCCAGGCCAGCTGATCATAATTCTGTAAGTATTGATATCATTGGGCTATTTGGCCTCATCGTGTAGCTGTTTGAAGTTTTGAATTGGATGGATTTTTATTGTTGTAGTTTTGGTTCAGATTGAATTATTGTTAATTGAACTTTTTTTAACATGGTGTATTCTTGGGAATGTGTGGCCTTTCATGTTGTATTAATGAATATAATAATTGGTTCTGTGCTAACATAGTGGAAAAAGATTAGAGTGTGTGTTGTGTAGTACCGAATTGAATTCTTTGCTTCAGTCTGTCCTTGTAATCAATTTTCTTTAAAAAAGCTGTTGATTATACCCCTTTTCAATTTGTTTGTTATCTCGCCGGAAGTTATCCCCCTCCCCTTTGCTTCTTATTCTCCCATTGTTCTAAGGTTAAGATGGTATATTTTTTCCTTGCAGAAATCTGCCGCCAAGCCTCTACAAGCCCCACAGAATTACTCATCGTCTGCTCCTTACGTAGGTCCTGGTGCACCATCTTCAATGTATATGGGTGTACCACCTTATGGGTCTTCCCTCTTCAATGGTCCTTCTATTCCTCCATATGAAGCTCCTTTTTCTGGAGGATCAGCTTATCATTACAATTATGGCAATCGTCTTCCCGGTGGCAGTCCCTTTCAGCCGTTGCATATGTCTGGACCACCCCCTTATTCTGGTGGCTCTATGATTGGAAATGGTATCGGTAATTTGTTTTTGTCAGTTTTAGTTGCTCTTCCTTTTGTTTTACTCATTGTACTCTCCTGTTTGTACTTGTGTGCTAGTAAATTCTTGACATAGGAACACTTGAATATAATTCATTCTTAGCTGCAAAGTGTGCTCAGCCATTTCCATGCATATATTGGTCACTTTAAGTAAGGTATTAAAGTATCACATTAGTAAGTTGTTAATTACTCTTTTCCAGGTGGGATGTATGGCATGCCTCCTTTGATGGACCGGTATGGCTTGGGCTTGCCCATGGGTCCCCCTCCAATGGTATGTTCAGAAGTTTATTGCTAGTTTCAAATGACTCTTCTTTAAGACTGTCAAATTAAGAATTTTTAGTTTAGTGTTTAGTAGCATTTATCTATGTTTGTAATTGCACATTTTCTGGGTTTGGAATCAGAAACTTTATTTACTTGATGTATTGATGGTTAGCAATTCTGTGTTAAGTATGGATGGATTTATCTGCATTTAAGACTTCAGTAAAAGTATTTCTTATCACCAATAGGCAGACTGCGGATTAGTTCTAGATTTTTCCTATTTTTTTGGGACCATAATTCTTAAATTTTTGGCGGAGTAACAGTCTTTTATATGCAAATTGAAGTTTTTGATATAATATATATTTTCACCTACAGGGACCAAGGCCAGGGTTTTTTCCAGATGATAAGTCACAGAAAAAGGGTGCTGGTATGTCATTTCTCTATTTTTTATGTTAAAAGAGGTTATTTTCTGGGCAATACAACAATTTTGTGCAACAATTTGATTAACTTTTCTTCTAATCTTTCGTAGATGCTACACGTGATAATGATTGGACATGCCCTAAATGTGGGAATATTAACTTCTCTTTTAGAACTGTCTGTAACATGCGGAAATGCAACACACCTAAGCCTGGACCTCAGGTTTTTGTTGATTTACTTTTATATATTCCATGTTAACACAGCTTAAATACTCTTTGTTGTTTAAGTTGCCTTTGGTATTTTGAAAACCGAAAAACATATAAAATACTGCACTACATTTTGTGTAATGATTCAATTTTTTATTTATAACAATTTTGTCTTGTAATTGCAGGCTGCAAAACAAGATAAATATTCAAGTGAGTTCTTTTAAATTTGTAAAAATCATTGTCTTATGTTCTGTAATTTAATGCATATGTGTTTTGTGCTTTTTAGAACAAAAAATGCCTGAGGGAAGCTGGAAGTGTGAGAAATGTAGCAATATTAACTATCCTTTTAGGACAAAGTGCAACAGACAA
The DNA here is from genome assembly GCA_025698515.1 of Gossypium sturtianum. NCBI lineage: Eukaryota > Viridiplantae > Streptophyta > Magnoliopsida > Malvales > Malvaceae > Gossypium > Gossypium sturtianum. Next base: position 897,798 of record CM046946.1, on the reverse strand, counting down.
AATTGTGGGGCTGAAAAACCGGCTGAGTCAAAGAAGTCCCCCTCGCCAACAGCAAATGAAAGCGATCAGGTTCGTGGTCTGATGCATTTTCTCTATTGTCTGGTTTGTTACTTGAAGTTGTTTTTGTTGACCACATTTGTACAAATTAAGAACGCAGTTAGTTTTCAATACTTCAAATTATTCCTGGTTAAAGAATTGTTCGAGCTATCCCTTCTCTCAATTTCACTTAGTATTTTCAACTATTCCTATATTCAGTGAATTGTAGTACACACTACACACACTCATGAATGTTACCTTAGTTACTCTTTCTTTTTTGTCTTTCTTTCCATTGATTTTTTATTATCTACTGTTCCAGTGAGTACTAGGACATGTTTGAGGGTTGAGAAGGTCCAGAGTCGTCGTCCAGCGTTGCTCAGTATGGGTGTCTGAAAGTCAGTCTTGTCGTCCTCATGTTGCTGCGGTTGTCAAGTTACTCTGCCTTCTCATGATCAGTGTCCGGTTGTATTAATGCTATGGTATTTCCGGTCTTTATGGATCATAGATGCATCATCGTGTCAGCCATCTAATCTGGAAAAGATTTTAATGTTGATTCTGGTTTTATCTGTTAGTTAGGTTTTGTACTTTGGAATCAACTCATTTATTCTAGTGACAGTGTTACTATGGACTTAGATATGTTGCTACACTTGCCAAGTGGGGAAAAAATACTACTGTTGGCTGCACATTTCTGTTTTTTTCATTCGATTTTTCTACTTGTCCATTTTGAGTTGTCGTTGTTTTAACGGGAAACTTCTGTTAGAAATAACAAGTACTTAGCCTCAAATATTTAACTAGTTTCTTCAGTTGTTTTCATACTTGACATGGTCTGGTGAGAGATCTATTGTTGTGCTTTTGAAAGATTTGCTTTAAAACCTTTTGGAAAAATCACACTTGGCACAATATGAAAATAACCGGAGTGTGATTGGTTACAAAATCACAATGTCTCATATTTTGCCACATCATAGGTTAAGCTTAGTCCACCTATGGCACGCATTATGATTGCATTGATGTTAAAATACTCTGGTTAATGTTGCTGCATGTTGCATGTATCCTTTCTTGTCTTTCAATGGTCGCTACTGTTTTCTTATCAGTATTACATGCTTGAAAGATTTGCATTGGAATCGTTTGGAAATCGATTGCCCAGTATGAAAATTACTGGAGTATGTTTGGTCACATGCATTGATGTTAAAGTACTCAGGTTAATCTGCATGTAGTAATTATTCATTCTGTCATTGAATGATGTTGGTGTTCGTCTTGAATCGAGAATACAACCGTTCTCTTATCAGTATTACATGTTGCATAAGTCCCTCGATGCTCATACGTGCATCAAGAAAAATGCAGGTCTGATTTTAAAGCTCAGGAAGCTGCTATAGAATGCCTGTATCGATGTTAATAATCGGATTGTTTCGTTTTTGTTTGTAAGCCTTGTAAGCTCTGGTGGTAATACTTGCAAGTTCTGTTTTGCTCCATTTTCTACCGAGTGTTGTCTGTTAAGATCAATTATGGAATATATTTGCAATTATTATACAGTATTTTGGTTTTTAAAGATCGAAATTGAAATCAAATCGAACCGAACCTTTCACCGGTTTGAATCGGTTTGGTTCATCATTTTTATTTTTATTTTTTTAAAACTGTTTTTTTTTATTATTTTTTTTATATTAGAGTTACTTTCACTTATTTAAATATGAAGTTTTTATTTCCGCACTGTAGAAGTTTATAGTTTTTATATTTAGAAATTAAAAAAACCCAATTTTGTTTGGATAATTTTGGTTTATAAGTTTTATGAATCGAATTTGTTTCAGGTTCAGATTTGGTTTGGGTTCGTTGTATTATATATTTTCTAATAGAAATTATTAATTTAATATATTTATAAGTAAAATTTTATTATAATATAATATTATTCATTGTATTTTTATGAAAATTAAAATTTGTTATGGTTATTTATTAACATCAAAATGATATAATGTTAATTCGTTAGCGTTAAATATTTTATTATGTTACTAGTCAATTAAGTTGATGTCTTGAGCTTTTATTTAAATAAAAAAAAATAAATTTAGACATTAGAATGGAAATATCAATATTATAGCATTTGTATCTATATATTATTATTTTTGTGTGTTTTATTAAGTTGATGTTACCTCCTGGATCTCCTGTTTAGCTGTTAAATTATAAAAATTATGTATATGTATATTGTGTGATTTGAACTCTCCCACTACCAAATTGAAGTTACATTTTGATATATTTTAATTTCGATTAGGTACATTTTTCTGTTTTTAATCAGTTGTATATATTAATAATGTATTTGATGGAGCTGGTGTTATAAGTTAAATCGACATCGACTCAAGATTTATAGTAACTCAATGATCAAAAATTAAATCCAAGTGTTTTAATTAATTTTAAATAATGTGTTTCATTATTTATTGTATCTTATTTTTTGTGTTCTATATTTGTGGTTTTTACAAGCATATGCATGTGATAGGATTTTTAATTATTATTAGGGTTTGTTTGGACAATATAGACTAATTGAATGGTAGTAATTACGTTCTCTTGTAATTATAAAAAAATGTAATTACCTAGATGTGTTTGATTGGCTATGTGTAAGTTTATCGTAATTTTTTGTCATGTTTAATAGTACAGATCGTACTTATACAGTTGCATAATTTGTATTTTAAAAAAAATATATTAATTATTATAAAAATTTATTAGCAGGATAAAAATAATTTGTAAACAAGTAATAAAAATTAAAATTAAATCATCATATGTATTTAGTTTAAAAAAATAATTGATAATTGAATTACTAATAAAATAACAAGAAAATAAATATTATAAGTCGTATTTAATTGTTCTAGTGTACATTTGTTGGGTCAAATTTTTTTTTAATATTTAAGATATGATTTTTATCATTATTTGAATTTGAATCTGCATAATTATCTTAATTTTTTTTTTTAAGGTATTTTTCAAGGTAAGGATCGTATAAATTACAGTAACGATGCTAACATGAGAAATATCTTAATAAAACAATAAATATCTTTTTAATCACATTTCAAAGCATTGAATGTTTCATATTATAAAATTTGCAAGTTTATGATGCTTGTGTTTAGCGTCATTATCCCATACGATATCATATCTCACAATATAGTGTATATTTTCTTTTTTGATGTGCATGATTAGTATCGATTTTATAATATTGGGGGTTCACAATTTAAATAGTTTATTATAAAAAAATTACATAGATTTAATTTGAAGAAAGACTTATGTTAAGTGATATTTCTTTTTATAATTCGTAAATTAAGTAAAAATGTATAAAAATGGTTTTATAAATTGTTTAATAATTTCATAACATTTTTTATAAAAGTATAAACTTTTTGTCATAATGTAATAAAATTATTTTGATGACTAAGTTATTATAAAAGAAAAAAGATAATCTTTTCTGAATAAGAATATTATTTTTATAATATATAACATGAAGACATAAATAATTTATGTTCATATTATAACATTTTTATAACATGTAAATAGTATTTTTTTACCATAACTTTAGAATATTTTTAGGATTTAAATAATATAATTTTTTTGTTATAACTTCATAAAATATAGAAATGATTTTTGTAATATAATTTTTTTAAAAATTTATAATATATAAATTTATTACCTAATCATTCCAAACACTCATACATGTTTATGTTTATAATAGAATTTTTATAACTTATATAAACATTATTTTTTTGCTTAAGCATAGTTAGTAAACAAATCTCATCATTAATGAAATAAAAAAAATAGTTAAAGGCTTGTAAATAAACACTAATAAATTTATTCGACATAATTAAATATTAATTATAATTCTTACATTTTTAGACTTATTAGTTAATGAAATAAAATTTAGTGAAAGAGCTATAGATAAATATTAATAAGTTTATTAAACATAATTAAATATTAACTATAATTATTAATTTTTTTAAAAATTGTTGGTCAAGTTAACATATAATGGAAAATGTTTTTTAAAAATAAAACATGGAAAATAAAAAAATAAGCTTTTTTTTGAAAAAGAAAACAAACATAATTAAAAAATAGGAAAAAATATAAAAAATATAAAATGTAGAGAATATTTAAAATGATTTATTCGTATAAAAATATATAAAGTTTTTAAATACGTCCTCCTAAAGCTGTCTGGGGACCAAACCATTAGGAGGAAGCAGCAGTGGAAGATGGGGTCACTTGTGAAAGAACTAGCCGAAGGGGACCATCACAGTTGGGCGGTGGATGACGGACTAGCTCGCCAAGAACATCAGGAGAGGTTGGGGAAGACTTGGCGGCGGCAAGTCAAGGAGAGGTTAGGTCAAGGGATTTCTGACAGAAGTTCCATCAATCAGAATCAAAGGAGGTTCCAGGAAAGAAGGAAGGCATGAATAAGGGGAGACTGGTCTAAGGGCTGCAAGATATGCTACAAGGTTGAATCAGTTCAACAAAATAAAATACGATTATATTTGAAACTTGCTCCCCAAGTCTACCCAAAATTATATATATACAGTTTTTCTCCAAAAATTTCCTGAGCCGCTCTCATCTCTCTGTTCCAGTAGAGATAAGGCAATTCTTGAAACCCTAAACTCGAATTCGAAGATTGTTTCTATTGGAATCATTCGGTTTTCGAGTTATTTGCTCTCTGCCTCTGCATTACGTTGCTATATTTGATTCATCGGTTCCTTTCGATCCTGTTGCTTGTTTACTGCTTTGCAAACTTGATCGTTAAGGAGCTATGTCTGGTGATTCAAAATCCGGAGAATGGGAATGTAATGATGCTTTGAAGACTTGGGTCTCTGATAGGTTATTGGCGTTGCTGGGGTTTTCCAGTCCCGAGTTCGTTGAGTTTGCCATTGGACTAGCTAAGCAAGCGACATCGGCTGCTGATGTAGTAGGGAAGCTTGAAGAATACGGCTTGGCATTTTCCGATGATCTTCATTTGTTTGCTGAAGAAATCTTCTCCAAAGTTCCTTGGAAAGTATCGCCTAGGAAGCAAAAGACTTACGAAAACGAAGATGGCACTGGTACCGGTTCGGGAAAAGCTGTGTTTGAGGACCAGATTGAGTTTATCAAGGAATCCATGTTGAAGGTTGATGATGAGATGCCAATCGAGTCACCCGAGATTTCCAAGGCAAAATCCGAATTGGAGACGCTACATGAAGACCGGAGAACGTTGCCAATTTATGCACATCGAGATAGTCTGCTTAAAGCTATTGAAGAACATCAGGTTCTTGTTATCGTAGGTGAAACTTGTTCAGGGAAGACTACACAGATACCACAATATCTCCATGAAGCTGGTTATACGAAACGTGGGAAGGTTGCTTGTACACAGCCTCGAAGAGTTGCTGCTATGAGTGTTGCTGCTCGTGTTTCTCAAGAAATGGATGTCAAGCTCGGTCATGAAGTTGGTTATTCTATTCGTTTCGAAGATAGTACTTCGGAAAAGACTGTTTTGAAATATATGACAGATGGTAAGCTGTTGCGAGAATTCCTTGGCGAACCTGATCTCGCGAGCTATAGTGTGATAATGGTGGATGAGGCTCATGAAAGAACTGTCTCTACCGATGTTCTTTTCGGATTGTTGAAGGATATAGCACGATTTAGAAAAGATATCAAAATACTTATTTCAAGTGCTTCACCTGATGCAAGCAAGTTCAGTGATTTTTTCGATTGTGCTCCGATTTATCGAATTCCCGGGAGACGGTATCCTGTTGAGATACAATATACAAAAGCACCAGTAGCGGATTACTTGGATGCTGCAATTGTTACAGTACTTCAAATCCATGTGACACAACCACCCGGAGATATTTTGGTGTTTCTTACGGGTCAAGAAGAAATCGAGTCTGCAGAAGAAATTTTGAAGCATAAGATAAGTGGGTTTGGGTTGGAAATTCCGGAACTTGTTATCTGCAAAATATTCTCAAACCTTCCGACCGAGCTTCAATCGAAAATATTTCAACCGATTCCTATCGGTTCACGGAAGGTAGTCTTGGCAACAAATATTGCGGAAGCATCATTAACTATTGATGGTATTAATTATGTTATTGATCCAGGCTTTTGCAAGATGGAATCTTATAATCCGAGGACCGGGATGGAGTCTTTGCAGGTAACATCAATCTCTAAAGCTTCCGCTGATCAACGTGCTGGTCGGTCTGGACGAACAGGTCCTGGTAAGTGTTTTCGATTGTACACTGCTGATAGTTATAAAACTAAATTGGATGATAATACGCCACCTGAGATACAACGGACCAGCCTTACTAGTGTTGTTCTTTCTTTGAAGATTCTCGGAATTCAGAATTTGCTGAACTTCGATTTTATGGATCCGCCATCGAATGAGGCTGTATTGAAAGCATTGGAACTTTTGTTTGCATTAGATGCATTGAACAAACTTGGAGAGGTGACTAAAGTTGGTCGTCAGATGGCAGGGTTCCCTCTCGATCCAATGCTATCGAAAATGATAGTTGCTTCCGGTAAGTATAAATGTTCGGATGAAGTTATTTCCATTGCTGCTATGCTTTCTGTTGGGAATTCGATCTTTTACCGTCCAAAAGGCGAACAGGTTCATGCTGATCACGCGAGGATGAGTTTTCATACCGGTAACGTCGGTGACCATATTGCTTTAATGAATGTTTATAATTCCTGGAGGGAAACGAACTACTCGACACAATGGTGTTACGAAAATTATGTTCAGGTTAGGAGCATGAGGCGTGCGAGAGACATCCGGGATCAACTAGAGCGTCTTTTAGAGAGAGTCGAAATCGAACTAACAGGTTGTCCTAATGATTTACAGGCTATAAAGAAGGCCATTACATCTGGATTTTTCTCTCATTCGGCCAGGTTGCATAACTACGGTTCTTACCGAACTGTGAAGCATCCGCGGATCGTCCATATACATCCAAGCTCGGGCTTAGCAGACAACTTCCCGAGATGGGTTGTATACCATGAAGTAGTTCTTACCACCAAGGAATACATGAGAATTGTAACTAAGCTGAAACCGGAATGGCTGGTCGAAATAGCCCCACATTACTACCAAATGAAAGACGTCGAAGATGCCTGATCGAAGAAAATGCCAAAGGAACCGGGCCAAGCTGCAGGGCGACCGGTGAAAACAGATTGATCCGATGAAAGAACAAGATCGTATCCATATTTCATTAAAATCTGTTCTCTATTCACTTCCTTTTTTTTTTTGAAGAAATTACCATTTCTTATCATTTTTATGTCTTTTTTGTTCAATATATTAGCCTGCTTGTTCAAAATTTCTAATGAATGTCTTTTAATCCAAAACTTCTCAGAGCTGAAGCATTAGTGATGACTTGCAAAGAACACTGAGCAACATAGGGGCTATAGTTGGTATGTACTTTTTGGTTAAATTGATGTTGTGAGGCCGAGTCAGATTCGGGTTTGATCTATTTTGGTTAAATTAATTCAGTTCACTTCAAGTTTAATCAGTTAACTGAAATTTTGCATATACCCATAGATCGATACATGGTGTTGGAGACATTGTCCAATTTATGTTTGTTTTACGGATTTGTGGCTCTTTCTCTTAATAACATCATATCAAAGATTCAAATTTGAGTTCTTTTCGTAAAATAAATTTTAACCTTATTATTTATCTTGATATGCATTGTCATGGATAATGACTAGTATTATATTTATTATATATCTTATGTCAAATATGAAATTAAATTTATAATAATTACTTAAGGTTAGTTATGAATCTTAAATTAAAATATAGTAAAATAAGCTTTCAATAGTGTGAATATATAAGAATTCACACTAGAACTGATGAAACTACATTGTATATATATTTAATAACAAAACACACAAAATAGCCTAGGTCCATCCAAGAGTAATTGGGCCAAGAGAAAGGTCTCATTTGCTAGTCTTTTGGGTCTATTTAGCCCATATAACCCATAGTCATAGTCATACATGAACTCTAAAAATATAGAGAAATCATACTAATAAAAACCGAACTCATCGAATAGCCTGATACTTTTTTCATATCTGAAATAGCTCCCTACAATGGGCGCGAAAGCAGCTAACGTGGGCATCGATATTAACTAAGAAGGTTCATTGAATGGTTGCGCGGTCATTTCAGGAGTAAAAGCCACCATCATATGGAGCCTTAAGCAGTAGGAATTCCCGACAATGGTCGTCGACATCGCTAGTATGCATGCGGGACTTGGTGGTTGTTTCTTCTTGTTGTTCGATCTGCCAGTTTTCTGGCAAGGCATGTTGAAAACCTTGTGGGATTGCATTCATTGCTGGCTGAGATATACTGGTAGGGTCGACATGCATAATGGGGTAGGTAAGTGAACCGTGTTTCGGTTCACTTGAAACCTGGGAATCATTTGACAGAAGAGAGAGAGCACGATGAAGTTCTTGAGCTGTGCCGGTGTTTGAAGCAACCATAGATTGTTCTACACCTGCAAAATTTCACAAAAAACCTGTAAGCTCGTCACATCAGTTCCATCACTCATTTATCATATTCCAAAAAGTTTATTGGCCCGAAAATACTTATCCAAGAATGAAGTCTAGTACATAACAGGGTAGCACATTGAGACTTCACCTCAACGGTCTCAATAGCATCGGTGTTCAAGAATAAAAGCAATTTTCGTGTTAAAAGTAGCAGTAAAAGATGGCAACATTTATTGACATTCAAGCAAATGCATATCATATACCTTGTTTCCTAGTAGAAAAGTGAAAACATACCTCCGTCAAGAACCTCAGCCATGTTTTGCTTACCCTTAAAGGGTAGGAATTTCTTGAAATCATGACATCGCATCGTGATGGGATTTGACAGCTGATTGATTGGAAGTTGCACCTGTTCATTGATGTTTCCCAGTTTCGTAGGCATATAACTTGTCATTTGAGAGGACTTGGAGTAGAACGTGCCTTCCAACGCAAATTTCTTGTTGGGTCTAGCATTATGAAGAATTGGGACTTCATTCCAGACAAAACTCGTACGTTGCTTCCCATCTGCAAAAGGCATAAATTATCATATTTACACGACCACAAGATGAATATCTATCATATTTACAAAACCACAAGATGACGATGACGATTTAGTTAACGAGCAACTCAAGCAGATAATTTGAGAGCTAAAAGAAAGAAACCGAACAGAGTGTCATGTGATCTATTCACGTAACAGTATCATACAACAAAAAACAATAAAGTCAAGTTTAAAATGGTACCATATGATGATGATGACAATGATGGAATCCTTGCAGCATTGAAGTGGGTAGCTTCAGTTTGTGGTTTGCGGCGTCTTGCATTGTGGTCGTAAAGTCGCCGACGACAGCTGCGTTTGTTTTCATCAAATTCCGACAGCGCATGGAACCTTTAACATCAGCAACAACAATACAACATGATTATGATTTCAACATTCATTACGAAATAGACCCAAACCAAATAAATAAAATTTTCACCTGCTACATTGCTGGCAGAACCGGCGTTCCAGACCGCTTACAATGACCTTCGGACTCTTTGAATGGTTTTCACAAACTTTGTGTTTCCGATGGTAATCTCGAGCAGAAGAAAGGTCAAGGTTACAACCTTCGACTTGGCAACGCACAACATGTGTGCTTCGACAATTCAGTTTGGATCTCTTTGCAGATAAAGGAGATGATGTTCCAGGAGTGGCAGAATAAGATGAATCCGTAGCATTGGTTCCTGTACTAACATCTTCAAAGTATGTTTGTTTGCCAAGCTTTAAACTGAGTAATGGCTCACCAGAGCCAACAGAAGCCACGAGTGTCAAGGAAGTACTGCTTGTCTCAATCCCGGAAACTTCTTTCTTATTGCTAATATCATCTGGGATAGCTTCATAGGCCTCCAAAGTAAATTTGGTCAATTTTGCCTCCCCCATAGATAAAGAATCAATGGATGCCGATTTCAAATTTTTAGACAAAGACGCAAGGCCTAATTCCGAGCCAGAACCACCACTACAACCAGCAACACTGGAAGAATTGAGAGACACAGAGTCCAGTCCTCCTTCCCCTTCATCAATATCCCACTCTACGGGTCTTAGCCTTCTCGGGATTTCAGTTGCTGTTGCGTTTAACATTAGGTTTTCCCAGTCCCATTGCAACGGGGTCTGTTCGTTCCACTCCATCAGAGAGATAAAACTCATAGAACACTTCACACAATCATCATTGTATAAACTGGAAAATTTAGTCCCCAGATCCTGAAAACATAACAAGGCTTGCTAGGAAAAAAAGTTTCAATCACATAACATAACATAAAGCATAACACATGAAAGAACAGATAACTAAACCGAATCCTGGCATATCAAGAAAATAAACTGACCTCTAAATCTCACAGCATTGGAGTTCAACCATCTTTCTTGGATCTAGATGGGACAAACTAGAAAAATTGTTAATCCACTTCAACGAAACAATAGTTTCTCTGCTTGTTCCCGAACTATACACTAAAAAGGTTAACAGATACCACCCCGATCCACTACACTAGTACCAATTAGGTTCGACTAAACAAGCAATCACTTCTCAAACCAAACAAGTTTTAAGCAAATATCGATCTCCATCCATCTAAAACAAACAACTTAAGCAACAACAACATCAAAATAGATCATAGATTCAACCTTGCAATTTTGGGACAAGATTAGCTATACTGGCTTTCCTCCTTCCTTTCATTATGACTAATACGAAAGAGCTAAAGTTCCAAGTGATCTATCCGTTCGAGCTCATACTATCAAAAGCCTGCATAAAGAGTATCAATTAAATCCCAAGTAAATTTTATATAAATATTCTCTAAACCAACAAAACTTTCAAATAAATTCCACCACCAAAATCCTAAAGAATTTAATCCTTATCCAAAGTTGATCAGACCCTTTGTTTAACTCGAAAAACCCATGTCCAAAACATATTCGGACTCCCGAAAATCCTTGAATATACCTGTATTCGAGTCTTATACCCGAGTCTGAGTAACAAAACCCTAACCACCAATAATTCTAGGAATCAAATAATAGCAAGACACAGTATTTAAAGTAAAGGAAAAACCATAAAAACGGAACATTTCAATAATACACATTCAATTATCTAGAGCAATCAAACAAAAAAAATTGGTCCCAATTTGAGACCCACAAAGAATAAAAATTTATGGTAAACCCTAATTTACAACTAGAAATCAATCAACAACTACCACATATTTCATAAAAGAATCATTGCAATTATTAATTTTACTCATAAATATGAAATATATATTATATGGCCCCTTGCTATTTACTAGCTATCAATCATATCACATTGTTATTCTTTTTAAAGATTTGAATAAATTCTACCTTAGAAAATAAAAAGGAAGTGAACTATTTTCTTTCAGTTTCCCGAGAAAACAAGAAAGAAAAAAAAGGAATCTATCGAAGAATTACAAAAAGAACTAATTAATAGAAGAAAGGAGATGTTGAAGGAGATGGGTTTCAATCTGAGCTGCTAATACAAAGAGATGTTTAACCATTTTCAGAAATTTGCAGAACCTCCATTATTATTACTCTATTTTTTCCTTATGGCGTTTAATATTATATATATCATATGAAAAATAAAATAAAGGAACTTAAAAAGGTGAACTCAGTGACTTACCAATCAGAAGAAAATGGGAAATGAGTGGAAAGTTAAGAGCTTGAAAGGGAAAGGAATTGAAAAGGCAGAGCAGAGTTCTGACTCAGTCTTTTTATTAGAGACGGAAATCAGAAAATGAGGGAAAGTGAACGAAAGTGAGGGGGAAAAAGGGAAAAACAAACCTTTTTGAGGATAAAAAATAAATAATAATTTTTCTCTTTTTCGAGGTTAAAGGATATTTTCGGTACCTAAATTGTTAAATCTCAACAAAATAAAAATAAAAGTCAACAAACTATAATTATTAGTCATGAGTTGAATGTTTTCCATCAATTATAAAGTGCATGATTTTGATCGGTAAAATGATAAATTTAGCCTTCAAAATTTACACGATTTATCGATTTGGTCCTAATTTAACAAATTTATCCCGCAATGTTTGTGTAAATGTGTAAATGTTGAGGTTGAATTTATTGAACTTTTTAGAATTAAAGTCAAAATGAAAAAATATGTAAACATCAAATACTAAATTTGTTATTATACCAATCAAAATTATGTACAATTGACAAAAGATATTAATTCGAAGTTAATTGTTCTTAGTTACTCACTTTCGAAATTGACAGAGATTAAATTACTCCAACTTTTTTTGAGATGGATAAATTTGCTCAATTTTGAAATTGAGAGGGACTGGAAATGTCTTTTTCTCTTTATTTTTGTTATTCTAATTATTTTAAGATGTAATTGGGTGAGTTGTAGAAAGTTCTGAGTTTGAATTTGAGTTGAAATTTGATTTGTTGTGTTGAGGGAATGAGGGGAGATCGAGCTAACTCTAAGAGAAGTTTTTAGGGTATTTGTACTCGATTTTATCTTTGGGTTTCTACTAGTAAAAAAGTATTCATGAATGAAAATAAAAAAGGTGCTGCTTCTTTAGCTATGAAAATGAGTAAACTATATATTCAATGTTACTAAATTATTAATAAATTTATGTTTTAGTTACTCAATTTTAAAAAGTTACAAAATGATCATTAAATTATTCGAAAGTTTCCATTTATGTTACTAGGATATTAAAATCATTATTGTATGGCTTTCTCTATTCACATTGTCTATACTTATCAAAAGCTCTCATTCCCCTTCTTTTCCACGGTTCAAAAATTTTCATAAAGCTTTGAACATCACATATCTTTGAACCAAAATTCAAGTAACTTTTTTCTCCGGTATTCGATATTATCTGTCAGATCGACTTAAATCTAAGGTATGTTCTTCTACTTGTCAATTGGTACTTATCATCAAATCGTCACTTAGAGCTCACTAGCTAGACTTAAAAAAAAAAAAAAACCTAATAGCCAATGACTTAAATAAAAACTTTTGAATAGTTCAATGGCTTAAATGAAAACTCTTTAATAGTTCAATGCCCATTTTGTAACATTTTGAAGTTGAGTGACTAAAATGTAAAATTACTAATAGTTTAGTGACCTTAGGTGTAGTTTACCCAAAAGTGGAATAATAATAAAAATGATAATGATGATAATAATATTTTAAGCCACCCTGACAACATGGTCGATATGTCCGAGTGGTTAAGGAGACAGACTTGAAATCTGTTGGGCTACGCCCGCGCAGGTTCGAACCCTGCTGTCGACGTTTCTTATTTTTTCATTTTAATAAATAAAACTTTTTTTAATTACTTTCATAATTTCCAACATATATATTACAAATATTTAAATAGAAAAATAATGTATTATGTGGTTATTATAATCGTTGTGCAAAATCGAGTAAGACTAACATGAAAGTTTTTATATTAAGATTAAATTTTATTTATTTTATTTAAAAATAAGTAAATTATTTTTTGTTTATGAGATCAAATAATAAATTGATCATTTCTGTTAAATTTTTTATTTATTTTTATTGTTAAAAATCGGTGTAGCTAATGGAATAACAAGATATATACAAGTGGTGTGCCATGTGTACCTTATGTCAATGTATAATACTAGTTTTTAATAATAGAAATTGATGGAATTTTTAATAGAATGACCAATTTGCTTCTTTTCTTTTTGGTGAATAACACTACAGGGCAAAACTCGAATAACCAACGCGATTAGTACAACTCGAACCCCTATTACATCTGGGGCGATGAACACCCTTGATCATCAGATCATCACATTGAGTTTTGGACCAATTTTCTCTTTGATCTAACGTACAATAATTAATTTACGTATTTTTTTAGTGGCAAGGATAAAATGCAATTAAACTCGTAATACAAAGACTTTTATGATACTTTTACCGACAAAATCAACTTATTTTTAACACGTTTTAAATTTGATTTTTAAATTTATCGAATAAATCTAAGGATAAAATATTTTTATTTAAATTAAATTACAACCAATACATTCGTATAAATACAATTAAAATTAATTATTACAATACAAAAACCAACAATAATAAAAACAAAAGTTCACATTTCTCACTATTCTTCATCATTTGATCCCATATGCGGAAACTCAACATGGGGAAGCTCAGGCATTCTAACGGAAGGAAGCAAAGGATCAACAATGTTTTGATCGTTGCCATCTTTGTTGTCGCCGTTACCAACAACATTAACCTTGCCAGGGCTCGGCAGCATTCCGGCAAGCAAACTTCCGAACGATCGAAAAGGGTGACTCATACCGTCTCGAAGTTTAAGAACCAAGGAAACCTCGGAGAGTTCCCAAATTAGGGTGACCACGATGAGGGCCGAAAGCAGACAATGAGTTATTGTGTTCTGTCTCTTCACCGCTTTGAGCTCTTTCACTATCTCTTCCTCTACTCCTCCATTTCCACCACCTCTTTCTTGGTTGTCGTTTTTGATCTTTGGCTCTGATTTGTCAATGCTTGGGGATGTTTCCTCTTTTGGTACAGTTGATCTTTCAACTCCTTTCAATGATTCTAGCTACTCAAAAGTAAACTAAATTAAGACGCACTCACAACGTGGACAGGGCGAAGCCAGAGTAATTTTTTAGGGAGGCCGGATGAAATTTTAATTTTTTATAGTTTATATCTTTATAATTTGTAAATGATTAAATCGAATTTTTATAATTTTAAGGGGGCTAAAGTGCAATTTTATCTTTATTAATTTAAAATTTTTAAAATTTTTTAAGGTTTTAAATAGTAATTTTACATTTTAGGGGGGCCGAGGCCCATGCCAACCCCCCTGGCTTCGCCCTTGAACGTGGATAAAGTAATAATAAATTAACACTAAAAACATTAATGGTAAAGTTGAGATATTGAAAATCATGTTGTCATGTGCATTTTTCTAAATTTTATATAAAAATATAAAAAAATAAACACTCTCATACTAATATTTCTTACTTTGTAAAATGAATGAATTTTTTTTTTGTAATTTCATAATTGAGTTGGGACTCGATTGACGGGTAGCATCAACTTAGTCAAACACATAAATAATAGTGTATGGACCGGTATAGATGTTATATTCTTGGAGTGACCATTTTTTTCCTTTTGATCTCGTGTTAAATGTATATTCGAAAATGGATATGAGCCTTCAAATACATGTAAAAAGTTAATTATATTTTTTAAATTTACAATTATGATATTAGAATTTACTTTAATTTGGTATGATTTGATATTTTATTAGTAAACCTAAATTAATTATGCTTCCAGTCATTACTGTTAAAGTGTGATGATGTGAACTTTATTTTAAGAGCTAACTTTAAGTATTTGACTAAAGTTATTATTAACTAAACAAGGTTGGATGAATTTTTATGTAACTTTGACTCTGATATTGCATTAGTAGTAAAAATATTCATGTCATCACTTTAATGATAGTGTCAAGGGGGTCAACTCTTTTCGAAAAAAGTCTTTGAAGTGTCTTTTGCCAAGCAACTGATCTAACCCTCAAACAGTGGACATATTGTGCCCAATTTGTCTATACTCGATTTTAGCTCTAAGTTTTGCCTCCTTATTTCAAGGAGAGCCCCAACGGGTTTACGGAGTTTGTGGGAGACCACCAAGAAAATGTTTAGCATTTGGCTTTGGTGGGATCTGAACCCATATCCTTATATGGCATTAGTGGGTAAGAACTAGAGGTGTCTATAAGCTAGGTCAGGTCAAGGTTTGATTCGAAAAAAAAAAAAATCAAACCCAAGTCCATTTTTGAGTTAGCCTGATTCACTCAAAAAGCTCATTTCATTATTCAAATTTTTTTTTAAAAAAATATATTTTTAATTGATATTTTATATATTTTTATAATAAAAATTTAAATTTAAAAATATTTTTAATTATTTAAATTTAATTCGGGTTAAGATAGGGTAGCCCAATGTACAAAAATCCATGTCCAAGCCCGACTCTAATCAGGCTGGGCCTATCCTTTAGATAAGTCTAGTAAAAACACTACCATTTGGCTCAAATCGAGTGTATAAACATTAGGAGCACAATACCTCCATTGTTTGAGGATTTGATTGACTTCTTGACGGACGTCATTTCAAATACTTCTTCCGAAAGAGAAAACAACTCGCTTAACAGGTAGACTAATGATGTAATCAAATTTCTACTTACTAATAACATTATAAATATATATATATATATATATCAAATAATATTAGATTAAAATAAAAAAAATTAAGTCCTAAAACACCTCATAGGATTAGACCAAGACTGAAAATACCCTTCAAATTATAAGATAAAATTAAATATAGCTATGTAACTCTTCAAAGATATTCTTCAAATGAATATGGATGCTGAACCCTTCCAAAACATGGAAAACATTGAAAAATTGAATATATTCATATTTTATATATACTCTATCTATATCAGAGATTCATATTCAAAATTCAAATAACACAAATTATACTCATAGAGTACAGACCAGACAGTTTGCAATTGGATAAACTGTGATATCGGCAAGAAAAATCCATCAAAGGGGTGATTTAGAAATCTGGGTTTTGTTGATTCTATCTAACAAAAAGAAATGATTTTCCCAGGAAAATTTTTGTAAAAGGAAACTTGTTTGGTACCTGAGAAAGTAATCTGGAGAGGAGTTGTTCATCATCATCATCATCTTCAGAGAGCTTAACATCAGATGATGTATCTTTGATTCTTTTTTCTTCAATGGGTTTTTGGATTGCTTGATTGATCGTCTCGATATCTTGAATCGGTTCCATTTCGAATAATTGAAAGATTGAAAATGAATTTTGGAGTATTAAAATTGAAAAGTTGTGGTTGATTTATAATTTGCCTTTTGGATTGAAAAGCATATTGCCCCACAAAGAGAAAGAGGTGGGTTCACTTGGCATTTATTGCGAGCTTATCTCAGGCTGATTTCATCGGGTGGCTTGTAGCGGTGGACTTCGAGACGGCTCAAATTCTGCTAGTAAATTGGACTTTAGTTTTTATGTGTTAATTTTTGAATATTAAAATTTTAGTTTTGATCTAAATTAGGGGCGTAAATTGGCCCTTAGTACATGTTAAACCGAGCTTGAGCTTGAATATGTACGAGCTTACTGAAGCTCAAGTTTTATTAACATTTATAAATGATGTTAATTGAGTTTTTGTAGCTCGATTATATCTCGAGCCGAGCTCAAGCTTAAAAATGAATATTCAATCGAATTTGAGCCAAGTATCGAGCTCGAGCTTGTAAGTATTCAGGTTTGGCTTGATTACACTCCCACTCAAATAATAATAGTTAAATCCGTTTGATTAAATTCTATCGTTAGTCTTGTATTATGCCTAAGCTGTGGATTTAGTTCATGTTCTCCAATTTGAGCAATTTTAGTCTCTATACTTTTCGAATTTTGAAATTTCGGTCTTGATGCAAGTGATGGACATTAAATCCATTAGATGACTTTTTTGTTAGTAATATGCGAAAATAGTAAGTTGATAGTGCATTACGTATTTGACAATATGTTTGTTGCATGAGATTTTAGAAATAACATCATAAATTTTATTTTTATCATTTGATTAGGATTGAAATTTCAAAAACCGACAAGTAAAAAGACTAAAAATGACCAAATTAAAGTATAAGAACCAAATCTGCAACTTACACACAATACATGGATTAATAGTAGAATTTAGCGAAGATGTTATTTGTTTACTTATGGTACAATTTTCAAATATACATATCCATTTTGACTCAATATGCAATGTGATACATAAATTTTGATTTGATGCAATTAGATATCAATTGCATACATAAAAATTTTGGTGATTTGATTGTACACATTTCAAAAAATAAACGCATCAATTTATTTTCATGTCGAACAAATATAATTATTTGTATATGGAATGTGTAAACATAAAAACGATACTATATTTGATAATATTGTTAGTGATTTGCAAGAACGGAATCAAATCAAAATATTATGCATACAATTGCGAAAAATTAAAATTCATTTATCGCATTACATATTGAACCAAAATTCATATATAGTTTTCAAATATATCATTTTATTTATTTATTTGTAATAGAATTTAATTAAAGTTTTGGTCAAATTCTAATTTTAGTCCCTCTTAATGAAATGGATGCATGAGTCTTCATGAGCGGGCCGGGTTGGGCTGTATTACCTTAAAATTGTTGAAGCCTTTTATTCAAGTCCATTCGAGTTAGATTTGAGTAGGTTCAAAGTTCAAACTTTAAAATGCTGATTTAATTATTTAAAAGTAAATATATTATATTAAAATTAGTATTTTTTCTTATTATTAAATTTAAAGAAAAATATTATTTTTTAAAATAAAAATAGTAATTTGAATCGGATGGGTGAAAATCATTTTTTTTTCTCCAATAAATCAAAAGGATCGATTTAACAAATAATCCAAATCTTAAATAAATAAAAAGTGATATTTGCTTGGACATCACATATTCTCTGCTGTCTGCATGTGGCTACTGACATCACTAAAACTTTGATTGAATAATTATGGGAAAAATAATTGAAAAAATAAGATAAAAATTAAAAAATTATACGAATATGATACGGATATATAATTATGTTTTTAGTATTTAAAATAAAAAAAGAATTCTCGTAAATGAGAGTTCTTTGAACAGGGAAGAAGCCAGAACAATTTTTTAGGAGGGGCCGGATGAAATTTTAATTTTTTATAGCTTATATTTTTATAATTTGTAAAGGATTAAATCAAATTTTTATAATTTTAGGGGCCCAAAGTACAATTTTACCTTTACTAATTTAAAAATTTTAAAAAATTTTAAGGGCCTAAATAGTAATTTTATATTTTAGGGGGGCCAGGCCCATGTCAGCCCCCCCTCCCCCCCGACTTTGCCCCTGTCTTTGAATCGAATAGAGAAAAATGTTTCTCCTTCATCATCGCATATATCAAAATTTGATTGTCATCTTATTTATATGATATGAGTGAATAAGTTAATTCTAAATTGACTTCGAGAACTTAAATTGATTAATTTAAATAAGTATCTAATTTAATTTGATTTTATTATAACTCAAATCTAAAAAATACTCAAATTAAAATGACTTGAATTCATAATTACCTAAACTCAAAACAATTTAAACGAACAAAGTCATTGTTGTTGGAATCGGACTAGATCAATTAGTTAAATAAAAAATCGGGTGATATACCGATCTGGACAAAAGATTGAACTGGAACTTGAGTGAACCACTCGAAACCGATAAAAAACTGAACACCGTGATAAAAAACTCAGTGTTGAACCGGTTTATAGAAATTTTAATATTTTTGAATTTTCATTTTAAATGAAGTTTTAACTTTTATTTAATTATTATGAATTGGGTGTCGTATCAATTGAACAAAGAATCAATGATTTAATTGATTCAATCACCAATTCGATTTATGAAACATTGAAACAAATAAACTAGAAAAATATAAACCCGAAATGTGACTCAACTTGAAAAATCCAATAAACAAATATAAAAAATTTAAAATCGAAATAATTCAAGAAATTTAAACATATCCAAATAAATCAAACCTGAATTAATCTGATTTAAAATCCATCCAAAAAGAAATCTTAAGAGAGTGTAGGCATGAGAATGAAGTTATTCCAATGGCGGTGGCAATGAATCCAAAATGCCTTCATCGCTTAAACGCCGCCCCGCACTCTCTTTCACTTTATCTTCTCTTTCATTTGCATATAAAAAACTCCATAGATTCAAATACTCCAATAAATCACAGTTGCCTAGTTGCCCTTGCAAACCTTACCGTAAACGATGTCGGATGGGGTCCAATTATCGTGGCGTTGGTTCTTTTTGTGCTGCTAACGCCGGGGTTGTTGTTTCAAGTTCCCGGCCACCACAGGTGCGTGGAGTTCGGCAACTTTAAGACCAGTGGGGCTTCGGTTCTTGTGCATTCGTTATTGTATTTTGGGCTCATTTGTGTGTTTTTGTTGTGTTCGAAGGTGGCAACTTCAGCAGCAACATGCAAGCTGCCATGCAACCATGCAGAAGCATGCAAGTGACCAAGCAGTCCAGCAGAAGCAAGCTTTTATCCATTATGTAATTTGTTAAATTAGTTCATGTGATAGTTGACTTATGTTGTCACATTGTAACTTTTGTATTAGCTAAGGATTAGTCATGTACTTAGCTGATTTGGTAGGTTTTAGGTACTCATTATGCTTTATTTAACTTTAGCTACTTGCACAAGCAAGCTTTATTTTCTTTCAATGTAATCTAGCTACTTAAGTTCATGTATTACTTTCTTTTTCAAGTAATGAGAGTTGTTAGCTTGTTCTCTCAATTGCTCATTTGTTTTGCTTCTGTTTTTAAGCTTTCAAACATAAAATTTTATTGTTTTTGTTGTTTTAAGACTCAACAAATGGTATCAAGAGCCTGTTATCTTTGAGGGGCCTTTGTTATACATTGTTTGTGAGTGACACGATTTTGAAAGAAAAGAAACAGGAGCTATTTGTTTTGGTTGCTGCAAAGCTGGTGAAAACTACAACATTTGGGCTGTGAAAATGAGGACATACCTGCAGGCACATGACTTGTGGAATGTTGTTCTGAATGACACAGAGCCACCACCTTTGAGAGCTAACCCGACCATAGCTCAGATCAGGCAGCACAATGAAGACTGTGCCAAGAAGTATAAGGCCATGTCTTGTCTTCAAAGTGGAGTTTCAGATGTGATTTTCACCAGGATAATGGCATATGACACTCCAAAGAAGGCCTGGGACAAACTTAAGGAGGAGTTTCAAGGGTCAAACAAAACAAGGCAACGGTAGCTAATCAACCTAAGAAGGGACTTCGAGAATCTGAGGATGAAAGAGTCAGAAACTATCAAGCAGTATGCTGACAGAATCATGGCCACTGTCAACAACATAAAACTACTTGGAGATGATTTTAGTGACCAAAGAGTAGTTGAGAAAGTCATCACAACCCTGCCAGAGAAGTATGAATCAAAAATATCTTCTTTGGAGGATTCAAGGGACCTTTTATCCATCCCTTTGACAGAGCTGATAAATGCTCTCTATGCACAAGAGCAAAGAAGAGCAAACAGAATGGAGGAGCACTCCGATGGGGCTTTTCAGGCAAGAGGCAGAGAAAACACAAACTACAAAGGCAAAAAGCCTTGGACAGAAAAGAAAGATAAAGGCAAGAAGGAAGGTGTTATCAAGAAAAAGTTTCCACCTTGTGCTCATTGCAAGAAAACTACTCACCTTGAGAAATATTGCTGGTACAGGCCAGATATTCAATGTAGAGGCTGCAAACAGCTTGGCCATATTGAGAAAGTGTGCAAGAATAAGCCAAAACCATAGCCACAACAACAGTTGCAAGCTAAGGCTGCTGAAGATGTTGAAGCACAGGAGGAGTTTGTTTTCACAGCCTCCTGCTTTGTCAGCTCGAGCAAGGTCAGCAAAAGGTGGCTGATTGATAGTGGATGCACTCACCACATGGCTTCAGACAAGACCATGTTTAAAGAGCTTGACACCACATTCAAGTCCAAAGTCAGAATTGGAAATGGTGAGCTCCTCGAGGCCAAAGGTAAGGGCAAGGCAGTTATTGGCACTAAGTCAGGTAACAAAACCATTACTGAGGTTCTTTATGTACCTGACATTGACCAAAACCTGTTGAGTGTTGGTCAGCTATTGGAGAATGGCTATTCTCTTTCTTTTAAAGGCAAAATTTGTGTGATTAAAGATTCTGTGGATCAAGTGCTAGCAAATGTAGCCATGAATGATCGAGCTTTCATTTTGGATGTGAATCAGCTGGAACCAAGTGCACATACGGCTCAGGCTGATGAATCAAGTTTGTGGCACAAGAGGTTGGGGCATACAAATTACAAGTCACTTGGGTTACTGCACAAAAGGAACCTGGTTGAAGACATGTTCAAGATCGAGCCAAAAGGGGATGTGTGTGAAGTTTGTCAACTTGGCAAACAGACCAGGCTGCCCTTTCCTGTCAACAAGGTCTGGAGGGCTCAAGAGAGGCTCCAACTGGTCCATACAGACATTTGTGGACCTATGAAGACCACCTCCTTAAATGGAAACATGTATTTTGCACTGTTCATTGATGATTATACAAGGTTTTGTTGGGTAAGCTTCTTGAAGCAAAAGTCAGATGTTGTTTATTTTTTCTGCAAATTCAACGCATTGGCTGAGAACCAAGCTAATTGCAAGCTAAAATGCCTAAGGTCAGATAATGGAACCGAGTATGTCTCCCACAGGTTCCAAAAGATATGTGATGAAGCTGGGATCCAACACCAACTAACCACCATCTATACACCACAGCAAAATGGTGTGTGTGAAAGGAAAAATAGGACAGTCCTCGATATAGCTAGGTGCCTTCTGTTTGAAGCCAAAATGCCTAGCAATTTTTGGGCTGAGGCTGTAAACACAGCTGTTTACTTATTGAACATGTTACCAACTAATGCTGTTCATGGCAAAACACCATTTGAAGCTTGGTTTGGACAGAAACCAACTGTCACACACCTAAAGGTATTTGGTTGTTTGTGTTATATATTAGTGCCAGCTGAGAAAAGAACCAAACTGGAGCAAAGGTCCATGCCAGGGGTACTTGTTGGTTACAGCAGTGAAAAAAAGGGATATAGGATATTCGATCCATCAACCAAGAAGATAGTGGTAAGCAGAGATGTAAAGTTCAATGAAGCAACCTACTGGAAATGGAATGAATCTGATGCAAGTCTGCTTGAAGAAGATAAGAACGATTATGACCTACAGCATGATGAGAATGAACATGCAGCTGAAGATGACTTTGATGATGCACCTATTAGAGGCACCAGGACACTAGCAGAAGTTTATGAAAGGTGTGCTTTGACCATGGTAGAGCCTTCCTGCTATGAAGAAGCAACAAAAGAGAGCTGCTGGCAAGAAGCAATGAAAGCTGAGCTGAGAATGATTCAAAAGAATGAGACTTGGGAGCTGGTTGACAGACCAACAAATAGGAAGGTTATTGGAGTCAAATGGGTGTTCAGGACCAAGAACAATGCTGATGGGTCACTGAACAAGCACAAGGCCAGGTTGGTTGTGAAAGGATATAGCCAGCAGCAAGGGGTCGATTTCTCTGAAACTTTTGCACCTGTTACAAGGTTAGACACTATAAGGATGTTAATTTCCTTGGCAGCTCAAAAACTGTGGAAAGTGTATCAATTGGATGTCAAATCAGCATTTCTTAATGGATTTCTCAATGAAGAAATTTTCACTGAATAGCCTGAAGGCTTCAAGATCCCTGGTAAGGAACACAGAGTCTATAGGCTCAAGAAGGCCTTGTATGGCCTAAAACAGGCTCCAAGGGCCTGGTATGACAGGATGGATGCCTACTTGTCTAAGCTCGGGTTCACAAAGAGCATAAGTGAGCCTACTTTGTATGTTAAGAAGGCTAGAGAGGAGGCCTTACTAATTGTTTCTTTGTATGTTGATGACTTGTTAGTCACTGGAAATGAAGGTAAGCTGATTGAAGACTTTAAGAAGCAAATGCTAGAAGTTTTCGAGATGACTGATCTCGGCTTAATGACATACTTCCTTGGTATGGAAGTAAAACAAGAAGAGCAAGGCATTTTTATAAGTCAACAGGCATTTGCACTTAAAGTTCTAAACAAGTTCAGCATGGCAAAGTGCAAGCCTGCCAGCACACCAGTGGCATTGGGGGAGAAATTGTCAACCTCGAGTGAACATGATAGAGTGGATGAAAGGGGGTACAGGAGTTTGATTGGTTGTCTACTATATCTAACAGCAACAAGGCCAGACATCTTATATGGAGTTAGCCTCCTCTCGAGGTTCATGCATTGCTGCAATGTTGCACATTTCAAGACTGCAAAAAGGGTCCTAAGATATGTCAAAGGGACCTTAACTTTTGGTGTGAAGTTTGGAAAGGCAAAGGAGTTGAAGCTCATTGGTTATTCAGACAGTGATTGGGCTGGTTCAGCTGATGATATGAAGAGCACTTCAGGCTACTTCTTCACTATAGGTTCAAGTGTTTTCAGCTGGAGTTCAAAGAAGCAACAGACAGTAGCTCAATCCACTGCAGAAGCTGAGTACATTGCAGCTGCTACTGTTGTTAATCAGGCTATTTGGCTTAGAAAGCTTCTTGATGATTTAAATGTTAATCAAGCAAAAGCAACTGAGATCAAAGTTGATAATCAGTCAGCAGTTGCAATTGCCAAGAACCCTGTGTTTCATGGCAAAACCAAGCACTTTAAAATAAGATATCATTTTGTGAGAGAGGCTGAATTGACAAAGGAAATCAGCTTGGTCCATTGCAGTTCAAAGGATCAATTAGCTGACATCTTGACCAAGCCCTTGGCTGCTGCAAGATTTGAGAGTTTGAGAAAAGAGATTGGAGTTTGCTGCCTCATTGCCAAGGAGGAGTGTTCGAAGGTGGCAACTTCAGCAGCAACATGCAAGCTGCCATGCAACCATGCAGAAGCATGCAAGTGACCAAGCAGTCCAGCAGAAGCAAGCTTTTATCCATTATGTAATTTGTTAAATTAGTTCATGTGATAGTTGACTTATGTTGTCACATTGTAACTTTTGTATTAGCTAAGGATTAGTCATGTACTTAGCTGATTTGGTAGGTTTTAGGTACTCATTATGCTGATTTAACAGCTTAGCTACTTGCACAAGCAAGCTTTATTTTCTTTCAATGTAATCTAGCTACTTAAGTTCATGTATTACTTTCTTTTTCAAGTAATGAGAGTTGTTAGCTTGTTCTCTCAATTGCTCATTTGTTTTGCTTCTGTTTTTAAGCTTTCAAACATAAAATTTTATTGTTTTTGTTGTTTTAAGACTCAACATGTTGGCTATTAAGGTTCATTTGTATTTAGGGTGATGATAAATGGTTGATCCTATCTCATCTTTGGCTGTTTCAAGCTCTTTTGTTATTGTTGTTTTTGAAATTTGCAAATTACTTATTTTTCTAAATTAAAATAAAATTAAGCCACTAGGTGACCAGGCATTCTGTAATTTTTCTTAATTTGTAATTTTTTTTTCTTTTATCTTTGAATGTTCCAAGCTAATTAATTAATTGGTGTTTTCAAGGAAGAAAGCTGTGCAATAGATCAACGAATATGGGACCATCGTTAAACGACATTATTATTTCCTCCGGTGAACCTGAGAAGCCTGCAGAGAACATCACTTACATGGATGCTCCATTGTATAAAGCTGCAGCAGTAGGCAAAATTGAAGAATTCAATAATTTCCAGGGGCCTGAACTTGAGTCGCCGAAGACCCCAGTCCCCAAACCATGACAACGTACACCATGTTAACTTGTCAACCACCGAGTGTATCAGGAACCGTACCAGATCAGATTTTATCGAACAAATTCTTGTCAAGTGTCTATCACTGCTACTCCAAACAAATGCTAAAGGTCAAACTCCATTGCATGTTGCAACAAGGAATGGAGGTTCTACTATTGTACGACTTCTAATCATGTTTTGTGCAAAAGTTATTGATGAAGATTTAGAGAAGCTTGGAATGGATCAACTGAATGGATTGAGGGAGATGATCAGACATACGGATCAAGAATCCAATACGGCTTTACATATAGCATCACGGTATGGCCATGTTGAAGTGGTGCAAGAATTGCAGGAGCATGAAGACCCTGATTTTCCATATTTTGTCAATATAAACCACGAGACTCCACTTTACTTAGCAGCTGTTGGAAGCGTGATGGATAATTACTAGCTGAAATACTAATTTTATTACAGACAAATAAGAAACAATACAAATACAAACTTTTCTTCTCTCTATGCTTGCTGCTGCTAGTTTTCTCTCTCTCATGTCACACCCTTTTTTTTTCTCACTTTCACACACACTTCTATTACACAAACATATAGTTTTCTAAACCAACTTTAAAAGGCTTGTATAAAAAGCTTCCATCTCGTCAAACTTATCCATTTATTATGGATAATATGCTTAAAACTCATGCTTCAAAAATAAGGTTGCCGCCTCGATCAATTCCAAGTTGCAAGTCAATTTGTATACAAACTCTTTGTCAAATTGCAAGTCAATTTGTATGTACAAACTCTTGTCTTCAATCTTTGTTAAATTTAAGAAGTCGGTTTGGCTTCTAACAGCAGCCAGGAGAGGAAGTCGGCGCTTGCTGAGTATATTATTAGATAAATCAAAATCAACTGCCCATGGTGGCCCTCACGGTGGAACAGCTTTGCATGCAACAGCTATGGTTAGAGATCCAAGTAAGTTAAGTAAGTTCCAAAAAATTTTTTGTTTGAAATAAACAAAGAATAGAACCATTGACCTTTTTTTGTGTGGTGGATTTAGGGGTTACAAGGATAATACTAGAGAAGAAAGGGAATTTGACAAAGAAAACAGATGAAAATGGACACACCCCTCTTCACTATGCTGCACACTTGGGTCACGATGCAGTTGTGGAAGAGCTGTTAAAATGGGATATATCTGTTGCTTATATAGGTGATAAAAAGTGGGGGATGACACCCCTTCCTATGGCAGCCAAGGAAGGCTATGGAGCCTTAGTAAGAAAGATTCTGTCTTATTGTCCAGATTGTTGTGAAAAAGTGGACAAAAGAGGTTGGAATTTACTTCATTTTGTGGCGTTTTGAGACCCTCCAATTTGATTACGCCTTTTATTAACAAATTGTGATGCTACGACAAAATTTATAGAATTCAATCAAAAGATATAAAAATACACGTCATTAACAATCAATATTTGACTTAATTTTTTTAAATTATTAGTGATTTTTTTCAGAATTTTTAACCAATTTGCCTACTTAATTTGAGTT
This sequence comes from Gossypium sturtianum, assembly GCA_025698515.1. Taxonomy (NCBI): domain Eukaryota; kingdom Viridiplantae; phylum Streptophyta; class Magnoliopsida; order Malvales; family Malvaceae; genus Gossypium; species Gossypium sturtianum. Next base: position 871,000 of record CM046946.1, on the reverse strand, counting down.
AATTGCACCGGACTATGATCCTCAATCTAAACGGGTTCTCAAACTTTAAAACATTCTAATTACATCCTTAAACTACCAATGATATATAAATAAAGTCATTTCGTTACTAAAATCATTAATATACTATAGGTGAATACTGAAATTAGTTACTATACTTTGTTTTCATTAATATTTGACATTATATTTTGAAAATATGAGTAAATTTTTCATTCAACTCTTATGTTATTTTGAATTTTACTATTAAACTTTGAATTTTATTAATTAAATTTCATTATTAAATATTAATTTGATGATTTGAAAGAAAAAAAATCTTTAAAATATTTATTTTAATAATTAACAATAATTTAACAAGTATAATAATGTAATTTGCGGATGGGATCTATTTCTTCCTAGATAGCACCAAATAAAATTTAATTAATGGCAATGCTCACTAAATAAGAAAACTAAATGCCTTACCTCTTTCTTACTAACCTATAATATCTTACAAGCTGATGAAGACAATTACTTGGGTATTCCATAAGCAAAGCACCAATGGCATATTTGATTTCTTCCTACAACAACTTAAGCATATGGCCCCTGGCTTTGCCTCTGGGTTAATGATGTTTTAATATTATTTCTTTTTACCCCCGTAGGAAGGCCTACAAAAGTGCTTAATTTTAAAAAAAAGAACATGGAGAAACTGGAGCCATTGATAATGAGTGATGCATCGTTGAAAGCATCAAAAATATCCTATTCCCTGTAAAATAGTAAAAATAACAGTAAAGGGGAAGTAGGGTCGAATCCTCAGGGACCGGATTGTGCGAATGCTCGTTTCTTGAAATCCTGGACAATTTCTTGACCAAGAAAACCTGCGTTCCTGAAAAAATAAAAATAACATAATTAAAAGTTTTGATCTGGAAATAAAATAAAAACAGAATTGAGAAGTCTAATTGCGAAAATTAAAAATAGGAAATAGAGTTGAGATAAGGAAATTCTTATGGGGAGATTCCAGCCTCCGGTTGCCTCGATCCGCCTTGGGTTCAATCCTTGGCTTTTAGATGATCCTTCTCAAACCAAATAAGCCAGTTATAGTGGAAGAGGACGCCTACGACCACCAGCTCAAGGATTTATACTTGATTTAGTGGAACGACTCTAGCCAACAATCGCTCTTGTGGGACCATCTTATGCTAGATCAACGTTTCTCAATGGTGAATCCCACGCCATTTTGTCTCTTGGGCTCGCCAACCTCTCGACGATGATAAGCTAACGAACCGATCGTGCAACCTTCTCAAAATATACAAAGCGGCGTTCCTTGCACACGTTGAAAAGATCACTTTTAAGGGACATGGACCAGGCGTCGACCCATAATGCGGAGAAACGAAGAATACCCTGTTGAGAAGGCTAAGTACGGATTCTAAACCTCAAGAACCCTTTTTGGGGATTTTCGGCAACCTTTGGCTAGATGAGTTTTAGTGGCTCATGATTGTGGTGGAAAAAAAAAAATATATAAATGAAGATTTTTATTAAAAGGAAATATAGAGAGAACAAAGACTTTTGGGGAGAGACTTTACAGAAAAAGATGGACCCTTAAATTGAGTCACTTTATCCCCTATTTATAGTGCTAAGATAGATAGACTAGTCCTACTTAAATTCCTAAAGATAATTACAAATAATCAAAGATAAATAAAATAAATCCTAAATTCAATAATCCTTAATAATTATCTTAATATTAATTATCCTAATATAATCAAAATAGAGTCTAATAGAATAAAAACTCTTCTTTTTGCATTTCCACCCTCGTGTCCTCCATGCTTGCACTTTTGGCACCAACTTTTCCATGTGTCGCACATTGGCCCATTTTATCTCTAAATTCACGCTTTTGGCCCTTAATTTCGCTTTAGCCTCCAATTTAGTCCCTATAAGATAAAAGACCATAAATAGCCCAAATTAGTAGAATCATACTCAAAATAAATATGCAATTAGCACATAAAAACATGACGTTCTAGAGTATTATCAAATTCCCCCTACTTAGCCCATGCTTGCCCTCAAGTATGGTTCCTATCCACTGTGAAAATTAGATCCTGAAAGAAATTCTACTCCAAAGTTTTATAAAAATTAGTCAAAAATGCATATGAAAAATAAAGAGAACTTCTAAGCTTGCTTTAAGTAAAACAGAAAAAGTATTCTAATTAACACACACAGAAATTAAAATCGTCTTGAATTATTTCATGCTATTTAGGTAAATTACCAAACATACTAAGACACTCTATTTATTTCCTCCTTTAGTCCCTGTAACATCCTAAAATAGGGCCTAAACAGAATAGTGGTTGCGAAACCATGAATTCGAGATGTATAAGGTTATTACGATTAATTATTATGATTTATTGAGTGATTAGATGCATGTGTTAGAATATCGATAGAAAATTTCATGAATTGCATGTCTAATTTGCCTATTAGGACTTAATTGTAAAAGTTGATAAATATGAGTTTTAGGTGTTAAAGGATTTAATTGAGGAGCATAATTGAAGTAGAGGTCCTTAAATGGTAATTATACCATTGGCTTTCATGGACAAAAATGGACATATATAGGTAGAAAGAACCAAAGTTTTTAATGAAGGGTAATTTAGTCATTTGGTAATAAAAAGAAATTAAAAGGGAAAAAGATGGCAAAATATGCTCATCTTCTTCATTAGGACGAAATTTCAAGGGTTCTCCATAGCTAGGGTCTGTTTCAAGCTTCCAAGTTCCATAGTAAGTGATTCCAAGCCCCGTTTTTAATGTTCTTTACGTTTTTGGAGTCCCGGTAACTTGATTTAGCTTAATCTAGCAATAATTTAACCTAGGGTTCATATTTGGAAAAATACCCATAGGTGAAATGTGTTTATTTTGATGTTTTATGATAGAATATGAAGTCTGAAATTATGTTAAACAACTTTTGCTAAGCGATTTTAAGTGAAAACGGGTAAAACGGCTTAATCGGTAAAAATACCTAATGTTCATAAGTACATGTTAGAGTGAGAATTTGATGTTATCATAGAAGGGAAAAATGATCAGCATGTCATAAAACATAAGAATAAGGGATAAATTTTAATTTCCAAGCTTTGGGGCAAATGTGTAAATATGTAAAAGTTTAGGGGCAAAATCGTAATTTTTCCAAAGTTAGAGTTAAGGACTATTTTGATAAATGTGAGTATTAAATAAGCTAAATTTTCTATTATAGATCAAGAAGAACAAAATCCGGAGTTAGATCGGGGAAAGAAAAAGATAGTGGACTAAATCGATATAGTTTATCGTATTTTGTTTCGAGGTAAGTTTGCGGTAAATAAATGCAATATTCTATTATTTTACATTCAATACTATTAAATTCCAGTGTTTGTATATTTGTTCTGTAAATTTATAATTTAAAGACTCAAGTATGAAAAGAAGAAGAAGTAATCTCAGAAAGTTCCGGTTGAACCTTAGGAATGTGTAGGATACAAATGTCATGACATTAGGGTTTAAGGAAATCATGTAAGACCATGCCAAGGCATGGCATTGATAAGTTACTATAAGGCAAAGGTCCCATGTAAGACCATGCCAAGGCATGGCATTGGTGAGTTCATAAGGCAAGGATACCACGTAAAGACCATGTCAAGACATGGCAATGGTTAAGTTTCAAAGGAAGGCACCCGTGTATCCTTAGTATTCCAAGTGGTTCAACGGGAAAATTCAAAGAGTATACCAAAGTAAAGGTAAGACAAGTTCAAGCGAAAAGGTAAGGTAAGATAAATTCATGTTAAAAGGTGCAGTAAGAATACAAGTTTAAGTATATTGAATTAAAAGCTTAAGTGATCTTGATAATAAAAGTATAAGATAATCCATTAAGAATGTTGTTATTTATTTACATGTAAACTTACAAAGCTTTATGCTTACTCCCATTCTTTATTTTTTTTTTATAGTATTACAAGCCAACTCGGGGATCGAAAGGACGTCGGAGATCGTTACACACTATCAAAGGATTATATTGGTATTTTGTGACTTGAACGTTTTAAGTTATGGCATGTATAGGGACTTAGCCATTTTGTGTGTATGACCTTATGATATGGCTTAAGATTGGATTGTAAATGCTTGATAATGATTAGCTATTAAAATGGCTAATTAAGAACATGTTTTGGATGTTATGTAGTGTCTAGTTGATAGTTATTATAAAGAAATTATGTAATTATATGCAGGGGAACAGTATGGACAGCAACTGTGACGTGATTTTGAAAAATCACTAAAAATATTATAAGTGGAATTAAGGTGTGTATGAGATATATAATTAAATCTTATTGAGTCTATTTTTATATGAAAGAAACGGTGCATGAAAAAGAGTTTTATATTATGAGATAATTGATTTTTAGTGCAGAGGGGTCAGAACTATCGGTCTGTGTAACAGGGGAGACTTTAACTAATAAACTGTACTAATTGGCCACGCCAAAAATTCTGGAAAAATTATAGTAAGAAGATATATGAGTCTAGTTTCAGGAAAAATTTACGGATCTAAATTTCGAGTTTCGTAACTCGAGTTATAGTCAATTTAGTGAACATGACGCAGACAGACAGTTTCAATTTTTATGCCCCAAACTAGTAAGTTAAGTCTAGTAAGGCCTCGTGCTCGACTCGACAACGGTCTCGGGTAAGGGTGTTACATTTATTGGTATCAGAGCAAGGTTTAGTCGGTTCTCGAAATATTCAGTATGAGTAAGAGTCTATCTATACATGCCATACTTATATTTTGATAGTGTGACGACTCTTGACGATTTAAAAATGTTTTTCTTTTATAGTTATGGATCCCGAACGAGCTAGTGCAGATGATGTAGAGAGTAATGCGCCCACTCCCGCTGAAGGGGCGGTGCCACCAGATAGTCATGAAAGGCCCGTTACGATTAGTCGTGGAGGAGGGGCTCGAGAAGCCTTCTTCCAAGGTATGAATGAATGGTTTCTTTGAGTTCGTTCAATCACGAACCCATTGTTAGACCTCCACCCCTCATGATCCTCGGACTACCCATGTAACTTCTCCATCACAGAATACAGTTAGAAGAGAAAGCCACCCGTTGACAAGATTAGAAAACAAGGGGCCGAGGAGTTTCGGGCTACCAAAGATGATGATGCAGAGAAAGCTGAATTTTGGCTCGAGAACGATGATCGAGTTTTTGATGAGTTGTCCTGCACACCGGAAGAGTGTATTAAATGTGTAGTATCACTTCTTAGAGATTCGGCCTATCAGTGGTGGAAGACACTTGTGTCAGTAGTACTGAAAAAAAGAGTTACTTGGGATTTCTTTCAGGAGGAGTTCCGTAAGAAGTACATCGATCGAGGTTTATTGACCGAGAAAAGAAAAGAGTTCCTTGAGTTAAAACAGTGTAAGATGACTGTGACTGAGTATGAACGTGAATTCGTCCGACTTAGCAATTATGCTCGAGAGTGTGTGTCTACAGAAACTATCACGTGTAAAAGATTTGAGGATGGGCTCAATGATGATATCCGACTGTCAGTTGGTGTATTAGAGATAAAGGAGTTTGTTGTTTTAGTTGACCGAGCCTGTAAGGCAGAAAAGTTGTTAAAAAGAAAGGGTAAAGCTGAAATTGAGATGCAAGATACGAAGAAAAGGCAGATGAGCAAGTCATTTCAGTCTACATCCAAGAGGCCTAGAGAGTTTTCTATGAGATCTAATTTTTCAGCCGGGTATTCTAGTCGAAACAGAGGTAGAAGATTTATGGATCCGAAAGCTCAAACCACTTCGATTGCGAGTGTTGGCAGTATTAAGCCTGATAGACCCGAGTGTCCTCAATGTGGTCGACGTCATCCAGGTCAATGTCGAGCAACTGAGATTGGCTGTTTCCGATGTGGTGCACCGGATCATTTCATTCGAGAATGTCCCAAATGGTTAAAAGAGAAGTAATACCGAGTGCAAGATCGAGCAATGCCCCGTTAGAGGCGGATCTCGAGAGAAATCCCGGAGTAGGGGCGGTAGAGGTACAATTAGAGATACGAAACGAGATCGGATGTTAGAGCACCCGCAAGGACTTATGCTATACGTGCTCGTGAAGAGGCATCCTTCCCGACGTAATTACGGGTACATTTTCTCTTCATGATGTTAATGTTATTGCTTTGATTGATCCGGGTTCAACCCATTCCTATGTTTGCATGAAATTAATGCCTAGTATGAACATGCCCATAGAGTTTACTTTAATTTGTGATTAAAGTATCGAATCCATTAGGTCAAGATGTGTTAGTAAACAAAGTATGTAAAAATGCTCTTTGATGATTAGAGGTTCTTGTTTTTCGGCGATCTCATGCTATTGCCGTTTGATGAGTTTGATGTGATTCTTGGTATGGATTGGTTAACTGCACATGATGTGATAGTGAATTGTGGAAAGAAATTCATTGAGTTGAAACGTGAAAATGGTGAGATCCTTCGGGTTAATTCAGATGAGTCAGGTAGTTCAATTTCCATGATTTCTGTTATGTCTGCTCAGAAATGTTTGAGGAAAGGATGTGAAGCTTATCTTGCTTTTGTATTGAATACTAAAGATCCAGAGTTGAAAATTGAATCAGTGCCGGTGGTAAATGAGTTTCCTGATGTGTTCCTAAGAACTACCGTGTTTGCCTCCTATCGAGAAGTTGAGTTTGGTATTGAATTGATTCCATGTACCACACCTATTTCTATTGCTCCTTATAGAATGGCTTCGATAGAATTGAAAGAATTGAAAGCTCAGCTGCAGGAATTAACTGATAAAGGCTTTGTAAGACCTAGTTATTCACCATGGGGCGCGCCGATGTTATTTGTGAAAAGAAGAAGGACGGTTCCATGAGATTGTGCATAGACTATCGGTAGCTTAACAAGGTAACCATCAAGAACAAATATCCATTGCCTAGAATAGATGATTTGTTTGATCAACTGAAAGGAGCCACTGTGTTCTCTAAGATAGATTTGAGATCCGGATATTATCGATTCATGAGTTAAAGAGTCGATATTCCAAAAAGCGCTTTTGAACTAGGTATGGTCACTATGAGTTTCTTGTGATGCCATTTGGCTTAACCAATTCTCCTGCCATTTTTATGGATTTAATGAACCGAATTTTTAGACCTTATTTGGACAAGTTTGTAGTTGTGTTTATTGATGACATCTTGATTTATTCCAATGATGAGACCGAGCATGCAGAGCATTTGAGAACAAGCTTTTACTGATTTTGAAAGATAATCACTTTATGCCAAGTTTAGTAAAAGTGAGTTCTGTTACGGGAAGTTTGTTTTCTTGGACATATTGTCTCGGTGAAGGTATTAAAGTTGATCCGAGTAAGATTTCACCATTGTTGGTTGGAAGCCTCCCAGAGGAATGTATCAGAGGTCAGAAGTTTTCTTGGTCTTGCAGGTTATTATTGACGATTTGTAGATGGATTTTCCATGATAGCTACTCCATTGACAAGATTGCTACAGAAAGATGTCAAGTTTGAATGGACCGAGAAGTGTCGTGAGTTTCGACAAGTTAAAGGCATTGTTGATCAAGCTCCTGTCTTAGTACAACCGTAACCAGGTAAAGAGCTTATGATTTACAGTGATGCATCCTTAAATGGACTAGGCTGTGTACTTATGCAGGAAGGAAGGGTAATTGCTTATGCCTCTAGACAGTTAAAGCCACATGAGAAAAATTATCCGACACATGATTTAGAGTTAGTTTGCTATTGTATTTGCATTAAAAATTTGGAGACATCACTTGTATGGTGAAAAATGCCGAATATTCACCGATCATAAAAGTTTGAAATACTTGATGACTCGAAAAGATCTAAACTTGAGGCAAAGAAGATGGCTAGAGTTGATTAAAGATTATGAGCTAGTGATCGATTATCACCCGGTAAGGCAAACGCGTTGTTGCTTGATGCTTTGAGTAGAAAATCATTATTTGCATTGAGAGCTTTGCACACTAGTTTGGCCTTATCAGATGATGGTTCTATTTTAGCTGAGTTGAGAGCTAAACCGACGTTTCTTGAAGAAATTTGTGAAGCTCAGAAGAATGACAGTGAGTTGCAAGCCAAAAGAGTTCAGTGCGAGTCAGGTGTAGAGTCTGATTTTCAGATTGGTTCTGACGGTTGTTTGATGTTCAGAGATAGAGTATGTGTACCCAAGAATGATGAACTTATTCGAAAAGTCTTACAGGAAGCACATAGCAGTTTTTTGTCTATTCACCCAGGTAGTATAAAGATGTATAATGATTTGAAGAAAATGTATTGGTGGAAAGGAATGAAAAGAGATATTTCAGAGTTTGTTTCTAGATGTTTGATCTGTCAGCAGGTAAAAGCCGAACATCAGGTACCTTCAGGTTTATTGCAGCCTGTATTAGTTCCCGAGTGGAAATGGGACCGAGTTACTATGGATTTTGTGACAGGATTGCCTTTGACACCGAGAAAGAAAGATGCAGTATGGGTTGTGATTGATAAGTTAACGAAGTCGGCTCATTTTATTCCAGTTCGTATGGATTATTCACTTGGCAAGTTGGTGAGTTGTATATTTGAAATAGTCGACTACATGGAGTACCGTTATCGATTATCTCAGATAGAGATCCGAGATTTACTTCACGGTTTTGGAAGAAATTGCAGGAAGCTTTGGGTACAAAGTTGAGTTTTAGTACAGCTTTCCATCCACAGACTGATGGTCAATCAGAGAGAGTTATTCAGGTACTTGAAGATATGCTTAGATGTTGTGTATTGGAATTTCAAGGTAGTTGGGAGAAATATTTGCCGTTAATAGAGTTTGCCTACAATAATAGTTATCAATCGAGTCTAAAGATGGCACCTTATGAAGCTTTGTATGGACGTAAATGTCGCACACCTTTGTATTGGACAGAGCTTAAAGAAAATCGAGATTTGGGTTGATCTAGTCAAAGAAACAGAGAGAAAGTAAAAGTCATTAGAAATTGCTTGAAAGCGACTTGAGATAGGCGTAAATCCTATGCAGATTTGAAAAGAAAAGAAATTGAATTTCAAGTTGGTGATAGGGTATTCTTGAAAGTATCCCCGTGGAAGAAAGTTCTCAGATTTGGTAAGAAAGGCAAATTAAGTCCCCGTTTTATTGGACCGTTTGAGGTGATCAAGAGAGTTGGGCCATTGGCATATCGGTTAGCTTTGCCGACTGAGTTAGAGAAGATTCACAATGTGTTTCATGTGTCTATGCTACGTCGTTATCGTTCAGATCCATCGCATGTAATTTCGCAGACAGAGGTTGAGATTCAAATTAGATATGACTTACGGTGAGGAACCGGTAAAAATTCTAGCTCGAGAGGTTAAGCAATTAAGGAACAAAAGTATTGCACTTGTGAAAGTATTATGGAATAGGCATGGGATAGAAGAAGCTACATGGGAGCTCGAAGAGACTATGCGAAAACAGTACCCAAATCTCTTTACAGGTAAGATTTTCGGGGACGAAAATCCCTAAAAGGGGGGGAGAAATGTAACATCCCGAAATAGGGCCTAAATAGAATAGTGGTTGCGAAACCATGAATTCGAGATGTATAAGGTTATTACGATTAATTATTATGATTTATTGAGTGATTAGATGCATGTGTTAGAATATCGATAGAAAATTTCATGAATTGCATGTCTAATTTGCCTATTAGGACTTAATTGTAAAAGTTGATAAATATGAGTTTTAGGTGTTAAAGGATTTAATTGAGGAGCATAATTGAAGTAGAGGTCCTTAAATGGTAATTATACCATTGGCTTTCATGGACAAAAATGGACATATATAGGTAGAAAGAACCAAAGTTTTTAATGAAGGGTAATTTAGTCATTTGGTAATAAAAAGAAATTAAAAGGAAAAAGATGGCAAAATATGCTCATCTTCTTCATTAGGACGAAATTTCAAGGGTTCTCCATAGCTAGGGTCTGTTTCAAGCTTCCAAGTTCCATAGTAAGTGATTCCAAGCCCGTTTTTAATGTTCTTTACGTTTTTGGAGTCCCTTAACTTGATTTAGCTTAATCTAGCAATAATTTAACCTAGGGTTCATATTTGGAAAAATACCCATAGGTGAAATGTGTTTATTTTGATGTTTTATGATAGAATATGAAGTCTGAAATTATGTTAAACAACTTTTGCTAAGCGATTTTAAGTGAAAACGGGTAAAACTACTTAATCGGTAAAAATACCTAATGTTCATAAGTACATGTTAGAGTGAGAATTTGATGTTATCATAGAAGGAAAAATGATCAGCATGTCATAAAACATAAGAATAAGGGATAAATTTTAATTTCCAAGCTTTGGGGCAAATGTGTAAATATGTAAAAGTTTAGGGGCAAAATCGTAATTTTTCCAAAGTTAGAGTTAAGGACTATTTTGATAAATGTGAGTATTAAATAAGCTAAATTTTCTATTATAGATCAAGAAGAACAAAATCCGGAGTTAGATCGGGAAAGAAAAGATAGTGGACTAAATCGATATAGTTTATCGTATTTTGTTTCGAGGTAAGTTTATGTAAATAAATGCAATATTCTATTATTTTACATTCAATACTATTAAATTCCAGTGTTTGTATATTTGTTCTGTAAATTTATAATTTAAAGACTCAAGTATGAAAAGAAGAAGAAGTAATCTCGAGAAAGTTCCATTGAACCTTAGGAATGTGTAGGATACAAATGTCATGACATTAGGGTTTAAGGAAATCATGTAAGACCATGCCAAGGCATGGCATTGATAAGTTACTATAAGGCAAAGGTCCCATGTAAGACCATGCCAAGGCATGGCATTGGTGAGTTCATAAGGCAAGGATACCACGTAAGACCATGTCAAGACATGGCAATGGTTAAGTTTCAAAGGAAGGCACCCGTGTATCCTTAGTATTCCAAGTGGTTCAACGGGAAAATTCAAAGAGTATACCAAAGTAAAGGTAAGACAAGTTCAAGCGAAAAAGGTAAGGTAAGATAAATTCATGTTAAAAGGTGCAGTAAGAATACAAGTTTAAGTATATTGAATTAAAAGCTTAAGTGATCTTGATAATAAAAGTATAAGATAATCCATTAAGAATGTTGTTATTTATTTACATGTAAACTTACAAAGCTTTATGCTTACTCCCATTCTTTATTTTTTTATAGTATTACAAGCCAACTCGGGGATCGAAGGACGCTCGGAGATCGTTACACACTATCAAAGGATTATATTGGTATTTTGTGACTTGAACGTTTTAAGTTATGGCATGTATAGGGACTTAGCCATTTTGTGTGTATGACCTTATGATATGGCTTAAGATTGGATTGTAAATGCTTGATAATGATTAGCTATTAAAATGGCTAATTAAGAACATGTTTTGGATGTTATGTAGTGTCTAGTTGATAGTTATTATAAAGAAATTATGTAATTATATGCAGGGGAACAGTATGGACAGCAACTGTGATGTGATTTTGAAAAATCACTAAAAATATTATAAGTGGAATTAAGGTGTGTATGAGATATATAATTAAAGCTTATTGAGTCTATTTTTATATGAAAGAAACGGTGCATGAAAAAGAGTTTTATATTATGAGATAATTGATTTTTAGTGCAGAGGGGTCAGAACTGTCGGTCTGTGTAACAGGGGAGACTTTAACTAATAAACTGTACTAATTGGCCACGCCAAAAATTCTGGAAAAATTATAGTAAGAAGATATATGAGTCTAGTTTCAGGAAAAATTTACGGATCTAAATTTCGAGTTTCGTAACTCGAGTTATAGTCAATTTAGTGAACATGACGCAGACAGACAGTTTCAATTTTTATGCCCTGAACTAGTAAGTTAAGTCTAGTAAGGCCTCGTGCTCGACTCCGGCAACGGTCTCGGGTAAGGGGTGTTACAGTCCCCAAATGCAATTTTATTAGTACTATTTTTCTTTTCTTTTTTCTTTTCTTTTTCTTTTCTTTTTTTTTTCTTTTTTTTTATTTAGGAACATATTGAACCTTTTGACGCGAAGAGAGATGACAACCCAAGCACCCCACCCCGGTTACTCAGCCCAACATACTCCTAAAAATTATTTATTTCCGGTTAGCGGAGTTTTACCCATCACGTCACACAACCTTTTGACGCGAAGTAGAATGACAACTCAAGCACCCTACCCCGTTACTCGACGATCCGCGTTCGAGCCGCACTCATAACCTTGGTTAGCGGAGTATTACCTATCACGTCACACAACCTTTTGACGCGAAGTAGAATGACAACCCAAGCACCCTACCCCGGTTACTCAGTCAGTCACGTTCTAAGCTGCACTCATAACCTTGGAAACATTTATTGTCATTAAACAAAATTTACATGAAATTTTAATTTTGGAGGACCTAAGAGAAATAATCAAGTGTCGAAAATAAGTTTTAGTAACCACCTAATAGACACGAACATAATTTAGGCATGCAATTGTATTAAGTGTCCACTTGATATTAAACTTGATCAATTTTACGAAAAGCAAGATAGAGTTAACTTGTTAATCATAATTATTTTTAGCCTAATAAAAATAAAACAAAGGAGATAAAATCAAATGATGTAGAATCATAACTAACTCGGTAGCCAAGAATCATGCATGTAGGTCAAACAAAGGGCAAGTCGTGGTCAAATTTTTGGGCATGAAAAGCGACAGAATATTCTTAAGCAAAAAAAAAAAATGGACAAAATGGACAAAATGGAGCCTCAAGCAGCAAACACAAATCACAGTAGAAGACGACAGTAATACGAAAAGTACCTCCCCCCTACTTAAAACATATTGTCCTCAATGTAGACGCAAAAGAAATAAATAGGTAGAAAAGTTTAGAAAAACTCCCCGTGTAGCTACTGTTGATTGCGGAGGATGGCAATGAGTTCGGTTAGTTGCTGGCTAAAAGTGTCAAGTCGAGCCTCCACACGCTCCATTTTACCTAAGCAAAGAAGAGAAATTTATTGATATTTAAATAAAATAAATTAAAAAGAAAATAAAAGAAAACAATAAATAATAATAATAAATGAAAATAAATCATAAAAGAAAAATAAAGATTGGGTTGCCTCCCAACAAGCGCTTGTTTTACGTCATAAGCTCGACGACTTAAATAGTTCTACGGTGGCTCAAAATAAATCTTTTTAATCGTGTGAGCTTGGAAATTCTCATTTTTCATCACATCCACCATATTTGGGTTTAATCGTCCTTGCGCCTCTTTCATTGGTTTCATATTTTCCTCCAAGGGGTTAATCCCTTTTAAGTCGGCAATGGTCTCATCATTATCCAAAAATGTGAATTTGAGATGCTCAAGAAGTGGTTTTAATTTCGGATCTGATTCCTGCACAACAGAAGGTAGAAGTTTAGTATCCATAAGAGCCAATAATTTATTAACAAATTCAAAATCATCAAACATCATTTTAGATTTATCTCCATAAATTGACTCAAATTTTCTTCCACTAAAGAGTCAATTATGTCGACACAATTTACGCTCAAGATTTCACTGGGATGGCTAATGGCATTGTAGACATTAAACTTCACGATCTCCCCCATCAAACTCCATCGTGAGAGTTCCACTTCGAACGTCGATTTTAGTACTAGCCGTACTAAGGAAGAGTCGTCCTAACAAGAGATATGAAGATCCGGGAGCACTATCCTCCTCCATCTTTATCACATAAAAATCTGCAGGAAAAATAAGTTCGTTAACTTTTACCAACACGTCCTCGAGGACTCCTTCAGGATGCACAACGGACCTGTCTGCCGGTTGAATGATAACACCTATTTTTGTTAAAAAACCTGTGTTAAGTGATTCATAAATAGAATATGACATTACATTTATAGGGGCTCCTAGATCACACATAGCCTTTTTAATTCCCAAATGACCTATTTTGCATGGTATTGCAAACATGCCCCTATCCTTACATTTTGTCGGCATTTTTGGCTGTAACACTGCGGACACATTTTCACCAACATTTACCCTTTCATTACCTGTTAACTTTCGTTTGTTGGTGCAAAGCTCTTTAAGAAATTTAGCATACCTCGGTATTTGCTTGATGGCGTCCAACAACGGAATGTTAATCTCGACGTTCCTAAATGTTTCGAGGATTTCCTTGTCCTCCTTACCTCTTCGACACTGGTGGAATCGTTCTGGAAATAGAGGTTGAATTATGGGCAATGGGGGTTTCGTTCGGACCTGTTCACCTTTCTTGGGCTTTTCTTGGGTGATTTCTTGGCCAAGATTCCTATCAGGAATTGGTTCCAGTACCTTTCCACTTCGCAACGTCACTGTATTCGCGTTTTGTCTTGGATTCGATTCTGTTTGTGAAGGCAGCTTCCCTTGAGAGTTCAATTTCTCAACTGATATGGTCAATTCTCTTATAGACGCCTCAGTTTTCTGTTGAAAATCCTTCATTTCTCTTTGGAAATTAAGAGTTTGCTGTTGAAAATCTAGGACATTAGCTGCTAATTTATTGACCATGGTTTCTAAGAAATTACCTGAATCTCGAGGCTGTTGTGGAAGTTGATTTTGGCATGGCTGGTTATACCATGGGTTGGTCCCATAACTCAAGTTGGGATGGTCCCTCCATCTTGGGTTGTAGGTATTAGCATAGGGGTCGTATCGCCTCTGTGGTGGTCCAAGGAAATTTCCCACTGCATCTAAATGAGCCATAGAGTCATCATACAAACTGGGACATGCATCAGTTGCATGATCAGGTGTAGCACATATTCCACATAACCGAGCTGGTTTAGCCTTTTCTGCAATAAGAGAATTCATCATATTAGTGAGTCTATCAACTTTATCCTCTAAGGTTGAACTACTTAGCTGGTGAACCCTTCTAGGGGGTTCAGTATTGGCTCGGAACTGCTGAGAATTTGCAGCCATTGTGGAGATTAAGTCCCTTGCTTGTTGGGGAGTCATATTGACCAACGCTCATCCACTAGCGGCGTCTACCATATTCATCTCCATGGGTTTCAAGCCTTCATAAAAGTACTGGAGGAGAGATTGCTCTGTTATACCGTGTTGTGGGCAGCTCACACACAACTTTTTAAACCGCTCCCAATAATCATAAAGAGTCTCTGCTTCTTTTTGCCTTATTCCCACGATCTCCCTTCTTAGCTCAGCTGCTCTAGATGCTGGAAAAAACCTGTTGAGAAATAAACGAGATAAATCAGCCCAAGTTGTAATAGATCTAGGAGGTAAATAAAATAACCATTCCCTAGCTGAATCTGCTAGGGAAAAAGGGAAAGCGCGCAATTTAATTTGATCCTCAGTTACGCCTTGAGGTTTCATACTCAGACAAACCATATGAAACTCCTTCAAATGTTTATGGGGGTTTTCATTTTGTAACCCTCGAAAAGTTGGCAGCAACTGAATTAACCTTGATTTCAGTTCAAAATTGGTATCCATAGTAGGATATGCGATGCACAATGGCGGTTGTTCTGTCGGAGCTTCGGCCAGTTGCCGAATTGTTTGAGCCATTGGTTGACGTGCCAAATTCAGATTTTCGTTAACCCTAGTTTCAAGAACTTCTCCAGGTGAATTGATTTCTACTTTTTCGCCTTCAAAAGTATGAGTAGGGTTTTCGTTAACCCTAGACTCTTCTTCGTCGTCGATTCTGATTTCTGGCGATGGATTACTTTGAGTCCCAACCACCGTTGACTGCTTTTTTCTTAGCTTTGTTTCCTTGCGATTAGCTTTTGCAGTCTTTTCAATTTCTGAGTCAAACGCAAGAGTTCCTGGAGCAGATCTGGTCATAAGAAACAAAAAACAAGATTAGTACGTTACCGATTCCCCGGCAACGGCGCCAAAATTTGATGCGTTGTTGAAAGCACCAAAAATATCCTATTCCCCGTAAAATAGTAAAAATAACAGTAAATGGGAAGTAGGGTCGAATCCTCAGGGATTGGATTGTGCGAATGCTCGTTTCTTGAAATCCTGGACAATTTCTTGACCAAGAAAACCTGCGTTCCTGAAAAAATAAAAATAACAGAATTAAAATTTTTGATCTGGAAATAAAATAAAAAAAATTGAGAAGTCAAATTGTGAAAATTAAAAATAAGAAATAGAGTTGAGATAAGGAAATTCTTATGGGGAGATTCCAGCATCCGGTTGCCTCGATCCGCCTTGGGTTCAATCATTGGCTTTTAGATTATCCTTCTCAAACCGAATAAGCCAGTTATAGTGGAAGAGGACGCCTACGACCACCAGCTCCAAGGATTTATACTTCGATTTAGTGGAACCTGACTCTAGCCAACAATCGCTCTTGTGGGACCATCTTATGCTAGATCAACGTTTCTCAATGGCGAATCCCACGCCATTTTGTCTCTTGGGCTCGCCAACCTCTGACGCAGTAAGCTAATGAACCGACTCAGCAACCTTCTCAAAATATACAAAGCGGTCGCTCCTTGCACACGCTTGAAAAGATCACTTTTAAGGGACATGGACGGAGCATCACCAGTAATGCGGAGAAACGAAGAATACCCTGTTGAGAAGGCTAAGTACGGATTCTAAACCTCAAAAACCCTTTTTGGGGATTTTTGGCAACCTTTGGCTAGATGAGTTTTAGTGGCTCATGATTGTGGTGGAAAAGAAAATAAATATATAAATGGAGATTTTTATTAAAAGGAAATATAGAGAGAACAAAGACTTTTGGGGAGAGAGTTTACAGAAAAAGATGGACCCTTAAACTGAGTCACTTCATCCCCTATTTATAGTGCTAAGATAGATAGACTAGTCCTACTTAAATTCCTAAAGATAATTACAAATAATCAAAGATAAATAAAGATAAATAAAATAAATCCTAAATTAAATAATCCTTAATAATTATCTTAATATTAATTATCCTAATATAATCAAAATAGAGTCTAATAGAATAAAAACTCTTCTTTTTGCATTTCAACCCTTGTGTCCTCCATGCTTGCACTTTTGGCACCAACTTTTCCATGTGTCGCACATTGGCCCATTTTATCTCTAAATTCACGCTTTTGGCCCTTAATTTCGCTTTAGCCTCCAATTTAGTCCCTATAAGATAAAAGACCATAAATAGCCCAAATTAGTAGAATCATACTCAAAATAAATATGCAATTAGCACATAAAAACATGACGTTCTAGAGTATTATCAATGAGTGACTATCCAAAGTCAAATTTGAGAGATAATTTGTTTATTTGTTTAAGTCGAACTCTGATTAGTTTAAATTATTTTATTATTATTTCACCTACGAATTTAGCCTATAAATAGGTTTTTTTACAATATCAAAACTCATAATACTTTTGGAGGATTTTGTGTTATGTTTTGAGGGTTTCTTTTTCGAGTTTCAGGATTTAATTTTTATCTCCATTTTGTACTCTTCGTTCTTTTACCATTATAGTAAAATTACCTTTGTCTGTGGTTTGTTATCCTCTTTGGAAGGTTTTTCTATGTTAAATTTGTGTATTCAATTTCTCAATTTCTTGCACTATTTTTTACTTGTTTGTTATTTAATCAGGTCGATCCCAACAAGTGATATAAGAGCTAGTTCAGTTTTCATAGATCAGCCCGTTCAGAGGTGGCAACAATAAAATTTGGCATTGAGAAGTTCGATGGTGCCACAAAAAATTAAAATAATGTTTGTTCGAAGAGGTAACATTGACCCTAGGAATTGGGAGAACATTGTAATAGATGATAAAGTAATATTATTGTATTTATTTTTCAGATATCAAAATTAGCAACATAAAGAGAAAAAAGGCAGGGCAGACGAGATATGAAACAATGAAAAGTCCTTGGGAAGGTGTTAAGACCACATAACTGCCTGTGCTGAAAGAAATCACCATCGCAACCATTGCATGGCCAAGGATCCCAAAAGCAGATTGAATTCGATATGAAACTGCTTGATGCCAAAAACTAAATCCTGATAATAAAATATCCAAAGCCCCAAAGTGGATGGATAGGGCAGAAACAGAGAGAATAAAGGCTATTGCATTTGTTACAACAAATGTCTTAAAGGCTGCCTCATGAATCAAAAGGGGAGTGCCTTACTTTGACCCTTTTTCACTATTCAAACCACCAGTAACAGTTATTGCTGCTGCGAATGTGACGGTGGCTATAAGTGCTGCCACTACTAAATGAGCATTTCTTGTGTTCTCCAAGCTTTCTGTAGAAACATTTCGTAAGTGAAAGTGACAAATTGGTTCCTCAGCCACTTGATTATTCTCAATTTCTTCCAACAACTCTTTGATTTGTTTTTGTAATGCCACCTGCATTAACCGGTTGTATTGTATGTTTATTAAATATGTTAATTCAAAACTTAAATATTAATAAAACCATAGCCATGAAAATGCAATATATATATACACACCGTGTCTCCCACACGGCCGTGTGCATTGCCTGTGTAATTCTTTGACTTTAAAAAAAATTAGCTCCAGGTTTCGCACGGCCTAGGACACGCCCGTGTGTTCAGGCCGTGTGGGTTACATGGCCATGTTGCCAGGCCGTATGTGTTTTCCTTTGCTTCTCCCACGCCCATGTGAGATCCCACAAGCCTGTGTGGCCAGGCCATGTGATGTCGCCATGCCATGTAACTCTCTGTCGATTACCTCATTTCACACACGGCCTGCGACACGCCCATGTGTCTAGGCCGTGTGCTCCACACACCCGTGTGTTTAGGCCGTGTGGGTCAAAAAACACCTTTTTTTTAGGATTTTGAAAATTAATTAATTTTAAAAAAAATATCATGAAATAAAGTTAAGAAAATTAGCAGTGTTAACACTCGGGTTGCCTCCCGAGAAGCACTTATTTAAAGTCTAAGCTCGACTTACCTCGTATTCACACGGTCACGGTGGTTCGTAGAGTCGAAACTTCTATTTCTCGCTGTCAATTCTTTTATTTAAATAAGGTCTAAGTCGAGTAATGTTTACCTTACAAGTGTCGAAATGAGAATGAGTTTCCTTGACTGTACCGTATGGGAAGACATTGAGTACCGTAAAAAGGAGTCGCTCCGTTTGCGTTAAGCTTTGAAATGGTTATTCGAGGGTCAGTTTCATCTAATAACACCTGATCTCCAACCTTAAATTGGTTCGTCCCATCCTTAAGCTTGTCATGTAGTCACTTTGGTTCATCGTGTATTCTTGGTTTCTCCTTTACGTATGTCTGCCATTCATCTAGTTCATCAATTTGTAGTCTTCTTTCTTCATGATTTGTTCTATTTTTGTCATATAAACTGGACCGTGGCTCTATCACGTTTTTTCGAGGTGTTCCCTGCAAAGAGTGTTGAGCCACAAGGTTATTAACATTAACATAACTCGTAATATCATCTCGATCACTAGATATCCTAACAGAATCACGAGCTTGGAGTTTAATCGTGTCATCACCTACACGAAGTATTAACTCACATGTACCAACATCTATGATAGTTCTAGCAGTTGCTAAAAAGGGTCATCCTAAAATCAAAGGTGCGTCACTATCCTCATCCATGTCTAGAACAACAAAGTCAACTAAAATATAAATTTATCAATTTTAACAAGCACGTCTTCAACAATACCCCTAGGAAATTTAATAGTTTTATCTGTCAATTGAATGCTCATCCTAGTTTGTTTGGGTTTCCCAAGACCTAGTTGTTTAAACATTTTATAGGGCATGACATTAATACTCACCCCTAAATCGGCTAAAGCATTATTAAGATTTAAACTACCAATTAAACAAGGAATAGTAAAACTCCCTGTATCTTTCAACTTATGGGGTAGTTTATTCTGTAAGATAGTTGAGCAAACTGCATTTAGCTCCACGTGCGATGAATCATCCAACTTCCGTTTGTTTGCCAAAAGTTATTTTGAAAATTTTGCTGAATTGGGAATCTACAAAAGAGCTTCAATAAGCGGTAAGTTAATATGTAACTTTTTCAAAAGTTTAAGGAGTTTACCGAATTGTTCGTTTGTGTGTTCTTTCCTTGTCGCATCTGGATATGGTACACGAGGTTTATACTCCCCTCTTACCAGTTTTTGTTCGTTGTGGCTTACGTCAACCTTACCATTGCTTACCACAGTTTCTCGCCTCGGTTCAGATTTAAATTCAGCTAATCCTTCTTCATCTCGAACAGTAATGGCATGAAGTTGCTCCCTTAGGTTAGTTTCGGTGTTGCTTAGCAAGCTACCTTGTGGTCATTTTGAAATCATATTTGCCAATTAATCGATTTGAATCTCAAGCCCTTGAATCGACGCTTGTTGATTTTTAAGTGTTGTTTCGGTGTTTTAGAAGCAGGTTTTTGACACCGAAATAAATTTATTCAATATCTCCTCAAGGTTCAACTTCTTCTCTTGAGGGTAAGGTTGTTGTTGGAAGCCTATAAGGGGTTGTTGTCTTTGATTTCCTTGACCACCCCACGAGAAATTGGGATGGTTCCTCCAACTTGCATTGTAAGTATTACTATAGGGATTATTCTGAGGTCTAGAATTATTACCCATATAGTTAACTTGTTTGCCTTCTGTGCTAGGGTTGTAAGATTGACTTTCTTTATAGTTCCTTCCCCCATTTGCGTTGCATTGCATCAACGGATGTACCTGTGTAGAACCATATAAACCATCAATCTTTTTATTCAAAAGTTCTACCTGATTTGACAACATGGTGACCGTATCAACGTTAAAAACACCGGCTGCTTTCATTAGCTTTATTCTCATGACTTGCCACTGATAATTATTCAGTGACATTTTTTCTATAAACTCGTAAGCCTCCTCAGGTGTTTTATTATTTAGAGTCCCATCGGCAGATGCATTGATCAATTGCCTAGTTGAGGGGTTCAAACCATTGTAGAAAGTTTGACCCTATAGCTATAGAGGTAACTCATGGTGAGGGCACCTCCTCAATAAATCCTTATACCTCTCCCATGCATCATAAAGGGTCTCTAAGTCCATTTGCACGAAGGAAGAGATATCATTCCTCAGCTTGGCTGTTTTAGCCGGTGGAAAATACTTCAATAAAAACTTTTCGGTCATTTGCTCCCATGTAGTGATAGAACCTTGTGGTAGGGAGTTCAACCACTGTTTAGCCTTATTCCTCAACGAGAAAGGAAACAATCGAAGGCGAATGGCATCGTCAGAAACACTATTAATTTTATAAATGTCACAGAATTCCAAGAAATTAGCCAAATGAGTATTTGGGTCTTCGTCCTGCAAACCATCAAACTGAACAAACTGTTGAATTATTTGAATAGTGTTAGGTTTCAGTTCAAAATTATTTGCAGCAACAGCAAGTCTAATAATACTCGATTCAGCCTCAGTTAAATTGGGCTTGGCATAATTGTACATAGTACGAGGAGCAAGATTCGGATTTACAGGATTTACAGCGACCACATGAGGTAGCTGATTATTATGATTTTCTGCCATCTCCTCAATAATAACAATAATGTCCTCTTTCTCTTCTATTGTATTTTGTCGACTTTGCCTCGCTTCTCTACGGTTTCTGCGAGCTGTACTTTCAATTTCGCTGTCGAATACTAGAGGTCCTGATGGGTTTCTTCTAGTCATAAACTAAAGGAACTTACCAGAAGCAAATAAAAGAAAAGGTAGTAAATTAAAATAAAAACAAAAATAAAATACAATAAAAAATAAAAATGGCTAAAGTAATAAAAGTTAAGTGTTCCTAATATTTTAGTCCCCGGCAATGGCGCCAAAAACTTGATGACGTTACGAACTAACTAAAATACGACAAAGGCAAGCGCACCTATCGAATGGTAGTATAGTTATGGTGAGTCGGGAATATCGTATCCACGAGGACTAAAAGTACTAGTAGTTACTATCTTCTTATTATCTAGTCGAATAAATTGAAGGGATTTATTTTAACCTAATCTTAACTAACCTAATTACTAAGACGAAACAGAAAATAAAGTAGGAAAATATTTGAAGAAAACCGATGAGAGAGACAATACCCAGGAAAGAATCTACCTAGACTTCACTTATTATTCTAAATCTGAATTAAACGATTTATTTACTTGTCTTGATCTGTAGAAATCCCTAAATTATATTAATATCCCTCTTGAGAGTAAAAATAACTAACTCTAGGTTGATTAATTTAAATCTCTTTCTAATTAAAACCTCTATTGTCGCGTTAACTCGATCTATGGATTCCTCTATTAGATTTGACTCTAATCCGGTAGATTTATGTCATCCTATTTCTAGGATTGCATGCAACTCCACTCAATTGTGCCAGATCTACTCTTAAACAGGGACTTTTGCTCCACTGAATAAACACATCAATCATGAATTAATATCCTGAAAACATTAAAACATGAAATAAGAACACACAATTGAGATCAAGAACAAATATTTATCATGTAATTCAGAAAAATCAAATAATAAGATATGTCTTAGGTTTCATCCTCACTAGGTATCTGGGGAATTTAGTTCATACTTTTAGGGGAAAACATCTCAAAATTTGGAAAACAACAAAACATAAAGAAACCCAAAGACTTTCTGAGAAATTGAATTGAGATCTTCAGTCTTGAAGGAGATCCTACTTCTGAGTTGAATCCGTTGGCGTTCTTTGAATCTTTTCTTCGTTTAGCTCTGTATCCTCCCTTATGTATTCTTTTAATATGTATTTATAAACTTTAGAATGCTCAGAAACCCTAAAAATTAGATTTTTTTGAGTAATAGGGAAGCAGTGTGCGAAATTGAAACAGGCTGGCACATGGGCGTGTGGCCAGCCTGTGTGGAATTGCCCAGGCCGTGTGGATCCTGAAAACAGCTCTTTTTGCCCGATTTTGGCTCGTTTTTTGCTCCTTTCACTCCCTTATACTCACCTAAGTATAGAAACATGAATTTAAAGGATTAGGAGCATCAAATTCACTAATTCACATGATAAATCATCCAAAAACGCATCAAGAATGGGATTAAAAACATGTTACTTTTATGGCTTATCACTAACCTTGCTTACAACAAATTTGAAAGTATGCACAGTAACTTTGTTATGTAACAAAAGTAGTCCAAGGAAACACCCAAGATCGTCCACTCAGTTGAATCCCACACTATCACAAATCACCTCAGCAACCAAACTAGGTGTATTAGGGGAGAAGAACACATGCAACTTGCTTTTATTAACCTTCTACCCAGAAAAGTAACAGAAACTTTCCAGTATGCTACTCACCACAACTATTTGATCCCTACTGGCTTCACAAAACAACATAAGGTCATCAACAAAGAAAATATGAGACAAGGCAGGACCTCTTCTTGAAAAGAACAAAGGCTTCTAACTCCATTCTCAATCGCCTCCTTAATAAGATGCCCAAGTCTCTCCATGCAAAGGACAAAAAGATAAGGTGATAATAGGTCTCCCTGCCTTATGCCATGTGACGGTTGGAAAGCCTCCGTTAGAGTCCCATTCCATAACACCTGAAGTGAAGAAGAAGAAACAATGCAATATGACACTAATTAACTGCTTAGGAATTCCTGCCGTTAACAAAGTATCTCATAGGAAATACCAGTTGATTCTATCATAAGCCTTTTCGATGTCTATCTTCAAGATCATACCACATTTGTTACCTCGAAAGTTCTTCAAAGAGTGAACCACCTCTTATGCCACTATAATATTGTCGACTATATCTCTACCTGGAATAAAGCTTGACTGGGTTTGACGTGTTAATTTTACTATCATAGGTCTCAGTCTGTTAATAATCGTCTTTGTAAGAATCTTGTACAACACTGAACACAAGCTTGTTGGCCGAAATTGGGCGATTCTTTTCGGTTCAGCATCTTTGGGATAAGAACTAGTAACATTCTGTTTAATTTCGGATCCAAACGCAACCCACCCAAATTATGCCTCACAAATGAACACACCGACGGTCCCACAATTTCCCATTGTGTCTGAAAAAAACTAGCCTGAAACCTATCCACACCGGGGGCCTTCAAAGGAGCCATACTAAACATTGCTCTACGTACTTCCTTTCCCGAAGCCACTGAAAGAAGATCACTTGTCTCATCACAAGATAACACAAGAAATTGACCGTGACAACGGAAAGCACCACTGGCCACGTAATCCATGGTGTGGAGTTCTTTAAAGAAACACGCCACATGCTACTTCAACACATCCTCCTCAAAACACCATTCATTATCCACAAGAAGACCCTCGACTTTATTTTACTTTTGTCTCGCCAACGTACGACTGTGAAAATAGGATGTATTCCTATCCCCATTTTTAACCATTCCGCTCTGGATTTTTGAAACCACTGTACAAGCCCAATTCAGCCCGGACCCATCAATAATAAACCAAAAAAATAAAAGATACAAGCCCAACCTAAAAGGCCCAAAATAAAATAAACAGAAAAAAAAAACCTAGGTCTACCTAGGTCTGCCGCCACTTGCACTGCCCATTGCTGCACCGCCTACTGCCACCGCCAGCGCCACTTGCTCTGCCACCGCCCATTCACCTACAAAATCAACAGTAGAAAAGACATTAAGCAATATATTATTGTGTTGAAATCGGCTATAAAGCCAAAGGGGACTCAATGTAAAGTTTTGATGGATTTTGAATAAAAAACACAAACTTTGAATGCCAAAAACAGAGATTTAAACACAAACAAAAACATAAACAATCGAGAGACGAAATTCAAACGCCCAAACAGTGGAGATCAAGTAGATAAAAAATGGGGAAGCGGACAAAGGTCGTGGTTTTTATTTTTATTTGTCTTTATTTGTCCTTTAAAAAAACTGTTTATACAAATATATATATATATATATATATATCAAAAAATAAAAAAAAGGAAAAAAAACCTTTTCGAGTTTCGGTCGATGCATGCAAGACGTCGACGTGGCTGGCGACAAACGGCAGCGAATGGCGACGGGCGGTGCTAGTGACTTGGCTAGACTCAAAAGGGGGGGAGAGTGTTTTGAGGGTTTTTGAAAGTTTTTTTTTAAAAAAAAGGTGTTAAAATGAAATTTTTTGTTAGAAATTTTGCTTAAATAGAGGGCTAAAACGACGTCGTTTTGGCTTGGGGTCCTTAAACCCCAAAACGGCGTCGTTTCATGCTTAACCCATGCGACCAGACCCGCTCCAGGCCTAGGATCAGCGTGTTTTTAACGGAAGGGCTAATTGCACTTTTAGCCCTTCCGCTTTTTTATTGCTTTGTAATCAAGTTTTTCTTATTTTTAATTTTTACCCCGTGATTCATTCCGTTTTCAATTTGGTCCTCCCTGATGCTATGCGTTTTGGAGGAGAAGGGAACATTTCCCTTTTGGTCCCTTCTTGTTATTCGCACGTTCAATGGGGTCCTTTTCCTTTTATTTATTTTCAGATTTACCCCGAACTTCTGTTTTAAATTCAATTTAGTCATTTCTTAGTTATTTTGCTATTTTATTATTAAAATTAATTAATTTAATATTCCTATTATTATTATTATTACTATTATTATTATATTATTATTATTATTATATTATTATATCATTAATTTTGTATTATTATTACTATTATTACCATTATCATTATTTTATTTTTACTACTACTATTATTATTATTATTATTTATTTTACTATTATTTGTTTATTATAATTACAATTTATTATTATTTTCTTTACTATTATTATTGCTATTATTATTATTATTACTATTATAATTATATTTTCTCTTTGTATTTATTACTTATTATTATTATTATTATTTTATTTTTTCGTTTTTGACTTGTTTATTTTAATTTATTTTCGTCTTTATTATTGTTATTCACATTAACGCATTTATTATTCTTTCATCATGCACATTTGTACCATCATTTTTTCATTTTATTACCAATTTACGTTGCTTTAATCTTTACCCGTTACATAAAATTTTGTTTTTTAAATCAGCAATTTTTCGTATTTCGAGATTTAAAAAGTCGCACTCTAACTTACGGGGTTCCGGTTTTCTCGATAAATCCGAACAATGAATATTTTCAAAACATTTTTAATAACCTCGGGAATTACGAAAAGATCGTATTCTAACTTACGGAATATGATTTCTTTCTAAAAACTGAGATAATCAAATACCTTTCAAAATAAATAAGTTTTTCACTGTTTATTCTCGTATCGGGAATTTAAGAAATTGTGTCCTAACTTACGGGACGTGATTCTTTTTCTCGATTAACGTGAAACATGCCCTGTTCTCGATTTTTTTAATAACAAAGGATCGTATTTTTAAGATTTCCTCAAATTTCCAATTTTCGACACTAAGACACTAATTTATCAACTAGGTACCAATTTTTGGGCGTTACGAGGGTGTTAATCCTTCCTCGTACGTAACCGACTCTCGAACCTGTCTTTCTGAATTTCATAGACCAACAAGTGTTGTTTTAAATAAATCGAACCGTTTATTAAAAATAGCTATTCTACGAGGTGACCCGATCACGCCTAACAAAAAAAAGGATTGGTGGCGACTCCCGTTTTTTATTTTCATTTTTAAAATCAAAGTCGACCCCTTTTACAAAAAAAAAAATGGTTTCGACAACCACAACAGCTCCTCATGTGCTAAAACTTTCTCATTTTCCTGTCGTAGTTCGTACTCCTATCTATGAAGTGTTTGAGAAGAACGAACCTCAAGGACTTTTTCTATTTTCAAATCTTTAATTAACATATTTTTAAGTTTTTTTTTAATTAATCACTCCTTTATTTATATAGACAGAATAATAAATGTTTAATTATATAATAAAAACAATTTATATATATTTATCATTATATTAAATATATTTTATTTTTTAAAAAGATAAGCTAATATGTATTAGCTCCAAGGATGAATTGATAGACCTTATTATATTATTTGGACTACATTTATTTATGCTAGTTGCCATTTAATTTAATTAACAAAGTTGGAGAAAAAGGCAATTAGAAATTCAAAAAGTTGCCAAATGCCTCACTTGTTTGTTATTATAGAGTCAACCTATTCGGCCAATGGATCCAATGTTGGGTTCATCTTTTGTTTTATTCAATGATAAGATTTAAAGAAAAATGTTAAATTTATTATTTATTATTTAAATTTAAATTTAATGTTTAATTTAGTACTTAGACTTTTTATTTATAACTCATAAAAATTAAATGATTATATAAACATGAAAATGGTACAAAACAAAAGCAATTTCAGTCTAAAAACCAAGTTTAAACCAATGAAAATGGTATAAACATGTTCACAAAGTAATCCGAGATCCACAGAAAAAATAATACCCATTTGCGGGTAAATAAAGAAGTCAAAATAAAGGCAGGGCCGACTAAACATGAAGCTATGGCAAGTCCGTGAGAAGGTTTTAACACAACATAACTGCCTGTGCTGAAAGCAATTACCATCGCAATCAATGCATTATTAAGGAGATTAATAGTGGTCAACCGTGTAGAAACTACTTTGCGTTGGTGTTTTGAGTTTGAGGAAAAGAAATATGTCGTCCTAAGGCAAACGGAGAGCGTGGAAAGAGAGAAAATAAAGGCTAATGCATTCGATATGACAAATGTTATAAAGGCTGCCTCATGAATCAGAAAAGGAGTGCCCTCCTTCGACCCTTTTTCACTCTTGAAACCACCCGGGACGGTTATTGCTGCCGCGAATGTGACTGTGGCTATAAGTCCTGCCACTACTAAATGACCCTCTCTTTTCTTCTCCAAACTTTCTGCAGAGGTAGCTGGTGAGCGAAAGGGACGAACTGGTTTCTCCGCCACTTGATCATTCTCAATATCTTTCAACAATTCATTGATTTGCTCCTGTGAAGCCAGCCACATTAACCCATTGTATTGTAGGTTTATTAAATATGTTAATTCAAAACTTGAATATTAATAAAACCATAGCCATGGAAATGCAATATATATGGGCAAACACACCTGTTTATGATGATGTTTCTCATCTTGAAGTGCATTATAAACTTCTTGAGGTGTCATCCCAAAGGCACCTTCCCACTTTCTGAGATTTCTGAGTGATCCATATACAATCTCAATATCACCACGCTTCAAAAGAGGAAGCTCAAATGGATAGGAAGAGCCTCTAAAAGCCAGATAATGAAGAAAATTCAAACCTTTGTTGTCCACTTTTTCACAACAATCTGGACATAAAGAGAGAATCTTTCTTACTGTTCCAACATTATTTTGCCTGGCTGCCATAAGAAGGGGTGTCATCCCCTCTTTTTATCACCTATATAGGCAGCTGATACATCCCTTTTTAACAGTTCTCTCACAACTGATTTTCTAACACCCAAGTGTGCAGCATAATGAAGAGGGGTGTGCCCATCTTCATCTCTTTCCCTTGTCAAATTCCCCTTCTTCTCTAATATTACCCTTATTGCCGCTAAATCCAAGCAAAAAAAAAAAAATGTCAATAGACCTGTTCTTTATTTATTTCAAAATTTTAAAAAAAAAAATTGGAACTAACTCAACAACATACCTGCATCTCCAGCCATAGCTGCTGCATGCAAAACTGTTCTACCGTGGGGGCCGCCAAGAGCTGTTGATGTCGATTTATCTAATAGTACACACAGCACGCCTCCGTCTCCTCTCTTAGCTGCTATGTAAAGTGGAGTCTCCTGTTTTTTGTTGGCAGAATACGGAAAATCAGGGTCTGCAAACTCCAACAATGCTTTTACCACTTCAACATTGCCACACCCTGCTGCTTCATGTAAAGCCGTGTTGGATTCCTGATCCGTAATCCTCAGCATCTCCCTCACTGCACTTACTTGATCCATTCCCAGCTCTAAATCTCCATCTCTAGCTTTTGCGCAAGACTTGATTAGAAGTTTCACAATAGCAGAATGTCCATACCTTGCTGCAACGTGCAAAGGAGTTTGACCTTTAGCATTCGTTTGGAGTAGCAGTGACGGACACTTGCTCAGAATTTGTTCGATAAAATCTGATTTTTTTTCTCTTTCTATGGTAGTAAGGAAAGAATTCAAAAACGGATACGATGATACAAATCCTACGGCGAAGATTTTGATTGTTGAGAGTTTGGCAAACTCCTGGCTTGCCAAGTTAACATGGAGCAGGTTGTCATGGTTTGGGGTCTTTAGCGACTCAAGTTGAAGCCCCTGGTTATTATTGAGTACTTCAATGTTGCCTTCTGCTGCTGCCTTATACAGAGAAGCATCCATGTGAGTGATATGTTCTCTTCAGGCTCCTGAGGTTCACAAGAGGAAATAAGCATGATGTTTATCGATGATCCCATTTTTGTTGATATATTTCTTCCTGGATAACACCAAACGAGATTTAATCAATTAACTTGAAACATTCCAAACTCAAGGAAAAATTACAGCAAATTTAAAAATTTACCAAATGCTTTACCTGTTTTGTTAGAATTAAGTGACCCGAATCCTTATTTAAATAAAATACAATGGTAAAATAAAATAAAAGAAGAATCCCTATAGAACTACACTTCTTTTATTTTATTTTAAATAAGGTTTTTTAAACCTTATTAAACTCCATCTATTGGATATTGATTAGAATAAGGAGTTTCAATCTTACTACAGTCCTATTAGAATATGGCTTTACAAGCCTATAAATAGACATAGTCTATTCCTCTTGTAAACAGATTCGAATTTGACATAGTGAATTTTCTTCTCCTCTGCCCGTGGTTTTTTTCCCGAAAGGGTTTCCACGTAAAATCTGTGTGTTCTTTATTTTTGTTTCTCTTTTCTTTGCGATATATTTGTCATTACCGACGTTATTTTTTTTTTCACATGTTTGTTAGATTAAAAAATTTTATGTAAATGTTTATAGAAGGAAATAAATAATGTTGTGATTGAAATAACAAGATTAAGATTGTTGAAGTTATAGTAATTTTATTACTTCCTAAGGATGAGTTGTTGGACCCATTATTTTATTTTGACTACATTTATTTAAAATATTAATATTTATTACTTCCAAGGATAACTTGTTGGACCTCATCATATTATTTTTACTACATTTATTTGAAATATTAATATTTATTACTCGCTGGATTTTGTTATATTATTTTGCATAAAATTAGTGAAAAATGTTATTTAAAAAAAATTAACAATTTATTAAAAAAAACTGTAGAAAGTGTTTTCAAAAAAATTATTTATACCAACCACGAGAGTTAGATAAGATAATAAATAGTAAAGATCTCTCTTATCTTAGATAAGATAAGATAAGTTTAGGATTATTTTGTATTTAAGTTATTCCAAGTTTGGATCATTTGGCTTTGAGGCTGGAGTTTATGAGTTTGGATCATGTCAGATTTTGGTTACTTCAAGTTCGGATGATTACAGGTTTGAGGCTCAAGTTTTTCAAGCTGGGTCATTATTGATTCAGGTTTGAGTCATTTCAGTTTAGAACTGTCGATTTAGTAAGTCAGGTTGATTTTGGATCAAGGCAATTCAAGTTTTAAAGGTTTTGGATTCGAGTCATTTCAAGTTTGGGTCATTCGGGTCAATTTTGGTTTTCGACCCTCTATATATTCAAATTTTGTGATTTAATTTGATATAATTTTATTTTTTTATAATATCTAGAACTATCTCCAGCGGGTCAAGTTGATTTTGGACCGGGTCAATTCAAGTTTTAAAATTTCTAGATCATTTTGGATAAGGTAATACGGGTTTAGATTGTTTTATATTTAAGTCATTTCAAATTTGGGTGATTCAAGTTTGATGCTAGAGTTTATCAAAAAACTTATAAATTTTATTGAGAGACTTAGAAATTTTCTTGCATTGTTGATGTCATTTGAATTTAGAATCTTATTTTTGATTTATAGGATAAACCCAAAATCAGTCGATAGAAGAAATTTAAATAATAAATATACCCATTTCATGAAACAAGAAAGAAAAAAAAAACAGACATAAAGTCCAAATTTCCTGGAAAATGTCATAAATCCAAGATTTATAAGACAAATAATATACAACGTTTGACACTTACAATTTTAACCTTAATATAATCTTCCAATCATCATCAACCCAATGTACTCTTGCTTTGCTATTTTGTCCTTGACCTGTTGGAGCTTGAAACATTATGGCGTTGTATGTTCATGTTGAGTTTGTATACGGGGGGAAGGCAAAATAATAATAAAAATTAGGGGACCAGAAATAAATTATAACTTTTTTAAAAGTTATAATATAATTTTACTATTATATAATTTTATATTTTTTAATTTAATAAATAGCCCGTTAAATAAATTCTCGAGCAACTTGTCAACCATCAATATCTTGATTCTAATTCGACTCAATCTTTATTCTCTAAACATTCCACGTAACCTAATTTCCGAGTACGTACGTATTGAATCTCTATATTTGTTGCAACTAAATCTCGTAAAAAAAATTGCACACATGCAATGTTACTTTCATTGTTACTCGAAGTGTTGTAACACTCAATAGGTATGTCTTGATAAGTCGTGAGTGTTAAGAATGCAAGAGACAACCACCCGTTGTTTTCAATAGCGATAATAACAGAGAAATAGTGAAAGACACAGATTTAAGTGATTTGATCTGTTAGTTGTGTTTACATATATCAAATTGTTGACCAAGACTTAATGAAATAGATTTAAATAAATATTTAGGAGTTAAATCGTAGCTTTCGAATCACGGATTTAAATAAAAGTCACAACTTAATCGTTATTTTACTTATAGGTTTTAGAGTAATTGATTGCAATATCAATTATTACGTTTGCAATCCAGACGTTGAAGTATGCTTAGATATTTATATAAGCAATTATTACGGTAAGAACTTCAGGCATCACCCTATAAAAGATAATTAATTATATAATAACAATAATTTATATATATTTATCATTATATTAAATATATTTTATTTTTAAAAAAAGATAAGCTAATATTTATTAGCTCCAAGGATGAATTGGTAGACCTTATTATATTATTTGGACTACATTTATTTATGCTAGTTGCCATTTAATTTAATTAACAAAGTTGGAGAAAAAGGCAATTAGAAATTCAAAAAGTTGCCAAATGCCTCACTTGTTTGTTATTATAGAGTCAACCTATTCGGCCAATGGATCCAATGTTGGGTTCATCTTTTGTTTTATTCAATGATAAGATTTAAAGAAAAATGTTAAATTTATTATTTGGTATTTAAATTTAAATTTAATGTTTAATTTAGTACTTAGACTTTTTATTTATAACTCATAAAAAATTAAATGATTATATAAACATGAAAATGGTACAAAACAAAAGCAATTTCAGTCTAAAAACCAAGTTTAAACCAATGAAAATGGTATAAACATGTTCACAAAGTAATCCGAGATCCACAGAAAAAATAATACCCGTTTGCGGGTAAATAAAGAAGTCAAAATAAAGGCAGGGCCGACTAAACATGAAGCTATGGCAAGTCCGTGAGAAGGTTTTAACACAACATAACTGCCTGTGCTGAAAGCTACCATCACAATCAATGCATAATTAAGGAGATTACTAGCGGTCAACCGTGTAGTAACTTCTTTGCGTCAGTGTTTTGAGTTTGAGGAAAAGAAATATGTCGTCCTAAGGTAAACGGAGAGGGTGGAAAGAGAGAGAATAAAGGCTATTGCATTCGATATGACAAATGTTATAAAGGCTACCTCATGAATCAGAAAAGGAGTGCCCTCCTTCGACCCTTTTTCACTCTTGAAACCACCCGGGACGGTTATTGCTGCCGCGAATGTGACGGTGGCTATAAGTCCTGCCACTATTAAATGACCCTCTCTTTTCTTCTCCAAACTTTCTGCAGAGGTAGTTGGTGAGCGAAAGGGTGCAGAGATAGTTGGCGAGCGAAAGGCTGCATGCAAAACTGTTCTACCGTGGGGACCGCCAGGAGCTGTTGATGTCGATTTATCTAATAGTACACTCAGCACGCCTCCGTCTCCTCTCTTAGCTGCTATGTAAAGTGGAGTCTCCTGTTTTGTGTTAGCAGAATACGGAAAATCAGGGTCTTCAAACTCCAACAATGCTTTTACCACTTCAACATTGCCGCACCGTGCTGCTTCATGTAAAGCCGTGTTGGATTCCTGATCCGTAATCCTCAGCATCTCCCTCACTGCATTTACTTGATCCGTTTCCAGCTTCTCTAAATCTCCATCTCTAGCTTTTGCACAAGACTTGATTAGAAGTTTCACAATAGCAGAATGTCCATACCTTGCTGCAACGTGCAAAGGAGTTTGACCTTTAGCATTCGTTTGGAGTAGCAGTGACGGACACTTGCTCAAAATTTGTTCGATAAAATCTGATTTTTTTTCTCTTTCTATCATAGTAAGGAAGGAATTCAGAAATGGATACGATGATACAAATCCTACGGAGAAGATTTTGATTGTTGAGAGTTTGACAATCTCCTGGGTTGCCAAGTTAACATGGAGCACGTTGTCATGGTTTGGGGTCTTTAGCGACTCAAGTTGAAGCTGCTGGTTATTATTGAATACTTCAATGTTGCCTTCTGCTGCTGCCTTATACAGCCAAGCATCCATGTGAGTGATGTTCTCTTCAGGCTCCTCGGGTCCCATTTTTGTTGATCTATTTCTTCCTGGATAACACCAAACAAAATTGAATTAATTAGCTTGAAACATTCCAAGCTCGAGAAAAAAGTACTGCAAATTCAGAAATTTACCAAATGCCTTACCAGTTAGTTACTTGCTTGCAAATCCTCCATTCAAGTCACCTACAAATGACAACTATATATAATTTCATACTTGAACACTTTAGTAATAGTAATTTATAGGGGGTTAGAGGTCAGATCAATAAAGTAGGAGGTTTTATGGTGAAATTTGGGTTTAAGGAAACTGTAAACAAAATACTTGGCAAAGAAGGAGAAGAATTGAAGAAAAAGAATGGGAGAAAATGGGGTCTACAGCTCTTTGTGGTAAGTCAATGCTGCCCTATGTTTTTTATTATTCCAAAACAGTGTTTGGCAGCTGAGAAAATTGTTACACACTAAATTTTGATCGAGTCATTTAGACTAAACCCTAGATTTTCTATTCACCCTTACAACAAAGAAATCCATAAGACCAAAATGATTTACCACATTTTCAATAAAAGATCAAGTTTTTAAGAGAAAATTGATTATTAATTTATTTATAAATATTTTTATATTTTTTATGCATTTTATAATTTTATATGTATTTTATAGTTTACTAATATATATATACTCTTCGTTGTTTTACCATTATAGTAAAATTACCTTTGTCCGTGATTTGTTATCCTCTTTGGAAGGTTTTTCTAAGTTAAATTTGTGTATTCAATTTCTCAATTTCTTACACTATTTTTTACTTGTTCGTTATTTAATCAGGTCGATCCCAACAAGTGATATAAGAGCTATTTTTTTTCTTTATGGTTCGTTTTTCTTTTCAATTTTATTTTATTTTTAGTTTTTACTTTCTAAAGTTATGTGTCAACATTCTATTCCCTTAAAATTTTTGTTTTAAATATAGCTACATTAGATTTGACATGTCATTTAATAATTAAATTAACACTTTTAATAACGAAATGATTTAAAATTTGGCCCTCAGCCTTTTTAAAAAGAGTTGAATTTAGCCATCAATCCTTTAAAAAGAGTCTCAATTTTTTTTAATGAAAATACTAACTAAAATATTAAGTTTTTTAACATGGTAGCCTACATGGCAATCCACATGTACTTCATGTGTTTTTTTTTATAATTATTTTTTATTTTAAAATATTAAGTTTATTAGTTTTGAAATGTTAATTGTTTTCTATTGGATTTAATTTCACAATTTTAAAAGTGGAATGTTTCTAAACTTTGGGCTAATATTTGATTTGGGCCCAAATGTTTTCTTATTTGTTCATATGTGTAATACATGTTGGGCTGTGAGCCCATTTATTTCAAAATTTATAACCTTTTCTTTTATATATATGATAAAAAATATAAAATGGAAAACCTCAAGAAAGGCCCCTGAATTTTCAAAATGCTACATCTTGATCCTTATTATTTTTTATTGCAATTAAAAAATCGATTCACTCATTTAATATATTTATTTTTAATTTATCGAAACTTTGGGTCATAATTAAATACCGAGACATGAATTTTAATTTACCAATGTAGACAACACATATTTAACAATGTGCCAATTTTGGGCGTCATGAGGATATAAAAACTTTCTAATTGTGTAACCAATTCTCGAACCTAAACATTTTTCTCTACATCTACATCATAGACTCAAAATTACCTTTTTAAAAAGAATTTTTAATTTTTTTTTTACTAGGAATTGGAACAACATTGTAGTCAATGATAAAATGATATTATCATTTTTATATTTTACATTCGTATTGAGGGAATCAAGACTGCCCACATACAGAGTATAAAGGCAGGACAAATGAGATATGAAACAATGGCAAGTTCGTGGGAAGGTTTTAAGACCACATAACTGCCTGTGCTGAAAGCAATCAACATCGCTTCCGTTGCACAGCCAAGGAGGAAAGAAACAAATTGAGTTCGAAATAAAACTGTTCCACGCCAAGAAATAAATTGTGATAATAGAATCTCCAGAAGCCCAAAGTAGGTGGTGAGGGCAGAAACAGAGAAAATAAAGGCCATTGCATTTGTTACAACAAATGCTTTAAAGGCTGACTCATGAATTAGAAAAGGAGTGCCCTGCTCTGATCCTTTTTCACTCTTCAAACCACCAGGAACAGTTATTGCTGCAGCGAATGCGACGGTGGCTATAAGTGCTGCCACCACTAAATGAGTATTTCTTGTCTTCTCCAAGCTTTTTGTAGAATTATTTGGTACATCAAAGAGGCGAACTGGTTCCTCCGCCACTTGATCATTCTCAATTTCTTCCAACAATTCTTTGATTTGCTTCTGCCATGCCACCCATATTAGCCGATTGTATTGTAAGTTTATTAAATATGTTAATTCAAATCTTAAATATTAATAAAACCATAGCTGTGGAAATGCAATATATATATATATACACACACACACACCTGTTTATGACGATGTTTCTCATATCGAAGGGCATTATAAACTTCTCGAGGTGTCATTCCAAAGCCATCTTCCAACTCCATTAGGTTTCTAATTGGTCCATATACAATTTCAAGACCACTAAGCTTGAAAAGATCATGCCCTAATAGAGACGAAGTGTCTCTAAAAGCCCGATAATGAAGTAAATTCAAACCGTTGTTGTCCACTTTTTCGGAACAATCTGGACATAAAGAGAGAATCATTTTTACTATTGCAAGATTACCTTGCCTGGCTGCCATAAGAAGGGGTGTCATCCCCCTCTTTTTATCACCTATATAAGCAGCCGATACATCCCATTTTAACAGTTCTTTCACAACTGAGAATCTATGACCTAAGTGTGCAGCATAATGAAGAGGGGTGTGTCCATCTTCATCTCTTTCCTTTGTCAAATTCCCCTTCTTCTTTAATATTACCCTTACTGCATCTAAATCCAAGCAAAAAAAATGTCAATAGACCTGTTCTTTATTTATTTCAATTTTCTTTTAAAAAAAAAAACGGAACTAACTCAACAACATACCTGCATCTCCAGCCATAGCTGCTGCATGCAAAGCTGTTCTACCGTGGGGGCCGCCATGAGCTGTTGATTTGAAATAATCTAGTAATAGAGTCAACAAGCGACCAGATCCTCTATTCCTAGCTGCTATGTAAAGTGGAGTCTCCTGTTTTGTGTTAGCAGAATACGGAAAATCAGGGTCTTCAAACTCCAACAATGCTTTTACCACTTCAACATTGCCGCACCGTGCTGCTTCATGTAAAGCCGTATTGGATTCCTGATCCGTAATCCTCAGCATCTCCCTCACTGCATTTACTTGATCCGTTTCCAGCTTCTCTAAATCTACATCTCTAGCTTTTGCACAAGACTTGATTAGAAGTTTCACAATAGCAGAATGTCCATACCTTGCTGCAACGTGCAAAGGAGTTTGCCCTTTAGCATTCGTTTGGAGTAGCAGTGATGGACACTTGCTGAGAATTTGTTTGATAAAATTTGATCTCCTTTTTACTTTTGTTAAGAGAAATCTGTCAAAACAATTCTCCAGGGTTGCCAAGTTAACATGGAGCACGTTGTCATGGTTTGGGATCTTCAGCGACTCAAGTTGAAGCTCTGGGTGATTATTGAATTCTTCAATTTTGCCTTCTGCTGCTGCCTTGTACAACGAAGTATCCATGTATGTGACGTTCTCTTCAGGCTTCTCAGTTTCATCAGAGGCTTTAAGCACGATGTTTAGCGATGGTTCCATTTTTGTTGATCTACTGCACAGCTTTCTTCCTAGATAACACCAAACAAAATGTAATTAATTAGCTAGGAACATTCCAAGCTCAAGGGAAAAAAAAAAAAACAAACTACAAATTCAGAAATTTACCAAATGCCTTACCTATTAGTTGCTTGCCTATAATATCATTCATTCAAGTCACAACTATATATAATTCCATACTTGAACACTTTAGTGTTACGTAAAGAACCATCGTTACATTTTTCAATTTCTTCCTTGAACACATTCGCATACTGTCGAAACCATTTTTAAAATCAAGTTTTGAAAAAAATGGGGATCGACTTTTTAAAAAAAAATACAAAATAGGAGTCGCCACCAATCCTTTTTACTCAAGTGTGATTGGATCACCTTGAAAAACAGAAAACAGGTTCGGGAGTCGGTTACGTATGAGGAAGGGTTAGCACCCTCATAACGCCCAAAAATTGGTACCTAATCGATAAAATTGTGTCCAAATTTTTGAAATTTAAAAATATTAAAAAAATATGATTTCTAAAAAAAATTGATCAATTTGCTTTAAAATATGAGAGTTCTTCGATCCAAAAGATTATAAATATTACATCCAGCACGATTGGACATGATATTCTTAAATCCTCGTCACTAAGATTATCTCATAATTTATAAAACTTATTAAAAGGATATTTAGTTATTTAGCCAAACGGAAAATCAACACCCAGCACGATTGGATATTATTTCCCGAATTTCTAAATACCAAAACATTGCCTCATTTTAAAAACCTTTAAATAAAATATTAATTTTTTGAAAATGTATTTTTTATTTTAAACCATAACCATGTGGCAATATTGCATTTGTACATTATCGAATAAAAAAATAATTATAACATACTAACATTTAAGATAGACAATAATAATATGAAATACTACGAATAATAATTACTATACTAAAGCAATGCTATTCTTCCTACTTTTACTTTAATCATTCTTCTACCTTATTCTTGTCTTCTTATGCGTTCAAGTAAAGCATATTGTGATCTTAAAAAAAAAAAGAAAACATTTTATTTTGAGCAAACAACAACATTACCATAGGAATACAACTTCAACAAAATTTAAAGAATTCAGTTATATATATATATATATCACTTGTAATCAATATTTGACTTCAATTTTTTTATTAATGAATATTCATTTTCAAAATTGGCCCAACTAAAACAAATCCTTCAGTCTAATTATTTAATCTATACTAAAAATTCTATTATACATATGCATGTGGAAATTATATATTTAAAAATTACATAAAATAATGTTTGAAACTAATAATATATATATATATATATGAAATTAAAATAAAAGATTAGTTTTAATTGTGGGTAAAAGGAAATTTAAAAGCCAAGATTAAGAATATTCAATGCATTCCAAGCTAATTAATTAATTGGTGTTTTCAAGGAAGAAAGCTGTGCAATAGATCAACGAATATGGGACCATCGTTAAACGACATTATTATTTCCTCCGGTGAACCTGAGAAGCCTGCAGAGAACATCACTTACATGGATGCTTCATTGTATAAAGCTGCAGCAGTAGGCAAAATTGAAGAATTCAATAATTTCCAGGGGCCTGAACTTGAGTCGCCGAAGACCCCAGTCCCCAAACCATGACAACGTGCTCCATGTTAACTCGTCAACCACCGAGTGTATCAGGAACCGTACCAGATCAGATTTTATCGAACAAATTCTTGTCAAGTGTCTATCACAGCTACTCCAAACAAATGCTAAAGGTCAAACTCCATTGCATGTTGCAACAAGGAATGGAGGTTCTACTATTGTACGACTTCTAATCATGTTTTGTGCAAAAGTTATTGATATG
This sequence comes from Gossypium sturtianum, assembly GCA_025698515.1. Lineage (NCBI taxonomy): Eukaryota > Viridiplantae > Streptophyta > Magnoliopsida > Malvales > Malvaceae > Gossypium > Gossypium sturtianum. Next base: position 832,130 of record CM046946.1, on the reverse strand, counting down.
AAGATTTAGAGAAGCTGGGAATGGATCAACTGAATGCATTGAGGGAGATGATCAGACATACGGATCAAGAATCCAATACGGCTTTACATATAGCAACACAATTCAGAGCTTAATCAATATATTATATTTAAATTTGACTCGACTTGAAATATGAGTTTAAAATATTACTCAAGTCCGTTCATATTTGTAAATGATTAACTTAAATTCATTTTAAATTCACCTATATTATTTTAAAAAAATATTAAATTTTTTTATACAATCATTTAATTTTTATGAGTTATAAATTATATAATTAAAATAAAAATTTAAATACTAAATTAAACATTAAAATTAAGCTAAAATACTAAATAATAAATTAACATTTTTCTTTAAATCTTCTCATTGAATAAAACAGAAGAACCAACATCGGTCAAGTGTGTTGACTCTATAGGCATTTAGTAACCTTTTGAATTTCTAATAGCTTTTTTCTTCAAACTTTTAAATGGCAATTAGCATAAATAAATGTAGTCCAAATAATATAATAAGGTCCAACAACTCATCGTTGGTTGGTGTTTTTAAAATATAAAATTTATTTAATATAATGATATATATAATTACTTTTCTTATATAATTACATATTTATTATTCTGTTTCCGTCTGTTAAGTAGCATGCCTTTTGGTATTTTAGGGTTTTGATTTTTTCGATTTTTCTCATAATTATTTTGGATTTCACCGGGGCGAAGTCAGAATAATTTTTTAGGGGCAGATGAAATTTTAATTTTTTTATAGTTTTTATCTTTATAATTTGTAAAGGATTAAATCGAATTTTTATAATTTTAGGGGGCCAAAGTATAATTTTACTTTTACTAATTTAAAAATTTTTAAAAGTCTAAATAGTAATTTTACATTTTAGGAGGGCCGGGCCCATGCCATCCCCCTAGCTTCGCCCCTGACCGAAGGTAATTCATAGATCTCATTATGAAGAATGAACTGGCGGGGTTGAGTATTTCAGATGATGAAGGCGAGGTATTGTAGATAGATGGAGGATTGGAGGGGCAAAAGTCAACATTTGATCTGTGTTTGGTTGGATGTTTCCTTACCGCAAGCATTTTCCATTTTTTGACAATGCAAAATACTTCAACAAATTTATGGCATCAATGGGAGGTGTTCAAATCTAAGATTTGGGGAAAAAAAAAAAAAAGCTCTCGTGAAGATGTTGTATGACAATAAAGAATTTCATCACAAATTATTATTTGTGACAACTTTTATATGTGGCAGTAATTATACTTGTAGTGACAATAAATATTTCATCACTATTATGATAATTAAATCATTTTTATAAATGTATAGTTGTCACCTAATCTATTCGACATTATCAATTTACCACTAAATAAAATTTGATAAGTGCTAAAAGTAATATATTTTAACCTCATTCTTTATGCATTTTGGGTTATTATTCGATGTCAATTGTGAGTTTTATACTCCTAATCCTTTGAATTTATGTTTTAATGCTTAATGGAGCAATTGGAAGAAAAATGAGCGAAAACTGGAGTTTCGAAGCAAGTTACAGAAGCCACACGGGCTGGACCTTTTCAACGGCCTGACCACGTTGTGTGACCCACATGGGCATGGTAGGCCGTGTCGATTTTACGGGATTTCATATCGAGCAGCGGAAAATTGCGATTATTAAGTTTTTCGGGCATTCTAAGACATATATGACAAAAAAAGATAGGAGGTAGCCGTAAGAGAATATTCAAGAAAACAACTTGAAAAACACCATTGAAGTTGATTCTGAAGCAGATTGTTGTCAAGATTGAAGGTTCCAGTTAATTTCTTAGGATATTATCATGAGTTTATTTATTTCTTTTAGTTATACTATGTCTTGGATGTTTTTATTTTCAAGCATGAATTAATTTTCTAATACCTAGGGAGATGAACCCTATGATGAATTTTGTCGTTTGATTTTTATTTTATGCAATAAACACTTAGTTTCTTGTTCTCAATTATGTTTACTTAATTCTTGGTTTAATATTTCTAGAGTATTGATCCATGTTCGATGTACTTAAATTGGTGGTTGAATAAATCCTGTTTAAGAGTAGATTTTGCGTAATTGAGTGGAGTTACATGCAATCTTAGAAATAGGACGATATAAATCTGCTGGAATAGAGTCAAATCTAATAGGGGAATCAATAAAACAAGTTAATGCGATAATAGATATTTTAATTAGAAAGAAATTTTAATTAATCAACCTAGAGTCAGTTGCTCTTATGCTCGAAAAAGATATTAGTATAATTTAGGAATTTCTACGGATCAAGTTACTAAGTAAAGAAATTGCACAATTTAAATTGATAGTGGAGTTGCATGCAATCTTAGAAATAGGACGATATAAATCTACTAGATTAGAGTCAAATCTAATAGGAGAATCAATAAAACGAGTTAATGCGATAATAGATATTTTAATTAGAATGAAATTTTAATTAATTAACCTAGAGTCAGTTGTTCTTATGCTCTAAAGAGATATTAGTATAACTTAGTGATTTCTATAGATCAAGTTACTAAGTAAAGGAATTGCACAATTTAGATTGATAATGACAGATGAAATCTAAGCGGATTTTTTTTTTGGGTATTGTTTCGCTTCTTAGTTGTTAATGATTATTTCGTGATTTGTTCATTGTCATGTTTGTTAGTAATTAATTTAGTTAATTTTAGTTTTTAATGAATCACTTGAATTATTCGATTAAATAATAGAAAGACCGTAATTACTAGTACTTTTAGTTTTCGTGGGAACGATATCTTTACTTACCATAATTATACTATTAATTGATAGGTAATATTACCTTAGTTGAATTTTTTTTTTTTGAATAAAAGTTCTGATAAAATTGAAGGCCAGGCTCAAGCCCAAACAGTCCAAAAATAAAAGGGTCCAAAAAACAAAGACAACCAAAAATCAAAGCAATAAACAGGTACCACCGACTCTAAAAAATAAAACAAGGAAACACCTTGAGCCCCACCCCACCGAAGCATTAGCCAACAAATATCAGATATCAGTCGCTTCAAATTCAATGCGACTCTTGCTCTACCTGACACCAACAGCCAACAGAGGATTCAAAGAACCTTCCTCTGAGCAGAGCAAAACAACACCCCAACCCATTCTATCTCGTTAAACTCCTCTCCTTCTCCGCCAAATTTGACACCAAAACTGGAACCCCTTGACTCCATATCCCACAGTATCTACTTCTTCTTCCTTCCCGGGCCAGCGCATGAGCAACTTCATTAGCCGTTCGTGGTGCAAATCGGTAAGAGATCTGTTCAAATTCCAGTCCCATGAGAAAAATATGATGTGTTATTGATCGAATCACTGATCTGTCTGAACCCCGCCTCTGAATGCTTTTAATGACTGTTAGGGCGTCGCCTTCAACAACCAGACATCGGAAACCCATGGTTTTCGCAAATAGCATCGCCCTTTCGCATGCCCTCGCTTCGGCCACAAACGGATCTGCAGCATCAGTGAACAGATAAGTCTCAGCCCCCAAGATATAACCTGTATAATCTCTGGCTATTACGGCTGAGATTGCTGTTTGATCTGTGATATGAAATGAGGCATCAAAATTTATTTTTATAGTACCCATCTCTGGAGCCTGCCATTTAGTCTGCAGAGAGTGATTAACCTTATTAAGGAGATTTGATTGTGTAAATAAGATGTCTTGGAGATAGCCATGCATGAATCCCAACACCTCATCAATCTTGAATTTAACCCCTTCATGAATTAACTTATTTCTTCGATACCAGAGGCTCCAAATAGAAATGGCGATAATGTTTTTTCGATGACTGCATGCGATGAAGAATCGGGCAAAGCAGACTTTGGGCCTCCCAAGGGTGTCAAACTGGTTGGTTCTAAATCGAAATGATCCCGCACTGGCGTAATACACCACACCGACCATACTAAATGGTTTGTAGTCTCCATTCCTTCTTTACACAGGGGACACAACGACTCTGCAGCTAATTTCTTTTTCGCCAAATTACGAGAGTGAGGGATCCAATTGTTGAAAAGTCGCCACACATGTATCTTGATTTTGCTTTGGGAATGTTCAAATTTCATAAATCCTTGTAAAAATCAGAAAGATTGCATTATTATTACTGTAAGGAATTGTATTTGTAAGAGAGGAGACAAGGGTCCTATACCCACTCCTAACCGAGTATTCACCGAGCCCTCAAATTTCCATACAATCAGATCACGAGAGTTTCCTCTCGAAAGTCAGTATTGAGAGAATTCGCCTTGTCAGTATCCTCTTCAACCAGCCAATCAAATCAACATTCCGTATTGGAGTCGAGTGTATTAGATCCCTAATCAGAGACCATCAGTATTCGTATATCTTGCCCCGAGATTCTCATATTCTCCTTTCCAGAAGCCAAGAGTCGTTCCAAATGTTGACACGTTCACCATTGCCAATTCTCCACAACATACCTTCTTCAATCGACTCTCGACAGTTGCATATGCTACGCCCGTAAAAAGAGGGGTAAGATCCAATCTTAGCATTTAACAAATCGAATTGGGAAAATATCGCGCTTTTAACACTTTCGCTAGGAGACAATTTGGATTAGTTAAGATACGCCAAACTGTTTAGCAAGGAGTGCTTTATTGAATAAGAATAAATCTTTAAAGCCTAAACCACCCGCAACCCTTCTGGTAGACACAACGCATCCCAAGTGCTCCAATGAATGCCTGTCTTTGTTTTGCCGCTTTGCCCACCAAAATCTGTTCATAATATTCTGAATTTGTACACACAAACTCCGAGGAAGAGAAAGCATTGCATGGCATAGAGGGGGTAGCTGCGAGAACCGACTTTATGAAAACCTCTTTTCCCCATCGAAAGATATCGGAGGCTCCATCTATCAATCCTCTTACGAAATCTATCTTTGAATTCGCAAGAGCCCACGATTTTCTTCTACCTACCATCATTGGCAAACCTAGATACTTTTCTGGACTAGAAGCAATCCGAACCCCCAAAAGCCGAGTTATTTCCTCTTTCATCTCATCTTGAACATTTGCTCCAAAATAAATCAGGGACTTATCATAATTAACCCGTTGCCCCGCATTTGATTCATATTCACAAATAATCTTATGAATAGTTTGAACACCTTCCTTGTTGCGTCACCAAACAAAATACAGTCGTCCGCAAAAAACCAGATGGTTTATTGAAAGCCTTCCCCTTCCGATCTTGGCTCCTCCCATGTCTCCACTCTTTTTCGCTTCCTCCAACAGGGCAGAAAAGCCTTCAGCACAAATCAAGAAAAGGTAGGGACTGAGAGGGTCACCTTGCCTCGCACCCTAGAGGAGTAATCCACCACTATCAACTCCGTTAAGTTGTACCAGAATACGATCATCGAACAAACACATCGCATTACTAACACACCCGGTCATCGTGAAAGCCTAATGATTTCATCATACCCGCTTAGGAAGTCCCATTCCACTCGATCATACGCCTTGCTCATGTCTAACTTGAGAGCAAAAGAACCTTTCCGTCCGCTTTTCTTCATTTTGAGCGAGTGTAGTGCTTCATAAGCAATTAAGACATTGTCAGAAATAAGTCTCCCAGGAATAAAAGCCCCTTGGGATTCATTGATACAAGCATCCAAAATGTTGCTCATTCGATTAACTAGAGCTTTTGCAATAATCTTGTAGATGACGTTACATAGGCTTATGGGACGAAATTGTGACATAGTTTTTGGCTTATCAACTTTAGGGATCAGCACCAGTCTCGTCTTATTGATATCCCTAAACTCCCTACGCCCATTCAATATATCCAGGCAGTACCCAACTGTGTCCGTACCAATGATATGCCAAGATCGTTGGAAGAAAATTGCTTTACAAATCCGTCACTTCCGGGGCTTTTAATGCGGCATAGATTTCATCGCATTACAAATTTCTTCCTCAGAAAACGGTTTGGTGAGGTTTGCATTCATATCTGCCGTCACTCTTTTCTCAACCAAATAAAAATACAGTCATCCATGTCTGCCTCTGATGCAGCAAACAGCTTTTTAAAATACTCCGATGCAATCTTAAGCATATCCTCCGTCATGGTAACCTTATGACCGTTCTCATCTTCAAGCTCTTGGATCCTGTTCCGTATGACGTTGGCTAGCAATCTTGTGAAAGAAACTCGTATTCCGGTCCCCATTCTTTAACCAATTAATTACACGTTGACTCCAATACAATTCTTCCTTATCACCTCCGTGTTCGGATCCAATTGAACTTCAACAATTTCGATAAAATATCATCGAGATTTCCTGCTTATACAAGTAATCCAACCGATTCTCCAACCAGCCCGTTTCCGTTTTTCACCGGCTCTAGTTAAACTCCATTCTTGCATGTGGTGACCCAGTTGATCCAAACGCAGTAGGTATATCTCCACATGTAGTATTCCACCGATCTTGTACAAGCTCTTCAAATTTTGGCTCAAGGCACCATTTCGCTTCAAATTTAAAAAAGTTTTTATAATCATATCTTTCGACGCTCATGGTATCTAACAAAAAATCGGACAATGGTCGGAGAAGGAATGCGACAAATGCTCAACTCGCACACCTGAAAATAATTCCATCCAATCGATTGTGGCAACCCCTCGGTCTAATCGTTCCCTTTATATTAGTAGAACGAAATCTACCCTGTTCCCATGTAAACCACCTTCCTCGAAAACCAATGTCATTCAAATTACAATTATCTAAAGCCGCTCAAGCTCGACATCCGATTCTCCGACCTCCGACGACCCCCTTGTTTCTCGTATAAGCCAAGTAATTTCATTGAAATCCCCAAAACCACCTGGGAAGATGATTATTAGAACTCAGGTTGAGTAAGTAGATTCCACGATTCATCATGCGATTCCTAACATCCGGGACTACCATAGAAGCCCGTTAATCTCCATTTGTTACCAAATTCATTGTCATTTACTTCAACGTCAAAATGATAAGAAGAGTAACTAATGAGTGTGATCAACGAGTTCCCCGCCAACCCAAAGACAGTCCTCCTTTGAGCCCATCGATCCAATATCGATCCCATTCTCATAACCACATTTTCTCTGACCAATTCCATTTTTCTCGTACTTAATTTTGTTTCGATTAGAAACAAAATGGGATTAATAGCTCGCAACTTGTTCTTGAGCCTATTAACGGTTCGTGGTCTCCCAAACCACGAACGTTCCAAATAATTATTTTCATTGTTCCCGGTTTGCTCTGGAAACCGAGCTAGCCGATAGTGAAGATACATCACTTTGCCCACCTTAGCGCCCATCAAGTTCGAAACCCCACCCATACTCCTCTGTCTTTTCTTTCCGTCTACAATGGCAATCGGTTCATGTTCTTCATCAAAACCCATTTCCATAGGCCCATTGGATAAAGCGATTCGGGTCAAATTCGCCAAAACCCGAGAATCTTCCCGAAAATACAATTTAGGAAAGTTTTGTTGATCTCGCACCAAATCTGTAACATTTGGAATCTCAATCTGTTGCCCCTAATTGTCGCCAATTGTCCCCAAAATCTCGCCTTGTATGTGTCATTTTACCAAATCTGAACTTTCCAAATTACCCTCCCTTTGCGATCCATCGCTTTCCTCAACCACCGACTCTCCACCGTTCTTCTCCGCTAGTGGCTCTGCACGCAAAGACAGTCCCAACCGAAAATAATATTATTGGCCTCAATTTTTAACCAGTAGGGACAGAAGCTCTCCCATGGCCCAATCTACCACAAATGAAGCAAAACAAACTTAATTTTTCGTAATGAAACCGGGCATAGATCACAACTTTTGACCAAATTGGACCTTCTTTTTCCGTTTTAATGGAACAAGAACATCCAAAGCACACCGAATGCGCATGAACGCCGTGCTCCTAAAGGAATAGTAGAAGAATCATATTCGATGAATTTGCCACAAAAATTCCCAAACTGTTTTGCCATCGATTCTGTCATCAAACCCGGTGGTAAATCATGAACTTGCACCCAGAATTCTGTAACAGTGAGCGGTAAAGATGCTGGATTGACTCCATTCGGAATTTTTTGAATTATAAGCAGGTGATTATTAAAGAACCATGGGGCTCCATCAATAACCCTTTGCATGTCAATTTCGTGAAAAAATTGAAACATATATTTCTTCTCTCCCAGATCCGAAATGCAGATACCTCCAATTGGATGCCATAGATCTGCCATAGTATTTCTTAACGAAGGAAAAATGAACTACGCTGGTATGCTAAACAAATGACCAACTAAGCAACACTGTAAATCCTTTCCACCGCATGATCATCTTCAAGAAAAGCTTCTTCTTCCTCATCAATAATACTCAAGTTTGCCAAATCCTCCTCCATTGGCCGCCAAAAGCAGAGAAACAACAACAGAGAAACCAACTTTGGAAAAAATAAAGAAAAATTCAGGCGAAACGCTGGTAGACTTGAGACAATAGACTGAAAATACAAGGATCGTGTCAATAGACAGACAGAGAAAACCGTGCCAATAGGCAGACTCCAATTCTTCTTACCTTAGTTGAATTTTTAGTTAGCTCCATGACACATCAAAATTCTTAAATTGACACTAAATTTTCTTTTCTCGAGAAATTATATAATAGTGACAACATATAAGTGCTCAATATTGCAATATTACTTTTTTTTTTTCATTTAAGTGAATCATATAAACCATATTTGACTTTGAGTTTTGGTTTTCTTAAAATGTAGAAATTAAAACAGAGTTTAACTGAAAGAATAAAATCGAGAAACTTGAGGAACATGTCGTCCCGTCGTGATATGGTTTTTGTGTCGTCAGGACCAAGATTTTTTTTTCTCATCTTGACGTCGACTGCTCGTCGGGACAATGAGTCTTCCCTCGTTGCGACGTCACTCACTATTTTGATCGAAATGCGAGACAAAACTTTCACACATACTAGAATTTTTTCTAATGAGATTAACGGAAGATAATTCTGAAATTTCTAAATAGTGATAATCAAATCTTACTAAAAGATACTCATGTTGTCAAAAGACAATAAAAAGAAGAGATCATGGAGGCTCCCATGGTAGAACAACTTTGCATGTAGAAGTTATAGCTGTAGATGCCAGGCAATAACATATGCAAATATATTACATATTAAATGAAAGTTGATGTGATTCCAACTGTTGAGCACTATAGGAAGTAATAAAAACATATGTTGCGCTACAAGGAATTCAAGGCTGCTACAAAGGCTTATAGCTGCTAAGCACCAACTCTTAAATTTGATTATGACCTAATAAACAACACGGGGCAGCATTAACTTCACCAAAAAGAGTTGTAGTGTGAGGTTTCGAAAAATTGGGTTAATAGAAGTTAGGTTAGTGAAATTAAGAGCGATTATGTCCTGATTTAAATTAAGATTATAAAATTTAAGTCAACTGAATTGATTTAATTAAGTGGTTAAGTGTTTTGTATGTGTATTTAGGTTTTTGTGTTCAAATCTTTTTTCTTAAATTTTTATTGTTTGTTTTTTTATTTCAACCTCCAACAGGGGCGAAGCCAGGGGGCTGGCATGGGCCCCGGCCCCCCCTAAAATGTAAAATTTCTATTAAGGCTCTTAAATTTTTTTAAAAATTTTAAATTAATAAAGATAAAATTGCACTTTGGCTCCCCCTAAAGTTATAAAAATTCAATTTAATCTTTACAAATTATAAAGATATAAACTATAAAAAATTAAAATTTCATCCGACCCCCTCAAAATATTGTTCTGGCTTCGCCCCTGACCTCCAACTTTGAAGATATAACTTATATGTTATTTTCATTAAACTTATAGTAAGAATGAGCCTACTAACTTAATAGTAAGACTTTGGTTTTCTTACAGATTATGTGTTTGAATTTTCGTACGTGCAAAACGGAAACACTTTTGCAATTCACTGCTTGTGCCGCCCATGTGGTCAGTATTTGGGCTGATAAGTTAGCAAAAATGATTTCTCACCAAAATTGCGTCCACTTCTCCCCACTTTCCCACTCCCTTACTTTCTTTTCACGTTAGTTTCTTTGTTTTGGCAAAAGTTCTTCCTTTGGTTTTTTTTTTTTTTTTTTTTTTTGCAAATTTTCCATGCAATTGCTGCAACATTTCCTTTTTCTTTGCTCATCTTTGTTGCTGCCATTTTGATTTTGAGTTGTCCTTTCCCGTCCACCCATTCAATTTTATAGCTGTGTGCTAAGTCATGTGCCAGACCGTATGCAATAATATATGAACAAAAATGAAATCATCGATAAACATCATGCTTATTTCCCCTAGTGAATCTGAGGAGCCTGAATAGAACATCACTCACATGGATGCTTCGCTGTATAAGGAAGCAGGAGAAGGCAACATTGAAGTATTCGATGGGCTTGAACTAATAAGCTTTTCATTTTTAATATTTTATATTATTAGATTACGCTATTGCTCTTAGTATATTATTAAATCAAGCTTAGGCTTGAATATGTAAGAGCTTAATGAAGCTCAAGTTCTACTAAAATTTATAAATGATGTTAATTGAACTTGAGTAACTTGATTATATCTTGAGCCGAATTCAAGTTTAAAAATAAATATTCAATCGAGCTTGAGTCGAGCATCAAGTTTGGGCTTGTCAAACAATAATAGGTAAATCTGTTTGGTTTAATTCTATTTTTAGTCCTATATTATGTCTAAAGTTGTAGACCTAGTTCATGATCTTCAATTTGAACAGTTTTAGTCACTATACTTTTCGAATTTTGAAATTTCAGTCTTGACGCAAATGACGGACATTAAATCCATTAGATGACTTTTTTGTTAGTAATATGCAAATATAGCAAGTTGATAATTAATGCATTATACATTTGATAATATGTTTGTCGTATGAGATTTTAGAAATAACATCATAAATTTTATTTTTATCATTTGATTAGGATTGAAATTTCAAAACTCAAAAAGTATTAATACTAAAAATGACCAAATTAAAGTATAAGAACCAAATCCGCAACTTACACACAATACATGGATTAATAGTAGAATTTAACGAAAATGTTATATGTTTACTTATGGTACAATTTTCAAATATACACATCTATTTTGACTCAATATGCAATGTGATACATAAACTTTGATTTGATGCAATTAGATACACGAACCTTTAATTTTGGTTCAATTGCATACATAAAAACTTTAGATGATTTGATTGTACACATTTCAAAAAAATAAATGCATCAATTTATTTTCATGTTGAATAGACATAATCATTTGTATATGCAATATGTAAACATAAAAACGAGACTATATTTGATAATGTTGTTAGTGATTTGCAAAAATTGAATCAAATCAAAATATCATGCATACAATTGCGAAAAATTAATGTTCATATATCGTATTACATATTGAACCAAAATTAATGTATATTTTTCAAATCTATCATTTTATTTGCAATAGAATTTAATTAAAATTTTGGTCAAATTCTAATTTTAGTCCCTCTAAATGAAATAGATGCGTGAGTCTTCATAGGCGGGCTGGGTTGGGCTGTATTACCTTAAAATTGTTGGAAGCGTCCATTTGAGTTTGATTCGGGTAGGTCCAAACTTCAAAAAGCTCATTTGATTATTTAAAAATAAAAATATTTTATTAAAATTAATATATATTTATAATTAAATTTACAGGAAAATATTATTTTTTAAAATAAAAATAGTAATTTAAATCGGATGGTGAGAACCATTATTTTTTTAAATCGATTTTATAAATAATCCAATTCTTAAATAAATGGAAAGTGATATTTACTTGGACATCACATATTCTCTGCCATCTGCATGTGCCTAATGATATCACTAAAACTTTGACTGAATAATTTTGGGAAAATATAATTGAAAAATTAAGATAAAAATTATCATCACATATATCAAATTTTGATTGTCATTTGATTTATATGATACGAGCGGAGAACTTAACTTGATTAATTTAAATCAAAATTCAATTTAATTCGATTTGATCATAACTCAAGTTTAACAAATGACCCAAATTAGAACAATTTGGATTCAAAATCATTTAAACTCAAAACAATTTGAACCTGACTTGAACAAAGTTATTGTTGTTGGAATCGAACCAGATTAGTTAGTTAGATCGAAAATCGGTTGGTATATCGATCTGGACAAGAGATTGAACTGTTCAAAATCGATAAAAAACTGAAAACTGTGATAAAAAACAGAGTGTTGAACTGGTTTATAAATTTTTTAATATTTATTTTAAATGAATTTTTAAATTTTATTTAATTGTTGTTGGATTGGGCGTTGTAGCAATCGAACCAAGAATAGATAGTTTGATTATTCGACCACCAATCCTATTTTTGAAACTTTGAAACAAGGAACCTGCAAAAACATAAACTCGAGATATGACTCAACCCAAAAAATCTAATAAACAAATGCAAAAAATATAAAATCAAAATAATTCAAGAACTTTAAACATATCCAAATAAATCAAACCCGAATTAATCTATTTAAAATTGATCCAAAAAGAAATCTTTAAGAGAGTGTAGGCATGAGAATGAAGTTATTCCAATGGCGGTGGCAGTGAATCCAAAATGCCTTCATCGCTTAAACGCCGCCCCACACTCTCTTTCACTTTATCTTCTCTTTCATTTGCATATAAAAAACTCCATAGATTCAAATACTCCATCAATAAATCACAGTTGCCTAGCTGCCCTTGCAAACCTTACCAAAAAAACGATGTCGGACTGGGGTCCAATTATCGTGGCGTTGGTTCTTTTCGTGCTGCTAACGCCGGGGTTGTTGTTTCAAGTTCCCGGCCACCACAGGTGCGTGGAGTTCGGCAACTTTAAGACCAGTGGGGCTTCGATTCTCGTACATTCGTTGTTGTATTTTGGGCTCATTTGTGTGTTTTTGTTGGCTATTAAGGTTCATTTGTATTTAGGTTGATGATAAATGGTTGATCCTATCTAATCTTTGGCTGTATTAAGTTGTTTATTTTTCTAAAATAAAATAAAATTAATATTTCATTTTTCATTACATCCGACATCTCAAATTATGATCCCCATTTTAATTTGGTGTTTAAATCTTAAAACATTCCCGTTACGTTTTCAAACTATAGATGTTATATTAATAGGGTTCTTTCGTTATTAAAATCGTTAATAACTGTCAAATATTATGTAGATAAATTTAAAATGAACAACTTTAAAGAAATAGAATATTGCAGCATACTTTTTAAATATAAAAACTAAAAAAAAAGTAAAATTGAAAAGAAAAAACGAGTGAATGATAAAATTTCTATATAAACTTCGGAAATCTCAAAACAAGTGAATAATAAAACATTTATTTTTAAAATATTTTTTCTTAAAATTTTTATTTTAAATTATGTCACATAAGATCCGACGTATCATTTAACGATTAAATTAAGGATTTTAATAACGGAAGGACCTAATTTATATAACCTTAATAGTTTGGAGATGTAATTAGAATGGTTTAAAGTTTTTTATTAAATTCGAAGATGTTAATTTTTATTGATGTTTACATGTTTTAAAAAAATAATTTAAATAATCAATTACATATAATTATTAATATTTTTTAATCTTAAAAAAATGATGAGTAATATCTAAGGACTAAAATATGTTTTCATTAGTATTACACTTGCTGCATCTTGGAGAGCATTTTATCGGACTTGGGTATGTTTAGTATGGGAAAGGATTGTATGAAACAGTGACGCCACATTATCTGTATCTCTTTTCCAATAGATTTATGCCACATTAGTATTTTCATCATGAATTTCAGTATTTTCGTCTTAAAAAAAATCAAATCCAAATTAAAATCTTAAAATTCAGGATAAGAATACTGATGTGACATAAAATTATTAGAAATAGATAATATCCCTGTTTTATAAATTCCTTTCACTTTTTGGTATTCTATCTAAAAAGTATTTATAGGACAAAAAATATTTTTGGACAAAAATAACGGAATCTCAAAAACACAACATTAATTAATTGGTGTTAATCAAGGAAGAAAGCTGCGCAACCTAAGAATCCTGCAAACAACATTACTTACATGGACGATTCATTGTATAAAGCTGCAGCAGAAGGTAAAATTAAAGATTTCAATAATTACCAGAGGCCTGAACTTGAGTCGCTGAAGACCCCAAACCATGTACAACGTGCTCCATGTTAACTTGTCAACCACCGAGTGTATCGGGAACCGTACCAGATCAGATTTTATCGAACAAATTCTCAGCAAGTGTCCGTCACTGCTACTCCAAACGAATGGTAAAGGTCAAACTACTTTTGCACGTTGCAGCAACGTATGCTTATTCTGCTATTGTGAAACTTACTAATAATGTCTTGTGCAAAAGCTAGAGATGGAGATTTAGAGAAGCTGGGAATGGATCAAGTAAATGCAGTGCGGGCGATGCTGAGGATTAGGGATCAGGAATCCAACACGATTTTACATGAAGCAGCAGGGTGTGGCAATCTACGTATTAGATAAATTTATTTAATACAACTTATTTTTTAATTAAATTAATATATATTTTGACCTATAATATTTTTAACTTCATTATAAGCACGTGCTTGTGTATATATTAGTAAACTTTAAAATACATATAAAATTATAAAAATTATAAAATCATATAAAAATATAAAAATATTTATAAATAAATTAATTATGTTAAAGTTGTGTGACCCAAATCTCATCACTTGTTACTACATTAGGGAATTTTATTAGCTTGAAAACACAACAAGAATAAAGTAAGTAGAATTTTATTTTATTTAAATAAAATAAAGTATAAGTTAAAGTGTTCAAGAAAGGAATTATGCATGCTACGCTTTTGTTATGCTATGTTGAAGTGATCAAGCAATAAATTATATATATATATATATATATATATATGTCACTTGTCTTGATAAGCCACTAGGTGTCTTGGAATAAGTAAGGCATTTTGTAATTTTTCTTAATTTGTAATATTTTTTTTTCTTTTATCTTTGAATGTTCCTAGCTAATTAATTAATTGGTGTTATCAAGGAAGAAAGCTGTGCAATAGATCGACAAATATGGAACCATCGTTAAACCACATTATTATTTCCTCTGGTGAACCTAAGAAGCCTGCAAACAACATTATTTACATGGACGTGTCGTTGTATAAAGCTGCAGCAGTAGGCAAAATTGAAGAATTCAATAATTACCGGAGGCCTGAACTTGAGTCGCTGAAGACCCCAAACCATGACAACGTGCTCCATGTTAACTTATCAACCTCTGAGTGTATCGGGCAACGTACCAGATCAGATTTTATCGAACAAATCCTTTTCAAGTGTCCATCACTGCTACTCCAAACCAATGCGAAAGGTCAAACTCCCTTGCATGTTGCAGCAAGGAATGGGCATTCTGCTATTGTGAAACTCCTAATCAAGTCTCGTGCCAAAGCTACTGATGAAGATTTAAAGAAGCTGGGAATGGATCAATTGAATGCAGTCAGGGAGATGCTGAGGAATACGGATCAGGAATCCAACACGGCTTTACATGTTGCAGCACGGTATGGTCACGTCGAAGTGATGCAAGAATTGCTGGAGTTTGAAAACCCTGATTTCCCATATTTTGTCAACAGAAATCAGGAGACTCCACTTTACATAGCAGCTAGGAGAGGAGATAAGCTCTCACTGATTATACTATTAGATAAATTGGAATCAATTGCTCATGGAGGCCCCTATGGCAGAACAGCTTTGCATGCAGCAGCAATGGCTGGAGATGTCGGTACGTTAAGTTAGTTCCAAATCATTTTTGTTCGAAATAAAGAAAAAATCAATTTATTGACTTTTTTGTTTTGTTTTGCTTGGATTCAGAGGCAACAAAGATAATAGTAGAGAATAAAGGGGATTTGACAAAGGAAACAGATGAAAATGGACACACCCCTCTTCACTATGCTGCGCACTTAGGTCACGATTCAATTGTGGAAGAGCTGTTAAAATGGGATTTACTTGCTGCCTATGTAGGTGATAAAGAGTGGGAGATGACACCCCTTCTTATGGCAGCCAGGCAAGGCCATGGACAAATAGTAACAAAGATTCTCTCTTCTTGTCCAGGTTGTTGTGAAAAAGTTGACAAAAGGGGCTGGAATTTTCTACATTTCGTGGCCATTAGAGATCCTTCTTTATTTACAATTCTCCAACGTGATAATGGTTGTAGCACTATATATGGGCTAGTAAAAAATCTAAGGCAGTGGAAAAATGCCATCGGAATCACACCTCAAGAAGTCTATGACACATGTCGTAGTCGTTTCCATATCACTGATCAGCGTACAGAGAAAATGGTAAATTTTCTATGGTCTATGGCTATGATTTTACATACATATATATAAAATACAAAGACCTATACTACAATACAATCGACTAATGTGGCAGGAGCAAATTATGGAATTGATGAAAGATATTACAAATGAGGAAGTAGCCGAGAAACCAGTTCGTCCCATACCCTCGATAACTATCTCTGCAGATAGGTTGGAGAAGGAAAGAGAGGTTCATTTAGTAGTGGCAGCACTTATAGCCACCGTCACATTTGCAGTAGCCATAACCGTTCCAGGTGGTTTGAAAAGGGAAAAAGGGTTAGAGCAGGTTACTCCTTTTCTCATTCATGATGCAGCCTTTAAAGCATTTGTTGTAACAGATGCATTGGCCTTTCTTTTATCTCTTTGTGCCCTCTTCTTCCACTTTGGAATGCTGCCTCCTTTTTTCTCAATTCAGCGCCCTCCATTTATGTCTCACGTCCGTGCCACTACGTTTCTTGGTTACGCAGTGTATGCGATGGTGATTGCTTTCTATATAGCCATTTATGTGGTGTTAAAACCTTCCTTCGGACTTTCCTTCGTTTACTAATCCTTGGCATTGTTTTCTATTATTTGTTGGTGATTGTACATTAAACGCGAAAGAGGGAAATAGTCATTCATTAAAATTGAGTTATTAAAGGCTTATTTATGTGTTATAAATGTATGTTATAGTTAAATTCTAAATTTTAAAGTCTAAACCTTAAGTTGAGAAAGATAGTCTTAAATAAACGAATAAAAATA
Source organism: Gossypium sturtianum (assembly GCA_025698515.1). Lineage (NCBI taxonomy): Eukaryota > Viridiplantae > Streptophyta > Magnoliopsida > Malvales > Malvaceae > Gossypium > Gossypium sturtianum. The sequence continues at coordinate 815,125 of CM046946.1, read as the reverse complement.
TAACCATCTTAATTTCCCATTTTAGCATTTTATGTTCGATTTCAATAGAATAAATTTTAATGACCCATTAGGTCAATCAAGGCTTCGGGCCAAGAAATTTGAAGAATGATCTCAATGTAGCGACATCCATTAGTGGTGTCGCGACAGCCAACTTCAAAAGTCAGAATGGGGATGCGAAGATGGCGGTGTCGCGGCACCCAATTTCGAGGTCAAGGAAGCCCCATTCAAGGTCGGATGTCTCAACACTGGTCCTGTGGGGTCGTAACACTGATTTAGTAGTGGTAGCACTTATAGCCACCGTCGCATTTGCAGTAGCAATAACCGTACCTGGTGGTTTGAATAGTGAAAAAGGGTCAGAGCAGGGCACTCTTTTTCTGATTGATGAGGCAGCAGTTATGCCTGTAGATGCCAGACAATGGGATATGGAAATATATTATCAACAACTTCAATTATTTCCCCAAATATCTCTGATAGGGAATAAAATCTCCATATGAAGCCAAAGTGGATGTGGTTCCAAGTGTTGAGCAGCATAGGAAGTAAAAAAAAATATATGTTGCACTGCAAGGAATTCAAGGCTGCCTTGTCCACAAAGGCTTATAGCTGCTAAGCACCTCCTCTTAAATTGTATCATGGCCTAATAAACAACATAGGGCAACATTGACTTCACCACAAAGAGCTGTAGACCCCATTTTCTTCCATTCTTTTTCTTCAACTCTTCTCCTTCTTAGCAGTTTCCTTAAATTTGATTATGGCCTAATAAACCAGAGATTGTCGTCTTTGTTTAAAGTAAAAGTATGAAGTTCATAAAGCACAAAGCAATAATAGTATCGAAATACATCATTAATACCTTTAATTAATGAGTTTGTTGATTTTTTTATCAAATTTGTTATAATTGCTTTTTGTTATCAAGAATTGAAATCCTAGCCTTGATTTACGGTTTGATTAATTCCACTTTTGGCCAAAAATTTCAACGAGAGATTGTCGTTTTGTTTAAAGTATAAAGTTAGCACAAAGCAACAATAGTGTCGAAATACATCATTAATATCTAACCGTTCAAACACACACACACACACACACACACACAAGAGCTAAAAAACCAATACCAAAAACAAAAGAAAGTGAAAATCAAACGCTAAATCATAAAATGAATGATACTCATATGTTCATTTTGAAAGAAAATGACACAGATCAAAGATCTGATAGGAAAAAAATGAAGAAGAATAGAAAATACTTGGAATCGAACAGGAATGAGAAGACACAACAAGGGTGTGATGGCTGTAAACGGAAAAATATATAGGATTTTTCCTATGTCATTTATCACCTTTTTACTTAAAATTGTTATTAAAACTAAGTAATTATTTAATAAATTAATGAAATATGTGAAAATATGAAATTAGAACATAGAAATTATTAAAATGTGATTTTATGCTTTATTATATAGTTTTCATGCAATAAATGGCTTGTTTTATATTAATTTGAATAAATTATATTTTTTAAGAAATAAAGTGGGCCATGCATGATTAAATTAAATAATAAAATATAAAATTATATCTAATAATTCATTTTAAAATATTTCATTAATAATTTGGGTTTTAAATTAATTAATTAAATTGAATAAATTTTTTTCTTTGGTCCTCTAACTTGTTGATTTATTCTAGACAGGTCTGGTAGCTCTGCTGGATTACAAAACCGTCCAAATTGGGAACCAAGTCAACCAAAAATTCGGCTGCACATGGCTGTCCATAAAACACTCTTTGGTTTAATTGCACAAGGTCCTTGAAGAGTTGAAGAGACTAGAGATTTACCTGGAGATTTGCACTTGACCGAGTCTCAGTCCTGAGTTGTTGTGGCACTCAAATTGACCACAAATCGAGCAAAAATCAGCTCAACTTCCTCCATTTATGGCCGGCCACCCATGGAAGATGTTTCAAAAGATGAAAACTCCTATTTTTAGTAAATTATCCCCCTCTCCTCACCTATAAATAAGACCTCATTCTCACATTTCTACTCATCCCTCATTCATCATCATTCCTTCCTCTCTAAATTCTCTTAGCATTCTTCTTTTCTCCCCACGCCTATCATCATCTTTTCATAAAGATTTTAGCATTTGAGCCTCTTAAAGAACCCTTGGTCGACCACCTTGGAGAGCCATCAGCAAAGGAGCGAAGCAAAGGAACGAAGGAGCCTCGTCAGTCAGAGTCGTGGGTGACAGCCACCCTAATTTGGGTTTAATCTTTCTCTTCTTTAATTTAATTTAAAGATGTTTGCTATGTGTTCTTTGTTCTTGTTTACAACAATGTTAGCTTAATTTTATTTAAGCTAGGATGATTGCTTTGATTAAATAATATTTATTAGATTCATACTTATAATGTTTGTGCCTCAATCGATCATGTTTTCAATTAAAATCAAGTCTATATTTCGTTCATACGTGATTGAAATGCACCTGAATTAGCTGAGCGATCCTAACCAGACGACGGCTAGTGGACGCATAATTGAAATGTGCATGCTCAATTTAGATCCTAACTCGATTAAATTGCAGGTTGCATAACAACCCTAATTAGGCTCTGTTATCTGCATAGTTTTTAGATTTGTGTGATTAAACTGTTTCAAACCTAACACGTCCTTGTTACCTCACACGAATACTAAGAAACCTTTAGTAAATAAGGATCAATAAAATGCGTATTTACTAAGTAATGGATTCCGAGGACCTAACGTGGTTTCTAAACTCATGAAAGATTGAGTTGCCATGCAATGTTTTTTCGAATATTATTAAGCATGTTGATAATAAGTTGAGTTTAATTAAAGTAATTGTCCTAGTTTATTTATGTTATAATTGTTGCAAATTGTGTTTAATTTTGCTAAAATCTATTTCATTCATATAGTTTGCATACTTAGGTTAATTTGCATTAGGGATCATTGCATTTAGTTTAATATATTTTAATCATCACCTCTCAACTAAATTGTGTTTTTATTTACCAAATTATTAATGTAAGCCCCAATTTTAGCCCGGGGCCCAATAAACAAATTAAAAAAGAGAGTCCAGTTTTTTTACAAACCTAGCCCAAACCCGAAGCCCGAACATACCCAAATAAATTAAACCAACCCTATTACAAACCCGAAGCCCAATCTACACTAGCCCAAATTACATAGGCCCAAAGACTAAACCAACTCAGAAACCCTAGGGTTTCTGAACCTCCCTTGCCGCCGCTCCTCCCATGCCAGCACTCTGCCATCGCCGTACGGCCTCCGTACCTGCAAAGGACACAAACAACAGCACACAAAAAAACAAAAAAATATATATTGTATTTTATTTATTTATTTCTTTAATTTCGGCTATAAAATCCGGGAACAAACATTTGTAAAGTTTTTACACACAATCAAATACAAAAAATTACAGACGAAAAAACAAAAAACTTTTCAAGGTGATTTTTTTTTCTTGCGTTTTCAATTTCTATTCTATTTCATTTTTTTTTATTTTTTTATTTTTTCGACATATAAAAACAAAGAAGAAAAAGGAAAAGGAGCTTACCGATTTGTTTTTCGGACGTTTTGAGGTCGGATTTGGACTCGGGGGGTCGAAATACTAAAAGGGGTGCTTTTTTGGTTTTTTTCGGACACCGTGGACGGTGGTGCCGTCGCCGACGACCGGCGGTCGCCACAGTGGTCCGACGACCGGAGCATGGCCGGCCATGGGGGCTTTGAGAGAAGGGAGAGAGAGGTTGAGAGCTTTTTGTTTTTGTTTTTTTTTTTTTGAAGAAGAAGTGAGAAAATGAAGAAAAAAAATCTTTAATTTAAATAAGGAAGCAAAACGGCGCTGTTTTGGGTTAGGAACCCAGGCGCCAAAACGACGCCATTTAGGCTATGACCCACGCGCCGACCCGACCCGGTCTCAGGGTCCGCGTGTTTTTTATGGAAGGGCTAATTGCACTTTTAGCCCTTCTGCTTTTTTATTTATTTTACAATTAAGTTTCTTTTAATTTTAATTTTTGCCTATTAATTTATTTCGGTTTGTGATTTAGTCCCCCCTACAACGGCGCGTTTTGGATGGGAGGAATAATTTCCCTTTTGGTCCCTCCTTGTTATTTGTGCATGCAAATTGGTCCTTTTCTTTTTTATTTATTTTCATATTTGCCCCAAACTTTTGTTTTAAGTTCAATTCAGTCCTTTTTTTTTGGTTATTTTGGCTATTTTATTAAATTAATTAATTTTAATATTATTATTATTATTATTATTATTATTATTGTTATTATTATTATTGTTACTATTATTATTACTATTATTACTATTATCATTAGTTTTAACATTATTACTATTACTATTATTATTATTTTTGTTGTTGTTATTATTATTACTACTACTATTATTATTATTATTATTATTATTATTTTACTAACTTATTATTATCATTATATTATTAAATTAATTAGTTTAATATTGTTATTACTACTATCATTTTCCTTTTTATTTATTTACTTATTATTATCATATTACTAAATTAATCAATTTTGCATTATTTCTATTACATTTCTTTTAAATTTATTTACCTAAACTTTTTCTTATATACATTTATTTTATCATTTATTCATTTATATCCTTTTATATAATTTTAAAAGCTTTAGATTATTATTATTATATTATTATTAATATTATCATCGTTATTACTAATGTTATTATTCTTAAATTGTTTTACACAATACTTATTTATTTACTCAATATTAGATCTTTAGCTTCAATTTTTTCAGTTTGTTATTCTTATTATTTGTTTTATTATTATTGGCTTGTTTATTTATATCATCTTCGTTATTTATATTATCACTTACGTCAACTTATATACTTTTCTGTTATGTATCAACTCCGTAATCCATTTTACATTTTCACTACAAAATCGCGTTACATTTTACTCGTCACATTGAATTTTTTTTTAAAAAAAGCAATTTTTTCGTATTTCGAGATTCGAAAAGTCGTACCCTAACTTACGGGGTTCTAATTTTCTCGATAAATCCAAATAACTAACGTTTTTAAAACATTTTTAAATAATCTCGGGAATCAAGAAAAGATCGGGTTCTAATTAACTTACGGAATATGATTTCTTTCTAAAACCGAGATAACCGAATATCCTTCAAAATAATTTTTTGGTGTTTATTCTCGCTTCGGGAATTTAAGACATTGTGTCCTAACTTACGGGACGTAATCTTTTTTCCTGTTTAACGTGAAATACGCCCTTTCTGTAAAAAAGTTTTCAATTAAGCAATGTTTTAACAAAGGATCGTACTTTTAAAATCTCTTCAAATTTTTAATTTTCGACACTAAGACACTAATTAATCAACTAGGTACCAATTTTGGGTGTGACGAGGGTGCTAATCCTTCCTCGTGCATAACCAACTCCCGAACCCGTTTTTCTGAATTTCGTAGACCAAAACCGTTGTTTTAATAAATCAAACCTATTATTAAAATGAACGAATTACGAGGTGACCCGATCACACCCCATCAAAAAGATTGGTGGCGACTCCCGTTTTTTCGTTTTCATTTTTAAAATAAAAGTCGACTCCGTTTTCAAAAAAAATGGTTTCGGCAGTTAATATAATTTTACAAATTAAGTGACTTAGCACAAATACAATCACTGTGAAGACGATAACTCGATACTTACTTATTACTTGATAACGACTGTGTACACTTGCACAAACCTACGCGTTACAATGGCTTGAGATGCTTGGTGAGGGAGAGTTGCAAAGGGTAGTAATGGTAGGTTGTGGTTTTTTTCTTTATTACTCAGTGTGTAATTGGAATTCAGCGGTTGAAACAATGAATGACATCCTGTGTTTTTGGGAATAGAGAGCTAAACAAACCCGACTGTAACATACTACAATGAACCAAACATTGCATTGTAGTGGGCCCACTGAATCATGAATGAATGACTCATTCCATTCAAATAAACTGTAAGTGTTTATAATTGTTTATAATCAAAATTTTAAAAAAAAATTCAAATTGATTTAAACTTTAAAATATTGTTATTGTAATAATTAGAAAAGTAAGAATTTGAATGCTTAATCATGTTTATCGTCTTATTGAAAGATAAAAAGATTATGAATAATGAAAGAAATTGTTTAAAAAACATCTAAATGAAATTGATAATCTACAAATTAGATAAATTTATTTAATACAACTTGTTTTTAATTAAATTAATATATAATTTGACCTATAATATTTTTAACTTCATCATAAGCACGTGTGTGTATATAAAATACATATAAAATTATAAAATGCATAAAAAATATAAAAATATTTATAAATAAATTAATAATCAATTTTCTCTTAAAAACTTGATCTTTTATTGAAAATGTGGTAAATCATTTTGGTCTTATGGATTTCTTTGTTGTAAGGGTGAATAGAAAATCTAGGGTTTAGTCTAAATGACTCGATCAAAATTTAGTGTGTAACAATTTTCTCAGCTGCCAAACACTGTTTTGGAATAATAAAAAACATAGGGCAGCATTGACTTACCACAAAGAGCTGTAGACCCCATTTCCTCCCATTCTTTTTCTTCAATTCTTCTCCTTCTTTGCCAAGTATTTTGTTTACAGTTTCCTTAAACCCAAATTTCACCATAAAACCTCCTACTTTATTGATCTGACCTCTAACCCCCTATAAATTACTATTACTAAAGTGTTCAAGTATGAAATTATATATAGTTGTCATTTGTAGGTGACTTGAATGGAGGATTTGCAAGCAAGTAACTAACTGGTAAGGCATTTGGTAAATTTCTGAATTTGCAGTACTTTTTTCTCGAGCTTGGAATGTTTCAAGCTAATTAATTCAATTTTGTTTGGTGTTATCCAGGAAGAAATAGATCAACAAAAATGGGACCCGAGGAGCCTGAAGAGAACATCACTCACATGGATGCTTGGCTGTATAAGGCAGCAGCAGAAGGCAACATTGAAGTATTCAATAATAACCAGCAGCTTCAACTTGAGTCGCTAAAGACCCCAAACCATGACAACGTGCTCCATGTTAACTTGGCAACCCAGGAGATTGCTGCCTGGCTTTTTAACAGATTGCCCTCAAAACTCAAATTCCTCCCCGTAAAATATGTACCATTCTATTGGTATTTGATTTTTTCCATTATTATGATAAGAGGAGAAAAAAGATCAGATTTTGTCGAACAAATTCTCAGTAAGTGTCGGTTACTGCTACTCCAAACGAATGCTAAAGGTCAAACTCCTTTGCACTTTGCAGCAAGTAATGGACATTCTGCTATTGTGAAACTTCTAATCAGGTATTGCGCAAGAGCTAGAGATGGAGATTTAGAGAATCTGGGAATGGATCAACTAAATGAAGTGAGGTATATGCTAAGGATTAGGGATCAGGAATCCAACACGGCTTTACATGAAGCAGCAGGGTGTGGCAATGTTGAAGTGGTGAAAGCATTGTTGGAGTTTGAAGACCCTGATTTTCCGTATTCTGCCAACAAAAAACAGGAGACTCCACTTTACATAGCAGCTAGGAAGAGAGGATCCGGGCGCTTGTTGACTCTATTATTAGATAAATCGAAATCAACAGCTCGTGGTGGCCCCCACGGTAGAACAGTTTTGCATGCAGCACTTATGGCTGGAGATGCAGGTATGTTGTTGAGTTAGTTCCAATTTTTTTTAAAAAAAAATTTGAAATAAATAAAGAACAGGTCTATTGACATTTTTTTTTTTGCTTGGATTTAGAGGCAATAAGGGTAATATTAGAGAAGAAGGGGAATTTGACAAAGGAAAGAGATGAAGATGGGCATACCCCTCTTCATTATGCTGCACACTTGGGTTCTAGATTATCAGTTGTGGAAGAAGTGTTAAAAAGGGATGTATCAGCTGCCTATATAGGTGATAAAAAGAGGGGGATGACACCCCTTCTTATGGCAGCCAGGCAAGGCTATCTTGGAACAGTTTCAAAGATTCTCTCTTTCTGTCCAGATTGTTGTGAAAAAGTGGACAACAAAGGTTTGACTTTACTTCATTATCTGGCTTTGAGAGGCTTTTCCTTTGCATTAGAGCTTTCTCTTTTCAAGCGTGTTGGTATTGCGATTGTATATGGATCACTCAGAAATCTAATGAAGTTGGAAGATGCTTTTGGAATGACACCTCAAGAAGTTTATTATGCACTTCGATCTAATAAACAACATCAGAAACAGGTGTGTGTATATATTGCATTTCCATGGCTATGGATGGTTTTATTAATATTTAAGTTTTGAATTAACATATTTAGTAAATCTTTAATACAATCGGCTAATGTGGGTGGCATGGCAGAAGCAAATCAATGAATTGTTGGAAGAAATTCAGAATGATCAAGTGGCGGAGAAACCAGTTCTTCCAGTTCTTCCCAATCTCTTGCCAACTATCTCTGCAGAGAGCTTGGAGAAGACAAGAGAAGCTCATTTAGTAGTGGCAGCACTTATAGCCACCATCGCATTTGCAGCGGCAATAACTGTTCCCGGTGGGTTGAATAGCGAAAAAGGGTCAGAGCAAGGCACTCCCCTTTTGATTGATGTGGCAGCCTTTAAAGCATTTGTTGTAACAAATGCATTGGCCTTTATTCTCTCTGTTTCTGCCCTCTTCATCCACTTTGGGGTTCTGGATAATCTATTATCAGGATTTAAATTTTGGCGTGAAACAATTTTGTTACGAACTCAAGCTATTTCTGGGCTTCTTGGCTATGCAACGGTTGCGATGATGATTGCTTTCAGCACAGGCAGTTATGTGGTCTTAAAACCCTCCCACGGACTTGCCATTGTTTCATATCTCATCTGCCCTGCCTTTTTTCTCTTTGTGTTGCTAATTTTGAATCTTACATTTACATCATATATGTAACATATAAATATGATAATATTACTTTATCATGGATTAATATTCTTCCAATTCCTAGTGTCAATGTTACCTCTTTGAAGAAATATTACTTTAATTTTAGATATATCTAACTCATCAGTATTACTAATCTCCATTTAATTGAAATCAATGTTATTAGTTGATCGATATACATTTTCAAAAAAGATTTTTAAAAAACTCACAATTTGTGTAAAGTAAGATTTATTACATATAAAAAAATAATAAAGTTGTTGCAACTATTTTTCCGTTATAATTAAAAATGAATCATTGAAAAATATGAGAATTTTAGGTTCGCCACCCATTTTTGTTGACTAGGTATGATCAAACACCTATAAAATTACTCTTTAAAATGAAAGTTTTAATTTTTTTTTTTAAAAAAGTTAATTTTGGGTCTACGATAGAAATTCAGAAAAAAAAAGTTTAGGTTTGAGAGTTGGTTACGTGAAAAGAAGGTTTTAGCACTCTTACAATGCTCAAAATTGATAGCTTGTTAAATATGTTCGTAAATTAAAATTTATATCTCTGTATTTAATTAAAATACAATTTTTTGATAAATTAAAAATAAATATATTAAAGATGTCCAGATTGTAGTGAAAAATTGGAAAAAAGAGGTTTGAATTTACTTCATTATTTGGCTTTTAGAGACAATTCCTACAACTAAGTCATTCTCTTTTCATGCCTGGTGATACTATGACTGCGTATGGATCAATAAGAAATCTAATGAAGTTGAAAGGCGACTTTGGATTTACAGTAGCAAGAACTCTACCTGGTTGTTTGAATAGTGAAAAAGGGTCAGAGCAGGACACTCCGATCCTTTTCTGATTGATGAGGCAGCCTTCAACAAATGCATTGGCCTTTATTCTCTGTTTCTACCCTCTCCATCCAGTTTGGGATTCTGGATCTTCTTTTATGTTTCTAATCTCCTTGATTGTGCAATGGTTGCGATGGTGATTGCTTTTAGCACAAGTTGTTATGTGGTTTTAAAACCTTCCCATAGACTTGGTATCGATTCATGTTTCATTTGCCCTGCCTTTTTTGTTTGTTATTACATACAACAATACCTAGCTTTCGTGAAGATGTTGTACTAAAAAGTACTCATATTGATAAAAAGAAGAGCTCATGGAGGCCCTCATGGTAGAACAACTTTGCATGACAGCAGTTATGGCTGTAGATGCAACTTCATTCCCCAAAAAAAAATATCTCTGTATTAAACCAAAAGTCCATGTGATTCCAACTGTTAAGCACCATAGGAAGTGTCGAAATATATAGGAAGTAATAAGAATTTTAGACATAATAATAAATTTAACTAATTTGGCCTCTTTCGTAATTAAAGTTAGCGTTTAATTTTTTAATAAGAGTCAAATTTAATCATTCAATTTCAAAAATTATTTAATTGTTGTTTTTATATTAAAATATTAAATTTTTAAATATAACAGCCCGTGTGAAAGTTCACATGAAGTTCATGTTAACTTTTTTAAATTTTAAATTTTTTATAATTTTTAGATTATTTCTCAGATAAATAGTGTTATCTGACAGTTTACGAGTTTTTCCATTCCTATGATAAAAAGAGAAACGAGATCAGATTTTATGGAACAAATTCTCAGCAAGTGTCCGTCACTGCTACTCCAAACGAATGCTAAAGGTCGAACTCCTTCGCACGTTGCAGCAAGGTATGGACATTCTGCTATTGTGAAACTTATAATCAAGTCTTGCGCAAAAGCTAGAGATGGAGATTTAGAGAAGCTGGGAATGGATCGAGTAAATGCAGTGAGGGAGATGCTGAGGATTAGGGATGAGGAATCCAACACGGCTTTACATGAAGCAGCAGGGTGTGGCAATGTCGAAGTGGTGAAAGCATTGTTGGAGTTTGAAGACCCTGATTTTCCGTATTCTGCCAACAAAAAACAGGAGACTCCACAATGTTGACGTCAATATTTTTGGGAATACTATTCCAAAGAAAAAAATATTCATGAGAATGAATGTTCTAAAGAAAAAATCTATATAAATAGTTTCAATGTTATTTTTATTTTTACATAACTACCAAGTAAATTTTTTTTAATTTCAAAATGTCATACTAATGAATTTAATAAAAAAAATTAATAATAATAACGATTGGACCTAAAATTTTAAATCTAAAAAGAAATAGAGAGTCTAAAGTTCTAAAAATAAAAGTATGCTTAAAGTATATTATCCTTTAAATTTGTACTACATAATTTAATACAAATAAATAATGAACCCTTCGCGAAGCGTGAGACTCGTACTAATTTATGATTAGGTTAATGGACATTAGTTACCAAATTCGCTTAAGTGTCTATTTGTTGAAATAACACAATTACAAGTCTAAAACATATAAGATTGTGGAGTGCTTGTACTATTATAAATAGAGGTGGTTTCTCCACTTTTAAATTGTCCCAAAATTTGTTGTTTCTTTCTCGTAATTTTCTATTTTATCTTTTACAATGAAATATATTTAGTAATATTCGAGGACGTAGGCATTATTTGCTGAATCTTATTAAAATTTTGGTATTTTTTTTATTTTTATTTTCTCAATATATTGTAGAGTGTATCTGTAGTGATATATTGGACTTTAAGCAGGGTCATTTATGACCCTTCCAATCTTTATTGGGAGTTGAATAAGTGTTTTTTATGACAATAATTTACTCTCTTTTATCCTATTCACACGACACTATTAACTCTTTATGATTATACTAACAATTTAGTCTTATTTTTCTCTTTTGATAGTAAAAAAGTAGCAGCAAAAAGCTTAAAAACAAACCAAATCGAAGACTAAACTTGTTTCCATGGTAAGTAAGCAGCTCCAAAACACCAGGTGGTGGGTCTTCAAAAAAATGCAGAGTAATTCCCAAATGAGGACCCAGCGGCGCCATAAAGTCTGCAATCTTAGTAGCTTACCGTCTCTTATGCATAAATTGGAATCCATCTGACAATAGCTTGGTAATTAGTCGCCTCTTTAAAATATCCATCGCCCCTCACATTTTCCGATTCAATGATAAGCTTCCGATAGCCTTGGTGGCAGGCCAACAATTTAGTATTTTAATCATCTTTAACAACCTTGTTTTGGCCCCATTTGCTAATTTTAATTAATGTTTTACGCATAAAGGGAATTTGACAAACGAAAGAGATGAAGTGTATTTCATCTGCCCTATCAACTTTGTCAAATTCCCATGGACTTGCCATCGTTTCATTTTTTATCTGCTCTGCCTTTTTTGTTTGTTATTACTTACAACAATACCTAGCTTTGTTGAAGATGGTGTTGTAGTGATAATGAAGAATTTTGTGACAAATTTTGCATGTGACACTAATAATTGTATTACCATTTCGTCACTATGAAATTCTTACAATGGAACTAAATTAAGTAATAGTGACAATATATAAATATTCACTGTTGTAATATAATTATTTTTGTCCAAATCACATTCAGATCCTAGTTAATTTATATAAAAATCATCTAAACCAAAAAATTTGACTTTGAATTTTGGTTTTCTTAAAATTTGAATGGTGGGATCTTAGTTGGGTTATGTCTATATTGGTTGAAAAGTTTCTTCGTAATGTTCACATTATTAATGTTCCGAACAAAATTAAGTGTTTATAAAGCTTAAACATAAAGTACTGTCTGAAAGACAATAAAAAGAAGAGCTCATGGAGACCAACTTTGCATGCAGCAATTCTGGGTGTTAAATCTATATATTAAACCAAAGTCGATGTGATTCCAACTGTTGAGCACCATAGGAAGTAATAAAAATATATATGTTTCACTGCAAGGAATTCAAGGTTGCTACAAAGGCTTATAGCTGCTAAGCACCAGCTCTTAAATTTGATTATGGCCTAATAAACAACATAGGGCAGCATTGACTTCATCACAAAGAGCTGTAGACCTCATTTTCTTCAATTCTTCTCCTTTGCAGTTTCCTTGAAACCAAGTTTCACCATAAAAAACTCCTACTTTATTGACCTGACCTCAAACCTTATATATTACTATTACTAAAGTGTTCAAGTATATATAATGTTCAATTAACCATAAAGAGCTGTCCACCCCATTTTCTTCCATTCTTTTTCTTCAATTCTTCTCCTTTGCAGTTTCCTTAAAACCAAATTTCACCATAAAAAACTCCTCCTTTATTGACCTCACTTCCAAATTTCACGATTTAAGTTTTGGCGTGAAACAATTTTATATCGAACTGAGTGTTTCTCGGCTCCTTGGCTATGCAACGGTTGCATTGGTGATTGCTTTCAGCACAGGCAGTTATGTGGTCTTAAAACCTCCCCATGGACTTGCCATTGTTTCATATCTCATCTGCCCCACCTTTTTTTTTTTGTTCTGCATTGCATTATTTTTAACTACTATATTATGAGGATAATATTTCATCGTTGATTACAATCTCCTTCCAATTCCTAGTGTCGATGTTACCTCTTTGAAGAAATATTAACAATCTCCATTTAATTGTAATCAACATAAAGTTATTAGCCGATAGACATACAATTTCAAAAAGGATTAAAAAAAATCACAATTTGTGTAAAGTAAGATTTATTAAATATCAAAGAATAATAAAGATGTTGTAACTAATTCTCCGTTATAATTAAAAATTAGTTTGACGAATTATTGAAAAATATGAGAATTTTAGATTTTAATGACAAATCATTAAAAATCGATACATTATTAAATATATGTTGTCTATAATTCCTGAATTAAAATTCATATCTTGGTGTTTAATTACGATCCAAATTTTGAGTCTATTATTTATTTATTTTTATTATTCCAAATGGATACAAGGCGGAATTGCTTTGGCTTTTTGCACACACCCTTACTTTGGCTTACTCATTATCAATGGCTCCCGATTCTCTAGATTTTCAATTTTTTTTTTAATTAAGAGTTGCTAAAAATTAATACAAGTATTAAAATACTTAATTTTATGTTTGGCGTTTCGGTCAAAATTTTTATCATTTTGAAAGTCAAAAAGTAAATTTACTATTATTAATTTAAAATTTTATAAATTATAAAGGACTAAAATAGAAAATTTTCATTTTAAGGGTGTAGGGCTCCTGCCAACCGCCTGGTTTCGCCCCTAAACCCATACATTTTCAACCAATTTTGATGAAGTCATTTCGAGCTTTCAAATCTACTATATTTGATGTCTTTTTTATTGTTTTTGAACTAACGTATACTTAGGGCTAAGGTAAAATAAGGTCACAATAAACGTCAACAGTAAATTAATTTTTAAACAGATTTAATATTTTTTTTGTCCAGTCTAATGTGTTATTAGTCCATATTAATACATTTATGTCTCTACTTGAGAGTTAATCCTATTCCGACAACTAAGGTAAACTCAAGTTAATCCTATTACCGACAACCAAAATAAACTATCTCCCCTTATTAGATTTTAGATAACACAATAATTTTTACATAAATCACTTTCTCATCGTGATTCCATGAGCTACAAATTATGCATTAAAATTACCTGCTAACGAAAATTATCTTGTGCATACAAAACTAAATTTGTAATACAACTTTCAATTAATTTAACATAAATTATTAGTGAGCCAATATTTATTTATCCCATACATGCACAACCATTAAAAGCAACCATAATGCGTACTAATTTTATTGAAGCCAAACCTTTTTTTTCCATACTTCCTTTTTGTGGTGGAAAAACATAAGTAGATGAACATGCCCATGATAGCCAAAAGCTTTCTCAATAGGGGCGGAGCCAAGAAAAAAATTTAGGGGCCGAAATTAAATTATCTATATTTTTATAATTTTTAAAAGATTAAATTAAATTTTAATCTTTTTTAAGGAGTCAAAGTGTAATTTTATATTTATTAATTTAAAATTTTTAAAAATTTAAAGGACTAAAATAATAAAATTTCCATTTTAGGGGGGCTGGGGCCTCCGCCAACCCCCCTAAATCCACCTCTGTTTCTCAACCCAACTATTGCTCGAAATGTTATTTAAAAGCAACTCCCTCATTGGAAAAAGATTTCTGTAATATCATTGGAACTCGAAATGTTGACGTTGACTCCCTTATGGAAATGGTATTTTGTTAAAAAAAAAAAAGTAATTGATTGGTTAACAGAGCCCAAATTTGGATATCAATTAGGTTATAAAAAAGTTTAGGTATCAAATAGGTATTAATTACCAAATTCGGTAAAATGTCTATTTGTTGAAATAGCAGAATCACATATTTTAAAAAAATACAAAGTTGAGGAGTGCTTGTATTATAATAAATAGAGGTGGTTTCTCCACTTTTAAATTATCTCAAAATTTGTCATTTCTTTCTTATAATTTTTCAATTCATCTTTTGCAGTGAAATATATTTATTAGTGTTTAAGAATGTAGGCATAATTTGATGAATCACGTTAAAATTTTGATATTTTTTATTTTTTTTAATATTTTATAGAATACATTTATAATGATATGTTGACTGTCGAAACCATTTTTTAGCGGGATTTGAAAAACGAGAATCGACTTTAAAAATATGGAAACGGAGTCGCCACTGATCTTTTATTCAAGGTGTGATCGGATCACCTATAAAAATATTTTGGTCTGCGAAATTCGAGAAAACGGGTTCGGGAGCCGGTTACGTGCGAGGAAGGATTAGCACCCTCGCAACGCCCAAAATTGGTACCAAATTGATTCATTGATGTCCTAATGTTGAAAAGTTTGAAATGGTTTTGAAATTATGTTTTTATATTTTAAATAACTTGACTGAATATCGAGATTCCCTTGCTCCGAAAGAATAGAATATCACATCCAGCACGATTGGACACGACAATCTGAGTCCTCGAATCCAAGATTATCCCCAAAATTCTCCAAGCACATGTATTGAAATTTAAAAAGGGTATTTGATTATTTTGACAAACAAAAAAGATCACACCCAGCACGATTGGGCACGATTTCTTCGAATTTCCAAATTATTTTGAAAATATGAACCAATTTTGAAAGGGTATTCGTCTATTCGGTTAATCAAAAAAGACCACACCCAGCACGATTGAGCGCGATTTCTTCGAATTTCCAAATGCACGAATATTACCTTATTTTGAAAAAATGAACAAATTTTGAAAGGGTATTCGTTTATTTGGTTAAACAAAAAAAAAATCACACCCAGCACGATTGGGCGCGATTTCTTCGAATTCCCAAACGCGCGAATATCACCTTGTTTTTGGAAATATTAAGCAAGAACGATTTTAAAGATCGAATAGTGTTGAAACATGATGTTTTTAAATAAATGTAGTGCTATGATGTAGTAACATACAATATGGAGCAATTATTTATAAATGGGGTATAAGGCTATTGAATCCCAAGCAACAAATAAATACAAAACAAGAATTAAAACATACGTAATGACAATAATTATCGAACATTAAATCAATGATAAGGAAAACTAATTAAATGTATATAAGCATAACAAATGTACAACATATTCTAAATAAACAAGAGCGATTTTAAATATATTAATAATAAGTAAAAATAATGCATATAATAAAATCAACAAGATAATAATAGTGATATTAACATTGACTAGAAATAACAGTAATAATATTAGGAATAATATTCATAATAATATAAAAACAACAATAATAATAATACACTGACTTAATGATAAATAAGACAATAAAGAAGGGACTAAATGAAAAACATTCAAATAATCAGGGGTTAAAACCGCAAATACTTAAACAACCAAAATGCAGTGAACGAACTGGACTAAATCAAAAGTATATATAAATTCCAGGGGCTAATTAAACAATAAAAACAACACGTAACGGGATTAATTAAAAATAATATAGGAATAGAAGGGACTAAACGCGCAAATCCTCCATTAATTGGAGAAACACGCGGATCTTGTGAATATGGGTCGGGTCACGTCAGATCTGCTCATACGGCGTCGTTTCGAGGTTATCAGTGTTAACCTGAAGCGTCTTAGTTTTGCTAATAACCGAACCCCTATATAAACTACTTTAACCCCTCTGCTAACCCTCTTTTAACGAAACCCTAAATCCCCTTTTTGTTTTCCTTCCCCAGCCGCAGAGAAAACCCTTCCGTTCACCACCATATCGCCATCACGACCGGCGAGAAGCAGTGCACGACTAAAAAATCTCCTCCATCACCACCAAATCGCTATCATACCCAGCGAAAGGCAGTGCACGAGTACTCCGATTTGCCCCAAAGATACTAATCTTGAAGACCTCGCTCACTCACCCGCATCTAACTCTGATTGCGACGAAGAAGATGAAGGTCGAGCGTTCAGCTAGGTAAAATTGCTTCCCTCTCTTTAATCTATTGTATACTAAAGAAAAAAAAGAAAGAGATACAGAAAAATGGATCTAAAAACAACCGAAAAGATGGAATAGAAACCTTTTTGCTTGAATCTCTGCTATTGAGTTTTTTGTATTGCTTTTTTGTATGCGTAAAAAATATAGGGTTTGTGGCTCAACCCTTTTTATAGCCGATCCGAAAAGAAAAGAAAAATACAAATCTTTTTTTCTATTTTATTTCATTTTTATTCTCTATTTGCTGCGGTTTCTGTCATTTTTTGCTGTTCGTTTGTAGGCACAGACGTGGCCAAGATGCAGGGGGTCGTCAATCTTTGGCGCAGCGCTTTGAGGCGATGACGGAGGTGCACCGGTGATGAGCGCGAGGGCACGCACAATGCATGAAGGCTTGCGCGTGGGTGGAGCGCGTGGGGCACTAGAGGTCACTTGAAACGCGCGCGGAGTGTGCGTGTGGTGGCGGTGGCGCGTGGTGCGGCGGGACACGAATAGTCGCGCGCGTGAAGGCACGCGGTAGTCCAAGAGTTGTCGCGTGGGATCTGCTTGCGTGAGAACTCGAAGCGGTCGCGCGTGTACGGCCGCGACGCGAAAGTCAAAGGCGCGCTTGGGGGTGGCTGCGGAGAAGGCACCAGAAGTTTCTGGAGTTCTATTCTGCCTGGGCTGTTTGGGTTGATTCTGAGATTTGGGTTTTGGGGCTAGGCCTTTGGGCTAAGCTTGTAATTGGGCTTTTTCAATTGTTTTGGGTTTGTAAAAACTGTACAATGGACTATTATTTTATTTTGTACATGGACTGTTTAATTTTGGGATTTTATAATTATTTGGGTTTTTTCATTTGGTTTTAATTTTTGTTTTATTTGGCTATTTTAAAGGGTTAATGGACTGGTATGGGCCCGGGCAAATTTTGGGCCCTACATTGACCTTTAAGCAGGATTATCTGTGATCCCTCCAATCTTTCTTGAGAATTGAACTAGTGTTGTTTTTTTACTACAATAACTATTCACACATCACTATTAACTCTTAATGATTATACTAACAATTAGTCTCTTTTTTTTTTATTTTCCTCTTTTGATAGTAAAAAAGTAGCAGCAAAAAGCTTAAAAACAAACCACATCAAAGACTAAAGTTATTTCCATGGTAAGTAAGAAGCTCCAAAACACCAGGTGGTGGGTCTTCAAAAAAAATGCAGAGTATTTCCTAAATCAGGACCCAGCCTCGCCATAAAGTCTGCAATCTTAGTAGTTTCCCGTCTCCTATGCATAAATTGGAATCCATTAGAATAGCTTGGTCAGTAGTCGCCTCTTTAAAATATCCATCGCCCCTCACATTTTCCGATTCAATGATAACCTTCCGATATCCTTGGTGGCAGGCCAACAATTAATTAGTA
Source organism: Gossypium sturtianum (assembly GCA_025698515.1). Taxonomy (NCBI): domain Eukaryota; kingdom Viridiplantae; phylum Streptophyta; class Magnoliopsida; order Malvales; family Malvaceae; genus Gossypium; species Gossypium sturtianum. Next base: position 796,591 of record CM046946.1, on the reverse strand, counting down.
TTTTAATCATCTTTAACAACCTTGTTTTGGCCCCATTTGCTAATTTTAATTAATTTTTTTAAAATTAAAATTAAAATAAAATATTCAGATTGACCCATACTTACCTAACCTTTGAATTAGATTGATAAACTACATTTAGATAAATCTATAACAACCTTTTTTTGGCCCCATTTGCTAATTTTAATTAATTTTTTATAATTAAAATTAAAATAAAATATTCAGATTGACCCATACTTACCTAACCTTTGAATTAGATTGATAAACTACATTTAGATAAATCTAACTGGAAAGGCATTTGGTAAATTTCTGAATTTGCAGTATTCTTTTCTTGAGCTTGGAATGCTTCAAGCTAATTAATTAAATTCTGTTTGGTGTTATCCAGGAAGAAATAGATCCACAAAAATGGAATCTCGGGAGCCTGAACAGAACATCACTCACATGGAGGCTTCGCTGTATAACGCAGCAGCAGAAGGAAACATTGAAGTATTCAATAATAACCAGGGGCTTCAACTTGAGTCGCTAAAGACCCCAAACCAAGACAACGTGCTCCATGTTAACTTGGCAACCGAGGAGACTGTCAAATTCTCAATAATCAAAATCTTCTCCGTAGGATTTGTACCATCCTATCCATTTTTGAATTTTTTCGTTACTATGATAAAAAGAGAAAAAAAATCAGATTTTATCGAACAAATTCTCAGCAAGTGTCCGTCACTGCTTTTCCAAATGAATGCTAAAGGTCAAACTCCTTTGCACGTTGCAGCAAGGTATGGACATTCTGCTATTGTGAAACTTCTAATCAAGTCTTGCGCAAAAGCTAGAGATGGAGATTTAGAGCTGGGAATGGATCAAGTAAGTGCAGTGAGGGAGATGCTGAGGATTACGGATCAGGAATCCAACACGGCTTTACATGAAGCAGCAGGGTGTGGCAATGTTGAAGTGGTGAAAGCATTGTTGGAGTTTGAAGACCCTGATTTTCCGTATTCTGCCAACAAAAAACAGGAGACTCCACTTTACATAGCAGCTAAGAGAGGAGACGGTGGCATGCTGAGTGTAATATTAGATAAATCGAAATCAACAGCTCATGGCGGCCCCCACGGTAGAACAGCTTTGCATGCAGCAGCTATGGCCGGAGATGCAGGTATGTTGTTGAGTTAGTTCCATTTTTTTTAAAAAAAATTTTGAAATAAATAAAGAACAGGTCTATTGACATTTTTTTTTTTGCTTGGATTTAGAGGCAACAAGGGTAATATTAAAGAAGAAGGGGAATTTGACAAAGGAAAGAGATGAAGATGGACACACCCCTGTTCATTATGCTGCACACTTAGGTCATAGATTCTCAGTTGTGGAAGAACTGTTAAAAAGGGATGTATCAGCTGCCTATATAGGTGATAAAAAGAGGGGGATGACACCCCTTCTTATGGCAGCCAGGCAAGGTAATCTTGGAACAGTTTCAAAGATTCTCTCTTTATGTCCAGATTGTTGTGAAAAAGTGGACAACAAAGGTTTGAATTTACTTCATTATCTGGCTTTTAGAGGCTCTTCCTATCCATTAGAGCTTTCTCTTTTCAAGCGTGGTGGTATTGAGATTGTATATGGATCACTCAGAAATCTAATGAAGTTGGAAGGTGCCTTTGGAATGACACCTCAAGAAGTTTATAATGCAGTTAATGAGAAACATCATCATAAACAGGTGTGTGTGCATGCATATGTATTGCATTTCCATGGCTATGGTTTTATTAATATTCAAGTTTTGAATTAACATCTTTAATAAACCTACAATACAATAGGCTAATGTGGCTTTCATGGCAGGAGCAAATCAATGAATTGTTGGAAGAAATTGAGAATGATCAAGTGGCGGATAAACCAGTTCATCCCATTCGCTTGCCAACTATCTCTACAGCAAGCTTGGAGAAGAAAAGAGAAGGTCATTTAATAGTGGCAGGACTTATAGCCACGGTCACATTCGCGGCAGCGATAACCGTCCCAGGTGGTTTCAAGAGTGAAAAAGGGTCGGAAGAGGGTACTCCTTTTCTGATTCATGAGGCAGCATTTAAAGCATTTATCATATCGAATGCGTTGGCCTTTATTCTCTCTCTTTCCACCATCTCCGTTTACCTTAAGACGATATATTTCTTTTCCTCAAACTCAAATCAGCTACGCAAAATTTTCATAACACGGTTGACCGCTAAGAGTCTTCTTAATGGTGCACTGATTGCAATGGTGATTGCTTTCAGCACAGCCAATTATGTTGTGTTAAAACCTTCTCACGCACTTGCCAGAGCTTCATGTTTGGTCGGCCCTGCCTTTATTTTCATTTCTTTACATGCTCGAAAACGGATGTTAAATCTTGTGGGGATCAGGGCATACTTAGTTAAAATTTTTCTACCATTTTCATTGGTTTAAACTTGGTTTTCAGACTGAAATTGCTTTTGTTTGTGCCTTATTTTAGTGTTTTTAGAATATATGGTTGTATTGTTTGTGTTGATTTTACTTTATTTTAACTTTTTTTGCTATTTAGTTTTACATTACAACTTTTTTTACAAAATACAATTTTACCATACAATAACTTTTAATTCTACCATACAATGAACTTCAATTTTCTTTTACAATATATTTATTTTACTTTTCAAGTTTTTATTTCATCAAATATAAATTCTATTTTAATTTCTCAATTTTAAATATTTAAAAGTTAATTTTTTTGTTAATTATTAAAATACATATTTGAAGCTTTTTCCTTATTAAATTATGTTTTCAAATCATCAAATTAATATTGAATGGCAAAATTTAATTACAAAGGTGATAAAATTTAATAAAATTCAAAGTTTAATAGTAAAATTCAATTATATAAGAGTAGAATGACAAATTTACTCGTATTTTTAAAATATAGTGGCAAATATCAATGAAAACAAAGTACGGTGACAAATTTCAGTATTCACCTGTAGTTTATTAATGATTTTAGTAACGAAAAGACCTTATTTATATAACATTGGTTCAAGATGTAATTAGAATGTTTTGAAGTTTGAGAACCAATTTCAATTTAAGATAACTCAAATTAAGTAGACAAATTTGTTAAAAATTCTGAAAAAAAAATCACTATTAATGAAAAAAATAAACTCAAATATTTATTATTAATGATGTACATTTTAATATCTTTTGATTGAATTCTATAAATTTTGTTGAGGATGTATTCTTATGGTAATGTTGTTGTTGTTCTTTAATTATCACAATAGGGAATTTTACCAGCTTTACTTGAACACAAACCAAGAATATCATTGTTGAGGATTATGCTATGCCAATGTGATCAAGTAAGGAATTAAAAGATATACTGGTGTTGAAGCAAGAAATTCTATATAGTTGTCATTTGTAGGTGACTTGAATGGAGGATATGCAAGTAAGTGACTAACTGGTAAGGCATCTGGTAAATTTCTGAATTTGCAGTATTTTTTTTCTTGAGCTTGGAATATTTCAAGCTAATTAATTCAATTTTGTTTGGCGTTATCCAGGAAGAAATAGACCAACAAAAATGGGATCATCGATAAACATCATGCTTATTTCCTCTTATGAACCTGAGGAGTGTTGGAACTAAGAAAACAATTTGAAGAAATGTGACAGTAACTTGAGCTTAAAGGCTCGAAACTTGGTGAGCAAACAAACAGAATCAGCTAAGGCTTTTGAACAAAAATGCTTGAAAAAACCAAAAATGAAGAAGAATTCTGATGATTTTCATTAACCAAGAATTGAGGCATAAAGCCATTACATATACCAGTCAATAAGCTGGTCAGAATGAGACAAACATCACCTAATCATCAACCTAACTCCACTAAGTACCTAGAAACTAGATAAACATAACTTGCACACTTAGTAAAGCTGATTTATCAGCTCAAACATTGACAAATTACATCAAGTACATTAACAACTTGGTTTGAATCTAACTAAGTTACAAAATGTTAATTGAAGTAACAAAACTAAACAAAGCAGCAGCACCAACTTCAGCTGCATCTGCATGGCTCAGGCAGCTTGCCAGCTTCATGTCTGCAATACTCCTCCTTAGCTTGCATGCTACAGACTTCCATTTTAGCTTTCAATCCCTTGAACCTTGACACACAAAGAGGCTTTGTCAAGATATCAGCAAGCTGATCCTCAGAACTGCAATGATTCAGTTTCACCTCTTGATCTTGTTCCATTTCTCTAAAAAAATGAAACTTTATCTTAAAATGCTTGGTTCTCCTATAGAACACTGGATTCTTTGCAATTGCAACTGCAGACTGGTTGTTAAATTTGATCTCTATTGCTTCCCTTTAGTGTAGGTTTAAATCGACCATGATTTTTCTGAGCCAAATGGCTTGGTTGACAGCTCCTGCAGCAGCCACATACTCTGCCTTTGCTGTTGATTGAGCAACAACAGTTTGCTTCTTTGAACTCCAACAAAAAATGGCTAAACCAAGGGTAATCAGATACCCTGAGGTGCTCTTCGTGTCATCCACTGATCCAGCCCAATCACTGTCAGCATAACCAAGTAGCTTCATGCTATGAACCTTGATGAACATCATTCCAAAGCTTAGTTGAAGTAAATGCAGTGAGGGAGATGCTGAGGATTACGGATCAGGAATTCAACACGGCTTTACATGAAGCAGCACGGTGTGGCAATGTTGAAGTGGTGAAAGCGTTGTTGGAGTTTGAAGACCCTGATTTTCCGTATTCTGCCAATATAAAACAGGAGACTCCACTTTACATAGCAGCTAGGGGAGGAGACGGGGGCATGTTGAGTATACTATTAGACAAATCGAAATCAACAACTCATGGCGGCCCACACGGTAGAACAGTTTTACATGCAGCAGCTATGGCTAGAGATGCAGGTATGTTGTTGATTTCGTTCCCTTTTTTTTTTTTTTTTTTTTACTTTGAAATATATAAAGAACAGGTCTATTGACATTTTTTTTTTTGGCTTGGATTTAGAGGCAATAAGGATAATATTAGAGAAGAAGGGGAATTTGACAAAGGAAAGAGATGAAGATGGACACACCCCTCTTCATTATGCTGCACACTTGGGTTCTAGATTATCAGGCAAGGTAATGATGGAACAGTTTCAAAGATTCTCTCTTTATGTCCAGATTGTTGTGAAAAAGTGGACAACAAAGGTTTGAATTTACTTCATTATCTGGCTTTTAGAGGCTCTTCCTCCCCATCAGGGCGTTCACTTTTCAAGTATGGTGGTAGTGAGATTGTATATGGATCACTCAGAAATCTAAGAAAGTTGGAAGTGCCTTTGGAATGACACTTCAAGAAGTTTATAATGCACTTTGTGTTAGATTTGTAAAATAAATCTAAAATAAAATTGAATAAACCAGGATCTATCATGTCAAATTATCAAGAATAAATAAAGAATAAAACTAAATGCGGAAGCGTATCTGAATCCATGAATTCCATGTAGTTTTACCAAATTTTGGGGATTTGATCTTCCAAATTAGCACAAAAAAATTTAAAGAATATATGCTCTCTCTTTCCTAATGGTGGGATATTAGAAAAGATATCTTGTGTATAATTTGGGACCATAACCCTAATATTTATAACCTTAGCATATTAGTTCTAATCAAATTCTAATTAGCCCATCATTAATTAAAATTTGATTAGAAGAGTATCTACACATATTTGACACATACTTTATTTAATAATTAAAGCCCAATAAAATTTTAACCAAATTAGATCACTTTTAATTTGGGCTAACCTATTATGATAGTAAATAATAACATGTAATTATCCTTATTATATATGTGATGTCCAAATTTTCCAACAATCTCCCACTCGGACCACATATATCTACTAATTACTTTATAATTACATGTCATTATATAACCTTATGAGCTTAAAATTTTACTATCATATCCAAAAGGTATTCTAAACAATCTCGTCCATTAATTATGTTAACATAGAACCAAGGCGACTTTCGTTACATATATCGTAACTAAATCCATCCATGATCACGTATATTAACACAACCAAATGACATAGATCAAGTATGGATGTGTAGCATGGAAATTACATGCAATATGATCTAAATATGTCAATTTCCAATTGGTCCTCTTTAGTAAGATCAAACATTACCAAAATCAGAGTGTGAATAAACCAAATAAATTTTATTTCTGCAGAAAATAAACTTAATATCTTTAAACTGAAATAACTGAAAATATGTCTATAACATAAAAGCATTTAAAAATACAAACTCCCACTAAAACCAAATATCCTTTAAATGACATTACACCCATATGAGCAGTGCGCTCTTATAAAACCTTAGGTGTAATTCCTTAGTAAGCGGATCCGCAATCATGGAGTTTGTCCTAATATGCTTTATAAGCACCTAACCACTCTAAAATTTTACTTTAACAACCAGGAACTTAAAGTATGTGTGTTTTTACTTTGATATGCTCCAGTTGCTATTGGAATAAAAGATTGCAATTTGTTTTCACAATTTTGCACCTTAGTGAAAAAATCTTATATCCATGTTCCATCAAAATCGGAGTCTATATACCTGATGATCTCTAACTGATTGGATCTCCGATATGTGAGCATGTAATCTTTTGTTCTTTGAAAATACCTTATAACCCTCTTGGATGCTATCCAATGGTCCAAATTAGGGTTGCTTAAATATTTGCCTAACATCCCAATAGTATACAAACCTGAACGTACATTAGACTTTCCACTGCTAAAATGTAAAAAATCTAATGCATTTTTGTAATTTCAAAATCATTCTTAGGGTATTGATTGAGGCTATACTTATTATTAACAAGCAGTATGTCATTAACATATAAAACCAAAAATATGTACTTACTCCCATTGAATTTGTGATACACATAATCATCAACAATATTCATCTCAAAACCAAACGAAACAATTATTTGATGAAACTTATGGTACCATTGACGGGAAGCTTGTTTGAGTCCATAGATGGATTTTCTCAATTTGCAAACAATATTCTTTAAGTCTTCCGACTCAAAATTTTGTGGTTGCACCATATAAATTGTTTCTTCAATGTCGCCATTAAGAAACGTAGTCTTAACATCCATCTGATGTAACTCAAGATCAAAATGAGCAACAAGCGCCATGATTATCCTAAAGGAGTCTTTTGATGAATCTGGAGAGAAAGTCTTTGTAAAATCAGCACATTCTTTCTGAGTATATCCTTTACTACAAGACGCGCCTTATACCTCTCCAAATTACCATTTGCATCCCTCTTGGTTTTAAATATCCATTTACAACCAATTGGTTTTGCACCTTCAGAAAATGGGACAAGTTCCCAAACTTTATTGTCTCGCATAGACTTATACTCATCTTTCATGGCATCAATCCACTTTTGAGAATTAGAACTTTTCATGGCCTGATGAAAGTTGATTGGATCATCTTCCATCATTCCATTATTATCCTCATGTTCTTGGAGAAATACAATATAATCATCTAGAACAGCATTTCTCCTTTCTCTTGTGGACCTCCTTAATGACACTCGTTCTTGAGGTTGTTGAGTTTGTTCTTCTGGAACAATTACCTCATTTTGAATGGGAAGTTGTTCAACATTGTCTTGTAGAGGTTCTGGATTCACTTCTTGATCAATGATAGGTATAAGAGCTTGAACATCATCAAAAGTAATAGTAGGAACTGAGTTAGAATCCAATTCCTCCTCAAAAACAATGTCTCTAACCTTATTTCTCCCCCCAAACTCAACATCTTCAAAAAATATTGCAATTCCCGTCTCAAAAATATTCCTTATTATGGTATCATAAAATTTATAGCCCCTAGATCGCCCAGAATAGCCAATAAAGTAGCTGCTTACTGTTTTAGAGTCCAATTTCTTTTTCAAAATAAAATTCAAAGTTTAGTAGTAAAATTCAAAATAACATAAGAGTTGAATGAAAAATTTACTCATATTTTCAAAATATAATGTCAAATATTAATGAAAACAAAGTATAGTAACCAATTTCAGTATTCACCTATAGTATATTAATGATTTTAGTAATGAAAGGACCTTATTTATATATCATTGGTAGTTGAAGGATGTAACTAAAATGTTTTAAAGTTTGAGAACCAATTTAGACTGAGGATCATAGTTTGGTGATGTCCGGTGCAATTAACTCAAATTAAGTAGACAAATTGGTTAAAAATTCTGAAAAATTTCACAAATAATTAAAAAAAAAAGTCAAATATTGATTGTTAATTATGTGTATGTTTATATCTTTTGATTGAATTCTATAAATTTTGTTGAAGCTGTATTCTTATGGTAATGTTGTTGTTTTTGATTAATTATCACAATAGGGAATTTTACCAGCTTTACTCGAACACACAGCCAGAGTAAGTAGAATGTTGTTTTGTTTAAAGTAAAAGTATAAAAAAGAATAGCATTGTTGAGGATTATGCTATGCCAACGTGATCAAGTAAGGAATAAAAAAATATAAAGGTGGTTTCTTCATGCTATACTAAAGTGTTAAAGTGTGAAATTATACATAGTTGTCATTCGTAGGTGAGTTGAATGGAGGATATGCAAGCAAGTAACTAACTGGTATGGCATTTGGTAAATTTCTTAATTTGCTGTATTTTTTTCTTGACCTTGGAATGTTCCAAGCTAATTAATTCAATTTTCTTTGGTATTATCAAGGAAGAAATAGATCAACAAAAATGGCAACTGAGGAGCCTGAAGTGAACATCACTCACATGGATGCTTGGCTGTATAAGGCAGCAGCAGAAGGAAACATTGAAGTATTCAATAATAACCAGCGGCTTCAAATTGAGTCGCTAAAGACCCCAAACCATGACAACGTGCTCCATGTTAACTTGGCAAACCAGGAATATGCTGCCTGGCTTTTTAACAGATTTCTCTCAATAATCACATTCTTCCCCGTACTGTATTTATCATGGTATCAGTGTTTGAGTATCTTCATTACTAGGATAAGAGGAGAAAAAAGATCAGATTTTATCGAACAAATTCTCAGCAAGTGTCCGTCACTGCTACTCCAAACGAACACTAAAGGTCAAACTCCATTGCACGTTGCAGCAAGGTATGGACATTCTGCTATTGTGAAACTTCTAACCAAGTATTGCGCAAAAGCTAGAGCTGGAGATTTAGAGCTGGGAATGGATCAAGTAAGTGCAGTGAGGGAGATGCTGAGGATTACGGATCAGGAATCCAACACGGCTTTACATGAAGCAGCAAGGTGTGGCAATGTTGAAGTGGTGAAAGCATTGTTGAAGTTTGAAGACCCTGATTTTCCGTATTCTGCCAACAAAAAACAGGAGACCCCACTTTACATAGCAGCTAGGAGGAGAGGATCTGGGCGCTTGTTGACTCTATTATTAGATAAATTAAAATCAACTGGTCATGGTGGTCCCCACGGTAGAACAGCTTTGCATGCAGCAGCTATGGCTGGAGATGCAGGTATGTTGTTGAGTTCGTACCAATTTTTTTTAAAAATTTTGAAATAAATAAAGAACAGGTCTATTGACATTTTTCTTTTGCTTGGATTTAGATGCAGTAAGGGTAATGTTAAAGAAGAAGGGGAATTTGACAAAGGAAAGGGATGAAGATGGACGCACCCCTCTTCATTATGCTGCACACTTAGGTAGTAGATTCTCAGTTGTGAAAGAACTGTTAAAATGGGATGTATCAGCTGCTTATATAGGTGATAAAAAGAGGGGGATGACACCCCTTCTTATGGCAGCCAGGCAAGGTTATCTTGGAACAGTAAAAATGATTGTCTCTTTATGTCCAGATTGTTCCGAAAAAGTGGACAACAACGGTTTGAATTTACTTCATTATCTGGCTTTTAGAAACACTTCGTCTCTATTAGGGCGTTCTCTTTTCAAGCTTAGTGGTATTGAAATTGTATATGGATCAATTAGAAACCTAATGGAGTTGGAAGGTGTCTTTGGAATGACACCTCGAGAAGTTTATAATGCCCTTCGATACGAGAAACATCATCATAAACAGGTGTGTGTATATATATATATATATATTGCATTTCCACAGCTATGGTTTTATTAATATTTAAGATTTGAATTAACATATTTAATAAACTTACAATACCATCGGCTAATATCGGTGACATGGCAGAAGCAAATCAAAGAATTGTTGGAAGAAATTCAAAATGATCAAGTGGCGGAGGTACCAGTTCGTCGCTTTGCCTTACAAAATGTCTCTACAAAAAGCTTGGAGAAGACAAGAAATGCTCATTTAGTAGTGGCAGCTCTTATAGCTACCGTCGCATTCGCAGCGGCAATAACTGTTCCTGGTGGTTTGAAGAGTGAAAAGGAGTCAGAGCAAGGCACTCCCTTTTTCATTGATGAGGCAGCCTTTAAAGCATTTGTTGTGACAAATACATTGGCTTTTCTTTTTTCTGTTTCTGCCCTCACCACCCACTTTGGGATTTTGGATAATCTATTATCACAATTTAATTTTTTTCGTCATACAGTTTTATATCGAACTCGATCTGTTTCTGGGATTCTTGGCTATGGAACGTTGGCGATGGTGATTGCTTTCAGCACGGGCAGTTATGTGATCTTAAAACCGTCCCACGAACTTACCATTGTTTCATATCTTATTTGCCCTGCCTTTTTATTTTGTATGTGGGCAATTTTGAATCCCACAATTCATATTGTACAACCCCAATTTTGCCCAACAAAAATAAACCCAAACCCATTTACAAAAACTACCAGACCCAATAACCAAACCCATTAAAGCCCACAATACCCAAACAACCCTAACCCTAACCCACTTGCACCTGCCCTCTGCCTCTGTCCCTCTGGCTTCTGACTCTGCCCCCACCTGCCCTCTGCGCCGCACGTCTGCTCCACCGCCACAGTCGGCCGCCGACCCTCCACCTGCCCTCCACTTGACCTGCAGAACATTTAAAAGGACAAGACAGAAAGCAAAATGTATAGCAAGTAATCGGCTATAAAAGCCGATTGATTTTCATGTAGAGAGGGCCTTTTTTTTCTTTTTGATTATCAATATAAAAAACAGATTCACTAAATATCAGGATTCAGATCCTTTTTCGATCTTCAATAGAGGCAGTAGACAAAGATTCAGAACATCCAAGACATAAAAATAGCACCAAACAAAGAACTGAAACACCCCAAAAATAGAGAGAAAAAGGTGGTTTTTTTATTTATTTTGAAAGTCGTTCCTTTTTCCTTTTTTTCCAGCATGTGTTAGTATATTCTACAGGGAATAAAAATACAAAAAAATCTTACCTGATCGGAGCTCGATCGCAGGTGCACGGCGCGCGGCGACGGAGCTCATGCATGGCGGATCGGCCAGAGCGCACGACGAGACCAACCCCTGCGAGAAAAAAAAACAAAACAAAAGAGTTTTTTTTTGTGTAAACAGCTGAAATGAAGAAATAGAGGGAAAATTTTGGTTTTATAAAGGTTTCAAAACGACGGCGTTTAGGGCCTGATTCAGTGGCCCCAAAACGACGTCGTTTCGCGCCCTATAACCCGCGCGTTGACCCGACCCGACCAGAGGATCCGCGCGTTTTTGTTGATTGGGATAATTTCCCTTTCGGTCCTTCCGCATTTTCGTGTTTTAAAATTAGATTTTCTGTTCTTTTAATTTTGGCCCAGAACTTTCGCGCAGCTTTAAATTTATTCCTTATTTGAACGCTGCGTTTGATAAAACGGGTAAATTACCTTTTAGCCCCTTTCCATTTCGCGAGTGCTTCAGCTTAATCTTTTCATTATTTATTTATTTATGATTTGTCCCTTCTACTTTCCCTAGTATTCGATTTAGCCCGTTTTCATTATTTTGCAATTATTATTATTTAATAATCTTTACTTTACTGCTGTTAATTATGTATTATTATTATTATTATTATTATTATTATTTTATTATTATTACTAAACTACTATCATTATTAAGTATTCTTATTATTATTTTCTATTATTACCATTGTCATTTTTTTATACATATATTATTAATCATCTTAATCTTATTATTACATTTAAATTATATTATGTTGTATTATTTTTATCTTATTATTATTACTATATTATTATTATTACTATATTATTATTATATCATCATTATTATCATTATTTAGCATTTATTATTATTATCATCCTATTTTTATTAGTTATATCTTTATTATTACTATTATCATATTAGAGTTTTTACACATATATTTTGTTTGTCCCCTTGTATATATATTTTATCTACCTCTTAATTACTACCATGATTGACCTTATTATCATTTTATTATTTTTTATTATTATTAATGTTATTTTTATCATCATTCTCTATTCCACTTTTATTTCCACCATTATTATTATCATTGTTCGACTATTTTTTTTGTTTTCTATCATTTTTGTTATATTACTATTACTACTATATTATTATTTTACTATATGATTTGTTATTAGATTATTATTATTATCACATCATATTATCGCCATTATCATGTTATTATTGTTATCATTTCATCGTTATTTCTACTACCTTTACTATACGTAATGCCTTCAATATATTATATACCCTCCTTATTTATACGTATATGTATGTGTCCTTTTATTATTCTTTTCGCGTATAACATCATGTTTTCACATTTTCGCGCTAATTTTTCTCGACACCTCAATTTTTATAACAACCAATATCCCGTATTAGCAATTCGAGTGAATCGAGCCCTAACTTACTGGGTTCCGGTTTCTTCTCGTTTAAAGTTAAACGACGGGATATCCCTTTTGAAATCGCAATTTAAATTTTAAACAAAACACCTAATCTCGGATATTCGAAATGTCGCGCCTAACTTATCGGACTCGACATCTAGATACTTCGGATAAGCTTCTTTTTCTATTAAAATAAGGGGCAATATTCCTAATTTGGACCTTCGAGAAAACGAGCCCTAACTTACTGGGTTCTGATTTCTCATCTGACAAATAACGGAATATCCTCTTCAAATTTAAAACCGAGTTTTAAAATCAAAAGGCAAGCTCAGTTTTGGGAGCCCAAAGTATCACATCCTAACTTACTGGGTACGATGCTTTATCTCTTCGGAAATAATAGAGCCTTAACGTCTCTTCCAATTCCTGCAAGTGTTAGAAATAAAAAGTATCTATTTCCAAATCATTCAAAAGTTTTCAACATTAGGACATCGATCAACCAATTTGGTACCGATTTCGGGCGTGTCGAGGGTGCTAATCCTTCCTCGCACGTAACCGACTCCCGAGCCCATTTTCTCAAAATTCGCAGACCAAAAACATTGTTTTAGTAAATTGAAATATTTATTAAAACAAAGGTGATCCGATCTTACCCAAATAAAGATCGGTGGCGACTCCCTTCCTCTTCATTTTCAAAAATCGAGTCGACCGCGTCGTTTACTGTTTCATCAAAAAAATGGTTACGACACATATGTAAAATATAAATATGACAATATTACTTTACCATTGATTACAATGTTGTTCCAATTCGTAGTAAGAAAAATTTTAAAAAATCATTTTTAAAAGGATAGTTTTGAGTTAGGTTTGAGAGTTGGTCACATGAAAGGAAAATTTTAGCATCCACATTATACACAAAATTGACACTTTATTAAATATGTATTGTCAACATTCCAAAATTAAAATTCATATATTAAAATTTAATTATGATCCAAATTTTTGATAGATTAAAAATAAATATATTAATGAGTGAATCGATATTTTAATAGCAAAACAAAGATAAAGGATCAAGATGTAGCATTTTCCCTTTTTCTTTTGTAAATTCAATGCCTTCTTTTTAGCCTTTCATTGTCACTTCATCAATTAAAGTTAAAATACCCTTATTGGTTTTGGAGAAGATCACCAATTCCAGAGTACCTTTTGTTTTTACACAGATTTTCATTTTCTTTTACTTTATGATTTTACACAACCTAGGCTATAGGGCAAATATCTCAATAATACCTAAAAAAATAAAAAATTACCGGATAGTACAGGGTTCAGAAAAATTGACCGGAAAGTGCAATTTTCCCCAAAAACGCGTCCACGTCAGAGCGTTTTTGGGGGAAACGGCCTAAAGCGCGTCCCCGGGGACACGCTTTAGGCCCAACGGTAAAAAAAAAAAACCCTATAGATACCCCCCAACCCTTCATTTTTTTCACACTTCAATCCTTTCTCATTATTCTCTCAATTTACTCTCAATTTTCTCTCAAATTTCTCTCAAAGTCCTTGAAATTTACACTGAAATTTCAAAATAGTCCTTTACTATTTACTGAAAAAGCCCTTTATAATTTTTTTTTTTTTTTTATATATCAATTTTTGGAAAATTTGAAAATACTTTATCGAGTACAATGGCCGGGAATTACGTCGCCTAGACAACAAGCACATTGCCGTCGAGCAAATGAAAATGGTAAGTTTGAATGTTAATTTTTCAATATTATTAAATTTTTTTAATTATGTAATTTTAATTAATTTTGAATTTTATAATTTTTAAACAATCAGTAGATCGGGTGTTGCAATGTTATATTCGCAACATGCCCGGTCCCCATCGCCATTGATCGAGAATTACTCGCGGAAGCGGGTTTTGGCACGTGGCCACGATAGGCCGGGGTTCAAGTTGGACCCGCCTTTGATCAGCGCATTGATAGAGAGGTGGAGACCCGAGACGCACACTTTCCATCCGCCATGCGAGAGTGTACAATCACCTTAGAAGATGTGCAATTACGCTTGGGATTACCGGTGGGCGGGTCGGTAGTCACCGGACCGTAACATCTCTCGATTGGATGGCCGTATGCTACTGAAATTGTTTAAATTTTTATTGTAATTTAATTTTAATATATGTAATAGAATAAGAAATTGTTTTTATTTTTATTTTATTGTAATTTAGTTTTAATATATTTAATAAATAAGAAGTTTTCTTTATTTTTATTTGTTTCTAATTTAGTTGTAGTATATTTAATAAATAAGAAGTTTTCATTGATAATTTAGTTTTTGCAATATAAATTTTTTTATATTTAATAAAATTGAGTTTAATGTTCTTTCTTTTGTAATTTAATTTTTTTACTATAGTTTTAATATCTTTTTAAAGAATCCCCAAAACAGCGTCCACGTCAGTAGCGCTTTGGGAAAACGGCTAAAAAGCGCGTCCTCGGGAGCGCTTTTGTACGTCAAAAAAAACGCCCACGAGGGCGCTTTCGATGACGTGTGCGCGCCCCCGGGACGCGCTTTAGGTAGTTTTTTTTCAAAAATGCGCTGACGTGGACGCATTTTTGGGGAAAATTGCACTTTCCGATCAATTTTTCTGAACCCTGTACTATCCGGTAATTTTTTATTTTTTTTGGTATTATTGAGATATTTACCCTAGGCTATATGTATACACTTTTTGCCATACAAGATGAACCTATTTTAAATAAAAAAAAAAAGTGGGGTTATATTTCTGTTTCTAAAAACGAAAATAATGGTTTCTCTAATGGAATCGGATTGTTATTATTATTATTTTGAATAAAAAGCCGGTCAGTTTTTTTGAATAATAAACAGTCAAAGCGAAAAACTAAGAAACCCAATTACATCAGTTGAACAGACGCAAGAAAGGAAGCCACCAGATCAAAGTGATGAGTCACTAAATTAATTAAACTCACGACAAAGGCAAACGCAACTATCGTATAGTAATATAACTATAGTGAGTCGGAAATATCGTATTTATTAAGATTAAAAGTACTAGTACTTATTATCTTTTTATTATCTAGCCTATAAATTAAAGGGGATATTTTTAATCTAAATTTAAATAAACTAATTATCAAGAACGCGACAGAAAATAGAATTTAAATTTAAATTTGTGGTAACAAATGCATTGGCCTTTTTTTTCTCTACTTGTGCCCTCACCATCCACTTTGGGCTTAATCATCTTCTTTTATCAAAAATACCTTTTTGGATAACTGATTTAACTTTATATCAAACTTAGTCCGCTTCTAGTCTCCTTGGTTATGCAATAACTGTAACGGTGATTGCTTTCAGCACAGGTAGTTATGTGGTTTTAAAACCTTCTCATGGACTTGCCATCGCTTCATGTTTCATGTGTCCTACCCTATTTTTCTGTTATTACATATAAGTATTACTAGCTTGGGTGGAGATGTTACTGTGATAATAAAGAATTTCATCATAAATATTGTATTATATGTGACGAGTTTTATATGTGACACTAATAAAATAAGTGTGATTTATAAATGTTTTATCCACATTTGTTGTGACAGTTTAAATAATACCACAATTAAATACGACATTAATCCCTTAAAAACAAATTAAATTGTTGAAAGAAAGATGCATATAGCTCACACATCCTAATTAAAAATACACAATTACAACAACAATAATAATTAAAAAACACGTATTATTAATCTAGATTAATACATTTATGTCTCTGTTCAAAAGTAAATCTTATTCCAGTAGTCAAAACAAGCTATTTCCCTTTATTGGACATTAGACAACTTAATATCGTGATATGAATCACTTTTTCATCATGATTCCATGAACTACGAACTATACATTTAGATAACTAACTAGTAGAAATTATGTTTGGTTTCAAAAAAATAGAGGTTTTCATTCTTATTTTCTTATTATAAACTCAAAAATATTCTTTTCTTTCAACCGCTTTTCTAATATTAAATCTGGTACTTTAGTTTAAATCCATATATATATATATATATATATATATATTGTTTCTCATATTTCTATTATAGAAAAATAGATACTTTTTTCAAGTTTTCATTGTTGAAAACAAAATTATATTTCTACTTATCAAACTTGTTTTTAAATTTTTAAAAAATAGAAAATGAAATATTTTTAGAAATGAAAATAGAAAAATAAAAATAAAATTATTTTCAAAAACCAAATGAAGCATAGCTTTTTTTGGGTTAATATATCATTTGATACCTACGTTTGACTTCAATGTTTAATTTTGTACCCAAACCAAATAGCTTATAAAAACTTAAATTCATAAAATCTATGATATTAATATATAAATTTATAAAATTTTGAACATCATGCAAAAAAATATTTTATATTTCTTTTGGTTTCTTTCTAAAAATAAAAAGTTGACTGAGTCTTAATTTAGTTAATATCGATATTGTTGTCAATATGCAGACATGGATTTAAGAGTGTTGAAACATGTTTATCTTCTTATTTAATAGTTAGAAAGGGATTATAGATAATTTTAAACGTGGTATCAAAGTAAAATAAAAAGAAAATTAGAAAATGATATTAGTGAGGTGGTGCTAAAGTCATTGCTTAAATTTCTAATTCTTGCAATTGATTGCTTGGGATAGCTTTTAAAGCTTTGTATAAATGTATGTAAGGCATGAATTTAGATAAGCATATGTCAAAGGATATGATTAAATATTTTTTTATTGTTAATAATTATATCTCTAAAGGTTGAAAAAAAGTTGTTAAATGTATTTTTAAAGTTTATTATTTTTCTAAAAATAATAACAAAAAACTTTCTCATTTCTTCTGCTAATTCTACTCGCAGTGTTATTCAAAAACACTGTAGTAACTCGAATGGGTTCGGGTTGGATGGGCCGGTTTCCATTGAACTCGCACATCGATCTCGCATGATGGGTACCTATGTTCTCCCTACAAAGTCACACATGAGATCGCGCATAAGACTACATAAACACATGTTAAGTCTGGTAGGATACGTGTTGATATGTATGGAACCTACCTAGTACGTCATATCAATGAGCGATACTTATATTATATAAATAGACAAACATCACTATCCAAGAGGACAGAGAACAATTTCTCAACAAAAGTTAATAAATTACATTGTAAAAATTGAGGGATTAAAGTTCAAGCCCGTTCTTAAAATTTTTAGAACCCTAGGTGAAATAATAAATTGAGCTCCTTTTAAAAAAATTATAAAATATAATACAATAAAAGTTGAAAAGTTTTTGAGACATTAGGAGATAAAGTATTTATGGTAAAAAATTGAAAGCCTAGACATTTAATTAATTTATTTTAGTCTGAAATTGTTTTTCCATATTAAAAGCTGGAAAAAAAAATTTGTGGCCCTTCCAACCCTACAGAGGCATATCTAGGGGGCTGTTAGGGGCCTCGACTCCCCTAAAATGGAACATTATCCATTAATGCCCTTTAGAAAGTTTAAAATTTTAAATTAGTAAAAGTAAAAATTACACTTTACTCCTTTAAAAATGATAAAAATTTAATTTAATCTTTTAAAAATTTATAAAGATATAAGCTATTAAAATTTAAAATTTAATTTCAGCCCTCTAAAAAGAATTTTTGGTTTCGTCCTTGCAACCCTAAGTCTTGGACGACTATACTCTTAAACAACCCCAAGACCATATCTGTTAAAGTTGGGAAGATAATTTAATTCCAAAATTAGATTCAAAAGGGATCTTTTAATCCATTCAGTGTCAAAAAGTTGCAAAATTTAGATTTAATGGTTTGAACAAAATTAGATGTCTACAAAGATGAAACATAAAGGATTCCTTTAATGGTGGGTTCTGAGTTGGGTATGCTTATCTTGGTTGAAGAATTTCTTCCTTCTTAAAAGTATACATTATTAATTTCTAATGTAATTTGATCCCTTTAGTTTTATAATGTTATTGATTAATCCAAATAGTTAATATCATTAATTTTTCGATTAAAACATTACATGTTTTATATAATTTGAAAGCCTTAAGAGTTTTAGAGACGAATGGCTTTTTATTTCTTTTAGGTTTACCTTACTTTTATAATATTATAAAAAAAAATCAAATTTCAATTTTAGCCCTTACACAATGTTGACATTTGGGATTTAATTTATATACCTTATTTTTTTACATAATTTGATCTTTCTACTTTTATAATGTCATTATTTAACCTAAATATTTAATATTGTTAACTATTTAAATCAAAACATTGATGCCAATTTTTCTTAGGAATATTATTCCAACAACAAAAAAATATTTTATCATGATGAGTTCAAATGGATGTTTTGAAGAAAAAAATATTTATCTGCCTTTCGGGTGTTTATCTTAATTGCTAAACTTTTGGTTTTTATTGTTTTTAGTTTATCTTTAGCAACTTTGTTTTAGGGCCATTTGTTTTCCATTTTGTTACAATTAAGTCATCAAGTAATAATATTTGAGGTAATTAGTTATACAAATAATCATTCAATTAAATCATTAAAAGAATGCTGATGCAACCTTTTTTTATTGGCATAATAATAAATTTATCTCTTCAATGGTTACAAATTCTATTAATTTGGTCCTAATTCTAAAAGAAAAAAAAATTAACCCTTAACTTTATACCTTATATCAATTTAGTCTCTATTCTTTAAAAAAATTATTTATTTATTTATAAAAATACATATAAAATTATAAATGATATAAAATACAAATAAAAACTTGGTCTAATTTATCATTTTTTTTTTGTTGAAAATGTGGTAAATCTTAGAGATTTTCATTGTTGGAAGGGTGAAAAGAAAATCTAGGGTGTCTAAATGACTCAATAGTAACTAACATCATCAAATTTAGTGTGTAAAAGTTTTCTTAGCTACCAAACACTGTCTCGGAATTAAAAAAAAAAAAAAAAAAGGGCAGCATTGCCTTACCACAAAGAGCTGTCCACCCCATTTTCTTCCATTCTTTTTCTTCCATTCTTCTCCTTCTTTGCAGTTTCATTAAAACCAAATTTCACCATAAATAACTCCTACTTTATTGACCTGACCTCTAAACCTTTATATTACTATTACTAAAGTGTTCAAGTATATATAGCTGCCATTTGTAGGTGACTTGAATGAAGGATATGCAAGCAAGTAACAAACAGATACGGCATTTGTAGGTGACTTGAATGAAGAGAACATCACTCACATGGATATTCGGCTGTATAAGGCAGCAGCTGAAGGCAACATTGAAGTATTCAATAATCAGGAGCTTCAGCTTGAGTCGCTAAAGACCCGAAACCATGACAACGTGCTTGAGTCGATTTGATTTTTAGGGCCGTACGAGTCACCCGAGATGACTGTGGACTCACCTTTGATTTTCACTCATCGATTTGATTTTTAGGGTTGCACGGGTCACCCGAGATGTCTGTGGACTCACCGATTTGATTTTTAAGGTTGCACGAGTCACCCGAGATGACTGCGGACTCACCGATTTGGTTTTCACTCATTGATTTGATTTTTAGGGTCGCACGAATTACCCGAGATGACTGTGGACTCACCGATTTGATTTTCACTCACCGATTTGATTGTTAGGGTCGCACGAGTCACCCAAGACGACTGTGGACCTACCAATGGCTCTAAGCCGCTTATAATCTGGAAGCTCGGCTGCATTCTTGGTGTGTTTGGCGGGGTGGGTTGACTGATGATCACTCACAGGTGTGTCGGTTGGTACGGGGTGTGATTGGCTGGATTGGGTTAGGTTGCATTACATTATCTGCATTATCATGTTTATACGGGCTTTAGCCCAGTTTGTTTCTGTATGGGTCTCAGCCCAGTTAACGACCGATTAGGGGATTACACACTGAGTTCTCTAACTCACCCCTTCTTTCTTAACCCTATAGGTAATGCTTCGTGAGGTGGACTTGGGCCATGGATGACTCGGTGGTGGCCATACATTTGGAATACTTATCCAAAATCTTTAGTAAATTTTTGTTTAGTTTTATTTTAAGTTTAAGTTTATTTTAATTTGGGTTTGGTTTTTATATTAAGGCCATTGGAAATTATTTTTCTTTGTATTACCATTTCTGTTATATTCAAACTATAGACGATTAAACTCTGGATTTTTATAAAACGACAATAACTGTTTCTCAAGATATCATGTTTTCGTAATTCACTGAATCTGATTACTATTATAAACAAAGTTTTCGGAAATGGTAGCAATAATGTTTTTGCAAGGAAATGATTTTTAATAAAATACATTTTGAAAATAAGCAAACGAAATTTGAGGTTTTGAATAACAGAAAGTTTTAAATTCTTTAAGAAGAGTTTCTAATGAAAACATGGTTTTCGAAAAACTCTTCAATGTGACATGCCAGATTCGGGTCTAACTTCTAGGCCGGGTTTGGGGTGTTACACATGAACTAATTTTTGAAATACCTAGGGAGATGAATCCTAAGATGGATTCATTTATTTGATTTCTATTTTTACTTAATAAATACTTGGATCTTGTTCTCAATTATGTATGCTTAATTCTTGATTTAATATTTCTAGACTATTAATACATATTTGATGTGCTTAAATCAGATGAGGAATAAACCCTATTTAAGAGTAGATCTAGTATAATTGAGTGAAGTTACATGCAATCCTAGAAATAAGACAACAAAAATCTACCGGATTAGAGTCGAATCTAATAGAGGGATTCATAAATCGAGTTAATGTGCCAATAAGAGTTTTATTAGAAAGAAATTTCAATTAATCAACCTAGAGTTAGTTGCTCTTAATCTTGAAGAGAGATATTAACATGATTTAGGAATTTCTACGGATCAAGATACTAAGTGAAGAAATTGCGTAATTTAGATTGATAATAACAGATAAAATCTAGGTAAATTCTTTCTTGGTTATTGTTTCACTTCTTGAGTGTTTACTCGATTATTTTCCTGATTTGTTCTTTGTCGTATTTTTTAGTTATTTAGTTTAGTTAATTTTAGTTTTAATCAATCACTCCAATTTTTTGGTTAAATAATAGAAAGATAATAATTTCTATTACTTTTAGTCCTTGTTGCAACGATATTTTTGCGCAATTGTCTTAGTCAGATTTATCATTTGTTTTGTTGAAAATGTAGAAAATCTTAGGGATTTTCATTGTTGGAAGGGTGAAAAGAAAATCTAGGGTTTAGTCTAAATGACTCAATAATAACTAACATTATCAAATTTAGTGTGTAAAAATTTTCTCAGCTACCAAACAGTGTCTTGGAATTAAAAAAAAAAAAAAACATAGGGCAGCATTGACTTACCACAAAAGAGCCGTCCACCCCATTTTCTTCCATTCTTTTTCTTCCATTCTTCTCCTTCTTTGCAGTTTCATTAAAACCAAAATTCACCATAAATAAGTCCTACTTTATTGACCTGACCTCTAAACCTTTATATTACTATTACTAAAGTGTTCAAGTATATATAAATCGCCATTTGTAGTTGACTTGAATGAAGGATATGCAAGCAAGTAACAAATGAGATCTGCATTTGGTAAATTTCTGAATTTGAAATATTTTTTTCTTGAGCTTGGAATGTTTCAAGCTAATTATATCAATTTTTATTAGAGTTGTGTGACCCAAATTCTAAGAGATTGCTTGCAAGTCAAGTTAAATAAAATATATCTTCTTTCTAGAAGATTTAGTATTTATGAGTATAATATATTTAGCATTTATTAGTATAATATATTTTACTTTGATTAGAATTAGGTTTTTTCAACCTATAAATAGATGTAGTCGAAACTCCTCTTGTAATCGTTCGAACTCGACATAGTGAATTTTTCTTCTCCTCTGCCCGTGGTTTTTTTCCCGAAAGGGTTTTCTATGTAAAATCTGTGTGTTCTTTATTTTATTTCTTTTTCTTTGCAATATATTTGTCATTACCGACTTTATATTTTTCACAAATCAGTATCAGAGCTTTCGGGTTTTTCATCTCGATCACGGTAATGGAGTCTTTAAAGTATGAAATTCTGCTGTTGGATAGCAAAACCAGATTTGCGTTGTGGCAGATAAAGATGCAGGCAGTTCTTGCACAGATGGATTTAGAGGAAGCCCTGCAAGGGGTAGATAAGATGCCTTCGACATTGACGAAGAAAGAGAAAAAGTGTAAGGACCGAAAGGCATTAACACAGTTACATCTGCATTTGTCTAACGAAATTTTGTAGGATGTGATGAAGGAGAAGACCGCCGCTGCATTATGGAAGAGGTTAGAACAAATATGTATGTCAAAAACTTTAACCAAGAAGTTATCATTTAAAACTTTAACCACAGAGTTATTCTTTAAAAACTTTAACCACAGAAGTTGCATATGAAGCAACGTCTTTATGCTCATCATTTGGAGGAAGGTGCGTGCAGGCACGAACACTTACAGTTGTTTAAAGAAATTCTCTCAAACTTAGAGGCCATGGAGGTTCAAAGATGATAAGGAAGATCTAGGGTTGATTCTACTTTGTTTGTTGCCCCCGTCTTATTCAACCTTTAAAGACACGATTTTATATAGCCGTGAGTCTCTCACAGTTGATGAGGTTTATGATTCTTTGACCTCGTATGATAAGATAAAACATCTTGTGGTTAAACCTGACTCTTAGGGAAATGGTCTCATTGTTCGTGGGAGACAAGATCGGAATGCTGATGATGATTGTGGAAGGACACAGGAACAGAATCCTCGCAGTAAATCTAAGGGTAGATCGAAGCCTTCAAACAGAGGTAAAACTTGTAACTTCTGCAAAAAGAAAGGGTACATTAAATTAGAGTGTTATAAGCTACAAAATAAGATTAAAAGGGAGGCTACGAATCAAAAGGGAAAACAACTAGAAAATTTTGGTGAAGCTGATGTTGTAGAAGACTACAACGATGGTGAACTTCTAGTCATTTCTGTTAACAATTCTAAAGTGAACGATGAGTGGATACTTGATTCAGGCTGTACCTTCCACATGAGTCCCAATCGAGATTGGTTTACAACTTATGAAACGGTATTTGAAGGTGCTGTTTTGATGGGAAATAATGCTTCATGTAAAATCATAGGTGTTGGAACAATTAAAGTTAATATGTTTGATGAAGTTGTCAGAATACTTAGTGACGTACGACATGTTCCAGAATTGAAGAGAAATTTAATTTTGTTAAGTACTCTTGATTCAAAAGGGTACAAATACACAGCTGAAAGTGGGATTTTGAAGATTTCTAAAGGATCCCTCATTGTGATGAAAGGGCAAAGAAAGACTGCCAAGTTATATGTTTTGTAGGGTTCTACTGTTATTGGTGATGCAGCCATCGCTTCCTCTTCCTTGTCAGATGATGATATTACTAATCTTTGGCATATGCGCCTAGGGCATATGAGTGAGAATAGAACGGCAAAATTGAACAAAAGAGGACTTCTCGATGGGCAAGGAATTTGCAAACTGAAGTTCTGTGAACACTGCGTTTTTGGGAAGCAAAAGAGAGTTCGATTCACCAGAGGAATCCATAACTCGAAAGGAACGTTGGAGTATATTCATTCTGATCTGTGGGGGCCATCAAGAGTGCCTTCAAGAGGTGGAGCTAATTATATGCTAACTTTTATTGATGATTTTTCCAGAAAAGTTTGGGCATTCTTCCTAAAGCAGAAAAGTGATGTGTTTTCCGCATTTAAGTCTTGGAAAACTATGATTGAAAAACAGACGAGAAAATAAATAAAATACCTCTACACAGACAATGGTTTAGAGTTTTTTCTCGATGAGTTTAATAAACTCAGCAAAGTCGAGAGGGATCGTGAGAGACACTTGACAATTCGTCATACTCCACGATAAAAACGGTGTTGCGAACGAATGAACGTAACAATCATGGAAAAGGTTCGATGTATCTTTGTCAAATGCCAACTTACCAAAGTCGTTTTGGGCGGCAAGCACCTCTCATCGCATTTTTGATCAACTGATCTCCATCCGCTGCCATTGAGAAAAAGACTCCACAAGAGGTATGGTCTGGTAATCCTGCTAATTATTCTGATTTAAAGACCTTTGGGTGTCCTGCGTATGCTCATGTTGATAATGGAAAATTGGAACCGAGATCCATTAAATATGTTTTTCTTGGTTATAAAGCTGGTGTAAAAGGGTATAAGTTATGGTGTCCTGAAAATAGAAAGGTTGTGATTAGCAGAGATGTTGGTTTTGATGAAACTGCTATGCTACCTAACTTATCTCTTAAATATTCTTCCAATAAAGAAAATAAAAAATAGGTGGATCATCAAATTAATACAGAGTCGACTCATCAAGCTAGTACAAAAATTGAGACTAGAGTTACTTTTTCACCACAATACTCTATCGCTAAAAACAGAACTAGAAGAGAAATTAAACCTCCAAAGAAGTATGCTGAGGCGGATCTAGTTGCTTATGCTTTAAATGTGGCCGAAGATATAGATGCAAACTAAGAGCCGTCTAATTATTCTGAGGTGATTAGCTGTGAAGATTCAGAAAAGTGGATGTTTGCTATGCAAGAGGAGATGGAATCACTCCACAAAAATAGAACATGGGATCTTGTGAAACTTCCTAAAGGTAAAAAGGTTGTTCGCTGTAAATGGGTGTTTAAAAAGAAAGAAGGGACTCTAGGAGTTGAAGAACCCAGATATAAAGCAAAGCTTGTTGCAAAAGGTTACTGTCAAATTCCAGGAGTGGACTTCACAAATGTGTTCTCCCCAGTTGTGAAGCATAGTTTGATTCGAGCTTTGCTTGGTATTGTGGCCATGCATGATTTGGAGATTGAGCAGTTAGATGTAAAAACTGCATTTTTGCATGAAAAACTTAAAGAAGATATTTACATGCAACAACCAGAGGGTTTTACAGTCTCAGAAAAAGAGGACTATGTTTGCTTGTTTGAAAAGTTCCTTTACAGATTTGAAACAAATCACCAAGACAAAGATGGTACAAGAGGTTTGATTCCTTTATGACTTCTCATGATTTTAAAAGAAGTAGTTTTGACAGCTGTGTTTACTTTAAGAAAAATAGGGATGGTTATTTTGTGTATCTACTTCTTTATGTTGATGACATGTTGATAGCAGCAAAAGATAAAGGAAAGATAAGAAAGGTCAAAGCTCAACTAAGTGAAGAATTTGAGATGAAAGATTTGGGACCAACAAAAAAGATACTTGGTATGGAGATTTTCAGAGATAGAAAAGCAAATAAATATGGCATACTAAGCTATTGGAAAGCTTCCTTTTTGTGTGTGTTTTCTCTGTTTTATAAGTCGTCATAGCTACTGTTGGCTCGGGACCGTCAAGGATCATCATCACACTTCTAAACTCGTTTTGGTCCCCTTTTGAAAGTGTATATTGCTAAATATGGCATGTATAGGCTAGATATGTGAATATGTTTATGAAGTGAACTTAGCCATGAGTTTTGGCAAGTTTTGAGTTGGTAATATGCTTGAATGAATGAGTTATATGATGCAAAATTTTAATATGAATTGATGCATATGAAATGGTTAAGTTTTGTTTAAACAATGGATGATTTTGATTATGTATGAATTAGGTGTTTTTGGTGTGTTTTAATAGCCTAAAAATGGTGAAAATAGTAGTTTTCTCACGGCCTAGACACATGGGCGTGTGCCCAGGCCGTGTGGCAAATGTCAATAGCAAAGAAAATCTGCCCATGGGCTGCCCACGGCCATGTGCATTTCCCACGGGCAGGCCACACGGGCATGCCCCAAACCACACGGCCATGTGCCCCTATTTTCAAGAAGAAGTTCTTAAAGTTTCTATTTTAGTCCCAAATCATTTCCTAATCATATTTTGGGTTTTGTAGGTCCACATTAGGGTCGTAAAGATGAAATTTGAAAAATTTTAAATTGTGTCTCGGGATTATGTCCCAATTTATTCGTTTATTTATGTTTAACTCCGGTAATACCTCGTAACCCCATTCCGGCGACGGTTTAGGGTTAAGGGGTGTTACATAATTGTGTGAAGATAAGATTATCCTAATCAAATCTTCAAGGTGGAGATTATTGGCAGCAACTATCTTTGAAAAGTCAAAGATAGTGGTAGTAGTTGGCATCAAAGATAGTGGCTGTAGTTGGCAATAGGCACCGAAAATTAATGGGTGACAATTGGCATGGGATAATTGCAATTTTGGTCCCTATTTGTATAGGTACTTTGCAAGTTGATCCCTGAACCTCAACTATAAATAGGCCTAACCATCTCTCATTTTCTTCATCCCAAAATTTGCCATTCTCTACTTAAGGCATTGTTCTCTCTCCCTATTTGTAAATTTTCACTTGTATTTTTGGAGTGAAATATATTTGTTAGTGCCCGAGGACGTAGGCAAAATTTGCCGAACCTCGTTAAAGTTCTGGTGTTCTTTATTATTTATTTTTTTCATATCTTGTGAGTGTGATTGTAGTTATTTATTGTGCTATTAAATTACGATAGAGGGATATTCTGGCTAGGAAGGACCTGGTACTTAAGTGATCCTCGTGATCCACCTCTCTTTCCTGGGAATTGAACTTAGTGTGATTTTTCAGTACAATAATTTTACTCTTTTACACGCTTCCGCACAACACAGGGCACTCCTTTTCTAGTTGATGAGGCAGCCTTTAAAGCATTTGTCGTAACAAATGCATTGGCCTTTATTCTCTCTGTTTTGGCCCTCTCCATCCACTTTGGGATTCTGGATCCTCTTTTACCATAATTAAATTTTTGGGATATTAATCTAATCTTATATTGAACTCAATCTGTTTCTAATCTCCTTGGTCGTGCAATGTTTGTGATGGTGATTGCTTTTAGCACCAGTAGTTATGTGGTTTTAAAACCTTCTCATGGGCTTGCCATCGCTTCATGTTTCATCTGCCCTGACTTTTTTATTTGTTATTACGTACAACAATCCCTAGCTTTCGTGAAGAGGTCGTTGTAGTGATAATAACGAATTTCATCACAAATATTATATTATGTGTGACAAATTTTATATGTCGCACTAATTATACCACAATAGTTGTTGTGATAATAAATATTTTCGTCACTATTATGATAATAGTTGTGGAGGTTTAAATATCATTCTATAAATGTATATTGGTGACTTAATCTATTTGTCATTAGCAATTCTCTTTCTTCTTGTGTAATTATGTAATTGTCACAACATATAAGTGTCGAAACCATTTTTTTCTTTGGAAAATGGGCCGACTTTAAAAATATGGAAACGGAGTCGCCACCAATCTTTTTTTGAAGTGTGATTGGGCCACTTATAAAACATTTTGGTCTATGAATTTTAAGAAAACGGGCTCGGGAGTCGGTTACGCACGAGGAAGGGTTAGCACCCTCGCAACGCCCAAAATTGGTACCGTATTGATTGATTAATGTCCTTAATATCGAAAAATTAGAAAATATTTTAAAATATGAATCTTCAAAAATGTTTGGATAACCCACATTGGATATCGAAACTCTCTTATTCAAAAGATGAAACACCACATCCAAAGACGATAGGGCGCGATGTTTCAAACCCTCGATACCAAGATTGTTTCATGATCTCTAAATCTCATACATTGCAATTTGAAAAGGGTATTTCACTATTTGGCCAAACTAAAAACCAAACCCAAAGACGATTGGGCACGGTTCCTTGAATTTCCAATCATGAAATATTGCCTTTATTTAAGAAACACGATAAAAGAATCTTTGAAGGATATTTAATTGTTTGGACGAACGTAAAAAATCGAAACCCAAAGACGATTGGGCACGAATCTCTCGAACTTCCAAACACGAAACATTGCCTTATTTAAAAAAACGTGATCAAAATCTTCAAAGGATATTTAGTGAGTTAGATTTAACGAAAAATCAAGCCCAAAGACGATTGGGCACGATTTCTCGAACTTCCAAACACGAAATATTACCTTTGTAAAACCATTTTTATGAAAAAAAAACAAGATACTAATATTGAAATGTGAACACGATAATAATAAGGGAGAATAATAGATACAAAAAGGGGAAAAACAATAATATTACAGTAAAAAAAAATATATGACAAATAAAACAATTGGTAATAATAATAATACTACTAATGAAACTAAAATATAGTAAAAAGGTAGTATAACACTAAAATAAAAATATGATAGTAGAATAGTAACAACAATTAAACAAAACAACATAGATCAATATGCGAATAATAGTAAAAAATAATATTGATGATAAAATATGACAGAAAAACAAATGTAATAGTAATAGCAAAGTAAATTATAAATAAAATACCTAACAAAACAACAAAATAGTAGTAGTAATATTTTAAAGAATAATAACAAATGAAAAAAAAAGGCAAAACAACGATATCAATAATAAAATAACGATAATCATATTAAAAATAATAATAATAAAATAAAATAATAGAAATAGATTAATATATATACAAATAAGTATTAATAAAGCATAATAAAATTAAACTTTAATAGTAATGGTAAAACTAAAAGAAGAGTTATAATAACAAAAATAATAAAAACAATATTTTAAAAAAATAATAATAACAAAAAATAAAATAATAATGAAAATAGAAATATTAGATATAATATATACGATGAGGGAAAAAAATAAGGATAGTAATAGTAGGTTTAAAAAATATCGATAAAAAATATTAACAATAAGTTTAAAATAAAGAAAATAATAATATAAAAATGTAGATAATAATAATATTAAATATAATAGAAAGAATATAATTGTAATAATAATATACATATAAACAAATAGTAAAAAAATTAAAACAATTTATTTAATGGTAAAATAATAAAAGGGGCTAAATCGGATCAAAATCAAAGATTTGGGGCGAATTCAAAATAAAAGAAGAATAAAGGACTAAATTGCCGGACACGCGCAACCTAGCGGGATCAAAGCGAAATTAATCCCGTTTTGGAAACGGTGCGTTTGAATAAGGACCTAATTACGATGGAGAGTAAGATTCGGGTAAATTCAAAAGAAATTAAAACTGAAACAGGATGCAATTAAAACTCAGCGCAGGAAGGAGGACCAAAGGCGCAATTTACCCATTAAGGGTGGAATTGCATTAATTCACTGCAAAAGCGGTGACCACGTGGGGCCTTTACCCCCTAAAAGCTACCAAAATTTTTAAAAAACATAAAAACGTGTTTCCCTTCATTTCCCCTCTGTTTCAAAAACAAAAACAGAACCCCTTTTTCCTTTCTTGGTTTCTAGGGTTGAGCCCTTCTTCCATGCGCCGCCAGTATCACCATTGGTCCTGTGACCGACCACGCGCACACAAGACCGACGATGCAGTAAGTTTCTTCCTTTTTTTTTTAACAATTAAAACTTTTGAATGCTAAAACACAAACGAAAAATACAAGAAATAAAGAAAACCCAAAAATTCGAAAATAAAAAAATAAAAGAAACCTTTTCTTTGTTTCGATTCTCGCTTTTGTAAAAATGTGCTCTATAGCCTCTGATTCTATTAAGTAAATCGTAAAAACGAAAAAAAATAAATCCCTTTCTACAATCGTTTTGCTTGACTTTTATAGTCTATTTTACAACCGATTTCTTTCTAATTTGCATGTACGTGATGGAGAGGGACTCCTCTCACGAACGTGGTGGACATGGCTTAGTGGCGTGGAGTGCGCATGACACGGAGGTCTGCTGCGAGGGCTGCGCGCTACTCATAGCTAGGATTTTTGTTTTCTGTTTTGGGTCTAATGATTTGGGTAGTGGGCTAGGCACTTGGGCTTTCATTTGTTTAGTAATTAGGTCTTTTATTTCTTCTGATTTGGGCCCCGAGCTCTAAATTGGGCCTTACAGTTGCCCCTCTTTGCTCATTATCGTGTAACGAGAATAGAGCAAAGATTTTAAAAGGACCAATTTTGCCCTGTATTGCTGAGTCTCGACTTCTTAATGCCTCATTGATTTAACCCCTACATCTTCAGGGGTATAGGAATTTTGTTTCGATCTGCTCCACTACTGCTCAATGGAGATAAGATCTGCTCCTT
This sequence comes from Gossypium sturtianum, assembly GCA_025698515.1. Classification (NCBI taxonomy): domain Eukaryota; kingdom Viridiplantae; phylum Streptophyta; class Magnoliopsida; order Malvales; family Malvaceae; genus Gossypium; species Gossypium sturtianum. The sequence continues at coordinate 766,021 of CM046946.1, read as the reverse complement.
TTTAGCCTGCTCCACTCCTGCTCAGCGGAGATAAGGCTTATAGTCTTGGGTCTGCTCCATTACCGATACATGGAGATAAGACTTGTAATTTTCGATCTGCTCCACTCCTGCTCAATGGAGATAAGATCTGTTCTTTCAGCCTGCTCCACTCCTGCTCAGTGAAGATAAGGCTATGATCTTCAGTCCGCTCCATTGCCAATACATGGAGATAAGATTCGTCATCTTCAATCCGCTCCACTCCTACTCAGTGGAGATAAGATCTACTATCTTTACAACCTGCTCCACTCCTGCTCAGTGGAGATAAGGTCTGCTGCTTTCGATCTGCTCTCCTCCTGCTCAAGAGAGATAAGATCTGTTCTTTCAACCTACTCCACTCCTGCTCAGTGAAGGTAAGGCTATGATCTTCGGTCTGCTCCATTTCCGATACATGGAGATAAGACTTGCAATTTTCGATCTGCTCCACTCCTGCTCAATGGAGATAAGATCTGCTATTCTTAGCTGCTCCACCTGCTTCGATGAAGATAAGGCTATAATCTTGATCCGCTGCTCTCTCTCCTTTCGGTGGAGATAATATCTGTTGTTTTCGATCTGCTCTACTCCTGCTCGGTAGAGATAAGATCTACTATCTTTAGCCCGCTTCACTCTTTCTCGGTGAAGATAAGGCTATAATCTTCGATCCGCTCCCACTCTGCTCGGTGGAGATAAGATCTCTTTGCTTTTCGATCCGCTCTACTCCTACTCGGTAGAGATAAGATCTACTATCTTTAGCTTTCCTTTACTCCCTTTCGGTGAAGATAAGGCTATAATCTTCGATCTGCTCCACTCCTGCTCAGTGGAGATAAGATCTGCTGTTTTCGATCTGCTCTACTCCTGCTCAGTAGAGATAAGATCTACTATCTTTAGCCCGCTTCACTCCTGCTCAGTGAAGATAAGGCTATAATCTTCGATCTGCTCCACTCTCCTTTCGGTGAAGATAAGATCTGCTGTGCTTGACCGCTCTACTCACCTTTCGCTCAGAGAGATAAGATCTACTAACTTTAGCCTGCTTCACTCCTACTCAGTGAAGATAAGGCTATAATCTTCGATCTGCTCCACTCCTGCTCAGTGGAGATAGGATCTACTGTTTTCGATCTGCTCTACTCCTGCTCAGTAGAGATAAGATCTACTATCTTTAGCCTGCTTCACTCCCGCCTTGATGAAGATAAGGCTATAATCTTCGATCCGCTCCACTCGCCTTTCGGTGGAGATAAGATCTCTTGCTTTCAGAACTCCTATCAATTTTGCTACGTTGTCCTCTGGGGAACTTACCTGTAAAATTGATTTCAGGGAGTCTATGCTTATGCCAATATGATTAGGATGTTATGATTGAAAAAAATGCTCCTAACCAATGTACTGCGAATGAATGGATGGATGCAAAATGTCATGAGCATGATCCAATTTTTAACTTTTGGGTTATCAGTGCTTGCTGTTTATTGAGGTGATATCCCCAACGTATGTCTTCTTTTTTCAGCTGATACTTCTAGCAGAGAATCTAAAGATGTGTCGCTTCTTAGGCCTCTATTTCAGGGATTCCGAGCCCTTTAAGCCTGGTAAGTTCTAAATAATTGTCCTGTTTCGGATCCTTGTATTATTTAGAGACTTTCAGAGAAATATGCAGAACCTCTTTTGTAAGAGTATTATTAGTTCATTGATCATTACTTCAATATACAATGCTTGAAAAAGAGATCATTACAATGGATAAGAAGAGAATTACTTAGGAGCATTGCTCGAAACAAACAAGTTAAGCAAAGATAGCAAATGCAACCCAGAAGGAAATTTATTGGTAGTGTAAAATAAAATGGCAAGGTAATATGGAAACTAGGTGCCCCAGATATCGCAGCATGAGCTTCTCTGTTCAAACTTCTTGAGGACCATTTTAAGTTCAATATGAGTTTAGGGGATCCGGAGTACTTTGTCGATGCTCCAAGACGAAACATACTTCCCCATTGTTAATTCAAGCCTAGCAAGACTACTGTATGTCCCATCATAATTTGATCACAATTTGAGCCGCCCTTTTCGGGTTTTCGACTCAAAGCCCCTTTGGTCTCAAAGCGCCCTTTGCGGGTTTTCACCTTGGCCTCTCCTTTTTTTTTTTTTTGCGGAAAGCCTCGTAGCACCGCGGGTTTTCACCTTGGCCTATTTCCTTCTTAAGCGAAGTGTTTCTTTACTGAATCCGCATTAATTGGGTTCGGTTGACTCTTTCCGTCCATTTCGGCTATTAGCAATGCTCCTCCAGAAAAGGCCTTCTTTTCAACATAAGGTCCTTCCCAATTAGGCATCCACTTTCCTCTGAAGACCTTTTGCATAGGGAGGATTTTTCAATACCAAGTCTCCTTCAGGAACACTGCGGGTGGATTTTTGTTGTAAGCCCGCGTCATTCGCTTCTGGTACATTTGACCATGACGGATGGCTCTTAATCTTTTTTCTTTCGATCAGATTCAGTTGATTATACCGAAGATTGAACTCATTCTGCTTCATCTAACTTCAGCTCTGACAAAACTCGGAGAGATAGAATTTTAACTTCGATGGGCAAGACTGCCTCCATCCCATAAGCCAATGAGAAATGTGTTGCCCCGGTGGAGGTCTTGACCAACATTCGAGAAGCATAGAGGTAAAAGGTAATTTCTCCCTGCCAGTCTTTACAAGTCTCAATCATCTTTCAGAATCTTTTTGGATTTTTTTTTGAATTCGAATTCGGATTTTGAATTTGAATTCGATGACTGTTGACTTTGTAACTTTGGCCCATGAAGCGACCTTCACCCTCTTAGTGAAGCAATTGATAATCACGAAGATGAATTGGTGCCGACTAGATACTTTTGGCGAGATCGTCCCCATAACATCTATGCCCCCGTATAGAAAAAAATGGAGGAATCACATAAGTCTTGTCTTCCTCAATTTGGCATTTATGGCATAACTGATGCAATCTCCTTTTCAACGATGCAAACCTTATAATCGACCTGGCTATCGAAAAACTCTTGGCATATGCCTTTTCGAACACTCCATAGCCTCCTCGTGCTTAGGCATATCTTGATGCGATCATGCAAAGACATCTTTGATTTCTTGGAATAACTCAACGACGTCTCGCTTCGTTTCTGTGGTGGGCAAGACTTCGATCTTCACCTGGACTCGTAATGTCCACTGACCCTTTGAACGGTAGAATCTATTTCCATCTTGTTCTACCATCCTTAACAAATCAAAAGATACGTTACAATCTCTGACGTCTTCAAAATCCTCAGATCCTTTTAGACTCATATTTCACTCAAACGGGAGTTCGAAACAGCGTTGCTCATTTCTCGATATCTGGGTATCTATTGTAGGTACGAAGGCAAATTCCAAAGAATAAATGATTTTAAGGATGATTATTTATATGGTCATGAATGATGAAAGAAAGAACCTTCCAGAGAACAAAAGAATATATGGTATGATATGAAAAAAATGAGAAAATATTTGCTCGGCATGAAACACAAAAATGCATTTTTTATTGAAAATAAATGATGTTTGAACAGAAGCCTATTTCACAAAAGATTCTTATTGTTTCTAGGATTAAAACAACAAGTGTGTTTTAAACATTACTCTGTGTTAGTTCTAAAACTACAGGAATTTCCTCCGCAGTCCAGTTATTCAGAACACTCCCAGGCTCAAAGGGGCGAATGCCTCCTAGGTTTCCTTCATTCGATCCCTCCTCGAATACGGTGTTGATGCTTAAGGTTTTCATTATATCTTTAGCCGTTTCTACATTCGAGTGTAGTAATGATGTTCTAGGGTCACTATAAGTTAATAGGGTTCTTTCATGTTATTTAATGCACATGATGCGATGTAATGCAAATGCATGATATGAATGCAAAAAGGCATCGATTCTGGTTCAATTTCTTATAGAAAAATTATTTAAAAAACAAAATCCTTTACATAAAACAAAGTCACATATACGACCTAGCCCTTATGCCCAAAGCTTTAACTTTCTTGAGAAGCGAAGCTAGCTCTCGACCCCGGTCTGACTCTAGCTCATATACTACACTTAACACATCAGCCTGAACCGCTAAGGTTTGTAGACAATCAGCCACTTCTCGTATCTGAATCACGGCTTTGCCCATAACGTAGTCTCTTTCTCTGACCTGGTTCTGAGATCGTTGAAGCTGTTCTTCCCATCGCTCGTTGTTTGCCTCCAATAGTTGGATCCGGAGCTCACTATTTTACAACGCCGTTTCAAGCTTTACTACCTTTCCTTTCAACTCTTCAATCTTGTTTAGGCTTGATTCCAACTTCACCGTAGGGTTGCGGCTTCGACACAATGCCTTCTCCAATTCTACTACTCGAGCTCTTAGCATCTTATTTTTGCTTTGGCTCTCACCCATAGTCTTTTTCAGAGTATCTTTCTGTGTTTGAGCATAATGAAACCTCTTTTTCCACTGATCGACCTTAGCCTTCTCTTCTTGAAGTTTTTGACGCCATTGTTCTGAGGTTTTACCCAACCCAGCTGTCCTCATCAATAAGCGCAATTTTTTATAATCGGTCTTCAAGCTATCCAAATCTTCTTCAGCCTTTCTTTTCCCTTTCTTCAATTTCTCAACCTCTAATTTTTTGACATCAATATCTAATCTCAAGTGTACATTTTCTTCTTCCAGTTGTTCTATCTTTTTTTTCGAACTCCGCATTTTTACTTTCAAAGTCTTGCTTCAGGATTTCTAACTCGGAAGGGACTACTTGAAGGTATTCCTCTATCGGTCGAGCACCATCTTGTATCGGTCTAGGGATATTATCATTGATTCTCTGTCTCCGCCATGCATTATATTCGAGGGTTGCCATTGGGCCTACAGAAACTCTATTCATTCGGTGAACCTGCTTCCAAGCCTCAGAAACTTCTCGAACTATCTTTTATAATTATTCCCCTATACGAAATTCAAATGAGCTAGCTAGCCATGCGCTGCTTGGTATAAATTACCTTGACTTGTATTGCCTTAGCACCAAAGAAAGGAGCATACCCAACGGCTCCCCAAATTCCTAGCAGAGGAACCCAATCATAACTCCCGCATCGGTAGAGAATTTTGTCGGGAATGAACCAATGAGCTTTCCATTCAACGTCCTTTTCCTGGAGGTTCTGAAGAAGCGCGATCCAGCTTTCTTCTGGTATGTCATCTCTTCTGGGCGTAGCTGCCAACTCCTTTAACGGGGAGTAATTCTCAGAAAAAACCCGATAAGAAACTCTGTCTACTTTCCAGAAATGGCTTTGGAACCAAACCAACAATAGCTGCGTGCATCCCATGAATCTACCTTCACCTACCCCTCGACATGCGTTCAAAGATCTAAAGGTTTCGGCAAGAATCACTGGTACTGGCGTAACCCCCTTGTCAAGTCAATCGAATAGGTCGGTAACCGCTTCATCTATATGCCTCAGAGCTTTGGGGAAAATTACCAAGCCGTAGATACTTAAGTCGAACATGTCAACTTTTCTTTTGGTATTTGGATGTGCCACAATCAGCTCCCTCAAGCTCACCCAATGAATGCATTTTCCTTCACCTTTTTGCTGAATTCGTGTCGTGACCCACTGTTCACTCATCCCAGTGATACTCATCAGTTTCTTTACAAAAGTCGGTGCATTAGGGGCCCTGAAATAAACTTTGTCAACCTGAACCCTTTGGCTATGAAGCAAAGCCGTGTACTTTTCCACAGTAGGCACCAAATCTACCTCCCCAAATGTGAAACAACTATAAGCGGGATTCCAATACTGAGTCATAGCCCGAAACAAATGTTTGTCCACTCTGATGTCAAGTAAGTAAGGTAGATCACCATAATTAAGGTAGAAAAGCTGCTTGGTTCCTTCATCCCAACAGGCCCATATATCCCTTAATTCTAGGAGCTCATTCTGTGTCGTACTGATGCGAGTGAAGTCCCATAATTTCGATGTATACCCCTCGGCTAGACTATCCCCCTTCTCAAGTTGTGTCTTCTCTGACCATATACGCACGGTCGCATTATCCTCTACTTTATCAAGGAATCCGTTCTCCATAACAAGCTTTCTAACTTAGTAATTAAAACAGGAATCGACGCCTTTTAAGTATGAAATGACATGCAAACATGAATAAAATAAGTTAGTATCGCATGAAAGTAATCAAAGCAAGTAAAAAATGTCGAACCATTACATAGGTAGCCACTAAGGTTTAGCATGGCTCTACCTAGGGTGGGCTCTTAAGGTTTACTATATGTGGTTTAGTTCTAAAGGAAGGGTACCTGAACTAGCAGATTCCTCAATCCTCACCCATTATAGGCTCATACGGATCGAGTTCGGTTCGGGAATACATTTCCCTATGGCCATGCGGAGGTGAAAACCTCACGGAACCATAGGTACGGATGTACTCGAAGCGATCCCTAGCCCATGCGGAGGTGAAAACCTCACGGCGTAGCTTCGCTCCCACTTAAGAGTGTGACCACAACGGTCATGCAATATGAATGCAGAAATATCTTACGAGACTCAAACCATACAAACTGATGACGCAACACGAGCTCATGCAATGAAAGAATCAAAATCAAATTTTAATTTTCGATAAAAGGACATTAATCAATCAATTCTACGGCTTGACTCTCTTATTGGTCCCTAGCGGAGTCGCCAAGCTGTCGAAACCATTTTTTTGTTTGGAAAACGGGCCGACTTTAAAAATATGGAAACGGAGTCGCCACCAATCTTTTTTGAAGTGTGATTGGGCCACTTATAAAACATTTTGGTCTACGAATTTTAAGAAAACGGGCTCGGGAGTCGGTTACGCACGAGGAAGGGTTAGCACCCTCGCAACGCCCAAAATTGGTACCGTATTGATTGATTAATGTCCTTAATATCGAAAAATTAGAAAATATTTTAAAATATGAATCTTCAAAAATGTTTGGATAACCCACATTGGATATCGAAACTCTCTTATTCCGAAAAGATGAAACACCACATCCAGCACGATAGGACGCGATGTTTCAAACCCTCGATACCAAGATTGTTTCATGATCTCTAAATCTCATACATTGCAATTTGAAAAGGGTATTTCACTATTTGGCCAAACTAAAAACCGAAACCCAGCACGATTGGGCACGGTTCCTTGAATTTCCAATCATGAAATATTGCCTTTATTTAAGAAACACGATAAAAGAATCTTTGAAGGATATTTAATTGTTTGGACGAATGTAAAATCGAAACCCAAAGACGATTGGGCACGAATCTCTCGAACTTCCAAACACGAAACATTGCCTTATTTTAAAAACGTGATCAAAATCTTCAAAGGATATTTAGTGAGTTAGATTTAACGAAAAATCGAAGCCCAAAGACGATTGGGCACGATTTCTCGAACTTCCAAACACGAAATATTACCTTTGTAAAACCCTTTTTATGAAAAAAAACAAGATACTAATATTGAAATGTGAACACGATAATAATAAGGGAGAATAATAGATACAAAAAGGGGAAAAACAATAATATTACAGTAAAAAAAATATATGACAAATAAAACAATTGGTAATAATAATAATACTACTAATGAAACTAAAATATAGTAAAAAGGTAGTATAACACTAAAATAAAAATATGATAGTAGAATAGTAACAACAATTAAACAAAACAACATAGATCAATATGCGAATAATAGTAAAAAATAATATTGATGATAAAATATGACAGAAAAACAAATGTAATAGTAATAGCAAAGTAAATTATAAATAAAATACCTAACAAAACAACAAAATAGTAGTAGTAATATTTTAAAGAATAATAACAAATGAAAAAAAAAGGCAAAACAACGATATCAATAATAAAATAACGATAACCATATTAAAAATAATAATAATAAAATAAAATAATAGAAATAAATTAATATATATACAAATAAGTATTAATAAAGCATAATAAAATTAAACTTTAATAGTAATGGTAAAACTAAAAGAAGAGTTATAATAACAAAAATAATAAAAACAATTTTTAAAAAAAATAATAATAACAAAAAATAAAATAATAATGAAAATAGAAATATTAGATATAATATATTCGATGAGGGAAAAAAATAAGGATAGTAATAGTAGGTTTAAAAAATATCGATAAAAAAATATTAACAATAAGTTTAAAATAAAGAAAATAATAATATCAAAAATGTAGATAATAATAATATTAAATATAATAGAAAGAATATAATTGTAATAATAATATACATATAAACAAATAGTAAAAAAAAAATAAAACAATTTATTTAATGGTAAAATAATAAAAAGGGGCTAAATCGGATCAAAATCAAAGATTTGGGGCCGAATTCAAAATAAAAGAAGAATAAAGGACTAAATTGCCAGACACGCGCAACCTAGCGGGATCAAAGCGGAAATTAATCCCGTTTTGGAAACGGTGCGTTTGAATAATGACCTAATTACAGTGGAGAGCAAGATTCTGGGGTAAATTCAAAAGAAATTAAAACTGGAAACAGGATGCAATTAAAACTCAGGCGCAGGAAGGAGGACCAAAGGCGCAATTTACCCATTAAGGGTGGAATTGCATTAATTCACCTGCAAAAGCAGGTGACCACGTGGGGCCTTTACCCCCTAAAAGCTACCAAATTTTTTTAAAAAAACATAAAAAACGTTTCCCTTCATTTCCCCCTCTGTTTCAAAAACAAAAACCAGAACCCCTTTTTCCTTTTCTTGGTTTCTAGGGGTTGAGCCCCTTCTTCCATGCGCCGCCGTATCACCATTGGTCCGGTGACCGACCACGCGCACACAAGACCGACGGTCTGGTAAGTTTCTTCCTTTTTTTTTTAACAATTAAAACTTTTGAATGCTAAAACACAAACGAAAAATACAAGAAATAAAGAAAACCCAAAAATTCGAAAAAAAAAAAATAAATAAAAGAAACCTTTTCTTTGTTTCTGATTCTGCTTTTGTAAAAATGTGCTCTATAGCCTCTGATTCTATTGCGTAAATCGTAAAAACAAAAAAAAAAACAAATCCCCTTTCTACACTGTTTTGCTTGACTTTTATAGTCTATTTTACAACCGATTTCTTTCTAATTTGCAGGTACTTGATGGAGAGGGACTCCTCTCACGAACGTGGTGGACGTGGCTTAGTGGCGTGGGTGCGCATGACACGGAGGCTGCTGCGAGGGTTGCGGCGCTACTCATAGCTAGGATTTTTGTTTTCTGTTTTGGGTCTAATGATTTGGGTAGTGGGCTAGGCACTTGGGCTTTCATTTGTTTAGTAATTAGGTCTTTTATTTCTTCTGATTTGGGCCCCGAGCTCTAAATTGGGCCTTACAATAAGTACTCGAAAAAAATTAGGCATTTATAAAGCACAAACAAAAGCATTTGAATCTTTTTGTAATGAGATAATCAATTTTTACTCATAGTGTGAAAGACAATAAAAAGAAGAGCTCATGGAGGCCCCCATGGTAGAACAACTTTGCGCATGCAGCAGTTCTGACTGTAGATGGCAGGCAATAAGATATGCAAATATGTTATCAACAACTTCATTTATTTCCACAAATATATGTGAAAGGGAATTAAATCTCCATATGAAGCCAAAGTGGATGTGGTTCCAAGTGTTGAGCAGCATAGGAAGTAAACAAAATATATGTTGCACTGCAAGGATTTCAAGGCTGCCTTGTCCACAAAAGGCTTATCTCTTCTTAAATTTGATTATGGCCTCATAAACAAGATAGGGCAGCATTGACTTGACCACAAGTAATGAGTTTCCAACAACTCCTCCTTGGAAGTAATAAATATTAATATTTTAATTAAATGTAGCTAAAATAATATAATGTGGTCCAACAACTCGTTCTTGGAAGAAATAAATTGTTTTGTCTTTTATATTTTTTAATAAAAAAATTATAGAATATATAAGCAATTTGAACTTAATCCACTCTAACTTTAATAATTTTACTTTTGTAATTTCAACCATAATATTATTGTTTTATAAACATTTACATAATTTTTTTTACTTACATGATAGATGTCATAATTTTTTTTTATTTTCTTAAGTATCCATTAAAACGAGTATAATAACTAATTTTTCATATTCTATAAACTCATAAAGAGAATAAAAACTTAAATATATATATATAGAGTTTAGTTATATATAAAGTATATATTTTTAAATTTCTATTCACCCTCCTTTAACTGACACGTGGCCTCTCTCATCATGCCCTTTTATTATGCCTAAGAATAAAGTATATATTTTTAAATTTTAGTTTTGGTCACTCTATTATGCTTAAATTTAAGATTTAAATATTACATTTTAATTTTTAATATAATTTAGTCCATGTAATTTTATAATATTATTGATTAGTCCAAATAATTAATAACTTTAAATTTTTAATTAAAAATTTACCTGGTTTATCAAGGAGAAAGATTTTATTATATTGATTTTAAAATATATATATTTATAATTACTTGTTTGTTTTATAATTACAAGTTAATATTTTATTTAAATAGATTTTTTTAATATAAAAGAAACTATTTTTTATTAAAAGTATAAACAAGATTCAAGAGACCTTTGTTGTGAAGTTCATCGACTTTTATTAAAAATGGTTGAATGAACATAAAAATTGAAATTAATAAATCGAATTTTGGTGCTTATACTAACAATTTAGTAATTTAATGATCTTTAACAACCTTGTTTATGCCTCTTTAGTCATAATGTTTAAAACTATCCATAGTCCCTCCTCAACCCATAAATATGAGGATAATATGTTTCAGCGCACTCGAACCCACATCCTCCTATATTGGTAACAATGTCAATACAAATCGAGCTAAGACTCAATCAACTAAATTCCATTTAGATAAATATATTTATAACAACTTAATTTTTTATTTAAATTTATATAAATTCAATCTAACTTCATCGTATATTAGTATTAATATAGAGTAGTAAACTATTCTCAGTCATGAATTAAAGAGAATGAGATAAACAAAAAGAGAGTCAAGAATGAAGAAATCCTAGCCTTGATTTATGGTTTCATTAATATATTAGCTCAGTTGCTACTGATATTGTTGTCAGTATGAAAGGACGTGAGTTTGAGTGCGCTAGAACTATTATCATCTTATTTAAGGTTGGGGAGAGAAAAAAAAAGTTGTTCAATTGAAGTAAAGGGATCATTAGTTATAACGGGAAACAAATTTTAAAAAATACTGTATATTTTTATTCCAAGGAATTTAGTCATCTTATTTTTTAGATTTCAAAAATCAAGTCTAATTAGACCTGAATTTTGAGATCTCAAAAATAGAGAGACTAAATTTCTAAAAATAAAAATACAAAGAATAAATTTCAAATTTATAAATAGTGTAGGTACTTATGTCATATTTTAACCTTTAAAAATTTGTAATTAGAGATCACATCCCTTTCAAAGTTTGCTGAATTTTCAAAAATATATATTAAATGTTTGATGTGATTTTTCAAAAAAATTGCAGAAAGTTGGTTGAAGAATTAATGGTTTCCAGTTGACAAGTTGACTTAGGCATTACAGGAAAACTGATAGTTTGATTAATCTATTTGCTTGTATAATATTTGTATTGATCCCTCTGCAAGAGACTAATTACAGGCAAGTATTTGGTAAATTTCAGAATTTGTAGCTTCTTTTTTTCTTGAGCTTAGAATGTTCCAAGCTAATTAATTAATATTTGTTTTGTGTTATCTAGGAAGAAAGCTCTGCAATAAATCAACAAAAATGGAACTATCGATACCTCCGGTGAACCTGAGGAACCTGAAGAGAGCATCAATTACATGGATGCTTCGTTGTACAAGGCAGCAGCAGAAGGCAACAATATTGAAGTAACTTAGATATTAGGTTTTCTAGTTAGTATTTTTTGGGAAAAAAAGGTTTTATTATATTGATTTTTTTAAGAAAAAATATTTATAATTGCTTGTTTGTTTCATAATTACAAGTTAATATTTTATTTAAATATATATTTTTATATATAAGAAACTATTTTTATTAAAAGTATAAACAAGACTCAAGACACCATTGTTGTGAAGTTGATGAACTTTTATTAAAAATGACTGAATGAAAATAAAAATTGAAATTAGCAAATCGAAGGATTTATTACGTAGATTAATTATACATTGTTTGAGATAAAAATTAGGTAGACAAATTTAATTAAAATTATGAAAAAACTAACTAATAAAAATTTTGAGTCAAATGTTGAAAGTAACCATCGTTAATAAGAATAGCATAGTAAAATTAGGGTGCTTTCATTAATTATGGAAGCATATATCGTTAATCGAATTGAATTTCAAGAAAACCTAGCCTTTATGGTTTGTTTAATTCCACCCTTTGGCAAGAAAATGAAAATAAACACAAAAATTTGTTCAATTGAAGTAAATGAATTATTAGTAGAGGTGTTCAAGGTCAGGTCAAGTCTATTGATAAATGCCAAAAGTAACATGTTTTAATATTATTCTTAATCCGTTTTTAGATGATTATTCGATGTAAAATGATGAATTTTATGCTCCTAATTCTTTAAATTCATGTTCTAAACTTAGGAGAGCATTTAAGAGCAAAAGTAGCAAAAATAAAAAAATCAGAGTAAGTTTCAAGAGCCACACAGGCTGCGACACGACCATGTGCCAGACCATGTCAAAATCGCAAATTGCACTTCAAACATGCGGAAAAACATAAATTTTAAGTTTTTCGGCCATTTTAAGACTTATATATGACAAAGATAAGAAGATAGGACAGAGCCGTCATAGAATACTCAAGAAAACAACTCGAAAAACACCATTGAAACTGATCCTGAAACAGATTTCTATCAAGATTGAAGATCTCCTTTTAATTTCTTTGAAGTTTATTATGAGTTACTTTGTTTCTTAGGGTTATACTCTATTTGGGATGTTTTTATTTGCTATCATGAACTAATTTTCGAAATACCTAGGGAGATGAATCCTAGGATGGATTCTGTTATTTGATTTCTATTTTTACGTAATAAATACTTGGATCTTGTTCTTAATTATGTGTGCTTAATTCTTGATTTAATATTTCTAGACTATTAATACATATTTGATGTGCTTAAATTAGATGAAGAATAAACCCTATTTAAGAGTAAATCTAGCATAATTGAGTGGAGTTACATGCAATCTTAGAAATAGGACGACATAAATCTACCGGATTAGAGTCAAATCTAATAGAGGGATCCATAAATCGAGTTAATGTGCCAATAAGGGTTTTATTAGAAAGAAATTTCAATTAATCAACCTAGAGTTAGTTGCTCTTAATCTTGAAGAGAGATATTAACATAATTTAAGAATTTTTATAGATCAAGATACTAAGTGAAAAAATTGCGTAATTTATATTGATAATGATGGATAAAATCTAGGTAAATTCTTTTTTGGTTATTGTTTCACTTCTTGATTGTTTACTCGATTATTTTCCTGATTTGTTCTTTGTTGTATTTTTTTAGTTATTCAATTTAGTTAATTTTAGTTTTAATCAATCACTCCAATTTGTTGGTTAAATAATAGAAAGACATAGTTTCTTGTACTTTTAGTCCCCGTGGGAACGATATTTTTGCTCACCGTAATTATTCTATTAATTGATAGGTACACTTGTATTAGTCAAATTTTTAGTTAGTTTACGATTGCATCATCTATGCAAGTATTACTGTACCTTATATTTGTTTAAGCTTGACTCGGCTTGAAATATAAACTTAAATTTTGTTCAAGTTCGTTTATATTTATAAATGACTAATCGAAGTTCATTTTTGATTCGTCTATATTATTTTTTTTAAAAAAAATAAAAAATATGAGCCTTTTTCGATTGTTTTAATCAACTTGTAGTTGTAGATGATTTGAATGATGTTATAGCTAAGTAATAATTTTTTTCTGTTTGAAGTTAATAGATGGGTAATAATTTTCTTCAATTCTTCTCCTTCTTTGCAGTTTCATTAAAACCAAATTTCACCATAAATAACTCCTACTTTATTGACCTGACCTCTAAACCTTTATATTACTGTTACTAAAGTGTTCAAGTATATATAGCTGCCATTTGTAGGTGACTTGAATGAAGGATATGCAAGCAAGTAACAAACAGATACGGCATTTGGTAAATTTCTGAATTTGAAATATTTTTTTCTTGAGCTTGGAATGTTTCAAGCTAATTATATCAATTTTCTTTGGTGTTATCCAGCAAGAAATAGATCAACAAAAATGGGATCATTTTTTTCCTCTTGTGAACCTGAGGAGCCTGAAGAGAACATCACTCACATGGATGTTTCGCTGTATACGGCAGCAGCTGAAGGCAACATTGAAGAATTCAATAATACGCAGGGGCTTCAGCTTGAGTCGCTAAAGACCCGAAACCATGACAACGTGCTGCATGTTAACTTGGCAACCGAGGAGATTGCTGCGAGGCTTTTTAAAAGATTTAGCTCAATACTCAACTTCCTCCCCGTACTATATGAATTCTTCCCCGTAGAATATGTACCATTCTATCGGTCTTTGAGTATTTTCATTACTATGATAAGAGGAGAAAAAAGATCAGATTTTATCGAAAAAATTCTCAGCAAGTGTCCGTCACTGCTACTCCAAACGAATGCTAAAGGTCAAACTCCTTTGCACGTTGCGGCAAGGAATGGACATTCTGCTATTGTGAAACTTCTAATCAAGTCTTGTGCAAAAGCTAGATATGGAGATTTAGAGATGCAGGGAATGAATGAAGAAAATGCAGTGAGGAAGATGCTGAGGATTAGGGATCAGGAATCCAACACGGCTTTACATGAAGCAGCACGATGTGGAAATGTCGAAGCGGTGAAAGCATTGTTGGAGCTTGAAGACCCTGGTTTTGAGTATTCTGCCAACAAAAAACAGGAGACTCCACTCTACATAGCAGCTAAGAAAGGAGACGGAGGCGTGCTGAGCGTACTATTAGATAAATCGACATCAACAGCTCTTGGCGGCCCCCACGGTAGAACAGTTTTGCATGCAGCAGCTATGGCTGGAGATGCAAGTATGTTGTTGAGTTAGTTCCATTTTTTTTTTTTTAATTTTGAAATAAATAAAGAACAGGTCTATTGACATTTTCTTTTGCTTAGATTTAAAGGCAATAAGGGTAATATTAAATAAGAAGGGGAATTTGACAAAGGAAAGAGATGAAGATGGACACACTCCTCTTCATTATGCTGCACACTTGGGTTTTAGACTCTCAGTTGTTGAGTTAGTTCCATTTTTTTTTTTTTTTTTGAATAAATAAAGAACAGGTCTATTGACATTTTTTTTTTGCTTGGATTTAGAGGCAGTAAAGGTAATATTAGAGAAGAAGAAGGATTTGACAAAGGAAAGAGATGAAGATGGACACACCCCTCTTCATTATGCTGCACACTTGGGTTTCAAGTCTGTTGTGGAAAAACTGTTAAAAAAGGATTTATCAGTTGCCTATATAGGTGATAGAAAGAGGGGGATGACACCCGTTCTTATGGCAGCCAGGCAAGGTTATCTTGAAACAGTCATAAAGATTCTCTCTTTATGTCTAGATTGCTGCGAAAATGTGGACAACAAAAGTTTGAATTTACTTCATTATCTGGCTTTTAGAGGCCCTGCCTCTCCATTAGGACGTTCTCTTTTCAAGCGTGGTGGGATTGCGATTGTACACAAATTACTTAGAAATCTAATGGAGGAGGAAGGTGCTTTTGGAATGACACCTCAAGAAGTTTATAGTGTACTTCGATCTGAGAAACATCATCAGAAGCAGGTGTGTAAATATATATTGCATTTCCATGGCTATGGTTTTACTAATATTTAAATTTTGAATTAACATATTTAATAAACCTACAATACGATCGACTAATATGGCTTGCATGGCAGGAGCAAATCAAACAATTTTTGGGAGAAATTGAGAATGATCAAGTGGCGGACGAACTAGTTATTCGATTTGGCGTACGAAATATTAGTACAGAAAGCTTGGAGAAGACAAAAAATGCTCATTTAG
Source organism: Gossypium sturtianum (assembly GCA_025698515.1). Classification (NCBI taxonomy): domain Eukaryota; kingdom Viridiplantae; phylum Streptophyta; class Magnoliopsida; order Malvales; family Malvaceae; genus Gossypium; species Gossypium sturtianum. Next base: position 750,060 of record CM046946.1, on the reverse strand, counting down.
TAGTGGCAGCACTTATAGCCACCGTCGCATTCGCAGCAGCAATAACTGTTCCAGGTGGTTTGCAAAGTGAAAAAGGATCAGAGCAAGGCACTCCCCTTTTGATTGATGAGACAGCCTTTAAAGCATTTGTTGTAACAAATGCAATGGCCTTTATTTTCTCTGTTTCTGCCCTCACCACCCACTTTGGGGTTCTGGATAATCTATTATCACAATTTAGTTTTTGGCGTGAAACAGTTTTATATCGAACTTGGTCTGTTTCTGGGATCCTTGGCTATGCAACAGTTGCGATGATGATTGCTTTCAGCACAGGTAGTTATGTAGTCTTAAAACCTTCCTACGAACTTGTCATTGTTTCTTATCTCATCGGACCTGTCTTTTTTCTCTGTATGTGGGTAATTTTGAATTGAATCCTACAATACATAAGTAAAATATAAATATGATAATATTACTTTTTCATCTATTACAATGTTGTTCCAATTTCTAGTGCTAATGTTAACTCAATCAACATTACTTTATTATTATTATCTTTTGTGATATTTCTAATAGTGTTAACAATCTCCATTTGATTGAAATCAATATAATGTTATGTTGATACACATACAACTTCAAAAAAAAAATCATAATTTATGTAAAGGAAGATTTATTAAATATCAAAGAATAATAAAGATGTTCTAACTAATTTTTCGTCATAATTAAAAATTAATTTTATGCATTATTGAAAAATATGAGAATTTTAAGTTCGCTACTAATTTTTTTGGCCACATGTGATCATACACTTATAAAATCATATTCTAAATAGAGGTCTTTTCTCTTATTTGTAAGCACTTGATCCCATTGTATTCCATTCACGCTTATTAAATATACTTGGAAGGCATTTTTCTCAAACACTTAGTGTAATTAATTTTCTTGTGACTTTGCTGTTCGTATTTTCTTTTTTTTTTTTTTGAGTTGCTTATGTTTTATTTTGGTGCATTAGAGAATTTTTCTTTAGAATTCTCGCATTTTCGAGGTTAATGCTGACTTAAATGGATTTAAAACAAATGAATTGCTTAATACCATACAATTTATCATACTAAAATTTTAATCCCGTGACACATACATGTTGAGAGGTGTTGATGGCCTAGCAAAGATGTGAGCTTCTTGTCTACAAATAGAATTTTTTTTTTTTTGGGGGGGATGTTAGCTTCACGTCAAAGATATTATTTTTTTGACAATTTTTCAAAATTTTCAAATATTTTATTACCAATGTTTTTATTATAGAAAAGAAAATATCAAACATGTTTTTCATATCTTTTTTGGATTAATATTGTAACAGCTCGATTTAGACCCTAATTGGAATAGTGGTTTCGAAACTACGAATCCGAGTCGGTAGAATATTTCTAATATTTATATTTGGTTTGAGATCTATGATAGAGCATGTGTTAAAATTTTTGTGAGCTAATTTGCATGTTAGTATGCTTAATTTAACAAAAAGGATTGAATTGATAATTAGTAAAAGTAGTGTGCATGGAATTAAATAGATGATTGAATTGTTTTATTTAATGCAAGGACTTGCATGTCAAATCTCCACATTTTGTGTAAGTGGACCGTAATGATGATGGAGGATGATATCTTTAGTATTTTATATTATTAGAATTATAATAGTTTATTATAATAAGAAATGTTAAAAGAATAGAATAAAGGAAACATAAGAAAAAAAATTATTTTCTCTTTCCTCACTTCATCTTCTTCACCGAAAAGCTTTCTCAAGAATAAGGAAGAAAATCATCCTCCTTCATCCGGCCTTGCATGTGGTGGTAAGGTGAGTAATTGAACTTTTTATTAGGAGAATTAAGTCTAAATGAGTTGGTTTCCTTTAAAGCTACCGAAAGCATGTTAAAAATTTGAAGATGGGCACATGTGGTTATTCGGCCATGAGAGAAATATGATAGCTTGTTTTGTATGGTATATGGTTTAAATAAGAATAGAAATTTTAATGAAATGAGAATGGTAATTTGAGTATGTGGAAATGATAGGAAAAGTTGTAAAATTGAGCATGAGTATGTCTTACATTCGGCCAAAGGTTGAGATGGCCATTCATGAGTTTTCTCTTGTTTTGATGGTTCGGTTATATAAATGTGTGTATATATTGTAATTGATCATGGATGAATAGTTGTAGTTAGATGTGGTTATTGGTTAAATTAAGGATTTGGAGTCAATTGTATAAATTAAATAATAGAAGGGTTAAAATGTTAGAAGGAAGGTTTATGGAGGCTTGTAGGGACTTAGTAAATATTCGGCCAATGAGGAGAAAATTCAAATTAATGCATTTTGTATGGTGGTGCATTAGGGATTAAATTGAATAGGTTGTAAGTGTCAAGGGTAAATTGGTAACTTGCATTATTTTGTATAATTGTATTTAATTGGATGAAAATGTAATTAAAAAGAGTTCAATTTGACGTTATAGATCAAGATCAAAGAGAACCGGGTTTAGATCGGGGGAAGACGAAACTAAGCGAATAGCCGGAAAAACCTTGAATCATCGCTTTTTGAGGTATGATTTAAGCAATTGATTAAATGGAATTTTATATTTTATTTTGTACTCGACTTTGAATATTAATGAGAGTATATGATGGATGTAACCGAATGATATTATGGTTTGGTTGTGATTAGCCGAATGTGTGGATCATTTGAATTATAAGAAAATGGCTTAAGTGTGTATCAATGTGACGTTGATACTTTGAGATATGTACTTAGTGAATTAGATGAATGTGATAGACCTAAAGAAGGTTTGAGTGTTGTATAATATTGCTTAGTTCGAATGTATATGGAATTGAATTGTTGAAGTATATATGTTGATTATATAGGACTATGTTCATGGGGGAAAATGTGATAGATTGGTTTTGAGTAATGAGCTCTATGTTCGAATGAATGATTAGTTATGTTAAGTACTAAGTGTGTGATTAAGTAACGGCTCTATGTGAGCGATACGTTACGGGAAAGATTAAGTAACGGCTCTATGTGAGCGATACGTTACGGGAAAGATTAAGTAATGGCTCTATGTGAGCGATACATTACGGGAGGAGTAAGTAACGGCTCTTTGTGAGCGATACGTTACTAATTTGTATTATAAATTGTACAGGTAAGAAATTCGATAGAAAATCCTTTTCAACTATGATAGAGAAATTATAATGAATGTGCATGGCAGGTAAGTTGCTCAAAGTATCATTTTAATGATAAGGATTAGTAGAGAAATCACACTTATTAGGTCTAATGGGATGGATGATATAGGTTATTTTTATATTCATGTACAAAATTGCTTAATCATACTAAGCTATGGGAGCTTACCTTGCTTTCGGTTGTTTTGTGCTTGTAGTTGTCACTTTAAGAAGTTCAGCTTGTGCTCGAAGATCCTCTTGGAAGCTCACCATACTATCACTTCTTTTGGGTACACTTTTGACATGTGAAATTTACAATATTATGGCATGTATAGGCTAAGACACCATAGGAATGTGTTTAGATGGATCGAATGTAAACTCGCGCCATATGAAAATGGCAAAATTATGGTGATTTTGAACTTGGATGATTTCGGCCTTGATGTTTGAATTGTATGGAAGTATCATGTCTATGTCTTGGATGTGAATTGTAGAAAGTTGGTTTGAATGAATTAAGGCTCATATATTTTACTAAAGGGAGCCGAATGAAATGTTGATCTAATTTGCTATATGGCATCTTGTGATATGCAATGAGGGTAGTATAGTTTAAGTAAAGTAAAATGGCGCATACTAGTAGCAATGGTTACATATATGTTTGAAATTTTATGTGATATTGGTATAGTCCAAATTTATATGCACATTTGGTGTGAGTCATAGACTACTTGGTTTGAAAAAGAAGCGAAGTATGCACATATTTGTCTCTGGAAATGTTGGTGATTAATCTATTGATAAATGCATTCATGCACATAAGTGATTATTAGTATTGACTCAAAAAAAAAAAAAAAAGAAGAAGAAATTGGTTAACGGACGTGTGTACTAAGAACTATTTTGAGTTGGACCTTAATTCGGGAATGTATTGAAATTCTTCTCTAGTGATATATGCGGATTAGGGTGTTACAAATATACCATTTAATATTTAAGTTTAGTTTTAATGTTCAATTTGATACTCAAACTAAATGGTTTTATATGGCCTAATAAATATTTTACATGTGTACTATGGTACCAAAAAAATAAGTATTTTAATTGAAACAAAAAAAAAAAGTTTAAGTATTAAATAAAAAATTAAAGTTAAATTTAAGCACTTAATTATGATAAAAAAAATTTCAAGCCGCGAATTGAATCTTAAAATCAAACTCATGTACCGAATTTAAAAAAAAAAAATCTCAAGTAGATTAACTTTCTCTTAAATCTTCTCATTGAATAAATGGTATGGTTTGCAAACAGAATAAATGGTGTGAAGGAAAAATGTACTGAAAGAAGAATAATAAAAGGGAAATGGTAGCTCCATCTTCTTTTTCCTTTATACTTGCAGCACTTTTTTTATTATATTGATTTCTTTTACAGTGTTAAATAATTTCATGTAGAGGGGCAAAGTTAGAAAATCATTTCAGGAGAGAAATTAAATTATAATTTTTAATAAGGATTAAATTAAATTTTTATTATTTTTAGGAGGGCTAAAATGTAATTTATCTTTATTAATTTAGGTAAGCATATGTCAAAGAATATGATTTATTAATAATTAAATCTATAAAGGTTACTAAAAGTTACTATAAACTTTTTATTATTTCCTTAAAAATAAATAAATTGGTCATAATCCACTTTTTCAGTTATATATAAATATTATATACCTACTTTTTCATTAAAAAAATTCATGGTTTTACTATTATACTATTTCTTGGATAAATGGTCAGAATAGTCACTTTTATTTACTTTAGGTTACATTTTAGTCACTTATGTTAATGTGTTGTAATATTTTAGTCATTGAGCTATTAATTGTTGTTAATGGTATAACGGTAAGTTAACGTGATACATTAAATCATCATTTCAAATAAAAAATTTGAGGTTAAATTATATAATTAGTCTCATATTTTTTCGTTTTGAGAAATTTAATTTAATTTCATGAAAAAAATTCAAATTTAGTCACTAACATTAATTTCCAATTTTTAGTACAAATGTTACCTCTTTGAATAAACATTACTTTAATTTTTTTTTTTGAGATACATCTATCTTATTAAAATTTTGAAAAAGGTAAAAAAAAAAATCACAATTTGTGTAAAGTAAGATTTACTAAATATCAAAAGAATAGTAAAGATATTGTAAGTAATTTTCGTTATAATTAAAAATTAATTTGGCAAATAATTGAAAAATATGAGGATTTTAGGTTTAAGAAAAACATGAAATTTTATTTAAAAATGAAAAGTCGCTATTAAATTTTTTGGCTAGGTGTGATGAAACACATTTAAAATCATATTTTCAAAACAAAATTTTGAAAAATTATTTTTTAAAAAGATAATGCCAAAGCTGATTTTTCTTTTACCAAAACAGGAAGTTCCCGATCACACCCATTCGCCTCTGACTTAAAGTCCAATTCATTTAATAATTCTATTTTATCTATTGAAAATAATGCCATTTTGCCGCTTTTGCATAATCCCTGTCTCAACCCAATTTTTGATAATCAGGAATTAAATGCTTGCAGTGGTCAAGGGTTGGATATCAAGTCTGGTGTGCCAACGCCGAACATACCTGGAGATAAGGCAGACGTTCCACTTGGTGAGCTAGGAAGTAATAAACATACGACAGTTTCTTTCAATGATAAAGGTCCAATTGATGAAGTGAACAAAAATCGGACACCAGGGAAGTTAATGGGACCTAAGGAAGGGAACTTTCGGGCCACTAGGAAAATTATTAAAAATACGCATGAGAAGGGGAATAATTTTAAATTTAAAAATTCCTCTAAAATCCCTTTGAGCGATTCTATTTCTAAGCTAGCCAAGTCTGTATTCTGTCCCTAACACTGGTAAAACAATTTAATTTGTTATGTGTATACAGGTTTATTTGATATTGAATTTGTCTTTTTGGTGCATCTATTTTTTTTTTATTTTTTTATTGTTTTGATTTCTTATGAATCTTAACCTTTTTATATTTTCTTGGAATTGTCAAGGATGTGTAAGTAGCAAATTTATTCGGGCCTTTCGTGAATACAATATTGAGTATAAACCTGACATTGTGTGTCTTTTGGAACCTAGAGTCAGTGGTCATAAAGCCATTTTTATTATCGATAAATTGGGATTTGATCGCTCTCATCGTATTGAGTCAGTAGGCTTTTCAGGAGGCATATGGGTTGGATGGAAAGATAATATTTCCATTAGTATTATTCATAATCATCCCCAATTCATGCTACTTCACATTCAGGCCACTACTAGTAATGATGCTTTTTTTTTTATTTTTGTTGTCTATGGTAGTCCTAACAGAACTAAAAGGAAATCTCTCTGGAATGATTTAATGGAGGTTCTTCCCCAGAATCCCTCGCCATGGATGGTTTTGGGTGATTTCAATGCTATTCTCTCCCCCCAAGACAAAAAGAGTGATGTTTCATCAGGTAAGAGGTGTAAATTCTTTGGTAATTTTGTTGATTCTTGTAATCTGCAGGATCTTGGATTCATAGGACCCTCCTATACTTAGCAAAGAGGGAATACGTCCGAGCGTTTGGATAGGGCTTTGGCTAACGATGCTTGGATTTCGTCCTTCCCTCATTCTCTTGTTTATCATCTTTCTCGAGTTAAATCAGATCATAGGCTTATTTTCCTCAAAACGAATCCTGAGCTCAACATTCCAAGAGGGAGACCTTTTCGATTCCTTGCAGGGTGGACAAAACATGCGAATTTTAAGGATCTGGTTTTAAATAAATGGAGATACTCAGGTAATATGGCTAAATCTCTATCTAATTTTACCTCACATGTTAAAAATTGGAACAGGTCTACATACGGCTATATAGGCACTCGAAAAAAATAACTTATGAAATCTCTTGGTTCTATTCAAAAAGCCTTGGATCAGTCGAATTCCAGAAGATTAGCCAATTTAGAGATGAAGGTGCGAGACGAGTTGGAAAGTGTGCTTAATCACGAGGAGTTCTTATGGAGACAAAAGGCCAGGTGTGATTGGCTCCATTTTGGGGATAGGAATACCAAATTTTTTCATAGTCGCACGATACAAAGGAGGAAATTCAATCAGATTTTGGCTTTACGTATCAATGATGGGGAATGGTGTTCAAAACAGGATATTCTTAGGGACGAAGCTGTTAAGTTTTTTGAGAATCTTTATGGAGAATGTCCAAGGCCCATGCCTGATATTCCTAATAATATCTCTTCCAAACTTAAGGAGTAGGATATTGACTTCCTCAATAAGCCGATTCTTAATGATGAGATTAAAAAAGCCCTCTTTGATATGGCGCCTTTGAAAGCTCCGGGGAGTGATGGATTTCATGCGCATTTCTTCCAAAGTCAGTGGGACCTAGTTGGGGGAACAGTTTGCGAGTGGGTCTAGGGTATTTTTACGGGCAATAAAATTGAGGAAGATCTTAACAATACTCTTATCGTGCTTATCCCAAAAAAGGATCGTCCGGAAGATTTTAGCCAATTTCGACCAATCAGCCTTTGTTCAGTTTTGTATAAGCTGGTGATGAAGGTGATCGCTAATAGATTCAAAGTGGTGTTTCCAAATTTCATTTCCCCAGAACAAGCAGGGTTTATTGCGGGGAGGAACATATCTGATAATGTTATCATAGCACAAGAAGTCATTCACTCCATGCGCAGTAGAAAAGTTGGTAAAAATTGGATGGCCATTAAGCTAGACTTAGAGAAAGCTTAGGACAAGGTCAGTTGGGAATTCATTGATGTCTCACTCGTCGCAGCCGGAATCCCGGAGGGCCTCAGGAAGGTCATTATGAACGCCATCTCTTCCTCCACTATGCAGATTCTTTGGAACGGAGTTCCGACTAGGTCGTTTAAGCCTGTAAGAGGAATTCGATAGAGGTGTCCTTTATCACCTTATCTTTTTGCACTTTGTATGGAATAGTTAGGGAATCTTATCAGGTCAGAAATTGGAACTGGTAGATGGCATCCTATCCAGTTATCTAGATCGGGTCCAGTTTTATCTCACATTTTCTTTGCAGATGATCTTGTTATTTTTAGTAATGCAGAATGGACCAAGTTCACTTGTTAAAGGAAATTCTTAGACAATTTTGTGACCTTTCTGGTCATAAAATTAACACAAGGAAGAGCAATATATTTTTTTTCAAAGGGTGTGGACACTAGCTTAGGGGATCGGATCAGTCAGTCTTTTGGATTCCAGAAGGCTCTTAATCTTGGAAAATACTTGGGGGTACCTCTTCTTCATGACCGTGTTACTAAAAGTACTCTGATCTTTGTGATTGAAAAGGTGAGAAGCAAGGTCCAGAATTGGGACGCTCGGAAACTCTCCTTTGCAGGGCGTGTCACCCTCGCTCAATCAGTCTTTTTGGCCATTCTGAGCTATTTTATACAGTCCTTAGTAATCCTGAAAGGGATTTGTGATGAGATTGAAAGGATGGCAAGACAGTTCATTTGGGGGAGATCAGTTGGTAACCCAAAATCAGCATTGGTCGGATGGGAGCATATTTGTCAGCCTAGAAATTGTGGAGGGCTTGGTTTCAGACATTTACAAGACCAGAATAACTCTTTCCTCATGAAAATTGCATTTAACCTTGTCACTCGGAAGGATGATTTATGGGTTCGAGTGCTTCGTTCGAAATATGGATGGAAGAGTCAGTTACCGGAGACTATTCATAAAAGCCACTGTTCTCATCTTTGGAATTCTCTTTCTAAAGCATGGCCTCTCTTTCGCGAGAATCTCTTGTGGTCCATTGGAAATGGAGATACAATACGTGGATGGAAAGACAATTGGATTCCTAACATCGGATCTCTGATGTCTTATGTTTCAGTTCATGGAAGATTAAATTTGGATAGCACTCTGAAGGACTGGGTCCTCCAGGATGGTTCCTGGAATATCGACATGCTTAGTGTTTGGTTACCTGATGACATTATTAAGTGCATTATAAGTATCCCTCCGCCTCATCCTACTGGTGGTGAGGATAGAATCATTTGGGCGCGCACCAAATCAGGGTCTTTCTCTATTCGCAGTGCTTATCGGGCTTTAAAGGAAAATTCTTGGAGACTCAAAGATGACATTTGGAAGTTCATATGGAAGTACCAAGGACCTCAGAGAGTTCACCTTTTTCTTTGGCTTGTAGCCAATCAGAGACTACTTACTAACTCAGAAAGGACTAGGAGAGGTTTTGGGCAAAGTAGTGCGTGTCCACGATGTGGCCATGAATTGGAAGATATCATGCATGTCCTACGAGATTGGCCGATTGCTAAGGAAATTTGGATGCTCATTGTCCCCCTGAGAAACAACCCAGGTTCTTTTCTGACTCTATACAAAATTGGTTATCTTCTAACCTTTCTTGTCATTTTAAGTTGCAGGATAAAGAAATTACTTGGCCGTGCCTTTTCGGAATACTTGCATGGAGAATTTGGAAGAATAGGAATCTTTTCATCTTTCAAAACATTGATTGGACACCACTCGAACTTATTAAATCCTCCTTCAGTTGGGCACAAAATTTTGAAGCCTTTATCACGGGTTCTAAGGTCAATGTAATTCCCTCAGGGATTCAACAGCATAGTTCTGACAATTGGGTTCATTTATTCTCCGATGAAGCTGTGGCGAGAGACTCTGGGAATGCTGCAGCAGGTGGAGTGGTTCGTGATCGGGATGGTAACTGGATTCTAGGATACACGCATTATGTAACAGCCCAATTACGACCCTAATCGGAACTGTGGTTTCGGGACCACGAATCTGAATTAGAAAAGTATTTTAATTATTAATTTGGTATTTATGTTATGTGGTCAAGCATGTGTTAAATCATTATATATTAATTTGTGTGTTTGAGTGACTAATTTAGATGAAAGGATTAAATTGCATAATTAGTGAAATAGCTAATCATTATAAAGGGGTGACTAAATTGAATTGTTGCTTGAATCAATGGACTTGCATGTCAAGTTGCCCTAAAATAATGCTAGTGGACGGCAAAGGTATTAGAATAATATTAAGTTATTGTTTTATAATTATTAAATGAAAAGAATAATAATATATGTATGAGATGATGATTAAAATAAAAACAAAACAAAGCATTAGTGGGCGGGGGGGAGTGTTCATCTTTTATTCTCTTTGATATTGCCGAAACTTTGAGGAAGAAGAAGAGGAATGGTTTTCACCATTTTTGGCAATTGCATGGCTTAATTAGGTGAGTGATTCAACTTGATTTTTTGATAATTCTAACATTTTTGAGGTTGTAGCTTTCTAAATTAGTTAACCCATGTTCAAATTTTTATTATAGAGGTGTCATTCGAATGTTGCCATGGGTATAAATTTTGTGTTTGTGTGGTTATGGCTAGAGCTTGTTATATGTATGTTAGATTATAAATTTCTTCTTTGAAATTCTTGAGGGAACTTGTTTCAATGAAGAATTCATGAAAAGAAAATTCATGAATGAACTATGTAGCTAGAAAAATGAAAGAAATGAAATGGTATATAAACTATGAATATTCGGTCCTCAAGAATTTAGTTCAAATTTCTTGTGTTTTGAGTGTTTGGGGACTAAATTGCAAAATTTGTAAATTCTAGGTAAAATGGTAAATTTTATAATTATGAGTTTTGGATTAAATTGAATAAAAATGAATGTGAATAAGCTGTATTTGGCATTATTTAGATCAAGAAAACAAGGAAAAGGGGTCGGATCGTGGAAAAGCTAAACTAGACGAATAACCGGAAAGCGTAATCCGACAACTTTTGAGGTAAGAGTTTAAACGATTGAGTTAACTCGAATATCTTTTATATTCGTAATTATGTATTGATGTTAAATATGTATATATTTGTGTATAATGGTACATGGCCGAATGAATTAGAGGATTCTTGATATAATGGTTGTACATTATAATTTTTGGACTTAGGATACGTTTTCATGAAATGAATTCTAGAGTGTGAAGGTAGCAAATAGTATGAGATATCGAAGGGGTGATTATATATATATATATGCTTATGTGTGAAGTAGTGAATTGGATTAAGATAATTATGGATATATTTTTTTTATACGTTTAAAATGAGTCACGGGTTTGTGGAATGTTTTATGTTTATGATCTTATAACCGGGCACTATGTGTGCGAGACCGGGCTAATGGCACTAAATGTGCGGGAATGAAGAGTAACGGCACTAAGTGTGCGATACGTTACCGGAATAATTAGTACTATGTGTGCGGAAATGTTAAGTAACGGCACTAAGTGTGCGATACGTTACTAAAGATTATAGTCAAAAGAAAAATGCAGAAAAGAGGTTCGTAGACAACTTTAATTGTTTATATTATTATGTATTCGGAAAAGATAGGATAAAATATCGCAGTATATGCTTGAATGTTAAATCATGAAAGGTAAGCAAAGTTAAGGTATGTGATATATATATATGTATATATATACACACAATTAATTAAGTACATATATATATTATTTGAATTTGGGACAATTCGATATGGAAATATATGATTTTAAACTTTGAAAATGTGCATGCAAAATCATCAATTGTGTAATGATGTTATGGGAAATAATTCGAGTATGGTTGCAAATGGATGAGGGATTGTATTATATGATGTTATGAATTCAATTATTTTATATATATATATATATTTGGCCTTTCGGTAAGAATACAACAAAGATGGGCATAGATTTGAATTTTTTTTTAAATTATATTGTTCACTTATGAATTGTTTAAATCTTACTAAGCTTTGGAAGCTTACTTTGAGTGTGGTTGTGTATGCATTGTAGAACTCTTTTTGGGTGCGCAGCTCTTGCTCGGAATCACTACTGAAGCTCATCACATTATCATCAGAATTTTGGTACATCTTTTGTATATAAACCTAAAGTCTATGGCATGTAAAAGCTAGCTAGATTTTGGTATAATTTTGGTATTGTAAATTGTAAGCCATGCGAAAATGGCTATACTTTTGTGTATAAGTATGATTAATGTATGGAGTTTAAATGAAACTGTTTTTGGTTAACAGCAGTAACATAATTTTGAAAAATCACCAAAAATAGGAGAAATGGAATTAGAGAGTGAATAAGATATAGAATTAAATCTTATTATGTCTATTTTTATATGAAAGAAATAAAGTAGGCAAAGGAATTTTATATTATGAGATATTTAAATTTTAGTGAGACTGGTTCTGAATGACTTCGTGATTCCCTATTCTGTCTTGGAAAAATTGTTAATAACTGTAAAAAAATAATCATGGAGCATAGTTTATATGCTTAGAATCCTTAATGAGTCTATATTTGATTGGAATAAACAAGAACATTATTGAAATTCTATACAATGAGATAACTGAGTTTTTGTAAAGATAGGTCAGAATCATCAAACAGTGAAATAGGGGAAACTTTGATAAATAAACTGTACTAATTGGCAATATGAAAAATTCTGGAAAAATTATGGTAGAAGATATATGAGTCTAGTTTCAAGGAAAATTTACGGATCTAAATTTCGAGTTTCGTAACTTGAGTTATGGTCAATTTAGTTAACATGACGCAGTTGGACAGTTTTAATTTTTATGTCCCGAATTAGTAGTCAAGTCTAGTAATGCCTCATACTCGACTCCGGCAACGGTCTCGGGTAAAGGGGTGTTACACATTATCTGGGAAATTGTTCACCGCTAGAAGCAGAGCTTTGGGGTATCCTGGATGGTGTGTTCATCTTAATTGATAAAGGGTACAAGAGGATCAAGATTCGTTCTGATAATCTTGAAGTAGCAAGGGTTTTGTCCACGGATAGTATGGCAGATTCTGGAATTACACTAATCAGAAGAGTTAAAAGACTCCTGCTTTCGGTAGACCAATGGGAAATCAAACATATTCGCAGAGAACACAACTTAATCGCAGACCAAATAGCGAAGATCGGGCTTTCTTGGTAGACTTCTCTCCGGATTCTTGAAGCTCCGCCTGATACGGTGGCTACTGTTTTTTAGCATGACAAAGCCTTTAATGTCTCTTAGGAATCTTTAGATTGTTTTATGTTTTTTTTTTCACCAAAAAAAGAGAAACATTGAAGCTAAACTTAAGCATTTAATTATGACAAAAAAAAATCAAGTATCGAATTGAAAAAACTTGGACACCGAATTGAACTTTAAAGCCAAATTCATGTACCAATTTGAAAAAAAAATCTTGAGTACATTAACGTTTTTCTGCTCTTAAATCTTCTCATTGAATAAAGCAAAAGCTAAGATTTGCAAAGAGAATAAATGGTGTGAAGGAAAATTGTAGGGGAAGGAGAATAAAAGGGAATTATTGTAGCTCCATTAATGAAAAATAATTGTACTCAGGCGCAAAAGGTGGGAAAAAAAATTTAGAGGGTCAAAATTAAATTTTAATTTTTATGATAATAAAAATATAATTTCACCATTTAAATAGTCTATATGTTTATTATGTTTAAAAGATTAAATTAAATTTTTATCTTTTTAGGGGGGCCAAAGTGCAATTTTATCTTTACTAATTTAAATTTTTTATTTGTACTAGGAGTTAGATTGCATTTTGCCCCCTTTACTTAAAAAAAATAAATTAGTCATTGTATATTAGATCAAAGATCAAGTTGGTCCTTCTGGTAAAAATTAGTTCATGTACGTTAGAATGAGTAACAACGTTACATATTGTGCTTAACTATCTAGCTATTCTGTTAGTTATGCATGTTTTAACGATAGAAAAAGATGAAACTTTTAATAGAAAAGATCAGTTTACTTTTTTATCTAACGTACAATGACTAGTTTACTCATATTTTTTTTTAAAAAAAGAGATAAGATGCAATCTAACTTTTGATACAAGAGCCTTCATAGTACTTTTACCTTAATTAAAGCTCATAGCAAGAATAGCATTGTAATTTTTAATAAGGGTTAAATTAAATTTTTATCATTTTCAGGAGAGTTAAAATGCAGTCTTACATTTATTAATTTAGGTAAGCATATGTCAAAGAATATGATTTATTAATAATTAAATCTATAAAGGTTACTAAAAGTTACTATAAACTTTTTATTATTTCCTTAAAAATAAACAAATTGGTCATAATCGATTCTTTCAGTTATATATAAATATTATATACGTACTTTTTCATTACAAAATTCATGGTTTTACTATTATACTCTTTTTTTGGATAAATTATCAGAATAATCATTTTTGTTTATATCAGGTTACATTTTAGTCACTTTTGTTAATGTATTGTAATATTTTAGCCATTGAGCTATTAATTGCCGTTAACAGTATAACGGTAAGTTGACGTGGCACGCTAAATCATCATTTTAAATAAAAATTTTAGGTTAAATTATACAATTAGTCCCCATATTTTTTCGTTTTGAGAAATTTAATTTTTTTTTCCTTTTATAGTCTTTTAACTTCTTTTTTTTCATTATCTTCTGTTTCCCTCTCTATTTTCCTCCCTTATCCTTATCTTTTAACGTAGTTTTTCTTTATTTTCCATTTGTTAACATATTTTTATGTTTATGAAAAAAGAACAAGCGAAAGCAGAAACCAAAATAAAACTTACTTCTCATATCCTCACCCCACAGTTACAAACCCTCATCGTCCATAACGAACCAATTTGGATATTTTAATGACCAACTTATCTATCTTACCTACAACATTCTCGCCCTTTCGAAACTATGTTATGTCACAGATTCTTCAAATGAGCCTTATACTCTCAATGACTAAAATGACCACTATACAAAACTTACCCTCAATTTTACTTAAACCAGTTTGGTTTCATGCTCCCTTTCTCTCTTTGGTTCATCCATGTTCGGCTTCCAATCAAGGTTGTTTGGGAATATCTAAGAAGGCTATCCTCTTCTTTATCGTATTACATTATGATAATACATATATAATCACATGTACTTGTGGTTAAAGACCACTTGGATTTTTTATTTGTACTCGGAATTCTTAATTCAAAATTTAAATATAAATGTACAATAATTCGATAGATAAGATTTATTTCTTTCTTTCTTAAAACAGCAAAACAAAATATATCCCTTGTAGCTTGAGAATTTCACTAAAAATGTTCATTTATTATTCATTATTTAATTGTTATATGATATGAGACCAAAAAGAGGGAATGGAAAACGTTTTTTCTCTCTTAAATCTTTTCATTGAATAAAACAAAAGTTATGGTCTGCAAATAGAATAAATGGTGTGAAGGAAAATTGTACGGAAAGAAGAATAAAAGGGAAATTGTAGCTCCATCTTCTTTTTCCTTTATACTTGGAGCAAATTTAGGGTCGGTTTTTCTCTATTTTCATTTTTAAAAGTAGTTTTTATTTTCTATTTTTTGAAAATTGAAAAATATGTTTTGATAAATGAAAATAAATTTTTTGTATTATATTAATTTTTTAAATGTGTGATTAATTTGATGACATGAGTCAACTCAACACCAACTCAATCAACAAAATTACTAAAATATCTTTATATATTTTAAATAATTTATAATATTACGAGGTTACTTTTTTATTGAAAAAAACTAATAAAAATTTATAAATGATAATACCATTATAAACAATTGGAATACATTTAATATTCTTAATCTAATGTATTTAGCTTTTAAATTTCCTTTTACCCACAATTAAAACTAATCTTTTATTTTAATTTCATACATATATATTATTAATTTCAAACCATACGTTTCATTAATTATTTTATGTAATTTTTAAATATATAATTTCCACGCGCATATGTGTAGTAGAATTTTTAGTATAGATTAAGTAATTAGATTGAAGGATTTGTTTTAGTTGAGCAAATTTTGAAAACAAACATTCATTAATGAAAAAATTGAAGTCAAATATTGATTATAAGTGGTATATATATATATATATATATATATTGTAGAAGGCCCATTTCGCCCGGGGCCCAATTAACCAAATAGAAACCAAAATACAAAGAATAAAAACAAAAATAAATTATAAAATCCAAACAGTCCTCTAGCAGTCCAGTCTTACAAACCTAATAACAAAAATTAAACAGCAGGCCTAAACACTGCCCAATACCCAAGCCCAATTCTAAAAACCAGCCCGAAAGGCCCAAAATTAAGCCAGAATCAGAAAACCCTAGGGTTTCCCCTTAGCGCCGCAAGCCTCCTTTGCGCGTGCAACCCACGCGCGCACGTCACCACTCTCAAGCCTCGCACAATCGAGCCTCCGTACCTCTGCCAGCAAGCACACGGCCCTTGCACCTGTACAACACAACAAAACACACTGCAGCAAATATCCAGCGAGGACAAAAGAAAGGAAATATTTTTTGTAATTTTCTTTTTCTTCATTTTTTATCTTTCTAAATCGGCTATAAAACCAAAGAAAGACGATTGTAAAAGGGGTTCCCTTTTTTACGAGAGTTGAATGCAGAGAACGAAAAAAGAGATTCAAAGAAAAAGGTGGCCTTTCCTCGATTTTTTTTTCTTTCCCTTGCTTGTTCATTTTTTTTGGAATCTATTTTCAAGCACTTTTTTTTTTATTTTGAAAGATTAACAAAAGGTGAGAGAGAGGCAATACCTTCGCTCAGATCTGTCCGTGTCCTCTCCGTCCCGATCGGAGTTCGGATAGGGGCGAGACTTCAAAGCCAGTGCGAAGGGGCCCCCCTCGGGATCTTCTGGTATCACTAAGCGCCTTTACGGTGGCGTTGTGGTGGTCGGACAAAAGGGATTTCTCTTTGTGGTTGAAAGAGTAAACAGAAGGGGCTAGGGATTTGTTTTAAAAAGGGGAGGAAGATTGTTTTGTTTTACCCTGATTTTGGGGATAATATCGTGTTAAAGAAACGGTGTCATTTGGGCTTGTTTCAATAGCTCAAAACGACACCGTATTGAGTGACCCGTTTTGATCCGACCCGATGGGCAAGAGGATCCTCGTGTTTCTGAACATTGGTCTTATTGTGCGATTAGTCCCCGTTCCCTGAGTTTTTATTCAATTAGTCCCTAGCTGTTTCTTATTTGTTTTTTAATTTAGACTCAATAATTTACGTGTGTTTTCATTCTAATCCTGTCAATGTGCCGCCTTTTGAATATCGTGGATATTTGCCGCTTTAATCCTCAATGTTAACAAGGATTTTGATTTGATCTTCGATTTTGGTTTAAATAATTTTTTTTTTGTTATAAAATAGCATTCCAATTTTATTTTCATTTCGATTAAGTTTTATTCATCATTTTAACATCCTTTTTTTAAATTTATTTATTATTCAAGCTCTTAATAAAATTGTTTTATAATGGATTCCATAATATTATACCTTGTTTTTATTTTCCATTTATATGTATTATTTATTTTAATCTAGTTTAATCTATTTGTTTATTCACTTTACGAACAAGTGTTATTATTGTGTTTCATTTTAATCTATATTAAACTATTTTATTTGCACAGCATTCATGTTAAATATCTTCTTCATATTATTACTTGGAATATTTAAATATACACATATACATATGTTTGTTAATTTAAATTATTTTAAAAGAAAAATATTTTTTATGACTATTTACCTTAAGATATCATGCATTAATTATTTTCATGCATATCTCATCTTTAAATAATTTCATATGATATTGTTTTTTTTTTAAATTATTCTTCACACTACGTCCTTTTATATATCATTTTGCTCCATTTCCTTCGATAACTAAGGTTGATGTTGTTACATGTGACGTTTGCTATTGCATGGATTGCAATTTGTTAACTCATAATTATAATTATTTGTGATTCATCGTTGTAATGATTGATGTATGGATTAATATATTGTTCTGTGTACTAGTATTCCATTGTATCTTACGGAAAATGTAGTGTTTTAATGTCAATTCGGTTTTAAACTCGTAAGGCAAGGCTCGTGTTAGAGGTTTCGGGAAAATCGTGCTCTAACTTACTGAGTTCCGTTTCTCCTTGTTTAAAACCTAGTAACCGAGTATCCTTTCTCTTTTAAATCAAAATACATAATATTTCAAATAAAAATTTATTCTTGGGATTCTTGGAGATATCGCGTCCTAACTTACTGAGTGTGATATTTTAGTATCTCGAGATAAGATTTTTAAAAGAACAAAGGCAATATTCCGTATTCGGGAAATTTGATAAATAGTGCCCTAACTTACTGGGTTGCTATTCTTTATTTGACCTAAATAAGAGAATATCTTTCTCATTTTTTATATACAAATATTGAATGTTGAAGGATAAATCCTAACTTCCGGAATATAAGATGTTGTGCCCTAACTTACTGAGTACGGCATTTTATTTCTTCGAAATAAGAGACTTTGGCATCCAATATGATTCTGTCCAACTATATTTCAAGTAAAAGGATCGTAATTTTAAAATCTTTTCAAATTTTCGATATCAAGACATTAATTAATCAATGTGGTACCAATTTTGGGCGTTACGGGGGTGCTAATCCTTCCTCGTATGTAACCGACTCCTGAACCTATTTTCTCGAATTTCGCGGACCAAAATATTTTCATAGGTGATCCGATCACACCTAAACAAAAAAAAAGGATTGGTGGCGACTTCATTTCCCTATGTTGAGAGTCGATCCCCGTTTTTTAAAATAATCCATCTTAAGGTGATTCGATCACACCTCGAATAAAAGATCGGTGGCGACTCCATGTTTTTAAAGTCGATTCTTGTTTTTCAAAACCCTAATTTCAAGATGGTTGCGACAGCTTGGCGACTCCACTTGGGAGGGTTGAGAGTCAGGCCATAAATATATTAATTTCTGTCCTTTTGTCGAAAATTGAGAATTTGATTTGAAAAATGTTGATCCTTTTATTGCATTCACTTGCATCATCTAGTTTGATTACTATGGTTTGATTCTTGTAGAATACGTTGCATCATATTGCATGACCGCTGGGTCACACCTTTAAGTGGGAGTGAGAAGCTACTCCTTCGTGAGGTTTTCACCTCCGTGCAGGATAGTGAATCGCTTCCGAGATACATCTGTACCTATGTTTTCGTGAGATTTTCATCTCCGTGCAGCCATAGGGAAATGTATTCCCCTGAACTGAACTCGATCCATATGAGCCTATAATGGGTGAGGATTGAGGAATCTGTTGGTTCAGGTACCCTCAACTTCAGAACTCAAACTGCATGTAAAAGGCCCTAAGAGCCTACCCCGGATAGAGTTCTGATAAACCCTAGTGGTCACCCAATAGGTGCTTGAATATTTTACATGTTTTGAATTTCGTTTCCATTGTATTGACTATTTGTTTTATTGCATTGCATGCATTTTCATATTAGAGAGGGGTGTCGATTCGGGTTCGATTGCTAAATTAGGGAGCTCAACATGGAAAACGACTTTCTTGATAAAACGGAAGACAATACGGATGTTCGTATATTTGTAATCCGCTTTATGTAAAGAGCTTTGTTTTCAAATAAAGTTTCCTAAATGGAATTGAATCATAATCGGCTCCTTTGCATTGCATGCATTCACATAGCATTACATCACGTGCATTAGATTTCATGAGAGGACCCTGACTGGTTGAAATTATTTTAGCATTAACCTGGACACCAACAAAACCAAACATCCTTACGGTACCCGAACTATGACGAAAGATATGGATCAGAGATTAGAGAAGCTTGAACAACTCCAAAAGGAGATGCAAGAAAAACTTCAGCTGCAAATGCAGGAGCAGCTAGCTAAGATCCAACAGGATACGATGGATCGAATGATGGAATCACAAAAGAGTATGATGACTCAATTAACTCAACTACTGGCAAGAGGAGTAGACAAAGGGAAAACCTCTATGGTTAACACTGTTGAAGATAGTGAGAAGCGACTATCTCTCCCGGGTCTTACCCCGACACATCCTGAAATGCATCCACGATAGACATCCGTCATAATTAAACCTCAGCGATTTCAATAAGGTGTTTCAATGCTGCCAAATTTTCAAACTGGATCGGGTTCTAATTTAGTAGATCATCCAATTAATGCTGATATTCCCGACTTTGATGAGGCAGCAGAGAGAGAAAGAGCAAGGGCTGAATTACCAAAACAGTTAGAGGAGCGATGCAAATGGTTGGAAGACAAATTTAGGGCCATGGAAAGCGCTGATAGGCAATATGGAATCGATGCTAAAGATCTAAGTTTGGTGCCAGATTTAATACTTCCCCACAAATTCAAGGTGCCAGAATTTGAAAAATACTATGGGACTACTTGCCCGAGGCTCACATAACTATGTTTTGCCGAGAATGACCGGCATGCGTTAACAATAACCAACTGCTAATTCATTGCTTCCAAGACAGTTTGGTGGGAGCAGCATCTAAATGGTACAATCAGTTGAGCCGTACCGAAATTGGTTCTTGGAGGGATTTAGCACAAGCCTTTATGAAGCGATGATGATCACGTAATGATATGACCCCTAATAGAATTACCTTGCAAAACATGGAGAAGAAACCAAGCGAGATTTTTCGGTAATATGCACAAAGGTGGAGAGAGGTTGCCATACAGGTCCAGCCACCTCTTCTGGAGAAAAAAACCACTACGCTCTTCATCAACACCTTGAGAGCCCCATTTATCAACCTTATGTTGGGGAATGCCACGAAGAGTTTCTCGGACATAGTGATGTCCAGTGAAATGATCAAAAACGCTGTGAGAAGCGGTAAAATAGATGCGGGGGAAAGTGCCAAAAGATCAACCCCGAAAAATAAGGAAAATAAAGTGAACAATTTGAGCATGCATTCCAAATCGATCCATCGCAGATCAACCGAGGGTTGTGACACTGGTCACCAAGGCTCATCAAGACAAGAATCCAATGCAAAGAAACTTCAGTTCACACCAATCACGATAATATATAAAGAGTCAGATCGGGATCTTCTTGATATACATGAAGTGTCTCCGGTCTATGTGGAACCCGTGCAACCCCCATACCTAGGATGGTATAATGAGAACGCCCAACGTGAGTACCACGCGGGGATAATGGGGCATTCAATTGAAATTTGCACTACATTTAAACAGTTGGTTGAAAAGCTCATTGAAAGGGGAGTCGTGGAAGTCGGCGATTCCTCAGCTTAAAGTGGAGGCAGAAAAGTTGCAATTCCTTGAAGAAGTTAGAGGGAATCTGAACATTAATGACATACCTAAAGAGAGAACCAAGTTTCCAAGCCCTTGCATACTTGGGAAGATTTTAAACAATGGCGCTATGGAAGGGATCCATGTATTTTTAGGTTTAATCAAGAGTAATATTCAAAACATGCTTGTTGCTTTAAGCCTAGAAACAACAAGAATCTTTTTGTGAAATAGGCTTGTGTCCAGAATTTTTATTTTAATAAAATGCGTCCTTTTAAGTAAATATTTTTCTTTACATCTTATACTGTACATTCTTTTGTGATTTAGAATATTCTTTCATTCTTTATTCATGACCATAAAATATAAAGAATCATCCTTAGAATCATCTATTCTTTGGAATTGGCCTTCGTACCTACAATAGGTACCCAGATATCAATGGCATGAGCGACGTTGTTACTGACTCCATTTTTGAATGAGATATGGGTTCTAGGGTATCTAAGGACTTGGAAGACGACAGAGATTATAGTCTATCTTTTGATTTGTTAAGGATGATAGAACAATATGAAAATAGACTCTACCTTGCAAAAGGTCAGTTGGACGTTGCAAGAATAAGAAGGGGCAAATATTGAAGCCTAATTCACCACAAGGCGTGACATCATTGAGCTATTTTCAAGAATTCCAAGATATTTCCGCGCGATCATATCAAGGCTAATCAAGAGGTTCGGGCTACTGGTCTACCCATAAAGGGAAATTGCATCAAATGCCAAATTGAGAAAGACAGGACTTATGTGCCTCCTCCATTTTTCTCATGTGTAGGGCATGGCCGTTATCAATCCAGTCTCATCAAAAGCTTCTGGCCAACATCGATTCATTTTAGTAGATGTGGGTTGCTTCACTAAGATGGTAAAAGTCGCTTCATATGCCAATATTACAAAGTCAATAGTCATAAAAAAACAAAAAAAGGAAGGAAAGAAAGAATACCGATAAAAAGAAAATGTTGAAAAGATCATATTTAACGGCACAATGTCAAAAGTTTGCGATTTGTTCGAAGATCAGGTACCCCATCACAGTAAAGGCAGCCAAAAATAAAAACAAAAGATCAAAAAAAGAAGAGACCGAGACTGGTAAAGATTGGCATACAGAAGTTACTATTTACCCTTTTATGCTTATCAAACGTTGGCCAGGGCTGTCACCGGGGCAACACATTCCTCATTGGTTCCACCCATTGAAGTTGAAATTCCTTTTTCCGAGTTTTATCAGAACTGAAGTTGGATAAGGCACAATGGATCCAATCCCAATGTGATCAATCAAATTCATGAGGAAAAGTTAATAGCTATCCGTTATAGTCAGATGGTGCGGGTTTGCGACAAAGAGATTCATCCTAGACAATTCCCAAAGGAGGACCAGACATTGAAGAAGATCCTTCATAATACAAAAGGATTTCAGAGAAAAATGGAGGCTAAACTAGAAAAGACTTTACATAGTGAAAAAGTCTTTTCTGGAAACATTGACCAAAAGGGATGGCAGGGATATGCCTAATCCGTTGAATTCAGTCAAGAAGTATTTCACTTAAAAAGGGGAAGCCGAGGTAAAAACATGCAAAAGGCACCTTTCAAAAAAAATCAAAAAATAAAAAAAATCAAATAAATAAAAAAAAGGAAAAATAGAAATTTTCAGCAAAGAAAGAAGAAAGAAAAAGGAGAGGCCAAGGCGAAAACCCGCAAATGGTGCTTTGAGACCAAAGGGGATTTGAGTTGAAAACCCGAAAAGGGTGGCTCAAATTTTGATCAAAGGGGGGCATACAGCAGTCTTGCCATGCCTGAATTAATAATGAAGAAGTATGCTACGTCTTGGGGCATCGACAAAGTACTCCAGATCCCCTAAACACATATTGAGCTTAAAAAGGTCCTCAAGAAGTTGGAACAGAGAAGCTCAGACTGCGATATTTGGGGCACCTAGTTTCCATTTTTACCCATTTTAAATTTTGTTATTTGTGATTATACTATTCTTTTCAAAATATGTTCACAATAAATTTCCTTCTTATCCATGGTAAAGATCTTTTTCAGGCATTTTGCATTGAAATAACGGTTAATGGACTAACATATTTTCATAAAAGGAGTTTCGTATATTACTCTGAAAGCTTCTGAATAATACAAGAACTTGAAACAGGACTATTGTTTAAAACTCACCAAGTTTAAGAAAGAGTCTAAACTGAGACCATCGCTCAGAACTTTTTGCCAAAATGGTGGTTGAACAAATGACAAGATATTGCGTCAGTAATACAATCCTAATGAAAAATGGGCATCATTAACCCAAGTGTAAAAGGGGAATCATTCTCCGGGAAAAATTGATATTCTGCATTCTCGCAAGCATCATGCATACACATCTGATTGCGTCCCCCGAAGAGTGATCAGTTGATGGAACAAGCTACAGGCCCTATACCCCCGAGTCGTAGTGGGATAGATGGGAAGAGATTTAGATCCAATACCCCTAAGTCACAAAGAGATGAACCCTGAAATTATAATGGGGCAAGTCTGTTGAGTAAGATATTTGTTTTCTCGGGTTTTCTGTCAAGAATACCAGCCGAACAAGAGGGTAGCCTATTACCCTGATGAACAATGAACGATGACACCTTAAGCAGGGATCATTCTCATGAAATTCTGCATTCATGCAAAACACATTTAGGAGCATTTGATTCATTTCGATCATTGCATCCTAATCTTTGTAAGAAATCATTCTCATGACATTCTACATTCATACAAATGTCATCCATAGGAAACATCTATTTAGGGGGCATTTGATTCATTCCGATCATTGTATCCTAATCTTTGTAAGAAATCATTCTCATGACATTCTGCATTCATACAAATGTTATCCATAAGACACATCTATTTAGGGGCATTTGATTCATTTCGATCATTGTATCCTAATCTTTGTAAAAAGGCCATTTTCATGACATTCTACATTCATACAAATGTCGTCTATAATACATTTAGTTAGGAGCATTAGATTCATTCTGATCATTGCATTCTAACCATTTTGCATAAGCATAAACACAAAACTGATCTTACAGGACAGGTTCCCTAGAGTACGTTGCCACAACATCGATGAATTCGAGGATCTTGCCTTTCTGAGTGAAGCAGATTGAATATAGCAGATCTGGCATTCCTGAAGCTACAGGAGCAGATCGAAGCCATGCAATTCTTATTTCCTCGAAGTTCCAGCAGAGTAGGTTGAAATTACAAATCCCGTCTCCTTGAGTTTACAAAAGGATCCAACTTTATTTTCGAGAAGTTTCAGTAAGAAGATTGAAGTTACAAATCTCTTCTATCTGAATTCTTATCACCTCGAAGTTCCAGTGGAGTAGGTTGAGGCTACAAATCCCTCATCCCTGAGTTTACAATGAGGATCAGTCAGTATTTCTTTGAAGTTTCAATAGAGAAGATTGAGGTTACAAATCTCTTCTCCCTAAATTTCTATCTCCTCGGAGTTCTAGCGGAGTAGGTTGAGGCTACAAATCCCTCCTCCCTGAGTTTACAACGAGGATCAGTCAGTATTTCTTTGAAGTTTCAGCAGAGAAGATTGAGGTTACAAATCTCTTCTCCCTAAATTTCTATCTCCTCGAAGTTCCAGCGGAGTAGGTTGAGGCTACAAATCCCTCCTCCCTGAGTTTACAATGAGGATCAGTCAGTATTTCTTTGAAGTCTCAGCAGAGAAGATCAAAGTTACGAATCTTTTCTCCCTAAATTCTTATCACCATAAAGTTCCGACGGAGCAGATTGAAGCTACAAATCTCTTCTCCAGGAAATTACATCGAGTGGATCGAAGCGTTAGTCCCTGGGCCCTTGAAGATGCAGTGGGATGGAGTGAGGCTACTTGAAGAAGAAAAGCATTAAAAAAGTCCAAGGTTTTAAGACCGGACGAAATTGACCTTTTTTGAGGTTTTTGCTCTATTCTCATTACACGACAATGAGCAAAGAGGGGCAGCTGTAGAAGGCCCATTTCGCCCTGGGCCCAATTAACCAAATAGAAACCAAAATACAAAGAATAAAAACAAAAATAAATTATAAAATCCAAACAGTCCTCTAGCAGTCCAGTCTTACAAACCCAATAACAAAAATTAAATAGCAGGCCTAAACACTACCCAATACCCAAGCCCAATTCTAAAAACCAGCCCGAAAGGCCCAAAATTAAGCCAGAATCAGGAAACCCTAGAGTTTCCCCTTAGCGCCGCAAGCCTCCTTTACACGTGCCACCCACGCGCGCACGTCACCGCTCTCAAGCCTCGCACAATCGAGCCTCCGTACCTCTGCCAGCAAGCACACGGCCCTCGCACCTGCACAACACAATAAAACACACCGCAGCAAATATCCAGAGAGGACAAAAGAAAGGAAATAATTTTTGTAATTTTCTTTTTCTTCATTTTTTATCTTTCTAAATCGGCTATAAAACCGAAGAAAGACGATTGTAAAAGGGGTTCCCTTTTTTTTGAGAGTTGAATGCAGAGAACGAAAAAAGAGATTCAAAGAAAAAGGTGGCCTTTCCTTGATTTTTTTTCATTCCCTTGCTTGTTCATTATTTTTGGAATCTATTTTCAAGCACTTTTTTTATTTTGAAAGATTACCAAAAGGTGAGAGAGAGGCAATACCTTCGCTCGGATCTGTCCGTGTCCTCTCCGTCCCGATCGAAGTTCGGATAGGGGCGAGACTTCAAAGCCAGTGCGAAGGGGCCCCCCTCGGGATCTTCTGGTATCACTAAGCGCCTTTACGGTGGCGTTGTGGTGGTCGGACAAAAGGGATTTCTCTTTGCGGCTGAAAGAGTAAACAGAAGGGGCTAGGGATTTGTTTTAAAAAGGGGAGGAAGATTGTTTTGTTTTAACCTGATTTTGGGGATAATATCGTGTTAAAGAAACGGTGTCATTTGGGCTTGTTTCAATAGCTCAAAACGACACCGTATTGAGTGACCCGTTTTGATCCGACCCGATGGGCAAGAGGATCCTCGTGTTTCTGAACATTGGTCTTATTGTGCGATTAGTCCCCGTTCCCTGAGTTTTTATTCAATTAGTCCCTAGCTGTTTCTTATTTGTTTTTTAATTTAGACTCAATAATTTACGCGTGTTTTCATTCTAATCCTGTCAATGTGCCGCCTTTTGAATATCAGGATATTTGCCAGTTTAATCCCTCAATGTTAACAAGGATTTTGATTTGATCTTCGATTTTGGTTTAAATAATTTTTTTTTTGTTATAAAATAGCATTCCAATTTTATTTTCATTTCGATTAAGTTTTATTCATCATTTTAACATCCTTTTTTTAAATTTATTTATTATTCAAGCTCTTAATAAAATTGTTTTATAATGGATTCCATAATATTATACCTTGTTTTTATTTTCCATTTATATGTATTATTTATTTTAATCTAGTTTAATCTATTTGTTTATTCACTTTACGAACAAGTGTTATTATTGTGTTTCATTTTAATCTATATTAAACTATTTTATTTGCACAGCATTCATGTTAAATATCTTCTTCATATTATTCCTTGGAATATTTAAATATACACATATACATATGTTTGTTAATTTAAATTATTTTAAAAGAAAAATATTTTTTATGACTATTTACCTTAAGATATCATGCATTAATTATTTTCATGCATATCTCATCTTTAAATAATTTCATATGATATTGTTTTTTTTTTTAAATTATTCTTCACTCTACGTCCTTTTGTATATCATTTTGCTCCATTTCCTTCGATAACTAAGGTTGATGTTGTTACATGTGACGTTTGCTATTGCATGGATTGCAATTTGTTAACTTATAATTATTAATTATTTGTGATTCATCGTTGTAATGATTGATGTATGGATTAATATATTGTTCTGTGTACTAGTATTCCATTGTATCTTACGGAAAATGTAGTGTTTTAATGTCAATTCGGTTTTAAACTCGTAAGGCAAGGCTCGTGTTAGAGGTTTCAGGAAAATCGTGCTCTAACTTACTGAGTTCTGTTTCTCCTTGTTTAAAACCTAGTAACCGAGTATCCTTTCTCTTTTAAATCAAAATACATAATATTTCAAATAAAAACTTATTCTTGGGATTCTTGGAGATATCGCGCCCTAACTTACTGAGTGTGATATTTTAGTATCTCGAGATAAGATTTTTAAAAGAACAAAGGCAATATTCCGTATTCGGGAAATTTGATAAATAGTGCCCTAACTTACTGGGTTGCTATTCTTCATTTGACCTAAATAAGAGAATATCCTTCTCATTTTTTATATACAAATATTGAATGTCGAAGGATAAATCCTAACTTCCGGAATATAAGATGTTGTGCCCTAACTTACTGAGTACGGCATTTTCTTTCTTCGAAATAAGAGACTTTGGCATCCAATATGATTCTGTCCAACTATATTTCAAGTAAAAGGATCGTAATTTTAAAATCCTTTCAAATTTTCGATATCAAGACATTAATTAATCAATGTGGTACCAATTTTGTGTGTTACGGGGGTGCTAATCCTTCCTCATATGTAACCGACTCCTGAACCTATTTTCTCGAATTTCGCGGACCAAAATATTTTCATAGGTGATCCGATCAGACCTAAACAAAAAAAAAATGATTGGTGGCAACTTCGTTTCCCTATGTTGAGAGTCGATCCCCGTTTTTTTTTAAATAATCCATCTTAAGGTGATTCGATCACACCTCGAATAAAAGATCGGTGGCGACTCCATGTTTTTAAAGTCGATTCTTGTTTTTCAAAACCCTAATTTAAAGATGGTTTCGACAGCTTGGCGACTCCACTTGGGAGGGTTGAGAGTCAGGCCATAAATATATTAATTTCTGTCCTTTTGTCGAAAATTGAGAATTTGATTTGAAAAATGTTGATCCTTTTATTGCATTCAATTGCATCATCTAGTTAGATTACTATGGTTCGAGTCTTGTAGAATACGTTGCATCATATTGCATGACCGCTGGGTCACACCTTTAAGTAGGAGTGAGAAGCTACTCCTTCGTGAGGTTTTCACCTCCGTGCAGGATAGTGAATCGCTTCCGAGATACATCCGTACCTATGTCTTCGTGAGATTTTCATCTCCGTGCAGCCATAGGGAAATGTATTCCCCTGAACTGAACTCGATCCATATGAGCCTATAATGGGTGAGGATTGAGGAATCTGTTGGTTCAGGTACCCTCAACTTTAGAACTCAAACTGCATGTAAAAGGCCCTAAGAGCCTACCCCGGATAGAGTTCTGATAAACCCTAGTGGTCACCCAATAGGTGCTTGAATATTTTACATGTTTTGAATTTCGTTTCCATTGTATTGACTATTTGTTTTATTGCATTGCATGCATTTTCATATTAGAGAGGGGTGTCGATTCGGGTTCGGTTGTTAAATTAGGGAGCTCGACATGGAAAACGACTTTCTTGATAAAACGGAAGACAATACGGATGTCCGTATATTTGTAATCTGCTTTATGTAAAGAGCTTTGTTTTCAAATAAAGTTTCCTAAATGGAATTGAATCAGAATCGGCTCCTTTTGCATTGCATGCATTCACATAGCATTACATCACATGCATTAGATTTTATAAGAGGACCCTGACTGGTTGAAATTATTTTAGCATTAACCTGGACACCAACAAAACTAAACATCCTTACGGTACCCGAACTATGACGAAAGATATGGATCAGAGATTAGAGAAGCTTGAACAACTCCAAAAGGAGATGCAGGAAAAACTTCAGCTGCAAATGCAGGAGCAGCTAGCTAAGATCCAACAGGATACGATGGATCGAATGATGGAATCACAAAAGAGTATGATGACTCAATTAACTCAACTACTGGCAAGACGAGTAGACAAAGGGAAAACCTCTATGGTTAACACTGTTGAAGATAGTGAGAAGCGACTATCTCTCCCGGGTCTTACCCCGACACATCCTGAAGTGCATCCACGATAGACATCCGTCATAATTAAACCTCAGCGATTTCAATAAGGTGTTTCGATGCTGCAAAATTTTCAAACTGGATCGGGTTCTAATTTAGTGGATCATCCAATTAATGCTGATATTCCCGACTTTGATGAGGCAGCAGAGAGAAAAAGGGCAAGGGCTGAATTACCAAAACAGTTAGAGGAGCGATGCAAATGGTTGGAAGACAAATTTAGGGCCATGGAAAGCGCTGATAGGCAATATGAAATCGATGCTAAAGATCTAAGTTTGGTGCCAGATTTAATACTTCCCCACAAATTCAAGGTGCCAGAATTTGAAAAATACTATGGGACTACTTGCCCAGAGGCTCACATAACTATGTTTTGCCGGAGAATGACAGGGTACGTTAACAATAACCAACTACTAATTCATTGCTTCCAAGACAGTTTGGTGGGAGCGGCATATAAATGGTACAATCAGTTGAGCCGTACCGAAATTGGTTCTTGGAGGGATTTAGCACAGGCCTTTATGAAGCAGTACAGTCACGTAACAAATATGACCCCTAATAGAATTACCTTGCAAAACATGGAGAAGAAACCAAGCGAGAGTTTTTGGTAATATGCACAAAGGTGGAAAGAGGTTGCCATACAGGTCCAGCCACCTCTTCTGGAGAAAGAAACCACTACGCTCTTCATCAACACCTTGAGAGCCCCATTTATCAACCTTATGTTGGGGAATGCCACGAAGAGTTTCTCGGACATAGTGATGTCCGGTGAAATGATCGAAAACGCTGTGAGAAGCGGTAAAATAGATGCGGGGGAAAGTGCCAAAAGATCAACCCCGAAAAATAAGGAAAATGAAGTGAACAATTTGAGCATGCATTCCAAATCAGTCACTGCAGTCAACCGAGGGTTGTGATAGCTGGTCACCAAGGCTCATCAAGACAAGAATCCAATGCAAAGCAACTCCAGTTCACACTAATACCGATAATATATAAAGAGCTGTATCAGGATCTTCTTGATATACATGAAGTGTCTCCGGTCTATGTGGAACCCGTGCAGCCCCCATACCCAGGATGGTATAATGAGAATGCCCAACGTGAGTACCACGCGGGGATAATGGGGCATTCAATTGAAATTTGCACTACATTTAAAAAGTTGGTTGAAAAGCTCATTGAAAGGGGAGTCGTGGAAGTCATCGATTCCTCAGCTTAAAGTGGAGGCAGAAAAGTTGCAATTCCTTGAAGAAGTCAGAGGGAATCTGAACATTAATGGCATACCTAAAGAGAGAACCAAGTTTCCAAGCCCTTGCATACTTGGGAAGATTTTAAACAATGGCGCTATGGAAGGGATCCATGTATTTTTAGGTTTAATCAAGAGTAATATTCAAAACATGCTTGTTGCTTTAAGCCTAGAAACAACAAGAAGCTTTTTGTGAAATAGGCTTGTGTCCAGAATTTTTATTTTAATAAAATGCGTCCTTTTAAGTAAATATTTTTCTTTACATCTTATACTGTACATTCTTTTGTGAATTAGAATATTCTTTCATTCTTTATTCATGACCATAAAATATAAATAATCATCCTTAGAATCATCTATTCTTTGGAATTGGCCTTCGTACCTACAATAGGTACCCAGATATCAATGACATGAGCGACGTTGTTACTGACTCCCTTTTTGAATGAGATATGGGTTCTAGGGTATCTAAGGACTTGGAAGACGACAGAGATTATAGTCTATCTTTTGATTTGTTAAGGATGATATAACAATATGAAAATAGACTCTACCTTGCAAAAGGTTAGTTGGACGTTGCAAGAATAAGAAGGGGCAAATATTGAAGCCTAATTCACCACAAGGCGTGACATCATTGAGCTATTTTCAAGAATTCCAAGATATTTCCGCGCGATCATATCAAGGCTAACCAAGAGGTTCGGGCTACTGGTCTACCCATAAAGGGAAATTGCATCAAATGCCAAATTGAGAAAGACAGGACTTATGTGCCTCCTCTATTTTTCTCATGTGTAGGGCATGGCCGTTATCAATCCAGTCTCATCAAAAGCTTCTGGCCAACATCGATTCATTTTAGTAGATGTGGGTTGCTTCACTAAGATGGTAAAAGTCGCTTCATATGCCAATATTACAAAGTCAATAGTCATAAAAAAACAAAAAAAGGAAGGAAAGAAAGAATACCGATAAAAAGAAAATGTTGAAAAGATCATATTTAACCGCACAATGTCAAAAGTTTGCGATTTGTTCGAAGATCAGGTACCCCATCACAGTAAAGGCAGCCAAAAATAAAAATAAAAGATTGAAAAAAGAAGAGACCGAGACTGGTAAAGATTAGCATACAGAAGTTACTATTTACCCTTTTATGCTTATCAAACGTTGGCCAGGGCTGTCACCGGGGCAACACATTCCTCATTGGTTCCACCCATTGAAGTTGAAATTCCTTTTCCGAGTTTTATCGAATCTGAAGTTGGATAAGGCACAATGGATCCAATCCCAATGTGATCAATCAAATTCATGAGGAAAAGTTAATAGCTATCCGTTATAGTCAGATGGTGCGGGTTTGCGACAAAGAGATTCATCCTAGACAATTCCCAAAGGAGGACCAGACATTGAAGAAGATCCTTCATAATACAAAAGGATTTCAGAGAAAAATGGAGGCTAAACTAGAAAAGACTTTACATAGTGAAAAAGTCTTTTCTGGAAACATTGACCAAAAGGGATGGCAGGGATATGCCCAATCCGGTGAATTCAGTCAAGAAGTATTTCACTTAAAAAGGGGAAGCCGAGGTAAAAACATGCAAAAGGCACCTTTCAAAAAAAATCAAAAAATAAAAAAAATCAAATAAATAAAAAAAAGGAAAAATAGAAATTTTCAGCAAAAAAAAGAAGAAAGAAAAAGGAGAGGCCAAGGCGAAAACCCGCAAATGGCGCTTTGAGACCAAAGGGGATTTGAGTTGAAAACTTGAAAAGGGCGGCTCAAATTTTGATCAAAGGGGGGCATACAGCAGTCTTGCCATGCCTGAATTAATAATGAAGAAGTATGCTACGTCTTGGGGCATCGACAAAGTACTCCAGATCCCCTAAACACATATTGAGCTTAAAAAGGTCCTCAAGAAGTTGGAACAGAGAAGCTCAGACTGCGATATTTGGGGCACCTAGTTTCCATTTTTACCCATTTTAAATTTGTTATTTGTGATTATACTATTCTTTTCAAAATATGTTCACAATTAATTTCCTTCTTGTCCATGGTAATGATCTTTTTCAGGCATTTTGCATTGAAATAACGGTTAATGGACTAACATATTTTCATAAAAGGAGTTTCGTATATTACTCTGGAAGCTTCTGAATAATACAAGAACTTGAAACAGGACTATTGTTTAAAACTCACCAAGTTTAAGAAAGAGTCTAAACTGAGACCATCGCTCAGAACTTTTTGCCAAAATGGTGGTTGAACAAATGACAATATATTGCGTTAATAATACAATCCTAACGAAAAATGGGCATCATTAACCCAAGTGTAAAAGGGGAATCATTCTCCGGGAAAAATTGATATTCTGCATTCTCGCAAGCATCATGCATACACATCTGATTGCGTCACCCGAAGAGTGATCAGTTGATAGAACAAGCTACAGGCCCTATACCCCCGAGTCGTAGTGGGATAGATGGGAAGAGATTTAGATCCAATACCCCTAAGTCACAAAGAGATGAACCCTGAAATTATAATGGGGCAAGTCTGTTGAGTAAGATATTTATTTTCTCGGGTTTTCTGTCAAGAATACCAGCCGAACAAGAGGGTAGCCTATGACCCTGATGAACAATGAACGATGACACCTTAAGCGGGGATCATTCTCATGAAATTCTGCATTCATGCAAAACACATTTAGGAGCATTTGATTCATTTCGATCATTGCATCCTAATCTTTGTAAGAAATCATTCTCATGACATTCTACATTCATACAAATGTCATCCATAGGAAACATCTATTTAGGGGGCATTTGATTCATTCCGATCATTGTATCCTAATCTTTGTAAGAAATCATTCTCATGACATTCTGCATTCATACAAATGTTATCCATAAGACACATCTATTTAGGGGCATTTGATTCATTTCGATCATTGTATCCTAATCTTTGTAAAAAGGCCATTTTCATGACATTCTGCATTCATACAAATGTCGTCCATAATACATTTAGTTAGGAGCATTAGATTCATTCTGATCATTGCATTCCAACCATTTTGCATAAGCATAAACACAAAACTGATCTTACAGGACAGGTTCCCTATAGTACGTTGCCACAACATCGATAAATTCGAGGATCTTGCCTTTCTGAGTGAAGCAGATTGAATATAGCAGATCTGGCATTCCTGAAGCTACAGGAGCAGATCGAAGCCATGCAATTCTTATTTCCTCGAAGTTCCAGCGGAGTAGGTTGAAATTACAAATCCCGTCTCCTTGAGTTTACAAAGAGGATCCAACTTTATTTTCGAGAAGTTTCAGTAAGAAGATTGAAGTTACAAATCTCTTCTATCTGAATTCTTATCACCTCGAAGTTCCAGTGGAGTAGGTTGAGGCTACAAATCCCTCATCCCTGAGTTTACAATGAGGATCGATCAAGATTTCTTTGAAGTTTCAATAGAGAAGATTGAGGTTACAAATCTCTTCTCCTAAATTTCTATCTCCTCGGAGTTCTAGCGGAGTAGGTTGAGGCTACAAATCCTCCTCCCCGAGTTTACAACGAGGATCGATCGATTTCTTTGAAGTTTCAGCAGAGAAGATTGAGGTTACAAATCTCTTCTCCCTAAATTTCTATCTCCTCGAAGTTCCAGCGGATTAGGTTGAGGCTACAAATCCCTCCTCCCTGAGTTTAGAATGAGGATCACTCAGTATTTCTTTGAAGTCTCAGCAGAGAAGATCAAAGTTACGAATCTTTTCTCCCTGAATTCTTATCACCATAAAGTTCCGACGGAGCAGATTGAAGCTACAAATCTCTTCTCCAGGAAATTACATCGAGTGGATCGAAGCGTTAGTCCTTGGGCCCTTGAAGATGCAGTGGGATGGAGTGAGGCTACTTGAAGAAGAAAAGCATTAAAAAAGTCCAAGGTTTTAAGACCAGGCGAAATTGACCTTTTTTGAAGTTTTTGCTCTATTCTCTTTACACGACAATGAGCAAAGTGGGGCAGCTGTAAAAGGCCCATTTCGCCCTGGGCCCAATTAACCAAATAGAAACCAAAATACAAAGAATAAAAACAAAAATAAATTATAAAATCCAAACAGTCCTCTAGCAGTCCAGTCTTACAAACCCAATAACAAAAATTAAATAGCAGGCCTAAACACTACCAATACCCAAGCCCAATTCTAAAAACCAGCCCGAAAGGCCCAAAATTAAGCCAGAATCAGGAAACCCTAGGGTTTCCCCTTAGCGCCGCAAGCCTCTTTTGCGCGTGCAACCCACGCACGCACGTCACCACTCTCAAGCCTCGCACAATCGAGCCTCCGTACCTCTGCCAGCAAGCACACGGCCCTCGCACCTGCACAACACAATAAAACACACCGCAACAAATATCCAGAGAGGACAAAAGAAAGGAAATAATTTTTGTAATTTTCTTTTTCTTCATTTTTTATCTTTCTAAATCGGCTATAAAACCGAAGAAAGACGATTGTAAAAGGGGTTCCCTTTTTTACGAGAGTTGAATGCAGAGAACGAAAAAAGAGATTCAAAGAAAAAGGTGGCCTTTCCTCGATTTTTTTTCTTTCCCTTGCTTGTTCATTTTTTTTGGAATCTATTTTCAAGCACTTTTTTTATTTTGAAAGATTAACAAAAGGTGAGAGAGAGGCAATACCTTCGCTCGGATCTGTCCGTGTCCTCTCCGTCCCGATCGGAGTTCGGATAGGCGAGACTTCAAAGCCAGTCATGAAGGGCCCCTCTCGATCTTCTGGTATCACTAAGCGCCTTTACGGTGGCGTTGTGGTGGTCGGACAGAAGGGATTTCTCTTTGCGGCTGAAAGAGTAAACAGGAGGGGCTAGGGATTTGTTTTAAAAATGGGAGGAAGATTGTTTTGTTTTAACCTAATTTTGGGGATAATATCGTGTTAAAGAAACGGTGTCGTTTGGGCTTGTTTCAATAGCTCAAAACGACACCGTATTGAGTGACCCGTTTTGATCCGACCTGATGGGCAAGAGGATCCGCGTGTTTCTGAACATTGGTCTTATTGTGCGATTAGTCCCCGTTCCCTGAGTTTTTATTCAATTAGACCCTAGCTATTTCTTATTTGTTTTTTAATTTAGCCTCAATAATTTACGCGTGTTTTCATTCTAATCCTGTCAATGTGCCGCGTTTTGAATATCAGGATATTTGCCAGTTTAATCCCTCAATGTTAACAAGGATTTTGATTTGATCTTCGATTTTGGTTTAAATAATTTTTTTTTGTTATAAAATAGCATTCCAATTTTATTTTCATTTCGATTAAGTTTTATTCATCATTTTAACATCCTTTTTTTAAATTTATTTATTATTCAAGCTCTTAATAAAATTGTTTTATAATGGATTCCATAATATTATACCTTGTTTTTATTTTCCATTTATATGTATTATTTATTTTAATCTAGTTTAATCTATTTGTTTATTCACTTTACGAACAAGTGTTATTATTGTGTTTCATTTTAATCTATATTAAACTATTTTATTTGCACAGCATTCATGTTAAATATCTTCTTCATATTATTACTTGGAATATTTAAATATACACATATACATATGTTTGTTAATTTAAATTATTTTAAAAGAAAAATATTTTTTATGACTATTTACCTTAAGATATCATGCATTAATTATTTTCATGCATATCTCATCTTTAAATAATTTCATATGATATTGTTTTTTTTTTAATTATTCTTCACTCTACGTCCTTTTGCATATCATTTTGCTCCATTTCCTTCGATAACTAAGGTTGATGTTGTTACATGTGACGTTTGCTATTGCATGGATTGCAATTTGTTAACTCATAATTATTAATTATTTGTGATTCATCGTTGTAATGATTGATGTATGGATTAATATATTGTTCTGTGTATTAGTATTCCATTGTATCTTACAGAAAATGTAGTGTTTTAATGTCAATTTGGTTTTAAACTCGTAAGGCAAGGCTCGTGTTAGAGGTTTCGGGAAAATCGTGCTCTAACTTACTGAGTTCCGTTTCTCCTCGTTTAAAACCTAGTACCCGAGTATCATTTCTCTTTTAAATCAAAATACATAATATTTCAAATAAAAACTTATTCTTGGGATTCTTGGAGATATCGCGCCCTAACTTACTGAGTGTGATATTTTAGTATCTCGAGATAAGATTTTTAAAAGAACAAAGGCAATATTCCGTATTCGGGAAATTTGATAAATAGTGCCCTAACTTACTGGGTTGCTATTCTTCATTTGACCTAAATAAGAGAATATCCTTCTCATTTTTTATATACAAATATTGAATGTCGAAGGATAAATCCTAACTTCCGGAATATAAGATGTTGTGCCCTAGCTTACTGAGTACGGCATCTTATTTCTTTGAAATAAGAGACTTTGGCATCCAATATGATTCTGTCCAACTATATTTCAAGTAAAAGGATCATAATTTTAAAATCTTTTCAAATTTTCGATATCAAGACATTAATTAATCAATGCGGTACCAATTTTGGGCGTTACGGGTGCTAATCCTTCCTCGTACGTAACCGACTCCCGAACCTATTTTCTCGAATTTCGCGGACCAAAATATTTTCATAGGTGATCCGATCACACCTAAACAAAAAAAAGGATTGGTGGCGACTTCATTTCCCTATGTTGAGAGTCGATCCCCGTTTTTTTAAATAGCGATAAAAAAATGGTTTCGACATATATATATATATATATATATATATATATATATATATGTATATGTATATAACTGAATTCTTTAAATTTTGTTGAAGTTGTATTCCCGTGGTAATGTTGTTGTTTGCTCAAAATAAAATGTTTTTTTTTTTTTTTTTAAGATCACAATATGCTTTACTTGAACACATAAGAAAAGAATAAGGTAGAAGAATGATGTTTTGATTAAAGTAAAAGTAGGAAGAATAGCATTGCAGAGGATTATGGTATGCGAATGTGTTCAAGGAAGAAATTGAAAAATGCAACGATGGTTCTTTACGCAACACTGAAGTGTTCAAGTATGGAATTATATATATATAGTTGTGACATGAATGAAATATATTATAGGCAAGCAACAAATAGGTAATGCATTTGGTAAATTTCTGAATTTGTAGTTTTTTTTTTCCTTGAGCTTGGAATGTTCCTAGCTAATTAATTACATTTTGTTTGGTGTTATCTAGGAAGAAAGCTGTGCAGTAGATCAACAAAAATGGAACCATCGCTAAACATCGTGCTTAAAACCTCTGATGAAACTGAGAAGCCTGAAGAGAACGTCACATACATGGATACTTCGTTGTACAAGGCAGCAGCAGAAGGCAAAATTGAAAAATTCAATAATCACCCAGAGCTTCAACTTGAGTCGCTGAAGATCCCAAACCATGACAACGTGCTCCATGTTAACTTGGCAATCCCCGAGCATTATGCCTCGTTTTTTGTCGGAATTCTCTCAACCAGATACTTGCCCTCCAGATACTTGCCCTTTTTCTATTTATTCTCCCTTTGGTTTTTTTGGATTTCCTTTATTAACAAAAATAGTAAAAAAAGATCAAATTTTATCAAACAAATTCTCGGCAAGTGTCCGTCACTGCTACTCCAAACGAATGCTAAAGGTCAAACTCCTTTGCACGTTGCAGCAGGGTATGGACATTCTGCTATTGTGAAACTTCTAATCAAGTCTTGCGCAAAAGCTAGAGATGGAGATTTAGAGCTGGAAATGGATCAAGTAAGTGCAGTGAGGGAGATGCTGAGGATTAGGGATGAGGAATCCAACA
This sequence comes from Gossypium sturtianum, assembly GCA_025698515.1. Classification (NCBI taxonomy): domain Eukaryota; kingdom Viridiplantae; phylum Streptophyta; class Magnoliopsida; order Malvales; family Malvaceae; genus Gossypium; species Gossypium sturtianum. The sequence goes on along the minus strand of CM046946.1, from coordinate 712,085 downwards.
CGGCTTTACATGAAGCAGCACGGTGTGCCAATGTTGAAGTGGTGAAAGCATTGTTGGAGTTTGAAGACCCTGATTTTCCGTATTCTGCCAACAAAAAACAGGAGACTCCACTTTACATAGCAGCTAGGAAGAGAGGATCTGGGCGCCTGTTGACTCTATTATTAGATAAATTCAAATCAACTGGTCATGGCGGCCCCCACTGTAGAACAGCTTTGCACGCAGCAGTTATGGCTGGAGATGCAGGTATGTTGTTGAGTTAGTTCCATTTTTTTTTTTGAAATAAATAAAGAACAGTTCTATTGACATTTTTTTTTTTGCTTGGATTTAGAGGCAGTAAAGGTAATATTAAAGAAGAAGGGGAATTTGACAAAGGAAAGAGATGAAGATGGACACACCCCTCTTCATTATGCTGCACACTTGGGTTTCAAGTCTGTTGTGGAAGAACTGTTAAAAAGGGATGTATCAGTTGCCTATATAGGTGATAGAAAGAGGGGGATGACACCCCTTCTTATGGCAGCCAGGCAAGGTTATATTGGAACAGTAAGAATGATTCTCTCTTTATGTCCAGATTGTTGTGAAAAAGTGGACAACAAAGGTTTCAATTTACTTCATTATGTGGCTTTTAGATTCTATTCCTCATTAGGAAGTTCTTATTTCAAGTATGATGGTAGTGAGATTGTATATGGATCATTCAGAAATCTAAGGAAGTTGGAAGGTGCCTTTGGAATGACACCTCAAGAAATTCATACTGCACTTCGATTTGAGGAACATCATCATAAACAGGTGTGTGTATACAAATATATATATATATATATATATGGCATTTCCATGTTACTTAAGTTTTGAATTAAAATATTTAATAATCTTACAATACAATCGGCTAATGTGGGTGGCATGACAGAAGCAAATCAAAAAATTGTTGAAAGAAATTCAAAATGATCAAGTGGCGGAGGTACCAGTTCGTCACTTTCCCTTACAAAATGTTTCTACAAAAAGCTTGGAGAAGACAAGAAATGCTCATTTAGTAGTGGCAGCTCTTATAGCTACCGTCGCATTCGCAGCGGCAATAACTGTTCCTGGTGGTTTGAAGAGTGAAAAAGGGTCAGAGCAAGGCACTTCCTTTTTCATTGATGAGGCAGCCTTTAAAGCATTTGTTTTGACAAATACAATGGCCTTTGTTTTTTCTGTTGCTGCCCTCGCCACCCACTTTGGGGTTCTGGATAATCCATTATCACAATTTAATTTTTTTCGTCATGCAGTTTTACATCAATCTGTTTCTTTATTCCTTGGCTTTGCAACGTTGGCGATGGTGGTTGCTTTCAGCACAGGCAGTTATGTGATCTTAAAACCGTCCCACGAACTTGCCTTTGTTTCATATCTCGTCTGCCCTGCCTTTTTATACTGTATGTTGGGAGTCTTGCTTCTCACAATACGGAAAATATAAATATGATAATATCATTTTATCATTGACTACAATGTTGTTCCAATTCCTAGTAAAAAAAATTAAAAATTCTTTTTAAAGAGGTAATTTTGAGTCTATGATGTAGATGTAGAGAAAAATGTTTAGGTTCGATAATTGTTTACACAATTAGAAAGTTTTTGTATCCTCGTGATGCCCAAAATTGGCATATTGTTAAATATGTGTTGTCTACATTGGTAAATTAAAATTCATGTCTCGGTATTTAATTATGACCCAAAGTTTTGATAAATTAAAAATAAGTATATTAAATGAGTGAATCGATTTTTTAATTGCAAAAAAAAAAAGATCAAGATGTAGCATTTTTAAAATTCAGGGGCCTTTCTTGAGGTTTTCCATTTTATATTTTTATCATATATAAAAGAAAAAGTTATAAATTTTGAAATAAATCGGCTCACAGCCCAACATGTATTACACATATGAAGAAATAAGAAAACATTTGGGCCCAAATCAAATATTAGCCCAAAGTTCAGAAACATTCCACTTTTAAAATTGTGAAATTAAATCCAATAGAAAACAATTAACATTTCAAAACTAATAAACTTAATATTTTAAAATAAAAGATAATTATAAAAAAAACACATGAAGTACATGTGGATTGCCATGTAGGCTACCATGTTAAAAAACTTAATATTTTAGTTAGTATTTTCATTAAAAAAATTCATTAAAATTTTTTTGACTCTTTTTAAAGGATTAATAGCTAAATTCAACTCTTTTTTAAAGCGCTGAGGGCCAAATTTTAAGTCATTTCGTTATTAAAAGTGTTAATTTAATTATTAAATGACATGTCAAATCTAATGTAATTATAGTTAAAACAAAAATTTTAAGGGAATAGAATGTTGACACATAACTTTAGAAAGTAAAAACTAAAAATAAAATAAAATTGAAAAGAAAAACTAACTGTAAAGAAAAAAATTATGTCACATATGATCTGATCTGTCATCTAACAATAAACGATTTTAGTAACAAAATGACCTAATTGATATAACATTAATAATTTCAAGATGTAATTAGAATGATTTGAAATTTGGAGACCAATTTAAAATGACTATAATAATTTGAGGATGTTTAATGCAATTACCTCGTTCAAAAATTGGAAATTTAAGTATTACCTAAATTAATTAGTGTACATATATTTTCTACCATAATTCTTCAATATGGAAAACAACTAATTATAACTAATTTAAAAGCAAAACAAAACATTATTCCCTTAAAAACAAATCTAATGGTTGAAAGAAAGTTGCACCTTATAACTCCCACACATGGAGTTTCTTATAGTGCATCCCAATTAAAATATAAGGTTACAACAATAATAATAATTTAAAAAAAAATACGTGTTATTAGTCTAGACTAACGCATTTTTTTTCTCTATTCCAGAATAAATCCTATTTCAGCAGTCAAAACAAGTTATTTCTCTTTATTGGACATTAGACAACATAATATCGTGATATGAACCACTTTCTCATCATGATTCCATAAGCTATGAATTATACATTTAGATTACTAACTAATAGAAGTTGTCTTTTGCATCCAAAATAATGCGTATATAATATGATGATCTTTGAACCATTTGGAGTGTTTTGGAGATCCACTTATCCAATGCGTATATAATATGATTATGCTTCTCATTCACAAATTGCCAATATATCACTATGATATGAATGAAATTGTATTCTATGTGAACTATTATAGCATGTCTAATTTCTAGCATGAATGATGTGTTTATATGTCGTATGCCTGTACACTCATTGAGCTTCAATAAGCTTACGCTCCTTACATATACCTTGCGGATAATTAGTTCGCGGGACTATTGGTGAAGCATGGCAATCCGGTGATCCTACACAAGGCAAATCCCTTCGAGTATGTGACTTGTTTTTCAAACCCTAAGTGGAAGGCAATGTGGGACCGTTCCAAGGGATTAGAATTAGACTTAGACTTTTAAATAGATTTTGATGGGTTGTAAATGGACATTATGGACTGTTTAATTTTGGATTTTGGACATTATGATAGCTTGGTTGAGTGCATGATTGATTGGATTTTATACATGTTGAATGTTTGATAATTTGATGAACTAATGAGCTTATGCAACCAAAGGATATAATTAAGTATGAAGGAACGTCCTTATACCCCCTGTTTGATTGAATCAATGTGTTAATTTAGAATGAATGAAATAAAGATAATAACTTGTGAATAAATACCTGCGAGCCAACAAAGCGTAATCCGAGCTAGGCGTCGTAAGATGATAGGACCACGTCATAACGTCATAAGCAGGGGCTTCAACTTGAGTCGCTAAAGACCCCAAACCATGACAACGTGCTCAAATGCTGTCTCGCTTTTTAACAGATTTCTCTCAATATTCATATTCTTCCCCTTACAATATGAATGCTTCTCTCCGTCTTTGCCAAATTTAATTACTAGGTTAAGAGAAGAAAAAAGATCAGATTTTATCGAACAAATTCTCAGCAAGTGCCCGTCACTGCTACTCCAAACGAATGCTAAAGGTCAAACTCCTTTCTACGTTGCAGCAAGGTATGGACATTCTGCTGTTGTGAAACTTCTAATCAAGTCTTGTGCAAAACCTAGAGATGGAGATTTAGAGAAGATGGGAACGGATCAAGTAAATGCAGTGAGGGAGATGCTGAGGATTAGGGATCAGGAATCCAACACGGCTTTACATGAAGCAGCAGGGTGTGGTAATGTTGAAGTGGTGAAAGCATTGTTGGAGTTTGAAGATCCTGAGTTTCCGTATTCTGCCAACCAAAAACAGGAGACTCCACTTTACATAGCAGCTAGGAGAGGAGACGGGGGAGTGCTCAGTATACTATTGGATAAATTCAAATCAACTGCTCATGGCGGCCCCCACGGTAGAACAGCTTTGCATGCAGCAGCTATGGCTGGAGATGCAGGTATGTTGTTGAGTTAGTTCCGTTTTTTTTTTTAAAAGAAAATTGAAATAAATAAAGAACAGGTCTATTGACATTTTTTTTTTTGCTTGGATTTAGAGGCAATAAGGGTAATATTAGAGAAGAAGGAGAATTTGACAAAGGAAAGAGATGAAGATGGACACACCCCTCTTCATTATGATGCACACTTGGGTCGTAGAATATCAGTTGTGGAAGAACTGTTAAAATGGGATGTATCAGCTGCTTATATAGGTGATAAAAAGAGGGGGATGACACCCCTTCTTATGGCAGCCAGGCAAGGTAATGATGGAACAGTTTCAAAGATTCTCTGTCTAGATTGTTGTGAAAAAGTAGGCAACAAAGGTTTGAATTTACTTCGTTATCTGGCTTTTAGAGGCTCTTCCTCTCCATTGGGACATTCTCCATTTAAGTATAAACTTTTCAAGCTTGCTGGTGTTGAGATTGCATATGGATCAGTCAATAATTTAATGAAGAGGGAATGTGACTTTGGAATGACACCTCAAGAAGTTTTTAATACATTTCACTATAAGATATATCATCATAAAGAGGTGCGTATATTGCATTTCCTTTTATTAATATTTAAGTTTTGAATTAACATATTTAATAAACTTACAATACAATCGGTTAATGTGTCTGGCATGGCAGAAGGAAATCAAAAAATTCTGGGAAGAAATTGAGAATGATCAAGTGGCAGAGAAACCAGTTCATCACTTGCCAACTATCTCTCCAAAAAATTTGGAGAAGAAAAGAGAGGCTAATTTAATAGTGGCAGCACTTATAGCCACGGTCGCATTCGCAGCGGCAATAACTGTTCCCGGTGGTTTGCAGAGTGAAAAAGAGTCAAAACAAGACACTCCAACAAAAGAGTCAGGCACTGCCCTTTTGATTGATGAGGCAGCCTTTAAAGCATTTGTTGTAACAAATGCAATGGCCTTTATTTTCTCTGTTTCTGTCTTCACCATCCAATTTGGTTTCAGGATAATATATTATTTGCACTAAGGTTTTAAAGTGGAAGAATTTTATACGAAACCCGGCCTATTTCTGGGCTCCTTGGGTCTGCAACAGTTGCAATGTTGATTGCTTTCAGCACAGGCAGTTATGTGGTTTTAAAACCTTACCACGAACTTGTCATTGTTTCATATCTCATCTGCCCTGCCTTTTTTTTCGTTATGTGGCTAATTTTGAGTAATAAAAGATCTGTGGATAATATATAAATACGATAACATATTTTATCATCGATTACAATATTCTTCTAAATTCTAATATGAATGTTTCGTCTTTGAAAAAATATTACTTTAATATTTTTTTTAGAAAATATCAAAAAAGGTATAAAAAATTCCAATATTAAATATTAAAGAATAATAAAGATATTGTAACTAATTTTCCATTATAATTAAAAATCAGTTTGACAAATCATTGAAAAATATGAGAATTTTAGGTTTAAAAAAAACATAAGGTTTTATTTAAAAATGGGAAGTCGTGGTCACTTTTTTTTACTAGGTGTGACCAGAGATATTTAAAATCATCTTTTAAAAAGAAAATTTTGAAATTTATTTTTTTTAAAAATAATTTCGGGCTTACGGTAGAAATTCAGAGAAAAATGTTTAAGTTAGAGAGTTCACTATGTGGAAGGAAGATTTTAGCATCCTTCCAATGCTAAAAATTAGCATCTTGTTAAATATTTATTGTCTACATTCGTAAATTAAAATTCACATATTGGTATTTAATTATCACCCAAATTTTTGATAAATTAATATATATATATATATATATATATTAAATGAGTGAATCGATTTTTTAATAGCAAAATAAAGATAAGGATTAAGATGTAGCATTTTCAAAATTCAAGGGCCTTTCTTGAGGTTTTCCATTTTATATGTATAAAAGATAAAAGGTTATAAATTTTGAAGTTAGAGTTTGAGCGTGCGGAAACTATTTATTCTCTAGAAATAAATAAGCATGAATTTTCATAAGTATGATTAAATATTTTTTTTATTTTTATTAATAGGGATATAATTATCACTTAAAATTTTTATTTCTTAAACAAACTTGATCTCTATTTAATTTTGAATTTTTTACTATTTTTTACATGCATTTAATCTTCTTAATATGATATATTTACCTATTTCAATTTTCTTTTATTCACGAAATAAATTATTTTTTATTTTAATTTCGTACATATTACAAACATTGTCTTCAACCTTAAACCATCAAAAGTTTTTATTATTGATTTTTTCTTTAAATAATTATTGTGGCTTATTTGTTTCACAATTACAATTTCATATTTTATATAAACAAATTTCCAATTTATAAAAAAAAAAATCTATGTGGGATACTTGCATTATACATTCTCAAATTATGATCCTCGTTTTAATCATAACACAAACTATCAATATTATATCAATTATGTCCTTCTATTACTGACATCATTAATTTAATCAGTAAATGACCCATAAAATCTTATGTAACATAAATTAAAATGAAAATTTTAAAGAAAAGTAAAATTTTATTGTATAATTTTTAAAATTAAAAATAAAAGTAAATTAAAATTAAAAAAAAAAAGAGAGAAAGTGAACGATAGTTGATAAGTGCTAAAAGTAACATATTTTAACTTTAAACACTTTGACTATTAAGTGCATATTACTTTAACTTTAAACACCATGAGTGCTTTGAGTGAACTCACTTGTGAGGGTGTTAATTTTTGTTGAGTTTGAATTTCAGATAATTATTGAGATAGGGGAGACGCCTATGTTTTTAAGCCTTAAAAATTTCTACTTAGGTTGCTTGTATTCTTTAGTTTTATTTTAGTTTAAATTTCCAATGCATGATTATTTATGAATTATTCCAAGACATTGTCGGTGAAACAATAAATATTGAGGAAGTTTATTTGAATGTGGGTTAAGAATTTTTCTTGATTACAAGCAAAACACTCAAGTGTTCAGATATTTGGCAAGTGCTAAAAGTAACATATTTTAATATTGTTCTTAATGCATTTTTGGATGATTATTCGATGTTAATTGTGAATTTTATACTCTTAATCATTTAAATTCATGTTTTAATGATTAATATAACACTTGAGAGCAACAAGAGCAAAAATCGGAGTGTCGGAGCAACCTAAAGGTTCCACACGGGCGTGTGGTAGGCCATGTCAATTTCACGAAATTACGCATCGAATAGTAAAAAATCACGATTTCTAGGTTTTTTAGGCATTTTAAGACATATATGACAAAAATAAAAAGGTAGGAGAGAGTCGTCACGAAATTACTTTTAACTTTTCTTTTTCTTTTTTTTCATTCTCTTTTGCTTCCCCCTCTATTTTCCTCCCTTGTCCATATCTTTTAGCGTAGTTTTTCTTTGTTTTCCATTTGTTAACATTTTTTTATGTTTATGAGAAAAGAACGGGCGAAAGCTGAAACCAAAATAAAACTTGCTTCTCACATTCTCACCCCCACAGTTACAAACCCTCATCGTTTAACGAACCAATTTGGATATTTCAATGACCAACTTAGCTATCTTACCTACAACATTTTCGCCCTTTCTAAACTACATTATTTCACAGATTCTTCAAATGAGCTCTACACTCTCAATGACTAAAACGACCACCATACAAAACTTACCCTCAATTTTACTTAAATCAGTTTGGTTTCATGCTCCCTTTCTCTCTTCGGTTCATCCATGCTCGGCTTCCTATCAAGCTTGTTTGGGAATATCCAAGAAGGTTATCCTCTTCTTTATCGTATTACATTATGGTAATACGTATATAATCACATGTATGTGTGGTTAAAGACCACTTGAATGTTTTATTTGTACCCGGAATTCCTAATTCAAAATTTAAATATTAATGTACAATGATACAATATATAAGATTTTTTTTTTCTTTCTTAAAACAGCAAAACAAAATATATCCCTTTTCGCTTGAGAATTCCGCTAAAAATATTCATTTATTATTCATTATTTTATTGTTATATGATATAAGGAAAAAAAAAAAGAGGGCATGGAAAACGTTTTTTTCTCTCTTAAATCTTCTCATTGAATAAAGCAAAAGTTATGGTTTGCAAAGAGAATAAATGGTGTGAAGAAAAAATGTATGGTTTGCAAAGAGAATAAATGGTGTGAAGAAAAAATGTAGGGAAAGAAGAATAAGAGGGAAACTGTAGCTCCATCTTTTTCCTTTATACTTGGAGCAATTATTATACTATATTGATTTCTTTTAAAGAAAAACAATTGTAAGGGTTTATTTGTGTTACAATTACAAGTTAAAAGTTCCATATAAATAAGAATATAAAAATAAGAATTTCACACACCAATTTTTTTTTTTGAAGGTACTGAACTTAAATTTTCATGTTAAGCGATTTAATTATGTTATGATACTTGCTATTATCGACCCACAATCTAAATGGGCTTGGGTCGGATTCTACATGATTCGCATGTTGAGCTCGTATACCAAGCACACAAATTGAGCTCACGTATCGAGCTCGCATGATGCTAGGTGTTCGCAGGAGGAGCACTTACACTCTACTGCAAGGTCATACGTGAGATCGCGCATGTAACCGCATAAACATGTGTTAATTCTAGGATAGAGTACATGTTGGCATGTATAGAACCTAACTAGAATACCACATCAACAAACAGTGACCATATCATATAAATACACAAGCTCACCATCTAAAGAGGACAGAGAAAAACACTCAACAAATTATAATATTTGAATTATCATGGTATAATTTAATTATGCTTATTAATTATTATTTAAAAAATTATAGAATCTATCTAATAAAAAAATAGAGAATTTATATTCATAAAATCACGTGATAACACATGTTATTAGTAACAGCATTGTTCGTATTATGTATGCTAAATTACTCAAGAAAGGAATTATACATGCCACGATGTTACTTGAGTCTTAGTTCAATTGGCATTAGTATTGTTACTAATGTAAGTGGATGCGAGTTTGAGCGTCTTGAAACACATTTATGCTCCTATTTAATAGTTCAGAAAGGATTATAGGTAACACATTGATCCTCCTGTAGTATATCAATGATTTTAGTAAGAAAAGGACCTTGTATATATAACATTGGTAGTTTAAGGATGTAATTAAAATATTTTAAAGTTTGAGAATCAATTTAGATTGAGTATCATTGTTTGGTGATGTCTGGTGCAATTAACTCAAATTAAGTAGATAAATATGTTAAAAATTCTGAAAAAAATAACTAATAATTAAAAAAATTAAGTCAAATAATGATTGTTAATGATGTATATTTTTATATCTATTGATTGAAATCTATAAATTTTGCTGAAGCTGTATTCTTACGGTGGTGATGTTTTCTTTTTTCTTTTTTAATTATCACTAAAGGAAATTTTACCAGCTTTAGATGAACACACGGTAAGAATAAGTTAGTAGAATGTTTTTTTCGTTTAAAGTAAAAGTATATAAGGAATAGGATTGTTGAGGATTATGCTATGCTAATGTGATCAAGTAAGGAATTAAAAATATAATGGTGGTTTCTTTACGCTACCCTAAAGTGTTCAAGTATGAAACTAGATATAGTAGGTGAGTTGAATGGAGGATATGCAAGCAAGTAACTAACTGGTATGGCATTTGGTAAATTTCTTAATTTGCAGTTTTTTTTTTTTCTTGAGCTTGGAATGTTTCAGGCTAATTAATTCAATTTTGTTTGGTGTTATCCAGGAAGAAATAGATCAACAAAAATGGGATCATCGATGAACATCGTGCTTATTTCATCTTGTGAACCTCAGGAGCCTGAAGAGAACATCACTCACATGGATGCTTCGCTATATATGGCAGCAGCAAAAGGCAACATTGAAGAATTCAATAATATACAGGGACTTCAACTTGAGTCGCTAAAGACCCCAAACAATGACAACGTGCTCCATGTTAACTTGGCAACCCACGAACTTGCCGCCTTGCTTTTTAACATATTTTTCTCAGTACTCAACTTACTCCCCGAAAATTTGGTATTCTACACCGTAAAATCTGTATCGGGCATCTTAGTATATGCACGATTTGTTCCGCGTGTGATAAATTTCATTACAAATATAAAACAAGACAAAAAATCAGATTTTATCGAACAAATTCTCAGCAAGTGTCCGCCACTGCTACTCCAAACGAATGCTAAAGGTCAAACTCCTTTGCACGTTGCAGCAAGGTATGGACATTCTGCTATTGTGGAACTTCTAATCAAGTCTTGCGCAAAAGCTAGAGATGGAGATTTAGAGCTGGGAACGGATCAAGTAAGTGCAGTCAGGGAGATGCTAAGGATTACGGATCAGGAATCCAACACGGCTTTACATGAAGCCGCAGGGTGTGGCGATGTGGAAGTGGTGAAAGCATTGGTGGAGTTTGAAGACCCTGATTTTTCGTATTCTGCCAACAAAAAACAGGAGACTCCACTTTACATAGCAGCTAGGAGGGGAGGATCTGGGCGCTTGTTGACTCTACTATTAGAAAAATTCAAATCAACAGGTCATGGCGGCCCCCACGGTAGAACAGCTTTGCATGCAGCAGCTATGGCTGGAGATGCAGGTATGCTATTGAGTTAGTTCCATATTTTTAAAAAAATTTGAAATAAATAAAGAACAGGTCTATTGACACTTTTTTTTTTGCTTGGATTTAGAGGCAATAAGGGTAATATTAAAGAAGAAGGGGAATTTGACAAAAGAAAGAGATGAAGATGGACACACCCCTCTTCATTATGCTGCACACTTTGGTCTTAGATTCTCGGTTGTGAAAGAACTGTTAAAATGGGATGTATCAGCTGCTTATATAGGTGATAAAAAGAGGGGGATGACACCCCTTCTTATGGCAGCCAGGCAAGGTAATCTTGGAACAGTTTCAAAGATTCTCTCTTTATGTCCAGATTGTTGTGAAAAAGTGGACAACGAAGGTTTGAATTTACTTCATTATCTGGCTTTTAGAGGCTATTCCTATCCATTAGGGCTTTCTCTTTTCAAGCCCGATGGTATTGAGATTGTATATGGATCAATAAAAAATCTAATGAAATTAGAAGGTAAATTTGGAATGACACCTCAAGAAGTTTATAATGCACTTCGATCTGAGAAATGTCATCATAAACAGGTGTGTGTATATTGCATTTCCATGGTTATGGTTCTATTAATATTTAAGTTTTGAATTAACATATTTAATAAACCTACAATACAATCAACTAATGTGTCTGGCATGGCAGAAGAAAATCATTGGCTTGTTGGAAGAAATTGGGAAGGATCAAGTGGCCGAGGAACCAGTTAGTCGCTTTCCCTTACAAAATGATTCTACAGAAAGCTTGGAGAAGAAAAGAGAGGCTCATTTAGTAGTGGCAGCACTTATAGCCACCGTCACATTCGCAGCGGCAATAACTGTTCCTGGTGGTTTGCGGACTGAAAAAGGGCCAGAGCAATGCACTCTTAAAAAAGGGTCAGAGCAGGGCACTCCTTTTCTGATTCAAGAGGCAGCCTTTAAAGCATTTGTTGTAACAAATGTAATAGCCTTTATTTTTTCTGTTTCTGCCCTTACCGCCCACTTTGGGGTTTTGGATAATCTATTATCAAGATTTAGTTTTTGGCGTCTAACAGTTTCAGATCGAATTCGGTCTGTTTCTGGGATCCTTGGCTATGCAACGTTCGCGATGGTGATTGCTTTCAGCACAGGCAGTTATGTGGTGTTAAAATCTTCCCCCGAACTTACCATTGTTTCATATCTTATCAGCCCTGGCTTTTTACTCAGTGTGTGGTTAATTTTGAATGATGCAATAAATGTATAAAATATAAACACGATAATATACTTTATCATCGATTACAATATTCTTCCAATTTCTAGTATGAATGTTTCCTCTTTGAAACTAAGAAATAATGAAAAGAATAGTATAAGGGAAGTAGGGTCAAATCCTCTGGGACTAGATTGCTACAGCTTCTTATTTCTCGAAATCCTGAGCGTAGTCGAGCCCAAGAAAAATGTCTGACCTGGAAAGAAAAGTAGAATTAAAAATATGGAATGGTTGAGATTTAATCAATTGATATCGCAATTGTGAAAAGAACAGAGTTGAGAAAATGAGCTTTTTTATTTGAGGGATTCCAGCCTCTAGTTATTTTAATCATCTTTTGGTTCAATCATAGACCTTTAGGCAGTTCTTCTCATGACCGAATAAGCCAGTTATAGTGGAAGAGAACTCCTACGACCACCAGCTCCACTATAGGTTATAGCGCGATCTAGAGGAACCTGACTCTAGACAACCGTCACTCTTGTGGTACCATCTTACACTAGATCATCATTTCTTAATGGTGAATGTCACACCATTTCATCTCTTGGGCTTGACAAACTTTGACGCTATAAGTTAGCGAACCGACTGTGCAACCTTCCCAAAACATACAAAACAGTTGCCTTTGCATAAGATAAAAAGATTACTTTTGGAAGGATATTGACAGAAGTGTTAGTCTCGTAATGCGAAGAAATAATGAATACTCGTTGAAAAGGGTTAAGTGCGGGTTCTAAGCCTCATGAACAAAAAAATAAATTTAATAAAATAGAATTTTATTGGAAAGGAAATGAAACAAAAGGCTAGAGCCTTAGGGGAAGGGAGTTTTTACAGAAGTGAGGAGTGAGTATTTGAAACACCCCAAACCCGGCCCACGAGCTTTGACCAGATTTGGTATGTTCCTCAAGTAAACCGGTTCAAAATTCTTTTGTTACTTAGAAAAAACTTGTATGATTTTTAAAAAATATTGTTTGGGTTGGGCTTGAGTGGAAAACAAATTTATCTTATGTTAAAACCCATTTATTTAAGGTGACAAAACATTTAGAGTTAATTTTAAAAAGGAATTTACTTAAACTTTAATTGATAAAAATCCATAAACATAATAAATAAAAGAAAAATAAAGTAAACCACAATGGCCTTATTATATCAATGATCCCAAAGTAAAACTTAAAATACTTAAAATAAATTGAAAGTCCAAATCATAAATTTCTTGCTATGCATGGCCACCTTTAAGCTCCCGCCGACCAGGTCCATTATCGCTCATCACCAAAAAATATTCCCCAAACAAGGTGAGTCAACAGACTCAATGTGTACACAACACTAAGTCATAATAGAATCAGGCATGCAAATGATACACATTCAAATCATAGAATACAATTAATGATGCATTCCCAAACCCAAACCTAATTAACCATCCGCTACACACCACCCGTGCTGCCAATCACACCGCCGTGGGACTACTAAGTCAACCCTCCATCCGCTACACACCATCGAAGCGATCATTCAGCGATCGACGTGCTCATTGCCCATATAATTTGTGTCATTAGACACCATATTCAAATAATGTAACCGAAGTTACCAAATTCGATAATGTAACGGTTACCATATTCAAATTTTGTGACCGTAGTCACCATATTCCGTTGGTGAGACCAAAGTCAACACCTTCTTCCCCTTTCACATAGATCCCGAATGCCCCATAAATTTTATATCATGCATAACATACTTAGTTCTCATTCATGTTACTATTCATATGTTCAAAATATATCATATTCATAATCCTATCGAAATAGGAAAGCGTGCACTGGTACTTTTACCACATTTGTGGTACTTAGCCACATTCACATTCTTATGCATATTCATATATTAAAATAATTACCATATGATATATCGAAGGTTAGTATGAGTACACACATTCTTAATAATACATTTAATTTAAACATAGCCATGAACCTATCAAAACTTAGGGTAGGGGTACACACACGATTTGCTTAACGAATTCCTTGAAATCCCAAATCGATCTCATCGCCTTAGATCTCAAATTCCTACATTTGATTAATCACTTACTAATTTAATAAAAAGCCATTCGCCATAAATCCAAATCCTAGTAGGATTAGTATTCTTAAAACTTACCTTGAAATTCTCAAATCCCAAAATCCTTGTATCCTCTCTCATGAAATCCCTATAACTACATGTTAGATCAATTTCTAACATTTATTCACAACAAATAACCCTTAGTCGTATGTTAAATATGACTTACCTTAGATTCTTAAATCCCGAAATTCACCGAATAACTAGGGAACACGCGCTTATGGTGTACCTTCGGAAAAGAACTTCTCCTTCCTTGTAGTCGACACTTAGTAAATCCCGAAAGATCTCTTCTACAATGGATATTAAGGGTATTAGAATCTTAATTTCGACAGACCTTAAAAAGAAATAGAATGAGAATCTAACCTAATCTTACCCTTACTTGAAGAATTTGATGGAACTCTTGCTTGAACCCTTAGCGATTATTCGGCTATGGCTTTGATGTGGATAACAATTCCGGCTCTTGAGGCTTAGTGAGAAATCGACTAGGGCTATTGGTATCTTCGGCTTTTGATTGTGTTTGTAATAGAAGAAGAAAAGAAAAGAGAAAAAGAGAATAATGGCGAGAGAAAATTCGTGAGAGAGAGAGGAGAAACTTTAGAGAATTTCTGGAGGTTTTCTTGAAAAGAAAAGAATGAATGAAGAATAGCCTTACTCTTCCTTTTATAGCCAAAATTACTAGCTAGAGTCCTTTACTTGGCCACCACTCTTCTATTTGATAGCTTTATCCCTTGATTTATCACTTTAATAAAACTTAATCCAATAATTATCTCTTATCTTTTAATAAAAATAATACTAATAATAATCCTCTTTTATCTCTTCCTTATCTATCAAAATAAAAGAAATAATATCCACATTTATCTCTTGAAAATAATCTAAAATAAATCCATTATTTATCCCTTATTTATCCATCCTTTATCTCTTAAAAATAAAAGAATAAAAGCTCCTAATTTATAGCCATGTGCCGTCCACCTCACTTCTTCTGGAAGCAAAATAAAATTTCTTTTATTTGTTTCCCATGTGACTCGAACTCAGGCCCAACCCCTTGTAGGTGGCGCCATTTCCAGAGGCCCTAAGTGGCATCTCCAGGCCACTTTTCCAAGCCTGTTTGTGTGTCAAATTCCTCATATTATTTTTCTTAAGGCCACCTTGCCTTAGTTTTCTCTTTTTAAGCCTTAAAACTTGACATTTCCTTACATTTCCAAGTTTCCAGAAATGTTTACTTTCCTCTTTTGAATCATTTCCACATCATTTCCTTACATCCCTAGTTTCCAAAAATGTTCACTTTCCTCTTTTAAACTTAACGCTTTCAAAGCATTTCCTTACATTTCCTTACATTTCCATACATTGCCTTACATTTCCATACATTTCCATGCACCTTAGGGTTCCTAGAACTCCTCAGAACACATCCAACACACCCACTGAGCCCACTATCTCATGAATTACACACGAACGCATAACCCCTAATTTAGGATGTTACGGTTCTACCCTCCTTAAAAATAATTTCGTCCTCGAAATTACTTATTAACAAATTGTACAATCCTTCTCACCGCACTATGCTTTCATTGCACACTCTGATCTTAATAGAACCATCATACTTTCTAGGTACAATCCCTAAGTTCACGTCCCCTAGAACTTATTTCTAACGTCGCGATTTAATCCGAGTAAAAAGTTTTATGAATTAGTCCTTGTTTCACTTGATTATTCGCGAAAGAATTTTATGGAAAAATTTTAGGAGTGGTTCTTTCGTATCCATACATGCACACACGATCTTTACATTCATACATCCATCAATCAATTATGAACTTTCATTCATTCAGAGAAATGTTGTAGTTTTCATTGTTGTTGTTTTTCCACTACCAGTGGGTATTTTCGTAATTTGCCCTACGAGGGTATTTTTGTAATTTGTCAAAATGAGGTTCCTTGGTGATTTTGTCAAAAAGTATTTTGGAATTTTTAAATTCCTGGGTATTTTGAAAAATTTTGAAATCCGGGGTATTTCGGTAATTTTGGAGCTCTGGGGTATTTTGGTAATAAACCATGGTAAATTTGTAGAGTTTAATATTTTCAGGGTATTTCCAAATTTTGCAAAACTTTGAGGTTCTTTTTGAGAATTGTACTTTCCAAAACGGTGATGTTGCAAAAATTTGGAAATTAGGGTCATTTTGATAATTTTGTAAGTTAGGGCGCTTTTGTAATTTTCCAAAATCAAGGTATTTTGATATTTTGCAAATTAGGGTTTTTGGACATTTTATAAAGTAATGAATTTTTGATAAGAATGTGGGTATTTTGGAAATTTCATAAATCAAGGGCAATTTAGTAATTTTGCAAATAGGGTATTTTAGTAATTTTTATAAATCAAGA
The DNA here is from genome assembly GCA_025698515.1 of Gossypium sturtianum. Classification (NCBI taxonomy): domain Eukaryota; kingdom Viridiplantae; phylum Streptophyta; class Magnoliopsida; order Malvales; family Malvaceae; genus Gossypium; species Gossypium sturtianum. The sequence continues at coordinate 695,466 of CM046946.1, read as the reverse complement.
ATACTTGAAAAATTTTATAGAATCATGTTTGCAATTCAAAAGGATAATTTTAAGAGTTTTAAAACTAGGTTTTTTTTTTTTTTTTTTTTATACTGGCTAGTTCCCTTTCGGGTTTTAGTTAGGGGTTTAGCCTATGAATAAGTCCTCTTGGTTAGGGTGAACCGAAGCTACGCACTGGTAGGATTCTGCGAAGAGGAGGTGAGTCACTAGGACTGCTTAAATACCGTGCTCTTCCAGATCCAATCCTAGACATGCGCACAATGGTTGCCACACCCTAACTCGGCGACTTAGTCATAGGTTTGTTTAATGGTCCTTAAGTCTTATGCACTTGTGTTTGAATAGACTAGTCCTATGGTTCAATAGATTCTAGTTCACTAATCTACGTTCCATTCCATTTCTACCCTTCTACAAATCATAATATAAATCACACAAGAGATCAAGTACTTACAGTGGATCATGGTCTGGAGACTTAGGTGCCATGCCGTAAAACTCCTTATTTCAAAAATATTTTCATAAAACTCATTTGGGCTCGATTTGAAAATGTTTTGGGCTTTAGACCACAGGCCGAGAGTTTAAAACTGGGCTCTGATACCAAGCTGAAACACCCCAAACCCGGCCCACGAGCTTTGACCAGATTTGGTATGTTCCTCAAGTAAACCGGTTCAAAATTCTTTTGTTACTTAGGAAAAACTTGTATGATTTTTAAAAATATTGTTTGGGTTGGGCTTGAGTTGAAAACAAATTTATCTTATGTTAAAACCCATTTATTTAAGGTGACAAAACATTTAGAGTTAATTTTAAAAAGGAATTTACTTAAACTTTAATTGATAAAAATCCATAAACATAATAAATAAAAGAAAAATAAAGTAAACCACAATGGCCTTATTATATCAATGATCCCAAAGTAAAACTTAAAATACTTAAAATAAATTGAAAGTCCAAATCATAAATTTCTTGCTATGCATGGCCACCTTTAAGCTCCTGCCGACCCGGTCCATTACTGCTCATCACCTGAAAAATATTCCCCAAACGGGGTGAGTCATGACTCAATGTGTACACAACACTAAGTCATAATAGAATCGGGCATGCAAATGATACACATTCAAATCATAGAATACAATTAATGATGCATTCCCAAACCCAAACCTAATTAACCATCCGCTACACACCACCCGTACACCGCCAGTGCACACCGTGGGACTACTAAGTCAACCCTCCATCCGCTACACACCATCGGCGATCATTTGCGATCGACGTGCTCATCGCCCATATAATTTGTGTCATTAGACACCATATTCAAATAATGTAACCGAAGTTACCAAATTCAGATAATGTAACCGAAGTTACCATATTCCGTTGGTGAGACCGAAGTCAACACCTTCTTCCCCTTTCACATATATCCCGAATGCCCCATATATTTTATCATCATTCATAACATACTTAATTTCTCATTATTCACATGTAACAATATACATATTCATAATCCTATCAAAAGTAGGAAGCGTACCTGGGTACTTTTACCACATTTGTGGTACTTAGCTACATTCACATTCTTATGCATATTCATATATTAAAATAATTGCCATATGATATATTGAAAGTTAGTGTGAGTACACACATTCTTAATAATACATTTAATTTAAACATAGCCATGAACCTATCAAAACTTAGGGTAGGGTACACACTGATTTGCTTAACGAATTCCTTGAAATCCCAAAATCGATCTATCGCCTTAGATCTCAAATTCCTACATTTGATTAATCACTTACTAATTTAATAAAGCCATTCGACCATAAATCCAAATCCTAGTAGGATTAGTATTCTTAAAACTTACCTTGAAATTCTCAAATCCCAAAATCCTTGTATCCTCTCATGTGAAATCCCTATAACTACATGTTAGATCAATTTCTAACATTTATTCACAACAAATAACCCTTAGCCGTATGTTAAATATGACTTACCTTAGATTCTTAAATCCCAAAATTCACCGAATAACTAGGGAACACGCGGCTTATGGTGTACCTTCGGGAAAAGAACTTCTCCTTCCTTGTAGTCGACACTTAGTAAATCCCGAAAGATCTCTTCGGCAATAGATATTAAGGGTATTAGAATCTTAATTTCGACAGCCTTAAAAGAAATAGAATGAGAATCTAACCTAATCTTACCCTTACTGAAGAATTTGATGGAACTCTTGCTTGAACCCTTAGCAGTATTCGGCTATGGCTTTGATGTGGATAACAATTCCGGCTCTTGAGGCTTAGTGAGAAATCGACTAGGGCTATTGGTATCTTCGGCTTTTGATTGTGTTTGTAATAGAAGAAGAAAAGAAAAGAGAAAAGAGAATAATGGCAGAGAAAATTCGGCGAGAGAGAATAGGAGAAACTTTAGAGAATTTCAATGAGAGGTTTTCTTGAAAAGAAAAGAATGAATGAAGAATAGCCTTACTCTTCCTTTTATAGCCAAAATTACTAGCTAGAGTCCTTTACTTGGCCACCACTCTTCTATTTTGATAGCTTTATCCCTTGATTTATCACTTTAATAAAACTTAATCCAATAATTATCTCTTATCTTTTAATAAAAATAATACTAATAATAATCCTCTTTTATCTCTTCCTTATCTATCAAAATAAAAGAAATAATATCCACATTTATCTCTTGAAAATAATCTAAAATAAATCCATTATTTATCCCTTATTTATCCACCCTTTATCTCTTAAAAATAAAAGAATAAAAGCTCCTAATTTATAGCCATGTGCCGTCCACCTCACTTCTTCTGGAAGCAAAATAAAATTTCTTTTATTTGCTTCCCATGTGACTCGAACTCAGGCCCAACCCCTTGCAGGTGGCGCCATTTCCAGAGGCCCTAAGTGGCATCTCCAGGCCACTTTTCCAAGCCTGTTTGTGTGTCAAATTCCTCATATTATTTTTCTTAAGGTCACCTTGCCTTAGTTTTCTCTTTTTAAGCCTTAAAACTTGATATTTCCTTACATTTCCAAGTTTCCAGAAATGTTTACTTTCCTCTTTTGAATCATTTCCACATCATTTCCTTACATCCCCTAGTTTCCAAAAATGTTCACTTTCCTCTTTTAAACTTAACGTTTCCAAAGCATTTCCTTACATTTCCTTACATTTCCATACATTGCCTTACATTTCCATACATTTCCATGCACCTTAGGGTTCCTAGAACTCCTCAGAACACATCCAACACACCCACTGAGCCCACTATCTCATGAATTACACACGAACGCATAACCCCTAATTTAGGATGTTACAGTATTCATGTGACTCCATCCCCTATTTATAGTAAAATCCTAGTTGGTTCCTATTGATGATAAAGTTCAAGAGGTATAATTAAAAATAAATCTAAACAATATCATAATAATCCTAACAATAATTCCAAACAGAATTCAAATTTAACAAAGTTCTATGTTCATAAATCTCTTCTTTGGAATTTTGCCCCAAGTCTTCTACACTTTTTATTTCCGACACCACATTTTTTCTATTTCGCATGCTAACCCGTTTTGTCTTTGAATTCACGCTTTTTGCTCCAAATTTTCTTTTGCCTTCAATCTAGTCCCTACAAGATAAAAAAAACTATAAACAACCCAAATTAGTAGGATCGTACTCAAAATATATATGTAATTAGCTCATAAAAGTATGTCACTTTAAAGTATTATCATATTCCCCCTACTTAGCCCATGCTTCCCCTCAAGTATGGTTCATATTCTACTATGTAATTTAGATTTTATCATGGAAAGAAGTATCACCCCAAAGTTTTATAAAAATTAGGCATAATGCATATGAAAATAAAGAGAACCTTTAGCTTGCTTTAAGCAAAACCGAAAAAGTACTCAAACTTAAACACACAAAAATTAAATCAACTTGGATTATTTCATGAAAGTTAGGTAATTTACTAAACTTACCAAGACACCTATTTTTTTCACCTTTAGTCCCCAAATTTAATTCTCTTCATTTCTTTTCCTTCGTCTTATTTTGTCTTCTTTTTTTGTTCTTAAGTATGTATTGGTCCTTTTGACACAATGTGGAATGACAACCTAAGCACCCCACCCCGATTACTCAGCCCAACACACTCTTAATTTATTTTTTTTATTTTTATCCATAATTCTGGTTACCGGAGATTTACCTAACACGTCACACAACCTTTTAACGTGAAGTAGGATGACAGCCCAATCACTCCACCCCAGTTACTTAGGCAGTTATGTTTTAAGCTGTGCTCATAACCACAGAATGATCAGATTTTTTTTAATGAAACAAAATTATAATTTTGGAGGACTAGGAAAAACAATCAAGCATCAAAAATAAGTTTTGGCAACTACCTAACAGTTATGAAAACAAATTTAGCATACATTCGTATTAAACGTCCTATTTGCATTTAGACTCAATCGAATTTACTATAAGCAAGATAGGGTTAACTTCATTAATCATAATTATTTTAGCCTAATAGAAATAAAACAGTGGAGATGAAATCAACATAGAAAAATCACAACTAATTTAGTAGACAAGAATCATGCTCATGGGTCAAACAGTGGGTAATTCCTAGTCAAAATCTTGGGCATGAAAAGGGTAGGATATACTAAAAAAATAAATATGGGGGAAAACAAGCACAAAACAGCAACAACAGGAAACACAATAGTATAAAAAATAGATAAAATGGCAGATAAAATAGCAAAATTAATAAGGAATGTCTCCCTCTCTGCCCTCAATGTGTAAAATAATATTAACAAATACGATGAAAAAGAAAGGGTTTAGAACACTTCCCACGTTATTTGTATCACTATCATTCTCGTATAGTTACAATAAGGTCAGCCATCTTCTGGCCGAGTGCATCCATTCAAGCTTTAATGCACCTTAAATGTTGCTCGATAGTCATCGAAGGTTGGTGTTGGTTGGGTACCTCTTACTGATTTTTCTACCTAAAGATCCATTCAGCCAGTGAAGCTCGAATACCTAGAGGGACAAAATGGAAAGAAAAATGTGTGCCAAGAAGTAATCCCATGGAGTCGAGATAGCGGGCATCCAATGGATCAGCTTGACAAGTAATATGTAAGGTAGAAAGAGGAACATTAGAGCCATGTAAAGAGAATAACAGTTGTGTAACAAAAGAGCCTAAAATTAGAAGTCATTTGGCATTTATAATATGCTCAAATTGAAACGCATACCAATAGCCCAAATTTACTTGACGACCAATGTACATACACCACAATAAAAATAATTTCGTATTTGAGATGGTAGCCGAAGCATCTTTCCATCCAGAATAATTATATGCCAAATAGCGGTGTACGTAACATAAGGCAGGATTATGAAACCATAAATCTTTTGATGTTTTAGGGCTATACATGGTTTCAGGTTGTCTATTAATAGTGCAAAGGCCTCGATGGCCTCGAAATCTGTCGAAAAAGTATACAAACTGTTCTCATATTCAGTGGACAAAGCATAGTCTGCTGTCACAAAATTTAGTGTAATATTAAAATTAGTAAGAGACAATGTAACATCCTAGATTAGGGGTTATGCGTTCGTGTGTAATTCATGAGATAGTGGGCTCAGTGGGTATGTTGGATGTGTTCCGAGGAGTTCTAGGAACCCTAAGGTGCATGGAAATGTATGGAAATGTAAGGAAATGTAAGGAAATGCTTTGGAAACGTTAAGTTTAAAAGAGGAAAGTGAACATTTTTGGAAACTAGGGGATGTAAGGAAATGATGTGGAAGATTCAAAAGAGGAAAGTAAACATTTCTGGAAACTTGGAAATGTAAGGAAATGTCAAGTTTAAAGAGCCAAACGAAAATTTTTGGAAACTTGGAAATGTAAAGAAATGTCAAGTTTTAAGGCTTAAAAGAGAAAACTAAGGCAAGGTGGCCTTAAGAAAAATAATATGAGGAATTTGACACACAAACAGGCTTGGAAAAGTGGCACAGAGATGCCACTTAGGGCCTCTGGAAATGGCGCCACATGCAAGGTGTTGGGCCCGAGTTCGAAATCACATGGGAAGCAAATAAAAGAAATTTTATTTTGCTTCCAGTAAGAAGTGAGGTGGACGGCACATGGCTATAAATTAGGAGCTTTTATTCTTTTATTTTTAAGAGATAAAGGGTGGATAAATAAGGGATAAATAATGGATTTATTTTAGATTATTTTCAAGAGATAAATGTGGATATTATTTTTTTATTTTGATAGATAAGGAAGAGATAAAAGAGGATTATTATTAGTATTATTTTTATTAAGAGATAAGAGATAATTATTGGATTAAGTTTTATTAAAGTGATAAATCAAGGGATAAAGCTATCAAAATAGAAGAGTGGTGGCCAAGTAAAGGACTCTAGCTAGTAATTTTGGCTATAAAAGGAAGAGTAAGGCTATTCTTCATTCATTCTTTTCTTTTCAAGAAAACCTCTGCAGAAATTCTCTAAAGTTTCTCCTCTTCTCTCTGCTAATTTTCTCTCGCCATTATTCTCTTTTTCTCTTTTCTTTTCTTCTTCTATTACAAACACAATCAAAAGCCGAAGATACCAATAGCCCTAGTCGATTTCTCACTAAGCCTCAAGAGCCAAAATTGTTATCCACATCAAAGCCATAGCCAGAATCTTTGCTAAGGGTTCAAGCAAGAGTTCCATCAAATTCTTGATGAGGTAAGATTAGGTTAGATTCTCATTCTATTTCTTTTAAGGTCTGTCGAAATTAAGATTCTAATACCCTTAATATCTGTTGCTGTCAAGAGATCTTTCGGGATTTACTAAGTGTCGACTACAAGGAAGGAGAAGTTTTTTCCCAAAGGTACACCATAAGCCGCGTGTTCCTAGTTATTCGGTGAATTTCGGGATTTAAGAATCTAAGGTAAGTCATATTTAACATACGGCTAAGGGTTATTTGTTGTGAATAAATGTTAGAAATTGATCTAACATGTAGTTATAGGGATTTCGACAGAGGATACAAGGATTTTGGGATTTGAGAATTTCAAGGTAAGTTTTAAGAATACTAATCCTACTAGGATTTGGATTTATGGCGAATGGCTTTTTATTAAATTAGTAAGTGATTAATCAAATGTAGGAATTTGAGATCTAAGGCGATGATCGATTTCGGATTTCAAGGAATTCGTTAAGCAAATCAGTGTGTACCCTACCCTAAGTTTTGATAGGTTCATGGCTATGTTTAAATTAAATGTATTATTAAGAATGTGTGTACTCATACTAACCTTCGATATATCATATGGTAATTATTTTAATATATGAATATGCATAAGAATGTGAATGTGGCTAAGTACCACAAATGTGGTAAAAGTACCTGTGCACGTTTCCTATTTCTCGATAGGATTATGAATATGATATATTTTGAACATATGAATAGTAACATGAATGAGAATTAAGTATGTTATGCATGATATAAAATTTATGGGGCATTCGGGATCTATGTGAAAGGGGAAGAAGGTGTTGACTTCGGTCTCACCAACGGAATATGGTGACTACGGTCACAAAATTTGAATATGGTAACCGGTTACATTATCTCGAATTTGGTAACTTCGGTTACATTATTTGAATATGGTGTCTAATGACACAAATTATATGGGCGATGAGCACGTCGATTGCAAATGATCGCCTTCGATGGTGTGTAGCGGATGGAGGGTTGACTTAGTAGTCCCACGGTGTGACCGCAGCGAATACGTGGTGGTGTGTAGCGGATGGTTAATTAGGTTTGGGTTTGGGAATGCATCATTAATTGTATTCTATGATTTGAATGTGTATCATTTGCATGCCCGATTCTATTATGACTTAGTGTTGTGTACACATTGAGTCTGTTGACTCACCCCGTTTGGGGAATATTTTTCAGTGATGAGCGATGATGGACCGGGTCGGCAGGAGCTTAAAGGTGGCCATGCATAGCAAGAAATTTATGATTTGGACTTTCAATTTATTTTAAGTATTTTAAGTTTTACTTTGGGATCATTGATATAATAAGGCCATTGTGGTTTACTTTATTTTTCTTTTATTTATTATGTTTATGGATTTTTATCAATTAAAGTTTAAGTAAATTCCTTTTAAAATTAACTCTAAATGTTTTGTCACCTTAAATAAATGGGTTTTAACATAAGATAAATTTGTTTTCAACTCAAGCCCAACCCAAACAATATTTTTTAAAAATCATACAAGTTTTTCCTAAGTAACAAAAGAATTTTGAACCGGTTTACTTGAGGAACATACCAAATCTGGTCAAAGCTCGTGGGCCGGGTTTGGGGTGTTTTAGACAAATTGTGTGTGGTTCCAAGTAACCGAAAGGATATAATCCCAGGCATGTCTAACGAAATTTTGTCATGCCGCTGAAAATGGAAGGTGGCATAAAATTCCAAAAGTAATTCATAATAAGCATAGTGAATGATATCAAAATTACCAACCCAACCAATATTGCGAAAATAATATTTAACATTAGTGTCAATATGCAAAGCATTCAAACCAGATTGCGACAAACACTTGCAAGGAACTACTTGCTTGTGCTGTAAATGATTATACATGTCCTGATCTGCTTCATTATCAAATGTTAAATTCCGTTTAAACAACATTCAGGTGGTAGTACATTCACTCGAGACCGGTAGGTCTTGCCTCGGGTCAGCAATGGTTGGTGGTCATCGTAACTCCTGGTTGCGTCAGAGTGTGATGATGTCATGAACTAATTAAAATACGATAAAGGCAAGCCACCTATCGAACAGTAGTATAGCTATGGTGAGTCCAGAATATCGTATCCACGAGGACTAAAAGTACTAGTAATTACTATCTTTTTAGTATTTAGCATAATAATTAAAGGAGTGCTTTAATCTAAAATTGAACCAACTAATTAACTATGAGAGCGACAGAGATAAATTGGGAAAATACTTTAAAAAGACCAATGAGAGAGACAATACCTAAGGAAAAATCCACCTAGATTTCACTTATTATTATGATTCTGAATTAAACAATTTATTCACTTGCCTTGATCCGTAAAAATCCCTAAATTATGTTAATATCTCTTTCGAGACTACTAACAACTGATTCTAGGTTGATTAATTAAAATTTCTTTCTAATTCAAACCCCTATTGTTGCATTAACTCGATCTATGGATTTCCTTATTAGATTTGACTCTAATCCGATAGATTTATGTCGTCCTATTTCTAGGATTGCAATCAACTCCGCTTAATTATGCTAGATCTACTCTTAAGCAGGGACTTTTGCTCCACTGATTAAGCACATCAAACTTGGATTAATATCCTGAAAATATTAAAGCAAGGATTAAGAACACATAATTAAGAACAAAACCAAGTATTTATCATGTAATTCAGATAATTAAATAATAAGATCCATCATAGGGTTCATGTTGACCAATGCCCCTCAACTGGCAACATCTATCATATTCATTTCTATGGGCTTCAAGTCCTCATAGAAGTATTGGAGAAGAGACTGTTTTGTTATCTCATGTTATGGGTAACTTGCACACAACTTCTTAAATCGCTCAGAATAGTCGTAAAGAAGCTCTACATCCTTTTGTTTTATCCAAACAATCTCCCTCTTTAACTTAGCTATGTGCAATATTGGGAAAAATTTGTTGAGAAAAAAATGGGAAAAATCAATCTAGGTTGTGATAGATCCAGGAGGTAAATAAAATAACCACTCCCTAGCAAAGTCTGCTAGGGAAAAAAGGAAAGAACGTAATTTGATTTGATCCTCAGTTACGCCATGAGGTTTTATACAAAGACAAACCATATGAAACTCTTTTAGATGTTTGTGTAGATTTTCATTTTGAAATCTACAAAAAGTCAGCTGCAACTAGGGGTGAGTATTCGATCGAATCGAGTCAAAAAATTTCGAGTTAGTCAAGTTGACGAATCCAATTTTTGCAACCGAATTCAATTTGAATTTTTTTCGAATCGGATCGAATCGAGTCAAAAAATTTCAAGTCAAGTCGAGTCGAGTTAACGAATCATATTATTTATACTTAATGTTGCATTTACATGAACCAATTATTTAACAAGTAAACGAAGTATAAAATTATTTAACTACATAAACAATATAATGGTTTTGCCTTTTAACTTAATGAGTAAACATTTATCAAAACAACGTAGTTTTGACTTTTAACTTAATGATTTTGACTTTTAACTTTAGAAAAGGTAAACATTTATTAAAATGGCGCGTAGTTTTGCCTTTTCTAATTCGGATTTTCGGATAACCCGAATTGTGTAATTCACATTCGAGTTAAACCGAAAAACCTAATTTTTTATTCGAGTTGATCCAAAAAACTTGATTAACTCAAATAACTCGAACTATTTAATTCAAAATTTAAAAATTTTATCGAGTTTTTTGAATCGAATCGGATTTTGCTCACCCCTAGTAGCAACGGCTGTTAATCTGCAGGAACTTTGGCCATTTGCCGAATCATTTGAGCAATAAGTTGTTGTGCTGGATTCTGGTTTACATTAACCCTAGCGTTAAACACTTCTTCTGATGGATCTACTCCTATACTTTCGTTCTCTAGTGTTTGAGTAGGATTTTCGTTAACCTTAGACTCAACTTCATCTCATGCTTCTGTTTTCGGCGGTGAGTTACTCTTAGCTCCTACCACCTCTAACTGCTTTTTCCTTAGCTTCGTTTCCTTACGATTAGCTCTCACTGTCTTTTCAATTTCTAAATCGAACGCAATATTTCCTGGAGCAGATCTGGATATAAGAGAAAGAAACAAGATTAATACGTTGCCAGTCCCTGGAAACGGTGCCAAAATTTAGTGCGTCGTTAAAAGCATCAAATATATCCTCTAAGAAATAACGAAAATAATAGTATAAGGGAAGTAGAGTCAAATCCTCAGGGACTGGATCGCTATAGTTTCTTGTTCCTCAAAATCCTGGGCACAATTGTGCCCAAGAAAAACATCTGACCTGAAAAAATAAAAAAGTAGAATTAAAAATATGGACGGGTTGAGATTAAATAAATTGAAATCGTAATTGTGAAAAAAATAGGGTTGAGAAAATGAGTTTTTTTATTTGAGGGATTCCAACCTCCGGTTATCTCAATTATCTTTTGGTTCAATCATAGACCTTTAGGTGGTTCTTCTCATGATCGAATAAGCCGTTTATAATGGAAGAGAATACCTACAACCATCAACTCCACTTTAGGTTATAACGTTGCGATCTAGAGGAATCTGACTCTAGCCAACCGTCACTCCTATGGGACTGTCTTAAACAAGACCATCATTTCTCAATGGCGAATGCCACGCCATTTTGTCTCTTGGGCTCAACAACCTCTAACGTAGTAAGTTAGTGAACCGGTTGTGCAACCTTCTTAAAACACACAAAACGGTCACCTTTGCACAAGATGAAAAGATTACATTTGAGGACATGGACAGATGTGTCAGTCCCGTAATGTGGAGAAATGATGAATACTTGTTGAGAAGGGTTAAGTGCGGGTTTTAAACCTCATGAACTCGTTTGAGAAATCTTGATAACCTTTGACTAGACAAGTTTAGTTACTCATGCTTTTTGAATAAAAACATAAGCTTAATGAAACAGAATTTTATTGGAAAAGAAAAGAAACAAAAGGCTAAGAGCCTTAAGGGGAAGGAATTTTTACAAAAGTGAGGAGTGAGTATTCATATGACTCAATCCCTTATTTATAGTACATGAAAAACCTTAGTTGGTTCCTATTTAAACTCTAGATGACAAAGTTCAAGAAATACAATTAAAATTAAATCTAAACAATATAATAATAATCCTAATAATAATTCCAAATAGAATTCAAATTTAAACAAAGTTTTATGTTCATAAATCTCTTATTTGAAATTTTTCCCCAAGTCTTCCACACTTTGTATTTTAGGCACCACATCTTTCCTATTTCGCATGCTAACCTGTTTTGTCTTTGAATTCACATTTTTTGCCTCCAAATTTTCTTTTGCCTTCAATTTAGTCCCTACAAGATTAAAAAAAAAATCATAAACAGCCTAAATTATTAGGATCGTACTCAAAATATATATAATTAGCTCATAAAAGTATGTCACTTTAGAGTATTATCAAATAAACAGTACTTTATTTTTTTTGAGATATGTCTAACTTATTGATATTAATAATCTCTGTTTAATTGAAATCAATATAAAGTTATTAGTTGATATAAATACAATTTCAAAAAAGGTAAAAAAAACACAATTTGTATGAAGTAAGATTTATTCAATATTAAAGAATAATAAAGATATTGTAACTAATTTTTCTTTATAATTAAAAATTAATTTGACAAACTATTGAAAATTATGAGAATTTTAGGTTTAATAAAAACATAAAGTTTTATATGGGAAGTCATGGTCAATTCTTTTGACTAGGTATGATCGGACACATTTAAAATCATCTTTTAAAATGGAAATTTTGAAAAAAAAAATTAAAAACATAATTTTGGGTTTACGGTAGAAATCCAGAGAAAAATGTTTAGGTTAGAGAGTTGGTTATGAGAAAGGAAGATTTTAGCATCCTCGCGATGCTAAAAATTAGCACCTTGTTAAATATGTGTTGTCTACATTCATAAATTAAAATTCATATCTCGGTATTTAATTATGATCCAAGTTTTTGATAAATTAAAAATATATATATTAAATGAGTGAATCGATTTTTTTAATAGCAAAACAAAGATAAGGATCAAGTGTAGCATTTTCACAATTCAGGGGCCTTTCCTGAGATTTTCCATTTTATATTTTTATCATATATAAAAAATAAAAAGTTTTAAATTTTGAAGTAAATGGGCCTATAGCCCAATATTGATTAAACATTTGAACTCGACGTTCAGAAACAATCAACTTTTAAAATTGTGAAATTAAATCCAATAGAAAACTAATAAATATGAACAAAAATTGGATCCACAAATTAAAACTCAAATTTTTGTGAATGGATAATTTAAATTTTATAATAATATTCATAAATAAAAATAATTATAAAAATTTTATAAAAATATTCACTTTAAAAAACTTAACATTTTAGTCAATATTTTCGCTAAAAAAAAATCAATTTGACTCTTTTTAAAATTGAATGGTAAAGCATATGTAAAAACTTCGAAAACCTCAACACATAAAATTTTGAAACATCTATTTTTACAATATTTATTTAAATTTTTCATTTTAAATTATATCTCATATGATTTGATGTGCCATTTAACAATTAACGATTTTAAAAATGAAAGGATTTAATTAATATAATATCTATAATTTAGAGATATAATTAGACATTAGACTGTCAAAACAAGTTATTTCTTTTTATCGGACATTAGACAACAAAATATTATGATATGAATCACTTTTTCATCATGATTCCATGAGCTACGAACTACACATTTACATTACTAACTAATAAAAGTTTATCTTTGCATCCAAAACAATATTTGTGTAAGAAGATAGGAAACTAATCAAAGGATGAGAGTTTAGGGTTATTTTTGGTTTCAAGAAATAGAGGTTTCTGTTTTTGTTTTCTTGGTCCCTATCCAAATTAGTATAAACTCAAAAACATTATTTTCTTTCAACACTTTTTTTAATATTAAATCTAGTGCTTTAGTTTGAATCCATATAAATGTATTTTTCCTTTTTGTTTCTCATGTTTATATTATAGAAAAATAGATATCAAACATGTTTTTAAATTTTCAAAAAATAGAAAATGAAATATTTGGAAATGAAAATATAAAAAAATAAAATTATTTTCAAAAACCAAATGAAGCATAATTTTTTTGGGTTAATATATCATTTTGTATCTGAGTTTGGTTTCAGTGTTCATTTTTATACCTAAATTTGACTTCATAAGGTACAATGAATATTTGACACGTGTACTCTAGTAAAAAAACATAGGAATTGTAATTGAGACAAAACAAAAAAAAGAGCTCAAGTATTAAATTTAAAATTAAAATCAAACTCGGGTACTTAACTGTGACAAAAAGAAACTCAAGTACCAAATTGAAAAAAAAAACTTAAAAAGGTATAAAATTGAACATTAAAAAAACTTAATCTATTTTTGAGGTCCTATAGAATAATGAAAATACCATACTAAACAATTAGAGTGCATTTAATCTTCTTAATATGATTTGTTTACCTATTTCAATTTTCTTTTACTCACAAAATAAAATAATTTTTATTTTAATTTCGTATATACTGCATATGTTAAAGATACTGTCATCCTCAAATTATTAAAGCATTATGTTTAGTATCGGAGCAAGCTTGCTTATAAGAAAAATTAACATTGTAGCTTGCTTCGATTAAATTATGTTGAATAAGATTTAACGTCTCATTTAATGATTAAATTAATAATTTTAGTAATGAAAAGATCTTAATTATTGATATTATATCTGTAGTTTGAGGATATAATTAGAATGTTTTAAAATTTGATGACCAATTTAGATTGGGGCTCAGAGTTTGGAGATGTTTGGTGCAATTAACTTAAATTAAGTAGAAAAAATTGTTAAAAATTATGCAATAGTTAAAAAATTTAAGTAAAAAATTGATTATAAATAATATATCTTTTTCTATCTTTTGATTGAATTCTATAAATTTTGTTGGAGTTTTATGCTTATGGTAATTTTGTTTTCTTACAATAGGGAATTTTATTAGCTTTACTTGAATACAAAGCAAGAATAGTATTGTTGAGGACTATGATATGCCAATGTGTTCAAGGAAGGAATTAAAATAAAATAAATAAAAAAAGTAATGGTGGTTTCTTTACGCTTCACTATAGTGTTCAAGTATGAAATTATATATAGTTGTCTACTTGAATGAAAGATATTATAGGCAAGCAACAAATAGGTAAGGGATTTGGTAATTTTCCGAATTTGTCGGTTTTTTTTTTTTTTTTGCTTGAGCTGATTAATTAAATTTTGTTTGGTGTTATCCAGGAAGAAAACGGTGCAATAGATCAACAAAAATGGAAGACATGGGAGAACCTGAGAAGCGTGTAGAGAGCATCACTTACATGGATGTTCCGTTGTATAAGGCTGCAGCAGAAGGAAAAATTGAAGAATTTGATAATCGCCAGGAGCTTAACCTTGAGTCACTAAAGACCCCAAACTATGACAATGTGCTCCATGTTAACTTGGCAAACAGCGAGCGTACTGCGAGTGCATGGTCTTTTAAATCAAGGTCCGGAAGCAGTAACAGATCAGATTTTGTCAAAAAAATTCTTGGCAAGTGTCCGTTACTGCTACTCCAAACGAACCGTAAAGGTCAAACTCCATTGCACATTGCAGCAAGGTATGGACGTTCTACCACTGTGAAACTTTTTATCGAGTCTCGTGCAGATGGGGATATAGAGAATCCGGGAATGGGCGAATTGAAGGCTGTGAGGGAGATGTTGAGGCTTAAGGATGAAGAATCCAACACGGCTTTACATGTAGCAGCACGGTATGGCTATGTTGGAGTGGTACAAGCTTTGCTGGAGCTTGAAGACCCTGATTTTCCATATTCTGTGAACAAAAACCACGAAACTCCACTTTACTTGGCTGCTAAGGGAGGATATAGGCGATCGGTGACTATATTATTACATAAATGGAAATCAACTGTTCATGGGGGGCCGTACGGTAGAACAGCTTTGCATGCAGCAGTTATGTCTGGAGATGTAGGTAAGTTGAGTTAGTTCCAAATCTTTTTTGTTTGAGACAAAAAGAAAGAAAGAATAGATTACTGACTTTTTTAGGTTTGTATTTTGCTTAAATTTAGAGACAACAAAGATAATATTGAAGGAGAAAGGGGATTTAACAAAGGAAACAGATGAAAATGGACACACCCCTCTTCATTATGCAGCACACTTGGGTCACAATTCAATAGTGGAAGAGCTGTTAAAAGAGGATGTATCAGCTGCTTATATAGGTGATAAAAAGTGGGAGATGACACCCCTTCTCATGGCAGCCAGGCAAGGCTATGGACGAACAGTAAGAATGATTCTCTTTCATTGTCCAGCTTGTTGTGAAAAAGTGGACAAAAGAGGTTGGAATTTACTTCATTTTGTGGCGTTTAGAGACAATCCTCTTCAATTAATTCTTTCTTTTTTCGCAATTGGTGATGCTGAGCTTGAATATGGATCAGTCAAAAATCTAATGGACTGGAAAGATACTTATGGAATCACACCTCAACAAGTTTATGATGCATGTCAAGGCGTGGCATCTTCCGAGAACAATCAACGTAAAAAGGTACACTTAATTGTGTTTCAACAGTTACGGCTATGGTTTTATTATTTTTTTGGGTTTTGAATTAAAGTGGTAAATAACATGCATGTATAAATATAATGACTTATATAGCTCATTCATGCCCAAAACCTGGGTTTAGTATGTAGATTTGCCTATGTGATAGTGTAGTATGTGCGTGTGTATTGTTTCAATATATATTTATATAATGACATGCATTACAATACAACTGGCTAATGTGGTAGGAGCAAATTGTGGAATTGGTGAAAGATATTGTTGACAATGAAGTGGCGGAGAAAGCAATTAATCCCGTTCTCTCTGCAACTATCAACAGAGAGGGTTTGCAGAAGACAAGAGATACTCATTTAGTAGTGGCAGCACTTGTAGCCACTGTCACATTTGCAGCAGCAATAACCGTTCCAGGTGGTTTCAAGGGTGAAAAAGAAATAGATCATCAGGGCACTCCCTGGCTAATTCATGATGCAGCGTTTAAAGCATTTGTCGTAACAGATGCACTGGCCTTTGGTTTCTCTGTTTATACCCTCATCATCCACTTTGATATGGTAAATCCTCTTTTTTCACGTTCGCGTGATAAAATATCCGACATAATGCTCGCTGATAGGTTTCTCGGTTATGCAACGTATGCGATGGTGATTGCTTTCTGCACATCTAATTATGCAGTATTAAAACCTTCCCACGGACTTGCCATCACTTCATGTTCCCTCGGCCTTAGCTTTCTTTTCTTTTCTCTTCTTAAAGAAACAATGATTTCTTCATTGACACCTACGTTGGAAATGGATAGATATCCTGATTTGAGTTTTAGAGAAATCCTAACTATTTACGGTTTTTTATTAAAGAATTCCGATGCAATTGATGAAATAGGAAAAAGAATCGATGCATTAAGAAAACCCTAGACTTGGGTTTTTAAGAATCCCATATATTATTATTTAGGAATAAATCTCAAAATTATATATGAATTTTTGAGATAATATGTAATAAACTTTGATTTTGTATAATTTTATAAATGAAATTTTAGTTTGATTCAATACTCACAAATTATTAACACAATTATTGATATAACATTATTTTATACTTATATATTACATACACAAATGATTATAATTATCAAATATATAAATAAATTGATGTATTTATTTATTTTTAAGTGTATATGATGGAATCAAAATTTTATGTATATAATTATACAAAATCAAAGTCCATATATCAAATAGTACAGTTAATCAAAAATCCGTATATAATTTTAAAATTTGTACTATTGTTTATTAAACAAGTTTAATTCAATAAAATCTCATTGTTATATATATATATATTTGTTGCATCCCCTAAAACTATATAATCTACCTAATCTTTCGCACTACTGTCTGAATCACCACTATTGTCATGTAAACCCTTACCATCTTCATCCAACAGCCAGCCTGTGCTTATTTCAATGTGATTTAGATGTTGACTAAACACACATCCCATACGCTGAGTACCAACGACAACTAAATTTGGCCCATCATCCCTACCAAGTTTTTTAACCATTCCATCTCGTTGCTTGGAATAAACATCTCGAACTAGATTGACTCACCCTTTGAAGCCTCCTTGCTTCCATTGACATCTTGAAATGTCAGTCTTTGCACGGTTCCGGGGAAACATTATATGGCATTTTCATCTCGTTCGGGAGAGAAGACGACTTGTATCTTGATAAATTTGACTTATCATCTCGGTTATACATTGCGTTGGAGACTTTGACAGATAAACCATTAATTTTCCTGTTCTTCCCCATTCTGATAGCCCTCTATAGTTTATATTCATGTTTGTATCTGAAAAAGCAAAACTCGTGTCAGTGTACTCCTTTTTAGATTTATAGGCAATGTAAACATCTTCCACCCTGCCGTGCACGTTGAAAAAATCCCACAACACCGATCTCGGTAGTTCTCTGCTGATATTATCGACAAAAGTTGTGTATAGCTGTTCCTGGCGTGCTGTTGAAATCTCAGGTAAACAGTTAAAACTATATTGAGTATTTGAAAAATAGAAACAATAGAATTGAAAACTGTACTGTATTATTTCTAGCTCTCTTTGAATAGTACAACCATGTTATTTATAGATGAATGAGCTAACTGCTATTTAGTAGCTGCTGCTAACAGCATAACAGTTTGAATAACAAACTAACAAACTAACAAACTAATAAAAAATAACAGTCTTGCCCCCATGACCACTTGTCGTCTTTGCTCTATTAATAAGAAAAACCTTCTTTCAACATAAGCATTTTTGAAAAATTCGTGGATGTAGCATGACATTATTTTATCTTATATATCACCTCAACAAAGCATTTGAAAAATTATAAATGACAATTTTTGAATAGCTTGGGTGATTTTGAGGTATGAAGATTCTTGCTGTGTGAGCTTTCTTCCTGCTGCAGCTATGGTGGAAATCGAGTCTTCTGGTGCCACTGCTTCTTCCTCTCAGGTCAGCCAGGTCTTTACTAACAAGAATATTAGTGTTTGTCTTGATGATCATAACTTTCTTCTTTGGAAACAAAGTGTTTTTGTCGGTGCGAAGTCATGGCCTCGAAGGCTTTCTTGATGGTTTCATGGCTGTGACCTCCAAGCATGTAATCTCTTCCACTGGTGAGAAATCAGTAAATAGTGAATACCTTGTTTATGTAAATCAAGATTGTGCGTTAGCGTTAGTTCTCATATTTTACCTCAGCTTGTTGGATTTGAATCAGCAGCTGCTATTTGGAGTACGTTGAAGCGATTATTCTCCATATTTTGGAGTGGTACAAGCATTGCTGGAGCTTGAAGACCCTGATTTTCCATATTTTGTCAACAAAAACCACGAAACTCCACTTTACTTGGCTGCTAAGGGAGGATATGGGCGATTGGTGACTATATTATTAGATAAATGGCAATAAACTGTTCATGGGGGCCCGTATGGTAGAACAGCTTTCCATGCAGCAGTTATGTCTGGAGATGTAGGTAAGTTGAGTTAGTTCCAAATCTTTTTTGTTTGAGACAAAAAGAAAGAAAGAATAGATTACTGACATTATTAGGTTTGTATTTTGCTTGAATTTAGAGACGACAAAGATAATATTGAAGGAGAAAGGGGATTTAACAAAGGAAACAGATGAAAATGGACACACCCCTCTTCATTATGCAGCACACTTAGGTCACTATTCAATAGTGGAAGAGCTGTTAAAAAAGGATGTTATCAGCTGCTTATATAGGTGATAAAAAGTGGGAGATGACACCCCTTCTTGTGGCAGCCAGGCAAGGCTATGGACGAACAGTAAGAAAGATTCTCTTTTATTGTCCAGCTTGTTGTGAAAAAGTGGACAAAGTGGTTGAAATTTACTTCATTTTTTGGCATTTCGAGAACGTCCTCTTGAATTAGTTCTTTCCTTTTTCACAACTGGTGATGCTAAGCATGAATATGTATCAGTCAGAAATCTAATGGACTGGAATGCCTTTGGAAGCACACCTCAACAAGTTTATAATGCATGTCAAGGCTTGGCATCTTGCAAGTCCAAGAACGATCGACGTAAAATGGTACACTTATATTTGTGTTTCTACGGATACGGCTATGGTTTTATTATTATTTTGAGTTTTGAATTAAAGTGGTTAAATAGGATGCATGTATAAATATAATGATCTACATAGCTTATTCATTCCCGACACCGGGGTTTAGTCTATAGGTTTTCCTCTATGGTAGTGTAGTATGCGTGTTTATTGTTTCAATATATATACAATGACATGCATTACAATAGAACCGGCTAATGTGGTTGGAGCAAATTGTGGAATTAGTGAAAGATATGGTTGTTAATAAAGAAGTGGCGGAGAAAGCAGTTGATCCCATTCTTTGGCCAACGGTCAACGGAGATGATTAGGAGAAGAGGTTAACTCTCAAGTAGGAAATAGATACTTAATTAACAGTGGCAGCACTTGTAGCGACCGTCACATTTGCAGTAGCAATAACCGTTCCAGGTGATTTCAAGGGTGAAAAAGGATTACACTAGGGCACTCTTTTTCTAATTCATAATGCAATGCTTCAAGCATTTATCGTAACATATGCAGTGCCCTTTGGTCTCTCTGCTCATGTCTTCCTCATCCACTATGGGATGCTGCATCCTTTTTGGTCATATTCGCCTGATAAGACACCATTAACGTAATGTTCGCTTCTCCTTTCCTCGGTTATGCAATGTATGCAATGATGATTGCTTTTTGCATAGCCACTTATGTGGTGTTAAAACCTTCCCACAAATTTGCCATCACTTCATGCTCCCTTGTCTTAGCAGTTTTTTCTTTTATTTTCTTAAAGGATTTTTTGAAGGATTTTTCAAATCTTTAAGCAAAAATGAGATCTAAACTTACACCTATGTTGGTCTTTGATAGATGTATTGATTTGGGTGTTATAGAATTCTAACACCATGTCTGCTTCAATGGAATTGCTATGCAATTAAGTTCAAATTCTGAGGGGACCACTATTCTATTGTTTGGTTCAAATCATCCTACAGAATGGTTAAAAATGCTGAACGTTTATTCCTGCCCCATTCGTTAAAAACACTGAATGAGTATTCAGCAGTCAACCCTTGTAACGGCTATTCAGCAAATATAAGGAATCACTTAAAAAAATTTATTAAAGAATACCTATCACTACAACAAAAAGGCCCTATAGCGACACTTATGGGGCGACACTTTCGTAAGTGTTGGGATAGACTGGCCAACATACGCTTTAGCCAACTCTTTTATAAAGGTTGGGATATGCATGCCTAAGGCAACGCTTAAATAAGAGTTGGCTTTGTCTAGTCCTAAGACGACAGTTTTGGGGCGACACTTTCCTAAGTGTTGGGATAGACTTGCCAACATACGCTTTAGCCAACTCTTTGTACAAGGGTTGTGATATGTATGCCTAAGGCGACGCTTGAGTAAGAGTTGGCTTTTGTGTAGTCCTAAGACGACAGTTTTGGGGCGACACTTTCTTAAGTGTTGGGATAGACTACACTTTTGCCAACTCTTTGTATAAGAGTTGGGATATGTATGCCTAAGGCAACACTTGAATAAAAGTTGGCTTTTGTGTAGTCCTAAGATAACACTTTTGTGGCGACACTTTCCTAAGTGTTGGGATAGACTATGCTTTGGCCAACTCTTTGTATAAGGGTTGGGATATGTATGCCTAAGGCAACGCTTGAATAAGAGTTGGCTTTTGTGTAGTCTTAAGACGACACTTTTGTGGCGACACTTTCCTAAGTGTTACAATAGACTACGCTTTAGCCAACTCTTTGTATAAGGGTTGGGATATGTATGCCTAAGGCAATACTTGAATAAGAGTTGGCTTTTGTCTAGTCCTAAGACGACAATTTTGGGGCGACACTTTCCTAAGTGTTGGGATAGACTTGTCAACATACGCTCTGGCTAACTCTTTGTATAAAGGTGTAACGTCCCAAATTTCCTTAATTCCGGCTTTTTTTTAATGTGTAGCACCAAAAAATTGGATTTAAAATATGAATATTCTTAAAATTTTATATCATCAGTTTGTGAATAATTATATATATTCAAATTAAAAATAACTTAATAGCTTCGAGTGTGAAAAAGGTTTTTAATAAAAATGTCGCAAAAAATAAATTTAGTTTAGGGTTTAAGGTTTAGTGTTTAGAGTTTAGGGTTTAAGGGATTATAATTTATTGTTTAAGGTTTTAGGGTTTTGTGTTTATGGGTTTGGGGTTTATGATTTTAGGGTTTATTTAATATAAATGTTTCAAAATTTATGTTATATATATTTAAAAATTTTAATCATAAATAAGATAAATATAAATTATTATTTTTTAAATAATAAAATATCAAAATGGGATAAATCCCAAAAGCATACATGAACAATGGTTTAATGTGCAATTGAATATATGAACTTTAATTTGATCCAGTTCTTGTAAATTATTAACACAATTATTAATATAACATAATTTGAAACAAAATTAATTTAGGGAAACAAAATTAAAATTAAAAAAATATTGAAAGAATATATAATATTAAAATTTTATCTAATTAATTTAGGGTTTAGGGTTTGGAGTTAAGGGTTTAGGGGTTTGTAGTCTATGGGATATGTTTTTGAGTTTAGGGTTCCAATATTTAAGGGTTATGGTTTATGGTTTAGAGTGAGTGTTTTAGAATTTGGGGTTTAAAATTATAAGGTTTAGGGTTTAGGGTAGATCAAATGAAGACGTGAGTGAAGGAGAGGCCAATGCTACTAAAGAATAGTTTGGTCTGTAAATTAGTTAACCGATGTCAATCGGAACTGAGCTATTTTTAATCAAGCCTTTTTCACCCTTATTTGTAGGGTTCTTAGAATGTCATATGTTCGTGCTCGTGTTAGAAATCGAACTAATCTAATTAGAATTAATCAGTCCGGTTTGACTAGGTTTTTTGGTTTCTCATTCATTGCTAGGCTGGATAATGATACTATTCTAGAAATCAATTTACTATTTAAGTGTTGGTCAATGATGTTTGAACCAGACAATATTGGCTGGTCGGATTGGGAGCTAGCCAGGGTTACTAGTCTGAAGAATGGCTTTGATTCGGTTAGACCAGTAACTGGTATGGACCGATTAAATTGACAGTTGAATTGGGGTTTTTATTTTTTAATTTTTAACGATTTTTTAATCGAACCGGTCGGATTGGTGAATTGGTGGCTGAACTAGTTCGGTTTAAAAAAAACATTAGTGTTGGTTTGTTTAGTTATTCGGTTTAGAAATTAAAAAAAAAACTTAAAAATCAACCACACAATCACGTCCAAATTAAAATACATATCACTAAGCATCTTCATAAAAATTGATGTCCGGGACAGAGTGCTTAGCTTTAAGCCTCTCATTTTGTATAAATATTGAGATTTATATTTAGCTTAGATCTTTCAATATATATTTCGCTACGCACTCTGATCTTAAAGAACTATATAACTTTTTAGGTACATTTTCTAGGTTCACAATCAAGGTTACATACACTTTACTAGCAACATAAGAACAAACTGACCTTATAGCAAGCAAAGCAACCAGGGATATTCCAGAAATAAGAACTTACCCGTTGTCACCTCTGGCACATCACTATCCTCGCGACGGCCGACTGCATAAACCAACCTTGCCTGCCTTGCATCTGAACCTTCAGCACCTCCGCTTGGTGTTCCGCGACCTCGACCGGAACCATTCCCTCCATGGTTCGGACCACGATCCCTCGTCGCTTGCTGACCATCTCTACCCGCCCGATTAACATTCTGAGCTACTGATCGATTCCCATCCGGCCTCATAGGACAGTCCTTAATCAAATGAGACTTAGACTTACACCTAAAACATTCTCGCTCCCGATTCCAGCACTCGCCAACATGATACCTTCCACAATGAGCACACGGACGGTCCGGGTTTCCAGCAGGTGGCTTAGAAACACGAGCAGGAGTCTCAATCCTAGATCTTTTCTGAAGACTCTTAGACGATTCTGACGGTCCACAACTCCTCTTATCCCGGTTCCTATTCTTATCTCTGTTTTGCCTTACAGAGTCCTTGATTCCTTCGGCTACCTTAGCCTTCTCTACTAACACAGCAAATTCCCGCTCTTGCTGTGGAGCTATCAACAATCTCAGGTCATCTCTTAGTCCGTCCTCAAACCGGACACACTGCTCATGCTCATTAGCCACTACTCCACGAGCATATCGGCTCAACCTTAAGAATTCAGCCTCGTACTCTGCCACGGACTTGTTCCCTTGAACTAGCCCCAGAAATGCCTTTCTCTGCACATCAATATAATGAGTCCCCACATACTTCTTCTGGTATGCTGCCTTAACATAATCCCAAGTGAGTTCTTCAGCTGAGGCACCATCCCGTATTGTGAACCACCATTGATATGCCTCGTCGCGAAGTAGCGCCACCATTCCTTTCATTTTCTCCTCACTGGTTAAATCTAGCTCATCCATAATTCGCTCGGTCGCCTCCAACCAATACTCAGCCGTACTGGGTGCCACACCTGATACACCTCGAAACACCTCAGCTCCATTGGCTCGGAGTCGCTCGGGTACGGACTTCCTAGCTCTCAAATTTCCACCTGCTCCAGCCACCATCTCAAGAACCCGCAAAGATCGCCGCGATACAAAGATCATCCCCGTCTGAGCTTGCTGCTCATTACCAAATGCTGGTGCTAGAGGTGGTACCTCATTCTCAGACCCTTGACCCGATCTAACGGGTTCCGATACGGCCATTCTGCCTCGACCACGTCCACGATGACCACGTCCTCTAGAACTCATTTCTAATGTCGCGATTATTCTGATTAAAAAGTTTTATGCATTAGTACTTGTGTTCCACTGATTATCCGCGAACAATTTTATGAAAAGAAGTATCTAGAAGTGGTTCTTTCGATCAAACAAAGTTTCAGTTCAAGTTCACTATTCTAATTCAGAGAATCACATTCACATTCATCAATAAAGACACATTCATTGATCCACAGCACTTACTTCACTTTTATGGGCATTTCTGTCCATTTCCCCACCCAAGGGTAATTTCGTTATTTGTCCTATAGGGGTATTTTGGTAATAAATCAGGGTCAATTTGGAAATTTTTACAAATCAAATGTATTTTAGAATTTTCGAAACTTGTGGATATTTTGAAAATTTCTCCCAATCGAAGGTAATACAAAAATTTTAGAAATCGGGGTTATTTTGGTAATTTCGTAAATTTCCAAATCTGGGTATCTTAACATTTTGCAAAATAGAATTTTCTGATATTTTTGTAAAGTAAGAATATTTTAATGAAAATCGAGAGTAATATAATATTTTTTTCAATCTGAGGGCATTTTAGTAATTTTCAACACAGGGGTATTTTCGTAATTTTTGTAAATCGGAAAATATTTTGAAAAAAAATTTCAAAATAAATTTTGCTACAAATCAAAGGGTTAATTTGATAATTTTAAAACTAAGGTTTTTATAAAAATATGGCTAGCCCCTTTCGGGTTTTGAATTATCGGGTTTAGCCGATGACTAAGTCCTCTTGGTTAAGGTGAACGGTTACTACGCACCAGGTAGGATTCGAATAAGGAAGAGGTGAGTCGCTAGGACTGCTTAAATACCAAGCTCTTACCGAATCCACTCCTAGACATGCGCACAACTGTTGCCACACCCTAGATCGGCGACTTAGTCACAGGTTTGTTTAATGGTCCTTAAGTCTTATGTATTCAATGTTAGGGTAGACTAGTCCTAGGGTTCAATAGCCCTAATATCCTAATCTACGTCCCCATAAAAGCCCATACAGTTCATATATTCAAATCACTTCAGAAATCAGAAGTACTTACCTGGTGGACTTCGGGCCAGAGATACAGGTGCCATGCCAGAATAACCTGAAATAAAGCCCATATTTTGAAAAGCCCATCTTTGAAAACATTTTTGGACCCAAAACCCTCAAAGCCGAGTTTTGAACCGGGCTCTGATACCAAACTGTAACACCCCAAACCCGGCCCATTCACTATACGTCACCTAATTTGAAATGCCACTGCGGAACACATTCGAAAATATTCTTACTTAAAAGTAAGAATCGTTAAAAATTGTTTCCTTTAATAAAACATTTTCGTAATTTAAAACATTCTAAGAAAATAAAATTTAAATTATTATAAAAAATACCGGATTCAAAACTTTAATATGACTTTTGAGATATACATAGCTTTTTAAAAATTAAACTTACAAAATATTAACTTAATTATAAATCTAACTTCAACATAACAAAATTCAAAATACTTTAACTGGGCCTTATTACAATAAATAATTAAACCAAAGTACTTAATAAGAAACTGATTGAAATAATCAAAACGTCTTCTGCATGGGCCACCTCGTATCCACTCCAACCCGGTCCGATCACCTAAAATCATCTGCGATGTTTGATAAAAATTGGGTGAGTCATACAGACTCAGTGTGTAATTAGACCACTGAATTCCATCCACATGTCAAACCATATAATAACCCATATAACAGATATTAAGATAATTTATTCACATGCTTTCACTTATTGGGCTTGGCCCACAACCACATCACATTCTTATAATAGTGTAATCAACCACATGTTTCCACATACTGGGCTTGGCCCATTTCCACATTAATTCACATAGCAGACAGATTTATGCAAAATGCGCCCAACCCAGCCTAGGGTCCATCCTTTACACCTACCTTGGCAGACCCCCTGCCCAAGGCCGTGGCTAATCCACCGATCACATAGTGATCCACATATCTTACCTTGGCAGACTTGCTGCTCAAGGCCGTGGCTAGGCCACCGATTACATAAGTGATCCCATATATCAATCAGTCTACGGTGATGCACACAGCTATCAACCGCCGAGTTGTGGCACCTAGCCAACACCTCCCTTGATGAAGCACATAGCTAACATCAAGCGCTAATGTAGCACAAGGCTAACATTAGACCACGTACATAATGTACACCCTTTCTTCTTTTACATTCAGATCCCATCCCATGCACATGCAACATATGATAATGTCATAACATAATAAAATAATGCATGCACATGCTATTCGGCATACAAACATATTCTCACTGTCATATTCACATTCTTAATATTTAACACTGACCTGATTTTCGATATACCCCTTAAGGGTATCCATTCATAATTGTCACTGCACACATTAGCATTTACACCACACATACAATATAACATAAACCCGGGAAAACAGTGGGTTAATCACACACCTTACTATTTAGCGAAATCCTTAGCTACTTGAATTTAACACGATCCCGGAACTTCCTTATGCCTGTCGATCTACCCTTAAAAACCAAAATACACAACCGGTCACCACTTATACCAAATATGGCCTATGTAGCAAATAAAACATTTGGCCCATATAGCAATTATAACATTTTGGCCCATAAAGGGTATTTTCGTAGTTTGGCCCATAGGGACATTTCGTAATTCGGCTCATTAGGGCATTTTCGTAATTCAGTAATCGTACCCACTAAGGGTAATTCGATAATTTACTCTCTAAGGGTAATTCGGTAATTTACCCTACAAGGGTAATTCGGTAATTTCATATTTAACGGTGTTTTCGAAGATTCACTATCGCCTCGAGTGATACAAAACTCTATTTGGGTCTCTACGAAACTATTGGGTCAAAAATCTATTTTAAGCCCAAACGGGGTAATTTCGCAACTAGAACTTAACTAGTAATTTGGGACATACAAATTTAAACTGTCTATTTGCGTCATACTGACTAAATTAGCTATAATTCGAGTTAGAAAACTCGAAATCTAGATCCGTAAAATTTTCTTGAAACTAGACTCATGTATCTTCTTACTGTAATTTCCAGAATTTTTGGCCTAGCCATTTAGTACAGTTTATTCCTTAAAGTTTCCCTTGTTTCACTGTCTAATGATTCTGACCTCTCTTGACTTAATTTCAAATATCTCACTGTACGGTTTTCATATACTGTTCCAACTTGTTTCTCTTGAAAATAGACTCACTAAGGAATCCATACATGTAAATTATAACCCATAATTCATTTTGTACAATTTTATATGATTTTTCCAAAACAGATCAGTGAACCCCG
Source organism: Gossypium sturtianum (assembly GCA_025698515.1). Taxonomy (NCBI): domain Eukaryota; kingdom Viridiplantae; phylum Streptophyta; class Magnoliopsida; order Malvales; family Malvaceae; genus Gossypium; species Gossypium sturtianum. Next base: position 667,725 of record CM046946.1, on the reverse strand, counting down.
AAGTTAATCAGAACCAGTCTCACTAAAATCAAGATATCTCAGAATATAAAATTCCTTTTCCTTCTCCGTTTCTTCCATATTAAAATAGACACAGTAAGATTTAATTTGGTATGTTATTCACTTTTTAATTCCTTTTCTTCTATTTTTAGTGATTTTTCAAAAACACGTCACTGCTTCTAACCGAAACTGTTTTATTACAAAACATGATTATCACCACCATCAAACGCACGTCCGAGTGATCACGGATACCGGTTATCAATTTTCTTCGATATTTCTACCGAATCACAGAATATTTCATGTAAACTTTCAGAGAGATGTGAGATTTTCTCACCATTTCAAACATATATTTGGAAGAGTATGAGATTACACACCTTATTCAGAATCCGTAACGCGATGCTCTCCGCGGCACCAAAAATCTGAGTCACTTATAACGAGGGATAGGTTTTCGATTGAACCTTTGATAAAGTACTTCGAGACCTTGCAACCAGCATAAACTCTCTCATGGCAAGTCCCTAGACTCTCAACCATATTACAAATTAGTCCCCTCATTAGCTAGCTTAAGCTTTGGGGGCTCCAAAAATACAAAAATTATCAACTAAAGTCATCAAAATCACTTACTTGCTAAAGGATTTGTTTGCTGAAATTTTTGAGCTCTCCAACCCTTGTTTGCTACCAATTTTCGGTGGTGATGAAGAGAAGAAAAGATGATACTTCTCTTTTCTTTATTTTCATAACCCCTTTTTTTTTATTTCTTCTTTCTTTCTTTCTCTTTTTTTTTATCTCTTCTTTTTTTTTATCCACCTACTCCACTCCAAAAATTCTTTTATTCCTTTTTCATCCACCTACTCCACTCCCCAAATTCTTTTATTTCTTTTTCATCCACCTACTCCACTCTCCAAATTCTTTTATTTCTTTTATTTCTTTCTTTTTCCTTATTTTCCTCCTTACCATTCCTTCCCATAATTTAATAAGTCCAACTTGAAATGATGTCATTCTCTTATTCGCAAAAATTTTAAATACTCCTATGCCCAAGGCCCATTGGGCCCAATCCTACTAGGCCCATTGGGCCCAATTCTACTAGGCCCAATTTCGGGATGTTACAATATGATCATGTACTTGTGGTGATTTATATTATCCTTGATCTTTTGATATATCCATAATGTTTTAATGATCATTTGATACATATAAATTGAATGAGTAATTGGTTTGCACATGATTGGGTGTATATGATTGCAATTGGTTTTGGTTAGGGGTGTTACATTTTATTGGTATCAGAGCTACAGTTTAGTCGGTTCTCGGACTAGCGTAGCACGTGAGAGTCTAGCTATACATGCCATAATTTTACAAGTGATAGTGTGACGACTTCTGACAGTGAAATGTATTTGATTCTTTTATATAGTAATGAATCCGGATCCCGGGCCAGCATTAGCTGACGATGTCAAGAGTGTGGCACCTGTTCCCGCGCAAGGGACCGTGCCGGAAGAGTCTCGACCTGCTGCGAATGGCCCTGATGAGAGGGTAAAATAGGCCTTTCATAATGTGATAAGCGATTGGTTCAGTCATTACTTACGAACCACTCCGGCTGTTCAACCACCCCTGAATCCAAATGTTCCACCTGTGATACCAATGGTACCTCCTGTTACCAATCCTGAAAGATTGACTAAACCTCCTGTTGATCGTATACGAAAACACGGAGCTCAAGAGTTTAGAGCTGAGGACAGGGATGATCCGGAGCGAGCTGAATTTTGGCACGATAATTCTGTCCGTGTCTTTGATGAGTTGTCTTGCACACCCGATGAGTGTTTGAAGTATGCCATATCATTATTACGAGATTCTGCCTACTACTGGTGGAATACTCTCGTGTCAGTTGTTTCGAGTGAGAGAGTAACCTGGGATTTCTTTCAGATGAAATTCCGTAAAAAGTACATAAGTCAGCGCTTTATAGATTCCAAGCGTAAAGAATTTCTTGAGCTCAAACAGGGCCGTATGACTGTGTCTGAATACAAGCGCAAGTTTGTGCGACTTAGTCGCTACGCTCGCGAATGTGTATCCTCTGAGGCTGCTATGTGCCGGAGATTTGAAGATGGTTTAAATGAAGATATTAAACTTTTGGTTGGCATTCTTGAGATTAACGAGTTTGTTGTGCTAGTTGAAAGAGCTTGTAAAGCGGAAGAACTAGGGAAAGAAAAACAGAAAGCTGAAGTTGAATCTAAAGAATTCCGAAAGAGACCCGTGGGTAGATTTTCGCAGATGGCAACGAAGAAGTTCAAGAATGATGGTAGTCGATCCAAAAATAATACTGGGATTTTTATTCGAGAACGACCTCCGGTGAGTTCACGAGCTACATCAGTGGCTAGTATCAGTAATACTCGATCGAGCGAACCTGAATGTCAGCAGTGCGGTAGACAACACTTCGGAGAATGCCAGGGCAAATCTTTTAATCGCACTTGTTTCCAGTGTGGTTCGCAAAATCACTTCGTTCGGGATTGTCCGGATATGGTTGAGAAGGGCACTACTCAGAGTGTGAGACCGAGCTGCACCACAGAAAGAGGTAGACCAGCTCGTAATAGAGGAGGTAGGAGTGGTGCACAGAGAGGGACTTCAGATGCGGTTATTCGATCAGATACCCGTGTACCGGCTAGAGCTTATGCCATCCGTACTAGAGAGGAGGCCTCATCTTCGGGCTTTATTACTGGTACTTTCACTCTTTTTGATACTAATGTAACTGCTTTGATTGATCCTGGCTCAACTCATTCGTATGTACGTGAAACATTAGTATCCAGTAAGACTCTACCTGTTGAGTCTACTGAGTTTGTAATTCGGGTTTCAAACCCTTTGGGTCGTTGTGTGTTGATTGATAAAGTGTGCAAGAATTGTCCTTTAATGATTCGAGACATATGTTTTTCGGCCGATCTGATGTTATTACCTTTCGATGAATTTGACATCATTCTCGGTATGGATTGGTTGACTGTTCATGATGTGGTAGTGAATTACAAACGGAAGACTATTGAGTTGAGAGGTCAGAATAACGAGATCGTACGATTAGAGTCTGCGGATTTGAATGGGCTATCGGCAGTGATATCCTCGATGTTGGCTCGGCAATATTTGAGAAAGGGTTACGAAGCTTACCTTGCTTACGTGATTGATAGTAAAGTGACCGAAAAGAAGATTGAATCAGTACCAGTTGTGTGTGAGTGTCGGGATGTATTTCCGGAGGAATTGCCGGGATTGCCACCTATTCGGGAAGTAGAGTTTGGGATTGAGTTAGTGCCAAGGATAACTCCGATTTCGATAGCTCCGAATAGAATGGCACCGACCGAATTAAAAGAGTTAAAGGCGCAGTTGCAAGAATTGACGGACAGAGGTTTTGCCCGACCGAGTTTCTCTCCCTGGGGTGCGCCCGTTTTATTTGTGAAAAAAAAGACGGAACATTGAGAATGTGCATTGACTATCGACAGCTTAATAAGGTGACCATAAAGAATAAATACCCGTTGCCACGTATCGATGATTTATTCAACCAACGTAAAGGAGCTTCAGTGTTCTCAAAAATTGATTTGAGGTCAGGATATTATTAGTTGTGAGTTCGGGAAACAGATGTACCAAACACTGCTTTTCGGACGAGATACGGTCATTATGAGTTTTTGGTGATGCCATTTGGGCTCACTAATGCCCCTGCGGTTTTCATGGATCTGATGAATCGAGTCTTCAGACCGTACTTAGATCGGTTTGTAGTTGTATTTATAGATGATATACTGATCTACTCCCGAGACGAAACCGAGCATGCTGAGAATCTGAGACTAGTGCTACAGATTTTGCGTGAAAAACAATTATACGCGAAGTTCAACAAATGCGAGTTTTGGTTGAATGAAGTTAGCTTTTTGGGGCACGTCATTTCTGCATCAGGTATTCGGGTTGACCCGAGTAAAGTTTCAGCCGTACTTGAGTGGAAACCCCCGCGGAATATATCGGAGATTCGTAGTTTTCTGGGACTTGCGGGATATTATAAACGCTTCGTGAAAGGATTCTCTATGATAGTAGCCCCGATGACAAAACTATTGCAAAAGGACGTTAAATTCGAATGGTCAGAAAAGTGTCAGAAGAGTTTTGATCAGCTAAAAACTTTGTTGACGGAAGCCCCGGTACTTGTGCAACCAGAGTCGGATAAGGAATTTATTGTTTTTAGTGATGCCTCATTGAACGGACTCGGTTGTGTTTTGATGCAGGAGGGTAAAGTTGTAGCCTATGCTTCGCAGCAGTTGAAACCGCACGAAAGAAATTACCCAACTCATGATCTTGAGTTGGCTGCTATAGTTTTTGCTTTGAAAATATGGCGTCACTATCTTTTCGGTGAGAAATGCCACATCTATTCGGATCATAAAAGTCTAAAATACTTAATGACTCAAAAGGACCTGAATTTGAGGCAGCGACGATGGTTGGAACTGTTAAAAGATTACGATCTTATAATTGATTATCACCCGGGAAAGGCTAACGTGGTTGCAGATGCCCTTAGTCGAAAATCGTTATTTGCTTTAAGAACGATGAATGCGGATATAGCTATTAAAGATGATGGTGCGATCACTGCTGAGTTGAAGGTGAAACCAATGTTTGAGCAGCAGATTCGAGAAGCTCAAGAAGTTGATGATGTTTTAAAAACAAAAAGGGATCATTGTGGTTCGAGTGCAGATTCAGATTTTCAAATAGATGCTGAAGGATGTTTAAGATTCAAGAATCGAATTTGTGTACCGAAGAACCCTGAGTTAATTAGAAAGATTTGTAATGAAGCGCATAGTAGTAGATGGTCGATTCATCCGGGTAGTACAAAGATGTACAACGATCTGAAACAACATTATTGGTGGAATGGTATGAAGCGAGACATCTCAGACTTTGTGTCAAAATGTTTAGTGTGTCAACAAGTTAAAGCTGAACATCAGGTACCGTCGGGACTTTTTCAACCGATTATGATACCTGAATGGAAGTGGGAGCGAGTCACTATGGACTTTGTGTCAGGATTGCCGTTGACGCCAAGTAAGAAAGATTCAATCTGGACTATTGTGGATAGATTGACGAAATCGGCTCATTTTATCCCTGTGCGTACGGACTTCTCACTAGATAAACTAGCGGAGTTATACATATCACAGATTGTACGGTTGCACGGAGTACCTGTTTCTATTGTTCCGGATCGAGATCCGAGGTTCACATCACGGTTTTGGAAGAAACTACAGGATGCCTTGGGTACTAAGTTACACTTTAGTACAGCTTTCCACCCTCAATCAGATGGTCAATCTGAACGAGTTATTCAAATACTCGAGGATATGCTGAGATGTTGCATTCTTGAGTTTGGGGGTACGTGGGAACGATACTTGCCCTTGATCAAATTTGCGTATAATAATAGCTATCAATCTAATATAAAAATGGCACCCTACGAAGCTTTGTACGGTCGTAAATGTCGTACACCCTTGTACTGGACTGAACTCGGGGAAAACAAGTTACACGGGGTTGATTTGATTAAGGAAACCGAATAGAAAGTGGCAGTAATTCGTGATAGCTTGAAAGTAGCATCAGATCGTCAAAAGTCTTATGCAGATTTGAAGCGAAAAGACATTGAATTTCAAATTGGAGATCGAGTATTCTTGAAGGTCTCACCGTGGAAAAAAAATACTCAGATTCGGTCGTAAAGGAAAATTAAGCCCGAGATTTATTGGGCCGTATGAGATTATCGAGCGTATTGGGCCGGTTGCATACAGATTGAGGCTACCGTCTGATTTAGAAAGATTCATAATGTTTTTCATGTGTCGATGCTTCGACGCTACCGATCTGACCCTTCTCATGTGATCACTCCAACCGAAATTGAAATTCAGCCTGATTTGACTTACGAGGAAAAACCCATTCGTATTTTAGATCGTGAAATAAAAGAGTTACGAAATAAGAAGATATCGTTGGTCAAAGTGATGGGGCATAAACATGGGATAGAGGAGGCAACTTGGGAAACCGAAGAATCAATGAAAGAACGTTATCCTCACCTATTTACGGGTAATATTTTCGAGGACGAAAATTTCTTTAGGGGGAAAGTTGTAACAGCCCAAAAACGACCCTAGTCGGAAAGGTGGTTTCGAGACCACGAATCCGAGCTAAAAAATAATTATTATATTTTATTTTATATCTTCGATATATGTTTAAGTATGTGTTAGAACATCATTAGATAATTTGATTGCTTAAAGATTCGAATTAAGAAATAGGACCAAATTGTTGAAGTGGTAAATATAGCCTTTACTGAAGTATGAGGGTTTAATTGAATTGTATTCATGTGGTGTGGATTTGCATGTCTATTAATCCTAAAACAAGTTGATGGACGGCATAATGATGAGACTATTTATTATATTATAGTTTTATTATGTTAGTGGAATGATATTAGTAAACAAATGTGATAAGATAATTAATAATAAAGAAAAGAAAGGTGAGTGGAGAATGTTCATCTCCCACCTTTGGTCTTTCTTTTGCCGAAACAAGAAGGGAGAGAAGAGAAATTTGCATCTCCATTTCCGATTCTTGCATGCTAAGATAAGATCAAGTTCACAAAGAAAGGAGTTTAGATCGGGGGAAAACGAAATTGGACGAGTAGCCGGAACACTCAAATTCATCGACTCTCAAGGTAAGTTATAAGCAATTGGGTTGATGAAATTTTATATTATATGAAATGAAGATGAAAAAGTGAATTAATAGATGAAATTTCACTAAGCCGATTATGACATGAAAAACATTTGTTATATTTGAAAATGAGAAGTATACGATGTGCTAATGAATTATTAGTGGAATTGCCGAATGAAACATGGGAATATTAAAATACATTGTTTGAATGGAGTCTATTATATGCATGTAAGTATGTGTATCTATTGACTAGTTAAATTAAGCATATTGAAATTTGTTTCTCTTCAATTGTTGAATTTAATGTGGATTGGGGTTTAACATCCATGTTAGCTGAATGTGTGGATGGCTTCTATGTGATAATAGGTGGCATTGGTTTGGATAAACAATTGTGATTTGAGTAGTAGTAATTAAATATGAATATTGGAAATAGGTGATGGAATTGAATAGTTATTTTAGTGTATATATATATAGGTGTGGCCGAATGTGATACAAGGTGAAATAAAAAAGATAGAAGTTGTTTGAACTTTTAATTGTAAGGGTATATATATATGGTTGAAATTAAAATCATATATATATATACTTTTGATGAGAAAATGGGTTGAAAGGCACTGTGTGTGCGGAAAATTAATCACCGAGCACTGTGTGTGCGATATCGGTTGAAAGGCACTGTGTGTGCGGAAAATTAATCACCGAGCACTGTGTGTGCGATATCGGTTGAAAGGCACTGTGTGTGCGGAAAATTAATCACTGAGCACTGTGTGTGCGATATCGGTCGGAAGGCACTATGTGTGCGGAAAATTAATCACCGAGCACTGTGTGTGCGATATCGGTCGGAAGGCACTGTGTGTGCAGAAATATAATCACCGAGCACTGTTTGTGCAAGATCGGAAAAAGGTAACAATAGAGGCAATTATTAAGAGTGAATAAAGGCGTCAGGTATGTTTGGTGAATGGTTTATCATCTTAATGCGAAATTAAGTAAGTTAATTTAAATTGACCATGAAGCATGTGACTATATGGTTACTTCGATTTTGATTTGGGATTGAATGAATATAGGACTGATGAATGTTAGTTTTGGCTACATGTTGATAGATTGAATTATTCTATAGTTAGTTTGAAAACTAAAGAAATAATGAAATGCATATTTGTGTACTTTACCTTCTTGCTTAAACTTACTGAGCTATCTAAGCTTACTTGGAGTGTTTATTTCTAGGTGTTTTAGATCTTGAAGTCGCAGCTTAAACATCGGGAATCCCCGTCGAAGTTCAAGCACACTATCAACTTTTGGTACACTTTTGTAATGAACTTAATATTATGGCATGTATAAGCTAGCTTTCCTAGAACAAATTTACATGTTATTTTGCAAATGTATATACAAATGCCATGCGAAAATGGCCATATTTCTATGCTTGGGATTGAATTGGTTATGCTTGATCATGTTGTTAGTATCTATGTATGTTCTAGTAAATATAATATATATATACATCATCAAGTGCTGGTTGTAATATGGGAATTGTAATAGTACATGTCAAAAAGGATATATGATCATGTACTTGTGGTGATTTATATTATCCTTGATCTTTTGATATATCCATAATGTTTTAATGATCATTTGATACATATGAATTGAATGAGTAATTGGTTTGCACATGATTGGGTGTATATGATTGCAATTGGTTTTGGTTAGGGGTGTTACATGGGCCAAGGATATGGGCGTGTTTCTAAGCCGTGTAACTTACTAAGTACAAAATAAGGGTCACACGGGCTAGGGACACGGGCGTGTGTCTAGGTCGTGTGTCTAGGTAGTGTGACTCATTATCATTTTTAGATACCACACGGGCTAGAGATACGGGCGTGTATCCAGGCCTTGTGACTCACTGTTTACAATTTAGGACCACACATGCGTGTGTTAGGCCGTGTGAGACACACAGGCAGGCGAACGAGCTTGTGTCAAGCCGTGTAGCATGTAGATAAAATTTGGAACTTGTCTCTAAGGCCATAAGCGTCGTATAACACGAACATTGGCCTACCACAATGTATTTATGACCCGAATTAGATTGTATGTATGTTATCTGATGCTCTAAGACTGAGGTATTGATTATATAAACGTATACGTACTGTGATGACTATCGATGATATTAATCTGTATCACCTACCTATGAATTGAATCTAAATGATTGTGCATATGTTGTTGACATCTGTAATCTGCATTTTCTTTGGTTGGAAATTATGTAAAGGAGGAAGTAATTTGTTCTGTTTCAGTGGCTAAGTCACAAGTTATATGTGAATCTGGCGCTTTGTCGCCATTCGATCTGGCAGCTAGTCTGCATCTCAGTAAATGTGTCAAACTGACAATATATGGTGTGTAGGGCTAGATGAGTATTAAATGCCCTTAACGGTATGTAGGGATGGTCGGAAATTGTTTGTAGCGGATGGGGGTAGGAATAACTGCATGTGTTTCTGATCTGTTTTGTATCTGAACTGGAATTGTTTTGCCATATAACTGATACATTAACCTGTATGAAATACTCTCTGATTCGGATTGGAACTTGAGATTTGGGAACTTATTATTGAAACTAAGCTTCTAATTGAATCTATATTGGCTATACACTGAGTTCTCTACTCACTGTGTTGTTGATTGACTTTCAAGTAACTCACAGGCTTGATCTGGTCGGCGTAGGGGGAGCTCAGTCAATCTGCTTATCATATCTTATATATTTATTATGTAGTTCCAATGTTTCTTAGTATTACGACTTTTCTAAGGTTGTTGAACTATCTGTTGGATTTAATGGTTGTCATGATCTGTCAAACAGTTTATCTATATTTACAAAAACAGGTTTTCTTAATAGCGTTAATGTAACTTTCCGGACTTGGTCTAGACGCTTAAGCCGGGTTTGAGGTGTTACAAGTTTGATCCTTTTGTGGCCATTATAACTGCCAGCAATGATCCGTATATTCGGGAAAAAGTGGTGTCTGAATTGTTAGATGCTGAATGAGTGCCCGTTGGCATCAATGTTGTACAGTATAGTGATAATTGGCCCCTTCTCTGTTCCTGCACCTTCCTGGATTGTGCCTGATGCCGGTTCATCTTTGCCGCGAATGCATCAACCTCAAGCCGTGTTTGCTGGACGGGGTAAGGGGTGCTACAGTAGTTGAGTCCTTTAAGACCCCAAACCATGACAACGTGCTCCATGTTAACTTGGCAGCCCCTGAATTTGCTACCTGGTTTTCTAAAGTAATTCTCTAAAGTGCCAGACAGTTTTCCAAATTAATTTTTTTTTCTCTCTCTTTTCAAATATTTTCATTGCCAAGCAACAAAAACAAAGATCAGATTTTATTGAACAAATTCTTGGCAAGTGTCCATCACTGCTACTCCAAACGAATGCTAAAGGCCAAACTCTCTTGCACGTTGCAGCAAGGTATGGACATTCTGGTGTTGTGAAACTTCTAATCAAGCCTTGCGCAAAACCTAGAGATGGAGATTTAGAGAAGCTGGGAATGGATCAACTAAATGCAATTAGGGAGATGCTGAGGATTACAGATCAGGAACCCAACACGGCTTTACATGAAGCAGCATGGTGTGGCAATGTTGAAGTGGTGAAAGGATTGCTGGAGCTTGAAGACCCTGATTTTCCGTATTTTATCAACAAAAGCCACGAGACTCCGCTCTACTTAGCAGCTAAGAGAGAAGACACGGCGTGCTAAATATATTATTAGATAAATCGAAATCAACTGGTCATGGCGGCCCTCATGGTAGAACAGCTTTGCATGCAGCAGCTATGGCTGGCGATGCAACTATGTTTCAATTTTTTTTTTCTTTTTGAGATAAATTAGAATAGATTTATTGAAAATTTTCTTTTTGCTTGGATTTAGAGGCAACAAGGATAATATTAGATAAGAAAGGGACTTTGACAAAGGAAAAAGATGAAAATGGACACACCCCTCTTCATTATGGTGCACATATAGGTTACGATTCAGTAGTGGAAGAAGTGTTAAAACGGGATGTATCAGCTGCAAGCTTGGCGGCTATAAGAAATTCTCATTTAGTAGTGGTAACGAGTATAGTTACTGTCACATTTGCAGCAGCAGTAACCATTCCAGGTGATTTGAAGAATGAAAAAGAGTCAGAGCTAGGCAATCCTGTTCTGATTCATAACGCAGCCTTGTAAAGCATTTGTCGTATAAATGCAATGGCCTTTATTCCCTCTCTTTCTGTCCTCGCCCTCCACTTTGGGATGCTTTCCCTCAAACTTAAATCTGCAAGCTGCTCAAATTTTATCTCCACTGTTGATCTCCTTTACTATGCCATGTATGCAATGGTGATTGCTTTCGGCACAGGCACTTGTGTTAAAACCTTCTCACGGACTTCCCATCACTTTTTTAATCTTGAATAAATTATTATTTAATGATATAAATATTTATAAATAGTAATAAGCAAAATCGAGTTCACAAATATTAATAATAATAATAAATAAAATATAAGAAAATCAAATGAGAACCTAGTTCTTAATAAATTTCAATATTAATCTATAACAGATTAGTTGTAGTTGCCGACAGAGCATATAGCAACCAATCTCTCTTTACCTTGTCGATGACCAAGAGGAAGCTCATTGAAAATTTTCTCGTATTAACAAACAACCCTATAATGAAATGAATAGAATTTAGTTTATCAATAGTATTAAGAACTAGAAAAAACGCATTTCTACTCAACAAATAACACAAACGTAGTTCATTTAGACCAGATCACATATCAACATAACAATTAATTTCATACTTCAACATACACAATATGTTATTCATCACAAGTATTAGAAAAACTAAACAATTACGAATTTAAAATTTCTAATTAACAATGGAAATATTCCAAGCAATCAAATACGAGCTCTATATTCAACTAACCGGAATATTTGTAATTAAAACAGAAGATATGCGAATATGGAGTTCAATTAGATCTCACAAACTTAAAAGAATCAAGACGTTGAAATCCATTTTACTAGAAACGGATTTAAATTTTATTTTAAAATATTAAAAATTACTAAAAACTGTAAAAATTAGTAAAAACTTTAAATTTTGTAAAAATATATAAAAAAATTTAGAAATGTAAAATTTATTAAAAACATTCAATATCTTAAAGTTTTAAAAATTATAAAAATTAAAATATATTAAAAAAGTTGTAAATTTTGTTAAAATTTATAAAAATATATACTTCATCCAAACACAAATTCCCATAATCAATTTTTTTAACAAATCATAAATAGCACCAAAATGAAATTTATTAAAAATTTAAAAATATTTTAAATATTTTTTCACAATTGAAAGGAAAAATTATCAGAAATAAATTGAAATTTTCATTTTTTGCTTGAATCCTGTTACCCTCCCTTTACCTCATCAAACTTGATATGCAAAAACTAGATGGTGGGGAAAGAAAGAAAAAGAAAACTTTTTAATTACCTTTGAATTAAAAAAACAAATTTAAAATAATTCACCAATTCATGGATCAAACCTTATTTAAAAAAAAAAACAATTATTACATCAAATTATAATTTTTTTATTTTTATCATCGATGTTTTCGACCGGTTTTGTTTTGGTCTCTCTTTATTAAATCGTTAATGGAAATGAAAATGTAGCCTTTTTTAATTGGTATAATAACATATTTAATCATTAATATTTTATCATTTTATCAGTTTGATTTTAACTTTAAATAATTTAATAAATTTAAATTTTTATATATACAAATTAGAATTATACATATTAAAATTTAATTGAAAAGGATTAAATTAATTGAAAGTGTAAATAAATCCAAGAATGAATAATTGAGCTAAAATGAATCGAATTTAAAATTTAATTTTGAACTCCAACAAAATTCGGTGTCTACAAAGATAATTTGTGTAAGCCCAATGCAAGTTGTCTAATCTTTGTTGTAGAATGAATTTGGACTTTGACCATACCTTGACCGTGACTTGGACTTTGACCTAATCTTGGAACATTGGGCTTGATTCTGTATTGGGCCACTAGACTTGACTTTCCAATGTGTTTGACTTTTTAAACCAATTTTGACTTGATTCTAAAATCAATTTTGACTTATTATAATATGCTCTTTTTGATATAATGTCTAAAACTACCCGTAATCCTTCTTCAACTTATAAATAAGAGGATAATGGGTTTCAGTACACTTGAACCCACATTCTCCTACATCGACAAAAAGTTCATACCAATCGAGTTAAGACTCAATTGACTTTTTTTCTAAATTTTAAAAATGCTGAAATACTCTCAGACATTCAAAGTCTTTCATATCTATTTTATTAAGTGCTACTCAAATTAAAATAAACTCCAACTTGAACTACTAATTAAAATTAAAATTAATTTTCAAACCCAAATAAAATTAGATTTAATGTTACGAATAAATTTGGGTATATAAAACATAAACAATCAGATTCTAAGTCTACTTTATAATGATATAAATGGAAATGTCATAATCACTTATATGGTCATTTAATTTTATAAAGAAAAAATCATTTGAGTTCTTTATTTAATTTTTTTTGCCTTTTTTAACTATGACTTTCATTATTTGTTAAATCACCAAAAAATGAATGAAAAAAGTTAATGTCTGTTAACTTTATTAACATAGCATCCGCGTATATGCTATGTCAACAAAGTTAGCAGATGTTAACTTTAGCATTTATTTTGATATGATTTGACAAATAAGAACTAAAAACGACAAAAAAAAATAAATGAAAGATTAGAATAATTTTTTTATAAACTCAAAATAATCAATTTTTACTGAAATACTCGAATCGTTTAAAAGACAATAGAAAGAATAAATTAAGGAAGTTAGTGGATTTATAATGAGGTTGAATTTTGGTTTTTTTTTTTTTTTTTTTAAATTTGAGAATGCATTAAATATAAATCTCAAAATTCAACCCTAAATGAAATAACCATTAATTAATATATATATATATATAGAAGTATCTACTTATATTGGTATAAAACTTACGATTTTACATTTTTTTATATATTTTTATACAATTAATATTTTTGAACGATTTAATCATTGAATTTATCAAGTTATTTGTACTAATAATGCATGTAAATTCTTAAATCGATTCAATATCCCTATCATATCGATCTAAAATATTATCTATATCAATAACAATTAACGATTAAACTTTTTTTTACATAAAACGAATAGTTAGAAATTTTAAATTTAAATCAAAATTGACATGCATGCAGGGGCGAAGCCAGAACAATTTTTTAGGGGGGCGGATGAAATTTTAATTTTTTATAGTTTATATCTTTATAATTTGTAAAGGATTAAATCGAATTTTTATAATTTTAGGGGGGCCAAAGTGCAATTTTACCTTTACTAATTTAAAATTTTTAAAAAAATTTAAGGGCCTAAATAGCAATTTTACATTTTAGGGGGGCCGGGGCCATGCCAGCCCCCTGGCTTCAGCCCTGCATGCATGATCAACATGAATACACTATGAAATATAACTGACCAGACTGTTAAAGCTACTTAAATTATACACCGATATAAGTAAATCCCTCTTCATATATCGTAATTCTTCAATCTAAAGAAAGGAATAATTATAAGTAATAAATAAGCGAAACAAAACATGAATCCCTTAAAAACAAATTAAATTGTTCAAAGAAAGATGCACATTATAGCTCACACAGATGGAGTTTGTTGTAGTGCATCCTAATTAAAAACACAGTTACAATAATAATAATAATAAATCCATGGCATTACATAATTTTTTTTTGGTTTCATACAATAACATAAAATAAGTTTCTTATGAAGAAATCCATACCCATGGTTTCTTCTTCTTTATATAGATATATATATATATATATATACTATGGTAACCAACCTGTCATATAATTATTCACACTTGGCCCTGCAGTCACCACTGACATTGGATCATGCTGATATCTGTAATTAAAAGAAATTAATCGATTTAGACTTATTCATGAACCGTCTTATCTATTCGAACTTGAAAGTTAACCTAGAATATGATAAAATAAATAAAATGAAACGAATTTAAGTACCAACATTTAATTTCGAATGAATTATGAATTTTTATAACGTAAAAACCGATGTATCGAATAAATTCAGTTCGATAAAGCATTCTGTTCTTTTAAACGAAATCAAAATTTACGTACCCGATTTGTAAAGTTGGCTCACAGTCCAATGGATGGAAGAAGGCATCGCCATGAGGCTGGTGATGAACCTGTTGACGGCCATAGCCGACGTCTTCCGTTGCATTTGGATTCAATTGTAACGAATTTACTTGGTACCCTTCCACCAACTATAATAAAAATCTAGATTATGATCTTCAATTTATCTAATTCTAAACCTTAAAAATATTTTAAAAAGTATAAATAAATAAAGCTTACCCTTTGTTTTAGGGTCTTATTGGCTTCATTAAGAAGATGTTCCTGCATGAGAAGGAAAAATAAACAAATAAATATATTTTCAATGGTGATCAGAGAGATAAGAGACTGGTTTTTTTTCATAAATATAAGTAAATGAGAATAAACGTCCTATACAGATAAATGTCAATAAAATCATTGATTCAAGTACATTAAATAGTCTCGTATCAGATAAAAAGTCTCTTTGGATGGACGTTTACTTCCAATGCAGTGTGTTTAACTTTTTTTTTATCTCATACTATAATATCAAATTTCATACCACCGTTATTTTTACATTAATCGCAGATAAATGTATCGCTCATCCAAAAAAGCCCAAAAAATCGAAAGACAACTACAAAATAGGTTTCTATTGCTTGAATTAAGCGTCCTGTTGAAATTGAGAGCAATGATTTAAAAATTAAGTCTTGTAATTAATTAATCAAAGATGATAAATGGCATACCTTTCTTTGGAGATCATTGAGCTGATCAAGCATGTATTGGGTCTACAACAACACAATATTTAGTCAAATCAGATATGCAATTAATGTTCTTTAATCGAAAACTGGGAAACAAACATTTAAAATATCTTAAATTTCATCCTATTACAAGATAAACTTATCAATTTAAAATTTTTGGGTTGTTTAGGTTATTTCAAGTTCGAATTATTCATGTTTAATGTTCAGATTATTTATTATTTTGTAAAGAGAATTTCTAATCATTTCCAATTGTGTTAACGTCTAATTAACTTGTGATACCAAGTCAATCAAGCACGTTATATATAGTATAGATCAGTGAAATTACCCGCGTTGATCTGATTAGCTTCAATGATGAATCAAGTTGTTTCTCAAGTGACTCGAGCTCCTTGCTGCTCAAAGGTCCCAAATCTTCTCCTAGTAAATTCCTAATAAATCAATCAAAAAAAAAAAAATTAACGAAATCAAATATCCCGATTCTTTGTTTTTCTTAAAGTATTTATGTTCGAAACTTTTATCGGACAAAATTTTCAAAAACCCTTCAAATGTCTAAAATTGGCTTATAAGAATTTGAACATATCCGTATTGTATATATATTCATATCCGATACTTATTCTTAAGTTTGTGTTAACATAATTACATAAATTACGAATTTGGTTCATTTCAATTGTAACTCACCTTTGGGACCTTTGTAAGGCATCGTAACGTGCTTTAAGCTTCAAATATTCCTGTCGACTGCTTAATTCCTACATAGACACACCATGAAAACGCATTTACAACGTGTATACATACACTTGCTAAAGAATGAAATATTTGATGCTATTAGTGGAGTTTTTAAACTTTACAAACTAGGTTAGGGAGTTGGTAAATGTTCTATAAGGGCATAATAAAATATTTAAAAAAAAACACACACACATAATATTTTACGGTCCATGTTCAAGGTTCGTAGCTACCTCTCTCAACAATGTTGTCTCCAAGTTTTGAACTTACGTTCTTTCCTTGGAGGTGCAACCTTATCATTACACCCAATCACTTGTTGATTGAATATCTTTAAATTTTTTTATACTTAAAAGAATATATTTATTTTTATTTAGATAGTTTCAATGTATTAATCCAAGAAATTTCAATGTAAAAAAAAGAAGTATTATCCAATCAAGGGAACGAAGAATCCTTTTCGTTAAGTTACTTAACTTTTTCTCCTCTTACCTCAATCCAAACATACTGTTAGTCGTACTCAAATTTTAGTTAAAGAAAATATCATTTCGACTCTACCAAACATTATAACCCTAATTTATAATTACATTTAATAAAAATTGTATTTACTTTTTAAATGTGATATATATACATACATATATATGAAGTTATAGAGTTTAGATGTTACCAAAGCAGCCTCCCTAGATGACACATTTGGCTCAGGAGCTCCATAGTTGCATTTTTGGTACCTCTCCAATGTTTTGATCATGCTACAATATTATTTGAGGTAAATTTTAGTTAAAATTAAGGATATAAAAAAAACCCAATTAATACAACATTAATCACAACTATATAGTTAAAATTACAACATTCGATGTTTCTTTATAAGAGGGACGATATTGTTTTGTAAAGATAAATCCCAAAACTACAACCATACAATTCTTAATCAAATGATAAAAATACATGCTTCATCAACATCGTACCGTGTTTATTATGGTTGCAGACGTAATCGATATCATAATAACTATTCCGTAAACAAAAGATCAAAATAGCATTCGTAAATTTATCGCAAAAATAATAATTGTAATAAATAAATTCAAAAGTTGGATCATATTCGAGTTCGGGTATTTTTTTTAACTTATCTTTATCAGCTTGGGTCATGTTTATATAAAGAATTGAAACTTGAATACCCTAAAAAACCGAAACCCTAAAAGAACCCATAGGCATTTCGTGGAGATTTCTCCATTTATCCACTTTTTTCAACTGATACTTGAAATAAATTTCAGGAAGCAATAATGAACAAAATAAAAAGGAAGTTCGTTTGTGTAGGAAATCCGACACAGTACTAAAATGTCTTGTTTGTCTTCGCTGCTTGATTTGATAAATGACATCTGAAACTACTTGATTGGATCAGAAGAGAACATTGAGCTTGTTGCTTTTATTACAAAGATCCAATGGATTTTTGTCTGTTTTATTTTCAAACTTGCTTCTTCTTTTTTTAACTTTTCACAATCACAACAAAGATTTAAAAAAAAAAAAAGACTAGATTTTCAGTTGAAAAAGAGTAAATAAAACCCTAAGAAGCTTAACAAAGATGGAAGATGGCCATGTTTTATATAGTGATTTAAGAACAGAAAAGAAAGGTAAAAGAGAGAGAGAGAGAGAGAGAGAGAGAGAGAGAGAGAGAGAGAAACCCTTTATTTTAATAATTTCATTCATGAATTTCTAAACAAATATATGAAAAAAACAAGAGAAAACCCTTTTTGTAAAAATAATTTCTTTCATGAATTTCAAAGCAAATATGTGTAAAAAAAATACAAGAGAAAACCCTTTTTTAAAATAATTTCATTCATGAATTTCAAAGCAAATATATGGAAAAACAAGAGAAAACCCTCTTTTTAGTAATTTTATTCATGAATTTCAGAACAAATATATGAACAAAAACAAGAGAAAACATTTTTTTTTTAATAATTTCATTCATGAATTTCAAAACAAAATATGAAAAAAAAAAGAAAAGAGAAAACCTTTTTTAAAAAAATAGTTTCATTCATGAATCTCGGAGCAAATATATGAAGAAGAAAAAAGAAAGAAAACCCTTTTTAAAAAATCTTTCATGAAATTCAAAACAAATATATGATAAAACAAGAAATATCCCTTTTTGAAAAAAATAATTTCATTCATGAATCTCAAAGCAAATATATGAAGAAAAAAAAAAGAGAGAAAACCCTTTTTAAAAAAATCATTCATGAAATTCAAAACAAATATATGATAAAACAAGAGAAATCCCTTTTTGAAAAAAAAATAATTTCATTCATGAATTAGCTTTAAAAAGAAAAGAATTTCAAAGCAAAGATATGAACAGATCTTTAAGTTTTCTTCAAATTTTAGATCAAAGACAGAACTTAAAAATTGAAGAACAAATGCATGAAATTAGAATGAAATATTTAAAAAAGTAAGATCTTTTTTATATAGTTTAGGGTTTCAGATCTAACACAAAAAAAAAAGATGAACACTTTAGTCCCTCCTATAAACACCTACACATTTCATCAAAAACACCAAAAAAAATCAAAAACTTTGAATTTCTCCTCAAGAAAAACAACAAAGAATCTAAGAGGAAAAAAAAGGTTTTTAGTTTTTTTTATGATACACACAGATATGAATATGTATGTGTATGTGTATGTGTGTGTGTATGTATGTATATGTATATGTATATATACCTTGAGCTGCTGCAAAATTCGTACAACTTTCCTCTATTGGAGAAGATGATGAGAGCAACTTCAGCATCACAAAGAACGGAAAGCTCATAAGCTTTCTTCAAAAGACCATTTCTTCTCTTTGCAAACGTGACTTGCCTGTTGATCTTGTTTTCAATCCTCTTAAGTTCAACCCTACCTCTTCCCATAATTTTTTTATAATTTTTTCACTAAAAATCAATGAAAACCCAAACCCTAAAACCAAGAATCTTGCCCTTTTGAATCGTTTTGAGACCAAAAGAAAAAGGGGTTTCACCTGTTTTTTTTTGTTCTTGTTGGTGAAGGTGTTTAATGATACTTCTTTTTCTCTATTTATCTTCTTTGGAGAGTTTTTTTTTAAAGATATTCTTGAGCTAAGAACTTCATTAGAATCTAGGATTATCTAAAAAAAAACATTCTAAAATAATTATGGGAAAATGAAAATGAAATGAAATTTAAAAAAAGAAAAAAATATATAGTACTGGTTTGTGATCTAAAGTAAAACAACTCATAAGATCTTTTTCTTTGTTTAACACACTAATAAAAAGGTTATTTATAATAGCATACTTAAAAGGTTGGCAGTGAAGACAAGGTGAAATATGAACTCGGGTTTAATTTAGTTGGTTCATAGCATCGTTTTATAAAGATAATAGCGTGTCTTTTTAAGTTGAAAACTCGATAGGGTTGATTCTTAGCTTGTATTTGGACTGAGTTCGAATCTTAAAGTTATTATTGTTGAGAAGGTTTTACCTGAATATCACCTCTTGACCCGATCAGAATTAGATTCAAATCATAAAACGGACATCTGTCTTTATAAAGAAAATCGAAAACCAATTCAAGTTGTAGTGTTTGATTTGATTTTTTTTTTTTAATAATTATGTTAGAGTAATAATTGAATGTATTCTATTTGATTTATTTAAGCAGAAATTATAACATATATTTGAATAAATGAATATAGTTGTATTGAACCGAATATAAAGGATATTTTCAATGAAAATAAAAAAAAATATGTTTTTTGGTCTTGAAAGGTATGGTCGGGTTCGATCTAAAGGATCCGTGTTACCCCGACCCAATATTTGGATCCGGCTCCCAGCAGCACATGCCTTCCGAGTCAATCTCGTCTTTGAAGTTCGAGGCTACAAGACCGTATAGCTCATATGCAAGAGAGCACGGTTGAGCAGAGGCAAAAATTGCGATGTTCAAAGAAAATATGAAGAACTCCAAAGAATAACGACTTAGAGCAGATGCAAGCGGCGCAAGAATGAGGGAGGCAAAGAAGCAGCAAGAATGAGAGAGGCAAATGGCAATGCGAGGAGGAGGCAGAGGCAAAGATCGATGCTAGCTAGCGAGCGTAACGTAGAAAGTACGAAGAGCTCCAAAGACTACTTGACAAAGATATGATGCAGATGTTTCAACGATCATGCAGAAAACGCCATCTTAGACACATTTAGTTTCTCGTTGTAAGAATGTTTTGATATTATTACATTTAACATTATTGTTACAATATTTTCATCATCATTCATTTAATTTATTAAATTTCAAGTATTATTTAGAATTAATGTATTTGGAGTGATTTTTATGCTAAATTTGCTGTTTTGCGTTGGAATTATATGCTATATTTACTGTTATTGGTTGGTTTTAGTGCAGGAGGGGTATAATATTGAAAAACTGTACTCTGTAAATCAGACAAATTAGCGGCGTTTGTAACAAAGCGCCGCTAAAAGCCATCGCTTTTAGCGGCGTTTGTTGAAAAAGCGCCGCTAAAGACCATGACTTTTAGCGGCGTTTATCGGAAAAGCGCCGCTAAAGACCATGACTTTTAGCGGCGTTTGTCGGGAAAGCGCCGCTAAAGACCATGACTTTTAGCGGCGTTTTTTGCGCATAAACGCCGTAAAAATTTGCGACGGTAGCAGTGGCGGCGTTTTTTGTGACGCTTACAAAAGCGCCACAAACACTTTTAGTGGCGCTTATAAACGCCGCTAAAGGCCAAAAAAAACGCCGCTAAAAGTCTGTTTTGCTGTAGTGATATTAATAAGTATTTGATGCAGTGGTAAGATATATTACACTCTTAAAGAAAAAATCCGTGTTCAAATCTTGGAAATGAGATAGTAGGGAGGGGCAGACATGAACCTCGAAATGATTAGTCTTTTATGAATCATAAAACAGATATTAAGAATACTTTAATTCAATCACAATAAACAAATAAAATTGATCAAATTCAATTTAGATTAGCTCGGGTTAAAAAAATATAAAAACCCAAATCAAAGTTACCTATAATTGATTTTTTTTTTAATATATTATCAATGTTTGTACTTCAAGATTTAAAAATATTTATAAAAAAAACTCATTTATTTTCCAATTTAAAAACTTTAATCCAATTGTTGATGTGATTAGTATTTTCTATAAAAAATTATCAACAATATCCCATGCAATTAAATCAATTTCAAAAGTAAATTTTGATTTTTTAAAAAAAAAACTAAGGGAATTGATGATTAAACCTGGTTTTTTGAATTTTTAACTTTTTTTAATTACATGGGCTAAAACTTAAACTTCCCAAAAGCATAGGGACTGACAACAATATTTGACCTTGTTTGACTGATATCGGTTCCTGATTTCGTACAGTTTACATAATGTCAGCAGTTGGATCTGGATATCCAACGGTGGAAATGAGAAGATGGGAACATTAATCAATACAGGCAGTGCTACGTGTCGGTCAGTGGTGAAAGCAGAGAGATTTCTGATAACCCACAGTGACTAATTTTGGGCTTTCTTCGGTCATTTGACTTAACCTTAATCAAGATGAACTTTCTTATGTTCCCTTATATTTACAAAATAGCCCCTTAAAGGTTCCTCCCATTTTAATGGGGTAATATCGCTACGATTCAGATGGGTTTTTTTGAAAATTTGTGATTATCGGTAAATTATATATAAAAAGGAAATTCGTTTGTTTTAAATTGTGAAATTGAAAATGAAATCAATACATTTAATTAATATCTTAACCGAAAATATATTAAATTTAATAACCGAACCGAACATCAATTGATAGTTTTTTTCGTGCAATCTATATAAAAAATTATTGGTTAACCTTGTTTTCTTAAAAAAGAGAACACAAATTCGAATATTGAAGATCGTGATTATTGAAAAGGTTTTACCTTAAATGCTTTAGGTGCTAGCAAATTTGTCTTCAAGTCAACATCTCAAGTTTGGGCTAGGTCTATATATGGTTTTAGTCACTATTTTTAGAATCGGACTGGATCAGTTGGATTGGAAACGGGCTACGATACTGATGCGAAATAAGGGGTTGGCTTGATTAACCTACGAGTTGGTACGAGTCGATTGAACCAAACTAAAAATTGGTTGAACTGGCAGTTAACATTTTTTTTTCTTTTTTTAATAATTTATTAGATTGAATCAGACAAACTGGTCAAATCGAGAACTGGTGGTCTGATTGGGCCAACCATTAGTATAGTTCTAAAAACATATCTTACATTTTAGTATTTTGTATTATTATAGATTTAATTTTTTATATGATATAAATTATAAAATATATAAAACTAAAATAAATCAATACATTACATAATTAAAAGACTAATCAAGTCAGACCAGGCTCAAACCTTTAACGTTGGAGCTAAGCTAAATCCATATTTTAAAAAAACATAATTTTATTTTTTAAGCACTTTTTTAGGCTTAATCTATTTATTTAAATCTTCCAAAATATCGAGCGAGATCCCACCCTTTAATTAATACTTGTAGGTATTTATACATTCATTCAATATTTTTTTTCCTTTTAATTCATCACTTAATTTCTCTTAATTTGGTTTCACCCACTTTATCAATAACCATTTTGAATTCAATGGTCCAACCATCCAATGTTAACTAACTAATTAAGAAGAGAAGTAACTCAATAAGTACTATCTTTTTTTTCTTCTTCTTCTTAATTAATGAAATAAATTAAAATCGAGAAATTTACTTACACAGATAAGTAATTACATTACAATGGAAAAGAGAGAAAAAAAATTACAAATAAGTAACCCGCACAAATTTATCATTGAACCAGTGATGTGACTGACAGAAATGGACTACAATGTAGTTGAAATCAGACCGGAACGGTTGAATCGGATTTTTTAATTTTATTTATTTTAAATTCTAAATAATTTTTTAATCAATTCAATCAGATCGAAGAACTAATGACCTGATTGGTTCAACCACCGATCTGATTTAGAAAATATTGGTTAACTAATTCGAATAAATTATATATATAAAAAGAACTTTAAAATTTAGAAGATGTTGACTCTTTAGCTATTAACAAACATGTTAGTAGGACTCATGTTAATTACTTGCATTACCCAAACAAGCATGGATAATTGATATGGTTGTTTGCCTCAATTGTGTTATAATTGAACATTTTTGGCCTATAGACCATCCTAAAAAGATTCCTAATTTCATATTGTAAAACTATACATTATTCTTTTTAATGTGAAATTGATTTAACATTGTTGGATTTGTTTATTAACAATTTGGTCATGGTTAAAAAAGTGATTAATTAGGCCATTTTTGTTGAATATAAGTATTCACCAAAAGGAGAGAAGGTGCATTAATGAAATTTACTTTACCATACCATTTGCTTTGTCCATACAAGTTGGATATTCTATCTACATTTGTCCAATAATAATTATCTGAATTTAATTGAGTTCGAATACAAATATTTTATTTTATTTTATTGACAATAAAATGTGATTGTTTACTCTCTTTCTTTAATGCGGTAAAAGTGTTTTTCTCATTTTCGTGACATCTTTCAATAATTACATTAGATTTCAATTAAATCTTGAGTTGAGTTGGATTGGATTTTTAAACAGATGTAAAGTTCTACCAACGTAGTTTTTTCCATTCACAATAAATGGTAAAAAGTGTTTTTTTTTTTCATTTTCGTGAGATCTTTCAATAATTATATTGGATTTCAATTAAGTCTCGAGTTGAGTTGGATTGGACTTGTAAACAGAGATAAAGTTCTACCAACATAGTTTTTTCCATTCACAATAAAAGGTAAAAGTGTTTTTCTCATTTTGGTCATTGGATTTTAACTAAATCTCGAGTTGAGTTGGGTTGGACTTTTAAACAGAGGTAAAGTTCTACCAACGTAGTTTTTTCACAATAAAAGTGTTTTTCTCATTTTGGTAAAATCCTTCAATAATTACATTGAATTTCAACTAAATCTCAAGTTGAGTTGGATTGGACTTTTAAACGGAGGTAAAATTCTACCAATGTAATTTATTTCATTCACAATAAATTGAACTCGAAACTTTCGAACATTTAAATTTTTTATCGTTGAAGTCAATAGACATTGATAAAGGGGGAAAGTTAATTTAAGGGACATTGATGAGGTGTTTTACAAGTTTGGTTTTTGTATTGTTTTTTTGCCCTTTTGACCCGTAAGAAGTGACTATGAAAATTTGGAACACTACAACGTTAAAAGTCTTCAAATGTGACATATTAACACAACTTTGGTTTTCAACACATGAATTGCTTAGGGGACAAGTTCAATGTTAACTCATGTCATTGCCTCATGACATTTGACAATTGACCAAAATTTTCCAAACATAAATAACATTACATATAATGTAATAAATAATATGAAAATGAATACCCAAAATGTAAGGTTCTCAAGCATTTCCATAAGGAATAAATAGGGTGCTTCAATCCCACATTAAATAGAGAGAGAAAAGAAAGGGTATATGAGAACTTTTGAATAAGACTGCAATTTTACGAGTTGGATTGATTTTGAGACAGATTATTATTTTCTGTTCAAAACATTAAGAGATTTAGGTTATTCTGGGTTCATGATATTTGAGGTCCAATCATCTAGATTTAAGACTTGAATTCTTTAGATTATATCATTATGAGATCAAATTATTTTAGGTTTAGGTCTTTCATGTTTAGGTTTTTTTTTAAGTTCAAATTGTTTTTTGTTCAATTCAATTTGAGTTCAAGTTTGACTAAGGGTGGGTTTGGATGGGCAGTGGGGTGCGATGCGATATGTTTAGCTTACTTTTTGTCTCATGCTATAGTATCTAATATCACTACTACCACTGTTTTTATACTAACCGCAGATAAACACACCGTCCATCCAAATTTACCCTAAGTTTTAATTTGGAATTTATTTATATGCATTCTTATAATCAAGTCGAATTTGAATTCAAACCAATCGAATCAAATTTTAAATTCGATTCACAACCAGCATATCTCCTCTATTTTTATATAATTGGATTCAGAACTTTATTGTTTATGTTCAATTCCATTTTAAATCATATATATAATTATTCAAGTTAAATTAATATGACCTAAAATAAGTTCAACATTTAGTTTTGTTATGCCTGATAAGGCCAAACAAAGCTCAATTAGATAAGCAACATGTCTTTATTAATAATAAATCATCACCTTAGCAAAAAAAAACAAAAAGTAGATAAGCAATATTCACATATGAAAGAAAAAAAAATATTTTCTAGTGTATATTAAAAAATTATTTAAAATAAGACACACAACAAAATTTTAACTAGTTTTCTTTACTATTATATCAATTATTTGGACTATAATATATTGTATTATTTGTATTATTTAAAAGACATTTTTTTTATTTATAATTTTTTATTTTGTATGTCAATTTTGGGATGCTTGTCCAATTTGCTCACAACATTGGCAAATATAAGAAACCAACAAAATTTTGAAAAAAAATGTTATTTATGAGGAAAAAGTTATCCTCAAATTCAATTTGACTTTTGCTCAATTGAATTGATTTCTTGTAATTGGTTCAATTTTTTTAATATTTGTTGTCCTGATAGCATAAAATTTTATTAGCTGTTAGTAAATTAGATGATAATTTTTCAAAAAATAAAATAAAATAAACCCACTTATCCTTACTTAAATTCTGTATTTAAATTTGTTTAATTTATTAAATAAGACTTTAATTCTTAATAATTTAAAATTTTTAAAATTTTTAAATAATATTTGAATTGAATCTATTATCGATTTTTATTATTCAACCAATTCGATTGGTTAGATTTAATTTTATTGAAAGAGTGAAGCAAAATTTTAGAAACATGATAATGGACTCGTGACACAAAGTGGGTTCCTCTATGAAAGCTAAGTTTGGAGTCATTATAATGAACGTAGTTCAATGATGCAATACTAGGCAATACCTATAAAAATCACTATTACTTAGTTTAGAGATTAATTGAAAATTTGTTGAAGCATTTTCGACTTATTCGAAAAAAGTTTTCGAAGTGATGTTCATCTAGAATTGATAAAATCTCTAATAAATTGATATTATTTTCAATCGAAGTTTTATCTATTGATTTTTTTTTTTATGAGTCTTAATGCCTGAGGCGACGGGTACAACAAAATGAGAGTGTCTCATCGGGTGCAGACTGTGTAAAGTGCACGACTACTTACCAAAGAAATGTGAGCATTTGTGCTTTATAAGGGTTTGAGCCATGTTGTATGGGGAACTATGGTATCACCTAGGTAGTCCAAGTGGTAGCGACTGAAATTGCCCTATATACTATAGGATATAGGCTCAAACCTTACAAAGTGCAAACATGACACATAGTTTGACTTGACAAGGCACTTTCACTTGATTGAATCCACCGCCTTAGGCAATCAGTCTCTCATTAGAGTCGAGGGATAAAACCTTGATTGAGGGCAATATCAACCTATTGAGAGGTCTTTTGCCTTCGGACAGATGACACTTCGAAGACTTATCCTGAAGGAGTCAACCTCCCATTAACAAAAATATATAAATATGAATATATATAAATAAAAATATATATATATATAAAGAACTTGTTTATGGCTTGGACCGAGTTGGAAGCAATTGAAATAATAAAAACTTTAATCCACATAATTCATGTAATATCCTAAACTTGTATTGAAATTGTTATACTAACGTCAATAATGGCAATAGGAATTATCGCAAAGCAATAAGAAAGAAAATAAAAACACGCAGATTTTACGTGGAAAACTCTTATTGGGAAAAACCACGGCAAGAGGAGGAATAATCTCTACCTTGACACAAATTCTCGATGAATAAGTTCTCCACCTCTTCCACAAACCCCTTAAGGGGTATTCTTCAATAATGAACACAGACCAAGTCCAAGCAATGCTCAAACTTGGCTATAGGAAGTGACTTAGACATCATATCTGCAGGATTATCATGAGTGCTAACTTTGTTCAAAATAATATCACCACGAGCAATAATATGACGCACAAAATGATACCGAACATCAATGTGTTTTGTTCGCTCATGAAACATTTTATCCTTTGTAAGGAAGATAACACTCTGACTATCACAAAACACTGTACTAATATAAAGGTCTTTATTGGGTTCACCAAAGACTCCCTTTAAACAAATAGCTTCTTTACAAGCCTCAGTAATCACCATGTACTCAGCTTCAGTAGTACACAAAGCAATTGTAGTCTATAAAGTGGCTTTCCAATTGATCGCCCGACCCCCAATAGTAAAGACGTACCCTGTGAGAGACCTTATTTTATCAAGGTCTCCAGCAAAATAAGAATCAACGTACCCAATGCCTCCATCTCTAGTTCTTCCAAACTGTAAGCAAACATCAGTAGTATCTCGTAAGTATCTGGAAATCCACTGAACTGTTTTTCAATGTTCCTTACCGAGATTCACCATGTATTTACTAATTGCATATGATAAATCTGAAGGTGAGCAAGCCATAGCATACATGAGAGATCCCACTGCACTAGAATATAGAACCCATGGCATGTAATCAATCTCATCATCTGATTGTGAAGACAAGGGCAATGAAAGTCTGAAGTGGGTTGTTAATGGAGTACTAACAGGCTTAGCACTCTGCAAATTGAACTTGCAAAGAACTTTCTCAATGTACCATTTCTGACTTAGGTACAATTTACATATTTTTCTATATCTGAGAATCTTTATTCCGAGTATATTCTTTGCTGCTCCCAAATCTTTCATCCCAAATTATTTACTAAGCTGGCCTTTGACCTTTCTTATCTCTTATTTATCTTTAGTTTCTATTAACATGTCATCAATATAAAGAAGTAGATATATAGATGAACCATCACTACTATTCTTAAAATAAACACAACTATCAAAACTACTTCTTTCGAAATCATAAGTAGTAATAAATGAATCAAACCTCTTGTATCACTGCCTAGGTAACTTTTTCGAATCATAAAGAGACTTTTTCAGCAAGCAAACATAGTCCTCATTTCCTAAGACTATGAAACCCTTTGGTTGTTGCATGTAAATGTCTTCCTCAACTTCTCCATGCAAGAATATTGTTTTCTCATCTAATTGTTCAAGCTCCAAATCATACATGGCCACGATACCAAGCAAGGCTTGAATCGAACTATGCGTCACAATTGAAGAAAACACATCTGTGAAGTCTACACTTGGAATCTGATTGTAACCTTTTACAACCAGTCTTGCTTTATACTTGGGTTTTTTAACTCCTAGAGTCCCTCTTTCTTCTTGAACACACATTTACACCGAACTGTCTTTTTACCCTTAGGAAGCTTCACTAGGTTCTATGTACTATTCTTATGAAGTGATTTCATCTCTTCTTACATAGCAATCATCTATTTTCCTAAATCTTCACAACTAATTGTCTCGGAATAAGTAAACGACTCTTAATTTGCATCTATATCTTTAGCCACATTTAAAGCATAAGCAACTAAATTAGCCTCAGCGAACCTCTTTGGAGGTTTAATTTCTTTTCTAAGTCTATTCTTGACAATAGAATACTGTGGTGCTGACAGTGGTTAAAAAATAACTCTATTTTGAGTTTCTGTACTAACCTGAGAAGTAGACTCTATTGTAGATCCTGGATCAATCTGAAGCTCCACCTGCTTCATATGTGTATTTGATCTCTATTGGTCTTTATCGGAAGAGTCTTTAAGAGGTAAGTTATCCACCATAACAGTCTCATAAAAAAATATCATCTTTGTTAGTTACAACTTTCCTAGTTTCATGACACCATAATTCATACCCTTTAACACCAGCCTTATATCCAAGAAAAATACACTTAATAGATTTATGCTCCAATTTACCATTATCAACATGAGCATACGCGGTACACCCAAAAATTTTTCAAATCGGAACAATCAGCAGGAGCACCAGACCATACCTCTTGTGAAGTATTTTTCTCAATCACAATGGACGGAGACCGGTTAATTAGAAAACATGTTGTGGAGGCCGCTTTAGCCCAAAATAACTTCGGTAAACAAGAATTCGATGACATGCATCAAACCTTTTCATTATTATTCTATTCATTTGTTTCACAATACCGTTTTACTGTGGAGTACAACGAACTGTTAAACATCTCACGATCCCTTCTGATTTGCACAATTCATTAAACTCATCAGAACAAAATTCTAAGCCATTATCTGTCTAGAGGTGTCTTATCTGTTTTCCTCTCTACTTCTCGATCATAGTCTTCCAATCCTTAAACATGGGCAACACATCCCTTTTTTACTTCAGGAAGAATGCACAAACTTTTTTAGAAAAATCATCAATGATCATCAACATATAATTAGCGCCACCCCTAAAAGGCACTCTAGATGGTCCCTAGAGATTAGAATGAATATAATCTAGCATTCCCTTCATTTATGGATTCTTCTGGTGAATCGGACTCTCTTTTATTTCCCAAAAATGCAGTGCTCATAGAACTTCAGTTTGCTAATGCCTTATCCATCAAAAAGTCCTATTTTGTTTAATTTTGTCATGTCGTTCTCACTCATATGCCCTAGACGCATATGCCAAAATCTAGTAACATCATCATCTAACAAGGAAGAGGAAACAATGGTTGTATCACCTGTAACTATTGAACCCTGCAAAACATAAAACTTGGCAGTCTTTCTTTGCCCTTTCATCATGACGAGAGAACAATTGCTAATCTTTAGAAATCCACTTTCAGTTGTGTACTTGTACCCTTTTGAATCAAGAGTACTCAACGAAATCAGATTTCTCTTCAATTTTGGTACATGTCGTACGTCACCAAATGTTCTGACAACTCCATCGAACATCTTAATTTTGATTGTGCCAATACCTGCAATTCTAAATGAAGCATTATTTCTCATCAAAACAACACATTCAAATACTGTTTCATATGTTGTAAACCAATCCTGATTGGGACTCATATGAAAATTGCAACCAGAATCGGGGATCCACTCCTCACTTACTTCTCGCTTACTTTAGAGTTGCCAATAGAGCAACTAGGAGTTCACCATTGTTGTAGTCTTCTACTACATCAGCTTCATCGAATTTTTCGGTTATTTTACCTTTTGATTCGCATTCTCCCTTTTGATCTTATTCTACAATTTATAGCACTCAGACTTAATGTGTTATTTCTTTTTGCAAAAATTATAGGTTTTACCTCTATTTGAAGATTTCAATCTACACTTAGATTTATTGCTAGGATTTCGTTCCTGTATCCTCCCATGATTATCACTAGTATTTCGTTAGTCTCCTACAAACAATGAGACACTCTCCCTGAGAGCCGGATCCAGCCACAGGATGCTTCATCTTGTCATACGAGGCTAAGGTATCATTGACTTCATCAACTGTGAAAGATTCACGACTATACAAAATCGTATCTCTAAAGGCCGAATAAGACGGGGGCAACGAACAAAGCAGAATTAACCCTAAGTCCTCTTTATCATACTGAACCTCTATGGCCTCTAAGTCCTAAACAATTTTTTTAAACACAGTTAAGTGTTCTACCAAAGATGTACCTTTTTCCAAATGATGAGAATAACGACGTTGCTTCATATGTATCTTGCTAGTTAAGATTTTCGACATGCATAATTGCTCCAACTTCACCCATAACACAGCGTCAGTCTTCTCCTTCAACATGCCCTGTAGAATTTCATTCGACAAATGCAGATGTAATTGTGATAGGGTCTTTTGATCCTTACGCTACTTTTCTTCAGGCGTCAATGTCGAAGGCATCTTATCTACCCCTAGTAGGGAGTCGTCTAAATCCATCTGCTCAAGAACTGTCTGTATCATTACCTACCACAACACGAATCTGTTGTTGCAATCCAATAGCAGAATAACATACTTCAATGTAGCCATTACCGTGACCGAGACAAGTAACCCAAAAACTCTGATACCAGTTTGTTATACTAACGTCAATAATGGCAATAGGAATTATTTCAAAGCAATAAAAACGAAAATAAAAACACACAGATTTTACGTGTAAAACCCTTATCGAGAAAAACCACGGGCAAATGAGGAGAAATTCACTAATGTTGAAAATTCATTATGACATATATACGAAGGCGAACCCCAAATTTTTATTTAGGGACCAAAATATAATTATAAAATTTTAGAAATGCCAAAGCTAAAAAATTTGATTGAAACACCTTAAATTGCACTATTAATTTCTTTGGAGGGGCCAAAAATGCAATTTTTTTCATTTATTCAAAAGCTAAAAGGCTTACATTTAATGAACTATATCCTCAGCTTTGCCATTGTGTTTGTGTATATCTATACTAATATTTAAAGTTCTAATTGAGTTGGTGTCACCCTCAACCGAGTCTCAACTCAATTGTGAATTTACAAAAACACTTTATTTTTATAAAAGGGTAAATATTATTTTGAGGGCATTTTTATCTTTTTATGTTTGTATATAAAATCTTAAAAAAAATACATACACATAATAAAATTTGAAGCCAAAATATTATAAATTCTATTATCTCAATATTCCCATCTCAACTAAAGATGTATTTAGTATTTATATAATTTTTTTTATAAAATTATTAATTACTTGTTTTCACCAACATTGTAAGTGTACCATAAATCTAATATATATAAGATCTAAAACTAAAGTCATTTTACTTCAAAAGTCTCACAGATTTTGTTTTACGAAAATATATTTCGTAATTGGCCCTCAAAGTTTTTCAATATAGATTGAAGTGATACGAAATTTCTCATTAAAGCTTCACATCCCCTTTAGCCCAACAAACAAATACAATTAGGATCACACTAAGGGTTGCGAATCTAAACGTGACTCCCATCGTGTACAAGGACGAATCCAAAAAAAAATTTAGAGGAGACTAGAATTGAATTATAATTCTTTTAAGATATCAAAATATAATTTTACTACGAATTAATTTATAATTTCATTATTTTTAAGGGATTAAATTTTTTTTTTTCATATTCAGGGTGTCAAATGTAATTTTACCATGAATTAATTTATAATTTTATTATTTCTAAAGAGACTGAACTAAATTTTTTTCATTTTTAGGGGAGCCAAAGCTCTTGCCAACCCCCCTAACATCGCCTTTGATCATGTAGCATTTATTTCTTCTTGCCGATGACTGATATGATACGTACCATTCACGAAAATCCACACT
Source organism: Gossypium sturtianum (assembly GCA_025698515.1). Lineage (NCBI taxonomy): Eukaryota > Viridiplantae > Streptophyta > Magnoliopsida > Malvales > Malvaceae > Gossypium > Gossypium sturtianum. The sequence continues at coordinate 635,370 of CM046946.1, read as the reverse complement.
CAACTAACGAATTATTATTCGTTTTGATTCAAGAGTCTCACAGCTTTATTAGAGGAGGCACTAGACGGATTGGCAGTGCCCCAACCCCCTAAAATGTAAAATCTCACTTTCGGTTTTTTAAGTTTTACAATATTTTAACTTAATAAAAGATAAAATCACATTTTGACCCTCAAAATTATAAAATATTAATTTAAATTAAAATTATAAAATTACATTTTAACTTTAATAAAAATATACAATTTAATTCGAGAGTTATAAATATTTTTTTTTTTCTTTATCTTACAAAAACCACTTGACAATTACGAAGTTACCTACACTTTAAGATAAGTAAAACCCTAAAACTTTGGAATCAAATCTAGTTGAGATTCAAAGCCGATAAAATCCGAGATACAATGTAGAGTAGTGTGATGATAATAGGGTAAAACTACACAGAGAAAGCTTTAACTTTTTTCCCCATTTTGATAGCGATGGCTAACCATCATCAGTGCCACACTGTGCCCTTTTGAATTTGCAGACTATACCCCTCAATCATCAATCAAATATCGGGCCACTCGATAGCGATCGATGGATGGCTTCGTAAATTAATCAAATGTATGTGGTCGAAAACCCAAAAGATAAAGCACAGTGATTCATCAATATCCTCCATCGTTGAATGAATGTACTGCTTCTTTTTTCTTGATGAAACCCACGTTTTTCTTGTTGAAGTTGTTGGGGATTTTAAGGTTATATTTATGGTTCTCTATTTGGTTTTGCGAAAATCGAGGAATCTATTGGATTGTATGTATATTTTTATTTATATTTTATGATGGATTATATTGTTTTTTTTTAGCGAAATTCATGAAAGTATTTGTATTAAAAGTCAGATTATATTCATTCATTTATACTGCTAAAAATTGACGTAACTCATGTAATAATCAGATAGCTACATATGGGGTGCCATGTGTATCTGACGTATAGAGATTAGGATTTAATAGTAGAAATTGATGAAATTTTTAACAAAATAATTAATTTATTTTTTTATCTAATATACATGGATTAACTTGTCCTTTTTTTAATAGATGGTAAAATACAATTTATCTCTTAATACAAAAGCTTTCGTAGTACTTTTATCTAAAAGATTAGTTTATAGGTCTAATTTTAGTTTTAGTATATTTAACAAATTCAAATTGATAATACTATTAATTGCCGCAAATAAAAGTGATAACATAAATTTTTTTTATTGTTATTGGTTCACACGGTCATTGTCATGGGAAAATCCAATAAATCTTGTTTAAAAGGTAAACAACACTGTTGAACTAAATTATTAGTAAGTTTATATTTTCATTATTCAATTTCAAAAAGTTTATAAAATGATAATTGAACTATTCGGAAGTTTTCATTTAAGTCACTAAACTATTCAAATGTTTTATTTAAGTTCGGCTAGCGAACTCCTAGCAATGATTTAACGATTGGTACGATGGGTCAGTACCAATCGACGAATAGAAGAGCATACCTTAAATCCAAACCGATCTGACGACCAGTGTTGGAGATCATAGAAGAAAGTTGCTTGGATTTGGTTCGTAGAATGCAGATAGTGCAAACAGAAAAGGTCACACAATAACAATTTTAATAGCTCGGTGACTTTAATGAAAACTTTCAAATATTTCAATATCTATTCTATAACTTTTTGAAGTTGAGTAACCAAAATATAAACTTACTAATAGTTTAGTGGGCTCGAATATAATTTACTCTAATTTTTTAAATTAAATAGATACTAATTTAAAATTATTAAAAAATAAGATGGTCCAACTACAAAGCTAACAATCAAGGAAAAGTGTAGGCTTTGTTGACATTCAATTACATTTAACAATTGAATTTTGTGCCATTGAAATAAATGCTATGAGGCTAAGGCAGTGGAGGACCATTGGAAAAGAAAAATGAAATTGAGAAATTGAAAATCGTTTTTAAATTATAGTATTTCATACTATTTTGATTTATAAATTAAAAAAAATTATGATTATTTGATTCAAATTAAATCATATTTTATTTTTATATAATTTTAACATTTTGTAAATATTTTATATTTAAAATAGTAAAAATAATTTAAAAACATTATATAAAAAAAGATATTATCTAAGAATTACTCATTATTCTTATTTACTTAAAAATTTATTTTTAGAAATACTTATGTTTTTTTTTTTTTGAAATTTTAATGAATAATGTTCAAAAGTTATAAAATAAAATCTATTTTATCAAAATAAAATTCAAAACTCAAATTTACTATGATAAATAAAGTATCGAACCAAATGATCACGTACTGTTAGGGATCAACCCGTATAAATAACGAAATAGAAAAGGTAGAGAAGATTGAATACAAATTTTACATGGAAAACTCTTCTGAAGAGGATAAAAACCACGAACGAATGATGCTTCGACTTTTCACTAAATAACTAAACAAGCGAGAGTATAATATGGACAAAATAAACCTAAATGTACTAAACGTACAAACTCAAACCCTGAAAATAAAGCCCTAACTCTCATAGAGTTCTCACAAAAGTGGTACAAAATTATTTCCATATTTACCACCAAAATTCATCTGCGACTACATCTTGTCGCCCAAAAAAAAAAGCCTTGTATTATTACATCTTTAATTGCCTCTTAATTGGACTCTCAAAACAGGGATACAATGTAAATAAGCTAAGATTAAAGGTCTAATCATACCAAAATATTCTTTGAGTAATCAGAGTTTAACTAAAGAGAAGAAAGCCGATTTATGTGGGGAACATCGCCACGTCGCAACATCCCCATTTGCGTCGTCACGATGTTGTCCGTCGTCGCAACGTTGGGAAGCTTCTCGTCATGACATCATCGTCTATTCGGATATAAATACGAGGCACATCCCACGCATATGGTTTAAAAAATCTTTAAAACCTAATGTAACCAAAATCAACCCTACCAATGGTAGATGGTAAATGACAAATCCCTTGTATTTATTTTGAGCTTAAGTCTTTTAAAAGTTTGAATTCGATTCATAATTTGAGGTTTGGAGTTTAATTTGAGCTTACTCGAAACTAATTTTCAAAACTTAAATTTGATTTAAGATAAAAATTAAATTACTAAAACTACTTGATTTAGCTATTTTATTTAGTAAAAATTGAGCTTCATTCGTATTTGAGTTCTTTAAAATATTTCTAAACTAGTTAGGAATAAGTATGCTTGATTAAACTCATGAACTACTTGAATTAAGTATTACTCGATCTTAACTCGATAATAACCGAGTGGAATTCAAGTTTTTTTAAGCCAAATCTAAATAGTAATTTTTAGTAAAATTGTTTTATTTACACCCATATTTTTTCCATAAATAAATTATTTTTCAAATAGAATGTTAATTCAAAGATTTATTTGGGAATAAATTAAAGGTTACAAATTATCTGATTCGAAAATTAAAGCTTATTATTTTAGGTTATAGTTGTGTTTAGTTTATCATGGTTTATAAAAAATATAAATTATAACAATATATATTCAATAGTCATATTGGACCTCGATTAAATTTACAATTAACCAACTTGAACTCTTAAATAAGGGGGTAAAGCTTTCCCAAAACTGTTCTTTCACCAATAATCTGCAAGATTTGGACCCGAGACCTTACTTAAGAGAGATTGAAATCTTTACTATTTGATCCAACAGGCATCGATAAATCTCAAAATTATGCATGAATTTTGGTCTAATGTGTAATTTTATACATAAAATTTTGATTTGATCCAATTCTCACAAATTATTAACACAATTATTGACATAACATTATTTTATGTTTATATATTACATACACAAATAATTACATTTACCCGATATAAGAATGATTTTATGTATTTATTTCTTCAAATGTGTATAATTGAATCAAAATGAAAGTTTCATATATATATTTGAACCACAATCAAAGGTTCATGTGTATAATTCCAGCAAATCAAAGTTCATGTATAATTTTGAGATTTATCCCTATATGTATTTATATCATATTATACTAGTTTTATATTATATATTATGTTATTTTATATGTTAAATCTTGCTATTAATCCGTGTACTATGCGTAAGTTCTGGATTTAATTCTTGTACTTTAATTTTGGAATTTGTAGTTCATATACTTTTCAAGTTTTGAAATTTCAATCATAACCATATGGTAGCTATTAAATTCATAAAGTTATACTATTTTTCAAAAAATTATTCGACAAACATATTATCACATTTGCAATGCCACGTCAGCTTACTATTTTCACGTATTACTCAAAAAAAAAGTTATCCAGTGGATTTAAATATTATCGTTTACATCAAGATTGAAATTTCAAACTTGAAAAAATATACACATACTACAAGACTAATAGCAAAACTTAACCAGGAGGATTTAACTGTTAACATTTAAGTCAGTTCTAAATTTTTTAAATTCGAAAAGTATAAGAAATTACATGGACTAAAATTGATTAAAACGAAAATAAAAGTGCTAAATTTACAATTTATGCATAATACATGGATTAATAACAAAGTTTTAAAATATGTGTACTATTTTCCAAAGTGCAAAATCAAATGTCAGATTTCATTACCATTTTAAGGCAGGCAACATCAACGTCAACCATGATGACACGTGGACCTTATTCCGTTTTTGGATACTTTCTCTTTAAGAAAATCACGTTTAGTGGGGTTATTTTAAGGGCAGGTCGTATCAAGCAGCTGGCCTACTTTTATTTATTTATTATTATTATTATTATTATTATTATTATTATTATTATTTTCTTAAATTCCGGCATAACAATCAAGCATTATAATTAAGTGTAGGATTACTAATTAATTTAAATAACTCGATTTTATTTTCTCGAATTAAATTTATAATTTATAATTTTTATTAATGTTTTTTAAAATAGATCAATGATCAAACAGATAAGATTATTGGTTTTTAATTTTATCAGTCCGACTTGTCTGAGCGATTCCAAAAGAGGTAAATTATTAAAATTATAAAAATTGATTTTAGCACCATTCAAACCATTCGCGAGTCAATCGATTTTATATCTCACATCCGATGAACTACACTTATTTTTATTATTATTACCCATACTCTCAAAACCTTAAAACGGAGGATAATAAACACTTAAACACGTTTATACTCACATTTTTCCTTTTTATTGTAACAACGATTATGTTCTTTAAACTTTTTTAAAAAGTAAAATGTAATCCACATAACTTAAACCCGAATCTAAAATAACACAAATTAGGACCACATTTATCTTTAGTTCTAAGTGCACCATTTTGATACTCTTCTTTGGTTATGGGCGGTGCTAAGTGGAACAACCATTTTTGGTTTGGATTTTTTTTGTCTTTCGTGTTTATCATCGTTGTTTTCTTATATAAAATCCAACCATATTATTCACCAAATAAATAATTATTATTATACAATATGAATAATTTTATTTAAAATATACAAATTCATGAATTATTAAATATAATTGTAATTTCAATAAAATCAAATATAAAAAAATTTATTTATGATGATACAAATAAGAAGGCATATTATAATAGATATCCATGCTTGAATTATCGAACATATAATTAAGATGGAGTGACACCTCGGTTACGCTATGTCCGGCGAGGCTGTCACTCGGGCAAATGTAGTGAGCAATTATCTATTACACTATGCAACATGGACGCCTCTATATTAAGAGTGTGTAAGTATTAGACACGTGTTTGTTTGTTCGACATAACAAAATATTACATATAGGACAAGGCCAAATCTCGAACACATAAAATTAGAATCAGACATGATGAAAAACATGATTAAAACATAATCAAATATTATCGAACAAATCCAATTACACGTAGGAAGAAATTTTTAATAAAAATATAAAAAATTTTAATATATTTGACATTCATGTCTGAATATGTATGGAAAATCGGAGTGGTCCAAGTAACACACCATTAAACTTGAATTTATGATCATTCATGGGCATGAAAGTATGAAAGTGAATTAATTTATTCAACTTTCTCATCAATAATGCTTACTTTTAAGACAAAAATTTCTCAACTACCGCACATGGGAAAAGCCAGAATGTAACAATGACATTCACATTTTTTTTTGGTTACAATTTGCTGTTAGTCCTTGTACTAGTATAGAATTTCAGTTTCGGTCCCTGTGGTTTAATTTTTTCAATTCAAAAATTTCAGTCCAGTCATTATCGTGTTGGTAGTTTCTGTCGAATTTTATCAATTTAAAATATTTACTTTCTGTCTGTCATATGACGTGATAGTCCGATCAAAATTCCAAGTTGACAAATTTTGACAAAAAATACTTACGAATTTAATAATTGGATTGAGTTTTTATATGATATCGTAATATATTCGTAATTTCAAAAGAATATGCACATATATTTATGGACTAAAAAAAGAAACCCTTTAATATTGGATTATTGCCAAATTTGTTAATAAACCCAATTTAAAATAATGATATATTTATTTAGTTTGATCCAAAATGAAGATGGGAGAGAGGTAATTAAATTGTTCAATCTTAAAGGACCAAATTTGGACATTATATTTTGATCTATTTAAGGTTAAACAATTTGGTCCTAAATTGGATCTGAAAAACATATGATTTGATGAAAACATTAAGCAATGTTTATACATCATTTATGTGAACACATGAAGTTCTAAACATGTCCCTGGTCGGGTTTGGTTCGGCAGCTGGAAAAGTAATTATAATAATTATATATTTAAGTAATTAATAATTTTTATTGAATGTATAATGATAAATTGAGCCCTCAATATTTACATTTTTTTTTTCAATTTGGCTTTTATTTTATTTTAGATAAATTTAACCATTAACCTTTTAAAAATAATTAAATTATTTTTTAAACGAAAATGCAGATTAAAATATTAAATTTTTTAACGATTTGGAATGACAATCCACGTTTACTTCTTACTGACGTGACATTATTTGTTTTGTATGCTACATTAACAAATAATTTAAAATTTATAAAAATATTTAAAAAATTAAAAATTAAAATAATTATAAAAAAATAGCATGAAGTACACATGGATTGTCATGTGAGTTGCCATATTTAAATAATTAACGTTTTAGTCAGTATTTCACTTAAAAACAATAATTCGACTCTTTTTGAAAGGTTAATGATAAAAATTGACTATTTTTAAAGTGTCGAGAGCCAAATTTAACATAAAAACGAATTAAAACCAAATTGAAAAAAGACATAATGTTAAAGGCTAAATTTGTCATTATAAATCTCTAATTAAATATAGTATTTTGTGGCTCAATCAAAAATAAAATTTATTTATAAAAAAAATCTACCCACAATTAAACAAATATCGCTTAAAAATGTTTTTTTTTTTAATTTTTTAATAAAAAATAATGGTGTTTTAAATGAAAATATCAAAATTATTGGGTGACAAAATTTACTATTTTATTTCTTATAATTGAAAAAAAAAATTGTTAATTATTAAGCTTTTAAGCGTAAGAGCCCGGCCCATTTTGATATGCAAATATACACGTGGGAATATAATGGCTGGGCCTACTTTATATACAAATTAACAAGCCATAACATTTTCATTAAAATTAGGTTATATGGAAAAAAGAAAAAATAATAATTTGGTGGTGGAATTAATCAAATCAAAATTTAATTAATTTATAAAAATAATTAAATAAATTATTAAAAATTTCATAAAATTAAAATAAATATAAATTAATAAATTTAATATCTCTCCAAATCAAAATTTTGACAAATTTTCCATTCAACCGATCCGAATTATACTTGAAAAACATACAAAGAGCAGCCAGAATTTTTTTAAATATCTACATACACACTAATTAGCTCACTAATTCCTTTTCTATTCAGATTGCAGTGTTTATATATATATATATATATAATATTAGCAGTAGCTAAAACTCTTAAACTCAGCTGTGGTGGAGACTCAGTGAGTCAGTTCTCCATCACTCTTAAACCTTTCTTTGGCATTCAAAATAAAGGTGGTGGCTATGGAGTCCACGTTTTTATCTCCACGAGTACCCCATGTTTCATTTGCGTAGCCATTGTGGTCGTAAAAGCTAGGTGACTTAAAGTAAGACACCGCCTTGTGTTGGTGGGAACTGGTTGGTTGCTTGGACATTACTGTTGGAACAATGGAATGGTTTGTCATGTTCTGAGCGGTGTTGGAGATCGTCGACGGTGAAACCTTTCGGGTTCCGGTGAAGAGTCGAGAGAAAGACTTGGGTAGTAGCTTGCTTTTGAGGAAACCTTTTTTCTTTTGAGTGGCTTCTTCTTCTTCAAAGCAAATAATAAACAAAGAAGATGATGAAGATGAAGAAATATGATGGTTTTTGGCTTGGATCGTACACAACAATGGATGTGTATATATATATACGAGGGTTGTGTTGTGGGTTTCAATGAAGCAGTGCAAGGAAGCATCCAAATGGGACTTTAGAATTTATGCCAAATAGAAAGATGTCTCTTTTGTCTGACCAGAAAAAGTGGCTTTTGCTGGACTTACCTACATCAGCCAACCCAAATACGATTTCATACTTTACTAAAATAACGTTTATATTAAGCATAATCTGTATTCGACACTCACTCAAATCCGAGTAATATACGAGGGGTAGATGTTTTGAACCGCGTTTGCAGATATGGTCAGCTGCTTATCTTGGATACTTCTTGCACACCCACCTTGTGAAAACTAAAAGATACCCTTTCCCTTTCTCTCTTTTGGTTTCATTCATGGACTGTGATATGTTTATATCTTTCTAAAGCAAAAGCAATGAACTCCATAGAAAGTCCCCAAGCAAATAAAAAATTTGAAGAGTGACCCCCTATTTTTCTCTTTTTATCAAAAAAAAAATTCCTTTTGAACGTTCCAAACCTTTAATCAAGCTCGGTGGTGTGGTATATTCCAATATCATATAATTTCTTCTATGCTTCGTTTAGGATATGAATTTTAGAATTTAGATTTGGATTTTATTTATTATTTAAAGTGTAATAATGAGATGTATATGTTTTAAATAAATTAGTTGAGATTCAATATAATGTATATTAAAAAAGTATAAAAATATGTCGATTGAATTTTAGTTCGATTGACATCGGTATTGTTATTAATGGAGGAGTACATGGGCTCTTGGCATTGTAACAAAAAGAGCAGATATGATAATAATCTATAAAGACATTTTTAAATAGTTTACTACTCAATTTACACTCTTTTTTTGGTGAATTACAAGAGAATGGCAAAGCCCAAGGGCGAATCTAGGGGGGGCTGGCAGGGCCCCCCTAAAATGTAAAATTGTTCTGGCTTCGCCCCTGGCAAAACCCTAACAGCAACACAACTAGCGTGACTCGAACCTAGACCACACTTGGGGCAGTGAACACCCTGTCCATCAGACCAATACACGAGGTTCTAATTTACACAATTTTTTAAATCTAAATCCAAATTCTATTTTTACGTATAAAACAAACATTTAATACCTAAATTGATAGTTGATGAAAAGAGTTAATTGGTATATTACTAATATTTTAAAGATCCAATGTGGATTTGAGCGCGCTTATGCATGTTGTTATTTTTTATTTAAAGATTGAAGAATTTATGAATAAAGGAAATCATTGAATTAAAAAAATTAAAAATCTTTTTATATTTTTCATAACTATTTTATAATTTATATTCTAAATTTATTCCACGAAATTAACTCTTATACCGTAAACTTTCTTTGTAATATGAAACCATATACATATACATGAATCTTGAAGTATAAAAATTTAATTTCTTAAGTTTCCAAATAGTTCATAATTGCTCCTCGATAATATAGATTACTATAACACCATAACTTCCTCTTTAATTTTCTCAGCAATACTACAACTTTGAGTGTTGTTCATGATAGAATACACATATATACATGCATGCAGTGTTTTTCATATATATATATATATAAAGTGTGTACATGTAGAAGAAATATACTTCAGGATGGATAAAAACTAAAAAAGATTACCCATCATCACTTGAAGTATTAATCCATGTTTCTTTATACATATATAAATATATATTATATAATCAGTAGCCTAAAACTCTGAAACTCAGCCATGGCGGACACTCAGTGAGTCAGTTCTCCATCACTCTTAAACTTTTCTTTGGCATTCAAAATAAAGGTGGTAGCCATGGAATCCACATTTTTATCACCACGACCCCAAGTTTCATTTGCATAGCCATTGTGATCGTAAAAGCTAGGAGACTTAAAGTAAGACACCGCCTTCTGTTGGTGGGAACCGGTTGCTTGCTTGGACATTACTGTTGGAACAGTGGAATGGTTAGTCATGTTCTGAGCGGTGTTGGAGATCGTCGACGGTGAAACCTTTCGGGCTCCGGTGAAGAGTCGAGAGAAAGACTTGGATAGTAGCTTGCTTTTGAAGAAACCTTTCTTCATTTGAGTGGTTTCCATTGAAAAGGGGGGGTTTTTTTTTTCCCAAGTAAATAATAAACAAAGAAGATGATGAAATGGTGGGTTTTGGCTTGGATTGTACTCAACAATGGATGTGTGTATATAAATATGTGTGTGTGTGTGTGTGTGTTGTGGGTTTCAATGAAGCAGTGCTGGGAAGCATCCAGATGGGACCTTCGAATTTATGCCAAATAGAAAGAGATTTTCCTTTGTCTGACCAGCAAAAGTGAATTTTCCTAGAAACCCCTGGCTTTCGGTTTGTGCTCTTCATTTGGAAAATTGTTTGATTCGTCGTTGGTAGAGTTTCTAGATTGGAATAATATAATTTTTATGCTAAATTTAATATTAAGTAAATTGATTGTTGTAAAAAAATTGAATTAATTTAATTTTATTAATTTCTAAATTTATTCCATTAATTGTATATAATTGTATAATATGAACTAAATTTATTAAATTAAGATCAAATTAGCAGAATATATAAATATTGTGGGTTAAATTTGTTAAATTAAGACCCAGTTGATAGAATGCGTAAACTTTGGGGACAAGATTTGTTATTAACCCAATAAAAAACGTTACTGTTATGATCCATTGTCTTTAGTTACTCACTTTCGAAAATGACAATAATTAAATTACTCTTTCCTACATGAGGTGAGTAAAGTATGATTCTTCAATTTTTTTTTTAAATAATATTTATATCGAACATAATATGTATTCGATATTCACTCAAATCCGAGTAATAGATCGGGGATTCTTTAATTTTTTTAAAATAATATTTATATAGAACATAATATGTATTCGATATTCACTCAAATCCGAGTAACAGATTGGGGATATGGTCTGTTGCTTGGATTCATACTTTCGTGAAAACTTCATAGAAAATTCATGGACTGTGATATGTTTTTATTCTTTCTAAAGCAAAAGCCTAGAATTTCATACAAAATTCCCAATCAAAATCAAAATCAAGATTGGCATGGTATATTCCAATATCATAATTTTCTTTCTCCTTCAATTTTTATAAGAAAAGAATTTTCTGTATCTAAGAACTAGGGTTGATATACAGGGGCGAAGTCAGAACAATTTTTTAGGGGGGGGCCGGATGAAATTTTAATTTTTTATAGTTTATATCTTTATAATTTGTAAATAATTAAATCGAATTTTTATAATTTTAGGGGGGGCAAAGTGTAATTTTACTTTTACTAATTTAAAATTTTAAAAAAAAATTAAGGGCCTAAATAAAAATTTTACATTTTAGGGGGGTCGGGGCCCATGCCAGCCCCCCTGGCTTCGCCCCCATTGATATATAATTAACTGTTTGATTTTAATGAATTTGAGTTGATTTTGGGTTTGGTTTATAAATTTAATTCTATTTTTGTTTATATATGTTTATCTTTGATTCACGTGTATTAAATATTCTTTATAATTTCATTAGGGTAGAAATGGATAATTGCAAGTTCGTTACATTATAAATTATTAAATTATAAATTTATGCATGGTAAAATTGTATTTTAGTCTTCTTAAAAGGAAAAGAAAATTGTTTAGTTCTTTTCAAAAATAATGAAATCATAAACTAATATATGATAAAATTCTATTTTGATCTCCCAAAAATTTATAATTCAATTTCGACCCTCCAAAAAGATTTTCTAGATTCGTCCCCGATCGTGCTTACCATTAAAGGAATGAATGCTTTCATTTGCAATCATAACTCCATAGGAAAAGTTGTCAATTAGAGGTGAGCGTTCGGTCGAATTGAGTCGAATCGAGTGAAAATATTTTGAGTTAATCGATTTGATGAGTCATATTTTATCATCCTAACTTGATTTGAAAATTTTTTCGAATCGAGTTGTGTGAAATAAAATTCAAGTCGAGCCGAATCAAGTGAAATTGGTTGAGTTAAATTAAAAAATTAAACATGTAAAATTAAAATCTTGTTACAGTATAATCAATTTCATATTAGAGTAAATAAATTTGAAACCGTATATATTTAAAAAAAAATTCAAAGTAAAATAAGAAAAACAAAAGAAATACTTTAGTATGATTAACTTAAATAATTAATTTACTTATTTAGGTCTCCAAAATTATTATTTTAGAAAATTTTAAAATTTCTTTATATATTTTTAAAATTTTTATAAATATTTAAAATTTTGCAAATTATTTTGAATTTTTTAAATTTTTGTTGAGAGAGATCAATTTGCTTATTTTCAAAATTAGGGACTAAAGGGGTATTTACACCAATTTGATATTCGAATAATTCGAGTTATTTGAATTGTAAAATTCAACTCGAATCGAGTTTGACTTGAAAAAATCGAATAACTTTATTCAATTAACTTGAAATTCAAAAAAAAATTTAACTTTTTCGAATCGAATTAAGTTTTGCTTACCCTTATTGTCAATGAGACCTTTAGTCCAATGGTAAGGTTAAAGCTTTAAGAACTTTAAGATCAATCCCATTGTACAACCCCAATTTTGCCCGGGCCTACAAGCCCATAACCAAACCTATTACAATAAATCTGACCTAACAGACCCTAAAACTCGAAGCCCAAATCGGTGGCCCGCTAAGACCTACCCGGTTACAAACCCTAACCCACTTGCACCTAGCCCAACAAGCCCAATACCCTCAACAGAAAAGAAAAACAAAATTCCTAACCCTAACCCCAAGTGGCGCCGCTAGGTCGGACTAACCCTCGACCCTCGACTTACTGCGCCACACACTTGCCGTCTTGTCCACCGCCCCAGCACCGCCTCTAACCTGCAAACAATAAACGAGAAAGGACAGAAAGCAGCAAGTTGTAAAAAGGCAAAGGCTATAAAAGCCGATTTATTTCCTTGTAAAGGGGGTTCCCTTTTTTTTAAAAAAAAATCAATACAATACTAGAGATTTAAATGAAAAACAAATCGAGAGACTAACGAGAGGAATCAAATATAAAGCATCGCAAAACGCTAAAAAAACACTAAAAATCGAATCGTAGACTAAAGGTGATTATTTTTTAGTTTGAAGCCTTTTCTTTTCATTTGCTTTTGTATATATACATATATCTTCGCTATTATTTTTCTAAAATTTCGTAAGAAAAATATAACACAAACTTTACCTTTTCCGCCCACGTGCGTGCGGTGGCTCATGTGATGGTGCGACGAGAACGACGATCGGGGCGGTGCCAGAATCCCCTTCTCCCTTCGACTGTAGAGAGAAATGAGAAGAGTTAAATTTTTTTAAAACAGTGACAAATGATTTTTTTTTCGAAATTTGGGCCTTAAATAGCCTCCCGCAACGCGTCGTTTTGGGGTGACCTTTAACGCCCAAAGCGACGTCGTTTGGCCAAAGACTTCGCGCGACCCGCCCGACCAGACCGAGGATCCGCGTGTTTTAAATCGATTAGGTTAATTGTGCTTTCGGCCCTTCCACATTTTTGGTTTTTTTAAATCAAATTTTCAATTATTGCAACATTGGCCTGTAACCGCGCAGGTCTTCGATTCGGTCCTCCCTAAAGCGCTGCGCGTTTAACTTATTGGGGAAAATTCCCCTCTGGTCCCTCCATCTGTTTGGGCACGCCAATAAGTCCCCGAATCTTACTCTTATTTTAAATTCGTCCCAAAATTTTATTGCTTATTTAGTTTAGTCCTTTATTTGTGTATTACTATATTTTTATATATATATATATATTATTATTACTATATTATATTATTATTATTATATTACCATTATTACTATGTTATTATCATTATTATTTCCATACACATATATATATTATTATTACTATATTATATTTACATTATTATCTGCTAATATATTACTACCTTATTATCATTATTTAACACCATTATCATTACTATTATTATATCATAATTTTTTGTTATATATATATACATATATATATTTCTTTGCTTTGTTTGGTCTTTTATATATATTTTATTATTTATTTCTTAATTAATATTACTATCATCTTATTCTTTCTTTTCAATGGTTTTATTATTTCTCATTTTCATTACTATTCATGTATTATATATTATAAATGTTAGTTTTATTATCACCCTTATTTTATTTTTATTTCTACTAGTATTATTCCTATTACTATTATTATTATTATTATTTTCCATCATTATTTTATTTATCTTCTATTATTGCTGTTACTACATTATGTTTATATGTATTATATTGTTTTTATTAAATATGTATTAACTATTTATAATTACTGTTATCATTATTATTCCTCAATATGCATATATTTTACCTATTTTATATTACCACCACTATTATTGTCATTATTCTCTATCATCGTCAATACATATACACCATTATCACGGTACTTTCCTGTCACCACTACTTATATTCTCATCGTCATCTCACTATTTTTTGACATCTCAATCTTTATAACGACCAATATTTCCGTATTAGCAGTTCGGGAGAATCAGGCCCTAACTTACTGGGTTCTGATTTTTCTCGTTCAAGCTAAACAACGGAAGATCCCTTTCAAAATCACAAATTCCAGTTTTAAATCGACATTCCGTATTAGCAATTCGAGTGAATCGAGCCCTAACTTATTGGGTTCCGATTTCTTCTCGTTTAAAGCTAAACAACGGGATATCCCTTTTGAAATCGCAATTTAGATTTTAAACAAAACACTTAGTCTCGGATATTCGAAATGTCGCGCCCTAACTTACTGGACTCGACATCTAGATACTTCAGATAAGTTTCTTTTCCTATTAAAATAGGAGCAATATCCCTAATTTGGACCTTCGAGAAAACGCAGCCCTAACTTACTGGTTACGATTTCTCGTTTGACAAATGACGGAGCTCCTCTTCAAATATAAAACTAAGTTTTAAAAGGCGAGCTTAGTTTCGGGAGTCTAAAGTATTGCGCCTAACTTCTCGGACATGATGCTTTATCTCTTCGAGACTAAGAGTGCCTTAACGTCCCCTTCCAATTCCTTCAAGTTTTGGAAATAAAAGTATCTATTTTCAAATCAATTCTAAGTTTTTAACAATAGGACATCGATCAATCAGTTTGGTACCAATTTCGGGCGTGTCGAGGGTGCTAATCCTTCCTCGCACGTAATTGACTTCCGAACCCATTTTTCTCAAATTTCGTAGACCAAAAGCATCGTTTTGATAAACCGAGACGTTTTATTAAAACAAAGGTGATCCGATCACACCCAAATAAAGATCGGTGGTGACTCCCTTCCTTTTTATTTTCAAAAATCGAGTCGACCGCGTCGTTTACTGTTTTATCAAAAAAATGGTTACGACACCCATTGTACGTAAATGTGCGAGTTCTCTTTCAAATTTATTCCCGTTAGCTAGATAGCTAGTTAGCATTAAATTAATTATTGAATTAATTATTCAATTCAATACTTATAATTAAAAACTAAACCATTTATTCAGAGAACATTAATGCTAAAAATTCATATCAAAAGAGATCTGTGTAAAATTTTTACACACATTCATAATTTTTTATACAAGTTAATATTTTAACAATATAGCGACGACATTCCATATTTTATTCACATAAATCATAGGGGTTGAATTGAATAAATTAAAAATATTTATTTACAATTATGAGAACTTCCAACCCATGTTGTATCTTTTTAATCTTCCAAATAACATGACTACAATGAGAATAGTTTTGCCTGCATCACTCCATTTTCCCACAAATCCATACCATTTGTCCTCACAATTAGCCCCATCTTTTAATCTTAGCTTGCAATTATAACCCATTGTATATCCCACATTACCATATGCACTGCACAAGCCATTCAGATAAAATCAAATTATATTCTAAATATGTGTAATACAAAATTGAGTTATATTTATTTTTCCTATAAAAGTTTATAAGTTTCTCTTAATTTATATTTAAAAATCTAATAAATAAATACATTGTTAACACTGTTAAAGTTATTTTGTTAAATTCAGATTCATTACAACGCCATTTTTTTTTATTTACAATGTTACCAAGTGGGTATTTTTCTTATTTCAAAAGGTCACATCAATAACGGTGTTAACAATTAGATTTAAATTTTGAAATCTAAAAATAAAAATATAGAAACTAAATTCCGAATTTATGAAGAGTAGATAAACTTATGGCATATTTTAACAGAAAAAAATAGACAGAAATTAAAGAGGTGTGCTTACCTGATCACCTCAAACACAATATTGAAGGGAGTGAAATTAAGGGGATCTTCTTTCATACTTTTCCTCTCTGTTATGCAAATAAGAATTACAAAAATGGAAATATAAGCAAGTTGTGATAATAATTTCTTTGCAATTTTTCTTTTTCTCTTTTGTTGTTGATGTTGCTCTTCCTCATCATTTACAAATGGGAAGGATGTATAAGGAGGAAGATACCTGTTCAATAATAAAACAAAGGGGCAAAGATAAATTTTCAGGGTCAGAATTGAGTTTTAAATTTTTAAAGGGTTAAAATGTTATTTTACCATTGTTATTGTCTATAGTCTTACAACTTTTAGAGGGACTATATATGAAAATTTTCATTGGGGGAGGAAGGTTCATACTTGCCCCTAGTGCTGCATTTGAGTATAATCAAATACAGACAGATAGAAAATTGGAAATTATTAGGACCTAAACAAGGATAAATTTGGACAGCCCCACTCATAATGAGATTTAAACCCATAATAAATTTGGGAGAGAATTAATGCATGGTGAGACTCGAACAAGAGACAACAGTATTCCTAATACCGCAACATTACCATTATTAATAAAGGATCGATTTTAAAACTATACATGAACTTTGGTTTAATGTGCAATTTTATACATGAAACTTTGATTTAATCTAATTCTCACAAATTATCAACACAATTATTGATATAACATCATTTTATAGTTATATATTTCATACACAAATAATTATATTTATCCAATGTAAAAATTAACTGATTTATTTATTTCTTTAAATGTTTATGACTGAATCAAAATTAAAGTTTCATGAATACATTTGAATCACAATCAAATTTCCACGTGTGTAATTACACCAAATCAAAATTCTTGTATCAAATTGTACATCGAATTAAAATTTATGTATAATTTTGAGATTCGACCCTATTAATAAATATAGACATATAGTTATGGATGAAACTTTATTTGTTTTAATAATTTAAATGCTATTTATCTTATAGGTTTTCTTCAAAATATGTTATTTCAATGTTTAAATTTAAATATGTTATAATTTTTTTTTAAAAGTAAATTAATATAAAATATTAATTAAATGTTCATTTTATGTTTAAATAAACAAAATTATTTTTTTTAAAAGAAGAGCTTTTACTAATCTTAAAAAGATTAATTTATATTAACTGTAAAAAGATGAAAAATTAACAGATCATACTTAATTTTATAAAATTAACACCCAAATAATTCTGATTCCATTTTAATTTATAAAACTAACACCCACATGATATAGAAATAAGACTGGCAAACATAATTTTATTTTATTCAATCATTGATAAAGGTTTTTAATTTAAATCGGATTTTATTTGCCGATTGAATCTTATCTCGATTGATATGTGCATTATTGTTAATGTAAGAGGACGTGGGTTCGAGTGTGTTGAAACGTATTATCCTCCTATTTATGGATTAAGGATGAACTATGAATAATTCTAAACATTATGTCAAAAAGAACATATAAGACAAAATATTAATTTTTAATCACCGTAAAACTGACAAGAAGTACATCTTAGCTAAAGAAATGTTAAAATATCTAGGAGATCCAATAGGGCTAAATCAAATTTGATCCGGTCCATATGATACAAGACATTTTAGTTACATTCACCCTCTCCAATCCCTCTTAATTTTAAAATTGAATAAATTAATCTCTCTTAAAAAATATTGGAGCAAATTAATCCATGTTAATTTTGAAAGTGAGCAATTAAGGCATTAATATCTTTCGTCAAATTGTGCCAATTTTGCTAAGTTTGTTAAATCATGACCAAATTGATAGAATGTGTAAATTACGATATCCAAATTTATTATTATACCAGTCAAATTTATGTAAAATTGACAAAAAAAATTATTTTGGTTACTTTCGAAACTGACATAGATTAAATTATTTTGGTTTTTTTTTTAGATATATCAATTTACTCTATATTAAAATTGAGAGGGACTAATGAGGTATTTTTTATAAAAGAAAAATGCAAGGGCATGTGAAGTGAGAGAGAGAGACTCACATGATGACGGTGATAACAACCAGTATGACGGTGGACATCGCCGGCAGGTTAACGATTGTTTCACCGGCTTGTCTCGTATTCACACTTTGGAACAACACCCCAATTGTTTTCTCATAAGGATTCAACCCTTTCAACGATTTCGAGTTCCATTCCATGGCAAAAAACAACACAACCTGAATCACCACAAACCCAAAAGCTGTGCCGACCAAACAGAACGAGCACCGTGTCGAAACCAAGTGATGGAACCCAATTTCCTTTGTGTTTTTCAACAAATAATCACAATAATCTCTCACTTTATTCACACATTTCCCTAAAACCCATATTGAAAATCTCAAACACGTAGGGAATAATGTGTTGCCTAGAATAACTAAAGGGATTATTACAAGGAAGAGACCTGGGTTTTTGTTGAAGACCAACATGTTTTCATTTGTAGGAATGAAACCACAATTGGTGAAACTTGAAATAGTGGTGAAAATTGAGAATGTGAATAGGTTTAGTCCTTTGCTTTTTAATGTCCTATGAGCATTTGAAACAAGGGATATATAAAGAAAAACCATGGCTATACCTAATAGGTTAATCACTAAAAGATAACCCAAAATGATAAAGCTTAAAAACATGATTGAATGGTGCAACAAATGTTCATCATTATTGAATGTGTTTTGAGCAATGAAAAGTCCAACCATGGAAGTGAATACCTCCCCACCTATGAACATCAAAATGCTCACTACAATGAGTTGGGGATTTGAAAGAATCTCCATTTCAATGGTGGACATACTCGATAATGTGGTTGCCGATACGGAGGTGAAAAAAAGATCTAGATTTCGAAGTTTAAAAAAAATTGTTCTCGGTTTCAAAACATTGAGACTCCAGAAACCCAGCAAAGAAATGATAAGAAGATAAAAATTACGAGTCCAAAATGGATTCACACTAAGGATGTGGCATACTCTATTGAGCTTTGATGAACTATAACCTAAGGGGGCTCTAAAATTTGACATCTTTTTTTGAAAACAAGAAGAGTGGTTCATCTTGATATACCACATTTGGGGAATTTTTCTTCTTTTTTTTTTGGAAAAAGAGCAAAGAAACTTGTTAGTAAAGGTGACAGCTACCATCATCAATCAATACTTTAAATAAGATGTGTAGGTGTTTTTTTGGGAGGAGTTTATTTGTTTATGTCACAGATTATTTTATATTAATAAAATACAAGCATGGGGAAGCAGGGGCGAAGCCAGAACAATTTTTTAGGGGAGGCCAGATGAAATTTTAATTTTTTATAGTTTATATCTTTATAATTTATAAAGGATTAAATCGAATTTTTATAATTTTAGGGGGGGCCAAAGTGCAATTTTACCTTTACTAATTTAAAATTTTTAAAAAATTTTAAGGGCCTAAATAATAATTTTACATTTTAGGGGGGACCGGGGCCCATGCCAGCCCCCCTCTGGCTTCGCCCCTATGGGGAAGCCGAAGTTTGAAAGGTAATTTGGAGGTTTTTTGATTAATTTATAGTGGTTAGTGCATGAATTTTATGTATTGTAAAAAAAAAAATTTAAAATTAAATGTTAATAACTTTATTTAAAAAACTTTGACTCCTAAACTCAAACCACAACCTTGAAAGAAAGAATTGTATGAAATTGTGATTCCACGTCATCCCTATCCCTTTCCAATAGAAGAATGACAAATCATATTTTTTCTTATATAATCCTTTCTCCAAACTTGAAACTCAATATAAACTCTCAACTCAACTCAAAATCCAAGAAAAATATAATAATTATAATTAATATTTAATTATTTTAAAATAAAATTAGTAGTATTTATTTAAATTAAAAATAAAAAAATATGGAGATTTAGACAAAAATAAATTTAAATAGCATCCTAATATAATGAAATTTGAACCCATAATAAATATGGAAGAGAAATCATGTATGACCGGATTCAAACACAAGACTTCAAAATTATCAAGACCTCAATTTTGTCATTTCAATCATGGCCTCGTTAGTTTACATAAATAAGATTATTTTTGAAAAAAAAAACTATTTTTTTAAAATTAAATGGAATAAAAAAATGAATAAGGGATTAATTTATTAATTTTAATTACATTTTAACTTATACAATTTTTTTTTGGTATTTCCAGAAAAAAGCCGCAGAATATTAATGTTGATATTATAAATTGATATTAAATGATTCCACTTTAATCATTTTGATTTATAAAATTACCATAAAAAATAATTCTGATTCCATTTTAATTTATAAAAGTACCACCACCGACATGATATAGAAATACGATTGGCCCACATAAATTTTGTTTTCGATTTTATTCATAAATTACTAAATCAATTATTAACATATATATTCCGTACATAAATAATTATATCTGTTTAAAATAAAATAAATCGATTTATTTATTTCTTTAAATATATAGGGTTGAATTAATATCAAAATTTTATGTATATTTTTAAACACAATCAAAGTTTCGTGTGTATAATTGTATCAAATCAGAGCTCATGTATCAAATTTCACGTTGAATCAAAGTTTATGTATAATGTTATGATTTGTCAGTCTAAGCATCCAATGGTGAGATATCAGGTCAGGCTGTGATCATGATCTGATTTTTTTTTTTTTTTAAATTCAAGCCTAGACTCAGTGTGACTCAACACATCCAAATAATCTATTTTATTATTTTAAAAAGGTATAATAATAAATTTAGTTCTTAACGTTTATATTTTTTGTTAATTTAGCCCTTAACCTTTTAAAAAGAGTCAAATCGTTTTTTAAGAGAAATGTTAACTAAAATATTAATTTTTTAATAATGTTTGGGCCACCTACGTGGAAGGCTATGTGTACTTTATGATAACATACACTATTTATTTTATATTTCACGTTAATAAATATTAAAAAAATGTATTTTTTTTATTTATTAAGTCATTTTTAATAAAAAATTAATTAACTTATTTTATGAAATGAAAAAGTTAAAACACATGGGAAGATATAATTGGTTGATTTTTCTTAAACAACAGTTAAGTATACTTTAAGGGCCAAATTGTAAATTAAACCATTTAAAAACTAGACCATTAAATTTAGAAAACATTAATGCTAATGATTCATTAGAAGAGGGATCTACATGTAAAACTACTTTAATTTTACATTCTCATAATTTTTCTTTTGAACAATCAGACGATGATATTCCATGTTTTATTCAGATAAATCATGCGTACTGAATCGAATAAATTTAAAATATCTATATATACAATTAAGAAAACTTCCAAAGCATGTTGTATCTCTTTAGTCTCCCAAGCATCATGACTACAATGAGAACAGTTTTCCCAGCATCGCTCCATCTTCCCACAAATCCATACGATTTGTCCACACAATTAGCCTCATCTTTTAGTCGTAGCTTGCAACTATAACCCATTGAGTATCCCACGTTACCATATGCACTGCACAAGCCATCCATATCAAACCAAATTATTTTCTAAAACTATATATAATACAAAATTGATTACAAAGTGTTTATTAAATTATATTTATAAATAAATAGATACATGTCATTAGAGGTATTCATGGTCCGAGTTCGGTCAGGTTCGGGTCGGACTTAAGTATGATATTAACACAATTTATATTTGCTCAAGTCTGGCCCAATCTAAAATTTTATCCATATTTGTCCATATTTGTAAATGACTATCCCAAACCCATTTAAAGTCTGCCCGTATTGTTTTCTAAAATCAATTTATTAAAATTATATATTATTATAGATTTAATTTTTGTATATGTTATAATTTACATAGTATATATAAATAACATAATATAAAACATTAGAAACTTGAAAAAGGGTCAGTTTAAGACTGACCCTTAAATATTCAAGTTTAAGCTTGACCCATATTTTAAATGGACCTATTTTTTACCCTAACCCATTTTTCGTGCTTAATATTTTTGTCCAAACCTTTCAACAGTTTAAGTCAACCTTCAGGCTTAGACAAATAACTCGGCCCATGATCAGTTTTACATGTCATTATCTTAACCATACTTCAATAGGTAGAAATTGAAGTGATATGCTTACCTTACCACCTCAAATAGAAAATTGAAGGGAGTGAAGTTAAAGGGATCTTCTTTCATATTTTTCCTCTCTGTTATGCAAATAAGAAACACAAAAATACAAATAGAAGCAAGTTGTGAGAGTAATTCCTTTGCTGTTTTTCCTCCTCTCTTTTCTTGATTTTGTTGCTCTTTCTTCTCATCTTTTACAAAAGGGATGGATGTGTAAGGAGGAAAATACCTGTTCAATAATTAAAAAAATAATTATGGAGATCTAATCAATTTTAATTTAATTAATAATAGGAGGAAGTAAAATAATAATACATAAAAATAATTTAGCCCTTAATATTTACTCATTTTGTCATTTTGGCCCTTATTCTTTTTTTGTGGGTCATTTCGATCCTCAACCTTTGAAAATTAGTCAAATTGCTTGCTTTTGGATGAAAAAACTGACTAAACTGTTAGATTTTTAACGACATTGATGTGGCTACTAGTGTGGTAGTGCACGTAAAATATGCACAATGGTAATCATGTTCATTCTTATTAATAATTTTTTTTTTAAAGTTTACGAGTACATTTATAATACGTGCTTGAATAATTATAAGGTAAAATGATAAATATCGACTAAAACATTAAATTTTGAATAAAAGTCAAATTGACAAAAGATGTAAACGTTAAAGACTAAATAGAGACTATATATATATATATATAAATATAATGTTTACTTTTACCCATAATCCTTCCAATCCTTTAATTGAAGGAAAAACGTGTTCAAGCACACTTAATCCCATGTTTTTCTGATTATTACAATAACAATAGTTTTAATTGAGTTAAAGCTTAATCGAGCTTCGAATCTAGGAAAAAACTCGAGATTTTTAAAACT
The DNA here is from genome assembly GCA_025698515.1 of Gossypium sturtianum. Lineage (NCBI taxonomy): Eukaryota > Viridiplantae > Streptophyta > Magnoliopsida > Malvales > Malvaceae > Gossypium > Gossypium sturtianum. Next base: position 611,842 of record CM046946.1, on the reverse strand, counting down.
TCAATATTGTCCTTTCAGCTAAGGTTGATTATCAGTAAATATAAGCATATAGTTTATAGATGGAATTTCATTTATTTTAATAAATTAAGGTAAATATGTGAAAAATTAAAAAGGAATCAAAACGAATAATTGATTGTACGATTGTCCCTCCATTTTGACCTCCTCATCTTTTAGGGATTATTTAATTTATTAAGAGTTATGATCCTATGAAACTTGAGGGGTCAAAATTTGCAGGTACAATCATGTACTCTATTATTAATTTTGATTCCATTTTATTTTATAAAGTATTTTTTTCTATCTGTATATAAACTCAAAATAAAGAGATAAATATTAAAATTATATACTAATTTTGGTTCAATGTATAATTTGATACATAAATTTTGATTTAATGTAAATATATATATGAGGGTAAAACCAAAAAAAAAAAAAATTTAAGGGGCCAAAGTGTAATTTTATCCAACCAACTCCTCTAGATCCGTCCGATTGCAGTTCAAATATATAAATGAAACTTTAATTTTAATTCAATTGTACATATACGAAAAAATAAATACATCAATCAAAAATGAAGTTATACTGATAATTATCTTAATGATTTGTGAAAATCGAATTAAATTAAAATTTAATTTATAAAATTGTACAAAATAAAAATTTATGTATAATATTACACATCGAATCAAAGTTCACGAATAATTTTAAACCCGGTTTAAAATTCTAAAAAACAAACAGAATTATTAATTTAGATATTAAAAAAAACGATATTAAATTATTTAAATTTAATCATTTTGATTTATAAAAATAACAACCAAATAGTTCTGATTCCATTTTAATTTATAAAAGTAACATCCACATGACAAAGGAATAAGACTGACCCAAATAATTATTTTTAAAGGTTAAATTAATTTTTTATTTTATCCAATCATTTATAAAAAAAATTCAACATAACAGTCAGATTTTATTCAATATAGTAATGGTGGAGAAGAAAAGCACAAATTATTAATGATGGATAATGATCATATTAATTTTAAATCACCATTAAGATCTATAACTATTAAAAAATGTAGTTACCATCTATACTATTATTTTAGAGTTTAATTGAGTTGATATCATTTATCGATCGGATTTTAATTCAGTTGTGAAATTATCAAAAATTTAAAAAAAAATAAATGGAATAAAAAAATAACTAGGAAGTGAGTGAGAGAGAGACTCACATGATGATGGTGATAACGACCAGTATGACGGTGGACATCGCCGGCAAGTTAACGATTGTTTCGCCGGCTTGGCTTGTATTCACACTTTGAAACACGACCCCGATTGTTCTCTCAAAAGGATTCAACTCTTTCAAGGATGCCGAGTTCCATTCCATGGCTAAAAACAACACGGCTTGAACCACCACGAACACCAAAGCTGTGCCGACCACACAACACGACCGCCGTGTGGTAAACAAGTGATGAAACCCAATTTCCCTTGTGTTTTTCAACAAATAATCACAATAATCTCCCACTTTATTCACACATTTCCCCATAACCCATATTGAAAATCTCAAGCACATAGGGAATAATGGGTTCCCTAAAAGAGCTAAAGCAACTATGACTAGGAGGAGACCTGAGTTTTTGTTAAACACCACCATGTTTTCATTTGTAGGAATGAAACCACAATTGGTGAAACTTGAAATAGTGGTGAAAATTGAGAATGTGAGTAGGTTTAGTCCTTTGCTTTTTAACGTGCTTCGAGCACTTGAAACAAAGGATATATAAAGAAAAACCATGGCTGAACCTAATATATTAACGATTAAAAGATAACCCAAAATGACAACACCTAAAAACATGATGGAATGGTACAACAGATGTTCACCATTGTTGAAGGTTTCACCTTGGTTTTGATTTCCCAACTCGATTTCGCCATCTTCAATAACATTGTTTTTTTCTGAAATGAAGTTACTAAAGAAAAGGCCAGCCATGGAAGTGAAAACCTCGCCACCTATGAACATCAAAATGGTCATTATAATGAGTTGGGGGTTAGAAAGAATCTCCATTTCGACAGTGGACATGCTCGACACGGTGGTTGCCGACACGGAGGTGAAAAACAAGTCAAATTTCCGAGGTTTAAAAGAATCGGTTCTTGGTTCCAAGACATTGAGACCCCAAAAACCTAACAAAGAAAGGAAAATAAAGTACAAAATGCGAGTCCAAAATGGATTCACACTAAGGATATGGCATAGCCTAGTAAGCTTTGATGAACTATAGCTCAAGGAAACTTGAAATTTTGGCATCTTTTTACGAAAACAAGAACAATATTGGTTCATCTTCATACACCACATTTGGGGAAACATTTTTTTTTCTAGGAAAATGAGCAAAGAAACAAAAGAAAGTGTTTTCCTTTGTTAACAAAGGTGGCAACAAATCATATTCTGTGTTACTAATGTTCATGAATCAAGACTTTAAATAGAGTCTAGATTATGCCAAAAAAATATATTAAATTTTATAAAAGTATACTTGAATAGAGTGATAGTTAAATTTTTTGTCAAAATCTGTTTTCTATATGTACGAAACGTATTACCCTATCTTCTATCCCTAATATTATATCGAAAAAAATAGAGATTATATTCATGAATCATATTACCTCGTCTTCTACCCCTAATATTGTATCCTAAAAATAAAATAAAGTAGAGATCATATTCATGAATCATATATTCGGAATTAGCTAAAATTAGCTATCTAACAATTTATATGCAATATATATAAACAAATATCAACGGTTCAAATTAATGTGTTCATCAACAACTTGATTAATTTTTCGACTTTTGTTAAGCACAAAGATTAAATTATGATAATGTCGGTGAATGGAAAGAAAAACCCTAAAAAATTCTCTCTTTTTTCTCTATGCTTTTTGCTTATCTTTTCTTTTGCTCAACAGCGGTGCCAGCCTTTAAGTTGGCTATCGCCCGCCTTTTTCTACCTCCCATCAACCCTTTCTTTCTTTCTTCTTCTCATTCACTCCGCATGTTTTCTCTCTTTTCAATTTGCAGATCCATTTGGTGGGTATCTTTGTTGTCTTCACAAGTTGTGATGAACAAATGACAACACCCGTTATTCGTTAAAACTCCACTGGTCACCAATAGTTTTTCTTGAAAAGTTGGTGGCTCTTCGTCAGTTTCTTAATATGTTTATGTTTTGAATTGTAACAAAGCCAATTATCAACATGCCATGATGTTCTATTGATGCTGAGGCTAAAGCTTTTGTTGTGTTGATAGAGCTTGTATTTCACTATTTACGATGAATGTTTGTTATTTTTTCTCCTGAATTACATGATTCGATTCATTGAATTCTGATAAATTTTCTGGATTGAATTCATAATATACTTTTTATTAATAAAATATAAGGAATATTGGGCAGTCTAAGTAGTTGGGTAAGGTGACTGGAATTAATTTATTAGAATCATGGTTAGATGAAAGTGCAATCATGCAATCACTGAAACATAATTGCTTATTTTATTGTATTTAATAAAAAATTGTCAATAATGTTAAATTTTAAATGATGAAAAAATAAATCTATGTATGATGACTAGTGGCCACCCTTTACAATCAAAATTTAAGTATAATCAAATAAACTTAATAACAATATTATTTATATTCTTTTTTGACCAAATATTATTTATACTCTTAGTCATAGTAAATTAAGTCTTTCCTTAATTATATTTTTTTATTAAAATAATTTATTTTATGTTAATGATATGAACCAAGTGTCCACTTGTGAGTCGATTTAAATCATGCTTAAGAGTCTATCCATATGTTTACTCACAAGGCCGACTAATATTTATATCCAATACATTTGGGTAACAAATATTTTCTAAACAATTTGTCTTTATATTGACTAGCAAGCTAATTTAATACTCTTAAAGTAGACGATTGAGTCTTGATTCGATTGACATTAGTGTTACTGCTAATGCAGGGGGACGTTGATTCGAGTGTGTTGAAGCGCGTTATCCATCCTATTTATGGGTTGGGGAGGGACTATGGGTACTTCTAGGCATTGTGTTAAAAACTTTTGACATATCGCATGAATTTCATGTTCGGGGGACTTATAAATAAATATTGATAACTTTATTTAGACATAATTAAATAATAATTAAGTATAAATAAACCCTAAAGCTCTAAATTCGAAACAGTAAACATTAAACCCATGATCCTTAATCTTAAAACCCAACTCCAAAAATTATTAATATTTATTATTAACTATTATTTTATTACGTTTAAATTGTTATAAATATTTTATTATTAAATGAATGTCCATCAATATTAAGATAAGTATGATATACATTAGTACTCTAATGCTCTCCTATTTTTATTGTTCTTTTACTCGCTTTATTATTTATTTCATAACATAAATAAAATTATTAGTATTTAATTACAAGTCCTTCAATGATAAAATTATAGTTTGGCATCCTAAAAATGAAAAATTTTAATTTAGTCATTCTAACAATTCAATGATGAAATATGTATTTTAGCTCTGATAAAAATATATAACTCAATCTCACCCTCGGAAAAGAATTCTACTTCACCCTTGAAATCTCAAATTCTTATTAACTGATGGAGCATAAAACTCATAAATCCGCAATACATGACCCATATATTATTATTATTTGAATAAAACTATAGCTATACAAATCAAAACAAGAGAAAATAAAATTAAGGGATGCAGACAAAAACTAAACCCGAACCAGTAAGCTTTTTCAATATATTTATACCCTAATGCTCATCCTCAGGGGCGAAGCCAGGATAAATTTTTAGGGGAGCCGGATGAAATTTTAATTTTTTATAGTTTATATCTTTATAATTTGTAAAGGATTAAATCGAATTTTTATAATTTTAGGGAGGGTCAAAATGCAATTTTACCTTTACTAATTTAAAATTTTGAAAAAATTATAAGGGCCTAAACAGAAATATTACATTTTAAGGGGGCCGGGGCCATGCCAGCCCCCTGGCTTCGCCTCTGCTCATCCTTTGGAGAAACAACCGAAGTATCGAATAAAACAATACCAACTAAACGATAACAATAAAATTACTCGAACAAAAATATGAGCCACCTTATTAACACTTCCAACCATCTAAATGAAAGTAAAAATAAAAATACAAACCTTTTTTTGGCTAGAAAAATGAGCACAAAGCAACAAAGTCAATGATAGAATGTTGCATTTATTTAGTATAGAGTTTAAAACCTAACACGTGTTGATAATTCATCCTATTTATATATTAAACATAATAATAAATTCAGTCCTCAACGTTTATATATTTTATTAATTTGTCCCTTATCTTTCTTCAAACTGAATTTAGTCTTTCAAAAAGAGTTAGCTTGTTATTTTTAACTAAAATACTGATTGAAACGTTAATTTTTTAAATACGACAACCCACATTAAAACTCACGTGTACTTCATGTTTTTTTTATTAGTTTGAATTTGTTGACGTGAAATATAAGATAAACAGTATCATGTTAGCATTAAATACATATAGACTACTATCCATAACCAATATCGTTAAATAATTAATATTTTAAACAACATTTCCAATTAAAAAAATAGTTTAACTCCTTTTAAAATTTCAAAAAATTAAAAAGTCAAATTAATAAAAACAAATATTGAGAGATTACACCTTATTTTTATTCTAATTCTAGTTTATGAAACTCGTCGTTTTATGGATCTGAATATAGTTTTTTGGGTACTAGGATTATGATTCTTGATCGTACTTTATTGTAAGGTATTATTGATCATACTTGATTGATTGTGATAATGTTTATAACTACAATAATGCAATTAAGGATTTAAATAATCATAATAATGCGATATTAAAGTTATAATAATTAGGTCAAAAAACTCTTCATTTAATGGAATTTAATAGGTTTTTGTACTAGATTTATCATTATTTATCCTACTTGATTGCATGTAATGATGTTTATATTACATTAATAACTACAATAATGCAATGAGCAGGTCAGCTAAATATATATAATATATAGTCCGTGTATTATCCGTGTATATAACGTACAATAATTTTCTGTGTACCAAGAAGTGGTTTTGTTTTACATCTATTTAAAGGTTAAATTATTATTTAGGCCCTCAATTTGATAACTATTTTTATATTGGGGTTTAAATTTTTTTTGTTCGAGTTAGGCTCTAACTTGGTAATTATTCTCACATTTATGTTTGAACTAGGCAACTGTTCCTACATTGGGGCTTACAATTTTTTTGTCCAAGTTGGTCCCTGAACTTTAGGGTTTTCAAGGAAATATCAGGGACTAACTTGGACAAAAAAATATTCGAGCCCCAATGTGAGAACAATTGTCAAGTTTAGGGTCTAACTTGGACAGAAAAAAGTTCAGATCCTAAAAAGTCATTTAAGTCATCTATTAATAGTAAGTTATTTCGATGTTTTTAGGATTGGTGATAAAATATATCATATTACTTTTTTTTTGTTTGACCAATCTATCTAGTTCAATTGGTTTTTTAGTGTAGTTCAACCGGTTCGTGAGTCAACTGATTTGTGCCTCTCTTTGGATCGATATCCCAATTGATTCCTGTTCCAATTAGTCCAACAGACCGCTGTAGTTTAATTTGGAAAACATTGAGTTATATTGCGAATATTGGAGATAAAATTGAAGAGGAAAATCACTCTTGAGAGTTTTGAGAATTTTAAGGTTTTATTAGCAAATTAGGCCCTTAAAATTATACTCGACTTTATGTAGGTATTTATAGTTTTCTTTTTTGTTAGAAGTGATATTTAAAATATTACAATATTATACAATTTGGTCTAAAAGTTTATATTGCTGAAAAAAAAAAAATTGATACTTCTAACGAATAAAAACGTGACACGTAATATTCTTTTAACCATGTCAACATTAATACTATATCTATTTAGAAATTTGAATATGATTTCTTTTAAAAAAAATAATCAACTTAAAATTTAAAACCTAAAATATTAATTATATTTTTACCTCTCATCTTCTCCAACCTAGAATTAGATTCTATCATTTCTAAATTCTCAAAAACTCTTTACTTCCTTTTCTTTTTGCACTCTATTTTCTTAATCACGACTAGACCTATTATGCACTAAGTCAAGAGTGAAATGAGCTTGTTGAATGGGTCGAGCTCAAAACAAATTCGAGCTTGAAATTTTTTGAAATCGAGCTGCAACTCAATCTATGGACAGGTGTAATCATAAGTATTATCTTTTTTTGAGAATTTCACAACGATGACAACCATAAATGAAGGCCAACCAAACTAGTTAAACACGGTGAAGGTGATGCAAGGTTAAACTAGAATGGCTAAATTAGTTTAATTGTGTTTGTCTTTTTTTTTTTTTTTTTTACTTCATTCGATCTGTTCTGTTGTAAAATACTAACAGAACAGCAACAAAAGTTTATCAATACAACATTCTAAAATAAAACACATTCGATCAATTAATAGACCTACGATTACAACAAAGCAAAAATTCACCAGTCACCACCAAGCTTTAAACATTTTCTCCCGATTTATACTTGCAATCGCCAAGGAAGATGTCATTTCGTTTCTATTCTTTTCAGCCATCGAGAAAACAACATTTCTAACCTTTACAATGTCGCTTTCAATACCATCACCGCGCCAATCTTTACAACACCGGAATCATTTGCTGCTGCAGAACCAGAAAATAACGCTCTTGCGACACCCTCCTTATCTCTCAAGACTCCTCCACATCCTACTCAATCCTCGTTTGCAATCCCACACACATTGAACTTTAAACATCCATGAGGAGGAGCAGGGGCGAAGCCAGAGGGGGGCTGGCATGGGCCCCGGTCCCCCCTAAAATGTAAAATTGCTATTTAGGCCCTTAAAGTTTTTTAAAAATTTTAAATTAGTAAATATAAAATTACACTTTGGCCCCCCTAAAATTATAAAAATTCGATTTAATCCTTTACAAATTATAAAGATATAAGCTATAAAAATTAAAATTTCATCCGGCTCCCCCTAAAAAATTGTTCTGGCTTCGCCCCTGAGGAGGAGGCCACCAAAATGATGCATCTGGTTTGGATTTAATTGAATCAATCCTACACTTGTTCGGACATATCCACCAAAAATTCTCTTGCAAACATTACTTCATCATATCAAGTAGTTTTCTTATAAAATATTCCTCCCACTTTACTTCACTAAATCCCCCGTTTCTTGTATACACTCTCACCCTTCCTTTTTTTATTGATAAAGCCTTGAAAATCCATCTTCTAGAGGACGATTGCCACACCATGTATCTTCCCAAAACAGCGTTGTCATGTCGTTCCCTAACTCCCATCTCAACGACTCTGAACCTGTCCATATAGCTGTTCTATCATCCATTGCATTTTCCATAATTTCTCTCCAAACGATCAACATTTCTTTTAAGTTTGTTGTCTTGAATCTCCATTGTTGCACCAAAGTCCCATACTTCTCCTGAATCACCTTCCTCCACAATTGCATTCAATTATTTACAGCATTAAAATCTCCACCCAATATCTAGGGAGACTGAAATTGTTTACGTCGCTCCTTCAACTCGCCCCATAATACTTTTTGTTCAGAAAAAGCATTCGATGCATACACATTTATCATTGTCGCTTCCATACCATCGTCCTTCCACTTACCCTCCACTACTATCATTCTGTCTTCACAGTGAATTCTAATTGCCTCAAAGCAATCCTTATCCCATATAGATATTAGCCCACCCGGTCGACCACAAGTTGCCATGAAGCTAAATTCAAAATTTTCATCATGCCAAAACCTCCTGATTAGTTCCTTCAAAAACTACCTCCATTTTTCTTTCCTGTATAAAACAAAAGTTTGTCCTCGTTTTCCTTATAAATCTTCTTACCCAAACTACCTTAACCTCTGGTCCTAGACCCCTAATGTTCCAAGAAACTACCCTCATATTCCCCTATCCACCCTTACTATCTGTTAAAGAAATAAAGTTTCAAATTTGAAAATTACTCACCAAATTCTGGTCGAGGTTTCTTCTTCTCCCGATATTTTCCTCTGTTTCATGATCTCTTCTCTCGCAATGACTTCAAATCTTTGTTACTAAATCTCCGTTCTCATAATGTCTTCGATTACATCTTCTTCATCGCAACGAACACTGAACCCCAATTTCTTTCCGATTGCCCAAGTATTTTTTGCTTCCCTTAGAATCACCCTCATTCTATTGCTTATATCTAAATCTGATAGGGATAGATTTACAATCCTCTCATCTTCCTTACGAACTTCCCTTCCTTTTTCCTTATGCAGGGCTCTGTCTCTCTTCTTTCTCTCCTTTGTCGTTAAAATACTGCTTTGAATTTCATACATAGACCGTATCTTCTTGTTCAAACCTTTCTTTTTTTTTTTTTTTCTACGAAGAAGCACCTGGTTTAATTCTTCTTCTAATTTCCCAGATTGGATCTTCTATTGGATCCTCTTCAACAGCCAAGCCCATATCCCTTACTTCCTTCAAAGCCCGTCCCTTACATTTATCCACTTCATCTGCTTCTCCCATTTTATTCTCTTTGAAAACAGACTCTGACTCTGCCCCTTTATTTACCATCTCCAGCATTCTTTGACAATCATTAATATTTTTCCCATTTTCAAGATTGATATCCATTAACACTCCTGACTTGACGATTTCTCTTCCCTCCGATGGGATCTCCGGCCTTGTTCTCGCCACCGATCCAGACTCCGAAATGTTGTCTTCTTCATTTTTCTTCCACTTTGCCTTAATGTTTAAACTGTCATCTTTCATCTCCGTCAGCCCCCGTTCCCTTACTCTGATCGGGAAGTGGTCATCTCCAACTTCCATGCTAACTAATTCATCTACCATTTTCGTTTGAGTTATAGAGATCAGAAGCTCTATTTTTTCAAAATTGTGAACTTTTGTTAGATTTTCACCCACTAACACCATATTCCCCCATAACCTAGCAACTCTTTTAAATGTTTCATAGTTCCAATAATACAATGGAACTCCTGATACTTCGATCCATGCTACCCTCTCATTTATATTCAATTTCTCCGACCATGGCTTTATTTTAATGAAGAAATCTTTCAAGTAGGACCATTCAGTTTGCCTTAACAGATCCATCAGTTCTTCATCCGGTATTTCGACCAAAAAATGTCTTCCTTGAATCCTTCTTACTATTATTTCCCCAAGACCAATTTTTGCTATTCGATCGTTAAGACTTTTTGAATCACATACCGAAATCGATTCACACACCAGGCATTTCTGTAGATTCCATAACTGTTTGTCTTCAACATGACCTTGCACTATTCTTTTCTCTGTTTTCACTTCTCTTCTTGCATCATTTTCGAGCCTTTCTTCACTTTTTTCTTCTTGAGCTATTTTTTTCACTCTGTTCCTGTCCCTTTTGAACCGAAGCTTTCCTCTAAATCTTTCTTTTTCCATTATATCTAGCCATTTTCACCCCAATTCTCTTTCCCATTAAAAAGAATCCATTTAACCTCATTATCACCCTTTGCGCATCCCTTCCATTAGTGAATCTCACAAACCCAAACCTTTTACCATTTCTACTCCTTTTTGTTGGGATGAATGCATCAACAACATTTCCATGGTATCCTAATAATGTCCACAAGCCTTTCCAATGCATAGAAGTCGGAATATTGTATACGAACACTGTTACCATGTTTCCATTCTCTACCGCCATCAGTCTCAAACCCTAAAAAAATAGTATGTATTCTCTAAACTATTAATTGTGTTTGTCACTTAATTAAATAAGTATCAACATGATGTCGTTTAATATTGTTGGTACGGTGTCGTTTAGTGTCAGTTATATAGAGTTACAGTTGAAGTCGTTTAGTTGGTTTCTGAAAAAAATTTCTATTTTTATTTGTTATTTTCATTTCAAAAAATTATTTTCATTTTCTATTTTATTTTAAATATTAGAAAACGTGTTCAATAAATAAAAATAAAAAATTATTTTCAATAATGAAAGTACGAAAACATGTTTGGTACCTAGTTTTTATAATAGAAACATGAGAAATAAAATAAAAAATTCTACATTTATATGTATTTAAACTAAGATATCAAATTTAATATTTGAAAAATTATTAAAAAGATATTTTAATTGAGGTCAATACATTTAAAGTTGAACATTTTTATTTTCATCATTTTCATTTTTAATTTTAACTAGACTTGAACAAATAACCAGATCCATGAACAGTTTTACTTATTAATCAGTCCATATAAATTGAAAAAGAGTAACGAGATTGTGTTGCTGTAGATTAGATAATTTTCCTATGGGTAAGATCTTGCCAACTATAGACCTCATAAACGTTTACATGCACAACATGTGGGGTTCCTTTAGCCCACCTTGTTAATGATAGGTGTTGGATTCCTCTTTGCAAGGATCACAGGTAATGTCCTGCTTGGTCCATATCTCACATTGTCGCTATTTAGACACCTATTGTACTTAAAAGTGGTCAATTATGACAAAATAGATATAGGCCAAATGATGGTCACCCTCGTCTATAAATACTCATTCTTAACCTTAACAAATATCTTCTCCGACTCTCCACTTCTCATGCTCTATATACACATAATACATGAATCTTTCAAGTATAAATGAATTCATAGGTTTCCACATAGTTCAATTGGTCCTTCATAATATGGATTACTATATCACTCGTAACATCAGTTTGAGTGTACATACATACATACATACATACATACATACATACATACATAACACGTTTATAGGTAATAACTCGGGATTAAAACCAGCAATCCTTTTTCTTTTTCCGGATTGCAGTGTTTACATGTTGTATATATAATAGAAGTGTATATAAACTACATAAATTGAAGAAAATATACTTCAGGATGGATGAAAACCTAAAAACATTACACATCACTTGAAGTATAAATCCTTGTTTATATATATATATAATCAGTAACTAAAAGCTAGAATATTAATATTAATTACTGAAAGAACAAGTCTCTGAAATTCAGCCATGGCAGAGACTCAGTTCTCCATCAACTTAAACCGTTCTTTGACATTCAAAATAAAGGTGGTGGCCATGGAATCCACGTTATCATCTCCACGACCCCATGTTTCGTTTGCGAAGCCATTGTGATCGTAAAAGCTAGGTGATTTATTAAAGTAAGACACCGCCTTGTGTTGATGGGATGAACCGGTTGGTTGCTTGGACATCAGTACCATTGGAATCGTCGAATAGTTAGCCATGTTCTGGGCGGTGTTCGTTGACGGTGAGACCATTCGGCTTCCTCCGCTACCGAGCTTGGTGACGGCTCGAGACAAAGACTTGGGTAGGAGCTTGCTTTTGAAGAACCCTTTCTTCTTTTGAGTGGTCTCCATATTGAAAGTGTGTTTATCAAAGGAAATTAGTAACAAAGGTGTGGGAAAAAATGGTTTTATGGGTTTGGATTATTGTTGTTGTTGTTACGGATGGGCAAATTCTACTATATATAGGTTAATGAACTTGAGAGTTTATATTATCAAATTAGTCCTTCAATCTTTATATAATTAAAAAAAATTAAATAATATTAAATTAGAATAGAGTTAACGTTTATCGTTAAAAAAAGATTATTTACCGTATATCAAAGTTAATATTTTTAAAATTTTTATGGTTGTGTATATGAAATTATTTGTTTGGAATTGAATTGCAATTAAAAAATAATAATTTTCAAGGTATTTTTTTATATAATAAATATTAAATTTGTTACAATTTGAACTTATTTAATTATTTTTAATAATATAAAGATTAAATTAATCTATTTAATAATAGAAAGATTAATCTGATTCAATCCATATAATACAAGGACCTTTCAAGTAATTTAATCTATATATAATGTTAAAGGCTTGTGTTTCTGCCTTCTAATGAAGCATCGAAACAGGATTTGGAATTTATGTGGAATAAAATCCTACAGAAAGTAATATAAAATGGGTTTTTGTGTGACTTTTGCTTTTTGGACCAACATAAAATCTTCTCTGCCTTTCGGTTCGTACTCAGAAATAGTAAATTATTCGAGTTAAATTTTTTAAAAAAAAAATTGAATTTAATTTGGTAATTATCGAATTTAGTTTAAACAATTTTAGTTATTAATCAAATCAAATTTAAACTTAATAATACTCATTTTTAATAGATATTTTAAATATATATTATTAACCCTAAACTTAATTTTTGAGCTATACTTGAGTACAAAAATTGATAAACAAGCTTAATATCGAGCCGAGTATCAAGCTCTGAATTTCAAGTCGATACATATTTTAAATATATATTATTGGCTCAACTTAATTACACCCCTACTAATATTGTTCGGATATTGCGAATTTGAGTGGACTTAATTACGTAACGTTTTTTTATTTATTTTTTATAATCAACATATCTTCCTTGTAACTTTTACGGTACATGATGATTAATTCTTTTAGAGTTGGTGATTATCCTTCTCAATAATATTAATTTTCTAACCCAACACTTGTTAATTAGGTAATGTGTTCTTGATGTGAGTAATTAATTAGGGGTTTGAGATTAAAATTTCAAGAAATTTATAAAAAAAAAATATTATTATCTTCGATTTAAACTACACCTTAAATCATTAAATTATTAGTAAATTTATATTCAATCATTCAATTTTTAAAAATTACAAAATAATACTCGATTCAAGTTTCCACTTTGTTTATATAATCCAAGTAATAATCCCAGACAAAGTAGGCAATGGGTAATAATATTCGATGCTGTTCAAAGATATGCTTTTAACATTTGTATTCTTTTCAATTTAATTATTTTATGTTCTTTCTAAAGCAAAGCATTCAACTTCATACAAAATTCCATTCAATTTCATGCAAAATTCCTAACCCTAATTTGAATATTTGTTTTAAAAATGCAAATTTTAAATTTTATAAAAATTCTCGATTTTCAATTCAATCAATCACGTTCAATCTGATTCTAATTAAGACGGAAAAATTTTCAAAATTAATTTGAATTACAGTATTCAATTTGATTTTGGTTAATTTAAATATTTTTTCTAATAATATTGCATCATCTAATTTACTAAATATAAACATCAAATATTAACCCTAAAATACTAATTTTTATACTTAATGGATAATTAACAACAATAAATAAAGTAAAAATAATAATTTTAAAACTAAGCATTTACTTGAACCTAACTTACCATCACTCGAAATTAACCTAATTGATTACTCTATGCAGCCTATAACTTGTGTGTTGTTCACCATAGAATATATTTATAACGAAAGAATATATGTATTGGTATTTTCTATCATTATTTTATTGTTCATATTTGAAGTTCGTAATTATCTTTATCAACAATGTATCCTTAAAGTACGGACATGTGTTCTCTTTTAAGAGTGTAATGTGCCTTACCAAAACATCCAATATTTGCTGGTATACATAAAACAATATTTGCATCATCGGTTAATGAATTTCGTGCATCAATATTATTCAATAATAACATTCATACTAGATTATTGGGTAATACAAAAAGTAGTGAAAAAATAAAGAAGTATTAATAACTTTATCTCAACATATTTAATATTAATTATAATTATTATATTCTTTCGGATTTCGAGTTTATAGTTTATATTGTGCTTTGAATTTATCGTTTACAGTTTACAGTTTAGATTTAAGTTATATATATATATTAAATTTCGGGTTTCGAATTTTAAGTTTATTGGTAACAATTGGGGATTAAAACCAATAATATGTGGGAAATTATTATTTTAGGGATTGATAAGTATACTATAAGAAATAATAAAATATTAGGAAAAAAAAAAGACAGATGTAACTTTTTTTTTTAGTAAAATAAAAAATATATACAAATTACATATGTAGAAGAATTAATGTACTTCCGGATGCATGAAAACTAAAAAGAGTACCCATCACTTGAAGTATAAATCCTTGTTCTTTTATATATAGGTTATAGTTAATGAAGAACAAGTCACTAAAACTCAGCCATGGCGGGTGGAGACTCAGTTGTCCAGCTAAGTCCTCCTAGCAGTTGAATCAAAACCCCCATCGAGCTCAAACCGTCGCCTGACATTGGAAATAAAGGTGGTGGCCATTGAATCCACATTATCGTCTCCACGACCCCAAGTTTCATTTGCATAGCCCTTGTGGTCGTAAAAGCTAGGTGACTTATTAAAGTAAGACACTACCTTGTGTTGATTGGAACAACCGGTTGTTTGCTTCGACACCACTGTAATAATTGTCGAATAGTTCGCCTTCACGATGTTCTGGCCGACGGTGCTACCGGAGTTGGTGACCTTGTCTCGAGAGAAAGACTTGGGTAGCACTAGCAGCTTGTGTTTGAAGAACCCTTTCTTCTTTTGAGTGGCGGTGGCCTCCATTAAAGTTGTTTCATGCTAATAACAAAAACAAAGCCCTGAGCCTACTAAAAACTGTTTAGAAAACACAAAGAAGAAGAAGATGAAGAAGCTGAGGAAATGAGTTTTTCCTTCTTTTTTTTGGCTTGGGTTGTATCTTAACGATGGCCAAACTCTCCTATATATACATATATATATATAAATGAGTTTTGTTTGTGGGAGTCGCTTTTGCTTTTTAGATTCACATAGAAAAAACCCTTCACTTTCGGTACATGCGTAACACATACATATACACACACAATCACTTTTATAATAGTTTCAGTCTTCCATACAAAGTAGGAACCGAATGATATGATTATATTTTCCAGGTGCGCGTATATAGTGGTGCTTTGAAGCGTGTTTTAAGACACGGTCCGCCATTGGCAACTGCTCAGAACTTGCTCTGAATACTTCCACAGTATTTCCTTGGGACTGTGTGATATGTTGATATTCTAATATTCTATCTTCTGTCTAAAGCAAAGCATTCAACTTCATAGAAATTTCCAGTGGGAAGATTTTGGTAAAAGTATAGGTCTGAAAAATAGACTTAGACAAAAAAATAAGATCCGTTTTTTAAACGGGTCAAGTCTTGGGTAAGATTTTTTGCTCAAGTCCAGTCTAGCCCGGCCTAAATCAGTTATTTTGTTGTTGTTTCGCTATTATATTGCTATTAGTTTGTTGTTATTATTTGGATATTATATAGTTATTATTTTATTGTTAATTTTGTTACTATTTTAGAGATATTTGCTTACTAAGTTGAAACTATGGGGAATAGATTGTATGAAACAGTGACACTGCGTCATCTGTATCCCTTTTTTCCAATAGTTATATGCCACATCAGCATTTTCATCCTGAAAAAAATCAAATCCAAATTAAAATCCTAAAATTCAGGATAATAATACTGATGTGGCATAAAACTATTGGAAAGTGATAATATCCCTGTTTCATACAATACTTTCTCTGAAACTATGTTAGTGTTATTTAAGTATAAAGAATTTTTTTAATGTATTTTCAATTTGTTGAGAAACATTTATTTTAATGTTTTTAGTGTATTTGATGTATTATATTTTTTTAAAAAAAATTATATAATTTTTTTTAAAAAAAAGTTAATATGTGTGGACCGGGATTAGTATTTTTAATTTTGACAGAACTTGAACAGAATTTTAAACTCATTTTCGAGCTAAACTGGACTCATACTTAAAAAATAGACCTAAAATTATACATTGTGCATACTCAAGCCCGACCCGACTAATGATAAAGGTCAAGCTCGATGGATTTACTAAGATCGATCATAATTTTTATTTTATTTATTTTTAATGTAAGGTGTATGATTCTGTATACTAATAGTGGTAAGATTATGATACAGTACAATTTTGGGAACGGCAAATTTAGAAATTTTTAAAGGGGTTGAAATTGAATTATAAATTTTTGAAAGTTGAAATATAATTTTATCATGTATTAATTTAGAATTATATTAATTTTTAGAGATTTAACAGAATTTTCCTATTTTTAAAACTTTAAGGATCAATTTATCATATATTAATTTATAATTTAAACATTTTTAAAAAAGTTGCATATCAAATTTTTTTTTTTATTTTTGGGAGTTAAGTCGCTCCTTGCGGCTTAAAAAGCTTTAGTAAGATTGTATGCAATGGTAATGCATATTGCATTCTTAAAGGGAAGATTTAGATTTGAATTTTGAAGACAATCATGAATCTCAAATATAAATCGTAAACGTAGAATATAAAGAAAAAAAAAACTTTAATAATTGGGGATTAAAACCCATAATATGCATTTTTTTTCTACTTTCAGATTGTAGTGTTTTTTCATATATAAGAACGGAAGTGTGTAAACAAACTACACGTAGAAGAAATATACTTCGGGATGCATGAAAACTAGAAACTTTACACATCACCTGAAGTATAAATCAGTGCCTAAAAACTAGTAGACTATAGTTACTAAGACCCGAGTCACTGAAACTCGGCTACCATGGCGAGCGGAGAGACTCAGTAGTTTTCCCCAGTAGAGTCAACAACCCCATCAAGCTCAAACCGTCGCCTGACAGTGGAAATAAAGTCGTTGGCCATGGAATCCACGTTGTCGTCTCCACGACCCCAGGTTTTATCGGCGTAGCACTTGTGGTCGTAAAAGCTAGGTGACTTATTAAAGTAAGACACGGGCTTCTGCATGGAGGATGAAAGATTTGAAACACTCATCTTTGGTTGCTTGGTGACTGAAGAGAAAGACTTGGGTAGCAGCTTGCTACCTTTGAAGAACCCTTTCTTCTTCATTTGAGGACTGGTCTCCATTAAAACTATTATTATCAACCAAATAACAAAACAGAACCTAGTAAACTACAGTTAAAGAAGAAGAAGAAGAAGAAGAAGAAGAAGCTGAGGAGATGATGCTTTGGCTTTGGGTTGTTCTTAAAAATGGCCGAACTCTCCTCTTTATATATATAAGGATAGAGGCTTTGTGTTGTGCCTTTCCAAGAAAATGTACCCTTTTGGACTGATTTGGAATTTATGCAGAATACAAAACCTTAAAAAGAAACTAATATAAAATGAGTTTAGCAAAAGTTGGTGTGGATTTTGCTGTTTAGATTCACATTAAGAGACCCCTACCTTTCGGTACTCTATTATTCCAACTCTTTCATTTTTCTTGTGATTACACAACCAGTCCTTCAAACTTTTAAAATTGACAAAATAGTAACTTTAATCATTAATATTTATATATTTTATCAATTTAGACTTGATTTGAAAAAAAAAATTAACAATATTTACCCATTATGTAATTTGATCTATTTTGTAGTTTTACTTTTCCTTTTTTCATGATATTACTTTTTTGGGTAAATTACACTGTTATTCCCATCAAATGTAATTTGTATTTTTATAAGGGATAAATCCTAAAACAATACATGAACTATGATTTAATGTGTAATTTGTATATACAAACTTTAAATTTGTACAATTTTATACATGAAATTTTGATTTGATCCAATTCTTATAAATTATTAACACAATTATTGATATAACATCATTTTATGTTTATATATTGCAAACATAAATACTTATATTTACCCGGTATAAAAATAAATTGATGTATTTATTTCTTTAAATGTATATAATTAAATCAAAATTAAAGTTTCAAGTATACATTTAAACCACAATTAGAATTTCATGTGTATAATTACACAAAATTAGAATTTACGTATATAATTATATATTAAATTAAAATTCATGTATAATTTTGAAATTTATCTATTTTTATAATAATTTTAGTCTTTCAAACAAAGTATGAAATTGACTATATTCCAAACACATACATGTTTTTGAAGCGTGTTTGTAGATATGGTCCCTCATATTGAAAATTGGGTTTTCTTATAAAGATTATTCTATATTCTATCATTCAACAACTTCATAGAAAATTCTTAAACCCTGTTTTTTTTTAATAATTATTCGTGTTTTTATCAGTTTTACGATTTAAGATTAATAATTTTGTTGAGATCAAAGGTGATATTTAGGTAAAATCCTCTCAATAAAGATGACTTTAAAGTTTAAACTCAATCCAAATATTCGAAGAAAAAATCCATTATCACTCCTTCTAATCGAGTCGAACATTTCTCTTTTATGAAAAAAAAAAAAAAAAAAACCAAGCATAATCTATATTTTAAACAGGCCTACTACAATACGTCTATTTTTTTAGCCTAATATTTTTTACTCAAACCCTCCTTAAATTCAGACGGACTTTTAAACTCGAACAAATAGCTCTAAACTTTGACCCAATATGCATTGTCGTCAATTTTAATTTTATAAGATTTCATACAAATATTTTAAATTTAATTCAATTTTCATAAATCACTAACATTATCAAATTATCATCATTTTACGTTGATATATTACATAGACAAACAATTATATTAATCCAATATGAAAATAAATATATTTGTTCATTTCTTTAAATATGTACAATTGAATCAAAATCAAAATTTTATGTATATATATAAACCATAATTCAAGTTTCAAAGTGTATAATTACACCAAATCAAAATTTAAATATCAAATTGCACATTGAAATAAAATTCATTTATAAATTCGATATTTTTCTCTAAATAAAATAAAAATTCAAAATCTTAGCATTTATTTAAGCCTAACTTACAATCTCTACAAAATTCAGTACCCACTACAATTTAACTTTTAAATTTGGGGGAAGTGCCCTAAAAATTGCAGGTCCAGTCCTTCAAGGTTTTAAAATTTTTGGTTCTAAGTCATTGGAGGTTTTAAAATTTTCAAGTTGGTTTGAAGGGCAAGAGTCTTTTAAGACAACCTAAGACCTACCAAAAAAAAAAAGGCCATCTCTATAAACATAAAAATGTAATTAAGTAGACACTTAAGATCTTTACTATTGTTGTCCACTCGATCCTCCTCCCATCGGTGCATTTGCTGCGCTGCGAGTCCTTGTCAGAACAGAAAACAAACCACTCAGACCGGAAAACACTGTCCCGTTGTTGCCAACATTATTGGCACTTGATTCACCTAATTCCTGAAAAACCAGATATGTAATGTAACCATTGAAACCATAAAAGATACGATAAAAATACCATGAAAGGTCTTGTACTAGGAGTCAAATTGCATTTCTCCTCTTTACTTAAAGGATAGGTAAATTAATCCATGTACGTTAAATCAAAGAGCAAATCAATTATTTCGGTTAAAAATTTCATCTATTTGTGCTGTTTTAACCTGACATGATTGACGAAATAACTAAATCGTAACACATGGTGTGCCATATGTATATCATGCTAATATAAAAATGGGTAAAATTTTTAACAAAAAGATCAATTTGCTCTTTGATCTAACCACAGGAACTACTTTGCCTTTTTTAATAGATGAGACAAAATACAATTCAACTCTTTCTACAGGGCCTCCATGATACTTTTACCTAAATGATACACTTGAGAGCAACAAGCAAAAAGGGGAAAACCTTAAGGCCTGAGGCAGAGATTACATGTCTAGGAGATCTCTGAACCTGTCAAAAGTCAAATACAAGGATTTACTCGGAGAAAACGCTTCACGATTCCCTAATCTGAATGTCAAATATAATTAAGTTCACTTTCCTTTTTCTAATTTTTTCCATGTATATGGAAGATCACATCCTCGTATTCATCTCCGAAAATGTTTCAAACAGTGTTAAACATGAAGAAAAACGAAATGTTTGAAGAACATAGATTCTGAAGACTGATTTAGCTTAACTACTTCAGGAATTTTCTGTTCTATTAATTCTAATAATTCAGGACTCTGTAAAGTCAACTAACCTTGGGAGTTCCATTAGAAGAACCAGAAGATGGAGACGGCGGTTCTGCCGGTAAAATGGGAGGCAAAGACCCATTCTGCTTAAAACACAAAGAAAAAGACTTGTTAAAAAAGAATCGGCGGTTTCAACAACCAGGTTAGCACGAAGAGAATTTCAACATCATTCAAATAAACCGGACATGGAAAATAAGCAATGCATTGCATTCAATGTCAAATATCCATAAGATTTCTCATTCGCATGGCTGAGATCGACCAGCCCATATTTGGTTGAGCAAATTTGAAACAAACAAAGGCCAAAGCACAATATCTGATGGCATCTAGATAATGAAAAAACTCTAAAAAGGTCCAAACATAGCAGCCGCTAAAGGTATCATAAAGGCCCTTGTACCAAGAGTAAGATTATATTTTGTCCCCTCTACTCTAAAAATGAACAAATTAGTCCTTGTACATTAGATCAAAGAGCAAACTAATCCTCTTGCTAAAATTTCATCCATTTCTACAGTTAAAAACTGGTTCCTATATGTCAGAATGAGGTACACGTGCCACATGTAACTATTTAGCTATTCTGTCAGCCATGCCAGTTATGGATAAAATTCTTAATAGAAATGACCAATTTGCCTTTTAATCTAATGTACAGGCACTACTTTGCTTATTTTTTTGAGTAAAGGAGTAGAATACAATCTGACTCCTAGTAGAAAGGCTTTTATGGTACTTTTACTCATAACAGCCTTGAAATTCTACCCTTAAAATACATGTTCCACAGTCCAAGAGTTCTTCCATTAGTTAATCATTCATCAGACCATACATCAAAAAGAGAAGGAATCTGACCCTTGACGGTGTTTTTGTTGGGGCTTCAAGAGCTGGCCTGGAAGAGTTAGCTGGTAAAGCCTGCAAGAGTTAAATAATACTCAGCATGAAGAAACACAAGCATAGGAACCAAGCTAAAAGAAAACGTCTAAAATACATCGATCTAAAAAACAAAACAGTAAAACAATGATCGTAATCAACAGTGGTCCAAAAGAAGAATCATCATCTGCTCTTACGGTTTTTGTTAGGGTTTAAGGACACCACAATCTTGACAAATAGATACCAATGAAACACAGATAAATAGAAAACATACTATTAATTGCAGATCAGATACATAACATAAACAAACCTGAGTATGATCAGTGGGTCTATTTTGTTCTATGGTCTGGGCATAATCACACAACCAGTTGACTCCTTCATTTGTCATATCCTATGAAGATGATAGAAAACCATAGAAATTAACAAAAGCAATGACAATAGTCATGAATCACGTTTATATTGCACTGTATGTTTTTGTTTAAAGTAAGAATTACCTGCTTCCCTTCTATCCTTTTTATCTTACTTTCCTGAGCATCAACACCAATAAAAAGAGAGAGAGTGGGTCGACTTAGTTTCACATCTAGAAAGTATAAAATAACCACAATACAGCAAAATCAAGTCTTCAAAAATGCTTACCAGAGTTTGAACTACATATCGAACGGATTGAACATTAGTGTTGAGCTTCTTTGATTGATCTTGTAGTAGAGTAACCTATACAATTCAATCAATTTTCAGTGAATAACAATAAAACCTCCTATAGATGAAACTTGCTACGAATACAACCTTACATCTCACCTCTTCGTGTGTTGTAGCAGTAATATCTGCAATTTCATGTAGACGATTATCCACGCCCTCAATTCTTGAGGATAGTTGCCGTTTGGTAGCCTAGAAGGGGACGAGAAAAAAAATTAAGAAGGAAAGAGCCAGAGAAGATTTCAGTCAATTTACTAGGAAAAACATTGACATATATATGGAAACCAAAATCATGTAACTTGGTACTTGAAATCTTCATATACTGTGGCCATTCATGGATTTAGGTAATGTATGAACAAATTTAGTAAAAGAAAGACTTGCCGAGATTGACGAGTAAACACTCTCAAGCTGCTTAGCTATGGCATCACGTGCATCAGATAAACTACGCCTTGTTGCAAACATCAAATTGGGAAGTCTCCAGCCCTGAAACCATCCAAGGAATATAACTTATAGCCAAGAGTAAAGATGCATATTTTAAGCAAAGAAACACACAAGAAATGACGTATAGCTGCTACATATATATATATATATATGCAGAACAATAGTACAGGAACTCAATTGATCCATTTAATAGAAGAGGGACTAATTTGATCAGGTCCCTATTATAATAGATGGACCTCCAAGGTATATTCACCCATATATATAACAAGCAAACAAACTGAAAGCATAGAACAGGATTCTTGAACTTGGCAAAACTATCTACCACGGCCATTGAGAAAATGCAAATGTGCCAGAATTTTTTATCACAGAATTCAACCATCTTATCAGTTTGCTCCACAATAACCTACACACATAAATACACTATAAGGAATAAAAGTTCATTACCTTCCACCAAACGTAGCCATATCCAACAACAACAACAACAACGATTATGCTGTATTTACTAGTACCTGCATGTGACAAAAACATTCCCCAAAATAAAGCTCAGGAACTGGATAGTGTTGACTATAATTTATCTATATTGAAAGTTATAATTTCTCTTAAAAAATTAAGAATAGTAAGAAAACAGTATTTTCTTTTAAGTGTCAGAAGCTGATTATGAAAAGGGATACTCATTAATTTCTCATTCATAAGGAACTCTGGATCCATAGTAGGATGAAAGAATAAAATTTGGAAAAGTTTTTGTTAAAAATTCTAGTTAGAATGAGTGTCATCAACATTTTTCCCTTCAAACGTCAAAGGATGGAAACAATCATAACCTGTTCCTTGTCCGGTAACAATTGTAATTGGTCTATTTGATGCCAAGATTTGCAGTTCCTGCCTTAGGCTGTTAACCTGTAAATGAAAACAAGTTAAAACAAGATATAATCGTACAAATTTAAATACTAAAGCAAGGATTAGAATAATAGGGTGTCATCATCACTCAAATGACAAGCATACAGAATTAATAACAAGAAGTATCATGAATGCTTAACGTTATCAATGATATATTGCTCAAGAAAGTAATAAAAGCATGAAAATACGTATAAATGAATATAAAAATTTATCCGCTAGCAGCATTGCCATGCAGCCACCATATTAAAATGTCATGATAAAACAGAGGTAATATCGTTATTTGCGATCAACAATACCTGAAGATCACAAATACCTTTTCAACCATAAATTATTTAGTCAAGGGTCTATCCATAAAGAAAAACAAGAGAGAACTTCATAAAAAGCATTTCCATCATATTTCAATTATTTCAATTACCAAGCATAACAATCAAACAAGCAAAAATAGCTCCAAATATCAGAAACACCAATAATCAGAATATTATTCACCACTCATAATGGAAATAGGAGATCATACAGACCTGAGCCACCAAATAGTCATTTTGCGGCTTGTTTGACGGAGTGGAATCATCATTCTTAAGTTGCCGAAAAGCAATCTGCAGCAGGAGACAAATTATCACCAAGTTAGGCAGAAAGTAAGAGGCTTCATAATCTAAAACTTACATATTTTAAGGAAAACAAACAAACATCTTTAGTTTTAAGTCATGGCTAGAAAAATGGAAAATTACCTTGAAAGCACCAGAGACAAAATCAGAAACACCTGACATGCGTCCTTCTTTCGCAAGAATTGAACCAACAATACCTAAAAGACAAACAATAGATAATTTAAGTAGAAGGATAGTGAAATTCTTAGCTACCTCACTCCTCTAAAAGGGAGTACACATTAAAGTAATAACATCTTCAACCCCAAATATGGAGTACCCTACTTTCATGCAATTCACATGGTTCAACAAGCAAATGGTATATCACGATCAAACTAATACAAAAAGTGGAACTTTTAGTTCTCGGATTTATTTTAGCCTATTCTATTTTGGAAGTCCAACAGCTATCTTAGAGCCCACCAGCCCCAACATTTATACAAAGGATTACCTATGGGAAAATATTGAAACCATAGAAGTTCTAATTTTTAATGCCAAATGTCATGTTAACAAGAGGCAAAACCAAATTGGTAACTACATTACTCCTCTAAAGGGGAATACATATGAACAAATTATGTTTGAACATAGTCATCAATGCTATGGTTCTTCTAATCGATTCATCCATTTAGAACCTGAAAAGATGCAAGCTCTGTCTAAGTTAAACTTCAAAATAGAACTCTGCTTCACAATCAGATTACTAAGTGATTGTTTTAAGGACATTCCATGTTGATATCGTACATGCTTACAATTCCATCGAATATCACTCAAGCCCACTAGCCTTTCAATTTATTGCTATCCTTCATATTTTGTAATAATTCCCATCAAGAAGATCATCTTCAGCTAAAACAAAAATCAAGATTCCATCTTTGCAATCCAATTCTTATATCCCAGCACCACAGCTATAATCCAGGTCCCAGTGCTAATATGGAATCATAAATTATAATCAATTACATCCATAGCACCAAAACTAGCACGCATTCCCTACAGCTTCCCCAATCAATCCAAGTACTAAACAACATTAATCCAAAAAAAAAAAAAAACTAGACCCTAATCCAAATCCAAGGTTTATCTAAAACCCTAAATTTACTTTCAACTAAACCAATCGATTCTCAAAAAACCCAAACAATAACCGATTCGTAAGTAAAAAGAAAATTAAAAAAAAAAATTGAAGAAGACCGATGATTGAACAGACCTGCACCAACGATGATAGATAACTTGCCAAGAGGAAGAGCCATTGCCGAATACGGTTTGGACCGTATATTTGTACGTTTGTGAGCGTATATACTGGGACAGTAGATAAAACAAACTACTGCTAAAGTACCATGAATCAAAAATTGCAGAACAATAAACGAATTTGGGTTTTTTTTAAATAATAAATTAATTGGTATTTTCCATTGATTGATGGGGTTTTTTTTTTTTCGATTGCTTTATGGTTTGATTTTGAGGAATCGCTGAGAAAATTTATAGAAGACTATGGAGCTTAGATTACTTGGTTAGCATTTAGCGACGTAAAAGAACCCCCGTCGTCGGGTATTAGTTACCTACTAAACTATTTACTTTACTTTGTTGGTTAATTTGCCATAAAGGTCCTTGAATTTTTTTATATTAGTTAGCCACTAAACTATTTAGTATTTACTTAATTTTGTTGGTTAATTTGTCATAAAAGTCCTTTAGTTTTTTTTATTTCGCGAAAGTTAAAAAATTAATGGATAAACTACACTCAAGGTCACTAAACTATTAGTAAGCTTATGTTTAGCTCACTCAAATTCAAAGAGTTACAAAATGGTCACTGAACTATTCGAAAATTTTTATTTAAGCCACCATGCTATTAAGTTTCTTTTAAAAAAAAGTTGGACTAGTGAGATCTAAATGATGATTTGATGATTGGTATGATGGATTAATACCCATTGAATTCGATGAGTAGAAGAACATACCTTAGATCTAAGTCGCTCTGACGGTTAATGTCGAAGATTAGAGGAAAAAAGTTGTTGGATTTTAGTTCACAGATTCGTGACGTTCAAAGTTATTTTATGAAGAAAAAAAAATGAATTGTAAAAGAAAAGGGGAAAAGAAACTTTAAATTTTGTACAGGTGATACAAACAGATAAGACCATACAATAATGATTGTAACAATCCAGTAATTTAAACTTATTAATAGTTTAACGAACTTGGACGTAGTTTACCCTAAATCAATTGTCACTACTGTAGGTTCGGCTCGAAGTGACGTATCAATTCATTTTATTTTCCAAATAATAATAAATTAATAAATTTTATATTAATATTATCTATTTTAGATTTAAAATTAAATAAAAATATTTTTATTTATTTAATTGAAAACTGAGCTAATTTAGGCTCGAATTTGAGTATATAAATCATATAAACGAGTTCAATTGAGCGGAGCTTCAATAATTCTATTTTATTTCAAGTTGAACTCAACTCATAATGGACTTTAATGGAGTTTGTGACGTAATGACAAAAGGTTTAGTTAAAATAAAATGAAAGTATTTATACTAGAAATAGAATTGCATTTTGTCCCATTTACTTAAAAAATATATAAATTAGTCTATGTATGTTAGATCAAAAAGTAAATTGGTCATTCTATTAAAAATTCCATCCATTTTTCCTGTAAAAAACTAGTCGGCGTGCACATGGCACGCCACATGTAACTATTTAATTATTCCATCAGCTACACCAGTTTTGAATAGTAGAAATGAATGAAAATTTTTAAAAAAAATTAATTAGTTTGCTCTTTGATCTAAAGTACAAGGACTAATTTACTAATTTTCTAAGTAAATAGAACAAAATATAATCCAACTCCTAGTACAAATCCACAAAAAGGTTAAAATACACTATAAGGTCCCTGTGCTTTTTATATATTTAGAATTTAATCCTTCTACTTTTGTTCGAAGGAATTTAGTCACTCTACTTTTCAGATTTAAAAATAGAAATCCAATTGTTGGCACAACTAAAATTATTTGTGTTAAATTCAAGTTCATTACATTTTTTTACATCACTATTAGGTGAGTTTCTTTCAATTCAAAACGTCATACGAGATTATTTTAAGAGCGTTAACAATTGAATTTGAATTTGAATTTTAAAATTTAAAAAATAGAAGGATTAAATTTCTAAAAATAAAAGTAAAGATACTAAATTCCGAGTATACGAATAGTATGAAGCATGAGGCATATGAACTATATTAGCAAAAGCCAAAATTAGATTCAAAAACAGCCGGAGATTTCTTCAATTTGTCTACATTAGGAGAATATCTATATCTGTATCTCTATATATATAATGTTACATCCAAGGTTCAACTGAATCCCAGCTGAAACAGTCCACCGTGTTTGGAACACTTTACCGGAGCATATACCCTCACGAGAGCAACGATGGTACCCCGAAAATGGCACCAAATGAAACAATGGACGTTCAGAATAGAGTTCAAGACATGTAGAAAACGTATCTTCTTTTTATGTGAAAACTAGTCCTTTCGAGTGCCATATCGACATCTAACTTCCTTACCTTCGATGAGTCTCTCCACGGCATCTGAAGGGAGGCCGATCATCTCCAATGTCTTCTCCCACACTTCGAATGAAGTCTCGACACTGTGCGCTTCTTTAGAAGGATTTGTAGGACGACAACCTTGGGAAATGAATGCACAAACAGGCCACTCCTCGGTTTTCAACGACTCACAATACTCCGGAATCTGAGGATCTGTTGCTGCGAAAAGAGCACTCCTAGAACCTACATTGATATTTAATGATGGCAAAATTTAGCTCCCAATTCCCCTTATCCACTGGCATATGGCAATTCCTCTTAGTTTCTTAGAGATGCATGACATCATGGACCAAGAATGTATTTGGAAAACAACAAAAAAAAAATGTAAATTTCAAACAAAATAAAAAAGAAATTGAAAACAACAAGCCTAAAACATTACTTTGACATGATAATTATTTATGTGATGATGATAGATAATCTTGGCAAAAACTTACCCTCTTGAGGGCTGAATACAAAATAGGGTATTAGATGATAAGCAGCTTGAACGATTCTGGGTAGATCCCGAGCCTGCGCTTAAACATAGAATATAGAATAAGATCACTGTTTTCAATGACAGACACATAAAGACGATGAGCAGCAAACAATAATGGATACCATTTATCTATAGACTTTTCATTTTCCCTTAGGTACCCTCGTATAACACTTGTGCCTGACACATATTCAGACATGTGATCTACATAGATGACATGTTGGTAAATAAACAAAATAACATGTGTCCTTTGACTGAAAGAAACTTCAAGAAAATGGCTAAATTTTAAACTTCAGCTAGTGCCAAACATGACAGTTAAACATCTTCAATCCAAAGAGACATCACACTATAACTTGCAAGAGAATTAATGTTGAACATAAAGTTTCAACAAAACTAGTAAAGAAACCATTCATTTCAAATACTTTTCGACGAGTAAATATCGTGTATGAGCATCAAGTCATTAGGCCTTCTTAAGGAAGCTTTGCCTTCAGCATGGTCAATAAGCAAAATTTTCAAAGGAATTTTAAGAATAGATTTTAAGAATATGATGGAAGGCTATTTGATTTTCATATTTGTATACATATATTTTGCATGCATTCAAAAGGGATATAATTTTTTTTTGCATATATCTATGTTTTTCTCCTACAATTACGAAATCCTTTCTTCTGAAACAGCAGAAAAGTTGGCTCATCTTCTAAAACAGTGAACATACAAATTTTGGTAAAAGTATCATGGAGGCCGATGTATTTGGAGTTAGATTGTATTTTGTCCCCTCTACTCAAAAAATGTCAAATTAGTCCTTGTACGTTAGATCAAAGAGCAAATTGGTCTTTTTTTGTTAAATAATGACACGTGGTGTACCACGTGTACCTGATGTTGGCATACAATGACCAGTTTTTAACAGTAGAAATAGATGGAATTTTTAACAAAAGGACTAATTTGCCCATTCATTGAGTAGAAGGGACACAATGCAATCCAACTCCTAGTACAGGGATCTCCATGGTGCTTTTACCACAAATTTTGTATTGTTATATTTTATGTTGAAGAAGACAAGAAGGAAGAATCTCTGAATGGAAATATGTAATTGTAAATATTCAAGTAATGACCCTTCTAATAAAAGATGGAGAAACTGAAATGCTCTTATACACTTACAACATTTGTGTGGACAATTCCAGGTGATACACACATAACGTTAACACCGGATTCAACAGGTAGCCGTTTGTGGAGGACACTGCTAAACATAACCTGCAAGCCAAGGCACCAGTTTCATAAGCCATTGTTAGTGTAATATATTTTACTTTACATCTTGATTATATCCAACTTCTTTATTTCTTGATGATCAGTTACTACAACAGGATGAAAAAAATGCATGAATAAAATCGAAAAAGCCACAGGTTGATTGTTAATGACCTTTATAGGCTCGCTTAATAAACAACATGTGAACGTAGGTAAGTTGAACTTGTTTATGTTCACAAACAAGCTTGATAAAGTGTTTGTTGACGAGCAAAGTTAAAAGGCTTAACAATAACTTATCATTCATCAAGTTATTAAATTTTAACTTCAATATCTTCTTACACAAATGAAATTACGATTTAACATCTTTGTTATTGAAAAGTAGGATAACATAGATTGAAATTCATCTTGTAGTAAACTATTGTTGCAGAGTTGCTTTTTATATGCACACAAAACACAGACACGCAAAAGATAAATCCAGAAACATGAGCACAAGAAGATATCCACTTCTTAAGCCGAGAATCTCATATTAGATGGCAACAAGAACAGGAAAGTGCTGTTGTCGATATAAATCCATCCCTTAGACCTAAAGCACTCACCTTTGTTCTGAGGGAATCATAAATGAGCCCACACCTAGGATCCATATTATCTGTTAGAAGCCATCTTTAGCAAATGACAGTGTTGAAGTCAGTTTTTCAGTTAAAAGTATAATGTCGCTAGTGTCTAGTTAAATGCTCAATTAACTCAACCAAGCTGAGTCCAAATAGTTTGGCTTGAGCTCATTTATGTTCAAGCCTGCCTAAAGTTAGCTTGACAGTTAAATTGTCCCATGTAAGCTATGTTTAATCATGTGAAAAGCATTACAAGGTAAGCTGCCATTCTGTGTCCATAGGTGAAACCGAAGATATGATGCAAAAAAACCATAATTCAATGAAAATTTAAAGCCAACTAACTGTTAAAAGGAATTGAAATGACTTCTTATTATACCTGTGCTAGCTTGCTGTTAGTATATCCCAACAGGCTTGAGTATTTTCTTTTCCCAGAAACAGTGTTCATGTCTTCTGTATCAACGAAGCCAACATAATGCATCTGCAGAAGGGAAAATCAAATACACCATCAAAAGATAGCTATTTGCATTTTTGAAAACAGTGATGACAATACCGACAATGAACCCTATGTTAACTAGCAGTAGAGTAGTATTAGTCTGTGGCACTCCACCATAAAAAGAAAGCAAAAATGGTCAAATTGAAGCACTCACCAAAACAAAACAAAATCTCGAAAACATAATGCTCATCAAAATCATATAGTTATTGAATCAAAAGTTACAAAACCAATCTCAGAAACATGAGGCTCAACAACGGCATAGGTAATTGAAGACCCTTCGAAGGTTACATCTTTGATTCTCCTTATACCAAATGCAATGAAACACAATGCATAAAGTTTAGTGAATTCCCTAACACTACTATTTCACTTACCATCTCCTACCTATCCATTCCAATAAGCCAACATAACAACCAATACTTTTCACCAGAAAAAGTGATAGTTCATAAAGTGATACGAGCAAAAAAAAAAATTAAGTTACAACTTACAACCATATCAACAGTTACCATCAGAATCAATAATTACAAGCACCAGGGGAGGCTGGCAGGGTTGGCCTCCAAAAATGATAAAATTTTAATTTAATTCTTTAAAAATAATAAAGATATAAGCTAATATAACGATCAAATTGCATTTAGCTCTCATAAAAATACATAACTCGGCTTAACTCAACCCAAACTAACTATCCTACAGATGATATACAAAGGTGGTACTCAAACTTGAGCTCTCAAAATTCCCTTCCCATTAAGCCAAGGCCTCATTGGTGATACATGAAAGCAATTGTTAGTAGCAATTATGCAAATGCTTAATCTTTTAATCCGAATGGAACTTACAACAGAATTGACATTAATAATTCGACTTGTAGACCCTTTAATAAGTGATGGCAAAAGCAATACAGAGAGCAATGCTGGAGCTAGATGATTCACTTGCAAATGTTCCTCAAACCCATCCTTTGAAAACTTCTGGGTTTCTGCAAATAAACAAGTTTAAAATACAAATCACCATTTTGGGGTTCAAACAAATAGCTTAAATTAAACATTAACAAAATAAAAAAACGAACCTCCAATTGAAAAAATCCCAGCATTATTAATAAAAACATGTAATGGTTCTAAACGAGCATTCCATGTATTAGCAAAACCAACAACAGAATCCAATGATAAAAGATCAAGTTCCATAACCTCAACATTCAAAAGTATCCCTGCCCAAGAACTACACCATTGATCAATCAATTCATTAGCTGTTTTTCGGTTCCTCACTGCCATTACAACATGTGCCCCTGCTTCAGCCAATTGTCGTGCTATTTCCTTACCGATACCACTCGTAGTGCCGGTTACGATGCATGTGAGGTCGTTTAATGACGGTAATTCTAATGGGTTTTGTAAGTGACTCGTTTTTGTTCTTTGAAAAAGTAGCTCGTAGGTTACGTACATCCATCCTATTAACCATTCGATCCAACCCAGAGCTTGTTTCTTCTTCACCATTAATACTCGATAAATTATTCTTCTTTTTTCGTTTTTAAATCTGTTTTTGTGATATGTAAAGATTTTGAGGAAGCTTTGCTCGAGTGCCCAGACCATGTGAAAATTATGAGTGCAACTTCAAAAATAAAATTAAATGGACTAAATTACAAGTATTTGTATGATAGAGGACTAAAAACAAATTAGACCACTCATTTTTCCCGAAATAGAATAACTGCGACAAAAGAAAAGGCTTAAACGCAAATTTAACCCTCAAACTATACCATTCTTTCATTTAGGTACCTAAAGCTTTTTTTGTTGGCAGCTAAACTATGGTAAAAGTACGATGAAGACCCCTATATTAAGAGTCTGATTGCATTTTACCCATTCACTCAAAAAATTGACAAAATAGTCCCTATACATTAGACCAATGAGCAAATTAATTCTTCTGTTAAAAATTTCATCCATTTCTACCGTTAAAAACTAAGCCCAATACGTCAGAATAATCTAACGAACAAGAACAAACTTGCCCCTTTTTTTTACTAAAGAGAACAGAGTACCGATGGAATATTTGTTTGGATTAAAGCGTAGCGAAGTAAAAATAAAAATGTGTACTAAAGATATTGAATTAAAATGAATTTTGTATATTTTAAAATATTTTTAAAAAATACAATAATATTTATATTAAATAATAAAATAACTTAAATGATATTGATGTTATAATAATTAAAAGTTATTAAAGTTATTATTCATATTTAAAATAAAAATAAATTACTCAATTGATCACTTAACTTTTAAAACCTTTCGTTTTGATCGTCTCAAAAAACCTAAAAGACAGTTTTCATTTTAATCACCTTTAAATATAGTAGATTGTATACATTAAATCATCTTTTTACCACTTTACAATAATTTATATATTTATTTTATTTTTAATAAATATACTAAATATAATTAACTCATAAATATGTATATATATCATATATATATATATATATACACACACACACGTTGTATATACATCTGTCTTTGACCTACATTCAAATAAAACTTTGATTTCCATATAATACATACTAACGAAAGGTTCTGAATACATAAAAAATTCTTGAGAAAGAGAAAAAGAAATTTGAACAATCTACATCAAAACATAAACCAATATTGTTGAACATGCACATCCAAATCCAAATAACATACCTCAATAATTATTTATACACTTTATAATGACACATTTCTCGAGTCCTGCATGTACATATCTCCACCAACCAAGATATTCCTCTCTGTAAACCGTACACAACTCTTCGCAGAGATTAGAGACAAAATCTCGATACAATGACAATATTTTTTATTGTTGGGGATCTGGATTGACTGCCCGAAAAACGGCACTTCGAAATTTTTTCTCGAAAGAACCAATTCCCGTTAACATAAAAGGTCACGTAAAGGCATAACTAATGTTACCATACAAAGAGAAATGAAATATTTGTTTAAAATTCAAAGTTGGCAAACAAATAATGTAGAAAATGAATCCAACATTGTCATTGTCAAAAATGTTATAAAAAGAGAACAAATGTCAAATGGCATCATCAGGCAAAAAGAAGAAATCACTAACTGTTTTTAACACACTGCAATTCTTCTTCAAGTGGTGTGTGAACAACAATGAACACATGATACCGAGACCGAAATGGAGAATCAATCGTCTTTCTTATTTGTTGCTAGAGACTTGTTCGCCATTATAGGACGTTTATCCTCCGACATCTTGCAGTGTGTTTCATCCCTCTCCTTAAAATACCTCTCGAATGCTCGAGGAAGGAATCGCGGAATCAAAAAGAAAAAGAGGTTGATAGAGAAGTACAATAGGTTCGCAGCCGCCAAGCCCTTCCCCAACCAATGCCATACGATATCCTGTGCAATTCAGATGCAAATCGATAATACTGTGAATTATTTGAAGATAAACTAAATTAATATTCACTCAAGTAAATTTCTTTTTTAGGTGAATAAAAAGTTACAAAATAATCACATAACTATTTAATTTTATCTTTTTTTGTCATCAGCTGATTAACCGTGGCAGCTTTTAAATTGACATAATAACAACTTTAATTCTTGAATATTTATAAATTATGTCAATTCAGTCTTAATTTTAAAAAATCTAACCCTCAACATTTAGACATTGTGTAATTTAATCTTTTTTTTTACAATTTTATTTTTCTATAACATTAAGGGTTAGTTTTAAAAGGGCAAGAAAAGAGTAAATTTGTTATCTTGGATTGTTTAATGTTTCTATCTTTTTTTATATTTTCAATCAAATTTAGATGATAAATTTGTTTTTTTAGTATAAATAGTGAAGGCTGAAGTTATTATACCAATTTTAAAAGTTGCCACCATGTTAGCCCGTTAGTGATAAAAGAAAATTAAATAATTAAATAATAATTTTATAACTTTTCATAATTGTGTGACTAAAAAATTTACTAATAATTAAGTGATTATACAAAACTAGAAGTTTTTGGTGAAGAATTTACCTTCAGTTGTGCATTAACAGGCAGTGTTTTGTTGAGCCAAACATCATTTATCCAGTCAACGAGAACGAAGATTCTCCGAACCGTGTATAGTAACGGGACGAGTGCCCTCACCGGTGGCGAAAATAAAGACAGCCCGCCTATCACGTTTTCTGTTAGTATTTGGAATGAAAGCAAGAACAAGTGCGGGGTAGCCGATCGAACGTCATGGTTGTCGCCCCTTGCGAAGCCGCCCAAGACATACGCGAGCGGCAAAAAAAGTCCTACCGCAGTTCCAAGGATCACATAGAGCCTAAACAGTTTGCTGCCTTGGAAAATCTCTTGCGAGGCAGTCGATACATGACCGTTGGATGGGAAGGCGAAACGCGAAAGGGCAATAAGATAAGCGGAGGCAATAGCTGGGAAGACTAAATCAAGGAGCGGGACAAGGCCACTAATCGAAAAAACCATAATGAAAACTACTAGTTGGAGCTCGATCACACGTAATGACCCCATTATACTGCCTACCCCGGATTGTTGCTGTTGCTGTTGCTGCTGCTGGCGAGGTGGTTTGTGCTCGGGTTTTTCCCCAGGTGCTATGGTGTGATCTGGCTCACTTCTTGGAGCCACGGCGAGAGATACACCGGACATTTTTACGTTGTTTGTACAATGAACTAAACTTTCATATAAACCTAGACAAAGAAATGAACCAAGATTCAGTTCTTCAATAATCAATCATCATCAGTATGCAAAAATGGATTCAGTTCTTCAAGAAACAATTATCGGCAGTATTCGAAAGCGATTAAGATATGCTCGATACTTCGATGTTTTCAACGGATCGATCAAAACTTCGAAATGGAATGGCTAATAAGAACATTAAGAGTTTCACATACATACAGATACACTCACACACACAACTTCATTGATCTCATTTCATGCTTGTACTAATCGAGTTCAATATAATGCCAACTTCTAATTCCGCTATAGGCTAATTAAGAGGCCATTAAACACTGGAAACATCAATATGTTCTGAAACATATTAACAATTAACCAATCCATTATGAAAAAATAATCCAAAATACAATCATAAAATCAAATTCACAAACAGGAAAGGAGCATATCAAAATCTATATAAACATAGAATTAACATGCAAATTGTCAGATCTAATTACATTTTATTTCAAAAAAAATGGCATAATCCAAAGAAATCAGATTCATAATTTGCAAAAAGAGGAAACAAAATTAGCCAAAACTTGAATCCTATGAACTTCAATGAAACTGAAAACTATCAATGCATTAACAAAGCTAAAGACAACATTGCCGATAAAGATGAAAAATGTAATTGCAGTGAAGAGATCTTACTGAAACGAAGGATTGAATCGAAAAATGGTGAAAGTGAGAGAGCTTAAGCTTTTTGCGTTACAAATACAGAGTGGGCGATTACTCCTGAAGTTCGTTTTCACGCGTGTAGCCTTTTAAGGATTTACACGTGGCTGTATCGCACGTGGGAGTTTCTAATTTTTACTTGCACGTGTCATATATTGTACTGCTAAAATAAAAGAAAAATGTTCATATGTATGTACCAAATTGAAATAGAGACAAAAGTTAAGCAAATGCCCTAATCATTATTATTTAAATTAATCCAAAATAATAATTATTATTTGAATATTATTATCCAAATTTAAATTATATTATCCATAGAATATTCATTTTTGAAAGTTAAATTGAGGCCAATTTTTTTAAAAAAAAAGTTTTAGACTTGAGCCCAAACTCAGCCCACCAAAAGTCTCGTATCACTATTTTGAAAAAATAAAAATATATATTTAAATTTTGTTATAATAATACATAAATATAATATAAAATTAGTTTATATTTTTATTATTATTTATAAATAATAAAAAGAATCCAACCGAACTAGACCTATTCATGGGCTGGGTTACCTGTCGAGGCCCACCCGAAATTTGGGAGGGTTTAGACAACAATATTAGGCCCGAAAAATGGGCTTAGGTAAAAAAATTAGGCCCGTTTAAAATGTGTTATGCTCGGGCTTGAACATTCAAGGCCCGAGCCCGACCTGACCTGTTTTAAGTTTATAATACTTTATATTATGTAATTTAATTAGAACACATTAAAAAAAATAAAATTATACTAAATATATAATAATACTCTAATTTAAACATTAAAATAATGTTAACATGATTATAGAAAAAATTTCAATAAATAAAAAATTTATAAAATTATTAAATATTAAAATAAGATAATATAAATATTTTTTTTAAAAAAATAAAAATAATATAGGCAAGCTTAAAATGGGCTTGGGTTAGTCTTTTTCAAATATGAGCGAATTTGGAAAAAAAATTAGACCGAGATTTCGGGCCTGGCCGGGCTTAGACAAGCATA
Source organism: Gossypium sturtianum (assembly GCA_025698515.1). Classification (NCBI taxonomy): domain Eukaryota; kingdom Viridiplantae; phylum Streptophyta; class Magnoliopsida; order Malvales; family Malvaceae; genus Gossypium; species Gossypium sturtianum. The sequence continues at coordinate 574,952 of CM046946.1, read as the reverse complement.
AAATATATTAATATAACACTTAAACCCAGCCTTAAACCCAGCCCATGAGTGCCTCTAAACCAAACTGAAGTTAAAAATAGGTTAAATTCTACTATTAATCTTTGAATTTGTTAAAGTTATGGATTTAATCCATGTACCTTAATTTGGTTGGTTTTAATCCCTATACTTTTCAAATTGGTTTCTTTTGTCCCTTTACTTTTTAAATTTTGAAATTTTAGTCCTAATTCAAACAATAGCAATAAATTCATTTCATTAAATTTAATTACTAGTATTATACTATGTGTATAATTATAGATTTAGTCCACATTCTCCGTTTGGCTCATTCTAAGCTAGTATAGTTTTCAAATTTTAAAATTTCAGTATTGACACAAATGATAGTTATTAATCCATTAACTGGATTTGTAGTGAGTAATATGTGGAAATAATAAGCTAACAGGGCATTACACATATAATAATATGTTTTGTCACATCAATTTTCAGAAATAACAAAATTGAACTTAGTGGATTTAACAATTATAATGATTAGTGAACTGATGACTAAAATTCTAAAATATGAAAAGTACAAAGGCTAAAAATATCAAATTATAGGGACTAATCCATAATTTTCGTAAAATACAGGGACTAATAGCAGAGCTTAACCTTAAAAATATAAACTCAACTCAAATTTGAAATTTCTATCCATCCATTATGTTAGAGAAAATATGAAACCATCAGTTTCTTTTAATATCATATATGAATCCCAGTTTCCGTAATCCTTTTAATCATTTCCACCGCATGCACCACCACGAAAGCGGCGGACGCCGGCAAGCTCAAAATCATCACCGCCACCATCCCTAAAGCTAAGCTCGGCCGAGTATTCATCAACTGCGATTGTAAAACGCCCAAAACATCACATATAATTGAATCGTAACTCGTGTAATACCGTTTCTCCCACTCCATCCAATCCGCCGGCGGTTCATAGTTCCGCTCTATCATCTTAATCTCGTGTATTCTTTTCCGTAGAACAATCATGTTTTCATCGACGAGTCGCCGTCTTCCTCCACCACCAACGCCGCTGCAGCTCAAGTCATCGTTATCCGATCTTCTCGCGGCGAATATCTTCGGCGTCGCCGTGGAGATCGGTTTTCTGGATCGGTGTTTCGAAAAGCACGTTGTTGAGGAAAGAAAACAGGTATTGCAAAGAGATTTTGATCCCATGATTTTGAATTTTCTTTCTTTTTTTTTGTTTGTTTGTTGATGATGATATTTGATAATAGCGTTTATGCTAACAGTCTTTTATAGTTTGAAAAACGGCGGTGGGAACCACCGATGGGGGCGGCGCGCGAAAGCGTGTTAATTAACAGCACAGATACAAGTTGGTTGCGCGTTTTTCAAAGTGGATCCCCCAAAACACAACGCTCATCACGTTTTGATAGCGACGTATCGGATATTCTAATTTAGACAATTAAATTTAGACATGTCTCCAAATATTAGGTTTTCTGGATAACAAAATTACGCAGTTTTAAAATGTGTCTTAAATATTTAACCTTCGAGTCTCGGTTTTTAAGTTTATAATATTTTATAGATTTAATGATAAATTTGACCATTAATATTTATATATTTTGTCAAAATAATTTTAATTGTATTTTTTATTTCTTTTTTACGATCAATTTTTATTTTTTCTTAATCTGCTTTTTCTAACAGATTTAATGAAAGTATCGTTAAAAAAATTAACGAGAATGACGTAGAATTTCATATGTGAAATATTTTTAATGAGATGTAATCTATTATTTTGATAACCCGATAAGATAATTATATGTGGAAATAATAAAATAAATAATACATTAAATTAAAAAAATAACTCTTAATTTAAAGAAAATAAACATAATTATCTAAAAAAATTAACTCAGTAGAAAAACTTAACATTAAACTAACGTATAAAATATTGAAACCTTTTGAAAGAAAAAAAAGATTGAAAGCTTGAATTTATTTATTAAATCTATTAGAAAATGTAGTTTGAAAAAAAAAATCGAAGGTTGATGGTAAACAAAAACTCAAAAATACAATTAGGGTTATTTTGACAAAACATGCAAACGTTAGTGGCCAAATTTATCATTAAGCTTACCTTATATTATGTAATTTATAACACATAAAAATAAACTTATACTAACTATATAATACTATTATAATGTAAACATTAAAATAATGTTAAAGTTGACTATATAGAAAATTTTAATAAATAAAAAATATTAAATTAAAATAATATTAATTTTTTTAAATTTTGAAAAAATAATATGAGCGAACTTAAAATGGGCTTAGGTTGCTCTTTTACAAACATGAGCGAACTTGAACAAAATTTTAGACTCATATTTCGAGTTGGGCTTAGAAAAGCATAGAGTCTTTTAATATCACATTTAGGCTTAATGCCTCTTTTGGCCCCTATATTATAGTTAAATTATCACTTTGGTACATTTACTATTTTTTTTTAAAATTTTTAAATATTTTACAATAAGGGCCAAACTAATATAAAAAATAGTCAGGTACCAATATGATAATTTAACTATGGTACAAGGGCCAGAAGAGGTATTATGCCTAAAATTTACCACAAGGTGTTGTATCATATTAAAAAATTCATTTTAGGTGTTGTATCATTAAAACAGAATATTTTATCTATGCATGTTTGATAATAAGACATTTTAATTAGTAAAAATACTATGGAGGCTACTGCGCTACAAATTAGATTGCATTTTACCTCCTGTATTCAAAAAATGAGTAAATTAGTCCTTGTACGTTAGATTAAAGTACAATTTGATCATTTCTATTAAAAATTTCATCCAATTCTATTGTTAAAAACTGGTGTAGCTAACGAAATGGCCAAACAATTACATGTATCTCATGCTGATGTACAAGAACCGGTTTTTAACAATAAAAATGGATGGAATTTTTAACAAAATGACCAATTTGCTCTTTGATCTAACATACAGGGATTAATTTGCTCATTTTATTAATAGAGGGACAAAATGCAATTTGACTCATTCTACAAAGGTCTCGATAATACTTTAACCATTTTAATCCTTGTATGTTAACTTTGTTGTTAATGTCTAAAATGTCGGCTTTCCAAACATACATATATTAAAATATTCCTTTTAATAGTAAATGGACTAAAACGAACATTTTAATAACGAGTACTAGATTATGTACTAAATATATTTATTAAAAATGCATATAAAAATTAAATAAAATTTTAATTGATATAATAAAGTTTGATGGTCGAAAATTTGTGTGTTTCAACTTTTAAGTTTTCATCATTTGTGTTTTTATTGATTTTTAAAAAATTATGAAATTAAAAATTATCATCGTAATAATATAATTATTTTACAAAAATTATTTTTTAAAAGTATTTGTCAATTGAGTTTCACTCAAAAATTTAAAAATAAATATTAACTAAAAATTTCACATAAATCTAATTATAAAAATTAATATAGTGTTTGTAACACTCATTAGTTTTCTAAACATTAAAATAGGAAAATTTTCAAATATACATAAAATATTGAATAGAAAACTTCAGTATCACTATTAAATATCAATTAATTATATACCAATGCTTTCTTCTGCAACTCTTAGATACACTGTTAAAACCACAAGCAAGCATGGAGCTATGAAACAGAAAATAAATAAATGCTCACTCTGGCCGACATTCGGTCAAGGATAATCTATAGAAAGCCGGCCGTAACGGAGCAATCAAACCGGCAAGACAGTGTCGAAGCTAATACAGGTATCGACGGCATACTACTCTGTATATAAAGCACAAAAAGCTATTCCAGGTTTGATGACAACACGATGTTGTTTTCAGGTTCTTTTAGCTGGGATTTTTTCACCTTTCTCCGAACGTAAACCTTTATCCGAGGTTCTTGTTTCTCCTCCTCGAGTTCTGAATTTTTGGACGTACCATTCAGCTTCGGCTCACTTTGAGTAAACCTCTCAGCCATATTCCCTTTACGATTTGCATGCGTTCGAGATCTAGGACGTTTAAGTTGCCTTAAAAGGATCTTCCCCCATTCCCTTGATTCAAGATCTATCTGTGGCGTTGTACGTGCCTCCAGGTCAATATCTTTCCTTGGTTGGGTTGCTGCTGGCAAAGCACAAACAATAAGCGAACGCCTTTCTCTTTCACGAAGCTTCCTTTGCCGCTGTTCCTCGTGCTTTAAACCTTCTTTCTTTTTCTTTTCTAATAGACGAGCAGAACGCTTCGGAGGTGAAATCTTCAAGTTTTTTACATCTCCATCAAAAGGATTTACCAGCGTTTTGGTTCTGATGTCAATTTTTGGGTCCTGTGAGCCTTGTTCACTAACCATCTGACCTCGTGGTTGATCTTGTTCACAAACTGATTTTGTTACTCCATTTCCGCCCTTCAATTGCTGCTGTCGCTCCTTGACATATTTCTTCTCGTTTTCCATCATGGGCCAGGCAATATCGTCCTTGAGTACCTTGACAGTTCAACAAATCATTAAATCTCATAAGTTAGTTTGTCGAATCTTGTTGAAAGTTGAATCATAAATAAATTACAACAAAAGTAAATAAAACTGGAGAAAAGTATGGTCACCAACAAGTTCATCCTGAAATCTTGAGAAAATACCACATACCACAATATTTACAATTCTAGAAAGTAACTACGAGAACTAGCTAATCATCTATAACTGATAACAGAAAACCCTTTTCCGGTAATGTAATGATACTAGCATTGATTAAATGATGACCCAAAAATATTTACTAAAATGGAGTCCTCGAAACCGTTATTAAGCAATAGACATCACAATTAAGAAGGCAGAACATAATGTTCAAGAGAAAACCAGTAAAAGGAAGGAGGACTATACGTAACAATTACGTGACGTCAACAAATAACACTTCTATTCAAAACATGACACGTAAATGATGTTACTTAACTATTTATGACACATCATATATGGTTAAATACTAAAGTGTTTACGACACATCAAATAATCGATTCATACAATCCTTAATCCTACTAAGAAACTGTATAAAGTGTTGTAAAATGAGATTAACTACCTTTATCGGTTTATTGGTAATCTCTTTTCGTTTTCTATTTTTTCCCCTCGGTTTTCGAGTGACCTTATTTAGCTTTCCTATCGGTATTTCTTCAGCTACTTCGATTGGACTGCTAAAGTTTTCACTTTCTTCTTGAACCTCTTTAAGTGATTCCTTTCTGCCTTCGTTTATTAAAACACGAGCCACCTTTCTCTGTTTTCTGGCCTTCACTTGTCGTTTTCTCTTTTGTCCCCTTCGTTTTTGAGCCACCTTAGTTGGTTTTCCTTTTGCTATATCGACTTCTTCGGCTACTTCAATTGGATCACTAATGTTTTGACCTTCTTGAACCTCTTCAAGTGATTCCCTTGTGCCCTTGTTTTGTTCTTCAAATCCCTCCGTTATTTGCTCACATGCTTCTCCATTATTAGCTTGATCACCTTTTACCCCACTACAGCCAACAAAAGCCTCAACTTCAGTCCCTTTCTCTTGGACTAAGGTTCGATCTTCCTTCTCATCGTTCTCCTTCCCCAAAGCAGCATCATCCATGTGGACAATAGACCGTTCATTATCGGCATTATCAATCTCTCCATGCTTCTCCAAATGACAACTCGCTCCAATTTGACCACTAAAGTTTTGACTTTCTTCTTGAACCTCTTTAACTGGCTCCCTTCTGCCATCCTTCTGTTTTTCAAATCCCTCCGTTCTTCGCTCAGATGTCGTATTTTTATCACTCACTTCAATACTATGTGTTCCAATTTTGCATCGATTCTTGGATTCCGCAGCTTGATCACCATTTACCCCACTCAGTCCATTAATAGCCTCAACTTCTCTCTCCTTTACTTGGACCAAGGTTTGATCTTCGCTTTCATCACTATTTGAAATGTTCGTCATACAGAACCTATGACACATCTCCTCCTCATTGACCAAATCACCATCATCCAAGTGGCGTGTTTGCCGTTCATTATTAACACAATCAATTTCCGCATTCCTACAAAGCTTCTCCGAATGATTACTCTCTTCGATTTGTCGACTAAAGTTTTGACTTTCTTCTTGAACCTCGTTAATTGACTCTATAGTGCATCCCTCCATCCTTTGCTCGCATGCGGTCTTTTGGCCACCCACTTCAACACTATGTCTTTCAACTTCACACCGAGTTTCGGATTCTGCAGCTTGACCACTGTTTACCCCGTTACAGCTGTCAAAAGCCTCGACACCACTCCGCTTCCATTGGCCTAAGGTTCGATCTTCCTTCTCAATGCTATTTGAAATGTTCAACCTATGACTCATCTCGTCCTCCTCATTCCACAAATCACCATCATCTTCACAAAGCTTCTCCAAATGATGACTCCTTTCAATTTGTCTGTTAAAGTGTTGACTTTTTTCTCGAACCTCATTAATCGATTCCCTTCTGCCTTCCATTTGTTCTTCAAACCCTTCCGTTCTTCCATCAGAAGCTCTATCCTGGCCTTTCACTTCAACACTTTGTCTTTCAACTTCACACTGAGTTTCAGATTCTGCAGCTTGACCACTGTTTACCCCGTTACAGCCATCAAAAGCCTCGACTTCATTCCACTTCCCTTGGACTAAAGTTTGATTTTCCTTCTCAACGCTATTTGAAACGTTCAACCTATGACTCATTTCCTCCTCATTCTGCAAATCACCATCATCTTCATTATTAACGCATACGATCTCTCCATTCCTACAAAGCTTCTCCAAATGAAGACTCAGTTCAATTTGTTCATTAAAGTGTTGACTTTCTTCTCGAACCTCATTAACGGATTCCCTTCTGCCTTCCATTTGTTCTTCAAACCCTTCCGTTCTTTCATCAGAAGCTCTAGTCCGGCCATTCACTTCAACACTTTGTCTTTCAACTTCACATCGTTTCTCAGATTCCAGAACTCGATCACCATTTACTCCACTCCATCCATTGAAAACCTCAACTTCACTCCCCTTCCCTCGAACCAAGGCTCGATCTTCCTTCTCATCACAATTTGAAACTTTCAACCCAAGACTCGTCTCCTCTTCGTTCCTGAAATCACCATCATCCATACAAACCATATACCGTTCATTATCTACAGATACGAGCTCTCCGGTTCTACAAAGCCTCTCCAAATGATGACTCAAAAAACTAGCATGCGCCCACGGCAAACCCTTGTATTCTTTCTCTATAAACCTTGATATATCTTCCTCTTTCGACCCACATTCCTCATTTAATTTTAAAATTGCTTGTCGAATCATCTAAATGAATAAAAAAACACAAGAAAAAGCAACAATGAGAACATAAATAAACAAATAAAAGACTTAAAATTCAATTCTTCTCTAAAAAGGAAACGGCATTATTTCATTATTTGCATACATTCAATGCCAATTTTCATGGGCATCCCAATTCAATAATCTTCCATTAATTTAATAATAATAAAAACATTAACCGATCTGGGTTTCTAGCAAATTCAACAAAAAAATTCAATAAAATCAAAATATATAAACAAAATTCAACATTTAAAACCACATGATATTGGCACAGATGGCAACCAAAATAAGAACGAAAAAAAAAAGTGATTAATAGTTACCAAAGAGTAAGGAGGATGAGTGGGAGTTTGTAAAGTAGGCAAGAACTGCTGCAATCGAAGGTCGATAAGTTCAGGGCTTATCGCCATTGAAGGGTTTGTTGAAGCAGCAAGCTCTGCAATAATGGCGTCTTTAAGCTTGTTTCTTTTTACACTAGTACTACAACGCATTTTCTTCAGCTGCTGAATTATGGGTCTTCGCCAGATTCTTGAATCGGTGAAACCAAATCAAATTAATTAATAAACAATTAGGGTTTTAAATTTTTCGTAGTTGGATTTTTTTTTCTCGTTTCCTTTCTTCTTTTTTTTTTTTTTTTGGGGTTCATATAATTTTGCTTATTTATTACCACCCTGTATATTTTAATTGTTTGATTTTTTTTAATTTTTTAAATTTTTTTCCATTTTTTATATTTTCCCAATTTATTTTATTATAATATTCTTAAATGTTAAACCTCAATTTTCGATTTAAATTTTGATTTGAGATTAGTTCAATTAATTAATAATATTTTTTTAAAAATATTAGTTAATAAAAATATAGACAATCATAAATTATCATTTAAAAATCATATCTGGAAAAAATATTAAAAATATTAATTTGTAATTGATCTTTTAATGTAGTAATGGAACATGAACATGTTGAATAATAAAATAATCATTACTCACAAGCTACTTAAGTCCAACTCGAAAGACTCGAACTCAGTTTGGTAATTATCGAGTTAAATTTGAGCTCATTAATACTCAACTAGAACGAATTTAATATATATTTTTTAAATAGTTTATATTATTAAAGGCTAAATTATAAAAATAATCACTTTTATTTGTCTCAAATTACATTTTAGTCACTTATGTTTGAAATATTACGTTTTAGTCACTTATATTATCGTTTTGTTACGATAAATCTAAAATTTTAACATAAATCTCAAATATTTAACGTGTATTAATTGGAATACCAAATCATAAGATAAAACCTATAAAATTTAAACAACAAATCATTCCCAAAAAAAAAACACCCAATTCATTGCTAATGATTCGACGTGACAAGATTCGGATATTATTTTTTTTAAATAGTAAATATCTTATATAAAACTTAATAAACTAAGATATGCCATATCGTATCATCGAAAACAAACCTAAATCCACGATATGTTGAAGTATCTGTCATGTTAGATCATAAAAAAAAAAAATTAATACGTACCTGAATCCATTGATATGTTGAATAATCTGTCATGCTAACTCAACAAGAACAAAAGGAAACTAGATATTGATGCGTACTTAAATCCGTTATGTCAAATCAACTAGAACAAAAAATGAAAAATAGATGTATATACGTACCTAAATCCATTGATACGTTGAAATCCTTCAAATCTAGTGGTTTTGATTTTCAAAATTAGTACACAAGTATTTTATATATAATTTTGGACCATAACCCGAATAATTAGTTACATACTCAACTCATATTTTATTTAATAATTGAAGCTCAATAAATTTTAATTGTATTAAATTATTTTTAATTTGGACTAACCTTTTATTATAATAAATAATAAATAATATTATTATTATTATCATATATGCGTGTAAAATCCAATCACGAGTTGAATATAAATACATGTTTAAACAATTATAAAGTATAATTAAACTAATATATAACACAAACCAAAAAATTGAAATATATTCGAATAACATTTGAAGATTGAATATTTTAAAAAATTATAAAGTGTAATTTATTAATGAAAAATTTGAATAATAATTTAGATAAAATCCCAAATATCCAAATTTAACAAAAAAAATTATATAAATAAATAATAATTTATTCTATGTCGCCTTTAATCAATTTGCGATTAACAATAACCATAAATAATAATTTAAATTAATCGAATCCCAATTCAACTGATATTAATTCGATTTGTATAAATATATGATTCTATGAAAGCTTGAATATACGAAAATATTGAAAAATATATCAAACACATCCATATCCGACATTCAAACCCGATTTATACCTAAAACATACCGAGAGAAACCTACAGAAAAAGTCAAATTATGGCTTTATTTCATTGTGTTATACTCAATTTGACGATTTAGTCCTAATACTTCAAATTTACATAATTTAATCACCATATTATTATTAATTTTATACCTTAATCCAAATTAGTCAATTGATGTGGAATTTAAAAAGAAAAAAACCCCGAAACTCAAATATTCCTTATTTTCTCAACTTCATTATTTGGATTTAAAAAAAAAAAATTCCACATCAATCAATTGATATTTTTTCTTAACGATGGTAATTTGGACTAAGATATTACATTAATAATAATTGAAGGATCAAAATCACGCTAAATTTAAAAACCAAGGACTAAATCATCAAATTAAATATAATATTGGATGAAAATCATAATTTGACCCTACAAAAACACACCATTGCATAGTAAAAGTACCATATAAACTCTCGTACTAGGAGTCGGATTGCATTTTATCTCTTTACCCAAAAATGTGTAAACTAATTCATATACATTAGATCAAAAAGCAAATTAATCATTTCTGTTAAAAATTCCATTTATTTGTACTGTTAAAAATTAGCGTGCATGATGTGCATAGACCAATTTTTAACTGTAAAAATAGATGAAATTTTTAATAGAAAAACTAATTTACTCTCTATTCTAACCTACAGAGATTAATTTGCCCATTTTCTAAATAGAAATAACAAAATACGATCTAACTCTTAATATAGATTCTTCGTATAACTTTTACGACCATTGCATTCACCATTTTGTTGATTTACATTTGGTGGCTTTACCATTATCACTCAAGTATGGCTGAAAGGTCTTCATAACTTCTTCATATGTTGGCCTTTTATAATCCACTGCCTGCAATTTTTGAATAACATTCGTTACGTCCACAATTCTGAAAATATGTTTACGAACCCGATTTAAATCTCGGGTTAGACAATACCTGCTCGACTACTTCTTCGGGAGTTGCCCATTTCCACTCGGCAAATTCCGGTTCTACCTCTCCAGTTGCCAAGTTGATTTCGCTCTCGTCTTTTGTTAATTTCATAAGAAACCTGCCGCTCGTCATGATCGATTGTTAGCCCGTAAATCATATGAACAACACGATGAACTCTAGTCGAGTCGGTTTAGAGGGATAAATGATGGAATTAAAAGTTACTATATGGTAAAATTGTACTTTGACCCTTTAAAAATAAAAATAAAAAATCGATTTAGTACTTTCAAAATTGATGAATTCATAAGTTAACACTAGATAAAATTGTACTTTAACCTCACAAAAAAATTATAATTTAATTCCGGCGCCTCTTAAAAATTTTCTGGATTTGCCCCTAGTTGGCATTCCTCATAAAAACCGGCATGACGAAGACAAATACATTAAGTATGTCGCCGTAGGCACGTTCAACATGCCTTGGATGCCTAGCTTAAACCATGAAATTATATCGAAAACCAAACTGAGCAGTTTCAAACCGACACGATTTTCTTCTACCAAAGCCAAAGGCCACCCGAATTCAATTGCATATGATTCGATAAAAGAGAGAGGGAAAGGAAAAAAGGGGGAAACAAACCATTTCTGCGCATTTCCGTGCCATTCGCCTCCCCAGAGTCGATTCACTTTGGCCTTTACTGCAGTTGGAAAATCATATGTCAACCATTTCGGAACCTGCCAAACCACACAATGTCTTAATCATTGTTTCTAGTACCTTCACTCAAGTGGTTCAATAATTCGGAACAACAATATGCGTCGTAAATAATACATTCAATACTCAAATCACAGAGAACGAAACATCGAAAGAAAAAGAACAACACATGATCGAATGATATGAATGATGAGCCACAGCCAAGAGTCCTACAGAAAAAAACTGCAGATAACAAGATTTTGTTTCGAAAATGAACCTCGGCGATAATTTCCGCAGACACGACTCCAGTTTCCTCTCGTAATTCCCTTATAGCTGCATATCTTGGCTCCTCACCATCTTCAATACCTCCCTGAGTTTGTAAAAGAACCCAAAATTATAATCAATTAAGCCCACCACACTCGCATGTTCTAAGCCTCGAACCCTAGTACGAGTGTCGAACACGATCTATTCAATCTTGTTTTAAGTTTCTTTTCATGTATTTGGAAGATTCCTATAGGATCATATCCCTAATCCCTATACTCATGTTCGAAAATGAGTCATAGAGAAATGCCGAACATGAGTACTCACAATAGATGAAGAATCCGAAAAACATGAAAGCAAAAACACACACAATAGACTTCGAATTCGGATTCTTCATTTTGTTTAAAATATCCATTTCCGAGGTATATTCAAACATTGACATAAAAATATAACCTTCTAAAAACATGAAACTTTTATTGTGAAAGTATTCATATTGAACATATATCCGCATTAAACACTGGTATCTCAGAAGTAGGTAAAAGTACCATGGAGGTCCTTGTACTAAGAGTTAGAATGCATTTTGTCCCCTCTATTCTAAAATTAAGCAAATTGATCCTTCTATTAAAAAATTTGTCCATTGCCACTGTTAAATTTTTAACAGAAAAGACTACCTCATTTTTTAGTAAAGGGGCAAAATGCAATCTAATTCCTAACACAGGGCCTCCATAGTAATTTTACCCTCAGAAATACCACATAAAAATCCTACCTGAGGCATCTGCCAAGCTCCGGGAACATTCAATCTGGAAGCTACAAAAACCTTCAAAGACAAAAGATAAATAAATAAATTGAAGTATTTTTCAGCTTTTTCTACCATATATCATGCAACAAAAAAAAAATTTAAAAATACATTAAAAAGCTCAAAATATAACTTGAATTAGTTGAAAGCTTGAATCTCAGGCCCAAAGTTCAAATCCCAGAAGCATATTTTTTTTTCTCATTTTTTAACATTTTAACTACAAAATCACAATGGGTTTAATTCAAAAACTTCAAATTTTGTTAAAAAAACCCTTTTTATTTTCATAAATTAAAAAAAAAAGTCTATCATATCTCTAAATTATTCATCTAAAAAAACAAAAGAAACCCAGAAAAGAAAGTGAAAAAGGGTACCTGATTATCAGAGTTTATAAGACAAACACCAACGTTGGGACGGTAACCAGTGGGCAATCCCTCCATTTTGTTAATTTTCTACAATTATTAAACCTATTTTTTTCAGAGAAAAAAAAAAGTAAATGCAGTTAAGGGAATTCACAATAAGAGATCAAAAAGAAAAAAAGAAGAAGAAGTTAAATTAAAGGGTAAGAAAAGTGAATTTCTTTTTTTGGGGATTTCAAACAGAGCTTCAAAAAAACGGTGAAAATGGTGGCTCTGTTTTTATAGAAGAAAAAAAAGAAGAAAAAGAAGAAGAAGCAGTGCGCTGATTGCTTTTCTTTTTTTCAATTAATTTTTCTAAGATTCTGCTAGCTATGTTAACCTACGAGTCTCCTTTTAATCTTATCATGGGCGTCATCAATGGATTTCAGACACGTGTTCTTTTAAAAATCATGTGTTCGTTGTCGACTATTCCGAATATTAATTCGATTTTTCAAAAAAAAATATTTTTTGAAAAATAAAAAATAAAATCTTATTTTTAAAACTTTTTATGTGATTTATTTTTTAATGCTTCTGAAATATAAATTAAAAACTCACGATTAATTAAATTGAATTTAATTTTTTATTTATAATCAATTTTAACTTTTTATATGTAAAGAATATGTTATATTTAAATTAATAAAAGTAACAAAAAAATATTATGTAAGAATTATTTATTATTTTTATATACTTAAATCTTTACTTTTTAAAATATTTATTAAAGAAAAAGCTTTGAAATTTTATTAAATAAGTTCAAATATATATATATATAAAAGCTAATTTCATTAAAATAACCTCAAAATTAATATTAAAAAGCCAAAATCGAAGTTAATAAAAAAAATACTATTAAAAATAATTATAAAAATAAACTCGGGCTCAAAAAGGAGCAAATGAGAACAAACACAGAGAATAAGAAAGGATAGGGAGAGAGAGAGACAGAGTAGTGGGTGACAGTGAGAAAGAGAAAGAGAAGGGCGTTGACTTTTTATTTCACGTATAAATTAAAACCTTCCCCACTCATTTTCTGAAAAGAATATATACATTAGATTTGACATTTTATAATATATAGGGTAAATTACATTCAAGTCATTAAATTATTAATAATTTTATGTTTTGGTCACTCAACTATTCAAAAGTTTTCATTTAAATCACTGAATTATTCGAAAGTTTTTATTTAAGTGATTGGGTTGTTAAGTTTTTTTAAAAAGAAAGTCTAGCTAGTGAGCTTCAAGCGATAAATCAACGATTGGTACGGTGGATCAATACCTATTGACGTGTAGAAGAACATACTTTAGATCTAATTTGATCTGACGATCAGTGTCGAGATTATAAAAATAAAGTTGCTTGGATTCCAGTTAGACATTCAAAGCGGTTTCATGAAAAAAACTGAAATGTAAAAAAGAAAAGGGAATGAAAACTTTCAATTAATGCAAGCGGTGTGAATAGAAAATACCGTACAATAGCGGTTTTAACAGCTCAATAACTTAAACGAAAAATTTCGAACAGTTCAATAATCCTTTTGTAATCTTTAAAGTCGAGTGACTAAAAAATAAAGTTACGTTTACCCTATTTTTATTTAATACTATATTAAAAATTATAAACCCAATATATATTCTAAAAAGTTAATATTTGATGCATAGCCTATAAATTTAATAACAAATCAAATAATGTTATATTATTAAGATGAATTTAGTTTTAATTTTTTTCATAATCCTTCATGATTTAATTTACTGTTATTGCATTAAATATATATATTTTTAATACATCCAATTTTAATGTTCTAAATTATATTTTAAAATAAATAAGTAAATATTTTTTTTAAAAAAAAACAATACTTTTACTTATTTTTTGTATTAATAATACTATTTTAAATAAAAAAATGGAAATGTTTAGTATTAATTCTAAAACTCATGTCAATCAAAATTTATTTTAAAAAGTGACTTAGTTCAGCAATTTTCATCTATTATTTTAATCGATATTATTGAAATTAGATCAGATCGATTGGATCGAAAATCAATTGATATGTTATTTTAGAAAAAAAAATATTAAATCAACCTTTGAACGAAACTGCTGAAACCAAGAATAAAAATCTATGATTAAAACATTTTTTAATTTTTAAATAATTTTTAATTATTGTGAAACGAATAATATAAGTGATGAAATCGATAATCTAACCAGTTTAATTACCGAATTTTAAAAATTGACTTTTTTTAAGAGAATAACTTTATAAATAATTAAAATATTAAATAAAGGCACTTAACGTGGCAGAAGCTTTTAATTATGAAGATAATTAATGCGCATTTATCGTCGTCCCACTCACCAAATCCTTCTTATCATAATCTTCTTCCAAGAGTGGATTAAATGATGGTAACATCACATTAACATATACTTTTTTTATTATAATTTATATAAATTTTATTTTCAGTGCGATCTATGGATTAATTATTTTTTAATTATTAATATGTTAAAAAAATTAAAATTTTAAATAGACAAAATTGCATTTATATTTTAATATAAAAATAACGATTAGAAATGTTATAACTTCATTTATAAACTATTATTTAAATTTTTTTATAAAAAAGTAAATGAATTATTTTAATTAATATAAAAATAAAACCCAAAATATTTAAAAATATAAAAACAATATGAGTAGATGAAATAAAAAATTGTCAAGTTCGATTAAAATATTTGACTTACGTGATGGTAATGGGATTGGATGATGGGATATAACAAATTTTTGGGAGAATGCTTTGTATTTGATGCTGAATTGTGGGGCATTTTCGATAGATTAGTCCTTACCCAAGAAAGAAATTTTGAGGGAGTGATGATTCAAAAAGATAATTTGGAGGCGGTTAAAGCCATTCAGAAAATTTTCTTGATAAATTCGAACTCCACTCTCATTAAAATAATTCATCAACTTTTAGCGAAGGTCGGACATTTGATCATGCAACACATCCCCATAAAGTCCTCAAAATCTGACGGTGTTTGAGGAGATCTCAAGGGAGGTATTAGCAAGTTTTCCTATTATTAAAACAAGTGTTAACCTTGCTCAAAAGTCTCCGATATAATTAGTTTGTTTTCAATTTTGTTTCTTTTCACCAAAAAGAAAAAAAAAAGAATTTAATTAATACTTATTGTGATTTAATGCAAATAATCTTCCACAATGAAATATTAATTTTTTTTAAAATTTAAATTATTTAGGCTCCGCTTTTTTCTACTAATAAGAAAATCTAATAGATAAATGATTGTATGAAACATGGATATTACCAATTTCCAATAGTTTTATACCACATCAATATTCTTATTTTAAATTTCAGTATTTTAATTTGAATTTAAGTTATTCATAAAATTAATTATAATTTTCATACCGAAGTATGTAAACTAAAGCACGTACATTGGCACAAGAACTATACCAATTAAGCAAACTTTCTTTATATGCAATACCTTGTTATAAAATAAATACTGTTTTTTTTTCGCACGGGTTTATTATTTATATAATTTTTTTGAAATATAATATACTTGTAATATTTTGAAAATATTATTTATAATTTTTTTGTGGAAAAATATTAAAATTTAAATAATTGTAAAATTGTTTTATATTTAAAAGATGCTATTATATTTGATTGTTGCATACAATCATATTATTTTGTAAAATGTGTTGAGATTTTAGTTTTAAATTTTAATTATAATTTAATGTGTAATGTTTAAACTTGTTTTTATTATTATTATTATTATTATTATTAATGGCAAAAAATACATTTAAAATTTAATTTAAAAAATGAGATTTAATTTAAATATAATTTTAAAAAAATAAATATTTTAAAAATTAAAAAACTAATCAGAACTCAAATATGATTGCATTCCTTCATTAATCAATGATATATATTGTATTATTTGTATTTTTAAATCCTTTATACATCGGGATTATCACATTTGATACTCGTGTTAATTAATGAGAATATCTTTTATAAAGTAATTATAATGTTAATATACAATTTCATATATTTTAATAAAGCAAATGAAATTATCATTATCGGTTGATATGAAATTTCATATATTATACATCATCAATAAAAAAAAATACAATTATGAATTAAACTGATATATTTAAATGTCTCATTAACGTAATTTATACACCATCATTAAAAATTGTAAATAAATTCTCATTAAAAGTGGTAAGAAAATCATGTTTAAACTTTTAAAAACAACATCCACCTTACATATAACTAAAAAAAACATTTTGCAACTCAAACAATCAATTTTAAATAAAAAATAAATATTAATTATAAAATAATTATCATAATTTTTTTTTGCTAAATCACCCAAAATAAATAAAAAATTAATTCACTCTACAGGCAAGACATCCTACCAACAGTTGACATACATAACCCCTAGCAATTATTTCATTTTTTAAAATTTAAAATATTAAAATATAAATTTTCATTTTCATTTTTTAAATATAAATTTATATTTTTTAAGTTTTAAAAATTAATTAATTATTAATTTGACATATATATATATATACCATATTAACAAAATTGACAGATGTTAATTTTTTTTATCTATTTTTAGTTAATTTGACAAACAATTTGAATCATTTCCCATAATATTGAGATAATTTAATAATATTGAAATAATTTAACAAATAACACATTTAAAGACCAATAAAATGGACTACAATGATTTTTTTAAATTAGAGGATAAAATAAATTATTATACTTGTAATTATACACAATGTACGATTATAGTGAAAAGAGTGATCAAGCGAAATTTGGATCAAATTATTTAAATATACCCAATAAATTAAAACCAAAATTTTTAAAACCGAAACAGTGATGGAAATGATTAAACCATTGATTCAATTAAAAATTTATTAAAATTTCAAAAAATAAAGATATTAAAAAACCCAGATTCAACCCAATTTTTAGGTGATTCAACCAGTTCATACTAATTCTCAATCTAACCAATTCAACACTATTCTCCGAACTTATAACTAGATCGGTTATCGATCCGACCCTCCAAACCAATTCAAACATTATTGACAGAACTGGAAACCGAAATATATTTGAACTTAGACGAAACCCACATTCTATGAAAATTCAGCTCAAATTATTTTTAAAAAAAACACCCATATACTACATTTACGCATGATAAAATTCAAATTTCAATGCTAAAAAGTCTCAAAACCTCAAGAGCTATTCAATTATTCCCTTCTCAAACCAAACTTGAATAAAAGCTCATAACCGACTCAAATACAAAAACAACTTCAATCGAAAACCGATTTAACCAAATCACACCGGTTTTCGACTAATTTTAAATCGAGTTATGCTCGCCCCTAAGAAAAACTATGACAAAAGCTAATGGTTTTTCAACATGAAAATTATCCTCAAATTATTTGAAACCCTAAGTTCATGAGAATAAATTACTTTGAAATACAAGTAATTGTAGTAAAAACCAAACTCATTGCATTTTATCCTCTTCTTTAAGCCGCTATTCTAATAGTATTCTCCTAAAATGCCATATCAAACGACCTTTTTCTCCGTTGCCAGTTAAAATTCTAGATCGAAAAAAGAAAGTACCTAGATTTGAAGTTTATGAGATGGGGAAGATCGTTAAAAGCTGAAAACTTTGGACAGTTTGTTCCAGTCAGCGGTGCTGAGAGCTTCGGACAGTTTGTTCCAGTCAGCGGTGCCAATAGCTTCGGACAGTTTGCTCCAGTCCGAGGGGTCGATGTTGGGAGTTACAACAGCAGCACCTACAGCAAATGCAACGACCAAGAAGGCCAAAGCTTTTAAGCATCCATGGCCACGTGATAGCTTTCCCGATATGTGCTTACAATACTTGTCTGCTTCTTGGAACAGTGACTGTCTCACAGCATCAGCTCCGTTGCTCATTGCTTTTTCGTTCTGAAAATGGAGAAAAGGAAAAATGATAATCAGATTATAATATATCCTGAGTGAATTTGAGAAATATTATGCCATATAGTTGCATTATTTATAGGAAACTAAGCGGATGATTCGGCAAAAATTCATATGGTATTGGTTATTTCTAGCTATGTTGCCTCGACTCTTTATTTTTATTGAAATATCCGTGTCCAACACATATTTAGACAAGGTATGGAAATACAACACTCCAAAAACCCTTAAAACACATGAAAAATAATAAAACACGGAAAATATATGTATGACATATAACTGAGACCAATAGAGTTGAGGAAAAGAACCGAAAAATACCGAAAACCGATTCGAACAGTTATCACCCAAATATATTCAATGCAGTTTGGCTTTCAGTTCACAAGTAAAAAGCCACAATTATTTGAAACGACCGGATTTTATTTTTATTTAATTTGTAATTAGTTTTAACTTTTTTATGATAGAAAAAATAATTTATACTGAAATATCTATTTTTTTTCCAAACCAATCCAATCCAAACCGAACCGTGACTGACACACCTAAGTCTGATTAACATAGATTTGTAGCACAATAAGCTATGTTAGTCTAACTTTTCAATTTTCAAGTACCCTATACCCATGTCAGACACATATTCAAACAAGGGTTCGAGGATATGACTTTTCAAATACATGAAGAAGCTTAGAAAAAACAGAATATACCAATGTCGCACAAATATCTGTGTCAGACACACCTGAGTTATAGATAGTAAGTACCTTGTTTCTAAAATTCTTGACAGTTTCCCTCAAAGGATCAAGAGTAGTAAGTTTTGTCGAGTGTTGTTTCCAATCCTCCGAAAGTCTTCTAAGAACAGCAATACTTGCTTCTAGATTGTCAAGATAAGCCTTCTCCTATTCACACCAAGGAATAGATAAAAAAAATAAATCAATAGGAAGCTTCTTCTACTTCGTAAAAGCGCTTCGAGAAACAAAATAGCTTATAGCTCACCCAAATCCTGTAGCATTCGGCATTCTGGTTCAAAGACCATATGACTATTCCGGCTGCTTCTTTGGACAACTCAGGAGTGCCTGTTTGAAAATGACATCGAAACTACCATTAGAACAAAGTGGAGGAAGGGAGAAGAAGGGGGGGGATTTCGAATTATAAACTTACCGTCACCGGCCGCTTTGAAAGCAAAATGAAATATCTGCAGAGACACTTGTTTCATCGCTTTGCTTCCGTGAGAACCAGCAAGACCCACTTCCTTTACTGTGGGATATATGGCCTCAAACCTTTCAGTCGCCTGCACACCATTAACATAACTTATAAGAAAGTTGGGAAATAAGAATAGTTTCAAATCTGATCAATGACATGACAAATGCAGAGAGTTGAACTCTTAATCTAACCTTTACTCTAGACGAAGAAGGAGGGAAGGTAACTCGCATTAGAATCTCAAATGAAGCCGGCGGCACCAAACGCTCCCCTTTTCTAACTGCGGCATTTACTAAAATTGTCCGAGCTTTTGAGGCAGATAAGATCCTTTGTCAAGAAGGGAAAGAATTTAATAAGTCTCATTCATATGGATTTGATACTCAATCACAAGATTAAAAAACAGACCAGAGGGGGAAAAAACCACAAACTATAGAAGCTTAATACCATTCCACTAGTTGTAAAATTAGATCTCTGGATTGTGGATTACAGTTCTTGCCACCAACTATAGGCAAGAGGTGATGTGCCCACATGTACAGCCCCACAGCAAGATCTCCTCGGGATGCCTAGACAGTACAACGTTGATGTATGAAATAAGAAGCTTATCAAAGAGGAACAAGTGAGAAATTTTTTTGGTCCAAATTCATATACCAGTTAGACTGAAGTTGTATTGTGACCACTTACCTGAATTATCATCCATATAATAACAGGGAGCTTATCTTGTCCTTGATATTTCGATTCTTCTCTCAGCTTTGGCAATACACTAATTAGGGCATCGGGTTTACGCCGCAATACCATTGCTAATGCCACAAATATACCAACCTGCATAACGCATTTATATCAAGGTCAGTTTGAGGTGGACCATATTTCTTGCCAAAAGTGCTTTTTAACTTACAAAGCTATACACAATAATACCAAAACCTCCACGGATCACATGCGAAAGCAACAAAAAAAAGCGAAAAAGGAAGAAAAATATTCTCAAGTTCATTGAATGAAATGAAATTAAGCTCCCAACAGTTAAAAAAGCAAATGTCAAAGCATAAACAGTTCATTTCCCAAATCTATCACGTTACCATTATTCAAAAGAAAATACATACTAAGTGCTGCTTAGCTTGCACATCAGTAAGGGACACTTTCTATAAAACTGTTTTGACAAATTATGAGGAAGTAATCCACTGTTCACAAATTGTTTATTGTAAGGATAAAGCACTCAAAATTTATGGTATTCAATCCAATTACTTTCCATTTCTGGCTAAAAAAACCTTTTCCATCAACATATATTACAATCACTCGCATGGTATTATATGCTCTGCAGATATCTGTTTTTTTCAGTTGTATCAAACTTATATTCGCATATCTGTTCGTTTCACTAGTAACACAAGGGGGCTTATATTTTACGCAGACTATTATAACACAACAATGTTATCCAGCAGAATCATGCATAAGATGTAAAAACCAATACATATCTGATACCTGAAAGCAAATAACAAATATAAACTCAACAGCAACAAGCACCAGAATAATAGATGAAAACCCAAAGAAAAATAACCAATTTAACAGCAAAACAGCCAATAAGTTACCTTAGACTTCGAGGATGGTTGTTGCACGCTTTTTTTGGAGCCCTTAGCACTTGCTTGTTGGGGCACCAAATCCTCAAGAATGATGTCCAAAGACCATAAGACAAAAAAACCAAGTGCCTCAAGGGATTGTTGGCTGATCCAATCAGCTGAAGTCTTATAAACATCATCAGAAATATGTGAAAGAGGTATCTGTAAAACAATAAATTAACTACTTTGGTCAGAAAAAATGAACTGAAAAGTTCTGCAAAGATTAGCCAGGTCAGGTAGTCCAAAACTTCAAATGATCCAAGAGTGAGGCACGTGGACGCATACCAATGTTGGATGACACCCAAGTTCAATTAATTAGCCCCTAGATACAAACTGACCTCAACAAGGACAAAAAAGTTGTTCATCTTGACCGGCTACTTCTATTACTTATACCAACTTAATACACGTGTGAGCTCATTTACTCACAAAATATAGTTGCATTATTTAACTGATTCGTTATTTCTCAATTGCTAAATTATCCTTTAACTTTTTTACAGTCATCATATGAACCATATACAAATCCAGAAAGCTGCTAATTCATGATTGTTTTTAATACCATTCTATGAATTTATATAATACATGTAAACAATGTAAACCACCTAAACCAGAAAAGCAGTTTAACTGCCTCCTCACTAAAGAAAACTAATCACTCCTGTTTAAATCAATTCAAAGAGTGGATTTTTTAAACTACAGGTTAAATTTAAAAATTAACATGAAAATGAGATCGAGATGGTGCAATGAGAATTCACTATCAGTCAGTTTCTATCACAATCATGCAGATAAATTTTTTAAAGAATCCCTATTACATTTCCTAGGAAAATCACTGATAATAACACATTTTATGCAGTCAATCCACAAAGCATGCTTTGAAAAAAGTATTCAATTTAACCATTCAAACATGCAAGAAATTATGTTTGATGCGATCGACACATAAATTCAAACTTACAGTTGTGATTAAACAGTAAAACTAAAAAGAAGAAAGTAAGTAAAAACTCACATCTGCAAGCTTGGTAATGGTGCTCTCCCTGAACATCTTCATCCAAGGAAACTGCCCCGCTACCACTTCCTGAAATGCCTTACCATAAAAATTCGCAAATTTCTGCATTTGGATTTCCTGTTGTTCGCCATTCAATTCCTAATTTAAAAAATCAATGAAAATAAATTAGATAATCAGTTGATTTCTCAAACAAAAAAGCGAAATCTATCATTGTTCCACGCTTACAGCGAGATGAACCGAGAGAAAAGCTGGATCGATCTTCGCAGCCGCCTCAGCAACCGTAACCTTAGGCTTCTTCGGCTTCTTTTGCTTCACTTTCTTTTCCACCTCAGCCGGCTTTCCATTAGGTTTAACACCTTCCAGATCACTATCATCATCATCATCGAGATCCGATCTGTTATTCTTAACCTTAACATCGGCATCAACGACATCAGCAGCGTAAGCTCTTTGAGCTTCAAGGATCCGACGGCGGCGATCCTCAGACTGTTGCTCAAGGGAATGGAAAACGTTAGGACCGCCGTTAGTTAGGGTTCCGTTAAGGCGGGTAAGGTTAGGCTTTTCTGTATCGGCCTTGGATTTGTTACGTTGGCGTTTAGGATACGAAACCTTTTGCCAACCGTGGTCAGTGTGGTTGGCGCCGCCGTTGGAGGCGGCGGTTTCGTGAACTTCGTGGAGATCGACAGAGTCCATAATTGGAAAACGGTGGTGTAAAAATTAAAGAGAGAGGATTACAATGGAAAGAAAGGGAAGAAATGGAGGGTAATAAACAGAACAGTGCTAATAAATAAGTAAATAAATAAAATTAATTAATTAATAAGGAAATAAATAAATAAAATTAATTAAGCAGCGAAATGTACGTAAAAAACTGTTTTGCAAGCCAATGGGTCTAACCGCTTTTCCTGGATCGGTATTTTTTTCGATTTTGAGTTAATCGGTTGAGTTTAAGTTTTTATAAATTTATATTAATTTTAATAATTTTTACATTTTTTATTATTTTTTAAGAATTTTAATACATTTTTTAAAATTTTAAATATCTTAAATAAGTTTTATTACTTTTATAATTTTTTATAGTATTTATTTATAATTTTAATAACTTTATATAATTTAGTTTTTTAATATGTTTTATTCTTTATGATTTTTTAATATTTTTATGAGAACAATATTGTATCGGATTGGTCAGTCGATTCTTTTTAATGATCAACATGATCAATGATAAGAACCGTTAATAGAAAATTTTAATTAATTATTTTAATTAACGGCAGAGATTAATTTTTACATTTTCTTAAAGGTATTTTATATATATATATATATAAGCTGTTAAAATTTAAGTATTTATAAAAATTAAACAAAAATCCATTCCAAGTCTTTATCACATAATTGAAAACTAGGGAGAAAATACAACAAAATTTATATCATTTTCAACTCTTTCGATAAAATTTTTTAAAGTATCATCCGTTTAAAATTAATAAATTCTTTAACAAGTCCGATATTATTCACAATAGTGACTTTATTTCTCAACTCTGCAGAAAACCCAAGAGTTTGAGGCTATGAAACCACACGTTCAACAACAGTATATAAAGACTTGGATTCAAACCCGACAATTTTCTTCTATTGAACTCACCACTTTTTTTTAAGTAATATCAAGCACTCTTAAATTCTCTGTAAAATCGAGAGACAAAACCTTCATAAGAGACAATCCCATATATATTATGAATCAGTCAATTTTGAGTAAACGCTTCTTCTAAAAAAATAGAAAACCCAACAACAAATTTAAAATCCAATCAAGAAATAAAGATTAATAAATTAATAAATAAAAGAATAATGAATTTGAGGGATTTATTAATCCAAGCTTTCCAATTCCCAGTTGCTTTCCTAGAAATTGCTTCATTGGTCCTTCCATTATTTTCTATTTTCTTCTCAGTGCTTGGCTTCTTGCATAGCATGAAATTCCTTGCCCCTATTGATCCAATTGTCTCGCATGGACTCAATGCTACAAATAATTTTTTTTTTTAAAAACCCACAAAAACACATCAAAATCATAAATAACCCCTCACACATTCCTATTAAATTCTTTTTTTTAACTAAATTAATTTTTTAAAATAGTCAAATTACTTTTTTTATTTAATAAAAATACTAATTAAAATACATTTTTTTTATTTAAGTCCCACCAACATTGTTAAAAATTATTATTTTCATTATTATTTTCATTAAAAAAATTGTTTGACTCTTTTGAAAATTTAATGATCAAATTTAGCTAAAAAATAAAGGCCAATTTGATAAAATTTGTAAATATTAAGGACTAAATTCATCATTATGCTCTCTTTTTTTTTTCAAAATTTCAGGTATTTAGATTGTTTAGAACATATAACATACCTATATTCCAATATGCTAAATAATTCATGCAAATTGAATAATCAGAATAATATAACTTCAAAATATATAAACCCTAATTTTTTATTCTAGAGATTAACATGGTAAATAACAATTCAAGAAAAATGAATAATCAGGGTAAAAAGAACTTTTTAATTCTTCTTAATTTCGATATTCAACAAATTAGTTCATATAAAAAAGTTAAAAAAAATAATTTTTAAGTAAACAATTCAGTATCAGCGGATCAAATTGATAAAATATATAAATATTAAGGATTAAATTTATTTTTATATCAATCACAATCAAAATTATGAAGCCGAGTTAGATGTTCATTTTCAAAATTGAAAGGATTAAATTAACTAATTTCAAATTTGAAAATTTGAGAGTGTAAAAGTCTTTTTACCAATAATCTGCTCAATTAAACTTCAAAGTTCATGCCAAAAATCCAAAAATAAACAAATCCCAGTGAAAAATTACTAATAAAAAAGCAATAAAATTCAAGTGTGATTTCAATGAACTTACCATCTGATCCAACGCTAGGGGAATAAAGAAGAAACTCATTAAGATCCGATCCAAGAACAGGTAACGACCTTCACGAGCATATGATTTCAAAGCAATATCAATAACAGCACCAACCAGTTCTCCTTCATTAACAACGAACCGGATCGGACCGGAACTTCCCAAAACAGAGACGCTAATCAATAACTTATCGCCTTTACAACCCTGGTTCTTCTTCTGCTTATTGTGAACCATCTTTTTTTCAAAAAATCAAATCAAAATCCACTAAAAATCGCAACGAAAAACAATGGGTTTATTTTATTTTTTTGAAAATTTCAAAAAAACAAAACAAAACAGGGTTTATGGATCGAGGCCGATGCAATGATAATACCAGCCTTGTTTACAAGAACAGAGAGTGCTCGCCCTGGAATTACAAAGGGAGAGCATTAAATTACTGTCACTTTGATTCGTTTCCACCATTCACAAATGATGTTTTAGAGCTTAAACAAACAAACAAAAAAAAAAAAACAATTGGGCGATGTTTTTTGAAGGAGGTTTCTGAGAGTATTTAAGAACAAGAGATTTGTTTTTAGAATGTGGGTAAAAAGGGTTTTCATTTTGAGAGGCTGGCTTTGTTAATATGGTTTTTTTTTCTTTAATTATGGCCTAAGTATGTTATTATTATTTTTTAATATTGTTTATTTGTTTTAGTTTATTTTTGGTTTAATTTGAGTTTTAATCCTTCAATTATGTTAAAATTTAGGATTTAATCCTTCTAGTTTAATTTTGGCTTATGTCACTATTTTGCCCTTGAATTATCATTTGTATCTAAACCATCATTTTCATCTCAGTTTACCCCCAAAAATAAAAAAAATGGGACAAAAAAATGTTTAGATACCAAAGTAGGGAAACAAAGTATAATTCAAGGGCCAAATGTGACTTAAACTTTTAATTTTCTTCGTGTTACTAGCCTTTTCAAATTGACTAGTGGTGTAATCCAGCTCGAATACTGTCAAGCTCAAACTCGAGCTTGACTCGAAATTTGGAGTTCGATACTTAGCTTGAATTTGATCAAACATCTATTTTTAAGCTTGAGCTCGGCTGTATATATAATTAAGCTACTCGAGCTAGACTCAATAATTAGGCTTAGGGTTAATAATATAGATTAAGGGTAATATATGAAAAGCTTGATAAGGCTCATGAGACGTTGAGTCGAGTATTTCTAAGCTTGAATTCAGCTCGACCAATAGCTTGAGCTCAACTCAATAAATACTAAATCAAGTTTGAATTGTTTTAGTAGAACTTGAGTAGTTTGTGAGCACCAATATCCCATTTACACCCTAGTGATGACTAGAATTGTTCATAGGCTGGGTTAGGTTAAGGCTCGATTCCAAAAAAAAAAATTCATGCCTAGGCTTGTTTTTGGGCTGACCTAACTCGCCTAGAAAGCCCACTTTACTGTTAAAAAATAATAAAATATTAAAAATATACATTTAATTGATATTTTATATATTTTTAATTAAATTTAAATTTTAAAATAAAATTTATTCTTTAAATTGAATTCGAGTTAAGCTGCACTAGCGGGCTACCCGACCTTTGGACAAGTCTAATGATAACGAGAATTTATTTTATTTTTAAACAACCTATGTAAATTTTTTGGTCAAATAACAGTAAAAAATTGATTTCATCACTTTAATAGTAGAAAAGAGTGGGTTATCAATTTGGACTTCCCAATCTAATATAATGAAAATACAAATTAATTTATACCAAATTAAAGAATAAAGATTAATTCTCAGGCAAGCAAGGGCCTTGTGTCACGGACCGCATATGGGAGCCGAGAATGGGGCCTTTTTATTTAAGTATTTGAACTATTCAAAAGTTTTCATCTAAGTCACTGAACTATTCGAAAGTTTTTATTTAAGTCATTGGGTTGTTAAACAATTCCTTTTTTAAAAAGTTCTGGCTAGCAAGCTCTAAGCGATAATTCGACGATTAGTACTGTGAATCAGTACCCATCAATGAGTAAAATAACACACCTTAGATCTAAGTCAATTTGATAGTCAATGTTAGAAATCAAGGAAGAAAGTTGTTTGGATTTTGGTTCGTAGATTCATGATGTTCAAAGTCGTTTCACGAAAAAAAAGCTAAATTATAGAAGAGAAGGGGAATGAGAGCTTTTGATTGGTGCAGGCGATAGGAATAGACAAGGCCATACAATAGTGATTTTAACCGCTTAATGACTTAAATGAAAATTTTTGAATAGTTCAATGATCATTTTGTAACTTTTTGAAGTCGAATAATTAAAATATAAATTTACTAATAATTTAATAACCTGAAGTGTAATTTACCCTAAGATTATTAAGCAGTAAATATATAACATTAAATTCAAACAACAAAACAAGTTCATAGCGAAGACATCGGCCAACCACTTAAATAATTCTTTTGTCCATTCTTAACGTTTTTCTCTTCATATATTTATAAGAATGAGCTTTCGTTACATCCACAATCAAAGCAGTTGATTTGATCAAATTTAAAGAGATTAATCAGAGAAAAGAAAAAACAGATTTTCGTCGATTCGATCAGATTCATTTACTCATATAATTTTATACATTATTAATTGTTTTACATCGAGATTGTTTGTTCTACGGTTCTTGTTTTCTTTTTATGACAGAGTTCGAATAAAAAAAGCTTATTCCTTCCAATAATGTCAGACGTATTGGGATTTCTTAAAGTTTTTGTCCAAAGAGGTATTAATCTTGCTATTCGCGATGCCATTACCAGTGATCCTTACGTTGTTATTCATATAGGTCAACAGGTTCGTTCGATACCTTCATTTTTCTTAACTACTTAAACTTTGTTAATGAATACTCCACATATATATATATATATATACATATTTATGAGTATGCAGGAGTGAAGGTAGAAAATTTATTTAGGGGGCGAAATTAAATTTTAATTTTTACGATAGTAAAAATATAATTTCACCATTTGAATAGTCTATATCTTTATAATCTTTAAAAGATTAAATCAAATTATTATTATTTTTAAGGAATCAAAGTACAATTTCACCTTTGCTAATTTAAAATTTTAAAAATTTAAAGAACTTAAATAAAAAATTTTCTATTTTAGGGGCGCCTGCCACCCTTGGTTACACCCCTGTGAGTATGATGTAATCCTTTAAATACATATATGTTGACTTTGTTTCTGCATGATTGATGCATGTTATTACCGGGGAAGCCAGAAATTTTATTATGAGGGCTGAAATTGAATTACAAAATATTGAAGTGGACAAAATAAATTTCTTTTATCATGTCTTTAGTTATAATAATATAAATTTTAAGGATTTAAAAGATAATTTTACCCGAATTAAGGGAAACCAAGCCTTTGAATACATTCGTGTAATTTTTTAAAATTTAAATTTACACAAATAACCCTATTTTTCTAAATTTTAATAAATAATTTTTTTTTTTTGCAGAAATTGAAGACGCATGTGATAAAAAGAAATTGCAATCCAGTTTGGAATGAAGTGTTGATTTTTTCAATTAAAGATCCTAATGTTTCTATCAAATTAGTAAGTAATTAACATCCAAACTTATTTAATTATTTGCTTATGTATTTGGTTTGTTTGTAAAGCCCGCAAGATACGAACTCGGGTTTAGTTCCGTTGATTCATACAATTATCGGTAATATATAAAATTTAATAGTCGATTCTTTTGAATTAAAAGAAATATAATGGTCGATTGAGTCTTAGCTCGATTAGTATGGGCATTGTTGTCAATGCAAGAGGACGTAGGTTCAAGTGTACTGAAGCGCATCATCCTCCTATTAATGGGTTGGGGAGAGCCAATTTGACCTTTATCCTATTCTAGCTAAATTTGATCCTTAACCTTCTAAAAGCAGTCGAATTGTTGTTTTATTAACCGACTAAAATGTTTAAATTTTAAACATTGTAGCTTGCATTTTGCTTTTAGATCTCAGAAGTTATTTTAATTCGTTCATGCAGTTATATTTAAAAAGTGACATTGAACCTGATATTTAGAGGCATTTGGTCGATTCAATCGGTTTAATTTGTTGTTGTAGGCTGTTTACGACAAAGACACGTTTACATTAGATGATCAAATGGGTATGGCGGAGATCGACCTTAAACCCTACATAGCGGCTTTAAAGATGGCAAAGGGTTTGCATAATCTACCAAACAGTTGCGCACTGAAACGAATACAACCGAGTCAGAGTAATTGCCTCGCCAATGAGAGCAGCATCATTTGGGAGAACGGCAAGATCACTCAAGACATGCGAATCAAACTAAAAAATGTCGAGTGCGGAGAACTTTTGATCCAACTCGACTGGAACGAAACTCCCAATTGTAAGGGTTTGGAAAGTGAAGGTACATATGCTCGCTTTAATCATATTTATATCTATATATGTGTCCAACACGAGTATTTTTATTTTTTTATATTTAGAGGATTATGCTGTTTGAGTTTATGTTAGTTTTTGGTGTTAGACATTACTACCTTAGAAAAATTGAACAAGTTGGACTTAATTTAGATTTATATTACCAAGGTAGTGGCGTGTGGTTTCACGGTTAAGGTTAGTGTAATCAAATTGAGCCGAGTTTGAGCTTGTAAGAAGTTTCAGCTCGACTTGAAATTTAAAAGTCAAAGTTTTATTCAAATTTGATCGAGTTTTGTTTTAGATAAAAATCAAACTTCATGTTAAATTAAGATTGTTTACCTAGCAAAGAATGATTCAGATTCTCATATTTAGCTTCAAACTTTATTATTTATACTCAAGCTCGAGCTCAATCGAGGTTTTTCAATATTAATTTTGAAAAATCGATTAGATTCACATGCCACTCTAGTCAATCATTAAGATACTTGAATTAAGAAAACTTGAATTTGATTCGATAATTACCGGTTTGAGCTTAAGATTGAACAACTTGAGCTATCAATCAAGTCAAGTTCGAGCTTAGCTTGAATGGCTCGTGAGGCTTATCTAGTTTTTCTTTTTAACATATATTTATAATAATATTGTTAAATTCCATTATTGCTTTTAATGTATTATTAACCCCAAGCTTAATTTTTGAGCCGAGCTCGAACTTGAATATATACAAGCTTAATCGAGCTAGAATTCAAGCTTGAGTATGGAAATTAATAAACGAGTTCAATTGAGCTCAAGTTCAAGTAACTCGGTTATATCTCAAGCGAAGCTTGAGCTTAAGAATAAATATTTGATCGAGCTCCAGTTGAGTAACAAGATCTGAATTTCGGGTTGAGCTCAAGCTTGCCAAAATTCAGGCTTGACTTAAACTCGATTACACCTCTATTTGATAGCTCTAAACTACTCAAGTTCGACTCAACAATAATACCAATCAAGCTAATTTTAAGTTTTTTCTTCAAGCCAAACCCAAATAACTTAGGAAGGTTAATTTGTTGTACTCAGTTATGCATGGGCCATGGAACCCTATTAAACCTCAGACCCACCATACAAGGAGGCATCATTGAAGTTAAAGGATTTGCTGATTTTTGCTTGGGCAAGAAGGCATCATCTGCAAAGTATATTATATAATCACTAGTATGTATGTATGTATGTATTTTAACATGTAATTGAGCTTGAATTATGTAAATTAATCTTATAAAAGCAATCCTTTGCATGATTGGCTGCAAATATACTTGTGATTGGTTTTCCTTTTATGTAAATAAAAGAATATATTTAAAGGTTAAGCAAAGTTCAGATTATTGTATATGTAAATCTCATTTTTATTTTAAACTGTTTATTTTTTCAATGGAATCATTAATTAAGAAAAAAATGAAATAGAAAAAAATAATAAAATATTTTAAGATTAGATGGGTTTAAGTAGAATTGTTCAAGGAGTTACCAAATTGGTAGAGTTTTTAAGGGCCAAAATTAAATTGTAATTTTTACGGTAATAAAAATAAAAATTTATCATTTTAATAGTCTATATCTTTATAATTTTTAAAGAATTAAATTACTTTTTTAGATATTTTTAGGGAAGCTAAAGTGGAATTTTACCTTAATTAATTTTAAATTTTAAATTTTTAAAAGGCCTAAATGAAAAAAAATTCATTTTAAGGGGGCTGGGCCCCTACCAGCCCCCTAGTTTCGCCCCTGCAAATTGGTGGAGTTGAGTTTTGGGGCAATATATTTTTTTGCATGAGTTTCACTCATCTTGAGATATAATTTGATATTAAAAACAGTTTTTTAAATTAAATTATAAAATAAATATTTTTTTTGGCCGAAATAAGGGCATCCACTGTTGGTGGTAATGGCTAATCTCTTCACCGCGAGTGCTTTTCAAAGATATAAACGACTGACCATGAAATATGCTGCATTTCTATGGATGAGAATCGAAGCCCCAATTACATGTTAAAATTTTAATATTTAATAAACAACAATACAAGCTTTCATGTTAAATTTGACATTTAGTTCCTATAATTTTCGGATTTCAAAATTTAAATCAAATTATTAACACTGTTAAATTTGTTGGTATGATATTTTGAAATAAAAAAAACATCCCATTGATATCAATATAATTAAAAAAAAATGAGGTTACAATAAACTTGAATTTAACAAAATAATCTTAATAATATTTAAAAATTAAATCTAAAATTTAAAATATAAAAAAAAATTATAAAAATTTATAACGAATTCTAACTTTATATCAAATTAAAGACTAAATTAGCATAGTAAAATAATATTACCATAATTGTACTCTATAAAACTGCTACATATTGTTATTGGATCCACAAGCATTTTTAAACTAAACAATAATGGGTGGAAAGTCAACAACAAAAGCTTGCTTCTTCTGCTTCTTCCTCTTCCATTGCACTATTTCCACTGATATCTTCCCTAAACAAGCTCTCCCTACAAAATCTGGGTATCTCACAGTGAATCCAGCTTCCAATTCCGCCATTTTCTACACTTTCTATGAAGTCCAAACCCCCACGTCACCTCTTTCTCAAACCCCACTTCTTATTTGGCTCCAAGGTGGTCCCGGTTGCTCTTCCATGACCGGAAATTTCTTCGAGCTTGGACCCTGGCGTGTCGTTTCTTCTTTCAGGCAAAACGTCGAACAATTGTCGCTCGAGCCAAATCCAGGTGCTTGGAATCGTTTATTCGGTTTGCTTTTTCTTGATAATCCTATTGGAACAGGGTTTAGTATAGCTTCAACACCTCAAGAGATTCCTAGAGATCAAATCTCTGTTGCTAAGCATCTGTTTGTTGCCATAACAGGGTTTATATCGTTAGACCCTTCGTTTAAGCATCGTCCGGTTTATATTACCGGCGAAAGTTATGCTGGGAAGTATGTTCCTGCAATTGGGTATTACATTTTGAAGCAAAACAATGAATTGGTAGATTCAGAAAGGGTTAATTTGAGAGGTGTCGCCATTGGTGATGGGTTCTCTGACCCTGAAACTCAGTTAGCTACACATGGTGTTACTGCTTATTATTCTGGTTTGATTAATGATAAGCAAAGAGATGAATTAGAACAAGCTCAATGGGAAGCAATCAAGCTAGTTAAAATGGAGAAATGGAGTGAAGCAACTAATGCTAGGACAAAAGTAATGGATTTATGGCAAAACATGACAGGGTTAGCCACTTTATATGATTTCACAAAGCAAAAGCCATATCAAACAAGCTTGGTCACCAAGTTTCTCAACATAAATGAGGTTAAAAAAGCTTTGGGGGTGAATGAATCCATGGCGTTTGAGAGTTGTAGTGGGGTTGTAAGGGCTGCAATGCATGAAGATATGATGAAGAGTGTGAAATACATGGTGGAAGCTTTAGTGGGAAACACTAGGGTGTTGTTGTACCAAGGGTTGTATGATGTGAAAATTGGTGTGGTACCAAATGAAGCTTGGGTGAAGACAATGAAATGGGATGGGATTAGGGAGTTTTTAATGGCTGATAGAATGATTTGGAGAGTTAATGGTGAGGTTGCTGGTTATGTGCAAAAATGGGAGAACTTGACCAATGTTGTGGTTTTAGGGGGTGGTCATATTTTGCCTGCTGATCAGCCATTGAATTCTAAAGCAATGATTGAAGGTTGGGTTTTAGAGAGTGGACTCTTTGGTGGGGAGGTGAAGGATGCTTAAAACCATGCATTTAATGAACCTTATTGTAACCATCATGGGTCGGGTTAGGTTGAGCACTCGTTAACATCCTTGCAAGCCTAATCGAGGTTTTCTTCACCTTGATGGTTGAGTGTACTGAGACTAAGAGCTGAAGCCTCTCTTTGCTCTCAATCATTGATCATAGGCTTAATTCAAGTAATGATGGATCATTGTTATTAATTTTATGGCCTTGATAGCCTATGTATTGTATGCGACGTTGATTCCCATTTGCTTGTATTTTTTATTATTATTGTGAAATGAATGAATGAATTAATTATTAATTATTAATTATTAAACTGAAATAAAATATTATTATTTCATGAGTAACCAAAAATAAATAAATAATAATTTTATAACTTTTCATAATTAAATAATAAAAAATAAATTCAATAATAGTTGAATATTATAACCAAATAACTCGATTTTTAAACACATTTAAAAAACAAATTATTTAAAGAAAAAATAATTTACTTTCCCTTTCGCTTTGTGGGTTTTGAAAGTGAAATGATTTTTTTTTTTTTTAAAGTGAAATGACTTTTTGGAAAAGAAAAAGGAAGTGAAATGATTTCATTGACATTAATCATTGCCCTCTCTTGAAATTTTACATTTTAATAACAAATATCATTAAAGTGAAACTGATTGATGATTAAACAAAATCAAAATGATATATAAAAATAATTTTATAATATAATATAATTTTAAATTTAATATAAATTCATATTAAAATTTATATAAATATAATATAGATTACTATAGAAAAGCTAATAATATTTTTCATAAAAATATATTTTCAATAATTTAA
Source organism: Gossypium sturtianum (assembly GCA_025698515.1). NCBI lineage: Eukaryota > Viridiplantae > Streptophyta > Magnoliopsida > Malvales > Malvaceae > Gossypium > Gossypium sturtianum. The sequence continues at coordinate 540,786 of CM046946.1, read as the reverse complement.
TAGTGGGCTATAGGAGTCTTCTATATATATATATATATTAAATTTTAAAATTAATTTTTTATCTTAAATAAATAAAAAATTAATATTTTTAGCTTTGTTGATATGATATACACATTAGTATTTAATTATTTTTAATTTTTAAAAATTCAAAAATATAAAAAATCATTAAAAAATCATTAAAAATATAAAATATAAAAAATATTTTTAATTATTTTTTAAAAATTTAAAAATTAATTAGATATTAATATATTTTTCACGTCACAATCCACTTACATTCTATCATACTAGCATATAGATTGAAATATTTTAAATCTAGAAGATGAGGGTCCAATGTCCATATGATAAAGCCAATAATAAGAATTGATATAACATTTTTTTAATATAAGAATTTAATTTATAAAACAATATAATAATGACAGCATAGAAAGTGCGGCCGCCAAATACCCACCCACCTCACGCCTGCTTAATGATCCTCTGTCGTTCGTTTTTTAATTATTTAATATTTTTTATATAAATTTAAAATTATTAAAATTATGATAATACTTTATTGGATAAATTACACCCAAAGTGATTATACTATTAGTAAATTTACATTTTGGTCACTCAACTTTAAAAATTACAAAATGGTTAATGAATTATTTGAAAGTTTTCGGTTAAGTCGTTGAGCTGTTAAGTTTTTTTCTTTTTTAAGTCTGGCTAGTGAGTTTCAAGTGACAATTCGATGATTGGTGCGATGCATTAGTACCCATCGATAAGTAGAATAACATACCTTAAATCTAAATCAATTTGACAACCAATGATGGAGATCGGAGAAGAACGTTGTTTGGATTTTGATTCGTAGATTTGTGATGTTCAAAGATGTTTCGTAAAAAAATTGAATTGTAGAAGAGAAGGATAAGGATAGCTTTCAACTGGTACAAGTGGTGCGAACATAAAACGCCATACAACAATGATTTTAATAGGCTAGTGACTTAAATGAAAATTGAAAAAGCCTTGGTTTACACTTCGTTCCAATTTTGATGATCGAAATACTATTGAAACAAATAACTTGGTTTGCCGCTGAAAAAAACAGTTTTGTTCTAACTTCTATTAGAAGATAATCGAACAAAACAAGTTAAATGCAAAAGTAAAGGAGCAAAGGAATGAGAAAATTAACACATGATATTTGTTAACGCAGTTTAGATTCATCAATTCTATTTTGCTAAGCATCGCTAGGTGAATGATTTTATTCAACAATCGTTTAGATCACCTATTGGCTTAAATTCAATCTACCCTTACCCAAAAAAGTAATTGCAGCCCCAACACCGACCCCAATTATTACAAATCACCCAAAAACCAAAGACAAAAATCAAAGACACTAAAAAACCAAACACATTATGTGACACAAGCTACCTATTTATAGATAGGCTTGTAACATTCATTTAAAAGCTAATTTTATTCTATTAATTATCTTAAGTATTTATCACATAAAAACTATTATAAACAAACTTCCCAACAACCAAAATCTTCATCGCTACAAACAGCATATTCTAACATGAAATGGGATAAAATTCTGCAGCAAATGTTTAGCACACAATCCAAATAAGTCACGTACCAAAGGAATTAGAATATGTCTTCCCTTAAGAGGTAGAACTAGCTCAAACAACCACTCCCGATATCAACAACCAAGCTTGTTCGTCACAAAATCATCCAAACATGCATCAAAAACCCAAAAATAACGTTAAGGGATACAAATCATGGGATATAAGCTAAATTCATACTTATTCATAAAAATTAAAAGTAGCAACAAAGTCTTTAAAAAATTAGCATTACCTCTCTCTTTGACAAAGCAAAATATAAACAACTTTATTCTTTGATCATCGACGCTAGCCGTCAAATCAATTTGGATCTAAAGTGTATTTTTCTACTTATCGATGGGTATTTATTCACTGTTTTGATCGTTGAATCGTAACTTGAAACTTGCTAGTCGAACTTTAAAAAGAAAAAGAAAAACAACTCAATGACTTAAATAAAAACTATGGAACAATTCAATGACTTAAATGAAAGCTTTCGAATAGTTCAATAATCATTTTGTAACTTTTTAAAGTTGAATGATCAAAATGTAAATTTACTAATAGTTTAATGGCTTCGAATGTAGTTTACCCAAAAAAAAGAGTTAGTTAAACAATAAAAAGTTGAAAATCAATAAATAAAAGAAAAAAGAAAACAAAGAGAATCTATAGTCTTAACAGTTTTTTTTTTTTTTTTTTTACAAAAGAAAGCGTCAATGAAGGACGAACAGCGTTGATCAACAGCCTCCAATCACTTTTTTTTTCTTTCTTTGTTTCTTTCACCCTCTCATCGGTTCTATCCTCTCTGTCGCTCTCTAATAGACATAGAAAAAACAAAAAAGAAAATGGAAGTCTCAATCAGCACATACTTAATATAAAAAAAAAACCCCGAAAGAAAATATTGAAAATCAAAGTAAAAAAAGAAGAAAGAAATCTGGGTTTTTAATTTTGTATACAGATGGGGACTCTTCAAACATGGAGAAAAGCATATGGTGCTCTTAAAGATACTACAAAAGTCGGTCTCGCTCATGTCAACAGTGATTTCGCGGTAAAATCATGTTTATATTTGATTATTTTGTTTTTTTCTATATTTAGTATCTGAATTTTGATTGGATTTTTTTTTATAATTAGGATTTGGATGTAGCCATTGTTAAAGCTACTAACCATGTTGAGTGTCCTCCAAAAGAAAGGCATCTTAGAAGTGAGTGAGTGAGTTCATTTGGGTTTTTTTTTTTTTTTTTTTTTTTAAGTTTGAATTTGCAGATTTAATTTAGTTTCATTTGAGGTTTTTGATTTCTGGGATTATCATATGAGGATTTGAGTTCATTTTTTTGTAGAAATTTTTGTTGCTACATCAATGATTCGGCCTCGAGCAGATGTTGCTTATTGTATTCATGCACTTTCCCGCCGATTAGCCAAGACTCGTAACTGGACGGTATTGTTTTTTTTTTACTGCTTTTTATAATGATCGAAATCGTACTAATTGGAGTAGTTTGCAAAGTGTTGAGTGGACGGATCGTGGGTATTAATTCCGAGGAAAGTTTTGTATTTCGACTTTGACTAGAGTCTGAATGTTTGAAAAAACGGCACGTTCACATGGTGGGAGAGTCTTTTCGGGTGCTTGATAAGTTGAACCATGTGTGTTGGACTCGTACCAATGCCCTAGTGCATAGATTTGAAGGCATGGTTCGCTTTATCAAACACCTCAGCTAAGCACTCTTACTCTGTGAATACGGTGCCTCTTCACGCAATCGGCCTCTTATTAGAGTAGGAGATAAAACTTTCACAGATAACAATATCAAACTATTGAGGGATTGGTCAGCTCTCGAAGGACGATACTTCGCATACTTCTCCCGGTTTCAAACCAATCTGTAATTGGGTTGTTATTGCTTTAATTGGGAGAAGTTTGTGAAGTGTCATTTATCGAGAATTGATAGACCCTTTAGCGGATTTAATATTGTTTCCTGTAGAGGTTGTCTTCCGATTCCAAGTTCTTGAAAAACATTCATCGGGTGCCTGATAAGTCAAATCTATGCCCTATAGCATTCTCACCAAAAAAATGCCCTATAGCTACATGGGTTTCTAGTCGAACCATGCACATTGTGCATGGTTCTCTTATTAGTCACTTCAACGAAGTCCCGCTCACTGACTCTTCATGCATTAGATTTATTGACTGTTGGTGGACGACTCTTCGCATATTTCTTCTGATAAAATTGGCTTCCAAATTTGATTTCGAATATGGGAGTTTCCAACTGGTTATTGATTGATGTGCAGTTGAAATTAATATTTTTCCATTGTATATTTGTTAGATTTTTTAGCATTAGTTATGTTAATATGAGCATGATAGGAGGTACTACCATGAATCATATGTATAATTTATACCTATATTCCCGACTTGATTGATATGATGCAGGTACGAGTATCTGTTCAATTTATTTTTTCATGTATTTTGAGTTCTTTGGATGGTTATATCCAATGCCCCATGTTCCAATATGCCTTGGATATGTAAAAGTACCGTAAAGGCTTGTGTACTAGGAGTCAGTTTGCATTTTACTTCATTTACTCAAATAATGGGTAAATTGTTCCTTGTACATTAGATCAAAGAACAAGCTAATCACTTTTGTTAAAAATTTCATCTATTTCTATTGTTAAAAACTAGTGTGGCTGACGCAATAACCAAATAGTTACACTGACATATCATGTGTACCTCATGCTAACATATAAGACCAATTTTTAATAGTAGAAATAGATGAAATTTATAACACAATGACCAATTTGCTCTTTGATATTATGTATAGGGACTAATTTGTCCATTTTTTTACTAGAGGGGGCAAAATGCAATTTAACTCCTAGTACAAGGGCCTCCATGGTACTTTTACCACCTCGGATTTGTGGTGCTAGAGTTCTAAGTTAACTACCTTCGGATTACAAGCTTTGATATTGGTAAACAAACTTATATTGTAATCTTTTTTCCTTCTACATTATTCAATAGGTAGCATTGAAAACACTCATAGTTATCCATAGAGCATTGAGGGAAGGTGATCCTACTTTCAGAGAAGAACTTTTAAATTTCTCACAAAGAGCAGGCATTCTCCAAATTTCTAATTTCAAGGACGATTCGAGCCCTATTGGTGAGCTTTTAATCTCTCGCTTTGTAGTTGTGTCTCAGCTTGTGATATATGCACATGCTTTTCTATGTGTCTTTTGGTCATCGCTGCACTAACAACTTCAGTTTGATTATGCCTTTCAGCATGGGATTGCTCTGCGTGGGTACGTACATACGCATTGTTTTTGGAAGAAAGACTCGAGTGCTATAGTATTCTGAAGTATGACATAGAAGCCGAGCGTCTCCCGAGACCTGTCCTGGGGCAGGATAAGGTAATTACATAGGTATCCAGTGTTTCCCTTTTGAGGATTCATGGCCTGCTGCTAAATTTTGTTAGTTTTAATCGGCAGGATTACAGCAGAACCACAGAGTTGGACAGCGAAGAATTGTTGGAGAAACTACCTGCTCTGCAGCAATTGCTTTATCGTCTCATTGGTTGCCGGGTAGTTTATTATATGTTGATCTTGTAGAGTTTAAGTTTTGTTTTGTCAATGCGTTCGGCTTTGTTTCACCTGATCGGGGAAGTTAATAGACTACCCTGCTTTTCTTGCAGCCAGAAGGTGCTGCTGTAGCGAACTATGTCATACAATATGCTTTGGCTCTGGTATATTTACTCTCTTTTACTTTATTATGTATTTGCGTTGTATTCTTTTTGTATTCAAAAGTATTTTGACCTCGTAATATCGCGATTTTCAGGTATTGAAGGAGAGCTTCAAAATATATTGTGCTATCAATGGTGGAATCATCAATCTTGTGGACAAGGTAATACATGAAGCTGTCCTATTTTGAGGCAGATGTGTTTTCTTTTTTTCAAAATGGCTGCTCGAGTTGTGCTTTTATTGCAGTTTTTTGAAATGCCGAGACATGAAGCTGTCAAAGCTCTTGATATATACAGACGAGCCGGTCAGCAGGTTAAGATATATGTATATGATATATAGTTTCTTATGTTAGTAGTTGATTACCTTCTCATTCGGTTAATAATCGTTGCTGGTTCGATGATGTCTTGGTTTAATGTAATGATGGCAGGCAAACAGCCTTTCTGATTTCTATGAAGTTTGCAAAGGATTAGAACTTGCTAGGAATTTCCAGTTTCCTGTTCTCAGAGAGGTAACGGTTCTATGGAGGTGATTTTTTGTTCTGGGTCATCTCTTTCGATCATTTCGATGTTAATTGATCGCTACCGTTATTGCAGCCACCACAATCTTTTCTCGCTACCATGGAAGAATACATTAGAGAGGCACCGCGTGTGGTTACTGTTCCAATGGAATCGTTGGTTAGTACCATTTTACTTACATACATACATACATACACACACACATGGAATAATGTATGTTGTCATTGTCAGCAGCTTCTATTGACATACAGACCTGACGAAGGTACTTCCGAATATACTAGACCATCCAGTGATGAACCCGAGCCAACTGTGCCTGTAGATGATGTTGTAGTTTCCACTGTCGAGACTGCCCCTCCTCCACCTCAGACCAACATCAACACCGGGGACTTACTGGTAATGTTTCCCTTTGATGTTTCGTACTGTACACTTTTTCGTTCTTTTGTTGATTGCATTTTGGTGGGGTGCAGGGATTGAATTATTCGGCCCCTGATGCCTTCGCGATCGAGCAAATTAATGCTTTGGCTCTAGCCATAGTCCCAATTGATTCCGGTAAACTATATGTCTTATTCTTCCTATTTTGCCTTTTTCGATGGCTATTATTCAGATAGAAGATTGCAATTTGTTAATCTGCAGGTACTGCTCCAACGTATAGTTCCAGTGCTGGTCAACCAAAAGATTTTGATCCTACCGGATGGGAACTTGCCCTTGTTACCACACCGAGCACCGATATTTCTGCAGCTGCCGAAAGGCAATTGGTATATGCCCTTTTTTTGTACTTAAACGCCTCATTCGATTTCTTAAATACCGAATACGGAAACTGAAAGGAAGATCTAAATGACCAGCGTGAAAAGATGAGATACATTGAGGACTTTAATCATCTAACTGGCTATGTTTTCGAAAACATTTCAGGCTGGTGGATTGGACTCACTCACTCTCAACAGTTTATACGATGAAGCAGCCTATCGAGCTTCTCAGCAGCCTGTATATGGTAGCACCACAGCTCCAAATCCGTTCGAGGTACACGATCCATTCGCCATGTCGAATAGCATTGCTCCCCCTATAGCAGTGCAAATGTCAGGAATGACTCAACCGCAAAACAATCCTTTCGATGCTTACCAACCTTATCAGCAACAACATTTGATGATCCCGAGCGCATCGAATCCGTTTGGTGATGCAGGGTTCGGGACGTTTCCAGTGAACCAAACAGCCGTTAACGCTCAGCCTCATGCCAATAACAATCCCTTCGGAAGCACAGGCTTATTGTAGTGTTAAATTTCAAGAGTCAATTCGTGTATTTCGGTCAATACGGTCTGACCGGTTTCCGATATGTTTCAGAGTTGAGCAAGTGTGTAGGTTGTTTTTACTTTCACCCCCACAGGTTTAATTTCTTTTCACTTCAGCATCAGTTTTTACATGTGTTTGGGTTGTAAAAAATCAATGAGTTAATAGTTAAAAGGTCTAATATTGCAATTAATTTATATTGACAAGGTCCGAATTCATAAAATTCACATTCTTAAATCTGTTTTAAAATCTGAATTTATTTATTATTTATATTAAATTTGATAATTATTATCTGAATCCGGTTTAATTAAAATTTGAATATTATTTAAAAATAAAAATTTTGTAATAATTAAAATATTGAAAATTTAATATTATTTGAATTTGCAATATAAAACTTCACAAAAATATTTTGCATTACTAATATTTTCATTAACATTTCTTCTCATTATTTGATTTTTCTGTCTATTGGGCAAGACAGTACACAAATTCACATGCAAGGGATCCATCTCAAGAATTAAGCGAAGAAATTGAGCAGGACTCAAGACCAGCTGTCGAGTAAAGATAACATTTTAGGCTTTGTTTTTCTTTTAAACTAGTTTATTTTTACACCAAAAAAAAGAAGAAGGGATAATGCAACATTTAGTCCTTAAACTTCTTAATTTTTCTCAACTTGTTAATTGTCACCACACCCGAAAGGAATCATCTAGGAACCAAGTTGAAAAGACAAAAAAAGTTTAAGGATCAAGGTAGAAAAGGTAGCCAAATTCAGGGACTAAATACTACTTTATCCCATTTCTAAAAAATTCATGCCCAACGGTTCAACCTAATGGTCCATCTGCAATTTAAAAATAGGGTAAATTACACTAATAGTCACTAAATTATTAATAAATTTCTTTTTTAATCACTCAATTATGAAAAGTTATAAAATAATCTCAAAATATTTAATTTTGCATTTTTTATTATAACTTTTCATATATTTTTATTATAACTTTTATTATAAATTTTTAAAAATAAAAATTTTGTAATAATTAAAATATTGAAAATTTAATATTATTTGAATTTGCAATATAAAACTTGACAAAAATATTTTGCATTACTAATATTTTCATTAACATTTCTTTTCATTATTTGATTTTTTTGTCTGTTAGGCAAGACAGTATACAAATTCACATGCAATGGATCCATCTCAAGAAGTAAACGAAGAAATTGAGCAGGACTCAAGACCAGCTGTCGAGTAAAGATAACGTTTTAGGCAACGTTTTAGGCTTTGTTTTTCTTTTAAACTAGTTTATTTTTACACTAAAAAAAGAAGAAGGGATAATGCAACATTTAGTCCTTAAACTTCTTAATTTTTCTCAACTTGTTAATTGTCACCACACCCGAAAGGAATAATCTAGGATCCAAGTTGAAAAGACAAAAAAAGTTTAAGGATCAAGGTAGAAAACGTAGCCAAATTCAGGGACTAAATACTACTTTATCCCATTTCTAAAAAATTCATGCCCAACGGTTCAACCTAATGGTCCATCTGCAATTTAAAAATAGGATAAACTACACTAATAGTCACCAAATTATTAATAAATTTCTTTTTTAATCACTCAATTATGAAAAGTTATAAAATAATCATCCAACTATTCAATTTTACATTTTTTATTATAACTTTTCATATATTTAGGTGATAAACAAAATTACTAATAATTGAGTGACTACTAGTGTAAATTACCTTAAAAATATGGTACCGGTTTTTTTTCCCTACAAAACCTTTTGATCTCAAAATCCGGCTGGAGCGAACCGGGTTTGTCAAATACCAGCGAAGGACTCGTTCATCCGAAACAAACAAACAAAGCAAATGATAAGAGAGGTTTTTAAATTCCACTCGATCCAATTGCAACCTTCCAGTTCTCTCCATTGCCATAATCCATAAAAGTAAATAAAAAACACTGTCGCTTTCTCATTAGCCAGCTTCGAAGAATCGCATATTACTTTGATCTCTCCAACGAGTGAGCTCCATCTCTTTCTTGAATTTTTGTTTTTACTTTTTTATTTGTTAAAATGAATGAGATTTGTGTTTACATTGATTTATTTTGATTGATCTGAGGAGAGTGAGCTCCATATCTTTCGCGAATTTTCACTTATTTTTTGTTTTCTGTTTTTCACCCTTTTTTGGTTAAGATTAATGAGATTCGTGTTTGGATTGATTGCACTTGATAGATCTGAGGAGCTGAGTGTTTTTTCTTTTTGGCAGAATTTAAGTAACAAAAATGGTGTTCGAGGTGATGAAAGTGCCAACGACGCCGTTTGAAGGCCAGAAGCCAGGCACTTCTGGACTTCGTAAGAAGGTTTTTTTTTCCTTCTTAATCTTTTGATTCGTTATCGGATGCGTTGATCTCTCGTTTTTGTTCGATTGGATGCGTTTGACGATGCATGCAAGTGTTCATCGTTGAATCAGATCTCATAAAATAAAATTAACTTCGTTTTTTTATAGATAAGCTGTAATTCTTTAATGTAAAAGCACAGAAAAATGACCGGAATCTTATGATTTTCGCCCGTGTTTTGTTTGTCATTTTTAAAGTTTTAACTTAAATCATAATTTATTTATTTTTGGTGGACTATAATTTCAAGTCCAGTATTCTCTTTTTATATATTTAGAAGTCTCAAAGTTCCATCTCATTCAGATCATAGTTTCTGCTTTTGATTTTATAACTATATGTTAAATGAAGCTTTCGATGGTTTATTTATCGTAGTTTTATATTTCTATATTTTCATGACTCTACAAATGTTTATTAATGGAAGCCGACCAGTATAATTTACTGTTTCTGCTTTTGATTTTAATAACTATATGTTAAATAAAGCTTTCAATGGTTTATTTTATCGTGTAGTATTATATTTCTATTTCATGATTCTACAAATGTTTATTAATGGAAGCTGACCAGTATAATTTCCTGTTTTAATACTCTTAAATTGATCATAACAAATAATGACTTACTAGTTCCTATATTTTTCTTACAAATAATGCTCTTTTATTGCTTTACTTGCTTGTTTAATTGAACAATTTGGCGCTTTGATCTTCCCAGGTGAAAGTTTTTGTTCAGCCTCATTATTTGCAGAATTTCGTTCAAGCAACATTCAATGCCCTTACACCCGAGAAAGTTAAGGGTAGGGACTTTTTATGCGTGGGTGTTTTCTAGCGTTGTTAATTTAAGTACATTCTTTGAGTTTATGATTTTTACTTCAATTTTAACAATTGTAGTTTGTATCTGTAGAACCCTATATTAAACATGTCCTTGGGACCCTGACAATCTTTAAGTTCTGTAGCCTTTTTTTTTGATCTTTTCATGTACGAGGAGAGCTCAGATTTAAGATTTTTACCCTAACCCAGATAGAAATACCAAGAGTGTACATGCACAGTCATGGTGCATTTCTGTTTTGCTTGCAAATATAATTCCTGATATCACACCCCGTCTAGTGCTCTGACAACATGCAGTTCTAATTTGTTGGAAATGCTTGTAGTGCATATAAAGCTCAACTTCTCTAGTGTTTCACTAATTGTTTTGGTAGAAATCTATTTTTTATCTTGAAAGAGCAATTCTGAAGTATCTATAAGTAAAATTTGATATAAGAATTGAGTATTTATTTTGTTTTTATTTCACTGCCTTTCTTGGTCATGTTCATTCAGTGGATTACAATGGCTTTCTCTAATTTCTGTTCATGGATGTAGGTGCCACACTTGTCGTTTCTGGTGATGGTCGTTATTTCTCAAAGGATGCTGTTCAGGTACTGCAACTTTTTGAATCTAAATTTAGATAATGTAAAATAAACTTTCTTAAACTATCACATGGTATTTCTACTAATTCTTTGTTACATTCCTCCTTGTATGGTGTATTAATATTAGTTCATCCTGGTTAACCGGTATAAAAAAAATGTGAAAGTAATCTCTGGTCAACTCACATCTTCATCTTTGAAGCCCCTCATAATTTTTGTTGAATAATTAATTTGTGATTTCTGTGGCCGTGTCATCTTTCCTTCTTTTTCTGAAATGCTGCACTTTATGATGCAGTCTATACCTATCGTGAGTTAGTTGCTCAACATATATGTTTTTAGAGTATCTAATGACAGAGAGACATACCATCTTGAGAATGAGAAAAAAAAAATCTTTCCTGTTATTATTTTATTAAAAGAGTGCTTTTCAAAATTGATTTTTCTGTCAAAAGCTTTCTGGACTATCTTACTCAACTTTGGTCTCTGTTGGAGACTCATGCCTCAACCTTCAAACTTAACAATTTTTTTGTAATGGGTATGTTTTACTGATTTAGGCTTGTCTAGCTTAACTTATTTAAACTTGGTCTGAGGATCTAGTCACTCTTTGAATTTCTTTTATTCCGACCCTTTCAAAGTGGGAAGCCATGTGGGCTAGGAAATGCCTAATATAAGTTGCGACACGTGCTCCTTATTGAATCTGGTTTATGTATTGGTGCACAAGCTCTAAATAAAATGCTCTAAAGGTTGCAATTGAGAATTTCTAGACTGTTTGTGCGCATTATGATGTTATCCTTTCTGAAAATGATATATGAAATATCATCTGGTAATCAGTCATTAACCATTGCCTAATTGCTCAGTGTGGTAATGTCCTGTTAAATTGACAGATAATAATCAAGATGTCAGCAGCAAATGGAGTAAGGCGTGTATGGGTTGGTCAAAACGGATTACTTTCTACTCCAGCTGTATCAGCTGTAATACGCGAAAGGATTGGTGCAGATGTGAGTGTTATTACTCCAATTGTACACATAGCTGTTGTTATGTTTGTTTTCCTTTCCAATATTGGGCTGTAGTAAAAATTTGATTTATATGTTTAAGTTGACAGTACTAATGTTCTGCTTGTAAACTTTTAATACCAGGGATCCAAAGCAACTGGTGCCTTTATTTTGACAGCTAGTCACAATCCCGGTGGCCCTAATGAGGTAATGCCTAACTTAGTTTGTCTATTTTCTAAAAATTGATTTTATATGCAACATTTGATAGATGCATGATACTTTTGCTTTTGTTTATTTACTGCAGGATTTTGGAATCAAATACAATATGGAAAATGGGGGACCTGCTCCAGAGGCCCTCACTGATAAAATCTTTGAGAACACAAAAACAATTAAAGAGTACTTGATTGCTGATGAGCTACAAGAAGTTTGTCTTGCATCCTTAGTACAATGTTTTTCATTTTCTTTATTCTTTTTAAGTTAATGTTGTCAATTTGTTGCATAATCCAGGTAGACATTAGTACAATTGGTGTTACCAACTTTTCGGGGCCTGATGGACCGTTTGATGTCGAGGTTTTTGATTCAGCAAGTGACTACGTGAAGTTGATGAAGTAAGTTGTTCTTCCCAGATTTCTATACTTCCCTTGATTGGAATTGTTAGTATTTCAATTTAAGTTCAAAACCTAAGAGCTCCAAGAAAAATCATCTGCATGGACTAAAATTCTGTGACATAATTTCACTTCATGTTATTGGTTTCCCTGTTGTTGCATTCTGAAATCTCAGGGTTCTTAATATTAGCAGCTATAATGCATGCAGTCTAAACACTAAACCCTTTTGCCTCTATTTGTCAGGTCAATTTTTGACTTCGAGCTTATCCGCAAGCTGCTTTCATCTCCGAAGTTTACATTCTGGTATGCAGATTTTGCCATTACACATAGGACATATTTCTAGCATATACCTAAATTTTTGGTTGAAAGATGTAACTCTTTCCCCTCTTATTGAAGCTATGATGCACTTCATGGTGTTGCTGGAGCTTATGCAAATCGCATCTTTGTGGAAGAGCTTGGGGCACAACAAAGCTCACTTTTGAACTGCACACCCAAGGTCTTTTTAAGTTTTTGAAGAATTATAGGGACTGATGATATGTTGCTTCTATGTTTATACAAATAGATGAGACATTTCCTTGTTGGTGTTTGACTTAATGCAAACCAGGAGGACTTTGGCGGAGGACATCCGGATCCCAATCTGACTTATGCCAAGGAGTTGGTTGAGCGCATGGGATTGGGAAAATCGAACTCTGGTGTTGAACCACCAGAGTTTGGTGCTGCTGCTGATGGTGATGCCGATCGTAACATGATCTTGGGTAAAAGGTAGTGTTTCCATCTACAAATTCTGGTTAACATCGTAATAATAATAACTAAGCCTTCTAAAATTTGCTCTTATAACTTATTTGCTTTGTTAGGTTCTTTGTCACTCCATCAGATTCAGTAGCCATCATTGCTGCAAATGCTGTTGGTGCAATTCCTTACTTTTCTTCTGGTTTGAAGGGAGTTGCCAGGTTTCTATTGCAGCACTATTTAACTTCTTTTTTGTGCATAGCATGTTATTAACCCTACTTCCTATTGGATTTCAATCAGTCTTAGCATCGAGCTGGTCCTTTCAAAATGCTAATTGTCGTACTAAAATGATCAATTAAAAACATCATGCTCATTGCCACTAAAGTTTAATTTTCTTTTCTATGCTTGAAACCTTTACAAGGTGAAAATGTGTATCGCTTTTCTCTTTGACATGTTCAAGTGGATCCTTTTATCTCCGAGGACAAAACAATTCATAGCTGTTATGTCAAGACTGTTTCTTCAAAAATGAGATCTCATTTCCTATGATAAAAATAGTTAATCATTGTTGCTAACGTTTGAAATGTGAAATTCTGAATATTAGAAAAGGTGTTTTTCGGGTGTAAGTACCATGGAGGCCCCTGTACTAGGTGTGAGATTGCATTTTGCCCCCTCTACTCAAAAAATGGGCAAATAAGTCCGTATACATTAGATTAAAGAGCAAACCCGTCCTGTACAGTTTTTAACAGTAGAAATAGATGAAATTTTTAACAGAATGACCAATTTACTCTTTGATCTAATGTACATGTACTAATTTGCCCATTTTTTTAGTAGAGGGAGCAAAATGCAATCCAGCTCCTAGTACAAGGGCCTTCATATGGTACTTTTACCATGTTTTGTTTCAGGCATGCCTTGATGTGTTTCTGTTTAGGCCTGCATAATATGCTTCTCACATCTAGAACACACTTAAACTCTTATTCAATTTCAATATGATGTTTCGGATATAATAAACATATAAAATCACCAATGTTTACTTGGTCTCCATTGTAATTATATTCTGGATATGCTGCTCATAGGAGTATGCCCACATCAGCTGCCCTTGATGTCGTGGCCAAGAGCTTGAACCTGAAATTTTTCGAGGTATTACATAGAAAGTTATTATCAATAATATTTCCCTCTGGCCTTTTTTTTTTTTTTTTTTTACAAACAAGCTACTTACCTATTCTCTTCTAGGTACCTACTGGCTGGAAATTTTTTGGGAATTTAATGGATGCTGGACAATGTTCTATTTGCGGGGAAGAAAGTTTTGGAACTGGTTGGCATTTAATGTTCCTACACATGAAGTATATCAGTTTTATTAGGTACTATGAGAAACTTACAGAACCTACTATCCATGAACAGGCTCTGACCATATACGTGAGAAAGATGGAATATGGGCTGTTTTAGCCTGGCTTTCAATCCTTGCGTATAAAAACAAGGATAATCTCAATGGCGATAAGCTTGTGACTGTTGAGGATATAGTTCGTCAGCATTGGGCTACCTATGGTCGACACTATTATACTCGATATGACTATGAGGTATATGACATTGTTTTTTTTTCTTTGTTTCTATGTTTTGCCTACAGATATTGAGGGAGTATCTAACTAAATTCATTTTGTTTCATGAAGAATGTGGATGCTGGTGGAGCAAAGGATTTAATGGCAAATATGGTTAAAATGATGTCATCCCTTGATGAAGTTAATACGTAAGTGTATATATTTACTAATTTTAGAACCACACAACCACTTCCTGGAATTATGCCACTATTCAATGGTTTCTTTTGGAGGATTGCCATTCTCTGGTAAAAGTATCATGAGGACCCTGTACTAGGAGTTAGATTCCATTTTGCCCTCTCTACTAAAAAAAATGGGCAAATTAGTCCCTGTACATTAAATTAAAGAGCAAATTGATCCTTTTTGTTAAAAAATTCATCTATTAGAACTTTTAAAAACTGACATAGCTGACAGAATAACCAGACAGTGGCATGTGGCGTGCCATTTTAACAGCAAAAATGAATGGAAAATTTAACATAATGACCAGTTTGCCCTTTATAATTTGCCCATTTTTTTTAGGAGGAGCAAAATGCAATCTGACTCTTAGTACAAGGGCTTCTATAGTACTTTTACCCCATTCTCTCTATTTTTTCCAAAATTTTCATATATTTGGAGAATCGTACCCTTATACCCATTATCGAGTATATTTGGACACGAATTCTTCAAGAAAAATGAAGAGTTGGGAGTTTTATAGCTTGGGTTGTATGTGATGTTTTCTTCTAATTAGTTGCTAAGTGCTAGATACTGACAACCTTCTTCCTTAATCCCGTTTAACAGTAATATGTCACTGTATATATTATAACCATTTTTGCTAGCTTAATGGGTTATCATCTTATTGAGCTTGCTAAAGGTTTTCATTTCGAAGTTGTAACTTGGAACTCAAGCATTGCAATTTAAAATTATTATGTTGATTTCAATCATTATTCCTAAAGGTCTTCCTTGAAATGTTTCAGTTTCTTTCGATGATCTTATGCTTTCTCTATCATGCAGCATCGTGAAGGGGGCTCGATCAGATGTGTCAAAAGTTGTCAACGCTGATGAGTTCGAATACAAGGATCCCGTTGATGGTTCAGTTTCAAAGCATCAAGGTATTCGGTTTTTGTTCGAGGATGGATCACGATTGGTAAGTCAACTTCCTCATGTTTACTAACAAAAAGTTACCTGTGCAAATGCCATTGTTTTCTAGTGCAGTTTCTAGAGCTAATCTAAAGTAACTGCAATTGAAACTTCATATGTAGGTCTTCCGTCTCTCTGGAACTGGTTCAGAAGGTGCAACTATCCGTCTGTACATCGAACAATACGAAAAGGATCCATCAAAAATAGGAAGAGATTCCCAAGAAGCTCTTGCTCCTCTTGTGAGTCCTTAAATTTCTATGTAAAAATATTCACGGTTTATATGTATATATGTAAGTTAATTGCACCAAACTTCCCAAACTATGATCCTTATTCTAAATTGGTCTTTAAACTTTAAAACATTCTAATTACATCCTCAAACTATCGATATGATATTAAAAAGTTTCTTCTATTACTAAAATATTTAATTTAACCGTTAAATGAGAAGCTAGATCTTATATGACATAATTTAAAATGAAAATTTTAAAGAAAAACTAATATTTTGAAAATATTGGTTTTGAGGTTTTCAAAGCTTTTACAGAAACTATAATTCATTCTTTTTTTTCGATTTTATTTTATTTTTTGTTTATAATTTTAAAAGTTATGTGGGAACATTTTACTTTTCTTTAAAATTTTCATTTTAAATTATGTCAGATAAGATTTTATGTGTCATTTAATGGATAATTAATGGTTTTAAGAATGGAAGGACCTACTTGATATAACATCAATAGTTTAAGGATGTAATTAGAGTGTTTTGAAGTTTGAAGATCAATTTAGAATGAGTGTCATAGTTTGGGGATGTCTAATGCAAATCTCTCTCTCTCTCTCTCTCTCTCTCTCTCTCTATATATATATATATTTTATATTCGATACATTGATGATGAAGTTGTTGCAATATGCTTCATTTCTTTTTAAATTAGTTTTTTTTTCATTTTTTTTAACAATATACCTAAAGGTTTGTATCGTCTTGTTTAATGCTGCTTGTAGCTTTAAAAAAAAATTCACTAGCAGTGAATACGATAATTTCTCATATATATATACAGACACTAACTCTTGCTATGGATATCAGGTGGAAGTTGCTCTAAAACTTTCGAAGATGCAGGAGTTCACCGGCCGATCCGCACCAACTGTTATCACATAGATTCATTCTGCTACATGTTAAGGTGTGTTTGATTTAATTTTGAGCAAAAGGAAACATAAATAAAGTCCTCATAAGATACGCTATATATATATATATATATCTATGTCATTGTGCATCCTTGCCATGAGTACTTGAGAATGGCAAATGGCAATAATGCTTACTCATCAAAATTTTTGACAATATTGTTGAGGATTTATTTGAATATTAATTGTTTTTCAAGTGTTGAATAATTTTAGGTTTAATGCTTGATTGGGTCTGTATCATTTCTGGTTTGAATTGGTTTTAAATTTGTAATGGTCTGTTAGGTTAAGAGTTAAAACTTTTGTGTGCTCACATTGATATGCTTATTTGTCAATCAAAGGTTACATAATCTCAATCCTATATGCGGAATTCACTAATTAACATTATGTGTATATGTGTGTGTTTAAAATCATGTGTCAGAAAATATTGCAAAAAAAAAAAAAAACAAATTAATTGAAATTAATTCAGTTTGGATTAGTTTACCCATATAGTTTAGTTAAAAGATTAAGAATTTTAATAATTCTATTAATTCAATTATTGAAAGTCTGATTAGGTTATTAATTGCACAGGTCATTTGAACATCCCTGTGTAATGCAAAATATTAAGACTATTGAATTATGTTTTCTTTTTTGGTCATCAGTTGGATAGTTGGGTGATTAAAAAAGACTAAATTGAATAGTTGAACGATTATTTTGTAACATTTCATAATTTAATGACGAAAGAAAAAAAAAATAGTTGGGTGACTATTAATGTAGTTTACCCAAATATTAATAAGTTTTATGCAGCTTGATAGACGTAAGTTGTTGGAGTGATTTGCAATTTGGGGGTCAGCTCAGCTCAAAATATTGTTTATTAACTTAAAATTATATTTATTTAAATTTAATTATAAAAATACCTATATATTAATATGAATTATGAATATATAGATATATCTTTTAATTTTTTTTAATATTATATGAATAATAGATTTAAACTTTTAAGTTAAGCTAAGCTAAGGAAGGAAAATATGAAAACCAGTTTAACCCAACTCATAAATAAATCTATAAGAACATGAAGGCATAGGAAGAGATGAAATGGATGTTGTTGAATAGATATGCTTAAGTATTATATTATAATTTTTTTTTTCTCCTACATCTCTTTTTCAAGTTGATGTGAGCATATCCGGGGCAACCCAAGATTCACTTTCCGATCCTCTTGAGTTCCCTGAAGGCACCATTTCCACCGATTTCTTTATCTTTATTATTCTTACTAAACCGAGCCACCTAAATAATCATCATCCTTATTTATTTCTTAGCCGAACCTACCTAATTCACCTTCTATCTTGTTTCCATTATTAACCAAACCTCCATTCCTAACTTAAACAAATTCTAAAAGAAATCTCTTAAAAAGTTTCTGCATACTTAGCCAAAACCTCCTATTTTCCGAAGGCTCAACTTCTCCTCGTAGACGATCGGGCAAACTCGTGAACGACTCGAATCAACCCGGGCCGTCTCACATCACAAGTGTCAAAAGTGTTCTAGAATGGTATAAATAAAATTAAATCTAAAATGATTACTTAAAAATATTATGTAATAAATTTGGTTGAAAGAAAGAAAAAATTGAAAAATACATATTTTTGAGTATTAGGATGAAAAATGATATTTTTTCTATTTATTTTCTTTTTACTTTTCTACCCAGCCAAATATAATCTTACTCTTGCAAATAAGAAAGAAAATTAAACATTTTTAATATATATATATATATATATATATATGCAATTTTAATGTACAACTACAAATAATAAACTCAAAGCTTTTGCCAACTATTAATACTAAAAAGTAAGAAAAAGAATTTTCTAATAATAACACCCAAAAAGAAAAAATACACTAACTACAGCACTACATGGAAAGTGTTAAAGTAATCATAGTGTTAGGCCATGGTTGCAATGCTCAATTGACAAGTTGTGGGCAATGTCAAACTATCTTTAGGCTTTTTCTTCTTTAGTTCAACTTTCTTTTCACTTGTTCCAATGTACTTTCCTTCATCATTTCTATCAACCTCCTTTGGCATAAAAATATCTAGGAAATTTTAATATTATATTTTATTGTTGATATAAAATTGACGCATGTTATTCTTGGAATTTTAATATTATTGCAAACAATTAAAATTTATAACAATATTAACATTTTTTTTTACCAATTTTATTTATTTACACCAATATCAAACATAAAATATTCAATTATTCAATTTTATAATACATGAAATAATTTACATTTCTTACTATAGTACATAGAGGCGTAACTAAAAATAATAGTGATCCTTTAAAATTTTAAATTAATAAAGATAAAAGTGCAGTTTGATCTTTTTTAAAAATGATAAAAATTTGATTTAATCTTTTTAAAAATTATAAAAATATAAACTACTAAAATAATAATATTATATTTTTACTATCATAAAAAAGTATAATTTAATTTCAGCCCTAAAAAATTTTCTCCCCCTTAGCTGTCTAAATATAAACACATAAAGAAATGAAGACCAAATGCAAAGGGTTTTCTTTTGGGTTCCTCATGATAATTGTCAGTTTCCTTTTTTTATTTAGCTACCTGCAAAAACAATTGAAAAATAAGATGAAATGATGAGAAACTTCAAAGTTTGTGAAAGCAACAAAGCAAAAGAAGGAAAGAAAAAGCAACAAAGGAAAAGTGAAAGCCTATGTATGTATGTATAATTTTATGTACTCTAGGTGAATTAGATGATAACATGTGATTAAAAATGAGAACGGATTGTATAAAATAGTGACACCATGTCATCTGTATTCCTTTCTAATAGTTTTATGCCACATCAGTATTTTCATCTTGAATTTCAAGATTTTAATTTGGATTTGATTTTTTTCAGGATGAAAATCTTGAAATTTAGAATGAAAATACTGATGTGGCATAAAACTATTGAAAAGGGATACAGATGACGTGGCGTCACTGTTTCATATAATCCTTTCCCGATTAAAAATTATGTAAATTTAGTTTTAAAATTTATTTAATGTTATGTTTTTTTCTTTTATCAATATGATATATCATCTTTTAACTAATTGATAATATATAAAATTATACACCGTCAATGCATTTATATATAATCAGTTTAATTACCTTTCCCTTTCTTTTAACATTTTAGATACAACTGATACAAATACTATTAGAATTATTAGTGTCTACCCAAGCTGCTCATCATCATCATTATTAATATCTAAAATAAATAAAAAATGTCGATTGAGTCTCAGCTCAATTAGCATAGGTATTGTTATCAATATAATAGAATGTGGGTTCGAGCGTGTTGAAGTGCTTTATCTTCCTATCTAGAGTTGGGGAGGGACTATAGGTAGTTCTAGACATTATATCAATATATATATATATATATATACAGGGGCGAAGCTAGAACAATTTTTTAGGGGCGGATAAAATTTTAAATTTTTATAGTTTATATCTTTATAATTTGTAAAGGATTAAATTGAATTTTTATAATTTTAGGGGGGGCCAAAGTGCAATTTTACATTTACTAATTTAAAATTTTTTAAAAATTCTAAATGCTTAAATAGCAAGTTTACATTTTAAGGGGGGTCGGGGCCCATGCCAGCCCCCTCTGGCTTTGCCCCTGTATATATAATCAGAACTTATAATAAAATTATTTAAAAAATTTGTTGAAAACATCATATACGACTTTTATGCACAAAAAAATAAATAAGTCAATAATTGAATTATTATAGTTGTTTGAATCTTTTAAGGTTAACCATGCAATACTTTAATTATATTGTCCAAGATAATCATGATTCATGCATGTTGCTAATCTTATAAAATAGTGAAAATCATATTATCCAAGATGTATTCTTTTGAATGTTCATGCACAAAAAGGATTTTTTTTTTTAAATATTATTTTGACTGTTATGTTCGATAAATATTCAAATATGGTTAGAAGAATATAATTTTTTTTAAATAGGAAAATTTTAAAATATATATATATTACGAGAAGAGATTGTATGAAACTGTGATTCCACGTCATCCTTATACCTTTTCGATAGGAGAATGACAAACCATATTTTTCCTCCTAATTTTCAGCTTTTTTCTCTTAAAAAATTTTGATTTATCGATGATGTGAAATTACAATTTCATATCATTTTTTCTCTATATTTGACACTTCAAACCTTATCATCTTTCAAGTTCAAACTGAAACTTCAAAAAAAAAAAAAAATCACACACACTTCTTTTCGTTCTTAATCTTATATTATGTTCTAACATATATAGAAGAAAAAAAAAAGTGAAGAAAGGAAAAAAATATAGGGAAAATATTTTTAATTCCATTGTGTTTAGTATATGAATGATGTAAAATAAAATGAAAAAGAAGATTATGAATAATGTTGTAAATAAAATAATCGTGGAACGACTGTTTTTTCTGATCGAGTTAAGTAGAGATATGTAAAAATATTCGAACTCGGACTTAATCTTATTCATGAACGATGTTGAAATCTAAATTAATTAAATATCATATTTTAAAAATGATTACTACCTAAATAAAACTTCGAATTTCTATATTTGGTATGAGAATAATATATAAATTTATATATTATCAATAAACTAAAGATATTTAGGGTAAACTATAAAAATGGTCACCCCATTATGTCTTTCTTCATTTGAGTTAAATATATATTTTTAAAAATTTTAGAGTTAGGACTAAATTGAAAGATTTTGTAAATGTTGAGGGCCAAATTTATTGATTTTTTTATATTTAGGATCAAATTAATAGAATGTGTAAATATTAGAGGGCTAATTTTATTATTAGACTAAGAAAAAAAAATCACATCAACTCAGAGTGGCTAAAATATTTAATTTCGAAAAGTTTAGTGACTAAATCGAAAAAACTAATATTTAGATGATCAAAATAGAATGAAAAGCATGGCGAGGTAACCATTTTTTATAGTTTACCCTATTGTTTAATAAAAATAAATATAAATAATTTTATTTTTTTTAATGAAATAATATGATATTGAATGCGAATTCATTAATCCAACAAATTATGAATCCCCATATATCATCTATAAAGATCAATGGGAAAGGATTGTATGAAACAATGACGCCATGTCATCTGTATCCCTTTTCAATAGTTTTATGCCACATCAATATTTTAATTTCCTTTCTCAAAGATCAATAGACTATTAAGGTTATTTCAACATCTTAATTGCTAAGAATAATTAGGGCCCCATAATCCATTTCTATTTTATGCATTCATCGTCATCATCATCATATATATATATATATATCTTAAAAGTTATATATAAAATATATTTGATCGTATATGCAGTGGTAGAGCTAGGGTTAGTACTAAAATGGAAAATATTTTATTTAAGTTTTTTATGATTTATAAAATTTTAAATTAATAATAGTAAAATTTCACTTTGACCCTCAAAAATGATAAAAATTTGATTTAACCCTTTAAAAATTATAAAAATATAGATTATTAAAATAGTAAAATTGTATTTTTATTATTTAAAAATATACAATTTAATTTCGACCCAAAAAAATTTTCTGACTCCGTATATTTTTTAAAAAATCAAACATAAAAACAATATATTTTTAATTAATCCACAAGAAATGAAGGCTTTGGATTTTGGTACCACGCAAAATAAAAATGAAAAGGAGAAAAACAACCAAAATAACCATGCAATTCACAGTAAATATTAATTTATATTTCACAAGGCATGAGAAAAGAGAAAATAAAAATATATAAATATTTATGTTGTATTCAAACTAAATTAAACAAAAAAATAAATAAAAATAAATATGAAGAACCACCGTCGAAAAGGTGGCGAAACCGCTTACTCTTTCCGGCATGCGAGTGGTATCCACCTTCCGAGAACCGCACGTAGCACTTAGCCAAATACAAATCACCCCATTTGGCTGCCCCACACTCAGTTTTCAGCTGTCCGATTGCCCCCGATAGGCAATCTTGGCACTCACTCGGACTCAAATCACCAACACACTGAGCCACACCCTGTAAATTCCCCGACTCGCTGATCCGAAACGGCTTATACGTCCCATCACTCGCTTCCAAGTAACTCAGCACCGAGTCACGCCGAGTCAAAGCGTCCGAGTAAGACGAGAACGACGGTCCACATTTCTTCACTACCACGGTCTTATCTTCCACACCCAAAAAAGTTACATTATCGTATTTAACTAAACACCCTTCGAGTTGCAACACGCCACCCGTTGAGTAAAAGCAAAGAGTTCCAATTTGACTCACCGCTTTAGCCACACAACGGTTACAGTCACGGTTGTTTAGGTCACCCCGGCATTGGAACAGCCCGTAAACGGCACTGCAACCACCGGAAGCTGACATGGTGAAGTTGTTGTAAGAACTGAACATGGCTGAGTTGACTAGGGAAGTGAGTATCGAGTTGACGTTGTACTCGTACTGTGAGCCTGAAGTGAATTTCAGCTGCGAACAGCCGCCGAAAACGAAGGTATCGGTGCCGGAAAACGATGGCGCAACCAAGAAAATTGATAATATGAGAAAAATAACACAAGGTGACGATAATTTTTTCGCCGCTGAAGCCATTAGTGAAGATATTGGGAGAACATAAAAAAGGTTTGGAAGAGAGTATATAGAAAAGAAGAGTGTAAACGAGAGAGAGAGAGCGCTTAAAGAGTAGGCCCTATATGATTATGAAATTTTACGTAAAAAAAGTTTAGGGGAAATTATTGTTTTGAGTCCCTGTAACTATGTTCAAGTTTAGATTTAATTCTGTATCTTATTTTGATATATTTAGGTTTCTATTTTTATGATTTCATAATTTTGTCAACTAATTCAAATAGTTAATTCAGTTAGTTATCCATGTTAAAATATTTATATAAATTTTTCTTAAAAATTTTTATTCTAATTTCAAATATATAAAGATTGAAATGATTTTAAGGATTAAAATGAACTTTTTATAATATGGTACAAGAGCTTGTAATAAACATGAGGATTAAACATTCTAATCAATTGGTCACTAATGTAATGGCAAATGAATTGCATTATTTTATTTAGATAACTCCTTCCGATAATAAATAAATAAATATTTTTATTACAATCCATTATAATTTATCCGTATTTATAATATTTTTATAGCTTTTATTTTCTCTTGTTTGACGCGTGAGTATATTTTTATTTCATAAATATTAAATAGTCTTAAAAAATTATGATGTATTATTATTTTTATATAATATTAATTTTTTTTTAATTTATATAATTTATATTATTTTAAACAAATAGTTTACATTTCTTTACAAATCCAAATATCGCTAACTCAAACTATTTTTTTTTTTCATTTTACATATAAATTCTCAAATAACATGGAATTTAATCAATGCAATGCAATTGCAAATTGATCAATTTTTTTTTTTTTTTACAACATAGGTTTCAGTCCCTAAAATATTGAAACCAAAATACTAGTAATTTAAATTCCAATTTTTTTAATACAAACTTTGACGAATAATTATATGATAATAAACCAACTGAATTAAATTCCGAGTAAATTACGCAGTCGCTTTGGCTTTCGCTTTAGCAGCTGCTCTTTCCCTCTCCAAATGTTCAAACAAGCTTCCATCATAAACAGCTTTAATTGTTTCTCTCCTCAATAATCCATTTTCATCCTTGCAAAGTGTGTATAATGCTTTCCATTCAGTCCAGCTTCCAATCCTGTAAAGGAGTCATTTGTCGACGGATTTTATTTAAGAAAACTCTTATTTGGTTTAGTTATTTTCTAGTCAGATGAACCAAATTTAAGTATATGCTTCACTCAGTTAGCTCGCTATCCTAGACCCTTTTATTTTTGCCATTAATTCGAAAATTTAACTGATCAATTTAAACCTGAACATGACATACTAGATTTGATCATAAAAATTTAATAACCTAAAGGCTTATGTTCAACCCGAACCCAAACTGACTTGAAACTGAACCAACTCGACAGAAAAATCAAATTTCAAATTTGGATGACTTGATTCTAATGATGTTCGAATCGAACTAGACTGGTCAGTCAAACTAATTAGATTTAAAACCGACCGAAGTATCGATCCAAAAAATATTATCGAACCAATTGAACCAAATTTTTATTTTTATTTTTTAAATTGAATTGGTCGAACCCAAAATAATACAAATTCAAAATGGTCCAACCAAAATAACCTGAAAATTTTAGAACCTTAATTGACGACTTGAACCAAGACCAACCCAACCTGCCCAATCAACATATCTCCTCAGACAAAAATTATGTAGCTTAAAGTTGAGCATGAGAATCGACTTATTTAATAATAATCAAACTAGCTTAATCTAACGAGTTCAAGTGATTCAATCTTTACTTCGAACCAAACTTTCTTGATTCAAGCATGAATTGGACTAAATTATACTGTGTTTAACTTACGATAAAGAAATTTAGGAAGTATACTTACCAGCCTTTGTAATCTTTAGGTTCCCTGTTAGATTTGAGCATCACCATTAATTCATCAGATGTCAACGCATTAGCATGTGTTCGTGCGTATTTGCTGAAGATTTCATCAAATTTCGAAGGTACGAACCTATCGTATCATATAACTCTATAATTAGATATGAGATCTTAAAAATAATTCACAGAAAAATTATATCAATAAATAATGTATTAAGATATCACCAAAAATCGATAAAAATACCATGGAGACCCATATATTAGGAGTTAAATTCTATTTTGCCTCTTCTACTTAAAAAATGAGTAAATAAATCCCTATACATTAGATCAAAAAGCAAACTAATCATTCTGTTAAAAAATTCATCAATTTCTATTATTAAAAATCAGTCCCTATATGTTTGCATGATGTCCACGTGACACAATGTTTCACTATATGGTTATTCCCTTAGCCATCCTAGTTTTTAACAGTATAATTGGATGAAATTTTTAACAAAAAAGATTAATTTGCTCCTTGATATAATGTATAAAGACTAATTTGTCCATTTTTTAGTAGAGGGAGCAAAATACAATCTGACTACTAGTACAAAAGCCTCTATAATACTTTTACCCAAAAATCAAAGTTATACCTAAAATATCAACCTTAACATAACTCGAAATTAAATACATCCCAACCTATCTCAACCCCCACCTAACTTAATATACCCCAACATATAATAACAATGAAAAATAAAGAAATGGAATTGATGCATACCAGATCGTATGCTCAAGTGATTTAAAAAAGCTTAGATTCCTCAAAAAGTAGTGGTCACAAATTTTAGTTTAGATTATTGGAATTGAGTTAAGTCTGGACCGACTAACAGTGCATTTTATTATTCAAAAAGTATTTATAAATTTACCTTCCTTCACTGTCGTATACACCAGAGTCACTCCCATGTTTTCCCATTTGGATGTTTTTAACCTCAATAGGAAAGAGAAGAGATGGAAATTTTCCCTGTAGAAAATAAGATCATATGAAATTGGAAATTTATAATAATTTTCGAAAGATTAAAATATAATTTTATAACATATTGATTTATTATCATATTTTTAAAAGAAATTAAACATAATTTTATTTTTATTTTTAAGAGATATAATATAATTTTATTATAATAATTAATTTTTAATTTAATCATTTTATAATTATTTTTCATTTGAGGGGTCAAGCTCATTGCGTGCCCGTTTCAATTCGCCTTCAATTTGTAAATTAAGTTTAGTGAAGTTTTTAAATATTTACATAAAAGATTATTTTTCATGTAAATAAAAATTAATCAATAACTCTTTACATAGCATCTGTTTAATTAAGTTTTTATATAATATTAAGTTATTTTATTATTTTAAATATGAAATATTATTTTTATATCATAAAAACTAAAATTAATTATAAATTACATAAAAAAAACTTTGATTTGATTAATTACAAATTTTTAATTTATGAAAGAAGATCTAAATATCATCATTAATCCAAATCAATATTTGGTTTTTTTTTTTCTTATCCATTTGTGTGTATATATATAATTTATAAAAATCAATTCAAACATCAATCCAATTCTAAAAATCTTTTTATATCTTATATAGACTAATAAGATAAGACGAATTGTTTAACTTTTTATATATTCAACCAATCTTATTTTATAGTTATATATCGATGTGTACTGATAATAAATATTAAAAACAATTGAAGAACCCATGATTTTGATTATTTTTTTTCATAAATTTCAGTTAATATTTCAAAATAAAATAAAATGCAACATGATTTAAAAAGAAAAAAGAAAAAAAGAGCTTACTGGTCGAGTTTTGCCACTAAGAGAAAGGTTGATGAAGACAGCACCCGCCATTGACAGTAAATAACCAGATCCAATTGCTCGAAAACCTTAAAAAAAAAATGAATATGAAAAGAGGAATTAAAATCAATTTTTAGTTAAAAAAAGGAAAAAGGGGGAAAATAAACCTTGAAAGGTCTCCCATGGATAAACAAGGCCGTCATGATTCCTATCGAAGAACGCAGCATGTTTTTGCATCA
The DNA here is from genome assembly GCA_025698515.1 of Gossypium sturtianum. Lineage (NCBI taxonomy): Eukaryota > Viridiplantae > Streptophyta > Magnoliopsida > Malvales > Malvaceae > Gossypium > Gossypium sturtianum. The sequence continues at coordinate 513,290 of CM046946.1, read as the reverse complement.
CGTTTTGATCAGTAGCCATTGTTGATCTCAGTGCATCACCATCAACTCCTGCATATGCATTTACATATATATATATATAAGCATCATTTCATACGATTAATTTCAAAAAATCACTGCAAAATCACACAGATCTAATAAGAAAAAGTTGAATCTATCCATTACCGTCTTGAAAATCTTTCGATTTCGAAGAAGAAACCATGTTTAGTAAAGATGTAATTTGGGGATGAAATTGAAAGAAAAAAAAAAGTAAATACAAAGAAGGAAGATTAAAGGTTTTATGAAATTTGGCTGATAAAAACGAAATTTTTTAATTTTTTTTTTTTTTTTGGATGCTATGAATAACACTGCTTATAAATCTTAGGGTCATGGCTTAGCAGTTATTTATAAGGAAACAGGCTGACACGTCTCAGGTGTATGTCTGCCAAACTTTTTGAAAAATGAGACGCGCTTTAAAAAATGATAATTTTAGAAAGGTTAAATTATAATATAGGTCTAGCATTCTTTATAAATTTATAATTTAATCCATATACTTTTATTTTCAGGAATGGGTTAACATATATTAAGGTATCTGAACTTAGTAATTTATGCCTACTTAGTACTTAAACTTAGAAACCGTAAACCAACTAGGTACATTTTTTGAATACCTAACTAACATCGTTAAAATATGTTGACATGAAACTCACGACCAATAACATTGTGACACATGGAAACCTTACATTTTGACATGTGGCAAAAGAATTAAAAATATTTATAAAAAATATAATTTTTATTTTTTTCACGTGTCGAAATATGGGGTTGCCGCTTGTCACCATAATATTAGTAATTAATGCCATATTAGCGCCTGCAGATAGTCAAAAGCAAAGCATTATCGCAATTTCCATTTGGAGTCTCTGGTATTGCAGAAACAAATTAACTCATGAAGGGGTTAAATTTAAAATGGAAGAACTGTTGGGGTTCATGCAGGGCTATCTTAAAAACATCCTCCTAGCCCACTCTAACCTTCAAAACAAGGTCAATCATTCTATTCTCATCAAATGGCAGGCACCGGAGGTGGGGGTTATAAAATTAAATTTTGACGCTTCGTTTCATGGCAAAGATCATACAGCAATTTCAGGAGTCATTGCCAGAGATTACATAGGTAATATTTTGGGGGCTGAGACTTATCTGTTTAATGAGGTAGCCGATTCGTTTGTGGCTGAGGCGAGAGCATGCGAGAGGGCCTTGATGTTGGCGAAAATCATGGGATTCAGACGTCTGATCGTTGAAGGAGATGCCTTGACTGTAATTAAAAGTATTCAGAAGCGGGGTTCAGACAGATCAGTGATTAGACCTATAACTTGCAATATTTTCCTCATGGGTCTGGAGTTTGAATGGATTTCTTACCGTTTTGTCCCAAGAAGTCATTAATGGGGTTGCTCACGAGATGGCGTTGGAAGGAAGAAGAAGCGGTTTCTCTGGCATATGGAGCAACGGCGTTCCAGATTCAGTGCTTCACATGGCGGAGAAGGAGAAGCGACAGACGAGATAAGTGATTGAGGGTTGATTTTGCTCTGCTCAGAGGTAGGTTCCTTGAATCCTCTGATTTTTGATGGTGGTAAGTAGAGCAAGAGTCGCAGTCATTAAAAGCGACAGCTATCTGATTTTGTTGGCTATTGATTGATGGGGAGGGACTCAAGGCGTTATTTCTATAGTTGTGGTTTCTGTGTTATTTTGTTTTATGTTTTTACAGTTTTGGACCTTTGATTTGTTTGGGCCTGAGTCCAGCTCTTTTATTTATCAGATATTAATTCAAAAAAAAAAAAAACAATGTTAGTCAGATACCTAAAACAAATACCAAGTTGGTTTACGATTTCCAAGTCCGAGAACCAGTTAGGTTCGAAAAAAAAGTTAAGGTACCAAGTAGATACAAGTTGCCAAGTATCTCCATGATCAGGTCTAAAGGCAAGTAAAGGTTCTATTATTTTGCCAAATAAATATTTAGAATTTGGGGAAATTATTAAATTGGTATTTAAGTTTTGACACTTTTTTTAACATGATAGCTGTATTATTTTTCAATCAAATTTAGTATTTGTATTTGACAAAAATAATATATTTTGGCACCAAAAATAGCAGTGCTTTAGAATTGATTCAATCAAAATTCATAATTAACTAATAATATTATTAATTAATTTTCATCAAATCAACCCTAAAACTCGAATTATATTTGATAGATTAAATGCAAAATTAAACAAATTCATAATTAACACTTGATTTATTTTATTAATAAAATCATGAAAAAATCAAACATAATAATATTAGCAATCAAATTCATCTTAAAATTTGAATTAAATACTAAAAAGTTAACACCGTTACATTGGAATACCAAAATATATAAGTTTTATCAAATATAGGTACCGAATTGGACCAAAAAAAAATAAAACAGGTACCGTATTAGAAAAAAGAGTAAAATTTAAGTACTAAATAATATATTTTAAAATTTTGAAATAAACAAATGAATTAGAGCACGTTTGGTAAATTAAAAATTAGGGTTCACATCTCCAAACTCATTAAATATAACCCACCATAGCCGTCGGATTTGGCCACACTTTGACACCAAGCGACCAAATTCGTCTACGCTTCATTTTTATATGCCTTTTCATGTTATCAATATATAACATTTATTTCCTAAACTTGTTAATATTTCCCAATCTGGTCCTCGTTGATCTTGGAACTTAGGCAGTTTTTCTCGATTTGATCTCGAAGTTAGATCCCATTAAGGTTTGATGACGAGACATCATCACTTGAAAATTTTAAGAACACGCCATCTCACCTTAATGGAATTCAAGTTTAGAGACTAAATTGAGAAAAACTACAAAGTTTCCAATTAATATGGACAAAAAAGAGTTTAAGGACCAATGTGAAAAAAATTACCAAATTCAAAGATATCATAATCGAACCAAAATGGATGATTGAATTGAAAATTAATGATTACACTAGTTCGATCAATGGTATAAAATTAGATATAGATTAAGCCATTATAAATAAATAAATAATGAAAAATTGAGACAAAAATCAAACCATTTAAACCAATCTATGAATTTGTTTAAAAAAAATTATTTAATTATTATTGTACCGATGATTCGATCGATCCAACTATTACTTCGGTTTTACAACATTGATGTCGAATTAAGACATAAAAATTCAAGAAAATATTTGTAAATGTTGTTCAATATTATGAAGGGCTAAATAATTACATCCCACATCTTCAAATTACTATTTATATTTTAAATTAATCCTAAATTTCAATATATTTTAATTAAAATTTTAAATTATCATACCAAATCAATTATGTGGATTTAAACGTTATATATTAACTTAAAAAATATTTTAATTAAAAGTCAAATTTCTTTAGAATAAAAAAAAGATTAATATAATAAATTTATCAAATGCACGACAAAGTTGATTGAGGAATCTAGTGACAGCTTATATCTTAGTTCACTGCATTTCCCTTTTTCTTTTTTTTAAATCAATTTCATTTTCTAAAATGTGCAAATATTCAAGAATCACGGTTGAAATTTAAAATATATATATATAATTAAAATTAAATATTTATAAAAATACTTTGGATAAACTATACCAAGGTTATTAAACTATTAGTAATTTTACATTTTGATTAATTAACTTAAAAAAATTACAAAATGGTCATTAAATTATTTGATTTTTTTTTATTTAAGTCATTGGGCTGTTAAGTTTTTTCTTTTTTAAAGTCCAACTAGTGAATTTCAAGCGATGATTTGACGATCAGTCCTGTGAATCAATACCCATTGACGAGTAAAATAACATATCTTAGATCCAAGTTGATCTGATGGCTAATGTTGGAGATCAGAGAAGAAAGATATTTGGATTTGGTTCGCAAATTTGTGACATTCAAAATTGTTTCATGAAAAAAAAAAAACTAAATTACAGAAGAGAAGGGGACTGAGAGCCAGTGGCGAAGCCAGGGGGCTGGCATGGGCCCTGGCCCCCCTAAAAGGTAAAATTGCTATTTAGGCCCTTGAAATTTTTTAAAATTTTAAATTAGTAAAGGTAATATTGCACTTTGGCCCCCCTAAAATTATAAAAATTTGATTTAATCTTTTACAAATTAGAAAGATATAAACTATAAAAAATTAAAATTTCATCCGGCCCCCCTAAAAAATTGTCCTGGCTTCGCCCCTGCTGAAAGCTTTCGATTAGTGTAGACGGTGCGAATAAATAATGCTATACAACAACGACTATAAGAGCCTAGTGATTTAATTGAAAACTTTCGAATAGTTCAGTAGCCATTTTATAACTTTTTGAAGTTGAGTGACCAAAACATAAACTTACTAATAGTTTAGTGACATTGGGTGTAGTTTACCCTAAGTTATTAGTAAGTTTACATTTCGGTCATTCAACTTCAAAAAGTTACAAATTGTCACAAAACTATTCAAAAGTTTTTATTTAAGGTATTGAATTGTTAAAATTGCTGCTATATAATCTTCTATTGTTCAATTTTATTCATAAAACAACCTTGATCATCATGAATCTGTAAACCAAAATCTGAACAACTTTCTTATCTGATCTCATACATTAATCATCAGATTAACTTGGATCTAAGGTATATTATTCTGCTCGCCGAAGGGTACTAATCCATCATGTCGATCATCGAACCCTCGTTTTGAACTCACTAGCCAAACTTTAAAAAAAAAACTTAACAACCCAATGACTTACATAAAAATTTTCAAATAGTTCAGTAACTTAAATAAACTCATTAAATAATTCAGTGAGCATTTTGTAATTTTTTAAAATTAATTGACCAAAACGTAAATTTACTAATAATTATATATTTTATTAAACTCAATATTAATTGAAACTCTTTTAAAAAAGAAATGTTGTTTTTATTGACAAAAACAACTCTCGAAGGAAAAAGTAAAATTAATGCTTCACATTACAAATGATAAAAGACAAAAAATAAAATAAAGAATTAAATATTAATATAACTAACCCAACTCATTTAGGGTTTGATCTAGAAATTTTAAAAAAGTTAAAAAAAGTCATTAAACTATCAATAAGTTTATATTTTAGTCACTCAACTTCAAAAGTTTAATGGTTACTGAATTACTTGAAAATTTTTATTTATGTCACGAGCTGTTAAGTTTTTTTTTTTATTTTAAAAAAATTTGACTAACGAGCTCCAAACGACGATCCAATAATCAATATGGTGGATTAATTCTCATCAGCAAGTAGAACATATCTTAGATTTAAGTTGATCTAACGGTTAATGTCAAAGATCATAGAAGAAAGCTGTTTGGATTTTGATTCGAAGGTTCGTAACGTTCAAAGTTGTAAAAGAGAAGGAAGAGAGTTTTCGATTGGTGCAGACAGATAGAAATAGTCTTACCTTAATGATTTTAATAACACAATGATTTATATAAAAACTTTTTAATAGTTCAATTACTATTTTGTAACTTTTTAAAATTAAATAACTAAAACGTAAATAACTAATAGTTGAATGATGTTGAGTGTAAATTACTCATATAAATATGATTATGACACGTAAAAGAAAACAAAGAAATCCAAATCCGCACAGTAGAGTACAAGCTAACTTTTGCTTTACTTCCCGTAAACCCAATATCAAAGGTAAAGCATATTTCCATTAAATGTTATTAGAGTAGTCTAACTACTCTGTCAGTTGAAGAGTTGTATTTATTACATAGGGTATAAATCCAAAGGATTAATATATAATTTGCCCAAAAATATTTAATTTTTATTTATTTAATTGATATTTAAATTTACATCCCGTCTAAATTGATAACGTAACATATAAACATCAAACTATCACCCAATTTAATTAATTAGACCACTGAACTAACAATAATTAATTAATTAATTAGACCCGTTCAACTGTCAATTTTTATTCCATTTTTACCAATTTTAAATAATTTTAAAATCATTCGGTTCAACCCTTTATTTAAAGAGTTAGATTGATCAATTCTCAATCCATCCAGTCCGATCTTGCTCCAGAATACTAATCGCATCATCAAATCTTGACATAACCCAAATTCATGGACCAGATACATTGCCAAGTTCAAAGACCAACGTAGACCTAATTTCCAAGTTGAATTGCCAAAGATAATATTACCCAAAATCTTATACCCAAGTTCTTCATTTCAATAAATTATAACATAAATGTATGATCTTCAAATATATCGAATAGCATTTTTTTTTTAAAGAAAATGGAACATATCTGTGTTAAACGCATACCACATTCAACTACAAATCCGAATAACATAGATCACAACATAAATTAATTAAGAAGTTCGATTTATTTAGCAACCATTTGGTGGAGCCAAGGGCATCTCTCTCATACACAAGCATTATATTATATATATATATATGATTGAGCTAAGGCAGTAGCAGGAATTATCTGTGTATATATATATTATGTACATTATGTTCATAAATTAAGTTTAAAAGATGCAACACCTCACCACTAAACCCTTTTGATCAATCCTCGCCTCATCATTGCCTGGGAAAGAACATATCATCACAACATGATTTAAAGAAAGAGAATTTATGCACTGAAAAAATATATATATCTCACAAATAATTTCAGACAATCTATAATGTTAGCTCATGGTACTCGTAAGAGGGGGCGAATTCAAATTTTTTTTAGGGAGAACCAAAATTGAATTATAAATTTTTGAGAGTTCAAAATATAATTTAATCATTTATTAGTTTATGATTTTATCATTATCGAAGGGACCGAACAGAAAATTTGTTTATTTTGGGGGGCCAAAGTGATTTTTTAATGTTCGCCGCTGCACCATGGGGAGACGGCCTAGAAGGGCGAAAAGGGTGTCCAAAAAGAACAATATCTTTGGTGTAAGTGCACATTAGTAGTGACCAAGACTAGGATGCCTTTCCCACGTCACTATAAACATTTGGTCATTATTTCGGTCTAAACTTACGTTAAATATATGGTTCTTTTTGGTTATCATGGCTTTAAGGTCCAAAGGTAACTTACTGTTTCATGCAACAATCAATATTTTTCGCCTACAAAATTTGACCATCCTAACGAAATGAACTTATTTCAAAAATATATATTATGTTGCTCAGATTCTTCATTTTTCTCTAAGTATTTGTGTCCAATACTCATGTCCGACACACAAATACGAGAATGAGACCACAAGGAGCTTCCAAATACATTAAATAAACTAACCATACCCATGTCAGATACATACCCAACTGTGACACGCACACCAGAGCCCAAGTAACACAGTATATATATAGGCATGCTTAATCAAAAGTAAGATTTACACACCTTCAGGAGGCTGAGTAAGCTTCCGGTTTTGTGGAGACATCATTTCTTTCTTCAGCTGAGTCAATATATCCTCCATTGTATACTCCCTTCGCCAATTAGCAAGCATGGGGAAAAGGCTTGGTTCAACCTGGTTATTTAGCAGCTATAAGTATAGCATATCATAGCATAAAAGGTTCCCTGAACAAACATCACCTACCACTTTGGTTTCAGGATTGACACAGGTCATATTTATCCGGGTTTGAAACCTCACGCTCGGTGGGTTATCGGGATAATCCATGCCACAGAACAATTTCAACTGGTAGATGCGTCCTTCATGAACAGTCTGAGACAAATCAACAGTAAGCAATGCATCAATTCATTTTCGTTTAAGAAATGATGGTTTTAAAATTCATATTAGTATTTCCTTTGACCATAAGTTCGACACCATATTAAGAGATTGACATTACATACTGGTGTTGATAAGTAGGGTTCATATTTTAGAATAGAATTTGATCCATGATTCATGGTGTATATTTAACAATTTAAGCTTATTCTAGAAACTAGAGGAAGGTGATGCAACAAAGAAAACACTCGTAGTGGCGCCCAAGGTGACAAGAAATCCAAAAAGTTCAGAACCAAAAGCAGATTAGTAACTTGCTATAAAACAGCAAGTCCGACATAAAACGTGCTTGTAAGATGGATCATATTAATGATGAGGATAATTTTTGGACCAATTGGTTGGCTCTTACATTGAGTATTACAAGTTGAGGCCACATGTTTATGATGGTCCTGAGTTGGGTTGTGTTGGAATTTCATTCTTATTTTTCTAATAAATTCTACCACAATTTGGAGCAGTTATAGAAGAGCCAATAGAGACAATGTATTACTTTGTTCTACGTTGAGAGAATACAAAGATGAGCTAAAATGTGTTGCAAGAAGGATTATGAGAATAAAGCAAGTATATTTTACGTCTTGGAATCACAGTTCTAAGGAGGTTTAAAGGGTTTGCAGTATTACGAGATAAAATAGAGACATATGATCATCGAGTTCAGATGGTATACTAGAAACTTAGTAAGCAAGAAATTTCTTGCTTTCTCTTTTTGTATATCTGTCTTCTTATGTGCTTCGAGAGAAAATTGACACCTTAAAGTACATTTCAAGTTTGATGTTTGGCTTAGACCGATCATTGTACTTACCCATACCAATTCAGAGACGCATGCACGAACTACTGAAATATAACACGAGACAGGCACACAGAGAGAGGGAGAGACTCACATTAGGGGGGCCAATAATAGTGCCAGTCCACGATTGCATGTATACGTCATCAGCATCGTCCATTCCATAGCTAACAGTTCCATCCCCAATTCCTTTTTCACCTCTCTCGAGTTCTTCTAGCAATCTGAAATTCCTAGGCACTGCCAAAGACGGAGAAATTTTAGTAAACAATGTCACTCTTGAAGTTTGCTTTAAGTCCATCTTTACCAAATGCAATTTTGGAAAATGTAAAAAAGCAAAGTTTCTTCACGAGGAAAAGCTATAAATCTTAGAGAGTAACAGTTGACAAAGAACACAGAAATAAACGAAGTCACGTGTGATAGCATATGCCACAGGATCCAATCATAAGTTCATCATTAACAAGGTTTAATCCTAAACCATGAATGAGCACAAAAAACCATATATGAGAGTTTGGTTTCGGAGAATGGCTCTAATAGGACCCGCCAAATCCCAAACCAGTCCTTGTCTCCTGCCAAAGCTGTCAATCAATGACAATCTTCTACTGCTGAGCCTGCAGTTGAAGGGGTAGGGACAGGGGTTGTCCAGAGATCGAACCCGAGACGGGTATAAGCTCAAAACATAAACACAAGTACTTCGCTACTCCACCTATGATTCAGTCAACCAAATATCATAAAATTTTACAGTATTATAATGTGCCCATATTTCTATTACTTAAGCCCTATTTGACACCAGCAATAAAACCCATTAAAACAAACGAAATCTTGTAAAGATTTTCACTAACAAAGCCTGTAAAGTTTTGGGAACTTTACAGTAAACAAATGAACAACAAATATCAAAGCTACATAACCCTAATTCCTACAAAATCGAATAATTAGCCCCCCAGATACAGAACTAACTTCAAAGTTCCATTAACAAAGGAATTATAACAATTTATCAGTGATAATAAAAAAAATGGGAAATTTGAGAAAAAAATGAGAAATATAGGGATTTGAAAATAGGAACTTACCGACAACACTTGATCCTTCAGAACCCATTCCTTCTCTTGATCGTTTCAAATCAAAGAGATAAAGAATTAGTGTTTCTTTCTCTGATTTCAAAAGCGAAAACCCAAAAATAATTGAGAGGAAAATCAACAGCTACTGTGTCACAAATCACAACTCAGGATGGTCCACCACCACTATGCAGATGTACGGTTTATTTGGATCCGAAGTTAAAAAGGCTTTCGATGAAATTAAAAGGGTAAATTTCATACATGATCACTAAATTAAAGTTAAGATTACGTTTTGGTCACATAAGTTTTAAATATTACGTAATAATCACCAATGTTATTGATTTGTTACATTTTGATCACTTACCCGTTAACTTGCCTACTCCTTAAGAAAATGATGATGTGACATGTTAACTTATGGGTTAATAACTAACTTGACCCTTAAACTATAATTAAAATATCAGGTTTATGCTTTTCCATTTTATAACTATAACTCTAAAAAATATTATAAAATTTTTGAAAATTCATATATAAAAATTAAAACAAATCTTTTATTGAAGTGATAAAGTTGAAGTATTAATGATGTTGATGGCATGGGTTAAAATCTTTTCATATGCAAAGTTTTTTATCGGGTTTCTTAAAAATATAAAAAGACAAAAGTAATTTCGTAATAATATAAATTATTTTATTAGTTTAACCCACTGAGTTGGTATCACTTAACTCGTGACATTGAACAACAAATAACTTAATATTAGTAAATATATACATACAATGTAGGTGAAACAATTTGTATAATAACATTGAAATGTATAATAATATCGAAACAAAGCTTTAGTCGAAGTGATAATGAAAAGTTTTTATAAATGTCAGTGACATGGATCCAAATCTCAACAAATGCAAATTTTATACTTGTTTTATTAAAAATGTAAAAGGACAAAAATATCTTTGTACGAATATAACTTATTTCAATATGTAGGGTAGTTTAGTAATTTTCCAATCGAGTTGGTGTCTGGTTAGCTCGTGACACAAACTCAGTCAATAGTTTAATTAATTAAAAAGTTTGTGTAAAATTTAAAACTAAAAATTAAGTAAAATTGAATAAAGAGTGAATAATAAAACTTTTGTAAAAGTTTTGAAAACCTCAAAACTAAGATTTTTAATTCATCTATTTTTACATTATTCATTTTTCTTAATTTTTTTTTTTCATTTTAAATTATGCCACCTAAGATCTAATGTGTTATTTAACGGTTAAATTAACGATTTTTAGTAACGAAAAGACCTAATTGATAAAACATCGATAGTTTAAGGAGGTAGTAAGAATGATTTGAAGTTTATAAACTAATTTAGAATGAAGGTCATAGTTTAGGGATGTTTGGTGCAATTAATATATTATTCTCTCTCCCAAAACACAAGGGCAAACTATAGTAGTAGTCACCCAATTATTAGTAAATTTATTTTTTGGTCACCTAACTATGAAAAATTACAAAATAGTCACCCAACTATTCATACTGTCCTTTTTTTGTCACAAGCTGAGCTGACTAACAATGACAATTTTAAATCGATATAATAGCAAGTTTAACCCTCAACATTTATAAATTATGTCAATTATCATCAATTCTAAAAATATAATCCTCATCATTTACACATTGTGTAATTTGCTCTCCCTCTTTCCACTTTTGATTTTGTTTGTGACATTGAGGGTTAATTTTAAAAGAATGAGAAAAAGTAAAATTATTATCTTGGATTTTTGGGTGTGTCAATTTTTTTTATATTTTCAATTAAATTTGATTGATAAATTTGCCTTTTTTTAGCTTTTTAGGTGAAAATGTAAGAAAGAAAAGCAAAACTATAAAAACGACCAAATTACACAATGTGTAAATGTTGAGGGTTAATTTTTTTTAGAATCAAGACTAATTTAACAGAATGTATAAACATCGAGGGCTAAAGCTGCTATTATACCAATTTTAAAAGTTCTCATTGTAGCCAACTAGTGACCAAAAAGACAAAATTGAATAGTTGAATGACCATGTTGTAAATTTTCATAGTTGAGTGACCATAAAAGAAAGTTACTAATAGCTGAATGACCATTTTATAAATTTTCATAGTTGGGATGACAAAAAAAAAAGGCACAATGACTTATTTAGCCCTCAAACTTTATAAAAAAAAAGTATCATTTTAGCCATTCATTTAATTTTTGGCCTCTTATAATATTTGAACTTACTTTTTTATCAAATCACCCAAACATTTGCTGATAGCAATTAATTAATTTTTAATATTTTTTGATTTTTTTAAAAAAATTATAAGATAAAATTTTTATTATTTACAAATTTTTAAATAATTTTAATAATTTTTTATATATTTTCTTTTACATTTTTTTATTTTTTTAAATTAATTAATTACTGATGTGGCACTCATGTGGTAGTTCACGTTTTTATTTTTTTTTGTTAAATCATTCAAAAATTGATGGAAAAATTAACAAATGTCAACTTTATTGATGTGGACTACCACGTGAACTTTGACAAAAATTAAATAGAAGGCTAAAATGATATTTTTTGTAAAATTAGAGGGCTAAATAAGTCATTATGCCAAAAAGATTTTACTAATAGTTGACTTGGGGGACTAGTAGTATAGTTTACCCAAAACACAAAATATGCGCGTGTGTATATATAGGGTCGGTCTACTGTCACGACGCTAGAACTCCGCGGTCCGTGACACTAGAAACCTGTTAATACGGAACTGTTTTTCCGTTTTCCTCTTCCTTCTATCATCGTCCAGGTTTTTTCTTCTTCTCTTATCGGTTCTGACCCACCGCCGTTTATCGCCGGATTTGATCCGTATCCTATGTCGGTGTGTACGGCACCCCAAACTGCCGCCGTGTCCAGGTAACGTAGACAATACTTCTTGCAGATGCATTAGATTACTAGTTTCGTTCCTCTTCATTGCTTTAATCTTCTTACAGGGTAATTATTGGCCCTGAAATGCCCTCAGCTGAGTTACTTGCTGCAGCAGCCAAATTAACACAAACCTAGGCTGAGCTCAGGTATTCTACATAACGAAGTTTTTTACTCTCAGTTTTTATTTTGTATCAGAAAATTAATGCTGGCTTTTACAACTATTTCTCTTGCATTCTTTTTACAAATTAATCCAGAGAAGTTGAGATAGAGGAAGATGATGAACTCTTTATTGGACCTCCACCTCCGGCTCTGGTTGCTGAAGCTGAATCAGCAAATGAAGCAGAAAGTTTTGAAGAGGTACCAAATTTCACCCCTTATGTAGTTTATTGAAGTTTAGCTCTATCTTTTTTTGGTAGGGCCATAAATATTGCAGCCTTGAGCCTCTCTTGGAATGTGGAAATTTTACCTCATGGTCTTTTATTGCCCTTTGGTTCTTCTTTCATCCTTGTGATTTTGCTCTGTCAGCTTTGCTTGTTTGTTAATCTCTTCTGTCTTGTTGGGAAGAAAAGAGGTGAATGGTTGCTTGGCGATTGTTCAATTAATTTGCCTCTGATTCATTCTAGCTGCCATTTTCTTTTCTATGGTAATAAAAACTGTCATATTAATTAAAAGAAATCATTGACAATGAAATGAAACGTCAAAATTTTAGTTCATCTTGTTTCTTTTGTTGAATTTGCCTTAATTGACTCATGGTCTGCCAGCTATAATTAGTCAATTCTTCTTCCTAGTCTCAACAAGCATCCTATATCATATGTTATATTTGTTGATTTTTCCCGTTGTAGCAGTATTTCTGGCATTCGTTATCATTTATCTTCTTTAGTCAGGGGCTTAGAGCCTTGTTCCTTTCCAAATTATTAGAAAAGTAGGAATAAACTACTGCATTTTATCTTTAGGCTTGCCTAATGTTCACTCAACATCTTGTGGTTCTGTATTACCTGATACTATGCTTAGAGCTTGAGAATTTTGAGAACATCAATGAAATTGTGTAGGTTCCCTAAAGTCCTACGTATATATACTTGGTTACTTATGCACTTGTATGATAAGCAATTCTTTGGCACGACGCATTATGGTTGTATTTATAAAGAGTTACTTGTATGTAACCACTCAATTGCTCTTCAATTTTCCCTGAGCAGGTGACAAGAATTTTGGGAGCTGAATCTGACTGTCCATATGATGTTATAGGAGCAAACAGAAATATTTCTGCTGATAATATAAATAAAAAGTAAGGTTTTTTCTTTTACATGGATGAGGGAGAATTTAATATTAGTTCCATAATTTTCTTTTTCATTGCCTTTCATTATTTAAGCACGTATTGGATACCTAATCTTTCTTTTCCCTCAGCAATAGATGTTTTACATTGTATCAACAACACCCTAGTTTAATAATAATGAGCATGTGTGTGGTGGTTTGTTATAATTAGAGATGGGAAAATGAACCTGAACCTGAAAACCTGTTTGTAAAAACCCATACCCAAATTGACCAAAATGTCAAAGACCTAGAACAAAAAAGTACTCAAATCTGAAATGACCTAAACTTAAAAGAATTTGAACACGGATCAATCTGATCCCAGTATGGCGGAAACTCAAGACTGGCCTGAGTAAAACGCTGGACCTAATCCAAAAATGATCTGACCCGAAACGACTCAACCTGATCCCACCTATTTGCTGTCCAACCAATATAGGAGATTAGGATAAACTAACTAGTCTAAGTAACATGGGTTTAATTTTAGCTTCTAATTTGTACTAATTCTTACACAAATAAACTCCTCCAAGTTTTGGTAACAACTGAAGTACAAGGAGGAGATACTAGCAAGGAGAGATGCCAAAAAGTTTAAATGCTGAATCCATGATATGAGTTTATTATCCTAGGGAGCTTTCAAGCTGTGGGTTAATTTTGTCACTTATACCTGTTACTTCCAACTTGGAATTTTGGTGGTAATGGAAAAAAGTTCCTTTGAGGCTGCTGTTTGCATGCCTACTGAGCTTAATCCTTGTCCTAGGTTTTGTTAATAAAGAGGCTATAAATTATTTACTTTTCATGTCATTTTCTCATTTTAGAGGCGGTTTACATGTTGATGGACTCTGCCATTTATCTCGATGTGATTGTGAACTTGTGTTGAACTGTGTTTCTCATAAGCTGCTTTGTTTTTCCTTTAGATACTGGAAACTGTCTCTTTTGGTGCATTCAGACAAAATGTCCTCATCCACAGGCACACCAAGCATTTGTCATACTCAACAAAGCTCTTAAGGATTTACAAGATCTGGATAAGGTGAGGGTTTGATTTGTCTACTCTGAATGCAGCCACGGTTGATAACTTATATGCCTCATTCATTTTGGGTCTTATGGTTCTTCATTGCCTGTGTGGACTCATTGTGTGAACCAATGCTGTAAACTCATTGAATTATTCTTTAGTATTGAGTTGTTCACAGGACATAAGACCCCAGATTTTGCTTACAACTTTTCTTATCTTACATTGAATGGCTGAAGGGGATTTTCTTTTTGGGGTATCTTGGTTTCTGTGGCATCCTTGAAGTTACATAGGGCTTTAGTTTGCATCCTTACCACATTTTTGTCAGAACCAAAAGTTAGAATATGAAGAAAGTAGAGTAGTTGGTTTTCTTTCAAACTAAAAGAGTAGCACAAGTGTAGGATTAGGAAAATTTTCCTAATTATTCAACATAATAGTCGAATCTGTTTCACTGGTATCTTCTTGAATATTGGCATCTCTGTTATATTTTGTACAATAATATGGAATTATTATTATTATAATTGTAGTTATGGTTGTTCCTCGAAATGCCTTCTTCTTCTTTCCCCTCCCCCCAATAGAACCTTGTCCTTCAGGGTTTTGTTTCATTGCCCATATAAATCACTGAGTTAACATTATTACAGATCTTATTAAGCTTAATGAGCCTGTATCATCTAACCAATTGCACGGGCAGAAAAGCTTATTAGCTGTAAACCTTTTTTCTAAATTTTCACCAACATACAATGTCACCAACACACAATTGTTGCTGCATTCTTTTGGGTGAATTTTTGCTGCATTTTGAATTTATGGGGATTTATAATTCTCTCCTCTCTCTAACATTTAGTCTCACTATCGTAATTCTAACATCAAACTTCTTACATTTTGCAGCGAAAAGCACTGCATTAGAAAATAAAACTGAAGGAGTAGCAAGAGGAATTCAAGGTATTTGTTATTTACAAGCTCTTAGTATCGGTATTAATTTGATGAACTTATTAGTATCGACTTATTATATTAATCCTTTTCTTCCTATAGGCTGAGTTGAGAGCAATGCGTGAAGCTGCACAATGGAGAAGATTGCAAGGTTAGATATTTTTTTTTGTAGTTACATGCAACATCTATGTGTCTGTGCACGCTCTTGCACGTGCATTCATGTGTTTGTCTCCCATCAATTATTTTACCTAGGATGAGTAGGAGTGTTGGTGTTTCATAGCTGACTGTAAATTCTCCTATAATTTAGTAGTATTATTATTATAATATATATATATTTTTTTTGCATCTTGTATCAACAGTTTATGGAGTGCTAAAGAATGTTGATCTAGAACCAACTTTTAATTATTGCAGGTATATCAATGGAGGGTGATGATGAGCTGCTTGTGCAAGAAGTAGAAGTTAAAGTGCCACCGAAAAGGGATGAATGGATGACAACACTACCTCCCGAGAGTAAGGTAAGACAATGTGTGCAGTTCTATACTTTTTGCATAGTTAGTTGCACAAACGTCATAATGGGTTTTTGTCCTTCGGAATAAATCCTTCAATCCTGCTCTGCATATTCCACTGTATTGGAACTTATGGAATTTTTATATTCTTATTGTGGATAATATTAGCATAGCACAAGGGAATTTACATCTCCAGAGTTTAAACTGAAAATACTCTAATTATAATATCCTACCCGTTTTATTCTTGTCAGCCAGGTGTGACAAAGCAATCGGCAAGGTCTAACAAGAACGCGAAAGAAGGGCGGGGTGATACTAGTGTGTGGACCAATACTCCTCTAGAGCGAGCCCGAAAAGCAAACACGCAGTGAGAATCTCGCTTTTGAACGTTTTTGGAAATCATATTGTATGATAATCTTCATTTGTTTAGTTGTTTATCATGATTCTGCTTCTTGCTTAATTGCAGTTACTTGGAAGCCTACAATGAGGCTGCTGCTCTTGCTTCGAACGAAGAAGAAAATACGAAGAGGATGCAGATTTGGTGGATAAATATAATAAAGAAAAACGATTGAAATCATTGGTACGAAAGCATCAAGAGGAGGCTGCAAAGCGACCAAAGAAGAAATCGAAGCCAGAGAAAGACGAGTGGGAGGGGAAACATCCATGGAAGCCACGGGATCGGGAGAGGGACCTAACTGCCAGAAGGCAGACCGTAAGTCTCGATACAGCAAACATGGCTAAAGGCTTGATTTCCAGGTTTTCAACAGGAACTTTTCAGAGGAAAGTCCTTTAATGCGACAGAGAGAACCTAAGTTGTTGAGAGTGATAACTACGAATCTTGAATGAACATTGATAGTAAAACCTACATGAAAAATATTTAAAAAAACTTTAAATTTCAGAATTTTATACAAGATGACATCCTTATATATGTATATATTTTTATATATAAAAAGAAAAAAAAATTCACAAGTGAGTTGAACTTGAGATCTAATCGATAGATGATATTTATTCAGTAAAGTACTTATAATTATAATTATTGATATTGATGTTGGGTTTTTTTTTTCCCAAATAATAAATAAAATACTTATATTATTTGAAATAATAAAAAATAAAAAATATTGTATTTTTTTACTTCTGAAATTTAAAATTTCGAGTTTTATTTTTTAATTTTTTAACCTAATTAATAAACTTACTAATTATACCTTCACGTGTAAGTTTGTCCGAATTTTACAAGTAGCCCAATAAACAGCAGATTACGTAGGAAACCTTAAAATATAACAAAAAGACAAAACACCCAACAGTTGAAAAAGATCTTGAGATTCTTACAACCATGACTTTATTAAATAAATAGGTTTAATTATGACTTTAATCCCTATAATTTACATCTCTCTCTTTTTAATAATTAAAGTTTATATTACAATTTAGGGGATACTAGTAATCAAATAATAATAAAATTTATTCTTTACTTTAACGATAACAATTAACGATGTTATCAATTTAACTTTGCTAATAATATTATAAAAAAAGAAATTAAATATTAAATTCAAGTATGGGTCGAAAAAAAAATTAAATTCGATTAAGTAATTATCAGGTCGAGCTACGAATTAAGCCAAATTAAAGTATAAAAAAAATTCCGTTTCAAGCGACTTGTGAGGCTAACAAAACATTTTGATATTAATATATTTTTATATCATGAAATTATATTTTCATCTTTATTATAATAAAAAAAAGAGCTTAAGTATAAACAAGTTCGAGCTACCAATCGAAGCAAATTTAAGCACCGTAAAACTCGTTATGAACGAGCTCGAACTTAATCGAGTTCAAATTCAAGCTTGAATATGAAAAAATTCAAATTCATTATAAATAACTTACTAAACACGAGCTTACTACGATTCAAACTCGATTCAGTTCAATTAGTGGAGTATATTGAAGAATACCAAATAATTTTGTTGGGTTAAAAATGGAAATATTTATATCCACCTGCTTTCCTTTTTATCATAGACTTTAACAGTCAACTTTGCCACATGATTGCAACTAAGGCCCCATTTTTTCATTTCACAGTCAATCAATTAATCATTTATAAAAGAAAAAAAAGAAGCTTGTAAATAAATTCAATGGACGCCATTAATACACCATATAAACTCTCTTCCATTATCCTTTACAGCAAAGAAAAACCAATACCCACCTTCACAATCAAACAAACCCCTTTAAATCCTTTAACCTTTTTTTTTTATTAAAAAAAAACCCTTTTAAATGAACAACAAAGAACAGTGAAAATCCGAAGAAGAAGAAGAAGAAGAGGAAGTAGTGATGGAATCGAAGCCTTTACGTTTCCTTACTCAACAATCTTTATTTGTAGCCGTTCGATCTGGTGAACTTGAAGCGGTGAAGCAGATATTAGATAAGTTGAAGAAAGATGAAGCGTGTGATGGATCATCAACGGTGTATGATCTGATGGGTGCTCAAAGTGAATCAGGGGCTACTGCTTTATATATTGCAGCTGAGAATAATTTCAATGAGGTTTTTGATTATTTGATCAAATTTTGTGATGTGGAGATTGTTAAGATCAGGTCTAAGTCTGATATGAA
The DNA here is from genome assembly GCA_025698515.1 of Gossypium sturtianum. Classification (NCBI taxonomy): domain Eukaryota; kingdom Viridiplantae; phylum Streptophyta; class Magnoliopsida; order Malvales; family Malvaceae; genus Gossypium; species Gossypium sturtianum. Next base: position 494,543 of record CM046946.1, on the reverse strand, counting down.
CACTTTTCATGTTGCTGCTAAATTTGGACATTTGGGTATGATTTTTTTCTATGATTCCTTTTTTTTTTTTTGCTTGATTTTAATGATTTTTTTGCTTTGATTTTTGATGATTTTTTTTTTGTGAATTTTTTAATGAAAATTAGAATTTGATTTTTGGATTTTTCTGTTTTTCTTGAAGTATTTGCGTTTTTCGATGTATATTTGACATAAGGATTGGAGAGAGAATTTTTGTAACACATACTCGAAGTTGGGAACGAAATTGAATTTAGTTATTTTAGCAACTTATTATTTAGGTTATTTATGGAAATTCAATTTTTCATTTTTAGTGAAATATTTGTATTTTTCTATGCATATTTAGATAAAGTATTCATGTTCGGCACATATTTGAGTCCCGCTAACGAAATTGAATTTAGTTATTGTAGCAACTTATTATTTGAGTTATTTGAATTTGGGATACTAATGAAGCGAATAGCCAAGAGAAACCATGAACTCGAATCAAAGAGCTTGTCGAACCCATAGAGTAAATATTCCATGTTAGATAGTACATCTTTCTTGGTATATGGAGACTCGAGATAATCGATCGGAGCATAAGTCTTATACGAGCAACTCCGAGCTAAAATCGGGTATTTGTTCGCGAAATATACTTTGGTGTGATTTAGGATAGTTAAACAATATGGGATTGTGCAATATCACTGATATTTAGTTACTCTGTTGTGAATGGTGATTGTCCGTTGCGGATTTATGTACCGTTTTTTCTGCAGGCATAGTGAAGGAACTTTTGGGGTTATGGCCAGAACTTTGTGGGATATGCGACTCTACGAATACGAGCCCCCTTTATTCTGCTGCTGTTAAAGGTCATTTAGATGCGGTAAATGCGATATTGAATGCCGATGCCAGTTGCATACGGATAGTGCGTAAAAACGGAAAGACAGCCTTACATACAGCTGTGAGGTATGGCCTTATCGATATCGTAAAAGCTCTTATCGATTGCGATCAAGGAATTGTTAGCATCAAAGATAAGAAAGGCCAAACCGCACTCCATATGGCTGTCAAGGGTCAATGTCCGGCGGTAGTTGATGAATTATTGTTCGCCGATCACTCCATTCTGAACGAACGTGACAAAAAGGGGAATACGGCATTGCACATTGCTACGAGGAAATCTCGCGCGCAGGTATCTGTTACTTCATGCATGTGTGTATATACAGTAAACATATCATAGAAGCCTCTGTATTAGGAGTCAGATTACATTTTGCCTTCTCTACTCAAATAAATGGGTAAATTAATCCTTATACATTAGATTAAAGAACAAATTTACAGGGGCCTCCATGGTGTACTTTTACCATGTATATATGGCATATGTTTCGTCGGCTTTTCATTTTTCTTAAAATACCCGGTTTCAGATATCAATTTATGGCCTTTTCTTGTTTTATGTGTATACAGATTGTGAGCTTGTTGCTAACTTATAGATCTACTGATGTCAACGCCATAAATAATCAACACGAAACTGCGATGGATTTGGCTGATAAACTCCAGTACGGTGAATCCGCGTTCGAAATTAAAGAAGCTCTAACGGAGGCCGGTGCTAAACATGCTAGGTGCGTTGGTCAAGTAGATGAAGCAATGGAACTTAAGAGGACAGTGAGTGATATTAAGCACGAAGTTCACTCGCAGTTTATACAAAACGAAAAAACGAACCGAAGAGTTACGGGAATCGCCAAAGAACTACGGAAACTTCACAGAGAAGCAGTCCAGAACACCACGAATTCCATCACTGTCGTCGCTGTTCTCTTCGCGTCAATAGCTTTCTTAGCAATCTTCAACTTGCCCGGTCAATACGTAAGTGATGATCCGGATAGCGGGAAAGCTAATATAGCCGATAACGTCGGTTTTCGGGTTTTTTGCCTCTTGAATGCTACATCCCTCTTCATATCGCTCGCCGTTGTCGTAGTGCAGATCACATTGGTCGCATGGGACACAACGGCACAAAAACAGGTTGTATCGGTAGTTAACAAGTTGATGTGGGCCGCTTGTGGTTGCACATGCGGAGCATTTTTATCGATAGCTTTTGTGGTTGTCGGAAAAGGTAGTTCATGGATGGCTGTTACTATAACCATCGTTGGAGCACCAATCCTAGTCGGGACACTTGCTAGTATGTGTTACTTTGTTTTCCGGCAAAGGTTCGGGACTTTCCGGAGCGATTCTCAAAGACGAATAAAACGAGCAACCGGGAGTAAGTCTTTTTCATGGTCATATTCTGCAAATATATCAGATGATGATGATTATAATTCTGATCTTGAGAAGATATATGCTTTATAAAACACTATTGTATGCCTGTAAAAAGCATGGGACAGCTAATACGAGACAACCCGGAATAGCTGAAGAATCGCCATTTCCGTGAAATGGCCGTTCGGCGGACCGAACGACCGGGTTAGTTTTGAGGATCAAATAAGGGGTCGAGGGGGAATAGAATAGCCATTCTAGCGAACCAAATATGATGTAAATGGCCGATGATACCGGAAATGTTACCCAATACTCGGATACCGGTTAAGTATATATTTGTATTATTATTAATATTATCATTACTACTCTTTTTGTGAAATAATAATTACATAATCTTGAATTTAACTTGATTTGATCATAAAATGTTAATAACATGAATCTATATCAATTTGAACTTGTATTAACCCAAATTTGAAACTAACCTAAATTTGTAATTATCCAAATTCCGAACTCCAAATGTTTCGTACTTGAAATAATTTGAACTTAAATTATCTAAACCTATAATAAATCAACTCGAAATGTTCAAATCGAAATGAATCAAAAAAAATTTGAAACCCGATTTGACTTTACCTAGATTGATCATTTTCATCCAAGTCTAAATTTTACGTAAAAGCATTGGCAAATTGAATACTAATATGTGAGATGAGTTCAATTTTAAAGCTTTTTTATGCCGTTAAAATAATTTTTTGTCCAATTGTTGTATCTTTATTATGGGTTAATTATTGATCAAGTCGAATTTAAACTTAATAATACTCAATTTGAACAATTCGCTAATCTTATTAAGTTTTCATTTTTAATATATATTTTAAACATTATTTATTATTAAATTATAATTTTACTTTTAGTATATATTGTTAATCTTAAGCTTAATTATCAAGTTAACTCGAGCTTCAACTCAAACTTGAATACGTATAAATTTAATTAAACTCAAGTAACTCAATTATATATTGAGCCAAATTCGAACCTTGAATTTTGAGTTAAACTCGAACTTACAAGTACTCGAGCTAAACTCGGCAGAATTATAACCCTAGTCATCTTTCTCGACTTGGCTCGACTCACCATGTCACCATTGTATAAGTCAAGTTAGGCTATATTGGAGCACCGCTATGTCTTTCCTTTTTCATTAATGAAAAATTTCTACTAAAAATATATTTATTGAGAAATTCAAAGAAAAGACCCGAACTTTAGATTTATGTTCCAAATTCAAACTCGACTCAACTTAATTTGATACAAATTAAAAGGCTAGTAAATTCAAACCCAAACTAATCCAAACTCATACCGACCCAAAACTCAAACAACCTAAATCAAAAATAAATTTGAATCCGAAACATCCCCAACTCAAAAAATTCAAACAATCTGAAGTGATCAAAACTAAAATGATCCGATTCAACAAATAAAATATTATTGCAGCATCTCAGCAGAATCAATTTATGTACAGAATAAAAAAACTAATCAAGAAGAATATATGCATTGATAGTTTCAACAAATATTATTTTTGTAATTAAATTAGAAAAATAAAAAAGGTTCCCTTATTACATAAAATTCAATGAACAAAAAAAAAAAGAAAAAAAAAAAGAAGTATTTTCTAATTCATTTTCTCCCTCTAAAACCATGTGATTTTTTTCAATAAAAATACCTGAACCACATGGGTGTATTTTGTTTGTAAAGGAAAAAAACGAAAAAAAAAGAAGAAAGAATTGCTTGGAATCCCCCCTCCCCCCAAAGCTTATATTTAAAAACCCGAATTTTCACCAATAAATTAAAATAAAAACGACTACGATTTACAACTTTACAAACTACTACCAGATACTGGGTCTCACCGCAACCGTGGCTTGATGACCAAACAACTTGCAACTAACCCGGGCCTCTCTTAGATGATCTTGAAACAGCCCGGTTTGTGTTCGATGTTGGGAGCTGCCGGGGTTCTTCAGCTTTTGGCCCATCCTGTATAAAGATCAGGCGATGCCTAAAGCCGGTTGACATGTATAGAAATACGATCTTCTAAAGACCCTCAAAATGCATGCAAATCTTCGAAACAATTGAACATACCCGAATCCAAGTTCTAATCTTTTACATTATTAACAAATTACCGACATATGTAACAAGCAACTCGTATACCTTCAATAATGAGTTGTTTCGAGATTGTGCTTGTGATTTCGCAAGCAAGCGGTGTTGTCGTTGAATTTGCTCAAACTGTTCCAGCCACGAAGTAAAATTAATGTCGTTCTGTACATTCCCATTATTGAGGTTTTTGTTACCATCCTCAGTAATTTGGGATGCACCGTGATGGGAGTATGGGTTGCCTGATAATGCATGCTTGAGTTGATCACCATTGAAGGAGTATGTTGGGACGGTTTTTAAACGAGTTTGCAGTATCTTGAATGCGGCACTTTGCTGCAGTTAAATAAGAAAGACAAATATAACAATGAAATATTAATCCCGATGTGTATATGGGCCAATTTACCACGGGCATGAATAAACTTGAGGTTTCCCTTATACCATAAAGTCGAGTTCCATTGTTTTCATGAAGTCGAATTTACACCAAAAGTCGTTTTTTATTCAGTTAGTTCGAGGGAGTGATGCCTAGAAAAGAAAGGATAAAGACATACCTGAGGAAGTAGCATCAAAAGACCATACAATGCTTTCAGCAACCATACATATCTTCCGGGTTCAAGAAGCTGGAAATAGAGAAAACAACAGACCAATAACATAACGGATCTTCTAAAATCAAAAGACAAAAATGGAAAATAGAAATAAACCAATTACTTAGAAAAAATGCAACTATAGATACAATTAATGTATTCAACTATGCTATGCTCGGAAATATGAATTTGTAAAATTGAATTCGGTATTCATTTGTTAATAAATTGTGAAATGAAATGCATATACTATGTATTAGTTAAGATTCAATATGATTCTATTTTGAAAAGTATAAAATCATGAATTTCAAAATCATAAATATTCATAGATTTGAAAAATAATCATGGATACTACATTTATATGTGTTTTACCACAGATTGTGAGCTATTAAAAGTATAAGTTCATAGGGCAAGTATTTATAATCTAAGCACCTGCAATCTTAGATGAGCAAAGATCGGGGTTTCAAGCAAACGAATCAATTTATCAAGCTGAACCAAGAATTTGACGTTAATATCTTCCTCAACCAGGGACTGAATCACAGCACTCGCATGCGGATACATCTATCAAGCAAATAAATACTTATATTAATAACCATAAAAGTAGATGGTTCAACCTCGCATCTCCTCACCTTAGCCCATAACACAAAAAAACGAGATATTGACAAGCAATTTAAAGGAGATAGTTCCTTACCTGAGCTAATAAACAGAGACTTATAATTGCCATTGGTGAATGGCTCCATGAAGCATACAAAGCAACAAATAAATCTTTTCCAGCAGCATTAGCCAGTGACTGTTTCAAAAGTTTCCGAATCTCAGACAGCTCAGAAGAAGTGAGTAGAATTAAATTCAATGCCTGAAACACGAGAGAAGCAAACTTAAAATCTGGTGCTTGATGGAAGTAACACTGCTAAAAGTTAATTACTTACTTTATTTTATAACTCTAATAGAAGAGCATAATTGCATTAGTTAAATTCTTAAATATGTGACAGAACCTGAACCATAATGCAGGCAAATTCTAGGTCTGCTTCTCCCTCTAGTATGGAGGATAGCTCACGGTAAACCCTTTCAGCATCCAAAAGATCACAAAGTCTACGTATTATCAAAGCTCCACGCCTAAGGAAACCGGTACATGATTTGCAAAAAAGAAAGAGGTGAGACATGTGTACATAATTAAAATAACTACAGCTAGTTGGCCATGTAGCCTAAATGAGAGATAAACAGCCAAAAGAAAAAAATCGTAATAAATTTCAAAAAGGAAAAGAAAAACACTGGGGCTTGAGGGGACTAGAATCACCTCTCCAGGAGAGAATGATCGATCCGGAAATTTTGCACTAGAAAAACAACAAGCTGGCTGAAATGTTGGGGATCTTGTGCTATGCATGCATGAATGTCAAGAACTAGGAGCACCACCTGATAGCAAAATCCAAATTGCAACGTAAATTAGTATATACAAACAAGAGCATTTTTAGGTTAACACCACATAGACACACATGTAACACATATACTAATAACGAGAACTTTATAGAAATAGTTGGAGCCAAAAATCATGAAATCAAATATTAACAGTTTTAAATTTTATGTCCAATGACAGTTAGATACGTCCAACATAAAAACATCACTCTATTTAATACATGGCAAAAGAAGTAAGGACTAAGTACTAGAACTAGTGACTAAGATGCTCCGAATATATTTCTAGGAAGAAAATTTCCCAAGCATTGTTCGATTATCATCCATTCAGCCTATAGAAAGACAATTATTGGAGATAAAGAGAGCAGTATAAGCACAGCAAGGAATGAAACAAACAAAAAAAACTCAATAATGAATGTTGAAAATATATAGACTAGCAGTAACTTGTGCCAAACTATATAAATATACTGTCAGAGGGATTGAGACAGATGTTTTTCTAACAAAAATAAAGCAAAAAAACCAGAAGGAAACAAAACAAACTAATTGCGTCCAGGAAAGAAACATCATACTCAGAGTGAAATATAGTGATTCTTTAGGCTCAATGTTTTGAAAATAACTGATCCTTAATCCCCAATTCCTTCCAAAAGAGAGAGAAGAAAGAGGCGATATGGACAAGGAAAACCTCTTGCAAAGGCAAGTCTCTATCTAAGTTCATAGGAAGGTAAGGATATTGCCAGCTGGGTTAGCTAGTTTCAGTATCACCATCCAAGAAACAAATTAAAGGACATAGGGTTCATCCTATTGAATTATAGTGATACTAAAACACAGAACAAGAATAAAGAAATAAAACAAAACAAAACCCTTAATGGAACAATTGAATAGAAAACATTTAAGTGGCAGCAGAAAATCACCTCATCAGAAGAGTCAGCTAGAGCTTTCAAAAGGGTGTCAAATATGTCATTTAGAAAACACAAGACCTGTTTCAGGTAAAAAAAATTAAGCACCATCTATATTGGAGTAATATTGGCATAAGAAATAGCAATTGGTTATAAACTTCAAATTTCAGACTTTAAAATGAGCTTATACACTTCTTAGTTTGCTTTATATTGAAATTATCATGCCTTTACACGGGAAATCAAGTCTTTTTAATACACAAATAGATTTCAGGAAGCAGCATCAGATATGCTTCCACCAAACATGAAAGCCAAATAACATATGGAAAGATATGAGATTTACCCAACAATACTAAAAACTTGGACCTTGAACCTCTTTTTGCAAGTCAGATCATCATCAAGATAATGAAAAACTAAAATATCATGCACACCACCAGATGTATATGAAATATACAAATAACTGCATCATCACCTCAGAACGATGTCTGTCTAAAAGGGTTGATATCCAGTGTAACGCTTCAATTCTCGTGGCTTCCCACTCACTATCCAGTTGCCTGTCAGTCAAAAATATAGTAATCACTATAAAATCATTGTAAGATGAAATTATTTCAGGAGCAAAACAAGTCTCAGTTTTAAGCACTTTTTTTTTTATAGCTCTTCAAATAGAGAAGAGATATATATAGCCAGTTTTCAGGAGCAAAGTGCAAACTGCTAGTAACATTTCAAACCTAGCATTTTTCCCAGGTAACAAAAACTACACCTCCTTGCAATGGAGAGAATGGCTCCCACATTAACTGGTTCACCCTTGACTGAACGAAGCTCCTCATTGGTTTCACGAGCAAACTAATATTTGAAACACACAAAATTATCACAGAGGAAAGAACTCCCAATGAGTTTCTAAAAGGCATTGCAGATGGCTATTTAAGATACATTAAGGAGAATACAGAAGACAAAAGCTTACCCCTCTAATTTTCTCTTCTTTATCAGACATGCAGGGGAGAATGGCTCCGAGTATGTCAGCATAGTAAGGAACAAGCTGGTCTCCACCAAGTTTTACAAACTCATTTATCTGTACAATGAGAAAATCAAAATGTGAAATTACCAAATTAAATAATTAGTTCATGAATAGCAAGAAAAAATAAATAATATCATGGTATTGACAAATATATTGACAAGGGGAAAAATCCTTTATCAAGATTATTTTCCTTTTTCTGCTTTAAAAATCTTCTCCCAGATATGGTAACATAAAGTCTAACTCTACTTACCCAAGTCATAGCTGTTAACCGAGTGAATTCATCAGGAGTAGCAGCCCTTTGCACCAGTATTTCAGCCATGCGACCATAATCTACAGACTTCAAGAGGAGCACTGCTCGAGTCAGAAAATTAAAAATGAACAAAATATTTTCTTTTTAAGAGAAATACTTTGGTAAACGATAAATAATAACGCCAAAACTTCTTTTACAAAAAATCTTGAGGCGCCAATCATGCCATTCCCATAAAGATTTGTGGAAAAGACAACAATGGCATAAGAAAATTAAAAACAAGTGCCCATGAAACAAATCCAGTAAGCAAAGAACAAAATAAGTATAAGTCTTACTGGGGAATTCTTGATCTCTTGGAGAAACTCAGAAAGTGCTGAATCAGCTTGTTGCCGTATTTCATGACTGGAATCACTTAACATATTAAACAAACCTGAAAGTTATCAAGAGCAAGTTAATTAAAACAATTTCTCCTAGAGAAGTAGCGGATTAGTTTAAAAGACTGTAACTTAATTACCATCAAGAAAATCAGGTAGGAAACCCAACATGTCAATATCTGGAACACTGTCCAATACAGTTATCCATCCAACCAAAAACTGACGGACATAGGGATTCAAGACATTCATGCGTTCCCTCAACAATGGTATAAATTCTTCAATACTGAAGACAAAGAAAAGAAATCAATAACATTAAAAGATTTTGTTCCCAAAATATTTGATCAAGACCTATAACTATGACAAGATTCATAGAGCAGAATTGGAAGGGAATAAAGCACACCTGAACTGGTCACTTTCTGTAACAATGTCCTGTTTCACATGGTAAAATAGGAGTAATAAATCCCATATTCACATAGTTACCTAGATGCAAAATTTAAATGAGGAAGCAATTATTAACCTTCACTAGCCTATCTAAAAGGTGAGCAGCACTCTGCACATTGGCTGCAGAATCAGCTGATAGCTTGCATAAAGCATCAAATATCTGATTAAAGAATATGATAAAATCTCCTCGGACAACCTGTACAGCAGAAAACGGCAAATCCAGTTCACCATCAGTCAAGAAAGCAAGAGAGAAAAAAAATTAATTTCATAAGCTAACCAATCTCCTTTCACCTTTGCAATGTTATATAGAGCTTCACAAGCATAATAACGAACTCTGCTATCTTGGTCAGAAAAAGAATTAAGCACTGGAGGCACAATTTGCTGGTAGATGCATAAAAAGCAAATTAATCACTAAGAAGAGAGAAAGCTGAGAAATAACTGACACTTATTAATACTTGAAAAAATAAAAAGCAATCATCAGATGTAAGAGCATCTAATTACTCTAGAAATGGAAACAGTGCTCTATCTCAGCGAGTTATGAATACAGTGCTTATGAGAGGAACAACCAACAAACAATTTGCATCTAATTACTTAATCACGAGGTCTAATTCAATCCTTGTAAGTGTTTCCAATTCTATACATGTTTCTAAAAATGCCATGGTAAACAATATTCTATACATATGTCAAAAGAAAGGTATTCAAAGGCAAACTACTAATCCATACTTCAAGATGTTGAGAGGCTTCAGAAGTCAACCCAACAGTAGCAGCAGCTAAACCTATCAATCCTCCCTACATAAACACAACGCAAAATTTAACAAAACTGAGCTAAATTTAAAATTAAATAGATACGAAAATCTCATACAAATTAAAAAAGATTCAAAATTCTGAATATGATTCATTATCCACCAACCTTACGGTGATTAGCTTGTGGCGAGTACGTATACTCAGTGGTCAACAAACTGATCACCGCCGATATCTTCTCGTGATCTCCTAAAGCCGCTAGCTGTTTCACAATTCCTTCAACCTAAAACATAGAAATATTCAATTACGATAACAAAAAAGATTAAGAAATTCAATCATCAAAACATCAAATTTCAAGGAAATTCAAAAAAAGAAAAAAAACCTCAAGTGCCGCATTCTTCCGCTTCTCGTAAAGCTTATCAGAGAGATTACGGAGAACGGAGGCGGGAACCACAGAGTGCGCGTCAGCCATAACAGAATCTTTTTTCAAAAATACAAATACATAAAACAACGAAAGACAAACTTATAACAAAAATCCTTCGATTAAATCAAACTCGTTTCCTGATCTTCTCAAATTCGAATCTGAACATAACTTTCTATTTTTAATTTGAATGAGAAATCAGATCTGATGAAATCAAGAATATGCGTAGCGGTTATTTTTTGGTCAAAAGGCAATCGGATTTTCTATTTTCTATTTTTTTTTTTTTTTTTTTTTTTGTATTTCATGATTATGTGATTTTTAAAATAATAATAATAATATTGATTTTGTTAGTAAAATTAAATGGATTTGGATAAAAAAAGATAAAAGAGTACTGCAAGTGACATGCTAACGAAATGATCAAATTAAAGGGTAAATTACCCATATTTACCTAACTATTTGTATGTTTCTTTTTTGGTCACCAATTATGAATAATTACAAAATGGTCATACGATTATTCGATTTTTTTTGTCACAATGGATGACGGGAGAATGATGTGGTAGCTTTTAAAATTGACATAATAGCAACTTTAATACTTAACATTATACATTGTATCAATTTAGTCTTGATTCTAAAAAATTAACCCTCAATGTTTATACACTATATAATTTGGTCTCTTTTTATTTTTTTCCAATTTTTCATTTATTTTGAGCCTTTCACCTAAAAAGCTAAAATACCAAATTTATCAACTAAATTTGATCGAAAATACACTAAAAATAAAAACACCCAAAAGTCCAAGATAATAATTTTCATCTTTTCTCATTCTTTTAAAATTAACCATCAATGTCACAAATAAAGTAAAAAAAGAAAAAAAAAAAAAAAGATTGCACAATGTATAATGTTGAGAGTTAATATTTTTGGAATCAAAACTAAATTGACATAATGTATAAATGTTGAGGGTTAAAGTTATTATTAGGCCAATTTTAAAAGTTGCTAAGTTATGTTTCTCTTAGTAATTTAACTGCGGGTGACAAAAAAAAAAAATTTGAATAGTTGGGTGACTAAAAATGAAAATTTCAAATAGTAAAGTGATCATTTTATAATTTTTCATAATTAGATGGCCATAAAAAAAATTACTAATAGTTGAGTGACTACCAGTGAAATTTTCCATTTTTATTGTAAAGCTGACCGAGTCAAATGTTCTTAAGGGTATACTTGGAATTCCATGTAGTAAAAATGATACTTTTTAACTTTTTCCACCAAATTCTCTAGATTATAGACAAAAATATTTTCTCTGAATAAAAAATAAATCTTCATACAACTACTGTTGTAAACCTAAAAGAAAATTTGAAAGAAAATAAAATATTTAACAGAAAAATAAGATAAATATTATAAAAATATATATTTACGACAACAAATTAATAATTATCTTTAAAAACCCGTGAATATAAATCGACACTCGGATATTTTGTGCACTTCTTACCTAAGATTGAGCCAAGTCAACAGTTTGTTTAAGATAATAGGTTGAAATTTGTCATATATGTATGTAATTTTCAAGAATTTACTACTTATATTTTTATTTTTTAAAATTTTAAAATTAAAATTCAATTATTAACATTATTAAATTATTTTTCTAAAATTAAAATAAAATTCACTCAATAGGAATGCAATTTAAAAAATTAGATAAATTACATCAATAGTCACCCCACTATTAATATTTTGTTTTTGATCAATAAACTATGAAAAGTTACAAAACGATTAATTAACTATTCGATTTTGTCTTTTTATAAGGTTAAAGTATATAAGAAGTCCTATATTGTAGGGATTGGATCGAATTAGCCCCTCTATTATTAAATGGATCAATTTAGACCTATATTATTAAAAAGAATCAAATAAGTCCAAATTGTAAAAAAAAAATTCTTGAATTTTTTTTTTCAATTACAAATTAATTTACAGAACCATAAAAGCTTTATAAATATTAACTTTGTTAAACAGTAAACGCTAACTTTATTCCAATTTGGTCTTATATGATTTTTTTTTAATAATACGTGTACTAAATTGATCCATTTAATAATATAAGGACTAATTTGATCAAGTCCTATAGCTAACGCTTTTGAGCTTTCCTTCGCCTAGATTGTGCCTTCTGCCATTTCTTCTTCGGAACCAACTTGCTCTTTGGTTTCAACTTCAACTCCGGCGAGAACTTATAATTTGGATCCCTCATTCGTGCTTGAATATCCTTGAAAAACTCCATATTCAATTTCTTAGGTCCTCCTTGCCGAAGCTCCTCATATTCCGGTCCCGAAACAATGTTCTCAAATGCTCCTATTAAAATGTCGATGTCGCTCATCACTTCCCAAACATTCGTATATCGCCCGTCCGGTCCTTTCTTGAGTTTCTTCAAGGCGTTCTCAACTGCTAGTTTCCTTGCTTTCTTGCCCGGTGATAGCTCCTCGGGTTCTTTTTCAGATTTCAGTAGCTCCGAGATGGTTCTGTACTTTGGTTTTTCCTCGAACTCGAAAAGTTTATCAATGTACTTATCGCTGGATTCGTTAGGATAAGGTTCAGTAGGAATATCATCGTCGTCGTCACATTCACTGCCAGTCCATAATGTCTTTTCCTCGTCACTCCCAGACCATACGCTTCTTAACTCGTCACTGTCATCGGCATCGATTAGCTCGGAATGATCTTTAGCTTGCTGTCTGGCTTTCCGTATCTCTCTTTCCAGACGGTTTCGATCGGTTTTAGAATCTGTTTCGTCGTTTTCAGGATCACTTTCATCTTCACTGCCAGTCCATAGGGTCTCATCTTCATCCATCTCTTGTTGCCAAGCCTTCCTGAAATCTTCATTGCCGGGTGTTTTGCTCCCAAAGAGATCGTAATGTTTACGCCCTTCTCGAGCATATGATCGCAATACTAGCAAACATTAAACAATATCGAGGTGAGCATACAGTTGGTTCGGTAGGTTCAATTTCAAAGATTTGGAAACCGGTTAAAGCAAATTAACTTACAAAATCAACCAAACTAACCGATTAACTTAAGTCAGTTTTATTTATACTAAAGGTGATCGATTTTAAAAACCGATAACCAACTAAGCTAATCGAATAAACCAATTCTCAAAGCTGATAAATTTCAAAACCAACTAAAATTGAATCAAATTAACCAAATTTGATCATGTGTCAAGGTTCGGTAAATGTACCATAGAGTCGGATTACATTTTGCCCCCTCTATTAAAAAATGGGCAAATTAATCCTTATGTATTTGATCAAAGAACAAACTAGTCCTTTTATTAAAAATTTCATCCATTTTTATTGTTAAAAATTGGTCCCTTTATGTCTGAATGAGGCACATATGACGCGCCACGCGTAATTGTTTGGTTATTCTGTCAGCAACACCAATTTTTAACAATAGAAATGGATACAACTTTTAATAAAAAGGACTAGTTTGTTCTTTAATCTAACGTACAGAGACTAATTTGCCTATTTTTTTAAGTAAAAGGGACAAAATACAATCTGACTCTTAGCACAAATGGCCTACATGGGACTTTTACCGGCATGGTTCTTCAAAAGGAATATATAAAAAAAATACCAATTAAAAGAATAACAAAAACCATGTAATTTGAACCAATCATATTTCAACCTCGCATGAAAAAACCAGTATGAAAAATATCTATAAAGGGTCCACTTAAGAATCCTCACTCATCTTCTTTCTGCTGGTACTTTTTACAAACACATTGACTACATTCCATTTTTGTATCTAATTCAAAATAACAACCTAAACAAAAGACTAACGGGTTCTTCACATACATTCAAGAGATAAAATTCATGAAACGGGCATCACAAAAATTGAGATTTTACACGTAAAATAATAGAACCACTGTCTGTTAATACATTTTACAAACACATTGACTACATTGCATATCTGCACATAATTCAAAATAACGAGCTAAACAAATAACTAAGGGCTTCTTAACATATTCAAGAGATAAAATTCATAAAATGGGTATTAGAGAAAATGACATTTTATGCGTAAATGCATAGAAACACTTTCTGTCAATGCTTTTTACAAACACATTGACTACATTGCATATTTGCACCTAATTCTAAAACAAATAACTAATGGCTTCTTCACATACATTCACAAGACAAAATTCATGAAATGGGTATAAGAAAAACTGATATTTTACACGTAAATGAATAGTATCAATCGGTTTAAAAAAAGAAAAGCAAGAATATTACCCTGAAAATTCGGGTAAAACCCGCCATTAAGATGACTTGTTGAAGAGCTTAGCAATGGATTTAAAGGAGATTCTGACCTGCAAACAAATTGGGTTTTATTTTCTTTTTATATTTTCATTTAAATCTCAGATTTTCAGGAGAAAATTAAATATATATAAAGAGTTAAATAAAGACCTTGAAAAAGGTGGCGGTGGTGGCGGCCAACAGGGTTTCGGAATTCTGAAGAAAAAGAGGCGGGAACAAAGCCTGCGAGCCATAGTTCGCTACAAGGTGGCAAAGCTAATGCAAACCGAAATATAAAACAGTATGGTTTTTATCAAATGGTTCGGGTTATCCGATTCTGCTTAAGTTAGCTTTGACTGTTTGACAATGTGAATTTTTATTCGGGTGATCCGAATTAAAATTTTAATAATAATACACTTTAATTATAAAATATTTTTGGAATTTTATATTTTTTTTAGAATAATAAAATGAATTATTTAAATTATCTTGAATTGATCCCGAGAAAAGAATTTTAAATTAAAACAACTAAACCGACAGATTTTCTTATTAAATGGAGAGTTACCTATTATGGTTTAAGCTAAGCTTGGACAAGTTAATTTTAATTCAAGTTAGTTTAACTTAAACTTATTTATCGGTCAAACTATTCATTTAAGCTTAAAAATCTACCCAAAATTTAGAAATATTTGGACAAAAAAAAATATGAGCTCGAATAAATATTTTTGAAGATTTAACCTAACTCAAAAACATGTTTTAATTCAAAAGTTAATAAATTAACTTAATCCAAATTTTAATGTTTTTATTTTTAAATTTCAAAATAATATTTTTTTTTAATAAACTTTTGAACAAGAAAAATTGATAAAATTACAAATTTAAGTTTATTTTGGGTATTCATTTAGATAAAATATCTAAAAATAATTATATTTTTTACAATAATAGTAACAAACATTTTGTTTTTGCTTTTTCCTTTATATTTATTTTCCTTTTAACTTGATATAATTTTGGTTTCAATAACTTGCTTTTATTTAATATTAAAATTAAAAAAAAAAGAACAAATAAAAACAAGTACTAGAATGATGAGATAATTTTTGAAATATATATTAATAAAAATTAATGATGCTCTAACTAATTTTTTTTAAGTATTCAAGACCAATGTATATTCGATCATATGTATGAAGTACAAACCATTCAAAAATCCTTCAAGTCTAATAAGTTTTAACTCAATTGGCGTTGGCATTGTTGCCAATGCAGGTGGATGCTGATTCGAGCATTATTCTCCTATTTATGGGTTAGGAATGACCTATGGGTAGTTCTAGATATTATGTCAAAAAAAACAGATATGATCAGAACCTATAATGAAATTGTTCAAAATAAAATCCTCCAAACATAAGAAAAAACTTAAAAAATTAAACATACTTATATCAAACACATACATGTACCCGAGACCAAATCCACTTTGGCTCCATTGCCAAATCATTAACTATAGTCCAGAGAAGATCTTCAAGTAGTTTATAAAGTAGAATTTTTCATGATTGAAATGATTTTCCATGCAAGTTTTTCATCAGCCACTGACCAATGACAACAAAAGAACACCGATTCCGAACCATTCTGAAGACTACTAGATAATCTATGAGGACAATTATCCGACAAACAAATGGATACACGGAATGATTCTACTTGAAGTTCTTCCCCTAAATCCAGTATGTTACCTTCGGAAAGTTCATCCGATAGTATCATTGATAATCGACTAATCAAAGTGCATTTGTCAAAACCGCAGAGCATATGGGAAGTGGAAGAGCGGCCTTCGGTTCGGGCCATATGCATCGGGAAACAATAAGCAAACTGAATCTCATGCTTTTTTTCTCCCAACATATGTAGAAACTCATCTTGGTGTATAACTTTTGCCTTTTTGCCTTTTTCGACTACTAAGATACCTTCTGTAGCTCTATCATCACTTACGGAAAGCCTTGAAACGGCCTTTGATTTGTTTGAATCCAAATAAGATTTATCGGTTGAACTACATGTTGAGAACTTGAAGTTTGGGTTCAAGCAACTTCGGATAAAGGTACCTGAAGCATCTGCTTTCACATAGTGTGTCGAAGGAATGGTGACTGTTTCATTGTTTGCGGGACAATAACACTGGATCCCAAGTTCAGACTGAATCCTTTCTTTAAGAGTGGCCATTTTCGGCTTCTCACCGTGTACAAGTATAGCATGTTTGGGTGAGAGAAATTTGACAAGATCCATAATACCCTTGGCGTCGGTATGAGGACTGAAAGATAGCTGATGAATCTGCAACACAAATCATATGTTCAGGCTAATTACAACCAAAATATCTATATTAAATATTCACACCCGAGTCAAAATAACATAAAAAACAATCAGATACAACCATCATGAACTTAATACAAAGGATACCAATAAACTTCGGTGCAATCAAAACTAGAATATCAAAATTACTAACCAGTGTCGCCTCTCGGTCTTGCCAAATAAGAGAAAAAACTGTGCAGGCTTTAGGTCATTCGTAGATTTCCGAACTTAAAAGACTTTCATGTTTTTAATATTAACCGGTTTCTAACATTGCCATGCGACATTACATTCAAGAAAATACTAGTTCCCTATATTATAAGACGAGTTCCACAAAAAGTTTTACGCTCAGCTGCCTTGTAAAGGACTCCTTTTGATTTTTGTTCATTAGCTGCTCTTCTTTTTTGGTAAATCTTTACTCCAAGAGTTACAAAATAAAAAAGGGGAGGGATCCGAAACAAAGTCCACATGCATATAAATGATTTTCATTTTTAATTAACGGAGGGGACAGATTTAAATGCAGTAAATTGCAGAAATGAAATAAGCTCAAAAAAGGTGAAACAAAAAGTTGAAGAAAATGAGATAAGCTTTAGGAGATGAGAGTCAACCTGGCATCGCACATTGATTTGAGTGTCCTTGTCCAAATCAATTTTGGTCGGTTTACCAGACATTAACTTATGGCCTATGGTTCCGGCCACACAATACCTACAAAAGGAGAAAAATGAGAGTAATAGAAACTCAAACAAACATAATTCTAATGTACATAATGCCTCTCAAGTAAGAAGGAACCGCATGTGCACATAAACACGGGATAGACCAATGTGTATTACCAGAAGTACCGTGTCCAACACATTTCAAGGCATGGGTATTGGGATATGAAAAAATATACTCGTGTCAGACACATACTTGTATTCAGAACTCACAACCAAGTCCAAATAACATAGATTTTTATTCTCTTTAAATGAGTTACAGTGGTTAAATATGATATTCGAACTATTTATATGTTTCATCTTATAGAAGTAACAATACTAGCAGCCATTTAGGATATATATGCCTGATAACGTATAACAAGGCCATACCCAGGCAACGTCACGAGATTGTTTTCCGAAGGCGCCCACTGCATAAAAACCTCAAGTGAAAACCCACCAACAATCATACCAGGTGTAGCAAAGAGAACACAAGGTCCAGGAGCATTTATCAAAGAACGGTCAAAATTCCGAACTGCAATAGATAGGCGCAGAAGAGTAGCAGATGAAATATTATCATAAAAGAGTAGCAGTACCAACAACTCTACAAATAAATAGCTCAAGCAACTTTCAATTTCCCTAAAATCTCCAAGTTCTATGATTCTGCCTCTTCAATTCCAGAATTTTGAAAGGGAAACAAATTCAATCAAGATTTCGAATCAAACTAGCAGCATTATTGACAGAAACTAAACAAAAGGTCAAATGTCTTCAATAGTATTCCAAATATTCTAGATTAATTACTAAAGAGCTTACTTACTCATGATAGTCATCCAAAATGCAGCATAGAAGGACCTACTTGGAGGATTAAAACTATTAAACGATTTTATTGTTACTTTCTTATGCTTTATGAGTTTCATTGTAATTTATATATGTTGAGGGTTGGTCGGCTCCTTCGGAAGAAGTCTTCGAAATGTCGTCCACCAGGCAGCCAACCCGGTCCCCCAACAACCGAAGGTATTGTCCCCATGTCAAGGTTTTGTCCCCAGCCTCCGCAAAGAGTTGTGTACAGTTTGCGGAGGTAAGTGGGCTATAAGCCTCAAGTTGGTGGTTCAAGTTGCACCGTGCTCAGGTTGCTCAATAATTATTCACACAACCAATACTAACACCTCTCCCGAGTCTTGCAGATACCACCAACTGAGGCACCCCCCTCAATGAACCATACACTCCGTGGAGGCTAGGGACAAAACTCTGACATGGGGACAATACCTTCGGTTGTTAGGGGACCAGGTCAACTGCCTAGCAGATGACACTTCAAAAACTTCTCCCGAAGGAGCCAACCAACCCTCAACACCCTCAGATCTATGTTCTGTCCCTAACTGCCAATTAACTCCAATGTATATAGAAACTGCTCAAAAATGAAACCTAGCAATGGCAGGAGCAAGGAAATAAGTAACTGCTGCCACTCTTTAATCATTATTTAAGCAAGCTTTGTACCATTTTTAAAATCAAATGCATTATGTGTGGTGTACGTCTCCTTGATCTTCTGGCTCGTCCAGTTAATAAGCATTTTATAATACATATTGGCTTGGATTGTCAAACCTGAAACATGATGAATCCAACTTATCACCATAACATGTAGTTAATCTTCACCCAGATCACCATAATATAGACTGAACAAATGTAAGGTTCCATTGCTATAAAATAAGCCAATAAAAAAGAAGAAGAAAATCAATGATGCAAAAAGTTAAACACTAAAGATGGATCAAACCTGCTGAGAAGTAGATAGGAACTTTTAGATTCATCCGTTCCCAGTAATCTTCCAACAATATACAAAGTTCCTATGTGATGATAATAATACAAAATTCAATATTAATCTAGAAATCAAGTTATACGGTATCAAAATATTCAACATGAAGGCATCTATGACTAGTCAACAGTATAACAGTTACAAATAGCAATAAGCAGCTTGAATTGGAATACTATTTTTTTAAAAGAAACAGAGATTGGCTGAGAATTATTGATTCCTTAATAAATCAACAAGAGTTAAAAAATTAAAAGAAAACTGATTTGATAGAGTGAATTGTTTGAACTTGTTTCCCTCATGCTTAGTAGTCATTTGATAATATGGGAACTTTGAACAACTACTGGTCGGATAATTTTGGTTGCACGACAAATATTTATACCGCAGAAAAATTTAGGAAAAGTGTGGAAAACAGAAAATAGGATTATAGGAAATGATGAGCATACAATCAAACTTTACAAGCAGAAGCAATTTTATGTAGTTTTATTTATAGAAAAAGAATCCTTAAATGCCAAGAAAAAAAATCTAAACAAAGTCAGTACAAGGAGGTCAATATAGGGAAATAATATATCTTATGATCCTATTATGAATGAAATCCATAAATGCGCCAGCTTTAAATTCACATAAAGGTTTGTCGTACAAATTTAGAACTTAATAGGGTACCTCATTTTGTCTAGCGCCAAACGTAGTTAAGATGCCCCCAGTAATTAGAACTTTTGCTAACTAAATAATTTTATTAGCTAAACAAAGCATAGCTACAACACATATATATTATATATAAGATCAACAGTAATACCTGAGCTCTTCCTAGAGCAAAAGTAGGAATAAGCACTTTTCCTCCAGCAGCAACACAATTATGAACCTGAAATGAATCACCACCAAACACCAATGCCCCCAAAAAAAAAAAAAAAAAAGGGAAGAAAATCATTCCAGTAGGGTGTAACTTTAAAATAAAAAGCACATACATGAACCAAATATCTTCATTCATGAAAGTTGGAAGTACTAAAATAAGGAATCTTCACAGAAAACACACACAGGTAAAATGAAACCATCGTACTTTAACATTTCTCTCTCTCTCTCTCTCTAGTCAATCACCAATAAAGTTTCTAGAACAAAATTAATAATGCATCTAAGAGAATTCAGTTACCTATTCCTAATCCTCAGAACTTAAGCAACTATCACCACTGTATTCAAAACAGAATTTCCTCCCCCACCCCCTCTTCCCTCAAAAAGGAACAATTAAAATAATGTAAGTAAATACTATCAAAATAACATAGAAGATAATGCAAGATAACATGTAGAAGCCAACTGCATGTGGAATAGATACTCTAACTGTAGCAGGAGCAAGTAAATAGTCACAATGTGCAAGAGCAAATTAATTTTCAGGAAGTAGTGTATACACAAGTGGTATAAATGAAGCCAAAAAAATAGCCTGAAATTGTGAAAGTAGTGTATACATACAGCTTTAAGGAACTCCCTTTCTCGCCCATATCTTGAATCACGTATGGTTGTTGCATAAGTAGACCTGTTATAGAAATATTATTATGAAAGTTTGCATCACGCACTACTAACCAGACTTTACTTGTTAATAAAACCAAAGATAAATATAATATGTGTATAACATTCATACTCTGTTATGAGAAGATCCAACTGTAGTCTATCAATCTGAGCTGCCCCAAGATGTCTATCTGGCGTCATATTATAATCTCCTGTGTACACCATAGCAGCATCTCCCACCTTCGCATAAAACATTGCTGCCCCGATAACCTTAGAACAACCAAAGAGAATGAAAAACATGTATATCCATACAGTAAAAACTGGTAAATACATCTTGATACCCATAACTGGTAAATACATCCGAAAAAAGTATCCATTAAAAAAGGAGATACCAAGTTCCTTTGTTCACCGTAAGTCCTCATTTAGTATTTATATTTATCTCCGGTTTCATTAATAAGTGAAAGTTTGGTTGTGGTGGTGCATGATGCTCTGCAAGTTTTATATGATTGGATTGAACCATTCAATGCCAAGACTGAAGTCAAGGTCAGGCCAGACTTTACTACTTGGTCCTAGATTGCTCCTCTCAAACTAAATGCTGCTCCTAGTAATTTGCAAAGATTTACTCATATGACTCCCATAAAACAGAAAATACAATTACTTCAAGGAACAAAAACAACAGACCATACAGGACTAATATTCACAAAGTTCTCTTCTAGACAACCATGCCACATCAAAAAAGAACTACTGCCATGCAATTCATTTGTCTAATGGGCTACAAAGCACTCAATGATTTTAACTCAACCAGTGGTCCAACATTATTCAATCAATTCTTCCACAGCCCTCTTATGACCAAAGAGCTAGGTAGCTCTGTCAAAGCAGATGAATTTTAACGGACATACATAGCAAATCTCCAATGATAAATGTGCACCTTTCATATACTAATGGATAACATGTATAAGCACTACAAATATGAAACAGGACTAATAAAAAGACATGCTTTAGAACTGAACTTAAAATGCTTACATGTCCTGCATAGTAGGCACGGATTTGAAGATCTTTATCAACCTGCACGGTCTGCTTCAAATCCACCGGTATAACTGTAATAAGGAGTCAGATCAGAATAAAAATAAAAATGATAACCTCAGACAGGATACTTCAAGCAATGAATAAAAACTCGGAAGTTGGTCTTGCATAGAAATATATTTGTGAATATGAAAGAAACCTAGATCATATATTTAGGAAATCTTCACAATTCTATTTTACTAGTTAGTCCATAGAAGGTTCACGATCTAAATTTGAAATTGTGAAACTTCAAATAAAATTATATAGATGATAAATAGGTTCAAGTTGACCAGTTTTCTACTTTACTATTTAGAGCATGTAAATTCAGGAAGCTAATAATGATCAGATATCACTAGTGTAATGCTACTCAAGGAGAAGTCCTAATGTCCAAAAAATAAACTGATATCATGCTTGAGTGCATTTTCAGAGTAGTTAATGTTCTGTTGTAGCTTGGTAACACAAACAACATGCAGTATGGAACATCATCTGGATCTATCGTCATTAAAATGATTGTCATGAAGATTGGAGAGGGTTCCATGTTCTAAAAATAGCAGAGTTATGCAAATGATTCTTTTCAAAACATGTGTGCTTGAAAACAAATTGCAGGGCAAATGGCACTCCTAGACTGTTTGGACAGTTTCCGAATTGCTACCTGATGAACAAGAAAGACAAGCCAATGCATCACATGCACATAAAACTACTCATAAGAACAGTTCTTTCCTCTCTTTTTTTAAAGAAACAAAAAGCATCTGCACTAACTGAGCAAAAGAAATGGAAATTTAAGTACCCTTTTTCATGCATTCTGCAATATGATCGGAAGTAAACTGTTCGTCCTCACCCCTTCGGTCCATATTCTTTCTGTAGTCCTCCAACATCAAAGGGGCCAATGCTTTTGTCGGATACTACCAATACAAAGAAACGTCATAAAAAAAAAGTAAAATCAAAACAATAATTATAATAAATACCCCAAGTGAGACATTTCATCAAATGCATAGACAAAGAGAAGTTACAGTCATGTAAATTGGACCCTTATAACCGCAAACTTCAGTGAAATAAGGAAGTGCTCCAATATGATCCAAATGACTGAAAAAAAAAAATCATCAAAAAGCCAATCCAATAAATTATCAACTGAAACAAACAAAGAGTAAACCGAACGAAAGAATACAAGTGAGTAACAATGACACAAGTGAGAGCATTATCGAAATCTCCAGTCCTAGAAATGAGAGAGAAATCTGGGTATCGGCGAGAATCAGTGTATCCCATATGCATCCCGCAGTCGAACATGATTCGCTTGCCATTTATCGAGACCACTATGCAGCTTTTCCCAACTTCTTGGCCTGCCCCTGAAAATTTAAAAAAAAAAAAAAAACATCCATTTGTATGTGAAAAGAACAAAAACAAAAATGGGAATTCATTAAATGGGAAAATTAAAAAGTGGGTAGTGTTTAGAAGTTACCAAGGACGAGGCAATCGATCGCCATGATTGGAGTTAATCGAGTTCAAAGTTCGAAGACTTGAAAATTACTTGGTTGGCACGCTTTCCTGTAATAAGCAATGCATTTTGGCGGGTGAAGATTTTGTATTATTTTTTTCCATAAACTACAACAGTCCCTAAACTTTGTTTAAAATTAAGTTTCGGTCATTCAACTTTCAAAAGTTACCTAATCCAAAGTTACGAGCTAAACAAATAACTAGTGGCTTCTTAAAATACATTCATCAGATAAAATTAGAGAAAATGACATTTTACGCGTAAATGAATAGAAACACTTTCTGTCAATACTTTTTACATACACATTGACTACATTGCATCTTTGCACCTAATTCTATAACAAATAACTAATGGCTTCTTCACATACATTCACAAGACAAAATTCATGAAATGGGTATAAGAGAAAACTGATATTTTACATGTAAATGAATAGTATCAATCGATTTAAAAAGAGAAAAGCAAGAATCTTACTTTGAAAATTTGGGTAAAACCCACCATTAATATGACTTGTAGAAGAGCTTAGCAATGGATTTAAAGGAGATACTGACCTGCAAACAAATTGGTTTCGTTTTCTTTTTTCATTTAAATCTCAGATTTTCAAGAGAAAATCAAATATTGAAAGTTAAATGAAATTTGACCTTGAAAAAGGTGGCGGGATTCTGAAGGGAACAAAGCCTGCGAGCCATCGTTTGCAATAAGGCGGCAAAGCTAATGCAAACCGAAAACATAAAACAATCAAATGGATCGGGTTATCCATCCGATCCGACCTTTGCCTGATCCGAATTAAAATTTTAATAATGATAATAATAAATAAATATATTTTAATTATAATATATTTTAATATTTTGTGATCTTTAAAAGGAAAATTTTCTAATTTATACATCAACTTTGGTATAACATGAACTTTAATTGGAGAAATAATAAATTTAGTCCTTAACATTTTATGTGTTTTTTAATTTAATTTTTTTGTATTTTTATAATAATTTTTAATTTTTTGAAGTTTTAAATTTATAAAAAAAATTATTTTTAGAATAGGATCAAATTGATAAACTGTTCAAATTTTGTGGGTAAAACTTGTTGATTTTTTTATAATTAGGATTAATTTGACATAATTTGTAAAATGTTAATAACTAAATTTGTTATTTCACCAATTAAAATATGGTCATGTCTGCATTCTGTCTGGTGACCTAAAGTATTTAATGATAAAGTGACTAAAGCTTATAACTTCCTAACGAGAGTGATTAAAATAACGATTTTTTTAAATAGGTGACTAAAATAAGAATGTGAATAAACTCAGTGACTATCTAAGTAGTTTATCCTAAATTTCAGCTTAAACTACTAATGAGATAATGATTAGTCTAAGATCGAGGGTTAAATTTTTAGCTCTTAAAGTATAGGAATTAAATCTTAAAACTTGTCAAAATACAAGGACTAATAGAATATCTTGACCAAAAAATTTATTATAAAGGTGTTATTTTTAAATATATATGTATATAAAATATTTAAAAAAATCAATGGAATATGGAATTTTTATAACATGATTCTCAACTTTGCTATTTATACAAAGGAAAATATATATTTATTTATCACGGGTTTTGATCCGCGACCCGTAATAATAGAGTCTCGAATTTGTTTTAATTTAATTATGATAATAAATAGGTTAATTTCACTGCACCTCCTCCAAATTTAAATCAATCTCAAACTTCGAAATACTCTATTTAAGTCCTTAAAATATCAATATCATATCAATTAAGTCTTTTGGTGCGTCTAAGCATCAATTTGGACATTAAATGTTAGTTTCAATACGATATAAAGAATATTTAAAGCATGTGAAACAAAACTTAAATACATCTATATATTAAACTCTTATTGAATTGGTGTTTCGAGTTAATTGAACACCAACTCGGTTGGGTGATTACCAAAATACTACTTTTTACAATATAATTTATATTATTATAAATGTATTTATACTGTATACTAAACCCTCAATTGAATTGGTGCCACAAGTCAACTAAATAGTAAACTCAAATAGATAATGATTAAATATCATTTTTCACAAAGTAATTTTTTTTTTTTATTTATACAAGAGCAATGAAAAAATTCATAAATGATAGGATTTGAACTTACGACGTCACGGTTTTCAAACTTTTAAATTTACCATTACAATTTTAAAACATGAAAAAAACAAACCAAATGATACTTTTGTATCGACATTCGTTACTTTATAAAATATAAGATTATTTTGTTCCCTGAAAAAATAGTATTTTGGTAATTTTTCAGTTGAATTGATGTTGAGTCGACTTGTAACACCAATTAAGTCAATGGTTTAATATTAGTATAAATAAATAAATAAAATAAAGTTGGTGGTCTAATACATTTAGAGGTGTAATTGAACTGAACTAAGTTATTAAAATACTATCAAACTCGACTCGAAATTTGAAGCTCGATACTCCATTCGAGCTCGATTGAACATCTATTTTTAGGCTTGAGATATAATTGAGCTAATCGAGCTTAAGTTCAATTAAGTTCATTTATCAATTTTTATACTCGCGAAGTCAAGCTTGAGCTTAATTCAATAATTAAGTTTAATGTTAAGGATAAAGACGTAATTTAATAATATAAAAATATGAAAATATTGACAAAGTTCATAGGTCATTCTAATCGAATATTATTTAGTTCGAATTCGACTTAATCTATAACTTGAACTATTCGAACTTAACTCAATAATTACAAAATTAAATTAAAAATAATTTTAAATTAAACTCAAGTAGGTTGCAAGCATTAATAGCTTACTTGCACCCTATTTACAATAAACAAGAGTCAAATTTGATGAATTTTGACTTAAGCAACTAATTATCTGATTTAATTTGACTTAATTATTCACTAAAAAATTGGGATTTGAATTTAATAGAATTTTGTTTTAAATTTTAA
This sequence comes from Gossypium sturtianum, assembly GCA_025698515.1. Taxonomy (NCBI): domain Eukaryota; kingdom Viridiplantae; phylum Streptophyta; class Magnoliopsida; order Malvales; family Malvaceae; genus Gossypium; species Gossypium sturtianum. The sequence goes on along the minus strand of CM046946.1, from coordinate 468,077 downwards.
AATTCCCAACTTATTTAAAATTAATAATATTAATTATTTAATTCAAGAAAGTAATAATTATTATTTTAAAAAATAGTCTATTTTAATATTGGGCAAACTTCACTAGTAGTCATTCAATAATTAGTAAATTTATTTTCTGGTCAACTAACTATAAAAAATTACAAAATAGGCATCCAACTTTTCAAATGTCTTTTTTGTCATATAGTGGCAGCTTTTAAAATTTGTACAATAGCAACTTTAACCTTTAACATTTATATATTATGTTAATTTAACCATGATTAAAAAAATCTAACCCTCAACATTACACATTATGTAATTTGATATTTATTGCAATTTTACTTTCATTCGCGACATTTTCACCTAAAAAGTTTAAAAAAAAACTCTCAATGTTAAAAAGAAGAAGAAGAAGCAAAACTGCAAAAAAATCTAATTACACAATATGTAAATATTGATGGTTAAATTTTATTAGAATCAAGGCTAAATTGATATGATTTATAAATGTTGAGGGATAAAGTTGCTATTATATCAATTTTAAAAGTTGTCACTTCTAACAAGATGGTGATCGAAAAAGGAAAAATTGAATAGTTGAGTGACTATTTTGTAACTTTTCATACTTGGGTGACTAAAAAAGAAATTTAATGATAGTTAAATGACTACTGGTGTAGTTTAACCTTTAATATTTTAGGACTTTCTCTTCAGTGTCACTGTAAACCGGATTTAAATCCGCAAATTAGAGAGAGAAAGAAATGTACTCTTATTTTCCCCCCTCTCACAGAGCTCACTCTCTATAAATATGTCAAAATCTGTTCAAATCAGCTAGATTTCAACTGATTTTGAAACCCTAGCACTTGGATCCATTTCAAGTTGTAGATGTGAAGCGAACTTTTCTCTTTGAATAGATATTTCTGTTTTTGGTTGCATTTTGTGCTGTAAAGTGGTGCGACAAAGTGTTTGGATCGGAGATGGAAGAGGTTGCCGGTGAAGCGGCGGAGGTAAGAACCAATGTGAGGAGTGAGTCGCCGATGAGGATGACATCGGTCACCACGGCAGGTGTTCCTCCGTCGTTGACGGTCTCGGCGTCGTTTAGAGAGAGTGGAGGGAAAGGCTCGTCGAGGAGGAGAGGTGTTAGACCTAGCTTCGACGCCGATAATGATTTTGTTCCGTTTCTTCACGGGTCGGATCCGGTGAAGCTGGAGCTTACCAGATTGGAGAATGAAGTTAGAGGTGATGAATGTGGATCGATCTAGGTGTTTTTCGCCTTGATTCGGTTAAAATTGACTGCGTTTTACTGCTTTTTTTTATTTATAAATATTATCTGTTATTTTATTTTGATATTATCCTCTTTGTTTTTGGATTGGATTACAGATAAAGATAGAGAATTGGGAGAAGCACAAGCGGAAATTAAGGCATTAAGAATGTCTGAAAGGCTAAGAGAAAAGGCTTGCGAGGAGGTTGGTTTATTTGTTTATTTATTTAAATAATATTGGGCTTTAGTTTATGTAAGAAATTAAATTGTACTGATAGGTGAAGCGTTTTAGGAATAGTCGAAATTAAAATAGTAATTATTTAGATTTTTTTTTAAAAATCTAATGTTAAGGATAGATGTCTGATCTTAGTGGAATGTCCGCCTCTTTTCATTAATGGATTTGAGTTTAGGGGCAAATTTAAGGTCTCTTTGACGTTAGAGATTATATTACTGTTATAGAAATAATAAATTGATAGAAGATGGGTTGTCTACTCTCTGTATTTTTGTGTGTATTGTTAGGGGAGAGCAAAACTCGGTCAAAATCAACTTAACCAACCTAACACTATTTGGTTTAATCGGTTTGGTTAGTTTGGTTTCGGTCTATGTCTGTTAAAAAAATCAGTTATGGTACATATAAAAGCGAATCAAACAGATTAGCCTATTTAATATAAATATAAAGGAAATATAGTAATAATATATAATATGAATTAAAAATGCAGTATTGTTATTTTACTGAGGAAAAGTAGATTTTTCTGATGCTTGGAAAGTTGTTTCTAGTCTTTGATGATATAGCTTACTGAAATACATCATGCATTGGTTACTTGGACTTGGTTGTGCCCCATATGTTCAATTTTTTAAAGATTTGCACATAATCTAGAACTTGTTTCATGGTTTTCCTATTAGATTAATTGTTCTTTGTTAACCTTTCCCCCCCTATATTTAAGTATCTACTGCGGTTTAGGGTTTGCTCTCATGATTAAATGGATTGTTTTGATGTCTTGAAATTCAGATGGTTAATAGACCTCTTTGTTTAATGACTTACTATTTCTGCATATAAACGAGTGGTCCCTAGTTTTGTTCCAAAAATGTAATTTACAACTCTTCTATGCAGATCAGTGCTCTTGCATCTAAGACTGTAGTTATGAAACTTTTTGCAGTGGTTTTATATACGATCTTATGACTGTTCGCCTTATTGGACAGATTTGAGATGTGGTTTTTCTTGGATTTCTTGATTGAGATGGAACTGACTGTTTTTATTCTTCTTTTGTACCATAGCTCGGTGACGAGCTCTCAAAAATGGATGAGAAGCTTAAATGGACAGAATCTCTTCTTGAAAGCAAGGTATTGGTTTCAATTCCTTTCAACCCTTATTATTTTTTTCTTTTGTCGTGCTTCTAAATTTAGTTAATAAATATGTTCCACAGAACCTTGAAATCAAGAAAATAAATGATGAGAAGAAGGCAGCCATGGCTGCTCAGTTTGCAGCTGAGGCTACTCTGCGGAGGGTTCATGCTGCTCAAAAGGACGATGATATGCCTCCAATTGAAGCAATTCTTGCACCCTTGGAGGCTGAGCTGAAGCTTGCTCGGCAAGAGGTATTTATATGTCTTTTCAACCTTTGTTGGTCTGACTTTTCATTTTTATGGAAATACCCATGTCCAGCATTCATTTTAGATAAATGAATATGGAGATATTATGACCTCCAAGGATCTTCCTAATACATAAAAAAAATAAATAAATAAAAAAAATCTAACCTCATCCGCGTTGGACACAAACCTGTGTCAGACAGTGACATCTGAGTCCGAGTAACATAGTTTTCAACTGTTGGTTCTGTCTATAGAGAGAAGTGGAGAAGGATCTCTAAACTTGTATGTGATTGATTATTTTCCTACTGGTTATTTCTTTCGTTTTTTGTAGATTGCAAAACTTCAAGATGATAATAAAGCGCTTGATCGTCTAACTAAATCAAAAGAAGCAGCTTTACTTGAAGCCGAAAGGACTGTTCAGGTTGCATTGGCCAAAGCGTCCATGGTGGATGATCTCCAAAATAAAAACCAGGAGTTGATGAAGCAGATAGAAATTTGTCAGGTATTCCGATCATTTTTTATGTTTCCTGTTCTCAGGTCCATATATTTTTGGCTTAGTCCGTTTAACTGTATAATGAAGAAAGTCACTTGTTTACAATTTGTCTATGGTAGGAAGAAAACAAAATTTTGGACAAAATGCATCGCCAAAAGGTTGCAGAGGTTGAAAAGCTTACACAAACCGTAAAGGAGCTGGAAGAGGCTGTTCTTGCTGGTGGTGCTGCTGCAAATGCAGTTCGGGATTATCAACGGAAAGTTCAGGAGATGAATGTAATGCCTGGATTTTATATGTCCAAGTTTGCTTGATTCCTTTTTGTTGGTATTGTCCTAAATCTCTTCTTGAAATGAATGATTTGTGTTTATGTTCCTTAGGAGGAAAGAAAAACTCTTGATCGAGAACTGGCACGTGCGAAAGTAACCGCTAATAGAGTGGCCACAGTTGTAGCAAACGAGTGGAAAGATGCTAATGACAAAGTGATGCCTGTGAAACAATGGCTTGAAGAGCGGAGATTCTTGCAGGTTTTTGCAGATGGTTTCTCCCATTGAATAAAACTACAAGATGTTGCCTTAATACTTTCTATTCATTGTGGACTTTATTTCTTCCAGGGAGAAATGCAGCAACTTCGTGACAAGCTTGCTATAACCGAGCGAGCTGCAAAATCTGAAGCACAGTTGAAAGTAATAATCTGATTGTGACTTCACCATTCTGTTATTTATGACGTTGCTGTTGGTTTCGAAATTAGAGCTTTTGTTTGATTTTCCAGGAGAAATATCAATTGCGGCTTAGAGTTCTAGAAGAGAACTTGAGAGGATCTTCTAACAGCTTTAGTCGCAGTACATCAGTTGGAAGAAGCACGAGTAATGGGCCTTCCAGGCGCCAATCACTTGGTGGAGCTGAGAACTTCTCAAAGATTTCATCCAATGGGTTTTTACCCAAGAGATCACCGAGCTCTCAATTGAGATCCTCTTTGTCTTCTAGTACCGTGTTGAAGCATGCGAAAGGAACATCTAAGTCATTTGATGGAGGCACGAGATCACTAGACAGGGCTAAAGTGCTTTTAAATGGAGCAGCCTCAAATGTTTCAGTAAACCATCCTTCTGAGGGGATCAAGGAGAGTGAGTCACCGAGTAGTGAAAAATCGAATGATTTCCAGCCAGTAGACACTGAGGACAATGTTCCAGGAGTTTTGTACGATTTGCTGCAGAAAGAGGTCATAGCATTGAGGAAAGCTGGTCACGAGAAAGATCAAAGCCTTAAAGATAAAGATGATGCGATTGAGGTAGATGCCTTTGCTCTTTCAAGCCAATACCATTTTTAATTTATCATTCCAGATAAATACTGTAGTAATCCTTGTATCTTTCAGATGCTTGCTAAGAAGGTCGAAACATTGACAAAGGCAATGGAAGTTGAGGCTAAAAAGATGAGAAGAGAAGTTGCGGCTATGGAGAAAGAGGTTGCTGCCATGCGTGTGGAGAAAGAACACGAGAATAAGGCCAAGCGGTTCGCTAACTCCAAGGGATCGGCTGCTCAGCTGCTTACTGGAAGGTGCTTTTATTGTTTATATTTTTGTTTAGATTTTTATACTCTTCATTTTCCTTTAGGTAAAAGTATTAGGAGTCAGATTGCATTTTACACCTTTTACTCAAAAATAGGCAAATTAGCTCTTGTATGTTAGATCAAAAAGCAAACTGGTCCTATTAAAATTTCTATCAATTTTTACTGTTAAAAACTGGTCGTTGTATGTTAGCATAAGGTACACATGGCATGTCACATGTCACGCCGATTTTTAACAACACAAATGGATAAAAATTTTACTAGAAAGGACCAATTTGTTCTTTGATAACATACAAGGATTAATTTACCCAATTTTTGAGTAGAGGGGACAAAAGGCAATTTGACTCATTGTACAGGGGCTTCCATGGTACTTTAACCTTTTCCTTTAGTACTATAAGTTAAAATTAATCTCCCTCGTTTGTCGCATTTGCCCCTTATATATTGCGGAGTTAGCAGCCATGGTATGACCCTATTTAACTTCTCTTCATTTTTCTTTAATTACTTATGCCCGACATCCGTGTTAGATACATATCCAGATGCTGGTATGAGGATTTGACCTCCAAGAACATATGAAGCCTATCTTAGTAAAAGATACTGGACTCTGTAACCTTGTTGGCTGTTACCCATTATGTTGCTTAGTACTAAATGTATATGCCGATCACCTTATATATGTTTCCCGGGGATTGTAACACACTTTTGTATAGTATACTTTTAAGACCACTGATGAACCTTTGAATCAGTTACATGTTGATCTTGGGATTCATTTAAATTTGGTACTTCAAGTCTTTTCTCGTACTCGTGTATTAGTGTTGGATACGAGTATGTATCTAACATAGGTATATTCAATTTTTTCCAAGTTTTTTCATGCATTTGGAGGGTCATACACAAGACTTGCTCTAATATTTGTCGGATACAGCTTCAAGTTGTAGTGATCAGTTCTAATGGATCCACTGGTCATTTCTTTTCAATTTTCTGCCTAATTGATTTCCGATGACTCTTCCGAGCCTAGAGTCAAGGCCTATAATATATGAATGTCACCATGCTAGTTTAGTTTTCATTGATTACATATTGATACTCGATATAGCTAACCAAATTCTCAAATTTATGCAGAAATACGTCTCGAAGCGGGTTAACACGCAGCACTCAATGACAACAAATTTTAATCGAAGAATCAACTACAAGGAGTAATTTCACATAAGTCTCCTGGATCCTTTTACTTTTTATAATTTTTTACCTCCTTTGGTGATTGATTATAAAGATATTATAACTTGCATGCTGATGAACCTGCGTTCATTAAAATTGACCAATAGATGAAATCCGGGGAAAAAAGGGTAAAATTCGGATGAAGAAGACATCGATTCGGTATGCTTCTAACAAACTGCTTATTCCACTTTTTAGAGATTTAGCCACAAAAAAAAAAAAAAAAAAAAAATCAAGAACAAGGAAACTATTGACTATGGGCTAACATTATGTTAGGTTTTCATGAGTGGCCAGTGATTGTGTGGTTGTATAGGTAGTTTCTTTTTTTTCCCCGGAATTTCTGCCGTTGTCCCATTTTTCGTTTTTTGCATTTCATATTTGTAATCTGCAATTAGTGTGATTTGTCTTTCAAGTTTGTTAATATTCTTGTATTGAGATCTGTTTGGTTGTGTTATTCATTAATAGTTGCTTATAAATCTGGAATGATCGTTTTTGTTTTTTCTTTGGATGTTGGATACTGTTTTTAAGGGTGAGGTTTTGTTTGGTTGGGTCTTAAAATTTTAAAATCCCTACAAATTTTGGAGAACCGATCGAAGTGAGAAATCGAACTAATCTAATTAGAATTAATAAGTTCGGTTTGACCAGGTTTTTCGGTTTCTCATTCATTGTTAGGCTGGATAATGATACCATTCTAGAAATCAATTTACTATTTAAGTGTTGGTCAATGATGTTTGAACCGGATAATATTGGCTGGTTGGATTGGGAGCAAGCCGGGGTTACTGGTCTGAAGAATGGCTTTGATTCGATTAGACCAATAACTTGCATGGACCGATTGAATTGACAGTTGAATTGAGGTTTTTATTTTTTAATTTTTGACAATTTTTAATTGAACCGGTCGGATTGGTAAAAAACATTAGTGTTGGTTTGTTTAGTTATTCGATTTAGAAATTAAAAAAAAAAAAACTTAAAAATCAACCACACAATCACGTCCAAATTAAAATACATATCAATAAGCATTCTTGATAAAAATTGATGTCGGGGACTGAGTGCTCAAATTTAAGTATCTTAATTTGTATAAATATTGAGATTTATATTTAGCTTAGATCTTTCAATATGTCGGTTTTGTCCAATGTTATTATGGTCTAGGAAAGTCATGATTGAGTAATGTTTTTAATGTTTATTTTTATACTTATATTCACTCAATAAAAAAGAATTACCTTATCAAATAAGGTGAAAGTCTAAGAAATTTTTATTTTAGTCTTTGTATTATTAAATGGATCTATTTATTCATTGTGTTATTAAATAAATTTAAATTTAAATAGAGTTAATATTTACTGTTTAAAATAATATTATTGTTTTTTTTATAGTTTTGTAAATGAAATTTTTGTTTTTTTTAATTGAATTGGAATTGAAAAAAAATATTTTTTATATTACAAATGTTAATTTTGATACAATTTAGATTTATTTGATTGGTTTTAATAGTATAAAGAATAAATTGATTTATTTAATAATAGAGGTATTGGATAAAATCAAATTTAAACAAATTAAATTGATAGATTGAATGAACATCTTAAAATCAATTTTTTTAATTGAATAAAATTTGAAACTGAACAAACTAACATTATAATTTGACTAGATTTTCAATTTTTTTGGATTATTATTTTCTTGATTCTCCTGCTAGGTAGAAGCTAAGCGGGACTTGAAAGATTCCCAATCGAGACCCTTTTCAATGTATTGTATGTTGGAAGGATCAAAAGGACCTTTGATTCTATCAATGGAGTTTATCACTGCTCTTTTTGGTATTACACTCTTTGATGGATCTGGTGATGTCCCATAGCTCAAACACGATGAAAACCCCTGCAATAATGGCAAATTTATAGAGGAATTAACTACAGTATATGAAATATATTTAAAACATATTTAAAACATATGAATTAGAGTTTATGCATGTATGTGCCTAAAAAGATGCATCAGGAAAAAAAAAAAAAAAACTTTAATTGGTTAAAGTACCATGACGATTTTTGTTAGTATTTTACTCAATCTACTTAAAAAATTGATAAATTAATCTTTTGAATGATAAATCAAAGAATAATCAATCCTTTATATGGTTGATGGTATAATTAGATCGTGACACATAGCATGTCATAAATATTTTATATTGACATACAAGGATTATCTTTTAACAATAAAGAAATGAATAAAATTTTTAATAGAAGTATCAATTTATTTTTTTATTTAACATATATGAATTAATTTATTTATATTTTTAATAAAGGGGTAAAATGCATTCGACCCTTTGTACATGGGTTTTCATGATACTTTTACCGCTTAATCTTGATCTATTTCTCCATTTTAATAACAATCATTTTCATCCCAACACGAATAAGAATGTGAAATGTAGCATACTTTTACCGGATGCTAGTAATTTGGTAGTAAAATTAGATGAAAATGACGATTCAAGTATCAAAATGAGAAAAAAAAATTAATTACTAAAAGGAGAAAAAATATAATTTAAGAGTCAAATCATGATTTAAGAAAAAAATTAGGATACTTTAATATCAATTAGAGCGTATTGAGATTTAAGACTAATTTAAAATCTACATTATAATTTAGGGACGTATATTGCAATTAATCCTCAAAAAACAAAAACAATTATAATTTCATAAACAGACCTTGAAAATAAGAACCTCAACTTCTTGTTCATCCACAAGTGCATGAACAATAAGAGCTTCTTCTCTAGCGGATTGGCTATAAATTTCGAGCATTGCGATCTCTTCGTTATACCCATTTTCTTTTTCTTCTTCATCATCATCGTTTTCATATCTGATTCTTCTTCTTGCAGCAGCACAAGCAATGCGGTGAGCTCTTCGATAATTGCAGAACTTAAAAGCTTTAACGGCGACGACAATGGCGGAACGATTGGTTTTTAAGGAGTTTATTTCCTTGGGGGAAATGGGTATCATTGGAGGTGCGAGAATTGTGTAGCCCATGCTCATATATGTTTCGGCCATGGTTGAATTTGAACCAGTGTTCTTCTTCTCCTTTGGGAATTGGATAGTTAAAAGATAAGGTGGTGGCACTATCACAGTTTTAACGTGGATGGTGAGAATATCATAGCCCACGTGCTCTTCAATCTGTTTTTTAAAGGGTTAATTTCTATTTGAGTCATCAAAATATTAATATCGTATCAAACAGTCAAACCATTAATTTTGGTCACGCAAAGACAAAGTTAAAAAAATTTTCCGTGATCAGATTAAGTTATATATTTTTATAAGAATTAACATAAAAATTTAAATTTTTAATAACTTTTATCTTTATAATTTTAAAATATTAAATAAAATTCTATTATTTTTAGGAATCAAAATGTAATTTTATTTTTATTAAATTAAAATTTTGTAAAAATTCAAGAGTCAAAAATGAGATTTTATATTTTAGGAGAGCCGGGACTCTTGCCAGTACCTTTGACATCGCTCCTACATTGAAGGCTAATGAACATATTAAAATTAAGTTAATATATGGCATAAGTTGTTCTTTAGGAATTTGGTCCTCTATTTTATTTTAAATTTCAAAATTTAGATTAATTATTTAATTTAAAATATTTTAAAGTTTGATATAGAATTTGATATTTAATTAATATGATAATGAATTTTGGAAATTTAATTAGAATATTCTAATATTTAATTTAGACCAAGGGTGAATTTAGGAGGCTAATAGGGCCTTCATCTATTTTGACCCTTTAAAATTTTAAATTAATAAATATAAAATTATACTTTAACCCTCTAAAAATAGTAAAATTGTAATTTAATTCTTTAAAAATTAATTTTTTACGACTCCTAAAATAATTTACTGTCCCTTTAGAGTTTGAGCTGTTTATTATTAACCATTTTCTTAAAATATTCATATACATATTTAAATAGGTGAAATTATGGTTTTGGTGTCTCAAGTATGTTAAAATTTGGACTTATTCATTCATAATATTATCCAAATATTTTTAAATCATCTTTGAATAATTGGTTAACATGTAAACCTTCTATTTAACTTTTAAAATAAATACTCTTAAGCATTCAATTTGCATGCAACTTTTTTTATAAAAATTTCGTGTTAATTGTCAACACATTAACAAAAGTAATTAAGGATTTAATAATTTAAATTAATTAATAACATTGTAAAATTACAAAAATTAGAATAATGATATTAATTAATCCCGACCAATTTTATTATTTAAAAATATCATTTTTTATATTTTATAATTAAATTAAAATTTAGAAAAATAATATTACAACTCGATCTAGGAACACCTCTAGCTGTAAACAACTACTCTTGCAGTAAAATTTTAGAAAAGTGATCAAATTAGAGTATAAGGACTAAATCAGTAAGATTAACATAGTATAGGGACTAGTAGAGTGAATTTCAGTTATTTTTCTGATGGAGCTGGATTTCAATTTTGATCAATAATGGTATTTCAATTTCCCAATTTTTCTCAACTTCAAACCTAAAATCCCGATTTTCAAAAATTCCAGAAAATTAAAAGTTCAATAAAATGGCTGAAAAACCACCGCCAAAACCGAGTTTACCTCAAGATTGGGAATCTTTAGTTGAGGATTTCCAGTACGGCGGTTTCCGCCGCGAGAAATGGCGGTCCCTTTCCCCTTCCGTCGTCGAACTCGCTCTTTCATCGATCCACAAAAAGGAATTCCCTTTCAAAATCCCTCTCGTAATCTTCCTCGAGGAATTTTCCGATCTATTGTTCCCCCAAGATCCATCACTCGCTTCCCTTATGGACCGCCTCGTCGAAACCCTACGCGCCGTTGTCCAATCCCCGACCGACGGTGTTCACGTCACTTACGCATTGAAAGAACAGATGATGGTTTCGACGACCTCGATTTTGATCTCCACCAACTCAGTCGAGTCCGTCGAGGTTCGGTTTACGGAATCCGTGGTCGAACTTTTATTAGCGGTTATAAACCGGCCGAACCATGGACCGGACCGCCACGCACGTGCCACTGCTTGTGAGTGTCTACGTGAGTTGGAGAAAGCTTACCCTTGTTTACTCTCTGATATTGCTGGTCATTTATGGAGCTTATGCCAAAGCGAACGAACCCATGCTTCGCAAAGTTACATTTTGTTGTTTACAACTGTGATTCATAGTATCGTGAATCGAAAGTTAAGTGTTTCTATTTTGAATACTTCGGTTCCTTTGATTCCTTTTAATGTACCGCAATGCGTTGTAGAATTAGAAAAGGAAGGGTTGTTAGAGTTGAATTATAAGGAATTGAGAAGAGCAATAGCGTTTTTATTGGAATGGCCACAAGTTTTAACTCCTTGTGGGATGATGATTTTTATGGGAATGATAATGCCATTAGCAGTAGCTTTAGATTTACAGCCTTCTATGCTTAAAGTTCAGTTTTTTGGGATGATTTATTCATTTAATCCTTTATTGTATCATGTTGTTTTGGTCATGTATTCGCATTTTTCCGAAGCGTTTAACGAGCAGGAAATTGAGATTGTGAGAAGACTTTATTTGGTTTCATTGGAAACACAGCAACATTTGGTGTTTCGATTGCTTTCAGTGCATTGGTTGATGGTTTTTCTGAATAGGTTGATGGTCGAGAAGAAGAAGTTGATTGTAGAAACGGGTTTCATGTTTTATCCGAGCGTGTTTGATCCACTTTCGTTGAAAGCATTAAAGCTAGATTTACTTGCTTTCTGTTCTGTTTGTATCGATAAGTTGAATCCTCAAAGTGTTTCAGATATGGAAGGGAATTCGGTAGTGAAGCTCTTTCAGGATGGTCTAGTATCGGTTTTGTGTTTCAAATGGTTGCCTCCTTGGAGCACAGAAACTGCAGTGGCATTCCGTACTTTCCATAAGTTTTTGATAGGCGCATCATCTCATTCTGAGGCTGATCCTTCCACCACCACTGCACTTATGGAATCCGCCATTTTCAATCATTTAAAGGTATTTTCTTTTTCATTATAAAGTATTCATTTAATTATGCCTTGATGAATCTAATTTACATCTACTTAGCTATATGGAGTATGTCCATTATCTGAAATAGATTATCATGTCGATCATATAATAATTATGATGGCATTTATATAGGAGTGGATTAATCAGGTACAAGGAATGAAAATTAAAACATAATTTGCCACATGTATAAAACTTAATTCAATTTATTTAGTCTTTTCCAGTTCGTTTAATATGAATGAAAAATGATTCATTGGCATGTAAAATGTTTTCTTTTGTTTTTGGAATTTATATGCATGGGTTTGTGTTTATATAAATATAGGTGAATGTACCTAGGTGCTTGATCAAATTAGTCCCTCTACTATTAAATGGATCAATTTAGTCTATGTACTATTAAAATGAATCAAATAAGGCCAAATTGGAATAAAATTAATATTTACTGTTTAACAAAATTAATATTTTTAAAGTTTTTATTATTCTATAAATGAAATCTTTTCTTTGGAATTGAACTACAATTGAAAAAAATAAATTTTAGGGCATTTTTTATATAGTAAATGTTAACTCTATTACAATTTGGACTTGTTGATTCTTTTTAATAGTACAGGGACTAAATTGATCCATTTAATAATAGAGGGACTAATTTGATCCAGTCACTATAATACAGGGATCTCCCAGGTACTTTAACCTATACAAAGTTCGTGAATTGTTTGTTTTTACTCAATAATTTTATAATAAAAGTATATGCTAATGGGATCATTAGTTTTACTGAATTGGATCACTAGTGTTCCTTGATTTGGAATGTGTGTACCAATTCGAAAATCGCTGAGAGATAACGATTTCTGGTAACTGAGATGCAGAACTAGACTCGAAGTTTATGTTTTAGCTGATTCTAAATCCTGAGTACGACACGGGAAAAATTATACTCCAATGGGCTATATTCTGATATTTGTTAACTTCTTTTGTTCAGGGGATGTTTGTTGACTTGATACTGGAGTTTCAGAGATTGGTTCCAGTCATTGTTGCTTTTATTGACCGTTTGTTAGGCTGTCAAAAGCATCTTTGGTTGGGAGAACGTCTGCTTCAAACGATCGATGCGAATCTGCATTCAAGAGTTGCAATTGATTATAGACTAGTTTCATACTTCCCGATTTTCGATAGGATTGCTGAAAATCAAACAATACCTCCGCGTAGGTTGTTAGAGCTACTAACCAAGTTCATGGCTTTCCTTGTTGAGAAACATGGACCAGACACAGGTGTAAAATCTTGGTCTTGGGGTAGTAAGGTCCTCGGCATTTGCAGAACCATGCTAACTCACCATCAGAGCTCTCGTTTATTCCTTGGTTTATCCCGTCTCCTTGCGTTCACCTGCCTTTACTTCCCTGATTTGGAGGTTCGTGACCACGCAAGGTATGAAGGGACGACTTTGTTCTTTTCCTTTTTTAACATTTCTGTTCCATGTTGACCCAACGGGAAGAAAAATAGTCTAAATTATAAGGAATCTCGAGAAGAGTTTTTGATTATTTTCTGTCATGTAAATTTACAGGATCTACTTGAGGATGCTGATTTGTGTACCCGGAGTGAAGCTTAGAGGAATGCTAAACCTTGGGGAGCAACTCCTTGGTATTTCCCCCTCGTCTCATTCCGGATCATTCTTCAACGTGCCATCTCCTCGACATTCTCAAGATCCCAATAAATTAAAGAACATCGCATCCTATATCCATCTCGAGCGGATGATACCACTACTTGTCAAACAGGCTTGGTCGTTGTCTTTATTACCTTTAAGGGTCGGGAGTAACAAACCGGATTTTTCTGGTGGCTTTAGGGATGGTGAAGCCTCGACAGATGAAAGAGAACTTGATGCCAATATACAATTAGAGACTGTATTAGATGGTCAGGTAACAGATAAACCACAGGCGCCATTATATGTGATGGACTCGAAAGTTTCAGAGATTTTAGCGATATTAAGGAGACATTTCTCGTATATTCCTGATTTTAGACATATGCCGGGGCTTAGGGTTAAAATTCCGTGCTATTTGAGATTTGATACGGAGTCTTTCAATAATGTTTGGGGAGGTGAGTCCCCGAAAAGTGGGTTACACGGAGTAGATGCCCTCCCTGCCATATATGCTACAGTGTTGAAATTCTCATCGTTGGCACCATACGGGTCAATTCCGACATGTCACATACCCTTTCTTCTCGGTCAACCTCCAACTAGTGGTGATTTTTGTGGTGAAAATGTTTCACTAGACATCATTGCTACACACAATGGTGATGGTGGTAGTGAAGAAGATATCTATAATGCTCCTGCGATGATCGAACTAGAACCACGTGAGCCAACTCCCGGTATGGTTGATGTTTTCATTGAAACAAACGGGGAAGATGGTCAAATCATCACGGGACAGTTGCAAAGTATTACGGTTGGCATTGAAGATTTGTTTCTTAAAGCTATTGCCCCACCAGACATCCCAGAAGATGTTTTACCTGATTACTATTCAGATTTGTTCAATGCCTTGTGGGATGCATGTGGTACTACTTCCAATACCGGGCGGGAGATTTTCCCCTTAAAGAGTGGCAAAGGGTTTGCAGCCATTCATGGAACCAGATCCGTGAAGTTGCTTGAGATTCCTCCATATGCTTTAATTCGTGCCACCGAACATTATCTGGCACCATTTGTAGTTAGCGTGAGCGGAGATCGTCTCATTGACATGGTAAAGGATAATGGAATTATCAGAGACGTTGTATGGCAAGATGAAGCCTCTGGACTTTTGCTTGAAGCCCCCACCTCAGTTGCCGAACCGGACAGTATGCCTCTTTATCTTACTTTAGTCGAGAACGAAGAAGAGCAGGAAAGTCAGTTAAACATCGGCAAAAGAAGTCTCGGTTGCATCCATGTCTTGATTTTTCTTCCCCCGATGTTCCATCTCTTGTTACAAATGGAAGTAAGTGATGCTTCGACTTTAGTTCGTATTCGTACCGATCATTGGCCATGCTTAGCTTACATCGATGATTACTTGGAGGCATTGTTTTTGTCATAAAGGTGATTGCACGAACCAGTTGGTTTAAACTTCGAGTTTTGCCAGTTGGATGCCGTTTTTAAAAGGTGATTGCTTGAACTAATCGTGCTAAACTTCAAGGCTTCATTCGACATGGTTCGAACTTCACTCTGGTTGGTGCCGATTTTTTTAAAGGTGATTTGCATGGATTAATTGAATTAAACTTCGAGATTTCACTGCATTACGGTTAAATACAACCCGTTGTTGTGAAACTTTTTGCATGTGTTCATGTATTCTTTTTTAAGATGATATATGCATTTTGTTAGGAAAGGGGAGCTTTTTGCACCCATTTTGTTCATGTAATGCTGTTAGGGCAAAAAAAAATGCCTCTGCAACACATCTCAGGACTTTGTATTTTTTAACAATAATAAAAATAATAATTATTATTATTTTCCATGTATCACAATTTTGTCAGTACATTTAAATATTTTAATTATTTTTTCGTATCATGTCTGGAGGTTTATGTCATGTCTTAAAGATTCTGATAGTAAAAGTATTCTGGAGGTTTCAGTACTATGAGTTTAATTATATTTTGCATTAAATCAAAAAGTAAAATTTGTCTTTTCTGTTAAAATTTTTATCTATTTCTACTAATAAAAGTAATTAGATAATTACATGTGATGTGTCACGTGCATCTTATTCTGATGTATAAGAACTAGCTTTTAATAGTAGAAATAGATGGAATTTTTAATATGAGGACTGATTTGCTCTTTGATCTAATGTATAGTAATTAATTTATCTATTTTTTAGTAGAAAAGGTAAAATATAATCTGAGTCGAGAATATTTTTTGTTTAATTTGTAGCGAAGGTATATTTCAGCAAGGCATAAGAGAAGCTTGTTCCACCTTCAATTAAAAAAGTTCCTAACAAAATAAAGCTCTCATGGAGTTTTGGATAAGGTAATTAGTGATTGAGTTTTGAACAAGTTAAATTATTAATTCAATTCAAATTATAATATATAAAACATGTATTTTAAATATATATAATTAATTATTTTTTTTGTTAAATTTTAATGTTTTTGAAATCAGATTGGTGGTTGAATTGGTCAAAGTCATCGGGTTTGTTTGATTCAAATTAAGTCAATCATTAAAAAATTATAAAAAAAAAAGTAAAAGTTGAAAATTATTAAAAGATCATAAAATCTAATTTAATTAATTTTTAGCCTAATTCAATTGGTTCATATCAATTTGTGGATCAACTGATTGTTTACCTTGTTTTGGACCAGATCGGTCGGTTCTTAATTTAACCGGTCTAACTAGCTGATCCGATCCAGTTTCAACAACCTTATTAATTAGGGTAAATTACACCTAATATAACTAAATTATTAGTAAGTTTATGTTTAGGTCACTCAACTTAAAAAAATTATAAAATTATCACTAAACTATTCAAAAGTTTTTATTTAAGTCACTAAGCTATTAAGTTTTTTTTTTTAAAAAAAGGAAAGTCCAATTAGCGAGCTCTAAGTGACGATTTGACAATCAATACGGTAGATCAGTACCTATCAACGAGTAGAAAAAAACATACATTAGATCCAAGTCAATCTGACAATTAATGTTGGAGATCGGAGAAAAAAATTATTTAGACTTTGGTTCGCAGATTGGTGATGCTTAAAACTATTTCATAAAAGAAAAAGATTGAACTACAGAAGATAATAGAAATAAAAGCTTTCAGTGTAGGCGATACGAACAGAGAATGTCATACAACAACAATTTTAACAGCTCGATGACTTAAATAAAAACTTTCGAATAACTCAATCACTATTTTATAACTTTTTAAAATTAAATAATTAAAACATTAATAAATTAATGTGATTGAGTGCAGCTTATCTTATTAAATATCATGGAACTTCCACAAGCATACAAGTGGGTCCTATACCTATTGGCCAAAAAAGTATCCACCTAAATCCCACAATGGTGAGAATATATAAGGCAATATATATATATATATAAAGCCCTTAAATTTGAATTATGTCTAATCAATATTTTCTTTTTTTGTCTTTTTATTTGGGAAAAAAATCCAAAAATCCCTTTGATTTTATATGAAAAACAACAGCATATAATATTATATATATATATGCAATTTTTTAGTCCCTATTTACCAAACCCCATATAAATTCAAATCCATCCCCACTAAAGAAAAATAATAGAAACCCAAAATAATTTGGTTCACACATTCTTATAATCTTCAATTATTTTTTTTTAAAAATATATTATTTAATTTGCTTTTTCAAGTAAAGTCAACTTAATTGATGCTAACAAGCATTAATTAAATACTATTGATTAATATTTCCAAAAGAATACTCTCACATTCAATACAGTAATTTTTAGTTCTCAAAAGTAGATTATATTTATATGATAAACTTATAAAAAAAAGTTCTTAAATTATCTTAAAATATATTTTAAAAATTTTATTTGTATTTTTTTAACAGTTTCATTATAGATTTTAATAAAATATATATTTTTTGATATAATACCTAGAACTACTCGTAACTCATTCCCAATTTATAAATACGAAAATAGTGCAATAGGCACTTGTAGAGTTTTCTTGATATACTATAATAGACAACAATAATTATTCATTTATTTTTTTCTTATTTTATGCATTGCTAGTGAAGAACATTGACATATGTCCTTCAATTATATTTATTTTTAGGTTAAATTACATCTAAGGTCACTAAACTATTAGTAAGTTTACAATTTGATCATTCAACTTAAAAAAGTTACAAATAGTCATTGAACTATTCGAAATTTACTCATTAGGCTATTAAATCACTGTTGTGTAACCTTTTTACGTTCGCACCACCTATATTAATCGAAAACTCTTCTTCTTTAGTCTTTTTATGAAACAACTTTGAATTTCATGAATTTGCAAATCAAAATCCAAACAGTTTTCTTCTCCAATTTTCGACACTGACCGTTAGGTCGACTTAGATCTAACGTACAAATCATCAAACCGTCGCTTGGAGCTCGCTGATCAGACTTAAAATAAAAAAAGCTTAACATCCCAAAAACTTTTGAATAATTTAGTGACTTAAATGAAAACTTTCAAATAAAATTCAATGTCCATTTCATAACATTTTGTAATTCAATGATCAAAACGTAAATTTACTAATAATTTAATGATCTTGGATATAATTTACCCTATATATTTTTTATCCATTTCTGTTTGACTAACTCACTGTTCATCTTACAATCATTTCTAAATTTTTCACCTTATTTCAAACACCATTACTAATAAGCTTTATTTAAGACACCCATATGAACCCCAAACACCCCCACTGGTAAAAGAAGCTTCAATCTTTTTTATCAATGGCGGCTTACACTACCTGCAACAAAAAATGTCTCTTTTCTCTTGTCTTTCACTGTTTTTCTTCTGTTTTTTTTTTTTTTTGTTTCAAAACCATAGAATTTTAATTTTTTATTTACCTTTTTTTTTAAATGTGAATTGCAGCCATTGATGGAAGTCGGTCACCATTGTTTCAAAATCTAGATTCGGATTTCTCTTCTGGGTATCTCGAAGATGCTTTACTTGAATTCACTGAAATGTCAAAACGGAGACGATTGTTGTCGTTTCATGGTGGTGGTGATGATGATGATGATGATTTAACAAATAGCTTCAATGATCTTGCAATGGTATATACAATTTTTTTTGGATTTTTTCTTCTCTTTTTCTCAATAAATAAAGCAATTATTTATGTCAATCAAAAGAAAATACTGAAATATTTTTTTTTTGTTTTTTATGCAGAATTATATGAATTCTGAGAATTTCAGCTGCATGAACCAGTTAACAACCATTAATGGAGTTTCAGGTAATGATTTTTATGGTTTAATTCTGGTTTTAGTCCCCCTACTATGTTAAAATTTGGGATTTAATCCCCTACTTTAATTTAACATAATTTGGTCCTCTACTTTTAGGCTTAAATGCAAAATTGGCCTTCAAATTATAACATTTTCCCACTTAAGTATCTAAACTTTAATTTAACATTTTCTTTGGTACACCTTCCTTTCATTTTACCTAAAGTCACGATATCAACTAATAAAAATGTGACACATGGCACATTCTTACTAGATGTGATAAACTTATTGGGTAAAATGAGAGGAAATTGATAATTTAGATGCCACTTTTATAATGTTATTAGTATGTCCAAATTTATAACACTGTTAATTGTTACCATTAAAGCGATGATTTGATTTTTTTTTTACTGATACGTGATCCATAGTCAGAACCACGTGAAAATCTAGTTAATCATGTTCAGATAATCAATAATAAATTTGAACCTCCATCGAAATCCTCTAGCAAGGATGAAGCTCAGGGTAGAGACCTTTGCCCCTTGGTTAAATGGTATAATTCTCCTTGTAGTCCTTTTTAAAAATTAAGAGTTCAATTTTAATCCCTTTAAACTTTGGTCAAATGAAAAATTTTCATTTCTGGCCCCTACAAAAAATTATTTATTCAATTTAGACCATTTCAACTTAATAAATTTTAGCTTTGGAGCCAAAATTTTTATTTTATCTTGATCACCAACATAAAATTTCTAACTTAGTCCTTGTGCTTAAAGTCGTTTTAGAAGAAAAAAAAAAAACACGTCATCGCTTTAACAACGAAAACTAACGGTCAATTCAGACCTATTAATAACATTATAAGAGTAGAGAGACTCAACTATGACAAATTATATTAGATGGATTAAACCTTAAATTTTAGCATAGTAATGAGACCGAAATCAAAATAAAACAATTTAAATGTTTTTTTTCATGGAAATTCGTATCTCGGATTATGTCAAAAACAAATATTTTTTAAAACATGAAAATTCAAAAAAAAAATAAAAAAAAATCTCTATATCTATTTTACAGTTCACAAAGACTAATCATTTTATGGTTCATGACTACCTTCCTAACAACATCGTCTTCAAATTTAATTAACATTGATCTTTTTTTAATGTATAAGGAAATGAAGATAAAAAGAAGAACAAACGGGTGATAAAAAGTGTTGTTTATCCATTTGCATTAGTAAAACCTGGAGGGATTGAAGGCGATACGACATTAAACGACATTAATCAAAGGCTTTTAATGCCGCCGACAAGACCGATCCGGCACCCTGTTGGGGACTCCGCTTGTCGGCCATGCATGTCAGCCGACGGTACTGGCCTTTCTGGCAAAGCCGTGACGGCACTCACCAAAATATACACTAAAGGAAGTGGCTCCATCACCATATTTAGAACTAAAGGTTAAGTGAGTTTTCTATCGATATCGAAATAGTTAAATTATGATTTTGGTCCCTCAATTATGCTTAAATTTAAGGTTTAACTTTTGTAATTTAATTTGGCATAATTTAGTCTTTATTTTTACAATGTTATTAGTTAGTCAAATACGTAACACTGTTAGCTAACAGATACTCCAATTAAAATACCGATACAGTTTTTTCTTAAAAGTATTTTAATTGGAACAGTTAATTATTTGGACTAACTAATTATTTAAACTATATCAAATTGTAGGGACTAAATCTTAAATTTAAGCAAAGTAATGGAAGATGATCTATAAGGTTTATATTTGATGGCATATGTGCAACAAAAGTTTGTAAAAAGTAAATTTAAATGATTTTATTCACCCTTAATATATAATATGAATATATATATATATTTGACTGTTGTTGTTAATAGGCATAATGATAAATTTATCCCTTAACGTTTTCATCTTTTATCAAATTGGTCATTATTCATTTTTTAACTAAATTTGGACTCCAACATTTTAAAATGAGTCGAATTTGATCATCAATCTTTTTAAAAGCGTCTAATTGTTTTTTTAACGGAATTACTGGCTAAAACTTTAAATTTTTAAACATGGACGCCCGCGTGACAATCCACGTGTACTTCATTCTATTTTTTTTGAATTTTTTATTTTTTATAAATTTTAAATTATTGGTGATGTGGCATATAAGAAATTAGTGACATGTCAACATGAAGTATACGTGGACTGCCACGCAGTTTGCCACGACAAATTGTTTAAAAATTAATGTTTTGGTCAACATTTTCGTTAGGAAAACAATTTGACTCTTTTTGAAATGTTAATGACCAAATTTAACTAAAAATGAATAAGAACCAAATTGATAAAAAATAAATTTGTAAACATTAATGAAATAGCCTTGGTCAAAACAATTTTGTTTAATCTTACGTTGGACCAGAAATTGGGATAGAACATATTTTTTTAATAAGGTAGAATAAGATGTAAATGCAATATTTATTAACGCAGTTCAGATCAACAATCTTATGTTTACAAAGCCTCATTCAGAGAGTGATTTTATTCAACTAGTACAACTATTGATTAAAACTCAAACTACCCTTTCACACATACGGATATTTGTAGCCTAATATTCAACCCCTTTAAAATTTTTTTGATAAACTTCAAACTCCCATTTAAAAACTGATTTTATCTCTTAAAGTATCTTTAAAGATTATTCCATAAAGGCATTTATAATCTAGTTTTTTTAAAGCGGCTTAAAATACTTAAAAGATAAGGATAATGATAAGACTCTTCAAGGTAGAAGTATCATGAAGGCCCTTATACTAAGAGTTGGACGGCATTTTGTCCCATCGACTCAAAAAATGAGCAAATTAGTCCTTCTATGTTAGATCAAAGAGCAAATTGGTCATTTTGTTAAAAATTTCATTTATTTTTATTGTTAAAAACTAGTTCTTGTATGTTAGCATAAGGTACATGTAGCATGCCACATGTAATTGTTTAATTATTTCGTGATCCACGCCAATTTATTCTTTAATCTAATGAATAGGGACTAATTTATTTATTTTTTCAACAAAAGGGACCAAAATGCAATTTGACTCCTAATAAAACCAACTCCATGATAATTTTGGATTCTCTATTTTATACGAAATTCTCCTAATTTGTTAGTTTAAATAAGAGTCAAACATGCCAACTAAAGAACTTTGACTACACCAAAATTATTGTTCCATTTACCATCGGAATTATATATATATATATTGTATTGTTTATTTTTAAATCCGACAAAGACATGCCTTACTAATTGAATCAAAGAAAAGTCGATTGAGTCTTAACTCGATCGGCATAGACATTGTTATTAATGCAGGAGGACATGGTTCAATTGGCATGTGTATTATCCTCCTATTTATGAGTTGGAGAGGGACTCTGAATAATTTTAGGTATTGTATATAAAAAAAAAACCAGATCAAAATATATAATAAAATTGTTTAAAAAATTAAAATAAAAAAGCAAATAAATCCAATAATGAGTCATCAAAATTCAAATGAAGTCAAAACTTTTGAAAATTTTAAAGCTTTTTGCAACAATGGCATATCATATAGGGCATGCATATATCTTTACATTGTAAAGTACTTACAGTTCATGGTAGTTGAAACATTTAATTATGCAATGAAATTAAAATGGACCATACTATATATTTGGTCCTTCATGTTTTAAGGACTAAATCTCAAATTTTATAAAAATATAAGGATTAATAGTATATTTTAATTTAATTGTTTTGGGTTGAGTAAAAGTATTATGGAGGTTATTGTAATAGGAGCCGGATTGCATTTGCTCTCTCTACTAAAAAAATAAGCAAATTAATCTCTATATATTAAATCAAAAAGCAAATATGTCCCTTTATTAAAAAAAAATTCCATTTTTGTTGTTAAAAATTGGTCCATATACGTCAACATAACGCACATGTGGCATAACATGTATCACTATCTAATTTTTTAGTCAACTACGTAAGTTTTTAACAATACAAATAGATGATTTTTTAACATAAATGATCAATTTACTCTTTAAATTAACATATAAAAATTAATTTATCTATTTTTTAATAAAAAAATAAAATATAATTTAATTCTTAATATAAAAACTCCACGATACTTATACGTATTGGGTAGTTAAGTTTATCTCAAATTGATTAAATATTCGGCAAAATTGTCCTCTTTCTCTATCGGTCAACGCCCATCTATTTGAAACTTTGACCTTTCCCCGACAAGAATAAGAAATATGGGGCCCATTATTAAACAAAAAATATTTGTACCCTGTTTTTGATCTTACATGCACCTTAAATCTCAACCGTTGAAAGCCTTTAAATTTTCAAAGTGGGGGACTATCAGATTAATCCGACGGTTGTAATGAGAAGCAGAGATTGAGAGTGACCCAAGTCCGTTTCACAGCTGTAAGGCAAAAAGGTCGCAGCTACGTGGTTGAAAAAAGAGTAAATTTTACCAAAGTCACTAAACTATTAGTAATTTTACATTTTGGTCACTTAACTTCAAAAAATTACAAAATAGTCAATGAACTATTTGAAAGTTTTCATTTAAGTCACTAGGCTGTAAAAATCATTATAGTATGACATTCTTTATTCACACAGCCTGTACCCTTGTACCAATCCAAAGCTCTCATTTTGCTTCTCATGTACAATTTAATTTTTTTTCTTGAAATAACTTAAAATGTCATAATTCCGTGAGCGAAAATCTAAATAGTTTTCTTCTCTAATCTCCAACACTAACCATCACATCAAATAGTTTTATATGAAATTGTGTTGAAAATGCAGTGATTAGGGTCTCGAATGATATGGTCGGTTGAGTGTTGAGATTGTAGATCAAAGGGTCGGGGAGGCGTTTATAAATCCGTAGATACAAATATTCTCTTTAAATTTTAAAGGGAAGAAGGTACGTTGGTTGTTATTTTTTCGATTAAATGAGAGATTAAATTACCCAAGTTCAGCTAAAATAATTGGATTAGTTATTGTCTAGCTCGAGTTATGAGGCTCGAGCTGCAAACTAGTCACATTTAAGTATGTGTTTGACTCGAATAACTCATAAACCTAACTGAAATTGGATCAATCATTATTGAGCTTGAGTTCGAGTAGCCCAAGATATAGTGATATTGCCAAGGGTTAAACAAATCCTTAGCTCCTAAAATGGTATAATACTAGTTTAGTCCTTCCAATACAAAGGTAAATTATATTTTGACCTCGTAAAAATTTATAATTTATTTTTCATCTTCTAAAAATAGTGAAATATTAATTTAGTCCCTATATAAATTACAAAGTTGTAAGTTAATATAACTCTAAAATTACGTCCTAAGGGTGGGTTTGAATGGGCGATTGAGTGCGGTGCGGTGCGTTTAGCTTACTTTTTGTCTCACGCTACAGTATCGCTACAGTATCTAATCTCACCGCCACCGTTGTTTTTACACTAACTACAGTTAAACGCACCGCTCATCCAAACCTACCCTAAGTCTCTTATAAATTTATACTAGTATAGGAATTAAACTCAATTTTTTTAGTTTTCTTTTTAAGAAACGAAGCTCAACCAATTCAACCATCATCTCAAATTGAGCTCAAGATTTAAAAGTGAAATTTGATCGGGTTCGAGTTTAACTTCAAGCCTAGAATTCTGAGTTAAACTCGAGTTTTTTACCGTTTGAATCCTTATAATCCTTCAATTCTTCATTTCAAATGCAAATTATGATGTGTAACTTCGATATATATACACCATCCTTGTATCAATGTTCCTTGCCGATGCTAACAAGTGTCCTTATTATTATTATTATTTTTGTTTCATATTCGTAAATGTGTTGATAAAACACTACTACTTGAATTTGATTCAGAAATTTATCGAGTTAATTTTGAGTTGAACGTGCTAATAAGAGTCATATTAAGTATATCTAAATACTCATTTCGAACAACTCACGTGCTCGAACTTGAGTATTGGAATTAAATAATCAATTAAGCAAAGCTCACGCAGTTTGACCATATCTCGACCCGAACTTCAACTTAGAAAATAATATTTGATCAAGTTTGATCCAAGCAAAAGTAATCATGTTTACAATGTTTTATGTTTATATTAACTTTTGACCGGTAAATAATTTGTGTTATGTAGATTTTAATTTATTCATATATCCTTCTCGTGCTCGTGGCGTATTTTTTTCGTGTCATAATTATATTTAAATATTTAGAGTATTAAGAACATCTAAATACTCGTTTTGAGCTAGAGTCTATACTAAAAAACTTAGTTCCAGCTAGAGTTTTGAAATTCAAGTAATTAATTAAGCCAAGCTCGCATTGATTGACTATATCTCGACCTGAACTTCAACTTAGAAAATAATATTCAATCAAGTTTGAGACAAATAAATAATTTGTGTTAAATAGATTTTGATATATTCGTATATCCCGTCTCGTGCTCGTGTGTCTTATTTTTCCGAACTATGTAATCATATCGTGTTTGCTCCAATGCTGTTAAAAAGCTTGAGAGCTTCAAAGTAAGAGAAGAACATCCCAATTTGGTACCAATTCCAGGGTTTTGTTCCAAGGAATCGAGACACCAATACAGGCCTAATGGATCTCTCGGGTGGAACTTCGGGTTCGTTTAGTTGGGAGAAAATCCAGAAAATTGTGCTCGAAACCGGGCAAGGGATCGAGTTTTTACATGGATGAGAATTTCAGACCCAGGATTTCGGATTTCGGGATAGTGAAATTGAGCCTAAAGAAGCATGATCTCGTCTCATTATATGAAAGAAGTGAAACAATGGGACATATGGCACTAGAATTGATGGTTTCAAGGGATTTCGTGGCTGTTTCATGAAAATCCGATGTCTATAGTTTCGTAATGTCTTAGAAATGGCATGCGGAAGAAGGCATGTCGATGTCGATGCAATCAATTCGAGCAAAGTGCATTTTCCTTCTTGGGTCTATGAAATAAATGAGGGGAGATTTGGAGTTTGAGAACCTGAAGAAAGTTGTTCATAATCGGGTTATGGTGCACTCAAACTTGGCCATCTTGGCCATCGGATTGCCCCTCCATGAACAGAGTCCTGGAGATGTTAGAAATGAACCTCAATGATCCGGAAATGCCTCCGAAGCCAGCGTTCATTTTGGTTCAATACCTGTGTGAAACAAAGCCGGAACTGGATTCTCCAAAAGAGATGCTATTGCCTGAGACAATGGAGAGAAGCTCATAGTAATATCAAAGTATTTTTCACCAGTCTAAGCTTTCATCTATACACTGTACATAAATGTTCTCTGCAACCTCGGTTCTCGTATAATTAAAACTTTTAAGTATCCTAACATAGAAAAATCCGCATTTTCTTCAATTCTAACATCGAAAAGATGTTAGAACAAAATACCAAACGATAAGGATTTGCTACATAATCATCATTCACAAGTTTATGCTAATAAAGGGAATAAATAAAATGCCATTGATGTCAGTTTAAAGATACCGAGGAAAAGCAGCATTCAACCGCCAGTCTCTAACAACACTTTCCAGGTGGACGAAAGGAGAATATCAGAACAAAATCCAACAACTAAAAACTCGTCCACGACTTTAAACCTGAATAAACGGGATGATCTTAAAGCATGAGCACAAATGAAAAACTACAAGGTTCGGACAAAGATGGCCATGGGAATATATACAAGTGAAGAAGACCATAATTGATGGAGTTCGACTATCATTACCACCAATTTTAAACCTACCTGATAGTAACAAATTTGTTGGTACCGTGTCTTGCCCAATGACTCCTCAAATCAATCGGATTACTGAAGTTATAATTTTCAACTGCAAGTTTCTCAAGGACCTTCTTGAATGCCCCCTGACTCATTTTCCGGCCAGCTATCCTTGCACCACGCCTTTTGGTGCTCATTGGCAAAGGATACATGGATACGTTTGTGGTACAACAAGCGGATTGCCAACCACCAAAGCCCCATCGATAACATTGCTGAGCAGTTCCAGTGCACGAGCAAACCGGAATCGGAATGCCTGAAATATCCATGTCATACCCATTTATTTTAAAAACGATACTCTTCTTTGCTGGCTTCACGCGTTGAACCGCAGAATTGGCATTTTCCTTCGGCTTCTTAGACTTTTTGGCCTTCGGCATCTTAGGGACAGCCCCACCCTGCCTTTTCTTCGGTTCAACACCCTCCTTATTAGCTGGCAGCTCTTCAACGCTACTTCCCACCCTCTCAACTCTTGTTGAAGAATCAGGTGGTGGCTGCAAAATTGGCAATGAATGAGCTGCCGACGTTTCCGGAAGAACGGCGTAATTAGGAGTGGTGGCAGGGAACATGTTGAAAAACTTCTCTCTGTCAGCAATCCAACTATCCCTAACATAATTCATGGGGATATGTGCCTCGGAAACAATGGGGTCCCGCTGGTGAAAGGTGGTATTGGTAGTAATCATGAGATTGGGATCACGGCCGGGAACAAAAGACTTTGCATCCCGTTCAACCATGCTCGACATTAGCTGCAGACCAAGATGTCCTTTAAACGACGGTTCGTAGTAACCCCAATTACGCATATTCAACGCATCGTCATCCATGAAGCTACTACATATAGTTAACAACACAACAGAAATTATTAATCTTTTACCATGATTCAAAATTTTCCATTCAAGTACTGTTTAGCACTCCCAGTTGAATAAACAACAAATACCACAGGGAAACAAAATCGTCAGAAAATAAGGGTTAATATAACTTTTAGTCCCTGAACTTGGCAATTAGGTCCACTTTGGTACCTTTACCTTTTTTTTCTCCATTTAGGTACCCAAACTTGGCAGCTAAGTCCATTTTGGCCTCTAAACTTGGATTCCATCAAGATTTGATTATGTAGTACAATCTGAGAGTGCCACATCATCAAAGTTTTACATTTGCCAAGTTTAGGAACCAAAATGGACCTAGTTACCAAGTTCAAGTACCAAAGTGAACTTAATTATCAAGTTCAGGGACTAGAAGTTATATTAACCCACAAAATAAACATCGGATTCAAATAAGAAATGCATTGCAATGACATTGAACGGAGATAAAATACAGATCCAATTACATACAAAGCTAAATAAAGATCAAACAAAAACAGCATTTCAAAAGTCAAAAGAGTGATATATAAATCTGTTTGGTTCCCGAGAATATAAATGGAAAGAAAATAAGTCACATTTCTAACACTAAACCTCCAATGAGCTAAATTATGGAAACCAAAGATCTCATTCCACAGAAAATAAATAAATGAACATATAGCAAAAAATGGAAGAAAAAAAAATCTAAGATTCCAAAGCAGCATAAATTTAAATCTAAAGATAGCAATAGAAAAAAAAATGGAAACTTTCAGATTCAAACTAAGTTCTAATTTGCCCACATTTTCCCATGATCCAAATTTTCCAAGAATCAAAACCCATAATCAGATCTACTAAATAAAGCTAAAAAGAACCCCCCACAAAAAACAAAATCCTGTTTTTGAGCTTCCAATTTGGGAAGTTCATAAGAACCCTAAACCTGCTTCAAAATTTCAATCTTCAAATCTCAAAACAAACAAACAAATAAATATATAAATAAAATATATTAATAGCTTAACAAAGGTGTTAGGACCCATATATCCATTATCCAGTATTTGTTAGAGAAAAGAAAGCAATGAGAGATGATGAAAGCAAATAAAAAAAAGGAAAAATTAAAATAAAAAATAAAAAGGAAAGAGAGATGTAAGTGAGAGGAAAGATAAAAACTTACTTTGGGGGTGTAAAATAGCTCTTTGGGGTTCTTTTTTTTTTTTGCCTTTTTTCTGGAGAGAGAAAGAGGAGAGAGAAACCACAGAGAAAAAAAAAACCTAAATAAAAAGAAAGAGAAAGAGAGATAGAGACTGAAGTCTACAGTGTAAAACCCTAAACAAATACAGAAAGGTTAAATATATTTTTTAAAATTATTATCTATTGGGTTAATTCCAGTAAACGTCGTCGAATTATCGTAAAGATTTTAACTTAGTCATAAATTTTAGGGTAAATTGCAACCAATGTCACTAAACTATTAATAAGTTTACGTTTTGGTCACTCAACTTTAAAATATTACAAAATTATCACTGAACTATTCGAAAATTTTCATTTTAAGTCACTAAAATGGTCATTGAATGGTGATAAAAGGTGTTCATGGGCCATGTAATCCAACCAACCCGATCAACTCAACTCGTTTTGGGGTGGGCTGGCTTGGCTTGGCCAATTTTATTGTTTAAATAATAAAATTAAAAAAAAGTATATTAATATTATGTTTATGATTAAATTTAAATATAAAATGATTTACTATTATTTTTAAACAATGAAATTGAGTTAAACGAATTCGAAGTTTTTTTTTTAAATCGAGCCTCAACCTAGTTTTACTCGTGAATACTTCTAATGGTAATAAGGCATTTCCAAAGTTTAAGTTATTCATTCAATCTATATTAAATCATATTTGAACAAATTTTTTAATTATTTCAAATAATTTATATATAAAAATTAATTAATTTTAAATATAAAGTATATGAAATATTAGTGCAAAATAATTTTTAAATAATGGTACAAACTTTAAATCAGTTGAAATTAAATTTAAATATATTGTGTAATTTTTATATTCAAAGTACACTGGATAAAAAATTCAATACTTAATTTATTAGGTTAGTATTTTGTCAAAATGGAATCCATTTTTATGTAAAAAAAATTCAATATAGTGTATTTTGATTAAAAATTATATTAAATTTATTTTGAACTTTATCACTATTTAAAATTTATTTTATACTAATATTTTATATACTTTATAATTAAATTTATATATTTTTTTATATGTTTATGTATTGGTCACTCAACTTTAAAAAGTTGCAAATTAGTAATCGAACAATTTAAAAGTTTTCATTTAAGTCACTGAACTATTTGAAACTTTTTTTATTTAGGTCACTAGCTATTAAGTTTTTTGGCATAATGATTTATTTGGCCCTTCAACTTTACAAAAAAGTTATTTTAGCTCCCCATTTAATTTTTCGTATCTTTTAGCTCTTAAATTTGTGTTGTTTGTCAAATCATCCAAAAATAGATGAAAAGTTAGCATTTGTTAACATTGCAGCAATTAATTAATCTTTTAAAATTTTAAAATTAAAAAAGATAAATAAAATTATTAATTTTATTAAAAATATAAAATTATAACTTTGTTAACGTGGCATATACGTGGATTGCCATGGTCAACAATTAATTAGTCTTTTAAAATTAAAAAAATCAAAATTATTAAAAAAGTATAAAAATTATAAAAAAATATTTTTAAAAAATTAATTAATTGCTAATGTGACATACACGTGGACTGCTACATGGATGCCATATTAGCAAAATTAACCAACGTTAACTTTTTTTTTAATCCATTTTGGGGCGATTTGACAAACAATACAAGTTCAAAGGCTAAAAGAGCTAAAAAAATAAATATAGAGCTAAAATAATTTTTTTTGCAAAGTTAGAGGATCGGATAAGTCATTATGCATTTTATTTATTAAGGGCCAAATAGTAATTAAAGAGTACCAAAATGAAAATAAAGAGTTTAGGTATCAAAATAGAAAAATAGATATAAATTAAGGGCCAAATAGTAATTAAACCCTTGTGTATTTCTTTACGCTTTTAAACTTTAGTGTCTCTCTCTTTCAGTTATTTTGTTATTTTTTTTCTATGAGGTTTCTCTCTCCAGAAAAGGGCAAAAACGCTAAAGAGCTATTTACACCCTCAAAGTAAGGTTTTTTTTATCTTTCCTCTCACTTCCATCTCTCTGTCCTTTTTTTTTTTTTTTGGCCTTCTTTTATCTCTCATCACTCTCTTTCCCTAACAAATACTGGATAATAGATATATGGGTCCTAACTCCATTGTTAAGCTATTAATATATTTTATTTTATTTGTTTATATATTTATTTGTATGTTTATTTGTTTTGAAAGTTGAAGATTGAATTTTGAAGCAGGTTTAGGGTTCTTATGAACTTCCCAATTTGAAAGCTCAAAAAACAGCAATAATGACCCAA
Organism: Gossypium sturtianum; assembly: GCA_025698515.1. Lineage (NCBI taxonomy): Eukaryota > Viridiplantae > Streptophyta > Magnoliopsida > Malvales > Malvaceae > Gossypium > Gossypium sturtianum. Next base: position 437,181 of record CM046946.1, on the reverse strand, counting down.
CTTTTTTTCTTTCTGTTTTTTGTTAGATTTGTTATTGTGGGGGTGAGCTTTATCTAGTAGATCTGATTGTGGGTTTTGATTCATGGAATGTTTGGATACTGGGAAAATGTGGGCAAATTAGAACTAAGTTTGAATCTGAAAGTTTCCATTTCTGCTGCTTTGGACTCTTAGATTTTTTTCCATTTTATGCCATATGTTCATATACTGTGGATTGAGATCTTTGGTTTCCATAATTTACCTCATTGGATTTTTAGTGTTAGAAATGTAACATATTTTCTCGGGAACCAAACAGATTATGTATCACTCTTTGACTTTTAAATGCTGTCTCTGTTTGATCTTTATTTAGCTTCGTATGTACTTGGATCTGTATTTGATCTCCCTTTAATGTAACTGCAGTGCATTTCTTATTTGAAGCTTTTTCGATTTTGTTTTGATGTTTATTTTTGGGTAAATTTAACTTTTAGTACCTGAACTTGATAGTTAGGTTTACTTTGGTACCTAAACTTGGCAACTATGTCCATTTTGGCCCTAAACTTGGTAAATGTGAAAGTTTGATAATGTGGCATTTTGAGATTGTGCTGTGTAATTAAATCTTGATGGAATCCAAGTTCAGAGACCAAAATGGACTTAGTTGCCAAGTTTAGCTACCTAAGTGGACAAAAGAAGTACAGGTATCGAAGTGGACCTAGTGGCCAAGTTCAGGGACTAGAAGTTATATTAACCCTTATTTTTTTTATTTTGTTTCCCTGTGGTATTTGTTGCTTTTTCAATGGGAGTGTTAAACAGTACTTGAATGTCATTGAATGGAAAATTTTGAATCATGGTAAAAGATTAATAATTTCTAGTGTTGTTAATTATATGTAGTAGCTTCATGGATGACAATGCATTGAATATGCGTAATTGGGGTTACTACGAACCGTCGTTTAAAGGACATCTCAGTCTGCAGCTAATGTCGAGCATGGTTGAACGGGATGCAAAGTCTTTTATTCCTGGCCGTGATTCCAATCTCATGGTTACTACCAATACTGCCTTTCACCATCAGGACCCTGTTGTTTCCGAGGCACATATCCCCATGAATTATGTTCGGGATAGTTGGATTGCCGACAGAGAAAAGATTTTCAGCATGTTTCCAGCCACCACTCCTAATTATGCTGTTCTTCTAGAAACATCGGCAGCTTATTCATTGCCAATTTTGCCGCCACCACCTGATTCTTCAACAAGAGATGAGAGGGTGGCGAGTAGTGTTGAAGAGCCACCATCTAATAAGGAGGGTGTTGAACCGAAGAAAAGGCAGGGTGGAGCTGCCCCTAAGATGCCGAAGGCCAAAAAGCCTAAGAAGCCGAAGGAAAATGCCAATTCTACAGTTCAACGCGTGAAATCAGCAAAGAAGAGTATCGTTTTTAAAATAAATGGGTATGACATGGATATTTCAGGCATTCCGATTCCAGTTTGCTCGTGCACCGGAACCGCTCAGCAATGTTATCGATGGGGCTTTGGTGGTTGGCAATCTGCTTGTTGTACTACAAACGTATCCATGTATCCTTTGCCAATGAGCACCAAAAGACGTGGTGCGAGGATAGCTGGCCGGAAAATGAGTCAGGGGGCATTCAAGAAGGTCCTTGAGAAACTTGCAGCTGAAAATTATAACTTCGGTAATCCGATTGATTTGAGGAGTCATTGGGCAAGACACGGTACCAACAAGTTTGTTACTATCAGGTAGGTTTAAAATCGGTAGTAATGATAGTCGAACTCCATCACTTCACATGTATATATACCCGTGGCCATCTTTGTTCGAATCTTGTAGTTTTTCATTTATGCTCATGCTTTAAGAACATCCTGTTTATTCCGGTTTAAAATCGTGGGTGAGTTTTTAGTTGTTGGATTTTGTTTGGATAATCTCCTTTCATCCACCTGGAGAAGTGTTGTTAGAGACTGGCTCGGTATCTTTGAACTGACAGCAATGACATTTTATTTATTCCCTTTATTAACATAAACTTGAGAATGATTATTATGTAGCAAAACTTTATCATTTGATACGTTGTTCTATAACATCTTTCGGATGTTAGAATCGAAGAAAATGCGGATTTTTCTATATTAGGATACACGAGAACCAATGTTGCGAAGAACATGTATGTCAGTGTATAGATGAAAGCTTAGAGTGATGAAAAATGCTTTGATATTACTATGAGCTTCTCTCCATTGTCTCAGGTAATAGCATCTCTTTTGGAGAATCCAATTCCGGCTCACGCAGGTATTGAGCTGAAATGAAGACTGGCTTCGGGGGCATTTCAAGATCATCAAGGTCTGTTTCTAACATTTCCAGGACTCTGGTCATGGAGGGACGATCCGATGGCCGAGTTTGAGTGCACCATAACCCGATTACGAACAACTTTCTGGCTATCATGGTGTCACTTTTCGTCAGGTTCTCAAACTCTAAATCTCCCCTCTCATTTAGTTCATAGACCCAAGTAGGAAAATGCACTTTGCTCGAATTGATTGCATCAACATCAACATGCCTTCTTCCACAAGCCATTTCTAAGATTATCATTCCGAAACTATAGACATCGGATTTGCATGAAACTGCCTCAAAATCCCTTGAAATCATCAATTCAGGTGCCATATATCCCATTGTTTCACTTCTTCCATATAATGATATGAGATCATGCTTCTTCCGGCACAATTTTGCTATCCCGAAATCTGAAATCCTTGGTCTGAAATTCTCGTCCAACAGTATATTCCGAGGCTTAATATCTAAATGAATAATAACACCTCCAGATTCTCCATGTAAAAACTCGATCCCTTGCCCAGTTTCGAGCACAATTTCCCGGACTTTCTCCCAACTAAACGAATCCGAATTTCCAACATACTTGTCGAGAGATCCATTAGGCATGTATTGGTTAACAAGAACATGTTTCGATCCCTCAGAACAAAACCCTAGTATCGGTACCAAATTGGGATGTTGAATCCCACTGATTCTTGAAACACCATTGATGAAATGTTCTTCACTTACTTTGAAGCTTTCAAGCTTTTTAACAACAATGGAGTAATCATCATGAAGTTGTCCTTTGTAAACCGTACCAAAACAGCCTTCCCCTATTTTGTCTTTGAAATTGTTTGACATTGAAAGTATATCTGTGTAATTGTACCTTTCTGGTTTTAATGGTTGCTGAATATCTGAAGATTTTTCCCTGTAATTAAACAGGAAACACGATACCATTATATGGTTCGGAAAATATAACAGAATATGACTTATGCAGGGATGAAACCAGAAAATTGCTTTAGGGTGTTAGAGATTAATCATAAATTATTTGGGAGGTTAAAAGTATAAATTTACTATTATACTAATATATAATTTCATAAAAATTTAAGGACTAGATGAAAAATCTATTATCTGATGGTTAGTGTTGGAGATCAAGGAAGAATGTTGTTTGAATTTTGGTTTGTAAAGTTTAAAGTTGTTTCATAAAAGAAAATCCTAACTATAGAAGAGAAGGGGAAGAAGAACTTTCGATTGGTGCAAGCAGTGTGAATAGAGAATGTCATATAACAACAATTTTAACAGCTTAGTGACTTAAATGAAAACCTTCGAATGATTCAATGACCATTTTGTAACTTTTTGAAATTGAGTGACCAAAATGTAAATTTATTAATAGTTTAATGACATTGAGTGCACTTTACCCTAATTAATTACTTGGATTCTTATACTAAGTTCGAACTAAGCTTCTCCATACACAATTTTGATTGTTAAAAATAAAAATAAAAAAGTTCGGTTAAGCTCACGAGTTGCTCAAAATGAGTACTAAGGTGAACTTAATATGACTCCTTTGATTACTCGTTCTACTTAAGATCAACTTGAAAAATATTAAACTAAATTTGATTTTTTTCGAGTTGAACTCAAGTAGCTTACAAGCACAAATGACAAAAAAAAATATGCATAAATATGATATGAATATACGAAATATCGAATTTACCTGTAATCTTTTTTTGTAGACAAGTATTTGTGGAGAAGGAAAGAAAATACAACCAGTGGAAGAAGGATGAATCTGACGAACCCAATGATTGCTACAAAAAAGAAAACAGGGTTTAGGATGTTGTCATGTGTTCTTATAAAGAAGAAGGCACATATCAGCGTCGTATAAAAATACCGGCAAGAAACATAGCTGCAACAGCGGTGTATATATTTCGAAGTTCGGCATCATAATCTGCATTTGAAATGAAGAATATCATTAATATAAGGATTCAAATGTTGAAAACCCTAAGTTTAACTCGAGTCCAGAGCTTGAGTTCAACTCGAACTCGATCAAATTCCACTTTTAAATCTTGAGCTCGATTTGAGATAAAAGTCGAATTGTTTGAGCTTCATTTGTTTTTACTAAGAAAAAGCGAGTTTAATTCCTATACTCGAATTTGACTCATTGGGTATCCCGATAGGGATGGAGTAGAATTAAATATAACTCTATAAGAGTGTTCAAATGTAATTTTACAATTATATTAACTTATAACTTCATAATTTATATAGGGACTAAATTAACATTTCACCATTTCTAGCAAGGAGAAAATTAAATTATAAATTTTTTGGGGGTCAAAAATACAATTTACCTTTGTATTAGCTTATAAATTTATAATTTTTAGAAGGACTAAATTAGTATTTTACCATTTTAGGAGCTCAGGGCCTTATCATGAGCTACTCAAACTCAAGTTTTGAAATAGGCTTACGAGTTACGAGTCATCCAAGTCGAGCACATACTTAAATGCAACTAGTTTGTAGCTCGAGCTACATAATTAGAGCCAGATAACAGTTGGCTCAATTTTTTTGAGTAAATTATGGTAGAGGTTACCCATTAATGGTTTTTCTTGTCGCCTAATTATAAAAAGTTACAAAATGGTCTCTCAACTATTCAGTTGTCTTTTTGGTCACCAATTGGCTAACGTAAAATTGAAAATACTAAAAATCCAATATAGTTGGATGACCAAAACGAAAAAATTGAATAGTTGAGTGACCATTTTGTAACTTTTCATAATTAAATGACCCAAAAAAATTTACTAATAGTTAGGTGACCAAACAAGAAAAGAAACTATAACTGAGTGACTACTAATGTAGCTTACCTCATAATTTTTGGAAGGACTAAACTAGTATTTTTACCATTTTAGAATCTAAGAACCTATCTTGAACCACTCGAACTTGAACTCAAGCTCAATAATAATTAATCCAACTCGAACTCAAGCTCAATAATAATTAATCGAATTCCAATCAAGTTTACGAGTTATCTAAGTCAAGCACCAACTTAATCCGAATTAATATCTCATTTAACCGAAAAACTTTAAAAAAAAAATGTACTTACCATATTCTTTTTCACATTCAAAGAGAAAAGAGGTATCCGCGGATTTATAAACGCATCCCCGACCCTTGGCTCCACAATCCCGACACTCGACTGACCATACCATCTGAAACCCTGATTGTTGCATTTTCAGCACCGTTTCATACGAAGGATTCATCGGCACTGATTCTTCATAAAACGCCGGCGCCATCGCAATAACCTTACATGTCTTCGGAACATCATATGAGGTCAAACTAGACCAATTCGTAACATTAACATAAACATGAGACGAATTCCGAGTCAAACACGGAACGATACTGTTATTAACCCAACCGACCGAACTGTCCGAGCATCGAACATAGTTCAAAGTGTACGAGTAAGTAAAATTAACCAATCCCGGGTACCGATCATCGTGCATTAAGTCGTCGGTCGATAACGATCTATTCGGTAAACTGCACTTTCCGTCGTCGGAAAAATTGACGTCGACAAGTTGAATCGTGTGATCGTCGTAAGAAATTCCTTTCACGTAGTACAATCCGCCATGGAAGTTCATGATCGTCTTGTTGTTTTCGCAGCGAAGCTCGAAATCGGGATCGCCACATGTGAATGGATCGTTGGGTAATCGGAAGGGGTAGCGGATTTCGAGTGAATCACCGCACGATGATGAAAAAATCGGTGGTGGATCTTTTCTTGGTTCGGTTCCACTGATGAATGAAAAGAGCAACAAAAAAAACAGAGCTGATATTAGTTTTTCCATTGAATAAAATTTGATTTGGTTGTTTTGCAGTGGGATTTATTGTGTTGAATGATTTGCAGAAGATAACAAAGGTTTCGATGTGGGATTTCTTTTTCCAGTTTTGATCAACAAGACGCGTTTTCTACACTAAAAAAGTATGCTTCCGCCATTGAAGTTGAAGTGGAAGACCAGGGTGAAGTCAAATTTTTGTTGGTGAATTAAATTCCCAAGAAAGGCATCTTTTTTTTTTTTAAATACTTTTCAATATAGGGTAAATTACACCAGTAGTAACTGAACTATTGGTAAGTTTCTTTTTTGGTCATATAATTATGAAAAGTTACAAAACAGTCACCCAATTATTTTATTTTGTCTTTTTTGGTCACCAGTCGTAAAATGACATGGTGCGGTAGCTTTTAAATTTGGCATAATAGCAATTTTAACCCTCAATATTTATACATTGTGTCAATTTACGCTTGTTCTAAAATAACTAACCTTTAACATTTACACATAGTGTAATTTGATCTTTTTTAGAGTTTTGCTTTTCTTTAAAATAGGATTAAATTGACATAATATATAAATGTAGAGGGTTAAAGTTGCTATAATGTCAATTTTAAAAGTTGCCAAGCTAGCTTCCCATTAGTAATTTAACGGCCGGTGACCAACAATCTGAGGTGACAAACATATTATCATATGTGTCATGTCATGTTAGCTTGTTATTTCCACATATTACTCTCTTAAAATCTAGTTAATGGATTAACAATTGTCATTTACATAAAGATTGAAATTTTAAAATTCGAAAAATATAAGAACTTAAAATGATCGAATTGAAGAGCATGGACTCAATCTACAATTGTATGTATAGTATAGGACTAGTAATTGAATTAATCAAATGGATTTAAGTGCTACTGTTTGAGTCAGTATTAAAATTGACCAATTCAAAAAGTACAAGGACTAAAATTAATCAAATTAAAGCACATGAACTAAATTCATAACTTCCCCAAAATGCAGGGACTAATAACAGAATTTAACCTTTTATATAAAGATAATGAAGTTTTAATTTTGCAGTTTTTTAGGTGAAGAAGACGCGTTTTCTGCAATTAAGTTTTCATCTTATGTTAAGCAATCGAATTGGAAAGCGGAAGTGGAAGATGACTTAGCTCAAAGCAGAAATTTTTTTTAAAGGATTTAATCAAAATTTTATCATTTTTAGGAGGGTTAAAATATAATTTTATCTTTATTAATTTAAAATTTTAAAAAACTTAAATTGAAAATTTTCCATTTTAAGAGGTCGGGACCCCTGCCAGCCCCCTAGCTACGCTCCCACAAAAAATAACATCCATTCTTTATAGTTTTATATTGGGTTAATATATTGTTTGGTATCTGAGTTTGGTTTCAATATTCAATTTGGTACCTGATTTTTTTTTTCGTTTCAAGTTTGATTTTAATGTTCAATTTGATACTCAAACAAAACGGCATCATTAGGCCCAATGAATGTTTGGCACGTTTGCTCTAGTAAAAAAACCACAGATATTTACTTGGGACCAAAAAAAGATCTTAGGTACAAAATTGAATATTGAAACCGAACTCAAGTACTTAACTCAGGTACTAAAGTGAACATTAAAACTAAATTCAAGTACCAAATTAAACATTGATACTAAACTTGTTATTATATACTATTACAAAAGTCATTTAAAAAATTTTAAATCTCGTTATTATATCATCTATAAAAATCATTATTTATTGAGTTAAATTAATATAAAATTTTGGGTGAAATTACCTATTAAGTTCCTTTATTATAGAAGTCGGTGCAGATCAATCTATTAAATGAATCAATTTAATCATCGAATTAATAAAAAAAAAACAAACTAAAATTTAATAGAGATAACACTTAATGTTTAAAAAATAATATGTAATTTATTTTTTATTTACCGTTCAATTCCAAATAAAAGATTTTATTTACAGAAACATAAAAACTTTAATATTAACTCCAATCATTATTTGATTTTTCTACTAATATAGGGCCTAAATTAATTCATTTAATAGCATGGGGACTAATTTGAAGCAATCTCTATAATAGGACCTAAAAATTTGTATATGCAAAATTTTAATTCTAGCTTGAGCTCAAGTAGCTCGATTACATATCGAGAGGAGCTCAAATTTAGAAAATGATACTTGGTCAAATTTGAATTGGTGAAACCTAATGTTTTTAGAATTGGACCAGTGGTCGGATTGATTAGATTATTGGTTTGATTAAAAATAATAAAAATTTATTTTAAAAAAACTCAATTTTACAATTCAATTAATCTAATATCATTTTCGAATCGATTCCCGGTCCAACCAGCCGATCTAATCTGATTCAAACATCATTGGCAAAATCATGAGTTCAGATCCCCATGTGTAAAGCTCTTTAGCGGTTATAGTTTCGTCTATTCATCAACAAGAGTAGCATAAGGGGACTAGTAGGAGCCAAAGCCCCCCTAAAATAAAAAATATCACATTGGTCCCTTTATATTTTATAAAATTATAAATGAGTATAAGATTAAATTGCACATTAACTCTCCAAAAATGATAAAATTATAATTTATTAATTCTAAAAAAATTAATTTTGCATGTTTTCGCGTCGATCTTGCAAGAAAAAAAAAATGCAAACATATATACATCATAAGATCTATTTAATTAAAACACTGACAAACAAACCAAAATACAAAAGATAATATATATATATATATATAAAAGTCTGCATTACCATATAATATATACATAGAAAATTTCACGAAAATAATTAGAAAAATAAAGAAAAATGTAATGAAAAAGAAAGTTTCTTTTTCCTAAATAAACTGGTTACTGCTAGAAACTAATTAAATCTGGAATTTCTTGTTGATGATAATTATAAACTGGAACATATTCAATGAGTGCAGCAGTTTCTTCGGCAAATGAAATTTTATTATTATTTTTTTCTTCATTGATCTTTAAATTTTTATCAAAAACCACCCATTTATCTGTTATTACTGTCTTCAAAGCTTCCTTGTGTTCAATAATGGCCGCCGTTTCGTCATTTTCCTCGATACTATAATCCACGACGGAATCTTCGTAGGTCGTCATGGTCATATCTGAAGCCCCATTGACGATTCTCTCGAGTTCTTCGACTTCTTCCTTCGGGATCTGAGCGACCGTGGGGAACTCGTTGGCATTCATGACACCGAATTCCTTACAAGAGTCGAAAAACGATGAAAGTTCCTCGCCTTGTGTCATCGCCTTTTGGAGAACCTTCAATGCCGTCGCGGCTTCGGGTTTTTTGACCGAGTATATGTTCAACAGAACCTTGGTGATCTCGGTGCAAATCCGGCTATAAACGTCGTATATCTCAATAATGATACAATCCATAGCTTCGAGAATCAACGGCAGTTTCATGTTTTCAGCTCGTGGCTTGACTTGTAGTAACATATCTAGCAAAGATTGCAATTTTTGTAGCTTCGACAGTTGTTGCGCCATCGGCGAACGTTCATCGGATTTTCGATTGTCTTTTTCCGACAAAACGAGGGCTCGTTGGTCTAAAAACGCATAGTATTCACGTACAAAAGCATTGAAACCCCATGTCTTTCCCGACGTTGTATGCCCGTCGGTAAAACTCGATAAATCGAATGGCAACCGCCCCATCTTTTCGACGGCGGGAACTTTACAATAAAACACACCGTGCATTAACATTAAACCTTTAACGGCAACGACCCAACTCCGAGTCTTCTCCATTCTCCTAGACAAAGCCCAAACGAAAGGACGAAGACTAATCGGCGACGCTCGTATCCACGAGAACACAATTTGAGCATTCCTTTTATCAATATGATACTCATCATGGCTCGTGGCTTTGATGATGGAGATCTCGAGATCGGGATTCCGAAACGAACTTTTGCCGGAAAAATTAGCCCAAACTATGCTGTTCTTATCTTTAATAATGCCAGTGACCTTCTTCCATAACCCCATAATTTAATTTTCTTTTCTTCAATTTTCGTCGCTAAATGTTTGTTCTCAGAGAAGAGGAAGGAGAAAAACAACTACGAATTGAAGTTTCTGAAGCTGTTTTTTTTTTTTTTTCCTATTTATTTTAGGTTTAAAATTTTAATTTCCAGCTTGTAAATGCCCTTTTACGTAATTATTGTTATTTTTTTTCGGTCAACAAATTTAAAAATAATATATATATATATATTAGAAAGGACGTGTTGAGGTGAAATGGTTTATATTGCCGGCTAAATGTACATTAGTGACTAATGGTTTGGCAAGATTGCTTGTCTATCTGCCATCTGTCTATAATAATGTAAAAGGGTTAATTTCATTAGATGTCCTCAAACAATGGAATGAGATCTAAATTACTCCTTAAACTTCAAAACTTTCTGATCAAATCCTCAAATTGAAGTATTTCATGTCTTTCTATCAATCTAATCATCAACTTCGGTGTTAAATACCTACTTTGGCCCAGCCCATGAATACCCAATGATTTCTTGTGTAATTTATCATTTGTCGCTATATATTTTGAGATACCATCCGATGTTGAACTTCAAAATGTTACAATTAAATACTCAAATTGAAATATTTCATGTATTTCTATTAGTCTTAAATTCTAATCACCATTTGCGACGCTAAATACAAACTTCGACCAAACCCATGAACACTCGACGAATTGTTGCTATATATTTTGAGATTTGTATACTATATATTGGTCAAATTGTGATTTAGTCCTTATATTTCAATTTGACATTTGGTCATTAATTTTAAAGATGTTATTAATTAGTTTAAATAATACACCATTAACCATTTTTGGTTAAATTACTAATGTGGATTTTTTATTTTTTTTTTGCATAAAACACCTCTTTATAATCATCATGTTAACATGGGTTTTTCGAGTTGGAAACGGTCCATATCAAACAATTTATTCAAAATAGTTAATATTATTAATTATTTGAATTAACTAATGATATTATAAAAATAAATGATCAAATTATATTAAATTAAAATACAATAACTAAATCTCAAATTTTAAATATAGTAGAGGGACTAAAATCATATTTTGATAATGTTTATTGCATGCATGTTTGCCATATATATTTCATGCTTATCTTTTTGTACATATTTAGCTTTTGGTTCTTTTAGTAACAAATGGAAAAGTTTTAAGGTTTTGAAAATAAATTTTGGGATAAATATCAAATTTATCTATTAACTTCGATCCAATGTGTAATTTGATACATGAATTTTTATTTGGTGTAATTATACACATAATGTAGAGCATATTTAAACCATGTGGATCAAATTATAAACACTTATGTACTACATGTACATCGCTTGGATTTGACGTAATAAAAACAGATTGTGGTAATAAAATTTACGAGGGCTATTTCATTTTGTTTTTTTAACTCATCAAATCTATGTTGTCTATGCAACACATGTATTTTAAAAATGTTTCATGAAAGGACTTGACAAGCAACCCACCCCTCCCCCCAAATGGTAGATTTATTGTTTAACCCTTAGAAGATTATAAAATTTTAAGTTAAGACAATGACGAATTTTCCATTTTGGGATAGGTTAACTGATAAAATACTCAAGGGTTGGTGCTACGGAGCAAGCAAAGGCCTCCCCTTACCACCACACAAATGGTAATTTTATTGTTTAAACCCTAGAGAAATTATAAAATATTAAGTTAATATAACAATGAAATTGCATTTTGATATCCCAAAAATTTATAATTCAATTATGGCCCGTAAGAAAAAAGATTTTTGACTTCACGACAGATGATGTTGACTAGAATGCTTGGAAGATTGAAGATATATTTTAAATTCAAGTACATCTAGTACAATTAACCCAAAAAATTCAAACCAAACCTTAAAATGAACTTATTAGGCATCGAGTTCAATAGATAAATAGGTAAAGAGTTAATTGCACTAGAAATCCCCAAACTATGGTTTTCATTCTAAATTTGTCTTCAAACTTCAAAATGTTCTAATTTCATCCTCAAACTATCGATGTTATATCAATAAAGTCCTATCATTAAAATTGTTAATTTAACCATTAAATAACACGCCAAATCTTATGTGACATAATTTAAAATATTTTTTTTTAAAGTAAAATATTACAGCAAACTTTTAAAAGTTATAACTAAAAAAAGAATAAGAGAGTGAGTGAGTGATAAAACTTTTGTAAAAACTTTAAAAACCTCAAAACAAGATATTTATAACATTCATTTTTACTTTATTCATTTTTTTCATTAAAATTTTCATTCTAAACAATGCCACATAAGATTTGACATCTCATAAAGGTTAAATTAACTATTTTATTAATGGAAGGACCTTATTGATATAACCTCAATAGTTTAAGGATATAATTATAATGTTTTAAAGTTTGAGGATGTATAGTACAATTAACTCTTAGAAAAAAAATAAACCTATTTTCGTTATTTTTTTTCCAAAATGAAATGAAATCCAACTTTGAACTTAATTAACTCGCAAAATGAAGACCGATAATAGAATAAATAGAGGTATTCATAAGTCGAGATCACTCAAATTCAGACTTAAGCTTCGACTAAAGTTAAATAACCCAATCTTTAAATAGGTCTATATATTCGAAAAATTCCGGATTTCAAAATTTGTTACCCTTTAAATAAAAATTGACGTAACCATAGAAGCTACTGAGCACACTTTTAACATTGATTACAACGGAATGAAACAACGGATACATACCAAGGCTTATTTTAGAGCCAAAAATGTGAAAAAGAAAGGCCAATATCTCTTTGCTTTTATCACTTGGATTTTGTGTCCTTTTATTATATATATATGTATATGTATATGGCATACTCTTTTCAAGCTTTTTAGGGTATACAAAATTAACTCGGATAAAGTAGAATTGTTTAGGGATGAAATATATAATTACAGTTCGTATTTTGGAAATTTTTTTGTGATTTTGTTTAGTTTGGTTTAGAGGTGTTCATGGGTTGAATCTAAGCATGATATTAATATATTTTATATTTGTTTAAGTCCGGCCCAACTCGAAATATAAGTTTAAAATTTTACCCAAACTTGTTTATATTTGCAACGGGCTAATCCAAACTTATTTTAGATCCACCCATATTGTTTTTTTTTTGGTTTTTTTTAAATGTTTATATTATATTATTTTAAAATTTAATAATTTTATACATTTTTATTTAGTGAAATTATTTATTTATTTTTTTAATGTGTTCTAATTTATATAATATAATATAATGTATTATAAACTTAAAAACGGGCCGAGTCAGGCTCGGGCTTTGAATGTTCAAGCTTGAGCCTGACCCATATTTAAAATGGGCCTATTCTTTTTGCCCAAAATCATTTTTTGGGCCTAATATTTTTACCAAAATCCTCTCAAATTTCGTACGGGCTTTCGAGCTTGAGCGGGTAGCCCGACCCATGAACAGGTCTAGTTTTGTTTGAATTATAATTTAGTAATTAAAATTTTATCAAGATGGGAATTTTTTTAGGTCTAATGTCAAATTTGATCATTAAGTTAGCAATTATTCTTTTTTTAAAGCTAAATTTGATCAATAATCTTTCAAAAATAATCAAATTTCTCTTTTTAATAGAAATGCTAACTAAAACATTAATTTTTTAAAGATATTGCCTACATGACACTAATTAATTTATATGTTATAAAAGTATTCAAAAAAAAATTCAAAATTCAAAAAAATAAAATAAAAGTTTCATAAAATTAAAAAAAAAAGCATGAAATATATGTGGATTATCATGCAGGCTGTCATGTTTAAAAATTTAACATTTTAATTAGTATTTACATTAAAAACAATAATTTAACTCTTTTTAAAATATTAAGGGCCAAATTGATAAAAAATATAAATATTAAAAACTAAATTTGACATTATGCTATTATTTTACTTAGATTTTTGAGCCAAAAACACATTAGAAAAATGTTGTGACACTATTTCGATCGTATAAGTGGAAATGTTTAAGGTATGTCTATAGGTCGAATTATGTCACGGGTCGATCTTTTTTCTACTAGAATCGAGATAAATTAGATCCGAATTAATTCGATTTTTTCTATATTATATTCGTGTTGTGTCTAAAATTATCAGGTTTTCGATCAATTTTACAAGTTGTGCATGGCCCCCAAGAAGAAAAAAAGCAAAAAAGTGGGGAATTGAAAGATTTTTCAACCTAACTACAGCTGCCGTTCCTTAAAAGCAAAAAAAGAAGAGTAAACCCCAAAAAAGAAAAGGGAAATTTAAAAAAAGAGAAAAAGCTCCCCAAGAAAAAGAGACATATAGAGAGATCTAGCAAAGTAATAAATAAATAAAGAAAAAAAAAAAGGTTAAAATTTGAAGTTTGCTAACAAGAGAATTATATATTTTTTATATGATTCTCGAATTTTTTATTTTTTATTTAATATTTATTTTAGAATAAATAAATTATAGTTGAAGTTTTTTTTTTTAATAAAGGTATAACTCTAATTTTATAAATATAAAATACATATCTATCATGTAGATCTATATATTTTTTGAATTCGCTGATTGAGTCTCAATTCGATTGGTATCGGTATTGTTGCCAGTACAGGAGGTCGTGAGTTCGAGTGCGTTGAAGCGCATTATCCTCCTATTTAAGAGTTGAAGAGGGGCTATTGATAGTTCTAAACTTTGTATATATATATAATAAAAAAAGCATATTCTTTTACGTAAAATAGTGTTAATTCATAAAACTCGTGCCCAGCATCTACCCCTTAATGGGCCTACAAAATGCGGATGAGCAAATTAGTCTATGTATATTAAATCAAAGAGTAAATTGATTCTTCTGTTAAAATTTTCATCTATTTTTACCTGAAGCATAATTTATCATGTTGAAGTGAGCACGAGAAACAAACTCATTTTTTACTAGGTAAACAAGCTTAATTGACCCTAATAAATCAAGCTTAAGCATGTACCTTAATTTTCATCTCGAAACAAGCTCAAACTTTATTTAACATGAGTCGAGATTTGAGGTTCAAATTTTAATTCGAACTTGAGCTTAAACTTTTTTTTAACTTAAGCTTAAGTTTGATTCAGTTCAATTACATCAATATAAACTTGTTAATTTCGACTCAAATATGAAAACTGATCCAATCAACTCGATTACATCAACTGAATCAACCCACTTGATTCATCCATCAACATACATACATACATACATATCCCAATTCCTAGATTGGTCCTTAATTTTTTTTTTTTATCATAAGTGACTTTTAAAATATCAATTTTATCTCATTTTATCCAAAAAGAAAGTGTATGAGATCCAATAAAAATATGCCACGTGTCATATTCTTATCGGATGATATTATTTTTGGATAAATTGAGATAACTTTTTTCTATAAAAAATTGGGATATAATTTAAGAACTAATTTACCTACATGTATTGTAAGTGGTTCTTAAACTATTAATTTTACAAAAAAAAAAGTGTACGACATCCAATAAGAATATGCCATGTGTCATGTTCTTATCGATAATATTATTTTTGGATAAATTGAGATAAAATTTGATAAAAAAATAAGTATAATTCAAGAATTAACTTACCTATATATATACACACACGCACTAAATATTAAGAGTTTGACTGAGCTGATGTCACTAATCAATCGAATCCCAACTTAATTGTGGAATTATCGAATTTTTTTTTTACAAAGCACTAAATATTATTTTGAGAGTATTTTTATCTTTTTACAATTTTATATCAAATCTAAAAGAAAATACATATATATGATAAAATTTGAACTCAAAATTAAGGTTGTTTGAACGGGACTAGACTTACTGGTCAAATCGGATCTAACCAAGATATCGGTCTAAAGAAGGACATTTAATCAGTTGACCTAAGAATTGGTATGGACCGATTGAACCGGACTGTTGAATCAATTTTTTTATATTTTTATGAATTTTTTAATAATTTATTTGATCAAACTCAACATGTTAATTAAATCGATGAATCGATGACTTGATCAATTCGATCATCAATCCGATTATAGAAACTTGTCCAAAATATCATAACATTTATTCACTCAACATTGCTATTTCGACCAAATTTATATTTAATTTTAATGATAATATTTTATGAAATATTTAGATGATTATTTTCCTCAATTGTAATAAGCTATGTATATATATTATATGTACGTGTATGGTGCGGGTAACCTTTCATGGTCTTTCACTGTACAGCCGATCCCACACGCCCTTCTCTCTCTCTCTCTCTCTTTGTTTCTTCGTCTTTTCATGCTCTCCTTTCTCTTCTTTTTCTTCTTTTTTTTTTAATTTTCCCCTTTTACTTTCCGTTTCTCTCTCTTTCACTGATACAAAGTAAGATTTCCTCAGCATCTGGCATGAGCTCAACACCGTATTTCTCTCCCCAATTCCCCTCTCTCGATGTTTTCGTAAGTGTCTCCTTTCATTCCTCTCTTTCAAATGGAGAAATTGGCCTCGAATTTGATTCAAACTTTTACGAAATTGCTGTATTAATGGCCTCTCTTTGAATCGGTGTGTGTGTGTGTGTGTGTTTTGGTTTCAGGAAAGAAAGGAAAGTGAAGTATTACCGGTAGAGGGGAGTCACCGGAGCTGGGAGACTAGAATCGACGGTGGTATGGACTTGGACTTTCGCCGGCAGCCGCATGCGGTGGAGTTCGACGTTGATTTCTGGCCCGTTGAACATCCTATGGAACCACAAGATGAAGATCGGCCTGTTAAATGCCCAATGTCAGCTGCTTCGTCCATCAATGTATGTTCCTACGTTATTTTTAAAACCATATTTAGATTTTTTTAAAAACAAGATATTAAAAAAGGTTAAATTACTAAAGAAGCCCTTAAACTAGTATATTTTTTAAAAATAAGCTTCTAAACTTTTGTTGCAACTCAAATAAACCCTTATGTTTTGATTTGTATTTAAATTTGCTCTTAAACAATGATTTATATTAAGAATTTTATTTAAGTTTAAACCAAAGGATAGAGGCTTATTTAGATACAAGTTAAAGATTAAGAGCTTATTTGGTTTTTAAGGGTTTATTAGGGTTTATACAAAACATTAAAAAGGTTAAATTACTACAGAAGCCCTTAAACTAGTTTTTTTAAAAATATGCTTCTAAACTTTTTTTGTAACTCAAATAAACCCGTATATTTTGATTTGTTTTTAAATTAGCCCTTAAATAATGATTTATATTGAGAATTTTATTTAGGTATAAATTGAAGCATAGATGCTTATTTAGATACAAGTTAAAAAAGATTAAGAGCTTATTTGGTTACCAATTAAAGTTTAATGGTTTATTTGTTTTAATAAAAGTATAAGGACTTAATTAAATATACTAACAAAATTCAAAGGCTTATATAGTATATTAGCCATTAAAATAGAACCTCATCCTTTTCTTTTTCTTTTTTTCTTTTTTTTTTTTGGAAATATTCACATCTCTTAAGTAAGGTTTCGGTTTTGAGTATTGTAAGGGTGAAAATAGGCATTAAAAGAGCTTTTCTCTCTCATTCGGAATCTGATTCGACTCGACTCAACTCAACTCTAATATACTCAGTAGCACAATATGACTTATTTAAAATATTAACCATTTATATATATACTCCGGGCCTTGAAAAACTCAATATCTCTTAAATAAAGTTTCAATTTTGAGTATTGTAAATAGAGAAAGTAGGGTTACTACATCCTTTCCCCCTCCGTTTGGGGTTTGGCCTGACTCGATTTTGGTATAGTTGTAGCACATTGTGGCTATTAAACATTGAAATATTCATATTCGACACTCATACCCAAATATGAACATATTTGCCTTAAGTATCATTATCAAATTTTCTTCATATCTAAAATATGTATTGTATTTGAAGAATGGAAAAGGGCATGAAGAAATGGTGGTCGGAGAGAGTTCGCGTAAGAGATCAGAACAACCACAAACGGTGAACGGAATTGGGGTGGCAGCAATGACGGAGCCACTGGTAAGAGCGGTGCGTAAAAGGCAACACACGCTCACCCGCGACAACCACATAACGGTGGAGCTTCGTATCGGAAAACCGTCTCTCCTTCCGATCCCGACTCCAACTCTTACCGGTTCCCAAATGCTTCAACAACTTGACAAAGCTTAACTCATTTACCAAAAAAAATTACCCATCTTTTTTTTCTTTTCAATGCATTTGGAGAGTTGAGAAAATTGAAAAACTTCCCTTTTATGTAGGAAAGGGAAAATCCAAGAAAATTTGTAACCCAGGCTTTCATAATCTAGTGCTAGCATGTTGAGATCCTTTATGTACATTGTTTTAAATTTGAAGTTTTCTTTAATGAAGAAAATCTATGATTTCTTAAAAGAATACGAGATTGAATCTAATTACTTCGTACAATTATATTGAATTATTTTTAAGAAATACGTTCGACGAATTCAATATTCGAATTTCGGCTCGAAGAAAAGGGTGAAGAAATGTATTTCACTTTGGGAAGATGTCGAATACGTATTTGATATGAGTATATTTAATTTTTCTTATTTTTCGTGTATTGAGACGTTTGTATATGTGTACAACATTAAGTAAATGAAGAATCAAAACATCTAAGTTATTTTTCTTTAACGTATACGAAAGTAGAGGCGAAGCCATATTTTAGTTTTGGAGGGACCGAATTTAAATTACAAATTTTTGAAGAGAGTTAAAAATATAATTTCGTCGAACTTTACAATTTTCAAGGGATTAAACTATAAAATTTTTGTGTTTGAAATGGGCATAATTTTAAATTTTAAAAGGGGTCAAAATTAATTTTACTATTAAATTAACTTAAAACTTTGTAAATATTTAAGGGACTAATTCTTTACAAGTTTTTCAAAAAAAAAATTAATTTTTCAAGAAAAAAAAAACAAGAACTTTTATATAATATTTATTGAAAAATAATTTTGATATTATTTTTACCATTTTAAAATGGTAATAAACTGGAATTAATTATAAATTAAATAAAAACAAAATTTAATTGGATTGAGTCCAAGTAATGAGGGTTTTTACCCAAAAACAGAATCCTATAAATAAACAATAAAACAAACAGAATGAACTGAAAGTGGAAAAAAGAAGCTCATTTCCTCGATTATGAAGAACACAGTAGAGGGGACCATTTTTCTACTAAAAACAATTCTTCATTTCATCTGTTTGAAAAAGCATGCACTATGTGCGTATGCCTGCCCAACACTAATTTTTTTTTCTTTTTAATTTTTTTTATTTTTATTTAATCTTATTGCTAAATAAATAGATCTGTTTTGATCTGCTTTTTTATGTACCCATAGTAATTATTTAAGCTTCACTACAAAATTGAATATACTGTTTTTTCATTTAGTACTTTTTTATTAATAATAAAATTTAAATTATTAATTGCATCTTATTTTATTCAAAAAAAATGTATAAAAATTGACACATGTCATATTATTATTGGCTGATTAATATCATAATTTAAATAAAATGAAATAAAATTAATAATTTAATAGATTGAAATCTTTATGCTATTTTATATGTTTTTTTTTTAAATTATTTATATTTGACACCATAAACAGGAGAAAAAATTCTATACATTGCAACTTTTGAGTTTTCTTAAAACTGTTTGCGGAATAAAAAAATATATTATCAATGTACTAAATATTCACTCTTATTCGATAAAAAAATATTAAAAACACAAAATATTAATGGGATTTCGGATTTTTTTCCGAATTTTCATAAGACATATCTGTATTCGAAATCCGAAACTAGATAATATACTTCATTCCTTTTTTATTCAGTTTTCATGATGTAATATATCCTTTGATTCTGCCATCTTTATCTGCAACAACAAATCCATTTATTTATTGATTAATGGATTTATTTTCATAAACATAATCTTCTTTAACTTTAATAAAAAGAATGGACCAGTTTCTTTTAAAACTCTGAAAATTTTATATACAAAAGAATGTCAGCAAATGCAGCATGTGGGGACAAAGCTCCAAAACAATTTTCTCACTGATGGAGCACAGCACCCTCTTTCCCTAAACCAGTCTTCAGACAAAAAGCATTCCCTATATATATTGCAATCAAAATATATATATACTCACATTTATATGCATACATACATGTATATAAAGTTAAAAAAGAGACTGCATCACTTTTTCTTACAATATAACGTTACCCTGTTTCTAAAAGGAAGGGACATATACATCAGAGAGAGAGAGATGTAGTTTTCACTTTTCACCTATGGGTGAGAGAGAGTGAATAATTGCATTGCTTTAACTTGGGTGTGAATATCAGATATAAAATAACTCTAGAGAGAGTTTCACCTTTCACTAATCCGTTAGAGAGAGAAATTATGTTATTATGACTTAGGTATAAATATCGGATATGAAGAATGTGGGTAAAAGTACCATGAAAGCCACTCTATTAAGAGTCGGATTGCATTTTGCCCCATCTACTAAAAAAATAAGCAAATTAGTCCTTGTATGTTAAATCAAAGAGTAAACTGATCATTCTGTTAAAAATTTCATTTATTTTTACTGTTAAAAACTAGTTCGAGTATTTTTATCAGTACAAATGGATGAACTTTTAATAGAAAGGATCAGTATGCTCTTTGAACAAATGTACAATGGCTAATTTGCCCATTTTTTAATAGAGAGTACAAAAGACAATCTGACTCTTAATACAAGAACCTCTACGATATTTTTATCGAGGTATATGTTCAACAAGGACATGATTAAAGAGAGAAATTTAGTGTTCCACCTTTCACCTATGGGTTAGGGAGAGTGAAAAACTAATTACTTTCAATCAATATCAGTCTAAATATATACGGAGAGAGAGGGGTTCACCTTTGGGCTAGAGAGGAACGGTGTTATTGTGACTCAGGCGTAAGTATCGGGATATGAGGTATGTGTTCAACAAGGACATGATTAAACCAAGAGAAATGTAATTTTTCACCTTCACCTATGGGTTAGGGAGGGTGAGAAGCTATTACATGACTCGAATGTGAGTATTGGACATGGGATATATCCGAGAAGAGTGCAATACCGATAGCATATATGATGATAGTCATTGACGCATAAAGGGAATGCCTGAATTCCTAAACAATGCCGATTGCGGTCCAACTTATTTTGTAGAAGACATCTCCTAATTGGACAGGACGAACACAAAGCATAGTGTCACGGTTCACACCAACCTGTAAAGTATTATCCGTTTCAGCCCATTAGATCTCATGGTTTTTTTCCCACAAAAGATGTCTCACAGGTTGAGGATATGGCATGAACACTTATATTCCGAGACTAACTCTATTACACACGTATGCATGATTCACGACTCCCCATCTAGGACCGTGACATCTCTCAAATGAAAAGTCCATTGTCCTCAACAACACATCATTAGTACCTCTAGAACTAACTCTGATACCAATTGTCACTATCCATACCAAACTACAAGATAATGTTCATTCTAGCTCGTTGAACCTCACAGTTTTGTCCACAAATGACACATAACGAGTGATATGATCCGTTAATATAGTCGCTGTGAGATTCATAGTTCTCACTGGACCACGAAACATGGCAGCCACAAATTCATTGTTCAGCTAGGGACGAGCCTTAATTGGTTTAAACCGATTTAACTGACAAAACCGATCCGATTTAGTTGATTTGATCACAAAGCAAAAACAGTTTTGGGCTATAAAATCTAACAATCCAAAATAGCTAATAACCTAAGATGTTCATCACAAGATCACCATAGATTCTACACATCAAATTTTACACTATAAATAGCTTGATGAGCTCTCCATTGAGGCAAGCTCAATAAAATTTCTTTATGTAACTTACATGAAAAATCCTCCCATTCAGTGATTGCAGCAGAAAAAGTGGCTAAATTGAAATAACATCGATCCGCACTTTGAAAAACTGTTTCAACCAGTTTAGTATCCTTCAGAAAAATGGAATTCACCTGAGTAATCTTCTCTGATTGTGATCGCGATAGTCGAACCGCCTTGCCGGATTGAACCTCGTTTGTGAAAGCTTGAGATTTGCATCCTTTCCAAAAATAAAATTGCGCCACCTGTTCATCATAGAGATTAACATATTCTCCTATCTAACACTCGCATCTAAGTTCCAGTAACATAACGCTTAGTACATTTTTTGATGCAACACTTATATTAATGAAATTAAATGGCTTATTTTCCATTCTTGAACTATTGCAACCGATTCTTCAATGCAGTAATTTGAAGTTAAGACGATTATCTCAGTCTAATTATGTTTTAGTCCCTCTACTACGTTGAAATTTAATATCTAATCCCTCTACTTTAATTTAGTATAATTTGATCCCTTTACTTTTATGATGATATTAGTAAGTCCAGATTGATAACACTATTAACTGCTGCGGTTAATAACAATATTAATGGTGTTAACAGATTCATAGAAATCAACGTCATCACTTTAGTGGCAGGTGTTATCAATTTGGACCTATTAATGATCTTATAAAAGTAAAGGGATCAAATTATATTAAATTAAATTACAGTAATACGATCGTATCATATTCTTCTATTGCTCATAATTAACAAAATTTTGAAGCTGAAAATACCAATAGTAAGAATACCTGAAGTGAATGCAGAACATTGACAAATTTATGGTCAAGCAACTGATCTCGCCTTGCTAATTGCATTGGTTCCATGAGGAGTTCAGATAAATCTGAGCCGAAGTTCATGTCTCGAGAATAATATACATCAAATCCAAGAGCATGTAATCTTCCCAAACGAATATCGAATCCGATGTCTTGATTAGAAGCTTGATGAGGAGAAAACCAATACATATTATCTGATGCTGGCAAAGGTAGCAATGACCATGGCACATTGTTAGACTTGTGTAATACGTTTTCTTCGAGTAGCAAAATAAGTTTAGCATCCTCGTCGTGGGAACTATCACGGCTGAACCATAAAGTAAGTGTCAGCCGTTCTCCGCTAGTTACCTATCAAATAATCTAATACATCAAAAAAACAAAGTGTAGAAACAAGGTAAAGGACCCTTTTTTATATAATGTAGCACAAGTTTGAATAATATCTTTGTTGCTTGATCCAAGCTCAAAAATCCTGCTTCGAAGTCAGTATCAAGCTGAACACTAAGCGGCTATTCGGCTTTTCCCAATTGAACATGAATAGCAGGGACCAAGCCAGAAAATTGCTTTAGGGGGACTAGAGATAAATCATAAATTATTGGGAGGGCCAAAGTGCAATTTTACCGTTATACTAAAATGCAATTTCATAAAAATTTAAGGGGTTAAGTGGCAAATCTACAATTTCTGGGAGGGCCAAGGCCACTGCCTTCCCCCCATTGCCTTCGTCCTTGCCGAATAGCATCCACTTTCCTTCAATAGATGAACTAGATACTATAATATACATACACACACACATATTACAAGAGAAACAGAGATCACGAAAGTACCTCATCGACGGAATGTGTATTGCGGCCGTCAGCTGTATAAATGACAGCATCCTGATATACAATAACTCGGTGAGTATCAATCAAACGGTATATTAAACTAATGAGTAAACATGCTTTTCACTAGCTTCTATTCCAAATAAAGTGGAACATGGCTGCATCTTCTTCACTGATTTTTAATGATCCTAGACTATTTGGCTCCAACTCTTCATTTTTCTTAAAGTACCCATGTCTGACACATATCCCGAACATGGATATGGAGATACACCCTCCAAATACATGGAAAACCATTAAAATTTAAGCACGCCCCTGTCCAACATCAGGGTGCAATCCATGCCAAAATCTTATAACTTATGTAGATCCATTTCAAAATCATACTAACAATTTGATTGTGCATCACCATTCTAATAAGAGAAGACATATCGTAAGAAAATATTGAACAGATGCACTTACTCCGACCATAGGTGCAATTGTTTTCGGTTCCCCGTCTTGGAAATGAAACAGTCCACCTTCGAAATCCTTTCTGTAACTATTCAAATAACAGACTGCCTTCGGACAAATAAGAAAAACACCCTCAGCAAGAATTATTGACAAAAGACTAATTGCGAAGGACATTCCCCAAAAAAAAGCTGTTAACACAAACCGTAAAATCGCGTTGCTTGAGATAAGGCCTGTTATCATCACTATGCCAACCTATGCTTGCTCCTTGGCTCCAACTACAAATACATATGATGTATGGTAATCACACAATGTTTATCAAGGGTAAAGTGAATAAACAAGCAAATGCATAAAAAAACTCGTGTTTGAAATATATTCAGACATGGTTTTGGAGATGTCCAAAGACAGGCTAAATATATGAAAAACTCACAAAAATCAACATAGTCAGACATATATCCATATCCCACACTATCACCCGAATCCGAGTAATATAGTGTAAATGAAGCATTAGTGCTTGCAAGCTATTCGAGTTCGATTTGGAAAAACTCGAATTTGATTTTGTAATTATTGAGCTGAGCTTGAGTGGAATTTGAGCATTGTATACTTGACTAGAATGGTTCGCAAGCCTAATTGAGCTTTTACTTTTCTAGTATATTTTTACATTGAAATTACCTTTTTACCCTTATTACATGGAATGAGTTTAATTACAAATAAGTTCGAGCTTAAATATGAATAAGCTTAATCAAGCTTGAGTACGAAAATTGATAAACAAGCTTAATTGAACTTGAGCTTGAGTAGCTTGATTGTGTCTCAAGCCAAACTTGAGCTTAGAAATTGATGTTTGAGTGAGGAGCTTTGAATTTCAAGTCGGGCTCCGTTCGGCTCGATTACATCCCCAAGGTTTAACTACCTAAAGAAATTAAATTTCCATCAAAATATATGAAAAAACTCACAAAAATCAACATAGTCGGACATATATCCATATCCCACACTATCACTAGAGTTCGAGTAATATAGGTTTAAGTAGTGTAAATGAGACATTGGTGCTCGCAAGCTATTCGAGTTCGACTAAAAAAAATTCGAATTTGATTCAATAATTATCAAGCCAAGCTCAAGCTGTCGATCAAACCGAATCCGAGTACTGTAATACTTGATTCAAATGGCTCGTGAGCCTAATTGAGCCTTTCCTTTTTAGTATATTTTATATTATAAAATTACATATTTACCCTTATTATATAAAATGAGCTTAATTACGAACAAACTTGAGCTTAAATATGAGTGAACTTAATGGAGCTTGAATTCTAAAATTGGTAAGTGAACTTCATCGAACTCATCAAGTAGCTCAATTATGTCTCAAGCCTAGCTCAAGCTTAGAAATTGATGTTTGAGTCAAGCTCAAACCAAGTATCGAATCCTGAATCTCAAGTCGAGCTCGAGTTTGCCACTATTTGAGCTCGGCTCGGTTCGATTACACTCAAACAAATTAAAATTCTTTATATGACTATTATCATATTTAAAAAATTTCAGGCCAAAATTGGTACCTAATGAGGCCAGTAAACTCCGTAACAAGCTCATATTCACAACCAAAGGTCTCCTCTACCTTCTCTTTCAACCTATCTGCAAATCAAAATTTCGAAAACTAATATTAACAACAATGATTTTTTTTCGATTAATAAATAACAGAAAAAGAAAAAAAAAACGAAAAAGGATTTAAGAAAAAACAAGAGAACCTCTGATGGGAAGAAAAGGGATGATTAGATGAGCAGAATTAGTGGCTATGAGATGAGAAAGAGTCGTTGAAAATACGTTTGGCCTGTATCCAATCGTACTACAGCTCTTGTGTATGAACTCCAATTCCTGTTTCGAAAAAGAATAAGTTTTTTTTTTCGATAAAATTCATTCGTTAATTTGATGATATTGTTATTTGGGATTGAAATTTTGGGGGTCTAACCTTGCATTCATCTTCTGTGAGGAAATTATGTAAAATTAACCTGGGATGGTCTTCCTCCATCTCCATGTCCGCCATTTTTTTTTTTCCTTTTTGCTTGCTTCACCGCTTAAAACTTGAAGATTTATGGGCCGGGTCAAGGCCCGGTTCCAAAAAAAATCCAGATTCAAGCCTGAGTTTAGTTTGGGTAAGTCCGTTCAAATGATTCATTTCACGGTTAAAAAAAAAAAAAAGCTTTAATTATAAAAATATATGAATAATTAATATATTTTTTTTATTTTTTATTTTTTAACCAATAAAATTGACCGGACCCAAAATAGAACAAAATAAGCCCAAAACTAAAGTGGGCTAGGCCAACAAGTCTACGCCAACTGCCCGACTTATGATAAAATTCAAAACCATAAAAGTAGTTGAGTGAGTATTAGTTCAATTGGCATCGGTATTGTTATTAATGTAAGAGAATGTGGGTTTGAGTCTGCTAAAGCGTATTATCCTATTATTTAAAAATTGGGAAGGGACTATGGGTAGTTTTAAGTATTGTATTAGAAAACAAATACTAGAGATCGTAATGTTCAACGTTTTGATCATTCAACTTTAAAATTTATAAAATGGTCATTAAATTATTCAAAAATTTTCATATAAGTTATTGGGCAATGACCCTGATATACGAGTCAAGTTTATTTTTATATTAGGTTAATCTGGATTGAATCAATTCAGATTTTAAAATTTTTTGAGTCAATAAGTTCAAATAAATTTTAACTGTTGCGCTTGAGTTGTTTTGAGTTTAAGCCGCGCGAGTTTGAGATCAAGCCATTATAAGTTCAAATCATTTTACGCGCTGATCACTTCAAGTTTAAATCATCTCAAGTTCAAGTAAAGTTTGAGTTTGAATCAAATTGAATTCACGTTGGGTGAGTTCGAATTGTTAACTTCTAATGATGAAATCAAATTGAATCCGATCTAAGTTCGGGTTAATCAAGTCAGATTTCCGAGTTCAAACTAGAAGTAACAAGTCTAAATATAATTATATCGTGTTCAAAATCATTGAATTAAATCATTTCTAGTTTAGGTAATTTCAAATTAATTATCAAATCATTTCGAGTTTTACTTGGATTAATTGTTCATATGTTTACATTTTATTGACTTAAATGGCCACATGTAATTTCTTTTAATGGAAATGGTACATGGGCTAACTTGATGAACGGAATGAATGGAGAAAAACAAAATGGCTGAAAAAATAGTAAAAGGACCAAATTAAAATTTTCACTATATTAAAGGGATCAAAACAAGTATTAAACCATTAAAAAATTGTATAACTGCTAGGCATGAAAAATGTCAAAGTCCCCATGGATAATTAGGGTCACTGCTTACATATTTTCCATCAAAGGGATTGTAAACTTGAATCCTCCATTCATCTTTTTCATCACTTCCATGGCTACTGAAATTAATCACAGAAGCTTCCAATATATCTTCCCAACTATCATCATCATCATCATTTAGCTTAATCAACGGCTGTCGTTCTTCTTCACCTTCATCACCCACCTTTTCAGCTGTCGATGATAACGATGATGATGATGGTGATTGATGATCACCATCATCATCCTTTATTTCCCACATACCATTAATGAAGCTTTCAAGAGCTTGAATTTGCAACAATGGGATTCGATCCACAAATGGATATTCATAACACCCACATACACCCATAAGTTTACACCATTGATAAAACTCATATAACTGGTCCGCTTGTAAAGCTGCTTTTTTATATACATCAAACGCCGATATACAACACTGGTATGTCGGCATTTGGAACATGTTTTCCAGCAAGAAAACGATGTCGTTTTTGAACACGGTGTAACATACGAAGCTGTCACGGATTATATGCTTCATCGCCGTTTGAATCAAGAAGTTTCGTGCCGTGACCCCGGTCGGTTTACATTCGATGACACGGTCGATCAAACTTTGAATCTGTTCTAACACTTCGAGAACTCTTCCGATTTCTTCTGGCGAATTATCGGGCGGGCCGGGGCGGCGGCGATGATTATCTTCGTTGGAGATTTCGTCGAGTAAACAAGCGTAGGACCGGATAAACGCGGTGAAACTCTTGGGGTCCGATGACGAAACGTCACGGAAATTGCAAGGGTATAAAGAGATTGAACCGTTGGACCGATTGATTAATAGTTCGGTTCGAAAAAGGCTGTCTTCGGGCGACGAGCGAAGTAGTCGGTGGAGTAGGAGTAAGCATTTTAATGCGACTCGCCAGCTTCGGGTTTTACCGAAGCGGCGAGCGAAACCAAGGGAGAAAGCTCGGCAACACGGTGGAGAAATGGCGAATAGCCGGAGCAATTGGTGGACGTATTTGTCGGGTAACGGAGAACCGTTCGGAGCCGTTGCTTTTACAATGATGTGATCAACGTTGCAAAGGCCTCCCATGGTGGCGATTTTGGCGTAGCTAAGGCATGTATGCTCTTTTAGAGCATTGAAAGCTTGTTGAAATGATTTAGTCATGGTTTTTAGGGAAACCCTAAAGAAAGGGTTTTCTTTTTTTTTTGTGTGTGTGTTTTGGGGTCTAAATGCATGAAATTTATGGCATGGGAATTGGTTAGGTATGGTCGTTTATTATATGTTGAAAAAAAAGAGGTTAAAATATGTTGTTAGTCCCTATATTTTGAAAAAGTTTGAGATTTGATCCTTACATTTAAAAGGTTAGAAGTTAAGTCTTTGTACACTTTAAATTTAAAAATCCCATTCTAAACATTAAAATCGTAAGTATTTTTC
The DNA here is from genome assembly GCA_025698515.1 of Gossypium sturtianum. Classification (NCBI taxonomy): domain Eukaryota; kingdom Viridiplantae; phylum Streptophyta; class Magnoliopsida; order Malvales; family Malvaceae; genus Gossypium; species Gossypium sturtianum. The sequence goes on along the minus strand of CM046946.1, from coordinate 408,542 downwards.
ATCAAAAAGTTATCAAATTGACATGTTGTTTAGGCTGGTATCATTTGAAGTAAATGTTTTAAAAACCAAACGAGTGGTCGAATGTGTTAGACCATCGGTTCGACCATTGATCTAACAATAATCAAATAAACAATTAAAAAATTGATAAAATTTATTAAAATTTGTATATACATATTCAACCACCTGTTTATTGTCCATTTTTTTTTCTATCAATTTCAAATGGTTTGCTCAAAGGCTAGCTTAATACTTTTGTCCAGATCAGTATAACGGCTTATTCGTGGTCCAACTGATCCAGTTTCAACATTGTGTGACATGCCATATGGTTGATGTAAAATAAACTTATTAAGTTAACAATTTTCAACAGAAACTACCAATCACGACAATAATAAAATTTCTAAATCGAAAAAGTAAAAAGGATACAATTTAAAATTTTAAAATATAAGGATTAGATCTCAAATTGTATAGAAGTAGGGGATTAACAACATATTTTAACCCTGGAAAAAAAAAATAATAGGTTTCAAGATTTACTATGCCATTGGATTGATCGAAACTAAGCTACAATTACGAGAAAAAAAGTGCTTTGGTTTTAGTGAACTAAACAAAAATATGAAAAATTAATGTAGTTGTCAACAGATTGGGCAAAATAAAATATCTTTATTTAATGACTTTGTTGATGCCTTTTGGTGATTAGGGATAATTTTTTTATTTAATTATTTTAATTGTAAAAAAAATAATATTACGAACATAAAATGATTACAACACGTAATTCAAAATGATTCGAAATTAAATTAAATAAAATTTTAGATAATCTGTAATAATTCGAACTTGAAATTTGAATTACCGAAATTTAAATTTAACTTAGAACTTGATTTGTGCTTGGTCGACAAATACAATTATTATTATTATTATTATTATTATTATGTTAATTAAATTACGACACTAAATTAATAAATTAAAATATTAGGGATGAGCTTTTCAACGGGAGAATCAATTTGAAGTACTAAATGTTAAGATAAGAAGAGTACTTCATTTGGCATATATGAGAAACAAGGATGAAGTCAGAAATTTTTTTGGGTCGAAATTAAATTATATATGTTTATAATAGTAAAAATATAATTTTGTTATTTTAATAGCTTATATCTTTATAATTTTTAGAGGATTAAATCAAATTTTTATCATTTTTGAGGGGTCAAACTGTAATTTTATTATTAATAATTTAAAATTTTATAAATTATAAAAGGACTAAATGAATTTTTTTCTATTTTAGGGGGTCGGGCACCTGCCAACCCCTTTAGATCTGCCCCGATGGTAAACATATAAGAAAATTCAATGTATAGCAAAAAATTAAGAACTATACATGTAAATTTTTTAAAGTTATAATCAGAATTGTTTACTATAAGTACCAAAATTAATAAATTAATTTACGAGACTAAATCTAAATCAAACTCATATGATGAGATTTGAAAATATTAAATTTCACTTTTACACGTATAACTATATTAGAAATAGGGCGTAGTTAAAAGGTAAGCAAGACCTTGGCCTCCTATTTATTAGGTGTTTCTCTATTCGCTTTTATATATAGGTATTGAATAGTGGCAGAGTTAGAAAAAAAAATTTGGGGTCGGAATTAAATTGTATATTTTTACAATAGTAAAAATACAATTTCATCATTTTAATAGCCTATACTTTTATAATCTTTAAAAAGTTAAATCAAATTTTTATCATTTTTGAGGGGTTAAAGTATAAATTTACTATTACTAATTTAAAATTTTATAAATTATAAAATATCTAAATGTAAAATTTACCATTTTAAGGGAGGCTAGACTCCTGCCAATCCCCTGACCTCGCCCTAATACCGAAGATTAGGAAAGGCAATAAAAAGACACTTCCAATCAACAAAGCCATATTCATAAGTAAGATGTTTCTTAAGGGAGGTTTATGTTATAGTTGTTCTAAGAAAATCCATGTAAAATGTAATTAAGTCACATTTTAATTTCCTGGTACCTCTTCTAGCGTCGCCCCTGAATCTATTAGTTACATATCTCAGAATTCTTGTTAAGGGTTAAATTTTATAAAATGTTGATTAGATTATTGGTCAAATTATGATTATGTTCCGGATTTAATCAATATTACTTTTAGGAGTTATAATTAAATATATCAATAGTTTTTATTAAAATTAATCATTATAGGTATTGAATTTAATAATTGAGTTTAACTTGAGCTTATTATTTATTTAGTTCATATATATTTAAATATAAATATTCAAGATTTTGAGGTTGTTTCTTTTTTACATAATTTATAGAATTACCTATAGCCCCTTGCAAACCAATAAATAAGAGAATAGTGCACTTCAGTACACTCGAACCCACATCTTTCTACATTGAATTTTATGTCGAAATTGGTTATTATAAATTTAGAATATTAAAATTAAGTCAAACAAAGTATATGAAAGTGAAATCAAAATTATGACTTTTAATATTAATAATAATTTTAATTAATATCATGCTAACACTAACATTTTTGTAATGATATTAAGAGTAATTTATTAACTAAATAAGTATTTAATCATAATTTTTCTTGAATATTGGAAGAGTTTATTTACAAACATACACATCTCACAATTCACGTACGTGTTGAGGCCAATAGTAATGCATCAAGACTCACAACAAGAAGCCTCAACCCGTGACACACAGACATGCACGACTTTTGAAATGCCTTATTTACATGCAGGAACAGGAACTCCATCCACTAGGTTTTTCATCCGAATTGGACTCTTCAACTTTTTTAGGTTTAATTTCTAAGGAATCTCTTAAAGATTTTCCCCTAATTTTCTCCATGCCAGGTTTTCCATCAAAATTCAACTCCCTGGTTTTAGCTTCTGGGGAAAGAATTTCTAAGGTTTTAGAAACTTTTAAAGAACCTTCTTCTCGTGAAGATTTTTCCCTGTTCTTCTGCCTATGAGGTTTCCCATAAGAAATCAATTCTCCACTCTCGGTTTTAACTTCTAGAGATTCAAAATCTTGCGAAGACTTTTCCCTAGTTTTCTCCACACGAGGTTTCTCATCAGAAATCAACTCCTCATTCTTGACTTTAATTTCCAGGAATTCAGAATCTTGCGAAGACTTTTCCCTAATTTTCTCCCTCTTAATTTGAAGAAGCTTATCATATATACACCAAGGAAAGCTAATGAAAGGTTCTTCACCAGCCTCATCGTTATTTGAACCCCAAAAACTTGGATGATATGTCACGTGGTACCAAGCTGAAGCTTTTGCAAACATATCCTCTACACTAGGACTCGCTTTCTCATTGAGCCAACTTTTGGCTTCTCTTCTCAATGATCTCACAGCTAAATTTACGGCTTCTAAATCGACTTTCCGATCGTAAGATTTAGATAATTTCAAGATACAACCGCCGATGATCTCGGCCTCGGTTTTGACCCCGTAGGTACGCATTAGGGTAGCTAGTTTATAATCATATTGTTTCTTGTGATGAACTGCATCATTGATATAAGCTAGAAAGCCTTCGAATTCCATATCGGGGTCATACGAACGTTTCGCTATTGACTTGGTGAAGTGTTTACCGGTACTAACCTCGGCTTCGATGCTTTTCACCTCGCGGTAGAGCCGGCCGATCACGGACTGTGATTCGTAGGTGAACTTGTCAGGCTTTTCCATGAAATCCGGGTATTCTTTGGCGCGTAAACGATGGGGTATTTTGGCTGGAACGCCGGTTTTGGGGAAGTCGACCGCGACGGACGATAGCTTGGCAAGCTCGATACATTGTTCGCTAAGTGCCTTTGTGGGCTCCTTATCGGCGAACACCGTGTGGGCATTAGAAATGATGCCCAAGTTGTCATTGACAATATAGTTTGTAAAATACTCCGCCACCTCCTGCACATTTAAGCGTATATATATAATTGAGTATACTCATATCGAATAAGTACTTGTATCTAACACGCTTCAAACCCGAGAAATAAAGTTATATATAGTAAAAATAATAGTTAAATTAGTTCTTATACATTAGATCAATGAGAAAATTGGTCTTTTAATCCATGTATGTCAATATGAAGTACACGTAGCATGCTATGTGTCACTATTTGGTTATTCCATCAAGCACATAGGTTTTTAACAGTACAAATGATGTAATTTTAATTAAAAATGACTACTTTGTTCTTTGATCTAACATATAGGAATTAATTTATTATTTTTAGTAGTTGGGGCAAAATACAATCTCACTCTTTGTACGAAGGCTTTCATGGTAATTTTACTGTTATAAGACATGCTTACTGCTTTTTTTAATATATGATTAGAGCAAATACCTCTATGGTAACATCATGGTCTAACTGGAGACTATCTGCAGAACCATATTCCATGGGAGGATATCTGCAGGGTGGAATGAGTTCTTCATCCCAAGAAACGAAATATAGATCGCCATCCAGATCGCTTCCGGAACATTCGTTCGGATGGGGTCTGTATGATCACGTAAACAAATTATTTAGTCTGAAATATTAAATACATATTCGGGTATGATTCTCAAGCAACATAGTAAATAAGTACAAAAGTGCATTTGAGTATTGGATAGTCATACCTATGGCCTTTCTGTGGGAAAACAATGCAATCCACCATGTGATGCAGAACGACGGCATCCACGGCCTCCAGAACTTGTAGGTCACCGGGGTGTAAACACGGATTTTTGGCAATGACGACCTTCCCTTCAACAACATGGCAGTTTTGGTATGACCTACCGTCGCCGCTCGAAGATTGGCTTGGTTTAGTTGAGTATTGGACAAACACTTGACCGTATTCAAGTGTCCCTGTTTCATCTAAGCACCCCATCAGAATTCCTCCTTTGTCAATCGCAATCCTTGTTCTAGTCCTTAGATCTAGCAGCTTCGACGCACGGATCGTTCGTAGCATCATTGAAAGGAATGGTTCCGAGTCCGGTTTGTAGCCGCACAAAAGCATTTCTCTTAAAACCCTTACAATTTCACCATGGTGTATGCCTTCCATTGCCTCCTTTGCCTTTTCTGGATCCATCAACATTGCATCCAGTCGGGCCACAAACGCTTTCTGCTTCGCCTCGAAAACACTATCCTTGACCCCAAGTGTCGACATAAGTATGATTATTTGTCTATTAAGGTAACAAGTATGGTACTTGCTCCACGACAAAACATCAAGACTCGTAGAGTCCGCTTCGAACTTCCGCATACTCTTCCTTAACGATAACTTCACCGACGATGAGGGATCAACAGCTACAACTCCTTTATAACCACCATATCGAATTTGAAACGCAGATGGAGTATGTCTCAAGCCACATTTCCATGCTACTTGCCTAGCAAGTTTAGACGATATTTTCCCGATACCATCGGAGAAGTTATACTTAGTCCCACCGGTTTTTTCAACTTCAATGTCGGGAATTATCTCGAATTCATCCTGACGAACTTCTAATGTTTCCCTCGATGAGCTTAAAGATTGGCCTAACCTAGCTGCATATTTCGCCACATTCCTAATAACATGAATATGACCCATTTGTCCTCTTATATCATCAGCAGTAAGCCCAGGCTTGGATGCGAACATCCAAATGGAATTTTCTCTTAACTGACTAGTTGAACAAGCAAGAAACTCAAATTTCTTATTGCCAATGAGTATCCCGTTTGTTAAAGTTGATAATATCCTCTGATATATCCGACTAGGCTTCCCATCGGTACTAGATGTACTCGGCGACAAATCCATTGAATGTATCTTCCCAAGCTCCTCGTCAACGAAAGAAACTCGTAAAAAGTTATCAATATCTTTAATATAATTACGAAGGACCCTGTTTGACAGATTAACATCTGGACCGGTGAAATACACTTTAGACGGCGTCACTTGAATCCTCCTTACCGCTACTAACCCTTCATCGAGTTTGGGTGGTCGAGGACGCTTATCGGCCTTACGATACGCCTTGTACTGATCATTCAGCCACTTGACTGGATCATAACAACAATCTCCGAAACTACTCAATTTCTCCAATGCATGTTCTATGAATAAAGTTTCTATCCTGCTGGGATCAACAAGCTCAAAGAACCTGGAATCAAGTGCCGTGGGAGGCAAGTAACCGTGTTGGAGCAAAGCATTCACTTTGAACAAGATGTTGTAAGGCAAGTCAAAGCCTGGTGGTGGGGTTATTATGGGGACAAGATCAGTGTTGGATGAAAATGGGGAGCCGGGTTCGATGACGAAATTGTCTTCGATTTTCTTGTAATAAAACCAGGTGTCAAACCTCGGGAGCTGAACTGATCGAGGAAGCTCTATGCACATGGCGAATGATTGACCAATACAATGGCCTGGTGTAAAATCTACTTCCCTGACCCATTGCTCATCGTCTGTGAGTTCCTTGGAAGAGCTGGGAGCAGTTGATGGATCTTTTTCATAGATCCTAGGGGCTCCAAGTAACTAGAATATAAAATAGATGGCGAAAAAAGTCAATAATCCCCATTGTGGCATAACTAAAATACTAAATACTCATATCAATTGTACTTCAATTATTAAGTCAAATGAGTAGAGGAGTTGGTTTGTATTGAAAATAAAAAGATTAAATTCCTAAAATTAAAAATAAAGGAACTAAATTTTAAATATATAAAGACTACAAGGATTGAGAGTGGAATTAGACCTTTTATATAAGATCTTCTAATCCAACATCTTCAACTTTATTTTAATTTTTTTAATATTTACCCAACAGCACAAAAATCTCATAACTTATTCATGATACCCATCTCTATTCTCCAAACTAAAAGCAGCTTAAATCTAGTTATAAACGACAATGGGGTAAAATTACAGTACTAGTCCCATTGTGGCCTCTCTATACTTTTAAAATGAGCAAAATCATGTCCTTGTACATTCAAAGAAATAGTAAAATTATCATTTTTTTTTAATAATAGTTGAATAAAAAATATTAATTTAACGAGATTGTTTTAACTAAACGATGTGACTTTAAAATATGATATTACATATTCACTTAACCCATTCTAACTTAAAAAAATTAAACTACTATTGCATTTAATAAGGGAATGACACATGAAATCAGGTTAAATGCTACTGTTTTAAACTAGAATAGATCCCGTAAATGTATTATATAGCTTAAAAACGCCACTCCATATTTTACATTAATACCACATATCTCAAAAATTTAAAAAAAAAACAAAACAATCATTTTACTCGTCCTAACATACAAAACTTTTTTAGCATAACAATTTATTTCGTCCTCTAATTTTATAAAAAAATATTTTAGGTTTTCATTTAATTTTTCACCTTTTTTAGCTTTTCAACTTATATTATTTGTCAAATCACTTCAAAATAGATGAAGAAATTAACGTTTATTAACTTTGCTGACATGACATGCATATGGTAGTACATGTGTATGACAAGTTAGCAATTCATTAATTTTTTAAAGACTATTTTTTTATATTTTATTATTTTTTTAATTTAAAAAATAATTAATTATTAATATAAAATCCACGTGTATTGCCATATCAACAAACTTAATAGACATTAACTTTTCCGTTCATTTATATCATAACTTAGAACTAAAATAAACGAAAAGTTAAATGACTTTTTTATAAAATTGAAGGACTAAATAAATCATTATGCCAAACTTTTTCTACTTAGCAATCTATGTTTACTTATATAGACAATATAAAATCGATCCAAATTAAAAGTAATCGACTTCAAACATACCTGAATGAGCAAACATTTCTTGGTGTTATCAGGCACATAATGCAACACCATCTTCCAAACGTTGTCGTTGTACAGCTCGAGCTTGTAATCGACAGAATTGTAAGATAGAAAGAAGTACAACTTGTTCAAACTTTGACCATACTTGAACGAAACACGAGATTGGTTCCAAAGCACACTGAATTTGTCTTTTGCAGCTGGACTACCAAAATGTATCATCAAGTCATCAATGCTGTGGAGATCAAACTTGGGTTTTTGTGGGATGATGTCGTGTTTCAATGTCCAGGCTTTCAAGTAAGATTCGTTGTGCCAAAGTGCTTGACTTGAGGCCCACGACAAGATCCTTTCCACATCTTCCAAGTTTTTGAATTGTACCTAGTCGAAGATAGAAATTTTATTCAAAGGATGGAGATAAAATGGTAAAATTTTAAAAAAATGGGTGTTAAAAAAAACTTAGTTAAAATAACTTAAATTTAATATTTTAATTTAGGAGAAGGTTTAAAAGAAATTTTCTCCATCCAGCCAAGGGGCGAACCCGCAGCCTGCCCCTTGGCTACTTCCTTGTGTACCTTGGCGAAAGATCTCAAGCCTTCTTTGTGACTAACTTTTACAGTCTCCACGGTTCCTTCACCAGTGTAGTTCTCGAGGAATTGCCTCACTTCGTCGACTGTTACGGCTGAAGCAAACCCGTAGAGCTTAATTGTCTTGCTCATTTCCTCGAACTGCAACTTTCACTAACACCCAAAAGAATAAAAATAGAAATTATTGTTAACAAACAAGTTATTAGAGAAAAAGGAGTATTTTTTTTTGTAACAAATTGAAAAAAATAATTTTATGAGACGAATTTAATTAAAAATATAATATAAAATTTTTAAAATGATCTAATTTATTCATAAAACTTGAATGCGAGATTCAAATTCTTTAAATTACAATAAATTATGTGAATATATCACATTATATTTTAATTTAATATCACGTAAATTTATCTCACAAAATTAACATTTGTTTGTATTTCTATTGCACAAATTCATACTATAATATAATGAACACACTTTTACCTATCCCAACATAAATATGAGAACATGATGTTCTTAATATGTAAAATTAATATATATATATATATATATCAATACTCAATATTCAACTCTAAATTCAAATAACATAAAATAAAACTATTATAATTGCATTCAAATATTTGACTTCATGGATGGTTTACGCTTTCATTTATCTTTAATTTAATTAATCAAAACTAAATCAAGTTTATAGCTGCTTTGATTATTACAACCACTTTGTATTTTCTATGGTATTCGATTTTTTTCTATTTAAAATGTATTTTTGTTTCACGTAATCACGTCTATGCTAACACACACTTATGAAAACATAATCTTGTAAATGTATATGAAGTTTTTAGAAAAAAATGATACATATTTCGGGCCGTATTATTAGTCATCCTTTAGAAAAGAAAATAGCTTTCGGCTATGACTTAACAAATTTTATGATCTAATTCAAATGGCGCAATAAAAACATAAAAGCAATTTCAAATTCAAAGAAAATTTATTAGAACATTCTTGTACTGTGTTCTTGACACTTCTTTTATAAATTTAATCTCTACTATATTTTAATTATTAATAATCCTTCAGTTTCTTGAAATACGTATTTTCAACACTAAAATCAACTTTTTCATTAATTCACAAACTAATTTGACATCATTTTCTTTTTAAAAAACACATGATCTCAAAACGATATATCGCATGATAGATTAGATTAGATGAGCAAATTATAACAAAAAAAAAAGAATCAAATCTTCAAAAAAATAGTGCACATACCTTTAGTAAACTTCGACCCAAAAATTTGCACAAAAAAAAAAAAGAAAAATCGAGTCAGCCGTGAATGAATTCAAAAGAAACAAAAGATGACGAAGAATTAATCATGGCAAAAAGCAAATAGGAAAATAAAAAAGGATCAGAGAAACTCACCAGACTTGGAAAGAGAGGTATGTGAACGAAGAAAAATAATTACGAAAAGAATCAAAAGATTCAAAACACAAACAAAAGAAAGAAAACAAAGATATTAGAACAAAAATTCAAAGAAGAACAGAGAGATTAGAACGAAGAAGGAAAAAGAGATTTTAAAAAAAAATCGAAGAACAGAGAGAGACTTTACTTGAATTTGAAAGCGGAAATTCACAACAACGAAGAAATTTTGAGAGATTTTTGGAGGATGAAAGAAAATCAGAGGGAAAATAAGAAAACTAAAAGAGAGGGAGACGATGTGAAATTGTGGCGCCAATAAACTGATATTTAAATGAGAAAAAGGAAAGTAGAAGTGAAGGTTTTTGGAGATTCTATGCTTTGGATTGAACGGTTAATTTTAGAATTGTTTTGGTGACGTAAGGGAGATGACGTCAGGTTCTCTCTTCCCCATTGGGTTTGATCATATACTGTTTAACTTAGTTGAGATCGACACGTTTCTAAATTCAATTGGTTAAAAAATAGGGTTAATTACACCATATATCCCCAAATTATAACATTCGTTCTAAAGTGGTCTAAAACTTTAGAACATCCTAATTATATTCCTAAACTATCGAGGTTATATTAATAAGATCATTCCATTACTAAAATCATTAATTTAACCGTTAAATGATATGTCAAGTCTTATGTGGCATAGTTTAAAACAAAAAGTTTAAAGAAAAATGAATGTTGTAAAAATTTTGATTTTGGAATTTTCGAAACTTTTACAAAAGCCTTAGCGCTCACTCTCTTTTTTTTATTTTACTTTATTTTTAGTGTTTATTTTTAAAAGTTGCGTGGTAACATTTTACTTTTTCTTAAAATTTTCATTTTAGATTATGCCACATAAGTTTTGACATGTCATTTAATGGTTAAACAATTTTAGTTATTGATGGATCTGATTAATATAGCATTGATAGTTTAGGGATGTAATTAGAACATTTGAAGTTTAAGAGCCAATGTAGAATGAGAGTCATAATTTGGAGATGTTTAATGCAATTAACTCTATTTTTTTTATATTAATAAGTTGGTCTAATTATGTGGCTTAATTTCATAGTATTCCTTGAACTTTTGAGATTTATTCTCTTTACTTTTAGTTTCAAGCATTTAGTCGCTATGTTTATCTGATTTGAAAATTTAAAATTCATTTTTTAAAATTTATTGAGGGGTCGGCTGTTTTATTGGGAGAAATCTTTGAATTGTTACATTCTGAGCAGTAAACCATAACCTCAAATAGTAGAAGTATTATTCCCGGATGTCTATACTCGGTTTTAACTTCGAATATTTGTTTCCCTACTTCAAGAAAAGCCCAAAGAAATTTACGGAATTTTTATAGGAGCACATACATCCAACAAAAGAATATTGTGTTAGATTTGATTGTTTTTAATATTATAACAATGTGTTTAATTTATTTTGTATATATATACAGTTTAGTTTGCTTAGCTAACTAGAATTTCATAATAGAATAATTTAATTTTAGATAAAATAAATGGAAAATTTGTTTTTTTTACTCGATTAAAAGTTATTATGCGAAAAAATTAAATTTTAACTTTTTAAAAATAAAAAAAAATTATATTTAGTCCTTCTAAAATTGATGAAATTATAAGTTAATACAAAACAAAATTACACTTTAACCCCACAGAAAAGTTTTAATTCAATTCTAGCTCCCTTAAAAGAAATTGGATTCGCCCCTGGTTAAAATGATAATATTGAAAATTTGAAAATTTATTGTCTAAGTTCGAGTCTTATTTTAACTTAAAATTTTCCACTAAATTATTTCGGTCTGATTATTTCTGTAATTGTCAAACAATATGATTACATTTATACCATTTTAAATTTAAAGAAAAATAATTTAAAAGTATATAATTTTTTTAATTTAAAAAAAAAAAAACTTGGCAATTTAAGTTTGGTGATTCTTTACCTTTATCAAGGTTCAAAGTTATGCTTTATTTTACCAATGAGGAAAAAAAAAAAACTTTGCTTTGGAGATTTCAAAGTATGGAAAAGGCTATAACTTAGCTATTGCTTCATTTATTTGATTACTCAAATTTGGTGCTAACTTTACAATAGACAAATGGAATCTAGAATATATATATTTTTTGGTTGAGAAAACAAGCGGTTATCTGCTTATAAATGTTAGCTCTTAGGGTGGGTTTGGATGGGTGATTTAGTGCGGTGCGGTGTGTTTAGCTTACTTTTTGTCTCATGCTACAGTATCGCTACAGTATTTAATCTCACTGCCACTGCCGTTTTTACACTAACTACAAGTAAACATACCGTCCATCCAAACCTACCCTTAATCTTGTTATTCTAATAATATCATCTTCGATTAATGTCATGAGAGTAAGAAGAGGGATACCAATGTTTTCCATTACAGACCCACATCTTAGCGCCCAAGCAGTAGGAAATCAGCACAACAGTTTACTGTTCTTTTTTTAAGGTTTATCTAACAAATGCTTAGTTGCAATTTTAAATAAGTAATTAAAAATGTATTATGGTGAAAATATTATTAACAAATATATTAATAAAAAATTGATATTAAAAGTAAATAAGGTTTTAGTTGAAATGTTAAAATTAAAATACTAAAATTTAAAATGACAAAAAATACATTCATATTAACGTGTGTTATTTTATAAAAGGAAGAATTTAAGTAATTGTTCAATTGAGTTGGGACTTAATTATTGATTAACGAAGGAGACCGATTCAATCAACCATTTAAACATTGTGTAGATAATTGTAATACTATATAAATGTAGTAATTGAAATTTAAAAGCGTTTTTTATTATTATAAATAATAAGAAATTATATTATTATAAAACCTTTAATCGGGTTTAGCGTAGAGATGTTAATAGGCTGAGCAGGACGAAGTGAGTCTATGCGTAATATTAATTTATTTCATACTTGCTCTAGCTTAATTGGTAAAAAAATGTGATTCTCAAATTTTATTTAAGCACACACATTTGCAATTGGCGAACGAAAGTTTATCTCAGGTCGGTTATATTAATTTTTACAAAAAAAATGCTATTTTTAGATTAATATGTTCTAATTCAATATATTGGCTAAAATGCCAAATAAGTTTTCCAAAAATAATTAAAAATTTTAATTATGCCCCTCATAAAAAATGCATTCAAATGAGTTTCTTAAATCGTGATTTGTACTAAATTGAACATATTAATTACTCAATTTTTTTTGCCCAAATTTTTTGATGAGATGTTAAATGTTGACGTGACAGCTAAAGTTAATATGAAAAAATGATGTTGAAAAAGACTTATTAATTTTTTAAGTTATTTTATAATGATTTAATTGTTTTTTAATTATTTTACAAAAGTTTTTTATATATACATTTTAAAAAAGCATCAAAATGAATATGAAGTACTCGATAAAAGGGAAAAAAAACCTCAAGTACTAAATTAAACATTTAAGCGAAATGCAGGTGCTAAATAATATATTAACCCGAAAAGCAACACAAGGCCACAAAAATACTTTTAAAAGAAAATAGTGGTGGCAGCACTAGTGTAAATTTAAAAGATGAAAAGCATAACCCACTTAAGGTTTAGTCGGAAAGTTGCTCACAAAGAGAGGTAACTTCCCTTTTCCTTTTTATTCTTCTGTTTCATTATTCAATTCATTTTGATTTGTTTTTTTAATTTATAGTGTTCGATTTTGTGTTTGAATTTTCGAAATTGACAATTCGATATGGAACTATCTTTTCTTTGATTTACTTGTATGCAATTGTAGATTTTGATGAACTGAAATGAACCAAAAAAAACGACGCAGTGTAGTTTCACATAGGATTTTGGGATTTAGGGTTTTTAGTAAAGTGGTTTTTGAGTGAAATTGTTGAAAAAAAGAGGAAAAAATGACAACGGAATCGCTCACAGGGTTTCACTATGGGAATAGTTTAGGTTCTATTATGAATAAGTTCCAATCAGATGCTATGAACACCAGTTCCGAGATGATTCCGATCGGTGGTTACTTTGTACCGCCACTGCACATGATATTGCCGGAGAATTCCAGTACCACTTCCCCTGCTTTGATCCAACCTGGAAACCCTTCTGGCTCTTCCCTCGATTCGGTTGCAGGGTTCCAGCATGATATGGGGTTTGCTACTGAATGGTCTACTGAGGAGCAATATATATTGAAGGATGGCCTTGAAAAGTATGTTGAAATTCTGCTTTTTATTCAAAGTCTTTTGGTGATGTATATGCATGTTTATAATTTGAAATGCTAATTTGAGTAATGTGTTGAATTGGTCATAGACTCATAGTTAAAGTAATAGATTACCTAATTATGTTATGAGGATTGTTGTGTGCTTTTGTATATGCTTCTTATGATAAAACTGGTTTTATGGGTGTACTTATTAGCTATGTTACTCGGATTCGGGTATGGTTGTTGTATATTGGTATTTTCCTGACAGGGGTATATTGAAATACTTATGTCCAAATAGGTGTTGGACATGGGTGTTGGATAGGGTTACTTCAATAAAAATGAAGAATTGTAGCAAGCATAGCTTAGTAGGTAAATAAAAAAAATGGTACTAATTGTTTAATTTCATTTCATTGTACATGTACATAGATATAAAGAGGAACCAAATATTATGAAGTACATAAAGATTGCGGCTGTCTTGCCTGATAAAACCGTACGTGATGTTGCATTGAGGTGCCGGTGGATGCAAGTAAGCTCCATGCTTTTTTAATGATGAATTTCTACCATCATTGCTACTGATTTCTATTGCCAAGAAAGATGAGTTACCGTTGACATTAAGATATAAAGGTAGTTTTTGGAAATTGGCAGAGAAAGCGAAGGAAACCTGAAGAACTTAATGCTGGAAAAAAGGTGAACAATAGGAAGGTATGCTGATGAATATTTGAATTATTAGTGGATATGATTGTCCGTATTCTAATAAGGATTACATCCTTAGTCATGAGTCATGACATGTTAACATGCTGCTAGAGGTCGAAATAATCGATGTTCAACTCCACAAGGACTTTTGTTAAAATTTTTCTTATTGGCTAAAGTAGTGCTTGAATGGTAAGATGAATTTAAGAGTAAACTGTTTAAATTTGGATAATGGAGCATAAAATTTAAGGCTCTAATATAAAATAGACCACAATAACTCGCTTTAATAGCTGAGCTCATTTTCAGTTCTGCTATCATGAGTCTTAATGAGTTAATGTAGTTTTGTTCAACCACTCATTTGTACCAATCCTAAAAATCATTTTCGAACCATTTTATTACGCTTCATATACATACATGGATGAATATCTATCCCACTTTTCTTGGTTGCTTTCCTTCTTCAAGTCAAATTACAAACAAAACTGCTAATTATGCCCCAAAAGTTAACATTAATTAAAATGCCTGCATCTCAATTTACTAAGTTATATTCCTGTTTTAATTTCCTGAATCGACTATTATCTTTAGGATGTATCGTGATTGAGGAACCAGTATTCTAACTATCCTACTTCTTCAGGATAAGCAGGTGGAATCATCTTCGAAGATGAATATGCCTACAGCTCTGCCGCAAAACATGGCTGCATCTCCATTCATGATGCACCATCTGGACCAGATCAAAAGAAAGCCTTCTGAAGGTCTGTAATCTCAAGTCCTTTAGGACAAACTTTTGGGTAATGTTCATAAATAATGTTTAGCTGCTTGCATCAGTCAAAACTGAAAAGAAAGCCGGTGAATACCTGCAAAATGATGGTAGCCTAAATATGTGTGGCATTTAAAAATAAAGTGAAAGAGTTGATTCATAATTGAAATTTACATGTATACATCTATTCATATGGTTGAGAATCCAAACTTCTTTTATAAGCTTGCAACATTCTCCTTTGACCAGAGGAAAAAAAGAGTCATTTTGATTCCTAAGGTATTGAACTTTTAATCATCATACTCCGAAGCCTTCAAAAATACAAATTTGTAGACAGCAATGCCAACTTGGCATTCGAATCCTATCTTTATACTATTGAAACACCAAATAATTAGAAAAGGAATTTGAGAAGGAATCGCAAGCCTTGCTGTTGATGGCTTTTAGGTATTGCATCATTGAAGAATATTGTTCTGAATTGAGGCTTTTGACAACATGCCTGCTTGTGTTCGTAGTAGAGGGATTAGGATAATTTGAATTCCATGTATACTGACCTGCTAAAGGTATTAATTGATGTTAGTGTACTTGTTTGTTGTGTATTTTCAGGATTAAGTGGTACAACAATTATGCATCTCTTGAAGCAAAATGCTCAAGTTCTTAGTCAAATCGCATCCAATCTTTCTTTGTATAAGGTGATTGTATAATCCCTAGTTCACAGCAATTCTTTTAATTGATGAATGTTGATGCCATTAGAGTCTGAATTGGAATAGCTGGTGAAACTAGGGGAAAACATTGATTTATTATCATTGTCCAGAACTTCTAGCTTCATTTACAAACTGATATAAGTGGCATATAATATAACTGTCGGTTCGTCATTAGGATTATAGAACATATCAACAGTCAAATGGTGTTTCAATAGAGATTGTCATGGACTCAAATCGTTTCTTGTTCTGTTTAATGTACTAATATAAATCTTGTATGTCGATTTATTTACATCATATATGATTCTTGGTGACAGTCTTATCTGGCTGGCCTATTAAGCAAAGCTTTTGTGTACAGTTACAGGATAACATTGATCTCTTTTGTCATGCAAGGAACAACATTACCGCTGTCCTAAAAGAGTATGTGCCAATGTGGATTTTCTTTATAATTATCGATTGGTGATCAATTCTCTTTACAAGCATTTCGGCTTTTTGCAGCATGGCAGATATGCCAGGTTTAATGAGTCGGATGTTGCCATTGCCCGTATCTGTCAATGAGGAGGATTTAGAAAATAGCATCTTGCCTTATGCAACTCAGGTAAGTTATTGTGAGCTTTCGAGAATCAGAATTCCTTGATTCTAGTACGGCCTAAGACAGAAACAAAACGAAAACTAACCAGATTTACTGGAAACAGAACAATAAAGAGAATAACAACCTGATCTTATTCCCAACAATTAGGAATTTGACTACTTGTGGAACCCCGGTATGCTTTTATCACCTTCTTTTCGACATACAACCTTTCATCTAGTCATTCTTAGTGTGTGGTTAGGTCACGAAGCTGAGTACTGAAATCTGTTATAGGATCCGGTTGCTCATGCTACGTTTGGACAAAGATCAAGATGGTCGGGAGAGGGGGAGGGGGTTTGAATTTTAGACCTCGAAATGGTGGAAAACTAGTTGCTTAACAAGGCAATAAGTGATCTTGTGTTGGTCATGATGGCATACTTTGTGCACTTGTGTTACCATGTTTTGTTTGTTCTTCTTCCGTGTCCAGTCGATTTTTGGCACGGAAGGCGGATCCGTTTCAAGGAGTCAAGGAGCTGATAGGGAATTCCGGAATTGCCGAGATTGAAGTCGGATTATATCAGGTCCGTGTAACTATTACAACAAATTTTATACTGTAAATGCATGACAGACTGGTTGGATGTTCTTCCTCTTTGCGTACACAAACACTCAATTCACATATTAGGTGCTATAATGGAAATTTTGTATAGATCCCATTCTTTTGGAACCTGAAATCTCACTGTTCACTTGATAGATGTTTTATTTGTATAACATAGATGTAGACGTGTCAAATCTAGCCCAAAACCGAGAACCAATGTTTTTTAAGCCGAACCGGTGGTCAAACCAGGAAGACCACCAGTTCCCGGTTTGTCCAGTCCAATTGGTTCCTCTGGTTCGATTGAATAAATTGTTACCAAAATCTAAAAATAGGAAGCTGGTTTAAACCCCTTATTCTGGACCAATATCTCAGCTGGTTCCCAATTCAATCTGTCCGACTAGTTGGCCCAGTTTTGAAAACAGTGTCGAGAATCCAATCTGAATAACTTGTACCTAGATCTGATTTAACTTGATTTGATCATAAAAAGTCAAATCACTTAAATTCCCAATTCAAATCTAAAAATGCCTAAGAATCAGAAATGATCTTGGACTCTAACTAAAAAATGTAACCTAAATAATCTAACTTGAAAACCAGAAACTAAAATTTATCCGAATTCAAAATATTCTAAACCTGAAATACCCTATTCAATGTAGATTGACTGTGTCTATATAATCAACTCAATTCATCCGATTTACAGGTCTATCTAAATGTCTCTCTTGGTTTTTGTGCATTTAATTAAATGTCTCAATTATTTAGAGGTGAATGTATTTAAGAGGTCTTTTTATTTTAGGAATTTGATTAAATTAATCTCTTTATTAAATAAATAGATTAATTTAGTTACGTAACTATTAAAAAAATCAAATAAAGTCAAACCATTATTGTTTAGCAAAGTTAATATTAAAATGTTTATGATTATGTAAATGAAATTTTTTTTATGCTAAGTTAATTTCTTTTGAAGTTTTGTTATTCTTTAAATAGAACTGAAATTGGAAAAATAAATTATACGATAAATGTTAATTCTATTATAATTTATTATTATTTAATTCTTTTTTAATAATATAGACTAAATTGATCTATAATATTAATATACAGGGACCTTTTTGATACTTGAATATCCAGGAATTAATATAAAAAATTGTATTGAATCCACTATTTTTTTTTTAATAAAAAAAATCAAATATTTATAGAAATTTCAACATTATAAAAAATGGATTCATTTCAGCAAATTGAAGTGGAATTTAAAATACATTAAACCAAACAATACCTTCTACAACTCTGAAAAAAAAATAAAAATGGGGAAATCTTTACAATACAAATTCTACAAATATAAGTGGAAAAATTATGAGAGTTTCAATGGTGAAAAAAAAAAGAATTAGAAAAACACTTTAAATTCAGTGCCTGCAAAAAAAAATCTTATTATATCAAACCCTTTTTCTTTTATATGCTTAGTTGTTCCTCTCTAGGCAAGCTCTGAACGGTGTCAGACCACCGTCCCGGTGAATGTTCACTACTATTCGATGAAACTTGAGCCTCAGCCCTTACGTCTCTGATCATCTTCAAAACTTCCCGCATCATGGGACGGTTCTCGGGCTCAAGGGCAATGCAAGCCATTGCTATGTTCAAAAGGGATTGAAGCTTCCCCTCGGACGTTTCGTTACCTGACGTAGGTTCGTCCCCGGATTCGGTCTCTTCCTCTCGAACCGATCTTACCCATTGAGGGATATCCGAGCCGTGTTCTTGAACAAGGTCTTGGAAGGGAGTTTTGCCCGTTAAGAGTTCAAGTAGGAGAACGCCGAAGCTATAAACATCGGCCGGTTGAGTCGATGATTTTCGGTTGTCCCGACATTCGGGTGCCCTATAGAAAAAAGTGGCCGCACCTGGCTCTTCTGGTGACTCGGGGTCTCGAAATAATGTGAGACCGTAATCCGTAAGGCATGATTCGAAGTCGGGGCCTAATAAAACGTTCGAGGATTTTAAATTCCCATGAGTTAAGCCTGGATTTTGGTGAATGTAAAGTAATCCAGAAGCTAAATCTTCTGCAATTTTAAGACATGAAGTCCAATGAAGAGGCTTTCCACCACCATTGGTTCTTGTTCCTGCAAAGAAAAAAGACCGGTTAAAAACACCTATGAAACATGTAATTTTCATGTTCCTAATTGAAAACCAATCCGGATGAAAACCAATCCGGATGCCCTGTACTAAAAGTCAAATTATATTTTACTTCTTTTATTTAAAAATTGGACGAATTAATCCTTGTATTGATTTTTTAATTAAAAATTTCATACATTCGTACTGCTAAAAACTAACATGGCACGTACATCATTTTGACATACAGGAACAAATTTTTAATGGAACTAATTTGTCATTTTGAATAGAGGGGATAAAACAGAATTTGACTTTTAGTACAAAAACCTCTATGGTACTTCCACTCGATTTTTGCTTAGTTTGGTTTAGAAAAATGAACATTCCTATCAAAACCGAACCGAACCGAACCAGTATGTAAAAATGCCTAGAACCATTTAAATAATAATTTAAAATTTTACCTCAAAACATTTACAATTTTCATAAACATCATACTCCATAAAACTAGAAATTATATATAATATATACATACACTATTACAACCAACAAAATGAAAAGGAAAATAATGACACCATAGGGTTAATTGAATACACAACAAATTATAAAACTGAGAGTTCAGGGAGTGGGGTGAAGGAACTGACAACAATAACATGCTGAAATGTCAGACCAACACAGTTCCACAATGAGTTGTCAAAATAAAGCAAAACACTGTTATCGAAATTAGAGATGTTCATGGTCTAAGTCTAATCATAACCCGATCTAAAATATTTTTAAAAAAAATTTATTTAGATATACTCAAATTTTTAGGATGTTTTCATTATAGGAAAAAGAAAAGAGAATTTAATGGAATAAACTAAGAGTGAGTTTGGATGAACGGTGTGTTTACCTACGGTTAGTGTAAAAACAACAGTGATGATAAGATTAGATATTATAGTAATACTGTAACGTGAGATAAAAAGTAAACTAAACATCCAAATCTACGCTAAATAAATTTCCATCTACCATTTGTAGGCCTATGCTACTAGGACAGTCCCAACGACACATTTACCAATAATAGATTGTACTCTACTAAAACCACTAATTGCAATGTCGGGTTTTGGGATATTGTTTTTAAAATCGGATCGGATATCGAATTGACCAAACTTACAATTTGTCGGTTCAATTAAAAAATTATTAAAAGTAAAAAATTTAATTGATTCTTGGTCTAACCGGTTCAATGCTATTCTTCATATTGATACCTTGATTGATTTTCGATCCAACTAGTTCAATCTGATTGAAAGATCTAGATTCGGGTTTTAAAATTTTCGGATTTAGTTATTCTATAATCAAATAATTAGGGTTTGTTGAATTAGGTCATTTCAAGTTTTGATTGGGGGAGTTAAAATTGTTGACCTATGAAAATGGACAGATCAAATCCAATGAGTATCACTTTGGGATTTCATCATATTCTAAGGATAAATCAATAATTAGCCTTTGATCCCTAATTTTTTTCAATTTGATCCTCGAATAATGTATGATATATCGTAAAATTTTATATAAAATCTAAAAATATACACACAAAAAATAAAAAATAAATAAAAACTCAGATGATATCATAACACAATCTCAAAAAAGCCATTATTGTCATACCTTAAAAATGGAATCTAAAATTAAAGATTAAATTAAAAAACAAAAACGTTTGTGGGTGAATGAAATTATAGAACCTAACCCATGGCCACCATATTATTTTATGGGTGAGATCTCTGAAAAGTCCCTTTTTAATGGGCACATCCAAAAACGTGCGATGCTAACTTTATTCAAAGCAATTAAACTTTTTGCAGACAAAAACAAAGAAATTATTATACCTAAAACTGTTTTTATATATATATATATATAATATTCAAATCCTCACGTTTCGTGTGCTAAACCCTAAAATCATGACTAAGAATGTGACATCTGCAATCCTAATTATTTCTACTTATTTAAATAAACCTTAAAAAAATTCCAAATGTATAAATTATTTTAAATCAAAACAAATGAAAAAAAAAAAACACGGATTAAGACTAATTATAGTTACGTGATTACTAAATGAATATTTATTTATTTATTTTAAAATGTAAAATTAAAAAAATTTAACAATACTAATAATTAGACCTAAATTTCGAAATCCGAAAAGTAGATTACTAAAATTCTAAAAATGATTACCATTATTATAAGTGAGTGGGTTAGTCATTTTTATCCCAAAACTCATCAAGGCATGCATTTGACTACAATGAGTATTTTTTTTAATAATTTTATTTTTTTTTTAATTGTAATAAATTTAAACCCTAAACTCTAAAATATATTTGAATGAATCAATTTTCTTTTTTAAATAATTTCTGATCATATCTACTCTTTTTTTAACACAAGACTTAGAATTATCCATAGTTCCTTCTTTAACTCATAAATAAGAAAATAATACGTTTTAGCGCACTCAAACTCACGTTTTTTTGTATTAATAATAATGGCCATGTTAATCGAACTAAGACTCATTCAATAACATAATTTAGACCCTAAACTCTAAATGAAATTGACTAAATAAACTCGATTCATGTAAAAAAATTATAATTAGAGAATAGAGAAATGATTATCAATTTTGGGTTTGAACCTAACTCTAAATTATGATTTCTATTTATTATTTTGAAATTAAATTTTAATATTTTTATTTTCATAATGTCAGTAAGTAGTCTAAAAATGTTAAATCTTTTAACTATTTTTATTAAAGGACAGACATCCACTCTAACTCATGATACTAATGTGATTTTATTTTTTTTTATATTGAAAGAAAAGTTTTTAAGGAAAAAAATAAATGAAAAATTGACAATTTTTCACCTTAATCTGTAAATATTTTTTCATTAATCACTTAAATGACCCTAATTTTTTTTTAAATTTTCACATGATAAAGTGGCATTTGTAATTAAATCTAAATTCAGAAAAAAATGACAAGTTGAAAAGAATTCTCAAATTTAGAAATTAAATGTTGGTTTACCCCCCCAAAAAAAGCAGGTTAGAAATCATGCGAAATTAAAGCAGAAGGACTAAATCTAAAATTTAAGCATAGAAGAAGAACCAAAACAGAAATTTGACCCAGGAGTTAACTAACACATGAAAAACATAAATGATTGAAATAATGAAAGATTGAGTGTGACCGACAACATACCATGAATAAGAGAGAAGAGGCTGCCATTTGGGAAATAATCATATACGAGCAACCGTTCTTCTTTAGCTTGGAAATACGCTCTAAGTGGGACCAAATTAGGATGTCTCAGCCGTCCGATTAACTCCACGTGTCTCCTAAACTCTTCTGATCTTGGATACCTAGCATCTTTCAACCTTTTAACGGTCACGATGAACCCAGATTCCATCACAGCTTTATACGTACTCCCCATTGTACCCCTCCCTAATGTCTCCGCCGATGCTTTCAACAAATCCTCAAGACTGTAACTCAATTGTTGATCCCCAGCACCTACGAACACCAAACTCCCTACGCCCTCACTTTCCCAAAACCCTCCGCCGCCACCGCTTCCGCCGTCTCCGCCGCCATTCCCGCCGTCCCCGGCCTCCACTCCCTCTGCTTCAACAACCCCTTTGTTTCTTTTAACCTCATTTGTTGACTTATTTTTCCTTTTAATGAAAATAAAACAAAGGAAACACAACAAGAACAATAATAATAACCCACCAACACTTGCTGCTACAACAATGATGATCAGTTTGGTTTTTTTGTTTGATTTCCGGTTTAAGCTTGGTAAAGCCGGTTCAGTTCCGGTTCCCGGACATGGCTTTTTAACTTGCTCACCACAAAGGCCAGCGTTACCTAAAAAAGACGACGTATTGAACCGAACTAAAGATGGGGTTACTGGTATTTGACCATAAAGCTGATTATTTGACACATTGAAGAACCTTAAACTTGTTTGGTTCAATGGTGGAATCGATCCTTTCAACTCATTGTTTTGTAAATAAAGAATATATAGTCTCTTGAGTTTCAATAAAGAAAATGGGATTTCACCATTGATTTGATTTCCAGACAAGACAATGATTTTCAACCGATGTAAACCCGACAATGATTCAGGGAACTCACCATTGAACTTGTTGTTGTCTAAGTAGATGATTTTGAGGTTGACTAAACCTGAAAGGTTAGGTATTTGACCTGAAATGGAATTACCTTTGAAACTCAATACTCTAAGTTGATCTAAAAGGTTTAAGCTTGTACCATTTAATGAACCAGTTAAGTTCAAATGCTCTAATACAAGCTTTGTTACTCTTCCATCTTTGCATTCTTTGACACCTTGCCATGAACAAAGATTGGTGCTGCTTTGCCATTGTAATGAATTGAAAGGATCAATGGTTGATTTTAAAGCTAAAAGTGCTTCTGCATCACCTGATTTAACAATTGGAACAAGAGAAAGGACATAGAAGATGATGAAGATGAAGGTTAAAAGAAAATAGTACCTTGAAGAAACAAGTTGTTCCATTTTTTTTTTTTTGAAGCTTTAAAAAGGGAAGAAGAAGAAGAAGAAGAAAGAAAGAAATGGGGTTTCTTCAAATCAACATCTTTATGCAAAAAGGATCAAAAACCCAACTTTTTTTAACTAAATCTTGAGATCTGTCATTGGTTTTACATGCATAAGAAACTGTAGAAAAATCTTGGGT
The DNA here is from genome assembly GCA_025698515.1 of Gossypium sturtianum. Classification (NCBI taxonomy): domain Eukaryota; kingdom Viridiplantae; phylum Streptophyta; class Magnoliopsida; order Malvales; family Malvaceae; genus Gossypium; species Gossypium sturtianum. The sequence continues at coordinate 384,620 of CM046946.1, read as the reverse complement.
CATTTTTGACTGAAACTAAGAGACAACAAAGGGGAAAAAAGGTTTTTTTATATACTTATATACAATGAAATGAAGCTTAAACCGGGGGTGGGGGAGCTATTAGCATTAATGGGGTTTCTAAAACACCACACTAAAATGCTGAAGAATCTTTTTTATTTTTGGTTTCTCGAACTTGTTAATCTTGAAAACACTCACGGACAAGGCAGCGTAGTGTTCACGTGAGTTTATCACAGAACTTGCAGAGAAAATAATGATAAAAATTATAGTATTAACTTTTTTCTACTATGGTTTTATTCTATATAGCAACTAAAAAAAATATATTAAACTAAACTATTTATACACACTAAAACGAACTTTCTTTTTAAAAGCTTATTCTTGGGCTTCTCAAATGTGGTTTATGACATATACATACATACATACATACAGTGATATGCAAATCACTGAATGACCCAGAACTTAAAAAGCTTATAGAAATTCAACCCAATGCTAGAAATCATTCAAACAGTACAAAATTGGCAAATCAATAAGCAAACAAAAGGGCTTTTAAGACAAAAGCTTATTAGATCTACTCGTATTGTATGTAGTAATAATAATTCAAGAAAGAGATAGGAGAGATAGACTGTGTTTATGAAGTGTTTATGAAGTGTTTATGAAGTGTTTCAGGAGATAGGTGAAGGAATTAAAGGCATAGCAAAGCAGTATTTTTTTTCCTGGTTTTGGTTTGGAGAGTTTTGGGGGTTGGGTTATTTAAGTAGCTTATAATTCAGATTTAAGTCAGTTCAGTTAAAATGTTGTTATTTGATGATATATGTTTTATTTTAATTTAATTGGAACGCATAAAAAATTGTTTATTTCTGATTTTAGTCCCTTTACTATACTAAATTTCGTGATTTTATCTCTGTATTTGGTAAGTTCAAACTGGCAATAAATATATAAGCTATTTCCCTTAACGTTAAGGATATGCATAATTCAATTAAAACCAAATTAGTTAGATTAATTAGTCTGTCATTAAAATTAATTCGATTAAAGATGAATCAAATATTTTATAAAAATTAGATTATCGATTAATTTAATTTAAAATAATTAAATTATCAAAATTAATAATAAACATTATATACTATATAATTGCCCAATAGAATGGAACTATTAATAGGCTGTGGGACAAAGAAAAAGAATTATGAAGTTAAATAGAATTAAAATATAACAAAAATAATGACTTAAAAATGAAAAAAATACTTAAGTCCCCTGTGTTTGTCAGTGTTTTTTTTTTCCCTTTCACGCTGCTGAAATGAACTGCTCCTCCCTTCTTCAGTAGCTTTTTTTTTACCTTATTTTTCTCTTTTTCATTTCAAGTTAACCCCATCATTTAATCTTAACAGATCTTCGAAGCAAAAAAGGAAAAAAATTAAATTTTTTTATTTATTCGAAAGCCCATCGAATTAACTAAAATTATTTCAGTTAAGTTATTTTTGTTAAAAAAATGATTAACAATTAATTTAATTAACGATACTACCGAATCGATCATTCAAGCAGAGGGACCAAAACATTATCAACCACATAAAACTCCAACCAATATTATAAAATTAGTAAAAAAATTAAATTATAAATTTTAAGATAATAGAGGGGCTAAAAACAGAATTAGTCCATTTATACTCCGGACAGTGGTCTGACCTGAAACGTTAATAAATAATAGAAATGGAAGACACGTGGCGAAAAGCGTGCTTCAAAAGTAGTCGAATTCACGTTAAGAGGAGAGATCGATGTATGGTCTAGGCTAGCTGTCACGTTGGCTTCAAGCCAAGATTGGGTAGAAGTGTAATTACACATTTTCTTTTATTATTTTTAATTCACAATTCGGAGGATGGTCGTTTTAGGACAATCCCGACTACCTTGCCGGAAATCTAGGTGCAGACCAGACTTCATCATTGACTCGAACGCAAATTTTGGTTGATTTTGTCAACTTTTAATTTTATTTATATATTATTTGGTTGATTTGCCGTATTAATTAAGGCTAATTAAAATTTTATGTGATCACTAAAATTAAAGACAAAGCTATATGATATGTTATAGTGACAATTCAAGTTTAACTCCAACTGAAAATTGGATACTCGTTAACCAATTTTCATTCATAGTTAATAAAATTATAATTTTATACTTAAAAAGCTTAACTAAACTCATAAACCACTTGAATCAATGGTCAAATTTGATTTGACTCGAACTCGACAATATTTACCAAATCAAATATTCGATTTTTTTAAAATCGAACTCGAATAATAATTTACAAACATTGATGCGTTTGTTTACATCCCTAAAAACCACTCTACCACTTTCGGTAGTCCACCTCCATGGTGAAAAACACACACTTCATCCCAAATGAAAGCGACTAAATGCAAGAAAGAGTTGGGTGAAGAGATCCCAACACCCAATACTATAACCCGCAATGAAACCCAATTATTTGATATTTGTTTAATCCAGTCATCGTATTTCATTAGTATTCCCATGAACCATATTAAACCTAGCTCCCCCGGTGGGCAAAGATTTCTAAATCCAGCCCCATCTGAATTTAAATTATAAAAAAACTTTTGAAAATAAATTAATAATTTTAACATATATTTTAAAATTCAATCATAAAATACATAAATATTAATATAATTATATTTTTATTAATTTATTATTTTTAAAATAATAAAATGAATTATTTATGGTCAAGCCCCTAACCTAACACTTCTAAATCAAATCAAATTAAAAATAAATCAATTTATTAATCTGAAAACCGAAAAATCCACGTAGATAGGGGTAAAACTATAATGAATTTTGCAATACAGTTGAATTTATCAATATAATCCAATATCTTTATTATACTAATCTAAAATATTATCTATATTCTAGATCTAGAATATGAAATGGTTTGATGGTTAAAATATTGTTAAAATATAAATAGGCAATTACACCTTAACTGAAGCCCTCCCTATATGTATATATATAAGGCTCGGCTAAGACTTGAATGGTAGGTTTTTGTTCTATCAACAAGTCAACCTTCAGGATTCTATATATTGTTGTTCAAAGTATATTTAATAACCCCTTCCATCTCTCAACTCAACTCAACTCTATATATTGACTCAGCAATATCAAGCATCAAAGCACATCAACTCTATAAATCAAGCATGTGCAATCAAGTCCGGTATGCCTCATAGTTCTATATGTTTTAGTTTCATCCATGTATTCAGCAAGATCTTTACATACATACATATTTACATGCATACATACATGAATTACATATATATTAGTACATGCAGGGTGTTGCAAAATGGTATCGATTTCTCATTAGAACCTACAAACTTCCTTAGACAGATTAAAAGTTTGTAGAATTCATGTACCTATTTTGCTTTGTCTGCTCTCTTTGCAGGGCACAGAAGGCATGTCTTAGCGTCGATTCTTGCTGTTTTTTCTTCCTTGTGTGTCACTGTTGACCTGCATAGATCAGTGTATCGGATGATACTGAGTAATACCTCGTCTTGGTGGCAACTTCCGTAAAATGAAAAGGACCAAAATCGAAGGTAATATCTCCACCAACTGCCCAATAAAAGAAAACAAAACGAAAAGAAAAAGTTTCTGAGGATAGTTGAACGCCATCTTTGTAATCAACATCAAGAAACAACATTAAAATACTTATATATATATATATATATCATCAATTTCAGTAATTCCTCTCCATTTTGGTAGCAAAATAGAAAAAAAGTTCAGTCAGTTTTCTTTCAATTTCCCCTATTTTAGAGAGCTATATATATATACACATGTTCAACAGAGATACCTAGAAGTTAGCCTCTAGCCTTTTATATAAACATAAGCAATTAACAGAAAGAGAAAAGAATTAGCAAGACATGAAGAAAATATTATCAACTATACTCTCAGGTAAAATTATTATCCCTAAAGTTCGAGAACTAGTTTGCAAATAATGATAATAAAGTCGCAACTCACAACTGCATCTAAAAATTTCTTCCACATAACAATCTGATGGCAAAGTCTTATAAATTGCTTACGAAATTTATTGAAATATGCATTAAATTTAGCAGCAAAATAAACAAGGAAGTGGCAATCTTCTCAATTTTCCTATGGCAATGAAAAGGGTTAAGCAACCTCCACACTGTATTTCAATATGATTGTTTCAATCATGAGAAAATTAGAAACATGAAGAAATAAACATACCAGGTAATATATGAAGTTTAGAACTGGATGGTTCAGAACATTAAGATCAGCAGCTTTATCAAATGCATCAAAGCACATCTAAAACAAAAATTAACAATGGAGCTCGAATTAGCAAACGCTTTGGACAAACATCATCATAAATGAGCAAAGTCCAAGATATGAAATTCAGTAAGATGCATACTACTTTATCACCATTGATTAATCAAATAGATCAACAATTTAAACCAACTAGCAGCTAAGGTTCAACTAAAATGCTTTCATTTTGAAACAGAAGTGCTATAACATTATGGGAAAATATTTGGCACACTGCAAGTGGAGTTTTTAGACTCCACAAGCAGAGTTAGGGGGTTGACAAGTATCGTATAGAGGTAATAGTAAAATATTGAAAAAATAAATATTTAAAAAAAAAAAGACAAGTGGAAATTTTTTAGGGTTGCTTATGCAATAAAAACAAATACACTGCCAGTGTACCAAATACTAACCCTAACACTATACATACCTAAAAGTTTCACAAAAGCCTAACAAAACGTGTAGTATTGTCAATTTGAGATGTGTAGTGTTAGTAAAGCCAGAAAGGAGATTAATAATCTACCATAATGCATCTGACTAGGAAACATGAGGAGCATATGACAGTCACATAACCAACCTGCCAAATACAAAAAGAAATAACAATAAAAAATTGTAAATAGAAGGTCAAATTGTTGTACTTAAAAACCACATCTACTTCCAAAGTAAATATGTACTTCTTGCAGCTTATTTTGTCGCCCTTTGGACTCTACAGGGAATCGCTGCAACATTAAGAAAAGCCTGCAAGGATTGAACTTATTACATATACATAGAGAGAGAGAGAGAGAATTTCAAGGTATATATATAGTATGGTTACAATGTTCTCTTACAAATGAATGGGAGAAACTGTAATTACGGCATAAATGAAATGAATAGAACAAAAAGGGTCAACCATAATTTACTCTGGGAAGTACCAAATAAACATGAACTAATTTATCAGCAAAAAATATTAACTGTTCCATAACACTGTTGCCAACTGAATTATCAATGATGAGCATAAATGTTAGAATATAGGTGGCTGAGGATGTGTGGACACGTGATGTGAGAGGGATATTATCACACCTAGATAGCTCTCATGCATTTAAAACACTTAGCAACAGTACAATATATGGCAATATTACCTTCCACCATATAGTAAAAACCCAAGGGCTGCGAACAATGAGACACCTGCCCATTTACGTAAGTCAGGATCAAAAACTTCCATTCATTATTGAAATACCATGCGATTGCTATCTATAAAGGATTATTAATTACCAAGTGATTGTCCATAATAAATCTATAGAGCGTCCAAAGTTAAAAGTTAACTGTTAAATGTACTAAGGACACAACAACTACTTACCTGCAAAGAACATCTTCGATATGATGACCAAAACTGGGATATACTTCCACCATAATACCAGCCACATTGCAATCTGAAATCAATTCCACCCCCCCCCCCCCAAAAAAAAAAAAAAAACAAATAGAAAAGAGAATTTTATTAACACCTCGTCACACTTCCAAATAAAGTCAAGTATCCAACACTTAAAACATGGTTGACAAAATGACTGAAGTTGCTAGGATGAAAAAACAATGTACCGTAGGTTCAAATTTACTACTAAAATCTGCAAAAGGTGCAATTTACATGCTAGTCACTGTTCTAGTAAAGGAAATATTATCTTCTAACCTATCTAAGAACTTAACAAGTTTTTTTTATGGTTTAAGTCTCATCTGACCAGCTCATGATTTATTGCGGCCAGCATCAGGGTAGCTTGTTGGCAATATTCCAGCAGAAGAAACCGTGTAACATAATAAGAAAAAGGAAGCTATTGCTAAAACATAAATATGCAGTGTGCACAGGTCTGAGTCTCATTTTTTATAGCATCACACAAAAATTAAGTATAATATAATTAATGAGAAATTCCAACCAGGTTAAAGGTACTGTGAAAAGAAAATCTAAAAAAGAATGGTTACAGGTCAGAGCACTAATTGCCAAAGGAACAAAGAGCTAACAGAAATGGAATACTGAAGCACTATTAGCCATCCAACTCCATTGCTGAAGCATCTTAGATGTGATGTCTGAAATCATGACTAACAACAGTTGGACAAGAGTACAGCTAAAAAAGAGAAGAGGACAAATTGAAACATAAAACACAAGCCATTTCATTTATCGTTTTAGTATATTGATAGCTGGGACTATAAATGTAGGTGCCAAACTCAACTGACTTAATGGAGGCAATAGCTATGAGAAAGAACTTCAGAGTATGACATAACAACCAACACCAAGAAACTTCTGACAGAAGATAACAGGTTTAACTTATTAGAGGTTTATATAACATATGAATGAATAGAGGCACAAATGCCTTGTAACTTAAATAGAATTGCGCTAACAATTGGCATAATAACTGAAGTTTGATAGAAAACAGGTACAGGAATAGAACAAACTTCTTATTCACAAGAAATAAGGAGTTGACTCAAGGTATACTGTAGCAAGAGCGTACCTTCAAATGTAAAAATTATTCTGGACATATGCAGCAAAGCGGTCCTAAACAGACCAATTTTAACCATCCCAAATTTGCCTTTTTACTTGTTGCTAAAATGTGTCTTTTGTCTTTAATTAAAGACCCCAAACCCCAATATTTATCTCATAAGTATGAAAAAGTTCTTTAATTGGACCCTTGATTATTACCTAGCTTGATTCTTATATAATGAAAGAACTAAAACAGATATCAGTCTACCGCAATCTTGTCACATGGAGCACAATATTTAGACTCTCCCTCCAAGGAGAAGGATAAAAAATAAACTTAGTAATTCCCTCTGTCAAAATTTGCAGTATTTACAAAGTCACCAAATGGCACTAATTCCCTCTGTCAAAATTTGCCACCCTTGTCACAGCTTAAGATTCATAGAGTTTGAAGACATTAGCTAAATAAATAATTAAGCAAAACTATATACGAGCACTGTTTTTTTACAGAACATGACTAGCTTCCATTTTCCAATAGAAAGAATACAACTTCAAATTCCTTTCTGTACGCACTTATACTGAAATAATAGAACATATGTTTCACCTGAATGGAATAAACCGCCACATTTATTGTAAAGAAAATTGGCCTCAGTCCATCAGTTGACTCGGCACGTGCCTGTTTTAAGATGGGCAGAGTTTAGATAAAGCTAAGTAATTCAAAACAAGATAGACCAGGGCCGCAAGGCAAACTCTCAAATAAGCTAACCTGGTAGTAGATCTCAGCCCAAAACAAAACCAAAAGTGCATATGTCGTGAAGAACACTAGACTTGGCATGTCCAGCAAGATGTGTCGAACAATCTAAACAAAAATGAAAGTACGCTACCTTAAGCAACAAATTTTGAATCATTGAAGCCCGAGTATATATAAAAAAGAAAACAAAATACGCAATCATTTATCACAAACCTCTGGATGTAAGTCCTGCACATTCCGCCTGAAAATAAAAACTAGCCCGCGAACTGTCATATGAACAAAAGCACGATAAATACACCAAAATAATAATAAGTATAAGAATCCGCGAAAAAAAAAGTGATAAACAAAATTTCCTGATACAAACCCCCATTCACAAGAAAATTTAGAAAATGGAAGACCTTCTGCGTGGTCCAACCGAATTCGGGAACTCTCAATTGTATCCGTACCAATTGAACCTATAAACATTAACAAATAAACGAGTTAAGAACAAAGATGGTAGCAATTAATCGCTAAAGAGAATCTTCATACATTATATAAAAGTACTACTAAAACAGAATCTTTACTGTAAGCTATCATCATGCATCAGTGTTCCTAGACAACTCGATCAAACAGAGATAAACCCTAATTACTTACAAACAAAAAGAAAATAAAAGAGGAACGGAAAAGAAAGGGAGGGAGAGGCCGTACGAGAGCAATGACGGCGACGAGGCCATAAAGGGCGGTGAGAATGTGAAAAATGCGGTCCTGCCAGAGCGGTGAATCGTTAATGTCGTGCCACCAATTGGATTCGCCGTTCAGATTGTACGGTATCACCGCCACGTCGACGCCGTAAAGACCCATCAAAATCTCTCTCTCTCTTTCTGGTGTTTTTTTTTTTTTAATTGAATTACCAAATTTAAAAATAATGAAGGGCGAAGCAAACAAACACCGCCGGCGCGAAACAAGGTGGTTTTTAATTTCATGTGGAGGGTACCGGCAATACCCGGTAACAAATTTGCACTATGACGACATTCTCATCTTACGTGTCGTTTCAAATGATCGCCACTTCACGCACTAACACCACGTGGCATGGCAGATATGCTATGTGCAAAATGAATGACGCCTATATAATATATACTAAAGGTGATTGTGACTAGACATGTTAAGTTACGTTCAAAATTTATAAAGGATTTTTAAAAATAATAAAAAAAATTAATATAGTATGTTTATAGTTAATTATTAAATTGTTCATAAAAAAACATAAAATTATTTATTACATATAATTAATTAATACATAAAAATTAAATTTATAGTAATATATAATACTATTATAATATAAATGTTAAAAAATTAAAATAACAATACAAATTAATTAAATATTGAATTAAATAAATATAAATATACATTCTTTAAATTTAAAAAAATAATATGAGTGAGTTCAAAATGGGCTTTAGTTAACCATTTACAAATATGAGTGAGTTTGGGTAAAATTTTAGGCCCGTATTTAGAGTCGAGCTTGGTTAGGGTAAGTATAAAGTGTGTCAATATCATGCAATCTTGAACCTGACCCAAATCGACCCATGAACACATCTAGTTGAATTTAGGATGACTTGGTTTTATGTAACTGTATTAAGAATTTGGTTTATATATTTGTATGACTTTATGAATTTTAGAATATATTTTTTATTAATATGTTCTATTTGGATATTTTATTTTTTCCTTTAATTATTAAAAAATTATTAAATTTTCTAATTTATATTTTTATAGATTTTTTTTTATTGAAATATATATGGTTTAACATTAAATTTATTATTAATGATATTAGTATTGCATAATAAGTCATGTTTAATCATTTGTAATAAATATAATACTAGTTATCGTATTATTAAATCGATATATTATGCGATTATTATTTTATATTATCATTAAATTTAAATTTTATAGATTTTAATAATAATTATTTTATATATTTGTAGTGTTTAAAAATATTTTATAATTTAACATAAAAATCTATTGTTAATTATTTTTGCTATTAATAAATTTTTAATACGTAAGGCTTATGAATACATTATAAAATATATAATTACCATTTATTTATATTTTTTATATTAAATAATATCATATAATATAATTATTAATATCTATTATGATTGTTCAGATATAAAATTCAGGTTTTTCAAGTTTTTGGGTCGGATCCATCTCGGGTTTGAGTCAATAATTGATTTTGAGCTCGAATTCTTACAAACTCAAACTTTCTCGAGCTCGAACTTTTTCAGTCTCGAGCTTTCGAATTTTTTCAATTTTCAATTTTATTATTTAGTGTGGCTTAGGTTCAAATTACACTCGCATATTTCAATAACAAATGACTCGTGTGTCACGGGGCTAGAACAAATCTAATTCCTTGACGGTCGCACCATGCTGGCAAAGGACGGGCATCAAATTCTTTGTTTATATAAAGAAAAATGGAATATAACTTCCTTTTTCTTTTTTTACGAAGGGTATAACTTGTTTTAACATACAAGAAAACAACATTATATCACGTGTGTAGAGAAATTGGGTTTATACTTTGGTTCAATTTGTTCTAAATTCTTATACTTTTCGTACATTTAGACTTTAGTCCCCATAATTTTCTCTATTTTTTCATATTTAATATGTAAGTCTAACTATTAACATTGTTAAAGATCATCATTTGCATGGTTACCACGCAAAGGCAAAACCAAAAAAGGGTTGCTTTAAAAGGGGACAAAAATAAATAATAAATTGTAAGGTGTCAATGTCCAATTTTACCATCGTATCAACTTGTGATTTCATAAAACTTGAAGGGACTATATAATGAATTTATCATTTTTGATTGACCAAGGTCATGTTACCAAGTGAGTATTTTATTGTTTCAAAATTATTATAATAGTTTTTAGCAACTAGAGGGATTAAATTCTTAAAAAATAAAGTAATTGGACTAAATTTCAAATATATAAAGAGTATGGTGAAAAGACCTCTCTAATCTCTCTTAATATTGAAAGTGAACAACTAAGGACAATTAATCACGGTGTTAATGTCTTTTATCAATTGTACATAATTTTGATTGGTATAATGTTTAACCTCAACATCAACACATTTACACAAACGTTGCTATTAAACCGAGACTACATTGACAAAATATCTAAACTTCGAGATCTATATTTATTATTACACCAATCAAAATCATGTACAATAGACGAAGAACATCAACATCAAAGCTAATTATCTTTAATCACTCATTTTCGAAATTCAAAAAAAAAAAAAAATCTTTTTACATACTCAAAGAATATGTTAGCCTTATACTTATCTTACTCTCTGGTTTAGGAATTTTAAGATATAAAAGCACAAATTAGCTATCAAGTTGGTTTGTGGAATTGGTCATTGGAGCATATTGTTCTAAAGATAAGTAAGCAATGCCTGAGAGGGGTCCTTACACAGTGGTTTAACAGGTTACTAATTAAACTATAATCTCTTATATATATATATATATATATATATATATAGTTATATCTATGTTGATATTCATGTTATTTTTCGATATTTTGATGTATTATATATTAAAATAATTTTCTTGTAATGTTTACAGAAAGCAAAACCCTTCGGAACAACGTAAAGACTTCAATCTTCTCTTTTTATACGTTTTATATGATTTTACGTGTTTAATATTTAATTATTTTTTTTATAATATTATATTTTAAATTGCAAAAATTAACGTAAAATAATATTTTTATTTGAATTGTTGGATATAATTAAAATATATTAATTTATCCAAAAATTATAATAGAAAATTTTCAAATAATAATTAACATTATTAATTCTATTTAAATAATAACTCTATTTTACATCAAGAAAATTAACATAGGTAAATTAAATAATTTTTAATTATTTTTAAATTAAATATTATAATTATTTTTAAATGTAAATTTAGTAATATGATGGAAAATAAATGATATTATCATTAGTTTAATTTTTGTTTTCTAAATTCGTGCTTATATATATTATTGATTATAGATATTTGTTAATATATTTATTTCTTGGATAAATTTTAAAATTGTAATTTTTTCATAGAAATATATATGTCTTAGTAAGATAAAATTGGTATGATATAACAATTTTTATACTTTTTGAAAATTAAATTAAAGTCAAATAAAAATTCATATATAATTTTAAAATTTATCATCTAAGAAAAAATGGTTTAACTAGTTGATAATGAGATTAATAAAAAAGGTTAAAATATATTGTCAGTCCTTGTACTTCTACATAATTTGAAATTTAATTCTTGTACTATAAAAGTTAACAGTTTAATTTAAAGATCTTAGTCCAATTATTATCGTTGTTGGTAGTTTCGCTCAAAATTTATCAACTTAACATGTTTATTTTTCGTCAACCATATATCACATCATATGAGGATAGCCTAGTGAACATGTCAAGTTGACAAATTTTGACAAAAAATACTAAAAATGTTAAAGATTTGGCTAAGATTTTTAAATTTGAAAAGTAGGACTTAATTTTTATCTTTTGTAAGTAAAGGGATTAAACATTAAATTTCGTCAAAGTAAAAGGACTAACGACATAATTTAACCATTAAAAATATCTTAAACCAACCAATTCAACATGACATCAGTAGGAGAAAAAAAAAACAGAACCATTTAAATAATCTTTATGATTAATTAATTAATTAATTTTCAGGGAAGACAACACAGAAGGGAATTTCTCATGAAGAAGGGAAAGGTAAAATTTTCAATCTACACTTTCCATATTGGTTAAAATATGCTATTAGTCCCCATACTTCTATAAAATCTGGGATTAGTCTTTATATTTTAAAATTCCTACTTTTTCAATTTAAAAATCCTAGCCCAACCATTATCATCGTTGGTAGTTTCTATTAAAATTTCTTAACATATTTGTTTTTCTTCAATCATATGTCATGTGAAATGAGGGCAACGTAATCATCATGCTAATTTGACAAATTTTGACAGAAAATGCTTATGATTTTAATGATTGGATTGAGATTTCTAAATCTAAAAAAAAGTAGGACTTAATTTTTTTAACTTTTCAATATAGAGGCTAAATCTCCAATTTTATCAAAATAGAGGGACTAACAACATATTTTAACCTTCCATAAATATTATTTTTTTCTTAAAGGCATATTAATATTAATATTATAAAATATAATATTTATTTTTGAAGACTCAAAAAAAATACTAATATTGGTTAATTTATTTTTTTATTTCAATTGTATAATTTTTATTTATTTATTTTAGATATGGAAATAAAGGACGAATCTCGCGATGAAAAAGGTAAATACATCAATCTACACCTTTTGTACATTAATATTATTTTTTTATATAATTTTTAAAAATGAATTTTGATCTCAACACTTTAAACAAAATAAAGAATTATATAAAATATTAAGAAAAAGAGAAAGTATGTATTATATGATTTTATCGTAGAATAAACTAAATCTGTTCAAGGATCGAGTTAGTTATTTAAACTAGAAGGCTCATCCAAAATTTGGAAGAGTTTGGACAAAATATTAGATCCGAAAAATATGTTTAGATAAAAAAAAGTAAGCTCGTTTAAAATATAGGTCAATTTCGGGCTCAAACATTTAAAGCCCAGCCCATTTTCTAAGTTTGTAATATATTATATTATATTATATTTATATATTATGTATTTTGTAAGATATGAAAATTAAATCTACATTAATATATAATAGGGATAATATATATGAGGTACATGAATTTGACAACTTGTATTTATTTAGTACCTAAACTTGAAAAACGCAGGCGAATTTTGTACTTTTTTTTAGGTACCTAACTAAAACCATTAAAATACATTAATATGGTACTGACGACCAATAGTATAGTGATACGTGGCAGTCTTACATTTCGACATGTGACAATAATTTTTAAAAATTTTTGTCATATATCAAAATATGATGTCGTGTATATATATATATTATAATTTCATTATTATAATTTTAAATTATTATAGTATATATATATTAATATAATATTTTTATTTTAGATATCGACGTGTGTACTGAAGACGGACCTGAAGATCCAGGGGAAGGTAAGGATTTAATCTATACTTTTCTAAAATATATATCATTGAGTATTATTGAAATTAATCTCTTGAGTAATAATGATGCAATAATTATCATTACATTATTTTAAAGATTTGATTCTTATATTTAGTCTGGAGGCCGGTATGACCCGGCCCCTCTAAAACGAAAAATTTTCATCTAGGCTTTTTAATTTTTTTAAAAAAGTTAAATTAGTAAGATAAAATTACAATTTAATCCCTAAAATTTTATTTCAGAAATAAATGTGCATTTTGAAGACCAACACAAAGATAAAGGGGAAGGTAAGGATTTAATCTACACTTTTTTTTTATATTAATGTTGGTTAATATCATGGGTGAAGTCAGGAAATTTTTTCTAGAGGTCGAAATTAAATTGTAATTTTTAATATAGTGAAAAATTATAATTTTACCATTTTAATAGTCTATATTTTTATAATTTTTAAAGGATTAAATCAAATTTTTATCATCTTAAGGTGATCGAGGCCCCTGCCAACCCCTACCTATACCCCTGGTTAATACTTTTTATTTCAATTTGTATCAAATTATATATATTTTATTCCCCAAAATATATATTAACCAATATATTATACATGAAAAACGAACCTTATTTTTTATAAAAGTATCATTAAAAACATTATTTAATGAAATTAGTACGAAATTTTTATTATTTATTTTATTAATTTATTAATTAAAGAAATTATTTTAAACCAAAAAAATTTAAACAATTATTTTATTTATTATTTGTTTATTTTAGATACGACATCTTCAAAGGATACACTTGGCGGTAAGAAAGGTACAAATTTTAATTTACACTTTTTATATAAATATTGGTTAACATATATTTGTTCGGGATAAATTTTAAAATTAAATATGAATTTTGATTAAATATATATTATGAAATTTCAATTTTAATTTTAGATATGGCAACACCTTTGAAGGACAAAGCAAAAGATGAAAACAAAGGTAAAAACTTTAATGTGCACTTAATTAATATTGGTTAATATATGTTTTTTTGGGATACTTTTTAAATTTTATCTTGATTAAATATTTAATATGAGATTAATTTAGATGATTTATTTATTTATTTATTTTAAACAAATCAGTTTAATATAATGCCATTGGGGAAAATAATTAAATGATTTATTTATTTGTTTTTATTTTAGGTACGACAACAACAGGTCCGGAGGAAAAACATAATGAAGAATCGAAAAGTAAAAACTCTAACCTATATGTCTAAAAAATAAATTATTTTAGCCGAATTTACATTGCTAAAAATTTGAATTAAAATTCTCATATCATATTACATATTAAATCAAAAATAAAAATAAAAATTGTTTAACCAGGTGAAGATAAAATTATTTAAAAAAAAAACATATTTTAGACAAATCAGTTTAATATGATATCACTAGAGAAAATAATTAAATGATTTATTTATTTATCTGTTTTTATTTTAGGTATGACTATAGGTTTGGAGAAAAAACGTAATGAAGAACAGAAAGGTAAATACCTTAATCTACACGTCTAAAAAATAAATTATTTTAGCCGAATTTACATTGTTAAAAATTTGAATTAAAATTCTCATATCATATTGCATATTAAATCAGGAATAAAAACAAATCAATTTAATATCGTATCACTAGAGAAAATAATTGAATGGTTTATTTATTTATCCATTTTTATTTTAGGCACAGGTTCGGAAGAAAAACGCAATGAGGAATCGAAAAGTAAAGACCTTAATCTACATGTGTAAAAAATAATTTATTTTAGCCAATTTTACATTGTTAGAGAAAATAATTGAATGATTTATTTATTTATTTAGTTTTTTTTTTTTTTAGCTATGACTACAAGTTCGGAAGGAAAACGCAATGTAGAACGGAAAAGTAAGGAACTTGATCTACATGTCCAAAAATTAAATTATTTTAGCCAAATTTACATTGCTAGAGAAAATAATTGAATGATTTACTTGTTTATTTATCTGTTTTTATTTTAGGTACGACTATTGGTTCGGAAGAAAAACATAATCAAGAACTGAAAAGTAAAGACTTTAATCTATACATCTGAAGAATAAATTATTTTAGCCGAATTTACATTGCTAGATAAAATAATTGAATGATTTATTTATTTATCCATTCGTTTTTTATTTTAGGTACGACTACAAGTTCGGAAGAAAAACGTAGTGAAGAATCGAAAAGTAAGAACCCTAACCTATACTTTTTTTTTCATCAAATTCGTTTAATATATATTTTATGGGGATAAATTTTAAAATTATATATGAATTTTGAGTAAATTTATATTAATTTTTAACTAATGGAATTTTTTTTTTTTAATTTTAGGTAGGAGTCCACCTTTCAAGGGCAAAAATAAACATCTAATGGAAGGTAAAACTTTAATCTACATTTACATCAATATTGGTTAATATATGTTTTTGGGGAATGAATTTTTGAAATTACACATGAAGTTCTTATAGAGACATCCACACATTTATTAAAAAAACATATTTGAAACAATTTAATTTATTATGATATTATCAGAGAAAATAATTAAATGATTAATTTATTTATTTGTTTTCATTTTTGGTATGACTACAGATTCGAAGGAAAAACGTAATGATGAACCGAAAGGTAAAAACTTTAACCTACACGTCTAAAAAATAAATTATTTTAGTCGAATTTACATTGTTGATAATTTGAATTGAAATTACCATATCATATTGCATATTAAATCAAAAATAAAAATAAAAATTGTTAAAATAAACATTTTTAAAGCAAATAATTTAATATGATATCATTGGATAAAGTAATTAAATGTTTTATTTGTTTGTTTTTATTTTAGGTACGATAACAGATTCAAAGAAAAAACTTAATGAAGAATCGAAAGGTAAACAACTTAACCTACACGTCTAAAAAATAAATTATTTTAGCCGAATTTACATTGTTAGAGAAAATGATTGAATGATTTATTAATTTATTTACTTATTCGTTTTTATTTTAGAAACGGCTACAGGTTTAGAAGAAAAACGTAATGAGGAACGAAAAGGTAAAGACCTTAATCTACATGTCTAAAAAGTAAATTATTTTAGCCGATTTTACATTGTTAAAATTTTGAATTAAAATTCTCATATCATATTACATATTAAATCAAAAATTAAAATTAAAAATGTTTTAACTAGGTGAAGATGAACTTTTTTAAAAATATCATATTTAACTAATTGTTTAATATGATATTACTAGAGAAAATAATTGAACAATTTATTTATTTATTTATCTGTTTTTTTAATACGACTACAGGTTCGGAAGAAAAACGTAATGAAGAACGGAAAGGTAAAAACCTTAATCTACACTTTACATTGTTAGAGAAAATAATTGAATGATTTATTTATCCGTTTTTATTTTTGATACGACTACAAGTACAAAAGAAAAACGTAATGAAGAATTGAAAGGTAAAGACCTTAACCTACACGTCTAAAAAATAAATTATTTTAGCCGAATTTACATTGTTAGAGAAAATAATTGAATGATTTATTTATTTATTTACTTATCCGTTTTTATTTTAGGTACGACTACAGGTTTAAAAGAAAAACGTAATGAGGAACCAAAAGATAAAGACCTTAATCTACACGTATAAAAAATAAATTATTGTAGCCGAATTTACATTGTCAAAAAATTGAATTAAAATTCTCATATCATATTACATATTAAATCAAAAATTAAAATTAAAAATGTTTTAACTAGGTGAAGATAAAATTATTTAAAAAGATCATATTTAACTAACTATTTAATATGATATTACTAGAGAAAATAATTGAACGATTTATTTATTTATTTATCCGTTTTTTTAGATACGACTATAGGTTCAGAAGAAAAATGTAATGAAGAACGGAAAGATAAAAACCTTAATCTACACTTTACATTGTTAGAGAAAGTAATTAAATGTTTTGTTTGTTTGTTTTTATTTTAGTTACGGCAACAGATTCAAAGAAAAAACTTAATGAAGAATCGAAAGGTAAAGACCTTAACCTACACGTCTAAAAAATAAATTATTTTAGCCAAATTTACATTGTTAGAGAAAATGATTGAATGATTTATTAATTTATTTACTTATCCGTTTTTATTTTAGAGACGACTACAGGTTCAGAAGAAAAACGTAATGAAGAACGGAAAGGTAAAAACCTTAATCTACACTTTACATTGTTAGAGAAAGTAATTAAATATTTTATTTGTTTGTTTTTATTTTAGTTACGACAACAGATTCAATGAAAAAACTTAATGAAGAATCAAAAGGTAAAGACCTTAACCTACACGTCTAAAAAATAAAATATTTTAGCCAAATTTACATTGTTAGAGAAAATGATTGAATGATTTATTAATTTATTTACTTATCCGTTTTTATTTTAGAAACGACTACAGGTTTAGAAGAAAAACGTAATGAGGAACGAAAAGGTAAAGATTTTAGCCGAATTTACATTGTTAAAATTTCGAATTAAAATTCTCATATCATTGCATATTAAATCAAAAATAAAAATGCTTTAACTAGGTGAAGATGAAATTATTAGAAAAAAAAAAGCATATTCTAAACAAATCAGTTTAATATGATATCACTCCAGAAAATAATTAAATGATTTATTTATTTATCTATTTTTATTTTATATATGACAACAGGTTCGGAGGAAAAACCTAAAGAAGAATCGAAAGGTAAAGACCTTAATCTACACATCCAAAAAATAAATTATTTTAGCCGAATACATTGTTAAAATTTTGAATTAAAATTCTCATACCACATTGCATGTTAAATCAAAAATAAAAAAAAAATGGTTTAAGTAGATGAAGATGAAATTATTAAAATAAACATATTTTAAACAAATCGGTTTAATATGATATCACTGGAGAAAATAATTAAATGATTTATTTATATGTTTTTATTTTATGTACGACTTCAGGTTCGAAGGAAAAACGTAATGATGAACCGAAAGGTAAAAACTTTTACATACACTAGATAAAATAAATAGTGAAGATGAAATTATTAAAATAAATATTTTTTAAACAAAACAGTTTAATATAATATCACTAGATAAAATAATTAAATGATTTATTTTTTTATTTTTTTTATTTCAGATACAACAGCAAGTTCAGAGGACAAACAGAATGAAAAACTGAAAGGTAAATACTTTAATCTACATATATAAAAATAGAAATTTATCCAATTTTATATTTTTTAAATATGGTTTAATTTTTTGAAGATGAATTTATTGAAAATTATTTTAAACAAATCAGTTCAATATAATATCACTATAGAAAATAATCAGAAGGTTTATTTATTTATTTTAGGTACAGGAACACGTCCGGAAGAATCGAAAAGTAAAGACCTTATTTACATTTTTTAATCAATTCCGTTTAGTATATGTTTTACGAAGATAAATTTTAAAACTATATATGAATTTTGCTTAAATTTATATTATTTTTTAACTAATGCAATTTTTTTTAATTTTTTTTAGGTAGGACAACACTTTTGGACAAATTTAAAGATGCAATGGAAGGTAAAACTTTAATCTACATTTATATCAATGTTGATTAATATATGTTTTGGGGAATAAATTTTTGAAATTATATATAAATTTCAATTAAATATCGTCTAAATATTCAAATATTTTCGGGATAATTATTTTATACATGAAATTTTGATTTTGTTGATCGATAGTAAACAAAACTTATCTTATAGAGATATCTACACATTTAAAAAAATTAAATAAATTTAACCATTTTTTATGTTATTTGAAAATTAAAATAAAAATCAAATTCTCATATTACATATTAAATAAAATATTCATAATTTTTCATTTTCTTTAAAAAAATTATTTAATTTACCCATGGATGAAATTAATACAAGAAACCTATTTTAGGCTCAATCTAAAATGATATAATTGGGACAAAAAAATTAATTATTTTTATAAAATAACAAATATTATTTTGAGGGTATTTTTATTTTTTTATATAAAATAATAACCCTGTCTTAGACTCAATCGAACCTATCGGCTCAAACGAATAATCTAACTCGTGAACAAGTTGATGTACCATATCATTGATTGATTTATTTGAAAATTTAGGTCTATTTAAATTAATTGGCTTAAATAAATTGTGTGATTCTTTTATTTTATTTGTAAAAAATTTTTAAGAATATATTCAGGTGATAAATCCGACGTCGGTATTAAGACATTGATAACATGGCGAGAAGTGCCGCCGAGACACTACATAGTAAAAATCAAGTCATTCTCGTCACTTGTCAAAAGCCTTACAAAAAATGAACTAAAGAATTATAAATCAGATGAGTTCGAAGCTAGTGGCTTTAAATGGTATGTTTCTTAACTTGATTGATTCATTTAATCATTTTAAGAGTTAATATTTAATCTCGATTTTTCTTATCCTAAAATCGAAATCTCCTTTGTATTGTAAAAATTTTTGTAGTGTCATTTTTCTTTTTTACAAAAATAAAAGATACTACGAGAATAAAAGTAGAAATCTCTGCGAGAGTAACTAAGTTAGATTAGGGTTAAACTTATGTATAGCATCAATATTATACATACTTGCTCAAATCTTGTCTATCTCAAAATATGAACTTATTTTGTTTTGTCTAAACTCATTGTTCGAGCTTGATAATTCCATCCATACCCTTTTAAATGGGTTTGGCCGGATAGCTCGATCCTTAGATAGGTTTAAATAGAAGTCTAGGTATTTATATTTACATTGGGTCTTAGCTTGAATTTATATATGTAAAAAGAAATTGAGGTATCTATGGGTTAGGGCTAGGCTCATGTATGGTATAACACCATACATAGTTACTTCTAAATACTCAAACCCGACCTGATATAGATCGAATAGGATGTTCAACTATGAATAGACCTAAATAAGAGAAACAATTACATATATTTGAAAGTCGAATCCGGACATGTTGGATAATAACTTTTAAAGATGATTATCGCACGAAGTAATTGAACTAAATCTTGAACTTAAAGCACAACAATTAACGCGATGGTGCATAATTTCTTGCAGGCATTTACTACTATACCCCAGTGTCGAGAAAGAAAAAGAAGATCCATATGTCTCTCTCAGCTTGGAATTTGTGAGCCCTAAAAAATTGGACGAGGAGATTAAAGCTGTTGTGATCTTTTTCCTACATGATCAACTTAACAAAAGATATTTGAGCATTCAAGGTTGGATTAATAATTCTATCTATCTTTTTAACTATATCAAATTGAATTGAATTACAATTTTTGGGGGGTCAAAAGATAATTTGACCATTATATTGAACATTAGAAGCAATTTTACCATTGGAAGGTGGGGAGGGCACTCCCGCTCCCTTGCATTCGCCCCTAACCATAAGAGAAAAATAAAATTGCTCCGTCGTAAAAAAGAAAAAAGGATATTTCGTAATGAAATATCTATTTATCTACAATGAAATGATTTTTTTGGTCTAATTTGATTATAGTCCTTTTATTTTGTTGAAATTTAAGATTTAATCCTTTTTAATTTGGTTTAGTAGGTTATTATCATTTAAGTGACGACATAAAATATTTTTACCGGTGGAAATTCAATTAACCACGTTTAACCAATGATGAATTTACATGTCACTAGAATCATTAACTCTGTTTAAAAAAATCGTGTTAAACTTTAACGACAACAACTTATAGTTTTATTAATTTGAACTTACTAACAACATTACAAAAGTGGAGAGATTAAATCCCAAACTTCAACATAGTAAAGGGACTAAAAACCAAATTAGACACTTTTTTTATGGAAATTTTCATTGCAAATCCTTTTAGATTCATCTTTCTTGATAATGATGACTTAATTAGATACCGACGTGAAGCGATTTAATGGGAAGAACAAGGAATTGAAACTTTCTCCGATAGTTCCTCTGGGATGCTTCGAAAGCCCTTTGAACGGATATCTGGTGAAAGATGAATGTGCGTTTGGAGTGGAGGTTTTTGTTTTGGAAGACGGAGGCAAAACTAGGGCTTCTTTCCGATCCCCAATGAAAGAAAGCAAGAAAGTCTACACATGGAATGTGAAAAAGCTGTTTCTTTTGGAGAAAACAAGAAGCGTATATTCAAAACCATTCACTTTTGGATCTAATTTGGAAGAAGTCTACAAATGGTTAGTTTATTTTGCCACTCATCAATCTTCAATTTTTTTTTTTCTAATTATGAATTTCATCTTTTTTACTTTACAAAAATTGAAAAATTAGTCCTTCTACTTTAATTTGTTAGAATATGATCCTCGCACTTTTCGGGGCGAAGCCACGACAATTTGGGGGGGGCGGCGGATGAAATTTTAATTTTTTACAGTTTATATCTTTCTAATTTATAAAGGATTAAATCAAATTTTTATAATTTTAGGGGGGCCAAAGTGTAATTTTACCTTTACTAATTTAAAATTTTTAAAAAAAATTAATGGCCTAAATAGCAATTTTACCTTTTAGGGGGGCCGGGCCCATCCCAGCCCCCCAGCTTCGCCCCTGCGCACTTTACGAAACCTGAGAGTTTATGTGTTTCGCTAACAAATGGACTAAATTTTTAGTTTTCGTAAAGTATAAATATCAAATTCTGATGAATTAAAGTAGACAAAATATGTTCTTAGTTTTCGTAAAATAGAGGGATTGAATTCAAAATTAGACCTTTTTTTTTTCATTTTAATTATTATCTCTTATGTTATATGCATTAAGGCTAAGTATGGGATAAAATCATTTTTGAGATATTTTAATATATTTGAAATAGGCTTACATGAATTTTACACTCTTTTTTTTTAAAAAAAATTGATACTCGTGTTAAATTTTGGTCTAATCTGATACTTATATTTGATAAAAATTTAACATTTTGATACTCGAAGATAACATTGTTAACTTTCTAATGTGTATTTTGAGGTCAAGAGTTGATTTAATAAAAATTTATAATTAGCTAATAATATTAACAATTAACGTTCATCAATCAACCTTAAAACCCGAAGTAAATCACATCCATCAAATTGTATTCGACAAATTCACAATCAACACCAATTTTATTCTATTAACAAAATCATGAAAAATTCGAACCTAGCAATTAACCTTCGTCGAATCAACTCTAAAACCTGAATTAAATACTAAAAAGTTAATACCGTTACATTTGGGTACTAAAATATATAAATTTTATCAAATACAAGTATCAAATTAGATAATTAAAAAACACAGATACCACATTAAAAAAAATATCAAATTCGAATACTAAATAATAAATTAATCATTTTTTTTAGAACATTTTAGTAAAAAAAATGAAGTCTTTTTCATTCATATGATCTTATTAATTATCCTTTTACAATACATTGACAATGAATGTCGAGTAGATTTGTCTCCGATATAAATATATTGGTCAAATTCTGATTTTAGTCCTTTTATTAAGTTGAAATTTGAGATTTAATCATTATACTTTAAATTGAACTAATTTAGTCTTCCTACTTTTACAATGTTATTAGTATTTAACACAACTAGTTGCTAAGTCAAAGTGATTATGTGTTTTTTTTTTTTTATGAACAACTTTAAACATTTACGTAACATATAAATTTATTATTGGTTGAACATGGTTGACAATATTTTCATTTGACCCGTGACTAAATAACATAGAAAATTTGTAATCACTTTAAAAGGAACAACTAACCATGTTATATTACTTTGGTTTTGCTAATAACATTATAAAAGTAGAGGGGCCAAATCACGTCGAATCAGAATTGAAGGATTAAGTATCAAATTTTAACATAGTAAAGTGAGTATAACTACGATTAAACACGAGCATATTAAATTCTTTTGTTTATTTTTCATTTATTTATAGATCATATTCTCTTACACATGATAGAGAATGTGTTCACTAAAACTTGTAATTATTGTAAATGAAGATATGGTTAAAATGATAAAGTTGAAGTCTTAAGAATTTTGATGCCCCAGGTTCGAGTTTTAGTATGTGTAAATACTATGCGTGGGTCTTTTATCATATTTATTCTGGATTTATGCCCTAACATGTATGATAGAGGTGAAAATGAGATACTAGTGCTCGCAAGCTACTTGAGTTTGACTAAAAAAAAAACTTGAACTCAATTTAGTAATTATGGAACTGAGAAAATTTCGAGCTTAGTAATACTTAGCTTGAAAGGCTCGCAAGTCTTATCAAGTTTTTCATTTTTAATATATATTTTTATTGTATTAAATTACATTATTTCCCTTGATATATAGAATTATCAAGCTAAGCTCATTGAAATTGAGCTCGTTTATATCTCTAACTTAAAAATAGATGTTCAGTCTAGCTTGAATTGAGTATCAAGCTCCGAATTTTGAGCTGAGCTCAAGCTTGAGCTTATTAGTATTCGGACTTGAGTCAGCTTAATTACACCTCTAATGTATGAGTCCTATTTTAAAATATTTTCCGACTTTCGATATTTTCGTACTTATATTGATTTGATTTTAGTTATAGATATTCAAACATGTATTATATATATATATATATATATATATATATTTGCAGGAGATTACATCTATACAAAGGAATTGATAAAGAGAACAACAGATACATGTCCATTTCCCTATGCCTACTCCAAATGGAAAACCAAACCAAATTTCCTTTGGGATGGAAAATGCACCTTGAATTCAAGCTTTCTCTAACCAATCATGATGTCGAAAAAAAATCACGAACAGGTCAGTATTTGATGCATTTTCGGTGTATAAATTTTACGTGTCATAGGTGAATATTATATAACATACAAATAATAGCGAAGGATTTATATTTAAACAATGATAACTTTATTTAAACATAATTAAATGCTAAAATTCTGAATTCTTAAATCCGAAAATTTAAATCCAAGAGTTATTAATATTTATTTATAATAGTTATGATTAATATTTATTATGTTTAAATAAAAAAATTAGTATTTATTTAAAGTCTTCCGTGTTTTTTTTTTGTTTAATTTAATGATGATTATTGGTCATGTTATTATTCATTGATGGTGCATGAGACTTATGCACCGACAATACATCAAACATTGTTTTTAACTAATAATAAATAAATGAAAAAAAATGGCCAAAAATGAAAATGTTTGTTGATACAAGGTTTAAAACTAAGCATAATCCCTTTCCAACCCTAAATAGGAGGATAAACGTGCTTCAACATGTTGTATCGTTTGAAATTCTTTGAGTGTTTTTCATCAATCAAGAAAAAATCCCAATTTTTGTAGAGTGATTTTTTTCAAATAAGAAAAACAAATACCAAATACCTAAGTTGCTTAATCTTAATAACCCTAATTTCTTACTTTTAATCCCGTTTCCAATTTTTTTTGTTAAAAAAATTAAATTTAAAACTGACATATTATCAGTGTTGCATTTCTATTATGTGGATATATTCTTCAAGATTTATCAAAATATAAAAAGATAGAAATACCGTCAAAATATTTTTGTTTTATTTTGTAAAATAAATGGGCTTTTGGTGTTTTCATAATTGAGTCGGGATCTTATTGATAGATAACACTAACTCAGACAAACTGTATAGATAGTATATATTATATAAATATTACGAAACATGTAATAGAAGTGTTTGTGAGCTGAATAGGGTCATGATCTTATTTCTAATTTTATTTTATAAATCAGAAGTGGTATAGATAAATACTATTTTTTTAATATTTTAAAAATTATATATATATATATTTTGCAGGTAAAGCTTGGTTTAGTGTAGAAGATAAAGCATGGGGCTTTCCCATGTTTATAAAATTGGATGATTTAAGAGAATATGATGATGTGAAAATTGAAGCAGAATTTATTCAAATGTCAATGGAAAAAATTGACCAAGAGCCAAAGCCAAAGCCAAAGGAAGAAAGTAGTCCCTCAAAAAAGCCAAAGTAATGTTAGAAGATATGTTGATTTAATCTTAAAACATATTTTATTTCAATATTCAATTCCCAAATTAATTATTATTTTTAATTATAATGGATCAGCTAATCATTACTAAAATATTTGAATCCGTAATATTTAAATTTGTAAAATATAAGTTGAATATTTGTAAATATTAAAATAAAATAAAAATCGAAGTTTTGGTTTAAATAATTTAGTATGCTTAAAATCGAGATTTTTTAAATAATTTTAGTTGAAATATGGGTTAAAAAACAACTTTATTAACGCAATAAATCTAGGGAGACAAGTAGTGGCCTTGGTCTCCTTTAAATAGAAAAATTGCGATAAAAATGCTATGGAGGTCCTTATACTGAGAGTTGGATTACATTTTACCTCATTTACTCAAATGGGTAAATTAGTTCTCGTAGTTAGATCAAAGAGCAAACTAATATTTGCTGATAAAAAAAATCATTAATTTCTATTGTTAAGAATTGGTGTGGCTAATGGAATAATCAAATAGTTACATGTGGAGTGTGACGTGTACCTCATGCTGACATACAATGACTCGTTTTTAATAGTAGAAATTGTTGAAGTTTTTAATAGAATGATTAATTTGCTCTTTGATCTAACGTATAAGAACTAATTTGTCCATTTTTTGAGTAGAAGCAATGTGTAATTCGACTTCTAGTACAAGGGCCTCTATGGTACTTTTACTAAAATTTACTTTTAAGTCCTTTTGAAAATTATAAATTAACACAATGATAAACTTACCTCTCGTGTCAAGAGGTGTTCATGGACCGGGCTAGGCTGTGTTTAGGCCAAACTTATGCAAGGTATTTAAATCACATTTCCAAGTCCAGACTTGGCCAGAATAATGGGCTTACTTTTTTGCTCAAGTTTGACTCAATTTAATAAAAGCAAATCTGAGCCCGACTTAGCCCACCCATATTTGATTTTTTTTAATTAATTTTTATTTGAAATTAAAATATTTAAAATATATAATATACTAAATACACTAAAAAAAGCTAAAATAAAAGTTTTCCAACACATTAAAAATACATTAAAAAGTATTTATATTAAAAAAACACTACCATAAACATAATAAATATTTTATTGTATTAAATATAAAATTTTATATTTTAGGTTGGATTTAATTATTTTTTATCATATATAATTAATATAATATTATTTTATAACATAACATTCAGGTCGGGTTGGGCTAGGCCATGCCAGGCCAAAAAATCCTTACCCAAGGCTCGACCCATATAGAAAATGAGCCTTAAATTTTACCCAAACTCATTTTTTGAGCTTCGTATTTTGTCCAAACCCTCTCATTTTTAGTGGACTTTCATGCATGGGTGAGTGACCCGACCCATGAGCTGGTTTACTAAGTCTTGACCTTCTAAAAAATTATGATTCAATTTAAGTTTCATAAAACTTTTTCTAACTTCGCCCATGCTTACTAATTCATCATCTTGACATTGATAAATTTGTTAGAAAATGTGTGTTTCTTTTTTAAAAGAAATCTATGCCAATATTTTAACTAGAATAGATAATGATATCAACTATTTCGATTAACTAAGGACATTTATTAAAATAGAAGGACCAAATTATAACAAAATAAAATATAGGAACTAAATATTGAATTTTAGCATAGTGGAGAGACGAAGACCACAATTTGACCAAAAAACTACCCTCACTTTTCAAAGCTCCCCCATTCCCTCCCTTGTTTTCCCGCTTTCTCCCTTCTCCTTAAAAACTTTCACCTTAAATCCCTATTCCCCAAACGGCCAAACCCTACTTCCACTATCCCAAAAAAAGGATACGGCGTTTACCTTGTCGTTTAACCTTCCGCCGCCGACGATGGATCTCCGGTGCCGGTCCTTTCCCAGGCATTCCCTTACTCGATCCGAGCCTTTCCTAAAGTACCTCAAACCCGGTGCACTAGCTCGACTTAGGGACTCGCGAATCAGCGCTAGATCACACCGACCGAGTCCCGCTTTTCAGATCTCGCTGCCCGCTCCGTCGTCCAACGACGTTCGATCATTTTCCGTTGCCGTCGACAGCTTCCCTTGCTTTGTGGCGACGAGGAGGGCTTACGGGCCTAAGTGTCTTCAAAGGAAGAAGCTATCTGCTGGCAAAGGAATGATTTTTCTTAATTCAACACAGTCAGCTTTGGATTTGCTGGATCCTGCGGTGGATCTGCTAAGTAGTGAATGAAATCAGTTTAATATATGTGAATTTGAGCTCTTTCTTCACCTTAATTTAGCTCTAGATTTATAGATTCATATACTACTCTTCTTGTCTTGTTTAATTCAACAAAAAAGAATTGAGGTAATAATAGTTGCAATCAAATCCCAATTTCCCCTTTTGATTTCGTTATTTGCAGTTTGACAGATTTCGGCTCTTTTTTTTCTTTTTCTTTTCGGCTGACAATAGATGAATTCTTAATATTTAATAGTAAAAATAGATAATTTTTTTAATAAAAAATCAATTTATTCTTTTGATTTAAAGTATAAGAATTAATTTGTTAATTTTTTGATTAAAGGTTTGAGCTGTTCATAATTCTTTTAACTAAAGAGCGAGTGCTTTACATAAATTTATCTTGTGCAATAATATTTAATGTTTTGTAAACATTTTCATGTTTCAATAATAATTTTAAGAAAAAAGAAATATTAAGTTGACATCAAAGTGTCCACTATTGGTAGTAATGATTAATTTTATCGTGTTAACGCACATTATAATACTCTTAACTCAGCAATGATTTTCTTGGCATCCATTGCTTAAGTTTGCTCCCAATTGTGACTTGTGTTAGGTAACAAAACACCTCGGAATAACAGTTAAATTTATTGAGGTTTAAACTTTTTTTTGTCTAAGTTAATCTCAAACTTGACAATTGCACGTATTGGGGCTTGAACTCTTTTTTCAAATTAGCCCATAAATTTGACAATTATTCTTACATTGATAACTAATTTTTTTTTTTTCAAATTAGTCCTTGATATTTGCTTGAAAATCTTAAAGAGTTCAAATCCCAACCCGTGAACAATTGTCAAGCTCAAATTCTAATATGGAAACAATTATTAAATTCAAGAACTAACTTGGACAAAAACAAAATCAAACTCCAATATAAAAATAATTATCTAATTCAAGCCCTAATATGAGAACAATTATTAAATTCAGGAATTTAAGAATTGTTGTCAAGTTGAAATCCTAACCCAAAATTTATGATCAAATTGCGGCCATGTTAAATATGTTGTATTATGTTTAACTCACAACTAGTTAAAATATATGTATCATATTCATGCTTTGGTATAACCAAGTGTCATTCATGTCCAATCCAATTTACAACCTATAAAGACTTATCTTTTTCACGATTCGTAATTGCCCCTCCAACAATGCTATTTCTAAAATTCAAACTTAAGTTCTTTTCTTAAACCTATAAAGACTATCCTTTTCACGGTTCGTAATTGCCCCTCCAATAAAGCTATTTTCAAAATTCAAACTTAAGTTCTTTTCTTAAAAATGTAATGTAACTTTACCATTACACCCAACAATTGTTAGTATTCATGTTTAAGATTTCAACACACACGATAAGGTACGATCATAGAAACCCCAAGATACAACATTCATACATGGATTGTCTAAAGGAGTAAAAAAGGCGATCCAATTCTCAAAAATGGGGACAGCCAAACAAAGAGGATGCATTGCATTAAAAAGGGATCATCTTACAAATACAAAAAGGGTAGGAACTGTGGTGCCAGCAGCAGCCATTGCCATGTAAATGCCAATAGTAGAAATTGAGATGTCTCCTGGTTCACGTTCCCATCATTTGGATTAATAATATATATTAACTGCTATCGGTGCTTTTCTTGGTAGGATTGTACACACTGAACTCGCCGAATTCTCGTCTCCCACTGGCAAAAACAGCCTCCAATGTTAAATCCTTTGGACAAAGAAAATATATCAATATATAAATGAAACGAGTCATTAATTAGTAATTAACACTAATAGTAAGTTGCCGTAATTTTTTTTCCTGGCAGGTGGAGGTGGGAGATGGTTAACAGTAATCGTATCATGGCAAAGATTCTAAGGATAGGAACTGATATTAAGTTCTGAGTGTGCTCTAGCTGTGTAGTAGGTATTAAATTTGCAAGGGCCTTGGAGTTGATAGGGATAAAAATGTGGTATTCGTAAGCTATTCTAGTTCGACTAAAAAAAAACTCAAACTCAGTTCAATAAATTATTGAGCCGAGCTCGAGCTATTGGTCTAGCAGAATCCAAGCACCATAAAACTCTGTGTGAGCGAGAGCTTTTCATTTTAATATATTTTTATAGTAACTTACATTTCCACCCTTATAGAAAAAGCTTAAGCATGAATGGGCTAGAGCTTGAATATGAATGAACTTCATCGAGATCAAGTTCAATCTTGAGTACAAAAATTCATAAACAAGCATAATTGAACTCAAACTTAGAAATTGATGTTCAATCAAGCTCGAGCTAAGTATCAAGCCTCAAATTTCAAGTTGAGCCCAAGCTTACTGCTATTCAGATTCGGTTCAGCTCAAATACACCACTAGGAGGTGAAGGTTGAGTAGTTTGTATGCCACACAGAGTGAGATTAGAACAGATATATACTGACAGTTAAAATCTGAATTAGGGTTAGACATCTAAATGATGAGAGAATTCATGAAAAACAAAGGCCTAATTCATGATTTGGCCCTTGAAGCATACCCATTTTCCCACTTTCGCATTTTTGTCCATTTTGATACCTAAAGTATTCCTCCATTATAGTGCGGTTACTACTGACTATATCATGGTTTTAGACTAATGTACGTTTTAAGGTACCTTGCTATAGCACAGTAACTACAGACTATATCATGGTTTTAGACTAATACTGATCAAGTTCTTATCTAATGAAATCATAATTGGCATAAGACCCATATTCGAGGGGATCGAGCATTGACCTAAATGCACGGACAACAGAACCAAGAAGGGCTTCTTTCATTTTAAGACCATCAGTCCACAGGTCAAGGAGGCATTAGTCTCTGTTTTCATGCTGAATGATTTCTCTCTTCTCAAACTTACATTTATCGATGAGTAAAAGCTCTAGCCTATGAGAATTCCTGTCTTTCCTCAGATATGGTCATAAATCTTACTTTGGAACGCTTCTCAAATTCCCTCTAGAACAATCCAATCCTCGACGCATTCGGTTTCTCACTTACCATATCCTTGGTCTTCCTATAATCTCAATAGTTCTATACGAACAGAAGCTAAAACAACTAACAAATATGACAGAGCAGATGCGTACCTGTGCATTACATCCCAGCCAGCAGGTAAAAAACGAGGATGAACAGCTTCGACAAAAACGTGCCTCCATCGCTGACAAAATTGACGAATGCCTTCCTCTCCAGATTCATTTAATATATGATCGACAACTTGTTTCCCGTGAGGTCCATGTCCTAGTAGAGACAATTTTGAATTATGTTTGAACGGGATGTTCCCATCGTATCTGGCACAAGATGAGTCAACTATTTCATTTGGTATGCTGCTCTCGGATTTATCACCAGGATTGACTGCTGACACACTTTTAGTCTCAGAGATTTCACTGCTATGTGAATTCATATCATTGCAAGCTGTTGCCATTCTGAAATCAGAACATGCCGGAGAATTGTTTGTATGGTCCGTATCTGTTACCATACAAAAGTCCAAGTCATCCTTTGTCCCCGACGCTTCTTCTGATGTATCAACTTTTGTTGAATTAGAAACATCTGCAGTAATATCTGAAGCATCGGGACGGTCAACTTTTGATGGATCTGAAGTGGTAGATAAGATCCTGGTTGCATCATTACTTTCTTGTTCTTTAACAGGAGGGATTCTTGTAGACTGTTCTAAAGATAAGCCTTTTTTCTTCTCGAGTCTTCTTCGCTCATGAGGACTCATGCCCACTACCAAGGCTCTTTCTAAATCTTCGTTGGAGATTTCCCGTCCTCCATAATATCTCATAACAATCTGCAAAAGCAACACGAAGAAGGAATATGGATTCATTTACTTAAAGAGATTACTATGAAATATACTGCCAAGATGCTACAGCAAAGCCCTACAATTTTTTTGTGACTGATGATAAATATTATGCTGGAAAGGGAATCAAAAGATAAGCTTTCAGACCTGGGTCAGTTCATCACGGCGGCTGGGAGGCATTTCAGGTCCATGACGCAAAAGAGCCTTGGCAGCTGTTCGCAATTGTAGTGGTGAGACACCTGAATCAGCAAAGTTAGTTGACTCAGATGACCCAGATGCAATAGGTGCTTGAGTTGAATCAACCACCTTACGGACATAAAGTGGAATTCCAAATTCTCCAGCAATCTGTTTCTTGTATTTCTCAGCAGCAGCATGAGCGACTTCATGACAGTCAACACAAAGTAGGACTATGTCATGAGAGCGATGGCTCTTCAAGTGCTCAGGAAAGTGAATTCTGTAGCACGAGGGAATTACCCGGTAGCGTAAGTAGTGATTGCCTTCACCACAGCCAACACATATATTTTTCTTACTTTGGATGTAAAAATCATTATCTTCATCCTCTGGGCGGCCTTTTGGTTCAAAAAGAAGCATTATTGCAGGAGGGTCGTCATCAACAAGTTTTGCCAGATCTCGACGAAGATACCTATTAGATAATAACATTAACTTGTCAAATTGAACATAACTTTTGTGGTTAAATAGAAATAAGATACAGAAAAAAGGAGCACCAACCATTCGAGCTTCCTGCGATCACAATAACATAACAGCCGTCCATCATTTGCATAGATCCTACAATTATGGTAAACTGGAGATTTGCAGGAAAATTTTTGAATAAATAGCTGACGAGAAGCTTTTTTAGCAACATGTTTTGGGTTTTTGAACCCATTTTGTTTGGTATTTAATCTAGTTTCTAGTTTCAGGCTACTATTCATCAATAATGCATAGTTAAATACAGACAACGGACAGCTCCCATTTGGACCCAGACAATTTTGAATAACCATGGGAAAGAATTTATCAAGATTGCCAAACTTATCCTGGATTAGTTCATGGACATCTATCCAATGGCTGCAAACAACAGGTGAAGGAGATGGCAGTGAAGAGCTGAGGTTCGAAGAATCAATATTCAAATCAGCTTGAATTATGGTGCCATAAATATCTACTTGAGTTGTCGGGACTTTCTCAGAGAGAGCGACAATAGCATAATCAGATAATATGTATCTTGTGCTCTCATCATGCACACGAGCCTGAAAAGAAGTAGCACCACATGTAAAGCATCAAACGATAACTACTATTTTCAGGAGAAACCAGCTAAATGAATGAAGAAAAGAACACAAGTTTTTTACTTTAGAAAAGAAGAGATGTTAATAAGAGAAAAAGCTTAAAAACAATAGAAAATTCTTTTGCTTGCATATACTAACAATAAAAATTGCTCCAGTAGACAACTATTACCACATTTACTGATCACTCCATTCTGTCAACAAAGTTTGACAGAGCATCAGAACAAAAGAAATGCAGCCTTGGAGTTTCCCTAATCAATAAGAAGAATGCTACATCCAGTACTGAAGCAATCTTAACTTGGTAGTTTAAACTATAGTTAACACTTACCATCAAATCTCTCCATGCACACAGTCTCCTAACGAGATCCTGAAACTGGAATTAAGAACAAAGCATAAGAATATGATGTAAAATTAAGTACAACATACTGAAAACATGGCCAATCTTTTAATGTTTCGAGTGTTTGTAGTAAGTAATGTGGAGAGACACGAACCTTTGTTTCGCCAGATATAGCAGCAGCTCCCTGACCATTCAATTGGCGAGAAAGAATTGAAAATGCAGCAGACTCCCCAGGAAAACCATCGATCTCTTTAGCATAGAGTTGCAAACAAATCATGTTTGATCGCCGACTAGCCTCGAGAACAAAATTGAACTTGTCATCGGGGCAGGATGAATATTCTGATGCATTAATATATTAGCATGTGGATGCTACAAAAAACACTAGATATAGGTCTTTCTAGTATTTGTGAATTAAAAATTACCATTTGAAATATTATATGCACTCTTCAATGATTAACCTTGTTCTTTATGCTAAAAACCCCTTGAATGGAAAGATATTAGCCTCAAACTAAGGCCTTCAAGTTGGATCCCCTCTGACTACCTTTAATACACACCCCCTCCTACCCCCAGCCAAGAGAAAAAAAAAAAGCACTAATTGATTGTGAATGTCTTCATTTAACAATTCAGAGTGATAATTCTTTGGATTTTGGCATAATCATTTAATCTCTACCATCACCAATTTATGTAGAACTTTCCTATTATGATCTGTTGCCCCAAACTTCCAATCCACTTCTAGACAAACAAGATAAAATAACCAATATCCAAACAATCTTTAGGTAGCAAACATACCACAGTCCTGTTGTTTGAGCTCAGCAAATAAACAATTTGCAATATACAGTAGATAATGCGCATCCGTACGAGCATATTGCACCATTTCGTCTGATAGTGGACGTTGTCTCCAGTCTTCACGCTGTAATGGAATGCAACATTAAAATAAATAAGTTTAAGATCAGTGTTCGAGATAGGGAAGTTTAAGAAGATGAACAATAAATGTTGTAAAAAGCACTTGAGCAAGAGTCAACCACATACCTGCAATAATTTATTTTTGGCCACACCACAATAAGTTTCAAGTAAGTAGGCCAATGATTTCTGGGGCTTTGATAAAACTTCACATGCCTGTGCCGGAGTAAGAGAAATGTGAATAGAGTAGTAAATTGATTATGGTTAGTCATTATAAAGCAACGTTTCTGCAATCTGCTTGCCTGCATTTCCAGTAACTAACATTTAACCTAGGAAAAATTCTACCATGTTTGTTATAAACAAATGATTGACACTCACCTTAGCAGTATCAAATAGATTGACAACATATATGTGGAAGTCTCTTTGCAACCACACAATGTCACCATCAGCCCCATGGAAGACCTGCATTGAATCAGAAGCAGTCCAACACAAGATCAGGATACTTTGATCTTACTACTGTCTTACCAATAATGCACAATAATTTGAACCAAATGCAATTAATCAATAAATTCATAACATTGAGATAAAATCAATTTTACTTTCTATGGAAAAAGGGTGGCATGAACATTGCATTTAGGGAAAAAACAAAAAAACCAGTTTGACCAATCCTTCTCGTCTTCTATGACAAATTAGGAACAATTATTTAGAATAGAAAAAAAAAAAATAGAGCTGAACTTAGAATGCGATATTGTTTCTGACATAACAGTTCCTCATATAACTTAATAACATTAACATGCATTCCATCTTATGGAGATGATATCTTAAAGTTCTAATTCTTTAAAATGACTATTTGCTTCAGCATCCAAAAGCAGCATTTTGGCTTTTCCTTTCGATAAATGAGTTCTAAACTTGAAAGTAAAATCTATACCTTGCAAATATTAGGATCAGCAAAAACGGGACGAAGAATGCCCATTGAATCATGTAAGGCAATTACATCCACCAAATAGTCTTCCATCTCAGTAGAAATCTGCTCTTTATACCATTAAACTATTAAAAAATATTTAAAAATTCAAAGTTCAACAAGTTAACATTTTGTTATCACTGATTAACCTGTATTAGAGCGGTGAAGCCTAGAAACGACCGTAGGCTTTGCTGCTCAGTATCAACAGCGAAAACCGTTTGTTCACTCAACACTCGAGCTAGTTGACTCAGTTGCAACTCGGATTCAACCCAAACATAAGAATCACCCGTTTTCATATCAAAATCATCCATAGCAATCTTAGAAAACTGGAGCTGCGGATCCTCCATCAATGCCGTTATCTCCGCTTCATACGGATGAGTCAAAGTCGAAGGTTTCTCTACAACATAATTAAATCATTCAAAAAAAGAAGAAGCTAAACTTCACGGAAGAAGAAGATGAACAAGAACAAGTGGAAGGTTATTTACCTTTAACGGAACCCGACTGGCGGTTGAAATGATTGAAAGGAGAATAAGAGTTATCAGCTAAGACACGCTTGAAATTCAGCTGCGACTTTGGTTCGGAGTGTAAGTAACAGCGAATTTCAGATCTCCGCTGCTTGCGGCGGCGGCGGCTGAATAGGTTAGCGGTGAAGAAGATAGAGATAGCAGCTACCGATGCGATTGTGAGTAACATTTTCATCTTCTCTTTCTTGTCCGCCATTATTGCAGCTCTATTTTCCTTTTTTTTCTTATTGAATTTTAAGGAGAAAAAAGAAGCTATTTATGGTTTGCCGGTTTCAGAGAAAGGACTGAGAGAGGGAAGACTCGGCCTGAAAGAGGTTTAATGTTGCCGCGAGTCGGCGGTTCATGGTAGCACGTTAAACGGTTTGTTTCGCGTAATATCTCTGGGCTTGGTTTGCAAGCCCAAATACTCGGAAGGGTTCTTTTACATAATGTGGTCCAACCCAATTACTATTTTTTTCTATTATCGAATTACATTTATTAATTAAATTTATAAAATATATAAATATTAATGTTAAGCCCCAACACAATTTACGCAACTCAAACCAATGCCACACCTCAGACAATGAATATCCTAACCATCAAATTAACACACGATGTTAATGTTAGATAAATGATTATTATTTGGTAATTCGAGGTTCTGTATTGGTTGATCCAAAATGAGCTTCAAATAAAAAACACTCGTAAAGATTTATTTATCTCTCCAACTTTATAAAAATAATTTATTTTAGATTTCTTTTAATTTTTCTTATCTTTTAGTATTTGAACTTGCGTTATTTGTCAAATCACCTCAAAATGGATAAAAAAATTAACTGTTTATTAACTTTACTACATGGCTACATGTGGATGTCATGTCATCAACTAATTAAATTTTTTAATTTAAAAAATTAAAAAAATGTAAAACTTATAATTATTAAAAATTATATATTAATATATATTAATTTTAAAAAGTTAATTAATTGTTGGTGTGACATACACGTGAATGCCAGATTAGTTAACAGACATTAACTTTTTCATCCGTTTTGAAGTGATTTGACTAGCACAAATTCAATACTTAAAAAAAAATTAAAATTTAAACAAATGACTAAAATGACTATTTATTTTTTGTTAAGCCGGAAGGTTAGATAAATCATTATACTTAAATAATAATAATAAATGTTGAGATTTTGGAACTTTTAAATGCTCAGGTTCGAGTTCAAATGCCATCGTGGGTTATTGTTCAAATTATTTTGAGTTTAAATTCCACTATATCAAAACCTTTTGATTTAAGTCCATATATATTCCGATTCTTTATTTTTTGCATTTTTTATTTAATTGATTATAGCTCATTATATGCTTGTTCAAGTCCGACTTGATTTGAAATTTGAAATTAAAATATTATCCAAGCCGACTCAAATTTGTAAATGATTAATTCAAATCCATATTATATATTTTAAAATCATTTATATTATTTTTTCAATTTTATATTTAATAAATTTATATATTTCTTATTTAGTAAAATTTTATATATAAGCATCTTAATTTTTTTTTAAATAATATATTACTATTGATTTAATTTTTATGTGTTATAAATTATACGATATATATATATAAATAACATATTATATTAAAAATACTGAAAACAGGCTAAGCTCAAGAAGCGAATGTTTGAGCTCAATCTTGGCTATATTTTAAATGGACATAATTTTTTGTCAAAACCCATTTATCTGACCTAATATTTTTGTTTAAATCCTCTCAAATTTCGAACAAATAACCGACCCATGAATATGTGTACTTTCCCATCCTAATTTAACCCTCGTTGAAGAGGGAAGCCCGGCCCATTTTCAGCCTAAAAAAGGCCCGTTTATCCCCCTATCCTCTCCCGGTTCCTCAATGGCCAATATCACGGCTTACGGCGACGATGAATACCCAATAAACAAAACAGAGTTCAGAGACAAAAATCTCATAAACCATGAACAGTAACGTCCTCAAATTCCAACATCACCAACCTTCTCATCTCCGAATTTCCCAAACTACCCTTCCCCGCCACCCTACTTCCCTTCTTCACCTCTTTCCCAAATTATCCTTCCGACCATCTTCATTTTCCTTGTCCAAAACCTCCCGGTCCTTCAAATTTTCGAGCCTTTCCAATGTCGAACAGCCGGTTTATTTTGACGATGAAGAAGAGAGAGGAGGACCCAGCAATGAGTCGGTTGTGGAATTCGAAGACTTGGTACAAAACGGCGTCGTTTACAGGGAGACGCTGAGATTGGTGGAGTGTTCCATGTTTGCTGCTGTTACTGGACTTGTTTACTTTTTGAGCAATTCCCTTGCAATTGAGGTATTTTTTTTTCTCATTTTTTCAATTGAAAAATGACTTTTTTTTTTGTTCATTTATTGAATTACTGTATTTAGAGCAATGTGTTCATCGTTCTTCTAATTGTCTTTAGTTTCATTAGCTCATAGAGAGGTGAGTG
Source organism: Gossypium sturtianum (assembly GCA_025698515.1). Classification (NCBI taxonomy): domain Eukaryota; kingdom Viridiplantae; phylum Streptophyta; class Magnoliopsida; order Malvales; family Malvaceae; genus Gossypium; species Gossypium sturtianum. The sequence goes on along the minus strand of CM046946.1, from coordinate 346,714 downwards.
TTTATAGGTTAGATGTAAAAAGGTTTCTTTTGTCCCAAGGCAACTGTAAATGGTTGGAAATTGAGATTTCCACGAAGATGATTCAAATTCAAGCTTAAATTTAAAGCATGCAATGGGGTTTGTGAGATGGGGAAGATTATATTTCATGGTCTAGTTTAAGGTCGAATGATATTTTGTATTATAATAGAGAAGGTTTTAGTGTTTTTGAGCTTTTAGCTTTATAGTAGTTAACTTTGTTTTATATGAAGCTATGTTTATATATATATATATATAATATTTAAAGCATGCAATGGGAGTTGTAAGATAGGAAAGTTTATACTTCATGGTCAAGTTTAAGGTCAAATGATATTTTGTATTATAACAAAGAAGGTTTTAGTGTTTTTGAACTTTTAGATTTGAGCTTTATAATAATTAAATTTGTTTTGATATGAAGCAAATATATATATATATATATAAAAATTTATATATAATTTACAATGCATCAGAGTATAGCTCTTGGATTGAAGTAGTTTTACTCAATCATGTATGGTGAGTTCTTTCTTTTGATTCATTCATTTCTCTCTGATGGGTCATTTTTAGAGTGTAAAAATTCACATTTCTGCAATATGAACCTTCTATATATTTGGTTTGTGGAAACAACTGTTAGTATACTGCGTGCCATGTTTATGGACTATTGCTATACATGTTGCCAACTATGATTGATTTTTGCGAACAGAACTACTTCGGGTGTTTCTTTTCATTGCCGATCGTGATCTCCTCTATGCGATGGGGTGTTGCATGTGGGAGGAAACAATTGGTTTGTAACTCATATCAAGATCTAAAGACTATCGATACTGTTCGAAAGTTATTGGTTGCCTAACCATTGAGATGGTCTTTTTTCGTGGCAGGTGGCGACAGTTTTGTTATTGTTTGTCTTGTCTGGCCCGGTAAAAGCCATAAACTATCTGGTGAGCCGAATCTGATCAAATTTGAACTTGTTTTGCTTGATCTGTATTGCAGTTAAGCCACTAAACCATTGCCCATTAGAATCTTGTGTGCTCTCTCTACTTCTTTTTCAGCGATATAGTGATTAAGTGCGTGTTTGATATTTGTGAATGGGGTTTTAGGTAGAAACGACGCAAGTAAAAGTAGCATGGAGGCTCCTATACTAGGGGTCAGGTTGCATTTTGCCCTTTTTACTCAAAAGATGGGCAAATTGGTCCCTGAATGTTAGATCAAAGAGCAAACTGGTCCTTTTACCAAACCACGGAACATTTCTGATGATTTTGCTTTTTAAGTAAAAAAGTCTCATATGCTTTTGCCATGTTTCACTCGTGTTGAGTGTATATTTCATTTGCAGCTCTTAACTGAATTGACCAAGTAAAATACCCTTTTAGATAAAGTTTCCTTTTTCTGCCAAAGTTGCATCAATATGGTGATGATCGACTAACTTTTTCCATTTCTTGCCCATGCAGCTTTATCACGGAATACTTGGTTTTGTTATGGGTGCTTTATGGAGGTAATTTAGTTGTTTTTGCCCTTATGTATGTTTGTTAAAGCTTTACATATAAGCTATGTTACTAGAACTTGGAAGTGAACATTGGATACAAGTATGTACCGAATACGGGTATGCTCAAAATAAAGTTTTTTCATATATTTGGAGCCCTTACGTACTTTAGGAGAAATGAAGAGTTGGAGCAACATAGCATATAAGAAATGTAGTGCTTTCCTTTATATATGTTTGTTGTAGTTTTTCGTATAGAAATGTATCTGAATGATGTGTGATATCGTTTTACTATATGTATGATGAATGCCTTGTGTTTTATCAATTACTAACTAGTTTCGTGCACTACTTTGTCTTATATTTTCTCAGGTCGGGAGCTGATTGGACTGTCTCGATTCCGTTGTGCACACTTGTAGTTTATTCTCCCTTATCGCACGTTCTTTCTCCTTAGAATCGATATGATCCTTTCTTCACAACGTGAACTGCCATTGTTGACAATTGCAGGCTCGAGCGATCGGTTTGGTGGGCTATGTCTTGACAACCTCTTTCTTAATTAGAGAAAACATACTGGCTCTGGTAGTTCGAGTTCGATATCCTTTTTATATTTCTAGCCTTTTGTACTTCAGTATTGGAAACTAACTCGCATAGTTCTTTCCTAATGCCTTCAGATCACCATAAACATTCATGCTTCTCTCTCGTACATTTTTGCTGCTGTTGGTATCAACTTGATTCCATCGATGAACTTCATATATACCTTATTTGGGATTTTGGTACATTCGAACTACCATTACGCTCTCTTACTTTCTTTCGTTTTCGGGTACTCGAAACACTTAAAACTGTTATTATGCTAAATTCAACAGGTTTTGCTCAATAATGCCTCCTTTGTGTTCTTGCTGCACCTCTTGTATTCATTGTTCCTTACAAGAATGGGAATGAAGACTTCATTGAGATTGCCAAGATGGTTCAAGAAAGCTATATAATGGTAATCTACGTTTACTCGGACTTTTCGTTAACATGCCTGTATTTGCTTCATATTCGAACATGTGTATAAGAATATGATTCTTCAAATATATAGAAAAACAGTAAATTTACTTGAGAGGTTCCTCTATTAGAGGGAATTTATCAAATTAGTCTCTCTATTATTAAATGGATCAATTTAGTCCCTATACTGTTAAAATATTTTTTAAAATAAAAAAAATATAAACTCATATTTAAAATTTAAATAAAATATTTTTTAAAAAATATTTAATATAAAATTGTCTTCATTTAGTTGGCTTTGTTAATTATTTAAGCAATATCGGGAATATGTGTTTTATGTATAAAGCGTGTGCAAACGTTAACCAAAGTTTCCAACTAAAGTGACATGCCCGTCACTCATACGCCATCCACGTGTCATTTATTTTAAATCTTTATATATTCGATAAATTCTATTTTATATTTGAATAAATATTTAATAACCATATTTATAGGAAAAATAAAGTAATTAAAATAATATAAAATATCCTAACATATTGAACCTTCTTGAACTTCCATAACTAAAGCATGACTCGTTAATTCATATTTATTGATTAAAAAAATATTTTTATTTAATTTGTTAATATAAGTATACAAATATTAATTTTTTAAAAATAAAATATTAAATAAATAATGAGTTCATGCTTTTTATTTTTTTTCATTTCTCAAACTATCTACCAAAGCGAGCACAATAATTAATCTTTCGTAAACTCATTAAAAAGTTAAATATTGACCACGAATTTTAAAACTGTTACATACTTTAAAACAACATGACTTGACCGACCTATATACAAATTAAAATTATTAAAATATAAAATTTATGACATAACTTATTAATAATTAATTTTTTTATATATAATATATTATAATAAAAACATAAATAGTAACCTGCAAAAAAGAATTTGTCCGGTTCAAAACAAACAAAACCGACCCCTCATTATTAAATTATAAAATATGTAATTTACGTATATATATATATATTATATAAAGGTAAACCTGCTTTTTGGGCCTTCTAGGAACTTTCACCAAAGGTAGAATATATACAATATTGATAAAAAAATTAAAAATTAATTTAGGGTAAAATCTATCTTGTCCGAAAGAAGATTAAAAAATAGCCAAAGAAATTAAAGCTTTCCATTTGACTCCTTCTTTTATTATTAGGGTTAATATACGATTTAGTACCTGAATTAACTAATATTTAATTTGGTACAAAGATTTAAGTATCAAATTGAAAATATTCAGGTATGAAAGTGAATATTAAAGTTAAACTCAGGTATTAAATTTGAAAAAAATAAACTTAAGTACTAAATTGAATATTGATGCTAAATTTAGGTGGCAAATAGTGTATTAACCCGTATGATTATTTGTAATAATACACTCTGTTCTTGCACCTTTTTTACAACTGAGCTTCTTATGTTTGAAACGCGGGAGACGAAAAAAAAAATATCTTCGTTGCCTTTTGGCCTTACTTGATATGATTTTTTTATTCCTTTGCAAATCAAATCTCCAAGCTTTTGATCTCTGCTTCAAACAGGTATACATAAAAAAGGAACTTTTTTTCTTCAGTTTTCTCATTGTTTTATTGTGTTTACTTGGTTTTATTTTTTTTGCTTGCTTTTGAGTCTTAGATCTGCTATATTTTTTCAGTTTTTGATCATTTTGTTCCTTGTTTTCACTTTAAAATCCCTTTATTCATGATTTATGCTAACCTATTTCTTTGATTCTCTGTTTCCAAAGTTAATGGAATCTCTTAACTTTAACTATTAGTTCAAAAGTTAATCTTTTTCTATGCAAAAAACAAGCATGGGGTTTTCTTTAAATTGATTTCCTTGATTTTTTTTTTTCATTTTTTCTTATATTTGAATCATTTTTATCAATACCCATTAGTTTGGATTATTGCAGTTCTTAGCAAAAAATGGGGTATATAGGATCACATGGTGTACAAGCTTTGAAAAGATACAAATACAGTGGTGTGGATCACTCTTACCTTGCTAAATATGTATTACAACCCTTTTGGAGCCGTTTTGTTAACTTCTTCCCTCTTTGGATGCCGTAAGTTCTTTGGATTTTTTATTATTATTTTAATGCTTTGAATAACCATAGTTTTCTTTTTTTTAGTGTTGTTTATCTGTTTTGAAGCACTGGTTCCTATATACACTTGTTTTGACTGTTGCTAGTTGATTGTGATATTGATAGAGAGCTGAACCTTGAGGAAAGGGGGGGGGGGGGGTTGAAAGTAATATTTATATTTAAATAGGGTTTAAATTGAATATTTTATAACTGGAAGGGACTAAAGTTGGTATTAGTCCATTTAATTAAGGGGAGCCAAGGCCCCCTTTGTGTGAAAGTAATTTTGTCATCTCTATTTATGCTTTGAATAACCATAGTTTTTATTTGCTGCTTCATTTTGTTAGTGTTGTTTACTTGTTTTGAAACACTGGTTCCTATCTACACCTGTTTGAGTGTTGCTAGTGGATTGTGATATTTGATATAGAGCTGAACATAGAGGAAGGGAATGGAATTATCAATGTGAAAGCAGAGGTGAAGCTAGAAATTCGGTTTTGGGGGGTCAAAATAAAATTTTAAAAGTTTGGGGGTTGAAAGTAAACATTATATTTGAATAGGGTTTAAATTAAATATTTTATAACTGGAAGGGACTAAAGTTGCTATTAGTCCATTTAATCAAGGGGCCTGCCCCCTTAGTTACACCCTTGTGTGAAAGTATAAGTTTTAAACGCTATATCATGCTTCATTTGAGCTTTAAGTATTTGCCCTTTTTTCAATGATATTTGCCGGCACTAACATATTTATGTTTCTATATGTGTTTGCTACTCGGCTGGTTGTTCTTTTTTCCAGACCAAACATGGTATGTAATGCTTACTACTTCTAAATTGTAATTTTCTATTAACATACAAACTCGGACATGCTTATACATGTATATGCATGTTTACTATTACACCTGATTTATTTGATTTCTAAATTGGTATGCTTTTGTTTCTTAAGATAACACTTACAGGATTTATGTTCTTGGTTACCTCAGCAGTGCTTGGCTATGTGAGTGACAAAACTCTCTTTCTATCCTTCTCTCCGCAGTTTCTTCATTGTTGTATTTATTTTGACTTTTGATCCCCAAGTCAAATCCTTTTTGGCTTAAGATGTCGTGTTGAAATGGCAGTTTTAGTTTATAGTAATGTGATGCAAATTCTGTGTTTGAGACACAACCGTTGTTGCGTTGACTGTCTGTTTAATTAACGTAGTTTTCATATGTAAAATACGTATTTCAACAAGCATTTTAGCTATGTGTATGCTTTTTCTGCTATTTATCTTTCCATTCGGTTTATTTATTTATACCGATGTTCAGGTTTATTCCCCTCACTTGGATTCACCTCCACCAAGATGGGTTCATTTCGCTCACGGGTTACTTCTATTTTTATATCAGGTTTATACACCTTAAAGTTATTTCTTCTTTATGGTCTCGTGGTGCATTATGTTTTTTACTTTAATTTTTAGTATCAATCTTTTTTGATGTATTACTAATTACCTGCTAGACTTTTGATGCTGTCGATGGGAAGCAAGCAAGAAGAACAAACTCCTCTAGTCCCCTCGGAGAACTTTTCGACCATGGTAATATTACCTTACCTCGTCTTTTCTCCATCCTTTGCTATTTACATAAGAAGTTCGTATTCTGACGAAATAATTATTTTTGGCGGTCCTGAAATATTACAGGGTGCGATGCGCTTGCATGTGCGGTACGCGTATTTAACTTGTTACATTACATGACAAAGGCTAATGGCATTCCTCATTATATAAGATTTGATTCTTTTCGTAGTTCGAAACCATGGCCTTTGGGAGCACTGCTATGTGTGGAAGGGACAGTTTCTGGTTCTGGGTAATTTCAGCTGTTCCATTTTACGGAGCTACATGGGAACAGTAAGTAATCCAAAGTGTATTCATTTCTTTCCTTGCAAGAAACCATGCCGTACATTGTGCAATCCTTCAATTACTTGGTTTTTTCTAAAAGTTTTTATAAATTTGTTTCCAATGTTGCGACGATTTCATGATATGTTTGAGGTTTTTTTTACGTATGTTGCTTGCCTCCAATGCAGGTTCTTTTTTCATACGGGTCAAGTTTTTAGCAGTGCTGATCCTTATGTTGTTTTCTTTTTGTGTTTTCAGCTATTTCACCAATACGCTGATCCTTCCCGTAGTTAATGGGCCAACTGAGGGTCTTGCTCTGATATATGTAATGCACTTTTTGACAGGATTTTTGGGTATGTTTCCTCACTTGACATTTTACTCATGCTTTCGACAATGTGTACTTCGAAAACTTTGTTTTACTTTGTTGTCATGCATCAACATTTTGAACTTTTATTGTATATTTTTCCTCTTTACTTTTCTAATTGCAGTATCTTTTTTTTTTTTCCCTTTAAGGTGCCCAATGGTGGGTTGAACAATTCGGAAGATCCATACCCATCTTCAGTTGGGTACCTTTTCTTAATGGTAAGTTTTTATTTTATTTATTTATTTTTTAAATCGAACCATTATCGGCTAATGACTTTATCACATGAACAAGTTTATGATGGATTCACTAGATTTTCTGATGAGATTGCTCCAACTTCCTCAATGTATGATAGCCATCGGTAAAAGTACCTTGGAGGCTCTTGTATTAGGAGTCAGATTGCATTTTGCCCCTTTTACTAAAAAATGTGTAAATTAGTTCCCGTTAGATTAAAGAGCAAACTGGTCTTTTTTGTTAAAAACTTCATCCTGACTGATGGAATAACTAGACAGTTACATGTAGCGTGCCACGTGTACCTATAGTTGACTTGCAGGGACCAATTTTTAACCGTAGTATGGATGGAATTTTTAACAGGACTGGTTTGTTTTTTTATCTAACGTATATAGACTAATTTGCCCATTTTTTGAGTAGAAGGGGGCAAAATGCAATTTGACTCCTAATACAAGGGCCTCCATTCTTTTACTGATAGTCACCATATGCTGATTTGGTTCTTCTTTTAATTATCATATTCGTGTTGCCGTTGTTTCGGCAATGTTCCTATTCTACTATCTTGTGTTATTATTTTTCTTAATCATATGTTATTTCCAAGTATTTCTTTAGCTGCCAAGACCTAGTTGCAAATGTCAGATTGCATTTTAAAATCATTATCTTCTAAGTAATAATGATTTTATCCCTATATCCGTATAAGCTCTGCGAATTATTCTTGCTCTATTGTTATTTTTATTATTTTTTTCAACTTAGCTTTTTTCCTTTAATCTCATTTACTTGATTGTTGTTTTACCAGTATTTTCAACTTGTATTATTGCTTATTTAATTTTTTTTCTTCTTTTTTTCGTTTAGAAATTCCGACATACAGAGTTGTGCTGTATATTATGATAGCATTTGCTGTTATACCTACTGTCGGCTGCAAGTAAGTTTCTATCCATATTCCTAATACTTACAATTTAATTCGGAGTTTCACGGTGTAGCTTCTTGTGCTTTCTTTTCAACATTCTCGTAGCCTTATAGTCAAGATGTGGATTGTTAGGCTCAGTTGCTTTGACATTTTGCGGAACATTAGTTTCTCTGTTTTAGCCGGTTTTAGTCTTTATGTTGTAGCTTACCATGCTTTCATTTCAGCATTCATGTAGCCTCACACTAGAGCTTTCGATTACGAGGATAGTTTTCAATGACCCTTTTTTTTTTTTTTTTTCGTTCACCTCATAGCTTTGAATTCCAAATATTAAATGATTACCTTGAGATTTTAACTTCCAACGTTTCCGTGCATGAAACTGTCTCATATCAATCTAGGGTTCTTTACATTATCGTTGCTATGGCTCTTTGGTTAATGCAATCGTAAGCTTCTCTTACGTTCTTGTACGTTTTCTTTTGCAGTATACAAAATGTCCATAAGGTCATTCAGGCACGAAAAGGAAGCATGTTACTCGCATTAGCAATGGTAATCGTGTTACTTAATATGTGTTTCTTCCTTCATTCTGTGTATGCTTAATTGCTTAAAAGATGTTTTCTTGTTCTTCCTTGGCAGCTTTATCCTTTCGTTGTACTCTTGGGAGGAGTGCTTATTTGGTAAACCAAAACCGTCCGTTTTAAAATTTAGCAATGTTTATTTTCTTTTCCGGGCCTTAAATGGACTATTTTTTTTTCAATGTGAAGGGATTATTTGTCGCCCTCGGATATAATGGGAAATTACCCACACTTGGTTATACTAGGAACTGGACTTGCATTTGGGTTCCTTGTGGTAAGCTTTGCTTGGTTATACTTTGTCATCTAATAATCGGGTTGATTTTGCTAGTCCTCTTCGTATTTCTTGTTTTCTTCGTTTCTTTTTTCCGTTCTAAAGCTTCTATATTTTCTTCTAAATGTGTTACTCATAATTCCAATTAACATGGTTACTGAGGGATTCTTTTTTTCGACAGGGACGGATGATTTTGGCTCACTTGTGTGAGGAACCCAAGGGACTAAAAACAAACATGTGCATGGTATGTAGCATTCTTATACGAATCAACATATTCCGATCAAATCAATGTTTGTATAGGCTTAATAGAGCTGAGCTTAGAGAAGTTCAGCCATGGCTTCAATAATATTTAATCGAGCTGCTTGAGCTTGAATGATCTCGATCTTAGATTAAACTCAACCGAGTTTCGAAAAACCTACTTGATCCTACCTATACTTTCGTAACTAAAATGGTCAACTCTTCTATGTATGTTTTTTTTGCAGTCGCTCTTGTATCTTCCATTGGCAATTGCAAATGCTCTTACAGCTAGGCTGAATGATGGGTATGTATGTTACGTTTTGCTTTCTGACCCTATATTTCTCTGACTCTTTGTTTTTCATGAAGTAACCTCATTCGACACTCATGTCTGACTATAAAAGTATCATGCAAGTTTTTGTATTAAAAGTCAGATTGCATTTTATCTCCTCAACTCAAAAAATGGCAAATTTGTCTTTGTACATTAGATCAAAGAGTAAACTGATCATTTTGTTAAAAATTTCATCGAATTCTACCGTTAAAACTGGCCTATGTATGCCAGTATGAGGGACACGTTGCATACCATGTGTTATTCTCAGGTTATTTCGTTAGCCATATCAGTTTTTAACAGTATAAACGGATGAAATTTTTAATAGAAAGGATCAATTTGGTCTACGATCTAACGTATAAAGATTAATTTGTCCATTTTTTGAATGAAGGGGGCAAAATGCAATCTAACTTCTACTGTAGGGGCCTTCATGGTACTTTTACTCATGTTTGACACATACTCAGACATGTGAATTGGGATATGATCTTACACATATACATGAGGCCAAGTAACATATTTCTAACTTGATATATCACATGCCTTTTCAGTTCTTCTCGGGGATATGAATGCTAATTGATGTTTACCTTTCTTTTTCTTCAGTGTTCCTCTAGTTGATGATTTTTGGGTTCTTCTTGGTTACTGCGTATTCACGGGTATGTTCGCCTTTTTAATTACCATCCATTATTCTTGTACGGTGTTATATTTTGCCTTATATTTCTGTTTTCATCAAACAGGATCGCTCTATTTACACTTTGCCACATCGGTTATTCATGAAATTACGACAGCTTTGGGAATTTATTGCTTCAGGTGAGGAACATTTTTTTCGGACAATCAATTCTATGTCAGGCTATCAAACCTTGTTCAATGCAAATTGTCACATATTGATTTGAATCATAAGCACGTATGCCCTCTCGAAAAAAAAAAGTTTATTCGAAGTTTCAGTATGATGACTGCAATGATATGCAAGTGTAGTCGGGACATGGAAGCTTCTTAGGTTAAATTAACTCTTTTAACCGGTTAGGTTAATCTCGTATAAAGCGGTATTTGGGTATATTCTTTTACTTTCCCGGTAACTTGCCTCGGTATTTGGGTAAAGATTCTTGGTATATCTGTATGAGTGTATCTATAGGTTTGTTTATTGGCTTAATCCGAGTTTTTACATTTTACATTGCAGTTTACCCGATCTTGTCTTTGCTTCTTTTTGGTTCTGTAGACAAGTTTAAATCCTAGGACCGGTCTGTTATCTTAGTTTTTAGGATATCAATATTCTCGGATTTTCCTTGTTCTTGGTAAAAGTACCATGGAGGCTCCTATATTAGGAGTTAGATTGTATTTTATCCCCTCTACCCAAAAAATGGGCAAATTAGTCTTTGTATGTTAGATCAAAGAGCAAATTGGTCTTTTTTGCTAAAAATTTCATCTATTTATACTGTTAAAAACTGGCGTGACTCAGGGGCGAAGCCATGATAATTTTTTAAGGGGGGGCCGGATGAAATTTTAATTTTTTATAGTTTATATATTTATAATTTGTAAAGGATTAAATCGAATTTTTATAATTTTAGGGGGGGCAAAGTGCAATTTTACCTTTACTAATTTAAATTTTTTTAAAAATTTTAAGGGCCTAAACAGAAATATTACATTTTAGGGGGGGCCGGGGCCCATGCCAGCCCCCCCTGGCTTCGCCTCTGGCGTGACTAATGGAATAACCAGATAGTGACACGTGCCGTGCTGTGTGTACCTCATGTTGATATACAAGGACTAATTTTTAACAGAAGAACCAATTTGCTCTTTTATCTAACGTATACGGACTAATTTATTTATTTTTTTTAGTAGAGAGAGCAAAATGCAATCCGACTCTTAGTATAGGGGCTTTCATAGTAATTTCACCGTTTTTCTTTAGATTACCTTTTGTAGACCCATGTTTCTAATCATTATCCCTTAGCTTAAATCACAGGATAACTAGGAAAGAGGCTTGAAAATCAACAATGGGTGATCAAAGGTACGTTTTTTCTCGTTTCCGAACCTTGATGGTCGAGGCTTGAGATTGCTACAACGTTTTAAATATATGTTACAATTTGGTTTCCGAGTTTGATCACGCATTCAGACATGTTTTTACAGGTTTCCTCAATGCCGAACCGGTTCACAACTTTTGTTCCGGCAGAACAAGAAACGCTGATGCGAAGTGATTTGGGTATTTTGTATCGATGACTGCTGTAGCTCATCAACATTGTTATAAATGTTTTGTTAGAAGCAGGGAAAGAAAATTTAGATATGCAAAACTCTTCGATCTATGACTTTTGGTGTATGAGTGATTCATTTTATGAAATCAGTGTTTTTGAAGCATATATTGCGAAAGGGGTGAAGAGCCGATGTCCCTGCCTGGCCCGATAGTTGAGGCTAATGGGCTGATATCTGACGTTCGCCTCAAGTATGGATAACGTAGTATTGATAGCATATGGAACTAAATTGGAGATTTTTGAATTCCGTAGATTTCTTTTTTAGGTGTTAAGAAGCAAGGTTAACCATCGGTCCACAATCGAAAACTATCAAAAACTTGACTGTTTGGCGATCTTGAACCATTCAGTGTGGAAGGATTTTGGGATATCGATTCTCTCATAGGCATGAGCTCAGAAGTAATCTTTTTGAGCTTGAACTAAGTTAGCTGGAAGCCTTTCCCTCCTGTACGAGTCGAAATAAGCAAGGCTAGACGACATGCCGGGCATACTAATGCACGAATTAATAGCAAGGGAAATGACTCTTCTTCAAGCAGATTGTCGTTCCGTAATCTTCTTAGCAAACTCGGGATCGACAAGGAGATTAACCAAATTTGGGTTTCTATCGTACGCCTTCTTTATATGGTCCAAGATTAACCAAATTTGGGTTTCTATCGTACGCCTTCTTTATATGGTCCAAGAAAACAGCACGGATAATGCATCCCCCTTTCCAAATCCGAGCTAACTCCCCGAGTTTAAGTCCCAACTCTTCTTAATGCTCTTTGCACGTATCAAGTTCATTCATTGTGCATAACTACAGATTTTTGATGCATATAGAGCTTGTCTCACATCATCAACTAACTTATTTTTATCGATAGCTACATCAGCCATGACACCACCGAGGCCCCGGGATGTGAAAACCTTAGCAGCTTCGATTCTCTCGTCTTTTTAACCACTAAGGAATCTCGAATCAAGGGACAGTGCTATTGTGGGAGCCGCAACAGATAACTCGGCAGCTTGTTGAACTGTCCATTTCCCAGTACCTTTCATTCCGGTTTGATCCAAAACCTTGTTTACCAAATATCCTTCTCCTTTGTCATCCTTGATTCCGAATATATCCGCAGTGATCTCGATTAAGAAGCTTAGAAGTTCCCCATTGTTCCACTTGGAGAAAACATGGCGTAATTCTTCATTAGAGAGCTTCCCGGCTGATTTCAATACATCGTAAGCCTCGGCAATTAACTGCATATCACCGTATTCGATCCCGTTATGAACCATCTTAACAAAATTACCGGATCCTCCTTTGCCAATGTAAGTAACACAAGGGCCGCTGTCCGTAACTTGAGCTGCCACCTTAAGAAGGATATCTTCTACATATTTATAAGCCTTGTCGGAGATCGAATAAAAAAGTTGTTTGAATTTTAGTTTGCAGATTCATGACGTTCAAAGTTATTTTATAAAAAAAAAATCTAAATTATAGAAGAGAAGAGGAAAGAGAGCTTATAATTTTAACAAATAAATGAAAACTTTTGAACAATACTGTGATCATTTTGTAACATTTTGAAGTTAAGAGACCAAAACATAACTTACTAATAATTTAGTGACCTTTGGTGTAGTTTACCCTTTAAAAAAATACAAATACCAAAGTAATAATTTAGCTATAATACAGGGGCTAAAAGAGGTATTAAGCCTAATATAAATGGGTCCAATTGCAAGAACAGTAATAAAATCGGGCTTTCTATCAAATGTAAGACCATCCTGGGCCGAAGTTGCAATCCTTTAACCTACACAAACACAGGCAGGAGGATTCTGAAGTTGTGCTTTAAATTAAGAGAAAGGGAAAGAGAAAACGTACACAAATTACGGGGACGAGCGTAAGCTCGCCTAAATTCCGAAATCAGAAGCAAGTTTTGGCGCAAAAAACCCCTAATTTACGGCGCCAGGTATCGCGGCAAATCCAGGTATTGTTATGCAACCCTTTTGTGATTTTCTGGTTCATGATTGGAGTCTTTGGGTGCTTTTTTTTTTTTTTTTTGAATGTTGGAATTGGGGATTTTGTTTTATTTCGATTGGTTGAAAAATGTTAGAAAAAAGAAAAGCAAATTTAAGTTGTTCATGTTGGCCCAACACTGCGGCTAACGGTGGCTTCTATGTTTATATGAATTGATGATAATTGTTTTCATTTTTGTTGATTCGTGTTTGATTGTTTGTCGTGGGCACTGTTGAGAAAGAGATCGTGATGGTGGTTGAGAATTGGTTTAGATAATTTATTATTTATATTGTAATCTTGCATGTGATTTTGAGTACAGGTATATTTGTTTATAGGCTATGATCGGCCTGGTCGGCCGGAGACGGAAATGAATCTATTGCCTTCACCGTAGTGTATAGAGTATAGTCTTTTATAGGTCTTAACCGAATGGAAACTATAGCTGAAAACCATAGCACTGAACTCCCAAGAAAACCCCAAAACCAACCACGGTCGATCCCGAACAATCTTCAACCCCAGCGTTTCCCCACACACCATGATGCACCCGATATTTCTCCAACAGTTCGAATCCTTTGCGACCTCCTTACCCGAGTCTCTCCACACGATATTGAATCTGCGCTTTCTTCCACTGGGATTATCCCTACTTCCGATGACATCCAACAAGTCCTTGGTTTTTCTTACAATCAGCCGTTGTCTGCCATCAAGTTCTTCAGGTGGGCTGGGTGCTTCATCAAGCCCTCTGCTTATGCGTGGAATCTTATAGTCGATTTGCTTGGGAAGAATCAAAGCTTTGAACCGATGTGGGACGCTATGCGCTCCATGAAGCAAGAGGGTCTTCTTTCAACTACAACGTTCTGCTCTGTCTTCAGCAGCTATTGTATTGCGCATAGGTTTAGTGAGGCTACCATGAGTTTTGATGTCATGGATAGATACGGTGTAGAACAAGATGTTGTTGCAGTCAATTCACTTCTTAGTGCAATTTGCAACGAGGACAATCAGATGTCGGTTGCTATAGAGTTTTTTGATAAGATCAAGATGAAGATCCCACCTGATGGGGATACTTTTGCCATTTTGCTCGAAGGGTGGGAGAAAGAAGGCAATTTGGCTAAGGCCAAGAACACGTTCGGCGAGATGGTAGTCAGAGTAGGATGGAGTCCGAAGCACATTTCTGCTTACGATGCGTTTTTGACCACACTTGTTCGTGGCTCTCAAGTCGATGAAGCTCTCAAATTTTTGCAAGTTATGAAGAAGAATGACTGCTTACCAGGTTTGAAATTTTTCTCTGACACTCTCGATATTCTCGTCAAGCAAAATGACTCGGCCCAAATAATTCCATTGTGGGATACAATGGTGGGTGGCGGGCTGTTGCCCAATTTGATTATGTACAATGCATTGATCAGTGTGTTATGCAACAACGATGATGTGCATGACGCTTTCCGGTTCCTCGATGAGATGGCATTCCACGGAGCTTTCCCCGATTCTTTGACTTACAACATGATTTTCAATTGCTTGGTGAGGAATAAGATGGTTCGCGAGGTGGGGAAGTTCTTTGTTGAGATGACGAAGAACGAGTGGCCTCCTACAAGTTCTAATTACGCCGCGGCTATTAAGATGTTGTTGGAGAACGATGACCCCGAAATGGCAATTAATATGTGGAATCACATGGTTGAGAATCATGTCTTAGCGCTCGATGAAAGCGCTAATGAGTTACTCATTGGGCTTTGCAACTTAGGTAGGTTAGTAGAAGTGAAAAGATTTGTCGAAACAATGCTCGATAGAAGAATTAGCATATACGATTCGACAATGGAGAAATTAAAGAACCCTTTTTACAAAAAGGGTAGAAGTTTTAGAGATAAATATGATAGTCTTTCAAGGGAATGGAAAGCTATGAAGATGTCATGATATGAACATCTTTGTCACATATTTTATATAGAAGTTTCTTTGTTACATCTTTTCTCTCATTTTGATGACATGTACAGCTGTGGTAATCGTTAACGAGATGAACTTTATCTAGTAAATGCAGCTCGTGCTATTTTTTTTCTTTTGCAGGTTAATATCTCCTGCCTACATTGTTGTGGCAGTTGTTCTCTTGGTATATTTTCTTTGTCTCCCTTTTGTGTTTTCCCTACTTGCATTGCATGTTGTGACCCAAATGACATGTAAAGTTTGGGAGATTTTATTGCATAACATGACAATGGCATTCACCTAGATGACTATAATTTTGGATCTTTGTCTTGTTTTTGGTGGTAATATTTGCTTGAGTTTCGTGTTCGTGTCGGTATTTGATAGTATGCAATAGAGAGCATACATAGCTTTTTTGTGGTGCTATAGTAGGCTTTTGAAAGAAAATTGGATGCAAAGTACATGAAGTTTCTTCATGTATTCAAAGGGTCATAATCTCATATCGATTTTTGGATATGAATCGAATCCATTTTGTGCTTAGACTAGTTTTTTTTTTTTTTTTTTAAGGATTGATTTTGGTCGGATTTTAAGGATTTAGGCTAGGATTGGTTTGGCTTTTTTTTTTTTTTTTTGGTTTGGGCCATTTTTTTGGGCTAAGAAATTGAAAAGCCGGTTTTTTTTTTGAGCGGTTTGAATTTTGACGGTTTGGCAGTTCGAGTTCGGTTTGTAGTGGTTTGCTCTTGAAACGGTCTAAATATTCTGTCTAGACCGGTACTCCAGTTAGTTCCCGGTTTGACGGGCTTGTTTAGTTTGATTCGGGTTAGACAACTATGGTTAAAATTGAACTAATGTGGTGCTATTAACCCTAAACACTCATGTATTACTTAAAAGTCAACGTTGTTTAAACCGGAGAATCGCATCGGTCGAGCTGAGAACTAGTAGGGTATCAATTCGGAGTGGGGTTAAATTGGTTGGCCCGCGACTTGTTTGAAACTGGTTGAATTGTTTTCTCATCTTTTTAGTAGTTTTGTATTTTTAATTTTTATAATTTTTTAAACAATGTGTTTAATTAAATTGTCTGAACTAATTAGACTAATTGAATCAAGAATCAGTAGCTTGATTTGTTCGACTTTGGTTTAGTTCTGAAATCCTTGCTTAAAGTGTGTTCTAATAACCAAAGGTAAAAAAAAAAAAAGTTCTATAAGTCAAAATCATGTTTATATGCGGCTAAAAGTAATATTTTCAAAATCGGATTGACTAATCAGACCAGTCCAATCAAGACTTGGTTAGAATATTGATTTAGAATAAAAGTTAGATTAGTTGACTTGTAAAACTGGTACGAATTACTTAAAGTGTGTTCCAATAACCAAAGGTAAAAAAAAAAAAAAAGACCTATAAGTCAAAATCATGCTATTATGCGGCTAAAAGTACTATTTTCAAAATCGGGTTGATTGGTCGGACCAGTCCAATCAAGACTCGGTTAGGATATTGATTTAGAATAAGGGCTGGATTAGTTGACTTGCAAAATTGGTACGAATTGGGCTGAAAAATTGATTGAATCGATTCTCTATTTTTTAATATTTATGATTGTTAATAATTTATTTAATTGAACCAATCTAATTGAGAGTTAGTGGTTGATCGGTTTCATCACCGATTCAAATCTCAAAAACTTATAAATCAATACCATTAATGTAAATTTTCCTAAGAAACAAAAGTCAACTAAATTTAATTCTAAACCTTTTACTTCATTTGATACTGTAATTCTTTGCCCTTTTTAAGTCTACGTCTCGTCTCTCTTCACCTTAGGTTTCTCTAAAATTACTACATCATTTATTGTTTAGGGATAAAATATTATTTAATCCTTTAACTTGAATATTTTTCAAATTGGTCCCTAAATTTCTTTTTTTCACATTGATCTAAAAATTTAGAATTTTCTCGATTTGATTTGGGATTTCACTCCTGGAAATTTTAAAAAATATTATATAAAATAAAAATACACAAAATCATAAAAATATTATACAATTAAAATATATTTTTTTAAGTGATGACAAGACATAAACTTAGAGTAATAAGTCATCACACTTTAATGAAATACACGGTTGAGAAAAATTTTCAAATTTTGAGATTAATATGGAACAAAAAGTATATCGAGAGAGAGATCAAAGTGGAAAAAATTATCAATTCAAAGATTAAATGTTATCCCTCTTGTTTATAAGATCAGAACATTTTCAGCTCAATCTTTGGATTGTTTACCTTTAAAAGGAAAATAACAAACTATTTTTTTTTCATGATTGTGTTAAATTATAAAAAAAGTATATAAATATGAGAAAATATTGATACACGGTTAATAGAGTTTTAGATTCTACAAGCAAGATTAATGATTTAACAAGTTTTTTATAGGGGTATGGTAAAATATTTAAAAACAAATATTAAAAAAAAATGACAATTTTTAAGGTTGCTTGTGGAATTAAAAAAAATACGCTGCCAGTATACCAAATACTAACCCTATAAATATTGGATAATTATTCTATTTATTGCCAGGGAGTAAAAAAACTCCATAAGCAGGTTTAGGGTGATGTCAAGTATATTTTTAAATTATTTAATTATTATTTTATTACATCCTAAAAACAAATGGCATCAATCCGGATTTACTTGTGAATTCTTTTACTCACGACGGTGTATAGGATAATAATCTATAAATATTAGTAATATATATTTATTAAACAATAAAACAAACTACTAAATTACATAAATTAAACTTTGACTAAAAGACTAAAAAATATTTAAAAAATCTAAATTTAAATCAGATTGACCCAAATTTTAAAAAAAATCATATTTTTGAATTTTTATATAAAATATATAGAAAATAATACAAATATACAATTAAGATTTAATCTTGAAACATTAAAATCTTTAACCTACTTCATACAATATATCATAATCTAGTATTAATAAAAAAATATTTATTTTTTTTAACAATAATCTCGTTATAAATTCTTACCATATAGAACTACCCATAGCCTCTTTTAACTCTTAAATAAGAGGATAACGCGCTTCAACGCACTCGAACTCACATTTTTTTGTACTGACAACAAAACCGATGCTAATCGAACTAAGACTCAATGCTAGAAGTAATGGGTCTCATTGATAAACATATTAACATTTGACAATATTACTATAATAATCAAGACCTACTACAAATCATAATAAATACAATTTTCATCTATTTTTGAAAACAATTTAATCTTACCATTTAATTTTGGAATCAACTTTATTTAATTTTAGAATCAATTCTATGTTTGTTTGCTTTTTAAATTTGGGATAAATTCTATTTAGGTATATTTTTGTGCATCTATAAATGGATGCCTAATTTTTTGGTACATGGATGCCTAATTTTTAATGATTATTTCGTAGTTGGTTCATTTTTTCATCCACTTTTTGTTGCTCCTCTAAAAATGTAAATTCCGAAAATCATTTTAATATCAACTATCAAGAATCTAAAATTAAATATATATATATATTAATTTTTTAATCATATTATTTGTGAAATGTTATAGTTTTTATTTAAAAAATTAAAAATAATTTAATTAATACATATAATTAATTAATATATTACAAAATATTAAAAAAAAATCATGATTTATTGGGATCGAAATGGTGATTGAATTAACCAAGTCACTAAATTTTAGTCCGGTTTTAATTAAATAAATTTATGAAAATTTAAAAAAGTATTTTTTAAAAAATAATAAAATCCAGTTCAACTAACTCAAAGCGATTCACTTAAAAATCGATTCAACCATTTTGTTTCAATTAATTCCAATCAATATGATAGATTTAGTCTCGAGTAAAAAAAAAGATTAATATGTAGTTTACCTCTATAACTTATCCAAAAATACTTAGTTTGTATCTAAATTTTTTTTTTGTACTTAGGTGATACCTGACCTTGTATTTTATCGCTCAAGTTGATACATTCACATTACCATTATTAGTTTGTATTGATATGATACTGATGACTAATTTTATACTATCACGTGACAAGACATGAGTCAGATATAAATTTTAAAAAAATAATTTTAAAAATAATTTTAAAAAATATATAAATTAATTTAAAAAAAAATGATTTTTTTGAACAAATTCAAATACAAATTTGATACTAACGTTAAGTTGAAGTGACAAATGCAGCTACGTATTCCAAAAAAAAAAAAAAAAAATGACCAGTCAACCTGTTAGTAGTCTTTACATATCCTACTTTACAACAAAGCCAATTCATTCATCTTTATAAACAAGCTTTCCTCTCTTTCAAGTGTCGACCATCAACCAACCAACATGTCCGCCACCGCCACCGCCACCGCCACCGCCACTCACCCTCACATCTTAGTGTTCCCATACCCAGCACAAGGCCACATGCTTCCCCTCCTAGACCTCACCCACCAACTTGCCCTTAGAGGCCTAACCATCACCATCTTAGTCACCCCTAAAAGCCTCCCTTTCCTTTCACCTCTCCTCTCTACTCACCCTTCTTCCATTACACCCCTCGTCTTCCCTTTCCCTTCTCACCCTCTCATCCCACAAGGCGTTGAACATGTTAAAGACCTTGGCAACAGTGGGAACCTCCCTATAATGGCCGCTTTAGGCAAGCTTCATGACCCTTTACTCAACTGGTTCAACTCTCAGACTAATCCACCAGTTGCCATCATTTCCGATTTCTTCCTCGGTTGGACTCAACGACTCGCGACTCAGTTACAAATACCCAGACTCACTTTCTTCGCTTCAGGTGCGTTTGTGGTCTCTCTATGTGATTATATGTGGGCCAACATTGAAAAACTGAAGTCTTTGAGTGAAATAAAGCTTACTCATTTACCTGGTTCACCTGTTTTCAAGCCAGAAAATTTCCCATCCTTGTTTAAACACTATAAGCAATCAGATCCTGATTGCGAGTTTGTTAAGGATGGGATTTTAGCAAATACAAAGAGTTGGGGTTGTGTTTTGAATTCATTTGATGCTTTGGAAACCGAATATATTCAATGGTTGAAGACATATGTAGGTCATAATCGTGTTTATAGTGTTGGACCTGTGAGTTTGATAGGAAATCGGGGAGATTCGGATCCGAGTTCGGGTTCGGACCGGGTCATGACTTGGCTTGATCAATGCCCTGATGGTTCCGTTGTTTATGTTTGTTTTGGGAGTCAAAAGCTTTTGAGGAAAGAACAAATGGAAGCTTTAGCTAATGGGCTTGAAAAGAGTGGTACACGTTTTATTTGGGTGGTGAAACCGGGTACGACCAATGGGTTCGGAGATGTACCCGATGGGTTCGAGGAACGGGTTTCGGGTCAGGGTTTGGTTATAAAAGGATGGGCACCACAGGTGTTGATATTGAACCATAAGGCAGTGGGTGGGTTTTTGAGTCATTGTGGGTGGAACTCAGTTTTGGAAGGGATAGTGGGTGGAGTTATGATATTGGCTTGGCCTATGGAGGCTGACCAATTTGTGAATGCCAAGCTTTTGGTTGATGAAATAGGTGTGGGTGTTAGGGTGTGTGAGGGTGCTGACTCGGTTCCTAACTCGGATGAATTGGGTCGAGCCGTTGCTGAGGCAATGACCGAGGGTGGAGGAATGAAGACCAAGGTGAAAGATCTCAAACAAAAAGCTTTGGCAGCAGTGAGTCATGGGGAAAGCTCCATGAAAGATTTGGATAGAGTTGTGGAAGAATTGGGTCAACTTAGAGGGTGATTCAATGTTATTAAACTATTATTTCAAAAAGTTATAAAATAGTCATTGAAACATTCGAGAGTTTTTATTTAAATCTTAAGTTTTTCTTTAAAAAAGTTCATTTAACGAGCTCTAAGTGGCGATTTGATAATCGATACGATGAATTAGTATCCATCAATAAGTAGAAGAATATACTTTATATCCAATTGGATTTGACAGTTAGTATGAGAGGTTAGAGAAGAATGCTGTTTGGATTTTGGTTTATAGATTTATGCCATTCAAAATTGCTTTATTAAAAAAAATGAATAAAATAGAAATGGAACGAGAGTTTTCGATTAGTGCAAGTGTTGCAAATAAAGAAGATCATACAATAACGATTTTAACAGTTTAGTGACTTAAATGAAAACTTTCGAATAGTTCAATGATTATTTTGTAACTTTCTGAAGTTTAATGACTAAAACGTAAACTTACTTGTATTTAGATTGCATGATTTTGGATATGACTTGTCTTTTTAAGTCCTTATTTTTATTCACATTGTTAGGATGTTTATTGTGGTAGGGAGGATTCAGAGGCCCGGTTTGTTTAGAAAATAAATCTCGTTTTTTTGTTTAAGTTCATTTTTTGGATTTATATTTGTATTCAAATCCTTTCATTTTTAGGACGAGTTTTTAGGCTTGATCGAATAATTCGACCCATGGTTAAGTCTGGTAAGAACATATTATACTTAAAATACTATTTAAATTTATTTTATTCTAAATTATATATAATTTATAATAATTTATCTTCATGCACTACTTAAAATAACCATTCCGATTATACTTCAAACTCTAAAACAAATTTAGGTATTTACTCATGAATTTCAGTATTAGTTTTTGCAAAAGTTGTGGGTTTAATCATGTATTTTTCAAATTTTAAAATTTAAAAAGTATAAGGACTTAAAATGATTCAATCGGTGAATATGGACTAAATCTATAACTATACATATAATACATTACTAATAATTAAATTTAAACAAACGAATTTAAGTGTTGTTGTTTGGGTTAGGATTAAATTTACAAAATTCAAAAAGTAGAGGAACTAAAATTGATTAAATTAAAGTATAAGGACTAATAGCAAAATTTAACCAAAAAATTCATATTGTTG
Source organism: Gossypium sturtianum (assembly GCA_025698515.1). Classification (NCBI taxonomy): domain Eukaryota; kingdom Viridiplantae; phylum Streptophyta; class Magnoliopsida; order Malvales; family Malvaceae; genus Gossypium; species Gossypium sturtianum. The sequence continues at coordinate 324,447 of CM046946.1, read as the reverse complement.
ACTTGTCGACCCCATTGATGAAGTCTTTGGTCTCCACTCTCCAGTCTTTACAACTCAGCTATTTAATCTTCTTAATTCTATCATCACTGGCACCAGCTACCTACCTTTCTTCGTGAGTTGACCATTGAGCCATTATCAACCAGCCACCATGGCCACCGCTGCCACCAGATCCAACCCTCACCCTCACATCTTGGTGTTCCCATACCCAGCTCAAGGCCACATGCTTGCCCTCCTGGACCTCACTCACCAACTAGCTCTCCATGGCCTAACCATCACCATCTTAGTCACCCCTAAAAACCTACCTTTACTTTCTCCTCTCCTCTCTTCTCACCCTTCTTCCATTACTCCCCTTGTTTTCCCTTTCCCTTCTCACCCTCTCATCCCACCAGCTGTTGAACATGTTAAAGACGTTGGCAACAGTGGGAACCGCCTTATCATGGCTGCTTTAGGCAAACTTGAAGACCCTTTGTTCAACTGGTTCAACTCTCAGTCTAATCCTCCAGTTGCCATCATTTCTGATTTCTTCCTAGGTTGGACTCAACACCTAGCTACCCGCTTGCAAATACCTAGACTTGCTTTCTTCTCTACGCGAGCTTTTCTGGTTTCTGTGTTTGATTATATTTGGAACAACGTTGAAAAAGTGAAGTCTTTGAGTGAAGTTGAGTTTGGTCATTTACCTGGTTCACCGGTTTTCAAGCAAGAACATTTGCCATCTTTGTTTAAGCTCTACAAAAGATCAGATCCTGACTGGGAGTTTGTCAAGGATGGACTTCTTGCAAATGCAAAGAGTTGGGGTTATGTTTTAAATTCCTTTGATGCTTTGGAAGGTGAATATGTTCAATGGTTGAAGACACATGTAGCTCATGATCGTGTTTTCAATGTTGGACCACTAAGTTTGATAGGCCCCGATGTCTCGGATAGGGGCAATTCGGGTTCGAGTTCTGACCTGAATGACCAAGTCATGACTTGGCTCAATCAATGCCCCGATGGTTCTGTTGTTTATGTTTGCTTTGGGAGTCAAAAGCTGTTGAGAAAAGAACAAATGGAAGCCTTGGCTAATGGGCTTGAAAAGAGTGACACACGTTTTATCTGGGTGGTGAAACCGGGTACAACCCAACAGCATGTCGAAGGGTTTGGAGTTGTACCCGATGGGTTCGAGCAACGAACCGCAGGTCAAGGTTTGGTGATAAAAGGGTGGGCACCTCAGGCCTTGGTACTGAACCACAAGGCAGTGGGTGGATTCCTGACTCATTGTGGGTGGAACTCGGTTTCGGAAGCGATAGTGGGGGGAGTCATGATGTTGGCTTGGCCTATGGAGGCTGACCAGTTTGTGAACGCCAGGCTTTTGGTGGATGATATGGGAGTGGGTGTGAGGGTGTGTGAGGGTGCGGACTCGATTCCTAACTCAGATGAACTAGGCCGAGTCATCTCCGAGGCTATGACTGAGGATGGAGGAATGAAGACCAAGGCGAAAGATCTGAAAGAGAAGGCTTTTGCAGCAGTGAGTCATGGGGGAAGCTCCATGAATGATTTGGTTAGATTTGTGAAAGAACTGGGTCAACTTGGAAGGTGATAAATCCTTTTGGGTTATCAGACAAGGCTATATATATATAAAGTGTTTGTCGTAATAAGAATCTGCAGTTAAGCATTCGCAGGTGAAGAACATAAACAGAAGCAAGTATGAAAATATGAAAGATGGTGTCATGTCTTACCTAGAGCAATTAAATCAGAAGAGATGGTGCTTTGTTCAAGTTTCTTGATGCTTCATTATCATCCATGTATGCATATTATAGGTTTCTCCACCTCAAAAGCTTCAAATTCTTCTTCTATGGATTCTTAGTGACATCAATAGTTAATTAGTTTTTACAAACTTTCATACTTTGCGGCTTGATATTGCTCATCTTCTGACTTGATTCATCTTTCGCCCCCATTACTGGGAGATCTAAATGAAGATAATTTATGTTGAGATTATTCATATTTAGACTAATTTGGAATATAGATGAGTTCTAAATTTAGAGACGGGGATGATGGAATGATTTGGTTTTTAAGCCCTTATTTTTGCATTTACTTAGGTCTGGCTCAGGCCTTGAATATTTAAGCTCAAGCCCAACCTATATTTTAAACGGGTCTAAATTTTTTGCTCAAGCCTATTTTTCGGGCATAAAATTTTTACCCAAACCCTCTCAAATTTCGGAAGAGTCTTCGAACCTAAGCGGATGGCCCAGTTCATGAACAGATCTATCACTTTATTTTTAAGTCGTTGCATTTTTATGGTCTTATTGTATTAAAGTCTCAAACATAGTTTATGGTAGGGACATATTGTTTACTTTTAGTAGACATATAATTGAAAATTGTGTTTGCAATTGATTTTGATATGAGAAAAAGGGGGAGAATATTTTTTTCATTACTATGCTTTTGCTTAAAATGAAAGCATGGTGAGAATGGAATCATTAGTCAAATACACATTTTGAAATATGTAACATCCCATTGAATATATTTAAATATTAATAAAAATATTTGTTAAACAATAAAAGGAGCTAAGTTGCCTAAAAGGCTAACAAGGACTTGATTGAAATGGAAAAATCCAACTCTTAAAAATTTTGAATGTTCAAATTCAAGTCCCAAACATGTAAATTATATGTAAGCTTTGTTAAAATTTATTTGAGCTTAAATTCTACTATGTATGGATGCTATCTGAACGTAATCTCTTCTTAATGAATCAGATGGATTGTGCCAATAACTGTTAAATATAGTGGTAAGACGCATTAATTTTTGAGAGAGAAAACTTAAATTCAAACCTTATAAAAGATATTGTTAAAAGGATAATCATGAATCTTAAATAAAAAAAAAGAAAGTAAAATTTAGCCCTCAAATGTTTATACATTATATCAATTTCTTAAAATTCGAAATAAAATGATATATTTTGTAAACATTAAGGGCTAATTTGTTGAATATTTTATATTTAGGATCAAATTGATATAATGTGTAGACATTGGAGGGCTAAATTTTTTATTAAATCGATAAAAGATTCCCAAATCAGCTTTGAGTGATGAAAATATTTGATTTCAAAAAGTTTGACTAAATAAAAAAATTAATAGTACAATGACCAAAATAAAATGAAGGCAATATTTTAATGATCATTTTTGTAGTTTACCCAAAATAATTGTACTGTTTCCACTTTCCACTTCTAACTCTAAATCAAATTTAGGTATTTACCCAAATAAGAAAAAATGTTAAATTCTACTATTAGACCCTATACTTTGCAAGAATTATGGATTTAATCCATGTACTTTAATTTGGTATTTTTAGTGTTTTTACTTTTCAAATTTTAAAATATCAAATTCTCAGCAAACGACAACTGCTAGATTATGGTAAAACACATTATCATATGTGTAATATTGTTTTCCAAATATTACTTACTAAAAATTCAATTAATGAATTAGTAACTGTTATTTGCGTTAAGACTGTAATTTCAAATTTCGAAAAATGTAGAAACTTAGAATGATCTAAGAATATGAACTAACGGCTACTATTTGGGTCAAGACTAAAATCTCAAAATTCGAAAAGTATAGGGACTAAAGTTGAAAAATTCAAAAAGTACATGGGCTAAAATTGATATTAAAGTACTTGGAGTAAATCTACAATTTTTCGTAAATTTAACCAAAAAATTCATATTGTTATCCACCGTCACTGACTCATTGGTGAAGTCTTTGGTCTCCACTCTCCAGTCTTTACAACTCTGCTATTTTATCTTCTTAATTCCATCATCACCGAAACCAGCTACCTCTCTTCGTGTGTCGACCATTGAGCCATTATCAACCAGCCACCATGGCCACCACTGCCACCAGACCCAACCCTCACCCTCACATCTTGGTGTTCCCATACCCAGCTCAAGGCCACATGCTTGCCCTCCTAGACCTCACCCACCAACTTGCTCTCCGGGGGCTAAACATCACCATCTTAGTTACCCCTAAAAACCTCCCTTTCCTTTCTCCTCTCCTTTCTTCTCTCCCTCCCATTACTCCCCTTGTTTTCCCTTTCCCTTCTCACCCTCTCATCCCACCAGGCGTTGAACATGTTAAAGACCTTGGCAACAGTGGTAACCTCCCCATCATGGTAGCTTTAGGCAAACTTCATGACCCTTTAGTGGAGTGGTTCGACTCTCACTCTGAACCTCCGGTTGCCATCGTCTCTGATTTCTTCCTTGGTTGGACTCAATGCCTTGCAACCCGCTTGCAAATACCCAGACTCACTTTCTACTCTTCAGGTGCATTTGTGGGTTCTATCTTTGATTATATTTGGAACAACGTTGAAAAAGTGAAGTCTTTGAGTGAAATAGAGTTTATTAATTTACCTGGATCCCCGGTCTTCAAGCAGGAACATTTGCCATCCTTGTTTAAGCTCTAAAACCGTCGGATCCCGATTTGGAGATGATCAAGGATGGACATGTTGCAAATACAAAGAGCTGGGGTTGTTTTATAAATTCCTTTGAAGATATGGAAGCTGAATATGTTCAGTGGTTGAAGACACATGTAGGTCATAATCGTGTTTTCAGTGTTGGACCACTAAGTTTAATAGGCCCTGATGTATCGGATCGAGGCAATTCAGGTTCAGTGTCTGAGATGAATGACCAGGTCTTGACTTGGCTTGATCGATGCCCCGATGGTTCAGTTGTTTATGTTTGTTTTGGGAGTCAAAAGCTGTTGAGAAAAGAACAAATGGAAGCCTTGGCTAATGGGCTTGAAAAGAATGGAACACGATTTATCTGGGTGGTGAAATCAGGCACAACCCAACAGCAGGTCGAAGGGTTCGGAGTAGTACCTTACGGGTTCGAGCAACGAACCGCAGGTCAAGGTTTGGTGATAAAAGGGTGGGCACCGCAAGGGTTGGTACTGAACCACAAAGCAGTGGGTGGATTTCTGAGTCATTGTGGGTGGAACTCGGTTTTGGAAGGGATAGTGGGTGGAGTCATGATATTGGCTTGGCCTATGGAGGCTGACCAGTTTCTGAACGTCAGGCTCTTGGTGGATAATATAGGTGTGGGTGTTAGGGTGTGTGAGGATGCAGACTCAGTTCCTGACTCTGATGAACTAGACCGAGCCATTGCCGAGTTTATGACTGAGGGTGGAGGGATGAAGGCCAAGGCAAAAGATCTCAAAGAGAAGGCTTTGGCAGCAGTGAGTCATGGGGGAAGCTCCATGAATGATTTGGATAGATTTGTGGAAGAATTGGGTCAACTAGGAGGGTGATAAATCCTTTTATTTTATCGGAGAAGATATTATGTTTTCTTTTTCAAAATAAACAAACACCTCAGGAGAGGATAGTGTGAGGAAAAATACATCTAAACATGTTGTAACAGATACTCGTACATAAACAGGACCTATGTTTTCATTTCCGATAAATAAGTCATAAGGGAGGAAAACTAGACTGTATGAAAATCAGACATGAAAGATCGTGTCCTGTCTTACCTAGAACAATTCAATCAGAAGAGATTGAGCTTTGTTTAAGTTTCTCGATGCAACATTATCTACCGAGAGGTTACATGCATGCATCAATGAGCCTGCATGAGTATAGATATATATGTACATGCGTATATAGTTTCAAAGGAAATTGAATCCAGCTGAGGTAGCCTAATTAGATAGTAGAACTCATCCTACACCATAGGGTTTCAGTCTAAGATTTAGTGTGGATCAAAACGTGCATTAAAATAAGCAGAAGCAACCTTCTTGTTCTCTGTTTTACATCCTACATTTTCTATTTATTGACAAACTATCATTATCAATAAATTAGTGCATAGCTAGTAAAAAGAGGGCAGGAAAGCACACTTACAATTATAAAATCATTGAAATGAATGGCATATTCTTGCAATATGAACAGCCTATCAAGCTGTTGGCAGCTTCAAAAGCTGATTGTTACCCAGATGGAAAAACGAGCCTATTTCGACACAAATCCAACCACCAATATATAACTTTCCTCTTTTAACATTAGCTCTGAACCAAACCTCTGTCCCGCCAAAACATGGGGGCCTTCGAGGAACCGTGAAATTCAAAGAATACCAATGCAAAATCAAGCTTTCAAATTATAGACAAAGTGAGAAAGAAGGAATGAAGCTATGAATTTTAATGACTCAGAGGCATCCTTTTATATACAAAGCTTGTAACAGCATGCTCCTAAGCATTAGGAGATTTATTCAGAATTAATAGCAGCAGAATCAGAAGATAATAACAGCAGAATTAGAAAAAGGCACAAACACAGAATCGGCTCAAAGACATACTCAACAGTGTGTTGATACAACTCTCGAGCAATTCAACGGAAACCGCATTGACAAAGGCTACCGAAGAAGGAAGGGAGAGAATGTGAGGTCTTGATAGGTAACCGAAGGGTTTTCCATTTGTCGAGCATGGAAAAAAAAAGCACGTTTTAAGGTTTTAGGATGTTAATTTCTGGAGTGCGATAATTATTTAATAGAATCAAGGGTTTGTTTCAAAGGGAATCTGGGAAAACAGGGGTTTAGATTTGAAAATTAGGGTTTTAGGTTTAAAAAGGCGTTATTTTCCCGGCAATTTTAAAGGTACCGATAAAAGATTGAGGGATGGAAACGGCGTCATTTTGCTACGACTTGTGCATTTGTGGGTAGAAATACTTGGAGCCCTTTTATTAGGAGTTAGATTGTATTTTGCTCTCTTTTTAAAAAAAATTAGTCATTTTGCGTTGGATAAATGAGAAAACTGATCTTTTTGTTAAAAATTTCATCTATTTTTACTATTAAAAATTAGTCCCTAAATATTCACATATCATGGTTGTAGATGATGGGACTTGAACTTAAATACTCACAGATTTAAGACCTCTACTTTAGCCAGCAAACTGAGACTTTGTTGGAATAAAAAATAAGGTCAAAATATGTCATATTCATAAATTAGGAATTTAGTTCTTGTACTTTCATTTTTAGGAATTTGGTTTCTCTACTTTTCAAATTTCAAAATTTAAGTCCAACTATTAACACTGTTAAAATTATTTTTGTTAAATTCAAAATCATTATAATAACTTTATTTTAGTTACATTTCTACCAAGTATTTTTTTTATTTCAAAATGTCAAGTTAAAAATTGGACTTGAATTATGTAATCAGAAAAGTACTAAATTCTAAATTTACGAAGAATACAACCAAATGAAGTTGGAGAATATTCATGCTCTTAAATTAATAATATAACTTTATTAAAATATTTATTCTCGAAAAAACCTTTGTTAAAATATTTTTATTTTAAAAATTTAATTAAAGTCGATTCTTTTACTATATTAACTCAATTAAAGTATTAATATTGACGTAGATTTAAATGCATCAAATTAATGTATAGATATAATAAATTTATTAAATGTGGATATACCGAAATTATGTCAACATATTAAAGACAAACATATAACTGTCTTAAATATATCGTATTAACTGTGTTTAAATTAGACATGTCCTAAGAGCTGGACATTCAATTGGTCCGGTCCGACAATTTTTAAAATGTTTAGTTAGCATTAATTTGGATCCTTTGGGCTAAAAATAGACATTGACAAATGAAAATATTAAAAACAAAATTAAGTGAGATGAAAATTTGTAATTTAAATATAGTATTTTTTCCCACTATTTTTATATATTAAATAATTGATGGTCTGTGTTTTTTTTGACTCCATAAACGAGTTATTAGAGGCACAAATCGCGTTGCTCTCTTCAAAGCTTTTGAAAATTTTAATTAAACTCCTATTTTTATTTAAATTCTCATTAGACCTATAAAAAAAAGTAAATATTCTCATTAAATCTCTCAAAAATTTTAAAATTTTAGTTAGCCTCTTCAAAACTAGACCTGATCATGGGTCGGCCTACCCGCTTAGGCCCGAAGGCCTGCCCAAAGGTGAGAGGGTTTGGGCAAAAAACAATGTCTTTTTTCTAAACAGGTCGAGCCTCGGGTAAGATTTTTGGCCCGGGTCCGGCTTGAATTTGCCTACTTTTTTTTTCACTGCTGTTTGTTGTCATTTTGATGTTGTTTTGCTATCATTTTTCTATTGTATTGTTACTATTTTGTTGTTATTGTTTGAATATTGTATAACTCTTGTTTTATTATTAATTTTGCTACTATTTTAGAGGCATTTGCTTGCTAAGTTGTAACTATCTTAGTGTTATTTAAGTATAAATACTTTTTTTTTTTAATGTAGAGGGAAATATTTACTTTAATGTTTTTAGTGTATTTGATATATTATATTTTTAAAAATTATTTATATATAAAAAATAATATAAAATAATTTAATGCAAGTAGGTTGAGCCGGGCTCAGGTTTAGCATTTTTATCTTTGTTGGGCTTGAATAAAATTTTAAACCCATTTTTCGAGTTGGACTCAGCCCTAGAAAACAAGTTTAAAATTTTTATTTCTCCAATCCATAATCAGGTCTATCGAAAACAGATAATTATGGAATAATTTTTTAATCTCATTTATGGAATAAACAAAATCATTACCGATATATTTAATAATGATTTTAAATAATAAAAAAATTAAAAAAAGGACAACCGATTTAATAGGAAATATTTGGTGATTAAAGCATCAATATTTGTTAGTTGGAGGATAGCAAATTGAAAGCATAAATAACAGATGCGAAAAATAGAAAAGACAAATCTTACCAAAGATAATCATTGTTCATCAACTAATCCTACATATTATTAAATATATTTTTCTCGGATATTTATTTATTTATTTTTTGAAAAAAATTCATTAAAAAAATATGAATTTCGAATTTGGATTAATTTTGGGTTGGAGTTAATTTTAGATTTGGGTTTATGCGGATTAAGTTATTAAACTTTTTACGATCAAATTAGATTGGATTAGATTTAGATTCGGGTTGAATAAGTTTTCAGGTTATTTAAATATTAGTTAAATTTTGTTGTTAGTCCATGTATTATGCGTAAGTTATGAATTTAGTTATCGTACTTTAATTTGGACAATTTTAGTCCCAATATCTTTTGAATTGATCAACAGTCCTTACAATTTTTGAATTTTTAAATTTCAATTCTGTCCTAAATGGTAGCAGTTAGATACGCTTACTGTGTATAAAGATATAGATTTAATTAATAATTTTTAAATTGATCATTCTTAATCCCTACAGTTTTTAAAATTTAAAATTTCAATCCTGACAATAATATTTACTGTGTTTTTTTGAGTAACATGTTACGATATGTCGAGATTTCTTTGTCAATGCAGGCCACAAGTTTGCCTCAAAACCTCAAGGGCTAAGGAGTGAAATCTAAGAATTAACAAATTGGACCCCATTGTTCCTGTTTGCATTCAGACAAAACACTGCAACTAAAATGCCACTAAATCAAACATGTTTTCACCATTACACCTAAAATTGACCTTTCACAATAAATTAATCTAATAACTAAACTTGATGAATAGTTCCGACTCATAAACAAATTTATTTAATTGTTATCGTAAATAATTCATCGGATATTTTGTTTTAATTCCAAATAAGAGAAATTTGGCCTTTTTCTTATATTTAAATTTTAAATTGGGTGTTATTTAATAAAATTGACTGTTGGAATTAATTAAATTAAATTTTGATTAAAAAACAGGACTTTATTGTTGTTAAAGAAATTATCCTTCAACATCATTTGTCATTATCTTTCATAATTAACTAAAATATGGATTAAACTACCAAAGAAAAACACAAATAAATATTTAAAACATGAGTTGACCTTTATATATATGATATAAATTATGCATGTAACTTCATTAAATTTAAAATCAGGATAGCTTAAAGGTCTAGTTCAATAATTTAGAATATTAAATAATTATTATTTTGGATGAGCTAAAAATATATAATTTATTCAACTTTCCAACCTACTGCATTTTTTTTATTTTGCTTAATAAATATGCAAAAAAAAAAAAATTATAATATTCATAGTGAAATTCATAGTTCACCAACTTAGCCATGGCAGCTTTTATAAAACCCTAAATTTTATTTTTTTTAAAACAAACTCATGTTTAGTACACAAAAGAAAAGCAAAGAGATCTCCATGTTTTTCTCCAACATGTCTAAACCCAATGTAAGGAAACATGTTACGGAGAAGAAAGGAAAAGAAAAGCCAATGGAAAGTCCGGTGCCGTCGAAGAACTTGAAGAAAATCTACCCTATCGGGCTTCAACGAAGTAGCTCGTCTTTGTCGTTGTCGTCGTTGTCGTTGTCTTTGTCGCAGAACTCGAATGATTCATCGATTACAGATCATTCGAGTACTACACCGTTGGAGCAAAGGATTTCGTTAGCTCTTAGCTTGATCGCGCCTCATCATGAACGGAGAGTGTTCGTCCCGATTGTTAAAAATGTCCGACAAAGTCGGCAACCACAACAACAACAAGAACATCCTAACAATGGGGAACTTAGGAGATGCCATTGGGTTACAAAGAACAGTGGTAAGTTAACAACACCTAGTATTATTTTTTTATTAAATTAAGTTCGGATTAGATTCATACAAGATATTTAAATTTATTTTTATTAAAGTCCAATCTAATTTAAGAAAGTCGTTGTTTTTGCAATCAAATACTTATTTTTAAAAATATTTTATTTATGTTGAACACTTGTATTTAATTTAGATTTAAGTATGAATATATATATATATATATATATTTAAACACTTAATTGCTAATTTGGCGACCATTGCTTTCTGAGTGGTTAAGCTATGGGAATATTGTGAAAAAAATTGAAGTCAAATTAAACTGAAAAGATAGTACACCTGCTATATTCAGACAAGCTAATTAGTCAACAGGGTCACCTATCATTGTCTTGCAGTTGAGACTTCTCTAATCTTTACATAAGTTTAAAAGAACATATTTTTTTATATTTATATAGGTACTCACTTATAGAAATTGAGAAATACGTAAGGATTTAAATGGGTTTAATTCTGGTTTTAGTCCCTTTACTTTTTCAGGTAAGAGTATCATAGAGGCTCCTATATTAAAAGTCAGATTGTATTTTGTCTTCTCTACTAAAAAAATAGATAAATTAGTCCATATATATTAAATCAAAGAGCAATTTGGTCTTTTAGTTAAAAATTTCATCAATTTCTATTGTTAAATATTGGTCCTCTACATCAACATGAGCTACACATGCTGATTATTCCGTCAATCACACCGGTTTTTAACTTTACAAATGGATGAAATTTTTGCATACAAGGACTAATTTATCTATTTTTAAATAGAAGAAGAAAAATGCAATTTAAATCCTAATACAAGGACCTCCATGGTACTGATATCAACATCAACTATTTGAATTTTTAGCATACTTACGTGATTAAAACTAGAATTAAACCATTTAAATTTCGGTAAAACTAACAAAAGTTTTCTTGATGCAGATAAAGTATACATATCATTTCATGATGAACAATGGGGAGTTCCAGTTTATGATGACAAGTGAGTTTTTGTAGTTCAATAAAATCACAATTATTTTCTCTAAATTATGATTTTTTTTGATATCTTAAAGTTATAATGATCAAACAGCCAATTATTCGAGCTGCTTGCCTTGTCCGGTATGTTGATGGATTACAATTGGACCGGAATTTTGAAAAAAAGGGAACTTTATAGGTATGTTATTCTTCGATTTTCATTTAAAGAATATATAAATTCTAATTCAATTATACACCTTTTAATGCTTTTGTATCGGATTCTAAATTTATATTCCGTCACGATTTATTTAATTGTGCTATTGGTATTACATATAATGTCAATTTGTAGTTAAGATTGTTTAAATTTTTAGTTAACACTGATCTCATATTTAATCTCTGTCGTATCGAGAAAAATTATGTAATTAGATTAATTTGGTGAATATTGAACTAAAGATTGCCATTATTTATTTATATAATAATTTTACAGAGAAGCTTTTGCTGGGTTTGATCCTGAAATTGTTGCAAAAATGGGGGATAAAGAAATCAATGAGATATCATCAAACAAAGCTATTATGTTGGTTGAGAGCAGAATAAGGTGCATAATACACAATGCCAAATGCATACAAAAGGTAAGTTTGCGGATTTTAGGATTCGAATTTTAATAGAGCTTCGGGTTCATTGCATTGCGTTACATTTTTCTTAGCATGAGAATAGGGAAAGAGTTGTAGATGTTGGAATTCGAATTCCGAACCTAATGAATGCTCCTTTTTAAGCTTCGGGTTGATTGCGTTGTAGTTTTTTTTAGCTCGAGAATAGGAAAAATGGTTGTAGATGCTTAGATCATGTTTGGCTCAAGTGGTTCCCAACTTGCACTCATGCCTATGTAAGGCATGGGTTCAAATCTCATCGATTCCAAACTCTTCAGTTTCTTTGATAGTTCTTCTATTCAATTTAGTGAACAGTCACCTTTTTAAGCACTTAGGCTCTCGACGGGATTGAGAGACAACCCCAAATTAGAGAAAAGGGTCTTTGATATGTTAGAATTTGAATTCCAAAACTATTGAATGATTCTTTTTAAGGGTGGCGGATCTTGAAACTAAGTTTTTGAGAGTTAACTAAAATGTTCAAACATTTTAGGACTTTAACGAGATTTTTTTTCAAAAAAATTAGGGGTCTAATTAAGGGTATTGAAAAAATTGTGAGATTAACGAGAATTTCTGTAAAAATTAAAAGAGCTTAATTAAAAATTTCATAAACTTTTTAGCATGGAATAAGATATACAATTGCAGATACGAAGATTCGAACTCCAAATCTATTGAATACCTTTTTTTTTCTTGCATATGATTGCATAAACCGAGTGACATAAACTTCAAATTCATTACTCAATTAATTACACTAAATAATTTTCTTTACCCAAATACACAGATTGTGAGAGAATATGGATCTTTTAGTAGCTTCATGTGGGGTTATGTGAATCATAAACCACAAATTAACAAATACAAGTACCCAAGAAATGTTCCTCTTAGAACCCCAAAAGCTGAAGCCATTAGCAAGGACCTATTGAAACGAGGATTCCGATTCGTTGGGCCAGTCATCGTTTATTCATTCATGCAAGCTGCCGGGTTGACTATCGATCATCTCATCGGATGTTTTAGACACAAAGAATGTGTTGCCCTTGCCGAGAGACCTTGGAGACACATTTAAAAACCTATGTTTGTGTCCGACACGTATACGGATAGTTTGCTTTTAACATCTTTACTAACTCTCTTTAAATCTCTCGCTTCTTCTTTTTTTGTATATGTATACTGATGATTCATAAAGCTTCATCCATGGCTTATGTAATTGTTTTGCATATTCAATTAAATACAAGGCTTGGATTTGATTGTTTTAATGAAATGTTATTTAGATTCTGGGTCGATGTTATATATATTATTTACATTTAAGAGTGAGTATCAAATACACATATATATCTTCTCGTATCCAGAGGCAAATATAAAAAGACAAACAGAGATCTTAATCCCTTAAATGGAAAAATTATAGTGTAGTTTTCTCACTAATGATTAAACTATAAGTTGATATATGGTAAAATTGCATTTCACCCTCAAAATAAAAAAAAAAAATGTTGTTTAAGTCCTTTAAAAAGTGTTAAATCACTATTTGAGGTCTAAACTTGATAGCAACTCTCACATTGGTGCCTTAGTCCTTTAAAATTGTTGAGTAAGATTTATTTTGTTGTTGTCAAAATAGAATGTTGATAATGACAAGAAAAGAGAGAGAAATAGAACACACAGTGGAAACCCTTTCGGGGAAAAAACCACGGGCAGATGAGAAGAAAATTCACTATGTCGAATTCGAATGATTACAAGGAATATAGATTGCGTCTATTTATAGGTTTAGAAAACCTTATTCTAATCAACATCAAACAGAGGAAGTAAACTTCTATACGAATTCTTCTTATGCAGCCTATACCGTACCCCCTATCTTGCCCCTATGTTTTCAATGTTCGGGTGTTTCACCTTGACGGTGCTTTAGTTGTTCTTTGCATGTACTAGTTTGTTCTTGTGGAGGTTTCGCTCTTGTAATAAAACTTATCTTATAGCTGAGAAAAAAAAAAAACTCTCACATTAGGGTTTGAATTTTTTTATCCAAAGTAGTCTCTGAAAATGGTATTGTTCCCATGTTGGGGTTTGAATTTTTTTTTGTCCAAATTAGTCATTGAACTTGACAATTGTTCTCATATCGGGGTTTGAACTTGACAATTATTCTCACATTGTGGCTTAAACTTTAGGGTTTTCAAGAAAATATCAAGGTCTAACTTGGACAAAAAAAAAGTTCAAACCCAATGTGGGAACAATTCCCTAAACTTGGATACAAAAAGTTTAGGCCTTAATGTGGGAACAATTGTCAAATTTAGGGACTAATTTGGATTAAAAAAAATTCAGGCACTAACGTGGAAGTAGTTGCCAAGTCCAAGCCCCAAAAAGTAATTTAACCTTTTAAAAAATGGTGTAGCTATAAATATATATGATTAAGTTATTCTTTTTGGCCTCTCAAAAATTTATAATTTAATTATGGTCCCTAAAATATTGATAGATTAGCCCTTGCTTATACCTTTATTAACATTTGAGTATATGTTAGATATAAATATCCGACATAAATACTTAAACGGAAGCTTATTTAATATGAGTATATTTAGGATAATGATGATTATGGGATTTGATACATTAATAGAATAATTGCAAAGGTATTACATTGTTAATCTCCTTTTTGTCCAAATGAAGACAAGCTATCAATGGTTGTCCACAAATTTCATGCCGGTAGTTACAAAGATTAGGTATAGACGAAAATTGTTCATAAGGGAACCAATTATTAAATATAAAAACATTAAAAATTTACTTATTTAATTACTAATTAATTAAAGGTTAAAATATGAATTAAGTCCCTGTACTCTTCATAAATTTGGAATTTAGTTCCTGTACTTTACATATTTTAAAATTCAAGTCCAACTGTTAATATTGTTAAAATTATTTTGTTAGATTTAGGTTCATTACTACGCTATATTTTTAGTTATATGGCTACAAAGTGAATATTTTTTTTTATTTCGAAATATCGCACCAACAAATTTAACAAAAAAATTTAATAATGTTAATAATTTAACCTGATTTTTGAAATCCAAAAAGTAAAGAGACTACATAACTGGAAATAAAAGTATAGGAACAAAAGTCCAAATTTGTGAAGAGTATAAGGACTTATGACATATTTCAACCTTAATTAAATTCTGTCAATAGGTGTGTCCTTTTCGGTCGAGTGTGAAGAATGCAAGAGACAACCGCCCATTATTTTTAACGATAATAATGGAGAAATGATGAAGGGAACAATGATTTATGTGATTTGATCTGTCGGTTGTGTTTATATTTACAAAATTATAAATACTTTTATGGTAATTATTACATTGTTTTTATAAGTAATAATATCTGACACCACAATTAAGTCCGGGTAACATAGCTTGAGTTTGAACTTTAAAGGCATCCAACTCGATTTATAAATGTAGATAAACTTGAATTGCAAACTTTTAAAAGAAAGTCACGATGTAGTCGTTATTTTATTTTATCTAATTATTTTCATTATTAATATTTTGTGTAATTGTTCGCAATAACAATTATTACATCTGTAATCCTTGTGCCTACGTATGCGTAGATATTGATACAGAAGCGGTATTGCGGTAAGAACTTTAGGCATCACTCTATAAAGGGTGAAGCATTACTTGAATACCGTGTTGTGGTTGAAGCGTGATTATAGGAAACGGTGCATGAACGTAGGCCGGAGAGAGAGTAAAGGCGTAGCGTTGGAGAATCATTGAGAGAGCGATCTTTGTTTCAGTGGTTGCAAAGCTCATACCGACGCAAGATCGAGGTCCCATAGAAAAGGGAATGAATGCTGCTGAGTTGTATTTGGTAGCACTGGCGATGCCTTGGGCGAATCTCTCTGGTTTGAAAAGATGTACATCGTCTCCCCATAATTGAGGGTCGTGGTGAAGTGCCATGATTGGGATCATTACCTCCATATTTGCGGGCAAAACGAGCCTTCCCAATTGAGCTTCTTTTCCGACCTTTCGGATCACGGCAGATACAGGAGAATACAATCTCAGGGTTTCGTTGATGACCATGTTCATCTGCCACCAAAACCAATTTCATTTACTAAATACAAGGTCGATTTTGAGTTTAAATCAATTCAAGTTCAAGTTTTTGTCAATCGAGCAGGGATGGATTTTAGTTTGGATTAATAGTCGAATTTTCGGGTTTGGGTCAAATTTGAAATCTCTACTCTACCCTGATTCTTAATTGGAAGTACAATATGCTAGTAAAAGTCTTAGAGATTGCAGATTTCCTTACAATTTTTAGTTTGGAAATGCCTTCGGAATTAGGATTTTGGTCACCGAATGCCTCGAAAACCTCTCGTCTTGTTTTTTCTTGCCATTCAGTATGAATTGCTAAAACTAAGACCGTCCATGCCAACAAGGAATTAGTTGTTTCTTGACCGGCAAAATAGAATGTTTTGCACTCATCCACTAGATCCTCGACGGAAAATCGATTTTTCTCGTCAGAATCACGATGAGCATTTATAAGCAATCCCAGAAAATCATTGCCGAAATTGTCGGATTCTCCAACCGATACATTCTTTTCCCTTCTCTTAACCATTTCCATCACACGGTCATGTATTCCTTTAGCAAGTTTCTCCGATTCTATTTCATCCGCAGTTTTCCATATCATGCTGTAAAAGAGACAAAGATACAAGCTTAGATATGTTAATTGGATGACTCGAGCTAGTTTTTGTTCAGGTCAATTTCAATCTTGTCAATTTGAGTGAGAATTGAGAAGCCATAAACATGGAGGAGCATACCTGATGCCAGGAATCTTAGTTTTGTAGTAATTGTTGATGACTAGTATCGATAATCTCGTCAACATCTCGAAAATCTTCTTCCCTTCCAAGTAATTGCTACCGAAAGCCGTTCTCGATATCACTTCCGCAGTCAACAACCTAAACTCCTCAAACACTTCCATCTCTTCACCTTCTCGGCCTTTCCACTTTTCCAACATCGTCTCCACACTAGCAATCACTGCTGGATTCATATTCTACCACCCAAAAAGAAAAGAAAAAAAACCATCAATGTCCTTTTTTTTCAGTCACAGATAAATTCGAAGACTTACTTTTAAACTCTCTCCATGAAAGGCATGATTCGCCAACTTCCTTTGCCTCACCCATTTAGCACCTTCTGTCGTCACGAGTCCGTCACCCAGTAGCTTATAAATAAAACTCGAATCATCCTTCCGTTTCGGGAAAGACCCGTCGTTGCTTTTCAGTATCTCTTTGATTATTTCGGGTTCGGATATCACCAGTTGAGCTTGATTTCCCTCCCATGTAAGATAAATATTCCCTAAATATTAAAAAAAAAAAAACCATTTTCAAATGAAGATCATATATATATATATATGTGAAAAAGAACATGTAAATCATCATCACCATAAGTGTTGATCCATGAATGAATATGAGGAATAACTCTGGGGACTATATTTTGTGTTAAGGAAGCCATGGGTTTGCTTAAATCTTCGAATCTAAAACGAGAAGAGGCTTTGTTGTTGCCATGGATGAACTCATATTGAGGTCCTTTGATTCCTTGTAAACTCAGTGCTTTTTGTATTTTCAAAGGCGTCCACCAATATTTGTGAAGGAATTTCAATAGAAAAAAGCTTAAAGAACTTGCGAGGAAGATTAAAAACTTGGATGTTGAATCCATTTTTGGTATCTTTAACAATGAATTCAAATGTTTCTGGTTATATATATATAATTATGATGAGTCTCTCTCTCTTTATTATAATCGGTAAAATTTTGGTTTTGGTCCCTCTAGATATTCAAATTTATGATTTAATCTGTGTATTTTAATTTGATATAATTTGATGTTCTATTTTTATAATGTCTAGAATTATTGATTTTGGGTTGATTTTGGTTGGGTTAATTTGGGTTTTAAAATTTTCGGATCATTTTGGATTCAGTTAATTTCGAGTTTGAGTCAATTTTAAGTTTAGGATTATTTTGGATTCAAGTCATTCCAAGTATGGATCATTTGGCTTTGAGGCTGGAGTTTATGAGTTTGGGTCATGTCAGATTTTGGTTACTTCAAGTTCGGATGATTACGGATTTGAGGCTCAAGTTTTTCAAGCTGGGTCATTATTGATTCAGGTTTGAGTCATTTCGGTTTAGAACTGTCGATTTAGTAAGTCAGGTTGATTTTGGATCAAGGCAATTCAAGTTTTAAAGGTTTTGGATTCGAGTCATTTCAAGTTTGGGTCATTCGGGTCAATTTTGGTTTTCGACCCTCTATATATTCAAAATTTGTGATTTAATTTGATATAATTTTATTTTTTTATAATATCTAGAACTATCTTCAGCGGGTCAAGTTGATTTTGGACCGGGTCAATTCAAGTTTTAAAATTTCTAGATCATTTTGGATAAGGTAATTCGGGTTTGGATTATTTTATATTTAAGTCATTTCAAATTTGGGTGATTCAAGTTTAAAGCTAGAGTTTATCAAATTAGTTGAATATAGATTTGTATCATTTCAAAACTTATAAATTTTGTCGAGAAACTTAGAAATTTTCTTGCATTGTTGATGTCATTTGAATTTAGAATCTTGTTTTTGATTTATAGGATAAATCCAAAATCAGTCGATAGAAGAAATTTAAATAATAAATATACCCATTTCATGAAACAAGAAAGAAAAAAACAGACATAAAGTCCAAATTTCCTGGAAAATGTCATAAATCCAAGATTTATAAGACAAATAATATACAACGTTTGACACTTACAATTTTAACCTTAATATAATCTTCCAATCATCATCAACCCAATGTCTTGCTTTGCTATTTTGTCCTTGACCTGTTGGAGCTTGAAACATTATGGCGTTGTATGTTCATGTTGAGTTTGTATACAGGGGGGAAGGCAAAATAATAATAAAAATTAGGGGACCAGAAATAAATTATAATTTTTTTAAAAATTATAATATAATTTTACTATTTTACTATTATATAATTTTATATTTTTAATTTAATAAATAGCCCGTTAAATAAACTCTCGAGCAACTTGTCAACCATCAATATCTTGATTCTAATACGACTCAATCTTTATTCTCTAAACATTCCACGTAACTTAGTTTCCGAGTACGTATTGAATCTCTATATTTGTTGCAACTAAATCCCGAAAAGAAAATTGCACACATGCAATGTTACTTTCATTGTTACTCGAGGTGTTGTAGCACTCAATAGGTATGTCTTGATAAGTCGAGAGTGTTAAGAATGCAAGAGACAATCACCCGTTATTTTCAATAGCGATAATAACAGAGAAATAGTGAAAGACACAAAGATTTACGTGATTTGATCTGTCAGCTGTGTTTACATTTATCAAATTGTTGACCAAGACTTAAAGAAATAGATTTAAATAAATATTTGGGAGTTAAATCGTAGCTTTCGAATCACGGATTTAAATAAAAGTCGCAACTTATAGATTGCAATAACAATTATTACGTTTGCAATCCAGACGTTGAAGTATGCTTAGATATTTATATAAGCAATTATTACGGTAAGAACTTCAGGCATCACCCTATAAAGGATGAAGCATTACTTGAATTCCGTGTTGTGGTTGAAGCGTGATTACAGGAAATGGCGCATGAACGTAGGTCGGGGAGAGAGTAAAGGCGTAGCTTTGGAGAATCATTGAGAGAGCAACCTTTGTTTCTGTGGTTGCAAAGCTCATGCCAACGCAAGATCGAGGTCCCATCGAAAAGGGAAGGAATGCTGCAGAGTTGTATTTGGTAGCACTAGCGATGCCTTCAACGAATCTCTCCGGTTTGAAAAGATGTACATCGTCTCCCCATAGATGAGGGTCATGGTGAAGTGCTATGATTGGGATCAATATCTCCAGATTTGCAGGCAAAACGAGTTTTCCCAATCGAACTTCTTTTTTTATCTTTCGGGCCACGGCAGCTCCAGGAGAATACAATCTCAAGGTTTCATTGACGACCATGTTCATCTGCCAACAAAATAGTTTCATTTATTAAATAACAGTCAGGAGCGAAGTCATAAATTTTTTTAAGGGGTCGGAAATTATATATTTCCATAAGAGGTACAATGCAATTTCACCATTGTATTAGTTAATATCTTTATATATTTTTAAAGAATTGAATAAAAAATTTATCATATTTAAAGGGACAAAGTGCAATTTACCATATATTAGAGGGTAAAAAATGCATTTTTCTCATTTTAAGGTGGCCAAGGCCACTACCTGTCCTCCTTGACATTGCCCCTGATACTAGTAAGAAAACACCTTACTAGTACAAACATAAGTTGGCAATCAGGTTGAGAGTAATTTCTTGCTTGCCTCTACCCTAAACTTGTCAATGGATGAATCAAATTGGTTTTTGATCTTAATCAATTTGGGTTAGATTTAGGGTTTGGGTCAATTTTGGATTTTGATCACTTTTTGTCCAATTTAGTCGAGTCTGAGGATTGGAGTTTTTTTAGTTAGGAGTTCATATACTTCAAGTTTAGATCATTTTGGGTTACTTATCATTTTAGGTTTGAGATATTTCTGGTTTGAGTTAGCTTTGAATTTAGATTCAAATTGTTGCCATTTTATAGTAAAATCGAGCCGGGTTAAATCTACTTAACCAAAGGCCAGAATAATCTAAATCTGAGATTTAACCCAATTTGTTTTGACCATAAACCATTAACAACCCAAACTCGCCCAACCCTAGTTTGAAAATGACTTCAATCATAAATGACATGAACTGAAAATGATGTAAACCTTAAATTAAATAACTTGAACTCAAAACTAACCTAAATGACCAAAATAATTAAAAGCCAAATTGGCCAGTCTAAATTGACCTAACTTGAAACTAAACCAACCTGATCGATTGACTGAAAGTACAATGCACTATTGAAATTGATAGAGATTGTGAATTTACTTACAATTTTTAATTTGGCAATGCCTTCAGAATTAAGATTTTGGTCCCCAAATACCTCAAACACCTCTTGCCTTGTTTTTTCTTGCCATTTAGTATGAATTGCTAAAACAAGGATCATCCACGCAAGCAAGGAGTTGGTTGTTTCTTGACCGGCAAAGTAGAATGTTTTGCACTCATCCACTAGATCCTCGATGGAAAATCGATTTTTCTCATCGGAATCACGATAAGCATTTATAAGTAATCCTAGAAAATCATTGCCAAAACCGTCAGCTTCTCTTGTTTCTACTTTCTTTTCCCTTCTCTTAACCATTTCCATCACACAATCATGAATTCCATTAGCAAGTTTCTCTGATTCTATTTCATCTGCGGTTTTCCATATCTTGCTATAAAAGAAAACAAAGGTATAAGCTTAAACCTTTCAATTGAGTGGATCCGTTGGTTTTTAGTTGAGTCAATTTGGATTAAATCACTTTTTAGTTCATTTCAATTTGGGTCAATTTGACGTTCGAATTATTTCAAGGTTTTGATTAAATTTGGGTTTGGTATACTTGTTTATAGGCTGGGCAACTCATCTAAACTGGAAGGCTCGCCTGAAATATGGGAGGTATTGGACAAAAGTATAATGCTAAGAACTAGACGAATTTAAAAGATGGGTCAAGCTTGAGTTTCAACATTCAATGTCTATGCCCGTCTCAACCTGTTTTATACTTCTGTAATACATTTTTATTTTGCTTTTCTATATTATGTAATTTATATCATATAAAATTAAATATATAATAATACAATACTACGTAAACATTAAAAAAATATATATTAAGTTGTGTAAATTTAAAATTTCAATAAAATAAAATAATCTAAAATATTAAATTAATATTAATATTTTTTAAGAAATAATATTGGTGGATCTAAAACAAACTTCGATTAGTCATTTATAAAAATGGACAAGATTAGACAAAATTTTATGCTCATATTTCTAGTTAGGCTAGGCTTGGGTAAAGATAAAATATATTTACGTTTAAAGACTGTTTTTATTATTATTAAATCTTAACTCAATTAACATGGGCATTGTTGCCAATGCAGGAGGACTTGGGTTCGAGTGCGCTGAAGTGCATATTATCATCCTATTTATGGTTTGGAGAGGGATTATTAGTAGTTTTAAGTAGACTTAGTCATGGGCTGGGCTACTCACCCAGGCCCAAAGGTCCGCCCAAAATTTGGGAGAGTTTAGGCAAAAATATTAGGCCAAAAAAATTAGGCCCGTTCAAAATATGGGTCGGGCTTGAGCTTGAACATTCAAGGCCCAAGCCCAGTCCGACCCAACCCATTTTTAAGTTCACAATACTTTATATTATGTTATTTTTATATATTATGTAATTTAGAATACATTAAAAAATAAACTTATATTAAATATATAATACTACTCTAATGTAAACATTAAAACAATGTTAAGATGACTATATAAAAATTTTCAATAAATAAAAATCTTTTGCAAATATGGGTGTGTTTGGGCAAAATTTTAAGCTCATATTTTGGGTCGGGATGAGCTTGGAAAAACAAGTATGTTAATATCATGCTTAGGTCCGACTTGGGTCTTCAGAGTTCGAGTCATTTGAGTTTTGATGGGTTCATGTTTAAGTTATTTCAAATTAATTGTTTGGGTAAATTTAGATTATGATGGTTGACTTTTTATGGTTGGATGGGGTTTAGGTTGAAATTGATCAATCCAATATCAAGTTGGAGTAGAATTAAGATATCTAAGCTATGGTGGTTGTGGATGAAAAAATGGATGAAGCTACCTGATGCCAGGAATAGGAGTTTTGAAAAAGTTTCGACTAACTAGTATCGCCAATTTCGTCAACATGTCGAAAATCTTCTTCCCTTCCAAGTAATTACTACCGAAAGCCGTTCTCGATATAACTTCTGAAGTCAACAACCTCAACTCGTTAAACACTTCGATCTCTTCGCCTTCTCGACCTTTCCACTTCTCCAACACCGTCTCAACGCTAGCAATCACTGCTGGATACATATTTTGGGTTCAGTTACCTCATCAGCTTGCACTTATACGTGCAGAAAAGCAGGAATTTTGTCAACGAAAATGGAATGGCTGTTCATGCTGATGTTCATACCAACTCTTCAAGTGGTGCCACTCATGCAGAAACCAGCAGCTTAATTCAGGAGATGGGAGTTCCCGTGTATAGAGATTTTATTGTGAATCTCTCGAGAAAACACCAGGGGGATGTATTTGTCTCAGTGTCCATACAATATAATCGAAGTTCAGTTCATAATGTGCCGTTCTTGAATGGGTTCGAAATCTTCAAACTATCTGATGAAAACAACTCTCTTGCGGGATCTAATCCATTCAAAGCAAGAAAGGTATCTTTATCTGCAAATCATTTTATCGCTCGGATTGTTTATTATATACTTTTAACAGTGGTTAGTGTAAGTATATATTCGGCCCTTATTTCTTTACAATTACCATTGCCATCTAGCTTTAAATGGAAGATCAGAACAGTTACATGTTTGCCATTGTCAAAGGACTGCCCACACTTCACTCTTGCGGAGATAGAGTCGGTGATAGAGTTAACAGTTAACAGTTAGTCGGTGATAGACTAAATTATTTCCTTGGTATAGAGGTTCAGTATACGTCAACTGGGATTTCTCTTAACCAACGAAAATACATTTGTGATCTTTTGCGAAAGGCTTCCATGGATCAGTCAAATGCTGGACCAACACCTATGGTAACAACATCTCACTTATCAAAGACGCAGGTACTCTCATTCATCGATGCTCATCTCTACAGAAGCTTAGTAGGGGCACTACAGTATGTAGCCATTACGCGACCAGACATAGCGTATGCGGTCAACAAAGTTTGCCAATTTATGCATCAACCACGGGATACACACTTTAAAGCTGTAAAGAGGATACTGCGCTATTTACATGGTACCCTGGATTATGGTCTTACCTTTACAAAAACTTCAAAACTCATGCTCGAAGGATTTTCGGATGCTAATTGGGGGTCTGACATAGATGATCGAAGGTCTACGTCTGGCTACTGTGTGTTTCTTGGAGGAAATCCGGTGTCTTGGAGTTCAAGGAAACAACAAGTGGTCTCTCGCTCGTCTGCAGAGGCTGAATATAGAAGTCTCGCTCAAGTCGTTACTGAGATGGTCTGGATTTAGTCCTTGTTAGCTGAGCTAGGTGTTACTCCCCTAGGCAAGGCTCTTGTATGGTGCGACAGCTCAGTTGCTGTAGCTGTTGCAGGGAATCCAGTTCTACACTCCAAGTTTAAACACGTTGAATTAGATCTCTTCTTTTTACGAGAGAAAGTGGTACAAGGACTGTTTCGGGTTGGACATGTTCCAGGGCAAGAACAGGTTGCAGATATATTAACCAAGCCTTTGTCAGCAAGTCAATTCAACAAGTTCACGAGACAGCTTCAAGTCTTAGTCAATAGACTTGCAAATGTGGAGAGGAGTTTGACAAGCTCGGGGCATGATAGAGTTAACAGTTAACAGTTAGTTGGTTAAGCTGTTAGTTAGTTTTAGTTAATCTGTTAGTAATCTGTTAGTAACTCAAGTCTCTCTCCTGTATTAAATACATCTAGCTCACTCATTAATGACAAGATAGAATGGCTTTTACATGCATGCAGTAACGTGTTTCTAGCAGACGGCAACCGAGAACTTTTCGGCTGCTTTCTTACTTGGTTCGGGGGGGTTGGGACAGGTATACAAGGGGTTTGTTAACAATAGAAATACGCTGATCGCTGTTGCTATAAAGCGTTCGAATCTGAATCACGCCAAGATATCAATGAATTCCAAACCGAAATCACCATACTTTGAAGCTTCGACACCGCCGCTTAGTATCCTTGATCGGGTGTTGCATGGAAGCGAATGAATCGATCCTCGCTTACGCTTTCATGGCAAGAGGTGCATTAGCGCACCACCTTTACAAGACCAAGGAATCACCACTTCCATGGAAGAAGAGGCGGTGCAGCTCGAGGATTGCATTATCTCCACACGTCGTCGGGGAAGCAATGTATCATTCACCGTGGTGTGAAAACTACAAACATCCTATTAGATGAAAATAGGGAACCCAAGCTTTCGGATTTTGGACCATGATAACATATTAATTTACATGTTATTTTGTATTTAATTCGGTTTATTTCTGAATTATTCCCTGCTAAATTAGTACTTTTATATTTTAATCTTGTCAGGAATGCAATTAGGACGCTAAGAGACAAAAACGAGCAGAAAATGACCAAATTAAAACACAATCAATAAAAATGAGGCCGAATAAAAATTGTGGAGAAAAGCGAAGGACTCATCAGAATTTTTGACATAGGAAAAAATCTTATTTTATTTTTATTTTATATTAAATTAGTTAAAACCAAAAATAGTAAATTCTATGTATATAATTAGGGCATTAATGTCCTTTGGAAAGTCATCACTTAATTCTAAATTCCTACTTCAATTTGAAATTGAATTATTCTCTTTTGTCTTTCAAATTGGTGTGAGCATACGGCTACTTTCATTTGTATTTTTCTTGCTTTTACAAAATTGGGTTAATTTCTTTCCAAGTCATTTCTGTTCTTTTCTTCACCATAATCTTCAAACCACTTTTCAAAGTTTACAAAGCATGAATAATTTCATGCTCCACTAAGTTTCATCTTAACCTTAGGCCGGTGTTCCTTCCGGTTGGGAATCGTGAGATACGAATTCGTACTAAAATTCTTCTAATCGGTATTCATTTTTTTCCTAAGCATCGGGATAGACCAATCATCCCTTAAAGTTAAACTCGATTTCAAGTCAAAGTGCACGTTGGGTTAGAGTCGTGTTTGCTGACGGTTGGAAAAACGAGTCGGCCGTACTGTATTCGGATCTCCGAGAAAAAACCAAGGAAGAAGTGATCGGGTTTAAACGACCCACGCGGTTGAGGCCGTTAATTCGAGTTGGGTTCTTCAGAACGCAAGGCTACCGGAATTTTGAATCGGAAACTCATGTATCTCGGTTAGATAATTGGTAAGGGTTGGTTTGCAGGTCGTACCAGGACCAGCTACGAGAGGAAGAATTGATGGTTAGAACGTTCTTAACTGCTATAACCAACTTATCGTTGGAGGGGAAGATTAATTTTCGAGGATCGATTCTTGATACAGAATTTACCGAGTCTAAGGCTAAGGCTTATTATTTCTGTTTGCAAAATTCTAAATTTATTTCCCGAACTAAATTTATTTCTAATATTATTTAATTGTTTATTTACGCTGATAGATTATTTACTTTCTAAACATTCTCAAAACCCCTCGATTATTTGTTTATTTTTGTTGCAGGTACGTTTGGAGTCGTGGGCACGACTCTTGCCATGACCTTTGACACAACAAACATTCTGTTCATATGTAAACACAGAAGTTGATTATAACATCCAATTCCTGTGGACTCGACCCTATTATCATTCTTTACTACAATTTAGAGTTATTTTTGTAATAATTATTTTTAATGATTTCGACACCCATCAGACCATCGAAAATCAGACCAAATATCACAATGATAGAATCTGAAACTCACGTGTGTAATTGGATCCAGAGTATTATCAACGTCGGAAACTGACTGAAAAATCTGACGTCTACTCGTTGGGGGTTGTGCTGATTGAAGTGTTGTTTGCTACACCTGCCGTATTACAAAGTGTCAAAAATGAAGAAGACTATGGCAAGGTGAATTTGGCTGATTGGGCACTAAATTGTTATCAAATGGGGACCCTGGAACAGAACATTGACTCTTTCTTACAGGGAAAGATCAACCCTGAATGTTTTAAGACATTTACAGGTATAGCAAAGAAATGTTTGGCAGACAAGGAAGCAACAGGCCTAGTATGGGGGAAATATTGTGCAACTTGGAGCTGGCATGGCTGCAGGAGCTGAAGAGTTCATTGATGGAAGCCAACGGAACTCATGGAATGACTGACGTTAATTTCACTCCGATGATTGATGGTCAACAGTTGTTCCCTGCCGGTAATTCGGAACCAACCCCAGGTGTTGAGTTTTCAGAAATCATCGTTCCTACGGACGTTGACAAGTTTGCATTCGCTGATTCTATAACCCATGTTGCTGTTTTAGGTTACTCTCACTCTTCATTTATCATTTTTAGCATTATGTATAAAAAAATCTAAACACAAACAAATCAAAGCGAACTGAGTTGAAAAAATCGATTTTTTTCATATACTCGGCATTATAATTTAATTAATTTTCATATTCGATTTAATTGATTTATTCAATTAATTTTTTATTTTAACATTTTATATCGAATAAACTAAATAAATCAAACATGAAAATTAATTAAATCGACAGATTCGATTCACTTCGATTTAAATTTTGAGAACCAAATAATCAAACAAACTTTAAGATCATAACTCAAAAAATTAAAAACCCATAATTCTTTTACATATTTAAACCCAAATTTAGACATTAAACTTAAATACCCATTAAAACTCAATACTCTTAAAAGTCCAAACCCATTAAAATTAAAACCCAATATTCATTAATATTTAAAATCCAAATAATATTCATTTTAATTATTATTTAATATATATATAAAAAAAACTCTATATACCCATCTAAGAAATTAAATAATTTTGGAATTCATTAAAATTGTTTAATTTAATTTTTAATATTTTTATAATGAATTTGAAACAAAAACAAAATTAAAACACAATATACTAATTTGAAGAAAAAACAATTATTTAAAAAAAATTAAAAGAAATAAAATTACAAGTAACTCAATTAAAAAACGAATCAAACCAAAAAGAAATTCATTCGGTTTATTTATTTTTTCTCCCTAAATCAGTTCAATTTATGGATAATTTGATTTTGATATATAAAAAAAATTGTTTGTGAAAATACCATTAAAACCCCTAATATATGAGTTAAATTACATTTTGTCTCATTTACTCAAAATAACCAGACAGTTACACATGTAACTCATGCAATCTATTTTTTTTAATAAGGGGAGCAAAATACAATCTGATCCCTTAGTACAACGGCCTGTCGTTGATTTAGGAATGTGAATTTTACAGTCTACAGGCATATATAGAGCTAAAGCATGAAACATAAGACGAAAAAGCAAGTAAAATACGAACACGACATGACTAGACTTATGTGAAATAATGAAAGACACAAAGATTTACGTGATTTGATCTGTCAGTTGTGTTTACATTTATCAAATTGTTGACCAAGACTTAAAGAAATAGATTTAAATAAATATTTGGGAGTTAAATCGTAGCTTTCGAATCACAGATTTAAATAAAAGTCACAACTTAATCGTTATTTTACTTATAGATTTTAGAGTAATTGATTGCAATAACAATTATTACGTTTGCAATCCAGACGTTGAAGTATGCTTAGATATTTATATAAGCAATTATTACGGTAAGAACTTCAGGCATCACCCTACAAAGGATGAAGCATTACTTGAATTCCGTGTTGTGGTTGAAGCATGATTTCAGAAAATGGCGCATGAACGTAGGTCGGGGAGAGAGTAAAGGCGTAGCGTTGGAGAATCATTGAGAGAGCAACCTTTGTTTCTGTGGTTGCAAAGCTCATGCCAACGCAAGATCGAGGTCCCATCGAAAAGGGAAGGAATGTTGCGGAGTCAGTATTTGGTAGCGATGGCGATGCCTTCAAATGATCTCTCCGGTTTGAAAAGATGTACATCGTCTCCCCATAGTTGAGGGTCATGGTGAAGTGCTATGATTGGGATCAATATCACCAGATTTGCGGGCAAAACGAGTTTTCCCAATCGAACTTCTTTATTTATCTTTCGGAACATGACAGCTGCAGGAGAATACAATCTCAAGGTTTCATTGACAACCATGTCCATCTGCCAACAAAATAGTTTCACCATTGTATTAGTTAATATCTTTATATATTTTTAAAGTACAGATTAAAAAAGTTATCATATTTGAGGGGATAAAGTGTAATTTACCATATATTAGAGGGTAAAAATGCATTTTTCTCATTTTAAGGTGGCCAAGGCCACTACCTGTCCTCCTTGACATTGCCCCTGATACTAGTAAGAAAACACCTTACTAGTACAAACATAAGTTGGCAATCAGGTTGAGAGTAATTTATTTCTTGGCTCTACCCTAAACTTGTCAATGGATGAATCAATTTGGTTTTTTATCTAATCAATTTGCGTTGGATTTAGGGTTTGGGTCAATTTTGGATTTTGATCACTTTTTGTCCAATTTAGTCGAGTCTGAGGATTGGAGTTTTTTTAATCAGGAGTTCATGTACTTCAAGTTTAGATCATTTTGGGTTACTTATTCTGATCATTTTAGGTTCGAGGTTTGAGTTAGCTTTGAATTTAGATTTAAATTGTTGCCATTTTATGGTAAAACCGAGCCGGGTTAAATCTACTTAACCAAATGCCAGAATAATCTAAATCTGAACTTAACCCAACTTGTTTTGACCATAAACCATTAACAACCCAAACTCGCCCAACCCTAGTTTGAAAATGACTTCAATCATAAATGACATGAACTAAAAATGATGTAAACCTTAAATAACTTGAACTCAAAACTAACCTAAATGACCAAGAAAATTAAAAGCCAAATTGGCCCGTCTAAATTGACCTAACTTGAAACTAACCCAACCTGATCGATTGACTGAAAGTACAATGCACTATTGAAATTGATAGAGATTGTGAATTTACTTACAATTTTTAATTTGGCAATGCCTTCAGAATTAGGATTTTGGTCCCCAAATACCTCAAACACCTCTTGCCTTGTTTTTTCTTGCCATTTAGTATGAATTGCTAAAACAAGGATCGTCCACGCAAGCAAGGAGTTGGTTGTTTCTTGACCGGCAAAGTAGAATGTTTTGCACTCATCCACTAGATCCTCGATGGAGAATCGGTTTTTCTCATCAGTATCACGATAAGCATTTATAAGTAATCCTAGAAAATCATTGCCAAAACTGTCAGCTTCTCCCGTCTCTACTTTCTTTTCCCTTCTCTTAACCATTTCCATCACACAATCATGAATTCCATTAGCAAGTTTCTCTGATTCTATTTCATCCGCGGTTTTCCATATCTTGCTATAAAAGAAAACAAAGGTGTAAGCTTAAACCTTTCAATTGAGTGGATCCGTTGGTTTTTAGTTGAGTCAATTTGGATTGAATCACTTTTTAATTCATTTCAATTTGGGTCAATTTGACGTTCGAATTATTTCAAGGTTTTGATTAAATTTGGGTTTGGTATACTTGTTTATAGGCTGGGCAACTCATCGAAACTGGAAGGCTCGACTGAAATATGGGAGGTATTGGACAAAAGTACAATGCTATGAATTAGACGAATTTAAAAGATGGGTCAAGCTTGAGTTTCAACATTCAATATATTAGACGAAATTTGGGAAGGTTTGGGCAAAAATATTGGGCCAAAAAATTTAGGCCCGTTCAAAATATGGGTCGGGCTTGAGCTTGAACATTCAAGGCCCAAGCCCAGTCCGATCCAACCCATTTTTAAGTTCACAATACTTTATATTATGTTATTTTTATATATTATGTAATTTATAATACATTAAAAAAATAAACTTATATTAAATATATAATACTACTCTAATGTAAATATTAAAAATGTTAAAATGACTATATAAAAATTTTCAATAAATAAAAATCTTTTGCAAATATGGGTGTGTTTGGACAAAATTTTAAGCTCATATTTTCGGTCGGGATGAGCTTGGAAAAACAAGTACGTTAATATCATGCTTAGGTCCAACCCGATCCGGCCCATGAATACCTCTAGTTCTAGATATTGTGTAAAAAAAACAAATATAATCAAAATATGTAATGAGATTGTTCAAAAACTTGGTTCTTCAGGAGTTCGAGTCATTTGAGTTTTGATGGGTTCATGTTTAAGTTATTTCAAATTAATTGTTTGGGTAAATTTAGATTATGATGGTTGACTTTTTATGGTTGGATGGGGTTTAAGTTGAAATTGATCAAGTCAAATATCAAGTTCGAGTAGAATTAAGATATATAAGCTATGGTGGTTGTGGATGAAAAAATGGATGAAGCTACCTGATGCCAGGAATAGGAGTTTTGAAATCATTTCGACCAGCTAGTATCGCCAATTTCGTCAACATGTCCAAAATCTTCTTCCCTTCCAAGTAATTACTACCGAAAGCCGTTCTCGATATAACTTCTGAAGTCAACGACCTGAACTCGTCAAACACTTCGATCTCTTCGCCTTCTCGACCTTTCCACTTCTCCAACATCTTCTCAACGCTAGAAATCACTGCTGGATTCATATTCTGCCATACACACACACACACCATCCATGTTACGTCGCGTTTATCGTGATTACAGATATAAATTCAAAGCCTTACTTTCAATCTCTCTCCATGGAAAGCATGATTCGCCAACTTCCTTTGCTTCGCCCATTTCGCACCTTCAGAGGTCAGGAGGCCTTCCCCGACGATCTTATGAAAAATACTCGAATCATCCTTCCATTTCGGAAAAGACCCGTCGTTGGTTTTCAGTATCTCTTTGATTAATTCGGGTTCGGATATCACCAGTCGAGCTCGAATCCCATCCCACGAAAGATAATTCTTCCCTTTTTTTTAAAAAAAAAAAAGAAGAGAAATGATTAACATTTTGAAATGAAAATTATATACATATGAAAAAGAACATGTAAATCATCATCACCATAAGTGTTGATCCATGAATGAATCTGAGGAATAGCTCTGGGGACTATATTATGAGTTAAGGAAGCCATGGGTTTGCTTAAAGCTTCGGATCTGAAACGGGTAGAGGCTTTGTTGTTGCCATGGATGAACTCATATGGAGGTCCTTTGATTCCTTGTAAACTCAGTGCTCTTTGTGTTTTGAAAGGTATCCACCAGTATTTATGAAGAAATTTCAGTAGAAATAAGGTTAAAGAACTTGCCAGAAAGATTAAAAGCTTTGCTGTTGAATCCATTTTCGACTGTTTAAGAATGAATTCAGATGTTTATATATATATATTTGAAGGCTGAAGTGAAGAGAAATGCTACAATTAGTGAGAAATCAAAATTTGACATTTGACATTTGACATTTGACATTTGGATAAAAAAATAAAAAATTTAATTTCAAAGAAAAAAGTTTTGAAAAATAATAGTTTGAGTTGTGGTCCATCCACTTCCCAAGTTTTCAGCAATAAAAAATATATGATGATATGGAATTTTGAAATTATATTATGTTATCATAAGATTTTTTTAAAATTTTTTATAATATTTTTCAAATGATGATGTGGTATAATATTAAAACATCAAGATATTCAAATTGAAGGATTAAATTAAAAAAAAAATTATATTTTTTATTGCATCAAATTATTTGAATTTAAGATCTTCTAAGTTTTAAATATTTTTTTGAAGAATGGATCAAATGATGATGACATCAAATATTTTCTAAATATTTATCCCTTGATGTCATCATCGTTTCATCCTTCAATTGTTAAATTCAAACAATTTATCCTTAAAAGATTTTATTGCATTGTTGTTGTCATCTAATTTAGAACCTAATGGGTAAATCCAAATCAGTCTATAGAAAATATATATATATATATATATAATCAAAATTTCCCATTTCTTGAAAAAAGAAAAACAAGTAAAAGAACAGACATAACATCCAAATTGCATGGAAAATGTCATACCTCAAATGTTTGTAAGACAAATAATGAAACATCATTTTACACTTTACTTCTTAACCGTAATAGTTAATATAATCTTCTAGTCATCGTGTTTGGTATTTAATCATTTTCTTGCAACATTTAATATTATGACATTGTAACAATGCTCTAAATGATATTTAAACTTTTTATAATAATAATATTTTTTTATCATATTTGTGAAAGAAAATTTGAATTTTATTTGTGGGAATAATAATTTATTTACAACTCCTCAAATATGTAACAGTAGATATATAAATTAATTAATGATTTATAATAATTAGCAATGACCATGAGTGTAATACTCACTCCCGATCTAATCATTGGATCTAAGATATGAGATGTCACATTCGTTGCCGGAACAACTACAACTTTATTTGCATACCAGATAAACAATTAACACAAGTCATTAGGTTTAAATACTTAATTATATGTTATTTATTCAAATCCAGGTTATAAATAAGCTTACAAAAGCTCTTATGAGAAACCGTTGTTAATTGAAGAACTCAAATGTAAAAATTTCAAAATACCGAGATAACACAGTGACCATTTGAGAATCATGTCGCGATATTGAAGGCAAAAGCTTGACCTCGCAACTTCAATTGAGGTGAATCGATTTACGTATATATTGTTTATATTGTTTATACCAGCAAAACTAATTCTATTTCAATAGATGTAAACTTATGTCTCTTTACGTGTATATTGTTTATACCAGCAGCATGTGCTGCTCCTAAGGAAAGATAACATAACCTGGTCACTCCCCGTAGATTTTGAGTTCAGTTACCTCATCAGCTTGCACTTATACGTGCAGAAAAGCAGGAATTTTGTCGACGAAAATGGAATGGCTGCTCATGTTGATGTTCATACCAACTCTTCAAGTGGTGCCACTCATGCAGAAACCAGCAGCTTAATTCAAGAGATGGGAGTTCCCGTGTATAGAGATTTTATTGTGAATCTCTCGAGAAAACACCATGGGGATGTGTTTGTCTCAGCGTCCATACAATATAATCGAAGTTCAGTTCATAATGTGCCGTTCTTGAATCGGTTCGAAATCTTCAAACTATCTGATGAAAACAACTCTCTTGCGGGATCTAATCCATTCAAAGCAAGAAAGGTATCTTTATCAGCAAATCATTTTATCGCTCGGATTGTTTATTATATACTTTTAACAGTGGTTAGTGTAAGTATATATTCGGCCCTTATTTCTTTACAATTACCATTGCCATCTAGCTTTAAATGGAAGATCAGAACAGTTACATGTTTTCCATTGTCAAAGGACAGCCCACACTTCACTCTTGCGGAGATAGAGTCGGCAACTGAGAACTTTTCGGCTGCTTTCTTACTTGGTTCGGGGGGGTTAGGAAAGGTATACAAGGGGTTTGTTAACAACAGAAATACGCTGACTGCTGTTGCTATAAAGCGTTCGAATCCTGAATCACGTCAAGATATCAATGAATTCCAAACCGAAATCACCATACTTTCGAAGCTTCGACACAGCCATTTAGTATCCTTGATCGGGTGTTGCATGGAAGCGAATGAATCGATCCTCGTTTACAGTTTCATGACAAGAGGTGCATTAGCAGACCACCTTTACAAGACCAAGGAATCACCACTTCCATGGAAGAAGAGGCGGTGCAGCCCGAGGATTGCATTATCTCCACACGTCGTCGGGGAAGCAATGTATCATACACCGTGGTGTGAAAACTACAAACATCCTATTAGATGAAAATAGGGAACCCAAGCTTTCGGATTTTGGACCATGATAACATATTAATTTACATGTTATTTTGTGTTTAATTCGGTTTATTTCTGAATTATTTCCTGCTAAATTAGTACTTTTATGTTTTAATCTTGTCAGAAATATAATTGAGACGCTAAGAGACAAAAACGAGCAGAAAAGGAGCAAATTAAAACACAATTAATAAAAATGAGGCCGAATAAAAAATGTGGAGAAAAGCCAAGGACTCATCAAAATTTTTGACATAGGAAAAAATCTTTTTTTTTTTTTTTTTTTTTAATTTTATATTAAATTAGTTAAAACCAAAAATAGAAATACATAGGGCCTTAATGTCCTTTAGAAAGTCATCACTTAATTCTAAATTCTTACTTCAATTTGAAATTGAATTATTCTCTTTTGTCTTTCAAATTGGTGTGAGTTTGCATTTTTCTTGCTTTTACAAAATTGGGTTAATTTCTTTCCAAGTCCTTTCTATTCTTTTCTTCATCATAATCATCAAATCACTTTTCAAAGTTTACGAAGTATGAATAATTTCATGCTTCACTAAGTTTCATCTTAACCTCAGGCCAGTGTTCCTTCCGGTCGGGAATCTTAAGATACGAATTCGTGCTAAAAATCCTTCCAATTGGTATTAATTTTTTTCCTAAGTATCGGGATAGACCAATCATCCCTTAAAGTTAAACTCGATTTCAAGTCAAAGTGAACGTTGGGTTGGAGTAATGTTTGTTGACAGTTGGAGAAACAAGTCGGCCGTACTGTATTCGGATCTCCGAGAACAAATCAAGGAAGAACTGATCGAGTTTAAACGACCCACCCGGTTGAGGCCGTTAATTCGAGTTGGGTTCTTCAGAACGTAAGGCTATTAGGATCTTAAATTGGGAACTCGTGTATCTCGGTTAGATAATCGGTAAGGGTTGGTTTATAGGTCGTACCGAGACCAGCTACGAGAGTAAGAATTGGTGGTTATGACGTTTTTAACTGATATAACCAACTTATCGTTGGAGGAGAAGATTAATTTTCGAGGATCGATTCTTAATACAGAATTTACCGAGTCTAAAGCTAAGGGTTATTATTTATGTTTGCAAAATTCTGAATTTATTTCCCAAATTAAATTTATTTCTAATATTATTTAATTGTTTATTTACGTTGATAGATTATTTACTTTCTAAACATTCTCGAAACCCCCTGATTACTTGTTTATTTTTGTTGCAGATACGTTTAGAGTCGTCCACTCTTGCCACAACATTTGACACAACAAACATTCTATTTATAAGTAAACACAAAGTTGATTATACATTCAATCTCTGTGGACTCTACCCTACTACCACTCTTTACTATAATTTAAAGTTATTTTTGTAGCAATTATTTTTGGTAGTTTCGAAGACCATCGAAAATAGGACCAAATATGACAATGACATAATCTGAAACTAACGTGAGTACTTGGATCCGGAGTATTATCAACGTTAGAAACTGACTGAAAAATCTTACTACTACTCGTTCGGGGTTGTGCTGATTGAAGTGCTGTTTGCAAGACCTGCCGTATTACAAAGTGTCAAAAATGAAGAAGACTATGGCACTAAATTGTTATCAAATGGGGACCCTGGAACAGAACATTGACCCTTTCTTACAGGGAAAGATCAACCCTGAATGCTTTAAGGCATTTACAGGTATAGCAAAGAAATGTTTTGCAGACAAGGAAGCAACAGGCCTAGAATGGGGGAAATATTGTGCAACTTGGAGCTGGCATGGCTGCAGGAGCTGAAGAGTTCATTGATGGAAGCCAACGGAACTCATGGAATGACTGACGTTAATTTCACTCCGATGATTGATGGTCAACAGTTGTTCCCAGCCGGTAATTCGGAACCAACCCCAGGTGTTGAGTTTTCAGAAATCATCGTTCCTACCGGACGTTGACAAGTTTGCATTCGCCGATTCTATAACCCATGTTACTGTTTTAGGTTACTCTCACTCTTCATTTATCATTTTTAGCATTATGTTTTCTATGTCCTGCTTCCTGGGGGTGTATAAAAAATTCTAAACACAGCGAACTGAGTTGAAAAAATCGAATTTTTTCATATACTCGGCTTTATAATTTAATTAATTTTCATATTCGATTTAATTGATTTATTCAATTAATTTTTATTTTGACATTTTATATCGAATAAACCAAATAAATCAAACATGAAAATCAATTAAATTGACCGATTCGATTCACTTCGATTTAAAATTTGAGAATTGAATAATCAAACAAACTTTAAGATCATAACTCAAAAAATTAAAAACCCATAATTCTTTTACATACTTAAATCCAAATTTAGACATTAAACTTAAATACTCTTAAAAGTCCAAACCCATTAAAATTAAAACCCAATATCCATTAATATTTAAAATCTAAATAATATTCATTTTAATTATTATTTAATATATATAAAAAAAAAACTCTATATACCCATCTAAGAAATTAAATATTTTTGGAATTCATTAAATTTGTTTAATTTAATTTTTAATATTTTTATAATGAATTTGAAAAAAAATAAAAAAAATACAAAAATACTAATTTGAAGAAAAAAAATTATTTAAAGAAATTAAAAGAAATAAAATTACAAGTAACTCAATTAAAAAATGAATCAAACCAAAAAAAAATCATTCGGTTTATTTAATTTTGCTCCCTAAATCAGTTCAATTTATGGATAATTTGATTTTGATATATAAAAAAAATTGTTGGTGAAAATACCATTAAAACCCCTAATATATGAGTTAAATTACATTTTGTCTCATTTACTCAAAATAATCAGACAGTTACACATGTAACTCATGCAATCTATTTTTTTTTTTAATAAGGGAAGCAAAATACAATCTGATCCTTAGTACAACGGCCTGCCGTTGATTTAGAAATGTGAATTTTACAGTCTACAGGCATATATAGAGCTAAAGCATGAAACATAAGACGGAAAAGCAAGTAAAATACGAACGCGACATGACTAGACTTACGTGAAATAATGAAAGACACAAAGATTTACGTGATTTGATCTGTCAGTTGTGTTTACATTTATCAAATTGTTGACCAAGAATTAAAGAAATAGATTTAAATAAATATTTGGGAGTTAAATCATAGCTTTCGAATCACGGATTTAAATAAAAGTCGCAACTTAATCGTTCTTTTACTTATAGATTTTAGAGTAATTGATTGTAATAACAATTATTACGTTTGCAATCCAGACGTTGAAGTATGCTTAGATATTTATATAAGCAATTATTACGGTAAGAACTTCAGGCATCACCCTATAAAGGATGAAGCATTACTTGAATTCCGTGTTGTGGTTGAAGCGAGATTATAGTAAATGGCGCATGAACATAGGTCGGGGAGAGAGTAAAGGCGTAGCGTTGGAGAATCATTGAGAGAGCAACCTTTGTTTCTGTGGTTGCAAAGCTCATGCCAACGCAAGATCGAGGTCCCATCGAAAAGGGAAGGAATGCTGCAGAGTTGTTTTTGGTAGCAGTAGCGATGCCTTCAACGAATCTCTCCGGTTTGAAAAGATGTACATCGTCTCCCCATAGTTGAGGGTCATGGTGAAGTGCTATGGTTGGGATCCATATCTGCAGATTTGCAGGCAAAACGAGTTTTCCCAATCGAACTTCTTTATTTATCTTTCGGATCACGGCAGTTGCAGGAGAATACAATCTCAAGGTTTCATTGATAACCATGTTCATCTTCCAACAAAATAGTTTCACCATTGTATTAGTTAATATCTTTATATATTTTTAAAGAATTGAATAAAAAATTTATCATATTTGAGGGGACAAAGTATAATTTACCATATATTAAAGGGTAAAAAATGCATTTTTCTCATTTTAAGGTGGCCAAGGCCACTACCTGTCCTCTTTGACGTTGCCCCTGATACTAGTAAGAAAACACCTTACTAGTACAAACATAAGTTGGCAATAATCAGGTTGAGAGTAATTTCTTGCTTGCTTCTACCCTAAACTTGTCAATGGATAAATCAAATCGATTTTTGATCTAATCAATTTGGGTGAGATTTAGGGTTTGGGTCAATTTTGGATTTTGATCATTTTTTGTCCAATTTAGTCGAGTCTGAGGATTTGAGTTTTTTTAGCCAGGAGTTCATTTACTTCAAGTTTAGATCATTTTGCATTACTTATTCTGATCATTTTAGGTTCGAGATATTTCTGGTTTGAGTTAGCTTTGAATTTAGATTTAGATTGTTGCCATTTTATGGTAAAATCGAGATGGCTTAAATCTACTTAACCAAAGGCAAGAATAATCTAAATCTGAACTTAACCCAAGTTGTTTTGACCATAAACCATTAACAACCCAGACTCGCCCAACCCTAGTTTGAAAATGACTTCAATCATAAATGACATGAACTAAAAATGATGTAAACCGTAAATAACTTGAACTCAAAACTAACCTAAATGACCAAAAAATTTAAAAGCCAAATTGGCCCGTCTAAATTGACCTTTGAAACTAACCCAACCTGATCGATTGACTGAAAGTACAATGCACTATTGAAATTGATAGAGATTGTGAATTTACTTACAATTTTTAATTTGGCAATGCCTTCAAAATTAGGATTTTGGTCCCCAAATACCTCAAACACCTCTTGCCTTGTTTTTTCTTGCCATTTAGTATGAATTGCTAAAACAAGGATCATCCACGCAAGCAAGGAGTTGGTTGTTTCTTGACCGGCAAGGTAGAATGTTTTGCACTCATCCACTAGATCCATGATGGAAAATCGGTTTTTCTCATCGAAATCACGATAAGCATTTATAAGTAATCCTAGAAAATCATTGCCAAAATCGTCAGCTTCTCCTGTGTCTACTTTCTTTTCCCTTCTCTTAACCATTTCCATCACACAATCATGAATTCCATTAGCAAGTTTCTCTGATTCTATTTCATCCGCGGTTTTCCATATCTTGCTATAAAAGAAAACAAAGGTATAAGCTTAAACCTTTCAATTGAGTGGATCCGTTGGTTTTTAGTTGAGTCAATTGGGATTGAATCACTTTTTAATTCATTTCAATTTGGGTCAATTTGACGTTCGAATTATTTCAAGGTTTTGATTAAATTTGGGTTTCGTATACTTGTTTATAGGCTGGGAACTCATCTAAACTGGAAGGCTCGACTGAAATATGGGAGGTATTGGACAAAAGTACAATGCTAAGAATTAGACGAATTTAAAATATTGGTCAAGCTTGTGTTTCAACATTCAATATATTAGACGAAATTTGGAAAGGTTTGGGTAAAAATATTAGGCCAAAAAACTTAGGGCCGTTCAAAATATGGGTCGGGCTTGGGCTTGAACATTCAAGGCCCAAGCCCAGTCTGACCCAACCCATTTTTAAGTTCAAAATACTTTATACTATGTTACTTTTATATATTATGTAATTTATAATACATTTAAAAAAATAAACTTATATTAAATATATAATACTGCTCTAATGTAAATATTAAAATAATGTTAAAATGACTATATAAAAATTTTCAATAAATAAAAACCTTTTGCAAATATGGGTGTGCTTGGGCAAAATTTTAAGCTCATATTTTCGGTCGGGATGAGCTTGGAAAAACAAGTACGTTAATATCATGCTTAGGTCCGGCCCATGAATACCTCTAATTCTAGATATTGTATAAATATATATATATATATATAATCAAAATATGTAATGAGATTGTTCATAAACTTGGGTCTTCAAGAGTTCGAGTCATTTGCATTTTGATGGGTTCATGTTTAAGTTATTTCGAATTAATTGTTTGGGTAAATTTAGATTATGATGGTTGACTTTTTATGGTTGGATGGGATTTAGGTTGAAATTGATCAAGTCAATATCAAGTTGGAGGGAGTAGAAATAAGATATATAAGCTATGGTGATTGTGGATGAAAAAATGGATGAAGCTACCTGATGCCAGGAATAGGAGTTTTGAAAAAATTTCGATTAAATAGCATCGCCAATTTCGTTAACATGTCGAAAATCTTCTTCCCTTCCAAGTAATTACTACCAAAAGCCGTTCTCGATATAACTTCTGAAGTCAACGACCTGAACTCGTTACACACTTCGATCTCTTCGCCTTCTCGACCTTTCCACTTCTCCAACATCTTCTCAACGCTAGAAATCACTGCTGGATTCATATTCTGCCATACACAAACACACACACCATCCATGTTACGTCGCGTTTATCGTGATTACAGATATAAATTCAAAGCCTTACTTTCAATCTCTCTCCATGGAAAGCATGATTCGCCAACTTCCTTTGCTTCTCCCATTTCGCACCTTCGGAGGTCAGGAGGCCTTCCCCGACGATCTTATGAAAAAAACTCGAATCATCCTTCCATTTCGGAAAAGACCCGTCGTTGGTTTTCAGCATCTCTTTGATTAATTCGGGTTCGGATATCACCAGTCGAGCTCGAATCCCATCCCACGCAAGATAATTCTTCCCTATTTTTTTTTTTAAAAAAAAAGGGAAATGATTAACATTTTCAAATGAAAATTATATACATATGAAAAAGAACATGTAAATCATCATCACCATAAGTGTTGATCCATGAATGAATCTCAGGAATAACTCTGGGGACTATATTATGAGTTAAGGAAGCCATGGGTTTGCTCAAAGCTTCGTCTCTGAAACGGGTAGAGGCTTTGTTGTTGCCATGGATGAACTCATATGGAGGTCCTTTGATTCCTTGTAAACTCAGTGCTCTTTGTATTTTGAAAGGTATCCACCAGTATTTATGAAGGAATTCCAGTAGCAATAAGGTTAAAGAACTTGCCAGAAAGATTAAAAGCTTTGCTGTTGAATCCATTTTCGTCTGTTTAAGAATGAATTCAGATGTTTATATATATATATTTGAAGGCTGAAGTGAAGAGAAATGCTACAATTAGTGAGAAATCAAAATTTCATTGACATTTGACATTTGGATAAAAAAATAAAAAATTTAATTTCAAAGAAAAAAGTTTCGAAAAATAATAGTTTGAGTTGTCATCCATCCACTTCCCAAATTTTCAGCAATAAAAAATATATGATGATATGGAACTATGAAATTGTATTATTTGATCATAAGATTTTTTTAAAATTTTTTATAATATTTTTTCAAATGGGGATGTGGTATAATCTTAAAGTATCACAATATTCAAATTGAAGGATTAAATTTTAAAAAAATTAACAAATTTCAAATTTGGACCAAATTAAAAAATTTGTTAAATTCAAACAATTTATCCTTAAAGTATTACAATATTCAAATTGAAGGATTAAATTAAAAAAAAATTATCAAATTTCAAATTTGGACCAAATTAAAAAATTTGTTAAATTCAAACAATTTATCCCTAAAAGATTTTATTGCATTGTTGTTGTCATCTAATTTAGAACCTAATGGATGAATCCAAATCAGTCTATAGAAAATATATATATATATATATATATATAAATAATCAAATTTCCCATTTCTTGAAACAAGAAAAACAAGTAAAAGAACAGACATAACATCCAAATTGCATGGAAAATGTCATACCTCAAATGTTTGTAAGACAAATAATGAAACATCATTTTACACTTCACTTCTCAACCGTAATAGTTAATATAATCTTTTAGTCATCCAATCTAATGTCATGTTTGGTATTTAGTCTTGCAACTTTTAACATTATGACATTGTCTAAATGATATTTAAACATTTTATAATAATAATATTTTTTTATCGGAAAGAAAATTTGAATTTTATTTATGAGAATAATAATTTATTTACAACTCCTCGAATATGTAACAGTAGATATATAAATTAATTAATGATTTATAATAATTAGCAATGGCCATGAGTGTAATACCCACTCCCAATCCAATCATTGGATCTAAGATATGAGATATCATATTCGTTGCCGGAACAACTACAACTTTATTTGTATACCAAATAAACAATTTACGCAAGTCATTAGGTTCAAATTCTTAATTATATGTTATTTATTCAAATTCAGGTTATAAATAAGCTTACGAAAGCTCTTATGAGAAACCGTTGTTAATTGAAGAACTCAAATGTAAAAATTTCAAAATACCGGGATAATATAGTGACCATTTGGGAATCATGTCGCAATATTAAAGGCAAAAGCTTAATGTCGCGACTTCAATTGAGTTGAGTCGATTTACGTGTATATTGTTTATATTGTTTATACGAGCAAAACTAATCCACTCTATTTCAATAGATGTAAACTTATGTCTCTTTACGTGTATATTGTTTATACCAGCAGCATATGCTGCTCCTAAGGAAAGATAACATAACCTGGTCACTCCCCGTAGATTTTGGGTTCAGTTACCTCATCAGCTTGCACTTATACGTGCAGAAAAGCAGGAATTTCGTCGACGAAAATGGAATGGCTGCTCATGTTGATGTTCATACCAACTCTTCAAGTGGTGCCACTCATGCAGAAACCAGCAGCTTAATTCAGGAGATGGGAGTTCCCGTGTATAGAGATTTTATTGTGAATCTCTCGAGAAAACACCAGGGGGATGTGTTTGTCTCAGTGTCCATACAATATAATCGAAGTTCAGTTCATAATGTGCCGTTCTTAAATGGGCTCGAAATCTTCAAACTATCTGATGAAAAAAACTCTCTTGCGGGATCTAATCCATTCAAAGCAAGAAAGGTATCTTTATCTGCAAATCATTTCATCGCTCGGATTGTTTATTATATACTTTTAACAGTGGTTGGTGTAATTATATATTCGGCCCTTATTTCTTTACAATTACCATTGCCATCTAGCTTTAAATGGAAGATCAGAACAGTTACATGTTTGCCATTGTCAAAGGACTGCCCACACTTCACTCTTGCGGAGATAGAGTCGGCAACCGAGAACTTCTCGGCTGCTTTCTTACTTGGTTCGGGGGGGTTGGGAAAGGTATACAAGGGGTTTGTTAACAACAGAAATACGCTGACTGATGTTGCTATAAAGCGTTCGAATCCTGAATCACGTCAAGATATCAATGAATTCCAAACCGAAATCACTATACTTTCGAAGCTTCGACACTGCCATTTAGTGTCCTTGATCGGGTGTTTCATGGAAGCGAATGATGAATCAATCCTCGTTTACAGTTTCATGGCAAGAGGTGCATTAGCAGACCACCTTTACAAGACCAAGGAATCACCACTTCCATGGAAGAAGAGGCGGTGCAGCTCGAGGATTGCATTATCTCCACACGTCGTCGGGGAAGCAATGTATCGTTCACAGTGGTGTGAAAACTACAAACATCCTATTAGATGAAAATAGGGAACCCAATCTTTCGGATTTTGGACAATGATAACATATTAATTTACATGTTATTTTGTGTTTAATTCGGTTTATTTTTGAATTATTCCTTGTTAAATTAGTACTTTTATGTTTTAATTTTATCAGGGATGCAATTAGGACACTAAGAGACAAAAACGAGCAGAAAAGGACAAAATTAAAACACAATCAATAAAAATAAGGGCGAATCAAAAATGTGGAGAAAAACCAAGGACTCATCAGAATTTTTGTCTTTGTAAAAGCCAAAAATAGGAAAAAATCTTATTTTATTTTTGATTTTATGTTAAATTAGTTAAGGCCAAAAATAACAAATTCTATGTATATAAATAGGGCCTTAATGTCCTTTGGAAAGGCATCACTTAATTCTACATTCCTACTTCAATTTGGAATTGAATTATTCTCTTTTGTCTTTCAAATTGGTGTGAGCATTGCATTTTTCTTGTTTTTATAAAATTGGGCTAATTTCTTTCCAAGTCCGTTCTGTTTTTTTCTTCACCATAATCATCAAACCACTTTCCAAAGTTTACAAAGCATGAATAATTTCATGCTTCATTAAGTTTCATCTTAACCTTAGGCCGGTGTTCCTTCCGGTCGGGTTCCGATCGGGAATCGTGAGATACGAATTCATGTTAAAAATCTTTTCAATCGGTATTCATTTTTTTCTTAAGTATCGGGATAGACCAATCATCCCTTAAAGTTAAACTCAATTTCAAGTTAAAGTGCACGTTGGGTTGGAGTCATGTTTGCTGACAGTTGGAGAAACGAGTCGACCGTGCTGTATTCGGATCTCCAAGAACAAGTCAAGGAAGAAGTGATCGGGTTTAAACGACCCACCCGGTTGAGGCCGTTAATTCGAGTTGGGTTCTTCAGAACGCAAGGCTAACGGAATTTTGAATCGGGAACTCATGTATCTCGGTTAGATAATCGGTAAGGGTTGGTTTGCAGGTCGTACGCGGACCAGCTACGAGAGGAAGAATTGGTGGTTAGGACGTTCTTAACTGCTATAACCAACTTATCATTGGAGGAGAAGATTAATTTTCGAGAATCGATTCTTAATACAGAATTTACCGAGTCTAAGGCTAAGGCTTATTATTTCTGTTTGCAAAATTTTAAATTTAT
The DNA here is from genome assembly GCA_025698515.1 of Gossypium sturtianum. Lineage (NCBI taxonomy): Eukaryota > Viridiplantae > Streptophyta > Magnoliopsida > Malvales > Malvaceae > Gossypium > Gossypium sturtianum. The sequence goes on along the minus strand of CM046946.1, from coordinate 279,684 downwards.
TTCTCGAACTAAATTTATTGCTAATATTATTTAATTGTTTATTTACGTTGATAGATTATTTACTTTCTAAACATTCTCGAAACCCCCCGATTACTTGTTTATTTTTGTTGCAAGTACGTTTGGAGTCGTGAGCACGACTCTTGCCACGACCTTTGACACAACAAACATTCTGTTCATAAGTAAACACAGAAGTTGATTATAACATTCAATCCCTGTGAACTCGACCCTACTACCACTCTTTACTACAATTTAGAGTTATTTTTGTAGAAATTATTTTTGGTGGTTTAGACGCCCATCAAACCATAAAAAATCGAACTAAATATGAAAATGACAGAATCTGAAACTCACGTGAGTACTTGAATCTAGAGTATTATCAACGTCAAAAACTGACTGAAAAATCTAGACGTCTACTAGTTCGGGGTTGTGCTGATTGAAGTGTTGTTTGCTAGACCTGCCGTATTACAAAGTGTCAAAAATGAAGAAGACTATGGCAAGGTGAATTTGGCTGATTGGGCACTAAATTGTTATCAAATGGGGACCCTGGAACAGAACATTGACCCTTTCTTACAGGGAAAGATCAACCCTGAATGTTTTAAGACATTTACAGGTATAGCAAAGAAATGTTTGGTAGACAAGGAAGCAACAGGCCTAGTATGGGGGAAATATTGTGCAACTTGGAGCTGGCATGGCTGCTGGAGCTGAAGAGTTCATTGATGGAAGCCAACGGTTCACTCCGATGATTGATGGTCAACAGTTGTTCCCCGCCGGTAATTCGGAACCAACCCCAGGTGTTGAGTTTTCAGAAATCATCGTTCCTACCGGACGTTGACAAGTTTGCATTCGCTGATTCTATAACCCATGTTACTGTTTCAGGTTACTCTCACTCTTCATTTATCATTTTTAGCATTATGTTTTCGATGTCCTGCTTCCTGGGGGTGTATAAAATATTCTAAACACAGCGAACTGAGTTGAAAAAATCGAATTTTTTCATATACTCGGCTTTATAATTTAATTAATTTTCATATTCGATTTAATTGATTTATTCAATTGATTTTTTATTTTGACATTTTATATCGAATAAACCAAATAAATCAAACATGAAAATCAATTAAATTGACCGATTCGATTCACTTCGATTTAAAATTTGAGAATTGAATAATCAAACAAACTTTAAGATCATAACTCAAAACATTAAAAACCCATAATTCTTTTACATACTTAAATCCAAATTTAGACATTAAACTTAAATACTCTTAAAAGTCCAAACCCATTAAAATTAAAACCCAATATCCATTAATATTTAAAATCTAAATAATATTCATTTTAATTATTATTTAATATATATAAAAAAAACTCTATATACCCATCTAAGAAATTAAATATTTTTGGAATTCATTAAATTTGTTTAATTTAACTTTTAATATTTTTTATAATGAATTTGAAAAAAAAATAAAAATAAAATACAAAAATACTAATTTGAAGAAAAAACAATTATTTAAAGAAATTAAAAGAAATAAAATTACAAGTAACTCAATTAAAAAATGAATCAAACCAAAAAAAAATCATTCGGTTTATTTAATTTTGCTCCCTAAATCAGTTCAATTTATGGATAATTTGATTTTGATATATAAAAAAAATTGTTGGTGAAAATACCATTAAAACCCCTAATATATGAGTTAAATTACATTTTGTCTCATTTTGTAACACCCCTTACCCGTATCCTACGCTGGAATCGGGTACGAGTCATTATCGGACTTAACAATACAATCTACCAAATCCCGAGCCACAAAATTTCACTTATAATTTAAACTTTAACAAACACATGCATACACAAACATTATAACTCCGTGATCAATATGAACCACAACTCGTGGCCAATTACAGAATAATCCTTATTACCGTTATGAAGCTATAAATTTGGTCAAATTAATTAACACCTATACAAAATGACTTAATCAAGCCCCTATACATGCCATAACTTAAATTATTTATAAATAAAAATACCCATAGATAGCTTGATAGTGTGAAGCGATCTCCGACGACCTCCAACCCGAGCTTGTTTAATAGGACTCTGTAACATGGGAAAGAAAAGGGGGTAAGCTTATAAAGCTTAGTAAGTTCAAATGTAAAAAAAAATAAGCATTAGCAATAAATTTAGCTTATTACTAAGCACTCATAACTTGCATAAATAATGCTAAGTTTTTACTTTCCCAACTTACTCATTTGTAGCCTTACCAAAGCCTCAACATGATAAATCCTCACAACAAGTTCTTAAATTGATACAATCATTAAATCACATGTTTATACCTTATTACTCATATTCACATTAATCTGTCTACTTGAATCGCTGTCACTAAATTATTTATTTCTTGAGCTACAGAGCTCCGAATTACAAACCGCTAATTTTCCCTGAAACTAGACTCACATATCTTCATACCATAAAATTTCTAGAATTTTTGGTCTTGTCAATTAGTACAGTTTATTCATTAAAATTTCCCCTGTTTCACTATTCTATTATTCTGACCTCTCTTCACTATGAATCAATTTTCTCCTTGTAAAGAATTCAGATGACCATATTGTTTAGTTCATTTGAAACTAGACTCATTCAGGATTTCAGTAATATAAATTATATCCCATAATTATTTTTATACTATTTTTAATGATTTTTCTAAGTCAGAACAGGGGATCACGTAATCATTCTGAACCAATCTCACAAAATTTCAAATATCTCAGAATATAGAATTCCTTTTATTTCTCTGTTTCTTTTATATGAAAGTAGACTCATCAAGCTTTAATTCTATATCTCATTCAACTTCTAATTCAATTTCTACTATTTTTGGTGATTTTTCAAAGTCGCCCTTATGCTGCTGATTAAACTGTTTTATCTCAAATTTCATCTTTTTCAATAAAATTTCCACATTTTCACATCAGATTTCACTTAGTAAATTCATATCTCTCAATGAACACTTCGGAATATAACAAATAATCAGTTGTTTTAGCACATAGCTCCACCTTTCTGAATTAAATATACATCCGTGGTATTTCCACTTAGCAAATTCAATCACTTACACATGTACAATCTTACCAATTCACTTGCACATACATTTAAATACTTAATCATTATCACGTATGCTCATTCTTTCAATTATACCTACATACACACTTCATCTCATATTCACTTTAATTCATTATTAATCCCGTTGAACACTCGGAATATACATGGATACGTAGAGAATTAGCACATAAGTGCCACAATCGATACGTGCATGGTTACCACTCGATATGTAGCCAAAGCTACCACTGATTTGTAGCCGAAGCTACCACTGTAATGTAGCCGAAGCTACCACTATTCACTGAATCGGGTAGTCGAAGCTACCACTTTTCATTGATCAGGTAGCTAGGGCCACCACTTTTCACTGATCAGGTAGCTAGAGCTACCACTTTTCCAGGTAGCCAGGGCCACCACTTTTCACTGATCAAGTAGCTAGAGCTACCACTTTTCACTGATCAATAACACTGGAAATGTCCACGGGCCTGCTCACACAAGCTGTCAGGTGTCTGCAACACATGCTAGATCACCCAGCACCCGGGACTCACTGTAACACTGTAACACTGGTCTCTAGTATTCACTTCTATTCCTATGTTCAACCGGGAATTTACACTTAACACTTATTTTAAACACTATATCACTTGAATAATTCATGAATAATTTTCCTTCCACATTTAATATTAATTCACATATCAAATATAATTCACAATTTATAAAATTATATCGCTATTATTTACACATAACTTACATAATTACATTCAAACTTGCGTCATTAAATGATTATTAAACATATGAACTTACCTCGATACCAAACCGGCCATTTTACCAACTTTCCCGATTTTCAATTTTCCTCCCGTTCTAGGTCCAAATCTCGTTTTGGGGCCTAAAACATCACATTTCACTTATTTAATTAATGTAATATTCAAAACAGTCCTTAACTCAACTTTTGTAAAATTACTACTTTTCCCCTAAACTTTTACATATTTACACTTTTGCCCCAATACTCGAAAATTAAACTTCAGCCCTTACACTTATGTTTTATAACATGCTGATCATTTTTCCCTTCTATGGCAACATCAAATTCTCACTAATTCACATACTTATGAACATTAGGTATTTTTACTGGATTTTGACGTTTTACTCGTTTTCAAGTAAAATCGCTTAGTAAAAGTTGTTTAACATAATTTCAGCCTTCATATTCTACCATAAAACATCAAAATACACACTTTTCACCTATGGTTAATTTTCCAAAGATGAACCCTAGCATGAATTATTGGTAGTATAAGCTAAATCGAAGCTCTTTGGGACTCCAAAACCGTAAATAACTTGAAAAACGGGGCTAGAACGGACTTACCATGAGCTTGGAAAGTTGAGAAAACCCTATCCATGTCTTCTCCTGGTAAATTTCGTCCATATGAAGAAGATGGACAAATTTGGCATTTTAATATTGTTTTTAATTCATTTAATTATCAAATTACCAAAATGCCCCTAACTTAAAAATATCCCATTCACTTATCTAATGTCCATTATTGTCCAACAATTTAACCAATGGTCTAATTGCCATTTAAGGACCTCCAATTTAAAATTTCATAGAAATTGGACACTTCTAACATGTAGAACTCAACTTTTTCACTATTTACAATTTAGTCCTTTTGACTAAATTGAGTGCCCAAACATCGAAATTTTTGAACGAAATTTTCACGAAATCTTTCCATGAAATCATAGACCATAAAAACATAATAAAAATAAGATTTTCCTCAACAGATTTGTGGCCCCAAAACCACTATTTCGACTAGGCCCAAAATCGGGCTGTTACACATTTACTCAAAATAACCAGACAGTTACACATGTAACTCATGCAATCTATTTTTTTTTAATAAGGGAAGCAAAATAAAATCTGATCCTTAGTACAACGGCCTGCCGTTGATTTAGAAATGTGAATTTTACAGTCTACAGGCATATATAGAGCTAAAGCATGAAACATAAGACGGAAAAGCAAGTAAAATACGAACACGACATGACTAGACTTACGTGAAATAATGAAAGACACAAAGATTTACGTGATTTGATCTGTCAGTTGTGTTTATATTTATCAAATTGTTGACCAAGAATTAAAGAAATAGATTTAAATAAATATTTGGGAGTTAAATCGTAGCTTTCGAATCACGGATTTAAATAAAAGTCGCAACTTAATCGTTCTTTTACTTATAGATTTTAGAGTAATTGATTGTAATAACAATTATTACGTTTGCAATCCAGACGTTGAAGTATGCTCAGTTATTTATATAAGCAATTATTACGGTAAGAACTTCAGGTATCACCCTATAAAGGATGAAGCATTACTTGAATTCCGTGTTGTGGTTGAAGCGTCATTTCAGGAAATGGCGCATGAACGTAGGTTGGGGAGAGAGTAAAGGCGTAGCGTTGGAGAATCATTGAGAGAGCAACCTTTGTTTCTGTGGTTGCAAAGCTCATGCCAACGCAAGATCGAGGTCCCATTGAAAAGGGAAGGAATGCTGCAGAGTTGTATTTGGTAGCACTAGCGATGCCTTCAACGAATCTCTCCGGTTTGAAAAGATGTACATCGTCTCCCCATAATTGAGGGTTATGGTGAAGTGCTATGATTGGGATCAATATCTCCATATTTGCAGGCAAAACGAGTTTTCCCAATTGAACTTCTTTATTTATCTTTCGGATCACGGCAGCTACAGGAGAATACAATCTCAAGGTTTCATTGACAACCATGTTCATCTGCCAACAAAATAGTTTCACCATTGTATTAGTTAATATCTTTATATATTTTTAAAGAATTGAATAAAAAAGTTATCATATTTGAGGGGACAAAGTATAATTTACCATATATTAGAGGGTAAAAAATGCATTTTTCTCATTTTAAGGTGGCCAAGGCCACTACCTGTCCTCCTTGACGTTGCCCCTGATACTAGTAAGAAAACACCTTACTAGTACAAACATAAGTTGGCAATCAGGTTGAGAGTAATTTCTTGCTTGCCTCTACCCTAAACTTGTCAATGGATGAATCAAATTGGTTTTTGATCTAATCAATTTGTGTTAGATTTAGGGTTTGGGTCAATTTTGGATTTTGATCATTTTTTGTCCAATTTAGTCGAGTCTGAGGATTGGAGTTTTTTTAGTCAGGAGTTCATGTACTACAAGTTTAGATCATTTTGGGTTACTTATTCTGATCATTTTAGGTTCGAGATATTTCTGGTTTGAGTTAACTTTGAATTTAGATTCAGATTGTTGCCATTTTATGGTAAAATCGAGCCGGGTTAAATCTACTTAACCAAAGGCCACAATAATCTAAATCTGAACTTAACCCAACTTGTTTTGACCATAAATCATTAACAACCCAAACTCGCCCAACCCTAGTTTGAAAATGACTTCAATCATAAATGACATGAACTAAAAATGATGTAAACCTTAAATAACTTGAACTCAAAACTAACCTAAATGACCAAAAAAATTAAAAGCCAAATTGGCCCGTCTAAATTGACCTAACTTAAAACTAACCCAACCTGATCGATTGACTGAAAGTACAATGCACTATTGAAATTGATAGAGATTGTGAATTTACTTACAATTTTTAATTTGGCAATGCCTTCAGAATTAGGATTTTGGTCCCCAAATACCTCAAACACCTCTTGCCTTGTTTTTTCTTGCCATTTAGTATGAACTGCTAAAATAAGGATCGTCCAGGCAAGCAAGGAGTTGGTTGTTTCTTGACCGGCAAAGTAGAATGTTTTGCACTCATCCACTAGATCCTCGATGGAAAATCGGTTTTTCTCATCGAAATCACGATAAGCATTTATAAGTAATCCTAGAAAATCATTGCCAAAACTGTCAGCTTCTCCTGTCTCTACTTTCTTTTCCCTTCTCTTAACCATTTCCATCACACAATCATGAATTCCATTAGCAAGTTTCTCTGATTCTATTTCATCCGCGGTTTTCCATATCTTGCTATAAAAGAAAACAAAGGTATAAGCTTAAACCTTTCAATTGAGTGGGTCCGTTGGTTTTTAGTTGAGTCAATTTGGATTGAATCACTTTTTAGTTCATTTCAATTTGGGTCAATTTGACGTTCAAATTATTTCAAGATTTTGATTAAATTTGGGTTTGGTATACTTGTTTATAAGCTGGGCAACTCATCTAAAATGGAAAGCTTGACTGAAATATGGGAGGTATTGGACAAAAGTACAATGTTAAGAATTAGACGAATTTAAAAGATGGATCAAGCTTGAGTTTCAACATTCAATATATTAGACGAAATTTGGGAAGGTTTGGGCAAAAATATTAGGCCAAAAAAATTAGGCCCGTTAAAAATATGGGTCGGGCTTGAGCTTGAAAATTCAAGGCCCAAGCCCAATTCGACACAACCTATTTTTAAGTTCACAATATTTTATATTATGTTATTTTTATATATTATGTAATTTAGAATACATTAAAAAAATAAACTTATATTAAATATATAATACTACTCTAATGTAAACATTAAAATAATGTTAATATGACTATATAAAAATTTTCTATAAATAAAAATCTTTTGCAAATATGGGTGTGTTTGGGCAAAATTTTAAGCTCATATTTTAGGTCGGGATGAGCTTGGAAAAACAAGTATGTTAATATCATGCATAGGTCTGACCCGATCCAGCCAATGAATACCTCTAGTTCTAGATATTGTCTAATATATATATATATATAATCAAAATATGTAATGAGATTGTTCAAAAACTTGGGTCTTCTCCGAGTCATTTGAGTTTTGATGGGTTCATGTTTAAGTTATTTTAATTGTTTGGGTAAATTTAGATTACGATGGTTGACTTTTTATGGTTGGATGGGGTTTAGGTTGAAATTGATCAAGCCAATATCAAGTTGGAGTAGAATTAAGATATCTAAGCTATGGTGGTTGTGGATGAAAAAATGGATGAAGCTACCTGATGCCAGGAATAGGAGTTTTGAAAAAATTTCGACTAACTAGTATCGCCAATTTCGTCAACATGTCGAAAATCTTCTTCCCTTCCAAGTAATTACTACCGAAAGCCGTTCTCGATATAACTTCTGAAGTCAACAACCTCAACTCGTTAAACACTTCGATCTCTTCGCCTTCTCGACCTTTCCACTTCTCCAACACCGTCTCAACGCTAGCAATCACTGCTGGATACATATTCTGCCATACACACACACACACCATCCATGTTACGTCGCGTTATCGTGATTATAGATATAAATTCAAAGCCTTACTTTCAAGCTCTCTCCATGGAAAGCATGATTCGCCAGCTTCCTTTGCTTCGCCCATTTCGCACCTTCGGAGGTCACGAGGCTTTCCCCGAGGATCTTATGAAGAATTCTCGAATCATCCTTCATTTTCGGAAAAGACCCATCGTTGGTTTTCAGTATCTCTTTGATTAATTCGGGTTCGGATATCACCAGTTGAGCTCGATTCCCCTGCCACGTAAGATAATTCTTACCTTATTTTTTTAAAAAAAAAAGGGAAATGATTAACATTTTCAAATGAAAATTATATACATATGAAAAAGAACATGTAAATCATCATCACCATAAGTGTTGATCCATGAATGAATCTGAGGAATAACTCTGGGGACTATATTATGAGTTAAGGAAGCCATGGGTTTGCTTAAAGCTTCGTATCTGAAACGGGTAGAGGCTTTGTTGTTGCCATGGATGAACTCATATGGAGGTCCTTTGATTCCTTGTAAACTCAATGCTCTTTGTATTTTGAAAGGTATCCACCAGTATTTATGAAGGAATTTCAGTAGAAATAAGGTTAAAGAACTTGCCAGAAAGATTAAAAGCTTTGCTGTTGAATCCATTTTCGACTGTTTAAGAATGAATTCAGATGTTTATATATATATTTGAAGGCTGAAGTGAAGACAAATGCTGCAATTAGTGAGAAATCAAAATTTCATTGACATTTGACATTTGGATAAAAAAATAAAAAAAATTAATTTCAAATAAAAAAGTTTCGAAAAATAATAGTTTGAGTTGTCATCCATCCACTTCCCAAATTTTCAGCAATAAAAAATATATGATGATATGAAATTATGAAATTATATTATGTTATCATAAAAAAAATTGTAAATTTTTTATAATATTTTTCAAATGATGATGTGATATAATCTTAAAGTATCACGATATTCAAATTGAAGGATCAAATTGAAAAAAATTATCAAATTTTAAATTTGGACTAAATTGGAAAATTTTGTTAAATTCAAACAATTTATCCCTAAAAGATTTTATTGCATTGTTGTTGTCATCTAATTTAGAACCTAATGGATGAATCCAAATCAGTCTATAGAAAATATATATATAAATAATCAAAATTTCCCATTTCTTGAAACAATAAAAACAAGTAAAAAAACAGACATAACATCCAAATTGCATGGAAAATGTCATACATCAAATGTTTGTAAGACAAATATGAAACATCATCCTACACTTTACTTCTTAACCCTAATAGTTAATATAATCTTCTAGTCATCATCAATCTAATGTCATGTTTGGTATTTAGTCATTGTCTTGCAGCTTTTAACATTATGACATTGTAACAACTCTAAATGATATTTAAACTTTTTATAATAATAATATTTTTTTATCATATTTGTGAAAGAAAATTTGAATTTTAATTGTGAGAATAATAATTTATTTACAACTCCTCGAATATGTAACAGTAAATATATAAATTAATTAATGATTTATAATAATTAATAATGATTATAAGTGTAATACCCACTCTCGATTCAATCATTGGATCTAAGATATGAGATGTCACATTCGTTGTCGGAACAACTACAACTTTATTTGCATACCAAATAAACAATTTACACAAGTCATTAGGTTCAAATCCAGGTTATAAATAAGCTTACAAAAGCTCTTATGAGAAACCATTGCTAATTAAAGAACTCAAATATAAAAATTTTAAAATACCGGGATAACATAGTGACCATTTCGAATCATGTCGCGATATTGAAAGCCAAATCTTAACGTCGCGACTTCAATTGAGGTGAGTCGATTTACGAGTATATTGTTTATATTGTTTATACCAGCAAAACTAATCCACTCTATTTCAATAGATGTAAACTTATGTCTCTTTACGTGTATATTGTTTATACCAGCAGCATATGCTGCTACTACAGCTAGAATGTCATTGTCTCGTGAAGATAACATAACCTGGTCACTCCCCGTAGATTTTGGGTTCAGTTACCTCATCAGCTTGCACTTATACGTGCAGAAAAGCAGGAATTTTGTCGACGAAAATGGAATGGCTGTTCATGCTGATGTTCATACCAACTCTTCAAGTGGTGCCACTCATGCAGAAACCAGCAGCTTAATTCAGGAGATGGGAGTTCCCGTGTATAGAGATTTTATTGTGAATCTCTCGAGAAAACACCAGGGGGATGTATTTGTCTCAGTGTCCATACAATATAATCGAAGTTCAGTTCATAATGTGCCGTTCTTGAATGGGTTCGAAATCTTCAAACTATCTGATGAAAACAACTCTCTTGCGGGATCTAATCCATTCAAAGCAAGAAAGGTATCTTTATCTGCAAATCATTTTATCGCTCGGATTGTTTATTATATACTTTTAACATTGGTTGGGGTAATTATATATTCGGCCCTTATTTCTTTACAATTACCATTGCCATCTAGCTTTAAATGGAAGATCAGAACAGTTACATGTTTGCCATTGTCAAAGGACTGCCCACACTTCACTCTTGCGGAGATAGAGTCGGCAACCGAGAACTTCTCGGCTGCTTTCTTACTTGGTTCGGGGGGGGGGGGGGGAGGTATACAAGGGGTTGCATGGAACGCTGACTGCTGTTGCTATAAAGCGTTCGAATCCTGAATCACGTCATCAATGAATTCCAAACCGAAATCACCATACTTTTTAAGCTTCGACACTGCCATTTAGTGTCCTTGATCGGGTGTTGCATGGAAGCGAATGATGAATCAATCCTCGTTTACAGTTTCATGGCAAGAGATGCATTAGCAGACCACCTTTACAAGACCAAGGAATCACCACTTCCATGGAAGAAGAGGCGGTGCAGCTCGAGGATTGCATTATCTCCACACGTCGTCGGGGAAGCAATGTATCATTCACCGTGGTGTGAAAACTATACAAACATCCTATTAGATGAAAATAGGGAACCCAAGCTTTCGGATTTTGGACCATGATAACATATTAATTTACATATTATTTTGTGTTTAATTCGGTTTATTTCTGAATTATTTCCTGCTAAATTAGTACTGTTATGTTTTAATCTTGTCATAAATACAATTGGAACGTTAAAAGACAAAAACGAGTAGAGAATGACCAAATTAAAACACAATCAATAAAAATGAGGCCGAATAAAAAATGTGGAGAAAAGCAAAGGACTCATCAAAATTTTTAACTTTGTAAAAGTCAAAAATAGGAAAAAAAATTTATTTTATTTTTATTTATTTATTTTGATTTTATGTTAAATTAGTTAAGGCCAAAAATAGCAAATTTTATGTATATAAATAGGGCCTTAATGTCCTTTGGAAAGGTATTATTTAATTCTACATTCCTACTTCAATTTAGAACTGAATTATTATCTTTTGTCTTTCAAATTGGTGTGAGCATAGTGCTACTTTCATTTGCATTTTTCTTACTTTTACAAAATTGGGCTAATTTCTTTCTGAGTCCTTTCTGTTCTTTTCTTCACCATAATCACCAAACCACTTTCCAAAGTTTACAAAGCATGAATAATTTCATGCTTCACTAAGTTTCATCTTAACCTTAGGCCAGTGTTCCTTCCGGTCGAGAATCGTGAGATACGAATTCGTACTAAAAATCCTTACAATTGGTATTCATTTTTTTCCTAAGTATCGGCATAGACAAATCATCCCTTAAAGTTAAACTCAATTTTAAGTTAAAGTTCACGTTGGGTTGGAGTCGTGTTTGCTGACGGTTGAAGAAACGAGTCGGCCATATTGTATTCGGATCTTCGAGAACAAATCAAGGAAGAAGTGATCGGGTTTAAACGACCCACGTGGTTGAGGCCGTTAATTCGAGTTGGGTTCTTTAGAACGCAAGGCTACCGGAAACTTGAATCAGGAACTCGTGTATCTAAGTTAGATAATCGGTAAGGGTTGGTTTGCAGGTCGTACCGAGACCAACTACGAGAGGAAGAATTGGTGGTTAGAACGTTCTTAACTGCTATAATCAACTTATCGTTGGAGAAGAAGATTAATTTTTGAAGATTGATTCTTGATACAGAATTTATCGAGTCTAAGGCTAAGGCTTATTATTTCTATTTGCAAAATTCTAAATTTATTTCCCGAACTAAATTTATTTCTAATATTATTTAATTGTTTATTTACGCTGATAGATTATTTACTTTCTAAACATTCTCGAAACCCCCCGATTACTTATTTATTTTTGTTACAGATACGTTTGGAGTCGTCGGCTCTTGCCACGACCTTTGACAGAATGAACATTCTGTTCATAAGTAAACACAGAAGTTGATTATACATCCAATCCTGTGGACTCGACTCTACTATCACACTTTACTACAATTTAAAGTTATTTTTGTAGGAATTATTTTTAATAGTTTCGACGCCCATCAGACTATCGAAAATCGGACCAAATATGACAATGACAGAATCCAAAACTCACGTGAGTACTTGGATCCAGAGTATTATCAACGTCAAAAACTGACTGAAAAATCTGACGTCTACTCATTCGGGGTTGTGCTGATGGAAGTGTTGTTTGCTAGACCTGCCGTATTACAAAGTGTCAAAAATGAAGAAGACTATGGCAAGGTGAATTTGGCTGATTGGGCACTAAATTGTTATCAAATGGGGACCCTGGAACAGAACATTTGGGAAAGATCAACCCTGAATGTTTTAAGACATTTACAGGTATAGCAAAGAAATGTTTGGCAGACAAGGAAGCAACAGGCCTAATATGGGGAAATATTGTGCAACTTGGAGCTGGCATGGCTGCTGGAGCTGACGAGTTCATTGATGGAAGCCAACAGAACTCATGGAATGACTGACGTTAATTTCACTCCGATGATTGATGGTCAACAGTTGTTCCCCGCCGGTAATTCGGAACCAACCCCAGGTGTTGAGTTTTCAGAAATCATCGTTCCTACCGGACGTTGACAAGTTTGCATTCGCTGATTCTATAACCCATGTTACTGTTTTAGGTTACTCTCACTCTTCATTTATCATTTTTAGCATTATGTTTTCGATGTCCTGCTTCCTGGGGGTGTATAAAAAATTCTAAACACAGCGAACTGAGTTGAAAAAATCGAATTTTTTCATATACTCGGCTTTATAATTTAATTAATTTTCATATTCGATTTAATTGATTTATTCAATTAATTTTTTATTTTGACATTTTATATCGAATAAACCAAATAAATCAAACATGAAAATCAATTAAATTGACCTATTCGATTCACTTCGATTTTAAATTTGAGAATTGAATAATCAAACAAACTTTAAGATCATAACTCAAAACATTAAAAACCCATAATTCTTTTACATAGTTAAACCCAAATTTAGACATTAAACTTAAATACCCATTAAAACTCAATACTCTTAAAAGTCCAAACCCATTAAAATTAAAACCCAATATTCATTAATATTTAAAATCTAAATAATATTCATTTTAATTATTATTTAATATATATATAAGAAAAAACTCTATATACCCATCTAAGATATTCAATATTTTTGGAATTCATTAAATTTGTTTAATTTAATTTTTAATATTTTTATAATGAATTTGAAACAAAAATAAAATTAAAATACAATACACTAATTTGAAGAAAAAACAATTATTTAAAAAAATTAAAAGAAATAAAATTACAAGTAACTCAATTAAAAAACGAATCAAACAAAAAAAATTCATTCGGTTTATTTAATTTTGCTCCCTAAATCAGTTCAATTTATTCAGATTATATACATCGATAATTTGATTTTGATATATAAAAAAATTTGTTGATAAAAATACCATTAAAACCCCTAATATATGAATTAAATTACATTTTGTCTCATTTACTTAAAAAAACCAGACAGTTACACATATAACTCATGCAATCTATTTTTTTTTTTTAATAAAGGGAGCAAAATATAATCTAATCCTTAGTATATCGGCCTGCCGTTGATTTAGAAATGTGAATTTTACAGTCTACAGGCACATATAGAGCTAAAGCATGGAACATAAGACGGAAAAGCAAGTAAAATACGAACACGACATGACTAGATACATTTCGAAATCTTAAATATGATTACGACACGAGAAAAAATACGAACACGTGATGAATTACACAAAAATTGCTAGGCTGGTTGCTTGCATGCCAATCCACTAAAAAACAATCAAGAATCTCAAAATTCTATGTCAAAACATCTATTAAATTTGATGAGCTAATTCAAGGAGCTTTGCATTAGAAATTTACCTATATAGCTTTCATCTCCTCCTCTTCTTACTGCCTTTACCTAATTGTCCAGATTTAAAGGCATGTTCTTGTTCTTGCAAAAATGCTATCGCCCTTCCATAGTTAGCTGCTCTTTCCTTTTCCACTAATTCCCTATCTCTTTGCTTCGCCTCGTATAAGAAATAATTGTCTTTACGTAACTCTCGAGCCGCGCCTTTAGCTTCGCGTTTTATCAGTTTTTGTAGCTTTCTTCTCTCGGCTCGTTCTCGATCTGGATCGTAGTCTCTACCTTTAACAAAGCTGCAATGTAACATGGGAAATAGACCATTAGTCCCCCGAGTCTAAATATCATTAAGACGGGAGGTAAAAATTAAAATTAGAGCTAATGTGATTTACTTCTCTTCGAATTTCGGATTAAGTAATTTGATAGGAGCCGGCTTCTGCTTGCGTAGCTGAAGTGGTCTCCGCAGCGTATGAGTTTTGTCGGCTTTATTCTTAATGAGTTGAGAAACATTGTTGAACTTATCTTTCAGTGCCTTCGGCATGTGTTTCTGCTCCGAAACTTCAACTAATAATGTTGCAATCGGTAAGAAAATTTCGGGAAAGGAGTTCAACCCGTCATAGATCTCAATAAATCCTTGCAAAGTTTCAATCACAGTTAGCAGTGCACTAGCCCTGAAGATAAACGCAATGAAAGGGAAAAGTCCATATAAGTCGAAAGTTACCTAAGACAGTAGAATTAATGCAATGAGACAAAGAAAAAAACAATGAAAAACAGCACCAAGTGCTGACCTGAAATTATCCGAGCAGAAAAACGATGAGTCATCTGACATTTCCATTACCATGAGGAAATTCAGAGGATTAATTTCATCCACGCCGTCATGTATGCATAATAAGGGCCTGAGTGCTTTCAGTTCCATAAAATGATAGAACTGATAAGAAAGAAATGTACATAAATAGAACAATTTAGTCCAACAAGTAGCACGAGAAAACAAATTTATTAGGAAGTTACAGTACCTTTGAATCTTGCTCGGATGCTAGTTTGTGTTCTGTAGCTGCCATCAACAGAGTTCGGAGGAACATAATAGCTTCAGGACAGAACTTCCGAGATTGCTTCGTGAACTACAAATACCAAGATTTATCATGTAAGGAACGGCATATATATGGTACGTTGGTAAACATGAGAATCAACTTGGTAAAATCCTTTTGTAGTTGTGGGTTTGTGGCAATGCCTTGGTTCGAATCTGGCTTTACAAGTTAGGGACCTTAAGAATACAAGTGATTGCACAGATAAACTTATAAATACGAATTTCATTTGTAACACAATTATTAAGCAGCGTGCTTTAAAGTAACTGATTTTCATATGCTCAACAAACAAAAAGAGAAGACCATTATCTAAGATGTCATAAGGTGCGTGTAAGAAGAAACTTCAAACTCTTACAAGACAAGTTCAAGGATAGAGTGAAAAGGATAAACATGTACATACCATGAGAATCATGGAACATAAAAACGAACCAATAGCGACATCTCGACCCGACATAATGGGACAACGCATCAGATACTCGCACATTAACAATAGTGCTGGAGTTGTTACTACATGACGATAATCAGAGCATGGAAAAATCATGGACCATAACCTCAGGAGAAACAACGTTTTCAAGGTAGGCCAGCATCCATTTTCTGCAAATAAAATAAAATGCATCTTATTAGGAATTCTACAAATATAATAAAGTTAGGGCAGTGACAAAGAATCAAGCAATCAGATACCATGGTTCTTGAGAGCCTCACAAAATTGTACGCGAGTTCGTAAGATTCGCTCACGAGCACATATTGCAGAGAAAAATGGGATCTCCGTACTCATCTCCATTATTGGCTTGACAAGCAAATTCGATAACTCAAAATTCAAGGGCTTTTTATTTGCTAACACGGCAAAATATTGCAAAAGAACACCATAAAATACCTGGTAAATAGAAGATATATCAGTTTTAAATTGAAGGTGCCAATCTCAATATTGGTAGGATATCAGAATACCCTATAAGGAAACTTACTTGCATTTTCTTCCGATTTTCTGCGGCAAGCTTAATTGCATTGCTTGCCCGAATTCGGTTGATAATCACAATAACGTCATCATTAGAACGATTCTCCAATAAGGAAGACAGTTCCTCTAGGTTCTTTGGAGCTTCGATTATAAACGGAATGTCCGACTTTGTTGAAGTATGTTTGCCACTTGCTTTGGGTTTTTTTGCATCCACGGACCCTACACATTTCTTAAGTTCAGTTTTGTTTGTTTTGTTACGGCTTTTTTTATCCACATCTTCATCACCAATGGCCTCATCATGTTCATCGGTCTCCTCATCCTCTTCCAAATCTGTACCAACATTGTCATCATCGCTCTGCTCCCAGTCCTTCAAAGAGAGAGTCTTTTCAGATTCATTTTCATCATCTTCTTCTTCTTCTTCAGATTCTTCATCTTCATCGGTATCTTCAGCACTTCCCAAATCTTCAGAATCATCCTCATCTTCATCCTCGGAATCATTAGCATCTTTTCTTTCAAGAATCTCATCAACCCAACCCTTTTTATTACCAGGCTCATCATCAAGTGCAAAGGAGTCACCAAGATCATCTCCCGAGATAGCCCTTGGCCTCTGAGCATAATCTTTCTCCGCATTTTCACCATCTTCATCACTAGAATAATCCGTTGCTAACATCCTCTTTTGACGCTCCTCCTGAAATTTGGGCAATCCTATGTAAGTTCTTAAGCAAACATTCTAACATAGTGTCTTCAACATATATAATCATGAAAAAATAATAATAATCAAACATTCTAACATAGCGTCTTTAACATATATAACCATGAAATAACGATAATAGTAGTTACCGTATCAAACAAAAACTTATTTCGAACCAATAAAGCACAAGATAAAGCTCTGTTTTATGAGAATTTCCATCTCTCAGAAAAACTCTATCAACTGTAATAACTACTAAATAGCTCTCCAAATAAACTATAGCATGCAAAAGCAAATATAACCAAAAGGAAGTAGTTGAGCTTTGACCACAGATACCTCTAATCGCTCGAGTCGCTCCCTTTCCTCTTGGGCAATCTCTTCAGGTGTCTTTGTCCTGTCAGATGGCCGAGCACGCATATCCAATACCATCTCATGGACAAGTTTATCATACGAATCAGGTTGTTCCTGTCGGTAAAAAAGGGGAAAAATGCTTGATTTTGAATCACCACTAAAAGCAAGAACATATTAACACTAACAGTGTAGAAATACGACATGCTAAAGTAAGATTTCGGAAAACAGTAGCAAATAAATGAAGATCAGAACTTTGCATAGGCAAGAGCACTGATCAGCATGGCCAGTTTAATACCATGTTGATTACACTTCATTTTTCTTTTAAATATCCGTGTCTAAAACTCTAGTCTGAGACAGGGATACAGGTATATGAGCTCAAAGGATCCTCCAAATGCAACGGAGAACTTAGAAAAATCTAACCATACCCATGCCAGATACAGGTATGCATCAAACAGACACCCAAGTAAGAGTAACATAAGTTTAATAAGACCCGACGTAGAACCATAACTCGGTACCTGATTATTAGTTTCAGCTTTCTGCATAACGGCTAACTCTTCCTTTTTCACATGCTCATCCGGAATACTCTTGTTCACGAGAGCTTTCAAGGCATTCATTTTGCCTGGCTCAGTGAGAGACAATAAGGCTTGGGACTGCACTAAAGATGAGAAGCTCTTATCTAATTCATCCATCAGTTGCTCGTTTTCTTCTTTATCTCTAGCTTTTTGTGCCTGGTACAAAACAAGGAAAAAAATTAGAGACCGGATGTCAAGACACGACAACAGTTGGGAAACAATAGAGTTACCTTTATGGTGCATATGATATTTTACCTTGAAAAACTTGCTCTTCAAAATAACCTCTTCCATTATTTCCTTCTTGGATTTGTGCTTCTGTAGAATGAAAACCATCAATTTAAACTATGTTTCAGGGCATCTAATATAACACCGCAAAAAGGACACGCTCTGTATATCGTATATAACCCTAATGAGGATAAGACCAAACACAAATGACCGATAACATTGAAATTGCTAAGCTGACCATCAAACACGACTACAAACAAGTGTTTCTTAATGAAAGAGAATAGGTCTTACATTTTCTTCTCCTTCTATCAAATCCCCTTCCAAGGGATCCTTGGCACTGTGAGAATTAAGGTGCTTTAAGACCGTTGACCGCTCTGAAAAGGAGAACAAATCATCACGACCATTAATGTAGCTTAAAGAAATAATATGAAAAAAGGTAAAAATATTCACATAAAGAATAAAAGATTGGAATGTACATAAAGAACAGAACATCCACCAAAATACGCAGAAATATAGTAAAAGGAGAACCGAGGAGATGACAACTCATGCCTAAACTAAATTACTGCATTTGCATGCATCATTAACAAAAACAAGCTTTAAGCTTATTGATAATGGCAAGTACATAAAGAAGAATACAAAGTTCTTGCTGTAGACTGGAGCTTTAAAGACAAATAAGCAGGAACTATGACCACTTCCACGTGTTACTGATACGTAAAAGCTAACTAGTTAAACAATACATTGTTTAACAAATGAAAAAAAGGTTACTAGGAAATTTGGATTATCTATAAACAAATTATAAAGCATCATCATAATAAAGAGCAGAAGTTTAATCTTACTTTCATCAGCATAATTATCGTCATCGGACAGCATTTCATCCTCAAAATCATCCCTCTCCGGAAGGGAACCAAAATCCGGAGCATCAAACTCATCATCTTCTCCATCTGATAAATTGAACTTGCTCTTTTTTCCCAATTTCAACTACAGAATCATATAAACTTAATCTCAACAGGTATTCATTTTTCCAATTATGCAAATAGAAGTAACCAAGACATCACAGGCTAAACTAAAGTACTATAAAGATTCAATCAATATATTATTTAGAATGTTAAAAAAAAATCTTTTTTATCAATAAAGGAATATTCCAGCTTCCATTCTCCGATGATGTTCAAGCAATGCTCAATTCGACTAGACTTCCGATCCCGGTTTCGGCAGGACCAGGATGCATTAGAAAAAAATGGGAATTAATAGTAAAACCATAGTTAACAAAAAGCTTCAACATTTCACTTATAAACTACATACACACACGAGCATTTAAAAAGAGAAAACAACCTGGCGTTCACGTTGAGACCTCAAGATACCCTTTTCAAACTCTCCCAAGTCATCATTTTGTTCACCAATTCTCTTATCAACAAAAACAGAAGACTTTGTACTTTGCTCATACTCTTTCAACAGTGTTTTCTTCCTCTGAAACAAAACCGCCAAAAAAAAAAATCATATCAACACACTAACAAATATGGGGCAAAAAAAGTTGATTTTTTTATGGGGGATAGAGTTTTATAATTTACCTTTTGTATGGCGAGGGAACGTGCACGGCCGATGCGGCGTTCTTCGCCTTTGCGTTTCTTGCCGAGTATGTCGAACTTGCGACGGGACCAGATGGTTTCGAAAGGGTTAGGCTTTTGAGACTTGAGCTTCATGGAGATGGCATCTGGATCGGATTTTTTGTGGTGTTTTTTGTTTGATTTCTTCTTGGTTTTAGCTCCGTCGGTCGATTGCTTAGCCATGGCTAAGCCGGCGTATCTTCGTCGGTCTCGGCGGCGGCGGGAAATTTAATGGGTATATTTTGGCGGAGGAAAATATCGAGGGAGAAAGACAGGGTTTTTCTGTTTTAAGGTTTTGGGTTTTGTAAGAGCTTAAAGAGGTTATTATAATTGATGGGCTTTGGCTGAGACATTATATGGGCCTTTTCCTCATATAATTTCTAAGGAGTTAAACAAATTTGGTTTAATTACAAAATCGGATCCCAAATTATACCTTTATTCACTTAAGTACTTAAAGATTTTTTTTTCAAAAATATTCATAATAATTTGAAAAGAAATAAGTTATATATGATTATAAATTGACTAATTAATTTTTAAGTTAATATGGATTATCTAATTTGTGTGTTAAGGTTTTGAATGTTAATTTTTACTTTATTTGCTTAGAAAAAAAAAAAAACTATGATGTTGAAAATAAGGATGAATATCAAATTTATACATGAATTTTGGTCCAATATGCAATTTGATATATGAACTTTGTTTTGGTATAATTATACATATGAAACTTGAATTGTGATTCAAATGTATACAAGAAACTTTGATTTTGATTTAATTGTACACATTTAAATAAACGAATACGTACATTTATTTTTATATCAGATTAATATAATTGTTTGTGTATGTAATATATCAACATAAAATGGTGTTAATTCCGTAGTGTTGTTAGTGATTTTTGAAAATTGAATCAAATCAATATTTTATTTATAAAATCGGAAAAAATTATATTTTAAGTATTACATTACACATTGAATCAAAATTAATATATCATTTTTATATTTATCTCATTGGAAATAAATCAATTTTATATCGCCGTTCAATTCTAATTAACAATATCTCATTGTATAATATGAATTTCAAACATTTATGATTTAGGATCTCTCCGAAAATTATGAAAAATGTTTCATTAAAAATATTATTCGAAAAACTCTAATAATCCGAAATAAATTAAATTACGAAAGTTTAGGCTTTTCAAATTATCTTTTGAACACTTACCTTCATTTACCATCACAAAAAATAAATTCTTTTTATTTCTTTTTTTAATTATTTAAAATATATAAAATTATATATTTAAATTTGTAAGAATTATTTTTATATATGATTTTAATATTTGAAACATTATTTATATCTTCAAATTAAAATTTATAAGAAATTATATTAAATATTTAAAATTTATATTTCATATATAAAAAACTAATAATAAATTACAAAAAAATTATTTTTATTATAAGTATATATATTTATCAAACTTCTCAAAAATCACTTCTTCTTTTTTAATTTCTTTTCAATTAACACCTTGTAAAAGCAAAGCTATACTAAACCTTTTTTTTCCAATACATATTTTTTATAAAATAGGTCTTACCTTAGTTTAATAAATTAACCCATTATATAACATAATAATTAAATCATTTTTCGAAAATGAGGGACTTGCCAATTTAGTTTTTTTTTTTTTTTAAATAAACATCAAACATACAAAATTAAAAAATTATTTAGATAAAATTATTAGGTTGGTAAAGATCAAAATAATTTTCGAACAAAGATTATATCCCAACTCACGAGATTTATGGCAGAATTTGACCTAGCATATTTAACTGCTAAAGTTCGGTTTAGACCCAAATTTTTAAAATTCAAAAAGTATATAAACTAAAAATAACTAATCAACATTTTATTTAGGCCTTTTGCATGGCCATTGAAGTGATCTATAGTTTTTAGTTTCTCCTAGACTAAGGGTGAGTTTGGATGAGCGATTGAGTGCAGTGCGGTGCGTTTAGCTTACTTTTTGTCTCACACTACAGTATCGCTACAGTATCTAATCTCACCGCCACCGCTGTTTTTACACTAACCGTAGGTAAACGCACCACCGCCCATCCAAACCCACCCTAAAATTAACTAAATCAAAATATTAAATTAAATCCACAAATTATACATAATATAAGGATTAATAGCGAAATTTGCAATAAAAAGCCTGGATAATTAATAAATTGGAACTTGATAACTAATAATGGGAAATCCGAGATCCATAGATATATTATACACTTATCATAGACATATATATATATATATATGTCAAAGTAGTAACATACATAAAAAGGCATGAGTTTCCAACAAATTTCTTTTTCCTTTTAGCATTCCATGATAATGCAACTCCATTTCTGCCTATATTCACACAATCCAAAACTTCATAATTAGCTGCTAAACCAAAGCATTCTCATACATACATACATGCATGCATGCATACAATGTATACGTATATATGTATGTATTTAGAGTACCAGTTTCATGCAGCAAAATATCCCAGATGGCAGGTATAAATAGGTTCAAGGGTAAGGTCAAGTTCATTCCTCCTCACTTGATCAGTTGCTTCTTCCTGGTATGTCCCACTGCATCACACACAAGTTGCACTACCAAATTATCACCATTTCCATATATATATATATATATATATATAATCTTCTTTTTGGCTGAGAAGAATTATGTTACTTGAATTCTTTGTTTTTCTTTGAGATAATATAATTTGGTAGTCATTAAACTCGACAATTAAGTTCATTTTGATACTTATATTTTTTTCTATTTTGGTTCATGAATCCTTGAATTTGGATTCTATCAAGATTTGATTATGCAACTGGTGTTGATGGAACATGATCGAATAAAAGAAAAATGGAACTAGTTATCAACTTCAAGTGCAAAAGTGGGCCAAAAGTAGACAGGTTCCAAAATAAACTTAATTATCGAGTTTAATAGCCAAAAATATATTATCCCTTATTATTTTTATTTTTTTGATCATGTACAGAAAGAAGATAGAGAAGAAATGTTACCCGATATTCAAACAAGGATGCGGCGGCTGAGGCAGCAGGAAAGATGTTGATGTGTTGAGGCCAAGCTGCTGTTGCTGCTGCCCCCACTGCGACTGCTGTGCCTGCGCCACCGTTTTCTCCCTTTCCTTGATCTGCAAATGTCACATGGATGTTGGACACGAATACTTTTAGAATCAATAAGGACCCAAAGCAACATTGTAAGAAACCATGAATGCCGAGCAAAAAAAGAGTAAGAAACCATGAACATGGAAAGAAGGGTAATTACTAGCTCAGTTGGCATCAATGATGTATTCCTAGAGATTGCAAGGTCGACTATACTTAGACACGTAATGTTGGGTTCAGGGGTGTAGGGTAGATTAGTGTATATATATATATATATATAGACATATATGTAAAAGAAGGGTAAATCACCTGCTTTGCTAGCATGGCGTTTTGCTCCTGTATTGCCTTCTCCTGTCAAAACAAATTTATGTAATTGTAGGACAATAAAGAATATTTTGCTAGCCCTTTATATATGTATATATATACACATTGATAAGCAAAACACATATGTTGTGAAAGGCTTTACCTTTCTCTGAAACTCAGAGATTGACTCGGAGATGAGATGGTTCTACAAAAACACAATTTCATCACTAGAAAGAAAAAAACAGTTCTAATTCAACAATTTTAATTGTAAATTTTTTTAAAAAAACATAAAAAAAAGATTACTTTTTTAGATCGAATGTGTTTAATAGCAGTATCAAGCTGTTGTTCCAAATTCTGTAGCTCCTTGAGACTCAGTGAGTCCAAATCTTCTCCCATATAGTGCCTGCAAAAAATTGCAAACAAAACCCTATGTTACTCGGATTCTTAAAATACTAATATCTTGTATCCATATCTAACACTAATCCAAGTAAATATATATATATATATATATATAACATAATATATATAGAATTATACCTGTGATTTTTCTGCAAGAGGTCAACCTTAGCCTTAAGTCTATTATACTCCATGGACCAGTTGCCCTGCAGATTTGTATACCATAACATTAACACCCATTTTTTTTCCTTTATGTTATGTGCTATATATATATATATATGTATATATGTATGTATAAGAATTATATACCTGAGGTTGAGATTCAGTAGCAACAAGCTGTCTCTCAGCATAGGAATACCTTTCATAGCGTTCAAGTATCTTCTCCATACTGAGTTACATGCAGAAAAAAGTTCATAAATTTGAAAAAGAAATGAAATTTATTTTTTTTCCTTTTAAAATTTCCATCTAATCATAAGCAAAAGTCAATCCAATCATTAAGAAAAATGTAAAGACAATTTTAGAACTTGTAAACCCTAATTCACAATTCCATTTTTCAAGTTGCAAGGAAGGAACCAAACCCTAACAAATGTGAAGCTTACTTTACTTCTACAATATATTATGCAAATATTTGCTCCAATTTATTTTCATAAAAATAGATTCAAAAACATTATTAAAATTTACATTTATAATCAAACAATCTTTAACATGTACATCAACAAAAAAAATCACTCAATAAATTGCTACTACTCATAAATGTTCATTATTTATTATTAAACTCTACGTAAATATTTTCTATATTAAATAATAATTTATTAATTGTAAAAAAAATTAAGATATAAAATTTGAGGTATAAATAAGGAAATTTTTTAATATATTTAAGTAATTATTTTAATTTGGAACAGGTAAAAGCTCAACTAATAGCTTACTTAATTCTCAATAAAAATTTTATAAAAAAATTGAAATTTTAAATTAGTTTAAAAACCATAAATAGATAATTAAAAATATATATAGCCACATACACACCCCAAAATAATTACTGGTAAATTAAAGAACAAAAAAATTGAGAGAATTTTCTGTCTTTTTTTTCCTGGTAAATTAGCTTAAATTATTGAATATTTAACATTTTAAAAAATATTTTTTTGGTGAAAAATCTTGTTTTTGTTCAAACTATAAAAAAAGATGTATCATTTTTTAGGGTTTTTAGCTTAGGTGTGGGAGTTTCTTGAATTAGAAACAGAAAAAAAAAAAAAACCAGAGAGGGTTTAGGTTTCAAGAGCTGCTGAAGAAGAAGAAGAAGAAGAAGAAGAAGATGATGATATATAATTATAACCCCAAAATAATACAAAAAAAAAAAGTGTTTAAGTAAAAATTAAAAAGGAAATGAGAAAATGAAAATAGGGTTTATTTAAGTATCAAATTAAACATTTTTTTCCAAGAGAAAAATAAATTATAAACAACATATAAACATAGGGTTAGGGTTTTTTTTTCTTCTTATCTTTTATTTCTTGATATAATTTAGTTCTTATAATAGTTTTTTTTTTTTTGTATTTTCTCCTAATTAATAATTAGACCATTTGAACATGAAAAAAATAAAAGAATCATAAAAAAAGGGAAAAAAATTATTGTTCTTCCATTGGTCAATAACTTCCTTAACCAGATTTGACAAAAAATTCTTTCTCACAAACTTGGTCATTCATTTTAGTACTTTCATGATCCTTTTATATGTTTTTCATTACACAAAAACATGTCCTGTTACCTAAAATGTTACCTAAACATGTCTTAATTCTTTCACCTGCATGAAAATACATGAAACAAGCAATAAAAACCGAAAACCGAAAAAAAAAAACCCAGATTTTTAAAACATGGATCTGCCGTTGAGATATGAAAAAAAAAAACAGAAATGGTATTGTTTTTTTTTACCAGGAATCAGTGGAGTACTCAAAGAGTTTGCCTTTATGGGAGAAGACAATTAAAGCAACTTCAGCGTCACAAAGAACAGAGATCTCATGAGCTTTCTTCAATAAACCAGCTCTTCTTTTGGAAAAAGTAACTTGTCTGTTGATCTTGTTTTCAATCCTTTTTAATTGAACCCTACCTCTTCCCATGATGTTTTTTTCTTTTAAATATACCTGTAAGAAAAAAAAATTTGTTACACCAGAAACAAAGGAACAAATAAACCCAGATTCTTTAAAACCAAAACGATATATGTGTGTGTGTGTGTGTGTGTGTGTCTATGTATATATATATATGTATGTATATGTGTTGTGCGTACCTAAGTTGGGGAATTTTGTTGTTGTTGTTAGTTTATGTTTTGAGTTCTTATGATTTTGCTAAATATGAAGTGGTTTTCAGAGACTGAATGAGAAAAAAAATAGAACATATATAGAATTGGGAAATGAAGCAAAACAAGAAAGTGAAAACCAGAAAGTAAAAAGAAGGAAAAAAAAAATTGTGGTTTTAGGGCAAAACCAGAGTGGTTTTTTGACGGATGTGCTGTCGGGTTCTTATTGGTTGGAATGGCTGAGCAGTCGTTACCATCTTCATTTACTTTATAATTTCATAAACACGAAACAAAAATATTAATTTTACGATTTTAATCAAAATTACATTTAGTTTTTATATAATTGTTTATTACATTAAAACTTTCACCCACATTATAAATTGAAAAATTAAAACGGATTAAAAATATAATAATATAAAAATATATTTTTTTTAAAATTTTATACTGATGTAAATAAATTTTAAATTATTTTATACTTCCCAATAATTTCATCATAATAAAATAATGGCACCTATATATAACTTTAGAAAAAAATAGGGTTTTGAGCTTATAGGCTATGGATGCTATTACCGTCAAAGACCGACCCACCACACTGCCACACACTTGCTGTTGTTGACGGCGGTGCTCCTGTTTCCCCTTCTTATTTATAATCCATAAATATTTTTTATTGATATTTAGGTATAACGTTGTACCTTAATTATTTGAGTTTTACTTTTAGGTCAATTATATTATTAGTCACTTAGTTATTAGTGGATTTGTGTTTTGGTCACTAAATTATAAGATCTCTCAATTTCATCCATAACATACTTGATTGATTCTGTTTTGGTTATTCTATGTTAAATTGTTAACAAAAAAGATGATATTATCCGTTTTAACTGGTATAATAAAATAATTACTCTACTTATATATTTTATCAATTTGGTCCTAATTTTAACGTATACATACTTTATTCATTTCATCCTCAAACATATCTTTATAAAAAAAAAAATCAATTTGATAAGTGCAGGAAACAAATACTGAACACCGATAAATTGGTTGCACAAATCGGGTTCCTCCTACATTTGCGAGGCCTTTCCCAGAGAGCTAATCATCTATTCTTCAATACATACAAATAATGGTTTAAGTCATACAACTCACTATGTAACAAAGTGTGTGATTATTCGAGGAATGGTTCATTTTCTCACGAGTGTTGGGAGCTATTTTTTTTTATAAATCGAGTTCATAAATATAAAATAAAAATATTTATGAAATTAATATGAAAAAATAATAAAATTCAGTTAAATAATTTAGTCAAAAAGGTAATTAATTAAAGTTTAGAGATTAAATTGTAAAAGTCCAATCATTATAGAGTTTTAATTAAGAAAAGATTTTGGGACCTAGATGGCAATTATTAAAAGGGCCTAAATGAATAATAAACCATTGTTTTTATGCGGTTGGTGGATGATAATGATTATGCGATTTAGTTTGAATTAATAATTAAAAATATAATAAACCTTAATTAATCTAATTACTTAATGTTAATTGAAGGTTAATTATAATATATAAAGTGATATAGAGGAAAGAAAGATGATTTTTCATCATCTTCATCTACCGTTTAGAAGAAAAAGAGAAGAGAAAAACTCCATGGAAGCTTGCATTCGGCGAAGCTAAAACTTAAGGTAATTTAAGCTTTTTTTTCATGTTGTTTTTATGGATTTAAGGCCATGCGAGCTTAATTTAGCTAGCTCATGTACCAATTTGAACAACTGTTAAAATTTTAGCAAGCTGGCAGTGTTGAGAATTTGATGCATTAGGTTTGAAATTGGTAGAAATTAAGCTTAGACTATGAAAATGACTAAATTGTAAAACTTAATAAGCTTGGTTGTCAACTTTGTTATATTAGGGATCAAATTGAACAAATTGAAAACATAGCCTAAAAATATGCTAAGAATAGAAACTACAGGTACCTAATGAAAGAATGTGAAATTGGAATTTGATCCGAAGCTAAATATCGAAAGATATGTTTATCCTGGGTTTAGGGACTAAATTGAATATGATGAAAATATGTGTGGCTTTGTATTTGGATGTGAATTGAATGAAATATGATATTGTCTTATTTATTAATTATCGATTGTAGCAAAAGACGATGTCAGGCCGTCGAGAAGGAAAAGAAAAGCGAGAGTCGTTGACGAGTGACACGAGATTTCGATTTGTACTTTTATGATTCGAGATCAATTTATTTGTTTGTATATTCATGTTAATTGCATGATTGAATATCAATGTGAGTATATAATTGCCATGTGAATTGATTTTCTTGTGATTGATATTGATTATCGAGATAATGGATTGAATTGAATAAAATGGAAAGTAGTATGATTTAGTGGAACATGAATTGTATATATAAGAATGGATTGAAACATGCTAGATAGTATGAGGTATTGTGTGTTGATGATGAAGAGGAATATGATTATGAAATTATATATATATGAATTCGATTGAATTGAAATGAAATGAGATAAATGATTTGTAGCAGCATAATTTTTAGTGGTGTCGGAGACGACGATTTTGGAACCCCATTTTCATAAACCGAGTTCGTAAATAGTAATATTTAATATTTATGATGCTAGTATAAAAGTTTATTAAAGTTTAGTCAGATAATTTTGTTGAATTGATAGTTAATTAAGGTATAGGGATACAATGGAGTATGGTTGTGCCGTGGAATGACATCGACTGGCTCGCTAGAATGACACCGTGACAACGATTATCAACAGGTCCTTCTAGGCGACACTGTGATAACGGTTTATAAGTTCCATAAAGTAACACCGCAACGGCGGTCTGCAAGCTTTATGGGGCGACACCATGATGATGGTATACAGGCTCTACGAGACAACACCTCAAAAGAGGTTAAAAAACTCTTGGAGTCAGTAAAAACGGGATAGTTTGCTGGGACAGTAAACACGGGATAGTCCGCAGGGACAGTAAACATGGAAGAGTCCGCCAGAACAATAAACATGGGGTGACTTTGTGTAAGACCATAGCTTGACCATGGCATCAAATCAAGTCCGCCATAATGACGAATCAGGAAAAAGATAAGGCAAGGAAAGGGAAATCACTATAACATTCGCGTAGAGAGAAGCATAATAGGATGAGTCGGCGTGCCAAATAATGCGAGTAAACGAGCTTGTAAGGGAATCCGCCCAAGAAGTACGGAAAGGAGGGATTGGTCTATGTGGCCTTAACAAGGCAAAGATAATGGATGAAATACCCACTGTGAGGTATGTAGTAACCATCATTATTAGTTCGCGACTGGAAATATAACCTCAGGTATAATAAGAGAGTTAATGAAGCAGATTATTAGCCAAATGGTCTGAGCAGTAAGTCCGCTAGTGACTTACGGAATAAGAGGATGCCAGTTTAAGATCTTGTAACGCGAGGGCTACCGAGTAAGAAAGTCTGCGGGGGATTAATCTGAGTAGGGATCTATCAGGACCATATAGCACAGAGAAGATCGCGTCAGTGTGTATGAGATAATATATATTTAATGTAACACGTGTCTCATTTTATATATATATTATTTTTTATTATACCCTATAAGACACATGTCAGACCAAAACCCACCTGAGGTGTCTAAGAAACTCCATACATTGTGTATGAGATAATTTTATTTATTTATTATTATAGTTAAAAAGTAAATATATATTAGTGGGTTATTTTTTCAAGAGTGGGTAGTTTTGTTCAAATGTGATATTTTTATCTTTATTTGATAAATATATAATAGTAAAATTTTAGGTTTTTTTAGTAATTTCACTAGTGACACCAAACTCAACCAACCTATTTACAAATAGTATGGATAAAAGAAAGTAATTGAGTGAAATTCTTTTTTTAATAAGGCAGAAATATTATCACATGTGTAATGCCACATTTGTTTGTTATTTCCACCTATTACTCGCAAAAAAGAAGAAGCCAATTAACGGATTCAATTGTTGTCATGTGCGTCAAGCTAGAAATTCCAAAGTTCAAAAGGTATTGAAACTAAAAATGATCAATTTCGAGAGCATGGACTAAATATACAACTTTTTTTTTGCGTATTACAAGACTAATACCATAAATATTTAACCAAGTGAATTTAACTGCTATGATTTGAGTTATGATTAAATTTTTAAAATTCAAAAAGCATAGGGATTAAAATTGACCATTTTGAAAAAGTAAAAGACTAAAATTGACCAAATTAAAGTATAAAGACTGAATCCATAACTTACACATATTACATGAACTGATAGCAAGTTTTAAGTGGATAAGGTTTTAGAAAGTAAATAGTTTTATTTTATTAAAAATTTTGCATAGAAAATTTAAATGACACAATTACCTTTATAGTAATATTTCCCTTT
Organism: Gossypium sturtianum; assembly: GCA_025698515.1. Taxonomy (NCBI): domain Eukaryota; kingdom Viridiplantae; phylum Streptophyta; class Magnoliopsida; order Malvales; family Malvaceae; genus Gossypium; species Gossypium sturtianum. Next base: position 249,235 of record CM046946.1, on the reverse strand, counting down.
TTTTAAAAAAAAAATTGACCTTTTAATCATTTTCCAATTGAATTGATGTTCAGTTTAGTCCCTTTATTATAAAGACGGGATCAAATTAATCTCTCTATTATTAATGGATCAGTTTAGTCCATGTATTATTAAAAAAGATAAATAAATAAAAAACATGCCTAAATTTCAACAGAGTTAGCAATTATTTTTACGATTCTACAAATAAAGTCATTTGTTTTGAGTTGAACCGTAAATGAAAAGAATAACTTTCATGCCTTTTTTTTTTTAATACTATATGTCAACTCTGTTACAGTTCAACATTATTTGATTCTTTTTAACAATAAAACGATGAAAATGATGTAATTAATTAGTAGATGGACTAATTTGATATCATCCCTATAATAAAAGGGACTTCTCAAGTATTTTCACCCACAAAATTGCCTTCAATTTCGTCGACAACATTCTCTTAGAATTAATTACCATGCATAAATCTCAAAATGAATATTTTATTATTATTTTTTTTGTCATTTTCTATTACTTTGCATTTGCATTTTGGTCCTTGTAATTTAATGTTTTAAGTTACATTGCATTTTATAAGTAGGGCATACAAGTAAGGTACAAGTAGTATTAAAGGTATTGTACCCAAAATGGCATTTAAAAGAAGAAACAAAATTATAATACGCCTACATTCTTTTTTTGGTACCATTCAAATGATTTTTGTATAAAACATATGAGGTAATTTAATTAAGACCCATATTTAGACACGGTTTATGAATGTAAAAATCGGATTAAACTGATTAAACCGATTGAATCGGTTGGTTTCGATTTTATATTAGCTTCATTAAAATTTTGTGGCATACTAAAGTGACGCTAGGTCGAAACGAAGTATAAGATTAATTTTTAGTTAAATTAAAAGTTTTAGTCCTGATTCATACAGTAACAGTTAAATCTATTTAGTTAAATTTAATTGTTAGTCGTATGTTATGAATAAATTTGTAGATTTGGTCAATATTCTCCAATTTGGTCATTCTAAAATCCTATATTTTATTCGAATTTTAAAACTTTAGTCTCGACGCAAATAGCAATCATTAATTCATTAACTGATTTTTTTGTGGGAATTATGTGGAGATAGCAGGTTGATATGACATTACGCATATAATAATATCCACTATATTTCAGAATCTCGACACTATTTGAAAAGTAAAATTACCAACTATAAATAATGTTTGAAATCCAAATATACGAGTCTAAGGCTTATGATCGTGTGGAATAGAGTTTCTTGCATGATTTTACTGTTTGCATGAGTTTAAATTGTTATTGGATTAGAATTATTGTAAAGTATTTTACTACTATTTCATACTTTATAATAATTAACAGGACGTTAACTCTTTTTTTTGCCAAAAAGGGTTTTTGGTAAAAGTACCATTGAGGTCTTTGTATTAGGAGTTGAATTGCATTTTACGTTCTTTATTCAAAAAATGAGCAAATTAGTTCATGTACGTTAAATCAAAGAGCAAACCAGTCCTTTTTGTTAAAAAATTTCATCAATTCTAGAATTAAAAACTGGTCCTCGTATGGCAGCATAAAGTACACACAGCATGCCACTCTTGTTATTTCGTAAGCTACGCTGGTTTTTAAAGATAGAAATGGTTAAAAAATTTAACAGAAAAAACCGATTTACTCTTTGATCTAACGTACAATGATTGATTTGTCCATTTTTAAGTAAACGAGACAAAATACAATTTAACTTATAATATAAAATTCTCCATAATACTTTTATCGAACACTTTTAACCATTCGATGAAATTATCCATGCCTTAATATGTCTAAATTCTAAAGCACCATATGGGAAGATTGAAGGATGTATTACTTAAATGTCATGTCTCATGGACATGCATGGTTTTACTAGTTTTATGGTAATATATGATCTCATGGTAGAGGCCAGATTTAGGGTGAGTTGGATTTAGTTGGGGTTTTTGAATTTTTTTCAATTTTTAATTTCTTGATATTAATTTTGGGTTTTATTTTATGGTTTTTTAAATTGTGAGTGTACCAAAAAAACATTGTCAGATCCAATCACAATAATTTTCTCTATTTTTTTTCCCATTTTCCTTTTATTTCACTGTTGAAGTTGCAAAGAAGTATCATATTACTGGGACCATATTACAAAAATAGAGAAACCGGGAGAATCTTTCCCTCGTGGGTTCAAGCAATTGAAGCCATTGATAATGTTTTCACAAGGACAAAAATGAGTCACTACCTCATATACCCACGTCTATTCCTACGAGAACAATTAATCCGGTATCAGTGTACCACACAAACCCTTAATAAATTTATTAAACGAGTTGACGACTCATATGTTTTTGCCCCACCAAATAAACCCAGTTAACGCTAAGATTTTCGACCCTTTTTACAAGATTAGAATTTGAGATCTTATTACGAGAAAACACCCCGATGTTGGAAAAGAATGAAGAAAAAGAAGAAAGAAAAGTAGCAATTTGACAAATACAAGAAAAATGATTAGGTACTTGATATGGTGTGATACAAGGAATGGGAATGAGGCGAGGTTCATCATGTATTAGCTTTAACAAAGAAAAAGAAACAAAAGGGGGAGGGGGGAAGGAGGACCACTTCTTTTTAGTGAAAGGTAATACTTTTTATAGTGAAAAATATATGGATATAATTGTTACATGAATGAGAAGAAATTGCCACAATTGAACCACGTCAAACATATTTTATCCCATTTTGTCAATTACTTAGATTTGTGTATTTTGCATATAACACCTTTCAATGGGATACACACATGCATGTATCGAATTAATCATACGTCAATTTAATTGAGAAAATACGAATACATGTGCATCGTGAGACCGAGTCGTTGGAATTATCTACTGGTGATGTGTGCGACAATAATTGAGAGACTTACAAACGTAGATTCGAATTAATTTTAGATATTATTAAGGATTATATTGATGAGAATTTCACTAATTAAATTATATCATTTAATTTATTTTATGATGTAATTTTAATCAACTACCTTATATTGCTTTAAGAGTTGGTATCGTTATTATTATAACAATCAAGAGGACATACGTGAGTTTAAGCGTGCTTATGCGTGATTTTCCTCCGATTTAAGGGTTGGGTAAGGAGTATGAGTAAAAGTAGTCATTATATACAAAAAAAAAAAAAAAAAATTGCCAATGATACTTAAGTTGTGTTAGCAAGGTTGAGGTCGTGGACTTTTATGGCTGAAGTTCGAGTCGTACCATGTGCAAATGCCATGCGTGGCTTTCTTCTTGATTAGTTCTATTATGGGTGAGTTTTGTCTAGATTTATTTTATTTTAGATCCCCTTCGATCCATTGAGTTTTGTTTTTAGTTAATTCTAGTTTTAGTTAATTGTATATGTATTATTTATGATTTTTACCTGTAGTTATAAAGTTAAAACGTACTCGGTCACAAAATCGAAGGCTGATGTAGCCTTCTTTTGATTGCTATAATAATAATTTAGCCCTAAATATTTTACATATTCTTTTAATTTGGTTCTAATTCTAAAAAATTAACAAATTAATCATCAATGTTTACACATTCTATTAATTTGATCTTGATTTTAAAATTTTTAAAAATACATAAAATTATAAAATACTTTTTAACAATAAAGTCACGTAAACATTCCGTTTGATGACTAAATACATTTTAACAATAAAGTGGCTAGAATTTGAAATTAAGTTAATGATGGTGAAAATAAGAACGCCCTCAAAATTGAGTGACTATAATGAAAAATTTACCATTTATTAAGAAATAAAGGAAATATCATGATGAAGCTGAATGATGCTGTGCCAAGGACTGTTAACCTTATTATGGTGATTTGACACCTCATTTTGATGAAAAGACAGGCTACCCAACGAACTTTGGGAAACCATATTTATTATAAATTTTATTTATTATCAAATAATTAAATTAAACTTATTTTATATATATATATATATTTTTTAACATTAATCTCGTTATAGGTTCTTACAGGGGCGAAGCCAGGACAATTTTTTAGGGGGGCTGGATGAAATTTTAATTTTTTATAGTTTATATATTTCTAATTTGTAAAGGATTAAATCGAATTTTTATAATTTTAGGGGGGCCAAAGTATAATTTTACCTTTACTAATTTAAAATTTTAAAAAAATTTCAAGGGCCTAAATAGTAATTTTACCTTTTAAGGTGGACCGGGGCCCATGCCAGCCCCCCTGGCTTCGCCCCTAGGTTCTTATCATATCTGTTTTTTTATATAATATCTAGAACTACACATGGTTCCTCCCCAGCCTTTAAATAGAATGATAATGCACTTCAGCACACTCAAACCCACGACTTCCTACATTGATAACAACGCCGATATCAATCGACCAACCTACTATTATATTTGTCCAACAAAACAACTATTAGATTTGTGAATATTGTGTAAACTGTATTGGGGTGAAGCAGGAAATTATTTTAGGGTTCACAGATGAATAATAAATATTTTTGAGGATTAAAGTATAAATTTATTATTATGCTAATTTATAATTTTTAAAAATTTTGAAGAAGTTACAAAATAATTTTACCATTATTAGGAAGCAAATGGCATATAGATGCAAAGGTGGAACGCCATTGGAGTAGGAGGGGATTTCGCCTCTCCAACATTTTGGAAACTTTTCATTATACCCTTCAATTTTTTTTTTTAAAACTTTAGTTAAGCTCCTTCAACATTTCTAGAAATTCTAATAAAGCCTAAAATTTATTAACACATTCCGCCACTAGATAGATGTCTTAACTAAGGTGGATGTCGACCGATCCGAGATGTTCATGGCTTGGTGAGAGGAGGAGGAAATAATCTAAATGCTACTCAATTTTCAACTCAATTTCTCCACCGTGTATTTTTAGTAAAAGTACATGAAAGTTCTTGTATTAGAAGTCAAAAAATGAGTAACTTAGTTCTTGCACGTTAAATCAAAAAGCAAATTAATCATTCTGTCAAAATTTCTATTCATTTCTATAAGAAATTATTTTATGGACCTTTCCCACCATATCATCCATGGTCCCTTTCAATTATTTAATGACATTTCAATTTTTTTCCATGTCATTGATACATAATTTTGGTAATTTTTTTACCCTAAACCACGAATTTAGAACCCTAAACCCTAAACTTTAAACATCGAATCTCGAATCTTGAATCCCGAACCCTGAATGATTCGGGTTCAATGTTTGGAGTTCGAGATTCGAATTCAAGGTTCATGGTTTAGGGTAAAAAAATACCAAAATTATGCATTAATGACATAGAATAAATTACTGGAATGTCATTGAATAATTGGAAAAGCATCATGAATGATGTGGTGGGAATGGTACATAAAATAATTTCTCCATTTCTATTGTTAAAAACTAGTTCATGTACGTTAGATTGAGGTATTCCATCAGTCATATCAGTTTTTAATAGTAGAAATATATGTAATTTTTAATAAAAAAGGATCAATTTGCTCTTTAATTTAACATATAAGGACTAATTTGCCACTTTTTTGAATAAATGAAGTAAGATATGATTTAACTCAAAATACAGGGACCTCTATGATAGTTTTTATTTTACGCATGGTATTGTTGATGTCTAGTATAGCTGGTCCTGTCTGGTTGAGGCATTATGCAACTAGGTTTTTATTGTTGGCCTAAATTGGACTTTGGCTTTTATTAAATGGGCGGTGTGTTTACCTCCGGTGAGATTAAAAATAGCGGTGGCTGTGAGATTAATTACTGTAGCGGTGAGATTAGAAACAGCAGTGGAGTGTGTGTTTGGATTCAAACGCAGTTGTAGCGGTGATGTAAGAATATAAAATGACTTTTAAGAACATTAGATTAAAAATGATATGTAATAGAAGTTTTTAAAATTATTTAACAATTATAAAATTAATAAAAGATTAAAAATTATTACAATTATATTTATTTTTACTAATAATTTTAATAATAAATAATTAAAAATAAATTAAAACTCGAGAAAAATTCAAAATTTTATTTTATTTAATATTTCAAAAATTAATCATATATTTAATTATAGGGGCACAATTCATTATTAAAATTATTGAGCCTTTAGAAAAGTAAAACATTATTGAAAGATAAAATAATAAAACAACCCCAGAATAAGAAAGAAAAAAAATAATATATGGGTAAAAGAGGAAAAGAAAAAGCAACTGAAGTTGCTAAATTTTTACTGGACCAAAAGGCTCCGGTCTGGATTTAAGCCTCCAGTGAGGTGAAATGCATTGTCAACGTACTGAAGAATGCTTTCCAAACAGCCTTGCGTTTACTAACATTCCAGTTGTAATTTTTTTTAGCCTAAAAAAAACCAACGCACCGAAACCCGATCCGATAAAAGAATAAATAAATTGTCGTTTGAAAATGATATTAAAATTTAATATGAAAAAATTACCCACTTTTCCATGCTGCATTGAATTTCATCGCAAACTTTATTCACGCTTTCTAGCTTCACATTTTCTTTAAGTCTACTTTCAGTTGAAAAGACAAATACCTGAATCACCTTTTTTAGGTCGACAAACAAATATCGAATTATTACAAGATTGGATTTTTGAACACATGAAAAATCTATATATATATATATATACATTCTCCTTGCTCACCATATTAAAAGCTCCTGCAAAAAGGGCCCAAGTCTGGAATATGATAATGGGGGCCAATTGTCAAGACTTACTACAATGGACTTAAACTGTAATTTTACCCTTCAGCTAAGGGAGTGAAATACTAACATATGAAGGTTTGGTAGCATATACATTATGAAAATTTAGGTTTCATGATAATAAAAATCCAAGAAATTATTACAAAATGGAGCTTTACCCCAAACATCGACCACCCTTTTTAATAATTAAATACAGCCAACTTCTGCTATATTTTTCATCACTATAGAGAAGAGATTATACATAGATTTATTTGATTAAAATGTTTTAAAACTATTAAAGCATCCAATCAGGGATGAACCCACTTGGTGCTGAAGTTGTAGTAGCAATGTTTTCATGTGTTAGATCAGCTGGAACATTGTAACTGCAATAAACACACACACAAAAAAATTAAGTTGAAAGGACTAAATAGAAATCTTTTTGTTTATTAGGGGTCTAAAAGACAATTTTCCCATTTGAGCGAGGCTAAGGCCCCAAAATGGTAAATTTATCTTTTTAATCTTTCTTTTTTTTAAATTTATGAAATTACAAGTTAATATAATGATAAAACTACACTTATTGTTCAATTTTTGACTATTTTCTAACTTTGCTCTTACATAAAAATCGAAAATATATGGGCACATGTTCATATCTATGTCTTGAATTGGAATAATGGAAAAATTAGGGTTTAGGTTAAGTTACCTAATCTGCATAGAAGTGGTGCATTGTAAAGGCTCAAGAAATCGAGGATGCTGGAGGTTGCGTGGAACACTTTGCTCCCCAGTTTCCCATGTTGATCTTAGTGTTGAAGCATTTTCATCCAACTGGGAACATGAATTCCATTTAAGATACGAAGATATCATCCTTTAAATACATAAATATTTTAGTATATATATATATATATATATGTATTATATCAAACACACATGGTTAAGTATGCAAGTAATCTTGTATCTACTTTTTCTTAAAATATTTGTTATAATAAACGTCAATAATGATATTAGAATGATTGTAAAGTAATAAGAACACATAAATTTTACGTGAAAAACTCTTATCAGGAAAAACCACGGATAAAGGAGTAGAAATTCACTATATTTGAAAACACACGATACAAGTGGGATTCGAGTTGTACGGATTCAACTTGTACGACATTCGAGTCACATAACTCTAACTATATATTTATATAAAATGCATGGATAAATTTGAACATGTGTTGGGCGCATATCTGTATTGGAAACTTACATCAGAACATTTAAAAATGAGCAGGTTTTTTTACCTTCCTTCTCAGGTTTCTGTTAGTTTCCAGTAGCATTTCTTCCTGTATACAAAGAATATACAAGCATGATGATATCTAGAAAACACAAAGCTAATAATACATATACATATGCATATACATATACATATACATATACCTTTCTTTCAAGTATAGAAAGCTGCTCAACCATATGCTCCATCTGCATTCATTCAAAAAAAGCATAAATTTCAGCATAAGCATTTTTTTCTCAGCAAAATGTTATTAATAAAATACCACTCAAAGATGAATAATTGTATGGGATTAATCTACAAAAAATTATGTAAAATATTCACCATAGAGAACCCTAATTGAGAGAAAAATACCTTTAATGACCTGATTTTCTTCAAAGAGAAGTCCAACTGATGCTCAAGCTGCTCAAGTTCCTTAGAGCCCAAGTCTCCTAAATCTTCCCCCAGAAAATGTCTACAATATATATATATATATATATGTTATATACACACACATATATACTATATATATAACTTTGTTTTGCCTTGTGATACCTTTGTGAATGTTGAAGGACCTCAACTTTTGCTTTGAGCTTCAAATATTCCTGGTAGTTTCTCTGCTTGATGACATGCACCACTGTTAGATTTTGTCAAACTTATAATTTATCATTTAACCCTTTTATAATTTATGAAATTACAGTGGTTGGACCTCATTTATCTCTACTGCTAAAGCAATTTTTGGCTTCACCCATGTCTACTGCTTGGACTAAAGTTATATATATATATATATATATATATAGTGAATCACAGGCATGAAATAACCTGTGTCTCAATTTCTGTTTGACCAGGTTCCAATGCTCCATAGGTGCACCTGTTGTACCTCTCTAGTGTATCAGCAATGCTGCACACAGAGAAAGAAATTAGTACTTTAATATACTAATTTTATTGTTATTATAAAAATTAAATAAGGAACCATTTGTACATCGATATGGAAAAAAGTAATACTGTTCAGTCACAAATTTTCATGGGTGCTTCTCTAGTGGTCACCATTTATTAAAATTTAAAATTATACTTAATTTTTATTATTAAAATTTAACTAGTCTTATGGTACACAAATAATAAAAATTAATATGGAAATAAAATAATGTAAGATTTTTAATTAAAAAATTGAATGAGTAGAAGTAAGAGAGTGTTTATTTTATTTTTTAAAAATTAAATTATTTATTTAACAATAACTCAATCACTTTTCTCTTATAAATTTTATTATTAAAATTTCCCTCGTTGCTTGCAAATAATGTGAATATTAGATTCATTAAATGTACATTCTTGGAAAATTATTTTTTTAAAAAATATTTTTTATTTAATTTATAAAGGGTATTATGATAAAAAAAAATTAATTTATATGGATGAATGAAACAATGGAGAAAGGGGGCCTAAATAAAAGCACAAATTTGCAGTAAGCTTTTATAGAGAAAGCTGCACATTGATTTATATGAAGACATATAGAAGACAATTAATGTGTTAATACGTCATGTACTGTCAATTACTTCATTGATAAAACATCAATTAATCCATGCATTTCAATTCATCAGTAGGTTTAAAAAATTGTATTTAATCGTATTATCTTTCGATTTAAGGGCATTAAAACCGTAAAAACAAAACAAAACCTTTATCGAAAATCATTAAAAATAGTGCATAAATTATAAATTAAAAAAAAATAATTTAAAAAACCCATCTATTTTAGGGTTCTTAGAAACTTGGTAAAATAAAATCGAAACACAAAGATCTTGAAATTTTGTGGGGTTTTAAAAGATCTCTTGAAAAGAATCCAGAAAGAAAAACACAGATTCAGATTTTGTAAGGAAAAAAACAAAAAAGTTACCTGTTAGAACTGGAAAACTCATAGAGTTTACCACGATTAGAGAAAATGATAAGAGCAACCTCAGCATCACAAAGGATGGAAAGTTCATAAGCTTTTTTGAGTAAACCATTTCTTCGTTTTGCAAATGTGACTTGTCGATTTATCTTGTTTTCGATCCTCTTCAACTCCACTTTTCCTCTGCCCATCTGTTTTTTTATATATATATTTTGTCAAAAATAACTAAAAGCTTTTATGAAGAAAGGAAGGAAGGAAGAAAAACAACCTATGTTATTTTGAGAAACTAGGTTGTTGTTTTTTGTGTTTGGTTTTGTTGTTCTTAGGGTAAGAACTAAGAAGGTGTGTTGCTTTTTTGTTTTTCTGCTTATGAGTCTATAAATTCTAGGTGTTAGGTTTTCATTGTTCCTTCAAATAGAAAAGATGAAAAGGAAGTGGGACAAGACAACTACATATGGTTTTTTTTTTTTTTTTTGGTTCTTTTTTAATAATGTATGTGATTGATAATAGAGGCGTAGCCAGGACAATTTTTTAGGGGTGTCGGATGAAATTTTAATTTTTTATAGTTCATATCTTTCTAATTTGTAAAGGATTAAATCGGATTTTTATAATTTTAGGGGGGCCAAAGTATAATTTTACCTTTACTAATTTAAATTTTTAAAAAAATTCAAGGGCCTAAATAGTAATTTTACCTTTTAGGGGTGCCGAGGCCCATGCCAACCCCTCCCTGGCTTCGCCACTGATTGATAACTCCATATACTCTCTCTATACTTTTTATATCGAATATTATTTTTTTAATATGCAAATAAATAAATTATAGTCAATAAATTGGGATTAATTGTACACCATTGGATTTAAAGACCTAAGTATATAATTATACATAGTAAATCTCGAACTTAAATATATAAGACCCAAGACTTTGGTCTTTGCCAATTGAGTCAGTGTCTTATTGTATTTAAAAACAAAAAAAACTCCTAAAATTTGGACATTAAAAATGACGTTATTGAAAAAGATAATCACGAATTCTCAAAATAATTAATTTTAATGAATTATAAAACCAACATTAATAATATCTTAATTATAAAAAATAAATTTAAGGAAATTCTTAAAATTTTGACTAAATGACGTCAACATCAATCTTAATCTTTAATAACATTCCTGACATTAAGTGTGTTTCTACGTGTCGAAACAACTGTGGAAGCTAAGAACACTGGTTGTGTTTGGACAATTATATCCCCACCTCTATAGGCATACTTTTTTGTTTCCAGCTTGAAGGGATAGGGGTTAGAAATGTAAATTTGGGTGAAGAATCAAAGAATTTGGTTCTGAAAATGTTGCGACATGGGGAAGGGATCATCAAATCATGTCATTAGCGTAAATATATAAACTCAAAAGCACAAAAGCAAAGGTAACCGAATGATGTTTGGTATAATGGAATGTTTTTTTTTTATATCATTTTCGTCTTAAATTTTAACTTTTTAATTTGAAATTTATATTTGTTCGATAATAGCGATAGAACGATCGCAAAGCAATAAGAAACTAAATATAAGAACACAGATTTTACGTGAAAATCATTTGGGAAAAATATCACGGGCAGAGAAAAAGAAATTTATTAATGTTGAAAAACGAATGATACAATAAGAGTTTCGACTACATCTATTTAAGAGTTGAAAAAACTTTATTCTAATCAAAGTCAAATATAGTAGTAGTATAGTTCTATACGGACTCGGGTCACACAATCTCTAGCAATTCTATTGTTGAAGTATAAGTTTGATTAAGATTATAAAAGTGTCTAAAAAAAAGGTCTACTTTGAATCTTATCCCTTTAATTTATCAATATTAAAAAGTTAATCCCTCTAATTTACTTTATTAGAATGTGAAAACGTAATGATTTATCACGATCCTCGACGGAATAGACAAGGGACAAGGCCATCCCCAAATGATAAATTTACCATTGACCCTTCAAAATTTATGAAATTACAAATTAATATAATCTTCCCAATTTTATAATTTATATTTGACCCACAAAAATAAATTTTCTAGCTTCACTTGGACCAATTTTTTTAAAGATTTAACATATAACCAAATTTTCTCCCACTAAAAACCTAGCCCTTTGAAAGGGGAACTTTGCATTAAATTTAGATTAGCAAGATTCATGGCACTAGCCTTCTCTTTAGGGTACAAAGATGATAATGCGAGTCACAACATGTCTTTGGTCAATTACCCAACATCTCAAGAAAATCAAAATTACTTTCTTTTTTATTATATATTTAAAGTTAGATTTATGTATTTTATTTTATATAAATTTTAAATCTTTAAATTAAAATATAATACGTATTTAAGCACGTTCAAATATGTATTATTTACGATGATAATAATATGAATAAAATTAAAACTTAATCGACGGGTTTATATATTTAATATATTAACAATACGTAACCTTAAAAATAAATACTATTTTAACAAGTGAAGAATATAAATTGTTTAAATTACTGTTCGCGAGTAAAAAGAATAATAGTATTATACACGACGTACTTTTACTGGAAAAACAAAAAGCATCAGTCACGATCAACATGCAAGATAAGGACACGTGTCGATCTATCATTGTTCACGTCTAGGGACAATTACGATTCTTTAAATGAATAACACTGATATAAATGATTTAATTTAACAAATTTATATAAACATAATGTTTTAAATATAAGATTTAATTTCTTTGTTATAATTTAATTTTTTAGTTTTTTTTTTTATGAATCATAAATTTCATTAATTTAAGAAAACAGTTAAATTATTGCAAAAAAGGATATCTCAAGAAATACAAACTGAAGTATTAACGAGATTAGTTCTATTGATCAGTTTTTTTCCTAAACAAGCCTGCACAATCTCTTTAATCTGTACCGAGATAACATCTTCATTCAAGAAAGATGCACCAAAATATTTTTTTGGTATAGCAAATATGTACTCCAAGCAAGTTTGAGTATAGCAACAAGTAAGGACTTTCCTTTAAGTTTCAACATCGCTTAAGCTAATTTTTGCCTCCAAATTCCCACAGCCTTATAAATGGAGTAAAGACGCAAAATTGCCCGTCACAACTTTCTTCTTCTTTTTTACCTATATTTATTTTTATTTTAAAAAAAGCTTGTAGTTATTTCTAATGGCCAAACAATTTTTATTTCGGATAAAACTGGATTAATATAACATTTGATACTATATTTAGTTTTAATATTCAATTTGGTACTTAAGTTTTTTTTATCTTCATTTAATACTCGAGTTGGCTTCAATGTTTAGTTTGGTACCTAAATTATTATTTTTTTCAAAATGATACTTGACTTTTTCTTTTATCTCATAGAAGTATCTAAGTTTGACTTTAACGTTCGATTTGGCAATTGTCAAATATTTATATTTTTTTGTCTCAATTAAGTACGTATGTTCTTTTACTAGATCGCATACATGTTAATATATTTATTGGACCACATGACCATGATATTGTTGAATCTAGGTATCAAATTGAACATTAAAATTAATTTTTTACTAAATTAAATATTAGAACCAAATATATTAACCTAAAAAATTTATAAACACACAAATTTCTAGATAGAAAGTTGAAAACTTTAGAGGATAAAAAACCAAAAAGGATGAAAAAGAACATCTTTAATCACTGTTAGCACTAGGACGTGTCGATTTCACAACTATTAACCTGAATTTGAGGTTTTTTTCATTACAGGACTAGGAATCTAGGATGACAAAGCTCTTTTCGTTTTCCTTTGCTCAACAAAACTCCACTGTTGTTAAAATTATTATCGTATGGTATTTTATATCCGCATCACTTGCACCAATTAAAAGTTTCATTTTTCTTTTTCTTATACAGTTTATTTTTGTTTGCATGAAACAACTTTGAGCATCGTAAATTTGTGAATTAAAATCCAAACGGCTTTCTTCCCTTATCTTTGGCACTGACCGTTAGATTAACTTGGATCTAATATATATTTTACTACTCCTCGATGGGTACTTATCACTTGGAGCTTGCTGTCTGAACTTTTTTTAAAAAACAAAAACTTAACAACCCAGTGACTTAAAAAAAACATTCAAATAGTTTAGTTATCATTTTGTAACTTTTTATAGTTGCGTGACCAACACATAAACTTACTAATAGTTTAGTGACATTGAGTGTAGTTTAGCATGATATTTAAATGATACTTTAATAATATTAAAAAGGGTTAATTTACTATTTGATACTTAAATTTCATTTTAATATTTAATTTGGTACTTGAGTACTTACCTTCAATATTCAAATTGGTATTGAATTTTTTTTTGGTTCCGATTAAATACCTATGTTCTTTTTACTAGAGCCCATATGTCAAATATTTATTGATACATGATACTGTTTGGTCTGGATACCAAATTAGACTTTAAAGCTAAATTTGAGTATATATCGTATTAAAAATAATTTTATATGTATAAAAAAATATTAAATATAATAATAAGATACATTATATTCCCGGTAAAAATAATTTTAAACCTTAAAAATGACAACGTTAAAAAAAACAACTACAAACTCGTGAAACATATATTTAAAAAAAAAAATCAGTGTGTTCCTTATACTCAATTGGTCGCGTATTGAAACATAACTCATAAACTAAATTATTGAATTATTGTATTAAAATATTTTGTCAAGCCGTAAACTTTGACGATATTTGATATTTAATTTTTGTACTTAAAATTTTAAAAATTAAATATTTTTATTTTTTTATTTAATAATTAAAATCGTCAGTATTTTTTTTATTAAAATAATGTTTTGCGACATATATATGAAATTAAATGTTGGATTCAATATTGGTGTTAGTCTTAAAGGGCAATAATAAGTCCTTTCCTAGCATTGTCTTTTTATCTATAATAGCTTCTTTATGTTACCCACATGTTTAGAAAGGAAGGGGACAATAGTGGGAAGTGATTTAGAATGTCAAAAAGAGAGGAGCAAAGGTGTTTATGAGTTGGATGGTCTGTTCGATTTATTCGATTTAGTCTGATTTATTTTATTCTTAAAAAATAATATATTAATTAAATTTAAATATCGTAAAACATGTCTTTTAGGTAGGTTAAGTCAAACTTGGGATTACATTATTTTTAAAGTGAGTAGTGATCCTAAACCCATGATTTTAAAGCATATATATGTCTTGATTTTACGTATGAATATGAATTTTAATTTGATATGTAATGTGATACATTAATTTCGAATCGAGTAGTTATATAAGTAAAACTTTAATTTAATTAAATTCTATATACTTAAAAATTAAAATCCATGCATACAATTATATAAAAATAAACTTCATGTATTATATTACGTATTAAATAAAAAAATTACGTATAATTTTGATATTTATTCTTATATTATATATAACCTATCGATGGAATCGAGTTGGGCCAAAATAATAATGAAAAAAATATTAATATTTGAATACTTTATAATTAGATTTAAATTAAGAGAAATATGTTTAGTAAAGATTGAGAGAAATTCCAATTGTTGATTAGTAAGATGTAGGGCAATGGCATTACTACAAATGACATAGCAACGTTCCGACAAGTAGACTTTCAGACAGTCCTAAATATTAGCTTAGATTAGTAATTTAGTACCCTGTCTAAGCATTAAACACAAATATTTGGTCATTTGTGGGGCCTTTTATTGGGCCTTTTGGCTCTCTCAACTGCAACAACTTGGGTGGGTCTTTCATTTGAGTTCGATTTCAATTTTACTATAGTATTTAATTTTATTACTGTAGTAATTAATATTACCGTTACTATTGTTTTTATCATAATTAAAGATAAATGCACCCCCATCCAGAGAGGCCCTTACCAGATATTAACTAATAAATAGGTAAAGCCAATTTTTATTTTAAAAGAGGTTAGAACTATATTATAAAATTTTGGAGGAGTTAAAATACAATTTTATCATAGTATTAGTTTATAATTTTATAATTTTTAAAGAGATTTAACTAAAATTTTACCATTTTTGAGGGACCTGACAAGGGTAAAGTCAAAAAAAATCATTTTAGGGCCAATTTTGAATTAAAAAATTTTAGGAGTCAAACTATAATTTTATAATTTCTAGAAAGATTTATGTACAAATTTATTAATTTATTATTTTTAAGGGGTTAAGGCTACTACCTGTCTTTACATTCACCTTTGAGACTAAATCCTTCTTATCCTTGACCTCGCCGTTACTCGTTCCAAATTTGAAATTTAATATTTGTATTTATACTTTTAGAAATTTAGTCCCTCTACTTCTTTAGATTTCAAATTTCAAATCTTATCACTAACACTGTTAAAACTATTTTGTTAAATTCAAATTCATTACAAAATCATTTTAAAGTTGTATTGATGCCAAGCAATGGCAAAGGTAGAGGGAGAGAGAAGGCCCTAGCCCCTCAAATGAAAAACTGCTTCTTTGGTCCCTTGAATAGCTGCAATGTTTTAAATTAATTTAATAATAAAATTATATTTCGACCACTCTTAAAATTTAAAATCTATTTATGCCTTCTCCAAAAACACAAAGTTTATGGTTTAATCCCTTGAAAATTGTAGTGATTTACATTAATACAATGACGAAAGTATATTTTTAGCTTTCTGAAAAATTTACAATTCAAATTTGACCCCTCTGAAAAATTTTCTAATTTCAGCCCTTGCTGTCAAGTGAGATTTTTTTTTTTAATTTCAAAATGCCACACCAACAAATTTAACTAAAAAAACTAACATTGTTGTTACAAATGGACTTAAATTTTGAAATTTGGAAAGTAGAAGGACTAAATTCATGGAAATAAACGTATGAGGACTAAATTATAAATTTTGGAAAGTACAGGGACCTATGATATATTTTACCAAAAAAGAAAAAGAAAAACAAATATATATACCCCTTGAAAGCTACAAAAGGTAAAGACATAGATGGACATACATACATACATACATACTTTTCAGACGGAAAACGTAGTTGTTGTGGAACTCATGTTTTGACTCACTAAAGTCACACTGTATCAGCTTCGACTTCACCATATATATATATATAATAGTAATAATCTTTGTTTTCCATCAATCTCTATAGCTATCTCTGTTTTAGCCTTCATTTAACATTGCTATCTCCTATTCTCCGTGGTAAGCCCTACCAAGAATCTTTTTCTTTTTTGTTGTTTGGTTTCCGAGAAACTGTTGGAAAATGAGAGAAATATTGGGAATCTTGCAACATCCCAAAAAATGAGTTCTTTTTGTCTGTTAATCTCTAACAATGGGTAGTTTTGATTTTTTTGACTGATTTAGCCTAATGATTCCTTTTTTTTTTTTTTATGTAGGCATTTACATTATTTATCAGCTGATGGATTCTTGGAGCTATGATTGTGAAGGGAAAAACCTATTTTTTACTGATTTTGAAACAGAGGGTATGGAATTCAATCAAATCATGGATTTTAGCTTTGATTATAAGAAAAAGAAACCCTTTTTTAGTAACACCAATTTGGGAATTTTTAGTGATGAATTTACCACTACTACTAGTTCATGTTATGTTGAGCAACATTCAAGTTCATTAATGGAGTCCAACAGTCAAGAATCTTCAATCATTGATTATGGAGATTCAAAGGGTTGTAAGGAAACTTCCGTTGTAACTTCGATTCAACCAGTTTTGATATCGAAGAAAGCTTCGACAACAAGAAGTTCATGTCCTCAAACACCTCAATGTCAAGTTTATGGTTGTAATAAGGATCTTAGTTCATCAAAAGATTATTACAAGAGGAACAGAGTTTGTGAGATTCATTCTAAGACAGCCAAAGTTATTGTTAATGGAAATGAAATGAGATTTTGTCAACAATGTAGCAGGTTTGTCCCATCAATTTTGATCTTCTTGTATTTGTTTTTATCATATTAAAGGTGTTTGTATATATGTTTCATAGAGATACTCATAGTTTCAATGTAGGCAAATGAATTAGCCACCATTACTCGACCGGACCTTCGATTTAAGCTTACTAATGTTGTTTCATGGTGTTTATGTTTTGGCATTGTTTCTGGTATTGAATGTGATTTATGTTCGTTTATTAGGTTCCATTTATTGGCTGAATTCGATGATGGTAAGCGTAGTTGTCGTAAACGACTAGTAGGACATAATGAGCGTAGAAGGAAGCTTCATTTCGGTACCCTTCCCGGAAAATCACATAAGTTGTTGCAGTCATATCGAGGTATGAACAACTTTTTGCATCTCTGTAGGAATCTAGAACATGAGCACGACCTCTTTGGTCATGTAATCCAATTGACAATTTGGTAGCAGTGTCACCTATGTAGCAAACTTTGAACAAATTGTCACCTATGTGGCCTCTCGGGTGCCAAGATTCTTCGGACTTGTATACTGAAAATGCCTTTTGTTATCTAGAATGCATTTGAAAGTGACTTTGTTGTTTTCTGCAGAGAGATATGAACATGCTGATCAGGTTAAATTCAGAGAGAAACCGGTTTATGATCCTCAGTCGGCAATATCGATCATAAATGGCAAATTGATGTCAAAGAAACAACACATCCCCAGAAGTTTTTCGTCGGCAACTGAAGCCTTCCATGCTCCTAATGAGTTATCTGGTCTTTCTTGCTCGGATTGTGCTCTCTCTCTTCTGTCAGCTCAATCACGAGACTTATCAAGCCATGCGACCGGAATTCAATTGACCGAGCCCTTTATCAATCAAGCTGGCCACCACCATGGGAGTTGTTTGGAAAATGCCAATGGCTTTTACTCATGTGGGATGAACCCCATGGGAGTTAGCCAAGCAGGATCTTTTCGAGACTCGGGTCTTTCGAGTCCAAATGGAACCACTGTTGATTTACTTCAACTATCAACACATCTCCAAAGAGTGGAACAACAAAGGAGTTCGACGCACGTAAAGCCTGAAAACGAGGACCTTTGTTATTTCTTTACAACTTAAACCAGTATGAGAAGGACAAGGTATGTTCTGTTGTTCTTACAGGTTCATGACATGTTACTCGGATTCGGGTTTTTCCCAAGATTTTCGTATATTTCGAATGTCCTTGGAGGATCATATATGTCAAATACGGGTGTTGGACACGATTACTTCTCGGGTTTTAATGATCCCTATCACTTTTGTGGCACTGAAGGGGCAACTTGAGAGGGGACAAAGTAAGAGTCTAAAGTTGGAATAATACCCTTGTAAAAAAGTTTAGAAAGGAATCATGTAGCACTAACATGTTTTTATTTATAAAATCTTTGTACTTTATACTGTGCATAAAACTTTAAGTGGTTAATATTAATTGGAGAAATAACATGGTTCTTTGTGGACTACATATCTTTGAATAATTTTTTTTTTTGCACCTTTGGTGCTTGTTGATATTATTTTAGTCCTTGGAATTATCCCAAAAGTGTTGGAGTTTTTTACTATAGGTAGCTTTAGTATTAAACTTCGGATTCGAGTGTGAATGTTCGATATATGTATGTTTTTAATATAAATATGATTATATTTTAATTTTTTTTAAATGTATTTAAAAGATCATATCTTCGTACTCGTGTCGTGAACAGAAATAATAAACTATTTTTAATATTTTATGTTTTATATATTTGTAAACACAGATTTGTTTTTAGCACTTAGAAGGAATGAGTGGATTGGCACTTCATTTACCCATCAATTTACCTTTTTTTTATGTTTTGGTCAGTGCTTTTGTTGGACATTGAGCTGTAAATATCACAAAAATCTCTAAAAGCTAACGACAATGAAAATGAAACCATCAATTCCCCCATAGGAATCTCATTCAAGAATTACAACTTGGCTTTTAATGGTATATTATTTGATTCCTCCTATACATATTTGTGTGTGTATATATATATATATATATTCCTATTTGATACTTACACTTTATTTCGATTACTTGGTTACATGCTTATACTTCAAACTTGATAATCTTTCAAAAGCTTTTGGTAAAAAATCTTTTCGGCCCCTTTAAAAAAAGTTGAAGCAATTTAATCCCTTTAAGGATAATTAATCACGGTACTAACGTTTCCGCCAATTGCACATATTTTGACTGGTTTAACTCTTAATTTTACTCACTTTCAAAATTGATAGGGATTAAATTGCTCTGATTTTATTGAGAGGGACCAAAGAGGTGTTTTTACCAAAGCTTTTCTTTTAATTAAAAATGATGTCATAGGTGACACAATGTTCATGTGGAACTTGATTATATAATTATTATCATTATCTGCTTTTTTACACTTGTCTTAATGTCGTTTTCAAAATGCATGTCTTTTTGCTAACGTTTAATAGTTGACTTTGAGTCAACCAATAGTGAGAAAGGCAATGGAAAAAAGATAATGTTTTTAGTAGCTTTCAAGTGAAATGATCTTTGATCATGACATTAATTGTTATGATTGAATTGATAAAATTAAAAAGAGGTCCCCAAGCCCTGTCCATCAATTTTTTAATCTATTAAAAATGGTCCCATTGTCTAATGGCACTTACCTGTTTGTCAAGGTATTTAATTTAGGACCTCAAATTAAGTAAGTTAATGTCTGAATGTCAACATTTCTTCACAGTTATAATAGGTTAAAAATTGAACCCAAACAATGGGTACTCCATAATATTTTATGATCAAATTGGAATAAAAAAAAATTAGCAGGGTGTTGGGTGGTCATTGTCTGCATGAAAAAAGAAAGGGACATGTTGTGTTAATTTCATGTGATTAATCAATGTGAGCATTCCATTGGCAGGCTAACATTCATAATTTCGGGTTTAGGATTTCAAGTGATTTTGGATTAAATTTTACCTTAAAATAGAGATCTTTAATTTTGCATGCGATGTTAAGAAATTTCATATATTTTATTCGTTTATGGAGTTAAAATATATCAATAGCGATGTATCAAATAGTTATCCATATATATATATATTATGATTAAAAAATTAAGTATAAATCTCAAAATTATACATGAATTTTGATTCGATTTAAAATTTGATATATAAACTTTGATATGGTACAATTATATATATGAAATTTCGATTGTAGTTCAAATGTATATATAAAACTTTAAGGTTGACTCAGTCATACACGATGTGGCCGGCTTGTCTGAAAACCATATCAGCTTCCCTATTGTTGGGTGGACTAACCGTGCAGGCAGCGACGGGCAGTTGGGTTCAATGTTATCGATCGCTAAATGGACAGCTTCGGCTTTGCTCTTGCCTGTTACTACGATTGCTACGTTGGATGCTGAATTGATGACTTGGAAAGTGAATGTTATTCTCTCGGGTGGCGGTTTGGGGGAATCGATGATGAAAGTTACCCATTTGTCTGTCTCGTTGAGTGCTGAATGGTTAGAGAATAGTGAGGCAACGTGACCGTCAGGGCCTATCCCGAGAAGGATAAGATCGAACTTGCCAACTTGGGACAATCACTAATGTCGGGAACACTGACCGTTCGTGTTTTTATTAGCTAGCGTATAACAAACATGTATTCGTCGGCGGCAGCTTCCTCTGCCGAAACTGAATCGTTGATGGAATGAACATGGCTGGGAACAATCGGAACCTGAAAATACGAGGGATAAGCCATGCACACAAACTGAAAAATAATTTTAGATTAACCTATCCCTCAAAGTAAGCATCGTTAAATTCGGAACTTCGAAATGGTGTCACCATAACACCCAATGCCGACGGAAAACAGGCCTGTTTTAGATAACTTTTCGAAAACATCGATTAAAAGAAACAACAAATGGTAACCTAACTTCATAATCAAGCTCAGTTCGATGCTAAGTTAAGTCATTTTCGATAACTAGCAACTCCAAATGGATGCAGTGCATGATCATCGAGCTAGTTAGTTCATTTCATGCTTCAGATAACTCACAACGAACGAACATTCATCGAATTTACGTGAGTGAAAACCGATACGAAAAACTTAAGATGAAAGCAAAGAACCAACCTAGGAACCACCAAAACTAAGGAATGGAATCCATTAATGAATGCCGGAATATCATAGGGTAAACTAATAGTAGCAGCTAAAACCGGTCCATCCCAAACTCGAAAAAAAGCTTAAAGACCTTCTAACATAAGCTAATATTTCGAGATCCGAAGTGCAGATTATTAGAATAATGATGAAGAAGGAAATTGTTCTCTCATTCATAAGAAAACCAGGTGCTGCAGTGTTCCTTATATACAAGAGATATAACAGATTTGTAAAGGACAAAGGACAAAAGACAGTGAATTTGTTACGCCTGGTGAGCTAGAATCTGTTGAGGATTGGATGAGCTGAGCTGGTCATTCTGTTTGTTATTCATTTCTCCTAATATTCCCCCTGCATTTCCCAGTTGAAAATCTTTGAGAGCAATAATATTTAACCTATCGCGAAGCTTGGAAAAACTTTCAGCGGTCAAAGGTTTTGTCCAGGGACATAGTTCACTTGCAACCTGCCATCCAAGACCTTGTCTCGAACAAAATGGATATCAAGCTCAACATGTTTGACTTGAGCATGTAATACTGGATTGGCTGCGAGAGACACTGTGCTGGAATTGTCACACCAAACTACTGGAGCTCGTTGTAAAGGCATGCCAATTTCATCGAGTAAGGATTGAAACCATGTGATTTCTGCAGTGGCATTTGCTAAGCTCCTATATTCAGCTTCTGATGTGGATCAGAGACCACACCAAACTGATCTTTTTTATTAAAAATTTCATTCATTTTTACTATTAAAAATTGGCGTGACTGATGGAATAATCAAACAACATGCCACGTGTGTCTCATGCTGACATACATAGACCAGTTTTTAACGGTAGAATTCGATGAAAAATTTAAACTTTGATTTATTGTGCAACTGTATACGTGAATTTTAATTTGATGTAATTATATACATGAAACTCTAATTGTGGTTCAAATGTATACTTGAAACTTTAATTTTGATTTAATAAAATAATGTTATATCAATAATTGTGTTAATAATTTACAAGAATTTGATCAAATCAAAATTTCATGTATAAAATTGAACAAAATCAAAGTTCATGTATACAATTGCACATTAAACCATAATTCATGTATAATTTTAAGATTTATCCCAAGTTTTAACAAAAAGTCTAATTTACTTTTTGATCTAATAAATAACAACAAATTAAATCAAAAATAAAAAAAAAAATTGATAAAAAAGAATGCAATTTGATACCCTGTTAAGCCAACGAGAGAACCACCAGATACTGCAATGGCAAAGGCTCCCCTTTCCCTTACTGCTGCTTCTGATAGCTCAGCAATGTAATCAGCCAAATCTGACTTTAGTTCATCTAAGTTTTCATGGATTCTTAATTCGCCCCTGAAGTATGCTCATTTTCTTAATTTAGTACCTAAACACTTAATGAAGAACAGTAAAGCCATTAACTTTTTGCAGCTCATATGCATTAAAAAGAATCCATCACTTGAAAAGTAGCCAATAGCTAAATGCCCTTTAATTAATGCAAAGAAATTAGATTGTTAAATTGAAGCAAGAGGACAATCCAAGAAAAGGGTAGTATGATCATCATAAACTGAATATTTTTAACAAATTTGATAAGTTTCAAAGAGATCAATTTCGTGGAAAAATATACAATTTTTATTACTTATGACAAATAAAAGTAAAAATGGGAAATGGAAAATACTTACAAAGGAGAAACTGTAATATAATATTACACATACATATATATATATATATATATATAAAGAGTCAGAGAGACCTTACCTTCTGGGTTTCCACGTGCAATCAATGATATTGAAAAATCACCCAAATAAAAAAGATAAACTCTGTTTCTTGCTCTGTTTTCGTATGTGAGAAAATGAAAGGCAAAAACAGGGATAAAAGACTGATAGAAAGATAAAAGAAAGCCGAAGTCTAAAAACAACCAAACATTTTGTGTCAAGGGGCTAGATTTTTAATCTGGCAAATCGCGCTGTTTTAGACGTTTTTTTTAGTTTAAATCCTATCTAAGTTAGTCTACTCTCGAAACTTTGAGTAAATGCTCTTAATAGTTGAGCTCTCTCAAAATCAACTGTACAAATTGAATTACATCAATGGTCGAGATTAGAGCCTATTTGTAATAGAGAGTCTTAAGGGTTTAAACTCTATACAATCTTATCTATTTAAGATTTATACTATTTACCTTGGTAACTCTAGTGACACTAGTTTATACGTGTCGAATGAGTCATATTTAATAAATTGACCTTTATAGAACGTTTTATGCACAATGATCACGGGCATCAATTCGCAGCAAATGATTTCTTTTTGTCTTAAAATTTCTAAAATAATGAGTTTTCTTTTGTTTCCTGTAATTCAAATAATATTTTTGTAGTAAAAAAAGATTTATTCAGCTTTTCAAGAAAAATAGGTGGCAAACGAGTCGTATTTCGTTGTGAATGATGTAGTTAAAAGGCCCAAAAAGAATTTGAGTTTGGATTTTTAAACTAATAGAGAAACGGGGAGTCAGATGCCTTTGTAGCATAGTGGTATTGCGTTTGGTTTGTAAGCGAAAGGTCGTGAGTTCGATCCTCGCCAGAGGCTTTTTATATTATACTTTCTAGAAGGTTAAAATATATTATTAATCCTTATATTTTGATAAAATTTACGATTTAGTCTCCTCAAACTTTGTTTATTATAAATATTTTTATCAAAATTTGTCAATTTAGTATATCGATTAAGTTGCCATCATGTGATATTATATATGATTGATAAAAAATAAACATATTAAGTTGAAAAAATTTAACGGAAACTACCAACTATAATAATAAGTATGTGGACTAAGTATATCGATTAAGTGTTTTAAACTTTTCATTAATATTTATGTTATTCAGATTTAAAGATCAACTGGGTAAATGTAGAATATGAAATACGGATATACTTAGTTTTTTCATGTATTCAAAAAATCATATTTTTATGCATATTTGAATCATTCACTCCGACTTCTCGAACCTCACAAATTGGCCGAAAGTTTTGCTAATTGCCGATACAACAACGAGAACAGAGGACGTTAACCAGGTTCATGCACTACTATTCAGCTATGTTACTTGTACTTGACACAGGTGACTACCTATACTTGAAAAATGTTGTTGCAGTCATTCTTCGAGATTACTTCAGATGGTTATTTCGATTCCGTAAAGGCGTATGTCGTTGGAATGGGACCCTAGAAGGAAACATTTGTACCATCAGTCGATAATGACTTAAGTGAAGCCGGTAGGCCGTAGCACTGATCTTGTAGCCAAAGCACATGCTCATTGCCTCCAGGTAACGATCGGTCCTAAAGCCGACACGGGAGAGACATCCTAGAACCTGTTTTCATTACATATTTTCAGGTCGAAAATGGTGAAGTTGATTATTTTTTTGTACCGTTTTTCAGATGCATCCGTACACTTTTCGGAACGAACAAACAGGATCCATATGATTTGTTGATAAATAAAGTGAAGGTAGCCTTAATAATTTCCAAGAATGGACCAACTCCCATTTGTCTCTGCAAAAAGGCAATGACTTATTTTTATTTTCTGGCCAGTGAAGAAGTTCATTAATTAAGTGCTTATGTGTTATGTGTATTCGGATATTGATATGAAATGTGATTTAGTTAATTATCTTTGGGTTCGATCTGTTCATTGTATATTGTAATTCTAAAATATTTTAACATTCTATCATGCAATCAAACGGCTGGAATAGCTCAGTTGGCTAGAGCGTGTGGCTGTTAACCACAAGGTCGGAGGTTCAAGCCCTCCTTCTAGCGTTGTTTTAAAATTTTAGAAATTTAAAAATAAAACCTTAAAATTTTCAAAAAAAGTTGTAATAAATGTTATTATTTTAAAAAATTCTAAATTTTTTTTTTTTGAATAACAGACTGATTTTTATAGATTCAGGCTCACAAAACTACCATACAATCAATTGTATCTGAAAAAACCTACAAAGCAAACTGCAGTAGCCGAAAGGCCAAACGGAAAAGGAAAATCTGTCCACTACAACCACATAAATAAATAATAGAAAACGTTGAAGAAATAAAAGCTAATAAATGAAGCAAAGAAAAGAGCCCAATCCCTTCATCTTCAGGAAGATGAATCATCAATAAAGCTCTCTCACTAAGAGTAGGAAATCTGAAAAAAGAAAAAGCTTCACCTTCTTTGTTCAACGCTTAATAGCGTCTAGAGATTCTGAGAACCTTCTCCAAGAACAAAGTCTCACGAAAAACCCCCTTCAGTGCCCAGAACCCTTGATTCCTTCACCGCTAGCATCGTCACCGATTCTGGAAGATCGTCGCTCCAATACCTAGAGAAACTACTTCTTCTCCCTTCGATCGCCAGCATATGGGCCACTCCGTTGGCTGAACGAGGCACATAACGGTAAGAAATTTCTTGCAAATTTTGGCCTAAATGATTAATTTTCTGGGTTATTGATCTGAGCAACGATTTGTCCTTTTTCCCCGCTTAATGCATTTGATGACCGACAGTGCATCACCTTCTACTATCACTCTGCAATATCTCCTGGCTTTCGCAAAAGGACTGCTCTTTCGCAAGCTCGGGCTTCGGCAACAAACGGGTCCACAACATCCTCGACCAGATAAGTCTCCGCTCCTAAAATAATTCCTGATTCATTTCTAGCGATAAGTGCAGTTATAGCTAGTTTCTCCTCACTTTGGTATGATGCATCGAAGTTGATTTTAATAACACCATCCTCTGGAGGCCTCCATAATTCTGCCGAATTTGGTTTAACTTGTAGATGTAAATTTTGTCGCACTATATCTGTTTCTGAAATATAGCCCCTAATGAAACCCAGGACTTCTTGCAACTGAAACTTAATCCCCTCATGAATTAGTCTGTTTCTACGATGCCAAAGACTCCATGTAGATATGGCAATAATTTTTCTCTTTTGTTCTTCAGCAGCAACAAATAACCTGGAGAAATTCTTCTGGGGTCAGAGAGGGTTCATCTATGTCCAGAAAAGGGACCTGAAAGTACGTCCATACTCCTCGTAACAAATTGCAATTCCACATCAGATGACACGAATCCTCCGTCGCTTCTTTGCATAAAGGACAGATCAGTTCCCCTGTTAATTTTCTTTTGGACAAATTGCTATAATGGGGAAGCATGTTGCTTACCAGTCTCCAGTTATGAATTTTTATTTTACTTGGGATGTTTAGAAACCAGAGGGCTTTGTAAAACTCTGAGTAATCCTCCTCTGCTTTGTACTGTTAGAATGCACTAGGATAGAGTTAAGAGCTCTGTATCCACTTCAACAGTGTACTCCCGAGCCCTCATATTTCCACACTAGAATATCATCTTCATTTGTCAATTTGAATCGGAATGGAAAGAATTACGGAAGTCGTGCCTTCATCAAAAAGTTCACCCAGAGTTCCCTATTCCGTACATTTATCGGTCTCCAATAGTTGATTAATCAGTACACCACTTTGAATCAATGTCATGCCACGAGATTCTGTTGTTCTCTATTCCAGAATCCAAGGGTCATTCGGATATTAATCTGTGCTCCTGAACCCACACGCCAAATCATCCCTTCCGTGATAACCTCCCTAGCGGTCACGAGATCTTTGCGCCGTGTAAACGAAGGGTAAGAACCAACATTAGCATTTAACACGTCGGTGAAGCGGAAAATACCCGGCTTTTAACACTGCGGCTAATAAACAATGAGGGTGAGTGATAATCGCCACACTGTTTAGCAAGCAACGCCTTGTTGAACAAAAACAAATTTTTAAAGCCCATCCCACCGGCATATTTCTGATGTGAGTTTATCCCAACAACACCAATGGATTCCTCTCAATGTTTTGTTACTAGTCCACCAAAATCGGTTCATAATGATTTCAAGCTTTTCGCAAAGCTTTTTCGGAAAAGGAAGCCTTTGCATCGCATAGATAGGAGTGGCACAGTAACAAAACTTAATAAACACTTCCTTTCCGCCCATAGAAAGATAAAGCGAAGACTCAACCCTCAATTCTTTTCTGAACTCGTCGATGAACGAATTAAAAGCCCGTGTCTTTCGTCCGCCCACCATCATAGGTAACCCTAGGTAGTTTTAGGTTAGAGGCGGTCAAACCCCCAACATCCTCAGTAATCTCCTCTCGAACTCGACGCCGACATTAGCACCAAAATAGATCAAGGATTTATCATAATTAACCCGTTGTCCTGCAGCTGCGTTCATATTCTTTGATAACTTCATGAACCACATTCGCCTTCCTCCAAAGATGCGTCGCCAAATAGAATGCAATCGTCTGCAAAAAATAAATGGTTAATAGAGAGTCTTTCCCTACCAATAGCGCACCTCCATAGATCCTTTTAGCTTGAGATCTTCGAGAAGACTAGAAAATCCTCGCGCACAAATCAAAAATAAATAGGGACTAAGCGGGTCTCCTTGTCTTAGCCCACGTGGATGGATAAAACCAAATCACCATTCAATCCATTAAGACTAACGAGTAAGAAAGCGAGCGGACACACCTCATGATAATTACAATCCAATCTTTGTGAAACCCCATAGAATTCATCATTCCTGCAAGGAAGTCCCATTCAACCTTGGCCATAAGCTTTGCTCATATCAAGTTTCAGAGCAAAATTTCTTTCTTACCCCGTTTTTCATCTTTAGAGAGTGAAGAATCTCATAAGCAATCAAAACGTTATCGTAAATGAGTCTTCCAGTATAAACGCCGCCAGGCTTCATTAATGCAATCTCCTAGAATGTCATTCATACGATTAACCAAAACCTTTGCAATAATTTTATATAAAACATTACAAAGGCTTATGGGTCTAAACTGGGACATGGTTTTCGGCTTATCCACCTTGGGTATTAGCACAATTCGAGTTTTATTAATGACCCCCACCTCCGACTGGCCATTTAAAATTGCTAAACAAGTAATTAGAAATGTCGTCTCCCACTAGATGCCGATATTTTGGAAGAAAATGCAAGACATACCCGCAACCTCGGGGCTTTTAGAGGGGGCATCTCTTTAACCGCTTGAAAAACCTCTTCTACTGTAAACTGCTTCAGCAAAGCCTCATTCATACTGGTAGTAACCCTCCTTTTCACTAGACCAAAGATATGCTCATCCGGCTCGCCGCTGAAGGTCGAAAAGGTTTTCAAAAATAGCGCGAGGCAATTTTAATCATCTCATCCCTATTGGACGTTCGATTCCCAACTCATCCTCCAAGTCTAGCACCCTGCCACGTGAATTTCGCTGCCTGCCATCTTATGAAAGAAGCTAGTATTACGGTCTCCATGTAGGAGCCAATTCACACGAGCCCTTTGTTCCCAGTAGACTTCCTCCTTATCAGCCTCTAAGTTAAGCCCCAATTGGATTTCTGCAATCTCAGCTAAGTTGTCATCTGAAGCATCTTCATTGTAGAGACAGTTCAACCTAGCCTCCAAGGCAACCCGAGTTCTCTTATCCTCTTTGTTTCTATCTTTACTCCATTTCGCATTTTCAACCCCATATACGCTAGCTTATCCTCCAGGTAAGAGCCATCGATTCGATCCACCGCTTTTGACCAATTCTTCAAAAGTACTATCGAGACACCATTTGGCCTCAAACCGAAATTCATATTTCATATTCCCGAGACTATCCCTTTCTCTTCCAAGAGTATCCAAAAGAACTGGACAGTGGTCTGAAAAAGAATGACTTAAGTGCTCTACCTGATAATCTGAGAAAAGCTCAACCCACTGTAATGTAGCAACGCCCCGGTCAAGTCGTTCTCGATATTGGTAGATCTTTGTCCGCCTCTCTCCCAAAGTGAACCAACGCCTCTAAACTGAGATCGATAAGCTTACAATCTTCTAAAGCGGTTCGAAAGTCCTTCATTTGTTTGTTTGATCATTTGTCGTCCCCCTTCTTCTCGTAAGAATTAGTGATCTCGTTAAAATCTCCTATGACAACCCAGGAATACTTTGATCAGTGTTGAGCTGTCTAAGCAAATTCCAAGATTCTCTTCGTTCACGTTCCTCCGGTTTACCATAAAACCCCGTTAAGCGCCATTTTGTGCCACATTCATTATCTTGGACTTCAACGTCAATATGATAGGAGGAGAAACTTTTTAGGCTAATCAAAGAATTTCCTCTCCAGCCCAACGACAATCCTCCTCTAGAACCCATTGCACCTATGTCAATTCCGTTTTCAAAACCGCATTTCATTCTAACCTTCTCCATTTTCTTCGCACTCAATTTTGTTTCAATTAGAAACAAAATTCGGGGATTGATGGCCCGTAGTTTGTTTTTGAGCCTATTAATCGTTCGCGGTCTCCCCAAACCACGAACGTTCCAGCTTAAAATTTTCATTGTTCTCGGCTGCTCTGAGCACCAGAGCTAGCCGATAAAGTTAAAGACCCATCCCCGACGGTGGCCACCATCATATCTGTTTGACTTTCCAACCGACGCTGTCTTTTCTTTCCTTCCGATATGGTAAGTGGGTCCTGTTCTTCATCCACTACCAAGGTCATTAAGTCATCCCTGATTTCCTCCCTGATTAAACCCATTCGTCCCGAAATTCCCTCCTTGATTTGCCCATTATGAAGGATCTGCCCATTAAATCCTGCTGATTTGTAATTAGGATTTTCAGACATATTACCATAATCGTTGTCCTTAATGCGCAAATCTTTTCCTTCCTTAGATGAAGGACCCCATTTACTACTTTCCAAATTATCAACCATCACCTGCGATCCATCAGCCTCCCGTAGCCATCTGCTAACCCCTGGTCGTCTCCGGCGAGGTTCAGCCCGTAATGTGAGATCCCATCCGAACACGATTTTGGCAGGATCAATACGCAATCGGTAGGGACAGAAACTTTCTCCATGTCCTAATCTGCCACAGATGAAACAAAACAAACTCAATTTTTCATACTTAAATCGAGCATAGACAGTTGTCGAGGTACCAATCTGGATTTTCTTCTTCCGCTTCAAAGGGGCTCGGGTATCTAAAAGGACTCTTATTCGCATGAAATGCTTCATACCCGTAGAAAAAGCTGAAGTATCATAATCAATAAAACTGCCACAGAAATTTCCAAACTGTTTGGCCATTGTTTCAGACATCAAGCCGGGGGGTAACTCATGCACTTGGATCCAAAATTCGGTAAAATGTACTGGCATCGTTATCGGATTTTCACCATTGGGGATTCGTTGAAGGATGAGCAAATGATTGTTAAAAAACCATGGGGTACCAGCAAGTACTCTTTGCATGTCGACATCATGGAAAAATTGGAATAGGTACCGCTTCTCGCCAAGATCTGTTATGCAGATACCACCTATGGGATGCCATAGATCTGCCATAGTATTCCGAAGTGCAGGGAAGTGAACAACACTGTCCGTTAAACAACGTCCCACCAAACAGAAGTGATAAGATTTTTCTATCACTGTTTCTTCTTCGTGAAAAGCTTCCTCCTCATCATCTACAAGACTTAGATTTGCCAAATCCTCCTCCATTGATAAAGCTTTTGGCACTAAAACACTCAAAATAAAAGGTCAACTAGAAGATGGAAAATAAGAGACAAAAGAGAAAAGAGCAAAAAGATTCTTGCCAGAAGGCAGACAGAGAGTACGTGCCATGTTAGCCTTTTTTTTTAATGTATAAATTTTTAAAATACATAATAAGAATTTGAAACAAATATTTAAATTTTAGAAATAAAAAAAACTTAAATTTTTCAAAAATATATATTCTAGAAAAGTTGTAAAAATTTTATTATTATAAAAAAATCAAAACAATGAATAAAAATCAAAATAAAAACAATAGAAAAAGTTTAACTAAAAAAAAAAAAGGTTAATGTCTAGAAATTGAAAAAGATTAATTTAAAAATTTTAAAAATTTTAAGATTTTAAAAGTTAATTTTTTTTTCAAAAAAAAACTTAAAATGATAAAAATATATATTCTAGAAAAGTTGTAATAATTTCCAAAAATTCTAAATTCTAACGATTCAAAACAATGAATAAAATTTAAAAAATAGAAAAAGTTTAACTTAAAAAAAACTTAATGGTTAGAAATTGAAAAAATTAATTTAAATTTTAAAAATTTTAAAAATCAAAATATATAAATTTTAGAAAATTTTTATTTTTTTTAAAAAATGTAAGAAAATATATATTATTTTTAAAAATTGTGAAATTTTGAAAATATTTAAAAGTTAAAGAAAAATACCGGTTAACACCAATAACCGGTGGTTAATGTCGGTCAACGGACTGTCAAACTCAATGTATTTTTAAAAATGTTTAATCTTTAAATTTTTTTTTTCTATTTTTGAATTTAAATTTAAATTGACTAGACGTGACATATGGAACATTTTGATTGGTGTCATGTGTTCATCATTTTTTCTTAATGTCGTTAGAAAAAAATGGGGTGAATCGAGTAACAAAGGATAATTTAAATATCGATATGAAACGAAAAAAGTTTTAGATATCAATGTGGGAAAACAAGTATAGTTCGGAGGCCGACGTGAGCACTAAATCGATATTTTTATTAATTGCACCATACGCCCCTCAACTATGGCTCAAACTTAAACATCTTCTAATTTAGTCCTCAAAGTATTGGGTCAATTTTAGTTTTTTTATTTGATATATTATAGTTTTATTATTTGCACCACACGCCCTTGAACTATGGCTCAATCTCAACATTATCTAATTCAGTCCTCAAAGTTTTTTGTCAATTTTTTTTTTATTTGATATAGGGTTAAAGCATCATTTGCCCCTAAAATATACCATTTTTCTCGTTTTGATACTTCAACTTTCTTTTGCCCAAATTGATACCTAAAGTTTTATTTTATTAATCAGTTCAATCCCTGTTAAAAAAAACCGATTGAAATGTGGTCCAATTAGAATGTGCCACGTGACATTTCAATCTAATAGAGTGTGCCATGTGGCATCAATATGTCTTGAGACAGGAAGAACAAATATGACCATTGGAGCCTGAGTCTCGAGACAAGGCTCCCCTAAAGCATACCTTAGCTTCAATGTTGGTTGATCTCAAGATAATATGCTTTTTGTCTCGAGACAATGTTCATTTGAAGCATTTTTAGTTCCGATGTTGGTTTGTCTAAAGATAGACATTCTTGTGTCTCGAGACAATATTGAAAACCTTAAAAAATGTAGCTTGGAAACAATTTAAATGATTTGGGGATTCTCAATTTTTTTTTTTTTTATAAAAAGTTCAAGTCATTTAGAAACTTTATTTTTAAATTTGAAACACTTGAAAATATATTTGAATAAGATAAAAAATAATTTATACAAATTTGATTTAGAGATTTTATAAATACGTTTATTATATCAAAACAATTGAAAATAAAAAAATAACAATACTAAATCAATTAAATAAAACAAAACTTTAGTAAATTATATTATTAATTCAAATATTTGATTAAATAAAATATATTTTATTTATTATTATTTCTCTCCCCACCATAATTATTATCACTTCCCCAAAAATAAAACTCTTGTAATTTTAATCTTACTTCGATTAGTATGAGCATAGTTGTCAGTGCAGGAACACATAGGTTCGAGTGCGCTAAAGCGCATTATTCTCCTATTTAAGGGTTGGGGAGGGACTATGGATAATTGTAAACATCGTGTCAATAAGAGTAGATATGATTAGAACTTATAATGAAATTATTTTAAAAAAATTTACGGTTTATTTATTAAATAATTAAAAATAAAAAAAATTATATATATTTATTCTTAAAAATAAATTTACTAAAATAAAAAAAAAATTATTTACTAAGTCGATCTTATGAGGGTTTACGCGATTTTCTGCCAAATAAATCTTTGCCTTTTATAAATTATATGAATGAATTAAAAACTGACATGCGGTCTTTAATTAATATTTAAAAATTAAAACAATTTTACTATATTTATAAAACAGCATAGTAATATTTATATTTTTTTGCCAATTTAATCCCTATTCTAATGAGTTAAATTTAATTATTAGTCTTTCAAAAAAGGTCAAATTGTTTTTAATAGAAATATTGATTAAATCATTATTATTTTTTAATAATGTTGGCATGGCAACTTATATGATAGTCTACATGTACTTCACAATGACATTATATCATGTCAATAAATAATTTAAAATTTATAAAAATATTTTAAAAAGCTCAAAAAATTAATATAAAGTGAAAAATCAATTACATTCTTTTTAATAAAAGATTGAACTTTTTAAAAATAAGGATTAAATTAAAAAATGTAAATAATATGGGGGTATGCATTATAAAATTAAAAAAGTGAAGAAATAATTTCCGTATAATAACCCTGGTAGAACATGCCTCTCCTTATTTATAGCACAATGTTTCCTTCATTTTTCAATTAAAAAAAAAAATCTTTTTATTATTATTCAGAAAAATAAAATTAAAAAAAAAATTGTTTCTCTCCCTCCCATAATTATTATCACTTTCCCAAAAACAATTTAACCCATAACCAAGAAATGAATGCTTCACCATCAGCTTCCATCCCCGCAGACCCTCCTCCCCCGCCCACTGTCCCCGCATGGGCCCCCGCTCCTCCTTCTGTAGTCGAACCACCGGCGGCGGCGTCCGTCGTGCCTCCGTTTTCCGACCACCCTCCTTACTCAGACATGATAATCGAGGCCATTGGTGCTTTGAAAGAGAAGAATGGGTCAAGCAAAAGGGCCATTTCTAAGTACATCGAGTTAGCTCACAAACCGTACCCACCGAGTCACGACGAGTTGTTGACTCAACATTTGAAGCTCTTGAAAAGCAGCGGTCAACTTGTTATGGTAAGGAAGTCTTATAAGCTTGCTCCCTCTGCCGGATCTGAAGTTCCGGTGCCGGATTCTGCTACTTCTAATGTCCCCGACGATTCTTTGGCTCCAAAACGTGGTCGCGGGCGTCCTCCTAAGGCTAAACCGACGGTTTCGGCTACTGATTCCGGGTCTCAGCTGGTGGATGTTCCGGTTGCGGGTGAAGTAAAGAAATCCGTCGGTAGGCCTAGGAAAAATGCACCCATTGGTCAACTTGATGCTAGGAGGGGCCGGGGTCGGCCACCTAAAAGTGGGTCTCGGAGACCGAAGACGGTTAGGTCAGTGGTGGCTGGTGGTGCTAATGCGGTGAAAAGGGGCCGTGGACGGCCGCCTAGGGCCGTGAACCAGGTACCTCAACAGGGTTTTGTGCCGATCGAGGGTCAACCCGTGGCTGTTCCCTATGCTGACGCTGATCCTGCTGCTCCCGTTGCTCCTAGTTTACCAAGGCGCAGAGGGAGGCCCAAGGGCACGGCTCGAGCCACCGGCTCGGTGGTCCCCGGTAAGCGGAGAGGTCGACCGCCCAAAGTTGGCAGCAATACTGCGCCACCGCTAGCCACTATGGCCAAGAAAACCACTGGGAGACCGGTAGGCCGCCCCAAGAAGGTAAACCCGGTTTTTATGCAGTACATTTCCTAGTATTACGTATTAATATTGCAATGTGTGGGCTTTACATTTATTCTTTCTTCAAATATATCAAAAATATATGGAGACATGTTATTGTCAATGATATGATTATACGAGTAAGCGGGTGACCATTCAAGTTTCTTATCGGTTCGACTTGATCGGCTTTTCAAATTTAACTCATCTTACTAGCCATTTCTAACATGAACCG
Source organism: Gossypium sturtianum (assembly GCA_025698515.1). NCBI lineage: Eukaryota > Viridiplantae > Streptophyta > Magnoliopsida > Malvales > Malvaceae > Gossypium > Gossypium sturtianum. The sequence continues at coordinate 213,902 of CM046946.1, read as the reverse complement.
AACCGACTGATCGCTTACTTGAATTATCCAAAGCGAGTCAATATCGATTGGTTCGGTTTGGTTTGTTGGTTTAGTTGATTAAATCAGTTATAACTGATTTCCGCTCCCCCAATGCATGATGTGGAAATAGACATCACCTTTTTACTCTTGTTATCTAATTTTACTGTTAAAAATTGACGTAGTTAACGGAATAATCAACCAGTTACATGCACCGTTTTATATGTACTTCATGTTGATGTATATGGATCAATTATTTGTGTTAAATCTAATGTGACCTATTTTTGGTTGATAACTAGACAACTGGTGGAGCAGCAGCAGCTACATATGAAGATCTTAGGAGAAAACTCGAGTTCTTTGTAAGTCTTATCGGAAAGTTACGATTATGCCTATTTGGGATTTATACATATATCTGTGCATGCATGTATCATATGAATGAATGATGTAGGGACAGCGCCAAAGGGCTCTCGCCCCTCAAAATGATAAATTATCATTTCGGCCTCGCTAAAGATGAAATTTTTTTCAATTTAATCCTTTTAAAATTCTAAAATAACAAGCATATGTAAAGATAAAATTGTACTTTAATTCCTTTAAAATTTTGTAATTTAATTTGACACCTAAAAATAAACTTGTGGCTTTGTCCTGGAATGATGTCTGATTGCAGCAATCAAAAGTGAAGCATGCAGTTGAAGTACTAAAGCCTCAGTGCATCAACAACGGAACAGGCGCAGGCGCGATCCAAGAGTTAGAAGGACTTGCAGAAATGGACATTAACGCACCATTTCGCGGGCAAGCTCGGCCGCCGCAGCAGGTGCCAACACAGCCACCGATACTACAGAACGAAGGACAAGGGCCTTGATGTTTTTCAGTTGCATGAGGAGAGAGATGTAGGAAATGTTTTGACTTAGGCACACAACCATGATATATGTCTGTAAAGGGAAACAGGGAAGTTGCAGATCTAAATTTTTTTTCTTTTTGTTGTTGCTGAGGTTGTCTGAGACATTTTTTCTTTTTTTGGAGAATGACTTTGATTCGGCCATTTTTCTCTGTAGTGAAATTACTGATTCCAGAATTTCAATTTTTGGAGTACCATTTTCTCATGATCTGAACTTAGCTGGAATTTATTCATAGTTTTTTCTTCCCATGTTTGTAAGAGTAGGTAGGTTGGTAGTGGACAAGTGATTAATAAAGGTAAAAGTATCATAAAGGTCCCTATACTAGAAATTAGATTGGATTTTGCTCTTTTATTATAAAAATGAGTAAATTAGTCTTTTTTACATTAGATCGAAGAGTAAATTGGTTATTTTTATTAAAATTTTATTCATTTCTACTGCTAAAAATTGGCATGATTAAGAGAAAAATCATAAAGTTACACATGATGTGCTACGTGCACCTCATATTGACGTATAGGAACCAATTTTAACGATTAGAATGGAAGGAATTTTTACTTTATCTAATGTACAAGGACTAATTTAATAATAAATCAGTGCACTAATAAATATCTATTTGAATGTGAATATTACGAGTCTATTCGATTTTTTAAAGGTGTTTGTAAGGAAAATAGAGGAGCCAACCATAAAGTTTTACAGTTTTTTTGCATAAGAAGGATCCTTTTAATGGTGGCAAGGCAAATAGAGGAAGCTGAAAGCAACATAAAGGGGTTGGAGATTCTTGTCCTTTAACTTATATGAGCTTTGCAAGCAAAGACAAAACCTTTCTGGATGTCTCTCACAGCTTTGCTAGTAAAAAAAAAAAAAACCATTTTTATCAGCTGCACTCAGTGAGTCGTTCTCACTCTGTTGAGGAAATCCTTAACAAAGCCCAGAAAATCATGACCGTTCAAAATCATCGGATGATTCTCATTTGATTAGACGTGTTGTCTATCTTTCCTTTCCCCTTTAAAGCATTTTGCTTCCATGCATGTAAATGTAATTCCACTTCAACTACAACACTAAAACAAAGGGAAAAGAGAGAAATGAAAAAAAATAAAGTCTTTGGGTTCTTTGCTTCCATTATTCTTCCTGTAGGCCTTTTCATTGCCATTTTAAGCCACCCCCATTTACTGTGAAGTTCTTATTTTTTCCATTTCGGAAAATTGGGATTTGAAGAGTCTGTTTTTGGATCCTTTTAAAAAAGAAGAAACTTTGTGACCTGTTTTCTATGCTATCATGAAAAAATGCAGTCTCTTTGAAGATTGAGGTGAGAAATGAGCTATTGATACTATGTTTGCTTATGTTTCTTTTTTTAATGTTTTTGAATGATCAGTCTCCATTGAGTTTTAATGGCAAAAAGTCGAGAAGGAATTTGTTTGTAAGTTTTGTAACACGAGAGATATCGATGTGGAAAGTCGTTAGGTGGTGGTGACATAAGGACTCGTATGAATTTTGCTGAAGCTGATGAAGGATCAGCTGAAATCTCCATTAACAGGCGAGCTGCTGAAAGTGAAAATGATGGTGGGGGTGGTGGTCAATCCCCATGTGGTTTAAGTGTTAACCCCAAAAAGACCAACAATTTCTGACACAGGCAACACTTGTGTACTCAAAAGGTTGTAAGGGTTTCCACTCATTGAAAGCTGTTTGTCGTCACATGGCTCGTCATTCAAGAAACAGTGACACAACTGGCGTTTGCTGTAAGAACTCAGTCACTTTGGCAGATATGGAGGATGAAGAACAAGAACAGCAAGAGGAGGCTTTGTGTTTGATGATGCTTTCAAGGGGTTCTGCATGTAACAATGACTTGAAATGTGCTTCTAATGATGGTCAGTTTGTGTAGAAACAAAGAGATCATTTTCCACATGGTTGTTGAAAGAAAGAAAAAAACAAGGGGCACCAAAATTTTCAAGTCTGGCCAAGCATTAGGGGGTTGTTGGAAGTTTGGAGGAGAAAACATTAATGATGAAAACAGGACTCAACTGAGATGCCACTTCCGAGTCTAATTTATCTTAACTTACCAACTCCTGTTGAGGATGATGCTGATGAGTTCATGCCATGGTACATATTGGAAAAAGCCACATTAAGCTTTCAATCTTGCTGCTGCCATGGTGGGTTTTATCTGTAAATCTCAATTTTTGGGCTTATCGGTTTGAGCCTACGTTACTCGGACTTGGATGTGAGTAAGTGTAAGTGTTGTTGGTTCAGATTCTTGAGTGTTAAGAAATGTTGTTTGGGAGACATCTCAAAATAGGTTAAAAAATGCATATGATAATCCACTAATATTAATATCAATTTGTGTTGTTTATTTTAATTTTTTATAAATTATTTAAACTATTACCTATTATTTTTGTAAGAAAATATTATGTGGTGGATAATTCTAGTATTTAATTTTAAATTTAAAATATATTTAGGGAAAAAAAGTAAAAAAATGGGGGCATAAATGTAATTCTAAGTATACATATCGGCCTATCTGATGGCGCGATTGAACACCCTTAAATATATAAAAAAAAAAAAAAAAAAAAAAAAGAAAAGAAAAGGCTTTTACGTATCTGAAGCGTGGACTTTTTTTTCACTAAAGAACTTGTTACGATTCAGATCCGCAAATAGAGAAAGAGGAAGGAAAACTTATAATTTCAGAATCCAGACAAGCTAAAGCTTTGTCTTTTTTCTTTTCTTTCCTTTTTACACGTTTTAATGGCGGATGAGATGCAGGAGCAGAAGCCGCCGTCGAAAACAGCAGCTTCGTCTAAACGGCCAATGATTACCCCACCACCACGGCCGTTCTCGGAGGCGTTATTCAACGGTGAGGCAGGCTTGATGGGATTCAGTCCAGGTCCCATGACACTTGTTTCCAACTTCTTCTCCGACACCACCGACGATTCCAAGTCATTTTCTCAGCTGCTCGCCGGTGCCATGGCGTCTCCAGCAGCTCAAAAGCTGACCGAAGAGCAGGCTGAAGGTGGAGGAGTTAACACGGGGTTGCGGTTCAAGCAGAATAAGCCGGCCGGTTTAGCGATAACTCAACAACCGTCGTCGTTTGTGATGCCACAAGGATTGTTGAGCCCTGCGAGCTTATTGGAATCTCCAGGATTTAGTGTGTTTTCTCCTGGTCCCCAGGTAATATTAGCAACTTAAATTTGATTTTCTTTAAATGAGTTCCTTCCCTGTTTGTTGTTTTGTTTGAGAGAATCAATAGTATAAAAGGGATGCTTTTAAGATGGGAAATAGAGTTTGTTCCAAGTAAATAGGAAAAAACTTTTATGTATGTCATCTTTTTAACTTTCTTCCAAATATATTGTATTATATATACTCCATCCTCGCACTCAAATTAACATTTTCTTCTTTTAGACTCTTGTTTTTGTTTTCATATAGCAATAAAGGAATGAAATAAAAAAGAAAATTTGTGAAATTAGGACTTGAGTGAATTTACTTGATTTACGCAACCACCTTTTATATATTTAAAGAGTTTGAAATTTGTATTTGCGTTAAAATACTTGTAAGAATGTTAATGACAAAACTTGTAAGAATGTGCCTCTTGGTTTATGAGTCTTATATGAGTGAGGAGATAGATATAAAGGAAGCCATGGATGGTTGCTTATGTTGTTGAACATATCTCTTGTGTGATTCGTTGCTTATGTTACTTCAACATACCCGTGTCTAATTCATTGTCGCGTTAGAAACGAGCATGGATGACCTAAAAGCGTATGTTGTTAGATATATGGTTTGATACACATACACTCGACATAAAAACTTTTCAGGTCCATGCTTATGTTGGTGAACATATCTAGAGTGTGATTAGTTGCTTAAGTTACTTGAACATACCCATGTCTAATTCATTGTCATGTTAAAAAAGAGCGTGGATGACCTCAACGCTTATGCTGTTGGATATATGGTTCGATACATTCTCGTGTCTGATTCATTGTTACATTAAAAAGCTTTGGCAATGTGAGGTGTCATTGTAGTGGCAGCTCTTAGTTTTATAACTGTTGGTGCTTTTGATTCACTGCCAATATCCTCTGTTTATGAAATGTATAGGGACCTTTCGGAATGACACACCAACAGACTCTAGCACAGGTCACGGCGCAGGCTGCACAAGCTAATTCGCATATGCAAATACATGCCGATACGGTAACCTCGTTGCAAGACTCTAGTGCTATGATTAAGCAACCGTCGGATGTATCTCAGTCTGATCAGAGATCCCAACCTACTTCTGGTAAGCATGCCAGTGATGGCTACAACTGGCGGAAGTATGGGCAGAAACAGGTGAAAGGCAGCGAATTCCCAAGAAGTTATTATAAGTGTACGCATCCCGGTTGTCCCGTCAAGAAGAAGGTTGAGAGATCACTTGATGGCCAAGTCACTGAAATCATCTACAAAGGGCAACATAATCATCAACCTCCTCAGCAGAATAAGCGTGCAAAAGGAAACGGAACTTCGAATAATCGGGGGAATTCCGAATCAACTTCTCAATTTCATAGTACCAACTTGAACATAATTAAAGAAGGGACATTTTCTTCAATGTCTAAGAAGGATCAAGAGTCTAGCCAAGCTACAACCGAACTTCTTTCCGGGACGAGTGATAGTGATGATGAAAAAGATGAAGATGAACCTGATACCAAAAGACGGTATGCAAAAAATTTCCTGCGTTCTTATTATATGCACCACCACTGAATCAGTGTTGAAACTCCCTATATCCAACAAAACTTGTTTCTTTATATGCAGAAGTACGGAAATTAGAGTTTTGGAGTCATGTTCGTCGCATAGGACCGTTACCGAACCTAGAATTATCGTGCAGACAACAAGCGAAGTTGATCTATTGGATGATGGCTATAGGTGGCGCAAGTATGGACAGAAAGTTGTCAAAGGCAATCCTTATCCAAGGTAATGAGTCTCGGTTTCATTGACTAACTGTTTATCCGTAACCCCGGTGTTAGCTCTTGGAACAAATGTGGATACTGGAATGTTTCATTTTCTGTTCTGTTCTTTTGTGCATGGATGTGGAACATTCCTAATGCATGTTTTTTGGTTCTACAGAAGCTACTACAAATGTACAACCCCGGGATGCAATGTCCGTAAACACGTCGAGAGGGCTTCGACTGATCCCAAGGCTGTTATAACGACATACGAGGGAAAACATAATCATGATGTACCGGCTGCCAGAACAAGCAGCCACAACACCACCAGTAGTAACGCAACACTAGTAAGAACACAGAATATAGTAACCGATAACAACCACGGTGTAAATAACAGTGTCGATTCTACGAACGATGGGCAACGACCGGTAGCACGGTTACGGTTAAAAGAAGAACAGGTAACGTAATGTCTCTGAATTGCAGCATGAGTACAACATGGAAAATCTGTCATATTTCAGGCAAATGTCTCATATGTAATATTCAAAAGTACAGGCGAAAGCTTAAAAGGTTGTACGTAAAGTAGTTTAGTGCGTGTATATATACTGTAATTTGATTCTCTTATTCCATGCATTCTTTTGTACATGGAACATGCTGAATTATGTTGTTTTTATGATTGTTCGCCATTACTATGTTCAAATAAAAATAATAAAATTCTGAGTAACCGTAATTTTTTAATTTTTTAGAGAATGAATTGTATGAAACAGTGACGCCACGTCATCTGTATCCCTTTCCAATAGTTTTATGCCACATCAGCATTTTCATCCTGAATTTCAGCATTTTCATCCTGAAAAAAATCAAATCCAAATTAAAATCCTGAAATTCAGGATAAGAATATTGATGTGGCATAAAACTATTGGAAAGGGATACAGATGACGTGGCGTCACTGTTTCATACAATCCTTTCTCATTTTTTTATTGTCAGGACAAATAAAACATATTAATCGAATTTGAATTTTGTAAATATAAACTCAATTGGTGGATAATGTTTGAGTGTAGTAGTTCCGGCTCTGGCTCTAGCTCTGGCTCTAGTGCATGATGCGGATCTGGAAGGGGTTGCCCAATTCGTGTCGTATGCGGAGGGACTATCATTGACCACCCACCAAACAAAAATGGTTTCCCTATCTCACAGTACCACTGTATGTACTCTAACGAGGGCTGTAGATCCAAAGCACGATCCATCTGAGGTACCCTCCCCAATCGGTTGTTCCACATCGTAATATATTCTTCATGCACTTCTCCTCAATCATTTCCATACTTTCCCCTCCTGTTCATCCCATGGATCTCCCCCAATCGTACCGGCAGTGTTAGGATATACTGTATGCAACCGAACTGTCGGAGTACTCAATCGCCATGATACTACTCCACTATCTGAAATTTGATAACGGGTGCACTAATGCACCATAGGTTTGAGTGGACGTGGGCAGATGAGTGAATACCCGCCATAATTTCTGGAACAGAATACGGTATCCAAATGAACTGCACAGTTAATAACATTGTTATATTAACGTGGGTCGAGTGAGATAAAATAGCTCAAAATTTTGTTTATATTGGAAAAACTTACCCCCTCTCCAGCATGATTCTCAATCATCGACGGTATCTCCGGATCGTACGTATGCGACCTCCGATACCCTGATTAGTGCTCCATCTACGAAAACAAATTGTTAGAACAATTTAATCCGAAAAAAGTCAACTAATTGTTATAATGAGTAAAAATTCATCACCTATTAACGAGTGGAAATATATATGATTGGTGACTAATGGATGCCAAGAATGGCATCCGGTAAAGTGCCCACGACTGCAGCAGTATGAGGCATCCGCCTATGTCCATCGCAGAAGGATCTGTCGTCCGACAAAGTTTGCGATACAGCATAGCTAACACTGCGGACCCCCAACTGTATGAATGGGTGTTATGCAAATTGGATAATAGGGGTAAGTACATCAAGTGCACCGTACTGCCGTTTGCATTCGGCATGAGTACACCCCCTATAAGGTGCATAATGTAAGCTCGAACGGCCTGCATCACCTCCCATTCATTGGCAGTACTCGACAAATGCTCAAAATTGGCCTTTAACCATGAAAACCTCAAACTGTCAAATTTCCCCTCACTTGGCGAGCGTCCAAGTAATTCATAGCAAATGGTAGCCGGCTTAGAGATTGAACTTACGGCCGTGACCGCATTCCCGTCGATGGGGAGCCCGAGCTGTAATGCAACATCCTCTAGAGTGATGGTGCACTCCCTGCACGGCAAATGAAATGTATGGGTCTCCGGACGCCATCGCTTGACTAAAGCGGAAATCAAGTCGTATCGCAGATCAAAAGTTCGGATCAATGCTGTTGATTTGAACCCGGCTAACTCCAAGTATGGTATTAGGCGTTCATCTGGCAGAAACTCTACACTATTAACACGGCCCTTCAATACACGGTACGGGCCCTGACATTATTAAATTAGCACGACCTATTTGACAGGCACGACCTATCTTCGAATACCTTTTAGCCTGTATTTTGACCCGTTGACCGTATTTTGACCTGTATAAAAAATTAAGTATTTTTAATAAAAATAAAAAAATATTTTATTTAAAAAACAAAAAACAATATATTTTAATATAAAAAAAGGAGTCGCGCCTATCAAATAGGCGCGACTAAAAAAAAGTACCATTTTAATAAATAATCCAGCTGCCAACCTATTTGAGTATTTAATTTTTTTTAAAATTTATTTATGTAAAAAACCCATAACTGTGTCTATTTATTGATAGAAAGAGAGAGGGTGAGATTTCAGCACCCTCTTCATTTTTGTATAATAGATAATGTATAAAAATGAGACCACATAAAATGATATGATCGATGGCATGGCTTGCTTAATATGTTAGACAATTACATGTCTTTTCTTTATCAATACTTTGCTCTCTCTCTCTCTCACTGCTACTTTGCTTTTCCACTGTTTTTCTTTCCTCTGTCTCTGTCCGTTTTTCTAGTTAACGGTTTTCAGTCATGGAACCAAAAACAAAAAAGCATGAAAAGGAGACAGCATAAGGTCGAAGTGGAGTTAGGTTAGTATTATAAATTTGGGAAAAGGATTATATAAAATAATGACGTCATGTTATTTGTATCTCTTTTATCTTGAATTTCAGGATTTTCATCCTGAAAAAAATCAAATCTAAATTAAAATCTTGATTTTCATTCTGAAAAAAATCAAATCCAAATTAAAATCCTGAAATTTAGGATGAAAATACTGATGTGGTATAAAACTATTAGAAAGAGATCAGATGACATGGCGTTACTGTTTCATACAATTCTTTCTCTATAAATTTGTTGATTCAATCTCAATTTTGTTAGTATTAATATTATTATTAATATAAGAGAACATAAATTCGAGTATTTTTAAGTGGTTTTATTCTCTTAATAAGGATTAGGGTAAGTTATGAGTAGTTCAAGATTATTGTTAAAAAAAAATTTAAAAATAATAATTGTATCGTTGAATTGACGTAAACTATTGGGTCTAATATCTTAGACCTTTCGCCATATGGTTTAACTGCCTTGCCATCAATTCAAGAATGGTAGGTGTTTTGTTTCTTCTAAAAATACATTTTATATTTTTTTATTAGTTGTTACAAATATATATTTATTTTTATTTCGTAGTTGTTATAAGAAATATCGATAATAGCTGTAGAATGATAGTTAAGTAAAAAAAATAAGAATATAGATTTTAAGTAGAAATTCTTTCAGAAAAAAAAAATCATGAACAAAAGAGGAGAAATTCATTAATGTTGAAAAACGAATGATCCAAGAGAAATTTCGACTACATCTATTTAAAGGTTAAAAAATTATGTTCTAATCGAAGTCAAATAGAAGAAGAACAGTTCTATACGGTCTTCGGTCTTTTGTCCCTACAAATTCCTCTACTTTTTCTAACCGTAAAAAAGTAGAAAAAAATAGTGATTTATTCAATGGTAGAATCAGGGGCGAAGTCAGGGGGCTGGCATAGACCCCGACCCCCCTTGAAAGGTAAAATTACTATTTAGGTTCTTGAATTTTTTTTAAAATTTCAAAGTAGTAAAGGTAAAATTGCATTTTGGCCCCTTCTAAAATTATAAAAATTCAATTTAATCCTTTATAAATTAGAAAGATATAAATTATAAAAAATTAAAATTTTATTCGGTCCCCCTAAAAAATTATCCTGACTTCGCCCCTGAGTAGAATTGAAAGTTGATTGGTGGGGGGTGACACAAAAAATGAGGAAATGAAAAGATAGAAAGGTTAACTAATGTTGGAAGCAAATTTGAATAAAAATAAAATTTATTTAAAAGAAAAAGAATTAATTGATTGATTTGTTGTCTTTGCGCACAAATGAAGCAAAACTTATATTTGATTATAATCATTTTGTTCCTAATTGCTTTCGGCTATAAAGCTGTATACTTTATTTTCGGTCCACTTCCAATGTTCCATCACATTTTATAGAGTAAAAAAATTCGTGGGTGAAAATTAAATAGTGTATTTTTATAATAATAAAAATATTATTTTTATTATTTTTAAAAAATTTAAAATATAATTTTATTATTACTAATTTAAAATTTTATAATACATTTTCTCGTAAAAGAATAAAAAAAAAAAGGAAAAAAGAGATGATTGTGAATGAAAACATTAGAGGAGGCGAGGGGGTCATTGGTCTGTCACGGGTATCAATATGTATCAATCACGTGTGTTTCTATTATACCATGCTCACTCACGGGTCATTTCACACTTTCTTTTTTTTTAATAAAATAATATTTATTTTTATTTATTCAATCTTACCTTAATTCATATAGACATTATTATTAATATTAAAATATATAAGTTTAAACATTTTTTTTTCTCAAGTTAGACAGCAATAAACATAAACAAATAGTTTTTGTGTGAGTAAACTATTTATATTTTAAATGTTATATTTTAGTCACTTATATTATCATATTGTAATATTTTAGTTATTAAGTCGTTAATTGATGTTAATAGTGTAACGGTAAGCTGACATGGCATGTTAAATTATTGTTTCAAATAAAAAATTTAAGTTAATTTATATAATTAGTCTCCATATTTTTTCGTTTTAAGCAATTTAATTTGTTTATTTTATGTTCTTTCAAATTTCCTCTTCTTTTTTCTTTATTTTTCCGTTCTCTTCTACGTCTCTCTCTGTTTTTCTTCCTTCTCCATTTTTTAACGTAATTTTTCTATATTTTCCATTTGTTAAATAAAAGTACATGGACTAGTTTTAACAAATAAAAAATATAGAAAAACTACGCTAAAAAAAATAAAAAGGGAGAAAAACAGAGAGAGAAGCAAAAGAGAATGGAAAATAAAAGAAATATGAAAGTTAAAAGAACATAAAAGAAGAAATTAAATTGCTCAAAATAAAAAAATATATGGACTAATTATAGAATTTAACCTAAATTTTTCATTTGAAAAGATGATTTAGCGTGCAATATTAGCTTACCGTTATACTGTTAACAACAATTAACGACTCAGTAACCAAAACATAACATTTCAAATATAAGTGACCTGACATAAATAAAAGTGACAATTTTAATAATTTAACCTTTTATCTTTTTACTTACTTGTGCCTTTGAAATGAAACCGGAGAAGATAACAATTAAGACATTCTTTGACTTAATGTTCATTGAAGTGGGAACCATGTAATGGAGAGCCTCGCCCATGCAGCTAAAAAACAACAATTAACAAAATAAATCATATATTTAATTAAATAAAGAAAAGCAAAATCAGAGGGTAGTGCTTATCGTCTCTTTCATTTTGTTTTGTACTTGTTGTTTCTATGTCAACCTCGCTCTTTATGTTCAAACATTTCATTTAATATGTATAATATTAATTTGCCTTTTTATAAAGAAATTTATTCATTAAAACTAGTAACCTACTTAATCAACTAATACGAAATGTGGGGGTGTTCTAGGGATATTTTAGTATGATTAAAACTTTAATTTTAGCTTATTTAAAGGGGCTTTGTATCTTTGTTTTGAAATGTCAATTAGTAATGGTTTTTTTAGCGTGACAAGATGAAATCGCATATGAGTTTTGGTAAGAGTTTCGTGTTAGTTATGGAGAGTATTTTATATCTTTTTTAGGGTTTTATTTATCGGTTTGCTCTTTGAGATTTTGAGCTTTGGATTCGTTGTTCTAGGTAATTTACGCTTAGTATATTGATGTTTGTTTTTTTTATATTGTGCTCTCGTTTGTTTACTCATTTAGTGAAAAGCAGATACCTATTTTGTCTGCGGTTTTTCTCTCAGTGAGGGTTTTTCATGTAAATATTTGTGTTTGTTATTATCCTTTTTACTATTTCATTATTTATACGGATCGATACCCAACACGAAATTTAAACATTAGTCATTCGTCTTTGAAGAGACAGTAAAAAGATTTACCTACTTCTTCCATTAGATAACTACCAATATTTCCTCCCTCTTAATTATATTTATAACTATATATATATATAAATATAATATACTTATGATTATCATCAACTTCAGGTTGGTTTGCTTAGAATTTTTTTTATTAATTTTGAGTTTCGCGTCTTTGACACTTTATTTTAATAAAATTAATTTATGTTTAGGAAAATTTTCAAATTTTTTTAAAAAATATTTTAAATATAAAAGATTTATTTTAATCATAAAAACAAAAAAAAAATTAACAAATTAAATGAAACAAAATTCGACTCGAGGAATCATAAATGTTTAATTTAAAAAAAAAATATCCAAACACCACGATTGAAATCGGTTTTTGATTTTCTTTTCTCAAAATTAATTGAAATGTTTCAATATATATATATATTCATTCATTAAAGCACTTCAACTATACCTCATGTCTCACTATTAATTCTGATATTTATATTTGTATACTATATATTTTATGCATTATATAATCAAAATATTAATACAGTAGTTTAAATGAATAATTATTATTTTCTATTTATTTAGGTTACAAATTAATATTGTTTTTCTCATTTAAATACATAATTTTTATTATTTAAAATAATATCTAAATTATCAAAATTTAAAATATTAAAATAAAATTTACATTTAAACCTTCCAAAATTGTCCATATATTCTGACACCTCCTTTAATTACCGTGACGCCGTTTTCGTGTAAATTATTTTTTTTTTTATTACAATTGTGACTCTTCCCGTCAACTGGCTGGCCAGCTGCCATTGTTTTTTCTTGGTGTCTTTACTTATTAAATAACTAATTATTTATTTGGTATAACCAAGAAAAAGGGAGTCACAAAGTCCAAAAACTGACAATAAAATGCCAAATTTATTTCTTAAAACACCATTTGCAAAAAAAATAAAAATTATTCAGCTCTTTTTCCTACTTTATTATTTTCTCTGTTACGTGACCATTTTTAATATAATAAAAGTTATATAAAAATTGGGTGATTATTGACTTAATGTGAGTTTGAATAGGCGGTGTGTTTACCTGCGGTTAGTATAAAAATAGCGGTGGTGGTAAGATTAGATACTGTAGCGATACTGTAGCGTGAGACAAAAAGTAAGCTAAACGCACTGCACCACACTCAATCGCCCATCCAAACCCACCCTTATACAACAATAATTCAGTTCAAAACTATAATCACGTGAAACATAGCTTAAATTGGATTGGACCAAATTTGACATCGATGGGTATGAATTTATTGTAATTTGAATAAGGATGTGTAAATTTACGGGTTAAATTTATTGAATTTTCTAGAATTATGACAAAATTGATAAGATTTATAAATATTGAAGAGCTAAATTTGTTAGTATGTCAATAAAAAAGCTACATCAATATCTCTTTAGAGACCAAACCTTAATGACTAAAATAAAAAAAAATTAAACTTAAGTGACCAAAATAAAAGTATACTAATAATTAAATGACTATTTGTGAAGATTACCTTGAAAAATAAATATTTTCAAATAAAAAATTAATAAAAGTTTTAATTTGAAATTTCATCCACACCCTATATAAATTATGTGATAGGGGCATGGGAGCCATTGAGGCTAGAGTTTGTAACACATGGCTTGAAAAATATAATTAAAAGAAAACATCAAGGTGTAATTTGCCCAACTTTACCTTTGAATACTAAACAAAAGTTAATTTCGGAATAAATCTCAAAACTATGTAAGTTTATACAATAATTTTATTTTTGTGTAATTTTGTATATAAAATTTTGCTTTGATTTAAATCTCACAATTTATTAACATAATTATCGATATAATATTAATTTATGTTTATTTTTTGCATACACAGATAATTAAACTTATTCCATATAAAACAAATGGATGTATTTATTTCATTAAATCTGTGTATAATTAAATCAAAATTTCGTATGTATAAATGTACCAAAATAAAGCTCATGTATAATTTTAAGATTTGTCCCATCAATATTATTGATTGAACTTTAAATTTCAAATTAAACAAAATCGAGAGATTAAATTTTAAAAGTACGAAAAATATAGGGATTGATGGCAAAATTAAAGTTTAAAGTATAATGAGGACCCTTGTAGTAAGAGTTAGATTGTATTTTACCTCATTTACTACAAAAATTGACAAATTAATATCTATATATTAGATCAAAGAGCAAATTGGTCTTTTTAATAAAAAATTAATCAATTACGTTAGCATAAGATATATGTGTGCAACTGTTTGGTTATTATGTCAACCATGTTAATTTTTAATAGTAAAAATAGATAAAAAATTTAACAAAAATATTAATTTACTATTTTTTAAATAAAAAATATAATATGAATATTAATACAAATATCTCCATGAGGGGCGAAGCCAGAGGGGGGCTGGCATGGCCCCGGCCCCCCTAAAATATAAAATTGTTATTTAGGCCCTTAAAGTTTTTTAAAAATTTTAAATTAGTAAATATAAAATTGTACTTTGGCCCCCCTAAAATTATAAAAATTCGATTTAATCTTTTACAAATTATAAAGATATAAACTATAAAAAATTAAAATTTTATCCGACCCCCCTAAAAAATTGTTGTGACTTCGCCCCTGATCTCCATATTACTTTTACCCAAAGAAACCATGCATTTAACGGCATCAGGTAAAGACAGGTACATGAGCTTTCAAAGCTGAAAAATGGACATTAATTAAATTGGGGGGGGGGGGTTTCCCTACCAATTTCCTTTCATTGTGTCAAATTCCTTTCTACAGAAGAACACTCATTTCTAGTCAAAATACAATAAACATTGAGTGGGTCATTTTTTTTTTCTTTTGGGGTTAATTGCATCACAAAAAAGAACCAATAACAATTTCAATTGATAAAACTTTGTTTATGGAATATTTGGGTTTTGAGTTTTGTTGGTGTTAATCTTTACATTTTTTTTTTTTTTTGGTATTTAAAGTGGGAAGGGATTTTAATGGCTTTTAATGCAATGAGTAAATGTGTTTGCGACCTTGGGGGACCAAATTTTGAAAGACAAATGGTTGGTGAAAGCAATTACAAAAAGTGGAAACCAAACAAGTGTCTGTTGCGTTGGGCCTGTGACACATGATTTGCAGCAGTGAAAAAGGTCATGGCAGAAACAAATTAATAAAATAAAATATAAAAATTAAAGTAAAAGTTGGGTTGGACTTTGGACTTGAATGGTAAATTTAACAAGTTTATAGACGTAGAAAAGATAAACCAGATTTCATTCCCACTCTTTGTTTCTCCTTGTTTTTGCTTAGAAAACAAAGGAAACCCCCGAAAAAGACCAGACTAGCCATTGTTTTTCTTTTTTCCTCTGTAGGGCTATGATTAAGTGAAGCAGAGTCCATACCTATCTCCTTCGTCAACTTCATTGTTGTTGTAGTGAAAAAAAAAAAAAGAAACAAAAAATGGGTAATGTTGCTCTTGTTTGGTTAGTGATCCAGTGAAAATGGGTTATCCTTTTTTTTCCTGGAAAATGAGGGAAAGTGTGAGAAAATAAGTATAAAGTGGGAAAAAAAAAGGAATACCCAGATTTTTCTTTTCCCGTTTCATACACTTTCTTTCTTGTTATTTCTGGGACTAAAGCATTTGAAGAGGAAATGAGGAAGCATGGATGGCAGCTTCCTTCTCATCCACTTCAGGTAACTTTTTTTTATGTAAAAAATCGAGCTTTTTTTTTTGTTTTAATTCGGGGTATTGAGTAAAGTTTTCATTTTTGTTGTTTGTGAAGGTGGTGGCTGTTGCTGTGTTCTTGGCACTTGGATTTGCTTTCTATGTGTTCTTTGCTCCTTTTGTTGGGAAAAAAATGTTTCAATATATTGTGATGGGAATCTATACCCCTCTTGTAAGCCATTTCAAACAAATTTCCTTTTTTTTGGTACATAATTTTAGTAACATCTTTGAGATCTATGTTTTGTTTGTTTCTTTTGATTCATCTGTTTGGTGTTTTTCTCTTCGTGTCGTTTTTTTTTTCAATCAACATGTCACCTCAGTTGATAAAGCAAAATATGTTGCTTGTCTTTTAGCTACTGTTTCCTTTGACTCTGTACTAGAATTTCAAATTTTTGTACATCAAAAGATTGTTAATTTATCACTTGATTTGGTTGAAGATTGTACATTTAAACTTTGTTTAAGGATTAGGAGATGACAGCTCCTGGTATGCGGTTTAGTCTCGGGTTTGGCCTTTTAGGATAAAGTAGGTTTAAGTTATTTGTGTTGATTGAACAAGTTTAAGAACAATTGGACTTGAGTTTCAAAATGCAGTTGATTTAACAGCGGAGAAGGTTCTTTGTTTTGCTACTAGAATCTCGGTTTTTTCGGGTTCTATTGATATCGGAATCTGTTAGAGGAAGTGTGTGTTTATTACATGGAAGTATTAGTAACAATGTTTTTCATTTTAGATTACTTGTTGCTTTGGCCTATATATTTGGTGTGCGGCAGCAGATCCTGCAGATCCCGGAGTTTTTAAGTCTAAAAGTTATCTTAAAATTCCTGAAAGCGGGAAGTATTCTGCACCAAAAGACTGTAAATTAGGTGGAGGTTCAGCTACAACCTTGCATGATGATAATGATGCTTTGGTTGGAGGAAAAACTGCAGAAAAGGACACAGCAGCAACTGATGAAACCTTGAAAGACGGTGGTGTTGAACTTGAGGGAAACGATGGTTCAATGAAGCAGTCATCTTGTTTGCTATGGATTTTCTCTCCTTGTGCTGTTATTTGCAAATGCTGTGGCTCGAATGAAGAATCTTCCGAGCAACAGATGAGTGAAGATGGAATGTTCTATTGCAGTTTGTGTGAAGTTGAGGTACGGATCCCTTTGGTGCCTTTAAAGTTTGATTGTTTATTCTTCCCTTTAATGAGATGATTATTACATTATGATCTTAGGACTTAGGAGGGGAAAAAGTAGCTCCACCGTCCATGCTTGTCTTGCATTCTTTTTATGCTATTGCCATTCGTTTTGTTGTCATAAGTACTTTATTCTTGGCAGGTTTTCAAATACAGTAAGCACTGCCGAGTCT
This sequence comes from Gossypium sturtianum, assembly GCA_025698515.1. Classification (NCBI taxonomy): domain Eukaryota; kingdom Viridiplantae; phylum Streptophyta; class Magnoliopsida; order Malvales; family Malvaceae; genus Gossypium; species Gossypium sturtianum. Next base: position 196,605 of record CM046946.1, on the reverse strand, counting down.
GTGACAAATGTGTCAACCATTTCGATCATCACTGCAGGGTACTGCATGATCTTCATTCATTGAATACTTTATCTCGGTTCTTCATCAGAAACTCTACTAATACTTATTTTATTCCCTCGGTTTCTTTTCTGTAGTGGCTAAACAATTGTATAGGCAAAAGGAACTACAGACAATTTTTCATTCTCATGGTGTCGGCTCTTCTATTGGTAAGCTCGGCCTCCATCTTCCTGTCATCATATTACATCATGTAATACCACATGTTCATTTGCGATCCCAATTTCCTTTCTAGCCAACCTCTTCCTTACATGCATCTCCGACCCTGATCTACAAGAACAATAACACTAGGCTTCTTGTTCCATGTCAATTCGTACCTTACAATTAGCCTCTATTATCGTGTCCTTTTATCTTTCATTCTTTCTACCAAATGCCAAATTCACCTCACGAGATCACTGCCATGTTTGCACAATTGCCAGACACGAAGAGAACCGAGAGTAAGCCTTTTTTATTTTTCTAGTCATTTTCATTTTAATTGAATATTGACAGGTATGTACTTGGTTTGTCCACCTTGGGCTTGAGATTGCAGCTTATTCTACAATGGTCAACCGGAATCCTCGTACTTATCTGCTGTTTCGTTGACCGGAAGCAGTTTTCTTTGGATATTTCAACGAAGTTAGGAAGCAGTTTCTCTTTGGTTCCGTTCATTATTGTGGTTGTAAGTATTCATGTTAATCCTCATTTCCCCCCTTGGCATGGAAACAAATCCGTTACTTACTAGTGTAGTTTTTTATGTCCGCAGGCATTGTGCACAATTTTGGCTATGGTAGCGACGTTACCGCTTGCACAGCTATTCTTCTTTCACATTCTACTCATAAAAAAGGTACGGCTACAATTAGTAAAATCCCAAGGAGTGTTAGAGGGTAAAGAAATAACAAAAAAGCTTGTTTGTTATTTTGGTGATTTCTGAATATGCCTCAGGGAATCAGCACATACGATTATATAATAGCTTTACGGGAGCAAGAGCAAGAGCTACAAGGTGTCGGTGGCCAACGGAGTCCACAAATGTCCCCTGCCAGCTCGCTTACTGGATTAAGTAGTGCTAGTTCGTTTTCTACTTTCCACCGGGGTGCATGGTGTACACCCCCACGATTGTTCCTCGAAGATCAGGTATTTTTTATGAAACCAACCTCAAATTGTTCATCATACAATGATCCTACTTTTTGTTGAAACACTGAAACTGAGCTGTTTTTTTTTTTGTAATTGGTGTTAGTTTGATGTTGTTCCTCCTGATACCGGATCTGTAAGTTCGTTCGGGAAAAAAATGGTCAGGGAGGAACCGATTAAGAAGAAGAATCCAGGTGCAGTTAAGATCAGTCCGTGGACATTGGCACGGTTAAATGCGGAAGATGTTTCAAAAACCGCTGCTGAAGCAAGGAAAAAGTCCAAAATCCTGCAGCCCGTGGTGAGACGTGGTGCCCCATTTGGGTTAGAAGGGGATAGTAGCTTTGGCAGCAGTGGCCGACGAATGTTCCCGAGACCTGATGGCAATAGAAGACGAGCAGCTAAGCGGGTGCGTCTACCCGCAGACCTACCCATGGAGTCCATAATGAACATTTCGTCTAAACCTGCTGATAAAGGTTTCAGTGACACATCAAGTAGTTTGGCACCACTTCAACTAGAAGCGCGGAGTGCCTTCCAAACGAGCCGAGCAATGTCGAGTTCAGTTGGGGTTGTTACCTCTTCTCCGGAGAGTAGTTTAGATTCACCAGATATTCATCCATTTCGGGTCTCCTCATCAGGAGCCGAAGAATCAAGACATCGAACAGGTTTACCTCCTTTCAATATGGCTGGTCAAAAGGGATTTCCATTGTCGAGATCCGCTAGTGATGGGTATGAAGCATCCGGTGGGGAAGATAGTGATCGAGTTCCATCGAGAATTGTTCATAGACCAACAAACTGGAACAACATTCTCTTTTCTGAACAGACCGAGAGGGTTGTTAAACTCAAAGCACCATCTTCGTCCGGTCAGGTTAACGGTAGAATGCTGTGACACATTCCGAATTTGATTTGTCGGTTTATTCTTTAATTTATGGTCCTAAGAACTCTCAAGTGCCTAGTGGACTGTCGTTCAATTCATTTGAATTTCGGAAGAGGTGTTTGACGGCTGTAGAGTCACGGCTGTAGAGTCTGGTATCCGCCAGGGGCAATGCTGTAAGTGTCATCGAAGAGTTGGTCATTTGGCATTCGGGATGACGAAAAAGGAAGGGTTTTTTGGTTTGTACTAGGTATAATACTCCATTGTACTTGTTGGTTTTGGAGTGAAAAGTGATTCCTCCATGGACATTTTGTTGAACATTTCTTGAGTTTCTAAAAAAAAAGAAGAAAAATGTGAAAATTTTAATATGTTGTCACCGGTGCTGTATCAGTTATTTACATCATCCTTGCATTTAAGTCAAAGATGTCCCTGGTGGTGCTATATCCCAACGCCGCCTCAGGTGGTGGCTTCAATAACTCAATAGAATCGAATTAAACTCAACCCTAAATCTCATCATGATGAGATAATGATGAGTCCGATTGGTATTGATCCGAACTTATCACGTCAAACAAATAATCTGACTTTTGAATGGATTTATTTTAAACAACTTGATATCTAATTTAACTCTCATGAATGAATAATATGTTCTTTTTTGGTTTTTAATGAATCTATTGGAGCGAGCCCAATGATTAATACTCTGTGTTCTCTATAAATTATTTAATAATATGTTTTATTTTGTTTATCAAGGAATAAAAACTGGGGTTGGATCAGTCGATCCCTCTCGACAACTTGATTTAGTTCATATATTAAATGTTAGTTCGGATCTAACGTGAAGAATATTTAAAATATATAGATCAAATTTTAAACATGTATTAAACTTGTTCATGAGTCGAATTTTTCGAATCTAATTCGACCATAACTTGAACAAAGATTTTTTGACTTTAAGCTAGTTCAATCCGAATATCAAATAATATTAAGACCTTTACTTAAAGGCTTAAATATAAATTTAACCTTCTTTTTTCACTTAGTGTTTGACCATAAACTATTAATTTTGTCTTATTTACTGCAAATCATGATACCAGTCAATAAAATTGTGACACTTCGTGCTTTCTTTTTATCTCGTACACTTTTGGAGAAAAATGAGAAGAAATTATAGTTTAGGAAACTTTAAGTACTTAAGTGGAAAAAACAATATAGTTTAGGGCTAATTTTGGAATTAAGCATTGTTTAAATAGTGAAATATTGAAGTTGGTTGAGACACGGGCCGAAGCCGATCAACATATGGAAGCCCAAAATTCTATAAGGCAAAATTTGAAATCCATCGTCTCTGAAGTTTTCTTGCTGCATAAGTCTATCGTCCCTAAAAGGGCACACATTTCTGAGTTAAGCAGTGAAGTGTTTGATTGACGAACGGATCGATTCGACTATTTTCTTCTCTGGTTGAAGGTACGATTTTCTTTATTTTTAAGTTTACTTTTTTTTTTTCACTTTAATGTTTAGGATTTGGTTTTTCTTGATTTTACGATTTGTTTCTTTTTAGGTTTCCATCAGATTCATGATATTTCTGCTAATTCTCTTTAACTATCGAAAATTTGTTTGCGATTTAGCTCATTTTATGATATTTTATTTGAAATTTTCTTCTGTTGTTCTATTTTGGTCTTTTGATATTCCACTTTGTTACCTCGTATCTTCGTGATTTCCCGCTCCGCCATCGGATTTTCATCCTACTTTGTTTGAAGGTTTTCTGGTGTCGAATCCGTCCAAACTCTAAATAAGTAAAAGGAATATTATATTTCCTTTTATTAAATCCGGCGAATGTGGAAGCATGTTGATGTTTGGTCACATCGGTGGATTAGATATCACATAGCTTCATAATTTTCTGCTGGTTAGCTTCTATGGTTCTCAGTGAGTATTAATTTTCCCTTTGGACCATATCATATGGTGGCTATTGCTGTGTAGTTGGGTTTAAGTTGCATTGATAATAGATAACGAGGGAAATGTTTTGTTTAGGAATGGAAATGGCACTAGAGTAGAGTAAACTATAGAGCTTATGCACTGTTCCTGATTTGAAGATCTTAAAATTTGATTGTTAGAACATGCAGCATAAAGTGAAGTAGCGAGTACATCACTGTTTACTCATATATTCTCTCAATCTGAGGGACATCAACCAATGAGTGAAGTGTCGGGGGTGATTTAACCGGGTCTTCTAATTTGTTTCACCTCCATTCTTTAGGGAAACAAACTCACTTGTTCCAATATAGGGAATATCAACCGAGTAAATATCAACTCCTTTTTACTTTGAATACAGTGTTACGAGGCTTAGCACTTTGTTTACCGTTTTAGCCAGAAATAAAAATGTTGAATAGCTAATTAGTGGAATTTCAATTAACATCATATTCACATTTAGAAGTGATTATGACTTCTAGATTGTCACCCTTTGATTGAAAGTTGTAGAAGTTCAAATATACCATTAGCACTTGGATTTAATCTTTACATGGCTGTTTCTTCTGTGAGAAACTATATTGACATTCCATAGTTATTTGAGGTTTATTGAAGTGGAACTCGATTTGTATGTGAGAGCAGGAGATAGTTATTGTTCTTTTGCAACACGTTGATACATATAGTCCAAGGAGTTGCTATTCTGTGCTGGTTTCTTGTGTATATCTGACATATTTTTATGTATATTGTCAAAACATTTCTGGAGACTGAACAAAAAAGTGTTTTTGTTTCAAAATTTTTGGATGAATGGTTATATGGCCTAGAAAGTTGCAGTTAGCTTTGTGAGAATGTTTGCGGTTTTGTAAAAAAATGAGCTGTGTGATGATGTTTAGCTTTTGTTTGAGTGATGAAATAACTCAAAAAGTTGATTTTAAAAAGCCATTGACTTTTGCAATCTTTGAGTTGGTTCAAGTGCAATCCATTTGCCAAAGTAGCTGGTAACTTCGTGGGTTGATTTCCCTTTGTGTCTCTTTGTAATGAAATTTAATTGTTTATGCAAGTTTATCTATGTCAAATTTAATTGTTGATTTTGCAGGATTTGGAATTTTTAAGTATTTACAATGTCTTCATCATACCTCCCTGCAACCACTGATTCAATTGCTCAGGCTCTAGAAGCCAAAACACCATCTGAAGCCATATCAATCCTTTATCGTGTACTAGAAAATCCTTCATCCGCTCCTGATGCTCTGCGGATTAAAGAGCAGGCCATAACGAATCTCTCTGATCTTCTTAGACAAGAGAACCGAGCAGAGGAGCTTAGAAGTTTTCTGACTCAATTGAGGCCCTTTTTTGCATTAATTCCCAAGGCAAAAACTGCTAAAATCGTCCGTGGTATAATCGATGATGTAGCTAAAATACCAGGAACCTCGGATCTGCAGATTTCTCTTTGCAAAGAAGTGGTGCAGTGGACTTGTGCTGAGAAGCGAACTTTCCTTCGCCAACGAGTTGAAGCAAAGCTTGCAGCTCTTTTGATGGAGAACAAGGAGTATCCTGAAGCACTGAATCTCCTTTCTGGCTTAATCAAGGAGGTTAGAAGGTTGGATGACAAGCTGCTTCTCGTTGACATAAACTTGTTGGAGAGTAAGCTTCATTTCTCTCTCCGAAACCTCCCTAAAGCCAAGGCATCTCTAACCGCTGCAAGAACAGCCGCAAATGCTATTTATGTGCCACCAGCACAACAGGGTAACATAGATTTGCAGAGTGGAATTCTCCATGCGGAGGAGAAGGATTACAAAACTGCTTATAGCTATTTCTTCGAAGCATTTGAAGCTTTCAATGCACTTGAAGATCCTCGTGCTGTATTTAGCCTCAAGTACATGTTGTTGTGCAAAATAATGGTGAGCCAGGCCGATGATGTTGCTGGTATAATATCCTCCAAAGCAGGCCTACAATACGTGGGGCCTGAACTCGATGCCATGAAAGCTGTTGCTGATGCTCACTCAAAACGTTCTCTGAAGCTTTTTGAGATTGCTCTTCGTGATTTCCGGGCCCAACTCGAGGAAGATCCTATTGTTCACAGGCACCTTTCTTCCCTTTACGACACTCTATTGGAGCAGAACCTCTGCAGATTAATTGAACCTTTCTCGAGGGTTGAGATTGCTCATATTGCCGAGCTCATTGAATTGCCTATAGACCACGTGGAGAAGAAACTTTCTCAGATGATTCTGGATAAGAAGTTTGCAGGGACTTTGGATCAGGGTGCGGGATGTCTCGTCATATTTGATGATCCCAAGGCCGATGCCATCTATCCGGCAACATTAGAAACCATCTCCAACATCGGCAAGGTTGTCGATAGCCTTTATGTGAGGTCTGCTAAGATAATGACATAGGGTGCCACATTTAGCAACTAGAAAGAAACAAATTAGTGTTCAGTGACACAAGTGCATTCTAGTTATTACATGTTTTAACTTAATCCTGTTTTGTTGTGGAACATTTGATTTAAAACATGTGGAGTTTATTCAGATGGTCTAGCCTTTTTCCCCGCTAGAATTTGGGTAAAAGTATAATGACGGCTTTTGTATTAGGAGTCGGATTATATTTTGGCCCTCTACTCAAAAAACAAGTAATTAGTTCCTGTACATTTGATTAAAAAATAAATTGGTTCTTCTGTTAAAAGTTGAATTTGGTTTTACTGTTAAAAATTGATTGTTATACGTGAATATGATGTATACGTGGCACGTCATGTATGATTGTTTAGCTATTTTGTTACTATAAGGATTAATTTATTTATTTATTGAGTAAAGGGAACAAAATGTATTTTGACTCTTATTACAAGAGCTTTCGTTTTATTTGTATCTTAGAATTTGTGTAAGATCATTCTGTTAATCGGATTGAGGTATGAATAATGTTTGACAAGAGCGTATGGTCTGCATCTTATTTTAAATTGGTATTTAATTTGATAGAATCTATTCTCCTTTTTGTGATAATATCATTAATATATGATTAACGTGCAGACACGAAAAGAAAAAATAATAAAAGATTTCACATGTTTTAAGATTTAACTATTATGCGTCGGGCCGAATTTAGTTGGTCATGTTGAATTTAGATTTATGTACAAACATATCCATCCATTTTTAAAAATATTTCAGATTCTGTTGAACTTAAATAAAATTAACCATGTTCCTATTTTGTTTTTGAGCTAATAATTTCGATTTAGAATTAAATGATTGGCTGTTAATGAAATTCATAATTTAATTATTTTTACTTAATTCAATAAAAATATTTATTGGCTTAACTAATTGAAAGGATTACTGTTAAATCAGTTGGGTCTATCGATTATTTATTATATTTAAAATTTTGGCAATCTTCTATAATTTTTTTAAAAAATAATTACTTTATCATTGCAGTGATATTTTAATTATGGAAATATATGAAATATCAGCCCATTTTTTCTACAGGTCCCTAGAATTTAAAAGAAAATATATATTAAAAAAAAACAATTTAAAGGGCTGTTTTTGTAAATTAAGAAATCTCACTTTCATTTTCACTCGATCTCAGGACTCTCCTCTTTGCTTTTCTCGTTTCTCATTTCCCCTTCTTTTTTCTATTTCTCACAGAGAAAAAAAAAAGGGGTAAAAAGAAAGGGAAATAAAAATATCAATTCATCGTTGGATCTCACAAAGGTAACTTGTTTTTCCCTCGATCTCATCTCAATTTCGTCTTCTACGATTTATTTTTATTTTTTGTTATAATTTTGTGTATGCGTTGAGCAGCAGTATAAAGTTGAGGAAACGAAATTGCAGCGAAAAAAAGGGACAAAAATTACGATTTTGAATCTTGAAGGTTGACTCGAACTGTGAGTCAAAAACTCTGCATTTAGAATTTCAAGGTTCTTTTATTTTCTTTTTCCTTCTTTTCCATATTTTATTAGTTCTGAAGTGGTGTATTAGATCTATGTTAGCTTTTTTTCAGTTGATTAAGCTGTGATTTGGTGTTTTTATCTTTGCATTTTATAGATTGAAATCTGGTAAAATGATGTTTTTTTTCCCCTTTCATTTTGCTAGATCTCTTAGCCTGTCATAGATTCTTCCGATGTTACCTGTTGTTTTAAGTGGAAGGGATTTTAGGCAGATATGTTTAAATATTTATTTTTTTCACAAAATTTGGGTTCTGTATGGTTGGTAGTGATTCTGCAGCTTCTTTATAACTGCATTATCTTGTTTTAGATTTCTTATAGTTGGTTTAATGCTCAGTTTCTTTTGATGATTACGGTTGTTCATCATTGCTAGGGGTTTTCTGTATAAAATAATTTGATTTTCTTTTGGGGCTGTCCACATCTGCTCAAACTGATATATGGGTTGTGGAACTTTATCATTGCTTTTTCAGGGTACCTTAGGTTTCCAATAGATTTAGGATTAAATAACATAATGAGATTTTAGTGTTGTTTGTGGTTTTCATGGTGGGAAGCGGTAGTATTATGTCCTGGTGGGGGAGTTGGTTGAAAGGAGGAAACAGTAAGGTTCACCGGCAAATTCTGGTTTAAAACTTGCTGGCTGAGAGCTTGGTGTTGTAGTGATATTCTGATAAGGTGCTGCTGTTGCACTGTCTTTACATTTATTTTACTGTAGGTCTTAGCAACTTAAGCATGCTTCATTAGATCATTATATGTAAAGAAAGATTACTTGAAACACTGCTTCTTTCTTTTGTCTTCTTGGAGCTGCATATTTTGCCACAGAGATTCATATGTAATAAGCATATTATATATATGGAGCCAGAATTTTGAGGTGCTGTCAATCTGTAGTGAAGCTGGCCTTACATTAGGCTGTGGTTTGGGAGTATATGATTAAGTATTTACCCTCTCATATCTTTTGCTTTCTTATGCATTGAGATGTTTATTTAGTCCATCTCTTTGCCTGGAAATAGGAATATACATGCTTAAGTGCACTTATTATCTTTCACGTGTCAGTTTATGTATGCTATCATGCTAGCTTATGAAGTCTTCTGTGTTTTTGTTGTAGCTACTGATGCTGCTTTTTAGATGCTTCCCCCCTCCCCCTCTTTTTTTAGTTGTTGAGAGTAGTTGATTTTTCAGTTTATGAATTGGTTAGTGAGCTTGTTTATAATGTCCATCCCTGTAACTTTTGAAGGTTATGCTCCAGTGGGATCCCTGCGCTTTCCTTTCTAACAGTTGATAAAAATATAGAACAGCCTTAGGTTCCAGAAGGATATTACTCAGGAATGGGGCGACTCAAGCTGCAATCTGGGATCAAGGCAATTGAGGAAGAACCTGAAGATTATGATATGACATATTCTAACAAAGCTACTTTAGCATGTATGATTAATTCTGAAATAGGTGCTGTATTAGCTGTCATGAGGAGAAATGTAAGATGGGGTGGTCGATACATGTCGAGTGACGATCAGCTAGAACACTCTTTAATTCAGTCATTGAAGGCATTAAGAAAGCAAATATTTTTGTGGCAGAATCAGTGGCACACCATCAACCCTGCTGCGTATCTCCAGCCTTTTTTGGATGTGATTCAATCTGATGAAACTGGTGCACCAATCACTGGTGTCGCTCTATCATCTGTTCATAAAATTTTAACCCTTGATGTAATTGATCAAAATACTGCAAATGTTGAAGAAGCTATGCGTTTGGTAGTTGATTCTGTGACTAGCTGCCGATTTGAGGTGACAGATCAAGCATCAGAGGAAGTGGTACTGATGAAGATACTTCACGTTCTTCTTGCTTGCATGAAAAGTAAAGCTTCAGTTATGTTGAGTAATCAGCATGTTTGCACAATCGTTAACACTTGCTTTCGAATAGTTCACCAAGCAGAGAAGAAAGCTGAATTGTTGCAGCGGATAGCCCGCCACACAATGCACGAACTTGTTAGGTGTATATTTTCACACCTTTTGAATGTTGAGAACACAAAGCATGCGTTGGTTAACAGAAGTGGCACTGCTAAACTAGAGGTTAGAGCTTGTTCTGTTGTTCCTCTCCTGTTCTTTTTTAGTTATTATTCGTATTTTTTTTTTATTTTGCTTTCAACCTCTTCTTTAATCTGTTTTCTTTGCATGCTGGAAGTAGAAGAAAACATTCCAGAAGCCAATTGATATTTTTTCAGTTTTGTTTAATTTTTCTAGCTACAGTTCCATCACCAGTTCATCTGATATAGAGTTTTCTGCTTTTTGCAGCTTGGTGCAATAGATAATGATTATGCATTTGGGGCTAAACAAGCAGAAAATGGAAATGGCTCCGAGTATGATGATCAAGCATCTTCTGGAAGTTTTGCATCCAATTCTGTAGGTCTGGTAGGAACTGTGAGGGAAGAAAGTATGGCAGTAGCTGGTAATGGAAAGGAGACAGTCCCATATGATTCGCTCCTCATGACAGAGCCATATGGTGTCCCTTGCATGGTGGAGATATTTCATTTTTTGTGTACTTTACTAAATACTGTTGAGCATGTGGGAATGGATCCGCGCTCAAATACCCTGACGTTTGATGAAGATGTGCCACTTTTTGCCTTGGGCTTAATTAACTCTGCCATAGAATTGGGTGGGCTTTCCTTTCGTCGTCACCCAAGGCTATTGAGCTTGATTCAGGATGAATTATTTCGTAATCTGATGCAATTTGGGTTGTCAATGAGTCCACTTATTCTTTCAATGGTGTGTAGTATTGTTCTAAATCTTTATCACCATCTGCGTACAGAACTCAAACTACAACTCGAGGCTTTCTTTTCCTGTGTAATTCTGAGGCTTGCACAAGGAAAATATGGAGCTTCATACCAGCAGCAGGAGGTGGCCATGGAAGCTCTAGTTGATTTCTGTAGGCAGAAAACATTTATGGTGGAGATGTATGCCAATTTAGATTGTGACATAACTTGCCGCAATGTGTTTGAAGACCTTGCTAATTTGTTGTCAAAGAGTGCATTCCCTGTGAACTGCCCTTTGTCTGCAATGCACATTCTTGCCTTGGATGGTTTAATTGCTGTTATCCAGGGAATGGCTGAGAGGATTGGGAATGGTTCGGTTAGTTCAGAGCAGGCCCCGGTTATTCTTGAGGAATATCTGCCATTCTGGATGGTGAAGTGTGATAACTATGCTGATCCAGTTCATTGGGTTCCATTTGTCAGGCGGAGAAAATACATCAAGAGAAGGTTGATGATTGGAGCTGATCACTTCAACCGTGACCCAAAAAAAGGGCTAGAGTTCCTACAAGGAACACATCTTCTGCCTGACAAACTTGACCCCCAAAGTGTGGCTTGCTTTTTCAGGTACACTGCTGGATTAGATAAGAATCTTGTTGGGGATTTCCTAGGAAATCATGATGAGTTCTGTGTTCAGGTTCTTCATGAATTTGCTGGGACTTTTGATTTCCAAGATATGAATCTGGATACTGCACTAAGACTGTTCCTGGAAACTTTTCGATTGCCTGGAGAATCACAAAAGATACAAAGGGTGCTGGAAGCATTCTCTGAGAGGTACTATGAGCAATCACCACAGATTCTAGCTAACAAGGATGCTGCTTTGCTATTATCATATTCACTTATAATGCTTAACACTGACCAGCACAATGTCCAAGTAAAGAAAAAGATGACAGAGGAGGATTTCATCCGGAATAATCGGCATATAAATGGAGGCAATGATCTTCCTCGAGATTTTTTGTCAGAACTATACCGCTCAATATGCAAGAATGAGATCCGCACAACTCCAGAACAAGGCTTTGGCTATCCTGAAATGACCCCTAGTCGGTGGATAGATCTAATGCACAAGTCTAAGAAAACTGCACCGTTCATTGTAGCTGATTCTAGAGCATACCTTGACCATGATATGTTTGCAATAATGTCAGGTCCAACAATTGCTGCTATCTCTGTTGTATTTGATCATGCTGAACATGAAGATGTTTACCAGACCTGTATTGATGGATTCTTAGCTGTTGCAAAGATTTCTGCATGCCATCATCTTGAAGATGTACTGGATGACCTAGTTGTGTCTCTCTGCAAGTTTACCACTCTTTTGAATCCATCATCTGTTGAGGAACCAGTGTTGGCTTTCGGTGATGATGCCAAAGCCAGGATGGCAACTGTAACTGTTTTTACTATTGCAAATAGATATGGTGATTACATTCGTACAGGTTGGAGGAATATACTGGATTGTATCTTGCGACTGCACAAGCTGGGGCTTCTTCCAGCTCGTGTAGCTAGTGATGCAGCTGATGAGTCAGAGCTCTCTGCAGACCCTGGTCATGGAAAGCCCATTACAAATTCTTTATCTTCAGCTCACTTACAGTCCATAGGAACCCCCCGTAGATCCTCTGGATTGATGGGTCGGTTCAGTCAGCTTTTATCCCTTGATACAGAGGAGCCAAGATCACAGCCCACTGAGCAACAACTTGCTGCTCATCAACGCACCCTTCAGACAATTCAAAAATGCCATATTGACAGCATATTTACTGAGAGTAAGTTTTTGCAAGCTGAATCTTTGTTGCAGCTAGCACGGGCCCTAATTTGGGCTGCAGGGCGGCCCCAGAAAGGGAGCAGCTCACCTGAGGATGAAGACACTGCAGTTTTCTGCCTGGAGTTGCTTATTGCAATTACCTTGAACAACCGTGATAGGATTGTGCTTCTATGGCAGGGTGTCTATGAGCACATAGCTAATATTGTTCAATCAACTGTTATGCCTTGTGCGCTGGTAGAGAAGGCAGTTTTTGGGCTTCTTAGAATTTGCCAAAGGCTGCTTCCTTACAAAGAGAACCTGGCTGATGAACTCTTGAGGTCCCTGCAACTTGTCTTGAAGCTTGATGCTCGAGTGGCTGATGCATACTGTGAGCAAATTACACAGGAAGTAAGTCGCTTAGTGAAGGCAAATGCTACACATATCAGATCTCAAATGGGGTGGCGTACAATAACATCTTTACTATCCATCACAGCCCGGCATCCAGAAGCATCTGAAGCAGGTTTTGATGCGCTTTTATTTATTATGTCTGATGGGGCTCACTTGCTCCCAGCCAATTATGTTCTCTGCATAGATGCTGCGAGGCAGTTTGCCGAGTCTCGTGTTGGACAGGCAGAGCGATCTGTACGTGCACTGGATCTTATGTCCGGTTCAGTTGATTGTTTGGCAAGGTGGACCCGTGAGGCTAAGGAAGCAATGGGAGAGGATGATGCTGGTAAGATGTCTCAGGATATTGGTGATTTATGGTTGAGGCTTGTGCAGGGACTCAGAAAAGTTTGTTTGGACCAGAGAGAAGAGGTCAGAAACCATGCTCTTCTATCATTGCAGAAGTGCTTGACTGGAGTAGATGGGATCCACATTTCTCATGGTTTATGGTTGCAGTGTTTCGATCTTGTGATCTTCACAATGCTTGATGACTTGCTTGAAATTGCTCAGGGACACCAAAAAGACTACCGAAACATGGAAGGCACACTTATTCTTGCCACAAAGCTCCTTTCCAAAGTGTTCTTACAGCTGCTCCATGAGCTCTCTCAGTTAACTACATTTTGCAAACTGTGGCTCGGTGTACTCAGCCGAATGGAAAAATATATGAAAGTAAAAGTCCGAGGTAAGAAAAGTGAGAAGCTTCAGGAGCTTGTGCTCGAGCTTCTCAAGAACATCTTGCTTGTAATGAAGACAAGGGGAATACTCATGCAGAGGAGTGCACTAGGTGGAGATAGCTTGTGGGAACTGACATGGCTGCATGTGAATAACATTGCGCCATCTTTGCAGTCGGAGGTTTTCCCTGATCAGGGTCCAGAGCTCAAGCATGGCGAAACCGGTTGTGCAGTTTCCGATGAAACAGTTTCTGTTCCTTCAAATGAAACAACCACCCTTGAAGGGGCTGGTGCGGGAAGTTAAATGTTGTGTACAGTTGGATGCTTGAAAAGGGTTTGTGATTGCCAGCATATAGAGTCACACACAGTACGTTGCTATTTGTTGCTATTTCTCGAGGTTATCCGCATTGAGACATTAGGACACATTAGGTTATGCTGCCGCTGAGATTCCGCAAATCCTAGTATCGTTTGGAGGTATTGGGTGCAAATTGGTAAAAAAATTAGAGTGAGCCTTCCTTAGAAATGTGGATAAGATTTTTCAGTTATAATTACCTGTTATTCTAGATCTGGCTTGGTCTTCCATCTCATTGCTGCCTCCATGGAACCTTGCCAAAATGTTGTGTTAAAAATTACTTAGTTCTTAGTCTCTGCATATGGTGTTTTTTTGGCTTTTTTTTTTGCAGTGAGAAGGATTCATCCTGTTCGTTTCGACTAGTCGGAAATCAGAACTTTGGATCCCTAGGTGGGATGTTACCCGTATATTGCCTTTGCTCATTGATGTATAGAAGCATAGGATTAGAAGATTTTACTCGGAATGGCAATGAACCATTAATTTTCTCACTCTACTTGTGCTTTATCAATTATCACAGAAATTCCTAAAAATGCTTTGTTCATTTGATCAAAATTTGGAGTGACCTGCTCCTGTAATTTTGTTATTGTTAGTGGAATTTTCAGTTGGCATGACATAAATACGATATGATATAATACTATTAAAAAAACATAATATGAACTGAGAAATTTTCAATATAAATTATACCAATTATACATGTATCAAAATTAATATAGCTATGAGATGAGTTGAACGAGTTTATCATCTTTAATCATGTGTTAAATGTTAACTTAGTGGAGTATTATACATATGGATGAAATTATAAACGTGTACGTATACTGGGATCATATGGTTAATTTGCTTTATATTTTTTATGTGTTACAAGAGATGAATCAGAGGGACAAGATCAGAGCCTTAGATTATGCTTGGTCGGTCCCAAATCTCAACACCTCGGGTTGGCCCACCTCTACATAAGCAAAATAAAAAATAAAAATCTGCCAGATTTGGTTAAAATGCAGGGAAAGAGGTTCACAAAAGCAAACTTGGCGTTCTCCTGTTCTACTGAGTTAACACAGTTCTCCACGGCAACCAAAGTTCCCGTCTTTCACGCCTTTGAATTGAATCCCACGAATTAATCCTGAAAATTCTCTCTTACAAACAACAGAAAAAAACCCAGATTTTTTTTTAACATGGATTCCCTGTCGTCTGTCTCTCCATCTATAGTTTTACCTCCGACCAACCCTTTACCGACCCGACGGCGGCATCGTCCCCAAGTTGTTGCCTTCTCGTTTGCCACCAATACCCGTCTTCCTCGCTTGTCGTCTTTCTTTGGCGTGAAGCTTAAAGGGAGATTGAATCGAGTTGTTGATTGTAAATGCAAATTCAACGGTGGGGATGCGAGAAAAGGAGAAGAAGATGGTCATGGTGGTAACGATGATGATGTTGATGGTAAGAAAGACGAGGTTGAAAGGGCGCTTCATTTGGACGGTACAATTCCATCTACTTCCAGCGAGTTCTTGCGACGGGTTTCGTCTCGGGCGTATGATATGCGGAGGCATTTGCAGCAAAGTTTTGATAGCAGCAGTTATGATGGTAAACAAAGCTCTGCAAATTTTGGGTGTTTTTCAATGCATTTGTCTACTCTCTTTAGCTTTAATTGTGATTGTAGCTTAAAAATGACTACTTTAGCCTTTAGCCAAACCCTGTTATTGCTTAGTGGATTGTCTGTAATTGTAGCTTTCTTCTTTAGGCATATCTGTAGTTGCTATTTGCTATAGTTCATAGGTTATACTTCTTCCATAGAATTAACCAATCATGCTACCAGCCTCTGGACTCGGGTTTGAATGTCACATCATGGTATAATGATGTTTTTTTTCCATGTTTTGTAATGTATTTGAAGAGTTATATGCTCATACATATGCCCGGATATACATTGATCACGAGTACTTTACCAAAAAAGGTCAGTCTGATCCGTGTATAGGTAAAAGTACCATGGAGCCCCTTGTACTAAGAGTCGGACTGCATTTTGCTCCCTTTTCTTTTTGAACTAACATATATAGAGTGTAGATAAAAGTACAAATGGATGAAGTTTTTAACTGGAAGGACCAATATACTCTTTGAGCTAACATACATGAACTGATTTGCCTATTTTTTTAGTAGAGGGGGCAAAATGCAATTTGACTCCTAGTACAAAGGCTCCATGATACTTTTACTATAGAGTATATGAGTTTTTGTATGTACTTGGTGACCAAAACTGGAATTTATTGATGTAAATTTTTTGATATGTTGTTTCTTTTTACAAAGCTCAAGTACTTTTCTGCATCTGATCTTTTGTTTCAGTGTTGGAGGCAAATCCATGGAGAGATCCTTCGAAACCTGTATACGTATTAACTCACAAGGAAAACCAGTTGTGCACGATGAAAACTCGAAGAAACCGCAGGTCTAATTTAGTTCCAAAAAACCCCAGGATAATCTTTTCTTGAACTATTTTCTTATGCATGCCCTGCCTTACATTCTTTTCTTTTAACAGTGAAGTCGAAACAGAACTCGGGTTATTGTTTTCTAAAGGAGGAAAGCGGAGTTCTGGGTTCGGAAACAAAACCGAACAGCCTAGATCTGGTACTAAGTTTGAGATGCTGGTGGAGGATGTTAGGGAAGGAGTACTTGTAAGTATCATTGATTTCGTGCTTTGTTTTTTTTTTTTTTTTTCATTGTGTAGTGTCGGTTGTCAATGAATCAAATAACAATCACAATTAATCAAGGACTTCCAGGACTCGGTATGTCCATGGTTTAAAATTAGTATGTCCTTGCTGTATGCTATATGATATGCCCTTATTTCTCCAAACCGGTAACGCCTCCGAGTTTCAAATTGCTTGCAGTTTTCCGGGTGTAAATAGATCAAACTGTCATTTTATCTTATAGCATTCACTTTCTTTCTGTTTGTTTATCTGTAAAAGTATCATGGAAGCTCCTATACTAGGAGTCAGATTGCATTTTGCCCCCTATACTGAAAAAGTAGGTAAATTAGTCCTTTTGTTAAAAATTTCATCCATTTTTACAATTAAAAATTGGTCCCAATATGTTAGCATGAGGCATACACGACATGACATGCAGAGGCATGTATAAGGGGGAGGTAGCGGACTTGGCCCTCTCAAAAAATGGTAAATATGCTTTTTAGTCCCTTTGAAGTTTATGAAATTATAAGTTAATATAGTAGTAAAATTACACTTTGGCCCCTTCCCCAAAAATTTGCGATTCATCTTTGGCCCCCTTAAAACAAATTTCTAGCTTTGCCCATGACGCTATGTGTCACTTCCAGTTATTTTGTCAATCACTTCAGTATTTAACCGTACAAATGTATGAAAATTTTAAAAGAAATGACCAATTTGCTCTTTGATGTAATGTAAAGGGATTAATTTGTTCGTTTTTTTATTAAAGGGGATCTAACTCTTAATAAGGGGCCTTCTTAATACTTTTACCTTGGTTCATCACAAGTGTTTTCGGACTCATCTCCGGTTTACGTACAGGTATTCGAAGATGAGAATGAAGCTGCAAAATATTGTGACTTAATGCAGGGAGGAGGGCAAGGATGTGAAGGTGTTGCAGAGATCGACGCTTCATCGGTTAGTTAGATTCAGAAACTGTTTGCTTGTCCAGTACGGAAACCGTTTTCTTATAGAATCTCTGGTACTATTGTGTAGGTATTCGATCTTTGCCGAACGGTGAGGGCACTCGTGGTTCTCTTCCGCAGGGGAAGAACACCTCCGTTACCTCAAAGTCTCGAGCTCAACCTGAAAGCCCGGAAACGATCGCTTGAAGATCAAGAGGGCCTGATATAAAGTAAAAATGTATAACTATGATGGCCAAAGATGAAAACCATATAGGCCTATACTACAATGTAACTTCATTTATCACAAACTTGAAATATCATGTATAGTATAATTTGATTACTTGATTTACATAGTAATTTTTTTTCATAGATGAACTATAATTGATAACAGGGCTAAATTTGTGATAATGCAATAAACAAGGGGCCCCAGTTATAATATTTCAGCAGTTATAATAAAGGGAGGGCTAAGTGTGTCACAATTGGTGGATCTTAAAGAATATAGCTTCTATTTGTAGTATTGGAATTGCTTGAGGGTATTATATATACATACTTATATGTTGAGAATGATTATTGGATATACACATAATTATATATTTAGACATTATTGTTTTTATACTAACATTTGGAGATTATAATTTCATACTAAAGTGTATGGTTCACTTCAAAGTTTTACGTTGACTTTCTGTGAAAATTTCGATTTAATTCTTTTAAAAATGAGTCAATGATAAAAGCATATTCTGTCATGGTTGCTCTTTTGTCTGGAGGATGTTGTAAAATTTCAATATTATTATTGTGCACACAAATTGTAGAAATGTTTTAGCCCCAGTTGGGAGAGACAAGATTGTTGTCAGATATTCATGTTGTTCAAAAACAACCATTAGCAAAATTATTCAAGGAAAAGCAGCAGCAGCAGCTTGGTATTTAATTGTTTAAAGATATTCAACAACATTAGATGATTGTAAGAAATGAACGCCATTATTAATAAGTTATAGCTACCTAAGTTACTCACTCTTATGCACCCACCATCTTCCTTTTCTTTATTCTTCTATTTAAAAAATAGCAAATAGATGATGTATATAACTCATTTTTCTTTGGAAGTGAAAACATTAGATAGGCCAAAAACCCTTGTGAGTTTTTTTAATTTATTAATTTGAAGGTTTAATTATTATTACAGTTAATGGTAATATGTGAAGGCAATTGTCAATAAAAATCCTACACTTAAGTGAACTTCAAAGATGAAACCAGATAGCTTTTTATTTCCTTTGATGAATCCTTCTGCAGAATCACAAACCATTAAACCCAAACAACTCTTGAAACCATGTACCCTCTGAAGAATAGTCCATTTCATGCAATTCCATTGGATGATCCAATCTTTCCTTTAACTCTGGAATTTGATCACTGCCATATTCAACTTTCAAAATATCCCCACTTTCACATGGATTAATCGATGAGTTCCAACCAAAGTTTTCATTAAACATTCCATTAACAGACGATGATGATGACATAGGCAATGTTGTGGTGTTCTCCATGAAGTTCAACGTTGACGTAGGGGACTGTAAGTTGTTATTGTCCATGTTGAAAGTGAATAACCCGCAGACGACACCTTGCCATGCTTTGAGTACGTCGAGGCATTGCGGTCTAGTTGCTGGAGTCGGCGAAGGCGCAACGGCAGTCAAGTGATTGCTTTGAGGAGGGTCTGAAGGAACTAGATTGGACTCACGAACCAGTCTAGCTTCAGCTTCTAAACGAGCACTCTCCCATTGAGCCATGTGACTAAGGTTAGCAGCATCTTTAGGGTTACCAGTGGTGAAGCCGAGTGCATCGGTTTTAGGCTTGTGGGTGACAGGATCGATCCCCATTTTGGTTAGCCTTTTCTTTAGATGTGTGTTCCAGTAGTTCTTGATCTCATTGTCTGTTCTTTTCGGCAAATGAGTAGCTATGGCAGACCACCTATACAT
Source organism: Gossypium sturtianum (assembly GCA_025698515.1). Classification (NCBI taxonomy): domain Eukaryota; kingdom Viridiplantae; phylum Streptophyta; class Magnoliopsida; order Malvales; family Malvaceae; genus Gossypium; species Gossypium sturtianum. The sequence continues at coordinate 177,188 of CM046946.1, read as the reverse complement.
ATATATATACACAAATTAATATAAAAAATGGGGTTTGGATTATGTTTAATATTAAAGTACCTGTTTCCAAGAAGGGCATGGAGTTGAATAATGGTCTGTTCTTCTTGTAAACTGAACTTTCCTCTTTTGATATCAGGTCTCAAGTAGTTAATCCATCTCAGTCTGCAACTCTTTCCACATCTTTGAAGCCCTATATACATACATATATATATATATCAAATTAATATATAGCAAGCAAAAACATATATATATATATATGTATAAAGATATTGAGAAATGAAGACCAGCTTTGAAAGGCAAGGCACGCCAGCTTCCATGGCCATGTTGTTCAATGTAAGCTAAGAGCTTTTGATCTTCTTCTGGGGTCCATGGACCTTTCTTCAACCCTACCTTCTCACAACATGGTGACCTCCCCATATATATATATATATATATGTATGTATGTATCTTTCAAATGAACCTTAGCTAGAACTGTATAACAATTTCTATGAACTCCCTTTGGCTTTTTGGATCAACACAATGAATATATATATAAAGTTGAAAGCGATGAAAATGAGGGGAGAGGTGATTGGGAGTAGGGATATGAGTGCGATATAATATATAGGCAATTGTGTTGTAAACATAGTTAATGATATATGACCATTATACCCTCCTTTATTATTACATCTGGATATAGTTAATCAATTTATTATGGACAATCAATGTCATTTAATTTTCTTTATATATATTTATTACTTCTTTATCATCAGATTCACAATTTTTTTCTAACTCATTTTTGCATACATGATACCATACATATGCATGAGTCAGTACTCTTAATATATATATTACTAAAATCAAACCTAAAAATCGATAAAAATCTACTCTATTTAATTAAATGAATTCACAATTAACAGTAAATCTACTCTATTAAAAAAAAATAATGAGAATTCAAACCTAATACTATTAGCAATTACCTTTAATCAAATCAACTTTAAAACTCGAATTACACAATAAAAAGTAAAAAAGTCAACATTATTATCTTTGGGTACCAAAATGTATAATTTTTACAAAATATAAGTACCACATTAAAAAAAAAGTATTAAACTCGAATACCAATTAATATAATAAGCTCGTTTTAAAGAAAAAGAATCACAACCATCATGATATATGATTGTAAGCATATAAAAATTAATTTGAGATTTAGGGTGTATTTGATATACCGTTGAAAATTTTAATTTAATATTAGATATTTAATATAAAAAGATTTTGTATGTTTTTTTTTTTTTTGTTATTCCTAAGACTTTGGGAGAAAGTTGGTGGTTTTTCATTTCCCAAAAAATAAAGAAAAGAAAAGGAGAGGATGGTTGTATGTGTAAATTGGATATACATTGGCTTTAAAATGTAATTATTAAGTGATTAATTAAAAGCATGGTTTCAAAACAACAACAATTCGACCAAACATTTGATTTTAAAAAGAAAGAATTAATAATTAAGTAAAAAATGCTACGAATTAATTCAAGGTATATATACATATATAACAAAGAAATGGTGTATTAATAAAATCTTTGTTTCTTCGTTTCATTAATCATACATTTTAATGGCACTTAAATGTTTTCTTTCCTTGAAAGTTTTGGAGTAATTGATCATTAAATCAGATTAATTAATTACAGTAATGAGATTTTATTAATAATGATAGCAATGTCAATCTATAAGCTGTTGAGAAATTTGATGAAGCAAAGATTTTTTATGAATTCTTCATTTAAGATGAAATAAAATGGTGGAGCTACTTGTAATAAATGATTAAGTTTGCAGAAATTGTGGAAATTACCCCCAATTTCTGAAAAACGTGGTGATTTAATTCCTAGCTTTGCTGTTAGGTTGAAGCATTTGTGATATTTATGTCTTACATAATAATCATCTAAGCCTATACTCACCTCATGCTTAACATAATCTAATATCTGACATGTTTGGTTTTAGATTTTGGAAATATTTTTTAGGAGAAAAATGAAGAAATTATGAATTAATCTTTCTACCCCTTTGAAATCAAGTGTCCGACCATCCATCCAAAATTTGAAGCGGATTTTGGATTGGAATCACTATCATTAAATAGAGTTGATCAGCAGCTACAAGCTCAATATTAACTCCTCATAAAACCACACAAACAAACATATTTATTTACTTATTTGTTACAAGCTTATATTCATCTCAATACTTCAAGATTCATTATTGTTAAGAGAGATTAGGTAGGGTGAGAAAATGTGTCAGCCTGAAGGATGAATTAACGAACGTGGAAACAGATGCAGTTGGTGGCTAAATGGGAAATCACTCTTTGTATTTACTTTGTTTACCAAAACTAGTTGTGAGTGAGGAATTGTCCACACCTGCCAACATGTTCTACCTTTTAATTATGCCTCTTTTACTATTCACCTACTTCCTTTAATGTGCCCCCTTTCTACTCACACCCCCATCCATTTACTCCTTTAACGGCTGTCATACTATGTAAATCACACGTAATACCATCATTTTTCTTTTTTCCAGGACCAACAAAGTTTGAACCTATCATCAAAATAGCAGACAAGAGCTGCTTCAAACAAGTTTTGATCGAATACCACCATAGATATCCAACAATTTATTGGCTAAAATACAGTTGATCTCAGTTCAAATAAGGAAAATGAAAACAAATAGATTAAGAACATTCACTAAGGCCTAAGACCACAGACCACATTGGACTAATCTCTTGACATGATATATGCCATGAGCAAACAATCTCTTGCATATACCAATAGCTTAAACACTAATAGAAGCTAAAACCCTCTATCTGAACGTCGGTGACTCAAGTTTAGCTCCTAGGAATCGCACCTTGAATGGGCATGCCTCATTAGATGCAAAATAGATTATAACATCTTATTGGACCCCAAAGGCTTTTATATGTCAGACATACGAACCAGCTTATCGTAAAGAATGTGATCGTCCCTTCCTGTGTTGCTCTCTAACAATGCACTTTGCACTAGTTCCTGATGCAGGTAAAGAATGCCATGAGTACCCATAACGCAAGAGTACCATATAAAAAGTTAAAATTATGACAAACAACCGCAGAAAGAATCATAGAATCGTGAATCCTACTTTGACATCCCTATGAGATAGAAACTTTCCCAAGCTATGAATCATCAACCTCATATCTTCGACCTGTATAATACAGCAAGCGTCCACTAAGCATCACCGTTGTAAAAGAATATACCAAAATAAGTATTAAGATTTAGATCTCACCCTAACGTAGCCAACTCGATTCCGGTCAAAAAACCTGAAAGCCTATTACAAACGAGACTTGCATTAATAAGAGATGAAAAAGCATTACATACTCGAATGGAAAAGATTTGAGGCAAGGGAAATGGAAGTGAAATGGAAAATACCTGCAACAAATCCTTATCAATAGCAGGCACCTTCTTCTTAGGGTCAACTTTCTGCTCCTTTCTAGACATATCTCCCTCAGGCCCAGCATCTGTACTAGCAGCTTTTGTGGTTATTTCAGATTTGGTAGATGCCACAGCTTCATTCTTCTCAGCCTCCTTTTCAGACCCCTTTTCAGGCTTAGCATCCGTTTGTGCCTTCTCTTCTTCATTTTTCTGAGTTACAATCTTTCATTAATTAGGATAAATAACAGCAATAAACATATTGAAAATGAATTTGCTGAATCAAACCACCCTGAAGTAATCCAGGTGTAAAATGGAAAGTCAATCATAATATAACATAAAATATTAGTAGTATAGAACGAAAAGATTGAAATTCAAGGGATGCATCCAGAAACTCTTAAGTGAAAATAATGTCCGACAAAAATTATTTCAGCTTCCCTGTTTAAAGAGGAGGAAGAAACTCTACCTCATTAGAGGAATTGGGTTGACTTGCATCCTCCATTTCTTCATATTCTTCAGGATCTTCCTCTGGATCTTCTTCCTCTATTTCATCTTTTATCTTTGGCTCCTCAACATGATCAACATTAGTTTCTTCATTGGCCATCTTTGGCTCCTCAACTTGATCTGTGGTAGTTTCTTCCTTGGTCACAATCATTTCATCCTCCTGCTGAGTTGCAGTTGATGTGTCCAACTTAGTAGATTCATTTTTCATCACAGGGAGCTCATTGCTTTTTGATCTTTTCGTTGGAGATGTTTTCTCAGTTTCCTTGTCAGATTTTTCTTCCCGTTGCCTCTTACGCTGATTTCTTTTTGTAATAAATCTTATTCGCAGTTTCTACAAAATGAAAAGGATGTCAGTGAAAAATCTTTTATGGGGAATTAGGTAAAATAAACAATAATCATCATAAACCAACCTGGAGAAATGTTAAAATACGGCAACCCATTTGATACTGAAGCATTTCATAAAGCACCTCAGCAAATAATGAAAGCTGCAAAAATAGAATGCACTTGATGTAAATTATAGAGTAAGAATAAAAACAAAAACTGCTTCAGATATCATGAAGTTAAAAATTAAAATATATAGGATGGAAAATATTAAAAAGAATGCAGATATTAAGGCAGAAAGATAACAAGGAGAAGGAAACCTCAAATGTGGATTCTTCAATGTCCTTGTCTGTATAATCCAAAAGTGAATCCAGTGAAAGTGACAACGGACGCAACTGCAGCATTGGGACTCATAATTAGACAAGTACAAGGTAGGAATATTAGACAGTTTATGCATAAAAAACCATTTTCCTTCACAAAAGTTCAGCCCAGTGTACAAGATACTGCTTCAAAGATATTATTTACTTACTTTAGAATCCTTGCTCCACTTTGTTTGTAGAATCAATCCAGGATGCTTCAGAGAAGGCTCTTCAGGCTTCCTCTTTTCTTTCAATTCTTTGTTAGTATTACTTCGGGATTCATCTTTACTCTCTTTTTCCGCTTTCTCATCTTTTGGCTTTTCCCCTTCTTTCAATTTGCCCCCCTTGACATCACAAGTATACTTAGTGTTAACCTTCTTCTTGTCATTCAGCGACTCCGTGTTCGTTAACTTTTCGTCCTTCTTATTCTCCTTTTCAGGCTTGGATTCTGATTTACTTGAACTTGCAGCATTACCTTGTTTTGCTGAACCTGTTTGCTTACCTATATTTGAGGTCTCAGTTCCAGCTAAAACAACCTTTTTCAAATCCTCACCACCATCATTCTTAATTTCAGCTACTTCATCCTTAGCTTGTGTAGCAGGAACTTTTCTTTTAGGCACCCTCTTAATAATTTTCTTCTTTAAAGTTGTTTTCACAGTCGCATTTTCTACAGCTGCAGCAGTGGCATCAGAATTATCCTTTGGTTTATCTCCAGAGCATCCCGTTTCTACCTCCATTTTTGCCTCAAGGGGAACATCATTATCTTCATCCTGATCAGTTTTACCAACTGCCTCCTTCTTTGTAACCTTCTTCCGTGCAAAAGTTTTAATCCCTGCACTACCAGCAGAAGATTCTTCCGGCTGACTGCCAATCTCTGATTTAGTATTCTGCTCTCCAGCATCTTCAACCTTGTTGCTCAGTTTGCTAGCAGTATTTACTTCTGCAGCTGTCTTATTAGCAACCTTCTGTTTGACGATCCTCTTTATAATCTTTTTCTTCACGGATTTCACAACACCCGTCTTAGCAGTAGCAGTTTCTCCACTTTCCTTTTTCTCAGGACCTCCTTCCACAGTTATTTCACTGCCATCTTTTACCAGAACTTTATTTTCGCCCCCACTAGCCTTTCCTTCAGAATCATCTCCTTCAATACATTTGCCATCCTTCTCCTTTTTGTTAGCAACTACTCCATCACTAGATGACATGGACAGAATATTTTTTCCTGATTTGCCTCTTTCAGTTTGCTTTGTAGTATCTGCTTCCTTGTCTAGCCAAAATAAATGAAAATTTGAAGTAAAGGGAAGAAGCTATCAATCCAATTCATAATTGATCTGCCCATAGAATATATGCAAGCAAAAGTACAAGATGATGAAATTTGTAATAATCAATTCACCTTTTGATCCTTCTTTCCTCTCCTTTGATTTCTGAAAGTAAACAAAATTTCCATTAGTCAAGTAGGTAACACCTTCACTAGTCCCTATTTTATTACAACATATATATAGCAAAAGACATAAGCTACCATGGGTCACCCATATATCCATCTTAACCCAAAACTGATATCAAGTAGTTTGGAATTGACAGTTTCCTTGCACGCACTGCTCAAAGCTATAGTTTGTGCAAGATTTTTAGATTTGAGACAAATCTACAGATCAAGATTTTTGGCATTTTGCAATCCTGTAATAATTCAGGTTTGTCTTCTGTTGTTCTGTGGAACAATGTGTCTGAGTATACATCAGAGGGTCACAGTTATTCCCATAATAAGCATGCATCTTCTTGACAAGGCTGATGCTTATATACAAACATGCATTTTTTTGGACATTCAATTGAGGATCAGGAAACCTAACAGAAAAGGCAGGAAAAATAAAATAGAACAATACCTCTCTTTTCAAAGACAGCTGGCGCTCTCTCTCAGAAACAGCTTTTCTATGAGCTAACCATTGGGCTTGCCATTCATCAAGTGAAGGGAGACATTCAGATAAATCTGGAACAAACAGTACGGTAACCTCTTTATGGCTAAACAGTCCATCCTTGCCAACTCTGTCATAATGTATCTGCAAATAACAATGTAAAAGGGATTTCAAGTCCAATAGAATGAACATTCTTACAATTAAGCCTGAACAATAGGTTCAAAAAATAAAATAAAAGAGGATCCTTACAAATAGTTTTGATTAAAAAGATTCAAATCTAAAGCAGAAAAGCTTTTATCAGTTTTGTCAATTCCAAGAACCATATGACATCAGGTTTCAGGACACAATCAGAATGAGTAAAAATACCTCAAGGAAACGATTCCAATGCTGACATTTCTGCAAATCAAGATTAACTACATCCTGCGCATATCTGCTCAAGTAAAACAACTCCACAGATGAGAAATAAATCAAGTTATACATTTCTCCAAAACAACTCTCTATAGCATTCAACTATCAGCAGACAGGACAAACCTAAGGGCTGTTTGGGTTAGAGAGAACTCGTCACCAATAGGATTGCTGCCATCAGCAGAAACACAAGGTCCACCGATTGCCATGAAAGAATGATCCTTTTTAAGAACAGCAAACCTTAGAATATTGCAAATATGAGGTATACGGTCATCAGGGATTTTTTCAGATGACAGCTCTTCCAAAGCACTCCCGCTTAATCCACTCATCAACATCATCTGAACAAAATCACAAGATACTTTACTAAAACATGATAAAATCACATTTGATATGAATATTCAATTTTCCTATAAAAAAAATGCAAAGAGACAAGCAGGTGGGAGAGCTTAAATCATACATGAATTATACAAATGAAACCTCAAAGTTATTCATTACTTAAATTGCATCATCGCTCATGCTTCTACAGGTTTCTCTATTAGTAAAGTCTAAATATGATACAATAGCTTCGTAGACAAGACATAATTTTCTTCCTTTCAAAATAGGAAATAAAACAAAATGTACTGATACTCTCAGTACTTAGCATGTTCAAATAAGTTCCATAAAAAGTTAAAACAAACCATGCGCAAGATTACTATATTTGATATCCTTATAGTGTAGATAATAACATTGTAGATAATAAAAGAAAACTGTTACGAAACTAAATTCTATGCTTTAGTCTTCTAGATCAAACAAATAAGAAAACACCTTCTAAGGGTGCTTTGCAGCATAAGGAATGACACAGAAGTACCAAGTAATTATAATGGCAATTCAACCAAAAGAATAGTTTAAAGCAGGCACTGCTAGAAGCATATTCCTCAATTGTCATCCAAACAAGAAATATCATTATTTCAAGTGAGGCTGATCCAAAGTAGCACATTACTTCAAATGAAGCTTGACTCTTAAAAACAACTATTGCAATGGAAATTACATTAATACAAAGCAAACCTTAAAAGCTTAAATGCTTTAATCAGCAAGAACTCAATAAATCATTCAGATATTATGTTCAAATGGCTACTCAAGAAAAATGAATAACCAAGCCACAGCTGATAAAAACTTGCTTCCCACAAAAGAAAAAAGAAAAATATTCTAGATAAAACTCTAGCTTTTGTCATTAGATGCTACAATTAAAAATGACCCACCTTTGCATTCCACACTGTACTTCCTTGTTCTGGCTTTTCAGGTTCAACAGGCAAAAGCTTGCTGGAAAGTTCTTTGGATTCAACTAAATTATCTTCAATGAAATCATGCTCAAAGCTGCTCCTCACAACAGAAATTAAACTATTATGATTTCATAAAAGCATTAGATGTAATATCATTTAGTTGATCAAAGTAAGTTAATGATGGAGAAATAACATGAAATGAACATGGGGCAGGACTTTGACTTGTCTTCCACAACTACTTAAGTTTCAACAACTAATCTTTTGATCAATCATTTTGTTACTCCACAAGCAAAAGTCCAAGCTTCATGGAAAACAATGCATTAGCAATTTCATGTCCTAAAACTAAATTGATTAAGAAAATAATAGTTCACAGATAAAATATCAACATCCATGATGGCAAGACCACTTCAGTCTTTAGAAAACAGATCAAGAAGTTCAACGCTGGTTGAGATGTCAAAAACTCAAGTAACAAATACATCCAGGAAAGATACCTGACATGAGTATGCATAGAGAGCTTAAGGTTCCCCTTTGGCCAGTTTATAACAACCTACAACAGTTGAAGAAGTTAGGTAAAACAGAATACCTAAGAATGCAAATTCAATGCATAACTGAATTTTGAGAGAAAGAGGAAAAGACCTTTGAAAATTCAGGAGACACAAAAAGTCTTGGATATCGCTTATCAATCGACAGATAACCTCTCTCTACATCTATCAAGTTGGATGTATATACCTGCAAATAAGCAGAATATTGCAAAAAGGATCAAAAACATTTCAAATGGCATACACATAACAAAATTAAATATCAATATTACAGGTAAATACATGGAAAACGGACTCCAACTCAGAAAAGTTGAATAAGTTCTCTAGAATACAGGTAAATTTTCATAAATTGGAAAAAATATAAGTGCAACCCAACCACCATAGTTTAGAGCAGTCCGCCAATATAAACCCAAGAAGCTCTGAAATTTTGAAATAGTCTCCGTAGAAGGAATATGGTGTTTACTCAACAAGGATGGGAAGGATGCGGGAAAAGAAAACCACCTAAGAAGAGGATTGAAGGAGCAAATTGGGGAAGCGCCCAGAAACAAAGGTCAAAGCATTACACTCAAAATGAGTGAGCAAGGGCATATAAACATATGAGGAATTCTCTAGATTTTGGATCCAAGCAACTAGCCCTGCGGACCACGAGGCAAATACCAACAGGAAGCATCAAAAGATTTGAACGCCCATGAAAGAGTAATAACAGGAAGATTTCAGAGAAAATCAGATTCCAAAGGGAAAAAAAAAAAAGCAAATTCTTGAAGAAGTTCAAACTATCTTCGAATGGAAGCTCTTGCATTGTCCTTTTACCTTGCTTACATATTCTCTCCTTTTTTCTTTAACGGGTGAAAGGCGCCTTCAGCAATAGAGAACATGAAGTTAGTTATGAAGACTGAGAAACACAAGGAGCTAAACATTCAGAACTAGAGCAGGATGGAATGTAAAACATCAAGATCCACCTATGGGAAGCTTCACGACGTGGGGATTCTCGCTTCACAGGTCGAGCCTCTTTTGTCAAAGATGGACCTCGGTGGTCCCTAGAAACTCTTGGCGGAGTTCTTGCACGTGTAACTTCAAATGCACGCTTGCGCTCTCGTTCTCTCTCCTTCTCCCGCTCTCTTTCCTTCTCTCGTCGCTCCAAGATGCGCAAACGTTCACGTTCTCGTTCCCGTTCTCGTAGTCGTTCTCTTTCTCGTTCTCGCTCCCTCTCCCTCTCCCTCTCTCTGTCTTTCTCTCTTTCACGCAAATGCTCCCGACGACGCTCCTCCTCTCTCATCTCAAACTCCCTAAGGTAACCAGCCCTATCGTCCTTGCGTTCATCAATCCTAGGAAGACCACTGCGTGACAATGTGCTACCAGGATAGTCGGTCTCAAGGGTTGTCACATGAAGCCCCTTTGTTCCATAATCTCTACCAGGTGGTAGGCTCACTCCATAACCAGGATTTGCAGAACTAGGTGGATACATCATATCATCAACGTTTCTCCTTGGAGCTGCCCCTAATATCGAAGGAGTTTGTCCTCCGTAAGAAGAAGAAGAGCTAAGCAATGATAAACTGCGTGGATCGGCATCTATTCTTCCTCCGTAAGACAGAAGGTCTTGTGCGGAATGTCGACCAGCAGCACTCCTTGCTGCAAGATAATCAGCTTGTCTGCCAGAAATGTGTTGCTACTCAGTCTCGTAAGCAATATATTACCGTCTAACAAACAGTCAGAACGTTGAGCTGGGCCATTTATTTACAAGGAAATACTACAAGTGAAGATCTGTTGCTATCACAAACATCCTCAATTGGAATTCATACATTAAATATTCTACCAAAATAACAAATACCTTGCCGACATAGCCACAGTTGGAGTGGCAAGGGTGTCGTACGGTGGCACCAAAGACCAGGGTTCAAGCCAAGCGTCACCCATTCCCCCTCCCAAATTTGTAATAATAAAAATAAAAATAATAAATACCTTGAACTACTATCATGAGAGGCTGACTGAGCTTTGAGCAATTGTTCTTGTCGAAGCAAGACAGCTTGATCAAGACGATCATATATGTCAGGCTGTTGCACAAGATAGAAAATATTAAAGATTAAAACCAAAGGAGAAAAAGGAACAAAATTACAAAAATGGACAAGGGTGGCACAGATTTATATCAACAACATGAAAATGAGGACAATAAAAAGCAGAAAGAAGCTAATTGAGGAAACATTATAAAATTGCTAGACCTGATGCTGATGACCAAAAAAAGCAGAATCAGAATATCTTCCAGTTGGCTCACTAGACAAATCCCTCCCCAGATAACTACCCTGTCGTTCTCCAAGTTGTCTTCTCTCCACCGTAGGATAGTCAGGAATCTTCTCAGCATACATTTGGTCACCTTTGTGACTATAACTGTGACTTGCAGATGAAACATAGTCAGTAGATGCATATTTTGGTGAATCTGGCAGAGCTGAGGCATAAGCATTACGAGCTTCCAAAGCTGATGCTCCAGCCCCTTTGGAACTTGCAGCAGGAACCTAGTACATATAAAAAGACATCAAATTCAAAATTCAACCAATACAATTTAATAATATTGTCCAGTACAAAATTACCACATTTAATGATATTGTACATATCGAAAAATCCCAAGGAAAAGAAATCCAAAATACAATAGAAGAAACCACCCCGATCCCCAAACCTCTATGATAAGGTTTAATTAAAGAAAAATTCGAAGATTTACAAATTACCAAAGCAAACACAAAGGAAAAGGAAACCAATTCCACTGACCTGCTGAGTAGCACTCAAAGCAGATGTGCCATATATGGAGCTATATTGCCCCCCATAATGAGCTGAAACTGAGGGAAGGGCTCTGTATCCACCAACTTCAGTATCTTGAGAACTACCTAAAATTGATGAATGCCGAGAAGACAAGGACATTTGAGCTCCCCCATCAGGACCTCCAACAGAACTACTAGAATAACCAGCACCCAACTACAAAATTTGCCAAAAGGATTGTAAACAAAACCGGACCCCATGATAAGTCTTTAATTATAAACATGCTAAAGTTTAATTGCAAGGGAACATAGCAAAATCGGGAATTTAGACGCATTGCCACACCTATAAATCCAATTATTTACTCGTATTAAACATTTATATGTTCAGCTCCAATAAAGATTTTGGAATAATAATTCGAAAACAGAAGGGTCAAGTACTGAAGCAATATCAAAGAAAGTAGAATTTATCAGTTCATTCTACAAAACCAACCAGTATAACCTTAGAAAAACATTTGAAAACCAGAACCATGCAGTCCCAACATGATACATAACAATTAAAAAAAAAATTAGAAACGAATTAAAGAAAAAGGAGCTTGATAACAGAGTCTTTAAAACCCTCACATTTTGGGCGTATCCGGATTGGCCAACGTAAGGTTGCTGCCCGTAGGCATTCGTCCCTCTGGACGAATACATTAAATTGAATAAAATCTGCAATAAACAACATATAAAACAACGTCAATGGAGCAATTAAAGAAGATAAAGCAAAATTCATAATGTTTTTCGTTCTAGAAACATATGATGAATCTTTTTCTAAACAAAAACGGCTAATTAATTTTTTTCCAAAAAAAAAATAAGAACCAAAACGGAGAAGGTAATGGAAAATTACAAAAACGATGGGCGGAGACGAGTTGTTGAAATTTGCTAAGAATTGAAATCGAAAAACCCTAATGCATGAAGACTGAGAAAATAAGGAAGGGGCGCTTGAGGCGTGACTTTAAAGATGACCAGAAACTGGAGACTAATATAAATAAATGGGTTAATATACTGTTTGGTACCCTAGTTTAGCTTTAATGTTGAAATTGGTACCTAAGTCTTTTTTTCCTGAATTAGTACCTGAATTTGACCTCAATATTCAAAATGATACCTAAATTTGGCTTCAACTCCAATTTCATACTTGAACTTTTTGTCCCAAACATCTTTAACATTCAATTTGGTATCTAAATTTCTCTTGAGTCTCAATTATATACCAATGCATTTTTATTAGAATACACTTGTCATATATTAATTGGTATATATGAATATATGATATCATTTTATTTAAGTAATAAATTCATCATTGAAGCCAAATTCACTTAAAAAACTCATATAAAATTGAAGTTTAAAGCTAAATTTAGATTCCATATATTAAATAAATTAGTGATGGAGTGGATTTAGCGTCAAGCATTTTTTTTCTTTGAAACTGGATTTAGCGTCCACCATTGATTTGGTTTGATTGGTTGATTTTATTTTAGGGTAAAATTATTAAATTATTAGTAAGTTTATATTTTGGTAATTTAATTTTAAAAAGTTATAAAATAGTTATTAAATTATTCAAAAAAAATTATTTAAGTCACCGAGTTGTTTTAATTATTGTTGTATAGTCTTCTCTGTTCGCATTGTTTGAACCAATCGAAAGCTCTCATTTCCCTTCTCTTCTACAGTTCAATTTTTTCATGAAATAACTTTAAATGTTAGGAATCTGTGAACCAAATTTTAAACAATTTTATTCTCCAATCTTCAATATTGACCATCAAATTGATTTGGATCTAAGATATGTTATTCTACTCGCCGATGGGTACTGATCCATTGTATTGATCGTCAAATCGCCGGTATTGATCGTCAAATCGCCGCTTGGAACTCGCTAGCTAGATTTAAAAAAAAAAAAAACTTAACAATATAATGACTTATATAAAAACTTTCAAATAGGTCAGGACTTAAATGAAAATTTTTAAATAGTGTCATGACTATTTTGTAATTTTTGGAATTGAGTGTGTTTGTATGTAAAAGCGGGCTTCAAAGAAACAAAAGGTTTGATAAAACTCAGCCCAATATCCTCGTACTGGCTTTCATGGGCCTAAATTGGACCCATTCGCTTGGGCTACATGATAGAAGGGAATTTTGAGGCACACATTTGTTACATGATATATATATTGAAGGAATTGTCTGGATTTTCTTTACATTTGACTAAATCAGGCTTATCAACATAGATACAGTGATCAACAACTCTTAAACTTTTATGACATATATTGTTTCTTTTTATGCAGCTTTTGTAAGTTATGGATATGTTTTAAGCAGACAATCTTTGACAGTAAAGGCGGCACCAGACCGGAGCATTTTGTAGTGCACTCCTCACTGTTGCTTGCAATTTCAGGCGTTGGTTCTTGCAGAAGGGGTTGAAAATGTTGGCAAATTGAAAATGCATTAGCCTTCTGCTTGTGTTCCTATATTCTCCATGGCCATAGCATCACAGCATAGCAACCCCACGGATCGAGATACGGTCGCCTAGCTGGATGTTCCACCAGGTTCAAGTGGTGCTGAAACTAGTTGCAAGATAGAGCAGCTTGAAAGATATGCAGATTTAAAAAAAAAAAGTAAATCTATGTCATGGAAGCTAATCTGATATGATATTGTTGTATCAAAGAGACCTTGAAAGTTTGCCATTTATGGTGATTAATTATCTCTTATGAAACCTGAACTAAAGGACATTTACATAGGGAAGATGAATCTTTATGTGACAGTGTACCTTCCATGACAGAGAAACTAGGCCTAAAAAATCTCAACCTTGTGATAATTTTAATTTTCTGTACGCAATGATGGACCCTCTATCAGTCTGGTTTAACCATTATGCACGTCACACGTGACTGTAGCTAGCTAAAGTGTCCTCTTTTTTTCCTCACAGCATTGGAAAATTTTCACTACTGCAACTTGTTCAACCAAATTTAAACCCAAAACATGTCGCTTCTCGTGCCTTATTCGTGTTCGATGGGGATTCAACATTGTTTTCCTTTGGATCCCAAGCATTCCTGGTTAAAAAAGGGACCATGTTGCCAGTCATGCCAGCTTCTATATTTAGCAAGCTAAAAATCTGTCGATCTTAATTCGTTTCAAACGATGGAAATGACCCCTTTTTTTTAGCGTAGCTAAATTTCAATGTACCCCTTCCATAGAACAATAAAGTGGATGATAATGATATGTCCAAGCTGTATCAGCATTAATAACCAAAAAAGAAAAAGTCGGGGGTGGGGTAAGGTGGGGGCCTGAGTTGATGTAATCATGTCTTTGTACATAAAGGAAACACTGGTCTCTTTAAATCATGTACCTTGCCTCGTTCCTTCCATACACTTGGAATCCAAACGGTTAATAAGGACCAAATGATGGCCCTACAGATTTGGTACCTTTGATTCTGTCCATGCAACATGTTGACACTTTTGCAAATTGCAGAACTTGGTTACCATTCTTGAAATGGAAACCATCATCTTTATCTCTTATGATGATGATTTTGTCATATTTGCAAAACACCAGCCAATTGTTTCATACATTATTGACATTCATACATGATAAAATGAGTGAAAATGCTATATCTAGATCGTATTAATATATGTATACCAGCATGGAAACTTACACCGTAACTTGACTGTGCATGTGAAAGTGCTCCATATTCTTCAGCAGTTCCAGTCTATTATCATCATAGATGTAACAAGTGAAAGTGAGACAGAATTGTAGCCGAGGACAACTTGCCGGATCGATGTTATCTCCTCCAAAGGTTTTGTTTCATTTATGTATTACAGTCTTGTTCAAATCTTTGGCAATAAAATGAACATAATAACAGAATATATGGAAGAGATAGCTTAGCCGGCCGGCAAGTCATCCTTGGCTGCAGTACTGTACCTCATTTAAACATGCTAGACCTTAGATGAAGAAATCCGGCATCGATCCATAAATGTATCAGCGTATGTTTTAGTAACAAAGCTAAAAAGAACAAGAATAATTTCTAAATAAGAGATTTTCTTTTTGTTTATTTGAGGAGTTTGAAAATGGAGGTTTGAAGTTTTTTTTTTTTTTTTTTTTTTTTTTTTGGTGTTGCAGAAATGAGTTTGAAGAACAATGGTTGCCATATAATGGAGAATGAGGTTGACATATATACGTGAAGGCCTTGAGTGAGTGGATGTGACCACTGCATGGGTCCTGCAGTCAGCATAGTAAAAGCCCTATAACATGTTATTTTCATCCAACTAATACGATAATTTAGTTCAATTAATTCATGTAATTACTTTTAAGAGCTAACATGAGTATTTTTCGAACTTCTTTTATACAAAAAAGAAAAAATAAAAGCTGACAGTATATCTTATTGCGTATATGCTATCCTAGTCACACCCGCAACTAGTTTTTGAGGTTCTGGATAAGAAACTCCACTATTTGCAGAAGTTTACAAGTACCAAATTGACAATTTGCTTGAAAGATCATAATTTTGCTCATTGACCAAAATAATCTCATGCTCAAGCTTAAAATAATTCTTATGCAGAGTAATAAGAAGGATTAAATGAACAAATCCAATGACTTATGATGTAAAAGGAATAGAGACAATGGTGGATATTGGGGGACCCTCTGCTGATTTTATGAGTATGGCTGTTATGGGGGCTGATATGATGACACCCACTTGCATTTTATATGCTTCCGGTATAAAAAATTTACAAGTACAAATATAAATTCGATCAATTAGGAGGACCACTCAAGTGGCCCAGAAACTTGGAAGCAAGTAATCTATCAACAGAATTTGGGCCCTTGTTTCAAACCAGCTGAGATTGTAACCCAACCCAAGCCAAGCAAAAAGCCCAAAGACTATCCCCCCTACCCCACCATGTAAGATGTTCCATGCGTATTTTTCAGGCTTCATGTTGATGATATAGTTAAAAGATACAGGAGATTGAAGTCGGTGATCAAAAACCTTCACTCTTTCCATCAAGCTTCCCTCTTGGATCTTTCATCAGGTAAATCACTTAATACTTTTTTAACAAAATTTGTTGAAATTTTGTATTCTGGGTCTTGTGTATTTTGTAGTGTTTAAAAGGTGGCAGATATGGTTGATTTTAATGGGGTTTTAGTATTTTTAGTTCATCTTTCGATAATTCCAGTTTTCCAATATTGATTGTGATCAGAAAGTGACAATATTTGTCTTCAATCTGACCCTTCAACTCTGTAACTCATATGGAATCTTTGTGTGTGTTTTACAGTGACCAGCAATTGACTGTGAAAAAAGAAGTAAAAAAATGTCACAAACTAATGATGTTGAGGGTGTAAAGGAGAAGAAAGTGATGAATGATGGTGAAAAAATTCAAGTTGATGATGGTAAAGATCAAATCTTTGGTGAAGAAGTTGCTGTATCTGAAGAGTTAAAAGATTCAGATGAAAATGAAAATGAAAAGAATCTGATGCCCTCAGCCACAGAGGAGGTAAGGAAATGGAAAGTTTGTAATATATGGTTCTGAATTCTTCATGGTTATATATGTATATATATATCTATTTCAATAGTGAACTTTTAATTCTTTTGTTTTGACTTTTACAGGAAGAAGCAATCAAAAAAAAGTATGGAGGACTATTACCTAAAAAGCCAACCTTAATATCCAAGGTTTCTATGCTTTGACTCTTATTTATACAAAATTTCTTGAATGTTAATTCGTATATATCCGAGTTATCTTTCTATACCTATGTTTATATATACGTAAAGAGAAATGAAGAGTTAAAATAACATAATTCGTCCTCGGTTGCTGACTGAAACATTTGAATTGTCTGCTAGAACCATGACCGTGCATTTTTCGATTCGGCTGATTGGGCACTAGGAAAGGTAAAGTATAGAAACTATGGCATAAGTCTGAGTTGTTTCAGGTTTTGATATTGAATGGCAATAGTAGTTTAAACTAAGGTTATATGTTTGGTCACATGTTGAACAGCAAGGATCACAAAAGCCTAAAGGACCACTTGAAGCATTGCGCCCCAAATTACAGGTATTGATATAATATAACCTTCCTAGTTATATAATATGTGTTAGTCTCTTAAAGCATTCGAGGTACAATTGAGGCATGATCTTCTCTAGTGTTTTATGTTATCCGGATTCGGGAGCTGTAGCTAGTACTTGTTAAATTTACCAAAGGTTTGTTTTGTGATTCCCAGCCTACCCCACACCAGCAAATGCGTTCGAGACGGTCGGTTTATGCACCTGCAGAAGATGATAATGAAGGTAAAAGAGGATCAATTCTATTTTTCAGACAGCAACATCACACATACTCGGACATGAGTATGGAGATATGACGGAGTCATGTGTTTCTTTTGTCTCACAGTTTCATCTTCCGAGGATCAAAGTTGCACATTGGAGGGGGACAATGATAATATTAACTCTGGAACAGAGAAGCATGTTCATGGTGATGGTGATGAAACATGACATGAGCCACAACTGTGGAGTAATTTGGATCACTTTTTAGATTTAAGTGCTACTATTTTTGTTGTTTGTAACAACCATTGACTGTATCTGAGTCACCACTTTTATTGTTGGTGGGAGCAATAAATACAGAAACGGAAGAGGAGTTAAAATGAGCTTTTTCAGGTGAGGATTTTTGTATTTTTAATGAGCGTCTGTAATTTCAAGTTTAACTGCATTGGTAAAAGCAAAGCCCTTGTAATAATGTTCTCTATATCTACTTGTGCTCCAAAAACTATGGTGTTAACTTGTTTCACTTATATAGACTGTATTTATAGGACCAATTCATGATGGGCTCCTAGGTGAAAATGAGAAGATCATTTTGGGTTTAGTTTTATTATTGTTTTGTTTTTATGGTGTGGTTTCTAAAGCAGGCAGGGGAATTGATGTAGCAGTGCCATTTGGCTATAGGGTCATCTTTTACATCATCCTATGGGGCTTGCACTGTAAGGTCATTTTGATCAGCTTTAGCTGAATATGGCCTTAATTAAGGCTCTTCTTTGTATCAGAATAAATGGTAAACTTGCAAGAGTTTTATTATGGTTAAGAGTATTTTGTTTTTATTGTGTGATTTTCTTTTAAATCATGTCACATTTTGGCACCAAAACCTACTTATGATACCAAAAAGGTACTCTAAAAGCCATGATAGTAATAAGCATGCACAAATAATAAATAACAAAAGAAAAGAGAAAACTTAACTTACGAAAATGTCACTCATAGTGGATGTTAAAAAAAAAGAAGAAGAAGAAAAGTTAACAACGTTGTTGGTTCAACAAAAACAAGTCTGCATAAATTTCAAAAACTCATTGAAATCCACTCTACCATCTCCATCCTCATCAGCCACCCTTATCATCCTCTTACACTCCTCCACCGTCACCATCTTCCCTTTCACGCCTAGGCAAATGAGCACCCTTTGCAGCTCCATCGCATCGATAAACCCATCTTTGTTATCGTCGAAAACATCAAACGCTTCCTTAATCTCCTCCAACCCAGGCTCTTCATCACCAAACATTTCACCCAACAACTCATCGGCACCATCGTTCCCCTCTATCTCGTACCTCATTCCCAGCCTTTCCATCACCACTTTCACGTCGCTTTTGCTTAGTTTCTCACTGTCGCCAATGGCAGCATTGATTTCCATGTTCAACTTTGGAGCTAATTCACAAGTTTTGGGCTTGGAAAATAAGGGTTGAAAGTAGCAGAGCAGCAAATTTGACATTAAGTTATGGAATTTCATGTCCCTATTGTAGAAAGAAATTGGCTACTACCTTATCCAAAAATCAGGCTTTTCTTGGGTGCATTTATATAATACTAAAGGATTGACGAAGAGGAGTCAACTTAAAATTTTCTTACATGCATGCATGGTTTCGTAGAAGTTTAAGCTTTGTATGACAAACAATGAATCACGGAAAAGGTATTTCCACACGATACGTACCAAAAAAACATAAAACTTGCGGGAAAGTTTCCAGGTAATTTTCTTCTATTTGGATTTTATTGATTGACTGACCATGCTTTTGTTTTGTTTTCTCAAGAAATACAATTTACAAAGAATAATAAATCCATTTCAGGTCAAGTTGGTTTAATTTAACTTCACTTCCGGAAAACCTTTATTTTTTATTCATCATTCATGTATTGAAGCAACCAATTTTTTTTCTCTCCGGACATGCAAACTAGAGGTGTTCATGGGTCGGGCGGCCCGGCCCGAAGGGCCGACCAAAATTTGGGAGGGTTTGGGCAAAAATATAAGCCCGAAAAATGGGCTTGGACAAAAAATAAGGCCCGTTTAAAAAATGGGCCGGGCCTCGGGTAAGGTATTTTGGCTCGGGCCCGGCCCATTTTTTAGTTGAGCCCCGCCCGAATCCGGCCCGGCCCGGCCCATGAACACCTCTAATGCAAACCAAATGTAGTGCATTTCCCTTTTTTTATTCAATAAAATGTTTAATTTTCACATTAAAAGAATCTATTAATCATTTTTTTATTATATCTGAAATTAAAAATATCAATTCAATAAAAAAATTAAGTTGTTTAATTAAATATTCAACTATAAATTTGTAACATCGAAAACTTATAAATTGATTTCTGAAATTTAATAATTCATTATAAATTAATTAATTAATTTCATTTGATAACTCATACTGATTAATTGTTTTTGTTAAATTTATTAACTTTATAATTTATCATATTAATAAATATATTCTACTATGAGTTTGAAACATTATAAACTTATAAATTGATCACTTGAATTTAATAACTCGTGATAAATTAATTAATTTAATTTGATAACTCATATTGATTAATTGAGCTTGTTAGATTTATGAACTTTATAATTAATCACATGAAAGAATTTTAAAATAAAATATGCATAAAAGCAATAATGTATGCATCTGTTACACATTTTTTAATTTTGTTGATTGATTCTCACTTTCTTCATTTGATGGAAATTCACAATATGAATTCTATGGTAGGTTTACAATGATTATATCTCTATAACAACATGTATTTATAGGTATATAATAGTTACCTCTTTATAACAAATAAAATCTTTGCAAACAAATGAAGTTATTATAGAGAGGGTGGACTATATTTATATACATACGTACCTTAGTTGATTATCAAATATATTGAGAAACTGACTTAATAAATTACCAAAAACATTGGGAACAACCATAAAGTATGATGTGGTGATTGTTCATCTTGCCTCTTAATCATATGGTCGGGGTCTGATCCCAGCTCATGGCAAGCAGGTGGAGGGAGGGAGGGAACAAGTAATGGCTTTGGCCTCAAAAAAATAGATATTTGTCTATTAAACCTTTTATTTTTTTAGGAAATTATAAGTTAATATAATGGTATAATTGCATTTTAGCCTCCCAAATTCGTTTTATTCATTTTTTACTCTTAAAACAATTTTTTAACTTCACCTCTACCCGAGCGAAAGAATAATCATTATTAACAACGAGAAATAATTTAATTTTAAAACCACTCTAAGTTATGAAAAGGAAAAAGGCAATAAGGAAATTTCATTGCAAGTTACAACGTTGGATAAGATGTGGAGTAATAAGCAGGTGAGGTCAGGTTCATTGATAGCTAGCCTTTTTATGTGGTTTCTCTTCAATTTCATCAAAATATCTTAATATTGGGAACAAGCAACAGATTTCAATCTCATTATATATATATATACACAAATACTGGATGGAATGAGGAAAAAGCAAACAAGAGAAAGGTCACTATCGATCAACTTTGAGGTTACGGAATTATTAAACTAATCGTGCATGGTTGGTATGGTTAATGGAGTTATTTATTTTAGGTATATCTACCTATCTTTTTAACAAAAAGGCATTGGAAAAAAAGAACTACTTTATATCCTCGTCTTTTCTGCTTTGTACAACTGGGTTGCTTTCATTCTTTGGGGTTTGAAAGAGAAAGCTGCTTCACATTTACACTACATCTCATTCATGGTTATCTGCTTTTATAAGGGCCTACACCATTTTTTTGGATTAATATCTTATTTGGTACCTGGGTTTAGTTTCGATATTCAATTTGGTACTTGCGAATTTTTTTTGTTTTAATTTGTTAACTAAGTTTGACTTTAATGTTTGGTCCTAAGTTTAACTTCAATTCAAATTTGATATCTGAATTTATTTTTTTATCCAAATTAATATCTTATGCTTTTTTTATTACTAAAACACGTGTTAAATAATCATTGGTTATACGATATTGTTTGGTATGGCTATCAAATTGAACATTAAAGTTAAACTTAAGTATCAAATGTGATATTAACTCTTTTTTAGGTGTAAAAGAAGAAATCTAATATATATAGTAATATTAAATCTTTTACTACTATCAATTTCATTGAATACACTAAATTAACTTAATTACATATTTAAGGTAAATTAATATATATCAAGATTATTGCATTTCATACATCAAATTAGATTATGAAATAATTTTATATAATATATTTTTATTCTTAAGTTTAAGAAAATTAAGTATATTAATATAATAAATAAATTATTTGATTTCATAGTGAATCACATTTTGCATTAACAAATACAAATTTTATATTATATTTTTTTACTTTTTTTAATCATAGTGAATCACATAATAAATATATTAAAAACACACAAAATAATCTCTTTTTTTTCTCCCTTTCTTTCCTTTTCTTTCTCTCCTCCTCTTATTTTCCATTATTTCACTCCTTTAACCTAAAATTAGAATATGCTATCATTAATTTAAAATAATATTTTTTTTATACACTATATTAGAGCATGCATCGCGCGGATATACAAATTAGTTTAGAATAAGAGATCAAGAGGTGTTAAGGCGGGCTAAAGGTAAGGGCTTCCCCCAACGAAGTCCCTTAAAAATTGAGAAGTCCCTTATAAATTAGCTATGAGCAAAGAAATTGACTATAAATTTGAGGTGGCCTTATCTTCCCATTGATCAACTACTGCAACTTTAGGCACCCATTTTCTGATTTTCCTCACAATTTATAGCAGAATCCATGATTTGCTGCTATTTTCTTATCCTATAGCAGCAAAAGATGGAAAGGGCATAAATGAAAAACTGAATATTTTAGGACAATTTTACAGAAACCAAAACAGAAAATTTATGTACATGACATGGTTGATCATTTGTGGTCAAGCTAGGCAAAAAAGCACTAGATCCATCAATTGCTGACATAATATTTTTTTTCATGTTTTTTCATGAAAGTTGAGTGATCGAGACAATGCCGCCGGGTTAGCCCTCAACACAGAGAATGTTTCTACAGATCTGTAATTTCTTTCATCGTTGCCTTTTGATTGAAAGCCATTGAATAAACCTCCCGAATTGGTGTTCTTGGTTTTCATCATCGGTGTTGTCAACATTGAGCTTTTGTTGGTCTCACCATCATCATCTATTATTCTCAAAGTTGTTGAATCCATGTTGGGTTCATCCCTTGAATGTTTCCCCAGTACTGTTGGAGAAACTGGAATATTATAGCTTTCCATTGGAACATCCCATGGAAAAGGTCTTGAAAAACATGCTACTTTAGAAGGAAACCATTGATGATTGAAGTGTAGAGAAGAAGAGGCCTTTGTTTTGCGACGACCGGCGCCGACCGGGACGTTCCTCATGGTGCCTCCAGCAGTCCAATATCTCTGACAGTTTTTGCAGAAATGGCGAGGTTGGTTGACGTTGTAATTGTTAAAGTAACAAAACTTGGTTGCCTTGCTATTACATCGTGGACATGGGAGCATCTTATCAGGCTTCTTCAGTGTCTTGTCTTGTTGTGAACATGTTGTTTCACCATTCTTAGAGCTTCGCAGTGATGAAGCTTCGGAGTCATCTTTTATATCCTCTGATCTCATCTCTTCATGTTCATCCTTGTGGAATCTGTTCTCCATTGGTTCCTAAAATCCAGAAATATATTGAGCTCAAAACAGAGCAATCTCGTTCAATTCAGTCAAAGAACTATCAGATGAACATACATGTATATGTATCAGAGGGCAAGAAAGTGGAACCAACCCATTAACAATTATGACTTGGTAAACAATGGGTTATTCTTGGAATTGCCAAAAGCCTAAGCCATTAAGAATTGCAGGAAAAACAAAATACAGCAACAGAGTTAAGTTAAGCTACCTGGTCCACCATGGAAGCTAAAGAATTAGATGAAGAGAGGAGATTTGTATCACAGCAGTCATCTCTACCAGCTAAAGCTTCATCCTGGTTTAATGGCAGCAATTGAATCATCTTTCCAAACAGCTTTATAGCAGCACAAGAGTGATCATTAGACATGATCTTCTTCTGTGTAGTACAGCAAAGGTTTCTTTCACTTTATCTATGTTTTTTTCAGAAAATCATTACCAGTGGTATAAATGATTAAAAACTGTGGATCCCTGGCACTGACAAGCTGTATGTTTTGGTGATTTTAATGGAGGGAATGGGAGCAGTGAGTGAGATTTGGGGTGGGGAAGGAATGCCACATAAGCAAGAGAGGGGAACAATTAAGAGCCACAAATTTGGTGGAGTTGAAGATTTTTTCATGGTGTGTAATGCTCCAAATTGCTGAAAAAGATGGTGCTTTTGTTGCCCACTATACAAGTACATAGTATGTTGGATGCCATATCAGATGTATCTTCCTTTACGACTATCTGACCTTTCGCTTCTCAATTACTCGCTTTTCTTTCATCAAATGATTGTCTTCACTCTTTTGAATAACATTATGCCGTAATTCACATCAAACTTCATTTCCTCACTCCTTAACCCCAATCAAATCCAACTATTCTTCTTTGTCAAACTCAAACATGATTGTTTTTTCTAAATTTATTCTCAAGTGATGCAATATAAAATAATTTGGGTTGATTGTGTTTCTATATTTTAAATTAGTTGTTAAATTTTAAAATGTTTTAATTAGTAAATTTTCTCTTTCGGCTTCGTTGTCAACTTTTAGCATTAAATATTAATTTAAATTTAAAGTAAAATTAATTTTTTATCCCATGCAAATGCACAACAATATATTTTTATCAAACTATTATTTAAATATCAATTAAAAAATCACTATTATCCATATATAAAATAAGAACTATGATAGTAATTAATATGTGTGCTTAAAATATTTGCTACTTACGTTAGCTCAATGATAAATTTATGTAGATTTCAAATTGATTGTCATGAGATTTAAAGTTCAACCTCCAAGTTTATAAACCCTTTTCTCCTTTCCCATTATAACTCACTCGTACAAAAATATTTCACACCCATCCCATAAAATACATGGACCTAATGTGATTGAAAAAGTATTAAAATTTAAATATACTCTCAATTTTCAAAATTTCTAAAAAATATCCATATTTAAATATAAATGCGTTTACAATTTAATCTACATGTTTTGAGTCTAAAGTGATATTTATTATTTCATGTCCAAGTTGATTATTGGGCTAACGAAAATATCTAATTTATACAATATTAATATTCTAAGGATTCAGTTAGAATGTTTTACAATAAAATATTCAATGAGGCATTTAGCCTTAATATTATTAGTTCCTATTAGTAAATAGATCTCTTTAGTCAATTGTAAATATTTTTATTCGTATAATAATAAATTTAGTCTTCAAAGTTTACAGATTTTATTAATCTGGTCTTAGTTTAACAAAATTGACCAAAACATTCTATCAATATTTACACAAAATATTATAAATATCGATGACTAAATTTATTATATTAATCAAAATTATACACACTTGACAAAAACATTAATATTGTAATTGGCCATTTTTATTTGCATAGTAATTGAATTATTTTAATTTTTTAAAAATATCAATTTACTCAATGTTGAAATTGAAAGGGCTGGAGAGGCGTTTTTCCCATCCCTATTTGCAAATTCACCTTTGTTTTATACAACCTGTAATTGCCGACATGAAAGAAAAGAACCACATGTCAAGTGACCCACCTGGCGGGTCATGTACAGCTCAGCACATTTTGGTGAAAAACTTAAAAAAGGTTCATTTTAACACACGTCATCTCTGCCGTTCACTGGTTCAACTAATGATATTCCGCCACGTAAGACTACGGAGTTGACCGGCAACTGGTATCTTCGGTTATTCCATCGCGGGCCGGGGACGGGGTTGCAAAAGATTCTTCTTTCCTAGTGGCTTTCATTTGCTGGAAATCCAGGAAACATAAATTTTCAGTGACTGGCACATGTCCAAAATTTTGTACTAAATCTTTTTCCCTTGTTTAACTATTTTTTTACCTGTGTGTAACTTAAACCATATTAAATTATTTTAAATTTTTAATAAATATTTTATTGATTTAAAAAGCTGTTATGTAAACAAATATTTTAAATTTAATTTTCTAAGTGTATTAATATGTGATTAAAAAAATTAATCTTTTAAATTTAATTTCTATTTCTATTTTTTATTTTTAAAAATATTTTTTATTGATGGAATGAATATTCACACCCATAAATCAATCAAATAATAAGAAATGTTATTTTAGGGGAAAAAATTCAATAAGAATGCTTTTATTGATGGAATACGATGATAAAGGGTGTTGGGGATTTTTGCAAAATTTGATATTTTAAATACTATAGCATGATAGCAATGGCAATGACATTGACAATCATAACATTATGATATTCGAGATTATCCCCCACAACATTCTTACTTTCCTTTCTCTAAAATAAAAATATGATAATTTTTTTGTTTTGCTTATTTTAGCTCTTAATTATTTGTCTTTTTCAAATCTTAGATTTGTGTTCATTTTATCAAATCACTATAAAATGATGAAAAATTAATGTTTTTAGCTTTGTTGATGTGTGCTACATGTGAATTATCACATGAATGATACATTGATATTTAATTATCTTTTAAAAAAATTAAAAACTTAAACATATAAAAATTATTTTTAAAAAAATAAAAATCATTAAAATGATTTAAAAATATAAAAATTGCAAACATATTTTAAAAATTAATATTTTAAAGATAAGAAAAGGAGGTAATGATAAAGGGTGTGGGACTATAAATATAGTGATAAGATGGGTTATGGATCCGAAGCCACATAATATTAAGAAAAAAATCATGAATTGACAATTACTTGAAACCTTAAAGTTTTGTAGTGTGCAGGACCACTACTTCTTCTTGCCTTTACCCTTTATGTTTCCACTTCCAGTTGTTTTTCTTCCTTATATTGATTTCCATAACAAGCACTAAGCATTAAGAAATGGGCAAATATCTCAATAATACCAAAAAAAATCAAAAATTATCGGATAGTACAGGGTTCAGGAAAATTGACCGGAAAGTGCAATTTTCCCCAAAAACGCATCCACGTCAGCGCGTTTTTGGGAAAACGCGACCTAAAGCGCGCGTCCCCTGGGAGCGCTTTGGCCGCTCCAACGATCAAATCCCCAAACGGTCAAAAAAACCTATAAATACCCCCCAACCCTTCATTTTTTTCACACTTCAATCCTTTCTCATTATTCTCTCAATTTACTCTCAAATTTCTCTCAAAGTCCTTGAAATTTACACTGAAATTTCAAAATAGTCCTTTACTATTTACGAAAAAGCCCTTTATAATTTTTTTTATATATCAATTTTTTGGAAAATTTGAAAATACTTTATCGGAGTACAATGGTCGGGAATTACGTCGCCTAGACAACAAGCACATTGCTGCCGTCGAGCAAATGAAAATGGTAAGTTTGAATGTTAATTTTTCAATATTATTAAACTTTTTAATTATGTAATTTTAATTAATTTTGAATTTTATAATTTTTAAACGATCAGATCGGGTGTTGCAATGTTATATTCGCAACATGCCCGGTCCCCATCGCCATTGATCGAGAATTACCGCGGGAAGTGGGTTTTTGGCACGTGGCCACGATAGGCGGGGTTCAAGTTGGACCCGCTCTTTGATCAGTAGCATTGATAGAGAGGTGGAGACCCGAGACGCACACTTTCCATCCGCCATGCGGAGAGTGTACAATCACCTTAGAAGATGTGCAATTACGATTGGGATTACCGGTGGGCCGGTTCGGTAGTCACCGACCGTAACATCTCTCGATTGGATGGCCGTATGCTACGAGCTTCGGGTGCCATTCCGGATAAAATTCAAGGAGCTCGGATCGATATGGGTTGGTTACGAGACGCATTCCCGAGCCAATGAAGGTTCGATCAAGAAGAAAGAATACGGTATGCGCGGGCATACATACTTGAGATAATTGGAGGCTATCGATGCCGGACCTCTCTAGAAACCTCGTCCACTGAGATGGCTCCTGAAACTTGTTGATTTCGAGAGCAACGGTGAATTGAGTTGGGGTCCGCCGTCTTATCGAGGTTATACCGGGAGATGTGCGAGCGTGACGCCGCCGAGTAAAGCAAAAATCGGAGGTTGCCTATCACTACTGCGATCATGGGCATGGTTTCGATTTCCATTTTTACGTCCTCGACTCGACCCGACCATATTCATTCCCACCGATAACGAGGTAAATTTAATATTATATTTTACAATTATGTCGTAGATTTATAGTATAATTGCATGCTAAAAGTTTATTTAATTAGGTGGAACCATCCGAGAAGTCATGTTGGAATACCTAACTCGCTTGAGGATATACGGCTCCTATTGGAACAACGGTCGGAATCACAAGTAAGTGTCGAATTTCGTTATTATAATTTAGTATTTCGTATGTAGTGTCTAGTATTATGTATATAACTAATATTTTGGTAATGTTAATATAGTTTCAATGGACACCGTATGAGGATCCCGAAATTCGGCGATAATCCGGAGGAGTTCCTCCAAAATCCGAACAGATTGGCACGTTAAGGTCCCGCTAATCACCTACTCAACCGTGGAGATGCACCCGATCGGATCGGGTTCTCGCGGCAATTTGGATGCCGCAACCGATTCCGTGCCTCCCGAGGTGCTCGATGATGAGCACAAAGTGGACTTACGGCAACAAAGACACCGGATTGGCCAAGATTTTGGTCGAACATATCGAGGCGTGGGAGAACCGGTATGACTTTTTACCTAATCGGGAACCGATCATAGTTCCCGAAGTTAGCGTGCGTGCGGAGTACATGCCATGGTTTAGAATCCATGGCAAGCCGTATCATTTGTCCGGATGAAGAGCGGCGACGCAAATTCGCGGCGAAGGGGAACGTCGGGCCCTTTACATTCAAGGAGAACGGGTGATGAGACGCCCCAACAACAGCGCCTACACGATCCACGGGCCCATCAACAGCGCCTACACAATCACCGGGCCCATCGGTTTAGGCGACAACACCGACATCACAAGCGTCCACATTTTATGCCGCGTGCACCGCCGCCCCTTATATGTATCCTCCTAACCCATATATGTTTCCTTTTCCTAGTCCCACCCCAGTGTTGGAATGCATGGCGGGTTCGAGTCCGTTCTCGACAACTCCGTTAGCCACCGATCGTGAGGCCGACGTCGGGATTAGAGGAGGCGCCGTCGGGGAGCGATTCTTTCTACCATGCTCCTTCACCGTGACGGATGCGATCACCCCGCTGTGGTCTATGCAAACACCTCCGGGGTCATTATTTTATCAAGGTGGGTCATCATCGCAACAGCCAGAACCAGACCCACTGCCAGAGGAACCCGATTCCCCGCTAGAGGTTCCACGACCCCCGTCGGAAGCTAGAAGAAGGAGGAATCCAAATACGTAATCGCCGACCGCCCTCTGTGTACACTTTGTTCCCACCGGCATCAACATTGATTAGGATGAGCTTTTTTTTTTAAATTGTAATAATATTTTTTATTTTTTGAATCAAAAAAGTTGTTTTTTATTTGTGTTTGTAATTTAATTTTAATATCTTCACTAAAATAGAAGTTGTGTATTTTTTTGTATGTAATTTAATTTGATTTTTTTAATAAAATAAAAATTTATTTTTTATTTTATATTTTTTAATTTAGTTTTAATATATTCAATAAAATAATAGTTGTTTAATTTTTTTATTGTAATTTAATTTTAATATCTTTAATAAAATCGAAATTGTTTAAGTTTTTATTGTAATTTAATTTTAATATATGTAATAGAATAAGAAATTGTTTTTATTTTTTATTTTATTGTAATTTATTTTTAATATATTTAATAAATAAGAAGTTTTCTTTATTTTTATTTGTTTCTAATTTAGTTGTAGTATATTTAATAAATAAGAAGTTTTCATTGATAATTTAGTTTTTTGCAATATAAATTTTTTTATATTTAATAAAATTGAGTTTAATGTTATTTATTTTGTAATTTAATTTTTTTACTATAGTTTTAATATCTTTGATAAAATAGAAATGGTTTAATTTTCATTTTTGCAATTGAATTATCTTATATTTAATAAATTTGAGTTATTGTACAAAAGTTCACCGCTTTCCTCCAAAAAAGCAGAAATTACATAGCCACAAAGAGACAAACAAGCTAAGAACACGGTCAACTAGTCCGATTTGGACACGAAGCGAGATGTATGGCCCGGTTCCTACACCACCCGCACCGCCTACTTTGGTTGGTCGGTTCTCGGATATCCATATTGTTGCGTATTCTAGTCGAGAAAGGTCGACCTTTTGGTTTGCGCCTCAATTCTCTATCCGCAACAACTTATATGGTGCAAGCGATACTGGTGGCCACTTACGTTCATCCGGGATGGTGGGGGAATCGTGTCTCCACACGTTGTACATGTTTTCTAATTTGTAGACTTCGCCGACATAGCTCATGGGGTCAAGGCGAAGATTATGACAAGCCGCAAGTACATGAGCACATGGGTAACGAAGTGCATCAAATATCCCACGATCGCATGTCCTATTTGTCAAGTGTACACGATAATGCCCGCCAACAATACCTTGGTTCGGTCTGTCAAACTCCGTGACACGAAACCATAGGTCGTCGCGCGGTCGTGACACACTTGTGTGCATGGTGTTCGCCGGTGCCTTCCCACGGTTAATTTCTTGCAAGACCTTCGGGCCCATACATGGCCTCCTTGCATCCGCCTCGATAACTCGCGCTGCTCTCTTGGAAATAGTGCCGCTAAACGAAAATATGTCTCCCGCAAAACCGCAGTAATGTCGGCGGATGACGGGTTCCTTTAACACGTAATTTATGCATTCGGCCAGGTTTGTGGTCATATGACCATATCGTAGGCCGCGCCGTCGTATGCTTGTGTCCACTGTTCAAAGGAATATTGCACAGTACTCTGCGCGCTTCTGCGTTATCTGTATAAAGCCGCCAACATATATCGTGAAAACGGTCTTTATTGATCTCGTACCACGCCAATATACGTTGATAGTGAATATTACATACCACTATTCAATTGCGAATAAATTGAAAATTTCAAAAGAAATTATATTAATAGATATTTCATACCCATATCGGTCACTTGCCGCTTTCTCTTTTTTAGATCGGTGTTGCCCATAGTAGTTGGATGAAACATGCCTCGTGCAATATCGATGGTGTGTGCGATGCCACATGCTTCCACGCTCGTTCTATTACCGCAAGTATTCCAGGCCCCGATCCGATATAACGCGTATGTCGGGTTGAGGCGGACATGCCTCCTTAACCTAGATAGGAAGAAGTCCTAGTCATCACCGACTCCTCGGTGTTATTGCGAACGCAATCGGAAGGATTCTCCCACGGCCGCCTTGTGCCACGAAATAGCAATAGCCGATGTGTATATCTACCATACATGAAAGGTACCGTCAATTTGTACCAATGGCTTGCGGTATGTAAAAGCATCTCGGCATTGCTTAAATGTCCGTAACAAGCGCTTGAACACTGCGCATCCACGGCGACGATCGTTGTAGTACGCGGGATTCCGCTTCAAGGTCCGTTGTCTTTGCTGGGACATACGTCTCAACACTGACACCACCGCCACACTTCATTATATGAAGCGTCCCATCGACCGTGTAACTTTTCCAACGCCTTCGCTTGGCTATCCAAGCCTTTACGTAGAGGGCGTGTACCCCATTTGGCTACGAATATTGCCAATTAAGGCCGAAGCATCGTAGTTTTGGGATCGGCCTTCACCGTCGGGATTATTAAATCGACCAACATGTCCAATCCATCCTCGGATGATCTTGTGTTACACTGTCAACGGCAATCGTTAAATAATGCAACATTACATAATATTAGTGTTATTCAAATCATTGAACACGTGGTGGTACTGCACGGCAAGACATGTATGCGGACCTTTGTACTTTTTCACCTCCCATAACCCCATCCTTTTCCTCAACGACGCCATGATTTTCCATGAACATGTGCCGTCTTGCATCAGTACACTTCGCCTCATACCTATCGAGGTTTGATCTAACCATAGTGTAGTTAACCCCGTTCCTCGATCTTCAGATTGTTTCAATGCACCAAGAAAAGTATTCTTGTTGGAAAATCGGTTACCAACTTCTAATTCGTCCGAATCCAACGAAGAATTTGTGCGGTCCACGCCTCGGTGTGGTAGTTCAGAAACTCCAATGCATCATCTTGAGATAGATCGACATTATGCATGTGCGCTTTGGAGGAGTATGCCCCGAATAGCGGATCTTCTTCTTCTTCGTGCGAACCGCCTCAACGCCTTCAGTACAATTGGAACGGGCTCCGGTTGTAAAATAATCCAACTTCGCACCGTCGGGCCTCGGCTCCCGAGGTGGATCCACATCGGATTCATCGTCCGACCCTCCATAACCCGCAACAACAAACGAGGCCCTCGCCGGTGGATGTCGTCGGGAGTACATCATCCTCCTTAAACATCTTTCGTCAGATTCCAATCGTATGTGGATTGCCAACCACTAGAAGTTGACGACGTCCCCCAATACGTATTTCTATCATCGGACGTCGATCGACGGATATGCATGTCCCATCCACCAACCGAGTGTCGCAGCGGGGTTATGTTTTCCATACTACGATCGCACACGGGCACTTCGTGTTTTGCCTCCCACTTACAGAGTGTCGACTTGGGGTCGGTATATTCCCCTCGAACGATACTAGATGTTGAGGTCGCAACCAGGATCACTTGGAGATGAAAATTCTACATATACCTCGATATAGGGTGAACCACCGGCAAGATGAGTCTCCACCATTGCCTCAAGGCTCCGGGACCTTTGATGTCGAATGAGTCATATCTCACCGGATCAACCAAGCGCAAAAATCTATACTTAATAGACCCGAACTTTCATTGGCGTTGTTCCGAATATTTTACGCCTAATTCTTTTGCGAAGTTCTACCAAATCGATGTTACGATTAAAACTCAATCGCTACTGTGTTCTCCGATAAGAAAACAACACCATTTTCTGTCTCGCACTTCACCATCGTAGTAAATAACAAAGCATTAATACGTTCACTCATTTTCAATTTTTTTTTCCTTTTGCTTGAATTTGGTTTCGCCAACCGAGAATGAAATATGGCTGATTTATAGCCTAATTTTGCCGGATAGCATCAGTAGCAAAAGTGCGTCCACGTGGGGGCGTTTTTACCATCGTTTGTTGAAACGCCTCCTCAAAATAATTTTGTCGGAGACCATCGTAGCAAAAGAGAGTCCGCGTGGGGCGTTTTGGTCCGCGGTTTGTTCTGCAGCAACGTCTCCTCAAAATAATTTTGCCGAGACCACTTTGTAGCAAAAAGCGCCCACGTGGAAGCGCCGCCACGGTTTTGTTCTCAAACGTCTCCTCAAAATTATTTTGCCGGAGACTACTGCCCAAAAACTTATTTCAATTTTCATGGAAAGAATCCCCAAAAACGCGCTGACGTGGACGCGTTTTTGGGGAAAATTGCACCTTCCGGTCAATTTTCCTGAACCCTGTACTATCCGGTAATTTTTGATTTTTTTTGGTATTATTGAGATATTTACCCTTAAGAAATAACAAAAAACTTCCAAAACTAAAGTCAATTGTGGGTAAATTACTCTCAAAGTCATTAAATTATTAATAAGTTTATATTTTAATCATTCAACTTCAAAAAGTTATAAAATGATTATTAAATTATTAGAAAATTTTTATTTAAGTCACTAAACTATTCGAAAATTTTTATTTAAGTCATTGGACTATTAAGTTTTCTTTTTTAAAAAGTCTGATTAGTAAGCTTCAAGTGACGACTCGACAATCGGTATGGTGGATCAATACTCATCGATGAGTAGAATAATATATCTCAAATCCGAGTTGATCTGACAGCCAGTATCGAAGATAGAAGAAGAAAGTTGTTTCATAGGAAAAAAATGAACTATTAAAGAGAGGGAATGCGAGCTTTTGATTGGTGCAAGCGGTTAGAATAGAGAAGACCAGAAAGCCACGATTTTAACAACCCGGTGACTTAAATGAAAATTTTTAACTAGTTTAGTGACCATTTTGTAACTTTTTGAAGTTGAGTGACCAAAATGTAAACTTACTAATAACTTAGTGACCATTTGTGTAGTTTGCCCTTCAACAATGTTCTTATATATCGAATGTATCATTTTTGTTCCGGTATCATTGTATATTGATATCAATGTATTTCGATATATCGTTCCGAATTTATCTGTATTTTTAAATATCTTCATATATATTACACATGTAAATATATCTCAATTACAAGCATATAAATATATTTATATGAAAATATTAATCTTAAATTTATTAATTATTTTCAATAAATGGTTATATTTTATTTTAAATTTAATTATAAAAAATAGTAAATATAAAAAAATATTAAATTTTAGTTTAAAATGTTGTACCAATATATGTGTCCAAAACTCTTACAAACCCAAAATTAACCTACCTCCTCTAAAAAGATGTTAATAATAATTAAATTCAAAATTAGCTATATAATTTCAACATCCAAACCAAGCTCTAAATATTGAAAATTATGTCCATAATTAATAATAAAATAAAGTTAGCATAATTTGCATTGAGGAGAGTGAACAAGTAAGTGGTGATAACTTTAGAATTAGGGCCATGGAACCATATATTGATTAGTAAATCTATTTTTTGCATCATCAAGTAGCCCTACAACAGCTTGACCTTTGGTCTTGCTCATTGGAGCCCAAGAATCTCTTAAATTCTTATAGGAAACCAATTGCCTTGATAATGTGGGTTTGCCTGTGTGGAACTTAAGTTCATAACTTATGAGTTAATTCACCCAACATTACAAGTTATAAACATTTTAATTAAATATTTAAAAAATTAATATGATATCAATTCAGCTTAAACATTAAATGCAAACTTAGACATAACAAACGTACATATATTGTTGGGAGAATTTTTTGAACCCTAAAAGATTATGTCAAGTAAGTTGTTTATGTATGTGAGCCTGGCTGGCTTATACCTGATGTGATGATGCATGGATTTTAACTTTGAGACGCCACTTGGATGGTATTGGACATTGATTGATAGATGTTTTTGATGATAAGGTAAAAACCCAAGCTGCAAATGGAATTGTATGTCAAGCTGTCAGCCCTAATGATAACGTGTAAAAGAAAAACAAGGAGCTGGGATTGTCCTGTAATGGAGTAAACTTACAGAATCCTGTTACTTTTGGTTCAATTTCCAGAGAAGAGGGTTTTTGCAAACCTCAGTTTGAGCTGATTTGATTCAGAGACAAACAAAAATCTAAAATTAGATTCTTTGATTCCCACATCCATACATACAACAAAAAGAATCTGCCACTTAGTCACTTCAAAAACAAAGTACCATTCCATATAAAAACAAAAGAGCCATTACTCATTTGGTTTTTCACTTTCAGTCATCAAAAAGGAAATAAGCATCCATTATAGGCATCTTGTCTATTGCCTTTTCACTTGAAAGCTTCTCATAGTGTGGAAAAGTTGCTTCCATTGTTCATCAAGCTGGGATCTGGGTTTTAGATTGTAATATACGTTTAAGTCGTATCATGTTCATCATCATTGCGGATGTAAGAATGTTATCACGTTTAATTACGGTGAATATCGATAGTAAATATCATGGTGACTACTATTTAAATCCGAGAAATAAAAAAAGAAACGAGGAAATGGAAACAAACCATGCACTTTTTGCTCCTTTCTCTCCTTTTTAGACTCAGATTGAAGTGTTTGCTGCATCAAAGATTCTCTCCATCTATCCAACCCCCTTTCAAGTCAAAGAACAAAGAAGAAATTAAAGAAAAAAAAAAAAGATTCACAGCTGATGGCATATATTCCCTCTCCAATACAACCCTATCAATGTTTCCTAAATTATAAAGAGAAGTACAGCTAAACATAATATATGAGTTTAAGCTTTGTTGTGCCTTCATGTCTCTCTTACACAACAACATCAAAAACATGGGTCATCAAAACATGAACTTGGTTCTGTCAACTGATACAAAGCCTAGGTTAAAGTGGACTCCTCAACTTCATCAAAGATTTGTTGAAGCTGTCAATCAACTTGGAGGGGCAGACAGTTAAAAATCATCATCATCATCTTGCCTAATCATATTGTTTATAATATATATTATGCAAATATTCTTAATTCCTGTTTCTTTTGTGTCTGTTTATGGACAGAAGCAACACCTAAGAGTCTGATGAGGATCATGGGAATTTCTGGACTCACTTTGTATCATCTTAAAAGCCATTTACAGGCATTTTACTCTTCATTCTATAACAATCACACTATCACTTTTTCTTTTGTGTAATCAGATAGGAAAAACTGTACAAGCTTTAACTGCATATCTTCTGTTTGCAGAAATACAGGCTGGGGAAATTCCAACAGACAGAAATCTGCCATAGCATTAGACTTGATGGTGAGATTAAGAATTCATTGCTTTCTTCTTTTAAGTTCTTACATTGAGTTTGACAACAATAAATTTGTTTTCCTTCTTGTGATACAGACTATAAAGAGATTCGGAGCAATAATGGGAATTTTAGTGATGGAACTCACAACCAGATGAACGAGTAATATACTTATACATGGATACTATATCTTTTGACAACATTTTGGATGAAAATTACAGTAAAACAGATTGTACTGACCATATAATTATTGCGTTCATCAGAAGCTTGCAGATTGCTCAGGCTCTCCAAATGCAGATGGAGGTACAGAGAAAGCTTCATGAACAGTTTGTGGTATGGCCTATTAAACCAATTCCAATTTATATAGCTAATATTAAGTTGATTCAACAATGCATAACAATCGGTATATTGTTCCATTTTCAGGTTCAGAGACATTTGCAGCTAAGAATCGAAGCTCAAGGAAAGTACTTACAGTTGGTATTAAAGAAAGCCCAAGAAACACTGATTGGGTATAGCTCCTCTTCTGTTGGCGTAGGACTCGCTAAAGCTGAACTCTCTGGACTAGGCTCAATGGTTAACACCGGCTGCACGAGTTCTTTGTTTTCAGAATTGACCAAAATAGGAGATTCAAGCTTAAAAGAGATAGAAAGAAGTCCAATAAGAGGTACTATGAGTTCCATGGAGAGCTCATTGACAGCATCAGAGAGCTGTAGGAGAAAAGATGTGGAGCCACCACAAGATGAGAATATTTGTACCTGGAAATCTAATACTTCTGCTGAGCTTTCTTTAATGGACGTTCACACAGAAAAGAAGCCATTTGTTAGTGGTTCAAGCAATCAGGCTAATGGAAAGAAAAGAAGTCGAAGTGACTTTTCTGATGGTATATTGGTTGAGCAGCCACTAGCTAAAAGACTAGAGTTTCCTGGGGAGGAAACTGGTTATCGTTTGAGAATATCTGGATTGTTGAGGTCATTTGATCTCAACAGCCAATGCCACAATGACACTGAATCAGCTTCAAAAGCAGTAGACTTGAATTGCAGAGAATAGATCCGCTCAATGGGCATAGTTTGTAATTTCTATGCTACATGATTGTTACTTTGTTAGTAACATAGTGCAAGTAGCGAGCATGATTGTTTAGAATCCAATCTTTTGTTCATAAACTATGTATATTGTTATATGTATCATATTTTTTTCTGAAGAAGTTATATGTATATGTATCATCTTAAACACAAATTTCTTGTGATCAAGATCATATTTTAATCAGTATTTGTGTAGAAGGTTATTTGATGAAGAGAGGAAGTGTTGCAAACAAGTGAACGGGATGTATTGGAAGAAGACGGAGAGGAAGACTGGAGTAGATCTAATAGCACTGAGTGCATCGGCAGATGTGGTTGGTAAGGTGGAGAAAAGGGAAATGTGACTAATGATAAGGCTAAGCAACGATGCTAGTTGTTCCAAGCTTGGTAGCATAATTTCCTGAAATATAATATTGTTTATTTTAAGGAAGAGATAAAATGTTAGCAGCCAAAATTGAGTATGCACAATCTGCTTGCTTCTTGATCTTTATTTTTTGGTACAAAGGAAGCCTTAACTTCGAGATAAAGGAAGAGGTTGCATTAGGATTCAAGCCCTGCATAAACCACACCTCAGCTTATCTTTAAAAGAAATCTATCACAATCTTATCATTTGAGTTGAGTTTAAATGACTTCTTGTTGATAAGAAGAAAGTGTAGAAGGGCATGAAATGTGCATATACTTCTAACTGAATATAAGAAATTAGCTACATCAATATAAACAAAAACTCAGGCAGAGGGGAAAAGTAGAATGTACACTAGATCAGCTTTGTTCCTGACCTATACAAATGGCATCGATCTACCATTTCTACTTAGAATTTCATTGTTCCTGACCTACATGTATGTACTGCAAAAATATGGCTAATTATACATCAATAACCACTGACCTCATCCATCTTTTGTCTGAATATTCTCGATCCAGATCATTCAGCAAATAGTGATTTTTTCCTCCAATTTTTCTTCTCATCAGGTTAGCATCGAAAAGTGCTGGTGATAAAATGCACTGTAGATATTGATATTTGGAGCACCTAAAAACCATTGTAGTCCTCGAGTGTTGTCTGCTTTTGTTTATGGATCACCACAACATCTAGCTCTTTTTGTCTCCTGGAGTTTCTGCCACAAACACATCATCTGTCTTGGACCTTGATAGTGGGCAATGACATATCCATCCTTGCAACCCTCAGTAAATATCCTCTCTTCCTTCTCATATCGAACTTCTAAACCTTCTTTCTTCATATCATCGATCCAAATGCCCATTGCCACATCTTCTAGCTTAAACATCTGATATACACGACCTTTGTTCAACACTAAGAATTATCCACACAACAAGCAGTGAAAAGTATCCTTTTCCAATTACTTCCCATGCTTGCATGGATTTTATAGTGCATACAAGTAGAATGTTGCAGAACAAAAATCTAAAAAGGAAAAGGTAAAATTTTCATTGTACCTTTAAGCGCCCCTCATTGAACCTGTTGTAAACAGCCTTTGCTATGTCATAGGATACCACATAGCCAGGACCATGTGCCCAAGGAGGGTACTTCTCTTCGGACCATTCCTTGATAGAACACAACATCATGAGAAGCTAATATGAAGAAGACAGCTAATACTCTTATAGTTAACAGAAATGCCCATGCAGCCATAGGATCATTATGAGAACACACTAAAGCTTCAAATTGCTTAAGTTTTAGTTATAGGGCTCATCGAACATGCTATGTAAGGGCTGTTATGCAAAATATCTGCTCTTTTTCTTTCTTTTCTATGATTTTAATCATTTTTGCTTTTATGAACATGATTGCAAGGAAAAGAACGGATTTTGGTTAACATGGTGAAAATCCAAACTAAAAAAGGCTAACATGATTCTTTTTTAAGATCATTGCTAAAACAATATGATTCTCTATCCACTGACAGTGCGCCAAGTCAATATAGTTGAAACCACTTGAAGGAATTGACTAAAAGAATTACCTCAGGGCTAATAAACCACTTGCTATCAGTACTGCGATGAGGCTGGGAATCTGAGTTGATGAGTCCATAAAGCAATCCACGAGTCATACTTATCCTGCTCAGTGAAGCCACTACTTCACCCACACGAAGAAATGCATCATCATCTGTCTTCATGACAAACTTGGCAGAAACAACTTCTGTCTGTTTATGAGGTGAGTTCTATAAGGAAATGAAGGATTTTCTTTATTGAAAGAAAGGGACAAGAGTTTACCCCAAAGGTACAAATAGCCAAAGTTTTCCAAGTGATCAGGCTGTAGTAATCAATGAAAGGCATTAATTGTATGTCTCCATATGTCCGCGCTTCATTCCAGAGTTCCTCATTTACTATTTGGTTTTTATGCTGCAGCGCACCTCCAACTCAATAAGTTAAATATGTAAAAGGCTTAGATAACTATAGAACTTTAACAATAGGCGACCATTGCAGTTAAATAATGAGTATATTACAGTGTTTAGGTGTCTAATGTTAGGACAAATAGATTCTTAACTAGTGCTGAAGCAACTTACTACAGTAAAGCATCATAAGCTACCAATTGGAACCAAACTGGTCTAAAAACAGAGAAATATAATGAATACTGTCCCTGACCTGAGACTTCTAACAGTATGTAATTCTGCTGGGACAAAATCATAAGCGCTTTAGGGGTGCAACAATGACTTGAAAACATGAATCAAGAACCATATATTAGGAACATGTACTGCTTGACGAGAATGGTTTATCCATATAACTACAACTATCTAGCATCAAAATATATAGCAATTTTATGTGACAAATTTATATGGAAACTATACCATTCCAACAAAAAATCTCACTGCAACTGTCCCTGACCGAACTTCAGGATACTGCATCCATGTTCTTCTCAGTGCCATTCTTCGTTTAAAGTTATTAGCAGTAGAGAAAACACCGATAAAGAGATCCACTGGCTTTTGATGAGAGAGAGGAATTGCTTTTAGTGCCTCTAGATTAACTGTAAGGTCGGAATCCTCTGAAGTGGGTAAACCACTAGCCAAGACAGAAATTAGTTTCAAGTCTCCAGAAATTCTAACCTCACTAACCAGCCATGGCTCCAACGTCTAAACAAAAAAACAACGAGTAAGCAATAAATTTTGATGATACTAATAATTGTTTAACAAAATATATGAATAAGAGGAGGATGACAAAATTACTTCACGATAAGCAAAGGATGTTATGTGCTTTCCATCAACTGTCATCTGTATTCCCTCTGATCCTACTCTAAGAGTAGCAACGAATAGTGAACCGTGCTTAAAAGGAAAATACTTAACCCCTTGCAGACCCACTGAAGACTTCCTTGAACCATGGGAATGCGGGCTAACTGTCCGGTTATCATCTTTACTGACCAGCTTAATGCACTGGTCCAACTCATCCACTGGAAAAAGGCAACTGAGTTAACTCTCAAAAGAACATAGATGCAGTTACACGTCTCATGAATACAAAAAATTTAAGAAAGGAAAAGGAGGAAGAGGAAGCAATTTATATGAGCTTGAAATATTGCCTTCCACTGCACATTATTAAGGTAAAGCATTTTCATAGCTGAAGCTAAGGCAACTAGCTGTTAATTGACTTCATTAAGAAATCAAGGTTTTTTGGGTCAGATGACGCCTAATGCTGTCAACAATAGGTTGAAGTAGCTTCTAAGTTGACAGAATTTCCAGTCTCTGTTAATGTGTCATCCAAAAGAGATGAGAAAATTGCATGTTTGGTATTGAAAAAAGTCAAAAAAGAGTACTTAAATATGAAGAGAACGTGTAAGGATCATAAAATGTACAAGTGACCTTAATTTGAAGTAAAACATGAAGAAGATTCTAATTCTTTTTGCACTACCTTTTCTATTCTTGTCAGGAGTTGAGGGTGGACAACGATCCTCTTCACCCCAATCATGAGCTATAGTCCAGGTGTTTTGGACAATTACAGGGTCCTCTGTCATCTTATCCCCATGGAGCCTAACATTGTAATGCAAAATTATTGGTGGATCAGGCTCCCCTGGAAGTGCTTCCCCTGTTAAGTCAATGCGAAAATCGCCAAGAAGACCATTTGGAATGCCAATGATCGTAATGGAAGAACCTTGAGTGAGGCCACAAGGAACTCGCAACTTATAATCACTCTTGTCAGATTCTGTAGCATTCATTTTATTAAGAAAATGAGGGCACTGCTTCTCTTTTGCTTTTTTAGATGAATTATCATTCGCATAACCAAGTTTTTTCTCTTGAACCAAAGCCATCAGGCTATTCCATGCACTTCCAGCTTCCTTGATAGCTTCTACTCCATTTGGCAAAGCATGAGAATGGTTAATTAAGTTCTTCAACAAATTCCAGGTAAACAAAGATTGTTGCTCTCCCTCGGAAAGGTTCCTTTGAGCAAAGAGACTGAAAGCTATGGCATCAATAGAAATTACTTGAGAAGCATTAACTGGATATTGATCTGTAGGTGAACCTGTGATATGCACCCATTCAAGTGGATTGGTTGCGTTGGAGGAGAAGGGATTCATCAAGTAGCTTTCTTCAACAGGATTTTTCATGACAACATATCTCAGGACCAGCAACATAAACAAAGATGCAACAAGAGCACCGCCGTACCATTTCTTCATTCTGCCGATCACACAATTGTATCATTAAGTGTTTCAGCTTATTCTCATAGTGATCAAATCCAGAGAAATGGAAGCAACTGGTAAGCAATATTTAAATGTTGAAAGATCATTTCACCTCTTTAGATGGAGCGTTTCAGCTTTCATCCTCACCTCTTCAGAGCACTTTGCAAGCATGATCTTCTGTCTTGATATACAAAAATCCAAAAGAGTTCTGTAAACGGATCAAAATTTGCCGCTGAAAATAAGTGATATATCCATAATACAATCAAACAGAAAGAACCAGTCCGACAAAACAATTACACAACTCCAAGAAAGCAGATGAAACGGGAGACCAGGACATCTACTTTTGTTGTTCAACATCAACATGTTCAACTTTGATAAGCTATACCAACTTCATTCTAAGACAAGTGTCAGACATCTCAAGAACGTCGGTATCGCCATTGAAGTTTACAGGACACTAAAATAACATTTTAGCAAAGCACACAGTAATCAATTTGTAACAGTTTCTGTAGATGACCAACATGCACAAGTCAAATGCATGAAGCTGTGAAACCCCAATTGGAGGAAGTTGTTAAATTTGCTCTTTCGATAATCATATTATATTCTTGTTTATTGAAATAAACAATAAACTTTAGCCATATAGAAATTTGTAATATGAACTAGAAGACCCGTAGCACACAGGAAGAACTTAGAAAACAGTTCTGATGACCAATGGTAAGGTGGTATCCTGGTAGGGACCACAATGCAAAAACAAACAGCTGAATCTGATCCTTCGTAGAATAAGAAAGCCATTAATCAAATTCCCAGTTCAAACAATTATATATATTTCTTTCAATAGTGTAACAAGATGCAATTTTTTGATGACCAGGAACCAAATATAATATTTTATGCTTTTAACGGAAATTATAAACTTGATTTTGCTTTTGTTTTGCATCAAAATTCATAAAATAAAATAAAAATACATAAATATGCCATTGCCGTATCTGACTTTAGAAAAGTAAAAAAAAGAAAAGAGGAAAAAGTTGAAAGTTAACAGTCATTACAGCTTATAGCTATGATCGGTTGGCGAGAAAATGTAGGAAAAGAAGATAATTAAATGGAAACAAATCCCAGTTTGATTAATCAAAAATAGGATTAAACGGCATGATTTTTCCCTACTGGAACTTACTACTTAGCTTCATTACCACCTTGCCTTAATTAATATAAGTTTCAAACTTCAAACATTCCAAAAGGAAATCAGGATTCAAATCTTCCACACCAGCATGGAATTATCTCAAAATTTTCCCGGAAACCAAACTAAAATAATAAAAAAATTCAAGCGACTCGAAATCCAATAACAAAAACACAAAATTTAAGAAAATTGAAGTAAAAAAACATTAGTAAAATTTCAATTTTTTTTTATAAAAGTTACGTTAGTAAGCGAAAATGAATTTAAAAAAGGGTATAAAGTGAAGTCGGAGAGTGAAACTTACTTACCGGCGATGAGAGAAATTGAAGTAAAAGAGCGGTTTTTGAAGTTTGAAAATCGTTTTATTTTTGGTTTGCGCTAACAACGGTGTTGGTGGGAAATAAAACCGTTTTCAAGTTGTTGACTTGGACTAGTCTTCCTTATTTTTAAAAATTCGAATAAAAAAAAAAGAAAAAAGAACGTAACAAATTGGATTTTAAAAGAGGCAATAATAAAAGATTGATCATCATAACAAATACCATATCTTATTATTTTGTTTATAACAAATTGGATTTCAATAAGAATTGATTTCGACACTAAAGCAACTATATTTGAAATTAATGAAAAATCAAACTCCATCTATTATTTTAATACTATATTCTCAAAGTTAGGTTTAATTTTAAGATATTTTTATGTTCAATTAAATTTCTTTGCAGTCAACTTCAATATTTTTTCAGTTGGCATCTAGAAATATTGAGTCTTCTTATTATATGTTTGTTTTTTCATTTCAAATATTTTACTATTAAAAGTTGTTGATTTTGTATTCCATTTTAAATTTACATAATTTGTGGTATAACATCTTCTATTTAATCATTTCTTGTGATGTGATTTCTATAATAAAGAAGCTTTTAAATAATGTCGATAGAATTAGATTAATGTAACAAAAGTAGTATATATTTGGAGTTATTTTTACGTGTTATAAAGAGAGGTTGTATAAGAAGTTAAAAGTGATATGAAGTATCTTGTATTAAGAATTAGATTACATTTTGCCATTTTCAA
This sequence comes from Gossypium sturtianum, assembly GCA_025698515.1. Classification (NCBI taxonomy): domain Eukaryota; kingdom Viridiplantae; phylum Streptophyta; class Magnoliopsida; order Malvales; family Malvaceae; genus Gossypium; species Gossypium sturtianum. Next base: position 133,176 of record CM046946.1, on the reverse strand, counting down.
CTAAAAAAACGAGTAAATTAATCACATATGTGATCCTTGTTTTGAAAATTTCATCCATTTCTATAGTTACAAATTAGTATTTGTAAGTCAACATGAGGTATATGTGGCACACTAGGTGTAACTATCTGGTATATGTTAGCTACAACAGTTTTTAGTAGTAGAAATTGATAAAATTTTACTTTTTAATTTAACGTATAAAATTAATTTTTTTTTTTAAAATAAAATGATAAAATACAATCTAACTCCTAGTATAATAATTTTTATGATGCTTTTACATGTACAAGGGGTGAGGCTAGATTTGAAATGTGAACCAGCCACTGCATGTTGATGAATCTATCAAAGTAAAGACTTAATTAGTCATGGATCCGTTGTTGTCAATTCGAAAATGGTACCGCTACCATAGTAAAATGGTATAAAGCGACTATCAACAAAAACAAAAGGAAGGCATTGATTACACACTCATCAAACTTGACCACAGTCCCCCAACTATGCTTTCACTACAATGGATACGTTCAAAGAATTACATCAAATTTTGGTTTTTTTGTATTAATTTCCATGTCAAGGAAACTTGGGATAAATTGCAAGAATGTTCCATTTCAATGACAACAACGGCACAGAAATAAAGGCAAAGATGGGTTTGTCCCCACAACAAAGTTTCAACAGTACTTTGAGACTGAAGTTTTGATTTTTGAAGTGGGCCTTGTTGAATCATTGGATTGTGGATTAAGAATTTTGCCCAAAGAGAAACCAAAGAAAGAAAAGCATAAAGATCAAAAGAAACCCTAGTGATTATCATCATATTGGTGATGCATAGGGAAGGGAGCTTGGAATTCTAAAGTGACTCACAAGAGAGGAGGATCTTAGAAATAGAGAGACTAAAGCAAGTTTTTGTTTCTTTTGTAGGGTGTGGTATGTCACATGCATTCTTTTTGTTTTCCCTCTATAGCAATCTAGCAACTTGTAGGTGCATAGGTGGTCATGGCTTCTTTATAAGAAAAAACAAAAACACCCTTTTCTTTATTCCTCCTAATCTCATAGAATTTGATAGTGATATTAAATCTTGATTATATTTTGGTACTTTTCTGAATACTAAAGGACTGGTAATGGCATTAATTCTGGGAAAGGATTGTATGAAACAGTGACGCCACGTCATCTGTATTCATTTCCAATAGATTTATGCCACGTCAGTATTTTCATCCTGAAAAAAATCAAATCCAAATTAAAATCCTGAAATTCAGGATAAGAATACTGACGTGGTATAAATCTATTGGAAAGGGATACAGATGACGTGGCGTCACTATTTCATACAATCCTTTTCTCCATTAACTCTAGGGTAAACTATTTTAGGAGTCACTCAATTATTAGTAATTTTTTTGGTCAATCAACTATGAAATGTTATAACATAATCATTAAACTATTCAATTTTATCATTTTTGAACACTAGAAGTTAGATGTGTCAGTTTTTAAAATTAACATAGTAGTAACTTTAACTATTAACATTTATAAATTATGTCAAATTAGTCTTGATTCTAAAAAAAATTAACCTTCAACATCTTTTTTTTTGTAATTTTACTTTTCTTTAGGATTAATTTCTTTATAATCATGATTTTAAAATTAATCTTCAATGCAATAAAGAAAAGTAAATTGAAAAAAAAAATTAAATTATAAAATGTGTAAATATTAAGGATTGAAATTTTTAGAATCAAATCTAAATTCACAAAATGTATAAATTGAATACTCGAGTGAAATGGATTTTAACTCTAATTGGCTGGGCACCAACATGTAATCTAAACTTGAAGAGGCTGACCAAGTGGGTCCCTAGTTGAATGTACACATGAGATTGGTCGGATGATGTGGCAATAATGGTGAGATTTGACCAGTCAAAGAGACCAGGTTGGCCTAATGTTTTTTTGGCAGACAAAAGCAACTGCAAATGATAGAGATGGAAGGGTAAAAAAAGAGAGATACCTGGCTTCTCAAGGGTATTACTATTATTCCATCAAACCCCTTTATTCATCCATTCTAAGGTTCTTCCATTGCAGCCTTATTAGATTGCAGATTTCTGATATGGGTCCCTCCATGCTTTAATGCTTTAAACTCCTTTCAATCTCCACTAACACACATCAAAGATAAAGTACAAAAAAACAGGCTTATATACTGCAGGAATGGAACATAAGAATAGAGGGAATTAGAATTACAGTTCCATTACTCTGAAAACAAACATACCTGTATTCTTCTTGTTTGAGTTGTAAGAAAAAAAAAACAAGGAAAATGATTTGCAGTCGTCAAAGAGTGGTTATGTTTCTTATCTTTTTTGGGTTATTAACAATTCAGCCATGCAGAGTTTGTGGGTTGAAAAGATCAGACCTTGTTTTCACACAGCATGGAATAGGAAGCAGGAATGAACGTGTTCTCAAAGCTGTTGTTGACATGAAGGGAGTTAACACAGAGAAAAAAGCTTCAGCATTGAACAACAGGTTTGATCCTAATCAATCAAGCAAGAGAAGATTTCGAAGAGGACCGGATCCTATCCACAACAAATCTTGACGAACTGAGAAAAGAAAAGAAACAACTTCAGTCAGTACAGAAAAGCGAAGCAAAACTAGAAGCTGGTAAAAATCTCAAGATACTTAGTTCTTTTGTGAGAGTTGGTTGATTGGTTTTTCGTTTTCTTTTAGGTTATATATTTATATGAAGAAATTTGTATAGTGAAAGTTAGATGAAGTGAGGCAGAGGCATCTGTGTACTGTAAGCTGACATTGTGATAGTTGTTTGATTTGACCCAGACAGGCGAAAGCAAAAAAAAAAAAAAAAAGAGTACAAATTATGGTGTGGGTTTTTTTTTCCCATACGGAAACACTTTGCTAGTTTTCATGTGCAAATCTTAAATGTTTATTCACAACTTAAATTTCTTGTTCTTGCAAAAATGTTACTGCTTAATGCAAATACAACAGAATTGGATTTGATTTATATATGTATATATATAAAGTTGCAGTTTGCAAAACAGGGTGAAACTTTATGATATGACTGAAACATCTGCATAATTCGATGGGGGCATGCATCATCTTTCAATATTATTTAAACATATACGATTTTGAGTCTCAAGCATCAATTAAAACAAGTCATATGGTAACTAAACTTTGGGAAGAAGCGTAGGGACACTTTTTGTTTTATTTTCTTCTTCGACGGAAATTAATTTTAAAACCAACATCGCAACTGCCTTACTATAATAATGTCCTAACCAAACTTTCAGAGCAGAGAGATAATGAAGAAAATGTTGGGGGTGATGACAATTAATGAAAAAAGTTTAGTGAATGTAAAAATGAATGGGTTTTTTGCCATAAAAAATATTAAAAATTAGATTGTATATTGCCTCTTCTACTAAAGAAAATGGTAAATTTGTTATTTCTATTAAAATTTTCATCAATTTGTATTGTTAAAAATTGATGTGGCTAACGGAATAACCAGATAGTAACACATGGTGTGCCACATATACCTTATTTTAACGTACATAGACCAATTTTTAACAATAGAAATGGATAGAATTTTTAACAGAATGACCAATTTGATATTTGATATAATGTATAAGGACTAATTTGCTCTTTTTTTAGTAAAGGGAAAAAAATAGAATCCTACTCCTAGTAGAGAGGTCTCTATGATACTTTTACCTCTACTAGTTGTACTTTAAAATAGCTTCTAAAGTCCAAAATATTTTATTTGAGTTCTCAAAATATCAAATATCGCATTAGTCAATATAGGTTAAATTATAAACATGTGTGGATGTTTATTCTTTAAACACAACCCAAGCTAATGGTGAGGAATAACTTTAAGAATTCAATCAAAATATTTTGAAGTTTGGAACTAGTTTAGAATTAGATCATAGTTTAGGACTTTGGATGAAATTAGCCCAAAAATAATATACATATTGTAACACAAAAAGCCCAATAACATGGGCCTGTTATTTACCAAGAATTAAAACCATGACCTCGTTGCAGCCCTCTAATCAATGGCCGAAAGAAAGACTGACTGTCTTTTTGCTGTTAGTTACCAGAAAAGCTCGAGGTCATGGTTTCTGGGTAAATAACAGAAAAAGCCCAATAATGTCGGCCTCTTATTCTTTCCTTCTTAACATATATAAGTGAAGTATTATAATCTAAGAAACTCGGATCGAATCGCCTCAAAAACCCTAGATTACTTAGTTAAGGCAGAGCGGCTTCAAAATGGTTCAGCGGCTCACTTACCGCACTCGTCACAGCTATGCCACCAAATCCAACCAGCATCGCGTCGTCAAAACGCCCGGTAACTTCTTCAATCTCCCCAACTTAGATCCGTCAATGGATTATGAGTTTTTTGTTTGATTGATGCTGCATCCGCTTGCTGCTGATTTTTTTTTTTGTTCATTTTCTTTCTAGGAGGAAAGCTTGTTTATCAGACCACAAAGAAAAGAGCTAGTGGACCTAAATGCCCTGTCACTGGCAAGAGAATTCAAGGAGTATGTTTCTGTCATTTACAGAGTTTTTAGTAGAATTTATTGAATTAGAAGGACTTTGTTTCCTGGAAATGTGGTTTATTGAAGATTTGATTTATTTGCTTTTAAAGCTTCTCTAAAGTTTTTGTCTTGACAATAATGCTAGCTTAATTATGAGTTTAAGCTAATTTAATCTTTTGTTTAATGTATTTCATTGGCTTTGTTTAATGGTTTCCTTTATTTTGTGATCATTTCCTCGTATATAAGTGTTCCACGGCATTCCAATTGGAATATACTATGTGCGTATGTTGAGGTTAAATGTGAGCTATGTTTTGCAGATTCCTCACTTGAGGCCTGCAGAGTATAAGAGGTCTAGATTACCAAGAAACAGGAGGACTGTGAACCGTGCCTACGGTGGAGTTTTGTCTGGCAGTGCTGTTAGGGAAAGGTATGCACATTAGCATTTAAGATTGTGTAGCTTCTCTCTTATTTGTATTTCGTCCTGTGTATGCAATGGCTTACAATTTTCTTTTCATGATTCCAGGATCATTCGTGCCTTTTTGGTGGAAGAGCAAAAGATCGTGAAGAAGGTTCTGAAGATTCAGAAGGCGAAGGAAAAGGTGTCATCCAAGAGCTAGAAATTTGATATATACTATCTCTGTATCGTAGTTTGAGGTGTGGATTTATGTTTTTACCTTGGCTGTTATGAACCTGCATTTCTACTTATCTTTGTCGACAAATCTACTTTTGTTAAAATTTTGTTTTTTGTTCATTCACTTGTCTGCTCTTTCTTGAAATTTCCTTTGGGAATTGGATGCTTGATGTATTTGCAGATGAGTTGCATTTTCTATCATTATTAAAACTAGTTATGTGATTGCCTCAATGACATTCTCCCTTGCTGTACATGTGTACATGTGTATAACTTTTTAATCTTGATGAAATGTTGCCATGTTTGACATATTGGGACTCGGGGAAGAATTTCATAAAATCATATACAAATGATGTTTTCCATGAATAGTAAGATAAGAGGCAGCCATGTTAAGTGTGCAAAGTAGTTGATAATGAATGTTAAGTAGCCCAATAAGGTTGCATAATGAGTTCATTCCAGGCATATGGTGCATCTTCATCTTTGGTACCAATCTTTCCTTGGTTAACTGACACATTGTAAGCCTACAAATCAAAGCAATACAATATTTAGTCAGAGTACGCTAAATTGCTTTTATAAGCAAAGCAAAGCAATGATGTTTAGAGGGGAGGTGTGAATTGAAAGGCCTCCGTTGGTCTGAAATTCATATTTAGCCTCTGGATCTGCCGAGTAGAGCATGCTAAACGGAGTACCCTACGAACATGATTCGATAACCTTCAAATCACTTCAACAAATTTTTACCATCAATGATAGCTGGGACTAGCAATAATAATAGCTCGGACGAGTGCAGGCATTTTTGGACGTTGTTCCAAATCCATATGGAACAATATGCTTTTTAATTTCTTCTTAAAAACTCATAAATTCAATCAAACATGATTGAATCCATCAGATCATTGGAGTTCAGCCAGTTTAATTGCCATTCGATCATTTTTGGATTGGTTCCAACTGGTACATGTTGATTCATGGATTAACTGATCCAACCTATTGTTTTAGATTGATTCCTTAACCAGTTCTCGATCTAATCGGTCAATTCAGATATATTTAAAATGGTTGCTCCATAAATTTATTCGTAATCCTTTTAATTTTTGCATCATTTATGTCAGTTCACAATGTTGTCAACAAGGTTTAAATTTACATTTCTCCTTAAGGATATAATGTACTCTATTACACACAACATATCTTAATTATTTGTAATCTATTTAATATCTATACTCGATCCAGTTAAAAAGAAATTATTTTTTCTTTTAAGTTAATTCGAACATCAACTCACAAATTGATATGTTCGATCTTAAATTATTATAAAAATTAAATTTTATGATTAAAAAAATATAATTTATTGATAATAGTGTTATTACAACTTAAAAAGTTAAATTATTTGAATTTAAATTTAATGGATTGGGGGAGTCTAAGTCCAGTATAAAACAAAAAGAAAAAAAGAAGCAATGTGGCTTTTACTTTTACCTTTTTTTTTTTCTTTAGCCTTATCCTTGGGGTTTTTTTTTTTTCTTATAAATTTTAATTACAGTTGTCAGCCTTTATCCCTGAAACAAGTTGAGTCCCGGTCCCTACCATGGAATTTTAGTGGGAAGAAAACATCATTTCAAATCCAAAAATCAACTGAAACGAATTGAAAAGGCAAAGCCTTGTTCAAGGCATTTTCTTCTCTCATTTGCTCCTTTCAGAATTTCCATTTACTGAAGCAAACCCAAACCCCACACTCAACTCTCCAATATTCTCTTCATTTCTTTTTCTTTTTCCGTAATATATAATCACAATGCCATTGATCATTCCTACCCATTACTCCAAAACCGCTCTACACCAATGGCTAGTTCTAGTGTGCCGAAGAGGCCGCCGCCTCCGCCGCCACCGTTTGCGAGACTGATGAGGAGTAGAGACCCAAGGAATGAATATAACATTCTTCCCTTTGACGGTTCACCAATTATGAAGCTTCCGGAGGTTTTGCTTTTCATTTATTTGTTTACCGATGCTTTGGTGGTTATTGTTAATAATTTATGCTGAAAATTTTGACCTTTTCTTGTGCTTATATAGATTGCGATTGCGGTTGAAGCCGTTACTAAAATGAAGAGTCTCAGTCGCCGAAAAATTGATGGTGTTGATGAAATAGACATATTTAATTGGCTTTCTTCTCTTTTTGGGTTTCAGGTATTATCTGCTTTTTTTTGGTCATCGTCATTGGTTTCGCTTTCATCTTTCCAGCTATGCAGCCAATGCAGAAACTCCATGGCTGATAATATTGATGATAATGTCTATATAAATGAACACATTAATTTGGTATATACGGACACCATTGGTTCTCGAGCTACACAGTGGAGGTGGCCCTATCTTTTTGGCAAACCCCACTCTTTTTCATCTGAGGATTTGAGCTCGAGGACTTAAAGTTGGAATCACAGCTTCTAACCACTAAATTATCCTTTGGGGGCAGTAATATATCGATATTTTAAATGCCATTGTCAATGTCATTAACTCTTTATATATGCTTTACATACTCAATTCTGAGTTAGGCACTGTCAAGTATCTTAGAGAACAGAACCTTTATTACTGAGTCGGTTTGGTGAGGGAGAGGGGATGGGGATGGGGCACAGTGGTTGGTTGTGCATGATGATTCTTTGTTTCATTATGCTTACATTGGCTTTTCTTATAATCTTTTGGGATATTAAAGAAAGGGAACACAACAAATCAGAGGGAGCACTTAATATTGCTACTGGCCAATATTTATACAAGGAAGAAGGATCTCAAGCGTTGTACTGAGGTGCATAAAGTTCCTTCATTCTTTCCTTTTGAATCTAATTTTTCTATTCAGTTTGATTTAGTTTTGGATTGATTTTCATATTAATACCGTCATTTATTGAAGATTAATTAAGTTTCTTATAGGTTGAGGCACGTGAAGGGGCCATAAAGCAATTGAAACAAGATTTTCTCAACAATTATGAATTATGGTGTAACTATATGCGTACCAAATCAAATATCAGGTAATGTTTTTATTATTATTTTAGATTATGAAAAAAAATAACGAATTTTTAAAAAAATTTAAATCTACATTAGACTTTTTATTGCATATTGAGCACAGTGAATTTCATTCTTTTGGTACAGAGCAGAAGAGACAGAGCAGAAATGTCTCATTTATGTTGCACTCTATCTTCTTATATGGGGTGAAGCTTCAAATATTAGATTCATGCCTGAATGCATTTGTTACATATTCCATAAAGTATGTTTCTTTCGTTTCAATTAATCACTATCTGTGATTTGGAAATTCTCTAATTGCAGCTAGTGCTAGTATCTGTTCATCTGCCATGTTTTCATTGAGGTGATAGCTAGTGTCTGTAGTTACTATTGAAATTTTTTATATCATTAGGATCAGAGCCATCATTAATAATTCTTATAAAGTAGCAATGAGAATTAGAGATGCTTCAGTTTTTTTGGAAAATGGAGTAATGCTGTATCTACAACTAATTGCTATTGTAAATGTTCACAACTGTGTGGTGCAAATTACATGAATTATGATTATGAAGAGAGAAAGGCCCTTAACTGTAGATTTAACTTTGTCATTTTTATGTTAGACAACTATAAAGAAAAGAGAAAAAAGAAGAAGACATATACATTATTTTTTTACATCACTGCCATTAGTCAACATATTCAACTTTGCTGAGTTTCCATTGACTTCACACATGTGAATGTCGAGCATAAAATCAAACAAGTAATAGAGTTTGAGAGACTGTTCTTATCAGAAATATGCACTCTTCTGCAGCTTAACTTTAAGTGGATAATGGAAATCTATCCTTCATCCTAGAAATAGTTCTTAAAATTCTGACTCTGCTTGATTGGTTTATTAAGTATGTTACTGCACATAATAAATCAATCATGTTATGTGGTTTGTTGCTGAAGAAGATAGTGTACTTGAACATATTTTTGTGGATGCTGATATATGGTAACTGAGTTGCAGAAGATTATGTAATATAAGCATGCATCTTACATTAGAAATTCATCATGTTGATTGGTATTTGTTCAGCTTCCATGTCATGTTGCCTACCCTCTCCCGCCCCCTTGTTTTCTCCCTTCTATAAGTAACCTTCTGCTCTTTCCCCTGTTTCATGATTGTATAAGATGGCGGACGATGTTAATCAAGTTTTTTCTGGCGATAAAATGATCCAAAACCCAGATGGAAGCTTTTTAAGCAATGTTATAAAACCTATTTACGAGATCCTATCTAAGGTAATATTTGTTTTATTGGATAGCACATGTTTTTTCCTATCACCTGAAACATCCCACGTAAATTTTATTATTATTTGGTGAGAAAGGAAGCAGGAAAAAACAAAGGTGGCAAAGCAAGCCATTCTAGATGGAGCAACTATGATGATCTAAATGAGTGTTTTTGGTAAGCTCTGAATGATTAGTACTGTTTTATTTATTACCAGTCAAGTCAATATTTGATGTGTACAATATACATTCTTCTAGGTCTGGAAAGTGCTCTTTGGAGCTACGTAAACAAAAAGAGAAGATGCCATTGCGAGCTGCACACGAGGCAATTTATTTTTCTTCTTAAATTTTAGCCCACATTATGTAGTTATTTTATCTATATGTGTGTGCATGGCAAGTGTATTTAACATCTCCTTAAAGAAATATTGGTTCTTATATGGTTTTTTCCTTCAATGAATCACTTATAAGGCATGTAAAATCTATTTAAGTATATGCATATTGGTATATATAAGTTTACAGTAGACCTTTGGTTCAGAAAGTGTACCCTAGCTCATATCTTTTGGGGAAGGGATAGATAGAACAATCTAGACTGTGGCACCATAGAATATTGGATGCCCTATGAGCAAAGAAGCACATAGAGGGATAGGCAATCGGCAATACATGTCTGATACAACACGGACATAGCAATACCGGAAATTCCAGAAAATTAGGACATGGGTGGGTATGGGAATAAAAACATTTCTAAGATAATAATATACAGTAAAATATAAAATTAATATTTCATCTTGAAAAATCCAGTAAGATTGAATAACTCAAACTCAAAAGCTGAAAAGTTTATACTATAAATTACTTAACAAGATAAAAATTTTTCATGCTTGTCTTATTCTTTATGGTTTCATATTCTTTCTCATTTGTTCTTAGTCCTTGTAACATATTTACTGTTACTTTGCTTTCTTCTCCACTATTTGCAGCATTTAATCTCCCTTTCTTTTTTGTTTCTCTCTCTGTTTTCTTCTTTTTCTTTATTGAAGCATTTGACTTTCTTAAATCCTAATATGCCTGTTTTTTCACTCATTGCTGAATCTATATCTGGGGGAAAGGTATCGGGTCTGGTTTTATTTTATTTTATTTAAGTGTCATTATGTGTCTGATACATGTCTCGCCTCCATGTCTGACATGTGTCCGACACTTGGACACTCCCCTGCACAAAGTGACTGTGGTTCACAGCTTGCAAGTTTTTGAGAGTTTTGTGCCCTTTTGTGTTAGTGCAAGAAGTAAGATTTTATTATAAACCAAGAAAATTGTTGGAAAAATGGAAGTCAAGAACCAAATTTTGATCATGTCAAATTTCCAGCTTTACAATATATGGATATGATGCAAAATGTAATATCAACAGCTCCGGCATTATTAGTGCAAACATGAACGATATGTTCAGCCTTACAATAAATAGCATGCCTTTTTAACACAAACTTTCTCCTGAAATTTTAGCCTATCTACAAGGATTATTGTCCCCACCTTCTGATACATCGTTCCTGAATCACTTAAACTGCACCTTTACCCTTGTGCAGGCTAATAGTTGAGTCTATTTTCTTAAAATTTTGAAACATAAAACGATGTAACAAAATCAGAGTAACTACGTATTGAACAAATAATGACTTAATATAAGCTAAAATGACTTATCAGGAAGGAAAAAAATGCTAAAGTTTTTCTTGTAATCTAGGGTTAGAGTCATTGCTTATCTACTAAGATAGGTGTAACGGGAACATTGTAAATTATTTTTCTTATATTTGTCAACATTACAAGTCCAATTTTTGCAGTTTTGAAAATTTAAAATAATGTTGCCACTTGTGTGGCATATGATTCAGCCTTGCTCTCAATAAGGCGAGCTAATTCCTTTCACATGTATATATATTGATCTCTATCAGTTCGTCTTTTTCAATACCGTTCAGATCTTTCATGTAGGACTTGAGTTAATGTTTGTATATTCTTTGCAGATTCTAGAGCAATTTACTGATGGCTGGTGGAAGTCCAAAATTAATTTTGTTGAAGTCCGCACATATTGGCAGGTTTATAGAAGTTTTGACCGAATGTGGGTATTCTTCATAATGGCTTTGCAGGTGATCTAACCTTTCAATATTCTGCTTTAGGTTTTTGTAACTGTCTAGGTATTAATAGCATAGATGCCTTTTTTTTCTCTTTTTCAGGCCATGATAATTGTTGCATGGACGCAATCTGGGTCCACTTCTGCCAATAATGAAGTTGTCTTGAGAAGAGTGTTGAGCATTTTCATTACTTATGCTATTCTCAGTTTTCTTCGAGGTACTACTGGTGGTCTTTATGAATTCTCCCTCTTGTGAAAGCAATCCCCTAATTGTCAGATTGACATTGTATTAAGAAAAATTCTTCTTGTCATGAGTGGCTGTGGCTTTGTTTTAATATAACAGTTCACTTACAAGTTCCATGTCATATAGACGTTATTTTTAATTGCATGATATTTGGTATTGATAAATTGAATTTTAAGATTTTCATCTTTTCCATATATAAATTCATGCAGCTATTCTGGACGTAATTCTCAGTATCCGTGCTTGGAGGAACTCTGATCTTACCCAACCACTGCGCTACCTTCTGAAATTGGTTGTGGCAGCTATCTGGGCAGTAGTTTTGCCGGTAGGATATTCCACTTCTGTGAAGAATCCAACAGGACCATTGAAGTTCCTTAACCACTGGGCCAGAGATTCACACAATCAGTCATTGTATAATTATATTCTTGTGCTTTATATGATACCTGATTTACTGGCTATTATGCTATTCTTGCTTCCACGTCTGAGGGAAAAAATGGAGCTATCAGATTGGCCAGTAATTAATATTGTTATGTGGTGGGCTCAGGTTAGTATATCAACATGGTTGCTTTTAATCATCATCATTAGTATGAGAATTAGTATTAGTATTGTTCTTTCTTGTTTTCTTCTGTGTGATAATTGTTAGTGTTTTTTCCTCAGACTCCTTGGTTGTTTTCTTAGTTTAATTATTCAAGTTATCTATGCTAATATTTTCCCTTGCGCAGCCAAAACTTTATGTTGGAAGAGGCATGCATGTGGGAACCTTTTCACTTCTAAAGTAAGAGAGTTTTTTTTTTCCATTGGGCCTTTTTCTCCCTACTCATGTTTAATGTTCTTCACATTGTTCTAGGATTTTAACATATTGCATTAAGTGAATGACATTTCTGTACTCTCAGGTACACAATATTTTGGATATTGGTGCTAAGTGTCAAGCTAGCATTCAGTTACTTTGTGGAGGTTATTTATCCTTTTTTGATGCATATCTTTTCATAGTCAGAATGCTCAATAACCAATTTCTTAAAACTTGTAGTTCATTTGCTTCAATGGGCACCTTCATTCCACAATCAGGAAGCATTATATTGCTGTTAGCTTGTATTGCTACTTCACACTAAAAGTCCCCATGACATATTTGTTTAAGGATCTCTTTCCATTTTTGGATTATAGAAAAACATATATAAGAAAGTATTATTTTGATTCAGCTAATTGGCTACAGAAAAATGCTTTGTATAGAGTAACATCTTTTATGAATGAGTCCCACCAATTACACCTAGTTATATAGTGCTTGAAATCTGAATAGAGAACCACAGTAATTCTATAATAGTTAGGTGATTTCTTCTTTTGTTATTTGTTTCGTATTTCTCAGTTTAGTTATGAAATCATTGCCAGAAAATGCAGCATAAATTTTTCTCCATAGTTGTTCCCATCGAACGTAGACAATAGAGTAATAAGGACTCATGAAAATGAGATATCATGTTAAATAATTAAGGTACTTGACAACAAAGAGATTTATCAGGTCTGTTCCAAGTCAATCTTGGTTCCCAAATATGAATCTCTCTTTGGAACCATCTGCTGTATACTGAGACCAATTTTGAAGGTTTTAACAGCCTTGGTTTGACCCTTTCTTGCTGACACTTTTTTGCTGCTTTCGTAAGGTTTTATCCTCGGTTCCAATTTTTGTATTAATGTATCATCTTATCTTACACGATGTACTAAAGAATAAACATGTTAAAAATCACAGCATGTATTGGAGCTGAAGGTAGTTTATCTAACTTACTTTAGTTCTTGCATGAGCGGAAGCACATAGCTTATTTCTATGGTAACTTATTTTGCAATCAGTGGGAACATATTCATTCAGTCTAATCTGCAAATTATTGATTGTGCAAACTTTTCCATCAAATTATTTAAACTCTTTGAAGATATATAGTTTCTGAGTTCTGACAGCTTCATTATGTTTCACTTATTGTGTCCATAGATATTGCCACTTATTCGGCCAACAAAGGTAATCATGAAGATACAGGTAGAAAACTACCGGTTGCATAAGTTTGTTCCTAATGGTAATAAATTATTCTTCCTTATTATATTTTATTCACCTTGTGATTGCACCAAAGTCGATTTAATTTTCCTTTCACCTGCACTAATTCATGTTCTCTAACTTATATAGTAAAGCACAATATGGGAGTCATTATAGCAATATGGTCTCCGATCATCCTAGTACGTAAGCTTTCAAGAACTTCGGTTTGACAGTAATACCATAGTCTTAATCCTTACATCTACCCTGTAACTTGGACCATTATCTGAGAGAGCAGTTCTTTGGTAGGTTTATTTTATGGATGTTCAAGTATGGTACACCATCTTTTCTACTCTTCTAGGTGGAGTTCTAGGAGCTTTCAGGCACTTGGGTGAGGTATGAGGCCACTTCATTGACACTTACATGCAAAATATTTTTATGATTATGTGAAAGAAAGAATTTTGTTTCATACTTTCTCCCAATTATTTCACAGATTCGAACAATTGGGATGGTGCATTCCAGATTTGAATCTATCTCTTCTAAATTTCGAAGCTGTTTTGTTCCACCACATTCTGATGCAGTGACAGAAACCTTGGTAGTGCTATCCTAACTTATCTGCACAATGAGTCTTAAACTTTTGGAATTCTAGTACTTTATTCACATTCAAAGCAAATGTAGGCAGTATGTATGGTGTGATCTTCAGCTATTTATATTTGTATGACCTTTAACATTATCTTTTCTCTTTTGCGCTAAACATAAATACTATGAATTTCCCAGAGTACTTCAAAAGAACCAAATGAGAATGAATATTTTTGTTGCATGTGGAATGAGTTCATATGTTCCATGCGAATGGAGGATCTGATTAGCAATAGGTTAGAGCATCTTCTTCCCAGAGATTTCATACTGTAAGACAGACATACATGCATACTTTCTAATATCACTCTGCTTTCTTCTCCTGTTCAGGGACAGAGAGTTGCTGCTTTTACCACCCCCGCTAACTAATGAGCCTGGGGATCAGTTGCCACTCTTCTTGCTAGCCAGTAAGGTAAATATTCTTGAGTGTTTATGTTGCTTGGCATATCATGTAATGCAAACACAGTCTTTGTTTTACATATTTTCTCTATCCACATATGACAGATACCTTCTGCAATAAACATTGCGAAAGAGTTTAAGAGGAAGGATCATGCTGAGTTAGAAAAAGTTATTGGGAGTGATAAATATACTTGTGCAGCCATACTAGACTGTTATTACACACTGAAGAGTCTTATATTTTTACTTCTAAAAGATGAAGATGACAAGAAGTAAGACAGAAGCACTTGTAGTACCTTTGAACTTCGGACATAATGCAAACTGGTCTGTGATTGTTTTTTTATTTTTTTCTTCTGGGATAGGATTGTAGACAAGGTCTTCCATGCTGCCAATGGTAAGAAAATTTTTTTGCAAAACTTCAACATGAGTGGTATGCCTTTGCTAGCTGTCAAGTTGGAGAAGTTCCTAAAGATCTTGGTAATAACTGAGCTTATTCTATTTTTATTTCCTGTATTTTTGTCCCTGCATTCGCTGTTGGTGGCATGTAATTGACCTGTATCTGTTAATTAAGCATCTGTTTCTTGAGTTGTTATGTGGCAGATGGCTGATTATGGGGATGAAGAATTCAAGAGTAAAATCACCACTGCCCTCCAGGAGATCATGTATATAATACTTGAAAGTATTGATGATAACTCTACTCTCAAGGGAGCTCTGAAACGTGATGAAATCTCTCACAAGTTTAAAAACATAAATACTAGTGATATCAAAAAGAATATCTGGAGTGAAAAGGCACTGAAACTAATCACTCTTAAATATGATTTTCACATATTTCAAACAAAGATAAATTTTTTATCAAGTTCTAAAATTTTCTACAGGTAAATAGGCTTCATTTGCTTTTGACTTTCAAGGAATCTGGCACAGATGTGCCTCTGAATTCAGAGGCTCGTCGTCGAATCACATTTTTTGTGAACTCCTTATTTATGAATATGAGAAGTGCACCAAAAGTCAGTAACATGCGTTCCTTCAGGTTGGTAACTCTAGTCAATTTTGAGACTGTTATATTAGAAACTAGCTGTCGTAACCTCCACATCAATTCAAAAGTGAATCTACAATTCTAGCTTCATGGTAGGTTGAGGTCTCCAGGGTAGTTCTATACGAATTATATGTAGATACTATAATCTGTTGGTTGGAAAAGATATGACTTTAAAGTACCTTCTTGGAATTTTAACATAAATTTATTTCTTGCAATTTATTTTTCTTAGTGTTTTGACTCCGCATTACCACGAAGAAGTTCTTTACTCTGATGAAGAACTTAATAAAGAAAATGAGGATGGGGTATCAACTCTGTTTTACCTGAAGACAATTTATCCAGGTGAGTTCTTTATCCATTACCATATTACTCTTTATTATTTGGAATAACGTGAACCAAGTTAGAGATGTCTGCAAACTAGATGAATGGACCAATTTCAAGGAGCGTATGAAGGACAAACGAGAGGAGGAGGAGAAGGAGGAGCGTCGTAAGTGGGTGAGTTACAGAGGACAGACACTCTCTAGATCAGGTCGGGATGATGATGATCAATTAGCAGTCTGTCATACAATAACTTAAAGTTAATTGTTTATTCTTGGCGTTTGACACAACTATGTTTTCCTACGTGTTTCTAACCAGTTAGAGGGATGATGTACTACAAGAAGGCTCTAGAACTGCAGTGCTCAATGGAATTTACTGAATGTAATGACCAATGGCTTATATAGACATGAGATGAAAATTCTAAATATTATCTCCAAAATTGATTCAATATTTTTCAGTTCAGCTGAAAGTTGTGTCATATAGTTATTAACTTTATATTGACTTCCTTCATAGCTATTTCAAACGAGGAGGATTGCATTCGGAAGCAAAAATTACCTGATTTGAAGTTCACCTATATCATTTCTTGTCAGATATACGGAAATCTCAAACGTTCAAAAGATCCTCGTCAAAAGGATATTCTAAACCTCATGATAATGTAAGCTAACTTGCAGAGTGCAGTCATAAGATTAAAGTTCTTGACATAAACCTATGGCTGATTCCTTTACTTCTAAAAGGTATCCATCACTACGTGTTGCTTACATCGATGAAGTAGATGAGGCTTTGAAGGAAAAGACTGAGGGAAAAACTGAGAAAGTGTATTACTCTGTTCTTATCAAGGGTGATACGATCAATTATTCTGAAAGAGTAAGTGCTAGTTTGTATGAAATTAATTTCCCAAATGAATTTTGTTTAAAGTACTTGATTTTGAATCTTCACCCTCTTTGGAACCTGGCAATCCTCAACCATTTATAATAATTTTGGGCCTGGTGTGGTTTCGGTGAAGATTCTTTGAATATGATTCTTGATGGAGTGAGTTAAAATATTTCCTGCTGTGACCAGATATAATCATGCATATAAAGTTAACAGTTATAAGTTGCAACTAGCTTTATGTGCTTTCTCTCTTATCTACTAGTGGCAAGTAGGATGCTAAAAAGTAAAGTATAACCTAATACTTGTATATATGTTGAGACCAGAAATTAGTTCAGATTCCACTAGATTTGGAATATAAGAAATTGTATTCTAATTTCCTTTCTCCTTGATCCTTACCATGTCTTTAGAATCAAAAGAGGTTTTGTATCTGCAATATTCTTAAAGTGGCATACAAACCTGTTAAGGCTCATGTCAGAGAGTGATATCATAGTCTGGAAAAACTGATTTAAGCAATCTACAGGACATCTACACATGCTAACCTCAACAATTCATTGCCTGAATGGTTAGGTTTCACTGGTGAATTGGTGTCCAGCATTTGAAGTTTTATATCTAACTCTTAGAATCTGTTCTAGTCAGTTTCTATTGAGGGGGAAAAAATATTATGTTGGAAAAAGAATTCTGTTTCAATTGTTTGATTAAGATGAATAGCTAGACTACTGTGCATTACTTAATGCCCTGATTTTTATGGAATTATTTGAAATTCTAATTGCTTATGACATCCCTTTACAGTCGTGTGGTAAAATATCTTGCTCTGTTATTGTTTTATTTTCTTGTGTTACTAATTTCTTATGACAACCTGGCGTGGCATTTGGCTTGTAGGAAATATACCGTATAAGACTTCCAGGTTCTCCAACAAAAATTGGTGAAGGGAAACCTGAAAATCAAAATCACGCTATTATATTCACTCGTGGAGAGGCCCTGCAGACTATAGACATGAACCAGGTAGATGCCTTTCTGCTGTCTTTCAAGGAGTCATTTTTTGTAGAAATTTTTCCTATGTCTTTAGCTCTTTGGTTGTAGGACAATTACTTTGAAGAGGCTTTTAAGATGAGAAATGTATTGGAAGAGTTCCCACATTCCCATGGTGCACAAAAGCCTACAATATTAGGTTTAAGGGAGCATGTATTTACGGGAAGGTTAGCGTGACCACTTCTCTTTATAAGTTCAACTGATCTTGAATGGATAAATAGAGTCAATATGAAAAATACCATTTGCAGAATAATTTGAAGTACTGAATTTTGCTTGAGCTTTTCTTCCTCTTCTACAGTGTTTCATCACTTGCTTGGTTTATGTCCAATCAAGAGTTCAGCTTTGTAACCATTGGCCAACGCTTTTTGGCAAGTCCTCTAAGGTAAACCTGGCATTCTTACGATAACTGACTCAGTGCTTCTGAAACATCATGCCTGATTACTATTAATATTTTCATTGAGCTTTTAAGAAGAGCTTAAATGGTGGTTATGCTATTATAAGAACTCGCATAATAATAGTGATAAATAGCCATTTTGTACTGATAACTAACCCTCTCTCACAACATCTCAAATTAAATCTTTCACAATTCCATTTAAATCTAATAAAGGAACTGAATAGAAATAATGTAGCATTTTGTAACTTTGAATTAGCCACAGAAGGTCAAGTCAAACCAGGCATTTCCAATTCAGTTTGAGCCGAGTTGAATCCTTTTCATTATAGTATACGACAATATTATTTGAAAATGAAATCTCCCAAGTGATGATTTTGGGTGATTCTATATTCAGCAATACATTCTCATGGGCTTTTTCCTTCTCTTTTATGGTATACAAAGCTATTTCAGTTCAGTTGTACAACTTTTTTACTTATGGACCTACTTAATTCTATCTTAACCAGTGCAGTTTCTTTAAATGATTATCTTTTCAGGGTGCGATTCCATTATGGTCATCCTGATATATTTGACAGAATCTTCCACATAACAAGGGGTGGGATAAGCAAAGCATCAAAAACTATAAACTTAAGTGAGGACATATTTGCAGGTAATGATCAACCATTGTAAGTAGCCAATGTCATATATTGGATATAATGGCTAATTGCTTAAATCTCTTCAGGGTTCAATTCGACTCTTCGTCTTGGGTCTGTGACACACCATGATTATATGCAAGTTGGAAAGGGGCGTGATGTGGGGATGAATCAGATATCACTTTTTGAGGCCAAAGTTGCAAATGGAAATGGGGAACAAACACTTACTCGTGATGTCCACCGTCTTGGATGTCACTTTGACTTCTTCAGAATGCTATCATTCTACTGTACAACAATTGGCTTCTATTTTAACAGCCTGGTATATATAATATATACAAAAATGTTTTTCTATTTTTAGATTGGATGAGCTACTTCAAAAATTAAAAGATTGACTAGATTCATTTTTAAGTGACTTGACCTTATTAGTCAGGGTTACTGTTACGTTGGTATCTCACTGTCTGACAAATATTCGGTGTTGCCTGGGTGTTGAATCCTTAATTTGACTAGATAAGCCTTGATGGTTGGATCTGGCATTCATTGCATATAAATGTAGGCTCCTGGATAATACTAAGACTTATGGATGGTTTTATCTGTGTTCTTGCTTGTAGTCTGTTATACTCGGAAAACTATTGTGACTAACCCTATTATGATTCAGGTTACTGTCCTTATTGTGTATGTTTTCCTTTACGGACGTTTGTACATGGTTATGACTGGACTGGAAAGAGAGATTCTAGAGGATCCACAAATTAAAAATAACAATGCCCTGGAAGCAGCTTTAGTTACACAATCTTTCATTCAGATGGGCATGTTACTGGTACTGCCCATGTTAATGGAGATTGGCCTGGAGAAAGGGTTCCGCACTGCTTTGGGTGATTTTTTCATTATGCAGCTGCAGCTATCTTCTGTGTTCTTTACATTCCAGCTTGGAACAAAGGCACATTATTTTGGGAAAACAATCTTGCATGGAGGTTCTAAATATCGAGCTACTGGGCGTGGTTTTGTTGTTCGACATTCTAAATTTGCTGATAACTACAGGCTTTACTCCCGAAGTCACTTTGTGAAAGCATTGGAACTGGGTCTACTGCTTGTCATATATGAAGTTTATGGGGAATCATATCGCAATTCAAGTCTTTATTTGTTCATCACCTTCTCAATGTGGTTCCTAGTTGGATCTTGGTTATTTGCTCCCTTTATATTCAACCCATCTGGTTTCGAGTGGCAAAAAACAGTGAATGATTGGACTGATTGGAAGTGGTGGATGGGAATTCGTGGTGGTGTTGGTATCCAGCCTGAGAACAGTTGGGAGTCATGGTGGGATGAAGAACAAGAGCACCTTAGATACACAAGCATAAGGGGGAGGGTGCTTGAAATTCTTCTTGCACTTCGTTTTTTTGTCTACCAGTATGGAATAGTCTACCACTTTGATATAGCCCATCACAGCAGGAGTTTGCTGGTATAAAATACGCTAATGACAGCAAAAATAATGTGATTTTTGGCTACTCTCTGATTAGTTTCATCACCATAACCTTATTACATTTAACTTTTTTGCAGGTTTATGGACTCTCTTGGTGTGCTGTTCTAGTAATACTTATAGTCCCAAAGGTACGTAATAAATTTGAAATTATGAAGTAACTCTTAGGAGGACTACGTCAATGGAATTTGCTTAACCTAAGGCGGAAATATGAAAATGAAATTTTCTAGTAACAGCTTATAGTTCCCACCATTTATAGTTGACAAATGCTTTGATAGTCAAAGTGTAAACGTATGCAGGTGCTAGGCATAAAGTTGTTCACTCCGCACATTTTATTCCATAGCGGCCTAATTTTTTTTTTCATTTTAACTTTCATTAGATATTGATTGTAGTCTTTCGTTGAGAAAAGCAGGTGAAATAGAAATTCAGATTTTCTTCTGAAATTTATCAACAGAAGCATAAAATTGACTTGGTGTTCTGCTTGCATGTTCTTTGCTGTAGATAGTATCAGTACGTAGACTACAGATGTTTCATATGGACCTCCAGCTGCCACTCAGAATGCTCAAAGGGCTTCTTTTCCTTATCTTGTTGGCGGTCATGATCATTTTATTCAAATTTTGTGGCCTCACTTTGTCAGATTTATTCGCATCTATCCTTGCCTTCATGCCCACCGGCTGGGCTTTCATTCTTGTAAGTCCTTAAATTTTACGGTTTTCAAATTTTAAGCCATATTCTATCAATAGATCATAGCAAAAATGAACTGCATCTTTGTTATCCAATTAATCTTCTCCTTTATTTCTTGACCAATGAAGGAAAATTTTTCATCTCGTGTTCATTTGGTATAACCACCAAAACATTTTACTTCTTGATAATCACTTTGAAACAAACTGCATTCTTACTGGAAGTGCTTTGACTCATTTAGCATGATCCATTGAATGTACCAAAATTTATTTCACAGAAAACTAATATTTTAAGTAATCACTAAAATGGCTTAACATAATGCCTTGAAAGAGAACCATGCTTTTTTATTTTCTCATTTGGTTTCACAAAGTTTATCTGATATATTAAGTGTATCTTTCTGCGCAAACATGCGAAAGTCTGTTTTCCATCTCTGATTACCAAGTACCAACTTATTGCTCACTTTCTAGTATTGTCCATCTCTGAAACTTTCAAACAGCACCAAAGAATTTCCTAATGTTGACTTTTGAGAAAGGAAGGAAAAAAAATTCTCCCTATTTTAGAACTATTTTTATTGACATCTAAAACCCTGTGGGATGTACATGCCTTTGAAAGATTGTACCTAGAGAAAGCATATAAGATTATGCATTCTGTTAACTGACAAACAGCAAGAGTAGATATTTTATGGAAAGAAAAGTAATATATATGTATGTACGTATGTGTTCATAATCCAACCATTCTTTTCCTTGTTCTTCTTAGGTTGGGCAAGCCTGCAGGCCTTGCCTGCATAAGCTACTCTGGGAGCCTATAAAGGAGGTGGCCAGAGCATATGACTTCATGATGGGATTGTTGTTGTTCACGCCCATTGCATTTTTATCATGGCTCCCAGCGGTAAACGAATTCCAAACACGAATTCTCTTTAATCAAGCTTTCAGCAGAGGCCTCCATATATCTATGATTCTTGCTGGAAAGAAAGATGGAGGAGCCTCCGTTAATTAACATACATATACCACTGTACGGTTTTCTTGTCGAGACTTAGAGTGTTTCAGTGTGCTTAGTCTGTATTTATCTTGTTTTGGGAAAATGCAAGAGCTCTGGCTAGTGGCCTTTAGGTGTTACCTTTCTTCATCTATCCTTGACTGTCTGCATTTCTTTTTCCTTTTCCTTATGGTGGTTGTCCCTTCCTAATTGATGTTTGCCTTCCTAATTGATGTTTGCCTCTTGGTTTATGACTTTGTGGGGAAAAATTGCTCAGATATTTGATTCTCGTTTCCATTATAATAAATTAATATTTAGTATGTGTCCAAGTATTCTAATATTAGATCCTATGAACATATAGCCCAAAAGTCGTGCAATAGTCAGTGATGAGTAAGTTTTGGAAGAAAAAAGAAATGGTTTGCGTTTTGAGATTGTTAGCATTTGGTGCAATATTATAAATCAGGCATGAGCTTGACGACAAATAATCTTTACAACAGCTGTGCTGAAGAATCTGTCTTCATAATTTCTTTTGCTTGCGAGTTCACTGATCAACTTTACACATGCACATGATTTCAACAATCATGCTAGCAGCTTTGGATTTAAACACAACCATAATTTCAACTCAATGAAAATAAAATTCGGTTTTCCAATTACACATTACGGACTCTCAGCTAAATAAGGCTCCATTATCACCTGGAAATAAGCTTCTCCACTTAATCAGGTCGCCTGCAACAATTCCTTGATATCATACCCTTGCAACTGCACACACATAAAAACCAAGACATAAATTTTAGTTTCGTGATTCTAAATTTGCTTGCAACATTCAAGGATACCAAGTCCAAATCAAGGTCATCAACAAGATTCATGGTCATCGGTGTTGAAAATTTTTACCTGAAGAAAGGTAAGAAGCAAAATCACTCCCGAGTTCCAGAAAGCATGTATTGTGATAGGAGTCACCAGATTGCGAGTTTGAGCATATGAAAACCCCAAAGCAGTCCCTACAATAGACCAAGAGATTTGTCGGATGTAAGGAAACACATGATATGCACTATGTAATTTGATCTTTGGATGTATCTTAAACGATTGTGATATTTGAATGTGATTGGGAAGTGGAAACTCAAAAAATGATAATTGCTTACAGCAAATCCTCCACTTGTACTTTGCTGTCAAATATTACCTAGTACAAATAGCTGAGGAAACTCTCCGGGAGTGAGATGTGCAAGTGCAAATACAGCAGCACTAATAATTACAGAAACTGGTGTAGGCACCCTGAAAGAAGAATTGAGGAAAACATCAAACCAAGTTGTAAATTAATTACGAAGTATAACAAGCTTGAATACCAAGCCTCCAATGCACACAAATCAATTCAGAAATTATGCATTTTTATAAAAAAAACTTTTGTGCAACAAGAGAAAAGATAGAACAGTGTTGCAGGGGAGCAGAGGGAGTTCAAAAGAACAAGACACTTGACTATCTTGCAATTAACAACCCTCATGCTAAATGAAGCTTGTTTCAAACCATTTGGATTGATTCCACAAACACTATTCAGAACATACTTTAAATGGCCACATTTGTACTTTGATAATTGAGATTTGAGATGTCCTCCTTGAGTTTCCCAGGCCAGAGCCACAAATTGGGGCCATACAATGCTTATATTATTGAAGCCAAGAATTCCCAAATGCAACAACTTCAGAGTTTGTCCATTCTTGCATTTATCTATGTTTCATACTTGTTATACCGTTCTTATATATTTAGTACAGCATCTCTTACCAAGATTCAATTTAAGTCATACAATATGGCTGTCAATCTACTTGTTAATAAATAATTCCCTGTTTTTGACATAAATATTTAGATCATGAGTTCATCATAAAATCACTTCTTGTTCTTCTACTTCCTACCCTTAATTATATTTCCTGTTATATTTTATTTTCTAATAACTGATTTATGTATCAGCAAATTGTTTTTATAGGATGAATCAAATGTTTGAAAGTAAGGTATATGAGTTTTCTAAACAAAGAAATAGCTCTTCAATCTTCAGTAAAATTGCACATTCTCGACAAAGGGAAAAAGAATGTTAGAATTAGTATAGTTGACCATGTTCACTGATTCATTAAGACAACATAGCCAAGAGAGCATCCAATAATTTATTTAAAATACAGATTAAGTAAAAATACCATTTTGTCAGGGATGTCATAAAAAAGCCTCGAAATACCGTCTCCTCAAGAACTGGTGCCAGAACACCTGTGATGCCCACCAAGCAAGCAGTGCTACAATAGATATCAGCAACATCAATTCAACTAATAGTGAAGAGAATAGTGCTTAGAACCCATAAGCTACACATCATTCTAACCAAATTTGCAACCACAATATGAAGAAAAGCTCCTATGCAAGTACCTGATACTTGAGGATCCAATCAATGGAAGCAAGCGGACCAGAGCATCAGTCTGATAAATAAAAAATAAAAAAGCTTGAGAGGTCAGTAAGGAATATTAAATGGCAGAATGCCACTAAGTTTAGATAACAGTAATTGTAAGTCCAACAAGGTAGTATCCAGTATCCACTCTAAATTCCTCAGCTAGGTCATTTAGCTAATTCTCTGAAATACAAAAATTAAAATCAAAATCAAACGCAAGAGGAATCCACTTGACTATCCTTTATTAAATAGAAAATAGTTGCAAATAATTTCTAACCTCTCTTTGAGAGTCCTCACCACGAAACAAGGACATGGCAGCCCCTGTTAAAGCAATAGCAATAAGAGCACCAACAAGACCAATTGCTGCCCACAAAAGCCATCCTTTCTTTAGGTTGAAAGGTTCCTTAAAATCTGAAAAGAGTATTACACAATATTGGCTTGAAAATTTGGATAAATAATTCATATCATTACCAGTTAAGTTTGGTTTAGATTTTTATTTTTAAATCTCTATTACCATCAACATAGAAGAAAATTCAATTTTATAACTGAAACATTAAAAAAGGTCAGTTGGCAGCCTTCCATGCAAATACCTATATAAACAAAAGGCTAAAAGAACAAGACAATGCCCCTTTTCAATGTTGCCTAATAGAATAAGACATTATTTTCATAAGGTGCATAGAGATCAAAGCAATAAACAGGTTTTGCATGATGGATAGATACCATAGCGAAATAGGTCTTCAGGAAGGGGTTGAAAAGTGTTGGCTACACCATAAAGAACTCCAAGTACCACTATAGTTGTAATGCTGTCAAAGCAATAACAAACATATTTACATCCATATTTACACCAAAAAAAAACCCAGCAATGCAGTTCAGAGGTAAAGGAAAATCTATCTGTATTTAAAACATGACAAAAATTGAAAAAAATAAAAAGCAAGTTTCACAGTTTTGTTATATAAGGAGAAACTAAGTCTCAGCGTAGCTTATCCGCAGATTGAAGTAAAGACATGACATTAGAACATAAAGTTTACAAATAGAACTTCAATGCAAATGCAATGATGGTAACTTTTTAAGGATAGTGATGCATACCTTTGATCCACAAACAGTATCTCAGCCTTCTGGTCCAAACTTAGTTCTTCAATATTAAGTCCTAGATAAGGTATAGCTGCTGTCTCAATTAATCCTGTCAAAATAAAACTGCCTGGGAAAACTTTATTGCATTCTTAATCCAAAGATACCATTCACAAACCATTTATAAAAAAAATAAGCAAAGATGAAACACACCTTAATCCACATGCAAGTGAAGTTAATGAAACTGTTTGCCACTCCCATGGAACCTCCCATCGCTTGAGTATTGGCCACCCCAATTCAGTCTCTTCCTGGGATTTAAGATGGGCAAATATTAGCCTCGTGCAACTTTGGGGTAAGTAGTAATATAATTGTGGGGAATTTTATTTTATTTTACCTTTTGCTGGAAATCGGGATTGTCTTTTCCAGCATTGAAGAAGCAAAAAGGAAGCAGTTTTAAGGGAGTAAGAGAAGGTAAGGTCGTACAAGTGTTTGGGAACTTTAATAAAAGAGTGTTTGGCCTGTTATAAAGAAAGGGGGGAGTTCGCTTGGCGAAGGTTTTGGTCGAAGCAGAGAAGCAAAACCGAGGTAAGCTTGTAATCATTGTCGCAACCATTGGTTGGGTTTGATCGGAAGTTTGGAGTTTACGAATTCAAGCAGAGATATCCAGGCAAAGCGGGTGGGGATAAGGTTACGTTACGCGAATTTCAAGCAGGATAGGTCCCTCAACTTCTCTAATTTATGATTTCCTCCACTGAATTTTACATTTATGTCTATCTCTTAACCACAGTTAGTTTCCAATTAATAGTTGGATATATTATTATGAAAAAGTTATCATTTTTTATTTTTGGAAAAGAAAAAGGGAACATTTAATAACTTAAATAACAATCCGATTCATGGAAAATTTGACTACATCAATCTTAACAACGGCAAGAATATAAAATGCACAATATAGTTCAATAGTAAATCTTGGAGTAAAAATTTTAAAAATTTTAGGAGTTTAATGAGATTTTTTTTAAAAAAAATTGGCGAGTAATGAGATTTTTAAAAAATTAAGAAAATTAAAAAAATAATTAAAAGGTATAATTAAAATTTTCTAAAAGCTTCAAAGAAAAAAATGAATTTTTTAAAATGTTTGGAAACCTGAATAAAATTTTCTAAAAATTTCAAAAAAAAAAAAAAATCAAAATTTCCCAAAATTTTGAAAAGCAAGACCCCCTCAACCCTTATAACGGTTATTAGGGTTTACAATCAAAATTATTAGAAAGATTTATACAGTATCTTCACATCTATTGTCTTCTCGAAAAACATGCAATATTTGACTACATTGAAAGAATCGAGTAGGAATTATTGTACACAAGCTAATTACTGAAGTAGCACCAACTTCATGCGAGATTTTAAAGTTGGCTTGCAAGTGAAAGACCAATTCCACAACCATATAAGAATCGAATAAGCTCAGCATGAGAAATCAATGTGATCCATCCAAATTCAGGTGTGTGCCATTTGACTTGCACAAATTGATGATGGGAGGTCTCCATGGATTTATTATGAAAAAAGCCAGCGATGGCAAGAGTATTGGAGAGAATTAAGGGAAGTTGGCTTCCCATAAAATGTTCAGAATGAAGTAACAAAAGCCACAAGCTTCCAGGGGGAGTCGAGGCTTTGATATGAGAAGTTTTTGAGGCCATGTAAATGTTGGATCGAATCCAAATGATGGAAGCGTGGCAGAAGGAATCATAAGAGGAGTGACCAGTCGAGCAGAGCGGCAGAGGTCATTAAACCCTGTGTTCAACAAACTACTTCCCAACCAGGATTTTAATGGATCCTTCTTCTTCGGTTTTACTATTACTAATAGTTGAGAAGAATGCTTTGTTTTGGACACCAATCCTCCTCCTACATAATTCATAGTTCTGAAATACCCAACAGTACCGCTCATGCAGGCTTTCCAAATCAAAGCCAGGAAGCAAACAAATACGAAGTAGATGGATTGGAGGATAAAATGTGTTAGAAGCAGCAGCGTAAGAAATAGGAAAACCAGAAACAAATTGATATCCACTCAAACAAATCGAGATAGCATAGTATGTGAAACAAATTTTGACTTACCAACAAGGGTACAATTTCATTTGTCAACATTAACCTTTCCAAATCAAACACTCCTGTCTCTCTCTAGGCTAGATACCGATACAATTTCCTATCATTGTTGTCCCTTTCCAAGAAATCCCGCTCGATAAGAGACTCGATCCTTTTCTTAATCTCCGTTGGGTTGGCCAGGAACCGCGACTGCAACTGCTTTGTAACCTCAGCTATTATATTGTTGTGATCCAGCACCCTCCTTGATTTCATGATCCTAACTATTGCAGCTTCAATCTGCGGCTTCCTGTCCTCCTCCACTCTCTGTCGTGTCTCCTGCTTTTCAGGTTCCGATTCCTTTTGTGCAACCACAGTTCCTATCTTCACTTTGTAGAATTTGCTTGTGAACTTATCATTGACAAAAAATGCATCATCTTCACCAATGTCTTTACTCATGGGTTCTTTCCTAAGAACATTCTTTCCCTTCACGCATGCCATTGATTGCAAACACCTTTTCAAGTCTGAAGCAGGAATCCCAGTGGCTTGTTCAACCTCCTTGTAGCTAAGCCTATCAGCATTGTTAAAAAGCATCAGCACACACATCTGGTAAGTTGAAACATTCAACTCATGCTTCTGACCCTTCCCAAATGTTGCTTTTATATCTGCCGTCCCCATATTGGTTTGCCAGGACAACCTCCTACCAGTATGGGTTCCAAGATAATATGACCGAAACTTCTCGCAGAGTGCTGACATTTCAGCAGGCAGGTTGCAAGTAATACTGGGCTGAGTAGGCCAGGACCCTGTTGTTAGAACCTGAACAACTAGGGTAGGACCATCAGTCAGCTCAGGATGGCTTGCGTAAAACCCTTGCATTGTATCCTGGGAGGTCTTCATGTCAGTAAACATGCCTTCTAATTTCGATGTAAATTGATACCCACATTCTGTCTTAAGCTTGACTATCAGACTTCTCTCTGCATCATCAGATACAGTTTTGCCAGATAGAAGCCGCTTAGCCAAGTGCTGTTTGTAGTACTTCTCAAATACATCCTTCTCCTGCAGATAGCGAAACAGCATCATAACTTTGTCAAGAATTATCTCCACATCCTCCTCACTGACTCCTTTCAAACCTTTACGAAGCTTGTCATCCACAAACAAGGAAATGAACTCAGGAGAACGGTTATTCAAGTTAATGAAATACTCAAAAGAGGAGTTCAGAGCATTCTGGAATGTCTTATCATTGCTAAATGCTTGGCTAATGATACTATCATATTTGTCCTTTTCATCCAAGAGCCTCTGGACAAATTCCACAGGATCTTTTAACTTTTCTGCATCAGTAACCAGCTGTTTTCCTATTTCTCTGAGGTGAGAGGTCATCACATCTCGTATAGTTGAGAGACCATTGGGAACTCTTCTAAATAAATTGTACATTCTCCCCAAGTCCTCATACTTGTCATCAAGAAGCATATTTACCAAGCCAGAGTTCTCCATGTGGACTAGTCGCATCATGTGGTTAGCAATCATCTCCTTCTCCACTACATTAGTTATCTTGACTTCACTCTTGACATCCAAGTAATGGGTAACTCTCTCAATTTCTTCATTTAGACGTAACTCAGCTTTCTTCAGATAGTCCCCACAGTCACAGCACTCAATAAATTTCTGAGATTCACCCATATAAAACTCAGCAGAAACCTCAAGAAATGGCTTCTCAAAGTCCTCCTGGTAAACAGAGGAACCCAAATCCATAAGCATCTTGATTATATTCCTCATGAGCCCCCGGTCTATAACTTCACCAGTTCGCTCTCTGTGTACTAGTTCAAGAAGCATGCTCAAAAGCCTGGACTGTATTTTGCTAGAATGTATAACATTATCCCTCCACAAGTTAAGTCCCAGCTCATGAACAGGGGTTTTATGGGTGTTTGGAATGTAGGTCCTGTCCATGTACATCAATATGTCTCGAATCATTTGCAATGCCTTGTTGTGGTCGTTCCATTTCCTGTTCAGCTCTTCAAGAAACAAATCACCTTGAGCAGCCTCTATAGATTTTGATATTTCTTTGAGGTGTGCAGTCATAGTTGCAACCAGCCCAGAGTACAGCTTCTCACCAAATTTGTGCAAAACCATGTTGTATGCATTCCTGAATTCATGTGAGAAAAGCCAATACCATGAAAAAAAATTACCTAAGCTTTAATTTGCTCATTTGAAATTGACTTAGGAGAGATGGCAAGGGAGAGATCTTTTCCAAGCACATAATATAGTTTCCAAGATATTTAGCATGGATACTGATAAAAACTTTAACCAAAATCTGAATCCCCATTACTGCAACTGATAAGAACAATACGGATAAGTACTTTTCAACTTTTCATAACTTAACAGAGTCTAACAGTGAACATCAGCTGACATATACAGTCAAATCACACCAGCATATGGACAGTCCACCTTAATCGTCAAATATGCCATAGGTGTACGAAAACATTAACAGTTCTATGAGCATCCACGGACGGGCAAAATTCAATTGTTCCCATCATGTAGGTTACCAAATCACTCTAAGAAGAATTCAATTAAATCTCTCCAAGCTTATTACCTCCATAGTCATGTTTAAACAGTATTTTCAGCAAATTTGTAACCCAAATATAATGTAAAAAATCCATGTACAGCGCAGATTAACTAATAATAAAGTCTTCATAGTTTTAAATTATTTAGACACAAAACCCTAATTAAACTTGCATCCGCAACTTCTATATATATATTTAAATATTTTTTAATAATCTAAGCACGGAATCGTTGCTGGAAAGCTCTAGATTTATGAATCAAAATCATAGCGTTAATCACGAAGTAAAATCACATAAATTAATTAAAAAAGAGAAGGGGGAGGGGGGAACCTGTAAAGCTCTTCAAAACTGAGGCCACTGGCATTATGATTGTAAATCTCATGGATTGCATGTTCTAGAATGCTCCAGGTCTTCTCTGCATATTTAGGATCCACCACGACTCGGTGCTTGAACGCTTCTATCTGGAAATTCCTTTTCTTTTGATTACTCATTTCTTTCCAACCTACCTTCCTTTTTATCCTTTTCTTCAGATTACGAAACCCTAATCGAACGGAAACCCGCCCGAAGACTAACAGAACAAGCAAAAGAAAATACACGATCTATCAAAATTAAAATGATCAATAAACTCGTCTGATTAAAATCTTTGTATTAGATGGATTAGGGTTTGAAAATGGGAATATTGGGGGAAAAAAGAGGGATTTGTATAGGGACCCAAATGATAAATGAAAGTAGAGGAGAAAAAAGAAACAGGTAACTGGAAATTTCTGTATATGTATATATAGTTATTAATTAAAGACCGTTTTTACATCAGCGATAAAATACATAATTTAATTATTAACTGGATTACGGGTGAAAAACTTTACGAAATTTATAAGATTGGTTTTAATAGAAACGGTAAAGTTGAAATAATGAATATTTATTTATTTATTTATTTTTTATTATGTGTATATATTTTGGTAAAATGATTTTTTTGTCCTTTAATATGGAGTAAAATAATTTTTTTTAAAAAAATTAGAGTATTTTAATATCTATCGGTTTTAAAAGTAAATATTTAAGAATAATTATTTATAATATTAATAATTTTTATCAATTTTATATAAATATATTAGAATATAACAAAGTTATCTTTCAAAGTTACAAATTCTGTCTATTTTATATTTTTTGAAGCAAAAGTTTTTTTAAATTATTCTCTTTGAATTTTTTAAATTTATATCAATCAAAATTATATATAATTAATAGAAAATATTAATTCTCATAATTAATTGTCTTTAATTGCTTATTTTTAAAATTGACAGGATTTTTCCTATTTTTTTAGAGAGATAAATTTGTTCAATATCAAATTTGAGAGAGATTGGAGAGATTTTTTTTTACCTATAACTTTCCATATTTTATATAAAAGTATAAATGACAAAAAAAATTCTTATAACATAATATTTGTTACTTTATAGTTTTTTTTTTATAATTTCACAATTGATCCCATAATACTAATATTTAAGAACTATTTTTTTTTAAAAATAATAAAAAATTAATTAATCTCCTAATTAAAAATCACAATCAATTGAGCCTTTATAATATATTTTTTTTATTGAAGTTTAAATGGACTAAGTGATGACACGACAATTGATACAGTGGTTAATTGAATAGTTAATATAGAAAAAAATGATAACATGACGTTAAACATAAAAAATGTTGACATGTAAGAATTAATTAATTTTTTAAATTATTTTACGAGAGATTAATTATTTTTTAATTATTTTATGATGGTTTGATTAATTTTTAGAAATTATGGAAAAATATTAAAGAAAATTATAGAAAATTATTAAAATGATAAAATTTATAAAAAAATTATAATAAAAAAAAATGAGTAGCAAAATTTTAAAATTTTTATAGTATTTAAAATTTTATTGATAATTTATATAATTTCATTCAATAATTACTAAAAGTGCCTTATAAAATTATTCTTTTCCTCTTGAAAACTCTTAATAGATGCCTTCCTTAAGGAGGAAATTGCTCAAAGAGTGTCGATAAAGGACCAAGTATTGCCGTTTCTATGAGTCTAAGATTGAGAATACAGAGCATACTTTTTTGCTTTGCCCCTTCTCCAAAGCAGTGTGTTTTTTTTTTTAATAGAGCACAAGAGTCGTCATCATCATATTATGATCAACGTTGTTAATTCCAAACGAGTGAGAGACTTTAAGAGTAAATCACGACTCTTTTTTCCTTTTTGGATCTGGAATCATGACTAATGTTTCACATCTCAATAATACACGGTAATAGGTTATTTACAAGTAATTTTTTGCTCTCCAGCCACTTCCTTTCTTGACTAAGACAGACGAGTACTGTTTTCCACGTCAAATCATCAGGTATGATATTCTCTCCCAACATTTGTATCAAAAGCATTATAGCCTTTTGAATATTCCCCATCCTACAAAAAGCATTGATCAGTGGACTATAACTTCCACCATCAAGTCTGCAACCTCTTCTAGCCATGTCCTCCATTAGCTTTAAAGCACTACCAAGTTTATCACGACTGCAAAACCCACTAATTACATCATTGAATGTTGATGCTGCTGGTAAATAGCCACAGACAACCATTTCATTCATCAGCTCAACTGCCTCTCGCATACACCCTTTCTGGCAAAATCTACGAATTAAACAATCGAAAACTAGAACACTTGGAATACCCCCTTCCCCGATCATCTGATCATAAACTCTCTTTGCATCCTCAATACTGCCCTCCTTGCAAAATTCCAATATCCTTATGTTCCTATCAACAGCCGTAGGAAATAAATTTTGCATCTTGGAAAGGAACTCCAATGCTTCCTCCGAGCAATTGTTCTTGTATAAACCATAGAGCACACTGTTATAAGGACTAACACGCCCACCTGAACCCACCTTACTCTCCTCCATTAGCTCCAAAATCTTAAACCCGTCTTCCATTCTCCCTGCTGAACACAGTCCTTCAATCAATTTATCGAAAGTAGCAAAGTTCCAACTGATCCCATCTGTCTTCATTTCATTGAACATATCCAGAGCTGAATCCAGCATGTCAGACTCACAGAAACCAGAGATCAATATGTTGTATGTGTCAGCATTTGGGAGACGGCCTTTATTCTCCATCTCCCTGGAAAGCCTCTGTCCGAGTTTCACCTTTCCTATTCTACAGTAACCCTTTATCAAAGTATTATATGCTACCACATCCACTACACCCCCCTTGCTCTCGACTTTCTCTAAAATCTCAAAGCCTTCAGATACACGACCCACATCGCAGAGAATTTTCAGAACCTTAGTCAGGGTAATGACATCTGGTACAAACCCCATGGTGAAGCTCTTCTCTAACAACACAAGAGCT
Organism: Gossypium sturtianum; assembly: GCA_025698515.1. NCBI lineage: Eukaryota > Viridiplantae > Streptophyta > Magnoliopsida > Malvales > Malvaceae > Gossypium > Gossypium sturtianum. The sequence continues at coordinate 99,628 of CM046946.1, read as the reverse complement.
TGAACTAAATTTTCTTCTTTACAATAGGCAGATATCAAGATATTAAAGGTAACTGCATTGGGGTTCTCCATTTCATTCATCAAGCTTCTGGCTCTCCCAACTTTACCATTCTTACATAGAGCATGGATCAAAGTGTTGTAAAGTACAGCATTGGGCTTTACAGTGCTAGACTTGATAAGTTGCAGAAGCTTAAAAGCATCGGCAATTCTGTTAGTTAAGCAAAGACCTTTCATCAAAATCCCAAAAGTATATTCATCGCTTTGGACACCAGTCGGCATCATCTTCTTCCTATAAAAGTGCCTAGCCAAATCAATATCTTCCTTGACAAGAACGTTGAGTATCGAATTAAAAATCTTCAAGGAAGGGGGTTTGTTAAATCTGGAAGCCAAATCAAGAACCTCGATGACATCCCGGATCATCCGGGCTCGCCCAAGGCCTCGAACTAGGGTGACAAGAATATCTTCATCTGGGGGAACTCCTAATGTGGTGGGCATTTCGTCGAGCAGTTCCTTGACAGTGTTGAAACGGCGGAAAGCACAGAGCTTGTGGATCAAAGCACGGTAGGTGGACTGAGAGTGGGTGAAATTTGGGAGCTTTGAAGCCCATTGGAAGGTTTTCAGCGCTGTTTCTGCTGAATTCTGGTCTAGTATGAGATGGGCAATATGCTCATGACTTGGAACGCCAAGGGATGAGGATGATGATGACGACCATACAAGTCTTGAATGAAAGCTCGGAAATGATTGTAGAAGAAAATCATGGGTTTCGATGGATGACAAAGCTGAAAATATCCAGCTCAAAGGATGTGAGAGCTTCTTCATGGGATTCACTTTACCCAAACAGAATGTCTCGATCCTCTTCAGATTTTAGAAGTTATCAGTTAGCTTTTAATTATGTTTTGATTTAAAATATAGGGGTAAATTGCACAAGTGATCGCTCAGCTTTCACAAATTTTTATTTTAGACACTAAAAATTTGGCCACCGCCACTAATTTAATGATATTTTACACTCATTGTAATCGCCCTATATTAATAAGTTTCCTTTTTATTACTCATTATTATTTTTATTTTTTTTTCCAAAAAAATCTAAATTTTTACAGAAAAGTAAGATATTCAACTATGAAGATAAAATAAAGGGTAAACTACCTAATTAGCCACTAAATTTTAATATGTTTTTTTTTGTCATTTAAACTATAAAAATTTATAATTTGAAGTTTAAGAAATCCTTTTTAATTACTGTGTGGCTAAATCTCAAACGACCAGTGCATTACATTATTTCCGAGTGAGCTCCACCATATTATTATATTTCCTTTTTATTTTCTTTTACGTTTCTTTCATTTATTCTTTTTTTCCTTTTTCTTTCTTCTCCATCATTGGTGCTTGCATGTTGCAGCCATTGCTTGAAATCCTTCATCACATATTGAATCAAAAGAGTAAATAGTTGTAAACTTTTTAATTAAGGATTCTATTAGTTTGTAATTTTTTTGGTGTTAATGTTGAAGTACATAAACAATTTGCTGAATCTTATAAATTTGTGGGTTATCGACATTAATTGATTTTTCTCTCGTATTTATATTCAATAGCAATTTGGTTGCATTTATTAGTTTTTCTATCATGTTTGATATTCAATAATAATTTATCAGGTTAATCCGTTGTGCCAAAATTCGGTTTCCAATTCTTAAATCCTAACACCATATGGTAATCTCGCAGTTTGTTTATAGTAATGGATTTTGATGCCTTTTTCTTTTCCTGGCAGAAAAACGTTAAGGTTGTTAGCATTGATGGGTATGACTTATTAGGATGTTCCAAATGACGAGAATGCTTTAAAAAAGTCCGTCTCACATCAACCTGTGAGTATCGCCATTGAAGCTGGTGGCTGAGCTTTCCAACTCTATGAATCAGTAAGCTTGCCTATTTTTCTCATGCAAAATTATCTATCACTTAATGGTCTGTACAATGATTAAGTGTTTTACCATTTCTCAATGTTTGAACATATTTTCAAGGAGTTTCCAATGGTGAATGCAGTTAGATATGGCACCGATGATAATGGTCAAGGCTGTTAAGATAAATGTTGTTTGTTAATTCTGTTGCAATTTAGTTACTAGCAGTTAATGGGTTAGTGCTATTATCATTGTTGACAGTAAGAATATCCTTTGTTGTATAAATACCCTTGCTAAGTATTTTCAATATATGAAAAGTTTGAATGAAAGCAAACTTTAACATGATATAAGACGTGTCTCTCATTACGGATTTCTGAGGTCATGTGGAGCATTCATGGTTCATCCCACTACACCAACAATGATTTTTTATTCAGTTTTTGATAGCCGCTTCTTCTCTACCAAAAGATTAATATCCTTCTTGATGACTCCAATTATTTGCTATAGCGTCAACATGTACTTCTTGCGATCTAAACTTACAAGCTGCAATATTTTCTTGATCCTCAAACTGTTGTTCCTCCATCTCTGATCTCTGATGAAAGTGGTGTGCTTCAAGAAATCATGCTTTTGTGTTGTATAAACAACAGGACAATGCACTTGTCCACCATGTAGCATCATTCTAACTGGGTCAAAATAATACTTTGTTGACCCATTTAGCATGGTTTTGCAGTCCAACATAGGAAATAAGTAGCTCATGTTCATGCAACTTTATAATAAGCTCTTTATTAAATCAACTTCATGATCCCACTGCACAATTAAATATAACACATTAATAAATAATATGAAATAATTTAATTTATGTACAAAATTCATGTAATAAAGCACAAATTTGCATATTTTATAAATCTATGTCCATTATTGAGGTTTAAGTAAAATTCACTAAATTAATTAACAAATACTCAAAATTAGTATTATTTTCAAGTAAAAAGGTGGTAAAACCTACTAGAAAAAACCTATATAAATTAGAGTTTACAGTTTATAAGCTTGGTTGTTAAATAGGATTATTTTCTAAAGGAATTTTGATTAATTTTAAGTTCAAGGACTAAAATAATAAAACAATAAACTTAGGGTGGAATTCTTGTGAAATTTTATTAATTATGGGCTGTAGAAGAGCTAAGGAGAATTCATTTAGCTTAGAGTTGGTTTAATTGTGATAAATATGTACATTTCAGTTTTAGGGACTAAATTGAATAAAAGATAAAAGTTTAAGGTAATTTTGTAAAATATCATGATATGATCAAATACATGAAGTTAAAGATTTTAAGATATTTGAATTGGGATGCTATTAAAGCTGGAATATTGGAGCAAAGGATTAGCGAACAAGGTTCGCAACATTACGGCGAACGGGCTATGCAAAGTCATGATGATCGAAGTGAGTCGGGGTCACAGTCTAGTGATGATCTAACCGAAGCAAACCTTGATGACACGTCAGTAAGAGGCACGCGATTGAATGACGAGGTCTATCAGCAAGCTAACGTAACACTACTTAAACTTGTGAGCTTTGAAAAAGCTAAAACCATTGAAAGCTGGAAAGAAGCCATGCAAGAGGAGTTGAATATGATTCACAAGCACCAGACTTGGGAGCTCGTTGACAAACCATCACACAAAAAGGTTATTGGCATCAAGAAGGTGTTCAAAACCAAAATGAATGCCGGAGGTGAGGTTGGTTGTGAAAGGTTTCAATCAACAGTATGACATTGATTACTAGTAGACTTTTGCACCAGTAGCAAGGTTGGACACGATCAGATCATTATTGGCCTTGGCCTTGGTAGAACACGGTTTGAAACAAGCTCCGCGAGCTTGGTATTGTAACACCCTTAACCCGTATCCGTCGTCAAAATAGGGTTTCAAAACATTACCGAGTAGCTGTAATCTAAATCATTCATTTTTAAACATTTCAAAAATCATAATATAATTCATCATTAACATGCATAAAGCCCCTTATTAAAGCCTTTGAGGGCTTAAAAACATTTTAGAAACGATTTAGGACTAAATCGGGAACATTTGAAAATTTTAGGAAAAAGTTAGAAAAATTTTAACTGCATGGTTCACATGGCCGTGTGGGCATTCGAAGTAGGGACACACAGCCTTGTCCCAGCCGGTTTCTGTGTCCGTGTAACTCACTGACTTTGTAACACCTCTAACCCATATTCGTCGGAGAATTACCAGGATATATAGATCAAATACAGACATTTCATATCATTTAACATCCATATCAGAAATCAATCATAAAGTCCCTTATATGAGCCCTCGAGGCCCAAAATATACATTAGAAACAAGTCGGAACTAAACCGGTTACTCAGAAAATTTGTTAAATCTGGAAGCCAAATCAAGAACCTCGATGACATCCCGGATCATCCGGGCTCGCCCAAGGCCTCGAACTAGGGTGACAAGAATATCTTCATCTGGGGGAACTCCTAATGTGGTGGGCATTTCGTCGAGCAGTTCCTTGACAGTGTTGAAACGGCGGAAAGCACAGAGCTTGTGGATCAAAGCACGGTAGGTGGACTGAGAGTGGGTGAAATTTGGGAGCTTTGAAGCCCATTGGAAGGTTTTCAGCGCTGTTTCTGCTGAATTCTGGTCTAGTATGAGATGGGCAATATGCTCATGACTTGGAACGCCAAGGGATGAGGATGATGATGACGACCATACAAGTCTTGAATGAAAGCTCGGAAATGATTGTAGAAGAAAATCATGGGTTTCGATGGATGACAAAGCTGAAAATATCCAGCTCAAAGGATGTGAGAGCTTCTTCATGGGATTCACTTTACCCAAACAGAATGTCTCGATCCTCTTCAGATTTTAGAAGTTATCAGTTAGCTTTTAATTATGTTTTGATTTAAAATATAGGGTAAATTGCACAAGTGATCGCTCAGCTTTCACAAATTTTTATTTTAGACACTAAAAATTTGGCCACCGCCACTAATTTAATGATATTTTACACTCATTGTAATCGCCCTATATTAATAAGTTTCCTTTTATTACTCATTATTATTTTTATTTTTTTCCAAAAAATCTAAATTTTTACAGAAAAGTAAGATATTCAACTATGAAGATAAAATAAAGGGTAAACTACCTAATTAGCCACTAAATTTTAATATGTTTTTTTTTGTCATTTAAACTATAAAAATTTATAATTTGAAGTTTAAGAAATCCTTTTTAATTACTGTGTGGCTAAATCTCAAACGACCAGTGCATTACATTATTTCCGAGTGAGCTCCACCATATTATTATATTTCCTTTTATTTTCTTTTACGTTTCTTTCATTTATTCTTTTTTCCTTTTTCTTTCTTCTCCATCATTGGTGCTTGCATGTTGCAGCCATTGCTTGAAATCCTTCATCACATATTGAATCAAAAGAGTAAATAGTTGTAAACTTTTTAATTAAGGATTCTATTAGTTTGTAATTTTTTTGGTGTTAATGTTGAAGTACATAAACAATTTGCTGAATCTTATAAATTTGTGGGTTATCGACATTAATTGATTTTTCTCTCGTATTTATATTCAATAGCAATTTGGTTGCATTTATTAGTTTTTCTATCATGTTTGATATTCAATAATAATTTATCAGGTTAATCCGTTGTGCCAAAATTCGGTTTCCAATTCTTAAATCCTAACACCATATGGTAATCTCGCAGTTTGTTTATAGTAATGGATTTTGATGCCTTTTTCTTTTCCTGGCAGAAAAACGTTAAGGTTGTTAGCATTGATGGGTATGACTTATTAGGATGTTCCAAATGACGAGAATGCTTTAAAAAAGTCCGTCTCACATCAACCTGTGAGTATCGCCATTGAAGCTGGTGGCTGAGCTTTCCAACTCTATGAATCAGTAAGCTTGCCTATTTTTCTCATGCAAAATTATCTATCACTTAATGGTCTGTACAATGATTAAGTGTTTTACCATTTCTCAATGTTTGAACATATTTTCAAGGAGTTTCCAATGGTGAATGCAGTTAGATATGGCACCGATGATAATGGTCAAGGCTGTTAAGATAAATGTTGTTTGTTAATTCTGTTGCAATTTAGTTACTAGCAGTTAATGGGTTAGTGCTATTATCATTGTTGACAGTAAGAATATCCTTTGTTGTATAAATACCCTTGCTAAGTATTTTCAATATATGAAAAGTTTGAATGAAAGCAAACTTTAACATGATATAAGACGTGTCTCTCATTACGGATTTCTGAGGTCATGTGGAGCATTCATGGTTCATCCCACTACACCAACAATGATTTTTTATTCAGTTTTTGATAGCCGCTTCTTCTCTACCAAAAAGATTAATATCCTTCTTGATGACTCCAATTATTTGCTATAGCGTCAACATGTACTTCTTGCGATCTAAACTTACAAGCTGCAATATTTTCTTGATCCTCAAACTGTTGTTCCTCCATCTCTGATCTCTGATGAAAGTGGTGTGCTTCAAGAAATCATGCTTTTGTGTTGTATAAACAACAGGACAATGCACTTGTCCACCATGTAGCATCATTCTAACTGGGTCAAAATAATACTTTGTTGACCCATTTAGCATGGTTTTGCAGTCCAACATAGGAAATAAGTAGCTCATGTTCATGCAACTTTATAATAAGCTCTTTATTAAATCAACTTCATGATCCCACTGCACAATTAAATATAACACATTAATAAATAATATGAAATAATTTAATTTATGTACAAAATTCATGTAATAAAGCACAAATTTGCATATTTTATAAATCTATGTCCATTATTGAGGTTTAAGTAAAATTCACTAAATTAATTAACAAATACTCAAAATTAGTATTATTTTCAAGTAAAAAGGTGGTAAAACCTACTAGAAAAAACCTATATAAATTAGAGTTTACAGTTTATAAGCTTGGTTGTTAAATAGGATTATTTTCTAAAGGAATTTTGATTAATTTTAAGTTCAAGGACTAAAATAATAAAACAATAAACTTAGGGTGGAATTCTTGTGAAATTTTATTAATTATGGGCTGTAGAAGAGCTAAGGAGAATTCATTTAGCTTAGAGTTGGTTTAATTGTGATAAATATGTACATTTCAGTTTTAGGGACTAAATTGAATAAAAGATAAAAGTTTAAGGTAATTTTGTAAAATATCATGATATGATCAAATACATGAAGTTAAAGATTTTAAGATATTTGAATTGGGATGCTATTAAAGCTGGAATATTGGAGCAAAGGATTAGCGAACAAGGTTCGCAACATTACGGCGAACGGGCTATGCAAAGTCATGATGATCGAAGTGAGTCGGGGTCACAGTCTAGTGATGATCTAACCGAAGCAAACCTTGATGACACGTCAGTAAGAGGCACGCGATTGAATGACGAGGTCTATCAGCAAGCTAACGTAACACTACTTAAACTTGTGAGCTTTGAAAAAGCTAAAACCATTGAAAGCTGGAAAGAAGCCATGCAAGAGGAGTTGAATATGATTCACAAGCACCAGACTTGGGAGCTCGTTGACAAACCATCACACAAAAAGGTTATTGGCATCAAGAAGGTGTTCAAAACCAAAATGAATGCCGGAGGTGAGGTTGGTTGTGAAAGGTTTCAATCAACAGTATGACATTGATTACTAGTAGACTTTTGCACCAGTAGCAAGGTTGGACACGATCGATCATTATTGGCCTTGGCCTTGGTAGAACACGGTTTGAAACAAGCTCATGAGCTTGGTATTGTAACACCCTTAACCCGTATCCGTCGTCAAAATAGGGTTTCAAAACATTACCGAGTAGTCAGTAATCTAAATCATTCATTTTTAAACATTTCAAAAATCATAATATAATTCATCATTAACATGCATAAAGCCCCTTATTAAAGCCTTTGAGGGCTTAAAAACATTTTAGAAACGATTTAGGACTAAATCGGGAACATTTGAAAATTTTAGGAAAAAGTTAGAAAAATTTTAATCGCATGGTTCACATGGCCGTGTGGGCATTCAAGTAGGGACACACACCTTTGTCCCAATGGCTTTACGTGTCCGTAAACTCATCGACTTTGTAACACCTCTAACCCATATTCGCTTTCGGAGAATTACCAGATATATAGATCAAATACAGACATTTCATATCATTTAACATCCATATCAGAAATCAATCATAAAGTCCCTTATATGAGCCCTCGAGGCCCAAAATATACATTAGAAACAAGTCGGAACTAAACCGGTTACTCAGAAAATTTTTCGAAAAATATCAAAATTTTTCCAAGGTGTAGGGGACACACGCTGGTGTGGCTAAGCCATGTGTCTCACACGGTCAAGAGACATGCCTGTGTCTCAGGCCGTATGGACATGTAACACCCCTTACCCGTATTCGATGCCGGAATAGGGTACGAGGCATTACCGAAGAGTACGGAACACTTACAGATGATTTAAACCATTTATCGCTCAAATATCAAAATTGATTATAAAAGTTCCTTTAACGGACCCTTGAAATCCAAATCATGCATTGGGATTGGGTCGGGACTAAATCAGAATCGTATGAAATTTTTCGCAAAATCCCTAAGTTTATCTCATTTACAAGGGTCCCACGCTCGTGTGGCTCACATGGCCGTGCCTCTGGGGCGTATAACTCTCTTACTTGCATCTATGAAGGAAATTGGGTCACATGGCCTTAGTACACGCCCGTGTTGCTAGGCCGTGTGGTAAAGTTAATTTTCACAAATTAGGCTATTTTCTAAGCCATATTTCTCTCTCATTTGATCCTTATTCTTCACCCACATTTAATACATACAAAAACCAATTTAAGATATTCAACTGAGCCTTATACTTAATACCACTTGTTAGTCGTACACTTCATATAAATAACAAGAAACGTATATGGGTTCAATTCTCATTAAATTTCTCTTGTACTTATACTTTTTCACACTATGTATTCATATAACATATAACAATCACACCTCTCAGTATTTCATATACATTTTTATAACAAATTGTCTTGGTTTCAAACTACTTCATATTTGAGTTTTACTTATCAAATCATTTGAAACATCATCTTTACACATATAGTGCACTTGAGATGCACAATTCTATAATTATGAATGAACACATTTATCAAACATATTCCATGTTTTTATATATTATAGTCTCATATTTCCATGTATCAATTACCATCATTTCCTTGTATTTGAAAAATACATGTAACAATTCATAAACATGCAATTCACTAACTCTTCCTGCCAATCACAATTTAAATTGACAAATCACTTATTGAGCCTAATTTCAATGTTCACTAAAATCTATTAGGAAGTACATATCCACCAATAAATTCCATGTACAAGTATCATCACCTCATATTTTCACATACATTTACTTTCCACATTATGAACTCAAATAACATATACAAGACATACCAATGTATTCCAAGTACGTTTTCATAATATTTCATTTCAAATTTAGATTATGTCATATTAGAACTTTTCTTATTAACTCATTTGGAATACCAATTCATACGGATAATACACTCAAGGGTGTACAAATATATAATCACAAATGAACTCATTCATCAACCAAGTTCTATGTTCATGTCTCATCAACTCATACTTCCTTATATCACATAATTCTATGTAACACTTACCAAGCTTTGTCAAATTAGTGAACTTCTTATGGAATTGGTCTGCACTTGCAGGTATGCACCGAATTTCACCGATAATCACCGATGCCATAACATAGCTATGGTCTTTTCACTAGAATGCCATAGCTTAGCCATGGTCTTACATCTTCACTATCATTATGCCATGGTGAAACCATGGACTTATCCGTCAATTCATCACTTTTCACTAGAATGCCATAGCCCAAATGACTATGGTCTTACATCTTAAACACGTATCACACCGATGCCATATCCTAGATATGGTCTTACACCGAAATCACTTGTCACTTGTAGCCGGGCTACCACTATCCATCGATCGTGCAGCCGAGCTACCACTTTTCACTCGATCGTAGCCGGAGCTACCACTTTTCACTTGATCAGGTAGCCGAAGCTACCACTTTTCACTTGATCAAGTAGCCGAAGCTACCACTTATCACTTTCACTTGTCCTTGATCAGATAAGTGTAGCCGAAGCTATCACTTATCACTTTCACTTGTCATTGATCGGATAAGTGTAGCCAAGCTATCACTTATCACTTGTTGCCATAGTTCAACTATGGTCTTTTCCACAATTCATCTTGTCACCGAATCAAGTGCTCAATTTGATCATTTATTCAATTTTCATGCTTTTACATTATTCACGATTTTATCATCAATACATATGAAATAACACATCATGAAGTTCATAAAATTAACAAATGATCACTAAAATTTAGCTATATAAACTCACAAGTTCAATTTTTGTATTATAACGATAATCATAATTTCATAATAAATATTCCAAATAAAACATTATATCATTTCTAATTCAACATTTATCAATTATAATCGAGCATGTAATCAATTTATACACAAGTCGTTCATATATTATTTTTCCTCCTCCTCCTCACCATCCACATCCTTAATATAAACAACACACTTGTAAGTAACATTATTTATAATTTTCACTATTTACTTATGTGAATATTCAAGCTGTCCATCTGTGTCATAGTCACTAAATTATTTTTATATTGAGCTAAAAAACTCCAAATTAATATCCGTTAATTTTATTTGAAACTAGACTCACATTTATTCTTACTATAATTTTTCCAAAATTTTTGGTGTAGCCAATTAGTACAGTTTATTAGTTAATTTCTCCCCTGTTACATAGTCTGACATCTCTAACCTCTCTTCACTAAAAATCAATTATCTCATAGTACGATTTTCATATAGTGTTTCCGATTATTTCTAATGAAAATAGGCTCAATAATAAATAAAAAAATATAAATTATAACTTATAATTCTTTTTGTACAATTTTTAGTGAATTTCTAAATTAAGAACAGGGGATCACGAAGTTATTCTAAACCAGTCTTACAAAAATTTAAATATCTCAATATGTAGAATTCCTTTGCTTGCTCTGTTTCTTTTATATAAAAATAGACTCAACAAGATTTAATTCTATATCTCATTCAACTTCTAGTTCAATTTATACTATTTTTGGTGATTTTTCAAAGTTAGACAACTGCTGCTGTCCAAAACTGCTTTAGTGTAACATGTTGATTTCTATTTTGTCCCAAATTCCACAATTCATACAATTCAGTCCTTGCTCAATTCACCCCTTAATTGAGCTAATTTTCTCATTTAATACTTTTATCTATCATTTTAAACTACTTCATAACCTTTGAAAATCAGAATTTTAACACTAGGCCTTAATTTCAACTCTTTCACAATTAAGTCCTAAACCAATTTCCATCAATTTCACTTGATAAAATCATCATATAACAAAATTAAAGCTTCAATTCAATATTTATTCATCATATTCTTCCAGCAATAATCCACATCAACTTTAAAAATTTTCCATAGAATAAAAAAACTAATGAATTAATAAGTTGGACCCAATTGTAAAAGTCCAAAAACATAGAAATTTCAAGGAGAAAGCAAGAATTAAACTTACATGAAGCTTGAGTATGAAAACCAACTTGAACTCTCTCCCATGGCTGTTTTTCAGCTGAAGAAATTGAAGAGAAATGAAGAGAATTCTAGATATTCCAATTTGGTCTCATATTTATTTAACTAATTTTGGCAATTTTCCAATTTTACCATTATTTCACCCATTTCCTGATTTTTCTCAGGTATTGCCGCCCAAAAATATCTCCTTTGGGATTATTTACACTTCAGGTCCTTCCTCATTTAACAATTAAGCTATTTAATCCTTCTAGCAACTTTTATACCTTTTTCAATTTAGTCCTTTTTATTTAATTAACCACCCAAACGTCAAAATTTTCTAACAAAATTTTTATACTACTTTATTGACATTCCGTAAATATTCATAAAAATATTTATGACTCGGTTTATAACACCGAGATCTCGATACCTCTTTTTTCTTGATTTCTTGACCAAATAAATCTTTATAAAACACAATTTACTATTTCAAAAATATTTTTAAAGCTAGATTTGGCTGGTAAATATTAAATAATACAATCTACGAGTTCATTTGTCAGATTTGATGGTCTCGAACCACTATTTCTAATATCACTGAAATTTGGGTTATTACAGGACATTCGAAATATGGGCACACGACCGTGTTCCGGCCTGTGTCCAATTTAGGGAGCTCTCTGTCTTGGGTCACATGGCCAAGTCACACACCCGTGTGCTAGGCCTTGTGAGTATTTTGAGCATTCTATTTTGCAATTTTAAAGATGCAGGGGATACACGACCAAACTACACGCCCGTGTGTCACACACGGCTGAGACACACGTTCGTGTCTCTGCCCGTGTCGACAAAAATAAGTTATTTCCAAGCCATACTTCTCACCCAACTTTGATATCAACTTAAACACAACAATTTTCACAATCACAAGTCACAAGTCACAATAAGCCCTTAAATTCAAGCCAAACTCAAGTTTAATACATGTCATATTATCACACATATCTTAGCATTCAAATTTACCATATTGATCAAAACACATATTTGTTTACTTATACCAAATATACTATCTCAACTCATTCATCAACATGCCTATAAACTATCCATCACAAAACCACACACATATATATACATTAAAATATGTCCAACACAAGCCATTCCAATGGCTAATCACAACCAAACATTTACTTGCCAACATTGGCCAATTTAACCTATACATGCCATTATAACCAAAATTGATTTAATATATGTAATAGCCAATTTTGGCCCAGGTCAAATAAAACCAATAAAAATAATTTAATAGTCCAAATAAAAACAACAGTGTCCATTTACAAGCAAACCAACCCAATGTTGGCCCAAATAAAACTAAACCCGGAGCCCAACTAAACCCTTATCAGAAAAAAGGAAAACAGTATCAAACCCTAGCCCCTAAGTGTCTTAGCCGCCACATGCTAGCAGCCTAGGCCTGCCTTGGCCAGCGCCGCGCATTCGTCCGTCAGCTCCACGCCTCGCATGCCTCCGCTCGTGACCTGCAAACAACACGCAAAGAACAAGCAGCCAAATAGCAAAAACACAAAGGAAGACGACAAAGAATAACAAAAAACAAAACAAATCAGACAAAAATCGAATCTACACTCGGTTATAAAAAAGAAACACATCCATTTGTATTCTTCTTCCTTTTTTTTAAAAACACTGAGAAATCAAAAAGAGATCAGAAAATTGAAGGTTGATTTCCTTTTTTTCGTTTATTATCTACTGTCGATTTATTATTATTTTTATTTTATTTTCGAATCTTAAAAAACAAAAATCAAAGAAAAAGGGTGAGAACTTACCGAAAACCTCACGGCCCATTGTTGAAATATTCTCTCCGTCGTCAGACTTTGGCCTGAGGGTGGGTGTCGAGGACCCCTTTTCGTCGCATGAGAGGCGCTGACTATTGGAGCCTTCGGGATCTTCGAGCGGGGGGCCTAAGCCCACCTCCAGACGATGCCAACCACCAGATACGGTGGTGGTGCATAGATCGGCCGGAGAACCTACTCGCTGGAGAAAGGGAGAGTTGAGGGGAAGAGAGGATTTGCTTGGATGGCTGTTGTTTTTTAAAAAAATTAGGGCTAAAATATGTTAAAATTTTTTGGGTGTTTTAATAATAAACAAAATGTCGTTTGATGCATAGGGTTACTGCGCATATTCCTTAAAAGGAATATTTTCAAGATCAGTCCCCCGTTTTTGCGGCGATATTGGATTAAGTCCCATTTCATGTTTTTTTTTTTGCGATTTGGCGCTGTTATTTTCGTTTCATTTCAATTCAATCCGTGCTTTGGCCGACAGAAACGCAGCGCATTAGGGGCTGGGTTATTCACCCACTTAGTCCTCGTAAGTTTACGCGCATAGCGTTGTGGTCCCTGTTCACCTTTTTTGATTTATTGCGATTTTAGTCCTCATTTTTTTTATTCTGATTTCAATCTAGTTTTCAACCTATTTTAGAGAGTTTATTTATCTATTTCTCTTCAAAATTTTATTATTATTATTATTTATTTTAAGTTTTTATATATTATTTTTATTAAATTATATGTATACTGTTTATTTTAAATTTTGACATTATTTTAAATTGTTTCATATATTATTTACTTTATTTTTTATGAGTTCTTTACTTAAAATCATTTTGTCAATTATTTTTAAATTGTTTTATATATTATTTCTTTAAAAATTATTTAATTCATTATTCTTTGACTATTAATGCTGATATTTAAATAATGTAAGCTATGTGATTATCATTCTCGCATGTATTATCATTTGTTTGTTCGTATTTCCATATCATTGATATTATCATCATCGTTATTATTGTTTATATTATTGTTCCATTATCGTTATTATTATTCATGCATGTTAATATTTTAGATCAACGATTCAAATGTTATGTATTATGTGCATTATGTTATCGTTACGCCAAATTCGTGTCACATTACCATTATTCGTCGAGCATAACCCCTATTCACGCTTTAAATAATGTTTCTTTAAAATATAATCTACCGAACGTGTATCATTTTTAAAATTTTTATAAATTTCATCCAAAAACAAAAGTTTTCAAAAATAAGGCAATATTCTATGTTTGGAAACCCGAGATCGTGCCTACGTCTTTGGGTTTCAATTTTTCGCTAGGCCAAATAATCGAATATCCTTTTGATATTTTTAATGCATGAGTCTCGGGAATTATGAGATGATCTTGGATTCGAGAATTTAAATTATCGTGTCCTAACGTACTGGATGTGATATTTTGTTCCTTCGGAGCGAGAAAATCTTGATATTCAATTCGAGAAAATTCAAATATTTCCAAAAAGAGATCGAATTTTTAAATTCTTTTTAAATTTTTCAACTTTCGACATTGAGACATTAATTAATCAATTCAGTACCAATTTTGGACGTGACGAGGGTGCTAACCCTTCCTCGCACGTAACCGACTCCCGAACCCACTTTCTCAAAATCTGTAGACCAAAAACACTGTTTTAGTAAACCAAAACGTTTTATTAAAACAAAGGTGATCCGATCACACCAAATAAAGATCGGTGGCGACTCCCATTTTTTTTCGTTTTCAAAACTCAAGTCGATTCCCGTTTTACAAAAAATGGTTACGACAGCTTGGCGACTCCACTGGGGATGCTACAGAGAGTCGAGCCGTAAAATTGGTTATTTTCTGTCTTATCGTCGAAAATTGAAAACCTGATTTGAAAAAATTACGATTCTTTGATTGCATTTGTTCGTATTGTTATAATTATTGTGGTTTGAGTCTCGTATCATATTGCATAGGGACCATTTTGGTCTTACCCCTTTAAGTGAGAGTGAGAAGCTACTCCTTCGTGAGGTTTTCACCTCCGTGCAGGATAGTGGATCACTTTCGGGATACATCCGTACCTATGTCTTCGTGAGATTTTCATCTCCGTGTAGCCATAGGGAAATGTATTCCCCAGAACCGAACTCGGTCCGTATGAGCCTATAATGGGTGAGGATCGAGGAATCTGCTGGTTCAGGTACCTCTCTTTAGAACCAAACCACATATAGCGAACCTTAGGAGCTCACCTTAAGTAGAACTGCACCAAACCCTAGTGGTCACCCATTTAGGTAATCTATTTTGTTTATTTTTCTTGTGCTAACGTGTTTTGTTTATGATTGCATTGCATTGCATTGCATCGCATCAACTTAGAAAGGAAGTGTTGATTCATATTCGATTGCTAAATAGAAAAGCTTGTCATAAGAAAATGAATTTCTTGATATAGTGGAATATAGTACGGTCGTCCGAATAAGGTCCGAGTAAACAACAAGAGAATACTGATAGTCCTTGGAGGGATACGCGACTTTGCATCGTTGTCCGATGATTCAAACCGACAAAGATTATTCAAGAACTGTCACACCCCGACGTTCTTGAAGAAGCTAACGAGCATCGCAATGATAAGTGAGCAATGAGACGTGGCCCGGATCAAGCAAAAGGAGCCAGTAGAGACATCCATTAGAAGGTTCGCGAGATTTGACCTTACATCCAGATACGAAGAAAAGGATTAATGTCTTCACTTTGAATATTGGGGCAAGGCTATATGTGTAATCCACTTTATGTAAAGGAATTTATTTTCTAGAAAAGTTGTCTTAAGGGAATTAAATTCAGAAATCAACGCCTTTCTTTCTTTGTGCATTCATGCATCTGCACGGCATTATATCATATGTATTAAGTTTCATAAAAAGACCCTAATTAATTAAATTATGACAGTTACCCTGGAAACCAACCAAAATCCATCGACTAAATATCGCTACAATACCCGCTGCAAAACGAAAGCAATGGATCAGAGATTAGAAAGATTAGAAAAGATGCAAAGGGATATGCAAGATCAAATGCAAGAACAATTGGCTAAAATGCAACAAGACATGAGGGATCAGATGCCGGAATCCCAAAGAAACATGATGAACCAATTGGCCCGGTTGATGAATGGAGGGCCTGATAAATGAAAGAGCCCTGTGACCAATCCTGGTGATGACAATGAAGAACCTCCCTATCCTCCAAGTTTTACCCCGACGAATACCCAAACGCAACCAGATGTGAATCCACAAAAGGTACCTGCTACCATCAGGCCCCAATATCAGGCTGCTGTCTAGGTACAGATAAACTTTCTAACGGGCTCGAGTTCTAACCCAGGGGATAATCCAACTAATCCAGTTGTCCTGGATCTCAACGATATGGCAGAGATGGAGAAAATAAGAAGGGATTTGCCAAAACAACTTGAGGACCAGTGCCGATTGTTGGAAGAGAAGTTTAGGGCTATGGAGAACACCGATTATCATTGCGGAATCAATGCAAAAGACCTAAGCCTAGTCTCTGACTTGGTGCTCCCGCCAAAGTTCAAGACTCCAGAGTTCGAGAAATATAATGGGACTAGCTGCCCTGAAGCTCATGTTACGATATTCTGCCGGAGGATGACAGGATATGTCAACAATGTCCAGCTGTTAATCCACTGTTTTCAAGACAGCCTAGTCGGATCTGCGGCAAAGTGGTATAACCAGTTGAGTCGTGCCTAAATTAGTTCATGGAAGGACTTGGCTCAAGCTTTCATGAAACAATATGGCCACGTAACGGACGTGGCACCCAACAACATCATGCTACAGAACATGGAAAAGAAATCGAGTGAGAGCTTTAGGCAGTATGCCCAACGATGGAGGGAAGTGGCAGCACAAGTCCAACCACCACTCTTAGAGAAAGAGACGACCATGCTCTTTATTAATACACTGAAGGCCCCGTTTATCACTCATATGCTAGGGAGCGCTATAAAGAGCTTCCCGAACATTGTAATGACTGGAGAAATGATTGAGAATGCCATAAAAAGTGGAATAATAGAGGCAGAAGGAAGTAACAAGAGAATGGCCACAATGAAGAAAGAAAATGAAGTGAATAATACAAGCAAGGGGTACTCAGAGTCGATTTACGTTAATCAACCAAAAATAGTGACTACTGGGTATCAGGGTCCATCAAGAAAAGAATCTAACACAAGGCAAAACACTGAAAAACTCCAATTTACGCCGATCCTAATGAGGTATAAGGAGTTATATCAAAGTTTATTTGATGCGCACGTCGTGTCCCCCCACCACCCGAAACCGATGCAACCTCCATACCCAAAATGGTATGACCTAGATGCCCAGTGTGAGTACCACGCGGGGGTTACAGGGCATTCGATAGAAAATTGCCTTGCTTTCAAGAAATTGGTGGAAAAATTTATCTGCATGGGTATTGTGAAGTTAGATGACGGGCCAAATACAGAAATATGAATCTTAGAGCGTTTTGAACAATGGGACTGTGGAAGGGATCCCTGTAATTTTAGAACTAATTCAGAGTAATGTCCAAAACACGCTTATTGCTCTAAGCCTAGGAGCAATAAGAATCTTTTTGTGAAATAGGCTTATGTTCAATATCTATATTTTCAATGAAAATGTATTTTTGTGTCTCACTTTGAGTAAATATTTTTTTATTCATTTATTTCATTCATGTTCATATCACATAAATAATTATCCTTAGATTCATTCGTCCTTTGAATATTCTTTTGTAACTACAACAGGTCCCTAGATATCAACGACATGAGCCATGCTGCTACTGACTCAGAGTCTACTTTTGAGCAAGATATGTGTCTAGAGGGATATCAGGACTTTGAAGATGACAGAGATTATGGCTTATCTACCTGATTCATTAAGAATGGTAGGGCAAGATGAAGAATAGATCCTACCTTACGAAGGGTCAGTGTACATTGCGAGCCTAGGAAAGAGAGCCTAGCTCACCAATAAGGCTAGACATCGTTTCAAAGATGTTTTCGCGCGATCATATCAAGAAACGCCCGAACTACTGAGACGTGGGTATGCTGTTGAGGCTAAGAGAATTTTAGAAGACGAGGATCATATTCACGATAGCCAAGCTAATCATGAGATTCAGATTTTGCTGGTCCATCATAGGAGGGGATTGCATCAGTTATGCCGTGAATGCCAAATTTATGAAGACAAGATTCATGTACCTCCTTCGTTTCTTTGTAGACCTCATCTATGTGGGGTATAGAGTTTATTGGGATGATCTCGTCAGAAGCTTCTAGCAGGCATTAATTATTTCACTAAAAGGGTGGAAATAGCTTCGTAGGCCAATGTTACAAAGTCGATAGTCATCAGAACAAAAAAGAGAAAAAGAAAAAAGAATACCGACAAAAAAAAAGAAAAGTCAAAGAATCACATTCAACCGCACAAATCGAAAGTTTGCGGATCAGGTGCCACATCACCATGCAGCAAAGGCAACCAAAAAAAAGAGGAGAGCAACAAAATAAGGATCATTAGAAAGATGACCTAGACTTGTAAAGATTGGCATATAGAAGTTACGTTTACCCTTTATGCTTATTAAACGTCGGTCAGGACCTTCGTCGGGGCAACGCCTTTTTCATCGAAGCTGAGGTTCCTTCTCTTCAAGTCTTGTCAGAGATGAAGTTGGATCTAATTTTGATATGATCAAGTAAACCTGATTGAAGAAAAGAAGTGGAAAGCTATTCAAGATTATGACGAAAAGGTTCGCCCTAGAGAATTTCAGGAAGGAGACCTAGTTTTGAAAAGGATCGTTCCCATACAGAAGGACTTCTGAGAAAAGTGGATGCCAAACTGGGAAGGACCTTATGTGATAAAGAAGACCTTCTTTCGAAAAGCGTTGATTTTTTGACCGAGAGGGATAACAAGGACTTGCCTAATCCTCTGAGTTCAAATCAGGAAATATTTCAGTAAAAAAGGGAAAAAGAAAAATAAAAAAGAAGAAGATAAAAAGAAAAGAAAAGAAAAGGAAAAAAAGAAAAAGGAGAGGCCAAGGCGAAAACCCGCAAAGGGCGCCTTGAGACTAAAGGGGATTTGAGTTGAAAACCCGAAAAGGGCTGCTCAAATTTGGATCAAAGTGGGGCATGCAGTGGTCTTGCTATGCCTGAATTAACAATGAAGAAGTATGCTACGTCTTGGGGCATCGACAAAGTGCTCCGGATTCTCTAAACACATATTGAGCTTAAAATGGTCCTCAAGAAGTTTGAACATAGAAGCTCATGCTATAATATCTGGGACACCTAGTTTTCATCTTACCCAGACTGAATTTGCTATCTTTGATTACTTTATTCTTTTCAAGATACGCTCCCAATAAATTTCATTTGTTATCTTGATTAATTCATTCTCATTTTGTGCTTTTTCAAAATTTGATATCTTGATTAATTTATTCATTTTGAGCTATGCTCTTAATTAGTTTCCTTCTTGTCCATTGTTATGATATTTTTCAAGCATTTTTGCATTAAAATAACGATTGGTGGACTAATAATACTTTCATAAAAGGATTTTTACATATTACTTTGGAAGTTTCTAAATAATACAAGAACCTAAAATAGGACTGTTGTTCAGAACTCACCAAAACTAAGGGTTGAAAAGGAGTCTAATTTGAGACTACCTGTTAAGATTTTTTTATCAGTTGAACAAAAGGCAAGATATTGTGTCGGTGATACAGCCTCGATGAATAATAAGTAACCCAAGCATTAAAATGGGATCATTCTCATAGAAATTTGACATTCATATACATCCGGTCATGACACCCAGGGAATGGAAGATGTAGCAGACCAAATTGATTACCCCTAAGTCGCGGTGGGATGGATTGAAGATGACAAAGATCCTATACCCCTTGAACTGCAGTGGGAGGGTCTGAAGATGGTATAAGCCTTAAAGTCCTAGAGGTACCATGGAATTGACCTTGAAGTTACATAGGGGCAGGTCATTTGAGCAAAATATGATTGTTTCTTTGAGTTTTTTGGCAAAGGTACCAGCCGAGCGAGATAGCAGCGTAATACGTCAACAATAAAACTCTGAAGGACGACGAGCAGTGACAACCCTAAGCATCAAAAAAGGGATCATTTCATTTTGCATTCATACATCATCATTCAAGACACATTTAGTTAGAAGCATTCGATTCATTCTGATCATTGAATCCTAGTCATTGTAAAAAAATCATTCTCATGACATTCGGCATTCATGCGAATGTCGTCCATAATACATTTAGTTAGGAGCATTAGGTTTATTTCGATCATTGCATCCTAACCATTCTACATAAGTATAAACACAAAAATAATTTTACAGGATAGGCCTCCTAGAGGACGCTGTCGCAACATCAGTGAATTCGAAGATCTTGCCTTCCTGAGTGAAATGGATCGAAGATAGCAGATCTGGCCATCCTGAAGTTGCAGGAGCAGATCGAAGACATCAGATCTTGTCTCCCTGAGTTTGCAGTGGAGCAGATTAAAGATAGCAGATATGGCAATCCTGAGGTTGCAGGAGCAGATCGAAGCTATACAAGTATTATCTCCTCGAAGTTCCAGTGGAGTAGGTTGAGGCTACAAATCCCTTCTCCCTGAGTTTACATTGAGGATCAGTCCTTATTTCTTTGAAGTTTCAGCAGAGAAGATTGAGGTTACGAATCTCTTCTCCCTAAATTTTCATCTCCTCGAAGTTCTAGTGGAGTAGGTTGAGGCTACAAATCCCTTCTCCCTGAGTTTACATTGAGGATCAGTCCTTATTTCTTTGAAGTTTCAGCAGAGAAGATTGAGGTTACGAATCTCTTCTCCCTGAATTTTCATCTCCTCGAAGTTCCAGCGGAGTAGGTTGAGGCTACAAATCCCTCTCCCTGAGTTTACGTTGAGGATCAATCCTTATTTCTTTGAAGTTTTAGCAGAGAAGATTGAGGTTACGAATCTCTTCTATCTAAATTCTTCTCTCCTCGAAGTTTCAGTGGAGTAGGTTGAGGCTACAAATCCCTTCTCCCTGAGTTTACGTTGAGGATCAATCCTTATTTCTTTGAAGTTTCAGTAGAGAAGATTGAGGTTATGAATCTCTTCTCCCTGAATTCTTCTCTCCTCGAAGTTCCAGAGGAGTAGGTTGAGGCTACAAATCCCTTCTCCCTGAGTTTACGTTGAGGATCAATCCTTATTTCTTTGAAGTTTCAGTAGAAAAGATAGAGTTACATTGAGGATCAATTCTTATTTCCTTGAAGTTCCATTAGATTTGATCAAAGCTACAAATCTCTTCTCCCTGAAATTACATTCAAGCGAATTAAAGCACTAATTCCTATACCCCTGAAGATGTAGAGGAATGAATGAGGCTATTCGAAGAACAGAAGCACCAAAGAAGTCGTAGACTCAGTGAGACTGGGCAAAATTGGCTCTTTTGAAGTCTTTGCTCAATTCTCGTTCCACGACAATGAGCAAAGAGGGGCAGCTGTAATAGCCAATTTTGGCTCAGGTCAAATAAAACCAATAAAAATAATTTAATAGTCCAAATAAAAACAACAGTGTCCATTTACAAGCAAACCAACCCAATGTTGGCCCAAATAAAACTAAACCCGAGCCCAACTAAACCCTTATCGTAAAAAGGGAAAACAAAGATCAAACCCTAGCCTCTAAGTGTCTCACATACATGCTAGCAGACCTAGGCTTGCCTTGGCACACACAGATTCGTCCGTCGTCTCCATGCCTCGCATACCTCCGCTCATGACCTGCAAACAACACGCAAATAACAAGCAGCCAAACAGCAAAAACACAAAGGAAGACAACAAAGAATAACAAAAAACAAAACGAATCAAACAAAAACCGAATCTACACTCGGTTATAAAAAAGAAACAGATCCATTTGTATTCTTCTTCCTTTTTTTAAAAAACACTGAGGAATCAAAAAGAGATCAGAAAATTGAAGGTTGATTTCCTTTTTTTCGTTTATTATCTACTGTCGATTTATTATTATTTTTATTTAATTTTCAAATCTTAAAAAACAAAAATCAAAGAAAAAGGGCGAGAACTTACTGAAAACCTCACGGCCCATTGTCGGAATATTCTCTCCGTCGTCGGACTTT
This sequence comes from Gossypium sturtianum, assembly GCA_025698515.1. Taxonomy (NCBI): domain Eukaryota; kingdom Viridiplantae; phylum Streptophyta; class Magnoliopsida; order Malvales; family Malvaceae; genus Gossypium; species Gossypium sturtianum. The sequence continues at coordinate 77,283 of CM046946.1, read as the reverse complement.
GGCCTGAGGGTGGGTGTCGAGGACCCCTTTTCGTCGCATGAGAGGCGCTGACTATTAGAGCCTTCGGGATCTTTGAGCGGGGGGCCTAAGCCCACCTCCAGACGATGCCAACTGTAACATCCTAAATTTACGGGCCTATACATTTAGTGTAGGGATAGGTTTACTATGTTAATTTAATCGATAGGGGTCTAAATTTGGGCTTAGAATTAGGCAAAAAAGGCCCAGATTAAAGTGGCATCATTAACAGTTAAAAAGGTACAAGTTTTAGGTCGCAAGGAGCCCATGTTTTAGGCCAAATTCGGCACTTTAAATGAAGAGAGGGTGACGCCACATACAAGGAATTAGGGGCCCAAGTATTAAGTTTAATGAGGCCCAAATATTTTAATTTAAGTGAGTTAAATTTGACATTAGGGATTAGTAGATGTGGACGGCTACAAAGCTATAAAATAGGAGATTTTATGTGGATTTTTTAGTGATAATATCATAGATAAAAAGGAGAAAAGTTAGGAGCTTATCTTCAAGGGAAGTGTTGGCCGAAAATTCACCACCTAGAGGAGTGTAAAATTCGACTACTGCATGGCAAGGAGGGTGCCGAATTTCTCCTCTCTTTTAGCTTAAATTTTAAGGGCGTTTTCGGTTTTTAGCAGTAGGTGCCAAAATATCTATAAATAGGGGGGGCTAGCTCCTTGATTCTGACACTGAAAACACTAAATTTCTCTCCCATTATGCCGAAATTCCCTAGCCTCTCCCTCTCCAATTTCTTTTCTCCAATTTCTTTAAAAGCCGAAACTCTTCTCCACTTTTTCCTTCTTGTGCCGAAATTTTGAAGCCTCTCTTTTATTTTATTTTCTCATCTTCTTCCTCTCAAAAGCCGAAAATCACCATCTTCTTCACCCTTTCTTCCTCTCTAAAATTTTCTGGTTGGCCGAATCTTTTAACCTCTATTGTTATTCTTCTTTTAATCCCTAAAAAGCCAAAATCACATCTCTATTATTCTATTCTTCTCCTTAATATTCATTGGCGAATCTCTCTTAGCCATCTCTTCAATTCGTACATCTTCTAAAAGTCAAATTCTTAGATCTCACTTCCTGAAGTTGCCGAATTCTCTTCAAATGAGTTTGCTTGTGCCGAATCTTGAAGGAAAAAATAGAAGGAGGCCAATCGCATAGATCTCTAAGTTATAGAATCGTGTTACTTTCGGGATTTCAAGGTAAGAGGATTTGTTTATTTATATATATAAAATCGGGTAGAATACTAACCATGGCCGAATATAGGAGAGGCCTATTTTCGCAATTGTTCCGCTTTTAAGCAAGGCTATAGATTGAGGATAATAGATCCGATAGCAAGGACATCGACTAAGAATATTGGATTTTGCAATATCGGTGTGTAATTCTCCACACCATCTAGATCTGCTTGATTAATATATGAAAATAGGTATTACATGTTTTGTTAAATGCCGAGACCCAAAGATATTGACTGGAACCCAAAGAGGGTAAAGCAAATCACCAGTTAGTAAATGATCCGATTAAATGTTATAAGTATACTGATTTTATGTGATTGCATGGGTTGGGTTTGATGAAAGGAGGAAGTTATATGTTGTAGCGGTTTTTACCGTGATCTGTTGTAGCGGTTCCTTCACCGTGATCTGTTGTAGCAACCTGCCGCGTGATCTGCTGTAGTGGCTACGGCCATGATCTGATGATGAGCAGCACGACTGCCATCAAGGCGTGTAGCGGTGTGGGTTGATTGTAGAAATCCCCAATGGTGTGAATAGCTGGTACGGGGGCGTGTAGCGGATGGACACCTAGGATATGGGTTGGGCTTTGCATATTATTTTTTTGTTACTTATATTTTGATTATTCTGCTTTTATGGGGCTAAAGCCCAAATCTAATGGTGCATGAGGGTTGCACACCGAGTCTCGCGACTCACCCTTTTATTTTAACCATCTCAAGTGACACTTAGGGCATCGGATCGGCCGAGAGAGAGAGCAAGGTGGCCATGCGACGAGCTTTGAGAATTCAAAAAAAGACTTAGTCTAATTTTTTTATTTTCATTTAATTAATGGGTTCAAATTTCCTTGTAATAAGGCCATGGGCCACTAGACTACCATTTATGTCTTGGGATTTTGTTGGGCTTTTATTACTGGGTTTTAAGTTTTACGTTTTCAATTAAGTTAAGACCTGCATGAAATTTCGGTTTTTATTTAAAATCTACCAAGATAATTGGTTACTTAATATTTTATACTTTAATGAATTATTAAGCTTTCGAAATAAAGGTGTAAACCTAGTAATTATTTTCCAAAATGCGACATGTTATGTAAAACCTCTTAAGTGGTATACCAGATCCGGTTGTAGTGTTTAGACCGGGTTTGGGGTGTTACAAATTGGTATCAGAGCCCGGTTTAAAACTCGACTCTGGGGGTTTTTTTGGGCTCAAAACGTTTTCTAAAGTTGGGTTTTCGAAACATGCATATTTATACAGTCTGTTAGCTCAAAGATGGCACTGCGCCTCCTACCAAGTCCGCTGTAAGTATTCTCAACCATTGTGTGATATAATATATGTGGGCTTGATGGGCTTTATGGGACGTGAGATTAGTTAGATTAGAACTTGATGGACTTTAGGCCTAGCTGAAACAACTCTTAAAATCTCATAAGACTTAACTTCACTAAACAAACCCGTGAACGAGCAGCCGCAAGACTAGGGTGTGGTAACATGCATACGCATGTCTCAGGATTGATCCTAAGAGCACGGTATTTAAGTAGTCCTAGTGACTCACCTCCTCTTGGCTGGAATCCTACCCGGTGCGTAGTGGACTGCTTCACCTTAGCCAAGTTAGGGTGTGGCAATGGGCATACGCATGTCTAGGAGTGGATTCAGGGAGAGCTTGGTACTTAAGCAGTCCTAGCGACTCACCTCCTCTTCACTAGAATCCTACCTAGTGCGTGGTGACTATTCACCCTAGTTACGAGGACTTGTTGATGGGCTAAACCTTATAATTAAAACCCGAAAGGGACCAAATACCCTAGTTTGAAAAAAAAAAAGAAAGAAAATTTCTCAAGTTTTGTAAAATTTTCAAAATACGTTTGATTTGTGAAGACTACCAACCACCATGAATTTGTAAAATACCTATGTTTTGAAAATTTACCCAAAATCTCATGTTTATAAGAGTAACCGACCATGAAACTAGATTTTTCCCCAAAGTACCTGTTTGAAAAGAAAAAAAAACAACAACAACATCGAAATATCCCTAGTTAGAAAAAAATTACCAACCTACCCTCGTTTTGTCAAATGACCAAAATACCCCTAGTTTGTACAATTACCAAATTACCCCGATTTGCAAAATTACTAAATTGCCCCGATTTCAAAATTACACTAAATACCCCTGATTTTAAAATTACCAAAATACCCCGGATTGTAAAATTACGAATACCTCCCTTACTTCACGAAATCAACAAGGAACTTTATTATAAAAATTACGAAAATACCTCAGAGGATGAAATTACGAAAATACCCCTAGGTAGTGAATCAACGAAAACACCTTTACGTGAAGAATGTAAGTGCTTGGATGATTTTTGTATGATGTATGTGTTTTATTTTAGTTAGAGGTTACAAACTTGAGATCAGTATTGTGAATGCGAATTCGAAAGAACCACTCTTAAAACTATTATTCATAAGATCATTAGTGGTTAACTAGTGAAAGAAAACTAATAATCCATAAAATTCTTAATCGGATAAACGCCAATCGGAGGAATAAGTTCAAGGGGTCGAGGGCGTCCGCCGCGCGGGCGCGGTAGGGAGTAGAATGATGCGCGTCGAGCCGTGGGTCCAGCCACGGTCGAGAAACGAGATGCCGGAATCGGCTTACCGTAGAAGGAGAATTTCGGGATGAGGCGCCGGAGATGATCTTTGTATCTCGAGCGATGTTGAGGGTTTTAGAGAGGGTTACCGGAGTAGGCATGGGCACGAGAGCTCTGGAATCAGTGCGGGAGCGGCTTAAGGCCAATGGGCGCGAAGTGTTTAGGGAGTTTCGTGTAGCCCCTAACACGGTTGAGTATTGGATGGAAGCGATCGAGCGCATAATGGATGACTTAGACTTCACGGTAGAGGAAAAGTTGAAAGGGGTCGTGTCTCTTCTTCGAGACGAGGCCTATCGCTGGTGGCTCACGGTGAAAGAGAGTACCGCCAGCATCGTATTGGATCGGGATTTCTTTAAGGAATCATTTCAAGGAAGTATGTTGGGGCCCGGCTACGTGGTTGCACAGAGGAAGGCATTCCCGAATGCAGTGCGGGGAAGTAAGTCTGTGGCTGAGTACGAGACAGAGTTTCTACGCTTGAGCCGCTACGCTCGGGGAATGGTAGCAACGGAGTATGAACGTTGTGTACGGTTCGAGAATGGGCTGCGAAATGAGTTAAGGGTTCTGATAGCACCGCAATGGGAGAGAGTTTTTGCTGTTTTGGTAGATAAGGTTAAAATAGCTGAGGAAGTGAAACGGGTCGAGAGACAAGAAAGGGATAAGGATAGGAGTAAGAGTAAAAGGAGTTTCGAGCAGTCAGGAGCATCTGGGAATTATCAGAAAAGGCCTAGGACTGATGGTCCAGCTTTCGTGCTCAAGCGGGTCGAAATCGAGCATGTCCTACATGTAGGAGGACGACATTATGGGAGTGCGAGAATGAAAACGGTGGATGCTTTAGGTGTGGATCCACAGACATCCGATTAAGGACCGTCCTCGGATGGATCGGCATGCGGCCGTGGGGCGAGGTTCGATCAGCCGGGAGAGGTGATCAACAACCACCAAGAGGCCACAGATAAGCCAGGGGCGATAATGGTAGTGAATGCGGTCGTGGAGCACGGTAGAGGTACGAGTTATGTTATGCGAGCGGCGAGGCACCAAAGATTGGTCTATGCAAAGACGTCGCCAAGGGGACGAGGACGCTCTAGATGCTAACACCGGTGCATACGCTACCATAGTATACTAAGTGTTTCTTTTGGCTTTAGAATCGGAGTGCGCAGCGAAAGCGTAGTGGTGAGACTTGAGTAGTACGATTAATAGTTAGTTTGAAATTTCGAGGACGAAATTTCTTTAAGGGGGTAGAACTATAACATCCTAAATTTACGGGCCTATACATTTACGGGCCTATACATTTAGTGTAGGGATAGGTTTACTATGTTAATTTAATTGATAGGGGTCTAAATTTGGGCTTAGAATTAGGCAAAAAGTCCCAGACAAAGTGGCATCATTAATGATTAAAAGGAACAAGTTTTGGGTCGCAAGGAGCCCATGTTTTAGGCCAAATTCGGCACTTTAAATGAAGAGAGGGTGATGCCACACACAAGGAATTAGGGGCCCAAGTATTAAGTTTAATGAGGCCCAAATCTTTTAATTTAAGTGAGTTAAATTTGGCATTAGGGATTAGTAGAGGTGGACGGCTACAAGGCTATAAAATAGGAGATTTTATGTGGATTTTTAAGTGATAATATCATAGATAAAAAGGAGAAAAGTTAGGAGCTTATCTTTAAGGGAAGTGTTGGTAGAAAATTCACACACCTAGAGGAGTGTAAAATTCGACTCATCGCATGGCAAGGAGGGTGCCGAATTTCTCCTCTCTTTTAGCTTGAATTTTAAGGGCGTTTCGGTTTTTAGCAAAAGAGGTGCCAAAATATCTATAAATAGGGGCTAGCTCCTTGATTCTCGACACTTTGAAAACCCTAAATTTCTCTCCCATTGTGCCGAAAAATTCCCTAGCCTCTCCTCTCCAATTTCTTTTCTCCAATTTCTTTAAAAGCCGAAACTCTTCTCCACATTTTCCTTCTTGTGCCGAAATTTTGAAGCCTCTCTTTTATTTTCTTTTCTCATCTTCTTCCTCTCAAAAGCCGAAAATCACCATCTTCTTCACCCTTTCTTCCTCTCTAAAATTTCCTGGTTGGCCGAATCTTTTAACCCCTATTATTCTTCTTCTTTTAATCCCTAAAAATCGAAATCACATCTCTATTATTCTATTCTTCTCCTTAATATTCATTGGCCGAATCTCTCTTAGCCATCTCTTCAATTCGTACATCTTCTAAAAGCCGAAATTCTTAGATCTCACTTCATGAAGTTGCCGAATTCTCTTCAAAGGAGTTTGCTTGTGCCGAATCTTGAAGGAAACAATAGAAGGAGGCCAATCGCATAGATCTCTAAGTTATAGAATCGTGTTACTTTCAGGATTTCAAGGTAAGAGGATTTGTTTATTTATATATATAAAATCGGGTAGAATACTAACCAAGGCCGAATATAGGAGAGGCCTGTTTTCGCAATTGTTCCGGCTTTTAAGCAAGGCTATAGATTGAGGATAATAGATCCAGATAGCAAGGAAATCGACTAAGAATATTGGATTTTGCAATATCAGGTGTGTAATTCTCCACACCATCTAGATCTGTTTGATTAATATATGAAAATAGGTATTACATGTTTTGTTAAATGCCGAGACCCGGCATATTGACGGAACTAAAGAGGGTAAAGCAAATCACCGGGTTAGTAAATGATCCGATTAAATGTTATAAGTATACTGATTTTATGTGATTGCATGGGTTGGGTTTGATGAAAGGAGGAAGTTATATGTTGTAGCGGTTTTTACCGTGATCTGCTGTAGCGGGTTTCTTACCGTGATCTCGCTGTAGCGCCTTCGCCGTGATTCGCATTGTAGTGGCTACGGCCATGATCTCGATGATGAGCAAAGACGATCGCCATCAAGGCGTGTAGCGGTGTGGGTTGATTGTAGAAATCCCCAATGGTGTGAATGGCTGATGCGGGGCGTGTAGCGGATGGACACCTAGGATATGGGTTGGGCTTTGCATATTATTTTTGTTACTTATATTTTGATTATTCTGCATTTTATGGGGCTAAAGCCCAAATCTAATGGTGCATGAGGTTGCACACCGAGTCTCGCGACTCACCCTTTTATTTTAACCATCTCGGTGTGACACTTAGGGCATCTGGACCACCAAGAGGAGAGCAAGGTGGCTATGCGACAGAGCTTTGAGAATTCAAAGAAAAAGACTTAGTCTATTTTTTTATTTTCATTTAATTAATGGGTTCAAATTTCCTTGTAATAAGGCCATGGGCCACTAGACTACCATTTATGTCTTGGGATTTTGTTGGGCTTTTATTACTAGGTTTTAAGTTTTACGTTTTCAATTAAGTTAAGACCTGCATGAAATTTCGGTTTTTATTTAAAATCTACCAAGATAATTGGTTACTTAATATTTTATACTTTAATGAATTATTAAGCTTTCGAAATAAAGGTGTAAACCTAGTAATTGTTTTCCAAAATGCGACATGTTATGTAAAATCTCTTAAGTGGCATACCAGATCCGGTTGTAGCGTTTGGGCCGGGTTTGGGGTGTTACACCAACCACCAGATACGGTGGTGGTGCGTAGATCGGCCGGAGAACCTACTCACCGGAGAAAGGGAGAGTTGAGGGGAAGAGAGGATTTGCTTGGATGGCTGCTGTTTTTTAAAAAAATTAGGGCTAAAATATGTTAAAATTTTTTGGGTGTTTTAATAATAAACAAAACGGCGCCGTTTGATGCATAGGGTTACTGCGCATATTCCTAAAAAGGAATATTTTCGAGATCAGTCCCCCGTTTTTGCGGCGCTATTGGATTAAGTCTCATTTCATGTTTTCTTTTTTTTTTTTGCGATTTGGCCTCGTTATTTCATTTTGATTCAATTCAATCGTGCTTTGCCGGCGTAAACGCAGCGCATTAGGGGCTGGGTTATTCACCCACTTAGTCCTCGTAAGTTTACGCGCGTAGCGTTGTGGTCCCTGTTCACCTTTTTTAATTTATTGCGATTTTAGTCCTCATTTTTTTTTTTCTGATTTCAATCTTGTTTTCAACCTGTTTTAGAGAGTTTATTTATCTATTTCTCTTCAAAAATTTTTTATTATTATTATTATTTATTTTAAGTTTTTATATATTATTTTTATTAAACTATATGTATACTGTTTATTTTAAATTTTGACATTATTTTAAATTGTTTCATATATTATTTACTTTATTTTTTATGAGTTCTCTACTTAAAATCATTTTGTCAATTATTTTTAAATTGTTTTATATATTATTTCTTTAAAAATTGTTTAATTCATTATTCTTTGACTATTAATGTTGATATTTAAATAATGTAAGCTATGTGATTATCATTCTCGCATGTATTATCATTTGTTTGTTCGTATGTCCATATCATTGATATTATCATCATCGTTATTATTGTTTATATTATTGTTCCATTATCGTTATTATTATTCATGCATGTTAATATTTTAGATCAACGATTCAAATGTTATGTATTATGTGCATTATGTTATCGTTACGCCAAATTCGTGTCACATTACCATTATTCGTCGAGCATAACCCCTATTCACGCTTTAAATAATGTTTCTTTAAAACATAATCTACCGAACGTGTATCATTTTTAAATTTTTTATAAATTTCATCCAAAAACAAAAGTTTTCAAAAATAAGGCAATATTCTATGTTTGGAAACCCGAGAGATCGTGCCCTACGTGTTGGGTTTCAGTTTTTCGCTTGGCCAAATAATCGAATATCCTTTTGATATTTTTAATGCATGAGTCTCGGGAATTATGAGATGATCTTGGATTCGAGGATTTAAATTATCGTGTCCTAACGTACTGGATGTGATATTTTGTTCCTTCGGAGCGAGAAAATCTCGATATTCAATTCGAGAAAATTCAAATATTTCCAAAAAGAGATCGAATTTTTAATTTTTTTTTAAATTATTCAACTTTCGACATTGAGACATTAATTAATCAATTCGGTACCAATTTTGGGCGTGACGAGGGTGCTAACCCTTCCTCGCACGTAACCGACTCCCGAACCCGCTTTCTCAAATTTCGTAGACCAAAAACACTGTTTTAGTAAATCAAAACGTTTTATTAAAACAAAGGTGATCCGATCACACCAAATAAAGATCGGTGGCGACTCCCTTTTTTTTCGTTTTCAAAACTCAAGTCGATTCCCGTTTTCAAAAAAATGGTTTCGACAATATATATATATATATATATACCAAAATAGCCAAGGGATAGTGTGATGTAGCTCCGATCAATTTCTAACCTTAGCCTCCGATTTACTATAAAACAGGAAAAATAAAACAGAGTAAGCTTTTAAGCTTAGTAAGTTCGTATAATAGGAATTTAACTTACCATTTATTCACATTAAGGTAAGCAAACTAAACATACTCAAACCAATTTGGCCACATGCCTAAACACATATCCTCATCAAGCATGTTAGTCATGTAATTCATATAATAACCTATAATCACAAATTCAGGCAAGTTTTATACACATGTAACTTTCATCTCATTTTTCAACATGTCAAGTAACATCATTTTCATGCATTTCAGGCATATACGTGTAACAATTCATTTCATGTTCATATTGTCTCATACCGGAACTTTGCCCTTTGAACCATTTAAAATATCAATGGATACACGGGTAGTACACACTAAGTGTACTAAACTGTAATCTGTCAATTGATATTCAGGAATGCTCATGTGAGCATATAAACGGGTAGCTCCTTCGAGCCATATAATAGGAAGCTCATATGTGCCATGTAACCGAAAGCTCATAAAATCCATAATCGGGAAGCTCATACGAGCCAATATCGGGAAGCTCCAAAGAGCCATTAATTGGGAAGCTCATGAGAGAGCCTTTAATCGGGAAGCTCGTAAGAGCCATATGTCAGGATGCTCATAAGAGCTAAATAACAGGAAGCTCGTGAGAGCTAAATATCAAGAAGCTCAAGAGAGCCAATATCGAGATACTCATGAGAGCTAATAACGGAACGCTCTTTTGAGCTGCGGTGTGTCCGCAACACATGCAGGACCACAACCAACTGGGAACTCTTAATGACAAATGTCATTTGTATCCATCGAATTTCTTAGGTTCAAACGAAACTTAGTACTTGTCAGACATTATCGGATATGAGATCCATACTTATACATGAAAATTTTATACATTTCACAAACATAACATTCAATTTAAATATATAAACATACAATTTAGTTACACGAACTTACTTCGACAAATGTTCGTGTACACAAAAGCTACTAATTCGTTACTTTCTCTTTTCCTCGATCTAACTCTGTATTTGATCTATTCGAATCTATACGAATGAATTTAACATCAATTTATATTCAATTCAATCCAATTCACATCTTTGGAAAAATTATCATTTTGCCCCAATACTTTTAATTTATTACAATTTCATCCCTAGGCTCGGAAAATAAAATTCATGCAATTTAATTCTTATTCCAAGCCTAGCCGATTTTTACATATAACATTAGCAGCTCATGTATTTCATAAAATTTAGAATTTTTCATATATTTTAATTCTTTTCAATTTAGTCCCTAAATCATAATTTCATCAAAATTCCTTTTAAAAAAGTTGTTTATCTATCAACAACCTTTCATTTTCTATCATAAAATTTCATAATTCAATTATACTCATCCATGGAAAAACCGTAAAACTTTAATGGTTTTATAAATTAATCCCCGAGATAGCTAAATTAAGCTACTACGATCTCGGAAACATAAAAATCATTAAAAGCGGGACAAAGACACTCACCTAATTAAGCAAAATAAGCTTGCTTGAACTCTATAACCATGGCTAGGGTTCCCATGTCTTATTTTTAGGAAAGATGATATAAAATGATGATATTTTCTTATTTAATTAATTTATCATCTTCTATTTATTTACTTTCCAATTTAGTCATTTTATTTAATGAATTTACCGATGATGAATAATCATGCTTATCTACTAACTCCACTAATTGGTCTATTTGCCACATAAAGACCTCCAATTTTAAATTCCATAGCTATTTGATCCCTTTAGCTACTAGAATTCAACTTTTGTACTTTATGCAATTTGGTCCTTTTTATCAAATTAAACATGTAATCGATAAAATTTCTTTACGAAATTTCCATAAGACATTTCTATCATAATGCAGACTATGAAATAATATTAAAATAAATTTTCTTCCGACCTCAGATTTGTGGTCCCGAAACCACTATTCCGATTTAATTGAAAATGAGTTGTTACAGACTTGGGTCACACGGCCAAGCCACACGCCCGTGTGCCAGGCCGTGTACCCTTCAAAAATGGCCTCGCACCCTCGTATGTCTCAAACGGCCAAGTCACACGTCCGTGTGTCTGGCCGTGTAGACCTAAAATGTGCCTTAAAACACAAGTTTACAATTTCTACTTGCTTAGGCATTAAGCAATTCAAAAACCAATCGTTTAACCTATTTAAAACATGATCAAACACACTCGAAACGAGCCAAAACAATCATCCTAGGTGTCTAACCAATATATCATCATTGGTATCACATTTATATCATCAATGCATAATTCAAATCAAAATTATAAACATGTCAAAATCCATCAATTTAGCCTAGTTCATATCTACCTAAAACATAAACTTTAATTCACATACACATAACAAGCATTGATTCAATTCAATATACCATATTATGGCTTCAGATATAAACACATGTTTACATATATACCGAACCAAAATAACACTTATAATTTCATTTACAATTCATCCACAAAATAACTATCAACTAGACATCCTAGGTACATGCCAACAAAAAAAGATAAACATCACCACATTTGAGATCGGGATCATTGTTGGATGTTGAATCGGCGATCAAAAGTGAAGTACCTAACCTGTGCACGGAAAACAAAATCGTACGCTGAGTGAAACTCAGTGATATTTCTATAATCCGAACAATTAAAGACATAAAGATACATGAATGCTCAATTTGAAATGCATAATCATATTACTATTTAACAAGCAATTGTAAATTTATCATCTCAATTTCATGCATAATACCACATTATATCATGATTTGCTCACTTCACTAATATTCTTCCATTAGTTGGTTTAACATATAACTCAATTAACATCACTTGCTATAAAATAGCTTTTCATATCTCAATCAACATTTCATTTTAACAATTGCATAATTCAACTATATTCAATCAATGAGTACATTACTCATATATCTCATGTAACACCCCTAACTCGTATCCGTCACCGGATTACGGTTAAGGAAATTACCGTACGGATCGGAAACATTTAAAGATATTCATCCAATACTTTATCAACCTCAATCATAATGTCCCTTTAATGAGTCCTCGAGACCATAAGCATGCTTATAAATCGGTCGGAACTAAACCGAAACACATACAAAATTTCACAGAAAATTTAAAACTTTTCTAAGATTCAGGGGTTACACGCCCGTGTAGGTAGGCCGTGTGCTTCCCACGGCTACTAGACACCCCCGTGTGTCCTTCCCGTGGTCGAATCTGACCTCACATCCACGGTCACCACCACGCCCGCCCGTGTCTTGGCCGTGGTCGAATCGACTTATGCTCCACGGCCACCAAGCACGCCCGTACTTTGACCGTGGTCTATTCTATTGAAATCCACACGGCTACTAGGCATGTCCGTGTGCCAAGGCCGTGTGCTAATATGCTAGCTCTCGACTTTGTCCCACGGTCACTAGGCACGCCCGTGCCTGCAAACCGTGTGACATTATAGGCTATTTGCAAGACCAAAATGCCACCCACTTAGTTCATACCTACAAATAAAAATTACCATCACATATCATGCATATATGGCAGCCAAAAACACACTAAATTGACCATTCAATCTATACATTCAATACCCATTTCATTCTTGTCAACTTTCAAGACAAAACATATATATAACTAAAGCATATTTCATTCATTTACCTACCCAAAAACTTGACTATTTCATGAGCATCAAACCATACCAAAACAACTACACATACCACATTCATCAAGGCAAAATATGACCCAATAATTAGCCACATCTCATGACCAAGTCTATACATCTACTTACATAAAAAACTAGCCTATACATGCCATATCTAGTTACAAATACTTCCAAAGTGTACCAAAATGATTTTAGAAGTGTGATGATTTATCCTTGACGGTCCCGAGCCTTCAGTAGCTTTGACGACCTATAAAACAGAGAAACACACACGAGTAAGCTTTCCAAAAGCTTAGTAAGTCATATACAAATAAACTAAACATGAAAGACATATATGTGCACATAGGTACATTGATCCATCTAAATTTCTTAACAATCTATCACATAATGCTTGGTTTCATGTACTTGGCCATATTTGCCACATTCATCAATTCAAAAGTCTTACAAATACAAAGCTCTTTCATGCTTATTTCCACATATCATATCATTATCCCAACATACATACTCATCATAGTAAGATCATATAGATACTTACCTTATATACACACTTGGTGTATAAATCAACGTACCTGAAATGAATTCTCTATTTACATAGCCATTCGGATCACAGACTTGCCCGTTGAACCGTAAGGAATCTAGTAGGATACTCAGAAACTCGGAATAGTCGTACAATGCCACCGTCCCAGACGAGGTCTTACATGCACTCGGATATCGATGCCACTGTCCCAGACAGGGTCTTACACGAATCAATACGATGCCGATGTCCCAGACATGGTCTTACACGTAAAGCTCATATCGATGCCAACGTCCCAGACGTGGTCTAACACGAAATCTCAAATCAACGCCAACATCCCAGACGTGGTCTTACATGATAAAACAGAACAGATACCTATGTCATGACATAGCTAATCCTATCTATTCCTAGGTTCATACGGGACATTTCGAACATTGTCGCTATATTGACCTTATCTCGGAATTCATATGCATAACCTCTCATAAGTATCTATCATCAACATTAGTCATATGAACAAATATAATTTCATACAAGTACGTTTATTTGCATAGTGACTTACCTCTGATTCGGTTTAACGAAAATAAAAACGGCTACTCTGTTACTTTCGCTTTCCCGCGATCTAACTCCGTTTTCCTTGGTTCTTGATCTATACATATTCAAAATTAACTCTTTTATTTAATAACTCGTTCAATTCAATCCAAGGACACACATTTTTGGCTACTTACAATTTAACCCTCACATTTGCACAATTTATCAATTTAGTCCATTTTTCTCAAAACATCAAATTCACAAAATCCACACATACACATACTTAGCCGAATACATTTACATCACATACAAGCCCACATTTTTCATCAAGTTCACAAATTAGTCCCTCAATTTGCTATTTTCACAATTTAGCCCTATTTAGCTAAATTCATCAAAACTTCAAGAACATAACATGTTCATCTAGCTCAAAACTTTCATTTAACAACTAAACCCATCTCAAAACTCAACATATCATCAATGGCATTTTACACAAACATCATCAATTTACAAAATTGAGACATGGGCTTGATAGTAGATAAAGCAATGATTGCAAAAACGTAAAAATTATTGAAAATCGACCGAAAACATACCTTGAATTAAGCTTGTTATTAACCGAATATACAAAGCTTCGAAATCTTTCCTTTTTCTTTGTGTTTTTCGGCCAAAAGAAAAGAAATAAAAGATGAACACTCATCTTTTGTTTCTTAAATCTAATATTAATAATCCAATTACCAAAATAGCCTTCATTCATATAATTAAAACAATTATACACTATGGACATTTAAGACTTTTATCCATCCACTATTTATAATTTGGTATAATAGCAACATAAGGCCTCCACCTTAACAAAGCCACAACACATTGGTACTTTAACAAATAGCAAGCAACTTTCACATTTAATGCAATTTCATCATTTTGTCAAATTAAACACACAGATGGACAAATTAACTTACGAAAATTTAACACATGCTTAGTCATATATCAACGACACAGAAAATAATATTAAAATATTTTATGAACTCAGATTTGTGGTCCTGAAACCACTATTCCGACTAGAGTACAAACCGGACTGTTACAATTCTCCCCCCTTAGGGATTTTCGTCCCCGAAAATCTTACCGTTAAACAGAGTCGGATATTGTTGTCTCATTGAGTCCTCAGGCTCCCACATAGCCTCTTCTATTCCGTGTCGATTCCACCGTACTTTAACTAGCGAAATTTTCTTGTTTCTCAACTCTTTCACTTCACAAGCTAAGATACGAACCGGTTCCTCTTCGTATGTCATATCAGATCGGATTTCAATTTCAGATGGGGCAATCACATGTGACGGATTGGATCGATATCTACGGAGCATCGAAACATGGAATACATTATGAATCTTTTCTAACTCAGACGACAATTTTAATTTATATGCAACAGGCCCGATACGTTCAATAATCTCATACGGCCCGATGAATCTCGGACTTAATCTGCCTTTACGTCCGAATCGAAGCACTTTCTTCCACAGAGACACTTTCAAAAATACTCTGTCGCCGATTTCAAATTCTATGTCTTTTCGTTTCAAGTTTGCATAAGACTTCTGACGATTAGATGCTGCTTTCAAACAATCTCGAATCAATTTCACTTTCTGTTCTGAATCCTTTATCAAATCAACCCCATGTAACTCATTTTCACTGAGCTCAATCCAATACAGAGGTGTACGACATTTACGTCCGTACAAAGCTTCATAAGGTGCCATTTTAATGCTTGACTGAAAACTATTATTTTACGCAAATTCGATCAATGACAAATATTGTTCCCAAGAACCATTAAACTCAAGTACACAACATCTTAACATATCTTCAAGAATCTGAATGGTTCATTCAGACTGACCATCTGTTTGTGGATGAAAGGCAGTACTGAAGTGTAATTTCGTGCCCAAAGCTTCTTGTAATTTCTTCCAAAATCGCGATGTGAATCTCGAATCTCTATCTGACACAATAGATAGTGGCACCCCGTGTAATCTCACAATTTCAGAAATATAAGGCTCGGCTAATCTATCAAGTGAATAGTTATATCTCACCGGAATAAAATGGGCAGATTTCGTCAATCGGTCAACTATGACCCAAATCATATCTTTCTTTCTCGGAGTCTGAGGCAAACCAAAAACAAAGTCCATTGTCACTCTATCCCATTTCCACTCAGAAATCAGAATTGGCTGTAGCAAACCAGATGGAACTTGATGTTCAGCTTTCACTTGCTGACAAACTAAACATTTCGAAACAAAGTCAGAAATGTCCCGCTTCATACTAGACCACCAGTATCGTCTCAAATCATGATACATTTTAGTACTTCCTAGGTGAATAGATAAACTATTATTATGAGCCTCACTCAAAATCAATCGAATCAACTCTGGATTTCTCAGAACACAGATACGATCCCAGAATCTCAAATAATCATCAATAATCTAAAACTCAGATTCGAAATTCACTTCACACTGAGCGCGTTTCGCTAGTAATTCATTATCAGATTTCTGAGCATCACATATCTATTGTAAGAACAACGATTTTGCTTTTAACTCAGCTATCACAGAACTATCATCCGAAAAATCTAACTGAGCATTCAAAGTACGTAGTGCAAACAATGATTTTTGACTCAGTGCATCTGCAACAACATTTGCTGTACTCTAGTTATAATCTATTACAAGTTCGTAATCTTTCAACAACTCATGCCATCTTCTCTGACGCAGGTTCAAATCTTTCTGAGTCATTAGATATTTAGGACTTTTATGATCTGAAAACACATGACATTTCTCACCATATAGATAATGGCGCCAAATCTTAAGTGCAAACACAATTGCAGCTAACTCAAGGTCGTGTGTCGGATAATTCTTTTTATGAGGTTTCAATTGTCTCAAAGTATAAGCTACAACTTTGCCTTCCTGCATCAAAACACATCCCAGACCGTTTAACGAAGCATCACTGTATACAACAAATTCTTTATCCGATTCTGGCTGTACTAACACTAGAGCTTCTATTAACAGAGTTTTCAACTGATCAAAACTTTTCTGGCATTTATCAGACCATTCAAATCTAACATCTTTCTAAAGTAATCTAGTCAACGAAGTAGCTATCGTCGAAAAGCCTTTTACAAATCGGCGGTAATAACCAGCTAATCCCAAAAAACTACGAACTTTAGACACGTTTCTCGGAGGTTTCCAGTCCAGAATAGTAGAAATCTTACTCGGATCCACTCAGTTTCTAGAAACTGATACAATATGTCCCAGAAAACTAACCTCGTGTAACCAGAATTCACATTTGCTGAATTTCGCGTACAATTGCTTTTCTCTCAAGGTTTGCAACACAATTCTCAGGTGTTAAACATGCTCATTTTCATCACGTGAATAAATTAAGATGTTATTTATAAACACTACAAAAAATCGATCTAGGTACGATTTGAAAATTCGATTCATCGGATCCATAAAAATAGCAGGAGCATTAGTTAGTCCAAAAGGCATAACTAAAAATTCATAATGCCCGTACATCATTCTAAAAGCAGTTTTCGGAATATCTAAATCTTTAACTCTCAACTGATAGTATCCTGATCTCAGATCAATCTTAGAAAATACAGTAGCTCCTTTTAACTGATCAAATAAATCATCATTTCTAGGCAACGAATATTTATTCTTTATAGTCACCTTATTCAACTGACGATAATCGATACACATTCTCATTGTACCATCTTTCTTTTTCACAAACAAAACAGGAGCTCCCCAAGGCGAGAAACTCGGTCTAGCTAACCCTCTATCAGTTAATTCCTGCAACTGTGACTTTAACTCTTTCAACTCTGTTGGTGCCATTCTATACGGAGCTATCGAAATAGGTGTAGTACCAGGCAACAATTCAATACCAAATTCAACTTCGCGAATTGGAGGCAAACCCGGTAACTCTTCAGGGAACACATCAGAAAACTCACAAACAATAGGCACTAATTCAACTTTCTTCTCAGATACTTTCGAATCGATCACATAAGCAAAATATGACTCATACCCCTTTTTCACATAACTTTGAGCTCTCAAAATAGATATCACAGCAAACAATTCATTCAGATCATTAGATTCAACTCGTACTATCTCATTATTCGAACATATCAAATCAATAGTCTTTCTTTTACAGTTCACCACAGCATCATGCATAAACAACCAGTCCATTCCCAGAATAATATCGAACTCATCAAATGGCAAAAGCATCAGATCAGCAGGGAAACAGATATCTCAAAACATTAACAGACAGTTCTTGCATACTTTGTCAACCAGGACACTTTTACCTAAGGGGTTCGATACTTTTATAGCAAACTCAGTAGACCCTACAGGAAAAGTCTTATAGAATACTAAATTCATGCATATATATGAATGCGTAGAACCAGGGTCTATCAATGCAATCACAGAAGTATCATAAAGAGTAAAATTACCCGTTATAACATCAGGAGATGAAGCTTCCTCACGAGCTCGAATAGCATACGCTCTGGCAGGCGCTCTAGCTTCAGATCTCGCAACAGTCTCTCTCGTAGTTCTCTGACTACCACTGACATTTCTTACATTCTTCGAAGGTCTACCTCTCACAGGTGCATTATCAGATCTTAAATTCTGAACAGTCTCTGGCTCGACAGACTTAGGGCAATCACGGATAAAATGATCAAGTGATCCACATCTGAAGCAAGCTCTGTCATTTAATCTACAGCTTCTCGGATGCCTTTTTCCACAATATTTATATTCAGGTCTATCAGATCGAACATTACCAACGCTAGCCACTGAAGTTGTTGAAGTTTTAGAACTCATTTGCGGTCTAGATTGATTTCTATTCGAATGACCCACATTATCTCTGAAATGACTTTGATTATCTCTGAATCTTTTCGGAATAGACTGAAATGATTTAATCTAAAATCTCTTTTTCACATCTCGAGCTTCAGACTCAGCTTTTCTTTTATCTTTTCCGAGTGCCTCAGCTTTTGACGCTCGATAAACGAGTACAACGAACTCTTTTATTTCTAAAATCCCGACTAGCAGACGAATGTCTTCATTAAGACCATCTTCGAATCTTTTGCACGTTATAGCTTCAGATGACACACATTCTCGAGCATACTAACTCAATCTTACAAATTCTCGTTCATACTCCGAAACAGTTATACGACATTGTTTCAATTCTAGAAATTCTTTTCGTTTCTGATCAATGAATCTCTCACTGACATATTTCTTCCGGAACTCAATCTAAAAGAAGTCCCATGTAACTCGTTCTCTCGAAACAACAAAAATTAAGGTTTTCCACCATTGATAAGCCACGTCTCGAAGCAAAGATACAACACACTTTATGTATTCTTCCAGAGTCAGAGACATTTCATCGAATACTCGAATAGTATTTTCAATCCAGAACTCGGCCTTTTCAGCATCATCATCATTAGTAGCCCAGAATTTTCGGCCCCATATTTATGAATCTTGTCAACCGAAGGCTTATTCCACGGATTAAGATTTGTAGCCGGAGGTATATCGGATGTCTGAGGGGGATTAACCGGGGGCGGGGGTTGCGAAACAGTCGGGTTATTCTTTACAAATTAAGTGAACCATTCACTCATCATCTAGAAGAAAGCTTGTTTAGCTTCTCCCTCTTGACCGCTCGTAGCCGGTTTCAAATCAGAGGGCGTTGTCCCTTGCGCGGAAGCAGGCGCAATACTTTCTACGTCGTCAGCTATGGCTCTTTCGGGATCCATTACTATACGAAAATCACATTTTACACGTCAGGGTTTATCATACTATCATATTTTAAATATATGGCATGTATAGCTAGACTCTGACACGCTACGTTAGTCCGAGAATCAGCTAAACCGTAGCTCTGATACCAATCAAATGTAACACGCCTAACCCGTATCCGTCGCCAGATTAGGGTTAATGACATTACTGTATGAATCGAAAACATTTATAGATATTCATCCAATACATCATCAACCTCAATCATAAATGTCCATTTAATGAGTCTCCGAGACCATAAGCATGCTTATAAATCGGTCGGAACTAAACCGAAACACATACAAAATTTCACAGAAAATTTAAAACTTTTCTAAGATTCAGGGGTTACACGCCCGTGTAGGCAGGCTGTGTGACTCCCACGGCTACTAGACACCCCCGTGTATCCTTCCCGTGGTCGAATCTGACCTCACATCCACGGTCACCAAGCACGCCCGTGTGTCTTGGCCGTGGTCGAATCTGACTTATGCTCCACGGCCACCAAGCACGCCCGTGTACTTTGACCGTGGTCTATTCTATTGAAATCCACACGGCTACTAGGCATGTCCGTGTGCCAAGGCCGTGTGCTAATATGCTAGCTACTGACTTTGTCCCACAGTCACTAGGCACGCCCGTGTGCCACAACCGTGTGACATTATAGGCTATTTGCAAGACCAAAATGCCACCCACTTAGTTCATACCTACAAATAAAAATTACCATCACATATCATGCATATATGGCAGCCAAAAACACACTAAATTGACCATTCAATCTATACATTCAATACCCATTTCATTCTTGTCAACTTTCAAGACAAAACATATATATAACTAAAGCATATTTCATTCATTTACCTACCCAAAAACTTGACTATTTCATGAGCATCAAACCATACCAAAACAACTACACATACCACATTCATCAAGGCAAAATATGACCCAATACAGTTAATAGGGTTCCAATTCACTTTCCAAATACAACCAATGTCCAATTATCATAATTGCACATTATCACATTTACACATATATTTATTTCAATTCAAATAATCAGTACATTCATAATATATATACCAACTCAATTCATTTCAATCAACTATAATTTCAATTCAATATTAAAGTGCCAAAATACTCACCTCAACCACTTACCATATGCATTAAATCAAAATATAATAATTAGTAACTAGGTTCGGATTATAGAAATACAAATCATGGATTCTGAGCTATTCGACGTCAATTTTATCCTTCCTCCTTTTAGTCGAGGATTCTGGTACAACGTTAGCTACGGAATTAAAAAAATTAAAATTTATCAATACAACAAAATTCAATCTCATATTAAATATTTTAAAATTTTACTCAATGTTTGCTTAAATTCCAATTTAGTTCCTAAACCGAGACTAATTTTTATTCTTTACAATTAATTCTATATTTTCATACAAATTTCACTTTAAACTAAATTTAACTCCATATTTTCAATTAAACCCCTAAATTTTGAATTTTTCACAATTTAGTCCATATTACTCAAAATTTATAATTTGTTCTACAATTTAATCCTTTTTTCCATTTCTAGCTTAAAAATCTATCAATTTAATCCCTAATACTAAAACTATTTAATAATAACAACATTTAAAAACTTAATCAATACTAAAATTACAACATGGGTTGGGTAGCCCTAGGTACTGCGATTCCAAAAACATAAAAATCACAAGAAAAAGGGACTAAATTGACTAACCAATTGAAGTTGAAACTTAAAACCCCTTAGGATGCAACGGGATCAGATTCAATTAACATTCTGATCACACCAATCAAAACATTCAAGAGCAAAGCTAAAAAATTAGCATAAATTTTTGAAAGATAAAAGTGAAATTTTATTATTGTTACTAACTCGAAATTTCCTAAAATTTTGAAGGTCTATGTTTAATATTAAATATTAAATAATCTATACTAGGTAAGGCCTTCCTTCATGACACCCATTATATTTTATTATTAATAATATTTTATTAATTTATAAAAAGAAAAAAGAAAAAGACACTCTTATATTAATATAATTTACTTTTTAAAAAATAAATTTTTTGATAATAGTTCGAGTACTAATTTAGTCAAAAATTTTATTATAATTATATATTTATAAATTTATGTAATAAAAATATTATAAAATAATATACAAAAAAAATGATAAAAGTTAAAATTTTTACTATTATGATATTTTGAACCATGTTAATTTATTATAAATTTTAATTTTTCATAATTCAACCCATCAACTTAATTGATTTTAATATATATTTCAAATTTTTAAATATATTTATCATATAATATATGTAATATATAAAATTAACAAAAACAAAAACCGACTTACTATTTGTTAATATTTTTTAGTTACCGTCAAACTATCTATTCTCAGTTCGATCATTGATCTGATTTTAATTAAATAGATTATTAAAATTCATTTTAAAAAAAATAAAAATATAAAATTTGGTTTAATTGTTGGTGCAATCAAATTTTATCTTAATTTATCTCGATTCAAAGTTCAATTAATTTCTTGCTCTAAATTAATATATCTCATTCTCTTTGATAGGTTAAGAAGTCCGACAGAACGGGATCATATTCAATTAACTTCTTCGCCATACTGGATTAAGATTGGGCCATGTGCACCAGAGTATGATAAAAAGGATTTGATGCATGCAATTGGAAGTACATTCGGAGGTGTTCTTAGATCTGAAATTAAAGATGATTATTACCGAGTTCGGGTTAATATGGATGTGCAGAAACCCCTTAGAAGAGGTACTTTCGTTTCTAGTGATAATAGTGTTAAGTCCTGGATTCCCTTTAAATTCGAAAAATTACCAATTTTTTGTTTTGGGTGTGGAAGAATGGATCACGGCCTCAATGATTGCTGGGCATTTAACCCTGTAGAAAAAAATAGAATTAGAGAAGATCCTCCATATTCTATAGCATTGAAAGCGGAATCAAAAATAGTGGGAAAGGAAAGTATGTAATTTTATGCTTTCACCAAAGAATTGGGTTCACAACGCAATTACACAGGTAAATCTAAAGAACATTTTGGGAGGGAAGAGAATGCTGATGTTGTTGGCGCAGATGGTCCATTTACTAGGGGAAAGTGTTAGCTAGTTTGGGTAGATGGTCCAAGGAACAAGAGGAGAGTAATAGGGGACTGGAAATTGAACAGTTAAAAGATAGTAATAGTACTGGGAAGGCGTGCCTTAAAGCCTCAAGTAGATCAAGCTGGAAGAGACTCACCTCAACAAACCAGACAGACTATTGCAAACATGCAATTGTTGGGTCCAAGAGGAAATCTCTAACTGAGGAGAAGGAAGAAGACATGGAGAAAACAAGTGGTGATGGAAGGAAAAAATTGAAATACGCTGGTACCTTAGGGAATACAGCAGAATGTGTTGAGACCATGTGTGTTGATGGGGAAATTAGCATTATTTCGAATTATTTAGAATCGGCGGCTGGTAGTGAGCCAGCTGACCAGGTACAATGAAACACATATGTTGGAATGTTTGTGGGCTGGGGAGCCCAGGAGCAGTTCGGAGGCTGCGACATCTAATCAAGCAGCATCATCCCTATTTGGTCTTCTTAATGGAGATAAAGTTGGATTCGAAATGCATGGATAGAGTAAGGAGGAGTTGCGGGTTTATTAATGGTATTGATGTTGAAGCAGAAGGGTCTGGAGGCGGCCTATGCTTAGCTTGGAAAGTTGGCATTGAGGTTACGTTGAGGAGTTATTCTAAATGGCACATAGACGTGTTGGTGAAGGAGGATGGTAGCCAGGAGGATTGGAGGTTTACGGGATTCTACGACTTGCCATATTCGAGAGATCAGAATTATGTTTGGAATCTACTAAAAAGGCTAAGCCAGGATAGAGACTGCCCATGGCTTGTTGCAGGCGACTTCAATGAGATTATGTATTCTTTTGAGAAAAAAAGGGGTTTACCACGGGATCAAAGATGAATGGAGACTTTCAGGGATACATTGAAAGAGTGTGGTCTAATGGATATTGGGTATTCGGGAGCTTGGTTTACATGGGAAAGGGGAAATCTTCCAGAGACGAACATAAGAGAAAGATTAGATCGTGGGGTTGCAAATGACAAATGGGCAACTTTATTTCTGATGGGCTGTATTCAGCATCTTCCGTTCTCTACATCAGATCATTGCCCTTTACTCATTAATACAAACAGCGTTAATTCCTTTCCAAGAAACCGAAGATTCCACTTTGAAGCTTGGTGGACCATGGAGGAGTCCTTTGAAAGAGTACTTAAGGAAATTTGGGAGTCATCGTCACAACCGTTAATGGAGAAACTAAAGACTTTGCAATTTGGGTTGGAAAAGTGGGCGAATGCACTTAAAAGGAAGAAAGGGGAACTTAAGAAGAAACTAACAAGAGAACTTGAGGCTTTGTTGATGGATGATAGAGATGATGAAACGTTGGCAAAGATTATTGATACGAAAATTCATTTGAACTTGGAGATTGACAAAGACGAGGTGTACTGGGAACAAAGGGCTCCGGTAAATTGGCTACAATTTGGAGATAGGAATACGACCTATTTTCACAAAAGCGCAACAGCCCGAAAGCGAGCAAATTCCATATCTAAGTTGGTGTTGGATGATGGTATGGAAATTACTGATGATACAGGCTTGCAAGAGGCTGCAAAAAGTTATTTTGAAAATCTTTTCGCATCAGAGGGTGTGGCTGATCCAAAAAAGGTGCTCGAGGGAATTGAAGAATGTATTTCTCAGGAGATTAATGAAACTCTACAATCACCATTCAAGGAAGATGAAGTCTGTGCAGCACTAAAGGGGAAGGGACCTACAAAGGCACCAGGTTCGGATGGATTTCCAGGCTTATTCTTTCAAAAATATTGGCATATTGTAGGTAAAGAGGTGCTGGAGTACTGTTTAGGAATTTTGAATGAAGGAAAAGAGATCGAATCAGCAAATACGATAGATATTGTGCTTATTCCAAAGGTTTTACAACCCATAACCCTTGTTAACTTTAGGCCGATAAGTCTGTGCACTGTTATGTACAAATTAGTGACAAAAACAATTGCCAACAGATTGCAAGATGTCATAGGGTGTTGCATTGATAAAGCTCAGAGTGCATTTATACCAGGTCGCCTGATTTCAGATAACGTGCTTTTAGCTTATGAATTGCTTCATACGTTTCGTCAGAAGCGAACAGGGAAAAAAGGGTATATGGCGGTAAAATTGGATATGAGTAAAGCATATGATAGGGTGGAATGGGACTTTGTTAAGAAAGTGATGAGAAAGATGGGTTTTTCAGCAAACTAGATCGAGTTGATAATGAAGTGTATTACTACAGCCTCGTATGCAGTTATTATCAATGGAAACAGGGGATGTTCTTTCCAACCTTCTAGAGGTCTCAGGCAGGGGGATCCATTAAGTCCGTTTTTATTTCTTATTTGTAGTGAGGGCTTATTAGCACTGATGAGGTCAGCAAAGAAGAACGGTTTAGTCAAAGGGGCGAAGGCAAGCAGGAAAGGGCCAGAGATTTCACACCTATTATTTGCAGATGGCTGCATTCTGTTTGGTGAAGCAACTGAAAGGGGTGCCAGGATTCTGAAAGAAATATTGCAGGAATATGCAAACTGCTCAGGCCAATGTGTTAACTTCAGCAAATCCACAATTTTTTATAGTGCAAATACGGCTGAGGAATCGAAAGCACTGGTATCGTCTTTTTTAGGAGTTAGGAGTTCGTCTAGTCCGGAGAAATACTTAGGCCTTCCTCACATGGTAGGTAGAAGGAAGAAATAAGTTTTTCAGAACTTGGTCGATAGAATTGCAGTACGAGTTGAGGCTTGGAGCTCACGGTTGTTATCTCAAGGAGGTAAAGAGATTTTCATCAAATCGCTTTCTGAGTAATACCTACTTATGCGATGTCTTGCTTTCTGTTTCCTAAAGCTTTGTGTGAGAAGATCAAAAGCAGATTAGCCAATTTCTGGTGGCAAAAAGGAGCTGGTAAACGAAGTATCCATTGGTGCTAGTGGAAGTTTTTGTGCAGGCCTAAAGATGAAGGAGGATTGGGTTTCAGAAATATGGCTCAATTTAATCTTTCTCTCTTAGCAAAACAAGGATGGAGATTGTTAATCTATCCAGAAACATTGGAAGCGCAAGTCTTTAAAGCGAAGTACTTTCTAGAGAGTAATTTTCTTAATTCCCGATTGGGGAATTCATGTTCCTATGTGTGGCGTAGTATTTGGGCAACTAAGGACACTTTGCAGAAAGGTCTGATGTGGAGAGTGGGAACGGGTCAGAGTATTTCGATCAGTGAAGATGCGTGGATCCCAAATTACGTCAATGTTCAATTAATGTCCAGATTTGATAATTCACAAAGTGATAGAGTTGCAGAGTTAATCAGCAGTAATAACAGAGAATGGAACAGAGAGTTGATTTTGAATACCTTCCCGAAGCGATGAGCGGATCCGATTCTCCTAAATCCTTTGGCGAAAGAGCCCCATGAAGATCTTTTGGCTTGGAATGGTGAACCGTCGGAGATTTTTCGTGAAGAGCTCCTATAAACTATTACAAAGTCTGGATCCTACAAACCTACGCTTTACAAAACAATTATAGAGACTTATACAGGAAATTATGGCGGATAGATCTACCATCAAAAATAAAAATCTTCATATGGAAAACTACTTGGAACTACTTGGCAACAAAAGTGAATATGATGATCCGTAGATTAGCAGCTAGTAGTTTATGCCCCCGCTGTGGTGATGCAGAGGAAACCATGAACCATCTCTTTAGAGAATGTCCTGTTTCAAAGGAGGTTTGGAGAACCTTAGATCTTGACTTGACTGTATTCACTCATGAGGAGTTTGTTGATTGGCTTACCATGGTGTTGACTTCCCTATCATCGGAACATTTTCGCACCTTCTGTGCTACACTCTGGGCCATTTGGGGTGATCGTACCTCTCGCATACATGATAAAACGAAAAGATTAGGTTAAGCGACAGCACGATTTGTTACCAGTTATATTAAAGAGATTGATGGAGTTAAAAAAACAACCCAAAATACCTCTATTATGGACATCAAATGGAGACACCCATCTGATCAAGGAATCAAAATTAATTTTGATGCGGCTTTTGACGCGAAGAACAGATGCTCGGCATCCGGGGGTGTAGCAAGGGATAGTTCTGGTCAAGTACTCGTTTCTGCAACAGAAGTTCATAGAAGGATCAATTCCACTTTCGCTACTGAAGCAATAGCCTGCCGACGAGCAACCCAAAACGCACTCGACATGGGAAGAGAAAACATCATTATAGAAGGCGATTCACTGACAACTAAAAAAGAAATGTAAAAAGACAGATCTTGATAAATCAAAGATAGGGCCTTTTATTCATGATATTCAGAGGATGAAAAACAGATGTAGCAGTTTAAATTTCGCGTTTACTCCAAGATTAGCGAACAACCTTGCACACATACTGGCAACGGAGACATTAAAAAGAAAAGAGGGGTTTTACCTGCTGAACAGGGTCCCAAGGTTTGCAGAGATTCAGACGTGGAACGACAGTATTAGGAAGCCGGATTGAGAAGACGAAATGGAGAAGAAACTGATGGGTTTTTTTTCTAATAATGAAATCAACAGATTCAAGGAAGCGTGTATGTAACGGCCTAATTTTCAGTGGTGTCGGAAATAGTGATATGAGATCACTAAATCTGACAGGTAAGATTGAATAAGATAGTAATTTAATATTTATGAGTCAAGTGAGAATTTAGAAGAATTTGTGGATTGGTGAATTTAGTGAATTAAAAGAATTTATTAGGTCAAATGGGTCAAAAACGAGGTATCGAGACCTTAAATTTGAAAATCGAGCCATAAATATTTTTAGAAATATTTATGGAGTGTTATTAAGTTAGTATTAAAGTTTGGTTGAGAAATTTAAATGTTTGGGTAGTCAATTAAATAAAAGGACTAAATTGTAACAAATGCAAAATTGCTACAAGAATTAAATAGCTCAAGTGTTAAAAGAAGGAGGGTTTAAAGGACAATTAAACCTAAAGGTGAAAAAAAAGTTGGACGGTAAGGGGAAGAAAATCATCGAAGATAAGGGAAATAATGGCATAATTGGAAATTTAATAATTTTAACATGTATAATAAAGATAAAATTGAAAGATCTAGAGATATCTTCATATTTTCTCAGCCAAAACGCCATAGGAGGTCTGGAGAAAGCTGGTTTTTCATATTTTCACATCATGTGAGTTTATTTCTTGCTTTTTTTCTTGATAATTTTTATGTTTTTATGACTTTTACAACTAGATCCACTTATAGAATTCATTAGTTTTTGATTTGGTGAGTAAAATTAAAAGTTAACCTTGCTTAGAAATGGAAGTTTATGATGAATTATTATGAAATTTAAATTTTAATTTCATACTAAGGTGGTTTTATTAAGTGATTTTGATAGGAAATGATATTTAGGACCTAATTGTGAAAAAGTTGTGAATTAGAGGTTGGTGTTGAAATTCAGAATATAAAAGGTTGTGAAATAGTTTGTAATGATAGAATAAAGTGTTGATTGAGAAAAATTAGTTCAATTGATGGCTGAATTGAGCAGGGACTAAATTGTAAAAAACTGTAAATTTTGGGGTAAAAGTGCAATTTCGAAAATTGAAGAGCATAAATTATGAAGTGAAATAGAAATGAAATATATGCTGATGAGTGAAAATATTTTACATTATAGATCAAGAAACCAAAGAAGAAAGAGGAAAAGAAAAAGTTGCAGAGTAGTCCCTAAATTTCAAAATCTTCTACAAATCACCGGGTAAGTTCATATGGTTGAATTTATATGTTTATTTGTGAATGATTGAATGATATAATGTGCTGTTAAATATGAATTTGCTGTGGGATTGTGAAAAATATGATAAATGAAAGAATAAATGGTGGTAATTCAAATTAGGAAAAACGCAGATTGAGTACGTTAGTGTCGTGACATGTGATGAATTGCGGATAAGATCATGGTTAATCCATGGCAAATGTGAAATGTAGGTATGGTATCATCCATACTTGAGTTATGAAATGTAGGTATGGTATCATCCATACCGAAGTTGTGAAATGTAGGTATGGTATTAACCATACTTGAGTTGTGAAATGTAGGTATGGTATAAACCATACCGAGTTGTGAAATGTAGGTATGGAATTATCCATACTCGAGTTGTGAAACGTGGCACTGAGCAACGACGTACTCAAATTCGTAAAGACGTTTCCTAATTTGATAAGAAGTAATATAAAATGAGTGAATCAAATGGAAGAAATTGAGTAGTTGTTAATGTTGAGCTCAACTATGTGAAGGATTTTAACAATGGTTGTGAATGGCAGGGAACTTTAGTAAATGTTTTGTTATTGTTTTGGAAATATTATGTGTGGTAAGCTACTTTTAAACCTATGAACTTACTAAGCTTCATTAAGCTTACTTGTGTGTGTTTGATATTTATGTAGATTGAATTAAAGAGAAGTGGAAGATCGGATCATCACAAAGAAAGCTCACTATCCGGATCAATTCCGGTAGCTTTTGTTTTATGTTTAAAGATTTATATGGCATGTATAGAGTTTAAATGAGATGGAGAAAAGATGTTATAAACTAGTTAATAATATTTTGTAATGAAACAGTTTTTGATTTACAGCAGTAACGTGATTTTGAAAAATCACCAAAAATAGAAGAAATGGAATTAGAAAGTGAAGGAGATATGAATTGAAATCTCTTTTAGTCTATTTTCATATAAAATAAATAGAGTAAGCAAAAGAAATGGAAATAATGAGATATTTAAATTTTAGTGAAACTGGTTCTGAATGAATTCGTGATCCCCTATTCTGCCTTTGAAAAATCATTAGAAATTGCACAAAAATAATTGTGGATTAAAATTTATATGTATGAAATTATGAATGAGTCTAGTTTTAAATGAGCTAAACAAGAAGGCCATATAAATTCTGTACAAAGAGAAAATTGATTTATAGTGAAAAGAGGTCAGAGTAGTTGAATGGTGAAACAGGGGAAACTTTAATGAATAAACTGTACCAATTGGCCACATGAAAAATTCTGGAAAAATTACAGTAAAAAGATATATGAATCTAGTTTCAGGGAAAATTTACGGATCTTAATTTGGAGTTCTGTAGCTCCAGATATAAATATTTTAGTGACTATGACGCAGATGGACAGTTTTAAATTTTATGCCGAATTAGTAGTTAAGTTTAGTAATGCCTCGTGCTCGACTCCGGCAACGGTCTCGGGTAAGGGTGTGTTACATTTATTGGTATCAGAGCTTTGTTTTAGACGATTCTCGAACGAATGTGATGTATAAAATGTTTAGAAATACATGCCATATAAATCATGTGATAGTGGGATGTGAATGATCCGATCTAACTATTAATTTTTGTTATAGATTGTAAAGATGTCCGATAGACCCGAGGGTGCTGATCATGAAGAGGAAGTTAATAGTAGAGTACAGACTTACGAGCGGGGAACAAGTAATAATGTTCCGATTTCTTTGATGAGAGAGGAAGAACTTAAAAATTTGATTTATGGGGTAATGAATCGGTGGTTTAGTGAAACAATACAAGGAAGAAGTCAGCACAACAACCTCCTCCTCCCCCTCTTTGTACCACGATTCTACCTGATTGCTCCTCCTTCAATAGATGAATCTATCAAAAGAACACCGATTGAGAAACTCAGAAAGTTCGGGGCTGAAGAATTTCGGGGAAGATCGGATGATGATCCAGTTAAAGCGAGTATTGGCTAAAGAGTTTGGAGAGAGTTTTCAAACAGATGATTTGTTCTCCTGAGGACTATCTCGAGGTGTGCGCCTTCATTATTGAAAGAAGAAGCGTATAATTGGTGGGAAACCATTGAGGCAGTGGTACCTGCAAATAAACTTACCTGGGAATTCTTCCAAAATGAGTTTAGAAAAAAGTATGTGGGAAGGAGATATTTAGATAAAAAGAAAAGGGAATTCCTTGATCTTCGACAGGAAATAAAACGAAGTATTTGAATATGAAAGAGAATTTGTGTATCTCAAAGAGGTATGCTCGGGATGTTGTACCGACAGAGGAAGAAATGTGCATTAGATTTGAAGAAGGGCTTAATGATGAAATCAAAATGATGATAGGAGGCACCGAGATTCGAGAATTTGTGGTTCTGTCTCGATCGAGCTCAAAAGATGGAAGAAGTGTATAATAGAAAGATGCAAAGAGAAAGAAAAGGCAAAGAAGTATATAAAAGAAGTTTCTCTAGACCAACTTCGACTTTTCCAAATAAAAAAGTTCAGAGATGATTTTAGTCGATCTGTTACAATTCCGAACGATCGAATAAAAGTAAAACAACTCAAAGGAGGTCGGAGTGACTAATAAACCAGCAGACTAGTACCGGTAGTGTGCAAAATATTCCGAGACCTAGATGCAAAAATTGTGGTAGATTTCATATTGGTGAATGTTGGGGAAGAACCGGAGCTTGTTATAGATGTGGTGGAACCCGATCATTTTATTCGGACTCGTCCTCGGTCATTAAAAGAAAATAAAGAACTAGGCGAGAAACAAACAAATACTCCTCAGAAAAGTAGACGTTCGGGTCAAAATAGTGCTGCTGAGACTGCTCGTTCGGGAATGAGAGATACTGTAGCCCGGTCAGAAACAAGGGCACCTGCACGTACATATGCTACTCGGGCAAGAGAGGAAGCTTCGCTCCGGATGTGATAGCCGGTATTTTCCATCTTTTAATGATTACTGTATACTTTAATTGATCCTAGATCTACGCATTCATATATTTGCACTTTGCATTAGTGTCGAAAAGAAATGATCTATTGAGTCCATCGACTTTGATATGCAAGTCACTAATCCGTTAGGGCAAAGTGTGTTAGTTAATTTAATATGTCTCAAGTGTCCACTTTGAAAATACAAGGCTGTGAATTCTCTGCTGATTTAATGTTGTTACCTTTCCGAGAATTTGATGTTATTCTTGGAATGGATTGGTTGATTAAACACGATGCCATAGTGAATTGTAGAGAAAAATGGGTTGATTTAAAATGTCGACAGGAAAATAGTTTCAAATGAGTTTGGAGATAAAAAGAATGATGTCGAACTATTTCAAATTTTTACAAACTCTGGAAATTGATTCGAAAGGGTAATGAAGCATTTTTAGCTTATATTCTTGATACTCGGGGTTCTGAATTGAATATGGAACAATTGCCGATTGTTAATGAATTTCTTGATGTGTTTCACGAGGAATTACAGTTTACCCCAAATCGTGAGGTTGAATTTGTAATTGATATAATCCCGTGCAGCTCCGATATCAATAACACCGCATGAATGGCACCAGTGAGTTAAAAGAGTTGAAGACACAATTGCAAGAGTTATTGGATAAAGGGTTCATTAGACCGAGTACATCACCTTGGGTGCACTTTGTTTTATTTGTGAAAAAGAAAGATGGCTCGTTGCGATTGTGTATTGATTACGCATAACCGAACAAGGTAACAATTAAAAATAAATATCCATTACCTCGTATCGATGATTTATTTGATCAACCGAAAGGTGCTTCTTGTGTTTTCAAAGATAGATCTTAGATCCGGGTATTATCAATCAAAGGTTAAAGAGTGTGATGTGCCAAAGATCGCTTTTCGAACTCGGTATGGTCACTACGAATTTCTCGTAATGCCTTTTGGTTTAACAAATGCCCTGCTTGCATTTATGGATTTAATGAATCGATTTTTCAGCCTTATTTGGATAGGTTTGTGGTGGTATTTATTGATGACATATTGGTCTATTCAAAGACAGAAATCCGAGCATGCACATCACTTGAGAATTGTATTACGACTTTGAGAGAAAAGCGCTTATATGCAAAATTTAGTAAATGTGAGTTTTGGCTTCATGAAGTTGGATTTCTGGGTCACATTGTATCACCAAGGAAGGAATTGTGGATCCAAGTAAAGTTTCAAAGATGGTGAATTGGAAAACACCAAGAATGTAACTGAAGTCACGAGTTTTTAGGACTAGCAGGGTATTATCGCCGTTTTGTAAAGAAATTTTCCATGATTGCTTCACCAATGACTCGTTTGTTACAAAAGAATGTTGAGTTTGTATGGTCTGATGAATGTCAACAGAGCTTTGACCAATTAAAGAAAATGTTAACAGAAGCTCCAGTTTTGACTCAACCAGAATCAGGTATACCGTATGTTGTGTACAGTGATGCATCTTTAAATGGTTTGGGTTGTGTGTTAATGCGATCGGGAAGGTGGTGGCTTATGCTTCACGGTAATTAAAACCACATGAAAAGAATTACCCTACACACGATCTTGAATTAGCTGCAATTGTTTTTGCTTTAAAATTTTGGAGACACTATTTATATGGTGAGAAGTGTTATATCTTTACGGATCACAAAAGTCTGAAATACTTAATGACTCAGAAGGAACTGAACTTAAGACAGAGACGGTGGTTAGAGTTGCTGAAAGATTATGATTTGGTTATTGACTACCATCCAGGAAAAGCTAATGTAGTTGCTGATGCACTTAGTCGAAAGTCATCTTTGTTTGCGCTTCGAACAATGAATGCTCAATTGGCTCTTAATGAAGAAGGTGCTGTATTAGTAGAATTGAAAGTGAAACCCATGTTTCTTCAACAAATTCAGAAACTGCAGAATGAAGACCCGAAATTGGTATTTAAACGACAAATGGTTCGAGATAATTTAGATTCAGAGTTCAGCATTGATGATGAAGGTATGTTGCGTTATCATAACAGAATTTGTGTTCCAAACAATTCTGATTTGAAGAATAATATTCTTTACTCAAGCACATAATAGTATGTATTCTATTCACCCGGGCAGTACGAAAATGTATGGTGATTTGAAAAAGATATATTGGTGGCCTGGTATGAAAAGAGAAATTTCAGAATTTGTTGCAAAATGTTTGATTTGTCAGCAAGTTAAAGCGGATCATCAAGTGCCAACGGGTTTATTACAACCCATTATGATTCCCGAATGGAAGTGGGAGCATGTTACAATGGATTTTGTGTCGTGGTTGCCTACGACTCCAAGAAAGAAAGATTCAATATGGGTGATTGTTGATAGATTGACAAAGTCAAGACACTTTATTCCAATCGAATGCATTTTTCACTTGAGAAGTTAGCAGAATTGTATGTGTCAGAGATTGTGAGACTACATGGAGTTCCAATATCTATCATTTCGGACCGGGATCCAAGATTTACTTGAGATTCTGGAATAAACTGCAAGAAGCTTTAGGTACCAAATTAAATTTTAGTACCGGCATTTCATCCTCAAACAGATGGATAGTCGAAATGAGTGATTCAAATTCTAGAAGATATGTTAAGATGTTGTATACTTGAGTTTGGTGACAGTTGGGAAAGGTATTTACCTTTGGCTGAGTTTGCTTACAATAATAGCTATCAGTCTAGTATAAAGATGGCACCGTTTGAAGCTCTTCATGGTAGGAAATGCAAGACTCCATTGTGTTGGTCTGAATTGAGTGAATCAAAAATAGTTGGGGTTGATTTGATTCGGGAAACTGAAGAGAAAGTCCGGGTTATTCGAGATAGTCTAAAAGCTGCTTCAGGCAGATCGTCAGAAGTCATATGCGGATTTGAAACGAAGAGACATAGAATATGCAGTGGGTGATCGAGTGTTTTTAAAAGTTTCACCGTGGAAGAAGGTGTTACGGTTTGGCAGAAAAGGAAAATTGAGTCCGAGATTTATAGGGCCATATGAAATTGTGGAAAGGGTTGGTCCTGTAGCTTATCGGTTGGCTTTACCTCCGGAACTTGAAAAGATTCACAATGTATTTCATGTGTCTATGCTAAGACGGTATAGGTCGATCCTTCACACGTAATTCCTTATAATCAAAAATTGAGCTTCAACCGGATATGACTTATTCGGAAGAACCAATGAAGATTTTGGCTCGTGAAGTTAAAGAGTTGCGGAATAAAAAAATACCATTGGTTAAAGTATTATGGCATCGACATGGTATGGAGGAGGCAACCTGAGAAACAGAGGAGTCAATGAGATCACAAATCCAAATCTATTTTCAGTAACAAATTTCGAGGACGAAATTTTTAAGGGGAGAGTTGTAACTACCTAATTTTCAGGTGGTGTCGGAAATAGTGATATGAGATCACTAAATCGACAGGTAAGATTGAATAAGATAGTAATTTAATATTTATGAGTCAAGTGAGAATTTAGAAGAATTTGTGGATTGGTGAATTTAGTGAATTAAAAGAATTTATTAGGTCAAATGGGTCAAAAACAGGTATCGAGACCTCAAATTTGAAAATCGAGCCATAAATATTTTTAGAAATATTTATGGAGTGTTATTAAGTTAGTATTAAAGTTTGGTTGAGAAATTTAAATGTTTGGGTAGTCAATTAAATAAAAGGACTAAATTGTAACAAATGCAAAATTGCTACAAGAATTAAATAGCTCAAGTGTTAAAAGAAGGAGGGTTTAAAGGACAATTAAACCTAAAGGTGAAAAAGTTGGACGGTAAGGGGAAGAAAATCATCAGAAGATAAGGGAAATAATGGCATAATTGGAAATTTAATAATTTTAACATGTATAATAAAGATAAAATTGAAAGATCTAGAGATATCTTCATATTTTCTCAGCCAAAACGCCATAGGAGGTCTGGAGAAAGCTGGTTTTTCATATTTTCACATCATGTGAGTTTATTTCTTGCTTTTTTTCTTGATAATTTTTATGTTTTTATGACTTTTACAACTAGATCCACTTATAGAATTCATTAGTTTTTGATTTGGTGAGTAAAATTAAAAGTTAACCTTGCTTAGAAATGGAAGTTTATGATGAATTATTATGAAATTTAAATTTTAATTTCATACTAAGGTGGTTTTATTAAGTGATTTTGATAGGAAATGATATTTAGGACCTAATTGTGAAAAAGTTGTGAATTAGAGGTTGGTGTTGAAATTCAGAATATAAAAGGTTGTGAAATAGTTTGTAATGATAGAATAAAGTGTTGATTGAGAAAAATTAGTTCAATTGATGGCTGAATTGAGCAGGGACTAAATTGTAAAACTGTAAATTTTGGGGTAAAAGTGCAATTTCGAAAATTGAAGAGCATAAATTATGAAGTGAAATAGAAATGAAATATATGCTGATGAGTGAAAATATTTTACATTATAGATCAAGAAACCAAAGAAGAAAGAGGAAAAGAAAAAGTTGCAGAGTAGTCCCTAAATTTCAAAATCTTCTACAAATCAGCCGGGTAAGTTCATATGGTTGAATTTATATGTTTATTTGTGAATGATTGAATGATATAATGTGCTGTTAAATATGAATTTGCTGTGGGATTGTGAAAAATATGATAAATGAAAGAATAAATGGTGGTAATTCAAATTAGGAAAAACGCAGATTGAGTACGTTCGTGTCGTGACATGTGATGAATTGCCGGATAAGATCATGGTTAATCCATGGCAAATGTGAAATGTAGGTATGGTATCATCCATACTGAGTTATGAAATGTAGGTATGGTATCATCCATACCGAGTTGTGAAATGTAGGTATGGTATCATCCATACCGAGTTGTGAAATGTAGGTATGGTATTAACCATACTGAGTTGTGAAATGTAGGTATGGTATAAACCATACTGATTTGTGAAATGTAGGTATGGAATTATCCATACTGAGTTGTGAAACGTGGCACTGAGCAACGACGTACTCAAATTCGTAAGACGTTTCCTAATTTGATAAGAAGTAATATAAAATGAGTGAATCAAATGGAAGAAATTGAGTAGTTGTTAATGTTGAGCTCAACTATGTGAAGGATTTTAACAATGGTTGTGAATGGCAGGAACTTTAGTAAATGTTTTGTTATTGTTTTGGAAATATTATGTGTGGTAAGCTACTTTTAAACCTATGAACTTACTAAGCTTCATTAAGCTTACTTGTGTGTGTTTGATATTTATGTAGATTGAATTAAAGAGAAGTGGAAGATCGGATCATCACAGCAAAGCTCACTATCCAGATCAATTCCGGTAGCTTTTGTTTTATGTTTAAAGATTTATATGGCATGTATAGAGTTTAAATAAGATGGAGAAAAGATGTTATAAACTAGTTAATAATATTTTGTAATGAAACAGTTTTTGATTTACAGCAGTAACGTGATTTTGAAAAATCACCAAAAATAGAAGAAATTGAATTAGAAAGTGAAGGAGATATGAATTGAAATCTCTTTTAGTCTATTTTCATATAAAATAAATAGAGTAAGCAAAAGAAATGGAAATAATGAGATATTTAAATTTTAGTGAAACTGGTTCTGAATGAATTCGTGATCCCCTGTTCTGCCTTTGAAAAATCATTAGAAATTGCACAAAAATAATTGTGGATTAAAATTTATATGTATGAAATTATGAATGAGTCTAGCTTTAAATGAGCTAAACAAGAAGGCCATATAAATTCTGTACAAAGAGAAAATTGATTTATAGTGAAAAGAGGTCAGAGTAGTTGAATGGTGAAACAGGGGAAACTTTAATGAATAAACTGTACCAATTGGCCACATGAAAAATTCTGGAAAAATTACAGTAAAAAGATATATGAATCTAGTTTCAGGGAAAATTTACGGATCTTAATTTAGAGTTCCGTAGCTCCAGATATAAATATTTTAGTGACTATGATGCAGATGGACAGTTTTAAATTTTATGCCGAATTAGTAGTTAAGTTTAGTAATGCCTCGTGCTCGACTCCGGCAACGGTCTCGGGTAAGGGGTGTTACAGTGTATCTCCCCTCGGTAAGGTAATATCGCCATTAATGCAGACAAGACAGAATGGACGTGACTGGCCAGGCGAAAAGATAGCTGATTGGGCATTTAAGTTGACAGTTTTTTATTTTCAAATTAGACACTCTAGAGTTTACTTTTATTTTGATTTTTTCTTCCGGCCTAAAACTTATGGGCCTTTCATGGTTGTTTATTTTTTTACACAATTAAGATTAATAAAGCCCAATTTGAGTATTGTAAAAAAAAATGTATCTTAACTATTATTATAACATATAACATATATATAATTTAAACTTTCATTAATGACCGTCGACTAACATAAAGTATTTTACATTTGCTACTTTACTCCTTTATAGTTAATTTAATTTATAATTTAACTTTTAACCTTTATGCGATTTAGTTCTTATACTATAATAACTCTTAATTCATGCAATTTCACTTAACCGAAACCTAATTAACTACAAAATTAAATTCGTAAATATTTTTAATAAATATTTAAGAGTTCGAATTACGGGAACGGAGTCTTGGGAATGCACTTTTTGACACTCCTAACTATAGAGTCATTACAAGTATGCAAGAATAGATGAGCATTTCGCAAGCTTGAGATTTGAAAAGAGTCCTAGCAAACCTACTATGTATATGAAGAAGATTGGCGAACTCACGGTGTTAATTGTTTCGCTATATGTTTACGATCTTCTTGTGATTGGGAGCAGCAATGACTTAGTGAAGGAGTTTAAACTGCAAATCATGAAGAAGATATTTGAAATGTCGATCTTAGGGAAATAAGACATTTCCTTGGGATGAAAGTGCGGCAAGTTCAAGAAGGTATTTTCATAAGCCAACGAAACTTTGCACTAAAGATTTTAAAGAGGTTCTACATGGAGAAGTGTAAACCAATCAACACGTCTGTTGCGGTTGGAGAAAAACTCAAGAGTAGTGGAAATTTTCAAAAGATTGATGAAAAAGCTATCTAAGTCTTATTGGTTATTTGTTGTACTTAACAAAATGACGACACGACCATATATTATGGTGATAGTTGGCTTGTAGTCAAATTTTATGCATTGCTACGATGCATCTCATTTTAAATCTACAAAAGGGTAATCGAGATCGCAATGGACACCGCAATGGCGAACTCATCAAAGTTTTTTGGGTACACTAACAATGATTGGGCTGGATCAGCGGAGGATATGCGACAATATTTCTTTTTGCTTGGATCTGGGGTATTCTCTTGGTGTTCTAAGAAGCAATTGACAGTTGCTCAATCCACAACTAAGCTCGAGTATGTAGCTACAGTAGCAATAGTCAATCAAGCAAATTGGTTGAGAAAGTTTTTGTCGACTTGAATTTTATGCAAAATGAAGCAAATCAATTTTTTACAATAATCATGCTGCCATAACAATTGCGAAGGACCCAATCTTTCACGGAAGACAAAACATTTTAAAATTAAGTACTACTTCGTGAAAGAAGTCGAACAAAGCAAAAAGTGACTCTAGTTCGTTGCGATCTGAAACTCAACTTGCAAATATTCTAACCACACTACTTCGGAAGATGAGGTTTGAAGAATTGAGAGATAAATTTGGTGTTTGCAACATGAAAGCCAAGGAAAGTGTTGCAAGATTATTACTGTGCATGCATCATGCGAGCAAATTAAGAAGCTACGAAGCAAGCTGGATTTGAAAAATTGCGTGCAAGTTATGTTTTCAGATTATATTTTCTAATTTTTTAGAAGATTTAGAATTTATTAACATAATATATTTGTTATTTATTAGCATATAATCTTTATTATTTCTTTCCATAGAAGTTTTTCTTTGTTAGAAGAACTCATGTTTCATTGTTCAAAACGGGTGAGTGAAATATATAAAACAATTGCGAGACAATTTTGTTGCAATTCAATTGTTTCTTATCTGCAATTCTTTCTTATCATAATAATTCCGACAAACTCCCCGACCATGTTTTTCCTTGGGTGCATTGATGATTGTTAGCAAGCTCGCCACGGATACATATAAGTGTTCCGAATCTTTTGTAAGTAGGTCCACCTTATAAGCGAGCTTAGCGAAACCTTAGTTTTGCCGTTGAATTTCGAGCTGGCTTTTGAATTACCGGATTGAGAGAAAAAGCCCCATTCACCATCAGTCCCCTTCGATCTCCAATTCCACGTCTTCCATACTTACGGTGGTGCATAGTCCCTCTTGGTCACCTTTACCAAAATTTACTAGTCATGAATTATATTACTTTAGAAAGTAAAAAACATATCATTTTATTTCGACAAGGAAATGAGATTGGCTACCTCCTTAGATGCCACGTGACGTCGAGCAATATATCGGTTGCCTTGGCCGATGACGGTAGGGTGGCTACTACCTCCAATGGCATACATGAGCCAATGAGTATAGTCATTGTTGACCACATGGATAAACCCCATCGACACCTCGGCATCCTTTGTACCAATCCTTTATCGAAGTGGTTGAAAGCAAGAGTGATCTGCATCTTCTCATCCATTTTGTGGTTGTCATTTGCTCCAAACAACATCACTGTATCAACAGATCTGAGATAAATTATTCGTCACCCCGGCTTGCTCAACCTCATCCTAGAATCAATGGTAAAAATATTTTTAATACTAATGATCCTTGGAAGTATCAAAATTTTGATTACCCGTCGTGATGAGTGAAATGGCGATTGGAGATTGTTATGGCGCTTGATCCCTAAATGGCATCAATAAGACCATCCCTACACTTATACATTGAAAGGTGATCAAGCCAAACGTTCGTTGCTCCAAAAAGAAAATCCCATCACCATCGCTCTTTGTCCCGAACCCATAGTGGTTTCTCAATCCCACGATCATGCCGCCATTGCCCGAAACAATGTGATGAATATGGAGGCCATGGATAATAACGTTCCTCACATACTGGATAGTAATACCAGCCCCATAAGCCAAATGCACATTGGCTCCCCTAGCATCGATTATTTTGTTACCCGACATAATGAGCTCTTCTTTTAGCGTGATGATCATAGCTCGTGCAAAGATGATCTAAAGTGGTTCCTTCTGGATCATAGCATGACATAGGGTTCCAGGTTTAGGATTTAACAAATCATCATCTGAAGGATCGGTCACTACGTAAATTCTTCCGTACTTTTCACCAATAGTACCACGTGTGAATCCAATGGCGCAATCAGCCAGTCTCTGCCTATTTTTCTCCCTGTTACTATCACAGCGTGAGCAGGAAAGGTCCAGAGATTTCACACCTATTATTTACAGATGACTGCATTCTATTTGGTGAAGCAACTGAAAGGGGTGCCAGGATTCTGAAAGAAATATTGCAGGAATATGCAAACTGCTCAGGCCAATGTGTTAACTTCAGCAAATCCACAATTTTCTATAGTGCAAATATGGCTGAGGAATCGAAAGCAGTGGTATCGTCTTTTTTAGGAGTTAGGAGTTCGTCTAGTCCAGAAAAATACTTAGGCCTTCCTGACATGGTAGGTAGAAGGAAGAAAGAAGTTTTTCAGAACTTGGTCGATAGAATTGCAGTACGAGTTGAGGCTTGGAGCTCACGGTTGTTATCTCAAGGAGGTAAAGAGATTTTCATCAAATCATTTTTGCAGGCAATACCTACTTATGCGATGTCTTGCTTTCTGTTTCCTAAAGCTTTGTGTGAGAAGATCAAAAGCAGATTAGCCAATTTCTGGTGGCAAAAAGGAGCTGGTAAACGAAGTATCCATTGGTGCTAGTGGAAGTTTTTGTGCAGGCCTAAAGATGAAGGAGGATTGGGTTTCAGAAATATGGCTCAATTTAATCTTTCTCTCTTAGCAAAACAAGGATGGAGATTGTTAATCTATCCAGAAACATTGGAAGCGCAAGTCTGTAAAGCGAAGTACTTTCTAGAGAGTAATTTTCTTAATTCCCGATTGGGGAATTCATGTTCCTATGTGTGGCGTAGTATTTGGGCAACTAAGGACACTTTGCAGAAAGGTCTGATGTGGAGAGTGGGAACGGGTCAGAGTATTTCGATCAGTGAAGATGCGTGGATCCCAAATTACGTCAATGTTCGATTAATGTCCAGATTTGATAATTCACAAAGTGATAGAGTTGCAGAGTTAATCAGCAGTAATAACAGAGAATGGAACAGAGAGTTGATTTTGAATACCTTCCCAGAAGCAGTAGCAGATCTGATTCTCCGAATCCCTTTGGCGAAAGAGCCCCATGAAGATCTTTTGGCTTGGAGTGGTGAACCGTCAGGAGAGTTTTCGGTAAGGAGCTCCTATAAACTATTACAAAGTCTGGATCCTACAGCTTACGCTTTACAAAACAACTATAGAGACTTATACAGGAAATTATGGCGGATAGATCTACCATCAAAAATAAAAATCTTCATATGGAAAACTACTTGGAACTACTCGCAACAAAAGTGAATATGATGATCCGTAGATTAGCAACTAGTAGTTTATGCCCCATTGTGGTGATGCAGAGGAAACCATGAACCATCTCTTTAGAGAATGTCCTGTTTCAAATGAGGTTTGGAGAACCTTAGATCTTGACTTGACTGTATTCACTCATGAGGAGTTTGTTGATTGGCTTACCATGGTGTTGACTTCCCTATCATCGGAACATTTTCGCACCTTCTGTGCTACACTCTGAGCCATTTGGGGTGATCGTAACTCTCGCATACATGATAAAACGAAAAGATCAGGTCAAGCGACAACACGATTTGTTACCAGCTATATTAAAGAGATTGATGGAGTTAAAAAAACAACCCAAAATACCTCTATTATGGACATCAAATGGAGACACCCATCTGATCAAGGAATCAAAATTAATTTTGATGCGGCTTTTGACGCGAAGAACAGATGCTCGGCGTCCGGGGTTGTAGCAAGGGATAGTTCTGGTCAAGTACTCATTTCTCGCAATGTGTTCATAGAGGATCGATTCCGCTTTATTCTTTGAAGCAATAGCCTGCCGACGAGCAACCCAAATAGCACTCGACATGGGAAGAGAAAACATCATTATAGAAGGCGATTCACTGACAACTATAAAGAAATGTAAAAAGACAGATCTTGATAAATCACAGATAGGGCCTTTTATTCATGATATTCAGAGGATGAAAAATAGAT
Organism: Gossypium sturtianum; assembly: GCA_025698515.1. Classification (NCBI taxonomy): domain Eukaryota; kingdom Viridiplantae; phylum Streptophyta; class Magnoliopsida; order Malvales; family Malvaceae; genus Gossypium; species Gossypium sturtianum. The sequence continues at coordinate 34,821 of CM046946.1, read as the reverse complement.
GTAGCAGTTTAAAGTTCGCGTTTACTCCAAGATTAGTGAACAACCTTGCACACATACTGGCAACGGAGACATTAAAAAGAAAAGAGGGGTTTTACCTGCTGAACAGGGTCCCAAGGTTTGCTGAGATTCAGATGTGGAACGACAGTATTAGGGAGCCGGATTGAGAAGACAAAATGGAGAAGAAACTGAGGGGTTTTTTTCCTAATAATGAAATCAACAGATTCAAGGAAGCATATATCTCCCCTCGGTAAGGTAATATCGCCATTAATGCAGACAAGACAGAATGGATGTGACTGGCCAGGCAAAAAGATAGCTGATTGGGCATTTAAGTTGACAGTTTTTTATTTTCAAATTAGACACTCTAGAGTTTACTTTTATTTGGATTTTTTCTTCCGGCCTAAAACTTATGGGCCTTTCATGGTTGTTTATTTTTTTACACAATTAAGATTAATAAAGCCCAATTTGAGTATTGTAAAAAAAAATGTATCTTAACTATTATTATAACATATAACATATATATAATTTAAACTTTCATTAATGACCGTCGACTAACATAAAATAATTTACATTTGCTACTTTAGTCCTTTATAGTTAATTTAATTTATAATTCAACTTTTAACATTTATGCGATTTAGTTCTTATACTATAATAACTCTTAATTCATGCAATTTCACTTAACCGAAACCTAATTAACTACAAAATTAAATTCGTAAATATTTTTAATAAATATTTAAGAGTCCGAATTACGGGAACGGAGTCTTGGGAATGCACTTTTTGACACTCCTAACTATAGAGTCATTACAAGTATGCAAGAATAGATGAGCATTTCGCAAGCTTGAGATTTGAAAAGAGTCCTATCAAACCTACTATGTATATGAAGAAGATTGGCGAACTCACGGTGTTAATTGTTTCGCTATATGTTTACGATCTTCTTGTGATTGGGAGCAGCAATGACTTAGTGAAGGAGTTTAAACTGCAAATCATGAAGAAGATATTTGAAATGTCAGATCTTAGGGAAATAAGACATTTCCTTGGGATGAAAGTGCGGCAAGTTCAAGAAGGTATTTTCATTAGCCAACAGAACTTTGCACTAAAGATTTTAAAGAGGTTCTACATGGAGAAGTGTAAACCAATCAGCACGTCTGTTGCAGTTGGAGAAAAACTCAGTAGTAGTGGAAATTTTCAAAAGATTGATGAAAAAAACTATCTAAGTCTTATTGGTTGTTTGTTGTACTTAACAGCGACACGACCATATATTATGTTCACAGTTGGCTTGTAGTCAAATTTTATGCATTGCTACGATGCATCTCATTTTAAATCTACGAAAAGGGTACTGAGACTGCAATGGACACTGCAATGGCGAACTCATCAAAGTTTTTTGGGTACACTAACAGTGATTGGGCTGGATTAGTGGAGGATATGCGACAATATTTCTTTTTGCTTGGATCTGGGGTATTCTCTTGGTGTTCTAAGAAGCAATTGACAGTTGCTCAATCCACAACTAAGCCCGAGTATGTAGCTACAGTAGCAATAGTCAATCAAGCAAATTGGTTGAGAAAGTTTTTGTCTGACTTGAATTTTATGCAAAATGAAGCAACTTAATTTTTTTATGATAATCAGTCTGCCATAACAATTGCGAAGGACCCAATCTTTCACGGGAAGACAAAACATTTTAAAATTAAGTACTACTTCGTGAAAGAAGTCGAACAAAGCAAAAAAGTGACTCTAGTTCGTTGCAGTACTGAAACTCAACTTGCAAATATTCTAACCACACTACTTCGGAAGATGAGGTTTGAAGAATTGAGAGATAAATTTGGTGTTCGCAACATGAAAGCCAAGGAAAGTGTTGCAAGATTACTGTTCATGCATCATGCGAGCAAATTAAGAAGCTACGAAGCAACTGGATTTGAAAAATTGCGTGCAAGTTATGTTTTCAGATTATATTTTCTAAATTTTTTAGAAGATTTAGAATTTATTAACATAATATATTTGTTATTTATTAGCATATAATCTTTATTATTTCTTTCCATAGAAGTTTTTCTTTGTTAGAAGAACTCATGTTTCATTGTTCAAAACGGGGTGAGTGAAATATATAAATCAATTGCAGACAATTTTGTTGCAATTCAATTGTTTCTTGTCTGCAATTCTTTCTTATCATAATAATTCCGACAAACTCCCTGACCATGTTTTTCCTTGGGTGCATTGATGATTGTTAGCAAGCTCGGCCACGGATACATATAAGTGTTCCAGAATCTTTTGTAAGTAGGTCCACCTTATAAGCAGGCTTAGCAGAAACCTTAGTGTCGCCTTTGAATTTCGAGCTGGCTTTTGGATCACCGGATTGAGAGAAAAAAGCCCCATTCACCATCAGGTCCCCTTCTGATCTCCAATTCCACGTCTTCCATACTTCTGGTGGTGCATAGTCCCTCTTGGTCACCTTTACCAAAATTTACCAGTCATGAATTATATTACTTTAGAAAGTAAAAAAACATATCATTTTATTTCTGACAAGGAAATGAGATTGGCTACCTCCTTAGATGCCACGTGACGTCGAGCAATATATCGGTTGCCTTGGCTGATGACGGTAGGGTGGCTACTACCTCCAATGGCATACATGAGCCAATGAGTATAGTCATTGTTGACCACATGGATAAACCCCCATCGACACCTCGGCATCCTTTGTACCAATCCTTTACCGAAGTGGTTGAAAGCAAGAGTGATCTGCATCTTCTCATCCATTTTGTGGTTGTCATTTGCTCCAAACAACATCACCTGTATCAACAGATACAGATAAATTATTCGTCACCCTGGCTTGCTCAACCTCATCCTAGAATCAATGGTAAAAACGTTTTTAATATTAATGATCCTTGGAAGTATCAAAATTTTGATTACCTGGTCGTGATGAGTGAAATGGCAGTTGGAGATTGTTATGGCAGTTGATCCCTGAATGGCATCAATGAGACCATCCCTACACTTATACATTGAAAGGTGATCAAGCCAAACGTTCGTTGCTCCAAAAAGAGAAATCCCATCACCATCGCTCTTTGTCCTGAACCCATAGTGGTTTACGGAATCCCTGATCATGCCGCCATTGCCCGGAACAATGTGATGAATATGGAGGCCATGGATAATAACGTTCCTCACATACTGGATAGTAATACCAGCCCCATAAGCCAAATGCACATTGGCTCCCCTAGCGTCGATTGTTTTGTTACCCGACATAATGAGCTCCTCTTTTAGCGTGATGATCATAGCTCGTGCAAAGATGATCCAAAGAGGTTCCTTCTGGATCACAGCATGACGTAGGGTTCCAGGTTTAGGATTTAACAAATCATCATCTGAAGGATCGGTCACTACGTAAATTCTTCCGTACTTTCCACCAATAGTACCACGTGCGAATCCAATGGCGCAATCAGCCAGTCTCTGCCTGTTTTTCTCCCAGTTACTATCACAGCGCCAGCACTGGTCAATGGGGTTGGTTGGATCGCAGGGACCGCCTTTTTTTCTTGCCCTCAAATGTCGTCTTGTGCTATTTAGCCCCACCAGCGACCTTGATGCAAAATAGAAAATACAAAAGCCGATATCAACTAAAAAAAACATTCCAAAAACCATTAGTATTTGAAAAATGGCACTTAACAATCTCAATCCTCTATGTTTTTCTACCTGGAAACAAGGTGGTTGACATGCTGGGTAACTTCCTCAGGATTGGGGTTATATGCCTGCTCGGTGTTTTCTGTAGCTTCCAATTCACGTTGTTTCCAATATTCATCATATTCTCCTATGTGACCTTGCAGGGCTGGGATTATGGCAGCAAAGAAAAATAATAGTAACTTAAAACTTCGATTGCCAGCAGCATCCATGTTTAGCACTTTTTGCTTTGGGCTTCGGATTTCGGCTCCTGGCAAAATTAAAAGAGACTATTTTCAAGACGCCTCGAGGTCCTGGTGCAGACATTACCAAGACCAGCGGCAACCTATGTCGAAAGGGAGTTATGAAGAGGAAACCAAAGTGGTGCCCTTGTTTGAATACAACAAAAATATCCTAAAAATAGAAAAAAAGCAATATTTTTTCCTTTCCCTTCTCCGCGGCAAAGGAGGGAATGCTAGCTGCCATTTCTATTCTCGGGAAATGGTTATACTTCAATGATTTTAGAATAGACTAGAATTAAATCCCACATACGCCGGGGAGCTTCCAATTTTATTGATGAAATTTTAATTAATTAATATAAATTAACTAATTTTTTATTCCATAAAGGTCGATTTTTTTATAAAATTTGTCTCAATTATTTTAATATTTGAGTAATAATGTTTCAGATGCCTCATAGAACACGTCCTATGACAATTCTGTTAGTATTCACTGGCCTTAATGTTGTGCTGGTCTCCATCATTACTCCTAAAACTTTATGCTAGTTCAAATATTTTGCAGTTTTAAATATTAATTTAAAGTTGAAATATAATTCTAAATTTAGAAATTTGGTTTATCAAAAATTGTAACCAAAAGCTTAAGTTTTGGGTTAAAAACATTCAAAATCATCATAGCTTGCTCATAATAATTTCTAAGTTTTCTAGTTCATGTAGGTTATTTCAAGAGCTTTTTTCTGCTAGGATAGAACTCAATTTAGCTAGAACAACATACCATTGGATAGAGGTGTTCATGGGCCGGGCCGGGTCCAAAAAATGGGCCTAAATTTTTTTCTAAGCCCGACCCATATAAAAATTCTAAAACCCGGGCCCGGCCCGCCCGTCCGTATTAAATTTTTAAATTATTTTATATAATTTTTAAATATATATAATACATCAAAAATACTAAAAAAATCAAAATAAATATTTCCCAACAAATTGAAAATAAATTTTAAAAAAATATGTAGACTTAAATAACACTAAGATAGATGTAACTTAACAAGCAAATACCTTTAAAATAATAAAAAAATTAACAAATGCCTTTAAAATAATAACAAAATTAACAATAAAATAAGTTTTATACAATATTCAATCAATAACAACAAAATAGTAGCAATATAATAGTAATATGGTAGCAAAATAGGGAGAAAATAACAAGAAAATAACATTCAAAAATAAAAAAAAATATTAGATTTTTTTTTTCATTTAGTGAATTCGGGCCGGGTCAGACCAGGCCCAGGCAAAAAATACCTTACCCGAGGCCCGGCCCATTTTTAAACGGGCCTTATTTTTTGTCTAAGCCCATTTTTCGGGCTTATATTTTTGCCCAAACCCTCCCAAATTTCGGTCAGGCCTTCGGGCCGGGCCAGGCCACCCGGCCCATGAACACCTCTACCATTGGAGAGATCACATTTTGTTCAACAGAAATAATTTAAAATTGGGCTTGAATGAGAAACAATAGATAAATTTAAAAAGCCATAAATGTAGTTGCCCATATATGTTGAAAGCCTTAAGTATGGGTTTTTGACTTAGGTTTGAGTTAAGGTTTTCGGTTTGGAGTTTTAGAGTAGGTTCGGGCTTTCACTTTCAATTTTGATTTTGGGTTTTTGATTTGGTTTCGGTTCCAAGATATTTCGGTTGTACAATAACCGCCCAAGTAATTGAACATGTGTGATAATTCTATAATTTTGTAATATATATAAATAAAAGAATTGAACAAAAAAAATTGAAAATTAGTTTAATATAATGTTTAGCTTAATAAAACTTATTTTGGCTAACAATAATATTAAAATGTAACTCCAATATTAAAAAAATTGGTATTCTTTATTTCAAAATTTTCAAGACTTTTTACTCATTCAAATATTTTGTGGTTTTAAGGATATTACTTTAAAGTTCAAATGTAACTCTAAAACTAGAAATTTCGTTTCATCAAAAATAGTAACCAAAGGCCTAAGATTTCGGGCTCAAAACATTGAAAATCGTCACAATTTACTCATAATTTCTAAGTTTTTTTAATTCAAGTAGGCTTATTTGGGAACTTAATTCTTCTAAGACATAACTCAATTTGGCTAGAATAATATTCCAATGGAAAGATCACATTTCATTCAACAGGAACCATTTAAAATTCGACTAGAATGAGAAAGACTAGATGGCTTTAAAAAGCCTTAAATGTAGTTACCTAAATATGTTGAAAGATAAGTTTCAGTTTTCGACTTAGGTTTGAGTTTAGGTTTTCGGTTTCGAGTTTTAGATTCGGTGTCGATCCGGGCTTTCACTTTCAATTTCAGTTTTGAGCTTTAGCTATTTTTCTTGTGTCGTGTACAATATTACCAAGTCTGTTTAGTAACAATATTTGCTGTACTTTTGCCCATAAATTTTGTCAAAGTCTAGTTTTGTTTTGTGAAACTTTTTGATGTTGAACAAAAGTATCCAAATCTGTAAGTGAAATGTGTGTATATATATTCTTTTTTATATATTTGCATGCATCCGTAAGTGAAATTTGCATGTATATATATTTCTTTCTATCTGTTATAAACTTTGCTTCATGCATCTATAAGTGAAATGTGTGTGTATATATTCTTTTGATATATTTGCATGCATCCGTAAGTGAAATTTGCATCTATATATATTCTTTCTATCTGTTTGTGTATTTTTTTTTCTATCTGTATGTGTGTGCATATACTTTTTTTATATAATTCTTTCTATCTTCCATATAAATTTAGCTGCATGCATCTGTGAAATGTGTGTACATATATTCTTTTGATTCAGGGGTTCAAATTTTAATTTTAGTTGAAAAGTGAATTGTGTATTTATTTATAGTATAGATTTAATAATATAGTATATAAACACACATTTAATTAATAATTAAAAATATTATCTTTTACAAAATAAATTATATTAGTTATGAAAAATATTTGCTTAACTAAATTTAAGAGCACTTTTATAAGCTTTAAGTCCTAAAATGGAGGTTAATATTTTAGATCCTTTTGAAATCTATTTCCCCAATTTGAATTATGAGACCAAGAAAAGTTCTAACTTAATTCGGCCTTGTTTGACTAAAAATGAAAAGAAGTTGTTTTAAAAAAGAAAAGGGATAATAAATGAAACCTAACGGTAAAAAGTTTTTTTTTTTTAACTTCCGCATGGCAGAAGACTTTTTGGTGTTCTGATTTTGGGCTTGAGGTTTGTGAGTGTTTGGGCTTTTCGGCCTGGGGTTTAGGGTTTTGGCCATGGGATTTGTAGCCAGGCTTCGATAGGTAAAACCCTATTCTGCTCTTTTGAAAATTTCTACTTTATTGTTTTTATTTTCCAAAAAGAATTATTCTGCTGACTATTATTTTCCAAAAAACTCTATATTTCTTTATGCATCTCTCTCAGGTTTCTCTCTCCCGTTATTCTCTCCTCTTTTTTTTCTTGATATTTTCAATCTCTCCTGTTTTCCTTCTTCTCTCTTCCTCCTTTCTTGTCCGTTCATAAGAAACCCTAGGCCCTACTGCGGCCTCCACACCTTCCGGCGTCTTACCTCCGATCAAAAGCCATTGGTCCCTCCATTTGTTCGGTGATTCTCTGTCTCTCTCTCGGTCTCTTTTGAATTTTTTTCTCATTTTTTTTAGCTTTGTATGAATCAATACTTCTACTTTATCTTTGTCTTTGCCTTTTTATTTCGTTTTAGTTTCAGATCTATTAATTATTACTTTTCTTTTATGATTTTTTGTTTTATGCTTTATAAATCTTTTGTCTTTGTTGTAACAGTTCGATTTAGACCCTACTCAGAATAGTAGTTTTGAGAACACAAATTTGATGTCGGAATAATATTTTAATATTTTTTTGATGTTTATAATATCTGATTGAGCATGTGTGAAAATTGGTGTGAAAATTTTATCGACTATGTGTTGAATTATGAAAAAGGACGCATTAAATGTAAAAGCTGTGTGCTGATTGTTAAAGTGTTTAATTGTCATGGCTTTCTAAAAGAGGAATCCTTATGTTGTTATTAAGCCATTAGTAAGTTAGTGGATGGTGGATGGACATTTATAACCAATTATAATGTATGTTATAATATTTTATAATAAGGATAAAATAGTAAAGTTTGTATTAATAAGTATTAAATAAAACAAAAAGAAAGAGGAAACCATGTTCATCTTCTTGGTGTCGAAATTAGAAAAGAAAAAGGAGGAAGAAAAGCCTTGAATATTCGGCTAGGGTTAAGCTTGGTTTAAGACCAAGAAAAGAGAAGTTCGGATTGAGATCGAGGCAAAGACAAAGTGCTCGATTAATCGACCGTATTGGTATTTCGACTTCCAAGGTAAGTTCGAATATAATACTAGTTGTTAAATTATGTCTATGTGATGTGAATTGAATGAAATTATATATAATTAAGAGATTAGAAATGTTATGTGCGGAATTGAATTAGATGGCACTAAGTGTGTAAAATTAGAAACGAGACAGAGATGATTAACACTGTGTGTGCGAAAAGATAGAAGCTTCGGCTTATCGAATTGGCACTGTGTGTGCGATACCAATATAGTTAGGTTTAACTTATAGGCACTACGTGTGCGATGACAATTATGTTTCGGTTATGAAACTGGCACTAAGTGTGCGAATAAATCAAAAGAATAGCAAAAGTTGAACGAGATGTAATATCGAGCAATTGAGTAGCATGAATGGTGAGTTACTATGTGTTGATCAAGGTACGTTTGAACCTATGTGGTTGGTGATAGATTTAAGAGTTGAATGAATAGATATTTGAGTATGTGGTTGAGATTGATAATGTGCCTAGTTGTGCCTTTATCTATGTGATGGTATAAATATAAATTGATGTGGTATTATTAAGTAGTATGTATTGTATTTCGAACTTACTAAGCTTTTGAAAGCTTACTGTGTGATTTGTTTATCTGTTTTACAGCTTTAATATATCAGGAAATTGGTTAAATTTCGTTTCTTCATTTAGAAAAAAACATATAGAGCCAAAAGAAATTCATCGTTTATCCGATGAAGCAACGTCAGTTCCTCTGTTTTTCAGCAAATCCAAATAAAACGATGAACTCCGGGAAAATGAAACGACAACAAGGCCTCTGCAACAGATAATAACTAAATAATTACCCTAACTTCAAATTAATAAAGGTTAACAAAACGGTTTTCCGAGAAGAAAATAAAAGGAAAGCGAACCGTGACTGCGATTTTCCTGCCAAAATGGAGGAGAAGAGCTGAGAAAGCACGTGAGAAAACACTTGTAATGCAAAGAGAGAAGCGACGGAGTCCTTGATGGTGAGCGCAGGCGCAAGCTTGCCTTCTAGAGTTCCGTCTCTTAGTGCTCTGCAACTTGATTCCGCCATAGCTACTGGCTTTGGTGCGACGAGTTGGAAGTTTTCTAGTGTTAAAAAACTCTAGAGGAAAATATTTGAGGGGGGGTTTTCCAATGAATCCCTTAATTTCTTTATTATTATTGAATTTAGTGTCTGGTGACAATAATGATCTACCTATAAATTATTAAACAGCTAAATTTCATTACAATGATTTAATAACCAGAATTTGGACTAACTTCTTAAAAGGAAGTGAAATTCGTCATAGATCTATAGTACATTCTAACCTGGCAGAGCCAAATTGGCCCTTCATTCTTGGTAGTGGGCATGTACTATAGATCTAGATCTAGCTATCATTTTGTAACCAATGGCCATGTCTGAAAATTGTTTAAGTTCATGCCTGAAAAAGGGTGCCATGCCTTGTCGGATGTTCCTGGATGTTGAAATACAACAAATTACTAAATTTGCAAGCAGCAAGATACAAACCCCATGCTATTTTGATTTATCCATATTAATAATATCAATTCAATTAGAAAAGTCCCGAAAAATTTGAGATTCCAACAAGCTCATATAATGATTGACTGTGATAATAGCTATTGATATAATATTTAATGTTTATACATTATTTTAAAAAGAAAGAAAGAAACCACAACAAAGCCCACAACTTGTACACGTGCTCTCCTCGGCTGATGAAAGTTGGAGAAGTGTGGACCATTAAACCAAGTTGCCAACTTCACAAATAAGCCTCATAGAATAGCAAGATATTGCCATCAATCTATTTGCACTAATAAGCCTCTTGGTTGATAGAAAACATTATTCACATTCACGAGGACCGGTTTTCATTATCCGGTTCTGCATCATCATCTAGATCATCCTCGTCTTCAATGGGAATGTCTTCGCTGTAATCATCTAATGAACCAACAGGAAAAACGATGTCAACTTAAGAAATTTAATGGATTGAGTTCAATCAACGTGTACGAGGCAAAGTTATAGCAGTACGTATGATATGCACAAAGCTCAAAACATTAGGCGTATTCAATGTTCTGCCTTGATTGAAAGCAAATGATCAATTATCTATCCCATTAAACTATATGAGAGAGCATCATCACCATACTAAACACGAGAAGCAAAAGGTATTCCTAGAATCATGTATACTCTAGGTTTGACTGCATCACAATGAAAATTAACTAAAAGCCGCTAAGTACCGTATAAAGGGACAATGTATCAAAACTGAGTGGGACAAGGTAAATAGAAAACCCTATACCCTTTTGAGGCAATGAAGCAGGAGTAACCCTGGAGTCCAATGCATTATCAAGAACATAAGGAAGATCTAGCAATTCCAAGAAAGATATAGTCTGAGGATTACGGGGAGAACCCACACAAGGTGAGAAAATTTTAATAATTAAAAAGGAAACCGAACAAAAACAAATTGCAAAAGTCATGATTATTCTAGTTGCAAATCTAAATAAAAAAGAATGCATTCGCTAACCAACAATTAATTGAGCTAAAAGAAGACAAACAATGAAGGATAGTGTTTTGTAATGACTGTGACAGTAATATCGAGATGCCTAATCATGATAGTGATAAGTGGCATAAACATGCAAACATATATGGTGAGTTTCTTAAATCCAAAAGATAGAATCATTAATGGAGATACTTTTAGCACCTCAAAGAAGGGCATCAAAATATCACCATATTATTTACCAGAAAAAGTAGTGTTTGAAACTGAATCAGAGGGTTTGTGAGGTGGAGCTGTTTGAGAAAATTCACAAGGTTTGGCTCCTCTGTCTTCCATCCTGCTCTTAACCCATTGACGACAATCTTGCATGTCGAGCTGTGTTCTCCTACATATTAGGACAGCAGTTGTCGGCTCACTAGTTCTTGTAGAATAATAGTACTTGCAAAAATAGAAAATTGCACATTTGCAGATAAAACATTAGTCCATCCCACGCAAGAGGGAGAGAGAGCGAGATGAGTGGCATGGTCAAAACAAATATGTCATATATACACACACCCAAAGTCTCCACGTCGGAAGGTCAAAGGAAAGACAGTTCAATTTCCGTGTTATTGCCAGCCATTCTTCATCGTACTGAACCTCATAAGGTCCTGGATCAGATTCAATATCAACAATCTAAAAGATCAGAGAAAGCCAGAATTCATTTATTAGCTTCCAGCAAAGAACAAAAGAAAGAACCTAAATGAAATGGTCAGAACATATGATAGATACCTGCAAGAACTTGCCATGGAAGGCATTTATCGAGTGCAAGAAATTTTGTCACTCGACCACCTTCTTCATGTTCAACAAAAGCAGTAAATTTGCAGTGCAAGTGTGTATATAAATAGGAAAAGAGTATCACCATTGTCAATGGACATACCCATTATATTTGTAGTTTCTAAAGGTCACTTTCTCAATACAGGAAAGTTCTCAGGACATGTATCATTCTTGTGATTTCATGCCAACCCAGCTCCACCAAATCTCTAAATTTGTATCTACAATAGGTATGCTGGAGATGTACTCACATGCATCTCCGATTATGCACTTATCAGCCATCAAGTTGAATTTTTATCAGTATTGCCTTCTTGCTGTGCTTTAGAAGAATCTTCCTTTTTCTCCATGACCTGCTGGATACCTTCTTGATATCCTTCTATGAAACTCTTAAGAGCATCTCTATATGCAGAAGCCCTTGTCATGTATAACCTCTTTAAAGCAGGCCTCAAAGTCTCCATCCCTCCTCTTGCAGCAATCGCTATTAAATCATTAATTCAGAAGGTTGGTCAGTATTAAAAATGGACAAAGTGTTTGGCTAATAAAATAAAAAGGCTTATTGTAAAATCTTTACCAGAAGTGATAGCTTTAAAGCTTTCGGCCAATGGAAGCAAAATTCAAAGCTAATTAAAATTTTCTTCAGTGCAACAGTGAGTACTGATATTTCTTTGTTAAAGAAATAAAATAATAAGGATTTTTCATTAAGGCAGCAATAAACAGCCAACATCACATACATCAACTTCAAAACATCATACCAAACAATCCCCTAGCTGCTAATCCACACACCCTCGACAGCTTAAATACAGTTACATACAATATCTTTACCTGATTCAAACCACCTAATCAAGCTTTGTTACATACAATATCTCTACCTGATTCAGCTCACCTAATCAAGCTTTGTACATTAGTCTCTAATTTTAGTTGCGGACATATTCCTGATTTTGCTAGTGCCAACAACATTTTCATTTGTTCAATTTGGAATGGATCTTCCAAAGTTTCAGCTAGCATTCCTGAAAGCTACTTAAACTCTAATCTATCAATGAGTGGCCTTCACCAGTTTTTATCATCAAAATTATCTAAAATTTTAAACGTGATCCACTTAACTTCTCTTGGAAGTGATAACCTCTTTCCATTAACAATTATGAAGCCAATTGCATTCTTTCTAACTCTTACTTGAGCATGAAAAACCCTGGTATCTTCTTTTTTTGTTAAGACAACTTTCACTGATAACTGACAACACTCACAAAAGCAAACAAAGGACAGAGACATTTCAGAACCAATATGTAGAATTAAAACATCAGTAGCACAAGTCAACCAAAACTCAAACACCAAGTAAGAACAGACAACGCCAGGACATGGAAATACCAATGATCGCACAGAGAACTCAATAAAACAGAACAAATATCACCATCAAGCCATGAAAATACTTCCCTTCAAATGCCGACCTTACCTAATACATCTGCTATCTCATTTCCCTGAAAACATTTGACCAGCTGACTGATCCAATTAATGAACCTAATAATTTCAAGGCATAAGGCCACTTCCACGTTCATTCCTTAGAATCCATCCTCTTAAATACAATAAGCATCCCTCAAAATTCCAACAAATTCTCATCTATTACCCTTAGCAAGACCACTAGTGAAAATAAATTAAACAAAAATAAAAAACACAGCCCTTTATATAGACAGCTCTTAAGACAAACAAATGAACCTCTACTCTCTCATTCTAACTTAGAATGTGCTACCCCACAAGTCTCGATGCATTACTTTAGGCCAATAACGGGCTACTTGTCAAAATGCACAAGGACGACGTATCTTCTCCAACTTATAAGGGCAGGGGGTGTTTGCATTTCTATCCATTTTAAGATAAAAACGGAAAAGGTCAAAAGTAGTGCCTTTTGAATTGTTAAAAGCCAGACCAAGTTCCAGGTCGCGACCAGAATTTGTTCGAGGGAAATTTGTTTTAAGAAACAAATAGAAAAAAAAATATATAACATGAGCATCACCTGTTGCAAGAATCAAGCCATAGTTCAAGAAGGAAAAAAAAAAAAGGCCTGATTTCTAAAAGATCTTTCCAGCGTACAAATAAGCAGTGACTGAATCTGCAGAATTTAAAATCAGAAGTAAAAAAGAAAACTAAAAAAATCAGAAGTAAAAGCAGAGAATTTCAAAAAATCACAAAAACCAGAAACGGCAGAGAAAACCTAGTGTAGCGTCTTTCTGTGTTTTTTTTGGCATTCGGTGACCCAAAACTAAAAAAAATGAGAGGAAGAAATTCAAAACAGACAGAGAGAGAGAGAGAGGGAGGGAGTCGGAGAATAAATGGGGTGCTATGGATAGAAGAGATAGATTTGAGGATTCAAATTTCGAATAATGGGAAGGAAACTGGCCTTTGATCGGAGGTAAGACGCTGGAAGGTGTTGATATGCAAAAAGACACTCTTGTAATCACAGCATTCACAACATAAGCAAACTATCCCACAGTAACATTAGAGGAAGCGGCTTACACTCAAACCAAGATTGCAATATCAAGGCATTGTTCCAAAAGACAAAAACCAACCAAAAACACAAAGAATTATACCCTAGTGTACTTATATCAGCATAATACAAAGAATTAGCAAGCTCCGGTGGCGCAAGAGTACCATACTTTGGGTGATGACGTAACCATCCCTACAGATACTTTAAACCATCCATCCAGAACAGCTGTAACCCTAGCCTCATGAAGGTCTGAATGTAATAACCAAAAGATACTCGAAATCTGATATGCAAACATCAACAAATACCACTGAGAAAGCACCCAAAAGAACTCATTACAGGTATCACTTATACCACCCATCAATTTCAAAAGTATCCACTAAAAGCCAGGAACATTCCCTTTTAAAATCAAGAAAGGAATGTGTTAAAAACATAGAATTTTGCAGACAGAACTGAAACTATTCCAAGAGAACTAAAGACAAACCACATATCTAGGAAAGTTGAGAAATTTCAAACCGAACAATTCCAAGGAGAAGATTGTAGCAAAAAAGTATAAACAAACCATGGCTACGAAGATTGCTTAACAGGCGTGCAACTGATGACACAGATGCATGTCTCAACATTTCATCTACCTGGTAGAAATAGAAGAATGCAATACAATCAGAAAAATAAGAATACCACTTAAGGTAGAAAATTGGAGGCGGACATTCTAATAGCATGTATTCAGCGAGATGGGACTGAAAACTAATTTCATAATAGTAGGTTTCTAAAGTTACAAAAATCTCTTCTATTTAACCCAGTGTAGAAAGGAATTTTGCAGACAGAACTGAAACTATTCCAAGAGAACTAAAGACAAACCACATATCTAGGAAAGTTGAGAAATTTCAAACCGAACAATTCCAGGGAGAAGATTGTAGCAAAAAAGTATAAACAAACCATGGCTACGAAGATTGCTTAACAGGCGTGCAACTGATGACACAGATGCATGTCTCAACATTTCATCTACCTGGTAGAAATAGAAGAATGCAATACAATCAGAAAAATAAGAACACCACTTAAGGTAGAAAATTGGAGGCGGAATTTCTAATAGCATGTATTCAGAGAGACGGGACTGAAAACTAATTTCATAATAGTAGGTTTCTAAAGTTACAAAAGTCTCTTCTATATAACCCAGTGTAGAGGGGGGCGGTTAATTTCTTAACCCTTTTCTAACAAGAATTTCCATATTTAAATTTAAATTTATCATTATTAAAGACTTAAAGTCCCGTAAAGGTAGCAATTGAGCTAAGGGGAATCTTCTCAAGTAGAAAAGCTAATCATCTTCCTATTAACAACTTTCAAGTCTACTTCAATCCAAATTGCATTCAGTGATTAAACATTTTGTAATATAATAAAAAAACCATGCAAGATCAACTTAATAACAAGCATGCAGAAATAAATGAACATAGGCTTTACTATTTTTTAAGCTCTGGGCCATCCTATCTCCATAAGTGGCAACTCAAAATTCAATACAATTTAGAACATAGTAATGAACATCAACCAAGACATTGCAACCTTCAATGTCAAGGTGTATGCCTAGCAATTGCACCTTAGCGCCAAATGATAAAAGCACCCTAGAGCCTTTAGGAAAAAGTACATTCGGTCACACATGCACACTTGGTGCATCTAGATACACTTTTCTGTAAGGCGATAGATGCAAAACAAAAACCCAACTACTTCAAGTTCTATTAGGTTTCTTTTTCCTTTTAATTAATGTGCATAATATTTGAATATCCAACAACAGGCAAGAACGACATGGGATCATAAGGAAATCATGCAGATTGGTCTATTAATGAAAAAAAAAAATTGCACGTTTTGTAGATAAGCTGAAGCACAAATTAGAGTTTATTATCATAACTATATATATTAACCTTGGTATATAAATGGATAGACACATATATCTTATGCCTTACTGCACTTAGGCAAGCTCTTTTTTTAAATTTTTTGCCCCTCGCACCTCAGGAAATAAAAGAATTTTAGTACCTAGAATGCGCCTTGTGCCCTTGACCATACAAATTCTACCTATAAGTCATAATATTTTCTGGTACTTTGTTGTTATTAGAGGAAACTTCCTTGCACCTTCTTAAGAAATAAGATGACACGTTTAACAAAATTTCTAGACAAAATTTCGTGTTCTTGCGCATATTAGAATAGCATATTAAACAAAATCATGTTAAGCTCCAAACTTCTTGATTGTACTCCATTCCAAGCTAGAGACAACTCCCAGCTAGATATCCAACAAAAATATTTTGAAAGAAATACTGATCATGCAACGCCAGTATGTTTACTTGGATTTTGTCTATACTTCACCTTTTTTTTTCTGTACATTGAAATTTTACTAGTTAAAAAAAAGTTCAAGTTTCATTCAATCAAAGATTAGCAAACAGGATAGAGAGGATTACCGAGTCTATGGCAATAGAAAACCGGATATTTCCACCTCCTACCAGTCCTACAAACAATCAAAAGCAACAATAAAAAAATACCCAACAAAAACCAAAAATGAAGTTACTCAACAAACAATCAAAAGCTTATGTTGATCTTTCAAACTTGAAAAGGATTTGCAAAAGATTTACCTTTGCCAAGTTCAATAATTGAATTGTACAACTTATCCATATGTTTAACTTCCCTAAAAACATTAGCAGTACTCGAAACCAAAGCTTCATTGGAAAGAGCCGTGAAGTTTCCACTCCCTGCTAATTGATCCTTCCAACCAAGTGGATCACTGTAACAATCTAAAATTTGAATACTGAAATGTCACCCAAAAAGATTTAATTAAAGGAAATAAAGCAGAACTCGTGCATTTTACAGCTTTAATTTATCAGGAAATTGGTTAAATTTCGTTTCTTCATTTAGAAAAAACAATTAGAGCCCAAAAGAAATTCACCGTTTATCCGATGAAGCAACGTCAGTTCCTCTGTTTTTCAGCAAATCCAAATAAAACGATGGACTCCGGGAAAATGAAACAACGACAAGGCCTCTGCAACAGATAATAACTAAATAATTACCCTAATTTCAAGTTAATAAAGGTTAACAAAACGGTTTTCCGAGAAGAAAATAAAAGGAAAGCGAACCGTGACTGCGATTTTCCTGCCAAATTGGAGGAGAAGAGCTGAGAAAGCACGTGAGAAAACACTTGTAAGGCAAAGGGAGAAGCGATGGAGTCCTTGATGGTGAGCGCAGGCACAAGCTCGCCTTCTAGAGTGAGAAGATATTCTGCTGCAATCACTGGAATAAGTTAACCAAATACAATGAGAATAAAAAAGATGATACAAATGCATGAAAACTCAAGGTAGAATATAGCTGTCGAGCCCAACAAAATTCCTTGTTACAACAAGCAAGCTAGGATCCTGAGCGCATGTATACAAGAAAATCAACAAGCGCTAAATGATGAGACTTGTGAGATAGACCAATTCATAGTCATATAAATGGCATTTCAAGCATAACCTGCCAGTTTTCTACTAAGCCCAAAAGGTGATGCAACAGATTCGAATACAACCCTATAAGAGAGCTGTATAACACACCAATGCATCACTTTACCATTGAAAGATAAGAAAGAAGAGAAATAGAGGAATAATCATGAGCATTAAAGCTTCAATAACCATTAAATAGCAAAAATGCAAAAATAAGAGAGAATTGACTCAAAAAACATACCAGTCCAGCACTCCATTCTTGCGCAAGGAGATATTTTTATTACGTCGGGTGGATCAACACTGATATTTAAACATAAAACAAGGGCCACACATCCTGTCATCATCTGCATATGAAGTCGTAAGTCAAGTGAATATGGTCAAGCACACCATATCAAGACAAATTAAAGGGAAAATAGTTCTTAGGGGATGGTTTCTAATATTTATTAAGAAGAAACATACTATTATCTAAGAATCAAATTCAGTTCCAAGAAAGAAAATATTACTTAATGTATTGCAAAGAAACCCGAGCAAAGAGGCTGCTGAAAGATAAAAACAGTCTTTTTAATGCACACTTTAGGAAGTAGAATGCGAACATATTTGGTATAGTATAACACTATTTCAAATTATTTCTATTCTGCATGTTTAGGCTTTATAAATCTCTTTAAGCAGACATAACAATCTTCCACAATATTGTCTCCTTATTTTGCTTTTAGATTCAAAATTCATTTCAAAACCTAAAAGGTCAAAATAGAATACATTTCACCATGGCATGTTCAAAACACTAAGCTTCTTTCTTTGTTTTTCATCTTTAGATTCTGTTTTGGTCTCTTTTCATTTTTTTCCTGTCATTTTTTTATAGCTTTGTGTAACCACAGGCAAAACACACACACACACACAAACACTCTACAGTAGTAAGATAGTTTTCTTGAGAGGGAGAAACCCATAAGTTTTTCTCTGCCGGTTCTGTTTGTTGTGATGTTGAAGCCCATGCTTCATGGGATAGTCATTTCAGGTTTGAATATTTACATTAACTGTGTATTTGCCTTTTCATGTTTTTTTTTAACTTCAGATCTATGCTTCTCTTCTTTTCTTTTTCTGTTGGTTTTTGGTTTTCATCTTTAGATTATGTTTGTCTCTACCTTTTCATCTCTATTTTAATTCTCAGATCAATGCTTCATTCTTTGTTTTTCTGTCTGCTTTTGTTTGAGTTTTTGGTTCTCAGCCTCATGAAATACTGTTTTGGTTCGTCCGTTCTAATCTATTCCCAACCCTAAAGCACCGTTTCAAAACTAAGTTTTTGTGTTTTAAACTACATCCTGTATTCGTTTTTAGATGTAAAAACCCTAGATTCAAAAGTAACACTAAGGCAAAAGGAAAACAGAGGATCAAATATGCAAAGATGAGCACAAGTCAGAATCCTTCTTTCATTCGAATTAGGAAATGCAATACGAGGAATTTTGTACTCAACCCAGAAAGCAGAAAATCCTAATAATCTTAGAGTAACAGAAAAGTAAATTAATGAAAAATACAAGAGAGCTATTTCATTTTAAGTCACAGAAACCCTAAAAAAAAAAGCTTAACAAAATCAACGAGTGGATAGGGACAATAGTAAAGACGAATAAAAAGAAAATGCTTACTTGAGAAACCAAGCCGAATGCTGAAGGCGAACAGAAACAGTAGCAGCAGCCGCCGCACAGCGAAGAAGGGAATAAAAGTGGTAGCACTATCCTCGAAACCACAAAGCTAATGTTCTGAAATTTTTAATTTCATAAGTACTTCCAGATTGATAGGATCCGCCTCCGAAAGCGCAGCATCATCATTTGCATAGCAATAAGCTGCATGCAAATATCTAATCAATGAATTACATTTTTTCTACAAAGTCAAATATTTGGACCCCAATAAAGACCACATAAAACTCGCAGATGCATTAATCAAGAATAATGTAAGATAAAAAGGTCGTGCATAATCCATGTAAGTCTCAAGATAATGACAAGCGCATACATTAATCATCCAAAACAATTTGCAATAAATGTGAAACATTACACTTCATAGGCTTGATATAAACATAGTTTAAGATGGGACCTTATCCATTCAAATTAATTTTAATTAAGCCAAAACGGTTTTGACATGGTTCAAGAATAAATAGAAGCGATGATAAGTGAAATGTAATGCACTACTAGTTCATGTGACAACAAACGATAATAGGTTAGATCCGAACATTAGCAAAGGCAAAGATCGCGCCTTAGATCCGTACTCATTGAAGCCTCGAGCCACTAAGATAAACGTAATACCAATCATATTGCAAACTTCAATGTTTAAATGAAAATAGCTCCTTCTATCCCTTTCCAGTAGAAGTTTTCATATATAAGAAATGAACATTGCATGGTACACCAACATGGCTATATCAAGCCAACAAATAAAACACAAAATGTAGCGGTACAAGAAAATAGAATTGGAATTGCCAGTAGATCTTTTGCTTTCGATAAGAATTCAATGTATCCATGGGAGAAATACTGAAATCTCATAGAGATATCTTAGAGCTCAATATATTGATGATGGTTATAGATGATTCAAAGGTTGTAATCCGTTAAAAGGATATTCCAAGAGTATTGTGGTAGACTTGTGGTAGAATTTTTTTTGCATTTTATAGTAGGCCGATTGCATTGCTTTTAGCTAGATTTGGTCTGCATGAAGTTTTATGTCGGGTTCCAAAGCATTTTTCCACATCAGGTAAATTGATTCTCGTGGAAAATTTCCATTAAGCGAATACTTTTCCTCTCTTGTTTTTAGTTTCGTATATATGCTTCTTTTACTAATATGCTTTGTGGGTTTTTGTCGTAGTGATTGGTTTTCGCCCAAAGAATCGTTATTTCGCTCGTTGAAACTATGGATATCAGCGTGGTTCTTTTTGTTTATTTATATTGTATTATATGTTTTTATTTTTGTATTGTTTGTTTTCCTCTACTTACGATTGTAGCTATCGTGATATCCTATATTTGTTTTTTTTTTCTCCACAAAATACAATTGGGTTTTTTGTTTTTGGGCATCAATTTAGGCCTTTGGGCCTATGTCCTTGTTATGTTTTGGGCTTGTGTCTCGCTTGGGCTTTGGCGCTATATAAAACTCTCTACTTTATACTTTCCTTCTTAGTGCTTTTATGTAAATTCAACATAAAAAATTTTAAAAATTAATTTAATATGATATTAATCTGAATAAAACATAATTTGGCCAACAATAATATTAAAATGAAATGAAATAAAATAAAAATAATTAATATTCTATATTTCCGAATCCCATTAACTTTTTGGCTCATTTTAAGTTATCAAAATTCTATACTATTTAAAAATTTTGGTTGTTTTAATAATATTAATTTAGAGTTGAAATGTAATTCTAAAACAAGTATTTTTTTTTTATCAAATAGAGTAACCAAAAGCCTAATATTTGATGCTTAAAACTTTAAAAATCATCACAACTTGCTTAGAATTTCAAAGTTTTTTATTTTAAGTAGGCTATTTTGGGAGCACGGTTCTTTTAACACACAACTCATTTTGGCTTGAAAAACATGTCAATAAAAAGATCGCATTTCGTACAATAGAAATAATCTCATGTTCGACTAGAATGAGTAACAATAGAAGGTGAAAGCTTTAATTTTTTTTACCCAAATATGTTGAAAGCCTTAATTTTGAGATTTTGACTTAGGTTTTAATTTAGGGTTCTGGTTTGGAGTTTTAGATTCGGTTTTAATTTTGGTCTGGAATCTCCATTTGGAGGCGTTCAAGTAACTAAACAAGGGTTGTAATTCTATAAGTTTGTAATATATATAAATATATAAATTCAACAAAAAATTTAAAAATTTATTTAATATGACGTTTAGGTTAATAAAACTGTTGGTTTTTGCAGAGAACTAACAGAAGCATAGAAAAAATAAGAATGAAAGAGATGATTAAATTCATTAATTAATTAATTAAGGTACAATGACTAAATCATAAAAATAGTAAACATTAACCGTTATTGATTTTTACTAATTAAAATGGCTTAAAAAGTAATTTACTTAGGGTTTTAAGTGGGAATTTACCACTTCTACTATTAATGGACGGTGAATGCACGGTTTTGGGTGTTTTTTATATTAAAAATATTGATAAATATTAATGAATGAAACTTAAAGCATAAAAATTAAAAAGCCATCATCCATTCCTTCTTCTTCAACCGTATGAAACAAAAAGCGATGGAGGAAGCCATAGTTTTAAAGCTTAAAATTTAGTAGCTTTACATGATTGAGAATTCAACCGAACGAAGTTTAATTGAGGAAAAACTAATTATTATGGATTAGTCCTCAAAGTCTAGTGTGTCGTTGGAATGCTTTTAAAGTACTTTGTTTGTTGATTTTAAGCTTTTAAGGCATCAGTGTTAGTTATCTTGTCGCAGGTTGAGATCCTGCATGTGTTGTAGACTCTCTCCAACTAATGCGAGCAATTTAAGTCTCGTGTATTTAAAATTACTTTATTATAGTTCTTCGGGCAAAAAATTATTTAACGAAATAGAAAAGTAGTGAATCGGAAAGATATTATTTATAAGGTTGTATGATGAGCTAGTATTAAATGATATAATTATTTGTGTATGAATGAAATCCTACGACATTTGTGTATGAATGAAATCCTATGATATTATTTGTATAGGTTTCAACTGAATTGAATGCTGGAATTTCAGTATACTTGTTCTCTTGTTTTAAAACGTTATAAGCTACTGAGGTAAATGAATGAAAATACTGGTTGTCATTATTTAAACTTGGTTGCGGTCTGAATTGTTGCTTTAACGATTAGAATGTGTATTTTTATATCGTTTGAATCTCGTTTATTATTATGGGTTGAAATGAATTTAAATCACTTGTTTTTAAATAGACAGTTATATCCGGTTCTTTTTTATAGTTCAAAATTTTAGGTTGTATTCTCCTTTATATTTTTAGATATATATTTTATTAAGTTTTCTAACAATAAAATTATTTATGAATTGCTAGAAAAGTTTAAAGTATTTACATTAAAAATATATGGGTAATAATAAAATTGACATTTCTTAGCTTGAAATGCTCAAAACCCGTCTCAAATTTTAGGCTTCTCTTTGTTAATCACCATATTTAACATCACTAATCTACCAGATTTTAACTATCTTTGAGAATATTAAAGTGTATTAAATTTGTTGAGACCTATATATTGAAAACAAGGTGATTAAATTCCTGATCACATACCCATAAATTTTCATTTAGAAGGATTGACCATCTCGTAAATATGCAAAAGGAAATGAAGACATAAAGTAAGAAATGCGCTTCCTTTTTCATGAATTTCAAGACAATGAGAGAATAAAGCAGATATAACAAACTGGTTGGCGTAATCGATACCCATGTTTGCCCAAGCACGCACATAGTTTGGCTTCAAATCTAGTGCCTAAAGATCCGACATAGACCAAAAGACTAAATTCAATAGTGCTGAAAATATGGCCACCACAATCAAAGGGAAGTTTATCATCAAATAATTTTAAATGGACAATATCAAGAATGTGAGGCTAAACAAATCAAATCGCATATGCAAGATCCGAATGCATTAAAAAGGCATTTTGAAAGAGATGATCAAGGGTATATGTAAATTGAGGAAGTGCATAATCAAATCATCTAAATTAACCAATAGCTTCAACAAATCAAATAACTAATTACATGGAGCTTATAGAAGAGCTAGTTTGTCTTCTAAGGTCCAACTAGGTGCAACATGTTATTTGGAGAATCTTTTAGCAGACCTAAGGTTACAAAGATGGAGCAAGTAAATAATTCAACCCTATAAGAGAGTCTGTATAACACACCAATGCATCACTTTACCATTGAAAGATGAGAAAGAAGAGAAATAGAGGAAAACATGATGCAAGTCATGCAACCCATATGAGTTTGGCACACGTAAGATTGACTTGTTGGGTTATCACATGTTCTGCATTTCTTTATGCCATCCTTTCAATTGATTAAGCACAAGCCAAGTTCTAGGCACACTTTTTTTTATAGAAGCGAAAAAGCCCCTTGATTCAAGAAGCACAAATTTACATATTCACCTTAATTTACTCAAAAAGTGCTTTTTTACATCTTGCACCTCAAATGGTTCAGTAGTTACAAAGACCCTTGCCAACATTGTCAACACCTTCATAATTCATTTTTTTATTCTGGCCTAACATGCAAAATAGTGAGCAACACACCATACAAATTGATCCTTAGTAAAATCCTAGTACTCATATATTTTGAATTTCACACATTACAGGTACTCCAACTTAGTAAAGAGAACCCCAAAATTTTAGGATAGGGAAAATAAATTTTTAATTATAAAAAGTAATTATGAAATTAACATATCAGTGGTATACAGATAGGCCACCACTATTCAAGGGGGAATCATGAAGAGGCTACTGTTGTTGATAAGCTAATATTGCATCAAAGACTGCACAATCGTTGGCTTGTGTTGCACCAAGCTTGTTCCAAAGAGAATAATCACTAGGTTTAAGTTTCAAAGCGCTTTTGAAAGATGCAATGGCCTTATCATATTCTCTCGACAAATTATACAGAACACCAAGGACAATGTGTACATCAAAGATCCTCCGGAGACATCCGAGCAAACTTCATTGAATAATCTAGCAACTCAGTATGGCAGAAAACACTTCGATTAACACCAGAATATAACAATAACATTTCCAAAATGTAATGTTAGGGATAAGCTTCTAGTAATCTTAAGGAAAACTATATCCTGTCACCGTATGTAAAACTCTAAGTCCAAAATATAATCACTTGCATTATGGAAATCATATGCAAAAAGACAATCTTGTAATCACAGCATTCAAAACATAAGCAAACTATCCCACAGTAACATTAGAGGAAGTGGCTTACACTCAAACCAAGATTGCAATATCAAGGCATTGTTCCAAAAGACAAAAAACCGACCAAAAAAACAAAGAATTATACCCTAGTGTACTTACATCAGCATAATACAAAGAATTAGCAAGCTCCGGTGGCGCAAGAGTATCATACTTTGGGTGATGATGTAACCATCCATACAGATACTTCAAAGCAGCAGTCTGTTCCAATTCTGAACTTTTCAAACATTATTATTTGTTTGACACTCCAAAATTTTAATCTCATCTTGATTAAAGGGATAAGCATTCACTAACCATTTGTATGACTCACACCAAGAGCAAGAAGTACTTCCAGATTCGTAGGTCGACCTCCGAAAGAGCACGCATCATTGCCGCAAATAGCCTTGTACATTGATATCTAATCGTTGAATTACATTTTTTCTACAAAGTCAAATATATGGACCCCAAAGAAAGACCACATAAAACTGCAGATGCATTAATCAAGAATAACGTAAGTATAAAAAGGTCTTGCATAATCCGTGTAAGTGTCAAGATAATGACAAGCGACGCATTAATCATCCAAAACAATTTGCAATAAATGTGAAACATTACACTTCATAGGCTTAATATAGACATAGTTTACGATGGAACCTTATCCATTCAAATTAATTTTAATTAAGCCAAAAAGGTTTTGACATGGTTCAAGAATAAATAGAAGCGGATGATAAGTGAAATGTAATGCACTACTAGTTCATGTGACAACAAATGATAATAGGTTAGATCCGAAACATTAGCGAACAGCAAAAAGATCGCGCCTTAGATCCAGTACTCTGAATCAAGCCTCGTGCCACTAAGATAAACATGATATCAATCATATTGCAAACTTCAATGTTTAAACGAAAAATAGCTTCTCCTATCCCTTTCAAAGAAAAGTTTTCATATATAAGAAATGATCATTGCATGGTACACCAAAGTGGCTATATCAAGCCAAAGAAATACAACACAAAATGCAGAGGTACAAGAAAACAGATCCTCTGTGTTGAAAGGTTTTCTTGCTTGCTAAATCAATAGGTTGTTCTCTTTCCTAAAATATGATCGTATTCACAGGGCATTAGACATGATTCAAAATTATTTAGATTCAGGTGGAATAGAAAGGTAAATGGTCAACCTTGCCAGGCAAAGAATCATGTTGAGTATTTTTTGTTATGGTTGAGTATTTTGAGATAGTTATATGTAGCTAACTTTGAGTATTATATTGAGATGGAAATGGTTAATATGTGTTGATTTGTTGAATGGATGAAAAGGAATCGGTATGTTTAAGCTAGCATAAAGTTGGATAATTTCACAATTTAGTCCTTGGATAATTTCAACAATCATGGATGAAAAGGAATCGGTATGTTTAAGCTTGGGGAATCCGTGATGCATTGTACAATAATCGACCTTGCGAACAAACCAGATTATTAGAAAACAAAAATACAATTACTACCGCTTTGATAAAATATTATACGATATCAAATAAAAGAAATATGGGTATCGAGTTAAATCGGCATCTAATCTCGCTTAACCCGTACATTTAATGTAATTTTAACAATTTATACAAAGGCACAATTGCTTAAACAATTTCACTAGAAATGAAGTTATGTGGTCTTAGTTGAACTTTAAGCATTATATCCATAAAAGAAATATGGGTATCAAAGTTAAACCGGCATCTAATCCCCATTTATCTCAAGTTTTAGGGCATTAAAGAATGAATTTAAGCCATGGGAGAGAGCATAAGAACATTAAAATTGAAAAGAAAACATACTCGATAAGAACATTACCGCAAATACGATGAAGGGAATAGCGTGTCTATTTGGGATAAGAATCAATGTAATAGAGAACATGAACAATAAAGTAGTTGATCAGAAAAGAGAGGCCATGGTCAGAAATCTTGCGAGAACTGCATTTCTTTCTTTCCCAAAGCATCCAACAAGAACAACCACACCGACATCCATAAAATTGAAAAGACGAACCAAACAATATTTCCTAGGTAGAAAACCCAAAATCTATGGATGAAGCAAGTGATTTCAATATCACAATAAATAAATAAAAAAAAAACGATTGATTGAGAAGGAAGAGATAAAAGATAAAAACGGACGAGAGAGGAAAATTTTGAAGAGAAAGAGATGGTGAAGAAATGGGTAGGAAGGGGATTTGAAAAGACTCATGAAAACGGGCGGAGGGGGCTTCTCCCCGCTAACGGTAACTATTGCTATTTAATACATTAGATTCTCTCCGATTTCCCTTAATTTCTTTCTATCGTCTTTTTTCCTTTACTTGGTCATTAGTTTTCTTTCTTATTCTCGCTCCAGCTTTATTCCCTGTCTTACAATCGCCTCTAATAAGCTATTCCAAGGATATCCTGTCATTTCTTATTCCTGTTCACAATTTTTAGCCGCTGGCCTAACTGCTTTAGTGGCTGCCAGCTTATTTTTCTCTGTCCGACCGGCAACTCATCATACTTATCCCGGTCAGGGATATCCCATTCCAGGGATATCCCGGTCAGGGATATTCCATACCAGGGATATTCCGGTTCGTTGTTATCCCATAGTGGTATATCCCGGCCGGGGTATATCCCATTCTAGAAATATCCCGATTCCCCTCTGTTTTTCCCGAACTTCTCTTTATCCCCCCCCCAAAAAAAATAAAATAATAATTAGCCTTTTCAAATCCCCTCCCTCCTCCATCGTTGGGAATTTCTCTCTTCCATTCATAGCTTCTCCATTTCTTCACCTATTCACCCATCTCTTTAAATTTATTTTCCTTTATTTATTTCCCCTTTTATTCTCTGTTGTTTTTCCATTCTTTGATCTCGGTTAATCCTCTCTTTCGTTTTCTTTATTCTCTCTCCCTTCCTTTCTTGTCCTTTGGTAACAAACCCTAGACACTTCCGCGCCATCAACACCTTCCCGTGCCTTACCTCCCGATACATCCCCGCAATAAAACTCCACCGCTTCATTCCATCTTCGTTTGTTGGGTTTCGCTCGATCGACTCCGGGTAGAATTCGAGCCTTTGCTTCACAGCTCGACTCCTTTTTCTCTTCTCCTAAAGATTCTTCTCATTTGAATCTTTGCCGTTATCGCTTTTACACGCCTTTTGGTTTGGAATTACGGGTCGATCATAGGATGGTTGACTGAATCGGTTTCCAAATTGGGTTTTTGTTTTGTATTGTAAGCAATTGAGTGAATTGGGATTATAAATCCATAAATGGGTTTTGGATTTCTTTGTCTTTGTTGTTTCGAAAAGTGATTTGTTTGTAATTTATGCTTTTGGTTGGTTTAAAATAGTTTAACTATTTTGGAGTGGCATAGGGATTGTTATAGTTTATTTTAAATGAAATAAAACACGCTTCATCCTCATCTACTCAACTACTATAAATTTAGGGAGACAAGATGTTTGGGAGTATGATTCGGTACTTTTCAACGAAACCCAAGCCGAATATGAAGCCAATCGAGTTGAAAACGTCGCCAGAGCAAACGCAGACCATAACCGTAGAGTCATCTTTGACATTCTCGAGGAGCATGGGCCCTCACCGTCGGGGATACTTGGGAACGAGTCAAGGTCAGTTGTTTAGTGGACTATAATATGTATTCATTTTGTATCTATATTTGTTGTTTCCACATCTAATTAAGCCAAGCCCAAGAGTGAAGTACGGCGGTGCGCTTTTTTATTTTTGCATAATTTTAGGATCTTGAATTCCATGCATTATTGTTTTTGTCATGCTTTACTTGCCCGTGCTTGACATAATGGAGTAGAAATGTGTTTATGAGTTCGGAGGTTGGATTGAGAGGGCTTACAAGCAAGAGGCACATGAAGATCGTCCCGAGATGGATGAGAGAGAGACAAAAGATTAGGCTAATATGCAACCATGTGGGGCCTCACTAACAATTTCTCAGATACAACTTGGTTCACTAAACCAAGCATCACCACACAAGAGAGCTAGGGTTTAGGGTTTAGGGTTTAGGGTTTAGGGTTTTAGGGTTTAGGGTTTAGGGTTTAGGGTTTAGGGTTTAGGGTTTAGGTTTTTTAGGTTTAGGTTTGAGGGTTGAGGTTTGAGGGGGGTTTAGGGTTGAGGTTGAGGTTGAGGTTGAGGGTTGAGGTTGGTTGAGGTTGAGGTTGAGGTTGAGGTTGAGGTTGAGGTTGAGGGTTGAGGTTGAGGTTGAGGTTGAGGTTGAGGTTGAGGTTGAGGGTTGAGGTTGAGGTTGAGGTTGAGGTTGAGGGTTGAGGTTGAGGTTGAGGTTGAGGTTGAGGTTGAGGGTTGAGGGTTGAGGTTGAGGGTTTAGGTTTAGGTTGAGGGTTTAAGGGTTTAAAATTTAGGTTGAATTTAAAATTTAAATTTAGGTTGAGGTTTAAAATTGAGGGTTGAAATTTAAAAATTTAAAAAATTTAAATTTAAAATTTAAAATTTAAAATTTTAAAAATTTAAAATTTAAAATTTAAATTTTTAAAATTTAAAATTTAAAAATTTAAAATTTAAAATTTAAAATTTAAAATTTAAAATTTAAAATTTAAATTTAAAAAATTTAAAATTTAAATTTAAAATTTAAAATTTAAAATTTAAATTTAAATTTAAATTTAAAATTTAAAATTTAAATTTTAAAATTTAAAATTTAAAATTTAGGGTTTAAAATTTTAGGGTTTAGGGTTTAGGGTTTAGGGTTTAGGGTTTAGGGTTTAGGGTTTTTTTTAGGGTTTAGGGTTTAGGGTTTAGGGTTTAGGGTTTAGGGTTTAGGGTTTGAGGTTTTAGGGTTTAGGGTTTAAGGGTTTAGGGTTTAGGGTTTAGGGTTTTAGGGTTTAGGGTTTAGGGGGTTTAGGGTTTAGGGTTTAGGGTTTTAGGGTTTAGGGTTTAGGGTTTTTTAGGGTTTAGGGTTTTAGGGTTTTAGGGTTTAGGGTTTAGGGTTTAGGGTTTAGGGTTTAGGGTTTAGGGTTTTAGGGTTTAAAGTTTAGGGTTTAAATTTTTAAAATTTAAAATTTTTAAATTTAAATTTAATTTAATTTAAAATTTAAATTTAAAATTTAAAATTTAAATTTAAATTTAATTTAAATTTAAAATTTAAAATTTAAAATTTAAAATTTAAAATTTAAAATTTAAATTTAAAATTTAAAAAATTTAAATTTTAAATTTAAAATTTAAAATTTAAAATTTAAAATTTAAATTTAAATTTAAATTTAAAATTTAAAATTTAAATTTAAAATTTAAATTTTAAATTTAAATTTAAATTTAAAATTTAAATTTAAATTTAAAATTTAAAATTTAAATTTTTAAATTTAAATTTAAAATTTAAATTTAAAATTTAAAAAATTTTAAAATTTAAAATTTAGGGTTTAAATTTAGGGTTTAGGGTTTAAGGGTTTAAATTTAATTTAGGGTTTTTAAATTTAAATTTTAGGGTTTAGGGTTTAAGGTTTAGGGTTTAGGGTTTTAGGGTTTAGGGTTTAGGGTTTAAAGGGTTTAGGGTTTTAGGGTTTAGGGTTTAGGGTTTAGGGTTTAGGGTTTTAGGGTTTAGGGTTTAGGTTTTAGGTTTTTTTAGGGTTTAGGGTTTAGGGTTTAGGGTTTAGGGTTTAGGGTTTAGGGTTTAGGGTTTAGGGTTTAGGGTTTAGGGTTTAGGGTTTAGGGTTTAGGGTTTTAGGGTTTAGGGTTTAAATTTAGGGTTTAGGGTTTAGGGTTTAGGGTTTAGGGTTTAGGGTTTTAGGAAATTTAAAATTTTAAATTTAAAATTTAAAATTTAAAGTTTAAAATTTAAAATTTAAATTTAAATTTAAAGTTTAAAATTTAAATTTAAAATTTAAATTTTAAAATTTAAAATTTAAATTTTAAATTAAAATTTAAATTTAATTTAAATTAAAATTTAAAATTTAAAATTTAAATTTAAAATTTAAATTTAAATTTAAAATTTAAAATTTAAAATTTAAAATTTAAAATTTAAAATTTAAAATTTAAAATTTAAATTTAAATTTAAAATTTAAAATTTAAAATTTAAAATTTAAAATTTAAAATTTAAAATTTAAAATTTAAATTTAAATTTAAATTTAAATTTAAAATTTAAAATTTAAAATTTAAATTTAAAATTTAAATTTAAATTTAAAATTTAAATTTAAAATTAGGGTTTAGGGTTTAAAATTTAGGGTTTAAATTTTAAATTTAGGGTTTAAATTTTTAGGTTTAGGGTTTAGGGTTTAGGGTTTAGGGTTTTTTTTAGGGTTTAGGGTTTAGGGTTTAAGGGTTTAGGGTTTAGGGTTTAGGGTTTGGGGTTTAGGGTTTAGGGTTTAGGGTTTTTTAGGGTTTAAGGTTTTAGGGTTTAGTTTAGGGTTTTAGGGTTTAGGGTTTAGGGTTTAGGGTTTAGGGTTTAGGGTTTAGGGTTTAGGGTTTTAGGAGTTTAGGGTTTAGGGTTTTAGGGTTTAGGGTTTTAGGGTTTAGGGTTTAGGGTTTAGGGTTTAGGGTTTAGGGTTTAGGGTTTAGGGTTTAGGGTTTTAGGGTTTAGGGTTTAGGGTTTAGGGTTTAGGGTTTAGGGTTTAGGGTTTAGGGTTTAGGGTTTAGGGTTTAGGGTTTAGGGTTTTAGGGTTTAGGGTTTTTTAGGGTTTGGGGTTTAGGGTTTAGGGTTTAGGGTTTTTAGGAGTTTTTAGGGTTTAGGGTTTAAATTTAGGGTTTAAAGTTTAGGTTTTTAAGGGTTTTAGGGTTTAGGGTTTAGGGTTTAAATTTAGGGTTTAGGGTTTAAAGGGTTTAGGGTTTTAGGGTTTAGGGTTTAGGGTTTAGGAGTTTAGGGTTTTAGGGTTTAGGGTTTGGGGTTTAGGGTTTTTAAGGTTTAGGGTTTAGGGTTTAGGAGTTTAGGGTTTAGGGTTTAGGGTTTAGGGTTTAGGGTTTAGGGTTTAGGGTTTAGGGTTTAGGGTTTTGGGTTTAGGAGTTTAGGGTTTAGTTTGGGGTTTAGGGTTTAGGGTTTAGGGTTTAGGGTTTAGGGTTTAGGGTTTTAGGGTTTAGGGTTTTAGGGTTTAGGGTTTAGGGTTTTAGGGTTTAGGGTTTAGGGTTTAGGGTTTAGGGTTTAGGGTTTAGGGTTTAAATTTTTTAAAGGGTTTAGGGTTTTTAGGGTTTTAGGGTTTTTAGGAGTTTAGGGTTTAAAATTAAAATTTAAATTTAGGGTTTAGGGTTTAAAATTTAGGGTTTAAAATTTAAAATTTAATTTAAATTTAAAGTTTTTAAATTTAAAATTTAAATTTAGGAGTTTAAATTTTTTTAGGGTTTAAATTTTTTAGGGTTTAGGGTTTAGGGTTTAGGGTTTAAAATTTAAAGTTTAGGGTTTAGGGTTTTTAGGGTTTTTAGGGTTTAGGGTTTAGGGTTTAGGGTTTAGGGGTTTTTAGGGTTTAGGGTTTAGGGTTTAGGGTTTTAGGGTTTTAGGGTTTAGGGTTTAGGGTTTAGGGTTTTAGGGGGTTTAGGGTTTAGGGTTTAGGGTTTTTTAGGGTTTAGGGTTTAGGGTTTAGGGTTTAGGGTTTAGGGTTTAGGGTTTTTAGGGTTTAGGGTTTAGGGTTTTAGGGTTTAGGGTTTAGGGTTTAGGGTTTAGGGTTTTAGGGTTTAGGGTTTGGGGTTTTAGGGTTTAGGGTTTAGGGTTTTAGGGTTTAGGGTTTAGGGTTTAGGGTTTTAGGGTTTAGGGTTTAGGGTTTAGGGTTTAGGGTTTAGGAGTTTTAGGGTTTAGGGTTTAGGGTTTAGGGTTTAGGGTTTAGGGTTTTAGGGTTTAGGGTTTTAGGGTTTGGGGTTTAGGGTTTAGGGTTTAGGGTTTAGGGTTTAGGGTTTTAGGTTTTAGGAGTTTAGGGTTTAGGGTTTAGGGTTTAGGGTTTAGGGTTTAGGGTTTAGGGTTTAGGGTTTAGGGTTTTAGGAGTTTAGGATTTAGGGTTTAGGGTTTTAGGGTTTAGGGTTTAGGGTTTAGGGTTTAGGGTTTAGGGTTTAGGGTTTTAGGGTTTAGGGTTTTAGGGTTTAGGGTTTTAGGGTTTTTTAGGGTTTAGGGTTTAGGGTTTAGGTTTTAGGGTTTAGGGTTTAGGGTTTAGGGTTTAGGGTTTAGGGTTTAGGGTTTTAGGGTTTAGGGTTTAGGGTTTAGGGTTTTAGGGTTTAGGGTTTAGGGTTTTAGGGTTTAGGGTTTAGGGTTTAGGGTTTAGGGTTTAGGGTTTAGGGTTTTTAGGGTTTAGGGTTTAGGGTTTAGGGTTTAGGGTTTAGGGTTTAGGAGTTTTAGGGTTTAGGGTTTAGGGTTTTAGGGTTTAGGGTTTAGGGTTTAGGGTTTTAGTTTAGGGTTTAGGGTTTAAAATTTAAAATTTAGGGTTAAAATTTAAATTTAAATTTAAATTTAAAATTTAAATTTAAATTTTAAATTTAAAATTTAAATTTAAAAATTTAAAATTTAAAATTTTTAAAATTTAAATTTAAAATTTAAAATTTAAATTTTAAAATTTAAATTTAAAATTTAAAATTTAAAATTTAAAATTTAAAATTTAAAATTTAAAATTTAAAATTTAAAATTTAAATTTAAATTTAAAATTTAAAATTTAAATTTAAAATTTTAAAATTTAAAAAAATTTAAAATTTAAAATTTAAATTTAAAATTTAAATTTAAATTTAAATTTAAATTTAAAATTTAAAATTTAAATTTAAAATTTAAATTTAAATTTAAATTAGGGTTTAAAATTTTAAAGTTTAAAATTTAAAATTTAGGGTTTAGGGTTTTAGGGTTTAGGGTTTAGGGGAGTTTAGGGTTTAGGGTTTAGGGTTTAGGGTTTAGGGTTTAGGTTTTAGGGTTTAGGGTTTAGGGTTTAGGGTTTAGGGTTTAGGGTTTTAGGGTTTAGGGTTTAGGGTTTGGGTTTAGGGTTTAGGGTTTTTAGGGTTTAGGGTTTAGGGTTTTAGGGTTTTTAGGGTTTAGGGTTTAGGGTTTAGGGTTTTAGGGTTTAGGAGTTTAGGGTTTAGGGTTTTAGGGTTTAGGGTTTTAGGGTTTAGGGTTTAGGGTTTGGGGTTTAGGGTTTAGGGTTTAGGGTTTTAGGGTTTAGGGTTTAGGGTTTAGGGTTTAGGGTTTTTAGGGTTTAGGGTTTAGGGTTTAGGGTTTAGGGTTTAGGGTTTAGGGTTTAGGGTTTAGGGTTTTTTTAGGGTTTAGGGTTTAGGGTTTTAGGGTTTAGGGTTTAGGGTTTAGGGTTTTAGGGTTTAGGGTTTTTTAGGGTTTAGGGTTTAGGGTTTAGGGTTTGGGGTTTTAGGGTTTAGGGTTTTAGGGTTTAGGGTTTAGGGTTTAGGAGTTTAGGAGTTTAGGGTTTAGGGTTTAGGGTTTAGGGTTTAGGGTTTAGGGTTTAGGAGTTTGGGGTTTGGGGTTTAAAGGGTTTAGGAGTTTAGGTTTTTGGGGTTTTAAAATTAGGGTTAAAAAATTTAAAATTAAATTTAAAATTTTTAAAATTTAAATTTAAAATTTAAAATTTAAATTTAAAATTTAAATTTAAAATTTTAAATTTAAAATTTAAAATTTAAATTTAAATTTAATTTTAAAATTTAAAATTTAAAATTTAAATTTAAATTTAAAATTTAAAAATTTAAAATTTAAATTTAAAATTTAAAATTTAAAATTTAAAATTTAAATTTAAAGTTTTAAATTTAAAATTTAAAATTTAAAATTTAAAAAATTTAAAATTTAAAATTTAAAATTTAAAATTTAAAAAAATTTAAAATTTAAAATTTAAAATTTAAATTTAAAATTTAAAATTTAAATTTAAATTTAAATTTAAATTTAAAAAATTTAAAATTTAAATTTAAAATTTAAAATTTAAAATTTAAATTTAAAATTTAAATTTAAAATTTAAATTTAGGAAAATTAGGGTTTAGGTTTAGGGTTTAGGGTTTAGGGTTTAGGAGTTTAAATTTAGGGTTTAGGGTTTTAGGGTTTTTAGGGTTTTAGGGTTTAGGGTTTAGGAGTTTAGGGTTTAGGGTTTTAGGGTTTAGGGTTTGGGTTTAGGGTTTTTAGGGTTTAGGGTTTAGGGTTTTAGGGTTTTTAGGGTTTAGGGTTTTAGGGTTTGGGGTTTTTTAGGGTTTAGGGTTTGGGGGTTTTTTAGGGTTTAGGGTTTAGGGTTTAGGGTTTTTAGAGGTTTAGGGTTTAGGGGTTTAGGGTTTAGGGTTTTTTAGGGTTTAGGGTTTAGGGTTTAGGGTTTAGGGTTTAGGGTTTTAGGGTTTAGGGTTTAGGGTTTAGGGTTTAGGGTTTAGGGTTTAGGGTTTTAGGGTTTAGGGTTTAGGAGTTTTAGGGTTTAGGGTTTTTAGGGTTTAGGGTTTAGGGTTTAGGGTTTAGGGTTTAGGGTTTAGGGTTTAGGGTTTAGGGTTTTTGGGTTTAGGAGTTTAGGGTTTAGGGTTTAGGGTTTTAGGGTTTTTAGGGTTTGGAGTTTAGGGTTTAGGGTTTTTAGGGGGGTTTAGGGTTTTAGGAGTTTAGGGTTTAGGGTTTGGGTTTTTAGTTTAGGGTTTAGGAGTTTAGGGTTTTAGGGTTTTAGGGTTTAGGGTTTAGGAGTTTTGGGTTT